>OY728146.1:366628536-376628536 GCA_963277665.1 Viscum album
GTGCTGAGGGGAGAGAAAACGTCTGTGACCAATGTATGCCCATTTTTTGGAATGATTAAGCCAAAACATATTTTTTACTTTTGTTACAACAAGGGAAAGAAAATTCCCCTTTCGTAATCCAGCCTGATAAATTTTCATAAGCTCGGAAGTCATTGATTGTCCACAATAAAGCAGCCTGCAGTTTGAACATTTCATTCGTTTCACAGTCATAAGTCATCACACCATCGCCCCAAAATTCATTCAAATCATCAATCAATGGGTGAAGGTAAACATCAATCTTATCCCCTGGACTTTTAGGTCCATAGATAAGAGTGGAAAGTAATATAAATTGTTTCTTCATACAAAGTCACAGAGGAAGATTATATGGAACCAACCCCACAGGACATGTGCTATGAGTTTCACCATCCATAGACTTGAATGGATTGAATCCATCTACTGCCAATCCCAATCGGACATTACGAACATCTTTATCAAATTAGGGATGTCTCTTATCAATATCCTTCCATGCATGAGAGTCTGCCGGGTGGGTTAACATATAACTTTCATAAACTCTTTCTGCATGCCATCTCATTAAATTAGAAACTTTAGATGACATAAAAAATCTTTTCAACCTCAGTTTAAGGGGAATGTAATGCATTTTCTTTATGGCAATCGGTTTCCCTTGTATCGCAATCTGAATTTTATGATTCTGATATCCCATGTTCTCTTCCACCTAGAAGCACCACAAACCGTACAAATATCCAAATGGGTAGTTTCCCTTCTAAAAACATACAGTTGTTTGAATATGAATCTATGGTCTCTTATGTAAAACTTAAGTTCTCTGTCAGCTTACGAGCACGGTAATACGACTCAGGAATCTTAGCGTTGACAGGAAGAACCTTTTTCAATAACACCAAAAGCATGTCGAATGATGTGTCTGACCAATTATTCCATGTCCTCAAATGCAAAAAATCCACGATAAATGACAGTTTATTGTAAGTAGTACATCCAGGATATAATTCTGTTTTCTCATCATCATGTGCTTCATAAAACATCCTCGAATCACGATCTGCACCAGAGAGAAGATTTATCTCATCGGTCTCAAGATTCTGGATGTCAATGACTTTAGGATCAAACCCATGTACCATTTCAGTAAGCATTGCATGCATTTGATCATTCATCCTTGCATCAACATCCATCTGAGCTGCATCCGTATTTTGACAATGAACATATTCTTATCCAGGATGAGTCCAGCTCTTATAATTTTTCAGAAATCCATTAAATACTAGGTTCTCCCTCACAGTATCTCGTGTGAATTGATATCTGTTAGCACATTTTCTAAATGGAAAACCAATATAGTCACTATCAAATCCTCTGGTGAACTCAATAAACTGCATAATTCCATTAAAATATTCTCTAGATGTTCGATTTGGAAGATCAATCAAACTCTTATACATAATAATATCTGTATAACAATCATTTACACAATACTTATTACATTTTCATTTTCGAAATCAACTATAATTAAAATAAATAGTAATCATTTGTTTATGAACTATTGATAAAATAATAATGTAAGTGAAAAAACATGTCAAACCTGATTGCGCTACAAACCTGGAAGGGAGGGGAGCCGAAGGAGGTGTTGCGAGGGAGAGGAGAGGCAGCGAAGGGGAGCCGGAGCCAATGGCAGTGCGGCGAGGGAGGGGACGGGTGGCGGCGGCGGTGGAGAGCCGGAGGAGAGGAGGTGGTGAGGGGACGGGCAGTGAGGGGGGGGGGTTGCTTTCCGAGGTGGGAGGGGGAGGGCATAGGGGGTGGAGGGCAGAGGGCGGAGGCCGGAGGGCTGAGGGGTAGGATACGGAGGGGGCGGAGGCCAGAGGAAGGAGGGAGGAGGCTGGAGGGCAGAGGGCATAGGGCGGAGGGACACTGGAGGGGAGCGGAGGATGGCTGGAGGGCGGAGGGCGGCCTGAGCGGGAGGGCTGAGGGCGGAGGGTGCATGGAGGGCGGAGGCCGACGCGGGGGGAGGGTGGAGGGCGGCAACGGGGACAACAGGGGACGATGCCAGGAGGGTGAGAGAGGGGGGCGTGGGATGGTTCCCGGAGGGTGAGGAAGGGTGGTGGGGGACAGCGCACGGGGAGGGCGGTGATGGGGGGGGGGGGTGCGATCGAGGGCGACATGGGGGGGGGGGGACGTCGAAGCCCTAATTTTTTTTTACAAAGGGCAGCGACCACCAAAGTTGGTCTCTAGTGTTAGGGGGATTCAAAGCCCAATATTCTAGTAGTGTATGTAATGAATATTCATATATTTAGTTGTAAAACATACATTTGAAAATTATGGGTCACTATAAGAGTATTACAATGTGTCATAGGTAAATAAAAATAAATATAGGAAAATAATATAACCATCCATAATAATTATTAAATAAAATATAGGGAAGTGATAATAAATAATATCCACCCATAAAATATCAATGAACTATATTCATGTTGAATAATTTCACAACAGAAGGCCATAAACACAAATATCCTAAAAATATTGAATAGATAAATCTAGAAGGCTCTTCAAAAAGATCTAAACATCCCATTCTCCAATCTAGCATCTCATTTCATGTATAAACCATACAGAGGTTTCTACCGTCATATCCTATAGTCAATAATTTTTCTCAGGTTCCTACCAATGTCTTATAAATGGTGCGAGTACAACTCAGTAGTCTACCACTGATTATGTATGTAACTATATATAGTTAGAGTAAGTGAAGGATGAAGACATAAATATATATATATATATGTATAAATGGAGAAAAATTAAATAAATATACATAGGTGATCCTTGAGGTATATTATGAAACCCCAAAATTAATCTACCTATCATGGCTAGTAATAGATGTATATAAAGTATGAACATCCAACATGGGGATATATACCAATCATCATGATCAAAATTCTCCCCCGTAAAATATACCTATCCCAAAATAGTAGATATCACACAGAAGAGAATATAACTCTAAAACCATGGAAGAACCGCATAACAAATAATACTAATCCCATAAATATTATGTAAGGTCAATAACATGAAGTCACACATCATCATATGATGTTCTTAGTGTTTCATTAAAATAATTTTTTCCATATAAAACAGAAGACATATTTTCACAGATCTGACATCATCCTTTGATATTTATCATAATAACCATTCTCTATTTAATAAATCATTATGTTATGTTTATAATTTGATACAAACTATTCGGGTTTCTACACATTATCAATCATATTCTGTGAAGATAGATCCATGTCATGGGACCCCCTTAGGTTCCATCTCAATTTTAATTCGTAGAAGAATAAATGGGTCATCTCTTAGAGAAAAATAACTATATTAAAATTGAATAATTTAATTCTATGTTAAACACTCTATAATACGTCATGAAAACACAACCCTCAACCATGCTCACTCACACACACTCACTAATAAACCAAGTAATACTTCTGAAAAAAATTCATAGACAACCTACCTTGAGGGAAATTAATTCTTATCATCAATAATCATTGATAGAATCAATCTCAATTAGATGAGATCTCCAAATAGGAACCAATATACATCATATAATGGTTTATGAGAATAATAATAATAAGCCTTTAATAAATTTGACATCTAGGTATCAGATAATCCAACACATACAAAGAGGAATCAACCGCAATGAATGATGCTTTGATTCACCAAGGAATGAATGAGAAGACCCCTTGAGAAAAAAATAATTAAAAACACATGTGGAGTTCATGAAAATAAATGGTGGATATTCTTGGTTTAGTCCCACATTTTAAAATAATTAAAGACACATCCCAAGGGAAATTCATAGTGTGAATCTTGCTTTCATACCATGAATATTTAACGAAACTTCTCTTCATAACATATAATGATTTTTCATAGCACAACAAACTATGTCACATTGTGAATTTTTTCTACATATTATGAATGGATGTAGGTTAATGCTCATTTCTTATAAATATTATCTCTAATTTCCCTAACACATATTTCTTCAAAAAATGAGTTGGTAATGTATATTAAGAAATCTAAATTCAAACCATTACATGGATAAAAATTATGAAGAGATCTTAAAAATCATCCTTGAATTAATTCTAATCTAAATGAATCTTCTTAGGTGATCTCTTCCAAATAAACCTGACACCAAGTCCTAAACATCTCTCTCCCACTCTCATATAGTTTTCCATATACTTCAATGCAACTAGAACCCTTTTAGGATATTAAATCCCAAGAATCTCTATATGATTCAACCCTAAATCAAGAAAAAAATTGTCCTTTCACCCCCTAAATTATGTCACAAACCAATCACATGACCCAAAAACTTTTGTAATAAAACAAATTGATAATAGGTAAATATAAATTTAATGGAATTCATACCTTGGAATATTTCAATGGATTTAAAATCACCCCATATTATAGAAGTACATCTACAAGATGTATATTATAACATTATTGGGCCTCCTAGGAAAACTACTCAAGAAACTAAGTCCTCATGTAAGATTCCAACTCCCATATCTCATATTTTTTATGAATGTACTTCTAAAACACCCATTCAAAACGAAATGTCTTACCACATAGATCATTTTCACCTTGGTACACTACAAAAACTAGATCCCCCTTAATGTATATGTCATCCTCATTATATATATAATTATTTTCAAGATTATATGGATACAGATTGTATCATCTCAATGGTGATATGTGAAAAAATAATGTATATAACTAAATTATTATAAAAGATCCATACTTTTTTACGGGAATGATCCTATAATCTATCATAAATGTCCGTACAAATATGGGTACTAACATCTTCTTTCTACAGATTTGATGATTCCCTATTCGTAGTGACAATCAAAAAAATACTTGTTCACTGGACCTGAACTCAAGAGGATATTGTATTATGTTCTAATGTTATCACTATTTTCATTTAGTAGTAACCAAACACTTCCAGATCCATTATATGTGCTCCGAAATCCTAGTCATGAGACATAGACTTATCAATATTGAATCACCAACCTCCGACAAACATATCGGTGAGAAACAGTGTCTACCAAATAGAAAATCATAAGGGTATATTGGATAGAAATATGACAATTGTTGTAGGAAAATTATACCATGGACATGTGGTTCTCCCTTGAACAAAAAAAATCTAGAACGCAAACTCCCAATATGTAATACAGTATATATATATTCCACTAGGGCTATCCTTCATTATATTATAAATAGAAATTGAAAAAATGAACCTGCATACCTAATGATTTCTATAAAACCTTCTAGAAACATGATTCAATGAGAGAATATTGGTTCAAACAATGGTCTAAGGAACCCCAGGTAAGCACATAACAACATGGACCAAGAGCTTACCCTTACCATTCACTGAAAGGGTATCTTTGATTAGAAAAATCAATCCAACTTTTCCAACCACTCCACTACATCCCAAACTACATCACTACCATGGGGTGTCCTTTCTAGCCTTCTCAAAAAATAAGTGGTAACATAAACCATTTTTATCTTCGTAATAAAACATGTCTACAAAATGTCAATGTGATACTAGTTCTTATCCCTCACCCAATGATTGGTAGTGCATCACATAACAAAATCCCCAATATCCTTCTTTATTTTCAATCATTAATTTCATTAATGAATTTAAGAGTACATCTTCCTTAAAATCGGGTGAACCTCCCAATTCAATGTATTCAACTAACACATTAGCTCTTCTGTTATGTTCATTGGAACAAAGAAGTCACATTTTACATATATAATCTCAACCTCAACCAAGGTCTAATCTTGTGGAGGCTATTGAAAATATATATTATTCCTAAAGGATAAACATTTTAGGGTAGAAAATTCTCTCAACTTTATCATACTAAGTAAAAAAGGAGCAATGAAAAAATAAGTAAGGGCTACCGGACCTAGACACTAATGGGTATCTAAATTCAACTCAATGAAAAGATCAATTAATTACTATATTTCTAAGTTACCTATGCTTGTGTCTTCCAACCACAAATAACCCACAATAGAATTTCACTTTCTTGGGGTATAGAAAATATCCAAATGATAATATTACTCATACACGAACGACCATTACTACCGAAGGTTTAGGTCATATTGGGAGAAAATTTATTTCTAGTTTTTTTGGTCCGTATACTCCAAAAGGTTATCCCACAATAAGAATCTATGACAACACCTTAGGGTATGCAGTTTTGGTTCCATCTCAAGGTCATGGGTCCTATAAATGTTTTTGGGAGTTCTTAGCTTGCTTGAACCAGATGCGAATACATAACATCCCCGCCTTAAAAATTCTCCAAGATTGACCCCTAATTCATCACAAAATACTATTTACTACTTACCAAACTCTATAAAGGTTAGGATTAGTGTAGTGGTCATCATTTACTTTGGTTTCTAAAAAACATCCTTACAAGATTCATTCTAGATGAAATTCACTCCATTCTTGGTTAATCCTTTCATTTGAATTACCAAATGGGAAAAATCCCAGATAAACCTATAGTAATGCTAACCTAAACAAAAATATCTAGGTATGTTAAGAATTATAGGGTCACTCAAAAGAAACACCTACCTAAAACATCTCAACATCCATGGATACACTAGACTCAGAAATAACATAGCCCAAATTTTATACCTGATAGACCTAAAATTGTACATGGACAGATTGGGGTAGAGATGATATTCGTGATGGGTTCCTAACATGATATATATCACATTAAATGATCCTCACTCATCATAGTATATAATATAATTTCATCCATGAAAAAAACCAAAAAAGTATCCAAATATTTGTGAGAAAACACTATTCTTCAAAGTTATAAAAAATTTCATATCAATCATTAACCCAAACAACATCACTTTGTACACATATAGACTATATCAACTCCTAATAGTAGTATGTGTAATGATAAAGGGTTTTATCATTAGTTAGTTATAACCAGATCTTAGATACATATTTGAGAATACCCAACCATATCTCAACTAGTCAAATAGGAAACCATTACATGGAATGGGGATACTTATTTTGAACCATAATTGGATAAAAAAATTCAATAGTGTACACAAACCACACTAAAACGTTTTATTTCATTGGGATAAAAATTGGAGAGCCCCATGGAGATGTACTCGGATGAATGACACCCTTGGTCTCTAAATACATTAATTGATCCTTAAACACACAAATTACATCAAGATCTATCAGATAAGGTTAAATATAAATTTGAGGAGCACTATAAATGGGATCAATATTGAACATAACATATCTCTCAGGTGGAAACACTGAGAGGTTTTCTGGAAAACATTCCTCATATAGTTTGACCATATGTTGAAAATATCTCAGGGCATGTCCCCATCACCCATCATCAAAATGTAATCCTAGGCCATAATCCCACCATGTTACGTATAGTCATGTCCTATGTGTCCTAAATCTATCTCTGATTATCCAACATGAACATAGTCACCACCAAAATGTGATGTTAAGAGTTCTCATTGATGTTAACAATTAATTTTAGTATGGTATTGAACTATCCCAATCCATCCTAATGATTATATAGAAGTTGGTCATTTATTACATAAATAAGTCCCATAAAAATTGTTAACGCCCAAGTTCTAAGTTACACTCCCTAAAAATATTAATGAACTCTAATCATAATCCTATTGGTAGTTCAATAGAAATCCTCCCATACATCCACTATATATATCCCTACAATTTCTATAAATATTTAATATATAATAGAATGTGAATGGATTTTTTCAAATGAGGAGTAAGTCAAAACCACTTTAGGTTCCCAATCCATCCAAAAAACCACTTAAGGAGCCCAATCCTACCAAAAAACCAACACACAATAGGCATTATAGACGGATAAGAATAGCCATGGCTTCATCTTAGACATTGATAACACATGGTAAACCAGCCCCCAATGACAAGGGGGAAACCTACTACTCTATCTACTCAAGTCATAACCACCCTAGCATGGATCATCAAAATGGTACTTACTATTTCCTATAGATCCACTACAGAGTCCCAGAGTAGAATAATATTTTCATACGCATATTCAATCATGTAGGTTCTTCTGTAAAATAAATGACTAATTCATGACCGCAATAAATATCAGATGATGGAACAAATTTTCCTACTCCAATATCTCATATCATAGAAAATACTCAAAATTCGTTTCCCTTGCCATTCCATCCCTCATTGGCATCATGGAGAAAGAAGAAATGTTAGTAATACATACATTATAATGTAATACATACATAACTCAATTTGACAGGCGCATGAACTCATGGCCCCAATCTACCCATAGAGTCTATGGATAGAGGTGATCAAAGATCCATGTCTAAAAATACCTCAGGAATAGTCCCATATATTTGTCCACCTACCCTATAATATCCCACCAGTGCTTTGTTGGTCCTCATAAAATTTACAATGTGAACTTCACCATCCTTTATAGGGGTGTATCATGGTGGTTTAAAATCATCTTGATGAAATCAATCCATAAACCAATTACTTGAGGACCACCATCACCATAAAATATAGGTAGATTTGACTTCTAAAAAACATTTGTCATATTATACATCATCAGAATAGCTTATAAATGCTCACTATTGATAGCATATACCAATCATAATAAGATCACTTGGAGTTGATCACACACCACCTTCCCGAGTACATTATGGGTTTCTGACCTAATAACCTAAAGGGAATGTTCATCACCACTCTCTAAGTTCTATATTGATGGTTTTCATGGTGTAATTTTTCTAAAATCCAAAACACAGAGAAAAAAAGCCAGTACAATTGTTCTTGAAATTAAAGTGTAATTAAAATGATAATTGATATCATATTGTGATATTCTCAATATACCATGTTGTTGAAATATCATAACACATGATTTCTCATTATCCTTAATCTACTTGAAAACATGGACAATTTTAAACACCCAAAATGTATATATCATACCAATTGTATCCAAATTGTACTCCTAATATTTATATCATCAAGATATTTTATTGTAATTTAGCATGAATTTCATAACACATTCTAAGAAAGATATGATGTTAATTACAAATTATGAATGAAAATATTTTATAAACCCTACTTAGCATGTATTTTAGTTGATTCTTCCTAATAATTTAATAATTTATCATGAAAATGGCATGTGATTCATATGTTACTTCCATAAAGTGTGTACAAAAAACCCTCCAGTAATTTTTTCAAGAATCAAAATCCCATACATAATAAATTCCAAACTCACGTACATCAGTCTAGTTTAAAGTATTCTAATAGTAAAAAATGACAATCTTAAAAGTCAATATCAACCCATGTAATATGGACATTCCTCATACATTGTTTAAGTTATTTTAGTACCATGTTTCATGCCATGTACTGAAAACACTTTATCTCATGTCTACCTTCCATTAAATGGTAAAACAAATGAAAGAGCTCTGGTAACATGTTGTAACATCTCCTGGTCCATGAACAGTAATTGGTCGTAGATTAAATATTTCTATATGATCTCATGAATGCCTACCTATACACTAGAGGTTTCCAAAAAATATCATGGCTATTTTTCTGAATAGGGGTGAGACTATTCTCACTTATTATGGTGAAATAATAATAAAAACAACAAAAATTTGACAAACATCCACAATAACTAGTAAACGTAAATCCTGATAAACAATAATAAATAATCCAAACTTAAACAATATTAATGAACCATATATAGGTTAAATAAAAACACATCATCTCACCAAATACACAAATATCCCCAAAAGAACCAATAGATAAATTTTAAAGACTCCTCTAAATGATTTCATTCTTATATTCTCTATCCTAGTTGTTTAAGTCACACATCAGTCAGGGGGTGTTTTCCATTGACTGGTCGTGTAGTCATCAAGTCTGACTGGGTACCAACTGATGGGTTCATAAGGACATGAGTAAAATTCATAAGGACACCACAATTTGTGTCCATAAATATATAAAATTTTATCTAGTTGTTTCTATAATAATATATATATACATTTATAAATTGAGTATAAGTTAAACAAATAGATATCAATGATCCTTGGGTTCCATGATGACACCTAATAATAACTACACCTTCCCTATCTAGTGCCATATGTCTATGAATAATGAGAATCTATCCTTGAGAAATATACACATACCCATAATCATTTGACCTATTAGAAAAATATACCCATCCAAGAACTAAAAGATCACACATGGGAAAACATATCCATACTGTAACAATAGTCACACCCATGGAAATATTCCCATCCTCGAAAAATAGATTCCAATGAAAAAAACTAACTTAAGAATCCTGACCAAATTCCAATATAAAATTAAATCAATAATATTATTTTCATTCCCTTATCATTTACTTATAACCCATTTCTTCCTATTTAAACCAAAAAAAAATTTATCATCGATCCAACATTATACATTAATCATTAAAATAATCATCATTATTTTGTTGATAAATCAATATGTTATATTTATAATCCAAAAGATGTAATTATTATATCATCACATTATTGAACACATTCCCTGAAAATATATCTCTGTCACGACATCCCCTTAGGTTGTCTCTTGATTTTGTTTCATAGAGGACTAAAACAGTTGCATCTATGTAAAAACCCATTATTTAAATTTTAAATTAATTCTCAGTATGATATTGAAACCACACTATGAAATCACTAATAAACATTGTGTGAGATGTGTGAAACATTTATTGACCGAGTGCCTCAAGAGAAACAATATTAATCATCATGAACCATGGACAAAATTGATCCCAATGATCTATGACACCTAAATAAAATTTCATTAACATAATAATATTGGTAATGAGAAGATGGATAATAAATAGTGACGATATGAGACACCTAGGGAGTGAATAATCATATAATTATTTAAATTATTCAATCACAATGAAGAGTGCTTTGATCCTCAGAGGAATAATGAAGAAGATCCCTTGGGATCCAAAATTCATCAACAACATGATGGTAGTTCTATTGGATCAAATAGGGTACTATTGGGAGGTTCTATATTTTAATACTCTTAAAAACACTATAAAAGTGTAATTAATTAAGTGAAAAATGCATTCACACAGTAATTATTTTTGGAAACAACACTCCATAACATGGAATAGTTTTTTCAAAGCATGGAAAATAATGTCATGTCATGAATTTTGACCGTAGCCTAAAAAAATATGTTAGTCCATCCTTATTCTACCCAATCATTTTCTCAAACTATCCTTCCACCACTTTTCACAATAAATAAATATATAAGTCATATTTTGACACCAAATACCAGAATATAATGAACTTGAAAACTTTGAGGAGCATTACATTTTCCATGATTAGAAGGGTTATAACATTTTTATCACTTAATGAAAAGGGGATAAATTCTATCATCGTGTTGAAAAGGGGATGGAACATAAACGCTTATTTAGGGGTAGTGTTTTTTCATGATGTTCTATAACTCCATGTTGGTTGAATATCATAAATATCAATGATGTTTTTCATGAGGAACATTTTATTTAACACTTTTATCACACTGAGTTTATCTCACATTTTTTTGAGAAAGTATGTTGAAAGGCATCAATATATTTTTTAGAAATCATTATTAATTAGAAATATAGATATCATGAGTTGTGTAAGAAGTTATGATAGTTGGATATAAATCACTTTATGACACTATGGATCACAAGACAATAGATTTTGTAGATGAATAAATATTATTCATCTAGATGGATGGTTGTGACATGATTGAAGAGTCAATGACATTAAAAATATATATAAGAGTAAATTCATCTGAAAAAATTCTCATGATAAAGGGTCACGATATAGCATAAACCACCTGAAATGATGGTGTATGTTATTCTAGAGAAAGATTCTTGTTTGTGTTGGGGAAGATGGTTGTCATGTCACGATTAGTATAAGGACAAATCCCTAATGTATTAAGTAATATTTATTTTTAAAATTAATAATTAATTTTATACATTTTTGGAGATTTTCAGCTTAGAGTTTTAGATAACATCATCATGAATATTATATAATTGTCCCATTTATTACAACACAGACACTGATAATTAATATTCATTTGTACCAGAACATACAATTTTTATAATAAAACAAGTATTCTCATCATGAAAATTATTTATGACTTTAAACATGACAACTTATTTGTTTTTATTTACCATAAAACCCTATAAAAACCTATGAAAATGGGGATTGACCTCAAAAATATAAGTCTGGGTTACAAAGGAATGAAATATTTTAGTCTAGTGCAATATAAGAAAACCCATAAAATGATTATCTTTTTCACATTTTTATTTGATACTATAAAATAAATCATATACATTTGTAAAATTCATGTTTATTCTTAATAAAAACATTAAAAACCGTAATAAGAAAACAAAAACCCCACTAGTAATCATATAGTGTTATATTTATATCCCATACCAACTCATGTCAGAAATAAATGCAGGACATTTAAATAAATAATATGAACCTCTAAGTTAACACCCTTTTTATTTCCTTTTATGTTAGATATCATTACCCAATGCATTG
This sequence comes from Viscum album, assembly GCA_963277665.1. NCBI lineage: Eukaryota > Viridiplantae > Streptophyta > Magnoliopsida > Santalales > Viscaceae > Viscum > Viscum album. The sequence continues at coordinate 366,641,128 of OY728146.1, forward strand.
GAGAGCTATATTAATCTCACCTATAATATAATTTATAGAAAAATCACCCATTATATAATATATATCGATCTCAAAAATCATTATATATAATTCAGAAGTACTATACCATGAATTTTATTTTCAATATTTCATATTTTCACCACAAATACCAAGAAAAATATATTTTAACCATCATGTAAAACACTTTTGGATATCAAAATAGAATATGGATTTTAGAAACCATTTTTTAAAATCATATATTACCCAAATCAAAGGGAAAATGGTTTTATTAGAAAAAATGGAAAATAATAATGGAATGAAATTAATGAATAATAAAGATGATGATAGGGATTGGTGGTAAATCAATATATATGTTAAAATAGAATATTCCTTTTTTCCTTTTATAAATAAATTCAAAACATTCGATATAAAATATGTAGAATGATTCCTTTTGAAATCCTATAAGAGAAAATAAAATATAGATATAAATTTTAATTTAGAATTTATTCAAGAAAATATAAACATATCTGTAATATTATTTTAATAATATAGACAATGAGTAAATTCATTGAGAAAATAAACCCTTAAAACATTTAAAATGTCGATTTAAGGTAAACTGTCCCTTACGACGTCATAACTTTTGGACTAATGAAACATTAGATTAACGAATATTGAATGAATTTTTAAATACAAAAATTTCATAAATTAATGATATAATTACATACATAAGGCATTTTGTATACCAAAAAAAGAAAATATGCGGTGAAAATTGATTATGTCACACTGAAAGGGAACTGAGATAAGAATCCCTTTATCTTAAATATCGTCTACCATCATACACGATCTCACTCTTAAATAATAAAATTATATAATTATTTAATTTATTAAGAATATTTTCAAGTTAATTCCATAATTATTATCCCGTTTATTCCATTTATTATCATTTTATATTAAATTAGTTTATTTATTAAGTTTACATCATCCATGTTGACGACATTCTGTTCATAATCCCGAAAAAGATTTGGCAAGATGACCATGGTAAAATGGAAAATTACTTCATCATATCACAAATAAAAATTATTAAATAATTATCATGATTATAAATTAAATACAATTTTATAACCATCCATTAATATAATAATTAAAAAACAAATCACATCACTTCATGGATGTGTTAGTCCCCTTGTATGCATTCACAACGTCACCATGCTTCAATGGATGGAAAAGTAATCAAATAGATAATATATTATATTTTAATAAATATAACTATTTCATTAATATAATATATATTATTTAATTATATAATGATATACATCCTTGAAATTTGGTTTTGAAAAATGAAACACGTCGCTTCATGGATATGTTAATCCACACATACAAAGAAGTGATGTTTTCATTTCCTGTGGGGTGGAAATGTATATAAATTGGATTGTACCATAATCATTAAAATATTTCAATATTTGTAAGATAGTTATGTTTTAATTAATAAGGGTTAAATATGATTTTATGTAGTTAGAAAAATAATTAAACATGAAATAGTTCGGTTATGACTAATGTCATCACCTTGGATAAAATATTTATCTTCCAACTTAATCCATATCAGATCGGTATTTCTGAGAGACTAGAACCTATATTTCCAATGGAGTGTTAGTGGGGAGATACTTGTACATTTATTTTATTAACTAGAGTTCTCAAAATGTGTTAGGAACATAGGATATTGGGTTCCCTATTTTAATTGAGTAACAAACACACATGAAATTTCTAAAAATATTAAATAATATATATATATATATATAAATCCCATAAGAGGGAACCAAGGCCCGAAAAATAATATATAAGTCATTATAGGGTCTAAATGAACTAATCCAATCATATTTAAACAATTATTCGATACATAGTAATCCTTATATTGTACTTAAACGCGTTTAATCCAATTTTTACCTTAATCGTGATAAATTTTCACTAAAAATGATAATGAAATTAGAAAACCAATGATAAATTGGTAATCTAAAAAAATTAAATAATTAAAATTATATATTTTGATTCCATTTTATCATATAAAATATATAAATTTTTAGGAAATTACATTTAATATAATATCCCAAAATGCAGGGAAAACATTTTTTTGGAAAATAACTGATTTTAGTGTTCAAAACAAATAACATTGATATCATGTAAAAAATTGGTTTGGAAGAATTTTATTCATTATTTAATAAAATATGGTTTTCTAGACTATTTTTTTATAATCCAAAACTAAATTGTACCTTCCAATCATTCCATTAAATACAATGGTCAAAATTTAATTTTTCATTTGAATACAATACTACTCATCTCCCCAAATGTCAAGCTGATATTGATAAATTCAAAATATTGTATTAAAATAAATTATATAACTAGTTTAGAATATATCTGGCATAAAAACTCATACAATGTGATACAAAACTTATATATATATATATATATATTATATTGATCTTAATGTTTAAACAATGTTTTACACATTTTACCTGAACTGTGGTGACAAATATCATCCACAATTGTGATTATTAATGAAAAAAATGAATGTTCGGTAATTAAAAAATCAAAACTGAACAATTAAAAATATGGAATACATTTATAAAAATTCAATTTAGATAAGTGATGTAAGTTAATTTTAATATAAGTAATTTAAACTTATAAAAACCTAGTTTTAAAAAAAATTTCAGACAAACAATGAACTTATTCCAAAATTAAGAATAATAATTTATGTTCTTTAATTAAATAGATAAATTCTTATTACATGGGACTTATGTTATTTAATGATAAAATTTAAAACAGAATGGTACTTTTAGATAACTTTATTTAATGAAATGAAATGACAGTTTTAAAAAAATTGGAATCTTACACTATCAACATAAGAATAAATAATTTCAAACTTTTCTGAAAAAATAAAGAAAAATAATATGAAATTTAATATATAAAAACGTAAGTTCATTTCTTAAATTTAAAATTTAAAAATTTAGAAAATAAAATATTTAATAAACCATATACTTCATGAAACTCAATTTAGTTTGAATAAAAATATTTTATTTTCAATTAGAAAATTCCTTAATATTAATATAGTGAATATAAATATATAAAATATAATTCACAAATATTTATGTGGATTTAAATTCATATATTTTCAACATTTTTTTATTTTTAATGTTCATTCCTCATTTTGGAAATTCCATACTTGTATTGTTATTCATTACATAAACAAGTGGCGATATTTTTACTTCCTATATTTTTTTATTATAAATATGATTCATTAATCAAATAGGTTGTCCAAAAGTTCTTAATATTGTAAAATTTTTTTATTATGAAAAACATAATTTATTCGACCAGGAATATGAATAGGTTGTTCCCCATGAGAAAGGTTCTATTACAACCAATCTAATTAAGGACTCAAAATATGAGATTCATATGAAACATTCTTTCATAAAAATGAAACAACAAACGAATCATGTATCTTCAATAATCATTAAATAATGTCTACTTAGTGATAAACTAATCCAATTTTATCTATAATTTTATATAGTACAATTAACTACTGACAAAACTTTCCCTTTTCACCAAAACACTTAAAACTTTTACATGGTAAAAATTTATGTAAAACATAATCACAATCCTTGAATGAATGTTATTTATTACTATTATCTACCTAAATTATTTTTATCTCATGAGATTACCCCATATTTCATTTTTCATCATTAAATTATAACCATATATTATAGCAATTATGGTATAGCAATATCTTATCACCAAATTCATCCCAACAATATTGTGTCACACACCTATTTACATATAATTCATCAAAATAATACATATGAATAATTTATTGAAAGAAATTATTGTTAGAAATTTTAACTAATTATAGATATTTATTGAATCTTCCTTAGTAATAATTTGAACAAGATCATGGAATATCTTCCATAGTTTGAATGGTTCGCATAGACTATCAAGCCAAGTGTGGATGCAATTTTTAATTGAAATTTAATTCAGTAGAATATAGCTTATAAAAGACTTTCAATAAATTAGGGGTAAAAGAGATCATTGTCAGATACAATAGATATATGAATTCTATGAAACCTCACTATATACTTGAGATATAATAAAGAAATATTATTTTAATAATTAATATCACAAATAGGAAGGAAACATGTAGATTTATCCCAATGATAAATAATAACCAAAATTATATTATTACCTCAAGATGTATTTGTTAATCCCTCAATTAAATTCTTGTACATATTTTCATATTTCCACGATGGTGTTAGAAAAGGATAAATCATCACTTTTGGTAATTATTGTTTGGATTTAAACTTTTGGAAAGTTAAAATTATCATAGTAAACTCTATTATATATTTCTTTATTTCATCACACCATTAATACCCCCGAAGGTCTCTATACATCTTAATGCCACCGGGATGAATATATAAGAGAAATTTATAAACACTACTCAATAATCCTTTTTATAACTGTTAGATATATGGAATATACAACCCTTTTATAAAAATCTCAAATAGATTTCTTATCAAATTTAGTCGAATGCAACATTCCTTTATTTACAAGTCCCACCTTTCCTTAAACATTATGGTCTCCCATTAGAGTATTCATAATTATTCATGAAAATTTTGACTTTACTAAATCCTAAGAAAATAAAGGAAGTTACTACATGAAAAATTAATGGACTAGTATGCAATAAATAATTTGAAAAATGATAATATTAAAATAATATCACGAATAATGATGAATTATCTTTTTGACAGAATGAATGAGATAATTTTATTTCATTTCCCCAATGGTAATGAATCATTTATTTACAATAATTTATTAGTTCAAGTAATCATCTTTTCTTCATGATAAATATTTTGAGTGAATATATACATTATAATTTTATTATCATTATATATTTCACACATTACTCCATATAAATTATTTCTATTTATTTATAATTTAAAACACATATAATTTAGTTTAGATCATTCATACGATAATTTATCTCATATGGATTCTATTTATATGTATCATAATTAATTACATATTCATTATACATAAGAACACCAGTAAGACCCTTCAAACAAGCATCAAAGAAGATGAAAAGTTCCCAATTTCTTGAGATTAGGGAAAAACGACAGATTTATTGAATCTTATTTTTATATCATATAATCCTTAATCACTCTCTTTCATAATGGTTAATTTAAATAATTTTCAAGCTATCTTAGTTAGAGAGATATATTATTGGGGAATGTTTTCAACAAACCCCCCCAAATAACATTTTAATCAATGAAAACTATGAATATCTATGAAACATATAGGTCTTGTCCATTCATACAAAACATTAATTTTAACATAGTGAACAATTCTTCTATTTTCAGAAACAATATACGAGAGGAATAAAATTTCATGTAACAAAAATTCAAATTTACTAAATTTTCCATAAAATATTTTTTTCTTTTTTAGATTTTCAACAAGATTCTTAGGTGTCTTTCTTGATCATCCTGACTTCTAGAATATTTCCAGAAATCGTCAATAAAACCAACCATAAACATACTAAACTACTATTGGAAAACATTATTTATATGATCCATGAATATAGCTATCGTATTAAATAACCCAAATAGAATAGACATAAACTAGTAATTCCCATATCTATAATGAAATTCCTACTTAAAAATTTCTTTGTCTATCACCTTATACTAATGGTAACTAGACCTAAGTTGAATCATAGAATAACACTACACTCCATGGAGATGAAAAAAATCATCAATATGTGGAAAACGATGCCCATTCATAACAGTTATGTTATTAAAGTATCAATAGTTAATAAAAATACACATTTAATGATGTTTATTTTCAACAAACAAAATAGGACCACCCCATGGTGAATTTCTTGGATTATTATAATATTTATTATCAAACTCCTTCAAATAATTTTTAAATTCTAAATGTATAACTAGATCCATTCGATAAGGGGGTTTTCAAATTAGGATACCATTGGGAACTATGTAAACTCTAAATTTACCCTGCCAATGAGGAATGGTACTAGGAAAATAATCATGAAATACATAGATATATTCATTTAAAATTAGGATTTAACAAATCTAAACAATTTTCTACTTGTAATAAAAAATTTTGATTAGATTTCACTACCATATTTAATCAATTTCTCGACTTATTGATATGTTATCCAAGGTATGGAATCATTCAATACAATTTTGTTAGCTATGAAATCCATCTTTACAAGAATCATTGAAATCGAATCCATACCCTTAAAAATAAAAAAAAATTAAATGGAATGTTCAAAAAGATTTAGAAGAAAACATGAAACATTGATAATAATGGGTATGTTGATATAAATATTAGTTTATTTAATACTTCTAATATGAGTTTTCACCAAAATTTATATCATCTTATTTATGTTGTCATATTTCCATTTACACGAAAAAAAATTAGAAATAAAAGGAATCCATAGGTCCAGAGTCAAAATGGGCAATAATATAATTATAAAAAACAAGTAACTTACCTATTACAATTTCATTATATGAACCAATATCAATTGTAGGAGTTGAAAAAGATTTTTACAAACATCTTTTCATTCATTATTATTGATATCCACTATGTGTAACTAACAATTAACAAATGATAACATAATTCCCCAACAAATTACAATTAAAACAACTACCTATTTGATGGCTATCTATTGCCCCATTATTGAATTTATTAGTACTCTTTTACGTATAGTCAAGATCCATATGAAAAAACTTACCACATTGGTAACACTTTCTAGAATCTATAAAAACATTTCCTAAATTTGTTTTACTGCACTTCGAACATGTCGGGGGATTACCTCCAGATTTATTTGATAACTAGTTGTCTATTGTATTCCTCCTTTGCAACTTCTTACTATTTCCATAAATTGGAATAGAAGTATCAGAAAAAATTATCTTAACATTATCATCACAATTAATAAACATTCTCTTAACATTTTCAATAAAATGATGAGAATTATTTTCATAAACATCATTTCAATCCTGAGTAAAATATATAATAATTACTATCAAGGTCTTGAAAACATTTGGGTGTGTACTTTGCCAGTATTATAAAATTCACTTCATACATGGCTATTGAATCCTTCACCTATTTCCTAAATTTGATGAATTTTTTCTCTATTTTATGTTTAACAACCTTAGGGAATTATTTCTTCAGAAATAGATTCATAAATAAATATCATTCTTTGGAATCAAGATATTATACCGCTCTAGTATTATTAACCAATCACCATCATCTATCAGCTTTACCATAAAAATAAAAATTGAAATAGTTACATTTTTATATTATAAACATCCCATGACATTAAATATATTTTCTAGAGAATTGATATATCCTTCAGATACCATTGAATATGAGTTTCCATCAAAACCCAAAGGGTTCTATTTTATAAAATTATGAACTATTGATGGGTTATATTGAGGTATATTTGATTTCTTTCAAACATGGAATCTAGATATATTTATATCTAATTTAAACTAATCCATAACTACTATACACAACACATTTATAATTCCTACCATTCTAGGATAATGATTTGGATGGATAAAAACATCTTAATACCTTCTTACATTACCATCCACGTTTCTTTTTTAAAAAATCATTTTGAATTGACATAGATAGATGTAGTATAATGATAATCACCAAGTGATATATTATTCAAACCTAACCATAAGATAAAATCTATCATGGGTATTATGTTAATATTATCCTAACCTCTATTGATATCTAAAAATTTCCATTGATATCAACTATGGGGGATCATCCATAAAACATTAGATAATCCTGATTTCTAAATCAAGAATTAAGTTTATTACAATTTTAGGATCCTTACATTTTAGATTTTTAGATAATTATCTAATGACACTTACATAAAATAATGATTAATTATAAAATGGAAAATTCCACTAAGTATCTTATATTCTCAAAATATGATGTTTCTAAAACAACTCTTTTTTTATTTCGTGAAAAATATTTAGGACATTCAACTTGACTTCATAGTTATTCTTACTCATCCTTAAAAACCGTGAAAAAATTTGATATTATTGGAAGAGAAAAAAAAATTATGTCAGGGATATATAAGAATGAAATCCATTAGTACATTTTAAAAAAATTAAATCCCACTAAATTATTACATTTTCCAAATTATTCATTGTTCTTATAAAATAATCCACGTCAACATTAAAAACACATTTTTTCTCAAATAGAACCTTTATAACACACAGAAAGATATTAGAATCTATTGTATGAATCTTAGAAAATTGTATCTGTAACTTATGTTCACTCATTTTAGAAATAACTAGAGCCCAATTATATATATAAGATAAATCACCCCAGTTAACTCCCACTTTTTCACCTTTAAATAGTTGAAACATTTTCCAATGTATTGAGGAGATATTTTAGGCTCCCCCATTATATAATAAATATCATGATCACCTATAATATAAGATATATCACACTCACACATCACAATATATAATTATAAAGTACTATATAATGTAAAACATATTTATTCTTGTAACTTATCGTTATAAATAACATGAAATTTTCATTGAACCCTTATTAAAAACACTTTTGGACATCAATGTATCATTTCCCTTTTAAAAATTCTTTTTTTTGAAATACTAAATAAATCCTATAACAAACGGAAAATAGGTTTCTTCTAAACCCATTGAATATTTTAATGGAACAAAAATATTTAATTATAGTCAAAATTTTGGGGTATGTGTTAATATATATACATTAAAATATAATATTCCTTTTCTATTTTGTAAATAATGTCAATCCATTAAAAATAAAACATGTAAAAAGATTTATTTTGGAAACAATTGAAAGAAATTTAAATGTGGACTAAAATTTACTTTATAACATAATAATGTAAATATTAATAACATTAATTAAATTTTTTTATTAATCGATACATGTATGGAAAATATTTTTTTATAAATCATTAAAATATTTAAAATGAGGTTTAAGGTAACGTGTCCCTTACGATGTGATAATATTCAAACTAATGAAATATCTGCGGAAGGAAATTGGAATTGATTTTTAAACACATTCATATATTAATCAGAACATTACACCCATATAGATGTTTATGTACCCCAAAAATATTTTTTTGTGAAATATAAAGTCCTAATAAAATATAATTGAGATAAGAAATCACTTACCTTAAATACAGTCTGGTTTCGTACATTATTAAACTGCAAAATAATAAAATTCTATTTGACTTTTAATTGTTTAGTATTATTTTTCATTAATATTTTTTATTGTTCTCCGATTTATTTCATTTATTTCAATTTTTTGTCTATTTACTTAATCAATTACATTTATGTCACACATTTTGAGCATGTCCAGTTCATAATACCAAAAAAATTGGAAGGAAGACCATGGTCAAATGGGTAAATGTTTATCGTATAAAGAATCTTAATGATGAATTAATTATCATTTTTACAAACTGAAAACAATTTTCTACCCATCCATTAATTTTATACAATAAATACGAATCACATAGCTTTGTGGAGGTGACAATCCATAGGTATGCATGAACGATGTTATCATTTTTTAATGTTTGAAAACATAAGAATATATATTATAAATTGTCATTATATAAATATAATTACTTAATAAATATAATATATATTAATTAAAGAGAGAATAATAATAATCATTGTTATTTGGAGATAAAAAATGAAACACACCGCTTTGTGGATGTTGTAATCCACATGTATCCATGAATGATGTTTTCATTTAACATAGGATGGAAAATGAGAAAAAATTGTTTTTAAAATTAATATAAAATCATTTTAATATATAGAATATGTTTATTTGATTATTTAAACATGGATAAAAAATATTTTTGAGAGGTAGAACAAAAAAATAAACATGAAATTGTTTGGTCGGATTTATACCTACCCTTTACATAACCACTTGTGTATACACCTTCATCCTTCTATGTTGGGTCTTTTGGTTAGATAGTGACCTCCAAGATGTAGGTATGGATGTTTGGAAGTTATTATAGTAATAATTTTTTGATCTAGAGTTATGATAAGGAGGGAGGAAGAGAGGAAAAAAGTTACCACTTTATAAATGGGGGAAAGGCCACAGTTAAAAGTATATAAGATATTAAATAATATATATATATATATAATCATATAAAGTAGAACCAAGGAAACAAAAATTAAAATATATTATGTTATAAGATCTACATAAAATCAAATAGTAACATTTATAGATTTTTTGAAACCATATAATGCCTTATATCCCAGTTATATCACATTAACCACTTTTTAACTTTAACCATGATAACATAACTTTTTACCATGATAAAATAATTATATGAACAAAAATAAAATGAGTATTTTACAAAAAATTAAAAATTATGATAAAAAATTTGGAACCACAATTAACTTATTTAATTATTACATCATTCATAACATACATATAAATTAAGTAAAAAAATCATTAAATACAGTTTCACGGGAAATAGAAGGTATGATAATAAAAATAATTTTACTTTTAAATAATGTATAAAGATGGCTTAATTTTTTTTATTAAATAAATTAATTAATTCTTTTATTGTTTTGGATCAAGAAAAATAATATAAATCCTTTCATCCATTAAAATAAATGAAAATAACAACAATAATTTTTAATTTTAATAAAATATAACATATCTTCAAAAAAGTCAATATTAGGCAACCAAATTTAAACTAATGTTTTAAAATACAATATTCTAATCCTTAAAAATATATTTGTTCATATAAAATTCTTAAAATAGGATAAATGCATGTTTTTTATTGATATTAATTCATTACCCCATATTTTAAACCACATTTTACCAATTTTACTTTTACTGAGGTGAAAAATATTTACTACAATTACTATTCATAATGTCCAAAAATAATAGGTACGTATTTAATTTTTTTTACATCGTGATTCCAAATATGGAATATATTTCTCTAGAATCAGTATCTGGATGTGGTAGAAGACAATTTTATAATAGATATAAAATACAATGGAAAAAGGTTACTAGAAAATATAGTTTTTAATACAAGAAATTGAACTTATACCAAAATAAATTATATTTCTAACTAATTTAAAATCATTAGATTATTTTTTATTAAATTAATATTATTCCAATTAATGATTAAATTAAAAACATAATGGTACTCTTATATTACATTATTTAATGAAAATAAAAGAAACTTTTACCAAAATTGATATACTTCACTCTTCACATAAAAATAAATATTTAAAGAAAATTAACAAAAATAAATCTAAAATAAATTCCACTTAATGAAATGAAAAATTGAATTAAAATTTATAAAATTAAAATCTTAAAATTTATAAAATAAACATTTTAGAACAACCTTTAACGGTATGAAACTTTGTTTAGTTATAATAAAAATAATTTAATTTTTGTTGGAAAAAATACATAATATTTTTATAGTGAATATGAATCTGTAATATATAATTCATGATTATTTATAAGGAATGAGATTTATATATTATTATCATTTCATATGATATTTCAATTAGTCTCGCATAATAATAAATTGAGTCTCTGTAAAAATAAATATCATTATAGTGAATGTATGTAAGAATAAATAAAATCTACATAAGAATAAACCTGTAGAACTCAAAGGGAAATCATATATTTGTATATTATTTTTTGACATGATTAAGAGAGATGATATTAGGTAATCTTCTTGGAAGTTAATTTCACCCCATGAAGTGAATATTGCACTGTGAAGGATTAGTCATATATGATTTTCTATTATTTTTCCATGTTATGAATATGGTAATCCATGTTTTAAAACAATTTGGTGAAGTGCCTTTCTTTTTTATGGAGAGTAACATGTGACGATGATTCCTATATTAGAAAAATTGAAATTAAAATGCTCTAAATGGGGAAAATAATTACGTTGTAATACTATAGATCATAATGTAATAGGTTTGAGGTATGTTGAATTTTCAAATTTATGCATTCCTATATTTTTGAGATTATTTGTGTCTCAGATTATGGAAATGTTTCTCACATTTTGAGATAAATTTTATATAATTTTTCATATCATAATTAAGGATATTTAAATATCCATTAGAGGCAAAATAAAGAGAGTATTTTATAATTGATGAAATATCATTATATAAAAATGGAGTAAGGGTCATATATCAAACATTAAAAATGATTTTCAATTAACAACCTATTTTTTAAAAAAAATTAATACTGAAGGTAGATAAATGATTGAATCTCATAATAATTTTAAATAAATCAATAATGTTGATGAATGGGTAGTTTATTAGTACACCATTTTTAGGGAAATCACATTCTTGATTCGTGAATAACGTGATAGGTATAATTGGTGGGGCATTGAGCTTTATAAATTCAAGAGATTAATGAATTTTAAAATTTTGTGAGGGATGTAAACCCATAGGGTTAGTGAAACAATAATAAATTTTAAATATACATGTTTTTAATTTATAGAATTTAGTATATCAATACATCACCATTGTATTCTCCTTTGATATATCCCAATGTCAATAAAATAAGTAAAACTATTTCGTGCCCCTCTATATTTTTTTATTTCATGATATTGATTTTAGAGGTAAAATTTTATTCTTATTGTAATTTCCTGATATTTTTAAAAATAAATACTATTTTCAACAGCATAAGTGAAACAAAACACCAAGCTTAAATAAATAATGAATTATAATAATTTAAAAGTGTCTATAACAACCTAGATATTAAATTAGAATGAATGAATAGTATTAATTTAATTATTATATTTAGAATGGTTCCACTCATTGATACATTATTAATTAATTCTTTATAAGTAAGAACTAGATATTTAGTAATGTCATTTTATTCTTAAAAATTGATTTTTCTTTCAAAAAATTTTCCATGATTTTTATAAGTGAATATTATAATTAAAATTTTTGTAAATTTTTTAAAATGTATTTGAAAAATTTTATTTCATTTTATAATTCACCATGTGAATAATATATTTGGACGAAGTCTTGATAATTTTCTAAAATGAATGTTTTTCCAAAGAATAGTTAAATATAAATATTTTTATTAATAACTTTATTTTATCTATTTAAAAATTATAATTTCATTTTGTATTAGTTTAAAATTTTAATATCCCCTTTTATAACATGTAATCCAATTATGTGTTTTTGATTTGATTTTATAATTTAATTTTGAATAAAAACTTTTTATATTTTATAAATCATTTTTGTGAAAACTGTTATTATAACCTTTTTACAGTTTTATTTTAAATTAAATTGTGAAACCTATGTGTTTTGAATTTTAAGAAATGGATTCCATATTTTTAATCAAAATTTACAAATTCCGTAAATAGTCACATTTAATTTTCAGTAATAATGTATAGTAGTCTTAGAAAATTTTATTTACATGTTTAAGGGTTAATGGATTTATTATGGATTAAAAACTAAATGATAAAGACAATAAAATTACACCAAAACCTGCCTAAATTTTATTTATTGAGTCCATTTTGTCGAAAATCATCAAATATCAGTTATATGGACTTTTTTGCTTTTTTGTAATGATTATGGACTTATAATTTTTTTTGTAAATAAAAAAATGCGACACTTAGATTTTTAATAAGTATAATATTTTATATATGAGTATAAAAAGAGGATATGTTTGGTTAGATAAATTAATAGGAAACATAAATGATTTATATTTATAATGAATTTTTTTTGTATTTATTTTTTGAATATATATTTACCTTAAATATTTTCACAACACTAATGATGTAATTTTTCAATTATTGTAAAAATTAAATAAATTATGATAAAAATTTTAAAAGTATTATAATTTGACATAATTAATTAGATACCTGATTTTTATAGAGTAATATGATGTTTTTGGGATGAATAATTTATTTTTGAATTTAAAATTCATTATTTATGTTATAAAATTCAATGTAATGAATAGTTCTTAAAATTTTCATTACTGATATTTTATAATAACTAATATTTTATTAAATGATATAAAATTAGTAAAAATAATAGATTCAGTAAGTTTATTATTATATTGTTTATATAAATGAACATTATCTAATTATGTAAATTCAATTCATTTATAGTAACTATATTTACCATAAAATTGTAAAAATCATTATCCTCACAATACACATGAAAGAGGTTAACGAGGTGTCAAAATGAAATATAAGGGTAAAAACATAGTAAAAACATGCCAATTTTTTTAGATGAGTTATAAACATAATTATAATATATTATAAATAAATCAGTTTTCAGTGATTTGGAATTGATAATTAATTTATATTAATTTAATATTATGAGAAATTGCAAGAGTGCCCCTCTAGACTCATTTAAAAGGACATATTTTATTGTCCTTACATAACACATACATAATTATTTTTATTCCATAATACCTACCCAAATCACTTTATATAATGACTCCTCTAATTCTAGAGGCCTTTTTTAGGCATAATACCAACATTATAGGACTTATTGTACTAATCAAATGACAATTTCTAAATAAGTGGTGTAGTTTTAACCGAATGTTTTAGTTTTATTTCTTCATCTACCTCCATAAAATATTAATAAACCATGAATAAATAAAAAAACCAGTATTATAAATATACATAAATGTTATTATTATAATTTAATTAGTTATATCCATCTCCAACTCTATCAAATGGGAGTGGAATTCATCGTTCATGTGTTGGGAAGACTACCACCTTGTGAGCTGATTAATTCGTTTTCCATAACCGTCTATCAAGTATGGTTATAATGATATAATTAATGATTAAAAATTAAATTAATTAAATATTTATCATTTTAAAAATATAATATATCATTTTCCTTCTTACAGTTCCATTCAATAGAAAATTGTAATGTGGTTCGTGCGTACTTGTGGACTACCACCTCCACGAAACAATGTGATTCATTATTTCATCACCACATACGATAGATGATATATATAAGTATATTATATGAATTAATATGACATTTATTATATTTCTATCATAATTTGATGTCCAAATAATACTTATCTTATTTCAATAATGAGCATTGAAAAATGATTTTTTAGTAATGTGTTTGTACGAACTGATATCTCGTTGATTGCAACATAGTTAATTTTTAATAACCATATTAAATGGTTGAATTTAAGAGTATAATTTATGTGTAAAAATTATAATTATTTAATTATTATTATATATGATATGGTGGTGTAATGAATACTTTCACCATTTTCAACATGACAAAGTCATTTAGGACTTTGGAAGCGAATATCATCAAATCATTCGACGTGAATTTAATTGATTACATAAGTAAATATATAAATAAATAGATAGAATAAAATGAATAATAAAATTGGAAAAAAAATATTATGAAGGTAAATAATTAAACTAATTTTACTATTCATTATGATAAACAACGTACTTGATGAGTCAGATTCCAAATAAATGACATTCTTTTAAAAATGATTTTGATAATTTCACATAAAAATATCCTTTTTTCCATATCCATACATACTAAAGTAATTTATCTATTTATAAGGTCATAAAATAATTATATATAAAATTTTATATCTCATTTTAATTTCACTCAAGAGTTTTCAAATTTAACCTTTTTAAAAAATTATTTGATTTTCATTGCAAAAATGAAAATGGAATATTCTATTTTAACATATAGGGTGACAATAACATTTTTTTTAGTTATAAAAATTATTTGATTTTTGGATTCCATTACAAGATACCATATTTTATTCTATTAAAAATCATCCATACCTATGTTTTAGTCATTTAAAAATAGTATTTAAAATGACACGGATATATCATGATCAATAAAATATTATGGGTGTATGAACATTTTTATGATGAAAGATTTTATGTATTACCTTATGATTATTAGGTTTTTATTATGTGTATATATGGTCATATTATATACCTAGGGTTGTTAATACAATTATATCATATTAGTTCATCGTGTAAAAGGAAAGAGTTAACCGATTATGTTTTTATAAAGTTATTATGGGAATATATCATGATGGTTACGCCAATTGAAACTGTGATGGTTATTTTATGGGGAAAAAATGGATATTAAATGTATAATAATGATGTTTACTATATATGTAAGAGTGAAATAAGAATTATACCCCTTTTTTATAAATGTTTTATTTATGCAACATTTGGGTTTTAAAAGATTCCATTGAAAAAAGTGAATATTTTTCATGTGGAAATGATTTATTTCCTAAGATCAAATATTAATGTGATATAGGAATGTATTTAAAAGGTTTTAATGACTATAAATGGACTAATGGATTTCTCTCATTCATATCCCATTCAAATATTTTGCTTCTGATCCCTTGTTTATAAAATATTTTCATATGGTTTAGGGATGGGAAAGGGATATGAAGAAGTTAAGTTGAATGCCATGAATGTATTTCCTGAAAATAAATAATGTTTTATTTTAAAATATTTATAGTGTTGGGAAATTTATACTAATCAAAAGTGTCCAATTTATAAAATATTGGCTTTTAAGTAAGAGTTATGTCCTAATTCTATAAAACACTAAACCTAAAGTATAGTTGAGAATGACATAATGCGAATTATAGTTGATAGAACCTAGATTATATGATGTTTAATGGTAAGTCTTTATTGTAGGTATCAAATTACGTTTTATATTACATTAGGGGATAAGATGTTATTGGATAAAATTTTAATATTCATTTATAACAAAAATTTTTTTTTGTATTTTAGGGAGAATCATAGTTATTTTTGGATAAATCGATGGAGTTTGAGATAATATGAATAAGAATATTTCAGTGATTATCTAAAACATAAGATAACATATTATGATTTCATTGATATTCTCAAACTAACCAATTTGGTTTTAGTAAATGGATTTTTGAAGCCAGAAAAAATTAATAATTGATGGGAACAAAAATTTGGTGGTCGTCTGAATGATTAACTTAATTAAATAGGTATTGTAGTAAACAAATCTTGTGGTTATTATTAAAAAACCACCCTAGGTAATGATTAAATACTTAAACCTTAGAGAGTCTTTTAATGCATTAAATCTAAGATAAATTATGCAATGTAGAATTTATTGTGTTAATTATCATAACGGTAAATATATTGAACAACATATGTGTTAAGAATGTGGAAAGAGGCACTAAGGAAAATTTCGGTAAAGAATATGAAGATGTTTTCTATAAGGTAAAGGATTTCATAAATAAAGATTCTTCTAAAGAAAAAAGTAATAGTTAAGTTAGCAGTATAAAGGAAAAATATTTTCATCCTGAGGTATCAATTGAATGTTTTAAATGTTGGTGGAATGGTTAATATGAAAATCAATGACCTTGGGGGAGGCTCGTTAATGGGATAAGAAAGACAATACATATATATTTATTTTGAAACACCTTAATCCATTATAGTTGAATATGAGGAAAATAAAAATTTCATATGAATGTTATGAATCAATTCATTGATTATGTTTTGAAAATATTTAATATTAGGACATGATTCTCTTTTTTTATAGAAAATATGTATTAGGGAATAATATTAAAAATCACAGTTAATAGATTATGATGAATAATGACTAATTAAGATATCTGAATATAAGGGATTAATGAGTTATAGTAGATTTAATGATGATCATAAGTTGAAAAGAAATAATATTTTCTTGATGATGCGAGTACTTTATGATATTTTTTTGAGTTTTTAAATATGTTTGAGGTATATATAGCCCATAATTTTATCATGTGAAAAAGTTATTCGAATATGAATTATCTTTTAATTTTTTGACATAATATTAAAGGTATGGATAACCTGTATGGTTTATATAATATTTTATTTTGAGTTAATTATGGGTTATTAAAATTTTGTTGATGAACAATTCTTGGTATGAGATAACCATTGATGTTAAAACATTTTTTTTATTGTTTAATATTTTATGATTATTTTTTATTAGGTTTGTCACATCTATGGGAATGATATAAGTATTATATTATTATAGTTAGAGAAAAAGGGAAGCCCATAGTTCGAGTAATAATATGTCAAATCCAGTAAGGTTGTGAGGCTCAAACCCATAACTGAAGTGTTGCCAGTACGCATCACCTACCCCTAGCATATGCGATGTCCCACGTAGTATGAAATTATTTTATTTATTTTACTGACCTAACTAGTAATTTCTAAATTCATTTTTGGAACATATGTTTTATTTAATATATAACCATGAGATTGAATGTGATTTGGTGATTTTGTGATTAATTATATTTTTGAAGAGTTCTCTATTCTGGTAAACTTATGTGATTATGGTAAATAAAATATTGATGGATTTTTATTGAGGAATAAATAGTGAATTATATTTTAGAAGTATATATGATTTTTTAGGATTTTTTAAGATTTATGTTATTTAGGGAAATTATTGGTGCATCATGGAGATTATATGTTTAGGAAATATAATTTTTGGAAGGATACTTTAAAATTTATTGATGTTATTTAGAGATAAATGTTAAATTAATCATGGAAGACCATATGAAAAAATCTTTAATATTGGTGGGTTTAAGTATGATTTTGGAAAATTTTGTGGAATATTATTGATACTTATTTATTGAATTATCTACATTGATATTTAGTTATTTATATTTAATTTTGGAAAATAATTTTTTTTATTCATATGAATTATTATTCATTTTGGAAAATATTTTATTTTATCCCAAATTATGTGGTGTTGGTTAATATCTAATGATAGGATGAATAGCTTGATAACATTTTTTGGATTATGTGATGGATTAAAATTTTATTCTACTAATTCATTCATGAAAATGTTTTCTTCAGTACTTATAGTGTACAGAGAAAAGATGATTTTGTGGTGAAAATTTATTGAAAGATGAAATTATTCCTGAAATGTATGTAAATTTCCTTATATTAATAGTCACGAAAGTAAAACAATCCCTCAAAATTATGATTTTTTTTTCAAATTGTATTTTATTTTTTCTTTTCATACTGAGAAATCCATAGTTTTTTAACCTATCACAGATTTACAATTTTGTGATGCTTAATTTTTTCCAGACCAAGTTCCTTATCACTCTATAATAGTACTCATGAGTTACTTTTTTCTTTTATATAGATTTTTTCACTTCCAACTAGTGTTATCCTATTTTTAAACCATATATGAGTTATTCTAGATAACATTTGTACATTCCTTTCTCCATTTTCAAGTGAATGTTTTAGTTACCCTTTTTATGATGCTGGTTTTCAAAAAAAATATTTTGAAAATTTAATCAATAGTTACTAAACCTGGGTTAAAATTGAGATGTCCAAAATTATTAATCTGAAATAATGTAATATCACAATATTTTCAAAAATAAAAAATGCGTTTGATAGCGTAAAAGATACACAACATCATGCTTAAATGAAGAAAGAATTATTATTATTTAAATATGTCTCTTATAACATAACTATTAAGTTGGTGGGAATTAATATTATTAACCATATTTTAAATTATTGAATGGTTCTAATAATTTATAATTTAATAATTAATTATTTATTTCGAATCAATCAATTTTTATTAAAGTAGTTTTATACTTATAGAATAATTTTTCATCAATAATACATTTTCTTTAAAAATGGGTTCTATTAATTTTCATGAGTGAATATTTTAATAAATTTTTTTAAATTTTAGAAACTTATTTGACACAATTAATTTCATTTTTAAATTTATCTAGTTATAATTACCTTAGGTTTATGTTTTCAAATGTTTATGAAAATATTTGTTTTTCACCGAATAGTTAAAATAAATTATTTATATTATAAAATGTAGTTACATTATTTAAAAGTTATAATCTATTTTTGGTTAGTTTTAAAATTTAATTAGTATATTTTTTATTTAAAATAATATAATTATATGCTTTAAAATGTATTTTATACTTGAATTTAGTGCAAAATCATTTTATATGTTAAAAGTCATTTTTTCTAAAAACTATTCTTCGTCATATATTTCTTGAATGGTTTTATATTAAATTATAAAAATTTTGTGGTTTGAATTTAAAAAAATTGATTAAATTATTTTTAATCAGAATCAACATATATCTTAAAGAACACTATTTTTTATTCACAATGAATAGTAATCTTAGCAATTCTTGTTCCCTCTGTTAAGGGTAAATGAGGTTATTAAGGGTTAAAAATAAAACGAAAAAGTCTATCAAATGACCTAAAAACATGAATAAATTTAATTTAAAAGGATTATTTCATCCATTATCATCCCATATTTTGTAATATGACCTTTTATTTCCTTTTGGGTTTGATTAAGATCTTAATAATATTTTATTTATTGAAAAGTAAAAAATGTCACACTCTTGTTTTTAATGAAAATAATATGATTGAAATTAGGATATATAAAGTTATTTTTCGTTATAAAATATAACATGAAATATAAATTATTTATCATCCTAATGATATTTATTTTAAATTATTATTGAAGTAATAATTATCTTAAATTTATACACAAGAGAGATGAAATAATTAATCAGTTAATGGATAAATCAAATAAATAATACTAAATTTTTTAAAAGTATTATAATTTGAGATATTTAATGTGATAAAATAATATAATGGATGATAATTACATGTCAGAGATATTTGTTTTTTAATTTTAATTTTTCTATTGTTGTTATCAAAATCAATGTAATAAATATTACTATAAATCGGCATTATTGATATTTTTTAATAACTAATATTTTATTAAATGATATAAAATTAAAAAAGTATTATAATTAGTTAATTTATTTTTTCTTGTTTGATTATATAATCTATGTTCCATTTATGGTCCATTTTTTCATTTATATTAAACATACTGATCATCAAAGAATAAAAATTATTGTAGTCATGGTAAGTTTGAAAGTGCTTGGTGATACGTTAAAAATAAAAGACAAGGGTAAAACATAGTCAAAACATATCTAACTTTTAATTTATTAGAGTATTTATACCCATAATAATCCTATATTATAAATAAATTAGTTTTTAACAATTTTGGAATGATATTTAATTTCAATTAATTTAATAATTTGTGAAACTCAATGAGTGCTCATCCCATATCCTATAAAAGAACATCTATTATTCTCTTTACATGAAACATAAATATCAATTTTATTTAGATAATACCTAATCATATCCCTTCTTATAATATTTTCTCTCATTATATATGAATTTTTTAAGAAATAATACCATCCTTAAAGGGATTAACGTGTTAAACAAATGAGACATTCTAATGAAGAGTTATAGTTTTCGCCGCTTGTTTTAGTTTCAAATCATTTTACATCTATAAAAAATATTAGTAATACATGATAAAATAATAACACCAGTATCCTAAATATAATACCATTTTGGTAGGTTAATTTAATAAACTATATCCACCTCCATCAAATAGGAGATAAATTCATTATTCATCTCTATGGTAGAATACCAACTTGGGAAACAATTTAATTTGTTTTCCATCGCATTATTTGAATTCTAGTTAAAATGACGGAATTAATGTTTATATAATCTATTACTGCCATATTTATCATTATAAAAAGATAATATATAATTTATCTATTTATCTTTACATTCACTAAACAATGATAAAGTCATTCATGCATAACTGTGGACTCCCACCTCTATGAAGTGATATGATTCATTTCTCTTTATCACATTAAATTTATGATAAATATATATAAGTATATTAAAAAAAATAAAACAATATTTTTGATATTATTATTAGTGGGGAAATATAATTTAGCACTTACTATAATTTAATAAGGATCGATGAAAAATGGAAATAATACTTATGCGTACGTATGACCTCCCATCTCTATGATTATAAGATAGTTCATTTTTCATAACCATATTTAATGGACATATTTAATAGTATAATTGATTTATAATATTGAAAATATTTTATTGATTATTATTATGGATATGATTGATTAATGACTAATTTTACAATTGACAATTTACCTTTTTCATTTCTCTCTTATGAACAGAATATCGTCAAAAAATATGATATGAATGAAATTGATTAAGTAAATAAATATAAAAATATAATTTATAATATAAATAGAATAATAAAAATGGAAAAAATTATTATGAAATTAAATAATTGACATAAATTTATTCTTAAGGAATATTAAGAACACATGTGAAGATTCGGACACAAGGTAAGAAACATTATTTTAAAAACCATATTTCAAATTTTCTGTTAAATATATCTTTTTCTTTCATATTAAAGATATTTATGGATGTATATGTATATAAAATAATTATAGAGGATATTTTATGTCTATTCTTACTTTATTTCTAGGGTTTTTACAAGGAATATTTTTACATAATTGTTTTACATTTTTTATAAAATTGAAAGAGAAATGTTCTATTTTAATAAATATGATGACAATGAAATTTTCTTATTCAATAAAAAATATTTTATTTTTTATTCCTTTATAAGATTCCATATTTTTTCAAGGGAGAACCCTTCCTTCCATATGTTCTGGTATTTTGAAAAATGGTTTTAAAATTGAATGTATATATCAATATCACAAACGTTTTCTTACAGTTGAAAAGAACATTTATATGATTCAATATTTTATGTATTCTATTACGATTATTAGGAATTTTTTTTGAGGATAGTTAATTACATTATACACCAAGGGGGTGATCCCATTATTTCTATAATGTTCATTGGTTAATTGGAAAATGTTAACTAATTTGGTTTCTTTAAAGATATTATGGGAATATAATTCGATGGTTATTCCAATTGTAACCATTATTGTTCTTTTATGTATAACTTTATTGGTTATTATATGGGTGACTATAAAGGTTATTCCATATTTTAGAGTTATATGTAAATTATGCCCCAATATTACTACATATTTAATTTATAATTTTTATTTATTTTAAACTTTTCCTTTTAGAAAAAACTATATATTATTCATGTTGAAATGATTTTTTTCATAAGCTCATATATTAATATTATAAAGGATGGTATTTTAATGGATTTCATGTTTTTCACTATAATAAAAAATTTATCTCTCTTATGACCCTTACTATAATATTTTATCTCGTGCAACATTTTAATTTTTTTTATATTTTTTAAGGAATTTTAAGGTTAAGGAAGTGTTCCAGTTAAAAGTCAGGATGATTATTCATAAAATGAAATCATATTTTATTTTAGGGGTATTATATTTTGGAAAAGTAGATGTTGATAAAATGTGTCCACTTTGGAAAATATTGTTTTCTTATGTAATATTTATAACCGAATTCTTAAAAACTATAGTCCTAAATGATCTTTGAGAATGAAAAAAATTAATTATATTCGATAGATAATATATTATGTTATTTTTAAGTCCAGGTACTTTCACCTACAAACAATGTAAAAATATAACTAGAAAAGGTCAATCAATTAGAATACACAAACCATAATTTAACCCCTCTTTTTGAAAATTACTTTTTATACATACAAAATGGGTATTTTATAAATTATAAATGAAAATAATGTATTTTTGAGATAAAAATAGGGAATTTATAACCAAGGATTCTCATAATGAATCGATATTGAAAATGATAAAACAAAATCTCAGGTAGTGTGTGGTATAAACTTTATAGGTTTTAGGATTTTTTATTCACGAACATCTCTAATTATTCTTGAAGGATATTTTGAATTCATACTTAAATGGTTTTATTGATAATGATATTTTAGGATACTTTTTTTGGATTAAAGTTTTTTCCATTATGTTATGGATCATGTTATATCTAATATATTAAATTCAGTAAATTATTATACAAATTAAAAAAGATTTATAAAATGTCGTGCATCCTTTTGGGTGAATATTTGGTGGAATAGAGTTATAAAAATGATCAATTTTTTTACTTTTGTCTTTATTAAGAGGATGGGATTTAAATTTATCAACATTTTATAATTTTTTTATGATTTAAATATCATTGAATTTATTGATTGACATTTAAATGTAGTAAAATATTTAAATAAATAATTTTAATTAAACAATTTTATAAGGATACAATTCATAGTTGTATTAAAAAATGACAATATTGATGTCGAAATGCTTATTCATCAATATCGATATAAAAATGACCAAAAAATATTTAAATGCAAAACCCACATCCAGTAAGTATACCTATGGTTGGTTTCACTCTTTATTGAGATAAATATCATTTTATACAATGAGTGGCTAATAACGAAATTTTTTCTCATGAAGTGCTTTATCTAAGTTCTATAGGAGCACTAATATTAATTGAAAATATTATGATTCCAGATATTTCATTTTCTCTAAAGTTTTATTCAAGGTGCACACATTATCCTATGCATCAATATTGGAATAATATCAACCAAATGTTTTGATATCTTGAAGGATATTTTTATTATATATTTTACTAATATAAAAATTTAGTACAATTATTTTTTTGATACTATTCTAATGGTTATTAGTTAGATAAGAACTATAGTTGGATAGGATTGTTTATTTAAAATAGAGTGGAACTAGAATTTCATGGTATTCTACAAAACAAACTATTTATATTGAAACCTGTAGACATGATGAGTTGATTTCCATTAATTAAATATGTTTATAAAATTTTTGTTTTATATTATTTATTAATTATATAAAAAAAGTTATGGATTAGGTATGAATGATGATATTCCCCTCCCAATGTATGAAGCTAATATCTCTTTTGTAGTGAAATTGATGGTTGGGTATATCAAAGGAGATATAAAACAAAAAATATTTAACAAAAATTTTTTTTCATACTTGATACACAAAATAATATTGATATTTATTGCAAACAAATAAGATATTGTAATAATATAATAAAATTATTAAAAAATGATTAGCAACGATAAATTGAGATAAATTTATTTAAAATATTTTGATGTAAATACTATAAATTATATCATGATTGTATGATTGTGGTTGTGAATGATACACTCTTATTCCATTGTTTATGTTTTTTACAATAGATTTTTTTGATATGGGTTTCTCATGAGTAAAATAAATTTTATATAGAATTAAATTACATTTTCTTCACTAAAGTTTTTATAATAGTGATTTTCAAGTTTAAGATTACAATATATTCAATTAAACTCATGAATCCACAGGGGAGTGTAATGAATCATTATTTTCATGAATGATATAATTCCAATATTATTAAGACTCCTCACTCTAAACACACAATACATATAACTAACCTTTCAAATATAGAACTCTTCATTTTATCCAACCCTCGATATTATAATAATTTTATTATATATATAATATAGGGGTTGATTTGATCCCTAAATTACAATATATATACCTTATACATATATATACCAATTTTTTAATGGGTGATTTTTCTTATGAACCACTATATATTCCATTGAACTCTTATCTACATATTTTAAAGTAATTTATTAATTCACTATTTTTATTGAAAATATTCAACTCCTCATTTCTTTATTGATACACTTCACCTAGGATCAATCAAACAATTGAAATTTTAATATTTATTGCTATATCAATTACTGTTTGACCAATTTCTCAAAAAGGAAATGTATATATTTATATGTATTTCATTAAAGATATAGAAAGATAATTCCCTAAACATATGTCTTTAAATAAATATATATACATTGTTACTAAAAATAATTATTTTTAACATAACTAATTTGATTCTGGATGGGAACCACTGAAACCATCACCATAAAATACAATACAAGAAGCAAAAATGGGCCACCTGAGTCCATCTCCACCACATAAGAGACTTAAAATAAATAAAAATTTAAAACTCAAACAATAATGAATCCAACTTCCAAACGCCTCAAGGTCTATGCTAGCCATGACAACCAAATTCATGTCATCATCCATTAATTATTCATCATCATGAACACTCCATGACAATGAATTCCTTTTCATTCTGTACCAAAAAAATGCCACCACCTTCACCAATGAAAAACACTAATCACCTTGAAATAGAATGAAACCAATTATAAACCCTTCCAATATTCAAAATAAAAAACAACAAATTAATTCAACATATCTCTATGAAAAAATAGATATGTTAATATATTTAAAAATGGTCTAGGTAGAGGAAAATATATTTATAAATATACAATAACAAATATATGTTTTATAAAACCATGTAATAGGAAATATATAACATATACTAACATGAACACAAAAAATTATGTATTTATATAAATATATAACTTTATATAAAGATACATGTTAAAAATATATATAATTTTATATGATTTATAAGTAGAGAGTTGAACACATATATCCTTGAATAGAGATACCTAAATTCAATTTATTTTACAATAGAATGATATATATATATATTGAAAATATAAACAAAATTTTCAATGTATATTTAATTATAATAATGGATATATCCATCTAAAAAAAGAATTATCACATAGGGAATTTATCAATTAAAAAATGAAGCATTGAGAAATACCTAATTTCTTATACCATTGTGAATGACTATTTCAATTATGAAAATATCATTCAACCTAATTTATTTTATTCTTAGAGTTTTTCCGAATTTTCCGTATTTTCTATATATATGCCTGTAGCACCCATAAAAACAAAAAATGGGTCCTTAAATATATTAACTATCTATATTGGATTTTAATCTCACTTAATTAAAATATATTTATTTATAAATGGTAGAAAATACATTTATAAAAATATTTACAGATTTTTATTTGGTTAAAAATATATTTCAATCACTAAAAATTGGAAAATCAATCAACATAAAAACAATATTCTAGGAGATGAACGAATTATTGAATATTTATCTTAAAATAAATTTGACTAAAATAAATGATCATAATATTAATAATTTTATACACATAGTAAATTAATTAGCTGATATATTAATTTATTAAAAATGGTTACATGAATTAGAAAATTAATGTCCTGATAAAGCAAATTGGGTTGAATAACGAGTTCAATACAATTATAAATTATAATTTTTTTTATAAAAATGAGTTTTTGATTTTATTTTCTGGTCTTTATAATGAATTAAACATGTTCATTATAAATGGGTACTTGTGTCAAAGGGAAATGAAAATAATGGTGTTATGGGATTTAAAACAAAAATAAGTTACACATTGTTTCTGAAAAAGATTCATAATTTATGATAACGAAACATATTCACCTATAATGAAAACTATTATCTTTTTATATATCATGGTATTGGTTATATATGAAATTATTATACGACATATGTTGGACGTTGTGATTGGATAACAATATAGTGACATTCATAATGATATTTGTATGAAAAATCGTGAAGGAGCCAATTTTATTGGAGTGGGTTCTATATCACATGATTTTTAATCTAATAAATTAAAAAATATCAGAATACTTGGTTATGTTAATATAGTTTTATATTCTATATCCATTTAAGTGAGTATATAATGAAAAATGGTGGTTCAAATGTTCTAAATTTTCCATTTTTTCATAAAGTGGACTACAAAACATATTTCATTGTAATATATGTTATTGATTTTAATTTCAATGTATCTATGGAAGTGGTTCTAAATAAAGAGTAATATTAAAAAAACAAAAATTAAATATTTAAGAAAGACTATTTCATTCTTCAAATAATATATTGAATCTCAAAAAGATGATATTTTTTCCATAAAACTTGCGGTATAAACATTATTACAACGCTTTTATATGGATAAATCATTCCCATTCAGTATGTAAAATGTTGTCTAATCGATTTATGAAGATAAATATCCCCTAAGAACAAGACAGGATAATAGAGAACTTTATTGTACTAATTTACCATATCTTAGAACAATAAGACCACAATTAATACAAAAAAACAATCTAATGTTGAGAATATTGTTTTTTTAATTTACATTCCATGTATAGGTCTATTCTTAATATATGATGTTAAAATTGTATCCGATATATATATCACTGGTTGTTTTTATCTGTTGATCATGAATTATTTTAAAATAAATCTGAATAAAATATTATTTGTTATGTTAATGCTATATATTTTTTGTATCTCTATATAGTTAAGTATTAAACTGAATTTTATTAATATATAGTGGAATATCAATATAATGGAATTCTATAATTTGTTTCAACTTCCATAAATCAAAATTAGATGGTTAAAATTTATAAAAGAAATTTTATAATATATTTCACTAATATTAATTATTCATTATATAAGTAATAATTATAGATATGTAATTCATATTGAAATTATCAATTAATTATATAGGGATAATAAAAAATTTATAAGGAAATTAAAATTTGGTTATATAAAAGGTGGTAAAATAAAACATATATCACAAAATTGTTCTTCTCTCTTGAGTTTCAAAACAATGGTGAGATAAATTTCTAATGAATTAAGAAAAGTGATAGTTATTTTTATTTATTCACCAAGGCATTTCTAACTTAAAATATTTTGAAATTGATTTGTAAAATTTTTGTCTAGAGATTAAAAATTATTTCAAGATTTTAGGAGAGATGGTAGGTAATTATTCACTATTTTCTCTATATTAGAGTTTTTATCATAATATTATCTTGATATATTCTTAATAAGAAAACTTAATATTATCTTGAAAATCAATAATTTTTTATTAAATTATTCCATAGTGTTTTTTTAATAAATGAACATTTTAATTCTAGAAAACTTTTAGTATCCATGGGGGAATGATATTAATTACAATATTCTTTTAGATGTTATCATTCCCCATACATGGGGAATTTTTTAGTATTAATTTCTAACATCAACTCCTCATATGATCAACTATTCATTAGTCCAAATAATTATATAATTTAATTATAAGGAGTAAACGATGACTACTTGATTTACATGGATAATAGTGATCGATTTAATACATTTATTATATATTCAAAAATTCAATAAATGTAGATGGACATTTTAAATAATAATTTAAATTTAACTATATATTTTCTCTCCATCAATTTTATATTTTTCTTTACATGCATCATGATTATATTAAACTATTATTTTTTATAATCAACAGTTATATTCATGAATACTTCACCAAAAAATTTATGTTTTTGAAACGTCTAATACTTTCAATTTCCATTGCCTTTTCTTTTTTTCAATATATATGTGTGTGTGTATATATATATAATTAAAAAATAATACGTGTATATATATTTATGAAATTATTATATATGTTTATGTGAATGTGTGTGTGTATATATAACAAAAGTATGTGTGTTGGTATATATTTACCTTCAATTTTGGAATATTTAATTTTTTTTCCATTTCTTATTTAAATGTAATTTTTTTATACAAATCATATGGTATTTTTTATCAAACAATACCATTGATTCAATTATTATTTATGTTCTATCACATATTGTGACTTAAAATTGTAATTTTTATATGATAGTTATTCATTTTATAAGATCAATGGATAAATATGAATTGAAAATGTATAGGAGTTAATCACATGTAAAAAATTACATATAGTGTCAAAGGGTTTATTATGTTTATAATAGACCTTTCATCAATTTTTTTAGAATAACCCAACATTATTTATTATTTGGTTACTCTAGGTGAATTAGACCAAGTGATAAGTATGAACCCCAAAAATTTTAGATAATTTACTAGAGTTATAAATTTTTAATTAATAATAGAATATAAAAATTGAATACTATAGGTGGAATAAAAATAAATTTTTTGGATCACAAAAGTATAGTAAAAATATATATAATTAAATATATCACAATGAAAAATGAAAAAAAAAATTAAATATGATCTTTGTGTATTTCCTAAAATGTTTATTTGGATGATTTATTATGAAATGGTTTAATTATATTATGGTTACACACAATTTATAAAACTAAAATTACTATTAAGACTATATATTTCGGAAAAACTCAATTGATGGGGAGAAATAAGTTATACAAAACTAATTACTCTCTTCAAAGATATGTAATAAAATAAAAATAATATCCCATAACAAATACACAGAGATAAATAGAATTTATTTTCCATGTATATGGTTTATAAAATGACACAAGAATGTCTTAATGATTTTATTTTATTTTTAAAATATTTTGATTTGTTTACAAAAATATTATAATTGTAATGAATATCAATACAATAAAAAAGAATCAAATCTACCCAAAGATGTGTGTAACATTTTGATCATCCCTTCATTTATACATAAATTTAGATTTTCAAAAATTAAATTTCTATAAAACTAAAACATAAATAAAATAATTTAATATGGGAAACAAAAATATACCAAAAAATATCCCTAAATAAATAAAAAACCATTATTATCTTGAAGATGGGAATAAAACATTAAAATTTGAACTTGAAATTTATATGTATAACATGAATACTTTTTAGTGTTCAATGATTTACTCATTGTATATGACAATTTGTGTGGGTGAATTATTACTTAACATTGTGGTTATACATCATAAAAAACAAAAAAATGTTATCTATTCCAATTTTAAGACCAAAATAACTCAGTTATGATATTTTCATTTATTTATAATATTTATTGAAGATATAAAATTAATGTTGAATATTAGTTTTGTAGTGTTTGATTGCAATTTTTTTATTACATTGACAAAAAAATTTATTGTTATGATAAATTAAATTAATATATTTAGTAATTTATTAAGATAAAATATTAAAGGAAGGTGAGGTTACCCTATAGTGAATAAGTTTCACATAAATAATGACTAAACCATTGTATGATTTTTTTTGAAATTATAAATTTTTTACTTTATCAAAATTTAATGAATTATTCAAAAACAACATTTGATGATAAGTCAATATAAGGCGTGTTACCTTCTCAATAAATAGGTAAATAAAAATTAGAACCTTTAATAGATTTTGACTATACTTTGGTGACCAGTAATCTAAAATTCATACATTAGTCGGTAATAAAAAAGGAAAAGTTTATTTTAATTGCATTAGAATAATTTTTGTAACTAATATCATCAATAAATCGTGACTATCAAGAACAATACATGGGATGATGTCAATGGAACATTACATAAAGAAAAAAAGACCAAACATGATTTCAATGAAATTTTATACATAATTGTAATCAAAATAAGATAATAGTTTACACTACTATAGAAGTAAATACACATTTTTCTTCCTCCCAGGGCTCACATTCATTTGTACAGAGAGATAGTTTAACTTATTCAACCATATTAATGATAACATGGTCCTTAAGTGTAATTTCTATGACATGGATAACTGAACAATACTCAGATCACACCTTCAAAATACTCATTCTACCCTTCCAATCACCATAGGTTTGCATAAACACGATATAAGGAAGAAAAGACAGATGAAAAGCGATTTTACATTATAATATGATGTAATGAACCAAATAAGATTCACACTCATATTGGGAATGACCTGCAAAAATGTGGAATGTGAATAATAGAATTAAACCAAATGATGACGATAATGTACACACATAAACACACTACAATGGTCCAATAGATCCATAAAGTTTGTAAAATAATTTATAACATTCAAAAACAATCTATACATAATGTTGGAATTTAATGTGCCCCATAAATATGGAAATATAAGTCAAAATAATGAGAACTCTCACATTAAAACCTATGGCCACCCCAATTTCAGATCCTAGTTCACCATTAAAAATACTTAAAATAATCATACCAAACTATGTACTCCAATGTGACTACATCCCAAGCTCGTAGGTCTCTCCCAAATTATAATCATACAAAAAAAATTCTAGAGACATTTAGTAAGTGAATGTTGAATGTGTGAGTATAAAAAAACATAGGTGGCAATCAGTAAACCACCCCTATATGGCTAGCATAAACAAAAGTGTGTATAGAAACAATATAAAATCAAAGGAAAAAATAATGTATAAATAAAAATGATTAATCATAGAGATTCAATGTGTATATAATAAATAACAAATATCAATCAATACATTGTGGGTCGAAACATTTTTACCCTCATCGACCCTCATTTTAGGATATAAGAAGAATGATATATAAGATTGAAGTTAAAATATTTTCTTGTAATCAGTGAATAAGAATCATGTATTCTATAGATAGGGAAATATTCCATATTTTTCCTATGGGATTAGGGAAATGGTTATACCATAGTTATGGATTTTCAATCCCATCCCACACCATTAAAATATCCATCGAAAATAGGTGTACTAGATCACACTTTATATATAATTATATAATACCCCTTTCAAAAATGATTAAATTTATACTATTACAAAATGTAACAACAAGTTTAACATAAATAATAATTTAGGAATGTTATATAAGAACATAAATATGCATGTTTGTTGATATTTTGGGACCGTAACATGATCCTATCAAGAAGAAGATATCAAAACAAAAATAAAGGCCAATCTACTATATAAACAACCAAACATGCATGAAAAATAAAGAACATAAAAAAATATCATACCTATAATGGTTATGAAACTGAATCCATTTTCTTTTTTCATGGTGTGTGGTTTGGTAATGATAACTGGAGTGAAAAATATTGATTTCATGCAATAGTGGGGATCCAACAACTGAATGATCTATGGTAATATTTTGATTATTATCTCACATCTTGAGGGGTGTTAGCATCATTAAAGAATTTGATAAATTAGACCATGGGAGTAATGTATATTCAAAAATCATTCATGAAACTACTAATCACTATAACCTATAATATTCTCATGATATCATCACTTAAAAATATAGAACCCCCTTTATATTGGTGTCGCTCGATGCTTCTCTATGAAAAAAGATCATATCAGGCTCATCATGTTTCCTCAAACAACACCCTTCAATTATATCTCCTCAGTGAGAGTATTGAAATATTTCACTAAACATATTAAAATTCATTAATCATTTTGAATAATATTTCAAAGGAAGGATGTGGGATATTCATACTCCATCAGGTTGCATAATATGGAACTAGGTTTTATTGACATTGATTTAACCTCGTGCACATTCTTATGGATTTACTCTTAGGAAAAAATTCTAATGTAATATCCATTATATGAATATAGAATAGGTTTATATCTAATGATGTCACACTTTTAATAAAATGACTTAGGACACCTTTCATAACATCAAAAATCATTGTGAATATATCCAAAACATGTTATTTATATGGTTTCTTTACACTCTCTTTATTTTGGACAAAACACTTTTTTTCAAAACAGTAATCATTATACAAAGGAATAACAATGTGAACCCAAGGGAAATTATTGAATTGAAGGAAATAATAAATCCTTATATTATTGTTATAATTAATGAGTCTCCTCTATCAACATATTAGTTGTACTCAATATTCTATGGTTTCTGGTTTTCTCTCTATCAAACATTCTCATATCATTATAAAAACTAGTCTAAAAATGGATGTATAATCCATATCATATATATACCTACATAATACATTTCTACATGATGTCCAGTGATTAATAGGTATAGTAAAATTTCAATATGGTATAGTCCATCTTGTATTTTCCTGGATCTATAAATAAGACTCACTAGGCCGATGAATACATCACGTATCATTCATCTTGTGGATGATAAAATCAAATTTTCCTCATAAAATTAATAGAATATATAATATTTACTCATATAATAATGGTCATTCAATTAATATATCTAGTTAAATAATGTCTTTAGATGTCATTGTATTCTATAGAAGTGACCGAATCCCATATTGGTTGCACCCTAATTGACAAAATGATCAATAGATAAGCCAAAATGAATTTTGTGGAAACAGTATCAATGTATGGATGTTCTCATGCTAGTTATATCTCTAAAATTATGTATTATGGAATGAAAATAATCATACACTCAGAAGTATATCAATGACAACATGACATTCCATGATATATACATAAGTGGGTCAATCCAAGTAACAATACTTTATTTATTACCTCGTGAATACATTCCTTGGATCTCATATATATAATAATTTGTAATGCGTATATGACTATTTTACCTCGAAACATAGAAAATATTTTCCACCCAATTTAATTAGTGATGATTTCAGATTTGGGATAACTCAATGTCAAACATTGTGAAAGTATTACTATTCCACAATTTATGTAAAA
This sequence comes from Viscum album, assembly GCA_963277665.1. Taxonomy (NCBI): domain Eukaryota; kingdom Viridiplantae; phylum Streptophyta; class Magnoliopsida; order Santalales; family Viscaceae; genus Viscum; species Viscum album. The sequence continues at coordinate 366,675,303 of OY728146.1, forward strand.
TAAATTACAACACATGTGAATAAATGTTAAATTTATGTTTCCATTATTCTAATAACATGATGCATTATACAACTATTAAATCAGCATCTTAATTATTTTATACCAAGAAACTCAATATAACCCATGATAACTTGTCATTTGAACTATCATAGATACATTTATTATATCTCAATATATAGCACAATAGAAAACATCAGGGGAGGTTTTACTGATGCAATGTGTTTCTACCAATGATTCCTCAAAAATCATTTTGTGTTTTAATATAAATTGAAATAATGAAAAGAAAACATGAAGTAAAATTTAAATGCAAACTTGAGTAGGGAAGTGAAAAGGAACAAAAAAAATAAAAATATGGAGATGAATATAGATATGAAGGTTAGAAATAAATAAACAATCTCTAGGTTGATTAAATTTAATCTATTTATCATAGTTATGAGGGAAATAAAACCTTTAAAACTCAATCACACTCAGTTCATGTATTATAAATCAGCTCAATATATATATATATATATATATATATTTAAACAGTGAACCCTCAAGTACAATTTTATTAATATATGTTTGTTTATCCTTAATGTATTAAGAATCACCCATTTAATTCATTCTAGAATAGATGTGACTCAGTGTAGAATGATTTTGTTGTTGTCATCAAGACATATAGATATCACTCACAACACCCTATCAAGTGAAATGTGTGAGGAAGTGGAAAATTAAATAAGGAAAGAATAGTAGAAAATCAATATAGGGAATGAGTGTTTAGTTGTAACTCCCCAATTAATCATTTTAATCTTCCAAGAGTAATGCAGAATAACAATGATCAATTTATTGTTCGATATCTTCTATATTTGAGATTATCCGCTTGAAACATACTTAACATGATATCCCTACATTATTGGATGTTATATAAGACATTATTTGTAATGAGTAAGAAAAAGATTTTTATTTATAAACATAAGTCATAAGTTATAGAGACAATCCTTGAGAATATGGAATGAGGAATTGGAGAGATAGAATGAGGCATTATCCTCTAATTTAAAAATGAAATGGTAAGATTTTGAAAAACTACATAGAATGATGCGTCATCCATGGGATACATTCTGGGTTCATTTGATTAATTTCACGTGAAATACATAGTGATTGAATCTTACCTCTTCAAACTGAGGGTTCTCCCCCATCTGAAAATTGCATCATCTCGAGTGTGTTGAACCTCAATGAGTCTCATGCTCGAATCATTCAAATGCGAAATAATAAATTTCATCCATATAATTCCCCACTAAATTCAACTTTAATCTTGGATACACCTATTCCTTTGGTTTTAATATGAACTATAGACTCCTTATGCCACATAAAATTTTTAAGAAGAATTATATAATAATTTATCAAAATTTGAAAAACTCACAATCATATTGATCGAAATCAATAAACATAGTAATTATGTATGTAAAATAAATAATAAAATTTGGAAAATATCAATTAAACCATTTAAACAATAAAACCACTCATTTCCTTACAAATAATATTAAAGTACCAATTTCATCATTGGTTGTAAAATACTAAATATTTTTTCATTTTATGCACACTATAGTAATTAAAAACTAAAAACATATTCAAAATAGATGTTGAAAATTTTAAATTGTAAAGGAAACAAAAATTTCATAAACACATAATATGTTTATTGACATTAATAGATACATTAGTTTAACTCAGTTGATGAAAATAGATCTCATGAATTAAAGAAAAATCTGTGTCAATTAATTTCTTTTTAAAAAGAAGACCCCCCATGGAATCTCTGAAGTAGTGAATGTGATTTATATTTTAAAAGAAAAATATTCTCCCAAGTTATTTTTAGTTATAAAAAAATGAATGAGATTGATTTTTTTTAAAATGATTAAACATTTGAAATACATATAACAAGCATCAATAGTTCAAAATAGATGAATATAATTTAAAAGAGTAGAATTTAAACTATTACTTCCTAAACATTGAAGATTTAATCACTGATGTTATTTTAAGGAATTCTCTATTTTTTTCATTGAGTATTAATCCTAATTAAATATTTTTTTTACACAATAAAAAATATATTAATTTCAAAATTATATATATAAATATAAAATAAAATAATATCTAAATAATGAGTGAGGAAGTTTAATACAGAATAATATAGAGTATATCTCCTCTTGGTGTTGAAGAACAATTGATTTTTTTGTGTAATTTCATAAATCATGGTCTTTTATTTGACATCTTACAGTCGATTTAAAGATAACATTGTTATTTTAATTCTATTGTAAATGAATTTGTATTAATGGTTGATTTACATGTCTTAAAATTACTTTAATTCATAGTTAGTTTATCTTTTTTTTTTGTAGTAAATTATAAATAGGCATGTTTAGTTTCTCTTATTAGGGTCAGTCAACTCTTATAGTTTCTTTATTCCTTTAATTATTTTGATTAAATTGACAGAAAAGTAGTCCTTTACTCTTATGGTTGATTGAATTTCCATACTGGAACTTCATCTATTCTTCTGATCAGAAAGCTTATGATCTCTCCATCCTTTTTTCCTCTTGAATGGTATATATATTCATATAGTAGCTCCTTACTTTTTACTATTAGCGTACCCTTAATTTTTTCGACCAGTCAAGGAAAGGCATGATTTATAGACTAGTAGTTTGATCTATCGAACATTTTATTGTTTTCATTTTGGTAACCTTCCATGGTTAATTTGTATCTCAATGTTTAGTTTATTGACTTAGTCAATTGAATTGATGTATTATGGAATCCATCACTACTTTACTTCCCCAAAAATGATAGAAAAACATACCATTTATTTAAAACTATAATATTATAGTGGTAAAAATGAAAGAAAAACATGTAAATTAATTAAATAAATAACCAAAGTGTGGTATATTGTTTACATCCCACATCTAGAAAGTCTTGAGTTTTATCCCAATCTAAGGGGTGGGGTGTAGTTTATTTTTTAATAATCATTATAAATCATATATCCCAATGTGATTTATTACACATGATTGCTTATGTTAAAAACTGATTACATTGAGGTTATCCTTTTTTATAATAATTTTTCTTTTCACTCCTCTTAAAAATTTAGTTCATGATTATAGTGAATGGTAGATGAGAGGAAGAGTTTATGTGACCCATCCTCTTGAATTCTATGAAAACCATCCTTTAAAACAACATCCCCTATCTCCATTAAATAATTATATTTTTAATATAAATAAAGGGAATGTAAATAGAGAATATAAACCAAAAATTTTGCCTACTTCCTATTTAGTTTTTTTCATCTTAGTTTTTTTATCAATTCCATCGTCTTCTATATCCCCCAAACTAATCATTTCAAAAAAATCTTGGAGCATTGAAATTTCTTAAACATTTATCGTTTTATTTTCTTCCATGATCCCTTAAATTTCATAAAAAAAAACTCTTTATTGACTAATATGGGATGATAAAAATCATGATCAGGCTCACCAAAATATAAATTAAATAATAAATATAATCTTTTAAAACATACTAATCTCTCAAAATTTTATCAACTAGTTCTATTTCATAATTAAAAAATGATCATATATTTGTGTTTGGGGATGGAGTACGGTAGTTAGCCTTATCCATCTTTTCTTTAAGACAAACCACATAAATTATAGTGTCTTAAATAGAAATATATATAGTTCCTTCATATGCATATAACATTACAAGAATTAAAAATCATATGATCAATTAAAACAAAAAATCCTTAAATTGAGTACTAGAAAATTTTTTTGCTTCAAAATTATATCTATCTTCTTCAAATTATTCATGTACCATATCCAAAAAATCATAATAATATGACTTAATAAGTGAATCATGGAATTAAATATGTGGGTCAATGGATAATTAAAGCTCAAATATGGGATAATCCAACTTCTTATTTCTTCTCTTACTTTATTCACATTTACCATCATCTTATTTTTCAAAATATTCATTAGTAGGGTGTTAGAGTAATGATTTTCTATTTTGGTCCTGTTGTGAGGAGTTGACAACATCAAAACATTATATCAACCACCCAATAACATCTATATCATCCATGTTATGGGATTTAACTATTTCATCTTGTGTACAGTTATGAAACTCTTCTATAACTTCTTCAAACTTCTGCACCTAATATAATTCCAATGGTGAAAAATATTCAAGAATGTCAGAGTCCATCATTATTGATATTGATGAATAAAATAAAAGAAAATAGTATCTAAGCCATAATTTCGACACAAGAAATTATTACAGTTTTTGATAGATTATCATTTGAACTATAAAAGATACATAGATAATATTCTAAGATATTCAATTGTGCTTAAATTTGGGGTTGGTCTCAAAGTGGAAGTGTGTTTATCCCAGTGATTCATTAATTTTGTTTTTGTGTTTTAATAAAAAATTTATGTAGAAAAAAACATGAAAGAATAGTGAAATAAAAACAATATTTGGGAAGTAAAAAAAGTAAAAAAAAAACAATGAAAAATAAGAAATTATGATAGAGATGAAGGTTATAAATAAATAGAATAGATTTAGGTTGATCATCATGAAAATTTCTTAGATCCTCCTCTTTAGTCACATTCCAGTTCAAATATCAATACCAATAACATTGTACTGATATTAAGTCATTGAAAATATATCCTCCACTTGGTGGCCATTACTGTTCATTATCCATTTTATATGAAATGAGTTGAACATCCTAACTAAAAGTGAACCACCATGAAAAAATGGCTTTATAGAGAGTGTGATGCAGTTAGATGAGTTCAAATATTAGTTCATTCCCTTGAGCATCACATTATTTCTACAAAAATATTCCCCAAAAACATTATCTCTAAGCCCATATACCCCTTTTTCATAGGTTTCATAATTTAATTTAAGTATCCATGTGAATCTTCATAATGAAAGTAAAATTATAATTTGAAATTACCATATTTAAAAAAAATTAAAATCAAATTGAATAAAATCCTGATCCATTGTGATTATGTTTTTAAAATAAATGTGAAAATAAAGAAAATATAATTTTAATCATTTAAACACACAAAAAACTAGTTTTCATAAATATCTTTAATGAATAACAATTAACTCACAATTTAACAAAGATTCAATAATGTCTAATTTAAAGAAAACATAAACAATAAAAAACTCCAAAAATCCTCAAAATACATGTAGAAAACTGATATCAGGAAAGGCCACCTCAATCCTAATGATTCTAATATGAATTTTTTTCAACAAAGGATATGATACATTGTCATCTTTAGTCATTAAAATGATCTTTACATTACCCCTCTCAATGATCTCCAGTTTTTGATAGTACTTGAAATGGACATGTTGGGTCCTTTATAGAGACCATGTATCCTTATCCATAGAAATGGATCAATTTATTTCATATTATAACTCCATTTAAACATTAATGATTATAACCAATACAATTTTAGAAATGAATTTATAGATTTAAAATCATTTCTTTATAGTATAAACTGTGATGATGTATTCCACCTCTATTGTCAAGTACTCTATGGTGGATTTTTTTCCTATTCCAACTGATGATTATACTGTATAATAAAACATGAAATTGGATTAAGTTTTTCTATCATATCTTTCATATTAGAAAAAATCATATGTTTAACCTTTTATATATATATCACCCTCTCCTCCAACATTCTGGAACATATCCTTATTCCTTCTTTATTACTTAAGAATTTTCTTCATAGAAATCTTGTGAATATCACCATGGCTGGATTAAAATCAACTAGCTATAGTTAGATCATATCCAATATCCAATTTTTTAGGTAATAAAAAAATACATAATAGATCTTAATATATATACAGAGGCAATTAAATCAATCCTTTATAACTCATTAAAAGGATCTTAAATCCTCTTAATATTCATGCCATGTAATATCTATAAATATCCATTTTGGATTCCTTCATGATAAAACTCTTTACCACTTTAAAAATTTGAGCATAAAAACCATGTCCAAGAAGACACTTGGATCTATATCTATATATCTTGATAATAAATATATATGTATCTTCAGCCAATTATTTCATCCAAAATCACATACCCAACCACATATTCATAGAGTAATGTTTTAGGATGTCATTCTTTCATAAGTAGTATGTTATCAACACACAATATTAGAATTAAAATTACACACAAATCAATTAGTTTGTATAAATATTAATCATCCATGTTCATGGTGAAGTACTAATAGTTTACTATGTCTTTAAACTAGCAATTCTATCTCTCGTAATCATGCTTTAATCGATAAATTTATCTTTTCATCTTTCATACCTTAGTAGTCTCAATTGGTATTTCTAAACATTCCGGATTTATTATATACTCATAATCAACAAAATTCCGATTATGTAATGAATTTTTTATATCCATTTGATATAACTCATTATCGTACTGAGCCAGCCTGTTATTAATTATCCAAACTGACATTATCATTTCAATAGTTGAGAAAATATCATAATTTTCAATTTCGGGAATTTATTTGTAACATGTTAAAACTAGGTAGGATTTATAGACATACACTCGACCATCCATTTTAGTTTTATTTAATACAACCCAAATCAAACTTATTGGTTTAACCACTTCAGTTTCTTATACCATGTTTCGAACATGGTTTGCATATATAGAGTTCTATTCAGATTCAATGGAGATTACCCATTTTAGAGAATCACAACTCTTGACAGTTTTTTGATAGGAGGTAATTTAATCATGTCACACATATATGACACTGTTATTTTAAATTTTAAATTTTAAATTTTTTTGTATTAATTTGAAATATATTATAATTTTGGGTTAAAATGTTTTTTTTGGTAATTTTCCCTATATTTAATTATTTAATATGAATATATTAGGGGAAAACATGAATGATTTATTTCATAAGGGTTTTCCTATTTCAATTGAAATATTCATGGTTTTTTGTAGTACCTACTCATGGTTTTTTCAAAACCATATTATTTGCATGCAAAAAATGGAAAATCATTTTTTATTGAAGAATTTGTGCTTGACATACACTCAACTGAGGTAAACCTTGTTTATGGCTATACAACAGTGATACTATATTTAATAGTGGTTTATATGCTTGGCATATAGTTTGGAAAATCATATGTATAATCTATGAGAGTGTGAACGTTCATTATAGTGGATATCACATTGTTTATTAATGGTTTAGTTAATAATGATTCCCATCCTTGTTTACAACACAAATTCATATAAACGTGAATTTATATTTTAATACCACAATGTTTTTTAATCTAAACTACTTCCTCTAAACTACTTACCAATAAAATGAACACTAGCCACAATCTGGGAGCTATCCCACCATTATTATGTTATGTTGGGATCTCATACATCCATTTCGGGATGATTTATTGAGGTTATCAACTTTTTTCCACGTGTTACCTTCTCCCTTTTCCCTCACACATTGATTATCGTAGTCTCATGAACTGTATAAAATGTATAGGTTAGTATTAGGGTTCAAGATTAGTGTAATTATGTGTATTTGGTTGTTTAGGGAATGTATAGACAATTTTATTTCTTTATTAGGTGTTTTCCATGAAAGGGGGTGAATTGAAATTTTTCCCACCTGAATATGCAATGATATTCTATGATAGTACCTATATATTACATGTTAGAAAATGATTGAGTTTTTTAATTCTATTATTTTAAATTATCAATATACATGTCATATATAGTTTTATTTTAAATTTATTTGGATTCCATACAATGAATAAAAAATAATGTTTGTATGGATTTCCTTTTATTTTTTCTATACTAAGCAATTATATATGGAAAGTGTTTTCTGAAATGAAATAGGGGTTGTTTAAGGATAATTTTATATTTTTAAATAGATTATTGAAATTATCTAATTTCCCATTATAGGTTTTTATAATTGAAAATAATTTTTTTTTCTTAAAAGGGGTTTGTTATTACCATACGAAATGGTTTTTATATCTTTTTATACTTATTAGTCAATATAAGGTTATAGTTTTTGAAAATGTTTTGTTTTTCATATGAATTTCTAACTAAGTTAAAATTACAGGGATTCATAATATTTTTAAAGTAATATTTAAGGAAGGAAAAATTTCATGGAATTCAATGTTACTTTTGGAAGGAAAATTTGAAAATTTAAAAATGAATTGTTTTTTGTTTACACAGCCCACTTTTGATCCCCTTATTTGTTATTATTAGGAAAAAATTTCTCCAAGGTAAATGTTCCATGTTGATCATTATTGATTATGATTAATGGATATGAAAATGTCTTATTTCATATATGGGTGGAGTATATGATATAAATTTTATTAACAATTACTGCAAATCATTTATTTAATGATATCCTATTCTTTTGTTTTATCAGCTTTACAAATTGATATCATGGGAATCCTAGGTTTTAATGTTGGTATATAGTAGAGTCGGAGCCCTACTGTAGATTGATTTCTAGCTTGGGAAAATTTCTCAGAAATATAGGATGAGTTCTAAAAAGATAAATTTTTTGATCCATGATAGATTGTATGGTCATATTAGTTATTATATAGACGAAATTTTCATGAAGGAATATTAGTATATTTAATTATTATCTTAATCGAGCCCAAGGTGTCATGTCTCCAGTCAAGATCATGTTATATGAGTCCAAGTGAGATTTTCATATTGATGAGATCCCATTGGGGATTATTTATGGGATTATATTTCTTGACTTTTTTGTATCCCCTATCCTAGACTTGATCACATTAAAATATATTTTTATTATTTAACATTCAATACAAATCATTGGTATCTTGGTTTTGGTGATGATTTTGTTCAATTTCGACTATTTTTTTTATTTACATTCAAAAAAGTTTTTAAGAATATCTTTGAGTGCATATTTTAGAAAGAGAAATACTAAATGTTTTCAAAATATTAATTAGGGAAATAATTATTGGAAAAGGGAAGAGGTGGTTTGATATTGTTTCAATTATTTTGATATAAATCATTTTATTGATTGAATGAATATTTTAAGGAAAATATTTGGTTCTATCATTAGGTTTAAAACATTTGATTTCAACTAGTTATTCTATTATTTTATCAAGGATCTTTTTATGGTTTTAGAAAGAAATTTATAAAACATGTTTATTGATTCAGTTATACATACACAATGAAAAGTGAAAAACTATTTTCTATCTTAAATTAAAACTAGAATATCAAAGTTATTTTATAATGGGAATTTCATAATCACAAGAGTGAGATCGTACTAGGAATGTATTACTCAACCCCATTGTGCATACTAGTGTATGTGTGTGTATAATTTTCACCCATTTTCCTTCTAATTCAATGGTATTAATTTTATTTGAATTTTTTTCTTGGTATAGGGTTGGACATGTGGTTGTGGTGACTATCCATGGGCCCTCTAGAGTGGTTCAGGTTCTACATAATTTTTCGGATGTTGTATCGAGTAATTTTTCTTAGTGTATTTTATTATATATTCTCAGGAATATAATTCCATTATAATTTTATTCAGTGTATATTTGGGTTGCATGTTTGTTTTGTTTATTTCATGTTGGAATTTTTTATATATTACTTCTAATTATTTTTTATGGATGAATGACTAATGCCTTGATATGTCATACAATATACTTAATTGATTCCACTGTATGTTTATATTATTACAAATGGGTGAAACCACTCCCAAATAAATTTTATGGACACACCTAAACTTATTTAATGCCCTTACTAATCAGAAACACTTTTCGATCCCCATGGTGGGACATTTCATGTGACATGTAAGGGAAGTATGTGCTAGTTTGTTAAATATGACATCAAATCCATGGTTCTTAAAAGGGTGTAGTTTACTAAAGAACTCTCTTGATGTTTTGGTGTGTCATGGTAGAATGAAAATTTTTATTACCTTTGGGACTTTATAAGGTGGACATGAGTCGTTTTGTAATCATCATTTAATGATTCCTTAATTTCCATGGGTATTTTGGGTCCCGATATTTTTTAATTGTTCATGATGGATTGGAGTTTGAGTTGGGGTGTTTTGATCCTAATTAAAATTATATATCATGCATTGGATTAATGATATAGTTTTTGAATATAAATATGAATAGAATTAAATATGTTATATTGTCAATAATGTTTTTAAAAAACCATGCGTTGACCATATGCTTGTTTTCGGAAACATTTTAGGAACCATTAGATGACTAATACCTTATCGATCAAACCATGTGGCCATGTAATGCATTGTTTGACATGATAATTGGTTTTTTGATTCAAGACTCTTGATTCATGGATTTCATTCGTTTGTTTTGGTAATTTGAAAATAATAAAGGATGGTCTTGTGATATTTTGATGATGTTGGACTATATTTTTTTTGAGTATTGATGAAATTTTTTCTTTTTTTATTGTTGTGAAACTTGTTTAGACAGTAATATGTATTTATTTTCTTAATTTTTTGTTGTAAATAAATCCTTATAGATTATGTATAAATATAATTTGGTTTAAATGTAATTTTTTGAAATGTAAATTATTTCATAATGTAACCTAAAAAATGGTATTGTTTAAATAATTTCTAGTATATTAATTGTAGATTATTTTTACCCTCTTTGAGTGTGTTTTTAGAAGTGAAAAAAATTGAAATTAAATGTTACTAGGTTTATTGAAACATATTAATGAAATTTTTTTTATGAATTTAAATTAGATCTTAAGATTTTTTGGGAGAATTTATTATTTTCAAATAAGTTAGTGGTTTCTAAAATAAAACATTATTAATTATTTGGTTCTTGACTTTGAAGGTTGTTTAAAAGGTGTGTGATTTGGAAATTTATTAAATGGAGTTTTTTTAGATGAAAATATAATTTCATGAATGTTTTCAATTAGGGATGTGTCAATTTTAATTCTTAATTTAATTTTTAAAGATAATTCCTTTAGTTTTCAAAAATAAAGTTGACCTTTCAAAAGTTTCCATTTTTTTAAATGATTTATTTCTTTTAAATAAGATATTGATTAAATATTTGGCATGTTGTGGGGAATTTTGCATTAGTATTTCACCCTTTAATGAAAATGTTTCTATTTAATGTGGTTTGGGAATCATTAGTTGGTTGGATTTATGTTTTGTGTTATTTAATGTAAGCCTCTTATAAAGTTTTGGTGTAAAGGGTGTGCGCCTATCCGTAGTGGTAGTCCCTTTATTGTTCATAGAACTACCTAGACTCCAAATGGAGTGGTATATATTGTTTTATTCTCTTAATAGTGTGGTTAATATTCTTAAAATTACATAAAATAGAATTTCAGAATAGATTTTTTAGAGAAAAAGTATGTTCATAATTCTTGTTTACTCTTGTCAGCATTGGTTTGATATCTGAATTTAGGAGGATAAATTTCTTTGGAGTTTGATGTTAATGTCATAGTTTTGGTTTATATTTTTTTGGATTATTTCTTGATAAGTTTACAACATTTGAGTTTTCAGGGAGGATTTATTTTTGTTTTCTATTTTCATTTTCTCTTGGGTGAGTGGTTGTTTCTTTTGGATGTTCATGCAATGATGTTTTTTATACCTTTTATATATGATCTAGTGAAGCTGTCTTATGGTGAGAGATATGCATGAGGATTGTGAGATAATTTTGGAAATAGAAGGCCTTGTGTGTGTCTTATATTTGAGATATATTTCATATTGGTTTGATATATAATTTTATTAGGATATGATGTATATGATAAATAGATTTTGTAGACATTTAGTTGGATTTTTGGTTGTTATATATTTTTTAAATTTTAATTTTTTTAGTGTTTTTTTATAGTTCATGAAATTTTGTGCCTCCCATTATTTATTTAATGAATCAAATTTTAGTGATAATCTATTTTTAGAGGAGGTCATTTTTTATCCACCATTTTAATAGAATCCAAAATTGTTGTGGGACCTATATTGGATCTCCATTTATTTATATATTGTTGTTAAATGGCTATGGTTTACATATCGCACGAGTTTGTTTAGCATTAATAAATTATCTGGTAGATCATTTAGGGTTTTAATAAGGTTTATATTTCCCCTTATTTTAGAATTATCCTATGTTCCCCCCAAATACTGAAACATATTTAATTGAAGTGTTGATATTTTGATGTTTTGATGACATTTTTCATTTTACAAGGATCATATAAGAGAATTGAGGTGAATTGGGGGGACAGTTATGACACCAATATGTCCCTATTATTTTATATTTCATAGTGTTTTTGGGTAATTTATTTATTTTTGGATATTTTATGTTAGGATTTTTTTTTGAAATTTCCCTATTATTTCATGGTTTAGTATACATGGGTAAAGGAAAACCTTATAGAATGTATTAAACATATGTTCATCTAGTAAATTATTTATTTTTATAGATTTTGTATATGGTTTCAACTTGGTATGGTCTAAATCATCAAATTTCTAATGGAAACCATGAATATTCTTCTTTGGTTGAAGTGTTATCACATGAATTGTGTATTACTTGATGAAAATGTGTTCGTTTTTGTGTGATAGTACTACAATTTTTAATAGTTTGTCTTTAAAATTTGGAACATGGATTGGAAAAACATGTTGCTAAACCATATATGTGTTTATGACCATTCCAATTTATTTTTTATAATTGAAAAATGGATTATACAACTATGTCCTACCAAGATTCAAATAAAAGTCTATTTCCCTTTTTAATATTTTTTATTTTTTGGAAAAAATAATTCCACTCCCCCATATCGCTCAAATTAACCATGGGAACACATTAGAGAGTTATTCCACCCTTTCCATGTATTTTGGGATATTCCTTAACCATTTACAGTGGTTTTTTCAAGGTAATACCATTTTATCCTCTTCCACTATTCTTTTATCCCCTCAATTTCTATCCTCTCATAAACCATAACTATTTTTTGGGAATGGATTAATGTTTATAATGAGACTAATGATAGATATTCGGTATTTTAGGGGGTTTAGATGCATTTTTACATTTTTTGGTGGGAATTCACCATTTAAGGTGACACATTGTAAATCATTATTTGTTGAATGAGGTATGAGATTAAATATTAATTACCAAATATTATATTTTTTTAAATTCATGAGTGTATTGATTTATTTCTTAATAATTATAAATATATATTATACCTCTAATAGGTTTATAATTATTTTTTCAATTTATTTTAAAGATATTATTTATTTCAAATTTTTATTTCTGAATTGATCATTTTTGAATGCCAAGTGTTTTTTTAATTTCCCAAGTGGTTCTTCAATGAGAAATTATTATTCTAATGGAATTCATGTAATTTACTGATTTTTAATAATGGATTTTATAATTTTAATGATATTTTTTTTTATAAAAAGTCTTATGTTAAGACCATGTGCAATGATTTTCTTGTCATGTTAGCCTCTATGGTTATTTTAATGTAATTTTTTGTAAAAAGATTGGTTTATAAATGGATTTCAAGGAGAGTTCAATTGACCTGGTTTCAAAAAAAATTAATGAAATTTATTATGGAAGGTAAATTATCTTTTCATTCCAAACTTATCTTGGAAGGTCCTTTTCTATTTTATCATTGAAATATTTTATAGTTTTGATTCTCACTTTTGTGCCCATTTTTTATTTTTATGATAAAAATTGTATCCTAATGGATGATGTAACATAATTATAATTACTGATGCTTATACATGGATATGAAAAGGGGTTGTTTAGTGCATGGATGATGGAGGTGATATTAGGTTTATTTCAAATTATTTGAAATTTTCTTATGTAACATTCTAATGTTTTTTTCATTTCTCACAAGAATTATTGATTTCATCGGAATCCTATGTTACTATTTATGGATTTAGATGAGTGCAATCCATAATTTATATTGTTCACTAAAGTATGAATGTTTCCTAGTTAGAAAATATGTGTTTTAATTGGATTTATTGTTTTGAATGTGGTAGCTTGCGTACTATTGGGAGGAATTATATAGACCATATATTTATACATTACCTCCATGAAATTTCGGGGAACGTGTCACTAGATTAAATCATTTTTACCTGAGTTCAATCAGGTTTCCCATGATGTTTATTTCCCATTAGAGATTATTTAGTGTATTTTTTTCTTAAATTGTTTTCTTACCCTTTTCACGAATTGATCATGTGGAACAATATTTTGATTATTTTAATTTTTCTATGCCGTATTTATATCTTGGTTCTAGTGATATTTGTGTTTGATTCTAATAGTTGTTCCAATTTACCCTAAATTAATATCTAGAAAAATTATTTGGGAATTGTGGTTTTGAAAATGAAATTATAAACTGAATATGATATTTTGAAAAGATTTTAGGAAAATATAAAGAGGGTTTGATACTATTTAAGATTTTTTTAAATCCCTTTTTTCATTCTTTAATGTAATATTTTAAATATTTTATTTATTTATTTGGTTTGAAACACACGAATTTAAACCAGTTATGTGATTATTTTATCAATTTGGGTCCAATGGTTTTGAAAATAAATTGATAAATAACATATTAAATATTTTATTTATTCATACAAACTAAAAACTGAAAAAATATTTTCTATAATATTTTAAAAGTACAATTTATGACATATTTTGTATAGGTAATTTCTTATAATCCTTTGTGAAATCATATAAAGCTCAGTTTTTTCACACACTATATTCACATAGATGTTTGTGTTTGCATGAAGATCTCTTATTTTTAATAAAGTTCCCATGTCATTATTTCAAGTGGATGGCACTCTTTGTATGTGGTTAGGAATGTGGTTGTGTTGAGTGACTATGGGCCACATAGAGCTATTCGAGTTTCATTTCCTTTTTTGGATTTTTATGCTCCATTTTATGTTGAAATATTTTATTTTATATTCTTATGTATCTACTTCCACTATTTTTTTCAAAGTATATTTAGGATGAGTTTTTTTTAGACATATTCCCAATTATTCATTTTTCTATTTCTTTTTTTTTTCTAATTTATATACAAAGATCCAATGTTTGGATAGGCCAATCCAAATTCTCTGTAGCTTCCAATGATTTTTAACATTATTTTAATATGGTGGAACCATTATGACTTACATGTTCTTTATACCATGTTATTACAATCCCATGGGGTTTAGGAACACCATTTATGCCCTATAGTGAGATGGGTATAGTGATGTATCACATCAGAAAGGGAAAATCCATTAAACATCAACTATAAACAATTCCTCTATCATTATTAACTATTTTATATTCATATCACATGAGATCTTGATGAATCATACAAGATCTTTAAGGATCATTTTTAACATGAGTTGGTTATTTAAAAAAACAATTATGGAACTAACTTGACCTCTCTCCCAAGAACAAATAAAATTTATATGTATTGAACATATTGATGTTTTCTATGACTGACTCATCAACCAATATATCGATTCTCAAATAATACCCTAGTTCATCACATAATTAGTTTTCGTTCAGTGTGATTGGAGAAATATCATCCCCTAGTTCTCATAGGATATCTAATAAATAAGAAATTTTAGATTTGGATTCATGTTTATCAGAATCAAATTATAATACAAATGGTTCATACACTAAAATATTTATAAAAGATAATATGGGATTTTTCCATATATATATCATATCATATTATTATAACTTCATTAGTTAGAATAAAATTTAGTAGATGTATAATCGTTTTCTATTAATAACCCAAAATTAAATAGGAAGGTTGCATTGACTCAACATTCACTGAACCATATCCAATAAGGTATGCATCCACCTTTCTAACACACCATTCCTTTGTGGTGTTACAAAAAGTGTGACTTGTGAACCTATTTTAAAATTCCTCAAATGATAAATGAACATTGGGATCATGTATTAACCACCACAATTTGATCGAAGAATTTTAATAATATTTCTTTGTTGATTTTGTACTTTTGTTCTAATATTTTTAAAATTTTAAAAAATTTCATACTCATGTATCATCTTAAATGCGTATCCATATTAATTGAATTTTTTTTAGTAAAGGTAATGAAATATCTAAAAAATAATTTCTTGAGTACTCATCAGGCCATAAACATCACTATATGTGATATTTAATAGTCAATTATCACATTCAACCTTTCTACAAAATGTTTTTTTCCCAATAAAAAATATTCCTAATTCCCAAATGATTCATAACCGAATGAGTCTAGTAAGTACAACTCTATAGAGGATTTGAATCAATTTCCAATTTATGTGTCCAATGAGATAATGAAAAAGGTTGGTTGGATTAGAATCAACCTACCTTTTTATTTTGAATGTTATAAACGTGATTGTGAATATCTAGAATATTTAAACAATTTATCATATTCTTATTCAATAAAGAATATAAATTTTATATATAGAATAACTCTTTTTCTTAAAAGTGAATTTGAATCCCTTATCATAAAAATAAAATATCGATTTTTTCCTTTTTATAGATAAATGAAAAAATAGTTTTATAATTTTATTTTTAATTTACAGGGTATAACTATATCATAATTTCCAATATCTATTGAAAGTACTCTTTATCCATTGTTGAAATGAACATATACATCACCATTCTTCAATTACTTCACACATTTGAGTCTTTCATTTTTTGAAAATGCATGATGCACATCCTGTATCAAATTATCCTTAGATATCTTTTGTTGAATTAATCTCTATAACATTCACATTAAAATTCTTATAAAGACTCTATTTGAGAACATTTCCCATCCATATTTAATAATATACCCCTATATAATATTGCATACTGATGAGGAATCATAGTATGATTATTTTAAAGTAATGCATACCCTATAATATAGATGTATTTATGGGTGGGTATCATGTATAAATCCTTTCATCAAGGACTATTATGGATAATTTCAACACTATAAATTGACACCCATATACATCATTCTCATTTAATGAAAATTTTCACTAAGAAACAATTTGACATTAAAATATATCTCACTATTTAATTATTTAGGTACGGAATCATCCCAGTCATAATGGTTGTGATTCTTTTACTTTTAAGTGAATATACTTTTTTCTTATACCCTTATAAATCAAACTCATTTGGAGAATTCGTTCACTAATAACCAGTTTTCTTTTAGCCTTTCTCCCACCATTAACTTATTTAGGTATAAAATCATCCCAATCATAATGGTTGTTATTCTTTTACAATTGAGTGGACATATTTTATCCCAAATACATTATATAGATAATTCACAAGATTATTCCTATATTTACTTATCCTGTTAGGTTCTCCATGCATGTGAATCCAAAAAAATCAATTAATAAGCTAAAAAAGGATTAAAAAGGGTACCTAGAATTTGAATAAACATCCTATCAAGATAATCTAGAGTTAATTTTTTACCTTGTATATGATAATCCTGAGGCACGTAAATTTGGAATTATTTACCTAGTTGGTTGATCAAGGTCTTTCAAATTTCAAATTTGGAAGGAAAGTCAAAAATAAAATTTATGTGTTTTTATTTTAATAGTTAGACCAACATAATTCAGTTCATGATACCTCTAACACATAATATGCACATATTATATTCAATAATTATTCTAATGTTCATAACTCTAAAAAGAAATAAGGTCATGTTAGATGAAAAAAGAAATTATTGGGAGTATCATCTAACATGAAATGAATGGTTCTAGCGCCAAGAATAATTTTGTTAAATTAATGAAATTATACACAATATTGACTTTCTTTAGACAATTTATAGGAATGAGTATTATAATGGAATGAAGAATTAAATTAAAATTTTATTTAATAAAAGAAACAAATATGAACATTCATATTTAACATAGTCTTTAACAATAAATTTTATTAACCCAATACATATCATTTTCAAATAATAAATAAACTATTTGTTTATGAAATAAATATTTTTTTTGTTTAAAATGGGAAATTAAAAATATCTTTTGATATTTAATCTATAAATGAACAATCCCCCTTTATAATGATTAAAAATTATAATTTATAAACAATTTATGTAATATAAACATATTAGGGTAATTATAAAAAACCATTTACTCATTTTTTTAATAAAAAATCAGTTTATTCCATTTTAATAAAAAAGGGGTCATCACTTAGCTAGCTCGTTTGACTAGATATGAATCTACAAGGGATAATTTCATAGCTCTTAGGTATGTGGACGGAGAGATATGGAGGAGGTTCATGCTCGTATAAGACATTGCAAGCATAAGAATAGTGTGTTTTCATTAGTGGGAGAACCACTGTGTGGGGTGGTATGATGGACCATTATCATGGAGTGTAAGATCAATAATATTCGTGAGGTATGATCTTATATAAATTTTTTTAATTACCTTTATTTTTGTTATTGGAATGTAATATGATTTTATAAAGAGTCTAGATGGTGTTTTGAGGGTTTAATATGTTTAAGAAGGGGGTTAAATGGCCATCATGTGAATGTTTCATAGTTGGTTCATGGTTTGGAGTAACCATGCACACTAACTATTCATTCTAGGAGGAAGGGTGCATAGATTGGATGAAATTTTGAAAGAGGGGAATACAAACTATGTGGGCTTGGATAGAGCCATTCTACGCAGTTAGTTCATGGTTTGTTAAACCGTGTAGGATCCACAAGTAACCACATGACCTTTCACCCCTTTGATACAGGGTGGAACACGGTTGTTATACGGTTAGGCCAACTATGGGACCAAACCATACACCCTATAAAAAATGGGGTTTTATAGTTTTCAGCCTTATGACTTATGATTTATTACCCGATTTCCTTTAAAATTTCTTCTCCATCAACCATAATGATTAACCAAAACTACCCAATATTCCTAAGGATCAATATACTTCGTTTTTAGTCTATTTGGAGCACTGTTGGTTGCGAATCAAATCTCAGGGTGATTATAATGAACCAATTTATTCATATTTCTAGAATAGGTCTTGTTTAGTTAGACATATTCTAATAAATACATAAAATTCTATTTTTCTTGTTGATTAGAGTGTTGGGCTTTGAAAGGTTGTCAGATCTAGATCTAGGGATAGGGTTGACCAAGAAATCGCCTTCAAAATTGATGTAGGTGGTAACCTATTATATACTATAGTCGTGATGTTGTTTATAGTGTATGTGGTTGTTTCATGGTTTTTTCTCATTGTCAATTTGTGGAATTTAGTGGTATTGAAAAAATTTATTGGTGAAATGATGATTTGAACCCCCTATGATCCCTGTGTGACGCATCAAGTATGGTTTGACTGAGCTAAGGGCCACCCATGGGGTGTTCCACTCCTTGGACATGGAAATAATGATGTTAAGTGTATAATTGGATTGATCAGATGTAGAACAAAAATAAAATTATTTTCCATTATAACCTAGGATTATGAAAGTAATCCATGAGAATCTTTGATAATTTGTTAAAATGAATTTTAAATGAAATTGATTATAATCACATTTAATTTATAACATTGATTTAGGGGGGATGTTTTGTATAATGCGAAAGGGATAGTGATTCAAGAGGTGTAAAATAGTGAATGGGTTAATGGGTTAATGGGTTAAGGCATGAAGTTTCTTTATGTGTTAATGAGTTGTGAATTGTGAATGTTATGTGTGTCAATAGAGTATGGTTTAATGAAATGAAATATTTGTTAAATGTTTATGGTTATGTTTGATAAATGTGGTAATGATCAATGAAGATTTTTCACCTGGATTGATGTGTTGTGCTATATTTTAATTGTGTATTAAGTATCATGGGTTAGGTTGGACTAAATCTATAAACCCCGACCTCTTTAATGTCTAGGCGTGGGAAACTAATGATGCTTTATGCCCCAAATGGTTGCATTTGGCGAAACAACCTCAACTCAGGATCCATGGTAAGTATGCCATATTATTTTTGAAATTATTTCTCCAAATAAAATAGGGAACTTGATATATCCCCTTATTCATAGTAGATGACCCTCAAAGGCCGAAGTAAAATTAATGAAAATGGATAATCCATGGAATAATTAATTAAAATGAATTGGGTGAACTTGTCAACTAATAGAAACAAGTTTTACAATTTCTTCTATTGGTGTTTATTTTAGTACATGCATACAAGATCAGTTTAGATTTTATATCTTGTAGAATACATTGGTGTTGACTTACTAAGTTTTACTGACAACATTCTTAGGCCAACGTTGGGCACCCAATAATACTTCATGGTTACAGTTTAGTATATATTTAATGGACCCACATTAGTGGATTTATTGTTTATGTGGTGTCCCGATATAGAGAGCCAATTTAGTGGGCTGCGAGTTCGGAATGTTACAAATTGATATCAAAGTTGTTCATTTATATTTCCGTATAATTTTTGGATGGAATATTGGATATTAGGATGATTCAGTGTCTTTTAAATTTTATCTTTACTAGGAATATATAATGCATGTATGAGAGAAAAGCCAAGTACCCATTATAAAAATGTTTTCTTAATGTTTTCTGGTAAATATTAATGATGTCTAACCATTATGTTATTCACTTTTTATGTTATGTGACTATTTTATGTTATTTTTAACATGGATGGTAGGGAACACTCTTATTCAATCATTCATAATTTTATGCACCTAGAGATCCAGGTGGCATGCATCACTGTATGAAGACATGAGAAAGAGGTGTGGGATATGTGAGATATAAGGATTATTCATTCCATTTTTAAAAAGATATTGAATGGAAAGGGTGTCCCATAATGATTATTTGGATGTGTAAATTGGAATAATTTAATAAAAATTTCATAAAATTTTGCCTAAGGAAGAGTCATATTAGAATTAGATCTTGTTGTGATAAGTTAGAAATATTTATGTTGATGAAGTGGAAACAATTAAATGGGTGTTTAATGAAAAGGGTTGTCTATATGTGATTCAGTCTACCCCATGATGATAGTGATCCATGGTAGGGGTGTGTAACGGTAGTGATATATATGTGGTAATATCCATTTGAATAGTGTATTGAAAATGATTTTCTTATGTATAGTGGAGAGCCTTCTTTTATAAAAACTGTTGGGGTTTTATGTTATGTGTTCTGAGATGTTTGTTGATAATTATAGAGAAATTGCACCATGATGATGTATTCTAGTTGGGCTACAAGAGGATATCTCCAAGAATGATCCTTCATATGCGAGTAAAGAGATCCTAATGGTTTGGGGTAATTTAGGATTGAAGTTTCTCTATGAGAACTTGTGTTATTTTATGCGGATGATGGAATGAAAACCAGTGTGGGTTGTGTTGAGTATGTTTTATCTAACTAGAGTGTTTCAATTAAATAACCCACAAACGTTTTCTGTATATTGTGTACCTAATGCTATAGAATTCTGTATATATTCCATTAAACAAATTGGATCACTAGTAGTGGAATCCTGAGAGGAGTGAAGTTAGAAACATATATGTTGCATGAAGTTGCAAAGAATTTGTTGGATATTCTGGCTCAGACTCATCATGATGACGGTATTCTATGGAAGGACTTCTGAATTTTTTTTTAGAATAGTTCTATATTGAGACCTTACGATTGGATAAGGATATGAAGGTTATGAGGTTGGCCCAGGGGACAATGTTAGTTATTGGTTGTGACAGATGCTTCATAGACTTGCGATGGTTTTCCCTACATTAGTAGGGGATGGTGCCACAATGTAAAGATATTTCTAGGAGGAAAATTGACATGAGATCATGTCCCTGAAAAATATCATTCATTGGAAATGATTGATGAGGTGGGGGACCAGGCACTTATTTCAGAAGGGAACCTAAGGGGGGCTTCTAGTGGTGTCCATTTGGATTCTGTTGGACTATCCAATGGTGCGACATATGAGGTTATGATGTATCTCTGTGAGAGTATAACCTAATGCGATAGTGTGTTTGGTATTCAGTGGAGGGGAGCAGTCTCACAGAGTGGTGGCCATGTTTTTTATATTAGTGTGGCAGGATAGGGAACATGTGTGATTAGTTCCCCTAACCACTAGTTAAGTGCTGAGTGTGCATCATAATGGGAAATGTATATAGGTTATGTAGTAACCCTAGATATCGAGGCACTGATGGAGGATTAAGGCCGATGTAGAGTGTATGTTGGGGGTCGGTTACCCATTCTCTACAATGATGTTGGTGATATACATGTCGTACCAATCGAGTAAGAATACATGGTACTCGAGGGAAAGACATCATGTATCCTTTGAAATGTAAATTTCAAGGAATGAAAACTATAGCCTTGGGTATAGGGTTAGGTTATCTTCACATAGTTCATCTAGAACTAGGTGTAGTGAGGTAAGACCATCGATAGTTCATGGTACGATTCTTGTAGCTTTCATGCTTTGTAGTGCTATATTTGATATATATATATCTGACATTATATTACATCTTCTCATTTTTTGAGTGTTTTGAGTCATGTGATAAAACATATATGTGGGGATACATAAATTGAAACACAATTAGGCATGATATTATAAAACATATTTCAGTTTAGGTGGTGTGCTTTAATAGTTGGTGGGTGCCATTTTCTTTGGGACTTGTTTGTGCTAGAGATTTATAACTTGATCTGGACTTAGTGATAGATTGGTTAGTGTTGTGTCAGATCTATATTACCTATTACCATTATATGGTAACGTTCAAGTCCCTGGAGGGGAATACGTATGTTCACCATAGGGTATGGGATATCTGTGCAGACCATTCAGGTCCTATCAGTCAGCATTTGGGTGAACACACAACCCAATTGGCTTGTCTTATGTTGATAAGGGGGAAGTAGAGAATCATGTATGACATCCTATATTGGATCATTTTTAGTATTTGTTTCCTGATTACTACTCAGGTATTCCACTAGATAGAGATGTTGAGTTCACAATAGTGCTGCTTGTGGGGGAATAATTAGTTTATATTCTTCCATATTGAATGGAATTAGAAGAACTCTAGAAACATAAAGCTAATTTTGAGTAAGTAAAGATCATGTGGTTTATATATCTACATACATTAGCTTGGGGATCTCAAGTAATTTTTCATGAATTCTGGTGGATCATTTCATATATGTGTAAACTATCAGAACCTAAATCAGATGATGGGTAGGAGTCAAAAATCTCATCCTAAATCGATGATATTTTTGAATTGTTGAAGGGTTCTTCATTGTTATCTATGATGGATTTGATATCTTTGTTACATCAAATGTTGGACCAAATTTCTAACTTTCCATAGGTGTCCTTAATTAATAGGTTTGTTTTATATGAGTTTTTTTCATGTCAATCTGTTATACCAATGTACCGACGGTGTATATGGTCCTGATGAACTAGATATTTCACTAGTACACATATCCTTTCATAGTTGTCTTTGTTGATGACATCTTGGTGTACCATAAGGCTCATTAAAATCATGATAAAAATATTGACATTTTCCAACATACACTACAACAGAATATAAAATACAACATGATGTCCAAGTGTCATTTTTTGATTGAGTAGTATCATTTCTTGGGTCATATAATCTTTATGGAAGGTGTGTCGGTAGTTCCTAAGAAAGTGAAAGGTATTTTTTCATGCGAAAAACCCTAAAATATTTCTGATGTCAAATGTTTTCTATGTTTATTGGTATATTACATAAGGTTCATCAATGACATTCCTTGTTTGGAAGTACTACTTTTGAGATTTATGAAGAAAGGAATCGTTTTTGAGTGGGTTGTGGCATTTGAGAATGCCTTATAGGAGTTACAGAAGTGGCTGAATACTAAAAACAATTTATTTATCCTATGTCAAGTAATGAGTAATCCTTATTTTGTGATGTATCTAGTGTTGGACATTGGGATGTTTTGATGCTGGATGGATGGGTTCTGGTGTCAGGGTCACGGTATTTGAGGCCTCTACAAGGAAATTACCATACGTCTGATCTTGAATGGGATGTGGTGGTTTATGACTTAATGTGTTGGTGGAATTACTTATTGGGAGATAGGTTTATTTTGTATACCAGTCATAAGTGAATTAAGTTAATCTTCTATTAGAGTGATTTGAATCTTAAATATCGTATATGGATTGAATACATCTAGTACTTCAATTTTGAACTGGAATACTACACACAAGGAAATGGAATTAGTGTTTTCAATGATTTTAGAAAAATGTATCAAAATTAGGGTGTTCAAGAATATAGTTTTGAGTGTAGGATGATGGAACTACTTACTATGATGCATTTGGATGTCCAGGATGGATGATGGAAGATGACCATTATATACATGGTAGTAGAGTCTACCTTTATGATCCAGATAAAGTAATGGCAATGTGAGGATCTAGTGTGTTTGGATTTGACGGAATGTCTTGAAGGTGGGGAGACACCTTTTGTTTAGACTATTGCCGATGATGAGATCGTTTACATTTTTGGATGTGTTGTTATGTCTACATGTATGTGGGAAGAGTTGATGTGAATGTTTCATTCATTGAACTGGGTTGGGAACCCTGGTTCCACCAAAATGTGTCGTGATCTTTGTAGGAAGTGTTGGTTGTCATGGATGAAGAATTATGTTTTAGGTTTCATTTCCTGATGCTATAACTTTCAGTAGGTTAAGGACAATCATCAGTGATTGAGTGGTTTATTACATCCACTACCCATCATATAATTGAAATGGTATGATGCGAAGATAGATTTGTTGGTGTTTATTCTGAGGAAAACCTCAATGAATGATAAAATATAGTTATTTTTGGATTGGTGGACTATCACGACTCATCTCTCGTGGCCCGTTTCGTGACTACCCCAAGCCCACCTTCCGTAGACCAAGGGTTAGCGACTAGCATAATAGAAGAATATCCTTAAAATAGGAAGGAATTTCCTCAAAAACCTGTACATACACATAGATGGAACACTATGAACAAGTAATCACAACGAAATAAAAAAGGTACAACCACAACTAAAAACCAACATTGAGTGTAAAAGTGAGTAATGAATGTAAAGGCGGCCAGAATACAATCCCAAACGAAATGGAAGTACAAAAAAAGGAAATTATCTTCAAAGTTCATCATCCTAGGTTCCTACCTATACTATAGGTACATCTCTTCACCGTAGAGCTCCACGCATACTGGTCACCTTCGTACACCGTCTGTCAATCACCTCCAAGCACCATCAGGCCCTGACTCCTCATGTCTGAGTCTAGCTGTCCATTGTCTACACAAGACACAAAATGGTGCAGGGGAAGCCTGTGAAGGGGTGATTATAACAATACCCATTAGGGACCCTGGAACACCTGATGGTATCCTAGAATTCCAAAATTGAAAAACCACAAATAATGACTTCAATCACAAAGCACATATCAAAAAACAACTCACACAAGGTATATTCTAGGTTAGTAATAGTATCATTAGTAGTCACAAATGTATAACACCTCGGATGCAGAATAACTCCTCCTCTATCGAGTATTGTGGGCCTACCATGTCACACATAGGTGTTTCCCACTAATTTTGAACTACTTAGGTACTCCTCCCCATCACGTACTGTGGGTCTGCCTGGTTACAAAGAGACTCTCTCCACCATGGCCTACAAAGGTACTCCTCAGGTCGAGTACCAGGGGTCTTCCGGGACAAACAATGACACTCCCCACCATGGGTGTGAAAAGTCACATAGAGGTGCTTCCCACTGGGTCATCGAGTCACACATAGTTGAATGTTACCAGTCTTGAGGTCTCTTCCTCTCACAGGGTTTTGCACATAGAGTGCTTGGGAGAACCACTCCTAAAGGCATTGGTCATATTTCAACCCGCTCAAATTTCTTCAAAGAATTTACACGATGATCTACCATGTCATAAGTGTTCTATCGCAATAGATAATGCATAAACTAGATGACCTGTCTAATGTTATTGGAATTTTAGTGTCGATGGCCCGATAGGATTCTGGTATGATCCAACCCAGCCAAAATCCAAACATTATTTGAGTCTCTCATGGAGTATCTCAAAGGACCGCCTCATGTTATGGGTTCTATTTCCACAAACGTTTTGTCAAATGGACGTTTGGTTTAGATGATACGCATGTTTAAGCGTAACTGGGCCAAAAGGGGTCCGGGTACAGTCCGACACGGCCCGCTGGGCCCGACACAAATGGGGATGGGTTCGGCCCAGTACGGTTGGGCCTAGTCTGTCCTACTCTATCAGGGGCTCAGGACACTGGGCGCGTGCTCGGCCAGCTGGACCGTGTGTCTGACCCAGCTCACCCTGTTGGGCGTGGACTACCATGCTTCAGAACCGCTCGACGCATAGGGTCGTGGAACTGTTCGGCCTGCAGGCTGATCTTGGGGGGTCTTCACCCCTCCCAAATAGATTTAGTTGTTCAGTTCATCAATACATGGTTCCATTTGGAACCACACCTCCTGGCTGTTCTGTGTGGACCGAATCGTTATGGACCCGTGAGGGTGGGTCCGCCCTCCATTACGGACCCCCTCCATGGTGCCCCGCCGCAAGACGTCGCCCGACTCAATAATGGAACCAGATGGAACTACACAACTTTGATTGCCCGCGTCGACTAGACTGATCATGACCCACATGTGCGAGACTACTATTCGGCACGGGCGTGGGTTTGCCTTCTGACGCAGCTCAAAGCTGTGACCTTCCTTCATAGTGCACGACCACACTTCAACGCAGCTGGCACTGGCCGGCCGCTACTATGTTTGCCATGAAGCCTTCGGGCATAACCATTCTTTCATGGTTGGAGGGTGTCGAAGACCGCCTTCCTCGATCACTGGCGCCGCCACGCCGACGTAGCTTCCATAGGCCACCGATGAAGCTCTAGTGGTCCATTTTTTTTTAACGTCTGCACCTATGGGCCTCCTGTGAAGATGCATATGTTACACAGACCTTGGTTCCACCTTTCCTTTTATCTTCTAGTTTCCCATGAAGAACACAACCATAACTGACTTCGGGGGAGGGTTCGGGCCTTGTTCGATTGGCCCACTCCCTCTGCATTAGCATAACAATACGGGAAGCATTTCAAGAAAAAAAAAACTCATAGGTAAATAGTGAATCCCCTTAAATAGACTTTGTTGGATGTCGTTACGGATGAGGAAGGAGTGTTCACATTCAGGGGTGTTGCGGACGAAGGAGAAAGTTCATGTCTATGGCGCTCATTGTCAAATCCTACAACAGTCTTCGAAGCTCCGTTCTATGTTTGTGGAAGACGTCGTCAGAACTTTTTCAGAGGTTCCTCTCGTCAATCAAAAAACCCCTTCCCGATCATTGCTTAAATAGAAGAAAAGAGGTGATCAACCAACTGCAAAATTAATGTGGTTCATTAATAAACATATTTAACAAACCTATAAATTATCACTATGGTGAAGTTACATAAACAAGTGTAAGCAACCATTAAATGGTTTGACAACCCAGTGGTCATGCCACCACCGCTCAACATTTACAATGAATGAAATTAAATAACTCGTTTAGTTATTTTATTATTTTTTGTAAATTCCAAAAATTAAAGTTTTTATCTGACCATTTCTATTCAAAGTTATGCATTGCCTATGTGAATCTCAACGCTACAAAATTAACAGTACTCTTAGATTTTCAATCAGAGATCCAACTCAAAAGATAGAAATAATCACTCGCACGTTTACTGAACTTACTTTAAAAATGTTAAAAAATAATTAACAGTCACCCTCAACCAGTGTCGGTCGAGGTTAGGGTTTTCCTAAGGGAAACATGCCCTCACGAGATCAATGGTACTCTCAGATATCCATTCCTAGTTACTGTTTAGGAGTTAAAAAAATTAATAATAAAATAATTGTTTCTTAATTATTTTATTTACCGCAACAAACTAACATTCAATCTTGGCCTACACTATCCAATGTTAGTATCTTCCTAAAGAAAGTATAACCTCATGAGATCAACGATCATCTAAATTTGTAATCTGAGTCTCCGTTCTTGAGTTATGAGAATTTAAAATGAAAAATAATTTTTTTTTACTATTTTATTTACGGTTATGCCATTTTCAGGATTTCTCACCAGAGGCCTGCCCCGACTGACCTTAAGTCACTCCTAGGGTAAACCCACTATCTTAAATGAAACGGTTCCCTCATTGTTCTGATCCTGGTACCCATTTAAGAGTTATTCTACTTTTTCAGAAAAATGACTCATGTGCACTATTTGAATGATAACATTTTTCGATGGATTATTATGGGCACTCTGGACCACGGAATCCCAAGCCATCAATTTTCACAGTCTCAAAATAATTCCATATAATTAATAAAATATTCATAAATTCCTAGACAATAAATTCTCCCACCTTAAGTCTTTATGTCCCCGAATGTCAAAATAAAGTCAAATCAATCAAATGAGGGTATTGAGCATGAATCTGAGCCTCCCGATACAATGTGATCTCCTATAGATTTCTGTTATTCCACCATACTGTCACAAGAAGGATAAAATATCCACAAAGTACTCACTCATTTCGATCATCTATCTCCACTAGGGACTCCTTTAAAGTCACCTGATCATCAAAGTCCAACAATCTCTAGTTGAAATCATGTCATGGATCCTGCACACATCTACTCATATTTTAAACATTGAAAACATTCGGCACCCATTGCATCTGTGGGGGAAGAGTTACGTGGTACCCCACCTTGTCAACTCTGCTGAGAATCTGGAATGGTCCGAGGATCCTCAAAGATAGCTTATCACCCTGAACGAATCTCCGAAATCTTCCTCGGGATCAGACCCATAAGAAGGCATTGTCTCCCAATGTGAACTCTAAGGGTCTACGTATTTAGTGAGCATAAGACTTCTACCTACTCTGTGTAGTCTTCATCCTCTCCTGGAAGATCTTTATCTTCTCAGTGGTTGTCTGTACCAACATTGGACCCATAAGTGATGACTCTACTAGGTTTTTCTAGCATAGAGGACATCTGTATGGTCACCCGTACAAGGTCTCAAATGGTTCCTTGTCTATGGTGGAGTGATAATAGTTGTAGTTTGTGAAATACACCAGTATTAGGTGATCCTCCCATCTATGACAAAAATCCAAGACACAAGCATGAAACATGTACTCTATGGTCTGTATGGTATAATCTATCTAAACATAATTCTAGGTCTAAAAACTAGTGCTCAAGTGTGATGGAACCTGATGCTCAACATTCACATTATGACAAGTGAGACATCGTGATATGAACTCTGCCACTGATTTCGTCATCCCTGGCCACCAGTACTTATGCTGAGGTCCTAGTAAAACTTTTCTAAACCCTGATGTGCTTCGAAAGGGAATGTGTGGAACTCCCTCAACACATCCTTTCATAGCATCACTGGTACCATGTCATGTCCTGAGGAAATCTGAGCAAGTCAGGTCTTGCAGTCTATGTCCCAAAGATGTGCCTCCCGAACTCACTGAAGGAGTGTGGGAGTGACAGTCATGGCCCATAGGTAATCTTCTTAATCACTATCCATTAAGGATATCTGTAATGCGACTAGCTGCTCTGTCGCCCCACTAAACAACTGCAAACCAGACCTCCTGCTGTGCGTGTCTTCCACCATGTCCCTCTTCCCAAGAGTATAGACTATCTCGAAGTCATAGTCCTAGTGGAAGTCCAACCATTAGCTTTGTCTCAACTACTGAAAATTCATCAGGCACCATTCCATCCACACAAAACGCTACCCCTTTTAGTAGATTGGTCTGCCATCAACCTTTTGGTAGTGGGTATTCATTCTACACATACACTTGGTTAAAGTTCAAGTAATCCAAAAATAACCTCAATCACCGGGTCTTACTGAGTTGTTCCTCTGCAAGTATCCCAACTATACTCTCTTCTCTCGGAGCTCCATGGGAAGAATCTGAAATGCAATTTTGGATATCATCGTTGTCCCTAGGTACAAGACACTATAGAAGTCCCTCTCCCTTCAGTGAGGTAATTCTAGAAACATCTTTAGAAAGCATGTTCCCACACTCTTCCACTACTATTGGGAAATGGAATCATAAAACATTTGTAGCCATGATGGTAAGGCTGGTTGATTCAAGAGTGATCGGTTGCACCCTCCTATGCATGATTTTATCTAGTGCTACCTAGGTTTCATTTTTCACTGACGAAGGAAACCCACCTTCCAACGTTGTTGATATTCCACAACCTTTTTACCTAAAACTATCAATCTGAGCATGAACAGTGGATGACCAGTCCATTCCCAAACTAACATTGTAA
This sequence comes from Viscum album, assembly GCA_963277665.1. Taxonomy (NCBI): domain Eukaryota; kingdom Viridiplantae; phylum Streptophyta; class Magnoliopsida; order Santalales; family Viscaceae; genus Viscum; species Viscum album. The sequence goes on from OY728146.1 coordinate 366,705,406, forward strand.
CACCTCGACAAATCCACCAATAGGTTCTAACCAAAACTCTTACCTCAATGGTCAGATCATACTGTCAGCATAAATGTGATTATCAAGTATCCTTTCATAGGTATCTCCATATGTTAGAATCAATATAAAAGTTTAACAAAAAACTATAGGTCTTGAACAAGATTCATGACAATGAAGGATTAACACATATGTCTATTCATACTACAGATAGTAGTAGACACATACCATACCTCGAATCCATTATGGAGCCCTCTGGCCATACTCCTTGACCATATGATGTTACCCCTTCCCATATCCTCCATCTCCCTGAGCCAGGTGGGGACCACATTGGGGTGATGGTTGTAACATTTTGAAATGTACACCACCTCCTTCTACTCTCCTAGCTCCTCTTCCATGTCAGTTTCCCTACAGAATCATCTGTCCCTATCACTTCATCTACCCAAAACATTTTACACATCCATGTCTCTAAAACTGTCATCAGTTTCCTACTTTCCCACTACTGACATTCACTAGTTGTATCTTCTTAGCCAAAAACGTTTCAACCACATAGGTTCCCTCTAGAAAACTAACATAAGTAGGAATGCACAGAGGAATAATTATAGCTCGGATGTCCCTAAACACATCTCTCTTGGAGGTCTGAGCCTTGAAGAGCTAGTCATGTCATATTCATCGATTACCTCATGTGGTCGGTATGCCTCTAAGAAAACTCAATTACTGACATGTCATCCTATCCACCACCACCAAAATTATGATTTATATTTCAAATAAAACCCCACACATAACAACAACAACAAATGCAGTCCCCCCTACGGAGGGTGAAAATAATGTAGCCCAAGTGCGTCTCCCCTAATCTGATTGACTCCCTTAGGTATAATGGGCATCACATTATCCACCCAAACCATATTAACCCCCGGAACTGCAATTGAAGCAAAGTAGTCCGCAACTTTGTTCCCTTCCCGTCAGGTATGAGAAACCCTTACGTTGTTCCCCATGATCGCCATTCACTGCCTAATAGTGTAAGAAATCCTCCATGGTATCGTGCCCTATTCATGTAACGCGTCATGTATAATTTGTGAGTCAATATCTATCTGCTCCACCACCAGGCCTTTGTCCAAACACAACGATATCCCTGAAAGGACTGCCAAGGCCTCTGCCTGCACCGAGCTCCCCCTCCCGTAGTGTACCGTGAAAGCCAGCAACACACTACCGCTTCCATCACGAAGCACCCCACCACCAAGCATGTTCTCTCCCGCGCATGCCCATCGACGTTCAACATCATACCGCTCACTGGAGGAATCCATCGAACCCACAACCCCCGCCTCCTAAAAGTCTCCTGACCACCGCTCATCCCCAGGGATATCAACCTCTATAAAGAAGGAACATTTTCCCCAAAACCCGATGTTTTCACCAGATCAAGCAGTAGACACCTTACCCTTGCCACCACCGCCCTCCCAGTGGATACACACCCCTCATACCTAGATCGGTTCCGCGCATCCCATAGAACCCAGCACCCCGCATTGTAAAGCACTGATCGAACCTCTTTCTCCTCCACGTTGCCACCACCCCCTGAAACCACAAGCCCGAAAACTGCTCCTAGGTATCAGCATGACCCGAGTACCCTATGAGGGTTCCCAAAAAGCTCCAAACCACTCTAGCCTATTCTCCTTCGAGGAAAATGTGCTCCATGATCTCCTCCCTCCTCCGTTTGCAGCACTGACATCCAGATGCGAGGCTAACGCCCATACATTTGATATTCTCATTCGAAATAGTAAAATCTCTTGGGAATACAAACCCCTTATCTTGTTATGGAAAGAGACCCCCTTCTTTTAGGAAGTCTCTCATGCTATGTCCACAAAAAATTCACATCATTATAAGATATGAGTAATCTAAACTTCGACATGACCCTGCTGAGCCACGTAGAGTGCTCACTTCCAGGACCACAAACTGATCTAATGGTTCCCTAGCTAGATGGATACTCTGTCACCATCTCAAGCTATTCCATAGCTTCCTGTCAGTCAGGATCACCTCAGAACTTGAGGGGTATATGTCATTGAAACTCATGTAATTCATTGAGCAGACATGTGTCCTCTACATGTAGCACTGGTAGTAACTGCTGTCCAATGGGAAATGGTATCACTAGGACACTTCTCGAAGGTACCATCTCAAGCCACAATCCTTGTACTGAAGCCGCATCACTCTATGAACCATCCTCATTGTCACAAATTGGAATCCTGGTTTGGTGTCTGGTTGGAATCATCTTGAAAAATAATTAAGATGAACCATAATTAAAAATTTATACTGGGTGAGCTGACTCAAAAGAGATCAAGAGAATATTTTTTTCAAAACACATGATACTAGTGTTTTCGTGTACGGAGCCGGAAAATAAAATTTAGTGTCATGGTGTATGGATAAGTTGGTCTCTATACTGACACTGGACTCCCTAGAATGAAGTCCAAACTCATGAAACTTAACACTATTTCCCCCATTGAAAATATAGTATCTTTGTTCTTATGGTATAACAGACCACCCATTGATACCACTTTGTCATGACTTGTCCCCTTGGGCCCATGTCGTGACTACCCCAATCCCGCCTTCCATAGTCCAAGGGTTAAAAACCAGCACCATCAAGACATATCTCTAAAATGGGAAGGCATTGCCTAAAAAATTTGTACACACACAGATAGGGCACACTGCACACAATTAAACACATCATAAGAAGAATGGTACAACCACAACTAAAAACCACCACTGAGTGTAAAAGTGAGTACTAAAAGTAAAGGGGCCATGAATACAATCCCAAACTAAATGGATGTACAAAAAAGAGAGAATAGCTCCTAAGTTCATCTACTAGGATTCATATTAGTGGGATAAATACAAGTTATCACTGCAACTATGCACGCCTATCGGTCACCTCTGTACACCGTCTATCAATCACCTCTAAGCACCATCAAGCCCTATCTTCTCAAGTCTCAGTCTTGATGTCCGTCATCAGCACAAGACATAATAAGGTGTTGGAAAACCCTATTTAGGGGTGAGTATAATAATACCTAGAAGGGACCCCGAGACACCCAATGTTTTCTTAGAATTCCACAAAGGAAAAACCACGAAGCATGATCTAAATCAAAAATCACCAATAAAAATACAGCTCACACCATGTATATTATAGTGTAGTAGTTGTAGCATTATCAGTCACAAAGGTTGAACACCTCGGCTGCTGGAGAACTCATCATCTTTCGAGTACATTGGGCCTACCAAGTCACGTATAGGTGCTACCCACTAACTTTGAACATATTATGTACTCCTCCCCATTGCATTCCATGGGTCTGCTAGGTCACACGAAGCCACTCTCCACTATGGCTTGCTGAGTTACTCCTCCTATCAAGTATTAAGGGTCTTCTAGGTCACAATGAACTTCTCCCTACCATGGACTTGCAATGTTACAAAGAGGTGCTTCCCAATAGGCAGTTGAGTAACACAGAGTCAAATTTTATCATTCTTCATGTCTCAGCCAGTCGTAGGGTTCGGCACGTAGTGTGCTGTGGAGAAAAACTACTCAAGAAATCAGTTTTATTTCAACTAGAATGATATCCATACAAAACATTACCTGATTATTCCCCATTTCTTAAGTGTTAAATTGCTATAGATAATGCATCAATCGGACACCCAGTCTTTAAGTTATATGAATTTTAGTGCCAAGGTACCGGTAAGATTCTGGTACGATCCAACCCGACCAAACTCCATATTTCACATATTCCCTCATGGAGTATTTCAAAAGGATTGACTCATACTAATGGTTATGGTGCCACAGAAAATTCTTCAAATGGGCCTCCAGTTTAGGAGATACATCCATTTAAGCATAACTGGACTAAAAGGGGTCCGAGTAAGGTCTGACGCGGAGCGCTGGGCCCGATCTAAAGGGGGTTGGGCTCGACCCGGGACATATGGGCCAAGTTCGGCCTACTTGGTGAGGGCACAACCCACTGGACCCCGGGTCCAACCCTGATCACCCGGCTATGAAAGGCCCATCGGGCTGTGGAACTAGTCTGCCCGTAGGGCCGCTGAATTGCTCGGCCCGCTGGCCGCGCTTGGGGGGTCCGCTCCCTTCCTGAACGACTTTAGCAGTTCGGGTCTCCAGGCCATGGTTCCAGTTGGCACTACAACACTTGGCCGGTCAGTGTGGATCGACCCATTATGGAACCATGGGAGTGGGTCCACCCTCTGCAGCAGCTCAAAGCCGCGACCCTCCTCCATGGCACGCCGCCAAACTCAGTAGCAGCGCTGGATGGCACTGCACCACCTGGCCGGTATGCGTAGACTAGACCAAAACAGACCTTTGGGCGCAGGTCGGACCTCCCCAACAGCTTGAATCTGTGACCTTCCTTCACAGCAAGCCACCGTCGTGTACCCCCTACTTCAACACGGTTGACACTATCCCTTTATCCGCCACAGTTCCTTCGTGCACCACCATTCTTTCGTAGTTGGAAGGTGCCGACCACCGCCTCCCTCGGTCACCGGCACTGGTTTTCCTGCGTAACTTCAACGGGCCACCAGTGACGCTCTAGTGGTTTTTTATTATTCTCCTTCATGCCTACAAGCCTCCTAGGATGATGCCTAGGTTGTAAGGCCATTGTTTCCACCCTGTCACCATATGTTCTTGTTTCCCACGAAGAAAACAACCATAACTATGTTTGGTGGAGGATCCAGGCCTTGTTCATTTGGCATGTGCCCTCTGTGGTAGCATAATAACATAGGAAGCATTTCAATAACGAAATAACTCATAGTTAATCAATTAAACCCCCTTCCTTGAGTTTTTTGGAAGTTTCTCAGATGAGAAAGGCGTGTCCACGTTCGAGGGTATTACAGATGAAGGATAAAGTTTAAGTTCATTGGTGCTCTTCATCAAATCCTCCAACGGTCGTTGAAGCATTGTTCTTCGTTGGTGGAAGACATCACCGACACCTCTTTAGAGGTTCCTCTCTTCAATCCAAAACCCCTGCCTGATAATTTATTAAATATAATAAAAGGGGATATCATCCCACCACAAAATGAATTTGGTTCAGTAATAAACATAATTAATTAACCTTTAAAATCTCCCAATGGCGCGGTTACAAAACTTAGTGTTACTGTCCATTAAATGGTCTAACTACCCAGCGGTCCTACCCCCTCCACTAAACAGTTACAAGAAATAAAATAAAATAACTCGTTGATTTATTTTATTATCTTTTTGGTAAAGTAAAAAAATTAACTTTGTCGTTCGACCCATGTCGGTCAATGTTAAGCATCGCCTAATAGAATATCAGTGCAGTGAATTCAACGTTACTCTCGGATTTTCAATCTAAGCACCGATACAAAATCTTTAAATCAGCACTTGCACGTTTACTTAGCGTACCTTAAAAAAAGTTAAAAAAAATTTTATAGTCACACTCGACCTATACCGGTCAAGGTTAGGATATTACTAATGTAAACGCACCCTCACAAGCATAATGGTACTCTCAGATTTCCAATCTGTCTTACTCTTTAGGATTTAAAAAATTTAACAATAAAATAACTATTACTTAATTATTTTATTTGCGGACAAAAACTAACTTCCACAATGGCTCGTGCCAGCCAATGTTAGTATGTGCCTAAGGAAAGCATACTATTAAGAGCTCATCTGTGGTCTAGGATTTTTAATCTGATTCTCCGTTCATTATTTATAAGTATTTGAAATGTAAATTTATTTTATTTAATTATTTTATTTCTGCTTATGCCATTTTCATGTTTTCTCTCCAGAGGTATGTGATGACTAAACATAAGTTTTACATAGGGTAATCCCAGCATCCTGAACGTAATGGTGCCCTTAGATTTATGATCCAAGAACCATTTAGGATTTATTCCACTTTTTAGTAAAACCACTTGCTCGTGCTATTTGAATCATAACATTTTTCGATGCATCATTCCGAGAACATCGGACCTCGAAATCACAAGACATCAAATTTCGCAATCTCAACATATTTCCATATAATTATTAAAAATTGTACCAAAATTCTGGGACATTACATTGACCATGGTGTCACATTTCCTACAAATTTGATATACCTTCACTGTTGACCATTTGGGTGAGATGTATCATCAAGAGATAGTGATGTTTTAACACCCCAAGCTTCTACGGTACGCTTCACTTTAAATAATGTGATAGCATGTGTTGTACGCAACATCGAGTTTTAACACACCACAACCAATCAAACTAGCTGTTATGAATAGTAATACCCACCTTTTGAAATTATATATATTTTATATTTCAAAATGGACTTCATTTTTGGATTCATAATATCAAAATTATCCTAAGTTGAATTTTTGGCATTTTTCTAAGAACTTCCAATTTTTATGAATAGTGAAAAATATTTAAAAGAAACTTTTTTAATCAAAATAATTTATAGTGATAAATTATATTATTGAGTGGTTTTAAATTATAATTATAATATATTTTCACCATTTTATCCAATGGTGTTCATTATAATTAATTTCACTTTGAAATTGTACATAAACAATTGTCAATCTTTGGATATATGTTGTTTCTTAAAAACACGATATTTGTTGTGACAACGAGAATTAATTATAAAATTAATTAATGCAACTTATATGTTTGGAATATTGTAAAATAGACATCATTTTTGAATTTGGAATATCAATTATATCTTAGGGTGAAATTTTGTCATTGTTCTGAAAAACATCAATTTTGATGAATAGTGAAACCACTAGGTGGTAGTTAAAAAACTGAATTTTTCATAAAACATAATTTTACCGCTTCTGTGAATGAAATTTCTAAAACCCGAGAGACACGGTTAATATCAAGTAGTAAAATTTGGTTCAATGAGTTGAAAATAATTTTTGGTGAATAGTAAATTTTTTACTTTTATTTACCACGGTTAAAAGTAAATAGGGTAATTAAGTGTAAAAATGTTATTAATATTACCCTAACACATGTACTAATTATATTGGAAAAGTGTATCTCGACCAAAAACAACCTTAGGAATAAAATATTATCATTTAGGTCCACATGGATTAGATTAGGACATTTATTATTATTTAATTCAAAGAAGAGTTAAAAGAGTTAAAATCAATTTTTATCTACTACAACATTTTTAATATAGGGTTATACATGAGATAAATTCTATTGTAAATATTCATTATAAAGATAAAAAGATTTCATAAATAATTATATTTTATTTATAATTATTAGAAAATAAATAATTTAATTTATTTATGACACAATAATGAAGCAGTAATTACCATAATAGAGAAAAATTAAAATAATTGATATTATAAATACCCAAATAAATATAATTTGAGACTTTTTAAAAATTATAATAATTTTATATGTTAATATAACATGTTATTATTTACTTAAGTAACTTTTTTGAAGTAATCATTCTGTTATAATTTTTACAAAAATCAATTATTGAATAGTGTCAAAACTTACATAGAAGAGTTTTTAAAACAAATATTATATTATTAATTGATATTAAATTCCTAAAAATCTAAGGTTCGTCCAAGAGACTTATATAATTATAGGTGTATCATTAATGGACCACATGGATGTCTCTTGGATGTATATAGTATGTTTATTAACCATATAATATAAAAATACAAAGAGAAATTGTTAAAGTTAAACTAATTAACTAAGAGTTAATACTTAAAGATAAGGTTAATATAGTAACCCAAACATGTCTAAATTCTATTGGATGAGTGTTTCACGACCCATCCCCACCTTAACCAATAAATAATCCACTTTGGAGCCATTATAAACCGAATATTAATTTATTATAAAATAATATTTCTAGCTTTTCCAAAGATGCCCCTCACCCCTCTTATAAAAGGGCACACTCCCTTCTCATTAACTCACACCTTAAAAGCCTTTTTGTTCGTCCAACCTCTTCAAAATACTCTCTCAACTTCTTTCACTTCATCCTAGAGGCCTTTCTTTAGTCAGAAAGCCAATTTAAGGATCCCTTTTGATGAAATCAAAAGGAAGAACCCGAAGAAGAGGTAATGATTTCACCACCCTTTTTCAAGTTCCTTTCTTCTTCCACTTCTTCTTTCTTTGTTATTACCATTATAAAATAATAACTACAGTATATTATATATACATTGATTTTGTTATGAACATTTTACAAACATGTTTTAGTATTCTATCCATCCTTTGAATAACATGTCACCATACGTGCGTACATACGGCTTACCATCTCCAGGTCGTGGTGTAATTGTTATTCAATAAATTATTATTTGGATGGGTATAATAAGGATGTGTAATTCATGTAAATAATAAATATAACATGATAATTATTATATATATATAATATACCATCAAATTACATATTATTTTATTTTCAAAAGAATGATATTTTTGCTCGTGCGTACGTAAGGACTACCGTCTCCATGAATGCGATGAGATTCATTCCCCATCGTATCCATTCAAGTATAATTCTCATTTGATGATTAATAATAGTATATAAGGACTTTATATAATTTGGATATGATTAAGATACAACCTATCCATGACAAACATGACTTATGTAACAAAACATATAAAAGAAAATGAGTAAGTTAACACACTAAACAACGATAATACTAAGATATTATTAACAAATCAATGTTGAAAGATCATATATGATATCATATTAATGAATATGATTCTTGTATAATTTAATTACAATTATTTAACCATTATACAGGATTTTAACCTACCCCCAACCAAGGAAAAGTACAAGTTAAGGGTTTATTTCGCAATCTCTTCATTATCCGAGATTGTTTATAAGTAATAATCTACTAGGATCTCTTTATCAACCACATCCATGTTTCTTAAAAACATTTTTCAAAACATTATTACTATTTTACAGAATATGGTTTAATGAAATTTATAACCTTTTTTGACTTTTTATAAGAGGTTTATAAAGGAATCTTTCCGTCATTTTCCAAACAAGGTTCTTTTTAACCTTTTCGACAGAATTAAGGTAAGACTGTTTTTTTAACTTATACGGCGGGTGTGGCTATTTTCCGCCGTTATAAAATCTTCAAAGCTACCCTTACAAGATTATAAGAATATTTTCATAGAAAATGTTTTATTTTATATGACTCTTAAATGATTTCAAAATAAAAATAGATATTTCTATAAAAAGTATTTTGATCTCATCTATGTGAACATCCTTTGATGGAATTTAAGCTTATCTGAAGCTGCTTTATTATGAAACAAAACATCCATATTGTATTGAAGGTTTTGTGATATGTTCGAATATGGATATGTTATTTTTATACCCTTCATGAAATATGGTGAACGATTTGACATTTCGTATGCTAGTTTTAATACGAATGTTAATGTTATGTTTAAACCTTTTCATATGGGAATACATTGGACTTAATATGTGACGAGTGGAGCCCGCTATGGATTCTCGATGCATCGGTAGGTCTCATGAGACAAACTAGTGTCTTGGCACAAGTCCTTGACTAAATCTTATTTGTAGTATTTGCACGAGGCCTTGGCTATGTGGTTATGATAGTCTGGCATTATGAATTCCATCATTATGAAAGTGGTTATTGTTATTGCATGTGATTATTCGATTAGTAGAATATCCATGTGAATAACTAAATGGAATTATTTCATTTTTTTCCATACTATGTTGAAGATCAAGTTTAAAAGGATTTTGTTTTAGAAATACATTGCCTTAAATGATTATTCTTATTTATGAATGTTTCCGCTATATTGTTATCCTTACTGGGCATTTGAGCTCACCCCTTCTCTATGTTTTATTTTCCCCAGGATGTGAAGAAGTAATTTATGAATGACCTGCAGGGATAGTATGAGGGTATAAGAGTGTGGACTATGGAGACTATGTTGTTGTAGTTTTCATTTTTATGATGTAATATAAATGTTTATAAATATATATAGTGTTTCCAAGGCTACTAAACTAAAAGGTATTTCGTGATTTGGTCTTTCTTGTGATCATGCCAATGCTATGTAATAATGCACCGACTCTAGGTAACTCAGGTCGGGGCGTTACAGTTGGTATCAGAGGAAGTTTAGTATAAACCTTGGAATCTAGATTTAGATAAACTCTGATTAGTGCACATAGACCTAAGATGGACTTTGAGGATTAGTATTGAAGAACATCCTAGAATTTTGGTATTGTAGATATTTTTTGAGTTTTCCGAGCAATACATCCCTGTCTGCATACGAGCAGGTAGAGGCGGCTCTGGCACAGATGTACCTAGGGGTAAAACCCAAAAACACTGCTTTCAGCTAGACTCGATTGGGAACTGGTGCACGACAACGGGCCTTGCTACACTCATGGTTACGACACTCCCAGGGGATATGCTTAGGACAACTCTCATTTTCATTAAAATAATTATAAAGGTTTTATGAGTATATACTTCCTCAATGAAAACATTTTTTATGATTATGGATTATATCCTTAAATAGTTCAATTTATTTTAAGTGTTTTATAAGTATGAGATTATGTGTTTTGATTTATAAACTGATCTAGTTTATGCCATTGTTTATAAATGGAACCTAGTGGAATAAATGGAAACTGTATCACTGCATGCACTCCATGTAGGGATTTCCCTCCAACTCAAGATAATTATAGTGGAGCTGGTGATGCAATTGGTGCCGATCAGCTAATCACCATACTGGGACAACTCCCCCAGGTTATGAATAATAACCTTACCCTTATGGAGCACCATGATCCGCATCGTGGAGGATCAATGTGAGATCGATTCATGAGGCAACAACCACCAACATTCAATGGGAGTAAAAATCCCTTAGTAGCTGAGCAATGGATAAATTCCCTAGAGAAAATATTTCAGGCTTTGGGGAGTATTGAAAGGGAAAATGTTATCATGGCAGTTTACCGCCTCACTGGAGATGCTGATCAGTGGTGGTCATTGATTCAAAACACAAAGGAAGATGATGAAGTATCTAATATGTAATGGAGGGAGTTCAAAGATATGTTTTTAGAAAAATACTTTCCTCGCGACCATCGAGCAGATATGGAATGGAAATTTCTGAGTCTGAGACAAAAGGAGGATGAGAATGTCACAAAGTATGAAGCTAAATTTACAAGGTTAGCAAGGTATGCAATAGATTATATACGTAACCCATGAAGTAAGATTGATCGTTTCATTGATGGGTTAAAACCATTTCTATATCGAGCATTATTCTCACAATCCTTTTAATCGTACAAAGAAATTTTCTCATGTGCAATCAAGACTGAAAATGAATTATCTAAGACTTATGAATTTAAAACAAAGAAAGAGAAGAAGAGATCTACTGATCAATATGGGAATGGAAATAAGTGGAAGAAGGGAATGGTTGAATATCCATCCTATGGTAAATGTGGGAAGAAACACCCTGGTACTTGCGTAAAGGGAATGGGTGTCTGTTACAAGTGTGGTGAAAAAGTCCATCGTGCTCGTGATTGCAAAGGGAAGAAGAAAGCTACCAACGTTCAGTGCTACAATTTCTGGGAGATGGGACATTATTCAAATGAATGTCCTAAGAGTCAGGGGAAATTACATCAGAAAAGGACAAGGGATCAAGGCCAAGCTTATGCTATCACTACTGCTGAGGTAGAAGCTCCGAAAGACATGGTGGCAGGTAATTTAATGGTTTCCTCATGTTTAGAAAATGCATTATTTGATTCTTTATCATCACATTGTTTCGTATCTTCCTAGTTTTCTAAGAAAATTAGATGTTTCCAATTAGATTTAACAAGGGAGTTGTCAATTAAAACTCTTAAGGGAAGTATCATTGCAACAACGTTTTGTGAATCAGTCCTTATTAGAGCACATAAATGTTCTTTATCTAGTGATATCATCATCATACATATGATTGATTTTGATATAATCCTCGGTATGGACTGGAATTCGGACTATGATGCGAAGATTTATTGTAAGAAGAAGGAGGTTATGATTTTTGATGATGATGATAAGGAAAACCTTATATTTAGAGCAGAATCGTCACCACCTAATTCTTATCTAGATCCACCCTAGTAGCTCAAATAAATTCAATTATTGGGGAGGAAGATAATGAAATGACTATGGGTGAGGAAAGGAATGTTCAAATAGAGGATGTACCTGTTGTGAAAGAATGTGTAGATGTGTATCCGAACGATTTACCTGGACATCCTCCAGAATAAGAAGTTGAGTTTTCAATCGATTTAATTCCTGGATCAAGGCCTATATCGAAGACCCCTTATAGAATGGACACTATAGAATTATTTAAACTAAAGAAAAAACTAGAGTAATTGAGTAATAAGGGATTTATTCACCCTAGTGTTTCTCCATGGGGAGCCCTTGTTCTTTTTGTTAAAAAGAAAGATGGATCTATGAGGTTATGTATCGACTACAGGGAGATCAATGCTATAGAAATAAAGAACAAGTATCCCCTACCTTGCATTGATTATTTATTTGACCAACTGCATAGAGCTCAATAATTTTCAAAAATTGACTTTCGATCTGGATACCATCAGTTGTGTGTGAAGAAGGAAGACATTCTGAAGACAGCATTTCCAACCAAGTACGGGCATTACGAGTTTACTATAATGCCTTTTGGATTGAATAATGCACCCTCTGTATTCATGGATCTGATGAATAGAGCTTTCAAGGAATATCTTGATGAATTTGTGGTGGTATTTATTTATGATATCTTGGTATACTCCAAAAGCTACGAAGATCATGAAAATCACTTGCACATTATCCTATAGACTTTGAGAAGACATGAATTATATGGGAAGTTTAGCATGTGTGAATTCTGGATTCAGGAGATTTCTTTTCTTGGCCATATTTTCTGTAAAGATGGAATCTCTGTTGATTATTCTAAGACCAAGGCAATCCAAGAATGGCCAGAACCTACGAATATAACTGAGGTACACAGTTTTATTGGTTTGGAAGGTTATTATCGACGTTTCGTCCAGAAATTTTCCCGGTTGGCTAACCCATAAACAAATCTCACACGTAAAGGGGTTAAATTTGTTTGGACAAAAGAGTGTGAAGAATGTTTCGATGAACTGAAGATAAGATTAGTCAATGCTTCTATATTGACTCTACCATTGGGGAATGATGGGTTCGCTATTTATAGTGATGCATCGAAGAAAGGACTTGGTTGTGTCCTTATGCAAAATGATAGTGTTATTTCCTATGCATCACGACAGTTGAAAATTCATGAACAAAACTATTCTACTCATGATCTTGAGTTAGCAACTGCGATCATTCCTTTGAAGATATGGATGCACTACCTCTATGGTGAAAAATGTGAGATTTATACTTATCGCAAGAGTTTGAAGTATATTTTCGCACAAAAAGAACTCAACATGAGGCAATGGTGATGGATTGAATTACTCAAGGATTATGATTGTACGATACACTACCACCTGGGGGAAGCAAAAAAGGTGGAAGATTCTTTGAGCAGAAAAGATCATGGAGTTTTGAACAATATAAGAATTGAAAGGGATCCAATTTTCATGGATCTAGTAAAGATGGACATGGGAATAACCAGGGAAGGTGAAACATCAATGCTTTTTCAAATGGTTTCCAAACCATCTTTAATAGAAAGGATTAATTGTTCTCAGACTGATGATGAAGAATTTGAAAAGAAGATTAAAGCTGTGAATCATCGGAGATTGAGAGACTTTGTGTATTAATAAGGAATTTTGAAATTCGGGAAGAGACTTTGTGTTCCTGATATACCTAATCTAAAAATGGAATTTATGGATGATGCTCATAGTTCCAATTTCATTATACACCTTGGGAGAAACAAAATGTATTGAGATTTGAAGGAACATTTTTGGTGGGACAACATGAAGAGGGAGATTGCCGATTTTTTGTCAAGATGTATGGTTTGTCATCAAGTGAAAGCTGGAAGGCAACAGCCTGGTGTAGTATTGAAACCTCTTCCCATACCTGAGTGGAAATGGGATAATATCACAATGGAATTTGTCATGGGACTACCAAAGAATCCTAGAAGAAACGATGCAATATGGGTTATTGTTGATCGTCTTACCAACTCAGAACATTTTCTTTCTATAAGTAAAGATCTACCACTGGAACTTCTAGAAAGACTATATATTGATGAAGTTGTGAGACTTCATGGAGTACCCCTATCGATTGTTTCTGATAGTGATCCCCGTTTTACTTCAAGATTCTGGAAAATTATTTAGAAATCCATGGATACTGAACCTCATTTGAGCACTGCCTACCACCCTCAGAAATATGGACAATCAGAACGAACTATTCCAACCTTAGAAGACATGTTGAGGTCTTGATCACTTGACTTTCAGGGTATGTGGGATCAATATTTACCTCTGATAGAATTTTCCTATAACAATAGATTCCATTCGAGTATTCTGATGGCACCATATGAAGTGTTATACGGAAAGAGATGTCTCACACCAACCTGTTGGGATGACGTTGGTGAAAGAAAACTTGTAGGTCCAGAACTGGTGGAGGAAACAATGGAAAAGGTGAAGGTAATCCAAAATCACATCAAAGCAGCTCAAAGTAGGCAGAAGAGCTATGCCAATAATCGAAGGAAGTATTTGGAATTTCAAGTTGGTGATCTTGTTTTCCTGAAGGTATCTCCCTGGAAGGGAGTCATACATTTTGGTAAGAAAGGTAAATTGAGTCCCAGGTACATCAGACCTTTCGAAATTCTAGAACGAATTGGGGCTGTATCTTACCGATTGGCAATGCCGCCAAGTCTCTTCAAAGTTCACGATGTGTTCCATGTATCTCTATTGAGGAAATACATGCCTAACCCAACGCATGTACTCACCTAGGAGTAATTAGAACTGGAACCCGATCTGTCTTATTGCGAAGAGCCCATCAGGATTCTTGGTACGAGAAACAAGTACTGAGAAACCAGACGCCCGTCTAGTAAAAGTTTTTTGGAAAAACCATAAGATGGAAGAGGCAACGTGGAAACCCGAGAAACATATGATGAAGAACCACCCGAGTCTTTTCAAGCGGTAGTATTCTAGAAATTTCGAGGACGAAATTATTTGAAGTATGTGAGAATGTGACACCCCAAACTTCTATGGTACGCTTCTTTTTAAATAATGTGATAGTGTGTGTTATACGCAACAACGAGTTCTAACACACCACAACCAATCAAACTAGCCGTTATGAATAGTAATACTTACTTTTTTAAATTATATATATTTTATATTTCAAAATGGACTTCATTTTTGGATTCATAATATCAAAATTATCTTAAGTTGAATTTTTGGTATTTTTATGAGAACTTCCAATTTTTATGAATAGTGAAAAATACATAAAAACAACTTTTTTAATCAAAATAATTTATAGAGATAAATTATATTATAGAGTGTTTTTAATGTATAATTAGAATATATTTTTACCATTTTATCCAATGGTGTTCATTAGAATTAATTTCACTTTGAAATTGGACATAAACAATTGTCAATCTTTTGATATATATTGTTCCTTAAAAACACGCTATTTGTTGTGACAACGGGAATTAATTATAAAATTAATTAATGAAACTTATATTTTTGTAATTTTTTAAAATAGACATCATTTTTTCATTTGGAATATTAATTATAGCTTAGGGTGAAATTTTGGCATTATGCTGAAAAACAACAATTTTTGATGAATAGTGAAACCAATAGGTGGTAATTAACAAAACGGAATTTTTCATTAAACTTAACCTTACCGCTTCTGTGAATGTAATTTCAAAAATCCAAGAGCCACAGTTAATATCAAGTAGTAAAATGTTGTTCAATGAGATGAAAATAATTTTTTGGTGAATAGTAACTTTTTACTTTTATTTACCACGGTTAAAAGTAAATAGTGTAATTAAGGGTAAAAATTATATTAATATTACCCCAACACATGTCCTAATTATATTGGACAATTGAATCTCGACCAAAAACAATCTTAGGAATAAAATATTACCATTTAGGTCCACTTGGATTAGATCAGGACTTTTATTATTATTTAATTCAAAGAAGAGTTAAAAGAGTTAAAATAAAAGTTTATTTACTAACACATTTTAAATATAGGGTTATACATAAGATAACTTCGATTGTAAATATTAAATATAAATATAAATAGCTTTACTACATAATTATATTTTATTTATAATTTTTAGACATTATATAATTTAATTTATTTGTGACACAATAATTATGCAGCAATTACCATAATAGTGACAAATTAAAATAATTGATATTATTAATATCCAAATAAATATAATTTGAGACTTTTTATAAATTACACTAATTTTATAGGTTAATATAACATGTTGGGATTGACTTAAGTAACTTTTTTAGAAGAAATAATTCTGTTATGATTTTAACAAAAAACAATTATTGAATAGTCTCAAAATTGACATAAAAGAGTTTTAAAAACAAATATTATATTATTAATTGATATTAAATTCCTAAAAGTCTAAGGTTAGTCCAAGAGACTTATATAATGATAGGTGTATAATTAATGGACCACTTGGGGGTCTCTTTGAGGTATATAGTATGTTTTTTAACCATATAATATAAAAATACAAAGATACATTGTAAAAGTGAAACTAATTAACTAAGATTTAATACTTAAAGATAAGGTTAATATAGTAACCCAAACCTGTCTAAATTCTATTGGTTGAGTGGTTTTAGACCCATCCCCACCTTAACCTTTGAATAATACACTTTGGAGCCATTATAAACCGAATATGAATTTATTATAAAATAATATTTCTAGCTTTTCCAAAGTAGCCCCTCACCCCTCTTATAAAAGGGCACTCTCCCTTCTCATTAACTCACACCTTCAAAGCCTTTTGGTTTGGCCAACATCTTCCCAAATACTCTCTAAACTTCCCTAAATTCATCCTAGAGGCCTTCCTTTAGTCATAAAGCCATTTTAAGGATCCCTTTTGATCAAATCAAAAGGAAGAACCTGAAGAAGAGGTAATGATTTCACTACACTTTTTCAAGTTCCTTTCTTCTTCCACTTCTTCTTTCTTTGTTATTACCATTCTATAATAATAACTCCAGTGTATTATATATAAATTTATGTTATTATAAACATTTTACAACCATATTTTAGTAATATATCCATCATTTTAATAACATGTCACCATACATGCGTACGTACGGCATACCGTCTCCACGTCGTGGTGTAATTGTTATTCAATAAATTATTATTTGGATGGGTATAATAATGATGTGTAATTCATGTAAATAATTAATATAACATAATAATTATTCTTTATATATGATATACCATACAATTACATATTATTTTATTATCAAAAGAATGATATTGTCGCTCGTGCGTACGTACGGACTACCGTCTCCACGAACACGATGAGATTCATTCTCCATCGTATCCATTCTCCATCGTATCCATTCAAGTATAATTCCAATTTGATGATTAATAATAGTATATATGGACTTTATTTCATTCTGGATATGATTAATATACAACCTATTCATGAAAAACATGACTTACCTAACAAAACATATAAAATAAAACGAGTATGTTAACACCTGAAACAACAATAATACTAAGATATTATTAACAATTCAATGTTAAAATATCATATATGATATCATATTAATGTATATGATTTTTTTATAATTTAATAACAACTATTTCACCATTATACAGGAGGTTAACCTATCCCCAACCAAGGAAACATACAAGGTAAGGGTTTATTTCACAATCTCTTCATTATCCGAGGTTTTTTATACGTAATAATCTACTGGGATCTATTTATCAACCACATCCATGTTTCTTAAAAACATTTTTCAAAACATTATTACTATTTTACAGAATATTTTTTAATTTCATTTGTACCCTTGTTTGAATTTTTATAAGAGGTTTATAAAGTAATCTTTCTGGCATTTTCCAAACAAGGTGCTTTTTAACCTTTTCGACAGAATTAAGGTAAGAATGTTTTTTTAACATATACGGCGGGTGCGGAAATTTTCCGCCATTATAAAATCATTGAAGATTCCCTTTCAAGATTATAAGAATATTTTCAAAGAAAATGATTTATTTTATATGAATCTTAAAAGATTTCAAAATAAAAAGAGATATTTCTCTAAAAAGAGTTTTTATCTCATCTATGTCAACATCCTTTGATGGAATTTAATCTTATTTGAGGCTGATTTATTATGAAACAAAACATCCATATTGTACTGAATGTTTTGTGATATGTTTGACTATGGATATGTTATTTTTATACCCTTCATGGTTAATGGTGAAATATTTGACATTTTGTATGCTAGTTTTAATACGAATGTTTATGTTATGTTTAAACCTTTTCATATGGGAATGCATTGGACTTAATATGTGACGGGTGGAGCCCGCTATAGCTCCTCAATGAATCAGTAGGTCTCAATAAGAAAACAAGTGTCTTGGCACAAGGTCTTGACAAAATATTATTTGTAGTCTTGGAACGAGGCCTTGGCTATGTGGTTATCATAGTCTGGCATTATGCATTCCATCATTATGAAAGTGGTTATTGTTATTGCATGTGATTATTCGATTGGTAGAATATTCATGTGAATATGTAAATGAAATTATTTAATTTTTGTTCATACTATGTTGAAGATCAAGTTTAAAAGGCTTTTGTTTTAGTAATACATTTCCTTAAATTATTATTCTTATTTATGAATGTTTCCGCTATATTGTTATCCTTACTGGGCATTTGTGCTCACCCCTTCTCTATGTTTTATTTTTCCCAGGATGTGAAGAAGTAATTTATAGATGACCTACAGGGATAGTATGAGGGGATAAGAGTGTGGACTATGGAGACTAAGTTGTTGTAGATTTCATTTTTATGATATAATGTAAATCTTTATGAATATATCTAGTGTTTCTAAGGCTACTAAACTAATCGGTCTTTCAATATTTGATCTTTCTTTGGATCATGCCAATGTTATGTAATAATTCACCGAATCTAGGTAACTAGGGTCGGGGCATTACAGATGTTTTATGGGTTACAAAGAATTATGTGCAACACCCAAGGTTTTACAAATAAATTGAATTCATGAAACAATAATCCACTGAGAAACAAACTCATAGTTATAGTAGATAGTTAATACCTAGCTGCTAAACATATTTTTGCCTCTTCTGTGATTTAAATTTTGAAAAACTGACATACACGGTTATGATTAGTAACATATTTAAGGTCTAATAGGATCAAATTATTATTTTTGGTGAATAGTAACTTTACCATTTGGAAAATTAATGTTACCCTTATGAATAGTAATATAACCAATGGAATAGTATCCTCACCTAATAAAGTATAAATAAATATTTTTCCATCATTTCTATTTTGATATTATGTTGTCTTAAAATATGATGAAATTGATAAATTTATTTTTCAGGTAAAAATATTACATTTCAAAGAGAATTAAATTATTATATCATACCAAGGTCTTATTAATGTTTATAATAATTAAATAGTCTTATCAAAATACTATAATTTAATTATAAAATACTAAATAATTTTATTTTTTTTCTATGACGAAATTTTTTCTACGCATTTTCAGTGCATTTTATGTTTGCTATTATTTTTAATAAATAAGTATTTTCATTGAAAAATGTAAAAATTTTAATATTTGGAGAATTATTATAATAAAATAAATTTAATTTTTAAATTCAAAATGTCGATATTAGATTATTCTGAATTTCTGATAATTTTAAAAAATATTTAGGTTTTCGTGAATAGTAGAATACAATTATGAGTTTTCATTATGTTTAATGACATCATAATGATGTGATGATTAATAAAAATTTATGGTTGACTTGTTTATAGTAAAATATGGTATGATATCTCCCATGTGTCCACCACCATGGGAGAATAACATGGTAAAGATCATGGATTTTTAATACCACTAAATTGGTGTCCTTGTAAATTAATAAAAAAAACTCCCTCTCTTGTACAATAAATACCCTCCCATTCCTTCATTTAAATTCAATAAAAATTCATTAAACAAGAATATATGGTATTTTTACATCCCTAAAATTCCTCAAAAAGTTTCTTTAATCCCATATGGTTCCAACCATAATGTTTTTGGAGTTACTCTACAAGGTATGGGTATCTGACACCCTTCTCATTTTCAAGCACTCCTTTTATGTCTTTCTTTTTAAATTTAAATTTTATTATGTTGGTATATGTCATTATGTATCCCAAATAATATAATTTGTACTTAGAAAATTATGATACCCCCATTTCTCTCATCAAATTATTTTATTAATTATTATGTGACGTTGTTAGGCTACTGAATTTTCCTAAAGTATTTCTCAACTTTTCTTTTTCTTTCATGTTCATTAATTTTATTTTTCTAACCTCAAAAATCCTTATCCAAAAGATATGATAACTCCATTACCTTAATTTTAGTTTAATTTTTTTATGATAAATTAATAACTCAACATCATCTCTTCTTTCCCCTCCTTTTATTCAAAAAATTAAAACACTGTCCGAGATTTGTTAACTTATCACCTCAAGGACTTATCATTTTCATTTTCTATTATCATCATCATGGACGGTCATGAAACCATATTTATGATTTAATAATCCTATAATATGTTTCTTATAACCCATTTAATGTTCTAGAACTATTATATATACATAATACTAGTTGATACATGAAATTAGTTTGTAATAATTGAGATATCACCAAAATAATGAAAATGGTCATCATTAATTTTAGATCTAATAAATCTTCCTCATTACATGTAAAAAAGTAATATATATATCCATTTACACGTATAATTGTTCATTAATAGTATATAGGTTCAATTATGGATAAATAAATTCATTGCACATAATTTCCATTACTTATAATCAAGCAGACCAAACATGAAATGAAGGAAAATGACCACTTCAAAATGATGGAATTATTTATTATAACATACCAATAAGAACATAAATGATATTAATAAAACTATAATGAATAAAAAAAATATGTATATTTGGTTATTAATTAGTTAATTTTTGGATTTAATTTTATTCTCTAGGACATTAAGTACAAGTGTTGAATACATTTGGACATAAGGTAACTATTTCCTATCCGAACCTCCATTTACTTTTTGGATACAATTTGTCCCACATAATCCTAATTATATTATTTTTTACTATTATGTATTCGTAATAAGTTATGATTAAATTTACTATTTATGTGTACCAATAAGAATCTATCTTTATTTTATAGGGATTTAAATGATTTACAATGATCATTATCAATTGTTTTCGATAAACAAGCCTGATTCTGAGGAAAGTATCAAATTCATTCCTATTTTCATGTGAACCCTATAATGTGATTTAGGAAAAAATGATTTTTCTAAAACCACTGTTATATCATGAAAAAACAATATTAGTTTATATATGGTTTTATGCAACAATTTTTCCAAAATAACTGTTCTTTTTAATGTGATTGTATATTTCTCTCAAAAAATAATCTATGATTTTATAAGTATATTTTAGTTCAATTCACCAAATTCATTGAATTTTATGTATTATTTAGTTTAATATCTTATTTATATCATTGAACATTTTTTACAAAATTTTTTAGTATTTTTTTATTGTGGATGTGCTATCTTGATACCATTCACCATACTACTCAGAATGGTTAGTCTTTATGTGTTAGGATTTTGAAATGTTATTTAATTTGATCATTTATTTAATGTTTTTCCCCTTTCGTGTGAGGAATGAATTAGACTTATCATGTGATGGGTGGGGCTTTATATATCCCCTCAATGAATTTTTAGGTCTCATGAGAGAAAATAAGATTTGGTTTTGGCTGAGGCTTTTCCCTAGTATTTTCAGACCTCTTGGCTAAGGCCGAGAAAATATGTTTAAGATGTTCGTCATTTTTCATTCCCTAATTATAGTATTAGCAATTTATTAAATATGTTATTATTAAAATATTATAATATCAATGTTTATGTTTCATTATTTCATGATAATATATATATATATATATATTAAACCAGCATTCTATAATTCCATATAATGCTCCTGTAAATTGTTTTCTGGTATTTGTTTTTAGTTATTTTGCATTCTTAGTGTTTATGTTTATGATAACTTCAATTGTATTAAATACCATTAATGAATATCTAAAATCGTCCTTTTATGAAGTTTTATTTTTCCCTAGGCCGTGAAGATGAATATTATGAATACATTTCAATGAAAATACAGGAGTTTATGTGTGACTCAGATGAAGTATATATGTTGAATTTTCATTTCGAGTTTTAATGTTGAAATTGTTTATGTATTTTGTTTTAGAAAGATCATAACTCTTCATTCATTTTGGATTCAAATTCTCTTTGTAGATTATAATTTAATATAAAAAGGAACCAGCTCTAGGAAACTGGGGTTGGGTTCTTACAGTTGGTATTAGTGGAATTTTAGTAAAAAACATGGAAACAAGATTTAGAAAAAATTGAATGTGGATCAAAACACTAAGGTATTATTTAAAGATAGACATAAAAGAACATCGTGGAATTTTGTAAATGAAACTATTATATGTATATTTCTAGAAAATAAAACCATGTAAAGATACTATAAGTTGATATTGTTCTGGAGTAGATGTACATAGAAGTACCTACTTAGAAAAGGAGTTTTTGGCTTTACCATGGGAACCCAGGTAAATGAAAATGATCATTTCTATAAACCTAGACTGAAAATCATGGGGGATAAGATTTAGATAATTAAAATATTCTTTATAATTCATCAAGAAGAAATTAAATGTAATTTGTTTCTCAAAGAAACCATGTTTATGATAAAGAGATTATCAATGATTAAGATTTTGATTTAATCTAAGTATTTATCTAAGTTGATATTATACATTAAGATTCATAACATAATCAGTTGTATGCCTTTATTTATAAATGGATCCTAGTGTAAGGAATTGAATCCACATAAATGAATTTATCCTTTTTAAGAATTATCCTTTAATAATTTATAATGAAACTATTATTGGAGCTGCGACTGGGGTTGAAAAGATTAAAACTATACTGAGACAAATGACTCAGGTTATAAACAATAGCCTTACCTGTTTAGAGTATCTTGAACCAAAATGTAGAGAATCTTTGTTATAAAACATAATGATATAATAAAATCCATCATTCAATGGGACTAAAACCCCAACTGTAGATGAGCAGTGGATAAGTTCCCCGGAGAAGATATTTATCTCTTTGGGATATAATGAAAGGGGGAAGGTTGTCATGGGAGATTATCGTCTATCAGGATATGTAGATCAAAGGAGTTTTTTTATTCAAAACACAAAGAATGAGGAATAAATAGATTAAATGGAATGGAGGGACCTTAATGAAATTCAATTATAAAAATACATTCCTTGTGAATAGTGAATAGATATAGAGAGGTAGTTTATGAATCTAAGGGAAAAAGCTGATAAGAATGTTTCAATGTATAAAGCTAACTTCACATGGTAATCAAGTCATTCCGTAGACAACACACATAATCTATGTATCAATATTTATTGATTCATTGATGGTTTAATACCATTCCTCCGAAGGGAACTAGTATCCCAAACTTTTGCATCATATAAAGATATAGTATCATGTGATATCATGAAAGAGAAATAATTATTTATGAATTCTGACTCAAAGGGAAAAGAATAGAATAATAAGGTGGAACAAGATATAACGAATAATGGGAAGAGTAAAAAGGTAATTTTTCTAACATGTGATACATGTGGAAATAAATACCCTAGATCTTTCTTAAAAGGAAAATGAGACTTTTACAACTGTGGAGAAAGAGGCCACCAATTTCAACATTGAAAGGGAATTAATGAATCAACCCATGATAAATGAAACAATTGTAATGATATGGGACATTGGGCTAATTATTTTCTTAATAATCATGGAATCATTCCCTAAATAATTCCAAGGGAGAAAGGCCAAGCTTATAAAATCACTACTACTGATGATAAAGTTCCAAATGATGTGATGGAAGGTACTATAATAATTTCCTCAAACATGGCAAATTATTTATTTGATTCTATATCATCATATTTTTCTATATAATCCTAGTTTTCATTTAAAATTATATATTTCCATTTATCCTTACTAGGGGAGTTTTCCGTCAAAACAACTAATGGAAGTCTCATTGCAACAAATATGTGTCAGTAAATCCCCATTATGGAATATAAATATGATTTATATGATGATTTTATTGTCATTCCTATGGTCGAATTTGACATAATCCATGGAATGGGTTAGATTTGAAAACATGGTTCCAAAATCTATTTAATTTCGTAGAAAATTATGATTTGTGAGGTAGGTATAGAATCCATTATAATTAGAGAAAAAACATCCCCACATGATTCTTATCTAAATCCACCCCCAGTAGCTCTTGTGAATGAAATTATTGGGGGAGGATGAGAACCCAATATCTATGAGTGTGGAAATAAATATCCCAATTGGGGATGTACCTATGGTGAATGAATACATTGATGTATTTATAGAGCATTAACCTGGACATCCTCTAGAGTCGGAACAAGATTTTTCTATTAATATAATTCATGGTGTAAGGACTATATCAAAGACTCCTTATAGAATGGACACATTATAATTAGTATAACTTATGAAAGAACATGAGGGATTTAGTGATTAATTATATATCCCCCCATAGTGTTTCTCCATGGGGATACCCTATTCTTTTTTTCAAGAAGAAAGATTGATTGATGAGGCTGTGCAATGACTAAAGAGAAATCAATGCTATTACAATAAAGAACAAGTATCCCCTACCTCAAGATAAGGATTTAGTTGATGAACATCAAGGATCCCAATGTTTTTCAGAGATTGAATTTGAATAAGGATATCATCACTTGCGTGTGAGGAAGGAAGATATTCCAAATAAAATTTTTCCACTAAGTATGAGAATTATGAGTTTATACTAATGCCTTTTGGAATGAGTAATGCACCCTATGTTTTCATGAATCTAATGAATATGGTTTTTAAGGAATGACTTGATGAATTTTTAGTGGAATTTATTTATTATATCTTCGTATACTCCATTAACTTTGAAGATAATGAGATTCAAATTCACATTATTATAGAGACAATTATATGAAATTAACTATATGGCATGTTTATAAAGTGTGATTTTTTTTTCTTCAGTCAATTACTTTTGTTGACCATATTGTATCTATAGAGGGAATCATAGTTGATCCTGTAATGAAAATGTCTATCCATGAATGGCCTACTACAACGAACATAACCAATGTACATAGTTTTATTTTTTTAGCAGGTTCTGATTGGTGTTTCATTCAGAACTTCACCAATCTAGCCATCCTATTGAACAAGATTACTTATAAAGAGGATAAGTTCTTATGGACAAAAGAATGTGAATTATATTTTAAGGAATTGGAGAAGAGGTTAGTTAATGCTCAAATGGTGACCCTACCATCATGAAATGGTATATTTGTGCTCTATAGTGATTCCCTAAATAAATAAATTAGT
Organism: Viscum album; assembly: GCA_963277665.1. Classification (NCBI taxonomy): domain Eukaryota; kingdom Viridiplantae; phylum Streptophyta; class Magnoliopsida; order Santalales; family Viscaceae; genus Viscum; species Viscum album. The sequence continues at coordinate 366,730,891 of OY728146.1, forward strand.
TGTTTCATAGTGGATAATTATAGAGTTATTGCCTAAGCATCATGGTAGTTAAAAATTCATGAACAAAAAAATCCAACAGATGATCTTGAGTTAGTATCTATAATGACTTATCAGAAGATATGAAGAAATTATCGCTTTGGTGAAATATTTTAGATATATAATTGTCACAAGAGCTTGAAATAAATATTCTCACAATATGAACATAACATGGGGAAAAGGAAATGCCTCGTGCTTTATAAAGATTACGATTATCCCATAAACTACCACCAGTAAAGGAAAATAAGGTAGATGAAGAATTAAGTAGGAAGGAATATGGAGTTCTAAAATAAATGAGAATTTAAGAGGATCATATGTACAGGGATATAGCAAGGATGGTTATAGGAATTATGAAATAAGGTGAAAATCATTAGTTTTTCAATTTTTTCTCAACCATCATTATTTTATAGAATTATAACTCAGTTTGATTATGAGAGTCTTCAAAAGTAAATTAATGTTTTGAATGGTGGGATGTTGGAAGAATTCATATATGAGGTTGGAATTATGATTTTAGGGAAGTGACTTTGTGTTCCCATTATACTTGATCAGAAATATGAGTTAATAGATGATTCTAATAGCTCTAATTTCTCTATACACCATGTTAGTACTAATATATATATAGATATTTTAGGGAACACTTTTGATGGGAAAACATGAAGAGGGAAATTGATTTTTCTTTATCAATATGTTTAGTCTCTCAATAGAAGAAGGTGGAATGAAAACATCCTAGAGGAGTCATGAAACCTCTACCTATTCCTACATGAAATTAGGAGGACATAACCAGAGATTGCTACACTAAATTCACCATAACCCCCTGAATTAATGATGCACTATGGGTAATTGTTGATTTACTTATGAAATAAACATATTTACCCACTATAAGTGTAGATATTCCACTGAGGATCCCTACAAGACTCTATATAAATGATGTTTTTCTTCTTTATAGATCACCTCTCTCAATTGTGTCTGATCATGATCCATGATTTAAATAAAAATTCGTGAAATGTATTCAGAAATCATTGGATACTGAGCTCCATTTGAGAACTTCTCATCACCCAAAACCTATGGGAAATTTGAATGGTCATCCAAACATAAGAATACATGCTGTGATTATGTTCTATTAAAATTAAATGTATATGGGATCAGTATTTCACTTTGGTGGAGTTTTCATACAAAAATATGTTCCATTCATGTTTTAAAATTCCTCCATATGAAGCATTGTATGGAAAGAGATGGTCCACACCAACATATTGTGATGAAGTTGGGTGGAGAGAGCCTATGGGATAGAGCTAGTCTAGGAAAAAATAATAATGGTAATGTATATATAAACCCATATCAATGAATCCCAAATTAGGAATAACAGATATGCTGATAATCGAAGGATGGATTTTGAATTTCATGTGGGAGATCATGTTTTCTTAAAAGCATATCCATGGATCGGTGTAATATTATTTTGGAAGAAATATATAATGTTCCCCATGTAAATTGGTAATTTTTAAATTATGGAGAGAATTGGAGTTGTGGATTTTCTTTTGGAAATGTCGCTTAGCATTTCTAAGGGACAAAATGTGTTCCATTTATCATTATTGAAAAATTACATGCCAAAACCATCACATGTGCTCGCTTCAGATGGTATAAAACTAGAACCTGACTTATATTACTTTGAAGAGCCTATCCATAGTCTAGACACAAAAGAAAAGGGGTTAATTAATCATATGAATTGACTAATAAAGGTATATTGTAAAAATCATATAATTGAATGACAAAGTGGGAGCCTGGATTTCATATGATGAAGAGCAACCCACATCATTTTTTGTGGTAAAATTATTCTAATTTTGAGGACGAAATTTTTGTAGGGGGGTTGTAACAGCCCAATGTTTTAAAAATAAATAGAATTTATAAAATACTTATCACTTAAGAAACAAATTTTTTTTCATACAAGATAGTTAAAACCTAGCCACTAAACATATTATTTCCCCATCTGTGATTATAATTTTGAAAACTGACATACATGGTAGCGATTTGTAAGATATTTAGAGTCTGACAGGATCAATATAATTTTTTGGTGAATAGTCACATGAATCTTTGGAATAGTAATGTTACCCTTACGAATAATAATATCACAAATGGAATAGTAACCTCACCTAAGAAAGTATACCTAAAATTAATGTTCCATCTTTTTTGTTTCGTGATTAGTTTTTCTTAAAAATATGAAGAATCCAATAAATTGAGTTTTTAGGTAGAAATTTTACATTTAAGAGTGATTTAAATTATTATATCAAAGTACAGTTTTATTAATGTATTTAATAATGGAATATTCTAGTCAAAAAAGTCTTCTTTAATTATAAATGATAAAATAATATATTTTTAAGTGTAGAATATTATACTATGCATTTTATATTGGCTATTATTTTTATTAAATAAGTATTTTCATATATAAAGGTAAAAATTATCATATTGAGAGAATTTTTGTGATAAAATAAAAATAAATTTTAAATTTAGAACATTGATATTAGGTGATTCAGAATTTATGAGAATTTTAAAAAATACATTAGTTTTTCATGAAAAGTAAAAATACAGTTTGGAGTTTTCAGTATGACTAATTACATCAAAATTATGTAATAACTAATATAAAATACTATTATACTTCTATAAATTAATATATCAAATGATGTGTGCCATGTGGCCAATACCATGGGTAAATTCCTAGGAATCCCATGGTTTTTCAAATACCACTAATTGGGTGTCCTTTGAAATTAATAAAAAAACCATATATTTTACTACATTTTACAATAAATACCCAACCTATAATAATAATATAATATCTGGTTTTAATACCTCCCTAGGTGTCCTTCCAAGGTTTCCTAAATCCATCATGGTCCCAAGCTTCTTTTTTTAGGAGATACTCTACAAGGTATGAGAATGTACCACCATTCTCTTTTTTCGGCACTCTTTTATGTTTTTCCTTTTATTTTACATTGTATAATGTTGGGATAGGTCATTATATATCTCCATTACTATCCAAGTTATTTAAATAAATTATTATAGATAGTTTTCTATCTCATCAACATATTTTAGGAATTTTTATGTGTCATGATATGCTGCATAAATTTCATAAGGGATTTCCCAACTTCTCTTCTTCTTTCTTGTTCCTTTATTTTCTTTTTCTCTCCTAAAATACCCTCATCAAAAGGGTATGATAACTCATATACCTTACATAATATATATTGTTTTATTATAATGGAAATATTCATCATCATCTATCCTCCCCCTCCTCTTATAAAAAAAGTGAAAAAACTGTCCGAGATGTGTTAATTTATCACATTCAATGACGATTGGTTTGGAATTTATATTAACATCTTCATGGAAGATCATTAAACAATTCTTATGTTTGAACCATACTATAATATGTTTATAATGTTTTATTCAATATTCTGGAACCATTTTATACACATAACACAAATTCATAAGAAAAACTAGTTTGTAACAATCAAGATATCGCCAAAATAATATAAATGGTTATAACTAATGTTCTATCCAATAAATTGTATTAATACCATGTAAAAAGGTGATATATATAACCCTTTAAACTTATGGGATTTACTAAATAATATGTGAGTTAAATTCTGGATAATTATGTCAATTCCACATAAACTCCAGTACTTATAATGAAGCGGACCGAACATGAAATAATGGAAAACGAACACTCTAATACAAAGGAATTCAAGCATATAACTTATCAATAAGAACATAAATGAACATAATAAAACTATAATGAGTTAAAAATATGTATATTAGTTTCTTAATTAGTTAATTTATGGATTTAATTTTATTATCCCTGACATATTAGATACGTGGAAAATACATTTCGACATAAGGGAAGGGTTTCCTACTTGAACCTCTATTTACTTTCAGGATACACTTTGTGTCACATAATCAAAATTAAATTCCTAATTATTCATATATACACATCATAAATTGTGAGTTAGTGTCCTATATATGTGTACTTATTAGGGTCCATATTTATTTTTTGGGGAGTCAATGGTTTTATAATGATCTTTCTCAATTCATTTCGATAAACAAGCCTGGTTCATGAGAACTTTTCAAATTCTTACCTATTTTCAAGTTCACTCAATAATCTAAATATAAACAAAATTATTTTTTCTAAAACCACTCATTTAATCATGGAAAAACTAAATTATTTAATTTATGGTTTTATGCAAACATTATTCCAAAACAACTCTTCTTTTCAAAGTAAATATGAATTTCCGTCAAAATTTCATCGATTATTTTATTAGAGTATTTTTTTTTATTCAACAACTCTGTATATTTTTATGTCTTATTGAGGAAAATATATTACATCTATATCCTACCATATAGTATTAATTTTTTAATGATTAGATTGATTTTGGATGTGATATATTAATACCATTCACCATACTACTCAGAATGGTTAGTGTTTTTGTGTACCGATTGGGGAATGTTATTTCATATGATCATATTATTTATGTTTAGCCCCTTCCATATGTGTAAATCATTATAATTATCAAGTGATTGGTGGGGCCTACTATATAACTTCGATTCATCAGTATGTATGATGAAACAAAAAAAAATATTAGACTTTATGTCGTGGCCTTACTCTAGTATTATCAAACGTCTTGGCCGAGGCATGGAAAATATGTTCCAGATGTCTGAACTTTTGCATTACCACATTATACTGGTAGAAATTGATAAACCATGTGAATATTTGACTATTATAATATAAATGGTTATGTTTCATTCTCCCATGATCATTCATATAGACTTATTTAATCATCTTACATTTCTAATTTATTATTTTAATGTATAATTTTTAAAGGCATCTGTTTTCAGTTAATCACCATGCATAGTCTTTTTGTTTATGATTACATCCCCTATATTACATACTAATACTAAGAATCTAATTTCACCCCTATCAAATGTTTTATTATTCCCCAAGTAGTGAATATTATTATTTTGAATGATTTTCAATGATAATATATGATATTATGTGTGATTCAAAGGATGTTGATATGTTGAATTTATTTTGAAGTTTTAATGTTGATCTAATGTATTTATATTGTTTTCATAAGCTACTCAATAGTTTTTTCCTTCATCATACCTCTTCCTTGTATATATTTCAATTGGATACAATAAGGGGCCGACTTTTGGATACTGGGGTCAGGTCCTTACAATATAGTTTCATATTTTTATTATCACATTATTTTACACATCTGGATGGTGTTACAGAAGGTTCTTCGTACCAATTATTTTTAGTATTACTTTCCAACCACATATGAATAACAAAATAGAGCATACAATACAGGTTCTAGAGGAAATATCGAGGGAATTTGTCCTAGATGTAGGTTGTTCTGGGGATAAAAGCGTGGTGCTTTTTGAGTTTTCTTATAAGAACATTTACAAGATGGTGATTCAGATTGCACCATATGAGGCTCTCTATGGTAGACAATGTACACTAAAATTATATTGGATGAAGGATGGGGAATCAATGTTATTAGGATAATGTCTCATATAGAAGACATCATAATTGGTTCAGTTAATTCGAAAGGGAATGGTTATGAGCCTGAGTACGTAGAATTTATATGCCGATCATCATTGTGGAGAACATGAGTTAATGTTGGGTAATTTTGTGTTTTTTAGAGTGTCTCCAATGCTAGGTCACATTTGGATTTAGAAGCAGGGTAAGTAAGAACCCAGGTACATGGGTTCATTCTAGATTATGTAGTGGATCAGACCAGTGGCATACAGATTGGATCTTCTATAGGGTATTTTTATATACATTATGATTTTCCTATGTCAGAACTTCCATTGTATCACCCTGACCCATCCCATGTGATTGATGTTGATGATGTTGAACTCGAGGATAATGTGTCTTTTTATGAGAAACTTGTTAGTATTGTGGATCATAATGAGAAAATATTTTGGGGTAAGTATGTTCTTTTGATTTGTGTTTGGTGACAACATGGTGGTATTTAGGAAGATACATGGGAGAGGGAGATAGATAATCGATCATATTGGACTGATCTTCTTGACCGGGAAACTCAGTGTTACATGGAAGAGCAGCTTAAGGATAAGATTATATAAGTTGGGGAGGTTTTATAATTCCATATTTTATTAGGATCTATTCTCATTTAAGATATGGTTAATGTATCTTTATTTTTATTTAAGGAACGTTTTCAATGGTTTTAATGAGTTTCAGGGGTTTTATGGGGCTTTAGGAGATCAAATTAGGAAAAAAATGTCTCTTCATTTCATGTTTCATTATTGGAACATATTAAGGAGTAATCGTGCACCCTGTCATGCAGTCAAGGAGGAAGGGAATACAGTTTGGATAAAACTGTGTAGGGGGAAAATAAAAACAATGTAGTATTGGACGTAGTTGTTCCACAAGGATAAAATATTGTTTGTTTAAATAGTGTGGGATCCCCAGGTAACCATGCAACCTAGCCCCCTCATGGATAGAGGGTGTCACATGGTTGGTGCGAGGTTTGGCTGACTGTTCGTCTCAAAACATGTGCCCCTTTAAAAAATAGAATTTCACTATTTCACCCTTGATATTTATGAGATATAATATTACATTCTTCCTCATTTCTTCTCCAGAAACCCTAATGACAAGTGAAAACAATCGATTCTTTCTAATGACCAATTTTCTTCATTTCTAGGTCCTTTAGAGCATTTTTGGTAGTGAATCAATGTTCTCGGTTAATCTAACCCTCATATTCTTTATCATTCCACAATTAGTGAATTTTTAGTTGATCGTATTCTTCTAAATCCCTAAAACCCTCATTTTATAGTGGATCATAGGTTGGGGATTTTAAAGGATCTTGGATCCAGCTCCCAGTATATGGTTGACCGTGTGTTTTCCTTTAGATTTGAGGCAGGTGTTCTGCAATTTATATCCCCTAGTCATGATGGTGTATTAGGTGAATGTTTTTTTGATATGATAATTTATTATTGTACATTTGGTTACTTTAGTGGGATTTATTAAATTTTTGGGTGAATTAATGAATTGAACCCATCATGATCAATGTGGGATGCGGCAATGATGATTTTATCGTGCTAAGTGCCACCCATGGGGTGTACTACTCCGTGAACATGAAAAATTAAATGTCTACTGTATAATTGGACTTTTATGATGTATATCCCATAATAAATGTTTTGACCATGATAATTCAGGCTTATGAAAGTATTCCTTGAGATTTTTTATTTATTTTTTAACAAGGATTGAAAATGGAATTGATGATAATTATGATTAACTAATATCATGGCTGGGGGGATTTGGTCTCATCTTAATGGTCTAGTGAGTCATGAATTTTAAATATTAAATTTGATATTGGGTTATGGAATGATGATGGTTTAAGTGTTGAATGAGTAATGAATTTTCAATGTTATGCATGTGAATTAAGTATGGATTAATGAAATAAAAAATGTGTCAAATGGTTGTCGTTTTGTTTGATAAACATGGTAATGGTCGAAGAATAATTTTCACATGTCTTGATACTATTTGGGGTATTGGAAATGGGGATATATGCACATATTTTGGGTTAGACTGAGGTTATAAACCCAAACCCATTTTATGTGTGGTTTAGAGAGAGGACTGAGGCTCTATGTCCCTAGGGGTTTCATTTGATAAAACAACCTAGACTGAGGCTCCAAGTTATGTGTGATATATTGTTTATAAAAATTTCCCCTTGAAATATTTTAAAATTAATATATCCCCTTACACATATTAATTGAACATCATAGGATTATGTGAAATTGATGAAAATTTACAATCCCTAGAATAATTGATGAAAACAAATTAAGTGAATTTTTCAACTAATGACACATGGATTACCTCAATTATATTGTTTTTATTTTAGTACTTTCATAAACTATCTATTTTTAATGGATATATTGTAGACACCGACGGTGGTCCCCTTTTAGGTCATACTCACACCCTACTCAAGATGCCATTGGGAACCCATATAGCCTTAAATGATGGAAGTCGAGATATGGGAAAAGGCCATATGCTAGTGTGTTGATTGGGCATGGGATATGCATGGATGAGGGATCCATACTCGGTGTCAGGACCTATTTTGGGGATTCATATAATTTTTTATTTTTTGTTTCATATCACATGACACTATATGACATTGCACATCATATTTATTGTTTAGTTATGTTCTTATAACCAGTTTTGGGAAATGGTTGGTAATGCATGTTTCTTGGTAATTGTTTATTATATTAATTATTTATTATTATTTTATGTAGTAGATAAATCAAATAAATAAGGTATATCATCTCCACATGTTTCATCAACACCTCTCTTCTAGTTGATATTCTTTGGCATATGAGGAGGCTTTCTTGAGGTAACATGCCGACCTAGATCGGGGCACTATTTTAGTGGACTACAGGTTGGTGATGTTACATGGGGTCATAAAATGTAATGTCAATGGGAATACATTAAATTTAAATGTTAATTAAATTGTTCCCCCTAGAGAAAATCCCCATTTGGGACTTGTTCTATAGGGAACATTCTATCGCTCTTCATGCTACAAGCACTTTTCACACATGACATTCTAAAAATTCCATTTCATTCCGCACTTAGACCATCCCAACCTCACATTATCACTCAATAAGAATTAAATTATAGAAAAATGGTCTATTTTCTATATTAGGCATTAAAAGTAATATTATCCAATAAAATTAACAGCTTTCTACCTCTTGATCATTTTAATCTATTAAATTGATATCAATGATGGAGTAGGATAATTTATCATTATATTATCACATATTGTAATGTTGAAATTGTGATAATCCATAATATTTCTTAAAACAATAGTGAATAAAACATGTTGATCTATCAATGATGATGGATCTGCTACCACTAAAGGATATTTAAGTATTATTATGTGATCATTGGATGTGAAAGAAAAACAAAACACATACCCATGTACCCTTCATAGGATCAAAATTTAATGGAAAATGAAGAATCTCAAAATATATGCATACCTATAGTTAAATTGTACTTATTACCATATTATAACCCAATGTAAAATGTTTTTAAACTGGTCACATTAGAATAAAATGGATATTTATTTCATCCATAGGTGATCCACCGGCCAAAGCATCCATGATAAATTGGTAAGTATTATCAGATTTGGTTCCTAAAAAAAATTCTATGGGATTTATGATTACATATATTCATTATTGTTTTATTAATAAATATATTTTTAATTCATAATTTTTCTTCTACATGTCATTTTATGTAATAAAACAAGGAAAATTTTCACACTAGAAGGAAATAATAGTTCCCATCTATGAAAATAATCATGATGTGCTATGAAAATATTATTGAATATATTTTATATGGTTGTATGATATAATTTATAGGATGAAAATGTTTCAATATATTTAGTATAGAGACTTATAGAAAATTTAGGTGTTATCTCATAGTGTATGTCCTTGGTAATCTCCAGAGTGATAGATTATTAGAACATGACTCACTGGTTGGAAATACCCATTGGCATGTTGCATTGGTTGTTCATATATATGTACATGTGTAATGGTCATTATATTTTAATATTATTTATAATTAATTTTAATTGTCACATGCTTTGATGTATTGTTGAAAAATGTGATGAAATGTGCTTTCTATGAAGTAGGATACTTTGGGTGTGCTACCTATAATATTGTAATAATGAATAATATGATAATGTATTTATCTCTTTTATTCTTAAAGAGAATTTGATATCTCAGTACCTTTAATGGTAATAAAATTTCCTAATTAAATCCATGGCCACGGTGATGAAATGTATGTTTCTTTTTTTGAAATTCAATGAAAGTGATAATAATAACATATGTTGATGACACCATAATGAAACTTATTCAATATGTGATATTGGGATAAAATTAATATATTATCCTCAAAGCATTCATATTAGGGTATTAATTGTGACATTTAACTCCTTCCTCTATGGGATATTTTGTGTGGTTCTAGCTGCTAACATTATAATTTCAATTGTTCTTCCTGGCACGACTCAACAACGGGACTAGAGGGTAACACACTATGTGTATTTAGAAGCCCACTTAAATATAATTTATTGTGGAACATGTTGAATAAATATTATTCATGTAAATATTTTAATAATTATTCATGTTATTTTCACCGCATATATTAAATAACTAGTTATTTGATTGAATATTTCTGAGAAAAATGTTCAACAATAATTTAATTTTTTATTTAGAGAAAATAATATTTATTTATTTATTGTAGAATAATGTAGTGGTATTTATTTATTTAACAAATAGTCATTATTTAGGATCATTAAATATAGTGAAGGAATGGTGAACCAAGGTCAATGTTCCATTGGGAAAAAAGTATTACATATTATTTGAATGAACTATAAATAATTTATTAAACAAATAATATTTAATTAATTAACATGTTTTGGGAATTTTAAGTAATAATAATTAAATTACTAAAATTTAAGTGATGGAGATCATAGGGATTATATAAATAATATTGGGACATGTGAAATTATTATTTTCTACCCCTATGACAACCTAAAACCAATGATATTATTTATATCCTGAAGTCGAGACATTTTTTCAGGTGTCCACATTGAAATTCAAGGAATAATCTGAAGCACATGAGATATACTCTCCAAGAACTCTCTTAATAATAGAGATTTATTTTCCTCCAACAACACTTTCAATTATAGATAGGACATGGAGATTCCATTTTCAATGAAATTCTCATTGAGATGAATGGTGGATGGTGTAAGGATTATGATATTCTATTCTAGCACACATAGATTATTATTGTGATTTTCATATGTTCGTGGTATGCACTAGTGCAGAAAATGTTATTTACATCACCATTTATTACGTTGGGTATATATAACTGACGTGATAATCTGTGAAACATGGTTTTTTACGTTGGTTACTTAATAACAGAGGTAACAAATGCGTTGAGTAGCTTTTTAAGGTCGGTTATTTTAATAACCGACGTTACAAATCGTGTGTGTTCGGTTTTTACATCCGTTATTTTATAACCGACGTAAAAAACCATAGTGCGGGGGTTTTTTACGTCGGGTATTTGATAACCGACGTAAAAAACGAGATATCTAGGCATTTTTACGTCGGTTATTTCCTAACCGACGTAAAAAACCAAAGCGCGGTGGGTTTTTTACGTCGGTTATAAAATAATCGATGTAAAAAATGAGTTATCTACGGGTTTTTTACGTCGGTTATAAAATAACCGACCTAAATATGAGATATCTGTGAGTTTTTTACGTCGGTTATAAAATAACTGACGTAAAAAACCAAAGCATGGGGGGTTTTTTACGTCGGTTTTCAAATAACTGACGTTATAAATTTTCAAAATAGTTTATAACGTCGGTTATATAATAATTTACTTTATAAAACATTTTAAAAATTAATGGCCTGTGGACTGTCATTTACATTTTTTTGATCGACAGTCCGCCCGCTCATCTCTCTCGTGCTGTAAACCCTAATCAGTTCGCCAATCGACCTATGTTAAACTCATTTTGTCTTCATCTTTTATCATCTTTAGTCTCCTCGGATCTATAATCTCAATTCGCAACACTCAAGTAAGCATTCCACGAATTTATTTTGTTCGTTTATTTTTCGGATAGTCTATATTTATGTTTTGCGATTTTTTGTTTAAACTAGGTTAGATTCTTCCATTTTTAACCCTATTACATCTTTTTGAATATCGTTGCCACCGGACAATCATTTTTATCATGACTGTCTTGTTTTTGCATTTCTTTATAAAACAAATTTTGATATATTACCTTGCATTTAATGACTCAAAATCCACCTATGTTGGAAACATATTTGGGGTTATTTATTGAAGGACTATGGCGCGATTAAGGAAGGATTTGAAATATTTCCAGATTCGACCGGTTTGAATTTCATTATCAAAAAGAAATTTGAGGTATGGTTGATCCATCCATTACTTTTATACTATATTTCATTTAACGCTTAGGTTCATCTAACAATTTTGTAGTTGGATAACCAATAATGCTTATGTGTTTAGAGAATTAAAATAAATTATCATCATATATAGTGAATCATCCTTGTTGAGTGTCTTATCATGGAATAGGAATCAATCATCCATATTGAAGATGTCATTTTTTTAGAAAACAAAAACCATTAATGTAAACCATTTATCATACATTAATTGAACTAAAATAAATATTTACACGTGAGTTATAATGGAACATAATAAAATAAATATTTATCATTCACCCTCATAGAGTCTAATAAATCTATGATAAACCATTTGTTTTCTTTATTGGAAACAAATTCACTTTTACCCACTTTTTAATTTTAGAAGACACTAAACTCCCTTATAATTTCACCCTTATGGGAAGTATTAAACATCATTATATCCCTTTAAAAATCTAAATGTCACAGAAATATCGTGCATCCATTTTGTCTTATAGGACTCTACTATAGATAAGTATACCATTTTTTATATTATTAGTTATGATAGACTCTATCATAACATCATTAATATATGTTTATAAATATGGGAATATCACAATTCTCATGATTTTAGTTGAGAATAATGATAATGTTTTTTTAATGATAATATAGACATGTTTAATTTTACAAAAAAAATGTGAAATTGAATAATGAATGTTACTTATATGTATTTCACAAGATTTTTTGATTTTATGTCACAAAACTAATTGATGATCGAATAAAAATAATAATTACACCACCAACCAAAGTAAAACTACTGTACTGTTCGATTTTAGAAATTCAGGATTCAATTAATGAGATTGTGATTTATATATTTTTTAGAGTTTCTGAATCAAGATACTAGATTCTATTTCATATGGATATTTGTTTGTATTTTGATGTTTCACGATTTTATTTGATGTAGGTTTTTTTTCATGGATTTCTTCATAAAGTGGTCTGGGGTCATTTGATTTTGTGTTTCCTTTGACACCATCCCTCCTCAATTACTATGATCTCTCATTTCTAGTTTTTCTCTAATTGTTCTCTCATACACCTTTTGGATTTGATGGTTGATTACAAACATATTTATTCAAATATTTAAGCTGGATTATATGCATTTTTTAGGATTATATTGATGTTTTATGCGACTTTATTTATTATTCAATCAAATACTAAGACCCTTTCTAGTAGGAAAAATTTTATAAGAAATACGATTGGACTCTTCATCATATTTTAAGAAACGTTTTTAATAATGTGACGTTTTAAAAAAATTATGTTATATCAAAGATGTGGAAACGGGTGGTGTCCCGGGGGGTGTCCAAGGGGGTGGGTGGGTGTGACTGGTTGTCCATGGGGGTGGGGGCCTGTCTAGAGGGTTTGGGGGGTTGTCCGGGGGGTGGGGGGTTGTCCAGAGGGTTGGGGGTGTCCAGGGGGGGTGTTGAAGGGGTAGGGGTGGGGGTGGTGTCCAGGAGGGGTGGGGGTGTTGTCTAGAGGGGTGGGGGGCTATCCGGAGGGTTGGGGGGGGGTGTCCAGGGGTGGTCCAAGGGGGTGGGTGGGTGTGGGGGCTATCCAAGGGGGTGGGGGCCTATCTAGAGGGTTTTGGGGGTTGTCCGGGGGGTGGGGGTGATTCTCAAGTTTACTCCATTTTCTCCAATTTTCTATCAACTATGTAGGAGGCATGGTTTTCTTTGATTCAATGAAATTTAAAACTGTTATATCTAACTATATTTTGTTTTAAAAATAATATTCAAGCATATTTTCTTAAATACCCATAGATTTGTTTTATATTTTAAATTGTTTTACATTCAAATTATGATTTTTTTTTCATATAAACATATATTTGTGTTATCTTAAAAATATATATTTTTTGTTGATATTTGTTATAGGTAATAATGAGTCAAAGTTGGATTACGACACATCGAATGAGAAATGAATTTGAGGAAGGTGTTGATGCCTTTTTGGAATTTTCAAAATGAAATGTTCCATGTAGTGACATTTTTTTATGTCCATGCCTGAAATGTTTGAATTTGAAGAAGTTGAAATGTAGAGAGATAAAAGATCATCTGATTTGTCATGGTTTTAATCAGAGTTACAGCCCTTGGATTTGGCATGGTGAAACTGGACGTAATGCCACTAATGATGATGATTTGCAAAATGGTAACTCCGATGGAATTGAAAAAATGATTCGCGATATTGTAGCAGAAAAAATTGAGATAGAACCGAAAGTTGCGCGTCTATATAGTGATGCTGAAAAACCATTATATCCTGGTTGTACAGATTTTACGGTTTTGTCTGTGGTGTTAAGATTGATTAACCTGAAGGCGAAACATGGATGGAGTGCCAAATTTTTTACAGAGCTGCTACAATTGATGAAGGACATTCTTCCAAAAGATAACGATCTTCCAGATTCACATTACAAAGCCATGAAAATATTATGCCCGATGTGATTGGGATACAAGAAAATACATGCCTGTCCGAATGACTGCATTATATATAGGAAGGAATATGAATTTCTGTCAGAGTTTCCTAAATGTGGGACATCACGGTATAAGGTGAAAGAAAAATCACAAGCTGGTGTAGAGATTACAAAGCTCCCTTCAAAGGTATTTTGGTATCTTCCTATAATTAATCGTTTCAAATGTTTATTTTCTAATTGACATGATGCAAAAAGGTTAAGATGGAATGCTGAAGAGCGGGTATGTGATGGAAAAATACGTCATCCAGCTGATTGTCCACAATGGATGAAAATTGATGCGTAGTATTCTACATTTGGAAATGAAATTAGAAATCTCAGACTAGGGTTGTGCACAGATGGAATGAATCCATACCAAACCCACATTATCACACATAGTTAATGGCCTGTTTTATTGGTAATTTACAACCTCTCTCCTGAAGTTTTTATGAAGCGCAAATATGTCATGTTGAGTATAATTATCTCTGTTCCAAAGCAACCCGATAATGATATTGATGTTTACTTGTCACCGTTGATTGATGATTTGAAACTGTTATGGGCTGATGTTATTAGGGTGTATGATTCTTATAAAATGGAATATTTTCAACTGCATGCAGTGCTTCTGTTCACTATAAATGACTTCCCAACATATGGAAATTAGTCTGGATATAGTGTTAAAGGGCATAAAGCATGTCTAGTTTGCGAACAACAGCTGTCATATTGTCGATTTCATCATGGTAGGAAAACAATGTACATGGGTCATCGAATGTTTTTGCCTATGGAACACCTTTATAGAAGACTAAAAAAGGCATTCAATGGCTCACAAGAATTTGATACTACTCCAAAACCTTTATTCCATGATCTGTGTTTTGAGAGGGTGAAAAACCTTGATGTGACATTGGGAAAGACACAGAAATCTGGTAATGATAGACATATTTGGAAGAAAAGGTCAATTTATTTTTAGCTACCGTATTGGAGGTATCATTATGATAAACATAATATTGATGTCATGAACGTGGATAATAATATCTATGATTCTTTGATTGGAACATTGTTAGAAATTAAAGGAAAGACTAAAGAAGGGTTGAATGCGAGATTAGACTTTCTATCAATGGGAATACATTTGGAGTTAGCTCCCACTCCTAAAGGAAGACGAACATTTCTTCCCCTGGCTTGTCATACATTATCGAAGAGGGAAAAAATTAGATTCTGTCAGTGTCTTCATGATACCAAAGTGCCTCAATGTTATTCTTCTAATGTAAAAACTTTTGGCTCACTGAAGGACTTAACGTTGATAGATATTAAATCACATGATTATCATGTCATGATGAAACAAATCCTACCAGTTTTATTGCGTGTAATATTGCTCATTCGTGTCAGAAAGACTATTATGAAGTTGTGCTATTTTTTCAATTAAATTTGTAACAAGTCGATTGATGTGAATTCTTTGAACATTTTGGAAAATAATGCAATTTTTATACTTTGTCAATTGGAAATGTATTTTCCTCCAACTTTTTTTGATATAATGGTTCATTTAATGATTCCTCTGGTTCGAGAAATAAAGCTTTGTGGACCTGTATATCTTCGTTGGATGTATCATTTTGAAAGGTATATGAAAATATTAAAGGGGTATGTTAAAAAACTATATCGACCTGAAGCCTCCATTATTGAAAAGTATATTTATGAGGAGGTAGCAGAGTTTTGTACGAGCTATATGGTTGCGGCGCAACAAATAGGTTTGCCTCCATCTCGCCATGAACGAGTTAATAATGAGGGAAAGGTGATTCGCGGTTTGAAAGTCAAATCATTTTCAGCTGAACAGATGAAGATGTTAGAATCATACATCTTGAATAACATAGCTAATGCTTAACCGTATATCACATTGCATATTAATGAGTTGAAACAATGTCATCCAAATAAGAATGAAATGTGGATTTTGAATGAGCACAACAAATTTTTTTTGTCATGGATTAAAAAGACTTTGGTTGGTAGATCAGATGTATCAGAGACATTAAAATGGATAGTGGGTGGTCCATGTTTAAATGTGATAACATGGTCCAGTTATGACATTAATGGTTATACATTTCATACGAAAGCTCAGGACAACAGAAGTGCAGTTCAGAATAGTGGTGTATTGGTGTTTGCAGAAGCAATGCATTTTCAAGTGCTAAGGACAAAACCCCAATTTCTGCATCAAGTGCATATTATGGAGTGATTGAAGACATATGGGAGGTTGATTACTTTAAAATTAACGTTCCCATTTTTAACTGTAAATGGTTTAACGGGAACAACAGTGTCAGACACAATGAATTTGGAATGAAACTTGTTAATCTGAATAGATTGGAAGACACATCTGATTCTTTTATAATGGAAACACCTGCAAAACAAATTTTCTATGTAGTATATCAATCAGATATGAAGTGGGCTGTTGTTTTACAAGGGAGAAAACAATATGTTGGTGAGGATTAAGTTGATGAATATGCTGATTTATGTGAGATCCCTAATTCCATGGAAAGATTAACAGAACATAATGATGATCATGTTGAGAACATATTTTGTGCCACAAGGAACGATCACGACGATGAAATTTGGGAAAACAATCCATTTGTACATTCCTAAAATTATAGGTAACATATGTTTATTTCTTGTTTACATTTATTTTTTCCATAAATGTTAGCTATTGTATGTTTTTTATTTATTAAAACATGTTTTAAAACAAAATAAGTATATGTTTTTGTTTGTTTTAAGTTTGTTTAGTTTACTTTATCATGTTTATCACCATTACATGAATTATATATCTATTATTTTTGTTCACTGACAATTACTTTACCATGTTTTCCATGATTAGCAGGTTTACCATTTTTACCATGTTTACCATCTTGACCATCATTGCCATATTTACCATCTTTACCATCTTTACCTTTGTTTAACATGCATACCATATTACCAATGTTTACTATTATGTAACTTTTTACACTTTTCTATTTTCTGATTACAGTAGTATTAAAATATTTGAATTTGTATATTTGTGAACTGACGTTTGTTTTTTTGATGTGAAGGATAATGAAAGATCATTCAAACGATCAATGACATGATTCTGGAGAGGAGAATATTGCTGGTCATACCACTGGGGATGAACATTCACATGCTCCTATTATGACAAAGAGTTCAAAGGTTGGTAAATGAGGGTGCACACATTTACAAAAATTATCACTTCCCTGTACGCAGGATCAGAGGATAGTCGTTGAGTTTGATGATGATGATATTCCTAGATGTCCAAATGCAAAGGATTTTAAGAGTTTTGTAGCAACTCAGGCTAAGAGAAAAGTAAGCATTCTGTATGATGATTGGAGAAGTGTGGATAAAGCGATTATCTCTCAGTTGTGGGAGATAATTTTTATAATATCTTTTGTCATTGTTTGACTATTATTTTAATATTTCTAGTATATATAATATGTTTAACCTCTTCTTCATCAGATGACATTTGATATTCCTAACACTGGAGGAGTCGGGAAGAAATACATATCGTTGGCTTCCAGGAGATGGAGGGATTTCAAATCAACCCTCTCATCTGATTTCATATATGGTCATAAGAGTCAAGAAAATCCATGTTGTATATATCCTTTTATAGATAAAGACACATGGAGACAGTTTTTTGAAAGGATAAGAAAAGAGTCATTTCTGGTATGGGAAATGTAAAATTTTATAAACTTTTTTATATAAATTATTTTATTAATGTTTTTTTTAATGATTTCTTATTCTTAAATTACAGAAAACAAGGAAATCTCATCAAGAGATCAAATCTAAAAAAGTATACCATCATTGTTTATCTCGGGGAGGGTATGCATTATTGGAAGAACAAATGATGGCAGAAAAATTTCAACAACGAATAGCTGAGTCTTCAAGATCTAGAGAGGTGGCCCCTCCATCCCCTCCATCTAGACATGAAAAATAGAAGAGAGCTCGGAAGGGAAAAAAATGAGAATATCTTTCGGAAGAATCGTGAATCGTAGTTGAGAGGATTATAAGATATCTATTTTATTTATTAAAGTTAACTATTTACTTCATATAATTTCAATCATTACAGAAATGTTCAATTAATTAACACAGGACTCTCTTGAGGAGCAGAGTTAAGAGGGGACATTTATAGCTACTGGGAGGGAAGATATTTTATTTGCAGCATTGGGAAGGCCCGAACATCCTGGTCGTGTAAGAGGATATCCGGCAGGTGTATCGGTAAGAAAAGTGTTTCCATGTTTTTCAACTTCTAACATTGAGGGGGTTTATAAAAAAATAGAATCCTTGGAGGCTGAAGTTCATAATATTAATGCGACGATGGTGGACAAGATTAGAGAGTCGGTGCAGTCTATGTTTGTAGAAATGCAATGACAATTTCAGACTACAGCTCCCACTCCTCCACCTCCCCCTGCAGACCCCATTATTTATCCTCCACCTCCACCAGTAGCTCCCACTCCCCCACCTCAGCCTGCAGACCCCATTTTTTATCCTACGCCTCCGCCGCAGCTTCCTACTTATTACGAGTTATATGTTGATGATTATCCACATCATATAGTAGCATATGGGTTGGTATATTGTATAGGAGATACAGTTCATCATCAACAATTAGAGGTAGAGAATCAGAGGGTCACTGTACAGGATATTATAGATAGATCATCTAGGGTACCAATACCTACAGATGAGGTGGCGACAGTTGGACAGAGTATCGGCCATTTTTTAATTTGGTCATCCAAACTTCTTCGACTCATTACCATAGAGGTATGAATGTTATATATTTTATTTTATTTTTTTTATTAAATTTGTTTTATAATTTGAAAAATAATATATTTTTCAATTTTTTTACAGGAATACTTCAAAGGTAAAAAAATACTGTATAGACAACAACAAAGACAAATATCTATGACATCAAATATAGATTAAAATGGTCTTGACAGATTGTCAAGATATTCACATTTGTTGTAAGGTTATTATGAGTTTCCAATGGAAGCTCATGTTTGTGGATGGGAAATAAGAGTGGGGATTATAAAAAATGATATCATGGAGCTTGTTACTGGAGATAAGTTGGGCATCAACGTGGTGGAAATTTTTTCCATGTAAGTCTTAACACCCTTTCCCTACGTTATATTTATTAAAAATGTATACTTATGTATGTTTTGTATTAGGTATCTTTATATAATTTGTGAGAGGAATGAGCTGATAGAAGTATATGGATTCATGGACCCGCAATTGATTTCCCCTGAAGCATGTACATTGAATGAGGAACAAAGAATGGTTTATATTGCTGAAAGATTTGAAAAGAATATAATCACACAATGTTGGATGATGCCTTTTTGTGAGAGGTATGAAACACATTTATCTCAAAGAGTTAATTATATTTTAACATAAAAACCCACTAACGTCAAATTTCCTTTTATCAATGATCATTGGATGTTAGTGGTTTTTTCCCAAGGGAGAAAGACCGTTATTGGATATGCTCGGTCCATGGTGATGTGCGGGAATGTTTTATGAATATATTGGAAAAGTAAGTTTCAATTTCTCAATAGTTTTATATATTATAATGAATTTTAAATTTACCACATTCGTATTATTTTCTAACAGTGCATGGGCCTACCTTCGAAAAAACACAAAGAAAAGAGGTGGAAAGGTCAAATACGTAAATGAAAAGGTAAATATCCATTTATAATTTGTACGTTTTGATTTTTTACATAAAAATAATATATTGAATTTACACTCATTCAAACAGAATTTTCATGAAAAAAAAGGCCTCATTGAATGTGGATATTATATGTTAAGATTTATGTATGAAATAATAACAACTGGGACAGTTGTGAATTTTGACCTGGTACGATTTCCTCTTAAACTTTGCCATACTATTTCAATTTTATTTATTCATTATACATGTTAACTACTTTATTTTTCATTTGTAGCTTTTTGATGACCCTAAACCCTATACTGATGAAGACATCAAACACTTACAAGTGGAGTGGTCAAATTATTTTACAGGTTTGATTGACTTTTAGTTGTTTGTAATGTAAAATGTAATTTTGAATATTGTCGTTGTAATTGTGTATTTGGTAGTTGTTTAGGTTGGATTTAGTTTTTTTTAAGTTGACAGTGTAAGATTTGAATGTTATATAAGTGAATGTTTAATTTTTCTCTGCTTCTTGTTTTGGTTTACTTATGATGTTTTTTCTGGTATGGATTTGGGTCTGTGGGGGAGGGGTTCCAAGGGTGTGGGTGTAACAGCCCGAGATATTATTAAAAATATTATTTTTAATTTTATTAATGTCTTGTGTTGTACGCTACACCAAAAGGAGCTTTCACAACCCACATCCTTGATTTTCCTTGCATTACACGCATTCCCGACCTTCCTCGATAGCGTGTGTAGTACGCAATACCGAGTTTCACTAAACAATGATATGCTATTAAAATATTATTAAAACTAGCCGTTATGAATAGTAATAACCACTTTTTAAACTATAGAAATTTTATCTCTCAAAATGGACTTCATTTTTGGATTCGGAGTATCGAATTTAGCCTAAGGTGAAATTTTGGTACTTTTCGGATAACTTTCATATTCTGATGAATAGTGAAAATTACTAAATTTTAATTAAAAACAAATTTTTTAATCAAAATAATTAATAGTGATAAATTATTAATTTGAGTGGTTTTAAATTATATTTAGAATATATTTTTACAATTTAATACAATGTTGGCCATTGGATGTAATTTCACATTTAAACAAGACATAAACAAGTGTCAATATTTTGATATATATTGTTTCTTAAAAACACGCTATTTGTTTTGACAACGGGATTTAATTATAAAATTAATTAATGAAACTTATATGTTATGAATTTGTTAAAATATACTTCATTTTTGAATTCGGAATATGAAATATAGCTTAGGATGAAATTTTGGCATTGTTCTGAAAAACATCAATTTTTGATGAATAGTGAAACTACTAAGTGGTAGTTAAAAAACTGAATTTTTCATAAAACATAATTTTACCGCTTCTGTGAATGGAATTTCAAAAATCCGAGAGACACGGTTGATGTCAGTAAGTAAAATGTGGTTCAATGAGATGAAAATAATTTTTGGTGAATAGTAACTTTTTACTTTTATTTACCACAGTTAAAAGTAAATAGGGTAATTAAGGATAAGAATGATATTAATATTACCCTAACACATGTCCTAATTCTATTGGACAAGTGTATCTCGACCAAAAACAACCTTAAGTATAAAATATTATCATTTAGGCCCACTTGTATTAGATTAGGACATTTATTATTATTTAATTCAAAGAAGAGTTAAAAGAGTTAAAATCAAAGTATATTTACTAAAACATTTATAATATAGGGTTGTACATAAGATAAATTCGATTGTAAATATTCATTAGAAAGATAAAAAGAGTTCCTAAATGATGGTATTTTATTTTTAATTTTTAGACATCAAATAATTTAATTTATTTATGACACAATGATGATGCAGTAATTATCTTATTAATGAAATATTGACATAATTGATATTATAAATACCAAAATAAATGTAATTTAAGACTTTTTATAAATGCCACTAATTTTCTAGGTTACTATGATATATTAGTGTTGATTTAATCAACTTGTTTCAAACATATAATTCTTTTATGACTTTCACAAAAATCATATATCAAATAGTGTCAAAATTGACACAAAATAGTTTTTAAATATAATATTATATTATTAATTGTTATTTTCTTCATAAAAATCTAAGGCTCGGCCAAATGACTTAGATAAAGATATATATATTAATAATAAACAATTTAGGGTTCGTTTGGCATGTTATAGTAAGTGTATTTACCATATAGTAAAAGAAAACAAAAAGACACGGTAAAAGTAAAATTATTTAACTTAGAGTTAAATCTAATTGATAAGGTTAAAATAATACCCTAAACTTGTCTAAATCCTATTGGTTGATAGGATTTCGACCCATACCCACTTTATCTTCGAAATAAGACCCTTTGGAACCATTATAAACCGATTTTGACTTTAATATAAATTAATATTTTGAGATATTCCTAAGGTGCCCCTCTCCTCCCTTATAAAAGGACACCTCCTCCCCCTCCTCCTCACACCAATTGGAGCACTCAAGCTCGGCCAACCCCTGAAATTTTCTCCTCTCCACTTCCCTATAATAATCCTAGAGGTCCTGGTCTTCTTCAAAGACCAATCTTAGTTCCCCAAGTGGAGGATTCAAAGAGGCGTTCCAAAGAAGAGGTAATATCCATTACTGATCTTTTCAATTTCTTTCTTCTTCAACTTCTTCTTATTTAGTTGTTTCATTATAAAGTAATAACATAAGTATTACTTAAATACTGATATGTTGTTATAAATATGAAACAACCCTAATTCACCTTCTATCCATCCTACGGAAAAATGAAATCACCGCGCGTGCGTACGTACGGAATACCGTCTCCACGCCGTGGTGTAATCTATTTTCCACCATCACCTTACAAGAATGGGTATAATGGTGTAATGAGTAACTATTTATGATTATTATAATGTAATATTGATACTGAAATAATATATATATACTCAAATACAATTCCACGATCATAGGAACGATATCATCACTCGTGCGTACGTACGGAATACCGTCTCCACGATGTGATGCGACTCGTTCAACATGATCATCATTACATAGTAATTATATAAATGAATTGAATGAATAAATATGATATATGTTACATTAATACCATTCTGTATATAAGTTATCTATAACCTTAAAATAAGAATAAGAATTTATTCGGAAAAACACGCATAAGAACAAAAGGCAATAAGGACCCGAGTAACAAGTAACAATGAAATATTACTAACAAGAAGCTAATAATATAACCATATATGATATCATATCAATATGTATGATTCTGAAATAAGTCAATAACATTATTTAAACCATTATACAGGAGCTTCGGACACGTACAAAACAAATCAGACCTAAGGTAAGGGATAATTGTGCAAATCTCATTTTTATCCGAGATTGCTTATTCATAAGTATTTAATGGGGTTATTACTATCATCCATGTCCATGTTTTATAAAAGTGTATTCATGTATGTTTAAAGTATTTTTTACCCATTTTGACTTTTACCCCATGGTATGGAAGGAATCTTTCTTTTATTTACCCTAAAAGGTACTTTTTGACTTTCCCGACAAAAGTACGAGAAGAATGATTTTTTTAACTTATACGACATGAATGTATTTTTAAAACATTATTTCCAAGAAGCTTCCTTTAAAAGTTTTAAAGTTTATTTTTAATCAACTTCTTTTATTTTAAAGTCTTATGACATGTTATGAAAGGAAACATGTTTTTGAAGTAGAAAGGATATTTTCCTCAAGAATGGAGTTCAAGTATTTTATCAAAATTATTTTCCATCTAAGATAATAAAAGGGTTCTGTTTTTATCCTTATTATTACATTGGTTTGATTATGTTGTGATGGAAATATTTTTATTAATTCCTTTATCTTATATGAATTGTTTTATGATGTCATGTTGTTTAAGAATCCCATTTTTATTACATGGGTTACGCTATGATGTATGGTTTATGATTATGTGGCACACATAAGAAATGATTCATTATAAGATGGGTGGGACCTATATCTCCCTCCAATGCATTGGGTAAAGATTTTATATCTCATGAGATAGACATGGCTGGAACGGTAGGTTATACCGGTTCAGTGAAACAGGACTGAAACGAGGGTGACTCGGTTCAGAAAGGGACTTTGTCCACTAAGATAGTCTTGGCAATGAGTCTTGACTAACAAGAAATGATTCTATATGATTATGTGTGTATGCCACAATGTTTCATGTTTTAAGTTATGATTATTGTGATTACATTTCACTACCATGATTTATCCCATGTTATGAAATTATGCTCTCTTTTGCAGGATAAGATTTTCAAAATGTTTTGTGCTTATGTATATGATGTGATTGATTTTTCTTTTGTTTACCCTTACTGAGCATTTGAGCTCACCCTTTTATGTTTTCTTTTCCCCAGGATATAAAGAAAGGTTTTAGGTAAAAAAAGGGAAGTTCTTTATGGGAGATATTGAAGATCTTTCACCACGATTAGAATATTACGTTCCGAGTTTCCAAAGACACTAAACTATTACGATCCTTGTGTGTGTGTTTTTGTTATGTACTAAGTATTCCGCAAATGTAATGTAATGTCAATGTACGTCAAGCTTCGGGTCTCTACAGTTGGTATAAGAGGAAAGGTTTAGTCAACCTTTGGAAACTAGGATGCGAGAACTTTAGTGAGATCCTTAGAGATATTTCTATGGTATGTCTAGGGATGTCCCTAAGGATAAGTATACATATAAGATACAGTCCTAGAACTACGGTAACAATCTTATAATTTAACCTAAGATGTTAGATATTAAGGGTACTTCCCCTTTACTATGTTGTTTTACCTAGCATGATTTTTGCCTCTCACAAGATTCTTTTTGTGTTTTAGTTAATGGAGGGAACCAGAAGGAATTCGGTTAACATTGAATCCAATGGACAAATTGGTGACTATGAGAAAAAAAATTGTTTAATTCCTAGAGAGAAAGATCTTGTGATTATGCCAAATCAGTCATCGCGATATATGATTAACAAGGTGAAATTTAGTGGTATGCCTAATTCATCAAAGAAGAGGAAGATAAACTATTATGCATGTTCGCATGTTGAGGTGCATAAAGAAAGGAAGATTGAGATTTCTAGAGAAGGGAAGAAGAACTTTGAGGAATACCTCAAATGGAGGGACCGATGTTATCTGTGTGGAGAAAAGGGTCATAGAGTGACAGACTGTTATGGAGTTCAATGTCTTATTTGCGGAGAACATGGGAATTACCTAACTCAATGCCCTGACTTAAAAAGTTACTTCTAAATCAACGAAGGACTTCTTCCAGGACAATCATTGAAGTGGATGGACTGAAGTGTTTTTGTATTGGTATTCAGGAATAATGTTGTTGAGGTACTTTTATGGTGTATTGAAATATTTTATTGGTCTATTGTGGTCTTCAATAATTTTAAGATACCGGTAACCATGAAACGTGATTCAAATATTTTAGAAAGTAGATAATATGCCCATAATGAAGGTATAAGAAGAAAATGAAATGTTTGATAGTATTCATGAGCTCATGATTGATATAAGGACTAAGTGATATCATTTTTTGAGTATATAGAATTTTGAGGATTTTGGTATGTGGAAAGTGTTAAATTTTAACTGCATTCATGTTTTCACTAAGGTATTCAAGAGAATACATGATTAAGGACTTTGAATGTTTGGAATGTGACCAACAAAACATATCTTATGATATATGGGGATCTATGATGGTGTTAAATCTCTAGTAATCATTTTAACTATGTTATGAGAGTGGACTGCAGTATTATGGATAAGCCTAAAGATTGGAATGGATTATGTTGGACATAAGTTAGTATTGTTTAAGGATAGAAGTTTTCTCGATATTATTGATGGGATGTTATAGTAATATAGTTTTATAAAAAGGACAACTTGCAGGACGGGCGACAGCCCATCGCGTCGGACAAGGCTGTGGAAATCGAACCGACAACCGAAGTGCGACTGGCCTTTATCGCCTACCACTAGCCTACAGGAAGTCCCTGTTTAGTAGAAACTAGTTTTATTATATTAAGCTGTATGACATATGATGTATAAGTCCATTTTAGGAACCATATATGATTAATCTCACTATAGATCGACTTATGTATATAATTTTTGCTAACCTTTTGTTTGAGAAATATGGAATGACCCGTCATTCTATCACATGATCTGCTAACACATCATGAATAACGAATTCAACATCATTTATTTAAGAGATGAAGTGGAAATTGTTCAAGGCACGAACAACCGTGAGATTGTACCAAAATAAAGTAAGTATTTATTCTAATTCAAATTTTCCACTTTAGGGAAATGATCTTGAAAACCAAAAATGTTGTCCTAGTGATCTTATACCTGATGAATCAGATGGTACCTTATATCATCACAAATCTATGGATTTGTGATTACTGGCTTTTCCATAGCCATGTTCTCTACCACTCTCCATCTGAACATGATGGTTAGATTTCTCTTCCATATCCATATTTTCACCTATGTGGAATCCCAGTGATTAGTTTATTTGGGTAATCGTTACATTTCATACTTTAGTTTTTAAAGCCACGTTTTGGTATTCTTTTTACGATGTGGGTTTCTATTAAAGAAACCTTCGAATAGTAAACCATTTATAACCCCGATGAATTTTGAGGGAAAAATTCATTTTAAGGGGGGTAGAATGTAACAGCCCGAGATTTTATGAAAAATATTCTTTTTAATTTTATTAATTTCTTGTGTTGTACGCTACACCAAAAAGAGATTGCACAACACAAATCCTTGATTTGCCCTGCATTACACGCAATCACGACCTTCCTCGATAGCGTGTGTAGTACGCAATACTGAGTTTCACTAAACAACGATATGCTATTAAAATATTATTAAAACTAGCCGTTATGAATAGTAGTGACCACTTTTTAAATTTTAGAAATTTTAGCTCTCAAAATGGACTTCATTTTTGGATTCGGAGTATCGAATTTAGCCTATGGTGAAATTTTGGTACTTTTTGGATAACTTTCATATTCTGATGAATAGTGAAAATTACTAAATTATAATTAAAAACAACTTTTTTAATCAAAATAATTAATAGTGATAAATTTTTAATTTTAGTGGTTTTAAAGTATATTTAGAATATATTTTTACAATTTAATACAATGTTGGTCATTGTATGTAATTTCACATTTAAACAAGACATAAACAATGTCAATCTTTTGATAGATATTGTTTCTTAAAAACACGTTATTTGTTTTAACAACGGGATTTAATTATAAAATTAATTAATGAAACATATATGTTATGAATTTGGTAAAATAGACTTCATTTTTGAATTCGGAAAATGAAATATAGCTCAGGATGAAATTTTGGCATTGTTCTGAAAAACATCAATTTTTGATGAATAGTGAAACTACTAAGTGGTAGTTAAAAAACTGAATTTTTCATAAAACTTAATTTTACCACTTCTGTGAATGGAATTTCAAAAATCCGAGAGACACGGTTGATGTCCTTAAGTAAAATGTGGTTCAATGAGATGAAATTTGTTTTTGGTGAATAGTAACTTTTCACTTTTATTTACCACGGTTAAAAGTAAATAGGGTAATTAAGGGTAAGAATGATATTAATATTACCCTAACACATGTCCAAATTCTATTGGACAAGTCTATCTCGACCAAAAACAACCTTAAGTGTAAAATATTATCATTTAGGCCCACTTGGATTAGATTTGGACATTTATTATTATTTAATTCAAAGAAGAGCTAAAAGAGTTAAAATCAATGTATATTTACTAAAACATTTTTAATATAGGGTTTTACATAAGATAAATTCGATTGTAAATATTCATTAGAAAGCTAAAAATATTTCCTACATTATGGTATTTTATTTGTAATTTTTAGACATCAAATAAGTTAATTTATTTATGACACAAAGATGATGCAGTAATTATCTTATTAATGAAATATTAACATAATTGATATTATAAATACCATAATAAATGTAATTTAAGACTTTTTATTAATTCCACTTATTTTCTATGTTACTATGATATATTAGTGTTGATTTAATCAACTTGGTTCGAACATATAATTCTGTTATGACTTTCACAAAAATCATATATCAAATAGTGTCAAAATTGACGCAAAATAGTTTTTAAATCTAATATTATATTATTAATTGTTATTTTATTCCTAAAAATCTAAGGCTCGGACAAATGACTTAGATAAGGATATATATATTAATAATAAACAATTTAGGGTTCGTTTGGCATGTTATAGTATGTGTATTAACCATATAGTGTAAGAAAACAAAAAGACACGGTAAAAGTTAAATTATTTAACTTAGAGTTAAATCTAATTGATAAGGTTAAAATAATACCCTAAACTTGTCTAAATCCTATTGTTTTATAGGATTTAGACCCATCCCCACTTTATCTTCGAAATAAGACCCTTTGGAACCATCATAAACCGATTTTTACTTTAATATAAAATAATATTTTGAGATATTCCTAAGGTGCCCCTCTCCTCCCTTATAAAAGGACACCTCCTCCCCCTCCACCTCACACCAATTTGAGAACTCAAGCTCAGCCAACCCCTGAAATTTTCTCCTCTACACATTCCTAGAATAATCCTAGAGGTCCTGGTCTTCTTCAAAGACCAATCTTAGTTTCCTAAGTGGAGGATTCAAAGAGGCGTTCCAAAGAAGAGGTAATATCCATTACCGATATTTTCAATTTCTTTCTTCTTCAACTTCTTCTTCTTTAGTTGTTTCATTATAAAGTAATAACATAAGTATTACTTACATACTGATATGTTGTTATAAATATGAAACAACCCTAATTCACCTTCTATCCATCCTACGGAAAAATGAAATCACCGGGCATACGTACGTACGGAATACCGTCTCCACGCCGTGGTGTAATCTATTTTCCACCATCACCTTACAAGGATGGGCATAATGGTGTAATGAGTAAATATTTATGATTATTATAATGTAATATTGATACCGAAATAATATATATATACTCAAATACAATTCCACGATCATAGGAACGATATCATCACTCGTGCGTACGTACGGAATACCGTCTCCACGATGTGATGCAACTCGTTCTACATGATCATCATTACATAGTAATTATATAAAGAATTGAATGAATAAATATGATATATGTTACATTAATACCATTCTGGATATAAGGTATCTATAACCTTAAAAGAAGAATAAGAATTTATTCGGCAAAACACGCATAATAACAAAAGGTAATAAGGACCCGAGTAACAAGTAACAATGAAATATTACTAACAAGAAGCTAAGAATATAACCATATATGATATCATATCAATATGTATGATTCTGGAATAAGTTAATAACATTATTTAAACCATTATACAGGAGCTTCGGACACGTACAAAGCAAATCGGATCTAAGGTAAGGGATAATTGTGCAAATCTCATTTTTATCCGAGATTGCTTATTCGTAAGTATTTAATGGGGTTATTGCTATCATCCATGTACATGTTTTATAAAAGTGTATTCATGTATTTTTAAAGTCCTTTTTACCCATTTTTACTTTTACCCCATGGTATGGAAGAAATCTTTCTTTTATTTACCCTAAAATGTACTTTTTGACTTTCCCGACAAAAGTACGAGAATAATGATTTTTTTAACTTATACGGCATGAATGGATTATTAAAACATTATTTCCAAGAAGCTTCCTTTACAAGTTTTCAAGTTTATTTTTAATAAACTTCTTTTATTTTATAGTCGTATGACATGTTATGAAAGGAAAAATGTTTTTGAAGTAGAAAGGATATTTTCCTCAAGAATGGAGTTCAAGTATTTTATCAAAATTATTTTCCATCTAAGATAATAAAAGGGTTCTGTTTTTATCCCTATTATTACATTGGTTTGATTATGTTGTGATGGAAATATTTTTATGAATTCCTTTATCTTATATGAATTGTTTTATGATTTCATGTTGTTTAAGAATCCCATTTTTATTACATGGGTTACGCTATGATGTATGGTTTATGATTATATGGCACACATAATAAAGGATTCATTATAAGATGGGTGGGACCTATATCTCCCTCCAATGCATTGGGTAAAGATTTTATATCTCATGAGATAGACATGGCTGGAACGGTAGGTTATACCGGTTCTGTGAAACAGGATTGAAATGAGGGTGACTCGGTTCAGAAAGGGACTTTGTCCACTAAGATAGTCTTGGAAATGAGTCTTGACTAACAAGAAATGATTCTCTATGATTATGTGTGTATGCCACAATGTTTCATGTTTTATGTTATGATTATTGTGATTACATTTCACTGCCATGATTTATCCCATGTTATGAAATTATGCTCTCTTTTGCAGGATAAGATTTTCAAAATGTTTTGTGCTTATGTATATGATGTGATTGATTTTTCTTTTGTTTACCCTTACTGAGCATTTGAGCTCACCCTTTTATGTTTTCTTTTCCCCAGGATATAAATAAAGGTTTTAGGTAAAAAAAGGGAAGATCTTTATGGGAGATATTGAAGATCTTTCACCACGATTAGAAGATTACGTTCCGAGTTTCCAAAGACACTAAACTATTATGATCCTTGTGTGTGTGTTTTTTGTTATGTACTAAGTATTCCGCAAATGTAATGTAATGTCAATGTACGTGAAGCTTCGGGTCTCTACAGTGGGGGTGTATTCAGTGGGGTTGGGGGTGTCCAGCAGTCTGGGAGGGCTATCCGGTGGGGTGGGGGGATAGTCCAGGGGGTGGCAGGGCTGGCCAGGGGTGTGGGAAGGCGTTCCAGGGGTGGGGGGGGGTATGCATGAGGGTGGGGGGTTGTCCAGGGGTGTAGTGGGGGCTGTCAAGTGGGGTGAGGGGGTGAGGGGGTGCTTTTCAAGCGGGTGTGGGGTTGTCGAGGGGTGTTTGGGGCTGTCCGGGGGTCGGGGGGCAGTCCAAGAGTTTGGTGGGGGCTCCAATGGGGTGGGGGAGGGCAGTCCAAGGGGTATACATGAGGGTGGGAGCTCCAATGGGGTGGGGGAGGGTTGTCCAGGGGGTATACATGAGGGTGCGGGCTCCAACGGGGTGGGGTAGGGCTGTCCATGGGGTATACATGAGGGTGGGGGCTGTATTGGGGGTAAGTTTTATATGTTATCAATGCACATGCATAATTTTTATCTACTTCAGTTTTTTTGGTACGATTTCTTGATTTGTTTTCTGGTTGATTCTGGTGGAGAGCAGATGACTGCATTCAATTTTTTTTAAAAAAAAATTGGGTTTATCACTTTGATTATTTAATAACCGTCGTGATAAAAGGCCTGGGAAATGGATTATCAGGTTGGTTATTTAATAACCGACGTGATAAAAGGCCTGGAAAATGGTTTATCACATCGGTTATTTAATAACCGACCTGATAAACCACCTCCCCCTAGTTTATCACGTCAGTTATTTAATAACCAACATGATAAACCCCCCTCCCACCAGTTTATCATAGCGGTTATATAATAACCGACGTGATAAACCCCCCTCCCCCCGGTTTATCACGTCGGTTCTTAAAAAAATGATGTGATAAACCCTCCGCCCCCCGGTTTATCACATCGGTTGTTTAATAACCGACGTGATAAACCCCCCTCCCCCCAGTTTATCACGACAGTTCTATAATAACCGACGTGATAAACCCCCCTCCCCCGTTTTATCACGTCGGTTATTAAAAAACCGACGTGATAAACCCTCCACCCCCCAGTTTATCGCGTCGGTTTTTTAATAACCGACGTGATAAACCCCCTGCCCCCCTGTTTATCACGTTAGTTCTTTAATAACCGACATGATAGACCATTTCCCCATCCTTTTATCACGTCGATTTTTTAATAATCGACGTGATAAACCATTTTCCATGCCTTTTATCACGTCGGTTGTTAAATAACCGACGTGATAAACCTTCCCATTTTATTTATCACGTCGGTTCTAAAATAACCGATGTCATAAACATCACGATTTTATGTTTTTGACGTCGGTTTTTAAATAACCGACGTCAAAAATGTTATTTATAATGTCTCCCGTATTAACGTCGGCTAGAAACCGACGTAAAAAATGAAAAATAACCGACGTAAAAAACGTTTTCTGCACTAGTGATGTGAGAGGGTCATCACTAGAGGAAATTGATAATTTATTTTTAGGATGGAATGATGGTTCAATGTATAGATGTTTTCAGTTTCATAAATGTAGGAAAAATTCATTAAAAGTTAATTCATTATCTCCTCAAATTAATTATAAATAAATATCATAAGATGCTATGTTTGGTTCTAATGTTATCATTCCAATTAGTATATTATTTCATTCTGATGGTCATGAGATTATTCATCATGTACATCTCAAATTAACCAATGATTATGAAAAAGATACGAGTTGTCCATTCCATTACATGTGCTTCCATGATGACATAACCATTATGTTTTACTAGAGTGGTCGCATAATAATTTATAATTATTTTGATATAATATATTGATTTAAAAAACATTAAATAGTTTTCAATTATGTCTTATTAATTATTTAAATATAAATCATGAGATATCCTCATCTTCCTCTTCATTCTCAAAAAAAATAATAGAAAATGTACTATTTATGAAGGAATAAAATTCAAACAACTCATCTGATGTTGAAAAAGTGTCTGGATGGATAGCACTAGAGTACACAATGTGTAGCTTGTTTATACATGTTGTGTACCCATATTTAATACCACAAGATGTATCACTAATCAATTTTTATCATTGTACATTACGGAAACATGGTATGTAATTAATTGACATCGCAAGTTGAGTGGTCCATCCTAGTGCACAATTATCCATAATACATGACACATAACATGGGTACACAACCTATAGTTAACTTGTAACACCTCAAGATTATCTAGTTCGTTATTTCTTCAAAGTAATTAAATAACGTGCAATACACACAACACCATGTTCAGGTGCACCACGACATTCCAAACTAGCCGTTCAAAAGTGGTTATGAATTGTATTAATTGAATTTTGAACTTTATATAATCCGCATAATTTTTGTATCCATATTATGGGTTTCTTAGACATAATGTAAGAACACATTCATTTTTTTCAGATAAAAGAAGCATTTTTAAAAAATGCAATTTTGCCGCCATTTAATGGAGAACCTTTCTTAAATCAAATATTTGAAACTTATATATATTCAATTTGAATAAATAAATTTATCATTTAAAATGGGAACATCAAAATTTACTTTGATTAAATTTTTGGAATTTTTCCGATAAAGTTCATTATTTAATGAATAGTGAAAAATATTGTATTTTAATTCAAAAGTACCTTTTAATCTAATTTATTTATATGGTTAGATTATCTATTTAATTGATTTTAAAGTGTAATTAGAATATATTTTAACCATTTAATCCATTTTTGTTCATTGTAATTAATTTCACTTTGATGTTGGACATAAACAAGTGTAAATCTTTTGATAGATATTGTTTCTTAAAAATAGGCCTTTTGGTTTTGACAGCTGTAATTAATTTCAAATTAATAAATGCAACTTATATGTTTTTAATTTGGAAAAATAAACTTCATTTTTTGATTTTTGAATATCAAAATTAGCCTAGCATGAATTTTTGATATTTTTCTAAAAACTTAAAATTTTTGATGAATAGTGAGAACACTAAGTTGTTGTTTAAAACCGACATTTATTTAAATAATTTTTTATTTTATTTAAATATATTTTAGGTAAGAATAGATACATAATACCTATATTTGTTCAATTTAATTCATTGGAGTCATTTTATAAGGATATTATATATATATATATATATAATTTTATTGAACTATTCACCGTCTTTTACCCACCTCTTAGGAAAATTTAAAAATTCACATAAAACATAATTTTAACACTTCTGTGAGTTGAATTTCAAAACTCTGAGAGACACGGTTAATATCAAGTAGTAAAATATGGTTCAATGAGATAAAAATAATTTTTGGTGAATAGTAACTTTTTACTTTTATTTACCGCTGTTAAAGGTAAATAGGGTAATTCAAGATAAAAAGAATATTGTAATAATTCAAAATTACCTTAACACATGTCCTAAAATTATTTTATGAGTAATGTACGACCATGGGCATCTTTGGGTCAATTTTGGGACCCCATGGATCCCCTTATTAATGATAATGACACTTTAGATTAATTAATTCAATGTAAAGGCAAAATTGACATAAACAAAAACCTTTTAGTAATTAATTTATGTATGGTTTTATATAAGTTATCTTTTTGACTATAAATATTAATTGGAAAGATAAAACTATTTCCTACATCATGGTATTTTTTTATAATTTGTCACGACCCGTCCTCGGGGCCCGTGCCGTGACTACCCCAAGCCCGCCTTCCATAGGCCAGGGGCTGGCGACTAGCACCAAAGGCGTAAAATCCCTATAACTGGGAAGGCATTGCCTTTATAAAAGAAAACAAGCACCACAGAGTACAAGCAGAAGTAAAACACTAAGTACAAAAGAAGAGCTGAAAAGTAAAAAGGGGCCGGAAATACAAGCCCAACTGTAAAGTACAACTCGAAAGGGAAAACAGCAACTGAAAAGTAAAGCTGCTACGCTGAGATGTCCACTGGAAATCCCACCTGAAGGGTGGGTACAGATAGCTCCTCTGCTCCTCGGGTCCCGCCATCCGCTCCGAGTATGTCCCACCCAGTGGTCTGCCTCTGGGATCCGCCTCGTCGTATAGTCCACCTCCAGGTACCGTCCAGTCCTCGAACACTCGGCCTCTGTCAGCACTGTCCGTCGTCTGCAACCAACACAACGAGGTGCGGGCATAGCCCGTGCAGGGGTGAGTATAACGATACTCAGTAGGGACCCCGAGACCCTCAAGGTCTCACTAAAACCAACAAGGATAAACCCAAGAAGATCTCAACAGATAAACTCTACTTAGGTATATGCCCATACATATACCTAAGTTATCAAGTAACCCATCTCAATCATGAGGAAACACAAGGATTGTGAAAATGACGGATAACCACTACTCGGGTATATGCCCATACATATACCAAAGTTAGCAAGTGACCCATCTCAATCATGAGGTAAACACAAGTTCAAAAGTTTCAACTCAAACCAGGATTTTCATTATCGAAACCGTAACTGCTGAAGAGCTCCGTCTCTAGAGTGTACAGTGGTCCTGTCACGACTCCGAGGTACTGCTCACTAACCTAAGACTGCTGAGGTACTCCTCCTGTCGAGTACTGCGGGTTTGCGGCCAACTACCTGGCGCTCCGTCCGCTGAGGGTTCTTCGCCAAATACCGGGCGCTCGCCCAAATAGCCTACTGAGGTACTCCTCCTATCGAGTACCGCGGGTTTGCTGCCATCTACCTGGCGCTCCGTCCGCCGTGGGTCTGCAGCCAAATACCGGCGCTCCGTCCACTGGGCTAGTCGACTCACTCCAAGTCGAGTCGGTCAAGCAGTCGTCAGGTCTCAGCCGGCTACACGGTCTCCGTACTCCGCACGCTCGTCTCCGGGAGGGTCCGCTCCACGAGCTACTGGTCGATACTCCAAGTATCTCAAAGTCCCACAAAGAAGTGTCTCAAAGGTCCGTCTCGTCACAGGGGTCTCAACGCAACAGACGGCGCGTCGATCGGACGCCCGGTCTGTGAGTTATTAGCCTTTTCGTCCCAGGGGCCCGGTTGGCTTCGAGAGCGTAACCAATCCAGGCCATATTTCAACTCTACCCCGAACTCCCATAGGGTATACTCATTGGGACCGTTACTAAACGTAACCACCAACGCCGCTGACGGCTCGTCAAGCGGACGTCCTGTCTGAAAGATATCAGCTTTCCCGTTCCAGGGGCCCGGTTGGATTTCGAGTACAATCCAACCCGGCCATACTCCGACTGCATCCAAAACTCGGGCGGAGTATGTCAAAAGTTCCGTCTCATCAAGAGGAAGTCAACGAAACAGACGGCGCGTCAATCGGACGCCCGGTCTGTGAGTTACTGGCATTTTCGTCTCTGGGGCCCGGTTGGTTTTTTAAGGCAAAACCAACCTGACCGTACTCCACCTGCGTCCAAACCTCGGGCGGAGTATGCCAAAAGATCCGTCTCATTAAGAGAAAGGCAACGCGACTGACAGCGCGTCAATCGGACGTTCGTGGCTCAAGATATGAGCGTTTCCGCTCCGAAGGCCCGGTTGGTTTCGTGAACGAACCAACCCGGCCGAACTCAAAGTAATCCGAAACCTTGAGTGCGATATACCGAAACGACCGTCTCGATCCAAGGATCGCGTTGCCGTAGAAGGTTCGTCGTTCGGAGGTCCGAGGCTCAAGTTATGAGCCAAAAACCAAATCAGGTTCGAAACGGGGGGGTCCGGGTCCGGGCCGACCCGGCCCGACCCCCCCCCCCCCCCCCCGGGCGGCGCGGTGGCCGGCGGCGGCGGACGGCGGCGGCGGACGGCGGCGGCGGACGGCGGCGGCGGCGGGCGGCGGCGGCGGTGGGCCGCGGTGGCGGCGGCGGCGGGCCGCGGTGGCGGCGGGCCGCGAGGGGCCACACGCGGTCGGCTTGCGGGGTGCAAGCTCCCGCTTTGCTGGAGGGCGGCGCACGCGGGGTGCCGCGGCGGCTTGGCCGCACACGTCGGCACGCAGGGGGCTAAGCCCCCCCGATTTACCTCTGGCGGCGCGGCTTAGCCGCGCCGATTTTTAAAAGAAATGCCCCCCGCCACGTGGGGGGCCTTGCTGGAACGGAACCGGGGGGCCGGCTGCCCCCCCCTTCTTCAAAAAAAAAACCGCCCCCCTCTTAAAGAGGGGGGGTTTTTATTAGGCGGCCGGGGGATTAATTTTCCCCCGGTTTTAAAGCCTTCCGGCCGGCCAGCTGGCCGGCCGGTTTTCTCAAACGGGACCGGAAATTCCGGTCCCCCTTTCGGCTACTGACGCCGGCGGCCCGGCCGCCGGTCTTCTCTTCCGCCGCGGCCCGGAACCGGCCGCGGTCTTCTCGTCCCGCCGCGGCCTGGAACCGGCCGCGGTCTCCTCGTCCTGCCGCGGCCCGGAACCGGCCGCGGCGTTCGTCATCCGGCGCGGTGCGACGGCACCGCGCCCCTTTGCCGTGCTTTGATTCTTTTCAACGCGGCGCGACGACGTCGCGTTCTTGAAGATTTTTCCTCGGCGTGGCGCGACGGCGCCGCGTAATTTAATTGAACGATCATCCGCGTGGTGCGACGACACCTCGCTACTTGCTTCCACCCGCAAGGATAAACATGAACGTTGGAGGGGGGTTCGGCCGTGTTCGTGCGGTCCGGCCCCCTCACGTTAAATTAATAACGCAACTTAAACAATCAAGCATCAAGTTAGACATGCGAGATCCACGTTCAAGGAAAAGAATAAAGAAATAAAGAACCAACAACCCCTACCTCGGGTATAAGTTCGAGGATTTGACTATGTCCGCAGAAGTCGACGTCGCGGAGATCGGGCGTCGCGGTAGTCGTTCGTCAATTCCGTTGACGAAGAGACGCGTCTGAAGAGGCACGTCGTTGGCGAATCCTTGTACGCCGACGAAGGTTGTCCGAGGAAGGTGCGGTGTTCTCTCTCGTTGACACCGAAGACGAAGAAGAGCGGTGCGGCGTTCTTCGTCGGAAAAAGGGCGTTCCTCGTCATGTCTTGAGGAAAGTCAAATTATAAAGAGAACAACGAACTCAAGAATCTCTACCTCGATAGTCGCACGGTGACGGAGTCGTGGAATATTGGTGTCGATTCCTTTGACGTCGGAGGAAGAGTCGTTATCGAAGGCGTTCGTCGCGGAAAACCGTCGCGGAAGAGATGACGCGGAAGAAGTACGTCGCGTCGCGGACACGACGTCGCGGATGGATCGTGTTCTTCGGCGGAGAAGTTCTTCGTTGAAGAACGACGTTCTTCGCGTTCTTCGTTGAGTTTAAGAAGAAGAAGAAAAGCTTCCAAAGCTCTCAAGAAATCCTCCCAAGGGTAAAAGAAACTCCTAGAATAATATAAGCTTTAACTTATATTATTTCATAACTTAACCACAAGAATTTCAATGGTTTGAAATTCAAAATGGATAACTCCAAAATTAACTCACTTATTTAATATACATGAATTGTATAATTAAATAGAAGTTAACTTGTCAAGCCATTAAGAGGGAGAGTGAGGGAAGATGAGAGGTTTAGGTTTCGTGTGGGCCCCACCACACTTAATCCTCTCAAGGGAGGTTAAGTGGGTGTGGGTCCCACCCCCAACTCCCTTTGAGAGGAGTTAACCTACAAAAAGTAAATAAAAAGAATTCACACTTTTTATTCAACTTTTTTATAAATCTCCCAAAAACTAACTTTCAACCCGCAACAAACGCAACTCCCGAAAAGGTCTCGTTAAGCGAATATCGGCGCTGCGAGTTTATCGGTGCCCTCGGATTTCAATTCCGAGCACCGGATCAAAAGTTAGGAATTCCCGCTCGTTCGTTCACTGAACGTACCCGAGCCAAACTTCAGAACTTAATTCCGGGCACTCCGGGCCTCGGAATCAGGTGCCGTCTGAAACCGCGCTCTTGTAAAATTCTAAAGAAAATTAAGAAAAAATTTTCCTTGAATTTTACGGGTCTTTACATTACTCCCACCTCAGGGCTTTACGTCCCCGTAAAGCTACATCAAAAACTAGGGAAACAAAAGAGGGTACTGAGTACGCATCTGATCCTCCCGCTCCCATGTGCTCTTCTGGAGATTCCCGTGCCGCCATCTGTTGCGCACAAGAAGAATCGATCTCCCATGTAGGACCCGCTCCTGTCGATCCTCTATCTCCACCGGGACCTCCGTAGAAGTCGCCCCATCGTCAACGTCAAGCTCCCCATGCTCAAAGATGTGCGTCGGGTCGTGCACGTATCTCCTCAGTTGAGACACGTGGAAGTCGTCCTGCACCCGGTGTATCTGAGGTGGTAGAGCCAGGCGATAAGCCACCTCGCCAACCTTGCTGAGGACCTGGAAGGGTCTGATGAAGCGCGGAGATATCTTGCCGCCTCGGCCAAAACTCCGAATACCACGTCGAGGTGAGACCCGCAAAAAGACGTGGTCGCCATCCTCGAACTCCAGTGGCCTCCGCCTCCTGTCAGCGTATGACTTCTGCCGGCTCTGTGTTTTCCTCATCCGCTCCTGGATGACATGGACCTCTTCTGACGTGGTCCGGACCATCTCTGGTCCCACAAGAGCTGCGAGATTTCTTCTTTGCCGATGAGAGAAACCTGGTCTCATCCCCTGGATGAACCACATTCTTTGCCTAAAACAGTCAATCCTAACATGGATGATACTAATCCATACCAAGGATGACGTCGTAAGGCCTCGACGCTACTACTAAGAGATCCAACTGTTACTCTCGCCTCCAAGGGTTGAGTCACACTGTCGGCATCAGTGTGTGGTAACTGGTCTCCTCCAGTAGATGTCTCACAAGTGAGGGTCAAGTCAACAGTCAACTGGAACCTCTTAGTAACATTACAAAAGAGGACAGGAATGAAAACATCACAAAGGATGCGTCTTTTATTATTGTAGCTCATAATACAAGACGCTACACAAAAGAAACATCAACATGGAACTAGAAGTACAAAAGACGTATCCACTAGTTCCGCTCCTGTCCACCTGCTTTACGGTTGCTCAAGCATTTGTCGCTGCCTCAACCTCGGTTGCTCCCTCCAAGCCTGCGGATCGAGGAGTCGGACAGTCACGTGCCAGGTGACCCTTTCCGCGGCATGAGTAACACAACCTGCTCCTTGCACGGCTAGCTCTGTTCCCACTCCGGGTGCCCTGCACCACTGGTCCTAAAACCCGAGATCGCCCAACTGCTGGTCTGGTCCTCCTGGACCTCTGCATCATCTGTCTACTGCCCACAGATGACTCGGCTTCTGATCGAAAAACACGCGGTAAAGGCAGAATCTCCTGTACACGCTCGGGGTGTAGAGATACTGGCACAAAATCCACCCTGAAGAAGGTCTCGAAGTCTTCCCATGCGAAGTTCATCTCATCGCAAAACTGAAACAAGTGGCTCCACCACCTACCTGCTGCTGCGTGTAGTAGGCTCGCAGCGAGGATCACCATGAGGTCAGCTGGTGTCCTCACTAGCCTAAACACTCGTACCACTGCCTCCAGCCAGTCCTCTGCAGCCTGGGGATCCGTCTCCCCGTGAAACCTGGGCGGTCGCTGGCGTTGAAACTCATGCAGTGCGCTGAGGCGACGTGCATCGTCAGCGGCTGCTGCTGGAAGCATCGGGGGCTCGGCGGGTAGAGCTACCGCCGGTGCCACTGCTGACAAAGGGCCCTGCACCGAGGCCTCGTCGCTTGGTGGGCTGTCGTCACGTTCGATTCTCGGAACCCTAACTGGCTGCCATCGTGGGGCCATCCTGAAAGAAACAACGTAACACGATCAAACGATTATACCTGGTGAGCTGACCTGGTTTGAGCTGTTTTAAGGGGAAAACCTTTGAAAACACACACGCAACCAGTGTTTTCGTGCACAAAGTCGGAAATCAGTTGTCAGGGTCCTGGTGTATGGATACGTCGGCCGCCCGCACCAACACTGGACTCCCTGAACTGAAAACCACACTCGGTACCCTTAACACTATTGCTTCACAGAAAGAAAGATCAGAGTTATAAGTTCTGCGGTAGAACCGAACTCCTCTGATACCAATTTGTCACGACCCGTCCTCGGGGCCCGTGCCGTGACTACCCCAAGCCCGCCTTCCATAGGCCAGGGGCTGGCGGCTAGCACCAAAGGCGTAAAATCCCTATAACTGGGAAGGCATTGCCTTTATAAAAGAAAACAAGCACCACAGAGTACAAGCGGAAGTAAAACACTAAGTACAAAAGAAGTGCTGAAAAGTAAAAAGGGGCCGGAAATACAAGCCCAACTGTAAAGTACAACTCGAAAGGGAAAACAGCAACTGAAAAGTAAAGCTGCTACGCTGAGATGTCCACTGGAAATCCCACCTGAAGGGTGGGTACAGATAGCTCCTCTGCTCCTCGGGTCCCGCCATCCGCTCCGAGTATGTCCCACCCAGTGGTCTGCCTCTGGGATCCGCCTCGTCGTATAGTCCACCTCCAGGTACCGTCCAGTCCTCGAACACTCGGCCTCTGTCAGCACTGTCCGTCGTCTGCAACCAACACAACGAGGTGCGGGCATAGCCCGTGCAGGGGTGAGTATAACGATACTCAGTAGGGACCCCGAGACCATCAAGGTCTCACTAAAACCAACAAGGATAAACACAAGAAGATCTCAACAGATAAACTCTACTTAGATATATGCCCATACATATACCTAAGTTATCAAGTAACCCATCTCAATCATGAGGAAACACAAGGATTGTGAAAATGACGGATAACCACTACTCGGGTATATGCCCATACATATACCAAAGTTAGCAAGTGACCCATCTCAATCATGAGGTAAACACAAGGTCAAAAGTCTCAGCTCAAACCAGGATTTTCATTATCGAAACCGTAACTGCTGAAGAGCTCCGTCTCTAGAGTGTACAGTGGTCCTGTCACGACTCCGAGGTACTGCTCACTAACCTAAGACTGCTGAGGTACTCCTCCTGTCGAGTACTGCGGGTTTGCGGCCAACTACCTGGCGCTCCGTCCGCTGAGGGTCTGTCGCCAAATACCGGGCGCTCGCCCAAATAGCCTACTAAGGTACTCCTCCTATCGAGTACCGCGGGATTACTGCCATCTACCTGGCGCTCCGTCCGCCGTGGGTCTGCAGCCAAATACCGGCGCTCCGTCCACTGGGCTAGTCGACTCACTCCAAGTCGAGTCGGTCAAGCAGTCGTCAGGTCTCAGCCGGCTACACGGTCTCCGTACTCCGCACGCTCGTCTCCGGGAGGGTCCGCTCCACGAGCTACTGGTCGATACTCCAAGTATCTCAAAGTCCCACAAAGAAGTGTCTCAAAGGTCCGTCTCGTCACAGGGGTCTCAACGCAACAGACGGCGCGTCGATCGGACGCCCGGTCTGTGAGTTATTAGCCTTTTCGTCCCAGGGGCCCGGTTGGCTTCGAGAGCGTAACCAATCCCGGCCATATTTCAACTGTACCCCGAACTCCCATAGGGTATACTCATTGGGACCGTTACTAAACGTAACCACCAATTCCGCTGACGGCTCGTCAAGCGGACGTCCTGTCTGAAAGATATCAGCTTTCCCGTTCCAGGGGCCCGGTTGGATTTCGAGTACAATCCAACCCGGCCATACTCCGACTGCATCCAAAACTCGGGCGGAGTATGTCAAAAGTTCCGTCTCATCAAGAGGAAGTCAACGAAACAGACGGCGCGTCAATCGGACGCCCGGTCTGTGAGTTACTGGCATTTTCGTCTCCGGGGCCCGGTTGGTTTTTAAGGCAAAACCAACCCGACCATACTCCACCTGCGTCCAAACCTCGGGCGGAGTATGCCAAAAGATCCGTCTCATTAAGAGAAACGCAACGCGACTGACGGCGCGTCAATCGGACGTTCGTGGCTCAAGATATGAGCGTTTCCGCTCCGAAGGCCCAGTTGGTTTCGTGAACGAACCAACCCGGCCGAACTCAAAGTAATCCGAAACCTTGAGTGCGATATACCGAAACGACCGTCTCGATCCAAGGATCGCGTTGCCGCAGACGGTTCGTCGTTCGGAGGTCCGAGGCTCAAGTTATGAGCCAAAAACCAAATCAGGTTCGAAACGGGGGGGTCCGGGTCCGGGCCGACCCGGCCCGACCCCCCCCCCCCCCCCCGGGCGGCGCGGGGGGCCGGCGGCGGCGGACGGCGGCGGCGGACGGCAACGGCGGACGGCGGCGGCGGCGGGCGGCGGCGGCGGCGGGCCGCGGTGGCGGCGGCGGTGGGCCCGCGGTGGCGGGTGGCGGCGGACCGCGGTGGCGGCGGGCCGCGAGGGGCCGCACGCGGTCGGCTTTCGGGGTGCAAGCTCCCGCTTTGCTGGAGGGCGGCGCACGCGGGGTGCCGCGGCGGCTTGGCCGCACACGGTCGGCACGCAGGGGGCTAAGCCCCCCCGATTTACCTCTGGCGGCGCGGCTTAGCCGCGCCGATTT
This sequence comes from Viscum album, assembly GCA_963277665.1. NCBI lineage: Eukaryota > Viridiplantae > Streptophyta > Magnoliopsida > Santalales > Viscaceae > Viscum > Viscum album. The sequence goes on from OY728146.1 coordinate 366,774,085, forward strand.
TTAAAAGAAATGCCCCCCCGCCACGTGGGGGGGCTTGCTGGAACGGAACCGGGGGGCCGGCTGCCCCCCCCCCCCCCCCTTCTTCAAAAAAAAACCGCCCCCCTCTTAAAGAGGGGGGGTTTTTATTAGGCGGCCGGGGGATTAATTTTCCCCCGGTTTTAAAGCCTTCCGGCCGGCCAGCTGGGCGGCCGGTTTTCTCAAACGGGACCGGAAATTCCGGTCCCCCTTTCGGCTACTGACGCCGGCGGCCCGACCGCCGGTCTTCTCCTCCGCCGCGGCCCGGAACCGGCCGCGGTCTTCTCGTCCCGCCGCGGCCTGGAACCGGCCGCGGTCTCCTCGTCCTGCCGCGGCCCGGAACCGGCCGCGGCGTTCGTCATCCCGGCGCGGTGCGACGGCACCGCGCCCCTTTGCCGTGCTTTGATTCTTTTCAACGCGGCGCGATGGCATCGCGTTCTTGAAGATTTTTCCTCGGCGTGGCGCGACGGCGCCGCGTAATTTAATTGAACGATCATCCGCGTGGTGCGACGGCACCTCGCTACTTGCTTCCACCCGCAAGGATAAACATGAACGTTGGAGGGGGGTTCGGCCGTGTTCGTGCGGTCCGGCCCCCTCACGTTAAATTAATAACGCAACTTAAACAATCAAGCATCAAGTTAGACATGCGAGATCCACGTTCAAGGAAAAGAATAAAGAAATAAAGAACCAACAACCCCTACCTCGGGTATAAGTTCGAGGATTTGACTATGTCTGCGGAAGTCGACGTCGCGGAGATCGGGCGTCGCGGTAGTCGTTCGTCAATTCCGTTGACGAAGAGACGCGTCTGAAGAGGCACGTCATTGGCGAATCCTTGTACGCCGACGAAGGTTGTCCGAGGAAGGTGCGGTGTTCTCTCTCGTTGACACCGAAGACGAAGAAGAGCGGTGCGGCGTTCTTCGTCGGAAAAAGGGCGTTCCTCGTCAAGTCTTGAGGAAAGTCAAATTATAAAGAGAACAACGAACTCAAGAATCTCTACCTCGATAGTCGCACGGTGACGGAGTCGTGGAATATCGGTGTCGATTCCTTTGACGTCGGAGGAAGAGTCGTTATCGAAGGCGTTCGTCGCGGAAAACCGTCGCGGAAGAGATGACGCGGAAGAAGTACGCCGCGTCGCGGACACGACGTCGCGGATGGATCGTGTTCTTCGGCGGAGAAGTTCTTCGTTGAAGAACGACGTTCTTCGCGTTCTTCGTTGAGTTTAAGAAGAAGAAGAAAAGCTTCCAAAGCTCTCAAGAAATCCTCCCAAGGGTAAAAGAAACTCCTAGAATAATATAAGCTTTAACTTATATTATTTCATAACTTAACCACAAGAATTTCAATGGTTTGAAATTCAAAATGGATAACTCCAATATTAACTCACTTATTTAATATACATGAATTGTATAATTAAATAGAAGTTAACTTGTCAAGCCATTAAGAGGGAAAGTGAGGGAAGATGAGAGGTTTAGGTTTCGTGTGGGCCCCACCACACTTAATCCTCTCAAGGGAGGTTAAGTGGGTGTGGGTCCCACCCCCAACTCCCTTTGAGAGGAGTTAACCTACAAAAAGTAAATAAAAAGAATTCACACTTTTTATTCAACTTTTTTATAAATCTCCCAAAAACTAACTTTCAACCCGCAACAAACGCAACTCCCGAAAAGGTCTCGTTAAGCGAATATCGGCGCTGCGAGTTTATCGGTGCCCTCGGATTTCAATTCCGAGCACCGGATCAAAAGTTAGGAATTCCCGCTCGTTCGTTCACTGAACGTACCCGAGCCAAACTTCAGAACTTAATTCCGGGCACTCCGGGCCTCGGAATCAGGTGCCGTCTGAAACCGCGCTCTTGTAAAATTCTAAAGAAAATTAAGAAAAAATTTTCCTTGAATTTTACGGGTCTTTACATTACTCCCACCTCAGGGCTTTACGTCCCCGTAAAGCTACATCAAAAACTAGGGAAACAAAAGAGGGTACTGAGTACGCATCTGATCCTCCCGCTCCCATGTGCTCTTCTGGAGATTCCCGTGCCGCCATCTGTTGCGCACAAGAAGAATCGATCTCCCATGTAGGACCCGCTCCTGTCGATCCTCTATCTCCACCGGGACCTCCGTAGAAGTCGCCCCATCGTCAACGTCAAGCTCCCCATGGTCAAAGATGTGCGTCGGGTCGTGCACGTATCTCCTCAGTTGAGACACGTGGAAGTCGTCGTGCACCCGGTGTATCTGAGGTGGTAGAGCCAGGCGATAAGCCACCTCGCCAACCTTGCTGAGGACCTGGAAGGGTCTGATGAAGCGCGGAGATATCTTGCCGCCTCGGCCAAAACTCCGAATACCACGTCGAGGTGAGACCCGCAAAAAGACGTGGTCGCCATCCTCGAACTCCAGTGGCCTCCGCCTCCTGTCAGCGTATGACTTCTGCCGGCTCTGTGTTTTCCTCATCCGCTCCTGGATGACATGGACCTCTTCTGACGTGGTCCGGACCATCTCTGGTCCCACAAGAGCTGCGAGATTTCTTCTTTGCCGATGAGAGAAACCTGGTCTCATCCCCTGGATGAACCACATTCTTTGCCTAAAACAGTCAATCCTAACATGGATGATACTAATCCATACCAAGGATGACGTCGTAAGGCCTCGACGCTACTACTAAGAGATCCAACTGTTACTCTCGCCTCCAAGGGTTGAGTCACACTGTCGGCATCAGTGTGTGGTAACTGGTCTCCTCCAGTAGATGTCTCACAAGTGAGGGTCAAGTCAAAAGTCAACTGGAACCTCTTAGTAACATTACAAAAGAGGACAGGAATGAAAACATCACAAAGGATGCGTCTTTTATTATTGTAGCTCATAATACAAGACGCTACACAAAAGCAACATCAACATGGAACTAGAAGTACAAAAGACGTATCCACTAGTTCCGCTCCTGTCCTCCTGCTTTACGGTTGCTCAAGCATTTGTCGCTGCCTCAACCTCGGTTGCTCCCTCCAAGCCTGCGGATCGAGGAGTCGGACAGTCACGTGCCAGGTGACCCTTTCCGCGGCATGAGTAACACAACCTGCTCCTTGCACGGCTAGCTCTGTTCCCACTCCGGGTGCCCTGCACCACTGGTCCTAAAACCCGAGATCGCCCAACTGCTGGTCTGGTCCTCCTGGACCTCTGCATCATCTGTCTACTGCCCACAGATGACTCGGCTTCTGATCGAAAAACACGCGGTAAAGGCAGAATCTCCTGTACACGCTCGGGGTGTAGAGATACTGGCACAAAATCCACCCTGAAGAAGGTCTCGAAGTCTTCCCATGCGAAGTTCATCTCATCGCAAAACTGAAACAAGTGGCTCCACCACCTACCTGCTGCTGCGTGTAGTAGGGTCGCAGCGAGGATCACCATGAGGTCAGCTGGTGTCCTCACTAGCCTAAACACTCGTACCACTGCCTCCAGCCAGTCCTCTGCAGCCTGGGGATCCGTCTCCCCGTGAAACCTGGGCGGTCGCTGGCGTTGAAACTCATGCAGTGCGCTGAGGCGACGTGCATCGTCAGCGGCTGCTGCTGGAAGCATCGGGGGCTCGGCGGGTAGAGCTACCGCCGGTGCCACTGCTGACAAAGGGCCCTGCACCGAGGCCTCGTCGCTTGGTGGGCTGTCGTCACGTTCGATTCTCGGAACCCTAACTGGCTTCCATCGTGGGGCCATCCTGAAAGAAACAACGTAACACGATCAAACGATTATACCTGGTGAGCTGACCTGGTTTGAGCTGTTTTAAGGGGAAAAACCTTTGAAAACACACACGCAACCAGTGTTTTCGTGCACAAAGTCGGAAATCAGTTTTCAGGGTCCTGGTGTATGGATACGTCGGCCGCCCGCACCAACACTGGACTCCCTGAACTGAAAACCACACTCGGTACCCTTAACACTATTGCTTCACAGAAAGAAAGATCAGAGTTATAAATTCTAAGGTAGAACCGAACTCCTCTGATACCAATTTGTCACGACCCGTCCTCGGGGCCCGTGCCGTGACTACCCCAAGCCCGGCTTCCATAGGCCAGGGGCTGGCGACTAGCACCAAAGGCGTAAAATCCCTATAACTGGGAAGGCATTGCCTTTATAAAAGAAAACAAGCACCACAGAGTACAAGCGGAAGTAAAACACTAAGTACAAAAGAAGAGCTGAAAAGTAAAAAGGGGCCGGAAATACAAGCCCAACTGTAAAGTACAACTCGAAAGGGAAAACAGCAACTGAAAAGTAAAGCTGCTACGCTGAGATGTCCACTGGAAATCCCACCTGAAGGGTGGGTACAGATAGCTCCTCTGCTCCTCGGGTCCCGCCATCCGCTCCGAGTATGTCCCACCCAGTGGTCTGCCTCTGGGATCCGCCTCGTCGTATAGTCCACCTCCAGGTACCGTCCAGTCCTCGAACACTCGGCCTCTGTCAGCACTATCCGTCGTCTGCAACCAACACAACGAGGTGCGGGCATAGCCCGTGCAGGGGTGAGTATAACGATACTCAGTAGGGACCCCGAGACCCTCAAGGTCTCACTAAAACCAACAAGGATAAACACAAGAAGATCTCAACAGATAAACTCTACTTAGATATATGCCCATACATATACCTAAGTTATCAAGTAACCCATCTCAATCATGAGGAAACACAAGGATTGTGAAAATGACGGATAACCACTACTCGGGTATATGCCCATACATATACCAAAGTTAGCAAGTGACCCATCTCAATCATGAGGTAAACACAAGGTCAAAAGTCTCAGCTCAAACCAGGATTTTCATTATCGAAACCGTAACTGCTGAAGAGCTCCGTCTCTAGAGTGTACAGTGGTCCTGTCACGACTCCGAGGTACTGCTCACTAACCTAAGACTGCTGAGGTACTCCTCCTGTCGAGTACTGCGGGTTTGCGGCCAACTACCTGGCGCTCCGTCCGCTGAGGGTCTGTCGCCAAATACCGGGCGCTCGCCCAAATAGCCTACTAAGGTACTCCTCCTATCGAGTACCGCGGGTTTGCTGCCATCTACCTGGCGCTCCGTCCGCCGTGGGTCTGCAGCCAAATACCGGCGCTCCGTCCACTGGGCTAGTCGACTCACTCCAAGTCGAGTCGGTCAAGCAGTCGTCAGGTCTCAGCCGGCTACACGGTCTCCGTACTCCACACGCTCGTCTCCGGGAGGGTCCTCTCCACGAGCTACTGGTCGATACTCCAAGTATCTCAAAGTCCCACAAAGAAGTGTCTCAAAGGTCCGTCTCTTCACAGGGGTCTCAACGCAACAGACGGCGCGTCGATCGGACGCCCGGTCTGTGAGTTATTAGCCTTTTCGTCCCAGGGGCCCGGTTGGCTTCGAGAGCGTAACCAATCCCGGCCATATTTCAACTGTACCCCGAACTCCCATAGGGTATACTCATTGGGACCGTTACTAAACGTAACCACCAATTCCGCTGACGGCTCGTCAAGCGGACGTCCTGTCTGAAAGATATCAGCTTTCCCGTTCCAGGGGCCCGGTTGGATTTCGAGTACAATCCAACCCGGCCATACTCCGACTGCATCCAAAACTCGGGCGGAGTATGTCAAAAGTTCCGTCTCATCAAGAGGAAGTCAACGAAACAGACGGCGCGTCAATCGGACGCCCGGTCTGTGAGTTACTGGCATTTTCGTCTCCGTGGCCCGGTTGGTTTTTTAAGGCAAAACCAACCCGACCGTACTCCACCTGCGTCCAAACCTCGGGCAGAGTATGCCAAAAGATCCGTCTCATTAAGAGAAACGCAACGCGACTGACGGCGCGTCAATCGGACGTTCGTGGCTCAAGATATGAGCGTTTCCGCTCCGAAGGCCCAGTTGGTTTCGTGAACGAACCAACCCGGCCGAACTCAAAGTAATCCGAAACCTTGAGTGCGATATACCGAAATGACCGTCTCGATCCAAGGATCGCGTTTCCACAGACGGTTCGTCGTTCGGAGGTCCGAGGCTCAAGTTATGAGCCAAAAACCAAATCAGGTTCGAAACGGGGGGGTCCGGGTCCGGGCCGACCCGGCCCGACCCCCCCCCCCCCCGGGCGGCGCGGGGGCCGGCGTCGGCGGACGGCGGCGGCGGACGGCGGCGGCGGCGGGCGGCGGCGGCGGCGGGCCGCGGTGGCGGCGGCGGCGGGCCGCGGCGGCGGCGGCGGCGGGCCGCGTTGGCGGCGGGCCGCGTTGGCGGCGGGCCGCGAGGGGCCGCACGCGGTCGGCTTGCGGGGTGCAAGCTCCCGCTTTGCTGGAGGGTGGCGCACGCGGGGTGCCGCGGCGGCTTGGCCGCACACGGTCGGCACGCAGGGGGCTAAGCCCCCCCGATTTACCTCTGGCGGCGCGGCTTAGCCGCGCCGATTTTTAAAAGAAATGCCCCCCGCCACGTGGGGGGGCTTGCTGGAACGGAACCGGGGGGCCGGCTGCCCCCCCCTTCTTCAAAAAAAAAACCGCCCCCCTCTTAAAGAGGGGGGGTTTTTATTAGGCGGCCGGGGGATTAATTTTCCCCCGGTTTTAAAGACTTCCGGCCGGCCAGCTGGCCGGCCGGTTTTCTCAAACGGGACCGGAAATTCCGGTCCCCCTTTCGGCTACTGACGCCGGCGGCCCGACCGCCGGTCTTCTCCTCCGCCGCGGCCCGGAACCGGCCGCGGTCTTCTAGTCCCGCCGCGGCCTGGAACCGGCCGCGGTCTCCTCGTCCTGCCGCGGCCCGGAACCGGCCGCGGCGTTCGTCATCCGGCGCGGTGCGACGGCACCGCGCCCCTTTGCCGTGCTTTGATTCTTTTCAACGCGGCGCGACGGCGTCGCGTTCTTGAAGATTTTTCCTCGGCGTGGCGCGACGGCGCCGCGTAATTTAATTGAACGATCATCCGCGTGGTGCGACGACACCTCGCTACTTGCTTCCACCCGCAAGGATAAACATGAACGTTGGAGGGGGGTTCGGCCGTGTTCGTGCGGTCCGGCCCCCTCACGTTAAATTAATAACGCAACTTAAACAATCAAGCATCAAGTTAGACATGCGAGATCCACGTTCAAGGAAAAGAATAAAGAAATAAAAAACCAACAACCCCTACCTCGGGTATAAGTTCGAGGATTTGACTATGTCCGCGGAAGTCGACGTCGCGGAGATCGGGCGTCGCGGTAGTCGTTCGTCAATTCCGTTGACGAAGAGACGCGTCTGAAGAGGCACGTCGTTGGCGAATCCTTGTACGCCGACGAAGGTTGTCCGAGGAAGGTGCGGTGTTCTCTCTCGTTGACACCGAAGACGAAGAAGAGCGGTGCGGCGTTCTTCGTCGGAAAAAGGGCGTTCCTCGTCAAGTCTTGAGGAAAGTCAAATTATAAAGAGAACAACGAACTCAAGAATCTCTACCTCGATAGTCGCACGGTGACGGAGTCGTGGAATATCGGTGTCGATTCCTTTGACGTCGGAGGAAGAGTCGTTATCGAAGGCGTTCGTCGCGGAAAACCGTCGCGGAAGAGATGACGCGGAAGAAGTACGTCGCGTCGCGGACACGACGTCGCGGATGGATCGTGTTCTTCGGCGGAGAAGTTCTTCGTTGAAGAACGACGTTCTTCGCATTCTTCGTTGAGTTTAAGAAGAAGAAGAAAAGCTTCCAAAGCTCTCAAGAAATCCTCCCAAGGGTAAAAGAAACTCCTAGAATAATATAAGATTTAACTTATATTATTTCATAACTTAACCACAAGAATTTCAAAGGTTTGAAATTCAAAATGGATAACTCCAAAATTAACTCACTTATTTAATATACATGAATTGTATAATTAAATAGAAGTTAACTTGTCAAGCCATTAAGAGGGAGAGTGAGGGAAGATGAGAGGTTTAGGTTTCGTGTGGGCCCCACCACACTTAATCCTCTCAAGGGAGGTTAAGTGGGTGTGGGTCCCACCCCCAACTCCCTTTGAGAGGAGTTAACCTACAAAAAGTAAATAAAAAGAATTCACACTTTTTATTCAACTTTTTTATAAATCTCCCAAAAACTAACTTTCAACCCGCAACAAACGCAACTCCCGAAAAGGTCTCGTTAAGCGAATATCGGCGCTGAGAGTTTATCGGTGCCCTCGGATTTCAATTCCGAGCACCGGATCAAAAGTTAGGAATTCCCGCTCGTTCGTTCACTGAACGTACCCGAGCCAAACTTCGGAACTTAATTCCGGGCACTCCGGGCCTCGGAATCAGGTGCCGTCTGAAACCGCGCTCTTGTAAAATTCTAAAGAAAATTAAGAAAAAATTTTCCTTGAATTTTACGGGTCTTTACATAATTTCTAGACATTGAGTAAATTAAATTATTTATGACACAATAATGTTGCAGTGTTTACCTCATGAATAAACAATTTAAATAAATTAGATTATTAATATTAAAATAATATCCAAAACATGTCCAATTTTTATTGGATGATTTTATTTCGACCATGAGTCATCTTATATTTAAACCTAATGATTTTTTGACCTTTATAATCCGAATATCATTATATAATAAAATAATATTTTCACACATTACTAAAGAGCCCCTCCTCCCCCTTATAAAACAAGAACACTTCTAACCAATTCCTCACACCTCTCAAGCCTTTAGGCTCTTCCAAAATCAGAAAAATGATTCTTACTACATCCATCGACTCATCCTAAAAGCCTTACCTTAGGTAGAAGGAACTTCAAGAAGTCCTTTTGGTTCAAACCAAGGATGTTACCTAAATTAAAGGTAACTATTTCTCTTAATTTCTTTTCTTTTATTTTACTTATCCAACCCCTAAACACTTTTTATTACATTATTTTATAAAAACTCCACTATCCTTAATATACTATGATGTTTTTATGAAAATTATTCTAATTACACTTACACACACCTCCATCTATGGAGTGAAAAACATAATGTTTCTGTGGACGGTAAACTAACACCTCGTGAAACGATGATTGTTCAATTACCTCCAACCACCTCTCAAGGTGGCCATTATGATGGCACTATATTTACCTATGATATATATTATATTTATGTTTTCTTCGTGCTTCTGTATTTTTCTTTTATATCATACCTTAATGGTTTCCATTGTGGGTAAACATGATAATTTCACTTGAGGAAGTGCATACTACCTCCCCCGCAAGGTGATATGACTCATTAATTCCATATGTGGGATGTATAAAGGATGGAGTTAATGATTCTATATATGATATTATACTGGAATTATAATATACCTATGTATCATTATGTTTTAAATCCATTAAAATAAGAAATTTAAAATGAAAGAAGCATTCATGCGTACGTACGACTTACCGTCTCCATGAATGGTGCATTTCATTTCTTACTCCAAAATGATATGTACTGTTATAAATACACATATATACTGGATATATATTATATATATTATATCAAAATAATGAATATCATTCTGGATATAATTAACTTTTGACCATGTGAACAACTTGTAACTATAAGGTGTTCATTTTTTACTCAAGTGCCAAATATCAACATAGCAAACGTTATTAACTTAAATGGTTATATAATGTTTATAACACGGAAATAAGTGATATAAAAGGAATAATAAACTTGAAAAATGTTTTTAAGCAAGTATAAATTAACTTTTGTTTATTATTCAGGATATTAAAGAATGAAAGAGTCAAGTCGGACATGAGGTAAGGGGTTTCTTATCTCACATTTAATTCTGTCAGATTTCCATTGTTCACTACTTATTTATTGCATGTGGTGTATTTTGTACTTCCATTTGATATATATTATCATGATTCCCTTTATATTCATAATATTATGTGATTCATTTGGTGGTTATTGACTATTGTTCATACGACTTCATTGATTACAATTTGGTAACGGTTAATACTGCAATCACTTCATTATCCGAGGTTGTTTATACGTAATTATCTTCTCAGACCTCTTTATCAACCACATCCATGTTTCAAAAAAAAATTATTTCAAAACATTTTTACTATTTACTAGACAATGGGTTAATTTCATTTATACCCTAATGTTTTTTTAAAGGAATCCTTCCACCGTTTTCCAAACTAGGTACTTTTTAACCTTTTCAAAAAAATTAAGGTAAGAATGTCTTTTTTTAACTTATACGATGGGTGTGGCTATTTTCTGACGTTATAAAATCATTGAAGCTTCCCTTACAATCTTATAAGAATATTATCAAAATAAATGTTGTCTTTAAAAATACGCGACTCTTAAATGATTTCAAAATAAAAATCGATATTTCTCTAAAAATGGTTTTGATTTCATCTATGTCAACTTCCTTTGATGGATTTTATGATTATCTAAAGTTGATTTATTATGATACAAAACATCCATATTCTATTGAAGGTTATGCGATATGTTTGATTGTGGATTTGAAATTTTTATACCATACATGTTTTATGGTTAAGATATTGACATTTTGTATGCTAGTTTTAATATAAATGTTTATGATATGTTTAAACCATTTCATAGGAGGAATGTATTGGACTTAGTAAGTGATGGGTAGAGCCCGTTATAGCTCCTCGATGCATCGATAGGTCTAATGAGAAAACTAGACATGGAATTGGCTAAGGTAATTTCCCAATTTGATATATAGTTTTGGCCGAGGCCTTAATCTTTTTTAGACATCTTGGCTGAGGCCTTGACAAAATGTTTCAGAATGTCCGACATTATACATTTCCTCATTATGAAAATAATATTGATGGTTTATATGGTCATTAGACTAGTAGAATACCCATGATTATGTTTTATTATGGAATTATTTAATCAGCACATATTCCTGCCATAAAAGTATTCATCTTTATTATTGGTAAAGTCATGTGGTATAATTATTCACCATGCTTAATATTTATGTTTTCTTCCACTGTATTGCTTACCCTTACTGAGCATTTGAGATCACCCCTTTCTATGTTTTATTTTTCCTAGGATTCCATGAAGAGTGTTATGATTGATATGCATGGTTAAGCTAAGGGAATAATGGCATTCATAAAGGATTATTTCTGTTCTGTAGTTTGTTATAAAGTGTAATGTAACATTCATGTATGTAATCTATTTTCCAAGACTGCTAAACTAATTGGTCTTTTGGGACTTGATTCATTGTAATCATGCCAATGTTATGTAATAATGCACCGACTCTGGATAACTGGGGTCCGGGAATTATAGTTGGTATCAGAGAAGGATTAACAATAACCTTTGAAACTAGATTTAGATAAACTCTGATTAGATCACATAGACTGAAGATATACAGTTAGGATTAGTATAAAAGATCTTTTTTGAATATTGGTAATGTAGAGATTTTGTGAGTTTTTCAAGCAAATACATCCCTATCTAGATATGACCAGGTAAGGCAGCTCTAGCACAGATTTACCAAGGGGTAACACCTAAATACACCGCTTTGAGCTAGACTCGAACAGGAACTGGTGCATGAAAATGGGACTTGTTGCACTCTTGGTTACGATACTCCCAGGGGATATGCTTAGGATAATTCTTGTTTTCTTTACAAACCACTATGAAGGGTTTATGATTATATATCTCCTCAAAGAAAACATTTTTGTGATTATGGATTATATCCATAAACTGTTCAATTTATGTTAGGTATTTTTCATGTTTGTAATTATGAATTGTGATTCATAAACTGACGTAGTGTATGCCATTGTTTAGAAACGTTTCCGAGTAGAAGGACTGAGAACTCCAGCAATACGTATGATCCAAAGTGTAAGAAGGGTCATATCATTCATGGTATTAAGACAACATTTAGTAGGTAAATAGTCTCCCATGTATTCTCAATATATGAAGAAACAATATCATGTGTTAGTAAGATATGTAAAGAATTCTCTAAGTCATATGGCTTTGAAGGGATGCAAGACAAGAAAAGGATGGTAGAGAGAAAGATGGATAAAGGGAATAAGGGAAAGAAGGATTTTCCCATATGGGATAAATGTGGAAATAATCACCTTGGTAAATTCTTAAAGGAAATGTGAGTTTTTTTATAAGTATGGATAAAAAGGTCACCAAGTATGTGATTTTAAGGGTAAGAAAAAGTTTTCAAATGTAAAATGCTTCATCTGCAAGGTGATGAGATACTACGCGAATCATTTTCCTAGTCATAAGAGTATATCGCAAATAATGTTATTGGATAATAATCAACTGATTATACTGTCACGACCCATCCTCAGGGCCCATGCTGTGACTACACCAAGCCCGCCTTCCATAGGTCAGGGGCTGGCGACTAGCACCAAAGGCGTAAATCCCAATAACTGGGAAGGCATTGCCTTAATGAAACATAAATACATCCATCCAGAGAACAAGCGGAAGTAATCCACCAAGTAAAAAAGAAAGTGTTGAAAATTAAATGGTCCAGAATACAAACCCAACTGTAAAGTACAGCTACAACTGAATGAAAGTACAACAGGAAAGACAACAGCTGGAAGATAGAAGGATCTCATGTGTCATCCACCTCGGTTCCTACCTAAACGGTAGGTACATATAGCATCCTCAACGCTCTCGCCTGCTAACCTCCTCCGAGTGCCGACTTGTTGTGAAATTCACCTCTGGGTATTGAATCGTCATGAGGTCCACCTCCGGGTACTATCCGGTGCTCGTACACTCAGTCTCCGTCAGCGCTGTCCGTCGTCTGCATCCAACACACTGAGGTGCGTGCATAACCCGTGCAGGGGTGAGTATAACGATACTCAGTTTGGACTCTAAGACCCTCAAGGTCTAACTAAATCCAACAAGGATAATGACAAGAAGAATATCAATAGATAACCATTACTTAGGTATAAGCCCATACTTATACCAAAGTTATCACGTAACCCATCTCAATCATGAGAAACCCAAAAGTTATGAAATCAATGGATAACCACTACATAGATATATGCCTATACACATAACTAAGTTATCAAGTGACCCATCTCAATCATGAGGTAAACACAAAGGTCGTTGACTCAGCTCAAACCAGGATTTCCATTAGAGATATCAAAAACACAAAAGCTGAAGAGCTCCCCCTCTAACGAGTACAGTAATCCTATCACAACTCCGAGGCGCTGCTCACTAACCATAGACTGCTGAGGTAGTCGTCCTGTCGAGTACCGCAGATCTGCTGCCAAATACCGGGCGCTCAGTCCACTGAGGGTCTGCCGTCAAATACAGGGCGCTCTACCTAAAAGCCTTCAGAGGTACTCCACCTATCGAGTACCACAGGTCTACTGCCAACTACCAGGCGCTCTGTCCACTGTGGGTCTGCAGCCAAATACCAGGCGCTCCATCCACTGGGTTAACCGAATCACTACGAGTTGAATCGATCAAGCAGTCATTAGGTCTTCGGCTACTAGGTCACTGCACTCCGTACGCTCGCCTCCGAGAGGGTCCACTACACGAGCTACTGGTCGATACATCCAAGTGTCGCATAATCTCTAATGGACGTATCACAAAGGACCGTCTCGTCATAGGGGTTTCATCTCAACAGGCACGTCAATCGGATGTGCAGTCTGTGAGTTATTAGATTTTCCAGTCCAGGGGATCGGTTGGTTTTTAAGCTAAAAACAACTCGAACATAGCCCAACTATGTCCAAAACTCAGTTGAAGTATTCCAAAATAACCATTTCATCAAAAGGAATCCAACAAAGTTGAAGGCACGTCAATCGGACGTCCGGAGCTCATGTTATAAGCGTTTCTCCTCCGAGGGACTGGTTGGTTTTGGGTTCGAACCAACCCTGCCATACCCAAACTTCCCCCGAAACCATGCGTGTAATATATGTAAACGACCTTCGTGATCCAAGGATTCCTACTCAACTGACGGTAAGTCGATCAGAGGTCTGTAGCTCATGTTATGGTCAAAAGACCTAAAATATTCTGAATTGGGGGTCTGGGCCCGGTCTAACCCGGCCAGCGAGCCGAGCAAGGGGCGCGACCCCTACATTCCGCAGACGCGGCACCAGGGTGGCGCCGCTGGCTCCCCTGGAACCGCACGGCCACAGGATTTCTCCCTCGCCACCGCAGCTTCAGCCGCGGTGGGCGTCTACCGGCCGCCCGCCGTGGCGGCGGCCGGAGGCGTTGGCCGGCACCGCGCCACCGGGTACTTCCGCGGGCCACCAGAGTCATTCGGGTGGTCCGATTTTACTCCTATCTGCGCCTGCGGTTGTCTCGGGACCTTTACATCACTGCGAATGCCTCCAATCACCATTTCGGTCTTTCTTTGTTGTCACCAAATGTTCCTCACATCAAGAACAAAGTAACAGTGGATTCAGACTTGTTCGTTAGTCCACACCCACCGCGTTAGTGGTTCAAAACATCACCCAACAATTTCACGCCATGCTGAGGGTATAAATAACATAAAGAAATTTATACAAATTCCCCTACCTGAAATCGGTAGAATCCATTCCAGACGAAGGAAGGAATTCCGCGTTCGATGACGTTCAACGTTTGTCACCGCTCGTCGACCTCCGGATCGTTTCCCCCAACGGTTGTCATATTCTCCATTCTTCGTTGAAGGATGACATCATCGGCGCTTTGCCAGAGATTTCCCCACGATCCCCCATTCATTCTCTAAGGGATCGATTAAATAAAAAGAATAAATCTCCATGTTTATCTCTTTAATATGGTTTATTACTGAACCATAATAAAAGCACCATTAATTAGGCGAGTGATTCGATTTCACAACAAAAGAAATAGATCATTAAATGCCCTATTTAATCACTTTCATTACACTACAGTTCTGCCATCTTTCACTCAACAGTTGAAGAAATAATGAAATAACTTGCATAGTTATTTTATTATTTATCTGAAAAGTCCAAAATTTAACTTTTTCTTAAGACTCCTAACAACTGAAGATAAGCTTCGCCTAAGATAATCTCAGCGATGTGAGTCCACCGGCGCCCTCAGATATCAATTCTGATCACCGGTTCAAAAGATAGAAAAAATTGCTCATTCGTTCAGTGAATGTACCCGAGCTAAACATAGAAAATTAATTTCGGGAACCCCTGGCCTCGAAATCAAGTGTCGTCAGAAGCCACAAACTTGTAAAATTCCACCTTGAAATTTTCAGGTCTTTACATTACTCCCACTTCAGTGATTTGAATCCCCATAAAGCTACAACAAAAACTAGGGAAACTAAAAGAGTTACTAAGAACTCATCTGAACTTCCTGCTCCCATGTACTCTCCTGGAGGTTCATGTGCTGCCAACAAAAGTGAACAAGAGGAATTAACCGTCCTCATAGGACCCGCTTTTGTCGATCCTCAACCTCTACTGGAACCCTGTGAAGGTCGCCCCATCGTTGATGTCCATCTCCCTGTGGACGATGATGACAGATAGGTCATGCACACATCTCCTCAGCTGAGATATGTGGATGACGTCATGCACCCGGTGCATCTGAGCTGGAAAATCTAGATGAAACGCGGAGATACCATTCCTCCCCAGCCAAAACTCCATAGACCCCATCGAGGTGAGGACCGTAGAAATATGTGGTCATCACTCTCGAACTCCAGTGGTCTCATCCTCTATTAGCATAGGACTTCTCTCTGCTCTGTAAAGTCTTCATCCGCTCCTGGATGATCTGAACCTTCTCCGTCGTAGCCTGAACCATCTCTGGTTCTACCCATGCTAATTCCATCATTATCCACAATGGATATCGGCAATGCGGCCACCTGCTATCTCGCTAATCCTAATAGCTGAAAGCCCGATCTCCTACTAAGAGCATCTTCTACAATGTTCCCCTCCCCGGGAGTATAACCTATCTTGAAGTCATAGTCTCGGAGGAATTCAAGCCATCACTGCTGTCTCAGGTTCATGTCCTTCTGAGAGAAGATACACCTGAGACTATTTGAGTTGGAGAGAACCGTAAACCATTCACTCAACGAACAATTGGTGAGACTAGCCAATTGTGAGAACTCATCTCACCCTTCTTTGTCTACGTTCTACCAATAAGATGATGAGATTTCTCCTCTGCTGAAAAGATAAATATGGTCTCACCCCCTGGATGAACCATGTTCTTTGCCTAATACAGTCAATCCAGACATGAATGGTACTATTTCAAGCCATAGACGACGTCGTAAGGCCTCGACGCTACAACTACGAGATCCAACTATTACTCTCGCTTCCAAGGGTTGAGTCACATTGTCGACATCAGTGCATGGTTACTGGGTCTCCTCTAGTTGGAATCTCAGAAGTGAGGGTCAAGTCAACAGGTTTAAACTGGAACCTCTTATTATCGACCATACTAAAAGAACAGGATAGAAAATGTCACAAGGACAAGTATCTTGTATTACTACATCTCAAGGTATAAAGACACAAAACAACCACAAACAATGATATTTATAAAGCTAGAAGCATCATGAACAAAGGCCTCTATGCCTGGAACTAGTCCCACTCCTTCCCACCTGCTTCCAGAGTTCTGTAGTCGTATGATTTAGCTTCTTGAAGCTGTGCTCTACCACGTCCACCTGTTCCATGTGGTCGTGGTGTTACTCCTGGTGGTGATGGTGGAAATGCGTTGAATCTTCGTACACCACTAGCTGCATGGACAGATCCTCTACCACGGTCACCTTCTCCTTGCGGTCCGCCTTGATCGAGCCTCTACCTCTACCTGAGAGATTCTTTAGCTATTTGATGATCATTTGTACAGCGGGTCCGACAGTCACGTGCCATGTGACCAAGCCCATCGCAGGAGTATCAATGCCCGCCCCTGGCACGACTGACTCTGACTCCACTCCGGTTTCCCCGCACAACTGAACCTAAGTTGTGCAGTCGAACACCGGTGGGTCTGGTCCTCTTGGATTCCTGTGTCGTCTATCTACTGCCAGCTACAGAAGACTCCGCTGTAAGTCAACTAGTGGTGGGTACTGATACTAGAGACTGATCAGCAAGGAAACATTCCACTAGAAGGGATCTCTCCAATACTCCCAACTACATTGGAATGTTTTGAGAAACAACTAAATCCCTAATATCTTTCCTGAACCCCTGCTTGAAGGTCCGAGCCCTGAAGAACGGGTCTCGTACCATATCTGTGGAGTAGCATGAGAGGTCTATGAACCTTTCTGAGTACTGTGCTACTAACATGTTCCCATGCTGCAGATGCATTAGCTCCTGTATCCACACCGCTTGAAGGGTGGCTAGTACAAACTCCACCCAGAACAGGCTCTCGAAGTCTTCCCATTGGAGTGTCACCTCATCATGCATCTGGAGGATCAGGCTCCACCATCTTCCTCCTGCTGCCTGAAGGAGGTTGGCAGCTAGGATCACCATGAAGTTCATTGGTGTACATACTAGCCCGAAGACTCTCGCCACAGCCTCCATCCAATCCTCAGCCTCCTGTGGGTCCGTATCTCCCTTGAACCTGGGTGGCATGTGGCGTTGGAACTCGTGTAACGTGCTCAAGCGGTGTGCATCACCTACTGCTGGGGCTAGTGGCATCGGTTTCCCAACAGGTGGTAGTACCGCTGGTGCCTCAACTGAAGAGGGCCCAGTACTGAGGCCTCGTCGCTCGGCAGGCTGTCAGTACGTAAAAATCTCAGGGCTCTAGCAGGTCGTCCACGGGGAGGTATCCTGAAAGAAATAGATGTTAAACGGTCAAAAGACTATACATGGTGAGCTGACCTGGTTTGAGCTGACATAAAAAAAAATTTGGAAACACACACGCAATCATTGTTTTGATGCACTAAGTCAGAAATCAGTATTTAGGGTCCTGGTGTATGGATACGTCGGCCACCGCACCAACACTGGGCTCCCTGAAATGAAAACCACACTTGGTAACCTTAACACTATTTCTTCACAGAAAGGAAATTATCAGAGTTCTATGTTCTACAGTAGAACCGACTCCTCTGATACCAATTTGTCACGAAGCGTCCTCGGGGCCCATGTCGTGACTACCCCAATCCCGGCTTCTATAGGCCAGGGGCTGGCGACTAGCACCAAAGGCATAAATCCCGATAACTGGGAAGACATTGACTTTGTAAAACATAAACACATCCAACTAGAGAACATGAGGAAGTAATAAACTTAGTATAAAAGAAAGTGCTGAAAAGTAAATGGTCCAGAATACAAACCCAACTGTAAAGTACAACTACAAATGAACGAATGTACAACAGGAAAGACAATGGCTGGAAGATATAAGCATCTCTTGTGTCGTCCACCTCAGTTCCTTCCTGAAGGGTAGTTATAGATAGCATCCTCAACGCTCTCTCCCGCAAACCTCCTCCACGTACCGTCTCGTCGTGAAATCCACCTCCGGGTACTGACTCATCGTGAGGTCCGCCTCTGGGTATCGTCCAGTCCTCATACACTCGGTCTACATCATCACTGTATGTCGTCTGCATCCAACACAATGTGGTGCGGGAATAGCCCATGCAGGAGTGAGTATAACGATAATTAGTAGGGACCCCGATACCCACATGTCTCACTAAATCCAACAAGGATAACCACAAGAAGAATCTCAACAGATAACCTTTACTTAGGTATAAACCCATACTTATACCTACGTTATCAAGTAACCCATATCAATCATGAGGATCAAACAAGTTATGAAATCAACGGACAACCACTACTTAGATATATTCCCAAACATATACCTAAGTGATCAAGTGTCCCATCTCAATCATGAGGTAAACACAAAGGTCATTGACTCGGCTCAAACCAATATTTCCATTAGTGATATCGAAACCAAAACAGTTGAAGAGCTCCCCTTATGATGAGTACAGTAATCTTGTCACAACTCCAAGGCATTTATCACTAACCATAGACTGTTGAGGTACCTCTCCTGTTGAGTACCATGGGTCTGCTGCCAAATACCGGGTGCTTCGTCCGCTGAGGGTCTGCCGCCAAATACCGGGTGCTCTCCCTAATAGCCTTTAGAGGTACTCCTCCTATCGAGTACCGCGCATCTCCTAAAAAATACCAGGTGCTCCATCCACCGTGGGTCTTATAACAAATATCGAGCGCTCCATCCACTACGCTAACTGAATCACTACGAGTCGAATCAGTCAAGAAGTCATCAGGTCTTCAGCTACAAGGTCTCCGCATTCTGTACGCTCACCTTTGGGAGGGTCCACTCCATGAGCTACTGGTCGATACATCCAAGTGTCACATAATCTCACATGGAAGTATCACAAAGGACCGCCTCGTCATAGGGGTCTCATCTCAACAGACGGCGCGTCAATCGGACGCCCGATCTATGAGTTATTAGATTTTCCGTTCGAGGGGCCTGATTGGTTTTTAAGCTAAAACCAACCTGATCATACCCCAACTGCATCCAAACCTCAGGTGAATAATTCCAAAAGAACCGTCTTACCAAGATGAATCCAACAAAGTTGATGTCATGTCCATCGAACGTCCGGAGCTCATGTTATAAGCGTTTTCGCTCCGAGGGCTCGGTTGGTTTCGTGTTTGAACCAAAACGGACATACCCAAACTTCTCCGAAACCTTGAGTGTAATATAACGAAACTCCCATCTCAATTCAAGGATTCATATGCAACTGACGGTGCATCGATCAGAGATCCGTAGCTCATGTTATGGGAAAAACACCGAAAATGGTCTGAAGTGGAGGTCTGGGCCTGGTCCGACCCGGCCCATCCCCCCCTGGGTCGGCCCGAACTGGGTCGACCTGACCCGGGTACGGGTCCGGCCTGACAGGGTGCGGCCCAGCCCAGTCCGTGCGACTCTCGCCGGCCCGACTGAGGGGGTGCGCTGGCTCGACCAGCGAGACGAGCATGGGGCGCGACCCCCGCTTTCCGTGGATGCGGCGCCAGGGTGGCGCCACTGGCTCCCCTGGATCCAGTGTGGCCACGGGATCCCGCCCTTGCTGTTGCGGCTTCAGTCGCGACGTTCTTTTGCCGGCGGCGCGCCGGGGCACCGCCACCTCCGGCTGCCGGGGACTTCCGCGGGCCACCGGAGTCATTCCAGTGCTTCGATTTTACTCCCGTCTGCGCCTGCGGTCATCTCGGGACCCGTACATCACTGCGAAGACCTCCAATCACCATTTCGGTCCCTCTTCATTGTCACCAAATGTTCCGCGCATCAAGAACAATGTAGCGGTGAGTTTGGACTTGTTCGTTAGTCCTCACCCACTGCGTTAGTGGTTCAAAACATCACCCAACAATTTCACGCCATGCCAAGTGTATAAATAACATAAAGAAATTTGTACAAATTCCCCTACCTAAATTCGATGGATTACAATGCAGACAAAGGAAGGAATTCCATGTTAGATGATGTTCGACGTTTTTCACCGCTCGTCGACCTCCAGATCATTTCCCCCATTGGTTGTCGCATTCTCCATTCTTCGTTGAAGGATGACATTGTTAGTGCTTTGCCAGATATTTCCCCGCGATCCCCCATTCTTTCGCTAACAGATCGATTAAATAAAAAGAAAAAATCTCCACATTTATCTCATTAATATGGTTTATTAATGAACAATAATAAAATCACCATTAATTAGGCGAAAGAAGAGGTTTCACAAAAATAGAAACAGATCATTAAATGCCTTATTTAATGACTGTCATTACAATGCGGTTCGGCCAACTGTCGCTCAATGGTCGAAGAAAGATTAAAATAACTTGGTTAGTTATTTTATTATTTTTCCCAAGAGTCCAAAATTTATCCTTTTCATCAGACTCCTACCAACCAAAGTTAAGCTTTGTCTAAGTGAATCTCAGTGTTGTGAGTCCACCGGTCCCCTGAGATTTCAATTCCGATAACCGGTTCAAAATATAGAAAAACCTGCTCATTCGTTCACTAAACATACCCTAGATAAACTTCAGAAATTGATTCCAGGCACACCGGGCCTCAGATCAAGTTCTGTCAGAAGCCATAGACTCGTAAAATTCCAAAGAAATTAAAAAAAAATCCATGAAATTTCCAGGTCATTACAGATACTACCTCAGATGAGGATGAATTCCTGGTGTTCTTATGATAGAATTATTTAGTTTGACTGTCGTATCTACACTATACTAGTTATATGAATTATGGAGATAAATAATGTTTTTACTGTAGTACTATTTTATTGGGGATTTGAGATTATATGGTTCTATGAAAAGCGACTCAATAGTAAGCTACACTTTTTGTGAAAATACATTGTTAATGGAAATGTATTACTTAATATGGTCCCAATAATGAGGTCGTGATTTTGGAATAAGAGATGGTTGATTTGGATGAATTATATTTGAAATTTTTGACTACCTTGAAACTGATTAATAATTTGTATATTCCATAATTGTTGGAGTTTACAACATTTTCGGAGAGAAGAAGTATATCCAATATTCTCTAAGGAATAAGGAAGTATGAATATAATAAAGAAGGTTTTATGGTAATTCAGGATGTTGTAGTGTTTTAAATTAATTCATGATGCAGGTGTTCACATGTTATTACGTGGAAAAAAGGATCTTCATTGTCTTTACCTTCCTTATAAATTTTGGAATATGAGTTTGGATAGAAGTATTTTGGATAATTCTAAATTTTGGTATGTATTTAGTTTGAAATTTGTTACTATTGTTAAGGTTATTTTTGGATTTTTATAAAAAAGACAACACGCAGACTGTGTGACAACCCGTCGCGTCGAACAAAGCAGCAGGAACCGAACACACAACCATAGTGCGATTGAGATTTATCGCCTACCACTGGACTACGTGAAGTCCCTGAATTGTGTAATGTAGTTTCTTTTTTTATGGGTCTGATAGGAGAATTATAAATTCAATTTTGATGGACCCTTATACGAATCAGATAAATTGTATACTTTTTAGTTCTACTATCTTTTAGAGTAAAATATGAGTTTGTGGTAGAAATTAGTTAAAGGATGGAACTCTACTTGTGATGTATATTTTTTTCTTCTCTTATTCTATGAAAAAATTATTTATTAAACATTAGGTAAGGGATCATAAAACTAAAAATGTGGTATCGTAATACCTTATGTTTTGTTGAATTGATGATATTTTAAATAATCATAGATTGATGGATTTGAGGACCTCAATTATTAAATTGTTTGTGACTGATGACCTCATTCACACCCTAAAAATATTTATGTTTTTCCTCTAATTATGTGTCTCTAATTTCCACCAATGTTCTCCTAATCAAGATCATAATTTGGTGGTGACTTTTCATTCCTCTTTTTCTTTTATTAAGACTAAATCTTATTAACCCAATTTCCAATGTGGGTTTTCCCACAAATGTATTTTCTATTTTCAACCTTTTATTTTCGAAGAAAAATTTCAAATTGCGATGATGCAATTTATTGAAGGAGGGAAGACTGTAACACCCCAAGATTTCCTAGTTCGTTATTTTTCAATGTAATTCAATAACTTCCAATACACGCAACACCGAGTTCAAGCGCACCATGACTTTCCAAAATAGCCGTTCAAAAGTGGTTATGAGTAGTATTAACTGAATTTTGAACATTATATAATCCGTATAATTTTATAATCAATATTATCGGTTTCATAGACATAATGTAAGAACAAATTCATTTTTTTCAGATAAAAGAAGTATTTAAAAAAAATAAAAATTTACCACTTTTTAATGGTGAACCTTTTTTAAATAAAATATTTGAAACTTATATATATTCAATTTGACTAAATAAATATATTATTTAAAATGGGAACATAAAAAATTTACTATTTGTAAATTTTCTGAATTTTTCCGATAATGTTCATTTTTTTAATTAATAGTGAAAAGTATTGTATTTTAATTCAAAAAGTTCCTTTTAATCTAATTTATTTATATAGATAGATTATTTTTTTAATTGATTTTAAAGTGTAATTAGAATATATTATTATCGTTTAATCCAATGTTTTTCATTGGAATTAATTTCACTTTGAATTTGGACATAAACAAGTGTCAATCTTTTAATAGATATTGTTTCTTAAAAATAGGCCTTTTGGTTTTGAAAATGTGAATTAATTTTTAATTAATAAATGCAACTTAAATTTTTTTAATTTTTTAAAATAGAATTCATTTTTTGAATTCGGAATATCAAAATTATCTTAGGGTGAATTTTTTATATTTTTCTGAAAACTTTCAAGTTTTGATGAATAGTTAAAAACAAAAAGTTATTGTTTAAAACCGAATTTTTATTTAAATAATTATTTATTTTATTTATATATATTTTAGGAAATAATAAATAAATAATACCTATATATTTTAAATTTAATTCATTGGAGTCATTTTGTAATAATATTAGATATAAAAAATTTTATTGAACTTTTCATCGTCTTTTACCCACCTTCTAGGGGAATTTACAAATTCACATAAAACATAATTTTACCTCTTCTGTGAGCTGAATTTAAAAAATCTGAGTGACATGGTTAATATCAAGGAGGAAAATGTGGTTCAATAAGATAAAATAATTTTTGGTGAACAGTAACTTTTTTCTTTTATTTACCGCAGTTAAAGGTAAATAGGGTAATTGAAGGTAAAAAGAATATTGTAATATTTCAAAATTACCTTAACACATATCTTAACCTTATTTAATGAGTAATGGCCGACCAAGGGAATCTATGGGTTGATTGTTGGACCACATTGAGCCACTTATTAATGATAATGACACTTTAGATTAATTAATTTAATGTAGAGGAAAAATTGACATCAAAAAACCTTTTAGTAATTAATTTTCATATGGTGTAATATAAGTAATATTTTTGACTATAAATATTTATTATAAATATACAAATATTTCCTACATCATGGTATATTTTTTATAATTTTTAGACATCGAAAAAATTAAATTATTTATGACAAAATAATGATGCATTATTTACCTCATTAATAAATGATTTAAATAAATTAGATTATAAATATTAAAATAATATACAAAACATGTCCAATTTTTATTTGATGATTTATTTCGACAATGAGTCATCTAATCATAAGCCCTAATTATTTTTGGATATTTATAAACCGAATATCATTATATAATAAAATAATATTTTCACACTTTCCTAAAGAGCCCCGCCTCCCTCTTATAAAAGGAGTCCACTTCTAACCAAATCTGCACACCTATAAAGCATTTATGATAATAAAAAATCTGCCAAATTAATCTACAAACATCCCTCTACTCTTCTTGGAAGCCTTACCATAGGAAAAAGGCACTTCAATAAGTCCTTGTGGTTCAAAACAAAGGAAGTTACCCAAATTAAAGGTTACCGTTTCTCTTAACTTCTTTTCTTTTATTTTAATTCTCCAACCCTAAACTATTTTTATTCATTTATTTTATAACAACTACAGTATCCTCAATATACTAGTATGTTTTTATGATAAGTATTCTAATTAAACTTACACACACCTCCATCTAATGGGTGAAGAACATACTGTTTCTGTGGATGGAAAACTAATGCCTCACGAAACGATGATTGTTCAATTACCTCCTACAGCCTCTCATGGTGGCCATTATGATGGAACTGTATTGATATATGATATATATTATGTTTATGTTTTCTTCATACTTATGTATTTTCTTTTATAGCATACCTTAATGGTTTCCATTATGGGTAAACGTGATAATTTCATTTGAGGAAGTGAAAACTACCGCCCCCTCAAAGTGACATGACTCATTAATACCATATGTGGGACGTATAAAGGATGGAGTTAATGATATTATATATGATATTATACTGGAATTATAATATACCTATTTATCATTATGTTTTAAATCCAATAAAATAAGAAATAGAGATGAAAGAAGGGTTCATGCGTATGTACGGCTTACCGTCTCCATGAACGGTGCATTTCATTTCGTACCCCAAAATGATATGTACTTTTATAAATACATGTATATAATTGATATATATGATATATATGATATATAAATCATGAATATCATTCTGTATATAATGAAATTTGGACCATGTGAACAACTTGTAACTATAAGGTGTTCATTTTTGACTCAAGTGCCAAATATCGAAAAAAGCAAACGTTATTGACATAAATGATTACATAATGTTTATAAGATGGTAATATGTGATAAAAAAGGAACAATAAACTTTAAAAAGGTTCCTAAGAAAGTATAAATTTAATCTAGTTTATTATTTAAGATATTGAAGTACAAACTTGTCAAGTCAAAGACATGTTAAGGGGTTTCTTATCTCACTTTTAATTCTGTAGGATTTCCATTGATCACCACTTATTTATTTCCTGTGGTGTATTTTGTAATGCCATTTGATATGTATTATCATGATTCCCTATATACTCATAATATTAAGTGATTAATTTAGTGTTTATCGACTATTGTTCATAATACATGATTGATTACAATGAGTTAAGGGTTAATTCTACAATCTCTTCATTATCCGAGGTTGTTTATATGTAATTATCTACTGGAACATCATTATCATCCACATCCATGTTTCCTAAAAATTATATTTCCAAACATTTTTACTATTTACTAAACAATGGGTTAAAGTCATTTATACCCGAATGTTTTTTTAAAGGAATCATTCCATTGCTTTCCAAAAGTTACATTTTAACCTTTTCGACAAAATTAAGGTAAGAATGTCTTTTCTTAACTTATACGGCGGATGTGGATATTTTCCACCTTTATAAAATCGTAGAAGCTTCCATTACAAGATTATAAGAATATTTTCAAAATTATTTTTTTCTTTATAATTTTTTGACTCTTAAATGATTTCAGAATAGAAAGAGATATTTCCCTAAAAAGGGTTTTGATTTCATCTATGTCAACATCCTTTGATGGATTTTAAGTTTTTTTGAAGTTGATTTATTATGATACAAATCTTCCATATTCTACTAAAGGTTTTGTGATATGTTTGACTACGGATGTGCTATTTTTATACCATTCATGGTTTATGGGTAAAGTATTGAAATTTCATATGCTAGTATTAATACAAATGTTTATGATATGTTTAAACCTTTTCATATGAGGAATTCTTTGGACTTATTAAGTGATGGGTGGAGCCCAATATAGCTCCTCGATGAATCAGTAGGTATCATGAGACAACAAGATGTGGCATTGGCTGTGGCCCATTCCCAATTTGATATGTGGTTTTGGCCGAGGCCTTAATCATTTTTAGACATCTTGTCTGAGGCCTTGACAAAATGATTCAGAATGTCCGACATTATACATTTCCATATTATGAAAATAATATTGATAGTTCATATGGTCATTCGACTAGTAGAATACCCATGATTGTGTTTTATTATGGCATTATTTACTCATCTCATATTCCTACCATAAAAGTATTAATGTTTATTATTGGTAAAGGAATGTGGTTTAAATTATTCACCATGCTTAATATTTATGTTATCTTCCACCGTATTGCATACCCTTACTAAGCATTTGAGCTCACCGCTTTCTTTGTTTTATTTTTACTAGGATACAAAGAACTGTATTGTGATTGATATGCAGGGTTATGCTAAGGGAATAATGGCGTTCATAAAGTATTATTTATGTTGTTGGTGTATGTTATAAAGTGTAATTTGACATTCATGTATGTAATCTATTTTCCAAAACTGCTAAACTGATCAGTCCTTTGGGACTTGATTCCTAGTAATCATGCCAATGTTATGTAATAATGCACCGAATATTGGTAACTGGGGTCAGGGCGTTACAGTTGGTCACAGAGGAAGATTATAAATAATCTTGGAAACTATATTTAGATAAACACTTATAAGAACACATAGACCTATGATAGACTTTGAGGATTAGTATAAAATAACTTCCTAGAATTTTGGTAATGTAGATATTTTGTGTGTTTTCCAAGAAAATACATCCCTGTCTGGATACGACCAGGTAGAGGTAGCTCTGGAACAGATGTACCTAGGGGTAAAACCCGAAAACACTGCTTTGAGCTAGACTTGAACGAGAACTGGTGCATTACAACGGGCCTTGCTGCACTCTTGGTTATGAGACTCACATGGGATATGATTAGGATAATTATTGTTTTCTTTACAAACAACTATGAAGGGTTTATGAGTATATATCTTCTCTAAGAAAACATTTTTTTGATTATGGATTATATCCATATACATTTCAATTTACGTTGGGTATTTTCCATGTTTGTAATTATGAATTGCGATTCATAAACTGACATAGTGTATTCCATTGTTTAGAAATGGCGCCTAGTAGAAGGAATGTGAACTCCAGCAATACGTATGATACAAAGAGTAATAAGGGTCATATCATTCATGGTATTAATCGAACATTTATAAGGGAAAGAGTCTCCCATGTATTATCAACATATGATGAAACAATATCATGTGTTATTAAGATATATAAAGAATTCTCTAAGTCCTATGGCTTTGAAGGGAAGCAAGAAAATAAAAGGATGGTAGAGAGAAAGATGGATAAAGGGAATAGGGGAAAGAAGGATTTCCCCATATGTGATAAATGTGGAAATAATCACCTTTGTAAATGCTTGAATGAAATGGGAGTTTGTTATAAGTATGGAGAAAAAGGGCACCAAGTACGTGATTGCAAAGGTACGAAAAAGTTTTCAAATGTAAAATGCATAATCTGCAAGGTGTTGAGACACTACACGAATCATTGTCCCATTCATAAGAGTGTACAACAAATGATGTTATTGAATAATAATCAAGTGATGATACTACCTCATATTAAGATGAATGACTGGTGTTCTTATGTTAGAATTATTTCATTTGAGTGTTGTATCTACAGTATACTGGTTATATGAATTATTGAGATAAATAAGGATTATACTGAAGTACTATTTTATTAAGGATTTGAGATTATATGGTTCTAAGAAAAACGACTTAATAGTAAGCTACACTTTTTGGAAAAATACATGGTTAAAGGAAATGTAATCCTTAATATGGTCCTGATAATGAGGTGGTGATTTTGGAATAAGAGATGGTTGATTTGGATAAATTATATTGGATATTTTTGACTACCTTGATACTGATTAATAATTTGTATATTCCATCATTGTTGGAGTTTACAACATTTTTTGAGAGAAGAAGTATATCCAATATTATATAAGGAATAATGGACCATGAATATAATCAATAAGGTTTTATGGTAATTCATGATGTTGTAGTGTTTTAAAAGAATACATGATAAAGGTGTTCACATGTTATTACGTAGAAAAAAGAATATTCATTATGTTTATCTTCCTTATAAATTTTGGTCTATGAGGTTGGACAGAATTATTTTGGATAATTCTAAAGGTTGGTATGGATTTAGTTTGAAATTGGATACTATTGTTAAGGTTATTTTTGGATTTTTATAAAAAGGAAAACACACAGACCATGCGACAACCCGTCGCGTCAGACAAATCTGCGGGAATCGAACCCACAACCATAGTGTGATTGGGATTTATCATCTACCACTAGAATACGTGAATTCCATGAATTGTATAATGTAGTTTCTTTTTTTTAAGGTTCTGATAGGTGAATTAAAAATTCAATTTTTTGGAACGTTATACAAATCAGATAAATTGATTATTTTTTAGTTCTACTATCTTTTACAGTGAAAGATGAGTTGGTGATAGAAATTAGTTAAAGGATGACACTCTACTTGTGAAGTATATTTTATTTCTTCTATTATTATATGAAGAAATTAATTCAAAAACATTAGGTATGGGATCTCAAAACTAAAAATGTGTTATCCTTATTCCTTATGTTTTGTTGAATTGATGATATTTTAAATCATCATAGATTGAGGGATTTGAGGCCCTCAAATCTAAAATTGTTTGTGACTGATGACCATAATCACTCCCTATAAATAGTTACACTTTCCCTCTAATTATTTGTCTCTAATTTCCACCAATGCTCTCCTAATCGATATCATAGTTTGGTGGTGACTTTTTCATTCCCCTTTTCCTCTTATTAAGACTAAATCTTATTAACCTAATTTCCGATGGGGATTTTTCCACAAAGGTATTTTCTATTTTCAACATTTTATTTTCAAAGAACAATTTCATATTGTGAGAACGCAATTTATTGAAGGAGGGAAGAATGTAACACCCCACGATTTCCTAGTTCATTATTAATTCAAAGTGATTCAATAACATTCAATACACGCAACATCGAGTTCAATCACACCATGAATTTTCAAACAATCCGTTTAAAAGTGGTTATGAATAGTATTAATAGAATTTTAATCTTGATATAATCCTTATAATTTTGGAATCCGTATTATGGTTTTTTTAGACATAATGTAAGAACAAATTCATTTTTTCAGATAAAAGAAGTATTTTCTTAAAAAATATGCAATTTTGCCGCCTTTTAATGGAGAACCCTTTTTAAATCAAATATTTGAAACTTATATATATTCAATTTGACTAAATAAATTTATTATTTAAAATGGTAACATAAAAATTTACATTGTGTAAATTTTTGAAATTTTTCCGATAAAGTTCATTTTTTAATGAATATTGAAAAATATTGTATTTTAATTCAAATGTACCTATTAATATAATTTATTTACATGGTTTTCTTATCTTTTTAATTGATTTTGAAGTTTAATTAGAATATATTTTTACCATTTCATCCAATTTTGTTCATTGGAATTAATTTCACTTTGAAGTTGGACATAAACAAGTGTAAATCTTTTGATAAATATTGTTTCTTAAAAATACGCCTTTTGGTTTTGACAATGGGAATTAGTTTTAAATTAATAAATGAAACTTAATTTTTATTAATTTGGTAAAATATACTTCATTTTTTGAATTCATAAGATCAAAATTAGCTTTGGGTGAATTTTTGATATTTTTTTGAAAACTTTCAATTTTGATGAATAGTGAAAAACACTATGTTATTGTTTAAAACCAAATTTTTATTTAAATAATTATTTACTTTATTTAAATTTATTTTAGTTAAGAATAGATACATAATACCTATATATGTTAAATATAATTCATTGGATTCATTTTGTAATAATATTAGATATATAATATTTTATTGAACTTTTCAATGTATTTTACCCACCTCCTAGGAGAATTTTCAAATTCACATAAAACATAATTTTCCTCTTCTGTGAGTTGAATTTAAAAAATAAAAGAGACACGGTTATTATCAAGGAGGAAAATTTGGTTCAATAAGATAAAATAATTTTTGGTGAACAGTAACCTTTTACATTTATTTACTGCAGTTAAAGGTAAATAGGGTAATTCAAGGTAAAACGAATATCGTAATAACTCAAAATTACCTTAACACATATCCTAACCTTATTGGATTAGTAATTGATGCCAATGGGCATCTATGGGTCGATTTTGGGACCCCAGGGAGCCAGTTATTAATGATAATGACACTTTAGATTAATTAATTTTATGTAAAGGAATAATTGACAATAACAAAAACCTTTTAGTAATTAATTTTTATATCGTGTAATATAAGTAATATATTTGACTATAAATATTAATTAGAAAGATAAAATGATTTCATACATCATGGTATTTTTTATAATATTTAGACATTGAATAAATTAATTTATTTATGACATAGTAATGATGCAGTATTTACCTCATTATTAAATGATTTAAATAAATTAGATCATAAATAATAAAATAATATCCCAAACATGTCCAATTCTTATTGTATGATTTTATTTCTACCTTGAGTCATCTTATATTCATCCATAATGATTATGGACCCTTTGAAACTGACTATCATTATATAATAAAATAATATTTTCACACTTTCCTAAAGAGCCCCTCCTCCCCCTTATAAAAAGAGACCACTTCTAACAAATTCCTCGCACTTCTGAAGCATTTGTGCTCGTCCAAACTATGTAAAATTAAGCTCCCTAAATCCCTATCCTCCTTCTAGAAGCATTAACATAGGCATAAGGCACTTCATGAAGTCCTTTTGGTTCAAACCAAAGGAAGTTACCTAAATTAAAGGTAACAGTTTCTCTTAACTTCTTTTCTTTTATATTAATTGTCCAACCCCTAAAATCTTTTTATTCCTTTATTTCATAACAATTACAGTATAAAAAATATACTAGGATGTTTTTATGAGAAGTATTTGAATTACACTTACACACACCTCCATCTAATGGGTGAATAACATAATGTTTCTGTGGATGGAAAACTAACGTCTGACGAAACGGTGATTGTTCAATTACCTTCTACATCCTCTCATGGTGGACATTATGATGACACTGTATTTATATATGATATATATTATGTTTATGTTTTCTTCATGAATCAGTATTTCTATCTATATCATAACTTAATGATTTCCATTATGGGTATATGTGAAAATTTCATTTGAGGAAGTGCGGACTACCGCCCCCTCAAAGTGATATGACTCGTTAATACTATATGTGGGACGTATAAAGGATGAATTTAATGATATTATATATTATATTATACTGGAATTATAATATAATTATGTATCATTATTTTTTAAATCCTATAAAATAAGAAATAGAAATGAAAGTAGCGTTTATGCGTACGAACGGCTTACCGTCTCCATGAACGGTGCATTTCATTTTTTACCCCTGAATGATATGTATTGTTATAAATACATATATATACAGGATATATATAATATATATGATATCTAAATCATGAATATCAATCTTAATATAATGAAATTTTGACCATGTGAACAACTTGTAACTATAAGGTGTTCATTTTTTACTCAAGTTCGAAATATCGACAAAGCGAACGTTATTAAATTAAATGATTACATAATGTTTATAACATGGTAATATGTGATATAAAATGAATAATAAACTTGAAAAATGTTCTTAATAAATTAGAAATTAACTTCAGTTTTTTATTTAGGATATTAATGTACGAATGGGTCAAGTCGGACATGAGGTTAGGGGTTTCTTTTCTCACTTTTAATTCTGTGATATTTCCATTGTTCACCACTTATTTAGTGCATGTGGTGTATTTTTTACTGCCATTTGAAATATATTATCATGATTCCCTTTATATTCATAATATTATGGGATTAATTTGGTGGTTATTGACTATTATTCATATGACTTGATTGATTACAATGAGTTAAGGGTTAATTCTACAATCTCTTCATTATCTGAGGTTGTTTATACGCAATTATCTACTGGGACCTCTTTATCATCCACGCCGATGTTTCTTAAAAATTGTATTTCAAAACATTTTTACTATTTACTAGACAATGGGTTAAAGTCATTTATACCCTAATGTTCTTTGAATGGAATCTTTCTATCATTTTCCAAACAAATTACTTTTTAACTTTTTCAAAAAAAAAGGTAAGAATGCCTTTTTTTAACTTATATGGTGGGTGTGGCTATTTTCCACCATTATAAAATCGTCAAAGCTTCCCTTACAAGATTATAAGAATATTTTCATAATAAAAGTTTTCTTTATAATTATTTTACTCTTAAATGATTTCAAAATATAAAGAGATATTTCTCTAAAAAGGGTTTTGATTTCATTTATGTCAACATTCTTTGATGGATTTTACGTTTATTTGAAGTTGATTTATTATGATACAAATCATCTATATTCTATTAAAGGTTTGGGGATATGTTTGAATGTGGATATGATATTTTTATACCATTCATGGTTTATGGTTAAAGTATTGACATTTCGTATTCTAGTTTTAATACAAATGTTTATGATATGTTTAAAACTTTTCAAAGGAGGAATGTATTGGACTTATTAATTGACGAGTGGATCCCGCTATAGCTCCTCGATGCATCGATAGGTCTCATGAGACAACTATACATGGAATTGGCTGAGGCCCTTACCCAATTTGATATATGGTTTTGGTTGAGGCCTTAATCATTTTTAGACGTCCTGGGCGAGGCCTTGACAAAATGTATCAGAATGTCTGGCATTATACATTTCCCCATTATGAATATAATATTGATGGTTTATATAGTCATTCGACTAGTAGAATACCCATGATTATGTTTTATTATGGCATTATTTACTCATCTCATATTCCTGCAATAAAATTATTCATGATTATTAATTATAAAGGCATGTAGTTTCAATTATTCAACATGATTAATATTTATGTTATCTTCCACCGTATTGCTTACCCTTACTGAGCATTTGAGCGCACCCCTTTATATGTTTTATTTTTCCCAAGATTCCAAGTAGTGTATTGTGATTTATATGCAGGGTTAAGATAATGGAATAATGGAGTTCATAAAGGATTATTTATGTTGTGTTGTATGTTATAATGTGAAATGTAACATTCATGTATGTAATCTATTTTCTAAGACTACAAAACTGATGGGTCCTTCGGGACTTGATTTCTTGTAATCATGCCAATGTTATGAAATAATGCACCGACTCTGGGTAACTGGGGTTAGGGAATTACACAATTACTCAAAGATAATATGTATGTTTATTACACACCATGTATGTCTAATAATTATGTAACTCTGAAACCACAAGATTTGTATCCATGGTACACATCATGTACTCCATTTTTGTCCCGGACAGGCCTACACCCCCTGTCAGAAGGCATGTGCTATAGATATATGGTGCATAATTATACATGATGTGTGGTGGGATTATACAAGTTGTGTATATTAACTATTTAAAATAAAATAAAATTAATTTATTATACCATTTAATCCTTATCAACATGTTTCTGGTGTGTCATTAATTTGAATCCAACATATCATGTTATAGGTTTTATATGTACTAAATGTGTAATTAATTTCCACATAATATTGAGAACTATGTATAGTGTATAATTTTTAATACAATAATTACTCTACATGCATTAAACCATAAATTACTACATAAATAACATATATTTTTGTGTCATTCATTTGATAGTACATTCCATGAAATTACATAACAAGTCATTAATTCCCTATTGAGCATTAGTAAACAATATATTATCATCATACACACTTGGTATTTTGGATGCGTAGTATCCATGTTTCCTCAAAGGTATATATTTTGGACATAGTAAATTTTAAATTATTTTTTAATTTATTTAAAATAATGATTCACGATAATATCAAGAACATTTATATGAGAGTTAAGATTAAATAATATATTAATCAATCACCTTAATGAATTGATTAATTTGAAATTTATCATAACTAAGAATTATTGGGGAATGAATACTAGTTTATAAAATGTATGATTCATTGTGTGTGTATGTATAATCCTAAACATAAAATATAACTTTGTATATTATTGGATTCATATTAATTTATATTTATTGTTCAAATAATGTGATGAAATTTTAATCGTCCCTTCCATCATCATGTAGGGTCCCGAATTCCCAAAGATTACTTTTATGTAAATCCCTAAGTCATTCATTCGGTTCCCCTAATCCTTGTGTGAGTAAAATCAAATACAATGGAAGGAACACCCTCTTCAGTGATGGGAGTTCAAGTTTGGAGCTAAGGTGAATCCTATTTAGATGATACATGGGAGGATATGTGGAATTTTGTAACATGATCCAATGAATGTTTCAAGGTGTTTTCCCCGAGTTCAATGGAAAGATTATCCTCTGCTAAATATTCTAATCAATCGGAATGGCTCATGGTTATACCATATGTTATTACATTATATCTCCCCTGTTTCATTGTTAATTTCATTAGGTAATTTTTTTCATTATTTTTTTAATTAATGAACTGTTTAAAAATTAAGATATAACAAAATTAAATCATAGTTTGCATAAAATTTATCTATGAAATGGTTAAACACATAGGTAAATCCACTTAATATTAAAAAATTGTTATAAAGATAAAATGGCCAATTTACATATATTGATATAAATCCCTAAATTATATATATTATGTTCTTATAGACTTCCACTATTTGTGTAGGAATAAATCCATAATTCAATTTTTTTAACCATCCTCTATTGGGGTGATTTAAATTATCAATGAATTTCAATCTTGTGTTTTGGGTAGACTTCCCCAAGTTTTTATTAAGGGATTATTTCCTCCACAAAACATTGTGAAACTAGTGATAAATGAATTAAGGGAATCATTTTTTAGTATTTTAGGATTAGGGATTCCACTAAACTAACAAGTAGATAGGATTTAATGTAATTTCAATTTTATACCAAACTAAATACCATTAAATATATTGAAAGACTTCCATCAATGTTATGAGATGGGGAATATAGATTTATACAACTTTGATATCCTTTGGATGAGATAATATGATGAAAATGGTGATGTATATTATGTTTTGAAAAATTATTTGGAGACAAAAAAATATTTTTAATATAGTTTTATTAGATAAAGTATAAAAATTACATTATTCGTAATTTTAGAAATGATAGTCCATATGAAATTAATCTGATCACTAAGAAATATACCTGAGAAAGATATATATTTAACTAATACTAATATCCATGACCAGAAAAGGTAATTGTTAATTATTATACATCATTAAAAGAAATTATATGTTCTCTAAAACTTCATTCCCAATCATCTTGATAGGAGGGTAGTGAGGTAGAATTTTATATCCACATAAAACATTTGGGTGATTCCATAGATGTATTTTTTTCTATTTTACATGTTCAATGAGATTTTAATGAAACATGAGGATATGGTTGTGTATAATATCATTTATCATCTTCGTGATCTCTATCACTAGATGAAATGAAAAGGGAGACATTATAACTCCGATGCACTGTTCAAATGAAATTTTGGAGTATTGGCACAACCTATGCCTCACGTAATCAAAATTATTGAGTATGTAGAGAACTTAGATGCATTGGGAATTAAATTCCCTCATGATCTATACATAGATCTTATTATATCTCGACTACCGAAACCCTGATATAGTTTTATTGTGAATCACAACATGGGAAGAAGAAATATGTCACTTTTGTAACTTCTTACACTAATTCACCTTATTGAAAAGAACATGGGGTGTGAAAAACATTTAGTACCATTGGCATAAATTAATATAGTGAATAAGGAAATGGGGAATAAGAAACATTCCAAGCTTAATTCTCTAGAGAAAAATCCTCTAAGAAGATGAATATCCCAATGTAGGTAAAGGAAAAAATATGTATTATGTTTTTCATGTGCAATTCTAAGCCACTGGATGTATAAATACACCTAGAAAAAATTGGAAGCTAAATGTAGAATTTGTATTGAGTGAAACATGTCAGTATCTACACATTCAGTATTATATAAAACTTATAGTTCTCACTTCTCTATCTAAATTTTGTAATTAAGTAGATTTTAAATGATTTCTAGAGGGGAGGTGGATATTTGACCGACAAATGGGGCATCACATACCTTTTAGATATAGTATAATATAAACTTTCATTTCAAAGTAGAATGTTTTTTATTTTAAAGTATTTTATTATGTCAAAACATTAAGATGACCATAATTATTCTATTATGTATAGATATTTATTTTTTAATTTCAAATTTTGGAAAAAATGGTTATTTATTTTCTAAAGACATTTTATTTTATTATATGGTTCATTTAAATAACAATATTTATATATTTTATTATGAAATCCAATTATTTTAAATTGAAAATGAATTAAGATCGATTAAATCATTACACACATAGTTCTGGGATCACTATCTTTTTCATGTAAATGAGATGAATCTAGGAAACCTCCATTTAGATAGTTATTTATACTCTAACCAATTGAAAATTCTTATTCTTATTTACAAAGTAAAATAACTAAACCACCATTCTGTGAATAGAGTGAAATTGACATAGATATTTTAGTATTAGAATACACCAATGTGTGAGTAAATTTTTTATTATTTTCTATTAGTGGATATTCTCACCACATATATTACAAAATAATTGAGTATACATTGATATTTTGACCTAACTAGTAATAAGTATCATTCTTTTGAGAAATTAAAATATTTTATGAATGAAGTAGAAAAGAAAATTGGTAGGAATATATAGAATCATCAATCTGATCAGGGTTGTGAATATCTTATCAAATAATTTATCAACATTCCATAAGAGTATTAGATTCTACCTCAACTCACCCTATGATATAAATCATAGATTAATGGTTTTTTTGAATTGATTTACCATACCTTTCTTGAATTGGTATGTTCCAAATGAGTCAAGAAGATCATTCATTATTCTTTTAGGGATATGAATTAAATGAAACTATACACATTCTAAACCATGTACTAAGTATGGTATAAAATTATATACCATATTAATTAATTTTTGGAAATAAATATGTGTGGTCACACAATCATTTATGAGGGTTGTGTAGTGTTTGTTAAGGCTATTTCAAGAAACCAACGAGAACTCCTAGGAACAATATGTGTCTTTAGAGTGTATACCAAGAAAATACAAGGATACAATCTATATAATACCTCAAATAGGAATGTATGAATTACATGATATGATATCATTCTTAATAGGGAGCACATTTCCATAAAGGATATTTTGAGGAATATTGGATTCAATGATGTTGATGCTCCAAATTCACATGAGCTGGTATAGGGAACAATTCCACTGGCGATCATAGAGGATGTTATTCATGAAAAAAATTACTACATTGGAAAACCAAATATGAAAAAGAACTGAAAATATATTTAATTTTATGTCACTAAATATGGTGACTCATTATTATAGATAATAAATAAAATCTATCATACAATGAGGGAGGGGAGAGAATAGAAGTTAGAAGATTTAAATAGTCCATGAAATATGAGATTGATTCTTGGTACTAGAACTATTTTGTGGTCTTTGTATATATTCCAAATTATGTATTGAATTTTGGGTGTAAATGGAAATCAATAGAAACTGGACATGAATGGTAATGTAAATACCTATAAAGCATGGATAGTGGATAAAGGGTTTACGTAACATCATGTAATTTACTATGATTAAACATTTAATCTAGTTTTTTGGTTTAAATCCTCAATAATGAAACTTATTATATTAGCTTACCATGAATAAGAAATGTGGAAGACGGAAATAAAAACAACTCTCCTTAATGAGAACCCTTATGAAGATGTCTATATGACAAAAATATCTGTGTTTTCAAATCTAGGTGATTCCAAAAACGTTTCTAAGATGTAGATAACCTTTCTTGGATTAAAGAATATATTAAATTCAGTAAACCTTTAGTTTGATGGTGGCATAACTGAATTTTAATCCATTAAGAATGAATATGATCCTTGTATTTATAAATGGTTTAGTGGTAGGGTGGTCATTATTATTATAGTATATTTCAATGACATAATAATTATTTGAAATGATATTCCAATATTACAATATGATGTGTATTTATTAATTATGTTTGTAGTTATTAAGTATATAGGTGAAATTTCCTACATTATTGAGATCATATTCATTCATGATAGATCCAAGAGGGTGCTTGAACTATGTCGATGTACAAAAATTAACTGAACGTTGAAGATATTTTTTATAGGAAAATACTAGAGGGGATTGGTACCAATTTGACTTGGAATACATCTTTGCTATAAAATGTGTCAACAGATAGAATATGATAGAGATAATGAGTAAGATCACATACAAATATAAGATAAGAATAATCATGTATTCCGTACTATATACAAGGCTTGATGTCACTAATGGCATGATCATGGTGAGAAATTTAATGCTAAGAAAGGTAAAAAAAATTATACTATTAAGGCCATCATTAAGTATCTAAGAATAACTGAGAATATGTTCCAGGTCTATGGAGGAGATGGGGTAGTCATCCGAGGTTATATCAATGCTAGATCATAAAAATATTAGAATGATTTAAAGTCATAGTTAGGATATGTGTTCAGTCTCAACAGAGGAGCTGTGAGCTGTAATAGTTTACAACATCTACTTTTTACTAATTATATAGTACAGTCTTAGTATTGATTGTCTTCTATATCAACTAAAAAATCTATTTGGATTATTTTTTTATAATAGAGTGATGTGTTTATGAATATTGAAGTTCCTATCACATTATATAGTGATAATACTGCAACATTTTCCCTCACAATGGATTCATGTTTACTCCAATTGTAACATCATGATCTAGGTTCCACTTATTGGTGCCTCGAGCCAGAGGGTTACATAGCTTCAAGAACATCATCCTAAACACAAGATATCATTGACTAGAATAAAGGGCCTAGGATTTTTCTGTGTTAACACCATTTCTACATTATCTTAGTGGAATACATTGGTGATATAAAGGTAGATAAACACAGAAAGCATATGAAAACAGACGAAATAACTTAATCAGACACTACGACCATTAGATGAGTACCTACTGTAGAATAAGTACAATAATAACTAAATAGGAGATAAAAATCCAAAATAAATATATACATATAAAAGGATATGATTAATTTCACATAAAATAATGATCATGTCATGTCACTAAAAAACAACCTAAATAGGTATACATGTAGTGGTATCATACACGTATAAATATATAAAACTAACAAAAGGAACTATCCTATCATTATTTGTGAAAGTATATCAGGCTTTTACTCCCAACTATTATGAAGCAATAAAAAACTGTAGCAGTGCACTTTCCCTTATCTATACATAAAGACATATATTCTTCCAGGGTACTAAATGTGGCCTGGGTAGGGTGTGAGATAATATCCTAGAAGTCCACCTCCAAAGGATTCTAATTTAATACAGTTATAGAATATATAATAATAATAGTATAAAGGTACTAAAATAATATGTACAAGAAGAAATAAATGTAAAAACTCATAATTTTCTAGGATCCCCTTTGACATTAATCCTCTGGTTCCTACTTCCACATTAGACGGAATGTCATTGAATAATCATTCTATCCCATATCATTGGATAAATATGACTTAGGACCAAGTGAATTTCCTAGTGTCCCTCATAATGTTTTGTGATCAAGAGTTTCCAAACCCATACATTAATATGCATAATAATCTGAATGAATGAAAGATTGTTATTTAGATTAGTAGACACGTTTTATAAATCATTTCATGTGTTATTAAATTATGAACCTGATCTCATCATTGGCCTTATTTATTTTGAATCTAGGGATCACTCACGTAACAACATAAACTCAACATGCTATGAGACAATTGACAGAGATCCACATTAGAGCCTAGGTATCTCTATAGGTGTGGTATAACATCATCATCATTTGAGTCCATCGTTGCTGGTCCACTAATGGAGCCTAAGTCTCACTCCTAAAATATAAAGAATTTTCCCCCTAGATGTTACATGGAAATAAATAATTATTCCATTTATTAATCTCTAGTATGATACTCAACCCCCTAATTAGACCCTTGACTTTAAACTAGTGAGTGCAACTGTCACTCAAGTGTAAATTAGGATAAATACAACTCCATCCAACCCGTTCATATATGAACCAATGTGTCACCCATGTAATATAATAACATTCAAAAAAATTCATTTAATTAATTCAAAGGTCATAACTATGATCATTTCACTTAAACCTAGCCTAATAAGTTGTTTTAGATCAAGGACTATACATAGATGTCTTAGCCACTTAATCATATCACATGAGCATTTCAATATAATAAGAAACACATTCTTATGAATGAAAATGCATATCCATTTCATAGGGACATGGTATCCCATTACCATTATTTAATCAATTGAAATTAAAATTAAAATTTATCATTTTACATCCCATTATAAGGGTTACTCAACACACCTTAATGGTGATCCAATTCATATGACACTCATGGTGGTTTAATTAATTTCAAAAATCATCCAAGGGGTTATTTTAATTCTAGGTCCTTAGCTATTAAAAATTTATTAACTGGTATAGTTAATTACATAAGTCATACATATCCATTAAATCAAGGGATTACTTCTATTTCAAGGGAATCACTTAGAATATATCATACATGGAACAATGTAATATATAAAAACAACACATATTTAAGGGATAATAATGAGATCACACACCATAGGTCCATAGTAGAGAGTTCATCTAGTATTAAATCCTATATAGTTCAAAATAAAAAGGATCATTAGATGAAGAACATGGAATCATGGCATATTATCTTAAAACTAAATAACTCAATCATTACCAAGACAGACGAAGAATGACACATGATGAAAGGAATACTTACTGATGCTCATCCATTGATATGAACAACTCTAAATTCCATGCTCAAATGATAACATGGTGGACAAGTATGCTCTTTTTCTTCAAGAGGATCTCTCAAGGTTCTCTCATCCCCAATGGATGAATAAAATAAAATTATTTCATTTCTTAATATATATTAGTAAAAAATAAGAAATTACCTATTTTTAACTAGGACACATGCTTAAGCCACATAGTTAGCCAACTGTTTTTCCAAACGTGTTCCCTCCTCTATTTGGAGGTGCACCTCACACAGTTTCTGTACATATATTTCCTAATGGTATGAAAATAATGTCTCAAACCTTTATCAAAAACTGAAAATGCCCCTATAAAAGATTGTGCCTCCATCAACACTATTTCCCACAAACCAATAATACATCTTATTCCCACTTCCCTGGTCTCTTCCGTTCAGAAAAACCAAGTGGCTTTCGACACAAAGTGTCAATTATTATTGTTGCTTTCCTGTTTTCCCAAAAAAATTGTTTCATAGCTCTGAATAAGCCTGGAGCACCCTGAATACACTAATGAACTGAAATGGTATTCACATTAGTACATAAAAAATCATATAAATCAAGATATTGATGGAAACTAAAATATTATGTACCTCAAGGAAGAATTTTGAACTTTGAAAAATTCTCCCTTAAAGAGATCCATCTCCAAATTTCCTTATTAATGGGGGTCAAGAATCATTAGAGAACAATTCTGACCACTATGCTTGTACACCAGACTCCCACTCCTAGGTTTTATCATGTATAGGGCCATGCGGCCATACCAACCATACTATAGGAACTGAAAAGCCTCAGATAACATGGATTCTATGATCCACAATT
The DNA here is from genome assembly GCA_963277665.1 of Viscum album. Classification (NCBI taxonomy): domain Eukaryota; kingdom Viridiplantae; phylum Streptophyta; class Magnoliopsida; order Santalales; family Viscaceae; genus Viscum; species Viscum album. Next base: position 366,815,827 of record OY728146.1, read on the forward strand.
CAAATAGTATTCTCCTCAAATGAAACTTCTACCTATAAATCAGTAACCTCTGGATGAATACCATGAAATGTGTTTGACTGATAATGGATCATCTTATATATATGGACGAACTTGTATATGGATTGGAACCTATTATGTAATGAGAACTAATAGGCTACTATTTTGACTCTACCAAGAATCATGAATTTCCATATATATCACTTCAAATGCAAACCCAATCTCTCGATTCTCCAATGTCCTAGCCTCATTGAGACACAAAATAAACCCTATCCACCACCATGTACTCCATAGTTCATCGACGTTTATTATCATAATATTTATATCATGGTTATGCAGTATCCATCCACTTATAAATAAACAAAACATGTTACATATTCATCTAAAAATGATGAGGACTAAGCATATCTACCTATCATGACACTAACCATCACTGGGTAGATTGACATGGCCTACCATATAAATCCTCATAAGGTTCCATCTATATGGTCTCATGATAAATATTGTTTTTCTGAGATATACTAGGATAATACACCTCTCCCAAGAGCCCAAAAATTATATGATGAAGGCTCACAACATTTCCTCAAGAACCTGAATCATTCACTCTAACTAGCCATCAATATGAGGGTGGTCGTAACAACTGGGTCTCGGTGACAGCACAACCACCCTGCCTTAACATGGTTGTTGGGTCCTGGCCCGTCAGGTAACACCAATTGCCTTGTAGACATGTGGTCCCCACCTTGGGGCCCACCCACGTGCCCGAATGGGTCATCAGACTAATGACTCTCCCCACAGGCCAACACAGGTCCATTCCAATGTACCTTGTCTTCACTCTCACACACCATGGGAAACTTCCCAGAAGGTCACCCATCATGATCACTACTCTAGGCCTAACACGCTTCAATATGGAGTTCTGATCAGGAAGGCTCCCGAAAATGGAAGGTGCACCTTATTGACATGAGCCACACCATTTAGTCATTTAGCTCTTTATCATTCTAGGGTGGTACAATCCCCCCCCCACTTTAGGGCAAAACGCCATCGTTGTGGGCCCTCTATCTCAACCAAGGAAGTGCATCGTACTTATGGATGAGTATCTCCTCCTCTGATACCAAATGTAACAATTGGGTCCCCGTAACCGCGCAACCACCCCTCTTTAACATGGTCATTGTGTCCTGGCCTACCAGGTACCACCAGTTTCCCCGCAGACACGTGGTCCCCACCCTGGGGTCCACCCACATACATGAATGGGTCATCTGACTAATGATAGCCCCCACAAGCCAACACAGGTCCCATACAGTATGGTTTTTCCTCACTCACACACACTCTAGGAAACTTTCCAGAAGGCCACCCATCCATATCACTACTCCCGTACAAGCATGCTTAACTGTGGAGTTTTAAGTAGTTAGACTCCTGAAAAGGTAGGTGCACCTTGTTGACATGGTTCATATCATTTAGTCATTTAACCATTTATCATTTGGGGGTGTTAAAGTGGTATTCAGTGATCAGAAGCACATTAGTTCCCAACATGATCTACAACCCATTAAAGAACAATAAATTGAACTAGACATCCCTATCTGAAAAGATAGTATGAGGGTACCTCTAAAGGGTAAAAACCTCACAGAAATAAAACTGCCCAATTTAATCTACTGAGAATGACTCTTTGATATGTTCGAAAGTGGAAAACATTATGAACATATAAACAAAAACACAAAAGAGATCATTTCCTCATGATGAACTTCATAAACTAGTAAGAAATTCCATCACAACGTCATCCCATTTCTTCTCAGTAATGGGTAGCTATTGTAAAAGTTTTACTGGTCAGTGGAGTTCCACCTTCACCTTCTAAAAGGTGGGACACCTCATGATAAAATCAACTATATCTCCTCTCATACCTATACAAAAATTATAGAGATGTAAATCATGGCACATATTAGTAATTTTGGGATGAACACCCCAAGCCAAATCATGATAACCTCACATCATCTCCACAAGTATGCTTTCGGAAACCCATATGCAACCATATATATGTGTAATTTTGTACTCACCTAGAGTCCAAATAGAAGGAGGGTCCCCCTTCCTAACTCTACCATTCGACTAGGCCCCTAGATTTTAACATCTGCCTCATCCACGCTCTATCTAGAAGGGTAGATATCACAACTAAGGATGAAAGAGGATTTTTATCACGATTTTCCTTCTCCTCCAAGTTCTTCTCTGAATATAATTACTCATGTTTACACTCACTACTGGCCTCCTAGTATTCCTGTATCTGAGTCCTCCCACTAAGTGCATAAACAACTACATTTCATCTATTGGGAACATATGTAATCTTGAATTAAAAATAATGTACGTACTAAACCAACCTTATCTACCTAGGATTTATGTCAAAAAATATAAATATGTATTTGCAGACTTCTTCTCTCTATACACAAAATATATCTCTCGTAATTAGTAATTTCTCTAAAAAAATTATGTACAGTAGTGGATAGCTCTAGAACGTTCATCAAATTGTTCATCTCATGCTGCCTTAATTGAAAAGACACATATTCCCTGACACTATCCTCCTACATCATAAAAAATCTTAGATTGATGTATGATACATCATAGTAAATAGTGTAACTCAAACCTAGATCTAGAAAAATTTGATTCCTTACTGAATCCCATCTCTCCATCAGATCAAGAAGGGTTGTCTATAATGAATATGACCATATAAACATCACACCCTTCTTATTCAATCCCTTAATATGGATTATAATCATGATAAGTCATGTATAAATTATATTTAATAACCAATTAGGACAAAGAAACTCCATATATCAATTATATTCCATGGATTATCTAAGTAAACTACAACTCTCACCTTATATGGGTTGACTGATAATCTTTCCTCTAAGATAGTATGACATAGGAAGTGAATAATATCTATCCAGTAGTAGAACATGTGAGCATAGAATATAAATTATTATCTCTATGTGTATCCAATAAGACCTCGTGATATTTGGAATGGTTGTGTGAATTGTCAGAGTACACCGTGATATCATCAATGAACACCACATCAAACGAATCCAGATATGGTGAGAATACACAGTATATCGGTGCAGTGAAAAATAAAAGAGTGTTCGAGAGACCAAACTATATAACCAAATTATCAAATATATTATACCTTCTCATAAAAGTCGTGTGAGGTATGTCTGATAGTGTAACATGAACATGATGATAACTTGATTTCAAATCAATCTTTGAGAACACCCAGGTTCTTTACAAATTTTCAATGATATCATCTATCTATAAAAGATGATATTGGTTCTTAAACATTATATTGATCATTTTTTTATAATCACCACATAGCCTGATATATTTATACACCTTTTTTATAAATGATCTAGCCAATCAGTGGCCTCCCGCATTTTTATTACATATCCTTCCATTACATTTAACAACCATAATGTATTTTATTGATAGGTGTCTTTGAAAAAGATACCAAACACATGAAATAATAAAACAATATTATAATGTACATGTATGGACTAATCGTGGGTTTATTTTATGTTAAATTAATGTATCTCATTACTTGGGGACATACATCAAAGGAAAGGGTAATCAGAAGTCCCAATAATGGAAAACAAGGTGAACCATTTACATGTGTACTAGAGAGGCATCAATATGAACTCGATGTAATAAACAAAGGCATGGGAAATGGAAAAGGTGTCATATAATAAAAATAATATATTTAATCATAACATGAAAATGTATATAAAAAAATTAATTTAGACAGTCATAATCATATAACCAAGGTCCATCCCCAATGTGTCATAACAATTACCAAGGTTATTCACCAAGGTATCGTACAACTTCTCATCTATAGGGATTAATTTCATTACTCAATGCATTGGAGTTATATCAAAGAAAACCCTTAATTTGTATTTATTTTAATCTGATCCCTTTAGATCATAATAATACATTTCATAAATGACCCATAGAGAAAAATGAAATTGGTTTCATATCAAAATAATGGCGATTTAAAAAGTTCTTAGAAAATGATCATTATATCATTTATATCCCAAAGAAATGGGATAAGGATTTAATTAATGTCGATTATAGAATAAAATAAAATTTTTTTGTCTTGATTAATTCTCCTTGAAATGAAATAGGTTTGAGTATTTACATATAGAAAATAAAATAATTTGTTTATAAAAATAAAGAGACATTGAGACAAATATCCTGCATCATAACAGGTATGAAACACAGTTTTATAAAACATTAGAGAGAGAGTGGACATGGGTCACCCATTAAAAAATACTCATTACATATTATAGGGATATAATAATATGGATATTATAAAATTTTATTGAAATTTGAAATATATACCACATAAAATAGAACATGAATGGAAAATAGAACATTATAATTCCTTCACCTTGAAGAGTAACTTCTAAAACACTATGATCGGGATATTTGGGGAATGATGGAACATTAGAGGGTACTCATTGGTATGTAATAATACTAGATATTTGAGGGGGTGATTTCAGAATTACTGAACACTAAAGAGTGGCTGGGTATTTATAGTAAAAGTGTGGTTGTTTTTATATTTATTTTCGAGGATACCTCATTAGTGGTATTTGGGAAACCATGGGCTTGGTCAATGCATTTGACAATGGTATTGGCCTATCAGGACACATAATATAAAATTTTATTCATAAAGAGTCTACAAAAAAATTTACATCATGATTACATTGACAATGACGTCATTAAACATTTTGAGAACTCAAAACTGTATATTTACTATCCAATGGGAAACAACAAAAATTATAAAAATCCCATAAATTCACCGTAACCTAATATCGACATTCTGAATTCAAAAATGAAATATATTTTATATTAGTAATTCTTTAAATATGATCAATTTAACTCTTAAATATATAAATATTTAATTATTATAATTAATAAAAAACATATATTGCATAGTAACATGTATAGTAAAATTTTTGACATTTAAAAAAATTATAATATCAATTGTAATTAAAAAATAACTTTTTTATAACACTATTTAATTATAAAAAAACTTATTAATAAACCCTTGTTTTAATATGAAAATTCATATCTTTCCTAAAAGTTCAATTTTTACCTGAGAAATCAATTTATCTTATTTAATCTTATTTTTTTAAAAAAATTATTCATAAAAGATAAATGATGGAATAAAGGTTTTATTTAAAAAATATATTACACATTAAGTGACTAAGGCCATTCCATATAACCCCTTATAACACCTTTATATGACCAAAGGGAAAGGTGTGTGATGGTGATAGACTCATTGGGTGGCTTAGATAACATCGCTCGAGTGGTAATCTCTGTTAACTTGAACTTATCCCATAGTTAATTATGTTCAAACATAACTTGTCAAATCTTGTTTTGGGCTTGGTCAATAGAAATGAATATGGATTTTACCTCCTTCCTAACTCTGATAAGTGAAACTGTATGACAAGAGTCTACTGGATGAGGTCGTCAAATCTTCTTTCATCATTAATTATCCATTAGAAATTCTATTTAGAAACAATAAGTATAACATTAAAAATTATTAATGTTTCTAGTGGTCATATTGTTAAACAGTCATATAATGGTCTAAAAACAATGTTCACATTAATGTATGCCCAGAAAAATTTAGGAGAAAAATATAATTCAAAAGTTTGGGTTGTTACATTCTTCCCCCCTTTAAAAAGTTTGTCCAAAAAATTTTAACGCACACCCTCAGAAGAGAAATGTTGTGGGTACATCTGCCTCATAAACTCCTCTAGTTCCCTTGTGTCTTATATATATTTATTATTCCCCTACAACTAACTAACCTGATGGGTGGTATTATTGGGAAAAACATGTCTCTACGATCCAAGATCACCACCTACTACTCCTCATAAGAGAGGTCATGTTCTAGTTCACCACCCCAGGATTCAGTACATGTGAAGGGTCAGGTATGTACTTCCACCAGAGATATATGTGGAAATAATCATGAACATGAGCTATATTTGGAAGAAGATCAAGTCTATAGGCCACTACTCATATGCGATCAAGGATTTCATATATACCACTGTACTCAGGGATGAGCATCCCTTTCCTTCCAACTCGCATGACTCTCTTCCATATATAAATTTGAAGTGATTCCTTGAAACCAATATCAAAATCTAAGTCCCTTCAAAAATTGTTAATATAGCTCTTCTACCGATTTTGAGAATCCTTAATGTGTTGTTAGATGTCACAAACCTATTCCATCGTCACTTTCACAAGATCGGGCAAAAGAATCTTTCTCTCACTAGCTTCATCCCACCGTGTATGAGTTCTAACCACTTACCATAGAGGGCGTCATTGGGTGCCAATTGAATTATAGAATGGAAGATGATGTTGTAAGATAAATCAACTAATGGGAGATGTTGATCCCATCCACCATTAATTTTTATTTAGAATGTTCTCAGTATGTTCTTTAGTGTTTGATTACTCCTCTCATATTGGACAATGGTTAGGGGTGATAGGTCTTAGTGAAACTCAATTCGATACTCAATGCATGTTAATGACTTCTCGATATTTTTGTAGTGATCCTTGGATTATTATCAAATATGATATAGTGTAGTACCACATTAAGCCTTACCACATCCCTCACATAAATCCTGGAATGTTGATCATGAGATAAATCATACCGAACAGTGATAAAATTGAAGTCTTGGTGAGACATCCCAATAAAACCCATATCACAAAGTTTCCTTTATAATTTTTCATAGGACCAGTGTAAATTCCATAGTCATATGTTCCCACTTACATTCTATTATGGGAAGTGGTTTTAATACCCCTTTTGAAAATTTTCTTTTTTTTCTTTCACATGATGACACAAAGGCACCTTGTAGTGTAGTTACAAATCTATTGTTTCATGTTATCTCACCAATAATGATCACAATGGTCCCTATACATTTTCAGTATTATTGTATATATAAATAATGTACAGCTTTGAGCTTCATCCATTAGCTACTTCATTATGTTAGGAATTGATGGAACACACAATCTTGTATGAATTTTTTGTACACGTACTTGATCAATATTAACCTCAAGAAACATCCCACCCCCTGGAGACTCAAATATCTTCTCTAAAAAGGATATTCATGTTGAGATATCTTGACATTATATATTATTTATTGTCTATAAATAAATCGGGAAAGTTTTTATGATGTACCATCCCTTGTGATTCCAATACCCTATTTTACTAGGACAATGATAAAGGGGTCTCCTTAAATCCTCATCATTTCCAAAAAAACAGGGTGTTTCATACTTAATGCATCAGGGAATTTTTTCTCTAATCCTGGGTGATAATGAATTAAAAAATAACATATGTTAATTAGTTCCAACCATCTCCTCTATATCATGTTAAATTTTCTGTGTGTGAAAATATACTTTAATCATTGATGGTATGTACATATATCACACTTTTCCCCATAATTATAGTTCCTCTATATTTTGACTAAAAAAACACATCCATCTCTAGATATTATGTAGGATAATTCTACTCATGAGTCTTTAGATTTATAGATTCATAATAAATATACTTATCATTTTTTGAGGATGTACCCCAGCCTGTTTAGAGATGTATCGCTAAAAATAACAAATGAATTTTTGATTGAGGGACGAGTTAACAATGGTGTCATAACCAATCCATTATTTTACTCTTGGAAAATTCCTCACACTCATTTTTCATAATTTACTTGACCTATTTTCATATTAACATGGTTAATGGATTATAAATTCATGAAATCATTTTCGCAAAGATCCTATAATATCATGATAATCTATTAAAATTTCATATCATAGTTACTATTTTAGGATGAGGAGACTCCTCCATAGATGTATTATTTGAATGGTCAACTGATATTTCTTTAGTGGTTACATGTTTCCCTATGAAATCATCTTATTATAACAAAACATTAATTTATTGAACATTACAAAAATCTTCTCCTTCTATAGTGTTTTCAAAATAACCCAAAGATGATCCTCATTCTCATCACGTCATTTGTAATATATCAAAATATCAACAATAAATACTATCAAAAAGTTATCCATGTAGGCCTTAATTACTCTATTCAAAAAATCCATAAAAATAATAAAAGCATTTTTAAAGGCCAAGGGAATAACAACAAACTCATAATGCCATATCTTGATCAGAATGTGTTCATTAGACTATCTCCTATCTTTACCATCATTTGATGATAACCATATTGAAGATCAGTCATGGAGAATAATTGAGCCCCATAAACTCATCAAATAAGGCATCAGTTCTTGGAAGAGGGTATCTGTTCTTCACTATGAAATTATTAAGTTCTCTAAAATCAATGCATTTCTTCATTGATCCATCCATCATCTTTACAAAGACAACAAGTGCTCCCTAATGAGACACACATGGACAAATAAACCCCTTCTACAATAGATAATAGTGTTTCATCATTACTTCCTCTAACTCCACATTTTCCATTCTATATGTGGTATTTGATAAAAATGAGATCCAAGAATGAGTTAAATGGATAACTCTACCTATTTTTCTTAGGGAGGTCTAGTTAACTCATATGGAAATAAATTAATGTATTATTGAACTTTGGGGACATTATCTATCCTTAGAAACTCATTTATTTTTTGTTATTCACCAATAAACTCAATAAAAAAGCAATAGGTGGTGCATCTAAGCAAAAAACGGGTTCACATATCTCTCCATGGAAGATAACTATTAGTTGTCCATTAATTACTATAATGATTTACTTTGTTCTACATTTGATCACAACATTATACTTTTAGAGATATTCCATCCCGAGTATAATTTCAAGTTCCATTATTGGAATTAATACTATTTAATAGATAAGTTTGTTCTTGTTAACCTAATTACTATAGTTTCTAAACACTATTGATACATGGACACTTCCTCCAGGATTCTTGGATGATTGTTCAAATTCTAGCAGTTCTGGGATTGATTCTATATTTTTTGCAATCATGGAGTAAATAATAGAATGTGAGGGACTAGAATCAAAGAAATTAAGTTCTAGCATTGAGAGAACAAAAATATTAGCTCCCACCACATCATTTGGAGATTCAAATTTATCCGTCAATATAGAAAAATAACAACCTTTATACCTTAGCTTAAGATATGGTTAACGGTGATTTACCCCCAATAACCTCATATTATTACAATTATTGGAAAAGTTCCCAAATATTTCACACCTGTAGTACATTACATCATTTAGGACCTTCACTATCTTTCTTTTTTCGTTATTGTTAGGACATTGAGATATCACCTCACTATGAGAGTTTCAGGAAATATGGCCATCTCTTACACACTTGTAACACATCCCACTCTCAAGAAGTTAGTTCCCTGAATGATTATTCCCATGTTTTTTCCTGTGAAAATTTGTTCCTACCTTCCTCTTCTTCATTCATCAAAAATCCTTCCCACATTGGGCTATGAATATCTCATTATCTCATTCGATTTGTGAGACCACAGTATCTCACCAAACACCAGTTCAACCTTTATAGAACTCCATATGATTTCCCCATTGTAATCATAGTCTCAGTTGGTTAAATTCTTCTGTAGATGTTTCCTTAGTCCATGAAAGAATATATCAACCTTCCCATTAGTATCCATGAAAATGTTAGAGGTATAAATATAATGTCTTGGAAAGTTCAACTCATATCATCAATCAAATTCATTCTCCTTATACTTCATTTCATGAAATAATATATCCATTTTTTTCTCATCGAATGAGCGAAATACTTATTAAAGATGATTCCCATATACTCTTCCCACACCATATATTCAATCTGCCCAAGTGGGCTCATGTTTTTAATTATTTCCCACCACTGAACAGCTTCTCCCTCTAATTGGTAAACAAAAAGGGTGAGTTTCTCTTGTTCAGAACTACGAATTATAGAAAAGATATTTCCTATAGAACTTATCACCACTAAAAAGGCTTCTCTCCAAGGTTCCAAACTATGGAAATAGTACTCAATAACGTGGTTGTAGCCTACGACCACAGTTTTGGCCAACCATGGTCGTTATCGCCTTGGTTATAGGTCCCAGCCTATTTCCACAGTTTGGAAAACCTTGGTGACAAGACTAAAAATTCCACCGTGATGGTTGACCTATATCAACAATTTGAACTATGGCTATAAAAGCTATTTCCATGGCTAACAACATGGCTATAGACTCTATAAACCGTGAAAACAGCCTAAATAAAAAACGACACCAGTGAGTTTTGATCCATGCACCCCACCATTATGAACTATCATACTTCCCACTACACTGTGCCACAATTAAGGTATATATATATTGTGATATATATATATATATATATATATATTAATATAATCCATGGTAATACCCTCAATATTGTGGCGGTATGTCATCCTACCAATTTTTTTGCGTTATTTTTTCCCACAGAAGCTCGAGAACCCTATTTCCACTCTTTTGAAAAACCATGGCTATAGGCCTTCAAAAAAATTAGCCTATAGCCATAGTTTTAAAACTATGGCTATAGGCTATAGAACCATGGCTAGAGCCATAGGTTGTAGCCACGATTTTCAATATAGTGTCTACAGGACACGAAACATCCCTATTGCCACTGTTTGAAAACCTTGGCTATAATTTTGTGGTAGTAGCCTCATTTTATAGTTGTGTGTCCACTATTATGCACTAAATGGGTTAGTATATCCACTTAACATAGGCGGTCATTGATGCATACTGAGCTCTATGGAATTTTGTTCCCCTATTTCAGAATCAATTATCTTAACATGATTCATGTTATTTCCCATAACATGAGTTTGTTGATTCATCATTCTCAAAAATAATTCCATTTTGGATTCCATTGTAAGGCCATTAACACCTAGTCCATTTCACTCCCCATTTGCATGGTTCATCCTTTTCCCCACCATTTCATAAAAATATAAATCCATTGTGAGAAAATTGATTCATTTAGAAATCTTATAACTATAAAGGTTTTTATGATGTAAAAAAACATTCTCTAACACATTAATCATTATCAATTATGAAAATTTATAAATATTTTATAATGGTTATTAATTTCTTTTGAATGTCAAAAAATGTCCCCATGGAGTGTCGAACTTGGAGTGAATAAAGGCCAGTTTTCATGTAACATTTCCTAGTAAATTATATATCAATGTTATGTTTTTAGCTTTTACCACTATATACACCTGTGCAAGAGCCACATCCACTTGTTCATATCCAGACATGGATTTCGTTGTTCCAAAATCACTTACATAATATTGCACCAAAATACTAGGATTTTTTCCAATTTTTTTAATTTTTCATAGTGATTTTCCAAATGTTTTCAATTATAAATTTCTACAAATAAGTAACCAATCCTTTGATTAGAACGTTGAAATCCTGTATTTTTATTACATACCCATTCATTACATTTTACAAATAGAGTATCTTATAATTTTTAGTGTCTTGGAATATGGTACACAATACATGAAAATATAAAAAATTTATAATCGATTTGTAAGGATTAATTATAGTTTGATCCTAAGTAAAATTACTTCATCTCATATCATGGGGAGATACATCAAAGGAAAGGGTGAGTAGAAGGCCCATTCATGTAAAACAAGGGGAATCGTTAACGTGTGAACTAGAGATACATCAATAAGAATTCGAGGAAATACATAACGATATGAGATGTGAAAAAAATAGGCATATCAAAAGAATAATAAGTTGAATCATAAGTTAAAAATTTAAACACACCGTTTAATTTATATACTCAAATGCATATCACCACGTTTTATCCTCATAGTGTTATAAATATTATCAAAGTTATTCAGCAAGGTATCTAAAACCTTGTCATCCCAACAGATTAATTTCATTAACCAATGATTTGAAGTACTATCAGATAGAACATTTAATATGAAATTACTTTTATGGGATCCACATATATCATAATCAATTAATTTATAAATAACCCATATAGAATAAAAGAAATGGGTTTCATATCAAAATCATGGCGTATTAAAAAGTGCATAAAAACAAGGACATTATGTCATTTATAACCCAAAAAAGAATGGGGGAATTATGTATGTCAATTTTATAATAAAATAAACCATTTTTATGTCAGGATGAATATTCATTGAAATTAATGAGTTTTGGGTTTTCAAATTATGAATAGAATAATTTATTGAGAAAAAGAGGGAGATTTTGAGACAAAAATTTCACAGCATAACATGTACAAAACATGATTTCACAAAACATTAAATAGAGGCAAGACATGGCTCACTCATTCAAAATAGACTCATAATATAGTATAGGGATATAATAAAATGTAAATAATTACATGGAATGGAAATTTGAATGATATACCATATAAAAGAGAACTTGAAAGGAAAAGAGATATTGAGAATTACCATACCGTGAAAAGAAAATTCAAAAACACTCTGATCGGGATCTTGGGGGATTGAGGACACCATGGGAGGACTCCCTCGGAGGTAATAATACAATATATTCATGTGGGATAAATTTTTAATGAATTTAAATGATGGAATGTGTGGGGATTTATTGTAAAAGAGAGGGTGTTTTTTATTAATTTTTGGGATACCTCATTAGTTGTATTTACAAACTCATATTCTTGTGCATGGTATGATCACATTATATTGGAATCATGGGACACCATATATAATATTTTATTCCTCAAGAGTCTACCATATTTATTAAATCCTGACTACAACATTAATTATGTCTTTAAACATACCGAAAACTGAAAAATACATTTTTACTACTCACTGATACACAAAACATATTATAAAAATATCATAAATTCATCGTAAACAAATATTGAAGTTCTAAATTCAAAAATGAAATTTCATTTATCTTAATAAATCTTTACATATGATAAATTTATCTTGAAACTATAAAAATACTCAATTATTATAAATAATGACGGACAAAAAATGTATAGTGACATGCACAGTAAAAAGTTTGACAGATGAAAAAGTAGAATTATTTTATCAATTGTAATTAAACAGGTGTTTTTATAACACTATTTAATTATAATAAAAATTATTAATAAATGATTATTTAAAATAACAATTTATATCTATCTGAAAATTAAAAATTTTACCCTAAAATTAAATTTAACAAAATTTATCCCAATTTTAAGAAAATAAATTCTTAATGTTGAAATGATGGAATTCAAATTTTATTTTAAAAAGGGATTACACATGAATTTAGTAAGGCCTTAACACATAACCCCTTATAACACATGCATACATTCTAAGCGTAAGGTGTGTGTTGGTGATAGAATCTTGCGGTGTCTCGGATAACATCACTCGAGTCGTAATCTCCACTAACGTGAACATCTCATATAGAGGATTTTGTTAAGGCTTAACTTGTTGAATCATGGATTGGGAATGGCCAAGAGATAAGACCAATGATGCCACATCATTCCCATGCTCCAATAAATGGGCTTCGTATGGAATGATTCAACTGGATGATGACAACGACTCTTCCTTCTGCATTAATTATCCATTATAATTTCTTTTTATAAACAATAATTATAACATGAAAATAGTTTTCTATTTTCAATGATCATATTATCCAATGGTCATATAACAGTTGATAAATGATGTTTCCATTAAATTATATATACATCTCAAATTTTTAGGAAAAAAAATATTATTCAAAATATTGGGATGTTAAAGATCCACACATAGAAGTACTGGGTCATGAAACTCATTTGCCTCGAAATTCTCATTGTGCCTCTTTAGCACCTACATCTCTATAGTATCCATCCTATGAAGTTAAATTTATACTAGTGAAACTTAATGAACTAGATCGATAGATAAATCTAAAACATTAATTAGAGGTAGTTATGAAAATTCAACCAATAAAACATCCCTGAAATGACCAAACCCATGTGGGAAATTTTCATGATGTGTTCCCAGATCATCCAGATAAAATGTTGAAATTTATGATGTCATCTCACCAATCCCATGATGCTTATTCCTATCATGATTTTCTTGAATATCACATTCACCCATTTGAATAAACTACCCGGCCTCTCATGATGTGAGGGTAACCCATTGGTGATAGTAATCAATGAAAGTATGTAAGGGAACCAACTGATGAATCTAATTATTGAAATCAAAATTGTTCATCTTAAGAAATAATAGGTCCCTTACAATGGTACACCAACCAATATCTAGGGGAACTGGCTACATTAGTTTGTATCCTCCTTTTTAATCCCCAATGGAGTACGAAGTATTATAACACCATTAGAAAACTAAACGTTGATCCTAAGGCTAATTAAAATTGGCATAGATATAAAACAATGTGGATCATCTATATCAAAAAGAGAGCATGAAATAGTAGAGGATTCTAGAATAGTACCTCTCGAAATAGACGGTTTGGTATTTTTCTCCTTAGCTATCAGTTTCACTACGTATAATTGGACTGTTCTTTGGACCTATGAAATAGCATGTCTACCATGAGCTTATCCACTTTACTTCCAGTTCAAATATAGGATATGACTATGAAAACTATGACACACACCTCAGCCTAATTAGATTAATTTATTCCAAATAACTTCCTAACAAGAAAATGTTGACTCCGCTCTTACATGTGGATTCATTGTAAATCCTCTCTCACTAGTTTTTGGAAAAATAGTTCTGAACAAACAATGTAGATTTCTTATTTCTATATAATATTGTAAAGTCTCAGATATGAGTGCCACTAAATGCTTCCTTATACCCGGTAGCCACAAGGCCTCAAGCATATTTCCCGAAACGGTAGAGGCTATCGACAAGCAGTGAGGGCCTTGGGTCCGATAGTGAAGAAATTATGCCCTTATTGGAAATGTTTAACATAGTGGAATAAATATTTACAAATAGCAGAAGTTGTAAAAAACATTCAACTAAAACAAAACTACAGAAGTCTGATAAATAAATATCCATGTCTCCAACCATACATATGATAATGCAGCATGTTATATGTTCCAGGAAAGCTTCGCAAATAGTATACACTACAATTAGATAGAAATACAATACAAGTACAGAAATAGAATTAAAACTTAGAAGCATTTCAATCCTCGGCTTGGCCTCATGCTCTCTTAATCCTAAGAAACAATCAAGTACTTGTGTACGTTTTCTTTCCATTGATAACATCTATAACCATACAATATGTTTGGGCCCATAATCATCACCCAAATATGATGTGATACTAATCCCAGTAAGAAACCGCCAAAGACCTAAACCTAACAGTTAGTAAATATATGAAATAGTAGTAAAAGGAAACATTAACTAGGAATGGATCATGTTAAATGTCCGTTTATTATATGAATGTTCTTTATCTATTCAATTTCATTTAAGTACAACTATCTCGAGACCAGTCCCTAGACTACAAACCCCCCTTATAGAAGTAAACACATCAAATGTATTAGATAATCATCTAAATACTTATGTGAATAATGAATCTACGATTATTCTTTGTCTTGGAAGACACCTCATGAGTCATTCCATTTCATTTTACATGTTCTATGATCAATGGTCTCAAAGTCATTCCTAGGCCTATAGACCCCCCATACCAAAGTTACCGTCAAATCGTGACATAACCATTTCACAATTAAGCGTATCATAATTTCAGCATTTAATTTCTTTTTAGATACCAATAGAACCCATCATAGGTATCCCTAAATAGACCAAGGAATTTTTCAGCATTTAAAAATAAGAATCTGTAAGCCCGACCACCAAAACTGTCGCTTTCTCACGAGTATTACGTAACTAAACTCTTGAGTCCATCCATTTCATTTTAATAGAGACAATGTTTCACCCAAGGTATAGAATTTGTAATTAGTCACATGAGCACAACCTGTTCTTTTAATTGAGACTATGTCTCACCCATGGATAATTACCTCATTTAATCATTTATCATTTCACTTAAAAAACAATGCATGTGAATTAAACTGTCACATGGCTTTATACATTACCACTCATGTGGGAAATTCACATAGTAGAAACCACATGAAAATTAAACTATTGCAGGGTTTTAATCATAACATCTCATGTGTGAATTTCATGTAAAAAAATATCATTCTAATCAACCCAAAAAGGTAAAACATTCATAAGCCTCAAATACGTTATTTTTAAATGGATAACCATGGGAATTGCACCCAAGTGGTGTCCCTAAATCAAACAATTAGAAATCTCATGATTCAATTTCATATAACCAATTACCTAAACATCCTTAGGAATTTAAAGGGTTCAATTCTAGAGCAAGACAATTGCCAATAATGGTATCATTCCATTTTGGCACATATAATCAACTGGATGTTTAATAGAAGGCACATGACCACAAACCTCGATGTCGTATAACTGAATGAAACTGACGCGAGCCCTAGAATTTTCTTAGAACAGAATAGATATTAGAAAAGAGGTAAATCATTCAACCATGAATAACTTCATCAAGAACAGAAATCATCAGGAATGGCTCAAGCAGAAGAAATATCTTACTGAGAGGAATTCAACGAGACCAACGACACATGAATTGGGTTCTGGATGATGAAACCGAAGAATAATTGACTCCCACGACTCCATGTTCTTCACCTGACAGATGCTCAATCCGGAGAAGAGAAAACAAGGCTACTTCCCATTTTAGACGAATTTAGTAGTACAAGAGTTTTGAGATAGTATATAAAAACTGTATATCATTTTACTATTTATAAATTTTTCCAATCTACTTTCTGCGTCCTCCACCGACCTGCCGACATGAGTACACTATGTGTACTAAAGAGTACACGATGAGTAGTGGATTTTTATTATCTCCCTATCCAAAAAAGCAAACACCATGTATGCCTATCCTATATGGCCAGACCACACGACATGTTCATAGGATTACACGATGTGTTCTACTAAAACTTGTCAATTTTCTAGTTTTCCTTGTTTTATCAAAAAAAAAACTAAAACGGAAAAAAGAAATGTAGAAACATTACCGCATTAGAAGAACCAGGTTCTTACAAACTACCCCCATAAAGTAATTAATCCTCAAAGTTCCATTGAAAGGGTGGTGAAGGAATATCTTAGAATAACTCTGGGCACTGATCACGTACTTCGGCCTCCCTCTCCCATGTCCCACCCTGT
The DNA here is from genome assembly GCA_963277665.1 of Viscum album. Classification (NCBI taxonomy): domain Eukaryota; kingdom Viridiplantae; phylum Streptophyta; class Magnoliopsida; order Santalales; family Viscaceae; genus Viscum; species Viscum album. The sequence continues at coordinate 366,832,972 of OY728146.1, forward strand.
ACTTGGCCATGCTTCCATATCAACCATACAGAAGGAACTAACAGGCCTCAAAAAACCAACTTGATCATGTCAACTATACGAATTAGCTACTCATCAAAGGATATATCAACATAAAGCTCATCTGCCATGGTCTAAGAAACAATAGACGGGTCTGAGTGATAGTGTCACAAATGAGATACATGGAAGAAGTCATGCATGGATCTGTACCCCTGAAACAATTGTAACCGATAGACAACTAACCCAACTCATTCAAGAATATCAAACGATCCGACATATCACTGTGAATGTTTACCCTATCTCTTAATCCTCTTGTATCCCAATCTCGATGTGACATTTATAAAAACTCGATCCCCCGCCTCAAACTCCAATGGTCGTCTACGAAAATCGGCATATGATTTCAGATGAGACCATACAGTATCAATCAATATCTGAATCAAGTGAACCAGCTCAGTAGTCTCCTGGACAAGACGAGGTCCCAGTATACCTGCATCTCCCCACTCCAACCCTAACAGGGGTGATCGACATGGCCTACTGTACAAATACTCATTTTTCTTCATCTTTATAGTATCCATAAATATATTATTATAGGAGAACTCAACTAGGGGTATATGCTTCTCCCAAAAACCCAAAAAAATCCAAAATGCATGCATGTAGAATGACCTCGAGCACCTGAATTGTATGCTCAAATTGGCCATCTGTTTGAGTGTGGTAAGCTATGCATTGAAGAACCTATATACTCAGTGCCCTCTATATCCCTTTCAAGAAAATGGAATTAAACCGGGATTCACTATCTGAAATTATTGACTATGGAACCCTGTTCAAGATTACTATCTATCTGGTCTACAACCTTCCCATCTCATCAACACTGAATGTCTCCTTGATTGTCAAGAAGTGGGTAACCTACGTAAGCTTATCTTCTATAACACATAGAGCATCGTTGGATCTAGTTGACGTCGGTAACCACATCACAAAATCCATCGCAGCATCATCCCATTTCCACTTAGTAATGGATAACTACTATAAATGTTTAGATGGCTGTTGATGTTCCGCAGTAACCTACTGATAGGAGGAACACCTTGTATCAAAACATGCTACATCTCACTTCATACCTAACCTCATGTCCTGACGGTGAATGTCATAGTACATCTTGGAATCTTCCGGATGCACTGTCCTAGATGAATCATGAAACTCCCACATCAGCTCCTTGCGTATATCATCTAGAACCCACACACGTCCATGGACACACAGAACAACATCATTTCCTATAATCAATCCAAGAAGAGGGTTCTCACCTTCCACACTCTCCCATAGAACCAGGCCTTTAAAATTTGATTTTTGCCTCATCTTCACTCTATTTTGCAGGGTAGTGGTAACATATAAAGATGAAAGATAATTCTATCCTTGACTATTGAGAACCTGCAAATGAATCTCAGAGAACAAATCCATAAGCTTCCACTCACCACAAGCCTTCTTCACTACAGGTATCTGAGTCCTCCAGCTTCGTGTTTCAGCCATTGCATTTCCTTTTCCAAGCGTATAGGCTTAGCTAAATGTAAAATGACAGAGGGTATTCCACCAACCATCATTGTCTCAGGTTAAAATCAAACTGAGTGAAGATTTATTTGAAACATTTTTTTGTTTTGTGTATACCACAAAATGCTCCCCCAAATAAATAATGTCTCCAGCGGTGAAAATAATGAACAATATCATCCAACTTGTGATATTGCGTCATGTGGTTTCTATTAGGTGGCCTCAATTTCCAAGACACATACAAAACTACTTTATCTCCCAGTATAAGCACTCCTCTCAACCCAATACCTGATGCATCACAATACATAGTGTAACTCTTCCCTGACTTTGGAAATTTCAGTATCGACCCTGAAGTAAAACATCCCTTCAACTTCTAAAAGTCCGTGTCCCAAGATTGTTTCCATTCAAACTTCACACATTTCTTATTCAAGCCCATCATCGACGATGCTAAGTGCGAGAAATCCTATATATAATGACTATACTATCTAGCTGGTCCAATGAAACTCTGTACATGAAAAAACATTCTTCGGGTGCTCTTGGGTAACTACAACTCTAACCATCTCGGGGTCCATTGATACTCCTATATCTGAAATGATGTCACCTACGAAGTGAATCTGATCCATCCATAAGTGGAATTTTGTGAGCATAACATATAACAGATACTCTCTCAGTGTATTCAAAATTATATCAAGGTGTTTGGAATGGTCAGGTCAATTAATTGAATACACCAAGATATCCTCCATGAAAACCAACACAATGGAATCTAGTTAAGGATGGAACACTAAATTCATCAGTGCCATGAAAACTACTAGCACATTTGTGAGACCAAATGGAATAACCAGGTACTCATAGAGACCATAGCTACTCCTAATTCTTTTACAAGATATGTATACTGGTCAATGATGTACCTAGTGATATCATGAATTTATAACAATCATCGAGAACACTTGAGCTCCTCAATTTTGATCAAATAGGTCATATTTTTGTCGTAAGGGATATTGTTTTTCGACCTTCAACTGGTTAAATGTTTTGTGTTCTACGCATTGTTTGATATTACCATCTGCCTTCATCATGAAAACAACTATAGAACCCAATGGTGATGTACTAGGTCAGATTAAAGCCTTCTCTTCCAGACCTTCCAACTTCTTCTTGAGCTCCTTCAACTTTGTCATAGCCATCCTATAAGGATGAATGAATACATGTGAATCTCCTGGAACTAGATCAACAATTAACTCCACCTCTCAAAACGGAGGTTTTCCAAAGATGTTTTCTAAAAAACATCCTTGAAATGATCAACCACATGATGAAAATATTCCAGACAAGTTTCCTGGTCAACCAGTTATAAACTATAAACTTGGGCTATCATCTCACCAATATCAAGATACTTGAGCCCATCCTGGATCACCTGGAAACCCCATTCTCCCTTGTATAGACACGACCCACCCTCTGGTGACGTAATACTCACCATGCAGTGATAGTAGTAAACAAAGGCCTGATAGTATACCAACCAATCAATTCCGATTATGACATAAAACCACATCATCTCTAAGATGTTGAGATCCCAAAAGAAGTGAAATCCACCAATCTCATGGTGTATCTCATTGGACAAATGCACACCAGCCATTATAATCCCTAACAGAGTGTATACCGTCATATTGTTCTGAAATGTATAAACACAAAGACCAAGGATCTCCATGATGGGAAGAAAATATAAAACAATGAGAAACTCCAGTATCAAAAAGTGCAATAGATAAAAAAGAGGTGAAAAAATAGTACCATTGATATTAGAATGTCAAGGATCCAACTCCTGTTTGATCTGTTTCAATGCATATGTCTGACCTGTACCATGGCCCTGTGACACAACCTAGACACCCTAATATTTTTCTCCCTACTATCGCTGAGATCCCAGGGTTTGGGTACCATGGCCACTCCCACCACCTTGTTCTGCACACCCCAATGTATTCCAATTCCTAGACTGGTGGGAAGGTACTAACCCTGTTCCTGCACATGTAGTCTGTACAAAACCTCTCTCACTAGAATGTAGTAGAAATGTCCTATATAAGAACTATAGATGGACCATCTTTCTGAAATCTCGGTACACAACTGTGTCCTTAAGGAACTGTGGTCTCGTATACCCACCTCATCCATACTAAAAAAAATAACACGAATACCAGAAGATACATCATGACTACTTGTATTCCCATGAGAAAACTCCATACGACGTTTCTTGATTCTTGTCGAGATAGTACCAGATATCAATGCTAGACTTCCCTAGATCACACCCCTAGATTCCCATAGGTTTGGATCGTTAATCAGCACCTGATTCACAATAGAATCTATAGAAGGAACCCTCAGAACATTCACTTGTTCTTAGATTCCATCTTGAAGACCATCCTTAAATCGCCTAGATCTCAACACATCATCACCCATTAGAACATGGCCGAATATCTAAATCTCTATAACTTGGGAAGAATTTTCCATCACTAACATAGTACCCTACTCGAGATTAATGAACTCCCAGGATCGATCGGACCTGAAGGTCTCTGAAAAGAAGTAGTCATAAAAGACTATCTGTAAGTCTCCTCATGCTATGTATCGATGGCTCTATGTCAGCCTAATAACATCCTACCCCCTTTTTCTAGAATCACATTTCATATAAGTGGAAATATAGACCCTTGTCTCCTGAGGCATCTCAATATGATCAAAGATAGTCAACACTAATTCTATCCAGGATTCCGCAACCTGTGGTCCTCCATCCCTTGAAAAAGTAGGCGGATTCTGTTGCTGGAATCTACCTGTCATTTGTGCCATATATGTGGTAGCCTTCAGCGCTCCCAATAAGGTCTGCATGAACCTCAAAAAACCTTCTCAAAACAGTGCATCTACCCTAGCATCTGGCATAACGACTGCTGCCGAAGCTGACAAAACTGGAGGATCCATCGGTAGCCCATAGACTACTACCTCTGGTGTATACTCACTGCCACTCTCCTAGTGTACTACTTGAGGTCATCATGGTGGACTTTCTCTATAAAGATCAGCACACACACCTCAGCAGACATATAATGGAGATAAAACATCAACATAGAAGTGAATATTGTGACAGAGACGGAAAAACACTCATGTTTTTTAATGTAGGAGTACAAGTCTTGTATTACCCTTCACAAAAAATGTTCTCATTGGCCTCTAAATGGGCATTAACCTCTACCCAACATTGGCATGTAACACCACTTTTAAATGGTGTGTTCTCCAAGAGACAATGTGTGTATTTGGATTTCCCTTCGTTACTAGATACTTTTACACGGCTATAACTACACGGTTCTTCTATTGTTGGACTACACAGTGTGTTCAACCTATACACGGTGTGTACATAAACATTTTCATCCACTCATGTTATTAGCCACACGGTCAGATACACATCCAACTTATACAATGAGTGTCCCACTCAAAGCTCGACATCCCATGTTCTATCCTCACATGGTAGGTCACACAGACAAGGACTACATGGTGTGTACATGGGATACACAGGATGTTATTCTTAAAAATGCGAATACATTGTTCCCCAAACAGGAATAACGCACTGCCTTCTAGGAGAGACTACATGATGTCTATTCTGGGATTTTTAGGTCATACACTCCATATTTACTATATAACCCCTGTTATGTAGAAAACCAACCAGCGGGATGCTAAATTCTGTTCCCTGAGGGACCATACTCCCAACAGATCAATGTTTGAAACCCAAGTAGAACATATTGTGATACAATTATTGATAAAAACTAATTCATGATCCACCAAATTATGATCCAAGAGTGCCCATACACCTATGGAACCAATGTTTGGAATCCATTTAATCCAAACCATTTCACGTACTAATATAACAATCACAACAATAGGCATTACTATCACATCATCTATCACAACAACATGTGATAACTAATACATCCTAGATGACATGGCATAATGCATGACATGTGATTCAAATAGGTTTTTATGTGATACATGAGAAGTAATAATCTCATATCATTGGGTTGTAACTACACTAGAACACACAATTTCATTAATTGTAAAAGATGAAATTAAGTGTGTCACCCAATGGTGAAATCCGTACAACTGTAAAAAAATAAAATCACATTTCATTCAAGGTAATTATACTTTTCCCTCTAATTTGGGTTGCAAATTCTGAGCTTAGATAATTACCAAAACCTTTTTTACTTCCTATCTAGTCTATAGGATCTAGATAGTATGTCAAAGAATAAAGAAATCCTTTGATACCACTTTGTAATGTCCCAGATCCGAGTGCTACTAAACAGTGCCCCATACCCAGTTGGCCACATGGACTCAAGCTCATTTCCCCATTATCACACCCAAGTCCCTTGCTGCTAGTTAGAAGCCTATGGTGTTTTGGAGAATGCACTTGAGGCCATGTGGTCAACCCGGTACGGGGCACCATTTAGTGGCACCCGGATCTTGGATGTTCCAAAGATCAACACTTGACTAGGTCCACCATGAACTAAGGTATCGTATGTATTGGTATACTACATAGGTGTCACCTCACCTGTATAACTAAGTACTTTTTTGTATACTAATATCACCACACCAATTCTCTAGATGATGCTTCCTACTATCGGACGATGTAGCACTAGATCTAGGTGGTGAATCGTCCTAGCTCGCACCCCCAACCTCTCTTTGGATATGATTGATGATAAGAACCTGATTCACTATTCCATAATCATTAGTAAACCAAAATAATTTAACATATAACCTGACATCATACTAGAGACCATGCTCATATCTCTCATTTTTAGATAACTCTTCATCCATCAGAATTGATGTCAAGCACTATAGGTTTATAAAATATCCAGAATAATCCATAACTGATAACAATCCCTACTCAAAGTTCATGAAAACCCAGGATTTACCAGTCCTAAAAAAATTGGGATATATGTAATCATAGAATTAAATGAAAAAATACCTTCAAAACATACCCTAATGAAGATCTATCTATGTAATGACAGCCCACCATCTCTTGGTAGAATCACCCAATATATAAGTAGTGAGCTTTACTCTCCTCTTGGGTGGTTTCCTGGGATGATGAAATAAAATTATAATGTTCTATATCCATGACACCACCTCTTGTGTTCCCCATATCTAAAAAATGGGGGTGGATAATACTGTTGGAACTCATGTGCCTACTCTACCGTAGTAAGGATAGCTCGTGGTGATCCCTCAATGGTCTTCATGAATCACATAATGATTACATGGAATGATTCCTCGAAACCAATGTCTGGTACCATTGTTTATTCCTCAACTAGCATAAATGGAGGATCCCTTGGTAACACATGTACCATCACATTTGAAGCATGGTCACCTCCACCCTCGTGAAGTGTGACTATATGACATCACAATAGAATATCTATACACATTCTAAGAGCATTCCTAAAAAAACTTCACATTAACTGAAAGAACATATATTATAATTGGATATGTATAAGCCTTCCTATATAAGAATCACACCCCACTTCCTACTCCTAAATTTGGGTTTGGGTGACATTCAAATGATAAGAGAGAAAGAGATACTGCCTACTTCCCAATACCATGGTTGGGTCCAGGTCATGGTTCCCCAAACCAGTGGGTCACATGGCCTCAGGTGTATCTTCCAAAATTCCATAGACTGGAGACTATAAGAAAGGGACTATGGTGTTTTTGTGGGAATATTATTTCCTCTTTACAAGAGTTTAATACAATGGTGATGTAAATATAGATTATTATAAGATGTATATTACAGCAAATGGAATGAAAAAATTAAACACTATAGCAACTAGACTAGTACCCTCCATAAGAAAAGAATAATAATAACTAAATGTGAGATAGACATAAAAAAGTCAAAAATAAATATACAAGGATAGATGTAATCTCATGTACAATGATGATCAGGTCATGTATCTAAAAAATAATATAAAAGGAATATATGCAATAGTATGATACATGTATCCAAATACTAAAAGACTATAATGATCTATCACAACTTGAATCTTGATCCTAGATCGGTCATATGTTCCCCTAATCATAAGAAATAATAAAACCCTTATAGTAGGGATCTTTACCTTATCCATACATGTATCTATATAATCATCTCATGTACCAAAGACAGTCTGAGTTGGGTATGAGAAAAAATTCTAGTATGCTACCACCACCAGTCTCTAACGCCATCAAATTAGTGCACATATATTGACAACAATTTGTAGGTGTTAAAATAAGATATAAAATAAGTTATTAATGTAATGAAATCAAAATGGTTTGGGATCCCATGGACAACCATACGCTTCTACCATCTTCATCCTTATCCAAAATGAATTTTAATAAACAATATGTCCAGTTTCATTTAATAAATAAGAATAGGGACCTAGCATATAGCCAAACACCCATCTTAATTATATGTGATTATGAATTTCTTAACCTAAACATTAATATGTATAAAACTATAAAAAAATATGTTTTTTATTGGTTTGGAAGACATTTCATATAAGTAATTTCTTTTTTTATTCAATTAATAACTTATTCACATCCTTGTAATTTTTTATTTATAATAAAAGAATCAATCCAGGATTGACATCAACCAAAATTCCTATAAGACTATCGATGAAGATCCTCATCATAACCAATGTATCATCTTAGGTGTGGTGTAAAAATATCTACATCTGAGTCCATCCATGGTGGTCCATTAAGGGAACCCAAGTCTCACTCATGGAATATATAGAACATGTCCTCTATGACCATCATTGGAAATCCATATGGAGTCCATGTATCACTTGGTCATATGATAGTCATCCCCTTGAATTAATCCTCAACAGTCGACTAGAGAGACCAAGTGTCACTCGATCATACGTTTGGAAGGAGCCAAATTAGCCCATCAATGTTATTTCATATATGAAACCTTTTGTCAGTCAAGGCATATATTAACAATCAATCAATGTAATTTAATTAATTAAAAGTTCAAAATTGTGATCATTTCACTCAAACCTCAACAAAATAGGTAGATTAATCTACGAAATTAACTTGTAAGGAAAATCCTCTTAATTATCACATCTGTGAATTTCAAAATAAGAATGAAATCATGATTAAGCATGTAAATTAATGGACAAAGCCTAGGTATGTGGTCTTCAATTACCTTTATTTAATCAATTGAAATTAAAATTGAAATCCATCATTCATCATCCTATATAAGCGCTAAACCGAATGCCTTAATGTTGATCCAACTCATATTCCAATCATTGTGTTATAATTAATAAAACAACTCACCCATTGGGTGCTATGAATTCAATTTCCATAACCCTAAAACATTTGTTAATGGGTATCATTTAATAAATTTTTAGTATTTATCCATTTAATCATTGAAAAAATTCCATTTCAATTAAATTTTTCAGAATATAAGGCACAAAAAAAATGAGGTATATAGAAACATCCCAAAATTAATGGAATTACATTGGACCACCTATCGTAGGTCAGTAGTAGAGTGCTTGTCCAATATGAGCTCTTTATTTAACTAGATTAGAATAAAAATGAATAATGGATGAATTTCATGGAAATAGTACATATTATATTTCACTTAAATAACTCCATCGATACTAATATAAATAAAGAATGACATAAGATGAAAGGATTACTTACCAACATAGATTCAATGAGATAAGAGACTCTTGATTCCATGCACTGAAATTGAAACTATAGAAAATATTACTCCTTGGTTTCAAGTGGATTTCTAAAGGTGTGATCATTCCAAACATAAGAAGAAATTAAAAGGATTTATATTTTTAATACAGTTTAAGGGAATACTTATCATTTTTAATTTGTAACCGGGTTGCATTGTTTTTCCACACGGTTGGCAATACCACACACCAACCATGCACCCTTAACAATGTAGAGTGCCACCACACATGGTTTTCTTATTCATGAATGAACGATTTCTTATTCTAATTTCAAAAAACATTATAGGCCCTCACACATTCGTGTGACTCCATCTACCTGGTTTCCTCAAATCATGTGAGATTATAATTAATCAAACAGACTGCGCTCATTTGTTGAGAACATGAACACTATAGAAACTTATACAATGGCTATATGGATTATATACGAGCATGATCGAACAATACTGAAAGAATGATTTGAATCTAGATAAAAATGATTATACATATGAGCTAAGTTTAAATCTATGAAACTGAAGATATGTGATCAAAATTAATGAATGAGAATCCCAATTATACTGGGTGGTATATTTACCTTATATTTACTAGATTTAATCCATATGGACAAAAATGGGGTCGTTATCTCTATAACTATTTCAATAAATACCAAAATTGATTCTCCTTTTGTAACGACCCAAAGTTTCATTAATGGAAATCCCTCTTGATCTAATTAAATGTATCTTTATGTTTATATAAAATGTCAACTTCTTTGGTTTTATGTTATGAATTTTGACCATTTCTAATATAGCCATTGAACAATGATCACATGATTAGTATAAATATAAGGCTTTAATGAACCCAATTTACTTAGACAAAGGAAACGATGGCCTCATCTAATAGAATTGCTCCATACGAAGCCCATTTTTTCGAAGCTCGGAAAAGAGGTGGAATCATTGGGCTTCGCTCTTGACCAAGCCCAAGCTGAGCTTCACCATGTCAAGCTCGAACGAGACCATCTTTGGGAAAAGTGGAAGTTGATAGAGATTATCACCCGGGAGATGTTTTCTGAGCCACCCCAAGAGTCTTTCACCATCACACACCTTACCCTTAGGTCTTATGCAGCTGTTTTAATGGGTTATGTAACAAATCGCTAGTACTATGTTCATGTACATTATTTTTTTATATAATAATGAACATACTTTCTTGTCATTATTGATACATTGTAAATAGTTGTTAAAGTACAAATAGTATTTTTAGTTATTATTTAATTATGAATTATATTTTAATAACTTAAGGTATTTTTGAAGGAAATAATATTTTAATAAAATATTATTATTATTATTAAATTTATTTTTATTAAATATAAATGATCTTATAATCTTATGAATGAAATTATAATTTTTATTATGTTTTGAAAGCCATTTCTGTCAAAACCCGTGAATTTTCGATAAATGTCAGTTTCTATATTAAAAGTGAAAATTAACATATTTAGAAAATTATTTAGATAATATAAAATATATTTATTGAATCAAGACATCAAAATTATCTAATAGTGAATTTTTCATAATTTTCTGTGACAGTCAAATTTTTGGGTAAAAATTAAATATCGTTTAAATATATAATGTGTTTTATGACATCCTAATGACCCAATAGTGATGTAATAAAATACTATAATCTTTATGTGAGGACAATATATGGTTTACCATTAAAATAATGTGATTTTGGGTTTTTTTGACTTACTTTTCATAGCATTAATGGGCCCCTCAAGACTTATTAAACACCTTGTCTTTTTAAATTAATTTCCATGGGAGTGTGACTCACCTCCACATAAGCAACCCTATTATTTTAAGATGTTCGGACTTTAGCCTTATAAAATATTTTTTTCCTATTCCCTTTTCCAAAAACCATGGGAAAAAACCATGGGATGGTTTGTGGTTTGGATTAATTTAATATAAGGGGTCCTAAACCTAAATAATAAAGAATTCCCCCACCTTTCCTATATAAACCCACCCAAGCTCCCACTTCCTCCTCACTAAAAGCCTTTGGAGTTCATCCAACATCTGAATTACTCTCTATAGAATCCTCCCAAGGTTCCCCAAGCTCTCTAGAAGCCTCTCAAAAGCCTCTCTCTAGCATTTGGAAGCACACTTCCAAGTAAGTTCCTTTTTCTTCTTTTCTCTTTTTTGACCAATTTATCAAGTTGTTTTGCACTTTTAATTTCAATTATGAATGTTGGGTTATGGTTTTGAACCTCCCTCATACATCACTCTTTAGTTTTAAATGATGGGATACCACTTTCTCCCTCATTAAATGCCTCCCATGTACACCTGTTACTATGCCAAAATTCCGAAAGGAACTTCTCTCTCCTCATTTACATTCAAGCAATAATTTTGTATCATGAATCTAAATTCCATTACAGTTTTCGGTACATGTATCTATTTGACCTCATTACAGTCCATTACATGTAAATATGATGATGAACCCATTTATCTCGCATCAACCGTTTTTATGAATTCTTATGTCACTCCATTATGCTGCTGAAATCGTACCGATTTTCTAAGCCAATGCCATTGTGTAGTGAATACCATACCCATTTCTCCATTAATGGTATTCACCATTATGCACATTTACTTATTGATTATAATGTTTCATGTATGAATTCTACCTTCCTTTATCATGGAATAAATTATTATGTTTTATGAATCCATGTTTTATGATCCATGAGGCACACTTATGCATGAAATTAAATGTTTAAGAAGGGTGCACCCTTATAGTGCTCCAATGCATTGGGTAAAGTATAGTATCATGATACGTCATATATAATGATTTTTGACTCATTATAATTCAATTTCAACAAGGGTTTAACCATTCTTCATTTTCAATTAGGGTTTACTCATGCTCCATGTGCAATGAGCCTTGGCTCATGCTAATTCCATGTTAAGTGTTGTTTCCACATTTCCATGTTATGATTATCATGATTTATCATGCCTTTATGTTCATGTTTCTCTTGTGCTCTATTGATATGAATAATGTCTAACATGTATTGTAATCCTCATGTTATTCCATGTGTATTCCCTTACTGGGCTTTATAGCTCACCCTTTTCTTATGCATGTCCTCAGGTTATCCAATGCAATGCTAAGTACGAAGGAATGTAGTGGTCATGTAAAGGAAGTTTTCAATAAAGATGTTGTATTTCATGTTTTTAGTTGTTATTTAATGATCCTAATCACCAAATACACTATTCCTCTTGATCATCCATGTTGTATAAAGTGAAGTTTTAGGTAATAAATCATGTTTATGTTGTAATAAAAAGTAGGGTTGTCATAGTTGGTATCAGAGGATAGGTTTAGTTATTTTTGGGATTAGGATTAGAAACCCCTAGTAAAGGCTTAGAGATAAGAATAAGTATAATAAAATCATCCCTAAGTTTTGGTAAGTACTTAGTAAGTGGTTTATCAAGAAAATACATCCCTGACTGGATATGAGTAGGTAGAGGTGGCTTTGGCACAGATATATCCTAGGGGTAAAACCTGAAAACACCGCTTTGAGCTAGACTCATACAGGAACTGGTGCACGACAATGGGCCTTGCTGCACTCTTGGTTATGACACTCCCGGGGGATATGTTTTTATAAATTCACAATCTTATTATTAACCCTAATTAAGGGAATTAAAAAAATTCCCTTCAGAATGTATGTTAGAAAGTAGATCATGAAAATCTTAGATTGAAGCCTATATGAGTTAAAGAAATAAAAGTTTATTTATAATTCATAAACTTTTGTGTTTGGATTACCCTTTATGTGTTACCCCTAAATTTCCTTTTATTCTAGCCAATGGCCGGTAATATGAGGACTTGATCTAACAACCATTGTGAAGATCAGTGTAATGACTATACTAATGAGATGCCAAATCCAATGGGAGTGGGAATCACGAACTTTTTCACGCTTCCCTCTCAGCTAACTAAAGTTTTGAATAGAAACATGGGTCATGAGGAACGTTCAACCCCCCCTAAGAAAGAACAAGTTTCTATCAAGAGATTTATGAGACAAAGGCCTCCTACTTTTAGTGGATCATCTGATCCCACGATCGTTGAACAATGGATAAACTCCATTGAAAAGATCTTCTCCATCTTTCAATGTTCTGAACAAGAGAAGTTTCTCTTGGAGGCTTATCGTATGGAGGGTGAAGCTGATCAATGGTGGACGTTGATAAAAAATATGAAGCCTGAGTAGGAGATCGAGGCGTTGGAATGGAAGGATTTCTAGAAGATGTTTTTCGATAAATATTTTCTGTGAACCATTTGGCATAAGATGGAAAAGGACTTCCTTTCCCTCAAGAAAAAAGACAAAGAATCTGTTGGAGAGTAAGAGGAAAACTACAAAAGGCTTGCATGATATGCTTCAGGCTTTTTCATTACCACAGAATGCAATGTTGACCGCTTATTTGGTGGGTTGAAGCCTAGCCTACAGAAAGCATTAGCAATCCGTGACATTGACAGCTATGAGGAAATTGTCCGATGTGACCTCAAGGTCGAAATGGAGATCGGAGAATCACATGGGTATCATGGGAATAAGAAGCGTAAGGTGGAATTCAATGCTGGTGGTCCGATGGATAAATCCAACGATGCTATGAAGATCCAGCACCCCACATGCCAAAAGTGCGGAAAGAAGCACCCTAGAAATTTCCTTAAGGGGATGAGGAAATGCATCAGGTGTGGAAGAGAAGGGAACATTACTGTTAACATTCGGCAAGAAAGACCCATGACTGTGACAGAGGAGAGGAATGCTCCGTTCGAACCTCAACGCATTGTTCAAAGATAAAAATGCAATGAACCGGGTCATTTTTCAAATCAGTGCCCTAATCCAAGGGTTTTCAGAGGCAACCAACAACCTCCAAGGCTGCAAGGAAGATCATTTTCAATCACTTATATCGAATTGAATCCCTACAACAAAGTGGTGATAGGTACGCTAGTTATTCATTCAAAAATAGCTAACGTAATTTTTGATTCAGGTTCTACGCATTATTAAATATCTCGAATGTTTAGTAGAACAATCCTAGCACCACCACAAATCATGGAAGTGAAGATGTCAGTGAGTACGGAAAATGGGGCAATCATTGCATCCCATGAATATAAGTCCTTACCTATTATAATATGTGGATTGAATTTCATGGTGAACCTCGTCGTACTCCCTCTAGTGGAATTTGATGCAATTCTTTGCATGGATTGTCTTTCCTTCTATAGAGCCAACATCAATTGTCAGGAGAGGTAAATCACACTCCATATGGAGAATCAACCTCCGATTATATACAAGTGTAATGAGGAAGATGAATCTCCTTTAGCTCCATCATATCAAGCATGGATATTACTACCCTATGGGCACGTGTATCTGGCTTAGATGATTGAGTCCAAGGAAGAAACCATCCTTGAAGAAATGCCTATTGTGAGGGAATTCGTGGAAGTGTTTTTCTCTAGGAAATGCCTGGTCTTCCTCCTAGAAGAGATGTGGAATTCTCAATTGAACTTATACCTGGGGAATTACCAACATCAAAGAATTCATATAGAATGGCTGTTGTATAGCTTGAAGAGTTGAAGAAGCAACTATAGGAGAATCTGGATAAAGGGTTTGTACGCCCAAGTGCTTCACCATGGGTTGCACCAGTCCTCTTCGTCAAGAAGAAGGATGATTCAATGCGCCTTTGCATCCATTATCACGAGATCAACAAAATCACGAAAAATAACAAGTATCCTTTCCCATGGATTGATGACTTGTTCAATCAGCTATGTGGGGCACAATACTTATCCAAGGTGGACATGCAGTCGGTATATTATCAAGTAAGGGTGAAGAAGGACGATATCACCAAGACTACTTTTCGCCCAAGATACGGGCACTATGAATTCATTGTAATGCCTTTCAGACTCACTAATATTGCAACAATATTCATGTACTTAACTAACAGAGTCTTTAGAGATTACCTCGACAAATTTGTGGTCGTCTTTACAGATGATATTCTAATATACTCCAAAACCAAGGAGGATCATGAGGAGAATTTAAGAACTGTATTAGAGACTTTTCACAAGGATGAGATCTATGAAAATTACAGAAAGTGTGAGTTATGGTTGAAGCAGGTATCGTTTTTGGTCCATATCATCACAAGAAATGGTATATCTATGGATACCTCCGAAAAATCTACAATTGAGGGATGGCTGAGGCCAACATCGGTAACAGATATCCGTAGTTTCTTGGGGTTAGCTGGATATTATCAACAATTTGTGAGGAATTTCTCATGACTGTCTAACCCTCTTACCAAGAAAACTAAGAAGGGGGTAATGTTTTCTTGGATTGGTGAATGTGAAGAAAGAATCAAGGAGTTGAAAAGAAGGCTTATCACTTCACCCGTGCTCACTTTACCCACAAGTGGGGAGCTTTTTGTGGTATTCAGTGATTCTTCGAAGAAGGTCTTAGGTTCTGTGCTGATGTAGAATGATAAAGTGATATCCTATGCCTCAAGTTAGTTGAAAATCCATGAGCAAAACTATCCAACACATGATCTGGAGTTGGCAACAATGATATTTTCCTTGAAAATCTGGCGGCATTATCTCTATGGGGAGAAATGTGAGATATATACTGACCACAAGAGTCTTAAATATATATTCACACAGAAAGAGATTAATATGAACCAGAGAATATGGATAGAGATCATCAAGGATTATGAATGTTCAATACATTACCACCCTGGGAATGTGAACAAGGTGAAAGATGACCTAAGTAGAAAGCACCCAGTGATTCTATCAATTATGAAAATTGAGAAGGATCCAATATTCTTATACACGATGAAGATGGAAATGGGAATAATAAATAAGGGAACATCACAAATCCTTTCACAAATGATTGCTCAACCGTCTCTTTTGGAAAGTTTAAAGGATGCTCAAAAATATGATATGGGAATCCAGTAAAAAGTGGACGCTATCGAAAAAGGAAAATCCATGGAGTTTAATGTTAATGAAGAAAGAATTGTGCGATTTGGGAAATGACTATGTGTTCCATTGAGTCCAGAGCTGAAGAAAGTACTTTTGGATGATGCACATAGTTAAAATTTCCCTATAAACCCAAGGAGCACAAAGATGTATCGATATCTCTGAGAAACAATTTGGTGTGATAATTTGAAGAAGGAGATCACTGAATATACATCAAAGTTCCTGGTGTGTTAGCAAGTGAAGGCAGAGAGGCAGCAATCTAAGGGGATGATGCAACCATTGCCCATACCAGAATGGAAATGGGGGAACATCACCATGGACTTTGTCACCGAACTTCCAAGGACATCCAAAGGAAATAATGCAATCTGGGATGTTGTGGATCGTCTTACAAAGATTGCACACTTCATTGCTATTCGGGAGGATTTCTCATTGGATCAACTGTCACAAATATATATTAGTGATGTGGTAAGGTTGCATAGAGTACCAATATCTATTATGTCTGTCTGAGATCCAAGATTCACCTCTATGTTTTGGAAGAGTCTTCAACGTGCTCTGAATACTGAACTGAACTTCAGTACAACCTATCATCCTCAAACTAATGGCCAATCTGAGAGGACTATCTAAACACTTGAGGACATGTTGAGAGAATGCTCAATGGACATTAAAGGAGGATGGGATCAACATATTCCTCTAGTTGAGTTCTCTTATAATAACGTTTCCACTCAAGCATCCAAATAGAACCATATGAATCCCTGCATGGGAAAAGTTGCAGAACACCGTCATGTCGGGATGAGGTTAGTGAACATAAGCTTCTTGGACCAGAAATGGTCGAAGAAATGGTGGAGAAGGTGAAAACCATTCAGCAGTATACCAAGGCAGCCTAGAGTCAACAAAAGAGTTATGCAAATAACCGTCGATGAGACCTTGAGTTTAAAGTTGGATACATGGTTTTTCTATGCATATCTTCGTGGAAGAAGGTCATGAGGTTTGGAAAGAAAGGGAAGTGAAGTCCAAGGTACATCGAACCCTTCGAGATTCTTGATCATGTCAAGGCTGTGGCCTATCAACTGGCACTTTCACCTACCATGGCCAATGTACATGATGTCTTTCATGTATCACAATTAAGGAAGTATATACTAGAACCTTCACATGTACTCTCTTATGAGGTGGTACAATTGGAAGATGATATTTCTTATGAGGAGAAACCAGTGAAGATCTTATATCGTAGAGAAAAAGTTCTATGAAATAAGAAAATACCCCTCATCAAGGTGTTGTGGATAAACAACACGTTTGAAGAAGCGACTTGGGAATCGGAGGAAATGATGAAGCTGAGTTACCCACATCTGTTTTAGTGTCAGAAAAGTAAAATTTTGAGGGAGAAATTTCTTAAGGGGGGAATATTATAACGACCAAAAGTTTAATTAATGGAAATCCCTCTTGATCTAATTAAAATCTCATTATGTTTATATAAAATGTCAACTTCTTCAGTTTTATGTTAAGAATTTTGACAATTGCTAATATAGTCGTTGAATAGTGATCACATGATCAGTATAAATATAAGTCTTTAACGAACCAAATTTACTCAGACAAAGGAAGCGATGGCCTCATCTAGTAGAATTACTCCATTCGAAGCCCATTTATCAGAGCTCAGAAAAGAGGTGGCGCCTTTGGGCTTTTCTCTTGACCAAGCTCAAGATGAGCTTCACCATGTAATGCTCGAACGAGTCCGTCTACGGGAAAAGTGGAAGTTGATAGAGATTGCCACTCGAGAGATGTTATCCGAGCCACCCCAAGAGTCTGCCACAATCGCACACCTTACCCTTAGGTCTTATGCGGCTGTTTTAAGGGGTTATGTAACAAATCGCTAGTACTATGTTCATGTACTTTTTTTGTATATAATAATGAACATACTTTCTTGTCATTATTGATACATTGTAAATAGTTTTTAAAGTTCAAATAGTATTTTTAGTTATTATTTAATTAAGAATTCTATTTTAATAAATTAATAAATTTTTTTATTAAATAATATTTTAATAAAATATTATTATTATTATTAAATTAATTTTTATTAAACATAAATGATCTTATAATTTTATGCATGCAATTATAATTTTTATTATGTTTTGAAAGCCATTTCTATCAAATCCCGTGAATTTTCGATAAATGTCGGTTTTTATTTTAAGAATGACAATTAACATATTAAGAAAATTATTTAGATAAAGTAAATGTTATTTCTGGAATTAGGACATCAAAATTATCCAACGGTGAATTTTTCTTAATTTTCTGAGACAGTCAGATTTTTGGGTAAAAATTAAATACCGTTTAAATATATAATGTGTTTTATGAAATCATAACAACCCAATACTGATGTAATAAAATACTATAATCTTAAAGTTCGGCCAATATATGTTTTACAATTAAAATAATGTGATTTTGGTTTTGTTTGACTTACTTTTCAAAGCATTAATGGACCCCTCTAGACTTATTAAACACCTTGACTTTTGAAATTAATTTCCATGGGAGTGTGACTCACCTCCACATAAGCAACCCTATTATTTTAAGATTTTCATACTTTGTCCTTATAAAATATTGTTTTCCTCTTCCCTTCTCCAAAAACCATGGGATGGTTTGTGGTTTGGATTAATTTAATATAAGGGGTCCCAAACCTAAATAATAATGATTTCCCTCACCTTTCCTATATAAACCCTCCCAAAATCCCACTTCCTCCTCACTAAAAGCCTTTTGAGTTGGTCCAACCTCTGAACTAATCTCTATATAATCACCCCAAGGTTCCCCAATCTCCCAAGAGGCCTCTCACAAGCCTCTCTCTGGCCTTTGGAAGCACACTTCCAAGTAAGGGTTTTCTCTTCCTTTCTCTTACTTGTCCAATTTTCTTTAAGTTGTTTTTCCCTTTTAATTTCAATTATGAATGTTGGGGTATGGTTTCACACCTCCCTCATACTTCACTCTTTATGTTTAAATTCTGGGAGACCGCTTTCTCTCTCATTAAATTCCTCTCATGTACAACCGTTACTATGCCGAAATTCCGAAAGGAACTTGTCTCTCCTCATTTACATTCAAGAAATACTTTTGTATCATGAATCTAAATTCCATTAAAATTGTTGGGACATGTATCAATATGACCTACTTACTGTCCATTACATATAAATATGATGAGGAACCCCTTTCTCTCTCATCAACTGTTTTTATGAATTCTTATGTCACGCCGTTACGCTGCCGAAATCGCACTGATTTTCTATGCCAATGCCATTGTGTAGTGAATACCATTCCCATTTCTCCATCAAGGGTATTACACATTATGGACATTTACTTATTTATTTTAATGTTTCTTGTATGAATTCCACCTTCCTTTATCATGGAATAAATGATTATGTTTTATGAATCCTTGTTTTATGATCCATGTGGCACACTTATGCATGAAATGAAATGTTTATGAAGGGTGCACCCTTATAGCGCTCCAATGCATTGGGTAAATTATAGTATCATGATAAGTCATGTGAAATGAGTGTTAACTCATGCTCCAGGTGCAATGATCCTTGGTTCATGCTAATTCCATTTTAAGTATTGTTTCCACATTTCCCTGTTATGATTATCATGCTTTATCATGATTTTATGTTCTTCTTTCTCTAGTTCTCTATTGATATGCCTAATGTATAAAATGTATTTTAATTTTCATGTTATTCAATGTGTATTCCCTTACTGGGCATTATAGCTCACCCTTTTCATATGAATGTCCTCAGGTTATCCCATGCAATGCTAAGTACAAGGGAATGTAGTGGTCATGTAAAGGATGTTTTCAATAAAGATGTTGTATTTCATGTTTGAAGTTGTTATGTAATGATCCTAAGCCCCAAAGAAACTAGACCTCTTGATCTTCCATGATGTATCAAGTGAAGTTCTATGTAATAAATGTAATTCCCCGACCCCAGTTATCTAGAGTCGGTGCATTATTACATAACATTGGCATGATCACAAGAAAGATCAAATCTCGAAAGACCGATTGGTTTAGTAGCCTTGGAAACACTAGATATATTCATTTGTCTTAAATTACATCATAAAAATGAAAAATACAACAACATATTTTCTTCATAGTCCACACTCATATCCCCACATACTATCCCTGCAGGTCATTCATAAATTACTTCTTCACATCCTGGAAAAAATAAAACATTGAAAGGGGTGAGCTCAAATGCCCAGTAAGGATAAAAATATAGTTGAATCTTTCATAAATAAGAATAATCATTTAAGGCAATGTATAACTAAAACAAAAGCCGTTTAAACTTGAACTTCAAAATAGTATGGCAAAAATAAAATGAAATAATGACATTTACTTATTCACATGGATAATCTACTAATCGAATAATCAAATGCAATATCAATAACCACTTTCATAATGATGGAATGGGTAATACCAGACTATCATAACCACATAGCCAAGGCCTCGTGCTAAGACTACAAATAATATTTTTTCAAGGCCTTCTTCCAAGACACTAGTTTGTCTCATGGGACCTACCGATGCATCAAGGAGCTATAGCGGGTTCCACCCATCACATATTAAGTCCAATTAATTCCCATATGAAAAGGTTTAAACATAACCTAAATATTCGTATTAGAACTTGCATAAGAAATGTCAAATAATTCACCATAAACCATGAAGGGTATAAAAATAACATATCCATAGTAAAAAATATCACAAAAACATCAATACAATATGGAAGTTTTGTTTCATAATAAATCAACTTCAAATAAGCTTAAATTCCATCATAGGATGTTGACATAGATGAGATCAAAACTCTTTTTAGAGAAATATCCCTTTTTATTTTGAAATCATTTAAGAGTCATATAAAATAAAACATTTTCATTGAAAATATTCTTATAAGCTTGTAAGGGAAGCTTCGACGATTTTACAACGGCGGAAAATAGCCGCACCCTCCGTATAAGTTAAAAAAACATTCTTACCTTAATTCTGTCGAAAAGGTTAAAAAGCACCTTGTTTGGAAAACGACGGAAAGATTCTTTTATAAACCTCTTATAAAAAGCCAAAAAAGGGTATAAATGACTTTAAAACATATTATAGTATATAGTAAAATTTTTTGAAATACATTTTTAAGAAACATGGATGTGGATGATAATGAAGTCCAAGTAAATTATTACGTATAAACAACCTCAGATAATGAATAGACTGCGAAATAAACCCTTACCTTGTAATTTTACTTAGATCGGGGTAGGTTAACCTCCTGTATTATGGTGAAATAATTGTTATTAAATTATATAAGAATCATATAAATTAATATGATATCATAAATGATCTTTTAACATTGATTTGTTAATAATATCTTAGTATTATCGTTGTTTCGGGTGTTAACTTACTCGTTTTATTTTATATGTTTTGTTACGTAAGTCGTGTTTGTCATGGTTAGGTTGTATCTTAATCATATCCAGAATGATATAAGGCCATTAGATACTATTATTAATCATAAAATGACAATTAGACTTGAATGGATACGATGGAGAATGAATCTCATCGCGTTCGTGGAGACGGTAGTTCGTATGTACGCACGAGCGACAATATCATTCTTTTGATAATAAAATAACATGTAATTGGATGTTATATCATATATAAAGAATCATTATAATTCTATATTTATTATTTACATGAATTACAAATCATTATTATACTAATACAAATAATAATTTGTTGAATAACAATTACACCACGACGTGGAGACGGTAAGTCGTACGTACGCACGTATGGTGACATGTTATTCAAAGGATGGATAGAATACTGAAATATGGTTGTAAAATGTTTATAATAACATTAAAGTATATATAATATACTGGAGTTATTATTTTATAATGGTAATAACAAGAAATAAGAATTGGAAGAAGAAAGGAACTTGAAAAATGGTGGTGAAATCATTACCTCTTCTTCGGGTTATTCCTTTTGATTTGATCAAAAGGGCTCTATAAGTTGGCTTTATGACTAAATTAAGGCCTCTAGGATGAATGAGGGAAGTTGATAGAGTATTTGGGAAGAGGATAGACGAACCAAAAGGCTTTGAATGTGTGATTTAATGAGAAGGGAGAGTTCCCTTTTATAAGAGGGGTGATGGGCACCTTTGGAAAAGCTAGAAATATTATTTTATAATAAATTCATATTCGGTTTATAATGGCTGAAAAGTGTATTATTTAAAGTTTAAGGTGGGTATGGGTCTAAAACAACTCAACCAATAGAATTTATATTGGTTTGGGTTACTATATTAACATTATCATTAAGTATTAACTCTTCGTTAATTAGTTTCACTTTTACAGTGTCTCTTTGTATTTTTATATTATATGGTTAATGAACATACTCTATATATCCAAGAGACCCCCAATTGGACCATTAATGATACACCTATCATGATATAAGTCTCTTGGATGAAACATAGATTTTTAGGAATTTAATATCAATTAATAATATAATATTTGTTTTAAAAACTCTTTTATGTCAATTTTGAGACTATTCAATAATTGATTTTTGTGAAACTCATAACAGAATGATTACTCTGAAAAGAGTTACTTAAGTCAATCCTAACATGTCATATTAACCTATAAAATTATTTTAATTCATAAAAAGTCTCAAATTTTATTTATTTGGGTATTTATAATATCAATTATTCCAGTTTTTTATTAATTAGGTAATTACTGCATCATCATTGTGTCATAAATAAATGAAATTATTTAATGTCTAAAAATTATAAATAAAATATCATTATGTATGAAATAATTTTATATTTCTAATTAATATTTAAAATCGAAATTATATTATGTATAACCCTATATTAAAAATGTTTTATTAAATAAACTTTGATTTTAACTCTTTTAACTCTTCTTTGAATTAAATAATAATAAATGTCCTAATCTAATCCAAGTGGACCTAAATGATAATATTTTATTCCTAAGGTTCTTTTAGGTCGATAAACACTTTTCCAATAGAATTAAGACATGTGTTAGGGTAAAATTAATATCATTTTTACCCTTAATAACCCTATTTACTTTTAACCGTGGTAAATAAAAGTAAACAGTTACTATTCACAAAAAATTATTTTTATCTCATTGAACCACATTTTACTACTTTATATTAACTGTGTCTCTCGGATTTGCAAAATTCCATTCACAGAAGCGGTAAAATTATGTTTTATAAAAAATTTAGTTTTTTAACTACCACTTAGTGGTTTCACTATTCATCAAAAATTGGAGTTTTTTAGAATAATGCCAAAATTTCACCCTAAGCTATAATTGATATTCCGAATTCAAAAATGATGTCTATTTTAAAAAATTTCAAAATTATAAGTTTCATTAATTAATTTTATAATTAATTCCCGCTGTTACAACAAAGAGCGTGTTTTTAAGAAACAATATATATCAAAAGATTGACAATTGTTTATGTCCAATTTCAAAGTGAAATTAATTCTAATGAACCCCATTGGATAAAATGGTAAAAATATATTCTAATTATACTTTAAAACCAATAAATAATATTATTTATCACTATAAATTATTTTTATTAGAATGGTTGTTTTTAATTATTTTCACTATTCATAAAAATTTGAAGTTCTCAGAAAAATACCAAAAATTCAACTTAAGATAATTTCGATATTCGGAATACAAAAATGAAGTCCATTTTGAAATATAAAATATATATAATTTCAAAAATTAGGTATTACTATTCATAACGTCTAGTTTGATTGGTTGTGGTGTGTTAGAACTCGATTTCGCGTACAACACACGCTATCACATTATTCAAAGAGAAGCGTACCGTAAAAGCTTGGGGTGTTACATTCTCCCCTCCTTAAAATAATTTCGTCCTCGAAATTTATAGAATACTACCGCATGAAAAGACTCAGGTGGTTCTTCATCATAAGTTCCTCAGGTTCCCACGTTTCCTCTTCCATCTTATTGTTTCTCTACAAGACTTTTATCAGGCGAGTCATTCGGTTTCTCAGTACATGTTCTCTCGTATCAAGAATCCCGACAGGATCTTCACAATAAGACTGATCGGGTTCCAGTTCTAATTCCTCATAGGTGAGTACATGCGTTGTGTCAGGCATGTATTTACTCAATAGAGATACGTGGAACACATCATGAACTATGGAGAGACTTGGCGGCATTGACAATCGGTAACCTACAACCCCAATTCATTCTAGAATTTCCAAAGGTTCGATGTACCTGGGACTCAATTTTCCTTTCTTACCAAAACATATGACTCCCTTCCATGGAGATACCTTTAGGAAAACATGGTCACCAACTTGAAATTCCAAATCCTTCCTTCGATTATCGGCATAGATCTTCTACCTACTTTGAGCTGCTTTGATGAGATTTTGGATTACCTTCACCTTTTCCATCATTTCCTCCACCAGTTCCGGACCTACAAGTTTTCTTTCACCAACGTCATCCCAACAGGTTGGTGTGCGACATCTCTTTCTGTATAACGCTTCATATGGTGCCATCTGAATACTCGAAGGGAATCTATTGTTATAGGAAAATTCCACCAAAGGTAAATATTGATCCCACATACCCTGAAAGTTAAGTGAGAAAGATATCAACATGTCTTCTAAGGTTTTAATAGTATGTTCTGATTGTCCATCTGTCTGAGGGTGGTAGGAAGTTCTCAAATGAAGTTCAATATCCAAAGATTTCTGAATATTATTCCAGAATCATGAAGTAAAATGGGGATCACGATCTGAAACAATTGATAGGGGTACTCCATGAAGTCTCACAACTTCATTAATATATAGTATTGCTAGACGTTCCAGTGGTAGATCTTCTCTTATAGCATGAAAATGTGCTGACTTGGTAAGACGATCAACAATAACCCATATTGCATCGTTCCTTCTAAGGGTCTTTGGTAGCCCATGACCAAGTCCATCGTAATATTGTCTCATTTCTACTCTGGTATGGGAAGAGGTTGCATGACTCCTCCAGGCTGTTGCCTTCCAGCTTTCACTTGTTGAAAAAGAATACATCTTGAAAATAAATCAGCAATTTCCCTCTTCATGTTGTCCCACAAAAAATGTTCCTTCAAATCTCTATACAATTTTGTGCTCCAAGGGTGTATTGAGAAATTGGAACTATGAGCATCATCCATAAATTCCCTTTTTAGATCAGGTATATCGGGAACACAAAGTCTCTTCCCAAATTTCAAAATTCCTTCTTCATACAGAAAGTCTCTCAATCTCCCATCATTCACAGCTTTAATCTTCTTTTGAAATTATTCATCATCAGTCTGAGAACTCTTAATCCTTTTTATTAACATAATCCTTGAGTAATTCAAGCCATCTCTTTTTCCTCATGTTGAGTTCTTTTTGTGAGAAAATATACTTCAAACTCTTGTGATCAGTATAAATCTCACATTTTTCACCATCGTGGTAGTGCCTCCATATCTTCAAAGCAAAGATCATAGTTTCTAACTCGATATCATGAGTAGGATAGTTTTGTTCATGAGTTTTCAACTGTCGTGATGCATAGGCAATAACCCTATCATTCTGCATAAGGACACAACCAATTCCTTTCTTCGATGTATCACTATAAATAACGAACCCATCATTCCCCGATGGTAGATTCAATATAGGAGAATTGACTAATCTTCTATTTATTTCTTCGAAACATTAATCACAATCTTTTGTCCAAAAAAATTTAACCCCTTTACGTGTGAGCTTCATTAATGGGTTAGCCAATCGGGCAAAATTCTGGACGAAACATCCATAATAACCTTCTAAACCAACAAAACTACGTACCTCAGTTATACTCGTAGGTTCTGGCCATTCTTGGATTTCTTTGGTCTTTGAAGGATCAACAGAGATTCCATCTTTAGAGAAAATATTTCCAAGAAATGAAATCTCCTGATTCTAGAATTAAGACTTGCTAAACCTCCCCTATAATTCATGTCTTGTCAGAGTCTTCAGGATAATGCACAAGTGATTTTCATGATCTTCGTAGCTTTTGGAGTATACCAATATATCATCAATAAATACCACCACAAATTCATAGAGATACTCCTTGAAAACTCTATTCATCAGATCCATGAATATAGAGGGTGCATTAGTCAATCCAAAAGGCATTACTGTAAACTCGTAATGCTCGTACCTGGTTCAAAATGATGTATTTGGAATGTCTTCCTTCTTCACACACAACTGATGGTATCCAGATCGATGTTCAATCTTTGAAAAGTATTGAGCTCCATGCAGTTGGTCAAATAAATCATCAATGCGAGGTATGGTATTCTTGTTCTTTATTGTTATAGCATTGATCTCGCTGTAGTCGATACATAACCTCATAGATCCATCTTTCTTTTTAACAATAATAACAGGGGATCCCCATGTAGAAACACTAGGGTGAACAAATCCTTTATTACTCAATTCCTCTAGTTGTTTCTTTAGTTCGACTAATTCTAAAGTGGCCATTCTATAAGGGTTCTTCGATATAGGCCTTGATCTAGTAATTAAATCAATGGAAAACTCAACTTCTCGTTCTGGAGGATGCCCAGGTAAATCTTCCAGAAATACATCTACATATTCTTTCACAATAGGTACATCCTCTATTTGAACATTCCTTTCCTCAGACACAATCATTTCTTTCTCTTCCTCCCCAATAATTGAATTTAGTTGAGCTGCTGGGGGTTGATCTAGATAAGAATTAGGTGGTGACGATTCTTCTGTAAAGATAAGGTGTTCCTTATCATCATCATCAAAAATCATAACCTCCTTCTTCTTACAGTAAATCTTTGCATCATAGTTCGAAAACCAATCCATACCGATGATTATATCAAACCCAATCATAGGTATAACGATGATATCAGTATCTAAAAAACATTTATGTGCTCTAATGGGGACTGATTCACAAAATGTTGTAGCAATGATACTTCCCCTAGGAGTTTTAACTGACAACTCCCCTATTAAATCAAATTGGAAATATCAAATTTTCTTAGAAAACTGGAAAGATATGAAACAATGCGATGATCCACAATCAAATAATGCATTTTCTAATCTTGAGGAAACCATTAAATTACCTGCCACCATGTCTTTAGGAGCTTCTACCTCAGCAGTAGTGATAGCATAAGCCTGGCCTTGATCCCCTGGCCTTTTCTGAGGTAAGTTCCTCTAATGCTTAGTATATTCATTTGCATAATGTCCCATATCCCTGCAATTGTAGCATTGAACATTGGTAGCTTCCTTCTTCCCTCTATAATCATGAGCTTGGTGTCCTTTTTCACCACAGTTGTAACAGACACCCATTCCCTTCAAGCAAGTACCGGGGTGTTTCTTTCCATATTTTCCATAGGATGGATATTCAACCTTTCCCTTCTTCCCCTTATTTCCATTCCTAGATTTATCAGCAGATCTCTTCTTCTCTTGCTTTTATTTAAAGTCATAAGACATAGATAATTCCATTTCGGTCTTGATAGCACATGAGACCATGTCTTCGTACGATGAAAAGGATTGTGAGACAAATGATATACAAAGAAATGGTTTTAACTCATCAAAGAAACGATCAATCTTACTTCTGGGGTTATGTATATAATATCCATCATACCTTGCTAACCTCGTAAAGTTAGCCTCATACTTTGTGACATTCTCATCCTCCTTTTGTCTCATACTCAGAAATTTCCTTTCCATATCTGCTCGGTGGTCACGAGAAAAGTATTTTTCAAAAAACAAATATTTGAACTCCCACCATTCCATATTTGATACTTCATCATCTTCCTTCTTGTTTTGAATCAATACACACAATTGATCAGCATCTCTAGTGAGGCGGTAAACTGCCATGATAAATTTTTCCCTTTCACTAATCCCCAAAGCCTGAAATATTTTATCTAGGGAATTTATCCATTGCTTAGCTACTAAGGGATTTTTACTCCCATTGAACATCGGTGGTTGTTTCCTCATAAATCGATCTAACATTGATTCTCCATGCTGCGGATCAGGGTGCTCCATACGGGTAAGGTTATTATTCATAACCTGAGTGAGTTGTCACAGTATGGTGATTCGCTGATCGTCACCAGTTGCATCACTAGCTCCACTATAATTATCTTGAGCAGGAGGGAAATCCCTACATGGAGTGCGTGCATTGATACAGTTTCCATTTATTTCTCTAGGCGCCATTTCTAAACAATGGCATAAACTAGATCAGTTTATGAATCAAAATACATAATCTCATACTTATAAAACACTTAACATAAATTGAACTATTTATCGATATAATCCATAATCATAAAAAATGTTTTCTTTGAGGAATTATATACTCATAAACCATTCATAATGATTTATAAAGAAAATGAGAGTTATCCTAAGCATATCCCCCGGGAGTGTCGTAACCAAGAGTGCAGCAAGGCCCGTTGTCGTGCACTAGTTCCCGTTCGAGTATAGCTCAAAGCGGTGTTTTCGTGTCTTACCCATAGGTACATCTGTGCCAGAGCCGCCTCTACCTTCTCATTTCCAGAAAGGGATGTATTTCTCGGAAAACTCACAAAATCTCTACAATACCAAAATTCTAGGAAGTTCTTCTATACTAATCCTCAAAGTCCATCTTAAATCAATGTTCTCTAATCAGAGTTTATCTAAATCTAGCTTCCAAGGTTTGTACTAAACTTCCTCTGATACCAACTGTAACGCCCCGACCCCGGTTACCTAGAGTCAGTGAATTATTACATAACATTGGCATGATCACAAGAAAGATAAAATCTCGAAAGACCGATTGGTTTAGTAGCCTTGTAAACACTAGATATACTCAGAAGTCTTACATTACATCATAAAAATGAAAACTACAACAACATATTTTCTTCATAGTCCACACTCATATCGCCATACACTATCCCTGCAGGTCATTCATAAATTAATTCTTCACATCCGGGAAAAAATAAAACATTGAAAGCGGTGAGCTCAAATGCCCAGTATGTATAACAATATAGCGGAAATTTTCATAAATAAGAATAAACATGTAAGGAAATGTATAACTAAAACAAATTACTTTTAAACTTGAAGTTCAACATAGTATGGCAAAAATAAAATGAAATAATTCCATTTACTTATCCAATGGATATTCTACTAATCGAATAATCACATGCAATATCAATAACCACTTTCATAATGATGGAATGCATAATGCCAGACTATCATAACCACATATCCAAGGCCTCGTGCCAAGACTACAAATAAGATTTTGTCAAGGCCTTGTGCTAAGACACTAGTTTGTCTCATGAGACCTACCGATGCATCGAGGTGCTATAGCGGGCTCCACCCGTCACATATTAAGTCCAATGCATTCCCATATGAAAAGGTTTAATCAAAACATAAACATTCATATTAAAACTAGAATGTGAAATGTAAAATCTTTCACTATAAACCATAAAGGATATAAAAATAACATATCCATAGTGAAACATATCAAATAACATTCAATACAATATGGAAGTTTTGTTTCATAATAAATCAGCTTCAAATAAGCTTAACTTCCATCAAAGGATGTCGACATAGATGACATAAAAACTCTTTTTCGAGAAATATCTCTTTTCATTTTGAAATCATTTAAGAGTCATATAAAATAAAACATTTTCTTTCAAAATATTCTTATAATATTTTAAGGGAATCTTCGACGATTTTATAACAGCGGAAAATAGATGCACCCGCTGTATAAGTTAAAAAAACATTCTTACCTTAATTCTATCGAAAAGGTTAAAAAGAACCTTGTTTGGAAAACGACGGAATGATTATTTTATAAAACTCTTACAAAAAGTCAAACAAGGGTATAAATGACTTTAACCCATATTATAGTAAATAGTAAAAAGGTTTTGAAATACATTTTTAAGAAACATGGATGTGGATGATAAAGAAGTCCCAGTAGATTATTACGTATAAACAACCTCGGATAATGAAGAGATTGTGAAATAAACCCTTACCTTGTACTTTTCCTTGGTTGGGGGTAGGTTAAACTATTTTATAATGGTGAAATAATTGTTATTAAATTATACAAGGATCATATAAATTAATATTATATCATTTATGATCTTTTAACATTGATTTCTTAATAATATCTTAGTATTATCGTTGTTTCGGGTGTTAACATACTCATTTTATTTTATATGTTTTGTTATGTAAGTCATGTTTGTCATGGATAGGTTGTATATTAATAATATCCAGAATGATATAAAGTCCTTAGACACTATTATTAATCATAAAATGCTAATTATACATGACTGGATACGATGGAGAATAAATCTCATCGCGTTCGTGGAGACGGTAGTCCGTACATATGCAGAAGAGACAATATCATTCTTTTGATAACAAAATAATATGTAATTGGATGGTATATCATATATACAGAATCATTATCATGTTATATTTATTATTTAAATGAATTACACATCATTATTATACCCATCCAAATAATAATTTATTGAATAACAATTACACCACGACGTGGAGACGGTAAGCCGTATGTACGCACGTATGGTGACATGTTATTAAAAGGATAGATAGAATACTGAAATATGGTTGTAAAATGTTTATAATAACATCAATGTATATATAATATATTGGAGTTATTATTTTATAATGTTAATATCAAATAATGAAGAAGTGGAAGACGAAAGGAACTTGGAAAAGGGTGGTGAAATCAATACCTCTTTTTCGGGTTCTTCTTTTTCATTTGATCAAAAGGGCTACTTAAGATGGCTTTATGACTAAAGGAAGGCCCTAGGACGAAGTGAGGTAAGTTTAGAGAGTATTTGGGAAGAGTTTGGCCGATCCAAAAGGCTTTGAAGGTGTGATTTAATGAGAAGGGAGAGTGCCCTTTTATAAGAGGGGTGAGGGGCACCTTTGGAAAATCTAGAAATATTATTTTATAATAAAATCATATTCGGTTTCTAATGGCTAAAAAGTGGATTATTTAAAGGTTAAGGTGGGGATGGGTCGAAAACCACTCATCCAATTGAGTTTAGATAGGTTTGGGTTACTATATTAACCATATCTTTAATTATTAATTCTTAGTTAATTAGTTTCACTTTTACAATGTCTCTTTGTATTTTTATATTATATGGTTAATAAACATACTATATACATCCAAGAGACCACATATTGGTCCATTAATGATACAAATATCATTATATAAGTCTTTGGGCCGAACCTTAGATTTTTAAGAATTTAATATCAATTAATAATATAATATTTGTTTTAAAAACTCTTTTATGTAAATTTTAACACTATTCAATAATTGATTTTTGTGAAAATTATAACAGAATGATTACTTTGAAAAAAGTTACTTAAGTCAATAAAAACATGTCATATTAACCTATAAAATTAGCGTAATTCATAAAAAGTCCCAAATTATATTTATTTGGGTATTTATAATATCAATTATTCTAATTTTTCATTAATTAGGTAATTAATGCATCATCATTGTGTCATAAATAAATTAAATTATTTAATGTCTAAAAATTATAAATAAAACATAATTATGTAGGAAATAATTTTTTATTTCTAATGAATTTTTAAAATAGAATTTATATTATGTATAAGAATATATTAAAAAAATTTAGTAAATAAACTTTGATTTTAAATCTTTTAACTCTTCTTTGAATTAAATAATAATAAATGTCCTAATCTAAACCAAGTGGACCTAAATGATAATATTTTATTCCTAAGGTTGTTTCTGGTCGACATAAACTTGTCCAATAGAATTAGGACATGTGTTTGGGTAATATTAATATCATTTTTACCCTTAATTACCCTATTTACTTTTAACCATGGTAAATAAAAGTAAAAAGTTACTATTCACCAAATATTATTTTCATCTCATTGAACCACATTTTACTACTTGATATTAACCGTGTCTCTCCGATTTTTGAAATTCCATTCACAGAAGCGGTAAAATTAAGTTATATGAAAAATTCAGTTTTTAACTACCACTTAGTGGTTTCACTATTCATCAAAAATTGAAGTTTTTCAGAACAATGCCAAGATTTCACCCTAAGCTATAATTGATATTCTGAATTAAAAAATGATTTCTATTTTAAAAAATTTCAAACATATAAGTTTCATTAATTAATTTTATAATTAATTCATGCTGTTACAACAAATAGCGTGTTTTTAAGAAACAATATATATCAAAAGATTGAGAATTGTTTATGTCCAATTTCTAAGTGAAATTAATTCTAATGAACACCATTGGATAAAATGGTAAAAATATATTCTAATTATACATTAAAACCACTAAATAATATAATTTATCACTATAAATTATTTTTATTAAAAAGGTTGTTTTTAATTATTTTTCACTATTCATAAAAATTGGATGTTCTCAGAAAAATACCAAAAATTCAACATAGGATAATTTCGATATTTTGAATCCAAAAATGAAGTCCATTTTGACGTCTAAAATATATATAATTTCAAAAAGTAGGTATTACTATTCATAACAGCTAGTGTGATTGGTTGTGGTGTGTTAGAACTCGATGTTGCGTACAACACATGTTATCACATTATTCAAAGAGAAGCGTACCGTAGAAGTTTGGGGTGTTACAATAAATCATGTTAAAGTTGTAATAAAAAGTAGGGTTGTCATACCTTTATTTTTTGATGGCCAGTTTTTTGTTAGATGTTCTTCATCATCTATTTGATCTCAATTGCACTAATTGTGGATGATTCATGCTAATATTGTTGGGGATGACCCAGAAGATGGACACTATTTTTTTATAGGAATGTTTATTTGTTTAAAAATCATTGTTTAAGCATCCATTGAAGGAGTTGATTTTTCCATGATTGTGTGTTTGTTTTCAAAGAAAGTTTAATAGGTGGAGGTGGTCATCTTATTACATAATTATATGATAAAAATATTGAATTTTAGAATACTTCAGGTGCTATATGTTTTTTGAGTAGATTTTGTGTCTTGAGAATGAAGACCGAATGGATTCAGTCATTGTTGTATGAGCTTCAGTAAAGGATTGTTACAAAATATTCCTAACTAGGGGTCATTTTCATTGATGATCATATGTGTGAACTACTAATGATGGTAGTTTAACCAAGACAAGATGCTTTGACCAAATAAAGTTTTTCTATGGGCTGGTGAAAAGATTATAATAATGGAAATACTATATAGAAGAATATTGGAAGAACAAAAAAGGGAACTTGATGAAATTGGTAATAAGTCTCATATGGAAAAAATAAAGACATACTAGATCATTTAATAATCACATGAATGTGGTAAGATTATTTTGGATATATTTTCCAAAGTTGTGATAATGACTCATGGCTAATAAATAAATTCACTCATTTTTCTATAAGGGAAATAAATTAATATATTTTTGGATATGGTCTTGTTAAAAATTAAAATAAGTTCCCTGTAATTTTTTAAGGAATGATGGATTCATTCTATGAGACATGAATATACTATAGTGTATAGAAGGTTTTTGAGAAACAAAAATGATGGAGATGAGAACACTCTTACTTAGAGAAATGATATAGATTGATCAGGAGACAGCAGAAAACATCAATATGGAAGCACCCTTTGTTTCCCTTATCATCTTATTATCCAATTTTGAGATGTATTTCTACAATATCTATGTTTCCATATCTTTGAACATGTGTACTTAATTTATTTCATTGGAATCATATTTGGATAAATTTATATTTTTAATATATTTTTAATTACATTTTCATAATCATATTAGTGAAATTTACATATATTGGACGTCATTTATTTCTTGATGATAATCATTTTGGATATATTATAAGTGATGACAGGTGATGATAGTGAATATTTAGATCCTTTAGCATCATACAAAGTAATTAAACTTGATAAAGGATAATGATAATATTCTCCATTAATGAATAAATATTTTCTATAATTTTTATTGAACAATATTGTTTTCATTAAATATCACTTTACCAAAGAGACCACTTTTCGACGGTTAGGTGTTTTGACACACATTTTTCATGATCATTGACAAAGTTGTGGTTATCTTAAATATGAACAAAAAAATAATTTTCAATTAACATTGGAAAGCCTGATCCCCATATTTTCATCACTGATCTATCTCTCACTCACTCTCTTTTATCTCATCACAAACACAATCACAATAAAATTTAAAAATAATAATTTTTCTTTTGATTTTCCTTTAGTATGGTCTCACACTTCTTTTTCACCTTTCCAATGATATAAATACTCTATATCTTGTTGTATTAGTTTAAGTAGGTTATAAATTAAATAAATTTTATCATATTCAATGAATTTTAAGCTAGTTTTTTTGTGTATTTTCTGGGGAAGGAAACAAAGGTCTAAAAAATAATAATGAATTTATTAAATTCCATTTTTTAAAGTGAAAAATATCAAAAAAAGGATGTTAAAAAACATATTTTTCTTTGTTTTTTTGAAAATTATTCAGTGTGTGCACACAATATATAGATCACATACGAAAAAAATTTTGAAATTAATTAAATTTAAAATTAAATAAAAATAAAAAATGGAAACTTTTTCAGATTGAGATCCTAAAAATAATAAATAAAATATTCAACCTAAAATCATTAATGAAAATGATATATTACCATATATTAGGGAGTATCAACTTTCTAAAGTGTTAAAAAATCATTATTCCATTATTCTTACACAATGGAACTAGAACTATGACTTGAAATAATAAAAAAATTTACCTCTACCTTAATTTAATGGAATGACTAATGAGGAATCCTTAATGCTTATTAGGTTTTTTACAATGTATTATAACAACATCTATTGTACGGTATAAGTGGTAATAAACTAAATATGAGTGTTTTACCTTTATATTTAATGGGGGATCCAATGAATTAGTATATGGATATTGATGAAAACATATTTGAAACATGATAAAAAATTTAAAACTCCTTTGTTGTGAAACATTATCCTAAGAGCCTCAATTGAGAACATCGAATCAATATTACCATCTTCTATCATGATGATGAAGAGGCCTTTAATGAGGCATGTGATTGGTTTAGGGACCTTATTAAAAAATATACTCATCAAAAAAAGCCTTCCCTCATAGTTATGTATTTCATTAATGAAGAGTTTTTACCTTATAGTCATAACTGGGTTTTCCAGTCTGTTGGAGGGAATAATGATAATAAATCTTTTGATAAGATTATGAAAATTTTAAAAAAATATAGCTCATAATTCCCAATATAATGTGTCAAATAAGATAATTTAAAATAGATAAGGGATTAAAAATTGTTTTTCTATATAAATTAATGATCAATTGGATTAAACTAAAGAACAACTATAGTCCCTCATGAATCATAATGTGAAATAAACTAATAATCAAGTGGGTTTTAAAAATCAAAAATGAAGTCTCAGAGAGTAGTGTCAACAATGTGGCATGTTTGGACACTCAAGTACACATTATAAAAACATTTACATACATGCTCAACCACTAGAGGATAACAACTTAGTGTGATATATTATATGGATTCAATCTAATGATAATCCATTTGTAAACAATTAAAATCCCAGATATGGGGAAAAAACTAATTTATCCTATAGAGATTGAAGAATTATTAGATAATAAAATACAACCCATGGTTATCAAAATATATAAATAATAAAATTTCATGCTCAAACTATGGTTGAAATTTTATATTCTCAACATGATTTAAACGGTATGTTTCAACATTTTTTGATGAAATTTAAGTCACAAAAACTCTTAATTTATATTATAAGGCGAAAATTGAAGGTTGAATTAATTAGATAGAACTCTGAATGGGTCAATTGGATATAGACAATATGACAATAGATAAAGTTAAAATTCAGAGCATAAATAAAATGAGCCCTTTGGATAATATAATGGTTTGGTTGATAATAGTGGTTTAAAAATCAATAGGAGGTTATAAATGACCCTAAAGATGTTCAAGCCGATAACCTGGATGAATATTTACACCAAAACCTGGGAAACATTGATTATGGAAAAGTTGAAAGCACTGCAAACCACAATAAAATCCATCCATTTCACTAGAAAATCAAGAAGAAAAATAATGTAAAATTAATAATTAA
The DNA here is from genome assembly GCA_963277665.1 of Viscum album. NCBI lineage: Eukaryota > Viridiplantae > Streptophyta > Magnoliopsida > Santalales > Viscaceae > Viscum > Viscum album. The sequence continues at coordinate 366,869,229 of OY728146.1, forward strand.
AAATGGAAAATAATTTTTTAGATGAAATTAGAAAAATTCAATTAGTTCTTTTGAATTTTACCTAACCTATCCCATTACCTCAAAGGTTGAAACCCATAAAAAACAAAGAATTTCTCTAATTCCTTAGGATTTTCGAAAAAATACAAGTAAACATTATTTTTTTCATTATTTAATTGTAATTTCATCATATATTAAATCTCTCAATTATAAATATGAAAACATTAATGAACCAGCCTATGTCTAACATACATTTCTCCCTGGCCAGCCTGCAACAAAATAAGGGAAACTAATAAACCATGAAGAAGGCTCATGAATAACTGATAATATATAAACTAATAAAGAATGGTATATAAGAAGATTACAAATCAAATATACATTAAACATCATTTTAAAAAATACAAAATCTAAGACAAAACAAGACAAGACAATATTTAGGCTCCATGTCATTATTCATCAGCACTAATCCCTCTCATTATGAAGGTGATGTAAACCAAATGAATCCAAAACACTATATGACACTCATCCATTTAAAAAATCCTTGAATAACTATATGTACAAAACTTATAATGGAAAAATTATGTTTTTGAGATCTTATCCTAGTAGGAATTTACCAGAATAATCTATACAAAGTCTTATTCCAAGAAAATGTAATTTATTGTCAATAAAAATTTCATAAAGGGATTCCAAAAAGAATTACTTTTCCAAAAATCCATATGTTTTCATAAAATCCTTTCATATTTACTCTAATGAGTGATAGGACAAGTACATGTAATAAATCATGAGATCATAAAAAAAATCATCCATGGATACACTATAGGGTAATTTAGTAAGCCAATATCCAAGAAACATACTATCATGTGTAAAACCACGAATAAATGAAAAGGCCGAAGATTGGTCTCTAGACTACATGAATATGTACATATATATACATAAGTAAAACAATAACACAAACATCATGTGAATCTAACTGATATCATGTCTTATCAAAATCTATCGATTTCAAACCTCTAGTGGTGTCCCATAGTCTTAAGACACATATGTCCATTTATTGATTCAAAAAATGTTCCAAATCTGATATGTGTTCCAAAAACCATTTGAATATCATTATCAAAATTTATAATACATTTTTATATTGAATAGTAATTGGTTCCACGTAAAAAAGTGTATTTTTATAAAAAGATGTTTCATCGCATTCATCACAATTATTTGAAATTTATTATTTTTCCCATTATAGAAATTTTAATTGAAAAAAATAACTTTATTTTGGAAATATTTTTTTTAAAAAATTTTCTTAGCATAATTTTTTAATAATTTTTTTGAAAAGATTATATTTTTATGAATAGTGGAACATTGTGACATTTTATTAAAAATCATATATTTATTTAATGATTTTAAAAACATACTTTTTTCATTTATAGATTTAAAAATAAAAAATATGTTAATTATATTATGATTAAACCTCCTGAGTTAAATGGAAACAATTTTATGTTGATTTTTTGTATAATAACTATTGATTCTCAAGAGAAAACTTTATATGAAAAAATATTTTTCATTGTTCATGATTTTTTACTATTAAAATAAATTCTTCCACTTAAATTAATTTATTTTGGTAAAATATATTCCATATTAGGAATTAGAATAATTAATATTATGTAATAAGTTCAACATATTTTTCTCAAAATTAATATTAAAAGTAATGAAAATTAATTACCACGGTTAAAAATGAAATGTTTTTAGCAATGGTTGAAATAGAAGATAAAAATATTTTTTCAATTAAAAATGTCTAAATCCTATTTTATGGACATATTTCGGCCTTATCTTATCTAACCTTCGAATCAATGTCCATTTGGATGCATTGTTATTGATAATGATTTTTTAGTTTTTTATCATATAGGAAATTTAAAAGAGGGTCCTCTATACCACTTTTAAAAGGATATATCCTACCCTATCCTCTCAACAATTTAATAACATATTTTTTCTCCAAAACATAATGAGGTTCCGGCAATAAGTGTTCTTATTCTCAACTGAGAATTTTTGTTTTATTTCATCTACAACTTCTAAAAATCTTATTAAACCATACTAATATAATGAAATATTAATCTCCCATATAATAACAAGTTCTTTTGTGAATCTAGTATCCTATATAAAATTTTGAGTCCATCAAATGGGATATGAAACCATCAATCGAGTGTGTGGATGAATACGTCCTCATGAATCGATGTAATTAATTTCCATCACCAATGATCATGAATGGTTTTAATAATAGTTTAACTATATATATATTAATCAGTATATATTCATCATTTTTTAAAAATTACATATCATTTAATTTTGTAACATTTTATTCACTGAATAATGATAACATCGTTCATTGGTGCGTTCAAACTACTATCTCCACTAATCGACGTGACATGTTTCTCCTCACAAAATGAAATGGAATATGCGTATATGTATTTTTGAAGAAATTATACACTATTTAAGATATTATTATGATTCCATAAATATAATATAATAAATATATTATTTCAATGGTTAATATTAAAAAATGGAAACATTACATATGCATTTGTAAGATTTACTGTCTCCATGATTGTATCATTTTAAATTTTTAGTAACCATAATTCACGTTTGTTAATAAAAGTATAAATGAGGTATAAATATAAAAATTATTTCAATGTTATTATTATGGTGATGATGGAATAATAACCACTTTTACATTAGTCAACTAACTATATTCATTTTCGTTATATGAACCGAATATTGACAATACATTAGAAGCGAACATAATTTATTATGTAATTAAATATAAATGGAAATAAATAAAATAATCAGAATAATTAAATAGAAATTTATTTGAGGATGTAAATAATTGATTTAATTTTATTATTAAAGAAGAAAAAGAAATTACATTTTGATTTGGACCTCAGGTAATGGATTCCATATCAATTTTCGTTCTTTATGGTATATAGTATTATTAAACACCTAATGGAATTTATATGGTGTATATAATTAACATTATTTATATTATATCATTTATATTTCGTAATTCATGGTATTTTAGGTTAAAATTCACTATAATACATCAATGTGGACTTTATTTGAATGTTTCTAAGTGGTAAGGGGTTTCATAACTCAAAGTATTTTCACTCTCTTATACTACTTCTAAATTATCAATGATATTGTAAGATTATGTGATTATTGACTTTGGAATATTTTATATTTTACTTACACTTTTTTGTGGATATAAATTTTATTCACATAATTAATTCATTGATTAATTTTCACTTTAATGATATGGTCTTTGTAAGATATTTCATCTCAATTTTCACTCCATTGAGACGTATTTGGTTTTATGCACTAATTTATTACTATTAAATTTATCTATTTATCCTTTGATATTTTATATAATGAATATATTTATATTAATAATATTTAATATTTCATTTGAATTTATTTATTTCAAGGGGGTTATGAATTTAATATTTCCTAATCGATAGGTGTTTATTTCACATTCTCATAATTTTTTAGGATTTTCAATGTTTAATTCACCGATGGGGAAATTATATAATCTTTTTAAATTTTAATAAATATTTTTTCATCTCATATGGTTATTTTTGAAAATTAAGATTCATCCTTTCATTTCCCACTTTTGTGTACTCAATATACCAAAAGATTTTTTTTAGGAAAACTGAAATTGTTTTTCTACTCGTTCAAGAATAATTTTATTTTGTGTCTATACTTTCTTAAATATTTTTTAATGAATATTTTATCTATTATTAAATTTTTTAATAAATACATTTTTACCCATTTTTTATAATTTTTTAATGGAATCATCCTATAATTTTCAAAACAATGTATTTTTTGATTTTTATTACATAAGTGTGAAAGGAATTTATTTTATTTATTTTTATAACATGAATTGATTTTATTACAACCTCTGGAGCACTAAATGATTTAAAACTTCCCCTATAAGTTTCTATAGTTATTTTCAAACAAAATATCATTCCTAATTTTATATAAATATACTATTTTAAAAAGTGATTTTCAAAATAAAAATGTATATTTTCCTTAGGAGTGTTTTTAAAATTAGTTTTATGATATTGTATTGATTAGTGATAAAAAACCATTATTTTACTTACTATAAACTACATGTATATTGTAATGATACAATCCTTATTCTTTATATGGATATTTTGTGTTCAATTTTATTAGGGTAAAGTATTAACATTTAAAATTCTAGTTTTTCAATAAGAATTCTTGTGTCAATTATGTATTGAATTTTTATTCAACACTTTCATATTATGAATATATTTTACTTATTAAGTGAGGTGTTCGGTCAACTATACCCCGTCAATGAATTGGTAGGTCTTATATGAAAAAATAGATTTAATATTTGGATGAGGCCTTAAATGAGCCCTTCATTGTATGTTTATGATATCAATGATTATGCATTCCATCATTAGGAGATTAGATATTGATGTCCATGTGATTATTTTAATAGTTATGATATCTAGGGATTAGTTCCAAGCTCATATGATTAGTTATATGGAAATATTTTATCATCAAATATTTTTACCATATTATTGTTAATGATCATGTTACTTATTAAATTATTGTTTATTTATTTACATTTCTTGAATGATCATTACATATTTACTCATGTTAGATGCCGATGTAAGAAACCCCTATTGAGAATTTGAGATCACCCTTTTTTTTCCTTTCCACAAGATATGAATAAGGAATATTCGAATATTTTTAATGATAAATATTAATTATTTTCATAATGTTGAATTTTTTTTAAAGGAAATGTGAGAATAAATTATATTTATAGTTTACATTGAACACTGTACTATTTATTCGATTTGGATGTGATCACTTTTATCATGTACTAGTGTTAGAATGTAACAACCAGCTATGTGATTTTGGGGAAGATTCCTTATAAGAATATAATGAAGTAAATTATATCATATGAAAAAAGGGGCATAATAGAAATGCGGGTATCAAAATTATGAAAATCGAAACATGGTATAAGATGACATCATCATGTTATCACAATAATGTGGAAACAACCTAAAACATAAAATGATATGAATAATTCAAGGATAACTATCAATACATCATAACATAGTGTGACTAAGATAATCACTCATGCACCATACATGGTATCTCATGAGATGAAACATTACCCAATGCATTATAGGTATATATAATTTCACACCAACCTATCACATTCCAATTAGGTAAATGTATTTATATCACATAGATCATATAAAAAACACATTTCAAAATATTTTATCCCATTATCAATGAGTGTGGGTAACATAAATAGATGTATCCAATTATTAAAATTTAGTTAAATGTATATGAATACTATTAAGTAGAAATGGGGATTGTTACTTTTAACACAAATTCTTGGATCGGAAAATTATGAGATAATTTCTGCAGAATAACGAATGTAAATAAAGGATTCTATAAGGGTTTAATAATAATGAAAGGTGGTCAATAATTTTTGTTTAATATAATGATAATAAAGTGATGTTTAAAAATACATTAATAAATGAAAATAAAAAATAATAAGTATTAATGCAAATAAAATACATGAATAAAAAGTAATAGGATAGAATCGCTTACATTGATATATTAATAGCTTCAACAAAAATATTATTGAATGTTATCACTAGAAATGGGTTATTTTTGGATCCTTCAAAGAGAAAATAAATTGAATAACATACCATGAAAAATTCTATGATGGATATATATAGTTTCCTGAAATTTAATTTTTATTATAATCTATTTTTTTAGAAACACAACATGATTTTCATGAAAAAAACAAATCTGAATTAGATTATTATGATGTATTTGTGGAATGAATAAGTTGAGAATAGATTTAAAGAGATAAAGAAGCAGTTAATCATTATAGGTGTGCTCGCAATACCCACATGTGGGAAAGTATTTTTGATATAGTGTGTCTTTTTCCAAAAGGAAGTTATTTTTTACTCTTGTACGATAAAAAAGTGATATCTCGTACCTCACAAAAATTAAATATCAATGATCAAAACTACCCAAAAAATATTCTGGAAATGGATAGAGTTATATTTTCATAATTATTGGTGAAATTATATATAAATAGGGAAGTATGACAAATATATAGATCATAAAATACTCTAGTATGTATTCACAAAAAATGATATCTATATGTACTAATGATGTTGGTTAGTGACGATATAGAATTATGATTATTCAATGCATTTCAATCCTGGGAATGTGAATAAAGTGGAAGATGGTTAGAGTATAAAGGATCGAACAATGTTAAACGTGATGAAGTTTGATAAGCATCCACTTCATTGGAAATTTAAAATTTTGACATGGGAATCATAAAATTAAAATTATCATACTTTTCATAATTAATTTCTAAACCATCTAACATTTATAGGATCAAGGGGGACCAAAAAAAGGATTAACAACTATAGAAAATGGTAGGGAATATTTTCGAGTTGAACTCACCTAAAAATTGAGTCATAAGGTTTGGAAGATGGATATGATTCTCATTAAAACATGATCTAAAGATGAAACTTCTGAATGTATCACATAGATCCTTATTTATTCATCTAGGATAAATAGATATATATAGATCTAAAGAAACTTATCAGGGGATAACATCAAAAGAGAGACTGAAAATTTTGAATCGTGGTGCATGGTAAGACAATAATTCAATGGGGTTGAACATACATTTATAGATATTATGAAACTATACCCTATAATAGTATGGAAATGGGAATAATATAATGTTGGATTTGGATAGACTCACCAGAAATATAAATAAAATAACTTCATTTTGGTATTAGTTGGGTTTTTGACAATGTAAGTAAATTTAATTTCTATCTTGGAATATTTCCCTCAAAGACAAATTTTTATCTTATATATAATAGAAATGTTAATATTAAATTATGTTCCACTCTCTATTATATATTATCGATATCAGAGGATTACCTTGTGGTTTTTTAGATTCATTTTGTATGTGTTTGATATAGAGTTTAGTTTTAGTTCAACTCAATTCCCTTATATGGATTGTTTATTTGATAGAAACATCAGAACATTTGAGTATATTCTTACATATTATTCATTTGATTTACAAAGTTGTTGTTATTAACACTTTCCTATAGTGTCATTCTTATAAAACTAATTTTTCCATTCAATCCTTCAAATGGACCCACATGAGGTTCAATTTGGGAAGTGGAGTTAGAGACAAATATATTGGGATGAAGTTGGAGTGCCGAAGTTGAATGGACCTTGTCATATCCAACAGATGACAAGGAGGTTCCAAATATTGTTTGTTATATTAAATATTTAAAAAATTAATAAAAACATGAAGATAATATTAGATGATAACTGGAGTATGAGATTAAATATAAGAAATTATTTCAGATATCACTATAGAAGACATTGATAATGATTTTTAAGAAGGTAAATCTCATTCCAAGATACAACAGACCCTTCAAGATCTATGATCAAATCATAGTTATAGAATATCGAATAGAACTACCCCCAAACATATCATATGTTCATGGTTTGTTTCATGTATCACTCTTAGAGAAGTTCATAGATGACCCCTCACGTCTATCAATCCTAGTGTTGGTACTATTGGAGGGTGATCATTCATACACGAAGATTTTGGTTAAGATCATTGATCATAGAGGCAATGTTTTATAAAATGTTCCCTACTGGTGTATGGTTTAATTTTTGTAGAAACTAGGATGAGAATATATCAGTGATAGCCCTTATGATAAGGCTATATATATGAGAACATCCTAAATTAATATAATTAAAGGAGTTTGGTTTTCCAAGGAAATACATCCATGTATGGATACTAGATAGTAGTTGCGGCTATGGAAATAATATGGCTAATGGTAATTTCTTTAAAAGTGGATGATTTAGTATCAACTTGATCATCATCATTGTATGTTGAGTGGGAATAAGATTTTACACCATGGTAGAAACTCTTGGGGGATATTCTTGGGTTAATTCTCATTTTCATTATAAACCACTAGGAAAATTTTAAAAGATGACGACCATGAATGAACAAGGTTAAACATAATATTAAATATATTGAAAATAAGGTGACAAGATTTAGATATTATGTAATGTTTTCAATGATTCTATTTTTTCTCTATATGTATTTTTTCTGAAAAAAATCCATATGTCTGTACTAAATTACTAGAACTAGAAGGAAACATGTAACTTTTAAAGAGATAAACATCTAAATGAATTAACTCTCTTTATATTTTATTTATAAGAGATAGAATTATTAATATTATTGACATACATACTAAACTTTTTGAGTACATTAATCATATTGATCTTACAAAAAATAAAAGGAGGGAACACAGTTCTATTGAGTCCTTCATGGGGAACCATCATTCTTCATTTAAAGGGTCGGTTGATCCACTTATATCTATGAAATGGATTTAAAACTGACAATATATTTTCCATTTTTTAGTGTTTATAGATTGAAAAAGTTATTTTACTTGTTCCTAATTTGTATGTTGATGCAGATCAATGGTGGAATCTTATCACGAACATGAGAAAACAAAAAAGAATTTAATTTATGAATTGAGATGATTTTAGAAGGTTATATTTTAACAAATATATTACTCATTGTATTTTAACAAAAAAGGGAGAATTATTTAAACAAGATAAATCATAAGGATGGTGAATCCTTTATTACATATTAGGTAAATTTCACAAGATGTGTGATGTATTATTCTAGTGTTATTATCCAACGTCAAATGAATTATTAGATATGTTGCTAAAAATAAGATCTTATAATCATCTTATAGATTAATTCAGAATAGTTTACCTACTATAAATTTGGTTAAAAGTATTTATAAAATTTGGATTTAAAGACTATAAATTTTTTCTTGATTTTATTATTGGGTTGATAATAATTCAAAATTTTTACAATCATTGTGTTTTCACCCACCAATTTTTCATTATATTAGTTTTTTATGAGAAAACTACAATTTTTTATATAATTCAATTACTTTTTCATTATTTATTTTCCCCATAGTGGTTTTTTAATTATAATATATATTATATTATATGAAATTATTGAATCCATGGGGGAGTTTAATGAATCATTTAAATGGATGTTATAATTAAAATATTATGACTTATCCTCATTCTAAAGACACGATTTGTAATTCCCCAACCCCAGTTACCCAGAGTCGGTGCGTTATTAAATAGCATTTACATGATTACAAGGAATCGCGTCCCAAAATACATACCAGTTTAGTAGTATTGGAAAATATATTACATACATGAAGCTTAACTTTACAACTTAAAACAAAATCAATAGTAATATATTCCATTAGAAACGTCCAAGCCTCCTACATTATGCCTTCAAGTCACTCATAACTAACTTCTTCATATCCTGGGAAAATAAAACATTAGAAACAGGTGATCTTAGATGCTCCTTAAGGGTAAATAATTTAGTGGAAGATACAAACTTTTAAAGAAATATGTGTAATAAAAACAACAACTTTTTTAATCATAAACTTGAACATAATATGGAAAAAATAAATCAAACATTACCATATATACATGAAAATGAATATTCTTCTAGTCGAATAATCACATGTAATAAATAATTTAAAAATGACTGAATGTATAGTACCAGAATTTAATTTATATGTCAAGGCCTCATGCTAGGACCTAGGGGCTAACAATAACCGGACCCAAACCCGAAGAGCCTCCGCAACAAGACTCCAATGCGGAGAGCCTCTGTAACTGGACTCCAACCCGGAGAGCCTCTGTAACCGGACTTCAACCCGGGCTGTCTGCTATAATCAGACTCCAACCCCGAGGGTTTACTTTTATCGGTCCCCAACCTGGAACATAATAGCCCAATACATTCATCTGATGAAAAGGATGATATATAACATAAACATTTGTATTAAGACTAGCATATGAAATGTCATTACTTTATCCATAAACCATGGATTGTGTAAAAATAACTCATCCATAGTAAAAAATATAACAAAACCATAAATACAATATGGATGATTTGTATCATAATAAATCAACTTCAAACAAGTGTAAAATTTATCAATGGATGCTGGCCTAGATGAAATCAAAACTATTTGTGAGAAATATCCCTTTCTATTTTGGAATCATTTAAGAGTCACATAATTATAGTGAAAACATTTATTTTGAATATATTCGTATAATCTTGTAAGGGAAGCATAAATGATGTTATAACAGCGATGAATAACCACACCAACTGTATATGTTAAAAAAACATCCTTACCATAATTTCGTCCAAAAGGTCGTAATGTACCTTATTTGGAAAATGACTGAAAGATTAATTTAAAAACATATAAGTTCAAATAAGGGTATAAATGACTTTAAACCATTGTCTAGTAAATATTAAAAATGTTTGAAATACATTGTTAAGAATCATGGGTGTGGATGATAAATAGGTCCTAGTAGATAATTATGTATAAGCAACATCAGATAATGAATAGATTTTGAAATTAACCCTTACATCATGGTAATCAATCGAGTCGTATGAATAATAGTCAATAAAAAACAAATGAATCATATAATATCATGAAAATAAAGAGAATCATGATAATATATTCCAAATGGTAGTACACAATACACCACATGCAATAAATAAGTGGTGAACAATGGAAACCTCACGGAATTAAAAGTGAGATAAGAAATCCCTTACCTCAAGTCCGACTAGTCTTCTATGTTTCTTGTTCTTCCTGAATAATAATATTAAGTTAATTTCAACCTGGTTAATAAATTTTTTAAATTTTATTATTCCTTTTATATCCCTTATTACCTTTCTATAACAATTTGGTAATTATTTGAGTTCATATTGGATATTTAATCGATGTTCAGAACTTAAGTAAAAAAATGAACTTGTTATAATTACAATTTTTCCATGTGGTCAAAATTACATTATATCCAGAATGATATACACGATTTAGATATCATATATATATCATATATCTATTATATTTTTTTATTTATAACAATACGTAACATTTGGAGATAAGAAATGAAATGCACAGTTCATGGAGACAGTAAGTCGTACTTATGTATGAACGCCACATTCATTTCTATTTTGTATATTAATGGAATTAAAACATAATTAATCATAGGTATATTATAATTCCAGTATAATATCATATAAATTATCATTAAATCCATTATTTATACTTCCCACACATGTTATTAACAAGTCATATCACTTTTAGGGGGCGGTTGTCCGCCCTTTCTCAAATGAAATTATAGCATTTTACCCATAATAGTAAATATAAAGGTATGATATAAATGGAAAATAAAGAGAGATAAAAAAGAAAACATAAACACAATATATATAATATAAAAATTCAGTTCCATCTTAATGGACACCATGAGAGGCGTTAGGAGATAATCGAACAATCATCGTTTTGTTAGGTGTTAGTTTGCCAACCACAAAAACAGTATGTTTTTCACCCATTAAATGGAGGTGTGTGTAAGTGTAGTTAGAATACATCTCATAAAATTATCCTTTTATATTGAGTATACTAGTTTTAAAAAAAAGTAATAGAAAGAGTTTTGGGGGGTTGGAGAAGTAATATAAAACAAAAGAATTTATGAGAAACTGTTACATTTAATTTGGGTAACTTCCTTTGGTTTGAACCAAAAGGACTTATAGAAGTGACTTCTATCTAAGGTCAGGCTTCTAGGTTTAAGAGATGGATCTTGAGTTCTTATTTGGGCATGGTTTAGATGATCTAAGGGTCTTGAGAGGTGTCTAGAATGGGTTATAAGTGGTGACATTATATAAGGGGGAGGAGGAGCTCTCTAGGAAAGTGTGAAATTATTATTTTATTATATAGTGATATTCTGTTTCTAAAGGTCAAAAACTAATTAAACTCGAATCTAAGTTGACTCATGGTCAAAATTAAATCATCCAATAAGAATTGGATAGGTTCTATATATATTTTTAATATAAATAATCTTATTTATTTAAATAATTTATTAATGAGGTAAATAATAAATCATTATTGTGTCACAAATAATTTAATTTATTTGATGTCTAAAAATTATAAAGAAATACCATAATGTAGGAATTATTCTTATATTTCCAAATAATAATATAGTTGATAATATGACTTATATAGCCCCATGTGAAAATATATTTACTAAAATATATTTGTTTCTGTCATATTTGTCTTTACATTATGTTGATTAAAATAAATTGTGATTATCATTAATAAGTGGCTCCATGGGGTACCAATATCGACCCATGGATGACAATGGTTGGACATTACTCGTATAATAAGTTTAGAAAAAGTGTTAATGCAATTTTTTATTATTATAATTTTCTTTTTACTTTGAATTACCATATTTACCTTTAACCGCGGTAAATAAAAGTCAAAAGTTACTATTCATCAAAAATTATTTTAATCTTATTGAACCACATTTTACTTAAAAATAACAAACATGAGCCCCATATTTTCAAAATTAAATTAATAGAAATGGTAAAATTTCATTTAAATGAAAAAGTCAGATTTTTAACTGCTACTTAGTTGTTTCAATATTTATCAAAAAATGATGTTTTTCAGAAAAATACCAAAAATTCAGCCTAAGATATATTAATGCTCCCTTATTCCTTATAGAATACTAGATATACTTCTTCTATTCAAAAAATGTAGTAAAATCCAACAATGGTGGAATGTAAAAATCATTAATCAGTTTCAAGGTAGTCAAGAATATCCAATATAATTTCTCCAAATCAATCATGTATTTTTCTAAAATCACATCCTCAGTATCAGAACCATATTATGGTTTATCCTTCTCTTAACCATATATTTTCAAAATATTTAATCTGCTATTGATTCACTTTACTTGGTTCCACACAATCTCAAGTCCATAATGAAATAGTACTACAGTACAATCCTTACATACTCTATAATTATTATAACATGTACATCATTAATACAATACTCAAATGACCCAATTCTTTAATAACAACATATGAAATCTAACCATTCATCTTCATCTTTAGTAGTATAATAACTTGATTATTATCCAATAGCATCATTTGGGGTATACTCTGAATATTTGGACATTGATTCGAGTAGTGTCCCAACTCCTTGTAGATGAAGCATTGTACATTTCAAACCTTTTTCTTACCCTTTCAATAACGTACTTTGTGTCCTTTTTCTCAATACTTGTAACAAACTCACATTCCCTTCAATCATCTACCAAGGTGATTCTTTCCACAGTTATCACATATGTGAAAATCCTTCTTTTACATCTTCCCTTTCTCCATCTTTCTCTCTTACATCATTTTCTTCTCTTTCTTCCCTTCAAAGACATATGACATAGAGAATTCTTTAGTTATCTTCTTAACACATGATACTATTTCTTCATATGTTGAGAATACATGGGAGACTATTTCTCTTCTAAATGATGGCTTAATACCATGACCAATATGATCCTTCTTACTCTTCGGATCACATGTATCGCGGGAGTTCTCATTCCTTATACTGGGCACCATTTCTTAAAAATGGCGTACAATAGGTCCGTTTATGAATCACTATTCATAATTCCAAATCTGTAAAATACCTAACCTAAATTGAACAGTTTATGGATATAATTCATAATCATAAAAATGTTTTCTTTGAGGATATATTTATTTCTAAATTATTCATAATGGCTTGTAATGAAAATGTGAATTATCCTAATCATATCACCTAGGAGTGTCGTAACCAAGTGTGCTGCAAGGCCCATTTCCATCCACCAGTTACTATTTGAGTCTAGCTCAAAGCTGTGTTTTCGGGTTTTACCCCTAGGTACATCTGTCCAGAGCCGCCTCAACCTGGTCGTATCCAGACAGGGATATATTGCTTAGAAAACTCATAAAACCTCTACAATACCAAAATTTTAAGAAATACTGCTATACTAATTTTTAATGTCTATCTTAGGGTAATGTAATCTAATAAGAGTTTATCTAAATCTAGATTCCAAGGTTTGTACTACACTTCCTATGATACCAATTTTAATGCCCCGAACCTAGATACCCAGATTTGGTGCATTATTAAATAGCATTGGAATGATTACATGGAATCAAGTCCTGAAGGACCGACCAGTTTAGTAGTCTAGGAAAATAGATTACATAAATGAATTTCAACATTAAAACTTGCAAAGAAAAATAATAGTAATTTACTCAAATAGAAACGTCCAAGCCTCCTCGATTATTCCTACAAGTCACTCATAACTAACTTCTTCATATCCTGGGAAAATAAAACATAAGAAATGGGTGAGCTCAGATGCTCAATAAGGGTAAATAATTTAGCGGAATGTAAAACCATTTAAGGAAAGATGTGTAATAAAAACAACAGCCTTTTTAAACATAAACTTGAACATAATATGTAAAAATAAATAAAAAATTACAATATTAACATGCACATGGATATTCTACTAGTCGAATAATCACATCTGATAACTAATTTCATAATGAGGGAATGTATTGTACCAGACATTGATTTCTATGTCAAGGCCTCATGCTAGGACATAGGGGCTAACTGTAACCGGACCCAAACCCGGAGAGCCTCTATAACCGGACTCCATCCCGGAGAGCCTCTATAACCGGAATCCAACCCATAGAGCCTCTGTAACCATACTCTAACCCGAAGTGTCTACTGTAACCAAACCCCAACCCGAAGGGCTTACTTTTATCTGTCCCTAACCCGGAACATACTAGTTCAATGCATTCATCTTAAGAAAAAGATAAAATATAACATAAACATTGGTATTAAAACTAGCATATGAAAAGTCAATACTTTAACTATAAACCATGAATGGCATAAAAATAACTCATCCACAGTGAAACATATCCCAAATCCATAAATAAAATATGGAAGATTTTTATCATAATAAATCAACCTCAAAAAAGTGTAAAATTTATCAATTGATGTTAACATAGATGAAATAAAAACTATTTGAGAGAAATATTCCTTTCTATTTTGAAATCATTTAAGAGTCACATAATTATAAAGAAAAAAATTAGTTTTAAAAATATTATAACAATCTTTTAAGGGAGGCTTTAACAATGTTATAATGGTGAAGAATAACCACACCCACTATATAAGTTAAAGAACATTCTTACCATAATTTTGTCGAAAATTTTGTAATGTACCTTGTTTGGAAAATGACTGAAAGATTCATTTCAAATCATATACGTTAAAATAAGGGTATAAATCACTTTAACCCATTGTCTAGTAAATAGTAAAAATGTTTTAAAATAAATTTTTATGAATCATTGACGTGGATGATAAAGATGTCCTAGTAGATAATTATGTATAAACAACCTCAGATAATGAAGAGATTGTGAAATTAACCCTTACTTCATTGTAATCAATTGGGTCATATGAAAAATAGTTAATAACAACCAAATAAATAACAAAATATCATGAACATAATGATAATCATGATAATATATATCAAATGTTCGTACACAATACACCCCATGCAATAAATAAGTGGTGAACAATGGAAACCTCACGAAATTAAAAGTGAGTTAAGAAACCCATTTCCTCAATTCTGACTTGTCTTGTATGTTACTTGTTCTTCCGAAACAATAAACATAAGTTAATTTCGACTTTTTTAAGAATTTTTTTAAATATTATTATTCCTTTTATATCACTTATTACCCTGATATAACAATTAGTTAATTATTTTAGTTTATATTGGATATTTTATCGTTCTTCAGAATTAAGTCAAAAATGAACTTCTTATAATTACAATTATTCAATGTGGTCAAAATTCCATTATCTATGGAATGATATACATGATTTAGATATAATATGTATATTATATATCAAGAATATATATGTATTTATTATAGTATATAACACTTGGAGATAAGAAATGAAATGCACCGTTCATGGAGATGGTAGGCTGTACGTACTCATTAACACAACTTTCATTTATATTTTGTATTTTAATGGAATTAAAACATAATGATACATAGGTATATTATAATTTCAGTATAATAACATATATAATATCATTAAATCTATACTTTATACATCCCACACATGTCATTAATGAGTCATATCACTTTGAGGGGGCAGTAGTCCGCACTTCCTCAAATGAAATTATCGTGTTTTACCCATAATGGAAACCATTATGGTATGATATAAATAGAAAATAAAAAAGTAAAAAAGAAAAAATAAACATAATATATATCATATATAAATACATTTCCATCTTAATGGCCACAATGAGAGGTGGTAGGGGATTATCGAACAATCATCATTTCGTGAGGCATATGATTGCCAAACACAGAAATAAAATGATTTTCACTATTTAGATGGAGGCGAGTGTAAGTGTAGTTAGAATAATTCTCATAACAACATCCTTGTATATTGAAGATACTTATGTTGTTATAAATGTATGGAATATAATGACTTTAGGGGTGTTGGAGAAGTAAAATAAAACAAAAAATTATAAGAGAAACGGTTACCTTTTATTTAGGTAAATTCCATTGGATTGAACAAAAAGGACTTCTTGAATTGAATTCTGCCTAAGGTAAGGATTCTAGGTGTATAAAATGGGACTTTAGAGCTTATTTGGGTAGGGTTTGGATGCGACAAAGGGATTGGGAGGTGTGTGGAATGAGATAGAAGTGGCATCATTTTATAAGGGGGGGTAGGGGTTCTTTAGAAAAGTGTGAAAATATTATTTTATTATATAGTGATATTCTATATCTAAAGGTCCAAAACTAAATAATGTCGAATATAAGATGACTCAGGGTTGAAATAAAATCATCCAATATGAATTGGATTATTTCTGGATATTGTTTTAATATTATTAATCTTATTTATTTAAATGGTTTATTAA
Organism: Viscum album; assembly: GCA_963277665.1. Classification (NCBI taxonomy): domain Eukaryota; kingdom Viridiplantae; phylum Streptophyta; class Magnoliopsida; order Santalales; family Viscaceae; genus Viscum; species Viscum album. The sequence goes on from OY728146.1 coordinate 366,886,137, forward strand.
TGAGGTAAATACAACATCAATATTGTGTCATAAATAATTTAATTTATGTGATTTCTAACAATTATTGAAAAAAACCATATCGTAGGAAATATTTTGAGCTCTCCAATGAATATTTATTGTCTAAAATAGGAATTATATAACCCCATGTATAAATTAATTTAGTAGAAGATATTTGTTTATGACATTTTTTTATTTAATTTTAGTTAATTAAAATAAAGTCTCATTATCATTCATAAGTGGCTCCATGGGGTCCCCAAATCAACCCATGGATTCCCATGGTTGGCCATGACTCGTCCAATAAGGTTAGGACAATTGTTATTGTAAGAACCCGGTTCTTATCTTGAGGTGCGGGCTTCTTCTTTCCTCTTTTCCTTAAGTGTTTTTAATAAAATATGTAAAATGGGGAAAAATCCCAAATTTTGGAACATCACGTCATGTACTTTTTCCACATGCCTTGTTCTTTTAGTCGTGTTGGGATGAGTACACATGGAATGTAGCCATGTTGGCGACAAAGGGTGTAGGAACCGACTACACACCGTGTAGTCAGTCGGCATGCCAAAATAGTAAGGCGGTGGAGCAGACACCAGCTGGGCGGTAGTACACGCTGTGTACTCAGGGGTACATGTCATGTAATCATGTCTATGGAAGAATAGTGTGGCGGTTCCGCCAGAGGAACAGTAAAATGAAAGGAGTACACGTCGTGTACTTGGAAGTACACACCGTGTACTTTGTTTTTTCGGCTTAAAACAGGCAGTAGTCTCCTCATTTAGAAGAGGAGGAATTTGAGCCGTTTTAGAGCTAGAGGAGAAGGCTAAACCTTTGAAGATCCACCGAGAGTTTGTCTGGAATCGGTTTCCTCCTCAGACGATCTCGTTGGAACCACACGGGTAAGGGATTCCATCTCCTTGGTTTCTTCTTACCAATTCTTTCCCTAGCGGGAGTTATTTGAGGTTAAGAGGGTTTTGTTCTTTGTCAAATCTATGCCATTTTTCGGTGTTTCGGGAGTCAGCGTTCGGGTATAATGTTCGTTGGCATATAAGGTATGTGGCTTGGTGTTTAGTTTTCCAACTGCTGTGTGTTTTGTGCATTTTTGTGTCACGAACCCATGTTGGGGTGCCGTGTGGCTGAGTCTGTTGCTATATTAAACACCTAGAATTTATTAGGTATTTAATTATGATATTAAAATGCTGGTTGGGATCATTGCGTGGATCTGAAACCACCCTAGGGGTGGGTTCCACTGTTTAGCCGTCTGGCCAGGATACCCGAGGGTATGCCTTTAAAGTAGTAGTTGTAGAATCGACATGAGAGGAATTGCTTATTTACTACATAATGACATGTTGGGCATGTCCTGATTACCTTTTTAGCCTGAGGGTGTTGTTGTGATTAGCCTGAGGGCGGGACTGTATTAGCCTGAGGGTAACGTTCTATTTCTCCTGAGAGAAACCTTTCATGCCAGAGGGCTTGACTTTTGTGCCTGAGGGTGACACTTCCTATGCCTCATGGAAAATTCTGTTACGCTTGAGGGCTACACCTACGGGTTGGATTCATCTTACCTGAGGGTAAGGTTCTGCTTGTTTGAGGACGTGGATTGTTTACCTAGAAATGCACTGAGGTGATTTCTAATATTTAATGGATTAAACGAATAATAAAATGGCAATTTAATTGTTAAGTTAGTTACTTTTCAGTACTGCTTTATTGAATTTTACTATTGCGCACTATTGTTGCAAGCTTACACGCAGTTGGACACGGGCCTTTGGTGGGTGCCTACTGGGAATTTATTTCTCACACCCTGTTTGGGTCATTCTTTTCAGCCCAAATAGATTAGGTTTTTGCAGGTTTGGATAGGGGAAAGAGTCCATATACAGGTACTTGACTGTTGTTGAGGAGTAGGAGGGCATGGGACCGAGTCTAGGGTCGCGATGCCACTGCTATCTTTTTTTCTTTTCTCTACCTATACACTTTATTGTATTGTACTGCTATGTAACATTTTCTGGCTATTTTCTTATAACATAAGACATGTTCCACTATTTTCTATATACTGTTGGTTATATACACTTCTGTTGTTTATTTCAGTTGTGTATGATTTTCTGCTTCCGCTATTCTTTGTATGTTTTATTTATATTCCACAGCACTGCACTTTGACAAATGAGGGCATAGTTTCCCCACTGTCAGACCTAGTCCCTCGCTACTTGTCGGCAACCTCTGGAATTTGGGGAAATGCATATGAGGTCACATGGCAAAACGGGTTCGGGGCACCCGTTGTGTGGCACCCGGAAGCAGGACGTTACAAAGTGGTATCAAAGGGGTTCTTTTCTTTGACTTACTATTTGGAGTCGTCATTAGGGACAGAAAGAATGGTAGTTGGTAAAAAGTTGTGCCCGGGCGTAGCTAACCCATGTACAGGGAAAATCCATTCTACCTAGTATTGTAATTTTACTGATTTTTCAAATTTTACAGTTGACAGGTTTTCACCATTGCGTGACGCACTTGGGATTATGCTGTTATAAATTATTTATGGGTTCTATTTAGTTGCAACCTGAGGATATGAGGGTATTCCATCTCATGCATCATGTAGGTAAATGCTAGAAATCACATGCCATGCATAGTTCCATGTCATGTAGGTGCATTAGAAATTACATCCTGTTTTGATAGTAGTTGTGCTAGGAAATCATGCTGTTGTGATAGCTACTTGATAAATACCTACTGTTTGATAGAGTATTTTGTGTAAGCCTATTTATAAAATGGACCCCAAACTTTGGTTTTTGGGGAGTATGAGACCCCATTGATCGGAATTTAGTAGATCATTGACTGCTTATTAGTGATAACACAGATAAGATGTCAAACTTTGATTCGTGGGGAGTATGGGCCCTCACGGGTCGGAATTTGAGACTTAGGTGTTGGTTTTTGGTATTTTCTGGGTTCTGGGAATGTTTCTGAGGCATACTATCTAGAAACCCAGTATAAATCCCATGTATTATTTTAAAAACGCCGTGTTTGGCCTTCTGTTCGAGAATAAAAATGAACTTTTTAAGTACACGCCGTGTACTCTGAGTACACGTCGTGTAGTCTCTTACCGTGTCTCAAACCGTGTGGGCAGTGACACATGGTAGGGATGTGCTTGGGCAAAACACGTCGTGTACCAGATACACACGTCGTGTGGTTTTGACCTGGAGTCTGTCCATGTAACTAACAACACGGGTCGGTGAACTACTTCACAGAACACGCCGTGTCAATTATGAACATGTCGTGTAGAGTGACCTGGGGACTTGACCGTGAAACTAACAACACGGGTCGGTGTCACATCTCATTGAACATTCCATGTACCTTTGGGACACGCCGTGTAGTCTTGTCCAAGGACAGATCGTGTGGATTTAGTCGTGTGACGGGGAAACGGGGTTGTTGACATGCCGTGTGCAGGTGTAACATTCCATGTAGTGTCAAGCCGAGTAGTCGGTCGTGTCACAGATGACACGGGAAGTTGGAACTAACACCATACACACCGTGTGGATAATATACACTCTGTTTAGTTTTGTTTAAACGAGAGTCATGTGGCTTAGCCGTGCAGAAGGACCCGGGCAGGGGAAGCGAAGTCAAGTACACGCCATGTAGTATGTATACACGCATTGTAGTCTTGTTTTGAAAATATTGAGTACCTTATTCCTAATGTTTCCTTTTGGGTTTCTTCATTTTTGGTCTGTGATAATCTTATTCTAAGGTGTGTTTTTGACCTTGTAATGTCATGCCGCCTAGACGATCGCACGTTGTTCGCCAGAAGAGCCGCAACGAGTATACTCTAGAGATGGTGGGAAATGGGCTACCATTTGATCCTCCAGCAGAGCCATATGCGGCACCATATGCTATACCGGACACAGGCGCAGAGGCGCAGTTCCATGAAGGCTTATTGCGGTTAATTCAGACCTTTCGGGGAGCACCACAGGCTGCAACATAAATCGATGAGCTTACACGTATCTTCCAGCAGTAACATTCGCCTACGTTTTCAGGGGATGGCGGACCTCAGGCTGAAGAGTCTTGGCTGGGGTCAATGCAGACTATTTTTGAGCATCTTGAGACACCTCCAGGATGGAGGGTCAAAATTGCGACTTATATGCCGTGTGATTCCACCATGGGGTGTTGGGATGTTACCACCTAGTCAGAGCATCACAGGGACATGGCGTGGGAAGAATTTTAGGATGTATTCTATGAATTTTTCATTCCGGAGATGCTGAGAGCAGATAGAGCTCAAGAGTTCATGAATCTGCAGCAGGATGCTATGTCAGTGATGGACTATTCTTCTCCTTTTATGGAACTTCAGCGCTTTGCACCCGTGCTGGTGGGTGATGAGACGTCGCGAACCAGATGTTTTGAGGATGGTCTTCGATATGACATCTGAGCATCGGTGAATGTCTTCAGGTTCCCAATTGTACACACTATTGTGAACCATGCTCTGATTACAGAGAGGAACCTGCAAAAATCTAGTGGTGTGGGCCAGGGCGGTTCAGCACCAGTTACGAGTTCTATTTTTGCTGGCAAGAGGAAGAGACAGATGGACTTCTCTCAGGGTGGCAGTACCAGCCAGGTATCTTCATCAGGTGGTCCGGTTAGGTGATACCAGTATGGTAGAGAGGGGCACAAGCTACCATAGTATCCACGAGACCCAGTGGAGTGCTGAGCTTGTGGAAAGATGGGTCATCTTCAGCACTTTAAATGGGTGTTTCCACTGATGTCCAGTGAGAGGGGTTCTGTGCAGTCTCCGCGTGCGGGAGCAGGACCTGTGGCTTCTTACCAGTCAGGGAACTGGAATACGTCTGGGCTTGGAGGCAGAGATGGTGGTTGTGGCCGTGGTATCCATACACCAGGATCTCAGAGGCATCATGGCGGGACAGCTCAGGGTAGCCAGGCTGTGTCGCAGGGCTGCGGCACTGGGCAGACATATGCAGTGCAACAGACCCAGCATGAGTAGGATCCCGGACCTTCTACAGTCAGAGGTACTATTCTAGTAGCTTCTATATTGTCTTCAGTACTTTTCGATACAAGTTCTACACATAGATTCATATCTGTACCCGTTGTAGAGATCCTTGGGTTCTGTGTTTCTTCATCTTCAGATATCATGACGCTAGACACTCTGTTGGGGACTAGGACGGCTGGTGTGCATCAGTGCAAGGAGTGCATCATTGAGGTTGGTTGGTGTCACTTCCTTTTGGACCTCTATGTCATAGAGATGATAAGATATGACGTCATTCTCAGGATGGACTGGTTGGTTCCCTTTCAGGCCTTTGTAGACTGCTATCGTCACAGGGTGCATTTCACGTCACCAGAGGGTGGAGAGTTTCTATACAAAGGAAAATGGGATGTTCAGGCGAGTTGAGCTGGACTAGAGCATCGTGGGTGAGGTGGAGTCACAGCCCAGATTGGGAGCTTATATTTGGATGACCGGGGGACTTTTCATACGGATTTCCCTCCTGTTGCTGATCGTTTCAGGGATGTCTTCCAGGATGACTATTCGGGTCTACCTACGGAGAGAGAGGTGGATTTCTCCATTTATCTTGTGCCCGGAGAAGCGCCGATGTCCATTCCTCCATATTAGATGGCTACACCTGAGTTTCTAGAGCTCAAGAGGCAGTTGAAGGAGTTGCAGGCAAAGGGATTTATCTGACCCAGTACTTCTCCAGGGGGTTCACCGGTCCTTTTTGCGAAGAAGGTGGATAGTAGCCTAAGACTTTGCATGGATTATCGGAAGCTAAACCAGTTGAAGGTTAAGATCCTATATCCCTTACCGAAGATTGATGATATTTTTTATCAGCTTTGTGGATCATGAGTGTTCTCGAAGATTGATTTGAGATCAGGATATCATCAACTGCACGTTAGACCATCTGATATACCTCTCACAGATTTCAGGAGTAGGTATGGCCTATACGAGTATACAGTTATGTCGTTCGGACTCACGAATGCTCCAGCTATTTTCATGGCTATAATGAATCGTGTGTTCCATCCGTATCTTGATTCTTTTGTGGTAGTATTCGTGTAAAACATCTTGGTGTACTCCCATACTCAACACGACCATGCCACCCATCTTGAGATATTATTGAGTACACTGAGGGAGCATCGGCTATATGCTATGCTCTCAAAGTGCACTTTTGGATGGACCAGATGTACTTCCTGGGACATATCATCTCTGAGGCAGGAGTTTCAGTAGACCCAGAGAAGGTAAGAGCAGTAGATTCTTGGGAGCATCCTAAGAACGTGTTTGACATATAGAGTTTCTTAGGGCTTGTTGGTTACTATAGACGTTTTATACAGGACTTCTCCCTCTTAGCAGCGCCGTTGACGGGCTTGACTAAGAAGGGTGTGCAATTTGTTTGGACGAAAGCTTGCGAGGCAGCCTTTCAGGACCTGAAGGGAAGGTTGAAATCAGCACCGATCCTGATACACCCAGAGTCGGGGAAGAGCTATACAGTTTACTGTGATGAATCGGGTATTGGGATGGGAGCGGTGTTGATGCAGGGAGACCGAGTTGTTGCGTACAGGTCTCGGTAGTTGAGGCCACATGAGAGGAATTACCCGATGCATCATCTCGAGTTAGCAGTAGTTGTTCATGGGTTGTGCTGTTGGAGACATTATCTATTGGGGGAGCATTTTGTGGTTTTCACCGACCACAAAAGCCGCATGTATATATTTACTCACCGTGACATGAATCTGAGGCAGAGGAGGTGGGTGGAATACCAAAAGTCCTTTTATTTTGAGCTTGCCTATAAACCTGGAAAAGGTAATGCAGTAGCTGATGCACTGAGCAGGAAGACTCAGATACAGGCATTGCAGGAGGCTAGTGGTGAGTGGGAGCTCATGGCCGTGTTCTCTGAGATGCATCTGGAGGTGAACGATAGTCAGGGGCAGATTTATCTCTCATCTTTAGCTATGACATCTACCCTCATGGATAGAGTGTGGATGAGACAGCTATCAGATTCAGAAGGCCTAGTTCTACGGGATTCGGTGGTACGTGTGGACCCTTCTCCTGGTTGGACGATAGGCGATGGCGAGGTTTTGCATTTCCATGGAAGAGTATGGTTTTTTGGGGACATGTGTGAGGATCTGATGCGAGAGTTTCATGCTTCATCTTGGGCAGTTCATCCCAGGGTTACCAATCTATACCTTGACTTTAGACATCAGTACTGTTGGCCGGGTATGAAGAGAGATGGAGCAGGTTTTGTTATGAGGTGTTCCACCTGTCAGCAGGTGAAGGCGGAGCATCAGAGACCAGTCGGCCTATTACATTAGTTACCCATTTTGGAGTGTAAATGGGATGATGTCGCGATGGATTTCGGGACTGGGTTGCCGAGGTCACCTTGTGGAAATGATGTCATGTGGGTTTTTGTGGACAGACTCATGAATGTAGCTCACTTCTTGATGATTAAGGAGACCTTCGATGTTGACGAGCTCGGAAGGATGTATATCCGAGAGATCGTACGACTTCATAGGGTATCTCGTTCTATCATTTCAGATAGGGACACCCGCTTTATGTATCGTTTCTGCCAGAGTTATCAGAGGGCGATGGGTACACAGGTTCTTTTGAGCACAACATACCACGCTCAGACAGATGGCCAGTCAGACAGTACAATACAGGTGCTAGAGGAAATGCTGCGTGCATGCGTCCTAGACTTTGGGGGCTCTTGGGAGAAGCATATTCCCTTAGTCGAGTTTTCCAATAACAATAACTTCTAGGAGACTATTGATATGACACCATATGAGGCTTTATACGGTAGGACATTCCGTTCACCCTTGTGTGGGATAGAGGCAGGTGAGGCAGCTTTACTGGGGACAGAGCTCGTGCAGGAGATGTTTGAGCAGGTCCAGTTGATTCAGAAGTAGATGGCTACCGCACAGTCTCTCCAGAAGTCATATGCTGATCGCCGTAGAAGACCTTTGTAGTTCGTGGTCAGGGATCAGGTTTTCTTGTGTGTTTCGCCGAGGTAGGGACACAAGCAGATCAAGAGACAGGGTAAAGTTTCACCGCGGTATGTGGGACCATTCGAATTCCTGGAGAGAGTCAGGCTGGTTTCCTATCGGTTGTGGTTACCACAGTGGTACCGATCCATGCATGACGTCTTCCAAGTATCTTAGTTGCATCTCTATCTTTCAGACTCGTCTCACATCTTTCATCCCAAGAAGGTCGAGCTAGAGGAAGATGCGTCCTTTGAGGAGCATCTGATCCGTGTCGTTTACAGGGGCACGAAGGTTCTCCGAGGCCGGTCAGTTCCTCTCGTATGGGTTCTGTGGAATCATGGCTAAGTGCAGGACGAGACCTGGTAGCGGGAGGCCGACGTACATGCTCAGTGGCCGGAGTTGTTCACAGCTATATCTTCTCCACCTTTAGAATGGAAATTGGGGGACAAATTTCCATAAGGGGGGAAGTATGTAAGAACCCGGTTCTTCTCTTGTGGTACATGCTTATTCTTTTCTCTTTTCCTTAAGTGTTTTTAATAAAATATGGAAAATGGGGGAAAATCCTAAATTTTGGAACTACACACTGTGTACTTTTTCCACACTTCGTGTACTTTTGGCCGTGCTAGGATGAGTACACAGGGCGTGTAGCCATGTCGGCGACAAAGGGTGTAGTAACTGACTACATGCCCTATAGTGGTCCTTTACACGCCATGTAGTCAGTCGGAAGGCCAAAATAGTAAGGCGGCGGAGCAACCGCCAGCTGGGTGGAAGTACATGCCGTGTACTCCGGAGTACATGTCGTGTAATCATGTCGACGGATGAACAGTGTGGCAGTGCCTCCAGAGGAACAGTTGAATGAAAGGAGTACACGCCGTGAACTTGGAATTGCACGCCGTGAACTTGGAAGTACATGTCGTGTACTTTGTTTTTTCGGCTTAAAATAGGCAGCAGCCTCCTCATTTGGCAGAGGATTCATTTGAGCCATTTTGGAGCCAAAGGAGAAGACTGAGCCTTGGAATATCCACCGGGTGTTCGTCTAGAATCGGTTTCTGCCTCGGACGATCCCGTTGGAACCGCACGGGTAAGGGATTCCATCTCATTGGCTGATTCTTACCAATTCTTTACCTAGCGGGAGTTATTTGAGGTTAAACTGGTTTTGTTCTTTGTCAGACCTACGCCATTCTTGGGAGTTTTTGGAGTCGGCGTTCAGGTATAACGTTCGTTGGCGTATAAGGTAGGTGGCTTAGTGTTTAGTTTTCCAACTACTATGTTTTTTGTGCGTATTTGTGTCACGAACCCATGTTGGGGTGTCATAGGGCTGAGTTTGTTGCTATATTAAACACCTATAATTGATTAGGTATTTAATTATGATATTAAAATGCTGGTTGGGATCGTTTCTTGGATCCGGAACCACCCCAGGGGTGGGTTCCACTGTTTAGTCGTTTGGCCAGGATACCCGAGGGTATGCCTTTAAAGTAGTAATTATAGAATTTCCTTAAGAAGAATTTCTTGTTTACTGCATAATGACATGTTGGGAATGTCCCGATTACCTTTTTAGCCTGAGGGTGTTGTTGTGATTAGCCTGAGGGCGTGACTGTATTAGCCTGGGGGCAGTGTTCTATTTCGCCTGAGGGAAACCTTTCGTGCCTAAGGGCTTGACTTCTGTGCCTGAGGGCGACACTTCCTCTGCCTAAGGGAAAATTCTGTTACCCCTGAGGGCTACACCTGCAGGTTGGATTATGCTTACCTGAGGGTAAGGTTTTTTTTGTCTGTGGATGTGGATTGTTTACATAGAATTTCACTGAGGTGATTTTTAATATATAATGGATTAAACGAATAATAAAATGAAAATTTAATTGTTAAGTTAGTTAATTTTCAGTAGTACTTACTTTATTGCATTTTACTATTGCACATTGTTGTTCCATGCTTACATGCAGTTGGGAACGGGACTTTGGTGGGTGCCTACTGGGAATTTATTTCTCACACCCTGTTTGGGTCATGCTTTTCGGCCCAAATAGATTACGTTTCTACAGGTGTGGTTAGAAGAAAGAGTCCCTATACAGGTACTTGAGTGTTGCTGAGAAGTATGAGGGCATGGGACCGAGCCTAGGCTTGCGATGCCGCTGCCAGCTGTTTTTCTTTTCTGTACTTGTACTCTGTATTGTATTGTACTACTATGTAATATGTTCTGGCTATTTTCTTAGAACAGAAGACATTTTGCACCATTTTCTATATATCGTTGGTTATATACAATACTATTGTTTATTTCAGTTGTGTATGATTTACTGCATCCGCTATTCTTTGTATGATTTATTTATATTCCACTCTACTGCACTTTGACAAATGGGGGCATAGTTTCCCCACTATCAGACCTGGGCCCTCGCTGCTAGTCGGCAGCCTCTGGCATTTGGGGAAATGCGCTTGACGTCACGTGGTGAACCGTGTTCGGGGCACCCAGAACTGGGATGTTACAGTTATGGTAATTTTGTATTATTATAATATTATTTTTACATTTATTACCCTATTTACCTTTAACGGCGATAAATAAAAGTCTAAAGTTACTATTCATCAAAAATTATTTTCGTTTTATTGAACCAAATTTTACATACTAATGATAACTGTGTCTCTCATATTTTCAAAATTCAACTCAAAGAAGTTGTAAAATTTCATTTAAATGATAAATTCGGATTTTTAACTACTACTTAGTGGTTTCACTATTCATCAAAAATTGATGGTTTTCATGAAAATACAAAAATTCAGCGAAAGCTATATTTGATAATCTGAATTAAAAAATTGATGTATATTTTAACAAATTCAAAACATAGAAGTTGGATTAATTAATTTAAAATTAATTCTCATTTTCAAAACAAATAGCATGTTTTTAGGAAACAATAACTATCAAAAGATGGACACTTGTTTATGTATAATTTCAAAGTGAAATTAATTCCAATGACCAAAATTGGATTAAAGGGTAAAAGTATAATCTAATTAATCTTTAAAACCAATTGAAAATATATTCTAAAATTATCAATAAATTATATTAAAAGGTAGTTTGGAAATAAAATACAGTATTTCTCATTATTCATAAAAAAATGAATATTATTAGAAAAATACAAAAATTTCATCTAATGTAAATTTTGATGTCCTGATTCTAAAGAAGAATTTTATTTTTGTCAAATTTAATATGTAAAAGGGTCAAATATTGGATTTAAAAGGGTTCTCCATTAAAATGTGGTAAAATTGTTTTATTTTGAAAACTACATTTTTATCTGAAAAATTGAATTTGTTTTTATAATATGTATAAGAAACACATAATACATAAGTTAAAATTATATGGAGTACATAAAATTCAAAATCTAGTTAATATTATTCAAAATTTCTTTTGAACAGCTATTTTGGTAATTCATGGTGCACTCGAAATCGGTGTTTCATGCAGTGCAAGCTATTGAATTTAATGAAAATAGCTTACTATAAAATCTTGGGTTGTTACACCATTCATAAAACAAACCATAGATATGGAAAACGCGTATTTTTCTCCAACACTAGGTATTTTAATCATTTAATTTGATATATAAGAGAGGGATTTATCAATTTCATTAATTATAATCTATATAAACCATATATATATATATCAACATGTTAATGGATGAGTGATCTTATGGGTGACTATATATTCTTCTAAAGTATTAACTTTTCATTTTACATTAATGTATTCATTAAAAAATTTTATTTATAATATTCAGCTTCTTATTAAATCATTGATACACTTCACTTATGATCAATCACATATTTTTAATTTCAAAATTTATCACCTTTTCAATTAGTGTTTGATCTTTTTCTCAATATATACACACATATATATCTATGTGTATGTATTTTGTTATAAATATATAAACCTAAAGCATGATATATGTGTTTATAAATATATATATTATTACTAGATATTATATATTTTTTATTTTTATATAATACACATTGATTTTGAATGGGTACTATTAAAACTCTCACCAGAAAACACATTACAAGAAGCACCAATGAGGTACCTGAGTTCCATAGGGGCTACATTGGAGATCTAAAAAAAATAAAATATTTAACATTCAAAATACAAAGAATCCAACATCAACACACCTCAACCCCTACATTGGATGAAACAAACAAATTTATGTCGCTTTATATAAATTTGACCCCATAATAACCCCTCTATGCCAATGAATTCATATTCATTCACTACGAACTACAATAACCACCATATTCTTCAATTAAAATCACTGATCACTATGAAAAATAAAGAAAGAAATGATGAACCCTTCAAATATTTCAAATCCTCAAACATAAAACTACATCAACTTGTATCTAGGATCAAAATGAAAATGTTAATATTTTTACAAATACTTATGGTGGAGGAAATTAGTCTTTTAGATATTCACAAAAACAAAAAATATGTTTTATAAACCAATGCTAATATGAAATATATAGCATATACTAACACAGACTCCCAAAACAATGTATTTATATAAATATATAACCATATATAATGAAACATATTAAAAATATATGTAATTTTAGAGGATTTATATATAGAGTGTCGAACACACAACTCCAAGATTATATCTATACAAATTCAATGACTTTTACCCTAAAAATGACATATATTTTTTTTATATTAAAAACCATTTGTTAGTGTATATTAAATTATAGTATAAGATTTATCTTTCCGAAAAATAAATAAATAATTTGGACATATGTTCTTTATAAATTTTAAAAATAATAATTGAGAAATAGAACAATTATTATATCATTGTGAAAGACTATTTAACTTATAAAAAACATTGACCGTTATTTCTTTCTCTTATTAGATGTTTAATAATTTTAAATCAGTGATATATATATTCTAGTAGTACACATAAAAAAGGGTCCCTAAATAAGTTAAACTACTTATATTAGATTTCAATCATGGTTAATTATAATTTATTTTTGAATAGAGATCTAAAATATATTTTTATAAAGATTTATTGATTTTTATTTTTTTGAAAATATAATTCTGACATAAAAATTGAAAACTCAATCAACATCAAAAAAATAATATGGAAAATAAATATTTTTAAATATTTATCTTAATATAAATATGACTAAAATACAAGTTCAAAATATTCTTAATTTCTTAAATATAGTAAAATAATTACATTTTATATTTTTTTTAAAGGTCACGATAATTAGAAAAACACTTCATGATAATACCAATTTGGATGAATGAAATGGTCAAGAAAATTATAAATTATAATTTCTATATAAACATTAGTTTTTGGGAATATTGTGATGCCCCTATAATGAACTGAACCTGTTGGTTTTAAATAGGTACTTTTGTTAAAGGGAAATAAAAATGATGGTCTTTTGAGATTTAAAACATTATTTATTAATCATCGTTTGTCAAAAATATTAACAATTTATGATAAAGAAACATAATCCGCTATAATGAACACTATAAGAATATTATATCTCATGACATTGATTATACAGGAAAATATTATAAAATATATGATGGATGTTGTGATTTCATACCAATATGGTGACATTGATAATGATGTTTGTATGAAAACTCATGAAGGAGTCAAATATTTTTTTTCTGGGTTCTAGTTATTAGTGTATCTTTTCTAATAAATTAAAAAAATCTAAATAATTGGATAAATTTGTAATTTTTATATTGAATAACCATTTATGTGAGTATATGATGATGAAAGAATATAAAAATGATTGAAATTTTCCACTTTTTTCATAAAGTGTACTACATCTAGTCCTTTATCATTGAAATATATGTTATTAATTTTAATATTAATGGATATAATGATGATTTTTCAAATATAGATAAATATTAATAAAACAGTTGAAATAAAATATTTTGGAAATACTATGTTATGCCTCAAATAATAAATTGAACATCAAGAAGATTATATTTTTGACACTAAAATTGGTGAAAAAAAATCTTAAAATACATTTATATTAATAAATCATTCCTATTAAGTATTTTCAAGGTTTTATTATCGATTTATGAAGAGAAATATCCCTTTATACCATGAGAGGATAATGATGAATTTCATCATCCTAATGTACAATATCATAGAACTATAAGAGCACTAATAAAACTCAAACATAATAAAAGCCTGAGCATATATTTTATTTTGAATTTATATGCCATTTATGTATATAATATTAATATATAATGTCAAAATAATATCAAATATATATGATAAAAGCCTTATTTATCTATTGGTTGAGAAGTATTTTTCTAAAAAGATGAAAAAAAATTATTGGTGATCTTAATGGTGGATATTGTTTTGCATCTATATAGATTTATATATTATATGTGATTTTATTAATATATTGTGGAATATACTCATCCTAGAATTCAACAATTTTTTTTAAACATCCAAAAAATAATGTTGAGTTGATTAATATTCTTATTGAAAATTGAAAATATATTTCACTATGATCAATTATTCATCATATAAGAAATAATTAAAGATAAAATATGAATAATGAACTATCATGACCCCCTCCATACAATGATTCCACTACTGGGATGGAAACGATGAATGAGAGATAATGACCACCGAGCCTCTCCTCTAGTAGGCCCCAATGTGGTGAACAACACCATGGGTATACCATCTCACAAAGTGGGTGCCATTTCCTTTTTTATGAAAAAAACATTGGGAGATAACATTATTCATCCCAAAACAACTTGATGTACTAAAAATAATAATGAATAAAAAAATATATCCCATGAGCATGTTTTAAAAAAACATATTAAAAATAAAATGAAAAATAAAAAGTAAATACCAAAATATTTCTAAGAAGAGACACCAAAAATATCCCAAAGTCTGATCTAGTAAAGTCTAATATGTACAACGTAATCATATGTGAAACCTATATGCAGTTTTACACACATAGGGGGAGCACAAAAGTACACTCTTTCGAAAAATCCTATGTATATCATGAACATGTGAAGGAATAATACTAATGATCCCGTGAGAAAAAAGGTTAAAACAACACCTAAGTAGGTATACAAACCAGCCCAACATCACTTTGGAATGCTCATCAAAGAATCCATGTCATGTAGTATAATATAAGTCACATCAATGATAGGTTACTTGCACCACATTCCCACTGATTACCCTTTATCACAACCTAACATAAGACATCCTGGTTCTCCCACCTCTTACAAACATATCAAACCACATCCAACCTGTACAAACCTGTGCCTCATAAGCACAACAGATGCCACCCATAGACACACATGCCACTACCACAACACATCATGACCTGCAGGCACCTAGGACACTACCAAAACACATCCTGACTGTAAACGCCTGAGCTACTAAAACTACACATCCCGAAGAAACATTGTAAGAACAATAGATCTCATCCCAAAGACACTTGGCAAACACAACTTGACTACACACACTTGGGACTCATGAACCACAAACTACTAGAAGAATCTTGGGATATCAACACTATGATTAGGAGGAAGGATAGAGTGGGTTTCCATCCATCTAGCCCCCCTAGATTTTTGGGAATGATACCACCCCCATGACAATGGTGGTGTTTAGCACATGGTGCTCAACTAGGCTCGGTGGATATTGAAATCACATAAACATACAATGTAAATATTACAATAACAATCAATAAATCACAAAATATGGTGTAGAAAAACCAATACATATATATTCATTTTTTGTATCATCAATAATCAACTTGGAAATTGATAAAATAAAGAATTCCAAAAATCCCTTTCACTTAAGACCCATTAAATTAATTATTTTTCTTTAATCATAGTCATCTATGTTACTCATGGTTTAACATTTCACTGGAAAAATCCACCCCATTAACTGAACCAACATATGAAATCTAAAAATTATTAGTAATTTATTTTCTTCATCACTAATCAGGTAACTAAGTAACACATACCACAAAAAACCTCACAAAAAAGGTCACACAATGGAAGGATAACCATGGAAAATTAAACCAATTTAAATTTCCTCTCCAATTAAAATACATATCGACCAAATCCATCATCATTCATAAAATTAATTCTACCCAATCCAATATCTCAAACACATTAATCCCCATCCAATGACCCCATAGAGCAACACACTAAACTCCAAACAGATCTATAACCCCCTCTGCAAAAACATACCACGACCAAATTACCACACTCACAGAACTAACCCCATATAAACTAAAATACACATGACCACATAACCAGACAGACCAAATAAATTAATATTCAAGGTCAGAAAGTAATCCCTAACTAAATTTCCACTTGTTAATTTAGGGGTTGTAATATAAATAGTTTTATCTTGGGGAATCCTTTTATTATCTGAGTGTATATAGTTATCAAATTTCTCATAATGGTGGTTCGACATGAGTCAAACAATGTATAACCCAAAATATATTCTGTACACAGACAAAGAACCCAAATGGTCATGATTTTCAGTGGGTAGTTAGCCCATGCTATTTAAAATTTGGGATCCAAACAAATAACTAGAAAATAAAACATCACTTTTCCCCACCCCCTGCATATTGATCTTGAATAGAATCAATTGTCTTTAATTTATTTGAATTAAACTATATTAACATGGATACATTTTTACACCCACCCTATATGATACACAATTAATTGGGATGATAGAAACTGACTTGGATGAAGAAGATACTACCCCTTCCTTATTATGCCAAAGAATTTGGTGTGTATGCGGTAGGAGATTCCACAAAAAAACATGAACCCAATGGTGTAGCACATAATAATGAATCCTCATAGAAAAGATAAAAAAATTAGATTCCATTGGGGGAATATCATGATGAAGACCACATTGTATGAATTCATAGTAATTTTTAGGTTTTAGAAGATTGATATGATTTTGAAAGTGTTCCAAAAACCATTAAATATTGTATTAAAATAATTTTACATTAATAAAAATGTGGAAGGAATGAAACTGCAGGGAAATAAAAAAATAGGAAAAATAATAAACTATAGGAAGTAACTCACTGTAAGGTGAGTCATGGGTGCAAGTCCATGGTGTGAATATACTGTGAAATATACCAGTCTAAGATAATGGTACAAGTAAACAGTGTGAGATACCTGTGTGATCTACTAGTATGAGTCACTGGTGATAGCTACTAGTGTGAGCTACCGGTGCGAGTCAGTGGTGTGAGACACTAGTGTGAGAAACTGGTGGAGGCTTCCAGTTTCAGTCACTGGTGAGATCTACTAGTGTAAGCTACTGGTGAGAGTCATTATCGTGACCCACTTTTTCAACGCACCATTATGACCTACCATTGGAGAACTTGGAAAAAATGAAATTATATAATTTGTTGAAAACATTACCTTGACCCCCACGAACACTTCAAAATATGAATTTCAAAAAATCAATGGACTAGAGAGGTCTGGTCCATTATTTAATATACCTCTCAATCTATTAACTCCCATAAGAATTCAAAATTAATCTATGGAGAATGTGGGGTATGAATAACCACCCTGCGGGATACCTCTCAATGATCCTGTTACACATGAAACACCACTAACAAACAAAAACATCAATATCCAATGATAATCCATCCTACATTGTTCAATAGCTGGAGTGGAGACCTCCTCATCCATGAAAAACTCTTTTGACACCTTCTTACCCAAACAACCACAAAGGAACACCACACTAGAAAATCAACCACACTATCCAAATATGGAAACTAGGTAATTCCATCCTCCATGTCAAGATACTATCTTCTCTAGGTGGCATTGACTCGCCCACATGTGTTTAATCACATCACAATTAATTCTTCCCGATTAGGAATCATATCCACCCCTCTTTAAATGTCATTACATTATTACACATTATATAAAAAGGAAACAACTCATATCATAAAACATGGTTCAAATATTAAATTTCCAAATAAAAGAGAACAAGGAAAAACTCAAAACAACTCTAGGTTCTAGGAAAACATTATAATTTCACACTCCCATGTACCCTCATCTAGGACACCATGCTTCCACAACACATGAACCAATGGAATGGTCTATCCCTTATCACCTTCTCCCAATTATACTAGATCTCTATTGTCTGTTCAAAATATTCCATGTCATATTCTATTTCCAACCCTCCCAGACAATAAAATGGGGCCATCATTAATAGATCGATGGAGTTGAGATATGTGAAGGAAAACATAGATCCTCTATAACTGTGGTGGTAGTGCAAATTTTATTCCATGTCCCCAACTCTCCACAATGCCTCAATGGGTCCGATTAACCTGGGAGAAAGCGTACACCCTCTACCACACTTCTTAAACCCTCTTCGAGGAAAAACCATCTAGAACATGTGTTCCCCAACCTCGAACTCCATGTGCCTCCTCATGTGATTTGTATACAACATATTATAGTATTGTGATGCTTTCATCCTATCACGAACAACCTAAACCATCTTGGTAATGCTCTAAATTACTTCCTTTCCAAGAACATCTATCTCCCCAACCTATAACTATCACAAAAGTGAACAACACAGTCTTATGTATATTTATTCAATCGAATTAATGGCAATGGAAGATTGATATCTATTATTATAATCCCACTCCCCTAAGGGTTTGTGTTTAAACAATGATCTACCAATGTCCAATAAGTATGCTTCCAACATATCCTTCAATGTTTGGATAGTTCGTTATGTCATTCCATTTATGTGAGGGTTGAAGGCAATGTTGAGGCATAACTGAGTTCCAAAATCATTCTTTAATCTCGTATTGATTCATGAGGAAAATAATATACCTCTATTCAATAAAATGGATCTCAGAACTCCATGAATTCATACCACCTCATCAACATACCACTTTTCTAGGGAATCCACTACCCCTGACTACTTTATTGCTAATAAGTGAGCCAATTTCATCAGTTGATCCACTAATACCCAGATATAATCATAGCCTTGCAGAGATATAGGTAAACATGTGATAAACCCAATGAAAAATAATCCAAATTCTAATTGGGGACATATATTGAGTGCAACAAACAAACTAGGAACACGATGCTCAACCTTCACCTGATGTAACACTGGGAACTTTTCCAGAAACACTACCACATCCCATTTCATACCGAGCCATGAAAACTGTATCCTCAAGCCATAGAACATCTTGGTAACTCTAGGGAGTACCTATTTGGGTGAGGTATGAAATTAATGAGGACTCTTTCATGCATCACCACATGAACAAACAACCTTCAATGTAATGGAATATGATTCTACACATCCTTTGACCATCCCCCCAGAGCTTAACCATGGATTACAAGATCACGCATCACCACTACCTATGAGGCTCCCCACTGAGACTCCTTGTAACATACCAAGTAAGTAATGAATACTGTATATTTTTATCTATGTCTATTTATGATTTATATAGTTTTTTAGAGGCATAAAATGAGAATAAATCCAATCTTAAGCATGGAATACACTAATATTTTTAAAAGAATGTTTTACTGCCTTTTGATGGAAAACCATTTTTAAATCAAACTTTCGAAAATTTAATAATATATATTTTTTAAAATAAATATTTTCTTTATGATTGGGACAATGGAATTTACATTGGATAAATTTTTGGTGTTTTTTTGACAATGTTAATTTTTTTAATGAATAGTGAAAAATACTGCATTTTACATCAAAACTGCTTTTTCATATAATATAATTATATAGTTATATTATCTTTTTAATTGGTCTTAAAGTGTAATATGAATATATGTTTACCATTTAATCCAATGGGGGTCATTAGTATTAATTTCACTTTGTAATTGGGCATAAACTAATGCCAAACGTTTCATAGATATTGTTTCAAAAAAACCCGCTATTTGTTTTGACAACGGGAATTATTTTTAAATAAATTATTGAAATTTATGTGTTTAGAATTTGGTAAAATGTATTACATATTTGGAATCAGAAGGTCCAAATTATGTAATAAAGACTCTTTTTTTGGGACATTATGAATAGTAACGACGGTAATTATCTTTAATTATCTTGATTAATGAGTAATCTGGTACTTAAGGATAATAAAGTAATATAATAATAATAAAAAAATGACACCAAAAGGTGTCCTAATGCTACTGGTTGTCTAATGTACGACCATAGGATTCCTTGTTCCATACTTGGGGACCCCATGGAATCACTTTTGTGTGAAAGTGACTTTTTATCTTTTTATTGTTAAAGAAAGTTAAATATAACAAAGAATGTATCACCTGAGTAAAACATTTTTAATTTTGTCTACATAAATGACATTTTGGACTATAAATATTAATTGAAATGTTAAAAATATTTCATACATCATAGTATTTGTTTCATAATTTTAATACATTATATAAATTAAATTATTTATGACATCATGATGATGCAGCGATTACCTCATTATTTAACGATTTAAATAAAATGAAAAGATAATATAAAATATAAGACCAAAACATGTCAAAGTCTTATTGGATGAGTATATTTAGAACCCTTATCACTATATCCTTTAAATAAATCAATGTGGGACCTTTAAAATCCGAAAATCATTTGAAAATAAAGTAACATTTTGTAACTTTCCAAAAGTGCCCCTCCTCTCCTCTTATAAAAGGCCCCCACCTCTACCTCCTTACCCACACCTCTAAAGCCTTTGGCTCGGCCAAACCCTGCTCATTTTGTCTCTCCACATCCCTCTCTTACTCCTAGGAGCCTCAATTTGGGCATAAGTCTTCCCAAGGAAGCCTTTTATCTCAAATCAAAAAGAGTTACCCGATTTAAATGTAGTGTTTTCTCTTGTGTTCTTATGTTTTATTTTGCTTCTCCAACCCCCTAAACTATTTTTATTCATTTCATTTGTAACAAATCCAGTATCTTCAATATACTATTATGTTTTTAAAAGAATAATTCGAGCTACAATTACATACACCTACATCAAATGGATAAAGAACATACTGTTTCTGTGGATGGCGAATTTCTGTCTCACGAAACAATTATTGTTCAATATTCCTACAAAACCTTAAAAGGTGTCCATTAAGATGTCACAATATTTATATATGATATATAATATGTTTATTTTTTCCTTAATATTCTGTATTTTTCATTTATGGCATACCTTTATGGCTTCCATTATGGGTATACGCGATATATTCATTTTAGGAAGTGCGGACTACCGCCCCATCAAAGTGATTTGATTCGTTAATACCATATGTGGTACGTATAAAGGATAGATTTAATGATATTATATATGATACCATACTGGAATTATAATACTATTATTTATCATTATTTTTAATTCCATTAAAGTATGAGATAGAAATAAAAGTAGCCTTCATGCGTACATACGGCTTACCGTCTCCATGAACGGTGCATTTCATTTCTTATCCCCAAATGTAATGTACTATTATAAGTACATATATATAATTGATATATATGATTTATGTTACATCTAAATGATTAATATAATTCTGGAATTAAAATATACATATCTCTCATTTAGTTTTAAATCCATTAATATGACATAGAAATGAAAGTAGCGTTCAAGCGTACGTACGGCTTACCGTCTCCATGAACGGTGCATTTCATTTATTACCTCTAAATGATTATATAATATTATAAATTAATGTATATACTGGATATATATGATATATATGGAATCTAAATCATGAATATCATTCTTGAGATAATGGATATTTGACTACGTGTACAACTTGTAAATATAAAAAGTTTATTTTTGACTGAAGTACCAATGATCGTTAAAACAACCGTTATAAACATAACTAATAACTTAGTGTCCATGACATGGTAATAAATGATATAAAAGGAATAACGAACTTGAGAAAGGTTCTTAAGCAAGTAGAAATTAACTCAAGTTTATTATTCAGGAGATTAAAGAACGATCAAGTCAAGTCGGATACGAGGTAAAGGAACTTCTTAACCCAATATCCATTATTTGGGTTAATATCCTACTTTCAAAATATGTCATGATATTATTATGTCATATCTTGTATTTGTACTTTATTTATGTTTACTTAGAGTGAATACACATAATATATCTAATTTATTTAAAAAATGATCTTTGTATTGGACTTCATCTCAATCTCCTTTCATTGAGGCATATTTTTCATTATACACAACCTTATTTTATACGGTGTATAAACCCCTTGACTTTTACATTTATCCAAAAGGAATATTTTTTATACGGAGCATTTTTCTGAATGAAAAAAGGGAATTTTTTTGTCGTATGTATGCGGCGACAATGAATTCTCCGCCGCCGTGACCATTATTTGAGTTTCGGCTTCCTCTACAAGCCATACCTTTTTTTAAAAAATAAAAATAAGTACCATGTTTTACTTTTCTTTTATTTTGGTATTGAAAATGGTTTTCATAATGTTTATATATCGATGTGATGTATTGATATCTTGTGATTGAAAGGTGGAAATGTTATGTTTCCTTTATGCATGTTTTATGTGATATGATTATGTTATGGTTCTTGGGCATTATTATGAAGACGGGTGGCTCCGTGATAAACTAAAGGCAGGTGAGCCCGATATAGCTCTCTAATGCATTGGGCAACGCGAAGAAGTTAAACGTTAAGGTTTCTCCGATGAGATTTAGGGAATATACTGTGATGGGTATTCCAAACGTAACCAAGAGGGTTACTCCCTACATAATAATTTTATGAATGCCTCAAGTTACCTTTATGTCTTATGATTTCTATGTTTTATCCATGATTTGATGATGTATGTTAAAGTGATTATGTTTTATGGGTAAAGTATGATTTAATTCTTATGTATATATGTACTCATGTTTCCTTTCCATATTTTTATATCCCTTATTTAGATTTTTATGCTCATCCCATTTATTTGAAATGTTTTTCACAGGTCAAGGGAAAGGTACATGATATGATGATAGTGTCAAGGAAGTGTCAAGAAAGAATCCATGTTTATTTTAAATATGTTTCCGTTGATGGGAAAAATGAATACTATCTTTTATGTAACGACTTTGTTTAAATGCGGAATGTAATGCATGTTTTATGATCTAATTCTCTAAAACTCTAAACCTGAAAAGATCCTCAATGTGAATTATTAATTTAATTCAATATTAAGTAAGGTTTAAGGCTGGGGCCTTATAGTTGGTACCAGAGGTCGGTTTAGATATCTTTATGAGTTATAATTCTATTAAATGATTATTCTAAAATATATTTTTTATTGTGAAATTGAAAATGATATAGCATTTGAAGATTACCATATTGCTTCATCTAAGACACGTTTGTTATGAATGGTTTTTCATAGAGGAAACAGAATATATTTTCTGGGAAGGAATACAGAGGGAAATGACTATTCAAATCAGTATCCTTAGATGTTTAGAATCAGAACTAAACAGTTTGTTGCAGTGATGGCTCAATTGACTCAGGTGAAAAAAGTTGGTGGTTTTCATTGATGATATTTTGGTGTTTTCTAAAAGTAAAGAGGATAATGAAAGACATTTAAGGGTTATTTTTCAAACCTTAAATGAAATGAAATTGTATGGGAAATTCAGTAAGTGTGAGTTTTGGTTGCAACATATTTCTTTCCTTGGTCACATTGTTTCTAAATATGGGATAATTGTTGATCCTAAAAAATCAAAGGTTGTGGAAGAATGGCCAAGACCCACAAATGTAACTGAGTTTCATAGATTTATTGGTTTGGCAGGCTATTACCAAAGGTTTGTTATAAAATTTTCACCGTTATCTAGTCCAATGACTAAGATAACTCGGAAGGGTGTTAAGTTTATATGGGAAAAAGAATGTGATGATTGTTTTTAGGAACTGAAGAGAAGATTGGTGAATGCTTCAGTTTTGGAACTAACTTCTAGGAATGGGGAGTTTGTTATCTACAGTGATGCTTCATTGAAAGGACTTGGTTGTGTCCTAATGCAAAATGATCAGGTAATTTCTTATGCTTCACGACAGTTGAAAACTCATGAGGTAAATTACCCTACACATGATTTGGAATTAGCTGCTGTTGTTTTCCCTTTAAAAATTTGGAGGCATCATTTGTATGGAGTAAAGTGTGAAATATATACCGATCACAAAAGTTTAAAGTATATATTCACAGAGAAAGAATTGAACATGAGACAGAGGAGATGGATAGAATTAATCAAGGATTATTATTGTACAATTCATTACTATTCGAGAAAATCAAATAAAGTGGATGATGCTTTGAGTCGAGAAAGTAATTCTTCATTAGCAATGTTGAGTTTGGAACGTGATCCTTTGGTTAAATATTTGATGAACTTTGGCATAGAAGTTGTTGGTGCAGGATGTCCTTCTATTTTGTTTCAGGTATCAGTGAAGTCTTCTCTATCAGAAAGAATTAAGCAAGCACAGATGCAAGACAGTGAGGTGTAGAAAAAGGTAGATCTGGTTCAGAAGGGTAAGTTGCCTGAATTCAACATTGATAATGATTGTGTTTTGAGATTTGGGAAGAGATTGTGTGTGCCTTGTGATTCAAAGTTGATGATAGATTTGTTATGTGAAGCTCATAGTTCTCCGTTTTCAGTCCATCCTGGAAGTACTAAGATGTATAGAGATCTTCGGGAGTATTACTGGTGGGACGGAATGAAAAGGGATATTGTTGATTTTATGGTGAAGTGTTTGAATTTTCAACAGGTTAAAGCAGAGAGGCAGTTACCAAAAGGGATGCTTCAGCCTTTACCAGTGACAGAGTTGAAATGGGAGAATATATCCATGGACTTCGTTGTGGGATTGCCAAAGACACCTTGAGGTAATAATGCAATCTGGGTTATTGTTGATTGCTTGAATAAATCTGCTCATCTCCTTGCCATACGAGATAATTTTTCCCTAGATCAACTTTCCCGTTTGTATCTTAAGGAGATAGTCAGGTTACATGGAGTTCCTCTTTCCATTGTATCTGACCATGATCCCAGGTTCACTTCTAACTTTTGGAAAGGCCTTCAGAAGTCGTTGGATACTGAATTAAATTTCAGTACAGCTTTTCATCCTCAATCAGATGGGCAGTCAGAACGAACAATTCAGACATTGGAGGATATTATATGTGCTTGTTCTATGGATTATCAGAGAAGTTGGGAGAAACATCTTTCTTTGGTTGAGTTTTCATATAATAACAGTTTTCAATCCAGTATACGGAAGGCACCATTTGAGGCGTTATATGGGAAGCGATGTCAAACTCTAGCTTTCTGAGATGAAGTGGGTGAAAGGAAGCTGATGGGACCAGAATTGGTAGAAGAGTTGGAAGAAAAATTTCAGTTGATACAGAAACACATGAGAACATCTCAAAGTAGGCAGAAGAGTTATGCGGACAACAGGAGGAAGGATCTCTCTTTTGTGGTAGGTGATCGTGTTTTTCTCAAAGTATCACCGTGGAAAAGTGTGATGCGATTTGGTAAGAAAGGAAAGATGAGTCCAAAGTTCATTGGAAAATATGAAATTCTGGAGAGAGTAGGATCAGTTTCATACTGAGTGGCTTTAAATCCGATTTTATCTCAGGTACAAAATGTTTTTCATGTTTCAATGTTAAGGAAGTACATGCCAGATCCATCTCATGTTTTGAGTCCAGAGGTAGTTCACCTGGAAGAGAACCTATCTTATGAGGAAAAACCGGTCCAGATTCTTGAGCACATGGAGCAAGTGTTATGGAATGAGGTGAATCATCAGGTAATGGTTTTGTGGAAAAACCACATGATTGAAGAGGCAACATGGGAATCAGAAAATGCAATGATGGATAAATACCCCCACTTATTTGATAAGTAAATAAATTGCGGGGACGAAATTTTTTAAAGGGGGTAAGGATGTAACATCCCAAGTAAATAATGAATACTAGATATTTTTATCTATGTCTATTTATGCATTAGATATTGTTTTAGAGGCTTAAAATGAGAATAAATCCAATCTTAAGCATGAAATACACTAATATTTTTAAAAGATTGTTTTACTACCTTTTGATGGAAAACCATTTTTAAATCAAACTTTTGAAAATTTTATAATCTCTATTTGTCAAAAAAAACATATTATTTATGATTGGGACAATGAAATTTACATTGGATAAATTTTTGGTATTTTTTGAACAATGTTCATTCTTTAATGAATAGTGAAAAATAATGCATTTTACATCAAAACTGCTTTTTCATCTAATTTAATTATATGGATAGATCATCTTTTTAATTGGTCTTAAATTTTAATCTAAATATAGTTTTACCATTTAATCCAATGGTGGTCTTTAGGATTTATTTCACTTTGGAATTTTCCATAAACTAATGCCAAACTTTTCATAGATATTGTTTCAGAAACCCCGCTATTTGTTTTGATAATGAGAATTATTTTTAAATAAATTATTGAAATTTCTGTGTTTGGAATTTGGTAAAATGGATTACATATTTGTAATCATAAGGTACAAATTATGTAATCAAGACTCTTTTGTTTTTGGACATTATGAATAGTAACGAAGGTAATTATCTTTAATTATCTTGATTAATGAGTAATCGGGTAGTTAAGGATAATAAAATAATATCATAATAATACAAAAATGACACCAACATGTGTCCTAATTCTACTGGTTGTCTCATGGCCGACCATGGGATGCCTTTTTCCAATCATGGGGACCCCATGGAATCACTTTTGTGTGAAAGTGACTTTTTATCTTTTTATTGTTAAAGAATGTTAAATATAAATAAGAATGTATCACCTGAGTAAAAAAAATTATTTTGTCTAAATAAATGATATTTTGGACTATAAATATTCATTGGAAAGATAAAAATATTTCCTACATCATAGTAGTGTTTTTATAATTTTTAGACATTAAATAAATTAAATTATTTATGACATCATGATGATGCAACGATTACTTCATTATTTAACGATTTAAATAAAATGAAAAGATAATATAAAATCTAAGACATACACATGTCAAAGACCTATTGGATGAGTATATATAGAACCCTTATCACCTTGTCCAGGAAATAAATTAATGTGGGATCTTAGAATCCGAAACTCATTAGAAAATAAAGTAACATTTTGTAACTTTCCAAGAGTTCCCCTCCTCTCCTCTTATAAAAGGCCCCCACTTCTACCTCCTTACCCACACATCAAAAGCCTTTGGCTCGGCCAAACCCTACTCCTTTTGTCTCTAAGCATCCCTCTATTACTCATAGAAGCCTCACTTTGGGAATAAGTCTTCCCAAGGAAGCCTTTGAGCTCAAATCAAAAATAGTTACCCGATTTAAAGGTAGTGTCTTCTCTTGTGTTCTTATGTTTTATTTTGCTTCTTCAACCCCCTAAACTCTTTTTATTCATTTTTTTTATAACAAATCCAGTATCATAAATATACATTGATGTTTTTATAATAATTATTCGATATAAAATTACATACACCTACATCTAATGGTTAAAGAAAATATTGTTTCTGTGGATGGCGAATTTCGGCCTCACAAAACGATGATTGTTCAATATTCCTCTAACACCTTCAAAGGTGGACATTAAGATGTAACTATATTTATATATGATTTATAATATGTTTATGTTTTTCTTAAGCTTCTGTATTTTTCATTTATGGAATACCTTTATGTCTTCCATTATGGGTATACGCAATATCTTCATTTTAGGAAGTGCAGACTACCACCCCCTCAAAGTTATTTGATTCGTTAATACCATATGTGGTATGTATAAAGGATATATTTAATGATATTATATATTATACCATACTGGAATTATAATACTATTATGTATCATTATGTTTTAATTCCATTAAATTATGAGATAGAAATGAAAGTAGCATTCATGCGTACGTACGGCTTACCGTCTCCATGAACGGTGCATTTCATTTCTTATCCCCAAATGTAATGTACTATTATAAGTACTTATATATAATAGATATATAAGATTTATGTTACATATAAATGATTAATATAATTCTGGAGTTAAATTATAAATATCTCTCATTTAGTATTAATTCCATTAATATGACATAGAAATGAAAGTAGCATTCATGCGTACATATGGCTTACCGTCTCCATGAACAGAGCATTTCATTTCTTACCTCTAAATGATTATGTAATATTATAAATGCATGTATACACTGGATATATATGATATATATAGAATCTACATCATGAATATCATTCTTGAGATAATGGATATTTGACTACGTGAACAACTTGTATATATAAGAAGTTCATTTTTGACTCAAGTACCAATTATCGTTAAAACGACCCTTATAAACTTAAATAATAACATAGTGTTCATGACATGGTAATAAATGATATAAAAGTAATAATGAACTTGAAAAGGTTCTTAAAAAAGTAGAAATTAACTCATGTTTATTATTAAGGAGATTGAAGAACGATCAAGTCAAGTCGGATACGAGGTAAGGGAACTTCTTAACCCAATTTCTGTTCTTTGGGTTAATCTCCTACTTTCAAATTATGTCATGATATTATTATGTCATATCTTGTATTTTTACTTTATTTATGTCTACTTAGAGTGAATACACATAACATATCTAATTTATTTAAAAAATGATCTTTATATGGGACTTCGTCTCAATATCCTTTAATTGAGGCATATTTTTCTTTATACACAACCTTATTTTATACGGTGTATAAACCCCTTGACTTTTAAGTTTATCCAAAAGGAAACTTTTTTATATGAAGCATTTAACTGAACGAAAAATGGGAATGTTTTTTTCATATGTATGCGGTGACAACGACTTCTCTGCCGCCGTGACCATTATTTGAGTTTCGTCTTCCTCTACAAGCCATACCATTAAAAAAAATAAATACCATGTTTTACTTTTCTTTTATTTTGGTATTGAAAATGGTTTTTATAATGTTTTTATATCACTAGGATTCAATTAAATCAGAACTCAACATCACTTCAAGGGGGTAGCATCACAACCTACGTGGAAAATACATTTTGGAAATCCCCCAATAACTCTGGGAACCTATATCATCCAAACATCTACTGATCCCACTAACAACACTGACAATAAGAAAATAAGAGTATCTACATGCCTACTCCCCACCTGATAGCTTTTCTCAAAAATGAAAACCACACACCGACCCTCTACATTTGAAAACCTGAGTCTTCTCCAGAAGTAGTCGATAATGAAATTCATGGAATATAAGCAGTAAATGATGAGAATGATAACATATGGTTTCATCTTTTTAAATAATACATCCCAAAGGTACTGATGCGGTCCCATCATCAGTTTACATCCCCCATACAGTTCAAACAAGTTGTTCTATCCACGAACAAGAATACTCAATACCAGAGGGAATGAGTAGCCTCTTTAAATATAGTCATAGAGAATGAAATAGATAGTGTATAATAAAGCATTGAAAATCTCTTGAGATAAACATTGTGAAATAAAGGGTACTTAAAAATTGATTGTACCTTTGATGATCCATGTAAATACTGGAACTACTGCCTCTATGGTTAGAAACTGATCACGCTCAAATCCTATTACCCTTTACTGATGACCACCTCCATGACCACACCTAGGTCAAAGTCACCGAGGAACATCCCAAGGTCATCCCCTACATACTCTGTCTCCTCTTGGTAGAGCACGGACTTACTGTCTCTACTACTGAAATGACCTACCTAGAAATTATTATTGATGCTAGTGTTGATCATTTCCCCCACAATTGTATTCAGCTTCAACATCCACAAGTCACTGATTCTAGAGATGGTTGTGAACCCCACATAAGAAACACAATGACGGGAAGACCACAGAAAAGGAACAGGGACCAAAAGGTTGAAACCGAAACTTTTAAGGTCGACTCCCTGATAGTTGAATCCTCAAAGGCCCTGGTTCATGATACCTTCTACTGGTAACCCTACCTCTTGAAAAACCCTAATGTATCCCCTTTTACTATAGAACTCCTCACGAGTGAATCCTATAAATTATTTCTTTCTTCTTATAGACCTCTAAGTACGTTGGCAACATAAAGGGGGTAAACACATTCTTGATAGAAGAAAAATGTTAATCTACTAGAAATAACGCATGATACTCCTCATCCAGAAAGTGATATAGGGAAAAAATTAAATAGATCCTTGAACATAATCCTTATATCTCCTAACAAGGTACTCCACTACTAGAGGGAGATTAACTCTTTCCTCTTAGTATCCTTCATGGGAAAAGAAAAGGAGAACCACTGATAATTCCTTTAGAAATTCAACCAACAACATGGAAACATCCTTCCCCTCCCCTAGGCAAAGCATCTGATAGTAACACGTAGCTCCTCGTATCTGAGTCAACAATAAAGGAACCTTGTACTCTTTTAGAGACCTAATCAAACTGAGGGTGACCTCGAGCTCCTTGAGCCATATCTTTGTATCAATTTCGGAAGCACTTCTCTCGTACTTTACTATGGCCTACCACTATAATGAACCTAACGTTATCTGGCACTATTTGTACTCATCCATCGGATCAAGCCTCCACTGATCAACTGAATCGTACTGTTAATCCTTAATTTCTCGAGCCACATGCGTATGACAACCGAGTTTGAAAGCTGATATAGAAGATAATGAGTTACTAAACCGGATTAGTATGGAATTTTATTTAAGATTAATTTTTAATCATTTAAATCATTTAGTTATCCATTTCAAATTTCCAAAAACAACCCAATTCAAAGAAGAAAAAAATTCATTATGATGCATGTACCTTTCATAGTGTATGTACCTTGCATATAGTGTAGTCTCAATTGGACATTAGTTAGACCCAATGTAATTGTATCGTATCATGAGGGGCCCTAAAATTCCATTTCCAAGAATGTCTTTTATGGCTTATGGGATGCACCAAGATCACTAGGCACTGTTTCCCTACCAATCCATGTTATCCTCACAATGCCTAACTCTAGACTCCATCCTATATCTCAACCATTTCTTTGATACCATTCTATCCTGACCCATCCCACCCAAGATTCCAATCATTGGATGAAAATTATGATATAGAGATAATGGCACTTTATTCCCACCTCTAGTAGGCCCCAAGGTGGCGACCAAAACCAGGGGTATAAAATCTCACAAAATGGAATGAATTTTCCTTTTTATGAAAAAATGATTCATAGATAAGACAATCTATCCCAAAAAACTCCATGTACGAAATATATAAAATAATCAAATAACCATCCCACATGAATTTCTAAAAACAATAATACAAATATAAATAATAATCCCCTGTAAATATTAAAATAAAGCTAACTAGTGACAGGGAAACTATCCCAAAGTCAAATCAAGTAGGGTCCTGCATGATCCGTGTAATCAACATTGAAACCTGAAATAAAATTTTCATATGTATGGTTAACGTATGAGTATACTAAGTAAGAAAAAACTACTTTTATCATTCACATGTGAATGATACCTAAAAATGATCATCTCACAAAATAGAAGATGGAAAAACACATAAGAGGGTGTACTAAATACCCTAACTCACTAAGGCACGCTCACCAAATAAAAAATTTCAAGTATAATAAAATAAAGAACATTGATGATAGGGTAACCCACAACATAATCCAACTGATTAGCCACACTTATATCCTAACAGAAATCTTCATTGCACTCCAAGCACTTCCTAACATATCAAACCAAATCCCACATGCACACACTTGGGCCTCACAACCACAAAACATTCCACCTATAGACACATAGGCCACTACCAAAAAAATCCATCCTGCAGATACATGGGCCTCTACCACAACACATCCTCCTCCCATACACCTAATCCACTACCACAACACATCCCGAAGTTACCTAGTAAGAATAACACATCTCATCCCAATGACACCAGGGAAACATAACAGATACCCACACACCTAGGCCTCACAGACCCAACTCGCCTAAAGAATCTTAGGCTATCACCACCTGGTAAAGGGACCAAGGAAGAGTGGGTGACAAACCATCCATCCTCCAAATGATATGTTTGGATGAGAAACCCTCCCCCAATACAATGGGGGTGTTTGGAACATGATTCTCAACTAGGGAAAGGTTCATGTAGAAACCGAAAGAAAATAAAGGTTATATATATATATAATATTAATAAATCAATACCAAATTATTAGATTCAAAAAAACTACTACCTCTATATTCATTTATTTGTATCAGTAACAATTACGTTGGATGTTGATAAATTAAAGTGGCTCCAAAAATACATTTATCGTAGAATCCATTCATTTAATTATTTATCTTTAACCATAGAGAACTGTGAATCCCATCATTTAATTTTTTATTAACAAACTCCATCACATTAACTAAACCCACACATTCTATATCAATATTGTTAGGTCTGTATTTGCTACTTCACTACCCGAGAATCTATGTTACACAGAGCACTACAAGAAGCACAACAAATGTCACCAGATGAAGAAGAATTATTAAATTAACAAAATTCACATTTCACCCCCATTTAACACCCATACCGACCACTGATGTCATCATTCGTTAAATTTAGTCCGCCCAATCCATCATCTCAACCAAAATTATACAAATCTCATTACCTCATACAACAAAAAACTAAACTATAATCGTATCTATAGCCCCACTTAACAAACATACCTTTCCTAGATTACCACACTCATGGATCCAACCACCTGTGATCAAAAGTACCCATGGACACATCACCCCATGATCCAAATAAATCCATATTCAATTTTGACAAGGAATTAATCACTCTAATTACACATTTTATTTCAAGGTTTATCATAAAAATAGTATGATCCTTGTGTATAAATTTATTTGTTGAGTGCATATGGTTATCTGATTTTCTATAATGGTGGTTGAATAAGAGAAAAGAACACGTAACCCACGATCTATTCAGTGAAATAAGATTCCCACTAATAATGATTTTCTGTGGGTAGTTAGCACACACAATTTACAATTATGATCCAAAAAAATAACAACTAGATAAAATGTCACTTTTTCCCACCCCCTTCATATTGATCTTGAAATGATTCAACTAACATTAATTAATTTGAATTAAAATATATTCAAAAGGTGACCTTAGTACACCCATCCCACATGGTGAAAAATTAATATGGAATAAGGTAACATATTTGGAAGAATAAGTGATTAGCCCTTCCTCATGGTGCTAAAGAAGGGGGTGCACGTACTGTAGGAAATTATAAATAAAACTAAAGCCAACTGGTGTAGTATAAAGGAATGAATCTTTGGGGAAGAAAGGTTCTGGGTTCCACTAATAAAGAGAATAGAAAAGTATTGAATTAAGGGAAAGCCCCATATTAGAAGGATTAGATTATAGAATCATGAGAAAGAAACATTTTTTAAATTCCATTTATGGTAGATATTGACCAAGACACTGCGGTTTGGATGTCAAAGCAGGATTTACATTTTTAGAAGATAGATATGATTCACAATGACTCAGAAAACCATTAAATATGACTTTAAATTCATTTTAGCATTTTTGAAATGTTAATGGGTCTCAACTGTAGGAATGTAGACGAATTGGAAACCCAGCTAACTTTTGGAAATGAGTCACCGGTGCGAGCCATCGGTGCAAGCCATCGGTGTGAGCTATGAGTGTGACTTACCAATGCGAGCTACTGAGGAAATTCAAAGTCATGACTCAACATCATGACTAACTATCACGACTAACCTACATGAAATATCGCAGGAGAAACTGTTAAAGTTGAATTTCAAAAAGTGTTGGAAAAGTCACCATGACATCCTAGAACACTTAAAAGCCTAGATTTACATAGATTAATGAATTGGAGTGGTCTGGCCCATTACATTAAATTATCAAAAATTTATATAGATATAATAAAAATTGTATATTACATGTAAAATGTGGGTTTAAAAAAGGTGATAATAAAAAACATATCTCCCCAATATTCTATTTCCCTCTTCAGTTTTAAAATAATTGTGGAATAGATCTACAATGAATTATGAAATGTGATATTCTTCCATATTTATTCACAAAGGAATTAGAAAATAAAAATATTTCAAAATTGATTTATAAAATTTGGATATAGAGACTATAAATTATTTCATGATTTTAGGGGAGAGGGAATGGAGTGATTCACTATTTTTCTCTTTATTATCTTCTACTCATTAGTTTATATACATATTTTTAATGAGATAACTTAATATTATCATGAAATTAAATAATTTTTTTGAATATTTTCCCATATTGTTTTTTAAATTAATGGTAAATACGATTCCTTGAAATTTCAAGTATCCCTGAGGGATTAATATTAATTACAATATATTTGGATGTTATCATTCACTATACATGGGATCTTCTAGAGTAATTATTCTTAACATAAGCTCTTCATATGATCAACACTTCATTGGTACAAATCATTATATGTTTTAACTATATCTAGTAAACCTTTAATACTTGATTTACATGGATAATAATAATCAATTTGAACAATTGATTATATATTCGAAAATTATAAAAATATCGAATGATATTATAAATAATGATGAAATTTAACTAACATATTTTCTCTTTATCTCTTTTATATTTCTTTTATCATTGTATAATGAATATAGTTAAATTTTATTTTCATGGTCAAAATTTATATTCATCAATAATTGACCCCACATTTTACATTTTTAAAATAACTCATTCATTACATTATAATTTTATTTTTTATTTGAAAAGTGTATGTCTGTGTATATTTATAACTACTAAATTATATGAGTATGTAGGTTTGTGAAATTAATATATATGTTTATTTTTGTATGTGTGTGTGTATATTTTTATCACAATTTTGTGTGTTGGTATATATTTACCATTATTGTGGAATATCTATTACATATATGTTTTTGTACATTCTTCAATATAAAATAATTTCCTTGTACAAACAATTTGGTTATTTTAATCAAATAATACAATTTTTTGAATTCTTATTTTTATTATAAAACATATTGTGTCTTAACATTTTAATGTTTTAGAAGAAATTTTTTCATGATATAATATCACAGGATAAATATGAAAAGAAAATGGATGGATGTTAATAATATGTTAAATAATTGAGGATGGGGTCTATAAGTTCATTATGATTATACCAGACCATGCAATTTTTTTTTCAAATTACCCATAATTATTTATATTTTTGTTACTCTAGGAGAATTAGTCCAATATATATGTAAGATCACATTAATTTTTATATAATTATCTAGAGCTATAAATTTTCAACAAAAAATTTCATATAAGAAAATGAATCTTCTAGGTGGAATAAATATAAATTTGTTTGGTCACATGATTTCAGGAAAATACATATAATTACATAGTCTCCATTGAAAAATGAATAAATGTCTTAAAGATGATTTTTTTACTTTAATAAATTGATTATTTGTTTGATTAATTTTGTAATGGATTAATTATATTATGGGTACACACAATATATAAAACTATAAATTTAATTAATATTATATATGTTGTATAAAACCAACAGATAAAGAGAAATCAATTTTACAAAACTAATTACCCTCTTTATAGAAATGTTATAAAATGAAATTATCTACCATAAAAGATATATAAAACTAAATAGATGTTAATTTTCATGTATATAGATTATAAAATGTCTCACGAATTCACAAATGATTTCATTATATTTTTAAAAGATTATGATTTGTTAAAAAATTATAATTGAAATGAATATCAATAAACAAAAAAAATACAAGAACCCAACCTTAAACATTACATAATCTTTAGATGAGAAAATAATTTGACTTCAATTCAACTTGAAGTTTTTTTAGGTTTAGATATATAGAGAACATGGTCCTAAATCAAACATGAAAATGTAAATTTTATAAGTAGAAAGTTCTTCTCAATATCAATTTTTTCAAGAAAAAAAAACTTTTAAAAAGAATCATGGTTTTTCTTCATGTTTAAATATCATAACTTTTCCAGCATCCCATAGATAACACAATACTTATGTACGTATTGTGAGAAAAATTTAAAAACATGGGATGATCATAAAAAATATCCGAAAGGGACACACAAATAAGTAAAAATATTTGTCTTTGTAAAACATATAAACCCTGAATTCTTTATCATAAATTAATACTTTTCACCTTTAAGAAGTACTAATTAAACTTCACTGAATGTAAGATCCTTGAGTACCCATTTTTTAATCAAATGAATACCTACAAACCCACAGAAAGTAACATATAACATAAAAAGGTTACTTAAGACATAATCATAATTAAATGGAATAACTATATAGTCGACTTACACATGTATCACTAAATTGAATATCCATACAGCATGCATCCATACCCAATGCATTAGAGGTTATAACTTAACAACTGGTCCATGGTTTTTTACGCAACCACTCATCTATGGTTTATCATGTAACCACCCATATTTGGTTTATCACACAAACACCCATCAAATTTCAAAGTACCATTATATAATCATAAAACACAAATTATTTCAATTATAAACAGTTTCTCATTAAATTTCATTTTCAATCACAAGAAATAATTCGAAGATATTGAAATTGTCAATCCACTTTTTATACCATTTTTAATACCAAAACAACCAAAAATGGAATAAGGCTCTTATTATTTTCCTTTTAAAAATATTATGGCTTAGAGGGTATGCCAAATATCAAAGAACAGTTATAGTGGTAAATAATTCATTATCACTACATATGTCAAAAACATTCCCTTTTTTGTTTAGAAAAATAATTTATATAAAATAAATTAAAATTGAAATAATTTTAATGAAAATAAAAGTAAAATGGTTTTATTATACATCGTATAAAAGGAGGTGGTGTATATTATGAAAACATGCCTCAATGAAAGGACATTGAGACGAAATCCCTTACATTGAATTAAACTTGTCCGGTACATTATTTTTTTCAGAATAAGAAACATTGGTTTATTTATAATTTATTTAAAATATTTTTCATGTTTTTTATTACTTTTATTTCACTAATTTCCATGTTGTAAAATTTACATAACTATTTAGGTTCATATCTGATGTTTTGTTGATATTCGGTACATCAGTTAAAAATAATCTTATTTTGATGTCAATTGCCCATGTGTTCAAAATTAAATCATATCTAGAATACTATTCATGATTTAAATATCATATATATTAATTATATTTGTATTTATAATAATCCATAATGGTTTGAGATAAGGAATGAAATACATTGTTCATTGAGACGGTAGGTCATACATACGCATGAATGCAACCTTCATTTCTTTTTTCGTATTAAATGGAATAAATGTTTATTATAATAGAAATATTATATTAATTTCATATATGTCTCATAGGTTTAATAAAACAAATGTTTATACAATCCATGTATAGTAGGAACAAGTTATATCTCATTTAGGGGGCGGTAGTCTGCACATCCTCAAACAAAATTATCGTATTTACAGAACATGGAAAGAGAAAAGAATGATATAAATAAAATTTAAATAAGAATATAGAAAATATTAATATTATATATGTCATATTAAAAAATAATTTCCATTATAATTTCCACCATGAGTGGCGGTAGGGGAAAATTGATCAATCTTCGTTTAGGGAAACAGTTGTTCACCGTACACAGAAATAATATGTTTGTTACCCACTAAATGGAGGTGTCTATAAATGTAGACCGAATCCTTATAAAAAACATCCAATTATATTTATGATACATGTTTTTTAATTTAATCATAGATTAGGGATTGTTTAGGGAGTGGATAATTGAAATGAAACTAAAAATCATGAGAGAAGGTGTTACCTCATAATCGGGTAACATATTTTGGTGTATACCAAAAGTCTTCCTTGGGAGGTTTTATGGCATTAGGGAGGCTTATAATATGAGGGTAGGGATTATTGGAATTGTTTTGGAAGGTATTGGCCACATAAAAGGGTTCATTATATTCGATTATTGTAGAAGAGAGAGAACCTTTTTATATGAGATGGAAGAAACACCATTGGAAACACTTAAATTAAAAAATTATAATAAATAACTTTTTAAATAAAAAAGGCTCCAAATAGAGAAATGTCTCAGATAAGAAAATTATATTTCTAAATCATCATAACCAATAAGTTTTATAAATGTATTGATTTCACTTGAAACAAATTATTTCCAGTTTACCCATAATTTTTCTTTATAAATTTTAAAAGTGGTAACTAAATTTTAATTATTAAGAGCCTATAAATTTTACTTATACGAGGAACATTTCTCATAATTGGACAACGAATCAAAATTTATACATTCTTATTGTTAGTTTTTAGTTTTAATATTTATTTTTATAATTTTTATTAATTTATTAAATTACTATTTTTATAAAACATCAATTATATAAATGTTTACAATATTTATTTTATTGAATTTAAATAAAATCTATACAATGACATAACATCGAAAAAATAAATTTAATAGTTTTTATCATGTAATATTCATATAAAATTTTTTTGGATGAGAAAAATTATGTCAAATAATATATATTTTAATATTTATAATATCATTTATTTTATTCTTTTATTTGTAAAGAAATAACTACATCATCATTGTGTCTAAATTGAATTTAATTATTTAATGTCTGAAATTTATAAATAAAATACCACGATGTAGGAAATATTTTTTATTTCATAACTATTTATCATCAATTATATCTGTTATATAAACCCATTTTAATGTTTTTAGTATGAATATTTATTTTTATAAAATATTTCCCTTAACATTAAATTTTAAGTTATAATTGTCAAAATGACACCCAAGTTGCATCCAAAGGCTAAATTTTCTTCCCCAGGCTTTTCTAGGTTGGCCATATCCCATTCAATAGGATTATGACAAGTGTTAGGGTATTTTTATATTATCATAATATTATTTAACCCTTATTTACCTGAGTTTCCTTTTAACTATGGTAAATAAAAAATTACTATTGTTACTATTCAGAAAGTCCAAAAACTAAAAGGTAACTATATAAAAACATTGTACCATATAATTCCAAAAATAGAATCAATTTTTCCATATTAAAAACATAGAATATTATGTAATTAATTAAAAATTAATTCACCTTTTCAAAACTATAAAACATGTTTTTAGAATAAAATCCATCAAAATATTGGCATGTCTTTATATCAAATTTTGGTGTGAAATTACCTCAAATGATCATTATTGGTTTAAATGATAAAAAATAATCTAAATAAACTCTAAAACCAATTAAAATGATATTCCATGTATACAAATATATTAGACGAAAATGATGTTTTGAATTAAAATACAATATTTTTCACAATTCATTAAAATATATATTTTATCAGAAAATTACTAAATTTCATGCAATGTAAATTTTGATGTTTTGTTTCCATGGATGAAGTTTATTTTGTCAAATATAACATATCAAATTGTTGGAAACAAGATCTAAAAAGTATTCCCAATTAAAAGGTGTTAAAAACTCCTTTTAAAAATATTAGAGTATTTTATGCTTAAATTTTGAGTTCTTTTTATTTTTCGCTTCATATAAATTATTTTATTAATGTAAAAACAATTAACAAACATGTGTAGACATAATGTAGTTAGATATTCTCATTCCTAGCAATATAATGAAAAGGATTCAACTACCATTTGAAATAATAATATTATTGATGTATTATATTTCTCAAAACTCAGTCTTGTGTACAATATATGATTTAGGAGAAACCCAATACTGCTTGAATAGTACGCTATCAAAAAAATGTGTCCCCTTTAACATAAATTTAATATATTATTGATAAATAATAATAGATACTAAAATGATTTGTTCAATAATTATAGGGGATGTTACATCCTTCCCACTTTTTGAAATTATGTCCCTGCAATTTTATTCACGAATCAAATAAGTCAGGTTATTTCCCCTTTATAACATTTTCAGATTCCCATGATTCATATTAAAAAAATATGGTTTTTTCAAAAAAA
Source organism: Viscum album (assembly GCA_963277665.1). Classification (NCBI taxonomy): domain Eukaryota; kingdom Viridiplantae; phylum Streptophyta; class Magnoliopsida; order Santalales; family Viscaceae; genus Viscum; species Viscum album. The sequence goes on from OY728146.1 coordinate 366,925,985, forward strand.
AAAACTTATCCTGATGAATTATATTATTCCACAACACCTTCTCTATGTGGTCAAAAATATATACATGTTGTTCCTCGTTAGAAAGATTCTCTTCCAACTGAACTATTTCTCAACTCAAAAAATGAGATGAATATGGAATATACATTATTTACATTGATACATGAAAAACATTTTATACCGGGGATCAATTTGGAGGAAAATCCACTCGGTAGTCAAATGACCCATCTTTCTCCATGATTTCATAGGTTTCTAATGAATCATGGTCTTGACTTGCACTTCTTAACAAAACACATCAAACTTTTCCTTGGTGAAACATTTAAATAAACATAATCACCTACCTCAAGATAAAGATAATTCCTATGGTTATATGAAAACCTTTTCAGCATGATATGAGCTATCCTCATATGCTTCTATATCATCTGAAATTTTTATACCATCTCTTATACCAATTTTGGTCACATAATCTTCCTTTCACCTACTTTATCACAAAAAGATGTAGTTCAGAACCACTTTCCATAACATGCCTCAAATTTTGCAATATGTATACTAGAATGAAAAACTATTATTATAAAAAAACTCAAAAAAATAAATATGTTGATACCAAATTATCTAGTAGTAAATTAAACAATAACATGTTATATCCTCCAAGGTATGAATTGTAACGTCCCAGTTCTGGAATCCACCCAGAGGTGCCCCGTACTCGGTTGGTCACATGCCCTCAAGTGCATTTCCCCATACACCAGAGGTTGCTGACTAGTAGCGAGGGCCTTGGGTGTGACAGTGGGGAACCTATGCCCTCATTGACAGAGTACACAGTGGAAGTAAATAAACATGAAATAGTGGAAGGAGTAAATATCCAACATTAATAAACAGCGGAAGAATAAAATTGCAATCAACTGGAGAAAATATGTATATAAATGAAATGATGAATGACACATATCTATGAAAGCAGCCAAACAAGTCACAAAGCGGAAAAATAAAATAGTACCAAAACAAGTACAAAATAATGTAAACTGCTCTTCAGCATCGCAAGACAATGCTTGGTCCCATTCTCTCCAGCTCCAAAGCAATAAAGTTCTAGAAGTCGAAGGGTACTTGACCTTGTCTATACCTGCAACAACATAGTCTGTTTCGGCCCAAAAGCATGACCCAAACATGGTGTGAGACTAAATCCCAGTAGGCTACCACTCGAAGATCTGTGCCTAACAGTTAGTGAGTATAAGGCAGGAAATAGTACAATAAGCAGTAAATAGTAGCATCAATAGCAGTTAGTAATTAGTAAGCAATAAACAGAATGATATACAACAATTATTAATCCACAGAACAACAAGCAGCAGTGAAGTAATAGCTAACACAAATAGAAAACCCTCTTTGAAGTACTTGCAGCTATCCCCTCTGGTTTGGTCATACGAAATTATAAGACTGTATTGGGAAGCTCACTTGGTCAATTCCCCTTATAGTCCAGGGTAGTCAGGGAAACTCTATGGGAGATCACGCAGTCTAACCCTCTTGGCCCCAAGGTCTAGATATTCTCTGAGGAAGCTCACTCGGTCAATCCTGCTATAGCATTAGTTATACCACAAAATCTCTGAGGAAACTCACTCGGTCAATTCCTCCTCTAGCCTGGGAAGGTTTTAAAGACATCCAAAGAAGGTAAAGACTCTATGAGGAAGCTCACTCGGTCTACCCTCCTGTAGTCTGTAAGTAACTAAGACTCGATAGGAAGCTCACTCGGTATATCCCATGTAGTCTATAATGTCCAAGACTCTCTGAGTAAGCTCACTCAGTCTATCCCCGTATGGTCTATAATTTGTAAGATTCTTTAGGAAGCTCACTCAGTCTATCCCTTATAGTCTTCAACACCGGGTTCTCACAGTCCCGTTCCAGTCAGTGCATATTAATGATATAAGGCCAGGTACACCTATAATACTACTTGGATAACCAAAGTACAACTATAGAGCTACTTGGATAAATAGTTTAAAGAGAAAAAATCATGTTAACAACATCATTTCTTCCTACGATCAAAAGGAATTGAAACAGGTACAACGACGAAAGGCTAACAAGACCCAAAGGTCATAACAAGAACAATTCAAGGGAAAAACATCCAAGCATGAAAATTATCCACAAACATGATCAATTTACCTCTACAAAAGTATCAAATAAAGGAATGAATAACCACAATGGCAAAAAGGTATATACCCAATACCCCGTTCACTGGTATTGGTGGAATTTGAACATAAAATCAAATACATCGAAATTTAAGGCACAGACAAACTACCTCGATCCAAGGAGATCGATATACTTGATCCATGAAGCTTGATTCTCCTTATAACGTCGTAGATATATGAAAAATCACTAAATGTTCAACCCACAAAAACGTGAGAAAGAGGAGGAATTGGAAAACGAGGCTCTAGGGGAAGGAAGATCTTACCGTTGCGGTTCCAACGCAATCGACAACGGTCGATTCGTAGAATGGATGGATGCTCAGGGATTCAGAGAAGTTCTGCGGCCGTACGACGTCTCTCGGTGGAACGAAACCTAGAAGAAGACAATTCTGGCAATTAGGCCTGACCCCGGTCCATTTAATGAAAAAAATAAAATACACAGTTTGTGTTTCTTGAGTACATGGCGTGTACTGTACTTTTCCGTACTCCACTTTAAGCGGCATCCACTTCACCCCTACACACCATGTGTGTGGCCTGGACACGGCCATAACATGGCCTTGGGCGACAAGGGAGTACATGACATATACTCCGAAAGTACACGACGTGTACTTCAAAATTTTCTAGAAACTCCTCTTTTCTCAAAAACACAATGAAAAGGTAAAACATACCTGAAACAAAGATCAGGGTTCTTAAAAACTTCCCCCCTTAAAAAATTTCATCCTCTAATTTCCCTAGTGAGGCGTAGAAGAAGAAACCCCAAACAGCTCTGGCCACTGCTATTGAACATCAGCCTCCCTCTCCCAAGTCTCGTCATGCACTCACCCTTGCTGTCATAGCACCCGTACTAGTGAAAAATACCAGCCACAGAGAACCTTCGTACTACGATCGACAATCTATAAGGGATTATCATCAAATGACGCATCTGCTTCAAGCTCAACTTCCTCAGGTTGAAAGACATGAGATGGGTATGAAAAGTAATGTCGGAGCTGAGAAAAGTGGAAGACGTCGTGCATAGCCCGGTACCTCTGAGGTAACTGCAACCGATAGGCAAATAGCCCAACTCTCTCCAACACCTCAAACAGCTGGACGTACCACGGTGAAAGGTTACCCTGTCTCTGAATCCTCTTTTTTCCCATCCTCGGTGCGACACGCAGGAAAACCCGATCCCTGACCTCGAACTCCAGAGGTCGTCTCCGCTGATCATCATAAGACTTATGCCGAGACTCTGCTGTAGCCATCCTCTTCCGAATCAACTCTATCTCCTCTAAGGTCTCCTGAACAAGATGAGGTCCCAGCAAAGTTGCCTCTCCTGCCTCTAGCCAGCATAAGGGTGATCGATATGGCCTACCTTACAAAGCTTCGTAAGGTGCCATATGAATAGTTGCATGGAAACTGTTGTTATAGGAAAACTCCACAAGAGGTATAGGCTTATCCATGAATGGCCAAAGTCTAGAATGCAATCTCAGAGTATATACTCAAGCACCTGGATCGTACGCTCGGACTAGTCATCTGTCTGGGGATGGTATGTTGTACTCAAAAGTAACTGCGTACCCCAAGCCGTCTAAAGTCCCTCCCAGAATTGAGAAGTAAATCGCACATCCCTGTCTGAAACAATGACGTGTGGGACACCATATAGATGTACAATCTCTCGGATGTACTACTGTAAAATCCCTGCTGGTCACTGATGATCTACTTTCACCTACTGGAAAGTAGAACATCTCATGACAAAACCAAAAATGTCTCTCTTCATACCTGGCCACTAGTACTGGCAGTGTATATCATGATAAATCTTGGTGATGCTCGGATGAACTGCCCAAACTGAGGAATGAAAATCCTGCATCATCTCCTCGCGTATGTCTGCTAGAACCCATACACATCCGTGGAAATTCATGACCTCACCCTCGCCCACTTTCCATCCAGGAAGAGGGTCCTCTCCTGACACACTCTCCTGCGGGACTAAGCCATCTGAGTCTGATAGCTGCCTCATCTGTAACCGATCAAGAAGTTAAGGGGTAAAAGCTACAAGAAGATAGGTAATTATGTCCCTCTTTGTCGTGCACCTCTAAATTCATCTCAGAGAACAGAGATATAAGCTTCCACTCACTGCTGGCCTCTTGAACTGCCTGAATCTGAGTTCTCTTGCTCAACGCATCTGCCACTACGTTGCCCTTTCCCGGCATATAGGCAAGCTCGAAGTCGAAAGACTGAAGATACTCTACCCACCTGCGCTGTCTCAGATTCAAATCACTCTGATTGAAGATATACTAGAGACTCTTATGGTCAGTGAAAGCAAAAATGTGTTCCCCCAGAAAGTAGTGTCTCCAAAATTGTAAGACATGAACAAAAGCCACCAACTCCAGATCGTGCGTTAGGTAGTTCCTCTCGTGTGGCCTCAACTGCTGAGAATCGTTTGCAACAACCCCATCTCCCTGCATAATCACAGCTCCCAACCCGATACCTGATGCATCACAGTAAATAGTATAACCCTTGACTGGCTCTGGAAAGACCAATATCAGTGATGAAATCAACCTCTCCTTTAGTTCCTGAAAGACTGACTCACAAGAATATGACCATAAAAACATCTCCCCCTTCTTAGTCAGACTTGTTAGCGGTGCTTCTATGCATGAAATGTCTTGTATGAAATGCCGGTAGTATCCAGCTAGCCCATGAAAACTCCACACTTCAAATACATTCTTCAGCTACTCCCACGAAACTACCGCCCTCACTTTCTATGTGTCCACTGATACTTCTATCTTTGAGATGACTTGACCCAAGAAGTGAATCTGATCCATCCAAAAGTGGAATTTCGAGAGATTAACATATAACTGATGCTCTCTCAGTATACATAGAACGATATCAAGATGGGTAGCAAGGTTATGTCGAGTGTGAGAGTACATCAAGATGTCGTGCACAAAAACCACCACAAAGGAATTTATGTACAGATGGAACACTCGATTCATCAGTGCCATAAAAACTTCTGGCGTGTTCGTGAGACCGAACTGCATGACTGTATGCTCGTATAGACCATAACTACTCCTGAAGGTTGTAAGAGGTATATCTGATCATCTAACGTGCAACTGATGATAACCAGAACTCAAATCGATCTTCAAGAACACATGGGCTCCTCGAAGCTCATCAAAGAGGTCATCGATCCTTAGAAAGGGATATCGGTTCTTTACTGTCAACTAGTTCAGCTTCCGATAATCCACACAAAGCTGAAGCGTTCCTTATTCCTTCTTCACAAATAGGATAGGAGAACCCTAAGGAGAAGTACTGGGTCAGATGAAACCCTTTCCATGTAACTCCTCCAACAGCTACTTGAGCTCCTAAAACTCAGGTGTAGCCATCCTATAAGGAGGAATGGACACCGGTGCCACTCCTGGAACGAGCTCAATTAAGAATTCTACCTCATGCTCTGGAGGAAAACCTAAAAAGACCTCTGGAAAGACATCCATAAATCGATCCACCACTAGAGGAAAGTCTAACTGCGAAGTCCCCTAGTCATCCAGATAAATACAATCAATCTGGGCTGTAACTCCTCCTAGCCCATGATGCTCTGGTCCATCTCTACCCACCTAGACATCCCACCCACCTCTATAAAGAAAAGATCCGCCCTATGGTGATACGAAACTCACCATATGGTGAAAGAAATCGACGAATGCCTGGAGGGGAACTAACCAGTCCATCCCGAGAATGACGTCATAACTCGTCATCTCTAGGACATAGAGGTCCCATATGAAATGATATCCTACAACCTCAAGAGGGAACTCTCTGCACTGATGTACACTAGATGTCCTCTTTCCCAACGGTGTGTCAAGAGTAAACAAGTCGGTAGACGAAAAGATATAGAGCCCAAGGATCTCCACAATAGGAACATATATAAAACTATGCGAAGCACCAGTATCGAAAAGGGCTGATGATAAAACTGAGGCTACAAAGATCGTACCTCAAACTATAGAAGGGTCGTGATCCTGCTCCTTGTAGGTCTGCTCCAAGACGAAGGTCTGGCCTGTACCACAGCCCTGTGCCCCTGGCTGAACACTCTGATCTGATCCACTCTGCTGTCGTTGGTAACCTGGTGACTGACCACCACAGTCATGACCTCCACCTCGGCCTGAACGGCCGGAAGAACTCCAGTTCCCAGACTGGTGAGAAACTGGTGAAGCATCTCCTCAAAACGGGGTCATAGATGATCCCCTACCACCAGATGAAGGTGAGAAGATCTAACAAAAGCACTGAAGATGGCCCATCTTGCCACAAGATCGGCACTCTATCGAATCTCACTGACATTGAGGCCTAGTATTCCCACTCCTATCGCACTGGTATCATACCACCTGGCTACCAGAGGATACATACCACTAGCTCTGATTTCTAAGAGAAGCCTCTCTGCGGCACTTCCTACTATCTGTTGGAGGAACACTAGCTCTGGATGTCGAACCGCCCTGGCTCACTTCTCCAGAATCTCTTAGATTGCACTCAGTGATCATCACCTGGTTGATGATAGAGGATATCGAATTCAACCTGAAGATATTCACATGGGAAATGATCTCCTGCCTGAGACCATCCTCAAAAATCCTAGAAAGGAACATCTCATCACCTGCTGGGATCGGCGTGAAGCACTGCAGCTCGATAAAGCAGGACAAGTACTCCATAACAGAAAGAGTACCCTGCTGCAGACTCATAAACTCCCGGGATCGATCGGTCCTCATGGTCTCTGGGTAAAATTATTCATAGAAGGTGTGGTGAAACATATCCCAAGACATACTCTACTGGTTCCCCTACTGCGAGATCACCTCCTACCACCTCTTGGCAGTGTCCCAGAGAATATAGGTGGCCAGCATTACCGTTTTTTCCAGGGGTATCTCCAGATGCTCGAAGATTGTCAGTGTGTCCTCTAACCATGACTCTGTAGCCTAGGGTCCTCCATCCCCTGAGAATGTAGGAGGATGCAGCTGCTGAATGACCCGCGTCAATTTAGTTATCGACGGGGTAGGAGGCGGTGCTCCCTGAAAAGTCTACATCATCCTCAAGAAATCCTCCCTGAATTGTGCATCGGCGCCTGTGATTGGTATGACTACAGGTGAAAAGGCTGGCATAGTAGGGGTATATGAAGGAGGTCCCTGATCGGCCATATCCGTTGTCTGATCAACATCTGGAAACTGACATACAACCAGAGGGTGTCTCGAAGGCGTAGCCCTGAAAAGATCAAAAGCACACCTTAGATCAGGATTATCAAAGACTGAGAACACAAGCGTACAAAACGGAATAGGATAAGGAAACATTAAAGTTTACAAAACATGACTACACTGCATGTATAAAAACTACATGGCATGTTCACTTAAACCCAAGACATGGGTGTGTACTTCTTCCACCTCTTGCCGTGTAACACCCCAACTACATAGCGTGTGTCGCCACACACAGTGTGTACTTGAACTCTATTCGCCTGCCTGAGTCTCTTTACATGGCTAACCCACACGGTCATCTTAACCCCAGACTACACGGTGTGTTCACTAAGGACATGACGCGTACTAGACAAGGTTCTAGATACCCGTGTTGTTAGTTACATGGCCGACTACATGGATGACCATTACATGGAGTGTTCCGAACAAACACAGCGTGTATAGAAGAAGATAACCCCGATCCGTGTTGTACGTGTCATGGCCGGGTACCTGGAACAAGACTACAAGGCATGTTCTTTACCAATATGGCATGTTTTTCTTGAGCATCCCCGACCTGTGTTGTTAGTGACATGGCTGGGAACAAGGCTCTATAATACAAAGTGTGCACCTACCATACACAGCGTGTTCTAAAAGGCATTTCCTCAACACCGTGTTCCTGCTCACAGATTCATTGACACGGTCTGAAACTACACAGCGTGTAGTCATAAAGTACACGCCATGTATTCTGGGTTTTTCCGGGCAGTAGATCAGAAACTGCACCGAAGCCTAGAAACACAGAAAACAAGGCATGAATGTGCCAAATTATGATCTGTGAGGGCCCATACTCCCCATGAATCAGAGGTTGTCATTCAATACAGTCATATATAAGGAAAAACATGTCAATGATTCACCAATTTTCGATTCAAGAGGGCCCAAAACACCTCAAGAACCAAAATTTGGTGTTCATTTAAGCAATGTACAATACAAATAGTCCTCTATCAAACAGTAGAGATTCTATAAATAATATATCACAAAAGAAGGCATATTCTACACAACGTCTATCAAAACATCAAGTAATCACTAATGCATCCTAGATGGCATGCAAAGAATACATGACTTGTGATTTATAACAGGTGCATATATGATGCATGAGATGGCATACCCTCATCGCATCGGGTTGCGACAGAAATAGAACCATAATAGAAAAAACTATAACAACAAAAGTCATGTGAATCACTCTAGGTGAAATCATATCAACTGTAAAATCTCAAAACCATAAAACTGCAATAAACGAGGTAGTGTGGATTTTCCCTGTACACGGGTTAGCTACTCCTGAAAATAGCTCATTACCATGTACCAAATCCATCCCTTCCCTGGCTAAAGGCTCCAAACCAAAAATCAAGAGAAAAGAATTCCTTTGATACCACTTTGTAACTTCCCAGTTCCGGAAGCCACCCAGTGGTGCCCCGTACCTAGTTTGTCACATGGCCTCAAGCGCATTTCCCCAAACGCCAGAGATTGTCGACTAATAGCGAGGCCCTTGGGTGTGACCGTGGGGAAACTATTCCCTCATTGTCCAAGTACACAATAGAAGTAAATAAACATGCAATATGGGAAGCAGTAAATAACCAACAATAACAAATAGCGGAATACTAAAATAGAAAACAACTAGAGCCCTTATGTATATAACCGAATTTATGAACGATTCATATATAGGAAAGAATCCAAACAAGTCACAATTCCGAAAAATAAAATAGTTCCAAAAAAAGTACAAAAGAAAGTAAACAGATCCTCGGCATCGCAAGACAAAGATTGGTCCCATGCTCTCCTACTCCAAAGAAATCAAGTACCAGAGGTCGAAGGGCAATTTACCTTGTCTATACCTACAACAAAATAGTCTGTTTGGGCCCAAAAGAATGACCCAAATAGGGTGTGAGACTATATCCCAGTAGGAAACCACCCGAAGATCTGTTCCTAACAGTCGGTGAGTATATGGCAGACAATAGTACAATAAGAAATAAACAGTAGCAACAACAGCAAGCAGTAATCAATAAGCAGTAAACGAAATGATATACAATAGTTATCAATCCACAGAACAACAAGCAGCAGTGAAGAAAGAGCTAACAAAAATAGGAAACCCTAAGGAAAGTACTCACAAGAATCCCCTCTAGTCCTTTCCAAGAAGTACCATAGCCCTATGGGCAGTGCACTCAACCTAACCCCTCTGTTTTGGTCATACGAAATTATAAGACTCTCTAGGGAAGCTCACTTGGTCAATTACCTTTATAGTCTAGGGTAGTCAGGGACACTCTGAGGGAGATCACGTGGTCTAACCCTATTTACCCCAAGGTCTAGAGACTCTCTGAGGAAGCTCACTCGGTCAATCCTTCGATAGCCTCAGGTATTCCACAGACTCTCTGAGGAAGCTCACTCAGTCAATTTCTCCTCTAGCCTGGGAAGGTTTTAACGACATTCAAACAAGGTAAAGACTCTCTGAGGAACCTCACTCGGTCTACCCTCCTGTAGTTTTTATGTAACTAAGACTCTCTGGGAAGCTCACTTGGTCTATCCCCTATAGTCAATAATGTCCAAGACTCTGTGAGGATGCTCACTCGGTCTATCCCTGTATGGTCTATAATATCTAAGACTCTTTGGGAAGTTCACTCAGTCTATACCTTATAGTCTACAGCCCCGGGTTATCACGGTCCCATGCCAGTCAGTGCATATTAATGCTCTAAGGCTAGGTTACACCTATAGGGCTACTTGGATAACCAATGTACACCTATAGTGCTACTTGAATAAACAGTATATAGAGCAACAATAATGTTAACAACATCATTTTTTCCTATGAACACAAGGCATAAAAACAGGTACAATGGCCAAAGGCTAACAAGACCCAAAGGTTGTAACAAGATCAAAGCATGGGAAAAACATCCAACAATACAATTATCCACAAACATGATCAATTTACCTCTACACATGCATGCAAGATAGTCAGAAATGACCACAAGGGAAAAAAGGTAAACATGCAATACCCCATTCACGAGTATTGGTGTAAATTGGACATAAAATCAAAGACATCGAAAGGTATGGCACAAACCACCTACCTCGATTATAGGAGATCGATATACTTGTACCACGAAGCTTGATTCTCCATATAACGACGTAGATCTATGAAAACACACAAAATTTTCGACCCACGAACACTCTTGAAAGAGGAGGAATTGGAAAACTAGGCTATCAGGGAAGGAAGAGAATACCACTGCGGTTCCAACGCAACTGAAAATGGTCGATTCAGAGAACTGATGGAGGCTCGGGGATTCAGAGAAGTTCCACGTCCGTATGACGTCTCTCGGTCGAACGGGACCTAGAAGAGGATGATTCTGTCGAATAGGCGTGACCTCAGTCCGTTTAATTAAAAAAAATACATGGCATGTACTTATTGAGTACACAACGTGTACTCTACTTTTCCTTAGTCTACTTTAAGCGGCCTCCACTTCACCCCTACACATCTTGTGTGTGGCCCGAACACGGCCAACACATATCCTGGCGCGTCAAAGGAGAACACGGCGTGTACACAGAAATTACACGGCGTGTACTTCAAAAATTTCCAGGAACTCCTCTTTTATAAAAAACTCCATGAAAAGGAAAAACATACCTGAAATGAAGACCAGGGTTCTTACATGAATTTTTCATTCAAACTTCCCATATAATTAAGGATGAAAAGACGTACTAATATTTAATTCAGTACCCAATGAGTTCTGGTGGTATTAACAAAAGCTATAAGTGATCATGGTACCGCAATCAGATAAAATGGAGAGGGTAAATCCATGTAACCAGACTATATAATTAGGATAAAACATGGTATGTTGATCCAGAGACAGAGTATCTTGAATAGGATGAGAATGAGTAGATTTAGTCAAACTATAAACAACAAACCAGATCACATTATATCATTGAGATGTCTTTGGTAATCCAACTCTGAAATTCATTGATATATCTTCCCATTTCCACTCTGATACTAGAAAAGGTTAAATCATCCCATTTAGTAATTGTTTCTCTACATAATCATGTTGACATGTCAAAAATTTATTGGTAAAGTCACCAGTATCTCCTTTGATTCTATTCCACTAGTAATACTCCAGATGACCTCTTTAAATATTTATACTACCAAGATGAACTGAAAACAGTAAACTATGAGCTTCACACAACAACACATTCCTATAATATGAATCACAAGGAACACATAATATATTCCCAAACCTCAAAAATGTCATTATTAATGTTTAATTTGGGTAACATACCCTTCTAAACAAGTCCTACTTTTTTCTACAATTAAATTTATTCCTTCTGCACTTGATTAATTCTATGATATATAGGTGAATTCATTAAAACATGAAATATAATAGAGGAATTCTCGGCACTAACAACTTCAAATCCAAAATTCATCAAATATTTTACAAAATGATCTCATTCAAAATGTATCATGTTTAATGTAGTATCACTCTTTCTACTCAAAGCATCAACCAATTTTATTTCATTTCATGGATGGGAATTAATCATCCAATCATATTCCATGATTAATTCTAACCATCACCTCTCTCTCATGTTAAATTATTTCTAAGTGAATATATAATTCAATATTTTGTGATAAATATACATTTCTCACGTTGTGCCATAAATTGATTCCTTCAAACATTAAATGTTAAAACAACATTAGGTAATTCCAAATAAAATGTATGGTTATTTAAATCACTTTCTTAAACTTACATGAAGCATAAGAAATTACTTAATCATTATATATTTGGAAAAAACTATGTACATTTAAAAAATAATAAATGTAGATAACAAATTAACCATTCTCGGAAGGCATGTCTAAAATTTGATCATTTACCATTCTCCGATTCAGTTCTTGAAAACAACCATCACATTATTTTTTCCAAATGAACCTAACTCCCTTACATGTTAACTTATTTAATGGGATAGATAACTGAGAAAAGTAATCAACCAATAACTGATAATAACCCGCCAATACAACAGAACAAAAAATATATGTGATATTGGTAGGTCTTGGTAACTCTTCAAAAACTTTTTTCATAGAAGGGTCCATAGTTATGACATCATTAGAAACAATATGTCGAAGGAAATATTTTTTTCCAACCAAAATTACCTCTTACTAAACATTCCATAATGTTACTTATCTTCTAATGATTGCAATGAAACCCTTATCTGACATTCATGTTCCTCCTGAATTTTAGAATATACCAATATATAGACTATTAATACAATAACAAACCGATCCATAAACAAATGAAAGACTCTTTTCTTAAGATTCCAAAACAAAGTAGGGGAATTTGATTTTCCAAAAGCCATTGCCACAATATAATAATGCATATATTTCTTTCAAAACATGGTCTTTGGGATTCAATCCGCATTCACCATTAACCGATGGTACCTGAAACTTAAATTAATCTTCAATGAATAATGAGACCCATGGAGCAATTCAAACAAATTATTGATATGAAGAAATAGATACTTTTTCATAGTAGTGATGTTAATCAAAGCACTATAATCAATACAATATCTCATATAACAATCTTTATTTTTAATAAATAATGTAGGAGCACCCCATGGTGACGTGCTAGGTCAAATGAAACATTTATCATGTAATTCTTGAAAATTCTTTTCAATTACAGTAATTAAACATGATTCATTTGATAAGGGGGTTTAGTGATAGTCTTAGAATCTGGCACTAAATAAATAGTAATTTGATCATCTTGATCTGGAATAATACCAAGCAATTCATCATGAAAAATTACTATGAATTCCTTCACATTCAGAATATTTCAAATCAAAACTATTTCATTCATTTCAAAAACATGATCTATAAAACTTTTGAATCCATATTTAATTAATCTCTCAGATATATTGTATTTTATCAAATGTATGAAAACATTGAATAAAACATTATTTTTTTTGAAATCTATTTTATCATGATAAACTGAAATCCAATCCATACACAAAATGAAATTATATTCTACTATGGGAAGTTCAACATGATTTTAAGGAATGTCTATCCCACTAATGATAATATGAATATTCCTACAAACCATGGTTACATTTATTCTTCCACCCAGGGTTTTTACCAAAATTTATATATCAAATTCACAAGGTTTTATTTAAAAATAACTTTTAATAATCTCAGAAATGAAATAATGTGATGATCCAGAGTAAAATAGTGAATTGGAATATTTTTAGAAAACCTATATCATTCATGTAACCACTTCATTTTATGGTTCCAGATCAATTATGGTAGAAGATAAATATTTTTTCCTACCCTTCTGCTTTCAATCTTTCTAGTTTCTACCCTGCGAAATCATCTTTGGAATCATATTGGCATAATTCCCAAACTCATTTCAACTTAATCATCTTATCGCTATTTTTTTCATGGCCATGCTGATCATATTCGTTAAATATATGAGCAATATGTGCAATTGTACCAATTAAAAATATCTTCCTATACATTGAGAGATATGAAATGAAATGAACTATTCATATAGACGATAGGTCATTCTTACGCATGAATGATACATTCATTTCATTGCCATTTAAAAGTATACTAAAATCATATTATAATACCATCATTATATTAATGTCTTATATGTCTCATAGGTTTAATAAAACCATCCTTTATACGTTCCATGTGTAGTGGGAATGAGTCACACCTCTTTGAGGGGGCGGTAGTCCACACTTCCTCAAATGAAATTTTCATATTTACACAAAATGGAAAGTGAAAAGGTTTGTTCTTAATAAAACATACAGAAGGATATAGAAAAAATAGATATAATATATATCATATGTAAAAATAGTGTTTTTTATAATGTCCAAGATGAGAGGTGGTAGGGGAAAATTTCATGATCATTGTCTCATAAGGATTTAGTTCGACGTAAATAGAAATGATATGTTTGTTACCCATTAAATGGAGATGTGTGTATGTTTAGTAGAACCCTTATCATAACAAAAAAATTGTATATTTAAAATTATATTTTTGTTATGTAATAATAGAATAATAAGATTATAGGTATTGTATAATTTAAAAGAAACTAAAAATAATGGGAGAAGGTGTTATCTCTTAATCAAATAACTTCTTTTGGTTTATACCAAACAGATTCCTTTAGAGGCTTTCTTCCCTAATGTAGGCATCTAAGATGTGGGGAGGGATTCTAGGAAAAGGTAGCTCAAGGATTGGAAGAACCAAAGGGTTCATGAAATTTTAGATAAGAGGTGCTACCTTTCTATTAGATCGGGAAGGGGAACCATTGGAAACTTTTAAAATTTTAAATTATTATAAAATAATTTTTTAATTCAAAAGAATAAAATTGAGATATATCGTTTTAAACCTTATATTTTCAATTTATGCTTAATTATTCTCTTTTAATATAAATTCTAATACAAATATATTAATTATTAAGAGTGTATTAATTTTCATATATGGCTAAATTTTTCCTAATTGGACACTTAACGATCTTTTAGAACTTAACATAGTTACTTTGTAATTTTGAAAGATTTTTATTTTTTATCTAATTTAATAAATCACTATTTTTGCAAAACATCAATTATGTTAATTTTTATAATATTCATATTATTGAATTTAAATAAAATCCAAACTGAGAGGTAACTTCCAAAAAAGAAAAAAAGAATTTAATAGTCCATTAACATGTCATATTATCCTAGAAAAATATTTTATGATATAAATTATGATAAATAATATTTATGTAAATTTTTTTATATCACTTATTTGATTCCTATATTATTAAATAAATCAGTTCATTATCATTGTGTCATAATAAAATATAAATATTTAATGTCTAAGAATTATAAATAAAATACCTTGATTTATTAAATCATATTTTATTTCAAATGAATATTTATAGTCTGATATTTCATTTATATAAACCCATAATAAATTGTTTTAGTCGTAGGATATATGTTTATAACATATTTTACTTTACATTAACTTAAAAGTTATAAGTGTTATAATCAAAACCAAGAGCCTTCAAAAGGCCCACTTTTTTTCCCAAGGGTTTTCCTTGTCAAACATATGTCATCCAATAGGATTAGAACAAGTATTACAGTAGCTTTATATTACTATAATATTATTTTTCCCTTATTTACCGAATTTAACATTTAAACGTGGTAATTAATATAATTACTAAAGTTACTATTAAACATTTCCAAAACTAAAAGGGACCTATTTAAATAAATTGTACATTAAAAATGAAAATACTGAATCCATTTTTTCAATTTTAGAACACATAAGTTTCAATAATTAACTAAAAATAAATTCCTATCATCAAAAATAGAAAACACATTTTTTTAAGTAAAACCCCATCAATAGACTGACTTTTCGTTACATCAAATTTAAATGTTATATTACCTCCATTGACCAAAAATTGAATTAAATTTAAATAAAATATAAATATAATTTAAATAAAACACAAATTATAATATATAAATACAAAAGAATTTGAAAAAATGGAGTTTTGAATTTAAATTCCATATTTTCACTACTCATTAAAGTATGAATTTTATCAGAAAAATACCAAAATTTCAAACATAGTAAATTATAATGTCGTACTTCCAAATAATATATTTATTTATTTATATATAACTTATCAAATTATTAAAAACTAGATTCAAAAAGGATTCTACATCAAAAGGTGGTAAAACTACCTTTTAAAAATATTATACTATTTTTACTTACAATAAAATTTATTATAATTTTAAGCCTCTTAAAACTAATTTTATGAATGTAGAAACATTTAACACATATATGTAAACATATAGTTATTTATATTCATTGCATAAAATACAACAACTTGGCATCAACAAGCATTTAAAATAATAATATTAATGATGTATTATTTTTCATATAACTCAGCCTTGTGTGTATTATATGTTTTCAGAGAAGCCCATTAATTCATGTCTAGTACGCTATCAAATGTACCATCCCCTTTAACATAAAATTAATATTTTATTCAAAAATATTAATTGATATGAAAATAACTTATAATTTCATGGGATTTTACAAAAATGAATAATATATACCCAAATATGTGTGTTTCATTTTGATCATCCCAGGATTTAGATATCTATTTCTATATTAAATAATTAAAACCCAGTGAAGCTGACACATAAATAAACTAATTATATATGGGTAACATCAACATCTCAAAAAATATCCCTAATAAAATGAAAATATCCAAGACTATCATGAATTTGGAAATAGAACATTCGACATTCAACTTGAATTTTCTATGTATAACATGACCTGTTTTACTTTTCATCGAAGTCCTCATATTATATGAAAATATTTTCCGTTAAGTGATAACTAAACATTGTGGTTATGAATTTTTCACAACTAAAACATGTAATATATTCTTATTTTTTGACCAAAATAACCCATTAATTATATTTCACTTTATTTATAATATAAATTAAAGAAAAAAAATTAATGTTGAATATGATTAGTGTGGTGTGAGGACACATCTTTCTTCCTCATAAGGATCACATTTTTTCTAAAAATGGATAATTTTATTTTTTTCAACCATCTCAATTTTATAATGGTATTAAGCATACTTTCTTGTGTACTGAGTAATCGAATAGAACTCAGATCACACCATCACAATACCTCATGAAAACCTTCCAATCACCATAGGTTTATAAATGAATCATGGAATGAACAATAGAAACATCAGTGAAGATTTTACCTTATAACATTATGTAATAAACCAAATAAGGTTCACACCAATATTGTTCAGGACCTATAGAAATGTAGATAGAGAATAAATTAATGAAAAAAATGGTTGAAGATAATGTACACACATAGACACACCACTATGGTCATAGAAATCCATAATGTATATAATATAAGTGAAACATTTAAAAAGAAATATACACAAGGAGAGAATACAAGGTTCACCATAAAAACCAAAATGGATGTCATAAAGGTGATAACTACCACATTAAAACCGATAGGCACCCCAATATTGGATCC
Source organism: Viscum album (assembly GCA_963277665.1). Lineage (NCBI taxonomy): Eukaryota > Viridiplantae > Streptophyta > Magnoliopsida > Santalales > Viscaceae > Viscum > Viscum album. The sequence goes on from OY728146.1 coordinate 366,943,366, forward strand.
TAGTTCATCATTCAAAATCCTAAAAATAGACCAACCAATCTCTATACTACTAGATTAACTAGATCATAATCTTAGAGTTATCTTCTATATTATAATCATAAAAAACCATCAACAAATATCCAGTAATTGCATGTATAATGCATGAGTGTAAAAATAATATATTGGCACTCATGAAACCACCCTCATATGGCTACAGTAATATCAACTGTATGTAAAAACAATATAAATTTAAAATAATAAATAAGGAATAAATAAACATGATTAATCAAGTTCATTCAATAAGAATATATAAAATAATAAATATCCCTCATTACATGGAGGCTCCAACCATGTTTACTTACTTCATGCCATGTTTTAGGATATGAGAGGTATGATATAAAATATTGATGTTATAATACTTATTGTATTCAATGAATGGGAATCATGTATTTATTAGTTTGGGAAATATTTCATCTTTTCCTTTTGGTATTAAGCGAATGGTGTATACCTGAGTTAAGGATTTTCAATCCCATATCACACCATTTACCTATCCATTGACAATAAGTTAACTAGAGACCCTTTTATGTAATTATATAATTCCCCTTTCAATAATGATAAACATTATACTAATAATAAGGTAACGTAAATTATGACATAAATAATAATTTAAAATTTTCAGATAATTAAATTAGTAAGCATGTTTATGGATATTTAGGGATCATCATTTGTTACTAAAAGAAGAATATAACAAAAACTGATTCCATTTGACCCTCTAAATGACCAAACATGCCTGAAAAATGAAGAACATAAAAAAATATCAAACCTATAATGGTTGTGAAATATATTTCATTTACATGTTTCATGGAGCGTGGTTTCATGATGATTAATAAAGTGAAACATGTAAATTTCCTTCATCGGTAGTTGAACAACCGATTGATGTTCTAACATATTTTGAAATTTAGATGAAATAATTATAGCTAAAGAGTTTTACATTAAAGTAATGAATCAATTTCCAACACAAAATAAACAATAATATAATTATAAATCATGAAAAATGTACCTACTAACCACTAAATATGAATATTTGCAAAAAATAAAATTTTAGAAAACATTAAATCTTAAACATTATGTTTACAAATTAAAATAAAAGTAAAAAATAAATTTGAATTAAGTAATATAATATCAACAATCCAATATATTTATAATATTATAATTGACTGGTAGACATCAACAGATGATTTCAACCTTCCTTTCATCACTTCCAAGCTAATATCAACTTTTTAAATTCATAGATCTATCACCAATATTTCGAAATATATGAACATTATTTAAAAGTGTAGAATTTAAACTATCAATCCTAGAATATATAATATTTAATCATTAATGTTTCTATGAATGAATCCTTTATTTTTTTCTTTTATAAAGAACCCTAATTAAATATTTATTTTCCTACACATTTATAATATATTAATATCAATGTTAAATATGTAAAGCTAAAATAAAATAACAACCTAATAACGAGTGGGGCTATTTAATCTAGAATGATCATGATTGTAGCTGCTCCTGGAATTATAGAACAATAGGAATTTATTATGGAATATTAAATATCATGGTTTGTTATCTGACTTATTTTTGTCAGTTGAGTGATACCATGGTTATTTTAATTCCATAGTATATGAATTTCTATTCATGGTTAATTTACAAGTCACACAATCACTTGAATTCAATTTTAGTTTATATTTTTCATGTATTCCATTACATATAGGCATGTTTAATTTTTTATTCATGAGTTTATTTAAATCTTATGGTTTATTTATTCAATATATTGTTCTATTTAATTAAAAAACAATTAATACTTTACTCTTTAGTGAAATTGAATTTCCATACTGTAACATTATATATTCTTATGATCATTCGACTCAAGATATATGCATCCTTTACTCATTAGGATATATATATATATATATATCTTTTTTTAAAGGTACTTACTTCTTACTATCAGTGGAAACATAATTTTTTTAACCATTCAAGGATAGAAATGATTGATTGACAGAATGTTTGATCTATAAAATAATATTTGATTTTTTTCATTTTAGGCTTCCATGGTCGATTTGTTTCTCAATGTGTATTTTATTTCCATTGTCAAACATGTTGTTGCATAATTACTTGCCCCACATTAGTGGTTACATGTTTGGAAAAGTTGATTAAATACATGCATAGATTAGGATCATTAAAAACTATTATCATTATAAAAAATCATGGAATCCACAGATTCTTTATTTTCATACAATTGATAGACAAAGAAACCAAATAATTAAAAATTTTAAATTTATATATAGAAAGAAATAAAAAAAGTAAATTATTTGGATAAATGAAGTAGTGTTTTATATTTTTACATTCCACATATAGATATTTTTGTGATTTATCCCAATCTAATCGGGGTGTAGTTTCTTTCATAATAACCACTATAATCCATCTATTCCAATTGATTCATTACATACTATTTACTTTGTTAAAATATAAAATATTTTACTTTCAGGTAATCCATTTTTATAGTAAAAAAATTCTCCACCCCCTATTATAAATACAATTCATGATTTTATTGAATGGTACGTGATAGAAATACATGGGGTGCCTCATCCTATTAAAAAATAAAAAACCCATCCTTAAAAAAACATTATCATTCACCATTTACAAATTATATTTTGAATATAATTAAAATTCAATTTAAATAGATAATATAAACCAAAATTCTTGGATAATTCCTCTTTAGATATTCCTCAATAGTTGTGTTTTAAATTCCATTGTCGTGTATATCCCCCATACATATATTTTAAATAAAATCTCAGACGATTGAAATTTCCTCGGAATATGTAGTTTCAGTTCCATCTTGGATCCCCTAGATTTCATATGAAATAACTATCTCTGCATTGGATATGATTGGAAAATTATTATCATGACTAGACTCAACAAAATAAATACTAAATAAAAATAGAATATTTTATAAAATAATTATCTCTCTGAATGTAATCAAGTTGTCATTTTTCAAAATAAAATAGATCTCTTGGATGTATGTTTGGGGAAAGAGAAAGGTTATTATCCTCATCCATCCATTCATTAAGACAATCCACTTCAATAATAGTGTCGTCAATAGAAAGAGATATTATTTCTTCATATGGAAGTACCTTTTCAAGATTTAAAAAATCATCATAAACATTAGAACATTACAAATAATTAAATTGAGTAGTATAAAATTATTTAGATTCTATATTATTTTTATCTTATTCAAATTAATCATGTCCCAAAACCTAGAAACCCTTATAATATGTCTTCATACATGAATTTTGGAATTCAAAATAGGGATTATTTTGGAAGTATAAATTTAATATAGAATAATCCATATTCTTCTTCATTGCCTTACTAATTTTTACTTTTATCCTCATCTCCGTTTCATAATATTAAAAAATAGGTTTCTAGAGTAATGATTTTGTCTTGTGGTCCCTTTTTGAGGAGTTGACAACATCAAAAATTTATATCAACAACTTAATAATATCTAAATCATCCATGTTTGGTGCTTAAAACATTTCATCATGTGTCTATTTATAAAAATCTTTTATAACATGTTCTAAATGTTTCACCTAAGAGAATTCAAATTGTGAAAAATATTCAAGAATGTTTGAGTCAAACATTATCTCGAGTAATAAAATAAAAGAAACAAAATAATTACTAAGAGATACTTTCATCCTATGAAATAATTAATTTTTTTGATAGATTCTCATATGAACTATTAAAGATAGACTTATAATCTTCCAAGATAATTCATTGTGTCTAACCTTGGGGTAGGTCTCAAAGTGTTAATGTGTTATAAGATAAATTGAAAGTTGAAAAGGAAAATATGAAGGCATAGTGAAAAGAAAACATGAGTAGGGATGTCAAAAGTGAGAAAACAAGTACAAATAGGAAAGGGTGGTAGAGATAAAGGTCAACAAGAAATATATTTCCTCTAGGTTGATAATCATGATAAATTCCAAGATCCCCCTCTTTAGTATCATTATAGTTCCAAAATCAAAACCCATAACTTTAGACTCATCATCAGACATTGACTCTATAGCCTCCACATGGTAGGCTTCAATATTCATTATCCATTTCACATATAATGAGGTGAAAATCCTATCTTTATGTTTCCCACCACGAAAAAATTACATTAGCTATACTGTTAAAATGTTGGATGAGTCCCAATCTTAGTTTATTTCCACAAGAAACACATTATTTGAACAAAAAGATTCCCCAAAAACAACATCTCCGAGCTCAGATCTGACTTTTCCTTAGGTGTCAATGTTTAATTTAAGGATACATCTGTATCTTAAAAATAAATTTAGAATTAAATATTAAATTACCATATTTTTAAAAAATTAAAACTAATATTAAAAAATATTTATCCTTAGTCATTCTTTTCTTAAAATAAATTTGAAAATATTGAAAATATAATTTTAATCATTTAATCACGCAAAAAAAATCATTTTCGTAAAAATAATAAAAGAATAAAAACATCATCAAAATTTAAAAAAATATTTAAAAAATTCTAATTTAAATAACACTCCATTTATTAGAAACTAAATAAATCCACAAAATAGATGTGGAAAAATGAAATCAAGAATGTCCAAAAAATATAATAAATCTACATCGGAATTTTTTTCATCAAAGGATCCACTACATTTTCATATATAACCACTTAAAGAAAATATTTTCCTCACCCCTCTCAATGATATTCGATTTGAGATGGTACTTGAAAAGGATGTGTTTCGTCCTTTATGGAGACAATGGATCCTTATCCTTAGTAATGGATTAATTGTTTTCATAGAATACCTCAATTTATCCCTTAATTATTAAAACCAATAAAATTTCAGAAATGAACATATATATTTAAAAAATATTTATTTATAGTATCAACTACAGTGTTTTATTCCACCTCTTTTGTCAAGTACTCTATGGTTTCTTTTTTGGAACTATTTTAACTAATAATTATACTACATGGAAAATCATGAAACTAGTTTAATATTTAATATCATATATTTAATATTAGTAAATTTTATATGTTTGAACTTTTACATTGAGATAACCCTCTACACAATTGATCAAGAACATATGATTATTTTATCTCAGATATTTCTGGATTTTCTTCATAGAAATTCAATGACTCTTTCCATGATTGTATTAAAATCAACTTATTATTGTTATTTCATATCCATCATCAGGTTAGGTAGTAAACATAAAATATGTAATAGATCATACGAAATACAAATTGGGAATTCAATCCATCCTTTATACCTAATTATAAGGATCATAAATCCTCTTAATATTCAAGTCATTTAACATCTATAAATAAAAATTTTGGATTCCTTCATGATAAAACTTTTTATCCTCTTACAAAGTATCCCATCTATATCCAAGTATCCTCTTATATATATAGATAATTATACTCAATATATAGTTATCTCTATCCAATTATTTCATCATGAATCACATACACAACCACATATTCACAAAGTGAAGTTTAAGGGAGATATTGTTTGATAAGAAGTCTTTCATAAACACATAATATCATAAATACTACAACAATCTTACAAATAAGTTTTCATAAATTGGAATTGTCCATGTTATTGATGAGTCTATAATAATTTATTTCATCATCAAACAAGATATTCCATTTCAAAGAAGAATTATATATTCCATAAATGGATTTTTGAAGCTTTCAGACCTTATCAATATCACTTTTAATTTTAGAACATTCTGGTTATATTGTATAAACAACATCAACTAAATTCCCATTAAAAAAATGGGGTTTGATATCCATATGATATATCTCTTAATCATAGTGAGCCTCTCTAGTGTGCAATATCCAAATGGACATTATGATCGCAATAGTTGAAACCATTTCATTATTGTCGACATCATGAATTTATTGGTAAATTTGTGCAACTACCTAATTTTTATAAGAATACACTCTTACACAAATTATTTTAATCTTGCATACAACCCACATATACCCTATGGGTTTCAAAATTTAAATTTCATATGCCACTTTCCACATATTTTCACTATATATAGAGTTCATTTTTTGATTCAATGGTTTTTAACCAATTAATTGAATCGAAACTATTTATAGTTTCTTAATAGGGTTTAGGATACTCATGTGACACTTGAATTCCACTATTATTTTAGATTTTATATTATTTTAGACTAACATATAATTTTGTATATTTTTTTGGGTTGAAATAATTTTTTTAAAATATTCCCTCCATTTCATTTTTTAATAATAACATATAAGGTGAAACAATGATTTCTATAGTTCATAAGGATGATTCTATTACAATTTTATATTCATGGATTCTCTGAATGTCCTTCTAATGTTTTGTTCAAAACCTTCTCATTTCAATTAGAAACAATAAAAATCATTTTTTGATTGAAGCATTTGGGAATGACTTATGCACAACTTGGGGAAAACTTATAGGTGTCTATGAAACAATTCTTATATTTTTAATAGTTGGGTTTTTATGTTTGTCTGATAGTTTAGGAAACTATTTGGATAGTCTATGCGTGTTTTAAGGTGTGACAAATTTTCTATCACATGGTTGATTCATAGTTTAGTTAACTATGATGTCATTCCATGTGTCTTACAAAAAGTCATATAAAAAATAATATACAATTTTTATCCCTACCCAATTTATAGGATAAAATCCTTCCTCTCATCTCCATCTCACTCAACTGAACATCAGAAACATCATAGGGAGATCTCTCTCCCTTATTATGGTATTTGGGGACCGTACACCTCAATTTTTAGAAGATTTACTGAGGTTATCAACTTATCTCCCCTTCCCCCTTCTCCCTTTTCTCTCACACCTTGGTTTTCATCCACTAATAAACTGTAAAAATAATTTTAAATTGGATTATGGTTTAAGATATGTATAATTATTTGGATATAGTTGTTTAGGTAGTATAGAGACAATTTCATGGCTTTGTTGGGTGTTTTCCATCAATGGTTATGAATTGAAAATACATCCTTCTTGAATTGGGTAAGATATTCTATAACCATACTATTACATTATATTTTATGAAATAATTGAGTGTTTTAATTGATTTATTATAAATTATAAATATATATGCTCCTATAGTGGGATTTGAAATAATTTTATATTGGATTTCATACTTTGAATCAAACATAAAATATGTATGGATTTCAACTTATGATTTCAAAACTATTAATATATGTATGAAAAGTGTTTTCTAAAATGTCAAAGTGGTTGTTTAAAGATAATTTTGGACATTTAAATGGATCATTCACATAAGTTATTTTAAACAAATGGGATTTTTTAATTCAATTTTTTTTCTTAAAAGGTGTGTGGTTTGACCATGTGAAATTGTTTTTATGTCTCTTTAACCTTTATTATTAATTTAAGGTTTTTTAAAAAAAAACTGGTTTTAATATGAATTTATAACTTAGTAAAAATGACTTGGTATAAAATGAATTTACAAATTTTTTTGATGGAAGGTAAAATATCTTTGAATTCAATGTTAGTTTGGGAAGTCCCATTTGTAATTTTTTAAATGAAATGTTCTTTCATTATGCATCCCTCTTATGATCCCCTTATTTATTTTAAGATGTAAAATTTTTCCCTAATGGAAATGTTTCATATTTTTCATTATTTCTTCTTGTGAATGGATATGAAAATGTAATATTTCATATAAGGTGTAAGATATGATATTAAGATTATTTAAAATTAGTTAAAATCATTTTATGCCATGATATGATATTATTTTGTTTACTCACCTTTTGTGATTCATTTAATGAGAAACCTAGGTACATATGTCGGGATATATATGAATGGAATCCCTATAGTAGATTGTTTTATATCTTAGTAATATTTTCTAGATATATTAGATGAGTTCTAACATAATGGATTTTGTGACCTGTGATGGATTGTATGGTGTTAGAAAGTATTATATAGACTAAATAGGTTTTATGAATAATAGTTTATTGAAAGAATATTATAACTGAGACAAGGGTCTCATGTCACGGGTCAAAATGATGTAACCTATGTCCTAGGGTTTTTCCCATAATGATGTGATCCTAGGTGATTATTTAGAATATTATATTTCATGACTTACATGTACCCCGTGTCATTGAATTGATCACATGGAAATATGATATGATTATTGAAATTTCAGTATAACTCATTGATAATTGGGATTTGGTGATGTTTTTGGTCAATTTTGACTATTATTTTGATTTACCTTAAAATAATGTTTTTATGAATGTCTTCTAATGTGTTGGTTATAAAGTGAAATACTAAATTTTTAAAAAATAAGAATTTGGAAATAATTTTGGACATGATATGGGAGGTTTTGATATTGTTTCTTTTATTTTTATATAAATATTTTCATATATTAAGGCAATATTGTAATAAAAGTATTCGGTTGATTTCATGGGTTTGAAAAATATTATTTCAACTGGTTATTCTAATATTTTATCAAGGATTTTTTATAGGTTTAAAAATAAATTGAAAAACCGTGTTGATTGTTTCCTCAATACATACATAATGAAAATTCAAAACCTATTTTATATATTATGTTCAAACTAGTACATCTAAATTATTTTTATGGGAAATAAATTGTCTCATTTCTAAGATCCTATTGGGAATGTTTTACTGAACCCCTTAATGTACACTATTGTATGTCCATTTATCAATTTCACCCATTTCATTTCTGGTGCTATGTTATTTGTTTTATCTAGATGTCAGTGTTTCTCTATGGTTGGACATGTGGTTGTGGTGATTGACCATGGGTCATGTGGAGGGGTTGATGTTCTACTTCTTTTTTTGTGTTATTGTATCGACCGATTTTTTCTGGTGTATTTAATTATCAATTATCATATATCTTTTTCAACTATAATTTTATCCGTTGTATATTTTTTTATGAATGTAAATTTTTTTATTCCATGTTGAAATTGATTATATATTATTTCTACTTATTTTTTAAGGATGGATCACCAATGATTGGATATGTAATATAGGATACTCATTTGATACCACTTCTTTTTTATGTTATTGTACAAGGGGGAAACCATTCCCAAATAAATTTTATAGACATGCAGGAACTAGTTTAAAGCTATTAGTGATCAGAAACACCTTTCATGCCCCGTGTTGAGCCAGGTCAGGTGACATCATAGGGAAAATTGGGATTTTCTGTTACAAATGAAATAAAATCCTAGGTTATTAAAATGGCATAGTTTTATAAATAACTCTCTTTTTATTTTCATGTGTAATTGTATAATGATTATTTTTATTTCTAATGGGACATAGCAGGGTGTAAAATATTTTTTCCTAATCAATATTGGAATATTCTTGATGAATATTGGAATTGAATTAAAGATGTTAGGGACTCGTTCATGTTCTAAAAAACCATGTAGTGACCATGTTCTTTTTTTAAAATAAATTAGGAACCATTACATATATGTAACCATTCCAATCAATCCATGAGTCCATGTTAAGAATAGTTTCACATACTAATTGATTTTTGTGTTTAAGCCTATTTATTATTGGATTTCATTAAGTGGTTTTGGTAATTTGAAAATAATCAAAGATGGTCTTCTAAAATGGTGATGATTTTAGAATTGATTTTGGTTGAGTATTGTTGAATTCATTACTTCTATGATTGTCAAGAAAAACATTTAGGGAGTAAAAGGTAGATTTTATGATATCTTGAGAAATAAATCCTTGTAAATTGATTCTAAATTGAATTTTTTTTACATGTAATTTTTTGAAAAGTATATAATTTCATTATAATTTTTTTTGAATATTAGTTGATATATTATTAGTATAGGATTTTTACATTTTTTGTGTTTGATTTTTAATTGAACAAATTTTGAAATTTAAATTTAACATGTGTTTGAAATATTTAAATGATTAAGCTGTCATGGATTTAAATGAGATAATTAAAAAAAATTGTTGAGTTAATTATTTAGGGATAATATTGTTGTTTTTTAAATAAAACATTATGAATTATTTTCTTCTGACCATTGAAGTGTGTTTAAAAGGTGTGTGACATTGAAATTTTTTAAATGGATGTTCTTTTATGGTGAAATTAGAATATCAATAATGTTTTCGACCAGGGATGTGTGACTCTTAATTCATAATTGGTTTTTTGGAAGATATTTCCTTTCGTTTTTTTAATTAAAGATGACTTTTTACATATTTACATAATTTTTAAAGGTGTTACTTATTTTAAAAAGTAAATTATTTAATTTATTTTGGATGATTTGGTGAATTTTTAATTAGTATTAATACGTTTTTAATGATAGTGTTTTTTTAAATGTTGTTTGGGAAACATTACAGGGTGGAATTCATGTTATATATTATTTAATGTAAGCCTCGTGTATAGGACTTGAGTAATTTATGTGTACTTATCCATAAGGGTAGTCCATTTCATATTATTAGCTCTTCCAAGACACAAATGGAGTGGTATATATTATTTTATTATCCTAATAGTGTGTTGGAGAGTCCTAAAATTATATAAGTTATATTTTTTACTAGATTGTTTCAGAGACAAATTAGGTTCGTCTAGGCAGTTAAGTCCCATGAGCCTTGGTTGGACTATTGAATTGAAGAGGATCAATATTCTTGGAGTTTTTTCGTTTCGTTTATTTTTTGGGGGATAATTCTTTTGTTATTATTTCTTCATGGGTTTACAACATTTGAGGTTTTAAGGAAGCATTATTTTGGTGTTATCTTTTCAGTTTCTCTTGAGTGAGTGGCGGTTTCATTGTAATGTTCGTGATGTGATATTTGTTTGTTCCGTATATAGATGGTTTGTAAATGATAGATTGTGGTGAGATATATGCAAGTGGGTTGTTGAATGGTTTGGGAAATGGAAGGCCGCGTGAGTGATTGTGTGTGTGTTTTGGGTGATTCAGATAGACATTCTACTAGTTGAGATTATGCACTAGATTGTGTTTATTCAGATATTGTTAGGTTCTACATGTGATGTTCATCTTTGTATATGGTGATATATTTACCGTTATATTTAGTTTTTGGACCTAAGGTTAGATCACATGTCATTCCATATTGAGGTATATTTTCGATTGGTTTAATCTATGATTTTATTCTGTTATGATGTATAGGATAAAAATATTTTTGTAGACATTTAGTTAGATTTTGAATTGTTTTCCATTATTAGAATTTGAAAAAATTTGTATTGTTTTATTATTGTTCTTGGAATTTTTTGGTTCACATTATTTATTTGTTTAATCAAATTTTTCTTAGTGATAAACAATTTATAAAGGTGGTCATTTTTTTCCAAGATTTTATGATAATCAAAAATGGTGGTGAGTCCTATATTGGATATGTGTTTCTTTAAATATTCTTATTTAATGGATTTGGTTTATATTTCACTAGAGTTTTCTAGTGTCAATAATGGATTTTGGTAGCCCATTTAGGGGTAGAATAATTTTTTAAACAAATTTTAGGATATTCTTATGTTTTCACCCAACTCCTCTGACATCATTGGCTGAACTGTGGAAATTTTTAATTTTTTCCATTTTATCTTTTCTAAGTATTTTATAATGGAATAAAGTGGCATAGTGGGGAGAATTATGACACCTTCATGTCACAATTATTTTATATTTCATATGGTTTTGTGGAAATTTAATTTTTTTGATGTTTCTAGATTGAAATATTTTATTTGTTAGAAATTTTTTTAATGTATCATGGTTTAGTATGCATTTTTATAGGGGAAATTATGACTTGTATTGAATAATGGTTCTTCAATTATGTTTTGTATGTTTATACTCTGTCTTCATGGTCTCTACATGGTTTAGTCCAAGCCATAAAATTTGCAATAAAAACCATTCATGTGATTATATGTTTGAAGTGTTATCACATGAATTGTGCAATAATAGATGAATCATTGTGAATTTTTTTATGATACTCATTTAGTTTTTAATAGTATGTTTTTTAAAACATTGTTACATGGCTTGGAAAGACATGTGGCTAGACCTTGTAAGTGTGCATGCCCCTTAAAAGTTCTCTTATATCATTGACACACAGTTTATAAAACTATGTGTCATACCAATATTTACATGAAAGTGAATTTCCCTTTTCAACCATTTTCATTTAAAGTATAAAATACTTCTTCTCTCCCTTGACACATATCTTAAACCTAGTCATATACTAGAGATATCTTCTTTCATGTTCCTTATATTTTGGGATCTTCCTCCATTATTTAAAGTGGATTTCACAAGGTAATTTCATTATTTCCTCATGAACTATTCCTTTATCCACTCCATTTTCATCCTCTTATATTCCATAATCATTTTTTTGGTGGCTGTTAGGGTTTATTATGTGACTAATGTTAGATATTTTTTAGGGGGTGTAGAATCTTTTTATATGATTGGTTGGTCATTCTTCATTAAAGGTGACACATTGTAAATCGTTCATTCCGGAATGAGGTATATGATTCTCTATGAATTCCCATATATTAAATGTTTTGAAATTCATGAGTGTTTTAATTTCCTTAATATGAATTATAAATATACATTAATCTTCCAATGGAGTTATAAAAGTTATTAAATGTCCTCAAAAAACAATCTAGATTTCAAATTATGATTTCTAAACTGTGAATTTGTGAATGCCAAGTGATTATTGAATGATTAATTAAGATTTTAAAAGGATTCATAGATCTTATTGAATTTCAAATAATTTATTTTTTAATTTTATATAATAGTTTTTCTAAAAATGGTTTTGTTAAGCCCATGTGAAATGGTTTTCATGAATTTTTATCCTTCATCGATATTTTAATATGTTTTTTTTGAAAAAAAGGATTGTTTATAAATTTATTTCAAGGTGAGTTAAAATAAAATGGTTTGAAAAAATATTTTATTGAAAATTTTTATGGATGTTAAAATATATTTTCATTAAAATATTGTTTGGCAAGGTCTATTTTTTATTTAATAATTGAATTATTTTATAGTTGTACGACTCAATTTTGTGTCCCTTTGTAATTGTTGTAATGAAAATTGTATGCCTAACTGTGATGTTTCATAATTTTATTTATTGATGCTCATACATGGATATGAAAAGGGGTTGTTTCTTGAAATGGTGTTAGAGGTGCTATTAGGATTATTTTAGATTATGGGAAATTTTATTTATAAACAAATCTTGTGTTATTTTCTATTCTAACAATATTTATTTGGTTTTATGGGAATCCTGGGTAACTATGTTTGGATATAGATGAGTGAAATCTCTACTATAGATTATGCACTGACTAGGGAATGATTCCTAGTACATAAAGATGTGTTATAATGGGATGTATTGTTTGGACTATTGTAGATTGCATGCTCTTGGGAGATATTATAGAGACCAAATACTTATACAGTACTACCGTTTATTTTATAGGTATATGTCAGTGGTTTAAATTATTTTACATGAATGATATAGAGTTTCCCATGATTCTTAGTTCTCATTGGGTATTATTTAGGTGACTTTGTTTCATTACACGTTTTCATACCCTTTAGAAGACATGATCATGTAGAACTATATTTTGATTATTTCCCTTTCTCTATGCCTCATTTATGTCATGGTTCTAGTGATATTTGTGTTTGATTCAGAATATTATTTAAATTTCCATCAAAAAATGTTTTTAAAAAATATTTTCAAAGAGTGGGTTTTTAATTGAAATGATAAATATTTTATATATGTTATTTTGGGAAATTATTTTTGGGAAATAGGCGGAGGGTTTGATTCTGTTTAAGGTATTTTGAAATCCCTCTTTTCATTATATTAATAAATATTTTACGCATTTTTTTTAATTATTGGGTTTGATCCTTTTATATTCAAATAGGTTATACGATGATTTTTGGAGGGACTGTATAGTGGTTTTAAAAATAAACTGATAAATCACATACTGATTATTTTATTTATTCTTAATTAATAAAAATTGAAACATTTTTCTATTATATGTCAAAACTGTAATTTATGACATATTTTTTAAGGTAATTCCATAGAATATTATAGGACATCATACTAAATGTATTTTTCTCACACTCCACATACGCAGAAGTGTATTTGAGTGTATAAAGTTGTCCTATTTTTTATTAATATCCTGGGTTATGAATTCAAGTGGATGTTACACTTGGTCATTAGATAGGAATGTGGTCGTGTTGAGTGACCAAGGGTCACACGGATCTATGTTAGTTTCATTTCCCTGTTGTATTTTTACGATCCATTTTCTCCCAATGAATTTTATTTTCTATTTATGTGTATCAAATTCGAATATTATTTATTCAATGTATATATTGGATGAGTTTTTATTATTCATATTCCCAAGTTTTATTGTTTATATTTATCATTTCTTATTTGATATACATGGATATCCAATGTCTTGATATGCTAAGCCATATTCACTATAGATTCCACATTTTGTTTATATCATTGTATGCGGGTGAAACCCTTAACGAGTACATGTTCTTGATACCAAGGTATTGCAATCCCTTGGGGATCGAAAACACCCTTTAAGCCCAGTAGCGAGCTAGTTCTAGTGGCGTATCCCATCATACCGGTCCAGTTCATGAAACATCAACTATAAACATTGACTCTATCAATGATTACTTATATAAATCCATATCTCATGAGATCTAGGTGAATCATACCATAACTAAATTTATATTTCATAACATGAGTAGGTTATTTATAGAAATTATTATGGAACCAACTAAACCTCTCTCTCATGAACACTTCTTGTTTATTAGTACTGAACTTATCTATCTTTTAACTGATTGAAACATCAACCAATATATTCCTCCTCAAAGAATATACTTGTTCTAGCTATGAGTAGTTTTTTCCAGTAGTATTGGTTTCCTTTGGATATCTAATAAAAAATAATTTTCTTATTTTGATTCACGTTTATCAAAATCTTATTACCATATAAATGGTTCATAATATTAAATATTTATAAAATAAATAATGCGATGTTTCCATATATATTTCGTATTACACTTTTATGACTCCCTTAAATAGAATACAGTCTATTAGATGTATAAAAGTTTTTTGATAATAACTAAAAAATGAAACAGGATGTTCACACTGACTCATCATTCATAAAACCAAGTCCCATATGGTATGAATCCTCATATTAAACAAACCATTAAATTATGGTGTTACAAAAAGTGTGAGTTATTAAACTATTCCAAAGTCCCTCACTTGATCAATGAACATTTGGATCAAGTATTCACCACCCCAATTTGATTGAATATTTTTGAAAATCATTCCCTACTAATTTTTACATATTGTTTCTAAAATTATTTAATCTTTAAAATGTTTAATAGTCATGTATCATTAGAAAAAGAGTCCATCCTAATTGAATTTATTAGTAAAGGTAATGTAACACCTTAAAAAACAATATCTTGAGTACTCATCAGTCCATAAAAATATCAATATATGAAATTTAAAAGTTCATTTATAGTTTCACGTTTCCTACAAATGGGTGTTTTTTTATTTTTCCCATGAAACAAGATTAAAAATTATGAAATGATTCCTAGCTGGATGAGTATAATAAATAATTTTCTATATAATCATTGAATATATTTCATATTTATATTTCCAAGGTAATAATGAAAATGATAGGTGGGATTAGAATCTGAACCATCCTTTCTATTTTTATTGTTATAAACATGAATATCCATATCTATAAAATTTAAACCAATTATCATATTACCAATTCCATAAGAATCACATTTTATATATAGAATAGCTATTTTTCCTAGCAGTGAATTTGAATCCTTTCACATAAAAATAATACATATATATTCTGTTTAAATAGGGAAGAAATAGTTCTCTAATTATATTATCAATCCACATGGTAAAATTATATCATATGATCATATCTCTAAAGAAACTATTATTTCTCCATTATCAAAATGATGATATACATCACCCTTCATTAATTACCTCATACCTTTGAGTGTGTGTTTATTAGAAAATGCATGATGCACACCCTGTATCTAATTCCCATTATTTAGATTATATGGAATAAATCTCTATAACATTCACATTAAAATACATATAATGATCTTATTTTTGATCATTTCTCAACCCTAAATAAAAATATTTCCCTATATTATATGTCAAACCTACGAGGAATCTCAATAGGATTATGTTGAAGTAACACATAACCTATAATATATATATATATATATATTGGTGAGTATCATGCATTAATAATTTAATAAATAATTTTTATTTATTTTTTCCCACTATAAATTGATACCCAATTACATCATTCTCATTCAGTGATCTAAGATCCATATTTCATTAAAAAATGATTTGACATTAGAATTTTTCTCACCATTGGTATATTTAGGTATGGAATCATCCCAATCATAATATTTGTGATTTTTTTACTATTGATTGGACATATATTTTCCCAAATTTCTTATATGGATAATTCTCAACATATTTCCTCCACTAACCTAGTCTTATTTGTGTATGCAAGAATGTGAATATGAAACCAATTTCAAATAATAACCTATCCAAGGTTGATAAATGGGTACATATATTTGGAATGAATTAACCATCATGATAATCTGGAGTTGTATTTTTTTCATACCTTACAAAATATAATCTAGGGAAACCCACTATTGGCATGATAAACCTGGTTGCATGATCTAGGACTTTCTAATTGATCCTTTGGAAGAAATATCACAAATCAAATTTAAATGTATTTATTTTAATAGATTGACCAACTTTATATACATTATTTTTATTTTATGTTCTTAACTATGTCATTATATATAAAAATTATCTTCTTAGGTTTTTATTGGTTTTTGTATTTATGATTATAATAATTTAGTTTTGGAATCATTATTACACCCCCATATTAACATGTTCAAACCACATTAATGTGTAAATTTTATTCAACCCAAAAGTTTCTGTTACTCAACCAAAATGAGAATCCATGTATATTAATTCATATATAAACAAATATTATACAATAAGAACATAAAAGTTTCATGTGTAGGCACAATTCTATTTGAGATTGAAAATTTGTGTCTGAGTATGATCGAAGGGACATAATACCAACCACATACATTTTCTAGAATAGGGAATAAACCTACATGGTGGTCAGTTGTAGTCATTAATCAAGAGAGAATTCAAATAATTATATCTCTAACACTTAATTTGCACAAATTAAATTCAATAATTATTCTCAATTATGTAACTCTAAAAAGAATTGAGGTAAATTTAGTTGAAAAAATAAATTTTCGGGAGTCACACCAAACATGTATTTCAGGGTTCAAGATCCTAAAAGTATTTTATTATATAAATAAAATTATAAAAATTATTCATTTAATATAAACTATTTATAGGTATGAATAATATAATTAAATATATATTTAAATAATAATTTTATTTAATTCAAGAAAAATATATTGACAATAATATTTATTGGAGTCTTTAAAAATAAAATTTATTAACCCAATGCATATAATTTGCAAATAATTAATAATATATAAGTTTCTCAAATAATTTTATAATAGAAATGGAGAAATAAAAAAACAATTATTCATTATTAATATATACATTAATAAAACCATTTTTAAATGATCAGTACATATAATTTTTAAACAATATAAAAAATATAAGAATATGAATCTAAACATAAAATTACTAGTTCACCCCTTTTTAATAAATAAACATTTTATATAATTTCATGAAAATTTTGTCAGCCCTTAACTGGCCCTCTTGGGTAGCTATGTATCCAAAAGGGATAGTTTCTGTGTTCAAAGGTAAGTGGACTCTGAGATGTTAAGGTGGTGAATTCCAATACAAAGACATCAAATGAAGAAGAATAACACGGTAAAATTATCAGGTGCACCATTATGTGGGGTGGTATGATTGACCTTTAGCTTGGGGTGTAAGATCCTAGATTTTCTTGAGGTTTGTTCTGATTAAATATTTGGTTTTTGTTTTTTTATTTCGTTATTGGAAGTTTTTCTAAGTGTATCATTAATCTTGGGGGTGTTCTAGGGGTTCAAGTTCTGTATGATGGAAAAAATGGCCATCTAGGGCATATTACATGGTGGTCGCACAGTTAGGAGTAACCGTGTGCTCTAACCATGCACTCCTCGAAAAAGGGTGCATGGTTTGGATGAATTAATGAATGGTATAAATCCAAACCATGCAAGCATGGATAAGATAGTTCCCCATGACTGGTGTATAATTTTTTAAACTATTCAGGATCCCCATGTAACCATATGGTCTAACCCCCTCTTGGTAGACAGTGAAGTAATGTTGGTACACGGTTTGGCCAACTGTACAGCCAAAATGTGTACCCCATTAAATAAAATGGAATTTTACAATTTTTTAACCTCATCGTTTTTGATTTCTCACCCAATGTTTTCTCTCAATTATGCTTCATCAAGCTTAGGGATGAAGAAAAACTATCCAAACTTCCCATGGATCAATCTCCTTTGTTTCTAGGCCATTTGGTGCATCGTTGGTTGTGAATCAATGCTCAGGTTGAGTCTAAAACTATACATCCTAATATTTTCTACATTAACACATGTGTACTTGGTCATGTTCTTATAAATCTCTATCCCCTATTTCTCTAGTAGATCTTACGTTGGGTCATTGAAAGGTTGTGGGATCCAGATCTAAGGGTAGGGTTGAGCAAGAGTTCGCCTATGAAATTGAGGTAGGTGGTCTACCAGTTACTTCCCATAGTCTAGATGTTGGTTTAAGTATATGTGGTTGTTTTGTGGGGCGTTATCATAGTGCATTTGTTTCCTTTAGTGGGATATAGTTGACTGATTGGTGAAATGATGAATTTAACCCCTGATGATCCCCATGGGTTGCATTAAGGTTGAGTATAATGAGCTATGGTCCACCAGTGGGGTGTACCACTCCATGAACCTAGAAATTATGATTTTAAGTGTCGAATTAGATTGAGATGATTTAGACCCATAATAAATTTTTAATCGTGATAACCTACTCTTATAAGTGGAATCCAGGAGAATTGTTCATAATTTGTTAATATGGATTGTAAATTAAATTGATGATAATTGAATTTAATTTATAACATGGATTGGGGGGAGGTTGGAATAGTATTAATTGAATAATGACTCATGATGTGTAAATTATAAATGGGTTGATGGGATAAGAAGGATTATTCTTTATGTAATGAATGAGTTATGAATTGTGAATGTTATGTGTATCAATTGACTATGGTTTGAGGAAAAAAATGTGCTAAATGGTTATGGTTATATTTGATAAATGTGGAAATTATCAAAGAATAATGAAAACACGGCTTGATGTTGTGTGGTTTATTTGAATTCAGTATTTACACCCACGGGTTGGGTTAGACTGAGTCTCTAAACCCCAAACCCCTTTAATGAATGGGTTAGGGAATAGAATGAGGATCTATACCCCTAATGGTTTCATTTGGTGAAACAACCTAGATTAAGTCCAAAAGGAAAGTGTGACTTATAACTTTTTAAATTATTTCCACTAGTGATAAAGGGACATGATATATACCATTATTAATATTATTTGAAAAGTATAGGCTGAAGTAAAATTGATTAAAATTACAAATCTAGGGAATAATTAAAGAAAATTAATTATGTGAACATGTCAACTACTGGCCCACGGTTTACCGTTTATTATATTGTTGTTTGTTTTAGTACATGCATACACTATATATTTATTCTAGATATTATTTAGACATCATTGGTGGTGACCTAATGAGTTGTACTCATTCCCTACTCAATAGTTCGTTTGGAACCCAATTAGAAATTATGGTTGTAGGCTATGAAAAGGGTAAGGGTCAGGCACTAGTGGGTTGATTAGGCATGGGATGTGCATGGATGAGAGATTCAAAAACGTTTTCAGGACCCATTTTGGGTTTTATACATTTATTTTTCTTTTGGGATTCCATGTAGTTGGCTTTTTATGACATGGATCATCATATGTGGGCTTGTACCTAGTTTTGGGAAATGGTTGGTAAATAATTTTCATTGCTATTGTTTTTTTCTCAATTAAGTATTATTTTCAAATGTGGAATATTATGATAAAGAGGGTTTAGTGTACCCAAGTGTTCAGTCACAACCTAACTACTAGTAACCTACTTCTGATAAATAGAGAGGTGTCCTTGAGGTCATGTAGAGACCAAATATAGGGAACCCATTTAGTGGCCTTCGGGGTTGAAACATTGAAAACCGGTATCAAATAGGTTATTTTCTCTTAATTTCTATTTTGGGATGGTATATGGGAGATTATGATGTGTTAGTACCTTGTAAATTGTGTTCTTCTTGGTTGTATCAAACCCATGTATGAGGGAAAACCCAAGATCCTTGTATGGGAATGTTTTTATTCATGTTTTTTTACAGTATAATGATATTTCATCATTGGGTGATTCACATGTTGTGTGTGGTGACTATTTTCTATGTTTTCTCATGGATTAAAGGGAACAAGGTTATGCATTCCTGCTTCAATATAGGTACCTCAGGATATAGGTGACATGCATCATATGAGGTACACATGAGAAAGATGTGTGAGATATGTGATATATAGTGCTTATTATTTATATAGAGAAATGATTTTTAAAGAAAAGGTTGTCCAATAATTATTATGTTCATGGTAAAATGGGAATAATTCAATACAATGGTTATAAAATAGTTCTTAATGAAGAGTCATAATGGTATTAAATCTTGTTATGGTATGTTGGAAATATTTATGGCGTAGAAGTGGAAATGGTAAAATTTCTGCTCAATGAAAAGACATGTTGATTTGTGATTTATTCTACCCCATGTTGACCATGACCAATGTTAGGGGATGCTGAGTTTAGTGATAAAAATGAGGATATATCCATTTATATAGTGTACAGTAGATGAGTTTCTTATGTCTAGTAGAGATCCTTCTTTTGTGAAATCTATTTGTATTTATGTTATACATTCTAAAATGTGTCTTGGGAATTATAGTAAAATTAAACCATGAAGATATGTTTTGGTTGAGCGACAAGAGTATTTAACTAAGAATGATCTTCCAAAAGTAATGAAAGGGATCCCAATGGTTATGGACAATATAGGAGTGAGGAAGTTCTATGACAAATTTTCATATTTTATGAAGATGATGGAATGGGAACTAGGTATGTTTGTAATGAGTATGTTTAATCAAACTAGATATTTTTAATTGATGCACCATCCAATGTTTTATAGTGAAAGTAAACATGAGGCCACATTATTCTGCATAGAGTCCATTAAAAAAATTGGATCAGATGGAGACTCCACTTGAGAAGAGAGTATAGTTGGAAGATTATATATTGTAGGGACTGGTGAAGCATTTTCCAGATATTCAGGATAATACAAAGTAGGATGATGGTATGCAATGGAAGGAATTTGAGGTTATTTTATTGAACACATATATTCTAATACCTTAATATTGGATAAGGATTCAGAGTCTATGAGGATGACCCAGAGGACCATGTGAGTGATTGATTATGCCTACTACGTCAAAGACTTGTGATTCTTTGTTCCATTATAGAAGGGGATGATTCCACTATTTCAAGAACTTTATAAGATGAAATTATGCATAAGATCATGTTTTAGGTGAATATATTTATTTTCAATTTTTATTGAAGTGGGTGATGAAGAACTTATTTTAAAAGGGGACCTGAGGGAGGCTTCTAGTGGTGTCCATGTTGTTTCGGTTGGATGATCTAGTTGTGAAACATCTGAGGGTATGAAGCATCGTCTTGAGAGTCTTTGCTAAGGTGGTGGTGTTTTGGGTAGTTAGAGAAAGAGAACATTATCATAGGGTGGGTATGAGGAGTTTCTCTATATGTGTTGAAGTTCAAGCACAAGAGTGATCACTTACCCATATAACTAGTTGAGTGTTGAGTGTGCATTAGAGTATGGAATTTTCCGAGGTTATATAGAAACCTTGATGTCCAGTAGTTGATGGAGGATCATGGTTGATGTAGTTTGTAGGTAGGGGATCATAATTCCATATCATCATGTAAATGGAGACATACCAGCCATATTAACTGAGTAAATATATTTGGTACTATGGGAAAAGGGCACCCATATCACTAGGGAAGTAAAAAACTAGGAAACTAGACTAGTGCCCTAGGTAGAGTGGAAATCCATCATCACATATTTTATCTTGAAGCTGGGGTTGGATAGGATACAGCATTTATAGTTTGATGTATGATTCATGTAGCTTCGATGCATTCTAGTGCTTTATTTGATATAGGTGTCTCACATTATTTTATATTGTCTCATTTTGTGACTGTGTTAGGCCATCCAATGAAACAGATATGTGGGTTATTTCAAATGACACACCATTAGAGGTGAGGGAAGAAAATATAAAGCTATTTTTGGGGTTTTCCCTTGTGGTATTTGTGTACCATTTTCCTTGGGTCTTATTAGATCTCAAGATGTGAGGTCTTGGTATAATATTTTGGCTGGTTTGGTTTTTGTTGAACCATGACCATTTTGATTATTAACACTATACGGTAAGGTTCTTGTCCCTAAGAGGGGATACACTTGTTCATCATGGAGAACAGTATTTCCGAGTAGACTATGTAGGTCTAGTCATTCAATAGCTGGTTGAAATCAAAACCCAAGTGGCTTGTGTTATGATTGATCATGGGGATGTAGTGAAACATGTCTTCCATCACGTTGTGGATTAGTTTCATGAGGTGTTTTCTAAGGAATGATCTGTGTTACCTTCCAAGAGGGTGGTTGAGTTAATGATATAATTTATTCTATGGAAAAAATTTGTTCCTATTCTGAAGTATAGAATGGAATTGGAAGGACTACATAAAAGTAAATTTCAGTTGTAGGAATTTGAGAATAAGGGGTTTATTCTCTTGAGTACATCACCATGGGGATATTTTTTTAAGAAGCCTGACAGATCTTTGTTATTTTTTATTGAATATCAAAATCCAAATTAGAAGACAATAATTATCTGATTCCCTGATCCCAAAATCAATTATATGATCATATATTTGAGGATTGATTCAATGTTCTCTATGATTTATTTGAGATTAACGTGTCATCAACTGAGGGTGATAGCTTCAAATATCCAACACACTACCTTTATAAGTAGGCATTGTTTATATGAGTTTTATGTTATTACATTGGGGTTGGCCAATGCATCAACGGTTTTTATGGTCCTGATGAACCCAATATTTCACTTGTTCCTAGATCCCTTCATATTTTCCCTTATTTTTGAAATCTTTTTGTACTTCAGGACTGATTACAATTTTCCAAACATCTAAACCTTGTCCTCAGTATAAATTTAAATAATAGGACATACACCGAGATATCCACGTTACATTTTTGGATTGATAATTTTGATTTATTGGGCCACATCATATCTAAAGAAGGTGTATTAGTGGATCCTGAGAAAGTGAGTGGTGTTGTATATTGGGAGAAAACCAAAAAAGTTTCGGATGTCAAAAATATTTTTGGGTTTTCCTGGCTATGAGAAAAGGATTTTCTGAGAATTACATTATTTGGAAGCACCAAATTCATGATTAACCAAGAAACATATCAAGATTGATTGGTATGTGGCATGTGAGAATACCTTTCATGAGTTAAAGTAGCAGTAGACTAATAGACCAATTTTGATTCTTCATGAGTTGCGTAAAAAGCATTAATTATTTTTTGATTCATTTTGGGTTGATATAGGGGATGTGTTGATGCCAGATGATAGGGTTGTGGTGTATACGTCAGGACAAGTGAGGCATCATGAACGAAATTACCCTATAAATGATCTTTAATTGTACATGGTTGTTTATTCGTTAACATGTTGGTGTAATTACTTATTTGGAGAGAGTTTTGTTGACAATAAAAATCCTAAGAGCCAGACATACATCTTCTCTTAGAATGATTTTAATCAAATATATCACTTATGGGTTGAGTATATGTAGTCATTCAACTTGGATTAGACATACACGCTGAGAAATGTAAATAGTGTTGAAGCTGTATTTAGTTGAATGTCACAAAATATTGAGGTTTTAGGATCTAGTTATATGTGTATGATGGTGGATATATTTTCTTAGATGCTTCTATAAGTTCATGAAGGATGAGGACATATGACCCTTACATTTTTGGCAGTTGAGTCTACACATCTGATCTAGATGATGTAGACGTAGTATGAGGAGGTCGAGTTTTTGGATGTGAGGGCATGTCCTGAAGTAGGGGAGACACATTCCGGTTAAACTGTTGGTGATGATGAGATCATTTACAGACATGTACCTATTGTCATACCTACATTTATGAGGGAAGAGATGATGCATAAGATTCATGAATTAAAGTTGGGTTTGAAACCTTTTTTCAACCAAAATTTATCGTGATCATTGTACGTAGTATCAGTGGTCCAGAATAAAGAAGACGGTTACATATTTTTAGTGTGATGCTACACCTTTCAAAAGGTAAAGTTTGAGAATCAGTGACTGAGATAGTTTTTACAGCCATTAAAAACATTATAATAAAAATGGTAGGACATGATGATTGATTTTGTGGTGGGGATTCTAAGAAAACCTTGAATAAATGATACAATATGGGAATTTGGGGATTATTTTACCAAGGTGGAACATTCCCTACCTATTAGAGAGTCTTTCACTATTGACCAGGCGGGTGAGATATATGTTTGGGACATACAGTAGTGACACGAGTTCCCATGAATATTGTTTCAAATAATGATTCACACTATAATTCTCACATCAGTAATGTGTTACAGAAGGCACTTGGTACCATTGAGTTTTTAGTATGAAATTCCACCCACAGATGATTGAGATGTTGTAGCATACTATAATGATGAAGTAGGACATGTTTAGGGAATGTATCTTATATTTTTGTGGAACATGGGGGGAAACACTTGGCACTTGTTGAGTTTTATTATAAAAACCATTACCATACAACAACACAGATGGAATCATATGAGGATATCTATGGTATACCATGTAGATTTCCATTATATTCGATTTAAGATGTGGAATTTGAGTTTTTTGGACAAAGACTCATGTAGGAGACCATAAAAAAGATTCATTTGATTTTAATGGGAATGGATATGAATTAGTATAGGCCGATGTCATATAAAGATTAGTGTTGTAGACCACTTTAGTTTATGGTTGGTGATCATGTGTTTCATAGAGTGTAACAGTTGTTGGGTAACTGTAAGATTTAGATGTAGGATAAGTGGGAACCAATGTACATGGGCCTGTTTCATATTGTGGAGAGGATCAGATAGGTCGCCTACCGATTGGCTCTCCAACAATGGTATGGTGACATGCATGATGTTTTTCATGTTTCACAAAATTAGAAGTATCACTCTGTCCCTTATCATGTGATTTATGTTGATGATGTGTTGCTTGAGGATGATCCATCCTTTGAAGAGCATTTAGTTCATATTTTGGATCATGATGAGAAAGCCGTACAGGGTAAGACTGTTCTATTGTTTTGAGTTGTGTGGAGTCATAGTATTTTTCATAAAGAGACTAGGGAGTGGGATTCCAATATACGATCCCTGTGGACTAATATCGTTTCATTGGAAACACATCAATACCTTGAAGAGCAACTCGGGGATGATTCGTTATAAGGTCTGTAGGTTGTAAGATTCCAGATTTTATTGAGGTATGTCATCAATTATGAATTCATTTAATTATCCTTTTTTTGTTATTAGATTGTTTTCAGATTTTCTAAATACACATAGGCATGTTTAGAGGATTCAAGACATGGAATATAGGGAAAAAAGTTCCATCTAGTGCACGTTGCATGGTTGGCACACATTTAAGAGTTACTGTACACACTACCCATTCATGCCTAGGGAAAGGGTGCATGGTTTTGCTGAAACCATATAGGGTGGAAAGACAAAACATTCAGGCTTATATAGAGACATTACAAATAGTTGGCACGTAGTTTTTTAAATAGTTTGGGATCCCCATGTTACCATGTTACCAATCCCCCTCTTGGATAGACAATGGCGCATGGTTGGTGCATAATTTTTCCAACCATGCACCGCTTAACAAAATGGGGTTTTTTCATTTCCCCCATGATATCAATAGGTTATCACCTTCTTTTATTCCTTATTTCTCTTTCAGAAACCCTAGTGACAAACCAAGACTCCCCAAGACTCTGAAGGATCTATTTCCTTTGTTTCTAGGTAGTTTGGAGCATCATTGGTTTCAAATCAAACCTCTTAGTGAGTCTAACACTCCCATTCCTTCTCATATCCAGATTAAGGCTTTCATAGATTCTCATCTTCATCTGAATCCCTAATACCATATTTTTATAGTGGATCATATGGTGCGGATGTTAATGGTGCTCTGATCTAGTTCTATGGCTAGGGTTGGCTGAGTATTTGCCTTCAAATTTGAGGTAAGTGTCCTACAAGTTATCTCTCATCGTCATGATGTTGGTTTAAGTGTATTTAGTTATGAAAGGGTAATTTCACATTGTGAATTTGGATCATTTAATGGTATTTAGTTAATGTATTGGGAAAAATGTAATTTAACCCATCATGATCCCCGTAGGATGCATCGTGGAATATTTGTCTGGGTAAAGGGCAACACATGGGGTTTATTGTGCTTCTAACATGGAAAATATGCTGATAAGTGTACAATTGAACATCTATGATATAGAGCCCAAAATAATTCTTTTTAGCATGATAACATGGGATTATGAAATGAATCCATGAGAATTGTGGTTAATTGGTTAACATGGATTGTAAATTATATTGATGATAATTATGTTTAATTGATAACATGGCTTGGAGGGGTTGATATTGTCTTAATGGGATAGTGATTAATGAAGTGTAAATGGTAAATGGGATAATGGATTAGGGATTGAAAATGGTTTATTTATTGAGTGATTTATGAATTGTGAATGTTATGAATTTCAATTGATAATAGTTTAATGAAATAAAAGATACGTTAAATTGTTGTGGTCATGTTTGATAAACATGGTAAGCATCAAATAAGAATGTGAACATGACTTGATGTGATATGGGGTATTTTTACTTACAATTTATGCCCAGAGGAATGGTTATAATGAGTCTCTAAACCTAAAACCATTTAATTAATGGGTTAGAGAGAGGACTACGAATCTATGCCCCTAGTGGATTCTATTGATGAAAATACCTCGAATGATACTCCAAGGTAAGGGTGAAATATTGTTTGTGAAATTCATTCATCCAGAGAGATTTAAAAATTCATATATCCCATTATTCAAATTAATTGACCATCATATGATGATGTAAAATTTATTGACATGCTTAACTAATGGCATAATTGATGAAAATGAATTATGTGAACTTGTCAACTAATGACTCATATTTTACCCTTGATGAAATTGTTGTTTATATTCAAACCTGAATATGATATATATTTAGACTAGATATTTTGTAGTCACCTTTGGTGGTGGAATACAACGTTTTACTCACAGCATGCTCGGGTCACCATTGTGATCCAATGAAAACAAAAAGGTTCTAGGTCAGGACATGGGAAAAGTTCATACTATAGTGGATTTATTAAGCCTAGGATGTGCATGGATTAGGGATCTAGACTCAGTATCAGGACCCATTTTGGGGATTCTTCTATTCTTTCTATTTTTTTTCTTCCATGCATAAGGCCTTGTATGGCATAGAACAACATATTTATTGTTTGATTAATGTCTTGTATACAATTTTGGGAAATTTTTGGTAATGAACCTTAATTGGTAATTGCTTAGTATATTCATTATTACTTATTATAGTATTTTTGTGAAATACTCTGACAGAGTTGTTATAGTATTCCCACATGTTTATTCATACCCTCCCCTATATTTCGTAGCATCTAGCATATGGAAAGGAATGCTTGAGTTCATGTGGTGACATTCCTCAAGGAAACAGTTTAGTGGCCTCTAGTTTGGAGAACTTAAATGGGATGGTAATAAATCATTTCAATTGTAATCCTTTACATGTCCATGTTAATGAACTACTTCACCCTGGAGAAAATTCCAATGTGGGACATGTTTGATAGGGAACTTTTCATCTCTCTCCAAGCTATATGTGTTTTCCACACTCGATATTCTCTCTATACCATTGCATGTCACAGACAGACCATCACAACCTCACTTTGACACTCAATAAGACTTAAATTATAGAGAAATAATCTTGTATTTTATATAGTATACATTAAAACTATTGTCATCTAATAAAATTAATAGAATTCCCCCTTCTGATCATGTAAATAGCCTAATGTGATGCCCTCAATAGAGTAGGAGTGTTTATCATTATAATACCACATAATGTAATGTTGAACATTCGATAATCCATAAAATCTTTTCATAAAAAAGGAGTGCATAAAACAGGTTGATCAATTGAAGATTATGGATATGATACCACTGAAGGATATTTAGGGATCATTATATATTCCAATGAAGTGGAAGAAAAACAAAACAAATCCCAATTTACACTTAATATGATGAAACATGCATGGATAATGAAGAACTCCAAAAAAAGATCATACCTATAATTCTTGTATACTGATCACCACATTCATATCCATAGGTTCATGGTTTGATACTGATCAGATGAGCAGAATCTGGATATTTATTTCCTCTATAGGTGATCCCCCAACCAAATGATCCAAGATCATTCGGTGAGTATTTTGTGCATTGGTGACCTAAAACCATATTCTATGTAGATTATGATGACTTTTAATAATTATATTCGATTTTAATATAAATATTATCACATCAAGAATTTTCATCTCTATAAAATTATTTGTAATAAACCATTGGTAAATATCACACTAGAAGGACATAACAATTCCCATCCTTGGTGAGAATCTTAGCATGAAATGAATATATTCATGAATATATTTTATATGGTCATATGATAAAATTTATGGGGATACCAATGATACCTGATATTGGTGGACGAAACGTAGAGGAATTTGAGTTGCTATCTCATGGTGTATGTCCATTTTAATCATCAGAGAACCTGATTAAGAGAACATGACTCATTAGTTTGAAACCAATAATTACACTTTTCATTGTATGATCCTATATATAGACAATTTTAATGGTCCTTATATTTTAATATAACTGATATTTCATTTTAAAAGTCACAAGTATTCATGTATTGATGAAAACAATGATTAAATATAATTTCGATGAAGTAGGATGCTTTGGGTTTTGCAACCAATAATAAAGTATTAATTAATAAAATGAGAAAGGTTTTATCCCATATATTCTTAAAAATATGTTGATATATTAGAAATTTTAATGGAAATAGAATAGCCTAATTAGATCCATGGACATGGTGATGGAAGGTAAGTTCATTTTTTGAATTTCAAAGAAACAGACAATGAGCGTTTTTGTTGAAGACACCAACATGAAACCTGATCAATATGAGATATTGAGATAACATGATTATATTATGCTATAAGAATTCATATCAGGTTTAATATCATTGTTACTTTTAAATCCTTTCTCTATGGGATATTTTTTGTGTTTCAATGTGGCATCCCGCCTTTTTATAACAAAAAGTTTCATTACATCTTACAAGACAGATGATCTTTAAAGTCTACTGTCTTGGAAATAAGGAACATAATATATGAAAACAACATATAAAACTCATCTTAAACACTTTAAAGGAATATTAATTGATCATCCTAAGTTCATTACAACATCTCATAACATGGGAGCATACATTAATGGAAAGGGTGAGCAGAAGGCCCAATAAGGGAAAAAAGAGAAATATTTTACATGTGAACTTGATATACATCAATAAAGCCATTATAAATAGCTTTAAGGCATGAGAAAGAGATCATGAGGCATATCATAATGAAAACAACATGATTCATAACATGAAGATTTTGCTACAACATTTAACTTAGAAAATCATGAACATATCACCACGGTCCATCCCCAAGGTGTCATTAATAAAATTACCAAGGTTACTCACCATGGTATTGTTAAAATTGTAATCCCTAGAGATCACATCATTACTCAATGAATTAGAGTGCTATTAGGGTGCAACCCTAATTTTTCTTAATTATCATGTGAGAAACATATATCATCATAAAAAATTTCATAAATAACCCATATAGAAAAAAAGAAATGGGTTTCATTTGATAAGCACAACATTTTGAAAACTGCTTTAAATACATGATCTATATGTCACATTAAACCCACAGGAAATGAAAGTGGGTTTCAAGTATGTAAATCATAGAATTAAAGTAGAAAATTATGATATATATGTGAATACCCTTGTAGAAGAAGGATATTTGTGTATTCAATTAATAAAATAAAATAATTTTAGAAAAAGAGAACGGCATTTTGAGATGAAAATTCCGTAGTATAACAGCTATGTTACAGGGTTTTAGAAAACATTGAAAAGTGAGGGGACATGGGTCACCCACTCATAAGTGATTCATAAAATAGTAGGGGGACAGAATATAAAGGATTTAAGAAAATGGTAATGAAAATTTAATTATATACCATATGAAATGAAGAACTTTAAAGGAAGACAAAATTTATATTTCTCTAGTGAAAATTCTACAGCATAACGGTGATACTTAAAAAGTAAAAACATTGATGGGAAAAAATAGGGTATCTCATCATTTGAAAATAAAAATTATAGTTTGATATATATATATATAATATCATACCCCAAAATAATAAAAGGAACTTGAAATAAATGACATGAAAATAGACCTTGAAAAATGAGAAGGGTGGAATAATCCCTTACAAAAATTCGGCTGCCTAACGATGCCACTTAAACATTCATAAAACGAAATGATGAGAGTAATTGGGGATATATCATCATATGAACATGAAAAGGAATTTATGATTGATATATATATCATACCCCAACATACGAAAAACTAACTTGAAAGACTTGGCATGAAAATAGAACTTTGAAAATAAGAAGGGTGAAACAATCCCTTACAAATATTCGGCAGCCTAACGGCGCCACTTAAGCATTCATAAAATGAAATGATGAGAGAAATAGGGGGTCTCTCATAATATGAACATGAAAAGTACAGTAATATGAATATAAAAGAACACCCCCAACATAAGAACATGGGGCTTAAAATAAATGACATAAACGAGAGTACTTGAAAAGAAAGTGAGAGGTAGGATCCCTTACCATGAAGAGTAACATCGAAATCATGATGTTTGGGACCTTGGGAGGATTTAGGGAACCTTGGGAGGACCACTTGGGATTTAAGGAGATCCTAAATTCGTTGAGGAGGATTTTGTAATGGAAAATATGAGAGAATGGCTTGGTATTTATAGGGGAAGTGAGGGGACAAGGCATTAATGGCCAAAGGACACCACATTGGTGGTATTGGAAAAACCATTGGCTTGTCTATGGTATTTACCACTTGTGACACCCCATAACATAAAATATTATTCATAAGTCAACCAGAATAATTACATAATTATTACATCCTTAATGATGTCATTAAACACCCGAAACTCTAAGCCGAAAATTCACTATTCACCGAAAATTCAACTTTATCAGAAAAATCACAAAAATTCACCTTAACATAATATCAATGGTCTGAATTCAAAAATGAACTCCATTTTATTAAAATAATTTTATAAATATTTTTAATTTAATTTTTATATAAAAAAAACTATTCACCTGAAAAAACTAATACTTAACTAATAATTTCTGAAACAGTTATTTACCTATTTTATTGAATCACATTACTTAATCAAGGTGCCTAAATTATATTAATAATTTATTTAAGTGATATTACTAGTCCATTTGGTCACATTACTAATCCTAAGCGTAAAATCACTATTTATAATTTACTATTCACAAAAATTAATTTGATCTGATTAGACTCTAAATTTTTTACCGAACTCATTTGCATAAGACCATTTTTTTAAAATCCTTACACTTCATTAGTTATTTACGGTTTACATAAGTATTTTAAAATATCAATTTTTTTTCAAAATTCACCCATAAGATACACCCCTTTTTATCCAGACATCTAGAAATTCGCAAACATTGCCATAGGAAGAAAACACAATTTTATTTATCTCAATGGATTGAAAAAAGTAGCTATGTTATCGTTACATATCCCCTTATAACACCAGCATATGACCTAAGTGTAAGGTGTGGTAAGGTGAGAGAATCTGATGGAGGCCTGGATAACATTTCCCTAGTAGTAATATCCACTAACTTGAACTTCTCTCATAGGCGATTCCGTTCAAGATTCACATGCTGTAGTTTGGTTTGGGCCTGGTTCGAAGCGAAGCCCAAATATGCCACCTCCTTCCCAAGATCTAATATGTGGTCTTCATATGGTCCGTGTTAACTGGATGAAGCCATCAACTCTTCTTTCTGCATTAACCATTTACATCTCTATTAAATTGTTAAGTGTAAATTAATATACTATTCAAAAATTTTGGGTCGTTACATTCTTCCCCCCTTTAGAAATTTCATACCCAAAATTTTGAACCAAAGGCCTAGTCTAAAAGTTGAGGGTACTTTTGTTTCATTGTTTCCTCTGGCTCCCACGTCGCTTCTTCATACATAGGATTCATCCAAAACACTTTCACAAGGTTGGTAGTCTTGTTGCGTAGAACCCTATCTCTACGGTCTGAGATCTCCACTGGATGCTCCTCATAAGAGAGGTCATGTTCCAGTTGTACCACCTCTGCGTTCAGTACATGAGAAGGGTCAGGTATGTACTTCCTCAAGAGAGATTCATGGAAGACATCGTGAACTTCAGCTAGGTTTGGTGGAAGTGCTAGAAGATAGGCCACTGCTCCTATGAGATCAAGGATTTCATAGGGGCCAATGTACCTAGGGCTAAGAATCCCTTTCTTCCCAAACCACATGACTCTCCCTGATGGAGAAATTCGAAGGATGACTTTTTCGCCAACACCAAACTCTATGTCCCTTCGACGGTTGTCATCATTGCTCTTCTGCCGACACTAAGCAGCCTATATGTGTTGTTGGATGGCATGCCACTTTTTTCTCATCTCTTGCAGAAGATCATGCCCAAGAATCATTCACTCACCAACATCATCCGAACAAGAAGGATTTCTACATCGCATTCCATACAGAGCTTCATAGGGTGCCATTTTAATACTTGAATGGAAGCTTTTGTTATATGAGATCTCAACTAATGGGAGGTGTTGATCCCATCTACCTTTAAATTCCATTGAGCATAATCTCAGCATGTCCTCAAGTGTCTAAATAGTCCTTTAAAATTGGACATCATTTTGAGGATGATAGGCCATACTGAAATTCAATTCAGTATTTAGAGCATGTTGAAGACTTCTCTAGAATTTTTATGTGAATCTTGGATCACGATCTGAAACTATGGATAGTGCTACCCCATGAAGCCTTACCACTTCCTTTATGTATATCATGGAAGGTTGATCTAAAGTGAAATCTTCCTGAATAGAGATAAAATGTGTAGTCTTGGTGAGATGGTCCACTATAACCCATATTGCATTGTTCCCTTTGGATAATTTCGGGAGACTAGTGACAAAGTCCATAGTGATATTATCCCACTTCCTTGTTGGTATGGGTAGCGGTTGTAAAAACCCCTTAAGAAGTTGTCATTCTTCCTTTACTTATTGAAACAACAGGCACCTTGTAGTGTAATCAACAATCTTCCTCTTCTTGTTATCCCACCAATAATGATCACGAATGTCTCTATACATTTTAGTGCTTCCAAGATTAATAGATAAATTATAGCTATGAGCTTCATCCATCGGTTCTTTATTTATCTCCGGAATAGATGGAACACATAGTCTTGTTTGAAATTTCAATACACCTTCTTGAGGAATATTGAAATCAGGAAACTTCTCATCCTTCATAGCCTCAAACTTCTCATACACCAAAATATCTTCTTTTTGAGCTTTCTTGATCTTCTCTTTTAATGAAGGTTGAGAAATCATTTGGGATAGGGTTGATGATGTCCATTCCCTTACAATTCCCATGTCTAGTTTTAATAGATCCTTAATCAAAGGATCTCCTAGGATCCTTATTGTTGCTAGAACAACAGGGTCTTTCCTATATAATGCTTCTGTGACATTGTTTTCTCTTCTAGGGTGATAATGAATTGAAAATTCAATGTCTTTAATAATCTCCCACCATCTCCTTTGTCTCATGTTCAATTCTTTATGCGTGAAAATATACTTTAAACTTTGGTGGTCGGTTTATATGTTACATTTCACCCCATAAAGATAGTGCCTCCATATCATTAGATCAAAAACAACTGCCACAAGCTCTAGATCATCCGTAGGATAATTCTGCTCATGATTCTTCAACTGTCGAGATGCATAAGCAATGACCTTGTCATTTTTCATGAGGACACACCCAAGACCTTTTAGAGATGCATCGCTAAAAATAACGAATCCTTCTCAAATAGAGGGTAGTGTTAACATAGGTGAAATAAAAAATCTCTTCTTCAGCTCTTGGAAACCTTCCTCGCATTCCA
The DNA here is from genome assembly GCA_963277665.1 of Viscum album. Taxonomy (NCBI): domain Eukaryota; kingdom Viridiplantae; phylum Streptophyta; class Magnoliopsida; order Santalales; family Viscaceae; genus Viscum; species Viscum album. Next base: position 366,977,857 of record OY728146.1, read on the forward strand.
TTGTCAAGATGAAATTAACCCATTTTCGAGTCAACTTGGTTAGTGGATTAGAAATCCGTGAATTTTTTTTCACAAACCTCCTATAATATCCTGCTAAACCAAGGAAACTATGAATCCCAATTACTGTTGTAGGTTGAGGCCACTCCTCCACAACCATTGTCTTTGCAGGGTAAACTGAGATTCCTTCATTGGTTACGATGTGACCCAAGAAAGCCACTTGTTGTAACCAAAACACACACTTGCTGAAATTTCAAACGAGCCTCTCCTTTCACAGAGTTTTCAAAATAACCCTTAGATGATCTTAATGCTCCTCGTGAATTTTTGAATATATCAAAATATCATCAATAAAAACTACCAAAAAGTTATCAATGTATCCCTTAAAGACTCTATTCATAAAATCCATGAAAATAGTAGGAGCATTAGTCAAGATGAAGGGAATAACAGTATAATCATAATGCCCATATATTTATTAGAAGAAAGTATTTGCAATATCTTCTTTCTTCACCCTCAGTTGATGATAACCAGATCGAAGATCAATCTTGGAGAAGAATTGATCCCCATGAAGTTGGTCAAATAATTCATCAATTATTGGAAGAGGGTATTTTTTCTTCACTGTGATCCCATTCAGTTATCTATAATCAATGAATAGCCACATTGATCCATCCTTATTCTTCACAAAGAGAACTGTTGCTCCCCAAGGAGACACACTCGGTCGGATAAACCCCTTCTCCATCTGGTCTTGGAGTTGTTTCTTTAACTCTTCTAGCTCCACATTTTCTATTATATAAGGGAACATTGATATAAGTTGAGATCTAGGTGTGAGTTAAATGGAGAACTCTACCTCTCTTTCTAGGGGAGGTACAGGTAACTCCTCAGGAAATACGTCCTTGTATTCCGGAACAATCAGAACATCTACTATTTGTATACTCCCTTTTCCTTCTTCATCCTCACCGATTAACTCCATAAAGAAGGATATAGGAGGTGCATCTAGACAAATATTAGGTTGGGATATCTCTCTTTGGAAGATAATTGTAGGTCATTCATTCAAGACTACTGAGATTTCCTTACTTCTTGCAATTGATCCTAGTATTATACTCTGAGAGACAGTCCATCAATAGTATAACGTCGAATTCCATCATGGGAATGACTACTAGATATACGATAAGATTGTGCTCACTAAAGTAAACACTAGAGTCTATAAACACTATTGATGCATGGATAATCCCACTTGGAGTCTTTACTGACAAATCTACCTATAGAAGTTTGGGGATTGATTATATATTCTTTGTAAACATGGAGGAAATAAAGGAATGCGTAGAACTAGAATGAAACATAGTACTCGCTAGTTTTGAGAGGAAAAAAAGTTTACCTGCTACCACGTTATTCAGAGCTTTAACTTCAGTTGTTTTGATAGAAAAAACACAACATTTCTCCCTTTCACTTTGCTGAGGTTGATGGTGATTCCCCTCCACTATGCTCAGATTTGGACAGTGATTAGAAAAGTTCCCAAGTTGTCCACACTTAAAGCATTTGACTTCAGATATGTCCAGAACCATCTTTACTATGATGTTAGTGTTGGGAAGTTGAGGCTTCACATCACTACAAAAATTCCAAGAAATATGGCCTTCTCTTACACACTTGTAACACTTAACACTTCTGATCAAGCAGTTCCTCAAATTCTTTTTCCCATATTTATTGCATGTTGCATGTTTAATTTTCTTTCCACCTCTTTCTGATCAAAGCTTTTTCCCTGGCTTGGTTCTAGAGCTCTCTTCTTCTCATTAGATTTCTGAGACCAGTGTATCTCACCAAACTCCAGTTCAACTTTCATATCACTTAGAACTATTTATTCATAGCTATCATAGTCCCTATTGGCTAGATTCTTCTACAGATGAGGTCGTAGTCCACTAAAGAATCTATCAACCTTCCCATTTGGGTCTATGAAAAATATTTTGGTATAATGGGAAAGCCTTGTGATTTTCATCTCCTAGATTCTATCAGATTCATTATCCTTATGCTTCAGCTCGAGAAATTCTTTCTCCATTATCATTCTCATCGAATGAGGGAAATACTTATTGAAGAATATTCCCCTGAACTCATCCCACTCCGTAGCTTCCATTTCTCCTCTTGGCTTCGTGTTTTTGATCAGTGACCACCACTGATCAGCTTCCCCCTCTTGGCGGTAAACAGCAAGGGTGACTATTTCTTCTTCCGAACAATCAAGTAAAGAAAATATCTTTTCAATGGAGCTTATCCATTGTTACGAAAACCAATGGGTCAGTAGATCCACTTAATTTTGTTGGTTTTTTGACACATGAAGGACTCAACATAATGTTGTTCCCTTCGTTGTGAGATTGGCCTCTCAGCTTGATTCAAGTTATGACTCAAAACATGAGTTATTTGGTTCATCATTCGCATGAATGTTTCCTTTCCGTCTTCCATCGGAGGGCAGTCAGCTCATGGTCCATTGCAGTCACCGTTTGCACGATTCCTCATATTGGCCGCCATTTTATAAATGAATAAAATCATTGTGAGAAACTTGTATCATTTATGAATCTTTTAACTATAAATAATTCTAAATCTTAAAACTTCATGCTTAAACAATTATATTTCTCTATAATTCATTCATAATGATTACTAAAAATCTTGTTATTAACCAAACATATCCCCCAGTAGTGTCGTAACCAAGAGTGCAGCAATTCCCATTTTCGTGCACCAATTCCCATTCGAGTCTAGATCAAAGCGGTGTTTTTCGGTTTTACCCCTATGTACATCTGTGCTAGAGCTGGCTCTACCTGATCATATACAGACATGGATATATTTGCTTGAAAACCCACTTACTCAATACTCACCAAAATACCAAGAAGTCTTCCTATATTTAAACTTTTCAATAGGGTTTTTTCTTATAGTTTTCAATGATTAATTACCATAAATAACTAAATGTTCCTTTGATACCAATTGTGGCATCCCCCCTTTTTATAACATAACATTTCATTACATCTTACAAGACAGATGATCTTTAATGTCTAGTGTCTTGTAAATTAGGAACATAATATATGAAAACAATATATAACGTTCTTCTTAAACACTTGAAAGGCCTCTTCATTGTTCATCCTAAGTTCATTACAACATCTCATAACCTGGAAGCATACATCAATGGAAATGGTGAGGAGAAGGCCCAGTAAGGGAAACAAGAGAATCATTTTACATGAGAACTTGATATAAATCAATAAAGTCATGATAAATAGTTTTAAGGAATGAGAAAGAGATCATGAAGCATATCATAATGAAAAGATCATTATTCATTACTTGAATATGTGTCTACAACATTTAACATACAAAATCATGAACATTTCACCAAGCTCTATCCCCAAGAGTCATTAAAAAAAATTACCAAGGTTACTCACCATGGTATCGTTAAAATTATAATCCCTAGAGATCACATAATTACCCAATACATTAGAGCGCTATCAGGGTGTGCCCTTAATTTGTATTTATTATCATGTGAGCCACATATATCATTATCAAAAATTTCATTAATTTCCAACATATCATAAAATAAATGGGTTTCATTTAATAATCATAATGTTTTAAAAACTGCTTTAAAGACATGATCTTTATGTCACTATAAATCCACGGAAAATGAAAGAGGGATTAATGTATGTAAATACCAGAATTAAAATAGAACATTATGATATATATGTGAATACCCATATTGAAGAATTATCATTCAGTATTCACTTAATAAAATAAAATAATTTTAGATAAAGAGAATGACATTTTGAGAAGAAAATTATGCACCATAATAGTTATGTTACAGGGTTTTAGAAAACATTGAAAAGAGAGGGGACATGGGAGACCCACTCATAAATGATCCATAAAACATTAGGGGACAGAATATAAAGGATTTAAGAACCTGGTAATGTAATTGGAACAATATACCATATGAAATGAATAAATTGAAAGGAATAAAAAAAATATTTCTCTTATGAAAATTCAGCAGCCTAACGACGTTACTTAAAACATAAAAAAGAAGAATTGATGAGATCAAATTGGGTATCTCATCATATGAACATAAAAAGGACAGTATGATAGATATAGAAGATCATACGCTAGCATATGAAAAGTAACTTGAAATAAATGACATGAAAATAGAACGTTGAAAATGAGAATGGTGAAACAATCCCTTACAAAAATTCGACAGCCTAACGATGCCACTTAAACATTAATAAAATGAAATGACAAGAGAAAGAGGGGGTCTCTCATAATATGAACATGAAAAGGACATTAATATTAATATTAATTAACACCCCCTAAAAAAGAACATGGGGCTTAAAAGAAATGACATAAACGAGAGTACTTGAAAAGAAAGTGAGAGGTTGGATCCCTTACCTTGAAGAGTAACATCAAAATCATGAATTTTGGGACCTTGGGAGGATTTAGGGAACCTTGGGAGAACTAATTGGGTGGTAAAGAGACCATAACTTCATTTTAAGAGGATTTTGGAATGGAATGGATGAGATATTGGCTTGGTATTTATAGGGGAAGTGAGGGGACAAGGCATTAATGGACAAGGGACACCTCATTAGTGTTATTGAAAAAACCATGGTCTTTCCCATGGTATTTTCCCATGGGATTGGCCACTTGGGACACCTCAAATATTAACATACCATTCATAAGTCTACCAGAATTATTACATAATTATTACATCCTTAATGATTTTATTAAACACCTGAAACTCTAAACTGAAAATTCACTATTCACTGAAAACTCAACTTTTTCAGAAAAATCCCAAATATTCACCTTAACATAATGTCGATGCTAAGAATTTAAATATAAACTCCATTTTATAAAAATAATTTTCTAAATAATTTTAATTAATTTTATAAATAAAAAAACTATTCAACGGAATAAACTAATACTTAACTAATAATTTATGAAACATTTATTTACCTATTTTATTGAATCTCATTACGTAATAAAGGTGCCTAAATTATATTAATACTTTTTTAAGTGATATTACTAATCCATATGGTCACATTACTAATCCTAAGCGTAAAATCACTATTCATAATTTACTATTCACCAAAAATTAAGTTGATCTTATTAGACTCTAAATTTCTTACTGAACAAATTTGCAGAATACCATTTTCTGAAAATACTTACACATAATTAGTTATTTATGGTTTATATAAATATTTTAAAATATCCTATTTTTTCAAAATACACCAATAAGATACATCCTATTTTTATCCGGACATCTAAAAATTTTCAAACTTCGCCATAGGAAGAAAAAAAAATTATATTTATCTCAAAGGATTACACAAAGTAGCTATGATCTCATTACGTAGCCCCTTATAACACTATAATATGACCTAAATGTAAGGTGTGATATGGTGATAGAATCTGATGGAGGCTCCGATAACATTTCCCTAGTAGTAATCTCCACTAACTTGAACTTCTCCCGTAGGTTATTCCGTTCAATCGTGACATGCTAGAGTTCGGCTTGGGCCTGGTCTAAAGCGAAACCCAAAGATGCCACCTCCTTCTCAAGATCTGATAAGTGGGATTCATATGGTCTGAGTCTACTGGATGAAGCCATCAACTCTTCTCTCTGAATTAACCATTAACATCTCTATTAAATCATTAAGAGTAAATTAATATACTATTAAAAATGTTTGGATCGTTACATTCAAGATGTTGACATTGAAATTTCAGTGTTTGTCCTTAACACCATTGTCAAAGGTGACTAGAGGGTCAGACACTATGTATATCTACAAGCCAAGTTAAATATTAAATATTATTTTTTATTTAACATGTCTAATAAATATTATTGATGTACATTTTTTAATAATTATTATTGTTAATTTTGACACATATATTCAATCACTTGTTATTCCAGAGAATATTATTGTGTACGATATTAAATAATAATTAGTTTTCTTTTTGGTGAAAAAAATATTTATCTATTTTCTAGAGAATAATGAAATTATATTTATTTATTTATGAAATTTTATTTATTTGTGGATAATTAAATATTATAAAGATATGGAGAACCTAATTCAATGGTCCATTGGAAAAAAATTATTATTTGAATATATTTTAAATAATTTATTAAATAAATAAATTATAATTCATTCATTGGGTTTTCCCATATCACGAAATATTTATAACATTATTAAAATTAATGAAATGGGGTTCTTGTTGGTATTATAAAAATAATAACGGTTCCATTTTAATTATTATTTTTTAACCCTTCGAGTACAGAAAACGTATTATATTATTTATATCCTGAATTCTACCCTTTTGTTTCGGGTTACCACATTGACATATGAATAATTCTCTCAAGTATATGAGAAATCCTCCCCATTAATGATCACAAGAACATAGAGATATTCATTTTCACCACCCATTTTAATTATATATATATATCATAGAGAAGTATTTTTTAAATAAATTCTCATGGTCATCAAAGATGAATGGTGTCAGCATTTAGATCTTCTTTTCTAGGACACATAGATTACTATTGTGATTCTTAAAGGATCATGGCATGTGGAATGATCATCACTGATGGGAATTAATACCTAATTCATATGAAATTGTGATTCCACAATGTATATATGTTTTTAGATTCAAAAATAAAAGAATAATTGAATAAAATTAAATCATTATATCCATAAATTAATTATAGAACAATATCCGATGATATTTCGTTTGGTTCCAATATTCTCATGAAAATTTGTATTTCATTTAATTCTAATGGTGATGAAATTATAAATCATGTAGATCTAAAATTAATCAATGATTACCCGAAAAATATAATTTGGTCATTCAATTGTAGGAGATTCTATAGTGCCATAAACATCAAGTGGTATCAGAGCATTCTTATAATAATTTTTAATTATTTTAATATAATTAATTTATTTAATAAATTATCCTTAGTTTTCAATTACGGGATAACCATTATTTAAAAATAAATCATGAGATATCATTATGTACCACTTAATTAAAAAAATATATAAAAATGGATTAATCATGAATGAACAACATTTGAATAACCCAACTGAAGGTGACAAAGAGTATGGATGTATATCACAAGAGTACATAATGTGTATCTCCAAGGTACATGTTGTGTACCCATTAATAGTACACAAATATTTCTCACTAATTTTTTTTATCATTGTTCATTAATGACACATGGTATATAATTAATACAAATCACATGTTGACTGTTCCATCCGAGCACAGAATTATATGCAGTACGTGATGTATAACTTGGGTACACAACTATGTTCATTACATGCCACATGTGACTAGAAATAATGAAACTCAAATACCAAATATTTTTATCTAAGGAACACATCATGTACTCAATTTATATCCATGACAATCAAAAACCCCCAGTCCCAAGGCTTGTGCTATAGAGAGATGGTGAATAGTTATATACGACATGTAGTGGGATTGTACATGTTGTGTATATTACAAATTTACTTAAAATATTAAATTAATGAATGATAACATTTAAAACATATCAATAGGTGTGTTGTGTTTCATTTATTCAAATCCTATAAACCATTTGATGGATTATATATATATATTAAATGGGTAATTAATTTCTACATAATATTATGAACTACATATCGTGTATAATTTTTAATATTATGATAACTCTCTATGCATTGAAACATAATACACTACCTAAATAACATTTGTTTGTCTATCATTCATTTGATAGTACATGACATGAATTAACATAAGAATACATGTTTGCTACGTTCCACATTATTAAACTATATATAGAAATCATATACACTTGGTAGTTCAGATGGGTACTCCCCATGTTTCCTCCATGGTCATTAATTTAGATTTAGTAAATTTGAGATTAATTATATGATTTATTTTAAAAAATTATTTATGATCTAGTGAACATTTGGATGAGTGTTAAGATAAAATAATTGATTAATTAATAATTATAATTAATTCATTTGAGTGCATTTAATATTAAATAAAAATGATATGGGAATTAATGATAGTTTATTAAATGATAAATTTGTTTTGTCTATATGGACGATCATAAGAATAAAAAATACCTTTGAATGATATTGGTTTCCTTTTAATTTATTATTATTTTAAAATTAAATTGATGTATTTTGGGTCATGTACCCCAATTATATAGGGGCCTTCATGCCCAAGGTTTCCCTTTATGTAATCTCCCCAAAAAAATATGTTTGTTCCCCTCACCCTTGTTTGAGTAAAATCTTGTATAATATAAGGAACCCCCTATTTAGTGTGGTAGTTCAGGTTTGGAAATATGGTCAAACCAATTTACATGATACATGGTAAGAAAATTGGAATGTTGTAACATGATCAATGTTATGGTTCAAGGTGTTTTCCCCTTGGTTGAGGGTTAACTTATCATCATATAGATAATCTAATCATCAAGAAAGGGTCATGATTATAGAAAATTGTTTTGTTTTATTTCTCTAAAGATTAATTGTTAATTTAATTATGGATATTTTTTAATAATTAAATAAATTAATTAACTAACTAACATGAAACATATTTCTAAAATAAATCACATTTTGCGTAAAATTTATCTATGAAATGGGTAAACACTAAGGTAAATCCACTTAATATTAAAATGAATGCATTAATGATAAAATTGTAAATTTACACATATTGATAAAAATAACTTAGTAATATATGATAAGTCACTATAGAATTTAACTACTTCGGTAGGAATCAAATAATATTTCAATGTTCTTTACCATCCTTTGTCTTGGTGACATCAATTATCAAAGATTTTATATCTTGATTTTTGTGTCGAGTTAAACTAATTTTCATTATGGGATGATTTCCATCTTGATAAATAGTTATAATTTTAGGGAGTGTATTTTGGTAATCCTTATTCATGATTTTAGGATTGGGTATTCCACTAAAATGGTCAAGGACCTATAATTTAATGTAGTTTACATGTTATGATTTATTAAATACCATTAAATATCATGATATACTTTCATATATTTTCTGAGAATTGTAATATAAATCATTACCACTACGATATCCTTTAAATGTGATAATATGAAGGCAATGGTGAATAATATTAGGTCTTGATTTTTTAGGAAATAAATATATATTTTTATCCTCTTTTATTAGACAAATGTATAAAAATTATGTTCATCAAAATTGTAGAAATGATAACCCATATTACTTTAAACATGTTACTTTGATTTATAATTGAGAATTATGACCATCTCATTAATACTAATTTCAATGATTATAAGTGGTGATATTGAATTACTCTACACCCTTATAGGATATTATATGTTCTCAAAATATCCATTCCCAAGCATCTATCTAGAAGGATTGTGAGGAAATATTTTATTTCCGCATGAAAAAATTGGGTGATTACTTAGATGAATAATGTTTTGTTATATTTTACATTTCAAAAGATATTATAATGAAACACGATGATATACATGTTTATAAAATAACATATCACCTTCATTATGTATATCAAGTAAAATAAAGAAATAAGAGTTATGATTTATCTAATGCAGTATTCACATGCATTCTTGGAGTATTGGCTCCACCAAGGCCTCATGTATTATATCTTATTAACTACATAGATAATATAGACCTCTTGGGAATAAAATTTCCCCAAAATCTATAAAAAATTCTCATTATGTCGATACTAATCAAATCATTCTCAATATTTATTATGAATTACGACATGGGTAAAAGAAATAAGACAATTTTGTAACGTCTTACAGCCATTCACCATGTTGAAAAGGACACAGGGTGTGAAAATCATGTACTACTTATGGAAGAAATGAAAATTGTGAATGAGGAAGAGGGGCATAAAAAAAATTCCATGCCTAATTCTTCCAAGCACAATCATTCCAGGAAGAAGAATGTCTAATTGGGAGGTAAACAAAAAATGAATTATGTTTTTCATATGGAAATCCAATCCAATGGAACAAGAAATACACCTAGAAGCAAGGGGAAGCTAAAAGGTATATTTTTATTCAGAGAAATAATTCTATATCTATATGTTGAGTAATATATAGAGATTAAAGTGATCAGTTATATATCAAAATTTATGAACCATGGTTATTTTAAAATATTTCTAGACAGGAGGTGGATATTCGTGCAGCAAATGGAGCATCACATACTTCATTAGTTATAAGATAATAACACCTTCCATTTCCAACTAAAATGTTTTTTGTTTTAAAATATCTGTATTATTCACTAAATATTTCCATGAACATAATTTTTCTATCATTTCTAGATATATATGTTTGAATTTTTAATTATGGAAATACGAGTTTTTGTTTTATAAAGACTTTATATGTTATTTTGTAGTTCATTTAAATAAATTTCATTATGTATTAGATTATGAAAACATAGTTTCTTAATTGAAAATGAATCAATTTTGAATAAATCATTCAACACCCAATGGTGTTTCCTTTTTTCATATAAATGAGAATAAAATGGAAAATATCAATACAGATGTCTATTTAGACTCTAACAACTTGAAAAATGTCATGCTGGTTTACAAGGAAAAATAATGAAACTGCCAATCAATGGATAGAGTGAATGGGTCACAAATCATCTACTGTTGGGATATAGTAATGTTTTTGGTCATTTATTAATAGAATCTATGGGTGGATATTGTTATTGACATATATTTTAAAAAATAATTAAGTATATATTGATATTTTTACCTGATTAGGTATAATTATGATTCTTTTGAGTAATTAATATAATTCCTGAATGATGTAGGGAATAATATTTTTAAGAATATAGGTAAAAATAAATTTTATCATAGTCGTTAACAACATAAAAAATATTTAATCAACATTTGAAGTGATTTTTATATTCTCTTTCAACTCACCCCATCATAGACACCAGAGTTTAATTGTGTTTCTAAATAGAGGAACTGTACTTTCATGACATGGTGAGCTCATAACGAGTCATACAGATCATTCATTATCCTTTTGTGGATATGAATTACATGAAACTATACACATTCTCAACAATGTAATAGGTATGAAAAAATGAAATACCATATGAATTAATTTACTGAAATAATTATGTGAGGTCACACACATATTCATGAGGGTTGTGATGTGTTTGTTAAGGCTATATTAACAAATAATCTAGCACATCAAGGAATTATGTGTTTCGTTATTGGTTATCTAAAGGAAAAAAGGGATATCATCTATATTATTTCTCAAATAAGAATATAACCTTTATAATATATGTTATCGTTCTTTAGAGAGAAAACACACTCATAAAGGATAATAGGGCGGAGATTGAATTTGATGATGGTGATGCTCATGATACAAAAGAGTTGGTATAGAAAATTATTTCATAGGCCTTTATATAGGATTTTGTTAAAGAATATAAATTTCTAAATTGACCAATGCAATAGGTAAGAGAATTGAGAATATATAGGTCATTAAGTCACCGAATATGGTGAATAATTATTGAATGAGAATAAAAAACATATATCCAACATTGGGGGAGTAGAGAGATAAAAAAGATGTCATATTTAAAAAATCCATGAATTCGAGGATGGATTCCATGTATTAAAACCTTGTTTGGTTGTTGGTAAAACTTTCTAATGATGTGGTGTCTGTTGGGCGGAAATGGTATTCAACAGAAAAATTTACATGGAAGTTAATGTAAATACTTATAATTAAATGATATTGCATAAAGGGTTTAAATAATGTCATGTAGTTTAATATGATTAAAACATTGATGTTGTTTCTATGTGTAAATCCATTTTAATTCTACTTATTATATTATCATTCCATGACTAATTTTTTTTGAAGATGAATGTCAACACCACTTTCCATAATGAGAACCTTTATGAAGATTTATATATAACCCAACCAGAAGGGTATGTGACTCCCTGTGATTCCAAATATTATTATTTTTTTTATATCCATTTTTGTATTAATTAATGCATAAAATTCTTAAAACATTTAGTTTCATGATGCACTAAAATAATTTTGTTCAATTAATAATGATTATGATCTTTGTATTTACGGGTGGTTTAGTGGGAGTGTGGTCATTATCTTAGTAGTATATTTCAATGAAATATTAATTATTGGAAATAATTTAAAAATATCATAATTAATTATTTATTGGTTAAACAATTTCATATTTATGATGTACTTGGGGGAAATTTCATACATTCTTGAGAACAAGTTCATTAATGATAAATCCATGATGGTGCTTGAACTAAGTCAAGGAACACACATTCACTAAATACTAAAGAGACATTGTGTAGGAAAATCTTATAGGGGATTGGTTCCAATGTCCCTTGGCATTCATATTTCCTATAAAATGTAACAACATCCATAATAGGAAATATATATACTGAGTATGTTCTCATAATCATCTATGACAGGCTCAATCATGTATTCAAAAATATATACAAGGATTTATGTCACCAACTCCATGATCATGGTGGGAATATATACAATTATCCATGGTGAAAAATATTATAATAATAATGCCATTCATAAGTATATTAGAAAAACAAAGGATATGTTCCACGTTTATGGTGGAGGTGAGGTAGTCATCAAGGGATATACTGATGTAGGATATAAAAAACAATATAAAGATTTAAATTCATAGTTATGATATGTCTTCAATATCAATAGTGGAGTTGTGAGAAGTAATAGTTCAATGCTGCCATTTGTCTCTAATTCTATAGGACGGTCCAATTATAGACTGCTCTCTATAACAACTAAAGATTATATCTAGACATAAAAAAATTTCTAAGGGATTTTTGTGCTTCAAAATATTAAGGATGATATCACATTAGATATAATACTGCAATAGTGGATCTTGGAAATGTTCTATGTTTAAACCAATTGTAATGTCACGAACTCAGTGCCACTCAATGGTGTCATGACCCGACCCTACCTGGGCTCGAGCCGCAACTACCCCAAGCCCGCCTCCATAGTCGAGGGGATGGCGACCAATGCCAAAGGCACTATAACTCGGGGAGGCCATTACCTATATACCTGTACACACACATGCAGCACACTCAATGCAAAAGTGCAAAGTAAAAGAAAAGACAAGTAAAGAAAAGAGAAAATATTATATATAAACCAAAAATGTGCATCGACCTCTACAGTACAAAGTAAAAGCTGAAGGTAAACTGAAAAGAAAAGGGAAAAAACACACTCCCAACCAGAAAATATCCACAACCCAGCAACAGGTAAACAAAAGAAATAGCTGGAAGGGTCCCCCACCTAGGACCTGACCACGAACACCACACGCGGTCCAAGCTCCTGAAGTCCTAAGCTCCACTAAAGTCACGACCAACATGTCAGTCGTCTGCAAGGGAAAACCAAGTGCGGGTAAAGCCTAAGCAGGGGTCAGTATAAAAATACTCAGTAGGATAACCCTAAGGCTCAAGGGAGCAACAAAGTAGTTACCAAAGGGTGAGCAGTAGAGCAAACAAGAAATGTAAAGGAGTACAACTGAGAGTTCAGTAAAGAGTAACAGTAGAGAGTCCAACTCAAACCAACAAGACGAAATAAGGTAGAATTGTCCAGACACAAGGAACTGGAAATTGTGAAAAGATGAACTTCCCATCGAGTCATCTCTTCCTATAGCAGGAGAGTAGACTCGTCCAACCACGAGAAGCTAGACACGGAAAGAAGGTGGCGTACCTCGCGCGTCTTCGCCTCTCCTGGTAGGAGAGTAACCAAACCCAAGAAGTGGGTACTAGAAAATGGTATATACATATATATATTCTCAACAAGAAGCCCTAAAAAGGTCGTAAGGGGATCTCCATCAAGTATCTCATCCCAAAAAGGTGAGTATCCAACAGTCCCAGAAGTAAACACCATCGATGCCCCGCATCCTGCACGTCTGCCCCGAACAACAAGTCAAGGGGCTCAAATCACCGCACCTCGACAATATCTGTTTTGGGCGGAAATGACTCACCTGCACGGTTTTAGGTTGCGTCAGAAGGACACGTCTCGGTGGGGGAATGTTCCCCTCATACTTGAGAGTTCTGGGTTAAGTCAAACCACACTCGTCACTACCCCGTAGTCGAGAGGTCTCTTTAAAGTCAAGGTCGTTCCATCACTAACCCGTACACCCAAGGGTCCCGCTCTGGTAATCACGGAAAGCCACAGACTAGCCTAGTAGAGAGGACTGAGTCTGGAATGTCAAAGGGTGTCCTAGTGCCCAGCTTGGCTGGAGGGTAATTAATAATAAGATATCGGACGACCCACTGCCCAGCCCAGCTGGAGCGTAAACCCTAACAAGATATCAGGTGACCCACTGCATAGCCCTACTGTAGGGTAAACCCTAAAAAGATATCAGGTGACCCACTGCCTAGCCCTGCTAGAGGGTAAACCCTAATAAATCATTAGGAGACCCACTGCCCAGCGCCGTTAGAGGGTAGACCTTGAATAAGTTGACAGGAGACGCACTGCCCAGCCCGGCTGGAGGGTAGACCTGGAACTAGACGACGGACGACCCACTGCCCAACCCTGTTGGAGGGTAGACCCTAAGAGGTCGTCGAGTGACCCACTGCTCAGTCTCTACTGGAGGGTAGACCCTATGTGTCGAGTGACCCACTCCCCAGTCTCTACTGGAGGGTAAACCCTAGAAGTCACTGGGAAACCCACTGCCCAGTCTCTACTGGAGGGTAAACCCAAAGAAGTCACTAAGCAACCCACTGCCAAGTCTTTACTAGAGGGTAAACCCAAAACTGCTCTGGTCATCTCTACTGGAGGGTAAACCCAAAGAAGTCACTAAGCAACCCACTGCCCAGTCTTTACTAGAGGGTAAACCCAAAACTGCACTGGTCATCTCTACTGGATGGTACAACACTGGCCAACCGAACACATAGTGGGTATCGTCAACCACCTGACTCCGGAAAAAAACCCGGGGAATCCACTCAAACTTGCTGTTCTAAACCATCAATCACAGGGCCAGGGGAAAAACTCAACCTCGCTCGTCAACAATCGGGAACCGAAGGACCCTCTACGTCGCAAGAGGTCAAAAGTATGAAAAGAAGAACACGACACGCACATGGGGCCCACACAACGTGTGGTCCCAAGTCAACCCCAACCGAACGCACAAACGTTCTCAGGTACAAACAACCACATGTACGTCCAAACGTTCCTGTATACTCCCAGAGTATGCCACGTTCCAGCCCAAAGGCTATCTTGCACACGTCACCCAAAGTCAACGCGAAGGCATAATGTAACAAATCCAACCTGCCACCTCAATGGCTGAGGCACAACCAACTACATCTCTTTAAGCATTTACATCACTCACACGGGAGTGCACGCGATCACACACCAAGGGTCTGCTAGAAACACGGTAGAAGAACCTCCACCGGGGCACCTTCACATTTCCACATTTAATAAGATCTCGTATGAGGCTTCGTTCACATGAATAGATTACACTGTTGTAATCCACGTGAAAAAACATGTGAGATCGTCAACTTACTCACCTAAAACAGTCAATCGGTGAAAAAAGGTACTATTCACCGTAACCAACCTGTGCGGGGCCCACCCCACGTTCCAGAAACTGAACAAATAGAGAACACCACTGTGATCCCTTCGGAAAAACACACGGTATTGACTACTCAATCACCCAAAATGGACACCTGGTGAAAAAGGTACTATTAACCATAGCCAGGTCGGGTGGGACCCACACCACGACCACGAAAAAGGTTGGTCGAACTGCGCCATCACAATTCTCTCGTAAAAACACGTCAAAAGGACTACTCACTTGAGTGGAATGGATATCCGGTGAAAAAGATACATTCCGGTGCACCGCACAGGAGCGGTGCTTCGTGGGACCCGCATCCCGGCCCCGAAACACAACGAACAGATCGCAACATTGTGATTCACTCAAAAAAGTACCGGAGATGGACTATTCACTTGTTCGAATATGACCTCTCAGTGATAGAGGTGGAAAATCATCGTCAACGCGCAAACGAACCTCGTGGGGCCCGCACCATCATGAGGAATCAGGGTGGGCAGATTGCAAAATTGCAATCCCCTCGGAAAAACACCATGAAACGGCTACTCGCACGCCCCAAACGGACGTCCGATGAAGAATTCGCTAAATGCTGCTCGCAGGTCAAAAGATGGGTCGTGGGGCCCATGCCTTAACTCCGGCTTCAATGCCCGAAACCACCTTGTAAAGCTTCACCCTGGCGCCAGGGTCCCAACGCCAATGATGATGCTCAAAACGGACGTCAGACGCGTCCGCGCCTTGAAAAAAAAGATCCCCCTGGAGGAAACGCCAATTCGCTTAAAGACATGTCGCGCCACCAAGGCCCCTCGTTTCGGGAATTAAAATTTTCCGAAGCCATTTCAAAATGTTCCCCTCAATGCGAGGTCCGCGCTGCCGCTGACGACACGCAAATCAGACATTTTTAGCAAAAGATACGGGCATCCTTATTTTTTTAAGGGGAAAACACCATTTGGGTCAGACCGGCCCCGTCCAGCCGGTCTGCCCCGCTCGGACCGGCCCGTGCCGGCCGCCCCATGATTGCCCCGGTCGGCGCCTTGCGTGGCCCGGCCCTCCATGGCCCGTGGCTCTCGCGGCTCTCCGCAGGCCACGTCGTCGCCCCCCCCCCCGACCAGCCCTCATGGCCGGTCTTGCTCCCCAACAGCGACCCGCGTTGCGCGGGTCGCAGTCGCGCCGCACGGGGTTGCGCGCCTCGTGGGACCCTCCTCCTTGTTCCCTACGCCGGTGCCCTTGGCCTGCCGCCGCCGAACTGAAGGCCTCCCCGCCTTCTAAAGCCGCTTCCACCGCCTTCTGAAGCCGCCGCTGCCTTCTGAAGCCGCCGTCATCCCGCCGGAGCTCGCCGGGCCGCCCTGCCAACAGCCGGAAACCACAAGAAGCCCAAAAACCAGCCAAAAACACCCTTGAACCCGCAAACTTCGGCGGATGATTGTGATCTCCTCAAAAATCGGATTTTAAATCCGAAAGATGCGATGGAAATTTCATAAATGTTATTACACGATTATGGGCTTCGTTTGCAAATTAGAAAGAATTTTAAAGTTATAAGTCGAACTCAAAATAGATGCGGGAATTAAAATTGAAACTGCAACCGCCTACCTCGATGGGCTTCGCCCGAAGCATCGCAAGGGTTCGCCAGATCATCCGCGCCTCGCTGGAGATGGTGGAGGAGATAAGGAAAGGTTGAGGGGTTTCTCTATGGGAGAACAAGGGGAGGAAGGGGATGGGGAAAGGTTTAAAAAAAATAGAATTAATTAAAAATTTGATTAATTTAATCCCATAATTTAACCCTCATCTGAAACTCTCGATGGGGTCGAGGTTAAGCCTCCCCTTGGGTAAACACCACATCCCGATCACAAAGTCAGTCTTGGAATTTTAATTCGAGGCCCCGTTCAAAAGTTTTTAAACTCAATTCCCGAGGCCGCCAAAATACGAAAACGCCCCTGGGGACATCTTTCACTGACATGACATGCCTGCAAAACATACACCCCTAATTGGGTAAACGTCACGCTCCGTACTCAATGGTGCCCTCGGTTTTCCAATCCGAGTCACCGTTTAAGAGATACTTGTGTTTCACCATTAAAAAAATAAATTAATTAATTTAATTATCAGTTTAACTTTCGGAAAGCGACGGAGGGGTCCAAATGTCCCGCGCCGACATGTTTTTGGTTGTTCCTAGGGTAAAAACCCAATTCTGGAGCCATTTGTGCACTTGGATCTCTGATATGAAGAACCGTTTAAGATTTATCCCATTTATTTGGCGTTCTCAGTGTGAATGCACTGAAAATTTAATTCCGGCCACACCGGGGCTCGGAATCTCACGCCGTCTGAAGGAGCTGCTCTGGAATAAAATCAAGAATATTCCAAAGTCCTTTATAGACAAAAATAGGGTTCTTTCATCATTCCCTCCATCAAGATTTTCATCCCCGAAAAGCAAAACCATGGAACAACTCAGGGTACTATGCCCGCACCTGGCTCTTTCGTACCCAGAAGATCTTTTGCACAGTCTCGTGTCACCGCATAGACCAAAGGATTTGATCTGTTCATGTGAGGTCTGCCCTCGCCGATGACGTGCATAGATGCATGCACACATCTTCTCGGGAAAGCCACGTGGGAGACATCGTGCACCCGCTCTAGACATTGGGGTTAGTGCAAGGCGGTATGGAACCTCACCATCCATTCGCATGGTCTCAAACGATCTGAAGGACCTCAAGGATAGGTCACCTCCCTGACTGAACCTCTATGTCGCATGTCGCGACTGGAAACACCGCCCGCACCCGGGAAAAGGCCCGATGATTCCCTCCTTCAGAATATCCATATGGTGAAACACCCATGGATATCTGACTGCGCAAGGTTTCACCGTCGATGTCTCGCAACCAAGACTCTCTTACACGCTCGGAGAGCGAAGGAGTCAACACCATCAACTAAATAAAAATGTCTCATGCATTTTTACCTTACCAACACAGGGTCACACCGATGCCCATCGCCACCCTGGTAACAACACAAACAAGGGGTAGGGAGAAAATGCATTCCACACATAGAGTCTAACAATTCTACTACAAAAAGTAGAAGAGCAGTAGAGCATACGTCTTACCACCTCATGCTCTGCATGATCGTAGTCATCCAAACCTCATGGCTGTCCACGGTCCCAACTGTCAGCTCATGGAGCCTGATGTGGACCACCTAGTGGTGATGGGAAGACCTCGTAAAGTCATCCCCCACTACCAACTCTTCCCGCTCCTCTGCTAGCACCACCTCTCAGGGCGCTACCCCGATAATGGCGTTGCCTCTGCTGTGGTGGTGCACCTACTGCCTGCCTGATACTCTCTGCATGCCTGGTCGGGCAGTCCTGTGCCAAGTGACCTCGCCCATCACAAGTATAGAACCGACTCTCTTCGGGCAGCACTGGTGCCCTCTAGCGCCACTGTGGTGTAAGAACATTCCCCTAAGTCCGGTTTTCATAAAGCCACCTGTGCGGAGGTTCCGCTTGCTGATGCCCGCTGGCTGCGGCAGACGTCTCAGCTCCAACGCGGTTGCTGTCACCTCCAACTCTAGAATCTGATAGGAAGATCTATGTCACCAGTGCCTGCTCTAGCGCCCCGACATACGTGGAAATTCCCAAGGGTACTATGACAGCACAAATATCTCGGCAGAGACCCTACTCAAACGTCCGCACACTAAAGTTATCACCATGGACCATGTCCGGGTAAAAGAGTGCACGGTCTACGAAAATAGCTGTGTACTCGTCCACCATCATCCCTCCCTATTGAAACTGCAGGAGCTCTTGAATCCGAATGGAGTGTAAGCAGGAGGGACAAAACTCTTCACGAAACAACAAAAGAAAGTCGCCCCACGAAAGCAACGAATCGTCAAGAAACTGAGTCAACTGACTCCACCAACCCCATGATTCTCCACGAAAAAGCTTGGATTCCAAATCTACTCTCTGATATTTTGGCATCTGCACAATCCTGCGGAGGAAAACCACTGTCTCGAACCAAACCTCTGCTGCCTGAGGGTCTGGGTCACCACTGAACCTCAGCGGTCTCAGCCACTGGAACTCACAGAGCGTGCTCAACCTGCTCTCAAACTCAGCCAGCTTTACTGAAGCTATCTGCTGCTCAACAGGTGGGGGTGCTGCTACCGGCCCACCTGGAGAAAGGGGATCGCATGATGGGTCCTGGACTGTGGCCTCGTATCTCACAGGGTCGTCGTCAAAAACCAAAACTGGCATCCTGGATGGCTCTCTTCGCGGAGACATCCTAAATATTATCAAGAAGTACCGCGGTCATATGAGAATATATGTATATACCAATTACAACGATGTGGATATGACTCAAGAAGGAATGTCAAAGACTCAATCCTATGTGATGAACAAACCAAAATTCCCTATAACAAGTGTCTCAGCACGCCGAGTAGACATGCAGGTTATCAGGGTCCTGGTGAGTGGATACGTCGACCGCCGCACCATCATTGGACACTCTGGCCTGAGAGCCTATCTTGAGACACTTTAAAATTGTTGCCCTAGATCCCAACCAATTCATTTTTAGGAACGTCTGAACATCACCCCATGGGACGAACCACCTATGATACCACTTTTTCACGACCCGACCCAACCTGGGCTCGAGCCGCAACTACCACAAGCCCACCTTCATAGGCCAGGGGCTGGAGACCGGCGCCAAAGGCACAATATCTCAGGGAGGCCTTTACCTATGTACCTATACACACACACACACACGCAGCACACTCAATGAAAAAGTGCAGAGTAAAAGAAAAGAGAAGTAACAAAAAGTGAAACCCCTATATATAAACCACAAATGTGGATCGACCTCTACAGTACAGAGTAAATGTTGAAGGTAAACTGAAAGGACAAGGGGTAAAACACTCGCCCAACCAGAAAAGTGCCATAACCTAGAAACAGGTAAAAAAAGAAATAACTGGATGGGTCCCCCACATGGGACCTGACCATGACCCCCGCACGTGGTCCAAGCTCCTGAACTCCTAAGCTCCACTGAAGTCACGACCAACATGTCTGTCATCTGCAAGGGCACAACATGTGCGGGCAAAGGCCAAGAAAGGGTGAGTATAAAAATACTCAGTAGGATACCCTGAAGGCTAGAGGGATAAACAAAGAAGGTACTGAAGGGTGAGGAGTAGAGCGAACAAGAAAAGTAAAGGAGTACAACCGGGAGTGCAGTAAAGGGTAACAGTAGAGAGTCCAGCTCAACCCAATAAAAGGAAAGAAGGTAGACTCATCCAGACACAAGGAGATGGAAACAGTGAGAAGATGGACTTCCCGTCGAGTCTTTACTACCTTTAGCAGGAGAGTAGACTCTTCAAACCACGAGAAGCTAGACACAGAATGCACGTGTCATACCCCGCGCGTCTCCGGCTTTCCTGGAAGGAGAGTAACCAAATCCAAGAAGTGGGTACTAGAACAAGGTATATACATATACCTATGGTCAACAAGAAGCCTAAATAAGGTCGTAAGGGGTCTCCATCCCATAGCTCATCCCAAACAGGTGAGTAGCCAACAGTCCCAGAAGTAAACACCATCGATGACCAGCATCCCGCACGTCCGCCCCAAACTACAATTCAAGGGGCACAAACCACCGCACCTCGACACTATCCGCTTTGGGCGGCACTGACTCGCCCGTACGGTTTTAGGTCGCATCACAAGGATGTTTATTGGTGGGGGAAAGCACCCCTAATACTTCAGAGTTCCGGGTTAAGTCAAACCACACCTCGTCACTACCCCATAGTCTAGAGTTCTCCTTAAAGTCAAGGTTGTTCCATCACTGACCCATACAACCAAGGGTCCCGCTCCGGTAATCACGGAGGAAAGCCACAGACTAGCATAGTAGAAAGGACTGAGTCTGGAATGTAAACAGGTGTCCCACTGCCCAGCCCGGATGGAGGGTAATTGATAATAAGATATCGGGTGACCCACTGCCCAGCCCTGCTGGAGGGTAAACCCTAACAAGATATCGGGTGACCCACTACTCAGCCCTGTTGGAGGGTAAACCCTAACAAGATATCGGGTGACCCACTGCCCAGCCCTGCGGGAGGGTAACCCCTAATACATCATCAAGAGACCCACTGCCCAGACCCGCTGGAGGGTAGATCTGGAGTAAGTCGACATGCGACCCACTGCCCAGCCTTGCTGGAGGGTAGACCTGGAACTAGACGACGGACGACCCACTACCCAGCCCTGTTGGAGGGTAGACCCTAAGAGGTCGTCGGGTGACCCACTGCCCAGTCTCTTCTGGAGGGTAGACCCTAAGTGTCAGGTGACCCACTACCCAATGTCTAGTGGAGGGTAAACCCTAGAAGTCAGTGGGAAACCCACTGACCAGTCTCTACTAGATGGTAAAACCGAAGAAGTCACTGAGCAACCCACTGCCCAGTCTCTACAGGAGGGTAAACCCAGAACTGCTCTGGTCATCACTACTGGATGGTACAACACTGGCCAACCGAACACAGAGTGGGTATCATCAACCACCCGACTCCGGAACAAAACCAGGGGAAACCACTCAACCCTGCTGATCTAAACCATCATGCACGGAGCCAGGGAAAAAACTCAACCCCGCTGGTCAACAATCAAGAACTGAGGGACCCTCTACGTCGTGAGAGGTAAAAAGTATTCAAAGAAGAACACGACACGCACATGGGGCCCACACGATGTGTGGCCCCATGTCAACCCCAACGGAATGCACAAACGTTCTCAGGTACAAACAACCACATGTACCTCCAAGCCTTCTCGTATACTCACAAAGTATGCCACGTTCTAGCCCAAAGGCTATGATGCACATGACACCCAACATCAACGCGAAGGCGTAACGTAACAACTCCAAGTTGCCACCTCAACGGCTGAGGCACAACCAACCACATCTCTTAAAGCATTTACATCACTCACACGGGAGTGCACGCGATCACACACCAAGGGTCCACTACAAACACGATAGAAGAACCGCCACCGGGGCACCTTCACATTTCCACATTTAATAAGATTGTGTATGAGGCTCCACTCACCTGAACATATTACATTTTTGTAATTCTCATGGATAAGCTTGCGAGATCGTCTACTTACTCACCTAAAATGGTCAACCGGTGAAAAGGGTACTATCCACCGTAACCAACCCATGTGGGGCCCACCACAAGATCTAGAAACAAAACAAACGGATCACACCACTGTGATCCCTTCAGAAAAACACACGGGATTGACTACTCAATCGCCCAAAATGGACAACCAGTGAAAATGGTACTATTCACTGGAGCCAGGTCGGGTGGGACCCACACCATGACCACAAAAAAGGTCGGGCGAACTACGGCATCACAATGCTCTCGGAAAAACATGTCAAAAGCACTACTCCCTTTAGTTGAACTGATATCCAGAGAAAAGGATACGTTCTGACGCACCACACACGAGCGGTGCTTCGTGGGACCCGCATCCCGGTCCCGAAACAGAACAAACAGATCACATCGTTGCGATCCTCTCGAAAAGGTACACGAGATTGACTATTCACTTTTCCCAAGACGGCCTCTTGGTGATAGAGATGGAAAATCACCATCAACGCCCAAACGACTCCCGTGGGGCCCGCACCATTGTGCGGTATTAGGGTGAGAGGTTTTCACCATTGCAATCCCCTTGGAAAAACACCCAGAAATGGCTACTCACACGCCCCGAATAGGCGTCTGAAGAAAAATTCGCTAAATGCTGCTCACAGCTCAAAAGAAGGTCCATGGGGCCCATGCCTCGACTCCTGCTTCATCGCCCGAAACCACCCTGGAACGCTTCGCCCAGGGGCCAGGGTCCCAACACCACTGACAGTGCTCAAAACGGAAGTCAGACAAGTCCGCGCCGTCCAAAACAAGATCCCATGGAGGAAACGCCAATTCGCTTAAAGACACGTCGCACCTCCGAGGCCCCTTTTTTCCGGAACTAAAAATTCCCGAATCCATCTCAAAACATTCCCCTCGACGCATGGTCTGCGCTTCCACTAACGGCATGCAAAACGGACGTCCGTAGAAAAAGATTCGGGCGTCCTTATTTTTTTAAGGTGAAAACCCCCTTTGGGCCGGACCGGCCCGGTCCTGCCCGGCCCTCCACGGCCCGTGTCTCCCGCGGTTCTCCACGGGCCACGTCGTTGCCCCCCCTCCCCCGATCGGCCTTCATGGCTGGTCTGGCTCCCCCACAAGAACCCGCGTTGTGCGGGTCGCGGTCACACCGCACGGGATCACGCGCCTCGTGGCCTACTCCCCCTTGTGCCCTACGCCGGCGCCCTCGGCATGCCGCCGCCGAGACGAAGGCCACCCCGCCTTCCGAAGCCGCCACTGCCCCCTTCTGAAGCTTCCGATGCCTTCCGAAGCCGCCGCCGTCCCGCCGGAGCTCGTCGGGCCGCCCTTCCCACCGCCGCAAACCACTTGAACCCCAAAAAACGGCCGGAAACACCCTTAAACCCGCCAGCTTCGACGGATGATTGCGATCTCCTCAAAACTCGGATTTTAAATCCAAAAGATGCGATGGAAAGCTCATAAATTTTTTACACTATTTTGGGCTTCGTTTTCGAATTCGATAGAAATTTATTGTTATATGTCAAGCTCAAAATAGATGTGGGAATTAAAATTGGAACCGCAACCGCCTACCTCGATGGGCTTTGCCCGAAGCTTCGCAAGGGTTCGCCGGAGCTGCCACACCTCATCGGAGCTGGTGGAGGAGATGAGGAGTGGTTGAGGGGTTTTTCCAGGCGTCAACAAGGGGTGTAAGGGGATGGAGAAGGGTTTAAATATAAAAAAAGAATTAATTAAAATTTTTATTAATTTAAACCCATAATTTATCCCGTATCTGAAACTCTCAACGGGGTCGAGGTTAAGCCTCCCCTACGGTAAACACAAACTCCCGAGCACAACGACAGTCTTAGAATTTTAATCTGAGGCCCCGTTCAAAATTTATTAAACTCAACGCCTGAGGCTTCCAAATTACGAAAATGCCCATGGGGCCATTTTTCACTGACAGCCCGTTCCCGCCAAACTTACACCCCTCCTAGTGTAAACGACATGCTCCGAACTCAACGATGCCATCAGTTTTCCAATACGAGCCACCGTTTAAGAGATACTTGAGTTTCACCATTAAACGAATAGATAAATTAATTTAATTATCCGTTTAACATTCCGAAAGAGAGCGAGGGGTCCAAACGTCCCAATCCGACATGTTTTAGGTCGTTCCTAGGGTAAAAACCCCATTCCGGACCCATATGTACAATCGGATATCTAATATGAAGCACCATTTAAGAGTTATCCCATTTATTTAGCATTCTCAGTGTGGACGCACTGAAAATTTAATTTCGGCCACACTGGGGCTCATAATCGCACACCGTCTGAAGGCGCTAATATGGAATAACATCAAGAATATTCCAATGTCCTTTATTGCCAAAAACCGGGTCCTTAAAAAAGGATCCTTGAGTCGGCTGTTTACATGAACCCATGTGCATCTTCTCAAACACCAGATTCTAGGGATTTGTATCAAGGTACTTGGTTTTGTCTATGTGAATATTATTCCTACAATATTAGAGTGGAATATAATTATTAAGTAACAATAGATTACTAGTGAAAGATTAATTAAACTGTTGGTGTAGAAGAATGAGACATTATGACCAATGGATCCATACCTACAGTATATGAAGCATGACAATAATTGAACAAGAGATAAACATCCAAAAGAATGATATAAATATATAACACTAGAAGTAAATTCATATACAATGATGATCATGTCATGTATCTACAAAAAAAACCCAAATATGTATACATGAAGTGGTACAATACATTTTTCAAAATATCAAATTACCAAAATGAACTAGCCTTACATACATCATGAACCTAGATCATAATTGTACTCCACAGATCTTAAGAAGCAACCAAAAACCTATAACACTTCAATTTCCCTTATCCATAATTGCAGACATATATTCTTCTCAGGTATCAAAGGTGTCTTGAGTATGGTCTGATATTAAATCCCAATGGGACACAAAAAAGATGTCTAATGACAAAAAATCAGTGAATATATAATAATTATTATGTAATGTCATTAAAAGAATATGTAAATGAAGTGATAAATGTAAACAACCCATAATTTTCCAAGATACCATGGACATCCATCTTCTACAACTTTCTTCATCCATAGATGGAAGGTCTCTGAATGAATAGAGAATCATGTATCATTTCATAAATATGTCTGTGGACCTAGCATATAACATATCATCCCTCAAAATGTTATGAGAATAATAGTTTCCAATAACAACCATTAATATGAATAAAACTCTAATTGTATACAAGCTTATGATTTGGATTTCCTACAAAATTAAATAAATAATTTCATATGATATTCAATTAAAACCCTAAGGTCGTTATTGTAATTCATTATTTGTAATAAAAGCATCACTCTAAGAATAAAATGATCCAATCAAACAATAATCCAATTG
Source organism: Viscum album (assembly GCA_963277665.1). Lineage (NCBI taxonomy): Eukaryota > Viridiplantae > Streptophyta > Magnoliopsida > Santalales > Viscaceae > Viscum > Viscum album. The sequence goes on from OY728146.1 coordinate 367,003,857, forward strand.
ATGGAGATCCTCATCAGGACCTAGGTATCACTCTAGATGTGGTATAAAATCATCACCATTTGAGTATAACCCTCGAGGAACACAAAGGGATCCCAAGTCTCACTCCAAGAATATATATAATTGTCCCTCTGAGTCAATTATTTCAAATACATATGTTTTCTATGTATTACTCAATTTTATGATAGTCATCCCCATGAGTCTATCCTTAGTATTCCACATGAGATTCCAACTGTCAGTCAAGTGTATGTATGGATGACGAAAAATGAGCCCATCCATGGAATTCATATATGAATCTATGTATCACCTGAGGAATATATTAATGTTTAATCAATATAATTTAATTAATTAAATTGTCATCAGTTGGATAATTATATTAACCCACACCTTAGAAGGTGGCTCAAGGAAATGGCTATGCTTAGAAGGTATAACCTCGTTACTATATCACATGGGAATTTTAATATAAGAACCAACTCATTTTTAATAACGTAAATGCATGGATATATCATAGGGACAAGGTATTCCATTCCCATCATTTAATCAATTAATAATTTATCATCCCATGGTAAGGTGTAAATGACACACCATAATGGAAAACAAATTCATATGCCACTCATGGTGGTTTAATTACTTAAACAACTCACCCGAGGGGTGTTTTTAGTTCTATGACATAAACCATTAAAAATTTATTAACAAGTCTAGTTAATTACAAAAGTCATACTTATCCATTAAATCAAGGAATTCATACAATTTAAAGGGTTCCACTTAATATTTCTCGGATGTGGCACAATAAATTATATAGAAAGACTCCAAATTTAAGGGAAAAGCATGAGATCAACTACGATAGGTCTGTAGTAGAGTGATAATACTATATTAAATATTATCCAGTTCAATAGAAAATTGATGAACATTTTATAAACATGGATATAGGGAATATTATCTTTTACATAAATTACATTATTGATCCCAATATGAATGAATAATGACACAAGTTGAATGGAGTACTTACCGACATGGATCCATTGAGATGAAAAACACACAATTCCATGATAAAATAATAAAATTATCGCAATGTCTAATATTTACCTTCGAGATGATATCTTAAGGTATTTTCCTACCTAAAATATGAATAAAATAAAATTATTTAGTTTTTTAATAGATTTTAGTGGAAAATTAGTAATTTCCCTATTTTTAACTAGGCTTTATGGTTTGGGCTCTCAATTTGGAAAAATGTATGCCAACTATGTTCCCTTCACTATTTGGAGTGTAATTTTAGATGGTTAATGCAAATTTTTTTCCAAATAGTGGAAAATCATGTCACATCCCAATATCAAAAACTGAATATGCCATTGTATGAGAGTTCACCTCCATCTACACTATTTCCACAAACCATTCATAAATTTTATGCCCACAACACAAGCCTTTCTTGGTTAAAACAAATTCATCCTTCTCCACCCAGTTTTTACTAATTTAGTTTCCTATAGATATTTTAGAAAATAGTTTCTCTTTGACCTCTGAATAATCCCTATAAAACCCTAATACACTAAACAACTTGAAGGTTAATTGAATTAGGACATAAAAAACATTTAAATCAAAATATTAATGAAATATAAAATATTTCATGCCTACAGGAAGAACCAGGAACATAAAATCATTACCTTAAAGTAATTTATCACTGCATTTCCCTCTCAAGGGTAGTGATGAATCATGAAAGAAAACAATCGACAACTATTCTTGTACATCAGCCTCCTGCTCCCGGATCTCATCCTATATAGGGTTCTGCTACCATCGCACCCATACTGGAGGTAATGAATGGCCTTAGAGTACCTTAATTCTTCAATCAAAAATTCTAATAGGATGCTCTGTGAAGGAAAAATTTACCTATATCTAAACCATATCAGGATAAAAATCATGAGGCGATTTTGAATGATTATGAAACAAATGATATATGTGGCAGAGATTGTTAATGGATCAATACCTCTAACATAACTGAAACTCATAGGCTACTAGATTGACTGTACCCTGAATCTTGAATATCCTAATTTATCACTATGAAAGATTACAATGAATCCCATTCCTCATGTTTCTCAGCCTCAGTGAGACATGAAAAAATACATGATCCCTAACAACAAAATCTAGAGGTCATCAATTCTGATTGGAAAAATATTTCTATTTATACTATGAAGTATCCATCCAATTCTAAATCAACTAAACATATTTTATAGCCTTATGAAAGAGACAAGATTTCACCATCACTACCTATCTATCCTATAACCAAAAAATGGTTGATTTTCGTTGAATACTGCATAATTCATCATACGTTTCCACTTATAAGGTCTCATGAAAACTATTTTTGAAGGGGTGATCAACTAAGGGAATATGCCTCTCTAAATATCTCACAAATTCTATGATTCATTCTTACCACATGTACTCAAGAACCTCAATTAGGCCCTTTAAATTTACATTAGTATGATGGTGGTAAGAAGTGCTTAGAATCACTTGCGTAACAAACATGCTCAACAACAATTTATTGACATATGATGTTAACTAGGAATCCCTATCTGAAAAAATATTTCGAGGGACCCTGTGAAGGTAAAAATCCTCACTGATATACAACCATGTTAGCTCATATAATTAGAAGGTATTTTGGATAACTAAAAAATGATACAAAATTTCTTGCCTATCAATAACAACCCAAACAACATCACTGCCTTACGGTGACCACAATAAACTAGTAAGGAATTTCATCACAACATCATTCCATTTCCACTCAGGAATGGTGAGTTGATGTAAATGTCTGATTCTATAATTTTGTTCTTACTTTAACCTATTTAAATATGGAACACCTCATTAACAAAACACAAAAATATCTTCTCCTACCTGGAGACCAATACAGGATATGTAAATCCCAAAACATAACAGTAGTGTGGGGATGAACTTACCATGTGATTTCATTAAAGTCCCACAGTATATCCTCATATAAGTATGATAAAATCCATATGAAACAACAAATATGCATAATTTCAACCTCACATATGGTCCAAACATGAATAGGTTACTCACCTTTTATACTCTACAATGTAACAAGGTGCATGATAGATCTCAACATTAAATTACTATAGGTACTAAACCCACATTCGCTACATCATATTTAAGTCCAACTATGTAAATATGTATTTTAGGATTTTGTATTCTATGTACACCAAAAAAATTTCTCCCAATAAGTAATGTATCCAATTGAATAAGGCATGTACAATAGTGGCATGGTTGAGAATATGAATTAGGTATTTACTCTCATACAACCTCAACTGAAGAGACTCATACACAACGACACTCTAGACCTACACTAGAACATATACAATCCTGATACTTGATGCATCACATTCAACACCATAAATATTTCTTGGATCTAGGAAAATAATCATCGGATTTAACAGGAATACACCTTTTAGCTCCAGAAAGGTTTTATCATAGGCATATGACCATATAAATATCTCACAGTTCCTATTGAATCCCATAATAGGTTCTTGTAAGCATGAAAAGTCCTATATAAAGAACCATTAATAACTATATAGCCCTAAGATACTATATATATCAATGATATTCCTAGGATGTTCTGAAGAAACTACAACTCTCCCCTTCTATTGGTTGATTGATACTCAAGCCTCTACTGTAATCTGACATGTGAAGTTAATATGATCTGTACAGAAGTGGCACATTTTAGTATATCATATAACTGAGGATATCTATGTGTATCTAATATGATATTATGATTTCTGTAATGGTTGGGTTGAGTGTGAGAATTCATCGAGATACCATCCATGAATACGATAATAAACAAATCCAGATATGTTGTCAATGTTATGTTTATCAGTGTCATGAATAATATTAGAGTGTTTGTGAGACCAAACACCATATCCAAATACTCATATAGACCATACGTTCTATGAAAATTTATGTGATGTATGTCTGATGTTCTAACATACACAAAATTGATAATCTGAAATCAAATCAATCTTTGATTCGACCCATGCTACTCAGATATGGTCAAAGAGATCATCTATCTGTGGAAGAGGATATCTGTTCTTAACCATTAGTTAGTTCAATTTTCATAATCTAAACATAACATTATAGTTTCATCCATTTTTTTATAAAAGGAGTTTTTAACACCACATATAAGTATTAGGTCTGATAAACCCCTTTTTCTCTAAATCTGCTATCTTCTCCTAGAGAAACTGCATCTCTATTATAGCCATCTTATAAGGATGATTGGAAACTAGTGGAGATCATGGAACTAGATCGATAAAGAACTATCACTCTTTCACTGGTGGTAGTATTGAAAAGGCATCGATGAAAACATCCTAGAAATTATCAACAAATAGAGGGAAATCTTCCTAATGTGTTCACTAATCATCCATATATAATCATTGAATATGTGATGTCATCCCACTGAACCCATGATAATAGAGTCTAGATTGACTTTCCTAGACATCCCATTCACCGGTTTGAATAAAATCCCTTCCATCTATTCATATTAATGTCACCCTTTAGTGATAGAAATAAATGAGAACATGGAAGGGAACCAACCAGCCCATCTTGAGAAGGATGACAAAACCATTCATATCACAGATAAATAGGTCACTTTCAATGTGACACTCTCAAATATCAATGGGATCTCCCTAAATTAACATAAATCCTCATTTTGAATACCCAATGTAGTATCAAGCATCACAAAACCCTAAGAACATTGATCACTGAGCCCATGGATCATTACAATTGGCACATATATAAATCTATGAGGGGATCCTATATCAAAAAGGGTAGGTCCTATAGTATAGGGAACTAGAATTATACCTCTCACACTAAGAATTTTCGGACGATTCTGATCATGTGTTGGTTTCACTAGGTATATCTTGCAAATTTCGTGTCCTTATGATAAATCCTAGCTACCCGGAGTAGACATGCTCTTTTGTCATTGTGAATATGTGGTCTGACTTCCATGACCATAAGCAGCACCTCAGCCTCATCAGATGGATGTACCCCAACTCCCTTCTTAACAAGAAGAAGATGACCCCACTCCTACATGTGTAGTTGGTGTAGACCCTATATCATGAACATTTAGAGTAAAAGTTTATCAAAAGCAGTGTAGATTTCTCACCAAGATAAAAGATCGTCACCTAATTGGGTCCCTCATACACTTAGGTCCCGTATTTCTTAGTCTACCACATAGGTGGCACCTCACCAAGTTACCTGAGTATGTTATCATGATACTAATATCACTATGAAGAGGTTATAGATGATGTATCATACTTCTAGTGGATACTACATCAGATCTAGGTGTTGAACCGCTAGGTCTTACACCCCCATCCCCATTAGGTTAAGATCTATGATAATCACCATATTCAATATTCATGAAAAGGTAGGCAGTGAAAGTCCATTAACCTATGATCATACATCATACATAAAACCACCATAAAATATATTGACTTTAGATAACTCTTCGCCCATCAGAATGGATGTGAGGCACTAGAGCTATGTAAAACAAGTTCAAAAATCCATAACTAATTACATGACCTACTCTGAGTGCATGACCTTAGGGCATTTATTAAACCACAACATCTCATTATAGAAGTGATCATAGAATTCCATATTAAAATCTATCCAAGGAATCTCCCTTTGAAAATAAATCTATGTAATTAAATTCCACCATCTCATGTATGATTATAAATTTAACACCCAAAGATTTCATAGTGTGTTATTTTTCAAAATAATTCAATAACTTGCAGTACACGCAACACCGAGTTAAAGCGCACCATGACTTACCAAACAAGCCGTTCAAAAGAGGTTATGAATAGAATTAACTGAATTTTAAACTTTATATAATCCTTATAATTTTAGAATCCATATTATGAGCTTCTTATACATAATGTAAGAACAAAATCCTTTTTTTCAGATAAAAGAAGTATTTTTCAAAAATGCACTTTTACCAACTTTAAAAGGGAACCATTTTTAAATCCAATATTTTAAACCTTTATATATTCAATTTGACTAAATAAACTTATTCATTAGAATAGGGACATAAAAAATTTACAATGTAACACCCCAAGATTCCACAGTACGCTTCTCTTTGAATAATATAGTAGTGTGTGTTGTACGCAACTTCAAGTTCGAACACACCCTACAACCAATCAAACTAGCCGTAATGAATATTATTACCTAATTTTTAAAATTTTATAAATTTTATCTCTCATAATTGACTTCATTTTTGGATTCAGAGTATCAAATTTAGCCTAAGATGAAATTTTGGTACTTTTCATATAACATTAATATTTTGATGAATAGTGAAAATTACTAAATTTTAACTAAAAGCAGCTTTTTTAATCAAAATAATTAATATTGGGAAATTATGAATTTGAGTGGTTTGAAATTATAATTTGAATATATTTTTACAATTTTATCCAATGGTGTTCATTATAATTAATTTCACTTTGAAATTGGACATAAACAATTGTCAATCTTTTGATATATATTGTTTAAAAAAAACGCAATTTGTTGTGACTGCGGGAATTAGTTATAAAATTAATTAATGAAACTTATATGTTTGGAATTTTTTAAAATAGAAATAATTTTTGAATTTGGAATATCAATTATAGCTTAGGGTGAAATTTTTGAATTGTTCTGAAAAACATCAATTTTTGATGAATAGTGAAACTACTAAGTGGTAGTTAAAAAACTGAATTTTTCATAAAACATAATTTTACCACTTCTGTGATTGGAATTTTGAAAATCCGCAAGACATGGTTAATATAAAGGAGTTAAATGTCGTTCAATGAGATGAAAATAATTTTTGGTGAATAGTAACTTTTTACTTTTATTTACCACAGTTAAAAGTAAATTGGGTAATTAAGGGTAAAAATGATATTAATATTACCCTAACACATGTCCTAATTCTATTGGAAAAGTTTATCTCGACCAAAAACAACCTTATAATAAGATACTATCATTTATGTCCACTTGGATTAGATTATGACTTTTATTATTATTTAATTCAAAGAAGAGTTAAAAGAGTTAAAATCAAAGTTTATTTACTGAAACATTTTTAATATAGGGTTATACATAAGATAAATTAGATTGTAAATATTCCTTAAAAAGATAAAAATATTTCCAACATAATAATTTTTTATTTATAATTTTTAGACATTAAAAAATTTAATTTATTTATGACACAATGATGATGCATTAATTAACTAATTAATGAAAAATTAAAATTATTAATATTATAAATACCAAAAATAAGTAATTTGAGACTTTATATAAATAAAAATAATTTTCTAGAATAAAATGACATGTTAGGATTGATTTAATTAAATTTTTTTTAAGAAATAATTTTGTTATGATTTTTACAAAAATCAATTACTGAATAGTGTCAAAATTGACATAAAAGAGTTATTAAAAAAATATTATATTATTAATTGATATTAAATTCCTAAAAATATAAGGTTTGGAAAAGCTACTTATATCATGATAGGTGTATAATTAATGGACCAGTTGGGGGTCTCTTGGATGTATATAGTATGTTTATTAACCATAAAATATAAAAATACAAAGAGACATTGTAAAAGTGAAACTAATTAACTAAGAGTTAATACTTAAGGATAAGGTTAATATAATGACCCAAAACTATCTAAATTGTATTGGTTGAGTGGTTTTAGACCCATCACCACCTTAACCTGTAAATAGTCCACTTTGGAGCCATTAGAAACCGAATATTAATTTATTATAAAATAATATTTCTAGCTTTTCCAAAGGTGCCTCTCACCCATCTTATAAAAGGGAACTCTCCCTTCTCATTAACTCATACCTTCAAAGCCTTTTGGTTCGGCCAAACTCTTCAAAAATACTCTCTAAAAATCCCTCAATTCATCCTAGAGTCCTTACATTAGTCAGAAAGCCAACTTAAGAAGCCATTTTGATCAAATCAAAAGGAAGAACCCGAAGAAGAGGTAATGATTTCACCATCCTTTTTCAAGTTCCTTTCTTCTTCCACTTCTTCATTCTTTGTTATTACCACTCTAAAATAATTAATCCAGTATCTCCTATATACTTTAATATTATTATAAATATTCTAAAACCATATTCAGTATTCTATCCATCCATTGAATCACATGTCACCATACGTGCGTACGTACGGCTTACCGTCTCCACGTCGTGGTGTAATTGTTATTCAACATATTATTATTTGTATGGGTATAATAATGATTTGTAATTCATGTAAATAATAAATATAACATGATAATTATTCTGTATATATGATATAACATCCAATTATATATTATTTTAATATCAAAAGAATGATATTTTTGCTCGTACGTACGTACGGATTACCGTCTCCACGACGCGATGAGATTCATTTCCAAGTTCACCATTCATCGACGATTATAAAAATATATATTACTAATAAGTATGTAATATATGACATTATAATTCTACTAGAGATATATATATATATATATAATGATTTATTTACTTACATATATCTTATTCATTTACTTCAGTTCAATACTATATGAAAACAGAAACTGCGTTTATGCGTACGTACGGACTACCGTCTCCAAAAACGGTGTTTTCCATTTCATATATATGTCTATTATACATATTTATATTCTAAATATATATGATATATTTATCATGTTTTATATTCTGGAAGTATTTAAATCATGATCTAAGTGATAGAACCAAGAGTGACAAGTTAAAACACGTACAATAAAGAAAGTTATTATTACCCAAACTGTTAACTTAACATGGAAATTATTATTAAATTGGTAATACAAAGTCATAAATGAATCCAGTATGATAAAATAAATATTAATATGGTTCTGTTATAATTTAATAACATACTACGATCTTCGTACATGAGGTTAAACGTACCCTCGACTAAAGGAAAGTGCATGGTAAGGGGTTGTCATCTCACTCCTTATTCCCGTGAGATTCATGCCATATTTCCACTATTACCTTTTGTGTGGTGTATGTACTGCCCATAATTATATTCGTTGTGTAATACACTTTAATTTATGTGTATTTACTGATTCATTGTATGATACCTCTTTCATGGGTTGTATGTTTCGTAAGATCTCAAACTGGTAAGGGTTAATTTCACAATCTCTTTATTATCCGAGGTTGTTTTTACATAAGTATCTACTGGGAAATATTTATTATCCATGTACATGTGTTATGAAAGAGTTATCAAAGGGATTATTTTAAGGTACTTTTTACTAAAACATCATTTCAAATGTTTTAAATATTTATTCTTCTAAATTATTCTCATTAATGTCCATGTCTTCAAAATGATTTTAAGGATTTATTTATATGGACATGAATGTTTTTTTAAAATGATAATTCCTTTCAAAAGTTTCAAATTTTTATGGGACACATTGATTCAAAAATGTCTTCAAGTGATTTCTTTTTTAAATTTTGTGACTTTTAAATGTTTTCATGAAAAGGGGTATTTCTCTCAAAGAGTTTTACAAATCAATCACTTCTATGTCAAAATCCTTTAATGGATTTTAATCTTGTTTTGATGTTGATTTATCTTGATACAAATATTCCATATTGTGTTGAAGGTTTTGTGATATATTTGACTGTGGATGTGTTATTTTTATACCATTCATGGTTTATGGGTAAAGTATTGACATTTCTCATGCTAGTTTTAATATAAATTTTTATGTTATATTTTATCCTCTTCTTAAGATGAATGCGTTGGAATAGTATGTTCCGGGTTGGGGACCGGTAAAAGTAAGCCCTCCGGGTTGGTGTCCAGTTATTAGAGGCACTCTGGGTTGGTTTCCAGTTATTAGAGGAACTCCGAGTTGGTCTCCGGTTATTAGAGGCACTCCGGGTTGGTGTCCGGTTATAAGAGGCACTTCGGGTTGGTGTCTGGTTGTTATATGCACTCCGGGTTGGGTTTCGGTTATAGTTAGCCCCTAGGCCTTGGAACGAGGCCTTTATAATGAAATTAAAGTTCAGCATTATGCATTCCATCATTATGAAAGTGGTTAGTGATATTGCATGTGATTATTCGATTAGTAGAATATAAATGTGAAAAAGTAAATGGCATTATTTCATTTTATTTCTGCCATATTATGCTGAAGTTCAAGTTCAAATGAATTTTTTTTAGTTTTATACATTTCCTTAAATGTTTATGCTTATTTTTGAAAGTTTCCGTTGTATTTCTTACCCTTACTAAGCATTTGAGCTCAACCCTTTCTATGTTTTATTTTTCCCAGGATTCCAAGAAGTGTAATGTGATTGATATGAAGGGTTAAGAAAAAGGAATAATGGAATTAATAAAGTATTATTTATGCTGTTTTGTATGTTATGAAGTGTAATGTAAGATTCATGTATGTAATCTATTTTCCAAGACTGCTAAACTGATCGGTTCTTCGGGACTTGGTTCCTTGTAATCATTCCAATGTATTAAAATAATGCACCAACTCTGGGTCACCGGGGTAGGGGCGTTACAGTTGGTATCAGAGGAAGTTTAGCAATAACCTTGGAAACTAGATTTAGATAAAGTATGATTAGAGCACATATCCCTAAGATAGACTTTGAGTATTAGTATAGAATAACTTCCTAGAATTTTGGTATTGTAGATATTTTGTGATTTTTCCAAGAAATACATCCCTGTCTGGATACGAGCAGGTAGAGGCGGCAATGGCACAGATGTACCTAGGGGTAAAACCTGAAAACACCGCTTTGAGCTAGACTCGAACGGGAACTGGTGCACGACAAAGGGCTTTGCCACACTCTTGGTTACGACACTCCCAGGGGATATTCTTAGGATAATTCTCATTTTATTTACAAACCATTATGAAGGGCCCGTGAGTATATACTTACTCAAAGAAGTTTTTTTTATGATTATGGATTATATCCATAAACTGTTCACTTTGCATTAGGAATTATTTATTGCAATTCATAAACTGACCTAGTTTATGCTATTGTATAGAAATGGAGCCCAGTAGAAGGAATGTGAACTCCAGTAATACATATGATCCAAAGAGTAAGAAGGATCGTATCTTTCATGGTATTAAGACATCATTTACAAGGGAAATAGTCTCCCACGTATTATCATCACAGGAATAAATAGTATCATGTGTGGATAAGATAACTAAAGAGTTTACTAAGTCCTATGGTTTTGAAGGGAAGCAAGAGAAGAAAAGGATGGAAGAGAGAAAGATGGATAAAGGTAAGAGGGAAAAGAATAATTTCCCCATATGTGATAACTGTGGGAAGAAACACCATGGAACTTGCTTGAAAGGAATGTGAGTTTGTTATAAGTGTGGAGAAAAGGTCACAAGGTATGTGACTGCAAGGGTAAGAAAATGGTTTCAAATGTACAATGCTTCATTTTCATGGTGTTTGGACACTACGCGAACCTATGTCCCAGTCATCAGACTATGCCGCAAATGATGCTATTGGATAATAATCAAGTTATCATACTACCACAGATGAAGAGGAATGATTAGAGTTCTTATGTTGATTATGTCATTTGAGTGTTGTATCAATAATGCACTTGTTATAATAATTATGGAGTATATAAGGATTGTACTGCAGTACTATTTCATTAAGGACTTGAGATTGTGTGGAACAATGAAAAGTGACTCAATAGAAGGATAAATTTTTAGAAAATATATGGTTGAGAGAATGATAAACCATAATATAGTTTTGATTCCGAGGTAGTGATTTTAGAATAATACATGATTGATTTGGATAAATTATATTGGATATTATTGACTACCTTGAAACTGATTAATGATTTGTATATTCCATCATTATTGGAGTTTATAAAAAAATTTTATTTAAGGAGTATATCCATTATTATTTAAGGAATAAGGGATCATGAATGTAATCAATAAGGTTTTATGGTAATTCAGGATGTTGTAGTGTTTTAAAAGAAAATACGATGAAGGTGTTCAGATGTTATTACGCAGCAAAAAGGATATTCATTTTTGGACTAAAGCCTTTTGGATAGTTCTAGTTTGGATTATTTTTGGATTTCCATAAAAGGACAACCCAAAGGTTGGGTGGCAACCTGTCACTTACGGAAAGGCCGCAAGAATTGAACCCACAAACGAAGGGAGATGAGGGTGTATCACCTACCAGTGGCCCACGTAATGTCCAGGATTAAATAATGTAGTTTTTTTAAAGATCTGGTAGATGAATTATAAATTCATTTTTTTGGAACCCTATACGAATAGGATAAATAGAATATTTTTTTACGTTCTATTATCTTTTAGAGTGAAAGATGAGTTTGTGGTAGAAATTAGTTAATGGATGGAACTCTACTTTTCAAGAATATATTTTTCTTTTCTCTTATTATATGAAGAAATTAATTCTTATACTTTTTTAAGGAATCCTAAAATCAAAAATGTGTTTTCTTAATACCCTATGTTTTGTTGAACTGATGGTATTTCAAATCATCATAGATCGATGAATTTAAGGAACTAAATTTTACACTTGTTTGTGATTGATGACCTCAATCACTACCTATAAATATTTACGTTTTTCCTCCAATTATATGTCTCTAATTTCCACCAATGTTATCCTAATTGAGATCATAATTTGGTGGTGACCCTTTCATTTCTCGTTTCCTCATATTAAGACTAAATTTTAGTAACCCAATTTCCGATGTGGGTTTTCCCACAAAGATATTTGCTATTTTCAACCATTTATTTTCTAAGAACAATTTCAAATTGTGAGGACACAATTTATTGAAGGAGGGGAGAATGTAACACCCCAAGATTTCATAGTGTGTTTTTTCTTCAAAATAATTCAATAACATGCACTACACGCAACACCGAGTTAAAGCGCACCATGACTTACCAAACAAGCCGTTCAAAAGAGGTTATGAATAGTATTAATTAAATTTTAAACTTTATATAATCCTTATAATTTTAGAATCCATATTATGAGATTCTTAGACATAATGTAAGAACAAATTCCTTTTTTTCAGATAAAAGAAGTATTTTTCAAAAATGCACTTTTACCAACTTTAATAGTGAACCCTTTTTAAATCCCATATTTTAATCTTTTATATATTAAATTTGACTAAATAAATTTATTCTTTAGAATGGGGACATAAAAAAATTTACAATGTAACACCCCAAGCTTCCACGGTACGCTTCTCTTTGAATAATACAGTAGCGTGTGTTGTACGCAACTTCGAGTTCTAACACACTCTACAACCAATCCAACTATCCTTATTGAATATTAATACCTAATTTTTAAAATTTTATAAATTTTATCTCTCAAAATGGAATTTATTTATGGATTCGGAGTACCAAATTTAGCCTAAGGTGAAATTTTGGTACTTTTCGGATAACTTTAATATTTTGATGAATAGTGAAAATTACTAAATTTTAATTAAAAACAAATTTTTTAATAAAAATAATTAGTAGTGAGAAATTATGAATTTTTGTGGATTTAAAGTATAATTAGAATATATTTTTACCATTTTATCCAATGGTGTTCATTATAATTAATTTCACTTTGAAATTGGACATAAACAATTGTCAATCTTTTGATATATATTGTTTCTTAAAAACACGCTATTTGTTGTGACAGTAGGAATTAATTATAAAATTAATTAATTCAGCTTATATTTTTGGAATTTTGTAAAATAGGCATCATTTTTGAATTCGGAATATCAATTATAGCTTAAGGTGAAATTTTGGCATTGTTCTGAAAAAAATCAATTTTTGATGAATAGTGAAACTACTAAGTGGTAGTTAAAAAACTGAATTTCTCATAAAACATAATTTTACTACTTCTGTGATTGGAATTTCAAAAATACGAGAGACACGGTTAATAGCAAGGAGTAAAATGTGGTTCAATGAGATGAAAATAATTTTTGGTGAATAGTAACTGTTTACTTTTATTTACCACGGTTAAAAGGAAATAGGGTAATTAAGGTTAAAAATGATATTAATATTACCCTAACACATGTCCTAATACTATTGGACAAGTTTATATCTATCAAAAACAACCTTAGGAATAAAATATTATCATTTAGGTCCACTTGGATTAGATTAGGACATTTATTATTATTTAATTCAAAGAAGAGTTAAAAGAGTTAAAATCAAAGTTTATTTACTAAACCATTTTTAATATAGGGTTATATATAAGATAAATTCTATTGTAAATATTAATTAGAAATATAAAAATATTTCCTACATAATGATATTTTATTTATAATTTTTAGACATTAAAAAAGTTAATTTATTTATGACACAATGATAATGTAGTAATTACCTAGTTAATGCAAAATTGGAATAATTGATATTATAAATACGCAAATAAATGTAATTTGATACTTTTTATAAATAAAAATAAATTTTTAGGATAAATTGAAATGTTATGATTGATTTAATTAACTTTTTTCGAAGTAATCATTCTGTTATGATTTTTACAAAAATGAATTATTGAATAGTGTCAAAATTGACATAAAAGAGTTTTTAAAACAAATATTATATTATTAATTGATATTAAATTAATAAAAATATAAGGTTCGGCCAAGAGACTTATATCATGATAGGTGTATCATTAATTGACCATTTGGGTGTCTCGTGGATGTATATAGTATGTTTATTAACCATATAATATTAAAATACAAAGAGATATTGTAAAAGTGAAACTAATGAACTAAGAGTTAATACTTAAAGATAAGTTAAATATAATGACCCAATGATTAGTCACTAAAAGTGGATAATATTAATTTTTAATATTTTTATATTCATTTTTACAAAGTCCATAAACATTGTTTTTAGTGCATTACATAAATAGAACTTCATTTCTCATCAAAAATGCAATTCATGTTTAAAATGCAAATTTGGGCCCAATCAGTCATTTGTTTGTTGACAATATTATATTCATTTTCGGAATTGGAAATTTTGGGATATGATTTATCACTTTGTTTGGAACATTTTATATTTTTGGTCCGCTGGATGAATTTCAAAGGAAGATGGAGAATTTTGCGCCTGAAGGCAGAAACTTGCTGGAAAAAGCATAATGCGCCTAAGGCCCATCAATCAAATATGGGGCCAAGACACCAAGCCCAAAGAAGCTCAAATTTATACAGTATAAATATAGAAATATGAGGATCATTTTATTCAACTGTGTCCGGAGCTAATTCTGATGTTTTCATGATGATAAAGAGATCTGAAGTTGAGATTTAAATGGAGGACCCGGCATTAATGCTCAGAAATCCGTCCCACCATTTCGACCATAACATCCAAATGGATGAGCCAAATTTTCTGAAATTTTTACATATCATAGAGGAGATATGTAAGAAGATATTTCCCTTCTACAACCCCTCAGGATTCGGCCTTATTTAATTTATAATTCATACATCAATATGGTGGACGAATCTGGATAGTTTTCCGGGTCAAATTCGAAACATCAATTTCCTTTTGATTATTCACCCTCCATTTGACTCTATTAATTGTTGGGGGTGAATTAATTGTTGGGGGATGTACATAAGGCTCCTAATATGACTATATAAGGAGCTGGTGGCGAAGGGAATTATCATCTAACATTTTTCTTTGAATCCATGTTTTTCTTTCATCCATTGCATTTCATTCAATTGTAATTTTCTGCTTTCAATTTGTAATCGCATCGTCATGTTTTCCCATGTATGTTTTTCTTTCACGTTTATTATTTTAATAAAATTTCTTCTTCGTCCTAAATTTTTATTTTCCTTTTCTTTACACGTTGATACCATTGAATCATGGTTTGAAATTATTCACACCAACACTTGTGATTTCAATCACACAACGGTGGAGTGTTCGTTCTTTTAATAATTTTCTTCTTCTTCAATTCCGACCCCATAAGTCTACATCCCACTTCCATTGGTAGAATAGCATAAATGGAGGGATAAACTCATAAGGGTTGATCCAAGGGATTAGCAAGGTCATGGATTGAATGTTATTTCATGTACTCAATATTTAAATCTATTCCTTATTTTAGGATTTCCATTTTATGAGTTACATTCTTTCTCATCTTTGCCAACTTTAACAATGACACATTTTGAGTTCTAGTACGATCTATTTCCTTTGAGTGCTCATTAAAGTGATCCTCAATGTGAATTAGTGATTGGCCTTGGAATTGTGTAGGTATTAAATTGGTGAATGATTTGGAAGAATTATCTCATTGTTTGGATATGTCTTGAATTAATGACATGAAATTTTCTAAGAAAAGAAATTCATCCAATCCACCTCAAGAAAAACCCTAGGTTCAACCCACCATCAATAATTGTTTAGTTCACATAATTTTTTATTATATATTATTTAAAATATATCTTTAGTTCTTCAATTAAAATCTACCTCAATGTTGGCCACTTCATAGCCAATCCATCAATAAATCATAGCGTCTCAAGGTTACTTCTTCGGTCCCTGTGGATTCGATCCCTACTTTTACTTTAACGACCGCTTTTACCGGTAGGGTAAATTTGGGCACAACCAAATTTTGGCGATGTTGTCGGGGACCCAAGTAAGTACCTTAGACCCAAATCTTCTTTTCTCACCCCAAATTCTCTATTCTCACCCTAATTTCTCTTCTCTTTTCCCCTTTTTATTTCTGTGTGTCCAAAAAAACCCCAAAACTAATTTTCAATCAATTTCAATGGATTATCCTCCAAAATACCCCTTCATAAATAAATGTTGTAATCAAGTCGGAAATCAATATTGGGAAACACCTCACATAGGGAATTTCATTGACCAATCCTTAATTGAATACACCACACCAGATGAGATGTATAATCAATGGAATGCTGAATGTTTACAAGATCAATTTCCATACCTATTAAGAATGATTGAAATGATAAATAATGACGAAGTCCATGATGTACAAATATATATCAACCCTAATCCTGAAATTTTTTTTGAACAATTTTGTAAACAAATGGATAAAATGAATTCAGAAGTTTCATCTTTCAGATTACAATTACAAATCTTAAAGACTTTTGAGGAACCCGTTCCCACTCAAGATGTTCTTTCCTCATCATTGATAGATGAATATTTTATCCCAAAAACCTCCCATGAATTGAAGAAAGAACTAACCTTTGGATATGGGATAATTGAATAGGATCAAAGAAATGTTAAAGAGTATTTAACTCAGGATGAAATTAATTTTTTGGAATCACGAGGGGAGAATTTGTCTTCATCGATTGAGTGTTCGGAATATTGCTCCAATAACAATTTTTTAGAATCACTGATCATTGAACCATTGGGAGATATAACGAATATTGTGTCTATACACACTCATGAAATTCAAATGGAAATTTTTTTGGATGAATCATCTTTTCAAAAGGAACCAATTCTTTCAAATGTTTTTAAAGAAGAAACAATTTTTGATTCAAATTATCATTCTTCTTTAGGAAAATTCAATCAAAATGAACTCGATGTTTTAATACTTCTTTCCCTACTCAATAATCCCTCTATTTATGATAACCAAGACCATTCAATTATCATAAATTTTCATCAAGAATCTCACCATGTAGGAATGAACCTTGAAATCATAGGAAATAATCCAGATAAAACACGATCAACCATTTTAGATATTCCTTGGATTTTACCAATCATTGTAGAAAATAGGATTTTATACGGAACAAATTTCAAAATAACAATCAATCTATATCTTGTTGATGTTGAGAAAGATGGGTTAATTAAAATTTTGAAAGTTGGAATTGGATAAGTTGGGGGGTACAAGTTGAGACAACGACGTTAAAAAAAAGCGCTGCATGGGAGGCAACCCATAGTTTTCATGTTTTCTAATCATTTTGAATCATTTTCTTTTTCATATAATAAATTACCATAGACAGTTGACCTGTTCTTTTTTTATGAGTAAGGATGGGTATGAAAGGTGAGCGCCATATTCATCCGTGTCACGTGGCGTGATCTCTGAGTAATACCTTACCCAGAAATCTAAAAAAAGACAATGTATCATCAGTTTATTTTGTTTTGTTTATTATTATGTTTTTATACGTTAAAAAAATAAAAGGACAAGTCGTAATTCATATGGAGAATCCATTCACCACCATCCAAGCCACTAAGACTCAAATCCAGGATTGAAGGGAGACTATGGCATGCGCTATCATCATCAACCACCAGGTGACTTATTTCCATGATTATAATTTTAATTTTCTTCTTTGAACTCATCTCCTACCCCTTCTAACTTTTCTTTTCTTTAAACACTGGGGACAGTGTTATTCTAAGTTGGGGGGTGATAAAATATGATTTTTTTTCAATAAAAACATGCATAAAAAGATAAATTTCATTAACCTTGAACATGATAACACACATTCCAAACTATAAAATTGGATATCAAATAAATTTTTCATGCCTTGATTCTGATTTTAATGCCAGTTTAAGTTCATGAGCATAGTTTTTGGAAAGTGCGGTTGTCCGATGTGATTTTTCAATGTTTACATTTTCATCCTCTTAATAAAAATTCCACAATGCACGTCTACTGGATCGTGGGTGTAAATTTGAGTTCTTGGGTCCCTTTCATTATAGCATAGGGTTCTGGGGTCACTTTTAGTTTAATTTGAGTATAAAAAAACAAAAAAAACAGAAAAAAATGACCACATTGAGCAATGTTTTGTCCAAATGTGTGGCATCCGGCACTTGGGGATCGTGACTCCATAGTTGTCTTTCCCAGAGTTAGGCTTTATATCTCTATTTTAGAGCATGAAATTGACAAATTGCGTGGCGTCCGACACTTGGGGATCGTGACTCCATAGTTGTCTTTCCTAGAGTTAGTCTTTTCATATCTATTGTGGATAAAAAAATCATCAATAAAAATAAAAAAAAGATACTCATGTTAAGGTTTAATGTAATTCTCACCTAGCGCTTCCATTTTTCCCCTTGAACAATAAAATGGGCCCCATATCTTTTATGATGCATAGCACTTTATCATGCTTAATTGGAATTGGATGAAATGTGGCAATGAATTTGAACAAAGGAATGGGCTTGGGCTTGGGATATTCTTATGGACCTAGCTTGTTTTTAATGATTTTTATGGGATTTCATAATTTTTTTTGGTATTAGATATTTGGTTGAGCAATGTGTATTAAAATGTTTTTGGAAAAGGGGATTTGAATTTTATATTTGTAATTTATTTTGCCTGGGACTAGAAAAAATCAAGTTGGGGGGTGTGATTAGTCACTAAAAGTGGCTAATATTAATCGTTAATATCTTTATATTCATTTTTCCAAAGTCCATAAACATTATTTTTAGTGCATTACATAAATAGAACTTCATTTCTCATCAAAAATGCAATTCATGTTTAAAATGCTAATTTGGGCCCAATCATTCATTTGTTTGTTGACAATATTATATTCATTTTCTGAATTGGAAATTTTGGGATATGATTGATCACTTTGTTTGTAACATTTTATCTTTTAGGTCCGCTGGATGAATCCCAAAGGAAGATGGAGAAGTTTGCGCCTAATAGCAGAAACTTGCTGGAAAAAGCATAATGGGCCTAAGGCCAATCAAACAAATGTGGGGCCTAGAAACCAAGCCCAACGAAGCTGAAATTTATACATTACAAAGATAGAAATATGAGGTTAATTTTATTCAACTGTGGCTGGAGCTAATTCTGATGTTTTCATGATGATAAAGGGATCTGAAGTTGAGATTTAAATGGTGGACCCGACATTAATGCTCAGAAATCCGTCCCACCATAAACCATAACATCCATACAGATGAGCCAAATTTCCCGAACTTTTTACAGCTCATATAGGAGAGCTGGACGAAGATATTGCTCTTCTACAACCCCTCCGGATTCGGCTTTCTTCAATTTAGAATTCATACGTCAATATGGTGGACAAATCTGGACAGTTTTCCGGGTCAAATTTGAAACATCAATTTCCTTTTGATTATTCACCCTCCATTTGACTCTATTAATTGTTGGGGGTAAATTAATTGTTGGGAAATGCACATAAGGCTCCTGATATTCTTATATAAAGAGCTGGTGGTGAAGGGAATTATCATCTAACATTTTTCTTTGAATCCATGTTTTTCTTTCATCCATTGTATTTCTTTCAATTGTAATTTTCTGCTTTCAATTTGTAATCGCATCGTCATGTTTTCCCATGTAAGTTTTTCTTTCACGTTTATTATTTTAATAAAATTTCTTCTTCTTCACTTTATATTATCCTTTTATTTAAACGTTGATACCATTGAATCATGGTTTGAAATTATTCACACCAACACTTGTGATTTCAATCACACAACGGTGGAGTGTTCGTTCTTTTAATAATTTTCTTCTTCTTCAATTCCGACCCCATAAGTCTACATCCCACTTCCATTGGTAGAATAGCATCAATGGAGGGCTAACCTATTAAGGGTTGATCCAAGGGAGTAGCAAGGTCATGTATTGAATGTTATTTCATGTACTTAATATTTAAATCTATTCGTTATTTTAGGATTTCCATTTGATGAGTTACATTCTTTCTCATCTTTGCCAACTTTAACGATGACACATTTTGAGTGCTAGTACGATCTATTTCCTTTGAGTGCTCATTAATGTGATCCTCAATGTGAATTAGTGATTGGCCTTGGAATTGTGTAGGGATTAAATTGGTGAATGATTTGGAATAATTATCTCATTGTTTGGATATGTCTTGAATTAATGACATGAAATTTTCTAAGAAAAGAAATTCATCCAATCCACCCCAAGCAAAACCCTAAGATCAACCCACCATCAATAATTATTTAGTTCACATAATTTTTTATTATATCTTATTTAAATTATATCTTTAGTTCTCTAATTAAAATATACCTCAAAGTTGGCCACTTCATAGCCAATCCATCAATAAATCATAGCATCTCAAGGTTACTTCTTCGGTCCCTGTGGATTCGATCCCTATTTGTACTTCAACGACCACTTTTACCGGTAGGGTAAATTTGGGAACAACCACGCAAACCTATCTAAATTATATTAGTTCACTGGTTTTAGACCCATCCCCACCTTAACCTTTAAATAATCCACTTTGGAGCCATTAGAAACTGAATATTAATTTATTATAAAATAATATTTCTAGCTTTTCCAAAGGTACCCCTCACCCCTCTTCTAAAAGGGAACTCTCCCTTATCATTAACTCACACCTTCAAAGCCATTTGGTTCAGCCAAAATCTTCCCAAATACTCTTTCAACTTCCCTCACTTCATCTTAGAGGCCTTCCTTTAGTCAGAAATCCAACTTAAGGAGCCCTTTTGATCAAATAAAAAGGAAGAGCCCAAAAAACAGATAATGATTTCACCACCATTTTTCAAGTTCCTTTCTTCTTCCAATTCTTCTTTCGTTATTATTACCATTGTAAAATATTGAATCCAGTATCTACTATATACTTTAATATTATTATAAATATGGTATAACTATATTCAGTATTCTATCCATCCTTTGAATTACATGTCACCATACGTGCATACGTACGGCTTACCGTCTCCATGTTGTGGTGTAATTGTTATTCAATATATTATTATTTGGATGGGTATAATAATGATTTGTAATTCATGTAAATAATAATTATAAAATGATAATGATTCTGTATATAGGATAGACCATCCAATTATATATTATTTTAATATAAAAAAATGATATTTTTACTCGTGCGTACGTACGGATTACCGTCTCCAGGACGCGATGAGATTCATTTCCAAGTTCACCATTCATCGACGATTATAAATATATATATTAATAATAAGTATGTAATATATGACATAATAATGCTACTGGAGATATATATATATATATATATATATATAAGGATTTATGTACTTACATATATCTTATTCATTTACTTCCGTTCAATACTATATGAAAACAGAAACATGATTTATGTGTACGTACGGACTACCATCTCCATAAACAGTGTTTTCTATTTCATATATATTTCTATTATACATATTTATATTCAAAATATATATGATATATTTACCATGTTTTATATTTTTTATGTATATAAATCATGACTTAAGTGATACATCCAAGAGTGACAAGATAAAACAAGTACAATAAAGTAAGTGATTATTACCCAAAATGTTAACTTAACCTGGAAATTATTATTAAATGGGTAATATAAAGTCATAAATGAATCAAGTATGATATCATAAATATTAATATGGTTCTGGTATAATTTAATAACATACTACAAGCTTCGTACAGGAGTTTAAACTACCCTCGACTAATGGAAAGTGCAAGGTAAGGGGTTTTCATCTCACTCCTTATTCCCGTGAGATTCATGACATATTTACACTATTACCTTTTGTGTGGTGTATGTACTGCCCATAATTATATTATTTGTGTAATACACTTTAATTTATGTGTATTTACCGATTCATTGTATGATACCTCCATCATGGGTTGTATGTTTCGTAAGTTACCAAACTGGTAAGGGTTAATTTCACAATCTCTTTATTATCCGAGGTTGTTTTTACATAAGTCTCAACTGGGACATATTTATTATATATGTACATGTTTTATGAAAGAGTTTTCAAAGGGATTATTTTTAGGTAAATTTTACTAAAACATCATTTCAAATGTTTTAAATATTTATTCTTCTAAATCTTTCTCATTAATGTCCATGTCTTCAAAATGGGTTTTAAGGATTTATTTATATGGACATGAATGTTTTTTTAAAATGTTAATTCCTTTCACAAGTTTCAAAGTGGTATGGGACACATTGATTCAAAAATGTCTTTAAAAGACTTCTTTTCTAAATTGTGTGACTTTTAAATGTTTCCATGAAAAAGGGGTATTTCTCTCATAGAGTTTTACAAATCAATCTTTTCTATGTCAAAATACTATAATAGATTTTAAAATTGTTTTGAAGTTAATTTATCATGATACAAATCTTCTATATTGTGTTGAAGGTTTTGTGATATATTTGACTGTGGATGTGTTATTTTTATACCATTCATGGTTTATGGGTAAAGTATTGACATTTCTCATGCTAGTTTTAATAAAAAAATTATGTTATATTTTATCCTCTTCTTAAGATGAATGTGTTGGACTAGTATGTTCTGGGTTGGGGACCGGTAAAAGTAAGCCCTCCGGGTTGGTGTCTGGTTATTATAAGCACTCCGGGTTGGTGTCCAGTTATTAGAGGCACTCCGAATTGGTGTCTGGTTATTATAGGAACTCCGGGTTGGTGTTCAGTTATAAGAGGCACTCCGGGTTGGTGTCTGGTTATTAGATGAACTCTGGGTTGGGTTCCGGTTATAGTTAGCCCCTAGGCCTTGGCATGAGGCCTTGATAAATAAATTAAAGTTCAGCATTATTCATTCCATCATTATGAAAGTGGTTAGTGATATTGCATGTGATTATTTGATTAGTAGAATATCCATGAGAATAAGTAAATGGCATTATTTCATTATATTTCTGCCATATTATGCTGAAGATCAAGTTTAAAAGGATTTTGTTTTAGTTTTATAAATTGGCTTAAATGTTTATGCTTATTTTTGAAAGTTTCCGTTGTATTGATTACCCTTACTGAGCATTTGAGCTCACCCCTTTCTATGTTTTATTTTTCCTAGGATTCTAAGAAGTGTAGTGTGATTGATATGCAGGGTTAAGACAAGGGAATAATGGCATTCATAAAGGATTATTTATGTTGTTTTGTATGTTATGAAGTGTAATGTAACATTCATGTATGTAATCTATTTTCCAAGACTTCTAAACTGATCGGTTCTTCGGGACATGGTTCCTTGTAATCATGCCAATGTATTAAAATAATGCACCGACTCTAGGTCACTGGGGTCGGGGCATTACAAAAAAAACGTACATGTAGTGAGATTTTGTATACTATTAGGAGGGTTATCATGATGATCAAAGACATATATCAGGTCTTCTAGCCATGAACCAATATCTTATAGTAACTATATCTCATAAATGTTGGCCAAGTTTACTATTGTAACTCACACATCATGTGTGCCATAGTATTGATAGGTCGTAGTGCTCCCTGAATGGTTTTAATGAAACACATAATGATTTCATGGAACTCTACCTCGATACCTATGTATAGTACTATCTGTAGAGCCTTAAATGGAACCACATGAGGATTTAATGGTAGAATCTGGACCACCACCTCTAGATCATGGTCTCCACCACCCTCATAGTATGAGACTAGAGGATGTCACAATGGAATATCTCTAAAAATTCTAAGATAACACCTCTGAAAAAGACTTTAAATTAACTTAAAGAACATATATTAAAATATGGTAATTGCAGGCCTTCATATATATGAATGAAACCCCTCTATCTACTACTAAAATTAGGTCTTTAGGACATACAGATCATAAGAAATAAATAGATGCTATATACTTTCAACTTCCAAGGTTGGGTCTAGGTCAAGTTCTCTACTATAAACAATTCAATTTCATTTAATTTACACTTATTTCACCATTTAAATTAAATTTTTGAATCAAATGTTTCACCACATTTAATCCATAAGGGTTTATACTCCTCATGAATAGAAATATGAAATCCAGCTAACCAGGTTTTAACATGTTCTGGTTCAATGAATCATGGTCCATGGATCAACGTACCATAATTTTCTACTTCGGGCATCTTCTGTAGATTAATCCGGAAAACACATTTTTTGTTATGGAATTCACTCTACGTACTAAAACTTTTATCCAATTGACTATACAATCATTTATAAAATATTAATTATATCAATAATGACATATATCACAACATCGCACAATCAAGCAATGTATCCTATATGTCTTGGCATTATGCATTACATGTGAATTCTAACATGTTCCTAAACTGATGCATGGGATGTAATACCCTCATCAAATTGGTTTGTAACAGTATAAATTCCCCAATAATATCAATTTTAACTTCATAATTCAAGTGTGAAACCCATCGCTAAACTCAAATCAACTTTCATATCACAATCATAAACAAGAATTTCTATTCGAGGCAATTTGGATTTCTCCTGTACGTGGGTTACATATTCCCAAGAATAACTCGTTACCAAAATCCATTTCCTTCATAATCCCCTATCTTTTTTCACCAAATATTAAGTTATAAAATAAATCATATTTGATACCACTTTGTTACATCCCGACCTGAATTCCACTCAACGATGCCTCAATTTGGTGGGTCACATGGCCTTAAGGGAATATTCACAAATGCCATAGGATGATGACTATTGTAGAGGAAATAGGGTGTGTCTATGAAAATATTATTCCCTTATTACCATAGTGTAATAAAATGGTGATGTAAATATATTAAAAGTACAAAAACATATGAAAACAATTGGTTGAAGAAAAATCAATCACTATGGCCACTAGACCAGGACCCACTATATGAAAATAATAATAATAACTAAATAGAATATAAAAATCCCAATTATATATTAAAATATACCAGGATAGAAGTAATATCATATAAATGGATGATAATGTATTGTCTCTACAAAATAAACAAAGTGGGTAAATAGGCAGTAGTATGACTTATGTATCAAAATATCAAATGATCCAAAAGAACTATCCCAACCTGTATAATGATCCTAGATCAGTTATATTACCACTTTATCCTAATAATAAATTAAAAACATATAACAGGGAACTTTCCCTTATCTATACATACAGACATATAATCATCTCAGGTAACAAAGGTGGCCCGGGTAGGGTGTGAGATAAAATCCATGTAGGCCACCATCATCGGGGTATATTGTCATCCAGTCAGTGAATATTTTACAAAAACATTGTGTAGGTAGTCAAAGAATATGTAAAATAAAATTTTAATGTAAATAATCCCAAACGGTTTGGGATCCCATAGGCACCCATCATCTTCTACCTACTTCAGCCTTAGATATAAAGTCTCTTAATAAACACTCAATCTTGTATCATTTAATAAATAAGTCATGGGACCTAACATGTAACTAAATATCCATTATAATGACATGTGATCTATATATTCCTAAAATTGACATTAATATGTATAAAACTATTATAGAATAAAATCTTGTGCTTCGGCTTGGAAGGCACGTCATATAAATCCTTTCATTTGATTTTTAGTTAATAACTTGATCTTATCATTGGAATTCATTTTTTAGATTACAAGTATCACTCAAGGAATAACATGAACCAAAAACCCTACATGTACATCGATGAATATCCTCATTGTAACCCATGTATCACTATAGAAGTGGTATAACATTATCATTGTCTAAGTCCATCCTTGGTGTTCCATTAAGGGAGATTAGGTATCACTCCTTGCATATATAGAACTGTTCCGCTATAGCCATCCTTGGAAGCCCATAAGGAATCCATGTATCACTTGAGACAATGAAATTCATCCCCTTAGGTCCATCGCCAATAGTCCAATAGGGATCCCAAGCGTCACTCATGTATAAGTATCTAATGATCAAAATGATCCAATCCCTGTCATTCATATATGAACCCCTGTGTCACTCAACGAATATAATAACATTCAATCAATACTATTGAATTAATTAAATTGTAAACACCATGGTCATTTCACTTACAACTCCCATTATAATGAAGATTAATGAAATGGATAATATTCTAATAATTAGCATCGTAATTATCTCATGTAGGAATTTTAAAAGATGAAGCTAATCATGTATAAGCATGTAAATGAATTTCCATTTCCAAGGGACATGTCCATACATTCTGTTTATTTAATAAATTCAAATTATAATTACAAATCATCATTTAACATAACATGGAAGGGGGGTAAACATTACGTCTTAGTGGTTATCAAATTCATATTCCACTCATGGAGGTCAAATTAATTAAAAAATCACCCTAGGGGTGGTTTAAATTCAAGGTCCACAACCTTTAAACAATTATTAACGGGTCTCAGTAATTACATTGGAAATATCTATCTATTTAATCAAAGAAAAAATTCCATTTCAATACAGTCACTTAGAATATTCATATGTGGTAAAATGACATAAATATGAAGACTACAAAATTAAGGGAAATGCACGAGGCTACCTATCATAAGTTCGGAGTTGAGTTATCATCCGGTATGAACACCTCATTCACTTCAGATCATAATAAAAAATAAGAACAGATGAAAAACACTGAAATATGACATATCATATTGCACATAAATAACTCCATCAATACTAAGAAAAATGGGGAATGACATAAGATGAATGGAGTACTTACCAGCATTGATACAATTAGTCAAATGAGTGTTGATTCCATGCTTCGACAATGAAATTATGGAAAATCCAACTCATTGGATTCTAGTCGATCTCTCAATGCGTTCTCCTACCCAACATATGAATTAAATAAAATGATCTATATTTTTAATATATTTAAAAATCAAATTTATCATTTCTTTTTTTTTAATTGTGTTGTATGGTTTTCCCACACTGGTGGCCAAACTGTACCCCAATTGTGCGCCCATAACTCTGTGAAGGAACCCCTCACATGGTTTTTCTAACCATGCATAGACAATATCATTGTTCACTTTCAAGAATTGTATAGGCCCTCACATTTGTGTGAGACACCATCCACGTAGTTTTATGAAACCATGTGGGCTCCTGCATAATCCAAAAAACTGTGCTCGATTTTTGGGAGCATTCACACTGTAGACAATTAAACCAAGGCTATGTCGATGTTAAATGAGAATGATAATGGAAGAATGAAATGAGTCTAGAAAAAACAAATTATATGGATGAGGAGAGTTGAAAGCTCTGTAACTGAAGAGATATGATCATAATGAAGGAAGGATAATCACAATGAAACCAGAAGTTACATTTACATTATGGTAACTAGTGAGAATCTCTCCAAAAAAATGATATCAATTTATCTATATCAATTTCAATAATGACCAAAATTGATGCTCCTTTTTTATGACCAATTTTTTCTCATATACTCCACATCTACTATTAGATCACAATTTCACGGATCAAGGAAGTTTGATGCCATGATTTTTTAGGATGACTAAGAACCTAGAAACTCAATTTTTAGAATAATCATTAATTGTGGAAAAATGAATGTTTAATCTTCCATTGAGGGAGTTTATTTTTTCCCTATATTTTATCTATTTTTTAGAGGGGTAGTTGAATCGATAGAGGGGGCCCTCTTCATTACCAATTTATATGGAATCAATGGTGAATTTTAGAATACATCAGATACTAGAAGCTTTTATGGGAGGATTTTCAGTCATTAGATTAAAGACCAAATGGGTTTATTTGACATTGTATGAGTATCATTTGAATCTTATTAAATAACTTTCCCACATAAAGGTAATTTCCATTAAAGTTCATCTAATGGAACTGCTGATGATGGCAGTCTACCATATTTGAACTTTTTTTACCATGTGATGTCTTTATTGAGGATATATAATGGAATATTATAAATTAAATATTACATAAAAGAGAATTGGTTTATCAAATCAAGAAATATGATGAACTTGAAAATAGGTCCCATTTAGACAAAATAAAAATTTAATTGGGGAATTTAATTATCACATGAAACTATGGAAAATTTTTGTGGGAGAATTTTATTATAGTGGTGGTAGCGAATCATGGATAAAGAATAAATTCTCTAATTTTACTATAATTGAAGGAAACCAGTTTTTTGGTGGTTGTGATCTTACTAAAAAATAATATAAGTTCACTGGAAATTTTTGAGGAATGGGGGATTCATTCCCTGGGAAATGAATAGAAAATAGCATACAGAAGATTTTGGGGAAATAGTGGTGTTGGAGATGAGAACACTCTTAATTCAGGAAAGGATAGATCTAGATCATGTGAAGGAAGAAAACTTCAATTGAGAATCATCGTTTATCTATGTTATCTTCTTATTTTCCTTTTTTTGAGATGTATTTTCTAAACATATCCATTTCCATATCCTTGAACACGTGTACTTAATTTCTTTTAGGGAATACGATTAGAATAAATTGATATTTTTAATATATTTTCATTACATTTTCATAATAATATCAATAAAATTTATGTATAATTAGAATCATTTTTTATTGATTATAATAATTTTGGCACTGTTCTAAGTCATACCAGGTGATGATAGTGAATATTTTCATCCATAAGCATCATCCAAAGTACGAAAAATTGGAAATGGATAGATATTATAGTCTTATTTTTTGAATAATTCTTTTTTCAAACATTTGATTAACTAATAATGAATCTAGTATAGTTAATTATAACATAGAGATCACTTTTCAATAATTAGGTTTTTTGAAAAAATATCTTCATTGTCGTTAACACAATTGTTTTTATTTTAACATTGAAAAAAAAATAATTTAAAATCAATTATAGCCATCCTGATCCCCGGAATTTCACTAGTTATCTGTCTCTCTCTCTCATATATCTTATCACAAACACAATCACAACATCATTTAAACTCTTTCCATTTTAATATTGATTTTTTCATTAGTGGTGTCTCACACTTATATTTCACCTTCCCTATATAATCAATAGTTTAACTCGTATTGTATTTGTTTATTTAGGATTTAAATAAATTAAATTTCTACATATTCAATGAAATTAAAATCAAAAATTTTGTGTCTTTTTGGGGAGAGGCTTCACACTTATAGATTTTTTAAAAAAACATTCTAAAATTCAATTTTTTAAAAATAGTAAAAAAGATAAATAATAAGAATTTCAAAAAAATAGAGGATCATATGTGTTATTGAAAATTATTCCTTTATATTCACAAAATATCTATATTCCATGGAATAAAAAAATAAAAAAATAATTTAATATCTAATAAAAGAAAAATTTTAAATGGAAAATTTATGAGATAATGCTCTTTAAAATAATAATAAAAATATACTATAAGAAATCATTGAAGAGAATATAGAATCAACACAGATGAGGGAGTATCAGCATCCTGAAGTGTTAAATAATCCTTTCTCTTTCATACTTACAACAAGGGCCTGAAACTTTGAGTTGAAACAATCACACCTTTTAGTTCAACCTTCATTTAATGGAATTCCCAATGAGTACTCCGAAAAATTTGTTTTGATTTTTACAATATGGTAATGAAATGTATAATATATGGGTTAAGTGATAATGAAATAAAAATGGCCCTTTCTCCCTTTTTATTCAAAGGTAAATTCGAGGAATTATTTTTTGGATTTTGATGAAAAAAATTGAAACAAAGGAAAAATTTATGACATTATCTTTATGAGACATTATCCTATGAGACATACAGGATAACATTGAAACAACCATAGTATCTTCATTTGAGAAGATGAAGAGGCCTTCGATGTGGAATATGATTGTCTTAGAAACCTTATTAGGATTTTTTCTCGACACCAACTCTGTTCCCACCTACTTTTGGGTACCATTAATGAAGGTATATCACATTTCAGTCTTAACATATCTTAACATTCTATTGGATTTAATTACACTCATAAAAATATTGGAGAGATTATGAAAATTTGCAGCACTTTATCTCTTAATACCCAATATAATTATTCAAGGAGAAGATGTTTATATAGAAGAGGAAATAAAATTAATTTCTCATATTAAATGAATGGTAAATTAGAAAACAATAATGACCAATTTTAGTCCCTCGTGAATCAAAATGACCAAAAAACTAATATTCAGGTTGTTTTTCAAAATAAAAAAAATGTCTTATAGAGTAGTGTCAAAAATATGGTCTCTTTGGAAAATTAAAATCATGTTGTCCAAACATTGACACACATGCTCAACCGTTAGAAGATAAACCTTTGTGGGATATAGTCTCATGATTCAATATATTAATGATCCATTTTTAAATAATTTCAATCTTCGGTATGTGAAGTATCATAATTTATCTAGTAGAGATTAAAAAATTTCTAGAAAATAGCCTACAAGCCATGGTTTTGAAAATAAACAACGATCAAAATTTCAAAATCAAAATACAGTTGAAATTTTTTATTCTCAAGATGATTTAAAAAGGATGATTCAATAGTTAATGGGGAAATTTAATTCAAAAAAACTGAACATGATTACAATAAGTTCCAAATTGATGCTAGAATTCATAACATAGATCTCAAAATAGATTAATTACATATAGAGTACTGTTCAAGAGATAAAGTTAAAATTCAAATCATATATAAAATGAACCCTTGAGATAGTATCATGGTCGTGGTTACAAATATTGGTTTATAATTCCATAGGATGTTAGAAATGACACCAAGAATTTCTACATAGAGAACCTAGAAGAATATTTATACAAAAAATATAGGAAACATTGAATACAAAAATGTGGAAAGTACTACTAAAACCTAATAAAATCCATCTTTTTCACAATAAAATCAATAAGAAAAATATTCAAAATAAAAATGGAATGAAATTTTCATTGAAGATATTGGGGAAATTTCATCCATCATTTGGATTTTCCCCTGACCTATCTGATTCCCTGAAATGTTGAAACTCAAAAATAAAAAAAACATTTATCCAATTACATAGGTTTTTCAACAAGAACCAAGTGAAGGTTACATGTGACCACTATTTTATTTAGATTCCATCATATCATAAATCTATCAATTATAAAAATGAAAACATTAGTGAACTCTCCTAGGTCATCTCTAAATGTCACCAAGGTTGTTCCGATACAAGATAAGGGAAAAAATCAACAATGAACAAGTCTTATGAATAACTAAAAATACATTAACCATCAGATAACCAAGCATAGGAAGAGTATAAATCCATTAGACATACCCTATCCTTCAAAAAAGTATAAACTAGAATATTAAACAAGATAAGGAAATGTTGAGTCTCTATGTGATTATATGTCACTAAAAATCTCTCTTGTTATGAAGGCAATGAAAACAATGAGATACCGATATACTAAATGACATAACTCTATTTATCAGAGCCCTGAAAAGACAAATATAAAAACTGCCAAAAGAGAAAAGTATTGTTTTATCTCTAATCCACGAAGGATTTCACTAAAAATTCTAAAAAAGTATAGCACCATGAAAATTTCTGTTGTTAATAAAAAACCAGTTTACAATGACATTAAAAAGTTATTTCATTTTGCAAACATCCTTATGTTTTCATAAATGCCTTTAATATTTTCAAAAACTAGATATATGGATAGTACATGTAATAAATCATTATATTATAAACAAAATCATTCATGGATACACTATAAGTTTAATAAGTGAGAAAAGATCCCTGAAACAAATAATCAAGTGTAAAACCAAGAATAAATGTTAAATAACATGACTGTTCTCAAGAATATTGGAATATTTTCTTCTATACATAATGAAAATAGTACTATAAACATCACGTGAATCCAACTGATATCATGTCCAATCATAGTATTGCGATATCAAACCACTAGTGGTGTTATACACTCTAAAGCGACATATTTCAATTTCTTTATCCACACAAGGTTCCCAATGTGATATGTCTTCCAAAAAAATTTGTGTATCATTATCAAAATTTATAATAATTTTTTACTACGAATAATCATTGATTCGAGGATTAAAAATCCATTTTAGAATGAATTCCATCATTAAGGAATTTTATCAACACATGGTGTCCAAAAATATATTTATAATGGAAATTCCCAAAAAACATGAATATCTTGAAAAAATCCACTTAGATATCAAATTAATCACTTCTATGAATTACTAAAGTTATTCACAAGAAAATGGATTAATTGGTGATTTAAAACTATTTCATAGAGACACCTATCTCAATAATAGTGTAAAACTAGTTCCCTTTAATGATATAGATTTGGAATGAGTATATCGGGTTCTCTTGAGCCTATATCCATAGGAAATATCCAAAAATATCTATCAAACCCTTTATATCTGGATCTAATAAACAATTAGCAACTAATGAGACTATGATATAAGAGATTAAGAGAGGACCTAAGAGGACGAAACAAAACCTGATAAAATATGGAACAAAACATTATGAGATCCATCAAGAAAAATGGAATTACATCATAATTATGAATGGAAAACTCTCTAGATTACTGGGTAAGGATTATTTAAAGCATAATGTGTATTATGATGTGATTAGGTTTTAAAAAAAATTCAATGAGAAAAATTTAAACCTTTTAATGGTTTGAACCAAGGTGAATAGTTATAAAGCATTATTAGAGAAACCATGCTCTATCCATGAATGGCCTTTATCCCTTGGAAAATAAAGACCCATGGTTATTTGGGTAGATCTATATGGTTGGAAAAACCCATTCTCAATCAACATGACACCTCTAGAAAAAACCCAAAGTCTTGCACAAATTCGTTTGTCAGCCACACAGTTTGACTAATCATGTTCCGACTATGAAAAAATCTATTGGAGCCTCATAGTGCAATGTCACATGGTTAATACTAACTGTATGCCTATAAATTATTCCCAAAAAATATTTTATTAACCCATATCACATATGAACCTATATAAATACTCATGAGAGAAACCTAGATCAATCTAAGGAATACATGTGACCCAGTAGGTGTAACAATTCTCCCCACCGTAAAATCTGTATGTCCTTAGAAGTTATCACGATTTTGATGACTAAAAATTAATGGCCATTATTTCCTCGACAAATATTTCTAGCCCCACATTTTAGGGAAAACCCGTTCACACTACCATAGTTTAGTAATAAGGGGAATTGTTTTACCATGCAATAACTTATTTTAGAGGTTCATAGATTGAAGAAGACTACCAATGGGTTAAATATCTATATATATCCATTTAATCAGTTGGTAAGGTCCTGGTTGTTAATTCCTCAACTGAGAAACACGAAATTTATTTTCAATCAACGTTAAGTGAGATGGAATGTCTATCCAATAATTCCTCTTTCTATGTATCATATCGATATCAAAGGAGGCCACAATACTCAGTTCCAACTTACCATACTTACCCAAAAATTGGTGCCCCAACAGAGGTGAAAATTTGTGTATTTCCAGATCACCAACATCAAAATATCGTGGATGAAGATGAAGGTCCACATATAATTCATTATGATTTTCAGTAGTCAATTACCTCTTACGGATCAGCTACACATTTTCCATTATCTATTGACCATGGCCCGATCTAACCAATGAACACTCTCCCAAATATGCCCAACATAAGGGAGTCCAACATGGACTCCCATGAAATGATTTTAAGGGAATAATCTTAATCTATGTATAATAACTATTTTTAGAGAAAAACTGACTATATGAATATTATCCTCCTAATAACCACCAAATCAACCAATCTCACCCGAAACATATCATCAAGGATCTGAATAGATATATTGGTTATCCATCCATATTTGGATGATACGCTCTGATAAATTTAAACTGGGAACCAATCACCACTTGTAATCATCTTGAAAACACAATTTTAAACTATATATCATTGTTAAGAACAATCATATAGGTAACCCCAAGAATATTTAAAAATATTCTGATGTACTAGACCCTAAGTTCCTCCACCTTCAAAACCTCCTTAATAATAAGGAAATATGATTATTATGTAATTTTATAAATTATTAAAAATATAAAATCCTTCATTCCCCAATTATGTAGTAAACCAACTATGAATTCAATAGAAATATAATCTCACATCCATAACAGAATAGAAAAAGGTTAAAATAATCCAGAAAGTCTATGGTGATCAACCATAATTATTTGACAAGTAAGGCATAATGAAACATAGTTCATAGTTTCCCACCTCATCCCCAGCAACCAATACTATTGTATCAAATCAATATACAAATTGGTAGTTATAGGGTACATAGACCCAGAAAACTGGTGTCAACTATCCAAAAATTACTATGATAGAGATATAGGAACTACCAACCTACCTCTGAATCCCAAGGCACCGTGAGAGATTGAATCCAACAACCTGAGGTCTCCCTACCATTCAGGATTTCCCTAAAGCATTGAAATTAATATATGAAGCCATGTTGAGTCAAATATACTCATAAAATGATGAATCATTCATTACTAAGGCTAAAAACCCCTACCCACATGCTCCTTTCAATCCAAAGCTAATCATAGAAAAAAAAACTCATTAGTGACCTCCTCATTATCGATTCCTTGAAGGATTGAGTTGGTAAATTTATGATAATTGTGTTGGAAACCAAATTAAATTTCATGGGAGTATAATAAATATGAAAATAAAAAGTCTAAATATACTCTACCTACTGTCACTATTTCAGGTTCAGATAACTATGAGTAAAAATATACATAAATCTTTTATGACCAGAATATACTGCAAAATAATCGCTGAAATGATGGTGTTTCCATATTTTGAGAGCATGAATAATGGATACCAATAAAAGGTCATGTTTATATTAATTATTAAAATTATGTTATATCTAGTATAATCCATAAACCAAAATCATATTTTCCTGAATCAAGGCACACTCCAATCCCATACCTGAGGCATCATAGAAAACATCATAACCCGAACATGGTTCTAGAAGAATCAACAATAATGTTGATTCCAATCTCTTCTCCATGTTCAAAATTTATATATCTAAATTTTTTCATTACAAGTAAATGTAAAACCCATATTACTTAAATCTATCATTGATGATAAAATATTGAAGATTTACTAAACAAAATGCCTATAATAACCAACCAAACCCAAGAATCTATAGATGTAAAACATATTTTTGGGATTCTCCAAAGTAATGAACACTAGAATAATTTTAGGATCTACTAAAAGTTATCTATCATATATAATATTCCCAAAAAAAATTAACTTCTTCGATCCAAAATTCATACATGGAAATCCTACCATACGAGCGATGTGCTCGCATGGTACTAACGTTGATATAAAAACGATTTATATGTTCCTCATATGACATGGAGTACACCAAAATATCTTCCATGGACATGATGGTAGTGTATATGATATGATAAGATATATGTATGATCAACATTACAAATAAAGTATATTAATTAGTTAAATCTAATGACATAACCAAAAACACTAAATTCCCATACCATCTCATAAACATTATCTTAGGTATATCCTCTCCCTAACCTCTAAATCAGTGGTACCCTAGCCATATGTCAATATTTAAAAACCAAAATACCATACGAGTTAATAAAAAAGAACATAAATATGTGGAAAAGGATACTTGTTTTTAATGGTCACCATATTTGTCTTTGGATAATCAATGTATACTCTAAGGGTTCATTTTGCGTTATTGGAAAAAAGGACATGCATAGCCTGAGGTGACATTCTAAGATGAATAAATCATTTTTTGTCATGATATTCAAGTTATAGATATTGTTACTGTTATTTATATGGTTCTATTTAATAAGTTGGAATTGAAATGGAAATCATAGTTGGGAGTATTGCATTAATAAATATGACCTCTCTCTATAGCGGTAACATAGAAAAAAATAAAGAAACACTATGGGGTATGAATTTAACTATGCAGGGAGATGCCTAATTAATAGCGAGTCAATGAAATCAAGGAAAATATCTAACAAATAGAATGTGATCATTCCATCATAATAAACAATAAGAAACAATCTCCTAGATCTGGAATCCCATACACCAAGAAAGATATGAGAGAGTGCATTGAGAGATAAGAATTGAAATTAGTCATCAGAATAGACAATATGTGACTTAATTTTCATCATCCAATCCATGAATATAATAAGGTCAAAGTTATAAAAATTATTGTTGATGAAATCCTATACAACTTCAACGTTTTATATAATCACCCAGACCAAGGGAAATTTGGAACCTTGTAAGATCCTCTTTCCCAATGGTGTGGAATGATACCATAAGATTGTCCTGAGTTCTAAATGAAATCCCAACATTGAAATTGAATTTTAAAATATAAAATAATGATTAATAAATGTATCAAATAAATATATTACGATAGAGGATGAAATTAACACCAGACCTCTAATAATAGTCGACATTGCATCTGATTCTTATGTCGCATAATCTGATTAATAAATATATCCATCATGATCTTGTCCATGCATTTTATTGGACCCAAGAACATCCCACTTAGTATGAAGAGAAGACCCACCACCCCCAGAATCATTATAACTAACGTTTGAACCCTTGATCAGAGTGTATCTAGATATACTACCTTGGTAAATTCTTACAAATAAATTCTTAACCTAACTATGTGGTCCCTAATAGAGACAAATTTTGGATGCTTGCCCACAATTTTGATTACTATGACCAGACCTTCTACACTGAGAGGAGAAAATCTCATTCCTAATAAATCCAATGAAATTGGTCCTGAGAAAAATTGGATATGGTTATTATTCATTTTTTTGATAGAGGGAACCCCTGGCTAACAACTTCTACTAACGAATCTACAAATATACAAATTTTTAGATATTTGTATTTTTCATTATTATATTCATTTTTAACCAACTACATAATTGATAAAATTTATAAGCTAACCATAATTGACCGAATCTATCCCCTCATAACCATGTAGAACCTCATATCATTATGTTGATTATTAGATGCCGTATTTGGTTCTAGGCGCACCTACTTTTTGAAATGGATGGAATAATACCAAACCATACACTCCCCTTAGTATAAAGTCATGAATTCTATGTTCTTTTAGAAAATTAACATTTTAGGATAAAACTAATAGTTGGCGACCTTCTTAAAATAATTCCATTTAAGATCCTTAAGAAACATAACATGACAATGTAGTCCAACTATCTTATTCCCAATCCATCAATCTTGTACAAGGAAAAAACACCGTAGAATCCTTTTGTGTTTTTTGGAAATGGAATATACTATTAATCCTCACAAGACACTATTTAGATCATAGGGTAATTTTTCACTAAAGGAGATGGGTGGATTCTTCTTAGTAAATTTCATTCCATGATCCACTACTCATCCAAGGTTTCCAACACTAGATTGATCTAGAGTTCTAATTATTTGTACGAAGTCTTACACAGAAGTAGGGACCACTAGAGTGTTTTACTATAGAACTTGTATCATATCTACTTGACTCGGATTCAGAAGTTGTTTTATAGGAGGAATTTTATAACATCATCAAATATGAAAACCAATTATTTTGAGAGACATTGTTTAATTAAAGTCCAACATCAACAATCCAAAAAAAACCTTTAGATGATATGAACATAAAGAAATCATCGATTCCATGAAAAAAGATAAAACCATAAAGGAATAGGTTTATTAAAATAAACACAAATTCTATATCATTTAAATATAATAAAACACAAAGTCTCAATCACATTAAAAACCTCTAACCACCCACAATAACTCAAATTTAGACATGGAAGTATGCTGTCTAGGAACCCATTGACACTAACAAATCTAATTAATTCTATCCTAACTATTGTATAATAATAACCCTAAATAAAAAGCACATAGTTTCATAAAATATTTGGTTTGGTAATAGATCAGATGCCATTTTTGACAAACCATTTCACATCAACCTTACACATCACCCAAGTTACACCACCATGATAGAAGGAATAAAATACCATCACAATGAAGTGTCACGAATAACTAAAAATAGATAAAAAAGATTATAGTGTAGAATAATTTTAGATATCCATGTGGCATAAAAAATATTTCCATTATTGTATAAAAAAAATATAACACAGGACCTGAAAAACTAGAGTCTCCATGTGATTATTTGTTACAGCCCAGCTGTCTCACTATGAAGGTGATTAAAACCATGAGAAGATGGATAGCATCTTGATACCCTTCCCTTTAAATGAGTTTAGAAATCCCACATCTACAAAATATTAATGGAATATTTAATGTGTGAGAGCATAGTCTATTAATATTTCTCCAAATAATATATAAAACGTTTAATACAATGAAAAAATCACCTCTATCTCTAAATAAGAACTAGTTTATAAAGTAGTTCCAGAAGATAATTTCAATTTAACATATCTTTTAGTTTTCATAAATTTATTTCATATTCATAAAAATTAGGGATATGAAACGTACATGTAAAAAATAATGAGTTAATTTGGAAAACCCTAAATAGAGACATTTAATGGTAAATAAATGAGAATGGAACCATAAAATAAACCATCATATGTAAAACTATGCATAAATGATAAAGAAAAATATATGGATCTATAATATGTTAATACATACTCGGAATCCTAAATAAAACACTAAGTTATACATTACATGAATCTATCCTATATTGAGTCATGTCATAGAGTATTGATATCATACCTTTAGTTGTCATATAGACACTAAAGGAACATATTCCATTTCCTAATGCAACCATGGTTCTTGATGTGTTGTGTTTTTCAAAAACCATTGAAAACCATTCCCATAGTTCATTAATCATTTTTACAGTGAAACATCACCATTTCCATGATTAGTATTCCATTTTATAATCAAAACCACGGTTAAATAATTTCTTTTAATATATGGTGTGTAATGTTTTTTAAGAAAAACTCCTTAAAACACAATTATCATGAAATAAAACAACTGTTAAATTAACTCAATAATTTTAATAAAATTATCTAAATTATTTCTCTAAAACATCACATAATTAATCAATTTGAAAAATTGTATAGAGACACCCACCTCAAAATTAGTGAAAAAATAATTACCTTAGAGAACGGAAATTGGGAATGAGTATATCAGTACCTCATGAGACTAAATCTCTAAGAAACATCATATAATATCCATAAAACCCCTTAGATATGGAATCCATAACCTAATAGAGTTCTAAAATGACCAAGAGAAAATATATTTAGTGCAGATCATAGAGGATGAGACAATTCTTGATAAAAAATGGAACATAACACATTGAGATACATAAATAACAACAGAAAATTTGAATAATTCCATGTAGAGAAGCCTCTAAAGAATCATGAATGATATAGTTTTATCGTAATATAGATTAGGTGGTGACCAATTATAAAAAAAGAAAGGTAAATGGGGTAAACTCCATATTTTTAAATGTTCGGATCATAGCACACAATCATTCCACACAGTTAGAGAATCTGTGATCCAACCATGCATGAAATAAATTTGAAAAACAAACCACATAGTTACTTGGGTAGATTCAAATGATTTGGGGAAACATTGATTAATAAACGTGAAACCTATGTAAAATCCCCCAAAAAACTTATAGTGTATCCTTTGTGATCCACATTGTTTGACAAAACATGATCAATCCTTGACAAAACCCACTAGAGAAGCATAGTGCCATACCATATGGTTACTGCATGGTTAGTTCTAAACATGGGAATATACTATGCACCTAAACTGTCTTCTAAAAAAACTATTTTAAACCCAAATCTTCTAAAAACCTCTAGAATGATCCAGTGGATAAGCCAATATCAAACTAAGTTGTACTTGTCATCAAGAGGGTTTCACAGAGACATTGGTACAATGTTTAAAATTCAACCTCACTATAGAGTGTTGTGATATTAGTCAAAAAAAAATCAAACCAAAACATCCATATTTAGGAGGATTGGTTATTCCATCCACATTATGTAATATTGGTCAATATTTCAAACCCCAACCATTGTAATTATTTTATTTAATTATTTTCAAGGCATTGGATATGTATTTTGGGATTTAGGTTGAGTCCATGTGTAACATCACATGTTTTAAGAAAGAGACACTACGTTCAATATAAAATATAATACTATACATTAAGATTAAATGAAAAACGAAATATTATTATTTAATTTTCACCGTTATAACCACGTTTTTGAAATGGTATGAGTGAATAGTATCAACTGAGTTATGAAAATATAGTTTACACATGTCTATATAATGACTCTTCATTAATATTGTTTACACATGTTTTTATAAAATAATCATATTTCACCTGTTGGATTATATTAATGAAACATTAATCTGATATAATGATTTGTATGCATCTTATATATTTTCGAGTGTTTATATAAGAACAAATTCAATTTTTCGGATAAAAGAAGTATTTTTATGAAAAGGCGGTTTTACCGCCATTTGATGGAGAACCCTATTTAAATTTATTTTTTGACAGATTTATATATTCTATATGAAATAATTATCTTATTGTTTTGATGAAAGAACTAAAATTTTACTTTGGATGGACTTTTTCTATTTTTCTTATATCTATCATTTTTTGATTAATAGTAAAAATACGCTAAATTTTAATTGAAAACAAAATTTTCCCATTGAGATAATTTATATTGTTAAATAATATTTATTAATTGTTTTCAAGTAAAAATAGAATAAATTTTTATCATTAATTATAATTTAGGTCATATTTGTTAATCCTATGTTGAATTCATATGTAGAAACATTTCAATATTTGGAAATGTTTTAACTTTTATTAAACATTTATTTCTGGTTTTGAAAATGGTAATTAATTTTAAATGATTTCATTCTCATTTTGTTTTTTGAATTAAAAAATAATGTATTCCATTTATGGAATCAAAATTTCCTAATTTGTTAAGTTTGTATCTTTTTTTGGATATTATGAATAGTAACTTCAATAATTATTTTTATTTACTATGGTTAATGGGTAAATCAGGTAAATAAAGGTAAAAATAATATTATAATAATATAAAACTACCCTAAAATGCATCTTAATCCAATTTAATTAGATATTTCAAATCATGACCATCCTTAGGTCAAATGTTTGGTAATTGAGAGCCATTTGGGTTTGAAAATGACATGTTATAACAATTAATTTATTGTCAACTGAAATAAAACACAAACATGTATCTTTTAAATAAATAAATTTTATGGTGGGGTTATATAATTGATATATTTGACTATAAATATTAATTATAAAGCTAAAAATATTTCATACATAAGGGTATTTTATTTATAATTTATGGACCCTAAATAAATAAATTTATTTGGGACATAATGATGATGAAATGATTACCTTATTAATAAAAGATTCAAATAACTTGAATTATAAACATTAGAATAAATGTAATATGAACATTAAAATGACATAAAAGATTTACATGGATGAATTAACATGTTAGGGATGAATTAATGACTTTGGTTCGGGGGAATCGAGTTTTTATGACTTTAAATAAAATAAATTACTTAATTGTGTTAAAATTGAATTAAATCATTTTAATGAAAAATACACTATTATTAAATGAAAAAATAGTCATAAAAATATATTAATAATCCTACTGACCTTTATAATGTAAAAAATTTCATTAATTATGCACTTTTATTCCTATTGTAATTTAATAGTATCTATAGTAACCATATAAAATTAAAATACAAGAAGACACGGTAAGACTTACTATTTTTAACAAAGGGTTAAAGCTAATAGATAGTGTTAATTTTGTGACCTAAATATGTATAAAACCATTTGGTTGTGATTATTTTGACCCATAATCATATTATCCTCCAAATATATTACTTTAGATCGATTATAATAGGAAAATCAATTTATAATAAAATAATATTTCAAGACTTTCATAAAGTGCCAATCCTCCCTCTTATAAAAACCCACTGGCTCTACCCACTACTCACACCTCTAACGCCCCTATGCATGTCACTATTATTCTGAAATAATATCCCAAAATCACTCCCTTAATCCTAGAGGCCTTACCATGGGATGAAGGGAAATCTGGAAAGCCTTTTGTCTAAAATCAGAAGGATTTACCCAAATTAGAGATAATATCTTCTATCATGATCCATTCATTTATTTTCTTTATCCACTACCTATGATATTATTGTTATATTTTTACATAAAAAATAGTATACTTAATTTAATATTATTTTTTTGAGAAGGATTCTTTTTACACTTACGAACACATACCTCTAATTGATACGAACATACTGTTTCTTTGTACAGTGAACTACTACCTCAAAAAACCATGATTGTTCAATTTCTCATACAACCTCTCCTGGTGGACATTATGAAGAAAATGTATTTATATAATATCTATATTTTATTTATATTTTCTCTATTCTTCAGTAATATTCATTTACAACATACCTATATGCTTTCCATAAAGTTAAATATGATAATTTCATTTGAGGAAGTGTTGACTACTGCCCCGTCAAAGTGATTTGAATCGTTCATTATATACATGGAAAGTATAAAGGGTGGTGTTAATGAACATAGGTAATATATATGAAATTTTTTTATAATGGAATTATAATATACCAATTTATCAATTAGTTTTCATCTCATTAAAATGAATGATAAATGAAAGTAGAATTTTTTTTGAATGTACAACCTACCATCTCTATGAACTGTGAATTTCATTTATTATCTCCATATGTTATGGATTATATATTTATATATATATCTGATATTTATATTATTTAAATCATTAATATCATTTTATAGATAATTTAATGATGACCACATGGACAATTTACATCAAAGAATGTTCATTTTTGACTCAAGTACTGAACATCAAAAAAATGTCCATTATGAACATAAATTATTTAATGAATTTTATAACATGGGAAAAAGAGATAAAAAAGGAATAATAAATAGGAAAAAGGTTCTCAAACAAGTAGAAATTAACTAAAGAGTATTATTTAGGAATAGAACAACTGAACATGTAGAGTCTGGATCATGGTGGGGGACTTCATCTCAATCTCATTTCATTAAGGCATATTTTAATTATTCATGACCTTCTTATATACGGTGTATAATAAACCCCTTTTAATTTTTTCAGAGGGAATCATTTTTATAAGAAGAATTTTTCTAAACAGAAAAACTGAATGTTTTTAACGTATGCAGTGGCAACGAATTCTACGCCGCCATAACCATTATTTAATATTTCGATTCCCCTATAAGCCTTAGTGTTCTTTAAAAAGAAATAAAAGTCCTTATTCTCATTTTTGTTTTTTTGGTATTGAAAATGGTTTTAAATGTGGATTTACTATTTCAAAATATTGA
The DNA here is from genome assembly GCA_963277665.1 of Viscum album. Lineage (NCBI taxonomy): Eukaryota > Viridiplantae > Streptophyta > Magnoliopsida > Santalales > Viscaceae > Viscum > Viscum album. The sequence continues at coordinate 367,047,698 of OY728146.1, forward strand.
AATGAATTCTTGTGATTGAAAATGAAATTTTATGTGTGAAATATTGATAATTGTAAAATATTATGTGTTCTGAGTATACAATGGTACATAGTCAATTGATGGTTGGTGATGTGTTAAAACAAATATGTGTGGTTACATGATAAAATAATGAATGTTGGTTCCATTCTAATCCATGTATAGGTGGTTGCGTTACAACCTCATATGCATTGGGTATGGAAGTTTGATGTATGACTCTTCAATTTAGTGATATGTGTAGAAGTCAACCGTATAGTTATTCCATTAAGGCATGATTACGTACCAATTTTCATTTATATTTTATATATTTAATTATATAGTATTTATGGAAATATTTTGGTTACTAAAAGGGTAAGCAATGAGCTTATATTTGGTGAAATATATTTACTACCTCTTATAGGTGAAAAGTATTAATTTACGTTAAAGTATTCATGTTTACATGTTTGTGAAAGACTAAATGTTTTCCATATTAATGTATCATTAATGAGTTTTTTATGCTCATCCCATGTTTTGATTTTTTTTGCCGGATTTAAAGGAGAATCGAGTCAGTGACGAAATCAATGAAAGGTTTTGATGTTTTATCCAGAAATGAAACTATGTTCATTTAAAAAGTTTTTGGTTTATGAAAATAAAATGGATAGTGAGTAGAACTGACTAATTGTAATATTTATATTTCTATTTATGAGTTATGACCTAATTATATACACTTATAAACTTGAAAAGATCCTCTCTGTGAATTAAATTCAAATTAAGGACTTATCTAAAGATTATTAATGATTAAAGAAAGGTCCTTATAATTGGTATCAATGGATGGTTTAGAAAAATTTGAAGATTATTAGTTTAGAGTAACAACATAGTATGTGTTTATGTCTATTATTTCAGTTAAATCATTGGTTTATAAATTTTCCATATTAAGGAATGTTGTTGTCAAATGGACGGAGGATGATCTCAAACAAAATTCCAATATCTTCTCGATGACAAGCATGCTATAATTATGGAAAAGTCATTTTTAGATGTCTGTGATAATTTTTCTAGTATACAAATCACTTGAAAGAATTTGTTGGATATATCAAACATGTCTTCTATAAATCAATACCATCGTGGATCAGGGGTTTTATTTAATTAAATCATATTTTCTTAATATTCTCATATTTTCATGAAAGGTAAATATTATCAAGGAATTTTCATATATTTTAACTCATCAAAAGATTTTGCAGAATATTATGATATTGAAGAAGGTGTGGAATAAGTATACCCTTTAGAAAACTATTTATATTTTATACTAAAATTTAGTATTTCAGTACATACTTATGATATTTTAAAAGGGATTTTCACTGAATGTTTCAAATCTAACTCGATCAGACTATTTTTTGAAAACTTTATTTATCAAATTTTTTGAAATTATAGGTCATACATGATTACTGTACAAATTGTTTTCTTTGAACCCCCATATAAGTCATGTTGTTCAAGGATTATTTGGATAAATGAATAAAATAATTTTGAAGGATCTATACACCATTGTTGAAATGCATGTTCCTTCTATGTACATGAACAATATGATGATGAAACTAGGTGGACACCATGATGATGTTACACTTTTCATTATTTGGGAATAGTTTTATTTTATCCTATGAAGGTGAAATAAATTTTTTTAGTATATATAAGACTTAATGAATTAATTTGGTGAGGTCATTATGATTTGGGAAGAAAATATGGGGTATAATAAAACCATTGAGGTTAAAATATGGTAGGATTATTTTTTAGTTTAATAAAAGGGACAACCCACATGATGGGTGCCAACCGATATCATCCGGAAAGGCTACATGAATCAAATTATGACTTATTATTTTTAGTTAAATAATTTTATGTATCAAGAAGAAGTTGATTTGGGAACTTATGTTTTATCAAATAGATATCCATAGTATAGGAAAATGTTTTGGTGATTCAGTGAAAAATGTTATTTTTTAAGACATTCAATCATTTGGGAACACAATATTCATAAAGAAAATAGAATATTGTGGGATTTCATTTGGGGAATAATGGATGAATTTTATTTTTTTAGAATCAATGTTTTTATTGTGGACATTTGGATATTTGGGTTATTTATTGAAATGATTAACCTATTAAAGAGAATATGTGATTAGGTTAATTACTTTTATGTTTGAGACTTTAAGAGTAGTCAATTTTATTTAGATATAAATGTTAAGATTTATAATGGAAGACTATGTGATCAAATCCTTCTGAATTCTGGGTTTCAATTTTAGTTTGGATTATTTTGAATATTTTCATAGACCATTGGTTGTTGAATGGTATTTTTCGAACTTTTGGAATTGTTTTTTGAATTTTGAAGATTAAGAGTTGTATTTATTTTTTAAAGGATTTTTATTGTTTGGGAATTATCTTATCTTTTAGTAACCATTTAGATTTTAGGATATTGTCTAATGTGATTAGAAATATATATCTCATATTTCTGGGATTATGTGATTCTCTATAAGTTGATTCTAGAATATTTGGAGTGACCATTTCATCTTGAATACTCATCATTTGGAGAAAATAAAAGTTTATGGTAGATATTTATTAATGGATGAAACTCTACATGACAACTAAGTCTATTTTCCTATTTTCATAGTCCTACTCATAAATAAATTCCTAAAAATTATCAAAAGGATATTAAATCAAAAATTATTTCTATTTAATTTTCCTTCTGGTTAATCAAAGACTGTTTAACCCATCACAAGATTATGGGCTTTTGGTTGTTAACTTTTTCTTATCATGTTTCCTACCATTTTTCATCAGAACAAGATAATTATTTTTTCGTCCATATCCATGTTTTATTACATGGAATCATAGTATGTTGTATCCCAAGTGACCTTGTACTTATTTTCATTTATTTTAATGTTGTCGTTTTATTGAATTTTTTTTCTTCTAATTTTGGATTTTCAATGATGTTTCTGAGCCCAATTTTATAATTTTCGTAGATTCAATTTCCAAAAGAAATGAATGAATTAACAACCCATGTTTAAAGTAACAAACATTATGTTCAATGGAACATGTTATACTATACATTGAGCTCATACAAGTAAATGAATATTATTATTTAAATGTTACCATTATAGCCTATCCATTGGAACAACTCGAATGAATTGTATAAACTGAATTATGAAAATATGGTTTACACATGTTTATATAATAAATTGTTATTAATATGGTTTACACAGGTTTTTATAAAATAATAATTTCCTTGTTTTTGGATTATATCAATGAAATATTAATTGAATTATAGGTTTAAAATTAAGATTATGTATTTTATAGATATTATATAAGAAAAAATTCAATTTTTTGGATAAAATAAATATTTTCCAAAAAATACATTTTATGGACTTTTGTTGGTGAACCATTTTTGTATTTTGTTTTTCACACATTTATATATTCTATTTGAAAAAATAAACTTCTTATTTATAATCGATATATCAAAATTTATATTTTATGAATTTTTTATTTTTTTCTGATAACAATCATGTTCTGATAATTAAAAAAATACACGAAATTTTAATTGAAAACATCTTTTCCATCGTGGTAATTAATACAGTTAAATTATATTATTTAATTGATTTTAATTATAAATAGAATATATATTTTATATTTATTATAATATTTTTAATTGGTATTAATTCTATATTTTATTCAGTTGTAAAAACATTTCAATCTTTTTTAATGTTTTAACATTAGAGAAACACGCTTTCTCATTTTCACAATGCGAATTAATATTAAATTAATTTCATCCAACTCATTGTTTTTTATTTAAATTTTTTTTCCATATATGGAATTATAAGGTTCAAATTGTGTTACTAGTTACCTTTTATTATTGGATATTATGATTTTTATCTTTATTAAAAAAATATTATTTACCATGGTTAATAGGTAAATCAGGTAAATAATGGTAAAAAAATAATATTATGATAATATAAAACCACCCAAAATAATATTCTAATCCTATTTGAAGAGATATGTAAAAACATGAGCGTTATTAGGCTGAGCCTTGAGAATTTTGGAGCAACATGTTTATGAAAATGACATGTTATAATCATTCATTTAAAGTAAAGCAAAATAAAACACAAACATTTATCTTTTTACAAAAACAATTTTAATTTAGGGTTATATAATTGATATCATTGAGATTAAATAGTTAATATAATATAAAAAGATATCCTACATCATGGTATTTTGTTTATAAATTATCAACATTATATATATAAAATTATTTATGACACGATGGTGATGTAGTGATTACCTTATTAAAGAATGATTCAAATAAATGATATTATAAACACTATAATAAATAAAATTTGAAACTTTTTATGACATACTCGAATTTTTAAGACAATATTTAACAGTTATTAATCATATAAATCATATGTATTGAAGGAATCATGTTATTATGTCTTTTAAAAATTCAATTATTAAATATTGTTAAAATTGACATAAATGAGTTTTTAAAAGAAATACTCTACTAATAAATTAAGAAATTTTCCTCAAAATATATTATTAGACCAACTGAATTATACAATGATACAAATGTCATTAATGATCCACTTTTTTATTGTAATTTTATAGTAACTATAGTAACCATATATTGTGAAAATACAAGAAGACCTGGTTAGAGTTAATGTTCTTAACAAAGGATTAAAGCTAAAGGATAAGGTTAATTTTGTGACATAAACCACTCTAAAACCTATTGTATTTACATATTATTACCCATACACATATTATAATTGAAATATATCACTCTGGAGCCATAATAATTTTAAAATAAATTTATAATAAAATATTATTTCAATTATTTTCTAAAGTGACCTTCCTCCATCTTATAAAAGGGAACACCTCTACATACTTACTCACACCTATCAAGCCCCATGTTTCATCCAACTTCTGCTAAAATAATCTCCCAACATCCCTAACTTCCTCTTATAATCCTTACCTTGGCATGAACACAATTCAACGAAGCATTTGGCTCAAATCAAAAAGAGTTATTAGATATAGAAGTAACATCTTCTCTCATGTTCTTTTTAGTTATTTTTCTTATCCACTACCTATGATATTCTTATTATATTATTAAATAAAAACACCATTATCCTATGTATAATAGTTTTTTTTATGAAAATGATTTAAAATACAATTAAACACACCTCCATTTAATGGATACAAACATACATTTTCTGTGTGTGGTGAACTACTCTCTCACGAAACGATGATTGTTCGATTTCATCACCCACCATTCATGGTGTCCATTATGATGGAAATCTATTTATATGTGATATATATTATATTTATATTGTCTCATTTATTATTTAATTTATATTTACAACATATTTTATTCTTTCCATAATGAGTAAATATGATAATTTATTTCAGGAAGTGTGGACTACCGCCCCCTCAAAATGATATAACTTGTCACGACCCGCCCTCGGGGTCCGTGCCGTGACTACCCCAAGCTCGCCTTCCATAGGCCAGGGGATGGCGACTAGCACCAAGGCGTAATTCCTGGTAAAAAGGGAAGGCATTGCCTTTGTAAAGTAAACAGACACCACAGAGTAAGCAAGCAGAAAGTAAACACTAAGTAAAAATAGAGTACAACTGAAAGTGCGGAAAAGTAAATGGGCCAGTATACAAACCCAAACTGAAAGTAAAGTACAACTCGAAAGGGAAAACAACAAATGTAAGTAAAAGCCGCTACACCGAGCTGTCCACTGGAGATCCCACCTGAAGGATGGGTACAGATAGCTCCACTGCTCCACGGGTCCCACCGTCCGCTTCGAGTATGTCCCGCCCAGTTGTCCACCTCCAGGTACCGTCCTGCATTGCAAGCCTCAGCCAAGATCAACGCTGTCCGTCGTCTGCAACCAACACAACGTAGTGCGGGCATAGCCCGTGCAGGGGGGGGTATAAGCTACTCATTAGGGACCCCGAGACCCCCGAAGGTCTCACAAAATCCACAAAGGATAATCCACAATGGAAGATACAAACACAAGTAAAAACTGACACTGCTTAGGTATATGCCCATACATATACCTAACTCATCAATTTCAAATACGCTCTAACCTCCGAGCCCAAGTACAACTCAGTCCACACAGGAAAGTAAACGTATTCCACACAGGAAAGAAAAACGTAATCCACACAGGATAACACAACACAATCCACAGAGGAAAGAAACAGGATTCAGCTCACACAGGTATACTTCTTCAAAGGATGATAAAGATGATCTCTGATCCATCTAAGTCGTTGGACCCACGAAGGATCGATAGGTAACTAACCCCCGCAAAAGACCCACACAGGATCGGGCCCACATAGGACCTGTAGGCGCTGGTTCACACAGGACCGCTGAGCGCAAAGACCCACACAGGATCAGACCCACACAGGATCGGGCCCACACAGGACCTGTAGCACTGATCCACGTAGGATCGCTGAGTGCTGTAGTCGTCGTCGTCGAATCCACACAGGATCTTTGTACTGTCGTCGTCGCAGTCACAGTAGCAGTAATAGCAGTAGTAGTCACAGTAACAGTCACAACTAGCACTAGGGTTCCCGCACAAAGAAAGCTCGTACAGGAGGGTCCGCTCCACGAGCCGAGAGGCTGATACATCAACTGTCACAAAGTCCAGAGTTGATGTATTCAAAAGTTCCGTATCGTCAACAGGAACACAACGCAATAGACGGCGCGTCGATCGGACGCCCGGTCTGAGAGTTATTGGCTTTTTCGTCCTAGGGGCCCGGTTGGTTTTTAAGGAAAAACCAACCTGGCCATAATCCAACTGTGTCCAAACCTCGGGCGGAGTATTCCAAAAGAACCGTCTCACTAAGAGGAAAACACCAAAGCTGACGGCACGTCAATTGGACGTCCGTAGCTCATGATATGAGTGTTTCCGCTCCGAAGGCCCGATTGGTTTCGTGTACGAACCAACCCGGCCGAACTCAAAGGGTTCTGAAACCCTGAGTGTAATATACCGAAACGACCATCTCGATCCAAGGATCGCGTTGCCATAGACGGTTCGTCAATCGGAGGTCTGTGCCTCATGTTATGGCCAAAAGGCCGAAACCGTCTCGAAAACGGGGGGTCCGGGTCCGGGCCGACCCGGCCCGACCCCCCCTGGGTCGGCCCAAACCGGGTCGCCTGAACCGGGTCGACCCGACCCGGGTCCGACACGGCCCGGCCGGCGGCGCGGCCCGGCTGGCGGCGGCGCGGCCGGGCGCCACTGGTATCACGCGCGGGGGGCTAAGCCCCCGCTGTTTCAAAATGGCGGCGCGGCTTTTAGCCGCGCCTTTTGGTGAACCGGCCCCCGCTCGTGGGGGGCCTGCTTGAGGAAACCGGGGGGCCGCCTGCCCCCCCTCAATGAAACCGCCCCCCTCATAAATGGGGGGGCTTTTGAGAGTTGACCGGGGGAATTAAATTCCCCCGGTCTTTGACCTTCCGGCCGGCCACCTGCCCAGCCGGTTTTTCTCCAACGGGACCGGCAAGCCGGTCCCCTTCCGGCTTCCGTCACCGGCGGCCCGGCGAGCCGCCGGTCTTCCCGTCTCGCCGTGGCCCGGAACCGGCCGCGGTGTTCGTCGTTCGGCGCGGTGCGACGGCACCGCTCCCCTCCGCCGCGGCCCCACTCCGGCCGCGACGCCTTCGATTCCATTCGACGCGGCGCGGCGGTGTCGCGTTCGTGATGATTCTTCCACGGTGCGAATTTCCGCGTGGTGCGACGGCACCACGCCATCTTGTGTCATCCGCAAGATAAATCAACAAGAACAAAGGAGGGGGTTCAGCCGTGTTCATGCGGTCCGGCCTCCTCACGTTAAACAATAACACATATTTAAATATCCTCACATTTGTCATGCTAGAACCACGAACGAGAATAAATAAATAAATAAATAATCAACAACAACCCCTACCTTGGGTTCAAGTTCGAAGATCGTCAACGACCTGCGGAAGACAACGTCGCGGAGGTCAGGCGTCGCGGTAGTCGTTCGTCAAATCCGATGACGAAGAGGTACGTCCGAAGAGGTACGTCGTTGGGGAATCTTCGTATGCCGACGATTGAAGTCCGAGGAGGAAGCGGTGATCCCTTTCATTGACACGAAAGACGTCGTCGATCTTCGGGAGCAACGGGCTACGAAGATGAGAGGAGCGGCGTTCTTCGTCGGAGCTCGAAGGTTCTTCGCGTTCTTCGTCAAGGTTGAAGAAGAAGAAGAAGCTCCCAAAATCCTCTCAAGAAGGCTAGAGAGTTCTAACCCAACAAAATAAGATAGAGTCTTATTTTATTCATAAACTTAACAAATTGAATTTCAATGGTTTGAAATTCAAATAAAAATAACTCCAAAATTAAATAACAAGTTGTCATGTCATTTAAAGAGGGGTTAAAGGAGTTTTGAGAGGAGATGGAAGGTTGGGTTTCGTGTGGTCCCCACCACACTTAATCCTCCCAAGGGAGGTTAAGTGGATGTGGGTCCCACCTTTAACATCCTTTGAGCGGAGTTAACCAACATGTAAGAAAAATAAAAAGTGTACAAAAATTTTATTTAACTTCTTATAAATCTCCCAAAAACTAACTTTCGTCCAGCAATAAACGCAACTTCGGAAAAGGTCTCCATAAGCGAATATCGGCACTGCGAGTTCATCGGTGTCCTCGGATTTCAATTCCGAGCACCAGATCAAAAGTTAGAAATTCCCGCTCGTTCGTTCACTGAACGTACCCGAGCCAAACTTCGGAAATTGATTCCGGGCACTCCGGGCCTCGGAATCAGGTGTCTTCCAAAACCGCACTGTTGTAAAATTCCAAAGAAAATTAAGAAAAAATTTCCCTTGAATTTTATGGGTCTTTACATTACTCCCACCTCAGGGATTTACGTCCCCGTAAAGATACATCAAAAACTAGGGAAACAAATGAGGGTACTGAGCACGCATCTCAGCCTCCCGCTCCCATGTGCTCTCCTGGAGATTCCCGTGCTGTCATCTGATGCGCACAAGAGGAATCGATCACCCACATAGGACCCGCTTCTTTTAATCCTCTATCTCCACCGGGACCTCCGTAAAAGTCGCCCCATCGTCAACGTCAAGCTTCCCATGGTCAATGATGTGCGTCGGGTCGTGCACGTATCTCCTCAACTGAGACACGTGGAAGACGTCGTGCACCCGGTGCAACTGAGGTGTTAGATCCAGGCGATAAGTCACCTCTCCAATCCTGCTGAGTATATGGAAGGGTCCGATGAAGCGCTGAGATAACTTTCCGCCACGGCCAAATCTCTGAATACCACGTCGAGGTGAGACCCGCAAAAAGACATGGTCACCATCCTCGAACTCTAGTGGCCTCCGCCTCCTATCAGCGTATGATTTCTGCCAGCTCTGAGCTATCCTCATCTGCTCCTGGATGACCTGGACCTTCTCTGTCGTGGCCTGGACCATCTTCGGTCCCACCAGTGCGGACTCCCCAGGGTCTGTCCAGCACAAAGGAGATCTACAAGGTCGGCCGTACAACGCCTCGTACGGTGTCATCCCGATGGTGGAGTGGTATCTGTTGTTGTACGCAAACTCCACCAAGGGTAGGTGGTCCTCCCAGCTACTACCAAAGTCGAGGACACATGCGCGGAGCATGTCCTCGAGAGTCTGGATGGTCCTCTCCGTCTGACCATCCGTCTGAGGGTGAAATGATGAGCTCAGACTTAGCTGCGTCCCGAACGCCTCCTGTAACCCCTTCCAAAGCCGAAATGTAAAGCGAGAATCTCGATCGGAGATGATAGATGATGGCACACCGTGGAGCCGCACAATCTCCTGAACGTAGAGACGTCCCAAGCCCTCCACTGAGCCCTGCTCTCTGATGGGTAAGAAGTGTGCCGACATGGTTAGTCGGTCAACAATCACCCAGATAGAGTCGTGACCTCTGGAAGTGCGTGGAAGTCCAGTCACGAAGTCCATAGATATTCCGTCACACTTCCACTCCGGAACCTCCAAGGGCTGTACCAAGCCTGTTGGTACCTGATGCTCTGCCTTCACCTGCTGGAAGGTGAGGCATCGAGAAACAAACACTGCTACTGCCTTCTTCATGCCCGGCCACCAGTGCTGTCGTCTGAGGTCCTGGTACATCTTCGCCACTCCAGGATGTACTGCCAAAGGAGAAGTGTGAAACTCTCTCAGAACTTCCTCTCGCAAAGCGACTGGTACCATAATACGTCCTCTGAAAAGGATGTCGTGCTCTGCTTCAAAGGAGAAACCATCAGGTGCCTGTCCCGAGGATATTTGTGCACGTCGTGTCTCACAGTCAGCGTCCTCACGCTGTGCCTCTCTGACCCGCTGCAGTAGTGGAGGGGTGACTGTGAGAGATTGGAGGAAGGCTACTCCATCTCTATCCACAAAGGTTATCTGCAAAGAGGCTAGCTGCTCTGTCGCCTCCTCAAGTAGCTGAATGCCCGTCCTCCTGCTAAGGGCATCGTCTACTACGTTCCCCTTCCCAGGAGTATAGACTATCTCAAAGTCATAGTCCTGGAGGAACTCGAGCCATCGCCGCTGTCTCAGGTTCAGATCCTTCTGCGAAAAGATATACCTGAGACTCTGATGATCAGAAAATACTGTAAAGCGCTCGCCCATCAGGTAGTGTCGCCATGTCTTCAGAGCGAAGACCACTGCTGCTAACTCCAGGTCATGGGTTGCGTAGTTCTGCTCATGCGGTCTCAACAGACGTGATCCATAGGCGATCACTGCCCGCTCCTGCATCATAACACATCCGAGTCCGGTCCCTGATGCATCACAGTAGACTACGTACCCTACTCCCTCCTCAGGCAACCTCAAGATAGGTGCGCTAGTCAATCTCTGTCTCAGCTCCTGGAAGCTCTACTGACATCTGTATGACCACACGATGGGTTTCCCCTTCTTCGTCAAAGCTGTTAGTGGTGCCGCAACTCTAGAGAAGTCTGGCACGAATCTCCGATAGTATCCAGCTAGTCCCAAGAAACTCCAAACCTCAGTCACGCTCCTGGGTGGCTCCCATGCTAACACAACCTCAATCTTCGAAGGATCCACTGCAACTCCCGCCTCAGAGATAACGTGTCCCAAGAAGTGGAACTCACGTATCCAGAACTGTCACTTCGAAGTCTTACCATAAAGCTGGTGCTCTCGGAGTGTGTCTAGTATAACTCGCAAGTGATAGGCGTGCTCCTCCTCAGTCGTAGAGTAAATCAGAATGTCGTCGATGAAGACCACGACAAACCGATCAAGGTATGGCTGAAAGATCCTGTTCATGAGAGCCATGAACACTGCTGGAGCATTGGTTACACCGAAAGGCATAACCAAGAACTCATAGTGGCCATACCGACATCTGAAGGCCGTCTTCTACACATCCTCATCTCTGACTCTGAGCTGATGATAGCCCGACCTGAGGTCTATCTTCAAGAACCACCGTGCTCCCTTGAGATGATCAAAGAGGTCATCAATCCTCGGTAGCGGATACATGTTCCTCAATGTCACCTGGTTTAGGCGATGATAGTCAACACAAAGTCGCAAGCTCCCGTCCACCTTCTTGGCGAACAATATCGGGGAAGCCCAGGGTGAAACACTGGGTCGGATGAACCCCTTGCCCTACAAGTCCTCCAACTGTACCCGTAGCTCTCGAAGCTCGGCGAGGGCCATCCGATATGCTGGAGTGGATATCGGGGCTGTCCCGGGGTACAAGTAAATATAAAAGTCTACCTCTCTGCGTGGAGGTATCCCTGGAACGTCGTCGGGAAAAACGTTCGCAAACTGATCCACCACTGCAGGAAAACCAGGACTCCGCATGTCAACTGCTCCAAGGATGAGGCTAGCTAACTGATGAGTAATTGGCTGTCCAATCCTCTGCGGAAGTCCATCCTATGCTGCTAAGGCTCCCTTCTCGCCGGTGAAGGTGAACCTGCTCCCGTCGGTGCATACACAACGGACCTTGCGCCTAAAACAGTCAATCTGCGCATGGACCGTAGATAGCCAATCCATGCCCAAGATGACGTCGTAAGGCCTCGAAGCTACTACAAGAAGATCCGAGCCGAAGCTCTCGCCTCCTAGAGTGATCTCACACTGCCGGCACCAGTGCGTAATCGTCGAGTCTGCTCCCGTAGGAGTCTCTATCCATAAGTATCGAGCCAACGGCTCTGTTGGAATCTTCGAGCTCCGAACAAGGGCAGCGGCTATGAAAGAGTGACTCGCTCCTGTGTCTATAAGAAATGCAGAAAGGGTGGAATAGACACAGATAGTACCTCGAATCATTTTGGTTGCGCCGTGGTCGTTGGCCTCTGCTGCCTGGAGCTGTGCCTGTCTCTTCCCGCCAGCTCCCTGTGGTCGGGGTGGACCTCCTGGTGGTGGTGGTGGCAGAGCCTCAAAGCGTCGCCCACCACCTGCTGCTCAGCCAGCTCCTCTGCCTCGCCCGCCTCCTCCCTGCGGACCTCCATGGTCGACCCTATGCCTCTGCCTCGGTGGTCCCTCAACTGTCTGCTGCTCCTCGGCATGGCGGGTCGGGCAGTCACGAGCCATTTGGCCCTGCCCACCGCACGAGTAGCACTATCTGCCTCTCGAAAGACTGGCTCCTCGCTGTGTGCTCCGCACTACTGAGCCAGTGCCCTGAGGTCGTCTGCCCGAAGGTCTGGTCTGTCTGGACCCCTGAGTCATCCATCGACTGCCTACTGCAGATGACTCTGCCACGTGCTGCCCTGCGGTGGGTCGCTGCGCTGGTGTAGACTCAGCAAGGAAGCTCTCGATCAGAAGGGCCCGCTCCAGTACTCCTGTCTGAGTCGGTATGCTGAGGGAGATCAGCGATGCCCTGATCTCGTGTATCAAACCCTACTCGAAGGTCCGGGCCCAGAAGAATGGGTCTCGTACCATGTCGGTCAAGTAGCACGAGAGATCGGTAAATCTCGCCGAGTACTGAGCGACCGTCATGCTTCCCTACCGCAGCTGAAGAAGCTCCTAGATACGCACCGCACGACGGGTGGCTGGGACGAACTCCGAGTGGAAGAGGCTCTCAAAGTCCGTCCAAAGTAGAGATGCCTCATCGTGCACCTGGAGCATCAAGCTCCACCATCGTCCTGCTGCTGCGTGTAGTAGGCTAGCAGCGAGGATCACCATGAGGTCTGCTGGTGTCCTCACTAGCCTAAACACACGTACCACTGCCTCCAGCCAGTCCTCGGCTGCCTGGGGATCCGTCTCCCCGCGAAACCTGGGTGGTCGCTGGCGCTGAAACTCATGCAGTGCGCTGAGGCGACGTGAATCGTCAGCGGCTGGCGCTGGAAGCATCGGGGGCTCGATGGGTAGTGCTACCGCCGGTTCCACTGCTGACAAAGGGCCATGCACCGAGGCCTCGTCGCTCGGTGGGCTGTCGTCACACTCGACTCTCGGAACCCTAGCTAGCTGCCGTCGTGGGGCCATCCTGAAAAGGAAACAGGTGCGCCACGGTCAGAACAGTATACCTGGTGAGCTGATATAAGTAATCACAAAGAAAACTTTGAAACACACACGCAATCAATGTTTTCGTGCATTAAGTTGGAAATCAGAAGTCAGGGTCCGGGTGTACGGATACGTCGGTCGCAGCACCAACACTGGACTCCCTGGACTGATAACCACACTCAATACGCTAAACATTATTCCTTCACATAGAAAAGATCAGAGTTCACGGTAGAACCGAACTCCTATGATACCAATTTGTCACGACCCGCCCTCGGGGTCCGTTCCGTGACTACCCCAAGCCCGCCTTCCATAGGCCAGGGGCTGGCGACTAGCACCAAGGCGTAATTCCCGATAAAAAGGGAAGGCATTGCCTTTGTAAAGTAAACAAACACCACAGAGTAAGCAAGCGGAAAGTAAACACTAAGTAAAAATTGAGTACAACTGAAAGTGCGGAAAAGTAAATGTGCCAGTATACAAACCCAAACTGAAAGTAATGTAAAACTCGAAAGGGAAAACAACAACTGTAAGTAAAAGCCGCTACACCGAGCTGTCCACTGGAGATCCCACCTGAAGGATGGGTACAGATAGCTCCACTACTCCACGAGTCCCACTGTCCGCTCCGAGTATGTCCCGCCCAGTGGTCCACCTCCAGGTACCGTCCTACTCTGCAAGCCTCAGCCAAGATCAACGCTGTCCGACGTCTGCAACCAACACAACGTAGTGCGGGCATAGCCCGTGCAGGGGTGAGTATAAGTTACTCAGTAGGGACCCCGAGACCCCCGAAGGAATCACAAAATCCACAAAGGATAATCCACAAAGGAAGATACAAACACAAGTAACAACTGACACTGCTTAGGTATATGCCCATACATATACCTAAGTCATCAATTTCAAATACGCTCCAACCTCCGAGCCCAAGTACAACTCAGTCCACACAGGAAAGTAAACGTATTCCACACAGGAAAGCAAAACGTAATCCACACAGGATAACACAACACAATCCACATAGGAAAGCAACAGGATTCAGCTCACACAGGTATACTTCTTCAAAGGATGATAAAGATGATCTCTGATCCATCTAAGTCGTCGGACCCACGAAGGTTCGATAGGTAACTAACCCCCGCAAAAGACCCACACAGGATCGGGCCCACATAGGACCTGTAGGCGCTATTTCACACAGGACCGCTGAGCGCAAAGACCCACATAGGATCGGACCCACATAGGATCGGGCCCACACAGGACCTGTAGAACTGATCCACGTAGGATCGCTGAGTGTTGTAGTCGTCGTCGTTGAATCCACACAGGATCTCTGTACTGTCGTCGTCGCAGTCACAGTAGCAGTAGTAGCAGTAGTAGTCACAATAACAGTCGCAGCCAGCACTAGGGTTCCCGCACACAGCAAGCTCGTACAGGAGGGTCCGCTCCACGAGCCGAGAGGCTGATACATCAACTGTCACAAAGTCCAGAGTTGATGTATTCAAAAGTTCTGTATTGTCAACAGGAACTCAACGCAACAGACGGTGCGTCGATCGGACGCCCGGTCTGAGAGTTATTGGCTTTTTCGTCCCAGGGGCCCGGTTGGTTTTTAAGGAAAAACCAACCCGACCGTACTCCACCTACGTCCAAACCTCGGGCGGAGTATGCCAAAAGAACCGTATCACTAAGAGGAAAACAACAAAGCTGACGGCATGTCAATTGGACGTCCGTAGATCAAGATATGAGCGTTTCCGCTCCGAAGGCCCGGTTGGTTTCGTGTACGAACCAACCCGTCCGAACTCAAAGTGTTCCGAAACCCTGAGTGTAATATACCGAAACGACCGCCTCGATCCAAGGATCGCGTTGCCGTAGACGGTTCGTCAATCGGAGGTCCGTGGCTCACGTTATGGCCAAATGACCGAAACCATCTCGAAAACGGGGGGTCCGGGTCCGGGCCGACCCGGTCCGACCCCCCCTGGGTCGGCCCGAACCGGGTGGACCCGACCCGGGTCCGACCCGGCCCGGCCGGCGGTGGTCCGACACGGCGGCGCGGCCCAGCGCCTCTAGTGTCACGCGCGGGGGGCTAAGCCCCCGCTGTTTCAAAATGGCGGCGCGGCTTTTAGCCGCACCTTTTGGAGAACCAGCCCCTGCTCGTGGGGGGCCTGCTTGACAAAACCGGGGGGCCGGCTGCCCCCCCACCCCCTCAATGAAACCGCCCCCCTCATAAATGGGGGGGCTTTTGAGAGTTGACCAGGGGAATTAAATTCCCCCGGTCTTTGACCTTCCGGCCGGCCACCTGGCCGGGCGGTCTTTCTCCAACGGGACCGGAAAGCCGGTCCCCTTCCGGCTTCCGTCACCGGCGGCCCGGAACTGACCGCGGTGTTCGTCGTCCGGCGCAGTGCGACGGCACCGCGCCCCTCCGCCGCGGCCCCGCTCCGGCCGCGGCGCCATTGATTCCCTTCGACGCGGCGCGACGGCGTCGCGTTCGTGATGATTCTTCCACGGTGCGAATTTCCGCGTGGTGCGACGGCACCACGCCATCTTGTTTCATCCGCAAGATAAATCAACAAGAACAAAGGAGGGGGTTCGGCCGTGTTCATGCGGTCCGGCCCCCTCACATTAAACAATAACACATATTTAAATATCTTCACGTTTGTCATGCTAGAACCACGAATGAGAATAAATAAATAAATAAATAATCAACAACAACCCCTACCTTGGGTTCATGTTCGAAGATCGTCAACGACCTGCGGACGACAACGTTGCGGAGGTCGGGCGTCGCGGTAGTCGTTCGTCAAATCCAATGACGAAAAGGTACGTCCGAAGAGGTACGTCGTTGGCGAATCTTCGTATGCCGACGAAGGACGTCCGAGGAGGAAGCGGCGTTCCCTTTCGTTGACACGGAAGACATCGTCGATCTTCAGGAGCAACGGGCTATGAAGATGAGAGGAGCGGCGTTCTTCGTCGGAGCTCGAAGGTTCTTCGCGTTCTTCGTCAAGGTTGAAGAAGAAGAAGAAGCTCCCAAAATCCTCTCAAGAAGGCTAGAGAGTTCTAACCCAACAAAATAAGATAGAGTCTTATTTTATTCACAAACTTAACAAATTGAATTTCAAAGGTTTGAAATTCAAATAAAAATAACTCCAAAATTAAATAACAAGTTGTCATGTCATTTAAAGAGGGGTTAAAGGAGTTTTGAGAGGAGATGGAAGGTTGGGTTTTGTGTGGGCCCCACCACACTTAATTTTCCCAAGGGAGGTTAAGTGGATGTGGGTCCCACCTTTAACTTCCTTTGAGAGGAGTTAACCAACAAGTAAGAAAAATAAAAAGTGTACAAAAAATTTTATTTAGCTTCTTATAAATCTCCCAAAAACTAACTTTCATCCCGCAATAAATGCAACTTCGGAAAAGGTCTCCTTAAGCGAATATCGGCGCTGCGAGTTCATCGGTGTCCTCAGATTTCAATTCCGAGCACCGGATCAAAAGTTAGAAATTCCCGCTCGTTCGTTCACTGAACGTACTTGAGCAAAACTTCGGAAATTGATTCCGGGCACTCCGGGCCTCGGAATCAGGTGCCGTCAGAAACCGCGCTCTTGTAAAATGCCAAAGAAAATTAAGAAAAAATTTCCCTTGAATTTTACGGGTCTTTACATAACTCATTCATCCCATACATGGAACATATAAAGGATGGATTTAATGAAATTATTAAACATATATAACATAGATATTATACTATAATTAAAATATTCATATTTATAATTTAGTTGTCTTTCTGTTAATATGAAAAATAAATGACAGTAGCATTCATGCCTACAGACTGCTAACCGCCTCCCTGAACAGTGCATTTCATTTCGTATCTCCAAATGTTATGGATTATATATATATATATATTCATATATGATATTTATATGTTAATTAACTAATTAATATCAGGATAGAGATAATGTTCTTATGACCTCATGGACAATTTACATAAAAAATGTTCATTTTTAAATCAGGTACTGAGCATCATAAAATTTCTGATACGAACATAAATAATTATATGATTGTTATAACATAGTAAAAAGTTATACAAGAGGAATAATAAACAATAAAAGGGTTATCAAACATGTAAAAATTAACTAAATCTTATTATTCATGAACATAATGATTGAAGGTGATGAGTTAAACTGAAGGTAAGAGACTTCTTCTCAATATCCTTTCATTGAGGTATAATTTAATATATACACGACCTTATTATATATAGTGTAAATAAATCCCTTTATCTTTTTTCAAAGGTGATATTTTTTCTATTAAATGTTTTAATATACCAAAAAATTGAATGTTTTTAAAAAATACAATAAAAATGACTTCTCTATTGATGTAACCGTTATGTGACATTTGGCATCCACTACAAGATATAATTTTTTTTTAATGAAAAGAAATCCATTATTCATATTTTGGGTGTGTTGTTATTGAAATTGGATTTGAAATAGGATCGCTATTTCAATATCATGAAATAATTTATTTTGATTGGAAATGAAAATTTATGAGTGAAATATTGATAATTGAAATCATTTATGTGTTATGAGTATATAATGGTACTTAGAAATTTGTCAGGTGGTTACATGATAAACCAAATATGGGTGGTTATGTGGTAAACCAATGATGGGTGGTTCTGTTATATATGAAATTATGGGTAGTTAAATTATAACCCCTGATGCATTGGGTATAAATGTATATCGTATGGCTATTGCATTTAGTTATATATGTGGAAGTCGACTATATGGTTATTCCATTTATGTATATTTATGTCCCACGTAACCTTTATATTATATAAATTAATTTCTATGGGATTTATGGTAATATTTAGGTTACACAAAGGGTGTGAAATGAGTATATATTTAGTGAAATATATTTAATACTTTTTAAAGGTGAAAATAATCACTTTATTATAAAGTATTAATGTTTAAATTTTTCTAAAACACTAATAGTTTTAGTCCTATATATATCCCATACTGAGATTTTTATGCTCATCCCATGTTTTAAAATGTTTTCCACAGGATTTAATGAAGAATAGAGTCAAGTATGAGATTAAGGAAAAGTTGTGATGTTTAAGTGTGAAACAAAACCTTCTTCATTTTAAAAGGTTTTGTATTATGAAAATAAAATGGATAGTGAGTATAAGTGTCTAATTGTAATATTTATGTTTCTATGTATGAGTTATGAACAAATTATGTAAATCTATGAACCTGAAATGATCCTAGAAGTGAATTAAATTCATATTATTGACTTATCTCAAGATTATGTAACATTTAAGAATGAGACATTATAATTATTATTAAAGGATTTTTTAAAGAAACATTAGAGATTAGAAGTTATAGATAACAATAATGTATGTCTCTGTCTCTATTATTTTACTTAAATCATTGTTTTATATCCTTTTCATATCATGTAAATTTGGTTACAAATGGAAGGTGGAGGATCTCAAACAACATTCCACTATCATCCAGATGACATGCCTGCAATTATTATTACAATGTCACATCCAGATGATTGTGAAATGTTTTCTATAATACCACTCACTTTAAAGAATTTAATTGAGATATTAAACACCTCCACTATACCTTGATACCATCATGGATCATGTGTTGTATTTAATCAAATCAAATTTCCCCAATTTTCTCATATTTTCACGAAATTTAAATATTTTCATAGAATATTGAAATATTTTACCTTAACACAAGATTTCAATGCATATTATGATTTTTAAAATGGTTATGGAGAACGAGAACCTTGATCAATGTGTTTATATTTTTATTTAAAATATAGTCTTTCAGCGCATACTTATGGTATTTTAAAAGGACCATTGATCGATTGGTTCAGCTCAAAATCTGCGCGATTGATTTAAAAAATTCAGGTTTTATCAGATGTTTTGAAATTATATGTCATATATGATTATTTTCAAAAACAATTTTTCTATGAACTCTCATTTTACCCACATTGTACAAGGATTATTTGGATAATGTAAGAAAGTTATTTTGAAGTCTCTCTAAATAATTGTTGCAATTCATGGACCATATATCTTTGTGAATAAGTTGATTTTTGATCAAGAATAAGATGATTTTTGGGAATTCTGTTTTATCAAATGTATATCCATAGTATAGGAAAATGATTTGGTGATTAAGTGATAAATGTTATTTTGGAAGACATTCTATCATTTGGGAACACTATATAGCTATGGAAAATAGAATAATGTGGGATTGTATTTGAAGATAAATGGTTGAAGTTTATTTCAGATTAATATATGATTTTATTGTGGACATATGGATATTTGGGTTATTTATGGAAATGATTAACCTATCAGGGAGAATATGTGATTAGGATAATTAATTTTTTGTATGAGACATTAAGAGTTGTCTATGTTATTTGGAGATAAATGTTAATATTTCTTGTGGAAGGTGGGAATGGTGTAACATCACGAGTTTTAAGAAAAAAAAACACTATATTCCATAGTATAAATGATACAATACATCGATATTAAAAGAAAAACTGAATATTAATATTTAAATGTTACTATTTTTACCTAGCAGTTGAAATGGTAGGAATGAATAGTACAAACTGAATTATGAAAATATCATGTTCACATTTTATATAATGACTCTTTATTAATATCATTTACACATGATTTTATAAAATAATAATATCCCTCTTTTAGGATTATATTAATGAAATATTAATTCAATATAATATTTTAAATTCATCTTATGTATTTTCATTATTTGACATAAGAATAAAATCAATATTTCAGATAAATGAAGTACTTATCTAAAAATGTAGTTTTCCGGACTTTTAAAAGATAACTCTTTTTAAATTACATTTCTGATAACCTTATATGTTTTATTCTATAATATATACTTTTTCTTAAAAATATGGACATCCACATTTAAATTGGATTTTTTTTTGATTTTCTGATAAATATCATGTTTTGATGAATAGTAAAAATACAATAAATTTTAATTAAAAAAACTTTCCATCGAGACAATTTATATGGATAAATAATATTATTTAATTGTTTCTATGTATAAATATAATATATTTTTATCATTTATTATAATTTAGTTTATGGTTATTAAATATATATTAAATTCAAACGTAAACACATTTCAGTATTTTGTAATGATTTAACTTTTTTGAAAACCCACTTTCTCATTTCAACTATGTGAATTAATTATAAATTAATTTCTACCAAATATGTGTTTGGTATTTGGAAAATTGCTTTCCATATATGGAATCAGAACATACAAATTAGGTAATTAGGTTCCTTTTATTTTTGACATTATGAATAATAAATTCATTAATTATTTTTATGTTTAATGGTTAAAGGTTCAATCAAGTAAATAAGTGTAAAAAATTATATTATAATAATATAAAACTACCCTAATACGTGTTCTAGTACTATTGGATGGGATATGACTAAACATGATAATATATAAGTTGAAATTTTGGAATATTGGAGCCACTTGGGTATGGAAATTTCATGTTATAAAAAGTAATATAATGTAATGAGAAATATCACACAAAAAAATTATTTTTCTACTAAAACAATTTTATGGTTGGGTTATATAATTGATATATTTGAAAATAAATAGTAAATATAAATATTGGAAAAATATTATATAATTCGATTACATTTATAATTTTTATAAATTAAATATTTATATTTATTTATGAGAAAATGATGATGTAGTGATTACCTTATTAATGAAAGATTCAAAAAATTGATATTATAAACATCAAAATAAATGTAATTTAAAATTTTTGATTCCATAAACAAAATTTTTAGAAGACATTGACATACCACTTATCATGGTGGATATTATGATAAAACTGTATTGATATATGATATGTATTACACTTATATTTTATCTATTCTCGTATAATTTTTATTAACAACATACCTTTATGCATTCTATAATGTTTAAATACGATAATTTCATTTGAGGAAGTGTGGACTACCACCCCTTCGATGTGATATAACTCATTCATGCCATACATAGAACGTATAACAAATGGAGTTAACGAACTTATGTAACATATATAACATTGATAGTATATTTGAATTATAATATACCTTTTTATCAATTAGTTTTTAATCCATTAATCAAACAAATAAATGAGTGTACTATTAATGCGTACGTACGACCTACTGTCTCCATGAACAATGCTTTTCATTTATTATATCCAAGTGTAATGTAGTTATGACCACATGTAAAATATTCATCAAAATAATTTCATTTTTTACTCAAGTACCGAACATCAAAAAAATATGTGATATGAATTAAAATAATTTATTGATTGTTATAACATGGGAAAATGTAATATAAAAAGAATATAATACTTGAAAAAAGGATCTAAAACAAGTAAAAATTAACTTCTATTTATTATTCATGAAAATAACGATTGAATGTGATGACTCGAGCTCATGGTAAGGTACATCATCTCAATATACATTCCTTTATGAATAATTTAATAAATTATTGAACTTATTACATAAGGGGTGTAACATACCCCTTTGAATTTTTTCAAATAGAATATTTTTTCTATAAATATTTTTAAAAAACTAAAAAAATGAATGGTTTTAGCATAGGTGACAACAATGAATTCTCCGTTTCCATAACTGTTATTTTATTTTTTGGATTCCTTTATAAGCCTTAATGTTTTTTAAGAAGAACATTATTATTCCCATTTTGTGTTGTTGCAAATGAATATTTATGAGTGAAATTTTGATAATTGCGTCCTTTTATATGCTATGAGTATATAATAGTACATTAAAATTTGATGGGTTTTTGCATTATAAACCAAATACCGATGGTTATGTGAGAAACTAAAGATGTTTGGTTCTGTTATAAACAAAGGGCAAGTGGTTACATTATAACCTCCAATGCATTGGGAAGGGAAGTCAGTCGTATGCCTATTACATTTAGTGATATATGTGGAAGTCATCCATATGTTTATTCCATTTAAGTATGTTTATGTACCCAATTTTCGTTATATTTTATATATTTCATTCTATGTGATTGATGGAAATCTTTTTGTTACAAAATTGGTAAGCAATGAGATTATATTAATAGAAATATAATTACTACATCTTTAAGGTTACAAGTATTACATTAAGATAAATTATTCATGTTTACATTTTTTTGAAAGTGTAATAAATTTCCATATCTATGTATCCCTTACTGAGATTTTTATTCTCATCCCATGTTTTGAAATATTTTTCACATGATTTAAAAGAGAATATAGTCTAGGAAGAGATCATGAAAAATTTGTGACATTTAAGAATGAAACAAATACATATTCATTTTAAAAGTTTTTTCAATATGAAAAGAAAATGGATAGTGAGTAGAAGTGTATACTTTTTATATTTAAGTTTCTATGTATGAGTTGTGACCTATTTTTCTACGGCACTAAAACTAAAATTTTCTTCAAAGTTAATTGAAGAAAATTATTGACTTATCATAAGATTATGCAAGGTTTAAGGCCAAGGAATTATACCAAGTTTAATTTTTTAAATTTTATTTACGATATGATTGGTTTGGTTGTGGTAGTATCCAAAACATGGGAATTGCATTGTTTGGAGATCGTATGACTTCTCCCTAGTCATCGGGTGAATATCTCGATGTTAAAAATAAATAAAAAAATAAATAAGTAATAAAATGGATTTAAATGAATGTTAAAATAAAATAAAATAAATTTATGTTCAATTAAAATAATTCTTTATTAATGATAATAAGGATAATATTATTTTTGGGAACATAATTATTATTATTATTAAGAATATTATTATTATTATTATTGTTGTATTTATCATTATGTTATTATTATAATTAGTAAAATTATTATAATTATTATGACTATCTTAGTAATATATTTATTATTATGTTTATTAAAACTATTATACTTTTTTATATTGTGAGAATTGTTATTAATATTATAATTACATTTATTTATTTTTTTACGAACCATAAATGGGATCCCCTTTCTCCTCCCCCTGTACCAACCCCCACCTACTCACCATCTCCCCCTTACCCTCTCCTTATTCGTGATCCTCGCTGGCACCAGCCACCCAGCCAGTGACCTCCCTTCCAGCGCACACCCCCTAGACGGTAGTCACCTATCCAGTATGAACAACCTAGCTACTCCCAGCAATCCCTCTCTTGTGCACCACATCTTTAGAACCCCCCATATACATCTATCGTTGATTAATTAAATCCTCCATTTTTCATCATGAATCTCCTTTGAATCAACATGGTATGTCTCTCCGCTCCCTCTGCTTATGATTTACAGGGATGTTTTGGGCTCCCCATATCCCTTCTCATTTCAACCAAATGAAAAGGGTTAGACATAACCCCTTTTCCCATTTTCTTTTCTTTTATGGTTGTGAAGAGGTTGTCTGTAGACCCACTGTTCCATGTTCTAGAAACATACACTGATGGTGTGGCAGTTTGAGTCGATTCTCTCAACCACCATTAATTTTTTGAATGTTTATAAACCCATTTTTGGTATCTCACCATATAAATTAGTTATTTATGTTGTTGATGAGTACGTGGGATTTATTGAAGGGAGCTGTGATCACTTTTGAGGGCGTAGACACATATTCCCAAGTATATTTATATATATAAATATATAAATATATAAATATATAAATATATCTTCAATGTGTTTTTCCCTCATTTCATGGGGAACACGTGCATTAGTTTAAAGATATATATATATATTGTTAAGGCCAATAGGGGCCTATATACCCTGAGAGGGGGGGGGTGAATCAGGGTATGGATATTATTTTCTAATTTCTTCCTGCCCCACTGGATCTTGACCTCTTTATTACAAGGGTCACTTTGTTTGTACTTGTGTGTTTATTATGACTGCTTATTTTCTTCTTTATCTGATGATGATGCTTTTAATGAAATGCAGGGAATAAAGCAGGAAAACCCATAGATTTTTACTTGCTTCACCCTCACTAGGTTACATCCAAGGAGCATACAATGAGATGTGACACTGTACCAAATTCACTAAGGCTAACTGTCAATAATGTTCAGGCTAGATCAATTCTATGCCTAGGATCACTGCCTTTAAAATGTTTAAGATCAGGTCACTACTTTACCGAGGTTCACTCACTGTTTCTCTTTCACTGGTTCACTACCGGTAGAAAGGATTACCTTCTTCCTCTTCATTTTCTCACTGCACTTGGAAGGGATCCCCTCACAGTTTATAGACCTGTAGGTCTCTTCATTTTCATGAATTCATGCATCCTCAACTATTTATAGATGATCTGTTGATGTCCAACTTTCATCCACAGATGAATACCACGTTGCCTCTGAACACTAGGAAACTACCTTTGGAGAAACCTTCTCAAAGAACCCTACTTCGCAATGCTCCCAATTTCGCGAAGCTCAAACAAGCCCTTGCAACGTTCCAGCCTTTTAAAGAAGTAGTCTTGGGAAAAAATATCTCAAATCTCAAGTCATCGCAGAGTGACTTCCCTCATGAAGGTCACTGATCCAACACAGAGCTTTCATATTTCACAGAGATAGATTAGCTACCACTAAGATCTTCTTTTGTGAAGCATACTGCCTTCGCGAACTACCATCACGAATCGAGAGAAAAGGATTTTCTTTGAAAGCTCTCTCTTTATCTCTACTTCTCTTGAAGGGGTCGATGCCTATTTATAGGAAAATCCACCATCCCTCTAACTTTCCGTGCGAATTCAACACCACGTCATCTCAAACCGCGAAGCTCCAAAGTTCATGCTGAAATTCACTCAAAATCACGAAGCACCACAACAATTTTTTGATTACGGAGCATGACGTAATTGTGAAGAATCATGGTCAATCCCCTCATGCATTTTCTGTGAAGCTCCCTTGAAATTCCCTTCACCACCACGATGCACGTCAACTCTGCCGTTTGCGAAGCTTGACGTAATAGTGAAGAATCACCGCCATCATTTTTCAGGTCTTCGTGAAATCCAATCCATGAAGCCAATCTTTACAAAACATCTTCCTTTTCCATTGTTCATTGTAAAAATGGATTGTCAAAAACTTCTCGGGAACTCAACAATTCTCCATGGAAACCTTCTTTGTCAACAAACACAATCAACCTAAAAATGCTGCAATGTTATCTTGATGGATTTTTCCCCAACACACACACACACAAACACATATATATAAGTGTGTGCATGTGAGCGGGATGCTGATTGAGTTAGAAATATTTCTCTTATCCGTCCTATATAGTATTATCTCATTTCCCATTGTATCCCCTAGGATTTCATAGCACATTATCTCTTTTTAGTAATTCAGTATTTTTCGCTACACGCAACACCAAGTTCGAGCGCACCACAACATACCAAACAAGCCGTTCAAAAAGATTTGATGAATAATATTAAAATAAATCTGAATTTTATATACTATATATAATTTTGACATCCATATTATGTGTTTCTTAGACATAATATACGATCAAAGTCAATTTTTCAAATAAATGATGTATTTCTCAAAAAATAAAGTTTTACCGCCTTTTAATGGAAAACCCTTTTTAAATTTAATATTTGACACTTTTATAATTTAAATATTACAAAATAAAATTCTTCTTTATAATCTGGACATAAAAATTTAGTTTTTATTAATTTTTGGTGTTTTTCTTATAACATTCAGGCATTGATGAATAGTAAAAAATACACAATTTTAGTTGAAAACAATTTTTTTAATCAAAATAATTTATAGTGTTAAATTATAAATTTTAATAGATTTGAAATATAATTAGATTATATTTTTATCATTTAATCCAATTATGGTCATTTGATGTAGTTTTAAATTTAAATTGGACATAAACACATATCAATCTTTTGATAGTTTTTTATCAAAAACCCACTTCTGTTTTTGACAATGGGAATTAATTTTCATTTAATTAAAGAAAATTATAAGTTCTACATATGAAAAATAGACATAAATATTAATTTGGAATATCAAAATTAGCTTAGGTTAAATTTTTTTTATTTTTCTGAAAACATTAAATGTTTGATGAATTGAAAAAAACAACACGTTTTTGTTTGAAACAGACATTTTTTTAAATAAATATTTATTTAATTTAAATTCATTTTAAGTAGAAATATATACATAATATATATATATATATAAAAGTTAAATTTAATTCATTAGATTCATTTTATAATAAATTTTGTTTTATAAATTTTATTGAACTTTTTATGGTCTATTACCCACCATCAAGGCACATTAGTAAATTTGCATAAAATGTAATTTTACCACTTACGTGAATTGAATTCAAAAAATCCAATAGACATGTTTGACATCAGTATATAAAATATTGTACAATAAGTTGAAGATAATTTTTGGTGATAGTAACTTTTGAATTTTATTTACCAAGGTTAAAAGTAAATAGAGTAATTAAAGGTAAAAATAATATTATAATTATCCTAACATATGTCCTTATTCAATTAGATAAGTGTTTTTAGACAAAAATAAAACTTAGTAATAAAATATTATCCTCATTTATGCACATGTATTAGATTATGACATTTATTATTATTTTTTTAATGATGAGTTAAAAGTGTCTAATTGAAATTATCATAACGATTTTTTTTAATATTGGGTTATACATAATATAAATTATACTATAAAAGTTTATGAGTTAAAAAAAATGATTTAACACATAATAATATTTTCTTTATAATTTTTAGACTTAAAATAATTAAATTTCATTAGGACACAATGACAATAGATTAACTACATTATTAATGAACGATTAAAATAATTGATATTATAAATACCCAAATAAATGTAAATTGAAAATATTTATGGCTTCAATGAATTTTCCATGTTAATATGACATTTTAGGATGGATTTGATTTATTTTTGCGAGGGAATAATGTTTTTTTGACTTTTAAAAAAACCTAATACTATATAGTGTCAAAATTGACATAAATGAGTTTTTAAAACAAATACTCTATTATTAGATGATATAATTTTCATAAAAATATAGGGTTCGGCCAATGGACTTATATAATTATATATATGTCATTAATGAACCACTTGGTGTTTTCATGAAATTTTATAGTATGTTTATTATCCATGAAATATACAAATACAAGAAGACATTGTAAAAGTTAAACTATTTAAATAAGAATTAAATTTAAAAGGTAAGTTTAATATGGTAACCTAATCCTGTCTAAAACCTATTATTTGAGAGTTTTTAGACCCATACCAAAATTATACTATAAATAAAACCTATTGGATCCATTATAAAATGAATATTATTGTATAATAAAATAATATTTCAAGATTTTTCTAAAGTTACCCTCACCTCTCTTATAAAAGGGCACTTCTCCTTTTCTCAAAACCACACCTCCAAAGACATTTATATCAGCTGAAACCTGCTCCAATATCCTCACATATACCCTCACATAATCCTAGAGTTATTACTTTGATCATACATCCATCATATGAAGACCTTTGATCAAATAAAAAGGAATCACCCGAAGAAGATGTCATTATTTCATCCCCACCTTCAATGATCTTTTCATCATCCACTTATTATTTCATTGTTGTTTCTATAAAAAAATTATAAAATCCAGTACATTATACATACTTAGTTGTTATTATAAATTTTTTACAACCATATTCCATATTATACCCATCCTATTAATGACAATGTCACTATACGTGCGTACGTACAGCATACCATCTCCACGTTGGGGTGTAGTTTGTTATTCAACACATCATTATTTGGATGGGTGTAATAATGAGTATAATTGATGTAAATATTAAATATAAAATTTTAATGATTTATTTTATATGATATAACATATAGTTACTTAAAATTTCACTATCAATTGAATGGTATTGTCGCTCGTACGTATTGACTGATTACCATCTCCATGAACGCGATGAGATTAATTCTTCATTGTAACCATTCAAGAATAAATTTCATTTCATGATGAAAAATAATGTTTAAGAACTTAATTTAAATTTTGATATGAATCAAATACATCCTATCAATAACATAAATCACTAACATAACAAAACTTATTATGGAAAATGAATCATTTGACACCTGAATCAATGATATTAATAAAATATTATTAACAAAGCAATATTAGAAGATCGTATATGATATCATATTTATGTATGTGGTTATTTTATAATTTAATAACAATGATTCAACTATTATACATGAGGTTAAAATACCATCGACCATGTAAAAGTACAAGGTAAGGGTTACCTTTACAATCTATTTATTATCTGAGGTTGTTAATATGTAAGCATCTACTGTGAATTGTTTATCATCCTCATCCATGTTTCACATAAATGTGTTTCAATTTATTTTAATATTTCCAAGAATATGGGTTAAATTAATTTATAATCTTGTTTTAATTTTTATAAAATGTTTCAAATGGAATATTTTCATCATCTTCCAAATCATGTACTTTATGACATTTTCAACAAATCAATGTAGGAATTTTTTTAACTTATACGACGGGTGCCACTATTTTCCACCATTTTAAAACCATATAATTTTCCCTTAAAATCTTATAAAAATATATTCAAAATAAATGTTTTATTTTATTATTATGTTACATTAAAAATATTTTAAATTAGAAAGTGATATTTCTCTCAAATAGTTTTGATTTCATCTTTGTCAACATCCTTTGATGGATTTTACACTTTTTTGAATTTGATTTATTATGATACAATATTTCATAATTTATTGAAGGTTTTGTGATATGTTTAAATGTGAATGGGTTATTACTATATCATTCATGGTTTATGGTAAAATTATTATCATTTTATATGTTAGTTTTAATATGAATATTTATGTTTTGTTTCATCTTTTTCATATAAGGAATGCATTGGACTTAGTATGTGACGGCTGGAGCCCACTATAGTTCCTCGTTTCTTCAGTAGGTCTCATGAGACAAACTAGTATCTTGGCACAAGGCCTTGAAAAAATCTTATTTGTAGACCTGGCATGAGGCCATGACCATGTGGTCATGTGTCCATCATTCTGCATTACATCATTATGAAATTAGCTATTGATATTAAATGTGATTATTTGACTATTAGAATACCCATGCGGAAAAGTGAATGTGATTATTTAATTTATCATTTCCATATTATGTTTAAGTTTATTTTTAAAATTCTTGTGTTTTGGTCTCATACATTACCTTCAATTTTTTTTAAATATTTACAAAAGTTTCCAATATATTATTATCCTTACCGATCATCTGAGCTCAACCATTTCTTATGTTTTATTTTTCCATTGATGTGAAGAAGTATATTAATATTGACCTATAGGTATAGGATATAGGATATGAGTCTGTTCAAAGGGGACACAATGTATTTCTAATTATTTCATGATGTAATGTAATACATATGTATGTATCTATTACTTACAAGGATACTAGACTAATCGTTCTTTCGAGACATGATCAATTGTGATCATGTCAATGTAATATAATAATGCACTGACTTTAGGTAACTAGGGTCGGGGTGTTAATGTTGGTATCAGAGGATGTTTAGTACACTCCTTGGAAACTAGATTAATAAGAACTCTGATTAATGAACATTACCCTAATATGAAATTTGAGGATTAGTATAGATGAATTTCATAGAATTTTGGTAATGTAGAGATTTTTTGAAATTCCCAGAAATACATCCCTTTTATCATACGAGCAGGAAGAGGCGGATTTGGCACATATGTTTCTAAGAGGTAAAACACTGACAACGATTTTTGGGCTTGACTCAGGGTAACATGGTACATGACAACGGGACACACTACACTGTTGGTTACGACACACCCAGGGGATATGCTTAGGATAATTCATATGTTCCTTACAGACCATTATGAAGGAATTATGAGTAAATATGTCATCAAAGAAACTATTTTTTATGATACTAGATGTGTGAAAATATTCAATTAATGTTGATATTTGTTCTATTTTTGTTATTATACATTAGGATATGATCTAACCCTGTGTATCTCATCATTTAAAATTTTCACCCAGTAGAAGGAATGCAAAATCTAGAAATATTTATGATCCAAAGAGTAAGAAGGATCATATATTTCATGGTCATAATCCAATATTTATAAAGGACATAGTCTCCCACATATTCGTATCAAATAAAAAACTATTATCACGTGTTAATAAGTTATGTAAATAAGTTTATGGGTAATATGGATTTGAAGGGAAGCTAGAGAAGAAAATGATGGTAGTAAGAAATATAGATTAATGGGTGAAGGGAGAGATGGATTTTCCGAATATGTTATAATTTTAGAATGAATCACCTTGGTAAATTCTTGAAAAAAATGGTAGTTTGTTATAAGTCTGGAGAAAAAGGACACCATGTACATGATTTCAAGTGTAAGAAAAAGGTTTCAAATGTACAATGCTTAATTTTCATGGAGTTGGAACACTACATGAATCAATTTCACGATCATCAGATTATAACCCAAATGATTCTATTGGATAATAACCTATTAATGAAACTACCATAGATGAAGAGGAATAATTAGTTTTCTTATATTTTTATTAATGAATTATTTCAATTGAGAGTTGTATCAATGGTTTTCTAGTTATATTAACTATGGAAATAAATAAGGATTGTACTGAAGTACTATTTCATTGGAAATTTGAGATTATATAGTATTATGAAATGTGACTCAACTTCAAGTTAAAATATTTGGAAAATAGAACGGCCTCATCTTGGCGTCAGCAAGCTATGGTGAAGGTTGGTGGGGCTCCGTTCGACCGTGCCGGCACAACGAGGGATAAGGCGATGCTTCGATTTTCCAAAAGTGTTGCCTCGGTGGAGGATTGGGCATGGATTCGTCTATTCATGAGAAGGCTCTCGCGGTGTGGATCTGCCATTGTCTACCCTTCTTGGTGAGTTTCTGGAGCTCGACATCGGTTCTCGGATTGGCGTTGGCGGGCGATGGCTACGGCTGAGCAGGTTTCCTTTCAGGTGTGACTTGGTGCTAGCCTAGGAGTAGCGCGGAGGGGGAGGAGCTCTAAGTTATGGCTTCTGGTATCCTACATCATCCTCATAGTTCTGATTGCGATTTATTTCTTGTTTTTTGTTGATTGAGTTTTTGTTGTGGTCCAATTCGTGTCTTGCCTGGGTGTTTATGCTCCTCGGTATGAATGTTTTTTCCGGTGGCTTGTTGTTTAAAGGTTCTTGATTTCAGATTATCCTCAGAGAGTGCCCAAGATAAGGTTTAGGGCTTCCAGTTTCACCAGTCTAATGCTTTTTGGTTTTCAATGTTGGAGAGGTATGGTCTTGGCCATTGGTTCTAGCCCATGTTTTTATAAGATAGCTTGTCATGGAGAATTGGAATGATGGAAACTAGACATTATGTTTTATATACTGGGATGAGAATTTTGTTGTTGTTTGATCTGGTTTTTTTGATTTGTGGACCATTGGAGCAAGGTTTCATGCCTTAAGTCATTTATGTTATGTATCTTGGTTTCTCACTTTTTCTATAAAAGTGTTTCCTTAATAAAAAAGTTAATTTTTAGTCAAGATATGATTGATTTGGATAAATTATATTCAATATTCATGACTACCTTGAATCTAATAAATTGTTTGTTTATTGCATCATTGTTGGAGTTTACAAAATTTATGGATGTGAAGAGTGTATATATTATTCTATAAGTAATAGGGGATAATGAATACAATCAATACATTTTTATGGTAATTTAGGGTGTTACCGTGTTTTAAGAGAATATAGAATGAAGGTATTCACATTTTATTACGCAGTAAAAGAGATCTTCTTTATGTTTACCATCATTATAAATTTTTGACTGTGAGTTTTGATATAAGTATTTTGGATAACTTTAAAGGATGGAATGAATTATTTTGGACATTTGGTACTATTTTTTAAGGGAAAAATATTTGTTAAGATTATTTTTGGATTGTTATAAGAAAAACAACCCGAAGGTTGGGTGACAACTCGTCGCGTCTGGCAAGACTGGGAGACTTGAATCCACAACCAAAGGGTGACAAGGGTGCATCACCTACCACAGGCCTACATGATGTCTTTGTTTGTATAATATAATTTTTTTTATTGTATAGAATATGAATTTTAAATTCATTATTATTTTTACCCTATACTACTAGGATAAATAGAATATTTTTGAATTATATTATGTTTTGGAGAAAATGATGAGTTTGTGGGAGAAGTTAGTTGAATGATGGAACTATACTTAACAAGTAATTTTTTTCACTTATTCTATGTAAAAAATTAATTATTAGATTTTGCGGAGTGGATCTTAATACAAATATGTGTTATCCAAATACCTTGTGTTTTGTTGAACCAGTGATATTTAAATCATCAAAGATTTATGGCGTTGAGGCCCTCAATATCCCATTTATTGTTTATATTTTTGTGATTTATGATCTCAATCACTCCTTTTTAATATTTACCTTTTTCCTCAAATTATATGTCTCGAATTGACACCAGTGTTCTCGTATTCAAAATCCTAATTTGGTGGTGAATTTTTCAGTTCCCATTCCCACTTATTATGAATAAATTTTAGTAACCCTATTTCAGATGTGAGTTTTCCACAAAGGTATTTTCAATTTTTAACCATTTATATAAGAATAACAATTTCATATTTCGTGGATGAAATTTATTGAAGCCGGATAGAATGTAACACCATAGGATTTCATAGCATGTTATCTCTTTAAAGTAATTCAATATCTTGTGCTACACACAACACATAGTTTGGGTACACTATGACATACCAAACTACCCATTAAAAAAATAATATATGAGTAGTATTAAGAGAATTTTGAATTGTATATACTCTATATTATCTTGAAATCCATATTCTGTGTTTCATAGACCTTATATAATAAAATGTTCAATTGTTCAGACAAAGGATTTTTTTTAAAAACTATTTTAACGCCTTTTAATGGAGAAACGTTTTTAAATCCAATATTTGACCCTTTTACATATTAAATTTGACAAAATAAACTTCTTATTTGAAATATGGACATAAAAATTTAGTTTCAATAAATTTTTGGTGTTTTCCTGATAACATTCATATTTTGATGAATAGGGAAAAATACTAATTTTTAATTGAAAAAACTTTTTTAATCGAATTAATTTATGCTATTAAATTATAAATTTAAATGGTTATGAATTTTAATTTTAATATATTTTTATCATTTAATCCAATGTTGTTCATTGATGTAATTTTACATTTAATTGTACATAAACTCATATCAATCTTTTGATAGTTTTTACTACTCAAAAAACAACATTCTATTCATAATAATGAGATTTAATTATAAATTAATTAGCACAACTTCTATGTTTTGATTTTGGAAAAATAGTCATCATGTTTCAATCTGGAATATCAAAATTAGGTTAGGGTGAATGTTTGGTTTCTTTCAGAGAACATTCATTTTTTGATTAATATTGAAAAACATTATGTTATTGTTTAAAACCGACTTTTTAATTAAAATATTTATTTTTTGATTTAAATTTATTTTAAGTAAAAATAGATACAGAATACATATATAAGTTAAATATAATTAATTGGATTCATTTTATAATAAAATTAAAAGAATAAAAATTTATTGAACTTTTTAGCGTCTTTTACCCACCTTCTAAGAACATTTGAAAATTTCCATAAACGCACTTTTAACGCTTCTAGGAATTGAGTTTTAAAAATCTGAGAGACGTATTTGACATCAATAAGTAAAATTTGGTTCAATAGGATGAAAATAATTTTTGGTGAATAGTAACTTTTGAATTTTATTTACCACGTTTAAAAGTAAATAGGGTGATTAAAGGAAAAAATTATATTATAATTACCCTTACACATGTCATAATTCTATTGGATATTTTTTTCATCCAAAATAAACCTTACTGATAAAATAAGATCCTCTTTGATACACTTTTATTAGATTAAGACATCTATTATTATTTTATTTAAACGAAGAGTTAATAGTGTTAAATTCAAATTTTCATAACTATAACATTTTCAATAAAGGGTTATACATAACATAAATTCAA
Organism: Viscum album; assembly: GCA_963277665.1. Lineage (NCBI taxonomy): Eukaryota > Viridiplantae > Streptophyta > Magnoliopsida > Santalales > Viscaceae > Viscum > Viscum album. The sequence continues at coordinate 367,082,205 of OY728146.1, forward strand.
CCATAAGTATTCATTATAAATATATAAATATTTCCTACATAATGGTATTTAATTTTTAATTTTTAGACATTACATAATTATGTTTATTTATGACATAATGAGGATGCAGTAATTACCTTATTAATGAATGATTAAAATAATTGATATTATAAATATCCATATAATTGTAAATTCATTATTTTTATTAATTTAAATAATTATATAGGTTAATATGACATGTTAGGATTTATTTAATTTTTTTATTTCGACATAATCATGTTTTTTTACATTAACAAAAACCAAATACTAAATAGTGTCAAAATTGACATAAATGAGTTTTTTAAAAAAATTCTATATTTTTAATTGATATAATTATCTGTAAAATCTAAGGTTCATCCAAAGGACTTATATAATAATATATATGTCATTGATGTACCACTTTGGGTTCTCTTGTTATTTTATAGTATGTTTATTAACCATTTAATATAAAAATACAAGAAGACATTGTAAAAGTTAAACTATTTAACTAAGAGTAAAATCTAAAAGATATGGTTAATATGGTGACCTAAACATGTCTAAAACCAATTGGTTGAGAGTTTATTGACGCATCCCCATCCTATCCTAGAAATTAATCCTTTTGGAGCCAATATATACTGAATAATATTGTATAATAAAATTTATTTTCAGTCTTCCCTAAAGTGACCCTCACCTCTCTTATAAAAGGGTACTTCTCCTTCTCTAAAAATTTCACCTCCAAAGCCATTTGGCTCAGCCAACCAATGATCAAATACCCTCCCAACTACATGAACTTAATCCTAGAGGCCTTATATTGATCATAAATCCAGCCTATTGAGCCCTTTTGATTAAATCATAAGGAATCACCCAAATAAGATGTAATTATTTCACCACCTAATTCAAAGATCTTTCTATTTTCCATTAACTCTTTATTTTTTTCCATACCAAAATAATAAATCCATTTTTTTGATAAAAATTGATGTTCTTATTAATATGTTACAACCATATTCATTATTCTATTCCAACATATGAATGACAATGTCACCATTCGTGCGTACATACAGCTTACCGTCTCCACATAGTGGTGTAGTTTGTTATTAAACGCTTAATTATTTGGATGAGTATAGTAATGAGTGTAATTGATATAAATAATAAATATAAAATTTTAATGATTTATTATATATCATATAACATCCAATTACAGAATATTTCACCATCAATGGAATGGTATTGTTGGTCGTCCGTACGTACGGATTACCGTCTCCATTAACACAATGAGATTCATTACCCATCATAACCATTCAATAATAATTTCCATTTTAGGGTTAAATATTGTTTATGAACTTAATATAATTATAGAGATGAATCAAATACATCCTATCCATAACATACACGGCTTACATAACAAAACATATAATTTAAAGCAAATCAATTAACACACGAAACAATGATACTACTGAGATATTAATAAAAATGGAATATTTAGAGATTATATATGATATGATATTTATGTATGTGGTTCATGTATAAATTAATAACAATGATTTAACTATTACACAGTAGGTCAACGTACCCTTGAACAAGGAAAGTTTCAATAAAGGGTTAATTTTACAATCTCTTTATTTTCAGAGGTTGTTCCTACGTATGCATCTTATGGGAATTATTTATCATCCTCATACGTATTTCTTATAAATTTATTTCAAAACATATTTTATATTTTCTAGATTATTGGATAAAGTAATTTATACTCAAGATTTAATTTTTATATTTTTTTTTGAATTGAATCTTTCTCTCATTTTCCACACAAGTAATATTATGAACTTTTCGACAAATTTCGGATAAGAATGTTTTTTAACTTATACGACGGGTGCGGCTATTTTCGACCGATATAACACCTTAAAATTTTCCTTTATAGGATGATAAGAATATTCTAATAATATATTTTTCTTTTATAATTATGTGACTTTTACATGAATTCAAAATATAAAGTTACATTTATCTCCAAGAGTTTTGATTTCATCTATGTCAACATCCTTTGAGGGATTTAACACTTGTTTGAAGTTGATTTATTATGATACAATCTCCCATATTGTGTTGAAGGTTTTGCCACATGTTTCTCAGTCCAGTTGTTGAGGACTCCTTAATTGCATCATGGTGACCTGGGATCAAAACCAGGAAGAGGCATGTTTTTTGGTACTATAGTTATAATGTAGTAGTACTAGAGCTGTACTGTAGCATGTACTATTGCAGGACTATAGAAGTATTGTAGTAGGTATTGTAGTTGGAACAATAGCAGATACTATTTGGCAATGTAGCAGCCAGAAATATTCCCCTGTTTGGGCCTTCGGGACACCTATTTCGTCTATGAGTCCATTAAGGCCTTCGGGCCACCCGGGCATTCAGTTCAGTAAAGCATTTGAGCCACTTCATGGCCTTCAGGCCACCTTAAGTGAAAATGAAAACTAGTCAACCTACAAGAACAAGCCTCAAAAAGAGGATGAGCATGGATATTTCATCATGACCGATGCTAAACAGATTGCAAGATTGAGAGGGTATGAAACCTGCTATCAGGATAAGCATGTTCATGAATGAAAAATCCTAGACTAATAGACATGCAAAGGAGGAGAGATGATTTCGCGATGAAGATGATTTCGAGGAGTAGTTCCAAGTAGTTAGTCTAGGTTGTATGTAATTTTTGATGCCTACGGGCAATGAATTACTCTAAGTCCAATTGGAAATGTGATACTTACTACTACGGGCCTTGTAAGGGTTCTACATCACCCCTTGAAAGGTGAATTATCAAAAATAAATAAAAAATTAAGGCCTTCATTCCCTTGGAGTATTGAATGTTTTGTGATATGTTTGACATTGGATGTGTTATTTTTATACCATTCATGGTTTATGGATAAAGTAATAAAATTTATTATGCTATTTTTATTTTGAATGTTTATGTTATGTTTCAAGTTTTTTATATGAGGAAGGAATTAAACTTAGTAAGTGATTGGGGGGATCCAAATATAGATCCTCAATGCATCAGTATGTCTTAGGAGATAAAATACTAAATTGGCACAAGGCCATGAAAAAATCGTATTTGTAGTCATGGTACGAGTTCTTGACTATGTGGTTATGATGCCCATAATTTTTGATTCCATCATTATAAAATTAGCTGTTGATATTACATGTGATTATTCGACCAGTAGAATATCTATGTGAATAAATAAATGGAATTATTTGATTTATTGTTTCCATATTATGCGGAAGTTTAATTTTAAAAGGATTCTGTTTTAATCTTATAAATTGTCTTTAATGTTTATGTGTGTTTATGAATGTTTCCGCTATATTGTTATAAATACTAAGAATCAGAGCTCACCCCTTTCTTATGTTATATTTTTTCAAGTATGTGAAGAAGTATATTATGATTGACTTAATGGAATAGGCTATGGGATATTAGTGTGTTCAAAGGGGACACAACGTTTTTTCTTTATTTAATGACGTAATGTAATAATAATGTATGTATCTAGTACATCCAAGGCTACTAAACTAATCGGTATTTTGAGACATTATCTCATATGATCATTCCAATGTTATATAATAATGTACCAACTCTGGGTAACTAGGGTTGCAGTGTTACAGACATTGCCTTTAATATTAATATTTATTTTGTTACATAATTTTAAAAACCTCATTGGTAGATGAATAGTGATCTATAAATCATAGAATAATTTTTTTCTGTTAAATAATTTTTTCCCATAAATATTTTAAATATGTAGTGTTTTTTTGTTAAAAAAATACAAAAAACATGTTTTATTAAATGATCTTCAAGATTTAACAATTATGTTGTGATGTTTAGAACATCATCTAGAAACATGAATAAATTTATGGATAAAAAATTGGTGTTTTTGGCATTGTTGTGTCTGAAATAAGAATGAGTTTGTTAAATATTTCATGCCTAATGTGTTAAGAATTTTGAGGTTGTATTTTTTAAGTGGTTTGTGATATTTCATAGAATTCAACAGTTTTAGAAATATAATAATAACCTCAAAATTTCCCTTAGACCATTGTAAATATTTTTTATACATTAATGGTGTTTTTCTCTGATTATTGCATTTCCAAGAGTGTGTATGGTTTGGAAATGGTTTGTAATGGTTAATTTGTGAAAATAATTTTTATGTCGTAATGTTGTAAGGTCCATTTTGAATTTTGGAATGGTTATTTGGAAAACCATCATTTTTTAGGTCACTTTCCTTGTTGGTTGATCATGAAATGAGATGGTCTTCGGTATTAGACATCCCTTGTGTAATAATTATTTTAAGCAAAGGGAGTACCCTTGAGGTGGCTGGGGTAGTGCCAGTTTTTGTGATGTATATGATGACATATTCATATTGACTTTTGTTTAGAATGTGTGAAAAAATTATTTAGGACATATAATGGGAACCTAGAAGAGCTACAAGGAATACTGAAATTGATTACTACACTAGTTTACATTATGCACTGGCTAGTGGCCCATAAAAGAGGGATATTTAGTTATTATTACTATTGGATTGGACACCTAGGTCAGGCCAAGTAGGGATATGACCGACCCTTTGGGAATTATGATCTCATCAAGTAGGGCATGCCTTTAGGATGAGTCACATATATATTATGTTATGGTTCTCCTCTGAGAACCTAATATTTCCCTTATTCTTCCGAAATTAGTACCGTTAGTTCCATTACCCTCATTGTGTGGAATCACGATCCTTAGTTTTTTTTTGTGTTGTCCTAGAATATTGTGACTGTGTATTTTTGTTAAAAAGGATTCAAAGGGGATATTTTGAAAATTAAAAATTTCCATTTCTTTATCAACATTTTGAAAAATGAACACTTCTTATTTTGTTCCCTTTTTTCTTCTTCCCTTGATCCTTGTTTTAAATCACCAGTGAAAAGAATAATGAATGATTATTTTGAAAATAAATGTTTTTAAAACCTATACGTATTTATTATTCCAAACCAATCAATCAATGTTTTATTATTTAAATGGTTTGTATTGGGAATGGAATTATCCGTGCTCACCTATAGAGTCTTAATACTCATGCCTATAGTGTTTTCCAATTTTTATTTTTTGATGTAGCACCCAACATGAGTTTCATCTCCTGGAGCGATGATTGGTCATATATTGTGGAGTGAAAAATGGGGTCATGCGGATTTTTAAGGGTCATACTGTTCATTTAGTTTTATTTTATCAGTTCTTACTCAGTCATTTTTTTTGTTTATCTATTTTGAGTTGATCTATTAATATTCAATAATTATTGAATATTTATATTGTGAGAAATAATTATCAACATCACTTTAATGATTCCATTTGAGCCTATCTCTATCTTGTGACGATCAGCAATGCCTCTTGGGCCTTCTTGCGGGCTTGCTCGGGTGACTGGTTCGGGGTCGAGACAGACGGTTTGTAACAAAATTGTATCAGAGTAGGTAGGATATTTAGTGGAAGTTTCTTTCTTGAGTTCCTATTATTAAATAGTGATGTCAATGTAGAATGAGTTGGATTTTTGGGGCTCCGGATGTAGTAATAGTATGGATTTCATGAACCCTTGCTCGTTTAGAACATTCGGTTACCATGAGATGTCTGGGTTTTTTTGTGTCCTTTGATTCTTGTGAATTGTTTTGGGTTGTGAAATGAAAAGGTAGATGAGACGTGACCTCTATGATATTTCAGGTCCTGGAAATCAATTTGGTGCCGGGTATATTACCATATAATGCTCTCCATGATGGTGGCATGATTGAAATATGTCTTCTAACCATGTTCTCGAGTCACCCACTGACACTAGTTTCCAATTGTAAATTTATTGGATATTCCGTTATTATGAAAATTGACTTGAATAATATTCTTTTGGAATTGTGTAATGATGAATTTATATTGGTAATAAATTTATTTTGGTGTGTGTAAAATGTATTTTCATGACTTATCTTAAGAAGGGAAAATAAAACTGGATTTTTGAAATGTTTTTTTGGAGTAAAATGGAAATAGTTTTGATTGGGTGGTTTGTGAACCTTTGAGGAGTGTAATAACTTTTTGAAATGAAGGAAATTCCATAGATATGATGTGAAAATCATGCAAATGTTTTTTCAATTGAATGACTGGTGTTTTTCATGAAATGCTTTGTGAGCTTCGAATTTGGTTCGGGGTTTTGTGGTAAGTGGTTTTTTGGAAAGAGGATTTACCGGGTTTTAAAATGATGTGTGAGTTGAATGTCTTTCCATGAATGGTGTTCTTAACCATTGGTGTTTCCTTAGGTATTCACATGCAAAATTATGTATTAGAAAGTGGTTGGGTGCCCAATGAGTCATGAGGATATGCATAAGTGAGGCCCATGGGATACAATTGGTGTGAGTGAAATCCTTTAATCTATTTTCTTTTTTCAATGTTGATTTTGAAATAAAAGGAAATGTTCTATTATATTTTAGTTGAATAGTGTGTACCTTTTATTTTTGGATTTGTGTTATATTTAATGTTTTTTGATATGAAGAATATCTTTTGTTAGATTAGTCTTGACCGGGTTCTTTGTTTCCTTCTTTATAGTGTCTACACCCATGAAGATTTGATGGAAACCGAAGGGGATGCTTCGGGTGGAGAACCAATAGAAAACACTCTTTTTTATTGACCAAAAGACTTCAATTGTGAATTTCAAATGATTAACCCTCCAACAATTTCTTGTCAAGTGGATGTTCTTGAGGCGGAGGAGTGGATGTGAAGGATTGAATGATATTAAGATTTCCTTGTGTTTCCTGAGTCATTAATGGTATAGTGTTCTACCATTATTATAAAACTTTTAACATGGAAATGGATAAATTTTGTGACTCCATGAAATCCTTAATAAGACCTTATATGGAAGTTCTTGAAGTCATCATTCATCCAACAATATTTTTCTTAGATGACATAGGTGATAAAAAAGGATGGAGGTGGTTGGTCTGCAATAGGGTGTTGTATTGGTGTTGGAATTATACCATTTCTTCCAGGACCTAATTTTGTATGACACATAGTATATTTCAAATGATACTATGAATTCTCGACATTTTGAGTTTTGGATCCATCCTGAATTTCATTCGACTATATTAGAGCTCAAACTAACCACTTTCTTCAATGTAGTGAGTAAACCCTTTCATTACAATGTTGTGTTATCATGATGGATTGAGTTGGAGAATCATCCTTTTGTTTTTTCATGTGGTAATTATGATTACAGTAGCAATAATTGGAGTAATCCCAAGGTTGGTGGTGCTAGTAGGGTAATTAAGAGGCATTTAGACCTCTCATAAAACGCTTCAGGGTGTGATACCGGGATTTTTCATTATTGTGGAATGCTTGGTCACAGGAAGACATCATAACCACATTATAAAAGTACCTATAATACCTAGGGATGCTTGGGTCACCTTCAATGGGTATTCTAGGGGTTTCTAGGAAGCACTTTGAACCGAGACCCAATTTTCAACAGTCACCCTAGCCCTTTCGCAGGAGTTGGGCTATTACTGGGATCAGTTTGGGGTTTCTTATCTATAATGTTCTTAAGATGTAAGAACTGTATTTTGTATAATTTTTTGTGTTTCCTCCTCTTTAAATTGTAATAATGGATGTTATTTAACCTTTTAAAACATCTATTTTAATGGATGAATATTTGTGAAATTCTGATTCATGTTTTATATTTAGGTGTTTCTAATTCCTGATTACTTGGAAGATGATGCTTCAATCATAAAATCTCCAAAAATAGGTCCGGGAGCGATGTTAGAACTTAGAATGGAACCCATAATGGTGAAAAGAATCATAGTCTAGTGTTTGAATTTATATTGGGAAAGGGAAGTATCTTAAGACGCATGTGTCGATTCTTCATCATGAATGGTCATGTTTGGTGAAAAGTAAATTGGATCCCCATTTATCCTTAGTGGGTCATGTGGTTGAAAGAGTTCTTCTATGGTTATACGTAGGTTTGGTTATCTCATTTTCTTGATCCTTAGTGTTTATATTATCTTTTCTATGAATCTCTTTCTAGCTTCCCTTGTATGATCAACCATGTAAGTCCATCCTGATGTCAATATTTGGTTGGAATCATCTGTGGATGGTATTTAACATGGGATTGGGAAACCACATAGTGTATTCTTTTTTAAATTGTATTTTTGTTAATCAGTTTGGTTTTTGTGGGATATTTGGTGTATGGGATGCTCCCATGTTAACCAGGTCAGGTTTCCAATGTCAGTTTCTGCTAATCTATTATGTTGGTTAGTTCTTATAGTGGGGAGACCCACAGTGGGTCTTGTAGAGTTACCCATGAAATAATCCATTATTAGATTAATAATTATTGGGGAGTCCGTTCAGGCTTTCCCACTCTATTGGGAGTCTGGTTCTATCTCAAGAGATAGTTTGTTCATAATTGTGGGGAGTTCAATCAGGCCTCCCAATGCTGGTCTTTCAATATTTCATCAAATGGTAGGTTGTTTGTAATAATGGGGAGTCTATTCATGACACTACATGTCAGTACTTTGGCTTCTTAACTAGTGTCATCTTGATGATAGGTAGTCTTGTCCTTATCTATATAACCTTGAGATCATGTTATGAGTAAACTGGGGGATTGGTGAATGCCCAACTGTTTCATTGAAGTAATATTGTATAATTTCACTTTGGAGTTTCATTAATGTCGGGATGTGGTTTGATTTTGTTTTCCCAATTTATACATGTGGTATGGGTTACATTTTTTAATGTCTGATATGTGTTTGTTTAATAGGTTGGGTTGTATAATGAGAGTATCTTCCATATGATCAATCAACTAGAGCTTTAATAGCTTACGAGGGCGGATGGAACTTAGTAAGGATTAAATTATGGGTCTCCTATTTTTTTTGAATGTCCGTTTCTTTGTTGATAGTGATATTGCATCTTATTATTTGTCAATATTTTTGGATCTCAATAAACATAGATAGAGTATCATTTTTTTTTGGGTTAATATTTTTGTGGCTTTTCAAGGTAGGAAAAAATTATTGTGTGGATAATATTCCAACAATGACATTTGTAATTACTTTATTTTATTATTTTCGTAGATTTGGAAATTTTTTTATTGTTCGGGTTGAGTATCGATTTGATTTTTTTATTTTTTATTCAATGATTAGTGTTTTGGGTTTATCGACATGTCGTGCTTGGGAAGATCAAGGTTTGGAGACCATGTGGCTTCACCCAGGTCATCGAGTAACTAAAACATTGTTCAAAATATGTAAAAATTTAAATTAATAATAAAATTGAGTTAAATGATAGTTTAAAGAAAATAAGAAAAAGTTAAATGTAATTAAAACAATTGTTTTAATAATAAAAATAATGAAAATATTATTATTGGGATTATTATTATTATTAATAATATTGTTAAGAATATTATTATTATTATTATTATGTTATTGTTATTATTATAAAAATTATTGTTATTATTACCATTGAGTAATTATTATTATTATGATGTTTATTAAAACTATTTTTATTATTACTATTAATAAAATAATTATTTTTAATTTTATAATTTTATAATTTTATTTTTTAGGGACTCTAATGGTGTTCCCATTTCTCCTCCCCCTCTTCCATGTGACCTAACCCACCACCCAAACACCGTCTCCCCATTCCCCTCTCTATGATTGCAACCCCCAGTAATGCCAGCCACCTTGTCTGTGAACACCCTTTCAACACGCACCAACCTACGTGCATCCTTCATTCCGGCATGCACCACATAGCAAGTGTTAACCTTTCCTCTGCCATAAATCACCTCACTTACACACCCTCCTCCAAGACCCCTCTCTGATTCATCAACTCCACCATTTTTTATTGTGATTCTACATTGAATTGATATGGAAACTATCTCAACTCCCTCCTTTTATGGTTTCCAGTGATTTTTTGAGCTCCCCATTTACTTACACATTTTGGAAAAATTCCTAGGCTTAGGTACACCCCCTTTTCCGGGTATCTATTGATTTAGGGTTATGTGGAGGGTGTCTCACGAGCCATTTGTCCATTTTCAAGAAACATCTACCAAACATGAGGTAGTTTGATTTTATTCGCACTGCCACCATTAATTTTTGTTAATATTCTAAACTCATGTTTGGCTTCCCAACCTCTAAATTATGTATTTATGGTGTTTGGGAGTCCCTAGAATTTATTATAGGGAGTTTTGATAGATTTTGAAGGCATGTATGCATATTCAAAGGTATATATATATTTATATATTCTATGTGTGTGTCCCCTCATCCCAAAGTGAAAACATGAATTAGCTGAAGGATATATCTATATATATACATATGGAAGTTCATGGGTGTGATAAGGGTGCTGATGGATTTAGAAATCATTGGTTTGGCCATCTTATGCGGCTGGATCCCATTTCACATTGCCTTTAAAATTAATATTTCATTGGTTACTTGCTTTGTGCACTCTCCTTGATAGATAAATATTTATCTATTATATTTTGAATAATTGTTTCATGTGAAATTAAATTATTTTGTCAACTATTTTGAATATGTAGCATTATTTTGTTAAAAATTCCCACACTGCATGTTTCATTAAATGATCTGTTAGCTTTTTAAAATTCATTATGATGATTAGGACATAATTTACCAATTTGAATAAATGTTTGGCTTGAAAATGGTGTTTTATTCCATATTGGGTGAAAATTTCAAATTATTTTAATAAATATTACATGACTAGTGTGTGACTAATTACACGGTTAGATTTTTCAAGTGTGTTGTGATCTTCCAAAACACTATTTGGTTTTATATATGTAATTGAAACATCCAAATTCCCCTTTGGCCATTGTAAATATGGTTTCTTATTAAATGAAGGTTTGTAATTATTAATTGGTTTCCGATGTTTTTTTTTTGGTTTTGAAAATGGATTGGAATGGTAAGTTTGTAAAAATTATTTTTCTGTAGAATTGTTGTAAGAACCATTTTACATTTTGGAATGGTTACATTGGAATCCTATCCTAGGATAGTTCACCTGAGTTTTTGTTTGATCATGAGATGGGAGGGTCTATGGTATGGGACCTCCAATTTGTAACAATTATTTTAAGTCAAGGTACAAACATTGAGGTGGCTGGGGTGGTCCCAGTTTGTGTGATGTATATGATTACATAATTATATGGGTTGTTGTTTTTAATGTGGGTAAAACCCCTTTTGTACATGAAATTAGAACCTATAATAGCTGTGAGGATTACTGAGAATGATTGAAGTAGTAGTCTAGATTATGCACTAGCTAGTAGCCCATAGAAGAGGGATAATTTTTTATTATTAATATTGGATTGGGCCCCTCGGTCAGGCTATGTTGGGTCAATATCAAGAATATGTGCATTATTATTTCATCAGGTAGGGAATGAATTTCGGATGAGTCACATGTATAGTATTTTCAAGTTATCCTATTATTTCCCTGGATTTCATATGTTCCTCTAACACTGGTACCATTAGTTGAATTTCCCTAATTGTGTTCATTCATGAACCTTAAGTTTATTTATGATGTTATCCTACAAAATATTTTATTGTGTGGTTTTCTAAAAATGTTACAAAGAATTTTTTTTTGAAAGAACAAATATTTTCCCATTCCATCTCACCATTATGATAATTGAGAACTTCATATTTGGTTTCCTTTTTTCATTCTCCCCTAGAGCATTGTTTTCAATCATGAGGGAAATGGATAATGATTTTTTAAAATGAAATGTGTGGAAAAACTATATTTATATTTTTTATATTTAACTTGATAATCATTGTATCTTTATTTATAAGGCATGCATTGGGAATATATATATATTTGGGCATACCTAATGAGTTTTAAATATATTGTATATAGTGTTTTCATAAATTTAGTTGTTTTTGTTATGGGTTATGTCAAAGATTAATTGCCTCAAGAATCATTCATTCATAGATTGGTGAGTGACCTGTAGTGTCACATGGAGTTTTAGTGGTCACCAGGTTCAGTTAGTTTTATTTTTTTAGTTCATAGTTAGTAGTTTTATTTGGTTTATCTATTTTTATATGCTCTTTTATTATTTTTCTCTTTTTTTATTTATATTTGGTGAAATACTTCACATCATTAGTCGATTGATCCCTTTGGTGGTTGATGACAATCCATGAGGATTGGGAATGCCTCTCGGGCCTTGCCATGGGTGGGATTGGGTGACTAGTTTAGGGTCAACCTGAGCTGGTTCATGACATAGTTGATATATATTTATGACCTTAGAAAAAGAATAAATATTCTTCCTTTATCACTATATCAATCGTTAGGATTATGAAAACTATACCCCACTAAGTAATCTTATGGATCACTGCTTGATCTTTTACAAACCCCATAGAAATAGTATATGAGCTCCTTCTAAGTGTTGGAATGATATTATTAGTAGATGAAGTTATGCTTCTCATTTTGAAGTGAGAGCAAAAAGTTCCAATAATTAATGCTAGGCCTTTATTAGCCACAAGTGGGGCTATTATAATTATTGTAAAGGGTTGTCTAATTTTTCTTTTTAGTTAATAAGGGGAAGAGTATTGTGCGTCTAGAAATTAATAATAATCAATATTTGGTGGAAACTATTCATGAGTTGTGTTTTTAGAAGTTAAAATTTTATTAAATCATAATGTATTATATTTTAAGGAATCAAAAACTAAATATAGTACTGTGGATGATGAAACTAATACCTCTCAAAATTATAAAAGAGATAAAAGAAAAAATCTTAGAAATTATCCAATGTTATACAACAACTTTTTTCCATATTAAGAGAGATATCATAAAGATGACTTTTTCGTAGTTGATCATATAACATTTCTAAGAGATCATGAGGCTATCCTTCATACATTACCAAAAAATATTGAGTAACATTTTGATTCTTTTTAGGGATAGATTTTGATATTTTATAACTAATTTCCTAATAAAAATATCTTTAAAACAAATCTATGAACCAAATATCATGAATTTTCCAATTTGTACATTAGTGAGGAAAAGGATAATTATCTTCTAGAAATTTGGAATTTTTTTAATTTTTAGACTCAATATATGAGATATGTTAATGTCCTTGGAACTCATTGGCATAAGATTCATCCATCTAGTGCTATATAACAAATAATTAACCATTAATCTTAATATTAATAATCAAAATATTATTTTTGGGTGTACAGTCAATACTTCTAGTCATGAGATCTAAAACATTAGATAAAACACAAGAGGATATGCTATTATATATGTTGATGAATTAAAAAACAACCATAGTCTGGACAATTTCTGATTTTAAATGGATTGGATCATCATTCTTCATGCATATGATCCATTTCAAGCTGTATCATAATCCTAGTGTTGTGGGTCAAATCATGATATATATGAATATGAAAGAAGATGTTTTAGAGGAATTAATCAAGGTAACAGATGGATAAATTAACTATATAATACAATATGGTTCTTAGATCATGCTATTTTATGTATTTGTAAAAAACGGCAGTTTAACTATTTTTACTAATAATAAAAATGTATAAATTATGGGTTGAAAATATGCTATGTGGGGATTTTATATTGTTTATATAAAGGTGAATTTTTTAAATAGAAAAAACCATTTTATAATACCATTCTTAGATCTTCTATTTCAGATGAAATATGGAAATGAATTTTTCTATTTTTCGGATGGCTATTTTGGTTGCAACTATATACTTACAGCACCAGAAGATAAAGATAATACCACTTTAAAATTCTCGTTTGGGTCATATTCTTATTAGTGAATTCACATTGACATGTGAACTATGACAACTTCCAGTCAGAATAGCATGATAGATATATTAAGATATGACTTAAAGGATAACTTAGGTTTATATAGAATAATTATCCCTAGATGGTAGTACTTTTGAGATCAATTTTTATAATATAAAGATTTTCTTGGAGATATGCCTTGTGAAAAATCTTATTTTTAACGAGGAGAAATGTAAATTCATGCTTACCGAATGAACTGTTTCAATTAATGAGGTGTGTAAGAGGGGTGTATAGGTTTATAATTCTTAGTTTTTTTCATTTAGAATATTTTTTAACTAATTAATGTAAAATTCATTAGTATTTTTGGACATGCTAATATTTTAAAGATGATTACATAATGACTTTTAAAAAATATTTGGGCGTCTTTTCTCATTAACAGAGAAACATAGTATTTCCTTGATAAAAATGTCTTTTATATTAAAATATTATAAAATAGGAAATAAATTCTTCATCAATAATCCATTCCAATGATTAGAATTTTCCAATTGATCTAATTTGGGATGTGAGTGATGTGGTCACTGCAGGAGTTTTCTTGTAGAAGAAAGACAATTAGGTACATTTCGTCTACTATTCAAGAAGGTATATAGACAATTATCATATAAATTTCAACACTATAATTAAATATATATTGGATACTATTTTTTTCTCTTGAAATTTTTATATAGTACTTTATTGGATCCACTGTAATTGTTTTCATGGACCATTTTTCCTTGAAATACATGTTTTCAAAAAAGTGACCAAACAGAAAATAATTATATGAATAATTTTGTAGTAGGGTTTTGAATAATAGATTAAAGATAACCATGGATATGATAATGTAGTGTTTGATCTCTTATCTAGGCTATCTTATACCCAACATGAAGATCATATGTTTATAAATTTTTTCTTTCAGGAAGAGAAATTACTTGCTATGTATTTCAATAAATGTTTTTGGAATGAATATTTTTAAAATTTATTTGTTGATAGACTAATTCATAACTATTTTTTCATAACCAATGTATAAAATTCATTATTGTGTTAAAATACAATTTTTGGTAAGACCATTTACTATTTATGAGGTATAATGATGGTATTATTAGGAGAAGTGTTCCGGAGGAAGATATAATTCTCATTCTCAAAAGGGTTTTCATGATTGATTTTATTATCATATATTTTTTAAGTTTTCTATTATTATATTTGTTACTTTTACATGTTTCAAATTTTTATAAAAGGTGGAATGAAAATTAGAAATTCTTAAAAATGGATTTTTAGAAGTGGAAATTTCTATTGTTTAGGGATTAGAAATTATGAAAAAATTTCCATATTCTAATTGGAATGAGTATATCATAGTGTTTGTTGACTATGTTTTGTGATGGGTTGAATATATGGTGGTACCAAAAAATAATTAATATAGTGTTATCAAAATCATTAAGAAGAATATATTTAGTAGATTTGGGATGAATTTTTTTTTTCACATATAATGGAACCCACATTCAGAATAATAAGTTAAAATATTTTTATTCATAAAAATATAAGGCATCATAGAAAAAATAACCACATAATATATACTATCTAGTGAAAAAGATGAAATATCAAATATAGATCTTCAACTGATCCAAAAGAAATTTTTCACTATTTCGAGGAATGTTATGTCCATGAATCATGATGAAGCATTATAGGCTTAAAAAACATCTTTGAAAACCCCCCTTGGAATATATCGTTATAGTTTTATTTTTGAGAAATAATTTTACCTACCTATAGAATATAAACATAATTATAATTGGGAATTTTAGGACTAATATTTCGATTTTAAAACTGCAAGTGTGAGAATATTTCTTCATTAGAATGAAATTTATGAAACTAGGATAGATACTTATGAAAATTTTAGGATTTACATGTAGGGTAATAAGTTTTTGATGGTTATATAATCAAAAAAATATATTTTAAGGCATTTTAATAGGTTCTAATGAATTAATATGGAAATATGTTTTTATTTGTAATCATAAATACTGGTGGTCTGGACATTTCACTATTTATAGAGTTCTATTCAATATAGATACTAGGTTGATAAGAGAAAAAACAACCCTTTATTTGTGAATGGAAAAATAATTAAACATTTAATTTGGGGAAAGAACAAGGGTTTAGATTACATATATTTCATTAAATATTGATACATCATTGAGTCTAGATGAAGACTATAAATTTATAGTTGTATTGGAGAAAATACATTTTTTCCTTTTGTTTTCTATTATATTGGTTAATAATAAATTTCATTATGTTATTATCTTATTTTCAATTATTCTCTAATATTATTGAAAATGGAATATATTGTTATACAATTACCACATGGGTAGATGTCTTTTACATGTGTAGTGAAATTTAGTTAATTTTTACTCAATATAGGTTTTTTATTTGTAGTATTAAAGGTTATTCTTCCATAAATGTTATCTTTGGTTTTTTTTTCTGGAACATTAAATTTTAAAATCTCTTGTTCATTTTGCATTGGGTAAAATATATAATTTTATGAACAAATAATTTTACTAAATTAAAAAAAGTGGGTTTTTAGAATGAATTCAACTTTATCATGCTTCACTATTAGATGTTTTATATTTTTCATTCCACTGTGAATAATTTTTTTCTATAATTTATTTCATAATCTCCCAACTGTCTTATCATTATAATTTTTTTTCACATTTTTAAACTAATTGTTGGGGCATTTGACCAATAGTTATAAATATATATAGGTGAATATTTTGTGTAAAGTCATCAGTGATAGTCTTGGAATAATTAGTTACCATTAAAATTTTTATTGATACTAAATTTGAAATCTATTTTAATAAACACTAATTCTTGAACAACCTGAGCATTTATTCTGGGAATTTTAACAATGATGATGTTTGGTGGAGTATATTCTTAACATAAAGTATCTAATTCTTAATTAATAATTCATTTTATTATTATTTTAAAAAATAGAATAAATATATTAAATATAAAATTAATAACTCTTATGATAAAGTTGTTTCATGCTGTTTGAATTATATTTCACCCATTGAACATTATTTGGAATATCTTAATTTCATGAATTTTTGAAATATTATTTTTTCAAAAATGTTCTATAATAATAGGAATCAACATTGTAGAAAATGATTTGTTTTAAGTGTAGGGTTGGGGATCATTAATGTCATGTATGCTAATCATGATTGTAAAAATAAATAAACATATAAAAATTATTTTCAAAATTTGTGTATTAAATCCTTTATTTTCATTTTCATAAATTCAAAATTTACCTTTTTTTGAGTATTTTGATAATAATTTGAGGAGTCTAATATTTATTACATTATGGATTTAATTGAGAAGACCATTTTTATTTCCCTCAAAATTAATTTTTTGTTCGATCTTTTTTTGATGAATTTTATACAACTATCATTGGATTTAAAAAATTTGTTTTGAATTACAGTCATATGATATTTATCCAAAAGGGAATAAAATAAAAATCCTAATCCACATTTTTCAAATATGAATTAATTTTTTTATCTCGTTATGTTTTTGGATGATTTATCTATTCTTCTTCATATTTATTATATTTACACATCTAAATAGTTTGCCTATTTATCATGCCTTTTATATATGTGAGTTAGTTCACTAATAGGTATAGGGAATTTATGAAGTTCTAATTCGATACAAATTTATGAGCGTTTAATTATTTTCAAAATTTTCAATTTAAATCATTATTTTATGAAATAAAACCAAAATTACACTAATAAAATATTATTTTTACGTGTAAATTGAATGTTCAACCAAAGAGAGTATATAACTGAAATTTAATTTTGAGGCTAATTCATTCTATCATTCGATCTTATTTCTCTTGAAATTTATTATTTTACAATAAATTGGATAAGAATGTTCTTGAGGAAAAACAATATATAAGTCTGTGGTATGTTTATATTGCACTATCGTTAAATATTTTATATACATAAATTAAATTATTTTGATTAATTTTCAACACAATAATGTGTTAATTATGGAAAATTGATGATCCTGTCCTAAATTTTGTGTGTTTCTAGGGATAAACTATTAAAATATCTATATTTTCTATTATATTTATTTTTCAATAATTCTATGATCTTATATTTAAATTAAAATAATCTTATTTTCATTGAACACATAATATTTCATGAATTGACTTCTATCACAAAAATGAATTTTATTTGAAATATTTTTCTCAATGTGTTTTATTGATTTTATGTTTCTAAATTTAACTTTTATTATAATATTAGTTTTTTCATTTTCTCTCTGTATTATTAATTTATTTGATGTGGGGAATTGGGCTCTATAAAATTTAACATCTTTCACAATGGTGTCACATTTATTTTATGTCTGTGATGTATAGTCTCATCACCAAATGAAAGATATTTTTTTTGAAACATATGATATTTCAATTTCAAATACAGCATTGTAAAATAATTTTGAAACCTATTATATAAAATTATTGTTTAAATTCAAGGAATAAGGAAAAATGTTCTCCACATATACCACATTCCAAAATATATAGGTTAGTGTAAAATAATTTTCACATTACATTTTAATAATACAAATTCATCCCCTTTAGATAAATCTAATGTTTCATAAGATAATTTTACCAGTGGTTCGTAAGATAATTTTCACAAGGTAACATTGAACTGAGCCTTATCCAAGTCTAAAGTAGGATAAAACCCGATTCAATGGGGGTGATGAAAAATATGAAATGGAAGAGAAGATACTATCTCATAGTGGATTACTACATAAGGTTTCTAGGTTTGGCCAAATGAAATCGAACAAAGAGCCCAACATGGTTGGATATTATTATTTGAAATGGGACTTGTGTGGCTACCCTAGTCTATTGAAATATAAAAATAAAATCAAAAATAGAGAACTAATAAAATTGATCTATGAATCTAAAGTAATCAATTATTTCTGATCCAAAGGATTGAGTTTGGTAGTCAGGAGCATGCACAATGTGGAAACATAGCCCAAGTATATATTGATGATGTTGAGCTTGATCGAACACTAATGGAAGCACAATTTCAATCTAAAAGAAACCAATTATAAGGGTGATCAAAATCATTATCTCTATAACTGAATATCTTTTATTAAAATGAATGAATTAGATTACTAATGCTATTGAGAGGCAGACATACATCGATGTTACTAGTGTGTATATTTCCAAAAAGATGGTAGTCATATCTAGAACTGAGAAAACAAAGACAAAAATTAATGATCCATTTTCTATTTATGGATGAATTTTTTTCTTGAAGTTATTAATATTTGGATCATTCCAAATATCCTAGATTATGGATGTTTTATTCTAATCGTATTGGGTAATTCATAAAATTTGGGAATGTTTTTTTAAGATCATTCTTCATGGATCGACTATATTCAATTCAATAATAAATGGCACTAGTTTTTGTATCCTATATTTAGTGTTTATTTATTCGGGTAGTTGAATCTATGTTGGGGGCCTCTTATTTTCCAAATTCATTAGTTTGAATAATTAATTCCAATGTCCAAAACATGTTCAAATATTTTGATGGTTGAATAATTAGTCATGAGGATAAATATCAAATAGTTCTACTCAATAATATATTTTTTTTGAATTAGGATTGTTATATAACATTCCAAAATGATGATCACTACCTATTAAGATCACATAAGGGAACTAATAATGATTATAGTCCACTAAATATGATCTTATATGAACAAGTGAAGCCTTTATTTTTCTAAGTTGGTATAATTTGGGAAAAGATATCATGGATAGTTGAACATTAGTTAAAAAACTATGTCACATGAAGAACCTAGTAATTGGAACCATCTTGATATAATAAGATTTTTCAAGGGCCTTAAATTCTCATGTGAATGTTAGGAATATTACATAAGAGATCTTTGTTAAATTAGTGAGGACAATGACTCAAGGATTGAAAATTAGTTCTATTATGTGACTATCATCGATGGAATGTTGAGTTTTAGTTTTTGGGATATTGTTGAATAATAAAAGTGGTTCCCTATAAATTTTTCAGTAAGGTGGGCTTTCTTAGAGAGTATAGGAATAGAAAATAAAAGAGAAATGAATATGGATCAATAATGGTTCTAGTGATGAGAAATATTGAATTAGGTAACGAATGAGAGATATCTTGAGGAAGAAGGAAAGTCCAATAAAGAAGGTTCCTTTCTCTCTCTACTCTTCTTGTGTTTTATATATAGAGATGTATTTCTATAATATCATTGTTCTTGTATATTTTAACATGTTTACTTAAATTATTATAGGTTAATTATATTATAACATATTGATATTATTGATCTATTTTTATTTCTATTTTCATAATCATGTAAGTTTAATTTTTTGTACATTTATAATTAGTTTTTTCTTGATCAAAATCATTTATATTTTATTCTCTATACCAAAAGGTGATGATATCAAATATTTTCACCCTTGAGAATAATCTAAAGTAAAAAAACTAAAAAAATTTGATGAGTCTCTTCTTCATCGACAAATAGTTACTTTATATAATTTTTAATGATAGGTGATTATTTTAGTGGAGTTAATAGTAATATTGATGTCACTTAATGAAATTTAGGTTATTCGACCTAGAATATTCAAGGTTAATGAAATAATTGTTTTTATTTGTGGTTTCAATAGAAAAATACATTTAATTAATTCTGGAATGTTTGATCAACTTAATTTCATCAACTTTAAATCCCTCACACAGTCTCTAATTTCTCTTGTCTCAAAACACCGCAAAACAATTTCCATTATTTTCATATTATTATTATTATTATAATTTTTAGTTGTAAACATATATTTCCCCTTCCATGTGTAACAAATAATATTAGTCATACATTTATAATATATATAGGTTTTACATTAATTAAATTTGATCATAGGAAACGAAATCTACAACTGTAATCTTCATAGTAGAAGATAAGGAGATCATGACTCCCCAGCATGAAATCCACATTTCCATGTGTCCTTGTATGTCCCTATCTATGGATGTGTGAAATGGTACTTATAATCTATGTTTAATATTAATTAATATTATGACTCACATGATTTGATGTATTGATTAAATCCTTGAGGACATATGGTTGCAGGGATGTTGGATATGTTGGGATCACCATGAATAATTTTTCATTGATGAATAATGTAAAAAAGGATTTAGCCCTTGTATTCTAAAATAGAAGTTGATATATTTTTCTATTTTATGGGAATGTAAAAGACTAATTGATTCTATGGCCATGGTGATCAAAGGAATGTTCATTTCCCAAATGTCCATGAAATAGTTAATGATCACATATGATGATTACACAAGCATGAAACATTCTCAATATATGATTTTAGGATACAAGGATTATATTACAAATTAGGAATTTGAATTAGTTTTTTTTTCATTTTTACATTTAACAAAATTATCATTAGGTTCCTTAGTATGTTTCTAGATTCTATCGATGGACATTAGACTACTCTGCCTAACGTCGTTACGAATGTGAGCCAAAATGGGCACACACTAAGTTTATCTAGATCCTCAATATAAAATAAAATTTTATTTATTACATAACATTATTTTTTAACATTATTCCAGCAATCGGATTAATAAATAATTATTTTAAATTGATTACATATATTTAGTCCCTATATATTTGAAATAATAATTATGAGGAGATAATTTTGTAATTACTTTTTTTTTCTTACGGAATATAATATTTATTTATTTATTAGTGAATAACATAATGATAATTTTTAATAAATAATTATTTATTATTTAATTCATGTGTAATTTTCACAGGGATTATCTGACCGAGTTCAAGGGTCAAGTGATAATTAATATATATAAATATTAGTTGTATAAATTTTAAATAGTTCATTTAGTAAAAAATATTTAAATAATTTTCTACTTTTATTCATTTAAATTGAAATAATATTATTATTATTGTAGAAATGAGGTTCTATGAGGATTAATGAAATAATAATGACACGTGTTCTATTATTATTTTTAACCCTATCACTACATAGTCACTATTATTTTTTCTAACATGATGTCTAGCCATCTATTTTGGTTGAATAGAACAACATCCATAGATTCCTATGAATACCTATAGTGATCATATTATAAAATTAATTCCAGAATACAGAGAAAAATTCATCATTCACACCACATAATAATATGAAGATCACAGGAATTCTTTCATAAATATTCTTGAGACCATCAATGTTAATTGACATAAGTGTTATGATCTTCTACACTATCACATTGATATTTCAATTTCAATTCTTGGAAGTTCATGGTGTGTGTATGGATAACCACTAGAGGGAATCTACACTATATTCCTATGGAGTGACAATAATACATCACATATAGATTTTTAGATTCATCAATGAAGAAACGTCCCATCAAAATATAAATTCATTATCTCTTTAAATTAATTATAAATATATATGTGATGAACTAATATTATTTAGTTTTCTCATGATAATTATTCTTTGAAAAAATAAAATTGGACACGACATTATGAATAATTCACATCTTGAATTAAATATCAATTATGATACAAATATGAGTTATTTATGTCGTAACATGAGCTTACACTACACCCAAAACCTTGGAGGATACTTATATATGTAGTGGCGTATTGGTGATTTTATAATATACCATGAGCTAATCATCATGAAAAATGTATTTTTAAAAATATTTTTATAAAATGGATGATCAATATTACCGTTAATAATATCATAATTTCCATGCATAACAATGAGGGAAATCCTATTCAAATGGTGATGATCAATTATTCCCCTAGACCGAAGATCACCCATTAAATACATGCATTACATAACGTTGATGAGAGAATTGAACTCTTGTAATGAACATATAAAGGCAAATAACACATTTTATAATGGCTTCAAGGGAAGAAGGTGTAGGATTCATACACCCTTAGGTTGCAACAAATGAAACCCAATTATGTTGGGATCAATGTGAAATCAAGCTCATTCTTACTTATGTGCAACAAGAAAACAAATTAATAATTAATACCTATTATATTCATGTTATTTTTTATTTATATAAAAAAATATACCACATGAACAAAAATACCCATGGAATTCATGAAAAACCATAGAACTCTTTTTGAATCCATCCATGGATTCTTTTCATTTTTTATTTCATCAAAACATATTTAATTTTAAACAATTTTTTTTTTAAAATAGTAATAATTGTCCAAAGGCCTAACAGTGTGATTATATGTTCATTATAAGAATTGAAAATAAACAAAAAAATTCAAATTTCATATTTAACCTCATGAAATGTATTACTTCTACTCACGCTACAAAGGGTTCTAGTGTAAGATCTATCAAACATGCTCACATATTTATACTAACCAATTCCACTATAATAGGTATCATATAAATCATATGTATACTAATATAATCTCTTTATCATTGAAATGAAATGAATATTATACATCAAAAATTACTAATATAGTATCTTTTATCTCATATTTTTATTATTATCTAAAAAGGGTTGACCTGGTTAATGAACACATCACATGTTATTCCTCTATATGATGAGTATAATAACCCAATATATCATACAACAAATTATAATAATAAAAAATGTATCATAAATTGTAACATATATAATAATTTAATCATCTTAGGTAAGAAAACTTTTAATCATATGACATATGTCACCAATTGAAAATTATTCTAAATCACAGAGGAAAGAAACATGATATTTAATATGCATTATTTTAGTATATTTCTCAATATGAATAACTAATTTATCATTATAGTGAAATTACCGAACAATGAACAATTCATGAATATTAATGTATATATTTTTAAACTTTGTATGTATATCCTACAACAACAAAAAAATCAATATAAACTAAATTATAGAATAATTTATTAGTTGAAAACATCACATGTTATGTTTTTTCACTCAGAAAAAACCATTTATACACTTAACAATTAATATAATTAGACATTTTTTTAGTTAACCTACCTAACTAAATAAAATATGATACTTTTAGGTCAAGAGTTTTGTGGTATGAAACCACTAAAAACAAAAAAAGAATAAGAAAATTGATTAAATTTTTCCTTAACCATTACAAAAAAAGGATTCAGGAATGAAAAAATGGAAACATGTAATCATTTTTTAAGCTAAAAAACATCTTCTAGACCATGATAAAACTAAATGATTCCACAATATACAATAGAATTAATTTTTAGAATAATAGATTTATATTTCTTTTATGAAGAAAAAAAATAAAGAATAATATTAGTGGTGTGTTAAACCTTCTCCTTTTTTACACTAATATTCTATAAAAAGTGAATGTGATTCAACAAAGGGTGGAAGAAGAAGCCAATAAATAAATATATAAGGAGAGGGAGATTACCCTAATATTATAAAAACTAATTAATGGGCATGATATAACAAAACAATATAATTTTATCATATATGTTTTAATTCAATATGAAAAATATGACCCTTCATTAAATAACACCTATAGTGGCAGATGGTTCATAATATTTGTCCCATGGGTACTAAGTGGAAATAATAATGGATCTATATCCATAAAGATGCCACCAGTTACATAATTCAATTTGTCCATGAAACTAATATTATCCCTACATCATTGTACCTTCTCCCATATTCTTCTAACAATGGTCACATATCCCTCTTCGTTCATCCTCTATAAAACTCATCTAATTTACATCAAATATATAATTACATACATAATAGAATTTAAATAGTGGATTTTAAGGGAAAAACTAAACTGTGAGGTTTAGAGTCTTTACAGCCACCCCAATATTATGATTTATCACCTCCACACAACTAGGCTTCCAATCCCTAATTAATTTCATCCAAATTATTACGAGAAACAATCTGTCCCCCAATCATTAACATTAGTATCCAATTCTTATGATTCATCATGGATCCTGTTGGCTAACCATTTATCCTAAAATATACGTATCCTATTTACCCTCAAGTCATTATCATCTTGATTGATTGTTCTAACAATATAATCCATTTAGTTCAAAAATGATTCAATCTCAATATTATTATACCAAATCACATGTATGAATTTCTTAATTGAGGTACATAAATTTTTTTGTATGGAAGTAACCCATAAACATAATACTATGTGAAAATATATCTCCATGAATCAATAAAAAATTTCAAAGGGAATGAAAAACAAAGAGTTTGCCTATATTATTGGACCATTCATAAGTGGACCGATTTAAATATAACCCTGAGAAATACATGATCACCAATTTAAAATATCATGTTTCACCTTTATTGATTAGTATATGAATATTGTTGAGTCTATGATATCATCAGTCACTTCCAAATAAACATATCCTATTTTTTTATCTCATGAATGATTCTAGTTCAACTCAAAGATGATTAACCTATTTCTATCTAGAATATTATTCAATGATACAATCTTCTATAATGTGCCTCAAATTTATCAATTTTATTAAATGACTGATAACTAGTTTTACGGTAATTCCATAGAGGATATTTAATCCTATTATGAGCTACTAGAATCTAAAATACAATATCATAACATATCTAAAATAATCCGAATAGTTTATATATATTGGAAATAAATTAGTCATTGAAAATTAGTACTTAATTTAAAATCGGGGCCTAGGGATCATTGAAACACCTTCCATAACCAATACATAGTACATAGATCCATATTAGAGATGAAAGTAATCAAAATAAAAATGAGATTAATGATATCTTTATTAAAAATATTCCCACTATCATCATTATTATAGGCCATTTTGTGAATATGAATGTGAGTTATCTTAGTCCATATAACCATGATCACCCACATTATACCCCTACCCCTAGAATACCTTTATATGAAAGTCATATGGTTTATAGTAGTCTAATCCCATTTATATTTTTGGATTAGATGTAAAAATTAACACATATAGGACTATGATTCTCTACCTTCATTTATTGATCTTTCAACCACCTAATAACATACCTTATAATATCATTTTTCAGTCTAGGTCACTATAATTTGAGAGAAAAATAATGATATATCATCATGATTCTTGGGTATAGAACCCATCTAGAAGATTGATATTACTTTATTAACTCTTATCTCATAGCAGAAAGGTATTATGACCTTCAATGGATATAGGTGATATATTGAGAAAAATTAAACAAACCATAAAGTATCTCCCAACTATCCGGTTTCTCTTGAATAAAGATAAAATTACAATTTTATTATCTATGTACCTAATGCAGTTCAAAATCAATGAAAAAAATTATTATGATTTAACACATTCTAATTTCATACTAATTTAGGTCGAAGTGGAGTTCAACCATTATGGATATAAATATACACTGATTTTTCTTGAGGACCCTTTTAGGGTGCACATTACATCAAATTGTGTGAAATACTAAATTACTTTTATCATGATCCTACTGATAATAAAATTAAAATGTTTATTGATATTAAATGGAATGAAAATAAATATATTTTAAATCCCACTTAAAAAAGAAATATTTAGTGATTCTATAGTCCATTAACACCATAATATATTCCCTAAATCTGCACTATCGTAAAATTTTTTAATCATGAACGATAATGACAATTTTATTTATTCTGTTGGAGAGATCCATTAAGGATTTTACTGAAATCGATAATAATAAACCAATACTAGTTATTCTTGTATAAGAATGAACCTGAGTAAAATTGGTAGATATAAAAATAAACCACAAAGCCTTCAGATTAATGTGGTAATACATGGAATGGAGATATAGACAACCTTATCTCTAGGTCTTATAAATCTAATTCAAAGTAGTCATACAATATAAACATCACTTTTTTATTTTTAAAAATTGTCATACGAGGAGAGATATTCTATAATTATATAAAAATTATATGATAATATACTTTTAGTAAAATAAAACTGTTGAAATCAAGGTTTTATAGAGGAAAATCAAAAGACCTTAATGATCCCACCTTTCTAAGATGTAATTAGTTACAAGGTTTTTAACTTAAATTCCCTATAAATTTAGCTTTCCAAATATAAAAACAAACATTTTGTTAGTTTGTGACACAAATAAGGTTCCTTAAAAGTATATAAGAGAATGTGAAGATGTCGAAAATGATAATCTCGATACTTTCAATTTATAGGGATTTCATCCACCAAATCAATAATGAATGATTCTTAAAATAGTTTGATGATATTGTTCATCAATGTCATGAAAAATAATAGAGTATTTTTCAACTTCAATAGAATAATCTAGTACTCAAAATGACCCTAATGAATTTGGAAATTCATCATTAGAATTTATTTTTGAATTACATGAAGTTGATGACAACCCTAACGTAGGTAAATTATTTTGAATCACTTTCTACCCTTTATATGATCAAAGAGATCATAAATTCTGCTCAAATGATACAAATTCCTGATCGTTAGCTTATTTAATTTCCAATAATCTATAAAAAACATTAAAATTATATCTACCATTTTCAAAAGATAATTAGAGAACCTGAAGTGGAATTACATATTCTAATAAATCATTTTACCTATGGTCACTCCATTTATACTTTCATTTTTCTCATATAAGTTTTATATATGATTTATAGAAATTGAGATATGTTTAGTTTGAATAAATTGATCAATGGTAAATTCCAGATATCTATTAGTAGTAATGATTGATAATTCATCATGAATTTTATTTGGATATTTATTCACCACCAGTGGTAAATATAACCACTCCTTAGCATCCAATACTCCAAGTACATGTCTAGATACCTATATTTTTAATAAAATATTTCTCAATAGAATAGATGCTTTCTGATCTCTCACGTTTCCTTTGAGGAATTAATCCTTGATAAAATAGTTGTATATAATAGACAAATCCCCATCTAGAACACTATACTAAATGAACTAATCACTCTTAAAAAAGTCATGTACCTATAGTAGTTTGTTCACCTAAATGAGCTTGTAATGATTTTCCTAGATGAGATCACTACCCAACACGTTTCAATACACTTTTTTAGCGGAATCTTTGTAGATAAAAAAATTGACCACATGAATGGAAATTGTTTCCCAAATGTACAATATGAAATTATTTGTCAAAATCATAAATAATTATAGAAATAAATAAGTGGAATTACTAAATGTGTAGAAGAGTGAACACCCTAACATGGATTCACGAATCAAACCATCAATATTAATATCCATCAATCATCACATGAAACTACTAAATTATTCTTTTACTGTCATTTATTTATTTTGTGAACTACCCACAATAGATAATCCAATATCTACCATATAAAAAAATGTAAAATTTCTTATTTTCCTAAAAAAATGTTAGATATTTTTGTATATCATCACAAGACCATGGAAATAATCCCTTAAACCTAACTTGAAACATCATTCCTAGGAACCATTATACAAAAATAAGTATTGGATGAATTAAATTAAGTCCATGTATATAATTTCAATGTATATATTATAAATTAATCCTTGATTCAAATATATTAAATTTCTTATTATTTACCCAATTTAGTAAGATAGGGTATGAATAATTAGAAGACATATTTTCAAATAATTTTAAATTAATGATCTAGTATTTTTTTATAAATTTCTATTCACCACCATGAACAAGATTCATTTTCAAGAATAATTAGGGACAACTGGACTCATTGTTTCTCTAGGTTCCCAGTTCTACAGTGATATGATGGAGATGATTGATCAACTATTTAGACGCTTAAGGTGATTTATCTATTTTAATGGTTAAACATTGATGGAATTGAATATATATATATATTTATATTACTGTATTTTAGATCCTTCTGAAGAGCTCTTTGTCTACTAGTTTAGAGAAATTGAGCATGGACATATAAGATCTGAGGGTCAACTACAAGTCAAGATGACAGTGCATGCTCATATATCTATGTCCATATATTAGGATGAGGTTGTCTAGGTGGAATCCATTACAAAAAAATTAAATAATGAAATTAAGAAATTTCACCCAGAATGCGGAATATCATATTTATATATCTTTATCATCAATATTTGGTCAAAATCCATTGCCGAAATCTCTATCTCTGATTTATAAAATTTATAATTTATAGTCTTTTTAATCACTTAATAAACCACCTACAAAAGTATACCTATAAGGTCCTCCTTACGAGAGTTAAAAAAATTACATGATTAATAATATCCATTGGAAGTATATTAATGCTTTAATTTATGGATAATAATTATATATATAAAAAACATGGTATACAAAAGAACCCTTCTCAATTAAAAGAATCAATTTTTTATCCACATTAACCAACTCGTCACAAATAAATATATAAAAAATATATATTTTGATGGATAATTGTTTGGTTAATATGAATAATCAATTTTATATTTAAATACAGAAATTAATTAAATAATAAAAATAGTACCATTTTTCATTATAACCTACCTATATCTATACATTAATTCATGAAATGTTGCTTTCATGTATCATAAATTTAATCAAGAAATAAGGAAATAGTCATCCCAAACTACCATTTGTAAATTAAACATCCAAAATAATTAGTGTTGTCATGAATATTAATGGGTTACATTATAAGTCACTATAGTCATAATTTTTTACTACTATAAAGTTTGAAACAAAATAACAAATGGTACACTTTAGGAACAGTTTATAAAATAATTGAATAGAAAACCATTAAATTAGTCATATGTTTCTTTTATAGTATCTTAGAAGTGCTTCCCAATCACAAATGGTTGGCGTAAAATTCGAGGAATGATGAAAATATGAATGGGATGAATTTCACTAATAAAATGATACAAGAAGCAGAATAATGTTTCGAACTTTCTTTTACCTAACATATATAGATGCATATTGATAATAAAATCATGAAAATAAATTGTGGAGATAATTTTTGTACATTGACCCACCACCATTTTCCAAAAAACCATAATGTTTACAAAATAAGTGAAAATTTCCAAAATATAATTATTCATCAGAGAATAAGTCTAAAATATCCAAAATGAAAAAATGGAAATTACAAAGGTGAAAACTCCCATATTAGAACATGAGTAATTCAATAAAATTGGATCATGGTCCATCCATCATAACCCAAAAAGAGACCTCCCAAACACCATTCTCTATGTGTCACATTCGCTAATAAAAAAGATATTTTAGTTTATTGGGAACATGTATTAAATCATCTACATGTATATCAATAGAAAACATACTTACCATGAGTATAGAAACCTTTAGTAGACTGTTTCCACCCCACTAATATATTTATATCATTAACTAAAGTTTACGTAGATTGAATATTAATCAATATGAATAAATAAGGTAGTGATCAACATTCCTAATCTATGTAATTCAATATCTATATAATATATAATAAGAAATCCACATTAGAGGGAGGATCTATATAAGTTTAGATACATTTAGAATTAAATAAAAATATAAAACAATTGATATTCATGATATAGGTAGTAATAAACATAAAATAAAGGAAAATTTAATAATGTATGATAAAGTTATGGAATGTATGCAACTCGTCAATCTAGGAATTTGGAGTTGGGTATACTAGTGTCAGCTCATTTCAATCTCTTCCCATACCACCATCCTATCTATCCAAAAAATGGTGAACCAATGGATTTTAATTTATAAACTTATATAGCAATAATTTGTATCATTAATTACATTCCACAAATACCAAATTTAATAATATATATAACACGTAAAACAATTTATGAATTCCAAGTAAGAAAATAAGAAAACATACCACACATGATTCAACTTTAATCTTCTTCTAAATCATCATGGTATGTATAAATATATAAGGAATACATTATCGTAATTTATATTCCATCAGTAATTACTCATTTATCTTATTTGGGTTACAACTATACAAAAATATCAATTAGATATCTTTAAATTTTAGAAATTCTAATATGATAACCTTATACCATAGTAATCAAAAAAACCTAAAATATTTGTAATATAATTTATAAATGATTTTATTTTTAAAATTTTTCCATTTAATCTAAATTCACATGGAAATTAACTATATATAGCTCAACCCACTAATTGTATAAGTGGAATGAGGGGTTCAACCACTATTTTAAATGTAGAATATATTTTGATGTTAAGATAGTGATGGTATTCCCCCACAAAAACCAGTATACTAACCCATAAAAAGAAATATACAAGTTATTAAAAACATCCAACATATTAGAAAAATTTTATAAATAATATCAATGAAATTAACAAATATTTTCTTAATTTATAATTCCATAATAGATATATTAGAGGAAGATAAATGATTCCCTATGATTCAAAACCACAGTATTTAAGAATAAGGTATTTTGGTTGCTATTATAGTGAAATATAGGAACGAATAATATCAAATGAGGTCCACACATTCACATTGATTATAAATAAAAACATAAAACGATTAAAATTTATATTTTGGAGGTTTTAATTGATATCCAATCGGGGAAGATGAGATGAGAGGAAGACCACCCCACGGGAGGAAAAAGTAATGAAGAATGGTGAAACCCCAATACCTGATAATTTAAGGTTTAATATTTTAGTATGAATATAAAAATATTCAATCATCATTAAAAAACCATATATAATGCAACTAGGTATCGAGTAATGGTCTATCGGGTACTTGGTGGTGCTGATAGTGGATCGGAATCCATTATATACAAGATTCAATCTAGTTGATTACCCGATATTATCCCAAAAGCTAAGCCCATTATCCCATATTCTTAAAAACCCATACCAAAATTCATTAATTTATACCCATATAGAATTACAACAAAAAATTAACTAAAACACTATAATTTATATAAAAAATTTGACCATGTATTTCAGTTATTTAACATTGAGGGTTAATCATCAAATATAGAAAATATAAAATTCATCATATATATATATATTAGTTTTAAAATATTTTTTTATTATTTTGATATATCATTTAATAAATTTGTATAAGAACTTTTTTTTATAAAATATTAAACATTTAATCACTAATCTATGTGTCCTTTTTAAATCAAT
This sequence comes from Viscum album, assembly GCA_963277665.1. Taxonomy (NCBI): domain Eukaryota; kingdom Viridiplantae; phylum Streptophyta; class Magnoliopsida; order Santalales; family Viscaceae; genus Viscum; species Viscum album. Next base: position 367,114,050 of record OY728146.1, read on the forward strand.
ATATATCAAATAAATCAAATCATATAACTTATCAACTATAGATAAAAAATAACCACCATAAGATTTTTGTTGAGAATGTTATTATCGATTCCATTCCATTATATTATGGTTAAATTAGTGGGAAATATATAACATGTTATTAAGGTACAATTGATATCAATTTACCCTATTAGAGGCTTTTTGAATATTTTTAATGAGTTTTTAAAAAATTAAATCAACCATAAGGTTTAATTTTTGAGTGGAAAGTCATTAAAAAAATCCTTAAATTATGAAATTAATATATATCCTATGCAGAATATATTGGGATCCCAAAATCTATTCACATTGGGTACATCAAAGGTGAATTAATTTCATTAATAGAGGTAGTTATGATACCCATCATAGATTTGGAGGATGATCAAATTTATGTTTTTAACTACAAAATAAAGAAAAACTCATATAATGAAAATAAAAAATACATTATTTTGAATTTGAATCCATAATGGAAAAAATTTTGATATCAAAAAAACATTGTCAACTATTTATAGTTACATTTCTAGAAACTTGTTTTAATGTGTCATCCAAAAATCAAAAATACCTTTTTAGAGGAGTATGATGATTAACTAAATGACCAAGTGAACAAGAAATATAATCTTATAGGTAAAAAAAGATATATAAATTTTATAAATGGTATATAATGATTTTAGTATGATAAATAATATTTAATTCACTATTGTCTCTCATATGGTGCATATAAAAGGTTTCCTGGACAAGAATCACATTTATGAAACTATATCATACATTGAGATCATTGAAAAATTATCATAGTCAAATTATATAATATTTTAAATGATAATTGCTTTTTCTGAAAATTGTTTTATTATAAAAGGATAGTTTAAAATTATGAACTATGATGTATATAAAATGAATTTATATAAAATAGGGATACCAAAATAGACCCTCTATAATGTAATATAAAAATCATATTTTATGCATTAAATATTCTAAATATAAATTAGCCCATTATTTATTTTGAAAATAATACCAATATTTAATTAGTGATAATTTCATTTGGGGGATCCATTACATGTGACATCACAATCAATTTTGGTTTTTACAAATAGAGATGTTGTTTCCATATGAGGGGTGATAAAAAACGAACTTTGGAAAATAAATAGTGAGAAACCAATTATTTATTAATGGTAAGAGGATATCTAATAAGTAGGATTGATGTTCCACATTTGTTTTATATTGTTTTCTGTTTTATTAATAATTTCTATGATTTATATATGTGTTATATATTATAAAATATAAATTTTACTTTTGATTTTGATAATATATTATCTACATAATGATGATACCGACCATAAGGAGCAGTATGATGGTGACCATAAATATAGAAAATAAGATATTGGTGGTCAAATAGAGGAAAATAAGCCGAGTTAAAGCATAAAAGAGTTATCTAATGTTTTTAAACCCTTGAGTAGAAGGAAAATAGTATGGTTTTATGAAATTAGTGTATCCAAAATAATAAATCAAAATAATCCTTATTCATTAATTATATTATCTTAAATAATAGAATACATGATCCAATTGACTTTGATAATGGATATAATTATTTTTTCAGAATAAATTAATCATTTTATTTTATAATATTATAACATATTTATTGCACTATTTTTAACACTTTATATTGGTTACTAAAATAGTAGGGTTTTATGTTATTTAGGATTACATTTATCATTAATGTATTTTGGATGAATTTCATATTAAAAGTGACTCGAATGTATTATATAAAATCTTAAATGTTAATTTTCACTAAATATATGAATAACTTTTAATGGAAAAGTAGTTATGCATATATCATTCACAAATATAATAATAATATGTCAATGATGTTTTGACGAAATTATTGGCTTACATGTGGTGGTATTTAAGGTAAAATTTCTATGACATAAGTGTATTTTATATGAAATTTATATGAAATATAATTTCAAAAATTTTAAAGGAGCTTATAAAATCATTAATATGAATAGAAAATCACAAACCATACCCTAATTTAAAATTAAGGATGTGGTTTGTAATTAATGATAAACAATTGATATGTACATGGGGTTTATATTAAAATTTTCAAGTCGTATAAAGAAATGTTGGATGTTTTTGTATTAATATACATATTTATCCACCATAATTTGTTTTCCCACCACTCCATGTATTATAATTTTCATGGAGCTTTATAATAGTTAAGAATAAAATAATTAAATGATAGGAAAAAGATAAGAATGTATAGATATAAAATTACTAAAATTTATTTGGATTTAATATTTTAAGACATAATAAATATTACATTAATTTATATTGTTTTATGTGGTGTATGAAATGATGAATAAATTTAAATAGGTGATGAGGACCTATAGATAATGGTATTTCAACACTTGGAACAATATATTTGAGATACAATAGTAGGTTTTTGAGTCTATTTAAGAGATTACTTTGTAAAAACATGACCATAGGTGAATAATGATTGTGAATTTAGAAAATTAAATGTTAATTTACATACAACATTAGTAATATAAAATTAATAATATGAATAAAATTGAGAAAAAACTAATTAATATAAATTATACTTTAATAGAATCAACTAAAACAACTGATTAACTAATGAAAACAATACATACAGAAATTATTTATATCATCATATCCATGGATATCATTCCCCCCAACATTTATATTAACTGTGAAGTTAATATGTGATGGTTATTTTCTTATAATAATCTATTTTTGGTTGATAATAATTGCGATGTATATATTTGAAGAGAAAAAAATCACATCATCAATAAAGGTTTGATGTACACTATTAAAGATGACACCCATCACCATGAACCCATAACATCTATTTATGTGAGAGTTTAAATTTAATTAACTTATTTTTCGAGTGCTGAGTGACCTTTTCTCATTAATAATATTAATACTCAAAATGTGAAATATACAGTAAATATATTCATTGAATATAAAATAATTCATATAAATCCACATCATTGAAAAGAAAAAGTTAATTTATGAACTATATATATTAAGTACCATTAAAAATAAAAAGTTATAATTAACATATTATATATAATTACATAAGTGTAAAAAATTAAAATCAAAAAAATAAATGGTATATGTACTTTAAACATTTATGTTGAATCAGAACCTCAAATTTACTATTTAAATAGATTCTTCACACCGAATAATGTTATAACTTCATTGAAATATGTTATTATATAATAATAATATTTTTCATTCAGTTTTTGTATAATACATAAAAAACATATAATCACAAGATAATTATTCTAAAAATATTAAATAAAAAAATTAAACCATATTAGTTGTGATCCACTATTATCAATATATATATTAATATTTATTTCAGATATTTAATGAGAAATTATTTATATATTTTTTAATACAATTTATATTTATTTGTATTTTTATACATTTCCTATAATAATTATTTGGTAACATATTTTATGAATAGAAATATTTTATTCATAAATCATTACATTAATTTTACAAAGGAAGAGAAATTACAACCATATAAAATTTTAACAATAATGTATCATGTTTATGAGGTCATTAATGAAAAACTAAAACGGTTGGAAAATTATTTTTATCGCCTACCGAGGATGGGTAAAACTATTTACATTATATTTTTATTTTATTTTGATATTAGTGGCGAATTAATAAATTATTTATATAAGGATTATTTAAAAAAATTAGTTGATTCTGATAAATCCTACTCTTTATGTGATATATTATTTGGGTCCATTAGAAGTATTTTTGATAAATAGATAACACATAAAGAATTAATTTTACAATAAATTTATTATGATCATGGGTTTATATAAAGTATTTTAATTAAGTGCTTTATAATATGAATTAAATTATTATTATTTTCATTGGTAGTGTAATTCAGTTTTTCCATATAACATGAGTTATGAAGGTATAAAAACTCCTAATTTGATTAATGGATTTGTATATTTTGACATTTTGAGGCTATATATATATAGTTAATCATATATCATCGTAAATATTAAATAATTGGAAATGTTTTAAAATGTTCCAAATAAATTAATTATGATGAATGTGATTATTATGTTCATAAATTTTTGAAATATGACACCTTCCATTAGAAAAATAATATACCAAAAAAGTTATTTATGAAACATGTTTATCTAACAATTTTGACATTTTGGATGGAAATTTTGTTTAGCTAAATCATTATTAAAATATATTTACTACATTATAGATAATTATAATAAATCATATTTAATATAATATATATATTAATTTATGGATGAGTGTACACATTATATGATGTTAATTTTTTTTAAAATTCATCCAAATATATTTTTCAATCAAAAATTTAATAATATTTCTTCACATATTTAAGTAGATGTTTTTTTTTAAAAAATAATGAAATTCCAATTATTTATTCACTCAAATTAACTTATTAATCATTTATGAATACTTAATAATCAATATGGGTATTGAAACAAAATATTTATAAAACTCTTACTAAAAATTAGTTCCCTTATAGTTGATTTTATTGTTTGTTTAACATATTACCAATAAAATTGAAAAGAAAGAATAGTTAATGTGGGGAATGAGTGATCATACTATATAATGATGTGATATTAAATGTAATAATCTAAAATTAAGGCTCTTTACATCAAAATATTTTATATTTAGATGACATTAATAAATTGTACCTTTATATTTTTAGTAAATTTCATTTTAATCTAAAATAACCTTTGTTTCCTATTACGTGAATTTTTTTTTTATGAAATTTATTGTTTCATTAATGTATGTTCATCAGTGTTTTACAAAAAATATATAAAGTTATTATTATTTTTATTGAATATTATTGCACCTCTATAGTTTCAAAATATTATTCTACGAATATTATAGTCAATTTTGTATTATAGAAAGAAATCATGATTTTGTTCCTCATGAAAATATATTATGGTTCTATATGGCTGGATTTTATGTTTTACTTAGAGAATTTATTTTCATTCAATAAAATCACGAGTGAAGAAGACAATAAATGGATATATATATTTGTTTCTCTTATCATGTAACTGAAATCTTGGACTCTCCGTTAATTAGATGTGAATCAGTACTAACCTATAGTGAAAATATAGTTTTTAATGATAATAAAGAACTAAATTTTTACCAATATATGATCATAAATCAAAGTATATTTATTAAATGTAAAATTATTTAATCTTTTATGATATTTACCAATAATTGAGTTTGAATTTAAATAATATTTTTGAATTATTTTTTATTCTTATTATCTCATAACAACTTTTTCATTTATGTGTTTGTTTTAATTATAATATATGGTTTTAATTTTTCTAATTAAATATAAAATGTACATGATTTATTATTATTTAATTATGCATTTCTCTTCTATATGGTGATTCATTATTATGGAAAAAGTAAAGGGGTGGTTAATCATTCAAATAGTTTATCCATCATTCATTGAAAATATTTGTTCTCATTTTTTTATATGTTGACATAATTCTGTTTAGATATTTAATAAAATATATATTTTTTAATATTAATTAAATATAAAATAATCAAGTTAATTTTCCTACATTTTTATAATTAAATGAAATATTTTTTATAATTTAAATATATTAAATTTTTGGTAAAAATAATACATTTTTTGTTCCCTTTGTGAATTTTATGGTGGAATTATTAGGGTTTTATTCCATTTTCTAAAATAAATAGATATTAAAATTTTCAACGATAGGAAAAAATCTCATGACCAGGAAAAAGACGGCCCTAAAATTTAATTAGAATATTAAAAAAATTGAGACATTATAATGGGTTTAAAAAATGCATGAATAAATATTACCCCACATTTCAGCATCAATCAATGATGAGTAGTAATTAGGAGCATGGATGTACACATTGAGATCGACTCAATGATTTTACTCTTTAAAAAATCATATGTAACCTTATTAGATTCCTTATATGCATGTGAAACCATCCAACTATGGTGGATAGAGTAATGGATGTATTTTAACCAATGATATAACTTATAATTGATATAGTTTTTAACATCATTAGTTTTAAAAACAATATTTAATAAATACCACTATAATCAACACTTTATTATGATAATAAAAACTGACCACTTTTATCGACCAGGAGAAATAGAATTTTTAACATTGATAAAACCAATGTGAGTGTGCATTTGTTGATCTCCATTTCTCAATTAGAAAACAAGTGAGAATGACATGAAAGATGTATTAGGTCTTAATTCTAGGGGCTATAAAAAATAACAATTTATTATAGTTGTTACTTAAAATACATTGTGTAGAGGAATTATTATGGACACTGAAAGATGAAAAATTATGGGAAATATACAAGATATTATTTGGGATTTCAGGTTACCCATATAATGTAGAATTAACCCAAACAAAGTCAAATTAAATGGTCACTATATGATCATCATGTGTACTATATTTATGAGAACCGAATTGGGCCCTATGGATCATTTATAAAATGTTAATGTCTTTGGGTAACCTCAAAGTTCACTCTATGCCACCCCAATATAAATCCCCTCAACACCTTGGGTCATGGGAGAAATTCAAAAACAATAACACATACATTGTTTATACATGAAATATATCATATGTAAACAAAACCCAAAGACACACACATATATATTTATATGCTAATAAATTAATTTAGTATATATACCACAATATATGTCGTTTAATTTTTTAGATCATGCCTTATATGTTTTCCAGTTCTAGTAATCCCATAAAATAATTCATTTGAAAAATAAATAAAGTGTTCATGATATGTTATTAAAAAAATTATCTTTAATTAGAATATATGTTTTTTATCATAACTTCATTATATTTATATTATATGTTAAAATGTTATACACAAAACATGTGTTGGTTGTTTAAAATATGAATATTCCTATTTTTAAATAATTTTTGATAGTTTTTAAATGGGGAAAAATATTTTCATTGTTATTTATTTCTTATTAATATATTTTAATATATTTGAGACTATTTATGTGTTTTGAAAAAAAAACAGTACAAGTTAGTATAACGAAAACATGTATTATATGAAAAAAATATATAAGAAATGATATTATGACATGTGTTTGTATAAATATTTTGTTAATATATATGTTCTAATACATATATATAAATGATTAATTAATTAATAAAAATATTTTCATATATTATACATATATATAATATAGGAAGAATATATATTAGTTAATATATAATTCAAATTGTTCAATTTAATTATTAGTTTTCAAATATATATTATCATAATGAAAATTTTATTTAAACTTATATTAAATGAATAGATATAACATATTGATTCCAATGGATTCCTTTTGATTCATGACCATTTTAGATGTTTTGGGTCTCATTTGACTCTCGCACTTTCCAACGGTGAGGGTTCTCTTGATCACCTTTGGTGGTGATGATGGAAACATTTATCAAATGAGAATATGGGAGGCCGACTTGTCTTATAATTTATCCTGTTTCGTATTCTAAAACTCTATTATGTATTTAACACAAGTTTATATAATCTTTATTAGTAACAATACTAGATAAATTGTTTGTCTAAAAACATGTATCTAAGAGGGTAGTAAATAGGGCTAATATACTCTTTAAATTGATCATTTTATTGGGCACAATATTCTTTAAGGACATATATGTATACACTTTGGGGATTTACTCCTTCTATGGAGGCTTTATACTCTAGTGAATGGGGTTTAGATGTGTTGTGGATATGGGATTGGGCGGAAGAAAGGGTATTCAGACATATAATAGTGAATGGAATCAAAACACTTGTGATTTAAAGTAATTTAATAGGATGCATCATACATCTTATGGTCGTGGGAAATAGACCATGGTGGAGCCATTTAAGGTTGTGAATCCATGTCCACATTAAAAATTAATATATACATGAGTAGTTTACTAGAGTATTAATTGTATGTAGTATTAGTTTGGTATGTGACTTATATTATAGCGACTACAGTTGGAGATAAGCTCTCACATAGTATAGGCCATTCTAAATCTATGTTGTAGGTTCGATAGATGAATTCCTAGGTATGTGATGTTATAAAAATAACCCTAATAACCTAAAGAAAATTGTTACATTATTACAATGACACTAGATAAAATTGATCACATCCTAATGGATTGATTTTTTTTACTCTTTAAAAACAATATTAATGCATGAATATCACATTTCAATAATAATCTTAAAATACTACATAATATTTTATTTTTTAACATTAATATTTCATATTAAATTTCCCAGTTTATAAATCACAGTACACTTACAATCATCATTGGGAAATGAATCAAAATAAAAGGATGAGATCAGATGCACAGTAAGGGATTGCGTATAACTGAATATTGCATAGAATAAATAAGGAATGGATAATATATCAGGAATAAATAATGATAAAATAATTAAAAATAAACAATCACATGAGAATGAATCAAACCAATTAATATCATAACAAATAAAATAATTATAGGGATATCAATTACTAATTTCAAATGATAGAATTCATAATTTCAAACATCTTAATCTTAACATCGTGGCCACATACCAATTCATCATTCATAAATGGGAAATGCATATTCAAAATACTAAACATGATTCAACTCATGATACATAACAATGCATCGAGGGGATATGTAATTATAGTCCCTACCCATTAGATAATAATTCTGATTCATTCATCATATGGAGAAACAATACAACTTAATCAACATGCCTTAACAATCAACAAATATCCATAATAGATGAACTATCATAGATAATGAAAATATTTCCTCACTAAAAATGGTTATAAGACATCTAGATAAATGTTTTGAATAATATAATTATATTATATCCCTAACAGATCATAATATTCAACATGTATATTGACATAAATTAAAATAGATTATATAGATCACTGAAACATTTTTGGAGGAAAACACACTTTTCATGTTTCAAGAAGGAATTTTAAATATAAATAATTATATAATATTATGGATAATATTTACAAGAAAAGATGAATATAAAATTATAATATAATATTTAAATAATAGAATATTCAATACAAAAAGAAATTCCATTCATGCAGCATGTTTTAAAATAAATTATATGTCGACACATTTTGTAAAAGGTTGTTTGTTAAATAATTGATAATAATATTATTACTATGTTTTTTATAAATAATTAAAAGGTTAAAAATTAATTCAATAATTAATTAAATAATATTCAAAACATTATTGAAATTTTTTTATAAAAAATATGGACATAAAAGATAAATGTTCTTAATAAATAAAAATCATTGTCGGTTTGCCTGAAAAATAGATATTTAATTACATTCAGAGAGAAAAATTAATTTAAAAAATGTAATTTACATATATAACATTAATTTAATGAAATATATGGGATTATTTTATAGAAATTTCAAATAATTATCCAAATGGAAACATAATAAAAAGAAATCTAGATTAAAAATTGAGTTTATATAACAAACACCTAAGACTTTGGTTACATTCAAATAAAATGATATAGAATTGAAAAATAAGATATGGATATTTAAATAATATAAATTAAATTATGTAATATTTTAAAATATATTCATGTAGAATTACATACCCCACACAAAAAAAATAATGGTGCATGACTTGAAACGTCTCTAAAAAAATGAGATCCACACAAAGAGGAACCTTGAAAAGATCATAGCATTGGAAGTGATAATTAATATATAATGTGACTATGTTTACATATGTAAATGAAAATATAAAAAGTGGAAGTATAAAATAAAATATCTTAGTGATTAATTAACACATAATCATGGAATGAAAAATTCAACAATGAAGCTTTGTAACCCATTGAAGATTAATTGAGTTTTGAAACCCCATACCTCATATCACATTTTCTTCATAAGATCTTTTAGGATCAATTATAATAAATTTACATTTATTAAATTATCTTCTCAAACCATATAAAAACCTATAATATCATATATGATATAATAATTTCATTTCATTATAGGTTTATAAATAATTATTTTTCATTTTTTTGTTTCTGAGTGTTAACTGTTCGGTTTTTCATGTATGTTTTGTTTAATTAATTTCGGTACTTCAATCATGATCATAGTCACACTATATCTATAAATTTAATAAGGATATAAATATAATATATATTCATTATATAAATATTTATAATAATGCTTGAATAGAAAACATGGAAGATAAATCACATGGATTTGTGGAGGTGGTAATACACATATACTCACAAGTGACAATAATTTTTTAATGGGTGGAAGGTTAGGAAGGTAAATGATAAATTACATTTATAGAATCATAATTTTTTCATAAATTTCATATATATTAATTATTTCTATCTTTATTACCATCAATATAATGTTGTGATAAAAAATAAATTACACTCTTAGGTGTGGATAGTATGTTTTACATATTCATGTGTTATTCTTTCATTTTCCATATGATGAAATTGTGGTGAATAATAGTTTTTCCTACTGAATAAAAATGTTTAATTATATGGAATAAACTGATGTTGTTATATGAAAATGGATATATATTATTTGATGGATCCAAAAGTGGAAATAAAATGAAAACACTCGTTTAGGAGTTATACCTTATCTTTATAAAATAAACTTAGTATTACACCTTAAACATCATTTGTTGGTACATTGATGTGACCAATTAATATATATCATGGAAAGGAATATTTGGAATATTTTTTGTTATTTATTAGTAAATATGAAGGTACAAATAACTTTGAGTAAGAGAGTAGATTCAATGTCATTATATTGGAGAGGGGAGGGGTACCCTTGGAATTATTTAATGTAATAAATTAATATAAATCAATTTTCATATTCCAGTAGTATAAAATTGATATATAGATAAAATTGGGTTATTATATGTACAAATAATATAATCTAGAAATATTTATACAAGTTCATGGTATTGTTAAAATTATTTCATAGTTGTAACACATTGTTAAAGTTGTTAATGATTACCAATATATCAATGTTTTTTACTTTTTAGGGGTCAAGAATGTCACTATAAATGTAGAAGTGACCAATAAGTTAATTTATTATATAATAGAACATATCACATTCCATTAGATAAATAATATATTTTTTATGAATATGAAATTATTTAAATAAAAATTATTTATCATAAAATACTCCTAAATTAATTATTTGGGAAAATTCACAGAAAATGGATGTAATAGAATATAAATATAGAAATTTATTCAAATACAAACACTTAAAACATTAATTTTAGATTATATTTATCTAAAAAATTCCTAAGACACCATAACTCACCCAAAAACATTACTATTAAAATTATCAAAAACAATTACCTGATTTTTCAATTGACTTCAAAAGAATAATGTCGGTGTTGCGTATGATTTTAATGTGATTATTTTACAATGACATTGGTAATTATTGAATGTGTAGTATTAAATATATAAAAAGGTATAAAACATTTGTTTTCATATGTAGAAAGGGATCAATTGGATGAGGTGAAATAATTAGAGAGGGCCTTGGCATGCGAAAAAATCATTTCCCATAGAATACTTAGGGGGACATGTCTCTTATAGATGAACCTGAATTCATCACATTGATGGACTAGTTTGTATATTAATGTATCACATCACCAATTCGAAAAATATATTTCTATATTTTGAGGATTTCATTAATCTTTTATATTATGTTTTTTCTTCCATCCCCATTCACGTGATGTTTGTGCTCAATATCCCAAAGGTAGTTCAATGAAACATTGAATATATATTAATGAGCTTCAACTGAAACACACACGGTGAAGGAAGGTGTCATTGGGAATCATGGGACAAAATGGACCGAACTTTGGTATATGGTAGCATTAATCTAAAGAGTTTCAAGGATTCTATACAATGTTTGTAAAAAAAATTTACGCATGACTATTTGGAGGAGAAATAACTACAGTCAAAATTCATTTTTAAAAAATTTATTAGCCGCACAAACACAACATGGGGGTGTTATCAACATTCAAATATTATATATTTCAATTTATCATCTCAGAAGGGAAACTCGAGATGAATTCTTGGTTGTGTCCAGATTATGTTTTAGAGTGATAGTAAGGTGGGTTCAGTTCTCAAATTTCTAGGTTTCCATATTATAGAAATCATAATCACGCGTCGAAGAAGATAAGATACATTCATTCATTTCACCCTCGATATTCACCAATTGAAGATTATCAACTACATTGTTATAAATTAAAAACATGAAAAACTACTTTTCATAGGTACAATTTCAAAATCATTCTTGGATAAATCATACCACAAAACACATAATGTAAAGGATGAACATGACGAGTGGGGTTGATTTATCAAGTTAAATGATATACAAATAAAGGTGAAGGTATTTTTTTGGTGCCTAGATTATGAGGATTAGTGAAAATGTATTTACTTGGATTTTATGTGATCACAATTCAGGGGGCCAAAGAAAGAAACATATGATCATCCATTCATCAATATAGATTAGCAAATTGTTTTTAGGTGTAGATTAGATAAGATATTAGGGTAGGGTGTTTTTGTTTTCAATCATGATTTTTTTAAACATATGGTCTTTGGTGGTGGAAAAAATTCTCAAGAATGGAATGAAATGGTGTTTCTAATGGAAGATGTTTGCTGGACCATCTAGAGTGCAAGGAATCATGAATTTAGTGATAATATCATAACATCTAGTCTGAGAATTTTTATTAAAACTATATGCCTAATTTTTTATTTGGTGTCTTTTTTTAATGCTAGGATTTTTCTTCTTCCATGATAAAATCATGGATGGAATATTCTCTTCATTCCATTCACAACACCTGACCAGGTAGGCTAGATGAGTGAGATGGGAGCCTCTACTTAGTGGCTTTAAGGTCAATGTTGATGGTCATTATATTGTAGGATTTATGTGTCTTTATGTGTGTGTGAAGTCACGACCATCTATGATCAATGTTCCATGCTTTGAGCATAGTATATTGACTGGGGGTTCTTTGTTTTCCAAGCCTTGCACAATGTGGAAATGTATTGAATTCGGCTATTCAAACCACAACATCCTAAATGTGGTTGAAATATATTCATCTATCTTCTGTGACTCGCTACAATAGACGTTCTAGATTATATGTTTATTCATTTAACTTATCAGAAAATGAAACCCTATTCTAGATTATTGAGTGTCTATTATCCATAATTGGTGGGTAGGGAATTAGGTTTTCGATTTCCAGTCATCTTGGTCATCCTATAAATTTTTTTATTTATTATTTTGTGGTCTAAGTCCTCTTCCTCACTTGTGTGGTGGCCTTCCTAGAGAAGATGCCCTCGAGATTCATTATTTCATACCTCCTTGATGTGTCTCAATTTGGGTATCATCCTACTTGCAATAAAAAATATAAAATTGAATGAGTGAACTCATATAATTAGAATAAATTAATTTTAAAATCATCTGATAAAACCTGATGAAAATAGTTTTCTATAAAAATGAATTTTAAACTATAAAATTTCATTTTTTTTCAAAAATATATCATACATTCAATTATAATGAAATTTATTGAATAATTTTTCATTTAAATTATCTAAATAAATTTTATAATCAATTAAAAATATAATGGGACTTTTTTAATTCTTTAGTAGAAAAGAATGATTCCTATAAAATCATAAAACTTTCGATATACACTAAAAACATAATATATTTCAAAATATCCCAAAATATCATCCTGAAATAATTATTATACTATAATTTCATAAAAATATATCCATTTCTAAAAATAAATTTTCTAAATGAGTTATAAAGTAATTATATTTTCCATGCACATAATTCAACAATAATTTTTGAAAAAACATATTTTTGAAGAAAAAAATGACTTTAAGTACTAATATATAAGGAATTTATCAATAAATGTTCATAATATAAAATATTTATATATATTATTGATAATGTGGTTATTAGTATTCATACATGCTAATTTGATGACCTTGTTATAACTATTACATTTATATAATATTCATTTCATAATATATCATATTTTTCTTATAGCTCGGTGTGGCGTGTTAAGCATGCTAGTGAGATAATTAAAAATTTAAACTATTTTTTTTGGATTTTAAATTATTCCCACCTAAATAAAATTCATAATTAAAATATTAAGCCTTGTAATAAAGGGTTTATTATTTGAAAATATCATTATTTAAAATCCACATCATATAAAGCGTTAATAATTTTTTCTTCCAACATGGGAATGTGGGAAACATGAAGGTTACATAGAATAACATATAATTGGGATACCTAATAAGGATAAAAATTGTGATAAGTTAAAATATTTACATAGAGAAGAAAATAATCTTCAAAATATAATACATGTTGATAGAGAACATGGTCATGATAAATTTAATGAACATAAAACCATAAACCAGTAAGGGATAAATCTGACCATCAATTCATCATAAATTAAGGTAATATGATAAAACATTTACTCAGAAATATGTTTACTAATGTTGAGGGACAATTTTTACATCATTAGAAAAATATAGTTGTTCATAAATCAATTTACACTTCTATGTAATATCTTAAGCAATGTAATGGATATTCAAGATGATTTTTCCTTGCTAGAAGAACTAGAATGAGCTTTCAGTGAGTTAAAATACCCCTAAATGGATGACTAGATTTTCCACCCATCTCTAGAAAATACCAAAATTGTTATCACATATTGAGATATTATCCAATATGAATAAATATTCATATGAATAAATACCTCATTAATCTTCAAATCCTCACAAATAACACACAATGTTCTATAGAATCACTATAAAAAACAACTTACCTTAAAATCTTCATCATATTATAGAAAAGTATTTAACTCAAATACTACATTTATTTTATCACATATTCTTCTAAGACCAACTTTACATTAATATACAAACATCGTTAATATCTGAAACAAAAACCTAAAAATGTATATACCATAATTATATACTCTCCATTACATGTTTTTAGAAATAATTTAAATCACCATTAATCCAAAATAAAATCATACATCATTCTAAAAAAAATTTACCCATTATTCATCAAATAAAATTCTATATTAGAAAAAAAATATTTCCTTTTACCTTGACCATATAATGTTCCCAATAAAGTGAACTAATCAATAATAATATTAAGCACTTACTCACAAAATCTTATCTCAATCCCATGGTTATATTTATAATAAAAAATATGTTACAAAAATTTAATAACACTTTTATCTCAATTAAAAATATTAACATCAATTATCATACTAAACATAATGTTTATTAATACCTTTCTTATTATTTGTAAAAAATATAAAATCATTCCTCCTCAAATAACTTTTTCAACCAAAAAAACCAAACTGTTCTATCCCATACATATATACCAAAATATCCTAAAATATCCTAAAATCACATAAAATAAAACATCAAAAGGCATATTTATAACATTGACCATATAATAAACCATATACTTATAACCCAAGTAAATAATTGGTTTATCTCATATTATTATGAAATACTATAGGTTTACACCGGTTCAATCCACTAATTCATCATAATGGTTTATATTGAAATTTTTAATTAACCTTATCATATCCCCTGAGAGAATCTAGAATAGTGTACAGTCTTATTCCCACTCATTATGAATTAGTGAGGATCAATTTAATATCTAATCCGACCTTTTAAAGTTATTTCCCCTACATTCATCTGTGCCACAACAAAATAAAATTTTTACTATCTAGATAGAGATGTATTTTAAAAAAAATCACATAATATCTAATTTAACAAATCATAATGATATTAAGATATAGTTATACAAATCCATATATTCTATCATAGGTTTATGATATCAAAGCTTTGTTTTCTTACATTAGTTCTCATGGGTCCTGTTAAAAATCCTATAAAACTAACTATAACAACAACTACCCATATAGCCATGACCCATTGGTTATACTATTATATTATAATGAGATAAAACATATCAAAACCTAAAGTATCGATTAGTTTATCTATATTGATAATTAAAAACATTCTTGAATCTCACTGTATATTTTAAAAAATAAAATAAAACAGAATGTTTTCTTAGAGGTAATTATTGTTCCCTCAATTATATCTTTGAATATGAATAATTATTATCTTCTATGAATCATGGGGAACATAAAAAAAAATTAAATGGTGAGATTAGATGCCTAGTAAGGGATGAAAGAAACTAAACCTATCATATAATAAATTGGTAATAAATAATATGTAAGAAATAAATGTGGATAAAAAACACATATCAATAAACACATGATATTGAATGTTATCCATGTATATAATAATTATTCTAATAATCACACAAACTCCAGCAAATAATTTCATAATGAAATAATTAATAATTTTGGGCATATTAAACTTGAAATTGGGCCCTTGTGTGAAGATATCACACATAAATTGGTAGGGAATATTCCAAATGGCCAACCTATTTCACATCATGATACATACCGATGTATCTTGGGGATTTTTAATTCAATGACCCACCCATCACTTAATAAGTTCAATGCATTCACTATTTAATGAAAAACGTAGTCAATATGACTTAATAATCACTAACTATCAGTATTGAAAGAAATATAATATCTAATTTCTATAATTTACTAAATCAAAATGATCTTAATACATCTATAAAAAAAATTGTGGAATTTATTACTAGAGTTTATTCTCATTAAACCACAAGACTCATCATATATTTTGAGAAGATTAAAATACTTTTTAAAGATAACCATAACATTACTTAAGTAAAATCCCATTTTCATTTTGAAATAAATTATTTAAATTTAAATATTTATAAAGTATTTGAGAAAAAAATTCATTGAAAAATACTATGGAACTTGTGAGGGATGTTTCAATGAAAATATTTTTCCTGATAATGTGAAAATCTATTCATGTGTAATAATTTGAATAATTATATTGATCACACCATTGGTAAAAAGTGTTAATTTTGAAAATGATAATAAGATTCAATTTAATTTTTTTAGAAAGTGAAAAATAGGTAAAAATTATTTACTAAATAATTATAGAATATTAAAATCATTCGTTAAAACACATTAATGAAAATATAGATATCAAAGAAAAATATTCCTGACTAAATAGTGAAACATAATCAATTTTCTGTAAAAGATTTATTTCATAATTTTCAGTAATTATAAAGCGGAATATTATATGAAAACAATTAATTTCTATAAATAAACACATGATAATGAAATAAATGGTTTTTATTATAGAAATACCATATAATTCCAAAAGAATAAATAATACAGAATAAATTGAGATTGTAGAATAAAACCTTATTATAACGGTAACATTACAGTAGAAAGGAATTGAAAAAAAGAGTATGGTATTACTCAATAAATACCTTGAATTACAAGAATAATATGATATAATTAATTGTTGGAGTAGTATGTACAATATACAAACAAATCATAGTTCCCAACATGAAACGTCTCTCAATAAAATGTGATTTTGACAAATAAAAACCTTACTAGGATTATAACATTAGAAGTGATAAGTAATAAATATAGTGATTACATTTTTATATTTAAACCACATAAATCAAGTGAAAATAAAAAATAAAAAATTATGATATCATTTCCATCATAATTGTGAAATATGAAATCCAATGAAGATATTTTATAACCCCATGAATAGAAACCGAGATAAGATACCCCTTACCTCCTGGTAGATTAACTTTGTAAATGATTTAAAACTCAGTTATAATAAATTTATATTAATTAGAATTCTATACTATAAAAATATAATAACAAATAATATCATATATGACCCAGTAATAACATTTCAACACCAATTTATTAACAATTATTTATTAAAATTACCATTTAAGTGTTAACAATTACATTTTTCAAATAAGTTTTTGTATGGTAGTTTCTATACATACTTCTTGATCATGGTTTCACAATCTAAAAAATGTTATTAATTATTTAAACACCAAATATATTCATTATATAAAAATTTATAATCATCCTTGAATGGGAGACAATAAAAATTAATCTAATCGCTTCGTGGAGGTGGTAGTCCACATGAACACATGAAGATATTATCATTTTTTAATGGGTGGAGAGAAAAGAGGATAAAATATATATTATATTTACATAATAAAAATAATGTCATAAAGATCATATATATTAATTATGTTCATATTTATAAAAACTGTGTAAATTGATGATAAAAATGAATTGAAACGCTATGTGGAGATGGTAGGTCACATGTACGTAGGAAAGATGTCTAAAGTTTCTATAGGACAAAAAGTTGGTGAATAAAAATTATTACTCCAGAATAATTATTTAATAGTATATGGAATATACTATTTTTATCATATGATCATGTTTATACGGGGGAAATATTATAAAAAAATCCCCCAAACTTATGGGAATGTGTTCTTCAATACAAGGAGAACCATTATAATAAGATGTTATAATATCATAATGGGGAAAAATCCATGAAGATTCACTTGGGAGATGCTCAGTAAAATTTTATAAACCTATATTGATCTAAAAAATTAATAATGTTACTTTAATGAGAAATCATTATGAATATGAGTTCCTTCTAAGATTATCCATATATTTATTTTCTATACACTGGTATATTCAATATAACTATGAGATCCATTTTTAGTAGAAAAATCCTTGATATCTTTGGGGGATTGAGAGGAAAAACAAATGTCAACACCTATTCCATTATCAATGGAATGATATAATTTTTTGGAATGTTAGCCTTTTGTTAGACCCCTTGTGACAGGATATTCCCTTGAAATCAGGCACATAGTTCTTCATATATTGTTGTACATGTGATGTTATTCATAGTTGGATCATCAGAACTCGATGTATTTTCTACCTCACTAAACCAGCCCATATATTTTACAAAAATCATTTCACAATGTATTAAATTATTAAAAAAATTAATGCAATACCAAAATATTAAAAGGCCTTTTGAATTTCAGTAATTATATACAAATAACAATAACCTCATGCATGGATAAAACGATATTATTTAAAAATTACCTAAAATTCCATTAAATTCCATGAATAATTTTATAAAACATGAGATAATGATGAGATATACATAATAAATGGATGAGATATAACACATAGTAATGAGATAATAAAATCATTCCAACACCCTCATATGTTTCTATATATTTCCTTTTCTAAATAAATTTAATCCTTAATATAGTTTGTGATACATTCATCCCTGATTCTGAATCAACAATAATATAATATACCAACATATAATATCCATTAAATTTGATCATATGAATTAATATATGAAAAATATAAAAATGGAATTGTTTACACATATATAAAATAAATTCATTGGTAATCAATTAAATTTTAAAAAAATTATTTTAATGTGAAAGATATATTTTTTTGAAACACAATTTTAAGCACGCCATGTTTTCTTATTATAATGAGTTAATTAAAAAAATTGTTATTTGTTTTAATGAATTTTTTATATTTTATTTTTGATAAATTTTTTATCGATTATATGATATTTTTCTAGGCACAAGATATGAATAAATCTTATTTTATGCTTGAAAATTGAATTTTTCTAAATATCATTTTCTCAAAGTTATACAATTTTTTTCAATTTTTTAAATAATATTTGAAAAAAATGAACTTAATTTTTGAAATTTTTGTGTAAAAACAATCTTATAGATTTTTATAAATCTTTAAAGAGATTACATTTTCGATGAATAATGAAAAATACTAATTGTTATTAAAAACTATCTTTTAGTTTAATACATTAAAAAGGAAACATTTTTTAAAATGGGTTTTAAAGGAAATGTAATTATATTATGTTATTATTATTAATATTTTTCTAATTTTAATCAATTTACTATTGACTATTAATACAAAAAAATATTATTCTTAATAAAACATTTTCTCTAGAAAACTAATTTTCATCTCTTTTAAAGGTTTAATTTTAAATTAAACTCTTCCACTAATATTAATTTAATTTTTTAAAAATGGATTCCATATTTGTAATCATAATAATATTTATTATGTAATTCATTTAACATAATATTTTCAAATAATGAATAGTAAATGAAATTGAAAATAATTATCACGCATAAGGATAAAATGGGTTTGTGTAAGGTTGAACCAAAATATAAGGGAATGTTTTCAAATTATCCCTGTATAAAAAAAATTTTGAAGAAATATTTATGTCTTACAATATAAAAAATTTCAATATATGTCCATTTGGAATCATTTTTCTTGATACTGTCTTTATCATTTTGTATTCTTCTCAGATATTTCAAATTTAAACCACACCCCCACTTATAAAAGAAAATTTCATAACCCCTATTCCCCACACATAATGATTATTTTGGTTCAGAATATAATTTTATAATCCCTTTATTACATCCATCCACATGATCTATAGTCATTTATTTTAACAGAATATGTTCCTTGGATGGATTTAGGTATAATCCTGATGATGTTCTATCAAGAGGTGGTAGCAGTGTTAAACAAGTGTTTTTATTTTATTTCATCTTCCACATCCTTGAAATATTATTAAAACATGATTATATTAAAATAATAATCAGCTACCATATAATTATATGTTTTTTTGTAAATTTATTATCTAATATCGATCTCATATTCCATTAAATGGGAAACAACATCGTCATTCATATTTTTGGCAGCCTATCGCCTTACGGACCGATACAATTTATTTTCCATAACCATTGATCATTGATGGGTTTAATGATAGATTTACTATATGTATATATATATTTATTATAGTCATGAAATATTAACCATTATATACATATGATATATATCATACTTTGTTACCTTTATTTTCTCTAAAAAAGAGTATGTTAATGTATACATTTGGATTATCGCCTCCATGAAGGAATGTGAATCGTTTTGTGTCACTACATCACATAGATGATATATATTATTGTTTTTAAAAAACATTATATAATATTAATTATAAGATTATTAATATTTACATATAAAATAATATATACAATTTTTCTATAATTATTGTCAAAATATAGAAATGTTACTTATGCGTACGTGTGTCCTACCATCTGCATGATTTTTACGTAATTCATTTATGATAATAATATTTAATAGTATTTTTAAAAATAATAATTCATATATGTAATTTATATTATTTAATTAATATTATTTTGGAGAATATAGAACATCAACCACTTTTAATATTGTTAATGTATCATAGTTATTTTGGATATATGAATTGAATATCATGATAATACCCGATGCAAAAATAATTGATTACGTAATTGAATATATCATGTTTAAAATGAAAATAAAAGTAATAATAGAAGTTAAAATATAATTAATGATTTAAATTATTAAATTATATTATTTATCCATGATTATAAAGAATGTACACGATGAGTCGACTTAAGGTAAGGGATTCTGTCCCATTTTCCATTCATTGAGCCATATTTTATTGTTATTCACATAATTTATTTTATATGTTTTATATAATGCCTATTTTACATATCAAGTCATTAATAATTCATAATTTATGTTGTTTTAGGTTAAAATTCATTTTACATCATCCAAGGGCATTTCAATTGAATGATAGAAACTAGAAACGAGTTTCACAACAGAATTTCTTTTAATTGGGTTATTTAAATTATTCATTGTATTAGATATTCTATGAATACGTTTCCATATATTATAATTATTTTATATTTTTATTTCACTTTTTTGATGGATTTACATTTGATATACATAATCAATTCATTTATTAATTCTTACATCAACAGTATGGTCTTTATAAGAGGTTTCTTTAAAAATTACACTCAATTGAGGAATATATGGTATTAGTCTCCTATAATTTTAAAGAGGTTTACAAAATTATACATGGATATTATATATCATTAATATATGTACATTCATATTATTTAATGTTTTATTTGATGTTATTTATTTCATGGGTTTAATGAATCAAATGTTGCAAAAGGGGAAAGTTTTTATGTCATACTATCATTAATATTTTGTATTAATTATGTTTAAGTCTACACTAGGGAAATTATATGATATTAAAATCTTTAAATAAATACATTTTCTTCCAATTTTGTTTATTTTTGAAAATTACCACTTTTCCATACATTTTCCCCTTTTAAGTACTTAATAGGAAAAAAGAATGTTATAAAAGATAATTGACTTTGTTGGGAATCATGTCCTTCCACGTCCATATTTTCTATAAAATGGTTTAAAGAAAATTTATACAATTCTACAATGATTCTTTTAAAAAAATTACCAACATTTTAATTGTCAATAAATAGACTCTTATTGTTGTTTTTGAAACAAGGGATTTTTTTATTTTTCTTACAGATTGTGAAAGAAGTTCCTTTTTAATCTTAAACCACATGAATTGAAATTCTCTATATCATAACCTCTAAATATTTTGAGTCATTTTTTATATGTTTCCAGGTTTCTTTTTAAATAACATTTTCCCGAAATTTTATAGAAAGGATTGGTTTTTAAAATTTATTTTTGAATGTAAAAGGGTATTTTCCTCATGAATGGTTTTAAAAAATATTATATTGTAATTATATTCATTATTGTTAAAAACATTATTTTAACTATTATCCAATTGGAATTGGTTGTAATGATTAAATCATAATTATTTCTCTGATGGATTATGATTAGTTTAATTTGGATAATGTATTAAAATTTCTAATTCTAGTTTCTCTATATGAATGTTTAGGATGATTATGTATTGAATTTTTGTTCCAATATTTCAAATTATTAATTTTTAAGAGTTATTATGTATTTTGAATTTACTACTATAACCCGTAAATTCATTGTTATGTCTCATGAGATAAAATATTTAATGTATTCAGATGACAAATTAACCATTTATGTGTTATTTCTTATAATGAGGCCTTGATATAATCTTAATGATAACAAACATTATTCATTACATATTTATTAGATTACTTATTTATGTAGATGTTATTATATTAATAGTTATACTATCTAAGGATATGTTCCATGGTCATGGGATTAGTCATATGGTATTATTTGATCATCATATATTATTTTTATATTTTTTTATACTCAATTTATTTAATATATGGAATGTTTTAGTTATTTACCACACCATAAGTATTATTCCATATTTACTCATGTTATATTCTATTTTTTGAAACCCTTAAATATTGTTTAAAATCACCCTTATTTGGTTTCCCATCATTAATATTTAAATAAGGATTCGTTTAATGATTTTAAGTATGTATAATATTTACTTTCACTATGTTGTATTATTATGTTTTCAAATGTAATGTCAGATTCAAGTATTAATCTAGTTTACCATGACTACTAAAATATTCTATCCTTTGTTAGGTGATCACTTTAATCTTATGAAAATTTAGTAAATTATACACTAATTCAATGCTATTGGGATGGGGTACTTACTATTGTTATTAGTGAAATATTCCTAGTAACCATGGGAACTAGATTTTGTAAAACATAAAATAAGGAAAATAATAATACAACATACATTAAGGACATTCCAAAAATTAACTACATTTATGATGTAGATTCAAGTAGTTTAATAATTTTAAATATCATCTTAATTTAATAAGCCTATGATTTATCATATAATTAAAGGCAATGATATCCCTTTTGATATTTTTTTTGTGATTGTAATTCAAAATTATTAAGGATATTTTTGAAGACATTAATGGTAATACATCCCTTTGGTTTAGTATGTGACTTTGTGAAATGTTAATTTTTAGTAAATGTTTTTATATTATAGACATAAGTTAGATGTTATTAATAAGCTTTAGGGTTTATATGATCTTTGATGACGAGATTATATAGGGTCATTAGAATTTGGAAAATTATTGATCTACATGGGATTAAAATTTAATTTGATAATTGATCATATTTTTTAGGATTATTATTATATTTTTTGGAAGGATATTAGAATAATAAATAGATTTATAAAAAAATGTTACACGTGTGCTTGGAGAAAACCCATCGTATCAAGAAAAGATACAGAGGTTAAACCAAGAACCAAAGGATGAAATGGAAGAAACACCTACTATTGACCAACATGATATCCTCGTTATTGTGAAATTATTAAAATGATTTTATGGATAAATATAATTTTAATTTGGGGAATAATATTATATGATCTAATTTGTTTGTTTTTTTGGATTTAATAATTAATATTTGTATTTCATGATATGTATTTTTGGATTGAGGTATATATGACCATTACTTTTAGCATAAATTATTATTTAGAAATAATTATATTACATGTGTTGGGATTTTTTTATATGGTTCTAAGGAAAAATTTTATATATTGTATTATCATTAACATTGTTTATTATAGATGAGGTTTAAAAAATTAATGTATTATATTGAGTACGTATTCTAACCATTTCGGTTTTTCTAGACATATATAAATGAATAAAATAAATTTTCACTCTTTTGGAGATCTCATGATCTGTAAACTGTAAATTTTAGTGGTTCAAGTAATAACAAATTCATCTTGGATATTCAGTTCTTAGAGTAAGAAAAAAAGTGAACATTGATTGAATCATAATCAAGGATGAAATTTTTCATTTAAAATAAAATTTTGAAATTAATATATATTTTAGGGTATTCTATATCTCGATTGTCCAATAATTCTTGAACTATTGGATAATTATCCAAATGAAATTGTCCAATTATCCTTATTACTGATGAATCAATGTACTCTCCCAATGCTCCTTGTTTTGTGAATTTGTGGTCCTTAATCTTATCATGATCATTAAATTTCATGCGATCAATATTATATGTCACTATAAATTATAATTTTAGGTATAACATTTTGACTTCATATAGATATTTTAACTTTTCATTAATGGCCTCCTAATAGGAAACATAGCTATTTATTATTCTAGATGCCCATTAAATTTTTATTCCCACCTTTCATGAGGATGTTTTATTAACTCTTTTTACATTGTGGGATTTTTAAAAAATTATTTTCAAAAGTAGAAT
The DNA here is from genome assembly GCA_963277665.1 of Viscum album. Lineage (NCBI taxonomy): Eukaryota > Viridiplantae > Streptophyta > Magnoliopsida > Santalales > Viscaceae > Viscum > Viscum album. Next base: position 367,139,174 of record OY728146.1, read on the forward strand.
ATTTTACTAAAAAGATCAATATAAAATTGTGAGGACACAATTTATTTTAATGAGAAAGAGAGTTACACCCCAATATTTTAGGATATAATTCTATTTCGATTGTAGTTTAAAGACATTTATAGCTTTTGATACATGTAACCATGGGTATAAATAAACCATAATATAGTATACCATTATATAATATCCATTAAATTGGATGGTATGAGTATGATAATATAAATTATGAAAAGTATATCATTTAACCTTGTATAAAATAAATTCATTGGTAATGAAATGATTATAAATTAATGAAAAAATAAATTTAATGTAAAATAAATGTTTTTCAAAAAAATTATGCGCGCAATATTTAATTTTCATAATAAATTTATTTAATAATAATTGGCGAGTTAAAATTTTCAATTTTTTTATTATATATTCAATCAAATATTTTATCATTTATCTAATTCTTTCTCATCATGAGATACAAATACATCTATATTTATTCTAAAAAATTTTATTTCTATAAAAATCAATTTCACCATATTCTTCATGCTTATTTCAAAATAAATGTTTTTTCAATTTTATAAAATGTATTTGATAAAATAAACATAATTTTTGAAATATTCATTTCAAACTTATCTTAGTCTAGTTTTACGAGATTTTTTTGAACAAATTAATTTTTTGATGAAAATGGAAAATAATTTTTTTATTAAATATCATACTTAAATTTAATGAAATTAAAAAATCAATTACAATTAATTTTTTTTAAATAATAAATATTTAATTTTTTTTTAATCTGACTTATGTCATTTGAACAAAATTTATGTTGATTTTTTAAATAATAACTTTTTATACACAAGATAAATTTTTATTTGGAAAAACATTTTTCATTGTTATTGATTGTTTACATTTAAATTAAATTATTCCACTTATATTAATTTTTTTTTGTAAAATTTATTCCAGATTTGGAATTATAATAATTAATATTAGGTAATATGTTCAATATATATTTTTCATAATAAATATTATATGTATTAAATATTAATTATCACATTTAATGAAATAATGGGTTTACCCGGGGTTAAAACAAATTATAAGGGAGATTTTTCAAATTAAAAATGTATAAATCCTATTTTATGGCCATATATCACCCTAATCATATTCCACCATTGAATCTATGGCCATAAAGAATCATTTTACCTGATATTGAATTTATCAATTTTTATTCATCTAGGAAATTTCAATTAGCGTCCCCTATACCACTTATGAAAGGAAATCCACTATCCTCCCATCTCCACACTTTCAGAACATTATTGTTTGTCCAAAACGTAATGACATTCTCCAAAGAGGTGGTATCATTATTAGCTGAGCATTTTTTATTTATTCTCCAACCCCCAAAAAATATTATTCAACCATGTTGATATAATGAAATTTATATATCCTACAACAAAATATGTTGTTATTTTAATGTAATACCTTATATCCATCTATTCTTCCATAAAATGGGAAACGAAACCGTCATTTGAGTGTATGATAGAATACCACCTAATGAATTGATGTAATTCATTTACTGTCACCACCACTCATGAATTGTTTTAACAATGGAAATACTATATTTATATGTTTACAATTATATATAAATAATTTTGAAATAAAAATTATCATTTACTTTGTCAACATTATATTCATTGAAAAATGATAGCATCATCTGTTAATACGTTCAGACTATTACCTCCACGAATCGATCTTACTTGTTTCTCATATCCACATGACATGGATGATATATATTAGTATATTTGAAGAAATTATATAGTATATATGATATTATTATCATTTCATCAATATAATATATAGATACTATCCTTCAATGATGATCATTATAAAATGGAAATGTTTCTCATGCATATATATAATCTATTATCTCCATGATTATGGCATAGTGAATTTTTAGTGACCATATTTCATGCATGGTTTTAAAATTATAAATTTGGTATAAAATTGAAAAAAAAATCATGTTATTATTTATGATATGATGTAACAAAAACCACTTCTACCATAATCAACTTAATATAATCATATTTAACATATGAACAGAATATTGTCAACATTTTAATGTGAACATAATATATCATGTAATTAAATTTTACATTGCAATTAATAATATAATTTGAATAATAAAATTAAATTTTTTAAGGAATTAAATATTTTATTTGATTTTATTATTCCATAAGTCAAAGATCGTATGTAATGAGTTGGAACATTGGTAAGGGATTCATTATCAATTTCCATTCCTTGTGGCATATTTTATTATTATACACTTAATTCCATTTTTATGATTCATATAATTCGACATTTATACATTATTTCATTAATACATTAAATGTTACCAAGCGATGAGGGATTTCATAACTCAATTTCATTTTATTGTGTTATATTACTACTTAATTATCTATGATATTATAAGATTATGTGAATAATGAGTTTGGATTATTTTATTTTGTAATTAAACTTTTTTTTGGATTTACATTTTATTCACATAATGAATGAATTAATTAATTATAACATCAACGGTATGGTCTTTGTAACTGATTTCGTATCAATTGTCAGCCTATTGAGATATATTTGGTTTTATGCACATATTTATTACTATATGTTTTATTTACTTCCTCTTTTATATGTTATATAATGAATCAATATATATTCATAGTATTTAATATTTCATTTAAAGTTATTTATTACATGGGGTCTTTAATTTAATATTACAAAATTGGTAAGGGTTTATTCCACAATCAAATCATTATTAGGGATTGTTTAGGTTTATGTATCCACTAGGTGAATTACATGGCCTTTTAAACATAAAAATTACATATTTTAATCTCATTGGGTTGTTTTATAAAATTTAAAGTCTTCAATTCATTTTTCAATTTAATGTACTTAACATTCTAAAATGTTTTTTAATGAAAACAAACTTTGTTTTTCGACTCGGTTAGAAATATTTTTTTACCTTGTCTATATTTTCCTTAAAATATTATAAAGAATATATATATATATTATTAAATTATTTCTCAAATACATTTTTACACGTGTTTTGAAAAAAAAAATTAATGGAATCATCATATCATATTCAAAAAATGAATTTTTTTAATTTTACTACAATTTGGTGAAATGAATATATTTTATTTAATTTTAAGGCATGAATTAAATTTCATATAATTAGGATAACACAATGTTTTGAACCTTACTTTACAAGTTTACATAGTTATTTTCAATGAAAATATTTTTCTTAATATTCTAGAAATATTTTGATTTCTAACATGATTTTCAAAAGCATAATGGGTGTTTTCCTTAAGAATTGTTTTAAACTTATTTTTATGCTATTTCTATTCATCAGTTATAATAACCCTTTATTTTAATTTTTCCCATCTAGGGATATTGTAATTACCCGCTCAATCTCATTGGCTAGAGATGAAAGTAAGTAATTAGATGGTTTTAAGAGACATTACCAAGGCACCAAAGGATAGAAATAAATGTCGAAGGGTTCCAAATACAAGTGGTTGATGATTTAAAATTTTATAAATAAACTAAAAAACAAAAAACCCATAGAAAATCTATTTACTAAATGATGCATGAAGAAAAGAGAGACCACTAAGAAACATCTTGTAATTATCATAAAACCATATCAAAGTGTTCCAAAGAGGAATACCAAAATAGTATCAATGGAAAAAGTAGATAAACAACTCAAGACATCAAAAAGACCACAACACTCCTTTATCCACAAGCTCCAAGCACCACAATCACCGAACAGATGAAGTATCATGAAGTAGTGATAAAAACGTGGGAAACGTTACCTTTTTCCCTTTCCCGTAAGATAGAATCTGAAAAATCACTAAAGTGGAAAAGCAGGGATGAGTATAAAACTCATTATGTTTTATCCGATGACTTCCATAATCATGCCACTAAGAAAGAAAAGTTAGACACATTATTTAAAACATTATATATAAAACAATTCACAGAAAGAGTTTATAACAAAATATATACCAGTTCAAAATATGTTTTTCAACCAAGTGAACACAAAACCAAAATAAATCAATTTCTAGAAAGAGTTTTTTACTGAAAAAAAACTAATTAAAATAATTAAAACCATTTATTCTTATTTTTTGGAATACCCATTCCATAGTTCATAACACACCCAAATATGCCTGTTTCGTTGACAATTCTATACTAATGAGTGGTATCTCGTCCAATTACCGTGTGTCCCAATGACACATTCCCCTGATCCACGGTCACACCCCTTGTACCCTAATGGTTATCATCCCTTATTAAGGTCATGTTAATCATGAAATCACACCAACACCATTTATAACAAATATTTTTGTTACCAAAATTACCAACTTCAATAAAACTAATCATCAATTGAAAACCAATGTACAACCAATTTCATGTAACATACCATTTCAATAAAACCTTCCCTTTTATTGAAAACATAAAATCCCATTTATTTTCCAACAATCCATAAAAATTCCCTTTTTTAAAATCCAATTTTTAAAACCATGAACCACAACACTCATTGAATAGCCCCAATTTTCCAAACATCACAACAATCACTTGGGATGGTTTCCAAAACTCTTTAACAACATAATCAAAATCAATTTAAAACCAAAAATTAAATATGAATTAATTCCAATATGTTATACTAGTATGATTTGAGAAAAATCCTCCTACCATGATGGTTTTTAAAAAATACACTACGAATGAAGAATGAACAAAAAAACTGGGTCGATTCTCAAAGAATGTGTGTAATATATCATCTCCAAGATTGATCAAGAAAAACTCCCGTCATACATGGAATACACACACTTATATCTCTCCATAACGGGCATAGATCTATGAATATTAGATAAGTGAATAAGTAGATCTAAGTAAATATAATAAACCAATCAAGAACGATGAAGAATGTTCATATACCTAAAGAATCTGGATTGGATTCGCAAAGGAAATCTTTCAGATCTCCTCTGGAACAATGGGAGATCCTTTATTGGCCTTAAGGGAAAAAATCCTAATTTATGGCCTCTTAGGAGAAAACACAAGCCACTTAGAGTCAAAAACCTGTAAGATCCTCTTTTTTAGGATATCACATAAACCATCTTCACAATTAGTCTTCATGTTTAGACAAACCATGCACTAACGGTTCATTAGATAATTCCTAGGAAGAACCTCACATAGATTCCTGTCATGTTCTCCCTAATAGAGCTCCAACCATGGTGGATCCACTGACTCAAGAGGACCAATTACGCGTGCTTTGGCTGCACTGTTAGACAAACAGTGTGTCGCCCGTGCGACTTCCACTTTTCCTTAAAAAAGCTTCCAATGTTCTCCCAAATCACCCATTATTCAACCATAAAAATTATAATCATGAAATGAATCATGTATTAGTTACATACCTGAAACTGGGGGTACTACAATTTCCCCACCATTGGAATTTCCGACCTCAGAATACAGAAAAAATTCTCTTCCCTAAAATATTTCTATCCACTTCTCTTTCATTTCCTTCTTACGTTCCCATTTATCATCATGAATCTAACCACGCTCCTATAAAACCCACACTAGATAGATTATATTTCCAATAAAGGATTTATCTTACTTATCCACAATCTATTCTGGGATATGTATCAACGAAGCATCCGACTCTAGGTTAATGTGATCACAGGGTTAGGATCAGACCGATACATTTTCAACTGAGATACATAGAACACAATATGCACTAAACTGAACTGTGGTGGTAATTCCATTGATATTACAACTATACAACACATTCTAGTATCTCAAAAGGGATTATGTAACTAGGAAATAACATTCCCTGCTTCTCGAAACAACGATGTTCAATTCTTGGAGAGATCCTCAAGAAAACATGATCACTCATGGAAAAAGATAATGGTCTTCTATGATGATATGCATGATATTTCCGATGAATATGTTCCTTCTTCATCCTCTTTATAATCAATTGGATCTTCTCCGGCATTTCTAAGGCAAGGATTGACTAAACTAATGATTTTTGAACTATTTACTCAACCTAGTGGAGAATTATAAGGTCTCCCATAAAGTGCAAAAAACGGAGCCATGGGCATCGAGGTCTGATAGCTAACATTGTATGAAAACTCCACTAAGGTTAAATTATCATTCCAAGAGCCACATAAATCCATTACACAATCCCGCAAAATTTCTTCCATTGTCAATATTTTCCTATCATACTGACTATCTGTTTAAGGATGATATGTAGTTCTCATAGTAAACTGATTCCCATGGGATTTCTATAAGGATTTCAGAAAATGAGATGTGAACATTGGATATTTGTCTGAGATGATTGACATGGGATCTCCATGCCTCTTTACCATTTTCATATAGATTTAAGTTAGATCCCCACCAAATGAGTTTCAAGAATTGGAATGAAATGGGCCTACATGGTATGTTAATCCACTATCACCCATATGGCATCATGTTTCTGGACTGTTCTTGGAAGACCTATTAAAAAATCTATTTCTATTGTTTCCCATTTCCACACTAGGATAGGTAAAGACTATAAAATTCCTTCTGGTCTCTAATGCATTTCTTTAACCTACTAAAAATTTAATCACTACGATACGAACTCTGTCACCTTCCTTTTCATGAAATTCAACTAAAACTAAATCTTCAATGCCTTATATATATTCTATGTACCTGGATGTACAACCCAAATCATATGGTGGTAAGAATGATGTAGATGTTCTTAACTAGACATAGTAATAACCAACTAATCATTAAAGAACAAAACCAAACTCACATCATGTTTCCATCCCTCAATGGTCTCCCCACCATTGAGTTTTGAACTCCTAACCAGTCATTCTACATCAGATGATTGTGTCTCTTTGAACATTCATTTCAAAATCGAAACAAGCGTAGCTAAAAAGAAACTGAAACATCACCTCGGTCTACACATTCTATATGCTTGCTGCCTAGGACTGACAACAACTACCATTCATCTAAATAATCTTTACCCAATTGTGCATATGACTTTCTGCTCAATTCATCTGCCACTAAATTTGTTTTTCCTAGTGTGTACATCAAGTCAATGTCAAACATTTGGAGAGATTCCATAAATCTCCTTTGACATTGGTTAAAATCTCACTGTGAGAAAATGTGTTTCAAGATTAGATGGACCATAATCACAGTGAATTTCTCATCAAAGAGGTAATGATGCCATGTCTTTAAAGCATTGAAAACTTCTCCATACTCCAAATCATGTGTTTGGTAATTATTCTCATGATGTCTCAACATCCTTGACCCATAAGAAACCACACGGTCTCTTTAAAGGTTAAAATAGCCCAACCCTGATCCCGAATCATCAAAATACTGGACACACCCCTATCCCGATTCTAGAGAAAGAATTATTGGAGTTGATGGAAGTCAAAAATTAATCTCATGTAATGACTTTAGGAATTCCACATTCCATTTCAATGTATAATTATTCTTTTTTAGATCTCTCATTGGCAAAGAAAGTCATGATATGTCACACCCAAAGTATCGGTGGTAACCAGCTAGACCTAGAAAACATCATGTCACAAAGACATTCTTCTGTGGTTTCCATGAGATAACAGCTTCTATGTTTTTAGGATCAATAGAAACACCTTTTTCAGAAATCACATGTCCATGAAAGCGTACCAAATGTATCAAAAAATAACACATTGATAATTTGGAATACAAATTATGATCTCTTAAGACTTGTAAACCTATTTTCATGTTCTCATCATAATCAGCCCTTATATTTTAATACAAAACATTTTGTCCGCCAACACCACAACAAATAATCCAAATATCGCTGAAATATCTGATTCATAAAATCCATTTATATCAATGGTGGATTTGTTGTACCAAATGTCATGACTACATAATCATAGTGGCCATATCTGAATCTGAATGTTGTCATTGGAATCTCCTCCTTCCGAACTCGTAATTGGTGATATCTTGATCACAAGTCATTCTTAGAGAACCACTGAGCTCCCCTTAATTGATAGAATGTATCATCAATCTGTGGAATTTAATATCTGTTCTTTATCGTAACATGGATATGCTTAAGATAATGAACCCACAACCGAAGAGTTCCATCAACATTCTTCATGAAAAAGACCGATGATGCAAACAGAGATGATCATGGTTGAATGAAACCCTTTATTTCTAGCTCCTCCATCTATACATTCAATTATCCTAACTCTGTTGGTGTCATCCTATAATATGGAAGGGAAATAGGACTGGTCCATAAAAAGAGATCAATTGTAAACTCCACTTCCCTTAGAGGTAGTAACCCTGTGATGTTCTCGGGAAATATGTATTGAAATTGATCCACTACTGGTGGAAAACTAATATCCTTATTCTCTTCCATTGATGCCAAATTCAATGATACCAACTGATAAGAGATAATTCCCACCATTAGTGCCTAAAATCTCTTTTCCCCTCTCTTTACCATCCTATCTCCTCAGAAGAGATGCTCGATTTTGTCCTCTATTTTGAAATTGACTATTCTCTTATATCAGTCTATGTGATCCTTAAATGTTGTCAACCAATGCATACCCAGGATTATATCATTGACCACCATGTCCAACATTGAAAAGTTCCATTTCTGATCATATTCAACAATATTTATAATACATGATCCACTCACAAAGGCTTGACATTCTCTTTCACAAAGATAAGATTGTAGTTTTAAAAGATAAAGCATCATTTACAACTTTAAACATAGAAAATCAACATCATGAGGGGCAATGAGAGAATGCGATGAACCGGTATCCAAGAGAACATTAAAAAATGTAGAAATAAAAATAATCAAACCACTCACTACAAATGGTCCAACTTGATCATTGACAAACATTTTATCATCTCCATAAAATTTCTTGGTCACTACACTGTTATCTTTGTTTCCCTGCTAAGATTTTCCTAGTTGAGGTTTATTGATATTTATAGAATCAATATGGGTAACTCTACTTTGTTGACGATACTGATTATACTATCCTCGTCCTATCAATGCATACGATTCATGGGACCCTTGAGAAGTGTCTTGAGCACCCGTCCTTGGATAAAAATTATAGTAGCACTTGAGATGCCCCATATTTTTGTAGTTATTCCATGCTCTATATTGTGCCATACACTCTTGCTTTATGTGGTCAAGAGAACCACATTGAAAGATGCCTCATTTGTTCTGGGGTCATTATCAAGACCCATCCTCGGGGCCAGTGCCATGACTACCCCAATCCCGCCTTCCATAGGCCAGGGGCTGGTGACTAGCACCAAAGGCGTAAATCCCAATGACCGGGCATGCATTGCCTTTAAAAAAGTAAACAAAACACCACAGAGAACAAGCGGAAGTAAAATACTAAGTACAAAGAGAAGTGCTTAAAAGTAAATGGGCCAGAATACAAACCCAACTAAAAGTACAACTACAACTGAACAAAACTACAATAGAAAAAGACAACTGCTGGAAGAACGGAAGCGGCTCCTGGGCCGTCCTCCTCGGGTCCTACCTGAAGGGTAGGTACAGATGGTGTAGCTCCTGGATCATCCACCACGTAACCTACATGATGTTTAGGTATAGATATCCTCTACAACACCCTCTCCCGTCAACCTCCTTCGAGTGTCGTCTCACCGTGAAGTCAGCCTCCGGATACTGACTCGTCGTGTAGTCCACCTACGGGTACTGTCCAGTCCTCGAACAATCAGCCTCCGTCAGCACTGTCCGTCATCTGCAACCAACACAACGAGGTACGAGCATAGCCCGTGTAAGGGTGAGTATAACGATACTCAGTAGGGACCCTGAGACCCTCAAGGTCTCACTAAAACCAACAAGGATAACCACCAAGAAGATCTCATCAGATAACCTCTACTTAGGTATATACCCATACAAATAACTAAGTTATCAAGTAACCCATCTCAATCAAGAGGTAAACACAAAGGTCCTGAAATCAACGGATAACCACTACCCAGTTATATGCCCATACATACACCTAGGTTATCAAGTGACCCATCTCAACCAAGAGGTAAACACAAAGGTCATGACTCAGCTCAAACTAGGATTTTCTTTATCGAAACTGTAACTGCTGAAGAGCCCCGTCTCTAGAGTGTATAGTGGTCCTGTCACGACTCCGAGGTACTGCTCACTAACCTAAGACTGCTGAGGTACTCCTCCTGTCGAGTACTGTGGGCCTGCTGCTACAACCAAGCACTTCCCATCATGGGTCTGCCACTACAACCAAGAACTTCCCCTCATAGCCTCCAGAGGTACTCATTCTGTTGAGTACCGCGGGTCTGCCGCTACAACCAAGCACTCCTCCGCCGTGGGTCTACCGCTACAACCAAGCGCTCCCCCTCATAGCCTGCAGAGGTACTCCTTCTATTGAGTACTATGGGTCTGCCGCTACAACCAAGCGCTCCTCCACTATGGGTTTGCTGCTAAAACCAAGCGCTCCCCACTGGGCTGTCCGAAACACACCGAGTCGATCGGTCAAGCAGTCGTCAGGTCTCAGCCGGTTACACGGTCTCCGTTATACGCATGCTCGCCTCCGGGAGGGTCCTCTCCATGAGCTACTGGTCGATACTACAAGTATCACAAAGTTACATGAAGAATTATCTCAAAGGACCACCTCGTCACAGGGGTCTCAACGCAATAGACGGTGCGTCAATCGGACGCCTGGTCTGTGAGTTACTAGCCTTTTCTTCCCCGGGGCCCGGTTGGTTTCGTGTGCGAACCAACCCGGCCGTATCTCAACTGTACCCCGAACTCTCATAGGGAATACTCATAAGGACCGTTTCTCCATGTGATCACCATCGCTGCGGACGGTTCGTCAAACGGACGTCCAGTCTGAAAGTTATCGGCTTTTCCGTTTTAGGGGCCCGGTTGGATTTCAGGTGCAATCCAACCCGGCCACTATTCAAATGCATCCAAATCACATGGGAAATATTCCAAAAGTTCCATCTCATCAAGAGGAATTCAACGAGACAGACGACGCGTCAATCAGACGCCCGGTCTGTGAGTTAATGGCATTTTCGTTCAAGGGGCCCGGTTGGTTTTTAAGGCAAAACCAACCTGACCGTACTCCCCCTGCGTCCAAACCTCGGGCTGAGTAAACCAAAAGATCAGTCTTATCAAGAGGAATCCAACAAAGTCAATGGCACATCAATCAGACGTCCGGAGCTCAAGTTATGAGTGTTTCCGCTCCGAGGGCCCGGTTGGTTTCGTGCACGAACCAACCCGGACGAACCCAAAGCATTCCGAAACCTTGAGTGCGATATGTCAAAACGAATGCCTCGATCCAAGGATCACATCGCCGCTAATGGTGATTCGACCGGAGGTCTGTATCCCATGATATTATTAAAAGACCGAAAGAGGTCCAAAAATGGGGGGGTCTGGGCCCGGACCGACCCAGCCCCACCCCCCTAGGTCGGCCCGAACCGGGTCGACCTGACCTTGGTCCAGGTCCGGCCCGGCCTGGGCGTGACCCGGCCTGGCCGCCAGGTGGGTCGGCTTGGCCGGTTACGGACGAGCAGAGCGGGGGGGCGTGTTGCCCCCACGTGAGAGAACTGTGGCCCCGCGTGGGGCCACCCTTGCCAGCGGACGCGGCCGGGCGGCAGCGTCCCGTCCTCCTCCAGTCTCGCACGGTCGCGGGACCATGTACTGCCGCTGCGGCTTCAGCGGCGGCGGTTCCTTCCGGCGGCGTGCCGGGCCCCGCCGCCTCCTGCCGCGGGCACCACCGCTCCGGCGAGGCGCACCAGCGGGCAGCTCCGTGGACCACCATACGAGTTCCGGTGTTCGGAAGTTCACATCATCTTCGCCAAAGGCCCTCCCGGGATCCGTCCTTCACTGCGAGGACCTCACATCGCCCGTGAGGCTTGTTTTGACGTCATTCTCCGTTCCGAACACCAAGAAGGAAAAGGGCGGTGGGTTCGGACTTGTTCGTTGGTCCGCACCCACCGCGTTAGCGGTTTTAAAAGTCTCAAAACAATTTTAATCATACGCCGCGGGTATAAATCACAAATATTTAAAATAATCAACCCCTACCACATCGTAGTCATCGAACGTGAGTTCTTCGCGGAGTTGACTGACGCGGAAGAAGAGGATCATCGCATCGCGGAAGGGGCGTCGCGTCGTCGCGGTACACGGCGTCGCGTCGTCGATCTGTGGGGGTTAAAGAAACCACACAGATTTAATTGTACCAATTAAACCCATGTTAAGGATAAAATCCACCAAGGAAATTAAAAGAACCACAATCCCCTACCTCAATCGATTGATGATCGAAGATTTTCGCGGTGAAGGATCATCGTGGAAGAAACGTCGCATAAGGAGAATCGTCGGCATCGTGGTACACGACATCGCATCGTCGATCTCTAGGGGGTGCGGCGTTCTTCGCGTTCTTTGCATTCTTCACGTTCTTCGCGTTCTTCGTGAAGGAGGATGAAGAACATAGAGTTTCTCCAAATCCTCTCAACCAGCCACCCACATGTGTTGGTCTTATTTTATTCTTATTCCAACAAACGAAAAACAAAGTTAAGAAAAAAACCGTTAATTCAATGAATTAATGGTAACGACTTAACTGCCCAATTAATAGGGGCGTTAAGAAATTAAGAAAACGCACCGGTTGACTTTCATTTAAAAGGGGTTTTCGCGGGTGTGTTACTTAGAAGAAAAGAAATAGTGGGGATCATGCGGGCCCCACCTCACAAATATCCTACCAAGTGGGTAAGATATTTTGGGTTCCACCCTATCTACTTCAACTCAGCTTAAGTGGCTTTATGTGGCTTAAGTGAAATAAAATAAATTTGTCTTACCACTTTATTTTATTTCTTAACATCACCCCAAAAACTAAAAACCACACCCGAGCAAACGCAACTCCGGAAAAGGTGTTTCTAAGAAAATAATGGCGCTGCGATTCCATCGGGGCCCTCAGATTTCGATTCCGAGCACCGGTTCAAATGTTAGAAAAACCCGCTCGTTCGTTCACTGAACGTACCCGAGCCCGAACTTCGGAAATTGATACCGGGCACACCGGGCATCAGAATCAGGCGCCATCAAAAACTGTGTTCTTGTAAAATTCCACAGAAAATTAAGAAAAAAAAATTCCTTGAAATTTATGGGTCTTTACATTACTCACACCTCAGTGATTTACGTCCCCGTAAAGCTTTAACACAAACTAGGGATACAAACGCGGTACTGAGCACGCGTCTGAGCCTTCTTCTCCCATGTGCTCACCTGGAGGTTCCCATACTGCCAGCTAAAGCGCACCTAAGGAATCGAACATCCTCGTAGAATCCACTCCTGTCGATCCTCGATTCCTACAGGAACCTCCATGAAAGTCACCCCATCGCCATAGTCCAACTCCCCATGGTCGATGATATGTGAAGGATCACGCACGTATCTCCTCAGTTGAGATACGTGGAAGTCATCGTGCACCTGGTGAAACTGAGGTGGATGGGTCAAGCGGTAAACTACCTCGCCTACACAGTTGAGGACCTAGAAAGGTCCGTTGAACTTCGGAGATAACTTGTCGCCTCAACCACATCTTCGTAAACCTCATCAAGGTGAGACCCGTATTAGGACGTGATCGTCATCCTCGAACTCTAAAGGTCTCCAATTCCTGTTAGAACTGAAACTCAAAACGACTGCTGCCACGAGGGTAAGGTTAAACGACTCAAGAATGATCGGTCACACCCTCCTGTGCATGAGTTTATCCTGTGCTTCCTGGGGTTTCCTTTTTGCCTACCAAGTAAAACTCATCCCGACGTCGTAGTTAAACCACAAAATTTTTGCCTAATACTATCAATCTGTGTATGAACCGTGATTTCCCAGTCCATACTCAAACCAACGTCGTAAGGCCTCGACGCTTCCACCAAGAGATTCCAACCAAAACTCTCACCTCGAGAGTCTGACCACAGTGTCGGTGTAATTGTGATTATAGATTCTTCTCCCAAGGTATCTCCAGACATGAGGGTCAAGTATACGGCTTACCAGAAACTCTAGGTCTAGGACAAGATTCTTGTAAGGAAGGAATGATTCGTATCAACGCATATTACTACGGCAGCTAGAAGTAAACATAGACTATCCCTCGAATCATTCTTAGAGCAATTGGGTCACTCTCCCTGACCGCATGCAGCTACTCTCTTCCCCCACCCTCCAGCTCCCTAAGCCTGGCGGGGACAACTAAGGCGGGTGGTTGTACCATGTTAAAATGTACACCACCTCATGCTGCTCTCCTAGCTATGCCTCCACGTCTGCTGCTTCGCAGACTCATATCTCCTTTATGCTTCCTATTATTGAAACATTTAACACGCCCGAGTCTCTAAGACTGGTGTCGGTTTCCCATTTCTTACTACACGGTGCAGTCTTCATCCGTTCTTGGATGATTTTCACCTTCCTTGCCTACGATCTGAAAAAGCTGCGAAAATTTCTCCTTTGACGAAAAGAGAAACTCGGTCTCATCCCTTGGATGAACCATGACCATTGCCTAATACAGTCAATCCTGACATGAATGATGCATTCATTCCATGGATGACGTCGTAAGGCCTCGACGTAACTACCATGAGATCCAACTGTCACACTCGCCTCCAAGGGTCGAGTCACACTGTCGGCATCAGTGTGAGGTCACCGGGTCTCCTCCTGTAGAAATCTTGAAAGTGAGGGTCAAGTTAACAGTCTGAACCGGGACCACTCAGTATCAACCAAACAAAAGAAAAGGAAAGTAAACAAAGATAAGTGTTTTTTTTATTATTGCAGCTCGTAGTACAAAGACACGAAAACAACAGAAACATGGAACTAGAAGTAAAAGGGACGTATCCACTAGTTCCGCTCCTGTCCACCTGCTCCAGGAGCTCTACTGCCTTGTCCACTGCTCGGCTGTTGCTCAAGCACCTGCCGCTACTTCCGCCTCGGTCGCTCCTCTAAAGCCTGCGGATCGACTGTGCGGGGGGTCGGACAGTCAGGTGCCAAGTGACCCTTCCCGCCGCATTCATAATACTTCATGATCCTCATACAGCTGGCTATGGTCTTCTTGGACCTCTGCATCATCTGTCTACTACCCACAGATGACTCGTCTACTGATCGAAAATCCTGCGGCAAAGGAAGAAGCTCCTGTACACACTCGGGGTGTAGAGATACTGGCACAAACTCCAACCTGAAGAAGGTCTCGAAGTCTTCCCATGTGAAGGTCATCTCATCACAAAACTGGAAGAAGTGGCTCCACCACCTGCCTGCTACTTCCTGAAGAAGGCTAGCAGCAAAGATCACCATGAAGTCCACAGGCGTCCCCACTAGCCTGAAGACTCTCACCATTGCCTCTAGCCAATCCTCATCCTCCTGCTGGTCCGTCTCTCCCCGGAACCTGGGTGGCCTCTGGCGCTGAAACTCGTGCAGTGCGCTCAAGTGGAGTGCATCGCCCACTGCTAGGGATGGTGGCATCAGTGGCCCAACGTATGGTAGTACCGCTGGTGCCTCCGCTGGTGCCTCAACTGCAAGAGTGCCCTGTAACGAAGCCTCGTCGCTCAGCAGGCTGTCAGTACGCACAACCCTCTGGGCTCTAGCTCGTCGACCGTGAAATGGAATCCTGAAAGAAACAACATGACACGGTCAAATGATTATTCCTGGTGAGCTATCCTGGTTTGATCTGACTTTTAAAAAATTATGGAAACACACACGCAGTCAATGTTTTCGTGTATTAAGTCGGAAATCAAAATTCAGGCTCCTGGTGTACGAATACACCGGCCACCGCACCAACACTGGACTCCCTGGACTGATAACAGCACTCAATACTCTCAACACTGTTGCTTCACATAGAAAAATATCAGCTTCCAGAGTTCTACGGTAGAACCGAACCTCCCTTTGATACCAATTTGTCACGACCCATCCTCGGGGCCCATTCCGTGACTACCCCAAGCCCGCCTTCCATAGGCCAGGGGATGGCGACTAGCACCAAAGGCGTAAATCCCAATGACTAGGAAGGCATTGCCTTTAAAAAAGTAAACAAAACACCACAGAGAACAAGAGTTAGTAAAATACTAAGTACAAAGAGAAGTGCTGAAAAGTAAATGGGACAGAATAAAAACCCAACTGAAAGTACAAATATAACTGAAAAAAAGTACAACAGAAAAAGACAACAACTGGAAGAACGGAAGTGGCTCCTGGGTCGTCCTCCTCAGGGCCTACCTGAAGGGTAGGTACAGATGGCGCAGCTCCTGGATCGTCCACCACAGATCCTACATGAAGGGTAGATACAGATAGCCTCCACAACGCTCTCGCCCTTCAACCTCCTCCAAGTGTCGTCTCGCCGTGAAGTCCACCTCCGGATACTGACTCGTCGTGTATTCCACCTCCGGGTACCGTCCAGTCCTCGAACACTCAGCCTCCTTCAGCACTGTATGTCGTCTGCAACCAACACAACGAGGTGCAGGCATAGCCTGTGTAGGGGTGAGTATAACGATACTCAGTAGGGACCCCGAGACCCTCAAGGACTCACTAAAACCAACAAGTATAACCAACAAGAAGATCTCATCAGATAACCTCTACTTAGGTATATTCCCATACATATACCTAATTTATCAAGTAACCCATCTCAATCAAGAGGTAAACAAAAAGGTCATGAAATCAACGGATAACCACTACCCAGGTATATGCCCATACATACACCTACGTTATCAAGTGACCCATATCAATCAAGAGGTAAACACAAAGGTCATGACTCAGCTGAAATCATGATTTTCATTATCGAAATCGTAACTAGTGAAGAGCCACGTCTCTAAAGTGTATAGTGGTCCTGTCACAACTCTGAGGTACTGCTCACTAACCTAAGACTACTGAGGTACTCCTCCTGTCGAGTACTGTGGGCCTACAGCTACAACTATGCGCTTCCCATCATGGGTCTCCTGCTACAACCAAGCGCTTCCCCTCATATCCTCCATAGGTACTCCTTCTGTTGAGTACCGCGGGTCTGCCACTACAACCAAGTGCTCCTTCGACGTGGGTCTGCCGTTACAACCAAGCGCTCCCCCTCATAGCCACCAGAGGTACTCCTTCTGTTGAGTACCGCGGGTCTGCAGCTACAACCAAGTGCTTCTCAGCCATGGGTCTACCGCTACAAACAAGCGCTCCCCACCGGCCTATCCGAAACACACCGAGTCGATCGGTCAAGCTGTAGTCAGGTCTCAGCCGGGTACACGTTCTCCGTACTCCACACGCTCGTCTCCGGGAGTGTTCGCTCCACAAGCTACTGGTCGATACTACAAGTATCACAAAGTTCCAAGAAGAAGTATCTCAAAGGACCACCTCGTCACAGGGGTCTCAACGCAATAGACGGTGCGTCAATCGGACGCCCGGTCTGTGAGTTACTAGCCTTTTCGTCCCCGGTGCCCGGTTGGTTTCGTGTGCGAACCAACCCATCTGTATCACAACTGTACCCCGAACTCTCATAGGGAATACTCAAAAGGACCATTTCTCCATGTGATCACCATCGCCGCTGACGGTTCGTCAAACGGACGTCCAGTCTAAAAGTTATCGGCTTTTCCGTTCCAGGGGCCCGGTTGGATTTCGGGTGCAATCCAACCTGGCCACTATCCAAATGCATCCAAATGACTAGAGAAGTATGCCAAAAGTTCCGTCTCATCAAGAGGAATTCAACGAGATAGACGGCGCATCAATCGGATGCCTGGTCTGTGAGTTATTGGCTTTTCCGTTCCAAGGGCCCGATTGGTTTTTAAGGAAAAACCTACCTGACCGTACTCCACCTACGTCCAAACCTTGGGCGGGGTAAGCCAAAAGATCTGTCTCATCATGAGGAATCCAAAAAACTCGACGAAACGTCAATCGGACGTCCGGAGCTCAAGTTATGAGCATTTCCGCTCTGAGGGCCCGGTTGGTTTCGTGCACGAACCAACCCGGCTGAACCCAAACCATTCCAAAACCTTCAGTGCAATATGTCGAAACGACCATCTCGATCCAAGGATCACATCGCCGCTGACGGTGCATCGATCGGAGGTCCGTAGCTAATGATATTATAAAAATACCGAAGAGGTCCGAAAACTGGGGGTCTGGGCCCGGACCGACCCGGGTCCGGGTCCGTCCCGGCCGGCTTGGCCTGGCCCGGCCTGGGTGGCCCGGCCCGGCCTAGGCGTGACCCGACCCGACTGCCAGGTGGTTCGGCTCAACCGGTTACGGTCGAGCGGGGCGGGGGCATGCTGCCCCCGCGTGAGAGAACCGCGGCCCCGCGTGGGGCCGCCCTTGCCAGCGGATGCGGCCGGGCCGCCACGTCCCATCCTCCTCTGGTCCCGTGCGGTCGCGGGACCGCATGCTTCCGCCGCGGCTGAAGCCACGGTGGTTCCTTCCGGCGGCGCGCCGGCGGGCTACTCCGTGGACCACCAGATGAGTTTCGGTGGTCGGAATTTCACGCCGTCTTCGCCAAAGGCCCTCCGGGGATCCGTCCTTCACTAAAAGGACCTCACTTCGCCTATGCGGCTTGTTTTGACATCGTTCGCCGTTCCGCACACCAATAACGAAAAGTTCGGTGGGTTCGGAATTGTTCGTTGGTCCGCACCCACCGCGTTAGCGGTTTTTAAAGGCTCAAAACAATTTTAATCATACGTCGCGGGTATAAATCACAAATATTTAAAAGAATCAACCCCTACCTCGTGGTAGTCGTCGAACGTGAGTTCTTCGCTGAGTTGACCGATGCGGAAGACGAGGATCATCGCGTCACGGAAGGGGCATCGCGGTACGCGGCGTTGCGTAGTCGATCTCCGGGGGTTAAAGAAAACACACATATTTAATTGTACCAATTAAACCCATGTTGAGGATAAAATCCACAAAGGAAATTAATAGAACTGCAATCCCCTACCTCAATCGATTGATGATCGAAGATTGTCTCAGGGAAGGATCGTCGCGGAAGAAACGTCGCGGAAGGAGAATCGTCGGCGTCGTGGTACACGACGTCGCATCGTCGATCTCCGGGGGGTTTGGCGTTTTTTGCGTTCTTCACGTTCTTCGCTTTCTTCACGTTCTTCACATTCTTCGTGAAGGAGGATGAAGAACATAGAGTTTCACCAAATCCTCTCAACCATCCATCCACATGTGTTGGTCTTATTTTATTCTTATGCCAACAAACGAAAAAAAATGTTAAGAAATGAACCATTAATTCGATGAATTAATGGTAACGACTTAACTGCCCAATTAATAGGGGCGTTAAGAATTTAAGAAAACGCACCGGTTGACTTTCATTAAAAAGGGGTTTTCACGGGTGCATTACATAAAGGAAAAGAAACGGTGGGGCTCGTGTGGGACCCACCTCACAAATATCCTACCGAGTGGGTAGGATATTTTGGGTTCCACCTTATCCGCTTCAACTCAGCTTAAGTGAAATAAAATAAAGTTGTCGCACCACTTTATTTTATTTCTTAACTTAACCATAAAAACTAAAAACCACACCCGAGAAAATGCCACTCCGGAAATGGCGTTTCTAAGAAAATATCGGCACTGCGATTCCATCGGTGCCCTCCAAAATCTCTTCCGAGCACCGGTTCAAAAGTTAGAAAAACCCGCTCATTCGTTCACTGAACGTACCCGAGCCTGAACTTCAGAAATTGATTCCGGGCACACCGGGCCTCGGAATCATGCGCTATCAGAAACTGCATTCTTGTAAAATTCCAAAGAAAATTATGAAAAAAATTTCCTTTAAATTTCCATGTCTTTACAGTCATGGAGTAGGGTTCACAGTTCCATCCATATAGTTCTGATTTCCACTTCCACCCTGGAAATAGTTTTCCCTTTTCCACTTGTTCCTATAATTTGAGTTTCCACCATTTCCTATTAGTATCATCATTCCTCCTCCCATTGATCTGGATATATAAAATTTATCCACAGTCACTTTGTTCACCATATCTTTATAATTCAACATATAGAGCACCACAATCATTAATTTTATGTATTGTCGTAGTCTAGATTCGAATATGCTTTCCTTCGAAGACGCACTTCTCATAACCTCTAGTGAAAATTGGACAAAATTCATGAATTTAGCAGCATAATTGTGATAGAGAGACTCTCTTGTTTCTAGCTGAAGAAATCTATCATTTTCTATTTCATGAACATGTGAGGATAGAATTATTTTTTGAACAATTCCTCAAGATCCGCCTATGTAAGGTGTTCATCAAATTTGGCATGAAATGCTAAATCCCACCATGAGAATGCAAGATCCTCAAGCATACAAGTCATCATCTAGACCATTATCTTTACCATTGTGCCTAGGAAGTCTAAGATACAATTCATTCTACACAGTTACACCTCAACCTTATTAGGTTCATAATCACCCCAGAAGTTAGGTGGATTCTGCTTTATGAACTTTATGCTATGATCCCGATGTTGTTGATCATACCTCCCATTACCGGTATCCACATATTGGAAATCTGGGACAATTCCCCGAACCAGCTCTGGGTTCACCTATGGTTTAGATGAAACCACATTGTGCGCAGGTACTTCAGGTTGGTTTCTATGATTCCTACTAGGTTCCATTTTCTAAACCAATAGAAATTGAATCATTTTCACTATCTTTCAACTGATGGATTAGCCTTTCAAATTCTACCACATAAACTGTTACAATTTTTTTTCCAAAACCCCCTTTTCCCATGTTTAACAATTGTTAAAACATTCATTCTTTCTTTTTGAAAATTAATCCATTTTTAAAATACCATACACCTTCCATTTTCAAAATCATTCATTTGAAACACAATTTTATACTTTTTAAAAAATAATCACACTTTCAAAACATCTATCATTCCATGAAATGATTTATGCACTCCCAGTGTGAACTCATTCTTCTGCAATTCATGCCATGCTCATCTCATTTTATAAACCCATGAAAATGAGATTTATAAATCATGTATGTGTCTCCAAACACTTATGTATCCAACTCCCTGGTGACTTGATGTTCAACATAAAAGGTTTCGCTACGTACTTTTATGTTATACATTTCTAGTTCTGAAAATCCTACTCCTGTCTACCATTTCACCCCTAAAGATAGAAAAGAAAGAATTTATACTCCAAGACTAAGAACACTGATGACCACTTGATGGAAAAGGTTCAAAAAATATTATAACATTTTTACCTTGATGGGATGACTAGTTTGATACCATTTGTAACGACCCACCCAATCCCATTGGATTCAGAGCACAACGTGTCATTTCATGGACTTGTGTGACATCCCCAAGGCACCAAAGACTCGAAATAAATGATAAAGGGTTTAAAATACAAGTGGGGGATGCTTTAACCTTTTTGAAATAAACTAAAAAACAATCAAACCGTATCCAAACCATTTATTAAATGATGCATTAACAAAATAAAGACCACTATGGAACATCTTGTATCTTAAAACTCTATCAAAGTGTACCACAATAGATGACCAAGATAGTTTCAATGTAAACTACAGATAATCAACTAATGGACCTCGAAAGACCACAAGACTCCATGCTCCACAATCTCCAAGCCCCAAAATCAACAAAAAAGCACAAGTATCATGAGGTAGTGCTAAAAACGTGGGAAATGCTTCCTTTTCCCTTGTATTGGATGATAGAATCTACAAAATCACAAAATTTCCAAAGTAAGGGTGAGTACAAATCATAGTACATTTTCCCCAATAACTCCCCTACTCACGCCACTAGGAGAGAGAAGTTATTCAAAATATATAAAATAGTTATATAATACAATTTATCAAAAAGGTTATAACTATTTATATTCAATTTCTAAAAACCATTTGCAACCAAGTGAAAACAAAACCGAAAGAATCCAATTTATAGCAAGTTATTTTTTCAGAAAAATAACTAATTCAACGCTTTAGAACCAATTATTCTTATCATTTGGAATACCTATTCAATAGTTCACAACACACCCACACATGCATGCTTTGTTGAAAGTTCTATACTCATGAGTGGTTTCTCGTCCAATTTCCTTGAGTCCCAATGACACAGTCCCTGAATCCTTGTCATGACCCTTGTACCCTAATGGTAGTTGTGCCTTCTCAATGTCCCATTAATAATGATCTCACACCAACTCCATTTATGCCAAATATTTCCAATACCAAAATAACCCACTTTAATAAAAATGAACTTTTATTAAAAACCAAAGCACAAAAAATTTAAAGAATCATTTAATTTCAATAAAACCTTCCCTTTTACTGAAAAAATCAAATCCCATTTTTGTTCCAATAATAGAAAAAAATTCCCTTTTTAAAATTCCACATTTTTAAACCATGAACCAAAGAACTCATTTAAAATCCCCAATTTTCTAGATTTCACAACAATCACTAAAGAAGGATTCCAACAAGTTTTCTACAAAAAAATCATAACAAATTCAACAACATACTTTCAATTTGAAAATATTCCAATCATTTCTACTCTATGTAGTTGAGAATGATGCATCCTACCTCAAAGGTTTTGATGAAAACCGCAATGAACAAAAAATGACCTAGAAATCCAAGATGATTCTCCAAGAATACACAGTAGATATATTCTCCAAGGAAGATAAAGACTAAATATCATCATACATGGAATCCACACACATAGATCTACCCATAAAGGGCATATATATAATAAAGAGATATAATAGAAGAAGAAGATCTAAGTATATCAATGAAAACAGTCATGAACGACGAAGAATGATAACATACCACATGAATCTGGATTCAATTAGAAATGGAAAACATTTAGATCACCTTTAGAATAATGGTAGAACATTATTTTTCCTTAAGATTATAAAAATACAAAGTAATGGCTTCTCAGGAGAAAAATGAGAAACTTAGTGGCGAAAACATGTGAGATACACTTTTTTAGTATATCATTTAAACGATCGGCATGGTCAGTTCACACGGTCAGAAAAATTGTATGCTAATTGTGTGTTGGGTACTGCCTAGGCACACCCTTTTATGGATTCCTTGCATGGTCTCCATAACCGTGCTCCAACTGTGCTGGATCTACTACCTCAGGAGGACCAATTACAAAAGGATTGCCCTCACGGTTAGATAAACTATGTGCCGCCTATGCGACTTCCATTTTTCATCAAAAATAATTCCAAAGTTCTCCCAACTCTCCCATTCATCACCATTAAACATTATAAACATGAAAATCATCATGTAAGGATTAAATACCAAAAACCAGGGGTGCTACAGATATGTTGTAATGATACCATAATTATTCTTTCTATGGATGGTTTATATTTAGTTTGATCAAGCGTAATTATTTTCATTTCACATGGTAGTTTTCAGTAAAAATTCTTATACTTATTGTGCATTGAATTTATATTCAACCCTTTAATATTATTAATACATTATATTAAATAAGTATTGTGAAGGTTCTTACATATCTCATTAATAAATTTGTAAGTCTCTTGAGAAAAACTAGTTTTGATATTTGCATAAGGCCATGCCTATTTTTGTACCATGTATTGATACGAGGCATTGAAGGTATGTTTATGATATAAAATATTATTAATTAAATAATTTTGATATTAGATATTGATGTCCATGTGATTATTAGAATAGTTATGACATCCATGCATAGGTTTAATAATCATGTGATTTGTTATACAGACTTATTTTATCATCACATATTCCTACCATTTTATTATACATGATCAAGTTATTTATTAAAATAAATGTGTTTTTATTTATTTACACTTACATATGGATTATGACTTATTTACTCATGTTATATTTCATTGTAAGAAACCCATTATATGGAATTTGTGATCACTCTATTTTTTCCCTTTCCCCATGATATGGAGAAAGAATATTTGAATGTGTCAAATGATATAGACTAATAATTATCACAATGTTATATTTTGTAATGGTTTGAAATGTAATGTGAGAATCAAGTATGTTTCTAATTTCCCCTGACTATTAAATTATTTCTTCCTTTTGGATAAAATTGTGTGTATCTTATGATAATGAAATAATGTAACACCCATATCTGGGAAATTGTGGATGAGTATTTATTAGTATAGTATAAATTGTTGTAGTACATGTGAATCAAGAGACATAATAGATATTTTTGAATCATAATTATGAAAATTGAATCATGGTATCATAGGACATCATCAATTTATCGTTAAAATTTGGAAACATCATAAAACATAAAATCATCTTCCTATTTCAAGGAAAAAAATATGTACATTATAATAGAGTATGGTTAAGCTAATAAATAATGCACCAAACATGATAACTCCTGAGATAAAAACATTACCCAATGCATTGTATGGATATATTATTTTATGCCAACTTGTCACATTCCTATTATGTAAATGTCTTTATGAAACATAGATCAAATAAAAAATATCTTATTTCATAATATTTTATTCTTTGATCAAAGAATGTGGGTAACATACATAGATATCCAATAAATGATGATTATGTAAATATATGTGAAATACATTGAGTATAAACGGGGATGGTTAATCATAACATTAATGTTCTTCTATGAAATTCCTGAGATAATTTTTTGCAGCATTACAGGTGAAAATAATAGTTTTTAGAAGGGTTTAATGATTGTGAATTGTGGCCAACAATTAATTTGTAATTATAAAGATCATAAAGAGATATGTACAAATACATTATGAATGAAAATATAGAAATAAAAAAGGATTAATACATTGAGAATAGTTTAATATAATGTTATTAGAGAGAATACCTTATTTTGATATAGTAAGAGCTTCATAAAAAACTCTATATAATGCTATCACTTGAAAGGAGATATCTGTTGATACTCCATAGGAATAGAAAATTGAAGGATATTCTATGCTAAAATAAATTATGGATATCAATAGTTTTCTTAAATTATCCTGTTATTACCATCTTTTTTTTTTGAGAAACATTAAATGATATTTAGGCACACTAACCAAGCTAATTAAAAAGATAGTGATGCTTTTATGGACTAATGAATGAGAGGATATATTTAAATAGTCAAAGACGAATTGAATAACTATACCAATGCTCACACTACCCACATGTGTGAAAATATTTAAGATCTTCTATGGTTTTTTTAAAAGGGATGAGTTTTTTACACTTGTAAGATAATAAAGTTATAGCCTAGGGCTCATACCAAGTAATTATTCATGATCAAAACTACCCAAAACATGTTTTATAATTTGGTAGAATTACATTTGAATAATATTTAGTGAAATTATAATTAAATAGGGAAGTGTAAAATATTTATAGATTATAAAATACTCGAGTAAGTATTCACACAATAGGATAACAATATATGCTAATGAATGTGGTTGGAGATGGTTAAGGATTATTATTGTTCAGACTATTTCTATCCTTGGATGGGGAATTATATGGTAGATGATAAGTGTAGAATGTATCCAACAAACATATACATGATGACGTCTAATAGGGATCCCATATTAGGAACTTTTAAAATATAAACATGGGAATCATAAAAAGAACATTATCTTACTTTATATAAATAATTTCTGAACCATCCATTCTTGAGAGAATCATGGATAATAAAATAAGATGATAAGGGGCTATAGAAAATGGGAGTGAATATTTCAAAGTTGAACATTTATAAAAATGGATTCTTGTGGTTTGGAAATTATATATATTTCCGATAAGAACATGAACTAATGATGAATCTTCTGAATGTTTCACATAGATTATAGGAAACAACAGGATGTATAATGATCTAAAAAACATTTGTAGAGATAACACGAGGATAGATATTGAAAAATTTGTATCTTGATTATTTTCATAAGAAAAATACAATGATGTAAGACTTATGTAAAACTGTATGATGAAAATTTTTCCCATAATAGTATTGAAGTGGAAAAATATAATTATGGATTTTATTAGACTCACTAGAAATCAATAGGAAATAACATATTTTGGGTAGTAGTAGATAGCCATAAAAATTCAATAATTTTCATTTATACCATAGAATATTTACCTCTTGACTGATTTTAGAACTTATATATAAGAGAAGAAGAAATAATTAATGATTTCCACTCTCTATTATATCTGATTGAGATCCAAGGTTTACCTTGTTTTTTGGATAATACTTTAGTAGGTGTTCGATATAGAGTTTTGTTTTAGTACTACATATCGCCATCAAGTGGATGGTTGGTTTTAGAGATGCATACAAACCCATGGGGGTATTCACACAAATTATTCATTTGATTTCGAAATATGATGTGAATAACAATTTCCCATAGTGACGTTTTTTAAAAATAACAATTTTCATGATATCCTTCATATGGAAAATTATGATTCTTGCTATGAGAAGAGGATTCAGAATCCAATATGTTGGGAGGAATTTAGAGTGCAACAGTTAAAGAGACATGGACTTACCCAACTCATGATAGAGAAGGTTAAAACTATTATGTGTTATATGAAATATATTAAAATTATATGACCTGGACACAATCATCGATGATACTTGGAGTTTTAGGTTGAAGATATATTCTTCCTTTTGATATCATTGTCGAATAAATTCATAATTTTATTTAAGATGGGAAATCTTATTCCTAGATACAATGTACCCTTTGTGATCCTTGATCACATCCTACTTATGGTAAATCATGTAGCACTCCCACCCAGCCTACTATATGTTCTTGTGGTGTTTCATGTATACCTCTCAAGGATGTTCATATCGAACCCCTCACATGTATCAATCGATGTGTTGGTTCCATTGGATATTGATAATTCAAATGAGGAGCATCTGCTGTAGTTATTTTATTATAGAGTACAATTTCTATGAAATAAGAAAAATCACATGGTCAACGTACTATGGTGAAACTAAATGTTTGAAGAGGTAACAAGGTAAATAGTATAGGTGACGGAAATGAAGAAATAGAATATGTTTATGTGTTTTAAAAGAAATTTCAAGGTATAATTTATGATTTGGGAATACTTCAATGACCCAAATTTTTATAAATTAAATTCCATTGTGAATGAATAAATTACTATATAAAAAACAAAAACTATATTTCATTTTTCTATTATTAACCATTATAAAATATGGAATTAGATTATATATCATGATTAAAAGGAAATTAATAATAATAACCATTGATTATATAGTTATTCTATACTCCAGTGTAATGGAAGGTTATGTATCTAGACCCCATTAGTGTGAATTTATATATATATATTATAATAAAATTATAATTATATTTATATCATTTCCTTAATATTTTATATATATGATTATATATGTTATTTGATGAAAATTTAATGATACGATGAAACCAAAATTTTAATTTGGGAAAATATATAGACATATTTTAAAAAATACAATGATAAATTCAAGAATATCGATTTTTTTCATAAAATATTAATATTATATAAAATTTATTTAAAATAAATTTTAATACTTTTAATGAAGTCCAATGTATTTTTTATATGTGTAAGAATGTTTTTGGAAAATATAATTTTTCAATTAATGATAATTTTTATTTGAAGATTAAAATTATCATATTATGAAATTATTTTTCCAAAATAAATATTGATCTATAAATCAAAATTTCATGATTACAAATAGATTTTTTTTCAAAATTATATGAGATAGTCAACATTTTGGGTAAAAGATAAACAGGATATAATTATAAGGTATGTATTATAACATCATAATAACCCAAAAGTGAAGTAATAAATATAACAAAGGATATAAATGATCAAAAATATTTTATCCCCATTATAATATTTTTTATCTTATTTTGATTTATTTTACCATCATTTAATGAATCCTCTTAAACCTGCATTATATTTTACGGTTTTAATTAAAATTATTTATGAACATGAATTAGTTCAAAATTCTGAATGGTATTATATGAAGGATTTTGGGTCTTAACATAATAAAATATTTAAAAACACTCATATTTGGTAGAAATGATTGTCAATATACTATGTGATGGTATCTTATTTTGATTATGTCATCACTAGGAGTCCAAAGCATTTTTTTATAAATTAATAAATAAATCTCATCATTTTTAATATAAATTCCCAACCAAATTCCCATTAAACATAATTAAATACTACTTGATCGTTAATTTACTCATCCTCTACCGCTCTAAATCCCTTCTCAGTTGTTTCCAAGCACTTTATAATCGCTTATAAAGATTTTTTAAGCACCCTCTTAAGGTAAGGGATTCTCTCCTCTATATTTTTATCCAATTACATTATTTTTACAAAATATTTTTATTTAAATTGTTTGTTTTAAATTGATTCTACACATTAATTTACTGTACATATGATTATAAAGTAATTATTGGAAATATTTTGATCTTATTAAACCCATATGTGGACCATTATGTTTACCCATTATACTTCCAAAATTAACCGATGAGTTTCCATGTCAAATTTTATTTATGAGTACCCACATAAATTTTTATTGATGTATATTATAGTAGTTTTATATATCATTAATTTTTTAGGAAATAGTTTTATTTATCCTAAAATCCTTAATCATGGAATTAAATCTGATTAAATACATATCTATGTTGTATGGTCTATGTGGAACACAAATGCATGAACATGATAGGATTGTGAAAGGTGGGCCTAGAAGTATGTAACCCAACAATGTGTTGGTAATGTTTTTATCTCATGAAATAAATTTTTTTTCCAATGGTTATCTTAAGAACAATATGGTTTTGTTTATCAGTGGATATCCTGGGCTTTTTATTATTATTTCATGTTTTTTTATAATTCCATGATTCATATGATGCCTTTATGTTATCTCCATATATCATGCTTTGATGCTCATGATTATTATTCCCACATTGATGGATACAATGATGGAATTAATAAATATATATGATATAAATGATATAATTATGATTATATAATAATAAATTATTATTTATCATTCTTTCATTCAGTTCTTTTTAAAATGAAAACAATGTTTATGCAAACATACAGATTACTATCTCCATGAATGATGTAATTAATTTTTATTTTTTTACCGTTTATGAAAGGATATAAATATATATATAATGAATATATTAGATATTAATATCATGTTTATCATTGTATATTTTATGGAACCATGTTCAATGTATAAGCACTGCACCATCTAAACCAAAACATAATGAACAATGAAATAGTTGACACCTAAAAATGACGATATTAATAAAGAAATATCAACAAATAGGAGTTTAAATGTCATAATGTGAACATATATGATATTATAATAATTTATATACTTCTATTATATAAATATATAAATTAAATAAATTATATAGAAGGATATAGTGCTTACAAAGCCTGTTGGACATGATGTAACTGTTATA
Organism: Viscum album; assembly: GCA_963277665.1. Taxonomy (NCBI): domain Eukaryota; kingdom Viridiplantae; phylum Streptophyta; class Magnoliopsida; order Santalales; family Viscaceae; genus Viscum; species Viscum album. The sequence continues at coordinate 367,168,476 of OY728146.1, forward strand.
TATTATAGTCTCACTTTTTACAGGGGTTGTTTATGCTTCAATTTATAATAATGAGATTCTATGAACTACAACTCTAAAATAATATATATTTTCCTTCTAATATGGATATTCATAAAAATAATACATTTTCCTTTCATTTTTATCTCCCTATGATATCAATTTTTTGGAAGAATGCTATTAAGGGAAAACAAAATTATTTTATATTTGATCAGAAATATTTTCTTACTTATCCATATTTTCATTTAAATGTTTTCGAGATTTTTTTTAATATTTACTATTGATTTTTAATGTCTTATTTACACATTATTGGGTTTCTAGTAAAATATTGAAAATAAATAATCTTCTAATTTTCCAAACAAGATATTTTTTACTTTTTTTGGGCAATGTGAAAGGAATCATTAATTTAACAGATACTACATGAATGAATTTTTCATCCATCATTACTACTATTTTATATTAATCATTCATTATATGTTTCCAAGTTTTTTTCAAACATTATTTTTTCTTCATAATTTATAAATTTTTATATTTTAGATCACTTCTTTCAAATTGAAAAGTATATTTTTCATAAAATATATTATATAGATGTTTTAAAGGAATTTTTAATCTATAAAAAAACATTTGATTCTACTTATGACCCATAAAGGATATAAAAATATGAATTTATTCTTGTTATTTATCAGTGTGGTTTATGATTCTGGTGATGGAATATTGATGATACCCATTTTCATTTCGATAGGTTGAGATATGATGAAATTAGAAATGTTTTCATGATCATGTGGCATATGTATAAATGGATTATGGTTATGTGATGGGTTGGTCTACTATAGTCCTCTAATGTATTGGGAAAATATTAATGTTTTATGAGATTATAACGTATATCCTAGGTTACCACAATCCCAACACGGGTATATAAGAAGTTGTCCCAACACAACTAATGTACATGGGTGGTAAGCCCTTAATTTATCTAAAATGAATGACATGGTGGGTATCCTTGACATAAGATTTATATTATTTTGATAATGAGACACTTTGTACCACTTTTTATGATACTGTGTTATGATAAAGTTATTCTATCATGGCTTATGTTATTTTTTTCCTTTATGATTCATGTGTCATAAATGGTAAAACATTATACCTTCACTCATGATTATGATATTTGACCTGTTGAGTATGATTTTCAGAATTTAAGCTCATGTTCTCCTAAACTTATGCCCACATTACTCTTAAAAATGGATTTCGAATGATATATCCCTTTATTACCCTAACTGAGTATCTAAGTTCACTCATTATTATATAAAAATTTCTCCAAGATATGAATAACAGTTTTAAAAATGATATATCAAAGAAGGGTGAAAATGTGGAATATTTAGTGGGAGGTGACATGGTTATTTTATGAAATATTTACTTACGTATCCATGTCAATAAAGACACTAATATGTTATGGTTCTAGAATGGATCATAATGATATTTAATGGTTGTTCATCTAAAAAATATGTAATAATTATGTATGTAATGATTGGGACACCTCAGTTTGTATCAGTGGAACCGTTTTTAGAAACTAGGATGAGATTTCTTTTTTGATAACCCTTAGGATAGGACGTTATAAAGGATAACATCCTAATTAATTATAATTAAAGGATTTTCATTTTTATAGAAAATATATCCACCTATGAAAACTATAATGTATTTTTAATTATGGAACAAATGTACCTAGTGGTAGTATCTTTGAAAGAGTAAGTTTGGGTATCAACATTATTATCATCATTTCAAGATGTGTCGACCTAAGATTTCACACAATGCTACACACTCTTGGGGGGATATTATTGAGTTAAGCCCCATTTTCATTATGAACCACTATGAAAATAATTAATAGATGATGACTGTGAATAACCTAGGTTGTATATAAAATTAAATATATTGAAAATAAGGTGACATTATAGAGATATTCTATAAATATAATTCATTATTATATTATTTCTCACTATGATTTTCACTCTCTAACAATTTCATTTAGTTTTACTAAATTAATAGATCCAGAAGGAAACATCATAAATTATAATGAGATGAACATTTTTATGATCTCTATTCTAAGAAAGAAAATTTTTTGAGAGATATAATTAAAAATATTCTATATATACTTAGACAAATTTCATGGGAAATGAATTATATTGACCATCCAAAAAAGAAATGGAGGGATCAATTTTCTCTGTAGTCCTTCATGGGTAAACAACCACCTTCTATTATCAAGTTAGTTAATCGACTAATTTATCCGAAATTGATTTATAAAAAAATATATATTTTTATTTTACTTAGTGTTCATAGAATGAAGAAATTATTTTAGTTGTTTATCATTTTAAAGGTTATACATATCAATGGTGTACTCTAATAAAGGACAATAGGAAACGAAAATAAATTAAATCTATAAAATGGGGAGTTTTTTGAAAGTTATTCTTTAGTAAGTATGATCTTCATATTATTCATACAAACAATGGAGAATGAATTAAATAATATAATTTATAAGGTTAGTGATAACATTAGTGACTATGAGGAAAATTTTAGAATATGTGTGATCTATGTTTATATTTTTATCATCCAACGTGAAAGAATGTTGGATTGATTCTTTAATGGAATAAAAGTAGGTATATAAATGTAGATAAACATAATATATTGAAGTATCTATGATAAAATAAATTGATGGTATCTTATTGTTGAAATGTATATTAGGTTCACCCATCAATATAATGTTTTTATAAGAAGATAAGTTTTTAATTTAAAATAAATTATAATAGTGAAAACCATTAACTAAAGAAGATCCGTATTCTAATATGATTGAACTGTGGAAGGAATCTGTAATGGCCCGGACCTCTCCGGTCCATTACATTGTTGAAATCGATGTGGTCAACACGGCGTGCGTGACAATGATAATTATTAATGATAAAAACGAAGAAGAATTTATAAAAAATTAAAAGATGATTTGTCAGTTTATTATATTAAATAATAAAGATGGTGATATAAAGTGCGTGATTAATTAAATTAAAAGGGGTTTTAATTCTAAATAAGAATTTAAAAAAATAAGGCGTTTAGTTTAATATTAATTGAGAAATTGTTGGAATTAAATTAGAATAATAATAATAGGTGTTGTGTTATTAATATTATTCATAATATTAATGAGAAATTAATAAAATGAGTTATGATATTTATTGAAAATAAATGAAGATGCACAGTTGAAGCATTGTGGTGCGTTATTAAAATTAAAGGTGAGTTCTTTATTATTATTATGTTAAATAATAATAATAATGGTGGCATAAAAATATGTTGGGTTTATTAAATTGAATGAATTTAATTTAATAAAAGTGGTTTCAATTTAATCAGTGTGAAATAAAAATAAATAGAATTAAATAATTAAATTGACGGATGTTACGGGACTTTGATGTGGCATGGTTGGATTCAGATATCCAACAAGGTGGTTTAATGTAGTCAATGCGATGAGCATAAATATTATTTTTATTAAAAATAATAATGGTGATGAGTTAATAAAATAAGTTGATGAATTGTTATTATTATTGAAAAACAATAAATAACAATGATGACGTAAAACTATGTGTGACAGGTTAATGAAATTAAATGTATTAAAAAGGGGTTGAATATGTAAGTTATATTAATTTTGTTTTGACATTTAATTCAATTAAATGAAATTGTTTTGAGTCGCATGGAATGATTTTAGTTTAATATGAGAATAATTATAGTAATCTAATTTCATGTGATTAAATTAGAACATTAATGATGGGTGTTATTATTAATTTTATTAATAATAACATTGAAGAGTTAGATTGGAGAGATAATGATATAATAGAAAATTGAGAAATAATAAAAGAAAAAGAGGAAAGGAAATCAAGGAGGTGGGGCGTGATTGGCATGGGTATAGGAAAGGTGCCACTTTTGTGGAGCTTGATAAAATTGTGGAATAAAGATTGAAGATTGGAGAGAGGGAGGTATTATATGATAATAATGAAAATAAATAAATAAATGTAAAAGGGAGAGTGATTTGCGGCTTGTGTGTGAAGTGTTCCATGCGTGGAATGAGTTTAAATATATGAAATAAATAAATCAATTAAAAATAAGAATATAATAATCATGTTAAAGTTTTTGTAGGTAAAACACTTTTCCGACCATAACTTCTTCGTGCGACCTCGATTTCACGAACCGTCAGCGGCAGTGTAATCCTGTAATTAAGACGGTCATTTTAAGACCAGTGATGGATACCTTTTTATGAGTTATGTCTCGGGTCAACGAAACACACTTATTAATAAAATTAACGTCTTTTTTTAAAACGCGAGGAAACCGCGTGACGTGTCGTGTGTTGACCAGTCAAAACACGTAACGGGTGTACAGTCACACCGTGTATTCATCAATACACACTGCATACTGTTTTACCTATTCGTTGGCTATATAAGAAAGGGTCGCGGATTATTTCCAGACCAATCGCTTCTTCTCCGCACGACGACACTCTTGGATGATCAAGAAGTCTTCCTCCTCTAACTTCTTTGTCCGAGCTCCGAATTACGATCCGTCAGTGGCCACATGATAGTAGCGACGAGACGAAGATGCTAAGCCCGGACTTGTCACCTTTCCTTCCAGCCTTCCTTCTCCAGCTTCCATCCTAGGAGGCGTTTGTCGGGTTTGGTGACGGCGGAGGACACCGAAGGACGTCGTCGGAAGCGGCGTGATCTGGACCTTTTGAGGTAGGGATCTCACCTTTGTCTCTTTAATTTGTGTATCATGTGTGGCGGGTATCATTTTGTTTTCATGATAAATGGTTGAACCTTTAAATAAAGATAATAACTAGTTAAAGAATGGGGTTGGGAAGTTAGTGATTGTTGTTACCTTACTTTTTATATGTCCTGTGATATTATATTTGTGAATTTAATGAGCTTCTACCTACTGAAAATAACAGTCGTTGGGGGCCTTTTCTTACGCAATTAAATGTTGCCCTCTCCTTCTGTATTTTCTTATGGATGGAAACTTCATGAAATGTGGAAATTGTTTAATCACGTAAAGTTGACTTTTTAAATGAAAATCTAGAACCCTTGTGCGATCACCCCGGTTGAAACAAAATGGAATAATGAACATGTGGGTGTTGTCTTGGTTACGTGGTATGTGTTGGGGGTGTTTTGTGGGCTGTTGTGGTTTGGGTGAGCAGCGGGGCTACGACGTTTGGGTGGTGATCTTATTGGAATGGTTGATGGTGGAAACGTGGAGGTGTGAAATGTTTTGTAAATGATGGGGTTGAAATGGGAAGTGGTTGGTTGTGGAAAATGCCTTTATTTATAAATAGTGTTTTGATTATGAAAAGTGTTTTGAAGTAAAAAGGTGTTTTCGAATGCGGAAATGTTTTGTGTGTGGAAAGGGTTTTATGTGTGGAACTTTGAAATAAATGAATGATGGAATGTTGTATGGTTGTGATAATATTTTGTAAATGAAATGGCATGTGTTTGCTTGAGTTTTACCTAAACTTGGTTGTGGATGGCAGGGATATGTTTGTGAAAGGTTTTGTCTGGATGATAGTTGCCCAGTAGTAATAATTTGATTAAACCATTGCATGAAACATGAAAACCTAAATGGGGTTGGGGGATGATTGTTTGGTTGTTGATGCATGCTTCGTGGTAGCAGTGTCGAGGCACATGCTCGGTTCCTCTTTTTAAGAAGCCATAGGTTGGGCTGTGTGTTTGGTGTATGTATATATATAATTGTATCTTTGTTTTTTGTCGCACCACACCCATGTCAAGCACCTAGTGCCGAACACTCCCATTTTATGGGAGAGGGTGTTCCCCATTAGTTACTAGATCCTTCCTGCTCCTTCTTCCATAGGCTGTGATGGCTTGAGGTGACCTTACACCCAAGACTCTTCGGGTAGGTCTCGGAGGCTGTGATGGCTTGAGGTGACCTTTAGCCCAAGACTCTTCGGGCAGGCTTACCGTTCCCAAGAACCTTCGGGATGAGGCCCAGGTGTCTGCGGGCGGGTTAGTGGTTGTGGCCCAGGTGTGTGCGGGCTAGATGCGTGGTTGTGAGGCCCAGGTGTCTGCGGGCGGGATGCGTGGTTTGGCCCAGGTGTGTGCGGGCGGGAAGAGTGTGGTAGCGTCAGGACGTTTGCCGTTAGGAAGAGCAGCATCTAATTAAGTGGGAAATGGTGCGGGGTACCGAATAATTTTGTTCTATATATATACTAAACTTGTTTGTGTTACTTGGTGAGTGTGACCAGTGAGGCTGGGTGGATAATTTTTCCTTGTTAGTTTCTGGTTCTTCTGTTTTCTCACGGGACCTTAGGGTGTCTCCCCACTTGTGCACGAGAGCTTTAGGTTTCCCTACTGAGTATACTTGTATGCTCACCATACGTTTACTTTCAGGTTTCCTGGAGGACTACCAGGGTCGTGCGGGACACTACTAGTCGGGCAGTTGGAGTTGTTGCAGTTGTTGTTTTCTTGTTTTCTTTGGCATTGTACTTTTGAGCTTCCTTGTACTTGTACCTTGTTATAAAAATTGTTTAAACATGCATATGGGCTTGGTTTGGGTTTATTTATATACACTTCTTCTTTTCACGTTTTGGTGGTTGACTTGTCCTATTTCCCGATCCAAAATAATAAAAAAGGGTAATGACACCCATATTTGTGAAAACTCATACCCTTGGTGCTAGTCGCAAACCCGGGGCCTACTGGAGGCGGGACTCGGGGGTCATTATCTCCCTTTCACCATTGCCAGCTCAGGAGGGGCATCTTTGGTGGGAGGGGGTCGTGACAGAATGGTATCAGAGGCTGATGGTTGAGAGATAGGATGGAGTCTAGAGTTAGGCAAAATGAGGATTGCATGGGATGGTAGGGCAACAGTGTTCGTTAATCTTGGTGCGTGACATAGGCCAGGGAAGACCGGCTTGGACACGGGATTTTAGGGCCCCCCGTGATCCGATGCAAGGACTCTGAGCCTACCGAACGACCAAGTGAGACTATATTGATTGCAGGGTAGAGACCCTAGGGAAGGTACATACAACATCATGTTTGTGTTTTACACGATTTGGGTGTTCTGAGAAAGAAATTAAAATAAAATGATAATTAAAACTTTGAGTTTTTCATTACTACTTGGGCTTAGGCGTTCCCTGGTTACCGAACAACTATGGCACCTGGACGTCAACAGAACGGCAGAGGAGTGGGACACAGACAGTTTCACGTAATAGAAGTGGCAACCCTAGCAAGGCCAGAGATCGAGAGAGATGTTTCTGGTTTTACTTAAATTCTCTCACTTATGTTTTTTTTAAATTCAAGATCATCACACTCCTTTGTTGGAACTCTTTTTCTCATTCTCTGGGCCTGGACCTTGTTTTTGTGAGTTTTAATGCTATGTTGTTTCCCGCTTTTCTTTAAATGTACGTGAAGAGACCTATCATGTGGGGAGGGGAAGACCTAATCCCTAATCGAGACGCATTAATGTGGATGCGATTTAACCCGTGCAGGCGAGTCAGTGCCGCCTAAAGTGGATAATATCTCGACATGGGAGAAGGAATTCCTCAAGCCATGTGTCCGGGCAGTGTGTGGGTTGTACGTTGTTGGGTGCAGTGTAAGTTGGAAAATCCTAATATATGGAAGTGGGAAGGCTCAGTCCTTAATCGAGACGCATTAATGCGGATGCGATTAAACCCATGCAGGCGAGTCAGTGCCGCCTAAAGCGGATAATATCTCGACATAGGAGAGGGAATTCCTAACTCACATAATTAGGGTTGTCGGTTATTTCTTGTTATGACAAGAGGCCTGAGAGGTATCTTGAGGGGTGGTTGTTCGGACCTTTTTCCCATTTATGGGTTGGTTTTAATTATTGAGGACGAGAATGTTTTGAGAGGTATCTGGTGTAATGGCTCGGACCTCTCCGGTCCATTCCTTTGTTGAAATCGATGTGGTCAACACGGCGTGCGTAACAATGATAATTATTAATGATAAAAACGAAGAAGAATTTATAAAAAATTAAAAGATGATTTGTCAGTTTATTATATTAAATAATAAAGATGGTGATATAAAGTGCGTGATTAATTAAATTAAAAGGGGTTTTAATTCTAAATAAGAATTTAAAAAAATAAGGCGTTTAGTTTAATATTAATTGAGAAATCGTTGGAATTAAATTAGAATAATAATAATAGGTGTTGTGTTATTAATATTATTCATAATATTAATGAGAAATTAATAAAATGAGTTATGATATTTATTGCAAATAAATGAAGATGCACAGTGGAAGCATTGTGGTGCGTTAATAAAATTAAAGGTGAGTTCGTTATTATTATTATGTTAAATAATAATAATAATGGTGGCATAAAAATATGTTGGGTTTATTAAATTGAATGAATTTAATTTAATAAAAGTGGTTTCAATTTAATCAGTGTGAAATAAAAATAAATAGAATTAAATAATTAAATTGACGGATGTTACGCGACATTGATGTGGCGTGGTTGGATTCAGATATCCAACGCGGTGGTTTAATGTAGTCAATGCGATGATCATAAATATTATTTTTATTAAAAATAATAATGGCGATGAGTTAATAAAATATGTTGATGAATTGTTATTATTATTGAAAAACAATAAATAACAATGATGACGTAAAACTATGTGTGGGAGGTTAATGAAATTAAATGTATTAAAAAGGGGTTGAATATGTAAGTTATATTAATTTTGTTTTGACATTTAATTCAATTAAATGAAATGGTTTTGAGTCGCATGGAATGATTTTAGTTTAATATGAGAATAATTATAGTAATCTAATTTCATGGGATTAAATTAGAACATTAATGATGGGTGTTATTATTAATTTTATTAATAATAACATGGAAGAGTTAGATTGGAGAGAGAATGATATAATAGAAAATTGAGAAATAATAAAAGAAAAAAAGGAAAGTCAATCAAGGAGGTGGGGCGTGATTGGTATGGGTATAGGCAAGGCGCCACTTTTGTGGAGCTTGATAAAATTGTGGAATAAAGATTGAAGATTGGAGAGAGGGAGGTATTATATGATAATAATGAAAATAAATAAATAAATGTAAAAGGGAGAGTGATTTGCAGCTTGTGTGTGAAGTGTTCCATTCATGGAATGAGTTTAAAGATATGAAATAAATAAATCAATTAAAAATAATAATATAATATTCATGTTAATGTTTTTGTAGGTAAAACACTTTTCCGACCATAACTTCTTCGTGCGACCTCGGTTTCACGAACCGTCAGCGGTAGTGTAATCCGATAATTAAGACGGTCATTTTAAGACAAGTGATGGATACCTTTTTATGAGTTATGTATCAGGTCAACGAAACACACATATTAATAAAATTAACGTCTTTTTTTAAAATGCGTGGAAACCGCGTGACATGTCGTGTGTTGACCAGTCAAAACACGTAACGGGTGTACAGTCACACCGCGATTCATCAATACATGCTGCATACTGTTTTACCTATTCGTTGGCTATATAAGAAAGGGTCGCGGATTATTTCCAAACCAATCGCTTCTTCTCTGCACGACGACACTCTTGGATGATCAAGAAGTCTTCCTCCTCTAACTTCTTTGTCCGAGCTCCGAATTACGATCCGTCAGCGGCCACAGGATCGTAGAGACGAGACGAAGCTTCTAAGCCCAGACTTGTCACCTTTCCTTCCGGCCTTCCTTCTCCAGCTTCCATCCTAGGAGGCGTTTGTCGGGTTTGGCGAAGGCGGAGGACACCGAAGGACGTCGTCGAAAGCGGCGTGATCTGGACCTTTTGAGGTAGGGATCTCACCTTTGACTCTCTAATTTGTGTATCATGTGTGGCGGGTATCCTTTTGTTTTCATGAGAAATGGTTGAACCTTTAAATAAAGATAATAACTAGTTAAAGAATGGGGTTGAGAAGTTAGTGATTGTTGTTACCTTACTTTTTATATGTCCTGTGATATTATATTTGTGAATTGAATGAGCTTCTACCTACTGAAAATCACAGTCGTTGGGGGCCTTTGCTTACGCAATTAAAAGTTGCCCTATCCTTCTGTATTTACTTATGGATGGAAACTTCATGAAATGTGGAAATTGGATAATCACGTAAAGTTGATTTTTTAAATGAAAATCTAGAACCCTTGTGCAATAACCCTGGTTGAACCAAAATAGAATAATGAACATGTGGGTGTTGTCTTGGTTACGTGGCATGTGTTGGGGGTGTTTTCTGGGCTGTTGTGGTTTGGGTGAGCAGCGGGGCTGCGACGTTTGGGTGGTGATCTTATTGGAATGGTTGATGGTGGAAACGTGGAGGTGTGAAATGTTTTGTAAACGATGGGGTTGAAATGGGAAGTGGTTGGTTGTGGAAAATGCCTTTATTTATGAAAAGTGTTTTGATTATGAAAAGTGTTTTGAAGTAAAAAGGTGTTTTCAAATGCGGAAATGTTTTGTGTGTGGAAAGGGTTTTATGTGTGGAACTTTGAAATAAATGAATGATGGAATGTTGTATGTTTGTGATAATCTTTTGTAAATGAAATGGCATGTGGTTGCTTGCGTTTTACCTAACCTTGGTTGTGGATGACAGGGATATGTTTGTGAAAGGTTTTGTCTGGATGATAGTTGCCCAGTAGTAATAATTTGATTAAACCATTGCATGAAACATGAAAACCTAAATGGGGTTGGGGGATGATTGTTTGGTTGTTGATGCATGCTTCGTGGTAGCAGTGCCGAGGCACATGCTCAGTTCCTCTTTTTAAGAAGCCATAGGTTGGGCTGTGTGTTTGGTGTATGTATATATATATTTGTATCTTTGTGTTTTGTCGCACCACACCCATGTCAAGCACCTAGTGCCGAAAACTCCCATTTTATGGGAGAGGGTGTTCCCCCTTAGTTACTAGATCCTTCCAGCTCCTTCTTCCATAGGCTATGATGGCTTGAGGTGACCTTACACCCAAGACTCTTCGGGTAGGTCTCGGAGGCTGTGATGGCTTGAGGCGACCTTTAGCCCAAGACTCTTTGGGCATGCTTACCATTCCCAAGAACCTTCGGGATGAGGCCCAGGTGTCTGCGGGCGGGTTAGTGGTTGTGGCCCAGGTGTGTGCGGGCGAGATGCGTGGTTGTGAGGCCCAGGTTTGTGCGGACGAGATGCGTGGTTTGGCCCAGGAGTGTGCGGGCGAGAAGAGTGTGGTAGCGTTAGGACGTTTGCCGTTAGGAAGAGCAGCATCTAATTAAGTGGGAAATGATGTGGGGTACCCAATACTTTTGTTCTATATATATACTAAACTTGTTTGTGTTACTTGGTGAGTGTGACCAGTGAGGCTGGTTGGATAGTTTTTCCTTGTTAGTTTCTGGTTCTTCTGTTTTCTCACGGGACCTTAGGGTGTCTCCCCACTTGTGCACGAGAGCATTAGGTTTCCCTACTTAGTATACTTCTATGCTCACCCTACGTTTACTTTCAGGTTTCCAGGAGGACTACCAGGGCCGTGCGGGACCCTACTAGTTGGGCAGTTGGAGTTGTTGCAGTTGTTGTTTTCTTGTTTTCTTGAGCATTGTACTTTTGAGCTTCCTTGTACTTGTACCTTGTTATAAAAATTGTTTAAACATGCATGTGGGCTTGGTTTGGGTTTATTTATATACACTTGTTCTTTTCCCTTTTTGGTGGTTGACTTGTCCTATTTCCCGATCCAAAATAATAATAAAAATGGTAATGCCTCCCATATTTGTGAAAACTCATACCCTTGGTGCTAGTCGCCAACCCGGGGCCTACTGGAGGCGGGACTCGGGGGTCATTATCTCCCTTTCACCATTGCCAGCTCAGGAGGGGCATCTTTGGTGGGAGGGGTTCGTGACAGAATAATGGAGGAAAATGTATAAAGGGGATTAGTAGATCCATTATGTGTGTAAATGAAGGTCATAGGGAAATAAAATGTTATTTTAATTGGAATATATTATATAAAGATGTGAATTGAATACAATATCCACAGAATACACCATCCACGGTGTGGTGTTTCAAATCCAAGGGGTGTGGATACTATTATAACTATTTCCCAAATATGATGTTTAATGATGGTTATTGATGTATGTTACCACTAAATCCTATAGGTAAAGGAAAATATCATGTGATCCCTATTTCCAATGTGGGTTATGAGAATTTAGTGGTTAATGGAACACATAAAATCCATTCTAGAAGTACGAATTGTATAATTTTCTTCTAGATTTCCCCTCTATATTATATAATGAATTTTCTAATGGTATCACATTAAAACCTCAAAAAATAAATGTTTAATTATTATTTAAAACACCTCATTGTATGATTACCACATCACTTGTTAATTATTCTTCTCAAAATGATGTTTATAATATTTTTCTTCCAAAAAATATATTTATTCACCCTCTAGTTGAATTTAATGTTATTTTGGGTATGTATTCACATTATATATACAAATCATATCAATTAACAAAGAAGGAATGTCATGATGGACATTATAAAAAAACTTATGATCAAATGTCGATGAAAGGATTAATGTGAAATCTCAATTAAAATTTCATCTATTGTATAGGTCGAGTGTTCTATTCAATTGGGGTTTTTATCTTATATTATTGGAGAGAAACCAATCATTAATGATATTCCAATTTCCCATGAGTTTATTGATTAATTATAGAAAAGTTTACAAGTGTTTCATAGAATCGTTAATTTTAGTATTCAAGGAAAATCATACCTTATGCAACACCTATTTCAAATAAACCATATTGAATCGACTGAATGGATCTACATGAATTAATAAAGAATATCTAGGGGAATAATGGTAAGGGATTAATTCAACCATGTAAAGAACAAAGGGGTGAACATATTATTTTTAAGAGTAAATATAGATAAATTGTGTAGTGTACTAATTATCAAAAACAAAAAAATATCACAACCAAAATATTAATTCTCTTACGCATATTAAAGATTTTTTGATCAATTTCATTGTGCTCAATAAATCCTAATGATTGATATTTGATTTGTATACTGTTATTTGTGGTTTTAATGTGATGGAATACACCAGAAAACCAGTTGTATGTGGGATAAACTGTATAAATTGTTAGTGACTGTTTTTAGTCTTACTAACACGTCACTATATTAATAGATTAAATTAATAGAGTCATTATTGATTACCTTGATTAGTTTGTGGTCATATTTATCGATTAAGTTCATATATATTCCAAGATAAATGGAGAGAATGAAGATCACATGATTACTGAATTTAAGATACTAAGGAAAGAATATATGAATGAATTTTATTACTAATTGTGAATTTGGATAAAAAGATTCATTTCAGGTCATGTAATCATAAGTGAGGGTAAATTGTAGATCCATCAAAGATGAATATAGTTGTGAATTGGACAAAACATACCCAAATGAATGATATCCACAGTTTTATTATATTATCTAGATATTATTGAAAAATTTGGAAATCATTATCATGGATATATAATAAAACAAAAAGTTAACTTATAAGTCTGTTATGTTCCCTTTAGAATATAAATGTGAAATAAATTGTTGAAGTGAAGGGAAGGTTGGTAAGTGAACCTATATTGACAATACACTACATTGAATATTGTTTTGTGATTTATAGTGATTAATTGAAGAATAATATGGGATGTGTTCATGTGAAATGGTGATAGATTTTTCCCTTTGTTTTTAATTATTATTGACAAGGATTTCTAGACCCATGACCTATAATTAGTAGTGGTAATCATTGCATTCAATGATTTTATTCATTGTCATTATAAGGAATTGTTTGAAAAATATATTTATAATAAATTTTTAATGTATGTATTCCCCCCAAAATAGTTTAATATTCCCTAGATAATATGTATGGAATTTATTTTGAATATTATTACTTCTAAAAACATTACGACTATGGGAATGTATGCAAGTTGGATGATGTCCTTAGTCAAAATAATCATACTATATTATCTATGATGAGGATTATAAAATCCGAAATATTTATGTATTTTCAATTGAAGGAACATGAAATATTAAATTAAGGGGAGAAACATTATCTTTATCAAATTATTGTTCGATGATCTATCCATGTAAAAATTGAAGAAACATAAAAGGAAGATGTATGGAAATAAAAGAAGGTGAGAAATATTCATGAGTTAAACCATGATTTTGATAAACTTTAAAGGTTATAGAATTGAGTATGTGTCTCTTCAATACCATTCTTGAAGAAGGTTATTTTATATTAAACTCATTATAAATTTTTTAGTTTCTATGTTATCATAAAATACTCATTTGAATATATTTAATATGTTTTGATCATAAAAATGTTTAAAAATAATTAGGGGAATTTTTCCCCTCATGTAGTACATATGATTTGAGTAATGGTATGACGGATTTAAAACCCTATGTAAGTGTATATAGGAGTTATCATAGACAATTTAAGGGTTAACACACTTTCACATAGGACATGTATGGGTAATGAGATTTGAATATTCACTTTGTAACGGTATGTGAGATGGTTCATACACTAGGTAGGTTTAAGTAATTTCCATCATAATGGTATCCTTTTATTTTAATATCTATAGTATGGAAAATAGACAACCTATTTAAGGGTCATCCCATGATTATACTTGTTTTTCAGGGGTATGATACTTCTTTTGTAAGGGTATCCTTTTTATTAATGATGTTTTGTAAGGTTAACATAAACCCACATAATGTCACTCATTTGAGAGTGCAGTCGCACAAGGGTACATTGACTTTTCCAAATCTTACATAAGGGTAACATCTTGTGTATGGGTAAAACCATGTTAACCGTAGGTATCCTATAAATAATACATCAGTTTAATGATAGTTTAAATGTTCTTTATAATTTCATCTTCTTCATCCTGTAACATGTTTTTCAAATCCTTGAATGCATTAATTAATGGGGAATTAGTTTTTTTGATTAGTTTAGGTTTATAATCCCTATTATATATGATTTTAATAAATATTCATTCATGATCCTCATGAATAAGGAATTATATGGTAAATTTATTTTTTTTACATTATGATATATTAATTACAGAAAGGTTATCTTATTTAAAATTATCCAAAACCAATTGAGTTTGATTTGGTTATCCTATTATGTTTTAGAAGCCTCAGAATTCCATTGTAAGAGATCATTGAAGCCTCCGTATATCAATATATACCATTCTTCTGGTTTCTAGAAAAAAACATTCATCTTTCTTTATCATAGATGAATTTTATGAAGGAGGATATTTTTATGTATGAATATTTATGTGATATTTCTAAAAATATTATTTCCATAAAATGGTTTAAATAAATAATTATCGTATTAGAAATTTATAAAAATATTAATGTATTAAATATTTAATGATAAATACACAATATTATGGAAAGGAATAGTAATAATTATTCTTCTTTATCAAGGATTATTCTGGAGAGAGAGAATTTATATCTTATGATGAAATATTATTTTCAATATGAAAAGAATGGGTAAGACATGATTTTTTTTAAAATATTAATTTATAGTTATTCTAGATAGATTAAATATTATTTCATGGGGTGTTTTATTCATTTTGGAAAAAAATAATAGAATTTATTCTAGGAATTCTTGGTGGGAATATTGATAATATGAACCTATTGACATGATTCTTGTAGAAATTCCATGGTGATCCTTTAGGATTAAATAAAAAACCTATGCCTAAATGGTTGATTCCATTTTGGAATCTCGTAAAAACATTTTCCCATGATTTTATTCTAGTGTTGGCATGGATTTTATTCATCACTGACAATAAATTTTTGGGGTGTGCATTGTCATATTACCCATATGTGATCCTTTGTCCATGTGTATTTTTAGAGTAGATAATTTCAATATTTTTTATTAACTCACAAGATATTTTTTATGCTAACATATATATTATGATACAATTTTATGTATATTTATCGAGATTTATCATTTTGTGTATTATTTTGTCTTTGGTGGCCTGGTATGTAGTATACGTGGTAGGTGACTATTGTTATATGATTACCCTTGGAGTGGTAGTGTTCATGATTTGAAATGTTGTTGATATTAGAAGATCATATTATTATGGATGCATGTAACATGGTGGCCTGAGGATTCGATGGAATGTTTCAAAACATGATTCCTTATGGATTATATGTATAATGTCAACTGGATGCCTTTTAGTATCAAATTAACATGTCCATTTGCGGACTTATGGATTCCAAATGACATTTTGACATCATTGAGGTCAGTTCCGATCATTTTTACAAATTTAAACATTATTCAGATAAGGAGATAAAATAAGAATGATTCAGGGTATATGGAGGATTGGTCCACATACTGCCAATCAAAAAATGATTTTGTGTTTTTCATTCTTTATATCACATTTATTATTATAATGGGATATAACTATTATACGTGTCAATATTATTAAGGACTAATCAGTGGTGTTATAATTGGATTTAATACTCACACCCTACATGGGAATTTAAATGCGTGTACAGATTTCATATATAAGGAACAGATTAAGGACAAGGGTGCCATAGACAATGACTGAGAATTAGGGACTGGATTAAATGGATGGTTCAAAACTGACTTTGGGAGACACTTTAGTTTTCATATTCATTTACCAAATACACATTTATACTGTTGAATGGATTACTACCTTAGGATCTCCTTATCTATTTATTGTATGAGTTGTATGCCACATGTTATTTTCCACTTGTTAATCGAATTATTCTTTATATAATATACTTCTTTATTATTCAGGAAATTATTTGATACCAAGGCTATAATTTTACCATTGATGGAATTAGACCCTCACGACTAGTTGATATCCTCTTATGTATGGGGAGGCACACATGGGGTCTTGTGGAACACTAGTTTGGACTTGGTGGTTCGATTCAAAGTGATACAAAATAATATTGGGGGATCGGTAATCATCATTAATGTTAAACAACATGGTACATGGTAAATTTTAGATAGGTGTATAGGAATTGGTTATGGGATGTACCATGTTCCTTGGAAATACATGTGTAGTGGACCATCGATTTACCATGGAAGGGACTCCTTTGGTAGTTTTATGTGATTTTTGTTGTTTTCATGCAGCATGATTAGGAACATTTGTTGATAGGATATATATATACCAATTATTTTGATACATACTAGTTCTTAAATTTAATTCTTGATATGTGATATATCATTAGGATAAACCTATTATTCTGAATTTCTGATATATATGTTACAATGCTATTTTGATATATCTACGTATTCATTAATTATTTGAATATATCATGATATTATGTTTCTAGTTTATATATACTATGTATATAGAAAATCACCCTTTTTATACATTAATATTACATCATTATAAATATAATTATCATAATTGTATTACTCCAAGAGGATCCATAGTTTTAGTGTCTTTGGAAAACTAGGACCAAATATTATATTTACAATATCAAGCATAATAATTTATTTATTACTTCTTCTCTAGGTTCCTATTGGAACTTGACCTATCCTTAGTACATGTAGTCACCTGAGAATATATATCAAATGATATGAGCTATAGTCTAGTAAGAGGGTAGATAAGAACAATATAGCATTGGGTGAGCATAATCATAATATCATCATTAAAATCTTGAGAGGAAACTATAATAAAAAAACATGATATGTAGAAATTCATAAAAATGAAACATCATGTCTTAGAGGTAATATACCACACGTAGTTGTAAAAAAATATAGCATCATGATCACCATCATTTTACTCATTCTCATGAAGTTTAGAACTTTACCCAATGCAGTGGATGACTGCATAATTCTGGGCGCACCTGTCACCTTAAAACATTCATATTGCGCAATATAATTCTGGGCACACCCATCACATCATAAAATTTTCATTATCATGCATGAAAAATAGAACATATATCAATAATAAAAATGGAATTTAATGGGTTTCAACTCATAATAACACATTAATAATCATTCATTTCGCAAAAGAAAGAGGGAGCAACATACTTGATACTAGAACTATCAACCTTGAGTGAGAAGTAAAAGGTGTGTTCTTGAAAGAAGAGTTCATTTGAAAAACATTGTTTTTTACATAAAATAAAGTGTAGAAAATTAATATCCAAGAATATATAAGATAACAATGAAAAAATTATTTTAAATGGGTAATGGTACCAAAAAATGGAGTGAAAGAGGTAGAGCATGAAGAAATAATGTTGGGTTCAATAATTTCCCCTTACCTTGTATCTGGGAACTTTCGTCGCATTAATGTTTTATATAAACACGTTAGAATCATTAATTAACAATTCCAGAACATTTTATTCATTAATAATCTTTATTGAGGTTTTCATATGTTCATTTATTGGAGTTTGGAAGATATATGGATTAAATTCACTGTTCCAAAATGATTTTATTTATGCTTTTCATGAATGGTTCACTTGTGTTTATGACTGGATATTCCTGCAGAACATGAATGAACATTGTAAGAACCAAATCCTTCATTATAGGTATGTTTTTCCTTTATGGTGTTTTTTGGGAAAAAGACTAGAATCTAGATATTTAAGGACTACAGGCCGTTTACTTTGGATTACACGTCGTCCACTTTGGAGTACATGTCGTGTACTTTGGAGTACACGTCGTGTACCCACCTACCACGGGTGACCGTTTACTTGTCGTGTAACGACTGAGTACATACCCATGTGGGGTGACCTGAAGACCTCCTAAATCGGGGCCCGGTTAAGGCAAGTACACATTGTGTACCATTAAATAACACATCGTGTACTTTAATTTTTAATTGTTATATCGGAATGGGGTCACGTCTGGTTCAAAGAATCCCCTTATTCTAACTATTTCTCATCCATGTGCTACCGAGGAGGGTGATTATTCGCAGAGCCCCAGATCGATCATCTGTACTCTGATTCAATCGCCATCAATTATGTTGGAATCGCCTAAGTGAGTACTTCAGTTTTCTAGAGCCTCGTTTCTTGATTTCTATCCTTTTGTTAGATAAAATTGGTTGAACGTTTCAGACATTTTTGTAGATCTATAACGTTCTTAGATGATTAAAGGGCTGATGCTGGAGAATATTGATCGTACAATGTTGAGGTAGGTATTTTGTGCCTTTATATAGTTAGTCATTGAATAATATTTCCAAAAGTGCCCAATACCATAGAATGGGTTATTGGGTATTAGGGATTTTAACCCTGGTAATGCATGTTGTGCCTTGTGTGCCTAAGTAGAGGGTTTTTGATGGGGAATACAGTTATTTTCCATTCTATGGATGTGTTTCCCATTTTTTGTTTTCATATTGTCCGTTGGGTATAGCTTCGTTGGGTAGGCTTCTTGTTATCTATGCCTAGTGTAGTTAGAATGGAGTGATATTATCTAATGTTGTCATATTCTGGAAGCTGTTTATCCAAGTAGTTCATGAAATCTATTAGCCATGTAATTCTTACGGTTTATATTGGCTGTTGAACATCTTTGTGCCCGACTAAATTACACAGGGCTGTGGGAACCTGTTGTAGTTGACCATAGGAGAATTGACACTGAGGGCTTTCCCAGAGTGTCTGTTTATTTTTATGCTACGAGACCATCGGGGGATGGTCTTTCTGCTCCCTCAGAGTGTCTTTAGTTCCACGTTGCGAGAATATAGGGATAATTTCATGTTCACTGCTTCCTCAGAGTTTCTATAGTTACCGATACGAGACCACATGGGGAATTGACAGTGAGTGTGTCCTTAGAGAGTCTATACTAAAGCTGATACAGAAGGTTTAGACTGTGAGTACTTCCCAGTGGGTTGATTTTGGTTTATTGGTTGAACCAGACAGGTTAGTATGTGAGTACTTCCTAGAAGGCTACATTTGTTTTATTAGATAATTACTTGATATATGATAATGAATGCAATTGAAACCATAGGACTGTTTACTTTTGAGTACTTCCTTGTTTATTACTTAATTTTTCATATAGTGTTTCATATATATTCACTAATAGTTAGGCATAGATCAGTGCATTGTTTCCTACTATGATTCATCTCACACCCTGTATGGGTCATTCTTCTGGGCACAAACATATTATATTTCTTTAGGTATAGATAAGGGAAAGAACCCGTATACATCTGGTACTTGAATGATGTGGAGATGGAGAGAATGGGACCAAGATGAGGCTTTTAAAGCTGCTAGAGTTTACATTTTTTCATTGTACTTTGATTTAGTAATGTATTCCAGCATTGTGAATTTTTGGGATTATTTTCTATTCATATGTATCATGCATCTTTTTTTTATATTCTCTAGTTATTTATTACTTTCATTATTCCACTTTTTACTTCTTTCATTTTATTACTACTTCTGTTATTGTTATCTATTTATTGCTACTGTATTACTCTACCAATGAGGGAATAGTTTCCCCCCACCTTACCCATGGACCTCATTACTAGTCAGTAGCCTCTGGCATTTGGGTAAATGTGCTTGAGTACATGTGACCAGCCGGGTAAGGGGAACCTATGTAGAGCTCCCCGAACCAGGGCATTCTAAAGTGGTATTGCATGAATTATTTTCTACTTGAATTATTGTCTATAGAATATAGATAGGGATAAGAAGGAATAAGTAGTTGGTAATAAGTTGTTCCCATGATTAGATAACCACTGTACATGGAAAATATGATTTGCCTCGATTATTGAAATTTTCTGGTTTTGTAATTATTACAGTTAATTTGATTTCACCGTTTGGTGATTCACATGTTTCTTGATGTGAAAATTGATAATATTGTGGTTATAATTCGGTTTCAACCCAATGAGATGAAATTATTCCATCACACACATCATCTATGAACTTTCTATAGATCACATTTCATGCATTCCTGGCATGACATTTAGGGAGCATTATTGATTTAATGTTTTTGTGATAGATGTTGTTCTAGATATGAATGATGTTTGGATAGATTCCTTAATATAATACCTACTATTTAATAGGGTATTGTATTGTGAATTTTATCATTTGAATGAATACAAAAATTTGGTTATTGAGGTGTTATGGGACCTCATGGATATGGATTTGGTGGATCATTGCAGTTTTATGTCTATTTATGACATGTATAAGATTCCAAACATTGATTCACAGGGATTATGGACCCTCACAGATTAGAATTTGGAACTTTAATGTTTTTTCCGTTGTTTCCTGGGATTCAGAGTAGTTTTTAAGGATTACTGTCTGAAAAAAAACCCCCCAAAACACATTTTGTAATGTATTTACACATCGTGTTGTCTCTAAAAATGTCACTGAATTTGTGGGAAGAAACACAGGGTAAGAAATTCTTGGTGAAAGATGTCATGTACGAGATGTGCACACTTTGTGTATATACCATTTGTATAGCCATGTGAACAATGACACATGACGATTATGGGATGTTGGTATACACCGTGTCTGGAACAAACATGGCGTGTAGGGTCTTCCGTGTAACTGGCCACGCGACTAACAACATGGGTCTATGACGTTCATTTTTGTACATGTTGTGCTTTTCACAAACATGTCGTGTATTAATTCTCTGGGAGGATTGTGGGGGGTAGTCATGTAGATCAACTCGGGTAGGGGAAAATGATTCAAGTACACGCCGTGTCATTGGAGAACAATCCATGTTTATAGGGTATTACATGAAGAGGGATGGAAGGAGTACATGGAAATGTGAAGGATTAAAGGAACATTCCATATAAGGGTCATACATGTTGTGTATCAGCGGCCAACATGCCTTTTGCAGTAGTTACAGATTCCCATTTGGAAGTGGAATGATATCATTGTGGACTTTGTGATAGGTTTATCGGGGTAGACTCGAAATAATGATGCAGTTTGGGTTGTCATTTACAGACTCACGATAGTTTATCACTTCTTTCTGATCAAAGTGACCTTCAGTGTTGATGAATTGGGAAGGTTGTACATCCGAGAGATTGTATGTTTACTTTGAGTTCTTCACTCCATTGTTTTAGTTAGGTACACTCTTTTTACATCTCGGGTCTGGTAGGAATTATAGAGGGATTTGGGTATACAAGTACTTCTGAGGAAGCATACAATCCCAATATATATGGCCAGTTTGAGCATACGATACTTGTGATGGAGGAAATTCTTCAAGCGTGCATCCTAGATTAAGGATTTTCTTGAGAGAATCACATACCTCTTGTAGAGTTTCCCAACAATAATTGTTTTGATTAAACAATACAGATGGAACCTTGTAAGGCATTGTGTGGTAGGCCATTCTAATCACCCTTATGTTGGCTGGAGGTAGGAGAGGAAGCTATGTTGGGACCTCGTCTTGTCCTAGAGACAACAGAGTAGATATAATTCATTTGGAAAAGGATGGATACTACATGGTAACAATAGAATAATTATGATGATCAATAGAGATGACCTCTGGAGTTTGAGGTCAGGGATCAGGTTTTTATAAATGTCACATGAAGGATGGAACATAAGAGGATTAGGAGACATGCCAAGATTTCACCAAGATATGATTGACATTTTGAGGTTTTAGAGAGAGTCTTTCTGGTTTCCTATCGGTTTTTGTTACCTCAGAGGTCTCAGGATATGCAAGACGTCTACCCTGTTTCTCAGCTACGACATTACTTCTCATACATGTCTGAAGTTTTTCAAACTGAGTAGCTCAAGTTAGAGGATTACTAATTGTTCGAGGTGCATCCTCTCTGGTTTTTTAATTGTAGTGAAAAGGTTCTCTATGGTTGGTTTGTTCCTCTGGTACAAGTTCTATGGAATCACATGAGAGTACACGACGATACTTGGGTGAGGGAGACTGATGTATGATCCCACTAGTTGGAGCTGTTCGAGGATTCTTCTTCTACGCTGCACAGTTAGGGATATTCGGGGAATAATTTCTTTAAGGGGGGAATTTTGTAAGAACCCAGACATTATTTTCAGGTGATTTTTTCCATTCTGTTATTTTTTTGAGAAAAATAATAGAATATGTAAATTTAATGAAAACATGCCTTGTACTTTGGAATACACATCATGTAACCGGTTTCTACGGGGGATCGTGTACTGGCTGTGTAATGCCCGAGTACATGGCCGTGTGGGGTTACCTGAAGACCACCTAAAGGAGGGACTAGTTGAGGAAAGTATATGTTGTGTACCTTTAAATAACATATCGTGTACTTTTATTTTTAACTGTTATATCAGACTAGGGCTTCATCTCATTCAGAGAATCACCATCTTCTAATGACTTCTCTACCAGGTGAGAACATGGAGCACGATTCTTCCCGGATCCCCTGATCGATCATCTGTTCTCTGATTTAACTACAATTGATTGAGTTGTAATTTCCACAGTGAGTTCTTCCTTTTCCTAGAGGCTCATTTCCAGATTTCTCTCCTTTCATGAGATATTGTATTTCGAACATTTTAAAGGAGTTTGTAGATCTACATTGTTCTAGGTCGATTCAAGGGCTGATGCCAGAGTATATTGATCTTCCAATGTCGCGGTAGGTGGTTTGTGCCTTTCCACATTTATCATTTTAATATTATGTGAAAAAGTGCCCAATTCCTTGAACAAGGTATTGTGTGAATTGGGATTTTAACCCCATTAATTTATGGTATACCATGGGTGCCTAAGTAGAGGTAGTATGATTTTTAATAGGGTTATTTTCCCTGATATGGATGTTTTTACCATATTTTTTTGATTTTAACCATTGGGTATTGCTATGATGGTTAGGCAGCTTGTTTTCCATGCCTAGTATTGTTAGGATGGAGCGATATTGTTTGATGTTGTTATATGATTGTATATTTTTATCCATGCAGTTCTTGATATCTAACATCCAAGTAGTTCCTAAGGTTTACATTGGCTATTGAACATCGTTGTGCACGATTGACTTACACAATTCTGTGGGAACCTAGTGTAGCATACCATAGGGGGAATGGAAGCTGAAGGATTCTCCAGATTGTCTGTTTACTTTTACATTACCAGACCACAGAGGGATGAATTTTGTGCTTCCGCAGAGTGTCTGTGGATCCATGTTGCGAGACCATATGAGGAATTGGATGTTGAAATCTTCCTTAGAGATTCTATAGTTACCGATACAAGACCAGGTGGAAAATTAATGGTGGTAGCTTCTTCGGAGATTCATTGCTAAATTTGAACCAGAAGGGTTAGACTATGGGATCTTCCATAATGTTTGGTTGTGTTTGATTGGTCGAACCAGTGGGGTTAGGCTATGAGTACATCCCCCAAGTTTACTTTTTTTATTATATTCTTACTTGATATATGAAAATAAAATTAATTGAATATATAGGATAATTTACTTTTGAGTACTAATTTGTTTATTACATTATTTTTCATGTTTTCTGCCATATATATTCACTGACAGTTAGGAAAAGATCTTTGGGTGGTTGCCTACTAGGATTTGTCTCACACCTTGTTTGGTTCATGTTTTTGGGCCCAAATAGAATACATTACTATAGTTATAGATAAGGGAAAGTTCCATTCTACTTCATGTACTTGACTACTGTGGAGTTGAATAGGATGGGGCCAAGCTAAGGCTTGCGATACTGGTGGAGTTTATTTTTTATCTTTGTACAGTATTTTTGTACTTTTTCCAGCATTGTGACATTTCTGGCTGCTTTCCTTGACATATTTTTCAGGCATCATTTATAAATGTGATGTAGTTGTTTATTAATTTCAGTCTTTCTTTGTATACTTATTGAATTTTATTACTACTTATCCTATTGTTATCTGTTAATTTTTGATGCAATTACATTGAAAATGGGAGAATAGTTTCCCTACTATCTAACGCAAGGGCCTCTATTCTATTCAGATGCATCTGGGGTTTGGGGAAATGCTCTTGAGGCCATGTGACCAAGTAGGTATGGGGCACCTCGGGGCGGCGCTTGGAACTGTGATGTTACAAACATCAAAACTAACAATTATTCATTTTATTGATATTACAGGAGCTTAAATTATCTTATAATTTATTATATTATCTACCATGAAGATGAATAATTTGATAGTAATTTAATGATGATCTTTTGGGATAATTCGGGTGGGATTTCGTCCACATGAAACCTGTTTCTTCCAATAATTTAGTAATATGTACATAAGATAGATTCAGAACATTAAATAGAATGTAATACATATAAGATAATCTGGTTCAACTATAAAAATGGGTTCATGACTAGATCGTAAGGTGAAAAAAATTGAAAACATGTTGTTTTTGAAGGTGATAAATTAACACCACACGAACAACGTTTTCCTTTCAGAAAATAAAAAGAGGAGAAGGGGGTTGGATGATATAATATCCCATTCATATCCTGAAATTATAGTATTTGTATAATACAAGATTTAACATACAATGTGTATGAATATAGGTTCGGATATAATAAGAAAATAACATCAAGTTGAAAGGAAATTAATGGGAATGAGAGGGGGGAAATACCTCCTGAGTTATCCTTTAATGATCATCCTCAAGGCACCTTGGATTGGTCTTCTAATGAGACCAGAAGCTTCATGGTTGTGATAGAGGGGATAAGGAGTATTCTTGGGAAGAGTTTAGACAATTCTAGAGTTTTGTGTGGTGTGATGAAAATAAGGTGTGAAAGGTGGTATTTATAGTGGATGGAAGATGGGTTTTCTCAATATAATATTCATTTATTTAATATATCTCCACAAGAAAAGTAATATTTTTTATTCTAGGAACAGTTAAATTAATTTTATTATATGAATCGGAGCCAATTGGTCTTACGTTAGATGAATTTAAAACATTACTCTATATTAGTGTACTTAGCTTGTTTTTTAAATTATTGTATGTCACTATTCATAAAAGAATCACGCATTTCATAAAAATCCCAAAAATTCACCGTAAACATTTTTCAATGTTTAGAATCCAAAAATGAAGTCCATTTTTTATAAATAATTATCTAAATGTGATTAATTTAATTTTTAATTAAACACATAATCTACTTGAAAAAATACAGTGTTTAAAACATTTGTTTATTTTTTAAAAAACATAGGTACATCATGATTTCACATAAATCCTACACATATGCTATCATAGGCGAGGTTACTATTAATGAGGGTATATAACTATTCATAAGGGTACCATTACTATTTATGAGGGTATGTTGTTATTCACCAAAAATATGTTTGTTCTATTAGACTCCCAAAATCACCATGAACACATCCTTGCATGTCAGAATTTTGAAATTCAAACAATAGAATTGGAAAATTATATTTAATGGTCACATAGTATTTAGTATCATTATATTTCATTGTTATTCCTAATGTGATTATCCTAAAAGGAATTATTATAAGAATGGAATTCCATTAATAAAATTTGTGTCGTTACATTTTTCCCCCATATGAAATTTCACCCTCAAAATTTCATTTTACACAACCAGATGAGGGTACTTCTCCTTCATCACTTCCTCCGATTCCTAAGTATCTTCATAAAACATTTGGTTCCTCCACAATACATTGACCAGGTGGGATGTATTTTTGTTCAGAACCTTCTCTCTTGTGTCTATAATATTTACTATTCGCTTCGTATAAGAGAGATCATCTTCCAGTTGTACCACCTCTGAGTTCAATACATGTGCGGGGTTTGGTGTGTACTTCCTCAGACGTGATACATGAAACACATCATGAAAATGATCCATATTCGGTGAAAGTGAAAGCCGATCATCCATGGATATTATGTGGTCATGGATCTAAAAGGGGGAAAATGTACCTTGGGCTTAGCTTCCCTTTCATTCCAAACTGCATGACTCTCTTCCATGGTGACATTCGAATAAAAAATTTATCTCAAACATCGAACTCTAATTCCCTTCTACGATTTTCAGCATAGCTATTTTTCCGACTCTGAGCAGCTTTGATGTGTTTTTGGATGATTTTAATTTCTTCTATCATCTCTCGCATAAGGTCATGTCCATGTATCATTCTTTCACCAACATCATCCCAACAGGATGGATTTTTAAATCGCTTTACATTTCGAACGTAATACAGAGCCATCTAAATACTTGAGTGGAAGATATTGTTGCATGAGAACTCAACCAATGGGAGATCTTGATCCCATCCACCTTTTAATTCAAATGAATATGCTCTTATAATGTCTTCACGAATATGAATAATTATTCCAAATTGGCTGTCATTTTGGCGGAGATAGGCCATGCTGAAATTCAATTCAATACTCAGGGAATGTTGAAGAATTATCCAAAATTTATATGTTAACCTTGGATCATGGTCAATGAAATTTGAGTGTGGAACACCATGCATTATCACATTATCCATCACATATAGATTTTGAATTTTGTTCAAGTGAGAGGTCTTCTCAAATATCTATAAAATGTGAATTCTTGGTGAGACGTTCAACCAAAACCCACATAGCATTATTTCTGTTTGACATCTTTGGGAGACCAATGAAAAAGTCCATAGTGAAATTATCCCATTTCCAATGGGTAAAGGCAATGAATTCATTATCCCTTTGGACTTCTATCTCTCTACTTTAACTTGTTGATAAACCATGTACCGTGAGATATATTTTTTGGCCTCTTTTTTCTTGTTATCCCACCAGAAGTTTTCATAGAGATCTTGGTAGAGCTTGGTGCTACTAGGATGGATAGAGAATGTTGAGATATGTGCATTGTGCAATAGATCCTTTTTTACCATGGGTGATGATGGCACAAAAATTTGTGTTCCAATCAGAATCACAACATCATTGTCGATATAGAACAGTTAGATCCTCCCATCCTTTACTACATTCACCATATTTTGTATCTCTAGATCATCCATTTTTTCCTCATTAATCATCTATTGGATTGATGTTTCTGTAATACATTGGGAAAGGTAGGATGTATCTCATTCCCTTATGATTTCCAAATCCATCCTTTGCATATTCAAGAGGATCAGGCCTTTATCAATCCGTAACATGGATAGAGTGGCATGTTATTTTCTACTCAGATCATCAACTACCTTGTAATAATTTGTAGGATGATAGTGAATATAGAATTTGTAACCCTTGGTTACCTCTATCAATATCATTTGACGCATGTTGAGCACCTTTTGTGTGATTATATACTATGGAATTTTTTGGTCGGTGTAAATTTCAAACTTATCACCATAAGTTAGTTCCTCTATATTTTCAATGAAAAACACATGGCTTCCAGCACTATATCATGTGTCAAGTAGTTCTTATCATATATATTCAACTTCCATGAGGCGTAGACGATAGAATTATTATTTTGCATGAGTACACAACCCAAGAATTTCTTTGAAGCATCATTGTATATTGTAAAACTTTCTCCAATTTTTGGTAGTGTGAGTATAGGTGAAGTGGTCAGGCGACTCTTTAGCTCCTTGAAGCTTGCCTTAAATTCTTCTGTCCAGACATACATTACCCCTTTCCATGTTAACATATTTAGCGAGTGTGAAAATATTGAGATATTTCTTACAAAACATCAGTAATAACCATCTAATCCAAGAAACCTGCGGATTTTTGTGACACATAACGTTATTATTGGTATGTACTATATAACCCGTTTGAAAGCTCACATTAATTGTTATCAGAGATGGGTGTCATTTTCATAACTGGAGGGAGAGAGTTATGTTGTGACTAAAGAGTTGGAATTTGGAGTAAGTAGAATTGGTCCAAACATGAGTCATATTTGTATGATTATAAGATAGATGATAGGCTTGTTTATTTCTTTAGGTTTATTTTTTAGGCCCCTAAACATATCATATAGCCATGGATATCTATTACGATATATTCATGGATTACTATAATGGAATTCCTCTTGATAAAGTAGTCGAATTGGATATAGATATTTTACAAGGTGGACAACATATTTTTATACATTCTTATCAAATGGAGTTGGTTGAGATCAAAGAGAATAAGTTGTATCATGATGAATTAAATAATAAGGGTTTTATTAATTAGAGTACTTCTCTATATGGTACACCGCTTTTTTTATCTAATAAGGCGGATGGTAGTCTTTCAAGCTACACCAACTACAAAAATATAAATCATGTTAAATAGAATAGCATATATCATTTTCCCAATATCGATGATATTTTTAGTTAATTATATAGAGATCGTCGGTTCTCCAAGATTGATATTTGATTGGACTACCACCTACTATTTTTGGGAGAGGAGGAAATCCCGAAGATTGGGCTTCAGAGTAGATATGATAAGTACATGTATATGGTGATGTAGTTCATACTAATGAATGTGTCGATAATGTTTATAGTTATCATGAATCATATCTTCTACCCTTACATATGCTCTACCATTTTTGTGATCATTGATAACATACTAATATACTCATTGAAAATGTAGAAATGTTCTATGTATCTAGATATATTCTTGAGTACACTTCGAGGACATCAAATTTTTGACATGACATCAAGGTGAAACATTTGTATTTAGGAAGTGTGTTTATTGGGGAATTTTGTATCACGTGCATGAATATCCAGGGAACTATAAAAAGTAGAGGTTGTAATTTCCATGAAATTTCCTCAGAATATGTTCCATATGAAGAGATTTTGGGATCAAAATTATATTTTCAACATTTTATCTAGGACATTTCTAAATTATCATCAACTAAAATGAAACTAAATTAGGTGGAGTGAAGTTATGGGGGAAAGACTAGTGTGGTATATCATTACTTCTGAAGAAGAGGACATTGACTAGAGATCTAGTATAAATACTTATTGAGTATGGAATCATATATTCACTATATTTTATTCATCAAGAATTGGTTTTGGATTAGTACTGATATAGAGAGTGCATGTAATAGATAATGGGTCATGACAACTGTGAACTCATGATTGTAATTTCCCTATTAAAGATAGAGTTGGTAGTTAAGTCCTATGATTGAATTTGTTGGAGACACTATCTCTTCGGTGAGAGGATTTATTGACCACCTTGACTACATTGACCTCTATTATATCTACACACAGTGGAACTTGAATATGAGGAAGAGGCAATGGGTGGAGAATCTATACAAATTTGACATTGAGTTATAGTATGAACTATGGGAGGGAAACACCATGGTGGATTATCTTATCCATTAGACTTAGGATTATTCTATTATTTATGAGTTAAATTTAGGGGAGTTTTAGAAAAAAGGGATATAATATTTTTGTTGGATGCTTGATGCTTTTGAGTAACAATGATGGATGCAATATACTCCATTGGCAGATGCATATTCTCTACTAGAAAATGTAATGGGTATATGAGGCACTAACCCAAAAGAATCTATTTTGTGAGAACAAGTAACTAGAGGTAAATCTATTTTTGGGTGGAAATTGGTAGAAGAAAATGTGATCCCCACATACAGGGGAGTAGTAGACCATGATTCCATCATTGAAGAGCTAATTAGGGTAGTATATTAAATGGTAGAGTATGTATACTCTGTAGGAACATGATAATGTTCGTGACAAAATAGATGTTCTAGATCATGTGTAGGAAGGCTATGTGATTATGGAAAATAATAATGTTGAAATACCAAACTACATGATGTCACAAATAATAACTTATTGTCTCAAGATTCATTGATTTCTGTTGATTTAATGATTGTGGAAGGTAAGTATGAAAATGAAAAATAATAATACATGGAGATCATACACCATTCTAAGGAAGATATTCTAGAGGAGGGTTTCTAGATCAATGTTTCAAAATAGGAAGGAAACAAAAAATTTGAGAGAATGAATCATGTCTATACTAATGACGAGAAAAGGGTGTGAATTAAAAAACAAGATCAAATATTTTTCATTATACTTCAATGAATGGAATTTCAATTTGGAGGAGTATATTCAAAATTGGGACATGATGGCCAATCATTATAAAGATATTATCAACTATGATCGAGATATGAAGGTAAGTACATTACGTTAGAGATTATATAGGGTGAATGATTCCAATAATATTTGACATTCCCTTAATGGGTTTTTTATTTATTATGGTGTCTCATTAAATTTTTTTGAACCTATGTGGTTTCCATATTTTTCCACATTGTGGTTTTTGAAATAAAAATTTAATTTTCAGTATCTTCCTTAAACGATAAAGGATAAAGGTTGAAAAAAAGTTCCATAGTGGTTTATATCATACACCTTTATTCATATGTGGATGTAGTAGGACATCATTATGGAATTTTTGATGGGGTTAACTTGGACCCCAAGGAGTTGTGATTCTATCTGGCTGATGTCTGATCGGTTGGAAGAGGTTTCTCTCTTCATACTGTTCCAAGTGATAGACTGAATGAATTAGATAAAAATATTGTATCAATGTATGATCATATGGTTATAGAAAGTTCAATTGAGGATTCTATCTATTATATATTCATGTTTTAAGACACGTTTTGGGTACAGATTATGGAAATCTATACGAATAGAATTTATATTGAACACTACATTTCATCCTATGATTAATAGATAGTCATAGTGAACAATTCCAGTAGTGACGGATATAATATGCACTTTTTTTATTAATTCAATTTAGCTATTAATGATCAATTATCCGTGGTAGAGTTCCAATATTTATGAAAATTATATTTGGGTGGAACCTTATGAGGCTTTTATGGGTGTCCATATCATTTACTACTCTATTTGCATGAGGATGGTGAGGTGTCTATTGTGGGACCTATTTTGGTTTAAAAGACCTTTAATGGAGTGGAATTTCTTTACAAGAGGTAGACCACTACATAGAATAGAAATAGTTCATATATTGACCGTTTGAGGAGACATTTGGAGTTCTCTATTTACAATCTAGTTTTAATGAGATTGAATCCTCAGTTAGGCCACCAATGTCCAATAAATCAAGATATTCTTACCCAATGTTATGTTGGACCCATGGAGATCACTACAAAGGTTGGGATAGTGGAAAACCTTACGGATCATCCTTCACATTACCAAGAAATAGAATATGTGTTTCATATGAATCAATTGTAGAGAAACATTATTGATCAAACCATTGTTATAAACTATGAGGATGTTGATTTGGAGATAGATTTATCTTATGATGATCACCCAGTATAGATCATTTAATGTAGTGAGAAGGTTTTGATGGGGATGATAGTGCCACTTTTCTAGATCCTATGGCAGTATGCACACATCCAAGTGGATACATGGGAGCAGTTGTCATATGTTTGATCTTAGTATCATGAGTTGTGTAGGATGGACTAATAGTGTCAATTATTGGGGATTATAAGTCATTAGATGTGTATAATTGTAATATTATCAACTTGAAAATGTTATTAAATGCATTTTTTAATAAGATTTATAAGACTTTTCTATGAAACATTAAATCTTTTAAGAAATATTTTACCATTACATTGATCTTATAATTTTTATAAGGGTATAGAGGGGTTTAAATACCCTTATTATGGGTAGAAAAAAGATTCCATGTGATATGTTAGGGTAAAGTCAATTTTACATAGGCTTCATAAAGGTAAGGCCATATTTATATAAGATGGGTAGGGGTAAGTGAACTAGTTCATATTCTGCAAATGGGTATGGGATCACCTATGTAGAGAATCCATTTCGATTCAATGGATGTGTCAAGGTACTATAATACTTGTGTAAGGGTTATGTAATGATTTTACTTGTTTTGTAAGGCCAATATACTTCTTACTTAAGGGTAGTACATCTTTTAAATAATATATGTAATAGTTCCAACAACCGATGTAAGGGTATTTACTCTAGAGTGGAGTTGTGTAATGTTTCCCAAGAATTTCCAAATCCTACATAATGGTAAAAATATATATAAAGTTAAATGTAAGTTTCAATTACATAGAACATACACTATAGAGTAGGTTAATTATTATTACTTTGTTTTTCAGAATTTCACCTTCTTCAACCTGGAACACAATTGTTTACAAACATAAATGCCTTAAATCATCAGGAATAATTATTTTAATTTATTTAGGATTAAAATATCAGTTATGAAGGATTTTAATCCCTCCACATACAATATCTTTATGAAGAATTAATTAAATGGTAATTTAATTTTGGTATTCTTAATTTTTGTGAACCTATATTAGCATTGGCCTAATTAAAATTATTCAAACCCTAATTTCATTTCTTATGTTATTCTGTAGAGTCTAAGAAGGATTATAATTCCATTGTGTGAGATATATGTATCCTTTTTATATCAATCTAAATCAATTTTCAATTTCAAGGAACACAAAACCTTCATATTTCCCCCCCATAGGTGAAAAAATTGGATGATATTATTTCCAAGTAATATTATCCACGTGCTATTTGTAAAATAATATTTCTTAAAAAATGTACAATATTATTACATAATATCATATGAATATTCCATAAAATATGGTTGGAATAAATCAATAATGATAAATTACTAGAAATATTAAAATGAACAGTTGGTATTATTATTTTTTGTCTTGAATTATTTTGAAGAGAGAAATGTATTATATTATGTGGAAATATAATTTTCTTACAGGAAGGAATGGTTAACACAAGATTTTTCTGAAAATGATTATTTCGAATTATCTTAGAGAGGCAAAGTATTATTGTTTGTGGTGAATAATTTATTCTAAAATAAAAAAAATGAATTGGTTCTAAGAATCATTTGAATGTGGATTGATATGAATAACATGTATGTATAATTTTGGTAGAGATTCCAAGATTAACCTTTATTTTGACATCGAGAACCATGAGTTAGGTATTTACATACCGTCTAGGGATCTTATATACACTCATTTCCATGATTTGATTCTATTTTTTAATGGTTTTCATTCTCCATTGATGGTGATTTATTTGTGCATGTTTTTTTTCACATTAATCATATATGATACTTGATCAATTATTATTATTATATTATCTTATTTGTGTGTTTGATTTTTGAATCACATGATTTTTGTTATGCTATGATATTTCTCATGACTCCACGTTATGTATAATTCCTAGGATTTAACATGTTTTATATTATCAGAACATTGGATTTATTGTGTTTGGTATATGTGGTAGGTGATATTCATGGTATGATTACCCCTATGAGGAGGAGTGTTAATGATGTCTGACTTTGACAATTGCGGGGCATGATATCCTTTTGGTACTATGAAATACGATGCCTTGATGATTCCAATGAACATGCTAAAACTCAATTCCATGTTGATTACATGAAGTGTATGAACCCAATGACTTGTGGATTTAGAGTATCATGTCCACTCGATGACTTGTGGATTCTATGTCCCCTTCCATTATCATTGAGGATAGAAATAATAATGTATGCCATCATTGAATGTAATTATGGTATTTAACATAAATAATCAGTATCTAGTTTTCTGTTTACTATGATTTCATTATCATGTGTCATTATTATAGAATACACCTATTATACTTGTTTAAAATTGATAAGAACACATTGATGGTGTCATACTATGTTTTATTACCCACACCCTAAATGGGAATCTTGATGAATGATATACCTTTATTATAGAGATACAAGTAAGGGAAAATGGACCATATCTAATGGAAGTAAAATGGAGCAAGTAAATGATGGAGGGATTGGCATATAATGTATGAGACACCATAGTTTTCTTATTTATGTATATTTCACACTTCAATACTCTATATAGGATTTATATTTTGGGATCCTATAATTGATTTAGTATTTGAAATATATGAAACCTTTTAGTTTCATCATGCAATAATGTTTCTTTATTACATTGTTTTTTATTTTCTATTTGTAAAATGACATGATTCCAAAGGTATATTCTTCCCACTAATTGAAATAGACCTATTCTACTAGTTAGTGGCCTATTTTTCATGGGGAGTAATGGATAAGTACATGTGGAACTCTTGTTCTGACAAAATATTTTGGGTTGGGGTGTTACCCTCGTATATAATCATTCTTTATTCATCTTGAATGAATGAATGTGTATGGAGATATGAAAGACTTTTTATATGGGAAAAATTTGAAAAGAGATATTCCATAGTATGTATATTGATACTTGGTATGTTATTAACTTAACTTTAAGAGAAATAAGTCTGTGTTAATGTTACAACCATTACCAATACTAGAATGTAAATGGGAAAACATTAAAATGAATTTCAGATTTGGAAACCCAAAACACCCATATGAAATAATACTATTTTAGTTTTATTCATCTTCTGAATGATGTTTGTAGATTTTATTTCTACTTGAGAAGATGTTTCTATTGATAAGATTATTAGTATACAAAAATAATGAAGTGGAAAGGGAGTATGGTATACTCCATTCTATTGTATCAAATCGATATTTAAGGTTTACCTCAATGTTATGTGAAGTAATCATCAACATCTATATTAAGGGAAATGTTTTAGTACTACATGTTATCATAATATTGATGGACATTCTTTGAAAAAAATTCAAACCATATCGATTATTCTATATTCCTACTATATTTATTTGAAAGGTGGTTTGTTTTGACACTTTCCTCTAGAATTATTATCATATAATAATAACATTAACTCAGGCACTCATATGGCTCCTTATAAAGGCCTTTATAAATGATTCAAACAATTATAACATTATTGGATTGATTTTAAGATATAAAATAGTTGGGACATGTGATAATTGAAGAAAATTATAGAGAATATTAGATCTATTCAACATCACATCAAGGGTTTTCTATTTTGATAAAAGAGTTATGTTGTCAATAATTGATGTGATCTTGAATTAAATGTTGGCGAGAAGGTATTAGTATACATATTTACATGGAAAAAGTTTATTTGATTATAAAATGAGTGAAATAAGAGCCCTATATTAATCATCACTTTCAATATTCATGATGGGATGGGGATAATTTCTTATATCTTTGAACATGAAAAAAATATCTATCATGTTTATGATGTGTTTCATGTATCTCTCTTAAGGATGTACATAAATTATCCTTAATACCTACTAACCTTAGATTTCATACCACTACAATATGATCATTCCTGTGAAGAAAAACTTGTAGAAATATTAGATCATTAAGATAATGTGCTATAGAACATGACTACTCACCTTGTTAATGTTCTATATAGTAGTCGAAAATATGAAGAAGACACATGGGAACCTAATGATGTGAAAAAGAATAGATATAATTATTTTTTACAATCATAGTGACATAATTTATAAGGAAATGTTCATTTTAGGGGGTTCAATGTAACACCATATGATTTGATAGGTATTACATTGAAATAAATGTAAAGAATTTGATATCTTGCTTCACATGCAACCCTGAGTCTAAATGAAGCACAATATATTATGACCATTATATTGTATCTATTAGGATTGAGAGTATGAATAATATTAAACATAATTGGATGTATATGTAAATATATAAATTTTTTTATTATCTAAAATTCATTAATTATTTCTTATAAAATAATATCAAAATTATAAATAATCATCTCTTTATTAGACGACATTTTTTCTATAGAATCTTTTTCTATCTATTTTTAAATTTTTTTTCAAAATATATTTTGATAAAAATAAAAATTTAATCTTAGTTAAACGTCTTAGTAATTTATTAATAGTAAATCATACATTATTTATCTAATGGTTACAAATTCAGGTAAGTTCATAATAATGTAAAATGAGTTATTTTACAGAAAACAATTTTTATGAGTGAAAAGAAATTTTTTATGAATAAATATAATAAATAACAATTGATTACAAATATTAAGTAAATTTAATGAATATATATTCCATAAAATACTTTACGATTAATTAGATTGTTTTACTATGAATGTGATAAAGTAAATTATGTTATATTATTAAAAAATAATTTTTCAAAAACATGTTTCTGGTTTGTATTTGTGTTTATTTTAAAATGGATATCAACCATTTATATGAATTTAATTTCATAAAATATTGAAAATTATATAATTATGATTTTTTAATATTTTAATTGTGACACATTAATTTTTTGTCATCATGAATAGTGAAATTAGAACAAATCTATTACAATAGTTAAGGTTAAAATGGGTTTACCATGGCTATTCAACTAAGGGGTAACGGAATTAATACAATATAATATTGTATAATTATCATATTTTAAAGGTATTTATAACCAATATTGTCCTAAATTTTATTCCATATCCACATGGAATCATAATACTAGATAAAGTTATTAATAATACTAAAATATTTTATGTAATTCAAGTGTCTCCTCTCCCCACTTATAAAAGGGAACCTACCATCCTCATTTATTAATTAATATTATGACCTATACCAATGAAAATTCATTTCAAACAACCTTCTTTTTTTATTTATATCATATTAGAGCCAATTTTGATCTCCCAATACCAATAATTTTTTTTCATAAGGCACAATCTATAGGTGGAATCTCAAATAATAGTAAAAATCATAACCAAAATCTATCACCTTTATTTCATCTTATAATTACCCAAACTGTATTATATACATATTAATTTATTTATATTAGTATGATAAATATACTTAGATGTTATTAGTATTACGGGATATCCATTTTTCACCTTATTTCCCTCAAATGTAAAATGTATGTATCGCTCGAGCGTATGTGTAGACCACTTCCTCTATGTAACTATATGATTGATTTTATATCACCACCTAAAATTTGTAGATATGAAAATGGATTTAATATATATATATAATATTAATGATATAATAATTATTTTTTAATGGTAAAATATTATTTATCTTTCATTCCTTGTTTTTATTAGAGAATGAAACATTGTTCATGAAAACGTGTGTATTATCATCTCTATGAATGTTGTAATGTATATATAAATATAGATATTGGAAGATTCTAAAAATGTATTTACTAAATATATGTTATATTTATATCAGATTTATCATCTCATGGTTGATTGATCTATGATCAATATATAGGGACCGAAACTGCCAAATTGAAACATACATGAAAAATGAAATAGTTAACACCCTGAAATGATGATTAAATGACTAACTATTAATAAATGGATGTTGAAATATTATAATTAGATAATATATGATAATTGATTTATGTATATAATTATTTTAATGAAGTATATTAAATATAAATTTATTATATAATATGTTATATCTCTTATAGATAAAGTTGGACTTGAGGTAGGGGTTATATGTTACAATCCCTCAAATATAACATGATTTTTCTCCTTAAATTCATGATAAATAAATTATATAATATATATTTAAAAATATTTTGATATTTATTCTACATAGGCTATTTTTGTAAATCACAATTGTTCATTTAATATTTGTCTCTCTACGTACTCAATGGTCTGAAATAATGATTTAAAAAAGGATTTTTTTTCTATTCAGTATAAAATCATTTTCCCGTGTCCGTAATTTCATTAAAAGTTTTTCAGGAATTTTTAAAATATATAAATATTATTTATTGAAGTCAGTTTTACCGTTGTTTAATTTTTTTTTTCAATTTTTTTAAATGTAATCCCCATGTCATTTTCAAAACGAGGTAACATTGACTTTGGCTGAAAATGTGAAAGGAGTTATTGTTCTAATTTATTCCACACAAAATATTTTCTCTCCATCATGAAATCCAGTTTCGTTTAAAATTAATTTTCTAGTTTCCATATAAATTTTCAGATAAAAATATTTCCTAAGAATTTGGTATATTTTATGATTTTGAATATGTGGTTTCAAAATGATATGGTTATTTTCATCATGAAATAGTATAATGAACTTTTAAAGAAATTTTTCATTTATGATAATATACTTTGATGATTCAAATGATTAACGAGGGACATGATCCAATAATAGACTACTAATTAATTCTCAATATGGTTTATGATTGTTGGTATGAAATATTGATGAAAGACATTTTTTCTATCAGTTATATGACAAACCATATCATTCATAAATTTATTTTCTATGTATAAAATAATATCTGATCAATATGAATTGAAAGAAAAAAGGCATTGCATAAAGAAGGTTCCTGAATAATGAAGAGAATGACAGGATCCCTTTCCAATATAGCTTGTTTCCAAAAGCTGAGGAGGACCTTCTTGAGAGCTTGCAGGAATATTTGGAGGATTATAGAGGATAAAGGGAAAATTTTAGTCATTAATAAAGGATTATTATTGTATAAGAATGAGACTATGGGTGGGTTTATGTAGGAAAATATTGGGGAGTTCGTTATTATTTTCCAAACATTGGTTTTTTTAATCTATATAATAAATTAATAAAAAATCATCCCAATGGTATTTCTCATGGTTTCTACCAAATAGGAGTGGTTTTAATTATTTTATAATTCCATGAACTGATCAATTTAAAATAATACACTATTGATATAGATGTGGGTCATGTTTACAAATAATTTATTTTAAAACCATAACGTCTAATGAAAGTTATTCATGATTCATAAAGGGTTTATAAAATTAATCAAAAAACATGAGAAGAAATTTTTTATGTTTAAATATATTTTTGGTGGTGGATTCCTTTTATTTAATATATGACATCAATTTTGGTTCATGATGATGTGATAATTTATTATGTATACTAATACTGTATTTAATTTTTACCTGAAAATTCAACTTTCATATTAAATTTAAAAAAAATCACTGTTTGATAACTATGACATGGTGATTCAAGAAATATAAAAATTTTTTATGAAAATTATTATATAAATTAGTGAAATTGAACATTTAAATTAACATCGCTATTTATTTTATATTACATCATATTTTTGAAAATAACATTTTTCACCCATATAAAAATTAAATTTTCAATTCATTAAATTTTATTTTAATTTATAATAATATATAATATTGAAAAATTATATTTTATTAAAATATAAATTATTTAAAAATTCTGAAATTCATTGAAAAATAAAATATTATTTTTTTCTTTTAAAAACTAAATTTTTATTAAATTCATTACATAATAATTTATAAACTAAAAAAATAAGGAATAAATATAATCATTGGAAAAAATATATACATACTCATTACATTAGTTTCACAATACATAACCACTTATAACTCCATTAAACACCCATATGGGTATGCAGCGCGATGGTTATATTCTTTTGAGGGTGGTTCGAAAAACATGGTTTGGGATGTAATCTCGAGGAATTTGAAATAGTCTTGAAAATGGGTTTTCTCATTCATTAGTTGTAGAATCTCATCTTTGGCCTCTAAAAATGGGCTTTATAGTGTACAATCCTACTGGTCAAGGCCATCATTTTTTTCCTCTAGGTTAATAATTCTTTACCATATCCCTTAGTATATACTAAACATATGATCAATTTTAAACGACTATATTTTATATAGTTATGATTCAAAATGGTATTTTCAATCTGTTTTTATATAACTTCCAACTGTCTGATATAATCCATGAAGCTCCTGTGTTTTCCGTAACCATATTACATAATAGGGTTTTTAATTAAGTAAAAATTGGAATTTCGTTTATAAATTCATGGACCATTACATTACTCCACCCTTTAGAAATTTCACCCTTTAAATTTTCATTTCGTACACTAAAATAGACGAGGGTACTTATATTTCCTCACCTCTTCCGGTTCCAATATGTATTTCTCAAACTTGGGGTTCATCCATGATACATTGATGAGGTGATTTTTCTTTCTTTTTTCAAAAATGTATAAAATATGTAAGATATTTACTAGCTTATACTAATATAAATGATCACTCTAAAATGGTACCACCTTCAGATTTAGTACCTGTGAGGAGTAATGTATGTACTTTCTCAATAGTGATATATGGAACATGTCATGTTTTTTTATTGGTTAGTTTTGAGTTATAATTGATATGACATTGTTCTAATGTGATCATGGATCTCAAAAGTGATGATTAATCATGGACCAATCTCTCCCTTCTTTTACAAACCTCATGAATTTCATCCATGTTCATATATGAAGGAACACTTTATAAAAAAATCATACTCTAGATCTCATAGATGATTTCCTACATAACATTTCTATCAACATTGTGTGTATTTCATGTGACACTAAATGGATTGAAACTTCTCTATCATATATTGGATAAGATCATGTCCCACATACTTTCCCCCTATAAAACTATATCATGATGGTGGATTTTGTCATTTATTCTCACATAGAACCTCACAAGTTTCCATTTGAATTCTATAATGGAAATTTTTGTTATATGAAAACTCCACGTGGGGAATTTTTTGATCCCAACATCCTTAGAAAAACATAAAACATTATTTCATAATATATTTTAGGGTATGAATGGTCATTTAAGACTACCCATCTATATGGGGGAGATATGAAATGTTATTTCTATGTTTTGTATTTGATGATTTCGAAAGGCTTCTCAAAAAACTGAAGTTTAAACTCATATCTTGATTAGATACAATATAGTATTGGACTCGATTATATACTATCACATTTTTGTCTATATCATTGCATAGTAGTCAACAAATAAATATTTATCCATTGAAAGTAAATACATGTTATAGAAGTCGACTGCCACTTAGTTGGAATTCATACCTATAGGTGTCCTTGGGTGTCCAACGACAAAATCCAATGTTATGTTTTCCCATTTACATACTAGTATGGGAAATAGTTTCATTATACCATCAGGCTTATTTCATTCCATCTTTTCCTCCTGGAATACCAATCATAGACATAAAAATTCCACAATCTATCTATTCATTTTATCCCACTATAAATTTTAATTCATTTATCTATACATCATAAGGAATCTTGGATGAAAATAAAAGATGGGCTACATGAATTATCTATAAGTTCCCTATCCTTTTATGGTTTTTATGGGACCCATATCTAGGTTCAGAATCATATAACTCCATCTCCCTCAATGTTTAATATTGCAATATTTTCTACCTTCTTCATAAGAACGTCATCATCTTTATGAGCCTCATTGATCATGTCAATAATGAATTTTTTAGCAGTTATTTTAGAATGGAAGGATGAATGTCCTTTTATTATCCATGTATTAATTATTTTCATTTATAATAATATTAGATCCTTTGTAATACTCATCATGAATAATGTTGTGGGATCCATTATATTTTGGGAATATGCTGATTTGTTTTCCTTCCGATAGAGGTAATGGATTTAAAAATCACAATCCCTGATAATATTTATCCACCTTCATTGGTGAAAATTAAGATCCTTTTTTGTGAATAAATATATGAAGTTTTTTTATCATTATATATGTCAAACTTCTCATAATATAAATAATTCTTCCAAATATTAAATTTGAGTACCATTGCTTCTAATTCTAGATCATGTGTTGGGTAGTTATGATCATGGATATTTTTTGGAGGAATGACCAGGCTATATGTTTTTCTTATTTTCATTATTATAAAACTGAAGAATTTTATAGATAAAACAATATATGTTTCAAATCCATCCCCAATGGTGGGTAATGTGAGTATGGGTGAAATTATTTTCAATTTACTCTCCAATTTAAAATTTTACTCAAAATATTCATTTTAGAAAACCTTGACCCATTTATAATTTATCTTGGTTAATGTGATTGAAAAAAATGAGTTATTTATTCCAAATTTACAATAATACCTATAAAATCCTAGGAAATAATGGATTTCAATCATAGAGGTTAGTTTATTCCACCATTAAATCATATTCTATTTTGAGGGATCCAATGATATCTCTTTTCTTGTGAAGACATTCCCCAATATTGTTACTTGGTCCAACTAGAGATTACACTTACAAAACATTTCATAAAACATTTCATTCTAAAATTTCCTCAGAAAAGTATTAAAATGATCATCATATTTCTCCTTACTCTTCGTGTAGATATGAAAATCATCATTACATAGTACAAATTTTTTAGGTCATCTCTAAATACTATTTTTATCATATTCAAGAAAATTGATGTATAATTAGTGAGTCTAAATGGAATCACTATGAACTCGTAGTACCCATGAGTTATATGGAATGAAATCATGGGGATACCCTCAATCTCCACCTTTACATGATAATACATGACCAATATTATATATAACGACCCATAATTTATATACATTGTTATTACTTCAGAATTGGAGCGTACTTATTACAACATATAACAAAACCCTGATTGGACCGTATAGTTATAGTGTCTTTAGAAACTGGAAAACATAAACAACAAGTTCATAAAGCAATTACATTGTCTCCTGTTTATTTCATCATATCTAGAGTCCCTTTTTGGCATATCCTACTTAAAACCCTTCTTCCTAAACTGGGTAAAAGAAAACATAAAAAATAGTGAGCTCAAATTCTCAATAAGGGTAAACAAAAGAAATATCAATTATATCATATTCATAAGAACATAACATTTTGAATATCTTAACCTAAAAAAGAGATCATAATATCATAACATGTCATAAATCATAGTAGTGAAATGTAATCCCAATAATCATAACTTAAAACATGAAACTTTTTGGAATATACACATAATCATAGAAAATCATTTCATTTTAGTCAAGACTCATTTCCAAGACTATCATAGCCTATAGAGTACATTACTGAACAGAGTTCACTCCTCGTTCTAGTCCTGTATCACTGAACTAGATTAACTTGTCGTTCTAGACATGTCCATCTCATGAGATATAAATATTTACCCAATGCATTTTAGGGAGATATAGGTCCCACCCATCTCATAATAAAACCATTAACATGTCATAACATTTTAAACTAAAATAAGTTAATTAAAAATAAAAAAAAATTTAAAGGTAGCTTCATGGAAATAATGTTTTATGGAAATCATAAAAATTCATTCATGTCGTATATGTTTAAAAAACATTCTTCTCGTACCTTTTCCAGAAAAGTCAAAAAGTATCTCATACTGAAACCGACAACAAGTTCCCTTCATTTATTTTACTAAAAATTCACCAATATATTAAAATGGATTTAGAAAATTGTAGGATCATAGAAATAATATGACATATTGAGGAAACATGGATGTGGATGATAAATATTCCCTAGTAAATTCTGAATTATAAACAATCATGGATAAAAATGAGATTATGAGATTTTCCCTTACCTTAGGTCTGATATGCTTCGTACGTATCTTAACCTATTGTATAATGATTTAAATAAGGTCATTTACTTATTACAGAATCATATAAATTGTTATGATATCATACATGTCCATATTCTTATCTTCTTATTAGTAATATTTCATTGCTACTTGTTATTCAGGTGTTCATTGCTTTTTGTTCTTATGAATGTCTTGTCAAATAAATTATTATTACACTTTTTAGGATATAGATTCCTTATTTACAGAATATTATTATTGTAATATATATCATATTAACTCATTCAATTCATTTATATAATCATTATTCAGCGAAGATCATGTAGAATAAGTCGGATCACATCATGGAGATGGTAGGTCGTACGTTGACGTGAGCGATGATATCGTTCCCATAACTATTGAATGGTATTGGAGTGGAAGATGGAATGTATCAGAATTAATATAATGTTATAATAATGATATATAGTTATTCTTTACATCATTATAACCATCCATGTAAGGTGGTGGTGGAAAACAGATTACACCACACCGTGGAGACAATATTCCGTACGTACGCACACGCGGTGATTTCATTTTCCGTAGGATAGATAGAAGGTGAAATAGGGTTGTTTCATATTTATAATAACATATCAGTATATTATTGATACTTATGTTATTAATTTATGATGAAACTAATAATTAATAATAAGTAGAAGAAGAAATAAAATGGAATGAATTATTAAAGGATATTACCTCTTCTTTGACGCACCTTTTCCTAACCTTCTCTTAGGGCACTAAAGTTGTTCTTTGAAGAAAACCAGGACCTCGAGAATGTTTCTAGGGAATTGGAGAATAAAAATTGGCTAGTGTTGGCAGAGCTTGAAGGATAAAAGTTGGGTGAGGAGGAGAGGGAGGAGGTTCCCTTTTATATGGGAGGAGAGGGGCACATTTGGAATTATAAGAAATATTAATATATAATAAATTCCAACCCCACATAAAAACCGCCAAAAAATGA
Source organism: Viscum album (assembly GCA_963277665.1). Taxonomy (NCBI): domain Eukaryota; kingdom Viridiplantae; phylum Streptophyta; class Magnoliopsida; order Santalales; family Viscaceae; genus Viscum; species Viscum album. The sequence continues at coordinate 367,213,422 of OY728146.1, forward strand.
CTCAACTGTAAATATTAGATGACATAGGGTTTTAATCTCATCAAAAAATAAAATTTAGACATGTTTGGATTTATTTTAAACAATATCAACTTGATTTATCCTTATATAATCTATTTTATTTTTTTGTGGTAATAATATTCTAAATTTTAATTCCTTATAAATAATTACTTATCTGTTGTGAATTGTCCATAATTGTATACTTTATTACATTTTATACCATATTAATTTTAATTTATAATTTTTAAATATTTTTGTGATGTTTAAATAATTTTATAATATGTAACTTTTATAAAATAACAATAGTGTGAATTTTGACAATATTTAGTTATTTGAATTTAAATAAAATATACACAGAAGATATTTTTGAACTAAATTTTTTAATAGATACATAACATGTCATATTTTTCTAGAACATTATTGTATCACATTAAATTGTTCATATAATATGTATTTTAATACTTTTAAAATCATTTATTAGATAAATCAATTAATAAAATAATTTTAACATTACTATTGTGTCATAATTAATGATAATTATTTAACCCCTAAAAATTATAAATAAATTCACATGATGTAGATAATTTTATTATATTTCTTTATACTATTAATTTTTTATTTTTCATGAAGTTTATCACTAAATTAAAATTATTATACTTATTGAATTTAAGAGAGTGACATGTTGTCACATTCTCTGGTTTTAATAATAATTAAATTATTTTAGTGGTCAAAAGTCCATAAAATGAATTTATTCCGACCCTTAGGTGATAAGTGTCATCTTTTAGTCATCCAACAGAATTTTACCAGGTGTTAGGGTAATTTTATAATCTTATTTTTACCCTTAATTACCCGATTTACCTTTAAGTGTAGTAAATAAATATTACCGTAGTTACTACACATAATATCAAAAAAAGTAACCTATTAACATAATTTGGACCCAATGAATCCAAATATGGAATCCATTTTTTGAAATTCAAAACAAAAAAGTTGTAGTAATTAATTTAAAAATTAATCCCTTTGTTAAGAAAACGGGTTTTAAAAGTTAAAACATTTCCAATGAAGTTTATTTACCTATGAATTCAATGTAAAATTAATGGTAATGACATAAATTATATTAAATTGTTAAAATATATTCTATTTATACTTTAAAAGAATTAAATATTATAGTTTAACCATATAAATTATTGTGATGAAGAGAGTTGTTTTTAATTAAAATATAGCGTGTTTTTACTATTCATTAAAATATGGAAGTTATCAGAATAATATGAAACATTTATCCAAAGTAAATTTTTATATCCTAATTCCAAATAATAATTTAATTTTGTCAAATTGAACTTATAAACATGTCAAAAAAATAGATTTAATGTTGGTCAACCATTAATAGGCGGCAAAACTACGTTTTTTAAAAAATACTTATTTTACCCAAAACATTTATTTTGATCGCATATCATGTTTTAGAAAATGTGTAAGATGAATAATAATGTTATAAAATTCAAAATGTAGTTAATATGATTCATAAATGTTATTCCATAATAACATTATAATAATATATTGTTGTTTAGGGAAACTGAATATCGCGTACCACAAACGCTATCGAGGAAGGTTACTCTTGCGTATAATGTAATCCAAGCTAGTGTTGTGTATGGTGGAAGATTACTTTGATGTTGCGTATAACATAAGACATAAAATAATATTTCTCATAAAATATAAGGGTGTTACATTCTACCCCCCTTAAAATGAATTTCACCCTCGAAATCATCACTTCGTAACAAACAGATGAGGATACCTCTCCCTTATCATATCATCAAGCTCCCATGTAGCTTTTTGTAATTGGTAGTTACTCCATAAAACTTTCACCAAGTAAATGGTCTTGTTCCGTAGAACGTTTTCTCTATGATCCATAATCTCTATTGGCAGTTATTCATAATAAAGATCTTGCTCCAGCGGTAAAACTTTTGAGCTTAGTACATTTGAAGGATCGGGTATGTAATTTCTCATGAGAGATACATGGAACAAATCGTGAACTTGAGAGAGATTCGGTGGAAGCGCCAATAGGTAAGCTACCTTCCCAACACGATCCAGTATTTCAAAAGGAATGATATACCTATGGCTCAACTTTCCCTTCTTTCCAAATCTCATCACTCTATTCCAAGGTGATATTCGTAAGAACACTTTATCACCCACTTCAAACTCTAGGTCTTTTCTTCGATTGTCATAATAACTTTTTTGTCGACTTTGTACTTCTCTTATGTGTTGTTGAATAGATATGACATTTTCTGCCATCACATCGATAGATCAGGTCCTAATATCTTTCATTCTCCAACTTCATCCCAACACGTCGGAGTTTGACATTTCATTTCATAGAGAGCTTCATAAAGAGCCATCTGAATACTAGAGTGAAATTTATTATTATAAGAAAATTCCACCAAATGTAGGTGTTGATCCCAACCACCTTTGAAATCTATAGAGCAAGCTATTAACATGTCTTCTAGAGTTTCAATTGTTCTATCAGACTGACCGTGTGTCTGAGGATGATAAGCAGTGCTGAAACAAAACTCTGTATCTAGCGTATGCTGAAGACTTCACCATAACTTCGAGGTAAACCTCAGATCCCGATCAGATATAATGGAGAGTGGTACTCCACGAACTCTTACCAATTCCTTTACATATATCCTGGAAAGCTGATCCAGAGAGAAATATTCTCTAATAGAAATAAAGTGTTCCGACTTCGTAAGACGATCAACTATGACCCAAATAGAATTATTTCCTTTGGATGTTGTAGGAAGTACGGTGAAAATGTTCATAGTGATGTTTTACCATTTCCATTCAGGTATGGGTAACAGTTGAAAAATCCCCTTAGATTTCTATCTCTCAGCTTTAACTTGATGACAAACCAAGCATTGAGACACATATTCAGTAACATCTCTATTCATTCCATCCCACCAGAAGTACTCTTTCAAGTCCCTATACATATTCATGATTCCCGGATGAATATAGAATGAATAACTATGAGCCTCATCCAGCAGCTCCTTATTTAATTCTTGGATGGGAGGAACACAAATAGGATTATTGAACCATATTATTTCATCACAATCAATGTTAAATTCATGAACATTTCTCACATTCTTTTGTAACTCTACATCTTCTTTATGTGCCTCTTTAATGTTCATATCTATAGATAGTTGAACATTCATTTAAGAAAGATAAGATTTTCCCCCTTCCATTATAATTCCAAGATCCATCCTTTGAAAATCCCTAAATATGTGATCTTTTGTGATCCTCATCCTAGAAAATCTAGCATGTTCTTGTCGACTTAATGTGTTTGTCACCTTGTTTTCTTTCCTGTGGTGATAATGAATTGAGCCGTGATAATCCTTAATCAGCTCCAACCATCTTATTTGGGGCATATTCAGCTCCTTTTGTGTGAAAATATACTTTAAACTTTTATGATTAGAATAAATATCAGACATTCACCATAGAGGTAATGCCTCCAAATATTTAATTCAATGATTTCCACAGCTAACTTCAAATCATGAGTTGGGTAATTTTTATCATGGATTTTCAACTGGCATGAGGCATAAGCTATCACCATATCATTTTCCATGAGAAAATACCCCAATCCCTTCTTGGATGCATCATTGTAAATCAAAAACATTTCTCCACTACATGGAAGTGTGAATAAAGGTGCAATGGACAACCTTCATTTTAACTCCTTGAAATTTTCTTCACACTCCTCTGTCCAAATGAACTGAACTCTTTTTCGAGTCAATCTAGTGAGTGGATTAGATAGACTTGAAAACTCTTTCACAAAACTTCGATAATATCAAGCCAAGCCCAGAAAACTTTGGATCTCAGTTACTATTGTTGGTCTCGACCATCTTTCAATAACCTCTATTTTTGCTGGATCTACAGATATCCCCTCTTTTTGGATCATGTCACCCAAAAATGAAACTTTTTGAAGCCAAAATTCACACGTGGTAAATTTGGCATAAACCTTCTCCTTTCTTAGGGTCTTTAGTACAATTCTCAAGTGATCTTCATGTTCTTCCTTGTTCTTTGAATAGACAATAATATCGTCTATAAAGACTACCAAAAACTGATCTAGATAGTCTCTAAAGACTCTATTTATTAGATCCATGAAGATAGAGGGGGCATTAGTAAGACCAAATGGCATCACTATAATTTTATTGTGTCCATACCATGTACGGAAAGCTGTCTTTGGTATATCCTCCCTTTTGACCCTTAATATATGATACCCTGAATGAAGATCAATCTTCGAAAAGTATTGAGCTCTGTGTAGTTGGTCAAATAATTCATCAATGAGTGGGAGAGGGTATTTGTTCTTGATAGTGATCTTGTTATGTTCTTGATAATAGATGCAGAGTCTCATTGATCCATCTTTCTTCTTTACAAACTGAACAGGTGCTCCCCAAGGTGATTCACTAGGGAGTATGAATACTTTATCAAGATTCTCTTGGAGTTGCTTCTTCAATTAATGCAACTCAATCCGGGCCATTCTATAAGTTGTCATTGCAAATAGGCATTACATCCAGTATGAGTACTATTGAAAACACAACTTCACGATTTGGTGGAAGACCAGGAAATTCCTTTGGAAAGACATCTTCAAACTCCCGTACAATGGGAATATTATTAATCATGAGTTTCTCGCCAAGCATTTGAGATAAATAACATTCATTTATTGAATCCAATACCCATAAGATAGAAGAAATTTCTACTGGAAGGTTATGTTCATTCTTGCATCGATAGATGGTCACAGATTGACCGGGAATATTAAATGTGATTTCCCTTATTTAGCAATTGATATGAGCTCCGTATAAAGAAATCCAAACCATGCCAAGAATCACATCAAATTACACTATAGGAAGGATCACAAGATTTACAGGAAGCACTTTCCCACAACATCAATCGGAGAAAAATTGAAAACTTTTGATGCAACCGTTGTGCCATTAGGAGTTGTCACAGCTAACTCGACATCTAATTGTTGAGGTAATACGGTGATACCCTTAGAAAATTCTTAAGAAAAAAATGAGTGGGTGGATCTAGAATCCAATAAAACATTTTCTACATTAGAGTGGATGGTAAGTGTAGCTTTCACCAATTCTTTATCGTACTCTATGTTGCCGATTGTAATTGCATGTGACTTTTCTTTTTCGTTGGCCTTAAGAGTTTGTTGACGTCGATCATCATCAACAACCCTTGGATTTGGGCATTGATTGGCATAATTCCCCATCTCCTTGAACTTGAAACATTGAAGTGTTGGAGGTTCATTCTGTGTATCCCTTTATTTGTTCGCATAATAAGAAATATTCTTCCCATTAGTTCGACATTCAATTGCCTGATGACCTTCTATTCCACACTTAAAACATTTGCTTGTCCCTTTAAGAAAATTCCCTCCATGTTTCTTTCCACAATTTGAGCATAAAAGAAAACTCATCTTCTTTTCAATGTGGTCTTCAGATTTTCTTTTGAATTCCATTTTCCTCATCATATCAAACCCATATGATTGATGGATTACTACAATAACCATCTCAACCTTGAGAGCACATCGAAAAATTTTCTCATAGCCATTGAATTCACTTATGGCTAACACCCTTCGAAAACTTAGTTTTAATCCACTAAAGAATCGATCGATCTTACTATCAGTTTGGATAATAATTCCAGAAGCGTACTTTGCAAGTCTTGTAAAAGTTTCTTCGTAGGTACCAACCGATTCATCATCCTTTTTCTTCAGTTCAAGAAACTCCTTCTCTATCATTGTTCGAAGAATACGAGGGAAGTACATATTGAAAAATATGTTCTTGAATGTGTCCCATGACATGGACATAATTTCATCCATTTTCCTCGTATTCTTGATAACATTCTACCATTGATCAGCTTCACCTTCCAAACGATACACTGCTAAGATGACATTGTCATGTTCAGAACATTGTAGAACTGAAAATATCTTTTCAGTGGTACTGATCTATTCTTCAGACACTAATGGGTCCTGAGTCCTGTTGAATGAAGTTGGACGGTGCCTCATGAAGGATTCAACAAAAATGTTGCTCCTTCATTTTCTCGTTTGGAAGTTCGGCATGATTCATAGCTTGAGAAAGTTGTGTGAGCATGTCTACAAGATTTTTCATTCCAGAACCCATAACGTTTGGTTGCTCATGGGGAAAATCATTGTATTTTCCATCACATTGAGCATTAACACGGTTCCTTCGGGTTCTAGCCATTGACTAAAACCAAGAATCATAGTGTGAGAAACACTAATTACAATAGGAAAGCCACATAATCAGTAATAATATTTCACACATTACGTCTTATCATAGTTTATTCATTTCCATTTATAAATTACTATAATTATGATTTATGTTTAGACATATCCTCAGGGTTCATACTAAGGGTTTCACATCCTAGTTTCCAAAGGTTGACTATACATTTCCTCTGATACCAACTATAAAGACTCATACTTTATATACATTGTTATTACTTCAAAAATGAAGCATACTTATTATAACATATAACAAAACCTTAATAGGACAATAAAGGTATAGTGTCTTTAGAAACTGGGAAACATAAATAACTGGTTCATAAATCATCTACATTGTCTCCTGTCTATTTCATCATATCTAGAGTCCCTTTTTTGGCATATCCTACTTAATACCCTTCTTCCTGACCCAGGGAAAAGAAAAAATTCAAAAGGATGAGCTCAAATGCTCAGTAAGGGTAAACAAAAGAAATATCAATCATATCATATTCATAAGAACCTAACATTTTGAATATCATAACCTACAAAAGTGATCATAATATCATAACATGGGATAAATGATAGTAGTGAAATGCAATCCCAATAATTATAACTTAAAACATGAAACTTTTTGGCATACACACATAATCATAGAAAATCATTTCATTTTAGTCATGACTCATTGCCAAGACTATCATAGAGGACAAAATACATTACTGAACCAAGTTCACTCCTCGTTCCAGTTCTGTATCACTGAACCAGATTAACTTGTCGTTCCAGCCTTGTTTATCTCATGAGATATAAATCATTACCCAATGCATTAGAGGTAGATATAGGTCCCACAAATCTCATAATGAATCCATTCTTATGTGTTCCATAAAATCATAAATCATACATCATATCATAACCCATGTAATAAAAATGGGATTCTTAAACATCGTGACATCATAAAACAATTCATATAAGATAAAGGACTTCATAAAAATAATTCAATCACAACATAATCAAATCAATGTAATAATAGGGATAGAAACATAACCCTATATTATCTTAGATGGAAAATAATTCTGATAAAACACTTGAACTCCATTCTTGGGGAAAATATCCTTTCTGCTTCAAAAATATTTTCGTTTCTTAACATGTCATAAAATTTTAAACTAAAAGAATTTAATTAAAAATAAACTTGAAAATTTGTAAAGGAAGATTCATGGAAATACTGTTCTATGTAAATCATAAATATCCATTCATGCCATATTAGTTTAAAAACATTATTCTCGTACTTTGGTCAAAAAAGTCAAAAAGTATCTCGTACTGAAACCGACAAAAGGTTCCTTTCATATATTTTACTAAAACTTTAACAATAGGTAAAATTGGATTTAAAAAATTGTAGAAGGATATAAAAAATATTACATATTGAGTAAACATGGATGTGGATGATAAATATTCCCCATTAAATTCTGAAATATAAATAATCTGAGATAAAAATGAGATTGTGAAATTTTCCCATACCTTAGGTCCGAAATGCTTCGTATGTATATGAAACTCCTATATAATGATTTAAATAATGTCATTTACTTATTACATAAAAATATTCATTGTTATGATATCATACCTGGTCATATTCTTATCTTCCTATTAGTAATATTTCATTGCTACTTGTTATTCCGGTGTTCATTTCTTGGTGTTCTTATGCATGTCTTGTGGAATAAATTCTGATTCCTCTTTTCAGGTTATCGATACCTTATTTACAAAATAGTATTAGTGTAATATATATAATATTTATTCTTTCAATTCATTTATATAATCATTATTCAATGAAGATCATGTAGATCGAGTCGCATCACATCGTGGAGACGGTAGGCTGTATGTACGCATGAGCGATTATATCATTCCCATAACTATTGAATAGTATTGGAGTGGAAGATGGAGTGTCTCAGAATTAGTATCATGATATAATAATGATATATATTTATTCTTCACACCATTATATACATCCATGTAAGGTGGTGGTGGAAAAAAGTTTACACCACAGCGTGGAGAGGGTATTCTGTACGTACGCACGTTCGGTGATTTAATTTTCCGTAGGATGGATAGAAGGTGAAATAGGGTAGTTTCATATTTATAATAAAATATCAGTATAGGAGTGATACTTATGTTATTAATTTATGATGAAACAAATAAAGAATAAGAAGTAGAAGAAGGAATAAAATGGGAAGAATCGGTAAAGGATATTACCTCTTCTTTGACGTGCCTCTTCTTAACCTCCTCTTAGGGCACTAATTTTGGTATTTGAAGAAGACCGGGAACTCTATTATGTTTAAAGGGTAGTGGAGAAGAGAAATTGGTAGGCTTTTTCCGATCATGAAGGCTCAAAGTGGTGTGAGGAGGAGAGGGAGGAGGTGCCCTTTTATAAGGGAGGAGAGGGGCACCTTTGGAATTATTTGAAATATTAAATTATAATAAATTCCAACCCCAATTGAAAACATCCAAAAATAACTCAAATAATAAGATTAGATGAGATAGGGTTGTTATATCATCAACCAAAAAAATTTATACAAGTTTTAAATTTATTTTAAACATTGTCAACTTGATTTATCCTTATATAATCTATTTAATTTTATTTGTGGTAATAATATTCTAAATTTTAAATCATTATAAATAATTACTTATATGTTCTAAATTTTCCATATTTGTATAATTTATAACATATTCGACCATATAAATTTTAATTTATAATTTTTAAATATTTTTGTGATATTTATACAATTTTATAATATGTAATGTTTATAAAATAACAATAGTGTCAATTTTGACACTATTAATTTATTTGAATTTAAATAAAGTATACAAAAAAGATATGTTAGAACTAAAATATTTATTAGATTCATAACATATCATATTTATATATAATATTAGTGGAGCACATTAAATATTCCATATAATATTTATTTTACAACTTTTAAAATTATTTATTGGATAATTCAATCAATAAAATAATTTCAACATCACTATTGTGTCATAATTAATGATAATTATTTAATCCCTAAGAATTATAAATAAATTAAAATTATGTAGATACATCTATTTTCTTTCTGTAGACTATTCATTTTCAGTGTTTCATGAAGTTTATCACTAAATTAAAATTATTATACTTATAATATTTAAGAGAGTGACATGTTGTCACTTTCTTTGGTTTTAATAATAATTAAATTATTTTAATGGTGAAAAGTCCATAAAATAAATTTATTCCGACCCTTAGGTGATAAGGGTCTACTTTTAGTCATCAAATAAAATTTTGGCAGGTGTTAGGGTAATTTTATAATCTTATTTTTACCCTTAATTACCTGATTTACCTTTAACTACAATAAATAAAATTTAGTGTAGTTACTATTCAAAATATCCAAAAAAAGTAACATATTAACATAATTTGGATCCACTAAATCCAAATATAGAATACATTTGTCAAAATTCAAAACACAGAAGTTGCAGTAATTAATTTTAAAATTAATCCCATTGTTAAGAAAACGGGGTTTAAAAGTTAAAACCTTGCCAAATATTGAAATGTTTTTACCTATGAATTCAATGTAAAATTAATGGTAATGACATAAATTATATTAAATGGTAAAAATATATTCTATTAATACTTTAAAACCATTAAATATTATAATTTAACCATAAAATTTTTTGCGATGAAAAAAAATGTTTTTAATTTAAATATAGCTTGTTTTTACTATTAATTAAAATATGGAAGTTATCTGGATAATAAGAAAAAATTATCCAAAGTAAATTTTTATATACTAATTCCAAAGAAGAATTTTATTTTTTCAAATTTAACTTATAAAAATTTCAAAAACACGGTTTATTTTTGGTACGCCATCAAAAGGTGGCAAAACTGCATTTTTTTAAAAAATATCTATTTTTCCTGCAAAATTTATTTTGTTAACATACCATGTTATAGAAAATGTGTAAGATGAATAATAATTTTATAAATTTAAAAATGTAGTTAATACTATTCATAACGTCTATTCCATAATAATATTATAACAATATATCGTTGTTTAGTGAAACTCGATATTGCGTACCACACACGCTATCGAGGAAGGTTGCTCTTACGTATAACACAAGACAAGCTAGTGTTGTGTGTAGTGAAAGATTCATTTGATGTTGCGTATAACATATGACATAAAAAAATATATTTCTCATAAAATATCAGGGTGTTACAATATATCTTAGTGAAATACATTTCTCCACATTAATGATCAATAAATTCATGAATTTTCATAAGTGGAATCTTTTTCATTTTATGATCTTGTTTGGATCACAAAAATCAATGTAATGGTGCACTAAACCATTGTTTTTCTTGATTAAGAGGACTAGTAAACACCACATTGCAACACATGAGAATATAAAATCTTTATCTAGATTGACTTGTAGTTGTTTCTTATTCTCCTTGAGTTAAAAATCATCAATTCCCTATGGAGTCTTGGATATTGGGAAACCTCTAGGTAGAAGATTTATTGAGAATTAATCCTCTAGGATTTGTGGGAGACTAGAAAATTATTTGGGAAACAAATCAATATATTCACAAAAAATGGAAATTTCTTCCAAGTTAATCATTTCCGTAGTCTCAATCATTTGAGAAATCTATTCCTTCATAGAAGGATATAATATCCCTACATAAGATGTTAGAAGTAAATTAGATTCCTCATCCTCCTTTGAAATATATATAATTGAATGTGCTTCGTGATATATAGGGTTATTTCATTCACTTATAAATATATACTGTATCAATATATGTAGTCACTAACCATACAAAAATAACTTCTGATTCTTCTAAACGGAGTTTGAAATAGTTTTCCAGGATGTTTAAGCCACAAATATTTATAGGGGATGAGTTATATTCATGGGATTCAGTAATTTACCCATATTATATTTTCCATGATATCTCTACTTCCATGGATAGAGGTGGTATTTGATTATTTTTACTAAACTTTTAAGATATTAAGGAATTCATAGAAGAAGAATAAAAAATTATGTTTTCAATTATTGAATAAATAATTAAATTACATGTCACCACTTCATTGTACAGTTGCACCTCTGTAGTTTTGATGAAATGATATTACCCTCTCCCCCTAAGACTTGGGTTTTACTTTTGTTAGTTTTTTCAACAACCCTTGTGTTAGTAAATTAAATTTCATAGTGTCATTTCTCCTTATAGATAAAACGTTGGACCATGGGATGAGGGTTGACCCACGTTTTCATTATTTATTGGAAAAACGTTTTCCATAATTCCTTCTACTAAATCAAATTTATCTCCTCCTCGTGAATAATATTCTTGGCCAATATATTTTATTCATCTAATTCTCCTTATATGTAATTAATGTCCATTAGGAACTTCTCATTGTTAGAGAAGTGATGTAAAAGGAAGACATGTTCAATTAGGATAATACATTGAAATTTAGATTCCTTTTTTGGTATAATGGTCTCAATTGTAACATTAACATTCTTAAAGGAATTTGGGAATTCATACTGATCCAAGATCACTTCAAAACATGATTCAATTGAGAGGGTATAATCATGAAGTTTCTGATTCATAATCCCATCGGTTTGTACATTTCCTTTGGGAAGTCATCACATTTCCCCTCACATTGTTTATTCACTCAGTTCCACTCATTTCTATCCATTAACTAGAATAAATAGAAAATTAAGGATCATAATTTAATTAAAAAATTTAAACACAAAAAATGAAAAATGATAAAATTAAAGGTATTACTAAAAAATAATGTATATTCTTTAACAAGTGAATTTTTAGGCTACATTCTCTGTTATCTGTGATATATTTCCTAATATAAAATTTTATCGTAATTTTTTTCCCTTTAATACTAGTTTCTAATGATATAATCAATTTACCGAAGCATATCCCCATGGAGTATAAAACTAGGTGTGTAGTAAGGCATGTTGTCAGGCACTGGTTCATGATCATGCCTTTCCCAAAATGCTATATTTGGGGTTTTTACATTTAGTTTCATCTATTCATGATCCACCTCTATTTTTAATGTCCAGGGAGGGATGCATTGTCTTAGAAAATAATTAGTCTAAAATTTACCACAATTTGTGCATGTCTCCCTATGTTTAGATGTATCCATAAGGCTTTATATAGTGTTTTATAGTTATAATCCCAAAAATAACTAAAAATATTTTAGTACAAAAAATGACAACCCATATTATTAATACACTTTATTTCATTATTTATTACAAAAAAGGTCATGTAGTACAACACATAAGATTTATTATTCCAGTTTCATTAGGAAATTATGTATATAGAGCATCCAGTTGATACACGGATACAAAAATGTTAATGAAAACATCGTTGACCTTTATGAAATATTCTATATCTTTGAAAACTGCATGGGATAACCTGGTATCATATATAAGAAAGGGGTGAGTTATAATGTTTAATAGGGGAATAAAAATAGCATAATATGATAGATGTGTTACATGTTATTCAATGGGAATTTAAATTGTAGATAAAAATGGTGAGAATCATAAACATGAACATCAAAGCATTATGGATGATGATAACATAAAGGAATAAAGGGAATGTGGAAAAAACATAAAAATTGAATCCATACCATTGGTAATGTTTAAGATACCTTCCTTTTTTAGATTTCACTCAGAAATGATTATTTGTAATCTTATTTATCTATCTGAGTACATTTCATTGCGCTTTTACTTTGGGGTTTTTGGGGTGAAAATTTAGAAAAAATAAACAAATATAGGTTGTTCATTATTGGAGCATGGTTAAAGAAAACTATGCACCCTAGCCCTACAAACCATGAAGACTGAGGCAGAGGGAATTTGAATGGATGAATCATATTATAGAAACTATGCACCATCTTAGGAGAGACTGTGACCCCAAACATAATGAGTAAATTGTTTATGATCATATTTGTCACATGTTTTATGGGCACAGTTATGAGAAACTATACACGGAAGCCTAATAAATAGACCGTGTGAATTAATTTCGCCCAAAATTATTATATACTTTTATCGAACTCCTTAATTATCTTGAAGTGGGCCTTGATTCAAGGCTAGATGGACATTATTAATTTTGGAGCTCTCTAACTTAATTATAGGCCCTCCCAACTTGCATTATTAACAATTTAAATACCAAATTGAAGATCTCATTCTCTCTTGGTAGGTGAATCCAATCTCATTTCTTTCTTGTTCATCCTCTTATGCTATTTCGTATATTTTGGTGGATGAAATCTTCACTTTTTTATAGATCTAGATATAGATTTGATGAATATAGATCCTGGATTCAGGATCGATATCTAGATCTTCTATATCCCGATATTGTAAATTTTGATTTAGGGCAATAAATCTGAAACCGATCTAGGTCATTGTGGTCCTTAATTTTATATATTTATAATGGGTAATCATTCATCAATGAATCAAGGTAGGTGGTATAATTTTCATATAGCATTGTTTGGATTTTATTTCATAAATGATCATTTTATATTTTCTATATATATTTTTCCATTGAAATTCCTAATTGAATTAATTAAATTATTAAATTATTTTATTTAGATAATTGTGAAATTGCGAGATTTAGGGATGTTAAACAAGAAAATTAATTGGATAATTCATTATTTGTTCTTTGGATTTCTTATTTGACAATTAATTGTGAGTATTAATAATGATGTAATTTATATTTTTGAATTTGGTAATGAAATTTGAAGTAAGGTTAATTAATTGGTGAATTAATTATCAATGTAATTATTGGGAAATTTGGATAATTAATCATGGGGTTAATTATCAAATTCTTGAATTGTAATTATGAATGATTAATTGGTGAATTACTTATTGGATGATGAAATTTTGTAATAGTAAATTTACTTTTAATTAATTAACAGTATTGATGATGTTAATTAATTGTCAAATTAATTATTGAATTTTAATTAATTAATGTATGAATTAATTAAAGGATGTAGTGGGGGTTAATTATAGAATGTGGATTGAAGTGGTTTAAAATAATTGTTTTTAAAGAGGTTATTAGACAACGTGATCTTATAATAGTAAATAATGACATAAATAAATGGTTTATATTTTTGATACTATTCATGGAATTCTACACCGATGGGGATTTTCGTTTCTTGACATGGAATTCTACACCGATTGGGATTTTGGGTGCTAGACCTAGCATTCTACACCAATTAGGATTTTTGGGTGCTATACCTGGCATTCTACAATAGTAATAGATCTATCTTTATTATTTAGAATTGGCGTGATAGACATCAGGATCTACTTTTGATGATTTATTCTCTTTATTGGGATTTTGGGTGCTTGATATGGCATTCTACAATGATTGGGATTTTGGGATGATAGATATGGAGTTAATAACCAACAAATATTATTATTGATTTGTATATTGGGGTGGTATTCAAGGCATTATACACTAATGAATAATATAAATGATTGGTTATTTGGTTTCTAGACACAGTGATAAACACCAATGATAATCATAAATAAATTGTGTATTCAATATATGACATGCTTTAACCCGGGTCTATGTGGTTAATAAATATTAATTGATAATATAATAAATGTTTGATAATGCTGTATAATTATTTCATTATACAACTAAAAACACTTGTTATAGGCTATATTTGTTTTAGACATCATCGATGGTGGCCTACTCAGTTATACTCACACCCTATTTGAGCTTCCTGACCAGTACCCAAATGAATTTTATAGATATAGGACAAGATAAGGGAAAGGGCCTCATGTTAGATGGATAGGTTGGGATGGATCATGGTTAAGGGAACCATACATAGATCGAGACCCACTTGAGAGTTGTTAGTGAATTTCTTTTGAGATTCATTTTATACATTGGAACATATGTTGGAATGAGATCCTTTTTTATACGAGTTTGATATTGTATTCCATGAACTTATTATTATGAGAAATTGTTATTATTTTAGGTTATATATGCCTACATCATTGTTTATTTTTTTCTAGATGGAAATTGCTATTATAAAAGAGGTTATAATCTCCCCATGATCGATATATCAGATCATCGTTGCTATTCAGCAGCCTCAGATATATGGTGAGGCACACTTGATGCTATGGAACTGATCGTTTTGGTGAAATGGTGTGTGAAACCCTGGATGGGATGTAACAAAGTGGTATCAGAGGTTCCAATTTTCTTTTATTGTTTCGTCTTGCTATTTTGGAGAGGTATAAATGATAATAGGAAGGGTCAAGGCTTGGTTATGAGATCCTTCATGGGATTAGCTTCCCAATGTATGGCGGATAACCTAAAAACCAAGGGAAGGTATTGTTATTATTGTTGGTTTCTATTATAGTTGAATATTATTTCACCTTGTTTGACACACTTTTTTTGTGATGTTATTATTGTTTTAGAGATTTGTTCATATTTTTTGTTTTTTGACTATTGTACTATAAAGGAAGGAAAGTCTACTCTATATTCATCACTCTAAGAACAAGGAATTATTTTTTGAATATTTATCATTTTTGGCACACATAGGAAAACATATATTGGGAAAGTCTTTAAATATAAACTATGTTCTTGTCATGTGAAATGTAATTGAAAATTGTTCCTAATATGAAACCATAAGTGGTAAATTGATGCTATAATGTAAATTAATGGGTTTTTAAATGATAAGATTCAACTATGAGAATATGTTTACCCTAGTTAACCAGAACCTAGGTGTATGATGGTTAAGGGTAGTGAGATCGTCTCAGTTTAGACCGCGTGGAAAGGTTTAGGGAAAATAATTATTGTGGATTGTTGTGATTCACATCTAATTAAAATATGAAAAAGTTGTGTTATAAATAATAATAACTTTTTATTGAATTGTAGAGTTATTAAACCATGATGATGCGTGAGTGGGTAAAACATAAGGATATATCTCGAGATGACTTAATAGTAAAGGAACCTGAGATACCAACCATTCCAAGTGAGGAAGAAGGGAGCAGTTTTGAGAGAATGTCACTCAATTAAATAAATTAATGTGAAGAGACCAAGGGTGGGTCGAGATGGTGAGGTCTGATACGATGAGGGAGTTTCAGTTGCAACCCCCTCTGACATTTACTAGAGATGTTTGTATTGAGTGATTTGAATTTTATGTTTAGTCAAATGAGAAAACACTTGAACATTTCGAGACCCTATCAAGAAGAGGTTCAATGTTGATTTTTACATTCTATGAGGATCAGTAAGTAATTGGTGGGATGCTGAGGTTTATACTATATAGACTAAGGGTATGCTATGAGATTACTTTTGGATATTTTCATGGAGCACTTTTACCCAGAGACTCGAAGATAGGAGTGAGAAGTTGAGTATTTGAGATTAACACAGGGAAGCATGTTTGTAATGGACCATGCTGGCTGCCTCATAGATTTTCCACTCTTTTCCCCATAATTTGATGAATATGATTATACATTAGAAAAACGAATTCATGATGGACTTATGTGTGAAATTATGTCCCAGTTGAATATCTTAATGCTGAAGAAGTTTTCCAAAGTGGTGAATATAACTCAAATCATATAGGGGATCCTAATTGAGGCTTTTAGTGGATGAAATGTGGTTTCTTCTCGAAAACCTAGATGTATATCTTATAAGAGGAAGAAGCTTCCTTTTTCTAAATTTATCTTGAGGTATGGGAAGAAAAGTGGCCCTTCAAGTGGATAATTTACTCAGGATTTTACCCATGCGATTTCCACTAGTGTGGTAGTCTAGTAATGTTTCATATACATTGTCCTAGACAACCAATGGAGTTTTAATACTATGGAATTTTGAGAAATATATCGAGGTTTTGATGGATCCTAAGACATACTATTAATGATGTAGGGGCTTGAATGAATCTAGGTTCATGGAAGAGATATTATGTACCAAATCATTCTAGAAACTAGAGCTATATAGAAAGGAGGTAGATGTAGTGGTTGTCGTGATTATAAGAAGGAGAGACCATAATATCATAGTGGTGAAAACTCAATGGTGTTAGATGACATCAGAAGGAAGAGGGGAATATCTGTTTCATGTAGTACAACCTACAATTATAGAGATTGGGGCTACATCATCTATAGTGAGAGGTACTATTCTAGTAGATTCTATGTTAGATCATTCCTTATTTGATTCCGGTTCCTCTCATTACATTATATTGGCAAAACATTTCATTGGTTTTAGCCAAGTGGTGGAGTTTGTTAGTGCAGTAATGAGTATAGATACACTATTTGGAGTATGGTGTAGAGGAAAATTTATGTGGAAGTGAAGTTCTTTTATAGTCGGGGAATATCATTTTCAATGGGTTCTATATATCCATGACATGTCAGGATTCACCCTAATTATGGGTATTAACTAGATAATATAATTCTGATCCCACATAAGTTATTATTGTAGGAGAGTGGATTTTATTCCTCATATGGGTAACCAGTACTTTCACCTTGGGTAGTGGGATATGCAGGTAGGATGAGCAAGGCCAATTACTCAGAAAATGGGAGAGCTCATAACCCAGGATTATAGTTTACTTCTAAATGATGGTTGTGTAAAGTGTGATTTCATTCCACTGGTGGTGGATAAGATTCGGAATGATTCTTTTAAAGACATGTTTGGGGTTCCCATTGAGTGAGATAAGGAATTCATTATTGAGATCATGCCTGGGGATGAGCGATTTTCTATTACACCATACAAAATTCCATAGATAGAGCTTCAAGAGCTCAAGAGTCGGTTAGAATATTAGTAGGGTAATTAGTTTATCAGACCAATTACATTACCTTTGGGGTCACCTATATTTTTCAAAAATAAGGATGAATGAGTTTTGTGCTTGTGGGATGATTACTGGAACACAAAAAAGGAATTTGATGAACTGATATACTCTTCCATGTATTGATGATCAATTTGTCCCTCTAAAAAGATTTAGCATTTTTCTCGATGATTGAATTGAGATTGGGGTGTCATCAGCTAAGAGTTCAGAATTTGTTAAATCCAGGACCAGTTTAAGAAGCATATATGACGTATACGAGTTCTTCATAATTTTTTTTTGGGTTGGTGAACACACTAGAAATGTTTATGTATTTAAGGAACATGATCATCCATTCGTACATAGATGAGTTTGTGGTGGTTTTCATGGATGAAATCTTGGTGTAATCCAAGACTCATGATTATCATCTGCATGAAATTAACAACATCTTGAGTACACTAAGAGAAAATAAGATATAATCCAAGATATCTATGTTTCAGTTTTGGATTGATCAAGTAAACGTTTTGGAGAACACAATCTAAGGGAATTTTATGTCATTAGGACAAGATAAATTTCAAGAAGTGGTTTCTTGGGGCCATCCCAAGAATGTGTTCGATATTTGATAAATTCTGGTGTTATATTGATATCATCAGAGGATTATCCAAGAATTTTACCATTTTAGAATGCTAATTTTATGATTTAACAAGAAGGGGGTAATGTTTGAATGGATGAGATCCTTTGATAATTTCGTATAAAAATTGAAGAAGAACTTGAATTTATCACCAATCATGATCCTTCATAATGAAGGTGATGAGTAAAGAGTATATTGTGATTCTTATAAGATTAGACTCTGAGTAGTGTTGATTCAAGGAGAATGTGTTGTGATTTATGGATCATGGAACATGGTATCACATGAATGGATATATCTTCTGCCTGACCTCGAGATTGTGTTTGTATTTTATACTCTAATGTTTTGGGAATAATATATATTGGGTGACAATATTACAGTTTTTATAGATCCCTTGAGCTTAATTTATATCTTCTCGTAGTGAGATTTGAATCAGTGATAATAGATATGGGTTGAGTATATCTAGTCTTTAAATTTTGAGCTATAATATAATCCATGGAATTGAAACAGTGTGGATGATTCCATGAACATAAAATCTCATACATATATGGTTCCAAAATTGATTTTACAGTGGATTATGATGTCCTTACTGGTAGAGAATCTGGTTTTTGTTCTAGGTATTTAGAAGAATATGACGCTTATATTAATTTTCATGGACAATAAGATTTTGAGAAAGATCAAGGACATGTAGTATGAAGATCTTGATTGTTTGACCTTGAGGTCAATCCTTGATGGTGGGGAGTCATCTTCTGGTTGTACCATAGATGAGGATAAGACCATTTATGTTATGAATGGGGATGTCATTCCTATGATCACACATGAGGAGCTCATAGGGTAATTTCATGCCTCAACGTGGGGGCGTAAATCCACTTGTGACCATAATGTACAAAAACCCATTATGATAGTTTTGGTGTTCAGGACTGTAAAATGAGATAATTGGTTTTTTTTTGACATGGTGCTACACTTATTAGTAGGTAAAGGTAGAGAATCAAGGTCCTAGAGGTTTTATGTAGTCTTCACCCATTCTGGAATGGATGTGGGAGCATGTGAATACGGATTTTGTGGTGGGTCTTCTGAAGTTGTCGATGAAGAATGGCCTTTTCTGGGTTATCGTGGATTGGCTAATGAATGTATCTCATGAATTTTCTATATGAGATAATTTTATAGTAGAGAAGGCATGAGATTTTTATGAACTATATATAGTCCATCTACATGGGCTTCCACATAATATAGTTTTTGATCATGAATAATGTTTAACTTTACATTTCTGATAGGTCTTGTTGAAAGTTCTCGATACATTGGTTTTATAAAGTACGCCCCTCCACCCACAAATAGATGGGTAGTTAGAGAATAATATATTGGTTATTCTCGATATGATACATACATATGTGATTTACATCAGAATATCTTTGTAGAAGTACATGGATTTAGTTGGTTTTTGGTATAAAAAAGATTTCAGGGAACTATATAGATGGCATAATAAGAGGCTCTTTATGGTTGGACATACCGATAACCATTATGATGTATGGAGGTAGGTGAGTCAGAGTGGTTGGGATTAAGTCTCATGAAATACATGTTAGAACAATTTTAGTTTATTCAAAAATGTATGGTTATAGCCCAGGGTAGGAAGATGTTTTATTTTGATAGACGGAGACAACCCATAGATATTTCAGAGGGTGATCGGGTATCCTAGTAGGAGCCACCACGGTTGGGTCACTACATGTTATGGTGGCAGGGAGAGTTCGCCCCCCCCCCAGTTTGATGGACCATTTGAGATTGTAGAGAGAATCCGGCTAGTGATGTACTGATTCTCTATTCTATAGAAATACTTATCTATGCACGATGTTTTCCATGTGTGATGAAAATGATGGTATCACACTATCCCTTATAATGTGATCAAGTTGGATGATGTAAATATTGAGATCGATGAATCCTTGGATGAAAATTCGATAACTGTGCTGGATCATAGTGAGAATGTATTGATGGGAAAGAACATGATTATTGTTCATGTATTGTGGAAACATGTGCATGTACATTAAGAAACATGGGAAAGGGAAGAAGATATTCATGTATAGTAGACCAATCTCTTTGGCATGGATTCATATGAACTATTAGGAGTGCATCTCGAGGATGATATGTTATAAGGTGGGGAGAGAGTTCGATTTTGACCTTTTTAGAGTTCACTCGGAGTTGATTTTAGGTTCACTTTTTTCATAATTTTATTATATTTTGTTTTGGTTTTACTTTGGGGTGTTTTGGGTGATAATTGCGAAAAATGGAAGAAAGAGGGGTTGTTCATAGTAGGCCCATGGTTATGGAAAACCATGTGACCTAGCCTAGCTAAACATGATATCCTCGGAAGAGGGGATTCACATAACAGGCACACCCTTTGAAATTTATGTACTCTCTTATGAGTAACCATGAATCCCTAAAATAGTAGGTGCGTACGTAGGAAAAACTATTTATTGAAGACCCAGAAACCGTCTGTTGTAATTAAATTAGCAAAAAAATTATTTTAAAATTTTCCTGAACACCTTAATGAACCCAAAGTTGGCCCCATTTTACCCTATAAGGTATTTCTTGATTTTGGAGATCCCTGATGAATTCCAAGACCTCCCGACCTCAATTCTTTTTTATTCAAAAACTTTTATCAAATATCTCCTCCTCCCCCGGTAAGTAGATCCTGTCCAGTTTTATTCTCTTTCATTCTCATATATTCTCTCTCCATTTTTATCGGATAAAATATTCTATTTATACTTGATCAAGAATTCATAAATATAGATATAGGTTTGTGGATATATATCTATATCTAACATATCATGATGTTTTATGTCTTCAATTAGTTTTACAGTTCCAGATTTGATCTATGTTTTCATATTGATCATTTTAGTTGTGTTTGTTGGGAAATAATTCACCAAATAATTGAGGTAGGTGGTCTAATTTTTAAACCTCATAAACATGAAATGATTTCCTATTTTCAAGTTTTAGAATGTCCTAAATAGTTTTAAATTTTAAATCCAAAATTGAAAAAATTAATTTGGTAAATTAAATAATTTTTATAATTTTTTAAATTATGATATGTAGTGATTTATTAAGAATAAAATTTATATTAGAATTAAATATGTGATCATTGAATTTTTGATTTGATAATTAATTATTAGAATTAATTATGATGGAATTGAGATGGTCGAATTGGGAAATTTAATTTGAATTAAGGATAATTAATTGGTGAATTAATTATCAATATAGTGATTGGGAAATGGGGGTAATAAATAATATAGTTAATTATAAATTTTTTGATTTGTGATTAAGATTAGTTAATTTGAGATTTAATTGTTGACTGTTGAAATTGTGAAATGGTTAATTGATTGTTGAATTGATGAACAGAATTGGCATTGTTAAATAATTGTCAAATTAATTAGTGGAATTGGATTAATTAATTAATTTATTAATTAATGGGAGTAGTGGTGGATAAATGTGATAAGTTGATTACTGTTTTATAAAAGAATTCTTGTGAAATGGTCTATAGTACATGACGATATAATCCCAAAAAATAATTATATTAATAAATTGTTCAGATTTTGGGTGCTAGTCATGGTGTTCTATATTGATTGGTATTTTGGGGTGATAGATATGATATTATTTAGAAATGATTGATCTATATATATTTTTGGGAATTGGATTTCTATACATGGTGATCTACACAAATGATATAAGTGCATGATTTATATATTGGGTGATAGATATGGAATTCAACACTGATTGGGAATTTGGGGTGCGAGACATGGGGTTCTACACCATTGAATAATAAAAAAGATTGTGATTTTGTGGTGTCAAAAATAGATTTATACACTATTTAATAATATAAAATATTTTTATTTGTGGTGATAGACATAGAATTATGCACCAATTAAATGTAACACCCCAAGATTTCATAGTACGTAATCTTTTTTATTTAATTCAACAGCTTGTGCTATACGCAATACCGAGATCGAGTGCGCAACACCTTACCAAACTAAAAATTAAAAAGTGGTTATTAATATAATTAAAAAAATATTTAATTTTATATATATATTATATAATTTTAACATTAAACTTTTTTTTTCTGATATATAATGTATGGAAAGTTCAATTTTAAAGATAAAGTAGGTGCTTTTAAGAAAATGCAGTTTTTCCGCCTTTTAACTGTGATCCCTTTTAAAATACAATATATGACACTTTAATATATTAAAATTAGTTAAATTATATTCTTATTTATAAGAGGGACATAAAAATTTAGTTTTTATAATTTTTTGGTGCTTCTTTGATAGCATTCATATTTTGATCAATGGTGAAAAATAATAAATTTTAATTAAAAACAACTTTTTAAATCAAAATAATTTATAATATTAAAGAATACATTTGATTGGTTTTAAGGTATAATTAGATTATATTTTTTACCATTTAATCCAATTTTGGTAATTGTATGTAATTACACTTTGAAATTGGACATAAACTAGTGTCAATCATTTGATAATTATTATTTCATACAAACACACTTTTTGTTTTGACTATAATAAATAATTTTAAATTAATTTCTGCCACATATGTTTATAGAATTTGAAATAATTGATACTTTATATGGAATCGGGAGGTAAAAATTGTGTAAACAGGTAACTTTTATTTTTAGACATTATGAATATTTACTTCAGTAAATATTTTATTTATCATGGTAAAAGGGTAAATCTGTTAAATAAGGTTGAAAAAATATAATAATAATAATAATAAATTTTCCTAACAAGTATCTTATTCATATTGGTTGATACATGTCCGACCATGGGAATCCTTGGATCAATTTTCAAACCCCATAGATCCACATGAGAGTGAAAATGACACTTTATATTAATTAATTAAAAGTAAAGAAAAAAATGACGAAAACATATATCTTCTAGTAAAACAATTATTAATGGGGTTATATAAGTTATATTTTAAAATATAAATATTCATTGGAAATATAAGAATATTTCCTATATCATTGTATTTTATTTTAGAATTTTTATAAATCAAATAAATAAAATTGTTTAGTACACAATAATTATGGTGTGTTTACCTAAGTAATGAATGATTTCAATCAATGAGATTATAAATATTATAAAAATATCCTAAACCTGTACAATTATTATTTGATGATTTTATTTCGAACATGAGTCATCATATATTTTACTTTAATGAGTTTTGGACTATTAAAAACTGAAAATCATAATATAATAATATAATATTTTCAAACATTCCTAAAGAGCCCCTCCTCCCCCTTATAAAAAAGCCATCAACTCTAACCCATTATCCACACCTCAAAAGCCTATTTTCTTGTCCAAACTCTTCCTAATTAAGCTCCCTAAATCCGTATATTCCTGATATAATCATTACCTTAGGCATAATTCACTTCATGTAAGCCTTTTTGTTCAAACCAAATGGAGTTACCAGATTTAAATGTAACATCTCCTCTAACATAGTTTTCTTCTATTTTACTTCTACAACCCCCAAAAATATTTTTATTCTTTATTTTATAACAAAAACAGTATCCTCAATATACTAGGTTGTTTTTATGATATGTATTTGAACTAAAATTACACAAACCTCCATCTAATGGGTATAGAACATAATGTTTCTGTGGACGAAGAACTACTGCCTCACGAAATGATGATTGTACAATATTCTATTATCACCTATTATTGTGGCCATTATGATGGAAATGTAATTATATATGATATATATGATATTTATTTTATTTATAAGCTTATCTAATTCTCATTTATTTCATACCTTTATTCTTTTCATGCTGTATATATTTGATAATATCATTTGAGGAAGTGCGGACTACCCCCCCATCAAAGTGATATGACTCGTTCATACCCTACATGAAATGTATAAATGATTATGTTAGTGAAAACATGTAACAAATATAAAATATTATATTATACTGTAATTATAATATAACTATGTATTTTTATGTTTTAATTCCATTAAATATAAAATAGAAATGAAAGTAGTGTAATTCGTACGTACGACTTACCATCTCCATGAACGATGAATTTCATTTATTAACTCAAAATGATATGGATATTATAAATACATATACATAGGATTTATATGATATATAAGATATATAAATAATGAATATAATTCTATAGGTAATGGAATTTTGACCACACAGACAACATGTTATTATAACAAGTTCATTTTTTACTACAGTTTCGAACATCGACAAAATGTATGATATGAAATCAAACAATGAAAAAATTGTCATAGCAGGGTAATCAGTGATATAAAAGGAACAAAAAATTTAAAAATGTTTTTAAGGAATTATAAATTAATTTCAGTTTATTATTCTAGAATAATAAGGAACATACTAGTCCTGTCAGACACGAGTTAAGGGGTTTTTATCTCACTTTTAATTCCGTGTGATTTCCATTGATCAGCACTTATTTTTTGCATGTGGTGTATTGTGTACTGTAATTTTATATATATTATCGTGATTATATTTATATTCATGGTATTATGTTACTCATTTGGTGGTTATTATCTTTTGTTCATACGAAACTATTGATTACAACATGGTAAGGGGGTTTCATCTCACTTTTATTCCTGTGAGATTCATGCTATTTCCCAATATTAAATTTTGTGTGGTGTATATACTACCCATAATTGTACTCTTTGTGTCATTTAATTTAATTTATGGGTATTTAAATCATCATTTTATTAACCTTATTTCATGGGGTGTATGTTCCGTATGTTACGAAATCTTTAAGGGAATTTCAAATTTAAATTTCCACTCTTTCGGTTTTACGCTAACTTCAGGGATTATTTTACAACATGATTATGTGTGAAATCACTATTTATTTACTTATGTTGTAATTTCAAATTACCTTTTTTCGGATATACGTTTTATACAAATAATCACTCCAATGATAAATTCTCAAGTCATCAATGTGAACATGAAAAGAGTAATTTTAACTCAATTTCTATTCATTTAGTTAAACAACCATGTCATTGCTGTTATTTCTACAAGAATATGCGTGAATGTCTTCTGATTGATTTACAATGAATATCCAATAATATTGAGTGTGTTTATATTTTTCTCACTTAATTAGGTCATTGATTTATCCTTAACCTAAGGATACAGTCTTTATGAGGGATTTCATTTCAATTTACATTCCATTGATAATTTTTTGTTGTTTTTCCCCAATTCACTTATATATGGTGTATATAATGTACTTTCAAATTGAATATCATGTATAATTTTATTCTCATCATATTATAAATATTTTATTACATCAATTATTTTTATTCAAGAATCTATCATTTGGTTAGGAACTCAAACTAAAATATCATTTTAAATGTCATAAAGATTTATTCTTCTAAATCTTTCACATTAATGTCCATGTTTTAAAAAAGGTTTTGATGATTTATTTAAATGGAATTTAATGTTTTAAAATTAAAATTCCTTTTAAATTTATCAATGTTTTATGGGACACTTTGATTCAAAAATCTATTTTAAATGGCTTCTTGAAAAATAGTTAGATTTTTAAATGTTTCCAAGAAAAAGGGGAATATCTCTCTCATATAGTTTTGAGGAATAATTTAATCTATTTAAATATACTTCATTATTCTAAATTGAGGTTAATATATTATAATAAAATCTTCCATGTTGTACTGAATGAGTTATGTTTGACTATGTATGTGTTATTTTTATACCATTCATTTTTCGGGTTTAAAATATTGACATTTAGTATGCTAGTTTTAATAATAACGTTTCGATTATGTTTCAACCTTTTCATATGAGGAATGAATTGGACATAGTCAGTGAAGGGTGGAGCCTGCTATAACTCCTCGATGCATCGGTAGGTCTCATGATAAAAACTAGTGTCTTGGCCCAAGGCTTTGAAAAAATCTTATCTATAGTATTGGAACGAGGCCTTGACTATGTGTTTATGATTTCCACCATTATGGATTCCATCATTATGAAATTGGCTATTGATATTACATGTGATTATTAGACTGGTATAATATCCATGTGAATAAGTAAATGACATTATTTTATTTAAATTTTTCATATTATTCTGAATTTTATGTTTGAAAGTCTTTTGTTTTTGTTTTATACATAGCCATAAATATTTATGCTTATTTATGATAGTTTCTAATGTAGTGTTATCTTTACTGAGCATATGAGCTCACCCCATTCATATGTTTTCTTTTTCCCAGGATGTGATGAAGTAAATTATGATTAACCTGCAACAATAGGCCAGGTATGTTATTGTGTTCAAAGGGAACACAATATTGTTTTTATTTATTTCATGATGTAATATAAAATTCATTTATATATCTAGTACATCCAAGTCTACTAAAATGATATGTCTTTCGGGAAATAATTCCTTGTTTCATGCCAATTTTATGTAATAATTCACCTACTCTAGGTAACTGGGGTCAGGGCGTCACAGTTAGTATCAAAGGAAGTTTAGTACAAACCTTGGAAGCTATATTTAGAAAAACTATCATTTGAAAACAGTACACTAAGATTGAATTTGAGGATTAGTATATAAGAATATCACAAAAATATTTGTAATGTAAATATTTTGTGGGTTTCAAAAGCAATACATCCATGTATGGATACAAGTAGGTAGAGGCGGCACTACAATAGATTTACTAAGGAGTGAAAACTCTAAAAAGGGGTTTTGGGCTTAACTCGGGGTATCCTAGTACACAACAACGAGCCATCCTACACTGTTGGATATGACACTTCTGGGGGATATGCTAAGGATAATTCATATTTTCTTTACAAACGGATTTGAAGGATTTTAATATAAGATGAGAATAAATAACCTTGGTTAATCTTATTGTGCTTTTGATTAAAAATAAAGTGTCATGATATTACCTTAATAATTTTATTAATATTGTTACTCATGCAATGATTTCTGGTTTTTGTCAATGGATTGATTCCAAGGAAGTCATAGTAACAAAGAATATGATGTACAAGGTGGGAATAGTGGTGGAAACGAGCCATAAAATGGGATGATGATAGCCGTAAAATATATTGTATTCATGACTAATCAGTATTCCAAAAATATGATCAAAATCATATATATTAACCAACTCCTGGAATAAACAAAGAAGAGAAAGGTGGTGAATGATAAGAGCTCTAGAACAAGATACCATTGAGAAATGAAATCTCATTTTCCATCATGAAAAAAATGTGGAATGAGAAATCTAGGAATGTGACTCAATGGAACAAATAAATGATTTATGTGTGTGAAAGAAGATATAATGTAATGAATTATCAAATAAAAATGAAGAGTATTGTGGGAGAAAATAAAAATGATCCCAATAATCCAATCACAGTCATTTTTCATAAATATAGGGGACCTGGGAATTACCAAAGTCAGTGCCCTATTCTATACGATAACCTCCTATTCAAGAAAGAACCCATGTCGAATTAAATGGATGGAAAACTTTCTAAAATTATTATTCCTCTTTGTTGATTGGATTACCTTGGAATAATTTTATCTTGTATGTGTAACCTTGTAGTTTAATATGTTAAAATACTATTTGAGGAAGAATTATCATTTATTTTGTGGATATAGTTATAAATAATCATTTGGATTTATATGATCCTTGAATTTGAGGAAGTTACAGGTTATTAATTTCTAGGATGAAAATGCGATGTACGAGATAACATTTGTGGTTAAATTATGTGATGGTTATTTTGAGGAATTTATCTCATTTTTTTAATTTTATAAATTTGTTTTTTTGAAAAAGGACAACACATAAACTGAATGACAACACATCGTGTCAAACAAGGCTGTGGGAATCAAACCCACCACCAAAGTGTGAATGGGATTTAACACCTACCACTAGACTACGTGAAGTCCCTGGTCAGTGTGACTAATTATTTTTAGTTAAATGACTTTATTGTTAAATAATAAGTTGATTTGGGATCTTATGATTTACCAAATGGATATCCTTAGTGTAGGAATATGATATGGTGATTAAGTGAAAAATATTTTTTTAATGATGATAGCTCTTTTGAGAACAGTATATGCCTAAGGAAAATAGAATACTATGGGATTTCATTTGAGTAGTAGTGGTGGATTATTATCTTTGTTTTTATTATCGATTTATTTTGATTTGGGTTATTTATTGAAATGATTAACCTATCATAGAAAATATGTCACTATCTTAATTACTTTTAAGTATGTGACTTTAAGAGTAGTCGATTTTAGTTAGAGATACAATTATACGTGGAAGACTACTTAAAAAAATTCATCTGATTTTTGGGTTTCAATATTATTTTGGGTTATATTGAAAGAATTTATGGACAATTTATTTTAATGGTATTTATTGATCTTTGGGTATTGGTGGTATAAATATAGAAATTAAGATTAGTATTTCTTTCTCTAAAAAACTATCCTTTTTGGGGATCATCTAATCTTTTACTAACCATTTTGGTTTTGGTAAATCTATAAAAAAGGGAAATATATAGTTCATACTTTTTAGATTATGTGATTCTCTATAGGTTGATTCTAGAACTTCAGGTGTGACCAAGTCATCTTGAATACTCATCGTTTGGAGTGAAAGATGAGTTTGTGGTAAAAATTAGTTAAAGGATGGAACTCTACTTATCAAGTATTTTTTTCTTATTCTATGAATAATATAATTTTCAAACATTAGGTAAGGGATATTAGATCCAAAAATGTGTTATCCTAATACCTTATGTTTTTTTGGAACCAATGATATTTAAAATCATATAAAATTGATGACTTTGAGACCCTCAATTTTACACTTTTTTGTGATTTATGTCCTCAATAACTCCCTATAAATATTTATTTTTTCCACCAATTATGTTTCTATAATTTCCATCAATGTTCTCCTATTAGAAACCTTAATTTTGTGGTCACTTTTTCATTTCCCTTTCCCTCTTATTAAGACTAAATTTTATTAAACCTAATTCAAATGTGGGTTTTACATAAATGTATTTTATATATTAAACATTTTATTTTAGAAGAACTGTTTCAAATTGTGAGGAGGAAATTTATTAAATTAGGGTAGAATTTAACACCCCACAATTTCATAGTACGTTATCTCTTGAAAGTAATTCAACAGCTTGCGCTACACGCAACACCGAGATTGAGTGCACCACGACTTACCAAAATAACCGTTCAAAAAGAAGTTATGAATAGTATTGACAACATTTTGAAATTTATATATATCCTATATAATTTTAACATTAATTTTTTATGTTTCTTATACATAATTTAAGGAAAATTCAATTTTAAAGATAAAATATGTATTAAAAAAAATGAAGTTTTTCCGCCTTCTAATGGAGAACCCTTTTTAAATCAAATATTTAACACATTTATATATTAAATTCAAATAAATTAAATTATTAATTATAATATGGACATAAAAAATAGTTTGGATAATTTTTTGGTACTTTTCTTATAGCATTCATATTTTGATGAATAGTGAAAAATACTAAATTTGAATTAAAAACAACATTTTTATTTGAAATAATTTATTGTGTTAAATTAATCATTTGAGTGGTTTTAAAGTATAATTGGATTATATTTTTACCATTTAATTCAATTTTTGTTATTGGATGTAATTTCACATTAATATTGCACAAAAACAAGTGTCAATATTTTGATAGTTATTATTTCTTAAAAAACATACTTTTTGTTTGGACCACGAGAATTAATTTTAAATTAATTCTTGCCACTTATGTGTTTTTAATTTGGTAAAATGGATTCCATATTTTTGATTATGAAGTAAAAATTTTGTAAATAGGTATATTTTATTTTAGAAATTATGAATATTTACTTTAATAAATATTTTATTTACCATGGTAAAAGGGTAAATCTGATAAATAAGGGTGAACAAATGTTATTTTTGTAACAATAAATTACCCTAACACGTGTCTTATTCCAATTGGATGACACATGTTCAACCATGGGAATACTTGGGTCTATTTGGGGACCCCATGGAGCCACTTGAGAGTGATAATGACACTTTATAATAATTAATTTAAAGTACATAAAAAATGACATAAATATATATTTTACTAAAACCATTTTAACATGGGGTTATATAATATATATTTTAGACTAAAAATATTAATTGGAAATATAAAATGATTTCCTACATCATGGTTTTTTTATAATTTTTATACATCAAATATAGAAAATTATTTATGACATAATAATGATGTAGTGTTTACCTCATTAATGAATGATTTAAATAAAAGTGACTATAAATATTAAAACAATATCCAAAACCAGTCCAATTATTATGGAATGATTTTATTTAGAACACGAGTCATATTATATTCAAATTTAATGAGTTTTAGACCTTTAGAAACCAAAAATCATTATAATATAAAATAATATTTTCAACCATTCCTAAAGAGCCCCACCTCCCCCTTATAAAATTCCCTAACCTCTAACCCATTACTCACACCTATAAAGCCTCTAGGATCATCCAAAATCTACCCAATTAAGATATATAAATCCCTATACAATTCTTTCATGCATTAAATTTTTCATAATTCACATCAAGGAAGCCTTTTGGTTCAAACCAAAGGTAGTTACCCGATTTAAGGGTAACATATCCTCTTAAGTTCTTTTGTATTATTTTACATCTCCAACAACTATAAACACACTTTATTCTTCTTTTTATAAAAACACAAGTATCCTAAGAATTATTTTTTGATGAGAATTATTTGATCTACACTTACACACACCTCCATCTAATGGGTATAGAACATAATGTTTCTGTGGTTGACGAACTACTGCCTCACGAAATGATGGTTGTTCAATATTATACTACCACCTATTACAGTTTCCATTATGATAGAACTGTAATTATATATGATATTTATGATATTGAATTTATCTATAATATCTCATAATTCTATTTTATTTAATGCCTTTATTCATTTCATGTGGAATATATATGATAATTTCTTTTGAGGAAGTGCGGACTACTGCCCCCTCAAAGTGATATGACACGTTCATACCATACATGGAACTTATAATGGATGGTGTTAAGTAACATACATAACATATATAAAATAATATATTATACATCAATTATAATATAACTATGTATTATTATGTTTTCTTTCCTTTATATATATAATAGAAATGAAAGTAGTGTTAATGCGTACGTACGACTTACCTTCTCCATGAACGGTGTGTTTCATTTATTAACATAAAATGATATGGAATGTTATAAATACATATATAGTGGAAATATATGATATATATGATATATAAATCATGAATATAATTATGGAGATAATTTAATTTTGACCACATGGACAAATTGTAATTTTTACAAGTTCATTTTTTACTAAAGTTCTCAACATTGACAAAATGTCTGATATGAACTCCAACAATTAAATAATTGTTATATCAAGGTAATAAGTTATATAAAAGGAATAATAAACATGAAAATTTTATTAATTATAAATTAACTTATGTTTATTATTCAGTAATAACACAGAACATAGAAGTCAAGTCAGACACGAGGTAAGGGGTTTCATATCTCACTTTTAATTCTGTGAGATTTCCATAGTTCGCTTCTTATTTATTTCATGTGGTGTATTTTGTACTACAATTTGATATATATTATCATGATTCTCTTTATATTCCTGGTATTCTGTGATTCATTTTTTTGATATTAACTTTTGGTCATACAAATCAATTGATTACAACATGGTAAGGGTTTTTCATCTCACATTTATTCTCGTGAGATTCGTGTTATATTTTCCACTATTACCTTTTTTGAGGTGTATTTACTAACCACGATTGTATTATTTGTGTAATATAATTTAATTTATGGGTATTTACATCATAATTGTATGATATTTCTTTCATGGGGTGTTTGTTTCGTATGTTACCAAATCTGTAAAGAAATTTCAAATTTCAATTTCCACTTGTTCGGTTTTACAAAAACATCATTGATTATTTTACTCCAAGATTATGTGTGAAATCCCTATTTATTTACTTATGTAGTAATTTACTGACCTTTGTGTGGATATACTTTTGATACACAGAATCACTCCATTTATAAATTCTCAACTCATCGTTATGACCTTGATAAGAGTAATTTTATCTCAATTTCTATTTATTGAGTTAAACATCCAAGTCATTGGTGTTGTTTTTACAAGAATATATTTTAATGTCCTCTGATTTATTTACAATGAATATCCAATCATATTGAGTGTATTTATAATTTTTACACATAAATATTTCATTGATTTATCCTTAACCTAAGGATTCCGTCTTTATAATGTATTTAATCTCCATTTACATTCCATTGATAATTTTTTTGTAGTTATGGTCCAATTCACTTTTATATGGTGTATATACTGTAATTTTACATATTATATAATAAATCCCTTTATTCTCATGATATTATAATGTTTTTATTAACACAATTAATTGTATTCATGCATCTCTCATTTGGTTAGGAACTCTAACTAATATACCATTTTAAATGTTTTAATGATTAATTATTTTAAATATTTCTCATTAATTAAAATATATTTAAAATGGTGTTAAGGATTTATTTATATGGAAGTTAATGTTTTAAAATTAAAATTACTTTTAAAATTTTCTAAGTGGTATCAAACACTTTGATTCAAAAATCTATTTTAAACAGCTTCATTATAAATACTGAGACTTTTAATCGTTTTAAATAAAAATGGGGATATTTCTCTAATATAGTTTTGATGATTATTTTCATCTATGTAAATATCCATAAATATTCTTTATTAAGGTTAATATTTTATAATACAATATTTCATATTGTATTTAATGATTAATGTTTGACAGTGGATGTGCTATTTTTATACCATTCATGGTTTGCGGATAAAATATTGACATTTTGTATGGTAGTTTTGATGCAAATGTTTAGATTATATTTCATTATTTTCATATGAGAAATGCATTGGACATAGCAAGTGACGGTTGGAACCTTCTTTTTCTCCTCATTGCATCGAAAGGTCTCATGAGAGAAACTAGTGTCTTGGAACAACGCCTCGACAAAATCTTATTTGTAGTTATGGGAGGAGGCCTTGACTATGTGATTATGATGTCCAGCATTATGAATTCCATCATTATGAAATTAGCTATTGACATTACATATGATTATTCGACTAGTATAATATCCATGTGAATAATTAAATGGCATTATTTTATTTGTCTTTTCTATATTATGGTGTAGTTTATGTTTAAATGTATTTTTTAATTTTATACAATGCCTTAATGTTTTAGGCTTATTTAAGATAGTTTCTGTTGTAATTTTATACTTACTAAGCAACTGTTCGCACCCATTTATTATTCTTCCTTTTTACAAGGATGTGAAGTAGTAAATTATAATTAATTTGGAGGGATAGGCCAAGGATATGAGTGTGTTCCAAGGGGACACAATGTTGTTTTTATTTATTTCATGATGCAATGTAGAACTTATGTATATATCTAGTGCTTTAATGGATACTAAACAGATTGGTCTTTTTGGATATGATTCCTTTTATCATTCCAATGTTATGTAATAATGCACCAACTTTGGGTTATTGGGGTCAAAACATTAGATGAAAAATTGAAATGAATAATGAATTGAATATATGACATTGTTCAATGCGATTCTATGTTGTTACTAATGATTAATTGATAATGTGATAACTATTTAACTATGAATTGAAATTATTACATTATACAAATTCATATACAATTTATTGATTATATATCTTTTAGAAACTATTTGTGGTTGTCTACCTATTTGTACTCACACACTACTTGGGCAGCCTGATCGGTACCCGAATAGATTTCATGGATACATGATATATTAAGGGTAAGATCACCATGTTATAAGACTTAGTCATGATAGAGCATGTTTGAGGTAACCATACGGGGTTCAAAACCATTTTGGGAGTTTTCAATTTCATTATTTTGTGCTTAATTTTAGAAACGTGATACATACATTTTCATGACATTTTCTTGCTGATCTTAGCTGGATATTTTATTCCCTACATTGATTAAATTGAGTTATTTGTATTATTTATCGTTACATATTCTTCTTCTATTTTTTATTTACTTTTTATGGTGTATTAATCTGATAAAATAATGTATAATTTCTCCATTAATGACTTATCAGAACCTCACTGAGAGTCATCATCCTCTGGAATATTGGGAGTCGGGCTTGTGGTCATGTGATCGACTGGTTCAGGGTACTGGTGTGTGGCATCTGGGCCAAGATGTTGCATCAAGGATAACCACTAAGGAATCCAAACATGGTGTACACAATCCCATTATGTACTATTATTAATCCCTAATAACAAAAATTATGGCTCATGAGACTAAAAATATCTCAATTACATGTAGACCTATATTATTATATAAACACACGTCGCTTTCATATCTTGTGTGTGGATATGTGTTCTACATAGATCATTAATAATAGGATCATATTTCCCAAAATTTAATCCAAAAAATAATTACTTTTGGATACATACTTATAATTTCATAATAAATTATATATAGGTATGTCTATGTTAATTCCCTTAATTTGAAATGGAGATACTTTTAACAAAACAAAGGTTTGGAACAAACAATTATGAGAAAATTTCAGAAGAATAAGAGGGGAATATAATGAATCAAGGGAGTGATTAATGAGATAATAAAGGGCCTATATTCACTGGTAAATTATGATGTATGTGACAGGGATGCGGTAAATCATATCCCATCAATAAGAAATTGAATGAAAAAGTAATTTCATAAATAAGGTGCATGAATAAAGAGGAGAATGAAGGGATCTCATAACAGGAGAGGGTGTTTCAAAAAGTTTTAGAGGAGCATATTGAGACAATGGGGGGTACATATTTAGTGATATATAGATGAAATGGTATTGTTTAGTCATGCTCCTTGAATTTTTAGTAATGATTAATTGGATCTTAGGTGGGTTTATATATGATATTTGAGGGGAGTTCCATTATATTTTACAAAATTATGTTTAGACACTACTGAATAATGTAACAAAAACCAAAAACAATCCCATGATTATTGACCATATATTCAACAGTTGTAGAGTTATTTTCATTATATTATATGTTCATTAACTGAAAAATTAAAATAGCAACATTGTATATTTGGAAAGGGGTCATGTTTACAATGAATTGATTTTGAAACATTAAAATATAATATATGTTTTTTAGGACTCTTAAAAGGATTATAAAATTATTCAAATAACATACATAAACACATTATGTTAAAGTCTAAATGTAATTTTGGTCATGTATATGTTTATGTAATATATTAATTCACTTTAGGGTCACTTTGATATCTTAATACAAACTATATATCTTTAATATATTAATTTTTTACCCTAAAACGTGATTGTCTCTGAAAATTATTATAAAAATAACATAAAGATAATTTCGACTTGATGATTTAAAAAATAAAATTATTTTATCTAAATAATTATATAAATAATCTAAATTAGGCATTGCAAATAAAATCCGTATTTATTGTAAAATATTTATTTTTAATAATAACAGTTTTATAACCCTAATAAAAATTTCATTTTATCTTTCTAAAAGTATATTATCTTATATATTTAATATATAATATTTAATAAAAATATTTTATTAATATATAATTTATTTCAAAAACGTATTAAACTATTATAATGAAGTTCTTAATTGAAATTATATATCACTTGAAAATTAAATTTGAGTTTTTTCATATTAAAATATAATTTCCATAAAACTACTATATCATTTATAAAGAAACATAAATAATAAATAAATATCATAATTTGAAAAATAATATAATTATTTTATTTTTAGGGTCGAGATACATAACCCATTGTTTCACAAAAAAACATAAGGCTATGGTGCGTGGCGTTGATATTCTCTTTGGCGTTGTTCAAAAAACATGGTTTTTATGTGGTCTCGATGAGTTTAAAATTTTAAAAAATTTATTT
Organism: Viscum album; assembly: GCA_963277665.1. NCBI lineage: Eukaryota > Viridiplantae > Streptophyta > Magnoliopsida > Santalales > Viscaceae > Viscum > Viscum album. Next base: position 367,250,080 of record OY728146.1, read on the forward strand.
CTCTCATGATTTGTTTGTATCCTATCATGGGAATGGTCAAGGTAAAAGAATAGATATTCTGTCTTCTATGGGAGCTCTGATAGATGGGCTTTGTAGTGTATGATTCAACTAGTCTAGGCTATCACTTCATTCCATTGTGACAATAATACTTTATCATAACCCTTAATATATAATAATCCAATGATCCCTATTAAATTACAATATAATCATTGGTCATTATTCATAACATTCGTTCTAATCAAATATGATATAACATATGATGGTCCAATATAATCAAATAGCTTCATGTGTTTTCAATATCCATATTACATCATAGGTAATATAATTGAATTTCAAATAGAATTTTGTTTATAAATTCTAGGTTCATTACAATATATGATTTTTTAAAATCCTAAATTATTTCAAAATCTTGTGGAATATATATGAAAATATAATGATAATGTGATGGGTAGGTCTGTTACAATCCTCTAATACATTTGGTAATGATTAAATATTTATGAGCTCAAAGGGTAAAATAGAGGTTATACCAATCCCAACACTGGTACACAAGAGGTTATCCCAAGTCTAAAGAAGGTACATAGATGGTTGTCCTAAGAATATCATATGAAGAATGATGTGGTAGGTACCCATAGAAAAATATTTATATAATTATGAATGTTCTAGACTTTGTTCTACTCCATTATTTAATGATATTATTCAAATGTTATTCTATAATGGCTAATTTTCATTGATATATTTATGAATATTGTCTTTAAAACTGACATGTTTTATTCCATGAATCATGAATATGATCTATGAATTTTTTGTTCATATTTAAAAGTTTGGAGGTCATGTTCACATACCACTATGCTCATGTTATTTTGAAAAATGAATATGGATTGATATATACCATTACTACCTTTACTGAACATTTTATCTCACCCTTTATTATGTTTCCTTTTCCCAGGGATATAAAGCATGGTTTTGAGTATGATATGTCTAAAAAAGGTGGTAGTTGTGATGAAAGAAGTGAGAGATGTGGTAGATCATTATGTAGAAGTTATTTACCTAAAAATGATTCAAATGGAACTAATCTATTACTATTATTGAGTGGGTCGTATTTCTATATATTGAATATTCATATAATAAGAAATAATTTTTATGTATATAGTGTTTGGGTTACCTCAAGTGCCACCTGTTGTTTAAAACAATAGGTCACACCTCCAATAAAACTTTTTTGGAAGCTAGAAATACAAAACAATCCATAAATAATACCCAAAACACTCAAAAACTCATTTTGAGACACCAATTATAATATCGAAAATAAGAAATGATAAATGATCCCTGTATTGGAAAAAAGAATTCAAACAAGCTCGTAACTAAACCATATAATGTGCCCAGCCAAAACCATAATTCGTTATAGTTATTTAATGAATAATTAAAAACCACCAATATTCAACCTTAAAATTGGAGTAATTTTTATACAAATATCTCATTTTTAAATTAATTAACACACTCTCAAAACTTCCCAAGAAAACTGGATTACTGCAATCGATACATTACTCATGCACACATGTAATGTTTTCAAACCAATCTTAGGCCTACATTGTTCTTTTTCTATAACATCATCATGTATCAATATGTGACAAATGAAATCATACTTATACTATTTTATTATGTTCCACCCTTTCATGTCCATTCCAGTAAGGTTATATGTATCATGGATTGATGTTTACTCCACGAACATAATAAAACAGTGATTATCATCAAGGGTTCGAATACATTGATTTTTTTGTGATTTTCCCCCAAAATGATAATTTCATAAGAAATTAAATTTAATAAGTAGTATTAGTAATCATAAATTTTGAATAAAGAATAAATTTAATAAATATAATATAAAACAATTGATGCCCTGGAATTGTATTCCACCTAATAGGTGCCCCGATCCTAGTTGCCCACATGGTCTAAAAAGAATCTCCCCGAACACTATAGGCTGTCAACTAGTATCAAGGGACTAAGGTTTATCTATGGGGAGACTATGCCCTCATTACAAGAGTGTATCATAGTGGATAAAAATAATAGAGGTAAATTGTGGAAGCAAGAAAAGTAGACAGCAAAGGAAGATAATATGAATAGATAAGTAAGGGATAAAAATAACCTCATAAATGAAACAAAATTCAACAATAAAACAAATGATTATGATAAGTCATGACACTGGATAAATGGAAATCATATATACAAGAAAAAATTCATAATATATCCCATAATAATATAATGGAAATAAAATACTATCCCAAGCATCTCGAGCTCTAACTCATTCACCAACTATAAAGCACCATCCTAAATAGTAAGAAACCAATTGATTGAAGTCTTATGCTTCCAATTTTCATCATGTGCAATAATGTAATCTACTCCAAGTACCAAATGGATCAAGGATATGGTGTGAGATAAATATTAGTGGGACACCACCAACTGTGTCCATAACATATAACTCATGAAATGTAATATAATAGATTGCAAACATGTATATATAATGTTATGAAGTACAATGTAACGAAATACCCATGTACCTTCTTCATCCCTCTGTTATTTTTTGAACATGTCACCAATTAATTACTTTATTGTAACCAATTTATCAATAAATCACTTGTTATTAATGGTAATGTTTCCATGATGTAAAAAGAAAATGTGAAATGATAATTAAGAAATAAATCCAAGGTACTAACAAGGATACATAATAATCAAGGTATTCTAACTCAAATTTATTTGAGTGTAGCTAAGTGGTAAGAGTGTAATCCATGGATCATAGACTAAGAAATTCCACAATGATATGCTTACCAATTCAATGGAGTGCATCCAAGGTAACATAAGGATATCTAATGATTTCACCAATGGGATTTGACCATGGAACATACTTGTCAATGCTAGATCCAAGGAGTTTATCCAAGGAATCATGGATACAAGAAGTGTATCCAAGGCATCTGGTATTACTACATAATGGATTATACGATATCATACTGGGTATCCAGAAGATAGAGAAGGATCTGGTTCTTGGTGGTCATCAACCTAATAAAGTCGTCCTTGAATTTGGAATGGGTCCTTGAGTGCTCAAGGCATTCCCTCATTAAACCAACCCAAGATCGAGTCATCCATTCCTATTTGATAATGTAGTTATATATTATTTCATAATGTTCAATAATTTTCTTCCATTAGTGTGACAAGGCTATGTATCATGAACCCATTTAATCAAGTCATAATTAATCATTAAGTTCATTTGGTTCCGGACTTTCCATTCATTAGTGTGTCATGTCCAAGTATAATGAATCCCATGTTAAACAGATTTAAGGAATAATCATCAATTAAGGATTACTCTGATACCATCCATCGACATGGAAAGGGGTGCTACAAACATGAAACCTCTTCTCATTTGCATTTAGGTACATTTCATATACCTATTATACTTTTTAACTCTCATAACTCATTTAATTTTCAGATTGAAGAAACTACCTTTGGTGGGATAAGTGGTGTGAATAAATTGTACATTCCATTATGAAATTCACATTATAAACAAAAAAATTAATATAAGAAATCTTACCATTAGAATGGTCAAGGAAAGGAATAGTAGAATGGTGGCTTAAATATGTCAAAACAGATAAAACCCAAATATGGAACAACCTTTATCATAAAAGGGATAGAGAATTGAGTGTAACCATTACTAATTAATCAGATATTTAAAATTATAATAACCATACAATTCTAAGTAGTATTATCATTCTATATAAATTTAGAAAACAAAACCAAATGAAATTGATGGGTTTCCATGAATATTCCAAAATCAATGAATTTTCGGTATAAGTAATAGAAAACCCAACATAATATTATACAACTCTCCTCCCCTGATATTGGCCCTATATTTGGATTAAATTGATGTATATCTACGAAAAATAGAAAAATTATCATACCCCGATAACTCAGTCAGTAGAAAGAGAGAGGGAGTACAACTTAAGAGGTCTCAAGTACTTATAGTTGTGCTTCCAACATGAGGATTGGAAGCTTGTTCGGATCCCGAAGGAAATAGATCATTGAATTCATGGATTTGTCCTTCAAAAAGATCCAAATTTAGAGATAATTGTTCATTCTTGTTGATTATCATATTTTGGAGAAAGATGGGTTCTAATTAGGTTATTAAGGTCAAAACTCTAAAATTACCAAGAAAATAGCCTATGCACGGTTTTTTCACACAATTTGAAAAACTGTACGAAAACCATGCAAGGGTACATTGGAAAATGGGGCGCCCGCATGGTTAGGCAACATGATGGTGCACCAACAGTGTGAGGTTGCTCTGTCCAGAATAACACAATCCACACTATTTTCAAAAACATGCAAGAATCCAACACAGTTTACTCTAAACCATGCACCAAGACCTTTTTCCCCAAAAATAATGTTTCCAGTCTCAGAACATACCCATGACACCCCTGAGACATTTTATAACCCCTTAGGCATCCATATTTGGTCAAACTAAAAATTTAGACTAAAAACTTATAGATCCATACCTAATTGAAAAATCGGGTTCTTACAATATTCCCTGCTTAAAGGAACTTGTCCCTGCATTGACCTTACAATGCTGGAGAGACACTATATGAGAAAAACTATGTCTATTGTACATGTATTTTATCTTTCATATTGCATGTCTCATCTTTCACCCAGCCCGGCTTCCATAGAACTTGCACTATATGGATAGACCAGCTTCAGAGAGTCATTTTTCTCTGGTGAACGATGTGTACATGATACTTCTAAAAGGTATAATCAACATCTAACTGAAATTCCTCCTAATCAAAAGTAAGATAAAGTTCAACATGATATTGGAGAAGCTTTGAAACATGAAATACATCATGCTTGGTAGAATTCCTCTCAGGTAAAATAAATTGATAGGCTACCATCCCAACTCTCTCAAGATTTTCAAAAGGCCATACAAAATGAGGAGACACCTTCCCATACTTTAGAAACAATCTATGCCATAGTCTAGTAGATACCTGAAGGAAAACACGATCCTTCACCATGAAATCAAGTGGACTTTGATGGTGTTCGGTATATGATTTTTTCCTAGATTTAGCAGTAATCATATGCTTTCTGATCAGCTGAACCTGCCCTAAAGTGTCCTGAACAATAAAAGGACCTTGTATGGATGGCTCACCTACATCTAATTGGCATAGGGGTGAACCACACCGCCTATGATTCAAGGCCTCAATTGGATCCCTATAAATTATGGCATGAAATCTATTATTATAATAGAACTCGATGAGAGGGATTTCCTTCTCACATGAACTGCCAAAATCAATGACACATTCTTGGAGAATATTCTCATGATCGTGTATCATTAGTTTTGATTTTCCAATGGTAGGAGGGTGAAAAGATGTGCATAGAAGCACCTGGGATCCCATATCATTCTGGAAATCTTGAAAGAGTCATGAAGTCAAACGAGAAACCTTATCTGAAATGATGGTATGAGGGACCACATATAGTATTATGATGTCAGAGACAAACAATCATCCCACCTTATCGACTGAGAATGTCTCCCATATGGGAATGATGTGGGATGTTTCTTTAGTTAGTCAATGACTACCCATATATAATCGACACCCCTTTTAAATCTTGTTATGAAAACTATGAAATCCATAGCAACATCCACATTTTCATTCCTGGACTGGAAACTGTTATAACAAGCCTGCAAGTCACTAATTCTCCACCTTCACCTAATAATTATAATCCTAATATCTGACATTTCATCATAGGCCACCAATACTGCCATCTCATGTCTCTATTCATCATCGAGATGATTGGACGAACTACTAGTAAACTGTCTGTGACTTCTTCATCAAATCTTCTCTAATGTCTGTAAGAACCCAAATATGTCAACATATATGAAAAACATCATATAAATCCACAGAACTATCCAAAGGATGGTTATATTCAGATATTCCCTCACAAAGTACCAACCCTTTGGGATCTGAAAATGGTATACTCTTCACCTTCTCAATATGGGAAGTTGTAACTCCCAATGATGATAGGTTATACTGATCTATATTATGAAGAAACCCACGATGAAACTCATAAAGGGGGTCCATTTAATACAATTAAACATAAGAATCATGTACAACATGTGTGCATCTTCGAAACCAACAAATCAGCAACTACATTTCCCTTTCAAGGAATATTGAAAAACTAAAAAATCAAAGGACTAAATATATTTGACAAATATCCACTATCTAAGGTTCAATTCAAACTGAGAAAAGATATATTTGGGGATATTTTGGACTGTGTACACCACAAAGCACTCACCCAATAGATAATGTCCCCAGAAACATAATCCATCAATAATTTCTACTAGATGAATGTATTGCAACATTTATTTTCTCTCATGAGGTCTCAACTATCGAGATATATACACAATGACTCTGCCTTTTAACATAATCATTTCTCATTTGAAAATTATTGATGCATCACATAAGATGGTATAGCCAATTCCTGGATCTGGAAAATTCATAACAGGTGTCGATACAGGGCTCCCTTTCTAATTTCTATAAAGGATTTCTCAAAATCTCTTGGCCACACAAACATGCCACCCATTATTACAAGACTGGTAAGGGGTGAAGTAAGGATTGCGAGGACATGTATGAAATAATTATTATATCTAACCTTCCCCAAGAAACTCTTTATATCAAACAAATTAATTTGATGTTCCTAAGAAACTATATTACTAACCTTTTATGCATCAAAAGATACACATGATATTGAGAGAATATAACCAAATATGTGAATAATGTCCATCATGATGTGGCACTTGGAAAGCATGAAAGAAATATACTTCTATCTCAGTGTACTCAGAACAATATTTAGACGGTTGTAATGGTCTCTATGAGTGTGAGAATACACCAATATGTTATCAACAAAGGCAATGTAAAATATTTCTAAACCACTGTGGAAAACCCTATTCATTAGATCCAAGAATACGATGACCACATTTGTAGGATCAGAAGACATAACAAGGTACTCATATAGACCTTACCTGCTATGGAATGTTGTACGAGGAATGTCTGAAAACCTGAATCATAGCTGATAATAACCCGATCATAATTCAATTTTGGAGAAGAACTATGATTCTTAGATATGGTCAAAGAGATCATTTATTTGAGGAATAGGTTGTCAATACATGACCGTAAGCCGGTTCAACCTTCTATAATCCAGAAATGGACATTTGATTCTATCTGAGTACTTGGTGAAAGGATGGGATATCGAAAATTTGATGTATTACTCCATATAAAATCATTGGCCTCTAAATCCACAAACTACCGCTTGAGTTCATGAGGATCTACATGTTCAATCATGTATGGAGGAATGGAGCATGGTGCTGCTCCTCAGATAAGATCTATTGTTAACTCCACCTCTCCATCTAGAGGTATTTCAGAAGAAAATGTGAGGAAAAAAATCCTTGAAATGATCCATTACAGGATGGAAATCAATTTTTCATAAACCCTGATCCTTTATGAAATGATTTTAAATCTAAGTGGTCACTCCAACTAGCCCATGATGCCCTGGTCCAACCCTTCCATCCCGGACAACCCACTCACCCTTATGCAGATAACTTATAAGGCCCCAGCCTTAAACCTTACTTAATCTTGAGTTAATACAAGATTACACATTGAGGATCTTTTCAGGTTTAGAGTTTTATAGAATTAGATCATAAAACTTGCATTAAATTCTACATTTAAACAAAGTGGTTACATAAAAGACAAGATTCATTCTTCCCATCAACAGAAACATATTTAAAATAAAACATGGATTCTTTCTTGACACATCCCTGACACTATCATAACATCACGTACCTTTCCCTTGACCTGTGAAAAACATTTTAAAAACTTGGGATGAGCATAAAAAATCTCAGTAAGGGATATAAAAATATGGAAAGGAAACATGAGTTCATATATACATAAGAATGAATTCATACTTTTCCCATAAAACTTAGGCACTTTAACATACCTCATCAAACCATGAATAAATCATAGAAAGCATAAGACATAAAGGTAACTTGAGGCATTCATAACATTCTTACATAGGGAGTAACCCTCTTGGTTACGATTTGGAATACCCATCACAGTATATTCCCTAAATCTCTTCGGAGAAACCTCAATGTTTCACTCCTTCGCGTAACCCAATGCATTGGAGAGCTATATCGGGCTCACCCGCCCTTAGTTTATCACGGAACCACCCGTTTTCATAATAATTCCCAAGAACCATAACATAAACATATCACATAAAACATGAATAAAGGAAACATAAAATTTCCACATGTCAATCACAATATAACATTTTAGTATATTAAAATAATGAATCCGTTAAAAAAGAAACCATTTCCAAAACCATTTATAACATTTAATAAGGAGATTTTTGAATCAAAGTGTCACATAGCACCTTGAAGATTTTAATATTTTAAACCATTAATATCCATATAAATAAATCCTTAAAACCATTTTGAAAACATGGATATTAATAAGAAGAAATCATTAAAACATTTAAAGCGATATTTTGGTTAAAGGGTTTTTACCAAAATTAGAGACACTTGAATACAATAATTGAGGAATAACATTTAATCAAAACTTTATAATATCATGAGAATAAATGGATTCATGATATAATTTCCAAAGGACAGTATATACACCATATAAGAGTGAATTGGTGCATAACAACAAAGAAGTCTCAATAGAGATGTAAAATGTGATGAAATCCCTTATAAAAAAGGTATCCTTAAGTTAATGATAATTCAATCTCAAAATTATGTGTGAAAAATATAAATACACCCAATATAATTGGATATTAAGTGTAAAACAATAAAAGGTCATTCACACATATTCAAAGGATGACATATTCAATAACTACAAGTTGAACCCAAAGAAATCGAAATTGGGTTAAAACATTCCCTTGGTAAAATTCGACAGCCTAAACGGCGTCACTTCAAAAATTCAGAAAATGAGTTGATGAGAGATAAAATGGAATCTCATAACTTGGACATAAAATTTACATCAATCATGATATAGAAGAACATATCCCAACATAATAGTATGTGAATTAAATGACATAACAAACGAAGTCTTTTAAAATGAGGAGGGTGAAAGGTTCCCTTACCGACATGGGTATCTTTCAAAACATACACCTCGTGAAAGAAGGACAATACAACATTGATGTAAATAATCATAAAAGAAATTATATTAAACAATGAGTAAAATAATGGACAGTACATACACCACTGAAAGGAAATTTTGGGAAATGTAGCATAAATCTCACGGGAATAAATGTGAGATTAGAAATCTCTTATGAAAACTCGGCAGCCTAACGGTGCCACTTAAAACTTCCAAAATGAATTGATGAGATAGAATAGGGTCTCTCATCATATAAAAATTACAGTAAGAGTAATATGAATGAACATCCCAATAACAATAAAGTTGAGCTTTAAAAGGAATGACATAAAAGAGCGTACTTAAAAAGAAAGAGAGGAGTAGGATCCCTTACCTCGGGTCCGACTTGACTCGATCGTTCTTTAATATCCTGAATAATAAACTTGAGTTAATATCTACTTGATTAAGAACTTTTTCATGTTCATTAATCCTTTTATACCATGTTATGAACATCATGTAATCATTTAAGTTAATAATGTTTGTTTTGTCGATATTTGGTTCTTAAGTCAAAAATAGACTTCTTACACTTACATGTTGTTAATTTGGTCAAAGGTTCGTTATATAAATAATGATATTAATGATTTGGATAACATATATATCATATATATTAATCATATACATGTATTTATAATATTACATCACATTTAGAGGTAAGAAATGAAATGCACCGTTCATGGAGACGGTAAGCCGTACGTACGCATGAACACTACTTTCATTTCTATTTCGTATTTTATAGAATGGAATCCTAATGATATAAAGGTATATTATAATTACAGTATAATATCATATATAATATCACAGTTCCATCTTTTATACGTCCCACATATGGTATTTAACGAATCAAATCACTTTGAGGGGGCGGTAGTCCGCACTTCCTTAAATGAAGATATCGCATTTACCTATAATGGAAATCATAAAGGTATGCCCAAAATGAAAAAAAAATAATCTTAAGGAAAACATAAACATATTATATATCATATATAAAAATAGTGACATCATAATGTCCACCTTTGAAGGTGTTAAATGAGTATTGAACAATCATCGTTTCGGGAGGCAGAATTTCTCCATCCACGGAAACCGTATGTTCTTTTACCATTTGATGTAGTTGTGTGAGAGTGTAGCTCAAATAAATCTTATAACAACATCCTAGTATATTGAAGATACTGGTGTTGTTACAAAATAAGTAAATAAAATGAGTTTAGGGGGTTGGAGAAGCAAAATAAAACAAATGAACATGAGAGAATGAATAACCTTTAAAAGTGTAACTCCTTTTGATTTGATCCTAAAGACTTACTTTGAAGGATTCTGCCCAAAAGGAATCCTCTAGGATGAAGAGAGGGATTTGGAGAGAGTAAATGGGCAGGGGTTTGCTGTTCCAAAGGCTTGATGAGTGTGTGAAATGAGGTAGAGGTAGGGGCCTTTTATAAGAGGAGAGGAGGGGCACTTTTGGAAATCAGGAAACTATTATTTTATTTTCAAAAGTGTTTCGAATTTCTATGGTCCCAAATTGATATATTTCAAAGATAAGATGATAAGGCTTCGAAATATTCCCATCCAATAGTATTTGGTCATGTTTAGGTCTTAGAATTTATATTATAGTTTCATTTTTTTAAAACTGTTTATTAATGAGGTCATCGTTGCATCATCACGATGTCATAATTAAATTAATTTATTTAATGTCTAAAAATTATAAAACAAATATCCTGATGTAGTAAATCTATTTATCTTTACAAATAGTATTTATATACAAAATTATGATTAGTATAACCCCTTCTAAAAATTGTTTTAGTAAAACAATTTATGTTAGTGTCATTTTCACCTTTATTTAAAAAAAGGCATTAAAGTCATTATCTCACCCAAGAGGATCCATAGGGTCCCCTAAATCGACCCATGGGTTGTCTTAGTCAGCCATGACTCATCCAATAGGGGTAGGACAAGTGTCATGGTGTTTGCACATTTTTATAATATCATTTTTACCTTAAATTACACTAATTACCTCTAATCGCGACTAATGAAAAAAAGTTACTATTAATCAAAAAATTATTTTCATCCCATTGAACCACATTTTACATACTAATGACAACCATGTATGTTGGATTTTTGAAATTCAAAACACAAAGATGGCAAAATTTCATTTAAACGGAAAAATCAGTTTTTATAAGTACCACTTAGTGGTTTCACTATTCATCAAAAATTGAAGTTTTTCAGAAAAATCCCAAAAATTCACCCTAGGATATATTCGATATTCCTAATTCAAAAATTAAGTCTATTTTACAAAATTCAAATAATATAAGTCACATTAATTTATTTAATAATTAATTCCCGCTGTCAGAGCAAATAGCGTGTTTTTATGAAACAAAAAGTATCAAAAGATTGACACTAGTGTAAGTCTGATTTCAATGTGAAATTAATTCCAACGACCACTATTAGATTTAATGGTAAAAATATATTCCAATTTCACATTAAAACCAATTCAAAAGATAATCTAATCATATAAATAAATTAGATTGAAAGAGGTTTTGAATTAAAATACAACATTTTACACTATTCATTAAAAAATGAACTTTATCGTAAAGATACCAAAAATTTACACAAAGTAAAGTTTGATGTCCCGATTCTAAAAAAGAGTTTTATTTGGTCCAATAGAATGTATAAGAGTGAAAAAACTATATTTAATGACGGTTCGCCATCAAAAGACGATAAGTGAACCTTTAGTGAAAACTAGGGCATATACGCCTAAAATTGAATTCTTTCCGTATTTTAAGCCTTTATCTTTTATTGGATAAATGTAAAAACATTTAAAAACATATATAATAATATTTTAGTTATTTCTATCCATTCCCTCCAATACAACGGCTACATGTTAACTACCATTTAAAATAATATTATTTTATTATTAGAGTGCAACGTAAGATTCCCAAGAAACTCGTTGTTGCATGTTGGGTACGCCATCGAGCTTAGCGTCCCCTTTAAAGTCATATTAATATTTTATTCACATATATGGATAAATATGAAAATGTCATATTCTTTATTTACATGGGGTGTTACATCCTTCCCCCCTTTTGGGAATTACGTCCTCGCAATTTTTAAAATTGATCTTGAAAACATCCTTGAAAGTCCCACATCAGAACAAGAGTCGGTAAAACAATAACTTTAAAATAAAGGACGATAAGTACAGAGGTCACCCGAGTTAACCCATACTAGGATTCCATGTAGAAAACATGGACATGGAAGAAAAAACAAAGGGTCGTGTTCTGATGGAGAGTGATAGAAAACATGTTTAGGAGAAAGTTAACCATGAGAAAATCACAAACTTGTGATGGGTTAAACGGTATTCGATTCCCCTGAAGGAAAAGTTAATAGTCAACATTTTTGTTTTAAGTTACATTTTATTGAGGAATTTATTCATAAGGAAACATAATCACTTATCATGTTGACTTTCAACTTTTACTTGATTCCTTAATCAAACTGATATTTTTTTCCAAAAGACGAGTATTTAGGTAGACTTGTTCGCATTAAGAGTACTATAATCAACTTCTAGAGAATTACCTAATCCACAATAGAGAACTATATACTTCCCATGTCTTTAGACTCTAACCAAAACCAAAACCAAAAAGGTTAGTACATGATCAGATAATCCAGAAAAGGATAACCCTTTATAAAAATAAAATCTATTCTTAATCTCGAAAATTTGTCCAACAAAACCCAAAGTTCAAAGAGGTCCATTCTATAATCAATTTGTCCATAAAATTCTTCAAACTAAACCAAAATAAGATTGAAACCCAAATATTTGAGGGATTTAGTCACATAGTCTTCCAAGTTAAATCATTACATTTATCTCCAAACAACATCAGTTGCTCCTAAATTCTCGTATTGAAAAGTACATAACCTAATCACATATCCTCCATGATAGGTTAATCATTTTCATAAATAACCCAAAATCAACTTACTCTTAATTCATAAAATCATATAACTAAAAATAATCAGTCAAACTAACCAGGGACTTCACGTAGTCCAGTGGTAGGCGATAAATACCAGTCGCACTTTGGTTGTGGGTTCGATTCCCAAAGCTTTGTCCGACGCGACGGGTTGTCACACGGTCTGCATGTTGTCCTTTTTCCAAAACTATATAATTCATTAAACATCCCCCAAAACGAGATAAAATCTTCAAAAATGATCATATCATATTTTAACCTCAACTTTATCTCATGCCTTTCATTTTCCATCATAACATATAATAACCCATAATTACCTCAAAAGTAAGGATCATATAAACCCTAATGGTTACCCTTTTTAATTATTACCTGAACTTCCACATCGATTGGTCATCTCGTACATGATTCATTAAAGATCATACCAAGGTTCAAGTGGTTGATCATGACTCCTTGATAGTTGGTTTAGAACAACCACGAGTTTCCTCATTGAATCCCCCATTTTATCTAGTATCTTAATCAGAGAACCACCACAGTTTCCATCAAACCTGTTCTCTCTTTGGTGCCTGCTAGATCCATCATTTCACTAAAAACAGAAATGTCAGTGTGAGTATATCAACAAAACCATCATGTACTAATGAGGAAGGTAAACACTAAGATATACTTACTCATTCACTTTATCTAATTCTAGGAATCTTTCTGAAATCCGAACCATTATGGTAATGTCACTTATGCTTAGATAATACCCTAACCTCTAAAGTTATCTAAACCGACCTTTGATACCAACTATAAGGCCCCAGCCTTAAAACTTACTTAATATTGAGTTAATAAAAGATTACACATTGAGGATCTTTTCAGGTTTAGAGTTTTAGAGAATTAGATCATAAAACATGCATTACATTCCACATTTAAACAAAGTGGTTACATAAAATACATGATTCATTCTTCCCATCAACAGAAACATATTTAAAATAGAACTTGGATTCTTTCTTGACACATCCCTGACACTATCATCACATCACGTACCTTTCCCTTGACCTGTGAAAAACATTTTAAAAACTTGGGATGAGCATAAAAAATCTCAGTAAGGGATATAAAAATATGGAAAGGAAACATGAGTTCATATATACATAAGAATGAAGTCATACTTTACCCATAAAACTTAGGCACTTTAGCATACCTCATCAAACCATGAATAAATCATAGAAAGCATAAGACATAAAGGTAACCTGAGGCATTCATAACATTCTTACGTAGGGAGTAACCCCCTTGGTTACATTTTGGAATACCCATCAGAGTATATTCCCTAAATCTATTTGGAGAAACCTCAATGTTTCACTCCTTCACGTTACCCAATGCATTGGAGAGCTATATCGGGCTCACCCTCCCTTAGTTTATCACGGAACCACCCGTTTTCATAACAATTCCCAAGAACGATAACATAAACGTATCACATAAAACATGCATAAAGGAAACATAACATTTCCACATGTCAATCACAATATAACATTTTAGTATACTGAAATAATGAATCCGTTAAAAAAGAAACCATTTCCAAAACCATTTAAAACATTTAATAAGGAGATTTTTGAATCAAAGTGTCCCATACCACCTTGAAGATTTTAACATTTTAAACCATTAATATCCATATAAATAATCCTTAAAACCATTTTGAAAACATGGATATTAATAAGAACAAATCATTATAACATTTAAAGCGATATTTTTGTTAAAGGGTTTTTACCAAAATTAGAGACACTTGAATACAATAATTGAGGAATAACATTTAATCAGAACATTATAATATCATGAGAATAAATGGATTCATCATATAATTTCCAAAGGACAGTATATACACCATATAAGTGTGAATTGGTGCATAACAACAATGAAGTCTCAATAGAGATGTAAAATGTGATGAAATCCCTTATAAAGAAGGTATCCTTAAGTTAAGGATAGTTCAATCTCAAAATTATGTGTGACGAATATAAATACACCCAATATAATTGGATATTAAGTGTAAAACAATAAAAGGTCATTCACAAATATTCAAAGGATGACATATTCAATAACTACAAGTTGAACCCAATGAAATCGAAATTGGGTTAAAACGTTCCCTTGGTAAAATTCGACAGCCTAAACGGCGTCACTTCAAAAATTCAGAAAATGAGTTGATGAGAGATAAAAGGGAATCTCATCACTTGGAAATAAAATTTACATCAATCAGGATATATAAGAACATATCCCAACATAATAGTATGGGAATTAAAAGACATAACAAACGAAGTCTTTTAAAATGAGGAGGGTGAAAGGTTCCCTTACCGACATGGGTATCTTTCAAAACATACACCTCGTGAAAGAAGGACAATAAAACATTGATGTAAATACTCATAAAAGAAATTATATTACACAATGAGTAAAATAATGGTTTGTACATACACCACTCAAAGAAAATTATGTCAAATGTAGCATAAATCTCACGGGAATAAAAGTGAGATGAAAAATCTCTTACGAAAACTTGGCAGCCTAACAGCGCCACTTAAAACATCAAAAATGTATTGATGAGAGAGAATAGGGTCTCTCATTATATTAAAATTACAGTAAGAGTAATATGAAAGAACATCCCAATAACAATAAAGTTGAGCTTTAAAAGGAATGACATAAAAGAGCGTACTTGAAAAGAAAGAGAGGAGTAGGATCCCTTACCTCGGGTCCGACTTGACTCGATCATTCTTTAATCTCGTGAATAATAAACTCGAGTTAATATCTACTTGCTTAAGAACCTTTTCATGTTCATTATTCCTTTTATACCATGTTATGAACATCATGTAATCATTTAAGTTAATAATGTTTGTTTTGTCGATATTTGGTTCTTAAGTCAAAAATAGGCTTCTTACACTTACATGTTGTTAATTTCGTCAAAGGTTCATTATATCCAGAATCATATTAATGATTTGGATAACATAAATTTCATATATATTCATCATATACATGTATTTATAATATTACACCACATTTAGAGGTAAGAAATGAAATGCACCGTTCATGGAGACGGTAAGCCGTACGTACGCATGAACGCTACTTTCATTTCTATTTTGTATTTTATAGAATGGAATAATAATGATATAAAGGTATATTATAATTCCAGTATAATATCATATATAATATCATAGTTACATCCTTTATACGTCCCACATATGGTATTTAACGAATCAAATCACTTTGAGGGGGCGGTAGTCTGCACTTCCTTAAATGAAGATATCACGTTTACCCATAATGGAAACCATAAAGGTATGACCAAAATAAAAAAAACAGAATCTTAAGGAAAAAATAAAAATATTATATATCATATATAAAAATATTGACATCATAATGGCCACCTTTGAAGGTGTTAAATGAGTATTGAACAATCATCGTTTCGGGAGGCAGAATTTTTCCATCCACGGAAACCGTATGTTCTTTAACCATTTGATGTAGTTGTGTGAGATTGTAGCTCGAATAAATCTTATAACAACATCCTAGTATATTTAAGATACTGGTGTTGTTACAAAAGAAGTAAATAAAAAGACTTTAGGGGGTTGGAGAAGAAAAATAAAACAAATGAACATGAGAGAATGAATTACCTTTAAAAGTGTATCTCCTTTTGATTTGATCCTAAAGGCTTCCTTTGAAAGGATTCTGCCCAACGGGAATCCTCTAGGATGAGGAGAGGGATGTGTAGAGAGTAAATGGCCAGGGGTTGGCCGAGCCAAACGCTTGAGGAGTGTGTGAAATGAGGTAGAGGTGGGGGCCTTTTATAAGAGGAGAGGAGGGGCCCTTTTGGAAATCATGAAACTATTATTTTATTTTCAAAAGTGTTTCGAATTTTAATGTCCCAGATTGATATATTTCTAAGATAAGATGATAAGGCTTCTAAATATTCCCATCCAATAGTTTTTGGACAAGTGTAGGTCTTATATTATATATTATCGTTTCATTTTTTTGAACTGTTTATTAATGAGTTCATCGTTGCATCATCACTATGTCATAATTAAATTAATTTATTTAATGTCTAAAAATAAAAAAAAATCCTGATGTAGTAAATCTTTTTATCTTTCCAAAGATTATTTATAGACAAAATTATGATTAGTATAACCCCTTCTAAAAATTGTTTTAGTAAAAAAATTTATGTTAGTGTCATTTTCACCTTTATTTTAAAAAAAGGCATTAAAGTCATTATCTCACCCAAGAGGCTCCATAGGGTCCCCTAAATCGACCCATGGGTTGTCTTGGTCGGCCATGACTCATCCAATAGGGGTAGGACAAGTGTCATGGTGTTTTCACATTTTTATAATATCAGTTTTACCTTAAATTACACTAATTACCTCTAATCGCGATTAATGAAAAAAAGTTACTATTCACCAAAAAATTATATTCATCCCATTGAACCACATTTTACATACTAATGAAAACCATGTATGTCGGATTTTTGAAATTCAAAACACAAAGATGGAAAAATTACATTTAAACGGAAAAATCAGTTTTTATAAGTACCACTTAGTGGTTTCACTATTCATAAAAAATTGAAGTTTTTCAGAAAAATACCCAAAATTCACCCTAAGATATATTCGATATTCCTAATTCAAAAATGAAGTATATTTTACAAAATTCAAATCATATAAGTCACATTAATTTATTTAATAATTAATCCCGCTGTCAGAGCAAATAGCGTGTTTTTATGAAACAAAAAGTATCAAAAGATTGACTCTAGTTTAAGTCTGATTTCAAAGTGAAATTAATTCCAACGACCACCATTGGATTTAATGGTAAAAATATATTCCAATTTAACTTTAAAACCAATTCAAAAGATAATCTAATCATATAAATAAATTATATTGAAAGAGGTTTTGAATTAAAATACAACATTTTACACTATTCATTAAAAAATGAACTTTATCATAAAGATACCAAAAATTTACACAAAGTAAAGTTTGATGTCCCAATTCTAAAAAAGAGTTTTATTTGGTCCAATAGAATGTATAAGAGTGAAAAAACTATATTTAATGAAAGTTCTCCATCAAAAGGCGATAACTGAACCTTTGGTGAAAACTAGGGCATATACGCCTAAAATTGAATTCTTTCCGTATTTTAAGACTTTATCTTTTATTGGATAAATGTAAAAACATTTAAAAACATATATAATCATATTTTAGTTATTTCTATCCATTCCCTCCAATACAACGGCTACATGTTAACTACCATTTAAAATAATATTATTTTATTATTAGAGTGCAACGTAAGATTCCCAAGAAACTCGTTGTTGCGTGTTGGGTATTCCATCGAGCTTAGCGTCCCCTTTAAAGTCATATTAATATTTTATTCACAAATATGGATAAATATGAAAATGTCATATTCTTTATTTACCTGGGGTGTTACATAACTTCTACCCTTTGAGGATATAAAAGATTACATATGGTGATAACTGCTTAAAAAATTATGATAGGGAACCAACCTTTCCATTCCAAGAATAACATAAAATCCTGTCATCTAAAGGAAAAATAGGTTCCACAAGAAAGGGTAACTACCTTCCTTAAGGGAATGTCTCTGCACTTGCGTATGACCTTTTTTTGTACCCTAATGACGTATCTAGGGTCATTACACTATAGTGATACTATATCACTAGATTGAGACTCTCAATGATAGATACGTAAATAAAGGGTTCAAAGAACCATTATGAATCAAATCAGGTTCAATAGTATACGATAGTATAATATTACCTCACATAGCTGAATGAATTACAACCTAATACTTAGGTATTAGATGTAGTGCATTAACTGACTTGATTCACATCCCTATGAAACATATTGAATACCATGATAAAAAATTATAAATTGGAATGACTGGTGATCTGGGGTCTGGCTACCTCATCTGTGAAATCCCACTTCGTAAGAACTATCGGTTTTATTCCAACTCACAGCTTGATGTGGTGCAAAGGATCACTTTATTAAAGGTGGAGATGGTATTGATCTATTCCCACTTGAAACTCGTGGAATGTTCATGTAGAAACACTGAAGATGTCTTAGAGATCCTCAATCTTGGAACTGAATTGGATCTCAATCACATTGAGGCTTATTTGGCCCCTGTGGTCCACAATGATGAAACACCACAGATCATCCGAAATAGGTACTCCAGTTGTCACCACCCCAAAGAGAAACCTCAAGAGAACATTTCCTAGCATGTGAATAACTACTGGAATGTCGTGTGTAGAGACCCGAAGCTTGACGTACATTGACATTACATTACATTTGCGGAATACTTAGTACATAACAAAAACACACACACAAGGACCATAATAGTTTAGTGTCTTTGGAAACTCGGAATATAATCCTCTAATCCTGGTGAAATATCTTCAATATCTCCCATAAAGATCTTAATTTTTATTATACCTAAAACCTTTCTTTATATCCTGGGGAAAATAAAACATAAAAGGGTGAGCTCAAATGCTCAGTAAGGGTAAACAAAAGAAATATCAATCACATCATATACATAAGCACAAAACATTTTGGAAATCTTATCCTACAAAAGAGAGAATAATTTCATAACATGGGATAAATCATAGTAGGGAAATGAAATCCCAATAATCATATCTTAAAACATGAAACATTGTGGCATACACACATAATCATAGAGAATCATTTCTTGTTAGTCAAGACTCATTGCCAAGACTATCTTAGTGGACAAAGTCCCTTTCTGAACTGTGTCACCCTCGTTTCAATCCTGTTTCACTGAACCGGTATAACCTACCATTCCAGCCATGTCAATCTCATGAGATATAAAATCTTTACCCAATGCATTGGAGGGAGATATTGGTCCCACCCATCTCATAATGATACCATTATTATGTGTGCTACAAAATCATAAATCATACATCATTACATAACCCATGTAATACAAATGGGAATCTTAAACATCATGACATCATAAAACAATTCATATAAGATAAAGGAATTCATAAAAATATTTCCATCACAACATAATCAAATCAATGTAATAATAGGGATAAAAACAGAACCCTTTATTATCTTAGATGGAAAATAATTTTGATAAAACACTTGAACTCCATTCTTGAGGAAAATATCCTTTCTACTTCAAAAACATTTTTCCTTTCTAAACATGTCATACAATATTAAACTAAAAGAAGTTGATTAAAAATAAACTTGAAAACTTGTAAAGGAAAATTTTTGGAAATAATTTTTTAAAAATCCATTCATGCCGTATAAGTTAAAAAAAACATTTTTCGTACTTTTGTCGAAAAAGTCAAAAAGTAACTCGTAGGAAAAACGACTAAATATTACTTTCATATCATTTACTAAAAACTCACCGAATGGTAAAATTGGATTTAAACAATTGTAGGTGGATGGAAATAATATTACATATTGAGGAAACATGGATGTGGATGATAAAATACACCCCGGTAAATACCAAAGTATAAATAATCTCAGATAAAAATGAGATTGTGATATTTCCCTTACCTTAGGTCCGACTTGCTTTGTAAGTGTCCGAAACTCCTGTATAATGATTTAAATAATGTTATTGACTTATTACAGAATCATATTCATTGTTATGATATCATATATGGTTCACTTATGACTTTATATTACTCGTTCTTTTGTAAATTCCATGTTAAAGAAGCGCTTTGGGTAAAATCGTTTCATTTATCGTAGGTGTTTGGACTTGTTGTTATTGACATTATTATTACTTATATCATGATTTAATTACTTCCATAATATAAAACATGATTTATATATCATATATATTCAGTATATATATATATATAATAGATAGATAAATGAAATGAAACACACCGTTCATGGAGACGGTAGTCCGTACGTACGCATGAACGTTGTTTTCCTTTCCTTATTGTATTGAATGGAAGTAAGTAGATGACATACATACATATATATATATATATATATAAATCTAGTAGATTTAACATGTCATATATTTCATTATTATTCATCATATATACTTTATAATCATTCTTAAATGGTTAACATGGAGAATGAATCTCATCGCGTCGTGGAGACGGTAGTCCGTACGTACGCACGAGCGATGATATCATTTCCATAATTATTGAATTTAATGGGAGTGGATGATACAATATATCAGAATCATTATGATGTTATAATAACTATGTATAGTTATTCTTTACACCATTATACCCATCCATGTAAGGTGGTGGTGGAAAATAGATTTCACCACGGCGTGGAGACGGTATTCCGTACGTACGCACGCGCGGTGATTTCATTTTTCCGTAGGATGGATAGAAGGTGAATTAGGGTTGTTTTATATTTATAATAACATATCAGTATGTAAGTAATACTGATGTTATTACTTTATCATGAATCAACTAAAGAAGAAGTTGAAGAAGAGAGAAATTGAAAAGATCGGTAATGGATAATACCTCTTCTTTGAAACGCCTCTTTGAATCCTCCACTTAGGGAACTAATATTGGTCTTTGAAGAAGACCATGACCTCTAGGATTATTCTACGGAAGTGGAGAAGGGATTTTGGCAGGGGTTGGCCGAGCTTGAGTGCTCAAATTAGTGTGAGGAGGAGGGGGAGGAGGTGTCCTTTTATAAGGGAGGAGAGGGGCACCTTAGGAATATCTCAAAATATTATTTTATATTAAAATCAAAATCGGTTTATAATGGTTCCAAAGGGTCTTATTTCGAAGCTAAAGTGGGGATGGGTCGAAATCCTCTCGTCCAGTAGAATTTAGACAAGTTTAGGTTCCTATTTTAACCTTATCATTTAGATGTAACATTAAGTAAAATAATTTTACTTTTACCGTGTCTTCTTGTTTTCTTACACTATAAGGTTAATAAACATACTATAAGAAGCCAAAAGAACCCAAATGTGTTTATTATTAATATATATAATCTTATCTAAGACATTTTTCCGTACCATTGATTTTTAGGAATAAAATAACAATTAATAATATAATATTTGTTTTAAAAACTATTTTATGTCAATTTTGACACTATTTAGTAATTGATTTTTTTGAAAATCATAACAGAATTATAAGTTCGAAAAAAGTTAATTAAATCAATACTAACATGGCATATTAACTTATAAAATTAGTGGAATTCATAAAAAGCCTCAGATTAGATCTCTTTGGGTATTTATAACATCAATTATGTCAATATTTCATTAATAAGATAATTACTGCATCATCTTTGGGTCATAAATAAATTAAATTATTTGATGTCTCAAAATTACAAATAAAATACAATTATGTAAGAAATATTTTTAGATTTCTAATTAATATTTAAAATCGAATTTATCTTATGTATAACCCTATATTAAAAATGTTTTAGTAAATAAACGTTGATTTTAACTCTTTGAACTCTTCTTTGAATTAAATAATAATAAATGTCCTAATCTAATCCAAGTGGGCCTAAATGGTCATATTTTATTCCTATGCTTGTTTTTGGTAGAATTACACTTATCCACTAGAATTTGGACATGTGTTAGGGTAATAGTAATATCATATTTACCCTTAGTTACCCTATTTACTATTAACCGCGGTAAAAAAAGTAAAAAGTTACTATTCACCAAGAAATTATTTTCATCTCATTGAACCACATTTTACTTAATGAAATCAATCGTGTCTCTCGGATTTTTGAAATTCCACTCACAGAAGCGGTAAAATTAAGTTTTATGAAAACTACAATTTTTTAACTACCACTTAGTGGTTTCACTATTCATCAAAATTTGAATGTTTTCAGAAAAATTTCAAAAATTAGGCCTAAGCTATATTTGATATTATGAACTCAAAAATGATGTCTATTTTACCAAATTCAAAAAATATCATTTAAATTGAATAATTTAAAAATTAAATACCATCCTCAAAAAAAATGGCGTGTTTTTAAAAGATAATAACTATCAAAAGATTGACACTTATTTATAACTGGTTTAAATGTGAAATTACATCCAATGACCAAAATTGTATTAAATTGTAAATATATATTCTAAAAGTACGTTAAAACCACTCAAATTAATAAATTATCACTATTAATTATTTCGATTGAAAAAGTTATTTTTAATTAAAATTTTGTAATTTTCACTATTCATAAATATATGAAAGTAATCCGAAAATCACCAAAATTTCACCCTAAGATAATTTCGATATTCCAAATCCAAAAATTAATTCCATTTTAAAATAATAAAATTTCAAAATTTCAAAAAGTGGTTATTACTATTCATAACGGCTTGTTTTAATAATATTTTAATAGCATATTGTTGTTTAGTGAAACTCGTTATTGCGTACTACACACGCTATCGAGGAAGGTTGTGATTGCGTGTAATGCAAGGAAAATCAAGGATCCGTGTTGTGCAAGCTCCTTTTGGTGTAGCGTACAACACAAGACATTAGTGAAATTAAAAAGAATATTTTTCATAAAATCTCGGGCTGTTACATTCTACCCCCCTTAAAATGAATTTCGCCCTCGAAATTCGTCGGGGTTATAAATGGTTTACTATTCATAAGTTTCTTTAATAGAAACCCTCATCGTAAAAAGGAATACCAAAAACAATCTTTAAAAACGAAAGTATGAAACATAACGGTTACCCAAATAAATTAATCGCTGGGTTTCCACATAAGTGAAAATATGGATATGGAAGAAAAATCTAACCATCATGTTCTGATGGAGAGTGGTAGATAACATGGATATGGAAAATCCAACAATCACAAATCCATAAATTTGTGACGATCTAAGGTACCATCCGATTAATCTGATATAAGATCACTAGGACAACATTTTTGGTTTTCAAGATCGTTTCCCTAAAGTTGAAGAATTTGAATTAGAATAAGTACATACATTATTTTGGTACAATCTCACTGTTGTTCGTGCCTTGAACAATTTCCACTTCATCTCTTAAATAAATGAAGTTGAATTTGTTATTCGTGAAGTGTTAGTAGATCATGTGATAGAATGACAGGTCATTCCATCTGTCTCAAAAAAATGTTAGCAAAAGTTATTAAATATACATAAGTAATTCTATAGTGAGATTAATCATATATGGTTCCTAAAATGGACTTATACTTCATATATCATACTACTTAATATAATAAAACTAGTTTCTACTAGACATGGACTTCAGTGGTAGGCTATAAAGGCCAGTCGCACTTCGGTTGTGGGTTCGATTCCCATAGCCTTGTCTGACGTGATGGGCTGTCGCCCGTCCTGCAGGTTGTCCTTTTTCTAAAGCTATATTACTATAACATCCCATCAATAATATCGAAAAACGTTTTATCCTAACTTATGTCCAACATAATCCATTCTACGATTATCTAAAATACTTCGGTCCAAGCTCATAGTATAAAGAAAATGGTGACTTGAAATGTCAGAGAACAATCACGTGAATGCCATCATTTATCCCCCATATATCATAAGATTTATCTTGCTGGTCACATTCCAAAAATTCAAAGGCCTTAATCTTGTACTCTCTTGAATACCCATTGAACCATAGTGAAAACTTGAATGCAGTTAAAAGTTAACACTTTTCACATACCAAAATCCTCAAAATTCTATATACTCAAACCATGATATCACTTAGTCCTTATATCAATCATGAGCTCATGAATACTATTAAACATTTCGTTTTCTCGTTTTCCCTTCATTATGCGCATATCATCTTATTTCCAAAAATACTCAATCACTTTGAATACCACATTAGACCAATACATAAATATTCCAATACTTTATGATACAACATTATTTTGGAATCCCACTACATAAACACTTAATCATTCCACCACATCGTTGTCATATTCAACATCACCAATAGTGATCGCATGTGACTTCCCTTTGTCCTTTGCCTTAAGCAGTTACTCATGTCGATCATCACTAACCCTTGGATTAGAGAATTTATCAGTATAATGCCCCATTTCCCTGCACTTGAAGCATTGAAGTGTTGGTGGTTCATTCTCTGCAGTGTTTGCTTTATTCACATCATTAGAAACCCTTTTTCCATTACTTCAACACTCAGCTACTCGATGACCTTCTTTTCCACACTTAAAACATTTTCTATTCCCTTTAAGACAATCCCCACCATGCTTCTTTCCACACATTGTGCATAAGGAAACATTCATATTCTTTTCACCATTATTTTGACATTTCTCCTTGAACTCCATCTTTCGTTTCTTGTCGAAACTATTAGATGGATAAGTAACACCAACTTCCATTTCTACCTTGATAGCACAACGCACAATTTCTTCATAGCTACTGAAGTCTCTTATAGCTAATGCCATTTGAAGATTTGGTTTTAAGCCACTGAAGAATCGATCAACTTTACTTTCGGGTTGGATGATAAATCCATATGCATACCTAGAAAGACTTGTAAAATTCGCTTCGTATATACCAACAGATTCATCATCCTTTTGCTTCAGCTCAAGAAACTCCTTTTCCATCTTTGTTTGAAGAATACAAGGGAAGTACTTACTGAAAAACATGTTCTTGAACTCGTCCCATTCCATGGACTCAATTTCATCTCTTGGCCTCGTATTCTTGATAATATTCCACCATGGATCAGCTTCACCTTCCAAACGATATACTTCTAAGATGACTTTATCATGCTCAGAACATTGAAGAACTGAAAATATCTTTTCAGTGGTACTGATCCATTGTTCAGCAACAAGTGGATCGGAAGACCCACTGAAAGAAGGTGGATGTTGCCTCATGAAGGACTCAATAGAATATTGTTCCCTTATCTGCTCATTTGGAAGTCCAGAATGATTCATAACTTGTGTAAGTATAGAAATAAGATTTTGCACTCCATCTCCCATAACATTTGTTTGTTCAGGAGGGCAATCATTGCATTGTCCATTGCATTGATCAACACGGTTCCTTCGGGTTCCAGCCATCGTCTAAAACCCAAAAAGAATAGTGTGAGAAGAACAAATCATGCTAGGGAAAACAACATAATAAAGGGGGAGTACCTTCAATATCTAACATCTTAGGTTTAATTCTGTTAGCGTAATTCTAGTACTATAACCTATACATATACTTAACCTTAGGGACATCCCTAGACTTAGACATACCCTAGAAATATCTCTAGGGATCTCACTAACGTTTTCACATCCTAGTTTCCAAAGGTTGACTAAACCTTTCCTCTGATACCAACTGTAGAGACCCGAAGCATGACGTACATTGACATTACATTACATTTGCGGAATACTTAGTACATAACAAAAACACACACACAAGGACCGTAATAGTTTAGTGTCTTTGGAAACTCGGAATATAATCCTCTAATCCTGGTGAAAGATCTTCAATATCTCCCATAAAGATCTTCCTTTTTATTATACCTAAAACCTTTATTTATATCCTGGGGAAAAGAAAACATAAAAGGGTGAGATCAAATGCTCAGTAAGGGTAAAAAAAAGAAATATCAATCACATCATATACATAAGCACAAAACATTTTGGAAATGTTATCCTGCAAAAGAGAGCATAATTTCATAACGTGGGATAAATCATAGTAGTGAAATTAAATCCCAATAATCATAACTTAAAACATGAAACATTGTGGAATACACACATAATCATAGAGAATCATTTCGTTTTAGTCAAGACTCATTTCCAAGACTATCTTAGTGGACAAAGTCCCTTTCTGAACTGAGTCACCCTCATTTCAGTCCTGTTTCACTGAACTGGTATAACCTACCATTCCAGCCATCTCTATCTCATGAGATATAAAATCTTTACCCAATGCATTGGAGGGAGATATTGGTCCCACCCATCTCATAATGATACCATTCTTATGTGTGCCACAAAATCATAAATCATACATCATTGCATAACCCATGTAATATAAATGGGAATCTTAAACATCATGACATCATAAAACAATTCATATAAGATAAAGGAATTCATAAAAATATTTCCATCACAACATAATCAAATCAATGTAATAATAGGGATAAAAACAAAACCCTTTATTATCTTAGATGGAAAATAATTTTGATTCGACACTTGAACTCCATTCTTGAGGAAAATATCATTTCTACTTCAAAAACATTTTTCCTTTATAAACATGTCATACAATTTTAAACTAAAAGAAGTTGATTAAAAATAAACTTGAAAACTTGTAAAGGAAAATGTTTGGAAATACTGTTTTAAAAATCCATTCATGTCGTATATGTTAAAAAAAACATTTTTCGTACTTTTGTCGAAAAAGTCAAAAAGTACCTCGTAGGAAAAACGACAAAAGATTCCTTTCATATCTTTTACTAAAAACTCACCAAATGGTAAAATTGGATTTAAACAATTGTAGGAGGATGGAAATAATATTACATATTGAGGAAACATGGATGTGGATGATAAAATACACCCCAGTAAATACCAAAGTATAAACAATCTTAGATAAAAATGAGATTGTGATATTTCCCTTACCTTAGGTCTGACTTGCTTTGTAAGTGTCCAAAACTCCTGTATAATGATTTAAATAATGTTATTGACTTATTACAGAATCATATTCATTGTTATGATATCATATATGGTTCACTTATGACTTTATATTACTCGTTCTTTTGTAAATTCCATCTTAAAGAAGCGTTTTGGGTAAAATCGTTTCATTTATCGTAGGTGTTTAGACTTGTTGTTATTGACATTATTATTACTTATATCATGATTTACTTACTTCCAGAATATAAAACATGATTTATATATCACATATATTCAGTATATATATATATATAATAGATAGATAAATGAAATGAAACACACCGTTCATGGAGACGGTATTCCGTACGTACGCATGAACGTTGTTTTCCTTTCCTTATTGTCTTGAATGGAAGTAAGTAGATGACATAAATATATATATATATATATATACATAAATCCAGTATATTTAACATGTCATATATTTCATTATTATTCATCATATATACTTTATAATCATTCTTAAATGGTTAACATGGAGAATGAATCTCATCGCGTCGTGGAGACGGTAGTCCGTACGTACGCACGAGCCATGATATCATTTCCATAATTATTGAATTGAATTGGAGTGGATGATACAATATATCAGAATCATTATGATGTTATAATAACTATGTATAGTTATTCTTTACACCATTATACCCATCCATGTAAGGTGGTGGTGGAAAATAGATTTCACCACGGCGTGGAGACGGTATTCCGTACGTACGCACGCGCGGTGATTGCATTTTTCCGTAGGATGGATAGAAGGTGAATTAGGGTTGTTTCATATTTCTAATAACATATCAGTATGTAAGTAATACTGATGTTATTACATTATCATGAAACAACTAAAGAAGAAGTTGAAGAAGAAAGAAATTGAAAAGATCGGTAATGGATATTACCTCTTCTTTGAAACGCCTCTTTGAATCCTCCACTTAGGGAACTAAGATTGGCCTTTGAAGAAGACCAGGACCTCTAGGATTATTCTAGGGAATTGGAGAATGGATTTTGGCAGGGGTTTTCCGAGCTTGAGTTCTCAAATTGGTGTGAGGAGGAGGGGGAGGAGGTGTCCTTTTATAAGGGATGAGAGGGGCACCTTAGGAACATCTCAAAATATTATTTTATATTAAAGTCAAAATTGGTTTATAATGGTTCAAAAGGGTCTTATTTCGAAGCTAAAGTGGGGATGGGTCGAAATCCTCTCATCCAATAGATTTTAGACAAGTTTAGGTTCCTATTTTAACTTTATCATTTAGATGTAACATTAAGTTAAATAATTTTACTTTTACCGTGTCTTCTTGTTTTCTTACACTATAAGGTTAATAAACTTACTAGAAGAAGCCAAACGAACCCCAATTTGTTTATTATTAATATATATAACCTTATCTATGTCATTTGGCCGATCCTTAGATTTTTTGGAATAAAATAACAATTAATTATATAATATTTTTTTTAAAAACTATTTTATGTCAATTTTGACACTATTTAGTAATTGATTTTTGTGAAAATCATAACAGAATTATAAGTTCGAACAAAGTTAATTAAATCAATACTAAATGGCATATTAACCTATAAAATTAGTGTAATTAATAAAAAGTCTCAAATTAGATCTATTTGGGTATTTATAACATCAATTATGTCAATATTTCATTAATAAGATAATTACTGCATCATCATTGTGTCATAAATAAATTAAATTATCTGATGTATCAAAATTACAAATAAAATAAAATTATGTAGGAAATATTTTTATCTTTCTAATGAATATTTAAAATCGAATTTATCTTATGTATAACCCTATATTAAAAATGTTTTATTAAATAAACGTTGATTTTAACTCTTTTAACTCTTCTTTGAATTAAATAATAATAAATGTCCTAATCTAATCCAAGTGGGCCTAAATTGTCATATTTTATAAGCTTGTTTTTGGTCGAATTACACTTATCCAATAAAATTTGGACATGTTTTAGGGTAATAGTAATATCATATTTACCCTTAGTTACCCTATTTACTATTAACCACGGTAAAAAAAGTAAAAAATTACTATTCACCGAAAAATTATTTTCATCTCATTGAACCACATTTTACTTACTGACATCAACCGTGTCTCTCGGATTTTTGAAATTCCACTCTCAGAAGCGGTAAAATTATGTTTTATGAAAAATTCAATTTTTTTAACTACCACTTAGTGGTTTCACTATTCATCAAAATTTGAATGTTTTCAGAAAAATACCAAAAATTAGGCCTAAGCTATATTTGATATTATGAACTCAAAAATGATGTCTATTTTACCAAATTCAGAACATATCATTTACATTGACTAATTTAAAAATTAAATCACGTCATCAAAACAAATGGCGTGTTTTTAAGAGATAATAACTATCAAAAGATTGACACTTGTTTATAACTGGTTTAAATGTGAAATTACATCCAATGACCAACATTGTATTAAATTGTAAAAATATATTCTAAATATAATTTAAAACCACTCAAATTAATAAATTATCACTATCAATTATTTCGATTGAAAAAGTTATTTTTAATTAAAATTTAGTAATTTTCACTATTCATAAAAATATGAAAGTTATCCGAAAATCACCAAAATTTCACCCTAAGCTAATTTCGATATTCCGAATCCAAAAATGAATTCCATTTTAAAAAAATGAAATTACAAAATTTCAAAAAGTGGTTATTACTATTCATAACGGCTAGTTTTAATAATATTTTAATAGCATATTGTTGTTTAGTGAAACTCGTTATTGCGTACTACACACGCTATCGAGGAAGGTCACGATTGCGTGTAATGCAAGGAAAATCAAGGATACGTGTTGTCCAAGCTCCTTTTGGTGTAGCGTACAACACAAGACATTAGTGAAATTAAAAAGAATATTTTTCATAAAATCTCGGGGTGTTACATCGTGGAACTAAACCTTTAATCCAAGTATTATTTTCGTCACTCATTATTTGATTAGTGATAAGATCCTAATTGACATTCTTAGAAAAGTAGGTATAAAAATGACATTGACTTGCATGCAGATGGTGTTCAATATCCCATCCACAAAACAACTTGCATTTGGATGCTCATTACTATATAGAAGTAGTGAAAAGCACTACAGATTAGTGAAACAAGATGAATATTCGATAACTGACATAAAACCCTACTTGAGATGCATAAACTCTCTATCTCTGTTAACTCTCAGCATTTGAGGAAAGAACTAAATATATAATTTTTTTTTTGATTTTTGGCCGTATAATTCCTTGATTATAAATCGCCTGGGTAACCACCTCCAACCAACTCTTATCGAAATACTGATACATGAATGTAGAAATCATGACTCTACATTGTAGATGAATTTCCCAATTCTCAAATATATACAGAATGGCCTCTAGGGAAGACTCAATAGCTTGTGGACCACCATCCCCTGAGAAGGTAGAAGGTTGATGATGTTGGAATTCACGAGTCAGATCATCCATCGTAGAATCAAGACAAGGATCACCATTCATGGATTGTATCAGATGAGGGAAACTTTAACAAACATGGGTTTCAGTGCCCAATGTAGGTATAGTAGGAGGTGCCTTATTTAGAACTCCTGGAGGTAAGACAGCTAGCTCAAGGCCCAACATGATTTGAGCATGGTCATCGCCACCATCATGGCATAAAATATATGGATGTTGTCTTGGAATTGTTCAATAATATTGAAGAACACACCTTTGAAACATTTTACAAGCAGAATGATAGCCTCACTAGAAGACGTTGAAAGTAGGAAAATTCACTACCCAAGTCATACTACCCACACTACCCGCATAGATGGTATGGTATCAGTAAGTGACCAAATATAAGTTTCATGTCACTTTACATCTAATTTATTCATTCACTCATTTACCTTTCATAAACATGCAAAATAGGGATAAGAATGTGGAACCATTTAATTTTAGATTTGTGGATTTACATTAAAATGGATTTCCATTTCTGATGAATCAGTTCCCATACACCTATCACAAGAAACAACACCCATTTATTTATAGTATATTGGGCCAACTCGGTAAATTACTCAACCAAACCCAAGAGGGACCATACACCTCATGAATTGATACTTGAAATCACTCAATCACAACCATGAGTATCCCAATAATCAGATAACTATCAAAAATCACTCATCAATCACATTCATACCAAGAAAGGAAATTTAGTGATATGCACCTATATGGAATGTCAATATATATATCAAGTGAATTATAGGTTCCTGTAATGATTCATATAACAATGATCCTTACCCTTAGATCATCGGGGAAAGGATGAAGGAAAATCCTCAAATAGTGTAATACTCAACTACACCACACAACTTGTGCATCACCAAACAGTTAAATAATATAAAAAATAATAGTAAAAAATCAAAAAAGAAATCATAATTTAGGAATCATTGTTTCTACCCCGAACATTTGTTTGATACACCCAAGAACTACTTATGAATGAGTCCCAAGAAATATAGATCTCCAATCTTTTGTCTCTAAATAGTGAAGCATGAAAAGAAACCTCCATTTCATACCAGTATTAAACATCCCAGACCCAAATTCCACTTAAGAGGTTCCATGAGCTTGGTGGTCCACATGGACTCAAACACATCTCCCCAAACGCTATAGGTTTCCGACTAGCAGCGAGGGCCTAGAGTATGTTCGTGGTGATATTATTACCTCATTACAAGAGTGTATCACAATGGATTCAAATAATATAGGTAAATATAAGAATAAAGATAATTAAACAAAAAAAGCAGTTAACAGGAATACATAAACAAGGGAAAACAATAACTACATAACTGAAACAACATTCAACAATACACTGATGATGATTAGTAATCTCAGAATAAAATTGTAAATCATATATAAAATAAAACATGAATAATATGTTCCACAAAAATATAAAGGAAATAAAAGACTTTCCCAAGAATCCCGAGCTCTGGATTGGTCATTTACTATAAAGCTCCATCATTAACAGGAAGCAATGTAGTATTTAAAGACATATTCTTATCATTGTCGACACTTGCAACCATGTAATTTAATCCAAGTACCTAGAGGCACCAAGAGAGGGTTTGAGATAAATCTTAGTGGACCACAACAAATTGTGTCTATAAATCTAGCCAATGTAATGGAATATAACAGTGTGAATTCATGTATACACAAAGTAATGTCATAAAATTTAACTTCATACTCAAGTACTTTATTCATCCCTCGGTCATTGTCTGAAAATTTAACCAATTCATTACTTCATTGAGACAAATATATCAATAATTCACATGTTATTAATATTAAAGGTTACAAGATGTAACAAAAAATAATGCGACTATAATTAACAATGATGTTTCATAGTAGTAACCAAGGCAACATCATCCTCAAGGGCTGCTAACTCAGTAGTATCTTAATATATATTAGGGATAAGAGTGTAATTAATGGATCCTAATAAAATTAATTCTACAATGACATACCTACCGAGTCTAAGGAGTGAATCAAAGGTAAGACGGGTTAAGCATAAACTCCGCCCAATGGGCTTTTACCGTGGAACCTACTTGTCAATGATGGGTCCAAGGAGTGTCTCCAAGGAATATAGAATCCATGTACTATATCCATGGAGTCCCATAGTAATGCATGATGGATCCTATGGTATCATACCGGGAATCCACATGTTAGACAAGGATCAGGATATAGGTGGGCCTCAACCTAATCATGTTGTCCTTGAATTCAGAATGGGTCCTAAAGTACATAAGCAATTACCTCTAGAATCCGCGGGGAGATCGATTTGTCCATTATTTTTTTGATAATAAAGCCATATAGTATTTCATAAAGTTCAAGCATGTCCTTTAATTGGTGTGACAAGGCTATGTAGCATGAAACCATTTAATCAATTAATAATTGGTCATTATGTTCATATTCTTCATGCCTTTCCTTTAATTAGTGTGACAAGGCCATGTAGAATGATACCATTGTTAAATTAAATTAAGGCACATTCATTAATTAAGTTTCACTATGCTACCTTCCATAAACATGGAAATGGGTTCTACTGACATGAAACCTCTTCTCATTTACATTTAACAGGAAGTCATATACATAATATACTTGTCAACTCACATATCTCGTTTTACTGTCAAATTGAAGAAGTTGATTTGGGTGTGTCATGTGGTGGTAATTCGTGGTACGTCTCATTATGAAATTCACTTTATAAAAAACCATTTAATATAGAAAGGATTTACATTAGAATGGTCAAGGCATGGGTCACACGAACAGTGGATTAAATATGTCAAAGTACTTAAAACCCAAATATGACATAACCTTTAATAAAGACAGGATGGAGTTTTTTGTGAAACCATTATCAACTATTCTTATATTTAGAATGAGCATTACTATATGGTTCTAATTAGTATATGAAAGGCTTATAAATTTAACAAATGGAACATGATGAACTAGTTGTCCCCACCTAATTATTCCAATGTCAAAAAACATTAGGGATGAGTTATAGACCCCCGTCATAGGCTTGTATGACTCTACTCCTCTGGTATTAGACATGGATTTCACTCAAATCAATGTATATCTAAGAAAAAGTGAAAAAGACCCATACATCAATAACACAGTCGAGAGAAAGAGAGAAGGAGAATGTCTCAAGACAACTCGAGTACTTACTGTTGTGCATCCCACATGATGAATGGAAGAACGATGAGATTCGGGATAAAAGAGATCAATGAATCCGTATCATTGGACACATTGAAACTCCAAATTGGGATAGAATGTAGTCAATCCCACTGATTCTTAGATTAAGTATGAAAAGGGGTTCTAATTGGATCATATTGGGAAAACTAAAAAAATTTCCTAGAAAATAGCATGATCATAGTTTGTCCGCATGGTTTGGAGAACCATGCGCAAACCATGCACGGGTAGCTGGGAAAATGGGGCCCTCACACAGTTAGGTCGCACGACCATGCACTAATTGTTTTTGGTAGATCATTACAGAAAAACACAATCCAGAAAGATTGGGAACCCCTGTGGAATTCCTACATGATTTTCTCTAAAATGTGTTATAAGCCTTCTTTTCCAAAAAGATGTGTTCTGGGCTCCAAATATGACAGAGACACCCCTTAGAACTTTTCTAACCCCTTAGGAATCCCTATTAGATCACCATTAATGATTTATACTGTAAATTAATGGATGCATTCATTGGTGAGAAGTAGGGATCTTACAAAAATATATTCAAATAGTAACATTCATTTTAAAAAATGTTAATTTACAACCCATGTAATTATTGAGTACAATAATTCTACAAAAATAATCAAGAATTAATGAAAAATAAAAACATTTTCGGTACTAAAAATTCATGTTAACTATATATATATGGAACTACAGGGAATAAAATATCATTTATCAAGGCCCCTTTCATTTCCATATGTCACCATACATAAATTTTTTAAGCACGCGAAGTGTCAACATATATGCCATGACAAATAATAATGGTTGATTCCAATGAAACTCCATGAATCACCAAAAGTATTATATGTTATTAAATGATTTTTTAAATGCTATATAATGTTTTAAAACCCATAAATAGCATTCAATAGATAATGTCATGTGTTAACCACATCACCTTGATACCTTATATATGTGGTTTAACCAATGTTGATAAACCCACTAAATTTCTATCAAATTATTCCAAATCAAAATAAATTTATCCATAAATATCCATTATAATTAAATGGAACACATATCATATTCCTATTAACTCAAGGTGTAAAATGTATCCCAACAAAAAACTTCTAACATGTCTTATATCATGTCCAAACTCAAGGCCTTACTAGTCTCATGGATATCATCATATCATATCCCAACAGAAGTCTTCTCTAAATTTTAAAAGAACTCAGGGAATTTTCCAAACAATAATAGACATATGACATCATTAAAATCCCCACCCATATACTACATAACACCCAATGCTAAATTGCACATCAAAACAATTAAGATATTTTAACACCCTTTTGGAAGACAACACCCAATATTCAATATCATCCCATGATCTTAACTGAGCAATAACAGTCGATTATAAATATATACATACAATATTATTCCCTTAACATTCTCATTAAAACATACTAGAAATTATTTTTAAATATATAAAAGTAGTTATGTATCTATTTTTTATCATTTTTTATTATCATCAAGTACATTCAAATGAAATTTATAATGATAATTAAAAAATATAATATTATTTTTAATGTATTTTTTCTAGTAACCCTTTAAAAATTATAATTACACTTTATAATCATATCCCCTTTTAATTTATACCCAAATATAAAATTATCTAACTTATGCATATGATACTTATTTGAAAACATATACTCTCAAACTAAAAATGTCATTTTGTAACATTTTTTATTGATTTATATGAGTATATTTCTCATTAAATTAGAACTAATAAATTAAAAAAGTTTTATAATGATATTTTTATGTAAATAAAACTAAAATATATAAATTCAACAACATTAAATTTTAAATACTTCAAATAAATTACAAAAATCCTCATTATTATAATTATCTTTAATAATGAAATTCAATTTCTCTTATCAAATCCACATTAAATAATTTATTGATCAATACTTATATAATTTTGAAATACATTTCAAATTTTTGAACACCTGATAATGTTATTGCTAATCCACATTATTTTATTTTATATGCACCCCAAATGATTAATTTTGTCTACACTATGTATAGAAAAAACCAGAATAATATCTCATATAAAATTTTACTAAAACATATATAATTATTTAATAAATACTTAAATAAAGGATTCAATTATATGGTAACATTTTAAAATATAAATTTTAATTAAAACTATTTCTTGATTGGTACTTAACCATAAGAAATATATAATTTCTTCAATCTAGAAGAAATGGGATAAATTAAAACTGTATATTAATCAAAATATGACTCCTTATTATAATATAATATTGTAGAAAATATATTACCACCACAGTTATAATCAGACATCAAAATATATATACTATAAAGAATAATAAGAGATATATCATTATGATGATAATAAGATAATTATAAATTTCAGAGAAAATATCTATGCTGTTAATATTTTTTTAGAATGGTAAGATAGGATTGAATCCCCTAATCACATGAAACAACATTTATATAAATGATCAACATTAAAATTGAGGTTGTCCAAAACACATGGTTCACAATTTATATCCATCATACACCCAATAACATACCACTATCCACCCAATGGTTAGTCCAAGGATTACAGATCATATTCTTTACCTAATTGGATCCCAATACTCATTTATCAGGTACCAAGTAGATCCTTTAATTAAATTCAAAATGAAACTATCACTTCTCCCCCCACATCCTCCAGATTAAGTAAAACTTCATTATTTAATAAGAACATTTTAAAATATAAATAAATTATAAATAAACCAGAGGAATGATAATGTTGTAAAACATGAATTTCTATAATAATGAATAATGATGTTTTCTTTATGGTATTAGTGTGTAGTCATATTGTTATATGATTATTCTATAAGAGGCATTACCAATAATGACTTGTGACATAGGAGGTATAATATTATTTTCTTTATGGATTGTCTAAAATATAACTCTATTTGGACATGTTAGATAAAATTGGTCATAGTGAGGGTTTTGGGATTTCGATTATTCCAAATATTTAGGTCCCAATTTTTTTGTTTCATTTTTCCTCTATCATGGTATTATAATTTAGTTTTTATTTATTTCTTATTTTCCAATTTAAAATTATTTATTGTTTTAAGTATAATTTAAAAACTATCATGATTTGTTAGGGCCCATTTAATTACCTATTGTTGGATTTTATTTATTATGAACATTATTTATCATTTAAATTTTTTCTTTGGTTGTTAATTAAATGTGTGATGGAATTTAGGTCTAGTGGGAATCCATTGAGGGAGAGTCATTTTTGGATGTAGGGTAAGGACTCTATATAGATGTTTCGAATGAGATGAGGTTGTACTTATGGTATATATGATTAGGAATAATGAGTATATGTATTCAATTTCAAGTAGATTAGTCATTTCCAAGGGATGGGTAGTTTTGGCCTACATCATTAGGGTATAAGTGTAATCTATTTCACAATGAAATGCATGTGTAAGAATATTACATGTTCATTAATGGATTTAATTTTTTTTGTTTGGTGTAAAACTCGACATTGGAATGTGCATGAATCAACGACTTATGCATATGGGGGAATCTAATAGGAATTCTACATGAATCCACTTGATCAAAATAAATCTATGAGTCATGATAAATGGGGGAATATAATAGATTCAATGGATTCTCCATGAATTTTGTATATGGTATGGGTTTCTATGTAAATTATTAGAGCATCATGTCATAATAAGGTTTATGAATCATTTTAAGAAAGTATATATGGCTCCAGATGAATAAGGTTTTTGAGGCCTGTGATTTAGTAGGTTATGTGAGCGTAATAGTTTTTAATGTCCAGAATAAATCAATTTATTTATCTTATTTATCTATTTCTCCATGAACCTGATAGAGGAATTTAAAAATCATTTAATTAAGAAAAATATTATTCAATATTAATTCTACAATAATGAAAAGAATATGGTTGTAACATTTTGTCACGATGTGCAAAATTTATAAATTCATAGTCTTACAACTACATCAGTAGTGGAAGTAGGCTCAAACCCATTGGGAGAATTTATGTATACACTAGTAATATCCACATAGATTAATTATCAAGTAGTTAAATTTTTAATGTGATTTAAATCTGAATGTTCTAAATTTTTTAAAAAATAATTGAAATAATATAAAACTAATTTATTGGGGGGAAGAAATTGAAGATTGACAAGTCAGAGTTTAAACTCATGTTTAAGTGAATGTGATACCAATTTTTTGATTCAAACATCTAAATATTTATTTATTATTTACTAAAGATCCCAAATTTAATTAAAATTAAATCATGTATAATTATCTAGTACTATAAATTCTTTTATTTTTAATAAAAAATAAATCAATGTCATATTTTCTAGTGTTATAAATCATTTCTGTAGCATTTCAATGTTGGATCACTTGGTGAAATATCAAGACCCAATTTTCCAAAGTCAATAAATCTATCTCTGTTGGTATCCCCCACAAATCATTTCTTATTAGTTATCACATACGTTTTTTTAAATGTATATGTTTATTTGTTATTAATTCTCCCATATGGGATTGTGATTCTCTCTTGCATGCGATAGAAATATTAATAAATTAATTCTCAAATAGTCTAAAGACTATGATTATTTTTTAGTATCCCAATAATGATAACCATATCATGTGCACAAGTAAAATATTAATTAAATCAAACACATATAAAATTTAATAAATAAATGAATAATTGAAAATAATACAATTGGAACTCCAAATGTTTAAAATATTATGTCACTCAAAAACAATCACATTCAAGAACATTTTGACACTAATAATTATACAACCATCAAGAAATCATGAAATTAAAAATAATGAAAATAATGCATTCTAAGTGGTTTTCTAGGAACAACCATGACTATAAGTAACATCATGATGATGAGATCTTCAACCATGTCATCTATGGAGGTAAAATTCATCTTTTCTTCCATTTTCATATCCCTAAGGATAAAAATTATTTAACGACTATTAAATATATGTGTGACCCCTAACGTATCTGGGTAAGTTGTGTAGAATTTTAAAATTTTACCTTTTTAATACATCCTTTTAATAAGGTTTGAGAGAAATGAATTTTCTGAAACAAAACACAGATAAATAACATGAAGAACATATGAATTTATATAGTTTAGTACTCAATAAAATTTTCTAGTCCTTAACACGATCTAAAAACATATGAGATCACACAATTCAATGGCAAGTGATCCATGTTTATTAAAGAAAATATTGTATATATATATATATCAATCATGTTACACAATAGTCCATTGATAGTTCATATTCTCTACATATATATAAAATGAAAAATATATATTTTTTTAAATAGAATGAACCATCTCGAACAGTATTAAATAAATCATCAATGTACTACTTGAATTTACCACCCTTAAGGTTCTTCTCATCAAATATTCTTCTTATAATTTCATGCATAGTAGTGATAAATATCCTCTCCACCTGCCTTATTTCTCTCTATTATTATTCCCTAAACACCATCTCTTACACCCACACACACTTTTACATGATCTACAACAACTATAAATTATATAATAGGAAACATCAATTACCTCTTCAGTTTTTTTATTTATTCAAGAAAGTGTAATATCTTCCATATTGTGTGATTTGGATATCGTTTATGCCAGTTGACAACCAAGGGCCTATTGGAGGTGGGTCTCTAGGGTTCACTATCTCTATTTGTTCATTTCCAGCTATGTAGGGGTATCTTTAGTAGTATGAGGTCATGACAGGGGGTGAAATGTGATCCTATAAAATTATTGAAAGATTCACAAAATTATATTATGATGTAGTTATTCTTTAATTCTCTCTTAAATTAAAGTAATAGGTATAAAAAAATAAGGAAAATACCACACTCATGTATAGTTGTTTAGGTAAAAAATAATCACAAGTACACTCCCCTAGCACTCTACATCATGATATTATGTTTTTTACTTAAATAAATACATCTATAACTATATATAAGAAATTAACACCTTTAAAAAATGATTTTATTAGGCCTTATGGTTATATTATAGGGAATCATAAATCTACAGTATATTCTATGAAGCTAATACTCCATCGCCACCATTACTAATTTTGAGAAGATTTTATTCTAATAAATAAATAGATATTTATTTCATTGAGAACAGACGTTTCACTCATAGTTGCAATAGTAACAGAAAAATGTGTTTGTTCTTAAAATAACATACAACAACATTAAATATATATTTAAATATTCAGATGATTTATTTTAACCATATTAGAGAAAACTGGATAGATAATCAAACATGTATATCTCCAAAGTGTAATTATAAAAAATTCATTTTTCAACATGCGGAAAAATATTTAACAATAAGGTATAGTAGCTTCAACATCATTAGTAGTATGTAGATCCAAAAATCTATGTCTCCAAAGTGTATCTCTAAAGGAAACGACACACTGTAATTTACAGGAACATAACTTTTCATTCCTATGTGTAAATCTCTATATTATATTATTGGTGTTATTTTAATAAGATGAATTTAACAATATTTATACTATAGGTTGAACAAATCTATGATAAATACATTCAGAAATATCACATTATAAATCAAAAATATTTTAATTAAAAACTATTTAATAGATATATGGCTTTTCTTAGAAATATAAATGACTTATTTGAATAAATAAGATCCTCTGAATTAGTAATAAATATATTCAATAAGATATTTACATCTAGAAATACCGTTGTAGTAAACACTGATAATATATTTAATTTAAAACTCTATCATTGTCAATTCAAATAAATATATCCTTCATAGAGAGGGAAAAAAATAAAAGTATGGTTGATAACATATGGTTGTTCTCAATAGAAAGGTTAATGAACCATACATTTATTCCATTAAACATTGGGTTTCCTCCAAACAATATGTAGTTTATCAACACCATTCCAACAACATAGGGTAAATATTCTATACTTTTTTTTAAAATATAATATTTTAAAACCATACATTATGCTTACAAACATAGGGTGTGAACAATGTTTCTATAATACTTTTAAACACATTCATAATACTGTGAACAAACTATTTTTCCATAGCTCAATTACAAGTGTATGCTTCTAGAATAAATATTATAACGAATATAATTTTCTAGAAATTAACATAATAGAAACTATATTATGGACAAAAATGGAGGAATTTTTCAACATCAAAATATAATATAAATTAATTAACTTTTTGAATGAACCCATGACCAAAAATATCCTTTAATTTTTTTATCACAATTCTCATAAAAATAATTTTGAAAATAATAATATTAAATCATTTATATAAGCACAATTATATTCCAATTTGGTATTTTTCAAGAACTACTCACCAATCTACCCTTTAACAATTATCTCACCATTCAAAACATCTAAGAATTTATCAAAATTAATACCAAATATATTTCTAAATTAATTTACCATATCATAATTTTTTAATTTATAAATTTATAAAATAATTTTATTTACCATAAATATATCCATTACAAAATTCTCCACCTTTCTATTATATCAATAGGATTAATATATAATTTATTATATAAAATCCCCCTTAAATTCATGCATGAAGGATATAAAATGGAATCAACAATACTTTCTAAAAAACCTTAATAAATAATAATAGTTTGTATTGTATGTATAAAATATTATAATTTATGCCACAAAAATATTTAACATAACTCCCCCAAACACATAACATAATTATCAAATATATTCAAGGAATTAAGGAAAATATTTCAAGTAATTTAAAACAACTATTTTCACATGTCATAGTAGAATTTTATTACTCATAGTTATAGAAAAATTTACTACATGTAATTTCTTTAATATAATAAATCATTAAACCCACGTTTACATAAAATTACTATATTTATGATTATAGAAATTAAAATA
Organism: Viscum album; assembly: GCA_963277665.1. Lineage (NCBI taxonomy): Eukaryota > Viridiplantae > Streptophyta > Magnoliopsida > Santalales > Viscaceae > Viscum > Viscum album. Next base: position 367,292,320 of record OY728146.1, read on the forward strand.
ATCCTCTAAAACATATTTAAAAATAATAAATCGTAAACGAAAAAATAATGTGTTCATATTAAATTATCAATATCTAAAAAAGAAAAATTGGTGTATTGAGAATATTATATGGATCATCCATGCTTTCATATGATGAAAGTTTTAACTTAAACCAGTTAAAACCTTTGACTATTGTTCTATTCTTTACTAAAAATTTAATAATCTTTGATATATTGATGAAGACGTAACTTGTTTAAAAAGTTTATTTTTTATAGTTTATCAATGTCTAACATACTATAAACTTCTATTTTGAGTAACTCCACATGAATATACATTTATAAATTAAATACATCAATGTCTTCATTTTAGATCTAAATTTCATGTAAATTCTAATACTCTATTAAATGTGTATCAAAGCCGTTTTGATGATAATTATTTCTTTATATATTGATTAAATTTTCTAGAAGCATTCAAATTAGCATGACACATTACTATTTTTTCATTAAAGGTATAAACATTAAATATAAGTTCTATATAATTAATTTAACATTTACTATTTGGAGATGACGAATCATTTGGTATATCAAAACCATGAACATCCTTATATATTCCATAATATTTTTCAAATGAATCCTTATCATTAAAAACTGAATATTCTCATAACAGTTCAGAAGATGAATTATATGCCCTTTTGTTCTAATTGAATTATCTTTGAACTTCAATTTCTTGATATTTTCATATTTTTTTAATATATTTAAAATTATTTCAGAAAAAAATGATTCCAAGAGGAAGATGAAAATAACATAACTGTTTTCGAAGAAGAAGTTAATGGGGTTTTAAATAAGATAATATAATTCTTTAGGAAAATTTTTAGACAATTATTCACATTCTTAAATCAAAAAATACACAATAATCATTACCAATTTTAGATTTTTGAAAATAATGTTTATATAAGAATGTTATTCTACGGAAAATGTTATGAAAATGATTATAAGAATTTGAAATTTAAGAACAATAAAAATAATCTTAAAATATTTAAACAATGAATATAATTTTTCATAAAGCTATTTGTAATATTTTAGTAATTTAGTTATACAATTAATAAGACAAGATTTTATCAGTTTAATTCCAAGATGAAGGGTAAATTTAACCAAGTGATCATAATATATCTCTTTACCCCTATTCAAAATAATAAATGAAATTATATATATATATAGGAGAATAGTAATTAAGTACTTCCTATGTTATTAGTTAAAATCATTTGTATTTTCACTTAATTAGCTACTTCAAATTTTATCACTCCTCTGTTAGGATAAAAATTTCAAAAAATTTCTTATTTTACGACATAATTATTTAAAGATATAGTTTCATAGTGTAACCCAAAAAAACATAAAATACATGTGCCTTTAGGTACCTATATGACGTTTTGGCCTATGAATTTTAACATATATTCTTTTAGGTAAACAATTAATTTTATTTTGTGTATTGATTCTACTATTATTACTGAGAAATTATTTGGAACAATAAACATTCCAAATAAAAATTTAAGGTTTTTAAAGAAAAATTTATTTTCATATTGTACATTTATAAAAAAATAAAGACATGTTATAGTTGACATGTTTTTTCCAATTTAGTCCATGAACTAAATAATTCATATACAACTTCATTATTTCACCATTACTATATATTCCTTATTTGTCATTGTGAATTTTAAATTTTCCGATGTTTTGATTAAAATATTTTTCTCTATTTATAATCACACTAAAATAATGTTATAATATTTAAACTTCATTGAATAATTCTGTAATTTTATTTTCATTTGATTTAGAAGATATTTTGGAAGAATTAGATTTTAAATTTGTATTTTTAAACTATTTCATTATCTAATAAATTTCCTTCATAAGATTTAATATGTTTTTTATGATCATTTATTAAGGATTCAAGTTTATCTTGTAGAAAAAATAAACAATTATTTAATACATCATAAGAATGTTTTTTTATAATTACAGTTTTGTGAGTGAGATGATTCTACCTCATTAGTATGATCCATAAGACATTCTATTTGTTATTTTGTTCAGCCTTAAAATTTGTATAACATTAATCAAGTGAACCTAAAGAATCACTCTATGTTCCATTCATTATTTTCATTCCTTTTATTTTATATTCAAATTTATTTTGAGATTTATGTAATGTATAGATAACCATTGTGTGAACTTCTTCTTGGAATTCACAATATATATTCTCTTCAGACATTTTTTTTTCATATCATACAGTTTTTATTACCACATAGTATGATTTCATAAATATATATATATATTAGGATTATATTAAATATATTATTAATCCAAATTATTATTTACAGTATCTTATTAATATGTCGTAATCTTTTCATCTTAAGCATGTATCTCAACTTCATACATCAACAAGGTTCCAATTAGTTATTTCATTGAAAAATATTTCACTAGTGTTGATTGTCATACACTAATAGATATTCCATTACACTTATAGGGTAGGATATATTTATATTTAAAAATTTATTTAATGCATAACTAGATCTACAAAAGTATTAATATTATTAAAAATTATTCATAATATCCCATTCGTCCAAGTGAAAATTTCATCTTCATGCAATCTGAAATTATCAAAATTTTATTTTGTAGTAGTTTAGCTTAATGTTATGATATTATAAAATATTTCATAGTAAATAGAAATTTTTTTTCACATTTCAAAGGTGGTAGGAAAATGAGATACTCGATTAAACATATCAGTCCCTAAACAGTAGAAAATTACAACCATTACCCATGAATTGAGATCATATTCTTTTTCTTGATAATCATATATTTTTTATAGATCTGTCTTTATAATTTATAATGTATTTTAAAAACTAAATAAATTATTTTTTGTAATATTATTCATATATATAATCATTCAATAATTCTATTATCCATAATTATCATCATTAACGTATAATGTAAGGATTGTCGACACACATTCTCTAAAAGATTCCATTTCATGATTTGTCTTCTTTTGAGTAAATAATGCATGATAGTAAGATAAAAAATATAACTATAATAAATTTTTTTGGTATCATAGTGAAATAGAATATTAAATAATTTAGAAAATAAAATATACCAGCAGATCCATAACTTTTATACCAGACAGTAGGTCAGATAAATCCTAATGGTGATGATGAGGACACAAGAGTGGGAGAGGCCGATTACATGTGGTCCTTTAAAATATATGAAAAATCAAAACCAATTATTTATATGAAATTATTCTTCCCTTCATTCGTATATAATATCTTCTATATGAAACAAATAAGGAGAATAATATATCAATGCATAGTGGTTCAGGGAACAAATATCCCCCAATCCACTCCACCAATGCTCTACTCCATGAGATTGGTGATCTTATCAAGTATTTCTTCTTGTCCTTAGAACCATACAACAATGTACAGGTAGTTAAAACCCTTACATCAAGGATTTTAAATGTATTTTTGGTTCATTTACAAGTAACTATAAATCTAGAACATAATCCAAGAAGATAAAACATCTTCACCATGAATATTGAGTCTCAGCAGCTGATACTTCAATTAATCAATATAGATTGATTTTATCAAGGATACATGATACAATGATAGCTATTAAAAAAATATCTTAAGGGTTTCATGTTCAATAACATACAACAATAGCAAATAAGACTTCAATTTTACACTAATATTCATTAAATAGTATTAGAGAGAACACCAGTCAAATGAATGAATGTGCATTTTTTCAATGTGTATCTTTGATCAATGATTTTATTTATTTTTACAGGAATATATAATATGTATGGTATAACAAGAACAACAATAATATCATCAACTAGATCAAAAAATTAAATATCAAAAGTCTATCTTTGAAGGAACGACACACTATTTTTTACCAACAGACCACATTTATTTCTAATGCATTTATCTATATATCATATTGTTTATGTTATATTAATTAGATTACTATCTCAATATTTATTATATAGATCAATCAACTTTAGGTCAAATGATTTTAGAAATACCACATAATATATCATGAATATTTCCTTTCCAAACAATTTAAGAGTTTGAAAACATGCTTTAAAAATATGAATGATATAATATGATGAATAAAGGCCTTTGAGTCAACCAAAAGTAGTTGCAGATAGATATTTACTTCTCAAAAGACCAATGAAAAAACATGGTTAATTTATTTAATTACAAAAAAAATCAATGACAAGTCAAACATAGGGTTCCTTCACATAACTTCAAAACCCAAATGTACAGTTAAGAATGTACGCTTGTTAAAAAAAATTAGGATTCATGAACCATACATGTATTCATTTAAACATATTGGTTCTTCTAAACATAAATTCATTTATCCATAAATTTCCAATAGTGTACGGTATATATTCCATATGTGTTATTCCCAAGGAAGGGTGTCCAAACCATACTTTAGACTTTCTAATGTAGGGTATTAATTTTTTTTCCAGTGCACTTTCAAAAAATCCGGAATACTTTAAAGAAAATTTTTTCCCATGGATAAATGACCCATTTATTCTTATATAGTAAATAATATAAAAAATATTATATTAAAAAAAATCAATAAAGTGAAACCATTTTAGAAACATAGATGTGGGTGTTTTCGAGACGCAAACCAAAAAAGAAATTAACAAAATTGTTGAAACAATATATTATCAATGAGGTAGATGAATACATTTTCATCAACCAAAAACTCTTTGTCTCATGGATGTTTCTTTGAATATATATTTTAAAAACATTCATCAAATATGATCGATTTTGATGTCCAATAAAAATGTGATAAAGTTATTTATCTTTGTAAGATGATATATAAAAAAATATAGAATTATTCCTTGTAGTGTCCTTGGTAATATGGGACATGTTATTGGTGATTTATTCAATTTCCATGTTGGTATGGGTAATGGTTTCATCATTCCCTAAGAAATATTTCTTTCATCCTTCAATTTCTGATATACTTTTAACTCTGATGTATGTTCAACAATCTCATTTTGTCATATTTTTTTAGCAATAGTTCTCTCAATGATCTTGAGACATCTTTGTTCCCGCATTGTGGATAGAGAAGTTTGATATATGTGAATAATTCAAAATATTACTCTTATCTAAGGAATTTATGGTAGAAATAGGCAGGACCCAAAAATCAGAACTCCTTCTTTATCAAATATGAACATGATTGATTTTCCAATTCTTATAACTTGCACATTTTTCGAAAATTCCACATAATCACATCGAGCATCCATTATTTTCAACATTCAAAATCATTGAGAAATCAGTTGTAAAAGAAAAAATGATGTTTCTTCCTTTATAATTCCTATGTCTATTCTTTTAAATTATAAAATTACTGGATCATTCTAAATTATCATCATTGATAAAGTCATAGGATCTATTATAAATAGAGAATCTTCTACATAATTTATTTCACTAAGTTGTTAGTAGATTTAGTATTCATAATCCCTAATTATATCTAACAAAATTCACTACATAATATTATTATCCATCAGGGTGAATATATATTTAAGGATCTTAAGATCAATATTAATCTCACACTACTACTTATACAAATAATGCTTCCATATTTTTAATGTGATGATAACAACAACTAACTCCAGATCATGCGTGGGATAGTTTTTATCATGAACTTTGAACTTCCATGAGGAAAATGCTTTAAATTTATCATTTTACATACGTAAACATCCTAATACCTTAATTAAAGAATCACTATACAACACAAAGAGATCCCAACTCATCAGTAGTGTGAGTACTGGTGCATTTATAATCCAAATTTTCCACCATTTATTGTAGTAATCACATTCACTATTCCAAACAAAACAATACACCCTTATGAGTCATCTTGTATATTTGGTTTCTAAATTATTATAACTTCTACAAAAATAATTGGTAATACATAATTGGAAAAATGAAACCACGGATCTCTATTACATATTATACTCTAGGTGACACCTCGATTATATTTGTTTTAGAATGGTCCAAAATTATTCTATTCCATTAGATAACATGCCACTATAATGACACATCTTTCATCCATGGATTGACATTTATTTTACATTATATAATGTTTCTCATTCTGTATGGTATTTATCATTGTATTCAAATGCTCTTAATATTCCTCCTTGATCATAGAGTATATCATAATACCACTGATAGAGACTACAAGATATTTGTTGATGTAATATCTAAATACCCTATTCATTATGTCCATGAATATTTATATATATTTAGTGAGTCAAAATTCCATCACTATGAACTCATATTGTCGATTATTTATTTGAAAGTTAGTCTTCGGGATATCTTTGTCCATCGCAATTAATTAAAGATATCCAAAAAGAAGACACACCATAGAAATATACATTGGACCATATTATTGATAGAAAAAGTCATATATCTATGTAAGGGGATACTATTTCTTTAACATGATTTTTTTGTGCTCATAATAATCAATACCGAGGTTCATTGATCTATGATTTTTCTTGACAAAGCGGAATGGTGAACCGCAAAGTGATGGGCCTAGGCATATAAAATCTTTTTCCAAATTATCTTGTAATTGATTCTCTTGTTCCTCCAAATCAATCATGTAAACTATATAAGGATTATAATACATTGGTATATATGGATGTATATGATCAATTGCAACTCATCCTCTCGATTTGGAGGAAGAACGAAAGATTATTTTTGGAACCCATCACTGTACTCCTTTATAATGGTCATTTAATTGATCATGATAATCTCATTTGTATCAATCATTTCACCTTTTTATTATTTATCATAGAGAAATAGTATAAATAGTCGAGACGATGATACTGAAAGAGATTAGTTCTCCTCCTAACAATTATAAAAATTTGGAGGATACATCAATAAGTGATGAGGGATCTCCCTTTCTTAAAAGTTGATGTCTGTTTTAAATAAATATATCCAATCCATGAGGGATTATTTATATAATTTATATGAATTAATTTCCATGTTTTCTATTCGTAATTATAACTAGACCTCCACATTTGGAGGTAAAGTTTGAATAGTTCTATTAAGCTTATAGGATGTGAATGAATGTGTAGAAATAGAATAACTAAGTAATTTTTATATTCCAGAGTGGATAACCAATATACATATCATTACATCATTTTTGGGAATCACCTTAGTAAATAATGATAACATATTTTCTTCCATTCTTCCTTGGAGGTTACTGATGCAGATATCCCCCAATACCCTTGGCTTAGGGAACTGTATGAAATAGTTCTCATGTTATTTAAATTTAATTAACTACATAATATAAATATTGTTCATCAAAACAATATTTTAAACATTATCATTATTGTGTTTATTCAAATTAATTTTGAACTTTTTTAGCTCGGTGCACCACTCTACCACAATTGAAGAACCTTCTGGTTCCCCATAGGATGCTTCTGGACTGCTTCTTCCCACACATTTTGAACGTGGTATGATGTGTTTTCAATGATCCATACTTTTTTTGGGACGTCATTAACATAATTCCATCATTTTTGTTGTCTCGAGTACCATGAGACCATTGTGAATCATCGATCTACACCTCATCATTATTGGAATTATGAACAATCTCTTCTAAACTTTGAAATTATTAAATTGGTAAGATTTTAATAGACATTGTTTTAAATCACTAAATAATCCTAACACCTTAATTTTATTATTGATTACAAGTACAAAATCAGACCATTATATCATTTTGAGGTTTTTTTCATATTATTTGATAGATTCATCTTCCTTTTGCTTTAGGAAGAGGAACTCCCACTCCATCTCAAGAGGAAGTGTTCAGGGATAATATTTTTTGAAAAAAATTATTATGGATGAATCTTATTCCATAGAATCCATTTCATATTTAGTATTTTAGTTATTTATTAGTGTCCTCCACTGATTTTATTCCCCAAAAAAATTATATAACTCTAGCATGAATTTCTCTTCTTTTGAGCATTAGAGGATCAAGAATATCATCTCAATTGAGTTAATAAATTATTTGATTATGAGGGGATCAGAAGATCTAATAATGATAAGAATCATTTGGGATATAAAGATTCAACTAAAATTTTTTTTTATTAAGAGATGGTTTTAATTCAATATGTTTCAAGTTGTTATTAATAACATGAGCTAGTTGTTCTAGTACACTAACAATGTTTTGCGTTCCCATTCCGATAAAATTTGGAATTTCATTAGGGGAATAGTCGCATTTCCTATCACATTGATTTATGGAATGGGTTACCCAATTTCCTTCCACTAACGAATTAAAATAAAATAAAATAATGGGTCCTGGAATACATAGAATGTAATCATATAAAAAGGAATCATTGAAAATATAAGGGTAATCATTTAATTGAAAAGTATATTCTAAAATGCGATTCCATAAGATTCAATATAGGATATCCATGGTGATTGAATTTCCCCTAGAGTTATTTATATTGTTTTGTAGTCTTAATATCCAAACATAACTATATTATTCTCTAGTAACAGTTATAGAGACACTATCCTTTTATAAAAATTATTTGATGATTTTATACCTAAATAACCTTTAAATAAATACCAATGTATGAAACGTCTACTGTATATGGACGATTAAGTACATACAATTGGAATTATGGAAATATAATAAAACAAAATTACATTAATATTCCATAATGATCTCTTAAATTCCATTAAGCTACAATATCTTCACATGATAACATGGGGAGTACATAGAAAAAAAGTATGAGATAAAAATCCATTTAAGGGATCAGAGTATATGAATAATGAAAAACATGTGATTTAAAAGGCATAAGATGATGACATAAAAAGGAATGGAACATGAATACACATCATGAATAATAGAATATTGAACATAAGATCACATGATCATTCAAATAGTGGAATTTGGAAGCAACATATAACATTAACAAAACATGAGTTGAGGGTAACCAGATTGACTTTAACATATGGTGGACAATGTCCCATAACAGATTAGGTTTACTCCCAAATCCCATACATGATGTCTCATGAGACTAAATGGTAACAAATTATTTGGAGCTCTATCATATTAAACCCATCGTGACATGTTTTTACATATGTGTTCCATATAGAGAATCAAACATAACGAATACACATAAAGGTTTCCCATGAATGGAAATGGGTATCATAATCATGACATAAGGCATAACCAAATGGAATATCTTAATGTTCCCCATGAAGAATGAATTTGAATCCTACTAGTGCATTTAATAATTTAAAATAGTCATAGATCCATGTAAATTAAATCCAACTGATGTGATAACATGTAAAATTGTGTTTAAGAAACTTAAGATGTGGTCCACTTTACTGCGGTTTAAGAGAAAATAGTTATGAGTTTTTTATAGTTGTAAATGGAGTAATTATTTTCATAAATCAAGAAGAAAAATAAGTTTTTTTCTTTATAAATGAGTGATTCTAGAAAAATATTTTTTGATTAAAATAGTTTATGGTGTGTACTTGAATATGGGTAAAATATTTTGAATTTCCCATCAATCGGGCTTTCTTTTCAAGAGGGATCGAGAATGGAAACTTTTTAAACATGTATTTCCCCAATAACAAATAATTATGAATATTTTTTGATACATATGTATTGAACATATTATAGATTATATAATAATTATATAATAATAAATAATAAATAAATTAGTGTAAATTGATAGAATTCTTGTCCCAAAGGTAATTTAGAGGTTTATAGAGATCCATTACCTTATGCACAAATGTTTTCTCCAATTGATCATCATCTCCGGGATAATAAATTTATAACTAATCAAAATTTAGATAAATTAACAAAATAATATTATAATACATGTAAGATGTTATGAATTATATTTTTAATGAATCTAAAATTCATGCAAGTGCCCCTCCCATCCATGTACAATCTTTGAACCCTCCCTCTCCATGAATACCCAAGATCACTTCCATATTATTCAACCGGATCTGACTCTATGGTAGGCCCTCTAGTTCTCCCTCATATTATTCCTTATATAACTATTTATTTATATTTCTCACATTCTCCTTCCCTTAGGTTAGTACATCCAAATATTTTCCCCCATCATCCATTTCATTTTTGTCAATATTTGTTTTTGTCACCAGTTTTCAAACCAATTATTCCTCAACCTCTCACCACATGCTTACACAACGTCATTTTTCTAAAAATCCTATTTTTATTGAGTAATTGTATATATTTGAGGGTACTTATAGAATATGTTGGGTTTTCATAATAATAATTCAAATTTATGACTATCATTTTTGTAAAATATGCCATTTTAATTGATTCTATTCCACTGCATGAGCACCAACAAATAAATATCCATGGAATCATAAAAATGCTATGGGGATTCTCGATCCATAAAACAATATGGTAACCTCATTAATTCCAAGGTAAATAGAAAACTAATAGGTACTGAGTGTTATCCACCCACGAGGTCAACTCACATCACTACTTTTCACCACTACATCTTGAGGCATTGAAAATTTCCGACGATCCACGACGACGGATTTCCCATGGGAACATTGCTTAGGAACTTTGTATTCACAAATAGACATATAAGGAATAGTTCTCGATTAAAATTTCACATTTTAGTGATTTTATTGGCATGTAGTTGATGATGAGGTTGAGTTTGTAGAGGATACAAGGAATGTGACATTTTTGCTTTTGAACACAAATATAATTTTCATCAAAGAGAATTTTCCACATTTGTTGGACTCTATGATGAAAACTTTTTTTAGATAATTGAGTATTCATAGACAAACTATTATTTGGACCATAATGTTTCTAGGGAATTTCTTTCCACCATTTCTCATCATGTCCCAAGATATGTCCCGCATACCCCCATGGCCCCCAACTCCTAAACCCCACACATCAACCAAAATACTAGATCATGAAAACCTATTTCAGTGGACAATATTACAATGAAGTTAGTGTCAACACACAAGATTTATTCATTTTTCAATAGATGAATACCAAATCACACATAAACATCGCCTTCATCTTTTCCCAGTACCTTCAACATATTTTTACAAAACCCAAGGGAGACATTTTTAGAGGCCCCAATATCAGTATATTTGTTGAGAGCCATGAGATTAAATTTGAAGATGTTTCCTTCATTGAAATTTCACTGACACTCCATTTTGATGTCATAAAGTCATGCCATATGATCATGATGGAATTTGATGGACCTCATAATTTGTTTCGTGGAAATCAGAAGGAATACCAGGACTAACCCCATCAAGCCTCATCCAAACCTAGTACATCCCCCCTTTCCACCCCAAATTATATAGACTATAGACCACCACTAAACCACCTATACGTTGATCCACCCTAATAATCATATTGCCTGTACCCACAACTTGATGAATCCTTTTCAGATAAAACATATCTCCAATAGATGTAGGAATATGATCTGTATTATATATTTGACTAGAAGGTTGAGGCCACAAGCTGATAGATGGACATCATCAATATTTAATATCTCCATACACCCAATCTCTAGCATCCCCTTACCAGCCATCCCTCTTCTTACTACATTTTGTTGGTTATATCCTCTCACCCGAATCTATGATGGGCATCATATTCACCAGTGAACCCATTAAAAGAAAATCCTACTAATAAATGGACACCAATCTAGCTACAACAGATCCCTCATAGTCTAAATTAGCCTGATCCAACATCTAATATCCATTTATAATCAATCCATCTAGGTGATTGTTCTAATTTTCTTTCATATTGGACTTATTTTTACTACTTTCTATTCTTTGTGACTATGTTTTCAAACATTCCTAATCATTTCAATGTTTTATTTGTGTAGTGTAATTGATTGCTTTTTTCTCATTCCATATTTTACTATTGTGCTATTAATGATTCACTATTTCTTTATTTATTATCAAGAAAGTAGGAGGATCTCTCTTCTTGGGCTGAATACAATCTTCTACATGGTAGGATCTCACAAATCATTTTTTACCTTTCTTCAACTTCTATCGAGGGGATATTTTTTCTTCATTTACAATTTATTTCATTTATATTTTATACCACCCCTTCCACGGAATGTTTCTATCAACCCTTCTCCACATTATCGTGTTCATGGGGGACTTTTCATGGTTTTATGTACTGAGGAGGGAGCCCACATTTGGAACACCATTTTATAACTTCCATAACACCACCTATGATTAAATGTTTTTCTTATTAGACTTCTAATGATATTTTATATACTCCAATGATTTATATCAAATAGATAAAAATTGATATGGTAGAATTATTCATTATAATCCTCATATGTTCAGATTGATAAGATTTTTTATACGAATATTTATTGAAATACAAAAATAAAAACCATTAGATATTAACTCAGAAAAACTTTATTAAAAAATTAACATTTTGATGGAGTAGTGTAAATTATGTAACCCATTTATATGGAAATTGACTTGTGTATAGGGGGAGATAAAGATTTACAAATTTTTATGTCACAATAGTGGTTATTAAGTGGACTAAATTTCATGAAATCATGACTTTTTACCTAAATTAAACATGATAATACGTTGAAAATATGGGCCCAAAATTTCAATTCTAATGTCTCACATCAATGAAATCAATTTGAGATATGGAAAATAATGCAAAAAAATGTTGAATAACATTCAACATTTTTCTAATAGGAATGTAAATGAGTTTATGTGTCCTATAAAGGTGATAGTCTATCATTTTTTTTCAATGAAATACTTTATTAACCTACATAAGTTTGTGGGAAGAGGGAATTAAAGGATGAAATGTTTGTTAAATCATGATGGAGAATTTAATTTTTAAATAACAATGATTTATGAATGAATATTTTGACATTTTTAATTGAGAATACATTGTTGGATAACAAAAAAAAATAATCTGTCATAAAGAAGTAATGTAATAATTTCAATAATAATTCATCCAAATTTATCATTAATTTAGTTTATCTATCTTATGAAATTTCCACCTACTTCATTGGTGACCCCATTTAGATGATTGTTTAAGCACATTGTTTTGGAAAAAACAAACAATAATTTGTGGAAATGTTTGATGAAGAAATGTGAATATGTCATTTCCATTATTTTTATAACATTGAAAATGGTTTTTTGAACCCAATTTCATATTTTTAAAAATGTAATATGTCTTGACAGGCTGGACATTGTCATTAATATAAGGTCCGAGAACATTGGAATGAACCTAGAAATTCAAATGGAAATAAGAGTCTTTTGGACCCTTTTTCTTGAGTTCATTGTCATTAATAATTCACCTAAACCATGAATCCTATCCTACATAAAAATATGAAACACATATCCTTTAGACAGAACCATTAACACACCCTCTATACAGTTAAAAAACATTTCATATCCTATAGGAAACCTTGTGGGGGATTCTTGTAAAAAGGCATTGGATTTTTGAGCAGTTTCAGCATGGCTAATGAAACATTGCATGTCACATTCTAAAGATATATTCATAGGCATGGTTAGATCATGGTTAAATGAACTAGGTGCCTAAATTGTTTTGCAGTCAACAGGACTCCACCCACTTCAAATCTACCACCCATCCACCATTTGACTATTGATTATGACCCATATCCACGCCATAGCATTGTGGGTCACCAAATTAATTATTGATAGACAATTTTGGAGGGAGATAATTATCTAGTAGGAAAACCTTATCAGAGGATGAAATTATGAAACTGATTCCTCGCATTTTTTTTGGATTCATCATTCAATATTTTTTGGTGGATTTTTATGAATTCTTTTTTTTTGTTTTAATGGACACAAGAGGTAGCCGGATTATTTTTATCATAATGTGTTCCATGAGTAGATAATACCTTAAATTTGTTGGGGATATTGAAATTATGAATCATTAGAAATTAATTTCACATGTTGTGTTGGTTTTAGTTCTTTTTAATTCCAATAATTAATCAGAATCATCATCTTGTTTTGTACAGGATAATCCCATTAGATGAAAGAAATTTTTTCTGGGGATCTTTAAGGGAATTTAAATGAGTAATACCTATAACACGGAGTGCACTCATTATCTCCAAAGGTTTTGTTTTCCGAATATATTTACAAACCAATTTTTTTACTATGGAATTTATTTCTATAAAATTATATGGAAATTACGGGACAATGGGTGTTCTTCCATGTTTAAATCCCAAATATTAGAGTATTTTTTAACTAAAAAATATAATAAGTGAATTTATTTTCAATGATTTTAACAAATATTCACAGCCTCAACACATTTACATTAATTATATTCAAAAATAGATTCTATTTTTTAGGTTTCATGAAATACTTTATGTAATTTGGAATGTGAATAACTCAACCATATGAATCAACTCTCTGAATCCTAAAATATTGGATCTAACTTTAGAAACCATTTATTTAATTAAAATCAAATTGATGAGAAGAAAACTCTCAATATCCCTATAGATCGACCCTATACATACAGTATAATACTTTTGTGGGTGTGAAATTTAATATGGGCCACAACAAGTAACACTTTGACAAGAACGATACCACTCTATGAAAGAAGATGTGATGCAATGCTATGAAAAACTATAATTCTTACATGACAGTGTGAAAACCCATCCATTATGTCATAGAAAATGTATGTAATTTTTGAAACATACATCATGTTTTTCTAAAAATTAGTTGGAATATTGTAGTGTTATCGTTGCACCACTACCCTTAATTCTTGTCAAGTGCACACAAATAGATTCTCCTTAAATGAAACACTGACTCAGTCACAACTCCCAAACATGCGTGCAACAATTCCTTTTGAATCCATAATTTCATTCATTATGAAGCACAAAAATCATTAAAATACTTCACACAACCCAATAAAATTGCTAAAACAACTAATCAGTCCCCTATTTTTCATCTCTAATGCCTCTAGTGGAGCTGTTAACTAACATCATTCTTCAATTCATAGGTATTATAGACCACTGTTCTTCTAGGAATAGGGAGTCTAAAATGAACATTGTGATTGCCCACTCCTCTATGGAGGTGCCAATTCCATGACCCACCAAAATGATCCTGAGTGATAATCACATATTTCCTAGGGTTGAAGAGTGATTCCCCTCCAAGTTTGAGTTGCATGACATAAAATTTCATAGTTTAACTTCTTATTCCTATGATATTTAACAAAATGAAATAATCCCTGGTTTACTAAGTAAAATGTTAGACTTACCCTTTGTGATGTACACATGATTACCCATGTACGGTCACAATGGGACTCCACCCACTCCCATCATGGTCCATAGAGAATTACTCATAGTACATAGAGTTTCACACTCGTGCCATAGAGAATCACCGTGGGGAGATAGAGCACCACTCACAGTTAGCTTCTTATAAGTAATCCCCAAACCATTCAACTAGGAGAAATACTATTGAAGAGTTTCACTTCTATTAATAATCCACACACCACCCCCATGGATTCTCCATCCAAAACAAAAGTTTCCTTCCCTCCCAGTTAAACACCTTTAGATCCACCTCCAAGTTGTTTGATCTAAAATGGTAATCAGATGATCTTTCTCACAAGGAGTTTGATCCAAATTAATAGACCTTGGTGTGAAATATTCCCTTCTAGGGACACACCTTTGAATCCCCCTCAAAGGCTTTTCTATTCAAATTTTTAATCTTATACTCTATCTCACAAGGCATTCAATACATACTGGAAACTATCTCATTGTTCCCTACAAGGGATTAATCTCTCGAATCTGGCTCAAAATATGTTTGATCCATAAATGGTATGATATGGTGTGATGTCTTCTGACCTAGGTAAATGCCTCTATATTTGACTCATAATGATTTAATTCCATGATGGTAAACTATCTAGGTGTTCCATCCTAAGGAAACACCACATAGGTCTTCCTAACATGGTCTTCGATCCGTAATAGTAAATTTTGGATTTAGATCATAAGGAATTCGATGAAAAAATATTAATCTCATTTGTGAAATATTATATCCTATAGGAAAACCTTTAGATATACCCCATAAAGTGTTTAATATATACTATTAAACTATCAATTTGTTCCTTTATGGGGACAAACAACCTAGATCTACCTTACAGGTCATTCAAACTACATTGGTAAACTTCGTAACCGCCTAATAATGTGTTGGATCCCAGCAAATTTTAAACATAGAAGGTGTTTCCTTAATGGGACCCACCACCTTGATCTTCCTTCCATGGGTAATATAATAACTCATCATAAAAAGTTAAACTCATTACATATTCTATAGATTAATTCCTCTTACAATATTCCCTCATAAATTAAATATTTTTTGGTGACAAATGTGCCAATGTGCATAAATTACCTCAGATACCCAATATGACTATTTTATAGACTTATGGTTACAACCCTATCAAGAAGGAAGTGATAAAATTAACTCGAGTCCACAGAGAGATTAAAATAAGAATGGATTCCTTGAATATGAAGTAATCTATGGGGGATACCTATACTTGTTAATGAGCTCTATGTAGGAATCCATAGATAGGGGATCAGTCATCCCATTATCTCTTCTGAATCATAGAGAAGACATTTCCAATGATAGTGATGTAAGATACCTACCTTTCGAACTTGGGAATATAGGGAAATTGAATATATGAACGTGAATTTTTGGATGCATAAGTGGGCCCCAATGAAATAATCATGAACCTTCATCATGGATATTAACATCATAGCACAAGAGATAAAGTGGAAATTGATTGAAGAACGAAAAAATGTGAAGATTTGTTTAACGACATATAAAGAAATAAATTGTATTTATTTTATATATTTCATTATTTATATAGTAAAATAATCCAGTAATTTATAAAAATTAACATGATATAAAATCTTTATGTATTTACTTTTCTACCCAGAAATCATTGGCTTTTAAAACCATCACAGATTTATAGTTTTTTTAGGGTCAACCTTCTCGTGAATATGTTATGAATTAAACTGTATTAATCATGGGAATTAGTTTTTTATTCCATGTCGACATTTTCATGTCTAAAAATGATGCCTTTTTTTAGACCATGTTTTTTGGTGACCAACACACTTTGCTTCCCATATTTTGGATAGAAATTTTTATTAACCCTTTGATGATGTGAGTTTATGAAAAATAATTTTTTAATTTCAACCGTGGTTGCCAATAATATGTATAAATTGCAAGGAGAAAGAATATTAAACTAAAATGAGTTAATACACCATAATTTTAAAAGAAAAATTGGTTTGATGCCATATGTGACATGTAACACCGAGCATAAATGAATAACAAAATATTATTATATAATTATGATCATTATAACCATGAAATTGAATTAGTGGGTATGAGTAGTATTAAAAATTAACGATAAATAAAAATATAATTTATGAAATAATTAATAATTTATTGAATAATTATTAGTAGATAAGTAACTATATTTTAGTAAAGATAGTATAATATTCAAAACCAAGATTTCTTCAGAAATGATATTTTTATTACTTTTTATGAGATAATATTATTAATAATTTAGAGAAAATATTGTAATTTTATATTAAAGAAATAATTTCATTTTTAAAATGAATATATCATAATTCACATATGGTGTTTTATTATTTTTCTTAAAAAAATTATTTTCTATGTGAACATTGAAAATAATGTATTGTAATGAAAACTATAGTTTATTTCATGAACTAGAAATATAAACTTAATTTTCATATTCATGGAAAGTAAAAATTGATATATTTTGTTATATTTAATCTATTTAATTAATTTTAATGAATTTTGTTCATGAATTTAGTATAAAATCATTTTTACTAAAATAGTCATTTTCATTGAAAACGAGTTTTTATCATGTTATTCATGGTATTTATTATGTTAAATTCTATAAATTTAGTTAATTGAATATGAAAAAATGGATTAAATATTTTGAATCAATTATTTTCTATTTGGTTAATATGTTGTAAACATATTTTACATTTATTCATGTGCTTCATGAACATAGTTTTGATTCCCCATTGGTTGGGTCTTCCCTGAAGGTGTTTCGAGTGAAATTTGAATTTTTATGGGAGCATTTTGGAATGTGCATAGTTTGGGAATGGTTCCCCATATCAAAAAAATAATATTATAAGATTCAATCCACAAATATTTGAGGGAAATATGGGTACACAGTTGGGGTATTATTTCCCAAATCATGCACCCTCCTAGGGGAAACAATATGCCCAAAATAGTAGGGCAACATGGTCAGAGTGTGCAATCAAGGACCACCTCTAGAAAACTATCCATGTGGTTTATTAAAGTAATTTTTTTCAAATTTTGGGACCCAAAATTTAACCTCAAATCACCCCATTCTACCATAATCATATTCAATAGTCCTTAAAGGCTCTCACGATATGAAATTTTCTCCTGTGAACCGTTTTCATTATAGACCGAAGCTCCAGTTATTGAATTAGATATCCTTACCATATGTGGGTATCATCTAATTGTTTTATAATGATTTAATTTTCTCTAATTAATATAGAGTGATTGATATGAATTTTATTTATTGATATAATCTATGATTTTTTGGATCTTGAATCTAGGATTGTTCCTTAATCTCATTTTCTTTCATTATTTGTTGGAATTTTATGTTTTTGGTGTTATTTTGATTTTATATTATGATTAATGTTAGGTGGGTACATAAATATATAATGTGAAATTGAAATAGTAAATTTATTGGTTGTTTGAAGAAGATTTTAAATCAATTTTAAACCATAATTGATGTGATTTTATGTATGGTTTTAAAAGGATTGGAAATTGAGGAATGAACAAAATTTCAATGCTATTGAAATTATGGGATATATTTGAATTAGAATACTTGACTTGAGAAATTTATATGATCAGTTTATTTGAATATTTTGAATGTATATTACTGGGAAAAGTTTCATAAATTGAAATATGATTCCAAAATGAATTAATTTTATGAAAACCTAGGACTTATTGTTGAATGGAAAAGTCTTATCGAAAACTAAAATTGGGAAATTGAACTCTAATTAATGAAATTATCTTAATAAAATAATTTTCACAACATTTATTGAATTATTTCTGAACATGGTATCCTAGGTAGTAAGTGGTTTTCTGGAAACATAAGACAGGACTCTGACTCCCTAACAATGGATATGAAATGACAACAGAAAAATTTCAACATGGATGACTATAATGGGTTCCCAAATTATATTTTTGAATGATTTACTCTGATGAGATAATGTATTGGGTTATAGATTGATTGTTTGATCACACATATCTTGGTCCATACTGATTACGATTAAGATGTGTGATGATTCTATTGCATGAAAGTAATGTACTGCAAGGAATATTACATGGTGCTATAATATGTTTTGACATGATAATTAAATATGATTGATTGTGAGTTATATTATTCAAGATAATTGTTTTATATAATATTTTATATAAAAGTGCAATTAATACTTGTTTTGAAGTACATTCCACCTTTTTGATTTGAAATCAGGTCTTGTTGAAAATAACTTAATTACATTACAAGACATGTTTTATTTAAATTCAATGAATGAATATATTATTATATAATTGCATATGGAACACATGGGTAGACCTTTAATGGATTTATAATAAATAAACTAAAATTTCCTTTGGTTTTTTAGATTTTTTAAGCCCAAGTAATGGGGATGTTCCACTTCAGGGGGTGAATGTTCATAATCCTTGTGAGTTGATGCGATGATGGAAACTGGTGGAAATATTATCCAAATTTTACTTTATATGATATAGATATTAACATGAAAACTTTTTGTATAATATGATGTACTATTTTGGGTTTGTTCAAACTATTTAATTTTGGTAGTTTATTCATGAATAGTATTGAGTATACTTATAACTTATTTATTTCATTATTTTGGGAGAAAATTATATTTTTTTGATTTTTGTATAATTATAGATACTATAATCCAACCAATGGTGTTCAAAAAAACCATTTAAGATTGGTCATGATCAGCTCATGTATTAATGTTACATTGTATCTGGACAGGTTCGTGATAATGTGGTACTGTATGATTAGGTTGTGTATCATTTCATGAATTCGATACGCAGTTGGGCTGTCTTGGTAGACTGGATGATGTATTTACATGATATATGATGTATTTACAAGTGATTTACTAGCAATATCTCATCTTGATGAGGCTTAAGTCACCATGGGTGTTTGGGAAATCTATATTTGAGTAATTGTTTATTTAATTATAGTCTATTCTATTTTGATGTAAGTACATGGATGTTCCCAGTATCTCTTTTTCTAATAATTTATCTTATCATCCATTTTAATGTTTTAGTTTTTAAATTTTTTGTAGCATCATGCCTCTAAAAGTCATTTTGACAGGACATTTGGGGGTGTTACTGATGAAAAATAAAGATAGAATCCTCCTAGGAATCAGAATCCTATTAAGATAGTGGTGTGTATTTTCTGGGATCTAGGATAGGTTGCAGTACCGATTCTCGTTTAGTTGTCGATAGTGGAACCTCTAATGTTTGAATCATGATATCATGTTCAAGTGTTTGTTCATCAAAAACCAAAAACCTTATGAGGCATTAATGATCCTTTAAATTACGGGGACTCGTTAAAAAATTTTGCATCATCTTTTGGAATTCATGGAAACACCAAAATAAATAAAACAGAAGTCTAATATCTTGATGCATGAGGGACCTAGTATGTAATGGTGGGACTTGATGGTGATGGTGAATGATTATGAGGTTGTGTAGTGGAAAGTAATTATAGTTTTTTAGATGTATCAGTGTTATGTGGAGTTGATGGTCTTGGATAAATCCATGGAGTTTTTTAATCTCTAGCATGCGGATAGGACTATGTTAAAATATGTAAACCATTATTTTATCTTGTTTAGTATACTCTTGAGGTATAAATGAAAAATATTATGATGGGTCGGGGGTTAGATATGGGTATTTTATGTGAAATTTGATCATTGTTTTTCAATCAGAAGATCACTATTCATACTATTGTTCAATATATTGAATTGATGACTGTGGTTGAACAAATTGTTAAGTCAAGGTTAATGAGAGTTCCATTTTCACCTAGCCAAAATTCTATGAATTCCATTAAATGAAAAATAAGGTGTGATGAGTTTCATTGTTTCTCTAGATCACATGAATGATATAGACTTAGTAACATCCTATAATAAGACCATTGACTTTATTTGTGTGTGTTAGGGTAGGGTATTTGAAATGTTTTTTAACTAAGGAAACCAAGATCTATTGTTTGTCCTAAAATTCTAATCAGTTGAATAATTTTTATCAGTTCTTTTATGTTATTCATAGTTTAATGGGATCATCATCACAAAAATGATCTAAATTTAGGTCATATGCTTCAATAACTACAGGGTTCCATAAATAAGAATACACAACAAATACTCTTCATCTAGTTGAATTTTCTACAGAGGAAGCTGAAATGGGTCCAATGCCATTAAGTGTTTCCATCACTATATATTCATCCATTGTGTTTGATTTAATTCATTATAGTGATTCTTCTTAATTTATATCGACTAAAATTTAAAAGATATTAAATATTACGATGGAGGTTTTCTCTTATGTTATGAATATTTGTAATCCCATCAAATAAAAGGATAGAAGGGTATTCAGTGTCATACATGCATTTTTACCTCTATAAATTTCACAAAAACTAGATTTTTATAGTTCATGACACGAAATTTATTTACATCATTTAGGGATGGATTTCATGGATGCTAATAAATAATGAATTGACTTCTATCTTAAAATGGTTTCTTTATTATGCCCAGTGTCGTGTTCAATTTTTTTAGGGAGAATAAAAATCAAGGACTAGTAGTGTTGGGCCACCATTTTTGTAGTTGGTCTGGGTGATATCATTGTTTTATTTTAATAAGGTGTGATAATATTTTATTGATGATATCCCATAGTTATCATTGTGTTCCTGATGTGTTTTCTTATTAATTTTAACGTTGTACACCAAAATGATAGGTAGGGTTCACTATTGACTTATTACATAGAAATCATCCAATATCTATTCATTCATATCTTATGTGTAACGTCCTGGATCCGAGTGCCACTCAACGGGTAACCTGAACCCAGTTGGCCACATGACCCCAAGCACATTTCCCCAAACGCCATAGGATGCCGACTAGCAGTGAGGGCCCAGGTCTGATTGTGGGGAAACTATGTCCTCATTTTTCCAAGTGTAGCGCAGAGAAAAAGATAAATAACATGCAACAGGAAATGTAGTAGACAATATACAACTGAAATGGAAAACTGAAGTAAAAGAGAATCAGAAGTCATGTATATAAAGATGAATCATGTCACTAATTCTATGAAAGCATTCAAAGCAAGATACACTACAAAACAGTACAATACAACTCAAAATACAAGGTACAACCAAACAAAAACAAATAAGAGTAAACATAATGTCACAGATTCGCAAGCCTAATCTCATGACCATGCTCCCCCACTCCTCTACTACAATCATGTACCTGTATAGGGACCCCTTCCCTTCTCCAAACCTGCAGAAATGTAATCTATTTTGGCTGAAGACTTGACCCAAATAGGTTGTTAGAAATAAATCCCTGTAAGAAACCACTAAAGACCCATTCCCAGCTGTCCGTGAAAATGTGCAATAGTAGTGTGCAGTAGTAAATGCAATAAACTAAGAATTACTCAAAAGTAACTAACATTAACAGTCATATTTCCATTTTAATATTTTTTTTAAATATGCCAAGCCCGTATTTTAACATGGCAAGAATAACATAAAAAAATCACCAGGGTAAATATTATGATAATACTGTCTATAGACATACGATCCTACCCTTAGGTACCAGAATCGAAACCCGCAGGTTATTTCCCACATGCAAAAAAAATATTTCCCTCAGGCATATGAAGTGTCGCCCACATGCATAGAATCTACTTCCCACAGGAATAATGAATATTGCCCTCAGGCTAAAAGAACCACTTCCCTTAGGCTACAAGTAACACTTCCCTCAGGCTATGAAAGTAACTGGGCCGATCCCAGCACATAAGAAACTAATTTATATACAATTACTCTCAAGGTAAATGCAATGCACTGTATAATCCTAGCATACCCTCAGGTATCCTGGTCAAATGGCTAAACAGAGGAGCGCACCCCCGAGAAGGTCCTAGATCAAAGCAGTGATCCCAAACAGTAGATTATACTTATCAATAGATTATCTACACAATTCTATATATCTTTTCTCAAAGACCTCAGCCATACGACACCCCAATCATGGTCTCGTAGCACAATAGTACACAAAAACACACAACAGTTGGAATTTAAACACCAGACCACCTACCTCAATCTTCTCTGATCGGTATACGTGAAAGACACCTCCCAAATAATCCATGAACGACCAGATCTAAGGTGAACATAATCCTGTTCAAATTAAAATAACATTCCCTCATGAAAGAATTGTTATGAAAGGCACCAGGAGAAGGAGGATATCACCCGTGCGGTTCCAAAGAGATTGGCGGCGTAGGAATTGGGTTCCCGGTGTGCGGTGGATAGATCCTCCAAACTACGGCTATCTCTCCCACTCTCCTCTAGCTTTCTAAGATTCCTATATGAACAGAGTAGGCTACTGGCCATTTTAGGAAAAAAAAAACAAACTACAAAGTGTCTACTTTCAAGTACATGGCGTGTACTTCTCATTTTTTAACAATTCCTTTGGCGGATTCTTTCCACCATGGCACTGTTCATCTGTCAACATGAGTACACGATGTGTATTCCCGATTATAGGGCATGTACTGTTGCTCCACTGGCGATGGCCTCCACCACCTTATTGTTCACCCGCCGACTAAATACATGACGTGTAAATATCTTATACATCATGTGTATTCGGTTTTTACACCCTTCATCTCTGACAGGCCTATACGCCCTGTGTACTCTTCCCACACGGACAAAGTACACTGTGTGTACCCATAAAATTTTGGATTTTTCATCATTTTCCTTATTTTCTCAAAAATACTTATAGAAAATGTAAAATAATAACCCCTTACCTAAAAAATAAGAACTGGGTTCTCACAAACATCCCCCCTTAGAGAAATTTTTCCCATAATTTCCCTTCCCTGGGTGGTGAGGATAAAGCTTAGAACCACTCTGGCCACTGAGCACGTATTTCGGTCTCCCACTCCCAGGAATCATCCTGCACATGGCCTTGTTTCCATAGCACCCTTACGAGAGGAACCGACTGGCCTCAGAGAACCTTTGTGCTCCTATCAATGATATGAATCGAATTCTCCTCAAAAAAAGCATCTATTTAAAGCTCTCCCTCCTTGGGATGAAAGACATGAGATGAGTCTGAATGATAATAGCGCAACTGAGAAACATGGAAGTCTTCATGCATGGACCATTACCTCAGTGGTAACTTAACCTTATAGGAAACCGGCCCGACACTCTACAGATTCTAAAACGTCCCCACATACCTTGGTGAAAGTATACCCTTTATCCGGATCGGCCTGTGTCCTGTCCTTAGCGAAACACACACGAAAACCCGATCCCCTACCATGAACACTATGGGTCATCTACGGTGATCAGTGAAATATTTCTGACAAGACTCTGCAGTTGCCATCTTCTTTTGAATCAACTGGACCTGCTAAGTAGTCTCCTATACGAGAAATGGTCCCAGTAAAGTTGCCTCACTTGCCTCCATCCAGCACAAAGGTGATCGGCATGAACTACCATATAAATCCTAATAAGGTGCCATCTCAATAGTATCTTGAAAACTGTTATGGTATGAAAACCCGACTTGGGTTATATGCTTCTCCCAAGAGCCCCCAAATTCTAGGATGCATGCATGTAGCATGTCCTCAAGAACATGTATCATACACTCTGACTGGCCATCGCTCTTAGGGTGCTAAGATATTTTTAGAATCACTTTGTCCCGAGTGCCCTCTGAAAACTCTGCCAGAAATGAGACATAATGCGAGCATACCTATCTGAAACGATAGAACGAGGAACCCCATGATGTCATAATACCTCTCTGATATATAACATGTCGATCTCGTCAACATCGAAGGGATCCTTGATCGAAAAAAAGTGAGCCAACTTCGTGAGTCTTCCCACAAATACCTACATGGAATCATTGCCTCGAGGTGAAATTGATATCCCGGTCACAAAGTTCATCATGACATCATCCCATTTACACTATGGGATAGGTAACTATTGTAATAGTCTTGCTGGCCTTTAATGCTCCTCCTTCACAAACTAACAGGTGGAACATCTAGTAACAAAACGAGCTACCTCTCTCTTCATACGTGGCCACCAATTCTGACGTCTCAAGTCACAGTACATCTTGGTGACTCCAGGATGAACTTCCCAAGTCGAAGCATGAAAATCCTGCATCAAATCCTCACATATATCCCCAAGAACCCACACTCATCCATGGAAAGATAGTACCTCGTCATCACATATCGTCCATCTAGGAGGAGGGTCCTCACTTACCACTGACTCCCGTAGAACTAGGCCTTCTGAATCCGATAGCTGTCTCATACCCACTCTATCCAGGAGGGTAGAAGTCACAACTAAATAAGAAATAAAGTTTTTCCCCTAACTCTCGTGCACCTCCAAATGCATCTCAGAGAACAAATCCATAAGCTGCCACTCACAACTAGCCTCATGAAATTCCTATATCTGATTCTTCCTCCTCAGTGTGTCAGTAACTGCGTTACCATTACCAGGTCTATAGGCAATCTCAAAGTTGAAGGACTGAAGTTATTCAACCCACCTTCGCCATCTCATATTTAGTTCATGCTGGGTAATGATCTATTTGAGACTTTTGTGGTCATTGAAAACCACAAAATGATCTATCATGAGATAATGTCTCCAACTGTGCAACGCATGAACACATGTATCCAACTCGAGTTCATGCGTCAGATTATTCCTCTCATGTGGCCCCAACTGTCGAGACTCATACAAAAAAAATGGATCACCCTGCATCAATACTCTTCCCAGCCCAATACTTGATGGATCACAGTAAACTGTATAGCACCTACCTTGCTCTGGAAGTATCAGGACTCGTGATGATGTCAACCATCCATTCATCTCCTGAAAGGATGTATTTCAAACTATTGAGAAAACGAACATTAGACCCTTCTTAGTAAAACCCATTAATGGTGCTGATAAGTGGGAAAAGTCCTGTATAAATCACCTATAGTAACCAGACAGCCCCAAGAAACTCCATATCTCAGACACGCTCTTAGGCTGCTCCCATGAAACTACAACACTAACTTTCTCTGGGTCTACTGCAACTCCTGCATCTGAGATGATATGACCCAGGAAGTGTATATGGGCCATCCAAAAGTGGCACTTTGAGAGCTTAGGATATATAGGATGCTCTCTTAGTGTACTCAAAATGAACTCAAGATGGGTGTCATGGTCGTGTCGAGTGTGAGAGTACACCAAGATGTCGTCCAATAAGACTACAAAAAATGAGTCCAGATAAGGGTGGAACACATGATTCATCAGGGCCTTGAAAACTACTGGTGCATTCATGATTCCGAATGACATAACCAAGTACTCGTATAGACCATATCTGCTCCGAAATGTTGTAGGCGGTATATCTGATGGTCTAATGTGTAACTGATTATATCCGGATCTCATGTCAATCTTCAAGAACACTCATGATCCATGAAGTTTTAAAAAATATCATCAATCCTTGGTAAGGGATATTTGTTCATGACCTTTAGCTAGTTCAACATCCGATAATCCAGACAAAGTCTAAGGGTATCGTCTGCCTTCTTCACAAAAAGGACAGAATAACCCCAAGGAGAAGTACTGGGTCAGATGAAAACCTTTTCATGTAACTCCTCTAATTGTCACTTGAGCTCCTGAAACTCTAGGGTAGCCATCCTATAAGGTGGAATGGACACCTATGATGCTCCTGGAACAATATCAATAGGGAAATACTCCTCTCACTCTGGAGGTAGACTCGAATAGTCTTCCGGGAAGACATCCCAGAAACTATCAACCACTGGAGGGAAATCCTACTGACAAGTCACCTGATTATCTAGATATAAACTCACAATTTGGGCTATCACAACACCTCTCCCATGATGCTCAGGTCCAGCTCTTCTCGCGTGGACATCCCATTGACCATTGTATAAAAACTCTCTTTCTTATGGTGACGTGAATTTCACCCTTCAACGATAGCAATACACAATGCTCGAAAGGGTACCAACCAGTCCATCTAGAGAATGACATCACAAGATGTCATCTCTAAGACATAGAGGTCACACAGAAAGTGACACCCACCAACCTCTAGGGGGCACTCCCTCCACTAATGCACACCAACCGTTCTAGTACCCAATGGAGTGTCTATCATCATAAAATCAGAAGAAGAAGAAACCCAGAGCCCAAGGCTTTCCACGACATGAAAAAATATAAAGCTATATGTAGCACCCGTATAGAAAAATTCAGAAGAAAAAAAAAAAGAAGAAACTAGAATAGTAACTCTGATAGTAGAAAATCTGGGATCCTACTCTTGTTGGGTCTATTGCACCGTATATTCTTGCCCAGTGTCGCGGCCCTACGACACAGCCTGGCTTCCCTGATCTGTCCCGCCCTACTGCCTCTGAGATCCTGGTGTTTGGCTACCACGTCCATGACCACCATCTCGGCCTGCATGCCCTGGCGTATTCCAATTACCTGACTGGTAAGAAGCTTTTGGTCCTTCTCCTACATGCAGAGTCTGCATAGAACCCCTCTCACTAGCCACTTATGGAAACTCCTTGCAAAAGTGCTTTAGATGACCCATCTTGTTGCAGGCTCGACACTCCTATGGGTCACGTGGACACTACAGTCTCTTGTGACCCTCTTTGCCACACTGGTATCACATAACCTGGCCACTTAACGAATATCTTTTCCTAGTACTTCCACCATGAGATAAATCCATATGTCCTTTCCTTTTACCAGAAGAAATCATACCAGAAACTAGTGTTGAACTTCCCTGGCCCACACCACTAGCTTCCCACCGGTTCCACTCAGTAATTAGTGCATGGCTCACAATTGTTTGTACAATAGGAAACATGAATACATTCCCCAGCGCTAGGATGTCATACAGAAAACCATCCTCAATGAGTCAATCCCTCAACACCTCATTACATACCATAACGGGTGAAAAACGCTGAAGCTCGGTGAAGTAGGAAGAATAATCCATCACTAACATAACACCCTACATCAGATTCAGGAACTCTGAAGCTTGATCTTCCCGTAGCGTCTCATGAAAGAAGAAGTCATAGAAGACTGCCTAAAAATATTCCCACGCCATGTCATGGTGATTCGCAGACTGATTGGTAACCTCCCACCACCTCTTGGCGGAATCAGGCAGCATGTAATTAGGGAGTTTTACCCTCCACCCTGGAGGTGTCTCCAGATTCTTGAAAATAGTCTACATCGAACCCAGCCATGACTCCACCGCCTATGGTCTTCCATACCCAAAAAACATGAGTGGATGCTACTGCTAGAATATACAAGTCAGCTCTGCCATTGATGTGGCAGCATGCGGTGCTCCCTAGAATGTCTGCACAAACCACATGAATCCTTCAAAGAACTGCTCCTCCATGCATGTGTCTAGTATAACGGCTGGCACCGCATCTGGCTCTTCTGGAGGTTCCATTGGTATCCCATGGCCTACTATATCTAGAGTATAGACGTTACCACCCTCCTGGAGAACAACTCGAGGTTGTCCCGGTGGCATGAATCTTCAAGATCAAACACACACCTTAGATCAACATTTATCAAGGATTGAAAACTAGGAGTGTAAGAAGGGAACAAGGAAAAGAAAACTTTCAAGTTTTACAAAACAATACTACACGCCGTGTATAATAACTACATGTCTTGTTTCTTCTAGTCTTTCACATGGGTGTGTAATCTACCAAAACTAGTCGTGTAACATCCCAAACACATGGATTGTTGTCCATACACACAACGTGTACTTAAATTTTCCTCCTTGCCCGAGTCCCTCTACACGTCATAACCAAACGACTCTCCTTTAAACGAAACTACTTGGTGTGTATAAGTTATACACGACATGTACATAATAAGATTAACCGTCCCATGTTGTTAGTCACACTGATGGGTGCACAGCTCAGACTACACTGCGTGTTCTAGGGAGATATTGCGTGTATGACTTAAATTCCAACTACCGTTGTTGTTAGTGACATGACTGGCTACTCATCTAACGCTACACGGTGTGTTACACCTGCACAAGGCATGTAAACCAGTCAGTCTTCCCAGCCACATGGTCAGGTCAACACGTTATTTCCCTGGTCAAGACTATTCGACATGTCCCACAGGTACACGACATTTTAAAGAAGAGGTAACACCGACCCGTGTTTGTTAGCTACACAATCGGGCCCCCATGCTACACTACATGGCATGTGAAATCACTACACGGTGTGTGTAATCTATAACTTCCCCATCCCGTGTCTCTACCCACACAACCTATGACACGGTTAGCAACTACACGGCGTGTACTCAAAATTGTTTCTCTTCTTCTCGAACAGAAGAATACATGTTGTTTAGTCAAAACTACACGATGTGTATTCTAGGGTTTTTATAGACAGCAAGACATAGAAACTACTCTGGAACCCAGGAAACACTTAAGAAAAAACCTAAGTGCAAAATTCTGATCTGTGAGGGCCCATACACCCCACGAATAAATGCTTGGCATCTTATACATGTTATAACCAGTTGATGATCCACCAAATTTCGGTTAATGAGGGCCCATAATCCACAAGAACTAGAGTTTGGAATTTATTCTCTCAAAATATTATGCAACAATACCCTATAAAATTGCAGGTATTTATCAAAGCAGCTATCACAACAACAATCTTTTCTTTCACAACAACTATCACAACAACACACAATATCTAATGCACCTACATGGAATGTAAAGAACGTATGACCTGCGATTTCTAGCATAATCCTAAATGATGCATGAGATTGAATACCCTCATCTCATCAGGTTTCAACTAAATAGAACCCAAGTATAACATATAAATAGCACAATCACAAGTGTGCCACCTAATGGTGAAAATCAAATCAACTGTAAAATTTCAAAACCAATAATAATTGCAATAACCAAGGTAGACTGTATTTTCCCTGTACACGGGTTAGCTACTCCCAGGAACAGATTATTACCAACTACCAATTCTGTTCTATCTCTGACTATAGGCTACAAACAGTAATACAATGAAACAAAACCCTCTAATACCGCATTGTAACGTCCCATATCCGGGTTCCACTCAACGGGTGCCCCAAACCTGATTGGTCACATGGCCTCAAAAGCATTTCCCAAACGCTAGAGGCTGCTGACTAGATGTGAGGGCCCAGGTCTGATAGCGGGGAAACTATGCCTTTATTTTTCAATGTTTTGTGTAGCGGAATAGATAAATAACATGCAACAACGGAAGTAATAGACAATATACAACTGAAATGGTCAACTGAAGTAAAAGAGAATCAGCGGTCATATATATAAAGATGCATCATGTCACTAATTCTATGAAAGAAGTTAGAACAAGATACACTACAAAACAATACAATACAACTCAAAATAAAAGGTACAAAAAAACAAAAACAATGTAGAGTAAACAAAACACCACAACATCGCTAGCCTAAGCTCAGTCCCATGCTCTCCCACGCCTCTGCTAGAATCAAGTATCTGTATAGGGACCCTTGACCTTCTACACACCTTCAGAAATGTAATCTGTTTGGGCCGAAGACATGAACTAGACAGGGTGTGAGAAATTAATCCCAGTAGGCAACCACCAAAGGTTCATGCCCATCTATCAGTGAAAATGTTCAACAACAGTGTGTAGTAGTAAATGCAATAAACTAAGAAGTGATCAAAATTAACTCACTTTACCAGTCATATTGCCATTTTAATATTCATTTAACCATGCCAAGCCCATGATTTAACTTGGAAGGAATGACATATAAAAATCACTATGGTGAATGTTAATGATAACACTTTCCACAGACATACCATCCTTACCCTCAGGTAACCAGAATTTAAACCCGTAGGTGATTGCCCATAGGAAAAACAGATATTTCCCTTAGGCCTATGAAGTGTTGCCCTGAGGCACAAAATCTACTACTCATAGGCATAACGAATATTGACCTCAGGATAAAAGAACCACTACCCTCATGCTACAATGATCACATCCCTGGGGATAATAAAGTAATCGGGCTGATCCCAACACATGAGAAATAAATATATATACAATTACTCTGAAGGTAAATGCAAGGAACAATATAATCATGGAATACCCTTAGGTATCCTGGCCAAACAGATAAATAGAGGAACGCACCCCCGGGGTGGTCCTGGATCCAAGCAGTGATCCCAAACAGCAGATTAAACATATCATTACATTATATACACAATTCTAGATATCTTTTTAGCAAAGTCCTTAGCCATACGCCACCCCAATCATGGGCTCATAGCACAACAGTACACAAAAAACACAATAGTTGAAATTTAAACACCAGACCACCTTCCTCGATCATCTCTGATCGGTATACATGAACAACACCTCCCAAATCGCCCAAGAACGATGTAGTTATAAGGTCATCATAATCCTGTTCAAACTCAAATAACATTCCCTTGGGAAAAAATTGGTAAGAAAGGCTCTAGTAGAAGGAAGATCTTACCCATGCAGTTCCAAAGAGATTGTCAGCGTAGGAATCGGGTTCCCAGTGTGCAGTCAGAAGATCCTTCAAGCTCCGGCCATCTCTCCCACTCTCCTCCGGCATTCTATGCTTCCTCTATGAATAGAGGAGGATACAGTCTGTTTTATGCGAAAAAAACAAAAAACACGGCGTGTAATCTCAAGTACACGGTGTTTACTTATCATTTTTTTATCTGTTCCTCTGGTAGGTTCTTTCCACCGCGGAACTATTCATCTGTCGACACGAGTACACGACGTGTATTCTTGATTACACGGTGTGTACTGTCGCTCCCCAGGAGGATACCTCCACCACCTTACTATTCACCTACCGACTGAAGACACAGCATGTAAATACCTTATACAAGGTGTGTACTCAGTTTTTAAACCCTTCATCACTGACAGGCCTACACACCGATGTACTCTTCCCACATGGCCAAAGTACATATCATGTGGAAAAGTACATGGCACATACCCATAATATTTTGGATTGTTCACCATTTCCATTATTTTCTAAAAACTACATAAGGAAATGGAAAAAGAAGAAACTCGTACCTCAAAAATAATAACCGGGTTCGTACATTATAGAACCTAAATAGTAAAAAATGATTAAATATATTTTTGATGATCTTAAGAGAAAGGATTTATTTTCCCTACTATTTCACTATGTGTGGTTCCTATTCTCATTGTAAATAAATCTAATGGGATACTTCTCCAATGTGTTGATTACCAGAAACTATATCAAGTCAGGGTGAAAACAACTATATATTTCCATAGATTGATTATTTTTTTTATTTTCGGAATGGGGTGATGTAGTTATTTAAGGTTGTTAATTTATTAGTTTATCACCATTTGAATGTCAAATAATTTTTAATCCAAAAGTCTAGTTCAGTAGTAGGTATTTCCATTACGACTAAAGTTTTCTTCCATTTTGACTCACACATTCTCGTATAGTTTATATTTAATTGATGAACAAGTTATTCAATGAGTACCTAGATTTTTTCATTGTAGACTTTATGTATGAAATTTTTCTTTAATCTATATATATTAAGGAACATGTGCATCAACTGACATAAGTCTTAGAAATATTGAGAAATCATTAAATTTATAAAAATATATCAAAATGTAACTTCAAAATTTCATAAGATATGTTATAGGGTCATGTTGTCTCATAATTTCTTTGAGTCAATAAGGTTTTCCTTATTACTTTTCCATTCCTTCTTGTTTTGAAAATCAAAAACACCTTATAATTATGAAAATATATATTTTACCTCCATAAGGAAAATTTTCTTCTTTAAGGAAATTTACCCTATCCTAGATTTTATTATATATATCAATATTTTTCAAGTAAAAAAACTGGATTCATACCCAAATCCCCGGAATCATATAATGTCATGAATTGGAGTATTCTGTTTTTAGGATCCGAATTCTGGATTTGAACTGTAATGATGCTCCACTCCGAATTCTGGATGTGAAATGTAATAATATTTCACTCCGAATTATGGATGTGAATTATAATGAAGTTCCACTCTGAATTCTGGATGTGAACTATAATGATTTTCCACTCCAAATTCTGGATACGAACTTTCATGAGTTCGACTCCAAACTCTTATGATGTTCAACTCCAAACTGTCATGAGTTCGACTCCGAACTCTTATGAAGTTTGACTCCAAAATTTCATGAGATCGACTCTGAACTCTTATGAAGTTAGACTCAAAACTTTCATGAGTTCCACTCCGAACTCATATGAAGTTCGACTTCGAACATTCATGAGTTCAACTCCGAACTCTTATGAAGTTTGACTCTGATCTTTTAGTAGTTCGACTTTGATCTTTGTAAGTTCATATTCTGAACTCTGGTGAAACTAGACTCCGAATTTCCATAGAAATTCAGACTCTGAACATCTACAGACTTTAGGTTCCGAATTCCTATAAAACAGAATCTGAAATTTTTTTAACATAGACTCCGAATTCCATTTTGGTTAGACTCTGATCTTTTATTTACTTACATTCCAAATTCTAGTTTTTCTTATACATACACTTGTTTCATTTTAAAATGATGTCTTGATTTCAGTTACACATGTTTTGTTATAAAACGATGTCATCCATTATGTTTCTAATTAACCGTTGGTCTAGTGACACATGCACAGGTCCCTCTGATATTGAATAAAAATATGTCCGTTGGAGGAGGGAGCCAATCATTCCAACCGAGCCTATAAATAGGTGCTCATTTTAAGGAACACAAAAATAAGTTGACCACTCTAGATACAACACACTGTTAAGTTGATTTCTAGAGAGAGAATCTTTTCATGATTTCTGCGTACTGAACTGCTCGATCAGATTGCTTCGTGTGACTTTGAATTTTGGTGATTACATTCGACGGCTTCTGGGGATAGGAAGACAGAGGTGCCAACTACCTTGAAGTTCGAGAGATTTCTTGCTGAGGAAGACAGAGGTTCGAACTACCTTGAAGTTGAGGGATTGCAAGGATAGCAAGACAGAGACTCTAATCATCGTATTGAGGTCTTACCCTGGTGTGGTTAAGACAGACTTTCTTGAAAGTATAAATCAAGGGGCCTTTATCCAGGGTTGTTGGATACCCTTCTCTTTGGGTTAAAATAGTTATTATTTGTTACTTGTATTTTTACTACTTGTTTTTTCACAGAATATTGTATTATAAGGAAAGTATAATCTTCTTATATTTCTTTACACTTGTACTTTGATTCATTTAGATTCTATACGCTTTAAGGTAGAATCTAATATCGTAATCTTTAGTTATGTTTCAATTTCCGGATCCATATTTTCAGAACCTGTTTTCAGAATCACTTTCCAGATTCAATCAAGTGCATAGAACGTGAAGTTTGTAACTTCATACCTCGTTCCAATTCTCCAATTGGTGTTATAGGTGTTGTGAATTTTCTTAGTTTAACTTTGTTAAACGTAGATCTTCCCTTGTTTAAGGAAATTTTTAAAGTATACAATTCACCTCGCTCTTGTATGTTGATCATCTACGTCATTATTTGGATCCTACAATTGGTATTAGAGGAGGTATCTGAAATACTTATACTCACTTATATGTTTCTCATGCTCACTTTTTCATTAATCTTCATCCTTTCTTAGAAATATAGTTTTATTCTGAACTTCTTCATTCTGAACTTCTTCATTCTGAACTTTGTCATTCAAAATTTGTTCATTCTGAACATTGTGGTTACGAACTTTTCCTACTAACAGGTTTGGTTGCCAAAGTTTTTTTATTAAGAATAGAAGGAATCAACATTGGTTCTATTGACAATCTAAACCCTACAAGACCACCAATTTTTTCTGGTAATAACTATGAGTATTAGAGAGATCGAATGAAGACTTTCTTTATCAATACTGGAGTAGATAATTTCGTTATGCTTAATGGTGATTATAAAATTCCTGATAAGGAAGTTATAACTTTCACTAACCAGGAAAAGAAAGAATATCAACTCAATTATAAGGTACACAATAAATTACTATGTTCAATGACCAGAAATATATATAGCCAAATTTATTCTTGTGAAGTAGCTAATTGTATCTAGAAGATGTTAGTGGTTACACACTTTGGCACTTCTAAAGTGATTGAAACTAGGAGAGATATGCTTAGAGATGAATACCATGGATTCAATTTTCCGTATGGAGAACCAATCTGTAATGTTCAACAGAGATTTATGACTATAGTGAACCATCATCAGTCTATGGGAGAAAATGGTTTAGATGATGAATCCCTTTTGGATAAGAATATAGATATTATGCCCAATGAGTGGGAATCAAAAAGAACAGCTATTGATGAGAACAAGAATGTTACTCAAATTTCCATAGATAAACTATTTGGAACTCTTCTTCAACATGAAATAAGAATGAAAAGAGATGCTGACAATATCAAGAAGAAGACTGGAAATGGTACTGTTGATTTTACCACAACTTCAAATCATATGAAAGCTAAGACTCCTGAGAGAGTAACCAGATCCCAGTCTATGAAAGTTATTATCCAACCCGAATCTAGTGAAATTGATGTCTCAGAAAATGAGTGAGCAAATATTCCTCGAAGGATGAACAAGATAGATGGTCAGAGAAATTTTCAATCCAAGTATAAGAAAAAGGAAAGGAAAGATAGGAAATATGGAGAAGTTACCTTTTATGAATGCAAGAGAGCTGGATATATTAGACCAGATTGCCCTTTTCTCAAAAAGAAAGAATGAAAAGAGAGACATTCTGAAAGGAAAAGGAAGAAGTATTATAAAGCCAAATCTAAGAATCTTCTGAAAGCTAATGATACTGGGAGTGCAAGTTGTGGTGACTCTTCAGATGAATATTTTGATTATGAATCTTCATAAAAGAAGAATCTTTGTCTTATAGCCAGATTACTGATTAACAACCATTTCATCACGGATAAGGTACGAAATGCTGAATCATTTACCAATGTTTCCTTAAATTCTAATGATAGTAAATATTATAACTCTTCAGATGAAGAATCCTCTTCTAATGAAGAAAATACATTACCTACCTATGAAGAAGTTTCTGGCTTTGCTGAACTTCTTGAGATTGATAATTCTAAACTCAATAAAAAACTTGATAAGGAAAACTCTAGTAATAATATTCTTATAAAAAAAATATCAGATTTTTCTAAAGATCTTGATAGAAAAAATGCTAATTTTATATGTATTTCAAAAAATCATGAGGAAGTAAGTTATGAGAAGAACAAACATTTTAAAGAGTTAGAAAAAGAAATTTCTAAGAAAAGTGTTTTTGAGTCTAGCTCTAGTTCTAA
The DNA here is from genome assembly GCA_963277665.1 of Viscum album. Classification (NCBI taxonomy): domain Eukaryota; kingdom Viridiplantae; phylum Streptophyta; class Magnoliopsida; order Santalales; family Viscaceae; genus Viscum; species Viscum album. Next base: position 367,328,849 of record OY728146.1, read on the forward strand.
ATCTAATGATTTTGAAGATAAAAACTTTGTTATAAAACTCAAGTCTGAAATTTTTTCTTTAAAGAAGTTTTTATCAAACTTTACCCATGGTAAATAAATTTTTTGATAAAATGTATTCAAAAATACAACCTTTAAAAAAAATCAGGATTTTGTTATACCCATGCAAAACCAACTTTTAGTAACAACTACTTTGTTCCAAAAAGTGCCCCATTTTGTACCAATTTTCAATGGGGTGGTCACTGGGAAAAGAACTTCTCTTTAAAGAAAACCCAATCTTTAGGTTTTCATAAAGCATACTTTTCTACGAAGGTGTGGGTGCCTAAAATTTTGTTATCTAGAAATCTCGGATCCAATCAAGTTTGGATTCCATAAGTCTATCTATTTTCTTGTTTTTTGGAAGATAAAGAAGTAACAACAACAATACATGGTACATATATAGTGGATGTTCCCAGCACATGACTGGTAACAAAATCCATTTTGAAAAGATTATCAAGATGAAAGGAGGAAAGGTATCTTTTGGAGATAATTCTTAGGGAGAAATTTTTGGTATATGTAATATTGTTCTTCTTGTTAAAACATTGATTTCAAATGTTTTATTTTTTAAGGGCCTGAATCCCAACCTCATTATCATAGGTCTATTATGTGATGAAGGTTACCTTATTAATTTTAGGAATGATAAATTCTTAGTTCACAATTCCAAGGAAGAATTTTTCTATTAGCCAATAGGCAAGAGAATGTTTAAACTTTGAACTTATATGACATTAGGAGCCAAGATTTACCTTGCCTAAGTGTAATGGAAGATCATTCTTGGTTATGGAATAGAAGACTAAGTCACTGTAACCTTATAAACTTATGTAAACATTCTATGATGAAACTAGTTAAGGATCTACCAGATCTCAGATTTGATTCTTATAAAGTTTGTGATCCTTGTAAATATGGTAAGAAACATAAATCTAGTTTTAAATCAATCGGTGAAGTCTCAACAACTGATGCATTACAGTTAGTGCACATGGATCTTTTTGGTCAAACAAAATCCGGAAGCATTGGAGGAAAATACTATGTGTTTGTTTTAGTTTATGATTGCACTAGATTTACAAGAGTTTATTTTCTAGAAAAGAATTCTAAAGATTTTTCTTATTTAAAAAGTTTTACAGCCCAAGTTAAAAATGACAAAAATCTTCTAGTGAAAACAATTCATAGTGATCATGGAGGATAATTTCAAAATTCTGTTTTTGATACTTTTTATAGTAGAAAAGGTATTAATCAAAAAATTTCAACACCTAGAACCCCTCAAAAAAATGGTGTAGTTGAAAGAAGAAATATATTTCTTCAAGAGAAAACTAGAACCATGTTGAGTGAATATTCTATAGCTAGACATTTCTGGGCTGAAGCTCTAAGTACTGCTTGTTATACTATAAATCGAGTTTTGATTAGACCTTTTCATAATAAGAATCCTTATGAGTTATGGAATGGTAGAAAACCTGGACTTTCCTAATTCAAGGTTTTTGGTTGCAGTGTATTTATCCTGAATACTAAAGATAATCTTCACAAATTCACACCAAAATCAGATGAATGAATTTTCTTAGTCTACTCCACAACTTCTATGGCTTATAGAGTTTTCAATTAGAATACTTGTACTATTGAAGAAACAGTGCATGTAAATTTTGATGAATCTGATCCTTTTTTTTAAATTATCCAATCCTACATCCTCGGATGTGTTTTCAAAATCTGATAATCAACCTTTGATAGAAGATCATTCTGATAAGTAAAATTTCTAAGAAGATACTTCTAAAACATTTACCCCAGAAGACTTTCTACCCAATGTTGATGAACAGGTTTTACAAAACCAAACCAGGTGTTTCTTAAGAATCATCCCAGTGATAGTATCCTTGGTGATGTAAATCAACCTATATGTACCTGATGTTCCTTAATAGAATAAGTAGATAATCTAGAATTTCATTCCCAATTTGAACCAAAAATCACAGATGAAGCTTTAGGTGACGGTGATTGGATTAAAGCCATGCAAGATGAACTAAATTATTTTGAAAGGAATAAAGTCTGGACCTTAGTTGAAAGACCTAAGGAAACTACTATTATTGGATTAAAGTTGGTATTTTGAAATACGTGTGATGAAAATGGAGTCATTGTTAGAAATAAATCTGGACTAGTTGTTAAAGGTGATAATCAGCAAGAGGGAATAGACTATGAAAAAACCTATGCTCCAGTAGCTAGACATGAATCTATTCGTATTTTACGTGCCTTTGAAGCATTCTTCAATTTTAAACTTTTTCAAATGGATGTGAAATATTCTTTCCTTAATGGTTATGTTTAAGAGAAAGTCTTTTTGAACAACCTCCTATCTTTGAAGACACAAAGCATCCTGATCATGTTTTTAGACTTACCAATGCTTTGTATGGCCTTAAACAAGCCCCACGAGTCTGGTATGATAGACTTACATGATTTTTGCTTCAAAATAGCTATGTTAGGGGAAATGCAGATCCAACCATTTTTATAAAGAAATATAAGAATTTTTTTGATTGTTCAAATTTATTTTGATGAAATTATATTTGGTTGAACTCATCAATATTTAACTAATTCCCTTGCAAGTCTAATGAAATTTGAGGTTGAAATGAGTATGATGGGTGAGTTAACATTTTTCCTTGGTTTTCAAATCTTTTATAAACCAGAAGGAACCTATATATCTCAACATAAGTATATTAAAGATCTTCTTAAAAAGTATGGATAGGACAACACTAAGAGTATAAGTACTTCCATTGGTACCCCAAACTCTTTAGATCTTTATGAAGATGGGAAACTAGTAGATCAAAAATCTTTGAGAGGTATGGTAGGAATCCTACTATAAATGAAACCTAGTTGACTAGAATTAATGTTTTCATAATGCTTATGTTCAAGATATCAATCCAATACTAAGGAATCTCATTTAAAGGTAGTGAAAATAATTTTTCGCTACTTAAAGGGAACCACGGATCTAGGATTATTTTATACATATGTAAATTATTTAGTTTTAAAAATCTTTTCAGATGCTGACTTTGGTGGATGTAGAATGGATATAAAGAGGAGATCCGGAACTTGTCATTTCATAGGGGATTCGTTAGTTTCTTGGTCATGCAAGAAGAAACATTCTGTATCACTCTCCACTGCTAAAGAAGTACATATAGCAGCTGGAAGTTGTTGTTCTCAAGTGATGTGGATGCAACACACACTCACAGACTATGGCTTCAGTTTTACAAAGACTCAAATTTTGTATGATAACCCAAGGTCCATTGCACTTAGAAAAAACCTTGCACATCACTCTCATCAAAAGGACATAGATATTAGAAATCAATTTCTTAAGGATCACACACTTAAAAGAGATATCATTCTTCAGTTTATCGGAACGCAAGATCAAATTTGATGATATTTTCAAAAAATCATTACCTTTCGATAGATTTGAATACATTAAACAGAAGTTACCAATGATAACCGTAAGGTAATCTTTCTTCATTATTTTTGTTGTTGAACAATTATCTTTATAGTAATAAACTCTTTTTCATAGGGGGAGTACATTTGTGTGCTAGTTTAACCAAAAATTTCGTTGACATTTATTTTTTTCTTGTTTTGTAACTAAAATTTATCATAACAAGTTTTTGGAAATTCCCGGAATGGAAATTCTCAGAATAGAAATTCTCGAAATGGAAACTTTGGAATGGAACTTTTGTAATGAGATTTTCATACTCGATCTTTCAAAATGTGATTTTTTTACTGAAACATTCATAATGATATTTTCGTACTGGAACTTTCTTAATGATATTCTCATAATGAATTTTCCATAATGATAATTTCTGTAATGAACTTTTGTAATGAAAATATTTCTTAATGTTTTTGAAGTATAATATGACCAATTATGAACAATCTTTCTACACAATCCGAAAGGTATGATTTCCTTACTTAATGTTTCGTAATAATAATTTTCTTGCTGGTATTTTCCTATGAGTTTTAAAATTATTCGGATTCTAGTTTTCCTTAAATCCGAATGATTTTCTTAAAATCATTAAAAGATCGAAGTCATGTTTTCCTTGAGGGAATGTTCTCAACCGTCAGATCAGATCAAAAGTTTTTTCAACCATTAGATGGTTTTAGGAAGACCAAAGGTCATCTCCATCACCCATATAAAGGGGACCCTCAAAGTCATCCCACATCAGTTTTTCATGATCTTGCGTCTCAAAGCCCTGCATCTCTTCTTAAGGACTATTTCGATATTTGCAAAGTCGTTCCAATCGTTGCAAAGCCATTCTGAATCTTTTAGATCTCTCTATTTCAAATGTTTGTTGATGCAACATCTCAATATATGTCCACTACAAAGACAAACTCAAAATGGTTAGTCTTTAGGGAAAGGTTGGTGCATCTGGATTTTTACAAGTTTGATTCTATTATAACCATGAATATTATATTGAATAGTTGGGAAGATGTATGTTTGTACAAGTCATAGAAACATGATCCGGTTTACACCGATTTGTTGATCGAGTTCTATGAGTCTATTTCCTTTCAGATGGAAGATGATAGATAGTGGTTTTTGTTTAAGTCTTATGGTAAGACTTACAAGTTATCTTACACCAAGGACATGAGCTTGGTTGTTTTATACTATGAAGGGAAAGCTGAGTTTTTCTCACATAAGCTTCCAGATGAGCAAGGATGTTTCAATATGGTGAAGGCTTTAAAATTTCTTGGACCTAAGGATGATACGACTGCTAAGATTTCTCATCTCACTCTGAACAATAAGATTCTACAGCTCTGGGTACAAGGTTTTATCGTACCAAGAAGAGGCGAAAAGGAAAATCTGATGAAAAGTGATATCTATGTATTAGATTTGTTGGTAAATCTATGAAAGATAAATTTGATGAGGCATGTCTTGATTATGATCAAGAACATCAAATAGGGGAATATGAGAGCTCAAATAAATATGTACCCTAACTTACTATCAATGCTAATAGTTCGGTGCTTATAATCTTTCAAGGTTTCATGCAAATCAAATGTTCGGAATTGTCAGCTTAAGTTGGTATGTGATGATACTTTGAAGAGGATCAATATGGGTTTTTCTAGTGAATCCGGAGAACTCTACCCACAATCTCTGGAAGAGGGTGAGGCAACTCAGAAAGATAAACATACTCTGGAACCATCCAAAAAGGAAAGGAAGAAGAGAAATCTTAAGGAAGTGGTTTTTGATGAAGAAAATCCCGAGACTAAGGAAACTCAGTCTGCTCCCCCCAAACCGAAGAAACAAAAAGCTTATCCTGATGAAGTTTCTGCGAAGTGGAGGGAAGAGAAGGAGAAGAGGAAACAAGGGGATCCACAGTTCGGATTGGACCCTGCAAAGGCGAAGGAATTAAAAGAGAGAGCTATGGATGAGTTAGAAAAGCAGGCAAAAGAAAATAAGGTGAAAAAGAAGTTGTCTGAAGGTGAACTAGTGCAATCTCTTTTGAGAGATACTGAAATAGCTTCTGAGAAGATTCCGGTTCCGGAAACATTCCTTATAGAACCTTCTTTACCATAAACTCCAGCTAAGAACTATATCAGTACGGAAAAGTCTAAGGGTGAAGATTTTGTTGATTATGTATAAAAACAAGTAGTTGTGGAAGAAGTAGAGGAAGATGTTGAAAAAGAAGAAGAAGAAGAAGAGGGAAGTGATGATTTGGATGCCTTGATCAAGCAAGTAGAGGATTATCAAGATAAGGAAGAATCCGCCAAATTAGTCACTCCAGGAAAGGGAGTTGAGGATGATAGTAAGTTTGATGATAAACAACAACAAGAAGAAGAAAATGTTTATTATGATGAGGAAGAATCCTATAAGAAGGATTATCAAGAGGAAGGAGTAGAAAAGGATAAATGAGATTAAGTTCAGATTATTCATGTTTCTGAATCCGAGGAAGAATATCGTAATGAGGAACCAAATCCAAAATCTTGGAAAGGGGAAGAAAGTTCTAATAGATACACCAATAATAGATATTTTCAGGAAGAAGGTCGTTTGTGTTTCTTCTAAGAGGAAACTGGTGCAAATTGAAGATGAACAGTCTCCAAGAGAATTATCTGATTCAGAGTCATCAGTTCATGGGCATGATTTTGTGGTTGAATCTATGAAGAATTTGGTGGACACCATTCCGATTTTTCCAACTATTGATTCTAAATGCCAGATACTACAACAGAATATGAATCAGAAATCAGATTCCTTATCCATGGTCATGGATAAGTGTATAAAGATTGAGGCCGGCCACAAAAGTTTTCTTATCAATTATGATGTGCATAGAAAGTCTTGCAGAAAAACTACTTTGTGGTCTATGAAAGTGGAAGATGTCATGGCTGACTATGATAATTTTCAGAATGAGGTGAAAGATTCTTTTGACACCGAGGATAAAATGATTAAGAATCTACAAGATGAGATCATTATTGAGAAAATTTCTCAGAGACAACTAGTGAAGGATCTAAATGAAAAGGCTAATTCTCTAGCTCAAAATTTTATAAGCGATAGAAATATCTGAATTGATCTTGAGAAAAAACTGGTAAATCAAGATGAATTAATACAGATGCATAAAGAAGCCATCTAGGCTCAGGTAGAAGCATTGAAAGCCCAAGAAGAAAAGACAAAACCCTTGGAGAGGCTAGTTTAAGAAGGTAAAAGAGACATGAAGAAGCTCAAAACTTTTTTGAAGAAGCATATCCCAAAGGAAAAGGAAGACAAATAAATCCACTCCGATTATTTGTTGTATTTTTCTATCTTTGTAAAATTTTCTCAACTCTAAGGAAAATTTGGTTGTTTGAATCTTGTTATATACTAATGCTTTTGGTACCATATTTTCTTTTCCATTCCCTTCAATTCTTTTAGAAAATCACAAAGGGGGAGAAGGAAAAAGAACTAATCATAAGGGGGAGAAGGAAAAAGAACCACTAAAAAGAAGAGAAAGAAAAATTTAAAATGAAGAAGAAAAATTTCTATGTGAGGATATCCTTATAGTAAGGGTGAGTTTCTCACTATGAAGTTTTTCATTTCCATGATAATGAAAACTCCACTTCAGAAATTCAGAATACAATCCTTAGAGTTTCAATGCCTAAGGGGGAGTTAGTTGTATTCACTTTCATCGATGAACAAAGGGAGATAAGTATTAATTTCAATGTCTAATGTCAATTTTCAATGTCCTTATATTCTTTTTCGTAAGGATGTTTGTACTTTCCAAGAAGGGGTAGATTGTTGAGTCAATAAGGGTTTCCTTATTACTTTTCCATTCCTTTTTGTTTTGAAAATCACAATCACCTTATACATAAGAAAAAATATGTTTTACCTCCATATGGAAAATTTCCTTCTTTATGGAAATTTACCCAAACCTATATTTTCTTATACATATCAATATTTTTCTTAAGTACAAAAACTGGATTCATACCCAAAACCCTAGAATCATATAATGTCAAGAATTAGAGTTTTCTGTTTTTAAGATCCGAATTCTAGATGTGAATTGTAATGAAGTTCCACTCCGAATTCTGGATGTGAACTGTAATAAAGTGCCACTCTGAATTCTAGATGTGAACTATAATGAAGTTTGAATCCTAAATATAGATGTGAACTATAATGAAGCTACACTCAGAATTCGGGATATGAGATTTCATGAGTTTGACAATAAACTCTTATGAAGTTCGACTCGGAACTTTCATGAGTTCGAATCCGAACTCTTATGAAGTTTGAATACGAACTTTCATGAGTTCGACTCTGAACATTCATGAGTTCGACTCCAAACTCTCATAAAGGTCGACTCCAAACTTTTTCTAGTTCGACTTCGAACTCTGCAAGATCAGATTCTGATCTCTGGTGAAACAAATCTCCAAATTTCCTTAGAAATTCAGACTCCAAACTTTTACAGACTTCAGGTTCTGAATTCCTATAAAACAGAATCTGAACATTTTTTAACATAGACTCCGAATTCCATTTTGGTTAGACTCCGAAATTTTATTTACTCACATTATGAATTCTAGTTTTGCTAATACATACACTTGTTTCATTTTAAAACGATGTCGTGATTTCAGTTACACGTGTTTAGTTATAAAAGGATGTCGTCCATTCTGTTTCTAATTAACTGTTGGTCTAGTGACATGTGTACAAGTCCCTCATATATTCAAGGAAAATATGACCGTTTTGAGGATTGAGGTAATCGTTCTAACCGAGCCTATAAATAGGAGTTCATTTGAAAGACCTCAATAACAAGTTGATCACTATATATACCACACACAGTTAAGGTGATTTCTTGAGAAAGAATCTTTTCATGCATTGTGCATATTGAACCGCTCGTTCAGATTGCTTTGTGTGACTCCGAATATTGGTGATTACATTCGAGGGCTTCCTGGGATAGGAAGAAAGAGGTACCGACTACCTTGAAGTTCGAGGGATTCCTTACTGAGGAAGATATAGGTTCCAAATACCTTGAAGTTGAGGTCTTGTGGGGATAGCAAGACAGAGACTCTGATCTTCGTATCGAGGGCTTACCCGGGTGTGGGTAAGACAAAATTGCTTGAAAGTATAAATCAAGGGACCTTAATCCAAGGTTGTTGGATACCCTTCTCTTTTGGTTAAAAGAGTTATTTGTTTGTTACTTGTAGTTGTACTACTTGTTTTTCCGCTGCATATTGTATTGTAAGGAAAGTATATTCTTATTATATTTCCTTACACTTGTACTCTGATTCATTTAGATTCTAAATGCTTTTAGGTAGAATCTCATATTGTAAAATTTAGTTAAGTTTCAATTTCTGGATCCATTTTTCCAGAACCTGTATTCGGAATCACTTTCCAAATTCAAGTAACTGCATAGAACTAGAAGTTTGTAACTTCATACCTTTTTCCAATTTTCCAATTGGTGTTAGAGGTGTTGTGAATTTTCTTATTTTAACTTTGTTAAACATAGATCTTTCCTTGTTTAAGGAAATTTTTAAAGAATACAATTCACCCCCCTCTTGTATATTGAGCATCTACATCATTATTTCGATCCTACAACATTGTATTTTATTTGATCATGATAATTTTAATGATGTTATGAAAAAAAGATACCATTTAATTTTGGAGATATATGATGCTTCTTAGGTTTCGTGGGGGTATTATCCTACAATTGTTAATATTACATGATGATGGATTGTATGATGGATTCTACATCATGAAATGAAGATATGTTCTAATTGGATGCATGATATTAAATTATGTTTGATGATTTAATATTTATTTTGTCTTATATTCCATTTTTGACACATTCATAGGCTTGGAAGGGCTATGTAGATTGTTTGACACATCATGATCAGGTTTGGTTTTAAACCTCATGCAAGGAGATCAAGTGGTAGATTATGGTACCTAAAAGATTATGAAACATTAACATAATTATATTACCCATCACCTTGAAATCAAATATGTGATTCATCATCTTAATATTTTAAAGCAACCACATTTTAGAGAATGGTTTCCATATAATTCCATAAAATAAATCTCGACTTATATCATCTCTCAAAAATATTAGAACCCCTGACAGAGGAATTGTTCAGAGTTCCTATAATATTTTAAATTTAACATTTACAAAAAACTCCATAAGTTAAATAGTATCAATTAATCAATGATTTGGAATATCATGACCCATTATATGAAATAATCAACAAAATAATGGAATATAAGGGAACAATTTTATCAATTGTATATGAGTCTCTAGGAGGATGAGACTGGGGTTATTTTTAAAAATGTTATTTTGGCCTATTTTTTTATGAGATAATTATTTTTGTATAGCATCTTGAGGAAAATTTCATGATATTAGGGACCCTATTTTTGGTGGGGAAACCATTGGTGATTGGTCATTCTCCTCTGATGGTGTTGTATTTTTTCAAAACTAGTATGTTATTTTCTATTATGTGAGAAAGAATGTGATGATGGAATTTCCTAATTCCTATTGGGAAGTGAATTTGGTTTCCATAACAATATTTTATGATATGAAAAGATGAATATGGCCACACATTATGAGATAATAAATATCCCATTTCATTTCCCTTTATTACACCTTCTACCAAGTTAATGCCATGAACCATGGACCTTTGGTTTTGCTTCAGCCACATCAAGTTATGACATGTAATTGGGACCATATTTCTATGGACATTGTTGTTAGATTTCTATATAACCCATAATGTAAGAATAAAATATGGGTAATAATTGATAAGATGAGAAAATTTTTTCATTTTATAACCATTCAAGAAATATCCAACGTTTATGATTTAGGATATACCAATGTGAAATATATTTCCTATTTCCATGAAGTTACACCCATTATATATTCGGATAGGAATCCATGTTTCACTTATAACATCTACAGAGGCCTTCTATAAGGCACTAGGAATTGGGTTGGAACTCTTTACACTAGTTGAGTTTTCATATGATAACATTTACTAGTTCACTATCTGAATGGATTATTTTGAGGCCATGTGTGGGATGCCTTATTATTCTTAATTTTATTGGTTAGATATTGTTGATTTGTAATTTTCTGGATTGACATTGGTCCAATATAATATAAAAAATATGTAGTTGATTCATTAGAGAATTATTATGACACAAATTCAGTATGAATATTTTGTTTATCATCATCTATGACTATAGATGTTTTCAGTTAGTGAATAGTTGTTCATGAGATCTTCACCTATGTTAGATCAATGACATCTTGGGAGATATGGAATGATATATTTGATGTGTGTTGGTCCTTTTGATATTGTTTATTTGGATGGAAAAGTGTCATAATTTTTAGAACATCCACAATATATTACGTCAATCCATGATGTGTATCATGTAATAAATATCAGGAAGTATATTTGTTGGTGTAATTTTTCCTTTAGATAAGAATGTATTGATGTTCAAGTGAATTTATCTATAACTAAGCATCCAGTCATGATCGATGATTCTAATTCAATGGCCCTTTATGAGGAGATGATACCTTTGATCTGTGTTTTTTGATATCATGATTCTAATTACCACATTACATGTGAGTGAAAGTAACTAATGATGGATAACTGGGATCATCTCTTTGATTTGGAATATTCTTTAAAATATTTCAAGGGATATGAAATTTTTTATGGTTTGGACAATGTATCTTATTGTTACCATATATCCGGAAATTATTTACACTTGTTTTGATTACCATTTAATAATGTCTTCTCTAGAGGTGTTTTTGGTGAATTTTGGAATTTTTGGGTGATTTTTGGGTTGCACGCAGTGGAGAACATGTTTTGCAAAATGGTTTAACCCTAGTACATACCTTACAAAAAAACGTGAGGGTGAATGGTTGGGACATGGTTTCCCAATATATGTTCCCACCAAGGGAAACCATGCACCCCAAATACTAGTAGTTCATGGTTTGGGAATAAATTTCAATTGACCATAAACCCCCTTCATGAAACAATGCATCTGTGGATTTAAACCTGTAGTTTGTTTCATCAATATTGATACCCCCACCTATTTCACCTCTAATCAACCCCATTCTCCCTAATCTGTTTCCATTAACCTTAATGCCTCTGAATTTGTTAAACTAAAACATCCAAGCCATTCCATTTATGGATTGAATCACTATTGATTGAATTCTATATCCTCTAGGTATGGGGAGCATGATTCATTGGTATCTCATGAGATATTTTTCTCTCCTTCATAGAGAGTGAATGATAAATATGTTATTTATAGATCTAATAATTTTTTGCTGAATCATTATTTTATATTTGATTCATTGATCTCCATTTCATTTTTCCCTCATTAATGATTTCCATTGTGGATATTTTGTTTATTAAATCTTATGAAAAATTTTATTTGTTTCCATAAGTATTTTTCGTAAAATATGGACATTAATTTATTTGATTTATTTTAAATAAAAACCATAAATTGAAATTATTTCATGTGTTATATGTAATGTCATGTAAATTGAACATAACTCTCATTTTATTTGATATTGATATTGTGGGAAGGATTTTTAAAAGTTTCATTGATATTATAAATTGATTTGATGGGTTGAATAAATAAAGTGATATATTTAATTTAATGATTCCTTGAATGGTATTGAATTTTTAAAAAACCTATGATTTGGTTTTGCAATAAAAAGACATGTTGGATTGTGAAATGAAATAATTATAATATGATTTTTTGAATGATTTGAATTGATTGATTTTTCCAATATTTAAAAATTGATTGAGTTTTTTAAAAAAATCGCATGTGATCTTGGGTAGTTAGTAGTCTTTGGGACAAACGTGATAGGACTTGGACCCCCATACAATTGATATAGACAAAAATTAACAAATACCATGTTTGACATGGTTTCCCATAATATGTTACCCTAATGGGGTGTTTTTAGATTTCACATGATGGGATTCCCTATTAGGGTTTGGATTGATTGTGTGTTAACACCTACCATTATTGGAAAGGTTGATGACGATTGAGATGTGTGGGGATACTATTTCTAGAAATTAACATACCATTGATCCCACTACACAGTGTTATGATATGTTAAACTTTTATTATCCCATGTTGTTTATTTTGAACTATTTTATTCATTCAAATTGATTTATATAAATTTTCTAAATTAAACGTTCTTTTAAGACTATTTTGATGTATTAACCATATTTTTTATATGAAATATTTTTGTGTTTAAAATATTTCAATGTCATGAAATGTCTTTTTATATTTACATTGAAAAAAATGGATTATTAATATAGAATTTATTATGGAACACCTAGTGAGACCATAATATGATATTTTTCAGAATCCATAATATTTTATTCATGCATTTATAGATTATCTTAATCTAAGTGAAACCAAAGCGAAATCACCATTTTTAGGTGGTGGAAGTTCTTGGTCCATGTGATCCAAAGTGATGGTTGTGATATGTGGACATTTTATCTACCTATTAAATTGGATGTTAGATATTTTATCTTTAAATATGTTTTTTCAAAGATGATATACTATTTTTGGTCTGTTCAACCTATTTAATTTTAGGACTTTCTACTTGAGGACAGCTATACATACTGACTTGTATATTTTTTATTCAACTATTTTTTGTAAAAATCAATCCCTTTTAATTCTTTAATGATACTAGTTGATAGTATCTGACCCATTAAGAATGGGAATTACATTAGAGCTATGTTATCACCATATATTTTAAAATATGTCCGGGGTATTTGTGATGGGTTTTGATGAGGAACATTTTATTTTTTGGAAATTATGAATAATAACCAGAGTAATTTTTTGTACCACTTTAAATGTTAAATAATCTAATTAAGGTTACATATAAAATTAAAAGTACTAAAAATGACTATAAATCATTATTTAATTTAATATTTTTATTACATATCACCCATAGTCATCCAAAATTTGAATATATGCCATTCTATTTATATGTGACAATGATTTTGATGCTTTATATTATATTATATAAAGAAAAATCAAAATATTACGGCTCATTTTTTATTTTATATATATTAATTACATAATGATATCTACAATATATGTTGTTTTATATAAATTCATTTTAAATCTCAAATTTTTTTCATTATAATTTTTTTTATTTTTTAATGAGGAAATATGTTCCATAAATTCATGTATAATAATTAGTAAACATTTTATTAATTAGTAAAAAATCAAATTAAATTATTTCAAAAAACTAAAAATAATATAATCTAATGAATTTATGTATCCAAAGTATCTTATACATCTATATAACATATAAATATTCTTTTATTGTATTAAATTTTATTTACAATTTTTTATGTGTTTGAATTCAAAATAAATGAATAGTTTAAAAATTGACATTAATAAAATTTTATTAGAATAACATGTTATTAAATTATTTAAATGAAATTAGAATATTTAAATAGTAAATGTTGAAAATTTTATACCTTTTAGATTTAAGAATGAAAAGTTTCCTTATATATAAAATCATTACAATTTACTAGTGAACAATATGCCACCACTATTAATGTTAAAATATGTTAACTAAAAGGTTAAAAAACATATATGGTTCAGAAAACATCTTAAACATGTCTAATATTATTGTTTAATTTAATTCCTACACCATAGTATATTATATTTTAATCTCAATCCATTCGGTGGAATTATAGCAAGATATTTACTTTATTATAATTTAATATTATATGAAATTCCAAAAGCTTCCCCACCTCAGATTTAAAATGAAACTCATTCTCTCAAATATTTACACCACTTGGAGATTTTTATCTAGATAATACCAAAAATATTTCTCTTCTACAAACACTTACACATTTATTATATGTTTTTTCATTCCCAAAGTCCTTCCCTTTGTCATTAAAAAATATATATAAAACAATTTTACTAACAAATAACTAATCATATTTATGGAGTCCATCAAGGATATTTCTTCTTATAATTAGTTATAATGGGTTTTAACCACCCTAAGATAATAATTTTAGTATCATTAATATTCTACGATCTTGTTATGATTATGTTATAACCACATTACACCACGTTTCCTTTCGACAAAATGGAAAAACATCTCTCATGTGTGTGTATGGCTTAACATCAAAATGTAGTGGTGTAATTGAACATTTCATCACCAGTTCTTTGAGACAGTTATAAATATATTACTAATTAATATGTATGATAATGATACAATTATTACAGTTATGGAATTATAATATCACAATATACTTATTACCTACTAATGTTCTTGGAAATAATAACTTTTCGTATGCATACATGTGGACTACCACATCCTTGATGCAGTTTAATTTATTTTAATTTCCTTTTTAAATGGATTGTAATTAGTATATATATTATTAATATATAAAAATATATGATAAAACTTTTAAATTTTAATTATTATTTAACTTTCATTTAGGTCATTCGTAAAAAAAATTTAAAATAGTGTCCCTGCATATGTATATCCTACTATCTCCTAGAACATATAATTTATTTATGTGACTTTTTTGGATCAATATATATATTAATAATTAAAAAAATTATATCTCAATTAAAATTATGTAGATTATGGAACCCTGATAAAAGTAAAATTACTGAAATCACCAAACCAAAACATACATGAAAAATGAAACAATTATTACCTTGAAAAATGATTGTAACGAAGAATTGTTTATATAATTGTGATAAAAGATTATAAGTAAATAATATATGGTACTATATATGTGATTATGATTCCAATATAAAGATATAGTTAATTTATCTTTATTAAACAAGTGGATCAGATGCATATGCCTGATGAAAATCTGGAGGATTGGGTTTTTCCATATCACTTTTTCTTCTGTGAAACATATGTCATAATTACCATTTAGTCCTTTAGTTTTGTTTATATTTTCTCCCTATAATATTTTATTTCATGAATATATTTATCCTAATTGTATTAAATAATTACTTGATTTAATTTCTTTCATCCGGGTTATGGTGAAAATGTTACAAAAATGGTAAGGGTTTATTTCACAATTTTTTCATTATTCAATATTGATTATGTTTATGTCTCCATTAGATGAATTTCTGATATTTATATCATAATAACAAAAAAATTATTCTCCACCAGTAATTCATGAACTAGTCGCGTATTATTACCAATTTCTTCTCTTTGTTACATAGATCAATTTGAAAAAATATTTGAAAAAAACAGACATTATTTTTCCCTTCATTCAATATTAATTCTCTTCTATGTCGATGTTTTCTAAAAATGTTTTCAATTTTTTTTAATATTCTCCAAATATTTTTTAATTTCATTTTTATACATGTTTTATTTTTTTTAAAATTGAATAAAATTAATTATCACGACCTGACCCTCAGGGCCCATGTCATGACATACCCTAAGCATGCCTCTCAAAGGCCAGGGGTTGGAGACTAGTGCTGAAGGCGTCTAACTGAAAATTAAAGGCATTTTCTAGAGTACATGTACACACACAGACAATCACAACCTAAATTTGGAAAAGTAAACAATCATTCTAATAAACAACCACCGAGTAAAATTACAAACTATAGGTCAAATGGTCTAGAATACAAACACAAAAAAAGACTAACTAGAAAATAAGAAAGATGAAGGAAAACTCTAAAAGAAATCTGCTTGAAATCACACCTGATATGTAATTACATATTAGCATATGGAATACATAGAAGTATGCCCTACCCGCTTGGTATCTATGAGAACCAACAGTTTCTGGGCCACCATGTCCTTCATTATGTCGGCAGTCGTCTACATCAGACATAACCCGTGCGGGCAAATCCCGTACAGTGGTGAGTAAAAATATACTTCTTAGGGGCCCAAAACTCCATGTAATGACCACAAATTAATCCATAAACAAACCAAAAAATAATGGTCACCATGCATGATCATGAAGGAAGATATATCACACCAGGTATAATCTATAGAAGGAATGTAAGAATATCAGTCGTATCATTGAACACCATGGGTTCATGGCATACTCCTCCCCAATGAGTACTGTTGGTATACCAGGTCACACAGAGCCACTCCCCACTCTGGGCTATTATGTCATAGAGTTCCGCTTACCATTAAACTTGGAATGTTGTGGTACTCGTCCCTGATGAGTTCTGTGGTTATGTTGGGTCACATAGAGCCACTCTAGACCGTGGGAATGCTGGTTCATACAGAGTTGCTTCCCACCTAGGCATACTGAGGTACTCCTCATGTCATGTATTGTGGGTCTCTTGGGTCACATAAGCCGCTCCCCACCTTGGGCCTTCCAGGTCACACAGAAGATTCTTCCCACTAGGCCATAATATCTGATCCACACAGGGTTTTTTGTTAACAGACAAGAGGTCTCATCCAAATTTAGTGTTTTGGCTTGTATAGCGCATGAATCAGGGAGAACTGATCCTTAAAACTGTCATCAAATTTCACTGTACATGAAATCTTCTATTGATTATTCCAAAAGCTCCACCTACTCACTAGTGTTTCAATGCTGCAAATATCTCATCAAGATGACACTCTATTTTTATGTTATTGGAGTTTTTGTAAACATGGGTGGGTATCATCTTGGCCCGATCCGACCTAGCCTGGGGCCCCACATACCCCTTCTTGATTCGACTAACCCAACCTGACCGAGTTCGGGGATGGGTTGGTGTAGTCTGGCCTGCCCAGTTTTCCAATCCCATTGGGCATCACTGGACTCTTCCTGTCTTGGCATAGTTTCATTCTCGTCGGGTCGACTGGCGACTGAGTCTCATCTTTCCCGGCCCACTTGGTGCGAGTCTGGCACGATGGGAGAAGGATCGACCCACTGGCGCGATGCCCGACCCACTGGGCGCATGTCCAACCCACTGGTATGGGGTCCGACCTACTAGGGTGGGGTCCAAACTATTAGGATTGGACTATCCCACTTCATATTCGGTTAGCCTTTGGTGGAACGTTTCCCCTTAACCTGGATAAATAGAGCGTTCGGGGGTGTCACACAACCCGAAATCCCAGCCACTCAGGGGGTCTGCACGCAATTAGGTGACTACATTATTGGGGAAACCACGATCTGTGGCTGCGGGTCGATCCACTGACGCGACCCCCATGTCGTGTCCTCACCCACCGGCCGCCAAGGCCCTTTCACTACGCTTCCACCAACATGGTACACTACAGACCTTAGGGTTCGCTTCGATGGTCTGTTCTTCATGCGGCTTGCGCCTACAACCTATGCATAATTCCCTCCTTCCTAAAATTTCCTTGACGTCCTCTTTCCGTTGATTGGAATTTTTTGCCATGATTAACGCACAAGATATATGGGCTCGAGACTTGTCCATGTCTGCACGTTCCCTCTGCGTTAGTGGTTTAGAAACAAGGGGGTTGTTTGGGGATTGAGGTTCAAGATTCCAATAATAATCATCATTCCATATGAACCCCCCCCCCCAAGGAGAACCCACTCACATTAAAGACTGATTTGTGGATCAGCTTGTTCGTGGGTTGATCCGTGTTCGTCATTTTAGAATAAAGAATGGGAAAAAAGAATCCACAACAACAATCACCCCTACCACAATTGAGTTTTTCAATGAAGTGATCCCCCCATGAGGATTGATGTCCCATTGGCATTCTTCGCATTACATTTCCATTATTTGAGATTCTTCGACATCTTTAGTGATCATCCATGTTCAAAAAATTTGTCAAAGAGAAATTTTTTCATAGGTTTTTCGGATGAAAGACACAATTTTTTCTAATTCCTCCAAAGCATTATTCTATGAAAATCAAAAACTGTCACATAATTTCTATTTCAATGTGACTTCATGTCGTTACTCTATTTCATTTATGAAACAATGTATCCTCAATACTTACTCTAATTCATCATTACACAAAACATTCATGATCCATTAATTATATTCATTTCATATGACCCGGCATTTCTTTTTCATCGCACCGCAGTGCCATCGTGCCCTTTCTGATGGTTGGAAAAGACAAATGAATTAACTTTTGAAGTTTTTTTCTGAATGGTTTGAAAAACAAAAATTCTGGTTGACCCTTTTCGATCAATGATATGTTCATTATTAGTGAATCCTTCCATTATGACTTCAAGGAGCATAATATTTTTTATCTAAGTAGCAGTTAAAAATTTATAAAAAAATCGATTTCACGTTTATTTAAATGAACTTTAAAATAGTTCAATACTTCACATTCACCCTCAACATGAACCGATCAAGTATATGCTCTACCTAAGGGGAACACGCCCTCACGAGTTAAATAGTACTATCTTAATTTCAATCTGAGTTACCATTTAGGAGTTATATAGATTTGAAACCAAAATAATTGTAACATAATTATTTTATTTATATCCAAAAACTAACTTCCACTACTGGCATACACTGGCCAATGTTAGGATCTTTCGAATGAAATAATACAATCACAAGCTCAACGGTGGTCTCATATTTTAAATCCATATTACCATTTTTGAGTTACAGTCATTGGAAAAATTGATAATTTTATTAAATTATTTAATTTTCAGTTATAACATTAATGGTTTTTTTCATTAGATGCATGCGCAGACTAAACTTAAGTCACACCTAGTGTAAACCTCCCATCTTGAATGTAACTGTGCCCAAGGATTTTTGATCTAGGAATTTGTTTAATAGTAATTTCATTTTTTAGGAAAACCAACCACATATTCTATTTAAAGCATAGCATATTTTGATGAATCGTTGTGGGAGCTTGAGCCTCATAATCACATTCCATCTGAGTGCCAGGTCTCGAAATAATTCCATATAATATGAAAATTTACATGTAATTTCCAAGAAATTACATTATTCCACCTTTATGGGCTTGACTTCCTCATAAGACAAAACATGGATAAAAAACAAAATGGGGGGGGGGGTTATGAGCACAAATATGAGCATCCTTCTACCGTGATCTCCCCTGAGGAGTCCCGTGCTGCCACCAAATGTGCACCAGAGGGATTAATTGTCTATGAAGGACCCTCTCCAGTCAATCCTCTATCTCTAAAAATAATTCCACAAATGTCTCCCCATCATTAATGTTCATCTATCCCCATTCGATGACGTGTGATGAATCATGCCCGTACCTCCTTAGCTGTGACAAGTAAAAACATCATACACCTGGATCATCTATTGGAGGAGAGCTAGGTAGTACGCCACCTCGCCAACTGTACTTAGAATCTAAAAAGTTATGATGAACCTCAATGATAAGTTTCCACCAGGAAATATCATCACAATCCATGTCGGGTTGAGACCCAAAGGAATGCATAATCTTAATCATCTAACTCTAAGTTCCTCCATCTTCTTTCTGAATATGATTTTTCCTAATATGTGTAGTCCTTATCCACTCCTGGATGATTATCACCTTATTAGTGATATTCTTTACCTACAATGGACCCATGAGTGTTGGCACCCCTAGGTCTGTCCAGAATATTGGTGATCTATAATGCTGTCTGTAAAAGGCCACAAACAGAGCTATTCCAATGGGGGAGTGATTGATGTTGTTGTAAGAAAACTCCAATAGTGATAGGTGGTCCTCCAAAATATGATCAAAATCATGTAAACATGCATGAAACATTCCCTCAAATTAATGCATTGTCCGCTCAGTCTGGCAATCTGTCTGAGGGTGAAATGTGGTGGTAAAGCGCAACTATATCCCAAATGCCTCCTACAATTGCATCCACATTTGGTATGTAAAGCATGAATCACGATTTGAGACAATATTAGAGGTGGATCTATGGATTTTAACTATATTCTTCACATAGAGGCATCCCAAACCCTCTAAAGAACCTTTCTCTCGAATGGATAGGAAGTGGGCCGACATGTTGAGTCGGTCTACAATCACCCAAATGGTATCATGCCCCCTGGACATACAATGGTCCAACCTCTAAAATGGATGATGTTCTCCCCTCCTTTAGAATATCCATTAGGGCCATTCCCTATGTACATATTGATATGTGTTGTATTGTGCATGCATCTATGATTTATAACTCACTGACTTGATGTAATAGTGAAGGTGAAACTGACATCGACTAAAGATAAGATGCCTCATATCTACCCACAAAGGATATCTAAATTGATACAAATCTCTGAGTCATCTTTTAGTAGTTGTGAACTCAATCTTATAATGTGATCATCTGCCACCATGTTCCCCTTCTCATGCTTATAGATTATCTCGTAGTCATAGTCCTGGAAGAACTCAAGCCATCATCTCTGTTTCAACTCTTGAAAAGCCTATGGAAAAAATTCTATCTACAAAAAATGTTGCTACTTTTAAATAATTTATGTGCCCATAGACCAATCTGTAGTTAGTACTTGTTCTAAAAATCCACTTGGATAATGTTTCGCTAATCAAAATATAACCATGAACACTGGGTCTTACTAAGGCCTTCATCTGCAAGTCCACAACCTTTTCCTGATGATTTCGAAGCACTATAGAAGCCATACAATATACTGATGTTTATATCAGTTCCATCTCGAGGTGTATAATGATGCAGAATTCTATCCCCCTACAAGGAGGTAATCATGGAAACATCTTTTGAAAGGATGTTCCCGCACTCTGCCACTACTTTTGGGAACTAAAAACTCAAAACATCCACTTCCAAGATGGTATGTTTGTCTGAATCAATAGTGGTTGGCTGCTCTATCCTATTCCTGAGTTTATCCTATGCTACATGGGTTTCGTTTTTCCACCGACCAAGGAAAACCCCTTTCTAACCCTCCAGATTTACAACATCCTTTTTCCTAAAGCATTAAATCTAATCATGTACTATGGACATCCAGCACATAACAAATCTATCATTGTGAAGCCTCGAATTTGCAACCAATAGGTTCCAACTGACACTCTCACCTCAAGGGGCAGATCACAAAATTGGTGTAAGTGTGATTATCGAGTCTCCTCCCATAGGTATCTCCAAATGTAAGGATCAAGTAATAATTTTAACCATAATCTCTAGGCCATCATCAAGACTTGTGTCAAGAAGAAATTACTATAACCAATGTCAATTAATACAGCATCTCATAGTAGACACAGATCATACCTCAAATCATTCCAATAGCCCTTGGGTTATACTCATTGACTGAATGTAGTTAATACCGTCCAATGTCCTCTAGCTCCCTATCCCTAGTGTGCACCATGTTAGGTTGCAAGTTGTAACATGTTTAAATGCATGCCACCTCCTACATATCTCTAAGCTCTTTTTCCATGTTTTCCACCTAGCAGACTCATTTGTTCCTACCACTACTTCTACCACGATGGCCTATCCACTGATTCACTTCCAACACGATGGGCTTCAAAATCTATAGTGAAAAGTCCTGTAACATCTTTTCAAATGAATCACCTCTTACTAGGCCAACAAGACTCACCCTATAAGAAATTAGATGTAGATCCCCTACATTTGTAACTATTTTCAGAATGTATCATTTATCCTTTTATCTAAGACTAACGTCGCCTTCTTTTGTTCAAACAGTGACATCCATCAGATGTATCTACTAATCCAAATGAATTAAAAATAGAAAGGTTCTCTCAAGAACCCCAACATAAGTATCACTGTATAGAGGAATAGTGCTGACTCATATTTCCCTAAACACACCTTGCTCAGAGGTCCGAGACCTGATGAACATGTCGTATCATATACATTGAGTATCTGGAATAGTCATTATGACTTGATGAATACTCAGATAATGTTATGTCATCCTTCCAAAGATTTAGATTATCTTGGGTGTGCATATCCCATAGATTTTATAGAAAGAGGCCTTTCATTGTGAAAGGTTCTCAAGATTTCACCACAGAAGAGTAACGTCATCGTAAGAATGAGTAATCTAAACCCCTCCATCACCGTGTTGAGCCACATAGAAGGCTCACTCCCAGGGCCACAATCTGATCTAATGGTGCCCAAACTAGATGGAAAACTCAGTCAAATCCTAATGCCAATCATTATCTGCATGTGAGTCAAGCTTGCCTCGAAACCTGAGGGGTCTCTATCGCTGAAACTCAAGAAGTGTGCTCTGCCCTTACATATTATCTGCTAGTAGTACATGTACCATGGTCCACTACATAGGTGGTGGTATATCAGGTACACCACCCAGTGGTTCTATCTCTAGTACAAGACATTGGACCAATTTAATCACCCCACTGATCATCCTTGTAATCATGTGGTGTAATCCTGGATGGATTTCTATGTGGAAGAAACATGAAACAAAATAAGATGTTCCAAAATCAATATATTATACCTATTGAGATGACTCTAATTCAAGAAGAACATGTGGAAACAATCAATTTCCTATATGATGCACGCAAAAAGTGCTTTTATGTACAGATACGAAAATCATAATCCAAGATCCTAGTGTATGGATCTATTGGCTGCCTCAAAAACACTGGAATCCCTGAATGTGAATGTTAAACTCACAACATTTTACACTATTTCCCAAACAGAAAACTATACACTCATGGTATTTGAGGTAAAACTGACCACCTCTGATACCGCTTCGTCACGAACCATCCATTGAGGCCCATGCCGTGACATACCCCAAGACCACCTCCCGAAGTAAAGAGGTTTCCAACTATACCTGAAGGTGCTAACATACATGTTGGATGCATTTTACGGAGTAATTGAATGCACACACAATCAACCACATCCCGAATCTAGAAAATTAAACATGAATTCCCTTAAACAACCATTAAGTAAATGTAAAATTCATGGTCAAATGGGACTGAATACAAACCCAATAAAAGAAATATATGGGAAAATAGGAAAGCACAAGGAAAACCTTGAATGTTTTTTTCTTGAAAACCCACTTGATGGGCATGTATATAGTATCTGTTGTACGTTTTAGTAGTATGCCCCACCCTCCTGGTCACACTAGGTATCATCAGGGCCTTTTCCATCAAGTCCTACATTAATAAAATGATCGTCTACACCAGACAAAACTTGTGCGTGCAAGGCCCATTCAAGTGTGAGAAACAATATACTCAGTAGGGACCCAAAAAAACAAAGGAATGAACAAAAATCAATCTGCAAACAAACCAAAAATCATGATCATCATGTATGATCAGGAAACAACACAACTCACACCAGGTATAATATAGTGTAATAAAGTAAGACAATCAGTCATATCATTGAATACTCTAGGTTGTAGGTGTATTCATCCCCAATGTGTAACATGGGTAAGTCGAGTCACACAGATCTGCTCTCCCTTATGGGACTATCTGGTCACATAGAGACACTTCCCCTAAACCTTATTCTACTCTGAAACTTATCCCTGATGAGTACCATGGGTATGTTGGGTCACAAAGAGCCTCTACCAACCATGGTCATGCCAGGTCATAGAGATTCTCTTACCACCTAGGCCTACTGAGGTACTCCTCTTGTCGAGTATTGTGGGTATTTTGGGTCACAGAAATCTTCTCCCCACAATGGGCCTCCTAGGTCACAAAGAAACCGATTCCCACTGGGCCATAGTATCTGATCCAGATAGAGTCACTTTACATCATCATTTAGGTTTCATCCAACCACATGGTTTCCACAAATAGTGCACCTAATTATGGGCGAACCACCCCTTAATCCAATAATCGAATTTCATCTTCCATGAAATCCTCAATTGAGTTCTCAGAAATATACTCCTCCTCCCAATGGTTTCAAATATACAAATGGAT
The DNA here is from genome assembly GCA_963277665.1 of Viscum album. Taxonomy (NCBI): domain Eukaryota; kingdom Viridiplantae; phylum Streptophyta; class Magnoliopsida; order Santalales; family Viscaceae; genus Viscum; species Viscum album. The sequence continues at coordinate 367,352,986 of OY728146.1, forward strand.
CGTCAATAGGATGCTCAATTTTCAATTTATTATCATTTTAGCACACAGGGGAAGGTAGCGTCTCAGCCCGCTCTGACCCGGTCGGGCTGACCTGACCAAGCCAGCCCAGGTGCCTCACCTGCTCAGATTCAATTTGACGAACCTAACCTAACATGGTTCAGGTATGGGTTGGGCAGTCATGTAGATCCAGTTGGACATGACCATTAGGCCTAACTGGACCTTTCCCAAAATAGATGAGGGTCTATCCAACCGGGTCTCCTGGAAACCCGGTCTCGTCCTGCCCTGCCCACTGGTATGAGGTTTGGGCCACTGGTGTGGGGTCAGACCCGCCTCCTTCATGGGCTGCCTTCGAATGATCGATTCCCACATCTAGGGTGTGTGGCGCATTCAACGTTGTTACGTGGACGATCTAACCTAGTGGACCAAGGGATCTGCATGCAGTCATGGGACCACGTGCTTGGATGATCCTTGGCCTTCAGCTACTGGATGCGTCCACCTCCACTGGTCACCAACCTAGCTGGCGGAACTTCACTCCATCGCGGCCAATGTTGGCCCCGATTCTCCCCCTAGCGCATTGTCATGGCTTGTTATTACCCTCCTGGGGGCCACAACCATCAGTCATATGAAGGTACTTCGCGGAACAACAAGTCTGCCTCGGTGGTCCATTCTCTGTGCCTCTTGATCCTATAGTCTCTATGGAATTCCCTTCTTCCAACAGTTTCATTAAAGTCCTCTTGCCTCCATTTCATTTTTTGGCCACTAATAATTTACAATACTGAGGTTATCGATACTTGTTCATGTTAGCCCGCCTCCTTCGTGTTAGAGGTTTAGAAACAAGTGTGAGGTTTGGTGTCTGAGGATCAAGATTCCAATATTTATAATGATACCTGATTCAAAACTCCAGGAAGTAGCACCCTCCCGTATTAATGATCAATCAGCAGATCAACCTGTTTGTGGGTTGATTAGTGTTTTTATTTTTAGAATGAAGCGAAATAAAATACAATCCACAACAAAAATTACCCCTACCTTCGTTGAGTTTTACATTGATGGGATTCGCCCATGAGGATTCGTGTTCCTTTAGGGTTTTCCACTTTCCTGTCCCATTCTTCGAGATCTGTTGGCATTGTTAGCGATCTTCTAGTGTTTGTTGTTCGTTTATGGATAGAATTATTGTTTTAGTTCATCATAGTAATGTCACGATTTGATCATGTTCCACCAATTAGGTATTCCATAAAAACAAATACATGTCGCAATGTTTCTGTTACGCTGTGTTGTCGTGTTGTTTTTAGGTTTCATTCATGAAATAACATATTTGAGATGCTTCATTTAATACTTAATTACACTAAATGTTTATGAGCCATTAGTGAGATTCATTTAATGTGACTCGTAGTTACTTTGTCACTGCACTACAGTGCCACTGTGCCACCTCCCAACGGTTGGAAAAAACAATTTAAATACATTTTTTAGTTATTTGTTTCGTGAAATGGAAGAATATTAACATTCTGGGTCGACCCATTCCAGTCTAAGGTAGATCTCTTCTAGGATAATCCTATCATTCTATGTTCAATAGTTCCCTCAAATCTTGGATCCGAGCATCGATATAAAAGTTTGAAAAAACTCACTCGCATATTTATTTAAATGAACCTTAATAAAGTTCACAAATTAACACTGACACTTATCCCATGTCGGTTGAGGTTAGGATCCGCCTAAGGGGAAAGTGCCCTATAAAACTAAACATAAATGTCATATATTTAATCCAATTTACCCTTTAGTATTTACAAGGATTTGAAAAAAAAATTAAGGGTTACTTAATTATTTTATTTCATAGAAAAACTAACTTCAATTGATGGCCTGCACTGGACAATTTTAGGATATATCTAAGGAAAGTATACCCTGAAAAGCTCAACATTTGTATCATATTTTCAATCCATGTCACCATTAGTGAGTTATAAGAATTTGAATAATAATATAATTTTATAAAATTTTTTCATTTACGGTTATTCCATTTTCAGGTTTTCTCACTCGAGGCCAACACTAACAAAACAAAAGACTCCCCTAAGGTAATCCATTCATCCTAAATGCAACAGTGCCATAAAATATCTAATTTGGGGTCCTATTTATGAGTTATTCTGTTATTTTAGGAAAATCACTAATATACACTATTTAAATATTATCATATTTTGATAGATCATTCCAGGCACTCGGGGCCTCAGGATGATATTTCACCATAGCACCTGGTCTCAAAATAATTAAATATAATCAAAAAAATTACATGAATTTTAGAGACATTAAATTATTCATCAATTAATTTCCATAATGACTCAATTTTGGAAATTTTTACAATAGTGTGAAATAATGTTTTTTAACTCATTCGACCTAAATTGAATTTCACACCTTAATAGCCAGTCATTGCTTTGAAGAATCTATTTTATGTTTACAAGGTAATTTTAAAAGTATAATTTTGATTAATATTGGAAAATATTATGTTTATATTATTGAATTTTCAAAATGAAAATGATATTTCCCTCAATAATGTATTCAAGTATCTTTTTATATAATTTTTATTAATCAATGATAATAACCATTGATTTTAATTATTAACCACTGGGTATATGCTGCAATGATACCATACATTGATTCATTCAATTTGTTCTTATCATTAGATATATTTTTTTTCCTATGTATCCATATTATTTATATCTTCGATATTGTTATTTCCTAAATTTTATTCTATTATCATATATGGTGTCATAAATTTAATTTTTTTGATTGACTAGGGGATTAAAAATAAATCCATATTCATCTCAAAATATGGATATTTTTCAATAAGGAATATATTATATAAATTGAAATTATAATTAAATATATGTGGAATGTATTGTACATTCAGTTATAAGATGAATTTTGAATTATATGTCCCCTTTTTGCATTGAAAGTTCTCATGAGAAAAACATGTTGTCCAAATTAAATGGTATTTACCTATAGTTTTGATACTATCTAAGAACATAGTCATTATGGTAGGGATTTCATGATTAATGAGAACAACACATAAAATTTTGTTAATTTCATTCATTTATTATTTAGTTATTATTATTATTCATGACATTACTACATTGAAAATATTCGTGGATTAATTTTATAGTATTTTTATTGATAAAATGGCCTCTGTTTTTTCATGATTATTATGACTTATTTACATAATATATATTCAATTTTATGTAACCCTTACTGATAATTTATGCTCACATATATTTTGTTTCCATAAACTAGGTTATGAATAGGAGATATATGAATGAGTTTCAAGGATAAAACAATTTAATTTTTTTACATTTATATTTAACATTTCGAATTTAATATGGGAATGATATATATATATATATAGTGATCTATATGACTACAAACCTATTTGGTTCTTTAGGATGGTATTACTTGTATCTTGTTCTAGTGTAACAATGAAACCATTTTCTTTGGGTAACTAGAGTCGAAGTATTTATATATAAATGTTTATCATGGATGTATATGAAAGCATAATTAATGGTCATATATGACATTGACATGTAAATAGTTTATTTATAGTTTTATAACATTGATATTAATATTTAATGAATTCTTAATATAACAAATTATATTTGTAAAAAATTATTAAAACAATCTCTTTATGGACCCCTTATGTAAAAAAACAACACTAAAACTCTGATGGAATGATCCTTAAACTTCCTAACATGTCATGGAACAAATATTTCAACACAATTACAATTATAAGGATTTTGAATTCGTGAATATGGATTAATGACCGAGAAAGACATATTGAATAATATAATATATTAATATAAAAGATTAAGTATATGAATGTGGTTATAAAATATATGATTAACGACTCAGAGTTTATAATATTCGAATTTACTGTTCTTTTTAAAAATATGGATTCTATGTTAAGGGTTTTTATTAACTAAAATTTCTTTTATTGGGGAACACTACTTCTTTACTAACAATGTTATAAACATATTTATTTATCCCAACTTATGATTTTAATGTTTCATATTTCCTCTTTATTTTATATGGGTTTTCATTTCCTTCATAAAATTCTCTTTTTGATTTGTACATAAATAATGAAATATTAAATTGTAAGGGTTCTTCTTATTAATTTACATTCACAAACTTATGGTCCATATGTGCCACATAATATTTTATTATTGGATTATATACTACCATAAGGATATATTTTATCAATATCTTTATTAAATTTTATCTATTTAATCATCAATCTCGTGTTCTCTATTTCAATGGGTTTTGCTTGAAAGTTTACCAAATCCATAAGGGTTTATTTTCGAATATCAATTTAAAATTTAGACTTTTGATATATAAATTTAAATTGGGGAAGTAGTATTGATTAATATGTAAAATATAATTCATTTTATTCATATATAGTTTTTCATTGGTTTACATCCCTACATACAATATCATATTTCTATTTTAACAATTAACATGAGGAGCTTATTTAAATGGAACAATTAGTAGATCCTATTTAAAATTTATAATAATTATCCTCTATTTCCATATTAACATTATTTTTTATATATATCATTATCTATAATATATTATTTCTTATGATATCTATATAATGTTTTTTACTTATTTAAAATGTCTTAAAATGAATCTTTTTGTCTCTCATCCATTACATTTCTTGCTATAAAAAATTTAATAACCGTTTAATATTTTTTTATTGATTCTATATTTCTATTTTTTCATGGTAATTAATATTTACTTTTAGTTAATTTTTCATTTTTTAATGAAAATGCTTTTATATAAATTTATTTTTGAAATATATTTTATTAAAAGTTTATAATATATTTCTTATTATATTCTAAATATTTATTTAACAATTATTTATTTTTCTATAAATCTATGTAAGTATTCATTTTGTTCTTATAATTCCCAGAGATATGGTCAAAATATACCATTGACATTTTTTCTTTTTCTGGATCATGATCTTGTATTGGGGAAATTGTATGAAACTCGCTTCTTTGTCATGGAATAATTAATCTTTGATGGTATTTAGAATTTTAATATTTTTATATGGGAAACATATGTATGTTTTTTTATAATGTGATTGGTGGGACCATAAATATATATCCCACCAATGCATTGGTTAATTATTATATCTAACAAGATAATATGTATGGGATTGTATTGTAATCCTAATCCACAATGTTTTATCTAATGGGGGTTGAACCTCGCCCATTATATTCATTTGATTGGGTAGTGAATACAATCCTATAAGACATTATCAACTCTCTGTTGAATGTATTGATAGTGGGAGTTGAATAAATAATTTATTTTCCATTATTAGTTGTATGCTATATTATACATTAAATTTTTATTTGATCCACATTCCTATGTTCTATTTCTTGGGAATATGATTACTGACTTCTGGATTCACATTCTAATTAATTGTTAATGGTTAAACACACATAGTGATTTGTACTATGACATTACATTCCTATTCATTTTTATCTAATTTTTTAATTACCTTCTATTACATTATCACATAATATGGTATTAACCCCGATTAATATTTTTTATCATATGCATCTTATTTAGAAAACTATAGACCATTGATAAAAATTTCTCATAATTTGTGTTTGAAATAATTCATTATTGTATTTACCTATTTAAAAATAAATTTATATATAAGAATATATTTTAAAGGTATTTTTATGAAGAATTTTTTGGTGATACTAAACCAATAATGTGTAATATCATTTTAATTTAGCTAATATCCATATAAATAATTATTTTAGTTCGAGAGACATCCATTTAATTTTGTTATGATATGTATAATTATGAAATAAGATATATATTTGGTGTAATCTAAATTGTTATCCAAGTAAGCATGTAAATTTTTATTTTAGTAAAAAAATTAAGACCATAGGACTATGGTGCTTTATGGAGTAACTGTATTTATTTCAAGGAGGTCATGGTTCCAGTGGTGGATCCTTTGGTGAATTATTTCATCGAACCCTATTTCCACTTATGTAGCTCATGATATGTTTCTCAAAAAGGCATGCAGAATCCAAAGGATTTGTGTTTACAATCATCATCTGGATCATGTTAAAATCAAGAAAAGTCCCCTTATTCTAGGATTAATGATCTTTCCAACCACCTAAATATAGTGATGTAGTTTTGGAATGTCGAGATTTATTTTGGGTATCATCATCATTTGGTTTGTGAGAAGATATCCCAATAATTATGTTTGTGTGTTTCTAGAGACATTATGAGTTCCTATATATTTCTTCCATAGTAATTATCTCAATAGTGGTGTTCGTGGGTTTTTTAAACGGAATAATTCATTATTTTAACTATTTGTGTGTTTGCTGTTGAGTCTTTTATCAATCTCTAAAATCAAACACTATGATGGTCAATATAGGATATTGTATATAGGGATAGTCTAAATTACCTTTAATATAATTATTGATGGCTTGGTGGTATAATGATGCATGAAATTAAAAAAAATGGTTTTGGGACCTTAAATATTACAATGACATAACATGTTTTATTTACGATATATGATCTAGAAATTTTAGATGATTAATGAGTTGTGTTGTGTTTATTTTTTTAATATAGATTTGGATTTTTTTAGAGGTGTTTGGAAAGGTCTTGAATGATATTTTGGAATATATTTTTTCTGTGTAATATTAAGTGGTTTTATAGATGGTCCATTTTGGACAATATTTGGAAATAAATTACCGGTATTTTATTAAACCCGAATTCCCTGAGTTGTGTCATATTAAACTGCCTAAAAGTATTCAAAAAAAGTGAAATTGATTTATTATTATTCTTCATACTAATACATCCATGAATATTTTATCATGTAGGAATAAATATGTTATTCTTTGTGTTGTGTAATATTAAGTCATACCCATATCTGATTTAAATGAATGCTCCAAAACATTAATCTAAATAGTATAAATTATTTCATTATATTAAACTATAATTACCTGCACTATTTTTAGAATAATTATAATTCTATAATATTTCTATAATAATAAATAAAATATTGATTTAATTAATTTTTGGTATTTATCCACTATATAATAATGATTTGAAAGTCTAATGAGAATAAATTTATTTTTTCCAATAATCATTAGGTATTGGTGGAGAAATATTTTTGGGTATTCAGAGGACATTGGAGTGGAGAAATTGATAGATAAATTATGGATATTTCAACTAAATATTTACCTGATATATTCAATAATATCATATAAAAGGATTTTGTCCATTTTCATTGATTTAAAATATTTATATCATTGAGATTAAATATTTAGGATACACTATAAAGATAATTTTTCTCTATGAATTATAAAAGGAAGAGAAGGATTCATCAGGAATATTGTTTCATACAATTGAGAAATAAGGGTAGGTATTTATGGATTTATTAATATGTACAATATTGAACGACGTAGGGAATATCATGATGTGGTGGTTCCAGAATTAATAGTATAGTGATTTTCTATTTTCAAGTGGGAAAGTAGATGGTTTCATGATAATTAAACATCACACCACAATCATGGTCAGAAATAATATCATGAATATTATATTCATTTATTTTTCTACAGAACACTTTTATAAGATTAATAAATATTTTTGGAATATATTTTTTGAATTGTTATTATGATATTATTTTAATTTTTACATCAAATTTGGAACCATGGAAAACAAAAAAAATGAATAATCACTATAATTTCAACTTAATTAATATGTATTACTTGTTTAATTTATGTATCCTTTAAATTGAAAATGGAATTATTTGGATTGATATTATAATAGGTCGAAAAAATTTAAAAGCACGAATATTAACCATCCTAATTCCATGGAAACAAGTCCAGATTGTGTATCATTTAATGAGAGTCAAGTGGATCATTGTCCATGTTTCAAAGTTGGATGTTTTTGGATGATCTATAAAACTACTAATATATATTTATTATGGTTTTAGACGGTGAATAGAAATAATGAAATTTCTTGTTTAGAGAAGAATAAAGGAAAATGTGACACTATGTAATTGAATTTTTATTGAGCAAAGAAGAATGAAAGAGTATATTATTAACAAATTATTCCATTTAATGAAAGTATAATAAGAATGAATTTCATTGACATATCTTTCTACCAAATGAATTAAAAAATGAGTGTAATGATGAAACCATAATGTGGTATTTTAAATCCTTGTAGAGGAGGGTAATTGATGATATCATATGGAAGATAAAGATTGAATTCATATAGAATGATGATAATCTAAGTAAGATTTAGATAAGTAGAGTGAAACAAATTAAAATTTTAATAGAGAATATGGATTGACATGAATATTCAAACCAATAAGTCTTTTTATATAGATTAGGGGAAAACATCAATGTCTATAAGATTTATAAGGCTTTCCAAAAGTTGTGTATGAATGAGAATAATATGTATTGGCTTTGGGATTGATATTAAATTATTCATGAATCATGGAAGTAACTGTTGTGTGTACTTATGACCTCATTTTATGTCAACACACCATCAACTGGTGCTCTATAGACTATCCATTTATGGATAACAACCTAAAATAAAAATTTCTAGAGCATGATTTAAAATGCTATATGTGTTTTAAATTATTCATTGATAGAAAAATTAATATGATTAGAGCTTCGACATGTCCATTATAATGAAGGAAAAATATATTTATGGAATAAGAGGTTAAAATAATAAAAATAATTTAATTTTTGTGTTCCTACATTCACCGCACTCTAGTTTATAACAATCATTATGGTACCATTATGTGCAATCATCACATGAATAATCTTATACAGATTTCAACTTAAATTTTTTCTGATTTGTTTAATATATTGGAATCAATGATGAGGCAAACTATTAATATCGTCACCATAATTGACAGCTAGAAGAAGGAAATGTCATGTCTCATACATGGTTGTGATAAACGCCTCATAGAGTTAGTATATGGATATGTTGATCTAACAAAGAATATTAATAGAATTTATGATGCAAGGATTTTAAATATATTCGAAATATATAAGTCTATTGAATAATATAATAAATAATATCTTTTTTCTACTATATTTTAGTTGTAGAAAACAATATATGTTATATTTGGGAAATCAATGGAGCCTAGGGAAGTGTTATCTTAAACATCATCATAATACTATAAATATTTAAATGGTGCTATTTTAGTAAAATAATCTAGGTAATATTATATTCTGTTAAAAGGTATAAATAAAAGGAAACATAATAGAAAGATTCCCAATAATATGGAATCTTTTTTCATGGTTATTAATTATAAATTTATTGAAATATATTTTTATGACATATTTTTTAGATATATGATAACATGAATTCTTAAATTCCCTCAGAATTTTTTTTACTGTGGATGCATAGGAAGAAGTGGTAGTGACATCATGTTTAAAATTCAAAAAGTGTATGTGTTTAAAAATTTCAATATCCAATCCTTATAAGAAAATTAGGATCAATGGGAAATAACTCTAGAGGTTGTTTTCATGTTCCTTATAGGTTTGTTTAAAAAATGGAATTTATGAGAGGATAACTACCCTTTATTGAATAAATTACAAAAATTATTGAAAATATTATGGGATAAAGTGATTACATGATTATATTTAAAAATAATTTGGAAAAGAAAATTATATTAAAAGTCATAAAAAAGAATTATCCTAAACAAAATTAAACCTGAATAAATGATAAATTCTTGAAAATAATCTAGATCATAGTTGAATGAAATGAATAACCCTATAATAGAGAAGGATGACATGATTAAGATTGTTTAAAGGAGGTATAAAACCAATAATGATTGCTAGTAGACATATCCTAATCAATCGTTCACATGTGGAGTCAATAGGAATGAAAATATGGGCATGGTGAGTAAGCGAGAGATTCATAAAAAAGAAATAATTTAACGATATGAAGAAATGGTATATATAATGTTATGATATTGTACAGTGATGGAAAATTCATTATGAGTATGTGAAACTATTTAGGAATCACTAAGAATGGGTCTAGAAGTCCAAGTGATCATTCGTGGAATGAAATATAATGAAAAAATACATCAAAATGGAATGAATACATGATGTATGTTTTTTATTGGGAGGATTTTTATGTTCTAACCATGTACATGTGAAATGATATTTTAGAATTAATGAAGAGAAAATGATTATAAGGAAATCCAACATTTTTTATGATCAAATGGAAAGTAGCTTACACAGAAATATTTGTTTTCTTACAAAAACAGATTTAACCAATTGAAGGTAATTAATAATAGTGATCAAAAAATAATACACCAATAATTGTTAATAGACTAATTAAAACATACCTCATGGAAATAATGGATGAAAATATAGAGGTGTAAAATAAATTAACCCTGCCTATAATAATGGGGAATGGAAATTTCGAGAAATAATAATTTCAGTGAAATTTCTATAGTGAATCTAATTGATTTCAATACAAAATGACATGAAACATGTGTAAGTTGTTTCATAAATACCACTATAAGTATTGAGAATAATACTGGTGGATGATACCTTTTATAGATGTTGAAACATTTCAATGGATTGATAAAAAATGTATCAATTTAGTAAACAAGAAGAAGTAGGAGTCTCATAGCATAGGAACATTATTAATCATATCAACCATTATATAATTAGGATATCTCATTACAAATTAATTAATGTGGCTAAAAACATGAATTATGGACTAAATTATTATTTTTAATATATATTGGTTTTTATCACTTAAATTAATCAACTATTTCAAGATAGTAATGGTTTCTTTGAGTGGAGAAATCCTTGGTTGATATATGTATTTAAAAACATATTTATTATTTCTAGGTTATTATGTTGTTAGTTATAATTTTATAAAATTATTGACCCTAGATATATATAAAATAGAGTTCCCAATGAGAATTTATTATAAATTTCTTAAAATATGAATTTATATATGGTATGACAAACATACATTATAATTTAAGGGTTATTTATTCATGTTTTTTTTGAATTTGTTTCTAAGATGACATAAATAATTATGTATTAAAGAAATTAATCAAGGATCATAGTATATTTGGATGTATGTGGGTGACATATATATCATTTATTTTGTAAATATGTGCTCTTTTTTCCTACATCGTGTTATGAATTTGCATTCTTAGTAGATTTCTTACTGATCTTTTATTGTGTAGCCAATTATCTGATTGAAATCATTAAAATAATTTTACTATATGTTAACTTGTTTGATTCAAAATGAAAATTGATTAAAAAATTATCTAAAAAATGGTTTTATTTAATAAATTGGAAATTAGAAAACACATTCATAATTCCTTGATAACACATGTAGTATATTTAGTCATGGATGAAAGAAATGGGGTTGAAGCTGGTGTTCTACATGTCGTATATTGAGTGATGTGGTAAATTAGTTTTAAATGCGTTTTTTCTTTTTTTATTAATCATGTAGTTTAGTGGTAAAATTTTTGCTCATGAATATCATACATGTAAAATTTTAAATTAATATTAATATCGTATGTCGTAAGAAATGTGTATGTTTACAATGATGGGTTTGTATTTGGTAATGTTAAACAATGTATTATAAATGAATATTAGATTTATTATTCCCTTATAATATTGATATCAAATGGTAAAATTAAATTAATCATAAATTAATATCTTTTATGTTTTATTATTATTATGAGAGATATATTTATGATAGTATCAAACGAAAAATAAAAAAAGGGGACAATGATGGTACCAAATGCCTACATGGTGATATATTTTTTCTCAAAAACATGGATCATTTAGTATGTTGGTGAAAAAGAAAATTTTACTAGTGGATGAGTTTAGAATACATAGAGAATAATTTGAAATGATTATGTAGAAAAATAAGCATGAAATTTATACACATCGACTTGGGAGATCAAAGATTAAAAAGTCAAGTGATTTTTAATGTACAAAGTTAAATATACATTAGTTAGATTATTATAGTTTAAAAAAAAATTTGGTTTAGTATCCATTAGGATATACATTGTATGGATTTATAGAATGATTGAATTAAATTTGGGACAATCTATGTTTTTTGTAAGATTAAGAGGGGTTTTCAAATGATTGTGTATGATAAAATCTGGAAATACATTATATGATATATTCTAAACATGAATTTCCAGATATTCATCATAATAAACAGGAAAAATGCGGAAACCTAAGATATAATTTTTTCTACACAATATTATATTAGAATAATGGGGTGATATAAGATAGAACCATGTTTTTAAGTACTCCTAAGGAATAAATTATCAGGGTTTCGTTCTCATATGTATAAATACATGAATCTGATATCATTGTATGATTAACTAATATCTGTGTAATATTAAGTATAATGATACACGAGGATAATCAAGACAACAATAATTACTGTGTTATATTCAACTAGAATTCTCTCTATTCAAAATATATTAATGAAATAGATATATGAACTATATATTATTAAAAAAAATCTCACATGGGATTAATTTGTGATATCCATAGGATATGTAAGAATAATTTGAAACTAATATATTAATAAATACTTGTCTTCAATTGGTACAAGATGATGATATATATAATTAAGATCATAATTGTATTTAATATTTTATTGGATATGTTAATGGTTAAAATCATTGATATTTATATTAATGCATAACTGAAGAAATAATGTTGGATTAAATGGAAGGATTTTATTAATTTTTTAAAAGTTAAAAATTTATATTTCATGGAGAATTTAAATTTATGTTTCATAATGAAGAAAATAATTCTTTTTGAATGAATAATAGTGGTGTTGGTTTCATCGTGAAGATAGTTTTGTTACATTAAAGAAGAATAGAAATTTTTGAAGTACCTATTCAAAGTAAGAAGCATGTATCATGTAGGTATGTTCATGTTCTGGTGATTATATAATTGTAAACAAAGAGTTTTTAGTTTTAAGAGGAAATTTTGATTTCTACCAGAAGAAAAAACATCATTCTTTGATCTTATTTAAATAGAATACGGTGTATACTATTTATTTTTCAGGTTTTATAGAACATATATTTGTGGTAATCATGATTTCTAGGATCTGGATTTTGATAATTAATCACTCTATACAAGGAATTTCTATGCCACAATAGCATTAATAGGAAAGGAAACCAAACATAAGCCATGATTATTGAGCTGTGAAGAATAATTTAGATCATTTTAAAATAAATCTATTTTTAAAAATTAAATTTTTATCATTTTATTTGATATTTCTGGTTGATTACTCAATTATATTTCATAAATCATGGGCACACAAATGTTTTGGAAATATGGAATGATCGTTGATCATTTTAAAATAATTGAACTGATCCCAATCCTTGGATCAATGTTTTATGTTTTTAAAATATCTCTAACACTTGTTATAGCTATTCTAGAAATTGTTGGAGAGAGAATAAATATTTTTATATATTCAATTTGGATTAGAAAAATAGAGAAATTAATATATTTTGATGTTTCATTAGAGAATTATAATGGAGAATTTTTTTATTACCATATTTAGATAATTGAAGACAAAAATTAGAAAGAATTTTATGGAAAAATGTAACATCATAATGAATATAATATAAAATTAAATAGATATATTTCAGGTTATTTATTATATATATATATATAGGTTAGTTACTTTTATATCATGTGGAGTAAAACACATAAATCCTTAGAGAAATGTAATACTCTAATCTAATATTGGATATGAATAGTGCGTTGAATATGATAGAAAACAAATCATCTATTAAAATATTCTGACACTCAGTAACAATTCATTATATGATGATCATGGGGAGATACCCATGTTTATAAATAGTTCATGACTTCTTTAGTGTTTGGTGTAGTGTAGATGAATAAATAGTAACCCAAGGATCAATAAGTTTTCATTATTAGCCTTTTGTATCAACTATTGTGATTAGAGTCACCTATTGGTATGTCAATATATAATCATTGAATATTATTTATAATATACCATTATTCTTAAAATACTAAAATCCAAAGTCCATAAAAAAATATTTACATTTAATTATATGTGTTTAATGATTTAGTGTGAATTCCATTGAGAGGTTGAAATATTGAACATGATTATTTTAATGAGGTAATAACATATATACATCCTATACAACTAAATTGATATAAATGTTTTAATCATTGTGAACTATGATTGAACAACATATTAGGGTGTTTATATTAATATTTTCCCCATATTCATTCATTCTTGGATCATATTGGGGTGTTTATGATCAATATAATAATATTTTATTATTGATAAATGGATATAGGGGTAAATCATTTAATGATTTTACTAAAATTACATCATGATCACCTATTATATATTGAAGTATTGGTGTGACTATTTTTTATCCATGTTGTCAATTTCCTTGGGCATGATCTCTAAAAGTTATGAATAGTATTTTTTTTCAAATATTGATGTGGTGATGGAAAAGGCCCCACCAAAGATAGTGTTTGATGTGCAAGGTTTCCCTAGGATATTAGGATATTAATAAATATTTTTAGGTGCTTTCATCATTATTTCAGTCCCTATAGTAGTCTTTACATTAAATAGTCTTCATTTCATATGTTTATAAAATTTTTTAGTGATTTTGAGAAGCACAATTAGAGGTTGAAAGGTTCTATAATATAAATTTTCTCATTGGAATTTTTCTTGTGAGATGTATTTTGGGATATATAAATGTATATAGTTTTTTTGTGATATTATAGAGCTATGAAATTATAGTTTACAAGGAATAGACTATGATACATCATTAAAAAAATAATATAACCCATGAAATTGAGTGTAATGTGGTGGTGTATTTGCTAAAAATTTAAGGGTGCAACCTTATGTGTAAATGATTTTTTCATTTCATAGGTCATAGTATTTTAATGAATATCTTCTACCATAAGGATTTAAATCCAAGGAATGGTCAGTAATATGATTTCCAATATTATTAAGACTTTGAGATAGTGTATACTTCATAGATTGTGAATGTAGTCGTGAAATCCCTTGGCTGAATGTCTTATTCCCAGTTAAAGGTTCTGGTGTCTAGGATGTTAGCTTTCATGAAACTGCATTTAGAGGAAGAGGGATTTCATGAAATGATAAATTCATTAAAAAATAATTCATTTTTTATAATCAATATATATTCACATGAAGGATTATTTGTTGTTATGGGGTATGAAACCTTGTTCCAAAGGTATATTATTTTCAAATTATGTTAAATAGGGAGGTGTGGGGGGAGTTCACCCTCTCCTATTGGAAATTAATTTAGTGTTATAATGATATATATATCACCAGTATTATTTTTCAATACATGCATAATGTGAATTTCTTCAATGCTTATATCATGATCTATTACTTATAAGATGGTAAAGTAAATGATCTAGGTTCTTATTAAATTGATCTGACCCATTGGGGTTCTATAGTAGAAGTTTGATAATATGAAAATAAATTTCATGAATGGACTTCAATGATTAATGAATGTAAATAATGATTTCTAGGTTATTGGTGACAGAATAAATTTTTTTTCATAGATCCTCCCTAATTGGGGGAAGATTTTGGTAGAGGGATTAGGGTGCCTATACATGAATGAGATCATATAGTTTCATGATGTTCGATCAAGGGACATATTTGATTGTGACATCTCATATACCACTTATGGGTTATTTTTTAGGAGGATTTATGGATGTTTTTCTGATTGAGTATGGTAATTTACCATCAAAAATTTTGTTAGACTTGGAGGACCATTATGGTTCTCAAGGATATGATGCATACAAGTGTGATGGATTTTGGAAAAATAATGTACAATTTCCCACTGTAAATTTAGTTTTTCTATAAAAAATAGAATAATAACATTAGAATAACACCAAAAAAGTATTGTTTAGACTATTAAAAAATTGCATTCATGGATAGGGGTTCATTAAATGAAGTTGTACAAATTATTATTTTTTCTTCATTTTCCCTAGTTTTTGTCCACTATGCTTTATATGATCTTATCCCTTTATTGGATGTGACACAATAAATATCAATATTTCAATTAAATCCAATATAACCAAATTTTCTATAAAAACTAGGAATATAAAGAATAATGAAACATATGGATTTTATATGGTTCACCATTAAGTGATAACCTAATGAGAATACATACGATTTTTTATATCTACTAGAATTCACTATAATAAAAATGGGTAGATGAATTTTTGTTAGTCATGGTCACTAAATTACATGGTTCTAGGGCATTATGATGTTCTATAAAGACAAGAAATATATCTAACAGACACCCTATATTATTTTAAAATGTGTATTTCATTATTGAAGGTAATATTAATTTTAGAAATACTAGTGTATCTTCAAGATCAATATAAGAATTTTATAATATCATATGTACTGATTTAATGATTATTAAAATATCATATTTAATATTATTGAAATACTTCAATTCCTTATAGGATGATCTAATCGTGGTGATGGTTGATTCTATGTGTTCTACAAAATAAAACAGTGTAACATTTCTACTCTAGTAAAAGATTAACTCCTTCATGGATAATGTTTCTTCCATGCATAAAAAAAAGAAGTAGTAGTGTAACCATTTTTCATTAATCCTACACACTTTAAAAAATATATATGATCAATGATTATCTACATATATATCTCTACTCTATATATATTCACAATGATATATCTCAATATGTTGTTTCTCCTTCAATTTCCAAATATTAAATATTACTCCTATCTCTCTCTTTCCAAAACTATTACCATTATATTTTTATAGATATTCTAAATCATCCCCCATTTTATACAAGGATTAGAATAAATTTCCCCCTATATAGTCCAAAATCATTTCGTGTGTCAACCAGATTTAAATTGGTCCTAATATTCCATTAAAAATTAGAGAACTCCCTAAAATATAATGTTATCTCCACATTTTAAACAAAAATTGAATCATCCAGATATAATATAAATCATATGATATTCCAATGATACTCTTTACTATATTATATCCTTTTTATAATAATCCTAATCATGGCGTGATATCATCCTTCATGACATAATGTTCGATCAATAACTAGATCCATGAGATTTTCCCAATATCATATATTTAATTCCATTGAATAACATAGTGTGATCCACTAGCTCTTCATGATCCTAAAATTTATTTTGTTATGATCTTCATCCACAATTTGGGCATATACACATAGTCCAATCCATATAAATATTCATATTTATCAATATAGTGTGTAAATTCATACAATTTCATTAATAATTTCAATTTTATTTTCTGATTGATAACATAAATCTAAGTAAATTTTATTTATCAACATCATAAAAAAGTAACCAATGGTGGAAATATTAACTACGAACACACTTGTATATCAATGGTCAAGTATTAAAATGGATATATATATCATATATCCATGCATCATGTTAATGACTGTAGATATAGGGGCACTTTTTTCCACATTATGGCCAAGTCATAATTATATAATTCTAATGCCAACAAAAGAAAATTAATTTCCTTTAGAATAGAATAAAAAAGGTTCTATTCCCATGATTTGACCTCAAACATAGATATAGGGTATCCCAGAATGTTTATCGACGTGGAATGTCCCTAAACCATGGATGTATGTTAAATAATAATTCTATTTTCTAGAATGATGGAAGGTTGTGGAAATATTTTGTGACAAATTAATGTTAAATATATCATAGTAATAATAAAATAAAAATATGTCAATAATGTTTTTATAAAAATTATTACATAAAAAATGATTCATATAAATTCATAAGTAAAATTTTGGAGTGGTGATATAGTTATTTAAATAATATGGAAGATGTTTTTTGGTTCAAATCTCACTAAATTGTTTTTATGGACTTATGGAATCAATATCATACTTGTTTCTATATAGATACCATTGGAAATAATATATCTAATATGATATGGACACATCATATAGCTGTGATCATTCCAATGAAAATAAACTATGAGACTATTTCTATACCAATATTCTAGATATTTTCTGTTAGTTGGGTTATAGCCCTTGAAAAATGAGATAAATGTCATATCCAAAATCTCTTTTTATGATTGTAGTGTTTTTCCCATTGTGTATTACAACATATTTCCATGGTAATAAAAATTCACCTTGAATGGAATTATCTTCATCTAACCTAGTGAAATGAGTATTCATATACTTAAACACTGTAAAATGAATATATACATTGTAACATGCATCTCTTGGTTGTAGTGTGAAAGGTATTCTCTGTTTTCTAGTAGAAATGTATAAATCCTTATATTTTAAAATAATTTACTGGATATTTATTTTTATTTATTACCAGGAAAAATATATTAAAAAAAGAAATATGTATCCCTATAGTTTTTTATAAATACATTATGTATCATATCGATTTGATTCGTTTTATTCATTTTGGTGTTGATGAAAAACTTTCTAATAATATCAGACATCTCTATGGTACTTTTTCAAATTAATTTCATGAAAAATATATTATCTATTGGCCAAAATCATATTATATTTATAGATACCCCTATAAAATTATAATTTTCTTTAGAACAGTACTCATGATGTGATCATTAAGACCAGTATTTGATTTATCAATATTAACTTCACATATGATGAATTTGACATTTCATCAACCATAAAAATATATTAAGCCATTATAAAAATAAGTTTGAATTTATCTTCCAAAAGAAAAATAGAATTCATCATCAAGATTTACGTTCAAACATAGCTTATAGTCACCCAATTGAAAATATATTCTTATTTATTATTATTTGTTCTCTAATTCAAGAATATAAAACTTCTGAAACATATATAGTTCACAAAAACATGTTGTTTAAACATCAAGACATCCTCTACGAAAATTAAATTTATCCATTCTTTAATAGATCAATATCTTATTGCAACAAACCATATAGAATATACAACATTTTCTAATTGTAAAAATAACCAATAACCAATATCTTCTTGTTGAAATAATATAACTCTTTATATATTTTTTGTAATAATACCCTAAATCATACTCCACCCTTTTAACTCAAAATTATTTATCGCAATGTATATATGAAATCAATTTGTAGAATTATAGTGCACTATAATGACTCTCCCTTTTTCAATAAAATATAATGGGTTTAACCATTATGGATTCAAAATTTTCATTCCTTATCACCATTTCGTTTTATCCATATATTTTATTAGTTATATTCACATATATCTTTTAAATATACAATTTTATCTCCTTATATATACACTTGCTTCATCAATAAAATACATTTTCTCATATTTTCATTGATCTATACTATATTTCTATAGGTACATGTTGATTATCAAAAATTTATAAATTCTAGATAAAGAGAATATGTTGTACACCTTTTTTTTGAACTCTTTATCATGTTATTTAATATTTTATAGTTTTTCCTCTTCATAAAATATAATTATCTATATAACCAATGATATTTTTTGTCATCATAAAATCCATAGGTTCTACCAACCACAAGTTGATCTAAACTTTGTATCATTTAATACATGAGAAACTTTAAACATTCAATTCATATATGATTCCATTGGTAGAATAAAATATTGATAGACTTACTTTTTCAAGGCTAGACCAACATCCAGTCTCTACATATATTTCACTGAAATATTTTTCGTCCATGCTTGTACCGTTGGAGTGTTTAATAAATAAAAGTTCTAAGACTACTATGTTTGGTATTACTATAGGAAAAAAATTAAGTGAAAATATCTTCAAATATTTTATGTCACTCACATGCTTCCATAATCACGTATAGATTGATATTTTACTTCCTTCAATATATCTTCATGTGATACCAATCATACTTATGCAGTAAAATTAGTGGAAAAACATTAGTATCCCATTTTTATATATAATAAAAATGTTCAACTAATTATTAAAATTTATTCATGATGATATTTTGATCCCGTGTTATAGGAATGACCCTTTATTTCATCATAATGATTCAGCATTTTCTATTGAGGCTAAACAACCATTGTGTCCCAATTAACAACATCCCACAAATGCCTTTAGATATTTACTCCATGTAATAAGATAATTTTCTCAATGGGAAGTCTACTTGTAGGTTATGAAATGTCTTTCCCTCGGACATTTAACTTTCATAAAATTAATGTTCTTGTATGAATCTGTGAGGACATGATCAATTGATCACCAATTCCATGAATCATGATTCTTCATATTCTTTTTTTTAATTATAAAACATGAGATATATCCTTATATTATTTATTGAAAAAAAATGTTTATTGATAAAACTATACACTTCATATAAGGAATTGACACTAATATAATTCAATACGAGTCTCTATAATAGTAAAAAATATTCATCATAGTATGCAACCCTAGAATATACATAGAAATGCAATTAGTATTCATAACAAAAGATTTCAGTTATTTTTGGATTTGATACATTTTAAAATCCAACCGGGGACTTAAATTAGTTAATAATATCAATAACTATGATCCTTCATGTTGAATTTCTCTTCATTTAGCACAATAACACCCCATGTAACACATCTCCCACTTAAATTTTCATCAAATAAATAAATTATAAAAAATAATCAAATACATGGGGGAGGATACATTATGTAAATCATCATGTTATAGAATTTTGTTGGTCTTAGTAAACCAAAAAATTAGTTCCAACATTAATCTAATCCTTTCTAGTAAATTTTAATGCAACGCCATTCAAAAAAATCAATTTAGATTCTTTCTATAGGATTCTTTAACATCCTTTTGATGGGATTCGGCTCAATTGCAATAATAACACATGTATACATGTATAATATTTTGTTACATTAATGTTGTGTCTTTCAACATGCTTCCTCCACTCTACCATGGATATTCCACTAATCAACACTTCTTCCCATTTTTAGGTTTTATAAATCCACTTCGGCACTATTCATTTTTATATCCGTCAATATCTATGAGATTCAACTCATTATTTTAATTTAATAGTGTAAATCATTTCACATTACTAACTATCGTTATCATAGTATATGTAAAATACTTATATTTCATGTAGAATAAATTTTATTTCATTCTAATATGGTTTTTTGAGTAATCAACTATTATTTCTATATATACCACTCATTGGGATCCATCATTAATATCATCCAATGTAACAAGTTTTTTCCAGTGTAAAATTTCTTATTTTAATGTAAATTCCCTTGTAAATTTTCATAGAAAAAGTAGAATTTTTTTGACATCTTATACACCTCTGTTTCCCCAATATTTATCTTTATTTTCACGTTTTTCCCAAAAAAACATCTCTCTTTAAATTCATAAACCATATAATAATTTTTCTGTTTGTGATATTGAATCAATAAATTTATATCTACCATTAATCCCTCTAGATTCAATAAATACGCACTCATGGTGTTCCCCAATATTCAATAAAAGAATAAAGGTTTGAGTAATATTCCCTCAGAGTGTTATTTTTCCAATATCTCAATATTTTTTCCTATATCCAAATATAAATTTTTTCTTCCATTTCTTCCACTTACTTATTATTTAATTAAGTGATTTTATTACTTCTTATTTCAATTCATGGACATTTAAATTTAATACTGATCCATAATCATCATATAATTATCCTCAAATAGGTGGACATTTTTCCAAAACATAATCTTGCTTCTATTTTAGATACGTCATCATTTATTGATGTGTTTTCTCATATATAAAACATGATTTTAGATATATCTCTCGGGAAATTTCTTTTCCCACATAGTGTGCACAGTATTTATATAAGTATGTTTAGAACATCATTTTTTACCAATATTCATGAAACCTTCATTCAATGGAAACAATAAATTAATTAATATTTTATGAACCATGGATAAGTAATGCATGAACTCATATTCCACTACATGAATAATACCCAATTAATCCACCAAACACATTTATGGATTTTATCTCAAATCTATTTCTATAAGAGAATTCTCTAGATTAGAAAATTGATATCATTTCTGATTCTTTTAATAATTCATCATGATTTAAAACTTCTACATAGATATTTAAATTTATATATTCCATTATATATTATAAATAAATTTATAATTTGTTCTAAAAATGATATATAAATTATAAAATTGATTTCAGATTATATGTGTCAGAGATTATTCTACATTTTATTCCTCTTCTTTCCCTTTTCAATCGTTTATTAATAACTAAAATTTATTCACTTTTTCATTTTCAGGAAAGTATTTGCAATATTATCTAAATTCAAACTATATGATTGAATTGAATTTTAAATAATTTCAATATATATATTCAAACACACTAAAATTATTAGAACCCCTAGAACAATGAATAGCCTTACTGAATACCTCATTATCGATACAAATACTCAAACAATATTTTCTCTTTTTATCCTAAACTATTTAACATTAATTTTCAAAGTAATTTTTTAGAATGATATACTCCATGATTTACATTCCAAAATACTGTAACAAGGCGAGTATCAAATTTTACAAATCATCAATGTAATTACCACTTAAAAATGAATGCTTCCTAATTAAACTCATGTATACAATAAGTTCATAATACCTTTATAGATTGAACACATTGATATAACTATTTTTTAACTGAATCCATGTTATGTGAAAATTATGAATGTATTCAAATTGGATAAGGATATTGAATTTGGGTATAAGAATAATTACCCTTATTCTCTAATTTTATTCTATTTGGCGTTATAGACAGTATTCCATCATAGGAAGGAACATGTCCAATATATATAGTTCCCTTATATCAAAAATAATTTATTATTAAATATGAATTTTAATGTAATGTATTGCAATGTGAACACATTTTACTTTTTTCACCAGTAAGGTATAGTCCATGTAGGATACACATAGATATTTTTTGATGTACTAAAATCTACTGTAGTCGCTTTTCACGGATGAGTGTTTTTAGCACATGGTAAATCCATTAAAATACATACAAAACATACACATTAATAGAATTAATCAGTAATAATTTATGTCCCACTATTTCTAATTAACATTTTCACACTACATTGGTGAAGGAAACCATGATTTTTTATAAATTATGGACAATCTATGTTTCGTATATTATTATTCTTGCTTCATAAATCCAGATTTATTTCTCCTTTTATGTACACATTTGGTTCTATATCTATTCTACAGTGCCTAATTAATTTATGTCCCCAATGTGATGGTTGGGTTTATGTATTCAAAAAAACATAGAAGAAGATACTGCATCTTCTAAATGATGATTAATTCCTACTAAGATAATCATGATTCACACATTCGTCAATTAAAATATTTAGTTGTTTAGCCATTCTTTTTTGATGTTTCTTCATTAAAACACCAGATATATTCAATGGAAATAATTATATGGGTTGAATCCTTTCTTCCTCTATAATCTATATCTCTCAATATGCCTCTACCCACTTCTTAAAAGTAGATATACTTAAGAGAGATCCTATAGCTTCTAGTTTGCAATGGTGGTTGGTGATGTTGGTTAGAGAAGAAGTTACATGTGAATAATTTCATGAAGATTATGATATCTAACGAAATATTATGAACCTCATGAAGGTAATAGAATTATTAAAGGATAAGTAAGCTTTGTGAAAGGAATTAATTTTCCAAGGATAGTTGAGATGTGTGAAAGAGGTTTTCTTCGTGATGGAAAAGTGAGATTTGATTAAGGTAGGAACTTTATGAAAGGTTATTTGAGCTTTGTGAAATATGAGATTCACGAAGGCCGTGAGCATCATGAAAGTTGGTCAAATGGAATTTCCTATCATTTCAATGGTAAGGTGGTATTCGTATATTTAATAAAAGTGGATCTTCAATTTATAATCAATATATAACTGAGGATATATTCATTAGAGATAATGAAGGGACCTAGAAGTCCATAAATTGTGGGTGAATACCTTCTAAGAGTACTGGGTGAAGAAAGTGGAAGATGTTGATCCTTTCCACTTGCATTGAGCTAGATAAAGAGACATAGGGAGTGACCTATGGGAATACAGTGAGAAAACCCTAAACCTTGTAAAGGAAGTGATCTGGGGTATAGAAGATATCTAGCCAAAAAATCAGTACTTGAAGTGATTTTTTAGTGAATTTGGTTCAATATGAATATTTTCGTTGTATTCTCCATGGTGGTAACTATGTGAGGGTGATCTAAGTAAAAAATTATTGCGTTCTTCTTCTTTATTTCCGGCATTACATTCAATACATCATCATCAAATAAAGAATGAAATAAAAAGATCATCATTAAATGTTATGTGAAAATAATGTGACCCTATATAACAAAGAGGTCATGATCTATTAAGACACGAAGAATTTAAAGAATAATATTCATACCCAGATTCACCCATACCAGCCCCTCTTAAGGTATCTAGGACAATTTTGTACCTAAAAATAGATAAATTTTATTATTACATGACAACATAGATCAATTTTTTGTAAATATTCTCCAAAAAATTTCACATGAATAGTTATTTCATATTTTAATCAAAGGAACTCATATCCCCTCAAGTCATTCGTGACCTTTCTCAATCATCTCAAAACAACATATAAGAACTATAAATTAACCCATTAATTATTAGAAAATTTTTAATCCACTATTTTCTAGTTCTAAATCCTTGTAGAATTATAAATACTCATGATTGATAATTTCCATAATCTCTTATTCTTTTTCAAATGTATCGTTATTTTGTCCTATATAAATCGCCATAATATATATAAAAATCATTTAAATAAATAGTTTTTAAGGTAAATAACTCATTTGTGGATTCCCTATAATTAGAAGGTTGTCCCAAATACAGTAAACATATTAATGAATTGGTAAATAAATATTCTACATGTTCTCAATGTCAGTTCAACATCTACATTCTCTAAGTTATTCATGTGTAGAAATAGTTTATGTTGATTGTTCCTCTATCCATTTGTATAAAATGTTATACCAATCATGATTATCCGAAAAAATATCTCATGTATGTGATTCATACATGAGTTTTCCTAGAATATTATTCAAGGGTATGTATTTTTACTTATTATATTACTTATAAGTGTATATGAATCTTGTGCAAATCCTTTCACTTGATACTTGAATCCATCACCCAAGACATCTCTTCACATTTAATATCACATTTAAAACAAATACAATCCCTATATAAATGAAAATTAAATCTCCCAATTCTATTTTTGCCAGAATCCATTACACTTAAAATTCAATGTCTTGTTTTCTCTCCCCTTTATTTGAAAAAAATAAAATGGAGGAAAATTCAATTCGATCTTTTGAAAATTATTTTGAAAATAATTCTACTTATAATTGAAATAATTGGAAATATATTCTCCTCCTAATCTCAATAAAACATAATTATATATTTCCTTCCATAAGTTATTGAAATTTTTAGGAATCAGTACTCTCAAATGAAAAGAGATTATAAGGGAATTAAAATAATAAACCACCATTTCAAATTAATGTGACATCTAATTTCTCATAGAATTGTGACATCCACTTATCAACTCTATGTTCATGTGGGTAAAGAAATATTGAAAAATAAGAGTAGTCAATTTAGACAATAATTAATTTTCTAAATGATAAAAAAATGTTATCTGAACCTATATATTTCAATAATAGGTAGATGTATGAATATATTTTTGATAATGATAATGAATATATACTCACTTGAACAAAAAATAATAAAAAGAATTGATCTTAAAAAAATCTTTCAAATTTTGTTAGTTAGTCAATTATTTTTGATAAATATATTAACATTATTTCAAAACAATTATTTGTGAATTATAATCTTACCTCATTCTTCACAATGTTGGTTGTTTATTTATTTTAAAATTTATGAATTCTATTATAAATTCCTGGAATCTTGATCATTTTTAAATCTCCCTTCAAGGATTTATCTGCTTACACCATCACTATCAACTTATATTATTTAAGATATATAAAATAATATACGAATTAGGTGGTTATTCCTACATATATTGAATATGTTAATCCAGGATGAGATTTATTTTGACCCAAATAACACTCTTATTTAATGATCTAAAATAATTGGACCCTTTCATGCTAATAATCATTGAGACTTTGTAGATTCGACAATCCCTTGTTTGTATTTACTCCCATCATTTTTAGAATATTTACTAGGTAAAATAGGCTTGAAAACATTGGGAAAATAAATATTTAATTATATTCATCATTCCAACACTTCATTTCCTTTCTAAACTAATCGATCCATATTATGAGACACCCTTTCTTCACATGGTAAGATTTATTTTATGGTGTGGGATTTTTTTATTTTAATAATTTAACATAGAATAATATTCAATTATACCTTTATTCGTTGTCTATCTAAGAATAATACTTATACATGTAAAATCATAATTTATTGAATAATTCCACTTTATAGACACAATTAAAACATGTTTTTTTTATAGCCTTTCAACCGATTAATTGGGGATATAAAAAACCAAACCATTCATGATATATCCTTCTTAAATTTAATATAATTTGGGTTTAAACAAAATATAAGACAAAAATTTCAATTCATAACCACTTTAAAATGTTATGTGATGTGGAATCTCATTACATAGTAGAAGAAACTCATTTCTATAGGTTTGATTTCTTGGAAAACTACATTCCATTCTTCATATTTTTATTTCTCTCCATAGATTATTCTCTTATGGTACTCTTCCATTGATTTCACAATATACCACCATTATATAGTGCTTAACATTTCCCATTCCTAAATTTTTGATACCATGAAGGGTTTTACTATAATTCAACCAAAATGTTACAACCAATGTTTTAGAACTCATAAACATTTTGAAGAACTGAAAACATTTTTTCATGGATATATTTTTTATTTTTTATCATTTTACATTCATTAAATCAGGTAATAACCTTTTTTCAATGATCCCACAATATTAAATTCTTAAAATATAATAATTATAACATGTTTTTCCAAAAATAGATAACTCTATTCCTAAACCTATATCAAGACCAAAGTCTTCTAATTAGTCTAGATCGTTTCACATTAGGTGAAATATATTTAACATGAAACCTTTTTTGTGAAAATAAAAAATATTAGGGTTCTATTTGGGTGGATAAATTTCATAGGCATCATCACCTCTTACATTGACATATTTTTGTGTATATCACCAATTGTTATAAAATATATTTTTATATAATAATTTTTTAGACCTTTAATATCAAATGAAAATTTAGTACAAAATAAATTTTCATTGTGGTGGGATAATATTTCATTCTTTATCGTGGAATATTCTTCTCCAGAAGAACTCATGTTCCATATAAATTTTTTTGATACAATCTTGCTGTTGGAATCTAATTAAAAATTTATGTGTTGCTATATTTATTCTTTCTATATTATAAAAAACATCTAACTTTTGTAGTTTCTATATTGTTCAACATTACATTCAACTCAATGAATTTCTTATTGATGGTGTGATTCTCTTTATCCAATAACCTCATCCTAACATCCTAATCAATATTAATTGTTTTTGTTTTATCCGAATATATAAATATCATTCCATGAAATGAATTATCCAACTGATATATTACCTTTATTTAACCACTACATTTGCTTCATTTAAACTAATGGAGACTTGATGAATTGTATCCAATACATAGAACACATCCTTGATAGCATTATAAAATTTTATTTCTCATAAATAATTACTTTAAATTATTTATAAATTAATGATACCCTTACATTGTAATTATTAGAATATTATTCAATTTCGTTCACAAGCACTTTGAGTGTATTATATCTTGTCAACTTATATTCTGATGAATATTCTTGTGCATCATCATCTTATTTTAGTAATTATTTCTCATCAACAATTAACATGAAATAAAAAAATAAATTTTATAACATCTAGTTCGTTGTTAATCAAATAATATTTAACCATCATGATATTTAATTTCTGTGTATTTAATGTAGTTATCCTCATAGCTTTTACTTGTCTCATAAGAGGAATATTTATCATATGTTATGTATAATAATTTATCCCGATTTTCATTACCTTCATATAATGGTGTATTCTATTTCATTATTATATCATTTCTATATTTTATGGTCTCTTTAATTATAATATTTTCAAATGTCCACATAGAGACTTATAAAGCTGTATTGATATGGACGAAATCTAATTTTTGTTATCTAAGGCTGTTATTTTGGAGTTTGAAAATTTCCCCTCATATAAATAATTTTTCAAAAATAAATAATTGTGTACTAATAAAAGGAAATAATATAACTAATTATTTTATTTATTATTTACAAGATCCAATATGATGTAGCCTTAGCACCGATGCAAATTGTTTTCCCATTGAACTAATCCAGATACACATGAGAGGGATTGTGAATTATGAGTGGACATATTATTTTTCTAAAAACCATTTTTTTCTTTGGTTTATAACCCCACACTTTTATAATACCCATTTTTGATAAATAATATACGGGTCTATTTACATCTAACCTTGTAGTTCATAACCACATTTAATATATAAATGTAAACAATAATTGTCGCATGAGATTTATATTATGTCCATCCAAGATTTTGGAAACATAATCATTCTAATTTTTGAACTTCTCTTAACATATGGATTATACACAATAATAAAATAAGAAATTATAATGTGTTCCTTAGGTGTTATCCTGATAATTTTTCCCCCAAATTATAGATGCATTATTACCATAATAGATAGCTAAAAGGACTTCACTATCTTTTACATGTGAAGTTATATTTATACTAAAACACATAGTCTTAAAATTAAACTAGCTTTATGATTCATTATTCATTTGAAGAAGATAATTAGTATATCTAAGGATACCCTGATAGCCAATATTATTTGTCTCATTCG
Source organism: Viscum album (assembly GCA_963277665.1). NCBI lineage: Eukaryota > Viridiplantae > Streptophyta > Magnoliopsida > Santalales > Viscaceae > Viscum > Viscum album. The sequence goes on from OY728146.1 coordinate 367,381,975, forward strand.
ACACTATAGAGAATCATGGACATCATTTATGTATTTAATTTATCATAATATAAAAATAAAAATATGTTTTATGCTCAGTTTCCTGGTTCAGTTAAGAATCTATTTACAAGACATAGTCATCTAAAAATCTCAATATCATGACCCAAAAACATATTTTACCCAGATATAATGTATTTATTTTCACTGTTGTATATTATCACATGGAAATATGCACTGAAGTACATGAGATTACTCTTCTCTTCCACTTCAACATCTAACTCTATCCATTAGAACAAGTATGCCCCCTAATATCTCTATCCATATAATAAAATGAGGATCTTCACCTTATATTCTCACTTAATCTCCTCATATTTGACACCCAAATAATCATAAAACTGGATCATTTCTTTTGATTATCGTCCTTCCTCACCATAGCTTCCAGTGGATCATTTTTTGATCATCATGATCACTAGGTGGATTTGGAAACTAACTAATTTTACTCTATAGTAGCATAAACATCTTAATTATCAATTATTTAATCATCCTAGAAAATATTAATACCTCATGATTAGATTATGATTATTTCAAAATCATTAACCATTACCATTATAATCATAATTCAGAAATTGAATGGTGAGAGTAATTCTTTTCCAACTAAAACAACCTGTACAAAATACTCATATTTAGTTTCACATAATTTTTCCAGAGATAATTTTTTAACTCAAGAATTACTCTATGAATATCAATAGTAAATGCTTCTCATTTGGTAAATTTATTATTTATATTATTAATCTAAATCTTCACATTCTTCTTATCCAAATACAAATTATGTGAAATCCATCACATGATTGTATATCATGATTAACTAGATTAAACCATAAGGTATTTTTTGGGAGCGCACTCATAAAAATATCCACATATGAACACTATGGTGTAGTGTATTCAGATTATAACTCCCTCTAGTATGTGAAATTATGTTATAATGTATGATATTCGTATGAAAATGGTATAGAACATCGATTGGGTTTTTGAAACAAAATAAACTCAATACAATCTCATATTCATTTGCTCAACTCATAATAAATTATAATTTATAGGGATAGATTAATCGTAAATGAATATATCAAGGTTTAATATTATTTTCCATGAAAACATAGTAATATAATTTTAAAATTATAGATTTTAAAAAATAGGTCTCCCCTTCAAAGTATCATTTATTATTCTTTATGTTAATCTTGGATCATTAGTTCTTTAATATTAGTGATTTTATGAATTCAATGTCACAACACATGTATCATCCTAATATTTCTTATTAATCATGTAATTTTATAAAGATTTGTTTTTCATTATGATAAATGATAACGATATTATCTATCTTACATTGGGTAAAGTATTTATAAACCTCATAATTTATCACAAAATAAATTGTTTCACTTATTCATAAATACCCAAAAGGTAATTTACTTAGATGACATATTATTGATAATATTATTTATATACCTAGCTACAAAACATCAAAAGGTGTGGCTAGTTCCCATTTATTTCCTTTTAAAAACATCATCTATCTATCTAAATCATCCTAAAAGTAAAAATTTACCTTTGTGAAAATTAATATTCTTACATAGGATCCAATTCATAACTGATTATAGGATATGAGATGGCCCTAATAGTCAAATCCCAATCTAATGTATTAGTTTGTGCATCAATGACATTGAATAAAACCAATCCCACTATGCATCGACATAAAATAAGTTTTTAGTTGTCAATTTTTACTCTACAATATTATATCATATTGATTAAGAACTAGTGTTACTATTTATTATGATCATGTAGCCCTTATATATTTGGTGATGAAATCAAAGACTTAACAAATGTTGGTGAGAAGGATCTAATTTCTACTTTTGTTCAATTTTTTTATTAATATTAATAAAGGTGTTATGAGGAGGTGGTTGATTACAATTAAAAGATTCCTAACATTTTCAAAATTAAAATTACATTAAAATACCTACCTAATGACCATATTCATTGGGAGTAGTTATATTTTTCTAAAGAAGTTGTTTTTCGGAATGTTGACATGGTACTATCTTTTGTATCTTCTTATGTCCTATCAGACATAAACAACTTCAAATTCTTATTTTTAAATGAATATGAAATATTACAGCTAGGATTATCTATATCATTTGAATAAAATTACGATCAAATTATATGAAAATATGTAACTAAGGGTGTAATATAATCTATTTTTAAATTTTTTAATCCATTATATATTTGAGGCCGTGTTGGACATCAGATGGATTCAATGAAATTTATAAATATTGGTTTTTTTCTTATTTTTTTAAGGAATATCATGATTCTAAAAAATATTTCAACAATCATAGTTTGATAATAACATGTCATAGAGTAAATAAATTAACTAGAAACCAATAAAAATTTTTGACATCATTGTACTCAGGGGAGTATACTCCCTATGTTATTTTAATAGGACATTTATAAACCTCAATAGAATTGAATCATAAAGAATACTGGGTATTGGGGATATGAATCTAGATGTGATAAATCCTAGAAAAGAGAATAAATAGTTGTTTTAATATTTATAATAAATTAAAATATAATATTTTGTATAACCACATATTTATAAATAATAAAATAGAAAGGAACCTAAACAATTAATTTTTCAAAAAGACATCCATCGAGGAAACCAAGTGTTACAATAAAACTCAATACTCAAGATGTTGTTAGGAAAAAAACATTCCACATTGGCGGTTCAATTTAATGTCATTATTTTCTACCATTTTTGTAAAATTAATGTTTTAAATTAAGTAGAAGAAAAATCTTTTATATTGGTAGGATTAGGATAATGAAGTTATTTGAAAATATAGCCCAAGATCCAATTCAAGAGATCACATTCCTATAAACTCTCTATAAATAAATATAATTACTATTTATATTTTGTTAACACTTAATTTATTAATGTTATTCCATTGAAATATCATCTTACTAATAAAAATATGATAAAATATTTATGAAACTGCATCATTTATGTGCAGGGAAATGAAAAATTATAGTTTATAATTTTACAGAAAAAATTATTCATATAATATTTGTTTCAAACCCAAACATTGTGTTTATTTCCATTTCAATTTTAGTTTACTTTTACACTTTATGAGATAAATTTAAATACCTACACTAATTCGAAATCCATTCCAATGTGGTGAAATTAAATTTACCTATTGAATCACCGTATATGAATTCTAAAATGAAATTGTTTTCGAATAATAAGTGATTTAAATTACTAAAAAGAGACCATATTTTTGAATTATATAACATAACATGCATTCCTATATTGTCACATCGAGGTTTTTTTCATCCCTACTATGGGTTCAAGTTGGGTCTCTGGTCTTCTCTTGAGACCTGGGTGTTATGGGTTGTAATATTTGTGGTAAATTTATATATAGTTTGATTATAGGTCCTTCCCTTGAGGATTCACATGTGTATTTCGAAAAAAATTGGATGGTTTGACTCATACAGCATGTGGTGCATGGTAGGAACACTATTAAGGAACCCAACCGCCCCTACCTAAGAAACTATGAGGTAGGTAATGGTTTTGAGTAGTGAGCTACCACAAAACTTCCACACAGTAGGTCATCCCATTTGAGCCAATCATATGGTAAGTGTATCCATGGTAGAGTGAGGGACAACATCACCGCTCGGTTTGAAAAACTATACAGACTAAACATGCTTGATGTATCGATAACTAAAAATTCTAAAATTTCCATCGTTTCCTCTCAGGTTTTATCCTCAACTCCAACTTTCCATGACCAATAATACCTCTCCATCCCATTGTGTTCCTCAACCTTCCACCCCTCTCCCATGGGATCCCATTATTTGGTAAATTTAGAATGGTTTCTCCTTGATCACTCAAGGAAGTTCCTTCTTCCCTTAATATACACACTTTTCTAGGGTTATTCTTCTTTTTCTATGGGGTTTTAGTTATCCACAAATATGAGAGAACAATTTATTGTAGAATATATTCTTATTATGGTTAGATCATGATGTTTTTGGTCGTGTAATCCATATGGTGGTGCAGTTGTAGATTCACACTGTCTTTTATAAGCCTCCATGATTGTTGTTAGTGGTTTTATGCTTAAAATTTTACTGATGAATTTAATAATGTTTGATATATTCTTGTTTCTATTATTTGTATTATATATGTGGTGAAAAATATGTTTTTGAATGGATTTAAGGTGTATAATTTTTGAAGAATTGGTTTTCAAAGGAGAGGAGTTTTGTATCATGTGGGAACCCATTATGGGTAACAAATGTGTGTTTTATAAAGGGTATAAGGTGTTTGATAAAAAGTGTATGTGATGCAAAGAATTATATGAAATGGAATTGTGGAATGCATTCCTTGAATGTTGGGTTTTTAAAATGAAAGTGGTTTTATTTTAGGTGTGCCTCTTTTTTATGATACCTGAATTTAATTTAAAAATTGTCTGTGTGATTTTATAAAAAAAATTCAATGGTGTGAATGGTTCATATAATTTTATTTTGTGTTTGTTGGATATAAATGTGGTTTTGGTTTTTGAATGTTTATATTTATCAATAATATTTATACTATAGATTAGGTTTATATGAACGTGATATTACATCTGACATGTGGAAAGAATGTTGATCACAAGGGTAATCCTATGTAACTGGGTTGGAAAAGAAGGACTATAATACTATTAATTCAGAAATGGCATGGACCCGTTTTCTCATAGATGACTTGATAATTAAAAGACTAACTAAATATTTTTGATAATCAGAGATAACTATAAATTTGGTTGTCTCTCAACTTCAGTGGATCGATCATGAAAATTAGTTTCAATGTTGTTTCTATACCACATTTAACTGAGATGCTTTCTCTCTAGGTTATCACTCTTAGCTAGTTAATATAAGGATATAATGGGACATTATGCTCTATTGTGATATCGTACCAACCATTGGCATACTATGTACATTTGTTTTTGTCTTCAAATGATAAGCATATTTTCCTTTAAAATGTAATCCATAAAAAATATTATTTTATTTAGCTTTTAATGATATTAAATGTTATCTTTTCATATAATTTATATAGAATGGAATATATTTTTTTTAATGGAACCCTACTAGGAATTGTATCACAACATAATTACATTATTTGATGTAAGTAGACTTTGTTTTTTTGACACGGGTGAAGTCAATGTTTTTGAAGATGGTCGTTTGGGATGCTAGTGGTTCCCTCATGTGGATGTTGTGGTGGGGGCGTGATGGTGATGCTCAAATTGTCACATAAAGATTTCATGATTATTTTTTTGTCACCTTTTTTTTGTTAAAGAATTTTTTTATTTTTGTTTAAATGTTGTAAACATGAATCTAAAAAATTGGTATTCTATGTTTGGTAATAATAATTTATTTTGGATTACCAATTACTATTTATTTTTATGTTTATTAAATCAGGTGAAATCATTCCCATGTTGAATTTTTGATACCCAGGAACCTAGTACAAACCTTTGGGGATATGGAATGACATTAGTTCTATGCTATAAATCTAGTCAGGAACTAGTTCAGATGAAGTCCTGCAATAGTTCATGAAAAAATGGTATTAGAAAAGGTACACAATTTTTAGCATGAGTTCTATTAGTTTTTGTCTTGATAGAATGGTTCTATGATTTTTAGGGATTTAGCATTTGGTTGTGATTATGTTACGGGGCCTGCAAAACTCATTTAAGGACTTGAGTTTGCATGGGATGTTTGGATTCATTTGAGTGATCTGGTTCTTTAGGTTTGTTTTATTTTTAGGAAATGAAGGGGGTAGGTGGTTAGTCTAGTTATATATATGAGCTCACAGGCATGGAAATCCATGTGGACCCAGGGACATGGTCTTAGACGACTCTTTGTGACAATGTTTTGATTGGCGTATGGCTTCTAACTATGTGGTTGAGTCACCCAATGTAACTATTTTTCCATTATAAACTACCTTTTGATTTCTTTATTTCGAAGAATTAATTTGAGAATACTTGTTTGAAAATTGCCAATACTGTGTTTTTATGATGAAATAGTATGTTTTTGGGAATTATGAAAATAGATTTTGAGTACAATTTTTATAAAACCATGTAAATTTAATTATCGTAAAATAATTTTGGGGGGTAAAATGATGATTTTTTAATCGAGATTTGGATTTCTATAAGTGAAACTAGATGATTATCAAAAAAAATTCCTAGAAAAAAAGAATTTATCATAATAAAGGATTGAAATTTTATAACTAAGGGGGATTAGTTTATTTCAAATAATTTTTTTGTAACCAAAATATTGGTTTACTTATAATTTTATTGTTAGGAAAATAGAATTTATTTCAAAAATGGATATTGGAATCTATTTGGAATAAGATGAAATGATTTTTTAATCAACTACTTTTTGAAATAATATGAAACTAATTTCAAGAGAGAAACCATGGGATTCTGTTTTTAGATAGGATGAAATTATTTGGTGTGTAGAGTTTGAAAATTGGTTTCATTTAATGTGGTTAGTTATTTTGAATTGATTTTAAAAACATTTGGAAGAAGTTTATATTTTTTGGCTAGGGGCTATCAAAAAACGGTTTCGAGAAATTTGAAATGGTTTGTGATTTGATTTTTAGTTACAATCAGTTTTATGAGTTCTTATTCCTAGAGTTGACAACCATTATACAGAATGTACTGCATGAATGTGGTGCATGGTATTTGATTAATATGAGGTGGCCAGAAGCTATGGGTTGTTGGATATGTTATCACTAATTTTAGGCATGGGGGCATGTGGTACCGTAGTGGTGGTAACTTCAATAATCAAATGTCATCATGTATGAATGATCTAAAGCCCTTCAACAATTATGGATTCCCAAGTCAAATGATACAGTTTTTTCTAGTTGTTCCTGGGAAATATTGTGGATCAAGATCCACCACATTAGTTATGGAATCAATCTAGTTTCAGGAGTAGTAATCTATTTTGGGAAGTGTTTAAAGTCCTTATTTAATGGTCATGTTTAGTGGTGTTTTGTGGAATCATATGATCATTAAAATGAAAATTTTGATATTATGGATTCATTTGAGAATATCTGTTTTAATTGAAGCATTTAATTCTTTTCAAAATATGGATTTTCCATTTAAAAGGAGAAGTGTTCCATGGGGATTTTTTTTTGTTTCTTGTTATGGGTGAAAGATGATGATGTCTGTGCAACTTCTATGTCTTTACATTGGTGGAATGACCATTTTAGAGAAAGTCAATCTCATGAGGATTTGTGTCCTTTTGGTTTATATTGAAATGTTTTTTGGTCGCTCACGAGACAATAGGATGTTTTAGGACATGGGGTTGTCAGCTTCTAGCTGTGAGTCAATAGTTGCTTCAAATATAAGGGCTCCATCCATAAGCCTAAAAGTGAAGCTCACACGTAGTTAGGAACCATATGTGTGTGAAGGAACATGGTACATCTTAGTCTTAAATCATAGATTAGAATGTTTTATGCTTCTTTATTATAGTATAATTTCACTGGAAAGGTAAGATTTTATGGGAATAGATTTGGAGCCCCATTATTCATTGAAAGACTTATGTATGAAAGAGTTAATCCATGTTTATAAGGAGGCATAGTTTCCTTGGTTTTATTTACTCTAGTGGTTTTACCTTTTCTAAGATTAATCTCTATTGGTTGTCTTTTTGTGGTTGACCCTATTAATCAGTTTCTGTTTTTTATTGTTATTATCTAGGGATAGTCACATACAATAAGGATGGTGTTTTACGTTGTGATTTTCATTCGGTTTAGAGATTCTTTCAGGGGGACCATTGCGGAGGAGACATGTTTTATTCATAAAGGTAGTTTGGCCCATGTCAGGTAGCCATGTCAGTCAGTACTAGTTGGTTCTTAGAGTGGGGAGTCGTTTCAGGCCCCCTGTGTCGTTAATTCAATTTGGTTTCTAGTGTTGACATTGTAGTGGGTTGCCTCACTCAAAGAAACACAATTTGGAGTTCCTTTTTTTGAGTAAAATTTTCGGTTGGAGTGCACTCAATGGAATTGTTGGAGGACGTTTGTAGATATATTCATAAAAATTGGTTCAGATTAACTTGTTCATTTACGTTGAATGTTATGAGTTTAATTTTGTGATTTCTAAATTGACATTGTCTTGAGTGTTTGAATTAGGTAGTGTGTAATTTATTTTTCATTATGATAGATCAAATAGGGGTGCGGTGGCCCTTTTGGGAGAATTTGGCATATAGTGGGGAGTACATTATGTCCTCCCATGTTATATATAGTTAATATATATCTCTATTCATGGTTACCTTTATTCTCATTTGATGGTTGTGGTAAATCTATTTATGTTATAAGGGAATATATTTTCTTGTCATTGGATCAAACCATAGAATGTATTTTTGGATTAAAAAATCATTCTGTTGTGGACACTTATCACACTCAGATTTTTGTTTTCATCCATGGCCCCAGTTTAAGATGGACCTCTGTTTTTAAATCGGGATTTTGGTGTGATGGGTTTCCATTTCTCAGGTAATTTTCTACCATGTTTTGGTATAGTTATTTCAATTGGATTTCCCAATGTTTTTCGATAAAAGATGGTGTTTTTTCCTATACAACATGTGGCACACAGTTGTCGCAAGGTTTGGGGGCATGTCCATGTATCTTTGTGGTAGGTTATGGTCTCATAAAATGAACTACCACAAGAATTCCGCACTCTAGGTCGGGCTGTGCAGGACAACCATAAAATAGGTTCCTATTTGGTGGAGAGGGGTGAATGGACACCGTATGGTTTGACATATTGTGAAGGATAATTGTGTGTGATATCCAGATCATTCAAAATTCTAATATCACCTTTGAGTCCTCTCTGGTTTTAGCCCTCACTCACCCTTTTCTCGACCCATATGGCCTCCCCATCCCTAGGTGAGCCTCCCTCTTCTTCTTATATCCCTTGGTCTCCCCTCATTTTCTGGATTTAGTATGGGTTATCCAAGATCCATTATATTAGTTATTTAATATCTTGATTTCCCCTATATTCTATGGTTTCTCTTCCACTTCGTTGAGGAATTATTACACCAGTAAGTTGGGAGGTCAATTTAGGGTTTAATATTGTTTATTAGGGTCTGATCTCGATGTTTTTTGTTTGATATTTCTATAATAGGGTCATGTGGTGGTGTATTATTTTTCACCGATTTTTTGATTTCTCCAAGCGAGAGGTATGTAGTTTCATGATTAAACATTATTTGATGAATTTAATATGCTTTATTTTATTGTTATTTATGTTCTATGGATTACATATGAGGTGAAAATGTGTTTTTGAAAGAATTCAAGGTGTGTGTGTATAGAAACTAGTTTTCCAAAAGATATGGGTTGTGTATCAAGTGGAAACCCATGATGGGTCTCTAATTTGAGTTCAATAAATGGTGCACAGTGATTGATAAAATGTGTATGTGGTGTGGAGAATGATTTGAAATGGATTTCTGGTATGTATGACTTGAGTGTGGGTATTCTAAAATTAAATGGGTTGGTTTTAAGGTTTACTTCTTCATTATGGTCCTTGCATATGCTTTATAAATTGTGTATGTGATTTTACAGAAATGTGTGAATAGAGTGAAAGGTGTTTTTCGAATTGGTTTGGATGTTCTTTCGATTTAAAAGTGGTTTTGTTTGTGAAAGTAGTGATTTATCAAGAATATGTATTTTTTTGGATCATTTTTATGTGAAAGTGATATTGTGTGTCACATATGGAATGAAAATTGAGCACAAGGGGAATCCTAGGTAACAAGGCTGGTGGGCTAGGACTAGTATGGTACTGATTCAGAAGTGGCTTCAACCCGGTTTGACTAGTTGTATTGATGATGAGAACCCTAAATAAATATTTTTGAAAATTGGAGACCAATATAAATTTGGATTTTACTCGTATTTAGTGGCCCATGCATGAGAAATATTTTCTGTGTGGTTATTATTCAACATTTCACCAAGATACGACATCTCTAGGGTCTAAATCGTAACTTGATCTAATAGAGATCTCTCGTAACACAGTTCCCTATAATGATATCATACCCACCATCAACATATGGTGTACCTTGGTTGGTGACATGAACAGAAAAACATGTTCTCATTTAAAATTTTTTCTATAAAAACATATAATATTTTATTTTCATAGAAATATTATGTTATCTTGTATTATAATGTTAATATCATGGAATATTTTTGGAGGGTGGAAACCTAAAAAGATTTATCTCATAACCTACATAAACTTTTTGGTGTAAGTATACTTTTTTATGTTTGACATAAGTGAAGGAGAGATGATTGGAGATGGTGGTTTAGTATTATATAGATTCCCTCATGCAGGTTTTCTGGTGGTGGATTGAGGGGACTGCTACCATTATCACATTGAGATATTGGGATAATTTGGTTATACCATTTTTTATCCATTTTATATTTTATTTAAATTTTTCAAACATGAATCGTAAAATATGTTATTCTATGTTTGATTATTATCATTTTTTTTGGATTAATTGTTATAGTTTTTTGTTGTGTTTTATAATCATTTTTAATCATTCCAATTTTGTGTTGCTGATACTCGGGAGCTTATTTCTAGTGCGTGCGGATTCAGAATTCCCTTCAAGCCTTTCAATAGACTAGTTCAGACACATGTTCATATGACATCCCAATTTGGTTCATGACATACATTTTATCCATATTTTTATAATTAATCATTTCAAAACCATTGAGCATTGTGAAAATGATTCAATATCGGATTAATGCATTCTTTTTATTTTTAAATACTCTATTATAATTAAATTTATTTTCATGAAAATCATTTAATTTAACTATATTTATCCTCTCATCCATTAATAGACCTAATATTTCCTCGTATTACAATCCAAAAATACAAATCTACCTTTTTCAATATGTTTATGTATTATCTATTTTGAATTCCTGCATGGGGGAGCGAAATGGTTGGCTGGAAGAAGATGTCTTGTAGAATATTAATGAGTTGAAGTTAAGAAGTACCAAATATGATATATTTATTTATTTCATGGAAAATCATGATTTAAGTAATGGGTTGATGTTCCATATATCCTTAAAATCCAGGTGTATAATTTTTCCTCTTATTTGAAGTGAAAAATGACTCTCTTTTTATAAAACAACTATAAAGGCTACGCTAAATTTTAAATCCTTCCAAACTATAAAGTAAATGAAATAGAAAATTTAATATGGAATAATAATTGGGGATAGTTTTGAATTTATTAAGGTTATTACATCACAATACAATTAAAAGCTGATGGGAAGATGGGTTTTCCATAAAGGAAAAGAATAAATTGATTGTTATAGCTGACCTTGCATGGATGTTCCAATTTGTTATGCTATCTAAAGTATAATATATAGATTTATTAATAATTAAATTAAAAGAAATACTTTGAAATGAACCAATGTGGAATAGAAAAAAAGAAATATATATCATAATATATAAAAAGGTGGATCACACACCAACATAACGATCTTAAGGACCTATCTACATTCAAGATTATATCATAGAAATATAATAAAAAGTGAAATATCCTATGTAAATAGATTAGGGGACTCATACTATTAATATATTTCTTAAGGTGCGATAAATTTTATGAAAAACTAAAATGTTTGGAATATTATAAATTGAATAGAGTATGAGATGAATGATACCATTGTCTAATGATGAAAAAAATCATGCATTATACTTCCACATAATGTCAGTCCGACTAATGTTCCTTTGAATATTTTCAATAGAAAAACCTACACAAGATTTAAATAATAACCCTTAAAATACCTAATGGTATGAATGAATAAATAACTATATTTTTTATATAAATAAATCAATGAACCCATCAATGAACCTATCGTGATCATGTAAAAAAAATCCTTTCTTTAAATTCACACTTGAGTTTTGATAGAATTTTTTTGTTGGAATATATTTATAAATTAATATTTGTGGATGGAATATGGAAAAAATAATTGATTATGCATAATGATGAATATGTAACTAATAATATTAATGTTAAATGATAAAATTTTTAAACACAATACTGAAAAGGAAGCTCATAATTTCTTGGGTTTAAATTTTTTATAATAATATTTCTGAAATTCTATAATCTAAGTGTATAAGGATAAATTGTGGGGGAATTAAAATACTCCATAAATTCATTATATTTTTTAATAGATATTTCAATTTATTCCAATGTTTTAGTTTTTAAGCGAGTTCTATGGTTTTTCAGAATTAATATATCAAATTTTTATATTTTATATATATCGATTATATTGAAAAAATTATAAAATTAATAGATATCATGGTTTTTTTGGAATAAATAAATGGATTAAAAATAAGTATCCTTTTTTTAATGTTTTTCACACAAATTTTGGGAAAATTGAGTGTATCTATAAGGATGAATTAAATTATATTTAATCATCATACAACATCCATAAGCATAATTTAATAGACGTGCACATATGATTATAATTTATATACTCATTGGTTATGGATCATAAATCCATTTAAGTATTAATTCCCATAATTTTGGATAACATGTAATAAAAAATGACGAGGTTTTATGGATTAATTCTTATAATAATTTCATATATGTAAAGATAAATACAAATGAACATATTTAATATAAAAATTAAATATCATATACATGATCAACATCATGGATTAATTCCCAAAAAAATGTTCCTATAATATTAATATTCTATTATTCATAAATATAATAAAAAATTTCTTACTTCATTAGATTTATTTTCATTTATCTAAAAATGAATATTGAAAAAGAACTTAATGGTCATCTTCTCGATGATCCAAAATCCTAGAGTTCCACATCATTATGCCTAATATAAATAACAACTATTCAATTAGATTATAATAAATGGATAATCAATCATAATTCAAGATTGATAATTTTATAATCAAATAAATAATGAGGGATGCGAATTTTAATAGGCCTATATGAAAACTAAGAAAAAAGACTAAGTAAAATGGAATGATAAATGATTATTGGAGGAGAAATTATCTTTTAGTTTTTTCTAAATGATAAATATGGAGCCATGAATTTCTGAAAAATGAGAAAATTAGGTGGATTAGATTCTTGGGATCCCACCACTACTACTATAGTTTTGGTTTTATCATGATTCTCATACTATAAAATATTATTCTCGTTTTCCTATTTCAACCACTACATATTTCATGGAGGGTAAAATTTTATGGGATACTAGGTAAGAGAATTATTTTAATATTAATGCTTGAGTACCCCACTTCATCAATAAAACACTTTATTATATTAATAGTTTTTTTGTTTAGAACTCATTCTTCATATCATATGTGATTGTTTATGATTTAATTAATCTATAGTATAATGTCATTGTTATATAGAAATTTAGGTTTTTATAATATGTTATAATATATGTTTGATATAATATAAATATTTTGAGTAGTGATTATATTTTAGATTTAAATATCTTAAGTGAAGGGTAGTAGAATATCATTGGGTGACTTGGAAAAAAATTAGGATTTTCTCTTACCTGAGTATTATATGAATGGTTTGTTCCAACATTTTGTAAAAAAAATAATTTATGAATTCAATGTTATGATCTTAGTTTAGTCAAACCTCAATTATACAATTAGACTAGTTCTTATATGTGAGCAAATTTAGGGGACTCGAAAATTGTAGTTAATAAATGGAAAAGTATAGTAATTTAGAAAATGATAGAATTATAATTGAACATCCATTCCTAAATAATAACCATATAATCATTTTATTTTCAATCCTTGTATTCATTCTTTATAATTTCATTATTTTAATTTTCTTTTTATCAAACAGTTAAAAAACATCCGTTTTTTATGAAGTGGATACAACTTTTTTAAATCATCCTCGATGTTGACATTCTAAGGACTCCACTAATACAACATTCAACCAAAGAAAATATAAAACACTATCACACCCCGTGAAAGTTGTTCTAAAACTCAATTACTTCTTAAATAATGATATATCTACTATGGGATGGCTCTTACACTAACATTTATATGATACAATGTGGTTTGATTTTTGAAAAAATCGATGATTGTTTCATGGGTTTCTTATTCAACATCAATGAGTGTGACGTCAAATTATTTTATCCATTGTGGGTCTCTCTTTTCATTCATATCTATCTTCATCATTTTTAGAAAAATATATATTTTATTGCATTTTTTCTATGGGGTATATAGTGATTAAACCAATTTTGGTTTTTGGTGAATGCTTTGTTGAGTCTATCGTTGCACTCCTCTAATGAGTAAAATCATTTTTCCTTCAAAAGTTTTCTCCATTTGATATAATCTATCTTCCAATTTTTTAAAATAGATTATTTCCTTAGTAATCCAACGTCTCTATTTTATTATAATATCAATCCATATTTCAATTATTTTCAAAAAATAAAATATGATAAATTAATTAATCTTATAATTATTTATTACTTAAGATGGTGATGTAATAGATTATCATTTACTATTATGATATTGGGCATTTGGAAACACAATTACATTTTTCCCAATAATCAATTAAAGTATACATTTATTTAGATTTCTTATTATGATTCTTCACAAATAGATCCTTCATGAATTTTCATTGTAATTTTCAATTGATAATTAAAATATCATTTTCTTCCACATACTATTTATTCCTTGATCGTCTGTTTCTACCATATCATTTCTATTGAAGTAATTTAAAAATATATTAAGATACATCATCATTAGGTCCTTCACTACAAATTGAGAAATCCATAATTTCCAACCATTATGTATATATATATATATATTTAAGTATGTTATCCACACTCCAAGATATATTTTGACATGGATAATACATTATTGCAACCCTTTCACTTGAGACATTTATATTTCTATTTTTGTTAATGATCATAAATTATCTCACTCTAAACCACCATTTTACACCAATTTGGATAGTTTCATTACTTAATAATACCTATTAATTTATTAGTATTTAATTATCTATGAAAAAAATCATTCATAAATTAATAATATACTCCATACCAAATCTCTCATTGATCCAACATATCTTACAAGGATTTAATTTGATTTTATTTACTTCATTATAAATATATGGATAGAAAACATAATGGTGTTTCAAATTATTCCCATAAATCACCATCGTTACCTACTTCTATAAGGAAGTATGACTCTCTAGATGTACAAATACCTTTCAAAACATAATGAGAATCAAATTTATAAATAGAGTCTGATTTATTGATAATTTTTGTATCATTATAAGATTTTCTGTCCTTTCAATGGGATGAATCTATAACTTCCACGTCAAGTGATAAATTTACATATATTTTATCTGAAAAAATTCAAATATAAAAAACACTAACACATAGAATTGTCATATTGAACACCTCATTGCTGATATGTCTATTCAACAGCTTTTTTATCTCAGTATCCCAAATTATATCAAATTCTATTACAAAATATGTTTCCGAAAGTATATATTGTATGATCAATATAAAAAAATACTTTATAAAATATAATATATACCTTTTCCAAACATAAATGTTAATACCATTATTAAATAGAGGATTCAATATTGAATCCCTATGAGAAAAAAAAATATAGATATATTTATATATTTTACAAAATAAAAAACATTGGGAATTGATACCACTTTTGGGTGTAAAGATAAATATATGCACCTTCAGTGGGGGTTTTGAATTTGAATTTATAATGAATTAATCTTTTCTATCTTATTTTAGTTCTCTAGGATATACCAATATTGTTCTCTTATTTGTAAGAAAACATGAAGTATCTCTCTTCCACATAACATTAGTATTATCTAATATTAAATATAAAATTTAAAATAAATGGGAAATAACATAGAAGGATTTTTCTATTGTTTAAATTATGTGAGAATACAAGGAGATTATTTAAAATTATGATCTAATATACTATTATATACTTTGATCACATTTGGTGTATACTTGTTTTTAGGTCACACTCACTCTATCCAACATAAAAAATACTTAGATGTTTTTTAAAGAGCCATTTTTATCAAAGGGACAACACAATATATTTTCCCATATGAACCACATTAGTTAGGAGATAAATAAATTTATAGACATTGGTGTCTATCCATTATTAGATTTTTAGACCAATTGAATCATACCTCCTGTTTTTATGTCTCATTAATGTCTATATTAACTACCTATTCAATCCTTTATGTCATAATAGGATTTAGTCCTTAAAATTATGGTTGGTTCAATGACTTTAAAAAAACAAAACAACAATTACATCCCCCTTTAGATTATGGTTGATCCCTTGTGGGGGAATCATTTTCTCCCCCTTCATCGAATATTAGATATTTTATTATAACCCTTATTATTAGACCAATATTCCTTTAATCACTAGATATAATATTTGGCACTCAATGCATGGATCTCACATCCAATTATTATCTAAATTGGATCAATAAATATTTTTTATCTCCTACTATTTCAATATATTTAATATTTATCCCTACTATCTCTATCCAAAATGACTATGCATAGTGTAAATATTGATAATAAATATAATATTTCTTAGGAAACATTGTATTGGGATCAATTTAACCCTTCTTGATACTCCATGATCATTTCATATTTCAACATAATTAGTATGGTTATAATATGTTAATTAAAATAATTTAGCCTTATTACATCCAATGTTATCTCCTAATTTTAATGTCTAAAAATTTTTCTTGTTATATTAGAATTAAATTATTAGGACATAATTATACTTATTTTAGTGTTATCTCATTCATCATCATCCTTATAACAATGTGATATCATCAATCATGATGTGATGATCAATCATCATCTAGATACATGAAATCTAAAAACTATCATATACATAACTACACTAAATATTGTTGCATGATCCTTTACCTCTTCAAGAAGCTAATATTTTTTGTGCACTAATATTATTCCATTACTTTGGCATATCCAAATTTACAAAACCAATGAATTATATCGTTATCTTTTCATAGATTTAACATTCATCCCAGGGTTATAAAATTATAAATTATATTTTTGGATGGATAACAAAAAATATAGTAAAACATATGTATCTTAATATCTAAAAAATATTCACTTTCATATTTACTCAGAGATGAATCCACACCTCCCATTATATTCGCATCGTGAATCAAGTATCAAAGGGATTTAATGTCCTTCAACACCTTTCCATGCATTTATAAATCATTACACAAATCTACAGGTTAAGGTATGATAATTCTTATACTTCATCTATTATGAATTTATTAAACCTTATTATTTAATAGAAAATATTATGTATTTCCTTTTCAACATCGTAAATATTTTCCAATTCCCCTCATGAATGAAAATTTACATATAACATTGAATATCCAGAATGTTCATACACCTCATTGTGAGTGCTTTTATTTTTCATCATTTTGAAAAAAAATCATTCTATATCATATAGAATATTGGTCTAGTTCATTTAAAATTATGTACATGAAAAATGTCTTATGTATTAGGGTATAAAATATTATGTATATAGAGAACTATAATCCTTATTCATTTAATTGAGAACTTATCTTTCGGTGTGATCATTACAATCACTCCATGAAAAACCATGATTACCTTTATGTATAACGACTTTCATAATTCTTCATCCTTCAACATGTATAATTCCATTTTAAAACATTATTAAAAAAATATATGATAAATATTTTTTGGTCTCTAACTTTTGAAAAAATTCTCGACATAGAGTTTTACTTCCATTTCAAAACATATTCCTCTTCACGACTTCTTATTCATCTATATCTAAATTGAAAAACTTTTAAAGAATATAATCTTAATATAAAATTATGTATTATTTTTATAGACATAAATAGATTTAATAACTTCAATATTTTTGGGAATATATTTATCTCAATTTACAATATAATTAGCAGAATATAAAACCTACATGTATTATAAAACAAATTCAACATTCAATATCTGATGATTTTAATAGCTGTATGTATGGGATGAGTTTTAGGATTCCCCTTTTTTATTTTGTTTCGTGATTGTCCATTTATGGATTTTGAGAAGTTTTGGTTGAAAACAGATATGATATAGGTGGGTGAGGACAAATTTGATCTATTATAAGACCATTGTGCATTGAATATAGTGACCCATGAAGTGTCAGGAGGTATACCATTTTTCATTAATGTATTTCCATGTGACCGATTAATGAGATTTTGTTGGTATATAATGATCTACCTAAACATCATGAGGCCACATAAATTTTCAGTTTGATGTGGTTTAATATTACCTAGTGTTACCCACACAACTATACTAGGTTTACAATTTATTCCATGTGTCATAGAGGAAAATATATGTGATTGATCAGTTGAACATTATTTACTCCTGTCAAATGGATGTTGATGTTGAAATTAACATTTCATAGTATTGAAAGGATATAATGGAAAACACACAAAAGATTCTATATGTGAATGTAATTCCATTATTATGTGACACGTGGTCATGAAGTAATCCCCAAAGAGCTCATGGGATAATTATATTCCAATGAGATATATTTATTCTCCCCTCTTTGAAATTTTTGTTCTTTTAATATTGAAACTTCTTAATGGTTGGGAGGAAATGCTGGCACATATTTTTCTTTTGTTTGTAAAATATTTTTTAAAATAAATTTTATCAAGGGTTCATATGTTTCAGATTATTTTATTGGGTCATAGGGTTTTGGAAAGAAAATTTACTTTTAAATACTTTACATTTTTACAGAACACGAAAAAAGAGTTTAAAAAAATTATCTCTTTAATAGACTCCCATTTGGAAATTATAACACTGAAGACGTTTCCATAATAATGGTTAATTTTATAAGATAGCTAAATGTATTCATTCATGTTTCCAAAAAAGTTAGGCTTATTTTAGAACATTTTTACAAAAATCTAATGTTCATACTCTAAACCCTTATATCTTTTAAATAAATATTTCAATATTATTTTATTAATGTAATTAATTGAATTTTCCAAAAAAAATCAAAGGTATAGACCGTTATTTTAATATGAAATTCTTTTTTTAGCCCTATTGATGATTCCTAAGGGAGGAAAGGAGGTCCTATGGTTGTTTGAAACTAGTTCTGAGCAGAGAGCCCCAAAATATAAGGAGGAAGACCGGGCTGCGATGTTATGAGAAACACTTCAAACCAACCAATATGGTTTCACCAACCATGATATAGTGAGGTTCTGGGGATTAGGGGCTGTATGTTTTTTGCAACCAAAATACTCTATACACATGGTCGTTCATGGTTTCATACCATCTGGATAATGTCCATTAGCATATTTGGTGCATGTTTTGGTCAACTATGTACCCAAACTAGGATCCGCATATAGTGTGGATAAAATCCCAATTCATCCCTTAAATGTATTTAATTCCGAAATCCCTCCTCCACTCTATTGTTCCAGGACACTCCTCCTCCTATAATAATTCTACACTCCCTAAAAATATAGTAATCAAGATATATACCACATTCCTCATCCAAATATAAATTCTTCAAAATCATTCGATAGATCATGGTAAGATCTACAATCATACCCCTTGCATTCTTCATTTATCATTTCATCTGTTGTGCTATATAGGAGCATCAAAATTTCCCTATTTTCAATGTATTGGAAATTTTCTTTAATAACTCATGTTCTAGTCTGAATATTGCATTGATCATGATTGAATGTTATTCTATACAGGAGAAGAAGTTTTTCCAGTTTCATTCCTAATGTTTCACAACTTTTTATATTGTGAAACACCATTCTATGTTCCGTACTCATCCATGGATGGCACTAATATGACAAATAAATTATATTGAACATGTTACCATATCTGGTATGAACCTATTGATTGTAGAATCCATCCATTACATTGATCTCATTGTATTTTTCGTCATTGATTGGCGTGGTTCCTCCTTTTAATCATAATTCTCTTAAAAATAAATTGTTTAAATATCCTATATGGTTTGTATATTATTTTTAAAATTTATTAAATTAATAAATTAAACTAAGATGTATTGTTAGCCTTGAGTTATTATCTAATTCGTGACTCCATAGTATCACTATCCAATTGTCACATTTATTATCTTCTGAAAGTAGTTTAATGCATATTCTTCTTACCATGGTGGAACTCATTAGATGAAATGGTTTTGGGTTTAATGGGATAAAGAACTCAAATGAACTAAATTATGATTCTTTTAAATATATTATACCATGTTCCTTGGCCTTTATGCATTTATTAAATCTAAGTGTCTTGTGCTTAATGAATTAATCCATTGTTTTATCCCTAAAACAAAATACATGTCTATATTTTTGGGAATGTGATATTGAAATTCATTAATGAAATTGTGTTATTGTAAATTATATGAATAATATTCTTATGGTCTGGGAGTGGACACATGTTTCAATTTATGGATGTCATCCAACGACACTCCTTTATTGGAAATCAAACTGTTGGATGTGCTGGGAGTGATCCTTAGTTTTCCATGGATGGGATCTCTAGGTGGATTATTTGTACTCATGAGTTGCACCAGTTACTTGGAGGATAATCCGTTGATGATCCCAATAGAAAGAAGGTATACCATTACTCTAATGATACTATGTCCCCTAAGTGAGATATATGGTAAGGACTTAGAGGTTACCATGAAAATAGTGATACAAGGGACGCCATTATGGGACTCCTTGGATGGACTCTATGGTATTTTCTATATTGAAGGCTCTTATAAAGACCCTCAATATTTCTTATGGATCTCCTTGGATGGGATCAACATTGAATTACTGGATTTGACATATATATTTCATGGATTGTTGTTATGATTTTATATTGAACTATATGAATTCCAATATGATATACCAATGACACATCCTCCAATCCAAATCACAATATTGGGGTATGTCCATACATGATTCCTTATGAATGATACCCATTTGAACACCTTATTAGTCATACATGTTTCATTGGTTTAAAAATTCATGTTAGGGTGAATGAGGTGGTATTGGTCGATTATTCACTGGGGAACCTAGAGATACGCATCTCTTATTATTTATTTCCATGAATTTACTCATATAAGAACATTGTCCATTTATTATTTCAGGAACTCGATTGGTCTAGACAACATAGGCGGTGGCCGGTTGGGATTACGTATCCCACACATATTAGGCCACCTATGTTACCCAAAATTTTATTATGATTTCATTTAGAGATAAAGTGAATAAGACAACTTTTGATGTCTGGTGTAATTTCCAACGATAAATGATGGGATCATGGGAGAGAACCAATGCTTGTGATGCTATTATTTTATACTTTTTTCATTTTTTATTTTTTATTTCATGTTTTATGTGCATGTATCCTTTTTTACCCTTGTGATATATTTGTAATGATACATGAAACCTCATTTTAATAATTATCATTTTTCTCTTTTATTTATTTAGCATCCTCTAGGTTATTATTTATCTACTGTAGTTTATTATTATTATTATCATTTTTCTACTTACTGTTTATCATTACTACTTCTACTATAGTATGTTATTGGTCAATTCACATAGACTCTGATCTGCATTCATTATTTTTTTATGCATTTTTTGTACACGTTCATCAATTAGGGAGTATTATTCCCACACACACATCATAGTCATTGTGTTCTACTCAGTAGCCTCTGATGTTTGAGGAGGTACGCTTTAGGTCTTGTGGTCCATCGTATTAATGAATTATTATGTGTCAGTCGGGGTGGGATGATAAAAAGTGGGGTTAGAGGATTTTTTTCTCATTTTTCCTTACCATTTGGCTATTATTGATTAGATTATGATAATTGAATTTGGTAATAATCTTGTTCCTGGGAGTAGCTAACCCAAATATAGGGGAATCCAAAATTTCCTAGAATGGGTAAATGCTATTATTTATTATGATGCTGCAATTTATTTGATTTCACAATTGGAAGATTCACATTAACTTTTTTGTGATTAGGTTTGATATTATTATTATTATTAATGGGTTTCTATACCCAGGAACAAGTACATGATAGAATATTAACAATCAGTCATCATGATAGGCACTATAGGATACAAATAACTTGAATATACTTGGATATTATTACTTTCTTCATCCATTTTACCTATGAATATTATTAGTTACTTGATTATACCTAGAAATGTAGTAACACTGCTTATCAGAATAAGAAAATAATAATTGATAGTTAAATTGTCTCCCTTTGCCTGACATGGTTTTCCCACATTTGTTAAAGAAGACACCTTAAGAATATGGTCCTTTTATGTTGAGCGTAGTACAATTGGTCTCATGGGAAGGAACAAATTATGGTTAACATTAAGGGGATACCAAAATAAATTTTAACAGGGGAATGGGCACTTAAAATTTAAATATCATGATCCATATAAATGATCATGTTAATAGGATTTAAATGCATAACTTTTTGAAAATTAAAATGATTATACCTTTAAAAAAATTAAATTGTCATCTTATATGTTTTATTCAAGACCTTGACCTCGACCCGACCTAGTAGTGTGTAGTAGACCGTGTATATATTGATCCTTAATTAGTCAATAATACCACATAGTGTTCAATTAATTAGTAGGTAGAGAGGTGTGACTCATTATAGGAAGGAATTGTTACTATACTTATTTCTATCATTATCCCTTTAGAAATTTTCTATATTTTATAAGTCTTGTTTCATTAGTTCACACGAAAAAATATTGTTTTTTAAAACTAAATTATCATGTTGTACACCATGAAATTGGAGACGAGAATACTCTAGAGGTGGTGGGCCCTGATCCACCAATAGTACCACCGATAGTTCCACCTTAGGCTTCTATTAAAGATCATCAACTAGGAACTAATGATCTATTCCATGATAATTTCATCTATTGTATGTAGTATGTTTAGGGTGTTCCCCTGCCTACACCTATTAAGGCAGAGAAAGCTCAGGAGTTCTAGTAGCATAATCCTCAAAACATATTATGGGATGACAGACCTCAGACAACAGATTCATGCCTAGAGGCCATGGTATCAATCATCGATCATCTAGAGACACCTCCAGAGCTGAAGGTCATGCTCCATAGCTACATGTTATATGATTCCTCCATGAACTGATGGGACATCATTTCTTTATCTATACTTCCCATAGGGTATGGTATTGTATGATTTCTAGAAATCCATATATGATCACTTCATTCTATAGAACTTGAGATCATACTATTCTAGAGATCTCATGAATCTTTATTAATGAACTATTACCATTCTGTAAAATTATTCTCTCTTCACCAAGTATCAATTCTTCTATTTGACTCTGACTGGTAATTAATTGATGATTTCAATATGTTTTATGAATATTATTATTTATGATGTACAATTATAGGTGAACATATTTTGAATGTCTACCTTTATAGTGGTGGTGATCTAGGACCTTATTACATTATCAAATATGAGATCATCTTGGAATGTGATCCATGATGGTTCAATTTCAAGGTAAAACGGTAGTCCATATGGAAGCAGTAAGCATAATTTTGAGGGTGAATGTTGTGGTGGTTCCAACAAGGTGATAGCCACTGATAGCCATGTGGTATGTCACCAGTGTGTCCGGATATTCCATATTAATCCTCAATGCCCGAGGGACATGATTGAGTGTTGATATTGGTGTAGTATGGGTTATATTATAGTCTTCTATGATATTTTCTTCTTGCATCATGTGAGATAGGATCCATACCGACAAAAATTTTTGGTAAAATTTCAACAACCCCACATGATGTTATGTGTTTGTCTTCTATAGACTAATAAGACCAATGTGCTAGTTTTCATAACTGGGGTAGTTAGGATTCATTGGTTTGGTATCATCATATAAATCCTTCCAAGGCTTGTCATGCATCCTTTTAGGGTTGTTATATTGGCCTTATTTTTGCAGTGCACCCTATGATAAATGAGAATATTATGGGCCCATACATGGTTAATGGTAAAGTTCTAGCATCCTCTAATTAGTTTATTCCCTTTTTGATATAGTTATAACAAAATCATTTATGTCAGTTGTGATTTTTGGAACATTGTGCCATGAAGTATTGTAATTAGATAGGGGTATTCCTCATAGAATTCTATTTGGGGTTAGATCGAATGGAATAAACTAGTTCCAGGATTGAACATTTATGAATGTTGGGTATGATTTTTTGATGATTTTAATCATTTTTTATCTGACCAACTTTTCAATCATCTCAATATAGATTGGATAGTTTGTTATCCTTCCAAATTGAATTTTTATAGATTATAGGTATCTTTACATCACCCAAGGGTAATATAGATATTCATAAAGGTGAATGGGTTATCATGGATTACCAAACTGGACCTAGTCGTACTGTGTAAGGTGAAGTGACGACATAGATGGATAGTCTCCTCATGGGCGATAGGGGAATGTAGCTTGTGTAAGTACCTACAATGGTAAATTCTATTGGGGGCATCTTCAATGATGATTTCTCTCACTTACATCCTTAATATAGGTTGATTTCACCATCGATATAGCCTTATTTGTGGCACTAGTATCCATTCCTCCATATATCATGTAATCTATAGATGTTTAAAAGCTCAAGAGACATATTTTTATCTAGAAGTAAATATGTTTACCTGACCCAACAAATTTCCTCGGGGATTACTAGTTATTTATTATCAATAAGGTAGATGATACCAATAGATTGTGTGTGGATTACCACCATCTAAATTATATTACAGTGATAAAAATTTATCAACAACCTCGTATAAATGACATCTATAGCCATATCCATGGAGAAATGTTTTTCTCTAATATCGATGTGAGGGTGAGATACAAACATGTTCTTGTGTGACCCTAAAACATACAACATACAATGTTCTAGAGTAGTTATGGCTTCTATGAGTTTCTGGTAATGTGTTTTGGTTTTAAGAATTCTCAGGTAGTCTCAAGGAATAAATTAATACATTTTTACACCAGAATATCAACACCATTAAGTTATTCTTCAAAAATTACATTTATGTTTTTTCACACACTAGACATGATCGTGCTAACCTTCTCGAGATTGTGCTTAATAGACTGAGATATGACTTTATTTATATAGAGATTATTAAATTACACTATTGTATTAGCAAGGATATCTTAATTGGAAATATTATATCAAAGGATTCCATGTATGTTGACCCATAGATGATTAGAATTGTGGATTCCTAGTACCATCCAAATAATGAGCATGATATACACGGTTTGTTGTGGCTGGATTTATATTATAGGAAATATATCCATGAATTATCCTACATAGATTAACCACTTATGTACCATCCAAATATTGATGTGTAATTAATATGATTTTATTTCTCTGAGGCACCTAATCAATATTTGATGGGAAGACCGATATTAGCATTGATCCAAATTCTTCCAAAGACGAGTTGAATCTATATTATTTTATTCAATTATTCATAATTTTGGTTAGGTTTTGTTCTCATTCAAGGTGATTAGGTTGTGTCATATTTGTCCCACCATCTATTTCTTCGTGAGTTGAATTACCCAACACACAACCTTGATCAAGTGATTATTGTTCATGAAATATCTTGTCGTAGGAACTAACATTTGGGTGAGGGTTATATAGTTAACATGGATCAAAAAATTATGAAATATACTTACAAATATAGAGAATATAATATGAGGAATCATATGTGTGTTGAATACATATAGTCCTTAGACAATGAGAAACTTTATACAGCTGGTGTGTGTAATGTCATGGATGGTGCCCTGATATAGAAGAATCAGATACATTCTCTCTAGGAGGATAGTATTTAGTAAAAATTAATGGGATTGTTTTCTAAATTTCAATTTTAGGATCAGGAAGATCATAGAAAACATGTTTTACATACTCCAGTAGTGATGAACCCACTTTTAGAGCTGTTTTGTATGAGGAAATTATCTGATTCTGAGGGCCTCATCTTGAAGGAAATCATCAAAGGTTTTTACCCACCTCCTAGTTGGTTTTTTGATGATAATTTTGTATTACACTTATATTGAAATGTTTTCATTTCTTCCAACATATGGGAATAATTTATGTGAGAATATTATGTATTTATTTGGGAATTTCGTCATAGGATTACAATGATGTAACAAGGAATCCAGCGTTAGTATTGGTGACGTGTATGAAGAGGAAAATTATGTGTCGTATAACATGGTAATCCACCTATAATAAGGTCAGGTCTGATCACCATTGACATGTTGTTCTCCTACAACATCTATCTATTCTTGAGTGGAAGTGGATGGAACTTAACATTGAATTAAAAATGGTCTTGTTGAGATCCTCTATTGGTAGTGATTCATTATGGGTTGTCATCGATAGGTTGACCAAGGCTATAGACTTCCTACTAATCTGGGATTCGTTCTCTATTGATGAGATAAGAAGGAATTACTTTTGAGAGATTGTTCACATTTATTGTGTTCCCCATTATATCGTATCAGACTGAGACACACAGTTTACCTCACTTTTTAGGTAAGAATTTCATAAGGAATTCGGTTCACACGTGATCATGAGTATATAATATCACCCTTATACCTATGGGAAGTCATGGTGGATGATATAGGTATTATAGGTTACGGTTAAGGCAAGTATACATGATTTCAGTGGTTAATGAGAAAATATTGTTCCTACAATAACATAGTTCCTTAAACTATTCATATGGATTCATATGAGTGTTTTTATGGTGGGCCATTCCATTAACATAATTACAAGTTTTAGGTAGGTGAGGTTCTCAACTGGGTCTTCATCTCATTCAAGAGAGTTTTTAGAATCATCATCTAATTTATAATCGTATGGATTCAACATAGTTCAGGAAGATGTCCCATACTGATCGTCACTGTAAACCTCTGAGGATGGAGGTGGGACTTAACGGATTTCTACATGTTTCACCTAAACTAATATGTAGACTAATTTGGTGATAGTATGTGTTATCCACATGATATTACATAACTTTTTATAGAGTGGAGAGAGTCAAGCTAGTGACCTATCTTTTGTAGTTACCTTAGAGGTGTGGTGGAAAGAATTACTTATTCCACTTGTCATCGTTTCGATGGTATCATGTTGAACCATCTCAATCAATTGACCAATAGGATATAGAGATAAATGAAAATGTGTTAGTCAAAGAGAAATGAGTACATATCTTTGATCTGAGAATTAATGATCTCTAAGCTAGGTTTTTTCATATGTTCTGTGTGAAACAGCAGAACAGATGCATACATGATATGACATAAGAGATGTTGGCCAATGTATGAGAATAATGATCAAAACTATTCTCTAATGATTTTTTCCTCCCTCATAAGGGAAAGTCGATGATGAGTTTTCTTATGGAGAGGAGGTTACCATTAGTTTTGGTTTAAATTAATTTTTTGGAACAAAAGATCTTTCCTAAGTGATACAGGGAGGTCATGATGGTCTTAGGGGCTTTATTAGATCTTTGAGCCCTAAATTTTGAAGTGGAATATCATGAAACATGGACAGGAGAAACATTTCCTCCCAACATGCATGCTTTCATTAACGGTATATTAGTGACATAGTGGGGTGTCGGGGACCACTTGGTTTGTGTACGACCAAGTTACCCCTAGCATAATGTCATGTGAGGTTAATGAAATTTGGGGCACTGGACTATCTCATTGTTTTCAGAGTGTTTTCCCAATCATGCAACCAAACCATGTGCCCATGCCCATGTTGGTCAGGTTCCAAAAATTACCATATTTTTTTTAATTATAAAACCCCACCTCCACTAGTTTTTTTCTATTGGAATCCATATCCCATAAGAAGTATCACCTCACTAAAAATATTTGTATCATTGTATATACCACATTCCTCATCCATATTTAGTGTCTCTGGAAAATTTTGGTAGATCGATGTAAGATATAAGATCATATCCCTTCTGTTAGTTATTTATCCTTGCACCTTTTGTTCTATTTAGGTATTACGTATTACCCCTATTTTCATTTAATTTTACCATTTCATTGATAACTCCTATTTTATACTGATTCAAGTGATATTAACATAAAATTTTTCTACTACACACCAATGGTATGTGGCTCGGTTTCTTTCATGATGTTTTTCTGCATTTTATATTGTGCATATTTTTTTGGTTAATAATCTTATAAATTTTCCTCTAATTAATCAAATTAATTTTATTAATCCTGCTACCAAATCTAGTATGACCTTAGTGAGTGGTTAATAAATCTGTTTATTGATCTACATTATTTTTTTCCACTTCAATGGGTGTGGTTCCCCCTTTGAGGCCAAATTCCCTTGAACATAACTTAATTGAAAACCATATAGGGTTTGTTTCACCTTTTTTAAATTACTTAAATTGATTAATTGGATTAATATGGAGTATTATCCATGAGTTAGGCCCTCAATATAGGTTCTTTATGTTCATACTCCATTTCTCATGATTATTTCCTTGTGTAATTTTATTAATGGAAATGCTCCATGCTGTGGTTGAAATATTTTAATGACATTATTTTTTATAAATTGGTTTAAGACACATTTAAAATGACTTAAAATTCTTACATAAGTTTTATACCAAATGCCTTGTGAATTATGACATACCAAAATCTTAGTGTCTAATACTTAACACTTTATGTCCTGATTATTGGGCTGGAATAAATTGTTTGGGTTGCACGTTGGATATGTGATGTTGAATTTCATTAATTATTATTTGTAATTTTAAATGTTATGACTAATATTCTCATGGTTTGGAAAAATCATGGGTTAGTGTTTAAGGATTTCATGGAGGGACTCACGATACTTGGAAATGGAACATTGAGATGCATCGAGAGAGACCCTTGGATTTCAATGGATTTGATCTCTAGGAATATTATTTTTATGCATAGGTGAAACTAGTTACCTAGGGGAGAGTACATGAATGATCCCATTAGAAATATAGTAATACCATGATACATGTAAAACTTGCTACCCTGTGTGAGATACCTAGTAAGGAAAATAGTGTGTGGGAGATATAATATATTTAATATTTTTACTATATCCACACAGGGCTAACCAATCATTCGAATTTCATGCCATTATCATTACAGGTTTAGAAAATATACCATTTAATGTTCCAATGTCTTACATAGAATTAAAAAATTCACTACAAGTGTTGTGTGGTGGAGGAAAACATATTAGTATAGACCCTTAAGTGGTAGTTTTTTATTTATTTTTCATGATATAAATGATTTTCAGGATGATGGTTGGAATGATAGTGATAATGCTTCAACAATGTTAGGTGGTGGACATAAGGGGAACTAAAATAGTAAAAAAAAGATGGAATGGTCATCAGTGTTGGATGGATAGAGAATCATAGACGGACTCTTTGTTCTGGATTTCGGGTTACTATAGAAGTGGAGAAAAATATTTGATGTCTTTCCATTCAGTATACATTGTGTTTTTATTTAATATGACTTCCTAGAGTCACTGAAGAAGTTATACATCACACTATGTGTTACCACATATAAAAAAATGTTCCCCATTACTCTTTAGAGGCTTGGGTTACACACTGACATAAATGTTACATGTGGTGTGACCTTATGTTTTAAATACTATTTATTAGACCACATTGATTACATGGATTGTATTACATGAAATAATTACCACTTATTCCAACACACTATATAGGATCGTGGGTGATCAAGGTATTTTAGTAATATAAATTAGCCACCAATGATATAAAAAACAAGATAAGTAGTGGGTCCCACATATAATTTCATACAATGGAATGCTTTGTAGTTTATTATAACATGATATTATTACAGTGGTGAATTCATGAACCATATCTAAGTATTATGTGTTGTTTTTAGTAAAGTACATTCTATATAAAGTTGTTTTTTATCAAATTATATTATTTATTACAAGATATACATACAAAAGTAATTTTCAAATTTTTTGAGTTTTTTACATAGAAATATATTTTACACAACTATTTATTGAATATAGAAATTTACATGGTGATTTGAGAACTTCGAGTTTCATAAGATCATATGGATAGTAATGAAGCACAAATGAAATATTTGGATCAGACATGGGGTTTGTAATTCCCCTAGATCTACACTACTGAAATCAAAAGGATCCTTTATAAGAATTTTATAACATTTATCCCCCTTTTTGATGGGACATCAACCCTCTACAAATTGGGTATGTAATATAGATAACTAAGGCACTTTCTACAAAATGGCGTGCAAGACCTTTTTAGGTATTTGTCCCTCATTCACAAACCTATATTCCTTAGTGTGTAATTGATACCCCACAATGATTCTAAATTGGGGATGTATACATTTTCTATGTTCAATTATTTTGGTGTTTTACATCATCATGTATTTTTAGTATCCTAGGTTCCATTCACATTATGATTATGATCAACATGAGATATGTTTATTGAGATTCTGTTTTGATATTGGTGGTCTAGAACCACAACACATATATTAGTTTTTTTCTATTTTCATATAACATATTATTCATCAATAAAATCTTTTTTTGGGGACCCTAATCTGTCTGTTTATACTCAAATCTGTATGTGATTTATTCTCACACATGTTTTTTCATTACAAATGACACACATTTCTAAGATAACATTTGTGGATATAGATGTATAGTATCAAGGGTTATGTTTTTCTTGGTGGTGGTTATTGGATAATGTGACCAATTATATATCTAATGTGTGGATTAGTTTCCCCTTTTATTGGAATATATTAAATTATTATTTCAGGATATTGTGCACGGATATTTTTCCAATCTTTTATATTTTTGATTTTTTACTCTGTTTGATGCATACCATGTGTCACATATGGTTATGTTTTAGTATATTATAATAAATATTCATAATAATTATTCACTATTCCAAGGATATGTGCATACTATTGAGTTCATTTTAAGCTACGGTATCCTAGGTGAGTTATTCCTTCTTACTGCTAGTCACTATCCTATATTGTATTTTAGGGGAGTTTAAGTGGTTCACTCAACTTATCAGTAGTCAGAGCGAGGAACCACTAATAATGGTTATGTCACATCATTTCCTATATTACCCACCCTTTAAGTGTATTATTAGTTAAATAAAAAATTATTTCATAGGGAAAACTATTTTTTGTTATTTTAAATTAGATGAAGAATATAATAAATTTTTATTTGAAATTTGAAACCATAGAAGGATTTATAGATATTTAATGTAATCCTTTATTTCTTGAAATATTAGAAGGATTTAAACCCATATATAATTTATGATCATGAAAATAATTTACAATATCATTTTGAAGTAATTTTGTTTCAATGAGAAAAAAATACATGATTGAAGATATAAAATAGAAATTATCTTATCAAAAAATTAATTTTATTCTCATATATTATTCAATATCCTTAAAAATATATTTTATTAAATGGAATATTTTATTAAATAGTTAATGATAATGATCCATTATTTCCATGAGAACCTTAGTATACCACTTCATGCAATTAATTAATTTTTTCAATTTTCAATTGACTTAATACACAAAGGGACTTACAAAATTCATTGGATATGTTTTAAAAAATCTTAATACATGAATGAGCTCATGTTATTCCTATTATATCCACAAACTAATATTTATGAATGAAATTTTTGATATGTTCATTGAATTTCTTAAAATATTGGGTTGGAATAGAAGTGTTTTATTAAAATGGTAAAAATTTTATTTCGGGTATTTTAATTTAAATATTAGATAATTAATAATTTGATTAGTTAAAAGGGTTTTTAGGAACATATGAAAACTAAAATATATTCTTAATAAGAGAGGTGTATTATGTTCTCACATACTAAAATATATTACGAAAATATTGTTTTTGAGTTATAATTTATAAAATATGAGAGATATGAAATTATTCAATTTTTTGTTATGAGAGGGATAATAGAAACGGAAAATAATTTATCAATTCACTATGAAACAAGATATGTTCAATATCATGCTGGGTTCCCTCATAGTTATAATGTTTCATAATTATCAACCCATAATTATTGAATTATAGACAATGTATTTGATGTTCTTTTATCCAGGTTATATCATGTGAAGAAAGATGAAATTTAATGGAATGCGGTGTTCTTTGATGATTTTTTATTGTAATAAACTACTATATGATTTTTATTACATATAATGTTTACTGAGTCATGATATATTTCATTCATTATTATTTACAGAGCATGAATTTTATAACATGTTTTAATTAAATTTAATTTATTATATTAAATGTTTAACACCTAATGAGAAGATCATTTTGTTAAAGAAAAGGAATAAACCCTAAAGCAAATTAAATATGAAATGTAATCTCTTAAGTGCTCTTTATCTCAGTTGGTTGATGTTAATCCGAATAAATAACGAACATATTCTTATATATAATAGTGATCCACTAATAATGAAATATCTCTATTCTTTAGAAATACCTTCATTGATTTAAAAATTAATAATATAACCCAATTTAATATGTAATAAATATAAGTTGACACAACAATAATTATTAGGGGCATAGATTAGATTTATGTCCAAATGAGGTTTGAATCACAAAAATCTTGAATTCTTTTATACAAATACCAAATTGGAATCAATAAATGCATTATAAATGATTTATTGGATGATTATAAGGTGATGTGTTTGGGTTAAGAAGATCAAAATTGGATTTTTGAGGTTCTTGGGGGATACATAGTGGAGGATGGTGGATATAATGTGAACTGTGTACCTAGTTGGGTCCCCCATTGGTAGGAACCACTAGGTGTTTAGTGTTAAAAGAATAGGAACTCATTTCATCCAAAATATATATTTATGTAAATAACAGTGGTCATTATGGGTTTATTTTTTAAACCTGCAGATGGGGATACTATGCTTTAATCAACCAATCCAAAAGGGGGCCCATCCCATTATCCACTTATCCATCCTCTTTATCCCCTATTGATCTAGATAGACTAAATATGTTTTTTCAATCAAGATGTGTTCCACCCTCATTGTTTCTCATCATTTACTACTTTGTATTTCTATGAATTAGTGTGGTTGATATAAAATATTTTATGTCCATTTAACCAATCACTATTGAGTAACATTGATTTTGGATGGATTCCATTGTCTGTTGTTTGAGGAGGCTACAAGACGATAAAAAAACAGTTTTATGAACTTTTTCCCATATTAATTAGTTCACCCAAATTATATTTTTTCAACATTAATATGAATTAAATTAATGTATTTATTTGTCACGAAAGTTCATCAGTTAGTAGAGAAACTAAAAGTGCGGTAGGGTTGATCCCCACCATGGAGCTCAATATTTTGTTGTTGATACATTGTTCATTGGCTTTTTCATCTTATCACATCATATTGAAATTGATTCCTGAATTTTTTAAAATAATTATATTATAAATAATTTTAAATCCATTAATATGAGTTAGAGGATCCATGTGGGCAGTGGTGTTCAATAATATCTTGGATGATGATGGAATGGCATTTAATAAAGAGGGAATTAGTTATTAAGCATGTTAGTGCCTAATATAACCACTTTCATGGTTATGAACATGTTGCATGAATCATATGCATGCTTAAGTGGGTGAATGTAACCTAATATTTGATCCTCATTTAGTTTTCCCTATATAAGTTATGGATATAGAGTTTGTTAGACTTATAAAGAGTCCTCATATGTTATATAAGCTAATAGAAATGTTTCCTATATAGAGATATTTATTAATTTCTTAATATAACTAATGAAAGATTTATTCCATTGGGAAATTGGTCTATGGACATTGGGAGATCATGTTGGATATGGGATGATTATATTGTGAAATTATTTGAGGTAATTCTATAGATTTTTTATATGACCCAATTATGATGACAGTCATTTTATCATTATTATTATGATTCAAATGTTGATATGGGACCAAGAATTTTGTTAATAAAGGGTTATTCATAGTATATGGGTACTAGGGGAACTACATTATGTGTATGTAAATCTTGTTGAGGAATTTGGTTGGTGGGGCTAAATCCTAGGTTGATAACCCATTCACTATAGAAATTATATGGGATTATTTGTCTGTGTATACAATGATTAATCATTAACATATATTAAAATACAAGTTGTGAAGATTCAATCACCTTGTGTGTGGTTCCCATAATGAATTTTTTACTTTGGATAGAATAGAGTATGTAGGAAAACTACCATAGTTGTAAACATATTGTTTATTATTCGATGATGGATTATTAAAATGGTGGATTATGATTAGTGATAGTAAACTCATTAGGGGTTTTTTATTTTTTATATATAATTCAACTTTGGGGTAGTGTATGGTGATAAATTATTCATCTATAATTGGGATTATGGTTTGTATCATTCATAATGCGGACTATGTTATGATGATATATCCTTTAATATACGGATATTGTGGTAGAAGATTTATCACCTTCGGATTTTGATTCAGTGATACAATTTTCTTCAAGGGAATTAGATTTAGTGATACCTAGTTCCCCTTTCATATATTATTAATGATAGCTCATTAACCATTACTATCAAAATTACTAGTGTTAGATTTTTTTCACTGATATTATGATCAGTCTATTGGAATATTGTTATAATAAAAAATTTGTTAAATTAGTCATAATTAGACTAGAATGGTATGCTCTAATGAACCCTTAATGGTGATGGGTGAATGAATTTAATTCTTTTATTATTATCTTAATTTTATTATTTCATATACATATATAGAATTTATAATTAGGGATGTTTTTTGTCGATTTCCAATGATTTTCCATGATTACACCCTATATGGGAACCTTATTGAATGTTTAGATATTACGGTTGAAAAAAAAAGATAGAAGATTTACCTATT
Source organism: Viscum album (assembly GCA_963277665.1). Taxonomy (NCBI): domain Eukaryota; kingdom Viridiplantae; phylum Streptophyta; class Magnoliopsida; order Santalales; family Viscaceae; genus Viscum; species Viscum album. Next base: position 367,416,899 of record OY728146.1, read on the forward strand.
ATTAGTGGAGGAGTTAATAGAGCTCAGTTTGTTTTCAATAAAGGCCAGAGGCATGTCCGATATAGTGGATGGGACTATAGTTCTTTTATTTTTAATTTATCTCATAGTATTTTGTGATATGTTCATTGAGTGATATTGGTTAGTTGTATAATTATATGAAATACATTTATATATCATTATAAAATGGAAATTATAACTTTATGGTTTTCTTTCCAATGTAATCCCATATTTTTTACTCTGATGTGACCTCTTTTGTGCGTGTTTTCTCTACATGAAATTATTTTTGGGAATGATATTTAATTATATATTCTCTCACCGTGGTTTATCACACCCTCTCTACTTGATGACGTCCTCTAGCATAGAGGAGGTGTTCTTATGGTCACATAATAATCAGGCTAACAATAGTGTTCAATAACTAGTTTTTGGATTTCAAAAAGTCATAATGGTGTTTTTTATTTTTCTTAATATATGGGATATATTTGATAATGATTGTATAGTTCATAATATGGGATGGATGCTGTGATTATTTATTCCCAAAACAGGTGTGACCAAAATTCTATTTTTTTAGGATGTTTGGATTGACATTGTTTCCTATTATTAAAAAATTCGATTATTATTTTTTCTAACATTGATGATTCGATTTTTTAATTTTCTTCTCTCATATCCAATAGTGGTGGGAGGTTTGTGTTCATTCATCACATTGAACACATATAAGTCACAAGAGAATCATGTTAATGTATATGATTGTTGAATTTATTATTAGAGAGGATTGAATTTTATATAGTGTAAAATATTATATAATGTTATCCAATATACTATTTTCGTGGAAATCATCATGAATGAGTAATTTTTTGGTTCTTATCATATATACAATGACATTTTATGTAAATCTATGTGTATTTTATACATATCCTTTAAAGAGGTTAGACTAGAAAACATTCATTCCTAACTAATATGAAACAATATAAAACAGAGTTTATATGGTGTTGTATGTTGAATAACATGTTTCTACCAATGATTTTTTGTGCACATATGATATGATTCATTTCATGGTGGAAATATCAACAATGTGCTTATGGATTTGATGATGGCCATAAATTTATAAATTATTGGTCTAGGGATTCCTGTCCTTTGCAATGTCTTCGTGATGGGGTGTTAGAACATGAGTATCCCTACAGTCGTTGAGGCCAAATCATGGGAATTTCATGGTTGATGTGGATTATATTTATTTTTCTCCTAATATTAGTCATAAATTACTTGTTATTATAATATATGACTCGAGATAGTATTTATTTTAGTATGTTACTTGAATATCTTGATGTATTTATTTTTATTACCCATGATATATTCTAATATAAGTGGAAAATCATAGAGATATGGGTAATCCTGGGAACATTATTACCTTATTGAAATAAATAATTGTTAGATGTATTTTGCATTAGGTGGAACATGTGGTGCAGTTTTGTATATGGTATAGTCATGTGAGGCTTGCATTGGGATTTATTTGAAATTATTGAACTAATAATTTATAATTTCAAATATATGAGTAACATGTAGGGGAATAATGGTATGTTTTTATACTATTATAACCCTCTAATTATTAGTGGGATAATACACCTGGTTGGATGAGTTGAGTAAAATATTATAAAAACACAAGGATATATGTCTACATGAATATCATAATTGAAAAAAAAATTCTGGATTTTATACACCATTATAGGAGATGGTATTTAGATAATATCTTACATTGGGAATAAGACAGTGATATTAAGCTAAATATATATGCTATCTAATATAGTATAAAATTAACATGGCCTTCAGACATTGATAATTATGTCATGATAGTCATGACTGGGATTAGAAAAGATGTAGTATATGATGATGGGTGGATTTTGTAAAATTATTGGGTTAGGTTGGGTGAGTTCGAGGTTCTTTTAAATCAATGGATTGTGACATGATGAAATTAATTAATGTGAAATAGTTTGAAGAGATCCATATTTGTATGAAAAATTCAAGGAATCATAAAAGGTATGTATTCCCTTTGAGGCCCCTATATATTCAAGAACATTGATGTGTTAATATGTGATTTTATGGGTTCTATGATTCCTAAGCTCTCACTAATTAAAAATTCTCGATCATTGTACTAAAATAGTTTTTTGATGAATTATCACTCACGGTATGTGATCGTTGGTCAAAATAGACCTTATATCGGTTTAAATAAAATTTTAAATAAAAAATTGACAAGGGAGTCTACCATTATAATGTGATGGAATACTTGAGTGATATAAAATTATACTTTTGGAAGGGTGAAGTATGGATTCACAATAAAACAAATATATAGAGTCATTACTAGTAAATAAGGTGGGGACGTTAAGGTGGCATGATAACATGTCATTGGGGCCATCATATTTTTGGTAAATTTTAATTTTTTAGCCTTCATTAATATTGAGATGAAGGCTTTCAATATTTAGGAGTCATATTCAGATTACCACTACATTTTGTGGTTAACTAATGTGTTGAGTCACTAGATGTGATGATTGAGGAGTTGTGAGAGAACCTATTATATTTAAGGTAAATAATTCATTGTTGGATAAAACAAAAAAATAATACTGAAGAGTCCATATCAGGTGAAAACATGAGAGTCAAAAATAAGTGATTGGATCATTAACCATAAAATATTACAGTTGGATTCAAGTGTTATGAAAATTGAAGATTTATGAAATGAAATATCATATAATCTAATATACTGATATCATAAAAACTAGAGATAATTGGATGGGATGGGTCTACCAAAAAACTATGAGTGTATCTTTTGTGAATCATCATTTTACAAATTGTTTTATGGATATTGATTGGACGTTTCAATTTGGTTATGAGAAAAATAAATGTTGGTGAGTTCCCATAGATGGTTAGAGTAAGGGACACTAATATTGAACAAAATTTGGTAAATTATTATGGTAATGTTTTGGTAGATAAATCAAACTGGTGATATATTTTTATTACTTACTATTGGGTGCAAGTAACTGGGATATTTTGGTTAAGAGGAAATACAAAAATATGTGTATCGATTATAGGATATGGTATATTAGAATTATTGGGAATATGTTTATAAAAATTAACTAGTATGGTTACATGGTTTGTGACATTTCAATGACTTTAATGATGTATTGTATGATGTGAAATAAAGTGAGTTTTGTTCCCAAACAACATTAATAACAATCAAGGGGGTTGAATCATGGTATGAAATGTTTAAATTTTCAGTTTCCAATTAAAATTTTACACTTTAAATTAGGATCACATATCTATATTAGCAACTATATATTGGAAAATAATAATTAGTAAATGAAATGAATGGTTGGTTTATCTAGGTTTAAACTAATCATGCTAATCCATGTAGCATTCAATAGGAATGTACTGATGAACCTGAAATATAAATTTGGCTTCTTTGTAACATGTTTGGTGTATCCACACTAACCCTCCACTTTTAAAAACTTCTTTATTAAAATATATTATTTATCTAAAATAATTATAGAATGCATTTCCACTATAAATTTTGTTATATACAATCTTCAAAAAAATGGTTTAATGCAATATGAGTTGTTGGGTCTCAATATTATCCACCTTCTTTATCATGGAGAACTCTAAAAAACATCTACTAAGAAGACTCCTTGAACCCTCGTCAACATATGTTTTGTTGTTTTAATGAATATCAATAATTAATTTCCTATATTTCATGTGATTCTAGAGTTCCTTGATATTATCTATATAATATATAATTTCAAAATTAAATTTTTGTAATCTATTTAGTATTCAACCAGTAATCTATTGATGAGTATTAATTCCTATTTTCCTAATTGAATGATATTGTTATTTTTGTGATTTTTTTAAATATGGTCATTATTTAAAAATTAAACCATGTTTATACGTGGAAATTATTTTCATCTCAATAATTTTTTAATTCCAGGACTGACTAGAAGATTCACATACCATGAAAGGAAACACTACACTATACTGTGGTAAATATTTCTTTCATAAAACTGATTTCATGGTCTATCTGTTGTGTCTTGGAAATTATTCAATGACTATATCAAAAACTCCTACAAATTATCTGCAATTTAATTATACCCATAATATCATTATACTATTTTTAGTGTCATGAACCATCCCGGGTACCCTGGTAACCCAATAACCAAGCCGACCCTGACATAACCCGAAGGGGGTTCGCGATCCCCACGGGTCGGCGACTAGCACCTAGCATCGTAAAACATACAAGTGGGAACAATTTTTCCACAAGAATGTGGAAGCAAGAGTAAAACAAATAGTATGCATAACAAAAGAAACTCCACTGGGAGTGATATACCAAAATACAAAGAGGCATGAAATGCCAAAGTACTACAACCCAAGAACAAAAAGGGAAATCTGTCCCAAGGTCCCAAAGGACACAACTCACCAAGTCCAGAGATCAACAAATTGATCCACCTCCAAGAGGTCCCTTCCCTTTGCCCGATCCTAGAAGAAGAAAATCTACAAACACCTAAAGGAAAAAGTAGGGTGTGAGCCTAAGCCCAGAAGGATACCACCAGAGATTCCATAATAGATTCCAAATAAAGATTATCCAAATAAAATCATTCAATTTTAAAAAAAAATATGTTTGGCAATTCAAAAGCATATTCTAAAAAAATATGCTAAACATTTTCAAATCATGGAAATAAAAACTTTAAGAAATGGATTTACAAATGATGGAATATTTCTAAAACAATGGCTTAAATAAAACATTTAAATAATATAGTTTATATAAATTCAGCAGGCATGTAAAACAATTCACAAGAGTTGGAATACATTTATATCTCAAATATAAGTAAACAAGCGAGAAACATGGTCATCTGCCAAAAGCTACAATAGTATTAACCAGTTATAGGATTCCAAACTCTCAATGTAAACTCAACAAGATGTGTATACACACAGCCCAATGACACTGGCCAAAGGAGACTCGTCACCAACCTGTTGGGGATGGGACCTGTTTTATGTATGTTTTAGAATGTTGTCGTAGTGTAGAGTGTATCCAAATAACTCACAAACTACCTAAGGCTAGCATGCGCTCTTAAATGATGGGAAAACTATTTTAAGAATTCTTAAAATACAATCAGTCCAATTCTTCCATTTCAAAAGTGCCAATTTCATTCCATTTAAAACCAAAAAAGGTTTTCTTCAAAACATGCCTTTTTCACAAGATAAAACCAATGGGTTTCTATCAAATAATTTTATGCCATTTTTATAAGTTTGAAATCCATTCAAACCCAATTCCATCATTACACATTTCATTTGAAAAATTAAATTCAACAATTTAATTGAAGACATTTCCATCAAATCCACAATTTAAATCGACCAATTTCCCATAAACACACCCAATTCAATGGAATTGGGTTTTTCCTAAATTTCCATGCCAAAACAATTTCAAATATCTCAATGCAATGGAATCGAGTTTTTACCTATTTAATTGAATGAAACTTGAGAAACTGAATTTAAATCAATAATTGAAATAAATCAAGAAAATACAATGATAATAAATTAGGAAAGATGGTATGGAACCACCTACCTTGAACGTTTTGACCAAGACCACCACGGTAGAGAACGCTCAAGAAAACCGGGTTGCTTCTTCTTGAACCCACCTTAGATCTCTTATCCTAGAAATATCAAGACCAAAACCCATCAAACATGGTACCACACACTTAGATCTACCCATAACGGGCTTAGATCTAAGAAACCGAGGAAAGAGGAGAAGTAGATCTATGTAGATCTATGAAATCAATAAAGGAATAAGAAGAACGATCACATACCTTGAGATCCCCACATCGATTCACCAAGAGGAGCCCTTGGATTGCCTCTGGAACAAATGGAGAAACTTCTATGTCCTTAGGAGAAGACAAATCCCATGTTAGGGACACGTAGGAGGAAAAACAAATCATTTAGAGGAAAAATGGCCGAGATCCACAATTTGATGATCTAAATTTAAGTGACCACACGGTTTGTCAAACCGTTCACACACCTTGCGGATCTCACTATCCAGGGTTGCTGGTCCGCACGGTTTAGTCGCATGGTTAACCAAACCGTGCACACACCGTACGCACCCCACTGCCCATTGCTTCTAGTATGGCATGGTTTGATCGCACAATTTATCAAACCGTGCACTAAATGTGGACAAGCCATTGCCTTTTTGTTTTTCTTAAAATATCACCGAAACACACCCCCAAGTCTTTACTCCAAAACAGGGGTACTTAGTAACATCAAAATGTACCTCAACACATAATGGGATGTTAGAACCTCCCACCATAAGATATTTCTACCCCCAAAAATCCTATGAAGAAACCTTCACGTCAAATAGATGAGTCCACTAATCCCCCATTAGTGCCTCTATTTCCCATCTCTCATGAGAATGAGAACCATGCTGCCAGATTACACGGACCAGAGGTATTGTTCTCCCATGAAGTACCTTGGTCTCAGAATCAACAACCTTGACTGGTCGTTCAATCACAGATTAATATAGTTCAATTTCATGATTACTCCAGCTCACAACATGAGATGGATCAAAGAGATACTTTCACAACTGCGATACATGGAACATGTTATGTATCGACGCCAGCTGTGGTGGTAGAGATAGATGGTAAGCAACTTTTCCCACAAGACCGACAACCTCAAAAGGTATCATTATCCTTGAAAAACAAGATGCACACCACATGGTATAGTAAGGTAGACCCGTCGGAGGTGACAATCAATCTGGGCTTTATTGGAGATGAGCCAATCCATCCCAAATATGACATAAAAAGATTTCATGTCGACAACCAAAAAGTCCCAAAAAACCTCGACATCTGATAGAAATAAATCACAAGAAGGACTATGGAGACCCTTCTCTCTCACCGTACCAAGAGGTGTAGTAATATCCATTGCACAAGATAAAAGCTTCATAGCCAGATTAAGTAGATTAACCATATGGGTTGAAATAAAAGAGTGAGATGCACCAGTATCAAAAAGTGCTTTCACTAAAGAGGAAGCTATAGTAGTGGTACCTCTCACAGTTGTAGGACATGTATCAGCTACCTCTAGCGACTCTTCCACTGCGTGAAGAAGCTTCGTTCCGGATACCTGTGGCTGGAACCCTTTTGCACGTGAAGCATTTGATTTATCCATAGTATTTGGAGGTGCTGATGATCCTGTTCCACAATGCAGAGTAGTAAAGTCATGGCAGAATCTCTATAGGTGCCCTAAACGTCCACAGGAGCTACATTTCTATGGTGACTTAGTGTAAACCCTCTCAAGATTTCCTAGATTCCCACACTGATAGCATGTCAAGGAAGCCCCTCCTGGTGCTACCAGAGGTCTGGAATGACTCTATTGCCGAGAACCACCATGAGTAACATCGCGCTTCCGTTTTCCTTTAAAGGAATCGACAATTCCACTAGATGAAATAGGAACTTCCTGCAACCCTGACTTTCCTTCCAAATCCATCTCAACCATCGTTGCTCTATGCATCACATCAGCATAAGTGGGTAGCTTCAGTAAGAAAACCTGATAACAGATATCTCATCGAAGCCCCAACTCAAATCGTCGAGCCTTCATTATTTCATTAGATACAATTTGAAGAGAAAATAGTACCAACTCAGCAAAGCGATTTGAGTACTCAGTCATGGTTATTTTGGCCTGCTCATGTTTGAAAAACTCCTCAGCCCTGGCCAACACCATAGATTCTGGATTGAAATGATCAGTGAAAAGAACCCTAATGTCTTTCCACTCCAAACCCTCATGTTTCCGAGCCATCACCATAATGTCCCACCATCTCCTACTTGGTCCCTCCAGCACGAAGGTGGCACACTTCACCTTGATCGCATCAAGTGTCTCCAAAAACCCAAACAGACGTTCGATCTTACTCAACCATTCCTCAGCATGTTGAGGATCAGTGGAGCCTTTGAAGACTGGTGGATTATAGCGTAGGAACTCTTGGGAAATACTTCGGGGAATATCACTAGGAGGATCTAAACCTGGAGTCTGAAAAAGGAATGGATGTGGTGTCTATCCTAGAGCTTAGACAATGCGAATGATCACCTCAACCAGACTCGGATCCACAATAGGTATCACTTGCTGAGGTTCAGAAGTAGCCTTTTTTGGATCTGATTCCCATGTCTTTTTGGAGGAATGATGCTACACAACACCAGAAAAGATAGAGATTAAGACACCAACTAGGTAACAAGGAAAAATATTCTTAAAAACGGATAACAAGATTTGGATTCCACTCTATCCAAATCAAAATATGGAAAATTACTAGTACTAATCCACAAGTCGTATTTCCCTAACCAACCCTGGTAACTAATGGTTAATTGTGGTGAGAGATGGCCAGACACTCAATCACAACTACCTCCTATGTCCCGACAATGAAACTCAAATTCATACTATCATCAAGGGAAGATGTCCAACAAACCTGCCCTCTGATACAAATTTGTCACGAACCAACCCGGGTACCCTGGTAACCTGATAACCGAGCCAACCTTGACATGACCTGATGGGCGTTCCTGATCCCCATGGGTGAACGACTAGAACTTGGCATCGTACATCATAAAAATGGGAACTATTTTTCCACAAGAATTAGGAAGCAAGATTAAAACAAACAGTATGCATAACAAAAGAAACTCCAATAAGAGTGATGTACCAGAATACAAAGAGGCATGAAATTCCAAAGTACTAAAAACCAAGAACAAAAATGCAAAACAGTCCCATGCTCCCAAAGGTCACAAATCACCATGTCCCGAGATCAAAAACTGGATCCACCTCCAAGAGGTCCCTTCCCTTTGCTCGATCCTGGAAGAAGAAATCTACAAAAACCCAAAGGTATAAGTAGGGTGTGAGCCTAAGACCAGAAGGATACCACCAAAGATTCCATAATAGATTCCAAATAATGATTATCCAAAGAAAATCTTTCAATTTTCAAACAAACAGTATTGGAAATTCAAAAGCATATTCTAACAAAATATGAAAAAAAAATTCAAATGATGGAAATAAATACATTATGAAAAGGATTTAAAAATGATGGAATATTTCTAAAACAATGGCTTAAATAAAAAATTTAAATAAAAAAGTTTATATAAATTCAGCAGGCATGTAAAATAGTTCACAAGCATTGCCATACATTTATATCTCAAATATAAATAAACAAGCGAGCAACATGGTCGTCTTCCCAAAGGTACTATAGTGTTAACCAGTTATAGTATTCCGCACTCACTATGTGAACTTAGCAAGATGTGTATACACACATCCCTATGAAACTGGCCAAAGGAGACTCGTCACCAACCTGTTGGGGATGTGACCTGCAACATGTATGTTTTCGAACGTTGTCGTAGCGTAGAGTTTATCCAAATAACTCACTAACTACCTAAGGCTTGCATGCGCTCTTAAATGATGGGTGAACAATTTTAGGAATGCTTAAAATATGATAAATCCCATTCTTCCATTTGAAATGTGCCAATTTCATTCCATTTGAAACCAAAACAGGATTTATTCAAAATATGCATTTTTCACAAGATAAAACCAATGGGTTTCTATCAAATCATACTAATCTATTTTTTTAAGTTTTAAATCCATTCAGAACCAATTCCATCATTAAAAATTTCATTTCTACAATTAAATTCAACAATTTAATTAATGACATTTCCATCAAATCCACAATTTAAATTAAACAATTTAAATCGACCAATTTCCCATAAACACACCCAATTCAATGGAATTGGGGTTTTCCTAAATATCCATGCCAAAAAGATTTTAAAATATCTCAATTCAATGGAATCGAGTTTTTATCAATTTAATTGAAAGCAACTTCAGAAATTGAAATTCAATCAATAATTGAAATAAAACAAGAAAATACAATGATAATCAATCTGGAAAGATGGGACGGAACCACCTACCTTGAAGGTCTTGACCAAGACCACCACAGTCGAGAACGCTTAAGAAAACCAGTTTTCTTCTTCAAGAACCCACCTTAGATCTCTTATCCTAGAAAGATCAAGACCAAAACTCATCAATCATGGTAACACACACTTAGATCTACCCATAACAGGTGTAGATCATTGAAACCGAGGAAAGAGGAGAAGTAGATCTAAGTAGATCTAAGAAACCAATCAAGGAAGAAAAAAAAACGATCACATACCTTGAGATCCCCACTTCAATTCAGAAAGAGGAACACTTGGATCGCCTCTGAAACAATGGTAGATCCTTCTATGACCCCAGGAGAAGAAATATCCTAAGTTAGGGCCACTTAGAAGGAAAAACAATGTATTTAGAGGCAAAATTGCTAGGATCCACAATTTAAGGATCTAAATTTATGTGACGACAGGGTTTGTCTGCACGGTTTGTCAAACCGTGCGCACACCATGTGGATCTCACTGTCTAGGGTTTCTGGTCCACATGGTTTAGTTGCACGGTTTACCAAACTGTGCGCACACCGTGTGTACCCCAATATCTAGTGCTGCTAGGATGGAACAGTTTTATCACGCGGTTTATCAAACCGTGCCCTAACCGCGCACAAGCCATTGCATTTTTTTTTTCTTAAAATTTAACCCAAACGCACCCCTAAGTCATTACTCCAAAACAGGGGTACATAGAAACATCAAAAAGTACCTGAAAACGTAACGGGATGTTACATTTATTATCCATTGACCCCCAAATTGGATATGGTGTACTCATTTTCATCATTGTTATGTTATAGAAGATGATAAATATTAAGTTGGTATTTATAGATCATATAATGCAGGGATCTACAAAATGGAAGAGCTATAGAAATCCATCTAGACCCGTTTGGGATATTTGATTCTTCCACATGGTGAAAACACATGGGTACTAAATCATCAATTTCATATGGATTGTCACTTTGCAAGAACAACACCATCACGACAACGTAGAGGTCCTTAATACATAAATTATTACAAATAGGAACTCATATACTTTATATCATTGCAAATCCTTCTGGGGAAAACCCTATTATTCCCCTCAAAATGGTATTGTAATATATCATAAAAACCTCTAAAACATATTTTATCTACTCATATGAATCTTATTATATTGAGAAAAATGTAGTATATTATGGTGGTTATTATCTAACTGATAGAACAAAAATTATATATAAACTCCTTTATCCCTCTTCATGGTTTTTAATGTCACCTTAGAATTCATTCAAACAACCTGCAGATGCGTTTTTAAATAAAACAAAAATAATAATTAATAATGGGGATTTTTATAATACCTAGGCTTTATAATATAGTTAAGTCATGAGAGAGGGGACAATTTTTTCAGGGCCCAAACATTTTATTGAATCTTAGTTGTATCATCATGTCATCCATGGGGTATTATGTATTAGAAAACTCAACTATTTCGGTATAATGTCAATTAATATGGAATTAATGAATTTTACCATGTTTAGGAAATCCTACTTGAATTAGTTAAATTACATAGTGAAATGGTATATGGGATGACATAACATTTATAAATAGTGATTGTAGTTGGGAAAAAAAATGAAAATTTCACACCTGACTGAGTGTGAAGACATATAATAGGATCAATGAAAAATAGTTCTGGGATGTATAATACCTATAATGGTTCATGGGGAGAGATGAATGGGCTTCTGGAAAACTTCTCTAGTACTAGTGTTATATTTCCATGAACATAACCACTAGGAGATCAAAATTGGATCATGAATCCAGTATTATTGACTAATGATTTTCATAGAGATCATTGTGGAGACTTTTTTAAGGGAAATTTTTTATGGTGTGGTTCTTTTATTGACCTGCATAGTTAACTATTGTTTGAGTTTTTTGGATGATTTTTCAAATAGATAGGATTCATGGTCATATTTAATTCCACTTTTCTAATTGATATTTGTAATTTTATAACACATTTAAGATAATACAAAGAATGATTTGGATGTGTATGTTTGATTGGATGAGGCTTAGTATAAATTAATGAGGCACTAGAGTTATAAATATCAGGGTTAGTGGATGTATTGGGCCAATAGGTACTTTATTTCTTTGATTAGAAACATGATGGGTGTTCTAGGGGAGGTTTAATGTAGTTTGGGCCACATGGTGGCAAATAATTTTCACTTAATAGATGGTTTTGGTGTATTGGGTAGCCGATGATACCATATCAATTTTTATTAGGGAATCATATTCATTTTAGAACTTCATTCATAACCTTCACTAAAGGTTCATTTTCATCAATTGGATGAGACAAAGGGGTCCACCCTATTCTCTTAATTTACCTCAAATTTATCAACCACTAATCTATGAAATCCATTTCTTTTTTGAAAACCCAATTTAAAAATGACATGAATAATACAATAATATCAGGTTTTAGATAATACACCTAACAAGAGATTCCAATAATAATGAATGAATGTTTTGGAATCATGTAAATTAGCACAATAAATATCTTATTTTACTAGACCTAAATATTAACTTTTATTACAATTCTCTAATATACTGCTTTTTTATAACACACATTATGGAATAATCATTATAAAATATGTATCAGAAACAAAAAAAGGTAGTGGTCAAAGAAAATTATTAAGGGTAAAACATATCATAATTGGATGTAAAACATGATGAAGACAAAAATATCATAAAAAAATATAAAAATTCCTTATGTGATAATAATTAAATAGGGTTTTGAAATATAAGATCATAAAAATATCATTAATGAAGAATAAATAATATAGAATTGTTTAGAACGTGTATCAATAAACATATAACATGTGATGATTCCATAAAGCTATGGAAAACATTAAAAATAATTTATAATCAAGATAACATGGTAATTTAGGGAAAATATGTATCTTCAAAATTTAGAATTACTTAATGGGAAATATGTAAATCTTTAAAAACATTAATAATAAGAAAACATGGTGGATAAAATTCATTATTCTCATACTTATGTAAACACAATCATTAGGTCCACCCCTAAAAATGTAAGAAGCCCATTATACCCACACATATCTAAATAAAATAATTATGTTTATTCTCGAATATCTCATTAGATATAATTTTAAACCAATTCATCATAGGGGACATAGGACCCCACCCGTCACCATCGATACTTATATGTTCCATATAATGTCAATCAACATCATATCTTAAATAGACCATAAAAAATTAACATGATTCCAAAATATATCACATAACATGAACACAATAAATCAAATTATTTTAAAATATCATTTTAAAAGGATTCATAACAGATAACTCATGGTATATGACCCAAATATCACTTCATGAGAGATACTACTTATAGGAAAAATAGAAATAAAATTAAAAAAATATGTCACAAACCATTTTAAAAAAATGATTTATAAATTACATTCAAAAATAGTTATTGGAGATAATGATAATATTTTTATAATATTAATGTAAAGATTTAATAACAAAAGTTTCCCAAAAAAGTAAAATGTTTTCATAAAAGATAACTGAAAATAATTTAAAATTGTTTCCTTTTAAATGAATATTTAAAAATACATACTTTGAAAAGAAATAATGTATTGAAAAAATTAATGTGAAAACACAGTGAAGACTTTCAAATATATAAATAATATTTAATAATTAAAAGTTGAAAATTACATAAAACTTATCAATACAATTTGTGTATTGGAGGATAAAACATTTTATTTCAAAAAGATGAAAAAAACTACCCAATTTTATATAACCATTTTCATAACCCATTTTATTAAATGGATAGTGACATTTTTATTTTGAATGAATAAATGTGAAATGATAAATTGAGATAAAAACAATATGATTTTCCACTAGTGGAAGTAAAACATTTCTGGGGTGTAAAAACATGTATTTAGAGGGTAAATCCCTTAAAAAATCAGAACTTTTCTTCACCGAATTGAATTTTAATAAACCATTTAAAGCATCGAATAATATAATTTTAGTTTTAAACATTAATCCACAATAAAATAAGTTTTAATTAAATCCTAAAATCATCATATTTTAAAAAATATCAATCACGAATGATTATATTCAAATAATAGTTATTTTTACTCAAGGAAGATAATTGATTCACAAAAACCCCTTACAGGATTATTATTTTCAGTATAAAAAAACATTGAATTATTAAAAATAATATAGTTTGGATAAAAATATGAGTCAAATAATTAATTATTCTAAATTTAATTTTTATTTAATATATTCTCCATAAAATAAGAAATTAGTATATAATAATAAGACATGCCTAATTGAAGAGTGGGTGAGACAAAGAAACCATAACAGTTTTCCTTACATCATTAAGAACACTATAAATTAAATTAAAACAAACATATACTCCTAAATAATATATTTTAAATATATATATATATATATATATATATTACCTTTTTTGTCTTTCATTTATAATTATTATTATGTCTGTATTGGTTAGTTATATCTAATTTTCGACCATCAGGAGTTAATAACTTTAACAATTTTCACACATTAAATAATATTGAAATCATTACCCATTGTCTTATAATATGTTCATAATTAATACTTAATTAATGATTTGATAATATAAAATTTCATATTATTTGTATGTCCATTATACCATTTCATATGTTTTTAGTCTTGCTATCTAAAAATGGAAGAAATGTTGGATTATTTCGGTGATTTTAATGAAAAAAATGAAACATTTATAAAAATATATTAAAATTTAATATTGAAATAAAAATACAAAAAATGATTTTTTGTTATATTATTATATTAACAGTGTTCATTTCCCCATAGTCATCCATAATATAGTTTCACAGTTTTATTCATTTAGGTGTTTAAACTAACCATAACATGAACGTGCTTTCACACGATTAGAAAGTATGGTCAACATAGTGTTTTTGATATAATATCATTTTAACAAAAGAATAATGATAATATGTTTGTTTATACTTTGGAATGATATTTTAATATGTTTTGATAATAAATGAAAATTCATAAGAAATAAGAATAAATGATTCTTTAAGGAGGTGGTAGTCTATACAAATTCATGACCGACATCACATTGTTTTTAATAGTTGATAGAAATTAATAAATACAAGTTTTTATATTAAAATAAAAAAAAATTAGTAAATAATTACACATAATTTATACAATTATAATGATTAATTGGAATTTGAAATATTTTGATGATGAAAAAAATAAGAATGAAATCATACTTACATTGGAAGCTCGATATTTCCTTGGGCATCCCGTTAAAATAGAGGGGATTAGGAATGCAGTGAGTGAACATTGGATTATGATCATAATAGAGGAATCCTGGGAGAGTAAGGTGGTAATTTTGTAATTATAATGATATGTGATTCTTGAAGTTATTTTACTATTACAATCTTATAAGTAAAGATAAATTTATTTTGGGAAAAAACCCATTGATTTTCAATAATTTTGTAATATCCCTGTTCTGGAAGACACCCAGAGGCCACCCATACCTGTTTGGTAACGTGGTCTCAAGCGCATTTCCCCGAATTCCAGAGGCTACTAACTAGAATTGAGGGCCATGGGTGTGATAATGGGGAAACTATGCACTCATTGGCATTGTAACACCGTGGAAGTAAAACATATAATAATAGGAGATGCAGTAATAATACCAAACAATATTGAACAATGGAATACAGAAAGTTTTAAACAATTGAGCACAT
Source organism: Viscum album (assembly GCA_963277665.1). Lineage (NCBI taxonomy): Eukaryota > Viridiplantae > Streptophyta > Magnoliopsida > Santalales > Viscaceae > Viscum > Viscum album. Next base: position 367,432,590 of record OY728146.1, read on the forward strand.
ATATATTTGATGTGTGATACATGTGTCTCGGAAAACATCGAAACTAATCACAATGCTGGAATATATTACTAAAACATGGTACAATATAAAATAGATAAACTCTAGCAGCATCGCATGCCTCAGCTTGGTCCCATGCTCTGCAGCTCAAAAGTATTCAAGTACCTGATGTTGAAGGGAGTTTGCACTTATCTAGAACTAAAACAATATAATCTATTTGGGCACAAAATCATGACCCAAACATGTTGTGAGACAAATCCGAGAAGGCAACCACCCATAGATCTGTTCCTAATAGACAATGAATATATATGGCAGAAAATAAGTAAAAAAGAACAAGTAAAAAAGGAATTACTCAGCAGCAAACATTCCTATAGAAAAATTTCATTCAATTTCATATATCATGTAAGTGGCTAATACAAGCAGGTAACCCTCTAGGAATAACTCTCATCTCATCCCCTCTAGTTCAACCAAAACAACAAAATCAACCCTATAGGAAGTACACACAGTGTTACCCCTCTAGTTCAAATTTAGCACAGACTCTCTGAGGAAACAATCACTATAAATTTACCCTATTGCCTCATATCGATAGCTTAATGTTTGTTTGTGGAATGACTCATTTTAAAATTCCCCCTCATGCCCACATCGAGGAACTAAATACACTCTGAGGGAACACTCAATCCCGTCCCCCCTATGGTCTCACAATGTAACAGAAAAAAGATGCTCTGGAGAATCCCTCAACATCCATTCTCCATATGGTCTAATACAGCAGGTTCTCATGGCCCTGTGTAAGTCCATCATAGACAAATGATACATTACAACCAATGTAAACTTTAATAAATACATGGATAAACAATCTACAACATATCATAGCCTCTTAGATAATAATCAACCCATCCTTCAATACTAGGCATGGAAAGAAAACAACAGCCTAACAGGCTGAACTAGACTAAATGGTCAATCTAAGAAAACATGATCATAATGTCTATAGATTAGCAAAAACAACTCTAATCTCAACATTCATCCTATATCCACAAACTAGGAATAACAGGAAAATAAAAGAGCTAAAACCATGAACACGCAATACCCCGTTCATGTGTATTGGTAACTTTTTCACATATATCTCAAAGAATATCTATATAAATGAACATACCATCTACACCGGCATTGTGAGATCAATATACACTAATCTCATGCCTTGATTCACCTTAGAATATAGTTGATCTACAAAAACTCCCAAAACGTTCAACCAACGATATCTCACGAGAGAGGAGAAATCATGAGATGGTGATCAAGAAGAAGAGAGAACTCATTGTTTCAATTCCAACGCAATCGACAGAGTTTGATTCTTAGAACAGACACTTGATTGGGGGCTCAGTGAATATCTTCATCGTACTAATGCTCTTAGATGAAGAAGGTGAAGAAAAAGATCTTTCTGCTAATTAGACATGATCCTGGTCTGTTTAATGAAATAAAAAGAAAGTACACAGACTGTACTTTATAAGTACACGATATGTACTTTCCTTTGCTGGCCCCCACATTAGGCAGTCTCTAGGTCACCACACACGGCTGTGGGCACGACCATTACACGGCCAGCACACGACTACCTACTGTAACTGAGTACATGGAATGTACTTAAGAAATTTCCTAAAACTCCACTTTTTCTCAAAAACACCAGAAAACGAAAAACATACATAATAAAGAAGATCCGGGTTCTTACAAACTTCATCCATTAATGAAATTCGTCCCCAAATTTCCCATGTAAGGAGGCATAAAAAAAGAATCCCTGAACTTCTTTTCCCACTATGATCACACATCAGCCTCGCTTTCCCAATTTTCGTCTTGTACTCAGTCGTGCTGCCAAAGCACTCGTACCTGAGGAACAGACCAGACACAGAGAACCTTCACACTGTGATCAATAATCTAGATAGGATGCTCCTCAAAGGAGTCATCCACCTCGAGGTCAACCTCTTTAGGTTGGAAAACATGAGATGGGTCTGAGAAGTAACATCAAATCTGAGAAATGTGGAAGACATCATGCATAGCCCGATACCGATGTGGTATCTATAACCGGTAGGCAACCGGCCCAAGTCTCTCAAATACCTTAAACAGACTGATGTATCTCGGTGAAAGCCTACCCTATCTCCTAATCATCATATGTCCCAACCTCGGTGTGACCCGCAGGAAATCCCGATCTCTGACCTCCAACTCTAGTGGTCATCTCCATAGATCATTATAAGACTTCTGTCGAGACTGTGCAGTAGACACCCTCTTCTGAATCAACTATACCTATTCTATGGTATCTTGTATAAGAAGAGGTCCCATAATAGCTACCTCTCCTGCCTCCATCCAACATAAGGGTGATCAGCTTGACCTACTGTACAAATCCTCATAAGGTCCAATCTGAATAGTTTCTTGAAAACTATTATTGTAGGCAAACTCCACAAGAGGAATCTGTTTCTTCCAAGAACCTCTAAAATACACGATACATGCTCAAAAAATGTCCTCAATCACCTGAATTGTACGGTTGGTCTATCCATATGTCTGGGGATGGTATGTTGTACTCATAAGCACTTGCATACCTAAAGCCTTCTGGAGCCCCTTCTAGACCTGAGATGTTAAATGGGCCACCCTGTCTGAAATAATGGAGAGTGAAACTCCTTGTAAACACACAATATCTCAGATTTACTACCTTTCTAGCTCATCAACACTAATGGTCTCCAGGATTTTCAAGAAGTGAGCAACCTTCATGAGTTTTTCAATAGAATCCCAAACTTCATCAATCCCGTGAGGCGACCTTCGTAAACATGTCATGAAATTCATCGCGACATCATTCCACTTCCACTCGGGGATGGTTAACTACTGAAAAATCCATTCTTGTCTCTGATGCTCTACCTTCACCTGTTGAGTGGTGGAACACCTGACGACGAAACCAGCAACATCATTCTTCATTCTAGGCCACCAATACAGACGATGTATATCACGATACATCTTGGTGACACCGGGATGAAATTCCCAATATGAGTAATGAATGTCCCACATCAGATCCTCGCGTATGAATGTTAAATCCCATACATGCCAATGAAAAAACTAGATCTCATCCTCACCTATTGTGCATACAGAAATAGCGTCATCTACTGACACACTCTCCTAAAGGACTAGGCCTTCAGAATCAGATAGCTACCTCGCTCAAACTTGATCAAGAAGATTAGAGGTAATAGCTACCGAAGAAAGAAATGTCTGAACCTGTCTATCATGCACCTCCAAATTAATCTCAGAGAACATAGCCATAAGCTACCTCTCACTGCTGGCATATTGAACTGCCTTTATCTAAGCCCTCCTACTCAACTCATCAGCTACTTCATTGCCTTTCCCAGGCATATAGGAATTTTCAATGTCAAAGTACTGCTGGTAATCAACCCACCATCGCTATCTCAAATTAAGATCGTACTGTGTGAAGATATACTTGAGACATTTGTGGTCAGTGAAAACCAGAAAATGCTCTCCAAGAAGATAATGTCTCCAACAAAATATTTTATGAACAACCATACGCAACTCGATATCATGCATCAGGTAGTTCCTCTCATGTGGCCTCAACTATTGAGACTCATAGGCAATGAATCCTCCCACCTGCATAAGCACAGCTCCCAACCTGATACATGATGCATCACAGTAAATAGTATGGCTCTTGTCTGCATTAGGAAATACTAGTATCAGTGCTGAAGTCAACCTCCCTTTTAGCTTCTGAAAGGATAACTCAAAAGAATCAAACCACAAGAACTTTTCTCCCTTCTTAGTCAAGCCCGTCAGTGGCACTGATGAGTATGAGAAGTCATGTATAAAACATATATAGTATCCAGCTAGCCCAAGAAAACTCCTTACATCAAAATTGTTCTTCGGCTGCTTCTAGGAGACTATTTCCCTGACATTCTCGGGGTCTACTAACACTCCTATCTCATAGATAAAATGACCCAATAAGTAAATTTGGTACATCCAAAAGTGGAATTTTGAGATCATAGAATATAATGGATGTTCTCTCAATGTACTCAAAACAATCTCAAGATGTGTGGCATGGTCATGTCGAGTGTGAGAGTACACCAAGATATCTTCTATGCAGACCAACACGAAGAAATCCAGGTTTGGATGGAACACTCGGTTCATCAGTTCCATAAATACTTCAGGTGCATTGTTGAGACTGAATGACATGAGAACATACTCTTATAGACCATACCTACTATAGAAGGCTATAAGAGGTACATCTGATGGTCTAACATGCAACTGATTGTAACTAGATATGAGTTCAATCTGAGAGAACTCCCAGGCTCCTCGATGTTGATCAAAGTGATCATAAATCCTCAAAAGTGGATATCCGTATTTGACTATCAACTGGTTCAAATTACATAAATTCACACAATGTCTGAGGGTACCGTCAGCCTTAATTGAAAACAGGATAGGTGAACCCCAAGAAGAAGTTCTGCATCAGATGAAACCCTTTCCATGTAACTCCTCCAACTGTTTCCTGAGCTCATACGACTTAGGTATAGACATCCTATAATAAGGAATGGACATTGGTTCCACTCTTGGCACAAGTTCAATAGGAAATTATACCTCTCACTCCATAGAAAAACAAAAAAAAATACCTCTATAAAGAAATCTCTGAAACGATCCACCACTGGAGGAACACCTATCTGTGATGTCCCCTAGTCATCCAAATATAGAATAGAAATATGGGCTATAATTCCTCCCTACCCATGATTATAGGGTCCCACTCTTCTCGCTTGGAAATCCCATTCGCCATTACGAAGAAATGATCCACCTTATGGTGATATAAAACTCAAACTATGACGATAGTAATCGACGACTTCCTGGAAGGGAACTAACCAATCCATTCCTAGAATGAAGTCATAGCCTATAATTTCTACAACATAGATGTCCCATAAGAAGTGCCACCCACCAACCTCTAGAGAGAACTCCTTACACTGCTGTACACTATCCGTTCTAGTCCCCAACAGAGTGTCTAGGGTCAAAATAATAGCTGAATAAAGGATACAAATCCCAAGGCTCACAACAATAGAAAAATATATAAATCTATGGGAAGCCCCTGTATCGAAAAGTGCAGAAGATCAATTGGAGGAAACTAGAATGGTAACTCGAACTATAGAGGATCTGATATCCTGCTCTTGTTGGGTCTACTCCCCAACAAATGTCAGGCAGGTACCACGGTCATGTGACCCTGCCCGACCACTCTAAGATGATCCACCCTGTTGTCGCTGAAATCCTAGCGACGAGATACCATGGTAACGACCTCCACCATAGCCTGAATAGCCAGAAGAACTCCAGTTCCCAGACTAATAAGAAACTGGTGGTGCTTCTCATGAACGATGAGTCATAGAAGAACCCATGTAACCAGCTTCTGGTGAGATGATATAACATAAACACTAAATATGTCCCATCTTTCCACACGATCGACACTACACTGGGTATCTCAGGAAAATGTGTCCTCGTATGCCCGTGCTTCCAGCATTTGTAGCACACCACATGACTAGAATAATATTAACCACATCTCCCCAGATCGCCACGCGTATAGTCCCTGTGGTGCTACCTACTGTCAGTAAGAGGAATACAAACACCGGATGTCGTGTCACCAAATCTTCCAACTCCAGAATCCCTCCGATTGTGCTCCGTGATCAGTGCCTGGTTGACTATAGAAGTGATGGAACTCAACATGATGATTTTCACCTATGATCAGATATCGTACCTAATAACATCCTAAAATTCCTCTCCAGGAATAACTCATCACCTTCGAAAATAGGCGTGAAGCGCTGCAGCTCTGAGAAGTGAGAGAAATACTGAACAATAAAAATAGTACCCTATATTAGACTCATGAACTCTCAGGCTCGATTTTCCCTCAAAGTGTTTGGGTAGAAACAATGGATTCCAACCATGACTCTGCATCCTGAGGTCCTCCATCCCATGAGAAGGTGGGAGGATGCTACTACTGGAAGACTCATGTCAAATCTACTATAGAAAGGGAATTATATGGTACTCCTTGGAAGGTCCACATGAACCTCATAAAGCCCTATCAAAACCTTGAATCAGCACCTGTGTCAGGAATGATGGCTGGTGCCAGGACTGTCACAACTGGAGGATCTATTGGTAGTCCCAGATCAGCCATGTCTGGTGTCTAATCACTGCCTTGCAACTGGAATACTACAAGAGGAATTCTTAGTGGCATGGCTCTACTATGTCACTACACACCTTAGCTCAAGATTATCAAGGAATGAAACCATAAGTATAAGAAGGGAATAAGAGAAATAAAGAATTCATGTTTTCAAAACATTGATACTTGGCGTGTATAATTCCTACACAATGTGTTTCTTTAGGCCTTCACATGGGCATGTACTTATGCCAAAACTTGTCTTGTAACACTCCATACACACGACGTGTTTTCCAAACACACGACGTGTAAATGAATATTCTTCCCCTTCCTGAGTTCTTCTACATGGCTAAGCCACAGGGTTCTCCTCGGAAAATTTTACACGACGTGCTAGTTCCAGACATGGCGTGTACTCGACGATCTTCACTGACCCGTGTTGTTAGTCACATGGAAAATTACAAGGATCACTCTACATGGCATTTTCTAGATGGACACATCGTATACTTCTTAGGTTTCTACTATCTGTGTTGTTAGTCACAAGGGTGGACACATGGCAAACTATACACAGTGTGTTTATGCCAGACACGACATGTACAAAATGGATTTCACTGACCTGTGTTGTTCACTACACAACCGGATACATGGGTCAGACTACATGATGTGTTTCCTCTTAACACGACATGTATAACATACAATTTATCCATATTCATCATTAGTCACATGGGTGGACACACGGTCTACACAACATGGCTTGTACATCCAGAACACGGTGTGTTCCACCAGAGATTTCCCAACCCCGTGTCTATTCCCACATAGCCAGTGAAACATTTAGAGACTACATGGCTTGTATATATAGTACACGAATTATACATAAGATAAATTCCCACCCCTAGAAGATAAGGACACATGGCCTGTATTTATCAATACATGACGAGTATTCTCAGTTTTTCTAGACAGTAAGCCTCATAGACTACTCTGAAACCCATAAAACACATAAAAACATTAAATTTTTAAATTTTGATTCGTGGGGGCCCATACTCCTTGTGAATCAATGCTTGGCATCTCATACATGTAATAAACAAGGATAATCGTGCAATGATCCACCAAATTCTGGTCCATGAGGGCCCATAACACCTCAAGAACCAATGTTTGGCATTCATTCAAACAAAACATACACAAACCAATACCCCTATCAAAAGCAAGCATTCTATCAAGAAATCTATCAGAACAACATCCATATTTAACACTACTACTATCACAACAATATGCAATTGCTAATGCACCCCAAATGGAATGGAAAGAATTCCTGAAAAGTGATCTCTTGCAAGTTCTTATATGATGCATGAGACAAATAACTTCATCTCATTGGGTTGAAAAAGAAATAGAACCTCAATAACATCAACCATAAATTCACAAAACATGTGAATCACCCAATGGTGAAATGAAATCAACAGTAAAATTGAAAAACCAGAAAATTAAAACATACGAGGTAAATTGGATTTTCCCTATATACGCGTTAGATACTCCCAGGCATTGCTTATTACCAAGTACATATTCATTCATATCCCTGTATATAGGCTCCATACAGTAAGACATGATGAAAAAAATTCCTTTGATACCACTTTGTAACGTCCCAGTTTAGGAAGCCACCTAGAGGTGCCCCGTACCCAGTTGGTCACATGGACTCAAGCGCATTTCCCCAAACGCCAGGGGCTTCTGACTAGAAGCAAGGGACTTGGATGTGATAATAGGGAAACTATGTCCTCATTGGCAGAGGAACACAATGGATGTAAAACATTTAAAAATAGTGGAAGCAGTTATAATACCATATAGTAGTGAACAATTAATGACTGAAAGTAAGAAACAACTTAGAACATATGTATATGATGCATGATACATGTGTCTAGGAAAATATCCAAACAAATCACAATGCTAGAATACAATTCTAAACCAATGTACACATGAAAACAGATAAACTCCAGTACAATATCATGCTTCTTCTTGGTCCCATGCCATCCTACTCCAAAGCAGTCAAGTACCTGAAGTATAATAGCACTTACCCATATCTAGACCTGCAAAAATATAATATATTTTGTCCCAAAAGCTTGACCCAAACAGTGTCTGAGAGTAATCCCAGTAAGAAACCACCCAATGATCTGTCCCTAAAAGGCAGTGAATATATTTGTTAGAAAATAAGTAAAAAGAAGTAGTAAACAATGTATTACTCAGTAGAAAACAATCCAACAGGTAAATGGCAGTCAATTTCAGATATCAAGTTACTAGGTAATCAAAGAAGGTATCCTTATAGTATGTAATCTCAGTCTAAACCCTCTAGTTCAGTAAAAACAACAAACAAAAACATCTGGGAAGTACACATAGTCTAACCCCTTTGTTTCAGCTTTAACACAGACTCTTTAAGGAAGCACTCATGATCAATTCCACATATAGTCTTGTATTGATAACTAATAGGTTCTCTGGGGAAGCACTCGACACCCAATCCCCCATGTGGCCCACATCGAGAAACTACAAACACTCTGAGGTAGAACTCACGTCCATCCCCCCTATGTTCTCACTACGTGACAGTTACACATACACTCTAGAGAAGCCCTCAACGTCCATTATCTCGATGGTCTACTACACCAGGTTCTCACAGGCTTGTGTATGTCAATCGTACACAAACGATGCATGGTTTCCAAATTAAACCTCAAGAACTAATTGGCTAAAAAATCTACAACATAACATAGCATGTTAGATAATAATCACTCTATCCTAAAATACTACACATTGTAAGAAAACATCAGCCTAACAGGAAGAACTAGACCAAATGGTCAAAACAATCAATCATGGTCATAATATACATAGATTAGTTGAAAAAACGTTAATCTCAACAATCAAACTCTACCCACAAACTAGGAATTGTAGGAATATAAAATGGCTAAACCATAAACACGTAATACCATGTTCATTGGTATTGGGAACTTTTGCACATATAACTCAAATAGTATCAACAAAAATGCACAAACCACTTACCTCAGCGTTGTGAGATTGATATAATTGATTCCCATGACTTGAATCATCTTAGAACTCTGTAGATCTATAAAAAAGTCCAAATCATTCAACAACTATATCTCACGAGAGTGTAGAAAAATGCAGATGGTGTTCAAGAAGAAGAGAGAACTAACCGATGTGATTCTAATGCAACAGACATAGTTTGATTTGGATAACAGATCCTTGATCGAGTACACAGTGTGTATTTAACAAATTTCCAGAAACTCTTTTTTCTAAAAAACACGAGAAAAAGAAATACCTACTTGAAAAGAAGAATCGGGTTATAAAAAATCTAATTTTAATATTTAATGGTAAATAGACTCAAAATATCAGAATATTTGGAAATTGGGAGTGTTTTGGTCAACAAAAACCTCAAGCATCCATTTGTAAACTTTTTTTGCATGTTTTGTCCATTCCTCATTAATAAATAACATTTTACCATTTTAATTTAATATGGGGTTAAAAAAAATTTATCTTTAATAATTATTTATAAATATAACATACAAAATTTCTCTAATTAACAAATCTAGAACTTCTAATTTTAAATTTTAATTATATTTTTTAAAATAAAATTTTTTATAGGTATTAATATATAGTATAGAAATAAAAATAGTAAAAAATGTTGCTAATTTTATGTGATTTTATTGGGATATTGATTTTAAATATGATAATTTTATCATGGATACTGTGTTTAGAGACACAAATTGGTTAGTTGTGAATTGAATATATTTTATGGGGATTGATCTAATTTCAAATGTTGAACCGCACAATGAAAAACCATGTTTTAAAGGGAAGACCCAAATTGTTTTTTTATTAGAAAAATATTTATCTTTAGTTATAGTAATGATTAATATAGTTTTTTGTGTAAATTGAGTATTATAAAAATGATAATTTTATACTTTGTTTTTATATTTTAAATAATTAGTTTTTTTTGAAATATTCATCGTTATTCTAATATATTGATGAAATCATAGAAATTATAATTTTCATAAATACCAACATTTTTTTAAATAAAAATAATCTTTTTTAGAAATTGAAAAATAATTTACTAATATGTAAATTTTTATGTTATGAATTGAAATATTCTTTTTATTTTATCTTAGTAAATTCTTTATATATTTAAATTTATCTTATAATAGAAAAATAAATAATATAAAGAGTAATAATTTTATTGAAAATTTCATTTTGGTACATTAACTCATATTTAATATTTATACCAAAAATTATATTTAGACATAAAAAATAACATGAATATTATTATAAAATCCATATTATCAAATTAGATTTATACATTGACGGTAATTAATTTTAATGTTAGATCATATAATGTGTAAGAACTGGTTTAATTGAAAATCTATTTTTGATAAAAATGTTTACATATATGAATAAATTATCCATTTTCTTTATTTTAAATCTATTATGAATATTATAACTTTTAAATAACTTTTTATTTAAATTTAAATTAATCCATGACTTAATTTAGCCTTGTGTATATTTGATAAATGAGACCGATTTAAAATTGTTTTCCCAAGATATTAGGTGATTTTAAAAAATTATATTCATGGGTTTTATAATTGGGAATAGTAATTTTAAATGTATTTTTTATTTAGAAATATATATATTTGATATTTAAATTCTTTTAAAAACATATATTTCATATACGAGTGATGGTATTAAACAAATCCATATTTTTATAATATTTACCTAAAATTTTTTATTTTATAAAAAAATTAATAAATATATCATAATCCTTTTTGTGAGTAATTCCAAAATGAATTATAACTAATAAAAGTGAAAATAATTTTTTTAATTTTTTATTTGAAAGTAATGTATATAATACAATGAATTCATAAGCCATTGAAAATAAATCTTTCAATATAAACTCATATTAATTATTTTCCTTTTGAATGTAATAAATGTTGGTGATTTACCATATTAATGATTATTACATATTTATTAATAATTTATTATTAGTATTTTTTTGGTTTTTTTTCATTATATATTTTATGTGACACAATTTATATATCATAGAATATATTTTCACAGATCCAAAAGTTCATGTTGTTACATTCCACCCCTCATAAAAAAATCACATCCCAGTAATTTAATTGTAATTTTCTTATTTGAATATCTAAGGGGGGTGAAAATATTTTAATGCCAAAAGACATTATCTCTAATAATAAATGATCTTAAATATCCTAGAAAAGACTACATAGCACTTAATTTTGTTAACAATTTCAATGAAATGCATCATGTATCAAGGTAGTGATGCACATTTTGATGTTATATATTTCATTCTAGATAATTCTTCATTATACACTCTCTAATAGATTGTAAAAGTTTCTTTAAATTCATTTTTACCTATTATATAAAACAACGTAGAGTAAAATTGAATATATAAATGCCATTTGGAAAATTGAATAATTTTTTTGACATGATATTCTTAGAAATAATCATATATATAGTATGTTTGATAAAACCAGAACACATCCACTAAATTGAGGTCATTGGTAGGAAAAAACTAATGAAAAAAATCATCATTAATGATTGTCACTATATTGGTTCTTCTATGCTTCTTATTAGAGGAGTTCAAAGATTCCAACCATCCCTAATAACCATTGTATTTGTTCATATTCATGAATAATTCATATGTTGTCCATAAATAATTATTATAATTTTTAGGGTCTATGATAGACCTGTAATATCTTTTTTCCTCATCTTAACTGAACTCTTCTGTTTCCCGTGACTATTTGACTCTCTACATCCTATATTACCAAATTTAATGAATTTTATAGTAAACATGAGTAAATTTCCTTGGTTCTTATTTCCATTTTATTTCGATATTGGAGATTAAATTTTTTTTACATCATTAACTTCATCAGTTGATCTTTCATTTGTCTATAAATTTTGTTTCTTTGATATGTTTAGGTTTTTACATATGATTACATAGGTAATCATGTTTTGTGATAGTTATTTTTGAATAATTACCAATTTTCATAGTATATATCCCATTATAAATTTTTTTCAATGAGTATATCATCACACTATACCTCACATTGAAGGTAAATGTTATTTTTTCTAGTTCCTTCCAATATAAACACCAAAATGATTAACATGAGGGAAAAAATCATTATAAAGTATTATCATATTCAATAAAATAAAATGTATACATCCATAAAAATATTTACCCATTTTTATTGTCATGTTACATCCCAATTATTTTAATTCAACTTATAAAAATCATAGTTTATCATAGGTTACTTTAATTTGGGTAATCATATATACCCAATTACTATTTGATAAGGTATCTAGGAAACCATTCATTCATAGTAGTTTATAAGTCATATATGATCAACCAAGGCTTATCACCATAGTGTGTCAAAAGCACATATATCATTAGGTATCATTTCCATGAACTATGAGATGATCAGGTTAATACCCAATAATCCTTCATTATGGTGATTATTGCTAGTAACAAGTAAGCTAGATTCGTCATCAACTAATAACATCTATACAAGGATTTAATTTCATTGTAAACCACAAAATCTATGAATGACCATTATTCCACAATATCATTCAATACATAGAATAAACTATATGATTTTAAATAATTTCCTCTAAACATAATATAATTGGTAAATAAACAAATAGAAAAAAGCAACAAAAGTAATATCCAAATTATGTAAATTAATAAATAAAATTACAAAACATGTCTCGAAAATTACAAAACAAAACATTGATATCAAAATATTATTTTAAAAATTTCTCCAAAATATATTATCCTATATAAGATAATGAAAACATCACATCATGATATATATCCATTAGAAGAAAAAATATATTATAAAATTCAAAACATTTCAAAAAATCATTGTAAAATGTTAAATTAAAAATTAAATTAAATTTTTCTTTTAGAGGTAAAGGGAAAAATTTTGATATTCATTTTATAATTAATTTGTAAAAAAATTGTATTTGAATATACATAAATGTTTTTTAAAGGAGGAGTGATGATACATTGAATATTATTTATTTTAAAAGAATTTTAAATATTAATTTCTTGAATAATATATATTACTTTCATAAGATTGGTATGGAAAATTCATTGAAAACTTCTATATTTACAGATTCATTTAATAATGTATTTCTGATAATGATATAAAAGTTATCAATACAAAATGTGGGGTGCACGATAAAGCATTTTGTTTCTAATGGATAGAAACCCATATTAACACTTTGAAATAAGCTTGTTGAAAAAAAGATCATTGAAATGATGAAAAAACCATTATTTTAAAAATCATAAAGAGGAATAATTTATATATTATATGAAAAAATTATTTTCCATTAGAGTATGGATAATGTTAATGGGATGTAAAAACATGTAAATGGGAGAAAATCCATTTACTGAAATTAGATTTATTCAAAAAAACTGGATCTTATTAGATCCTTAAAATAATTAATGAAAAAGGATTCGGATCAAATTGTGATTACCCAATGTAAATAATGTTCAATTACATCCTAATTTCATCATATCTTATTATATATGAGTCATGGAAGATAATAGACTAAAGATACTGATTATGACTAAAGGGATAGAATTGACTCACTGAAACACCTTACAACTTTATTTATTTCTGAATATAATGTGATAGGAAGCTAGAAAATCATATGGTTGAGTAAATACCATGAATTAAAAAAAATGAAAATAAATTGATTGGTTTTATTTAAATCATAAAAATATGAAATTGGTTCATAACATTAAAACATGTCTCAATGATTAGATGTTGAGACCGAAACCCTTACCTTGTTACCCGGTTTTTATTAAGACACAATATATTCCTATTAAATAATAATAAATACCTTAAAAATTAATTTCATAACCTAATAATATCATTTTAACTTCTATATTAGATATTTATAATTACGTATTATGTTTATACTGATTAATTAAAGATCATTTACAACTATCGGGTGTTAATAACATTAACTATTTGCACACAACAATGATTTTTTATATCATTTACCATTCATTTATACATTGTTAATAATAAATATATAACTATATATACTATAATATATAACATATAATGAATTTTATGTCTCTGATACCATATCATATGTGTTTTAGTTACACTGTGTGAAGATGGAATTTATATCGACACATTTTAGTGTTTTTAGTGACACAAATGATTCATTAATGTTAAGTTATATACCCAATACAAAATTTCAATGCAAATATATCAATAATTATTATATTATTATATTATTAAATTTTTATTTTTATAGTTTGCATATTTATCCATATTATAATTTTATAGCATCGTTCATTTGGGTGGTTAAACCGAACCAAAATTGAACAGACATTACCCCAATTGGGGAGTATTGTTGAGGAGGATTTTATTTAAAAATAATAATATTATAAATTATTAATAATTATATTAGTATTTTTCTTTATTAAGATTAATTATATTTTATCATGTTTTAACAAGGAATTACAAATAATTAAAAAAATGAGATAAATGAATCTTCGTGTGGGTGGTAGTCTATGCACAAGATCTATTGATGTACCTTTTTTCCCTATGTGGATGGAAGTTAATTACTAAGGGTTTTCCCGTTGATATAAAAAATTAACATTATTAAATGATATTGATGTTATAATATTATTATTTTCATAAAAAAATATGAAGAGTAAGAACAATTAGAAAAATAATTAATAAGGGGATAATTCTTTTATTGGAGGCGTGGTATTTCCTTGAAATCCCCCTTCAAAATGTAGTTATTACGGTGACAATGAGGTAACCTGGGGATATATTTATTTATCTAGTTCTAGGAATATTTAAATGGAATCATTATAGGTGGACATTGTGGTATATTTGAGTCTTGATGTGGTGGAAGTGTTACCATTTTATAAGTGAAAAGAAGTAACGTTTCGTAAAAAGCCAATGAATTTCTATAAATTAACGTTTTATTAAAGGGTAAAGGGATTGATAAAGTGGAAAATGAGAAATTAGTTGATATTTGGTTGATATAAGCATTTATATTACCATTTTTATCATTTGAAGTATGTGTTTTTCTTTCCCCATTGTAAATAATTTTACATTTTTACTTTTTACGGGCATAACTAATATTTATTCATTGTAATTTTTTTAATAAAAAAATTAAAATTAAAATAACAACCTAATTTTAAACATAATTTTTTAAATTGAAAAATAATTTTACTAAAAACAAATTCTAACAGAATGATACCATACATTTATAATATATCACTTTTACAAGAAAATTGTTTTTTGGAAAAATAAACTTATTATGATTTTAAATTTAGATATGAAAACATCATCATGGTTATTTATTTTAGAGACATAAAATTAATTATTATGAATTTAATAAATTTAATCAGTCTTCCACATTAATCAAAAACCTAACCTCACCTTAAATATACTAGTATTAAAGAAAATACGAAAAACAATGCTTGAATATTGAAGTAACATTTATATTTAGTTTTCGAAATGTTTGGAAAAGGTTTATATGTATGAATAATATTTAATTTTTTTTAATATTATTCCATATATTCATATTTTATTTCTTTAATGGGTTTTAAATATCCTGGTTATTGTTACATAGTGAGACATTCTTGCAAATTACAATATTTATAAATCCCATAGATTTCAACTAAAAATAAACATGTTAAGAAAATGATCTAAAATTAAAAATTATTTATTGATTATTTTATATATTCAAATACGAGGATAATTTTAGTTATTATAATTTTAATAAAACTGAAACATTATATTTTAATGTATAAATTAAAAAATTTAAAAGGAAATTTTTTTAGAATTCTTTTTTCAACATTATATCATATTATATATTTCTAGACAAAAAAATTATTTTGACATATTCATTAATATGATTTGTTAATCTAAAAGTTGAGAATAATTTTATCAAATTAAAATTGTATATCTAGGGAAATTAATCTTAATTTTCTTACATGTAAAGTGCAAAACATGTCTTTAGGAAATGTTAATTTTTTTGTATAATGATTGTCTATATGAAATAATATTTATGTTGTTAATTATATTGATATTTACGATTTTAAATCTACACATAATAGTTATTAATGATTTAAAAATACATCAATTATTATACATTTACTAATATTATATTATTAATATGTTGATTTTATGTCTATTATAGCATGTGTCACAAGTTATAGAACAAAGTATTTATTTTAAAGGAGATAAAATATTATTTAGTTACATTATTCAATGATCATGATGATTTAATCCCACTATCCTTCAGTTATTATCCCACTTCTATATTTCTATGAATTGGTGTGAATTTTATTTGATATTGGATAGTGATTCTGCCAAATCAGAGTGGAATCACAATGATTTGAGAAGGTGTCGATTTGTGGGTATAAGAGGAGGCTTCAGGATGATGAGAACATATAGTTTAACATTCATTCACTTGAAGAATGCCAGTATACTAAATATATTAGTTTTTCATTTAATTAAGATGGATTATTGTTATAAATTAATGCATAAAACTTTTTCATTGGTTGTCATTAGACTAAGAGATGTGTGGGGAGTAATATAGAGATCATTGCTTGAGGTTTCAGTGAGGATATTTTAAATGATAAGATTCAGTTATATTATTCCAAATGTACATTGAAGAATATATTATAATATAATTAAATATAATTACACATATATGGTTAATGGTTTTATGGTAGATGATGGTGTTCAAGGATTTCTTGGTCTAGGATAGAGTGAGATTTCTTAAAAGGATAACTCTCTAATTGATGAAGGTATTTAAAACATATAACCTCTTTATATAGTTATATATATTTTATGGGTAATAAGTGAAGGTAACATGGTGTGATATAATCTATATAGTACTTTGTGTGGGTTTTAACTTTGTGGGATGAAACTGTGGATAAAGTGTGAATATTTGGAAATCCATTGATGATTGTACATTGTATTTGGAAGTATATTTAATTATTTCCAATGTGAAAGTATAGATTAATGTTGGATTAGAAGTCTGGGAGGCTATTTATTATTTAGATATGTCTCTATTGTCATGTGTATGTATTGTATGATATTTGATTGTCTTTTAAATTGATGGGTTATGGTGAGAATATAGAAATTTCACTATATTCACTACTTCTTATTAATGTATTAGTAGGCACACTACTGGAAAATGACCCTATACCCACGGTTTGGAAGAAAACCATGGGTATAGGGTTGCTCTATACCCACGGTTTTCCAAAACCGTGGGTATAGGTGTGGTATGTTAACCTATACCCACGGTTTATCTTATAACTGTGGGTATAGTTCTTCATCGAAGACCTATATCCACGGTTTTAGAAAACCGTGGGTATAGGTAATTTTTTTTCATGCTCTATACCCACGGTTCTTGTCAAACCGTGGGTATAGAGTTTTTCCAATGACCTATACCCACGGTTTGTGAAAACCGTGGGTATTGTGGTTTTTTTAAAGAGATATACCCACGATTTTAGAGAACTGTGGGTATAGGTTTCCCACATTATGGTGGGAAAAGAAAAATTATGCGGGACATAAAAAATTATTTGGCGGGAACACAATAATTATTTAAATAATTAGAAATATAAAAAAATATATACATATAATACATCTGGTATAGTTGGAGAATCTTCTGATTAATATATCGTCGGTCTGCTGTTCGATTCCCAGCGGTATCTTTTCCTAATAAATATTAATTATTAATATAAATATCTTAATTTATAGCTTTAAAAATAAAATTTCGGTAGTTCAGTTGGTTAGGCTGTTCTGTCGTGCAGTACAGGTCGGCGGTTCGATTACCCTGCGCCGCATTTTTTATATACGCAAGTAATATTAATATATTTAGATAGATACATTTTATATATACAAAAAACGGTGTTGTGTCGGTTGGTTTGAGTGCATATTCTCAGTACGCGGGATGCGAGATCAAATCCCCCCGGGGTTCGAATTTCTCCGCAAGAGTTTTTTAATCGTGGTGCGTCTATATAAATATATATAATATAATGTTCGTATATATAAACAAACTCAATGTAGGTGAGTTGGGCAGTGCGCTGGTTTCCTCGAGGGAGATCTCGGATCGAAACCCTCCGCCGACGAGATTTTTGAATTTATTTGATTATCCCATGGTTCTTAAACCGTGGGCTAATATTTGCCACGTTGTACTGCTCCATGACATGGTGTAACCACACCTATACCCACGGTTCAACCAAACCGTGGGTATAGGTCAAGACCCCTATCCCGACGTCGTTCAGCCACACGGTTCTCAGAACCATGGGTATAGCCTATACCCAAGGTTTTGGGGGCTATACCCACGGTTTTGAACCATGGGTATAGCCCGTTTTTCCAGTAGTGGTATGTGAGGATGATATGAAGTGGAATGTAGTGTGGTTTCATTTTTTTATGTGATTTATATATAATATATAAATCATTATAGGACCTGTAAAATATATCTATTTAAGGAATGGACACCAATGCCAATCTGTCAATGGAACGGTCTTGAGATACATAGGGAGTAGATCCACAAGGTGGTATCCTTATACCTATATCATTTTGCGAGACTTTCTTGGAATTAATTAGTATATATTTTGAGATGGAAGGTCAATTACTGGTTAGGATAAGTGCGGATCTATAAATTCATATGGGACCCATGTTTGAATAGTGCCCTTTTATAACTAATCATTTCAGTTAGATGATGATAAATAATCCAAAGAAGTCCTAGGAAAGTGGTGTTTGTATGATAGGGGTGCTAGTGGTATAACATAATATCTTTGCTTAGACTAATGAGGATTTTTGATTATTTTACCAATTCCGATCATAAAAAATAATTGATCATGTATATGATTTTTGGTGTTTGGTTTGACTTAATAGTTATTAGTATTTCACATATATTTTTAGGTTTATTAATATAAGCATTCACCAAATGTTTGTTGATGGAGAAACATCATTAACAATCACAGATATATTGATGGTATATTTTCCACCCTTGATATGGTAGTGGGGTCTACAATTTTATAATTTAATTTTTTCATTATCTATTTATGTACGGTTATATATCATTCACATTAAGATTTTTATTCAGAAGGGGAGAATTCTCAATGGGATATTATGTGTAGTGACTGACCATTACCATGGGGATTGTGATTCGGTAATGGATTTTTTTCCTTGGATGATTATGTATGGTGTTAGATCATTCACCCGGGAATTATGACTTAATGATAGATCATTCACCTTTGGTGGGTTATGTGAGGTGATAAATCTATTAAAGTAATCGAAAATAATATAATCATTTGTTGGGGATAATTTTTTTCTTTTCAGAATAAAAGAATAAATATAGAGATTTACTTGAATGAACCACATAATTTAATAGATACAATCATCAACATGTAATTTATTATTATTTTAAATATATAATTACCACAACTTTTGTATTATCATAAATCAAATTATTTTCACCTCTGTTTTAGAGTAGTAATTGTGATGGAAAATAAAAATAAGGATCTCTACAAACATATCAACTTTTCCTTCATTAATCTTTTATTTTTTTCTTAAGAACCCATGTAATAGAATAAAATAATCAATACTTTATTTCCTGCACCATCAATATCAATAAGGATTAAATTTTTTCTCTTTCAGTTCCTTAAAGGGGTGAATGAGATAATTATCTCTTTATCGTGAGAATATTTAATACTATGTACTATTTATGGCTTACATATATACTTTGGAAACACAAAATTTCATGGTTATATACATAGGATTAAATAAATATAATTAAATAGTTTCCCATTCCATTTTATTTAATTAATGTGACTCACCATTTAAAATATAATAAAATTATTATTATTTTATATATCATGAGTTCATTTTAAGAAACTAGATTTTAAAAAATATTTAAATTCATTTTTTATTTATTGATATTGAATGAAATATAATATTTTTATTAGACTGTTACACATTATATATATTTTTAAATAATATTTATTTCAACATGAATAAAATATATTATTTCGAAAAATTAAATAAATATTATATTCAATTAATTTGAGAAAAAATATTTATTTTTATAATAAAAAAATGTATGAAATATTTATTTTACCACATTCAAAAAAATAAAGTAAATTAATTTCATATTCATTTTATTCAGAATAAAAAAATCAATAGTCAAGATTTAACTAGTATATTAAAAACATAAATATCATACCATTGAATTTATAAAATAAATATTGAATTGAATAAATAATAATCTTCTAACATGGAATAAATTTATCATTAAACATAAATTTAATATATTTTCATTAGATTCTGAATATAGATACTATGTGACCTTCTTCAACACTTTCTCAATAGAAATGGGTAAAACACAGTTAGATTCCCATATTACAATATAATAATATGTCAAGGAACCCATAATGAAATAATTAAGTATGTAAACTATACTTACCTTACTGTGAATGATACTGTATAAAGTAATCCCATTTCAACGGATATCTCATCAAGAATGATTCATTGTTTTTTAACCACCCTATAAGAAAATATTATATTTTATTGAATTTAATCAATGATGTTTTCTATTAAATAATATGGAGATAGATTGTGTTAGATAATTCTATTTAAATAAAATAAGATAATATTTCTTTCTCTACTTGTAAAAAAGATTCATATCATATATATACTATTAAATTAATATCATATCACTTATCACCCACACAATATATGAAACCACATCATGAGAATATTTCATCTCAATTTTCATATATATATATCAAAATATAAGATTCTTGATACTTATGAATAATGATCTCAAAACTAAAAACCAATGAACAATCTCACATATATTTATATCTAGTGACACATAAAACATATCAAATTATTATTTACAATTCTATCATCCTAGCCTCCCATCTTTGATATTTCAATGTAAAAACATCATGAGAATATGTATCATTACATATGATCCCACATTACCTACTATCAAAAAATCATTTATATCTTCTTTGATTATGTTCTTGTACTAGAAGACATATTGATTTATGAATATAATTATAACATCTCTACAATATCATTTTTGTGTGTAAATTTTCTAATCATTTGACAAAATAAATATTCTGTGTAAATGATCACATTTTTCTTATTAATATAATTAATTGTCTTGTAATTACCGATTTCTATTCTACTACTAATAATTATAAATATATTTGGTTTTTGGGAACAAAGTCCAATAGACTCCCACATTCACTAGAGCTAGCTATTAACAACTCTTAATATTCTTTCACTCATATGATGATCCATCCTTTTATAAGGAACTGATTTTGTGAATGTGTTTGCTATATTTTCCTATATGGATACACTAATCACAATTACTCCCCCGCTTTAGGAAAAATCACTCTAGAAGAGATACTTTTAATGTATATTCATTACCTATTTATTTTAATTGGGATTCTTATATAGAACCGACATTACAAATTTTATCATAATAGAAGGAAATATGATATATAATAGAATTTACTATAATAATATTTTCGAAAAAGTTGTGAATATACACAAATTATTTAGAAATATCAAAAGATGATATAAACTCACTCTTTACTCTATAGTCGAATACCACTAGTTTCAAAAAATCATTACATCTCACTATTCTTCCCTTTTGTAAAAATGAATATCGTAATTGTTATTATAGATCATTATTATCTAATTGGAAACATGAATTTGTATACCCATTATAACTATTTCTACTTCTCCTCTATAAACTAAAAATATACCATTTTTTCCAATGGTTTAATCAGATAGTCTTTATAGTCTGCCAATTTGTATCTCCTAGGTCGAGTTGATTATATCCTATCGTGATCAAGGAATAAAAAACATCGTTTTTGTATATTGGAATGAATACATGATAAAATCTTTCACTATAGTGTAAGGATGTGCACTCATTATATCACATTATTCATATACAAGAGGGAACATGCTCATGGATATATGTATATCATGTAACAAATGAAACAACAAAACATTGGATTATTATATCTTGTATACATTCAACGCCTTGTCAATATATGTTCCCTAAATCAGTTCAACTAGTCACATAGATATATTTTAATGTATCATCACCCATAGAATATAGGCTACTTCACATAATTCCATAATATTTATGAAATTATTTAACCATGTATTAACTAGAAATTAGTTAGTCTCTCATTTCCAATTAATAATATATCATTAAAATATACAAGTAGAAATTAATAATATTCAGAATGAACTACATATAAACATGTGGGTCATATTCATTATTAATAAAACTAATCTCAACTATGGATTCATAAAAATGAATATTCATAGATATTTATTCATTCTTCAATGATGTAATGTATCTCTATATCTTTGAAAACATATTAGTATTTTGGGTTTCACAATCCCTTGTGTTTGTGTAATATATGTTTCCTCCACAATATTTTAGTGAAGGAAAGTGGTATTATCTTCTATCATCTAAATTTCATATTCATGGAAAACTACTATTGTAGGTAGAGATATAATTAATTTTCACAAATTAACTGATGAAAGTGTTTTTGATTGTGTATTCCATGATTGTTATTGAATAATTTATAAACAAATAATGTCTAATAGTCACTGACAATACCATCCCTATCTATCTTCTTTTGAATTCCGATTTAATCATAATGTTTTTACAACAACTGCTTGATCAATTATAACTAAAACAATATTTTAGTACACTAAATCCAATTAGAATGTTATAGTTTTCTTCCACTTTTCCAATTTTTTTCTATACCCACTAATTTATTATAGGAAAAGGTTAATTATTCACAATTAAATTTTTTTTATTCTTTCATAGTTATTAGAAAACAATATTATATGGTTCTTTAACAACTCTAGTACTCATACTTTGTTCTTATGTCAAAAGATAATATTTTTCCCTCAATTATATAGACTTTTTCTTATATAAATATTATGTGTATTGAGTAATAACATCATAAAAATATATATTACTACCATCATCTCATTTAATGATGTTATTCCTTTCCATAAGAAAGAAATTCGCTGCAATAATAACTTTTTTGTCTAAGGGATCATATATATATAATATCCATTTCACATTAGAGGATATACAATAATGATTAAATTTATACCTCAAGAAGAAATTTGTCCCTATATTTATGTTTATCAAACACAATACATCCCTACACATGAATATATGATAGAAATGTCCCCACTCATACCATAAATCATATAAAATTACACTCGCTACATTTTATGGAACTCAGTTTAGTATATATCCCATATATTACCATGAAACACCTCAAATGGTAAGTTGAATATTTTCATAGATCATCATCCAAATCACCAGATCTAATATGTTCTGGTTCCTCTATTCACTAATACTATTCCACTGGGTTTTACAAGGAGGATAGAGTTATGATAGTACTCTAAAGACATTCAAATAATTGAGAAAACGTGATTTATATATTATTCACATTTATCTGAATAAAGCGTATTTATCTTTTTACCAAGTTGATTCTCTAATATATTTTAGTATAACAAAAATTTTCAAAATAAGTTATACTTATAACTCAGTATGATGATATATTCATATATACAAAAAAATGAGAGAAAGAAAAACAATTATAAGAATACACCTTTAGACACTAATGGAAATCTTCCAAAGGCGTTAGTGTTAGAAAAATATAAAATTTTTATGAAACTCTCTCCAATTACAGTATAAATAACTTTTCCTCACTGGTCCCTATAATGATACTAATTTGTTGAATAAAATAAATATAATCATGGATAAAGTGTTTAATATATAGATAAAAATACATTAATATACATGGATGTTGTTATGGTATTATGTTTTGAAGTGACTAAATACATAGGGTAAATTAATTTAAATAAAAATAAATAAATATTTGAATTAAAATAATTAATAATGATGGTTCAATACTTGGTTGTTATTATGGCTATCTTTTTTTTATTTATTTAATAATATTTGTTCATAAATTCATGAATTATCCATTCAATGAGATAATAATCTCTTAATTATTCCATGATTTAATACATATAAAATTAAAATTCTCAACATTTAGACACTTGAAATATCATTCCCATGATCACTCCATTGAATAGGTTCAAAATGGTACTTATAATATATATTTTTTAAATTATATAATGGAATTATGAAAATAAGTTATCAAATGGGAATATAAAATTATCAAATTTATTAGAGTCATAAAGTTCAAAAAATAATATAAATAAATCACACAAATTTTCATTTCAAAATCCCAAAAAAGGATTATCCCTCATTGAATAAAATATCTCAATACAAGAAATATGACGACTTATATGATGTGGATTAAAGTAGAAGATAATAATTAAAAAAGAGAGCACTATGCCACTGTGTAAAAGCTTTTAAGAAAAAAAAAATGGTATAAAAAATTTAATGAGATAAAGTATAATAATTAATAATAATGAATTATTTTAATTAGAAAAAAGTGTGAATTTGGGAATCTCACAAATGGAAAAAACAAGTACACTAAGAATATGGATTCATAACATTACATGAAAAATTAGCAACCAAACACCACCATTCCCCCTATGAAATATATCATACATATAGATTTAAAGTCATCTGTTCTAGAGTATGACTAAAAAAGTGATATAATTCATTATTTTTAGATAAATAATTGTCAAAATTGGAATGGGAATTGATTTCCTATCATTAATAAGGAAAAATGAATACCTTCATCCTTCCTCATTGAAGTTATAGGATGGAATTAAATATGGGAGAATTATAATGTGTAATTAATGTTTCAATTATTTCCCAATAATTCTTGTAATATTTATTAAAATTTCTATTCTATTAGATATTTCCAATGGGTTTTAAGATATAAATCAAGAAATCATTTTTTGGGCCTTGAAATCTTGATCTGATTTTTAACATCAATTTGGAAGGTAAATATAAGACTGGAAAAACCTGAATAATCATTGTTAACTATACAATTAAAGGTTTCCATTATATAATCTATTCACATATTCAATTTAATATTCATTGTACTTTTATTATGGGAGATATCTTTATTTTATTTTACAGGGGGGAAATTAAATTCACAATAAATTTCTTATTTTGAGCCCAAATATATATATCATTACTCAAGAATATCCTGCACTCTATAAGATAAAAATACTAATAATAAACTTGGTAACCTAAACTTAAAATATTAAAATAAAAAAATGAATAAATATTTTTATGAAGGTGATTATTAAATAAACATTTATTTATAAATTTCAAATAACAATTACATATATAATGAGAAATTATGTTTAAATTCTAGAATTCAATAAAATTATGTTTTATGGAATATTAATCATTAGGAAAACATATAATCATTCAATATGGAATATTATTTCATTTTAGCATCAAATCTCATATTTTTAATCGCTGACCTCATATCAAAAAAATGGCACTCTAAAGCTAGTGTGAAACATGGTCTTAGAAACACCTCTCCATATACAATAGTTTACCAAAGAGAACTGACAATTTATAGGTGGTCTAGTGGGGAGACTATACAATCGTTAAAAATGTGAACAATAAAAAATTAATTAAGGAAAAAATTATTACATCCAATCCATATTATAAAAATATGTACTATACTAATAAATAAAATACCATGTAATAACATATCATATCTACATAAAAAAATAGGAAATCTTATACAAAACATTCATCAAGAACAGGAACCCAAAATAAGTAAATGGTACTTGAAATTATAAAGAATAAAACATTCAATTCATGATCCAAAATTAGTATCCTAGCTCAAATTCTATAACCTATCTATAAAACATACATGCATCACCTTAGTCGAATCCCTAAACATGTACCCTATGAATATGGAGCATATAATTGGGTTCCCGAGTATCAAAGTGGCCCGAGTAGGGTGTATTTATTACATAGTATGCGACCACCAATGTATTCAATACAAATTCAATAATTACATTTAATTAATAGTGTTGTGAAAAATATAAATAAAGGAGTAATAATATTTATAATTTGTGGAAATAAATGTAACGGATTTGTGCCTTGCATATTAAAAGATAACATGAGAAAAAAACATGATTCTTCAATCATCAGTTTCTTTTTTCATGGTTTATGAAGCATGCCATAATTTGGTTACAAGGTGCACTTACATGGAGCCCATGATCAAGTGTCCAAATAGAAATCCACAAGGATCATATAGGAATACCCACGTAATATTTTTGAAGATAAACCATCGGTATAATGTGAACTCAACTAACTACTCGTGATATTCAAAACCATTACATGATCCTATCCCAACTCACACCCAAGGAATTCTATAACAATTATAATCTTGTAAAATCTAGATAGACCATCATGGAACACTCCACATGGGATCCCCTAAAAAATATATAACAATTATTTAAGGAATTCAAGAAGTATATAAATTTTCAAAATCCAAGGGGGAGTTGCCTCGTAGAATTTACAATAATGAGTCTATGTAGATTCCACTAGCTTGCTGATGTTATTAAATACCATTATACCCAATTCAATCCAATGGTGCCTTTATACCCTATAATTTATCCCCTATATAATTATATACTAATACATAAAATTCCACTCTAATACCATCATAATTAATCCAAACATTCCATCCATGATATTTCATACTCACATCAATTTTAAAAGATCAAAATAAAGATGTTATTCCACAACTCAAATAATAAACAATTATAATATTCATATGTTTAAAATAAAGTCACTATTATATTTCCATTAAAAGTTATTCATGTGTTTTACATGGGAATATTCCTTAAGGTGTCGTAAGGGCTATCCATGGAGTCCCACTAAGTAGAATGAATAACTAGTTCACTAAGGAAATACCTAGACTACCCCTTTAGCTCACCCAAAGTCCAGAAAAAAGATAATTATTACCTCTAAAAATAGTTCAACCCCAAAAAAACCCATAATCCTTAGACATAGGAGGTTCCATGTAATCATTAATACAACTAAACCATTTTAACATTAATATTATAGTTATGTTTTAAAGGGCCTATGTTATAATATAATATAATGTTGTAATGAAAGGGATGAAAATTATGGGTAAATCATTAGACCATCAACCTTAATCTATTCCTTCTACATTTCTTCCAAGGGAGGTTAACTTTTCCAAGCCATGTTGAGATCATATTATCCTATGGATATATATACAATGACATAATACCAAATTAATGATTTATTAATTTTTATAATAAATTTCATAACGTACCCAAATTAATTAATGATGTACAAATAACTAGGATCCTTCACCACATTAGAACTATAGAAAAACATTCTCCATAAACCCATGACATACCAATACCACATTCTTGTAAAAATCCATATAATTTTTTTCAAAGTTAAAATAAAAATAAATCAATAAATTGAGGGAATACATAATAAAATAAGCAGTTCCACATAACTTCATGAAAACATTGGGAAATTATGGAGATATATCATATATGGATCCCCTATATTCTACACAAATGAAATCCCCACAGAAACAAGATGATTATATCATCGTCCATTGATACCACCACTATAAGGCTAAACCAAAAAATTAAAAATTAAATAATATTTGAGGATAAGACGGGAGGATGACACAAAAGAGAGGATATTCCAATTAAATTACAAATAATTCACCAATAGTCACCACAAAGGGATGGAAAAAGAGAGACAAAAGGGGATCAGTTGGCTTAGTGTTACAAGTGCAAGGATGAGGGAAAAATTAGAGGGATAACACTTAAAATTAAACATGTGAAAATAGTAAAATACACTTTTATTTAGATATACTATTTAGAACCATTTTTTCCAACATTTTTATAACCATGTTGTGTGAATAGTCAGTGTACATGTCTCTCACATGGTTGGTAAACATTATTTTCCAAACCATTCCCTAACTGTGTGAATTGGAACATCCTTAGTCTACAAAATTGCACATGTTTTTTATATAATATTATGAAAATAGTTTTTAACCATTCGAGACTACCAAGTGATAATTGAAACACCATTGGTTTTTGTGAAATATATTTTCTCAAATTAATTTAATATTTTTTATATTTTTTATTTCAAACAACACTACATTTATCTTGTAATATTTAAATGATACATGTGATTGTTGATTTTTACGCAACAACAATTTGGGTGTGCGCTATATGAAACAAAAATTTTATCTTGTAGTTTATGAAACACAATTCTTTTCTTGTGTTACACATAATACATATTCCCTTCCGTAGCTTGTTTAACATGTAATATTGAGTTTTACTTAACTGAAATATATTATTAATATTAGTATTTAGATAATATTATTGTTCTCACATAGTAATTATAATGGATGATATGAATTATAGTGGATAAATTATGAATCTATTGTCTATAAATTTATATAAAATGAATCCTTTGGTTTTATATTATTTAAAACCGAATGTATGAACTTGTTAAAAATAAATAAATTCCTTTTCCAAGAACACTATGTAAACACACCCTTATATCTAAAAAAAATACTATTGATGAAATTTTTTAATAGATTTTATATGTTATATGATCAATTTATTTTTTGACTCACATCCAATAGTTTTTATAGGCTTATCAAAAGAAAAAATTAAATTTTATAAATAAAAATCTGTATATTTCTAAAAATGAATTTTTATAGCATTATAATGGAGAATCCATTTTAAATATAATTTAGGAATCATTTATAAATTTTTTGTAAAAATAAACATCTTCTTTCAAACTGATATATCAAAATTTACTTTAGAAAAAGATTTTTTAATTTTTCAGATAAGTTTTATATTTTGATAAATACTAAAAATCATTGATTATTTATTCAAAATAGCCTTTTCAACTAAATGATTTATGGGGATAATTATATTTTTAATTAGGTTTAATATTTAATTATTAATATTTAACAAAAATGAATACAATTTTTTTCTTTAGATTCAATTTAATTTTTAAATTTGATAAAAAATTATTTCAACCTTTTGAAGATTTGTCCCTAAAAAATCCACTGTTATTTGTTATGCAAGATTAAGCTTAAATTAATTTCTGAAAATTCTATTTTTATAATTGAAATATTTTTTTCCATATTTAGAATATGATAAATATATAATCTCTAATAAGATTAATTTATTTTTATACAATAAAAATTAGTGAAATTGAATAAAATTAGTTGCAGCGATTAAGAAAAAAATTTGCTTAACAAAGGAATAAAGTATAATCATAATGCCCAAAATGAAATAATATCTTGTCCAAAATCTGTTTTATGATACTATTTGAACCCTATATGAAATTGGAAAATTAGTTTAATATATTTTTTCAATATTACATTGGAAAATGGTGGGTGAAATTCTATTTTAAATAATTTATAAGAATGCCACTCCTCTACATTAAAAAAACACTCAACCCTCCTACTAATTTACACATATAATTCAATTTGGAACGAACAAACATTTTTCCAATTCTACTCCCAAAATACATAAATTCATCATATAATCCTCTATTTGAAAATTAATTCAATCAAAGAATTATTTTTGTGCAAAAATATATGAGTTACACCAAGAAGAGGTAACATCCTTCAATAAGTTATTTGGTTTGATATTCATCATCCAACACTTAACTCTTATTATTACAGGATTATATAAAACCCCCATTATCAAAAATATTCTATTATTATTTTATTTTAATGGTTAGAGTTACAATATTACATGGTTCATTCTAATGGTTAATGAACTTACAATTTGTGTGTGTGTAAGACTGCCACCTCGGCGATTGATGTTTTTTTGTTATTTAAGCACCACTAGTGATGGGAGGGAATTATGATGGAAACGTGGTTTATATATGATATATATTATTTTTATGATTAATTTATGTTTATATAAATATGATATGAAATATAAATTAATAAATTCAATTTTGTGTAAATACGATAACTTTGTTTGTGGATGTGTGGACTATCACTTCCCGAAAGTGATCTGATTCATTCACAATTTAAATAAAATCTACTAAGGATGTGTATAGTAAAATAACATGATATATTTTAAATAATAGTGATACATTAATGTTGTTTTACATATATATAAACATATATTCTATTTCCTTCTTCCTTTCATTATGAAAATGAAATAGGAACAACGTTCATGTGTGCATATAACCTACCTTCTACAAGAATAGTTTATCCCATTTCATATGTTGATATTTTATTGATTATTATAAATAAGATTATAATACTTAAATATTATTTTTTATATTATTTTCTAAATTTTTAAATTTAATAAATCTTAATCTAGGTACGAGTATCTAGAATAACAATCCCAAAACTTTTGTAAAACACAAAGAAGATATTACCCGAAAGGAAACATTAACAAGGTTTTGTTAATAAATGGGTAATATGAACTCATAAAAAAATTACACATGGTATTAGATATAGTAATTTGGTAATTTAGTATAATTATAAAAATATTATATTTCTTATATAGGTTTTTTAATGTTTATTAAGAATTTCAGTATTAAAGGTAAGCGTTTTCGCATCTCACTTTTATTTTCCGTGAGACACAAGCATGTTCAACTATTATTTATTATATGTTGGGTGTATACATACCATGTATGTATTATATAATTATTATACATAAATTTATGGATATTTAAATATATATTAGATGATATTTATTTCATTTGGTTTTTGTTTCATAAGTTACTGAATCAGTAAAGTAATTTTCTCTCAATTTTTCCTTCATTGAGACACATGCGATGTTATAAACCTACAATATTCTAAAAGGTGTATACAAATAAATACTAAATGTTATATCATTAATATCCTTTTTTACATGGTATTTTAATATTAATTTCATTTCCATTTCATAAATAGAGATAATTTTTCAATGATACCAAGTGGTAAGAGTTTGTTGTATAAATGTCAACATTTATCAGTATTATTTATGATTATGCTTTCATTGAATAATCCTTATGTTAAATATATAAAAATTCTCATAAAATTTATTCAACACTAGTATGTTATGATATATTCATATATTAGTAAAAAAAATCACATGTTGGTACTTAAAATATTTTTAAAAAAAATTAAGAAGATCAGAAATTATCTCTCTTTTCCGTAAGAAATCCATGTTCCTTCAAGACCATGTTTTATAAAATTATTTCAAATAATATTCTAAATTCATCATATTATATTTAAAATAAATTTTTACCCTTTAATTACTTTTCATACCAAATCGGTTTTGAAAAAGTGATTCTTTTAATTATTTTACATGTGGACTTTTCAAAATATTTTATAGCATAAAATGATTGTTCTTAATGTGTGGATTAATCTTTTGTGATGAACATAATTTTGTTTGTAAAATAATTTTCAACATTAAAATATTCATTTTGTAGAAAAAAAATTCCACATATTCTAGAAATTAGGTTTTTTTAATGTGGTTTTTAGAGAAAATGATTTTCAAAAATAATGTTTTTTTAAAAAAAAATTGCATTAAATGATTTTCAAAGACTACCTCATTAGTTATAAAAAGTTTATTTTATAATAAATTTTTTTAAATTGTTTTAAAATATCATTTTATTTATTTTCAAAAAATTCTAAATGAAAATGGTTTTAAAAATATTTACAACATTTATTAATAATTATAAAATTATGTTTTAAAAAAAGGTTTCCAAAAGGATTTCTAAGATTCATTTATAATAAATCATGGAAATTTTCAAATAAAAATGATTTTAACATGTTTTGATGCTTCCTTAATATGTTTTCAATGAAATATATTTTTAAAATGATTTATGTTTTCAGAAATAAATTTTAAAATAATAAAGGATATTTTACTAAAGAAATGGTTTTGAAGGATCATTCAAAATTATTTTCCTTATGAGATGACATCTGTTGGTGTTACTCATACATTTCTAGGAAAATTATCCAAATTTTTCATAATATTTCTCTGAGTGGATTCTATTTTTAAAAAATCATGTTTGTAAGACTTGTTTCTATTTAATTTTTTATATTTTTATGAATCTCATTTCTCTTTCATGGGTTATATGCTTATTATACACAATTTCTTCCATGGGATACACATTAATGAAATGATTCTGTAACTTGTCTCTTTTTCCATATGTTATGACATGATTACATGTTTATGATTCCAATTTCATTTCATGGGTCATGAAATGATTTTTTATGATCTTATGGAACATACATGTTTGATTTATCTATTATATGGGTTGGTCCTATATCTATATCCAATTCATTTTGTAAATATTTATACCTCACAAGATTGAAAAGGAATAAATGTGGAATGAATTTTGTTCTTTATGGGATATTGTCTATTAAGATAGTCTGTGAGTGAACATATACTACTAGAATGGTCATGAGAGGCATTCCATGCAAAAAAATCATATAGATTAAACTAATACTACTAAGAAGGCTTTGGTAGCGATTAATTTACCACTAGGGAAATAATTTTTTATGCATATTTGTCTTCCAAAATTTGTATGTTTTATTCTTATGTTAGGATTTTAAACCATATTCTCTTTATTACCATATCATTTCAACCTTTTCAACTAAAACTATTTACCCCATTATGCAAATTTATGATCTTGTATATGTAGGGTATGATCTTATAATGTAATATGTTGGTCTCATACCATTATGATCATGTTTATGTATTCATATCTCCAATATTTACCCTTACTGAGCATCTATAAACACTCATTTCTTATGTTTGCACTACCCAAGTTACAAAGAAATTATTTAAGTATAATTACAAAAGTGTAAGATCTTTGTTATAAATATTGAATACATTTCACAATGTTAGATGATATTGTTCAATGATCCAAAGAAACTCAATTATTATTGTCCTCTTGAATATACTTTTGTAATGTCAGGAATATTCTTATAAAATGATGTAATATCCATATATGTTAACACTAGGTTGATAAAGTTGGTATCAAATGATCTTTTTAGTAAAATGTTAGAATGTATGATGGGAAAACTATAGTGATATACCTAGGAATATTTATAAGTATATATTTATGAATTCCACTAAGGATAAGAATAATGACGTGGTAAAGTATAGTAATATGTAAAATAATATTTTAAGGGATAGAGTGAGTTTATTCCTAGAAATAAATCATTTTTGGGATATTATATGTGGATGTGTGTCTCACATATAGGTACATAGGGATGAAAACCTAAAAAATACCATATCGAGGTTGATTCGATCTAGAACTTCTACATAAAAATTGGCCTTGTTCCACACTTGGTTTGAAAATCCCATGGAATATGATTTGGTTATTCAAAAATACATTATTAACGATCATGAAGGATTAAAATAGAATATGACCATGAATAAAATAGGATAAACCTATGGTATCATGTACCATATAATTATTTTCCATTATTTATAAATCTTATATGTAATTGTTTTCATGATTTTGTGGTTTTCTGTTATGATAACTGTTTCTCACACTAGGAATTCTAAAGTTAGTGAGTATCAAGAACTACAAAGAAATGATATTTCAATTAATCATTAATATTCTGAATGTATGGCTATTTAAAAAAATAAATTTCAAAAAAGTATATCCCATGAATAGAATCAATAAGTATGTATGATTATTGTTTATACTTATGATGGTAATGAGAATTCAAATGAAATGTTAAAGATATAACATTTTCTAACAATAATTTTTTCATTAAACGTATGAATAATTATTAAATGGAGGTTGAGGAATAATAAAACATGATTCATATTTAATATTACAAGACATGGGGTATTATGGAATATGATGATGAAGAATGAGTAATGGTTTACGGTAAAGATGGATGATTTATTAGTATATGTTTAAGAAATAAATGATAAGGTTATAT
Organism: Viscum album; assembly: GCA_963277665.1. Lineage (NCBI taxonomy): Eukaryota > Viridiplantae > Streptophyta > Magnoliopsida > Santalales > Viscaceae > Viscum > Viscum album. The sequence goes on from OY728146.1 coordinate 367,466,738, forward strand.
GAATCCTGATTTATATATATATATATAGGTATGAATTTTTTTATAATTTTATCAATAAGGATATAAAATGATACGTTAAATGGTGATGAATAATTAAAAACTCTATTTAACGTACATGAAATATTTTGAAACAATGTAAGTTCATCCTTAATGTATTTAAGATGGTGAAAAATTTATTTTTAGCTTTGATAAAGAGATAATTTATTTGGATAAAGTATTTTGGATAGTATGAATGACCTCATAAATGATGAAGGATTTTTTGAATAAGTGGTTTGAGCTATGATCGATGGAGATTAAGGAATTCAAGGAATATATCCAATTATCCTTAGAATAAGAATTCATTCAAGTTTTCAATAATGATGTATGATAATTCAATTTATTACTATATTTTTTGAAAATACATGAAGAAGGTATTCACATGTTTGGAATGATACAGCTGATATATAATTTAGGATACATGGGGAAAATTGCTAAAAGGATTTTGAGAAATTTAATGACTATATTTTGAATATGGTTTTGAGAAATCTTTGATTATCTCAATATATTGAAATGATATATTGTGATTGCAATGTGTTGTCGTTAGGGGTTGTTTTATGTGTTGTCGTTATTTTATGGTTATTGTGAATTATTTATGTATACGGGTGGTTATGTGATAAAATGAGGGTGGGTGAGAATGAGATATCTTACTAATTAATAGGTTGACATGACGGTTGTAAATTTTAATGTTTCACCTTGGAGATTTTTGTAATATACTCTGATGGGTATTCCAAATGTTACCATGAAGGCTACTCCCTATGTTGCTGTGAAAGATACATTGTAAGGATATTATGGTGCCACAACTAACCATTATGATTAATAAAGTCTGTGAGTTATTCATAAATTTTATGATTTATTTAGGTATATTAATTAACCTATGTTTTATGAGTGAAAATTATGATTTCATTTTCGTTGTTGTATTCATGGAGTAATGTTTTCATTCCTTATTTCATAACCATTGCTGAGATTTTTATGTTACTCCCATGTTTTTTAAATGTATTACACATAGTAAAAGGAAGGATAAAAGAAAAGAAGAATTTAAGAATATTTTCATCAGGATAATAATTCTTTTTTAAGGCTATTTATTTTTGTGAAAAAAATTGGACAGAATTGAAGTTTCTACTTGTAATATTTAAGATGCAATGGAATAGTTATTGCCTAATTCCATAAAAATACAAATCGGAAATGATCGTCAATGTGAAACAAAGTATATTCATGATAAAAAAACTTGATTATGTAATGTTTAAGTTTGGGTCTTTATAGTTCATATCAGAGGTTAGTTTAAGTAACATTCGGAGTTAGGATATTGTCAAATGAATATCAATAAAATATTTTTTTAATTTATATTAAAATTGAAATAATATAGCATTTGATGTTTACAAATTTTTCTACATATATGATATGTCTGTGTTAAAAATGGTTTTCCATAGAGGAAACACAGAACCTATGATGTGATGACATCAAGTGGAAAACAACATTCTAACTCATCAACAAAAAAATGTCGATATCAGAACTAAACAGTTCGTTATTGTGATGGAACAACTGACTCGGGCTATAAAAATATTGCTAGTATCCATGCATGAGATCAGTCAAATCAACCAAAAAGGATCATGTCTATAGTGGATCATTTCATGAGGCAACATCCCCCATAATTTATAGGATCATCTAACAATGTGCAAGATGAAGGGTAGATTAAAGCACTGGAAAAGATTTTCAATTCCATGGGGGATTGAGAACATCAAAAGGTTAGTATTTCTATTTATCATTTTGAAGGTGAAGACAATTAGTGGTGGTATATGGTTAAAAATATAAGGGATAGGTAGGAGAATGATTCTATTTATTGGTATGCATTCCAAGGTATTTTACTTTAGTAATATTTCTCTAAGGATGTTCGACATAGGATATAGAAACAATTTGTGGGATTGAAGAAAGATGATGAATTTGTGGTTTCTTATAAGAAAAAATTCACTCAACTAGAAAGGTATGATCTAAATTTCATATGGGATCTTTATAGTAAGATAAATCATTTTTACATAGGATTAAATCCAATGTATTGAAGTGTATTCTCTTCTCTTGAGTTCAAATGTTATCATAAAAATGATTGAATTGAATGAAGGTGTAAATGATGGTTTCTAATGATTAGTTTTTCTTTGAAAAACTACAAAACAATAGGTATTTCTGGAAGTCAAAAGGGAATAAATCTTCCAATTTGTTTGATGGTAAGAAACATAAGTTTATAGTTTGGGAAAATTATTTTGAAAATAATATTCAAGAACGCCTTTTGAATATTGGGAAGTGCTTCAGGTGTGGTAAAATATGAAATATGGATCGTAATTGCTCTATAAACTATTAGGGTAGTGGTAAGACAACAGTTGACTTATAGTTAGCAAAATGTTTTAAGTGTATTGAGATGGGTCATTAATAAAGTGAGTTTCTGATGAAGAACTCAAATTATGGAAATAATCTAGAATACATGTAGAAAGGGCTGGTGAAATAATTTATAACTACTTCAACAGGTTATGGTCCATCAAATGATTTATTATCAGGTACATTTTTTGTTTATTCATATTATTATAATGTTCTGTTTGATTCTGGTTCAACACATTCGTTCATTTCTCTGAATGTTTCTAGTAAATTGGTAATTCTGTCATAAGATATGAATTATAAACTTATGATAAAAATGCAGAGGGGAAATTTTGAGACAAAAAGAAATTATAAGTACCTTACAGTCCTTGTTTGTGGAATGAATCTACATAAAAACATTATAGTTTTCTCTCTCGCAGGATTTGATTTTATTTTCTATATGGATTGGATATCCATTTATCATGTTAATATTAACAATGTAGTTAATGATTTTTCTTTTGAGAAAGAATTTCTATTTGTGTACAGGAATATACCCTTACTGTTGATAACATATCCAGAATCAATGAATCCTGTAAAATATGGAAATCAATGTTACCTTGAACATATTATTGAATACAGAGGAACTATTCAAATTAATGATGTGCTAGTGTTAAATGAAAATCATGATGTTTTTCCTGATGAGTTTCCTAGTATAATAAATGACCAATAAGTGGGATTTACTATTGTCTTGGTTCTTGATGCTAAGAAAATTTCAAAACCCACTTACCAAATAAATCAAATTGAACTTTTATAGATAAAGATGCAATCACATGATTTATTAGATAATGGATTCATTAGACCTAGAACATAACCATGGCGTACCCTTGTCTTGTTTAATAAAATGAAAAATGGTTCAATTAGTCTATTCATTGATTATAGATCCTTGAATCACAACACTTTTAATATTAATTATCCTTTGTCTCATATCTATGATTTTTTTGATCAGATCTATGTATCCTACTATTTTTCGAATAATGAATTGAGTTTAGGGTACCATCAGATGAAATTAAGGAAATGAAACATTCTTATGACCACGTTATATACAAGATATGATCATTATGAGTTTGTAGTTATGCCTTTTGTGTTAAATGATGCATATAGTGTATTTCTGGATATTAGGAATTGATTTTATGGGAATTCATGGATATGTTTGTACTTGTGTTTATTGATGGTATATTGGTATATTCTAAACGTAAAGTGGAGAAATAAAGTCATTTATGTGATGTCTTGTATAATATAAATTAAAATAAACTATATGGGAAATTTAGAAAGTGTGATTTTTGGTTACAACAAATAAAATTCCCTGGTCACATTGTTTTTAAATATGACATAATTATTGATCCTTTCAAAATAATTTGTTAGAAAATGACCAAGACCCAGAAATATAACTAAGATTCATATTTTTCTTTGTGTAGAAGGTTATTACTAGAGGTTTGTTAAAAAATTATCATGGTTATCTAGACCACTGAATAAGTTATGTCAAAAAGGTGTTAAGTTCATCTGGAAAAAGAATTTGATGAATGTTTTCTCAAATTGAAAATAAGATTGGAGAATTCTATAGTTTTAGAACTCCCTTACAGAAATGGTGAACATGTTATCTATAGTAATGCTTCATTTAAAGTACATGTTTGTGTCCAAATGTATAATGATCATGTAATTTCTTATTCTTCATGTTAGTGGAAAACTCATGAGTTAAAATACCCTACACATGATTTGGTATTAGCTGTTGTTGTTTTTTATTTAAAAATTTAGAGATATCATCTGAATGGAGTGAGCTGTGAAATATATACTGATCACAAAAGTTTTAAGAATATATTTACTCTGAATGTATTAGATATGAGACGTTGGAGATGACTGGAATTAATCAAGAATTATGATTTCACGATTTATTACCATCATGGAAAGGCAAAAAAAGGGATTGATGCTTTGAGTTAGAAAAGTAATGATACAATTACCATTCTATATTTGGAATGATGTCCCTTCATTTGTAATTTGAAATAATTTTGGATTGGAAGTTATTGGTGTAAGGAATTTTTCTACTTTTTTAGGTGGAAGTGAAATCATCTCTGTTAGACAGAATTAAGAAATCATAAAAAGAATAAAGTGAGTGGCATAAAAAGGTAGAATTGGTTCAGAAGGGTTTCTTACCTAAATATAACATTGATAAAAATGTGTTTTGAGGTTTTAAATGATATTTTTTGTTCCTTATTATTCATAATTGAATAAAAGGTTATTATGTGAAACTCATAGTTATCCATTTTCAGTTAATCCTGGAAGTAATAAGTTGTACATAGAGCTTATAGTATATTATGCATGGGATGGAATGGAAAGATATATTTATTTCATTACCCTGAGATGTTTAATTATTCAATTAGTTAAAAGAGAGTGGAAGTTACTAAAATGGATTCTTCAGCCTTTCCCAGTGCTAGAGTTGAAATGGAAAAATGTGTCCATGATATTATTGTGGGATTACCAAATACTTCTAGATGAAAAAATAAAATATGGTCTATTGTTGATTGATTTACTAAATGTGCTCTTTTTAATACTATTTGAGATACATTGTCCCTAGATATAATTTCTCAATTTTATGATAATTAAATAGTTAGGTTACATGGCCTATATCTTCTCATTTTTAGAAGCACATGAGAACAGATCGGAGTAGGCAGAAAAGTTAAGTGCATAACCAGAGGAAGGATCATTCTTTAGAGGTATGTGATCATCTCTTTATCAATGTTTTTACATGGAAATGTGTGATTCATTTTGGTAATATTGGAATGTTATGTCTGAAGTTAAAATGACAAAATGAAATCCTAGATAAAGTTATATCAGTTGCTTAAAAACTGGATTTGCATCCATTTTTATCCCAGGTACATAAATTTTCTAATGTTTCAATGTTGAAAATGTATATTCCAGATCCATCTCATGATTTGAGTCCAGATGTAGTTCAGTTGGAAAAGGATATTTCTTATGAGTAACAGCCAGTCCAGATTCTTGACTAAAGAGATAATGTATGGAGGAATAAAGAAACTCATTAAGTAATAGTTTTTTGTAAATACCATATGGTTGGAGATTCAATGTGGGAATCTAAAAATTCACTGAGGGAGATATACCACCACTTATTTGATTAGTAATTAAAATTTTGGGGATACAATTTTCTAAAGGGTGGAATGATGTTGGATCCAAAGTATTTATAGAATAAAAAATTCTCATTTTTATTCATATTTATTCATAAGATAATATTTACTCATCAAATGGGATTATTTGTCTGATAGAGTACTCAAAATGCAACAACAAGTTTTTTTGAAATATTATGTTGCACAGAACTCTGAGTTATGCTAATAAATAATATAATAATATTGTAATTTTAAATTGTAGTTAATACATAGCCATTTTATTTGTGGAAATGAATAGAAATAACTGTAATATGATTATAAATATTTTTTAATTGTGTTTACATTTTTCCAATAAATTTTACATGCTTAAAATGATAATAAAAACAATTTTAATCATAAAATACCCCAACAAATTTAAAAGCTGGTTTTCCACCTTTTGATGGTGAAACCTTTTAAAAAATATTTTTTTCACTTATATATATTATATTTGAAAAAAAATAATTATCTAGAATAGGGACATTAATATTTATCTTGGATGAATGTTTTTTATTTTTATAATGAAATTCATATTTTAAAGAATAGTGAAAAATACAAAATTTTATTCCAAAACATTCTCTTGATATATGTTATTTATATGGATAGATTTTCCTTTTAATTAGTTTTAAAGTTTAATTGGATTATGTTTTATCTTTTAATCCAATTCTGGTCATTGGAAGTCATATCACATTGAAATTGGACATAAACACATGGTAATGATTTGATTGTTTTTACTTCTTAAAAACCTTATTTCTAGTTTTAACAACAAGAATTAATTTTAAATTAATTTCTCCCAATTATATGATTCGAATATTGAAAATTAGATTCTATATTTTGAATCAGATGGTCCATATTGTGTGAATTGGTACCTTTTCTTTTGGGACATTATGAATAGTTACATAAGTAATTATTTTTATTTACCATGGATAAAGGGAAAATCAAGTAATTAAGCATTAAAAATAATATTTTAATATTATAAAACTACTGTTAAACGTATACTAATTCAATTTTATTATTTATTTACTACCATGAGAATCTTCAAGCTTAATTTTTGGAATTTTGGAGTCACATGGGAGAAATAATGACATGTTATAACAATTAATATATAGTAAAGGGAAGAATAACATAAACATGTATCTTCTAACTAAAACAATTTTTATATGTGGTTACATAATTGATATCTTTGACTATAAGTATTCAATATAAATATAATAATATATCATGCACCATGATATTTTATTAATTTATTTTATACATTAATCATACAGTTTTAATTATGACACAATTATGATATAGTGATTGCTTCATTAATAATTAAATTGAATAAATGAAATTATAAATATTAAAACAAATATTATTTGACACCATTACTTTCATCCACTAATTATATAGGAGAATATGACATGTTAGGATTTATTCAAATTTTTTTGAAGGAATCATGTAGATATCAATTTTTAAAAAGTCAAGTATGAATATTGTCTAAAATTTCCATTATTAATAATGGAAAAATAAAATAGTAAATTAAATGATATTAAATTCCAAAAAAAATTAATATTTGGAAAAACATGTTCAAATAAGACCAAATAATTCATAAATGACATTTTTTGGGTCTTTTGACATGATATGGTATTTACGTTAACCCACAATTTGTAAATAACATTATATCGGTATAATATTAAGGAGGGTAAAATAAGTGATGAACCAAAATTATAAGGACTAAAAAATATTCGCAACCTATCTAAAAATTATTGGATGGTGGGTATTTGAACCAATGTCATCTTATATTACAATTATATTTGTTTTGGACCATTTCTAATAGAAATTGAATTGATAATAAATTAATATTTAAAGACATTCCAAAAGTGTCCCTCCTCACGATTATATAAGGCCACCACCTATACCCACTTACTCAAACATCTCAAGCCCATTAGATCATCCAAATTATGCTAAAAATGTTCCAAAAATCCATCAATTACTAATAGAATCGATACCTTATGAGGAGTGAAATCCAATAAATCCTTTTGGCTCAAATCAAAATAAGTTACCCGATTTAGAGGTAATGTCTTCTCTGAAGGTCATTTCATTTGTTTTCCTTATCCATTCCCTATAATCTTTTTATTCATTCATTACATAATAACCCAATTATATTCAATATACTAGTATTTATTTATGATAAATATTCTAATTATACTTACACATGACTCCATATAATGTATATGAACATATTGTTTTTATGTACGGTGAATACAGCCTCACAAAACAATGATTGTTCAATTTTCCCCTCCCATATCTAATGGTGGCCATAATGATGGTACTATACATACATATGATATTTATTATATTTATATTATCTCTATTATTCTTTAAATTTTATTTTCAATATACCATTATGATTTCGATGATGTCTAAATATGATATTTTTATTTGAGGAAGTGTGGACTACCATGCTCTCAAAGTGGTATGACTCTTTCATGTAATTCCTATAACTAATATAGGATGGTTTCATTAGAAATATGATACATAAATGAAATAAATATAATATAGGTTTTATAATATACATTTGTTTCATTTTATTATTATTCATTAAATATGACAAGAAAATGAAAGTAACATCCATGCGTTCGTACGACCTTCTGTCTCCATAAACGATGAATTTCTATTCTTATATCCAAATAAAATATTATATAATTAATACATATATAATTAAAATATATGATATTTAAATAATAAATATCATTATTAATATTATTTAATTTTGACCACATAGATAATGTACAAATAATAAGTTCATTTTTTACTCTAGTACCGAATATCAACAAACTAACTGATATAAATAAAAAATGTCATGTAATATTTATAACGTGATGATAAAAAATATAAAATTAACAATAAATGTAAAAAAATTTCTGAAAAAATTATAAATTAAACATTTTTATTATTGAGGAATATAAATAATGATTTCGATAAGTCGTTCTAAGGTAAATAGACTTCATCACAATCTCCTTCAATTGAGGAATATTTTAGTTTATACATAACCTTATATTATACAGTGTATAATTATAACATTTTTCATTTATTTTAATTCATGGTTCTCAAAATGAGTCTTTTTTATGTTTCCTTTTAAAAAATGATAAAAAGAATGTTTGTTTTAACCGTACTCGGCGACATCAACCTTTTCATCATCGTAAGAATTATTTGATATTTGCATTTCATAATAAGCTGCAATGTTTTTAAAATGAAAATAGATAACATATACAATTTTAAAATAATTTGGAATTGAAATTGGTAATGAGAAATTAGTTATTATGTCAAAATCTTGTAATGATATATTGTTATTGCAGTGTGGAAATGTTATCTTTCAAATATACTTGTTTTATCTATTATAATTATTATATGGTCCCTGAGAAATTATTACATATATGCGTGGTTCCATGACAAACCTATGGTGGGTGAGATTGATATATCTCTTCAACTCATTGGGTTACATGACAGTGGTAAAATTTAAGGATTCTCCAATGATATTTAGGGAATATACTATAATGGGTATTCAAAATGTAACCATGAATGTTTCACACTGTGTAGCTACAAAAGAGGAAATGTATGAATATTATGGATTTCATAAGTTTCTATTAAGATTCAGGAATTCTATGAGTTATTCATAACTAATATTATTTCATGAGTAATATTATGTAGATTATTTTTTGTGAGGGAAATTTTTTATTTCATTGATTTGTTTGTAGTCATGGAATAATTTTTTATTTCATAATTTTATAACCATTATTGATATTATTATGATTATCATATGTTTTTGAAATGTTTTTCATAGTGTATAAGGAAGGGTAATAGAAAGCAATATTTCAATATTATTTTTATAAAGAAAATAATTCTTGTTTTTAATGTCATTTTATTGTAGTGAAAAGAATTGGATATAGTATAAGAGCCTACTCTGTAATATTTGAGATATAATTTAATAATTCTGGTCTAATTCCATAAAAATCGAAACTTAAAAATAGCCTCAATGTGAATCAATGTAAATTATTGATCAAATTTAATTATTATTTAATGTTTAATGTTGAGACCATATAGTTGGTATCATAGGTCACTATATATAACATCAGTAGTTCAGACATTGTTAAATGAATAACTATAATGTCCTGGAAATTATGTATATTTTTTTTAATTATATTGAATATTTAAGAGACCTTGAAATTGGATGTAACGTGATTCCGAGCACTAGTGTGCCCAGAATGATCCTTCGAAAATGTGTTAAGCTTAAAATATCGCATGTGAGTAGTTTTCCAGAAAAAGTGGAATAAATCTTAAATGGTATCCAAGATCGGAAATATGTGGGCGTTGTTGCATTATGGATGGCCGGTTTACCCATGGAGTGACTTAATTTTAGTTGGCGTAGGCCTCTAGTGATAAAACATGATAATAGAAAAGCCATAAATAAAATTATTAAATAAAATTATTTTTTTCTCAAATGCTTATAACTCACGAATAGTGACTTAGATTAAAAATATGAGATAACATATGAACTCAGGTGGGTATGCTTTCCTTGGGCAGATCCTAATATTATCCGGTGCGATCCAACAGTGGAAGATAGCTTTTTGGATGCAAATAAAATAATTAACAATTATTTTATTGTTGAATTATATATCTCATAAACGGTAACTCGGATTCGAAATCTGAGAGTACAGTTGAGCTCGTGAAGGCATGTTTCCTTTAAGTAGAGCCTATCCTCGACCAACACGGGTCAAGGGTGTCTATTAATAATTGTTTGAAAATATTTAATGTACGTTCAGTAAATGTATGGGGCTGCATTTTATAACATTTGAATCGGTACGAGGAATTGAAATTTCATATCACCGTTGAATCAAAAGTGTCATGATTCTCTTAAGGTAAGCACCACATCAACCATAGTTGGTGTAGGGAAAAAGTAAAATTTTGGAGTTTATAGAAAAATAATAAAATAACATAAAAAGTAATTTATTTCTTTTTCTCCAGTGGATGAGTGGCGATGGAGGGAACCGATGACTTGTCAAGACAATTAATGGATTGACCATCATTTATTGGTAACTACACAATTGGGGAATTAATAGGTCCATTCATTAAATGAAGCTCGTTAATTTTTCAATGTGTTACTCACCTGTTCCCCAACTATTTAAATGGGGATTGGGGTAGTGTTTTGGGGATGAATTCATCAAACAAGGAACCTTTGGAAAATTGACACGACACCTTCCACCAATAGAGAGGGAAGCTCGAGCGACATCAAACTAGGTTCAATGAACACCGATGGCTTTATCGAACATGGAATCATTATCCACCACCATGACGTCTCAAAAGAATCTCGTGGTATAAGTTTTCAATTTATTAATGATATTCCCACAATTATTCTCCTCATTCGTTATTTTTCAGGTGGTCATTGTGGGGGGATTTAAACAGGGTTTATCAATATTTTAAAGTGACCTATAAATTACACCCACACATTATAATGCTATCATGGATGGCACGGGACAAAATAACAAGGCCCGGACCCTCTACCGCTTGATTTCTATTGGGTTCATCAGATACAACTTCTTCAACCTTGAGAAAACCTCAACACTGGGAGACACCCAACATTGGAGGCTTCCCTAGAGGACCATAGGTGCATCTGAAAAGAATAAAGGACCACTTGATATCACCCGGTGTCCAACAGAAGATTCTCCAACCCAGCACCGGTGTGGTGGCCGGTGCTCGCTGGCCGTAGACGAAGGCGGCACCGCGGTGGTCCTGAATGGGTAGCCGACAACTGGTCAACCACGTTGGCTAGGTGGCGCGCCATCACGCGACACGTTGAGGGAGCCGTGACATCAATGTCGCGTCAATAGGGGTACCTGTTCCCTACGAGTCCCATTGACCATGTGGATGTGCCACATGCCGCTACTAATTGAAGTGTCGAATGACTCTTCTTGAGCCGTTCGGGGAGCCAGCGACCACCCAGTTGGCGAGCCACGCTAATGCACAGGTCCGATCCATGGACCAGCAGGCCGAGACCACCGAGGTGCCACCCAACTGGACCAGCCCATGATGGTTCGTGTTAGGCCGGGTTGAGCCACATCAGTCTGACCGGGTCGAACTGGACAAGGACCCATTTGAGCCCAATTACGCTTAAATGACAGTAACTTGCTAATCGGACGTCTATTTGACGAATTTTCAGTGGAGATGGGATCATTGGGGATGGATAGTCCTATTGTGATACTCCATGAGAGCTTTGGAGAAAGGTTGAGTATGGCTGGTTTGGATTGACTTCCAATCTAATCGATCCCTCGGTACCTAACTGCCAATATCTTATAGATTGGGTGTCTAGTTGACACACTTTCTGCTGCATTATAACCCTTTTGATATTTTATTAAATTAGGTTACTTCCTCATGGGACATCATTCCAGCTGATATACGACTGATGGCTTGAGGAGAGGTTTCTCCCAAAGAAAAGCATACCTTGAGTGGGAATCCTGTGTCTGGATGAGACATGAAGATTGAAGAGTGATTCAGTGTGAATCTGAACCGAGCAATTCTATTAGAATCAGCACCTAGAATTTCTGTGGGAATTAGAACTCATGGATTTTGATTGAATTAACACCCATTGATTCTTTTTGAATCATCGCCTATGGATTCTGTGTGAATCATCACCCAAAGATTCTATGTGAATCAGCACATAACGATTCTCTGTGAATCCGCACCTATCGATTCTCTGTATATCAGCACCCAAAGATTCTATGTGATAAGAAAACCTCGATTCTATGTGAATCATTACCTAGTGATTCTGTGTGAACCAGCACTGAGTTATTATTTTTGATTCATCACCTAGCGATTTGTGTGAATCAACACCTGAATCTGGTGTGGGTCTTGCGGGGTTTAGTACCTATCGATCATGTGTCGTTCTTGTAGTGTTTAGTAACTATTGATCACGTGTGTGTCATGTGGGGTTCGTACCTATTGAATCTGTGTGGGTTAGTAGTAGTGCCTCTTGATAGACTAAGATTATATAGCCTTATGGATAATCATTTGTACTGATGTACTCAGTTATGCCTGTTTTCATCTGTGTCTTTTGCATTGTTCTTTTTCATTGAGATCATGCTTGTGGTTTTCATTTGTTAAATTCTGAAAGACCATCAGGGTCTCGGGGTCTCTACTGGGTATTTTTATACTCATTACTACATGGTATTCACCAACACCATTTTGTGTCTTGTGCAGATGACAATAAGCCTTGACTGAGACTCGAGGAGCTAGGACATGACGGTGGATGGTGGTGACGGTAGACATGGTGAGCTGTGGAGATGAGGTCTACCTACCCTTCAGGTAGGATCCTTGGTGTATATTCTCAATAGACATTTTTGTTATCTATTGTAGTTTTATCTTTTCAGTTGGGCTTGTATTCCATTCACTTTACTTTCAATGCTTACTATTACACTTAGTTGTGGTTGCACCTTACTCTTGGGTTTTGTCTTATTTTTTCATAGTGTACCCTTCTTGTGAGTGTACAACTTTTGAGGAAATCCATTCCCATTGTTGGGAAATGCTTTTGTGGTGCTTGTAGCCCTACCCAGGCCTATGGAAGGCGGGCTTGGTGTAGTCATGACACGGGCCCCGAGGGATGGGCTTTGACAAATTTGTATCAGGGGAGTCGGTACTACCGATGAACTACGACTCTGATCATTCCAATGGAGCAAAAATGTTAAGTGTTTTGAGTGTGGTTGTAGAGACACGAAGCATAATGTACATGGACATTACATTACTTTTGTGTAATACTTAGTACATAACAAAAACACACACACAAGGACGATAATAGTTTAGTGTCTTTGGAAACTCGGAATATAATCTTCTAATCGTGGTGAAAGATCATCAACATCTCCCATAATGATCCTCCTTTTTTACCTAAAACATTTCTTTATATCCTGGGGAAAAGAATACATAAAAGGATGAGCTCAAATGCTTAGTAAGGGTAAAAAAAGAAATATCAATCACATCATATTCATAAGAACATAACATTTTGGAAATTTTAACCTACAAAAGAGATCATAATATCATAAAATGGGACAAATCATAGTAGTGAAATGTAATCCCAATAATCATAACTTAAAACATGAAACATTGTATAATACACAAATAATCATAGAATATCATTTCTTATTAGTAAAGACTCATTGCCAAGACTATCCTAGTGGATAAAGTCCATTTCTGAACCGAGTTCACTCCCCGTTTCAGTCCTGTTTCACTGAACCGGTTTAACCTGCCGTTCCAGCCATGTCTATCTCAAGAGATATAAAATCATTACCCAATACATTGGAGGGAGATATAGGTCCCACCCATCTCATAATTATACCATTCTTATGTGTGCCACAAAATCAAAATTCATACATCATTGCATAACCCATGTAATTAAAAAGGGAATCTTAAACATCATGCCATCATAACATAATCCATATAAGATAAAAGAACATCATAAAAATAATTAAATAATAACATAATCAAATCAATGTAAAAATAGGGATAGAAACAGAACCCTATATTATCTTAGATGGAAAATAATTTTGATAAAACACTTGAACTCCATTCTTGAGGAAAATATCCTTTCTACTTCAAAAACACTTTTCCTATCTTGACATGTCATACAATTATAAACTAAAAGAAGTTGATTAAAAATAAACATGAAAACTTGTAAAGGAAGATTCTTGGAAATAATGTTTTAAAAATCCATTCATGCCGTATAAGTTAAAAAAACATTTTTCGTACTTTTGTCGGAAAAGTCATAAAGTACTTCGTACGAAAAACGACAAAAGATTCCTTTCATATATTTTACTAAAAACTCACCGAATAGTAAAATTGGATTTAAACAGTTGTAGGTGGATGGAAATAATATTACATATTTAGGAAACATGGATGTGGATGATAAAATACACCCCAGTAAATACCAATGTATAAACAATCTCCGATAAAATGAGATTGTGATATTTTCCCTTACCTTAGGTCCGATTTTCTTTGTAAGTGTCCGAACCTCCTGTATAATGATTTAAATAATGTTATTGGATTATTCCAGAATCATTATTATTTTTATGATATCATATATGGTTCACTTATGACTTTATTTTACCCGTTCTTTTGTAAATTCCATGTTAAAGAACGTTTTGGGTAAAATCGTTTCATTTGTCATCCGTGTTTGGACTTGTAATTATTCATATGATTACATAGAACATGATTAATTAATTCCGGAATAAAAAACATGATTTATATATAATTTATATTCATAATATACATATATATAATAGATTAGTAAATGGAAAGAAATACATCGTTCCTGGAGACGGTAGGTCGTACGTACGCATGAACGCAGTTTTCGTTTCCTTATTGAGTTGAATGGAATTAAGTAGATTACATACATATATATACACATAAATCCAGTATCATTATTATGTCATATATTTCATGATTACTTATTATATATACTTTATAATCATTCATTAATGGTTGACGTGGAGAATGAATCTCATCGCGTCGTGGAGACGGTAGTCCGTACGTACGCACGAGCGATGATATCATTCTCATGATCGTGGAATTGTATTGGAGTGTATGTACACTATTTCAGAATAAACATCACTTTACAATAATCATATATAGTTTTTATTTACACTATTATAGCCATCCAAGTAAGGTGGCGGTGGAAAATAGATTACACCACGGTGTGGAGACGGTATTCTGTACGTACGCACGCGCGGTAATTTCATTTTCCGTAGGATGGATAGATTTTGAAATAGGGTTGTTTCATACTAATAATAATATATCAGTATATGAGTGATACTGATGTTATTACTTCATAATTAAAAAACCTAATAAGAAGAATTGGAAGAAGAAATAAAGTTGAAAGAATCGGTAACGGACATTACCTCTTTTTGAAGCGCCTCTTTGAGTCCTCATCTTAGGGAACAAAAATTGGTCTTTGAAGAATACAAGGACCTCCAGAATGTTTCTAGGAAAGTGGATAAGAGAATTTGGAAGGGGTTGGCAGAGATTTAAGGATCAAAGTGGTGTGAGGAAGAGAGGGAGGAGGTTCCCTTTTATAAGGTAGGAGAGGGGATCCTTTGGAAAACTAAAAATATTATTTTATAATAAAGTCATATTCGATTATAAATAGCTCCAAATTGATTTCATGAGAAGCTAATATGGGGATGGGTCGCAATCCTCTCATACAATAGAATTTAGACAAGTTTAGGTTCCTATTTTTACCTTATCATTTATATTTAACTTTAAGTTAGATAATTTTACTTTTACCGTGTCTTTTTGTGTTCTTACACTATAATTTTAATAAATCTACTATACCAAGCCAAAAGAACCCCAAGTTGTTTATTATTAATATATATAACCTTATCTAAGTCATTTGGCCGATCCATAGATTTTTAGGAATAAAATAACAATTAATAATATAATATTTGTTTTAAAAACTATTTTATGTCAATTTTGACACTATTTAGTAATTGATATTTGTGAAAATCAAAGAAGAATGATTAGTTCGAAAAAAGTTGATTAAATCAATAATAAAATGTCATATTGACCTAAAAATTTAGTGGAATTCATAAAAAGTCTCAAATTAATTTTATTTGTGTATTTAGAACATCAATTATGTAAATATTTCATTAATAAAATAATTACTGCATCATCATTGTGTCATAAATAAATTAAATTATATAACGTCTAAAAATTACAAATTAAATATAATTATGTAGGGAATCGTTTTATCTTTATAATTAATATTTATAGTCTAATTTATATTATGTATAACCCTATATTTAAAATTATTTACTTATTAAACTTTGATTTTAACTATTTTAACCCTTCTATAAATAAATTAATAATAAATGTCCTAATCTAATCCATGTGGGCCTAGATGGTCATATTTTATTCCTAACGTTGTTTTTGGTCGAATTACACTTATCCAATAGAATTAGGACATCTTTTAGTGTAATAATAATATCATTTTTACCCTTAATTACACTATTTACTTTTAACCGTGGTAAAAAAAGTAAAAAGTTACTATTCACCAAAAATTATTTTCATCTCATTGAACCACATTTTACTTACTGACATCAACCGTGTCTCTCGGATTTTTGAAATTCCACTCACAGAAGCGGTAAAATTATGTTTTATGAAAAATTCATTTTTTTAACTACCACTTAGTGGTTTCACTATTCATCAAAAAATGAAAGTTTCCAGAAAAATACCAAAAATTAGGCCTAAGATATATTTTATATTATGAACTCAAAAATGATGTCTATTTTACCAAATTAAAAGCATATCAGTTTCATTAATTAATTTAAAAATTAATTCCCGTCGTCAAAACAAATAGCGTGTTCTCAAGAGATAATAACTATCAAATGATTGACATTTGTTTATGTCTGGTTTAAATGTGAAATTACATCCAATGACCAACATTGTATTAAATTGTAAAAATATATTCTAAATATACTTTAAAACCACTCAAATTAATAATTTATCACTATTAATTATTTTGATTAAAAAGGTTGTTTTTAATTAAAATTTAGTAATTTTCACTATTCATCAGAAAATGAAAGTTATCCGAAAAGTACCAAAATTTCACCCTAAGCTAATTTTAATATTCCGAATCCAAAAATGAAGTCCATTTTGAAAAATATAATTTACAAAATTTCAAAAAGTTGTTATTACTATTCATATTAGCTAGTTTTAATAATATTTTAATAGCATATCGTTGTTTAGTGAAGCTCGGTATTGCGTACTACACACGCTATCGAAAAAGTTCGAGATTGCGTGTAATGCAAGGCAAGTAAAGGATGCATGTTATGCAAGCTCCTTTTAGTGTATCATACAACACAAGACATTAATGAAATAAAAAAATTATATTTTTCATAACATCTCGGGGTGTTACATTCTACCCCCTTTAAAATAAATTTCGCCCTTTAAATTCGTCGGGGGTTATAAATGGTTTACTACTCGAAGGTTTCTTTAATTGAAACCCACATCGTAAAAAGTAATACCAAACCCAATCATTAAAAACAAAAGTATGAAACGTAACCGTTACCCAAATAAACTAATCACTGGGTTTCCACATAGGTGAAAATATGGATATGGAAGAAAAATCTAACCATCATGTTCTGATGGAGAGTGCTAGAGAACATGGCTATGGAAAAGCCATCAATCATAAAGAAATAAATTTGTGACAATCTAAGTTACCATCTGATTCATCAGATATAAGAGCACTAGGACAACATTTTTGGTTTTCAAGATCATTTCCCTATAGTTGATGAAATTGGAATTAGAAGAAATACTTTCGTGATTTTGGTATAGTCTCACCATTGGTCATTATTTGGAAAATTTCCACTTCATCTCTTAAAGAAATGAAGTTGAATTTATCATTCATGATGTGTTAGTAGATAATGTGGTAGAATGATGGGTCATTCCATCTGTCTCAAACAAAAGGTTAGAAAAGTTATCAAAAAAATACATAAGTCCATCTATAGTGAGATTAATCATATATGGTTCCTAAAATGGACTTATACTTCATATATCATACTACTTAATATAATAAAAATAATTTCTACTAAACAGGGACTTCCTGTAGGCCAGTGGTAGGCGATAAAGGTCAGTCGCACTTCGGTTGTGGGTTCGATTCCCACATCCTTGTCCAACACGATGGCATGTCGCCCATCCTGCAGGATGTCCTTTTTCTAAAACTACATTACTATAACATCCCATAAATAATATCGAAAAAACTTCTATCCTTAAACACTACTAACTTATGTCCAACATAATCCATTCCAATTTTTAGGCTTATCCATAATACTGCAGTCCACTCTCATAATATAGTGAAAACGATTACCAGAGATTTCATATAACAAGCATGTTAAAACCATCGTTGATACCCATATATCATAAGATATGTCTTGTTGTTCACATTCCAAACATTCGAAGGCATTAATCAGGTATTCTCTTGAAAAATGAATACCCATTGAACCTTAGTGAAAACATGAATGTAGTTAAAAGTTAAAACTTTTCACATACCAAAATCCTCAAAATTCTATATACTCAAACCATGATATCCCTTGGTCCTTATATCAATCATGAGCTCGTGAATACAATCAAACATCTCATTATCTTTTTATTCCTTCATTATGCGCATATCATCTACTTTACAAAAATATCTGAATAACCTTCCATGGTTACTGGTACCATTCAAAATATACATTCAAATTCTTTTAGGAAAAACAATAGTGTAACAATCCTTAGATGATTCATTATTCCATAGTAACATTAACTATACTACATAACTCTCAATAAACATACAATCATTCCACTACCTTCTAAAACCATTGACAGTGCTTCAACAATTCTTTCATCTCATATATCATTTTTATTATCTTCATCATCATCAACATAAATACTACCCATAAGGCTGTACTGATTCTCTTCATGAGACATTCCATTAGGGCATTGGTTTGCATAATTCCCGTACATTCCACATTTAAAACATTTAACCATTCTTGATGTCGTGGCAATAGCATTATCCTCATCCATGGTGTTAACGGAACCTTTTCCTTTGCACTTACTGGCTTTGTGTCCTTCTTTTCCATACCCAAAGCATCTTCCAGTTCCCTTGAAACAATCTCCCCGATGCCTCTTCCCACATGATTTACATGAGGGAAATTGAACTTTCTTTCCTCTATGATCATCATGAAACTCCATCATTCTCTTATTATCTGAGTCGGGAAACTTACCAAAGTTGAGATTATGGATCATATTATGAGATTTCTGATTAGGCATAATAACGATGTTTAGACTTCCAAATCCTGTTTCATTTGGTTTCTCATGAAGAATATCATTCCATTGTCCGTCATATCCTCCATTATCATGAATCTTCCTGTTTCCAGCCATTTTCTAAAACCCAAAAAGAATAGTGTGAGAGGCAAAAATCATGCTAGGGAAAACAATATAGTAAAGGGGGAGAACCCTGAATATCTAACATCTTAGGTTAAATTCTATGATTGTTACCATAGTTCTAGGACTATATCCTATACGTATACTTATCATTAGGGACATCCCTAGACATACCTTAGAAATATCTCTAGGGATCTCACTAACGTTTTTGCATCCTAGTTTCCAAAGGTTGACTAAACCTTTCCTCTGATACCAACTGTAGAGACCCGAAGCTTAACGTACATGGAAATTACATTAATTTTGTGGAATACTTAGTACATAACAAAAACACACACACAAGTACCGTAATAGTTTAGTGTCTTTGGAAACTCGGAATATAATATTCTAATCGTGGTGAACAATCTTCAAAATCTCCCATAAAGATCATCCTTTTTTTTACCAAAAACCTTTATTTATATCTTGGTGAAAAGAAAACATAAAAGGGTACGCTCAAATGCTCAGTAAGGGTAAACAAAAGAAATATCAATCACATCATATTCATAATAACATAACATTTTGGAAATCTTAACCTGCAAAAGAGATAATAATATCATAACATGGGATAAATCACAGTAGTGAAATGTAATCCCGATAATCATAACATAAAACATGAAACTTTGTGGCATACACACATAATCATAGAGAATCATTTGTTATTAGTCAAGACTCATTGCCAAGACTATCTTAGTGGACAAAGTCCATTTCTGAACCGAGTTCACTCCTCGTTTCAGTCCTTTTCACTGAACCGGTTTAACCTGCCATTCCAGCCATGTCTATCTCATGAGATATAAAATCATTACCCAATGCATTGGAGGGAGATGTTGGTCCCACCCATCTCATAATGATACCATTCTTATGTATGCCACAAAATCAAAAAACATACATCATTGAATAACCCATGTAAAAAAATGGGAATCTTAAACATAATGTCATCATAACATAATCCATATAATATAAAAGGACATCATAAAAATAATTCTATCATAACATAAACAAATCAATGTAAAAATAGGGATAGAAACAGAACCCTATATTATCTTAGATGAAAAATAATTTTGATAAAACAGTTGAGCTCCATTCTTGAGGAAAAAATCCTTTCTACTTCAAAAACACTTTTCCTTTCTTAACATGTCAAACAATTATAAACTAAAACAAGTTGATTAAAAATAAAATTGAAAACTTGTAAATGAAAATTCTTGTAAATAATGTTTTAAAAATCCATTCATGTCGTATGAGTTAAAAAAAACATTCTTCAGACTTTTGTCGGAAAAGTCAAAAAGTACCTCGTATGAAAAACGACAAAAGATTCCTTTCATATATTTTACTAAAAACTCACTGAAGGGTAAAATTGGATTTAAACAGTTGTATGTGGATGGAAATAATATTACATATTGAGGAAACATTGATGTGGATGATAAAATACACCCCAGTAAATACCAATGTATAAACAATCTCGGATAAAATGAGATTGTGATATTTTCCCTTCCCTTAGGTCCGGTTTTCTTCATAAGTGTCCGAAACTCCTGTATAATGATTTAAATAATGTTATTGACTTATTCCAGAATCATAATTATTTTTATGATATCATATATGGTTCACTTATGACTTTATTTTACCCATTCTTTTGCAAATTCCATGTTAAAGAGTGTTTTGGGTAAAATCGTTTCATTTGTCGTCCGTGTTTTGACTTGTAATTATTCATATGATTACATAGATCATGATTACTTAATTCCAGAATTTAAAACATGATTTATATATAATATATATTCATAATATACATATATATATAATAGATCAGTATATGGAAAGAAATACACTATTCATGGAGACGGTAGGCCATACGTACGCCTGAACGCTGTATTCGTTTCCTTATTGAGTTGAATGGAATTAAGTAGATGAAATACATATATATACACATAAATCCAGTGTCATTATTATGTCATATATTTCATTATTACTTATTATATATACTTTATAATCATTCATGATTGGTTAACGTGGAGAATACATCTCATCGCATCGTGGAGACGGTAGTCCGTACGTACGCACGAGCGATGATATCGTTCTCATGATCGTGGAATTGTATTGGAGTGTATGTATACTATTTCAGAATAAATATAACTTTACAATAATCATATATAGCTATTATGTACACCATTATACCCATCCAAGTAAGTTGGTGGTGGAAAATATATTACACCACAGCATGGAGACGGTATTCCGTACGTACGCACGCACGGTGATTTCGTTTTCCGTAGGATGGATATATGATTAAATAGAGTTTTTTCATACTTAAAATAACATATCAGTATATTATTGATACTTATGTTATTACTTCATATTGAAATAACCTAATAAGAAGAAGTGGAAGAAGAAATAAAGGTGAAAGAATCGGTAACAGACATTACCTCTTCTATGAAGCGCCTCTTTGAGTCCTCCTCTTAGGGAACTAAAATTGGTCTTTGAAGAAGACCAGGACCTCTAGGATGTTTCAAGGGAAGTGGAGAAGAGAATTTGGTAGGGGTTGGCCGAGATTTAAGGCTCAACGTGGTGTGAGGAAGAGAGGGAGGAGGTGCCCTTTTATAAGGGAGGAGAGGGGCTCCTTTGGAAAATTAAAAATATTATTTTATTATAAAGTCATATTCGGTTTTAAATAGCTCCAAATTGATTTATTTCGATTCTAAGATTGGGAGGGGTCTAAATAATCTCATATAATAGAATTTAGACAAGTTTAGGTTCCTATTTTAACCTTATCATTTATATTTAATGTTAAGTTAGATAATTTTACTATTACCGTGTCTTTTTGTGTTCTTACACTATAAGGTTAATAAACATACTATAACAAGACATAAGAACCCCAAGTTGTTTATTATTAATATATATAACCTTATCTAAGTCATTTGACAGAACCTTATATTTTTATGAATAAAATAACAATTTATAATATAATATTTGATTTAAAAAATATTTTTTGTCAATTTTGACACTATTTAGTAATTCTATTTTATGAAAATCATAAAAGAATGATTAGTTAGAAAAAAGTTAATTAAATCAATACTAACATGTCATATTAACCTAAAAAATTAGTGTAATTCATAAAAAGCCTCAAATTTATTTTATTTGGGTATTTATAACATCAATTATATCAATATTTCATTAATAAAATAATTACTGCATCATCATTGTCTCAAAAATAAATTAAATTATATAACGTCTAAAAATTACAAATTAAATATCATTATTTAGGAAATATTTATATCTTTCTAATTAATATTTATAGTCGAATTTATCTTATGTATAACCCTATATTTAAAATGATTAACTTATTAAACTTTGATTTTAACTATTTTAACCCTTCATTAAATAAATTAATAATAAATGTCTTAATCTAATCCAAGTGGGCCTAAATGGTCATATTTTATTCCTAAGGTTGTTTTTGGTCGAATTACATTTATCCAATAGAATTAGGACATGTGTTAGGGTAATAATAATATCATTTTTCCCTTAATTACCATATTTACTTTTAACAGAGGTAAAAAAAGTAAAAAGTTACTATTCACCAGAAATTATTTTCATCTCATTGAACCACATTTTACATACTGACATCAACTGTGTCTCTCGGATTTCTGAAATTCCACTCACAGAAGCGGTAAAATTATGTTTTATGAAAAATTCATTTTTTTTAACTACCACTTAGTGGTTTCACTATTCATCAAAAAATGAAAGTATCCAGAAAAATACCAAAAATTAGGCCTAAGATGTATTTGATATTATGAACTCAAAAATGATGTCTATTTTACCAAATTAAAAACATATCAGTTTCATTAATTAATTTAAAAATTAATTCCCATCGTCAAAACAAATAGTGTGTTCTTATGAGATAATAACTATGGTTTAAATGTGAAATTACATCTAATGACCAACATTGTATTAAATTGTAAAAATATATTCTAAATATACTTTAAAACCACTGAAATTAATAATTTATCACTATTAATTATTTCGATTAAAAAGGTAGTTTTTAATTAAAATTTAGTAATTTTCACTATTCATCAGAAAATGTAAGTTATCCGAAAAGTACCAAAATTTCAGCCTAAGCTAATTTCAATATTCCGAATCCAAAAATGAAGTCCATTTTGAAAAATAAAATTTAAAAAATTTCAAAAAGTGGTTATTACTATTCATAACATATAGTTTTAATAATATTTTAATAGCATATCGTTGTTTAGTGAAGCTCGGTATTGCATACTACACACGCTATCGAGGAAGGTCGTGATTGCGTGTAATGCAATGAAATTCAAGGATGCATGTTGTGCAAGCTCCTTTTGGTGTAGCGTACAACACAAGACATTAATGAAATTAAAAAGAATATTTTTCATAAAATCTCAGGGTGTTATAGTGGTTTTCTGTTTCGGGCGTCCAGTGATTGTGCAACGGTCGACGTATCCATACACTAGGATCCATAATTCTAATTTCTGACTTAGTGCATGAAAAAACAGATTGTGTGTGTTTTTTGAAATGTCTTACTTTGACCCCCTTTGAGACAGCTCACCAGGTTTAAATTATTAACAGTGGTTCATCTTGATTCTCTTTCAATATTTTTTCACACAGACAGCCTACCAGGATTCCAATGCACGCCCGTGAGGATGGTCCACAGTGTGATGAGGATTCAGTTGAGGGACAGTTTCAGGACATAGTACCTTTGGGCTATGTCCTAACGTTATCATTACTCATTGGACAACAGTTACTACCTGATCTACTGGTAGATAACACATGTAGGCTTAGTTCCTTACAGGATTTTCAATAACTGATACCCTTCAATTTCCAAGTCAAGACCGACTCACATGCACCTAAGGACTGTCCGGATATGGAGATCGATTTTTTATCTAGGCAAGGAACCATACAATCATATGGATGACCTAGACGTGAGCATTCTACATGGCTTAGAATGGAGATGGAAGGGTTTAGATTACCCCTATCTTACAATGAGGTGACTTTTCTGTTGACAGAGATTCAGAACCATTCTCAGACTAGGGGGTATCTTGACAAAAAAAGGGTAAGGGTTTTGTGTTTCCAGGAGATTCTACAGTTTCTACATTATGACATGTCAGTAACTGAGTATTCTTCAAGGCATATCAAACGTTCTAGTTACTTTATGAATATGATAGGACAAGTGCTTCAGGGATCGAAACTGTTAGCAATATGTGTTTAGGGACATCTGATCTTGCACTATTTTTGTGTTCATTCCTACTTATGTTTGGGTGATAAAGAGAACCGTTGTGGTTGAAAATTTGTTTGCAGATCAGAAACATCTAGTAAATGTCAGCAGTAGGAATGGAGGAAACTGGCATTTGTCTTAGTGACATGGATGTGTAAAATTCTTTAGGAAGATGAAGTGGTAGGGACAACTGAATTTTCAGGGTTGTTGACATGGAAGAAGAGCTTGGTGAGCAGAAGGAGGATGTATACATTTCGATATGTTACAACCCGCACCCTAATGTGGCCCCCACCAGGCATAGGGAGTTAGAGGATAGGGGAAGGGAGTTGCTGCAAGAGGTCAGGGAGTGTGACACAAGGGCTCTATAAATTATACTTGGTATAATATGTGTCAACTAAAAGCTTCTGTATTAATAGACATATGTACTAATCATTCCTCCTTGCCATGAATATTTTTCCAGACCTAGAGTTTCTAGGTAAACTGTTGAGTTAACCTTTACGTCTGCAGATACCTTTGGGGGATACTCGATAATCACAATTATGTCGATGATGGGATCTGACCCTTAAGGTGAGATTTTTGGTTGGAACATCTTGGTGGTAGTGTCGAGGCCTTACGATGAATGATTGAGCATGGACTGGACATCCAAAAGTCATAATCATATTGAGTGTTTTAGGAAAAAGGGTGTCGTATATTTATAGTGTTGGAAAGGAGTTTTCCATGGTTTGCAAAAAAGGAAATTCAGGCGGCACAGGTTAAAGTCATTCATAAGAGGGGGACACTGATCACTTGAGTCGGCCATCCTTACCCATGGGGTAGTTGTAGTTTTCACTTTTCACATCCCAATGTTAGTGGTAGATTGTGTGAACATCTTTTCAAAAGATGTTTCGTGAATTTCCTCCGCGTAGTGAGAGGGAATTCTGCATTGGCTTGTAACTAGCAAGGACACTGATATCTACAACAGTGTATCAGATGGCTCCTGTAGATATCCTGGAGCTGTGAATTTAGATGGTGGGCATGGTGGTAGATACACTAATTAAGAGGTCTGTATTATAGCTGTTGAGTGAGGCATCAAAGCAGCAATATGTGTTATAGAAACCCTTCATGGATAGTAAAGGAGTAGCTTACATCCAGTCTATAACTGTCACTCCCCCACACCTTCAACAAATTCGTGAGACACATCTTTGAGACGTGGACTTCGTTTCCCGACATGCTAATATATTCTTAGGACAGGCTCCTAAAAGATGTTCTATAGGTGGTGAGCTCTTCATCCTTTTCATAATATGCAATATGGTTCCAGTGATTCTACCAATGGATGTGTTGATGGAGTTACACACATTCTCTTTGGCGTTACATTCTACTGTGGGTAAGATGTGCCAGGACCTTCGTCATCATAACTAGTGTCCAGGGATGAAGATTCCACAGATCCAGCAGAATTCTTATGCTGATAAATGATGGAGACTAATGGATTTCAGGGAGCGAGACCATTTCTTCCTACAGGTCTCACCCCGACGGGGATTGCAAGGATTTGGTAGGGGCTTCAAGCAATCTACGAGGTTCATCAAACCTCTCATGATTCACAGAAGAGTGGGAAAGGTGGCATACCATCTAGCTTTTCCGCCACATCTGCACCGAGTTCATAATGTTTTCTATGTGTCATATCTGAGCAGATGCGTGCATGGTCCATCAAACATTTTTGACTAGGTCGAGTTGGACTTTCACTATAGGGTAACTTTTACAGATTTCCCGGTTGATATAGAGGATTGTCATGGGCGAGTCCTTCATGGATGGTCAATCCATCTCGTGCGAGTGTGGTGGAAACACAGGAACCTCCAGGAGAGAACATGGAAGCATGAGACATAGATTCCTTCTAAGTACCCTCATTTGATTGATTTTCCATTTTTTGTGCATATGGGGATGTAATTACCTTATGTGGGGAGAATTTAATGTCTTGGAAATTATGTATTTTTTTAATTATATGGGATTTTATCAAGACTGTGAAATATGATGTAATGTGATTCTAAGCACTGGAGTTCCTGGAATGATCTATTGAAAAAGTGTTAAGCATAAAATAGGGCACGTCCGAAGCCTTCGTAAAAAAGATGAATAAATCTTAAATGGATGACCAGATCAGAAATCCGAGTGGAACATTTCATTCAGGATGATGGGTTTTCCCTAAGCGCGAACTATATTTTCTTGGCACATTCCTCAAGTGAGAAAAACCTAAAATTAAAGAACTATAAATAAAATAATTAAATAAAATTATTGTATTTTAAAAATGATTATAACTCACTAACAGTGACTCGAATTAAAAATCCAAGACCACCGATGAACTCGTGAGGTTATTCATTCTTTATTCTGATCCTCTCTTTGGCCGGTGCCGGCCAAAAATGTATGTTATTTTTTGGCCAAAAATAAAATAATTATGTAACAATTATTTTATTATTGAATTCTATAAATAATAAACAGTAACCTAGATTGGAAATATAAGAGTACCATTGATAATGTGACTGTGTGTTTTCCTTATGAAGATCTTATTCTCAACCGACGTGGTGTGTGGGACACTGTTACCAATTTTCTAATCTTTTTTTATGGTGCGTTCAATAAATGTGCATGCAACAGTTTCTTACTTTTGACCTGTTGCATGAAATTGGAATCTAAGAGCACCGCTGAATCCGTAGAGATGAGATTAATTTGAGGGAAGCCTCACTTAAACCGTAGTAGGTTGGGGGAAAAAGTTAAATTTTGGAATTTACAAAAAAATACAAAAATAACTTAACGAGTTATTTTATTTCTTTTTCTCGAGTAGATGAGCATTAGCGGTGGGGGCCGATGACTTTTCAAGACAATTGATGGCTTCACTCTACATTAGTTTTAACCAAACTGTTGGGGAATTAAAGGGTTCATTCATTAAATGAACATTATTAATTTATCACTTCATTACTAACCCTTTCCCCCAACATTAAAATTGGGATAGGGGTAGTGATTTTTCACAGTGTCATCATACAACGAAGATCTAGAAAAGTGACACGACACGTTCCACCAATGGAGATGGAAGCATGGGAGGAAACGAATTTGGATCGACAAACATCAGTGGCTTTCATCGAACGCAGAATCCGCTTCCACCACATTGACATTTCCAAAGAATCTCGAGGTAGGGGTTTTCAATTAATTCAAGAAATTCCAAAAATTCATCTCCTCATTCTTGACTTCTCAGGTCATCGTTTTAGGGGTATTTATACATGTTTTATCATTATTTTAATGTGATGTAAAAATTACACACACTTTTTATAATTCTAATACAGAGGAAACAAGCCAAACAAACAAATCTCAGACCCGCCACTACTTGATTTTCATTACGTTCTTAAGAGGCCTCTTCTTCTAACTTGATAGAACTTTAAAACTGAGTGGCGCGCAACAACGATGGAATCCTCGAAGGATCATAGGTACATCTGGAAGGTTGAATGGTCAAACAGATCTCACCCGGTGTCCCGCAGAAGATTCATCGGCCCAACACCAGTGCAGCCACATTGGCGAGACGACCGACAATTGTTTGACCACGTTGGAGAGGTAGTG
The DNA here is from genome assembly GCA_963277665.1 of Viscum album. NCBI lineage: Eukaryota > Viridiplantae > Streptophyta > Magnoliopsida > Santalales > Viscaceae > Viscum > Viscum album. The sequence goes on from OY728146.1 coordinate 367,495,100, forward strand.
CGCCGCGGTGAAGGATCCATAGTATGTGGGGGACCCACAACTCATGGGTCCCATGGACCAATGGTTTTTTCCATGTTTCACCATGAATTGAAGTGTCCAATGGCTCTTTTTGTGCCGTCGAGGGAGCAGGCGGCCACCCGGATGGAGATCTGCACCAACGCGCCAGACCGCGTTGCCTAGCAGGTCGCTCCTCATAGGTGGTCCAAGCCATTCCGTGGCCCAGCCCAATTGTGCTGGCCCTTTCTGGTTCAGGACGGGCTATGTCATACATAGACCGGGCTGGTTTTGCCAAAGCCAGGTCGGTCTCGTTCAGTCCGATCGGGTCGGACCGGACCCGGACCCATTTGGGCCCCGTTACTCTTAAATGGCCTTACCATGCGATTTAGACATCTATTTGACAAATTTTCAATGGCGTTGGGATCATTGGAGAGGGACGGTCATTTTTTGATACTCCATGAGAGATTTGGAGAATGTTGGAGTACAGCCGGGTCGGATCGACTCTGAATCCAACCAGACTCTCAACACTAAAATACCAATAACATATAGGCCGAGCGATTCTATTTGAATCAACACCCATAGAATCTGTATGAATCAGCAGACATCTATTCTTTGTGAATCAGAACCAATTGATTCTATGTGAATCAGCACCCAATGATTTTTTATGAATTAGAACCCATGAATTTAGTGTGAATCAGCACCCACCAATTCCATGTGAATCATCCCCCAGCGATTCTGTGTGAATCAGTACACATAGATTCTGTGTGAATCCACACCCATATATTCTATGTAAATCATCACACAATCATTCTGTGTGAATCATCATACATCGATTGTGTGTGAATCAACACCCGATGATACTATGTGAATCGGCACCCAATGATTTTGAATGAATCAGCCCCTTCGATCTTGTGGGTCTTGTGGGGGTTTGTACCTATTGATCCTGTGTTGGTCTTGCAGGGGTTAGAACCTATCGATCCTATGCGGCTCAGTAGCACTACCTCTTGATAGAGTATAATGATCTAGCCTTACGACTAATCATCTATACCGATGTACTCAGTTATACCTGGTTTGAGCTATGTTTTTTTCATCGATATTTACGATGGAAATCATGCCTCTGGTTTTTCATATGTGGAATTCTGAGAGACCTTCAGGGGTCTTGGGGTGCCTATTGAGTATTTTTATATTCACCCATACATGAGATTCTCCCACACCTTGTTGTGTCTTGTGCAGATGACTAGCAGCCTTGACTGAGACATGGGGAGGTAGGACCTGATGGTGCACGGCGGGGACAATTGATGTGGAGAGATGTGGAGATGAGTTTTACCTACCCTTCATGTAGGATCATTGGTGTATGATATCAAGAGTTCCTTTCTATTTTCTGTTGTAGTTGTATATCTTCATTTGGGCATGTATTCTAGAACCATTACATTTAGTACATACTATTACACTTAGTTATGGTTACTAGTTGTGGTTTCACCTTACTCTTCGGTTGTGTTTTACTTTTTCTTAGTGTACCCTCCTTGTGTGTGTATAGGTTTTGAAGAAATGCCTTCCCATTTTCATGAAATGAATTTTTGGTGCTAGTCAGCAACCCCTGGCCTATAGAAGGTGGGATTGCGGTAGTCACGACATGAGCCATGGGGGATGGGTTGTGAAAAAGTTATATAAGAGAAGTCGATTCTAATTAATAACTACGACACTGATCATTATAATGGAGAAATAGTGTTAATTTTTTTATTGTTCTTTTCAGTTCAGGGAGTCTAGTGTTGGTGTGGTGACCGATGTATCCAAACACCAAGACCCTGAATTCGAATTTCTGACTAGGTGAACGAAAAAACTGATTGCGCTTGTTTTGGTACTGTCTTTCTTTGATCTCTTTTGATTCAACTTACAAGGTATTACTTAATGACTGTGGTTCATCTTGGTTATATTTTTATATGCCTCTACATAGAAAGAAATCCATGATTCCAACGTGTGACCATGAGGATGGTCTATAGTATAATGAGTCTTCAGTACAAGGACTATTGCCCGAGATGGTACCTTCAGGTTGTGTCCTAGTGATACCATTTCCCGTTGGCTAGCAGTTACAACCATCTTTACTTGTATATAACACATATAGGATCAATACCTTACATGAGTTTCAGTAACTAATACCCCTCAAGTTCCAAGGTGATCCTTATTGAAAGTTAGCTAAGTAATGGCCTGAGGTGGTGACTTAGTTTCCATCTAGTTTGGGCACTATACGATCAGATTCCCGACCTGGAAGTGATCATTCTATGCGGATCAGGAGGGAGATGGCCTGGTTTACGTTACCTCTATCTTTTTATGAGGTTACTTTTTTGTGGATAGTTCTTGAGAACCATTCTTAGAGAAGGGGGTATCATGCAATAAAATAAAATTGGGTTTGTGTTCCCATGAGCTTCTACAGTTTTGACCGGATGACATGTCGGTAACTGGGTATTCGTCAAGGCGTATCAACCATTCCAGGAACTTGACGATTACAATACGACCAGAGCTCCAGGGATTGGACTTCCTAGCAAGATTTGTTTTGGGAAATCCGAGATAACACTATTCCTATGTGCATTCCTACTTATGTTAGGGTTCTAGAGAGAACCTTTTCTGTTGAAAATTCATTGGCTGAGCAGAAACAACCAGTGAATGTCAGCAGTGGGAAAGGAGGAAATCAGTGTCATCCTTGGAGAGTTGGATGTGTAAAATGCTTCGAGAAGAGGAAGTGATAGGGAAAGATTAATTTAAAAGGTAGTAAATGTGGAGTAGGATCTAGGAGAGCAGTAAGAGATTGAATACATTTCTATATGTTACAACTAGTACCAAAATGTGGCCCCCACTAGGCTCAGGGAGATGGATGATAGGGGAAGGGAGTAGTTTCATGCGATCAAGGAGTGTGACCCATGGGCTCCATGAATGATTCAAGGTACAATCTATGTCTACTACTAGATGATTTTTTAATAGACATAGGTACTACTCATTCATCCTTTCAATGAATCTTTTTTAAGACCTAGATTTTATGGTTAAACCATTGACTTAACAGTTACGTCTGAAGATTCCCTTGGGATGAAACACGATAATCACACTTTTGTCAATGGTGTGATCTAAACCTTGAGGTTAGAGTTTTGGTTAGAACATATTGTTTTTAGAGTCAGGGCCTTATGATGTTAGTTTGAGCATGGACATGACATCCACAGTTCATAATCAGATTGAATGTTTCTGATAAAAGGATGTGGCCTATATTTAGAGTATGAATGGGGTTTTCCTTGGTCAGTGAAAAAGGAAATCTAGGAATCATGGGTTAAAATCATTCATAGGAGGGTGCGGTAGATCACTCTTGAGTCGGACAAACATACCCTTGGGGCAACATGAGTTTTGAGTTTTCAGTTCCCAATAGTAGTAGAAGAGTGCAGAAACATCTTTTCAAAATATGTTTCTAGAATTACCTCCCCTTATTGAGATGGAATTTTGAATTGTTTTGTAACCAGCGATGGCACCGATATCTACAACTGCATAAAATATGGCTCCCGCATAGATCCAAGTGCTGATAGTTTAGAAGGGGGATGTGGTGGTAGATGCACTCATTAGGAGGTCTGGTGAACAACTTCCGAGTGAAGCGTCAGAGCAACTAGTCGTTTTACAGAAACCCTTCATTGATAGTGATGGAGTATCTTACCTCTAGTCTATAACTATCTCTCCCCCACAACATCAACGATTTCTGGAGGCAGAGCATGGGGATGTGGATTGTTAGGCCCTAGATAATGAGATATTCTCAGGACAGGCTCTTGAAATAATTTCTAATGGTGGGGAGCATGTCATCCTTTTCATAAGACGCATTATGGTACCAGTGATGCTAACAAAGAAGGTGTTAAGGGAGTTCCAGACATTCCCTTTGACAGTACATTCTTTTTTGGTGAAGATGTATCAGGACCTTCAGCATCTGTACTAGTGGCCAAGGATGAAGAATTCACAGATGCATTATAATTCTTGTGCCAACAGGAGATCGAGACCCTTGGGGTTCAAGGAGGGATACCATGTATTCTTAAAGGTTTCACCCTGATGGGGATTGCAGAGATTTCGCTGGGGTGGAAAGCAATATCTAATGTTCATCAGACCTCTCCAGATTCTCAGTAGAGTGGTATTGGTGGCATACCATCTATATTTTCACCCACATCTGCACCTAGTGCATAATGTTTTCCATGTTTTTTAGCTGAGTAGATTCGTGCATGATCCATGAAATGTTATCGACTTAGAACAGTTAGACTTTCACATTGGGGTGACTTTTATGGAGTTCCATGTGGATATATAGGATCGACATGATCATGTACTTCATGGATGGTCGATCCCTCTAGTGCGAGTTTGGTGGAAACACGTAAACTTCCAGGAGAGCCCATGATAGTGGTCGACTCAGATTCGGGCTCAGTACCCTCATTTTTTTTATTTTTCTTTGTTTCGACTTTTGGGTACATAAATACCTCAGGTGGGTAGAATGTTACATCCTAGATATACTGTATAATTTTCTAAATTATATGTAATATTTAAGAGACCGCGAAATCTGGCAGCACATGATTCTGGGAATTGAAGTTCCCAGAACGATCTGTAAATTCATTTTAATATTAAAATAGTGTGTGTGAGTAGTTTTCCTGATAATATGGAATAAGACTTAAATGGTTTCCCATATAAAAAACATAGGGCACTGTTGCATTCCGAATGGTGGGTTTACCCTAGGCGAGACTTATTTTTAGTCGACATAGGCCTCTAGTGAGAAAACCAAACAATGGCATAAATGCTACTAAAATAATTAAATAAATAATTGTATTTTTCAAATGATTATAACTCACGAACATTGGCTTATATTAAAAATCTGATATAACCACTGAACTCGTGAGGGTATTCATTCCTTAGGCAGATCAAAGCATTGGACGGTGTGAGCCAATAGTGGATGTTAGTTTTTGGCTGAAAATAAAATAATTAAGTAACGATTATTTTATTATTAATTTCTACAACTCATAAATGGTAACTCATATTGGAATTTCGAGAGAACCATCGAGCTCATGTGTGAGTTTTTCCCTTAGGAAGATCCTAACCTCGACCGACACAGTTCGAGTGTGACTGTTAATAATTTTTTGATCTTTTTTAGGGTGCGTTGAGTAAACGTACTATCAGTGTTTTGTAACATTAGAACCATTTCTCATAATTGAAATACGAGAGCAACATTGAATCCACATTGCTAATATTTTCTTGAGGGAAGCTTCACTTCAACCATAGTAGGTTGGGAGAAAATTTTAAATTTTGGACATTATAGAAAAATAATAAAATAACCTAACAAGTTCTTTAATTTCTTTTTTCGAGTGGACGAGTAGTGGTGGTGGGAACCAATGATTATCATAAGTTTAAACAAGTAATGACAATGAACTGGTATCCAATTTGATAAATTGATGATCTATTTGATAGATTTAGTGGACTTCAGGGGTTCATAATGATTTGATTATGATCAGGGTATCATCTATTGAGTGTTTGGAAGGAATCTATTTCAAATACTTCTATCCAAAGTTGATTTTCCCACTATGAACATGTAGCCATGCCTTTCAGCCTCGCAAATGCACCATGATCTTTATGTAATTAATGAATATCATATTTTAGCGATATCTATATTTTTATTGTGGTGTTTGTCGATGATATCATGATATATTCAAAACAATTGGATGAATAGTAAAAACATTAGGAAATAATGTTTGGAATATTGAGAGATCACCATTTGTATGCCAAACTATCAAAGTGTAATTTTGAGATATAGGAGGTACTCTTTCATGGCCATGTTATTTCAGGAAAAAATGATTCAATGGACCATAAAAAGATAAAAGTTTTTATCTCATTGAATCCATCGAAGAATATCTTTTAGAATTGTTGTTATCTTGGTCTAACTAGCTACAACCAACAATTTTTTGGAACTTATTATGACTAGCCTCTCTAATGAGAGCTCTAAAAAAGAAGAATTATCCATTCTAACGGATACAAGAATCCATGAAATATTTCTTAGAGTTGAACGATCAACTCACATAAACACATATCCTAATTTTACTACAACAAGTACATGGGTATATAGTGTAATGTGATGCTTCAAGACCATGTTTGGGTTTTGTTCTTAGGCAAGGAGACCATGTTGTGTCTTATAGTTCATGAAATTTGAGTGTTCATGAGAAGAATTACCCAACACATGAGTTGGATATAGCTCTAGTCGTCCATTCCATAAAGACATGTTTCCATTATCTCTTTGGTGATAATGTCTTTTTGTTCTCATATCATAAGATTTGGAAATTCATTTTCTCATAGTGCTATTTAAATATAAGGAAATGGATAAGGATTAATAATCACCAGATGATTGGATTTGAAGTGATGTATACACCAGGAAAAGGTAATTTGGTGGTTGATGCATTGAGTAGAAACTCATAAGCTATGTTGGAAAAAGATGCTTTAGATGAATGGATGTTGATGTCTATCATAGCTGACATGCTTTTGGAATGTGAACATAATGGTGATTTTGTGAATTCCTTTTTATCTAAGCACGTTCCTGATTTATTAAGTATAATTAAAGTGGGACAACATTCTGATGTAGAATTTATGGTTATGAGTTCCAAACCCAATGGTGCGGAGACAATTGGGGGCTGGAAACTGGAGGGGAATGCATTGTTGTTGTTTAATGATCAGATGGATGTGCCTATAGCTTTTTAGTAAAAACTTCTTAATGATTATCACCATTATAGATGTGTTGTACATCCGAGTACACATATGTTTAATATGTAATTGAAGGTTTAGTATTGGTCAGGAGTCTTGAAAATGAAAGTTGTTGAGTTCATTTCAAATTGATTAACATGTCATAATGTTAGTGTAGTGAATCATAGACTATAGGATATCTTCCATTATCTTCCAATCCCTTTGTGGAAATTTGAGGAGATAGCTTTAGATTTTGTTATAGGCCTCCCATGAATTTTTCGGAATCACCATTCCATATGGTTCATAGCGTTTCAGCTTACCATGTCGACTGATTTCATCCCTACACATGATACTATTACAGTGGAGGAATTATCCAAAATCTATATCTCAAAAGTGATAAGGAGACATGGCGTACCAGTTTCAATAATTTCAAACAGATATCGAAGGTTCAAATATCACATCAATAATTCCTTATAGAAATCTATTAAAACTGAGTTGACTATGAGTACATTATACCATCCTCAGACAGACAACCGGTCTGAGTGGACGATACAAACAATGGAAGACATTTTGTGTGCATGTGTAATGGATTTCGGTGGCTCCTGGGAGGATAATCTTCTCTTAGTGGAGTTCTTATTTTAAAAAAACTATGATGCCTCAATATATATGGCCCTATTTGATGTTTTATATGGATTTCCGGGTAGTTCTACACTGTGCTAGGTGATAAAAGGGGAAGCCTCTTTAGTGGGGCCTAGTCCTTCCCAAGAATGAATGGAGAATATTCAGTTGATTAGAAATAGAATGTAGACGGCTCAGAGTCATCATAAATATTATGTTGACCATTGTCACCAACCTAATTCCATTGTAGTGGGTGATAATGTGTTCATAATGATTTCTTCCATGCATGGACAAAATCATTTTAGGAAGCAGGTAATGTTATAAAATAGATAAATTTCCCCCCATTGAGATACCATAATGGGTTGGAGATGTGGAATACCTGTTGGAACTACCACCATGGTTTTTTTTGGTTCACAATATGGTTCATGGATCTCTATTGAAGAAGTATCCTGCTAATCCGAACCACGTGATCAGATGAGATCACATAGAATTAGTGACCGATGCTTCATTGGTACATATCCCAATGAATATCATGTATAGGACATAGAAATTCTTTCATGGTAAAATCAATATTGTAGCACTTGTTTTATGGAAACACGGTCTGATTTAGGAAGAGACATGGGAGCATGAGATAAAAATGAAAGGTTAGTGGTTGGAACCCTTTCTATGTGATGATGGTTTTCTAATTTTTTAGGAAGGAAATAAAAATGGATAGGAGAATGTGGAACCCTCAGATTTTGGTACATAACCATTTCCAAAAATTAACATGTAAAAATGGAGATTTATTGAAATGGTGTGTCTTTTTATGGTTTTGATGGATAGATGACGTTTCTATAAAAGAGAGTGTTTCAATAAAAGAGGATGTTTCCATAAAAGAGTGTGTTTCGCTAAAATATGGTGTTTTTATAAAGGCAGTTGTTACCATATATGGGGTGCTTCCATAAAGAAGTGGTGTTTCCATAAAAGATGTGTTTTCCCTAAAAAGTGGTGTATCCATAAAAAAGAATTGTTTGCATAAAAAAGGCATTTCCATAAAAATGGGTGATTACATAAATAGGTTATGGATGAAGGATGGGTGATTTTGGGATACATGGATGGATTTTTGGGGACAAATTGAAAGTTGCGCGGCATGTGCACAGTTGGCCCAAACCGTGCGATCAAATCATGTGCAGAGGACACAACAATATCCTATTTTCTAAGAATATACAATTTTTTGATCTATTTTATTTTTTTGGTTTAATAATGACCATAATTAGAAATTTATCTCTCAATAAGGTTGGATAACCTTTCCCCGATGATTTGGAGCCAACCTGGATCCCTACCTTGTGATTTTAATCTCAATTCTCGAAGTAAGTGCCAGATCATCATCGTTTTTGTCTCATTTTCATATATCTCCTCATTATATCTTCTATTATTTATATATATACACCTTATGTTAAGATATAAAATATTTTTAACAATAAATTAATCTAGATATGGATTTTTTATTGATAGCGGATGAGATCTAAGCCATTTCATGGAATCTTGATCCGATATTGGAGGTATGTCCCTGTTCATTCCGGTCATTCACTTTTTCATAGATATACTTCCCTAATCCCCATTATTTATCATATATATACCTATTATTGGTATATCTTCAATTTTAGATTCCAAATAATTCATTATGGATCTGTGATCATTCAAGGAAAATATATAGAAGGTCATTCTTGGAGAATCGATCAAACTTCTTGTGTGTTCTTCGTCCGTTGCCGAGTTTCATCAAAACCTTTGAGGTAGGTTGTTTCACTCTCATATAATATTGATATAATCAATTTTAATAGTTTCAAATTGATTATATTTGTTAATATTTATTGTGAAATCTTTTTTTGAAACATGGATTAAATATCGTTAGTGAAGATTTATCATTTTAGGTATATTTGTAAAATGTTGATAAATTATTCTCAAAATTGTATTAGTTTCATGACATCAAATGGTGATTTTAAATAGTTGATTTTATAGAACATATAAATACTTCCATTGGTCACCTGGTTTCATTAAAAAATGTTTTTTTATGAGTTGGAATTGTAATGGTTTTAATGAAAAAATGGGTTTTAATGAAAAATATGTTTTATTGAAATTGTTGTTTTGGCATGATCTTTGGGAATATGTGGTTCATCTGTTCGTGTTGAATTTACAAGGCCTGGTTGAAATATGGCCTTATTTTTTATGCCATAGGTTTAATGTCAGATGGGATACAATTACCTTTGGACACTTGGTAGATTGACAAGAAACTGGTCATCAGTATGAAACTGTCATAATGTAGCATGCATGGTTTGTTTCATGGGGGCATGGAATGGTTCATGTATACCAAAAAACGATATAGTGAAATTGGTGTGATGATTTTTTTGTATTTGTATGAAATTTTAACTTTATGGAAATTTTTTATTTAATTTCTGTTGTAGACATTTGATACAAATAATTTTAGAGATTGTTTATATTTAGTTATAAATTGTTTTGGAAATTTTTTTAGTAAGAAATGTTTTATAATAATGTTTATAACTCTTCTATAAAACTGGAATGAGTAGGGAATTCAATGGAGATATTCTAATCAGTTTTATAATCAACCCTATATGGTAACATTCATGCTTTTGCAAAACCTATCATTTGGGATAGAGTAAAAGATAAGGTTTCAAACGTTTGTAGAACCACTTCGTGATGCTCGGGCTGTTTGTTGACCATGGATCATAGGGAACATGGATCTTTGAGTCAAGTGGTCATCGTGAAGACCTTATTTGGTTTCTTTTTTTTCTTTGATATTTTTATAGTCTTCTGTTATTTCATACTTTGGATTGGTTATGATACAAACAATGTAGTTGATATGCCTTTCTTTTACACAAGCATCATATAGTGAGTTGTTTTGTTATGGTTTAATTGGTTAGTAGTTTTCTTATTAAAGGTTAAATCATTCCCCACATTCATTGAAACCACTCAGAATTTATTTCCATCCATTTTCCTCTTGGGGATGTCACCTAAGGTCGTGTAATTTCATTTTGTGGACTCAAGTGAATTGAAATAAGTTTGTCATTACATTTTTCATACATTAATTACTGATTTCAATATTCATTATACTTATATTTCGATATAAAAGAACCTTCTATTTTAAAAAAATTTCAAACCAATAAACCATGTTAACTCGCCAATAATATTCTTTTCAAAACCAGATATAATACAATCCAAAAAAGAATCTATTTTTTATTTTTTATTTAAACCAAATAGAATACCATCAAAATATTTGTTTTAATAATCATATAGTGTATATGTTTTTATTTTATAATATATTTTTTATCTGTAAATAAAAAATTTAAATTATTATATTTTTTATCATTTCCTATAATCTCCAATGATTTTTCATGAGGGTTCCAATAAGAACATCAAGAGTAAGATTTGTTATCTTCTGTGTATCAACCAAATAAATTCGTTTATATTCCAACTCAATAGGTATTATATAAATTATATTTTCAAACAAAATATCATAACTAATAACTTTTTACACATGATAGTTTAAACAATTTATGATAGTCACAAATCTATTGTGCACCTTGGAAATTGTTTCACCTTGTAGAAAAAAAACCTAGTAATAATTTGTATGCATGTCTTTAATTGTTTAAATGACTTTGGATGTACAAAAACTTGTCACTTCAAAAAAAGTCTAAATATAATGGGATGAATCATAGAATGAAATATGACTGTAGATATTCCTCTTCATAGATCAATAATTTAATTTATGACTTTGTAGTTAAACTGATATTCTAATGCATCATCACTATTAAAATAATAAATTACCTTATTACGAATATTTTAATTTCTTTTAAACATACAGAAATTTAAAAATCCAGTGTTAATCAGAAATGTCTACATTCGATATCTCTAGTATTCATTTTCATTCCCATAAAATATAGGTTGTCAAATAAGATTTAGATTATCTAGATTTGAAATATTCATATGTGCCACATTATTATTGATAGAAACAAACATTCTACTAAAACACATTAATGAAAAAATAAATAAAAAAGGGATTTTTTAAAAAATATTTCATAAATCATTCAGTTGATAGAAAAATTAAATATTTTGTAATTTATATCATTTGAAACATAGTCTAATATGAATTATTGAATCATAAGAGTCTATAATTCCTTAAATTATGGGGTGAATTATATTTTAAAAACATTAAACTAAATAAAAACACAATATGTCTTTATGTAAAAAAGAACATGTTGAATGTTTTTTGATGATTAGTGTATTTGAATTGGTATCAAAAATGATTTGATTATATCAGAGTCTGTTTTTATCAGTTTCATAATTATACCCAAAAAATGGCTTCGTAGAAAGACTACAAAAAAGACTAACTTTCAATAACAAGCACTGTGGAAAAATAGATCTTTTACTAAGATTAAATTCACATCTAATAAATGTTTGAATGAATTATAAACCACCTAAAATATTTCACTCTTTTAACCATAAAAGAGGTCGTCAATAAACCCGAAAATTGGTTTCCATAGTTTTATACTTACTGTAAAGTTTATCATTATTTACTAGTAAATCCCTCAGTAACATTAGTATAAAATATCTATCTTCCTTCCCTCTAAATCCAATGATATGATGATCAGCATTGATCATACAATCACATGAATATTTCATTATGATGGATCGAATTCATGAACTTCCCATCGATGGAATAATTTGATTGTGAAATTGATCAGATGTAGAATATAAAATCAAATATTCATTGATGTAAAAAAACTGAAAAGGATTCCTTAGAATGAGAACTCCTTAATTTGTTACAAATAATAGAAGGAGATGTTAACAAAGAGAAAAATAAATATGAATTGAGTCATTAAAATATACCGACTCTAATCTATTTAAATGATCTGAACTTTAGATGTAAAATCCCAATAGTCACATTATTTATATTTCTATAGTGGCCTCAAATACCTGGGGCTTAATAACTCATCTATTACATAATATCTGATATCATTTATATTTATCAGCATTACAATACTAGAAGTACTCAATATGATATAAAAAATAATAAGGTATTTGGATAATAAACACTACTTAGTGTGATGCAATTCTTTATTGATTTTATAATTGATAAACTGAATTAATGTTAACGTGAGGTATTAGTACTATGTTCAGTCTAGTGGAAATCACATTTTTCAGTTAAGTAAAAGAGACCTAAGTATAACCATTGTCATAAATAAATGTCATTCTTGAAAGATTGGACATACAAACAGTCTGATGAATCATATTGAGTAATAAAGAATTTATATTTTTAACGAATTAGAAACACATAAATGTAAGGTTGAATGTAGTTTTTTTTACAAAATAACATTCTAAAACACTTGGGACACCAAAATATTGAAATATTTTTTGATTTCTAAAACATATGGAATGGAAAATTTAAATTTAATTCTTCTTCTAAAATAATTGATTATTTAATAATTTATTCAACTTTTGGAATCAAACTAATTAATTTAATATCATAGGTTCAACATAATTTTGGATCATTTTGAATAATATATATGGGAAATATTTTTCACCATGGTAATGGTAAAATGGGTGAAACATTGTTCAAGAAGTGGAAAAGGACATTTAAATAAAACTAACCCTTTACATTTTTAAAATTTTTGTGTCATTTTTGACATTTATTATTCTTATTGAGTTAAATATATTATTTTAAATATATTATTTTGAAATTAGGAACCAAAGTTTAAATTTTTTGATGATAAGTTATATTATATTTAAATTTAAAACTAATTTTTATATCTCTAATTTAATAGAATGGTTGAAATATTAAATTTATTTTTTGAATGATAATATAGTCTAAAATATTATTTTTTTATTATTTAACATCAAAATTTCCTTAAAACAAATTATCTACTTTGTGTTATTGAAGAATTATTTTATTTCTTAAATACTATATTTTATTAAAAACTGTTTTCCAAGAATTTTATGTTAATGTATTAAAATTACCATATACTAAATAATGAAACTAAATCTGATAAAATATATTATGGATTTGGAATCACAATTTCTAAAACAATAGAATTCCCTTTATGTTATTACCATATAATTATGTTATCAATGTAAAAAAGATATGTTATCAGGGTTATGATTAAAATGGGTATAATGTGTTATACCTAGGATATAAAGATTTAATTATATCGAAAACATTTCTAAATTTCATATGATGAGTATATTTATGCCATATCATATCTTATATTTAAATTTGGGGTTCCTTGATTTGACATGACATTATTATGTCATATATTTTATTTAATCATTCAGGTAATTCACAGTGTTTCATTTCCCTACCCAAAAAATGGATATACAATGTCTTCTATTCTCCACAAAGAATGATTTTTATATATTAAAAAAATATAACATTATACATTAATAGGTTCCATTAACATTATTTTGTCTTTTTGTACTCCCAAAATTCCATATTCTCATAGATTACAAATTATGTCAATGGTTGTCTGCTGATGAATATGTAATTTCCATACCAGAAAACATAAAATTCAATTTTTCGTATAAATTATCTAAAAAATGGAATACATTATAAAATTATCAATTCAGTATCTTGAATTTAATAACTTATTATTATGATGATGGATCTTCTATTTTACACGTCTTTTACATCATATGGGAAATAAAATGTTTGCTCATGCATGCGTGTGGAATATCGACTCCATATAGTGATATGATTAATTCACTATAACGAAGATACATTAATTATTATTATGTCATATTTAATTTTTAAATATTATATTTATGAAATAATTATATAGCTATAATTATAATATCATATCATCCTTCCCACATTTCTATTAGTTGAAAGCTATAACTTCACTTATGCAAACACCAAGCTATGTGATTCATTTTTCATTGTTTCTTTAAATGGTTGGTAATAATGATATATTTAATTAATATATATGAAAAATATGATATATTAATGAATCATTAATGGTGAATTATTATTTACCATTCTTTTTTGTCTATTTATCAAAAAGGTGAGGCATAATTTGTGTATATGCACATACTATGATCTCCACAACGTGATGTAATTATTTTTTCATCACCAATTTAAATTAACTATTATAATGGGTATATAATTACAATATATTTTAACCATGACATAAATGTAACTTTTTATACGATGTAATCTTTATAAAATCACCTGTTTACACACAATCAAGTCAAATAATGATTGAATGACAATGTAGTTATCACCTGAGAAGGTTTATTTATTAATGAATTATTAATGAAATAGGTCATAGAATGTTATAAGTAAAATATATATGTTATTAAGTATATGATTAAATTATATAATAGATCTAAAAAATAATTATTTATTCTAAAGGTTGAATGAACATATACTAAGAATGATGATACATGAGGTATGAGCTTATCGTCTCGAATTGAATTCTTTGGAATGTATGTTATGTTATGAACCAATAATGTTTTATGGGGTGTCTATTAAACCCATATGATATGATATATGATGAATATTATTATTTTCATGACATTAGAAAAATTATTTTATGTTATTTCTACATTTATCTTCTCATTCAAAAGTTACAAAAGTGATAAGTGATATATGTTTCAATCTCATTTTAATAAGGATTTTTTATAAGTGGATTAACATTAAGAAAATATTATTATCCTTTTCACATAAAGAACCTTAATTTTTATTTGACTATTTTAATTTCCAAGAAAGTTATGTTTTAGTACTATAATCTCTCTTTGGTACTCAAAATGTTCTTGAAAAATGCTTTTATGAAAACTTGATATGATTTCACATATTTTGGTTGAAAATAAATTTTCATCCATAATAATGTTTTTAAAAAAAATAAAGTGTGTTTTTGAATATTATTGAATGAATATATAAATGAATATTTACCGACATCTATTTGTTTGTAAATAGTTAAATCTAATCTCTTTGAAATTTTTCGAACATGGTACATTTGATTTTTAATAAAATATGTGAAATTAATCATTCTTTCCTTGTGATCCACATGATTGGAATATACTATAGTCAAAAAATGAAATGATTTTAGTATTCAATTTCAATTTATTATGGTTAATTGAACATAAAACTAATTCTTTTATATTTTTTTAATATTTTTTTTCAAATTAAAATGGAGGTTTCCAAATTTAATATTATGGTGATCTCTTAAAGTAATATATTAAATATAAAAACATCATTTGATATTAATTATAATTTTATAGGGATATGCTCTAATAATACAATATTTATTCTTTCATTATACTTTTTATGAATATGTTGATGAGATTTTTTTAATCCTATTTATTTTCCATATGATATAATTTTACGATATGATGAGTGATTAATGATCTTATGTGATAAATTTGAACAATTTTTTATTATGTGATGGCTATGACCAGAATTGTATATCTCTCCAATGAATTAGTTAAATAATGATAAGTAATGAGTTAATAATTTTATAAATGAACCTGATTCTATGTTCAAAATCTAATTAATGGGCCTGGATTTATACTATAATTTAATGTGTGGACTTTTTTACATGCCTATAATATTATTCATGGGTATAGATTCAAGACTATAAGATTATGTGAGGCCTTGATTTTATGGACCTAACTTATTGAGTAAAATAGTTTCTATTTATACATGTTCAAAATGTAATAATCCAATGTTATATCCACATTTCTGTGATTATGTATTCTCTCATGGACCATGACTAGTAACTGATGATTATGTATTCTTATGAAAATTTGTATTTTGTTATAACAATGATTTGTTCCATGAATCATGTATATGATTATTGAATGATTGATTATGACCATTTTATTTTATGACTACTTTCATATACCATTATTCAAATAATATTCTTATATATGATATTTGATTAATATCCCCCACATTTACCCTAGTAGAGAAGGTAAGATCATCCTTTATTATGGTTCTTTTCCCTAGGTTACAAAGAGTGGTTTTATGTATTGTGTGGAACTAAATGGTGTAATGTGAGAAAAATTATTATGGGATATGTTGAATAACTTTTATGAAATTATATTTTTAATGTAACTCATGTTCATAGAAACTCATCCATTATGGATATATTAATGATCATAATGTTATGTAATGAACATTTATCTTGTAGGATGTAATTTTTATGTATGAAATTTATGTGTTATTTTAATGATTTCCTTCAATGGTCCAACCACCTATACAAGGATAATGATCCCACAAAACAAGTCAAATAAAGGGATCTCCTTCAATCCCCATCCATTACTCTAGGTTATAATATTTTTCAGATCATAATATACTAGGTTCCAAGTCTCTGTTGGATACGTTTCAATTAAAAATATATTAGGTTAATCATCTTGTAGTTTACTCATTGATTATTTATTTAACTATGAAAATCTTTTAATTTATCTATATCTCAATAATTAAACACATTATATGTATTTTACAATTTCTAATATCATCTCTCTAATATCGTTATGTTATTTTCACACACATGTTATAGAGGAAAACACAATTGATTTTTTTTCATGGAACCCCATGTAACTAAAACTAGAATAAATTAAAAATTAGGAATAAACACACTATATTCTCCATGGGGTTTCATTCAATACCATTTCATTTTCATTAAAATTTCATGATTTAAATAATCATAATTTTATTAAATATCACCACATGTTTTGGTTAGATAAAATTTTGTTCACCAGTAATCAAGGAAGAATCATTATTACTTTATTTCAGAAACAAAATTTATTTCAAACCATCACATCAATAATATATTTGTAATATAAAATTATTATAAAAGGTTACTCCAAAATTTGGCTAATTAGAATACTTATATACACTTATTTAGAAGAAACAACTTATAAATGTTTCTAGACACATTATCTTACAAACCAATATAAATAATCAAAATCTATAGGGAATTATAAATTTAAAGAAAATATTATCCATAAAATTGGGTAAAACATCAGCTAGTTTGACAATACATGGAAACTATCAACTAATTGAATCACGTGGATGATATATAAATCCTATTTGACTAGTATGATGGTTAAACACCCACACAATATAATATATCATTCAAGAGAGAAAAATTACCTAACTAAATAACATAACACCCATGTTATCCAATCCATATGTAAATAAATAAACACAGAAATTGCAATGAAGGAACAAGAATTACTATCGAAAATAACCTGGATTCCCTCCAGACATGGAGTTGTAAATTCTAGTCCTGAAGTCATTAACAAACCTCGATGAAAGCCCACTCTCCAATCTTCCATACCAATGTAGAAAGAAAAAATAAAACCTCATTGATACCATTTTTCACACCCCAACCATGTAGGCTCTAAATAAGTGTATTGATCCTTTATGTTACAAGGATTCAGGTGTTGATCCTATATGAAATAAGATACCTACATCAACTTAGGTTTTATAGGTTGTATAATAATAAGACTACACAATCGTGACTAGAGATATAAAATAGAATTAAATATTGGAAACATTAAAAATATCATCAAGTATACATAAAAATTTACTAAATTAATAAATATAATTTTATTAGGTTAAAAAAAATTTCTATATAAAAATTAAGAAGTGCAGAAAAAAATGATTAGTAATCATAATAGAAAAGAAACAAATAAAATTCGAAGACCAAAACATATAAAACAAATTGAAAGTCCAAATCCAAAACCACACACTCACATCCCATCCCCAAAACTATATCCTAGCCACACAAATTGTAAGCACCACCACAATACAATGAATGTACAATTGAGCTAAAATTATGGACCACCATCTTAGGTACCTAAGTTCCATGGCAGCCAGAAAATGGTGTGATTATTACTCTACAAGATATCACATATACTGTCTAATGAAAATTTTTAATGTACATGTAAATAAAAATGCTTTAAACTATATATAAATAATATATAAATAATAATTAAAATAGGATATAAAAATAAATTTAACAAGGTTGAGCCTAGGGTGTTGGGAGAAAACATAGGCTGATGATAACTATATCTACATTTATCTATAAATTTATTGTTGGTGAATAATATTAAAATAATGGTTTCCAATTCACACCACCTTGGAAATCAAGAACATGTTTACATAGAGTAATCTAAAATGATTATATGGATATTCCCTCCCAAAATTTCTCAAGATAAACCATATGTCATGTCTAAATTAAATGGGCTACCCTTAACATTCATAATCATGGTGCAAATTGAATCTCTTAACATGTCCAATGAATTCTGCACCAATTCTAATTGAGATGAATCTGGGGATCTCATTTTACAAAATTCAAGGGAAACCATTTGGAATTCGTGAAATTAATTTCTATCATCCAACCTGTAACAACCTGATATTTTATGAGATATATTATTTTTAATTTCTTTGATGTCTTCTATTGTACAATAAATAATTATTATTTTGTATTATAAGAATCACCAAAGGGAGGTTACACAACACGTAGCCCTGACTTTTCTTGCATTACAGGCAATCACGACCTTCCTCGATAGCGTGTGTAGTACGCAATACCGGGTTTCACTAAACAATGATATATTGTTATAATATTATTATAAACTAGCCATTATGAATATTATTAACTAAAATTTTCAATTTCATAACATTATTATTCATATTTCTCATTTTCTAGAACATGGTATGAGAACAAAATAAATTTTTCGGGTAAAATAAGTATGTTTCAAAAGATGCAGTTTTGCGGCCTTTTGATGGAGTAATCATTTTAAATCTAGTTTCTGACATTTTTATTAGTTAAATTTGAAAAATTTAAATCCTTATTTATAATTAGGATATAAAAATTTACTTTCAATAATTGTTTCATATTATTCTGATAACTTTCATATTTTAATGAATAGTAAAAACACGATATATTTTAATTAAAAACAAATTTTTTAATAATAATAATTCATATGGTTAAATTATAATATTGAATGGTTTTAAAGTATAAATAGAATATATTTTTACCATTTAATATAATTTATGCAATTACCTTTAATTTTACATTGAATTCATAGGTAAAACAATTCAATCTTTTACAATATTTTAACTTTTAAAACCCGTTTTCTTAACAATAGGATAAATTTTAAATTTATTACTAAAACTTCTGTGTCTTGAATTTTGAAAAATGTATTCCATATTTTAATTATGTGGATCCAAATTATATTAATAGGTTAATTTTTTTTGATATTATGAATAGTAACTATGGTAAATTTTATTTACAACAGTTAAAAGTAAATCGGGTAATTACGGGTAAAACTAAGATTATAAAATTACCGTAACACCTGCCAAAATTCTATTCGATGACTAAAAGTCGACCCATATTACCTAAGTGTCGGATTAGATTCATTTTATGGACTTTTGACCATGAAAATAATTTAATTATTATTAAAACCAAAGAAAGTGACAATATGTCACTCTCTTAAATATTATAAGTATAATAATTTTAATTTAGTGATAAACTTAATGAAACTTCAAACATGAATATTGTACAGAAATCTAATAGAATTATCTACAAAATTTTATTTTATTTATAAATTTTTGGGATTAAATATTTATCATTAAAGGTGACACAATAGGGATGTGGAAATTATTTTATTTATCAAAATATCAAATAAATGGTTTTAAAAATGTTAAAATAAATATTATATGAACTATTTAATATGATCACCTCATTTTATAGATAAATATGACATGTTATGTATCTATTAAATATTTTATTTCGAACATATATTCTGTGTGGATTTTATGTAAATTAAAATAAATGAATACTGTCAATATTGACACTTTTGATATTTTATAAAAATAACATAATATAAAATTGTTTAAAAATCAATAAATTATTTATGAATTATAAATTAAAATTTATATGGTCGAAAATTTAATAAATTATCCAATTATTGACAATTCAAAAAAACACAATTAATTATTTATAACAATTTAAAATTGAGAATGTTATTACCACAAAAAAATTAAATAAATTAAAAAAGGATAAATCAAGTTGATAAGGTTTAAAATAAATATTCAACATTTATACATTTTATTTGTTGATGAGATTAAATCCCTATATTGTCTATTATTAGAATATGAGTCATTTTTGGAAGTTTTTAAGTAGGGTTTGATTTATTATAAATTAATATTTTTTGAGGATTCAAATGGTGCCCCTCTCCTCCCTTATAAAAGGGCACCTACTCCCTCTCCTCTTCAAAAAACATTGAGCCTTCAAGATCATCCAAACCCTGACCATTTCTCTTCTCCAATTCCATATAAACATTATGAGGTTCTGGTCTTCTGAAAAGAACAACTCTAGTCCCTTAAGAGGAAGCTTAAAGGTGGTGCGTCGAAGAAGAGGCAATCTCTTCTAGTGATTCTTTCAAGTTTCTTTCTTCTTCAACATCCTCTTCTTGAGTTGTTTAATTTTAAAGTAATAAATTAAGTATTACTAATATAATTATATTATATTATAAATATGAAATAACCCCATTACACCTTCTATCCATGCTATGAAAAATGAAATCACCGCGTTTTCATACTTACAGAATACAGTCTCCACGCTGTGGTGTAATCAGTTTTTCCACCACCACCTTAATGGATGGGTCAAATGGTGTAAATAATAAATATATATGGTTATAATAACATCATACTTATTCTGAGCTATTATATCATCCACTCCTATTCTATGCAATAATTATGGGAATGATATCATCGCTCGTGCATATGTACGGACTACCGTCTCCACGTATGCGATGAGATTAATTTTCCATGATTAACCATTCATGTATGATTATAAATTATATATAATAAATAATCATGAAAGATATTACAGATTAAAGATACTTTATTTATGTACATATATATTTCATTTACATAATTCCATTCAATTCAATAAGGAAAGAAAAATAGTGTTCATGCGTACGTACGGCCTACCGTCTCCATAAACGGTGTCTTTCATTCCATTTATCGATATATCATATATATCAATATGATGAATAAATATTATATATAAATCATGATTTACATTATGTAATTAAGTAAATCATTATATATGTAATAATATCCATAACAACAAATCAAAACACATACAATAAATGAAACGATTTTACACAAAAAACTGCTTTAACATGGAATTTAAAAAAGAACAGGTAGTATAAAGTCATAAGATAACCATATATGATATCTTAACAATGAATATGAATCTGTAATAAGTCAATGAAATTATTTTTATTATTATACAGGAGGTTCAGATACATACGAAGCATATCGAACATAAGGTAAGGGATAACTTTTCCAATCTTATTTTTATCCGAGATTGTTTATTCGTAAGTATTTGTGGGGGTTATATTTATCATTCATGTACCTGTTTTCTAATAATGGTTTAATGTATGTTTAAAGTCAATTTTATCCAATTTTACTTTTACTACATGGTATGTAAGGAATATTTCTATTTTTTACCATACAAGGTACTTTTTCACTTTTCTGGAAAGAGTACGAGAAAAATGTTTTTTTAACTTATATGGAATGAATGGATTTTTATGGTTTCATAATGCCTTATTTTCATGATGATTACTCTACAAGATTTCATTATTATTTTCATCAAAATCTTTTTCTATAAAAATTGCATGGAATTTTGTGAAAAGAAAATCATTTTGAGAATGAAAGGATATTATCCTCAAGAATTCATTTCAAGTGTTTTATCAAAACCATTTTTCATTTAAGATGAAATTATTTTATATATGTATGTTTAATGTATAATGTCTCTATGATTTAAAAGGTTTCACATTTCTTATGATGAAGTGATATCCATTTGTTTTATATGGATTATGTTATGATGGGATGATGTTTATGATACCCATTTTATTCTTTGGGATATGATTAATGTTGTATGTTTATGTTGTGGCACACGTAAGAATGATTTCATTATGAGATGGTTGGGACCAATATCTCCTTCAAATGAATTGGGTAAGGATTTATATCTCATGAGATAGACATGGATAGAATCGAAAGTTAATCCGGCTCAGTGATACATGATAGGAACAAGGAGTGAACTTGATTCAGTAATGGACTTTGTCCACTATGATGGTCTTGGCAGCAATACCTTGGCTACTATGGAAATCATATCAAATTCATAATGGATGCGATAATTAAATGTTTTATTTCCATGCTATTTTATCATGATTGATGTTCCATTATGATCAATGCCTTTTTTACTTCCATGCTTTATGTCATTGCTCAATATTTTTATGTTTAAACATTATGTTCATGCTTTAAAGTTCAAATGTATATGGTTTGTTTTATTTTTTCCATGCTTACCCTTACTAAGAATTTGAGATCACCCTTTATATGTTTTCTTTTCCCAAATATATAATGCATGGTTTTAGGAAGGAAAACAAAATCGGAAAATCTTTATGGGATATGTTGAAGATCTTTCACCACGATTAGAAGATTTTGTTATGAGTTTCCAAAGACACTAAACAATTACTTTCCTTGGGTGTCTGTTTTTGTTATGTATTATGTATTCCGGAAAAGTAATGTAATCCCCATGTACATCAATTTTGGGGCCTCTACAGTTGGTATCATAGCAATGGTTTATTTAACCTTTGGAAACTAGGATCTAAAAAACATTAGTGGGATCCATAGAGATATTTCTAAGGTATGTCTAGGGATGTCTCTAAGGAAAGTATAAGTATAGGTTATTGTCCTATAAATAAGGTAACTATATTAGAATTAAACCTAAGATGTTAGATAATTAAGTTACTACTCCTTTATTATGTTTTTTTCCATAGCATGATTTTTGCCTCTCACGCTACTCTTTTTGGGTTTTAGACGATGGCTCAAACCTAAAGGAACTGTGTTGATCAATGTAATGGAAAATACAATAATTGTCCTTCTGAACAAACCAATGTTATTGGAGATGGTGTGAAAAATCTTATTGCTATACTTACACAAGAAATGAATCATTATGGACTTCCAAATGAGTAGAGAAGGGAACAATATTCAATGGAGTCCTTAATGAGACAACATCCACCTTCTTTTAGTGGGTCTTCTGATCCACATGTTACTGACCAATGTATCGGTACCATTCAAAAGATATTTTCCATACTTCTTTATTCAAAACATGAAAAAGTCTTTCTGGCTCTTTACTGTTTATAAGGTGAATCAGATCAGTGGTGGAATCTAATTAAGAATACAAGGCCCCAAGATGAAATTGAATCAATGGAATGGGACGAGTTCGAGAACTTATTTTTCAATAAGTACTTCCCTTGTAATCTTCGAACAAAGAAGGAAAATGAGTTCCGTGAGATTAAGAAAAAGGATGACGAATCTATTGGTACATATGAAGACAATATTACAAGGCATGCAAGGTATGAATCTTACTTTATCATCTAAATTGAAAGTAAAGTTGATTGATATTTTAGTGGCTTAAAATAAAGTCTTCGAATGGCATTAGCTATAACAGTTTTTAGTAGAAATGAAAAAATTGTGCATTGTGCTATCAAGGTAGATCTAGAAGATGGTGTTACATATCCATCTCATTGTTTTGAAAAAAAAACGAAATATGGAGTTCAAGGAGATATCTCAGAAAAATGGTTAACAGAAGATGAATGTTTCATTACGATCAAAGTGTGGAAAGAAGCATGGTGGAGATTTCTTAAAGGTACTAGAAAATGTTTTAAGTGTGGAAAATAAGTTCATCGATAAATTTTGTGTCGAAGTAATGGGAAAAAGGTAGATAATGATGTGAATAGAGAAAATACTACAGAGAACACTCCACCAACACATCAATGCTTCATGTGTAAGGAAATAGTGCATTATGCTAATCAATGCCCTAATCCAAGGGTTAATGATGATCAACGTGAGAAACCTCTCAAGGAAAAGGATAAAGGGAAGTCACACGCCATCACTATTTGTGATGTTGAGTATGACAATGATGTTGTGGAATGATTTAGTGTTTATGTAATGGGATTTCAAAATAGTATCATGGAATCTCATTTATGGTATCGTGGAATTTTAGAATATCAATGTATTGGTTTTCAATAATTATATTGTACCAATAACCATGAAAAGTTATTGAAATATTTTTGTAAATAATATGATATGTGAATAATGAAGGGATAAAGAGAAAATAAAATTATCTCATAACTGATATAAGGACAATGTTATATCACGGTTTGAGAATATAGAAATTTTGGATTTTGGTATATGGAAAGAGTTAACTTTTAATAGCATTAATGTTTTCCCTAAGGTTCAATGGGTATTCATTTTTCAAGAGAATAAATGTTTAAGGTATTCCCAGGATTGGAATGTGACCAACAAGTTATATCTTATGATATATAGTGGATAAATGATGGTATTCACATGCTTGATTGATGATATTTCTAGTAATTGTTTTCATTATACTATGAGCTTTGATAGAAGTATTTTGGATAGGTCTAAATATTGGAAATGGATTTTGTTGGACATAAGATACTTTTGTATATGTATAGAACCTTTTTTCAATATTATTGATGGGATATTATAATAATGTTATTTTAGAAAAACGACAACCTGCAGGACGGGTGACAACCCGTCACATCGAACAAGGCTGTGAGAATCGAACCCACAACCGAAGTGCGACATGCCTTTATCTTCTACCACTGGCCTAAAGGAATTCCTTGGTTAGTAAAAACATGTTTTATTTTATTAATCTGTATGATAGATAAAGTATAAGACAATTTTTGGAACCATATAGGATTATCCTCACCATAGATGAACTTATGTATATTTGATAACTTTTTCTAACATTTTGTTTGAAACAAATGGAATGACCCATCATTCAATCACATGATCTTCTAACACTTCCTGAATGACAAATTCAACTTCATTTCATTACGATATGAAGTGGAAATTGTTCCAGGCACGAACAACGATGTGATTGTACAAAAATAAAATCAGTATTTCTTCTAATTCAAACTCTTCAACATTAAGGATATGATCTTAAAAACCCAAAATTTTTTGTCCAAGTGTCCTCATATCCTATGAATCAGATGGTACCATAGATCATCACAATTTTTTTTTGTGATTGTTGCCTTTTTCATAGCCATGTTCTCTACCACTCTCTATCAGAACTTGATGGTTAGATTTTTGTTTCATATCCATATTTTCACCTATGTTCTCCTATGTGGAAACCCATTTATTAGTTAATTTGGGTGACCATTACATTTTATGCATTATTTTTTAAAGATAAGGTTTGGTATTACTTTTTGCGATGTGGGTTTCTATGATGGAAACACTCATGTAATTAACCATTTATAACCCTGATGAATTTTGAGGGCGAAATTTATTTTAAGGGGGGTAGAATGTAACAACCCGAGATTTTATGAGAGTTATTATTTTTAATTTCTTTGATGTATTCTATTGTACACTACACAAAGATTACCATGTACTATATGTAACACCAAAGGTAGATTGCATTACATGCAGCCCTGACTTGGCTTGCATTACACATAATCACAACCTTCCTCGATAGCGTGTGTAGTACGCAATACTATGTTTCACTAAACAATGGAATATTGTTATAATATTATTATTAACCATCCTTTATTAATATTATTAACTAATTTTTTTAATTTTATAACATTATTATTCTTCTTACACATTTATTATAACATGGTATGATAACTAAATAAATTTTTCGGGTAAAATATGTATTTTTAAAAAAATGCAGTTTTGCCGCCTTTTGATGGAGGACCCACATTAAATCTAGTTTTTAACATGTTTATAAGTTAAATTTATCAAAATAAAATCCTTATTTATAATCAGGATATAAAAATTTACATAGGATATTTTTTTCATATTATTTAGATAACTTTCATATTTTAATGAATAGTAAAAACACACTATATTTTAATTAAAAACAAATTTTTTCATCATAATAATTCATATGATTAAATTATAATATTGAATGGTTTTAATGTATAAATAGAATATATTTTTACCATTTAATATTATTTATGTCATTACCATTAATTTTACATTCAATTCATACGTAAAAATATTTCTATCTTTGGCAATATTTTAACTTTTAAAACCTGTTTTCTTAACAACGGGATTAATTTTAAATTAATTACTGCAACTTCTGTGTTTTTAATTTTGAAAAATAGATTCCATATTTGAATTTTGTGGGTCCAATTTATGTTAATATGTTACTTTTTTTTGATATTATGAATAGTAACTACGATAATTTGCATTTACTGCAGTTAAAGGTAAATAGGGTAATTAAGGGTAAAAATAAGATTATAAAATTACCCTAACACATGCCAAAATTCTATTTGATGACTTAAAGTCGACCCATATCACCTAA
Source organism: Viscum album (assembly GCA_963277665.1). Classification (NCBI taxonomy): domain Eukaryota; kingdom Viridiplantae; phylum Streptophyta; class Magnoliopsida; order Santalales; family Viscaceae; genus Viscum; species Viscum album. The sequence continues at coordinate 367,521,853 of OY728146.1, forward strand.
GGGACGGAATAGATTTAATTTATGGACATTTGACCATGAAAATAATTTAATTATTATTAAAACCAAAGAAAGTGACAACATGTCACTCTCTTAATGCTTATAAGTATAATAATTTTAATTTAGTGATAAACATCATCAAAAATAAACATGAGTAGTCTCCAGAAAGATAATAAAATTATCTACATCATTTGAATTTATTTATAATTTTTAGGGAGTAAATAATTATCATTAAAGGTGACACAATAGTGATGTTAAATTATTTTATTGATCGAAATATCAAATAAATGGTTTCAACAATGTTAAAATAAATATTATATGAACTATTTAATATGATCCACAAATTTTCTGGATAAATATGGCATGTTATGTATCTATTAAATATTTTAGTTCGAATATATATTTTATGTAGATTTTATTTAAATTCAAATAAATGAATAGTGTCAAAATTGACACTGTTGTTTTTTATAAAAATAAAATAATAAAAAATTGTTTAAAAATCACAAAAATATTTAAAAATTTATAAATTAAATTTATATGGTCAAAAATGTCATAAATTATCCAATTATTCACAATTCACAACACATATTTAATTATTTATAAAAATTTAAAATTAGAATCTTATTACCATAATTAAAATTAAATAGATTAAATAATAATAAATCATGTTGATAAGGTTTAAAATAAATTTCCAACATGTCTAAATTTTATTGGTTGATGAGATTACAATCCTATATCATATAATCGTCCAATATGAGTCAGTTTTGGAGGTTTTTTTAAAGACCCCGAAATTTCAAGGAATTGTTTTTAAATACATTGTAATTTTACGAGTCCGTAGTTTCTAACGGTGCCGGTTTCTGAGGCCCAGTGTGCTCGGAATCATTTTCTGATGTTTTTTTGGGTATGTTCAGTAAACGTACGTGCATTTTTTTTAATCTTTTAAACCGGTGCTCATAATTGAAATCCTTGGACACTGATGAACTCGCAACACAGATATTCATCAAAGGGGACCATTACCAATGTTCCCTTTGGTTGGAAGTAGAAGATATTTTTTTGTGGATTATTAATAATTTAAATAAAATTTATGTGTTATATTAATTTTATTAAGTTGTGGTTAAATCAACCAAAGGGGGGTTGGAGGTGGGACCCACACCCCACATAACCTCCCATGGGAGGATAATGTTTGGTGGGGCCCACACAAGCACCTAACCCCCCTCTATCTGCTTAAACCTTTGGACCACCCATTAAAGTGCCAACTCACCCGTGTTTTAATTTTATGAGACCTTTGAAATTCTTGCCAACCCATGGAAATTAATTTAGTGAATCGCTTAATTAATTGTTTGTGTGTTGGAAATATTTTAAATTCCTGGTATTATTATTATAATATTGGGAGCCTATTATTTTATTGGCCTTCACAATTTTTCTGTGGGGAGGCTTTGGAAGAAATCACCCTCTCCGATGAAGAACATGAAGAATGAAATTCTCTTCAATGAAGAACGCCTATTCCGCTGAAGAAGGATGGAATTTCTTCCTCTCACATCCTCCATGACAAGGGGGAAGACACCACCCGCAAAGGACGCCGCCAACGACAATGAAATTCCCCGACGCTGACGGAACAACGCCTGACTACCACGACGCTTGTTTTTCACGGCTCGTTGACCTGCAATTTCATATCCGAGGTAGGGGGTTTTTGTATGATTTTATTTTAAAAAATTATACTCTTTTCATCGATGAATGCAAGTGATATTCTATGGCCAATTGATAACGACTAAATCGGAGGGTGCATGCTGAACGAACACGGCCCGATGACCCTCCGTTGGTTCTTGAATATTTTTTTGGAGGCGGTGACCGAAGGGAGCGGCATCCAGAGAGGACTGTAACCGGAAGCAGTGACCGCGCACCGGACGCGTGGAGGAAACTGTGGCACGCAGTGTGGGCCACTCGGACGAAGAAAACTGGCAGGCTGTTGCCGGTCGGGCTAGAGGACATCAGCGCCTCCTTGGTGCCACGCTGCTGGAAGACCGCGGCCCGATGTGCGGGCCACATGTTGGACGAACTGGCCGACTATGGATGACCACGCATAAGACCACATCTCCATGAGGCGCCGCACTATGGAGGGATCGCGGCCCACGCTGGGTGGGCCGCTTCGGCTGGCGAACCTGTCGGCCGGGTGGAAGGAACTACGTCGCCTAAGGGTGCCGCGTGCGGAAGATCTGTGGCTAGTAAATGCGGGCCACTCATGCTGGAAAAGCCAGCCGGCTTCAGATGGATGTGCAGGAGAGGTGGCGCCGCTCGGGGCCACCGTTGCAAGAAACTGCCCCCCCCCCCCCCCCCCCCCCCCGCTCTGCTCGACCAGCTGGCCGAGCTGCGGCCTCCTGCGGGCCGGGCAGCCCTTGGGTGGGCCAGGCCGCCCTTGTGCGGGCCGGGCCACCCTATTGTGGGCTGGGACACAGCGCCAGGCCAGACCACGCCCCACCGGGCTGGGCCGACCCCCCAGCCAGGTCTGACCCGTCGAGCCAGGACGGGCCGACCTGCCATCCCACAGGGCTTGGCGGGCTGGGCCCGTTTCACTTAAACGTGAATAACTTCTAGACCACGCGTCCGATAGATGCACCGTTTACGGAACTGGGATCCTTGTGACAAGATAGTCCTTTCCGATTATTTTAGTGTGTTTTGGACAGCTTTGGAAAATGACCGAGTTTGGAACGAGCGTAATTCCAACCGGGCACCTGGAAAGGAAAAGGCAATAAGTCTCAGACCGGGCGTCTGATTGACGCATCGTCTATCGCTTTGGGTTCCTTTTGATGAGATGGAACTTCAGGGTACATCAACTCTGGAATTCGTGATATTTGATGTAACGAACCTTTTTCTTGAGGAGCATACCCTCCTGGAATCGAGCGTGCTGTGTGCGGGAACCTTAGAGCTGGCTTTGACTGCGACGACTATTGTACTGGAACCTCCGTGGGTTTGACAGGGATGACTACTATACTAGAATCCTCCACGGGTTCGACAGAGATGACTACAATTATTGTATCCTATGTGGGTTGGGCAGTTTGACCTCTGTACTTGTATCCTGTGTGGGTCCGACAGAGTAGCTGGTCTTGTATCTTGTGTGGGTTTAACACCTTAGCTGGTCTTATATCCTGTGTGGCTCCAACTAAATAGATAATCAGTAACTACATCTGATCATATATATCACTCTATGAGATATGTATACCTGTGTGAGTTGAGTCTTGACATTCAATAATTATCATCGATGTGATTGACTTTACTTCAAGTGTGGATAGGGTTTTTCTTGTGCTCAAGAGTTGGAGCCGAACAGATATGGATAATTTAGATATATGTATGCACTACTGGAAAAATACCCTATACCAACGGTTTGGAGGACTGTTGGCATGTAAGCCGTGACAATAGGTCTATACCAACTATTTTGAAAACCGTTGGTATAAGTAATATGAAAATCTATACCAATGGTTCTGAAAACTGTTGGTATATGTATTTCAAAAAAAAAATTCGGTGGGATTTGATCCCAGGACCTCTAGTTTATAATTGAATGACTTAACCACTAACCTAACATGAATTTTGTGAACATAATTTCATAAATATATATATGTATTGTGATAATAATTTTAAATTTTTATTTATATAATGTTCTTGGTAAGAAGATTCGATAAAAAATAGAAGGACCTATACCAACGGTTTTGGACAAACCTTTGGTATAGGGTCTCTAAAATGGACCTATACCAACGGTTTGGCCAAACCATTGGTATAGGTCCAAATTAATGAACTATACCAATGGTTTGGCCAAAACTGTTGGTAAAAGTTATATTTACAGTAGTGATGGGAAGATTCTTAAGTAGGGTTGTTTGATTCATTGTGATTGTATCTTTCATTTTGTAGTTTATCCTTCATGGATTTTGGGAGTCTTCCAGGGGACTCGGGGTCCCTACTGAGTATCGTTATACTCAACCATGCATGGGAAATGCCCGCACCTCATTGTGTTGGATGCAGACGTCATACAGTGTTGATAGAGGCAAAGAGCAAGCTAGGACTAGACTGTACCTAGAGGTGGACCACATGGCAAGATAGTACACAGAGCAGACCGATAGACGTGGTGTGATAAGGTGGACATCTGTACCAACCCTTAAGGTAGGATAATCGGTGGACATTCTAGGAGCTTCCATTTTTAGCTTTTGTCCCTTTTTCGGTTTTACTTTCTTTCCGTTGTACCTGTACTTTACTGTTGGGATTGTATTTCCAAACCCTTTACTTTCAGCACTACTTTTTTATACAGTAATCACTTAGTGTTTACTTCCTATTGCGTACTCTGTTTTGTTTGTTTACATTCATAATGGCAATGCCTTCCCTGCATAGGGATTTATGCCTTTAGTGCTAGTCTCCAGCCCATGGCCTATGGAAGGTGAGCTTGGTGTAGTCACAACACGGGCCCCGAGGACGGGTCGAGACAAATTGGAATATGATGAATCGGTTATACTACAAAACATAGGACTCTATCTGTCTTACTGTGAAGCAATATCATAAAGAGCATTGAGTGTTTTTTTCAGTCCAGGGTGTCCAGTGTTGGTGTGGCGGCCGACGTATCCATAAACTAGGACCCAGACTTCTAATTTCTGACTCAATGCATGAAAACACTGAATGCGTGCGTGTTTCAAGAGTTTCCTTTGTGTTCTATTTGTGTCATCTCACTGGGTATAACTTTTTGTCCATGGCGCACTGGTTCCTTATCAGGATGTTGCTGCGAAGATAGCAAGCTAGGGTTCGTGAGAGAGAGGACACAATGACGGCCCACTGAGCGATGAGGATCCAGTGCAAGGCCCTCTTATTATTTTGGCACCTTCAGGTGGTGTACTAGTAGAACCACCACTGGTTGGGCAGTAGATGTCACCATCCACATAGGCAGATGGTGCACGCTAACTGAGCACATTGCACGAGTTCCAGCGGTAGAGGCCTCCGAGGTTTCGAGGCGAGACTGATTCCCAGGTAGTAGTGGAGTGGATAGAGGTGATTAGTGGTGGTTTCCACCTAGTAGAGTCACTATTAGAGTAGATGTTGATCATAGCTACTAATATTTTTCAGTTAATGACCGTGAGGATAGTCCGCATAGTGATAAGGTTTTGGTACATGGACCGTTTTCTGAGATGGTACCTTCAGGCAGTGTGCCATCTATATCACTGCCCGTTGGTTATCAGACACTACCAGTGGTACTAGTAGAGGACACATCTAGGCTTAGTGCCTTACATGTGTTTTAGAATCAGATACCCCTCAGGTTCCGAGGCAAGCCCAACTCACTGGTGGCTGAGGACTGGCTTGAGGAGGTGGCTAAGAGTTTACTAGAGCTTTTTCATATTCGGCAGGACGACATGTCGGTAGCTGAGTATTCATCGTGGCATACCGATATTTCCCGGTACTCGATGAATATGATATGATCAGTGATTTATAGCTCGGACCTCTGAGCGAGGTGTGTTTAAGGATATTTGAGCCCGTACTTTTTCCTCTATGCATTCCTACTTATGTTAGGGGCTAGAGAGGACCTTTGTGGTTGAATGATCATTGGATGAGTGGATATAGCGAGTGAATGTTAGTAGTTGGAAAGAATGAAATTGGCTCTAGTCTCAAATACATGAGCGTGTATAATGTTTCGAGAAGAGGAAGTTTTAAGGACAAATAAATCTCTAGGGTAGAAGACTTGGAAGCAGAGCTATGAGAGCAGCATGAAGTGGTGAACATTTCGACATGATACAACCACCCACCATTGTAATCCACGTTAGGCTCAGGGAGATGGAGGGCAGGGGAAGAAAATAATTGCATGTGGTCAAGGAGTGTGACCCAAATGCACTATGAATGATTTGAGGTACGGTCTGTGTCTACTACTAGCTGTCATATCAACATACATAGATACAAATTATTCATTCCTTCCACAAGTCTTGTCCTAGACCTAGAGTTTCCGGTTAATCCATTGACTTGAGCCTCACGTCTGGATATAACTTTGGGGGGAGACTCGATAATCACACATAAGACGATGGTGTGATATGACCCTTGAGTAGTGAGTTTCAGTTTGAACCTCTTGGTGGCAGCGTCTAGGCCTTATGACATTAGTTTGGGTATGGACTGGGCAACCACAGTTCATACATAGATTGACCGTATTAGGAAAAATGGTTGTGGTTTATCTACAACGTTGGTATGGGGTTTTCAATGGTCAGTGAAATGGAAAACCAAGCCAGCACAGGATGGGATCATGCATAAGAGGGTACAATCGATCACTAATGAGTTGGATAGACTTACATTTGTGGTAGAATTCTCCAGATATGCAGCACCACTTTTAGCGTTGACGAAGAAGGGAAGAACCTTCATGTGGTTAGAGAGATGTAAAGAGAACTTTTAGGAGTTAAGGAATTGGTAGACTGGTGAACCCATCATGAGGCTACCGGTGGACGGTGTTGGGTACGTAGTTTACTATGACGCATCAGGGACCAGACTCGGGTGTGTCCTGATGAAGGAGAGAGCAGTGATCGCGTATGGTTCTCGGTAGTTGAGACAACACGAGTAGAACTACGTTACCCATGACTTGGAGTTAGCAGCAGTGGTATTCACCTTGAAGATGTGGTGGAACTATCTTACGGGTGAACGCATTACAATCTACTATTACAACTAGAGTATTAGGTACATCTCTTCGTAGAAGGACCTAAACTCGAGACAACAACGATGGATCGAGTTCCTACAGGACTATGAATTCAATATTGTCTATACTCCTGGGAATGGGAACGTTGTAGTTGATGCTCTCAGCAAAAGATCAGGCATTCAGCTACTAGGAGAGGCTATAGAGCAGCTGGTCACGTTGCAGATATCCTTTGTGGATAGAGATGGAGTAGCCTTTCTGTAGTCTCTCAATGTCACTCCTGCACTTATTCAGTGAGTCTGGGAGGCACAACGTGGGGATATTGACTGTGAGACACGACGTGCTCAGATATACTCAAGGAAGGCACCTAATGGGTTTTTTGAAGGTGGGGTGCACGCCATCCACAATATAGGATGTACCATGGTACCAGTTGCACATTAGAAGGAAGTGTCGAGGGAGTTCCACACATCTCCTTTAGCGGTACATCCTTGAGTGACGAAGATGTATCAGGACCTCCGAGGATAGAACAGGAGGCCGTGAATAAAGAAAGCAGTGTCAAAGTTTCTCTCACAATGCCTCACTTTCCAGCAAGTAAAGGCGGAACAACAGGTACCAACATGCGTGGTTTAGCCTTTGGAGGTCCTAGAGTGGAAGTAGGATCATATATCCATGGACTTCGTGACAGGTCTTCCACATACATCTAGGAGACGGAGACCTCTGGTGTTTGAGGATGGCGACCATGTCTTTCTACGTGTCTCACCTCGACGAGGTCTACTGAGATTTGGCCAAGGCGGTAAGTTATCTCCATGATTCATCGGACCTTTCGAGTTCCTCAGAAGGGTAGGTGAGGGGGCGTACCGCTTGGCCCTTCCACCTCAGTTGCACCAAGTGCACAACGTCTTCCACATATCTAAGCTGAGGAGATATGTCCATGATCCATCCCACATCATCGACCATGAGGAGATGCATATCGATGACGGGGAAACTTTCACAGAGGTCTGAGTGGATATCGAGGATCAACATGAGTGGGTACTATGTGGATGGTCGATTCCTCTGGTGCGCATTCACTGGGAGCACAGAAACCTCCAGGAGAGCACATGTGAGCGGGAGGCTCAGATGTGTGCTCAGTACCCTCATTTATTTCCCTAGTATGTGATGTAGCTTTAAGGGGACGTAAATCCCTATGGTGGAGGTAATATATAGACACAAAAAATTTCAATCAATTTTTTTAAATAATTTAGAATTTTACGAGTCCATAGTTTCTGACGGTGCCTGATTCTATGGTGCGGTGTACATGGAATCATTTTTTGATGTTTTGTTTAGGTACGTTCTTAAACATACGTGCGGTGTTTTCTATCTTTTAAACCAGTGCTCGGAATTAAAATCTGAGGAAACTGATGAACTCGCAGCGCCGACATTCACCTAAGGGGACCTTTACCGTAGTTGCGTTTGGTTGGGAGTAGATGCTATTTTTTAGGGATTCATAATAATTTAAATAAAATTTATGTGTTACATAAATTTTATTAGGTGGTGGTTAAATCCACCAAAGGGAGGATGGAGGTGGGGACCACACCCCACATAACCTCCCATGGGAGGATAATATGTGGTGGGGCCCACACGATCACCTAACACCCCTTTAACCCCTTAAACCTTTGGACTTACCATTAAAGTGCCAACTCACCCATGTTTTAATTTTATGAGAACTGTGAAATTCATTCCAACCCATGGAAATTGAATTATTGAATAACATAATTAATTTTTTGCATGGCTGGAATATTTGAAATGCATGGAAATATTATTATAATATTTGGAGCTTATTATTTTATTGGCATTGGCGATTTTTCTGTGTGGAGGCTTCGGGAGAATTCACCCTCTCCGTCAAAGAACACAAAGAATGAAGTCCTCTTCGATGAAGAATGCTGGTTCTACTAAAGAAGGACGATGTGTCTTCCTTCCTCTTCCTCCGTGACAAGGGAGAAAATTCCACCCACAAAGGACGCTGCCTACGACAACGAATTTCCTTGACGGTGAAGGAACAACACCGGACTACCGCGACACTCGTATTCCACGGCTCATCGATGTGTAACGTCATATACGAGGTAGGGGTTTATTTTTATGATTTTAGTTTAATAAAATTATACTCTCGTCATTGATGAATGCAAGTGATCGTCTATGGCCAATTGATAACGCCTAACTCGGAGGCATGGGCTGAACGAACATGGCCCGATGACGCTCCATTGGTTCTTTAATATTTATTTGGAGGCGACGACCGAAGGTGGCTGCGTACGGAGGCGACAGTGATAGGAAGCAATGATCACGCACCGACCGCATGGATGAAACGGTGGCCCGCGGTGCGGGCCGCTCGGACGAATAAAACCGGCCGGGATGGAGGATAGCGGTGCCGCGCTACGGGAATACCGCAGCCCGCTGTGTGGGACGCTTTCTAGACGAACTGCCCGACTATGGCCGGCTGGGCAGAAGACCGCGGTGCAATGAGGCGCCGTGCTGCAGAGGGACCACAGCTCGCGCAGGGCCAGCCGCTTCGGCAGGCGAACCGGCCAACCACCTGCCATCCAGGTGGAAGAAACCACTATTCCTAAGGGCACCGCAGGAGGTGGATCCCTAGCGCGCAACTGTAGGTCGCTCGCACCAGAAAAGCTGACCGGCTTCGGCCGGCCGGGCATGAGAGGCAGTCTGGAAAATTTTCACTTAAACGTGAATAACTTCTAGACCGCACGTCCTATCGACGCGCCCTCTATGGAACTGGGATCATCGTGACGAAACGGTCCATTTGCGATACTCTAAGTGAATTACGAAAAACATTGGAAAACGGCCAGGTATGGAATGTGAAAAATTCCAACCAGACCCCTAGAACGGAAAAGCCAATAACTCTCAGACCAGGTGTCTGATTGATGCACTGTTTGTCGTGTTGGGTTACTTCTGATGAGATAGAACTTTGAGGTACATCAAATCTGGATTTCATGATCGTTTATTTAACTACCCCTTTGCTCGAGGAGCGGACCTTCCCGAAATCGAGGGTGCTATGTGCCGGAACACTAGAGCTGGCTGCGACTACGACGACTTCTGTACAGGGATCCTCTGTGGGTTCGACAGCAACGACTACTATACTGGGATCCTCCATGGGTTTCACAATGATGACTACTGTTCTTGTATCCTATGTGGGTCTAGAAGTTTGACCTCTGTATTTGTATCCTGTGTGGGTCAGACAGAGTAGCTGCTCTTGTATCCCTTGTGGGTCCGACAACATAGTTGGTCTTGTATCATGTGTGGGTCATAAATCTTAGATGAATCAGTTATTACATCTGATCATATCTATCTCTATATGAAATATTTATACATGTGTGATCTGAGTATTTACTTTCAATCATTATCATCAATGTTATTGACTTTACTTCCTGTGTGGACTGGGTTGTTGTTGGGCTCGAGATTTGGAGGCGAACTGAGAATGATAACTTAGGTATATGTATGGGAATATAATTAATTATGGTTGTTTCATACTTCTTGATTGTATCTTTCCTTTTGTGTTTTATCCTTCATGGATTCTGGGAGACCATCGGGGGTCTCGGGGTCCCTACTGAGTGTCATTATACTCACCCCTACACGGGCTATGCCCGAACCATGTTGTGTTGGATGCAGACGTTGGACAACGTTGACAGAGGCAGAGAGAAAGCCAGGACCGGACGATACCCAGAGGTGGACCACACGACGAGATGGTACATAGAGCAGACTGATAGACGTGGAGTGCGGAGGTGGATATCTGTACCTACCCTTCATATAGGATACTCAGGGGACATTCCATGAGCTTCCCTTTTTAGCTGTTGTCCCTTTTTCAGTTGTATATGCTTTCCATTGAAACTGTACTTTACTATTGAGCTTGTATTTCTGGACCCTTTACTTTCAGCACTACTTTTTGTGTACAGTATTTACTTAGAGGTTACTTCATATTATGCACTTTGTTGTGTTTGTTTACATTCATAATGGAAATGCCTTCCCAGCTTAAGGATTTATGCCTTTGGTGCTAGTCGCCAGCCCCTGGCCTATGGAAGGCGGGCTTGGGGTAGTCACGGTATGGGCCCTAAGGACAGGTTGTGATAGTTTTATGTGGGGATTGATTTATTATAAATAAATATTTTTGATGTTTCTAAAGGTTCCACTCTCCTCCCATACAAAAGGGAACCTCCTCCCTCTCCTCATCACAACACATTGAGATTTCATGTTCGGCCAACCCATGCCCATATCTCTTTTCCACATCCATAGAAACATTATGGAGGTTCTGGTCTTCTCAAAAGACCAACTCTTGTCCCTTAAGTGGAATCTTAAAGGAGTTTCATTGAAGAAGAGGTAATTTCCTCTACTGATTCTTTCATGTTTCTTTCTTCTTCAACTTCCTCTTATTTAGTTGTCTCATTGTAAAGTAATACAATCAGTATCACTAATATACTGATATTATATTATAAATATGAAACAACCCCATTACACCTTCTATCCATCCTACGGAAAACAAAATCACCGCGTGTGTCTACGTACAGAATACCATCTCCACGCCATGGTGTAACAAGTTTTCCACCACCACCTTACATGGATGGGTATAATGGTGTAATGAATAACTATATATGGTTATTATAACATCATAATGATTTTTAGATATAATATGATGCACTCCAATGCTATTCAATAATTATGGGAATGATATCATCGCTAATGCGTACGTACGGACTGCCGTCTGCACGTATGCGATGAGATTCATTTTCCACGATTAACCATTCAAGTATTATAATAAAGTATATATAATAAATAATAATGAAATATATTACATAATAATGATACTGGATTTATGTACATATATGTTTCAATTAATTAATTCCATTCAATTCAACAAGGAAACGAAATCAACATTCCTGCGTACATACGACCTACCGTCTCCATGAATGGTATATTTCATTCCATTTATCGATCTATCATATATATATTAATATCCTGAAAGTATATTATATATAAATCATTTTTGACATTATGGAATTACGTAAATCGAGATATAAGTAATAATATCAAGAACAACAAATCGAAGCACGTACGATAAATGAAATGATTTTACCCAAAACACTGCTTAAACATGGAATTTACAAAAGAACGGGTAATATAAAGCCATAAGTGAACCATATATGATATCATAACAATGAATATGATTCTGTAATAAGTCAATTTCATTATTTAAATCATTATACAGGAGGTTTGGATACATACGAATCATATCATACATAATGTAAGGGATAAATTTTCCAATATCATTTTTATCCGAGATTGTTTATTCCTAAGTAATTTTTGGGGTTATATTTATCATTCATTTCCTTTTTTTCTAAAAATTGTTTCACGTATGTTTAATGTTATTTTTATCCATTTTTTACTTTTACTACATGGTATGTAAGGAATCTTTCTTTTGTTTACCATACGATGTACTTTTTGAATTTTCTGGAAAAATTATGAGAAGAATGTTTTTTTAAATTATATGGCATAAAAGGATATTTGCGGCTTCATAATGCCTCATTTGCATGAAGCTTACTCTACAAGATTTCATAATTATTTTCAACAAAATCATTTTCCTTTAAATTTTCATGGAATTTTCTGAAAAGAAAATGATTATGAAAAATAATGGATATATTCGTCAAGAATTCATTTCAAGTGTTTTATCAAAACCATTTTCAAGATAAGATTACATTATTTCATATGTGTATGTTTCAAGTATAATATCTCTATGATTTAAATGGTTTTACATTTCTTATGATGAAATGATATCCATTTGTTTTTTATGGATTATGTTAGGATGGGATGATGTTTATGAATCCCATTTTATTCTTTGGGTCCTAATGAATGATTTATGTTTATGTTGTGGCATACGTAATAATGATTTAATTATGAGATGGGTGGGACCTATATCTCCCTCCAATGAATTGGGTAAAGATTTATATCTAATGAGATAGACATGGAATGAATGACAAGTTAATTCGGTTCAGTGACAGAAGACTGGAATGAGGAGTGAACTCGATTTAGTAATGGACTTTTCCCACTGTGATGGTCTTGGAAGCAAGGCCTTGGATACTATGGAAATAATATCAAGTGCTTAATGGATGCCACAATTACATGTTTTATTCCCATGCTATTTTATCATGATTGATGTTCCATTATGATCTATGCCTTATGTACTTCCATGCTTCATGTCATTGCTCAAGATTTTGATGTCTAAGCATTATTTTCATGTTTTTAAGTTCAAATGTATATGGTTTCTTTTATTTTCTCCATGCTTACCCTTACTCATCATTTGATCTCACCCTTTATATGTTTTTGTTTCCCTAGGATATAAAGAAAGGTTTTAGGTAAGAAAACAAAAGGGGATGATCTTTATGGGAGATGTTGAAGACATTTCACCATGATTAGATGATTATGTTCCGAGTTTCTAGGGACATTAAACTATTATGTTCCTTGGGTGTTTGTTTTTGTTATGTATTAAGTATTCCACAAAAGTAATGTAATCCCCATGTACGTCAAGTTTATGGCCTCTACAAAACCATTATAAACATTAGAAGAATTCATGGGGGATCATCCCTATTGAATTTATTGTAATGAATCTATATATAATCCAATGTATCTTTAAAGGCATACCATAATAATATTCCCCATTGAATCCAATGGTTTCTTTACAGCACGACATTCACATGAATATTCTACTGGACTCCCAGTATCATCGATGGGGTTCCACTTTAATAATAACATAATGAGTCCATGGGGGTACCCAAAAACATTTCATTCTCATATCAAAATCTATGGATTTCTAAAATTTCATTATTCCACAATTATAATAATAAAATATTTAAAAATTCAACAAATTAATCCAAATCAAAATTTAATTTAAATTAATATTTCCTTTTAATTTTTGTAAGTTCACAAGATGTAAGGGGTCTCATGGGTAATTCTAGGCATCACACATTCTACACTAATTCTCTATACCACTAAGGTAATACCTTTACCATACCTTTAGTTTACCCAAACTCAAGGAACACGATATGGATAACCTCAAAAAATAGCTCAACATGGATCCTCCTCTAACCCACAAACATTATGATGTAAATAGAGTTTCCATGTCTTCACTAAATTAACTAAACCATTTGTATATAATTATTTCAGTGATGCAACCAAGATTCTTTGTGACTGTACAATCCAAACATAGGATACATGGAAAATAATTTAAGGTAAAGAAATTACACCAAATACCTTTATCAATTATTTACACTTTCATTCCATGGGAAACCCATTTCATATCTCGTCATGATCGAGTTATCAATCGAGTACCATTCCCAAGACATGTCACCTCATTAATTATTTATAAATAATTATAATTAATTGACTAACTTATCTCTCTTCATAAATGTTGAAAGAAAAACATAGGGCTCTCTCTATATCAGTTCCATAGACAAATAGTCACCAAATACTAATAGTATTACCCTAACAAGATTTTTGGACAAATAATAGGACTACACCACTACTAAAAATACAAATTAATCACATAATTAAGGGAAAATAATAATAAATTAGGATGACACACATACCTTTATCGAAACTTCTTGAAACAACATTCATTTATGTAATTTCGATCCCCTCTACAAAGGCCACCTAAAATCATGAGGATAACTATTTGGTTCCACCATACTTCTAAGGAACAACCAATTTGAACACTAACCATGATATAAAAAATTAGAGAAAATATGTTAGAGGGGTATTAGAGGCCACTTGAGGGGGGATAATCAATCATAATGATAAAGAACCCACCTCGAATCAACCCAAATATGGGAGAATGTGGTGATAGGGGAGGGGATCAGTCATCTTTGTGCTATAGTAATCATCCAAGTATACTCATCTCTTCTAACTGAGAAATTTTTTTCCAAACCTTCTTCCATCCATGCATATTTACCTTACCTGGTCCTAATAAAATTCCTTGTATTTCTAAATCTTATTGAAACACATGAACCCAAAATACCACCCAAAAACAACACAATATCACTTTAGAATAATTTAATATCAAATAAAATGTTTTAAACTTTTTTTGAAAACTGTTCTACTATGATATTTTATTGACAACATACTGATCTTGAAAGTACGACATGGTTTCTCAAAAACTATGTTCCCTAAACCATGTTAGTAGGTATAAATCATCCATAAACTATTACAACTTACTCAAAAATTATATGGATGCTCTATGAAACATAGATATCATTCTGACCTCAAACCACATCTGCAAACATATATTTAATATGTATACATGTTTATAATTCCATTACAAAACCTGATTCAAAATTTTAATCATTCACCAATTTTTTTTTTCATATTTCCCTTGAAAGTCAAAAATCATTCATAAATACATAGTGTTACAGCCCAACAATATTTTTTATTAATCTTAGAAAATTAATTAGACACCGAGATCAAAATTCAATTCCCCACTCTAAATGAATCATAACATATAGTTTTTCCATAATGACCTCACATCCATCAATCATTAAACTCCTCAAAATCATATAAACCAATACAAATATATAATCATATTCCTTAAACAAGTCCATTAAAATACTCAAATTCATTATTCACCTTCATTAAATTCCGAATAAGAATAAATACATGTTGTGTATCATACATGGGGGTTCATTTTAATGTTCAAGGTGGAAATATTAGTGAATTTGGTGACACTCACAATTTAACCATTATATTAGTGTATATTTTTCTAACCAAAATATATGTGAACTCACCAAATATTGGAAAGATAATTGTAGAGTCCCAATAAAAAACAATTGTATGATATATATTATTTCGACCCATTATTAGATAAAAATGATTAATATACTAACTATGATAAAAAACCGATGGATTCATTATCCCCATCCATTTAATGCAACTCATTAGTTCAATATATTTCTATATGGTCTATTTTTTCATTGTTTTCATTTTTTTTTGATACTCAAATGGATCATAAAATTACAAGACAACATATGCTAAAATTAGAGGCCTCTAATTACATAATCTCGCTCTGCATGATTCAATGGAAATTCATTGTGATATTTTGATTGAATTGATGAAACTTTTGAGGGTTAAAATCATATCAGACAAGAATGATTATCAAATTTTATTCTCAAAACCTAAAACATTCATAAATATCATAATAATGTTTAAAAAAATTATATTACATTAATTTTTCATGTTTTAATAATTACATTATCACATTCATGGAAAATTAAATTAAATATTCTATATAAGCCCATGTGTTTTTTAAAAAATATATAATTTCCATCCCCCAACAATGAATGGATTATCCTTCAATGATGGAAGAGAAGATACATGAGAGTTTTAATTTCTGATGAAAATGGATGAGAGAAGATTGAGAATACTAGCATGGAAATAAACAACTCAGTTTAAATATGAAGATCTAGAAATAAGTAATTGATCATCCTAGCTCCATGTAACATATATACTCTTCATGTATGATAGATGTTTGGGTTTTTACTCAAGAATTTGTGTTGTTATAATTATAAAAATTCATCTTTAGTAGCTCCAACATATCGCAAAAACAACATTAGAGCACCATGGAAGACCCAATGGATTCCCTTACATAAAAATAGTAAATATCAAAAATATTTACTAAAACAAACAAAGTTCACATATTTTCTATTGGATTAGGGGGGAGTAAATAACTAATAATAAGCAAAATCACATCATGAAAAGTTTTTATTTTATATTCATGAGATAAAAATGGACACCCACCCACTCAATATATTTACATGATTCATTTTTTCTTTTTTTTCATATTAATGTTAAGTTACAATGACTGGATTTACCCTACGAACATTAACCCAAATTATGTGACCACTGATGTGATCATAAATCTCAGCCGTCCCATGAAGGCTAGATTGATGAATAATGTATTTCCCCAGACACCTATATCATAATGTAACTAGGTGTAAATGTTGAATGGAAGTGTAATGAAGCATATATTTTCCAATTAAAGGGTTTATTTACGTTAATATTCCATGGTTAGAAATAATATTCCTTGGAATTATGAATGTCAAATATATTTTTATTAAAGAAATATAATCATGACACAATGATAATTGGATGTAGTTATAATGGCCTCATCCAATGTAAGAAAGTATTCAATATCTAGTGGTATATATAGAAATCCAATAGAGTATTGGTAGGGTCCATAAATTAAATTCTCCATCAATAATAATTAAGGTTTCAAATAATAATAGAAATAAATTTTTCTATTCCCAAAATATAATTTATTGGTATCTTTTTATGAAATCCTTAGACTCTATTTTCATTTAAATTTCATTCCATAATCATTTAAAAGTAATTAAGGATAGATTACATTTACTTGTATCTGCACACGCTCCATAAACCTCAAAACATTTCTATAGAATCTATAAGGGCTTTGCACAAGAAAATTATAATCACCTATATCACTCTAAATTGATCATTAAAAGAATCATTCATCACCTGAATTATTATCCCTTGTAATATATATCTCGTTAGAGGGTGTTATAGTATTATCTATATCCATTTTCAATATTAATCTTATGAATCTCTCTATGTGTTACAGATAATTCTCTAGAGAGGAAATCTGATGTGGATAATGAAACCCAGATACTATAAAATTAAATAACATGATTTATATAATTATTTCAATGATTTATTTATTTCAAAAAGGTGTTTCACTAATATATTAATTAAATATAACTCTGAAATCAAATAATTATAATAATAATACAATTATATCTTTGATGCATTCCTTGTGAATTTTTAAATATCATATTCTTATATCCCTTAATTTTAATACATAAATTATTCCAAATATTTAGTAATTCATGAAGAGTGAAAAATTATTTAAATAATGATATACTGTTGAATTACTCATAAAATAAATAAATAAATAAGATATTAATTGAATTGAGATTAAATACTTATTTTATTGTTTTATAAATAAATAGATAATTTTTCATTACCATGTGAACAAAAAATAGATAATTGACTATTATATACAAATGTAAATAAATAATTACCTTACAGAAAAATATTTATTTAAAATTCAACTCATGTTTGTCTTCTTATGAATAACTAGTTATTTAATTTTGGTGATCTGCAACACCTGAATAATTATGAAACCATAAATTGGGAACAATATTTATTGGAACTATATAATTTTAGTTTGAATTATCTAAGGATAAAGGTATAATTGGTGTATAACCCTCTAATAATCTTTTTGGTTTCTTTTGGATTACTCATATAATGTCCTAGATTAGAATCAATAAACACATCATGGAAACCATAGAGAAATAAGTAAATGTCACAATACCAATAACCTACTATATATTCTCTTGTTGTAATATAATCTCACCATCTCAATATCAAATCAAAAGGGTGTTATACTATTTAACTTCATCATAAATTCAAGACTTATAATTTATTTCCTTCATAAAAAATGTCAATATCAAACAATATCCATGTATTTTTCAAGCAGGTCTATTTCTATCAGTAGGATAATGATATCTAATTTTATTTAAAAATTCACTTGGAAAATAACAACATAACTAATTTGTTAATATTACATCCCTTTTGACACACTCAATGTATCAAACTTCTACATGAGAATATATTGTCTTGGGTTTTCAACCACATAACTATGATAAAAGCTCATGATATGCATTAATTATAATTTTACCTATAAAGGCATATACACATTTTCAAAGATACGAATTTTCATTAACACATATAACATATTTAATTAATAGAGGTGTTTTTGTTCTCAAAACATTATTTCATTAAGATTAAAAATGTAACACATAATGATAATATCTCTCAATGTCAAATAAGATTCCTATAGAAATAGTATTTATCATATCATCCTTGTTGCATGTTTTTACATAGCCATAGAAAACATATTTAATTAAAATGTGGTAGAACATCAATATTCACATCCATATAGGGAACTCCCATTCCACTTTTAATTGGAATATACACTAATTTCATAATAAAATTATTGTTATTTAAAAGAATACACACCGTGTGTTAATATATTAATTTATATTAATGGAATTTAATATGGTTGTAATCTAATGTACAAGGTAGTTGGTTCTAGTGAACCAACTTTTACATAATCCCACTTAAACTATATATCCTCACATGATAAACAAGAATTGTATATATAATGGTTATAGATATTGATCCCACGACATTAACATGGTTGTTCTATTTAGTGTTACTTCATCTCCATAAGAAATTACCCAAAGAGCAGATATCTATGTGAATATACCATTTTACAAAATCATCCCATAATTAATGGATAAAACCATTGTATAAAGCTCATCATCAAAAAATTACTTTTTTTATATTGATATTACTTCAAATTCGGTAAAAAATAATATATAAACTCACCTATTAATCTATATTCAAATCTGCAACGTACTCATACTATATAGATTTGGAAATCACTTGATAAAACATGTATTCAATAGAATATTACCTTATACATATAGTGACAGAAAAACAAAATGATCTAAAAGACAAAAATTTATTTTTCCCCTTTATAAATAGATTTCTCATTTCTCTATATTCTAGAAACTATTTCAATTCTACTTTCTCATGTTTCTTCAGACAATTTCTACTACCAACCATTTCCACTACCCCTGATATTGTTTTATATTCTCCCTTTATAATTCACACTTATGAGAAATCCAACAAAATAACCTATCATTTTATTTGATGTATACATCCATATTTTTCTATGATATTTTTAGTCTATTCATCAAAATAATCTTCTAATGTTCATTTACAAATAAATTTGGAAATATTTTCAAACATGTCGCATTAAAAAAAATCATTAATAATTTTATCATAATTTATTTTCATTTACATGTTATTGTATATATAGTGACTTGTACAAAGAATACACATATATCATTCCCTATAGATCATGATCCCAAAAGGATGAGTTTCTACTTTTATATATTCTTGGAGAAATAATCATTTGTCTTAATTTACTATAAGACTATTTATATTTAATATATTATCAATATAAATTTATTTAACGACAATAACACTCTAATTATCACCTTGTAGACACTTGGAAGATCTTCATTCCAAATGAGAAATATTTGATCAATATTATTTTTTCAATGAATATATTGATCCATAAAACGTTCATTCCTCATTGATTTTAACTTATGAAAAATTACCTTATGACCCAAATCATATAGACATTTTCTATATTCTTTTTGGATAGGAAGGGGTCTATGAAATCCAATTACCCAAATAATGAATTAAAAGATAGTATTGGACATGATTTTATCTAAATTATTTATCTATTTTGAATTTATATAATGAATTATTACTTATTTGAAGAATGCATTTACCACCCCTCTATTGTTTTTCTTGAGTACCCAAAAATGGATTTACCTTAATCGGAGAAACATAAAAAAACTAAAATTTTCTATATGGAATCCATCTTTGAATTCATATTAACTTTTTAATCATAGCTAAATTAAACTTATTTCTTCTTATAGGATTCAATAATATGATAATATAATATACCACATGTCTCATTTATATAAAACCCACACTATGGTTTCATCGTTATAATGCATTATGTGTCCATTTCAAGAGCATATAAATATCATATGGGTGGAGTTTTGTGTCCATTATCAAAATTTTCAACATCTAGATCCCACACTTCCTAGAATATTATCATAGCCCCACTATCACAGAGGCAGTATGATACCCACATAAAATTATAGTTAGTATTTAAAAATGACATTATATTTTAAGAATGTTATTATACTAAGTCTCTACAAGATAATTAATTGAGTTGAACTTCATTTAAGTTGATTTAATTTTGAATCGTAATATTTATTAACATTAAATTCCCATTTCCCACATGAGTTCCTGATAGAATAGAATCCCATCATATCGAAACATGTATGGTGTTCATTAGTCAATATAGTTTATAATCAAGTCTCTAATTTTGATATATCATTATCTAGATGAAAATATTCTCATATATTTTATTCACCTATGTTCTAGAGTGATATATTCATATAACAGATATAATTTTGAATTATTTTTTATTTAATATATTTATGAAAACATATTTAAGAAAATGTAATAGCATTTACCTTGTTATTCAGAAATCCATTTTATTTTAAATATATTTTTTCTAAAAATATTTTGAATCTTTTTTCATTACAATATTATTTTGTAAAAAATTCATTTTTAACATTTTAAAAATTATAAATAAAAAATTTAAATTAATCTTGATGCATTTTCCTGAAAAAATTAACATTTATGTTTTCCTGAAAATGTTAAAGGAATAATCATTTTATAATGTAAAAATTTAATGAGATTTTCTGATATCATAACAAATACCTTTGTCGAATCATGTATTTGTATTTTTAAATTTTATATGTAAATTCAAATGTTTTTAATTTATTGTTTAAAAAAAAGTTTTTATCAAAGTGGAAATGATATTTTCCATAAGAATTGTTATAAATGATATTTAAAATTATTTTTCAACTATAATGGCATATTTTGGTGTAACTTATTCCATATTGGGGATATGATCAAATTATAACATTCATATTATTTCTCTGAATGGTTTATCTTTATATAGAATTATTTCTATGAATCATGTTTCATTTCCATGATTTATACCACAATAAAAATTTCCTGAAACCTACTTCATTCCATAGGTTATGCTAGGGAGAAATAATTATTAAATATATCAATTTCCTAGAGGTTATGATTTGATGTAATGTTTACTAAACCCATTTCATTTAATGGGTTATGATATTTTGAATGTTTATAATGGTATATCATATATATATATATATACATTTTTGATTTCATTATGTGATGGTTGGGAACTATTTCTCCCTCTAATGCATTTGGTAATGATTTATATATCTCAAGAGATATACTTGGATGTAATGGGGATTGAAAACAACATAGTAATATTGGTCATGAACAGTTATTTAACCCTATACACTAATATAGGACTATAATTTGGATTTAACTCAATACATTAAAGGACATTGTATTAAATGATATCTTTTGTATAGATCCTTGAAAAATATAGAATAGATTTTCTATTCTTATTTTCATTCCACAAATCCATGTCTTTTTCCAATGTATTCTCTATTGTACCTTGTTATTTTTTCCCTTATGATCCTTGTCTTATAAACATATACTATTTATACATTGATTCATGATTATGATCTTGGATATGTAGGGTATTTTTCCCAAATGTTATGGTCATTTTCCCATACACATATTATAGCATCCCGCCATTTTATAACATAAACTTTCATTACATTACACACAACTGAGGATCTTTAAGGTTTAGTGTCTTGGAAACCAGGAAAATAATACATGAAAACAACATAAAGAATTCTTCTTAAACACTTGAAAGGCTTCTCCTTAAGTTCATCCTAGGTTCATTACTGCATCTTATAACCTGGGGACATACATCAAAAGAAAGGGTGAGCAGAAATCCCAGTAAGGGAAACAAGAGGAACATTTTACATGTGAACTTGATATACTTCAATAAGGACATGAAAAGAACTTTAAGGCATGAGAAATAAATCATGAGGCATTTCATAATAAAAACAAAATTTCTCATAACTTGAAGATGTGGCTGCAACATTTAATATTGACAATTGTTTCGTTTCACCAAGGTCCATCCCCAAGGTGTCGTTAAAAATTACCAAGGTTATTCACCAAGGCGTCGTTAAAATGGTCATCTCTAGAGATTAAGTCTTTACCCAATGCATTGGAGCGCTATCAGGGCGCACCCTTAAATTTTCCTTTATTATCATGTGAGCCACATATATCATCATCAAAAATTTCATAAATAACCCATATAGCATAAAATAAATGGGTTTCATTTCATAATCATAACATTTTAAAAACTGCTTTAATGACATGATCTTTACGGCACTTTAAACCCACGGAAAGGGAAAGAGGGTTTCATGTATGTAAATCCCAGAATTTAAAATAGAACATTTTGATATATGTGTGAATAACCCTGTAGAAATAAGAGCTTTGAGTATTCACTTTATAACATAAAATAATTTTTAGAAAAGAGAGAGAGGCGCTTTGAGACGAAAATTCTGCAGCATAACGGCTATGTTACAAGATTTTAAAAAAACATTGAGAAGAGAGGGGACATGGGTCAAACATTCATAAATGACCCATAAAACAGTAGAGGGACAAAATATAAGGGATTTAAGAACATGGTAATGAAATTTGAAAATATACCATATGAAATGAAGAACATGAAAGGATGAAAAAAAAACAAGATTTCTCTTGTGAAAATTCGGCAGCCTAACGGCGTCACTTAAACTTCAACAAAATTGAATTGCCAAGGTAAAATAGGGTCTCTCATCATATGAACATAAGATTCCAGTATGATAGATATAGAGATCATACCCCAACATAATAGAAATGAACTTGAAAGAATTGACATGAAAGTAGAACTTCAAAACGAGAAGGGTGAAGAACCACTTAAAATTTCGGCAGCCTAACGGTGCCACTTAAAACTTCAAAATACTGAATTGAAAAGATCAAATGGGGTATCTCATCATATGATCATAAATGATCAGTATGATAAATATAGAGATCATACCCCCAACATAATTAAAATGAACTTGAAAGACTTGACATGAAAGTAGAACTTTGAAAAAGAGAAAGGTGAATGAATCCCTTGAAAATTCGGCAGCCTAACGGCGCCACTTAAACATTCGTAAAACGAAATGATGAGAGTAAGAGGGGGTATCTCATAATATGAACATAAAAATGGCAGTAAAAGGAGTATAAAAGAACATCCTCCAACATAAGAACATGGAGCATAAAAGGATTGACATAAAAGAGATCACTTGAAAAGAAGGAGAGGGTTCGGATCCCTTACCTTAAAATGTAACTCTTAAACCTCAAAGGTTGGGATCTTGAGGGCTTGGGGGAACTGTGGAAGGACTCCTTGGGAGGTAATGAGACCAGAAATTAGTTGGGAATGAGTGGGGAGTCGAATGGATGAGAGGAGGGCTTTGTATTTATAGGGAATGTGAGGGGACAAGGCATTAATGGCCAAGGGACACCTCACTAGTGGTTTTGGCAAAACCATGGGCTTGCCCATGGTATTTGCCCATGGTATTGGCCACTTGGGACACCTCACACCTTATCTTACTATTCATAATTCGACCATATTGAATACATACTTAATACATCATTTAATGATGTCATTAAAAACCCGTAACTTAAAAACTATACTTTAACTATTCACCGAAAATTCAACTTTCCCAGAATAATCCCAAAATTTCACCTTAACCAAATATCAATGCTATGATTTCAAAAATGAACTCTATTTTATAAAAATAATTTTCTAAATATTTTTAATTTTATTTTTAAATAAATACACTATTCATCGAAAATTCATTTTTTCAGAAAAATCCCCAAAAATTACCATAACATAATATCGATGCTCTGAGTTCAAAAATAAAGTTATTTTTATAAAAATAATTTTCTAATTATTTTTAATTAAATTTTTAATTAAAAAACACTATTCATCTGAAAAAACTAATACTTGAATAATAATTTATGAAACCGTTATTTAACCATTTTATTGAATCACATTACTTAATCAAGGTGCCTAGATTATTTTAAAACTTTATTTAAGTAAGATTACTAATCCATTTGGTCATATTACTAATCCTAATCATAAAATCACTATTCATAATTTATTATTCATCAAAAATCATGTTGATCTTATTAGACTCTAAATTTCGTACTGAACATAATTGTAGAAGACCATTTTTTGAGAATCATTACACATTTTAAATTATTTAAGGTTTACACAAACATTTTTTTAAAATATCCTTTTGAAAATTCATCAAAAATATGCATACTATTTTTATCCAGTCATTTGAAAATTCATAAACTTCATCATAAGAAGAAATCCCAATTTTTATTTAAAACAAGGATTACACAAGGCAATTACGGTCTCGTTACATAGCCCCTTATAATACCAGCATAGGACCTAAGAGTAAGGTGTGCTAGGGTGATAGAATCTTGGGGCAGCTCGGTCAACATTGCCCGAGTAGTAATTTCTATCAGTTTGAACTTCTCGCGAAGGCGATTCCGTTCTAGCTTCACATGATGAAGTTCGGCTTGGGTTTGGTCCAGAGCAAAGGCCAATGGTGCTACCTCCTTCCCAAGCTCTGTTAGATGGGCTTCGATGGGTCCATGACTACTTGGTGAGGCCATCAAATCTTCTTTCTATAATAATTAACCAAGATTACTTATATTTAGAGACAATAATCAAAACATTTTGTTCACGGCGATCATATTGACTGATGGTAATATAACACTCAAAAACCAATGGTATTATTTTAATTATAATCATGTTTATCAAATAAAACATTTTTGTTGAGTATAAAAATAAAATAACACATGAAATCAGGAAACAAGATTTATTCAAAAATTTCGGGCTGTTACAATCTTCCCCCCTTAAGAAATTGCGTCCTCGCAATTTTTTATTTTTTTTTAAAAAATTTTGGGTTTTGAAATTTCATTGAAAGTCCCACATCGGAAAAAGAGTCACTAACACCATTACTTTAAAAGAAATAAAAGGAAGTACAAAGGCCACCCGAGTTTACTCATACTAGGATTCCATGTAGGAAACATGGACATGGAGGAGAAAACAAAGGGTAACGTTCTAAAGGAGAGTGATAGAAAACATGATTAGGAGGAATTTAACCACCAGAAAATCCCAAAATTATGATGTGTGTAAGCGGTCTTTGATTACCCAGTAGGAAACGTAAACCAACAACATTTTTGTTTTACGTTCCTTTTTATAACTTTGAGGAATTCATTTACAACATAGATCAAAAACATAAGTAAATATATCTACCTTCATGTAGAGTTTCATACTTTAATAAGTTTCTACCAAAACTAATCTTTTCTCCAAACGATGAGAATTCAAAACTACTTGGTCTCATCAAAACACAAGAATCATCTTCTAGAGAATCACATAATCCACAAAAGATCAACTATCTATTTCTTCTATCTTTAAACATTATCCCAAAATTAGAAAGGGTAAGGTAAAACAACTCTTAAAAAATAATCCCATAGGAATGGAAACTACTTTTAAATCTTCAAAGTTCCATGGTAATACCCAAGGTTCATCATAGACCATTCCATAAATAACAGTCCTTAAAATTCCTCAAAGTAAACCAAACTAATATTGAAACCCAAATACAAGAAGTACTTAATAACATAGTCTTCCAAAATAACATTCATTGTTCATCTCCAAACAACATCAACCACTCCTAACATCTTATAACAAAAGTAGCTAACCTAAACATATTTTACCCAAGATAGGTTAATCATTCCCGTAAGTAACCTAAATTACTATAAGTCCACATTAAATTCATTGATTCTTCAAAATATAAGTCAACCTTACTCCTCAATGAAAATACCGTAGTAATCTATCATACATGGTCCTCAAAATAGTGAACGTCTTCCAAAATAATAATCATCTTTTAATCCCCTAATCATCTCTGTCGTATTAATACAGCAATCGTAGCATTTACTATCACATTGGTTGTTGGGACATGTTCTTCCAATTCCAGCAATAAACTAAGAAAAGAAGATATAGTTAGGGGCTTAAATACTTAGCCAATAATCATGAAAAGAATCTTAAAGCATCTAAGGATAACATGTAGAAGTAAAGTATACCCTAACTCGTGATCCCCTAGGTTCCCTTCTAGGTTATCCATGATCATATATTCTTATGTGAACCATTATTTTATTTTATCTTTGTTCCTTTAACAATGGTTCATACTAAGCTTATGAATTTACCAAAGCATATCCCCCGGGAGTGTCATAACAAAGAGTGCAGAAAGGCCCGTTGTCGTGTACCAGTTCCCGTTCGAGTCTAGCTCAAAGCGGTGTTTTTGGGTTTTTACTCCTATGTACATCTGTGTCAGAGACACCTCTACCTGCTCGTATCCAGACAGGGATGTATTTTCTTGGAAACCCCTTACTCAATACTCACCAAAATACCAGGAAGACTTCCTATATTTAAACTCTTCTATAGGGTTTTTCCTAAAGTTTTTATATCCTAATTTCCACAAATAACTAAACCATCCTTTGATACCAACTATAGCATCCCGCCATTTTATAACATAAACATTCATTACATTACACACAACTGAGGATCTTTAAGGTTTAGTGTCTTGGAAACCAGGAAAATAATACATGAAAACAACATAAAGCATTCTTCTTAAACACTTGAAAGGCTTCTCCTTAAGTTCATCCTAGGTTCATTACTACATCTCATAACCTGGGGACATACATCAAAAGAAAGGGTGAGCAGAAAGCCCAGTAAGGGAAACAAGAGGAACATTTTACATGTGAACTTGATATACTTCAATAAGGACATGAAAAGAACTTTAAGGCATGAGAAATAAATCATTAGGCATTTCATAATAAAAACAACATTTTTCATAACTTGAAGATGTGGATGCAACATTTAATATTGACAATCGTTTCGTTTCACCAAGGTCCATCCCCAAGGTGTCGTTAAAAATTACCAAGGTTATTCACCAAGGCGTCGTTAAAATGGTCATCTCTAGAGATTAAGTCTTTACCCAATGCATTGGAGCGCTATCAGGGCGCACCCTTAAATTTTCCTTTATTATCATGTGAGCCACATATATCATCATCAAAAATTTCATAAATAACCCATATAGCATAAAATAAATGGGTTTCATTTCATAATCATAACATTTTAAAAACTGCTTTAATGACATGATCTTTACGGCACTTTAAACCCACGGAAAGGGAAAGAGGGTTTCATGTATGTAAATACCAGAATTTAAAATAGAACATTTTGATATATGTGTCAATACCCCTGTAGAAATAAGAGCTTTGAGTATTCACTTTATAACATAAAATAATTTTTAGAAAAGAGAGAGAGGCACTTTGAGACGAAAATTCTGCAGCATAACGGCTATGTTACAAGATTTTAAAAAAACATTGAGAAGAGAGGGGACATGGGTCAAACATTAATAAATGACCCATAAAACAGTATAGGGACAAAATATAAGGGATTTAAGAACATGGTAATGAAATTTGAAAATATACCATATGAAATGAAGAACATGAAAGGAAGAAAAAAAAACAAGATTTCTCTTGTGAAAATTCGGCAGCCTAACGGCGTCACTTAAACTTCAACAAAATTGAATTGACAAGGTCAAATAGGGTCTCTCATCATATGAACATAATAGTCCAGTATGATAGATATAGAGATCATACCCCAACATAATAGAAATGAACTTGAAAGAATTGACATGAAATTAGAACTTCAAAACGAGAAGGGTGAAGAACCACTTAAAAATTCGGCAGCCTAACAGCGCCACTTAAAACTTCAAAATACTGAATTGAAAAGATCAAATGGGGTCTCTCATCATATGATAATAAAATATCAGTATGATAAATATAGATATCATACCCCCAACATAATTAAAATGAACTTGAAAGGCTTGACATGAAAGTAGAACTTTGAAAAAGAGAAAGGTGAATGAATCCCTTGAAAATTCGGCAGCCTAACGGCGCCACTTAAACATTCATAAAAAGAAATGATGAGAGTAAGAGGGGGTATCTCATCATATGAACACAAAAATGGCAGTAATATGAGTATAAAAGAACATCCTCCAACATAAGAACATGGAGCATAAAAGGATTGACATAAAAGAGATCACTTGAAAAGAAGGAGAGGGTTCGGATCCCTTACCTTAAAATGTAACTCTTAAACCTCAAAGGTTGGGATCTTGAGGGCTTGTGGGCACCTTGGAAGGACTCCTTGGGAGGTAATGAGACCCGAAATTCGTTGGGAATGAGTGGGGAGTCGAATGGATGAGAGGAGGGCTTGGTATTTATAGGGAAAGTGAGGGGACATGGCATTAATGGCCAAGGGACACCTCACTAGTGGTTTTGGCAAAACCATGGGCTTGCCCTTGGTATTTGCCCATGGTATTGGCCACTTGGGACACCTCACACCTTATATTACTATTCATAATTCGACCGTATTGAATATATACTTAATACATCATTTAATGATGTCATTAAAAACCCGTAACTTAAAAACTATACTTTAACTATTCACCGAAAATTCAACTTTCTCAGAATAATCCCAAAATTTCACCTTAACCAAATATCAATGCTATGATTTCAAAAATGAACTCCATTTTATAAAAATAATTTTCTAAATATTTTTAATTTTATTTTTAAATAAATACACTATTCATCGAAAATTCATTTTTTTCAGAAAAATCCCCAAAAATTACCATAACATAATATCGATGCTCTGAGTTCAAAAATAAAGTCATTTTTATAAAAATAATTTTCTAATTATTTTTAATTAAATTTTTAATTAAAAACACTATTCATCCAAAAAAACTAATACTTGAATAATAATTTATGAAACCGTTATTTAACCATTTTATTGAATCACATTACTTAATCAAGGTGCCTAGATTATTTTAAAACATTATTTAAGTAAGATTACTAATCCATTTGGTCATATTACTAATCCTAATCATAAAATCACTATTCATAATTTACTATTCATCAAAAATCGTGTTGATCTTATTAGACTCTAAATTTCGTACTGAACATAATTGTAGAAGACCATTTTTTGAGAATCATTACACATTTTAAATTATTTAAGGTTTACACAAACATTTTTTTTTAAATATCCTTTTGAAAATTCCTCAAAAATATGCATACTATTTTTATCCAGTCATTTAAAAATTCATAAACTTCATCATAAGAAGAAATCCCAATTTTTATTTAAAACAAGGATTACACAAGGCAATTACGGTCTCGTTACATAGCCCCTTATAATACCAGCATAGGACCTAAGAGTAAGGTGTGCTAGACTGATAGAATCTTGGGGCGGCTCGGTCAACATTGCCCGAGTAGTAATTTCTATCAGTTTGAACTTCGCGCGAAGGCGATTCCGTTCTAGCTTCACATGATGAAGTTCGGCTTGGGTTTGGTCCAGAGCAAAGGCCAATGGTGCTACCTCCTTCCCAAGCTCTGTTATATGGGCTTCGATCGGTCCATGACTACTAGGTGAGGCCATCAAATCTTCTTTCTATAATAATTAACCAAGATTACTTATATTTAGAGACAATAATCAAAACATTTTGTTCACGGTGGTCATATTGACCGATGGTAATATAACACTCAAAAACCAATGGTATTATTTTAATTATAATCATGTTTATCAAATAAAACATTTTTGTTGAGTATAAAAATAAAATAACACATGAAATCAGGAAACAAGATTTATTCAAAAATTTCGGGCTGTTACACATATGTTAATATTATTATTATATATCTCCCTTTTTAACCCTCCCTATGCATCTGATATCTCCCATTATTATTTTTCCCTTCCTTATATTAATAAGATATTTATTATGTATGATATTTTTAAGAATGGAGATAGTAATAAAGAATGTAGTGGGAGATAGTGTAGCTCACGTACTGGACATTTTTTTCATTCCTTGTTTCCATGACAGTAAAATATTATGGCCCACATGCATGTTATTGAGAAATGTAATCAATATTACACATCAATGATATAACATATATATATTTTAATCATGGGATGATATTTTTGGTGTCATATGATAGGTTTAGATACCCTTGAAAACAAGAATGGTAAAACCGTAGTGTGATCTCTAAGGACATGTCCATGGATAAGTCTAGGGATGAGATTATGTATAGAAAAAATGTCCTAGAATTTTTGTAACATATAGAGTATGTGGTTTTCATGAAGTTAAATCCATATTTGGATACTACAGGTGGGTTATTATCTATCATTGAAGAAAATTCAGGTAAAACCCTTAAAAATCTATTTTGAGCTATACTCAATTTTGAACTGGTTCAAAAAAAATGGGTCTTGATGGATACATTATTTGACACTCCTGGGGGATATGCATTGGAAATTAACAAAATATTTATGGAAAATCATTAATTATATAAATAGAATATGATATTAAATTACTTAGAAAAAACAAATGGTTTCATATATTAAATAATTTGTCATTATGTAGGCATAATATAAGTGTTTTTTCATGATTATGTGGTTCCCGAATATGATTATTGTTTCTTCTTCTACTATTTTTTATATTAGTTAGTAGTTGTAACCTAAAGTAATTTGATTAATGGTTAACATGATAAATAATGAAATGATTATCAACATGATAATACAAACATTTTGGGATATAGAATGAAAAAACATGTTGTTATTCTCACATTTAATTTTCAATCTATGAATCATGATAAATGAAGAAATGAAGAAAGGGTGGAATAATTTTATGTCATGATTATCGTGAGGAAACATTCACCTACCTTCAAAATCACTTATAATCCACCAGTTGTTGATAAATTTATCAGTAACCCTGAAAATATATTTTTCATTCTCTAGTCTTTGAAACATGAAAAGAACATTTTGGCTATAAACCATTTGGAATGTGATGAATATCAATGGTGTTCTATTTTTAATAATATATGGAAACATGATGTAATTGAATCTATGCATTGGGGCAAGATCCTGAACATATTTTTCAAAAATTACATTCCTCACATTCTTCATATAAATAAGGAATATGATTTAACTAAGGTAAAAAAGGATGATGAATCCATTTCTACCTATAAGGATAACATTACTGTACATATAAATTACACTTATGGTGTTATAATCCAACTTGAAAGTAAGGTTGAGGATTCCTCATTGGATTAAAAAAAATTGGAATGTACCTTATCCGTAAATGACTTCAGTATATATGTATATACTGGTCAATGTTCTATAAATGAGGAAATGTATGTTTGTGTTTCTATTTCCATCATTGGGTTTTGACATGAAAAGGAAGATTATGTGCAATGTAAATTATAAAAACCATGGATAGAATAAGATACGAATTCCTTTATGCTCAATGTATAGGAAAGAGCATGGAGAAAACTATCTTAAGGGGAGAATAATGTGTTTTATGTGAG
The DNA here is from genome assembly GCA_963277665.1 of Viscum album. NCBI lineage: Eukaryota > Viridiplantae > Streptophyta > Magnoliopsida > Santalales > Viscaceae > Viscum > Viscum album. Next base: position 367,553,660 of record OY728146.1, read on the forward strand.
TAAGATAAGGTTATCTAGAAATGTATTGTTCATTTAATGGGATGATGTTATATAAAAAATCCAGTTGAGAGAAAAAAGAAAAGAATACACCTATCCCACTTCAGTGCACCAAGTATACAGATAATGAGAATTATGATTACCAATGTCGAACCCTAATAGTCAATGAGGATGATTCACATCATGAACTACATAATCTTAGTGATAAAGGGGAATCTCATCAGATTAACATTTCTGACAATCGATTTCAAAATGACATGGTGTAAGGTATAATTTTCATCAACTCTAGAAATTATAATGTCTTATTTGACACTAGATCTACCCATTCATTCACATTGAGTGTATTTTATAAGTGTTAAAAGATTTCAACAAAATTATAAGACGAGGAATTATCAATGAAAAATAATATGTAATTATTATTACATCTTCGGTCTCTGATTCATCTCTGGTAGAAGTTGGTTTGCATGTGTTTCCTAGAAATCATATCATTCTTCCACTAGTTGAATTTTATTTCATCATAATAATGGATTATATTTCTCTACATAATTACCACATAAATATTTTAGGAATTGATGTCACATTTGATGTTACAAAAATACACAATATCATTTATCTATTTATCAATAAGATCGAATTTACTATGGATATCACACCTACTATATGGGCCTTGATTTCAAATTATAATGGGGTTTTGTCTCAAATTTCTAGTTAAAATCAATAGAAATTATATTCATAAGGTACATTAATTTATTGATTTACTTCTGAAAAAATTCATTGTATTACACCAAAATGTGAAGTTCAGTTTTCAATATAATTCATTCTTGGGTCCACACAAATGTTAAATACTCTATATAGAATGAACCTAATTTAGTAAAAAGGAATTTAAGAAGAAACTCCAGGAAAGGAATAAAAATTGATTCCTTCATCCAAGTATCACATTGGGTTTTGCATATTATCATTGTAAGAAATAAATATGGATCAATGTGGTTGTGAATTGATTATCAGTGGTTGAATATGGTCATGGTCATGAACATGTATCCTCTTCCTATATTGAAATTGTATTTGATCAACTAGATAGATATCAACACTTCTATATGATTGATAATCATTCTGGAGATCATCAGGTGAGGGTTGTAAATGATGATATATATAATAAAATAATCCATACATGGTATGGACACTATTCATATATAGTTATTCATTAAGGTCTTACAAATTCCCCTTTTATCTTCTCTGATTTACTGAATAAAGTATTTAGATACTACTTTGATAAGTTTTTCATTGTATTTAAAGAAGATATCATTATCTATTAAAAATTATAGGATGATTGTTTTTATAAAATTATAATTTTACTAAAGACCCTAAGGAACGATAAACTATATGAATGATTTAAAAATTGTGAATTTTTGTAGAAAAAATGATTCATTTTTGGGTCACATAATTTAAAGAGACGGTATATCGGTAGATCCATCATAGACAAAGGCTATTGAATGTTGTTCAAGGCCATCCACAGTGACTGAAATCTATAGTGTTACCAGACTAAGTGGATATTATCAAGGTTTTTTGGATATTTTGTTATGAATATATAATAATATGATCATTTTAACAAAAAATGGAGTAAAGTTCCACCAGATAGATAAATGTGAGGGAAACTTGAAGGAACTAATTTTATGATTAGATTTTGTACCTATTCTAACAATATCCTATAGTGGATAGGGGTACGTAATCTATAGTGATGTATTTTATAAAATATTGGGATGTTTTCTTAGAAATAATGATTTTTTAGCTTATACCTCAATTAAATTGAATATTAATAAGAAAAATTACCCAAATCCGGTTTTGAGTCAGCTATAGTACATTTTCATTAATGATATGGAGGAATTATCATTATGGGAAAAAGTGTGGTATATATAAAAATCATAAAATCATGAGGTATATATTGAAACATAATGAGTTTAATATTCTTCCAAGAAGATTATTAGAGATGGTTATGGGTTATTATTTCCCATCACATTTTTATCATTGGAATGAAAACAAGGTGGTAGATTCTTTGAGTCAATGGGATCATACTAGATAATCCATGATGAAGATTACAGAAGATATAATATTTTCATATTTTCAAAGGATGCACCTAGAAATCAGGAAGGAAGGGGAAACATATCTTTTTGAATTGATGTTCAAAATTCTAACCACGTGCATATTAATAATGCATAGAAGGCGGAAGTCTAGTTAAAAAATAATGGCAGAAATTTTATTTTGTATAACATTGATTATGATGAAATGATAAAGTTCTAGGATCGGGTATGCATTCATTCCACAACAGACTTGAAAAAGTACTTTTTAATGGAATATCATTGTGATTAATTATATATTAATTCTAGAAATTCAATAATATATAGTTATTTGAAATACTACATCTATAGGAAAGGTAAGAAGAGAGGTATCACAATATTTATATCTATGTGCTTTGGTATTCAAAAAAGATAAGGATGAATGGAAAACGTCTAAGGTAGTTTTTCATTGATTACCCATACAAGAATGAAAATGGGGGAACATCTTCATTGAATTTGTCAGCATACAACATAAAATATATAAATGGAATAATGATATATGTTTTTTAGTTGATTACCATACTAAGGAAAAACACTTCATTGATATCAAAGAATAATTGCCTCAATATCATCTTAAAATGATGTACATTGAAGACTTTGTAAGGGTGCAAGAGCCTCGACCCAATTGGTGAGGACCCGACAAGTGCATCTAGGTGACCCGAGTTCAAATGGGGTGGAGACATATTTCCAGGTGCAGGAGTATTACTGTAGCAGGCAATGACACATGTACTATTGCAAGTACTATTCGACACTATAGCTGCTGAAACTATTCATGTGTTTGGGATTTTGGCCCACCGGTTTGGTTCTTAGATCCTTCATGGTCGTCGATCCACCCATGGCCTTTTGGTCAGTAAGGATTTCGAGCCACCTCAAGTCCTTCAGGACCACTCAAGGTTTTTGGAAACCTAAATTTGTGTTTAATAGACCATGATGGCTCTATAAAGAGAAGACATTGTATGAGGATTCAGAGAAGGCACATTCACTAGAGAAGAAGCAAATGGTTTTTTTAAGAAAGAGAGGATATGGAACTTCCATTGGGACTAGCCTATACATTAACATAATGCCTTTCCAAAAAACCATTAATATATGGAGAGATGAAATCATGTTGTAGAGAGCTGGGGAGGAGAAGTTTCTTGTTGTTATAGTCCGGATACATCCTCTTTGACCTACGATTCATGTAATATCTTAGCCCATATGCCTCGTAATGGTTACCATTATTTCCATGGAAGGGGCTATCAAAAATTAATAAAAATTAGGCGTACAATCCATTCAGGTAGGACATGGTAAGGTTTCATGGAGTACCACATTACATTATATGTGTTCGGGATATGATATTTATGTCAATGTTCTTGTGAATTTTTCTACAATCACTTGACACAGATATGAGTTTTAGTTCTGCATATCATCCTCATATAGATGGATTGTATGAAATAACAATTCACACACTATATGATATTTTGAGATCATGTTATTTGGATTTAATAGGTGTTTGTGATCAAAACAGTCCTCTATTTGAGGTTTCTTTGAATAAAATATTTCCATCAAGAACCAAAATGTATCCTTATGAAGCCCTGTATAGAATGAAATGTATATAAGAAACATTATATAATGATTCTTGATAATGAATGATTTTAGGACCTAATATATATAATGAAATGGTAGATATGGTTAGAGACATTAAATAACACATCAGGGAATCCTAGATTCACAAAAACGTTTTTCTAATAATCACTATCAGGATCTAAAATTGGATGTTGGTGACCAGGTGTTTCAAATAATTTCTCCATCGAAGTGGGATATGAGATTCAGGAAGAATGGAGAACTAATTCCAAGGTTCATCAATTCATTTGAAATACATGATCGTATCAAGACCATAACATATCACATAGAACATACCACAAACCTCTATCATGTCTGTGAAGTGTTTCAGGTATCTATCCTCTATAATTACTTACTTGGACCATCACATATGTTGAAAATATAGATCATACCATTTAAACAAGATATTTCTTATGAGTAACAACCATTAGAGATTATAGATCATTGAGAGACAAATTTATGTAACAATTCCACATACTAGTCAATGTTTTTGGGTGAAACCACCAGTTCGGTGAACATATATGGGATATTGAGAGTAAAATTAGGTAGTTTTATTATAATTTTTTTATATCATCATGAGAATATTCATGGGTGAAAATGATTTTTATGGGGTAGAATACAACACCCTATGTTTTCATGAATTAATTTTTATTCATTAAAATTAAATTTAATTGATGGGTTTTAAAACATGAATCACCAAGTTCATATTTCATTGTACACCACCCTGGGTTTTCTTTCAATACACGCAACTCTCGTTTATCTTATGTGATATAGGACAATGGGTTTTAACAAAACTTTAACATATTACTAATATAATTCTAATGTGACTGTTATAACCTAGGTGTTAGACTTCATAAAATTAAAATTGACAACTAATTTAAAATTATTTATTATTATGGTTTTTAAAAAATGAATCATCTTGATAATAAAATATATACTTTTTTTTAAAGTGTTCATATGGGTTAAAATCATAATTTCTCAATTTAATTCCATTTTATTTATTTTATAATTGTTAATAAAATAAAATTATTACACTGTTATAAAATTAACTGGATAAAATATTCTTTACTTTTTAAATCATAATTTCTAAATCATCAATGGGTTAATTTTTTGAATTTTTTTAAAAAGACTCATTTTGTAATGAATAGTGACAAATACATCAATTTAATTGGAAACATCATTTTCAATTAATTTATTTATAACATTAAATTATATATATATATACATATATATTAAAAATAATTATTTCTATTATATATATATTAATCCAATTTAATTCATTCGTATCAATGTAATCTTGAAATTGAATGTAAAAACACTGTAATATGTTGATCCTTTCACTTTATAACTCATTTTATCATAACGTCTGTGGAATTATTTTTAATTAAATATTATAAATTTATAGGATTTGAAATTAGAAAATGGAATCAAAATTTTTAAACATTATAATTTAACATTTATAATAATTCCAACATATTTTATGACAGAAATTAATATTAAATAAGTAAAAAAAATTAATTCCCACAATTTTTGTAAAAATGGGGTTATTAGGGGACAAACTGAAATGAAAAAGGACAAATTAATCTATAAAAATTTCTAAACCTATTTAATGGTCATATTTGTAATATTACACCTCTTAGGATATATAATGATATATTTTGGAAGGTTTTAAAAAACGAAATACAATGTCTGAATTCTCACTTTAAAAAATTTAATAGTTTTCCACTCACCCAACATGTAAAAGTCCTACCCCTATCAAATATTCATCACACCTTTACACATATCTAGTTAAGACAATCCCTACCCAAATAACATTTGAAGTTCCCTATACTTTTCTAATGTACCTAAATTTAGAGAAAAATCCAACCATGGAAGGCTTTTAGTTCAAACCTATAGATGATACCCAAAGAAGAATCAAAATTAATCAAAAAATGTTTTAGGTTTTATTTTATCCTCAAACCCATTAAAATAATTTCTTATAATTGTTATATAATATAATCAATATATTACATATGATGATATGTTTTTATATTGTGTGTATGACTTACAACAACACACATCCCAAAATGTTTTACAAAATCATTGTTCATATGCATCACAGTGTACCACCTCGTGATCCAATGTCATTCGTTTTTTCGCTACAACTTGCAAATGTTGTTATTAAATATTGAAATACTATTTTTATATGATAATTATGATATTAATTATTTTATTGTTATTATATAATTTTTATATCACACATACATTTATTCTTTTTATTTTTGGGTATACAATAACTTCGTTTGTATTTACAATAAACATTCACCTAAGGAAGAGATGTGATTTATTCATTAATTTCATTGAATATATTAAGGATGTTTTTAAAAAACATATGTGATATTTATTATTTCAAAATTGCAATGTAATTATAATATATATAATATTATTTTATTTCTTTCAAACCAATAATAAAATAAAATATTGCATTCATCCATTTGTAAAACCTACCATCTCCATCAATGGTGAATTAAATTTATTATCACAAAAATTTAATGGAATACTCTAAAAAAATATATTTTGGATATATATGGTATTTATATCATTGAATAAATTATCGATATTTATAAATTATTACCAATGTAAGAGGAAAAATGACAACATTTCAAAACAGTCACGATGAACAAATCTATTATTACCCAAAACATAATATTAAAAAATAATTATTAAGAAACAACATATATAAACTCATAAGAAAATAAAATATTATGTGATATATATGAATATGATTTTTTATATATTTATAATGAACTTATTTTTATTATATAGGATCTTTGAATGAATTGTATCTATGTCAATACTTATGGGTATGTGGTTTCTATTCTCACTTTTATTTCTGAGAGAATTAATTCATATTCACTACTCATTTCTTTTGTTCCATTTATATATGACACTATAAAATTATATGTCATGAATCTACCTCATTTCATGATAATTAGTGTTTCCATTTATGTTATATTTTCAAGGTGTGTACTATTCAAAATTTTCTAAAGTAAAGGATTTTTTGACACAATTTGACTAATTTGAGAAGTAAGATATGTTATGCAACCATATTCTTTCAAGATATGCATATAAAAATCAATTGAAATGAAATATAATTAGTTATTTAGTCCTCATGATATTTTATGTTCCATTTTATTTTATTCATTAATGGGTACTACAATTTATCGTTACTAGTGGGGTAATTATTTTAGTTTACAATAATATCGTTTATCATGAATATTTATGATCATGTCTAAAATGTAGAAATACCATGTTATTTTTCTTAATAATTCAAATGAATTTTATTAGCCTATGTTTATTCATTATATATTAACTTATTGGTTTAATTTTTTACACGCTTTGGTACTATGATAATTAAGAAATCATTTTTATAAAAATATGATAATTTTTTTCACATCATTCGATATTCTGTTTTCATTCAAAATCAGGATTTATAAAAAAATGAATGTAATTTTATTACACACTTATAAAAAAATATTATTATTGTTTTAATTTTTACAAAAATATTTTGAAAATGATATTCATTTGATTTTCCAAAAAATGTATCATTTGAAAATTTCCAAATATGTCCAAGGAATCATTATTTTTTTGTTAACATCATAAAAGGAATTTTCATATGTTAAAACAAATAATTAATTCTATTTTCCTTTTAAGGTTTTAAATTTTATTAAAAAAATTGGGTTTTAAAATTTTTAATGTTTTACAATGTTTTTTTCAATGAGTAATAGGAATTTTCCTCAAGAAATGTTCTAAATAATTTATGAAAATTATATTTCAAACTAGATGAAATCTGATGGTGTAACATATGAATTACTAGGGATATGAAAAAATAATACCAAAAATATTATTTCCCCAAAATTATTGTGATTTAATGGAATTATGTTTATGAAACCCATTTCTAATCAAATGGTTATACCATGATAAAATTATTATAAAACATGCTTATTTTAATTGGTTATATTATGGTGAAATGATTATGAATCTTTTTCATTTTACAGAGGTTATGGTTTGTTGAAATTTTGATTATTCCCATTTCATTTCAATGATTATGATATGTTTAATTTTTATGATCTTATGAAACACATATGTATGATTTAATTTTGTGATGGGTGGGAACTATATCTCCCTCCAATGCATTCAGAAAATATTTATATATCTCATGAGATATCCATAGATTGAATAGGTATTGCACTCGGTATAATAATATAGGAACCAAACATGGAGTGAATTCCAATTAGTAATATATGGCAAGAAAATGGAGTAAACTCGGTATAGTAAAGGAATTTATTTTCTATGATAGCCTTGGAAGTGATACCAGACCAATAGGGAAATGATTTTATATGCTTATGTGTATTCCAAAAATCCAATTCATGTTCCAATTTTATTCTATAATGGTTTATGATTGTTTATTCCTATATGATTCATTTTTTATTAAATCCTAATATATTTTCCAAGAATAGAGATTATGGCTTTTGATATATAGGGCATGCTCTTCAAATTATATACTCTTGTTCTCAAACACTTATTATCATGTCAATTTTACATATATCCCTTTTTTACACATACTAATAATCTATTATCACCAATTATTATGTCTATTTTCCCTAGGTTATTATGTTATGTATTATTTGTGATATATATAAGAAGGGTTATGGTTATGAAGAATGTAGTGGGAGATTATGTATCTCTACTATGGAAGATTGTTTGCCTTTCCCTATTTAAAAAGACAATACACTATTATAGTCCCAATGTGAGTGTTTTTGGATTGTAGTAAATATTCTGTAAAATGATGTAATTTCCTTGAACGTTTATCCTAGGACTCTATAGTTATTTTAGAGATCTCATTGATTTGATGTGTTTTTACCAGTTTGGAGAAATTCCTATATTAAAAGTTTGAAGTTAATATAAACACACATCATGTATCATGATATTTGTGGTGTATAGAGATTACATGGGAGATAAATATAATAAATCATGTAAATAGTGTACTCATTATGCGAGCCCTATGCCAAATGATCGACATACACCATCGAGGGTACACATGTAAAAATGTGGGTACATAGATAAGAACATATATAATGCATAGATAGTGGTGAAGAAACATGCTCAACTACCTAGATAACCTATACACAACTTTTATGAAATCGAAATTCCATATAAATGTATAATAATATGTATTTGGAGATAGATACACAAAAATAATATGGGGAATAGTGAGACATGTCACATACCCCAATGACCAAACTGTTTTCTTGTATCGAAAATGGTATTGTTCATCTTGGAATGTGTTTTACCCTCTTAATCCATTGGGAGAGATAGGCATCTCACCCAATAGGATATGGATCATCGTAAAGATTATAATCATTCCCATGTGAGTATGAGTGAGATATGTATCCTTTAACAATAGGGATCTTGTAGAGTCTTCTATTTCACCCACATTAATGGGTAAGGGATCCTCAATTTACATAGTTGAATTTCAGTAATCTATAATGATTATATTAGAGAGTGATGCAACAATATATTTTGGTATTTCAATACCTTTCAAAGGATAAGTAACCTATAGTGTTACCATATTTATGGGACCATAATGATTGAATTATAATATGTAATTTCAGATTTGGGATGACTTTACAAGTTTAGACAGTCCTGAAATACAACCGTGTGAGTATTATATTACTATGATGAGCATATTTGTCTTAACATTCCTTATGGACCATCTTTTTGTTATACATTCTGACTCAGTGTCTATTTATACATTATGTTTTATGATATTTTTCTATCTTATATGGTATTTATATACTCTCACATGTATTTTATTTTCACACATGCATTATGACTTATCAAGATAATAATTATTTTGATAGAGATTGAAGACAACCTAGAGTAGGTTCACGATAGATGAGCTGTATATAATAAATAGTGGGTGAATATGATTTATTTGGATTCAGATACCCTCGTTGTAGTAATTAAGTTATATCTTGATATTTGGCCAACATTTTCTATCATATACTTTGGATAACCATTATCATACTCTAATGTTTGATATTACTAGTTCATGCTTTCATTTTATCACAATTAATATTTTTCATTACGGTATTTCTTTGTGGATGTGGATATGTGTGTTTATATATACTTTATCATAAGGCCTTCCATAAGATTGATAAGTTGACTCGACAGTAATCCCCATCACCTGGATTATTATTGGTTGGATTGTGGTATCACACTCAACTTACTATAGTCTAGGTTAACCAAGATGGGTTGTGTCATAAACAAAACCAGGTAAGTGGCTTATAATTTATATTCAACATTAATTATTGATGTTTCATTCTTGTACATCTAAACAATTAGTTTTGTATTTAATAGCATAACAACATTCATTACAATGATTAAATAGTGTGTCTACATCTCTAATATAAAACTTGTTTTTTATAAAAAAAATAATATAATAATAATCAATTCACTATGAAAAAAAAGATTTTTCCTCCTATTTGATGACTTAGGAATGAAACATTATATTCCTTTAGAGTGTTCAACTAAATTCGTATAATAATTTTAATCTTACATGGATTCCAACATGTGAAATAAAAATATCACATGATGAATATATATAAAGTAGAATCTTCATCAAAATTATTTTAAATATATTATCGTTTCTCTTCTAGGAACCATCCATTTATTATAAGAATAAAATAGACTTCTATTTATTAATATACCATGATAGATTTTCCTTTTTAAATATTTCATAAAACAACATAAAAAATGAATCTATCATGGGGTTTTATCCTAATCGTATAATTATTTTATCTGAAGGAAGGAGGAACCATGTTTGATGTAATCCATATCAATCCAAAATGAATATTAAAACAATTATGAATTATCTTCTCTATACCATTCATCCACTAATACTAGATTAATATTTACTATTGCGGAGTTAAAGATGATTATATTATATTAATGGAAAATTTATCATTCAAATTAAATCCCAAATTTTATTGACTCAATTTATTTTAAAATTCTATTTTCCATGTCACTATCTAGTATTCCCTCATCTAGTTTAATCATTTAATGTTTATTGTAAATAAAATTTTTTATAATCATTTACTTCTCCTTACCAAGAGATTGTATATAATATATAATGTTACATTTATCCATGTATTTATGTTTCATATATAGATCCATAGAAAAAAATAATAGGTTGATTGAAAAGACATTTGAAATATCCTCCATACACCTTATGTTGTATCCCATCCCACAAATACTCACTATTGAGGTGGTGGATCAATGATATTGGACACCAATACCTAGTAAATATATCTTATAGTAGTGCATTGTATAGATGAATTTACTATCACATGAAAAATGATCATGGGAGTAAATTTTATTTGTTTAATAATTATAATAATGTTCGCATGGTTTCACCTTCAATTTTTTATGTTAATTAAAAATAAATATTGTTACATTATAATTGTTATCAAAATGAGATAAAATAAATAATATTTATTAATCTCAAACTAATTTATCAAATCCCAATAGGACACACCATTGGATTCGGAATTCATGTTGCGTTGAAATTCTTGTTGTATGTATACATATTTACCTTCTAAAATCCCATCCATGGGTATGATAAATTAAACCACTGTATTTAGATATTTCATTCCTCCCTATAATAATAAACCATATCTCTTTGATTTTTTAGTAGAATTTCCAATCCTAATATATTGGACATATCTTCCATCAAAACATTCCTCCAAGTTACACCAATTATAGAAAGGGATACTACTATTAATGTTAATTTTGTTAAGTATACCCAAAAATATCATAATGACTCTCTAATATATGAATGATTCTTGAAAAAGGAAAGTCCAACACATTTATCTTTGGTTGTATATGAAGTCATGTAACGGAAAAGAATTTAAAAAAATTATTTTCATTGAAGTATTTTGAATCATTTTTTCTGATATTTGATTATTCTATCTATTTATATTATTTTTTAAAATAAGTGTTTTTTACAAAATTAAATTAACAGTATGTTATAAAATAAGATGTTCATAAAAAAATTATTTTATTTATCATAAAATATTTTTAATTTATTTACAGTGGTTTATCGTTTTTAAGAATCCAATAATTATAAATAATTAAATATTAACTATATAAAAATAATTTAATGATATATGTAATGATCAAGAGCTATTTTACTGGTTGGTTTATTGAGTTAATGATAAACTAACCCTTGACCCAAGTGAGTACATCCTTGGATGAATTTGTTTTCATTTTTTTGGGTTACACATGTTCTAATCTATCTCCTCCCTTGGTTTCACATCTACTTGGGTTCTAAAGTACCTCCCCTCATTGGAGTTCTAATCATTACATAAATTGACATATAGTTGAGGGGATCCCAGAGTTTGGGATTATAGGAAAATCTATGTGAATTATTTTTCATAAAAAATAAATGTTGCTGGTATGACTTGTAATGAAAATTTTTTAATATTAAAAATAATTATCCTATAATAATCCAATATAATAAATTATAAATTATTTAGAAAAAACAACAAATGAATTGATCGATAAATATAATAATCATCCACACATTAAATGACTAAACATTTATTAAATGAGTTAGAGAAAAATTGATTCATTATTTATTATGATAAATCACGTAAATAAATAATTAATCCAGTCATTATCTTTTCCTAAATATCCATCCATGTAGTCCTTGATATATAAATCCTTTGTAGTATTACCTAATTAAAATGAATTAATTATGTACATGTAATTTAATAGAGGCATCATGGAACGACCATATCTAAACAACCTAGAGTCTTTTGTGATTCATAGAATGAACATTACACTTACATGTAATTATTGTAGAATGATTTTCATGATATATCATTTCATTTAGTTCCATGTGAAAATTTATGTATTTACATGGGCCTTTATGACCCCCAAAAAACATTAATATATTCATCATGTATCACTTTTTATTCTCTTGAAGGACTATATGTGTATGAAGACTATACACTACATATAGTTCTAAGAATAATGAAAAAATTTATTTAATCATTTAATATTCTATAACCCATGACACCTTCAATGCATTAAAACCACAAAATATTTTGTTACGAATAATATCATAATTAATTTTCATTCCTCATAATTAATGTAGATGTTTTACATCCTGGAATGGTGGGTACTCTACCCAACATGGGTATGAGTTTAACGGTGTGGAAAACCTTTTCATGCCTTATAAATAATTCTATAGTTATACGAGAATAATTCTAAGGGAATTTCAGGGTAATCCATGAAATCATTTAAAATATTCATGATTTTTATGCTGACATCATGTAATGATCCAAAATTTGATAAAAGAAATGCCTTCTCTATGAGAGAATAAATGATACATTAATTAATGATGTTAAAGAAAAAACATGCCTTACTCTGGACATTTTGGAATATTATATCATTTTGGTCATAAAACCCCATTAGGAAACATAACCAATGATAATATATACATTTAATAGTGATTATTGAATTAGTATATATGTATGGTTATTATAAATTCCATTGATACAAAAAAAAAGAACTGATGGCCTCGACTATTAAGATCGTACCCTATAAAGCCCAGTTATTGGAGCTTATAATGGAGATAACATCTATGGTATTTCACCATTAAAAATCCAAAAAATATATTAAAAACTGAATGATGATCAAAATCGCTTAGGTGAGATGTTCAAACACATCGAATTCATGGACCAAACCATGTTTTCCAAACCACCCTCGGAAAATCACACTATCACACACCATACCCGTAGGGTATTTGTTGGGGAAATAAATGGATATGTATTTAAAACAAAAAAAACTAGTATATGTATATTTCATTTTATATGATATAATTATTATATCTATTTATAATTTATTTTATTTAATAAATCATTAAAGAATGAGTTTGATAAAAATTCGATTTCAGTTCAGATAAACGCCAAATGTATTTTCGGGTAATAATAAATTTCAATTAACACATTAATTTTTAGGAATCCATAAACATTCAAAGTAAATAATATTTTAATAAAATATTATTATTAAACAATATTTGTTATGTATTGTCAAGAATATAGATTTATGAAGAAAATAATAATTTTTATATAGTTTTGAAAATTTTTATTCTAAAACCCCACAGTATTTTTTAAAAAATAAATATTTTTATTTAGAGGAGTCATTTATCATATTTAATGATCATTTGGATAAAATAAATTATTTTTTATATACATCATGTTGATCATTTATATCATTTTTTTATAATTTCTTGATGGAGTCAAATTTTTGGTTAAGAATAAAATATGTTATAATTATACAGTATTTATTATGATATCATAAAATCCCAAAAATTATGTAATAAATAATTTAAATAGTTTAATAGATATAATTCAAGCTTTCCCATAAAAATAAATTATTTTATGTCATTTTATTAAATTTATAAATCCTTTATGAATCCTCCAAAACCATAACTATATATTAAGTTTTTAAAATCAATTATTTTTTAATATGACTCACTTACAAATCACCAAGTGTAATATATTATTTAATTATGTTCATGTCCTTATAAAATAATTAATCCCAGTTCTATTTTGAATACTCCATGGGATAAAAACATTGTATGTCTCGTGGTTTTTATTACATTGTTAAATAGAATCCAAAACCTTTGTTTAAAAAATAATAAAGAAAACCACCAATCATTTACTTTATAAACCCTATAATGCATCCATTTAACATCCCAATAAACATTTTATCATGACAATAATATTCTCATTCCTCTCTATATGACTCCAATGGTGCCCCCATTCCATCAAGAATACCCCTAGTTTTTGGAAGCACCATGTAAAGTAAAGAGTCCTCCCCTTCTCCTCCTTAATCAAGAACAATATGTACTTTACACCTTTTGAATTACAATTCATAATGTTTGGAAATATTTTTACACATCCCTAATATTATCCCTTTTGTTTCTAAATTATAAGAGACCATATTACCTCTCATTAAATTGTTTATAAACTATGATGAACTATCATTATGATCCTAAAAATTCCCTGTTATTTTTTCTACCATATGATTTTGAAATGAATTCTCATACCCCTTTCAAGTCATGAAAATAGTCTTATAAGGACATATACATATTTTATTTGGAAACATCATGTGTTTAACATTAAATCCAAAATTTATTTATTAGTAGATATTGAATACATTCTTATGATATATAATATATTCATGCACACTATTGCATGTTCATGATATGATTATGATGTGTGAACCCAAATTCTTTTCCAGTGCATTGGGTAATGTTTTATTATCATGAGAATCCATTAAAAGTACATCGGAAGTTATCCTAAGTATAGTATGTTCTGCTATCTTGGTTTGTAACCTATAATAGTTCTTATGATGTCATTTTGTATATTTCTTTCACATTCTCATGTATTCTTTATGGTAACATGTATTATCATCCATCGTTATTCATGATTATGATTTTCACCTCTTATGTTGCATCATGATTCTAATCAGACCACATGTATTTTTTTAACACGGGACATGATTTTTTTTCTATTAAATGGGATTTATAGCTTACCCATTTTTTACGTATGTTCCTAGGTTACCACATGATGTTTCATAATATATAAAAAAATATATGCACGTTGATGAAGTTAAAAATAATTTTTTTACAAGAATGTATCAATATATGATGTTATGTACTAAATTCCAAAATATGTTATACATTATGAACTTTTGGGATTTCATCATCTGTACCTTTATGTAGTAAATCCTAAAATAACATGTATCAAAAATATGGGAAGTCATAGTGGGTATTATAGTATTATCTAGTTTTTTGGGGATTAGTATTAAAAATTCTAATGAAATACAATAGGATAACTCTAAACATATAAAACACAAAAAATTTGGTAAGGTAGAGATTACTCTGTTTAATAGGTAATGCATCTGTGTATAGACAGAACACTCTAATGTGGATTTGGAATGGATGTACCAAGATGTAACAACCTTGAAATCAACATATTGAGATTGAATAAAATGGGAACTAGGGCACAAAAATGTCTATTTTGACATTACCAGGGGTCATGATTTGGTAAATACATAAGCTCATATTCAACATTTATTAATGGGAAAAATTACCATAACATTTTACTCTAAGAAATAGATATTCCATAATATAGATTGTAGCATAGAAAAAAATGAGTTATGTAATAAATGTTAGTTATGATTTTCCCATTAGTGTTCATAGATTCTATGTTATGTGTTTATTAATTTAAATATTATCCCTCCAAAAGTGTATTTTGGATTATGAAAACTACTAGAAAAACAATAAAAAAAGGGAATGTTACAAGTATTGTAAATGGATCAATTAATTTGTTCCATATCTTGCATGTTTAATAGAATAATTGAAATAAAACTATAATTTATGGAATTAGAGATATCCATGAATATGGAAAATGGGGGAATTTTTTCATCTAATGAATATAACACCTCACATGTCTAGAAATGCATGTTCAAATACCCAAATATCATTTTAATTCATCTAATAGTGGAATAAAATGACATTCTATGAATGATTTTCCTTTCCATATATAAATATTGGTTAAATTATATATAGAATGATAATTCCCTCCATATCACAAATATCCCTATAGTTCTATACAATTGTTGTAACGCCCCGACCCTAGTTACCAAGAGTCGGTGCATTATTACATAACATTGGCATGCTCACAAGAAAGATCAAATATCGAAAGACTGATTGGTTTAGTAGCCTTGGAAACACTATATATATTCATAAGTTTTACATTACATCATAAAGGGAAAAACTACTACGACAAGATAATGTCTCCATAGTCCACACTATTATCCCCTCACAATATCTCTGCAGGTCATTCATAACTTACTTCTTCACATCCTGGGAAAAATAAAACATAGAAAAGGGGTGAGCTCAAATGCCCAGTAAGGATAACAATATAGTTCAACATTCAAAAATAAGCATAAATATTTAAGGCAATGCATTACTAAAACAAAAGCCTTTTAAACTTGAACTTTAACATAGTATGGAAAAAGTAAAATGAAATAATGTCATTTACTTATTCACATGGATATTCTACTAATCTAATAATCACATGCAATATCAATAACCACTTTCATAATGTTGGAATGAATAATGCTAAACTTTAATTTCTTTGTCAAGGGCTCGTCCCAAGACCTTGGGGCTATCTGTAACCAGAACCCAACTCGGAGTGCCTCTAATAACCGGACACCAACCCTGAGTGCCTCTAATAACCGGACACCAACCCGGAGTTCCTCTAATAACCGAAGACCAAACCAAAGTTCCTCTAATAACCGGAGACCAAACCGAAGGGCTTACTTTTACTGGTACCCAACCCGGAACATACTTGTCTAACACATTCATCTGAATGAAAGGTTGAAATATAACGTAAACATTCGGATTAAAAATAACTTATGAAATGTAAATACTTTAAAAAAACCATGAGTGACATAAGAATAGATTATCCACAGTCAAAAATATCACAAAACCTTCAATACAATATAGAAGTTTTGTATCATAATAAATCAACTTCAAATAAGCTTAACAGCCATCAAAGGATGTTGACATAGATGAAATCAAAACTATTTTAGAGAAATATCTCTTTTTTTAAATCATTTTAAAAGTAACATAATTATAATACATTAAATTTTAAAATATTCTTATAAGCTTGTAAGGGAAGCTTTGACGATTTTATAATGGCGGTAAATAGCCGCACCCGCCGTATAAGTTAAAAAAACATTCTTACCTTAAATTTGTCGTAAAGGTTAAAAGTGCCTTGTTTGGAAAACGACGGAAGGATTCATTTCGAAACACATAAGGTTATAAATGACTTTAACCCATATTATTGTAAATAGTAAAAATGTCTTGAAATACATTATTAAGAAACATGGATGTGGATGATAAAGAGATCCCTGTAGATTATTAAGTATAAAAAACCTCAGATAATGAAGAGATTGTGAAATAACCCTTACCAATTTGGTAACTTATGAAACATAACACCCATGAAAGAGGTATCATACAATGAATATGTAAATACACATAAATTAGAGTGTATTACACAAGGAATATAATTATGGGAAGTACATACACCACACAAAAGGTAATGGTGGCAATATGGCATGAATCTCACGGGAATAAGGAGTGAGATGAAAACCCCTTACCTTGTACTTTTCCTTGGTTGGGGTAGGTTAACCTCCTGTATAATGGTGAAATAATTGTTATTAAATTATACAAGAATCATATACATTAATATGATATCATATATGATCTTTTAATATTGATTTGATAATAATATCTTAGTATTATCGTTGTTTTGGGTGTTAACTTACATGTTTTCTTTTATATGTTTTGTTACGTAAGCCATGTTTGTAATGTATAGGTTGTATAGTATTCATATCCAGAATGATATCAAGTCCTTAAAAATTATTTTTAAATCATCAAATGATAATTATACTTGAATGGATATGATGGAGAATGAATCTCATCGCCTTCGTGGAGACGGTAGTCCGTACGTACGCGCGAGCGACAATATCATTCTTTTGAAATAATATATAAATGGTTGTTATATCATATATACATAATCATTAACATGTTATATTTATTATTTACATGAGTTACATATCATTATTATACCCATCCAAAAAATAATATATTGAATAACAATTACACCACGACGTGGAGATGGTAAGCCGTACGTACGCACGTATGATGACATGTTGTTCAAAGGGTGGATAGAATACTGAATATGGTTGTACCATATTTATAATAACATCTCAGTATATATATGATACTGGATTTATTATTTTATAATGGTTATAACAAAGTAAGAAGAAGTGGAAGAAGAAAGGAACTTGGAAAAGGGTGGTGAAATCATTACCTCTTCTTCGGGTTCTTCCTTTTGATTTGATCAAAAGGGCTCCATAGGTTGGATTTCTGATCAAACTAAGGCCTCTAGGATGTATTTAGGGAAGTTGGGAGAGTATTTGGGCAGAGTTGTGCCGAACCAAAAGGTTTTTATGGTGTGAAGAAATGAGAAGGAGTGTGCCCTTTTATAAGAGGGGTGAGGGGCACCTTTGGAAAAGTTAGAAATATTAGTTTATAATAAATTCATATTCGGTTTATAATGGCTCCAAAGTTGATTATTTAAATGTTAAGGTGGGGAGAGGTATAAAACAACTCAACCATTAGAATTTAGATAGGTTTGGATACTTATATTAACCTTATATTTAAGTATTAACTCTATGTTAATTAGTTTCACTTTTACAATGTCTCTTTGTATTTTTATATAATATGGTTAATAAACTTTCTATATACATCCAAGAGACCCCCAAGTGGTCCATTAATGAGACACCTATCATGATATAAGTCTCTTTGCCGAACCTTATATTTTTAGAAATTTAATATCAATTAATAATATAATATTTGTTTTAAGAACTCTTTTATGTTAATTTTGACACTATACAATAGTTGATTTTTGTGAAACTCATAACAGACTGATTACTTCGAAACAATTCAATTATATCAATACTAATATATCATATTATCCTTGAAAATTATTTTAATTAATTAAAAGTTTCATATTATATTTATTTGGGAATTTATAATATCAATTATTTTAATTTTTCACTATTATAGTAATTACTTCATCATCATTGTGGCATAAATATATTATATTATTTAATGTCTAAAAATTATAAATAAAATATTATTATGTAGTAAATCGTTTTATATTTATAATGAATATTTCTAATCCAAAATCCAACATATATAACCCTATGTAAAAATTGTTTTTCTAAAAGATATATGCTTGTGTCATTTTTGTATTAATTTTAACTTAATTAAAATAAAGTGTCCCTATCACCTACAAGTGGCACCATGGGGTCCCAAAATCGACCCAAATATGCCTATGGTCGAACATGTATCAACCAATAAGGCTAGGACACGTTTTAGGGTAATTTAGTATTATTATAATATTATTTTTTAACCCTTATTTACCGGATGTACCCTTAACCATGGTAAATAAAATATTTACCACAGTAATTATTCCAAATGTCTAAAAATAAAAGTTACCTATTTACACAATTTGAACATCCTGATTCCAAATATGGAATCCATTTTTCTAAATTCAAAACACAGAAGTGGAAGAAATTAATTTAAAATTAATTCCCGCTGTCAAAACAAAAAGCACTTTTTTAAGAGATAATAACTATCAAAAGATTGACACTTGTTTATGTTCGGTTTAATTGTAAAATTATGTCCAATGACCAAAATTATATTAAATGGTAAAAAAATATTCTAAATATACTTTAAAACCACTCAAATTCATAATTTATCACTATTAATTATTTTGATTAAAAAAGTTGTTTTTAATTAAAATTTAGTAATTTTCACTATTCATCAAAATATGAAAGTTATCCGAAAAGTAAAAAACTTTCACCTTAAGCTAAATTAGATACTCCGAATCCTAAAATGATGTCCATTTTGGGAGATAAAATTTCTAAATTTTTAAAAGGTAGGTATTACTATTCATAATGGCTAGTTTGATTGGTTGTGGTGTGTTAGAACTCGAAGTTGCGTACAACACACGCTACTGTATTATTCAAAGTAAAGTGTACCGTGGAATCTTGGGATGTTTCATTTTAAATTTTTTGATGTCCCCCATTTAGTCAAAAAGTTTAAAATATTGTATTTAAAAAGGTTTCACTATTAAAAGTTGATAAAAGTGCAATACTGAAAATGAATCTGTTCTTGCATTATGTCTAAGAAACTCATAATATGGATTCTAAAATTATAAGGATTATATAAAGGTTAAAATTTAGTTAATACTATTCATAACCTCTTTTGAATGACTTATTTTTTGGTATGTCATGGTGTGATTGAACTCGGTGTTGCGTGTAGTGCAAGTTATTGAATTATTTTGAAGAAATAACACACTATGAAATCTTGGGGTGTTACATTCACCCCTCCTTCAATAAACTGCGTCCTCGCAATTTGAAATTGTTCTTCGAAAATAAAATGTTGAAAATATAAAATATATTTGTGGGAAAACCCACATCGGAAATTGGGTTACTAAAATTTAGTCTTAATATGAGTAAAAGAGAAATGAAAGGGTCACCACCAAATTATGATCTCGATTAGGAGAACATTGGTGGAAATTAGAGACATATAATTGGGTGAAAAACATAAATATTTATAGGTAGTGATTGAGGTCGTCAATCACAAACAAGTATAAAATTGAGGTCCTTAAACTCATCAATCTATGATGATTTGAAATACCATCGGTTCAACAAAACATAGGGTATTTGGATAACACATTTTTGACGTTTCAAAATATCTTAGTTGAAATCCCACATCGAAAAATGAATTAATGGGGCCTCTATTTAAAATAAAGAGTGGAAAGTATGCAGATTACTGAAAATAACACATACTAGGGTTCCATGTAGGAAAATATGGATATGGAGAGAAATACAACCATCAATTATCTGATGGAGAGTGGTAGAGAACATGGCTATGAAAAGGCCAACAATCCCAAAGCCATAAATTAGTGATGATTTAAGGTACCATCTAGGAAAACATTTTTGTTCTATGTTCCTTTTATTAATGTTGAGGAATTTATTTATGATATTGGTTAAGATCATAAGGATATATAATTACTTTATTATTAGAGTTTTATCCATTAATAAATTTCTATCACAAACTCATCTTTCACTCTAAAAGATAACAGAACATAAAAAAATTTTCTATTTATACTATTCGTATAGGGTTCCAAAATAAATGAATTTATAATTCATCTACCAGATCTTTTAAAAAAAACTACATTATTTAATCCAGGACATCTCGTGGGCCAGTGGTAGGTGATACACCCTTGTCGCCCTTCGGTTGCGGGTTCAAGTCTCGCAGCCTTGCCGGACGCGACGGGTTGCCGCCCGACCTCCGGGTTTTCCTTTTATGGAAATCCAAAATAATCCAAACTAGAACTATCCAAAATACTTCTATCCAAACTCACAGTCCAACATTTATAAGGAAGGTAAACATAATGTAGATCCTTTTTACCCCGTAATAGCGTATGAATACCTTCATCATGTATTCTTTTAATACCCTGAAACATCCGGAATTACCATATTCCTTATTGATTACATTCATGATCCCTTATTCTATATAGAATGCTGGATATACTTCATCAATCCAAAAATGTTTTAAACCCCAACAATGATGGAATATACAAATCATTAATCAGTTCCAAGGTAGTCAAGAATATCCAATATAATTTATCCAAAACAATCATGTATTATTCCAAGATCACTACCTCGGTATCAGAACTATATTATGGTTTATCATTCTCTCAACCATATATTTTCCAAAAATTTATCCTGCTATTGAGTCACTTTTCTTTGTTCCACACAATCTCAAGTCCTTAATGAAATAGTACTGCAGTACAATCCTTATATACTCCATAATTATTATAACAATTACATTGTTGATACAACACTCAATTGACATAATCAATATAAGAACTCTAATCATTCCTCTTCATCTGTGGTAGAATCATAACATGATTATTATCCAATAGCATCATTTGCGGCACAGTCTGATGACTGGGATATAGGTTTACATAGTGTCCAAACTACATTCAAATGAAGCATTGTACATTTGAAACCATTTTCTTACCCTTGCAGTCACGTACTTTGTACCCTTTTCCTCCACACTTATAACAAACTCCCATTCATTTTAGGAAAGTTCCAGGGTGTTTCTTTCCACAGTTATAACATATGGGAAAATTCTTCTTTTCCCTCTTCCTTTTATCCATCTTTCTCTCTTACATCCTTTTCTTCACTTGCTTACCTTCAAATCCTTCGGACTCAGTAAACTATTTACTTATCTTATAAACACATGATATTATTTCTTCATATGATGATAATACATGCGAGACTATTTCTCTTGTAAATTCTGGCTTAAGACCATAAAATATATGATACTTATTTCTCTTTGTATCATGTGCATTGGTAGAGTTCTCATTCCTTCTACTGGGCACCATTTCTAAACAATGGCATACATTAGATTAGTTTATGAATAACAATACCTAATCCCAAACTTGTAAAACACATAACATAAATTAAATAGTATATGAATATAATCCATAATCATAAAAATGTATCCTTTGAGGAAGTATATACTCATAAACCCTTCATAATGATTTGTAAAGAAAATGAGAGTTATCCTAAGCATATCCCCCGGGAGTGTCGTAACCAAGAGTGCAGCAAGGCCCATTGTCGTGCACCAGTTCCCGTTCGAGTCTAGCTCAAAGCGGTGTTTTCGGGTTTTACCCCTAGGAACATCTGTGCCAGAGCCGCCTCTACCTGATCGTATCCAGACATGGATGTATTGCTCAGAAAACTCACAAAATCTCTACAATACCAAAATTATAGGAAGTTCTTCTATACTAATCCTCAAAATTCATTTTAAATCTATGTGCTCTAATCAGAGTTTATCTAAATCTAGCTTCAAAGGTTTGTACTAAACATCCTCTGATGCCAACTGTAACGCCCTGACCCTAGTTACCCAGAGTCGGTGCATTATTACATAACATTGGCATGATCACAAGAAAGATCAAATCTCGAAAGACCGATTGGTTTAGTAGCCTTGGAAACACTAGATATATTCATAAGATTTACATTACATCATAAAGTGAAAAACTACCACGACAAGATAATGTCTCCATAGTCCACACTATTATCCCATCATAATATCCCTGTAGGTCATTCATAACTTAATTCTTCACATCCTGGGAAAAATAAAAAATAGAAAAGGGGTGAGCTCAAATGCCCAGTAAGGATAACAATATAGCAGAACATTCAAAAATAAGCATAAATATTTAAGGCAATGCATTCCTAAAACAAAAGCCTTTTAAACTTGAACTTCAACATAGTATGGCAAAAGTAAAATGAAATAATTCCATTTACTTGTTCACATGGATATTCTACTAGTTAAATAATCACATGCAATATCAATAACCACTTTCATAATGTTGGAATGAATAATGCAAAACTTTAATTTCTTTGTCAAGGCCTCGTCCCAAGACCTTGGGGCTATCTGTAACCGGAACCCAACCCGGAGTGCCTCTAATAACCAGACACCAACCCAGAGTGCCTCTAATAACCAAACACCAACACAGAGTTCCTCTAATAACCGGAGACCAAACCAGAGTTCCTCTAATAACCGGAGACCAAACCGGAGGGCTTACTTTTACCTGTCCCCAACCCAGAACATACTTGTCTAACACATTCATCTGAATGAAAGGTTGAAATATAACATAAACTTTTGGATTAAAAATAACTTATGAAATGTCAATACTTAAAAAAAACCAAGAGTGACATAAGAATAGCATATCCACAGTCAAAAATACCACAAAACCTTCAATACAATATATAAGTTTTGTATCATAATAAATCAACTTCAAATAATCTTAACAGCCATCAAAGGATGTTGACATAGATGAAATAAAAACTATTTTAGAGAAATATTTCTTTTTTTTGAAATCATTTTAAAAGTAACATAATTATAATACATTCAATTTGAAAATATTCTTATAATCTTGTAAGGTAAGCTTTGAAGATTTTATAACGGCGGTAAATAGCCGCACCTGCCGTATAAGTTAAAAAAACATTCTTACCTTAAATTTGTCGAAAAGGTTAAAAGTGCCTTGTTTGGAAAACGACGGAAAGATTCCTTTCGAAACAAATAAGGGTATAAATGACTTTAACCCATATTCTTGTAAATAGTAAAAATGTCTTGAAATACATTATTAAGAAACATGGATGTGGCTGATTAAGAGATCACGGTAGATTATTACGTATAAACAACTTCGGATAATGAAGAGATTGTGAAATAACCCTCACCAATTTGGTAACATATGAAACATACAACCCATGAAAGAGGAATCATACAATGAATATGTAAATACACATAAATTAGTGTGTATTACACAAGGAATATAATTATGGGCAGTACATACACCACACAAAAGGTAATGGTGGCAATATGGCATGAATCTCAAGGGAATAAGGAGTGAGATGAAAACACCTTACCTTGTACTTTTCCTTGGTTGGGGTAGGTTTATCTCCTGTATAATGGTGAAATAATTGTTATTAAATTATACAATAATCATATACATTAATATGATATCATATATGATCTTTTAATATTGATTTGATAATAATATCTTAGTATTATTGTTGTTTCGGGTGTTAACTTACATGTTTTCTTTTATATGTTTTGTTACGTAATCCATGTTTTTAATGGATAGGTTGTATATTATTCATATCCAGAATGATATCAAATCCTTAAACATTATTTTTAAATCATCAAATGATAATTATACTTGAATGGATACGATGGAGAATGAATCTCATCGCATTCGTGTAGACGGTAGTCCGTACGTACGCACGAGCGGCAATATCATTATTTTGAAATAATATATAAATGGTTGTTATATCATATATAAAGAATAATTAACATGTTATATTTATTATTTACATCAGTTACATATCATTATTATACCCATCCAAATAATAATATATTGAATAACAATTACACCACGACGTGGAGACGGTAAGCTGTACGTATGCACGTATGGTGACATGTTGTTCAAAGGGTGGATAGAATACTGAATATGGTTGTACCATATTTATAATAACATCACAATATATATATATGATACTGGAGTTATTATTTTAGAATGGAAATAACAAAGTAAGAAGAAGTGGAAGAAGAAAGGAACTTGGAAAAGCGTGGTGAAATCATTACCTCTTCTTCGGGTTCTTCCTTTTGATTTGATAAAAAGGGATCCTTAGGTTGGCTTTATGATCAAACTAAGGCCTCTAAATTGTAGTGAGAGAAGTTGGGAGAGTATTTGGGCAGAGTTTTGTCGAACCAAAATGTTTTTATGGTGTGAATAAATGATAAGGAGGAGTGCCCTTTTATAAGAGGGGTGAGGGGAACCTTTGGAAAAGCTAGAAATATTAGTTTATAATAAAATCATATTCGGTTTATAATGGATCCAAAGTTGGTTAGTTAAATTTTAAGGTGGGGAGGGGTATAAAGCAACTCATCCATTAGAATTTAGACAGGTTTGGATACTTATATTAACCTTATCGTTAAGTATTAACTCTAAGTTAATTAGTTTCACTTTTACAATGTCTTTTTGTATTTTTATATAATATGGTTAATAAACTTACTATATACATCCAATAGACCCCAAATTGGTCCTTTAATGAGACACCTATAATGATATAAGTCTCTTGGCCGAACCTTAGATTTTTAGGAATTTAATATCAATTAATAATATAATATTTGTTTTAAGAACTCTTTTATGTCAATTTTGACACTATTCAATAGTTGATTTTTTGGAAACTCATAACAGATTGATAACTTCTAAAAAATACAATTACATCAATACTAATATATCATATTATCCTAAAAAATTAGTTTAATTCATTAAAAGTTTCATATTATATTTATTTGGGAATTTATAATATCAATTATTTTAATGTTTCACTATTATAGTAATTACTTCATCATTATTGTGTCATAACTAAATTATATTATTTAATATTTAAAAAATTTATATAAAATATCATTATGTAGGAAATATTTTTATCTTACTAATGAATATTTATAATCTAAATTAAAACATATATAACCCTATGTAAAAATTGTTTTTCTAAAAGATATATGCTTGTGTCATTTTTGTATTCATTTTAACTTAATTAAAATAAAGTGTCCCTATCACCTACAAGTGAAACCATGGGGTCCCAAAATCGACCCAAAGATACCTATGGTCGAACAGGTATCAAACAATAAGTCTAAGACACGTTTTAGGGTAATTTAGTATTAATATAATATTATTTTTTAACACTTATTTACCGGATTTACCCTTAATCATGGTAAATAAAATATTTACCGCAGTAATTATTCAAAATGTCTAAAAATAAAAGTTACCTATTTACACAATTTGAACATCCTGATTCCAAATATGGAATCCATTTTTCTAAATTCAAAACACAGAAGTGGCAGAAATTAATTTAAAATTAATTCCCGCTGTCAAAACAAAAAGCATGTTTTTGAGAGATAATAACTATCAAAAGATTGACACTTGTTTATGTTCGGTTTAATTGTATAATTATTTCCAATGACCAAAATTATATTAAATGGTAAAACTATATTCTAAATATACTTTAAAACCACTCAAATTCATAATTTATCACTATTAATTATTTTGATTAAAAAAGCTGTTTTTAATTAAAATTTAGTAATTTTCACTATTCATCAAAATATGAAAGTTATCCAAAAAGTACCGAAATTTCACCTTAGGATAAATTCGATACTCTGAATCCAAAAATGATGTCCATTTTGAGAGATAAAATTTCGAAAATTTTAAAAGGTAGGTATTACTATTCATAACGGCTAGTTTGATTGGTTGTGGTGTGTTAGAACTCGAAGTTGCGTGCAACACATGCTAGTGTATTATTCAAAGGAAAGCGTACCGTGG
The DNA here is from genome assembly GCA_963277665.1 of Viscum album. Classification (NCBI taxonomy): domain Eukaryota; kingdom Viridiplantae; phylum Streptophyta; class Magnoliopsida; order Santalales; family Viscaceae; genus Viscum; species Viscum album. The sequence goes on from OY728146.1 coordinate 367,581,039, forward strand.
AATCTTGGGATGTTTAATTTTAAATTTTTTGATGTCCCCCAATTAGTCAAAAAGTTTAAAATATTGTATTTAAAAAGGTTTCACTATTAAAAGTTGATAAAAGTGCAATACTGAAAATGAATCTGTTCTTGCATTATGTCTAAGAAACTCATAATATGGATTCTAAAATTATAAGGATTATATAAAGTTTAAAATTTAGTTAATACTATTCATAACCTCTTTTGAATGGATTTTTGTTTGGTAAGTCATGGTTTGATTGAACTCGGTGTTGCGTGTAGTGCAAGTTATTGAATTATTTTGAAGAAATAACACACTATGAAATCTTGGGGTGTTACAAGTGTAAGGGGGAGGATATATCCTCTTTGTTACCAACATATCAAGCATATATATTATTGTCTTGTGAGAGAAATTATCTAACTAAAATGAAAGAGACTAAAAAAAGAGTGTCCTGAAATACATTCCCATTTAAGGGAACATTGAGATGTGTTTCTCAAAGAAATTTTAAGTCTACCTCCAACCTGAGAGGGTTCATTTTTAGTCTAACATATACATGGATCTCATCCAACACCTATTTATCCATATATAATTGTCATTGATGAACATATTAAGCTAATGAAAAAACTACATGAAAATCTAGATAATGGGTTTATATAATAGAGTTCATTACTATGGGGTGAACCAGTCCACTTCACTAAGAACTAGGATTGGTTAATTCACTTATTCACGGATTAATAAAGGGATCAACATGATCATGATAATGAAAAAGTTTCATATTTTATATATTGAAGATTTATTAGATCATGTACATACAACCTACTATTTAATTATGAAAGAACATCAATCACGGTATTATGATGTAATGGTAAAGATGGGGGATAACCCCCAGACTACTTTTCATTCATGTAATGGAAACTAAAATTACATAATGATTCTAATCGAACTCATTAATACTCATGGAATTTTTATGGACTTGAATTATAAATTATTTATATATTATGTCAACCAATTTTTGGAATTTTTTATAGAGGTCATTTTCAACAACTACAAATGTAAGGAGGACATGAGTTGAATTTGAATAATCTGATGAGGTCCTTAGAGAAAGGAAAAAAGAATTAAAATAATATTAAATTTTTCTTCTGGATGGAGACAGTAACATTCATATGGAATTTATTCACCAAGAAAGGGATATCTATAGATCCATAAAAAATGTAGAAAATTTATGGGCTGTAAAAACAAACTTATGTGATAGGAATAAATAGATTCCATGGATTATCTTGTTAGTTTCATTTATTTTTGAGAAAACCCTCTAGCTATATAGTCCCCTTACTAGGATAGCTCAAAAAGGAATTACATTTTTTATGTAATAATTAATTCGAGGAAAGAATTAAAGTGTTAATGAATATAATAATTACTACTCATTTTTTTCACAAGTGGGGAAGGATTAAGGATCTATAGAAATGAATATTAAACGGTATTTGATTGTGTACCCATGAAAAATTAAAAACTGATATCTTTTTCATTCATCTTAATAATGATCCATGAGAATAACTACCCCAATCCTTATTTATAATTGGCTGCATTAAAATTTGAGTGATAAATTTGGTAGTATTATCTTTACAGGAAGATGTGTGATATATACATAGAACATAAAATCCTCATGAATATACTAACACCAAAATAACTTAATATACATAGGTAAAGATGATTATAACTAACCGAGTATTACAATTAATCCATAGATTACCATCCTTTGACTAAAAAAATGTGAATAATACACTTATTAGAGAGGATATCATAGCTCTTTCCGTGATGAGGATTTCAAGGGATCTAATAGTCCTAGGAATGAAAATAAAAAGAGTTTAAATAATAAAGTGGTATTTATCATAATTTTTTCATGTAAATTCCCAACCATCTGTTTTCATTAGGATCAATGATTCTTGGGATGATTTTATGCTTCCACCAAATATAATTTTGGAATATTTATTATATCAACTTTGCTACAGAAGGAGTTATGGGGAATGGAACCCATATATGTGTCCCATCATCTATAGTACTGAAGCGGAATACTCTGGATGATTAACAAATATTATACATCTTTTTTCAACTATGAATCACTATGAGGAATATATATTTGAAGAAAAAAATATGAGGGGGGTTACTTGAAGAGTGATATATTAGAGTTTTTATCTTAGTTATTATTTATCTAGAAAGAACCATAAATATAAAAAATTTATAAACATATAATGAAACATTTTACCATTCTATTATGTAAGTGGGATGACCTAAACATTGATATCATCATATGACTCCCCATGACACCTAAATCCAATAAATCTACATGGGTGGTAGTCGATCATCTTACTCATCAGTTCATTTCATTTCCATCGTGGAATATTTTTATCTTGAAAAACTCAACAATATATGAATAAGTGATGCGGTGAGACTATATAGATTTAATATATTATGTTTTTGTCCAGTATATGAGGATTACATTGATGTCTTTGAGAAGGCTTCAAAATTCTATGAGGACATAAGAAATTTACATCACTTATATTCACCCTTGGACTAATGGTCGGTATGAAAGGACAATTTATTTAATAGAAAATATGTTAATATCATGTTAAATATATCTCTAATGATTTAGGGATAAACAACATCAACTAATGGAATTATCATATATAAAAAATCATCCCTATGAGAATTCAAATGGATACTTTTGAATATTTTTTGGGAATATGTATCAGACTCTGACATGATGGGGTGAAGTTAGAGAGTGGAAGTTTATTGGACCTTATCTTATCCAATAGTTGATAGATAAGGTTCAAACCATTTAGCATTATATAAAATCCACATAATGTCAACATAATACCTATGTAAAAAATCATCAATGAGACCGGGAGTTTTAGGACAGTGATAAAGTGTTCCATTAAATATCTCAATGGAACATATTGTCGAGGTTTGGGAGGAATATAAAGATTAGTCTAAGATACATCTTCCCATTTAATATCCTTGATCTTAGCAAAGTGGTGTCTTATAAACTACCACTCCTACATAACCTATATAAATTACATGATGTGTTCAATTTATGCTTATTGAGAGAGTACATACTAGACCCCTCTCATGTAAACAATACAGAGGTGGTACAATTGGATAATGATCTTTCATATGAGGAGATGTAGGTGAATATATTACATCTTGTATAGAATGTTTTACAAAATAAGAAAACTCACCTCATCAATATGTTGTGGAAGAACCACAAGATTGAGGAAGAGACATGGGAACTTGAAGAGGAGATAAAATTGAAATACCCTCATCTTTTTTAATGTACAGAATGAATATTTTGAGGGATAAATTTATAAATGGTGGAAAAATTAAATGAATCAAATTGTTACAAATGAAATTTATTATCATGAAGTGAATAAATAAATCACAATGTAATGACATTATAGAGCACACATTCACTAAATTGGTTATTTTGGAATATCATATCCTACCAGATTAAAAAGAAAATATTTAGTATAGACAATGATATTATATACATTTAGTAATGATAATATGATTAATATATATGTATTGTTATGACATTTTCCGTTGATATCTATGAAATAGTTATGGCCACAACCAGTATGATTGTACACTCTGAATCCCATTTAAAATATCCTTCAAGGGAGGTTGAATATATTGTATTTTCCCTTTAACAATCCCAATATTAGATTCATCAACTAATGCGTGAGAAAGATCATTTTTAGGATAACATCAAAATCATCAAAATCAGGGCCCTATCTACATTCACGAATCCACTCCATGGAAATATAAATATTTGACACCTTACCATTTCATATATTGCTGGAGTAATAAAAGAAAATGTATATCAACCCTAATTTAATGAATATGTATATTTTATTTTCTATAAAATGTGTATTATATTATTTATTTATTTATTATACTTTATAAATAACTAAATAATGAGTTTGATAAATATGTGATTTTAATATAACAAAAACTCAAATTGAGTTTTTATGTAATAATAAATTTCTATTTAGAACATAGTTATAAAGAATTCATGACCTATCCAAATAAAATTAATTTAAATAAAATATTATTAATAAATATTATTTATTAAAAATATTTGATAATATATTTTTTCAATGGAAAAAATATATTTTATATGGGTCAAAAACTATTATTGTTAAAAAAACAATATCTTTAAATAATCATGGATATTAATTTTAGTGATCTATTTATCATATTTAGGGATTTTTTTTGACAAAAAAAAATTATTTTTGATTCTCCATGTTGAAATTATCTAATGGTAAATTTTTCACAATTTTCTGATTCTGTTAAATTTTCAGTTAGAAATTAAATATGGAATAATAACATGGTTTGTAATATGACATCGTAAAAGCCCAAAAATGTTGAAATAAATACTATAAAAACATTTATATGCTTTATAAATATATTATATTAAAATAATTTATTTTTGAGGTTATTTTATTAATTTTATAATACCATTATAAATCATCAAAAACCTATACTATAAATTATGGTTTTAAGAATCGATTATTTGTGAATATGACTCACTTCCACATCACCAAGGGTAATATTCTAATGAGTTCAGTTCTTGGACATATAAAATCAAAAAAACCACTCGTATTTAGAAACAAACATGGTATGAAACCTTGGAAATGTATCTAGTTTTTATTACACTATTTTATAGAGTCCAAAACCTGGGATTCAGAGATAATATAGAATTAATATATATTTTTGAATATACACCCACCCAAACTCCCACTTATCTAAACTAAAAACCACTCGAGAAATGAATTACTCATACTGGTCCACTCTTGATCCATCCCATGGTTCCTCATGCTCTCTTGATGATAATCCCATATTTTTGGAAACACCCCTCAATGTATGTGATAATATATTCCTCCTCTTTTTTCAAGAACATTATTTATATTATACCAATTTATTTTTGATTACTAATGTTGGTGTGACGACCTGGACTCTGATGCCACTTAACGGTGCCCCATGCCTAGTAAGCCACATGGCCTTAATCGTATCTTCCCAAATGCGAGAGGCTGTCGACTTTCAGTGAGGTCCTAGGGTGTGTCATTGGGATGACTATGCCCACATTACTAGAGTGTAGTATAGTGGAGGATATGTATAGGAATATTATAAAATTGAAACAATATAATTAAACAACTAAATCAATATGTATAAATAGAGGAATAAAACTGATAAAATTGATATACAATGAGAATAATAACTATATCAACTTGAATAGTGATTATTTAATGTCATGTCACTAGAAAAATGAAAATCATAGATACAAGATAATAAGAATAAAATTTTTTACATGGTAAATAGAAACAAAGTCTACTCCAAGAATCTCTTGATCCTACATAGTTATCTACTATCAAGATCCATCCTATCAGCACAAAATCAAATTTTGGAAGCTGCGTGCTTCCCTTTGTCAATACCTACAACCAAGTAATCTACTCTCGGTACCAAATGAAACATCGAGAGGGTGTGTGATAAATCTTAGTGGGACACCACCAATGAGGTCTATAACATCTGTCCCGTGTAATAGAATATAGTAGTGAGTAGAAATATATAAAAGGTAATGCAACGAGTACAAAATACCTAAATACCCAAGTACGTGATTCAGCCCCTGGCTGGCATCTGAACATGTTAACAATTCATTAATTAAATAAATTTCCATTTAATATTTTTAATTCAATTTAGGAATATCCAACACTGACATCACCTTTTGATAGTATAAGTAGTGAAGTCCCGAGGATGCAATAATAAAACTAATCAATGATATCCAGGGAGGGAATTCTAGGGTAAAAACCTAGGTAACGTAAACACACAAAAAGATAACTCAGTAGTATCTAAGTCTATATAAAGGGTAAGAGTGTAATCCAAGGAGCGTAATCCATTTCATTCCACAATAAGGTTCCTACCGAGTCCAAGTTGATCAACCAAGGTAGAACAGGGCTATACAAAGACATAGCCCTCTGGGATTTCACCATGGAACCTACTAGTCAATGATGGATCTAAGGAGTGTATATGAGGTGTCATAAAATAATGAAAGGGACCCAATAGTACTATACTTTGAATCCAAGGAATATACATGAACCATAATCTAGGTGGCTATTATCCTAAGCAAACTGTATCCCAGAATCGGAATGGGGTTCCCGAGACATAATGTACTCTCCTCTCAGAATACAAGGTGAGAAAGAGTCAGTCCATTTCTATTTGATGTTGCAATAAAGTAATTATTCATTTGGATCATTTATTCCCTTTAATTAGTATAGGTAGGTCAAGTAAAATTGAATCCTTTGGTCCACATCTTGTATTTTATTATAATTAATAGTCCTAGTAGCTTTGAAACCATTTAATCAAGTCTACGATTTCCATTAATGCTTATTCTGTTATTGTGGTTCACTTCTCTTACTTCCATCAACATAGAAGGGGTTCTATATACATTTGACCTTTATTCAATATATTTTGATAAGGCTGTGTTATATACTTAGTATACATTCCATTTTATATTCCATATTTCACATTTAATAATCATTTATAAGCACTTACCATAGGTAGGTCAAGTGGTGAGAATACATGGTACATGCCATTATGCAATTATCATTAATAAAAATACATTTATTATAAGGAGTCTCACCTTTAGAGAGGTCAAGAAAAGGAACACCTGAACAGTGGCTCAAATGTTTCAAAACGCTAAAAACCCAATTAAGGAATGACCTTTGACATGATGTAGATTGATTTGTGAGTGAAACCACAAACAACTAATCACCTATTTTGAAAGAGCTGAACCATATAATTCTAACTAGTATAATCATGGCATGTTAATTATAAGAAACATTTTCCAAAAACACCAGTGGACCCCACACGAATATTTCAAAAACAAAAAACATTAGGGATGACCTATATTCCACCCATCATAGGGTCGTACGATCATTATCCTCCAGTATCAGCCATTGATCTTCCATGGATTAGACTATATCTAAGAAAATGTAAACAACTCTAACATGGCGATAACTTGGTTAAGAGTGAAAGAGAATAAGTATGGATAAAGGGGACTCGAGTACATACCGTTGCACATCCTACATGAAAAAAATAATATCAATCGAATGTCGGATGAAGAAGATCTCTTGATTCCCAGATTTGATCTTCAAAATCCCAAAAATTGATCGAGTATTAGGTCAATCCAGCCAAATCTCAGATTAGGGAGGAAGGGGTTGGAATAATATACCATTAAAATAATTTTGGTCATTTTACACATGTTTTTACCTTGTGCATGGTTTTTCCGCATAGTTTTTCAAACCATGCGCAAACTCTATGAGACAGTTCTGCATAAAAATTATTCCTCTACCCGGTTTGATCAAAATGTTTTCCAACCATTCACAGTTACCTGTAAAAAAGTGATGTTACCATGGTTTGGATGCACAGCTGTGGGCTTGCCGTTCGAGGTTCCACTATCTGAAAAAAACACAATCCACATGGTTTGGGAAAACTATTTGATAACTATGCACAAACCATGTGACATGGCATGTTTTTTCCAAAAAGAGGTGTTTCGAGCTCCAAAAAAGCCAAAGAAAACATCAAACCCTTTTCTAACACATTTGACCTCTATATTAGGTACAAAGTAATGATTTACACTTAAAATTAAAGTATCCATACTGGTGTGAAAATCTTAGTTCTTGTTGTCATCACACCTTAAAAGAACACACCCCCCGAGTTCTCATACCAAGGGTAGGGAAAAACCATCTGGGTAGAACTCTGGCCACTGAGAATGTACATCAGCTTCCATCTCCCAAGTCTCATATTGTACTAGGTTTTGCTGAAAATTCATCCGTATAAGAGGGATTGACATGCCTCGGAGATCCTTTGTGCTTTGGTTAACTATTTTTACTCGATATTCCTCAAAGGTAGCATCGACATCTAAATTAACCTCCTCAGAATCAAAGGTATGGGATGAATAAGAATGATATTGGTGATGTAGTGGGACATTAAAGACGTCATGCATGGAATGATACCTCTGAGGTCGTAGAAATTGATAGGCTACCGACTCGACACTCTCTAGAATTTTGAAAGGCCCGACGTAACAGGGAAAAATATTTCCCTGCTTTTGTAACCGTATATGCCCAAGCCTGGGTGTTACCCAAAGAAAAACATGATCCACATCCTCGAACTCAAGAGACCATCGATGAAGATCAGCATAAGATCTCATCCTAGACTAACCAGCAGTCATACGCTTCCTAATCAGATGGACATATTCTAAAGTCTCCTAAATGTGGAGAGGACATAGTAGGGATTCTTTAACTGCCTTTAGTCAGACCAAAGGTGGACAACATGGCCTACCATATTAGGCCTCAAAAGAAACCATTTGAATCGTCAACTAAAAATAGTTTTTATAGGAGAACATGACTAGAGGGTTATGCTTCTCCCAAGAACCGTCGAATTCAAGGACGCATGCTCGGAGCATATCCTCAAAATCCTATATTGTCTATTCCGATTTTCCATTAGAATGAGGGTAAAAATTGGTTATTAGAAGAACCTGAGATCCCTATGCTTTCTACAAACCCTTCCAGAATCATGATGTTAAACAATCATCTTTAGATGAAATGTTAGTTTATGGAACCCCGATTAGTAGTATGATCTCACAAACATACAGTCTTCCTAATTCATCAACTAAGAATGTATACCAAATAGGAATGAAGTGGGATGATTTCATTAGTCTATCAATGACTACATGATAGCACCTCTACACCATGATGACCTAGGTATGCCCACTATGAAATAAATTTCAACATCTTCACATTTTCATTCCGGGACTGGAAGTGGTGTAACAAGCCTATAGGGATTTGGTGGTCCGCCTTCACCTGCTAAATGGTGGAACACCGAATGATGAAGACTACAATCTGAAGTTTCATTACAGGACATAAATACTTGCATTAAATATCTTGATACATCTTCTAGATTCATAGATGATGTGCCCACTGGGAAGAATGTGACTCTTTCATGAACTCCTATCTCACATGTGCAGGATCCCAGATACATCCACATAGATGCAGGATGTCATCTCTATCCATTGACCAATCCATATGTGGGTTTTCTCCAGATATACTCTCATGAAGAGTCAAACCTTCAGGATATGAAAACTGAATACTCATCACCCTCTCAAGATAGAAGATGTAAATGATAAGGCAGAGAGGTAATATTTCTCACAACTGTCATGAAAATACAAATGATTTTCAGAAAATAGGGCCATTAACATCCATTCAACCCTGGCTTTGTGCGCAGCCTATGTTTGAATTTTCCAACTCAGGGCGTCTTCAACCACATTTCCCTTTTCATGCATATAGTCATGCTAAAAATCACATTATTATATATATTTGACCCATCTTCATTTTTAGAGGTGTAATTCATGCCGCGAAATGATATACATGAGCCACTTTTGATCGTTATACACTAAAAATCTCTCACCCAAGAGATAATGTACCCAGCAACATAAGGCGTGGACACATGCTACTAGCTCGAGGTAATGTGTCAGGTAAATTTTCACATGAGGCCTTAACTATTGAGATCTGTAGGCAACGACATTGTCTTTTCACATAAACGTTGCTCCTAGTATAATGCCTAATGTATCGAAGAAGATGATATATCCTTAACATGGTTCTGGAAGAATCAGAATACGTGTCAAGGAAAGCCTCCATTTTAGTGCCTGAGGATTTCTTGCATGCTTCTGAACACAAGAACTGAACACCCTTCATTGAAAGTCTAGTAAGAGCTGCAACAATACAAGAGAAGTCTTGTATGAAACGCCTGTAATATCTAGCCATCCCTAAGAAACTACTGATATCAAATAGGTTCTTAGGCTATTCCGAGGAGACTAAAACACTATCCTTTTTAGGGTCAACATATACTCATGATTCTGGAATAAAATTACCCAAGAAGTGGAATTTGTCGATCCAGAAGTCACATTTATTGACCTTGGAATAAAGACGATTCTCTCTCAGTGTACACAGAATGATATCAAGATGTTTTTTATGGTCGTTATGAATTCGCGAATACACATTGATGTTGTTCATGAAGTCTATGACAAAAGCGTCCAAATAGAGATAGAGAACCCTATTCATCAATGCCATGAAAACAGTAGGTGTGTTCGTGAGACTGAATGTCATAACAAGATTCCCATATAGACCGTACCTGCTATGGAATGTTGTACGAGGTTGGTCTTGTGACGACCCGACCCATACTGGGGCTCGAGCCGCAACTAACCATAGCCTGCCTCCATAGGTCAGGGGCTGGAAACTTGTGCCGAAGGCACAACAAACTATGGGAGGCTGTTGAATAAGAAACTGTAAAAACACACATAGCCAACTCAATACAAAAGTGCAGAGAAAGGAAAGAAAAATGTAACACTGCTACAAAAGGGAAACCAGCATACAGGCATTGTCCTCTAACCAGTACAAGTAAAGTGCTAAAAAATACTGACAAGTATACTGAATAGTAAAAGGGAAAAACATTTCCATCTAGAAAGGTGCTACAACCCGACAACATGTAAAAAGAATGTAAACTGCTGGTGAGTCTCACCCCCAGAAATCCTCCTATGACCACTGAACGCAGCTCAAGCTCCTATGTCCTCTATGCTCCTCTTTATCCTCGATCGACCTGTATATCATCTACAAGGGCACACCATGTGTGGGAAAATCCCAATTAGGGGTGAGTGTAAGGATACTCAGTAGGATTCCCCAAAGACTCTAGGGAGAAAAAAGTAGGTACAAAAACAGAGTGTAGTAGATAGAAAAAAGAGCATTAAAAGAGTACAAAAGAGAGAGTGCAGCTCAACCCAACAAAAGAAAGGAAGTAGACTCATCCAATGCAAGAGGAGGTAGACCTGAAACGCATGTGGCATACCCCGTGCATCTTCACCCCTGCTGGAAGAAGAGTAATTGAACCCATGGAGTGGGAAAAAAGTACGGTGCATATATATTCTCAACATGAATCTCGAATGAGTGTGTAAGGGGATCTCTATCACCAAGCTCAGCCCAAGAAAAATCGCTAATAGTTCAAAGGATATCCATCTCTAATGCCCAACAATCCCATACGTCAAGTGACCTCATTGATAAACCAGACAACCAAAGGTCCTGCTACGGTAATCATAGAGAAAATTCACCGAATATCCTCATAGAAATAGTTGAGTCTGAAAGAAGTCATCGGGTAACCCACTGCCCTGCCCCGCTGGAGGGTAAACCACAATAGATCATTGGGTAACCCACTGCCCAGCCCTGCTGGAGGGTAAACCACAAGAGGTCGTCGGGTAACCCACTACCCACCCCGGCTGGAGGGTAAACCATAAAAGGGCGTCGGGTAACCCTCTGCCCAACCCCGGTGGAGGGTAAACCCTAAATTCAACTGGTAACCCACTACCCAGCCCCGCTGGAGGGTAAACCCCAAGGTCAACGAGAAACTAACTACCCAGCCCCATTGGAGGGGAAACCCGGAACATGTCCGATAACTCCGCACTACCAGTGCCATCACTGGTTGTCACTAACACCACTATAGTGCATAGGTTTTTAGTGCATTAAAAGAACCTCCAACCAACAACCTTTCATGTTTCCACGTTTAATAAGATCTCGAAAGATGATCTATACACCCAAACCGATTACACAGTTGAAATCATCACGAAAAAACACGTGAGATAGAACTCTTACCTACTAGAAATGGGCTCTTGGTGGAAACGTTATTCAACATTGCTTCATGCCCACACGACATCTCGTGGGGCCCACACCTAGGTCCTGAAAGAGGTCGGTCGAACTACGCCATCACGATGCTCTCGAAAAAACATGCTGAATTGAAAATTCATACACTCCAAATAGACGTGTGATGAAAAAGTTGCATTACGTTGTACACAGCATGAAATACGGAATGTGGGGCCCACACATCAAATCCTGCATCAATGCCTAAAACCACCCTATTCAACTATGGCTCGATGTCAGGGTCACAAAGCCATTGAAGACTCATAAAATTAACTTCAGATGCGTAAGCTACAACTCCCAGCGTTATATGAAAACGGGGCCCTGTGGGGCCCACAACTCGACCCTGAAACACATCACGAAGATCGTACCATTGCATTCCTTGCAGATGACCACGCGGCGTAGGCTATCCATTTGGCCCGAATGTACACATATATAATAAGTTGTAAAAACGCAGCATACTTCTGAAATCTACCTCGTGGGGACCGTGCCTCGGGCCTGAATTTAGGCGGGCATTTTGTGTCGTTGCAATCCCCTCGGAAAACACTAAAAAACGAGTGCCCAAACACCCCAAACAGATGTCCGATGAAAAAGTGGCATTTCGTCGTAAAACGTGCGAACTAGGCCCTATGGGGCCCACACCTTGTCTCCAACATGAACGCATCAAAAAGCATATCAAAACGTTTTCATGAGTACTACGGTCGCGTTACCGCTGACAGCGTGTCAATCGGACATCCTAAGAAAGAGTTAGGTCCAGCTCAACAATAATTAATTAATTAATTAATTAATTAATTATTTGCATTGAGTGTTTCATGCCTCCGAGCAATGAAACCAAACTGCAAGGGTTCCGAACCAACTTTGGAAGGATCGTATCAACTCCAGGGCCACAACGCCTCTGATATCTCATCAAACGGACCTTCGGCTCGCGAGTACGTCCATTGTAAACATTAATAATAATTTAATATTATTAAATTAAAGCATTTATGGTCACCCATCTTCATTAGCAGAACCCCAAATCCCCAAAACCAACATCAAATAGTCCGCCACGCCGACATGAACTGGCAGCTGCAGATGGCGCGTCAAACAGACGTTCCGTTTAGAAGATACAACCCCTTGATCGCAAGGGGGCCCAACGGGGCCAGCTCCCCTAGGCCGGCCCGGTCCGAACCGCCAGCGGGCGGCCCAGCCGCGGGTTTGGCCCGACTCACTGAGGCCCGCTGGTCGTGACCTGCTCCACCTTCACTGGGCCACGTGGCCCGATTCATTGGTACAAATCTGCCATCCTGGCCGGTCTCCCCCATCGCATGCCGCCTCAAGGAGGACCCGTAGTATGCGGGTCCTGTTCCCCCGAGGTCGCTGGCACCACCGACCGGACAACCTTGCCGATCCCTTCAAGCCGCGTCAAGAAAAGGAAACCTGCCTTCGGAGGGTCTTTGTCTACCCCGAACACCCGGGGCGGTCAGTGCCTCTGGTTCCCCTTCGACCGCGACGGGCTGGCGCCCTCGTCGCCTCCACCTCCCGCAGCGCACCGCCGCACCTCGCCGCGTCCTGCGTCGCCCGATGCCGCTCCTCCGCGAAACCATTACTCAACACCGCCACCACCTTGGATACATCGCTCCACTCCTCCAACTGCATATCGCCTGAACCACTTGGTCCTCCGCGCTCCTCCGCACCGGCAGCCGCTTGGTCACCACAGTCTACCGCCCCGCTACGGCCCGCTAGAGTTGCCTTATCCACTTCGACGACACACAACCCATGACTCTCTGATGTCCTGGCCACCCCAGTGCCACAACATGGGCCACCACCACTTCGGGTGCTCTACTGCACAAAAACGGGCGTCTGCCGCGCTCCTAGTTCGTCCTCCGGCCGCCACCCCTTGGTAGAGTCGAACCTTCGTCCGGTCCCCCAACCACTCTGGTTGTTGGAAAATTTTTCCGACACCACTTTCGGGATCCTCGGGGCTGGATCTTCACAACGCTGCCCCTCGCTTATCGATCTGTCATGGTTTTCATGCGTACAAAAATTGGGACGAAGAACTCCCAAGAACGAGAAGTAAAAAAGAGGATCGGATGATAGACATGTTTATTCGACCATCGTCCGAATTCCAAAATGAAATAAATTAAACAAGAAAATTTAAAAAGGTGAGGAAAATTAATCATAAATCCTACCTCGATGCGGCCGTTCATTGTTGGCGATGGGTCCGCTGCAATCCCACCTCGATCTGCCAAGGTTCCGGTGGAGGTTGCTCTTAAATTCGGCGAAGAACGGTGAAGAATTCCGAAGAACAGAAAAGATAGAGAGAGGGAGAGAGAGAAGAGGAAACCCAAACTCCAACTCCCTATTTATAGAGATCCCACACACCACAGAATCCGAATTCACTGTGCCCTCACATTTTATATCGTGCCTAGTCAAAACGCCCCATTTCGAACTCAACAGAAGTCTCATATTTTCATTCCAAGGATTCATTCAAATGTTATTTGAAAAGAACGTCAACGATAAAATTCACTAAGTCATTCTTTCAAAATAACGATTTCCCCTGGGTGACATCTCTCACAGTAGGCCTGTTCAAACAACCTTTAAAACTGCCGTGGGTAAACGGAAAATTTCGGACGCAACTGTGCCCTCATATTTCTGATCTGAGCTACCGTTTAAGAGAAAACATATCCTCTCCATGTGCATAGTATGAACACATGTAATATTTTTATAAAATTTATTATAGGCACACCGGGCCTCGTAACCGCATGCCGTCATCGTTCCTAACTCTGGAAATATATATAGAAACATTCTATAGTCTTATAGGGAAAAACCTGGGTCTCTACATCATTCCCTCGACCATGATTATCATCCCCGAAAAGAAAAAATAGGAAAAAACAAATCAAGAAATAGAGCTCACACCTAGATCTCCCACTCTCAATAAAACATGAAAAACACCATGTTGGAACAACACTCAAACCAATGGTATGGTTCGTACTCATAAGATCTCCTACTCTCTAGGACATGTGTAGGAATATGCACATACCTCATCTGTTGCGACATGTGGAAGACATCGTGTTCCCTCTAATACTGTTGGTAGGATAGGGAAAGATAGTAGGAAACTACTCAACCACTTTCTCAATTCCCTAACGGCCCAAAGAATCTCAGGGGACTTCCCTGGCTGAACCTCTACTTTCCACTTCATGACCGAAATCACGGTTTGTTCCTGGAACATGGTCTCGTGATTCCCTCGTTCAGAATACCCATATGGTGAAACACAAAAAGATATCTGGTCACACAAGTTCTCATAGTCAGTGCATCAAAATTTCGACTCTCTTATATGCTCAAAAGGAAGACGATTCAACACAATCGGCTGCAGAAAAGTCGTGCCCCCCTGCTCCCCAAGGTCAGCTGTAGGGACACCAGCTGCTCTGAAACATCCTGCACTAGTCATGTCTGGGACTTCTTGCTAAGGGAACCTGCTACAACACTGCCATCTTCCAGAACATAGACCACCTCAAAGTGATAGTCCTATAAAAATTTCAACCTGAACCATCACCTCAGGTTCAAGTCTCTCTGGGTGAGGGTGCACCTGAGACACTGGTTGTCTGAGAAAGCCACAAAACTCTTTCCCAGAAGATAGCATATCCATAATATCAGCGCAAGGACCAACACCACCAGTACCACATAGTGAAGAACATTATTCTTTTTATGGGGTTTCCATCACCTCGATCTTTACTTGATAATGGTATCAAGATTGACGTTGAACACCCAAGGTACCAACGAATAGGGCAGGAGGTAAAACTCATCCAACCGCCAGATCTAGACACGGAAATCACATTGCATACACCACGTGTCTTTGCCCACCCCCTCCCCTAGTAAGGAGAGTAATCCATAATACATGCACTCTGCCAAACCCACTAGTGGAACCTTATGTAAAGGGAGGTCATGCAGAAAATCCCCACTGGAAAATCCAAAATCTACTCTAACAATACACCGCACAACCCCGCCATTAATGCACATGTCAGAGGAACTCGTCCATCGCACCTCAATAAAATCCACTTTTGGTAGTACTGAATCTCCCTCATGGTATTGATCGCATCACAAAAACACATCTTATTGGAATACGTACCCATCTTTCCCATGCATTCAAAGCTACGTCGGAAAACACCAACACATGGTTACACCGATACCATGCATCACCCTCGGTAACCCCTCGAACAAGGAGTTAAACGAAAAGAGTACCTCATGTAGTGTCTAACAAGTTCTACTGATAAAAGTAGAAAAATACATAGAGCATACCTCTTATCATCTCATGCGCTATCGTATTGTAGAAATATTTAGCTCACAGCCGCCCACAGCCCCGGCTGCCCTACCTCGGATCCTCCCAGATTCGTCAACGCCGTCGTCCGCCTCACCCACCAAACGCCGCGACTATCCGGGTTCTTCCTCACCTAGGGGTCCTCTGATCATGACAATGCCTCTATTGTGGCGGTGCATCTATCAACTATCTGGAAAACTCAGCACATTTTTTTGAGTAGACTCATGCCATGTGACCTCGCACCTCACAACATATCACTAGGCCTCCTTGGGCTATCTTGATGCTCTACGCTGTCCCCAACCATGTTCCTGAGTCTCATCATGGGGAGACCTATGGAGTTGAGGTCCTTCCAATCAACGTCTCTCTGTCAAAAATTTATTTGTCCCCAGTTCCTGCTCCAGCACCCCGAGCTTCTTGAGGATGCACAAGGGCACTATGCTGGCATGAACCTCCACTACAGAGACCTCGCTCTGGCATCTGTGCTCAGAAGTTTCTGTCATGGACCATGTCCAAAGCGTACCGTCTAAGGTATGAGATCCTAGTCGCATACTCAACCACTGCCATCACTCCCTTCTGAAGCCCCAGTGGCTCTAGAAACCATAAAAAGCGTAAGTTGGTGGGGTAGTAAACCTCATAAAATAGATTCTAGAAGTCATCCCACTAGAGTACCAACTCATCGTGCATCAGAGTAACCGTGGCTCTACTAACACCAAAATGCTCAGTGGAAAAATTCTAGCTGTCAAAGCCACCATCTAACCTGTCAGTGTCCAAACAAGCCTGAAGAGGCGGTCCACCAACTCTGGCCAACCCTTCACTGTCTAAGGGTATGGCTCACTGTGGATCCTCAGCAGTCTCTGACGCTAGAACTCACTTAGTGTGCCCATCCAAAACTCATCATCGACATTCACTGCTGGTACTATCAGCTAATCCCCATGTGGAGGTGTTACTGCATGTCCTCCCGGAGAGAGGGAAATCATATGATGGATCTTGAACTATGGCCTCATCGCTCACGGAGTCGTCATCATGAACCAGAGCTAGTACCTTTGATTGCTATCATCGTAGAGACATCAAAAATCCGATCAAGGAGTACCATGGTCAAATGAGAACAAATATACCAACAATGATGGAGAGATGTCTCAAAATGGACAATCAAGACTCAATCCTATATGATGCATGAACCAAATTCACTGCTACAAGTGTCTCAATGTGCCGAGTTGACAAGAGGGTTATTAGGGTCCTGGTGAATGGAAATGTCGGTTGTCACACCATCACTGGACTCCATATCCTGAGAGCCTCTCTCGAGATACATTGACACTGTTTCCCTAAAACCCAAAAAATTTCTTTTTAGGGATGTCTGAACAACTCCCCAAGGAATGAAACACCTCTGATACCAATTTGTTATGAACCGACCCATATCGGGGCTTGAGTAAAAACTACCCCAAGCCTACCTCTATAGGCTAGTGGTTAGCAACTAGCACCGAAGGCACAAAAAAATATGGAAAGACTTTGCCTATGAAATTGTACACACACACGTAGAAAACTCAATGAAAAAGTGCTGATAAAGGAAAGAAAGATACAACACTAATACAAAAGGGAAACCAATATACATGCATCGACCTCTAACCAGTACATGTAAAGTGCTTAAAATTACAGACACGTAAACTGAACAATAAAAAGGAAAAAACACGTGCCCAACCAGAAAGGTGCCACAACCTGGCAACATGTAAAATGAAAGTAGACTGCTGGTGATTGTCACACCTAGAAATCCTCCTACGACCACTGAATGCAGGCCAAGCTCTTATGTCCTCTATCATCCTCCGTATTCTCGATTGACCTATCTGTCATCTTCAAGGGCACACCAAGTGCGGTCAAAGACCATGCAGGGGTGAGTATAAGGATACTCATTAGGATGCTCCGAAAGGTCTAGGGAGTAACAAAGGTGGTAATAAAATGGTGAGTAGTAGATAGACAACGAATATTACAAGAGTATAAAATAGAGAGTGCATCTCAACCCAACAAAAGGAAAGAAGTAGACTAATCCATTACAAGATAAGCTAGACACAGAGAGTATTTGGCATACCCTACGCGTCTTCATCCCCGCTGGAAGGAGAGTAACTGAACCAAAGGAGTGGGAACAAATGTAGGGTGTATATATATATGCTGAACAAGAAACTAGAAATACTGTGTAAGGGAATCCCTATCTCCAAGCTCATCCCAATATAAATCTCCAACAGTTCAAAGGATATCTATCACTGATGCCCAATAACCCCATACGTCAAGCAGCCTCATCGCTAAACCATAAATCCAAAGGTCATGGTCTGGTAATCACAGAGAAAAGTCACCAAATAGCCTCATAGAAAGGGATGAGTCTGAAAGAAGTTATCGGGTAACCCACTTCCAATCCCCACTAAAGGGTAGACCATACGAGGTCATCGGTTAAACCACAGCCAAGTCCCTCTAGAGGGTAAACCACAAGAGGTTGTCGGGTAACCCACTACCAAGCCCCGCTAGAGGGTAAACCACAAAAGGTCATTGGGTAACCCACTGCCCAGCCCCGTTGGATGGTAAACCATAAAGTCAATGGGTAACCCACTACCCAATCCCACTTGAGGGTAAACCCTAAGGTCAACGGGTAACCCACAACCTAGCCCCGCTAGAGGGAAAAACCGGAACTGGTCTGATAACTCCGCACTACCCCATGCCATCACTTGGTGTCACTAACACTGCTATCTTTCATAGGTTCGGTGTTCGCAAAGGAACCCCTGACCAACACACATTTATGTTTCCACATTTACAAATATCTCGAAGGAGGATCTGCGTGACCAAAAATATTACACCGTTGCAATCATCGTTAAAAAACACACGATATATACTACTTACCCACAAGAAACGGGCTCCCGGTGGAACATTTATTGAACACTGCTTTATGCCCGTACGTCATCTTGTGGGTTCTACACGTCACTCCCGAATGAGGTTGGGAGAAATGTGCCATTGTGATGCTCCTGGAAAAACTACTAAATCGACTATTCATATACCACAATCGGATGCCTGATGAAAACGTCACAGTACGTTGCACAAGCCTTAAAAGACGGCCAGTGGGGCCTAGGCCTCAACTCCAGCTTCAAAGCCTAAAACTGCCTTGGTCAACTACACCTCGATGTCAGGGTCACAACGCCGCTAACGGAACCTAAAATGGACTTCGTATATGAAAGTTGCAACTCCCCACGTTATATTCAAACATGGCCCTGTGGGTCCCACACCTCGACTCAGAAATACGTCACATAGATCGTTCCATTGCGTTTCTTGTAGATGACCACGTGGTGTAGGCTATCAATTTTCCCTGAACAGACTTATGTATCATAAGTCATAAAAATGATGCATACGTCCAAAAGCTGCCTCGTAGGTCCCACACCTCAGGCCCAAATTTAGGCAGGCGGATTGTGTCGTTGCAATCCCCTCAAAAAAACACTCAAAAATGAGTGCTCAAACACCCCAAACAGATGTCGGGTGAAAAAGTGGTATTTCACCATAAAATGTGTGAACTTGTCCCGGTGAGGCCCGTACATTGTCTCCAACCCGAATGCTTTGGTAAGCATCTCAAAAAGTTTGTACGAGGACTGGGGTAACACAGCTGCTGACAGTGCATCAATCGGACATCCCAAGCAGGAGTTAGGTCCGATGCAAGAATAATTAATTAATTAACTAATTAATTAATTAATCGCATTAAGCATTTCGTGCCTCCGAGCAATGAACAAAAACATCAAGTTTTCCCAACCTACTTTGGAAGGACCATCTCAACTCCAGGTCCACAGTGCATCTGATGGCGTGTCATACATACATCCAGCTCGCGAGTACGTCTGTTGTAAACTTCAATAATAATTTAATATTATTAAATTAAAGCATTCTGGGTCACCCATCTTTGGGTGAAAAACCCAAAATTCCCAAAACCCACATCAAATAGTTTTCCTCACCGACGTGAACCCACAGCCACAGACAGCGCGTCAAACATACTCACCATTTAGAAGACATTGCCCCTTGATTGCAAGGGGGCCCAACTGGGCCAGTCCACCCCGGCCGGCCCGTTCCGAACCATCAGCCCGCGGCCCAGCCGCGGGTCCAGCCCAACTCAACACGGCCCACTGGTCATAGCCCACTCCACCTCCACCAGGCCATGTGGCCCAGTTTGTTTGAACAGACTGGCTCTCCTGGCCGGTCTCTCCCTTCGCAAGCCGCGTCAAAGAGGACCCACAACATGTGGGTCATGTTCTCCCGAGGTCGTTGTATCCACCGACCGACCGGCCTGGATGATACCTTCTAGTCGTGTCATGAAAAGGAGACCTGACATCAGTCGGCCATTTTATCCACTGCAAACCCAAGGCGGTCAGCACCTTGGATTCCCCTTCGACCGCGACGGACCGGCACGCTCAGTGCCTTCGCCTCCCGCAGTGCACCGCCGGGCCTCGCCGCTGCCCGCGTTGTCTGACGCCGCTCCTCTTCAGAACCTTTACCTGAAGTGGCCACCACCTTGGCTACACCGTGCCACTCCTCCGGCCATGTATTGCCAGTGCCACCTGGTCCTCTGTGCTCCTCCGCACAAACATCCACCTTGTCACCCCGGTCTTCTGCTCCGCTGCATCCTACTGAAGCCGCCTCATCGGCGCTGGCCACACCCGATCTCCAGCTCTCTGAAGTCTCGGCCACCCCAGTGTCTCTCCATGGGCCAATGCCTCTATGGGTGCTCCGCCGCACAAAAACCGTTGGCTTCCACTCCCCTGGTTTGTCCTCCGGCCGCTGCCTATTGCCGGAGCAGAGCCTTTGGCCAGTCCCCCCGACCACTCTAGTGGTCGGAAAAATTATCTGACACCGGTTTCTGGATCCTCTGATCTAGGGCATCACAACGCCGCCCCTCTCTCATTGATCCATCATAGTTTCTATCCGTCTGGAAATTGGGACGAAGAACAGCCAAGAACAAGAAGTAAAATTGCGGATCAGACTATGGTCGTGTTTGTTCAACCATCATCCCAATTCCAAAATTATAGAAATTAAATGACAAAATTGACAATGGTTTGGAAAAATAACTATAAATCCCCCCTTGAACTGGTCATTCATCACTGGAGACGCGTCCGCTACAATCCCACCTCGATCCTATAAGGTTACGGCCGAAGTTGTTCCTTGATTCCGCGAAGAATAGCAAAGAATTCCAAAAAAGAGGGAGAAGAGGAATCCCTAACTCCAACTCCCTATTAATAGGGATCCCACTCAGCGCAGAATCCAAATTCACCATACCCTCCAATTTTATGTCATACCTTGGAAAAAATCCCCGTTTTGAACTCAATGAAAGTCTCGCATTTCCATTTGAAAGAATTATTCAGTAGTTATTTGAAAAGAACGTCAATGATAAAAATAACTATGTCATTATTTCAAAATGACAATTTTTCCCCTGAGTGACATCTCTCACAGCAGGCCCGCGCCTACAATTTTTACACCTCGCCTAGGGTAACCGGCACTCGCCGGAGGCAACATTGCCCTCAGATTTTTGATCCGAGCTACCGTTTAGTATAAAACACAACCCCTCCACGTGAATAGTATAAGAACACGTAATATTTTTATAAAATTTATTCCAGGGACACCGGGCCTCAGAATCGCACGCCGCCTTTGCTCCTAGCTCTGGAAATATATGTATAAATATTTCAAAGTCTTATAGGAAAAAAACCAGATCTCTACAGGTCTGATGGTATGAGTCACACCAGATGATAACCTGATCATAGGTCAATCTCAGAGAACACCTTTCCTCGTCATACCTACTCAATGATATCATATATTCAAGGAAGTGGATACCAGTTCTTGACCGTAAGCTGGTTCAACCTTCTGTAATCCACACAAAAAAGGATATTTCCATCTGTCTTCCAAGAAAAAAGAATGAGTGAACCCCATGAAGATGTACTAGGCTGTATAAAGCCTTTGGCCTTGATGTCCTTTATCTGCTGCTGGATCTCCAGAAGCTCAGTAGGTGACATCCTGTATAGAGGAATGGACACTGGAGATGCGCCTAGAACTTTCTAAATTGTAAACTCCACCTCTCTCATAGAAGGTAATCTAGAAAAGGCATATGGAAAGACTTACCAAAAATTATAAACCACTGGAGTGAAATTAGTTTGAAGAAAACACTACTCATCCATAAAAATATTTTCAATCTGGTTGGTCACTCCACCCAGCCCATGATGCTTCAGTCCAACTCTCCTAGTCTAGAAATCCCACATGCCTTTGAAAAGATAACTATTCACATCTGGTGATGTAAAAGAATCCCGGTAGTGATAAAAGTCTACAAAAACATGATAGTTGACTAACTAGTCCATACCATGAATGAAATCAAATCCCATCATCTCGAGAACAAAGAGATTCTACAAGAAAGGGTAATTTCCAACCTCAAGGAGACAATCCCTACATAGGTTTATACCCTTTATATTCCCAATGTTGTATCGAGGTTCATTACACCATAGTGATATAGTATCTTTAGTCTGAGAAATTCCATGATAGATAGAAAAAACAAATAGTTTGTAGAACCAATATCAAAACAATTATAGACAATAGTAGAGGCTACTAGAATAGTACCTTATATAATATATAGTCCTACAACCTAATTCATATGTATCGGTTTTAAGGAATGGAACTGACCTGATCTATTACCTTGTGCAACAGATAGTCTACAACGATGAGGACTACATTGTTGGCGCTACTGTAGATCAGGGATCAGAATACCATGACCATGACCTCCTCCTCGGCTAGACCTACCAGTGCTACTCTTACTTCCTGCCTGACATGGCACAAAAGAACTATATTTTGAATGTGGAGATTAAACTGATCATTTTTTCACTCGAAGCTAGTGGAAAGGTCCTACAAAAGTGTTGAAGATGACTCATACGACCACATTCCTGACACTCCATAGGGTCTCTATCACAATAGGGATTCTTATGCCCTATGAATTCCACACAATGACACACTATAGTGCTATCAAACTGGATACTTTGGCTGCCACTACCCTGAAGATGAACATCTAGGGAACGTTTCCTACCACCGCAAGAACTACGGGCTAGATGCAGCACTAATCTAGTAAACCCAGTACTCACTCTGTCCCTCTAGTTATGCTCAATAATATGGGCATGATAAACTATTCTAGATAAGGAAGGAAGGAGAAAGACATTCATATGAGTTAGGAAGGCATACTAAAGCACATCCTTTAATTGTATAGCATAAGAAATCTCATCACTGGCATGAAGTGATGAAAAGCACGGTAAGTTATTGAAACATAATGAATATTCCATAACATACATATAACGAAACTCGATATGCATGAACTCTCTAGCTCTATCAGCTCTCAAAGACTATGGAAATAACTGATCCTAGAAGGCATTCTATAAGTCAATCCATAACATGCCCTAATGACGTCCGACCTGGGTAACAACATCCCACCAATTCTTGGATGAATCCAATATCATTTATGTAGAATTCTTGACTCTCCACTCGAGAGGCGTTTCCGAATTATCAAAGATAAACAACCTGGATTCTATCCAAGAATCAGCAGCCTTGAAACTGCCATCCCCTGAAACAGTCAGAGGATCCTGCTGCTGCAAATTGCAGGTCATGTTATCCATCGTAGGTGCAACCTAGGAGCAACAATCATGGTCTACATCAAACAAAAGAAACTATTATTAAATTTTTCATCAGTGTCCGGATTAGGTACAACAAGCAGTGGCTCATGTGGCACTCCTGGAAGAAAGACTGGTGGCTCAGGGCCCACCACGTATGGAGCACGGTCATTTCCACCCTCCTATAGAACGACATGAGGATGATGCAGCATCATTGGTCTACAAATTCCAAGCAAACACCTTATAACAAGCTCAGGATAAAGGAGATATAATCACCAATAGATGCTGAACACATGAAAACTCACTACCCAAAGAATACTACCCAAAATACTTGATTGGATGGCTAGGTATCAGAATGTCATCAAGTACACATTTTATGTAATTTCACATTTCATTTTTAGGTTTTCTCTTTTAACATTCATAAACATGATAAGGTGGGATAAGGATGATAAATCAATTTTTTTTCAGGATTCACATTATAATGAATATCCAATTCTGATGATTCAGTTCCCATGCACCTATCAACAAAAATGACACCAATTTACTTATATAATAAAGGATTTACTTGGTATGTTACTCATTAGAACCCATGAGGGCCCATACACCTCATGAATTGAGATAGGAAATCACCCAATCAAATCAAATTTAGTACAAGCACATGAAACTATCACTACATCACTCAATAATCACAGGCATATCAAGGAATGTAAATCAGTGAAATGCACCTATATGGCATGAAAATATACATGACATATGAATTCTAGGTTCCTATAATGATGCATGTAGCGGTACACCTTGACCTCATATCATCGATCCAAGGAATAAAAAAATTCCCTATAGTAATAATCAACAACACCACAAAACATGTGAGTCACCCAATTGTGAAATAATATGAACATTAATAAAAAAGATAGAACAAAAATTACATTGCATGTATCTTGCATTTTACCCAAAACATGGGTTCACAACACCCATGAACAAGTTATGACTAGGCCCCATGTGCTCCAATTATCCAAGAAATTGTCTCCAAATAGTAATGAATGAAATGAAACCACCTTTGATACCACTTTGTGATGACCTAGACCCAGAAACCACTTAATGATGCCCCAAGATGGGGGGCCACTTGACCTCATGCACATCTTCTAGAATGCATGAGGCTTACAACTAGCAGTGAGAGCCTAGGGTTTGACCTTGGGATGAGTATTCCCTAATTAGTAGAGTGTATCACAATATAAGGGATATAAATCCATAATATACATTGGAAACAATATAAGTAATCATCGGTTAAAATATGAATATATAGCGGAAGAAAACACATGCAATATATAAACAATAATAATAATAACTATATATAATAGAACATTAATGATGTAATGTCATGTCACTATAAAACTGGAAAGCATGGATACAAGACAATTAGCATAACATTTTTCACATGGTAAATGAAAATAAAGTATATTACTAGCATTTGAATATCCTACTTGGTCATCTGCTATCATGCTCCAACCTATCAGCACATATTTGAAGAAGCATGCTTCCCTTTGTTAAAAACTATAACCATGTAATCTACATCGAGTACAAAACGGTTCCCAGAGAGGCTATGAGATAAATATATATGGGCCACCACCAACAGTTTCTAAAACATACGGCCCGTGTAATGGAATATAGAAGTTTGTAGATATATATGTTAAGTAAAGAATGTAGTACAAAAAAACTAAATACCAATATAGCTAGTTGATCCCACAACTAGTGTTTGATCATTTAACCAGTTCATTAATTACTTAAATTACCATTTAATGTTAATAGATCACGTGAGGCATAGCCATCACTGACATATCCTCATGATTTTATATGTGGTGATGGTCCCAAGACGTAACATTGAAACCAGAAAATGATATCCAATGAGGGAGTTCCTAGGTAAAAATCAAGGTAACGTAAACTCATAGAAGGATAACTCAGTAGTATATGAGTATATTTAAGGGGTAAGCGTGTAATCGAATGAGCGTAATCCAAGCCATTCCACAACATGGAGCCTATGGAGTCCAAGGTGATAGCCCAAGGTAATACAGGGCTATATAATGATAAAGCCCTATGGGCTTCCACCATGGATCCTACTACTCAATGCTGGATCAAAGGTGTGTATATGAGGTATCCTGTAATAATGAAAGGGATCCAAAGGCAGTATACCAAGTATCCAAGTAATAGAAAAGAAATGGAATCTTGGTGGGCATTAAGCTAATGAAACCTTATCCTTGAATCAGAATGCGGTTTTTGAGACCCAAGGTATTCTCCTCTCAGAATTCAAGGCGAGCTTGAGTAAGTCCATTCTATTTTGATATTTAAATCATGTAATAATTCATTTGGTTCAAGTATTTCCTTCAATATGTGTGGATAGGTCATGTAGAGTTGAAACCATTGGTCGAAGACTAGTCTTCCATTAGTGTTGATAGTCCAAGTAGCGTTACAACCATTTAATTCAGTCTTAGTTAGCCATTAAGGTTTATTCAATCATTGAGGTTCACTTAGATGCCATCCATCACCATGGGAAGGGATTCTACAGACATGTAATCTTTATTCAATCTATTTTGATAAGTCTACGTTATATACTTTTTATACATTCCATTTTATATTTCATATTTCACAATTAATAATCATTAGTAAGCACTTACCATAGGATGGTCATGTGTTGAGCATACACGGTACATTCCATTATCCAACTATCATTAACAAAAATCTATTTTTTAAAGGAAATTTCCTTGTCAACGACCATGACAGTATTTATTAATGTCAATAAAGATAATTACAAAACACTGAAAGAGGAAATTTTATTACAATCTTTAGCAAGGAGAGGGAGGAGATCATCCGAAAACTCATCAGACCACATAATGGCATGGCTGATACCCTTGTTGGAAATACCATCTGCCACCATATTAACTTCACGGTGGGCATGTGTGGAAATATATCTGATTTCCATAAGTGAGTTCAGGTAGATCTTCTAACTCACAGTAAGAGGCCAAGAGAGGTGGACGTCCCCGTTCCAAATTGCCTGAACAATGGTGGTGTAGTCTCTTACGATCTAGATGTTGTTCCAACCTTTATACATAACAAAGTGGATGGCATGGATGATATCCAATATCTCAGCTTCAAGGGATGAGGAGACCCCAAAACTGCTATATAAACAACCATGGTAGTGTCCTTTAAAGTCTCTGAAGATTACTACACAACCCACATGGCCTGGATTAGCTTTTGAAGCTCCATCGACATTGATCTTGAGCCATCCAGGTAGCGGGGCTTTCCAGAAGACCTCAAGAAAATTTTTTAGCTGAGGAAAAATGCCTTTGATCTTTAGACATCTCAATATCACGAAGTCACCTATCGAGTTGTCACAATTAGATTTTTGGATCAAGGCAGCATTGTTGATGGAAATCAGGATTCTCGTATGGCCTGCAATGAGATTAGGCAAGTGAAAATTGTGAATAATGGCATTTCTATCATACTAGATAATGTGTAGAAGCTCTACCAGAACAGATAGGAAGAGGGTTTTGACTTTTGTTAAGAAGTATAACTCCACACAATGCTATATCTGGAAACAAATATTGTTATAAGATGGACATATGCAATCAAAGATGCCATCAAGAAAATTTAACAAATTAAAAGACATTGAAAATATAAAAATAGATTGTTGATATCCTCTCGGTGTTGATGATAGAGAGGGAATTTAGAACAGAGATGAATGCCAAAAAATTAGAGACAAGTATTAGTAGGGATACGATTGTGCACCATGAGCCAAATAAGAATAAGCCTTGAAGGTTTAATCCAAGGTTTTTAAAAAAACATCAAACAATAAAAGTCAGAATCTGAGTTTGAGAAACAATGATTGTAAAAATATTGAGTCAAGAATACCATTGTGAGATTGTTCCCAAACCAGAATGTCACCATCATTGGAGAAAGGCTAACCATCAACCACCTACATGATAGAGTTAGGGATCTCCAAAGTTCTGGATTGCATCACTTTATTTATATGCAGTTAATGATATTAGGGGAAGTATTATGAGGAATCATGGAGATAAAAGGGGAGTCAGTCCAGTTATCCATCCAAAAAATGAATTTTGGAGTCCAGGCTAAACAACCATCTCGATCTATTCATGATACTGAGAAACAAGTTTCTTAAGGGGGGACAATGAGAGGATTGGACATAGTTTAGAGTCCCAGTTTTTTAACCCCATAAAAAATTTATTTCTATGTAAAGAAAAGGAGTCATTGGTATTATTGATCAACATCCAAGTGATTCTAGCTTGGAGCGACTCATTGAAAAATTTGTGATTTTTAATATCAAGGCCACCCTTTTCAAGAGGTGTGCAGCAGGTCAACCGGGGAATGGTAAAAAGATTCCACTCAATGATGCTACCTGTCCAGAATTTTTTTAATATATGTATTGATTCTCATGGGAAGACCAAGATGCTATTTGTAGATCATGAGGGAATAAAACAATTTTGAGATAATTGTCGATTTCACAAGAAAAATCCTGCTATCCATGGACATGTATTTCCCTCTTTAGGAAGTAGGTTGGTTAATCACCTGATCAACAAAATCATTAAAATAAATAGAGTTAGCCCTACCCAAAAAAATGGGAACTCCCAGATAAGTGAAAGGAAAGGAACCTTCCTTGATGCCATGATTTTCTATAATGTGTTCTTTCCGAGCGAGGGGAAGTATTTCCCCATGAAAATAAAGGATTTATTCCAACTGATGGTTTGAGCCGAAACCTCTTCATAGTGAGATAAGGCTTTCTGAATGTGAAGGATGTTCCATTTATTTCCATTGACGAAAAGGATTATATCATTAGCATAATGAAGATGGGTTATTAACAACAATACATTTATTATAAAGAGTGTCACTTTTAGAAAGGATAAGAAAAGTCAAACCAGAACAGTGGATCAAATGTTTCAAAACACTAAAAAACAATTAATGCATATCCTTTGACATGAGGAGGATTGAGTTGTGGGTGAAACCACCAACTACTATTCACATATTTAGAAAGAGCATAACCATATGATTCTAACAATTATAATCATGGAATTTTAATTTAAGAAACACATTCCAAAGAAATTGGTGGGCCCCATTAAAACTATCCAAAAACAACGAACATTAGGTATGAGTTATAGAACACCCACTATAGGTCTATACGAGCCCTCTCCACCAGTATTAGCACTTTATTTTCCCCAGATTAGAGTATATCTAAAAAAATGAAAAACTCTCACATGGAGATAACTATGTCAATAGTGGAAGAGAAGAAGTATTGATAAATAGGACTTGAGTACTTGTTGTTGCACATCCAATGTGATGAATGAAAGCTCGATCGGATGTCGGATGACTAAGATCTCTTGATTCCAAACATTGATATTCAAAAAAACCAAAATTGGGAGAGAATTAGGTCATTCTCGCATTTACATTGATTAGGTAGGAATGGGTTGTCGTAATAGATCATTAATGACATTATTGTCATTTTATACATGCTTTTAGCCTGCACACGGTCTGTCCTCCCGGTTTTTCAAACCGTGCAAAAACCGTGTGAGACAGTTCTGCCAATAAGTATTCATCCACATAGTTAGATCAAACTATGTTCCACCCATGCACGGTTACTTGAAAAAAAGGTGTGTTCTCACGGAAAGTTCGCATGATTGTGTGCAAGCCATGTGAGGTGCCACTATCCGAAAAAACACATTCTATAAGGTTACGCAACCTGTGCGCAAACCATGTGACATGGCCTGTTTTTTCCAAAAAAAATGTTCCGAGCTCTAATCAAGCCAAGAATACCCTCAGAACCTTTTTAACACATTATACATATATATTATGTCCAATGTAAAGATAAATATTGAATATTAAAGGATACATACCTAAGTTAAAATTCAGGTTCATAAAGTTGGTGTATTTTTTCGCACATTCAACATACTGAAATTTTAATTTTTAAAATTATGAGATTCCCCTTTGACACTCATTAACAAATATTATGAATGATTATGTATTTTCATAATGTTTTTGAAATATCAATTCACTTTTTCTTGTTAAATTATTGTGAAGTGAATTCCCATAACCCTTTCCACCCAAGGGTATGCGATTATGTGTACCAATAATTCTATTATTGGGGCGAATACATGTATGTTACCCACACTCTACAATTCGGGGTTTAATATATGTGAAATAAATATTTATGTCATATGATCTATGTGGAATTTTTATTCATGTACAAGATATTATTATGATGGGTGAACCCAGATATTGCTCCAATTCATTTGGAAAAAGAATTAATCAAATTAGATTCCATGTAATTTTATTGGGATGTTATTGAAAAATAATATGTTATTATATATTGGTTGTTAACCTATAATTATTATTATTATTCAATGATTAAAGTTTTTTCCATATTCTAATGATTCCTTTGAGAAAACATGTTATATCATTCCTCAGTATTCGGGATTATTAGTATCACCTTTTATTATAAATTTTTATGCCTCCTATCTCACATGTCTTTCTGTAAAAAAATCCATTATATATTTATTCACCAAAAAGTATTTTTATATCAATCCATTTATATGAGTGTTACCAGGTTATTCTGTGTAATTTTAAATGAAAATGAATACTAGAAGCACATCAATGATGTTTTCAAAAATGTTTTTATATTCTTGTATAATGTTATGATGATGTGTACCCAATTACATAGACAATAGATATAAAATTATTTCCGTATTGTATCATGAATACCATTATCTAATAAATAATGTAATAAACTGTATTTAAAATATGTGTTGTCATATTGCACATTGTTTAATCATATATTTTAATTTATTCCTCACTAGAGGCCGACACATGATGTGTAATTAATTCAATCCTTTTTTGATCAATTCCTAGAATCCACATTTTTCATATGAAAATAATGATACATACTTATATTTCCCCCCATATGTACTCCATGTAACCTATTATGCCCCCGACCTAATCAACACTCAACACTTAATAACATCATGTACTATTTTCCCCACACGACGTGTCATGATTTGACCAGAACATAATAGTCTAGTGAATATTTGTACAAGGAATATTATTTTAAGATACATTTTTAGTCCCTTATTATATAGACCATTCTCTAGAACGTCTAGATTAGTTCACTAATTATTCTTATTCTATTACTGACATATTTTTTCTATAAAAAATTTAATGATCATGTTATCTTGACATTTAGATTATAGAATTATTTAACTAGGGATAAAAAACTAACAAAAATTAATAATTTCATAACTGATTAATAAAAAATTATTAATTAATATTTTATTTCCATGATACCCCTTGATGGTTTTGGGGAATAATTAAAGTATTAAGATCCCTCAAAAAAATTTATTTCATTACGTTATTAAAAAAAATCAACAAAAATAGATGGTTGGAACATTATAAGAATAAAATAGAGGATCTTATCAGATATACATTATAATTAATTTATATAGAGACAATATTTAAATCCACTAATAATTATATAATTGTTTTCAAATTGGTTGACCTTTTTTGATTATGCCATATAATCATTAATTAATAGAAGGATATAATCCCTACAGTGGTATCCTCATCTGCTCCGCAGACCACAAAATTTCATCATATAATCAATGGGTGATGGAATGGATGATTATATTCTCCCACATCATTAATTATTTAAAATAATAATAATAAATCCTCACTATAATGAACTCTCATATTATCATGGTCTCTTAAAAAGGAAGTGGATAGTTTCCTCTCTACATTCTTGAGAGTATTTTTAAGATCACTCTTTTATGGTTATGAAGAATTGTGTATAGAGGAAATGTTTTGTACAAATATAATCTCATTTCCATTAAAATGATATAACATTGTTAAAATATATAGGATATATAATTAGTTATTACATAAAGGACATTGAATAATCTCTTAATCTATCATGAACCCCAAAACAATAAATAATTATAATATCATTATTTTAATGACGTGATCCATATATATGGATATTTAAGTGTTATTTTTTTGAGACCATTTAACTCTGTTCATCAATCCTCATAGTTATTTATCAAGTATTGAATAATAAATATTAATTTAATTCAACAAATATCACTGTATTATTAATTCAATAGATAATTAAATATTATATTTACTGAAAAGAGAATAGATAATTATATAATATTTTGTAAACTAAATAAATAATTATCTATTCCCATTTCAATAAAAAGAAATAAATAAATATAGTATATTCACATAATAATATAATTTGTGTGATAGTGAGTAATTAATTAATATTCAACTGACATATATATTGTTTTGAATAATTGGTGATTAAATATATGGAATCAACCATACTTGAATAATTAGTAATGCACAATTCCCATTTTTTCCTTATTCAAACTTTTAAATTCTTGTCAAATTTAACTAAAGATCTAGATACGCATAATGTGGGACCCTTTAGGCCAAATTTGTAGTGGAATTAGTCTAAATCCATTAAATTATATAGTAAATAACTAGAAATTCATCATGAATCCAATTGGTAATTTTGTAAATGTCAAAATGAATATGACCACATACAAACACCAATTATATACTATAATATATTTTTTTCAATATATCTTCAATTAATATCATACAATATGTCATCAACCAATATTCTTGAATTATCATTATTTGAATTATTTAAATGGAGTCATTATCATCATACCATGTATATTGATTTTTTAGATAATTCAAATTGCATGAATTTTCAAGATATATCTACTTCCGATGAAAAATGCATTGGTTATATCCATACATTACTTATTCAAAAAATACATATCTATCATGATGCACCAGTCATATCCTACTTCACTGTGATCTTATTCCATTATTTATTTTCATAAATACATATATGTATGTGACTCTTGATATGAATTAATAATTTTCTTATGCCTATGTACTAATACAATCGACCATAAATATGATTATTCAGTGGATTATATAATATGTGGAATTACTAAAGGTGGTTCTGTTACCATAACTGTATCTCTTAGAGATTTTAAAGGGAATGTTTCCTTATAATATGTCTTAATAAGAAATTAGACTCATAACACTGATAACTTTTATCACCTTTTGCTGGTCATGTTATTCCATCCATCAAAAGAAAAACAATTTATGAATATTGTCATATATTATTATGATTTTCATGATGGTAGGGAACTATGATGACATGTTTATGTGACAAACACTCCAATTATAATATCCCATTAATTTACACATAATAATACACATAATGTGTCCTGATGTTTTTTATATTCAACTCCTTGATATAAAAATAAATTTAATTCTAATGAAACTCTAATTATGAATTCCACCACTTTAATGAAAAAAATATACATTCATAATTTCATTGAGATAAATTCTTTTCATTATAGTCGTGGAACCATTTTTTTCAAACATTGTAAAAATTTGAATGAATTCATATGAAACCCTAACTCAGAAAGGAAAAAATAATCCTCTTTTTAGAACCTTTGTAGTGTTTTATAATTCAAATGTGGCCTATGTACTTTTTTGAGGATATAAATGGAAAAAATCCTCTTTCACTATCTGAAGAACACATCTCATAATTACATAATAAATGAAACTCTTATAGATTAAGTTTATTTAAAACATATTATATTTAATATTATAATTGAATTTATTGTTAGTGCGAGTTCCGAAAAATTTGGGAATGATTCATTTTAACATGTAGTTTTCTATATCATTATAAAATGGTAAATCATTATGAAAATATATATGGTTATCCAAAAAAGAATAATACATAGAAATAGAAAAGATATTATCATTTATTTCCAAACTATAAATGTGGTTAGCTACAATATTTTTAACAAAACGTTTATCATTTATTATTTTGTTAAAAAATTTCATGAGAATGAATCACCTAATCAATATCCTTTATATATTTTTATGGAAAAGATAATTTATTATTGAATGATTAATGAAAATAGATATTTCAAATTTAAATACATAGGATCTAATCCTCTGTATTTAAAAGATAGATTCTTGGTATTCCTTTTTTTAGTATATTTGATTTCAACCTTAAATATTTATTTTGTAATATAAAATACTAAAATACTCATATATGTTATCTTATTCTTATGAACAATCCTACAACAGGGTCACTCACATAAAATATGATTTTAAAGAATGATTTTATATAGTAACTTTCATAATGTGTGGATAAATAAGACATGAATTTAGTGTCATAAAGGATTTATCATAACTCTCAGTGAAAACAAAATGAAGATCTTTAACAAGAAGATCAAAAAGAGGTTCGGAAATTGAGATGATGTTTTGAATGAGGCTTCTACCGTAATACGAATAATGTAACAATGGACATAAAACTTATATGTTTTTTTATTGAAGGTGATGAATGACATATAACATGGATTTATCATCCTATACTATCCTACTATAATAAATTATCACCATTAAATAATCCTTCTTTTACCCTGGGATTGATTATTTTTCAATTAATAACGTGATTCCTATCTTCACATATATACATTACCCATTCCACTCTACTCCGTAATCCATTAAATATTCCCCAAAAATAGAGACGTACTTCATATGATCTTCTAGAAAACCCCCCTCCATGTCATATAATACCCACATGACACACTTTTGGCTGGTACTAGGGGAATTGCTTAACCCAAAGGGAATGTGTTTAAAGAAAATAGTTCCAATATTATACATAATGTTTTTATTGTTTCTTATAATAGAACCTCAATTTTATTTTAACCTTAATAACCATATGTGTTGTTTTAAGAATCTTTTGTGAATAATCCCTCAACAAAAATATTGATGAACTCTATAGGAAAATGATCTATCTAAGTTCATTACTTTAATTTTCTCTAACATATTCTCAGTCTCTCTCCATTACTTATCCCTAAAAGGGGAGGAATTCATGCACAATTGTTATCATAATAATTCCATATATTTTTGAAACCAATTGAATTAGTATAACCCACTCAAACAGAATTATATTTTTTCATTAATTTTATATAAGAATGAAAACGTTAAATAAAGAAGGATGTAAGTGATTAGTACCTATTGAAATGATCACATATAATGATCTTCCAATCATTCAGTGAGGATCTGATATAATAATACGATGTCAAGCCTTCACATGGATTTGCATTACTAGCCCTTATATCACCTTCATAATAAATATACCCTTATGTGTAACTTAAAATTATACATGAATTAACGAGCTTCATGAAATTTATAATAAAATATATTTGATTAATTTGATATATGATATCGTTTTGGTTCTTAATTCTATGAAATGTTTTAAACAATTCCAAATATTCTCACCTAAAATCTACCAAATGAATAATAAGATAAGAAAAAATTACTATAAATTGTAGACTATTTTTTCATAATTTTTTGGTCATATATTATTATAATATTATTTATAATGTAAACATGATTGAAAATGTAGTTTGGGTAAATTTTATTTTCCTTCAGAAAATGAAATAGTGTCTTGGAGTGTAAATAAACAAAAATATGTTTCATTATCTAATACTAAATTTTAAGATATTTATGATAAATAAATTTGTACTCAATAATGAAAATAGATTAATGTAACGACCTGAACTGTTGAATAATATTTATTTCCTGAATTTGTGTATTATTTTATTTTATACTAAACAAAACTATATCCTTTAATAAATGATGTGATTCGAACTAAAATAAGACCAATGGGTTTCAACTGTTATTTGTTCTTTAGTCAATATTATCATCGGAAAATATAATCATAATGTTATGATTATTGTTTATAAATACAGGTGACTGTGGTTAAGTAAAACAAAAAGAGTAGGAGATGGCCTCATCCAGTGGACTCAGTCTGTATGAAGACCATCTGTTGGATATTGGGAAGGAGATTGGGTCACTAGGTTTTTCTCTGCACCAAGCCCACGTTGAGCTTCAACATTTGAATATTGAACGGAATCGCCTATGAGAGAAGTTCAATATGATAGAAATCACCACTCGGGTAATATAGTGTAAGCCTCCCTTTAATTCTATAATGTTTTCAAACCATACTCTTAGTTCTTATGTGGGCGTTATAAAGGGATATGTAATGAGGCCTTAGTTAATTTGTGTTATCCATTGGTATAAATGAAATTATTACCTCATCATTCATATTTTAGGAAAATATTTTCCTAATAAATTATATGTTTAATTAAGAAATATTTGATAAATTGATTATAGAAGTAAAGAAATTTACTTTTCTGATATTTTCTATACATAGAGAATTATTTTGGTAAAATAAACATCATTTTTGAAATTTCAAATTTCAAAATTAACCTATGCTAAATTTGTAGATGTTTTCTAAGAAGATTCAATTAGATGAATAATATTTTGTGAATAGTGTTTTTTTAATATTATTTTATTAATATTTTTTTGATTAATAGTAATAAAAATATTGTTAAAAAACCTTTTTTGTGAAATGATTTCCAAACATATGACATAAATGTTTATAATCAGGGTGAAAATGTGTTTTAATAAGATCAAAATAATTTTTTAGCTAATAATAAATTTACCCTTTAGAATATTAATTTTACCCTTATGAATGATAATTAATCAATCGAATAGTTACATCACCTATGGATGTATAAATAACTTTTGGCCATATTAAGTGGTAATGTAATATAATTATATCATTGTATAAGTAAATAAAAGTTTTAGAAATTATTATTCATGCATTAGTATTTTATTAATTTAATTTAATTTAAAATGAAAATAAATTTTATAAAATAGAGTTCAATTTTGGATTCTACAAGTAGTAAAAAAATTTGAGTGAATTTTTTGGTTTCTTCTAAAACAATGGAACTTTCAGTGAATAGTACAAATACAGTTTAGAATTTCAGTTTGTTTAATAACATCATTAATGATATAACCATGATATAATAATTCTAATCTAAATTTGAAAAATAATTTATTTTATGTGGTTTCCCAGGTGGTCTATAACATGTGATAATAAAATGGGAAAGCCCATGGTTTTGCAAATACCATTAATGAGGTGTCCCGTGGAAATTAATAATCTATTCCCTCTGTTTTTCTATATATACCATCCCATTAATTCATTCCATTAATTCCAAATTAAATCTCAAATAATATCTGGTCATTTTACCTCCCATGGAGTCCTCCCAAGGTGACCTCAAGCCCCCCCAATATCCCAGCCTTCATGTTTATTAAGTTACTCTTCAAGGTAATAGATCCTTTCACCCCCCTCTTTTAGTCATCACTTTATGTTATGTATTCTATTTTACATTTTATTATGTGGTGGTATGTTATTTTATATTATTATTCATATCCATTTCATTTCCAATTGATTATATACCCTTTCAACTCTTATCAACTGATTTTCTTAAATTTTACGTGATGTCCTTTGGTTGTAGAATTATCGTAAAAGAAATCGCAACTTCTCTTTTTTTAAGTTTTTTTCATGTGGTATGTCATTCCAACATCCATACCATGATCTTATTTATGTTGTATTATTTCCATATATTGTTTTATTATCTATTTACTAGTTTATAACCATTTCCCATATCTTTTTAATGTTTTTTAAATCCATGTTCTATAGTCGTTATGCTGTAGAATTTTCTACTGAAAATCTCCTTCTTTTTCCAAGAAATTATCTTATTTTCTTCAATTTAATACCCAAACCTATTTATTTTCTAGGGATATTTATCAAAGACTAAAGTTTATATATATGACCTTTTAATTGACATTCATGTAATCCTCACTCCATTTACACGAGTTATAAATTTCATAATGATATGGTTTTTAAGTACTTTTTAAAATGCGATAATATAGATATGAAACCCATTTCATTTATTATCATTGGGTTATTTATGAACTGTATCATTATAATATATGTGGATCACATGAAAATAATTACATATTAATGGTTCATTCTGATAGTGCTCCAATGCATTGGTAGATAATTTAATCTCTTTAGATAACAAGTTTTATGATACCTTGGTGAATAACCTTGGGAATTTTTATGATTCCTTGGGGATGGACCTTGGTGATATGATAAAGACTGTCTAAATTAAATCCTACATAAATATTTCCAATTTATGTTTATCATTATTATTTTTTCTATTTTTTTCTTCATTATCACTCTTTTATGATATTTAAAATGTTATTATTGACATAACTCAATATCTCATATAAATGGTTTCATTTGTTTTCCTTACTAGGCGTTCTGCACACGCTTTCCATTGTTGTTTGTCTCCATGTTATGATATGTAGTAATTGTACTTAGTATGTAGATAAAATTATTCAATTTCAGTTTATTATATGAATTTTTTACGTTTTCATGTTTATTGATCCTGATTTCCAAAACACTAGACTTTAAAGACCCTCTATTTGTA
Source organism: Viscum album (assembly GCA_963277665.1). Classification (NCBI taxonomy): domain Eukaryota; kingdom Viridiplantae; phylum Streptophyta; class Magnoliopsida; order Santalales; family Viscaceae; genus Viscum; species Viscum album. Next base: position 367,619,212 of record OY728146.1, read on the forward strand.
AAATGTAATGAAATGATATGTAATAAAAGAGCATGATGCTATTGTTGTAATAAAAGGATAGTTTAGTTATTTGTTTAAATTAGGATATGAAAACATTAGGAAGAACCCTATATAAAATTTTAAATATAGGAAAAATTCTTGGTATTTTGGTGGAATATTAAGTAAGTGGTTTCCAAAAAAATAAATCCCTTGTTGGACATGAAAATGTTGATGTGGCTCTGGCACATATGTACCTATGAGTGAAAACTCTGGCTAGGTGTTTTGAGAATGACCCGGGGTATCCAGGTACACGACAACGAGCCTTTCTTCCCTCTTTGTTTGACACTCCCAGTGTATTTTTTGGTTAATCACAATATTTTTTTGAATAATTGTGAAGGATTTATTGAGAACTGTAATTGTTGTTAAAGAATACTAGTTTCATGCATAATGTTTTAAGACATAAAAATCCATTATAGTTAAAATATTTTTAAATTAAAAAATATTCTAACTATGGTTTTACTCTTTTAGGAAATGGTTGGAAATGGTAGGAACCATGAAAATGGTTATCATAATGGGAAATGTGCTGAAAACTCTATGATAGAAGCCAGAATGGAAACTATCAATAGATTGAATAACCCACTGACTCATGTTATGGGATAAAACATGAATCCAGTTGAGAGACCGGTCTCAATGTGACGAGAACAACATTCTGTTGATTTATTTATGAATCAACAATGAAAAACATTCATTCGATCTACCAACCCAATGATTGTTGAATAGTGGATCAGCTATATCGAGAAGATATTTTCCCTCCTCTATTGTTCAGAGTAAGAGAAGGTCACCCTGGATGTTTACCTCTTAGATAGAGGAGTTGATCAGTGGTGGAGAATGATTAAAAATACGAGGCCAAGAGTAGAGGTTGAATCTATAGAGTAATAAGAGATCATATGGATCTTCTTCAATATGTATATCCATTGTTCTATGAGACCGAAAATGTATAAAGAATTTATCGAGCTGAAGTAGAAGGGGAATGAATATGTGGGAAGCAATAAGTTGAAATTCACAAGTCTTTCGAGTTAGACCTCTAGGTTTTTCACGAAACCAAATCAGAAGGTTTATATATTCTATGGTGGATTAATACCTCATCTACAGAAGAATCTTCCTAACTAAGACTATGAAATCTATGAGGAGGTCATTTGGAGTGCAATGAAAGTCAAACTAGAGTTTCATCAAAAATAGTGTTTTACTAAATCAAATGATAAGAAGTGATAAATGTATACCAGTATAGGGAGTAACTTCATTATGGAAGAATAGGAAAGAAAGTGAAATGTAACAAATATAATAAATGTGGGAAGAAGTATTCAAGGAACTACATCCTCGAGAGTGGGATGTTCTACAATTGTGGAATATATGGCCATATCGCATGGAATTGTTATAGTTAATTGAAGCATCAACTCCAAAAAACATATTGAAAATGGATGATCGTGCCGGTCCTACCTGATTTCCAATTATATAAGTGTGTCCAACTTAAGAAATTTTTCTATCATTGTCAAAATCTCAGGGAAATGGAAGGTAACCACCATCAACCTCAATAAATGACTGGGGGACAAGTTCATGCTATTTCTATAACAATAGTTGATGTTGGAGTGACAAATGATGTGGTGGAAGGTTCTTTTATTGGTCTTTGAATTCTAGAAAGTACATTGTTTGATTCTAGTTCTACACATTCATTGATTTTCTCTATGTTTTCAAGGAATTTAAAATAAACCCCCAAATTGTTAAAAGTAGAGTTATCAATCAAGACTCCAAGTGGGATTATCCCAGAATCATCAATGTCTAGAAACTTTGGTATTTAAATTAGTGAGAACAATATTATCAAAAATATAGTAGTCATTACTATCATTGAATTCAACATTATAGTAGGGATATACTGGATCTCAATGTATAATTCTATTATAAAATGTCGAATCAAGGAAATTTGTGTAGTCGTCAATTGAAAACCTACAGCTATCTTCCAAGGAGAGAAAACACAACCCGGAAAAATTCCTAGAATAACCTCTTATATTCTTATTTATGGAGTTGATCGGTGAAGAAGAATAAGGAAAATGAGACTATAAGGATAGAAATTGTTCCCATTTTACATGAATACATTTACATATTTCCGGAGGATATACATAGACCTCCCCCTAGAAAGAGAGGTAGAGTTATTTTTTGAACTCTTACCATTATATAATCTGATATGAAAGACACCATATAGGATGGAAAATTGGGAGCTTGAGGAATTAAGGAAACAACTCCAATATATTTTTGAGACGTGTTTTATCGGAATGAGTGTGTATCCATGGGGAACACCTATTCACTTTATGAAGAATAAGGATGGATCAACACGAATATGAATGAATTATAGAGAACTGAACGACATCACAGTGAAGACAAAATTACCACTTCCAATAATTGATGACTAATTTGACAAACTTCATGGGGAACAATTCTTCTCTAAGATGGATATTCAATCTGTTTATCATAAATAGATGGTTATGAAAGAATATATTCTAAAAAATAAATTCCCATCATGATAGGGTTGTAAGAGTTTTTTGTTACTCCCTTTGTATTGAATAAGGCACAAGCTATTTTTATGGATTTGATGAATATAGTTTTTAGGGATACCTTGACAACATTGTGGTACTTTTTATTGATGATATTATAATATATTAAAAAATTTTCTAGGAGCATGAGGATCATATATGATTTATTTTGAAAACACTATGAAATGATAGGCTTTTGGAATATTTAGAAAATGTGATTTTTTGTAAAAAATAGTTGGTTTCTTGGGGAAAGTTGTAACCAATAACAAGATCACAGATGTCCCTACAAAGAAAAAGTTAATAGAGGGAGTGGCTTATGTCTACAAAAATTACTATGATTCGTAGTTTCCTTGGATTAGTGAGATACTATAGGAGGACTATGAAAAACCATTTCAGGAATTTATAATGTATTAAACAAGTTAAATAAAAAAGGGCTCAAGGTCATCTTGACAATGGATTGTGAGGAAAGATTCCAAGAGAAGAAGAAGATATTGATTACTTTACCCATGATGACTATATCATCAATTAGAGAAGGATTCATTATTATTAGTGATGCATCTCTGAAGGGGTATTGGTGGGTCCTTGTGGAAAATGAAAATTTGAATTCTTATTCATCTTGAAAGTTGAAGTCTCATGAGCATAACTATCCTAGGCATGATCTGAAGCTGGTTACGGTCATCTTTTCTATGAAGATATAGAGTCACTATCATTATGGATGTAAATGTGATATATACACATACAATCAATGATTGAAGTATATTTTCATATTAAAGTAATTTAAAAGATAAAAATGAGGTGGTAAGAACTTCTTAGACTCAATGATTGTTAAATTTATTATCATCCTGGAAGAGAAAACAATGTCTTTGACGCATTAAGCAAGAATTACCTAATTGTTCTTTCCATAATGAGGATTCAAATATGTTATTTGATCAATGACATAGTAATGATTCACATGGGAATTATAATGGAAGAGAAATCATCAACCCGAACCCAAATGATTTCTCAACCATCATTACTATAGAAGATCATGGAAGAAGAGAAAGAACATCCTTTGTTACAAAATTGTTTTGAGGCTGTAAAGGATTGGAAGTTTCCTTAGTTCAATATAGATCAATATGGCATACTTAAATTTTGTACAAGACTATGTGTTCCATCTATTCCAGAAATAATGAAGCAGTTGATGGATAAAGCTCATAGTTCAACTTTCCCAACAAATCATGGGAGTAAAAAAATGTATAGATACTTTCGTGATCCTTATTGGTGGTATAATATGAAAAGGGATATTACTGAGTTCACAGAAGGGGTCAGGTTTGTCATCAAGTGAAGTAAGGGAGAAAACATCCTAAAGGGGTATTGCAACCACTACCCATACCTGTATTGAAGTGGGACAATATCAATTTGGACTTTTTCACTGGTCCCCAATGAACATCCAAAGGAAACAATGCGATATGGGTTATTCTGGACTATCTCACCATGATAGCCCATTTTATCTCTATTTAGGAATATTTTTCTCTTGATCGACATGTCAGGATTTATGTGAAGTAAGTGGAAAGGATTCCTGGAGTTCCTCTTTCTATCGTATCTGATCATGATCCATGCTTCACATCAATATTCTGGAGAAGTCCTCAACATGATCTGAGTACCGTAATGAATTTCAATAAGGTCTATCACCCCCAAACAAATTCCCAACTTGAAAGGGCTGTTCAAAAAATCAAGAACATGATAAGAACATACTCAATGGATTTAAAAATTTTTATGGGATCAATACCTCTAATTAATTTAGTTCTCTTACAAAAAAAGTTTCTAATTGACAATTCAAATGGCCCCTATAAAGCTGTATTTGGGAAGTGATGTAAAACTATTAATTTTTGGGATAAAGTTGATGAGAGAAATCTTCTTGGGCCTGTTCTTGTGTAAGAGATGGTTGAAAAGCTTCATACCATCTGGTAACACATTAAGGCTTCACATATTAAAAAAAGAACTATGTTGACAACCATCTAATAGACGTGGAGTATGATTTTGGTGAAAAATTCGTTCTCTGAATTTCACCTTGGAATAAAGTCATGAGTTTTGAGAGGAAAGGGATGCTCGGCCCTAGGTACATTGGCCCCTATGAAATCCATGATCGTGTAGGAACGATGTTCTATTTGTATTCACTTACTCTAGATCTAGCACAAGTTCATGATGTATTCCACAAATCTCTCTTGAGAAATTACATATCTAACCCTTCACATGTACTAAATATAGAGGTGGTACAACTGGAACATGACCAATGTTATAAGGATTAGCTGATAGAGAGCATGGATTGTTGGGACAATTCTCTATGCAAAAAGACTAACAAACTTGTTTAGGTATTGTGGAGGAACAATAAATGTAAAGAAGCCATGTGGGAACCAGAGGAGTGTATGAGGCAGAATTACCCAAACATTCTCTATTCTGAGGGTATGAGTAAAAAATTTGGGGAAAAAATTTATTAATGGGGGAAAAAGGTAATAACCTGAACATTTGAATAATATTTTTTACCTAAATTTGTGAATTATTTTATTGTATTGTAAATAATACTATATCCTTTAATTAATGAAGTTATATAATTAATATAAGACCGCTATGTTTTTATTTTTATATGACTGTAGGTCAATATGACCATTGGAAACTAAACACATAACATTATGATTATTTTTTATATATACAATTGATCATGGTTAATTAATACAGATAGAGGAGTCGATGGCGACATCCAGTATTCTGGGGCCGCACGAATCCCATTTGTCACAGCATGGGAAGGAGGTTTGGTCACTAGGATATTATCTAGACCAAGCCCAAGGTGAGCATCAACATGCGATGTTTGAGAAAAATTGCCTACTGGAGAAGTTAAAGCTAATATAAACCAGCACTCAGGAAATGTTTTCTGATCTGCCCCATGATACTATCAACTTTCCACACCTTACTCTTAGATCCTATGCAGGGGTTATAAGGGGAAATGTAACAGGATTTAGTTACATTGTGTAATCCCCGGGTATAATTGAAATTGTTATATCATCATTCTTGTTTTAGGAATATATTTTATTAATAAAGTATATATTAAATTTTGAAAAATTTGACAATTTTATTTTAGAAGATAAAATAGTACTGTTCATAGACTTTTCTTATATAGTGAATTATTAGGGTAAAAAACATCATTTGTGAATTTCAAATTTCATAATTAACACAGGCTAAAATTTTAGATGTTTTCAAAGAAGTTTAAATTTTATGAATATCATTTTTATGAATAGTGTTTCTGATAAATAGTATTTTATGAATTTTGTTTTTGATGAATAGAAAAAATTATTTAATTACTAAAACTCTTTTCCTATGAAATTATTTTTAAAAATATGACATACATTGTTATAATCAGGGTGATAAATGTGGTTGAATAAGATCAAAATATTTTTTTTGAATAGTATATTTACCATTTGGAATAGTAATTTTAACCTTATAAATGGAAATTTTATCAAGTTAATTATAACATCACCAAAGGAGGTATAAATATGTTTTGTTCCTCTTATGTGGTAATGTGATTTAATTATATCATAGTATATGTAATTAAATGCTTTAGAAATTTTTAGTAAAGTATTCAAATTTATTTATATTATTTTATTTAAAATTAAAATAAATTTAATATAATGGATTTCACTTTTGGATTCTACACATCGATAAATGGTTAGGGTAAATTTTGGTGATTTTTCAGAAACAAATAAATTTTGTTAAATAATAAAAATACAGTTTTGAGTTTCGGCTTGTTTTATAACATCATTAGTGATGTAATAATGACATAATAATTCTGGTAGACTTTTTTACCGTAATATATGTTATAAAATCTCCCATGTGGACAATACCATGGGAAAATACCTTGCTAAATCCCTTGGATTTTCAAATACCACTAATGAGGTGTCCCTTGGAAATTAATAAAATATTTCCTCACTTTTTCTATAAATACCAACCCATTTCTTTATTCCATTTATTTAAAATTACTATTAATATAATATCTTGTATTTTTACCCACGAAGGTGTCCTCCCAAGGATCTCTCAAGCCACCCAAGGTCCCAACCATCGAGTTTTTAAAGTTACTCTTAAAGGTAAGGGAACCATTCACCCTCCTCATTTAGTCATGTATTTGTTTATGTTATGTTCTCTAGTTTCCATTTAATAATGTGGGGTTATGTTATTCTATATCATTATTTATGTCCATTTTATGTCCAATTGATGAGAGACCCTAACTTCTATCATTAACTAATTTTTTGAAATTTGATGTGACGCCTTTATGCAACCAAAAATTTGTAAAAAATCACATCTTCTCTTTTCGTTCAAGTTTCTTTTTAATGTGTTATGTAATTAAAAAATCCATAACATGAAATTATTTACATTTTATTATATCCCTATACTATATTATGAGATATTTATGAGTGTTTAACCCTTTTACCATCCATTTTCAATGTTTTCTAAAACCATGTTGTATAGCTGTTACGCTTTAGAATTTTCGTCTCAAAATCTCTCTCTTTTTTCTCAAGAAATATTCTTATTTTATTTATGTGTATACCCAAACCTATTTAATTTCAATGGGTATTAATAAATAAATAAAATCTATATATTTTATTCTTTAATTGAAAAAATATAACCCTCACTCCATTTCCTTGTGTTATAAATGACATAATGATCTGTTTTAAAGTACTTTTAAAAACATCACAATTTTGATATGAAACCCTTTTCTTTTTCAATTTGGGTTATATATGAACGGTAATATTATGTTATATGTGGATCACATGAAAATAAATTCATATTAAGGGTGTTACCTGATATCTCTCTAATTCAATAGGTGAAGAATTGAATCTCTATATATGAAAAGTCTTGTGATACCTTGGTGAATAACCTTGGTAAATTTTATGACACTTTATGGATGAAACATGTTGATATGTTCAAGAATATATAAATTAAATCTTGTAGCCACATTTTCAAGTTATGTTTCATGTTATTATTTCCATGATGTGCCTCATTAACACTCCTTTATGACATTCCCCATGTTTAAATAGATATCACTCAAGATCACTTGTAAACTGTTTATCTCGTTTTACCTACTCAGCCTTCTGCTCACACTTTCCACTGATGTATGTCTCAAGAATATGAGATGAAATAATTTTACATATAATGAACATATGACGATTCCTTACAATTGGATTAAAAGAACATTTTATGTTTTCATGTATATTGTCCTTAATTTGCAAGACACTAGATTTTAAAGGTCCTCTATTTGTAAAATGTAAAGAAAAGTTATTTAATGAAATGGGTTTATTCTATATTTAATTAAGATTATCTTAATATGGTTTTAATTTTTTAAATATTCCTATTTAAATTTATAATTATCATTCTATTACAGCATGTTGTTCCTAGTAGAGTGGAGCAGAGATTCATGAGAGGAGGGTGAATCAAGTGTGATCAACTTTTAAGCAAATTATAAATATTCTTTAAACTTATATACTTATTATTTTGAATTGTACATATCTATTTCGATATGAATGAGACTTTTATATTATACCTAATAGTCCAAATTGACTTGTAATATTGAAAAGTGATGACTGAATATCACAGTGGTTTTTGAATGTTTTACCCTGTAGTGGGAAACATAATACATTCTATATCCCACACTTATTGAAAAATAGAATCTATAAATAATAAAATAAACAATAATAGTTGTGTTATAGGGATCGTTTTGAATCCTATTACACTATATTACAGAGGCCTCCTTTTAATATTATAGAGGTAACAAGTCACAATGAAATCATAATTTTCATAAAAAGTTATTCATAAAAACTACACATGAAATATCCATAATATAATAATAATATATGGTGAAACATTTAGTGTAATCGGAATTTCATTCCATTACAAGGATTAATTATCATAAATTATGAAATAGTATCTTACAGTATAGTATAGATTAGAATTCAGATTATTATCTTTCTCTGACAACACATATTAAAATTGTTCTTATAGATTTTTTCCCATATAATTTATCTTGAATTCATGGATTTTCATCTTTACTATTAATGAAACCCTATAAAATCAATTTAGTGCAATTTAAATTACATATAGTTTTTATTCCTATTATATTATTATCTTAGCATGAAGAATATTAAATCATACATTAATCATGGATTTACAATGAATCATAAATTTTTAATTTCTATATGAATAGCTCAATAAACATAATATGTATCTTTTATTTTTATTAACAAATTCTATAAAATAATTTATCCACATTCTTTGATATTCCTCTAAAAATATCAAATAAATGATCATTTTTTTTTCAATTATTGGATCAAATATTTTTGGTGTTTTGTTTTTACACTCGGATATAATATCTCATTCATAGTAAAAAAAATTATTATTCATTTGATATAGATTTGGTGACATTATTTGTTGTCTAGAAACACTTAAATATCATTATATGTATATAATTCATTCAATTTGGACATACAGAGTCTCATCCACAAAAATTCATATAATAAATACAATATGCCGAGATAAATGAAATACCATCAAAAGAAAAGTATTATTATCAAGAATAATCATACACTCATAATAACGACATTGGATTTCTAAATACCCAAATTCTTAGTCTTGTAATGTATTATTCATATAATTGTTATGATCATCCAATGTTGTACGATTGGTAAAAATAATTATGATGAAGATATAAAATCTGAAAATTCAAATTTTCCAAAAGAAGATCCAAGATATATGGTGTCCATGAAGTCAAATGATCATAACTAGAGTCATATGATCTGCACACAAATTCTTATGATTCCATAAGACATAAGATCAATCCAAAGCCACACGATCAGTATTACAAGGATTATGTTTTAGCACAAAGTCATATGAACTATATAATGTTTCTAGACCACATTATATTCGAATAGAATATAAAAAAATTATCTCCAATCATCCAAACAATCTGAAATATCATTCAATGAACATTCATAATTATTTCTGCAAAAAAAATCGTGGGATTCCATGATGGGTTCCTATACCTTTAGTTATCTCTCCCAAGATGTTTAAATATTTTGTAATAATTTGAATATCAATTTCACAAGATTATGTTTCTGGATTTAGCATCCAAATAATACATTCGTTTTCTAAACATCTAGAATCCCCATTGATGAAATATAAAACACTACCATAAGTATTTTTCATGCACAATAAGTTGGGGAGGGATCCTATAGCTTCATCTAGAATCTCTATAAAAATTGAAAATATTGAACACTATTTAAATACATCTTATGCAAGATATCTAATAGGTATTTAACAGTTATCCCCACATTACTTTGTTTTCTGATTAAAAAAATATAAGATAGGTCTTCCCTACCATTATCAATTTTCATAGTTATGGATAATTTCTTAAAAATCATCCAATATAAATAGACACTACACAAAGTTGTCAAACTCTATCTTTATATGAATAAATTACAATAGTCATCATTTATGTTTGTATACAGTAATCTTCACCTTAGTCATTAATATAACATGAAATAATAATATTGAATTACTCTTTTTCTTGATCCTTGTTATCACAAATATCTAAATCACCAGATATGTATTTAAAAAAAATAAATGTCTATACAAATAAATCCCTATATGTTTGTTATCAATTAATATATCATAGAAAAGTTAGTGAAAATATTATCCCCAATTGATAATAAATTAAATGAAATAAATGATATTCCACTCCGCTTTAAAAAAACATAGTATGGTGGGATTAACCCATTTTCATCTCCCCATATTTGACAACATGAGAAGGTTCATATAATATCATCATACAAATTTTTTTTTCTCTATACTCATGTTATAAGAGGAATCAATCCTCACGAATCACAACTCACCAATTTCAATTGATTATAAGATAAATAGATTAGTAATGTATTTTAAAAAATAATCATATTTTTCCAATTTTATTTCTCTCACCCTTTGATAGATTCATCTAACATTCATTCTAGAGGGGGGTCACACCACATATTCTATTAGAAATGAGTGATTAGTTTAAAACCTCTATGCCTATATTAGCTGACACTGTGTAAAAAAGTATTTTTTTTTACAAAAAACAGAATGGTGCCTATAATAATACATCTTTTATGCCACATTTTATATTTCGATTCATGGGGGATTATTTAACTAATATTCACAAATGTTTATAAACCTTCACTATCTTGATCTCACACATAAAAATAATCAACTAAAGTATATCTTCCCCATTTGGATAGATAATCAACCCCTTTATAAATTCAATGATTAAATAGGAAAATAGAGGTTGGAGAATGAATTTTATACCCCACTATTTAATTGTATCAAATATATATATAATTTCATATACATCCAATTTAAATAACATATAAAATATTGGTCTTTTTGAATATATCGTTATAAAGTGGTTTTCTCTACACTTCCTTACCATTAATTCCCATATTTGGAACACATTTAAAGTAATCATGGGAATAATTCACATTAACTAATGACTTATATTACTATAAAATAAGGTTTTTTATAGATTTCATGGCTTTAAAACTCCATTTGCTAAAGCTTTAATAGTTCAATAACCCTTTATACATGAAATTCATATAACATTAATGTTCCGAACCTCATTTGGATGAATCAAAATATTTATTATTTTATCATACTATTTATTTGAAAATAACATATTTACATTAGAATATATAATAACAATACATTTTTTCAAATATCCCTAACTTCATATCAAATTCCAGATGATCTATCTATTAGGTGAGACATTCTTGCTTCCCATGGATAGACATAATATTTTGTGTGGGATCTTATTTAGTGGAACTATTTATAGCACTATCAGAACCAGGTTCTTTTCCATTCTTACTTATCGATTTAGCAAAAACAGTCATATATCTGGAAATTTCATTCCATTCCATATTTCACCATCAACTAAAAATTTCAGTACCTCTAAATTTACTTGTTTTAGATATCCTCTCAACCCCTTCATCGATAATTTCAATAACTAATCTAATCATTAAATCACTCTCTTATACGGATTGTCTTCTTAATTCTAAATTTTTTCTATTTAATTTTAAATTAATGTACATCGTCCAATTTTCAATATTTCGGCCTCATATAACATAATATATGAACTAAATTTCAGTAGGTTGGTTATCCTAAGGATCTTTCATCATTACTATCTTATGTATATTCCTTTTTAATGATTTATTTTGGTCATAACCGAACTAAAAATATGTTTATTTCCTTACATTTTTTTCATTATTTTATTACATTTTCCTTTTTTAAATCTAAGATACCTATTAGGAATTTACCAAAATTCATCATAGTGGTGAAAACCAATCTTTAAAATCTCGTATAAACTTTTAATATTTCAAATATATCTACTAAGGGTTGATTGTTCTCATTCAATGATATCTACAAAGAACCAAATGACTCTATTGTAATGTAAACTGGTTGGAATATTATGAAATCAATATATATAATATTCTTGAATGTATACTAGCACCAACGCCTTCCAAATAACGTTGTTCTATTCACATTTGGTCAATCTATCTGTAATTACCTAATTATGGACTTTCATCTAGAACCATATCCTTTATTGATCATTTTTTTGGGTACCTTGTATATGGAATACACACCTTCTTCCAGGAAATAATGTTGAATTTTTTTATTGTTTCATGATTTTTTTTATTTCTCACTAGTTTTCATTAATTTTCAATGACAATTTAGGAATATTTTATTTTTCAAGGAAAACATCCATGAAAACCTTCGAAAAATATTGGTTCCCCAAATAAATATCTAAAATTATTCATCAATTAATGATACTATTTAATTTCCATTTAAGAAAAAAAATATCCATTGGCTTTCAAAAGATTTGGGAGGATGTTGAATCAATTATTATTATTTTCCAATGACATTTTCATGATAGTAGCTTCTTCATCAAGCTATTATTCATCACCAATCAGTTACATGGTATTAGAAAATATATATCCCATGAAATAGAGAGGTAATTTATTTAAAAAATCATTAACATTGATATATATGGGTTCATAAGATTCAATGAAATTATTCTAAAACTATTAACTCAATACATCGATAGAGGAAAACAAATAAACAAATTTAGAAATTTGATTACCACACTAAAAAACACAGTTAGTGGTGCTTCCTCTTAGTATTTTGGATTAATATTTTTCAAATTCAGTTATTTATTTCACGTTATTATCAATATATCGGTAAAAAACTATTTCTATATAATAATGACTAGGAAAAACATCATTAATTTGATGGTTTTATTCAAATATCTATAAGCATCACTTCATAAAATGAAGTAAATTACTATGAAAAAAAAATCAGAACCAATCAAAAAACCTTGTGCATGATTCCAATTATTATAATATAAAATATCTAATTAGGGGTAACCAATGATTTGATACCAATTTTTTTCCAAGTGTATCGGTGTAGACAAACCTAAAAGGGGTGAATAGGGTTTGATCAACATTTTACAAAATTTGAAATATTCTTTTATCTTTTATCCACAAGAATATAAGCACATAAAAATGTTTGGATATAAATGTATATTTTATGATTCTCCCAAAATTCAATATCCATATAAAATTTTTACATGTAAAATTTTATTATTAAACAATATTTTTTATGTTCAATCATGATGTGAGATAGTCACTCCTTTCAAAGTTCAAAACTTAATGAAAAATGAATTATCTACTATAGCCTAAGAACCAATTCTAATAGACAGGAATGGATTATCTTAATATCACATAAAATATATTAAATTAGTTGGGACACTATATTTCATGTGTAACCTTTCTCTTTTATATTACACAAGGGAATAGATTGTTATAACAAATCTTAGAGTCATTATCTCTCATTGGAATAAGATTCCTTCCTCACTTCTATTGTTCATCATCATTTTACGCAATGATGTATTTTATACAAAAATATAATTTAATAAATAAATACAAATAGTATTTCACTACCAACATTTCATCAAAAAATATACATGAAACTCAGTCTTAGTTCCAATTCTAAATCTAAATTATTTATCTAAAACATCTTTTTTTCTTCTAAAACACATAACTTCAAGAATAAAATGACTTCAATACATAAAAATATATTTAATAATTAATATAATAGTCACTGAACCACACATATTAATGAATATTGATGCACATGAGTATGTTATTATAATATTTTTTTAAACATATATTATCATTTTTAGATCTTACAATATCAGTTCTCTTCATCTTTACTGATAGAAAATGTTTTGGATTCTTCTGGTGATTCATTCAAGGGATATTATCTATCTTATATTCTACTTTCTCTCTTTAGGGGAAATATCAATCTCTTTTAAAAATAGTATTAAAATCTTCTAGAATAATAGTGGGTTTCCCTCCGTTTCTTTTATTCTCAATCTAATCATTTATAAGTGTTCATGGGAAGAAATATTAAATAAATTATATCATTTCAATATTTTATAAATGGAGTGTGAAAAATATTATCCTGGATAATGAAAAAAGAACAATAAAAAATAACCATTTTGGATCCCACGGTTTCACATGATCTTTTTTTTTCAACTCAATGTATATTACATTAATGCCCTAATTTGACACAACTCACTTTTTAAAATCAAATAATTAAATTATTTCATTCTTCTTATCAGGGATCCTATTCATCATATTCTAAAAAATTCACTATAAAAAACAACACATAAAGTATTTATTACATTATTAAAATATACAATATAAGTATTTTTGATGTAGAACATACCTTATATGGTCTGGATAACACATATTGTGACTTGAAATATTATTTTCAAGGAAAATATAACATAGAAATACTATTCCACTATATATCACTATACAAATATCATATCAATTTATATAGATTTATGTATAATTTAATATCTCATGATTAAAGTTATTTTTCTCTACAATATCCTTGAAAAACTATATAATTAATTCTGTATATTTCACAATGAATACACTTCTTCATGAATTGATATTCATATATCAGAAAGATGGATAGAAAATCGGCATGGTTTATGGATGTTCAAATCTTCATGATATTATGAACATTTAAGGAATAACTTCTTAATTGTTAGGTTTCACTTTCTTCAGAATTAATAATTATGAAAAATCATATTTCATCTTAATTTGATCTTCCTCTCCACAACTCAAATATGTGAACTTATTTATTTATATTATTTTATACCAATATATACTAAGTTTGTGGTTATTATACCATGATTTAATATCTCGTGCATCATCAAAATTCATTTCTCCCCTTTCACATATAAACATAGAAATCTCAATGTTCATCCAGTTTCATTCTAAATTTCATGATAAATATAGAATTCATATGATGGGGTCTTAGTAAGACTTATTTTCTCCAAGACATATGAAAAAACCATATTTCATTATCAAAGAAATATATTTATCATCAAATTAATATATTCCCTGAATTAAAAATATATTTTCCATAAAATTCATATGATTTCAAAATGTCATTCATATGGTACAGATATATTCAATTAAGTCATAATATATTGAATTTTATATTTTTTAGACTCCAAATAAATTCATTTCATGTCCATGTATTAATAGGATGTGGATTCAACTATTAAGATCTCGACATGAAGTCTTAAAATAATTGAATTCATATAGTTATGAAAAATACATATGATAGGTTGGATAAATATTCTATTCCTAGAAAAAATGCATAGGAATTTTATTGGGTTTACAGACCGCATGAAATCATAGATATAATATTTTCAACTCATATATATATATATATATATCCAAACCTTCTAAAAATATTATCCATGGATCATAATATTTATTTATGCAACAAATTTTATGGAATTACATGGAAGGTTCTATTAAATTCAGTTCGCTCTACCTATGAAATTGAATCTGGTTTATTCATTTAAATATAAAATTATCAAGTTGTAATATATAGATTTATTATCAAACACATAATTTAAATTTCAGATTATCTAGAATATTAATTGATGACATATAAATCATTATAATCATAATGCTTCATGAGAAATCACTCAAGGATGTATCGTATATCATCATCTATCTTTTCCTAAAAAAATTTATATGTTAAATACAAATTAATAAAAACAAAGACCAACTCCAAAATATATATTTTTCATTAATATTTTCATTTATCATGTTATTTATTCACAATATAAACGATAATTCTTCTCCAAATTCATCATATTTTATATACATTATGACTAGATGAACATATATTTAGATGTAAATCGACAATACATAAAAATATCTAGCCAAATATTCATATGATGGAATCAATTTCATCATTTACATAGTTATATGCTTCCATATTCACCTCATACCTTAACATAACATTAACTCATCACATTGATTTGATCATTTACTTAATCATTGAAAACAATTACAACTATAAACAAATTATTAGGAAACAAATAATTCAATCCACAAAATTATTTCAAATAACTCATAAAATTATTGAAAAAAGCACATTTGTAAGAGATTTTATTTTATCAATGATTATATGAAAAACATAGATATTTTTATTGAATATGATTCAATTGACAATCAACATGAAGATATTTTAAATAGGCCATTGGATGTAATGAAATGTGATAAATAAATGTTTATAATTCAAGGAATATATTTATTTATTATTCAATTATTCATGATGATTTTATAATATTTTTAATTACTATTAATAATAATATTTTTATTTTTATCATTTATATTAAATTTAAAAATAATAGATAATTTTTTTTAAACTCATGTTTTGAAAATATTATTCTGATTTTTTAATTTTCCAAAAGGCACTGTTTTTGTCCCTTGGATTTCATTTTTATTTTTTCTTGGGAGGAAGTTTATATTTATTTTTTGTTCTTTAAATATTTTAAATTTTTTGAATAATATTTATTTTCAATCTTTAATTTTAATTTTTGATGGAATCATATGCATTTGGTCTAATTCAGGTTTGTTTTTTTATGGTTGGTATATAAATCATGTATTTAATAAGGATTTTACTATCAGAATTTTATTATAGTTATTATATTCTCCATGAAACATAATTTATTTAATTTTTCAAACTATACAATATTTATCTTTATATAGTAAATTTTAATTTTTTTAATTTTCATGAAATCTATAATTTCACATTAACCCTACTAAATATTTTAATGTCACATATTACTTGTGCGTGAGATTCTTTTCAATAAATATTTAGTTACAATGTCTCCTTTTATGAATATAATTGGATGTTTAATTGACATTATGAAGATGTCAAGTATTATATTTACATCATAGGGATTATTTCTACACCATAGTGATCATAATTCTAGTTCACATTTAAATATCATTTAAACTTACCTTTATTCATGAATTTTTCCATTAAACATATATGTAATCATAAATTTACTTACCATTATACAATTTCTAAAACAATTATTGTTTTTAAACCACTCAGTAGTGATCCCTATTTAGATTAATTGTCATCTTGTATTAAATTAACAACCTAACATGGAAATTTTCAGAACCATTGGGGTATATCATTGATTATAAAATAATATTGATCAAGTACATGACAGAAAATCCATACCTATAGTCTTACTATTTGGTATATATTGGAAACATTCTCTACTTGTCACTTTTTTTTTATTTTTTATTTACTAAATTTTTATAGTATTTTTTTTAAAATTTTCTTCTTAAAAAATTATATTAATAATATATAATCTATGAAAAATTATTTTTAGCATTATTTATATATTTAAATTAATGTAAAATATTTTATTCATTATCACATAAACATTAAACTGGATTTTAAAAAATTATAAAAAAATTATAGTATTATTTATTTGAAATAACTATTTAAAAATTATTATTTAATACTAATGATCATATTCAAAATTGTTTCATAGTACATAATAATGTGTTAATGAATTTTTGTTTCATTTCATGTATAAATGTATATATAATTATTTTTTTCCAAAATTGAAATTTGAATTTCAAAAAAGAATAATTTTTAGTATTTAATGAGATATTATAGTCTAATTATTATATATATATACGAATCAACATAAAAAATGGATTTAAATTGTTTTGAAAAATTATTTATTTTTCTAATATATATGATAATTCTACAATGATAGTATGTATCTCTATTATAATACTAGTTCGTTATTATTTCTATTGAATCATTTAAACAATTGTTTATTTGTTTAGTTTTTTTGATGTCTTGTTAAAATAGTTTGAGGATTCATAGAGGGTTGTGGATTCTTGGCTAAAAAACTGTCGAGGAACTACTAAAATAAGTAAATCATGAATTTACACCTACACCTACCTGAATTATTGTCATCTAAATAATGAACACTTAAGGTTAATATAATCTTTTATAATAACTAGTTCCTGATAGGGACAAATTTCTCATGTATTAAACAACTAGTGGAAGTGTTTAATATTTATACATTTAATTGTTATAGTTAATTATATTTAAGCCTATAATAATTATTCAATTCTCTCTACCATGTGAATAATATATTCAATTTATTAATTTACATACAAAAATATTTATTTCTTCTCAGTTTGCAAAAACTATATTCTAAATTCAGGTTCATTATTTTGTGAAACCCATTACCTAAAGTCATCATTGTAATGGGTTATGTATCCCCTACAAAATTTGGGTGTCTATTAGTTATACCGATAATAAAGGAGTTATGTGTTGATAGTAGGTTTTGATTAACATTTAAAATTTTATTCCTTGGTGAAAATCATAACAATATACCCTCAAAAATTTCATATATAACTATTACATATTAATATATTTATACTCATAACATTACATAATGATCCAAAAAAGAATCAATTAGGTTTAGTTATTTTGGAATCATGTATTCATAAACAACTGGTTCCAAGGTGAACTACAAATTATACAACTTGGTTCATCATAATTAGAACTTGTCTTAGGCCTATAATAAATAATACCTTTTTTATAACCTAGGGATGGGAAAAACTAAAGTGTGTGAGATTAGATGCTCTGTAAGTGGAAAATGGTGATATAAAAAAAACACAAGAATAAGGGTATGAAAATATAATAATATAATCTAAATATCAAACCCTAAATTTCATAGATAAAAGATGAGTCATAGAATAAATCATGATTGTTCTTAAAACATGAATAATAAAGGAATAAAATAACATAAGCTATGGGAGACAAACATTGTAACAATCCACTTATTTGTGGAATATATATAAGATTATGAAATTAGGAACATGTTTAAATAGAAATAGGTTCACTCATGATGTGATTGGATAGAAATGATGCCCTTGTATAAACATAGAGACATATAATCAGGCTCAAACATCATCTTATTGAATATAAAACAAGGTCAATTGTTAATATTTATGACATGAAAAATAGGCCCATAATTAATATTATGGACATGAATAAAGGTGCATCCATATCATTATTAACATAGAAACAAGTTCAAATATTATATAATTTACTCATGGGTTATACATTGTTATACATTTATTTTAGAAAGATATAGTTTTGACCAATAATATAATACATACATTGATGCTACACATGATCATAAAACATTTATCGTATAATAACCAATGGAATGGAAATGTATTTCGTAAATATATCATTATAGTATAACACATGGAAAAGGAATTAGGTTCATAAACCTCTTATCATCATTAACATAAACAATACAGTGAAAGAAAATGGATAGTATATTTGCATCATATCCATATTAAAATGTAAGTATCAATAAAGATATCATCTTAGATGGAAATTTTTTTTCACATAACATTGGGAACATTTCATGGGGAAAATAAAATTTTCAATTTTAAAATAACCTTTGTAAAAAAATGTTCTCAAAACATTGTTAAATTAATTTACCATTAATATAACTAATCTTCAAATGAATCATAAAAAACTGAGAAGGGGGGGGGGGGGGGGTTGATACTTTTTTTACCTCTTTAAATTTTTTAACTTTATTAAATTTAATCCATGAATATTTTTATAGTTATTTCCTAATAACCATTTTAATTATCACTAATGTGTGAAAATGATGGAAATGAAAAAAAAAGAACATGTTATTTAAATGGTTCATCCTCAATGTGAGAACCTAAATCCTTTCCATAGCTACTGCAATGGTTCAATTGAAATTAACTATTATAAAAATTTTAAAACATCTTGTGATCAATGCCATTGGACACCTTCAATCTCCGTAATAAATTTTTTAAAAATACTCCCTTCATTTGAAAAAATATATCAAAAATTGTGACCCAGAAAAATAACAATAAAACTTTCTTCTTTAAAAATATTCATATATGAACCAATGTTTGATCCGCGATTTTTTGATGTGACTTCTTCTGATATACTATGTATGATAGAATCAAAACAATGAACCATTTCTCAATATTCATAAATTCATACTTTCTAATATATATTTATAAAAAAATATTTTCTTCTCAAATTTCTTTTAAAAATTTAGACCAAATATCTCTTTCATACTCTCTATATTAATAAATATTATCTTATCTTAGTCCGATCTTCTTAACATAGACCAGTATTCTAAAAAACAAATTTGAACATGAGAAAACATTGATTGGTAACTCAGTTCTAACTCCTTATAATCAATGGTTACCCTTTTCTTCATGGGTGAATAGTAAGATATACCTATGTGCATTGCTCTTCAATTTATAGGTTCTCCCATAATTATAATGGAAAGGAACATAAATATTTTACCACTCACCCAAATACATGGACTTGAATTTATATATAATTATAAAATCATTCGAATGTTTATAATTTCTCACCGACTATTCAGGTGACTTCTCAATTCAAAATAAATTCACCATATTATATTAACACTCATACTTACTAAAATAAGTACAATGAAAAAGTGTTCTTTTTGTAGACTGATATTTTGATACATCTCTATCTAGATCAATGTTCATTATTGTAGTTTGTTTGATCTAAATTTAATAACTCAAATATTTATTTTATTTAACAATTGGAAATTTATAAATGATATAAACAAATATTTTTCACCCTCACAGTCCAATCCAACTAAAATGGTTTAATACATTTTTGAAACATTTGAAACTTTAAAAACAAAAAATGACCATCTGGTATCAACTTCTACATGGTTCACATATTAATAAACATTAATTGTATTATTATACTATTCTTATTCATTTCAGTACAATCATAATGTATTTTAATGAACATTATATCTCAATTATTGTTGGTTTAAAATTATCATTTGATAAAAAACTTTTATTGACTATTCAGATAAATATTCAACTAAAAAGTGCATCTAATATTTATTATTGCTTCTTTTTTATTTATCCATACTACACAATCTCATATACCAAAACATTTTTTTTTAAAACAAATTATTTTTCTGTTGATAATCAACTAATGACTTGGATAAAAACATCTCTTTTTTAGATAATGTAAGTAACCGATGTCTATTCAGATCGATCCTACAGAAAACTCAAACATTTCTAACATCAATCAACTTCTCCATCTAATCATCTTCTTTGGTGAGTAAACATTAGAATTCCTAATGTTTTTTGTTAATATTATGTATTATCTTTTCCATTGTATTTTAATAGTAATTAAAATATAAAATATTGATCGATATAAAATTACATTCACATTTCAAACTCCATAATAACTAAAAACAAAGAAACTAAAAAGCTCAAATTTATGACAATTCTTACATGATCATGTGTGTTTAGTGAAAATAATTCATTGACATGAAGATAATTAGAATATTTGAATTTACTAAATACTTCATGAACATCACACTTGTAGCCTTCGTAACAAACATACATCTGGATTGTCATTGTTAGATGAGTTGTGTTTGGATAAATTTAACATTGTAGAAATATAATGAATTAGATTTTTTCACTTAAACCTCCTTCTACAAACTCCATATTGTATCATGGTTACTTCCTGAGGTTTCAGGGAAATGAAAGATCATAAATTTATAATCATATGTCCTTGTAAAATGATATGACATTCCATATTTTATAGTCATTGAATCTTTGAAAAAAATTCTAAATATGATTTCCAGAAAAATCATACATTCTATAAAAATAAAAATATGATAGATTGTGTTAGATGGATTCTATGATGGAGAATCTTATTCCAAAATATGAAAAAATTATATTATTTATTTATATATTCGGAAACCCCTCAATGAACAAGTTACAAACATTCTACAATAGATATTCTAATTGATTTTTAAAAAAATTATTTTATAAAAAAATAATTTTCGATTAAAACATAAAAAAATAATATGGACCTTCAATCTCCCCTTTTAATTTGTTGAAAACTCTTGGTAAAAGCTTCATAAACTCATCATTTTCAGCACTCATATTTTTTCACAACTCATTTTTTATTATTTACTAAAAATAAACATTTCTCCAAAAAGAGTTTCTAGACACTTTACAACTAGATAAATGGTTTTTATTGTTGGAAATCAATACCTTAGATCAAGAAAATTAGGGTCTATATTAACATAAACTCTCCCAAACTTTTATATTCTCATATAAGTTTACTTTATCTCCCCCAATTTATGATTACCATAGTTTTAGACTCATTTATGTTTGAAAAGTAAATCGTTGCACATTATGTGATAATGTTAAACAAATTCTACCCCTTTGGAAACATAATAAAAATCATAGTGGGAGACTTCATTATGTTGTTTTGGAAGTCATTGGGGGAGTTATAACATGAATTTCAATCCATAATTCATTAAATATATCCCTTGAAATATGTTTTTGGAAAGCGTAAAAAGTTTAATTTTTTTTAAAATGAATTCTAGCACAATCTCAACACTAGTAACTATCGATTTTAGGATGTGAAATATAAAATCAAATTGTTTTCATCTTGAAAGGTGGTTATTACTTTATATGGTTCAATTTCACTGTAATTAAAATAAAGTATCATCGATGGTTTGAAGACATAAAGTTTCAAATCTTCAAACTAAGCATTAATCCAGATTATTTGAGTACAAGCCTTCACAACTAAAAAATATTTGGATCCCAACATTCTCAAGGTTATTAATCTATGTATTATAATATGATTACTAACAAAACCATATTTCAATAAACATTTTACTCCTAACTTTTATTTTATTTATTTAAAATATATATATGAGAAAATATCATTAAAATCCTGAATTATCATTTCACAAATTACTTTTTTATTATATCCCATTTGAATTTTTTCCTTTAACATATCTTAGAATTCGGTTTTGGTACAACATATCTTATTATTTGAGATCACATTGATATATGTTAGGAAAGGATATAAAATAATTATATCAGTTCCTAAAGCTATTGGATAAAGAAAATATCACATTAACTTTTGAAATTTATTTCGATTGACACTTTTTCCACCCTTATTATCATTAATATTCATACCAATTGAAATAAGAGTATAGACATTTTTGAAATATGTCATGTCAAACATTTTTAACAATACCATGGCATACTTGTATTGAGATAGAAAAATGATGATTTAATTTTTTTGAACTTGTTAACCTAGAGGAATGTTAATTCACCGATCATTGACATTTTGAAATTGATCTTCATTTATTTATAAAATTCTTTACAATAACTTTATTCATCTTCCTCAAAAAAATATCATCCACATAAATAATATTAATTATAATGCTACATTTTAATTATTTCATGAATTAGATTCTATTAACCATTCCATTTTGAATATTCCATATTCTCAAACCATTGTTATGTTTGGAATTACAAGCATGATGCAATTATTTCATCCCATAAAATATTTTATCCAATATATAGTTCATTCTTTAATCACTATCAATTATAAAACCACAAATTTTCTCAATTTAAAATTCATCTTTAATTTCACCATTTAGAATAAATGAATTTACATATATCTAATAATCTTTTTAATTTTTATTTTACGCCACTACTATTGAAATTCTAAGAGTTTTTAATATTTCAATGGGTAAATGGTTTCTTTAAAATACAAAAAAAAAATTATATATTTTATTAGCCTTTATAGAAAAGACATTAAATGTTTCTTAAATCATGTCAATGACCATTAATCTTGTTTCTTTATACCCATTTTCTTCTAATAACATTTTTTGGATATGGATCAATTTCCCATTCATTTTTTCTCAATCTAATCCATATATTCAATAAATTTATAAAAAAATTCAATATGTTCAACTGTAATTAAAATTTATTCCAATCCAATTTTTGAAATTCATGATTTATGATTTTATAATTTCCAAATTCTATTTTCTAGTTCGGAGCTTTAAAATTATAAAGAATATTTTCATTTTCAACATGTTTCTACAAAATATATGAATTAAAATTTTATCTTCCCTATTCATTTTTTATTCACATTATTATTTTGAATGTTAATAAATCTTTTTTGATTGAATTTCTCTCAAGCTGTAAATATATAGATCACTTAATCATAATTTTCAACATTTTTTATAGAATTCATATTTTCAATGACATTCAAACCCTAAGATTCCCCAAAATTTTGTAAATATTTGTTCAAAAATTTGTAACATTATCTTTTCAATGAATATTCCAACATACTTCTTTCCTCGGATTCAACATTAAATTTTCCATGATAAAAATTTTTTATCTTTAAAAGAAGTGAACATACAAAAACATTAAATTAATTCAAATAATGTTTTTTGTTATAAAACATTTTATAAGAATGCATGTTGAATTCCATCCCTATCAAAAATTGGGTTCCTACTATTATAGTTGTAATAAAATATTTTATCTAGTAGAACATTGAATTTTTGTATTATGATAACATGATTCTTAACATTTCCAACAAATACCTACTTTTACATTATGCTTCTATATTATTTTGGGCTTACGTAACAATATAATTTTATATATTTCCATGTCTCTTCAAATATGATATGAATGAATTACATTTTTAATCAATCCAATTGTTTTTACCCAACTGCAACATCTAAACCCAACATTTATCCCTCCATATATCTTCTCAGGAATATGAACATTTATACAACCACGATATTCTATTGCATAAAAATTATATTTTTAATTCATGGGAAATAATAATTAGAATTGATAATGTAAAGATATAATTTATGTTATTGATATCTCATGATCTAGTATAAATCAGATTGAATATGTTTACAAGTTCTAGTAGTCTAAATCTCAACATTATTTGAACTTTTACTATCAACATTCCCTTTTAAAAACTTATACATACATAATTTTTTGTTCTTATAAAAGTTATAAAATATTATTCATCATCAACATTAATATATTTGTTCAAAATATTGTACCCAATATGGCCAAGAATACGATGTCACCACATAATCTCATCTTCATCTCATGGATAATATGAGTTATGATGTTATAAAATATGAAAAATATTTCTATTAGTTCATTTTCCTATAATAAAAAATTTCCATATTTCACACATCAAAGGATATAAGAATATTTTTTGAAAATTACTAATTTTTACATCATCACAATTTTTACTAACAAACTTTTTGTTATGTTTTATTCCATAAACAAATAGAAATTGTATATATTTGAACTTTTATTATTCAATCATTGGAATTTAAATTTTTTTAAGTACCTATCATCCATAATTTTTATAAGTCCAATATCATAGTTTTACATATCTTTTATCATTTTCAAATAATCTATCATGTGTGATGAACTACCACTATCATATATCCACGATAATTTCTTTCTTTTTTACTAGTGTTGATTAAAAAAAGATTTTTCCACATCATTATTCTTTCCAGCTTTATTATAATTCATGGAATAAGATCGTTCAACAATAATATTTTTCTTACATTCTATGGCGTGGTCTCTAACATCATCACATATTTGACAACATTTTTGAATATTTTCAATATTTTTTCTATTGGAAGTCTTCTAGAATCATAGGATTTCTCTATTTAAACATTATTTGTTTTAGGAAAGTTTATCATTCAACATATATTATATACCCCCTTAAATCATACACATTCCATGGTAGAGAAATGTTTTTACCAAAGTTATATTCTTTATTGAAAAGAATTTCACATTAATAAAAACCCATTAAATCATGGCCTTCTATAGAAGTAATATGAATTTCTACAGAAATTTTGATGAAGTGCATAACATAATTTTATTTCATCTTTCAATAAGAATGCACTAACTTTATTATGAAGATAATTTTCTATTTTGGAAAGGTTATTTATTTTTTACAACTATTCCACAATAAAGAACTCAAAAAGTTTCTTAACACTTATGTTTAAGAAAAATCATATGAAACAGTATTTTATGAAGATTTATAATTCCCCTGATTCATGGAATGTGTATTTTCTATAATATTAAATGATTTTGATATTAATAGAGGGTAATTTTTGAAATTTTGTTCATTGATTTTAGAGTAATTTGAGCCTAATGATTTTATTATTAAATCTATTTATCTATAGATTACTTATCTTCCTATAACTTTTTGGTATATTCAATTAGAATTAAATGATCAGTTATTATAAGTTTGTAAATTATGATATCCATGATTTATTCATATTCATCCTTAGAAAAATACATTCATATTTCAAAAACATTTCTACTCTATTTAATTATTCTATTGATATTATTCTCTAGTGTTTTATTTTTCACAATATATGTAAAATGTTCTGTTCTGATATAAATGAATTTGTAATATTTTTAACTCCTTCGTCTTCACTATTTTGAAAATAATCATTTTTATCAACATTTACAAATAAGGTTCAGAATCATTCTAAAATTTCATCATCTAATGAATTGTTTTCTAAGTCATATTCTATTTTCTTACTCAATATACTTATTTTGTTCCCAATTAACTTCTTCTTTCCTCCAGTGCACATATTTTTATTCAATAATGTTTTATCAAATATCATCAATAGATATTTGTATTGACAATGATATTGAAAATCAACAAATATAATCTTGGTTCTATTAAAAGAAATATGATAGATACCTCCACATTCAAAAATATTTAGAGGATTTTTTACTCCATAAATTCATATTAATTAATCATAAATCGAAGAGATAAGTAAAATTATTCTTTCATCCAACTCATCATCCACCTAGTCATCGAAATATAAATATTCTTCATCTTCGATACGTTTAATTTTAATGTTTCTCATTGCATAAAAATCCAATTAATATTTCTTATTCTGTTTGAAAACGTTATCTTTTGACATTTAATATACAAAATAAATGTTATGAACATCATCATGTGGTAAATAAATATTAGCTCCCATAGATGGAATTTTAAAATTGAACATATCTGTGATATTTTACACTTGTTTCATAGAAATTGTAGGATCATCCATGAAACATCACAAACCATTAACATTTCAATAAAATTCATCCACTCTTGTGATGTACAAAACAATAGTTTCTTCATCTAAAATTCTTATATATTCAAACATTTTTCATAATATACATAACTTTTCTTCCTCAAAATTATTATTTCCTTAAAAAATATTTTAAATATTTTCATAAATAAACATTTAAATTATATGACCCATCACGTTCATATAAAAAATTTATGAATGATACATAAAAATAAATTCATAAATTTTCCATCAACTCAAATATTTCATTGTTCTACAAAATTTATAGGGGAACCATTCTCAATAGGTTTAAACCTAATGGTAGAAGATTCAATTACTTCTAGGACCTGAGAAAAAATATGGAATAATCCTGTTTTTCAACCCTGATAATTATTTTCGTCAAATATAGTAATCCCTCAGATGATCCTGGAATGAATAATTTCCATGATAAGGATTTAATAGGGGAACCTCCTCTCTCATAACAAATGATGTTCCAAATTATAAAATAACAAATGGGGGGGAATAAATTGTTTATTTATTTAGAATTTCAACATCAGTGAATTTAACCTCTGAAACATGTTAGGGTTATTTAAATATTATATTCTAACAAACTCACATGTATACATATGTTCGAAAGTGAAAATATTACACATGATTTACATTTTTCAGATTTAGTGTGAGAATAAAAATTTATTCCCTAATCACCACAATGGGTTTATGAAAAATCTATATTATGAGGAAGTGAATAATTTTTTTTTCAACTCCCATTGAATGAATTCTATATCTATATATGTATATTATACTAAATCGTGCTAGTTTATAATGTTTTTAACAAAACGTGATCCACAATAAAAGGTAAATTCCAAAATTTCTCCTCCAAAATTTTCCATAATGAAACCTTTGTCTAGTCAACATCTGCACGACATTCCTGAATCTGATAGCCTATGTCTGATAGCCTCACACTAATGGACATATTCTCAATCAGTGAAAATATAATAATTTTTACCTTCCTAAATAAAAATTCCTTATTTATAAATAAGATTTAAAAAATCATATTAATTATCTCCGTATGATTCTATATTACAGTTAATTTAAAAATATATTAATTTCAAATTTGGACCAAAAACATGTTTCCAAAAACTATTCTTCAATGTAAATAAAATTCACCTAGTAACTCAGTTCAGAAACAAAATTAGTAATGGTTTAGCTTTTATGTATAGGTGAATAGTAAAATATATAGCTATAATTTTCTTTTTTAATTGTATATTATCCCATAACAGTAATGGTGGGAATATGAATTATTTTACCACATACCCATATTCTGTGGAGATGAATTTATAAAAAATCCCAAAATCATTTTAATTCTTCTTTATTCATCTGAAATCTTCTTGAGTCTTCATAAATCTCCAAGAATAATAAAAAATATCTAAATTCGAAATATTATATGAATAAGAACACTATAATTAATCGCTTTTTGGAAATTTATTGTCTAGTCCATCTCATCCAAATCTATGTTCATCATCATGGTTCTCTTGATCATATTTATATAACCCAAATATTATTCTCTCAACCCAATGAAAAAAATAAATCATGTGAAATAAATATGCGTTCCTATAAACATCCATCAATATGAAAAATGGTTTAAAACATCTACACAACTTCCAAGGATTTCAAAAATATACAATGACTATTTTTGTCTTCTATTATAAATAATGTAGAATTCTTTTGACAGCATGCATTACAATAAAGACATAGTTTTACCAAACTACATAGTACTATTAATATTATTATAATATCATTATAATCGCCACCTATCCATGGGAAGGAAAATTAAAAATAAGATCAGCTAAATTTTTAAAATATTATTTATATCCTATGGTTATCAAATTTCTATAATTGAGATGAATAAATATTTCAAAAAAAGAAATTCCTTTTCTAAGAATACTATTTAACTATATAAAAACACAATTTTATCCAAATAAATTATAAAAAACCCAATTGATGAACATTATTAACTAAATTTATGTATTACATACTCAACCAAATTTTTTTACACTCATCCAATATATTTTATAGGCATAAGATAATAATTAATATAATTTCATGAATAAAAAGATGTATTTTTCAAAAGGGTAATTTTAACAGCATTATATTGAGGAACTATTTTGAATATAATTTTTAAATTTTTTATAATGTCAATTTTAATAAATATACATTAATTTTTAAATTATAAACTCAAAATATTCCTTGGGAGAACTTTTGGAATTTTTTTAAAAGATATATATTATAATGAATAGTGAAAATATTGAATTTTAATTGAAAATGATTTGTCTTCTGACATATTTATAAAGAAATTTTTGTTTTTAATTGATTTTAAAAAATTATTAAATCTGTATATAATCTAATCCAGTTAAGTTCATTGGTATAAAATCCTCATCGAAATTGGACAGAAAACATGTCACACTCATGGACATTTTTACATCAAAAAAATCATATTTTCATCCAATTAGTAAGATTAATAGTAAATTAATTTCTACAAATTTTAATATTATAATTTTGGAAAATGGATTCCATATTTTTAATAAATATTTCAAAATTCAGTAAAAAGGACCCTTTTATTTTTGGACAATATGAATGGTAACATTTATGATTTTTATTACAATGATTAAAGGTAAATCAGGAATTAATGGTAAAAATAATATTATGAATATTATAAAACGACCCTAAAACATTCCACTATGTTATTGGATCTATATAATATGAACCGTATAATATAATATTTTAATTTTAATTATTTAATGGACACTTTTCCTTGAAAATAACATAGTTATTATTAAAACCGAAGAGAGTGACAAAATATGAATCTCTTACTTTTCATTAGTATAATTTTATATATGTGGTTAAATTGAAAATATGATCCACTATAAATAATATTCATAATTATTATAGGATTATATACCTTATGGAAATATATTTTTAAATTATAATCAAGTAGTAATGATCATAAATAATTGAACAATGATGATATGGTAATTAATCAATTAGTGAAAATATCAAATAAATGATATGAGAAATATTAAAGGATGTTTAATATTACTTAATTAAGGTGATCCAAAAAAATTATATATTATTATACCTTTTTGGGGTGTATCAAATTATTTGGTAGATATATATATTATTGTCTTCAGTCTCTTAATGTCAAAGTAATGAATTGTTTTAAGATTTACACTTATGATATTTTATGAATATAAAATATTATTAAATTATTCATAAATCATGAAAATGTTTAATATTGAAAAAGGTGGTTGTATATGGACTAGAAATATAATTTATTTTGTATTTATGGTATAATTTAAAAATTATATAAAAAATTAACATCATATTCTATTAATTATTTTTCCACTGTTAAAATTAAAATGGGTTAACTAAGGGTTAATAAAATTGATAAGGATTAAAATAATACCAAAATGTGGTGATTTTTTTGTACATGAGATTAAAACATCATCATGTCATATATTTTTATCAATTTTCTTTTTCGTTGTATATGGACTGAGATATAATTTATTAGAAATTAATCTTTTTAGAATTATCAAGATTTACCCTCTCCAATGTTATAAAATATATCCCATAATTCCCTTCTATACACACAATAAAACCTATTAGGTTCAGAAAAACTATTTCAAAATGTAACACCTAGTTTTTCATGTATTGGATTTGATCCATTCATTGGAAATCCAGATATTTTTCTTTGGATTTAGGTGATATTAATGATCAGGTTTTATGTTTAATCTATGTCTAATCATCATACCATGGGTGACTCGCAATGTGTTGGGAGTTTTTTGAAAAAAGGGTGGTTACTTCAAGATTTGGTCCAAACTGTGAGCCCATTTCATGATTTAAAAACAAATTTTTTTTTTCATTATAACTCCATCGTTTGTCATCATTTTCCCCCATTATACAACCCATATGGCATTCCATAAACTTTTCAAAACACCATATCCAGTTGGATCTTTTATGAACTCGTAGTCATGGTAGATTTAGGTTACTTATTCATGTATTGGGCCAGATCGTACGCCCATTTCCAATTTTAAAAAGTTATATTGTTTCTTTTATATCTTATTTAGTTTTTAATATTTTTTTTCATTCTACCTCTCAATCGGGACCACAAAACATATGATCAACCCCATGTTCCATTTTCCCTCTTAGGATCTCCTATTCATTGGGTATTAGGACGACTTCCTCAATGTTTCTCAAATAATCCATATTTGAAGAGGAAATTAGTTTCTTTCATAAATCATTAATTTTTTATTCTTTTCCCTGTAAATATTCATTCCTTGATTCATCCAGACCAACAGAGCCTCTCCATTGAGTTACAATCCATTCCCTCTTATATAAGGGTGTGTATATAAGGGAATATTGAGACATCTCAAGTTATCAAGGTGAGTTTACTTCTCTTATCTCTTCCTTCATCATACTCCTTCAATTATTTCATGGATCTCTCTTCCTACATTGTCATTCATGAACCCATATTATATTTTCTCATGATTTTAATGGGGATTTTTTAAATTTGTTTCTGGTGTTCATTTTTAGGGTTTATAAACACTTTTATGGTGATATCGAGTGTGCATTTCCATTCCGCCAACTATTTGATATAGGTTTTCCATTTCACATGTCCTTTTTCTTTGAGTTTCATTTTATCATGTTATTTACACCATATACACTTTCTGAGTACTATTTTATATGCCTTCAATAATTTTATTTGTTGTGGAATGGGGTGTGTATGACATGTTTTGTAAAAAATATTTTTTTTGGTTATAAAACTGAACACCAAGTGTTTGTTTAAATTTTTTGTTAGCTTTCACACCGGATTTATGTTGTTTAGAACAAATTTTATCCATTTAAAAAAATTATTTTCGAGAAATTATTTTTATGTCTTTTTAGTGTTAGATATAATTGGTTTCATTAAATGTTGCATGCCATGTTTTCGACATAGTCCCCGGTTTGGTTTTGTGTTCTCAAGTTGATATAAAATGTTTTCTTTATGTAACACCCCGACCCCAGTTACCTAGAGTCGGTGAATTATTACGTAACAATGGCATGATCACAAAAGATCAAGTCCTGAAAGACCGATTAGTTTAGTAGCCTAGGAAACACTAGATACATTCAAAAATGTTACATTACATCATAAAGTGAAAAATCACAATAACATAGTATCCATAGTCCACACTTATATCCCCTTCATACTATCCCTGTATGTTAGTCATAAAATATTTCTTCACATCTTTGAAAAATAAAACATAGAAAGGGGTGAGCTCAGATTCTTAGTAAGGACAACAATACAATAGAAACTTTCATAAATAAAGATAAGCATTTATGGAAATTTATAACTAAAACAAAAGACTTATAAAATTTAACTTCAGCATAATATGGAAAAAATAAAATGAAATAATTTTATTTACTTATTCGTATTGATATTCTACTAGTTGAATAATCAAATGAAATATCAATAACCACTTTCATAATGATGAAATGCATAATGTCAGACTATCATAACCATGTAGCCAAGGCCTCATTCCAAGACTACAAATAATATTTTGTCAAGGCCTCGTGCCAAGACACTAGTGTGTCCCATGAGGCCTACCGATGCATCGAGGATCTATAGCAGGCTCCACCCAAACATTATTAAGTCCAATGCATTCCTTATATGAAAAGGGTTAAACATATCACTAACAATAACATAATCGTATCACATAAAACATGCATAAAGGAAACATAACATTTCCACATTTCAATGACATGATATCAATAAAAAACATTGATATAATAAAAACATTATCAAAACCATTTTCAATTCCAAAATAAAAGAAAAGAAAAATATTGTATTTATTTTTTATTTAAAAAAAGTTATGGCTTGTAGAGAAAGCCGAAAAACATATAATGGTAACGGCAGCGGTGAAGTAGTTGTTGCCGTATAAGTATAACAAAAAAAATTCCCTTTTTTTTAGTAAAACTCTTTGTATAAAAAATATTTCTTTTTAATAAACCTAAAAGTAAATGGGGTTTATACACCATATAAAATAAAGTTGTGTATAAAAAAAATATGCCTCAATGAAAGGAGATTGAGACAAAGTCCCTTACAAAGATCATTTTATAAATAAAATAAATCTATTATGTGTATTCACTATAATTACACATAATGAATGTAAAAATACAAGATTGGACATAAAAATATCATGACATAATTTGAATGTAGGAGATTAACCCAAAGAACGGAAATTGGGTTAAGAAGTTCCCTTACCTCGTGTCCGACATGACATGATCGTTATTTAATATCAGAAATAATAAACCATAGATAATTTATACTTGATTAAGAACCTTTTTCAAGTTCTTTATTCCCTTTTATATCACTTATTACCATGTTATGAACATTATGTAATTATTTAAGTTGATAATGGTCGTTTTGTCGATATTTGTTACATGAGTCAAAAATAAACTTATTATAATTAAAAGTTGTTCATGTGGTGAAATATCCATTATATCCAGAATTGTATTCATTATTTAGATATCATATATATCATATATAACCAGTATATACATGCATTTATAATATTACATAACATTTAGAGGTAAGAAATGAAATGCACCGTTCA
Source organism: Viscum album (assembly GCA_963277665.1). Classification (NCBI taxonomy): domain Eukaryota; kingdom Viridiplantae; phylum Streptophyta; class Magnoliopsida; order Santalales; family Viscaceae; genus Viscum; species Viscum album. Next base: position 367,652,895 of record OY728146.1, read on the forward strand.
TGGAGACGGTAAGTTGTACGTACGCATGAACGCTACTTTCATTTATATTTCATATATAATGGAATGAAATAATAATGATATAAAGGTGAATTATAATTACAGTATAATAACATATATAATATCATTTACTTCATCCTTTACATGTCCCATATATGGCATTAACGATTCAAATCACCTTGAGGGGGCGGTAGTCCGTACTTCCTAAAATGAAATTATCGCATTTACCCATAATGGAAATCATAAAGTCATGCCATGAATGAAAAATACAGAAGCATAAGTAAAAAATTAACATAATATATATCATAAATAAATATAGTGACATCTTAATGGTCACCATGAGAGGTGTTAAAAAAATATTGAACAATCATCGTTTCGTGAGGCAGTAATTCACCACCCACAGAAACAGTTTGTTCTTTAACCATTAGACGATGGTGGGTGTAAGTTTAATTAGAATACATCTCATAAAAAAATCCTAGAATATTTAAGATACTTGTTTTGTTAAAAAATAAAGTAATAAAAATAGTTTAAGGGGTTGGAGAAGAAAAAAAAAACAAAAAAAAACATAATAGATGACATTACCTTAAAATCGGGTAACTCTTTTTGATTTGAGCTAAAGGCGTCCATGGGAAGACTTCTGCCCAGAGTGAGGCTTCTAGGAGTAAGAGAGGGAATTTGAGAGATTATTTGGGCAGATGTTGGCCAATCCAAATTTCTTGAAGGTGTGAATAAGGCGGTTGAGGTGGGGGCCTTTTATAAGAGGATAGGAGGGTCACTCTTGAAATTTAAAGAAATATAACTTTATTATAAAATGATTTTCGGATTTTAAAGGTCCCAAAATTATATATTTCAAGGATAAGGTGATAAGGGTTCTTAATATACTCATCCAATAGGTTTTTGAAAAGTGTAAGTATTAGATTTTCCATTATATATTCATTTTATTTAAATCATTATTTAATGGGGTAATCATTTCATCATCATGGTGTCATAAAAATTTATTTTATTTAATTTTTAAAAATTATTAAAAAATTACCATGATGTTGAAAATATTTTTAGCTTTCCAATGAATATTTATAGTTGAAATGTTAACTTATATAACCCCATGTAATAATTTTTTTAGAAAAACAACACATGTTTGTGACAATTTTATTTTTACATTAAATAAAAAGTTATTAATGACATTTTCTTACCCAAGTGGCTCTATGGGGTCCCCATGTTGACCCATGTATTTTTGTGGTCGTCCATGACTCATCCAATAAGGGTAGGACAAGTGTAAAGTTAATTTCATATTATAATATCATTATATTTACTTAAAAGTTACTATTCACCAAAAATTATTTCCATAACATTGAAAAACATTTTACTTCCTAATTACAACCATGTATTTCAGATTTTTGAAATTCAATTCACATAATTGGTAATGTTTCAATTAAATGAAAATTAGTTTTCTAACTACAGCTTAGTGGTTTCAGTATTCATAAAAAATTGATGTTTTTCAGAAATGTACAAAACATTACCCAAAGATATATTTGATATTAATTAATCAAAAATAATGTCTATTTTACATAATTCAAAATATATAAGTTGAATTAATTAATTTAATAATTAATTCCTGTTGTCACAACAAATATCGTGTTTTTAAAAAACAATATATATCAAAAGATTGACAATTGTTTATGTCAAATTTCAATGTGATATTAATTATAATGACCACCATTGGATAAAATGGTAAAAGTATATTCTAATTATACCTTAAAGCCACTAAATAGTATAATTTATCACTATAAATTTTTTTATTAAAAAAGTCATTTTTATGTATTTTTCACTATTCATCGAAAATTGGATGTTCTCAGAAAAATACCAAAATTTCAACATAGGGTAATTTAGATATTCCAAATCTAAAAATGAAGTCAATTTTTAAATATAAAATATATAATTTAAACAAGTTTGTATTGTTATTCATAACAACTACTTTGATTGGTCGCGGTGTGTTAGAATCATGAACATGCGTACAATGCAAGCTATTGCATTATTGTAAGAGAAGCAAACCTTGGAAGCTTGGGGTGTTACATTCTACCCTCCATCAATAAATTTCGTCCTCGTAATTTGAAAATGTTCTTAGAAAATACAAGGTTATAAATAGAAAATACCTTTGTGGAATACTCACATCGGAAATAAGGTTAATTAAATTTAGCCTTAATAAGAGGGAAAGGGAAATGAAAAAGTCACCACCAAATTATGATATTGATTAGAAGAACATTGGTGGAAATAAGAGACATAAAATTAGAGGGAAAATGTAAATATTTTTAGGGAGTGATTGAGGTCATCAATCACAAACAAGTTTAAAATTGAGGGCCTCAATTCTTTCAATCTATGTTGATTTAAAATATCATCAGTTCAACAAAACATAAGGGATTAGGATAACACATTTTTTGTTTTAATATCCCTTTCCTAAAGTTTAAGAATTAATTTATTCAAAGAATAAGAGATAGGTATATTATATATATATATATTCTTGACAAGTAGAGTTTCAACCTTCAACTAATTTCTAGCACAAACCCAGATTTCACTAAAAAAGATAATAAAACTCAAAAATATTATATTTAACTTAATAGTACAGGGTTCCAAATATTTACACATACCATTTAAATTAGAAAAACTATTTTTTAATAACCAGGGACTTCTGTAGGCTAGTGGTAGGTAATAAAGTCATGTCGCACTATGGTTGTGGGTTCGATACCTACAGCATTGTCCGACGCGACGGGTTATCCCCCAACATGCAGGTTGTCTTTTTTCTAAAACTATAGTATTATAATAATACATAAATAATATTTAAAAATGTTTTAACCTCAAGACATACTATCCAAATTTCAACTTAATCGATTCCAAACATTATAGTTATCCAAACTACATTTTTCCAAACTCACAGTCCAAATTTTATAAGGAAGGTAAACACAATGAAGATCTTTTTTGCCACGTACTAACATGTGAACACCTTCGTCATGAATTCTATTAAAACACTGAAACATCCTGAATTAAGATATATCCTTCCTGATCTCTTATTCATTATAGAATACTAGATATACTCTTTCCATCAAAAAATGTATTCAAATCATTAATCTGTTTCAAGGAAGTCAATAATATCCAATATAATCTATCCAAATCAATCATGTATTATTCCAATATCACTATTTCGGTATCAGAACCATATATAGGTTTATCTTTCTCTCAACCATATATTTTCAAAATATTTAACCTTTTATTGAGTCACTTTTCTCGGTTCCACACAATCTCAAGTCGTTGAAGAAATAGTACTGCAATACAATCCTTATATATATTTCACATTATTATTATAACCATAATATAGGTCTTGAGTTAAAAAACACAAATAAAATTATTATTCAACTTCATCTGTAGTAACAACATAAGCTTTTCCTTGATCCGTTGGCCTTTTCAGAGGTATGCTTCCCTGACTATTAGGAAATTCATTTTCATAATGCCCCATTTCTCTACAATTGTAGCATTCAACATTGATATCCTCTTTATTTTCCTTGAAATCACGAGCCTCGTGACCTTTTTCTCCACATTTATAACAAAATCCAATTTCTTTTAGGCATGTACCGAGGTGATTCTTCCCACAATTATCGCATAATGGGAAATCCTTCTTTCCCTTATTCCCTTTATCTGTCTCTTGTTCCACCATTCTATTCTTCTCTTTCTTTACTTTGTTGTCATAAGTCTTAGAGAATTCCATTTTTTTCTTGATAGCACACGAGACTATATCTTCGTATGTTGAAAAAGATTGTGATACTAATGCTCGACAGAGAAATGGTTTTATCCCATAAAAGAAACGATCAATCATTCTTCTTGGGTTATGTATATAATCTGCTGCATGCCTCACTAACCTTGTAAAGTTAGACTCATACTTTGCAACACTCTCATCTTTCTTTTGCTTCAAACTCAAAAAATGTCTTTCCATATCCGCTCAATGGTCACGAGGAATATATCTTTCTATGATAATCACTTTGAACTCTCTCCATTCCATAATTATAATTCTTCATCTTCCTTTGTATTTTGAATCAATGACCACTATTGATCATAATATCTAGTGAGGCAGTAAACTGCCATGATAACTTTTTCCATTTCACTGCTCCCAATGGCATGGAATATTTTCTCTAAGGAATTTATCCATTTCTTAGCTACTAAGGGATTTGTACTCCCATTGAATGTTTGTGGTTGTTTCCTCATGAAGCGGTCTAACATTGATCCTCCACGTTGTGGATCATGGTGCTCTATACGAGTAAGGTTATTATTCATATCCTGAGTGAGTTGTCCCAGTATAGTGATAAGCTGATCAACACCAGTTGTATCACCAGATCCACTATAATTATCTCGAGCAGGAGGGAAATCCCTACATGGAGTGCGTGCATTGATACGGTTTCCATTACATCCACTAGGATCCATTTCTAAACAATTTCATAAACTAGATCAGTTTATGAGTCGAAATAAATACAAAAATACTTGAAAAACACTTATCATAAATTGAACTATTTATGGATGTAATCCATAATCATAAAAAAAAATTCTTTGAGGAATTATATACTCATAAATCCTTCATTATGGTTTGTAATGAAAATGATAATTATCCTAAGCATATCCACTGGGAGTGTCATAACCAAGAGTGCAGTAAGGCCCGTTGTCGTGCACTAGTTCCTGTTTGAGTCTAGCTCAATGCGGTGTTTTTGGGTTTTATCCCTAGGTATATCTGTGCTAGAGCCGCCTCTACCTGCTCGTATCCAGATTGGGATGTATTTCTTGGAAAACTCACAAAATCACTATAATACCATTATTCTAGGAAGTTCTTCTATACTAATTTTCAATATCTATCTTAGGGCTACATGCTCTAATCAGATTTTATCTAAATCTAGCTTCCAAGGTTAGTACTAAACTGCCTCTGATACCAACTGTAACTCCCCAACCCCAGTTACCTATAGTCGGTGCATTATTATGTAACAATGGCATGATCAGAAACGATCATGTCCCGAAGGACTGATTAGTTTAGAAGACCTGTAAACACTAGATACATTCATTAATGTTACATTACATCATAAAGTGAAAAATCACAATAACATAGTCTCTATAGTCCACACATCTATCCCCTTCAAGCTATCCCTGTAGGTCAATCATAAAATATTTCTTCCCATCTTGGGAAAATAAAACACAGAAAGGGGTGAGCTCAGATGCTCAATAAGGATAAAAATACAACATAAATTTTCATAAATAAACATAATCATTTAAGGCAATGTATAAATAAAACAAAAGCCTTATAAACTTGAACATCATCATAATATTGCAAAAAAAATGAAATATTTCCATTTACTTATTCACATGAATATTCTACTAGTCGAATAATCACATGAAATATCAATAACCACTATCATAATGATGGAATGCATACTTCCAGACTATCATAACCACGTCGCCAAGGCCTTGTGCTAAGACTACAAATAAGATTTTGTCAAGGCCTCATGCCATGACACTAGTTTGTATCATGAGACCTACCGATGCATCGAGGATCTATAATGGGCTCCACCCATCACTTATTAAGTCCAATACATTTATTATATGAAAAGGTTTAAACATATCATAAACCATAACCTAATCATATCACATAAAACATGAATAAAAGAAACATAACATTTTCATATTTCAATCACAAGATATATATACAAAAAATTTATATAATAAAAACATTATCAAAACCATTTTCATCACCAAAATAATAGAAAAGTAAAACATGGTATTTATTTTTCATTTCAAAAAAGTTATGGCTTGTTTTGAAAGCCAAAACACAAATAATGGTCATAGCGATGGTGAAGTCATTGTAGCCGCATACGTACGACAAAAACAATTCCCTTTTTTCTTTTATTAAAACTTTTTGTATAAAAAATCTTCCTTTTGAATAAACATAAAAGTAAAAGGTTTTTATACACCGTATAAAATAGATTTGTGTATAAAAAAATATTTTTAATGAAAGGAGATTGAAAAGAAGTCCCTTACAAAGATCGTTTTTAAATAAAATAGATATATTATGTGTATTAACTATAATTACACATAAATAATGTACAAATACAAGATAGTACATAATAATATCATGACCTAATTTGAAAGTAAGAGATTAACCCAAAGAATGGAAATTGGGTAAAGAAGTCTCGTTACCTCGTGTCCGACTTGACTTGATCATTCTTTAATCTCCTGAATAATAAAATAGAATTAATTTATACTTTCTTAAGAACCTTTTTCAAGTTCATTATTCCCTTTTATATCACTTATTACCATGTTATGAACATTATGTAATTATTTAAGTTAATAACGGTTGTTTTTTCGATCTTTGGTACTTGAGTCAAAAATAAACTTCTTATAATTACAAGGTGTTAATGTGGTAAAATATAAATTATATCCAGAATTATATTCATGATGTAGATATCATATATCTCATATATATCCATTATATACATAGATTTATAATATTACATAACATTTAGAGGTAAGATATGAAATGCACCGTTCATGGAGACGGTAAGCCGTACGTATGCATGAACTCTACCTTCATTTCTATTTAGTATATAATGGAATGAAATAATAATGATATAAAGGTGTATTATAACTCCAGTATAATATCATATATAATTTCATTTACTCCATCATTTACACATCCCATATATGGCATTAACGATCCAATTCACATTGAGGGGGTGGTAATCGGCACTTTCTAAAATGAAATTATCGCATTTACCCCTAATGGAAATCATAAAGGCATGACATAAATGAAAAATACATAAGCATAAGGAAAATATAAATATAATATATATCATAAATAAATATTGTGACATGTTAATGGACACCATGAGAGGTGTTAAAATAAGATTGAACAATCATCATTTCGTGAGGCAGTAATTCTCCACCCACAGAAACAATACGTTCTTTAACCATTAGACGAAGGTGTGTGTAAGTTTAAATCAAATAAATCCCATAAAAACATCCAAGTATATTTAATATACTTGTTCTGTTAAAAAATAAAGGAATAAAAAGAGTATAAGGTGTTGGAGAAGCAAAATAAAACAAAAGAACCCAAGAGAAGACAATACCATAAAATCTGGTAACTCTTTTTGATTTGAGCCAAAGGCTTCCATGGGAAGACATCTGCCTGAAGTGAGGCTTCTTGGAGTAAAATAGGGAAGTAGAGAGAGTATTTGTGTAGAGGTTGGCCGATAAAAATGGCTTGAAGGTGTGAATAAGGTGGTAGAGGTGGGGTCCTTTTATAAGAGGAGAGGAGGGGCACTTTTAGAAAGTCAAGAAATTTTACTTTATTATATAATGAGTTTCGGATTTTAAAGGTCCCAAATTTATATATTTCGAGGATAAGTTGATAAGAGTTTGAAATATACTCATCCAATAGGTTTTTTACTTTTTTATGTCTTATACGTTTCATTATCTTTTCATTTTATTTAAATCATTAATTAATGAGGTAATAGCTGCATCATCATGGTGTCATAAAAAAATTAATTTATTTAATGTCTAAAAATTAAAAAAAAATTACCATGATGTATAAAATATTTTTATCTTTCCAATGAATATTTATAGTCTAGAAGGTAACTTATATAACCACGTGTAATACTTGTTTTAGTAAAACCACACATGTTTCTGACAATTTTATTTTTACATTAAATTAAAAGTAATTAATGTCATTTTCTTACCCAAGTGGCTCCATGGGGTCCACAAGTTAACCCATGGATTTTAGTAGTCGGCCATGACTCATCCAATAAGGGTAGGACAAGTGTAAAGGTAATTTCATATTATTATATCATTATATTTACATTAAATTACATTAATTACCATTAATCGCGATTAACAGAACTTAAAAGTTACTATTCACCAAAAATTATTTTCATCCCATTGAACCACATTTTACTTCTTCATTACAACTATGTATGTCAGATTTTTGAAATTAAATTCACAGAAGTGGTAAAATTTCATTTAAATGAAAATTAGTTTTTTAACTACCACTTAGTGGTTTCACTATTCATCAGAAATTGAAGTTTTTCAGAAAAATACCAAAAATTCACCATAAGATTTATTTGATATTCCTAATTCAACAATAATTTCTATTTTATAAAATTAAAAACATATAAGTTGAATTAATTAATTTAATAATTAACTCCTGCTGTCACAATAAATAGCGTGTTTTCTAGAAACAATATATATCAAAAGATTGACAATTATTTATATCCAATTTCAATGTGAAATTAATTATAATAACAACCATTAGATAAAATGGTAGAAGTATATTCTAATTATACTTTAAAACCACTCAATTGTACAATTTATCACTATAAAATATTTTTATTAAAAAAGTTTTTTTTTAGTATTTTTCACTATTCATCAAAAATTGGAAGTTCTCAGAAAAAACTAAAATTTCAACATAGGCTAATTTTGATATTCGGAATCCAAAAATGAATTCCATTTTGAAATATAAAATTTATAGAATTTTAAAAAGTGGGTTTTACTATTCATAACGGCTACTTTGATTTGTCACGGTGTGTTAGTATCTGGAACTTGTGTAAAATTAAAGCTATTGCATTATTGAAAGAGAAGCGTACCATGGAAGCTTGGGGTGTTAAATTTTCACCTCCTTCAATAAATTGCATCCTCATAATTTTAAAATGTTCTTATAAAATAAATGGATAGAAATATAAAATACCTTTGTGGAAAACCCACATCGGAAATACGGTTAATAAAATTTCGCCTTAATAATAGGGAAAGGGAAATGGAAAAGTCACCACAAAATTATGGTCTCGATTAGGAGAACATTGGTGGAAATAAGAGACATATAATTGGATGGAAAACGTAAATATTTGTAGGGATTGATTGAGGTCATCAATCAAAAACATGTATAAAATTGAGGGGCTCGAAGTCTTCAATATATGTTGATTTAAAATATCAATAGTTCAACAAAACACAAGGTATTAGAACAACACATTTTTTGTTTTAATATCCCTTTTCTAAAGTTTAAAATTAATTTATTCATAGAATAAGAGATAGGTATATATATATATATATGCTTGACAAGTAGAGTTTCAACCTTCAACTAATTTCTACCCCAAACTCATCTTTCACTCAAAAAGATAATAGAACTCAGAAATATTATATTTATCTTAATGGTACAAGGTTCCAAATATTAAAACATAAAATTTAAATTAGGAAAACTATTTTGTAATAAATAGGGAATTTCTGTAGGCTAGTGGTCGGTAATAACGGCCTGTCACACAATGGTTGTGTGTTCGATTCCTACAGCTTTGTCTGACGCGACGGGTTATCCCCCGACCTACAGGTTCTCTTTTTTCTAAAACTATAGTATTATAATATTACATAAATAATCTTAGGAAATTTTTTATCCTTATTCCCTACTATCCGAAGTTCAACATAATCCATTCCAACCATTATATTTATCCAAAATATTTCTGTCCAAACACACAGTCCAAATTTTATAAGGAAGGTAAACACAATGAAGATATTTTTTTCCACGTAATAACATGTGAACACCTTCATCATGTATTCTTTTAAAACACTAAAACATCCTGAATTACGAAAAATCCTTCATGATCCCTTATTCATTGTGGAATACTAGATATACTCCTTCAATACAAAATTGTATACTAATCGTTAATCTGTTTCAAAGAAGTCAAGAATATCCAATATAATTTATCCAAATCAATCATGTATTATTCCAAAGTCACTATCTCGGTATCAGAACCATATTTAGGATTATCTTTCTCTTAACCATCAATTTTACAAAAATTTAACCTTCTATTGAGTCACTTTTCTTGGTTCCACACAATCTCATGTTCCTGATTAAATAGTACTACAGTACAATCCTTATATATATTTCACATTATTCTTATAACAATAATATAGGTATTAAGTCCAAAAACACAAATACAATAATCATTCAACTTCATCTGTAGTAACAATATAAGATTTTCCTTGATCCCTTGACCATTTCTAAGGTAAGATTCCCTGATGCTTAGGACATTCATTTTCATAATGACCCATTTCTCTACAATTGTAGCATTCAACATTGATAGCCTTTTCTTTCCCTTGCAATCACGAGGCTGGTGACCTTTTTATCCACATTTATAACAAACTCCCATTCTTTTTAGGAAAGTATCGGGGTGATTCTTCACACAATTATCGCAAAATGGAAAATCCTTCTGTCCATTTTCCCCTTTATATGTCTCTTTTTCCACCGTTATCTTCTTCTCTTTCTTTACTAGGTAGTCATAAGACATATAGAATCCCATTTATGTTTTGATAGAACATGAGACTATATCTTCGTATGTTGAGAAAGACTGGGATACTAATTCTCGATGAAGAAATGGTTTTAACCCATCAAAGAAATGATCAATCTTACTTCTTGGGTTATGTATATAATCTGCTGCATGCCTCACTAAATTTGTAAAGTTAGACTCATACTTTGCAACATTCTCGTACTCCTTTTGCCTCAAACTCAAAAATTGTCTTTCCATATCCGCTCGATGCTCACGTGGAAAGTATTTTTCTAAGAAAATCTATTTGAACTCTCTCTATTACATAATTGATACTTCTTCATCATCCTTTGTATTTTGAGTCAATGACCACCATTGATTAACATCTCCAGTGAGGCGGTAAACTGCCGTGATAACCTTTTCCCTTTCACTACTCCCCAAGGCATGAAATATTTTCTCTAAAGAATTTATCCATTGCTCAGCTACTAAGGGATTTGTACTCCCATTGAATGTTGGTGGTTGTTTCCTCATGAAGCGGTCAAACATTGATCCTCCACATTTCGGATCAGGGTGCTCCATACAAGTAAGGTTATTATTCATAACCTGAGTGAGTTTCCCAGTATAGTGATAAGCTGATCAACACCAATTTTATCACCAGCTCCACTATAATTATCTTGAGGAGGAGGGAAATCCCTACATGGAGTGCGTGCATTGATACGGTTTCCATTCCTTCCACTAGGTGCCATTTCTAAACAATGTCATAATCTAGATCAGTTTATGAATTGAAATACATAAAAACAAACTTGAAAAACACAAAACATAAATTGAAATATTTATGCATATAATCCATAATAATAAAAATGTTTTCTTTGAGGAAATATATACTCATAAACCATTCATAATGGTTTATAAAGAAAATGAGAATTATTCTAAGAATATCCCCTGGGAGTGTCGTAACCAAGAGTGCAGCAAGCCCCGTTGTCGTGCACCAGTTTCCATTCGAGTCTAGTTCAAAGCGGTTTTTTCAGGTTTTACCCCTAGGTACATCTGTGCCAGAGCCGCATCTACCTGCTCGTATCCAGACATGGATGTATTTCTCGGAAAACTCACAAAATCTATATAATACCAAAATTCTAGGAAGTTCTTCTATACTAATCCTCAAATTCTATCTTAGGGTTATGTGATCTAATTAGATTTTATCTGAATCAAGCTTTCAAGGTTAGTATGAAACTACCTCTGATACCAACTATAACGCCCCAACCCCAGTAACCCAGAGTTGGTGCGTTATTACGTAACAATGGAATGATCACAAAAGATGAAGTCCCTTAAGACCGATTAGTTTAGTAGCCTTGGAAACACTAGATACATTCATAGATTTTACATTACATAATAAAGTAAATGATCACAATAAAATAGTCTCCATAGTCCACACTTCTATCCCCTTCAGACTATCCATGTAGGTTAGTCATAAAATATTTCTTCACATCCTCGGAAAATAAAACATAGAAAGGGGTGAGCTCAGATGCTCAGTAAGGATAACAATACTGGGGAAACATTCATAAATGAACATATGCATTTAAGGAAATGTCTAACTAAAAAAAAGCCTTATAAACTTGAACATCATCATAATATGGAAAAAATAAAATGAAATAATGTAATTTACTTATTCAGATGGATATTCTACTGGTTGAATAATCACATGCAATATCAATAACCACGTTTATAATGATGGAATGCATAATTCCAGACTATCATAACCACGTAGAAATGGCCTCGTGCCAAGACTACAAATAATATTTTTTCAAGGCCTCATTCCAAGACACTAGTTTGTCTCATGAGTACTACCGATGCATCGAGGATCTATAGAGGTCTCCACCCGTCACTTATTATGTTCAATGAATTCTTTATATGGAAAGGTTTAAACATATCATAAACCATAACAAAATTGTATCACATAAAACATGCATAAAGGAAACATAACATTTCAACATTTAAATCAAAAGATATCAATACAACACATTGATATAATAAAAACATTCTCAAAACCATTTTCATTACCAAAAAAATGAAAAGTAAAACATGGTATTTATTTTTCATTTAAAAAAAGTTATGGCTTGTAGGGAAAGCCGAAACACAAATAATGGTCATGGAAGCGGTGAAGTCATTTTCGCCACATACGTATGACAAAAAAACATTCCCTTCTGTCATTCATTAAAACTATTTGTATAAAAAATATTCCTTTTGAATAAATGTAAATGTCAAAGGGGTTTATACACCGTATAAAATAAAGTTGTGTATAAAACAAAAAATGACTCAATGAATAGAGATTGAGACGAAGTCCCTTACAAAGATCATTTTTTAAATAAAATATATATATTATGTGTATTAACTATAAGTACACATAAAGAATGTACAAATAAAAGATAGGACATAATAATATCATGACATAATTTGAATGTAGGAGATTAACCCAAGGAACGAAAATTGGGTTAAGATGTTCCCTTACCTCGTGTCCGACTTGACTAGATTGTTCTTTAATCTCCTGAATAATAAACTAGAGTTAATTTATACTTACTTAATAACCCTTTTCAAGTTCATTATTCCCTTTTATATCACTTATTACCATGTTATGAACATTATGTAATTATTTAATTTAATAATGGTCATTTTTGTCTATCTTTGGTACTTGAGTCAAAAATAAACTTATTATAAATATAATTTGTTCATGTGGTGAAATATCCATTATATCCAGAATTATATTAATTATGTAGATTTCATATTTATCATATATATCTAGTATATACATACATTTATAAAATTACATAACCTTTAGATGTACGAAATGAAATGCACCGTTCATGGAGACGGTAAGCCGTACGTAAACATGAACGCTACATTCATTTCTATTTAGTATTTAATGGAATGAAATAATAATTATATAAAGCTGTATAATAATTCCAGTATAATATAATATATAATATCATTTACCCCATCCTTTACACATCCCACATATGTCATTAACGGTTCAAATCACATTGAGGGGGCGGTAGTCCGCACTTCCTAAATTGAAATTATCGCGTTTACCCATAATGGAAATCTTAAAGGCATGCCATAAATGAAAAAAACCGAATGATATGGAAAACATAAACATAATATATATCAGAAATAAATATAGTGACAATTAATGTCCACCATGAGAGGTGTTAAAAAAATATTGAACAATCATTGTTTCGTGAGGCAGTAATTCGCCACCCACAGAAATAGTATCTTCTTTAACCATTAGACGAAGGTGTGTGTATGTGTAAATCAAATCCTTCTCAAAGAAATCATAGTATATTGAAGATACTTGTTTAGTTACAAAATAATGGAATAAAAAGAGTTTAATGGGTTGTAGACGAAAAATAAAACAAAATAACATAAGAGAATACATTACCTTAAAATCGGGTAACTCTTTTTGATTTTATCCAAAGGATTCCTTGGGAAGAATTATGCCCAATGTGAGGCTTCTAGAAGTAATAGAGGGAATTTGAGAGAGTATTTGGGCAGATTTTGGCCAAGCCAAATGGCTTGATGGTGTGAATAAGGTGGTAGAGGTGGGGGCCTTTTATAAGAGGAGAGGAGGGTAACTCTTGGAAAGTCAAGAAATGATACTTTATTATAAAATGAGTTTCGGATTTTAAAGGTCCCACAAATATATATTTCGAGGATAAGGTTATAAGAGTTATAAATCTACTCATATAATAGGTTTTTGACAATTTTATGTCTTATATTTTTCATTATCTTTTAATTTTATTTAAATCGTTAATTAATGAGGTAATCATTGTATCATCATGGTGTCAGAAAAAGTTAATTTATTTGATGTCTAAAAATTATATAAAAATTACCATGATGTATAAAATCTTTTTATCTTTCCAATTAATATTTATTGTCAAATAGTTAACTTATATAACCCCATTTAATAATTGTTTTAGTAAAACAACACATGTTTTTGACAATTTTATTTTTACTTTAAATTAAAAGTTATTAATGTAATTTTCTTACACAAGTAGCTCCATGGGGTCCCCAAGTTGACCCATGGATTTTCATGGTCACCTGGGACACATCCAATAAGGTTAGGACAAGTGTAAAGTTAATTTCATATTATTATATCATTATATTTACATTAAATTACACTAATTACCTTTACTCGTGATTAATAGAACGTAAAAGTTACTATTCACCAAAAATTATTTTCATCCCATTGAACCAAATTTTACTTCCTAATTAAAACAATGAATGTCAGATTTTTGAAATTCAATTCACATAAGTGGTAAAGTTTCATTTAAACGAAAATTATTTTTTTAACTACGACTTAGTGGCTTCACTATTCATCAAAAATTGAATGTTTTCGGAAAAATACCAATAATTCACCGTAAGATATATTTGATATTCCTAATTCAAATATAATGTCTATTTTACAAAATTGAAAACATATATGTTTATTTAATTAATTTAATAATTAACTCCTGTTGTCACAACAAATAGCATGTTTTTTAAGAAACAATATATATCAAAAGATTGGCAATTGTTTATGTCCAATTACAATATGAAATTAATTCTAATGACCACCATTGGATAAAATGGTAATATTATATTCTAATAATACTTTAAAACCACTAAATAGTATAATTTATCACTATAATTTATTTTTATTTAAAAATTTGTTTTTAAGTATTTTTTTACTATTCATCGAAAATTGGAAGTTCTTAGAAAAATACCAAATTTTCAAAATTGGATAATTTCAATATTCCAAATCCAAGAATGAAGTCCATTTTGAAATATAAAATTTATATAATTTCAAAAAGTGGGTATTACTATTCATAACGGCTACTTTGATTGGTCTCGGTGTGTTAGAATCTCAAACTTGCGTACAATGCAAGATATTACATTATTGAAAGAGAAGCATACCGTGGAAGCTTGGGGTGTTACGCGTTGGATTATCAAAAATATTTCTAGAATGTGAATAATTGTATATTATTAGGTCCTTATGTGGGTTCTAACCATGTTTTGGTTTTTATAATAAAATTAGTATGGGGTTTTAGGTTGTTTTGGAATGTGTTCTTGATAAATGGAAGAGTTTTCACCTCTATTGAAATTGATGGATTTTGAATGTGTAACCAAACTTTTTTAGGGGGTTTTTAAATATTTTTTTTCCACCAATGGTTTTGTTACACCTCCTTATGAATAGTGTAATTGGTTCTTTTTATTAATGTTGTTTTTATGAAGAATTATTAAAGGCATGTTCGTATTTTTTCTTGAAAAAATGGGTTTCATGTGTATTCCATGTTGATTAATTTGGGGTTATTTTATGATTCAGGAAATTGATTTATTAAATGGTGTTGTTGATTAATCATATGATTTTATATGGTATTGTTGGGTGTCTATCCTTAAAGGATCATTTTTGAAAGGGGTTTACATGCAAATCTTTAATATACCTCTTGAAATTGTTTTATAAACATTTAAAGTTGTTTATTAACCCATGAAGGATAAGTGAAACATGGTTCAGTGTTGTTTGGTGCGTGTATGATATATACATGATATTTCATGTGAAAATTTGATTTTATATCATGTGGAACATGATTTAATACAAATAAGAAAACATGAATGTCTAGTTGGGCAGATGTATACTTGTATGATAGTAATATGGAGTGGTTTCTTCCCTATCATTCATAGAATGTTTGATGATTAATACACTAACTAATATATGATTATGATTTTGGGAACCAATATGTTATGGTATTTTTCCCTATTATAGGATCATGCAAGAGAACATATATTTATTATGGTTACATTTAACCAAGATACGAGGTACCTGGGGCCCACATCTAGCTACTGCCTTGTGATGTTCTCGGGACTATTTCTCATTGGATATATTGTATTGACCATCGACATAGGGTGTATTTTGATTGAACATTTTGTTTTATTTTTGTTTTATTTATTATTATACTTTATTTAAACAATCCCTTATAATTTTTTTCATTTTGAAGTTTCATATAATTGGAAATTATTCTATAATTGTTGTGTATAAAACTTCCACGTTTGTTTCTAATAACTTCTATATCATGGATCCTTATTTTGAAAAACTATTTCATTTATTTTATTTAAAACATGAAATTAAAGTTTAATTTGTTATATGTGGATGTGCATTGGGAATAGGAAGTTTTGATAACCTACTTTGTTTTAATACTATCACCTATAGATATCTTCTATTTTTATCACTTTTGTAGGTTTACTCTTGAGTTCAGTCACCTTTTCAGATATGGGATCATTGGGATGGATAGTTACCATAGATGTCACATGGAGTAAGTTGGTTATCAGGTCTGGTAAGATTAGTTTTATCATTCAGTTTCACTTTCAGTTTTATTATATAAATGATGTCGATTGAATTTTTATATAAATGAGTATTGGGTTGCCTATTATTTACGTTATTTTCTTTATTGTTTATATTTGGGAAAAATTGTTTCATTGTATAATATTTTGTTTCCAACTGTTATTATCACCATCATAGGAGGATCAGGAATGCCTTCTAGGACTTGTCGTGAAGTGGTCTAAGTGACTTGTTTTAGGTCAACACGGGTTGGTTCATTAAAAAATGGTATCATAGGATGTCCACTATTAGAGAACCATTATTTTTAGAGTTCCCTTCTAATATGGGGTATATCAAGGTATATGGAGTAGGATTTTAGAAATTGAGGTGTAGGTTATAGAAGAGCATCCCAAAGCCTTGTTTTTTTTGATCCTCAGATTTCCATGGGATGTCCAATTTTAATAGTTCCTTTAGTTCTTAGGGATAGTATTGTGATTGGGATACAACAAGGGGAGTTGGAATAATGTCCTTGGTGAGATCATAGGGCCTAGAAAGCCATCTAGAGCCAGGTAATGCCCTTAATATGGCTCTCCATGTTGGTGGAGTGTATGACATATGGATACCAACCATATAGTCAAGTCACCAATCAGCACTAGTTTCCCTTCATTGATCTCTTAGAACAGTCTTAAATTAATAATTTTTTTTTCAATCCCATAGTGTTAGAATTGTATATGTGTATTTTTAATTGTTTATATAAGAAAATGTTTTGATATTGTTGGGTTTTTATGAAAAAAAATTTTTTGGGATAAAGTGGATTTTTTTAACAGGATCAACATTCCTTAATCTAAACATATGTTTTCTTGAAATAAAATGGTTGGAATGCAGGAATTAAATTAAGATGATTCTGATTTTATTTAAAAAAGAATTGGGATGTTTTGGGATATTAAAGAGTGTTAGAATTTGATATATTGGTTTATTGATTTTTTTTTGAGATGTTGGTGTTTTCCTACAAAGGGTTTGGGACTTTGTAGCTATCAGATTAAGAAAAGAAAAACTTCAAAAAAATTAAAAATGGGAATGGGATGTTAAAATGATATACAAATTTTGGTAGTTGTTTTAAAATAAATTAAATGTGTTATAAATAAAATGGTTCTTGAAAAAGTATCGTTTGTTCGAGATGATGAAATATGTTTGAATAAATGGAGAGGATTTTTATGGATACCTATGGAGTTTCATTTTCACTCTTGGTAGAATGGTTTGTTTTGTGGAAATATGAAAATATTTTTTGACTTTATTATTACGGTTCCTTTGTAGGGTACATTATTTTTTGAATGGGTAGAATATTTTTGGCTTCTAAAATGTGGATGTTTGTTTTTGCCTTTCGTTTTTATGGGTCTCACATGCATGGTTTTGTATAGATATGATTATGGATACCTAGTATGGAATAGTGGTTTAGTTCATAGGGTGGCATGAGAATGTACATGCGACTAGGATTTTATGAAACACAATTGGTGAATGTGAAAATAAACCAAGTTATTTTTTTCCAAAAGTGTATTAAGATGAATGTTTTTTAGTTTTCATAAATTGTTGTCTATGTAGGTTATTTATTCATGATTTAAAAGTTTGGATTGTTTCCTTTCTTTCCTCATGATCTGTAAGTGATAGACATGGTTTGTTTGGATATGGTATCTTGTTGTTGGCTCAGTTTTGGGGAAATGTTCAATGGGTTTCTAAGAATATGATGGATGATGTGATGTAGACATTGATGGTTCCCCATTGGCAAGAAATCATGTTTACCATTATGATGATTCATTTAAAACATTAAATACACCTTTTTAGATGATGCCTCAACTCATTTGATGGAATAGATTTCTTTTTTAGCTTGAATTAATTTTTTGCCCTTTGGTGATAATTCTGTATCATATTGATGTTGTGTTCGGTGATGTTGATGTGCTTCACCATAATCCATGACCCAATATTCCCCTTGTTCAGAGTGAGCGATAATAGTTCCATTTATCTATGATTTCCTATTTAGATGAAGGTGTGTTTTTTGATAAAGTGAGTTTTGTGGGGTGTTGTGATCTATAGATCATAGCTGCAGTGTAGTAGATGCTTCAATCATCAGGGATCTAGCCATAGGCCTCAAAATAAACCTTTTCACAATGTAAAAAAATCTCCAGAGGTGTGGGGAGCACCACTAATATCCTATAATATAAATGTTGGTAAATTAGTTTCTATGTTTTTATTGTGGTTTATCATCCCTGTGATTTTTCTTTTTTATAAAAGAGCATGTTGGACTTACCCCTCATGCAGTGTCTATGGTTATGCCTTCTTGGATGTGGGTTTCCGATCAAAGTTACTAGGTTGACCGCCAATGATAATTGGGTGTTGTAATTGTTTAACCTATTAGTAGGAGGAGTTTTTTGGGTGGTTCCTCTATTTCTTTTGTGGTTTCAGTGGCCCAACGATTTGGTTCACTTCCCTCCCCTCCCTAAGTGGAGTGGGGTTCTGATCCCTACTGAAAATGTTCGCCTAGTTCTTGTCCTCTCCATTTGTTTGTGGGTGATATAAATGTTCATGTTGTAACCATATTAATTTGGGTTTTTAGGTTGTTGCGGTATGGTTTTGGTGGGCCTGTGAGGGTGAGTCCCTATTCTACTACATTTTGAATTCTCTTTTGTTCAATTCTATTTTGTATCAAAGGGCGAGGAGACCCACTGCGGGTCTCGAAGATCATTATTTTGAGGATTTTCTAGATGTTATTTTTGATTTAATAGTGGGGACCCCATTATGGACTCCTCCCCATAGTCTTTGGATTTAGTGACTTCACATTGGTTTGGGTGATTGTTTGGTTCATCAGGCATTGGCCCAAAAATCTGGTTCTTGGCTTGGTTGTGGAGGTTGTGGCTTGATCTTCCTATTTATTCACAAGATGTGGTAGTGAGGTCATGTTTTTTTGGGACAAAGGTTTTTGTTTTGTCGATGATGGATGATATTTCCTTATCTTTAGAGAATGCACCATGTTGATAAGGAATTTTTAGGCATTTTTCTTTCAGCTGTAAAATGTTATGGATTTCTTGGTGTGGAATGCTTTAAGGGTGTATATAATTGTCACAACTGAATTTTTATGTTTTGGTTTTGATCTAATTTATTGTCAATATCAATCCCTTAATTAGGTTTTCAGTGAGAATAATGTTTAGTTTTTAAGTTAAAAATAGTTCTAATCATCTTACCATGGGTTCCCCATAGCTTGTTGTGTGTTTATTGAGAATAAGGTGGTTACTTCAAGATTTAGGCCAAACCATTAGCTCATTTCCTTATTTAAAAATAATTGATTCTTCGATAACTTCTTTATTTTTTAACAGGTTTTTCCTATTAAAATTACCACATGGCCTCAAATAACCTATTAAAATGACTGTATCCATTTTGACCACTTAGGAACTCATAGTCATGGTATATTTGGGTAATTTATTTTGGTATTGGGCCAGCCCATAAGGCCATTTCCATTTAAAAAAATTATTTGATTCCTTCATATCATATTCATTTTTTAAAAATTTTCATTTATTAGACCACTCTCGTAGGCATAAAAACCCATGGTGAATATCTATGTTCCATTATACCTCTTTAGAGCTCATATTAATTGGGGATTATGGACAACATCCTTAGGGTTTCATAGATTCTCCTGATTTGAAGTGGTAATTTTATTTTTTCATAAATCATTAATTTTTTACAATTTTCCCCTAAATAATATTTATCTGGTTTTACTAGACCAAATGATACTATCCATTTAGTTCTAAGACATTACCTATTCTATTTGGGTGTGGATATATGGTTAGATTAAGAGTTCTCTTGTTAACAAGGTGAGTCTGTTTCAACTTTCTCCTCATTCCTCCTCCTACTTCCATTATTTATTGGCTCTCTCTTCCTCCAGAGTCATGTACAACCATGTGTTATATTATCCCATGATTTTATGGTGTTTTTGTTTTATTATTGGCTATTATTAATAGGTTTAGAATTTATAAACCCTAGGATGGTGATATCGAGTGTGCGTTTCCATTCCGCTTAGGATTTGAGGAGGGTTTCTCATTGCACAAGTTCTTTTTATTTAAGATTAATCTTTTTCATTGTTTTTTCACCCTAAAAATCATTGAATGTAGTTTTAGGATCCTTCAATAATTTTATATTTTGTGGGAAGTGGTGTTTATGCCCTGTTTTGTGGAGAATATTGTTTCTTTCTTATAAATTTGCACACCAAGTTATTGTTTAAAGGTTTTGTTATCTTTTGCACCTGGTTTGTGTTTTTAGAACCTATTTTATCCATTTAAATAAATATTTTTCATGAATATTATCTTTTTAGACGTTTTTAGTGTTAAATAGAAATCGTTTTATTAATTGTTTCATGCCACATATTCCGGAATGTTCCCGGTTGCTTTTTTTGTGGCCAAGTTGATAGAAAATGACTGGTTTGTCTTATGAAATATATTGGAAGAACGTGAATCAATATTTTTGGGTTAATTATGTGGGTTGAATACTGGTTTTGGGTTTTTTAATGAAATAAATGGATTTTTTTATTGGGGTTGGGCATCTATTCAAGATAAATTTCCATTTTTGAATCACTATAGAAACGGATGGGTTTTGAATGTTTACCCAAAATTTATAAGGGCTTAATGTAAATATTTTTTTCCTGTAAATTCTTTTTTCCCCTCGTTATGAATAGTGAAACTAGTTTTTTTATAAATGATGTTTTTGTGAAGCATGATTAAAGGCCCATTTGTCATTTTTCTTGTGAAACTTGTTTTCATTTATATTCCCTATTGTTTCATTTGGGGTAGTTTTACGATTTATAAAATTTATTTATTAAATGGTTTGTGGATGAAAAATGTATATTCATATGGTATTGTTGGGTGTTTTAACTTAAAGAAGCATTTTTAATGGGTTTTATGTTCGAAGCCTAATTATACCTCCTGAAAATGTCTTTTGAAAATTTTATGTGGTTTATTAACTCAAGAAGGATATGTGAGATATGGTTTAGTGTTGTTTGGTGCATGTATGATTTAGAAATTAAATTTTCATGTGAAATGTCTAAGAGATAACTTGTGGATATTTATTGAGTACAAAGTGGGAAACCAGGGTATCTTGGTGGGTGTGCTTGAACTAGTATGCCAGTGATCCAGAGTGGTTTTATCCCGGTTTCATGTAGAATGTTTGACAATGACAAACACTATCTAATATATGATGATTATGTTGGGTACCACTAGGTTATAGGTATTGTTCTCTACTATTGGATCCTGTATAAGAACATATATTTGTGTTGGATACTTTTCATAAAGATATAAGGTACCTAGGGCCTACCTATAACAAGATCCTAGGGATGTTCCCGTGACTAGTTATCATTTGATATATTTTATTCAACATTGGAATATGATGTATTTGGATGAAAATTTTAGTAGCATATGTATTTTATTTAAAATGGTACTTTCTTTAATGTATCCCTCTTGATTGTTTTTTGTTTTGAAGTTTCATATCTTTAGAATTTATTATATCAATATTTTATATAAAAAATTCAATATTTTTTCTGATAAAATTCATAGCCTGGAACCTTGTTTGGAAAATTGACTTTTATATATTGAATTTAAAATATTAAATTGTTTTTTCTTTAATCTTACGTAGAAGTGCATTGGTAATAGAATATCGATATAAAAAACCGAGTTTAATACTCAGGTCTATATTTTTATTTTCTTCTTGTGTGTGTTTTTTAACTTGAGTTCGGTCAGTTAGAGAGACATGGGATAGTTTTTATTGGAGAGTTACTATAGAGGTCACATAGAGTGAGTTGGTCATCCGGTCTGGTCCGTGTAGTTGTATCATTCAGTTGTACTCTTGTTTCTTTCATATAAATGATGTCTATTCAATTTTTATATAAATTTATATTGGATTTTCCAATCATTCTTATGTTTTCATTATTGTTTTATATATTGGAAAATTGTTCACTTATATGATCTGTTGGTGCCCTATGTGCATGATGCCATATTGGGAGTATTAGGGTTGCCTTTCAGCACATTTCACAGAGCAGACCGAGTGACAGGTTTAGGGTGGACTCTTGCTGGTTTGTGACACAAAATATTTTTCCAACTTACAAAAATTTCATATAGAATACTTCCTTTATTAAATATTCATATGAAAGAACTCCTTTGGTTAAAACCAAATCGATATGCCCGAAGAAGAATGAGTATTCTTTAACGTACTTTTCTACATTATTTCTTCCATAAACAACTTCCATTATTTTTATTTCATGTTTATATAACTACCTCAGTATATTAAATATACTGATTTTTTAATGTTAATGGTACTACCTCACACTTCAACACTTCGGTCAAATAGAATACATAATCATTGTTCATGTGTACAGATGGCTACTACCTTGCAAACTGATTTCATTTGATCATACATTACCACCATTAATAGTTGTGAATAATGGTCTATTTATATTTTTTATAAGATATATTTTATTTTTATGAATATATTATTATTAATTAATTTTTATATCATATATACCATGTTGCATTCCATTTTTTGGAATACGATAACATCGTCTGTGTGTATGAGGGACAACCACCTCATGAAGCAATTTAATTCAATTATAGTATACATGGAATGTGTAAAATATGGTTTTAATAAAATTATGTGATATATATGACCCAAAAATTATTTTTATGATGATATATCATATATTATTATTTATTTTAGTATCATAATATAGCGAAAATAGCATTCATGCATTTGTATGGACAATAGTCTTTGTGAACGATGTATTTTATTTTCTACCTCGTAATTTTATGAATAATAATAAATATATATATTCTATATATAGATATATATATATATATATGATGTTAATATCATGATAATCACTATAGAGTTGACTAAATCATGATATATAAAAGAAGATCATGAATTACAAATCAAAATATGTACAAAAACAAAGTGGTTACTTGAATATGAATTTTTTAGTAAAAGAATAATATAAATTCAGAATTAATTAATATATGGAATTATATAAATGAATATGGTTATGTGGTATTTTTATAATAAACTTATATTTATCATTTCTGTGTTTTTATCATTTACAACGGAATTCATGACAAAAGGTAAAGGGATTTCTAGTCTCACCTTAATTTCTACCTTATTTATTCCATATTCAACACTTGTTTCTTTTTTTGGGATATATATAATACCCAAGAAATTAATACATCATCCATAACCAAGAAGTTGTGTTTATATAAATATTCATTTGATTATCACTCTTTCATGGAGTTTATGGTTGAAAAGTTTCTAAATCAGTAAGCTAATTTTGTCTCAATTTTTCCTCTTTGAGGCACTTGTTATGTAATAATCCTACGAGGTGTATATAGTGAACATTGACATGTTGTATAATTAATATCATTAATTAAATGATTATATATTTTTTAGATAATGTTTTTCTCTCTTCGGTCAGAAAAATGTGTTCCTTTGAAAACAATTTTTATTATATTGAATGTTTTTTAAAAGAATTATTATACCATTTCATGGAATAGTATTTCAATGATATTTAAAATGGTTTCCAAAGATATTTTTATATGTTTTAAATGTTATTTTCAATGTTTCTTTAAAATGTAATATTATATAAAAAAATAAGTTCAAATTATATTTTCATCTACAATTATTTCAATTTATATTTCAAAAACATTTTCCTTCTATGATAACATTATTTTATGATAATTAATTTTTACTGTAGTTATGATTCAAGGATTATATCCTTATTCGATATATTTTTATTATGTGTTTATTTTGAATAATTTATTTTCTTATTGATCACATATGTTTGGATTCAATATTTGATGGTTGGGGCCTATATCTCTGTCTAATACATAGGGTAATGAGTTATATATCCTGATATAATGAAGAGAAACAAGTTTATGGTCTTGATAAACTATGGGAGGAAGGGGGATACCAATACACTATAGAAAGAAGGGTATATAGGATCCAGTATAATGAAAGGACCTTGACTAGGGATGGTGGTGTGTCCCACGCATTAGGATAAACCCCCATGAAGTTCCATGTTATGATATTGAAATGACCCTTGACTTATAGGGAAGGATATTACATGTTTATGTGTCTCCCAAAAATTCCTTGTCATATTCTAATGTCCTGATTTCAAGGATTATGATCTTGAATTTCTCAAGATTCATGTCTTATGAACCACCATTATTTATGTCATGACTCATTTATATAATCTCAGATATATATTCTATGATATTCTAATGTTATGATCATGCTCTCATGACATTATGTTCAGGATTATTCATACATATATCCCTTTTTTAACCTTACTGAGCATCTGATATCACCTTTTCTTACGTTTTCTATTCTCTAGTATATAATGAATTGTTTTTGGTTGGGTTAATAAAGGGGAAGGACATCATGGGAAATATTGAAGATTTTTCCCTAGACTAAATGATTCTATTACATGTTTTTAAAGGAACTAAAATCTTATGTAATTTGGTTGTGTGTTTGTTTAATCTTCAAATACGATGTAATGTATAAATAAATTAATATTTGGTTGTTATAGAAGGTATCAGAGTAAATATTTATTCATCCTTTGGAAACTCATATGAGAAAAAATTAGTGACATCCCAAGGGATATTTCTAGTGATATTTCTTGGATGAATCTAATGATAAGACTAATGTGTCATAGACTAATGATTTTTTCAAACATTAGACATCATATAAGTGATTTATCATAGAAATGTCGTTTCTCTCTATGATTATTGTTTCCAATTCATTGAATTATTGACTTAGTGAATGGCGGGGACATGAAGGAACTGTGTTACCTTTTAATTTGAAGACCAATTCACTAATAAGATATCAAATGGGTTGATCACAGGAGTGAAGGATGTTGTGATCATTCCTAATAATTTTTCAAGGAAGATGATTACCAACGTGTGCCTTATAAAACTCTTATACTCAACAATGTAGAGAATGGATGATTTTTTCTTATAATTTTTGGTAATGGATGTCATAGATGAAGGAAGATTTAGTTTCCATTATGTCAAGAATGTTGGAGGAAACACCCAAATGCATATCTTATTGGAACAAGAAAATATATTGATTATAGAAAATAAAGACATAATGCAAGTTACTTTGAATAGAAAAATTAAATGTTCAAGTAACATAATGGATTGTAATATTGGACTCCCTAAGGTAATATCAATAGATGAATTCCCTAAATGGGGAAAGCATGGTCATTATTAAAATCTATATTCTAAGTGGAAAGACCATGAATATAGTTAGAGGCATGTTATAGGTAATGGTTAAATTTTTTCTAATTATGATACTACGGTTTAAATGTGATAGGAAAGAGGTATTATTTATTATGATGAGGTATCCTTTTTAATGGATTAAGGATGACGTCAAATAAAAAAGTGTTTATATATTTGGTTTCAAGAGTTAGGTTATATGAAATTTTATATATATAATACTGCAAAACATGCCATTAATAGCACTGAACATTATCAGTGGTTGAAAAAATGGATGACAAAGGTTCCCATACTAAATGAAAAAAAACGCTGATAAAGGGTACCTTTTTTTAGTTTTTTTCTATCGCTGAAACAATACACCCTTTAGCAATGCCTTTTTTTCTTATAAAAGTTTACATTTATAAGTATATTTTTTGGTATTGATAAAGGTTTTCATTTTTCATCACATTATGTACAACACTAAAAAAGTACACCCTTTATCAACACATTAATTTGAGTTCCCATAAAGGAATCCTTTATCAGTAATTTTTTGCTCTCATAAAAGTATGAAAGCCCGCGGGGGCTGGGTGAGTTGGTTCAAGGCGGTGGCGACCCGTCGCTGAGGTTCCGGGTTCGAGTCCTCACAAAGGCAACGCGCACCATTTGTCATCGAACCTCTCGTCCCCTCGACTCCGTGGGAACTGGCCCAAGACCAAGGGTTGGCCACCTTGGGCCTAGCTGGGGGCGTGCGGTGCGCAGGTGGGCAGGCCAGCCCTATACCTCGTTACCCATACAACACGTTTGGATGATTCTTCAGAATTGGGGGGAAATGCGGGAGAGCTCTCGAGAGGCGATTCCTCGGTGATTTCTACTCGGTGATTGATGGCGGCGTTGTTGGATTACTATTTTTATCCTAAGGATGTCTTCGTTCCTCCCTCGAAGGTGGTTGCTCCGGGTGATGCTATTGATTTGGCGACGAAGGATTGTCTACTAAACCCTAGGCGGAAGGATGATGGCTTGGCCTCTCGAAACAGGTTTTTCTCTGAATCCTTATCTGATTCAGCCTCTCTAAATAAGAGGATCACCAAGAATGGTTCGATTTCTTTTGTTGAAGCTAATCCGAATGTTCTAGAGGATCGCCATGAGGAATATAGGTTCTCACTGCTTGCTAGATTGTCGATAACTCGTAGCGAAGCTCCTGTGAGGGTTGATGAAGTGCGCAATTGCTTAGCCAGAAGTTGGGGGTTCTCGTATTGGCGTCTGATTTCCATCGTAAGAGTTATGTTTCATGTTTTTTTTCCTTCGAAGGAATTGCTGATATAGCCTGGAGCTTTGGACCTGTTTCTTTGAAGCCTGGGTATATAATGGTACAGAAGTGGGATCCTTTATCGCATCCACTTGCCACTAAGAACTCCTCCTCTCAAACATGGGTCCGCATTAGGGGTTGAAACTGGTTTTTTTGGCATCCTTCAGTATTATTGGAAGTTTCCTCAGCCATTGGGAGTCCAATTAAGGTGGATAAGGAGACTGAACACCCTAGATTTGGCCATTTTGCTAGGGTCTTGGTAGAAATTGATCTAGCATAGGCCCTGATTGACAAAGTTTTCCTTGTTGCTAGGGAGTTTAAGCTGGAACATTCTGTTCAATATGAGTGGTTGCCTATCTTCTGTAAATCGTGTCATTGTATTGGTCATACTTCTATGCAATGTTGTAGTAATTTGAAGTGTACACTTTTTAAGTCGGTGGGTCATACCTCTAAGCAGTGCAAAACGATTTCGGCGGTGCAGGCTGGTTCTAAATTGGTTTCAAGAGTAAAGGAGCCTCCAAAGGTAGGCCCTGCCTCATTTGCTGAGGCTGTCAAGTTTGGTTTGGGTAAGCAGTCTGTTGCCCAGTCGGCTGTTGCTGATGACCGATCAGTGGATAAGGCATTGGAACCATCTGTTGTTGGAATTACCAGGGGTGATGCTTGCAGGTCATGGGATTATATTGCTGAAGAGGAGGAAGGGTGTCCTCTAGAGCATACGGATGCTGCTACAATGGTTACTGAAGTTCAGCAGGAGGCTGCGGTTGATGCCCAGCAGGGTGAACATATGCTTGTTGAGGAAGAGGATGGGGTCCAATCGGAGCATGAGGTTGTTGTTCAGGATGACATCAATGCTGAGTTTGATCGTGCTGTAGTGGCTTCGGCTTGTATGAAGGGTAAGATGAAGATCTTTGATGAGGATGGGTTTCAATTGGTGATGTCGAAGAAGTTGAGGGCTGATCCAGCCCAGGTAACTACTGTGGGAGCGCGGCCAGATGGTGCTGTGATGGTGGATTGTGGTACTGTAGGAGAGGATGTGGTCCAGCAGGTTAACCATTGTGATTTATTATTGAAGGGTGATGCTGATATTGGGATAGAGGATATTCTGTAGAGTTCAACTCTGCATGTTGCTGATATGGAGGCTGCTCCAAAGGATACTTTGAGTGCTGAGCCGCCAAATCCAGGACTTAATTTCTTTTCTATGTTGGAGTCGATTAATACTCTGGAGTTTGATATGATTAATCTGGAGGGGCTTAAGAAGGCAGGATGTAGCAATAATCAAGATAGCACTTTGATACCTGCTGCTGATAAGGGGATGGAGATCCCAGTGGTAGTGGAATCCACTGCTTATAATACTGCTTGCTCTTCTTCTGAGATGCAGGTGGTCCAAGATACACAGGAGGTTCGGCCGGTGCATGAAGAGTATCATGCTACTACGGATCACAAGGAAGACACTTGCACTGATGTTGGCCTGCATAGAGAAGCTTCCCCTTTGGAAAATACTGAGGAATTGACTATGGAAATGGAAGCTGGACATCAGAGTGGGCGTGGTTGCCTCCCGGCCAGTCGGGGGGGGGATCTAGGGGTCGAGGTCATCCTCGAAAAAGGTGATCTTCTGTTTGCTCTGTTTGTTCTTGTTGGTGTGGTCTGTTGGACTGTAGCTTTTCCCCCTGTTTGTTTGCTGCAACTTTAATTTTTCTTTGAATAAATTTTGGGGTCATGGGTTTTATGCCCATGATCGAGCCTTCTTGATAAAAGCATGAAAAAAATGAAATAATTAGATAAAAATGATTTTATTAAAATTTCAATAAAAATATATATTAATTAATTACTTAATAATAAAAATGATTAAATTTATTATACAATATATAAATTAAAAATAGTATAATATATATATATATATTAAAAATTAGACAAATAAAAATTAAAAATAAGTAAATTGAGAAAAATAATGAAAATTCTACTAAATAAATAATTATTCATAATGTAAAAATATATTCTATATTAAATTTACCGATATATATTAATATTGAAAAATATGACATATATAATACAAAATATTATGTATTATTTACATCAAATAATAATATATTTATTGAATAGTTGTTTATTGTTAAAAAATAATATCAATTAAAAATATTTACTAATTCCATCAAGTAATGGAGATAATTAAATTTCATTTTATTTTTTAATTTACAAAATATAAAACGTATTATATTGATTTCATACACCCCCCCCCCCCCCCACACACACATATGTAATGGTTATATATATATATACACGCACATAGAAAAATATTTTTTTGAAATTCAATCAATTTATATTATTTATTATATATATATATATATATAATAGGTTTTAATATTTTCCACATATATTCATCTATGTTTCATTACATATCAATTTTTTAATGATTTCAATTAATAAAACTTATCCAAATTTATAGTATTGAACAAATTTTTAATTAATCAATTTTACACATTTTTATCATGCATGTACTGAGGACTAATTATTCATTAATAATGTTAAAAATATATATTGTAAAAAATATATATAATGAAATATATTTATAAATGTATGTTGAATAATTTTATAAATTTATAATTATAAATATATATAAATAATATTTGTTTTAAAATTATATATATAATTATAAATAAATATAAAATTATACAAAATTTATTGAAAATATAAATATATTTACTATATATATTATTAAAAATGTATATAATTCTATAAATATAATTTTTTTTAAATTATATACATAATTATAATTAAATAATATTATCTAGAAATAATTAAACCATTATTGTTTTATAAAAATAATTAGAATTAGAATTATATATAATAATTATACTTTTGTTAAAAATAATATTTTCTTAAAAAAAGTATTATAAATTTTTATTAGTGATTTTTTAACTATGATAAAGATTGATTTTAATAGTGATTTTTAAGCACTGATAACTCATTATCATTATATTTTCAAAAATGAGCTCCTAATGATTCATTTTTTTAGTGCTTATTAACTTAGTGCTGAAAAAATGTATCATTATGAGTTCTTTTTTGGAAGAGCTGATTATATTATCAAAATCAATTTTAATAACTGTACCCATCATGAACTAGTTCAAGGTATGTGAATCTCACTATAGAACTGACCTACTGCCATCTCTCTTCGTTTTCGAATCCATTCTCAAATCCTGAAAATAATCATGGTTCCAACTATTGAAATGATCGAATCTATTGTCGGTGTGATTCAAGGGATGAACGAATGCAAGGATCAAACGAAATCATGGATTTATGATATACTTAATTTCCCTCAGTTATCCACTAACCATTTCATTACAAATCGTTGTATCCCAACAAGTCCTGTGGGACTTGTCTATAATAAAACATCCCAAAAAATCATTATTTATTTTGAATGAGGTCCAAGCTCTTTACAGAATCCAATGTTATTTTGATAAAAATAGTACCAATTATTAAAACATTCAATCAATGACTATATCCGGTTTGGACCCTATAATATTTTCTTCTATGTTTCTAAATGAATGAATATAGTATAATCCAATTTCATAATTGTAGGCTATGAATTAGAGAAATTCTGAATAGTTTTGATTTGACATCATTATTCTTTTATTTAATCCATGTCCTACACTCTTCAAAATTGAATGTGGGACACAAATATCAGTAAGAGAGAGTTATTTTTTTCTAGTGTTTTTTTTGTTCCTAGAAGAATTATAATAAATATTCTACAATAAAGTAAGTGAGATTATATATTTTAAATTTTAGTTTATAATTTAATAAAAAAGAATTTTTTATTTTTTTAAAGAATTTTTTTTGAAGATGTTATTTCTTTAGATTTATGATCGTCGAAATTTATTTATCATTCATTTATATTAACATGATTTATTTATTTGGAAAGAAATTCATTTTCCCACGTCATATTTTTATTCTATTAATTTTACGAATAATATTTATATTAAATTATAATTATAATAATTACTTTTCATTAGTTATTTACTTAGGTTATGTTATTGTAAGTCACTATTTTGGAATTATGTACAGACGTACATTTTCCAACATTAATTACAATATCATATAGTTATATGTACACTATGTAGATATCTGTATATGAAATTAATTTAAAGTTATTAAAATTTTTAATTAATTTTTTATATTCTTGTATGTATTAATATTTTTATAATATAATATAAAATAATAATAAAGTCTTGTTTTTTATTGTTATGTAGATAATATTTTATCTAATCTATATTTATATTGCAACAAGAAAATTAATTATTTCATTCCACTATAATAAATAATAGTTATTATCATTGGAATTTTAAATATTTAATGTATGTTTTAAATAATAAAAAATATCATGTCTTTTGTGAAAAGTGCATATAAAATAATGAATGGAATTTTAAAATAAGATATATCCATCATCAGAACTCTAGACATAACATTCATGCACTAACATTGTCATTCATGTATATATATATGTGTGTGTTTTTCATGAATCATACCATTATATCGTCATCTTATTATGCATGCACCAGTTTTATTATTCAGGTGGTTGTGAGGTATAATAGGATCCCAATACCGATATTCCATGACATCTACCACTGTGCATTCTTCAAATTCTGATAAATTCATGCATAAAGGGGTTGGTGTTGTCATATGTTTTGAATATTCCTTTGAAAAAAATATGGGATCCTCTTTTTCTTATTTTTATTGGGAAATTAATGTGTTATGATTTCCTTGACTTGGCTATAAAGCATGGAAAATGTTTCACCAATAAAAGACATCTCGATATCATACCTCATATGATCCAAAAAAATATATTATGATTTTTCCAATCCTGAAAATATTATATCTTAACACTACATGAGTACCAATATACTTTGATCATTCTACGTCGTGATGTTGAGGGTGTGATCAACTATACCTCGCTAAAACCCAAGACATTTAGGAGTGGAACCAATGTTAAATAAAAGTTCCTCTATGATTTCTTTATGTTATATAAAGAATTATTTATATGATATACATTTCTCTCCTTTTAATCAATAATAAACCCATCTTCATTCCCATTGTAAAACCCCCATAATAACTCAATTGATAAATATAGATTTTTCCAACCTTTAGTATACATTTAACTACATTTTCTATGAAATAGATGGAAAATTCAAATAGTTTCCAACTGTTCTATGTGAGTCAATTTATCATATTAAAAATTTCATTTGATCAAAGAGTTTCTCTATCACACTATCCATTTGTTATTTAGATCCACTTTTCCATAGTCATTGATTTCATTACAGAACATCAACTTCGTTCTAATGAAATTTCTATCCTCTAGCATATGAACAATTTCACATATCACATTGTTCTTATTCAGATAAAGTCCCTCATGAAAATATTTCATCCAGTTATTATCATTATCAGGACTCTTCATGATATTTTGTCTCTACCCAGAAAAAATGATGTTTTTTAGAGTCTTTATCCTTCTAGTTTTCACTAAAACTATCTGATCACCAATGGCATTTTATTCATTTATTTCATCCATGAATTTATTTCACTACGTTGATAATCGATCATCATTTTCCTCATAATGACTGTCTTATTTTGAGTCTACCTCATCCCTATGTGCTCCCTCATATGCTACACAATTCAACCTTAATTTCCTCGAATGGTTATCATTATTCTAATTATTAACTATATACTCCCTTAGAAATCTTTTTTTAGCATCCTTGCAATTCTAAAAACATTTTCTTCTATTACACCTTTTATAGAACATTGTTGATTACAACAATCAACCTCATAATTTGAATATCCCAAATATTTGTTATTCCAATTTGTTTCTTATGAATGTCTCTAAAAATACATAAGATGGGTGTTTCGAGTTAGGTTATCAACATTTTCTCCTAAAGTGACGAATCTCATTCAAATTTTGGTAGGAAATTTTAAAATTTGATTGCTGGGAAATTTCATAGAATAACTATTACTTGCAATTATACAACATGTAAATTTTACATGGTTCATCACTAAGGAACAATCCAAGGAGCATATGTCGAAAGTGTGTCAGTCGTACCTAAATCCACATATTTTTAGTATTTGTGGAATACAATTGTTCATACGTTATCAGTAATTTCTAGGAAGATTTACTATACAATATTTTAGGGAAAGAACACTGATTCCCTCAAAACACATTGGTAAACTTCCCCTAGCTCAATGTGTTGTGAGAATTATAACTCAGATTGTTGACTTACATGTCACTTTAATGGATTAAAATTAAATAATGTGTCCGTGTATAAAGAAAGACTCTAATTTCACTATAGAATTTTTTGGATCCAATCTGAATCCACCATTAAGTAATACTTGATATATAGAAATATTATTCTTGGATCTCTTAAAAAACCTCAAAACCCTCACAAATATAACTACCGTTTCAAAACAAATTTTCTCCGTGAATCTCATTGAGCCAACAAGGAATAACCTATCACCACGAAGAACCCATTACATTTAAAAATTTGAATCTGTCAAGAATAAATTAGTCCATTCAGGATTCTCAAGCTCACAATAAAATATGGATTTTCGGAGCTCCCATATCATCATGAAATCAATAAATTTCTACTATTTTCCTAAATAATTTCTTATCATATATATTTTGGGTAGGCGCATATTTACATTTTCAACCATTAGTGATGGTCCGCTACCTCCAATTAATTTTTATGAGCATTCAAAAAAATATTCATAATGCTCATCCCTTCATGATGATCTATTGTGATATGAAATTTTTGTGAATCATTACATCAAACAATCAAACACTCATGATGCTAGAATTCTCATAATCATAATTAACAATTTCATGATTCACAATGACCAACATTTTCGAAAAAATCACCCCATATTCTTTATGTTCCATCTAATACTATGACTATTAGTTATCATATGGATGACTAATGCATTGAGTATTTCAATAAACATATCTTAATATCAATTAGAGATGGAGGATGAGTTACAATAAAAAAAATTATATGATAACTATTCATAATACGAGCTGATGAGGATAATTCAAATATTTAATCCAATGTATCTTTTTTTGTCTACATCTTTATAAAACGTAGATTGATTCTTTGGAAAGAAATATTTTTTTTATTTTATCATCTTTTTTTAATCACTTATGACATATCCTTATGGTCAATAATGTTTTCACATTAAAATCATTATCCATATAATTAATGAATTGCTTCATATATATGCTTAATTTATTAATTTATAGTCTATATCAGATAATAAATTTTTTTCTTGTACAAGTTGATTGTTTTTATGAGTTGGGGTGGTTTTTTGAAAGCTTCTCATGCTCATGAGAGATTGGAATCCAACCTTTAAATTGAGATATTGAAAACATGGAAATGTGTGAAGAAAGCATAAACCATTAATAAATAGTTAATTCATACGACTTATTTAATTAATATTCTCATCATTTTATCCATTATGTGTATGTTAATATCCAATTAATTTTAATTTAATCATTATTTAGTTATTTAGAATAATGGATGTCATAATTTTCATCCAATTATCTTCTATAATCCAAGAAGAGAAAAAATGATTCTTTCTTCCAATGTTACCAAGTTTTCAGTTATTTTTCAAATTTCAAACATTTCATATGGATTCGATGTTATTAGATGAAAAAAAATTCTCATTGTTCAAATACAAAAGTGTATAGGAAGATCATTTTCCGATATTGGTGATTTCTTGTAATATATTGGGCTCATGAGATTCTTATGCTCTGTAGGATTTTAATAACGAGAACATTTTTTCAGCTAAGAACCAAAAATCAATATGTAGTGGTGGAAATTCAATATAGAAATATAATGGAAACATTTTAGAAATGGTAGTTATGATTTTTGATAGATAGTGATGTATGATTATTATTGGCAAATCAATCTGACACATGGTGTGGCTGGTATGATTCCAAGGGCTACTTTTTATTTAAAAGTGAAATTAATTTTACTGAAAAATAAAAATGACTTACTCAAATCTAGTTAAAAATATTTTGATTGTTCTTATACTTTAGAGAAGTAGTGAATAATTCATTTTAGATGTATAAGAATCAGATCTGCCTCAATTCAACACACAGTGTGACTACTATGATCCAATGTGGGTGTTATCAGTTTAATATCAACAATTTAGTTAAAAAACATTCCACTTACTAAAAGAATTGAAAACATGCCTGTATTTTATGATAATTTGGAAAATTAATATATAAGTCATATTTAATGTGCAGGATTTAGACTCATATAAAATCGAGAGATGATGTGATCGGAATGAGTCAAAGTGTTTGTTTAAAATTTAAAATGAGTTTTTTGTAAAAAATAATATAACATACTCCCAAAAAAACAAAAACATTGTAGTTGTAGAAAAAATTTATTAAAACAACACATATATCATTTTAGATATATAGAAATCATCCATACATCAATCTGATGCATGGTGTGACTAGTATGACTCCAAGTGTGATATTTTATTTAAAATTTAATGAATTTTTTGTAAAAATGGAAACCTACCTACTCCAAACTAAGAAAATGCATTAATATTATTTTGATACATTATTGAATATATCCATAGTTTATTTTTTATGTGTAGGAATCATATGAACCTCAAATCGATACACATTGTGTCTGGAAAGAATTAATGTGGTACTTATTAGTCTAAAATCAATAGAATAATTAATAAATCACTCAACGAAAACTAAGAAAACACTCCGATTTTATGGATTATTTGTTAAATTTATTCTTATGTAATACTGTATGTGTAGAAATTAGTCTCCCATAAAACTGATACACAATGTGACTTGTATGAGACAAATTTTGTGATGCCATTTTAAAATGGCATTTTCCAAACAAAAGAGAAGCGACATATTCAAAACTGAGAAAGTGAATTTGGATTGTTCTATACATTATGAAAATGGACCACAATAATTTTGATAGGAAAATTATTTTTCATCCCTCATTCTGATGCAAGGAGTGATTGATATGAATCCATGTGCATCGTTTTATTTAATTTTATGATAAATCATCATAAAAAGAATAACATAACTACTCAAAACCGAGTAAAAGTTTTTTCATTGTTTTAATACATTAGTAAAATGAACCATATTTAATTTTGGATTTTTAGGAATCATTTTCTCCTAAATTGGATACATGACGTGTCTGGTATTACTCAATGTGTTTGTTATTAGTTTAAATGAGCGATATTTTCTCAAAAAGTGCCACTCATTGAAAACTGACCAAATGAACATGGATTTTCCATTTGAATTAGGAAAATGATTCACATGTAGTTTAATATGTTTAGGAAATAGTATCACATTAAACTATCCCATGATGTTATTGGTAGGAATCAAAGTGCATTTTTATAGTTTAAAATGACATTTTTGTAAAAAAGACAAGAGACATACTCAAAACTGAAGAAAACACATTCATATTGTTTCAATAATTTAGGAAAATTATCCAAATGTCATATGAAATGGATATAAATAATTCATACATCAATTAGATATATGGTGTGACCAATATGAATCCAATTTAATCTTCTCAATATATATGTATCATTTTTTATAAAAATGGGCTTCACATCACCAAAACCAAGAAAAGGAGCCTATATTTTATTCTCATCATTTGATCAGCAATTACATAATTAATATTTATAACATTTTTATCTTATACATATTTAGTTAATTTTTATAGAGATAATTCTTGAAGATGAAAAAGATATGTTGTGAAGTGCAAGAATAAAATACAACTGAATCTGATACACAATGTTCCTTGTATGAATGAATGTTTTTCTCAAACTTAACACTTTATGTCAATTTATTTATTTATATTATTAATCATATTTGAAATGTCTTCTTATATAGTTGAATTTTTTTCTCAATTAAGAGTTATGATCAAAATAAATGTAATAGTAATGTTTTTTAATGTATATAATAATATATACATAAGTAATTTCATAAACCAATGTTTGTAATATGTATAATATAAATTTTTATTGTATTTATATTGTAAATTTGATTTCATTTAAATTCTATAATTGTAATTGATTTTTCTGATATCATGGATTTTTTTTTGTTTTTGTGTGATGTTAAAATACACTGCACTGGTGTTGTAGTGTGATATTACAACACACTATAGTTTTCCCTTTTATTAGTGCTTTTTTAGTTCTAATAAAAGACTTTGGATTTTAATGTTTCTCAAGTTTTCAGATCTTTTGTAGTGCGGATAATGACCATGTTTTGCATGGATAAAAACCTAATTTGTAGTACTATAATAATAATTGTTCAATTTATGTTTCTCAATAACGATTTACATGAATATGTTGAAGGGTTATGATGGAAAAGAATATTGATTTAATGTAATGGGTATATTTATGGGATACACAATAATATGGGAAGGAAAAGCAATAGTATTTGCATAATGTTAAGATAAAAAAGTTTGGATAAAATAAATTAGATAGTATTTATTACATTATAATTGATTAAAGACATTTTTAAAAAGTGTATTGTATATCACTGATAAAGTTAACTTCATTTTAAGAATTATGTAATACATTCAATA
Source organism: Viscum album (assembly GCA_963277665.1). NCBI lineage: Eukaryota > Viridiplantae > Streptophyta > Magnoliopsida > Santalales > Viscaceae > Viscum > Viscum album. The sequence goes on from OY728146.1 coordinate 367,690,751, forward strand.
ATCATTAAATTTAGAAATCATGCATGTTTTAAATAGGTATATCTGATAATTGTGGTCATTATCATGATTCAAGAGAGTATGTGGTGATGTTATTCACATGAATCATTTTTGAAAAACTAGATCTAAATTATGATATATGGGTGATCAATGTTAAGCTAATTGGGGGAAATTTTGTGACCTTCATTATAATGTTTTAATCTTTCATCATTCGAAAGAGTCATAAGGATAAACATTTATGAAATGTTCTTTTCTCAATAATCTAATTAGGTTTTATAGATTAAAGTATCATCTCATCATATGAGGATTTATATATATTTTACAACACGTGATAAACATTTTTTGGGATAATGATATTTGGAATGAAATATACCTCTATTTAGGGATAACAAGATCTTCTAAAACTTCTCGAATGAAAAATTAACCATTATTTCTTGAAAGATAATATTAAGTGGAAGTTGATCAACTGAGTAAAAAGGGTGAGATTCAATTGAAATCACATAAGTATATATTCTCATGAATGTTTTTAAAATTATTTAAAGGGTCTGAAAATAAAATTTATTCTTGTTAAGATAAATTTTTATGATATCAATGGCCTTTTTCATGACTCTTTTGGTTATTGTTTTTTTATCATTGAATTTCAAATACATATTTTCTCTATATCTCTACATGAGAACATAATAGTTATATTTCTGTTTAATGTGATTTTTTTACATGCCACCTATTATTTCTTATGTCAAAACATAGTTATAAGTTACTTTGGACAACCATTGTGTTTCAAAGTTTCCCTTCATACATGGAGTTGTATTATTCATTTTTACAATGCTTGTAACTATAAAAGGAACAATAAAGTATTTAACAATTGATATACTATATGAATTCAAATATTGAAATTCATTTTATATGGAGTTGAACATTGCGCCATTAGATTTTTTGAAATATTTTATTCATATTAATTTAGTCGTTTCCATATTTTAATTTAATAAATCAATGAAAACAATTTATACTATATGAAATCACTAAGTTATAATTTATTTTTATAAATATACCATTTGTGTACATGCTACACACAACATGTAGATTAGCTTTCAATACATGAAACAATATTTTTGGCTTATGTTACACAAAATTGGAGATTATTTTGGTAGCTTGCGTTACACATAAGGCCTAGTTTGACAAAACTATCATGTAATATTAATATTATTATAATATTATTATAGTTACCACCTATCCATGGGAATGGAAAATAAAATTAATAATAACTAAAATATAAAATTATTATATTAATCATTTGGTTTTTAGTAAACTAAAAATGAAATTAATAACAACTTGAAACTAATCAATTTCCTTTTCAAAGAATTTTTTTTTCTATGTACAAACACCATTTTTCTCAATAAATTAAAAAACCCACTTTTATAAATGATTTTAATAAAATTTAAATAATACATATTCTATCAAAAAAATTTACCCTCATATTATAGATTTTATAGGCCGAAGATAAAAATAAATCTTATTTTACCAATATATATATATATATATATCAAAATGCTAATTTTGAAACATTTTAATGAAGACCCCTTTTTAATTATAATATTTGAAATTTTTATAATTTTAATAAAAAAAGTAAAACTAATTTTTGAATGTTTTATTTCATAATTTACTTTGGGTGACATTTCTTATTTTTTTATGATGATTTAGTATTTGATGATTAGTAAAAAATACTATATTTTAATTAAACACTTCCTTTTCATCAAATATATTTATTTAGTTAAATTATGTAATTAATTAGTTTTATTGTATTATTGTTAATATTTTACATTAATGATTCTAAATTTGGTCATTAAAAAAAGTTCACATTGACATTGACTATAAAACCATTTCATACTTTTAGACTTCTTCATTTTAAAACCCCTCATCTCATCTCATCTACATGATTAATTTTAAATTATATTCTTTATATACATTAATTTGAATTTATAAAAATGAATTCTAGATTTGGAATTTTAAATTTCAATTTTAGTAAATATTTTACTTTTTTAGGAAATACGAATAGTAACCATAGTAATTGTTTTTACAAAAATTAATGGTAAATCATTTAATTGATGGTCAAAAAATAATGTGAAATTTAGAAAAATTCCATAAAACATTCCACAATTATTTTGGATGAAATTAATTTTACATATAACACCAAATTTTAAGGGGATAATTAATTAATGAAAATTTGTCGATGAAAAGGTGATATATATTATTAAAATAAAAAGAGTGAAAAATGCCACACATGTACTATTAATTTTTATAATAATATTAAAATGGAGTTAAATAAGAGATATTTACACTATAAATATTATTATGAAAGGTAATATTTTTTTCAACATCATAAAAATTTATTTTTAAATTTTAGTGAATAAAGAAACATCATAAATAATTACGTAATGTTGTTGTAGTTGTAATTAAATTATTGAAACAAAAAAATAATTGATATTATTAATATAATATAAAATATGTTTTACATAGTTATTATCATCCCAAAATTATATATATCTTTATAAAATTAAATGGGTGTACTAAATTATATGTTTTGAATATATCTTGTTGTCCTTAATTTCTTTATGTCAATGTAATGAATAGTGGCTTAATTGACGCTTACGATATTTTATGAAAATAATATTTTATTTGTATATTTAAAAATATTAAAAATTTAAAATTATGTAAAAGGAATTATATCTAGTATATAATATCATAAATTGGACATTTATTATCCAATTGATACTTTATAAGTAAAAAATGAAATATTTTTTCATTGAAATCCTTTTTACCATAGTTAGAATTGGAATGGTTTAACTAAGGGATAAACATATTGATAACATTTAGAATAACCCCTAAATATGGATAAAATATATTTATTAATGATGTTAAAAACATATAATATATTATAAATCAATTAATATCACTTTAGGTATATGGATTGAGATTGGATTTATCAGAAATTACTATTTCATGAAATTCGAAGAGTCCCCCTCCCCTCTCATATAAAATGGAAACCCTTATACTCTTTTTTTACCTCTTTATCAAACATATGGATTTTAAAATACCAATTAAGATATCATAAAAATGTCCCTAAATTCATTCTAGTATCCTTCCTTTGGACATAAATCCCTCTGGGGATGTCATTTGTTGCAATCAACAACGAGATGCCTAGAAAAGTTGTAATGTTCGTATACACAATATTACGTTTTATTTATTCCATAAAATCCTTGAGATACATTAATATAAGGTTTTTAAAATAGAATATTTTCTTCAATATAAAAATATTTTTTATGCATTTTTTATGACCTACAACTTCACACACTTCCATCAGATGTGGTGCACAATCATCATTTGTGTTTATGATGGACTATTGTCTCAGGATATTATTTATTAATTATTCCATCACCACATTAATTGTTTTGAATAATGATAAATTTATTAAATATATATTATATATTATTATTATGTAATATTTATATCAAAAATGCAATCATGTTCACTATTTTGTGGGAATATGATATCACCATTCATGTGTACATCAGACTTCTTCCTGGCAAAGTGATGAGTTTCGTTAACTCTCTATATGAAATGTATTAATGATGGTTTGAATTAAAAATATCTAATATATATGACATACAAATTCTTCTTCACTAATAATATATCAAATAGTTTTTATTATAATATGATAAGAAAATTAAAACAACATTCATGTGTTTGTACGTCCAACTGTCTCAATGAATGATATATTTTATTTTCTACATAATTTTTTTAAATCACCCAAATTAATTATATAATGAATATATATATATATATGATAATATATCATATTTATAATTCTGTATATGATTTAACAATTATATACGCAAAAGGAACAAGAATAACATGTCAAAACATATACAGAAAACAAAGAAGCAACTTTAACATGAATTTGTTAATTAAAGTGTAATATAAATTCATAAGTAAATAATTAATGGTGTTATATATATGAATATTGTTTTCGGGTATATGTATAATTTTTTTTTTCATTATACAAACAGATTTAACATTTATTAATTAATTCTAGACATAAGTTAAGGAGATATCTAATATTACTTTTATTTTGGTTACATTTGTTCTATATTCCCCAAAACATTAGGTTGTGTGGTGTGTATAGTACCCATGAATGTAATATATGATGCATAAATATATATTTATTGGTATTTACAAATAAATTTAATGGTATCCCTTTCATGGGTTTTATGGTTCAAAAGCTACCAAATCGGTAGTGTAATTGTTTTCTCAATTTTCATTCTTTGAGACACATGTTATGTTATGAACTTATATTATTTATCAAGGTCTATATAATGATATTTGTCAATAAGTGTCTTTGATATCTTTTTATAAATTGTATTATATGTTTCATGTAATTTTCTGATCACTTTTTTTAGAAATTTTTTTTCCTTGAAAACAATGTTTTCGTGGTACCAGAAAACACGTCCATGTAATTCATCGAATGCATCCATACATGATCCTGAAGCATAGATCGTTCTGAATGATTATATTTGACAAGTCATGGATCCCAAACGGAGTTACAGATTACAAGTTATCTCCGCATGAATTCAGGCTACTGGAAATGGTCTTCATAACGATTTTGGGGAAAAGTATGGCTTTGTGCGCAAGAATTGAAATCTTGCATGCAGTAATGGATGTTTTGCGCACAAGAATGGAATCTTACATGAAACAGTAAAACATTTCATTCCACATGTCACAAAAACATTCATGCATCCAATTAGATGTCATCATCTTCCTAGGGAAGCTGAAAAATATCTAAGGAAAGTGCGCCCATGTTTTGAGAGATGCACGCAAGATTATTACGTGCCAAATGCGATGTCAAATGCCCCATTTCACACGCAACTGCCACATAGTGCACGTAAGATCACTTCTGCACCTGAAAAAATAATATAATGTTCTCCTGGGTTCACCTATAAATATAAGTGCAACCCCCACCCCTCGAGAGAGAACTTTGGAGGTCTCAGGAGGTCGGCCACCACTCTACTGCTTGTATGACCACCTTTTTCGCACCCACATGGATGAATGTAACACTCTATGTGATATATTTCGTCAAAGGTCCCATATGTGTATGATTTCGTGTGGGAACATAGTAGATTGATCCTCGCATGACATATTTTCTACCTAAGTCATGTGCACATAAGATTCCATGAATGTGTGCAACACATAAAATATTATATGAAAAATATCCAAAATTGCACACAAAACATCCAATATTACATTCTAGCCTTCAATATTTCATAAAACTATACCAAGGGGCCGAATCTTGTGTGCACCTATGTCTCACAATCTGATCTTCTATGCAGCCCATCCTGCCTGTATCCTATCTTACGCGCCATGAATATTTTGGGCCTGGACGTCCCCATTCTCCATTGCGCCCTTATACGCATCCACCTTCCATCTATAGAATAACATGATTTGAGATACTACTCCAAAAACCGTGAAATACCTTGAGTCTACATATTCCTCATGGTCCCTTTCTGATGTCGTGAGTTGAGATTCTCATATAAAATTCATGATTACATTGAGTTGAACCATTCCTCAAGAAACTCATCCAAACCCTATCACCTAACTTCTATGCCCAGATTCACTAAAAAGGGCCACTCTTGCATATGTCCCAACACCAACCATTGCTAGGCACCTTATGCCTAACATTACTCTATACATGACTATAAATTGTAGCACATCCTATATTCTAAACATAGGATGCCTCTTTCTCTATATAAGAGATTCCTCATGCGTCAAGCCTAAGATGTCAATAGTCGTCACCACATTTCCATAAACTATATGATACCCAATCATTAAATAATAGCATTCATCTTCTTCTAAATAAAATATTAGCTCTGTTAAAAACATAATAAACCTAATGACATGATTGTAGTAGCGTAATATCAAGAGCGTTAGAATCTATTCAAACATTTCGTCACTCAAAATCACGCTTTATGTGCCCTTCATTCGGGTCATCATCCTCTTCCATGTCCAATGGGACCACCTAATGGCCTGGTCCCATGCTGCATTGCCTCAGAGACCATCTTTCTCCAATGCCCCTGAAGGCTTTGGACGACACATCAAGTCGGGTCCTATGTTTCGAACACGATCAATAGTCGGCCCTTGTTTGTTTGTCACCATTTCAAGCTAACGTGATATGGATGCATTGTTTCAAAAATGTTCAACAATTATCCTCCATCGCCACACCACCCTCATTGTGTTCTAAAAGTTGGGAATGCGATTTACACTTTTTATCTCCCATTGTTCAGACTGATTCCAACATCCTTGGCATTATCCCTCTTGTGAAGTAGCATATAGGGGAAGGCCTCAACCCACCAGTGGGTTGGGATGCCCTCATGGCCGCACATCAGAAAGACATTATGGGCAGCCTCCTTGCGTAATCCCTATTCACCACCCTCTATGGACACAATGTTGTACCATAATAATCTAGTGTGTTATTGCATATTGTTTCTCACACCGAGCATGACTGACATGAGATTATAGTAAATAACGATCTTGATATCCTCTCCATGAAACCTAGAGTGTAAGCCCCAAACACCATCAGAACTGCATGGACTTTGATCCTTAACAAGGCATGGTATATAAGAAGAAACCCTGAGGTTCAACCCCACCATCCAGTAGTCCCAACTCCCTTCACGTTGGTTCACCACAACCCATTCCGAACTACATGGACATTGATTCCCTCTCATGGGGATACATAGGAAGTCTCTTCAAGCCTCAAGTCCAACATCACCATCGTCCCCAGGTCGGTTCCATCTCATTCCTCCATAACTTTATTCAACTCTCTATCATACATCCGGATTCTTACTGTGGCCGTAACATCCCGGTGGGATCACGCCATTCATCCGGGCAACTACCCATGTATAATCCATAACCTAATCTATATCCATCCAACCAAGAGTATCCCTCTTGTGATGTGACTCTTTATATGTGTAATCCCCAACATGTATCTAGGTCATTGCCATTTATGTATACCCCGATTCATCACCCCTTCAAACAATGTGGGGTTTGATCCCTATTGTCTTCACAGGGTACGTAGGAAACCTCCATTTGGTTCAATCCCAGCATGTGGTAAACCTGGGTGTTCCCACAATATGGGGTGCACACTCCTTGATCCACCCTCAGTGGTGTTGATATCATCCTTCATGGTGTGACATCTTCCCTTTTTGGAACACACCATCCTGGGTCCAATTTAATTGAGTGTTCTTATCCATCCACCTATTTATAAATCCTGCCACTCCCTCCTAGGGATGTACTAATCTGATCTGTCTTTATGGGATGTTCTGATCACCCTCATTCCATCTCTTCAAGGTGTTATAATCATGACTTACCAAGTGTTAAACTTGAAATTCTTGAGGAAAACCTTGAAATACACATCTTTAGCGTAACTATCTTCACAATACGTTAAAGTAATGGAATACCTCGTGTTAAACATGGGATGATTAGGAAATACTTAGTGACATGCATCTGGAATATGATACCCCATTACCGACATGGGATGACTTAGGTTATGTGCCATTGAGATGCCCTCTTATGAAGAAGAATATAGGTTCCACAATTTCCTTGCATCTCGTTATGGCACGGTGTGCCTTATGTTGTCATCTACTCTGACCGAAGGTTTCTACCATGTCAATACCCCATGGAATGTCCTGATAGAATTAGTGTAATTAAATGGTGTCCACAAGGATATGGCATTAGAAACGAGATTCACAAAACACAACTTAATATAAAAGGGAGACCCAGACTATGTGATGATTCCTGGGGAGGAATCCACATAAGGAAGAAATGACATCCCATCATCCCGTTTCTATCAAGGATAAAACGTTGTTTAATTAGGAACAGATGATGCCCGCCTTTGGAATGTGGGAATGCGGGGAAACAACCAAAGTGTCCTCATTTTCCTCAAATAGACGGATGAGCCCACCCCATAAAAAGCATCACAAATAGTTTTCTAAGAATGTTTGAAATTTTTTTAAAATTATCTGTAATGAGATTTCAGGGGAAAATGATTTAAATGATGTCTCAAATGATTTTCAAAGATTTCATTATATATTTTCTTTATTATTTTCAATAAAATGGATTTTCTAAATATTTTATGATATTAACAAGTTTTTAATAAAGGTAATGTTTATTTTTCTTCAATAATTATTTCAAATGATCTTTCTAAACCATTTTCCATATAGAATAAAATTATTTGATGTTAATTATAATTTATTTGGGTTATGTTTTAGGTATTCTATCCTTATTATTTATATGTATATTTTATGTTCATGATGAAGTATTTATGTTTTATAGAACACATAAGTATGGTTCTAATTATTTTATGGGTGGGGCATATATCTCCTGACAATGCATTGGGAAATGATTTATATCTCATGAGATAATGATGGGATAGAGGTCGATGGGCATGATCCAATATTAGTAGAAGGTAAAATCAAGCCACTACAAAGAAGGGAATATGATTGTGGATTTTGGTGTGTCCTTCCCAATTGGATTAATACCCATGATATTCCATATTAGGTTTTTGGAATTGAGACTTGGCTTCTAGGGAATGATATTACATTTGTATGTGTCTTCCAAAAATTCCATGTCTTATTCCAATGTTATTCTTTTATGGATTATGTTGTCGATTTACAAAAGATTTTTTTATTATGAATTATAATTCATTGTTCTATGACTCATTTATATAATCATTTATACATAGGTAATGATCTTATAATGTTACGATCATCTTCTCGTATCATTTTCCTCATTATTTTGCATACATATCTCACTTGTTCACCCATACTGAGCATCTACACTCACTAATTTCTTGTGTTTTATTTTCCACGTATTTTTATGAAGTTTTTTCGGTAGTTTTTGTAAAGCGGGAGATATATTCCGGGAATCACTAAAGATCATTCACTATACTAGAAGCTTTTATTCCTTGTTTCCAATGGAAATAAACTAATATGGTCATTGGTTGTGTGTTTTTGTATTCCACAATAATTATGTAATGTCTATGTAAATTAATATTTGGTCATTTTAGTCATGGGAAAATAATATCAATTGTTTTATGAAAAATATAAAGGTAATATATATTCAATTTTTTTGTATTTAAATGAATTCATAAAATTTATAGATTGAAATTGAAATACACATTTCTTGGATCCAGTTGGCCCTATGTACAAATTAACGTTGTTTCCATTTCAATAAGGATGGACTGAAATAAAGGAAAAGATATATCAAATTTCTAAATTCATTGTTATTTCAGATATATCACATATATAAAAATCAATTTATCCATATTAACTTCCATTTAATGACTTAGAGAAAATGAATTACATCACTCCGTGGGGTTGCAGTTCATTGTACACATGAGAAATGTTATTGTATTCCCATGGAATGGAAAGTAAGAATTTATATGTGAAGTAGTATTTAAAAAGTGTAATTGTTTCATTAATATCATATATATATATATATATATATATTAAACCAATTATTATATTTATTCATGAGTGATGGTGACGGAAAATAAATTACATAGATTTAGGACCTGGTAGTCCTCCTTAGACATGATCAGAGGTTTCATTTACTATTTGATGGAAGATAAGATGGATATATGTTATCACATCAATATAATAACATGTAATTATATATCATATACTGGTGTCATTATGTTGGAATTTCTAATACAAGAATAATTATTGTAAGAGAATAAGTAAAGAGGAAAGATTTTAGTGATCACTATAACCTTTTTAAGAATAGACAACATTGAATATATTTTTAAGTAACTTAGGATGTTAGTTTTTGAGGTATATAATCTCAATAACATGTATACTAATTTGTAAGTGGGAATTTTCTATGTTTTGGTGGATCCAATAGGGATGAGAGTTTTGAAAAATAAGGGGATAAAGTGATCTTTAACAATTGTGGAGTAGTGAGATTTGTGTAAGTACCATAAAAATCAATATTGATAAGTCTCTCTCACCCAAATTCATCTAAAATTGATAAACAACGTATTGGAAGGAATATATGGTCAATAAAAACATACCAAAATACATATGCTTAAACATGTTTCCTCTTACACTATAAGATAACATAAATATTCCATTTGTGTTTTTACCATAGTAACAAGTAACTTTTTACTTACCTAGGAAATTTATCTATTTAGGCGAAAATTTCAATTTTTATTATTATATAATTTGGAATTAATTATTTTATATTTTAAATTAAAATTATTAAATAAAAATCTTATTTGTGTGGAATATCTATTTCTATAGAAGTTTATATAATTCACAAAACCATGTTTTAACAATAATTAATGTAATTAATTTTTATAATATTTATTATTATTAAGGATGAAAAATTATATTTTACCATTTTATACTATATAAATTACTATGTTCAAAATTATAGAATCCATTTTATCAACATACTATAAACGAATTAATAGATTTTAAATTACTATTAATCAGTTTGACATAATGAAAATGTAGTTTTCCAAATAGTTAACTTTAAAAAATATAGAAATTTTACTTATCCAAATTCTATATAATGTTGTTAAAAATTAAATAAATTTTATTAATAAATATTTACTTTAACAAATTTTACTATGATAAAAATGTTAAATAAGGGGTTCTATTTTTAAATATTTAAATGAAAAATTAGTTTTTTGTGATGATCAATATTTGTAATCTACATTGAGGAAATAATATTTCTAAAATAATATCAAAAAATCACTTAAATATAATTACGAAAATTTGATTCAGTAAATTTTATTTTATCAAATAATTATTATAAATTGATAAAAATTTTATTTTACTAAAGTTTCAAAAAAAACTCTTATATAAATTATTTTTCTGAGATAAATGTACTATTGAAGCCCATAGAAAATCACCAAAAAATTAGAACATATTTTTCAATATAGTTCTTTTATATAAAACTACTATTATTAATACTATAAATATGGTTATCCTTCTTTATATCTTCTATTTTAATATAGACTATATAGATTTCTTTTTTAAATAATAATTTTAATAGTATACTGTGGTTTGTTAAAACTCAATGTAGCCTTTAATACAAGCTAATGAATAAATTAAATAGTTTATAAAATATTATTTCATAAAAACTAGTTGTGTCACATTATACTCCCTCAAAAAATATGTTTTCCCTTGAAATGTTTTCCTATATTACAAACATATTTGGATACTTTTTCAGAATCACAAACCCATGTTCCCACATAGCTTCGTTAAGTCCTTTTCTTCACCACAAAACATTAACTAGGATACTGGTCTTGTTTCGTATCACATTTTCCAAACTACATAACTTATAAAATTTTTGTTCATTTTATTAATGATCATTCATATTTGGTATGAACATTTAGTTTAATACATGAAAAATATCATGTATTCACTTCCGTAGGAGAGATACATGGAATACACTTAAAAATGAGAGATATTTAGTGGTAGTTATAATGGATAATCTATTGTCCTAACATGATCAACAATTTCTCGGGGACCCAAGTATCTAGGGATCAACTTTGATTTGTATCATAATCCTAATTTAATCATTTGGTTTTTCTTTGATAAATTTCATCTTTCAAAATGAAATGAATATTCATGATGAATTTTTTATGTCTAATGGAGAAGAATTAGCATAATATACAAAATTCAATCCATTGACCTCTAAATATTAACCCAAAACAAAATGGTTGGTATAAGATATCTAATAGCCTCCAAATTATATCTTAATCCATTACCTGAAAAGATAACCTTATGGATCCTATAATTATTACAAAAATTGAAATCCAATTTTTTTAAATAAGATAACTATATTTGAAAAATAAACATATCATTAAAACCCCCAATATAATAATGTAGTGCGTAATTATCACAAATCAGATATGTGAGCGATTTGGTTATTTAATCCCTTAAAACATGGAAATTACCAAGATTACCATAAAATCAACCTAAAAATATAAACTCTTATTCATTAATTAATCAAAACCATATATTATTGAATATATTCTATAAGTGCATATTTTTTATAAAATCCAATAAAGATAATATAACCCACTTTTTCATTAAATAATTAATAAGTCCAAAGGTCATCAATACTATCCAGTTAACATTGTCTATTTCAATGATCTATTTATCCATACTAAAAAGTGATATCTCCACATTAGTAATATATTAAGGTTTATCATTCCATTAATAAAAAAATATCACATTTCTGTTAAATTACATTTCTATGTCATTAGTAACATTCAACATATTCTTCAAAATAAATAATACAAATAATCTACTGAATACCTTTATATATTTAATAATTGTTAAATTCCAATAGATAATCACTAAAATCATTCCAATTTATTCAAAATCCATTAACAATTCTTTATCATCTTATTCCACAAGACCACTTTCCTTTCATATGTCATTTATAGTCACTTCATCATCAACAAAAACCCATTAATTATTCTTTATTTCCGATCTTATTATTGAGATTTCCCAGTAGGATCGAGATCTATAAAATTCCCATAATTTCATCATTTAAAAATTTCATCCATTTATAATACCTTAGGTAATATAATATTCTCATCCATTTCATTAGCTGATATTTTCATTTTCCATAGAAATTTCTTTTTATTTCCCTTATTCTACACAAATAAAATAGATTCTCATTCCATTGAGGAACTCCATTGATTGATTCTTCCCACATTACTGATAGATAAGAATTCATATCTTATTTCTTATATTTCATTAACAACATTAACTAACAAAAAAACTATATAATTCACTTCTTTGTTGATTTCTAGAGTCAAATAATGTTTATGTTATTAATCATATATCATTATAACTAACTACGAATAATAATAATATCATTTATTCTAGTCATCATCCCATTTGTATTTTCATCAACACACTGTCTATCACATTGACTGATATCCTAGTTACTTATGGTTACTGCCATTTTCAATAACCAATATTATAGTGTGGTAAATAAAATTCATGGTGGATAACAACATAATCACAAGGAATAATTTATTCGATGACTAAATCATGAAAAATCCTTTTTCTCTATTAAATATTTTGATTAACCTTGTACATTCATGGTAGTCACATATTTATATAATTCAAGACGTTTCATAAAGAGATTACTAATTTTAAAAACATATCCCCTTGTACTGTGAAACAATGTGTGTAAAAAAGACCATTTTATCGCACCATGTAATGTACAGAGAATCAACTTTTTTACACTTACGACTTTGAAATATTTCTATATATATCATCATTGCTAGTCATTGAGATGGATCGTTATTATGAGGTATGGTGCTCCCAAAGATAATTATATACAAATATAAAATATGTTTTATATTACATGAACTCATCTTCTAAAAGAAATAGGATAACTCTTCAATGTAATCTCCTCTTAGAAATTGAAGGAAATGGATGAGTTTAGGAAGAGATGATTACCCTAGGAATGAAATAAAATGCATCAGTTCAGGGCATTTGTTCTCCTCACTCATTATAAGTACATTCAATAAAATAAATAATTATTAAATTAATTTACTAATTTTTTTCAACACAAAAGGTGATCCTATAATATAATTTGTAGACTGATCATACAATGTTAGTCAGATAAATTTTGTGAGAAATATAGTTCTCTTCCTCCCCCTATATCAGAGAATATAATCGAATGATGATGAAACAAGGAATTAAATTATATTAGGATGGAAAAAATGAAACAACCTCTCATGATCATTGAAAAAAATGTTACTCATTTTATAATGAGTTATAATCGAGGAAGGAATCATCAATTTAAATATTTTTGTCATTTCGATAATATTGTTGAGTAAATCAACCTTCATTCTTCGATATAATCTGTTTTGTAGGCTTTAGATGTTCCATAGTACTGAAATATTTTTTTATTTTATTGTCTTATAACATTGGGATCCTCATTCATGATCAATTAAACACGAAATCATGGAATCAATCATTTAATTTTTTTCCATGTTTTCCCTTTTATTTCCACAACATCGTCACTAGTCGAACCTCGACGTCTAAGTTCAATAATTTTTCTCTATACAGATATTGATCAGACAACCATATTCGAAAATGTTTCATGAACAATGAGTCGATCGATGAAATATGTATTTATATGGGATATTTTGGAGGATAAGATGCTTGTTTCAGTGACTAGTGTTCAATAAATAGATTGTGGAAGGAACATGTGTGTTATGAATGAATTCTAAAATCCCTTCAGTCACCAGTGGACATTTTATAATGAACGACAACTAGGAACCATGTTTTTATAATAGATACACATTTCTGGACATATATTGCACTAGGTCTCCAGCATAAGAACCAAATTTTGAGCACCTAATATAGATTCAGAGATATGAAATTGATTGGTAAAAACGATCACATGGATAGTTGTGGGATGGACACACAGTGTGTAAACCCCTCATCAGTCATGAATGTTATGTATGACACAATGTGTAGTCGAACTATGTGTCGTGTCTCCTTTCCCTGGTTGAAAAACACATGAGATTGATCAAATCGGTGGGATCCCTTGTATAAGTACCCATCTAGGTACAATAACATGTACTTGAATACACAGATTGGGCTAGGTCACACGGGCGTCACCCTGTGGGATGAGACACACCATGTACAAAGTACATAGACATGGGGTCTGAGTACACATACATGTTGATTAGGAAATGTATTGGTCCCTATTATTCTATAAAAACCATATATTCCACATAAAAAAGATATAAAAATATATGGGATGGAGTCTTGTGTTATCCAGAGACACGACCATGCGGTGGAGTTGGGCCACAGATCATGTGGGTCCTCTCAGATGTCAAGTACCCCAAGTTACATTTTTAGGTAACATCAATCATTTATATCTCCTTTTTTTTATCTCATAATTTGTGTTGTGAGTAGCCTATCAATTTATTTTCAACCTCAATAATGAATATCCCATTGGTTGTTGATTTAGAGATACTATGTGTAATATTATGGGTATAATGTTTTCTAAGGCAATTCTCAATGACAGAACTGATCCTGAAGAATCAGCAGAGAATTCCATCCATGTGGAATCCCTATCTAATAGGGCTCGGGTCATCGGTGACAACATAGTGGTACCCATGGAGTTTCAGGGTATGGTTCCTCGATATTTATAATGGAATCCACCTTAGTCATGGGTATAGGTCCTCTATGGATTCCATTCGAGTGGTACCTCACAATCGGATAGGATGTGTGTCCTCGATGACACCAGAGTGGTACCCCCCTATAATATTAGTTTGTGGTTCCTCTAACATTAGAGTTGAAACCCCCTTCATCATGGGTTCATGTCCTCTATATATTTCCTTCGAGTAGACCCCCCACCCCCCAATCAGATATGACATGGGTCCTTAACAACGTTATTTATACCCCCATAGACATTGGGGAGGGTCCTCTGTAATTGCATAAGGTGTGAAACCCCCATATCACACTAGGTAGTGGGTGATCTAATAATACTTAGTTCCCCCTCGACCAAGAAGTAGAAGGTAGAGGCCTGGCTTGACTTGGATGGACGCTTATGGGAAGATACATGATATAATAGGCATTGTTGTTGGAGTTTGAGAACTGTTGTCTATTCTTCTTCTTGGTCCATGATATGAGATGGATATCCCCTTGATCTCTATTTTGGGCTTATATAGATAATAATATATATATATATATATATCTCTTTCTACATCCACCCCAATGGTTTGGATACTCTCTTAACATGAGAAGAGAATACATGTATGGTATGGCACAATTTTTTTTGTTTAGATACTCATGGTTGGATAAGTATAATCTATTTCTATTCATGGAATCTAATTTATTGGTAGTTCATCTACTCCCCATGTTTGTCCCATTATGTTTGTATTGTCTTATTTTCACTCTTCTTGGGAAGAGTTGTTCTATTATATATTCCTTTCTTCTACTATATTTATAATCATATTGTATATCGTACCTATCTCCCAATTAGCATGTGGGTAATCATTCTAGGTTTGTATATACACACTCTAACATGGTATTTTCATGAACATGTCATCTCTTATGAAGATGATAGACATATCGATCATGACTTCAGAGGATATTTGGGATACTCAGTTATTGGTCCATGTACAATTCTCATAGATTTTATTTAGTATTTAAGATATCTTTCAGTTATTTGCATTTACATTTTTGTTATGTTGGGACATATTTTTGGTTGGTGATGTATTTTTCCCCTTCTAATTTATTGTTTACACTTTCATTATTTTGTACCGTATAGAAATTCATTTTTTATTGGTTTACATTAAAATAATGTTTCATATTATACTATATACCTCTTTAATATTCTGGTTATATGGATATGTGTGTGTGTACATGTACTTAGGAATAGTCCTCCCCAAGTAAATTATGTCATCGGTGCTTTTCACCACCCCTTGGCCTATGCAGGTGGGCTTGGGGTAGTTACAGCACGATCCCCATCTTGGATCGGGTTGTGAACGAATGGTATTTAAGAATGTTCATTCCTTTTGATGTTCTTCATACTATCTCTGTTAATATAATTTGGTTTCATTCAAGGAAACATTGTCAATATTTCTTGACTATGGCTCTCGGGATGGGGAATCAACTGGAGATGCGATCACCAACCTATGAATTTAACGAGACCCCAACAACCTTCTTATCGTCTAATCATGATGAGACATTGGATTCAAGGATCAAATGGTATAAGAATCATATAAGACGGAGTATTGTATTATCCTTATTGAGTCATCTCTGCATTTTTGTTATATAAATATTCTCCTCTCACCACAATAAGTCTTAATAAATCTCAGGATGCCTCCATTTTGAAATACATACATGATACCTGCTCTAATTCATAAAGACAACTTCACGAGTGATGAGGCGTCTATTAATTTTTTATCCCATGATCCACTTCCCCTTGGTGGGAAGGTTGTATCACCTCCCCATGTTGACCAGCACATCCTTCCAGTAGATCTAGCTGGGGATGCACAGATGCCTAGTTTTCTCATTGAGTTCTAGTGCCAAAGGCTACAGAGGTTGTTCGACAGTTTCGATCCATATGTTGAAAATGATTATTTGGAGTTGGTGGTCCATATCTAAAATATTATTCGAAACATGATTGATTATGTAGTTTCATTGTCAGATATCATATTCCAAAGACTATATCGGTGATGTTTGGTCCATGTTATGTTGATGCATGATGATTTGAAACTCTCATAGACTGAAATCAAGTAGAAGTTCCATGAGGAGTATGTACCATCCTTCTTATTCTCATTCATGATCAAAGATCATTTGAAAGTATGTTACAGAGTGATGAGAGTGTATGAGTATGAAATGAAGTTCAAGGACCTTACGCAGTGCTCCACTGACATGATCATGGATGGCTACTTCCTAGAAAATATTTTTGAGAATGGGCTTCATAGAGAGATCTAATCCAGTTTTGTTCCCTTTTGCATCGATACATATGATGGGGTGTTGGAGTGGAAACTCAGGATAATTATTTTTTTTCCATATGGATTCTAGAAAGGTAGATATGATCGTGGATTACACATAGTTAAGTCAAATGTAGATACTAGTCGCCGATAGGAGGTAGGATATTGATGTAGTAGACCTTCCCATGACTCGGCTCATGTACATGAACCGAGGAATCAAGTAGTTCGAAGGAATTTTGGAGGAGGGAGGTTATTTACATTTTATGGTTGAGGTCAAATTCCATGAGACTACATGACCCCAAATTCTATATAGAACAACACATAGCTAATGGACCACTACAGTAGATGTAAATCCTTTATCATGGATCACCTGGGCATGGAAAGGGTGGTCCCCAAGGAGAGAAATCCCTCTGGGGAGTATGATTAGATATGGGTGGTGGACATTGGTATGATATCCATCCAGCACCACCACTAGGATCCCTGTGTTAGGCTGGTTGAACAGGCAGTTGAGGGTGTGGATAACTATAGGATTTAGAGGATTATGATCCCAAAACGCATGATATGATAATTTCCCTGATCTATGCGTTTTATACTCAATATTATTTATTATTATGATTAGGTTACATCCATTACTTGATATTAAAAATTCTAGTGTGAGGCATATTGCTCCTAGTTAAGGAACTATCCTAAAAGCATCATCTTGCTGATCATATAGTGAATGCCTCTTCTATTTTATTCATCTGTAGGATGTGTGAGATGTATCTTGGTCAAGAAAGATTCATGCATGAAATTTCTTACATCATGGTATAATAAAATTAATTCATCTTTTTAATGGATTGTATTTACACACTCTAATCCCATATTGACTGTCACCGTAGACCAGTCAAATTCCTACACACAATTTGGATTATATTCACCTTTTCAGGTGACAAAGATCTCATAGTAGGGTAGTAAGTTTTAATGGATAAGGATACAACCCATGACCCATTATTTGTAGAGTGTTTCCCTTGGAGAAGTAGGATTTTCATTGATATGGGTTCCTCCAACCTTAGATTACTATATTGACTTCTTTCTTAACGGTGTTTTTGGCCTACCACAAATGTGGGACATTGAGTTTTTCATTAATGTGCATCTCATAAATTCATTGATATCTTTTGTGGAATATTGGATGAATCCTATAAATATTTTGGAGGTATATATTAGGAATTATGGACTTCAAGATAAATGATTCATTAGAAACAGTGTGTCCCCCGGGTAGCTGCTGTGTTGTTTGGGTAAAAGTTGGTAAACATCATCCATATTTTCATATATTATCGGCTTCTGGACCAGGCTAGGAAAATGAAAAAGTCCCCCATTATAAGTATTAGTGCACTTTTATACTAGTTTTTAGGCATGATATAGTATTATAAAATTGATCTTCTATCTGGATACCACTAGTTGAGGTTTCTTGAGGCTGATATTATAAATATGGAATTCTGATTTCAGAACAAACCTTGTGAGTTATTAGTGATTCCCTTTGGGTTGAATAATGCTTCTACTGTGTTTATGGATTTCATATATCGACTTGTTTTCTGTTCTCTTCATTGAAAACATACCCATGTACTCTGGATCAGAGGAATATCAAGTACATCACCTGTTGATAATCGAAGTTTTTCATCGAGATCACAATATTTTGAATAGTAAATCAATGTTCTAGTTCTGGAATCCTGAGGTTCACTTTTTGGGGATTTTCATTTATGTTCATAGTTTAGTCATAGACCCCAAAAATATCGGCCTACTGCTTTCATGGGAGACACATAAGAACATGTAAGTAGTGAGAGTTATTCACAACCTGATATGGTACAACATAATGTTTATGGTAGAATTCTCATGAATTTTATCCCCTTTTACCTCTTTGATACTGAAACCACAGTATTTTTCCTAGTCTGAGTAGTGCCATAGGTCATTTTTTTAGTGAAGGTTAATGCTTATGTGTGCTCCAGTGTTTAGACTATCTAAGGATGGTGTGGAGTTTTTAGGGTATTTCTATGCCTCAAGAGATGGTCTAGACTCTGTGTTGATGTTGTGGATGAAATATATCCCATATGAGCCATGGAATTTGAGACAACAATAGAATAACTAATTGAATTATAAAAAAAATCTAGAATCGATATTCTTCACCCAAAGGAGGTGAACACAATACATTCTGGGGCAGTGCATTGTGGTATACTCAGAACACCAAAGTATCATGTACATCATTACATAGAGATCCCTAAGAAAGAGTATGTGACACTGGTTAGAGTCCTTATAAGACTATTACATTGATATAGTCAATACTCCAATGAATGGAAACATTTTAGAATATTCCTTTAGTCGGGATTACATAACTATCTTAGTGCTAGAAACATCATAACAGTTAGTTTCCCTGCAGCTGACCAAGTTGGAGTATGGGGGTACAAATTTTCTGCAGTTGATGGTGTTGATTCCATTTACTCTTGAGTTCTTGATAGAGTCATAGATAGAATACATTTATATGAGGTTATAGAAGATAATTAAACCACATGATACTCACCAGATACATATTTTTAATGAGTGAATCTTGTTGTGTGGGAGGAGGTGATGCGGGAGTTCCACAATTACACCATATAGGTACATCCAAATGTGAGGAATTTGTACATAGACCATCAATATTATTATTTTTTTCTAGTATGAGATAATTTCTACCTGAGATCATCTCTGGGTTCCTCATTGGTTAATTAGTAATGCCTGAACCCCTTGTTTGGTTAGGATTTTTTTCAGTCCCATGAGATCCCATAGTTGATGTGGGAAGACATATACATTGACTTTTCAAAGGTATTATATGCACAATTGAGGACCATGAACCTAAATGGGTGATAGTTGATAGAATCACGAAGATGGAACACTTAATTGCAGTTAGGGATTAGTGTTCGATGGAGATATTGGGGAATGTTTACGTATAGTAGACCATTCAACTTCATGTGGTGACCTCGATTATTGTCTCTGATAGGGACATGTGTTTTACACCATGATTATGGAGAGGGATCAGGTGGGATTCTGGACCCACAAGTGTATTCATATATCCTTTTACCCATAGACCAGTGGGGATACTAAGATGATAGTATATATAATGGATTATATGATGAGGGATTGTGTGTTAGACTTCATTAGAAGCTTGGAGGATCACGTCCCTTAGGAATAGTTTGTGTACTACAAAAACTACAACTCTACCATCAATAAGAAATATTTTTTGGAACTATACAATACACCCTTCAGGTCACCCTTATGCTAGACTAATATTGGAGAGTCATCTCTGTTGGGCCCAGAGATAGATTAGGAAATTATGGAGAATATCCATGGCATCTAAGAGTGGACAAGGATGACCCATTTCACACAAAAATCATATACAGATCGCCTTTATTTGCCCTTCTTTTTTGATCATGGATATTTTTTTCCAATGATTCTCTCTATGATGAGGATTTTGGAGGGTCTTCGTGGGAGGCCAACTATCCCTATGTTTTTTGGGGCTTTTGAGATCATTAATTGGGTCATTTAGGATTCATTGCACCCCAACCTACCCCCACAACTATAGTGGGTGCACGACATCTTCTGTATGTCACATCTTCTGCGATACATGGATACCCCATGCATATCATCGACTAGGGTGAGATGAATATCAAGGATTGAGACACCATTTCAGAGTACTGTATCATGATTGAGGATCGATAGGTGTGGAATATATGTTGATATACAATACACTAGGTTTGTATGTTTTGGATGCATGTGAAAATGCATGAGGGTTCTTGGGAGCCTGATAGCCCTGTGCAGGCTCAGAATCCCTATTTATTTTCCTATTTTTTATTTTGAGGGATGAAAATGTTCAATGAGGTAATGATTTATAGGCACAATATTTTTATTAAAATAATTTTAAATTTTTCTATATATATTTCTAGAGATAGAAACTGAGACAGTATGTGGTTTTGTGTCCTAGGGTGACCAAAATTAATTTCAAAAAAATGTTAACTATATTTTATATAGAACAAACATTGAATATTTATGAAAATGGGATTACACATAAAAATGAATATCTGATAAGAAATATGATACCACATATGTGTTCTGACCATTCTGTTTATAGTAGGTGCAATATAAGATGAGATGGCGTGGGGTGTTCGTACTCCAATATCTTTCATGGTACATTATGTAGGTTAATAATATATAAGTTAATTAATTAATTTGTTTCAATACAACTGATGATCATATACGATCACTTCTAGACTGATTTCTCTAGGGTTAGCTATATAAACCCTAGACGATATTCAGAAATCTTCCTCCATCCTTGATTGGGACATCTCCTCGGATGATGATGAAATTCTGAAATGGATCAGATAATGATGTAGTGAACACTGTAGCTTATGTTGATCATTTGATTACATGTTATTAGTTAAATAAAAATACATAATCTTGGTTTTATTTTTTTAACTAGGAGATTTACAACCTTTGGATTAGATTATTTACTAGTTCTACCAACGTTCTATGGTATGTTGGCTCTTATAGCCATTTAATGTGGTCGAGTACTTAAATATTTGTTTATTTATTTTAATTCTCTACATGGAATCCTATTCTTTATTGATTATCCAATAAATCATGGAATCAGTATTTTAACATTTTTCTTCTTCTTTTGGACCATTTTTCTTCACATATGTCACCTGTTGGTCATGATGTCACTGTTTAACAATTTCCAAGTGGTACGAAGCCCGGTTGGTCTCCTGGATTCGTAGATGTTTTGTGAACACGAAGCTTATAGATGAAATGAGCATAAATCTAGGATTTTTGTGATATTAGGATGTTCATTTTGGTGGTTATAGATCATGGAATTGATAGTGGATATAATGGGTATTTTTATAACAAATGAAAAAGACCCATGAGCCACAGGTGGACATTTTCTAGTAAATGACAGCTGGAATACATGATTTCCCAATATATACATATTTTTTGTCCACATATAGTTTTATAATTGATGTTATGGGACCATATTTAAAGAACTCAATGCAATTCTAGAGATCTGAAATTTGTGGAGAAAAACACCCTACATGCAGTGTAGTGGGATAACCACACAACATATTTCCCCATCTGAAGCAGTGACTAGGGTTTCAAAAATGGTAATGATGACACAGAGTGCATTCATCCTACATGTGGTGAACCAATTTCCGAATTGAACAACCCATGTAATTGATCACATTGGTGGGATCCCATGTGACATTACATGGATAAGTACACAACCAAGTAGAAGATTATATAGGCAACGAAAGGATATATGTGGGCACCCAATGTAAGGAAACATGTCGTGCAAATAGTAAATAGATTTAGGGTTAGAGTACATAGAGACAACGAGTAGGACATAGATACATACTAGTTATCTTATAAACGTCATTTAGTCTATCCACACTGCATGCACTACTACAATGGATGGAGCCAAGTGTCATTCAGGGAAATGACCAGGTGGTGGAGTGGGACTACATGTTTTGGGTCCCCTCACATGTCGTATACCACTAGATCCTTTTATGGAAACAAAATCCTCCTATATCTTTTTTGTTTGAACTCAAATGTTATCCTGTGAGTTACCAATCATGAGTACTTTTTCATGTAGTACATGATCGTTACCTCAGATGTGGTTTTTGAGATATTATATAGAAGTTTCTGGGCATGGATCATATTGAGGTGACACTCGATGATGGGATAGATCATGTTGGATTATCACAGGCTTCCTTCCTAGTGTCACCCCATTACAAATAGGTTGTGGGTCGTCAATGAAACCATATTGGATCCCCACTATCGTACCATGTTAGAAGTTCTAGACCTTTAGATTGGAACCCCCATTGGCATGGACGTGAGTCCTCTATAGCCTCCAACTGAGTGGAACGCACCTATTAGATAGGGTGTGGGTTGTCGATGACATTGAAGTGGTACCCCTATCGTAATAGGATATGGGTACTTGACATTTAGAGTGAAAACCCCCATCATTATGGGTATGAGTCCTCTACAAATTCCTTATGAGTGTAACCCCCTAATCGGATAAGTTGTAGGTCCTTTATAACAAGAGTGGTACACAATTCCACATGGGAATGGGTCCTATGTGATCACTTTTTGAGTGGAACCCCAATGACATACAAGGGAGTGGGTCCTCAACTTTGACTTGGTTCCACCACAACTGTGCATTATTGTGATGAGGTCTGTCTTGACTTGGATGGATACTTTTGGGTAGACATGTGAGATGATGTGCATCATTAATGAGCTTTTTGAACCATTTGATACCCTTATTGTTGGTATTATGTGTGAGATATATATCCCATTAATCTTTTATTTAGGATTGTTTGACTGATCACAAGCACATACATATATTTATTGTTCATCCATCTTACCTTTTATTTTTTAAAAATTTATCTAGGAGATTAGAAGATGTGATGGTATGCCATATTATTTCCATGTTTATCTTCTTGTGGTTGGATGAGTCTACTATCCTACTATAGGTGGTGATGACTCGCTTTTTTGTTCATATACACACTATTTTAGCCCCGTTTTTTGGATGAGAATACATTCTCTCTTATCGGTTTTTTCTATTCTAAGGATTGTATCTTTCATATAATATCATTTTATTCACATTGTCTCTAATACTACCCCATTTTATTTTTTGGGGTGTCCCATTTGGTATGTATATTCTCACTACTTCTTTGTATTTTCATGTAAATTTTGTGTCTTATATAAATAATTAGTAGGTCAACCATGACTAATGAGGATCCTAGGGATATTTGGGGCTTAGACCGCATATGATGGTCATAGATTAGGATTTAAGATCTAGTATCTCTTTCTCCAGTTTAAGTTTCTATTAATTTATGTTGGGACATATTTATGGATTGTTGTGGTTTTTTACCACTTATACATTTCAGTTTTCAGAACGACACATTCGTACTATATGATAGTTCATGAATGATTTATTTACTTTATAGTAGTGTTGTATATTTTAATCTTCCCCCTAATTATTTTCAATGATATGGTTGTGTGTGTGCATATAGGCCCTTTGGATATGTTCTCCCCAGTTAGTTATGACATTCATGATTGCTTCCACCCTCTATCCAATGGAGGATGGCTTGGGGTAATTTCAGTTGGAGACCTATCTTGGGTCGGTTCGTGACATAATGATCAATTCAAATCTTAATAAATCCTTTTTTGATTCATTATACATATTTATAACTATAAAAGAACCACATCCACTTTTATTTTCATGATAGGGATGTGATTTATTAAAAACCACTCATTATATATTTCACTACAATTCGATGATATATTAATATAATTTGTAATTTACATAGAAGTATCTAATGAGATATCCTATAGATATCACTAATGTTTTTTCATCCCAATTTCAAAAGGATATCTAGAAAACTGATCTGATACAAACTATAGAGATATAAACATTTCATATATAAGTATTACATATTAAAAGATGAATACTAATATCATTACATAATGTTCCTTTCTAGAATCATTTATGTCTAGTGGTATTGGAAACAAGGATAACTAAAAAATTAGTTCATAAGTTTACTATCGCATCACTAAATAGGTTCCTCATAATTAGATACCTTATATAAAATATCATAAATAATACCTTTCATAATAACGTGTCGAAGGAAACATAATAATGCATTATCTCAGTTTCTTATTAAGGGTAAAGAAAAGAGATGACAACATAAAATTAGTATAAGGGTATGAGAACATGATAATAACTTCGGAAAACCATGCCTTATATGTCATAGATCTATAAAATGAATCACTAAAAATATATTGGAATTTCAATTGACATGATTCATAATGGTATCAAAGAAAGAAAGACATCCAATTATAATATTGAAATAAGACATATATTTATTGATTATAAATAATCTTAAAACATTGTTAAGTTTAATAAATGGATACAAAATTAGTCAATAAGTTATGTAAAGGAATTCAACCCCTCACGTAAACATTTTGAAATAAATCTAGGCCCATGCTTAATCTTATGTACATTACAAGCAGTCTAAATCCTTATCTTATTAGCATTAAAACCAAGACCTCACGTAATATTATGGATATTATAATAGGTCCATGCATTATATTCAGAACATGAAAATAGGTTCACGAATAAAATTTTTAACTCATGATTTATCGATAATTAAAAAATACATTAAAAGTATATATAGGTCCCACAAGTCACATAATACACACATCAGTGTTCCACACGATCATAAAAAATTCATCATAAAATTACTTGTTGAATGAAAATGGGTTTCTTAAACATTTCATCATCCTATAAACCATGAAAAAGGAATGTAATTAATAAACCAATTGTCACCATTAAAATAATCCTTCTAGAGAAATAATACAGATTACATAATTGGAACATATCATTTTTAATTCTTATGTAACACAAAAGGATAACATCATAGATGGAAAAATATTTTGACAGAACTCATAGCATATTTATTGAGGAAAATAATCATTTCACCATGAATATTATATTTTTTACACTAAATGCTGAAAATACAATCAGAAAATTATTTTCCTTGAGTATAACCTTTAAAACATAAAATATTACCCTTAAAACATTTAGTGGCCATGATGGAAATATTTTTTTTTCATTCCATGTATATTAAAACCCATATTCCTTGCACATTTTATATAAAAACATAAAAAATTACATGTTCCTAAAATGAGAAGAATATTTCATATAAAAATAGATAGAAAATAAAAAATGGTTAGAAATTAATTTAAAAATCCTTTAGGCCATGTTGAAAATATTATTTGAATCATTTCAATAAAACATGGACATGAGAAAAAATGTTTTTCAACCAAAGATAAAAATAATTTCATTTTCCCATAAAAACATTCTTTTAATATATTATGTAATTAAGGAGAGAAAAAATGAAATTAAAGCTTATATTCTGAAGATATAACCATTTTATAATAAATTTAATTTGTTCATTTAGATTCATATAATAAGATATTTTCACTGAAAACTTAATGTTAAACAATTTCGATAAATTATGAGATTATAATATAAAATTATTACCACTTTGGTAAAATTTGAATCATTAGACCCATGAATGAAGAACATGTTAAAAAATATATATATCATGAAAACAAATCATAATATAACTCTTCAATGATTATGTAAAATAACCTCATAATGCAATAGAGGTTCATTACATAAATTATGTCTCACAAAAGGAAATTTGATACAAATAATCACGCACCTTATGCCTCAAATTCCTTTATAAACATTAAAATCTCTTATATGAAAAAATATAAGAGTATTATATATCTATTATATAACCATATTTATATATATCATATCATATATGATTTAATTATGATATTTTATAACATATTTATTAATAATTCCTTGTTAAATTCCAATATTGTATAATAATTGGTTTGTTTTTCACGTATGATTTGAATTTTTATTTTTTGTTCCCATAATTTTTTCATGGAACCATAATCCATGAATTTTTTACCATTATAAATATTTTTAGATTAATCTATTAAATTTATCGATAGTAAATGAAAAATGTCATTAATAAAGATGGTATGTCATATGTACAAATGAACACAAATTATATTTTCTCAAAGAGTGTATCATAATAAAGGTATATAATATATAAAATTGACAAATTCATTTTGATTGAAGGTAAATTAGGTAATTCCTTATATTAATCATTATTTACATCAATTTAACGAATAAGTTAAAATTAATATTATCACATCATGAGGAAGTGGTCTGTTGCACACCTGATTATCATGATAATATTACTATATAATTGAAATTAAGAAATTATAAGAGATATTTTAATTACATAAGTTCAATTATGTCAAAAATTTCATATAAATGTGTTTAATACATCATTATATCTAGCTATGGGAGATATTAAGGGAAACTAAATTACATCAGTTTGATATGTGTTACTCTACCGTACACACATCCAATTATTTTGTTTGCCCTATTATAGAAGAGTACATGTATATAGTTTATTAGAAAAAAATAATAACACCTCATTATATTGTGGATAATTTTGTTATTATTTTTTAATTATTCATACATGAATGATGGTGCTATGAATATATGTAAAAATAAATAATCTATTAAATACAACTACATTCAATTAGAACATCTCCATTTTAGACTATTTTTTAAAAAACTGGGTTTTTGAAATTTGAGATTACGAGACTCTCTAGAAATGTATAATATTTTGTTGGAGGGATTATTTCTAGTTTTTTTAATCCAAATTGATTGAGATGTGTAAATAAGTGAGGGGATGAAGTTCCCTTCCTTAATTGAGGAGGAGTGGTATTAGGGTTAAAACCCAAAAATATTCAATAATGGGAAGTCAATCTCAGCCCATGAGACATAAAATTTCTAAATAAATTATTTAAATGATTATATGGTCAACACACACCATCTTCAAAAACACTTGTTTAAATCAAGTAATTCCTTATCCTTTAGGTTTACTTACTTTCAACATTTAGGTTTTCAACATGGTAACTTGAATCTTTTTATTTACCCTGGATATTTATCCTTTAATAATATATATTAAAATAATATTAATACATAATTTTTATCCAGTAATTATAAATATAAAATAAAATTTAGTAAATTTAAATTTATTTTTTATGAACATTAGATTTTAACACAAGCACATATAATTCGCAAAATCCCACTTTACCAGAACAACAATAATTAATTATTATTTTATTTTCTATAGTTATGCACAATAATTTTTATTAAGAAATTATTTAATTTAAATTATTCATATTACAGAAATGGAATCCATTTAATCAAATTCCTTTCGTGGATGAAATCAATTTATTAATAATTTGTTAGACGTGATGAAAACCTGATTTTCCAAACAGAATCATTTGAAAATTATGCAATGTTTTAACATAAAAATTAGATATTCAAAATATTAAAATGACATAAATTATATGAAATAAATATATAATTTAAATAATTTAACTTTTTAATATTTTTTCAACAATTCAGAACATTGTAAATAAAATAACTGTGGTTGATTTTAATAAAAACATCTATATTTTACTATTCACTGAAAAATTAATATTGTTAGATAGTTATCAAAACATAACTATAAGATAAATTTTAAAATTTATTCAAACATATGATACTATTTCATCAAATAATTTTTATAAATGTATAAAAAAATTTAATTTTTTCAGAAAAAGAAAAAAATATCACTGTTTTGATAAAAATGTCTTATCAATGTAAATGAACACATTACTACAAATTTATTTCATATTTATAAACATATATTAATTATATAAAAAATTATACTAAATAAATAATATTTTTTCAATCCCATTAATTCCACCATTTTTCATATAATTTTTATAATTGTCGTATTTATTAAATAATATTAATAGTATAACATGGTTTATTGAAAGTAGCTGATGTGTTTAACAAAATATATAACATCAATTAAATCTATTAAAGAATATTTCATAAAAAATAAATTTTGTTAAAATTCTCCTAACAAATTATTGTGTTGATAATATTATACATAGGTTCTAATTAAAAAAAATTAATATTAAAATTGTATGAGTTCAATTACATTTTTGTTTCAAGTGTATGGTAATTTCATCGATAATTATCACTAACATTATGACATCAATTTACATTTTGAAATATATATATATAAACAATAGAAATTTTATATTTTAACCTTTAACTAGCTAAATTACGTCTTTATTGGCTTAAATTGAATAATAAATAACAATTGTAAGGGTTAAGATATTCAAGAATAATGTATACTGAAGTGTGAAATGTAATACCATGATATCAATTCATGGTTGATCAAAATCACAAGAGGTAAATTGTGAGTGAGAATTAGTCTTGATTGATTCTATTAAAATTTACATTTCGACCACTAAAATTGTTGGTGCAGTACAAGGAATGGGTATAGAAATAAAAATCATGATTTCTCTCAAGTTATTGGTGATTTGTATTCCAAAAAAAATCATTGAAGGAGCTATATTTAGTACATTTAATCCCTGAATTCAAATTTACCATATGTGAATATTGAAATAAAAATATTATGAATATAATATTCTCTCAGTTATTCCAAGATGATTCTTCTTTATAAATTTTTTATTACCAGAAAAAGTCACCTCATTACCATCCTCACCATCACCAATTTAATAGATTTTATTTTAGTTGATCAGATTAAGGATAATTTTTATGAATTTAATTATCCTATTCACATTATTAACTTAGATTAATGTGTTAATTAATTCTAGTAAGGTAAAAAGAGAATAATTAGGATTTTAACCCTCGGATATGATCTTGAATTATTTTTTAAGGACAATCATGTCATCAAGGTAAATAAAATTTTGATCTTTTACCAAAACAATCATTATGATACCCAAAGATAACCATGAAATATGATAGAATGTTAGAGAGCAATATATATGGGTTATATCTCCTCAATAAATAACTAAAAATACCTTGTATATGTACTGAGGATGACATAATGTCCTATAACATGTAGGATTTTGAATACATTTTTCATTCCATAATCAACATTCATATATAGAGAAATATCTAATTTTCCCATATCAGTAATAGTTTTGAGGTTGTTGTGCTATCATTATTATCCAAAATTACATGGATCTTTTGATATAACTATCTTTTTTAATTACGAAATTTTTTAATGTAATTTGAGTATGGGGGTATGTTTTGGAATTCATCCAAATGGTGGATGTTAGGTTTAACATGAAAGAATATTTCTGATAAATCATTATTTGTCTTATCTTCAGATTCTCTCTTTAATTCATTATGATAAGGTATTAACTTGTTGGATTTTCTTATGACAGTGGTTCCTCAATTTATTACTCAAAATACACTTTTTATGGTATTTCATCAGTATAATCATGAGATATTGAGGCCTTTGATGGTTTAATAATTGTCGGTTTGGGTTTTTAAGGGTATTATCACTAAATAAGATAGTAACAGATTTGATATTATCATTATAGTTGTATGCGTAAATATAATATATGTTTATGGTTGAATATGGGACATCTTATGTGGGGACATATTCCTTATTATTTTTAATTTTTTTATTAATGTATTTTGAAGAAAACACAAAAAGTGTTTTATCTATCTTATGATTAAATTTCAAAATTAATTGTTTTAGAAGATATTTTACATGAGGTAGAGTGAAAAACCAAGTTATATTAAAAAAATTCTCTTTCAATAAAATAAATAAAATTTCATTGATGGCTTGTATTACACACAACCTCATGTTTTAATGAATCTCAATATAATATTTTTTTTAAATTGATGATTATTATCTAGAAATTATATTTTATAGAATGAATATGAATAAGCAAATTTTTATGAATAATTAATATTATTATATATGGTGATTATATATTTATAAATAATTACTTACTTTTTTGAAATATATTTATATTTTATGAAAATACATTTTCATACAAAAATGATTTTCAAAAAAATAAATAATTTTGTTAACATGATTCAAAATTTTATTTTAAAAAAATAACATAATTTCTTAAAAAAGAAATAAAACATATGCTAGTGTGAATTTCTTAGAACGTTTTTAAATTATTACCTGTATCAGTGAATAGTAAAAAATTACTAATATTTATTGAAAACACCCGCTTTATTTAATCCATTTAAAAAGATTTATACTTTTATAAAATATTATAAATGAATAATTAATTGCAATATATATTATTTAATAAAATTTATATGATTGTAATCAATTTTATGATTAATTTTTTTATTAAATATTAATATACTTCTGAAAAGTTTCTCTTTGAAACCCGTTTTCCCACCACATCTGCATGAATAATTTTAAATTTAAATTTTATACTCATCTCAATAAAATTAGGAGAAATTTATTAAATATGTGAAATCATAATTATCAATATTATATAATAATTTCAAATATTTTTTTCTCAATATGAATAGTAAAAAATAAAAAATAGTTATTATTTTGGTTAACATTAAAATTGACTTACCGGGGTTAAACTAAAATGACAAGGATTAAAATTATATAATAATTTTACTAGTTACTATATAATTTACAAATTTATACCATTAATTTCAGATTGTGTTTTTTTCTTGTGGGATGCCTCTCAATGTTTGTGACTAATTTAACAATTTATGCTATGAAAAAAGAAATAATGTCACTCAATTATTTTTAAATATTAATTCAGGGTTGACATATGGAATAAATAATGAATTTAAGGAATAATGATGTTAGTTTTGAGAAAAATAAAATTAATATTTTGAGGGTAAATTTTTAAATTTTTTAATTATATAATGACTTCAAATTAATAAGAATTTCAATGGAATTATTTATTTTTTAGTAAAAAATGAAAGTAAATGAATGTTAAAACGATAAATCTAACATTAATAGAATTAATTATTGTATTATATGATTGTTTTCATCAATATTACATTATTTCATGGCTTTTTAAATTGAGATATTATAATTCCATAATTTTCTTGTAAATTTTGAAGACAAATTAAAGTAATATTGACAAAACAATCATTAATGTTATTTTATAATAAATACTATCTTATTAATTGATTGAAAATTACAAAAAAACACTATAAGATTATCTTTTATTAATATATGTTCAAAAATATCAATAATTGTTCATTTATGAACCAATTTACCTTTAATAATAATTACAGTGGCTACTAAATTCTAAAAACCATTTACCAAGATAACGGGTAAAACAGGGTTTTTTGCGTTTCATGCACATGTGTAAAATTCCCTTTCCCACACACATATGTTTTTTATTATCAAATATTTTTTAATTTTTATAACCAATTAGTAAAAATTAATTAATATTTATCATTGAAAAATTACTAATATTAAAAGGCTATTTACCATAGTGAAAATCTAAATATTAAATGTTTGGAAACATATATGTTAGGGAACAAAAATTTTATGAATTTATTTGTAACTATTTGAGGGTTTTACCTAACATATCATCCATAAAATCCATTATTTATTAATTTTTTGTCGAATTTTAGTTGAGAGTGACTTCCCATTATTGAATAGTTTTTTTTGGATTTATAAAAATTACACCCACCTCAAAGGCTATTTTTCTATGAGAACACAATTCCTTTCAAAAAATTAATCCTTCTTGATTATATATTACTAAATCCATTCTTGTTCTTTTAAATATTATAAAGAACTCAAATATATATGTTTTAAAGATATTTTATTATGTTTATGTTATTAAATATATCCATATCCTCTTTCGTAAATTGAAAAATGATACTGTCAAACATGTGTATGGTGGTCTACCACCTCGCAAACTGATGTAAGTAGTTTACCATATCAACCTCTAATTGTTGTATATAATTATTTATACTACATATTAAATTAATATTGGTCAAAAAATTAGAATAATTTAATTATAATATCTCATAAACCTTCTTACAATCCATTCAATGGGAATATAATAATATCACTCGTGTGTACAGAAGACTACAATCTCGCAAAGTGATGTGTTTAGTTCTTCACATTTCCATTACATGGAATGGATGAAGGATATAATTAATTAAAATATGTGTTATATATGAAAAAATATATTAAATATTAATATATTATTTACATTTCATTCAATTATCCATTGATAAAATGGAAACTATGTTTATACATATGAATGTATTAACCTCTCCATGAACGGTGTAATTAATTTTATACTAATAACATATATGGATTACTCTAAATAATAATATAATTAATATGTATTTTATTTATATCATATATGTATTTATATAGATTATTAAACAATGATCAAATTATAAGGACTGATAATACCAAATGAAAACATTTATGAATAACAAAGAAGTTATTACTTGATATATTATTGTAATAATGTTTTTCTAATAAAATCATAATAAAATTTAATATTTATATAATATGTAAAATGGTAAATATGATTATGGTTCATAAATATATTTATAATCAAATTATATCTATTATACGAGAGGTTCAATCATTTTCAAATGATTTTGATATGCACTATAAGGTAATTTCATCTCAAATTGTGTTATTGGGAAAAATGATTACGCTATATCATTAATATATTTTTTCTCATGAAATTAAATGTTTCTTTTAATTTTATTCTTTCATTTTTAGAATTATTTAACGGATACACATGTTGTAAATGTTTTATGTTCTAATCTCACTATTTATCTCTATTTTTTATGAATAAGATTCTGATGATGAAATATTATTTTATAATTAACATTTACATGTTATATATTCATATAATAAAGTTATTTCATGAAAATATGGGTTTTCATTTAATTTTTATTTCATTGTTTACTCAATATTACAAAATACCATTTTTAATGAAAATAGACATTATTTTTCTATTTGATTGGACAAACTTTTTTTTCCTATATTTCTGCTTTTTGAAGATGTTTTCAATAATTTTGGAATATTCATCTCTTATTTTAGAAAATTAATTATTTTATTAATTTTTTAATTTATATAAAATAATTAAAAGGAAACATCATGTCGTTTTTTAGACACTTCTATTTTGGAATTTATATAAAATGTTATAGGAATCATTGATTTAATATGTATGAAATGAAGAAAATTTCCTTCCTTCGTGAACAATATAATTTTACAATATTCCGTTAGATTTTTCAATGATAATTTACTTATAAAACTATTTCCCTAAATTTCAATGAATAAATAGTAAAAAATAGTGATTTAAAAAAATGGATATTTTCCTAAATATATTTTCCTAGTGATTTTATTTTCAAAATCATTTTCCATATATAATGAAATCTTAAAATTTTCCATAATTGTTTTCTTGTATATAATACAATGATGTTATCATTATTCATTATATTGAATATTTATTTCAATGATGAAATTATTTTAAAAAACATATACCTTTCCATGTGTTATGATATGATGAAGTGATGGAATGTTTATGAAAATCATTTTTTCCATGGTTAATTCTATGATAAATTTTTTATTAACACCATTTTAATTTTTAATTTCTCTTATGATGAAGGTTTTTTGTAATTTATGAACACAAATTTGTGTTTTATTTGAAGGTTGGGAACAATATATCCTTCCAATTAATTTCATAATTATAAATGTTATTTGATTTGAAACTGTACATGGGAGGTTATAAAAATCCCAAATCAAGTAACATAAGAGGTAATCACAGGATTTATATTTGGTAAATGGGAGGTTATCCAAAGCCCCAATTAGGTTCAAGGGTGTTTAACCCAAGACTAACATGTTATCAATATCTTTATTAATTTCTTGGACATAATATTTTCTATGCTTATGTCTGTGCCAAAAGTCCATATCATATTCCAACATTATGATGTAATAGATCATGATATTTGATTCCTATAAAATTCATGCACTATCTAAATACATGATTAATGAAATGAATCATTTTATTTACATATGAAAATAATTTAATGGTTTTTATAGAATTTTATCTTGTTATAATACCCTTATGCTTATTTTGTATTGATATACCTCTAATTTCAACTTTTTAGGCATCTCAACTCACCAATTATTATATTACCTTTCACTAGGTTATTAAAAAAGTTATAAATATATATATATATATATATATATAAAGGGTTTATATTATCCATAATTTAATGGTAGATTATATCTTTCACATATTAACCAGTTTCTTGGTTCCCATGTTTATAATGACACTAAAGCATTCTGATCATTAGACATGTATTTTTGAAATGTAAAAAATATTCCTCAAATAATATGGAATATCTATGAATTAAATCCTTGGTGTATATAGTTGGTATCAATTTGAAGGATTAGTTAACAATTAAAAAAATTGAAAATAAAATGTTACTAAGATCCCTTGATATATTTATAAGGACATGTCTATTAGTATGTCTACATATATGTCTTAGGATGAGTCAAACTATATGAAAATGTATTGGTATTTTGATAAAAGAAATGGAGAGTGGTTTTTATGTAATTACACCATTGTATGGATACTACATGTGGATGATTATATGAAATATAGATTCCTAGAGCTAATAACTCTAAAATGGTGCATTGATCCGGAATAATTCATCACCTATTGTAGAATAGTGGGCCTTACGGCACACAATGTTTTACACTCATAGTGGATATGATTCAAGAAATTTAAGAACTCCTTCAAACCATCATAATAGAGTTAAATATATGATGACTGTTAATTACCCAAGATAAAAATATGGTTTTATTGATTTAAATTATTGATTCATGATTTATAAACACAATTTAATATTTTTCATGATTATGTGGTTTTCCTCTTGAATTAATTAATCTTACAATATATTGTTTGGTTTCAGTTAATGGTGGGAACTAAAAAAATTATATTTTATGTTGAATTATATGGAAATTTTAATAATGATAAACCAAGTTGGATGATTACTAGATTGGATAGTATTATTCTTATACATATATTGTTATCATGATATACGATTAATAACTGTAACATTAACAAACTTCAAGACTCACCAAAGAAGAGTGTGATATAGTTAATTAGGAGTTTAGTTTTTTTATATCTTATATGGAAGAATATTTGTTTTCATATATGAATAAAATGTGTGAAGATTAAATATAGGGATCTTATTAAATTAATGAGAAGATTTTTTATGTATGGGGAAGATGTGAATAGTATAAAAAATTGTCCTAAAAAAGAAGGTTCTATTAATGAAATGGATGGGAATAATAGTTTTTCTATGGAATTATCAATTTTTGAATGTTTTAAGTTAGGTAAATATGTAGTTTATAAAAATCTATGTGAATGGGGAAAGCTCATGAAAAGGATCAACAAGGTTTCACGTGTAAATTTTTTTTTATAATAAACATACTACAAATGAAATCTGAAAGAATGATTAATTAAAAAAGGGAAAGTTGATATATTTTTAATTTATGAAGATTATTGTAGAATTATTTATTTTTTAATGTATTATAATTCAAGAATAATGAAATATATTATGCAATTTATAAAAAAAATCCCTATAAATTAAAAACAAATATATTTAATTGTAACGATGAAAAAAGAGAGTTATTTAATGACACGGTGATATTTTAAGGAAAACACTTGATTAAGGAAAATATAACCATTAATAGGTTACTGATGTTTAGATAATGATATTGGGATAAAAAGATTATTTATGTGGAAAAAATAGTAGATATTACTAATTGTATTGGATCTAATTAATGATTTTATGACAAAGTTGTTTATTGTATAACTGATGGCATTTACAACATTATTATATTTACAGAATATATTAAAAAAAATTGTTTTATATTTTTTAATGTGTAAGTATGTATGTCTTCATTGATATTTTGTGGAAATTTTGGTTATGACCTTGTGTTAGGAGGTTATATGTCCTTTGTATTCACTCATTTTGTTTGGGGAAATTAAGAACTTCTGTAGAATATTATTTGGATAATAATAAGTTCAAATATAGAGACCATATTTATAAATTTATAAACTTTTTATGGGTCATAAAGTTTAGTATTTACTGAATGGTTTAATTTAAACATAATATGTGTTTTTAGTGATTCATACATTATTTCACCATATAATTATTTTTTAATATTTCGTAACAAATTCTACCCATTTTGTTCTTGATGATAACCAGATATATAAGAAGTGATTATCATTATTTTTTAAATCAAATGATCATTTACAACTGTATGTATAATAAATCAAATTCACATTTTGGGAAGAGATATGAAGTTTAAAATGATCAAATAACAACTAAATAAAGATATTTTAATTTTTAAAATGGAATAAAATAATGAATATTTTCACTTGTTCTATATATTTATGTAAAATGTTAATCCAACTTTAGTTAAAATATTTTCAGAAAAAATGGTGTCATATTACATTCATTTCTATTGAAATAATAATTCATTAACATATCCTTAAATTTTGTATTTATGGTCTATAATTTTATTATAACAATGTTCTATAAGACTCTCGATTCGTTTTTGGGTGTTTTAAATATCTTATATGTCCAAATTTTCACTTCCCATCAATTTTATCTTATTTCGGATGCTAGTTATATGATGGCCTTCTTAATTTCATTTCCAACATTTCAAGAGTATTTATTATTGAAAATTTCACTATAGACTCAATTTTTATGTTATTCTGGGAAACATTTTTGTTATGTTGGTGAATTTAATAATTTAAATAAATAACTAAATCTCTCCGACTTTATTTGAAATTTCAATTATGAGTTGAAATGGGGAGAAAATAATGATGTGAATGCATATTGATGCTCACTGTTTTACAATAAAAATACCTTTTGTTGTATAATTTATTTTTTATTCTATTTATTTATATAATTTAATTAAATTCATAAGAAACACCAATATAGTAACTATTTAATTAATATATGAATAAAAAAATTGATACTTAAAATATTAACCATATTAAACTATTTCCCAAATGACCTTTATTAATAATTATAACGACCTGTAAATAGTGAAAAAATTATTACCATGGTAATAGGAGAAACACTTCTTTATGTGATTCATGTTCTTGTGTTATAATTATTTTTCCACATATATATAAATTTGATATATTTAATTAGATTTAATATTTATAACTACTGTTTAAAAATTATACAATAAATATCATTTCATTTCTAATCATAAAAGATAAATTACCTCACAAAATGCGAGTTATGTTATTGAAAACTAAAATGTTAAATCTAAGGAATTATAGAAGTTATGGAACAACATGTTTACACCATGTGATTATTTTTGTTTGTTCAATGTTTGTCATGTCTATATAATCCATAATGTTAAATATTAATCAATTCTTATAGATTATAACATAACAATATACCTCTCATACATCATTATATATGTTTTGGATCTTATTTTCTTCCCAAATGACCAACTATAGGCTCTTTATCAGGAGATCTAAATCAATATTTTCCAATTGAAGGCAATTTCCTTCAAAAAAATATTTATGTTTAATTTTTCTCTTACCAAATTCATTTATGTTTTATTAATTCCAATAGTACAAAATTATTTATTTAAAATAAACTAATTTATTTTTTTATGACCTATGTCAATCTCTTCATTCATGAATTGACAAATGAAATAGTTTGTTTCGTGTACAGTAGAGTACCATCACATGAATTGAAATAATTCATTTTCCATCAACACCTCTCACTACATGATATAGTTACATGATTATCATATTAATATTTTTAAATGTTATTTAATTATAATAATGGAATTATAATATCACATATAACTTTTTACGATCCATTATTTGGTGATTCAATAATGTCTCATCTGTGTACGATGGTCCACTACCTCACGATGTGACGTGTTTCGTTATTCTCTTACACTTTAAATAGAATATAATAAAGATATATTTAATGAATATATGTGATATATATTAGAAATAAATTATTATTGAATTTTGATATATTATTTAGTTAGGTTTCATTCCATTCTTTAAGAAAATAGAAATAACATTCACACACACATACAACCTATTATCCCCATTAACAATGTATTTGATATTTAATATATAAAATCTATATAATATTATATAAAATATATAATGAATCTATATGAAATTTATATCGTGTTTAAAAATATGTATATTATGTAGCCATGATCAAAATATTTGGATATAAATACCATACGAAAACATACATGAATAATGAAGTAGTTGATATCCAAAATGAGATTTTAATAGGGAATTGTTATCAACAGGGTAATAAAATTCCATAAGTAATAAATATATTTTATTATACATATGATTATGGTTCTGTAACATGTTTAATATAAAAAATAATTATTATACATTATGTTCTAATTTTTATGAATGAATTCTATAATTAAGGTAAGGGAATTTAATCTAAAATTGACTTCATTGGGACAATTATTATAATATGATCCTATGTTCTTCTATGAGGTGAATATAAATCCAATACTAAATTTTATATCATGGAATTATTTATTTTCAAGATATTTAAATAATTTTTTACAGTTATTTTTTTTATGGGGCTTACATTTCATAAGATACCCATATGGTGAATGTTTTTTTATTACAATATCACTATTTATTGAGATTGTTTATGATTATGTTTTGAATGCTAAAATAACATTATCAAACTATCAATAAAATCATGTATTTTCATTTTGTCTATTTATATCATTAAAATATATGTCTTCAATTCATTTTCCCCACATTATATATCTAGGATTCGAAATTATTTTTTTAATGAAATAGACATTATTTCTGTTTTTGGTT
Organism: Viscum album; assembly: GCA_963277665.1. Taxonomy (NCBI): domain Eukaryota; kingdom Viridiplantae; phylum Streptophyta; class Magnoliopsida; order Santalales; family Viscaceae; genus Viscum; species Viscum album. The sequence continues at coordinate 367,730,670 of OY728146.1, forward strand.
GAAATCCATTTTTCTTCCATATGACTGTTTTCGATAAATGTGTTCACAAACGATTTAAAATCCCTATGTGATTTTTAATGTAATTTTTTATCTCTTATTTTAATTATTATCATTTTAAAAAAATATATCATTATTTCGTTATCCAAACAATGCCTGTATGGATTTTACAAAAATAGTGAAATGAATCTTTATTTAAAAGTGTATGCATGGAAAAAAATTAACATTTTAATTAAAAAAAATGTGTCATAAATATTACTATATATTTTTATAATTTTATTTCAGAAAAAATTATTTCCATATTTTTTTATGAATTTTAAATTTTAAAAAGATTATACTAAAATAAAGGGTATATTACTCATAATATTTTCAAATGATTTTTTTATAAATAATTTCTCATATAAGATGACATTATATTAGGATATATTATATTTTATGGGGATACTGTCCAATAAAATCATATTTAATATTTCAATTTATGGTTTATGTGTATGATAAAAATCTATTTATGATTCATGTTCGTTTTTCTATGAGTTATGTTTTCATAAACAGATGAATGGATTATGAAACATATTTCATTCCCCTGAGTTATGATATGAAAAAAATGTTATTAAATCTATTTATCATCTTATGTTATGATATGATGAATGTTTTATTATCTAGTTAAAAAAATGTATGGTTTATTTGATAGGTGGTACATATAAATCCCTCTAACGTATTCGGTAATGATTACTTTTATTTGAGCTCAAAGGGTACACATGAGGTAATTTCAAGCCAAAATGTACATATATGGGAGGTTAACCCGATCCTAAAAGAGGGTTCATGGATGGTTTTCCCAACCCCCATTAATGTAAATGGGTGTTTATCCCATTACTGAAATATTATTAATGTCGTCTTGGATAGGATTGACTTACTTATTTTCTATGATTATGCGTATTTCAAATATATATATATATTATTCCAATTTTATTTTCTCATGTATATTGTTCATTGATACATCTATGTTTCATTTCTTTTGAACTAGAATGATTTATTATAGGGAAAATTTTTATGATTTAATATTTGAATCGTATGGTTCTTAGATGTTTTTTTCATTTTTTGATCTTCCTTACACTTATGTTATGTTAATATCTAACTTGTTGACCCTTACCACTCATTTGAGCTCACGTTTTCTTCTGTTCAATTTGCATGGGTTATAAAGAATGTTATTAAGTTTCGTATGTATAAAAAGGATGGTATCTATGAATAATTTAGTTGGAAATGATATATTTCACTTTTGAACCATTTATTTTTTATTCCACGTTTCCATAGACACTAAAATGTAATGATACATATGCATGTATTTGTGAAATGTAATGAATTTTCATCTCAAATGATGTAATATCTATGTATGAAATCTTTGGACTGTATATAGATATTTATGGTTTATAATTTGATTATATTTAGGCTATTGGATGTCTTTTATAATAGTTTTTCGAATAATAATGGATGATGTTTGAATTTGTATATTGGGATAGAAACTAGTTATGATTTAGAAGGTTTTTTGATGGACAATGATTAAATCCTTGAAGTTTATTTGGTTGTATATTATATTTCTAATAAATTCATGGTTGATAATGGTAAACTAGGTATGAATTATTTTTCTATTAGGTTATTTTAAAATATAGATAATTGACCTCTACTAGTGTTCCACTAAGAAAGAACTACTATATTAAAAAAATGGTCACAATATTATTAAATATAGGGTTATGTTTTTCAAAAAATGTGTAAACATTGTCAATAATTTTACCCTCCTAGACTTTGTTATTTTATATCTCTTTGAAATTATATGTGAGTGATTTAGCTTTCTATGAAAGGCTTTTATCTTCAATATGATTGTGCATCCTAATAGATTTTGTATGTTTCTAATTTTAGTGTTACTATCCTTATGTTATGTTTTGTTCAATAGGGGCTTCTAGATACTCATATGCAACATTAGAATTTTTTGAGGTTTCCATTGAATAATATTTATATGAATATTACTTTTTACAAAATGTAACACTTTAAAAAATCTATTATTTTGGATTTAAACCCCATTGTACGTTATTATGTGTATGGTAACTTTTAACCCTTCAACAGTTTCATAAAAAAACACTCCCTATTTTCACAATAATGTTTTGAATAATTATTTTTATTTAATTTATCTTTTGGTGGGGGAATAATTTTTGTTAACACACTTTTTAATTATTTTGATGAATACATGTTGGTTTATCTGATGTTATTAATTTATTTATTTTAAACAATATGAAATAGATAAGTGTAACATCTTGGATGATTTGATTTATTATGGGAGGAACATGGATTACATGATGTCATTAAACCCATTTTCATGATGGAAATGAATTTCAAACATTACTCCATGGGATGTTGTAGAGTTTTTTATAAAATGGGGTTTCTTGATATACTATAGTTATCATTGAGAAGTATTCTTGATTCTTGTTGTGGTATTGGTCCATTTTTTTGTGATATAATCAATCGTTTTTTGATCCAAAACATTATTCATCTAAGGGGTTTCCTTATTTTAAATTACCATTTGAATCAATGAGAAGGTTTAACATGAGATTATTTTCTTGAAATTCCATTTGAGTGAACAAAAATTTATATTTTTTATTTTTAATAAATTTTGGATATAATGGTACATGACCCCTAGTTTAAATTTATTCGTTAACCTAAGTATTATTCCCACTAACATGTTGTTTTGAATCATCTTAGGTATAATAGGGAATATACAGAAGGATATAACAGGGAATATATAAGAGGAATGGGGGTGAGAAAAGTGAAATTTATAGGATAATATAATGAAATATTAGAGTTTTTTATTGGGGTCCTCATAAAAGATTCCCAAATTTTTTTCTGATATTTTATATTATGTATGAATCGATCATTTAAATCACACATAGTGTGATAAATCCAAAAATTCAGAAGATTTAAACCTTTAGAAACTTACATATTTTTAATGGTTTAGTTTATGAAGGCTAAAAATATTTAGGATTTTTTATATAATAATGAAAAACACATAAATATTATTAAAATTATTTAATAAATAATATTCTCTCCTATATTATTTCTAGATCTTGATTGGATGCATTTTTAACCTAGATAATTGTTTCTCATTAAGTAAATAATTATATATTAATTAGGACAGAAATTAATCATCATTCCACAATTTATCCTCTATATAATTTTAGGCCTCATTACCTAACAACTTATAAGGTAATTTTTATGATCACTATTATGTAAAGGTTCATAAGGTCCCTCATAATATGTAGTTTAATAATTTATTGAAGCTTAATGTGGAAAAATATAATGGGAATTTTAATATTTTTATTATATATTTGAAGAAAATAAAATAGAATAAAATAAACTCCATTAAAATAAATATATTCAAAATATAATGGGGTTATCCTTCCATTGATGGAAATATATTAATGAAATACAAAATTGGGTTCATAAAATTAGGATTTAGGAGGATAAAAAATTTCAAATAACATTATTGTTTCCATTAGGTAAAGAGTTTTACATCATAAATGTAAGGGCTCATCCTTAAACATTACATAATATATAATTAAATTAATAATTCACATTGTGGATATTTTCAGTTTTAGAGATTAAGAGAATTAAGCAATAACTATTGCATGACATCTCAAAAATTACAAAGAAGACACTTCTACGCAGTTTCCATTTTTTTCACAAAATAAAAATTCTTGAAAACAGTTTCACGTCTAGTTCCTTGTTTTAGACATCATGAATTTTCCATGATACCATCATAGACCCTATTCATCTTTATGTCTGGTGAAAAAAATTTAAAAAATTGGGATTAGCCTAAAAAGCTCAGCAAGGGTTATTAATCAAAGAAAAAAACATTATTTCATCAATACATACATAACATAATCTCTTTAACATACTTCATAAAATCCTAATATTTATGAATAACATATAGAAATCATAAATCATAATGGTAACTTATGGCATCCATATCATTCTTACGTTGTAGAATTCACATCTACGTAAGGAGTTACATTTGAATACCCATCACAGTATATTCCCAAAATCATTTAGAAGAAACCTTCATGTTTACCTCTATCACATTACACAATGAACTGGAGAGCTATCTCGGTCTTACCCGCCCTAGGTTTATCACGTATCCACCCGTATAAGTAATCAATTCCCATGAACAATAAAGTATTCATAACAACAAAAAAACTTAAAGGAAAGATAGCATTTCCACATTTCAATCAAAATATATCATTTAAATATATTCACACAAAAAATCCTTTATAAAATCCATTTTCAATAACAAAATATTTTAAAAAGTATATGGTATTTATTTTCCTTTTAAAAACATTACAATTTGTTAAGGAATCCGTAGATCAAATAATACACATGGCAGCCGAAAAGGTTGTTGTCACCACTTACATTATAACGAAACATTATTTTTTGATGTTTATTAAAATTTTTCATAGATAAAACATTCCCTTTGAATGAAATTAAAAGTGAAAGGGGTTTATAAACCATATATAATATAGTCTTGTAGAAATCAAAAGATGCCTCAATGAAAGATAATTAAGACGAAGTCCCTTACATCGTGCTCGACTGGACCCATTTGTTCTTTTATTTCCTGAATAATAAACATAAGTTATTTTATACTTACATAAGAACATTTTTAAATTATATTATTCCATTTATATCACTTATTATCTAGCTATAACAATTCTTTAATTATTCATGTTCATATCAGACATTTTGTCAATGTTCAGAACTTTAATTTCCTAAGAAAAATACCAAAATTTTAGGAGAAACCTTCATGTTTACCTGAAATGAAATTATCGTATTTACCCATTGTGGAAGCCATAAAGGTATTATATAAATGAGATATTAATAAGCATAGAAACAATATATATATAATATATATCACATACAATTATTGTTTTATTTTAATGGACACCATAATATGTGGTTGGTGAATATTGAACTATAATAATTTCGTGAGGTGTTAGTTTTCCTTCCACAGAAACAATATGTTATTTACCCATTATATGGAGGTGTGTGTAAGTGTAGTTCAAATCCTTCTCATAGAAAACATATTATATTTAGGATAATGGTGTTTTTATAATTTAAAATAATAAAAACATCTTAGGGGGTTGGATAGTAAAATAATCTAGTAGTACTTAAGAGAAAATGTTACCTTAAAATCAGGTAACTCCCTTTGGTTTGAACCAATGGTTTACTTGAAGTTCCTTATGCCTATGTTAAGGCTTATAGGAGTAATAGAGGGATGTATAGAGATTAATTGGGTAGAGGGTTGATGATCTATGGGGCTTGAGAGGTGTGAGGAATGGATTATAAGTGAGGACTTTTTATATGGGGGAGGATGTGCTCTTTAGGAAGGTTTGAAAATATAATTTTATTACAAAATAATATTCCATTCTAAAAGGTCCAAAACATAATGACGTTTAATAAAAGATGACTCATGTTCGAAATAAAATAATCCAATAAAAATTGAAAAGGGTTGGGATATTGTTTTAATATTTATAATAATATTTTTTTAATTCATTCATTAATGAGGTAAACACTACATCATTATTATGTCTGAAATAAATTTATTTATTTGATTCCTTAAAATTATAAAAAATACCACTATATAGGAAATTTTTTGAGCTTTCAATTTAATATTTATATTAAAAAATATAATTTATATAACCTCATGAAAAAATTGATTTACTAAAAAATATATGTTTGGTTAATTTTTGTCTCTACTTTAATTTAATTAATATAAAGTGTCATTATCATTCCCATGTGGATCCATGGGGTCCCAAATCCGACCCAAGGATTTACATGGTTGGATATGTATCAAAAAATAGGATTATGAAACATTTTGGGGTAATTTTAGATTATTATATATTATTTTTTACCCTTATATACCATATTTATCCTTTAACCATGGTAAATAAAATATTTACTTAAGTAAATATTCATAATATATAAAAATAAAAGTTTCCAATTTAAAAAATTTGGACCTCCTAGTTCCAAATACGGATTCCATTTTTTCAAATTAAATAAAAATAGGTGGCTTAAATTAATTGAAAACTAATTCCCACTGTCGAAACAAAAAGCATGTTTTTAAGATATAATAACTATCAAAATATTGGTCTTTGTTTTTGTCCAATTTTAATGTGAAATTACTTCCAATGACCAAAATTGGATTACATGGTCAAAATATAATCTAATTACACTTTTTAAAAATTTAAATAGAAAATATATCCATATAAATAAATTAGATTAAATGGATGATTTGAATAAAAATACAATATTTTTCACTATTCATTAAAAAAATTAATTTCCTAAGAAAAATACCAAAATTTTACTCAATGTAAATTTTGATTTTCCGATTATAATGAAAAACTTCAATTCATCAAATAGAACAAATAAATATGACCAAAATTATATTTAATGAGGGTTATCCATAAAAGGGTTGAAAATCGACCTTTTAATGTATATTAGGGTATTTATGCTTGAAATTAGATTTCTTCTTATTTTAAGCCTCTAAAATTAATTGGATTAATGTAAAAGCATTTAACAAACATGTATATTTATATTGTAGTTAGTTATTTCCATTCCTTCCAATACAATAGCTAGGTGTTAACTACCATTTAAAATAATATTATATTATTATTTTTCAGAATGATCCAACATTGTGAGCAACATATGTTTTCAAAAAAAACACATTGTCGTGTATCGGGTATGCTATAGAACATAGAAGCCCTTTTAACATAAATTTAATATTGTAATCACAAATATTAATAAATATGAATATATATTACTTCTTTATTTACCTGGGATGTAACATCCTTCGCCCCTTTTAAATATTACATCCTCATAATTTTACCCACTTATCATATAAATGGGGATATTTATACCTCATAGAATTTTCAGATTCCCAGTTTTCCTCTTCAACCATATGGTTTTTTCCAAAGCCATTACCTGGTGAATTACCTTATTCCACAAAACTTACTCTATGGTCATGAATCTAGAATAGTTGTTCCTCATAATAGAGATTATCTACCAACTGAACTACCTCTCGGCTCAAATCCTAAGATGGATCTGGCATATACTTTCTCAACATTGTAATATAAAAAGCATTCTATAAATGGGATAAAAATGTAGGTAAATACAATCTGGGCACAACTAATCTAACTTTCTCCCGGATTTCATAAGGTCCAATGAACCTCAGACTCAACTTTCCCCCCTTAAAAAAATGCATCACACATTTCCATCGAGAAACATTGAGAAATAAATGATCACTTACCTCAAAATAAAGATCATTCCTCTGGTTATTCACATAACTTTTCTTCCCGCTCTAAGATGTTCTAATGTTCTTCTAAATCAACTGATCTTCTTTTCCATATCTTCTACCAATTCTGGTCCCATCAACATACTTTCAGCTTTTTCATCCCAAAAATATAGAGTTCAAAATTTCTTCTAGTATAATACCTCAAATAGATCTATCTACATACTGGAATGAAAAATGTTGTTATAATAAAATTCGACCAAAGAAAGATATTAGTCCCAACATCCCTAGTAATCTAGGGAACAAGCATGTAGCATATCCTCCATGGTCTGAATTTTTAATTCTAACATCCCATATAATTGAGAATGAAAAGTTGTACCAAAATTTAATTCAGTACCTAATGACTTGTGACGGCCTTTTAAAAAGTTAGTAGAAAACCAGGTATCACGATCAGACATAATAGAGAAGGGAAGACCGTGTAACCTGACTATATCATTGAAATTAAACCGAGAAAGTTTATATATAGAAAAAGTCTCTCAAATAGGAAGGAAATGATATCATTTAGTCAATATATCAAAAATAACACACATTTCATTATTACCTCGAGATTTATTTGATAATCCCACAATTAAATCCCTGGATATATTTTTCCATTTCCACTCTGGCACTAGTAATGACTGAATCGTCACTTTCAAAAATTTTCTCTCTGCTTTAACCTGTGGAAAAGTAAAACACATCCTAGTAATATCATAAATATCTATTGTTATTTCATCCCACTATTAATACTCTTGAATACCTCTATACATCATTGTACTTCAAGTATGAAATAAAAACGAAGAACTATGAGCTTCAAAAAATAACTCATTCTTCAACTATGAATCTCAAGGTGCACATAATCTCTTTTAAAACCTCAAAACAAAATCATTATCAATGTTAAAATCAAGAAACATACCCTTCTGAACTAACTCTACCTTTTTCGGTAACTCACTATCTTCCTTCTATGCTTGCTTAATTATTCCTGATAGATATGATTTCACTGAATCCTAAAACAAAAGAGTGTAAATTCATACACCTACAACTTGTATGCCAAAGTTCATTAGACCAAAAACAAAATCATCTCATTCCAAATGTAGCATGGTTAATGAAGCGTTACTGATTCGAAGCAAATCATCAACCCCATTATTTTCTTTTCCTGGATGGTAATGGATCATGCAGTCATAATCCTTGATTAATTTCATCCATATCACATATCTCATGTTCAATTCATTCTGAGTGAATATATACATCATAATTTTTTTGGCCAGTATATATTTTATATTTTACTCCATTCCAATAATACCTCCAAATATTTAAAGGAAAAAAACAAAAGCAGCTAATTTCAAATCATGTGTAGGGTAGTTTAACTCCTGAGGTTTCAACTGATGTGAAGAATAAGCAATTACTTTATATTTCTGCATAAGGACACAATTGTGTCCTTTCAATGAAGCATCAATATAGATAACAAACTCAACATTTATGGAAGGTAGGGCCAAAATATGAGCATTCACCAATCATCTTTTCAGTTCTTGAAAACAATCATCAAATTGTATTGTCTAAACGATCATTAACACCTTTTCAATATAAATAAGTCATTAGGATAGATAACCATGAAAACCATTCAACAATACTATTGTAATAACCTTCTAAACCATGAAAAATAAGAATCTTATTATATTTGGGCGTCTTGGCCATTCTTCAACACCTTCTATTTTAAAAAGGAATGATAATTATTCCATTTTTTAAACAATGTGACCATGAAAAGATATTTCTTATAACCAAAAACCACTCTCTCTAAATTTCTCTTACAATTTATATTCTTTTATGGTTTGCAAGGAAACCCTTAAATGACTTTAATTATCTTCTTTAATTTTAGAATAAACCAAAATATCATCAATGAACACAACCAAAAACTCATCCAAGAACTCAAATAAAATTATATTCATAATATCCATGAATACACCAGGTGCATTGGTTAACCCAAAAGGCATAACTAAAAATTATTAATGGCCATATATTGTACGAAATGTGGTCTTTGGAATGTATGATTCCATTAATTAAAATTGACGGTATCCCAACCTCAAATAAATATTTGAAAAATATTAAACTCCCTAGACCTGATAAAAAAAATCAAGGATATGAGGAAAGGGATACTTGTTCTTAACAGTGAGGTTATTCATTGCTCTATAATAAATGAAAATTCTTATTTAACCATCATTCTTTTTAACATAGAAGATTGGAGCACCCTATGGTGATGTGCTAGGTCAAATGAAACAATTATCTAATAACTCTATCAATTGCTTCTTTAACACTGAAAGTATAATTTCGGCCATTCGATAAGGGGGTTTTGAAATTGGAATAGCATCAGGAATGAAGTCAATAGTAAATTCAACTTCTCAATCAGGTATAATGTGATGAAATTCAACAGGAAAAACATCAAGGTACTCATTTACCACTTGAACATCATTAATCTAAAAATTTCCTTTATTTTCAAAAATATGTCCAAGTTAACATTCGTTTCCATCTTTTACTAGTTTCTCTGCATCCTGATATGTTATCAAAAGAAGGGGTTCATTCATCTACCCAAACTGAAAATATTTCAAAAAATAAACCTCTTTTTCTCTGCAGTCAATCATAGCATGATAAATGGAAATCCAATCCATAACCAAAATAACATCAAACTCTACCAGAGGCAAAACAATAAAGTTTTTAGGTACATTCTTCCCTACATAAGAACATAAAGTATATTATAATTTCATTTTGTCTCAATATTTCCTACATATGTTTTTATCATAATTTCAAGATTCATATTTTGAGATGGAATTCCCAAATTACTAGATAATTTCACATAAATGAATGAGTTTGTAACCCCCGAATCAAACAACCCATTGGCATAATCTGAACAATCAAATAGTGTAACTGATACTACTTCATATGATGTTCCCAACATCTACTGAAGTAGTTGAAATAGATTTCACAACACCATTATTATTGTAGTCCGGCTTCTTTCTTTTGGTTGAGTTCTTTGTTTGACACTCTTTAGTATAATGACCCATTTCATTTTACATTAATCATTTTACTGATTTTAAATAATATTTTTTCTCACCAATACCCTGATCTTTTTCAGTGAAATTATGAGCCTTATGTCCCATTTTACCACATTGATTGCACTTACCAGAATTCAAAAGTCATTCCCCACCATTCTTTTTAATACAATTATCAAAACATTAAACTTACGTTTCTTACCATCATACTTTTTTGAAGAGTTATTCCCTTTATCGGCCACCTCGACCTCTTTTTCTGTTGTTTCTGAAATAACACATGATCATCGCCAATCACCATTTCCACCTTCTCCTCACATCAAATAAGTTTTCCATAAATTTGGAACTCAATATAGGTTAAAGCCCTTAGATACCTTGGATTTAATCCTGAGTAAAAATAATTGATTTTACTATCAAGATCTCCAATGAAATTTGAAGCATATTGCACAAGTCGAGTGAAGTTTTCTTCATAAGTAGCCACTGAGTCATCCTCCTACGTCAATTCTAGAATTTTTTTTCCCACACTATGATGAACCAACATTGAGAAATATTTCTCAAGAATAATACATTTGAATTTAACACACTCCAGAGCATCAATCTCCTCATTAACCCTGATATTTTTCACCATCAACGACCACTGATTGTCTTCACCTTAAATATGGTAAATAGTAAGTCTAACCCTTTTATTTCATGAACAACCCATGACATCAAAAATCTATTATAGATCATAAATCCACACATGAGCTATCATAATGTCAGATTATCTTTTAAATGATGGGGGTGATACCTCATGAAATGCTCAACTACTTACATGTCGCTATGTGGTTTTGTTGGATGATGTCTTGCACGAATACCACCACCATTTATAGAATGAGTCAATTATGTCATCACTGCAAAAAACTATTCAGTTCTGATCCCAACGATATTAGGTTTGTTGATTTGGAAGGTTTTCTTCCTCCTAATGTCATCCCGTCATAGATGCCCTATTTCTTTTTCGGAAAACGATTCTGAACACAGAAATATATTTTGTGAGGCAACGTGGTAATATTAAAATTCTATATCATTTCAATCTTACCATGAATTAATTTAGGGACATTAATTTTACATTATTCTAACCCCTAATGTTATCTAAACATTCCTCTGATACAAACTATATGAGGCCGGCCTTAAACATTTCATAATCTTGAATTAAATGATTAATTCACATTGAGGATATTTTTTGGTTTATAGATTTAGATAATTAGGCCATAGATATTAAATTACATCTCAAAAATTAAAAATTAGACACCTCTACTCAGTTTCAATTTTTTCACAAAATGGAAATTCCTAAAAAAAGAGTCATGTCTAGTTCTATGTTTTAGACAGCATGACTTTTCCATGATCCCATCCTTGACCCTATTCACCTTTAAGTCCCATGAAAAACATTTCCATTCATGGTATGAGCATTAGAAAATCCGTAATTGTTATAAAACAAAGAATTAAAACATTACTTCATCAATACATACATTACATAAGCTGTTTAACACACCTCATGAAATCGTAAGATTAATGAATAACACATAGAAATAATAAATTGTAAATGTACAATGTGTCATCAATATCATACTTACAATGTATCTTTCACAGTTGCGTAGAATTTTATATTTAGAATACCCATCACAGTATATTCCCTAAATCTATTATGAAAAAAATTCACTTTTTCCTCCGTCATTTTACCAAACGCATTGGAGAGCTATCTCGGGCTCACCGACCCTAGGTTAAGAATGGAACCACCCATATACCTAAATAATGCCCAAGAACCAAAAAATATTAATAACACATAAAACAAACATAAAGGAAAGATAAAATTTCCACATTTCATTCAATATATATCATTTAAATATAATGACACAATAAATCAATTATAAAATCCGTTTTCAATACCAAAATACATAAAATAGTATATGTTATTTATTTTCCTTTTAAAAACATTATGGAATGTTATAGAATCTAAAGATCAAATAATACTCACGGCTGTAGAAAGGGTCGTTGTCAACACTTATGTTAAAAAGAAACATGTTTTTATCATTTTGTAAAATGATTCTTGGAGAAAAGAATACCTTGGAATGAAAATTAATTTCAAAGGATTTCATAAACCATATAAAATGGAGTTGTGTATAAATCAAAAGTTTCTTCAATGAAAGGATATTGAGACGAAGTGTCGTACCTTGTGTCTGAATTGACCCATTCATTCATTAAATTAATGAATAATAAACATAAGTAAATTTTTACTTTCTTAAGAACATTTTTCAAGTATATTATTCCTTTTTTATCACTTATTACCATGATATAACAATTTTCAAATTATTCATGTTTATATATGATATTTTGTCGATGTTCGAAACATGAGTTAAAAAGGAACTCTCTATAATTATAAATTGACTATATGGTCAAATTCAAATTATATCCAGAATGATATAAATTATTTAGATATCATATATATCGTATATATTTAGTATATATATATATATATGTATTTATAATAATACATAACATTTATAGATTATAAATGAAATTCACTGTTCTTGGAGACAATAAGTCATATGTACGCATGAACACTACTTTCATTTCTATATCATATTCAATGGAATAAACAAATAATGATACATAGGCATATTAAAATTCTAGTATAATGTCATATATAATTTCATTAACTCCATACATTATTCATTCCACATATGAAATTAACGAGTCATATCTTTTTTAGGGGAATGTAGTCTGCACTTCCTCAAATGAAATAATTCTATTAACCACTATGGGAACCATAAAGGAATTATATAAATGAAAAACACAGAATCATAGTATAAATTTAAATATAATATATATCACATATAAATATAGTACCATCTAAATTTCCACCATAATATGTGGTTGGATAATATTGAACAATCATCATTTCGTAAGGTGTTAGTTTGTCATCCATAGAAACAGTATGTTATTTATCCATTTGATGGAGGTGTGTGTATGTGTTGTTATATTTCTTCTCATAAAGAAAAATATTATATATTTATACTGGTTTATTTATATTGGAAAATAATAAAAATAGTTTGGGGGTTGTAGAAGTAAAATATAATAAATAAACTTAAGAGAAAATTATACCTTAAAATCAGGTAACTCCCTTTGGTTTGAACAAAAAAGGTTTAATTAAAGTGGCTTCTTCCTAAGGTAGGGATTATAGGAGAAAAATGTGGATGTAGGGAGATTAATTATTTAGAGTTTGGATGATCCAATTAGCTTGATAGGTGTGAGGAATGGGTTAGAAGTGAGGGATTTTCATATATGGGGAGGAGGGGCTTTTTAAGAATGTTCGAAAATAATATTTTATTATAAACATATATTCTGTTTAAAAAGGTCCAATAAACATTAATGTTGATGATAATATGACACATGTTCTAAATGAAATCATCAAATAATAATTGGATTGGTTTTGGATATTGTTTTAATATTTAGAATCATATTTAATTAAATCATTCATTAATGAGGTAAAAACTGCATCATTATTGTGTCATAAATATTTTTATTTATATGATTTATAAAAATTATAAAACAAATACCATGATGTAGGAAATCAATTTAGAGTTCAAATATATATTTAAATTCGAAAATATAACTTATATAACCTCATGTAAAAATTGATTTACTAAAATATATATGTTTGTGTCATTTAGGTATTTAACCTAAATTAACTAATATAGAGTGTCATTATCACTCTCATGTGGCTCCATGGGGTCCAACATTCGACCCATGGATTACCATTAGATTAAATGTACCAACCAATGTGATTAGGAAATATTTTAGGGTAATTTAATATTATTATAATATTATTTTTTACCCCTATTTACCATATTTACCCTTTTACCATGGTAAATAAAATATTTACTGAAGTAAAAACTCATAATGTATAAAAGTAAAAGTTGCATATTTACAAAATTTGGACCTCCTGATTCCAAATATGTAATCCATTTTTACATATTTAAAACATAGAAGTGGCAGAAATTAATTTAAAATTAATTCCCGCTGTCAAAACAAAAAGTGTGTTTTTATGAAATAATAACTATCAAAAGGTTGGAACTTGTTTATGTCGAATTTCAAAATGCAATTACATCAAATGAACAAAATTGGATTAATTGGTACAAATATAATCTAATTACACTTTTAAATCCATTTTTAAAGATAATACAACCATATATATTAGTTGTATTAAAATTAAGTTTTGAATTAAAATACAATATTTTACACTATTCATCAAAAAATGGATTTCATCTGAAAAATAAAAAAAATTCCCAAAGTAAATCTTGATGTCCTGATTATAAAGAATAATTTTATTAGGTCAAATATAACTTATAAATGTTACCAGAACTAGATTACATGAGGGTTCTCCACCAACTGGTAGTAAATTGACCATATAATGAATATTAGAGTATTTAGGCTTAAAATTAGATTCATTCTTATTTTAAGCCTCTAAAAAGTATTGTATAAATTTATATTTTTTAACAAACATGTATATTTATATTTTAGTTAGTTTTTTATATTACCTCAAATAGAATATCTAGGAATTAACTACCGTTTAAAATAATATTATATTATTATTTTTTAGTATGACCTAACATTGTGTGCAATGTAAGATTTCAAAGAAACTCATTGTGGAATATCAAGTATGTTTTCAAACATAGAATCCATTTTAAAAAAATTAAATATTTAATTCATAAATATTATTAAATATGAAAATATATTATTTCATTATTTACCTGGGATGTTTCAATGAAAAAGTTTTCATTCAGTTTATACAATGAATAATAAAAATTAGAAATAAGTTACACTTTTATTGTGAATACTATATTGATTATGAAGATCTTATTAATGATGAACAAAACCAAACTGAGAAAATTGAATCAAAACTTTACATGGATAGGAAGAAACAAAATAACCCCTTTTCCATCCTAAAATATTATATAAATAAACCTATGAGGAAATTTGTTTTATAACATGGCTTCAAAATTAAACATATTTATTTTGATAGGACAATGATAGTTGGAAAGTTTGTTGAGAATTGATTTTACATAATTCACAACATTGGATTATTTATTTTCTATCTATTTTTTGATGAAATGAATTGAACATAAAAGTTATAAAATTAAAATTTTTCTTTAAGAATAAAATGTATCCAAATATATAATTTAATATTTAGTTAAATTTTATGTTAACAGTAAAACACTTGTTGAATGTATGAATGATCTTGTGGGTGATGTTTTAGAACATGAAATCTTGCCTAAGATTTAAACATCAAATTTCTCAGCCAAGTTAGCCTTCCTAACTACAAAATTATCATTGGTATATGTTTTATGAAACATAAATGAGGATTAAATCTATATAAATATCATATTAAATATTCATTATATTTTTATTATTTATACCACATAAATTTTCTTCGATGATGGTTCATTTTTCATTGAGAATATATTTCATTATTTGAGTCCAAATATATCCATATTCAAAATAATTTAAATTATCATAGAACAACCGAAAATAATTATCCAAAATTTTAGTAAAATTTTGAAAAATATCAAATTAAAATCATCAATATATATTTATATACAATCTGATGTTTCAATGGGATGATATTAGTGAATTTCAAAAAAATAATTACACATATGAGGAGAAATGATGTTTATATTATAAGTGTAATTTAACTTATATGTTATGAATAGTTTTTATAAAGAAAAATATTCCAAATTTAGTGAAAATTTTCAAATTAATGTTTTTAATTGGACATTTTTCATTAAAAAAAGAGAGACAAATATCAAAGGTTTTTAACTCATAATTATCAAGAGTACCTTGTTTATATAATGTCATCAGTCAATTTTGGTTGATATAGACATTTCATTGTTGTCATAATAATGCATGGTACCATATTTGTGATCTTAAAATTTTATCAACTTTTATGGCATGAAATTTTAATTATTGTATGCAAAGACCATTATTTCGATGTTTTATAAAATAATATATCAATTTTTTTAAATTACGGATATTTTTTAAGAAAATGAAAAAAATTAAACCATTTCTATTATTCCTTTATCATATAATAATAGTTTAGTAAAACTAAAATCATTCCAAATGGGAATGTGATACGGTGGTCATATACACCATAAACAACTAATCTCAAACATTTTTCATCTTAAAAATCCAAAAAAACATTAGAAATAATGTATAATCTACTTAACTCTTATATATATATATATCAATGTGTGAAAAAAAAATAATAATATATAGTAACTATAAAATTTTAAAAATACATTTGATAAAAAAACACATTTCATGTTTCCCCATCAATCTTCACTTAGGTACCCTTCCTCCAGACGCCCTTCTTAGCATAAGAACGAAAATACATCTGTCTCTTTATCCCCCCTTTAAATATTTCATTTAATTAAAGTGAAGTGTAAGTTATCATTTTATATAGATCCACCCTTGGTCATTTATTCTTCACCATTCAATTTATTCACAATAAAGATAAAATACTTATCTCTTATCCACTCTTTATCCACATAAAGAAACAATGAAAAAAATATGGGTAACTTCTATATATTTTTCATGTTGAAATTAATAATAAGGATTGAGAAGCATGGTCAAAGAGATGATACGATGGGTTATTAGAAAAAAAATTACACAATTTGAATCTTGAAATCTATTAATTCTATATATATCCAATCAAACATCATTACTTGAAGTCTAAAAAGGTATTTTCATAACATTAAAATGTAGTGTGATTTGAATAGTGAATACGATTCATATCATTATTTATACAAATAAAGATCATTATTATATGACCACATGGGGTAACCATTTCTTCCATCATGAATAATCTAAAGGTCATTAGATATGGAAGATGACATATGAAACTAGACATCTAGAAATTCATTCATTTTTTTAAAAGAGATTCTTCTCATCCACATTTACTTCCATAGAAGGCTCAGCACGAAAAGGGGGATCCATTACATACAGAATTATTTCATATCATAGTACATTGAACATAACATTTACAACTCCTAGAATATTGTACCATTGTGGGAATTTTACTTTTCTATTAGTGATCACACTGATAGTGATTTAATGTTATGGTTGATCATTATATATATAAATATAAATAGCATATTTTTCATTTATATTTATTATAAATTATGAAATAAATAACTACATAATTTTTCCTCCCACTGTTTTGAGATATAAAAATATCCCTCGCCATTATATTATGAATATCCAGTCAAAATGATATTTCAATGGTAAAAATCAATATTTCATTTTTCATAACCTGGACTGATGTAATATCATGTTATTATATAGTATTTAAGTGTTACTTATTCATGAAAACATCATTAACTCACAACTATTTGGCATATTGTGTGGATTCTTCAATCCTATAATCTAAAACATAGATTTCCTTAAAACATGCCTCTAAATTAAAATAAGAATCCTTGGACAACTCCACTTGTTGATAATTTTGTTACATTGACCAAAAAAATTCCATACAAATCCATGATAATTTAAACACCATTGAGTACTCACATACAAGTGAGGGTATTAGGATATTATGGACATAAATATATAATCATTGGAAAGACAGGCCCAAAAAAATTTAAAAATAATAGGGATGATTCCTAGATAATCATATTTTAATTAATAATAACTATCACTTAATAAATCATTCAATAAAAAATATATTAAATTAATAAAACTGATATATAAACAATGTAGTCAAATATCATCATCATTTACTACAGGCATCATTATTTTGTATTTCTAGCAATAATTTCCTACAAATCCTTTTAAGATAAATTTAATTGAATTTATAAATTAATTCTTTTTCATAAATAATTCCTATATTTTTTAATTTGACACATAATCAAAACATAAATAATTTTTTTTAAATATATTGAAGAAAAATAATTTTTTACATTAAATAATTATATATATACATTGTAAATCAGATGAAACATGGTATGTACATGGAATATAATATTAAATCTATTAACTGGAAATATAATGAAATCTAGGAATATACTATCACAAATAAAATCATGTGCCACACAATTTATTCAGTTCAAATGAAATATTATATTAAATATGGGATATAACTCCACATCATGTTCTGTTATATACATGATATATCATGAAATATAGTAAAACCGTGTAGTCTATATGGATTACATGACTATATAATTTGTAATTAATATATGTTTCTTGTTCTTATAGAAGACATTATCAACTAAATTATGATTAATTGACCACTACACTACATTTGATTGAAAAAAAATCATGGCCGCCATGGCACCAAATATTGACAGACACAACACGTCGATAATTAATCATCTTATACCTTGTTTGGATTAATAATTTTCATGTTTTTGATACTCCAACTAAATATTGTGTACTACATATCATATCGTTTGGTAGTCTACAAGCTTGTACATAGTGTATAATAGATCCATTTTTTCACACATATGAAGCACTTTGTAATACATGGCTTTTACCCTATGTGATTTTATACGGTGTATACATAATTTCTACAAGTCATGTATTTCATTTCATCCCATGTATCATGTTGTAAATTAATACATGATGTTTAATAAAACATTATATTTACCCACAAAACAAATTGTAAATTTCTCAATTTTATATTTTTGTGGAAAAACATTGTCACAAATTTTTTACAAAGCTTCTATATTTGTGTGTCCTCATGGCATTAGTCTAATGACCCTGGATGATCCAGATGTATTATTTTATAATTCAATAATAACCCATCATTATAAAATATTTATTACAGTCTATTTAGAATATAATTTATTTTCATGATTTCTAAAAATTAATTTTGGTTATGTTTTTTAGAGAGTTAGTTAGTCACCTTTACATAAGTATGTATTACATCTCATAGTGGAAACATATTAGTAGATTCCATTTTCCAATAAAAAATTAAGAAACACTAAGAATTGATATCATGAAACATCTTGAAAATTATCTTCGTGATGTCATCCTTGTCCGTAATTAACCTTAAACCCATTTCAAAATATTTTTAAATAATAATTTTTTACCAAAACATCAGAAAGGATTATAAAAAAAAGAAACAAAACAATAATATAGGAATGCATATAAAAAATTCCTTTAAAAAAATGGGTTCAAAATAAACCATGGGTGATAAAAAGAAATTTTATTTCCAAAAAATCAGCTCTACTAACCACTTCTTTCATAATAAATTTCATAATAAATTTTATTGGAAAAAACAAAACATATAAAAGTTTCTTTTAAATCATGGATAAATTAGGGATACTTTTTCAGAGAATTATACATTTATCTCATTATAAATATTAATTATGTTTCATTAGATCACTTAATAAGCTTACTTTGGGAACATTTAATATTTCCATAAAACACAAAATATGTCATAGATAAATCATATTAGTAACTTGGGGAATCGTTTTCCACAACAGTCATTAAAATAGAATAAAAAATATTTTTTATTTTCAACCCCAATGCATTGGAGGGCTATCATAGACCCACCTATCACCTATTTATAAGGGAATCACACAAGATTGGTTAATAATGGAACAAAAATTCCATGTTTACTGAGAAACCACATGTATAAGGTTTGTAATAGAACCACATGTCATTGGTTTATAATTGAAACCTCCATACATTGTTTATAGTTGTACCACCCATCGTTGGATGGTAACCGAACCAACTATCCTTGGTTTATAACAAAATCACCAATCATTGGTTTATAACAGAACCACCCATCGTTATATTATACAACATCCACATTTCATAATAAAAATCCCATTAAAAAATAAAATAATAAAAACACTTAATATCATAAAATTTCCAACATAAAACTCATAAAAATAATCTTTTCACCCATAAAAATATTATTCTAAGTGTTGAAACATTCATTACTTTTTAAAACCCTTTTAGAAAAACCCCAATAAATTGAGAGTGTGGGTTTTTATTTTAATAAAACATGGAATAATATCATGTAATTCAAATATAAAATAATAGTTATTATATTGTAAAGATTTATTACCAATGTATACGTTTAAAAATAACATCACATTTCTCTTTTGTAATCAATTTCAAAATTATATGTAAAAAATATGTCATAATTATTCTTTTTGAAAAACATTGAATGAATATAATAAAGTGGAAAAAAGTTTTCCATTAAAATTAATCTATATCTTTATAAATTAATCAGTAAATGTATCTTGATATTATTTTCACTAAACAAAAACAGTTGGAAAGGAATCATTTAAACTGCATTTTTTGAAAAATAGTATTATTTACCTTGGGTCGGACCCATCATATATGTTCATTTTCTTCAACATCGTAGAAAAAACTCTATAGGTTTAGAAAAGCATATTTCATAGGTCGGTTTTATGATCATAAAAATTTCCCTATGGTGTGGTTACTGATGTAGTTAGTGGATTAATAAAATTATTTTTAGAACCAATGTGTTTTTAAATTTTGAATAAAAGAGACGACATGGTGTGCTTTTATATGAGTAGGGAGGTCCAGTCTTGGAATGTATTAGATTTTTAAAATAATATTAATTATCATTAATATTAAAATGGATATATATTAATAATAATCAATTATAATATGAGGTAGAGTCAAAATCCACTCATATAATAAATTATTTTATTACTTATATTATATTTGTACTCTTATCTTTTTGTTTGTACCCTTTATTTACCGTTTTGAAGATTACTATGATATAAATGATCTTTTCTATTAAGAGTTTAGTATAGTTATTATAAAAGGAAAATTAGACCATAAATGCACCATGTTTGAGATGTCTAAAAATATCACAAAACAAGGCCAACCATTGGATTTTATGAAGTTATAAATTATTTCATGAAATATTATTTATTATAAAGTAAAATTAATTTCAATTTGGGAAGGATTCATATAATTTTACCTTTAAAACTAAAAGAAAATAATGTAATTCATATATAATGGATTAATATATCTCACATATTGAATTTCATAACAAAAACATTAGAAGAAAATAATTCAATTAAATCTTATAAATATTAACATTTTTCAAATAATTTATTTTATTTTCCAATTAGATGAATAAATATAGTATCGTCGTTGCATATAAACTAAAAGATATTATTTAATAAAAAATTATAAATAAATTATAATGATAAGGAAAAATCTTTCAAATTTCATGTGAATATTTATAATTAATCATAAATTTCTTCAATATATATGTAAAAATATTAATGAAAATAAAATAATGAGAATAAAATGTTTAAATTTCAATTACATATAATACAATAAAGGTAAAAATCATGGGCTTATAGTGAAAGTTTTCACAAACATAGATTTTTAGTTATTATGGATCAAATATACTCATCCAACAAAAGTATTTCAAGATCAATTATTACAATATATTCCTTTTCATACTATTTTTACCTTCAGTTAACCCATTTTTCCATTCCTGTGGTATAAAAATTTACTATGATAGATGTTCATAATGATTAATAATAAAATGAAAATATTTTTCAAATTTGTAACAACTATTTTCAAATATGGAATCTATTTTTAATATTTGAAACTAAAAACTGAATAAAAATTAATTTAAAATAGAAACACTTAATCGTGATGAATGTTTTTCTATATTGATTTTTTATATACATTTTTTAGTAAATTAATGAATAAAATTAATTAAAAATACTTAAATGGAATTTTTTTATTAAAAACAAACTAATTTATGTGTAAAAATATTCTGATAGATAATTTGACATGCAATATAATTTTATTAGAAATAAAATTTTCATAAAAAATCAATATTTTCAAAATTCTAAAAAAATTAGACTTTTATGAAAATCCAAAAAATCATCCTAAGAAAACATTGAAATGAAAATGTAAAAAGTTAAATATATTTTTTCAAATAGATATTAAAAAGTTTTAAAAATATACATTTAATTAAACACATTTATTAAAAGTGTGTAATATAACTATTTTATTTATTAGTTAAAAACTACTTAATATTTTTATAATTATTATAACAATTTTATTCTAGAAAAATAATAAATATTAAAATTAATTGTTATTTAATTTCCTTGGTTGTTAAATCTTTACTCCCTTTTGGAATTCTCATTCTTGAAATTTTAAGGGATTATTTTACAAGTGGGGATATCTTTATATAATAGAATTTTCAGATTCTAATGTTGCTTCTTCATTTTTATGTGTTTTTTCACAAAACTATAAATTTATAAATTATTCTAAAACATTTTTCACTATGGTCAACAATATGAACTAATTTTTCGAAATAGTAAATTTGATCTTTTAAATGATCTATATCAGTGATCAAAATATTTGGTAAATCTACAACATATTTACCAAACATTGATGCATAAAATACAATATGTACCTCAGCTAAAATTTGTAGTAATGAAAATCAGTACGAAAATGATCCAACAGTTTCAAGGATTTCATATGGCCAATATACCACGGACTTTTATACACTTTTTACATTAACACCAAAAACTTTTCCATGGAGATACTTTTAGAAAAACATGATCACCTACCTTAAAAGAATGATATTTTTAATAGTTATCCATATTTTTTTCTTTGATCTATCCACCTATGTTGTTGAATTTTATTCACATTATTAACCATATCATTTTCAAATTATAATACGAAAAAAATTATTTTTCATACTTGTTCCGAAAAAATGCGACCCTGACACTGTCTTCCAAATATTACCTCAAATCTTGTCATCTATACATCATAATTAAAACTTTAATTGTATAAAAAAATAACTATTAATATATATTTATCTGAAATTATATAGTAATCCATTGAAAAATTAAAAATAATATTTTCAATGGTATGATTTGTTTCTTGGAAAATCAAACTGACTAAGGCGGATGGGTCATATTACATGAAACATGGTTCCTAATCTCTTATGAATACCCTTCCATAATGTCAAAGCGAACTGAGGATCACATTCAAAAATTATATTTTGAGGATAAATATGTATGATTAATATATCTATGAGGCATAGTCAAATAATTAATCTAAATGTATTGTATCTTGAATGGAGTTAAAATGAGAGTATTTAGATTATCTATCAAGAATACCCTAGATCACATTAATACATCAATATTTATTTGGTATTCTCGCCATTAAATATATTGATATATTTTAGTACATAAAATTTGGTACTGGAAAAGGATAAATCTTCCACTTCAGCAAGATTCACTTTTCTTTAATTTAATGATAAGTAAACCAATTCATGATGATGTTATCAAAATCTCTTCACATTCCATCACATTAATAATACTCCTGACGATATTTGTGCAACTTAATGTCACCATGAATAAGTGATAATGGGGAACAATGGGATTCAATCTAGAAAAATCACAGCAATTAAGATTCAAAAAACACACATTAACTTTTTCAAAATGTGATGAAACCTTATTTATAAATATTAATCCTTAGAAACATGCCTTTCTTTATAGATATTACCTTTTCTGTTAAAACATGGCCCTACATCTAAGATTTCTTAATACTTTCTAATTGATATGATTTTATTGGAACTTATAACAAAATAGAGGATGTTCATACCACACAATTTATAGTCTTAATTTCATCAAATCATTAGCCAGAAGTTTACATTCCAAAAATTACATGGAAAATACATCATTAATTTTTTTG
Source organism: Viscum album (assembly GCA_963277665.1). Taxonomy (NCBI): domain Eukaryota; kingdom Viridiplantae; phylum Streptophyta; class Magnoliopsida; order Santalales; family Viscaceae; genus Viscum; species Viscum album. The sequence goes on from OY728146.1 coordinate 367,754,823, forward strand.
ACACAAATAATTAGCTATGTTTTTTTCATTTCTTGTATGATAATAAATTGTTCAATCCATATAATTAATAAGTTCCATCCACCTTCTCTATGTCATGGTCAAATCATTCTATCTAAATATATACTTTATCATTTTTTGATCAATATATTTTTTATATACTAATACATATAGATGATTAATCTATCATTTTAAAGAAAACAATAGATGATATTTATAGATCTTGTGTAGGATAAATGACGTTATGATGTTTTAGAATCAGTGATGTATACGAAACTACCTGCTCATTTTGTATCAGGATAGAACCAGGATCCCACAAATAGGTATTGTTGTTGATGATACACTAAACATTTCTAGAGGGAATGGACTAAAATATATCACATACTAGTAATATTTTATGTTCCTAAAAACAATCATCACATTTTTTTCAAGGTTAATTTAACTCCTTTTCTTGTTACCATAGTCAATGGGCTAGACAACTAAGTAAAATTTCCAATAACAATCTGATAGTAACACAATAATTAATGAAAAATATATTTATCTAGGAAAACTATAGATATTTTACACTCTTAAACAACTAAATTTGTATCCCTCAACAAAGTTGTTCCTTATTTATAAATAATGTTACAATGTCAATAAAACCGTTGAAATGAAATTTTGCACTTTATAAAATTTTTATAAAAATTATTTTATTTTATGGTATGAAATAAAACCATTATGTGTACACCATGATCCCCATGAAATTTTAAATAACCATATATTTCATTATTAGATAGAACTGAACACATGCCTATGTATTAAATAAAAAACAAATTATAACATCCCTAAAAACAAATGTTGAATTAGAAAACCCAATGGAAATAAATATAAACTCACAATGTACACATATAGTCTAAAAGTATTTCATTAGAATATATTTCCACTTCTAATTTAACTAATGATACCAAGAAAAATGTTCAGTATTTTATCGGTAATATACTCCAATGCCAAAATCAATATTTTATTATCAGTAATAGTGCGGGTATATTAAAAATCAACAGAGATACGAGAGAAGGAAAATATGGGGAAAAAGATTATGGGGTCAGAAATAATAGACCCTAGGAGTGTCCCCTCTAAAAAATATTTTTTTATTTATGTGGAATAGTTCATAAACTATAGAATCGTGTGATGAGAACCCGTTACCCAATCATGGAAGAAAATACATATTTCACATTGTTACATTCTCTCTAGTTTTGGAGAACATTGATGTGATTATATAAAATATCCTTGAATCTTAAAATGGTGCAAGAGATAGTCTAATTTATTTTCCCTATCCTAGTAGATGGTATAGATTAATAGTAAAGTACATCTAATCTGCTATTATATAAACCTTCATCTCAATGTGTAAGAGTCATTTTGTTAGAATTACATTTTCTTAGACTAGAAGATAATTTATGTTGTTGAAGTAGGATGTGTAATATATAATAGAATATACCCTATGATCATGTACAATGTCATAACCCAACATGACTCCTTTATTTCAGGATTTTTTTTGAAATTGAGAATGGAGTGATGAGGATTCTATCGAACCCATCATCACTATGGGATAGTAGTCACCGAACGGTAGGAGGATAAAGTATTAAACAAAGGGAGAAGATAGTGAGCCTCATCCAAGTTCATGTGAATCCTTTCTAGGTCAATCAAGAGGTTCATGGATCACATATAAAAGGATATATTTTTATATGTGGTGCCTTATTAGATGGATTAATTTAATTCCTTCCAAATATATAAATATAGAAATAAAAAATAATCATTCATGCCTTATTATCTAGACGATAATTTCCAATCCCTTAGAACCATTCATTTTAGAAAGAAGTGACCGAAATCTCATGATGAGACATGTATATGATGTCACAGAAATTGTTCCATACAATGATTTGCCAATAAACTTCAAAAAATAAATGGTGTGTCATTTTATCCTAAGGAACACTATAGTATAAGGACATGGAAGTTATATTTATTGAAAATCCTAAATTTTATCATTAGTTTGATTAGAATAGTTTTTGATGATCCAATGCAAGAAGGTATATTTTTTTAAATATCTTTATTATAATAAAATTCACCCTAGTTTTCCAGATAATTCAATGACATCAAAATATGTCAAAAATCATTCACTAAGAATTCCCTTGATTAGGATCCCATGAAAATGTATTTTTACGGCTTGGATATACACTATATTAGATTGAATATTTTATAATATACATCATTTAGAATATAAATGATGAACTCATGGTATTTATGTGATTTCATGAATGTGATTATGGGAACAAAAATCCCAAAAGGTTGATTTTGGTTCACTCCTAGTTTTGATTCTAGACTTTTTTAATCCCTCAACTATTAATCCAATGACTATGGTTGAAGAGGATTGGAAAATGAGGTTTTTGAAGGAACCAAACCAATGAATTACTCACTTTTGGTGTATGCATGTCACATCCAATCTTTTCTAATACTGTCCTAACCCAAATAATCTAAACATCGAGAACCTCCAATGATATCTTCATATTAAAATACAACATAGTTCCAGAGATTCACCTAACACTTATACGCCCCTTATTCAAAGGATTTTCCAGCCTTCCCCCTAAAACCCAATGGTATTTTCATTTTATGTGAGAATACAATATCAAAGAATCCATATTCTTTTCTATAAATGATAAAACCCCTTTATAATACTTTATTTCAGAAATCACATGAATGGGGATAGAGGAAAGGATGGTCCTAACCAATTTTATTCTAAATATGAATTATAAGAATAGTTTATTCAAACTCACAATCTGGCTATTTATGTTATCAAAAATATTATCAAGTTGGTGAATAAAAAGCCTATTATGGGATATCATGGTGCCAAAATATTCCATTAGAAAATTCACTGTTTGAATGTTAATTCTATTCCCAAAATATTTCACATACTTTTCCAAAAATCATCTTTAAATAGAAATGAAACAATATTTAGGATGGAAAAGTTGGCCACTCCATTTAAAATATTCATCATGGTTCATTGTAATTCCATGAATGGATATCATACAAACATTAAATAATAATTTGTTTTAAATGAACATTAAATTAAATAAACCCCAAATTTGAAACCCAGAATGATAAAGAAGAATGATGCCCTCTATTTTTTTAGTTCATTAGGATATAGGGGTCTCTTGTGTTTGGATAAAAAGGGAAGGGGAGAAAAGATCAAAATTTTAAGGACATTTTCTATTTAAATAAACTATATTTCTTCCCAAAGAAGGATATGGATAACCATGAGGAATAGAAACACATGAACATGATATCAGTGGCCCACAGAGATAATCCCATGCTTGTATTAAAATTAAGTATAATGTTTCAAAAAATTCAATAACATTTTTTACTCATTTATAATGTGAATACAATGTTAAAGATGAATGAATAATGGTTGATATCAGTAATTACCTATTTATCTAATCCTATAGTATCATGGATCTCCCTCTATTGATAAAAATATGTTGTCCTTTATAGATCCTAAATGGAAGATGACTAGAATGTCTTTAATAATACATGAAATCACCTTGATATGGATATCTCACAAACTAATGGGTATTCCGTGTTTAAATATATACATATCAATTTTTTTGGTCATAATAAAAATAATATACAAACTGTGCACGTGAGGGATGTAGCCAGTGTGGATGAACTATTACCCCACCTGCACTAGGTCTGGCCCCTTTTAAACATACATGGGAAACTATCTAGGCCAGGAACACAAACAATTTTGAGAGTCCACACATAAATAAAGACCTTATATTCACAGATAATCAATTTAATAGACACAATATCTTGATTTGAAACATTATTAGGTTTGTTGTGGAATATTTATGCATGACCTCTCAACTAACATTCTTATATATTGGGGTTGAGCCCCTCTATTAATTATTTTAAATGGTTCTCCTCTATACATACAACCATTTCATGGTAATTAGTGTACAATAAATTTTACATAGGATATTAGACCTATATAACCTCTTAATTTCATTAATACAGGCATTCAAATAGGTCATGTTATGATATCCTTCCTAGAAAAGTTTGATTGTGAAATGATATCACACCATTCATTCATAAAAAAAACAATTTATAAAAAAGGTATATTTTAGGAGAAATCAATGAAAAAAAATTCACATCTCAATAATTTATTAGACTATAATCATGCAGTAGATATGTTTAATATAGTATAAATATCCTAGAATGGAGAGGTATGAATAGTTATCCAGGACATGATATCACATTTTATTCTCATTATTTTGTTGAGGAGATAGATCCACGAGCTTCCTAATTTTGGCGTCTTCCATGAATCCCCAAAACTGGATGGAATCCAAATATATTTTTCAAATAATAAGAAAAAAGGAAACAATATCACCAATATTTCATATTACACTTTTAAACAAGAAAAGTAGAGTGTTCAAAAAGGATGAGAATGATTTGAGAAAGTGTTGCATCCAAAAAAACCTAAGATTTCATTGAATGTAGCAGTACATTAACAATAAAAATACTATATATGATGGTTTATTTTTTGGTCATTACAAGTGGTGAGGATGTCTCCCATGAATCCCATGTCTGTGAGGCCAAAGCTGTCCACAAATGAAACAAACTCTTATGTTCCCTAGAACTGATCAATCAAGACCTCAGTATGAGGAAAAGGGTAATTTTTTATTATAGTGATGTTAGTTAAGGCTCTGTAATCAATGAAAATCCTTATCAAGCCATTATCAATTTAAGTAATATGTTCATTAATATGTACACTATGATTTATCACCAAAAGTAATGCCTAATTTTTATGATGTGATAATTGTATTTTAATACAATTTTTTTAGAAATGTGGAATTGCAATGACCTTGTATTAAATACATTATTATCATTTATTGAATAATCCATAACATACCTATAATAACTTCATTAGGTGGACCAAAATAAACTGTAGTTATAGATAATTATTTCCACCACTTTTTCAGGTGAACATGTTGATTTATAAACATAGTAAATAACTTTTGATGAAATTTTTCATATTTCCCTTACTAACTATAAATATAACACCTCACCATTTTTTGGCAATATATTTCCCCATCATTGGATTGGTTTTGATTTTTTTTCAATAATGGTTCAGATAAATAATATTACCACATCAAATGAACGTCCTATAATTATTAACACATTCTACATGGAGCATTTAAACACACTTATCATAAGCTAGATAAATTATTTTATTACCTGTAATTTCCCTTGATGGATTCATTCCCACTACCTAACACGTGTACATATTTTTATACCTATTTTCATAGAATAATTGATCATTAGTAAACTCTAATTCTACGTAATCAACACATGGAAAATGTTTCTCATGACATTTGACTTCACAAAAATCATATTCCCTTTGATATCATGGCTTTAATCCTATGTCAAATAGATTAATAAAACCTTTAATATCCTGGTTTAAATTTTGGAAATACCATTCTAATTATATTATGTCTACTTGATTAGGCTTTAAAATCATACTACCATTTTATTGATACCAACAATTATTTTTCTACTGCTTGCCAAAAATATTTATTAATAAATTAATCAAGTAAGGTATTCTTAAATTCATCCCATTTTATGGAATTTATCTATTCTTTTTTATTTGATATTCGTTACCACTATCCACCATAGGTCAACATCACAGTCAAAATTCAATAAATAAATTGTTCTATGTTACGTTTTAAAACACTAATGCTTGAGAAAAAATTCTATATGGATTTAATGAATTATCATTTTACATTCCCAAGGTCATATGGTCCACTGAATATTAAATGTTCTTTTTTCCTGAATGGTTCGAAATATTCATTTCTCTATTATGTAATCATGGGATTTCTCTCACATAGATACCAACATAATTATAACTCTCTTAAATTGTTCCTTAAATAAAATAAACATACCTATTCTAGTTAGAACCATTATAGGTTTCTGATTCATATAGATATCATCCCCTTAGTACCTTCTAACTTTAAATTTCTTATTTCCAATATGGGAAACCATTCCAAATAGAAATAGTTTAGTCAATGAAACATAATTATAATCAAATTATATATCATTTATACTTAACCCTCATGTAAAATATAAAAATCATATTTTATGAAAATTAATATTAACCCCAAAAAAATTACTCTGATTCCAATAGTGATTTTTTCCTTATACACCATATATTATACATTATTTACAAAATATTTCATTTTATATCATTGAAAATGATCTTTTAGTTATATATTTTAAGATTTTTAGGTCATAAATATTTTATAATTAATTAATAATTCATATAGTGGTAACATCAACTTTGTATCTATTTTTTCCTCAAAACTAAACATCTAGGATATGATATTTTTTTTACATTCATGAAATATCTTCAAAATTGTATTCTTTTCATAATTTTTTCGAAAAAAATCGTTCAAACCATGTGAAAAACAATATAAAATGTGGCATGTGCTCCAAAATAATTTTAATGGGCATGAAAATAAATATTGAAAAGCCTAGTCCATTAATAATTATAAAAATTTATCATTTTCATAAAACAAAATTGGATCCAATTAAAAATTTTCTTAACCGTGAAATAAAATTCTCTGCCTACGTATTTTCATTATGGTTTTATAAAAATTTAAAAGGAAAAATAAATTGGTAATGATTTAATTTAATTCATTAAAAAATAATAAAATTTTCTCAAAATTTTATTCTATTACGCCATAGGAATAAGAAAATAATTTTTAATAGATAGAAACTCATTAGATCTCGTAGAAAAATATTAAGGTTTTCACAAAAACCAATAACAGGAATAGATTAGTCACATTGGGATCATGGGACATGATTTCCCATATCACTCTTAAAAATTGAATAACTAATATAATTGAATACCATACCCAAGGAATTGGAGGGATGTCATGGAACCACCCATATTTTGTTTATAATGGAAATATTAATCCATGTACTATAATGAAACCACATATCCATTGTATATAATGGAACCACCAATCCTTTGTTTATAACAGATCCTCCTATCTTATGTTTGTAACAGAATCGCTCATCATTTATTTATAATGGAACCACCTATAATAGTTTTATAATGGAACCACCCACCCTTGTTTTTAATGAAACCACATATCTACGGTTTATAACAGAGAAAACTATCCTTGGATTATAACAAAATCACTATTACATGGTTTATAATTGAACCACCCATCCTGGGATTATAACAAAACCACCCATATATGGATTTAAATGGAATCACCCATCATCATTACAATGATCAAGAACCAAAACATAACAATAACATAAGATATTTAAATTTATAAGATTAAATTAAAATATATATTCTTTCCACCCTTAATAAAACATTCCTCGATATTGATATATCCAATAAATTTGAAACCCTTAAAAAAATAAAATACGGAAGTAGGGTTTTTTGTTAATGAAAGGATGAAATATTAATTAGAAATTCAAAGATAAAATAACAACAACCATGGTGGGGAAAATAATTTTCTCTTTATACATTGAAATAAAACAATCCATTTATCTTATGTAAAGAAAGAAAAAAAATTATGTATATATTACATAACAATACTCCTTTTCAAAATAGTTAAATATAATTAAAAAAATGAAACATTAAATTTCCATCATAATTCATTTATATCTATATAAATAACAAAATAAAACAATTTTTAAAAATTGGTCATTGAATATTAATAGGTTAATGGGAAACATTTAAGGGTGATTATTTTAATAAATTCTCATATGTTGAGTCAATGTTGTCACATACATTCATTATCTTGCTCTTATTCAACATCCCCTTCAGTTTTAAATGAAATTATTTTGATGTATGATATTATCATAAAATAGAGAGACATATTACATGAATATGTATGTAAGTATGGAATTATTTTAGGGATTTGACAAATGAAAATGATTTTTATGTGTGTAGAAAATAAGAGAATTAGTGCCCTTTTATAATAGCGAGGTGGGGTCCTCTTGGATTTTATTAGAATATTAAATTATATAAATTAATTTTAACATGATAATGATTATCATGTGATTGGATTATATACATAAATATTGATTATTTGAAATCATCTAATATAATAAAAACTATACATGTTTAAATTATATTTTTACCCAAAACTTTTTCTTAACCAGCCGTAAACAGTATTAACAATTACAATTATATACATTTGATTTACTCTTACGGGGTTAATATATACACTATAAATGGAAAATTAGTTTTTTAATAGACCATGATTGATATTCTATAACATATCCTTACCACATGACTGGTTATATGATTTTTTGGGTATAAAATAATTTAATAAAAAAATATTTTATTGAAATAAATTTGAAATAAATTTTAGAACTATTCATTTGTTGTGAATTTTAATACTAAATGAAAAAATGGAATTAAAATAAATATAATTCAGTACTATATAATATATAATTTTGATATGACAAAATCATTGATAAAAATATTTCTTTTGATTCATATTATGTTTTATATATTTTAAATCATTCATTATATTATTATATGAATTTACTAAATATTGTATATGCATGACATATGAATCTAAGGTAATTATTTAATCACTATAAATTATTGATAAATACCATAATAAATAAAAACAGTATATCATTTAAAGTAATATTTATTACAAAATATAATTTTTTATCTCATTGTAAAAAAATTTGATGATAATAATACCAAGAGAATGACATTTTTGACATTTATTTACATAAAATATTAAGATGGTCAAAATAATTTTCACATCAATATAAATGGTCATATATTATAATATTGGATGACTATGGTTTAAATATATTCATAAAATAAAATTATGTAAAGTTCTATTGTTTCTTTATAATCCTATGATAATTTTATTTAAACATAATTAACACATTTACCTTTACCATGATAACAATATTTATTATTATTACTATTCATACTTTCTAAAAAAAATAGAAGTATTTAACAAATTTTTATCAAATGATTCTAAATATGGAATTATTTTTTTATGATTTAAAATAAAAATTATTAAGAATCTAATTTACAATTAAACATGAAAACCTCGAGGATAATTGTTTATCATAAAAATCTATATTTTAGTACAAATAAAATTTCTATAATAAATTTAAGTATAATATTCATTATAAATGACCTAATTGAGTTTATTATACTAAAAATGAACTAATAAAAATTTTAATCTAATCGATAATATAATGTTACTTTTTATATGATTTAATATAAAATACAACTTTAATTAAAAGTAAATGTTTTCACTATTCATTCAAAAATATGTCATTTCCAAAAGAAAATATATTTATATAATTTTGAAATTATAAAACCAAAAATGAAATTGATATTTTTAAAATAAAAATCTATAATTTTAAATATATACTTTTAAATAAAACAATATAAGAAAAGTGTTCAATTATACTATCTACTTTTTATTTAAAATTTAAATACCATTTATATAATGAATATAACTATGTAAAAATTAAATACTAATAAATATAAAAATATTTTTTATATAAATACCAAGGTTGATAAAAATTATTTACATGTATTTTTTATTCATGGTTATAAAATGATAGATTAATATTCCATCTCAACCATTGGGATTAGAACAAGAATCTGAAGATGAATGATTGAAATAAAATGCCTTAAATATATGAAATATATTATAAATAACCACAAAATAAATTTCCCCACATTTAATCCACATTTATATTTTTAGTAAATGTGCATTCCTTTTGTGGAGGACTGATTGTCTCATCAATGTCCATGTATTAATCAAAAATAGTTATACAAATAGTTGAAAAAAAATTTTAAATGGAATCATTAATAGTTAACTTATAGTTAATTTTAATATATAAATAATGTGACTGTAATATTATCTTTAATAAATATAATAACACTAATATTTTCTTGTTTTCATTGAGATAGATAATAAAATCAATTTTCTCTCAAGACGTATTCACATTTGCTTTATGAATCATTGAATGATGTTCATGCTTCCCAATATACTAGAATAGATGAACCATGTGCTTCATGTCATTCACCATCATTCACAATGAGGATTTATTATTTTCATTGAAATTTCATGATATTTTTTATATATATAATGTATGATCCTCTATACCCCTCACCCAATAAAAATTATTGGAACTTACCTACATTCCAGGATAATAGTGAGGAAATATTTCATGGGACCCATAAGAGTGAAACAACTATAGAAACGGTCATATGAATGATATTTTATAATATGATCCCTTTTAAACTAATATCATATAAAATAGGGTGTATAATTTTGTTATCAAATAATGTGGATGATTTCTCTCTCTTTGAATTTCTGAATCAAAGTCGTTGATAAACCAACATTGATATGGATTTTTTCACACAGTTCTATTTAAATCATATGGACATAGATTTCAAATTCAATTATTATGGAAGGTATAAAACATATCACGAAAATTTAATTAATTTCATATCACTTGTGATTCATCCAATGAATATTAACTCATCATGAAAATATGTTGTCACAGTTTTCATCCATATATTAAACTATGCAACTCACGGTGAACATTAATGATGATCTCATAGATACATACCAATACACACACTTACTATATAGGTATATACAATGAAGCATAAATCATATTGAATTCATACTAGAATGACTATCCTTATGACCATCCTTCTTAAAGATCAATATTTTTTATATTCATGGGATGAATTCTAAATGATTATAAAGATCAAGAACGTGATAGTCTAACAACATCTATATCCCTAAAATTTATTATATATAGTCCATAAAGAATATTTATTTATGAATATTTTAGTTATATCAATCGGATCTAATTAAAGATAGGAACTGATATAACCCATTGACATGATAAATATTTTATGTATATTATCACATTAAGGTTTCATTGATGGATAATTTTTATTTGATATTGAATTTATATTACAATAATCAAATGTAAAGAGTTTGTTTTTTCTAGATAACATACTCCAAAAAAATTATCTAATATTATTATTAAATGATTTATCATTTCCCATATTGTGGATCCCTGTATCATGTTTATGTAAATGTACAAAAATTTATTTTTTATATTGAATTTTGATTTTTGTTTTCATATTTTTTCTAGTTCAAATTTTTTTTTCACTACATAATGGCCACACTGTGACATAGGTTGTCCATGCAACAACGTGTCTTTTGTGTTATAAAATTCTAATTTTATAGTGTTGTACATGACACATCCTAGGGGTATTTCATAATATAGGATGGTGGATTGAATAGTTATCATCCTATGCATGGAAAAAACACTAAGAATGGTGTATAAGATATTGTATCTGGAGACGTTCAATGCATAATAATAAAATGTTTATTCTTCTGGAAGTGATCATCTATGTGTGGATTTCACATTTTTTGGATTATGATAATGGGGTAGGATTTTTTGTTACGGTGTGTTTTAGGACACTCTAAGAAAATTTAAACCATTTAAATCATAGATAGATTATACATGAAACATACACATATGAAATAATGTCATCTTAGATGATAAATGGTTTTGATAAAACACTTGAAATGAATTCTTGATGAAAATATAATTTCTTCTTCAAAATAATTTTTATTTTACAAAATTGCAAGCAATTTTAAAAGAAAAATATTTTTTTGAAAATATTCATGAAATATTGTAGAGATATCTTCATGAAGATAAGGCGTTGTAAAATTTTAAAAATTCATTCATGCTGTATAAGTTAAGAAAAGCATGTTCTCTTACTTTTTTCAGAAAAGTAAAAAAGTACCAGGTATGGTAAACAAAAGAAAGATTCCTTCCATAACATGTGGTAAAAGTCAAAAATGGGTAAAAAGGACTTTAAAAATTCATGAAAACATTTTTAGAAAACATATACATCGATGATAACAATAAACCCAGTAAATACACACGAATAAACAATCCTGGATAAGAAGAAGATTGGAATAATTATCCCGTACCATTGGTCCGATATGCTTCATACGTTTCCGAAACTCCTGTATAATGATTTAAATAATGTCATTGACTTATTAAATCATAATATTCATTGTTATGATATCATATATGGTTCACTTATTACTTTATATCACCCTTTCTTTTGTAAATTCCATGTTAAAACAACGTTTTGGGTAAAATTGTTTTCTTTATCCTACGTGTTAGGACATGTTTTTATTGATATTTTTAATTAAATCCTCATTTAGTTGATTAAATTATGTAAAACATGATTTATATATAATATATATTCATCATATAAATTTATTTTATAGATTGATAAATGGAAGGAAATACACTGTTCATAGAGACGGTAGGTCGTACGTACGCTTGAATGCTGTTTTCATTTCATTATTTAATTGAATGGAATTATGTAAATGAAACATATCTGTACATAAATAAAGTATCATTATTATGTAAAATATTTCTTGATTATTTATTATATTTACTTTTTAATCACACTTTAATGGTTAATCATGGAAAATGAATCTCATCGCGTTCGTGGAGATGGTATTTCATACGTACGCACGAGCGATGATATCATTCCCATAATTATTGAATATAATTGGAGTGGATGATATAATGTCAAATAAGTAGTATGTTGTTATAATAACCATATATATTTATTCATTACACCATTATTCCCATCCAAGTATGGAGGTGGTGGAAAAACTGATTACACCACGACGTAGAGATGATATTCCGTACGTACGCACGCGCGGTGATTTCATTTTCCGTAGGATTGATAGAAGGTGAAATGGGGTTGTTTCATATTTATAATAACATATCAGTATATTAGTGATACTGATGTTATTACTTTATAATTAAACAACTAATGAAGAAGAATTTGAAGATGAAATAAAACTTGAATGAATCGGTAGAAGAGATTACCTCTTATTCATTGGACCTCATTTAAGCATCCACTTATAGGAACTAGAGTTGGTCTTTTCATAAGACCATACGCTCTATAATGTTTCTAGGGAAGTTTAGAATGGAAATTTCAAGAGTTTTTCCGGGCTTGAAAGATCAAAATTGTGTAAAGGGAAGAGGGAGGAGGTTCCCTTTTATAAGGGAGGAGAGGGGAAATTTAGGATAAACCTTAAAATACTATTTTATAATAAAGTCATATTCGGTGTATAATGGCGCCAAAGTGACTTATTTAGAAGTTAATCTGGGTATGGGTCGAAATACTCTCAATAAATAAGTTTTAGACAAATTTAGGTCAATATTTTAACCTTATCATTTAGATTTAACTCTATGTTAAATAATTTATCTTTTACCATGACTTCTTGTTTCCTTACACTGTATTGTTAATAAACATACTATAACAAGACAAAAGAACCACAAGTGATTCATTATTAATATATATAACCTTATCTTAGTAATTTTTCAGAACCTTAGATTTTTAGGAATATAATAATAATTAAGAATATAATATTTGTTTTAAAAACTATTTTATGTAAATTTTGATACTATTTGGTAATTTATTTTTGTAAAAATTATAACAGAATGATTAGTTCGAATAAAGTTATTTAAATCAATAATTACATTTCATATTAACTTATAAAATTAGTTTAATTCATAAAAAGTCTCAAATTACATTTATTTGGGTAGTTATAACATCAATTATGTGAATATTTCATTAATAAGGTAATTAATGCATCATCATTGTGTCATAAATAAATTAAAATATTTAATGTCTGAAAATGATAAATAAAAAACCATTATGTAGGAAATATTTTTATCTTTATAATGAATATTATAGTCTAATTTATCCTATATATAACCCTATAATAAAAATATTTTTGTTATTAATCATTGATTTTAACTCTTTTAAGTCTTCTTTAAATAAAATAATAATAAGTGACCTAATCTAATCCAAGTGGACTTGAAGGGTAATATTTTATTCCTATGGATTTTTTTGGTCGAATTACACATATCCAATAGAATTTGGACATGTGTTATGGTAATAATAAAATCATTTTTACCCTTAATTACCCTATTTACTTTTAACCGTGGTAAATAAAAGAAAAAAGTTAATATTCACCATAATTATTTTTATTTTATTGAACCACATTTTACTCCATATTAACCGTGTCTCTTGTATTTTCTAAATTCTACTCACAGAAGTGGTAAAATTAAATTTTATGTAAATTTTCACATTGTCCTAGGAGGTGGGTAAAAGACGGTAAAAAGTTCAATAAAATTTTCATATATCTAAAATTATTATAAAATGACTTCAATGAATTACATTGAACTTATATTGGTATTATGTATCTATTTTACCTAAAATATATTTTAATAAAATAAATTATTATTTAAAATAAAAGTCGGTTTTAACCAAAAACATAGTGTTCTCACTATTCATCAAAAAATGAATGTTTTCAGAAAAATTCCAAAAATTCACCCTAGGCTAATTTAAATATTCTGAATTAAAAAATGAAGTCCAATTTGAATGATAAAATTTATAAAATTTCAAAAAGTGGGTATTACTATTCATAACGACTAGTTTATATAATATTTTAATAAAATATCGTTGTTTAGTGAAACTCGGTATTGCGTACAATGCAAGCTATTGAGGATGGTTGCTCTTGCATGTAATGCAAGGAAAGTTAGGGTTGCGTGTAGGGAAAGATTCTTTTGGTTTTTCATATAACATAATCAAAATATAGTTCACTTATATGTTGATCAAAATCTATACTTGGTGTTGTGTAAAATTAATTTTATTCGAAAGAACATGAAATTGTGTGAATCACAAGGCAAGAATATGGTTGCGTATAGCACAACCTAATCTCGGTGAAACGTAAAAAAAAGCATCAAAGAAATTAAAAAGAATAATTCACATAAAATCCCGGGGTGTTACATTCTACCACCCTTAAAATGAATATCGCCATCAAAATTCGTTGGGGTTATAAATCCTTTACAACTTTAAAGATTCATTAATAGAAATCCACATTGTAAAAAGGAATAGTAAATCATCATTTTAAAAATGAGTGTTAGAAAAATAATTGATAAACAATGTAACTCATCACTGGGTTTCCACATAGGAGAATATAGGTGAAAAATATGGATATGGAAGAGAAATCTACCCATCATGTTTAGATGAAGAGTGGTAGAGAACATGGCTATGAAACAATCCAACAGTCATAAATCCATAAATTTGTGAGGATCTAAGGTACCATATGATTCATCGGATATGAGGGTACAAGGACCATGTCTTTAGTTTTCAAGAAAATTTCCATAATGTTGAAAATTTGTTGAATTAAAATAAATACTTACTTGATTCTGGTATAATGTCACCGTTGTTCAGGCCTTGAAAAATTTCCACTTCATCCCTTTAATAAATGAAGTTGAATTTGTCATTTGTGAAGTTTTAGTAGATCATGTGATAGAATGATCGGTCATTCCATCTGTCTCAAACAAAAGGTTAACAAAAGTTATCAAATATACATAAGTCCATCTATGGTGAGGATAATCGTATATGATTCAAAAAATGGACTTATACTTCATCTATCATACCGATTAATAAAATAAAACTAGTATCTAATATCCAATTCCGTCATGTAGGCCAGAGGTAGGTGATAAAGGCATGTCACACTTCAGTTGTGGGTTCGATTCCCGCAACCTTGTCCGATGCGATGGGTTGTCACTCATCCTATGGGTTGTCCTTTCTCTAAAACTACACTATTATAACATTCCAAGAATAGTATCGAATGATTTTCTAGACTTAAACAATTCTTTCTAATGTCCAACATAATCCATTCCCACCTTTAGGCTTATCGAAAATACTTCTATCCAAACATATTTTATAAAGAAAACGATTACTAGAAATGTCATCAACCAAGCATGTGAAGGCCATCAATTATCACCCATATATCATAAAATATATCTTGATGGTCACATTACAGACATGTGAATACCTTAATTATATATTCTCTTGAAACATGAATCACCATATAACCATAGTGAAAACATGAATTCAATCAAAATTTAAATCGTTCCACATTCCAAAATCCCAAAAGTTCTATATACTCAAACCATGATATCAAATTGTCCTTGTATTAGTGATGAGCTCATTAATACTATCAAATATCTCATTATCTCCTTATACCTTCATTATGCGCATATTATCTACTTTCAAAAAATATCTGAATAACCATTCATGGTTACAGGTACCATTCAATATATACTTTCAAATACATTAGAGAAAACAGTAGTGTAACAATCCGTAGATGTGTCTTTATTCTATAGTTCTATTACCTATACAACACAACTCTTGATAAACCTAAATCATTCCACTACCTTCTTAAACCATTGACCATGATTGACCAATTATTTTGTCACACATATCATTTTATTCTTTTAATCATCATCAATATAAATACTACCCATATGACCATGATGATTCTCTTCAAGAGACATTCCCTTAGGGAATTGGTTTGCATAATGCCCGTACATTCCACATTTAAAACATTTAACCGTTGTTGATGTCTTAGAAATACCATTATCCCTGTCAATGGTGTTAACTGAACCTTTTCATTTGCAATTACTAGCTTGGTTTCCTTCTTTTCCACACCCAAAGAATCTTCTTGTTCCTTTGAATCATTCTCCCAGATTCCTCTTCCCACATGATTTACATGAGAAAATTGAACTTTCTTTCCTCTATGATCATCATGAAACTCCATCATTCTCTTATTAGCTGAGTCCGGAAACTTACCAAAGTTGAGATTATTGATCATATTATAATATTTTTGATTAGGCATAATAATGGTGTTTGGACATCCAAATCCCATTTCATTTTGTTTCTCAGGAATAATATCATTCCATTGTCCATCACATTCTCCATTAACAAGAATCCCCATGTTTCCTGCCATTTATTAAAACCAAAAAAGAATAGTATGAGAGGAAAAACTCATACTAGAAAAACAACATAATCAAGGGAAAACAATATCGAACATATTAGGTTTAATTCTAATATTTTTACCATAATTCTATGACTATAACCTATACCAATACAAAACCTTAGGGACATCCATATACATACCTTAGAAATATCTCTACGGATATCACTAAAGTTTTTGAATCCATGTTTCCAAATGTAAACTAAACCTTTCCTCTAGAACCAACTATAACTACCCATATCATGACGTACATGGACATTACATTACTTTTTTGGAATACATAATACATAAACAAACCAACACTCAAGGACCGTAATAGTTTATTCTCTTTGGAATCTCGGAACATAATCTTCTTATCATGGTTTATGATCTTCAACATCGCTGATAAAGATATCTTATTTCCTACCTAAAAACTTCCTTTATATCTTGTGGAAAAAGGAAACATAAAAATGGTGAGTTCAAATTCTCAGTAAGGGTTAACATGGAAACATAAAACAATCCCTAAACATTTGAACGTAAGAACATGAACATAAAACAAAAAAATCATGAATAATGAAATAAATATTGGCAATTCAAAAGGAAAAGATCATAAAGAAAAATTAATCATGATACATAACATGGGAACAAAACATGGAATTGTGGAATACCATTAATCACATGATATAATTTCCATACTATCCAAGGAATTGCTGCCAATACCATCTTAGTGGAAAAAGTCCATTTCTGTATCGAGTTCACTCCTCGTTCCAGTCCTATATCACTGAACTGGATTAACTTACCATTCCTGCCATGTCTATCTCATGAGATATAAATCTTTACCCAATGCATTTTAGGGATATATAGGTCCCACACATCTCATAATGATATCATTCTTACGTGTGCCACAATATAAACATTAATCAATCATCATAACCCAAATAATAAAATGGGTTTCATAAACATGATGACATCATAAAATAATCCATATAGTACAAATGGATATCATTTCTTCATGAGAAAAGTGAAACCATTCAAATCATATCTACATTATACTTGCAACATACACATATGAAATAATTTCATCTTAGATGAAAAATGGTTTTGATAAAACAGTTGAAATGAATTCTTGATGAAAATATCCTTTCTTCTTCAAAATTATTTTCTTTTTACAAAATGCCATGAAATTTTAGAAGAAAGGATTTTGATGAAAGTATTCATGAAAAATTGTTGAGATTTAATAATGAAAATATGGCGTTATAAGACCGTAAAAATCTATTCATGTCGTATAAGTTAAAAAAACATTTTCCTCATACTTTTGTCTCAAAAGTAAAAAAGTACCACCAATGGTAAACAAAAGAATGATTCCTTCCATAACATGTGGTAAAAGTCAAAAATGGGTAAAAAGGACTTTAAACATACATGAAAACATTTTTAGAAAACATATACATGGAAGATAACAATAACCCCAATAAATAGTTATGAATAAACAATCCCAGATAAGAACGAGATTGGAATAATTATCCCTTACCTTAGGTTCGATATGTTTCATACGTATCCAACCCTCCAGTATCAATATTTAAATAATTTCATTTACTTATTAAATAATCATATTCATTCTTATGATATCATATATGGTTCACTTATGACATTATATTACTAGTTCATTTGTAAATTCCATGTTAAAGTTGTGTTTTGGGTAAAATATTTTTATTTATCGTACATGTTTGGACTTGTTATTCTACATATTATTACTTATATCGTCATTTACATAATTCCAGAATGTAAAACATGATTTATATAAAATATATATTCATTATATAATTATATTTGATAAATCGATAAATGGAATTAAATACACCTTTCATGGAGATGGTAGGTCATACGTATGCTTGAACACTGTTTTCGATTCCTTATTTAATTGCATGGAATTAAGTAAATGAAACATATATGTACATAAATTAAGTATCATTATTATTTAATATATTTCATTATTATTTATTATTATTTATTATATATACTTTAAAATCATACTTGAATGATTAATTATGGAAAATGAATCTCATCTCATTCGTGGAGATGGTAGTCCGTACGTACGCACGAGCGATGATATCGTTCCCATAATTATTGAATATATTTGGAGTGGATGATATAATTTCTCATAATAATTATGATTTTATAATAACCATATATAGTTATTATTTACACCATTATACCCATCCAAGTTAGGTGGTTGGGGGAAAACTGATTACACCACAGAGTGGAGATGGTATTCCATACGTACGCATGCGCAGTGATTCCTTTTTTTGTAGGATGGATAGAAGGAGAAATGGGGTTGTTTCATGTTTATAATAACATATCAGTATATTATTGATACTAATTTTATTAATTAATAATGAAACAACTAAATTATGAGATGTTGAAGATGAAAGAAAACTTGAAAGAATCGGTAGAAGAGATTACCTCTTATTCGTCGCACCTCTTTTAAGCTTCCTCTATAGGCACTATGATTTGGACATTATAGGAGACCAGAACCTATATAATATTTCTAGGTATGTTTATAAGGGAAATGGGAAGAGGTTTGCTATGCATGAAAGACCAAAATTGTTTAAAGAGAAGAGGTAGGAGGTGCCATTTTATAAGGGAGGAGAGTGGAACTTTAGGATAAAACTTAAAATATAATTTTATAATAAAGACATATTCAGTTTATAATGGCTCCAATGTGACTTATTTTGATGCTAAAATGGGTATGGGTCGAAATCATCCCAAGCAATAGGTTTTATATAATTTTATGTTACTATTTTAACCTTATCATTTGGATTTAACTCTATGTAAAATAATTTATCTTTTACCTTGTCTTCTTGTTTTCTTGTACTATATGGTTAATAAAGTAACTATAACATGAAAAACAAACCCTAAGTGGATAATTATTAATACATATAACCATATCTAAGTCATTTTCCAAATCCTTAGATTTTTAGGAATAGAATATCAATTAATAATATAATATATGTTGTAAAAACTATTTTATTTCAATTTTGACACTATTTTTTTATTGATTTTTAAAAAAATAAAAAATGCATGATTAGTTAGAAAAAAGATAATTAAATCAATACTGACATGTCTTATTAACAAAGAAAATTAGTAGAATTCATAAAAAGTCTCAAATTACATTTATTTCGATATTTATAACCTCAATTATGTTAATATTTCATTAATATGGTAATTAATGCATCATCATTGTGTCATAAATAAATTAAATTAGTTAATGTCTAAAAATTAAAAATAAAATACCATTATTTATTAAATATTTTTATATTTATAATGAATATTTATAGTAAAATTTAGCTTCTGTATAACCTTGTATTAAAAATTTTTCTGTTATGAAACATTGATTTTAACTCATTTAACTCTTCTTTAAATAAAATAATAATAAGTGATGTAATCTAATACATGTGAACCTAAAGGGTAATATTTTATTCCTAAGGTTGTTTTTGGTCTAATTTCCTTATCCCATAGAATTAGGACATGTGTTAGGGTAATAATAATATCATTTTACCCTTAATTAACTATTTACTTTTAACCGTGGTAAATAAAAGTAAAAAGATAATATTCATCAAAAATTATTTTTAAGTTATTAAACCAAATTTTACTCCTTGATATTAAACTCATCTCTCGGACTTTCGAAATTCAACTCACAGAAGCGCTAGATTTAATTTTTTTTTGATTTTTCAAATTCTTTTATGAGGTGGGTAAAAGACGGTAAGAAGTTCAATAAATTTTTATATATCTAAAATTATTTTCAAATGAATCCAATGAATTAAATTGAACTTATATAGGTATTATGTATCTATTTTTATGGAAAATAAATTTAAATAAAATAAATTATTATTTAAATAAAAATTCTTTTTTATCCAAAAAAACTCAGTGGTTTCAATATTCATCAAAAATTGAATGTTTTCAGAAAAATACCAAAAATTAACCCTATTGTAATTTTGATATTCCAAATTCAAAAATAAAGTCCATTTTGAAAGATATAATTTATAAAATTTTAAAAAGTGGGTATTACTATTCATAACGGCTTTTTTATATAATATTTTATTAACATATCATTGTTTTGTGAAACTCGGTATTGCGTGCAATGCAAGCTATCGAGGATGGTTTCACTTGAATATAACACAAGGCAAGTCAGGGTTTCATGTAGGGAAAGATTATTTTGGTTTTGTTATAACATACTCAAAGTATAGTTCACTTATACATTGATCAAAATCTATACATGGTGTTGTGTAAAATTAATTTTATTCGAAAGAACTTGAAACAGTGTGCATCAAAAGATATGAATAGTGTTTCATATACTACAAGATAATAAGGTGTTGAGTATAGCGCAAGCTAATCTTGGTGAAGCATACAAAAAAAGGCATCAAAGAAATTAAAACAAATAATTCTCATAAAATCTCGAGGTGTTACAATCTGTTCTTTTAAAATCATTGATAAAAGACTATGTTTTTAATCTCCCTCAATAAGTCAGATATTCTCTAGGGAAGATAAAAGACTTTTTAGTGTTTTTAGTGGTCTTTTTTAGTGTTTCATGAGGGACCCAGTAGATTCAACAATTTTCACCGACCCTAAGCTTATGGGGGAGGGGAGATCATAGTGGGTGTCACCTAAGAAACCATGCATAAATTTTATTAAAGGGTGGTATGGAAGTAGTGGTGGGTTTTGGCATTTTTAAACCCTCAAAATTTATTTATGTATTCACTTGTTTAGTACTGATGCCATGAATATTAATATGTTATCTTCACAGTTTGTGTCTTATGATACTAACATGATTTGACTATATATGATCATGGGTAGAAAATACGTTATCCATCAAACTCAGATTATAATTTTTTTATTACATATATTTTTTATTCCCAAATGTACTTCTAGGGGTCCATATTCAAATCCTTCTTATTTTAATGTAATTTAATGGGGATATTGATTTTATCTTCTTAGATTCTTTATGTAGTGCCTAATTATTATGATGTTTGGGAATAGAATCCCTATTGATTTAATACATATGGATCATTACACTATCATATGTGGTGGGGATTATTATACATTCCCAAATTGATTACTTGATTAGGGTGGTGGAAATGTTTCCCTCCCCATTGATGTGATATATACATGATGGATGATTGGAATCTCCTAAAACAATTCATTGGACTCTCCCATGGGTTAGGTGCATGAATCATTTCTACATCTCCCAGATGTACTTCCTAGGGATGGGGATACTGGTATCATTATATTAATGGATTTCTAGTATGTACAGGGGTTTGGGGAGCATTCCTTTTATAGATCTCTTAAGGGTGACCCCCTGTTGGATTTGTCCATGTTTCAATTTCATGACCACCTATAGAGCCAGACCTAGGACTCAGACATATGATTGTACTTCGAAGGCACTAATGGAATTTCATTAATATTAGCGACCTTTTATATGATTAACTATTGTTATATTAAATTCATCCAAATAATGATTGGAGGAATGTATGGGGGGACCTATGTTTAGGAAAGTGATCCACCAATGGTGGCATAGCTTTCCCATATACATTTCTAGAACTATGTAATAAAGCTATTTTCATTCAATATTATGGGAATAGTGGTTGAATTCATTATATGCGGCTTAAGTGGAATGAAATCCTAGTCAATGAACATTCTATATGTTGTCCATGCATTAAGGATTATATACCCAAATATCGAATACAATTGGTATGTTGTCTTTTTTACTTTACTCATGTATGTTTGTATATATGTATATTCATGTATATATATGGGAATATATATACACCTATATAAATATAAATATTCATCATGGAACATATCCCAATTGAATAGATTTATAAAATTATGGAGTTACAATGGTTCTATATTATTTTTTATTTATCATTTCCTAGTGTACCATGTTTGGGTTAGGAATATGTCATGGGCATTCAATTATGACAAAATATTTATAGTTTCATAATTTTGGTGGACTACATAGATTATTTCTCACCACTAAACATGATCGTCTATTTGTTTGAATAACTTATGTCATCATTTTTTAAGATCACATATTTCATGATTGATATGTATATGGACTGAGGTTGCATGATTGAGTGAATCTACTGGTGTATATTCTATTGAACATGTCGGAGAAGCACGATAATGTCGTAGAGACTAGGTATGTGGTCTGGCTCAGAGTTTGAGGTAGATCAATGTATCTTATTTTTAGTTTCATATATATAATCTTTTATGTATGGTCAAACTTTTGGAAGACTGATTTTATAAGTTTTACATGCTAATTTGGGAATTACTGCATTGGATTTATTATTAGATAATTCTCCTCTATGAGTTTAATTACAGCCTCCGTTCTCTATTTGTTAAATATATTTATGATTTATGGATATTTATTGTACTATTAATATGATAATAGGATATTCCTTCCCCACTATACCATTGATATACCATCACTACTGGACATTTGCCTCTGGATTACGAGGAGGTACGTGTTAGGCCTTGTACTAAATTGGCTTGTGACACATGATTTATGGCACCTCGGTCGGGATGACACAATGTCGTATCAGTTTTTTTCCTTTACTTTTTATTAACTACTTGGATACATTAGACTTGAATTTTTGGATTGTTTCAAAACCTATTATGGATATCAATCTTGTGAATTTAGAACTCCTTTTCTGGTTAGAATTCATATATTCTAGGGATATATAATTAATGTTCATATTTTTTATGTTACAGTTGTATATGATTTACACATTGATAGCAAAAATTTTGTATATATATGATGATTTATTAAGTATTCCTCGGAAGAGCGCTAACCCTACGGCGATGGCGGCCGCAGCGAGGGCGATCCGCTAACCCTACGGCAATGGCGGCCGTCGTGGCCCCTTCCCCCATCAGGGGGGAGGGGCCTTCGTCTCCAACTCCTGCCTCAAGATTTACGCGACCGCGAGGGAGGGACTGCTTTGGACCCTCGCCGGACGCGGGTTTCTTCCTCCCCGCAATCGACGTTGCTCCGAAGGTTCCTGGGTGCGTTTCTGGTCAGCCTATTGTCCCGGTCTCAGTGAAGGAATTCCATGAAGCTTCAGCTCTACTCTCCTCGGCGCTAATCGTGAGGTTTACGAAGCGGCGACCGCTGGTGGAGCACTTCGACAAAGCAATCAATGCGGAGTGGGGTTTGAAACACCGTGCACTTGTAAGTATACTGGGACCGCGTCAATTCCTTATTTTATTTGCGGATGAGGAAGATTTGGGAATGGCTTGGTCGCGAAAGAGGATTCCTTTCTATGCGCTGGTCCTTTGAGGCGCACATGAACCGGGACTCGTCTCACGCGGCAATTTGGATTCAACTGCCTGGACTTCCTCTGCCATTTCAGAATATTGGATTATTGAGATCGATAGGCAACTCGGTAGGGCATTTTTTATGCAGTGATCAAAGAACAGCTTCCATGTCTCACCCCTTTTCGGCTAGAATATGCGTGGAAATGGACGTTGCAAAAGTGCCTCCGGAGATTGTCTGGATTGTTATTGAAGAAGAGTACAGGTACGCTCAATCAATAGTCTATGAAGCCTGGATCCCTTTCTGCTCCTTTTGCCACAAGCAGGGCCATGATGAACATGGCTGTCGAAGGAGACTCCGGGGTGGTGGAAGCTTTGATGTGCCAGATGTACCAGCAGGTGTTCCCTCGGAAGGAGAAGTGGTCACCATGGGTATCGTGAAAGACA
Source organism: Viscum album (assembly GCA_963277665.1). Lineage (NCBI taxonomy): Eukaryota > Viridiplantae > Streptophyta > Magnoliopsida > Santalales > Viscaceae > Viscum > Viscum album. Next base: position 367,779,551 of record OY728146.1, read on the forward strand.
GCGATCAGTCTTCACCTGCAGGCAGGCCTCAAGGTTGTCACGCTCCATCTAAATCAGTTGGGGACTTTGAGCCGATGGTCCAGGGGGTGCTGTCAGGGGAGGTGGATGCTCCATTGATAGGAGTACAGGCAGAAGTGAATGAATCTGGGGGAAAGGAGACCATATCAGGGGCTGTGGTGTCTACCCCTCTAGAGGTTTCTGGATTGGCCAACCGGGAGAATGACAAGCAGAATAATCTGAGCCTTGATGCTGCAACCAATATACAGGGCCGGGACATGAATGAGGAATGTAATCTCCAGTATATGGGCAGGGGACATGAGCTTCAGCAAGGCTTGGGTGAGCCTGAAATGCCAGAACAGAACACCTCAACAAGTCTGATTAAGGTGGGGGTGGATGAGGCTATTCCTTGTTCCCCAAACCGTTTTGCTCTGCTGGAAAACCAGGATGCTGTAGTGGAGCATGCTGGGGAAGATGAGCCAATACCTTTTCATCAACAGAACGAAGGTGATACAACTAATTGTGGCATTTCCCACGGAATGATGGCTAGCCAGCCTGGGGGTGGTGTGGCTGATCCGAAGGGAGTCATCAGGGCCGAACCAGATCAGGTGATTGAGGGGGCTCCAATTCAAAAGAATAGTATGAGCTGTAAAAAGAAGAAGGGGAAAAAAGATTACTCCTTGCTTCCCCCTCCATTAGAGACCCGCTCTGTGAAGAAACTACCGGTGACAATGCCCAATGGGGTGAATCAGGCTTTAAGCAAGGGGAACATAGATGAAATGGACAGCTCTACGGGGAAGATGGGGACTAGAAAGGAACCCATCCTTAGTTCCGAGGAGGATATGGTCGAGGAGTTCCTGTATGTGGACATTCCACAGGAAGAGGCTGACATGATGGGAAGGGCGGTAAGAGTGGAAGTCGATCACGAACAGGCAAAGTGTATTGACAAGCAAGACTTGATATTAATGAGAGGCTTCAATGACAAGAAAATCAGCAAAGAGGAATATATCTGCACTTGGGACAAAATGGCGAACTATTTGGAAGATGTTATTGGAGAAGATCATGGGGCTAAGGTATGGATAATGCACTGGAACCTCTACAGGGAAGAAAGCAATAATAGGCTAAGGTTGTGTTTTGGTAACATTTCCTTTTCTTATGAGGCTTCACCCCCGGTTTGACTTGGGAAGTGCAGTCGAGGCTTCCTCATCGGGCTAGAGCACTCTACCTTTCCTTGGAGGGTCATTCGAGACATGGCTGATTCGGAGGGATGGCAACATCGGGAGGGACCATGCTTGCATGGGATCGTCGAGTGGCCATCTTAGGGATGGTGGTGTTGCTGTTGCTGGTATGTGGTAGTTTCTGCTCTTTCTGGTGTTTTTCTGGGTTTGTTTGGCTTCTTTGTTGAACTTTTGGTTTCTCACTTTTCCCACAAAAGTGTTTTCTTAATAAAAAAATAATTGTCAGCATTAAGTATTCCTTTCTATTAGACCATTGTGAAAGGCCAAGAATTTATTTTGATTCTTTGACATCAAAGGTAAGACACATTTTATGAATCATATTTGAAAATAGTGTCCTTATATTATAGGTCCTAATGTATTTAATTTTACTAATGGTATAAGAAAATTGACTAATATTTCAAAAAAATACTAAATTGTGTATTAAAATAAAATTTTTTGTATAATTCGATTATATTTTTCTTATTTATATGAATTTTTATTCAGATTATAGGACATGTGGATCTATGTTGATATGTTTAGGGTTGAGGTCGGTGACTCATTCACTATACCTTGGACATATAGTGACCCTAATAGGTTGATAGAACACCAAATTCTCAAATTTCAGACCTCATTTGTGTTTCTTATTAATATTTTCTTTTTTTTATAGTGTTAGTAAAAAACTATATAGTGTATTCCCGCATACCTTGGAATGACATTCTATATAACCATCCATTGTATTTTGATTTCTAGAATGATAATTTATTATGATACCCATAATATCTAGGGATTTTATATTGAATTATACCTCAAGGGTGAATTTTAATATAGTATTTCTAGTGAGTGCCAGTTTATTGTCTCATCCATGATATATCATGTAATATGGGGAGTAGTTCCATATGAGGATTCTCAAAGAGAATCAATTCCCTAGTATGCCAATGTTGGTAGTTTTGACCCTCAAATGCCATTTTATTCTTTACCTCTGATGAAAAGGCTTGGACTTATATGAAATATTGTTAGAACATGTGAAGTAATTGTGATACACAATCCATATGGATATGTAGGATACCTTAATCCCTTTTTTGAATTAGATCCTTGTATGTCGATGTCCCTCTTGATTAAGGTAACATGTAACTAAGGTTGTCAGGAGATAATGGATTTTTTAGGAGGGGAACTACATTGTATGATCGTATGAGAATTATGTATGGTTCTTTATCTGATTATTCAATATATGAAAGGTGATGCCTTATGTTTTGGATAATGCACCATATGTTATTGTTTTTCAAACAAATTTTGTTCGGTATGACTGATCAGGATCCTGACATGGTTGACTAATTTTTTCTGTATTAACATATGTTTAGAGTGTTTGTAGAAGATAATAACTAAAATAAGTTCTCAAAATGTGTTGTTTTACAATAATTAATAAAACAGGTGAGGTTCCATATTTTGAAGTGGTGTTCCAAGGGTGCTTCTAGTTTTTTGAAAAAATTCATCATGTAGAATAGTCAGCTTATCATTAAGATGGATGACTCACAAGAGAGTGATTTAAGTGAAATAAGGTAAACATGATCTATTCATGTTTCCATTTCAATCATGGATCATTGAGTGTCCTTGTGATAGATAAGGAAATATGGTTTCAAAAACATTCTATTGGCATGGTTTCTTGGGAGTTGTGGTGATAATGTTGATTGTCTCTCTGTAGTGGAGGAGGCATCAGAAATGAACAGGTTTCCTTGAGACAATTGAACCTTATTTTGGGATGGACAAGAATTGTAACACCATTAGTATTTAGGGATTATAATTTCAAATAAATTAATTTATTTTATATATTCTTTAAATGAAATACCATGTTAATATTACACTACACAAAACACTAGCTTATCTTGTGTTTCATATAACAATGAGTTTTAACAAAACCATGGAATATTATTATCACAACCTTTCTAACCAAGCCATTATTCATAGTAATATGAACATTAATAACTTATTAATAAATATTTAGTATAATTTTTTATATAACGAAAATATATTAATAATAAAATACATAATTTTCTGTAAAGTCATTATATGTTTTCAGATTACAATTTTCACTCAAGAATTCATTTTTTGTATTTCTATGAATAATAATAAAAGTAATTTATACACTCTTATAAAAATAATATAATAATATAAAGTATATGATTTTATTAATAATGTCAATTTTATATTTGGGTGAATATTTTGGATTATTCAGTAATGTTTCATTTTTGATGGATAGTTGAAAATAAAGCATTTTAATTTAAAACTTCCAATTAAAATAATTTTTTTATATTGTTAAAATATACTTTAATATTTTTTAATTGTTTATTTAGTTAAATTATAAACATATTAGTCCAATTCAGGTAATTTTAATTAATTTCATATTGAAATTGAAGTTATCAACACTGTAAAATTATAACCATTATCACTTTAATACTCTCTTTCTCCTCACGTCTGTGAGATTAATATGAAATTAAATTTTTCTTCTTCTATGAATCGAATTCAGAAAAATTAATTCCATATATATAATATTTAAAACATATAATTTTTAATAACATGAAATTAATTTTTTACCAAAATGAATAGTTCATGTAGTAAAAATTATTTATTGGGGTTAATGTAAAAATTGGTTTACTAGGGGGTTATACTAAGGAGAAAATGGAGAAAATGTCATAAATTTTTTCCAACATCCACTATATGGACATATTTCTACACTTATGGCCTTAGTATTTATTTTTATTTTTTTGGGTGGATGATGTTTCATGAATGCGAATGATAATATAAGTTAGATAAAGAAAAAGAAAAATGTAACCTTTTTTCAATTAAATTTATATACAGCGTTAGGATATAGAAATAATACATATATTATCCTATATTTCTATGTTTATATAATTATATATATTTTTTAAATTTAAAAAAAATAAAAATAAAATATTATCTTCAATTTTTATAAATAAAACAATTTCATTAAATTATTCTCAATCAGCAATATAGTAATTTTTAAATTTACAATATAATAAAATATATGATACTAAAATTTTTATGGTGATGTTAATTGAATGAATTGTTTTTTAATTATATATTTTCAGATTTATATATCATGGTACACTATTTTTAGAATAATTGTCTATAATTCCATTATTTCCATTAGATTTTTAAATTCAATTTAAATAAATAATTTCAAAATTGTAATGACTATTTTTTTATAATAAATTTTATTTTATTAATTTATTTAAAATTAGAAAAAATACAATCTTATTCTCTGGGATTATTATATATTAATAAATGTCAACTATGTTCAATTTAATAAAAAAATAGATTATAATGAATATATTGAAAATTGAATAGTAAAACTCAATTAGAGTGGTTGTGGTTAAAGGGGTGTTTCCAAAAATTATATGATCTTACAATGAAATTAACTTCCAAAAAAAATAATATTTTTAAATTATAATTTTTATTTTATTATTTATAATTAGTGGTTATGAATTATCTAGTGGGGATCATTTAATTATAGTCTTAATGGATAAATTGTGTATGTTATAAAACTAGATAGCATAATGAAAACCCAAAATGTTAAAACTAAAGAATATAATAATTTAAAGAACCAAATTCATAAAATGTGTTTTTTTTATTTGGTGGAAGTTTTTATACCATATTATTCCACAAAAAAATAAATTATCAGTCACAGAGCCATTTGAGGTAAGATTTTCCTTCCAATAGTGATTACTTTTAAGTATTTAGAAGAATGTAACTCCTCCTCACCTATCAAAATGAACTCACTCCATTAACTTCTTCACACCTCTCATGACATTTGGAATAGCCATGATATACCCAAATTACATCCAAACTTCCATCCTCTCATCCTATAATCTTTATTTATTTAATAAATACAACCTATTATGGATTTAGTGAAAACCTAATGAGATTACCAGAAGAAGTCATAATGTTTTCAATGAGTTTTTTTATTATATATGTTCCTACACCACCACCAATTAATGTTATACCATAATAATATAATAAAATCAGTATCATCCATATAATTAAATTTTTTTTGATATGGGTACGACCTAAAACAACACACAATTCCATAAAATTGGTTTCCTAATCATTGTTTGTGTGTACATTGAGTTACCACCATACAAATAGATGTCTTTAATTTTTCCAATAAAAGATTCCATGGTTGTGAATAATGATGGATATATTTTTTATATGATATTTATGATTTTATTATTATTCAATAATTATTATATTACACACACCATCATGATTTTCATGTTTTGGGAATATGAGAACATCGTTCGTGTGTAGGGTGGACTACCACCTCGTGAAGAGAAATGATTCATACACGATTTACATGAAATGTATTAAGTATGGCTTAAATAAAAATATATGATTCATATAAGACATAGAAATTGTACTAGAATGATAATATAAATATAAATAATTTACTTTTCATTCTATCAATATGACATGAAAATGAAGCATTGTTTATGCATACGTACGACCTACCATCTCCATGAATAATGGTTTTCATTTCCCATATCCAATTATTATAGAGTTATATAAATATAAATATACATAATATATTTTTTATTTATATCATGATTTAATTTTTTTGTATTATTAAATCATGATCAATGTGATAGGACCAAAATTTAATGTGAAAAAAATTACAAAAAACAAATAAGACATTAATTAAATCATAACATTAACATAGAATAGATATTAAATGGGATATATAAATTCATAAGAAAATATTATATGGTATTTTAGATTTGTATATTTTACATTGATAGATTTATAGTAATATTATATTTATTATATAGGAATTTTTAATGAGTATAATGGAAGTCATGAATTAAGGTAAGTGGATTTATAGTCCCTCTATTATTTGGGATAGAAATATTCAATATTCACCACACATTTCTTTCTTATGGTGTGTATAATAACATATTTAATGTTATATAAATTATATAAAAAATTAAATTATAATTAATGGTTCTTTTTTGTTGTTCTTTCATGGGTATTTTAATTCAAAAGCAACTCAAACAATAAGGTATTTTTGTCTGACATTTATTTTCTATTGGATAGAATCAATGTCACCACCTCTTTATTTTATGTGATGTGTATAGCTCCATGAATGTATTTTTTTAATTATTATACTATTTATTATTGTGTTTTACATATCTATTTAATTATATCACTTTCATTGGGTATATGATTAATATTTTTTCAAAATGGTAAGATATTTTTCTCAAGGTTTCCTTATTTGAGATGTGTCATATGTTATACACCTGTATTATTTCATGAAATTTATAAAAATACCTTTTAATATCATGAATATATCAATTATAATAATACTTTGTCATCTATTTTATGTTACTCTTTCATGGATATTATGAGTCAATTTTACAATATTGGTAATTGTTTTATTTTACAATCTCATCGTCTATCAGGATTATCAATGATTAAGGCTGAAATGTTGATATATCATAATCTAAATTTAAATAATTATTAATAATTTTTTTCTACATTGTAATTTCATGAAATCTTCATGTAATGGAACCAATTTTCCACTCATTTTAACATAGGATAATAAATAAGATGTTATTACAAAAACAGAACTTTATTTCTCCATTCAATTGGAAATAAATTTTCATTAAATATCATGTACTCAAGAATTAAATTTAAAAACATCATATTACAATCAAATTATTTTCAATGAATTTTTTACCCATTTTATCTTTTTAAAATTTTCTAAATGAATCATCATATTTTTTTCCAACACAATTCGCATATGGATTTTCTAAAAAATGTGAAATGAATCTTTGAATTAACATGTATGGAAAGAATGTAATTATATGATTTCTTGAGCAATTATTTCATTAAATATTCCATTAAATGTTTTCAAAAAAATATTTTCAATGAAAAATGTTTTGAAATATTTTTTTAATAAAATTATTTTTCTAATAAGAAATGTTATTTTCCTTTGGAAATGTTTTAAATGAATTTTAAATGATTTATTTGTATTACTTCATTGATATTTGAAAGTAAATATATTTATTTATAATTTTATACATATTATAGTTTTATTTTCAAAAAAAAATCAATTTTCATCATGAAATGTGCCAAGTAGTAATTAAATTTTTTTCCGTCTAATGTTTTATTCTGTATGGTCACTTATTATTTACTCCTGATATGATCAAAGTATACCACTATTATAGTTTTTCTAAATGTTTTATGTTTATGATGAGAATATGTTTATGAATATAAATTTACTCCCATATATAATAACATGAGAAAATTATCATAAATCCAACATCTCATCCACAGGTTATACTCTGATAGAATTCTTAAAAAATCCACTTTTTTCCATGGGTTATGTAATCATTAAATGATAAAATGATAATGAAATATTTTTCTTTTCCAAATGTTATGGTTTATTAAATTTATTATTTAACTAGATTTATTTTAGTGGTTTTGATATTATGAATTTTGTATGATATTGTGGATCACATGTGTATGATTCTCATTATTTAAAGGCATGGACCTATATAATCATCAATTGCATTGGGTAAAGAATTATATGTTGTTAGATGAAAATGAGAAACAAGTTAACAGTCTTGATTCCCTATTGGAATCAAGTGAGTCCTGATCTATAAATGAAAACATGATAATCCTGTTACATAATGGCGAATAAGTGCATCCTGATCTACTATGAGAAAATTGTTTATCTTCATTAACTATTTCGATTGTCATGGTAGTTATCCTTGATTTATGAAATATGTTTCTATACATATGATGGTGGAATAGTTATTTGACATGAGATTATGGTCCATCATTGATTTATGATCATTTATCTCTCTTATAACCCATGTTTTTTTTTTGAAATCAGGATGTTTTCATCCATGGCCCATTTTTTGATCTATGATAGGTTGTGTTTAAATTTATTATGTAATGTTCATGATCACATATCCTGATGGTTATTTCATTCTATCATATGATAATAGATTTATATCTGTTATGTTTACCATTACTGTGCATCTCAGCTCACCCATTATTATGTTTCCTTTCCCCTGGTTATGAAGTAATGTTTTATGTTGTCTATGTCTATGATGACTGATAAATTGGAAGATCTTGTTGGGAAACATGGAAGATCTGTCACCATATTTTAATATTTTGTTACATGTTTCCAAACAAACTAAACTATTACCGTCCCCATTCATGTGTTTGTGTAATTTAATGAATAGTTTCTTAAATTTTGGTGGTATACATGTTTGATAAGCCCTAGGATTATATACACATTTTTCTGGGAAGTGGTTTGAAGTGTATTTTAGTGGATACTATAACTTGTTATGATGTAATTTTGGCTTAGAGGGAGCGATACACATATATTTATAGATTCATATCACACTCTTAGTTATATAACTTCATTATATATCTTCACATTAACTTGAGAATTCTCATATAGATTCCTATTAACATAAATAATCTTTTATCTTAAGAATATTTCATAGTTTAATATAGGAACTACTTGAGGTTGTGCCCATGGAGTAATGTATGATAATATATATTGTATACAGTTCACCATTGGCCATTTGGGGGTGGTTACCCTCATTTTTAGTTGATATACACATTTAGACATTGAAGGTTTTCACAATAATTAGTAATGGGTGATTCTGTGAGAAGACGAAATTGAAACTCCAATGGGGGGAGTACCATATCATACATAGTTAAATACCTCCCTAATAGGTGTGTTTTTTAGGTTAATATTTTATTCAATTAATTTTTGAGGTAGTGAGTTTTCCTAAATTCATAATATGACATCATGGATTTTAGCTTATTAGATTTTATTTTTGGGGATGAAATGATTTATGGTGGTTTTGTTGTAATTCCCTTTGTTTTTTCAGATCATAAATATTAGATAAAAATGATTTTTTTTCTTCCAGGTGTCTGTATGGGGTAAAATTGTAGTTTTACCATAATATATGACATAAAATATATTTATTAACACTAATTTGGACATGAAATAGGGGTTTTACATAGTACAATTGTTTTTTTGGAATTTTGAATGGTTTTTACTTCATTGGAATTTTATTATAAAATATTTAATTAATTAAATATTAATTTATTTTCACACATTTTTCGGCTATGTCATTTGAATTGATCATTATATTGATATTATTTATTTTCTATTGAGTCTAAAATTGGGTTTTTTGAATATACAATGCATAAACTCATGTTGATCACTGGGGCGATGGGGCCCCCTTTTTATTTTTCATTTCATTTCATTTGTTTCATTTTTTATTTATTTTCATTCATTGTATTATCATGCACATAACCATGATCTCTCTACTTCACAAGAATAATAGAGAAGTGGTGACGGGAGATAGGGAATGAGAGAGGGGGTATGAGGTATACCACGGAAGAGCTCAGTTGGAGTTGGGTCATTGTGTAGCTGCAATGGATCATAGAAAGATGAAAGTATTCAGTGGATTCCACTAAATGGTTTTCCATTAAAAAGTGTTTATATAAAAAACTATTTATTTTAAAATTTACTTTTTAACATCTATTATTAATTATTTGGTTCCCTTGATGGTTGACTTGATTCTGATGGGGAGTTAACATTTTTTTTTTGATTTAAGGGGGATCCAGTTCAGAAATCCATATCACTTGACACGTAGTTCAGGGAACACAAACAATGTTTTTTTTTCATTTGGGAATATGATAATATCATAGTAGACACTGCTTATAGGGTTTAATCATATAGTTCTATGATTTAGATGTGTATCCATGTTCATGGACATGCATCCCTTATATGGGAACATAGTCCCGTAGAGTACATGACAAAACCCCAAGTGGGTCGCACGATATGTAAGAGTACAAGACCAAGCTATATACATGTCCAAGCCATGTGAAGTACACATGAAGGTTCCCAATTTAGGAAAAATTATATTTACTTATCTTACCTATCAAGTACATGGAATTTTACCCATTATGTCTATCAAAAGTATACACATATGTGGAGCTTTGAGGGTACATGTTGTGTACTCTTCCCTTGTCATCCTTTTAGGGTATTTTTTATCACTATTCACAAAGTTATAATTGTAAAAAAGAATAGTCCATTTTTGGTATCTTTCCATGTATATTGTCATAGTGAAACCAATGTGGTGATTTTAGAACTCGGGGTATGTGTTTGATGCATTTCCTCATATAGCGTTGTTTTTCCTTGACTTATTTAATCCAGTTGTCTCTAGAGAGAAAGACTGTGATATGAGATGGCCCATAATCCAACTCCCATGACCTATGTTTATATATCTTTTCCACTGATTAGTTATCCCTAATAAGTCGTTCCCTTATATCGTAGAAGGATGTGATGTATTTTATTCTGATGAAACACTATAAGATGCCTCTTCATCTATTATGACATATAAAATCCCATAATGGTGTCTCCTTATTTTTTTGATGATATTATGGATCCCATGTGGGAATTTGTTTCTTACATTCAATTTAGGTAATTATTAATTGGATCCCACTACTTATTACTCTTTCGGACTATCCTAGTAGGATTCCTCTGCCTCTATAAGCTATTATTAACTATCCCATATACAATGCCTTTTCCTATGGATGTTTCGATGATCCTATGTATGATGTACCTGTTCAATTATAATCAATTGTCGCATTTAGGATTAATCCTTTTTCCTTCACTACTAAGGATCCCTAGTAGACTTCATGAACAGATTTCAGAGGAGGTATCAAAGCTGGTGCTTCATCTTTGCAGAGATTTTTTGGATTTGGTTGTCTGAGAGGGTATGGCGTCACCCATTGGATCGGGACTGTGCTAGACATAGGACACATTGTTTCCGATTGTCCTTGTAATGGTGGATAGCTTCTTCATGTTCAAATGCTGGGGAGGAGCAGTTCAATTATGTCTTTTTGGTTTTAATTCTTTTTTCGATTGACTATAGTGTCCTATGTCCATGAAGTCTTTGGGTTTCCACACCCTTCATCCCTAAAAGGGGGAATTATCTTATAATAAAAAATTTAAGACCTTCAGGCCATTGGATGGATGGGATCTAGGGGGTGCCCTAATGTTGACAATACTTGAGCTACTACATGGCGGTTATTGGATATAGATGGTAGTAGGTTTCATCATAGAACCTAATATGAATGATGTGTGAATTTACATCCTTTTAACTAATATAATGATAATTACTATAGATGTTTCATGGTGTGTCACTGATGAGCCTGTTGTGATATTACCATCTCTCTATATTCATGGGGTGCCCATTAAAACATATAGGACCAACTTATAATCCAATTTATATTTATATGTAGTTGATAGAGACATACTACCTTCCATTCAGAATCTAAGAATTTAGATATTTTTTATATCATTATGATGTCCATATGTACTTCCTGGGATCCAGTACTTAATCCTATTGTTTATGATTTTTGGGAATGATGTATATAGTGATTTTATATTGATCGATGAATATTCTCTCCCTTGTGAATGAGATTATTAAGATCTACCTGCATTGATTCCTTGACAATGATGGTGGAAATTTCACTCCTCATCATTGATGTGATATATACTCTATGGATGATAATCCTCACATCAATGGATTTTGAGGATGCTATATAAGGATAATTGATTTCATTATTACAACATCTCTTAGTTTCAATTCATGGGGATAGGGTTTTTGAGATGTTTAAATGAATCAATTTTGATCATGTATGTGTCTCCAGAGAGAATATATTTTAATGATCTCTTAAGTGTGAGCCCCTTATATATTTTATAATTTTTAATTTCTTGACCGCCTACAGACTGAGACCTAGAGCATAGAAAATGGTCAAGATTTTAATGATATCTTTCTCACTAACTATTTATATGATTTTACATTGGTATTCGACATCCTATGTAATTAGTATAGGTGGTGATTAAAGGTGGACTCGGGTTTAGGGCATGTATCACATTATGGTGATATAGATTTGTCAAATAAATTTATGATCATAGATGAAGTAGGTATTTTTTACTAGTATTATAGAAGATGTGATTAAATTTATTATATATTTATTTAGTGGTGTGACATCCCACTCAATGACCTTTCCATAGGATTTCCAAATTAAAGTCACTACAGACCAAATTATCAACTACCGTTGTATATGTCATTTTTCACCTTAGACATGCATATTCATATATATATATATATATAGATATGCGTATATACACAAAGAAACAAAAATATACATGATGGAACATGGCCAAGTTAACTGGGAATATAAACCTAAGGATTGATTATGGTTTTATGTTACTTCGTTTATTTATCATTTTGAAATTTTTAGTGTCTATACTGAGTTTATTTCATTACCATAGACATATGATATTAGATTTATAGGTTCGTTATTGGGGTGTCCAATTGAGATTATTTATCATCACTTTATATTCACCTTAGTGTGTGTACAAAACATTTGTATTCTTTTTTATGTTGATAATAGATTTAATGATTGATTGGGATGAGGTCTAGTGTAACATAGTCATGAAGAGCCACTAATTTTGATTTATTGGATTATGTAGGAGTAGGTCTAAAGTGTCTTGGAGACTGGTTATGTAGTCCAATATAGAGTTAGTGATATATTTTTTAAAATTTAGTTCAGTTTCATTTATGTATTCCTTCATGTATGGCTATCCTAGTGGGTGACCAGTGTTTTATGCATGACATTGATGTTTGGACCTTTAATAAATTCTATTTATTATGAAAACATTCTCATGTTTCAGGTTATTTATAGTTTTCACAAAATATTTATTACTTTTATGGTTGATATCTTATTAATTCCACTATTGTTACATTGATATGTTTGTATAATCCCCACATTTACACCTTTAGACCCTCACTAATGGCTGGTTGCCACTAACAAACAAGGAGGCATAGTTGAGGCGTTATGGTGAATCATCATGGGGAACTAGTTTAGTAGATCCCAGGCTAGGATGTTACACTAATAGTATTAAAATATAATTTTTTATATTTTATAAAATAATTATTTTATTTATCCCATTTAATTATTACTTTAACAATATAATCATAATGAGTATAATAAAAATTAGACATTGATATGAAGAAATCAAATTTTCATTTTTCGGAAGTATAATGTTTTAATTAATAAACTCTTTTGGTAAATTAAAGAATTCATGAAAAAAAATTATTTTAAAAAATTATATTATTAGGTAGTATTTATTATAATATATATTTTAATATAATTTGAATACGTTGAATGTCTTTCTAATATGGTTTGAAAATCCTCAAGTGTAGTAAAATCAATTATTTACACATAAATAAGGAATTTTCATTTAAAAGTGATGATTTTCAAATTTTTTAATTTTTTTAAAAAAAATTATTTTATTAAATGAGGAAATCAATATTTTCCAATGGTGAATTTTTTCTATTTTTTTAGAGGTAGTTGACTATTTGGGTAAAATTTAACTATTATATAATATACCATATGTATTATGATATCCTAAATCCTAAATGTGGTGTGATAAATAGGAAAAGGAGTAATCAAAACAAAAAGTTATTTCCCTTTAAAATAATATGTTTTTGATGAAATTTTATTAATTTTATATTCCCTTATTGAATCCTCCAAATCAAATATTATAATATTTTAAAATTAATTAATTATTAACATGACTCATATGCATAATAGAAATAATTTTATTTCAGTAATATCAATTCATATATTTATAAAATATTAAAAAATTCTATTCATTGGAAAAAATAATAAGAAGAAAACCTATTAATTTTTTGTTGTATTATTTTAGATCATATAGACCAAAAACTCTGGTTAGAAAGTAATTAATATCTCCCCACACTTCCTAGAAAAACCCACTGAACCTCAAATTCCACATTACTCAAAACCCATTGAGAAAGAATATTATCTACATATTCCTCTACATGTCCCTTCTATCTGGTGCCCAATTTCATAAGAATATACTTGAATGAATTTAGAATCACCATCTCAGGGTATGGGAATCTATCATATTTTTTATTTAAAGTATATTCTTTTTAATAAGCACTATTGATTTAAACAATTTAATGGTTTTAATGTTTTTTAAACATAAATGTACTTTCTATATGTTTCATATGTAATTATTGACCTCCTTTCCCACTAATTAATCCCTTCAATAAACTTTTATGTACAGAAATTATGCAACTAAAATTATCCGTTGAATTTCCTTGTCAAAATCTTTTATACTGAAAACCCTTCTCAATTTCAAATCAAGGGTTTTTCACATAGTTTTAGGTGTACTTTATTTATTGGTTAAATCCTTGTACTTGAATCTATTTCCCTAATATTCAAGTTTAAATTGAGTAATGTTTTTCTTCTATTGTATGAAGTGGTCAGTGAACTTATAAATTTACATGATATAAATATCACAGGTAGGAATGAAATTATATAGCCCTCCTGTACATTGGAATTTTTATATCTCATAAAATACAATTTATTTTTAATGGGTGGTAATCCTAATTACATTATGTTATGATGTATTGTTTATTAGATATTCCTTATGGTTTTGCTGTCATGTTTTATATTGTTTCCACATTCTTATTTTGTCTATATGTTATAATTTTATTTCATTATTTGGTGTTAATTTTTACAATTATTTACCATTTTATGTCACCGTTATTGGACTATTGACAAACATTAATTACTTCCATCATCATATAATTTTATTATTTCATTACATGGATTTTTAGTTCACTGCATTCTTATCTCTTTCCCCATGTTTTCTGATGTAGTATTAAATGATCAGTGGATTTTATGGGATTGTTATAGTGTTTTAAAATATGTATTTGAATCCCTATTTCATGTTGATGTTATATGTATTTTACATCCCAAATACACAAGGCCTCTCAATCATTCAGTATTTTATTTTCATTACCATTATATAATAAATTAATAAATAAAGTATATAAAAGATATGGGTATTGTAATGACCTGAACTATTATGAATCAAATTTTCATTTTTGATTTAATTAAATGTATTATGGGTATAGAAAAAACATGCAATTATTTTCAATATTATATCCGATTGTATTTTAAATAAATGTTATGTATATTTAAAAATTTTAATATTATCATCGAATGTTTATCACATGACTGTTATAAATATAGTTTTTAAACAAAACCATTTTTACCAAAAAATGGAAGTGATGGCCTCAATAGGTCAGATCATACCCTATGAATCCCTTTTATCGTAGATTCTAAGGGAAATAGCATTTCAGGAATTTTTCCTAGGCCAAGACTAACCTTATATCCAACAATATAAGCAATAGGGAAAAAATATGTGGGAGAAGTTCAAGCTCATCAAGATCATGACACAAACTATATTCACCGAATGACCCCATGAAAGCCCCACCATCATGAAACAAACTCTTATAGTGTATGTTGGTTTATTAAAGGGATATCTATCAATCCCCTATCAATAGTATTATGTACATTATGTTTTATAAAGTAATTAATATTAAAAATTTCTTTCATTGTTACTTTGGTAATTATTAGTGATTCAGAAATACTGTTTGTGGTTAATATTAGAATTAAATTCAAAAGTATATTTTGATGAATAAATGGACTTTTAAAATAAAAAATATTTAATGAAATAGTACCATTAAATATATTTTATTATGTATAAATGATCATATAATTCAAATGAAGGAAAATGTAATTTTTATAAGGGTTCAAAATATTATTACTTTAATAAAAGCCTCACTCTCAATAAATGTATGTTTTTTTATAAAATTGGAAATTAAAATATTTATTATAGTATTTATATAAAATGAATATTATTTTTGGAATCATGATGTCAAAATTTTGAAACTGGGAGTTTTTCATAATTTTTTTGGAGTGTCGAATTTTTAGGTAAAAATTAAATATCATATAAATATACTTTATGTTTTATGACGTCATGATGACCCTTATGTGATGTAATAATTAATATAAATATGATCCACGACAAAAATTATTTTTCCCTATAAAATAATAATATTTTATATTTAATTTATTTTTTTTTTTAATGTATTATGAATTCTCGTAGACATAAAATATATTTTATTGTTTTAAAATCATTTGTTTAGTATTGTGCCTCTTTTCTACATCACCAAGGGTAATATTTTAATAGGTTCATCCCATGAACATATAAAATAATGTATTCAATTCCCATTTCCTAGAAACTGTGGTGAAAAACTATGGGAAGGACTCTAGGTTTGGATATTTTATTATATAGAGTCCAAAACATAACTAATTAAGAATTCCCTCCCATTTGGTATATAAACCCACCCAATATCCCATTTCCCTTCACTAAAACACATTGACCATGAATAAAACATTACCTATACTCTATATTGTCCTCCCAAGGCTCCCCATGGTTTCATGAATCCCCTCCTAATAATTTGGAGCAATACACTCATGTAAGAGATCCCAACCTTCCTTTCATTCATTTAGTTCAAGTATCCTCCAGGAATTTATACTTTTTAAATTCAATTTATTATATTTTAATTAATTAAATATGACCCAAATAATTTTTAATTAATGTTATTGTAATGAGTTATTATTTATATTCTCCCATTTTTATATTTATCAAATACATTACTATGCAAATATTCTATATGGGGTCTTCCACTCTCCACTTTTATGAGGAACTCCTTTTATGAATTTTCTTATCATTACAAATTTCATCTTTTGGTATATATTTTTCCAAATTACAATATCCTATCATTTTATTTATATCTTATGAGATCCCATTTCCCTCTCATTTATCTCTCATGTGAACCATTATTTTTATGCATTAGGATGATGAAATTTTTCAAGGTTTCATTCTTTTCAGCTATTTCTTCATGTTTATTAAATATGATACACATTCTATATCCAATTACATATGTTGGGAAATTTATTTCTATACCCCCTAACATTACATTTCATTTTAAAATTATTATAGACTCTCTTTTCTCGCATCAATCCATTCAATTAATATTTAGGTAATGTCGTTATACGTTAGAAAATTAATTGTGATTTTCCATGCCAAAATAATTTTGTAGGGAATTCAATACACATTTTTCTATCAAGGTTATTAACATTTATGAACATAAAAATATTTATTTGGGACTTAAATTTATTTATAACATATATTTTTTGGGTAAAAAATTATGATGTTGAATGAATCCATGTTTTTTGATCCATGTGGCCCACTTAAGCATGATAATGAAATGATTTTGAAGGCTGTTCCCTGATAGTGATCGAGTTCATTGGGAAATGTTTAGTATCATGATATGTCTTGTGAAATTCTTTTAGAAGATATCCCTAAACATTTCTCCCCCATGTTAAATGGTCCTTGACACGTGCTTATGTCATGTTGCATGTAATTTCCATATTTTTCATGTTATAATTATAATGCTATATCATTCCTTATTGTTTATTTTCCTATAATTATCCCTTAATATGAATAATTTATAAAACGTATTATCTTCAACATGTTATGTATTGTATATTTCCCTTAATAAGATTTGTTTATCACCTTTATCTTATGTTATTCCCTTGGATAACCCTTGCAGTTTTAGGTCTGTTGGAATATTAGTATCGTGTCAATACTATTTTTATATCCCATGTTAAAGAAGTTATGATATTTTACAAAAAATACCCACGAATCTAGACTACTAGAACTTATAGGATATATTAAGTGTGATTTTATTAAATTAAATATTTTTTATTGTGTAATACAGATCCGGGTCATTATAGTAGGAATAATAGAATATATTTAGTTATTTTTGGAATTATGATTACAAAACTATAGAAAAAGACTTAGTATTAGTTAAATATATTGAATATAATAGGGATAATAATATATATAATAAAAAAACCTACATTTGTGTAAAAATTGATATGTAGTTTATTAAGAACATTCATACCTTTTTATATATTATAAGTGAATGTGGTTCTAACACAGATTTACCTCTGGGAGAAAACTCTGACAAGATGTTCCGGGCTCAAATCAGGGTGGAATGGTATATAGAAACATGCATTACTATGATACTAGTTTGAAAATACTAGGGGACATTATTTGGAAAATTCAAATGTATATTATAAACCATTATTAAAGGGAAAAAATTCCCATAGGAATATATGTTCGGAAATATATCATTAATAACATATATAGAGGCCTATAACTCATAGGTTATGGGATAAATGTAATTTATAAGTTTTCCATTTAAAATTACTTATATTACCCTTAATTTGAATAAAGTTTTAAAATAATCATCCATAACATTCGTTTAATTAAATTCAAGGGCCGAATATATGAGGAATCAGGTTAACACCTGATTCTAAGGGTAATGTTATGATTTATTAAATTTGGTTCCCAACCCAATGGGAGTGGGAATCAAAAACACTTTCATGATACATGGTCAACTAAATTATGTTCTAAAAAGAAACATTGATCAAGTGGAGTTCCCAAACCTCTTAAGAGAGTATAACCCACAATCAAGAGTTACAAGAGTCAATGGACCCCAATGTTCAATGGATAATATGATATTTTTATTGTGGATCAACGGATCAACATCATTGAGAAGATATTATCTAACATTAAAGGTTTGGAACAAGAGAAGGTTCTTCAGTCTATCTATCATATAGAGGGAGAATTTGATTAGTGGTGGAAATTGGTCAATAATATGAAGCCTTATAAATATATCAAAGAAACAGAGTGGACTGAATTATGGAAAAAATGATTAATATTTTCCTCACACCCTGTGTATTAAAATGAAAAGGTATTTCCTTTCAGTAAAAAAATATAATTAATAATTTGGGGCTTAAAAGGAAAAATTCACATGACATGCATGATATTCCCTCTATTTTTTCATCACCCTCAAATGTAAGGTTGCCCTCTTATTTCGTGGGATAAAACAATGTCTATGAAAAGACATGGAGATCCATGAAAATGATAGTTATGATGAAATTGTATAATGTTACCTAAAAGATAAACTGAAGATAATATAATATCATGGGTACCCTGGAGATGAGAAGAAGAAAGTGGAGTTTAATTCTGGGAGTCTGATAGAGGGATCAAATAGTGGAAATAATTTTAAAAATCCAATATTTCAAGGGTTTGCAAAGAAGAACTGCTGAAATCTCCTAAGTGTAAAAAAGAAATTATTTAGTTGTTGGAAGTAAAGACACCTAGCTAGTAATTTTGGATAGTAGAAACCTACTATTGTTATGTAGGAATGAAACACTATAGTAATCCATCAGTTAATTACTCATTTCTACATCTATAAACAACAAGGGAAAATTGCAAATCAATTCCCTATGACAAGGGTTTTGGTGGAAACCAACAACCTCCATGTTATAAAGGGTGAGATTTCTTCCATCACTACCACTGAAATGAATCTATATTAAAGTGGTGATGTGTACACTATTTATTCATTCAGTAATAGAGAATTTAATTTTTCATTATAGTTCCATGAATTAATTTTTATCATGAATGTTTTGTATAACTTTCCAAACACAACCACAAATCATGGAAGTAGTGATGTCATTGAAAACAACAAATGGGGAAATTAATCCATCCTAAATATATAACTCCATCTCTATAAAAATATATCAGATGAAATTCTAGGAAAACCATGGAATTCATACTTTGGTTTAATTTGATTCAATTTTAGGCATGGATTAGAGTTCCCTAAATAGGTCCAACATAAATTTCCGCCAGAAGAAAATCAATCTCTATATAGTAAATAGACACTTGATTCTATATAATTTTGAGGATGGGGACGGGTTTTCCTTAGCACCCTCATATTGTGCATGGATATTATTTCCATGTGATAATGTGTATCTAGATCAAATGATTGATTCTAAGTAAGTGAACATCCTTGAATTCATGACTATTGTGAGGGAATACACTGATTTGTTTTCTGAGTAATATCCTAGTTTTCCTCCTAACAGAGAGGTCAAATTTTCAATCGAACATATACATGGGGCATTTCCAATATCCATTTCTCTTTAAAGGATTCCTGTTTTTTAACGTGAGAAATAGAAGACACATGTATAAGAGAATATGGATGAAGGATTCATATGCACAGGTGAATCACTATGGGGTCTACTAGTTCTCTTTATCACGATGAAATATGTTTAAATGTGCCTTGCATTTATTATTTTGATCAAAATAATATCATGATAAAAAAGAAAGTATCATTTTAGATTTATTGATGACATGTTTGATCAGATATGTGGAGCTCAATACTTCACCATAGAGGATATATGGTCATTATATTACCAAGTTAGGGTGAAGAATGATGATAACCCCAAGACATATTTTCTTACAAGTTGAAGGATCTACATGTTCCTAGTGATTCATTTTGGAATCATTAATGATCCAATGATATTCATGGATTTAATGAATATAGTGTTTAGAGATGACTTCCTCTCATTTTTTTGTCTGTATAGATGATATTCTAATATAATCTAAAACCAAGGGGGATTATGAAGTACAAGTTAGAACTATTATAATGACATTTCAGAAGTAAAATCTCTATGAAATGTAAATAAAGTGAGAGTTTTGGTAGAAGGAATTCTCATTCTTGTGGTATATATACCGAAGAAATGGGATACCTATAGATTCTTCAAATACCCATGAAATTTAAGGATGGTCAAGGCCAATATCTATGAAATATATTCCATGTTTCCTTAGTTTATCTGGATATTATTGCAAATTTTTTATAAAGTTTTCACAATTATCAAACCCTCAAACTAAGATAACGCAAAGGGAGGCATGTTTTCATGGAGTGATTAATGTGTCAAATGATGTATGGAGTTGTAAAATGTGGATTATAACTTAACCTATTCTCACACTACCCACAAGTGGGGATCATTTCATAAATTGTAGTGATTCGTCAAAGAATGGTTTATGATGTGAGTTAATAAAAAATGAAAAATTCATTACATATGCCACAAGGCAGCTGAATATTCATGAGGAATACTATCACATACATGATTTGGAGTTGGTATCAATGATCTTTTCTTTGAAAATTTATCATCATTATCTGTTAAGGGAGAAGTGTGAAATATATAATGATCACAAAAAACTTGAATATATATTTACACATAAAGAGATAAATATTTGTTAATGATTATTGTTATAGATCATCTATGGTTATGACTGTTCAATCCACTACAATCATAAGAAAGGAATAATGGTTGAAGATGATCTATATAGAAATGAGCCTACAATTATAGCACCAAGGATAATTGAGAAGGATCATTTCTTCTAATATTTTAATGTGATGGATATAGTAATTATAAAGAAAGGAACATCATTAATCATACCAAAAATGATTTCTCAATTCTCTCTATTGGAAGCATAAAGTATGATAAAAATTTTAATGTGGGAATTCAAAATAAATTGGAGACTCTAAAGAAAGGTAAATCATTGGATTCCAATGTTATTAGAGATGTAATTTCAATATTTTGGTGAAGAGTATGTGTTCTATCAAATCCAATGTTAAATATGGAACTATTTTATGATTCATATAGCTAGAAAAAAATCACCCACCTAGGAAAAAAATTATGTATTGAGATCCTTCAAAGCACTATTGTTGGGACAACATGAAGATGGAGATCGCTAAATTTACATCAATATTCCTGGTATGTCCACAATTTATGCCTAAAATGTAGATGTCTATGGGGATGATGCAACCATTACTCATTGAAACATGGAAATCGGAAAATATCACTATGGATATTATCACCAGAATCATAAAGACATCATAAGGAAACAATTTTATCTAAGTTATTGTGGACCATATTACAAATACATCCCACTTCATTTAAATTTTAGAGGATTTATCTCTTGGTCAACAGGAACCGATATACATCATAAAAGTGGTAAGGCTGGTAGGATTACCAAAATCAATTTTTTTATTTAGATCCATGATTCACCATTATGTTTTGTAAAGGAATCTAGCGTACTCTATCCACTGAAATGAACATCAATGTATCTTATCACCCTCAAACTCATGTCCAATCTGAGTAGACTATTCAAACACACGAGGCCATGTTGAGAGAATGGTCAATGGAATTTAAAGAATAATGAGATCAACATATTCTATTTAAAGATTTGTCTTACAAAAATTGTTTACACTTGAGAATACAAATTGCTTCATATATATCCCAATATGGAAATTGGATCATAATAGTGGAATATTTGGATGAAGATGGGGAAGAGAAACATCTACATACATAAATGATTGAATAAAAGGTTGAGAAGTATAATAACCTTCAATATCACTACAAAGCTACTCAAATTAGACAAATGATCTATAATTATAGTCTTAGACGTGTCCTAGAGTATGATTTTGGATACATGGTACTCCTCCTAATAACTCACTAGAATAGAGTGATGATATTTGGGATGAAGATATCTCTTAGTTCAAGGTATATTATCAATTTTTTGATCCTTAATCACATAAGATTAGTGGCCTATCGACCATCTCACCCATAAAAAATTTCATAAGTACATGATGTATTACATGTTTCCCTCATGATAATGTACGTACCAGACCCCTCAAAAATACTAAATCCAGAAGTGGTACCATTATATAATGATAATTTCTACAAGGATTAGTTTTTGATGATCATAAATTGTAGAGAAATATTTTGACGAAGAAAAGAAATTCCACTCATCAAAGTGTTGTGGAAAACCACAAGTTTGAAGAAGTAACATGGGGACCAAAGGAGGTGATGATGTAGAGCTACCCTAATTTGTTTTATATGTGGGAAAAGAAAATTTTGAGGGTGAAATTTTAAAATAGGCAAATATTATAAAGACATGAACTATTATGAATAAAATTCCCATTCTTTATTTAAATAAAAGTCTTATGGTTATTAAAAACACATGAAATTATTTTGTTTCAATATATCAAATTTGATTTCAAATGATTTTCATGTATATTTACCAATGATAATATTATTATTGAAGAGTGATCACATGACTAGTATAAATATATGGTTTTCTCAAATTCATTTCTCACAGACTAATGATGTGATGTCCTCAAATGGTAGGCTCATACATTATAAATCATGTTTATTAGAGCATCTAAAGTAGATGAAATTTTTTCAGATTTTCCCCAGACCAATCCCAATATGAGATTAAATAAATTAAGCATGATCCAAACTGTTTGTATTAAAAATTCATTCTTATTAAGATCATGACCCAAAACATGTTCATCAAATGACCCAAAAAATCCCTACCTTCACACGCCATACTCTTCAGGAAAATTCTTTTTTATTAACTTAATATGTATGAAGAAAGTAGAAATAGTACTATTTAATTTTTTTGTATAAAATAATTAATATTTTTTCATCCTATTGTGGTCAATTTGTAAATGATCTATAAAACACTAATAATATATTTGATAAACTTTAAAATTCCTTTATAAAATAGATTTTGAATATGTAATGGGTTTTTGAAATAATTTTTTAATATAATATTATTATTAGGAAACTTTTATTATATAAAAATGATCATATAATTTTTAATAAGTGAAATGTAATTTTTATAAGGGTTAGAAAAATGTTATTGTCAAAAACCCGTGATTTTAAAAAAAAATTCATTTTTTTTATTAAAAGTGAAAATTAAAATATTTATAATATTATTCATATTAAATGAATATTATTTAATGAATCAAGAATAAGAACTTATCCAATGGTGAATTATTCAAAAAAATTTACGAAACAAATGATGTTTTGGCTAAAAATTAAATACCATAGAAAAATACATTGGGTATCATGACATCATAATGTCCCAAATGTGATGTAATAAGTAAAATAAATAGAATTCATGAACTAATAAATTTTTCCTTTAAAATAATGTTTTTAGGTTTATTTGATATATTTTGTAAATAAAATATGAATCCTTCAACACATAAAATATATTTTATGATTTTAAAATAATTTAATTAAATGTGCGACTCACCAAAAAATTACCAAGGGTAATATATTAATAATTTTGGCCCCTATAAATATAAAATAATGTATAACACTCCCATTTGGATGAAAGCATAGGTATAAATCATTTAATTTTTTGTGGTTTGGGAAATATTTTTGTATCGAGACCAAAAACTACAAAATAAATAAATTCTTCTCATTTCCTATATAAAACCACCCAATATCCCATTTATCTTCACTAAAACCCATTTTATAATGACAAAAATATTCCCTATGATATATAAAATCCACTTGAGGATCCCTCAAGCTTTAAAAAATCACCTACCAAGCCTTTGGAGTCACACACTCATATAAGGGTTCTTCGCCTTCCTCTCGTTCTTTCAATTCCAGAATATTTCATGAATTAGTATTTATAATTTCAATTTTCTATATTAAGATTTATTTAATATTATTAAATTACAGTGAAATTTATTTAATTGGAATCATATATTATTTATTCTCTCTCTTTTTGACATTTATCTAATCCATTACTATGCTAAAATTCGGTAAGGGTTCTTCCACTCTACACTTTTACCAAGAACTCTTTTAATGGTATATCTTTTAATATTAATTTTATTCTTTTTGGATATGTTATTAAATATCCACATTACTATATATAAATTATTTTATCCCTTTTCACACTCATTAATCTATCATATGAACCTGTATGCATACTTGTTTCCATGTAGATATTTTGAAAGTGTTATTTTGATTTATCCTAATTCTCCATGTGTATTTATTATTTTACACCTATAATATACAATTAAATATGTTGGTATATGTTTTTACATATCCATCATACCTTCCATTTAATTTATAAATTATTAGAACCGCATTTCACTCTCATCAACCAATTTTAGGAATTTTTAAGTAATGTTGTTATGCTATTTAAATTTCACAACGATTTTCCAATTTAAAATAATTTTGTAGTGAATACTGCACCCATTTATATATGATGTTAATTCATATTTTTGAACATATACATATTTGTTGGGGACTTACATATATTTATTCATATTCATTTTTTGTGGAATAAATTACGATGTTGAATAAATATATGTCGTATGATACATGTGTCCCACTAAATAATCAGAATGAAATGATTATATATGGTGCACCATCATTATAATCCATTTAATTGAGTAAGGTTTCATATCATGGATCATCATGTGAAATGGTATTTTCAGCTATCCTTTATTTATGCTCTTCTATATTGAAGGATCCTTGGCTCATGCTCCACCATGTGCAATGAGCATCGACCCATGCTCCCACATTTGCAAGGATCCTTGAATCATGCTTATGCAATGTTTTATGTTATGGACACATTTACAATGTTATAATTATAATGCTATATCATGTCTTATTATTCTAATTTTTTTTATTATACATTGATATTCCTACTATCTAACAAGTGTTATCATCTCCATTTTATGCCCTGTTTGTTTCCTTTACTGGGATTTATAGCTCACCCCATCCTTATGTTTGTCCCTGATATATCTGATGTAGTTTTATGTTTTAAGGAATGTTATTTTCATATTATGGATGATTTTAAAAATTTTGTTGTATCCCATGTTCATTATGTTATGTTTTGTATCTAATTCCCAAAGAAACTAGACCTCTCGATCATCTATTTTTAATTATTTGTAATTTAATGTAATAAAACATGAATTACTTAATAATAAGGATAATGGTAGTTATAGGTTGTCATAGTTTTTATTGGATGTAAGGTCTAGTTAATATTAGCGATTAGGGTCATAAAACGTTAGCAAAATTATTATATATTAGAATAAATATTTGAAAAAACCAAATATTTTTATAAAGTATAGATGTATTGGTTTCAAATCCATAAAATATTTTGTTAGATAATACATGTAGATGTAGATCTAGTATAGCTATATCTAAGGATATTGACCATAAAAATTTTAAAATATGTATTAACTCGATCATCACCTAGTGCATGAAAAATTACCCCCATTGTACACATGGTTTGACACACTTAGGGGTATGATTTTGTAAATACACATGATACTTACAAACCATTATAATGGGAAAAAATTCCCATAAAATATTTTATTATAAAATAGAAATTGGTTAACAAAGATTGAAACATAAAAATTTTTAGGTTAATGAATACATGCAATTTATTTTTTATAAAATTAATTTTATGGTTTTTCTTTTAGGATATTAATATTTTAAAATTCAACACCCCTAATTTTTCAACTTTTTTGTCAATAGATATATATAAGAGAGAAATATACAATATACAATGTGGGGGGAAATGATATGACCAACCAAATGTGATACACAACCCAATGGGAGTAGGAATCAGGATCATAATAGGGATACTGACTTAATTAACTCAAGTTGTTAATATTATCATGAATCAAGAGGAACACCAACATCCCTCTACAGAAGGGTTGTTATATTTGACACATATATTAGATAATGAAATAAAAATATCAATAGATATTTCGATCCCTTAATCATGAAACATTCAATCAACTAAATTTAAAATTTATTTTTAATCCTTGAATTATATATGAAATATAAGGTTGTGTAGTCTATTTATCCTATGAAGGGGAAAATTTGATTAATTGTAGTATTTAATAAAAACATATAATTCTTTGTGAGGATATCTAAGATGATGATTGAAAAAAATTATGGAAAATAATTTTTCATTGATATTTTCATCACACTTTCAAACATAAAATGGAGAGGTATTTCCTTGGCATCTATAAAATTTATGATGAATCCATAAAGTATTAAAATCATAACATGATAAAAAATTCATGATATACCTATAGATTTTTCATTTACCAATATATATTTTTTACCACTTCTTTTGTGTGAAAAAGTGATGAATATGAAATATATAACAGTTAGAAACTTCGACAACTATTATGAAATTTTCCTATGTACCATCAAAGTTGAAATATTTTTCAGATAATCTCAAGGGTATCATGTATCTATATATAGTAAGAACTGAATTTATTTTAAATATGGTTTCACAATGAATAAATTTAACTACGGAGTCATTCCAATATCCCAACATTTATATTTATGGGTAGAAGTATTCTAATGATTTCTTAAATGTTATAAAATAATTGTTTAGGTGGTGATTGGTAGGGCACAGAGCATACAATTTTCTGTGAGAGAAACTCACAACTTTTATTAAATAATGAAAGGAAAAATTAATCCCTCAACCCATTTTCTAATATTAAAAATTCGTGGAAAAATGAATCTATAAGAAAAAATGCACTAAAAAGTTTAAACAATGATAACTGATAATAAAATATTCTAAGGCCTATAGATAAATGCAAAGATTATTCCCTCAAAATTGTTGAGCTACTTTCTGAAAATGAATTATTGAAATGGATTCTAGTAAATTATTCACAAAAATAAAATGTACAATTTTTTTATGTTTCTACACATTCTATCATATCATGCATTATTAGTTGAACTATTAAAACTTTATTGAATAACATGGAAGTTCTGTTATTGGTGAAGATGGAAAATGGGTCAACTATTTTCATCCCTAGTTTAAAAATCATGTACTGTCAAAATTTATTGTCTGAATATCCTAAAACCCCCTATTATATTGTATTTATTGTAATTTAATGAAATTTATGTCAGGGATTTATATTCATCCTATAGATCCATCATAAATTACAAATAGAATGAAATCATCATATATATTATAAATTTCCTTTGATTCCGAATAATTGAAAGGAGTATAATGAATCTATTTTGGAATTTTTATCTCAATAATGGATATTATTACTTGATGATAAATCTTGTCTAGTTAAAATTATTGAGATTAATGAAAACATCATCCTGGATGTCTTTCTCATTATATAGGAATTTTTAGAAGTGTTTCCCTACTAATTTCTTGGGCTTCCATATAACTGATAGGTTGAGTTGTCAACAGAAATCATAGTCATAATTTTACCAATATCCAATAATATATATTGGCTAAAATTAAAATTGAATATCTTGATAACAAACTACAATAGAATCAGGATGAAGATTTTATACACCCGTGCCACTTAGAAAGGGGTCACGAGACCATTTCATCAAGAAGAAGGATGGGTCAATGAACCTCTACATTTATTTTCGTGATATCAACAAGATCATGAAAAAAATAAGGCATATATTGTAGTAGATTATGGAATTAATCTATTATCTATGAATAAAACAATTCTTATCAATGTTGGATATGCATTTAGGGTATTATCTTGCTATGGTGAAGAAGGAGGTCATCCCCAAGAATGATTTTCATATAATGAATGACCACTATGATTTAATATTTATGTCATTTAGAATTACTAATTATCATTATGTCATCATTAACATAGTGAATGGATACTTTATGGGTTAGCTTGTAAAATTTATGGTAATCATTATAGATGATATTCATATCAACTCCAAAATCATGGTGGAATATTATATGCATTTTAATGATGTATTGATGATCATAAAACAGTTAAATTTATATGTGAGGTTCAATAAGTATTAGTAGTGGATGGAGAATGTAAATTTATGGGGCATGTTATCCCCAACAACGGTATATGTGTGGACCATTCAAATATAGAGGAAATTGAAGGATGGACTGGGTAAGGATCTAAGATTCTGAACTATAGATTCTATATTTAAGCTGGTAACTATTGCTGATTTATGAGAGACATCTCATGATTTTTACGTACACTAAATTATCTATATTGAGTGGTATTCAAGTATGTCTATAAAAATGAATTTTTGGAGATCATTACAGGGATAAAAAATTGGATAATCACTACAATTGTACTCACATTACATAATAGTGGTGAGGGATTTGTGATCTATAATGATGTTTCTACAAAGGGAATTGATTTTGTACTCATGGATGATTATAAACATATAGTGTATTCATCAGACCAATTAATGATCCAATAGCATAAATAATTAATAAATGATCTATAATTTGATGCTAGTATCTTATATCTAATGATTTGGGGACCCTATCTTTATAAAAATAAGTGTGAAATATATATGAATAATAAAACCCAAAAGTAGATAATTACAAAAAAATGATCTCAATATGCACAGATAATGGTGGATACAGAATATTAGGTTTAATGATATCTCAATCCATTACCATCCTATGAAGGAAAATAAAGCTGTAGCATTTATGAATATAATGGATCTGGAATCCTTTTCCAGCAGTAGGATTGAAAGGTATCCAATATTCTTCAAAATTTAGGTGACAGACAAGGTAATAATTGTAATTTACCATACCTTAATAAAATAACTACTCATCAATTCAATAATGAGGGGATAATGGAGAACCAGGATGATAATTATGTGATATAGAAAATGTTAGAAAATATTCTATAGTTCACTTTTACTAATGTGTATGTTATGTAGTTTTTAACATGGATATGTGTCCTATAAAAATCCTAGTAAAAGAAGGAAGTTTTGGATGATGAATATTTCCCATCCTTCCTTATTTATCAAAGGATCACTATGTTTCATTGGTATTTTAATTAAATTTTCTAGTAGGATAACATGAAGAAGGGGAAAATGGAATTTTTATCTTGATTCTTGGTAATCTAATAAGTTAGGTTGACCAAAATATATCTAAGTGTATATTGAAACTAATGTCGATACTGGTATAGAAATTGGAAAATAGAAACATGTATTTAATAATATGAAACTGAATATAGTGACACTCTATATTGTGTATGATCAATATATAAGGATTACCAAGAGATTTTTGTGAGGATATTATTAATCATTTGATATATAGATGATTTTTAGTACTAATTATCACCCAAAAAAGGATGGATAGCCTCAATTAACCATTCTAACTCTAAATGATATAATTCTATCTTGTACAATGAATTCCCAAGGATGTTATTATCAACACCATCCCCTAGTAAAGTTATCCAATAATTGTAGTTTCCATTATAGCATTCAAATGACACCTTATGATTAAATTTGTTGGAAGAGGTGTTGAAATATATTAGGATGGGATGATATTGGAGGGAAAAAGAATATGGGAAATGATCTTTTCTAAGAGATTATATATAATGTTCAAACCATTAATATCAAAATAAATCCTCTAAAATTTGAAAGAAAATCTATTTATACAATCATAGATGTGTCTTGGAGATGGAGGCTCGAGATAAATTTTACATCATGTATATCCGTGTAATAAATTCTTGAGGTTTGGGAAGAATGTAAATTTTTTTATTAGATACATCGGTCCAATTGATAAACTTGATCTCATTGGATTCAAGGGTTATCAATTTTCACTCCCATCGAACATATCTTAAGAACATGATGTGTTTCAGGTATCGCTCTTGAGAAATTACATACCATACCCCTTAAAAAATTGAATATATATGTTGTTTCGTTGGAGAACAATATTTTATATGATTTGAAGTTAGTGAATATCTTAGATAATAGAGACAATGTTCTATGAAACATGATAACCCACCTAGTCAAAGTGTTATGGTGAAACTACATGTTTAAAGAAGAAACATGGGATCTATAAGGGAACTATAACAAATTTTTCCACATCTATTTTAGTGTATGTCTAAGAATTTCAATTGAACAATTCTGGAGGGTGGGGAAAATTTGATGACCCAATGTTTTATAAATAAAATTCTCATTTCAAATGAATAATTTCATCACCTAATTAATGATGTTATATAAAAACATGACCTTATTTTTATTCTATCAGACTGTTATAAGTTATATCAGATTAAATTTAAAATACCATTAATCCTTATAACAAAATGATAAGTTCAATATTATCACAATCAGGGCCCAAACCATGTTTTTCAAAAATCCTTGATAAATTCTCACTATCAAAGACCTTACCTATAAAAATTACACTTTTCTAATAATTGGATATATATCATGACACTAAATCTCTAACTTATTATATTTTCTCTTGAATAATATATATAATTATATTTATACTCATTTTATTATTAGTCAATAAAAAATTATATAGTGGGTTTGATAAAAAATTAGATTTTTACATGAGGAAATTGAAATGGAATTTTGGGGAAGTTTATTGTGTAAATTGAGACACATTAGTTATAAATTCTACAATTTTGCTGAAAAATTTTATTTTAATAAAAATGTATTATTAAATATTATACATTTTAACATAAAGTTTTACATAATTTAATTATGTCTTAGTTAATATTTATAATGGTCTGAAATTTTTTATTATTATAAAAACTATTATTTTTGAGAAAATAATAATTTTTATTTAAAAGTTACAATTCATATATTTAGGAATATTTTTTGAAATAAATATTATTTTTTGAAATCAAATTTTTTGAACTAATCAAAATTTAAGTTTTTTTAAATTATCAGAGATATTCTATTTTTTTGTAAAAAATAAATATGATAAAAATATACTGTATGTATTTTGACATCATTAAATCCATAAAGTGACTAAATAAAGACAATAAAGAGTATCCATGAGAAAACTAATATTATCCTTAAAATAATATGTTGTGTATTTATTTTATTTATTTTATAAACCCTAAACAAATCCTCTAAAACCAATATTATAAGGTTTTAAAATCAATTAGGTATGAACATGACTCAGTTCCACATCCCCAAGGACATTATCTTAACAATATTATTTATTTAAATTATAAATTATTAAAAACACCACTTCCTTGGAAGATATAATTGGGACCCCCATGGGATTGTTATTTGTTTTCATTATTTTAACATAGAGAGTATAAAACCTACGTTATGATATGAATAATGTATTTCCCACTTATATGCCATAATAACCCACCCATCCTCACATTCCTCATCACTCAAAACCCTTTGACAATTATTTTACTGTCTAAATCCATTTGAAATATCTTCCAATATCTTAATGATATCCTCACAATATTTTAGAAGTGCCCCCACAGGTTTAGGGGCTCTCTCTTCTACTCTTTTATTTCAAGTAAGTTTTATGCTATAAGAACATTTGATTTTATAATTTTCTATGATGTAATGTGTTTTCACAGATTTATTTTTTGTTCTTATGATTCACATGAAATTATATACCACCTTCACTATAATTAAACCCTTAAAAAACACTTATGTAAACCTATTATGCTATTGAAATTATCTTACATTTTCAAATTCCAAACTTTTTATTAGAGAGTTGTCATGGCTATTATATAATTAATTGTATTTACCTTGTTCTACCTATCCTTAATTGATTTTGGAATTCCATGAATATTACTTGAATTCCTTAATCATATCGGTATATGTGATGAAAGGTGTTGTTTTTTTGTGTTACCTATGGGATGTACACAGGAATGTTGGTGACATGAATTTTAAGGGTGGCAATAGAATTATATATCAATGTAATGCATTTGGTAATGTTTCTACCTCAAGAGAAACCTTTTATATGGTGTATGAGGATACCCTTAGAGCAATGTGTAATAATTTCTTGTATGTTATCCTCGAACCCTTAATATAATTACAAGTTTTGTGTTGTTTCCACATTCCAATGTGACCTTTATGTTTTCATATTATATCATGATTCAGAGTTTTTGTTTATGATTCCCAGCATTTTTTCACTTTGAAATGATTCTGGACTAATATGTTTTACTTTCCCCATGTTATTAATTGATTATTTCCGTACTTTTATTTATAGATAAACCCTTTTATTATGTATATCCCAATGGTATCCCATGGATTATTAGATTATTACTGGATTTTAATGCCATGTTATTTATATTAAAATAATATCTTTATATGTTTGATTAATTTTTGTGTGTTATGTAGTAACATACAAAATACAGTAGAATTCTATAACTTCTAGGAATGTATAATGTGTATCTTTATTTAATTAATCCTGAAATAAGGTACAAAAAAAATCTTAATCATAGGAACATTAATAATTTCCCCACCAAAAAATAATTCTTTCTCTTATTTGTAGAAAATCATCCTTTAGTGCACCCATGAGAAAAGAAAATGCCACAGATTCTGGAGAATCTGATCTGATTCATCTCGATGTTATGATTCATTTCAGAGACATATATATAAGATATAAGGACAATGCAAAAACTACTTCAATCATATTTAGGAAAATTAATCACATAAAAGCATTAATATTTTATATTGTTTTACATGGTTGGTTCTAGGGAAAAATGCACCAGCATAAAGAAGTGTTGGAATATTCCATAATAAAATAATTTTATTATGGAGGATATAAAAACATCATTACCTTCACCATATCCATGATTTTAGAATAATACTACTAATTGAACAAAATATTTATATATTTCCATGAAAGGAACTCATGCATTTTATCTTATAAAATAGAATATATCTATTTTTATCTTGGAAAACTAGGCTTAAACATAATGAATTTAACATTATTTATCTTAGTACAATTAATACAATTTAATATTTTCTCACTCTTATGTAGAAACTATATATTTCAGAGTATTATTTGATTATACGGCATGAAGGTTGTGCCTATGGAATTTATATGCCAAATCTCTTGATTAAGATGAGTTTTGATCAACTCATCATTATATAGATTGTATTATTTAAATAGGTATACCCATTAAATTTTTGTTAAATGGTGTATATTCATATAGAAAATTATTTAACTCTCCTTCTAGAGGGTTTGAGGAAAATATTTTTCATTAGATTACAATAAATTTCAGTGAATTAAAATTCTTATCAACCCATTATAAAATCATAAGACACATTTCATATCGGGAACATAACTAAATTAAAACATAATAAAATAATAACAATTACATTATTCAGGTGTCATAAAATAACATCAAATAATTCATAAATATCATATAAATTCATGTAAAATCACTACAAAAAAACATAAATGAAATAAAAAAAATATTATTAAAATATATATTACACAACACATACTCCTTGAATTGTTTATATGATAATGAAAAACACTTGACAATTCCTGTAGTGGAATGAAATTATCAAATTCATAGTCTATACCCATTTCATCATGAATATGAAAGTTTAATTTCATTCATTTTACACTATGATGCATAATTTTTTCCAAAATTAAAATATTTATAATCAATACATATTATAACAACACCAACAGAAATTAGTTAAACGTTATAACTAGTGAAAACATAATTATTAAATCAAAATATAATTTCATAAAATACCATGTAAAATAAAGTATCATTAATAAATGTTTTAGCCAATTTTTTTAACATAAAATTTGAGTTCCTACAATCATGTCTTATGTCTTTAACATTTTCCATGTATCCCTTCTAAAATTTGGTGCTTTAATAAAATTTTAAATATAATCAACCATAGTAATCCTTTCCTGATATTTGATATGGTCCATTATATGGACTAAACCACATCATAAATAATCATGGGATGAAACAAATTCCAAGTGACTCAAACTACTAAGTTGTAAATAATTTATCACTATTTATACTGAATAAAATGTATTGGATTCCTACACAAAATATGTAATTACTTTCCCATATATTGAACTACCCAAAATTGTAAAAACAAATTTCAAATGAAATGAAATCCAAAAAACATTTAATATACAACACATATCTAATTAAATAATAAATTAGTTACTATAAGAAATTTTAATGTAAATCATGTGAATAATAAACATATTACCATGATGATTTCAAAAAACCACTAACATGTTCTCTATACAACATAACTACATGAACTTAGTTGAAATTAAACTTATCCATTGAACATAAAATGTAAATTATATGTAATCTATCATAAAAAAATATATTCATATAAGAATACATCTACTGACTACCCACTGATCCAATGAAATATACTAAAGAAATAAAGGAATAAGATAGGAGGCTCTACCACCATCCATAGAACTCATCACATTCAATCTCTAATATTATCAGAGCTATCCCATTTGGTCATTTAGTACAATTCATCTACCCATTATGAACCTAATACCAGAAAATTAATCTCATGCTTCCATGTTTAATGGAAATGTAATAAATGTTTGTATAAAACTTATTAAGGAACCATGAGTAGGTTCTCTAAACAAACCCCTAAATATAGGGAAGACACATGATATATACATAGAAATAGATAAATAAATTTTCTTGAATAAATAAAATAATGATGTTCTATCATTGGGTTATAATCTAGCATATGATATTATATATACTTTGTTCATATAATGTCATAGTTTCAGGAACAAAAAATATCTACCCATATAGAATACATATTTTTTACATGAATTTTCATTACATGAGACAAATAAGGGTCTTTCAAAGTGTCGTTTTTTGAAAATAAGGTACATAATATACGATCACATAATAAATTATTATAAACCCACTTTAAATACATCATTATTGTTTCAAATTAATTATCATTTAATAAATCTTAAATCATAGGGAGATACATTAATGTAAAGGGGTGTGCAAGAACTCAATTAAGATAATTAGAACGGGAGATAAAAGGCATGTGGTCATGAGACATATCCAAATGAACTAGGGGAATAACAATATGACCTGAGAAAGATACATAATAATAAAATAAATCCTAAAATTTAAACATGGCTATAAAATTAAATGACTCATTCATAATCATGTTACCAGGGTTTTTCAATTAGGTGTTATAAATGAAAATGAACTTGGATATTCACTTTAATATCATAAAATGAGTCATTTATAGAGATTTAATTTTTTACCCAATTTATTGGAGTGGTATCAGGGTGAACCATTAAAATGTATTTATATCATTTGAGTGAAATTTATCATAACAAATAAATTCATAAAAATCCTATGGGAAATAATGATTGGATTTTTGTCAAAATCAATGTGTACTAAAGTGATTAAAGACACGGTCATTATGTAATTTTTAAACTATGAAAAAATATTGGTTTTATATATGTAAATAAAAATATAAAACTTTATTATTATAACTAGTTGCGTGACAATTTAAAATAAATTTGGTTTTGCTATTCAAATAAAAATGAAGAGTTATTTCTCATGTAAAATAGGGAAATATGAGATGTAAATTCCACAACAAGACATGTAGAAAATTTTGTTTTAAAAATGGGAATAATGAAAGATAATTATTTTCCTCCACTATTAAAGGATTTTATTATGTTGATGGGATAATATAATGTAAAAAAAAGAATATAGTTCAGAAATTAGTAGACAGACCACATAAAAAATAAACATTAATGGAAAAGAGAAGTGGGGATTTCCCATACCTAGATGAGATGTTATTAAAACCTGAAGAAGAAACCATGAGGATTAAAGAAACCATGGGGAAGAACATAGAATGAAAAATAAAAATAAATTCTAGGAGAATGGATTTTATTGAGTGGGTTTTTTGAAATTGGTTGGTATTTATAGCAATATCGGGGGGTTTCTTTAATTATATTGAAATATAGGTCATGGAACTATAGGTTTTCGAAAATTATAATCCATTTTTTTAGACAATGTTTTTTCCATTTTTTATAAACCAATTTATTTTTTGATATTTTAATCTATGGGAATCAAACACCATTATTAATACTTCTTTTGGAAAAAAGGTAAATATTACCCAAAGTAATATATTTTAAAATAAAATTCTCCATTTTATACAGTGGGAGGCCACATAATGATTAAAAATTGATTAAAATATTTTAAAACACTTAATATTATTAAAATATCATATTTTTTAATTTTTTATTATGGATAATTAATTGTTACATCATTATAAAAAAATATTATTTTATAAAATACACAGAATCCCAAAAATATTTTTTGACATTCAAAGTGAAATACAATATTTTAGAAAATTACCATAAATTAACAATAAACATTTTTTAAATTATGATTTCAAAAATAATATATATTTTTCATAAAAAATTAAAATTTTTTGAATTTTAACTTTAAATATAAAATTTTTATTTTGTGTAAACTAAATATTTTTAAAACACATTAAAATTTCCAAAAAAATATAAATATTTTCTTAGACATTAATGAATTATTTTATAATTTCTATTTAAATAATAATTATTTAAAATAGCGTTTAATTAAAATAAATATGATTTATAATATCTAGGTTTATTTTAGAAATATATATATTTTCTACAAATAAATTAAAATATATTTATGTCTAGAAATCAGTTTATAAAATTAGTCTCAATTGAGTATATATTTTATGAAGAAAAACTATTATTAAATGGAATTTA
This sequence comes from Viscum album, assembly GCA_963277665.1. NCBI lineage: Eukaryota > Viridiplantae > Streptophyta > Magnoliopsida > Santalales > Viscaceae > Viscum > Viscum album. Next base: position 367,817,003 of record OY728146.1, read on the forward strand.
TGGAATAAAAAATTTATTTATTATTTTTAAATTAAAAATTATGTATCTATGACATGTACATGTAACCCCTAGTAACTCCCATTTATGATTAAATGGTGTAGAGTATGATGTTCAATGTTTCATTATGAGGTTCGAAAAACATAAACTATGTGTTAATCTCTATTAACTTGAGCATCTCCCATTGAAATTTCCTTAATGCTTTACATTTTGAAGCTCAAAATGGTGTTGGTAAATAAATAACCCTAGTTAATCTACATCCCTCACTATTTCTGATAAATGGGATTCAAATATATAATCTGTAGTTTGAGGCCCTTAATTCTCTTTTCTACATTAATTATCATTTATCATTATTACTTTTAATAACTAATTATAATGGTAAATTTATCAACCAATTTTATAGTTCCCAACTATCATATTGACCAATGTTCATATTGAGCAATGATCATTTTGACCAATAGGCATATAATAATCAAATCCCAATGCTCAAATTTCCCATTATACCCTGTAAAAATACTTAATTCTTACACTAAAAATTCAGTACAATTCCACTTAAGGTTATATAATCATTTTCTAACATGTTGTGTTATTTACTAATATTTTGTTTCTTTTCCATATTTTTTTTGTGGGATGACGATTCTATAATATTGTGGAAAATTATATTTTCACATTTTAACTTTTGTATTTTTTATTTTTTTATAGTTTTAAAATTTCGAATATAAATTGGTTTCATAGCTAATTAATGTAATGATTATTATAAATGATATAATATTTTGACATTTCATCTTTATTTTTTGTATTTATAATATTATATAAAATATAACATATATTTATTCATGAGACAAATGTCATTTAAAATGTTGGGATAATTATATTATTCCCTTCTTAAGAAATTCCCTCAAAATTTAAACTTATTCATTTTAATGAGAAAAGGTAATAGTTTCACTGTGTCATTGCCTCTTCTGGTTCCCATGTAGCTTCTTCGTAAATAAAGTTTCTCAACAACACATTAACAAGGTATATGTTCTATTTGTGTAGAACTTTTTCATTAAGGTATAATATATCCATTGGCCACTTTTTATAAATGACGTTATGTTCCAGTTCTACTACCTCCCAATTCAGCACATGTGAGGGATCAGGTATGAACATCCTCAAGAAAGATAAAGGAATAGATAATGAACTTAAGAAGGATATGGTGGATGTTATAACTAATAGGTTACTTGTCCAAAGTGATCTTTTATTTCAAAGGGGATAATGTTCCAATGGGCTATGATTCCATTACCAATCAAATCAGACGACTCTCATCCATTGTGATATATGAATGAAAACATTGTCTCCAACATCAAAGTCCAAGTACATTTTATGGTTGTCATCATAGTTCTTCTTCTAACACCTATCATTTTATTTATGTTTTTGAATGGAATGAACAATTTCTCTTATATCTTTCACAATATCGGTTTATAGTTTCCCTCTCTCACAAAATTCTTCCAAACATGTAAGAGTTATACATCGATTCCTATATAGATCTTAATATGGTGCCCTTTGAATAATCAATTGGATGATAATTTTTTATATGAACAAAACTATTGAGAGGTTTTTAACCCATGTACCGTTAAATTTGATTGAGAATGTTAATAACATGTCAACAAGTGATTGAATTTTCCATTTAGTTTGTCCATTATTTTTGGGGTGATTGGCCTTACAAATATTAAATTTAGTATTCATATTATATTGAAGACATCTACAATATATAGATGTGGAACAGAAAATTTCCTCACTTCTTCCTATACATATATCATTGAATGTTGGTTAAGAGAGAAATATTCTTGAATTGAGATGAAATATAAAGTCATGGAGATTCGTTCCATTATAACCTATATCTCATTATTTCCTTTATATGTTAATGGGTGAATAGTGATGAGACCAATAGTGACATTTTCACTCATCCCTGAGGGTGAAGGTAGAGGATATAATACCCCTTTAGGATTTTTTCACTCCACTTTTATTTACTAAAATGACAAGCACCATGCAGTTCAATAATTATTCTCCCTTTTCATATTATCCCACAAATAATTATCATGATGGTCCCAATAAATTTTATTACGTCCATGATATATTGAAAATTTATAACCAGGGCCTTCATCTACACGTTATTTTTTCATTTTTTTGATCGATGAAACACGTAGCCTAGTACAATATTTTAGTACACCATCATGTACTTATTTTGAACTCATGAAATATCACATTCATCATAATCTCTATAATATTTTGTAAGAATATATATTATGTTTGATCTTTAATAATATACTTTAGTAATAGTGTTTGAGAAATCATTTATGATAGGATTGATGTTGTCCCTTCCCTCCGGATTCTCAATTCCAACCATATTAGGTCATTGATCAATGTATTTCCATGAATCCTCATCATTCCTAGCAGAACAGTTCCATTCCTACATAATGCATCAATGGATTTTTTCACTTATAGGGTGTTAATTAATTTAATAGTCATAATCTTTAGAAAGTTCCAACCATATCCATTTTCTCATGTTCATTTTTTTTTTGAATATATACATAAAGCATTGGCAGTCTGTGTATATATCACAATTCTCCCTATAAATATAAAGCCTCCATATTTTGGAATCAAAACTAATTAAAGCTAGCTCTAAGAAACATGTAATATAATTCATCTCATGATTAATTAATTATAAAGATTCACAAGAAATATTCTATTCAATTAACATAAGGATTCACCCAATACCTTTCATAGTTTCAGAACTATAAATTCCAAAACAATGTCTGGCAGAGGGAATATTTGACACATGTTTCGGAACAAATATTTTATTTAGTTATTGGAGTCATTATTTAAATTTTTTTTATAGAAGAACACTTGTCCTTTTTGAGTTTACATGGTTATTGGATTATAATGTATTTAATTTTATTAATAACCTCCTATAATATTCGGCTCAAAAATGAAACTATGAATCTCATTTACTATCATTGGATGAAGCCAATCATCCACAACCTATTTCATATAAGTGTGAACTGAGATTCCTTCATCAGTTATAATGTGCCCGATGAATTTATTTTTTAAAAAAATAATTCACATTTGTTGAATTTTCCAAATATTTTCTCTATCCATGATGTTTCTAATATAACACTTAAATGATCCTAAAGCTCATCAAGACTTTTAGAATACATCAAATTATTTTTTATAAATACTGCCCTTAATATATTAATGTCTTTAGTAAAAAATCAATTCAACAAATCCATTAATAGAGGAGGACAATTAATCAAGGAAATCATTATAATGTCTTCATTCTTCACCCAAAATTGATGATAACTAAACCATCGTTTAATTTTGGAGGATAATTTATCCCCCCTTATATGGTCAAATAAATCCACAATACTTGTGAGTTAGTACTTTTTCTTCCTTATGATCCTATAAAGTTCACTATAATCAATTTAAATCTGCATAGATCCATCATTCTTATTTATAAATATAATAAGATCTATGAATGGATATATACATTATTGGATAAGTAATTTTTTTATAAGATATTGAATTTGTTTATTAAATTCCTCTAACTCCAAATATTCCATTCTATGTGGGGTCTTCAATATCAGATTTGATACAAGTATGAGGTCCAATGAGTACACAAAATTTCCTTATAGGGGAGGACCATATAACTCTCCAGGAAATATTTCAATGTATTTCTGAACAATATAGAGATTATCTACCATTAATAATTCATTTAATTTTCCCTATTCATCAATCATTTCCATATTAAGGTTATAACGTGTGATTCTAGAAAAATATCATGCCAATATATCTCTCCTTTGAAAATAAATGTGAGTTTTCCATTACTTACTACTAATATATCCCTTATTCTATAGTAAATATTATAATTATAATTTTATAAAATTATTATCCCTAGTATACAATCAAATTCAACCACGGGAGTGACTAAAATATTTTTTCTGAGATTGTACATGTCGACATTACCATATATTTTTTGTATGTTGTGGATGCTTTGATAATCCATATAGGATTATTGACTGAAAAATATTCTTCTAGTATTTCTGGGATTGATTCTATATTATTTTCATTCATGTAATAATTTATGGAATTTTTAGAACTATAATCAAACAATGTACATGTTGTCTTTGAGATAAAAAAGAGTATACCTACCACCCCATCATTTTGAGACTCAAATTTTATCATTATTATAGAAAATTATTGACTTTTATATCTAGTATACTGATGTTGATTGTGGTTTACCTCAATTATCTTTTTATTTTGATGTTCATTGGAAATGTTTCATAGATATTTACACTTGAATAATTGAACTTATTTCTTGGTTTTCACCATCTCCCCTTTCTAGTTAGTGTTATGAAGGTGAGGATTCACATCACCATAATTTTTCAAGTTATATGGCCCTCTATTAAACACTTTTAGCACTATACACTCCAATAAAATAAGTTACCAGAATGTTTCTTTCCTCATTTATTGCCCATGGGATGTTTCACATTCATTCCACTTATTCCATGATCATTGTTTCTCCCTGTGTTTGGATCCATTTATCTCTTCTTTTCATTTTAACTATGTGATCTATATGTCTCCGTAAACTCCAATTCAACTTTAATAAGACTCCACAATATATCTTGATAGATTTTATTATATTAATTTTCTATATTCCACTCATTTTGGGGTATTAGATAACTAAATAATCGATCAACCTTTCCCTTACGATCAATATGAATTCTAGATTAGTGTCTACTCTAGACCACATTCTTATTCTATGTAGAATACTTACTGGGTGCCTTTTTATACAACTAAAAAACATAATTAAGAAAAGATATTTTATATAGAGAAAATCCATTATTCAAAAATCAATCGTTCAGTAGATCCGCATAAAGATGTTGGTCGATGACATATAAAGGACTTAGTTGAATTTTTTTCCCTTTTAGGTTAATATTTTCCCTCAACTTTATTTATGTTATTTTTCGTAACTTGAGTTCATTGATTCATCATACTCATGATGTTTTACATTACAAAATCAATTGATTGAATTAAATGAATCATCTATTTCACTCTTCATTTACCTGGTTCTTCCTATTTAGGAAAATTATATTCTAAGAGAACAAATAATTGGTGAGAAACATGTAACATCTAGTAATTTTATTATTCTAGAGGGTGTTTATGTCTTAAAAAATAATTCTTAAATAATTTACTAATATCTTATAATTACATTTTCTAAATATATTCATAATGGTTCATTCAAATATTGATATTAACCAAAAAAATCACTTAGGAGTGTCAAAATAGGTTTGTAGAAAGGGCCATTTTCATTCACATTTTCTGGGTCGAGTATATGTCAATGTGGTGTTTTAAGGAGTTACCCCTAGTTACATATATTCCAGAGCCACATCCACAAATAGTATCTTGGCAGGGAAGTATTTTCATGAATTCCACTCACATAATATTAACTGGTATACCAGTATATCATAATATATTTATAAATGTCTCAATTTTTAGTATAATGTTGTCATGTCAAAATATCCATGAATAAATAATTCATCTTTTGATAAAAACTAAAGATTATGTCCCTTTAATTACATAACCTTTCATTACATCAGAAAAATAAGTGATCATTTTATGATTTATTTATTTAAAACATGGTATATAATAAGTTAACAAACATAAAACAGTATTCTAAATCAACTTTAAATTCATATTCATATTTTCACCCAAAGTTACTTTTAAACAATCTGGTATCTTAGAGATATATATTAAATGAAAGGGGTGTGCATTATGCCTTGTAAGGGAATAAGAATGCGAGATAAAAACCATGTGCTCTTGAGACATATCAATAAGAACATGGGGGAAAATAAGTCATGATAATGACATATAATAATAACATGAATAATAACATCTAAATTTTGATATAATATTTAAAGGAGTCATTAATAATAATATCACCAAGGATTATCCCCAATGTGTCATAATTGAAAATTACCATGGTCATTCAAAAGGGTATCATAAAACATGTCATCTCTAGTGATTAAATTATTCACAAAATGAATTGTAGTGTTATCATGGTGAACCATAAATATGTATTATTTTCATGTAATCCTCATAGATCATAATAAATCATTTCATTAATATCCCATTGATAATAATTACAATTTTTCTTATCAAAATCATGGAATAAAAATGTGCTTGAAGAAAGGATTATTATGCCATATTTAACAAATCAAATGTAATTTTGGTATAATATATGTAAATATCTGAATTTAAATTCACGAAAACATCTTGTTCAATACCCATTGGAAATAAAAGATGTTTGAGTATTCAAATAAAAAAAATACAAAATTTCTCATGTTAAAGAGATAAATTTGACATTTAAATTTGGCATCATAAGAGGCATAAATCATTGTTTTAGAAAAATACAAAATTGGGGAAAAAGAAGTTCCCTCATTTATAAATTATTATTATTTCTAAATTATGATATTATAAAGTGTAAAAATTATATTATTTTTCAAAATTAGAATACAGAACAAAAAATTGGATGATTACTGGAAAATTGATGCATATATTTCCCTTACCTTGAAGAGTATTTATAAAAATTAGAGGATGGAACCTTATAATATAAAGGACACCATGGGGGGATCTATAGGAGAAAAAATCACTCTAAAAAAATTTAGTATGGATTATGTGTGAAGGTATATGGTTAAATGGGTTGGTATTTATAAAAAAAGTGTGGATTTGTTTAATAAATTTCAAATATAGGTCTTAGATATCCAGGTTGTGGAAAATGAAAAAAAAATTCTTAGCCATGGGGTTTTCTAATGGTTTTGGAAATAAAAGTCACAATTTATAATATTTTATGCCACATAAATAGAAAACCATTTTTTAATACATTTTATGACTTGAAAAAAGGAAATATTTTATAATGTAGTTTCGTTAAAATACAAATTTTTTATTTTTTATTTTGAATTGTCACTTGGAATTTAGAAAATTGATTAAAATATATTAAAACATATAATATTAACTAAATAACATTTTTTCGTATTGGATATTTGTTAATTAATTATTATAAAATTATTTCACAACAAGATGTCATGAAACATACTAAAAACAAGCAATAGTATTTTTACTAATCATAGGAAATTATATTATTTTAGAAAATTATCATAAATTCACCCTAACCTAATTTCAACATGATTATTTCAAATATAATAATTAATTTTAAAAATAATTGTATAAATAATATTATTATAACGTATAAATATAATAAATTTATATTTATTTAAAAAAATTAGTTTTTATGGCTCATCCGATTTTATAACAGTTATTAAACTTATCATGGACATTATAAAATTATTTTTTCATTTAAATTTAAATAATATAGTTTTAATGGAATAGAAAAATTTAAATAAATTGTTATAAATTACTTCATGTATTATGATTATTATGTCATTTCTAAAAAAATGTGTTTTATTTCTGTGAAGAATTCAATACTTCCAATTAGTCTCAATTAAACATATCTTTTATTAAGAATTGATATTCCCAATAGAAATTTATGGAATAATCATTTTAGATATAAAAATTAAATTAATATTTTATATAACTAATTAGTAGACACATAACCCCTTATTACTACCACAAATTCCCTATGTGTGAGGTGTATTATGTCCGTAGTTACATGGGGAGTCTAAGATAACATCGACTGAGTTGTAATCTCCACTAACATAAAATTATCTAGTACAAAAATTCATTCAAGACTCACTTATTGAATATCATCTTTGGCATGGTTAATGTTGAACCTCAGTAAAGCTACTTCAATCCCATGGATTGATAAATGGGATTAAAAAATGAATAACTCGACATGTTAATTCCATTGATTCTCTTTTCTGAATCAAATTTCCTTTTCCCTTACTACTTACAAAAACTGGTTAAAATGGAGAATTATACACCAAGGGTATAGTTTCCAACATACATATAAACTAATGGCCATATAATAGTCGAATCCCATTGTTCACATTTCTCATTATACACTATAAATACAACTTCATTCTTTCACTAAAAATTCATTAAAATTGAATTTAAGGGTATATTTTTATTTTTTAAGTTGTTGATTGGTTTGTTAAGATTTTGTTTCATTTCAATAGAACTTGGGGGTGATGATTCTAGAATATTCAAGAAATCCATATTTTTCAATTTACCTTTACATGTTTATATTTTTCAGTTGTAATGATTGGAATTTTAATTGGATTCATAGATGAATAATGTCCAGATATTTGTTAATAATAAAATAATTTTTTGTTTCTCTATATTTTTTACATGTAAAATATTATATAATGTATAAAACATGTTTAATGAGGAAAAAATATCGTATAGAATTCTTAATTCATTACAAACCCATATCCAACAACCATATTTGGACCATAACATACTCTATGTGTGGTGTTGATCTCCTAGAGAAAGTAAAAAGTGTCAACAAAATAAAATAATTCTTTTCGAGAATGATTTCTCCAAAAGATTAAAAATAATTAAATAGTTATTCCACTAAGAAATATAGTGATACAATTAGATACATTGAAATTTTTTTAAAAAAAATTATTAATTTTAAAAGGAGAAGAAGAAATCATTAATAATAACCGAGTAAATGAAAATAATGACATTAAAAGGGAAAATTGATAGGAACAATACCATCAAAAATATAATAATCAGTGATACTAAAAAAGTGTGAGTGGGATGAAGGGAATACTGATACACAAAGAATATAAAATAAGTACAAAATATAAAATTTTTTAAACTATAATATTCTAGACATTATATTTTTTAGTAAAATCATTAATAGGATGTCGTATATGAAATATTGAGCATAAACGACTAGCGATATACTATAAAAATATTATAATTTTAATATGAATGTTATATCATAGATCTTTGTTTAATTGATGTGAATAGAAATAACCATATTATAATATATATATATATATATATTCATTAATTTATTTATTTATTAATCGTAAATTGATTATAATTTTGTTGGGAATTAATATACAACCATTTAATGTTAAATGAATATTTTTATTAAAAATATTTATATGTTTAATATATTATTAATGTAATAGATTAAATTAATAAATATTTATAATATATTATAATGAAATACACAGACTAAATATTTAATTTAGGGATAAAACATTGATTAAATTATGATTATTAGAAAATTAATTAATATAATTTCATTTTAGGCTTTAAAAGCACTATTTTCATTCTAAAATATTTTTATATTATTTTGGGAAGGGATTTTGTAATTAATTTTTATCATTTTTATAATTTTTACATGAAAAAATTGATATAAATTTATACATCATCATCTTATATTAGGATTATAATTGTTTAGGGATTTTTCTAAAAATGATGATTTTGAGTAAAAAGTAAAATTAACGATTTTTCCCAAACTATCATTTATTTACTTCCAACAATTTATTTAAATTTACCAATATGTTTATTATTTGTTTATATATAAACATAATTATCCAATAATTTTAAATTATATAAATAAAAAATATAACAATATTTTATTTTTGTATAAGATCATTTTATTGTTAGAAACACTTTTTTATAAAAAAACATTCTCATTTATGTTTTATGCATTAATATCAAATTTGATTTCATCCAATTAAATAACCTTAATCAGGAAAATTGGATTCAATACAAATAATTATGATATTTATATGTTTAAAATGCATTCATTTTAGGTTTTCAATAAAAATATTATTCATGGAAATTATTTCTCACCATCGTAAGGGTAAAACAGGTAAACCATGGTAACAATTAATGGGATAAATCTTCAAAATATCCATAAAACATTAATTTATTGCATTAGATGAGTATAATTTGACCTAAATAATTCTATATTTAAGACATTGTTAATTTTTCCCACATTACAATGATTATAAATGTTTTATTTTTTAAAGTAAATAATAAATACAAAATGTGAATCACTTTTTTCAATATCTATAATATATTTTCATTAAGATAAAAAAATATATGAATGTTTATATTTGGTTATTTTTATATAAATAATTAATTTTAATTATATTAATTTATTTTAAATATATAGTGATGTTATATTTACCATAAAATCATCTGAACTCCTATATAATGCTTATATAAAGAGTATATAAATCAATGTGAATGATTTAAAAATAAATTTTTTTTGGTTAAATTATTGCATTACATGAATTTATTAGGCATATATAAATTATAATTATTGTTTCATTTTCATATTTTTTTTCTATTATTATTGAATTTTTTATTTATTTGATTGGAAAAATAAATTATTAATCCAATAATTTTTTTTAAAAAAAATATGATAAATTTCATTAGGAAATATTTTTAAAAGATTAAATTGTAAAATTGGGAATCAAATTTGTTGAAATTTTTATCCATGGACAATTTTTTGGGAAAAAATACACATTAAATGTAATTTTATAACCCTTTTGACTGAAAAATATATTTCCATATTTAAGGTTAATATGGGATAACAAGGGGGTTTAAAAATAGAAAAAATTTAAATTGATACATAAAAAGTTAAAATTTAATTTATTAATTTATTTATTCCTTATAATTCCTTACCATAAAAAGTATTTTCATTTTTTCAACTTTTCATGATTATGCTATTTTATTTATATAAGTGTTATTAATAATCATAAATTTTTCACTAACCCCACATATAAAAGGACCTCATCTATCCTCTCTTACTCACCCATTTGGAGCAATTTTGTATGAAATATTTCTTCTTGGCTCCATTCTAAACCATCGCATTGATGATATAGAATAACCTTTCTCACAGAAATTTAAATCACTAAAGATTATTGTGTAACTAAAAAGGGTTTTCTATGGATGTGTTATTACTCTTATCTTTGTTCAGTATTTTTATATATTCATATGTCTATTTAAATTATATAATACCAATTTTCATAAGATATCATTCAAATTTCCACTATACTGAGAATTTGTAATGTCTATAACCCATATTAATCTACATATCTAGTATATAGGAAATGAAAACATCATTAGTGTATATGTGTACAACAAAACCTCCATGATGTGGTGTCATTACTTTTTCCTCATCACGTGAAAAGGTATATTATTATGATATATTTAATTAATATATGTCAAATTAATTAAATAATAACTATTTAATAGATATAATATATTTCTTTTCTTACCCTTTTGATATTGAAATCTCATTACGTTGCTTGTGCATACTTGTGGATTACAACCTCCACGAAGAGATATGATTCGTTTATAGAGGATTAATATCATAAATCATTATGAAAATGTATTTAATACCTAATCATTATAATTAATAAATGATTAATATTCATTTTGTGATGGAACCATGACCCATTTAACCAAGGTCATCCTTCCAAAGTTGTTTTTGGATGATGAACCGAACATCCACAAAACATACGACATGAACATAACAGATTTAATTACTATATAATTAATGAAAATAAGTTAAATTAAATGGATAAGTATAATCTAAAATCTATAAAAATATTTTTAAAATATTTTTATAATTAATATATTATTATTAAATATAATATAATGTATTTTTGTGTTGATTTGGACATGAGTTAAAAGATTTATCATCTCAATTTTCATTCATTAGTACATATTATATTTTAACCACATGTTAAGTTTCAATGGATTTAGGAGCTAACTTACATAGTCATTTTATAAGTATGTTAATAAAATTAACATTTTTTACAAATATATTTCATGTCTTTTTCTTCAAATACCTTTTTATTCAAATGTTATGAATGTCGAAAGGGGTTTTATTTTAAGACCTTATTGTAGAGTATTTCATTCAATGTCATTATACACTATGTCTAGATTCATAAAATGTTATAATAATGTTCTTATTTTAATATAAATGTATTTAATGATTATTTTCTACAACCTTGTCTTCCTTTATAAGCAATTCAAAAAAATCATCTCACATTCTCTCACTACAAAGTACATTTGACTTTTTAAAGAAGTTTGAAAAGATTATTCTCTATTAATATTTACAGAATTGATAGATATACCCATATTCATTACCATTTGATTATCTGAATCTTAAATTACATGTATCTATAGTTATTTTCAATGGAAAAAATTCTAAATATTTAAAATACTTTTATTTAAAATTTTATCAAAATAATATTATTTATTCCTCATGTTCTTTAAGAAAAGTCTAGATGTTATTTTAAATGTATTTTCATCATATTAAACAGAAATTGATGATTCCTATGCTCAACTAAAGATATAATATATTGATACCATTTGTGTTATATATTTATATGTATTTATAATTTTGTTTTTTAATTTAATCACATTGGAGGATATTGACTATTTTTTATACGTTTCATTACGACTATTTATGTTAACTATTTATTGCATCATTTTATATAACCAATGAATTTTATATATAATGTGATTGTAATGTTTATTAATACACACTCAATTCATTGTTAGGTAACATGAGAAAAAAAATATCCTAGGTCTTTGGTGTATTCTGGAGAATTATTTTTCATTTCATTTAAAATGGAATAAAGAGTACGTTTATAATATCTTAGATCATGGATTTGATGATATGATTATGATTTTCAGGACTTTTCATTACATAATTATAATTTTTTTATTACTATCCATGTAATTATTTATGTTTTTATTCATCCATGTATATATTCACCTTTTATGATATTATTCACAAGAAAAATTACACTATTGATTATCTCACCAATATTATTTATGATTTATTTATTCTATCATTTCTTCTATTGTATGCTTTCCCTAAATAAAAATATGATATCATCCTCTATTATTTTTTATATTCCCCAAGATACTAAATAAGGATCAATTGTTTATTTTGGTTATATACTAGAAAAAGTGATAATATGCTCACTATAATTAAGGTTTTGAATTAAACTTGAGTTCAAATTTTAGAAACTAGTTTTTATAAAAGAAAATAAACATCGAGTTATAGTGTCAAAATTCTATTAGAAGGCATTGGTATTTAATAATATTTATAAAATCTCTAAATATATAATCTTAATTGTCCCCAAAATGTAATAAAGTATAAACCTTGTTCTAAATTTGATAGTTATGGATTAGTTATGTTATGGGGGGTCACATAAGGTATTAGAAGAATAATTTTGATAACAGTATAGGATATGATGATTTAAATGAGAATATTTTACGAGTTTTAGATGAAATTATGGTTTAATATGTTTATGTTAAATGAAAATTTAAAAGTAAGGATACCCATTATGAGATTTTATTTCATGGGTGTACTTTCGGAGAAAAATAATGATTATTAATAAATGTTTAAGGTATAAGTATACATTATAATTATATTATGTTATAATGAGAAGGAATGTTTTAGATTAATTATTTTATATGTCTTAAAAATAAGTTCAATGATATTGATAATCTTTAGAGATAACATGTGATTTTATGTTGAGCTATATATGGATAATTAAGATAAAAAACATTTAACCTTGGAAAAATATTTTTATCATATAGATAATCATTTTTACTTAAAATAGTGTAGTGAATAAGTGAATAATATTTTTCTTTAATATTTAATTGATATTTAGAATATTTTATGTTTATGGTTTATGGATTAATAATATATAATATATTAATTGTTAGTAATAAAATTTGAGTTAGATTTTGGAGTCATTTATTATTTTGTGGTGATTTATTTAATTTGTTGAATTGATATTAATATTTCATAGATTTTATAATTAGTTAAAATATTTTTTAATGGTATGAAAACTTTTGAGTGATTAATTGTGTTTGGTTGTAAATGTTAAATTAATATTAAATGATTTTTTTTAATATTTATTATATTTTGGTGTTCAACTTGACCAAATATATTTTGAATAATTTTTAGGTTATTTAAATATGAAATGGTATAATTTTAATATTTTTAGAAGAACCACATATTTAATCTTATAAAGTATTATTCCTATTTGATATTATCTTAAATTTTATTACCTATTTTTTATTAATGGAAATAATTAGAAGAATATAAAAATTATCTTCTTTGGATATTTTGATCCTTTGAAACATAATTTTACTAGTTTGAGATTGAAATATGAAATCATTTATAATTTTGAATATAGAATGAGGTATATTTGAAAAATCCTCTTGAAAAATAAGAAAATAGTAAAATAGTTCTTATTGAATGTAATGAAATAATTTAATAATATTTTATCAATTTCACTATATGAATTTTAAAATAATCCTTCAACTATAGGAATGGGACAATGATACTAAATTGTCATCCTTTTATAATCATTTCTTATGAATTTATGTTCGGAATGATCTCTTACTGATTGATGGTTCCATGGTCATTAACATTCCCATGATGAACTTCTATATCACTCTACATTATTCAATAGATTTTATTTTTATCAACTATGTCCAAATTATCCCTTATGTCCAATGCGTTCCTTTTTTAGGGAATTTGATATGTGTTATTTGAGGTTGCCTTAATATTTCCCCTATCCTATTTTAAAAATGTATATTATTAATTCTTACAATGTGGATTTGAAATAAATTTATTTCTAAATAATACGAATGTTTTTGTTTCATGATGAAGTTTTTTATCATCCCCTCCATTTAATTTATTTTTTACATTTATTATAAAACAATTTATAAATAACATGAGAAAACAATGTGAGGAAAATTATCAAAAAGGGGGTAGAGTGTGCCACCCCAAAATTTTATAATTTATTTTCATTATATGATATACTTCATTTTGTGTGGTATACATAATGAAGAGATCAAATGAAAAACAATAGACTATACAAATGTAATTATTTAAAAATTATTTATATGAAATAAATATTGTCTTATAGAGTCTGAATAAGAATAACCATGTTGTGAAATATGTTTACAAAATATTTACTTACCAAAATAATTAATCAATAATACATTTATTATCAATTGTTTCGAAAGGAAGATTAAATATTTTGATGGAATGTTATATTTTTTGTAAAAAATATTTTTATATGTGGAATAAATTTTTAAATCACCTGAATAAATTCATCATTATTTTTAATTTATTATAATAAAATATGATGATTATATATCCAAATTTTTGAGTGAAAATTTCGTTTATTCTATTTATTTTAGAAGTAATGGGAATACAATAATTTTATACATCAAAACAACATTTTCATCAAAAATACTTATTTTGGGATTTTTGAAAAAGATATTATAATTAATTTTTATGATTTTTATAATTTTTTATATGTTTATAAATTTTTAAATAATAAATTCATATTAGTCTTAGTATGGGTTTTTTTTTAAAAGGTGTTTTGAGTGAATTATGACAAATAACAATTTGTTCAAATACATCAATTAATTTCTTTAAATAAATTGAATTAAAAGGCGCATTATGCATTATGCTTTTGTATTAAATATACATTTTAATCCTTTAATTAGACACAAAAAATAATAATTACATTACCTTTATAATAATAATTAATATTTCTATAAACTCATTTTTATACATTAAAAAATATTAAAAAACTATTTTTCATAATGTATTAAAAATTTTCATTAAAATTTATTTCTAGAATAACATGAAATTTAATCATGAAAAATTTATTCCATATATATAATCGAGAGTTTCATATTTTCAAAATAGATCATTTTTATTTTTATAATTATAAATTATATCCATGAAAAGTATTTCCCCCCATGGTAGGGGTAAAACAAGGTTAAAGATATGGGATTAGAACTCAAAATATCCCAAAAATATTAATTTATATTATTTTATGGGTCAATTTAGACGAATAAAATCCTATATTAAAAACATTCAAAATTTCAATCCACTTTCCATTGATTATAACCATTATATTATTTTATAAAATGAATTAAAAAATTTTAACAGACATTCTTTTCATATCTCAAATATATTTTAATTTGGATAATAATAAGTTATGATTGATTATAAATTAATATTTAAAATATGATTATATTATTATTTGATATAGTTGTTTTAGAAAATTCTTTTTGAGGTATAATTAAATTAAACTCTTCTGCATAGTCAGTACTGTGTTTGTGTAAGCAATAGAAAAGTCAAGTAACAAGAACATAAAAGAATAATTAACATGTTTTACATGAATTATAGTATCCCTAGAAATTTATAGGTATTTCTATTGCATAATAAATATAAAATGTGTTTATATTATAATTACATTCATGTCATGATTCCTTTTATGTAAAATTAAATGAAAGTGGAAAAAGGACTTTGATGATATTTTTTGATAAACAATATTTCATTAAATTGAATAAAAATCATAATAATATATTAAAAGTGGAAATTTGGGAAGGTAAATGGTCTTAAATTTCTTCCATAGTCTATTTGGGATCTAGATGACACCTTAGATTTGAATTTATAAAATTTAAAGAGTGAATATTCTGTTACCATGGTTACTGTTAGAAATAGATAATTAGGGGGATAAAAAATATAATTTGTAACATGAAACATAAAAAACATAAATTTTATTAAATTATGTTATTTCAACCTTATAAATTCATAACTTAAAAATTATATCTCTTCGGTTCCACATGGAATTATTTTGTTATTTATTATATTTTAATGTTCTTATTGTTTATAAGTTTGTCCCCCCTCAATAATAAATTGACACATATATCATATCTTATTTAAATTGTTTTAAAAATTCAACTCGTCCAAATATTTATAAACACATTTATTATAATTTTCTCCATAAAATAGAGGCTATGGTCTCACCCAGATACAATCCTATAAGGATGAATGTGTAATCCAAATGAGGATTCCCAAATAAGTGGTATAACTCTTAACTAAATTTTCCAATTTATTTATTCTTATAACTCTTACAATTCAATCAAAATAATGATGATGTGATAACATAAGTATTTAGGAAATAATTTTATTTTATTATGAAAATTTTATAAAATATATCCATATATATCTTCATCATATGGGAAATGATAATTCCACTAGCTCCTAGGTGTTGACTACCACATCTAGAATGTAATAGGTTTGGGTTTTAATAACCACCTCCAAAGTCTAGTTTTTATGGTTTATTTAAATAATATATATTATATTCATGAAATAATTATGAATATTGAAATATAATATATTACTTACCTTATTACCCTTCCTCCTATTCATAAATTACAATGTCTCCAGTTTTTACATTTGGACTATCAATTCTATGAAGCAATTTGATACATTTATCATGTATAAATTTCATTGATGATTAAAAAATAATATTTAACATATAAAAATGATAATTATTTATTGGTTAATATTTTATTTATTACATAATAATGACCACTTTTACCATGGTCATCCTAACGAAGTAGTTTTCTTGATTGTGAACTGAAAATCCTCAAGACATTTGATATGAACATAAATAATTTTATAACTATATCAGACAAGGTAATAAATTAAATAAAAAGGATTAATATATGGTAATTATCGTTGAATGTTTTCTACATAAAGTATAAATTTAATATAATGTTTATATATTGGATATAAAGTGCATACATTGTGTGTGAGACACAAAGTACGAGATTTCTTATCTAAATCTCATTTCATTGAGACTTATGATATATTCAACACTTTTTTTGTCTATGTTTTTTATCAACTAAATTATCTGATTATGTAAACATTAACTTAATTAAATTACATTTTTTAAAAAATACATCTTTTTATCACTTCTTTATTATCATTTTTCTTCAGAAGTTATGAAATTTATAAGGGATTTTCTTTCAAAACCATTCTAATATATTTCTTTATATGTATTTATCCTCAAATTCCATGTTCAATTTTTTTTCAAGAATGTTATTAAATATATTTCAAATATTTCTAAAATTAATTTTAAAATTCATTTAACTTTTATTAAAAATGATTAAAACTATTCTTTTCAAATGTTTTTCTTATGAATTAATTTTAACATTTTCCAATGGTTTGAATAAAATATTCCCTTTTAACATGAATGGGACAAATCGATTTTCACACAAATATTACTATTTATTTATTTTAATATTAATATATAATATTTTATTATTATTTTTTATTTAGGTAATTTTCTTAATATTTATTTAATTTTTATTTGAAATGTTATCAAAATAGAACTATATTTTTATCATGTTTTTCAAAGACATGTTTGAATATTCATTTTATTTAAATTTTTTATATGTAATAATCTAATAAGTATTATTATTCATTACTTGGGATATATTATGAAGATTTAATCAAACATATATTAATTATGGTATTATTATTATGTTTTTATAAGTATTCACAGTTTAATATATTAATATTTAAATTCTATTTTTACAATTCAAATGTTTATGTTGATTTGTTATTGTATTCTTTCATATTAAGAATGTATTTGACATATTATGTGATTGGAAAGTCCCATTATAGCCCCTCTATTCATTATATGGTATCATTAGAAAAAATAGATTGGTTATTTTGGGTTTTCATATCAAATGATTTATGATTTGTTGGTATGAGGCCTTGATATTATGTTTATGAGGCCATGAAACAAGCTCCAAATGAAATGATTATGAGATTCAACATTATAAATTCCATAAATCGAAATATATTTATTAATATCCAAATTATTATATTTGTTGTTATGTAATCCATGGATATATTACACAATAGTATTATTATTTATATGGATTATTTGATTATTGTTAATCTATACAATTTTTAATGCTTTATTTATTCAATAAAAACATTTCTTGTAAATATTCCTTTAATAATAATACGACGTCGCTCGTTATTTTGTTTTCCTTTTGATCAGATAAAATGAATGGATATAAAAATAATTCAAGGATATAATAATCTATATAATAAATTTCTCTTTATGATTCATGTTTTGAACAAATAAGAGTTTAAATTTATGAATCTTGAATATATTAAAAAACATAGATACTAAGTGGATGTGTAAAATTTGTACTGTAAGGTTTTGATTGGTAAAGGTTTCCTATAACTCTTTCAAACATGAATAAAAAAAGATCCTAAAATTTATGAATATGATCCATTTTATGAATTAAGTAATTATGTGTTTTTTATGTCATTGTTCATTACACATTCCTTGTAAATAACCTACTTGCATCCAGATAAAGACATTAACCAAGTTCAATCCATTACAAAACTAGAACCAAAAGGCCAACCAATACATCCCAAAAGAACCAATAAAACATGAAAGGATTATTTGTGAGAGCTATACAACCTAGTATGTAACCAACCGTTATTATACCCTTACTCATTAAAAGATAAATCTATATCATTCTTTTTCAAAAACACATTTAAAATGTTGGGTTTATTATTTCCTTCCACAATTAGTAATTGATCAATATATTTCAAAATCTATTTCTTTTATCTAAATTATGATAATAATTTACTATGTAATTTATTTTTTTAAATAAATGAGAATTGTTACACAATGAATCCACTTTTTAAGGAAAAAAATATACCACTAAATCCCTATGAAAATAATGTCTCAAACTATGAAATAATATAACATAGAAAACAATTAGTCATAATTGGAACATAGGACTTCCATTGAAAATTTTGGACAAGGCTAACACAACTATAATTAATAATTATTATATCATATACATAAAAACATAATGATACACTCGATATTACTCTTACTTTCCAAACTGATGGTAATTATCCCATAATTAGTGAATATCATATCTCTTGGTCACTAGGTAGAGCATGTTCATAAACTAGTGTTGCATGTTTCAATATAATTCTCATAAAACTAACCACATATTAAAATGAATTTAAAATTTAGGTGAGATTAGAAAAATATTTCATACGAATATACATTACAAATCACAAAAAACACCCTCACCTTTGACGCCCTCACCAAGAATTACCATAATTATATAAATAATAAATGTATACAAGTAATACAATATAGTAGTAAATTTTTATAACTACAGAGTCAAAAAAAACCTTCTTTTCGAAAATACAAGTGTAATGATACATGATGTTTGATCATTTTAAAATAATTTTGAAAGTGGATATCGAACCGCATTATCCTTATATATAAAAATGAAAAAAATCATGTTTCTAAAACCAAAAAACCCTTCACAATAAAACTAGGTATTTTAATGATCCAACATGGAATTTAGGAAAACAGTTGATAATCCTGGAATTATAAAAAGGGATTTATAGATGAAATAAGTTAAAAAACCATGAATATTTTATGAAACAATTATAGAATGAAATTATTTTTTCAAAAACTACTAGTTATACTTGATAAAATTTTAAAGATATATAAAACATTCCTTTTAACCAACAATAAATCATAGTAAAAATTTTAATTTGAAACGTATTGGAAAAAATACAGTAAAACGTGTTCACATAAAAAATGAGGCTTCAATCAACCTCATCCAAGATCAGGGAACCCAAAATGATAATGATTAATCCAAAATATATGAAATACCCAATTAAAAATCATGATAGACATAACCTATGTCTTGAATAACCTCATTAAGGAATGATGAAGAGAGGAAAAGTTATATCAAATTTAGTGGAAGAGGCTTAGAGGATTTTACCATTTTTATATGAGCCTAAACAACGATATTTTAAGTGAATAAAACCTGGAATGATAGGGAACCTTGAGAGATTGATCCATGATATTAGGGTTTCAAATGAGAGAGAAGAAAGGCCCATAAGGGATTCAATTTTAGAATAGAAGAGAGATAATATCCACTATTAATAAACCTGATAACTGCACATTGCTTTGTTACAACTTTTCCAAAACCATGTGCCAACCATTTTCCTCCCACTAGTCACCTAGATCACTTATCATTGAAAATTTTTATAATATGACAAACTATTCTCCAAAATTGTAATTTGGAAATGTTTAAAAAATTTGGACAATCTCATGGTTGTTACACAGTATGTTCTAACCTTGGCATGGCTGATCAACAAGATCGGTATACTCTAAAAGATAAAAATACACGAAAATTAAACCATAACAATGGGTGATACAAATGTACATAGAAATAAATAATATTATAGAGTAATGTGATGTTGATATGTGAAAATTCACCCCACTATAACACTTTCTTCCCCTAAAAAGTAACATAATGATTTCTTGATTAGGGGAAGCACTATGGGTTCAACTATCAAAGTGATAAAATAACCAAAGATGTGTAAAAATATACATCTAATGAATCTATACTCAATGAAAAATTATAATTACTATAAAAAAATATTTTACCACAAGAAAAGTATTATTCCTATATGAGTAACAACAAATGTTTTAGGGTTGATGTGTTAAATGCTTCATGATTACATAAAAAGAATATTTCTATGTGGAAATTATATTTGTATTATAAGATATCGAGAAAATATAATCTTTCCAAACCAAGCATATAAATATCCAAATTTTACTTCTATGGAACAATCAAATCCTTCATGAGAATCCATAACAAAATAATTGATGCAAATCCATCAAAATGGAAATGTGCATGTCCAGGTTTGACAGGGATAAGAGATATAATATCCTTAATCAATAACTAAAAATTGTAAGAAAAAATAAATGAAATAAATTTCAAATATATAGCATACATAATAACATAAATTTATAAAAAAATACATTTAAAATAATAAAAAATTCAATAAATTAATAAATTATCATCATACAACACAAAACATATATGGGATGAAAAATAAGATAAAATAGTGAACTAGGGAAAACACAATCAGTTTCCACATTGACACATGTATTGGTAGGTTGAACTAGGGTTCTTATAAATAAATTAAATTGGATACACCTCTTTTGTGACTGAATCCTCTAAAAAAAACCATCTAGGTGTCCTAACCATCAATAACAGAAATGGGTATCAAGATTACTAATACTTGAAGACTTCTTATACCATAAATTTTTCAACTGATGGCACACCCATAAATTTTCTTTTTGAAACATCACGTTTGATGAAATTTGACATCCATCTGATACGAATACTAGACTAATGTGTCTAAGATTCTATTCCCTCCCCTATAATAGTGATTACTCTACCAGTATGAGGTAAGGGTGAACATAAATTTCATTTTTCATACTTTTCAAGACATAATCCACACTCATGGTCTTCCCCAACACATCATCATAGGTGTTGATTCCATGTGGAGACACTTATAAGAGAATATATATTGGAAAACCTATATAAAAATTCCATTCCTTTTTTTTATTTTCTCAAATACATGATTGGGAGGCATAATAATAGATTAGAAAATTAATAAAAGTATTCCATAAATGATATATCACACATATTAAGGGAATATAACTTCTTTGGATTAAGTATTATCACATATTCAAGAATGTATTGTTGGTTGACCAATTTCTCAATGCCTTTTAAAAAGGGTTACTTATAATATTTTACTCTAATAGTGGAATTACACTACGTCTATCATAGACACTAATGTAAATATTGTGAAACTGATCATTAGAGTATCAGGAAGATCATGTTATAAAAATACATCTTTAATATGCTGTAACAATTCCATTACATCATATGTATCATTTTCCAATGAAAATTGAGAATATATTGAATTTATAAACTATTTAAAGAAAAAATGATGATTATTTGGAGTAGTAATACCATATGTTCCATTTACAAAACATGAAAAATAATAAACTCAAAAATTGTTTGATTAGATAATAAGTTTACTTATGTTGAACCACCAACAACTCCCTCATGTGAATCCATGATGAATTTATGTGGAAGTAATCTAGAATAACAAAACTAGAAACACAATCAAAACACGTTTTGGAATAATACACTATATGTATGAATATAAAATTTATTTTATCCTAAAATAAAATTTATAAAAACTCTCAAACCCCTATAAAAAGATGGTAAATCCTCATATTTAAAAACAAACATCAAACCATCACCCATAAATAAATAAATAACTACTATAAAATTCCATAGCCTACCATAAAAATAAAATATTCTATATTTTTATAAATATTATTCAATTAAATAAATATGGATCATTCCAATCATTTCATTATACTCCAAGCACTCAAAATTCAAAAAAATCATTCATTTTATGTTTTTTCAAAATCATAGAAAACAATTTACCATAATATTCAATAAAAACAAAAATAAAATACATTATAAATTAATGAAAAAGTAAATTATATTTCAAATAAAATACTTATAATTCCCCATTTTATTTTAAATGTCAAAAATTAAACAAAATATTCTATTTTTGGAAAATTTGTATGTAATTTTATAAGACAACCGATATTTATTTTTTGAAATCTAATTTAAAAGAACTTTACTATCATTTAAAATCCATATCAAACATAAAAAAGTCATCCTAAACAAGTATGAAATATTAAAAAAATTAACCCAAATAATAGGGAATAAAAATACAAGAAAAATAAAAGAATTAATAGCTATGTATGTGTTGGAATCAAAGGTTGGAAAACCATAATAAGCTCACTGGAAAGCGTTTAGATTGGTCTCAATGGTCTGTGCATGATATTACTAAATGTGAGTAGAGGCCATGAACCCATAGATATCCTTCCTAATTATATATCAAAGGATAAATTCATAAAAATATACCACAAACTACTATGTTAAGAAATCCTATTCATATAAGGTCTCAAATTTTAAAAAATCAACTGATAAATAAGCTCAAATTTTTGACAGAACATCCTATAAATCTCTAAAAACTGATGTTCCATCTCGATATTTGGTGAATAGGTTCCTTATCATGACATATAATTAAATTTAAATGATCTTATCTCTTATATACACAAACTTATAAATTAAAACAGAAAACCATTGACATAGGTTCTCTTAGGAACCATGTATATGATGTAGTTTTGTTACAAAACAACCTAGTAAACCCATTATATTATCACCTAAGCTAGCCTATAACATACTTGAAGTGTATTCATGATCACCTTTAGATGGAAATAACCACCAAGGGAATCAAATAGAGCCTATAAGAAAATATTCTAGTAGAATATTTAGAATAAATAAAATTTGAATTAACCGAGTAAAGAATTTTGACCATTCTATAAATTTTATGTTTGTTTCAATGAATAAGAATTCAAAAAAATAAATGCACAACAAATCATGATTAATAAAAAAATGACATTAAAACCATAAAAATTTGATAATGATTCCATATAAAATATAATCATTGATGATAAATAAAAATATAGATTACATTTGGGAAGCTAGAAATTATAATGCACTAATTACACCAAAAAATTCTAAAAGGGGCAGAGCCTTAGTGACTATCTTCATAGGTTGGGAGAATAATTATTATTAGAAAAAAATTAAAATTAAATCGTATACTAAATTAAATACACAAATAAACAATGGATCATATTATACCTAAAAAGGATACTCATAGGTGATACATACTAGAGGTTACACACCCCTAGATTTATGAAAACTCAATAAATGATAAAACTTTTTAATGCTAGTTCGAAAATTCAAATAAAAAAAATATTTTCATTTTTTTCCCAAATAAGTAAGAGACTATTACCATTAAAAAGTCATTTTATTTTTCAAACATTAGTCAATAATATTTCATATAAATATCCATTACAAATATTTTTGAATAAAATATTTTGTTGTGATTCAATGAAATCCCTAATAAAGGAAAATAAAATATACAACTAATTAGAATAATAAAGTTATTATAAGGCTATGTAAAATATAACACACACTCACAAAACCTGTCATTATTGGATAAGAAGATCCTAGGACAATCTATGTCAAGGATAACATAATTAAAATCATAAAATTGTAGTGTTAAATAATAAATAACCTACTATAAAATTAAGTATTAAGCTCACTGGACTAACCATGGGGCGTAATCCCAAATGTTGTGTAGAGATATTATTTGGGCTTCTATATATAGTGTTCTTGAAAACTAGTGTATCTTTTTTGGCATTGGTACCCAATAATAGATTAATCTATACCAGATATTTTTTTATATTAGTGGATTTGAATATTAATAAACACCTTATCTCATATTTATTATAATTCTTCATTACAAAATTTCATAATGTACTATAATATCTATCATATTGATATGGTTACTTGAAATTCCCCAATATTGAGAGAACTGTGATATGAGATGATGATATTCTAAAATATAGTACAATGGTCATATACATTTTAGTGATAGTAAATATAGTATATTGACTATCTGATGTAATTACTCCTAAATAGATAAGACATCATCCTCTAATGTTCACACAAAGTATTCTATGATATATATTATAATTAGAATATACACGCCAGTAGGAATTGCACATGTATGTATCTAATTGGATATTAATATATTCATGTTCTTGTAATGATCCATTGACATTATGATTATTATTAATGTATATACTATCTCACATACTTGGATTTATTCTTCGGATAATGAAACTATATTTTCTTGATGTAGTAACATATATTGGGTGTATCACAAATGAAATGTTATTAATGAATAACTAGAGTCAGAATTCATATCTTTCATCATAGGTGATGTTTATATCATAACCCATTAATTGTAATGGTAATCTCATAATAATATTTGTGGTTGTGGTGGGTAAATGAGATCATTTATAACAGTCAAAAAATTAAACATCAAGAATATATGATGATTCCATGGGTGCCTGATGTGATTAATGATATGTCTTCCAAATGGGATTAAATTAAATATTTTGGTATTTGAAGAGGATATTTTCATTGACTTATATATTCATTATTTATTGATTATTTGACCCACTGGAAGATAGTAATCTCAGACATTATGCATGCACGCCTAATTCTACTAAGAAAGATGCCCCAAAAGTAAAACAAAGAATATATTTTTTGATCCCATTTAATAATAATGTATATTTAAAAATATGAATAATGGTTATTTTCTATACTGTGAAATAATATTTATTATGTATTTTTTAATCATTTGTATGTAGTCCCTATATTTTTAATCATGAGGTAATCATTTAATAATTATAATATATAGAATTTATTTATCTCTTGTTATTCATAGTATATTTGATAACTAGTTATTAATTAGTAAATAATTTATTCAATTATGAAAATATAAAAAACAATTATCCAGATTATAGATAAAAATGTTATTTATTTAATTAATAATAGTTTTCTTTGTTATTCACAAGATAATAAATAATTATTTGATAATAAATAATTTTTTATTACGTTAATATCGATATAGATATTATATTCTTAAAAAATGAATATAATATTAATGATATTTAAAAATATATTTCGTATTCAAATTAATAACGAGGAAGAAGAGTGGACCTATTTTCTAGTACAATGGTAAATATTTATTTACCATACTATAAAAATATTTATAATTGTGTAAGTTATTTCATTCCATGGATTAAAATTTTTATATTAAAATTTTACATAACATTGTGAAAAATTTTATTTAAAATATTATTGACAGACTTTGTTTTAATAAATAACGTGAT
The DNA here is from genome assembly GCA_963277665.1 of Viscum album. Taxonomy (NCBI): domain Eukaryota; kingdom Viridiplantae; phylum Streptophyta; class Magnoliopsida; order Santalales; family Viscaceae; genus Viscum; species Viscum album. Next base: position 367,843,582 of record OY728146.1, read on the forward strand.
ACCATAATCATAAGTTTATAAATAGAAAAATATTAGAATTGTGATTTTTTATTCTTTGTGCACAATATTATCCACCATAGAAACTCTCTCTTTATAAATAACATCTCAAGGGATTTCTATATATCTTTATATATACTATCTTCCTCAATTTCTATTAGGTTAGAGATATTAAGATTTAATCATTTCGAAACTGAAGGAATTGTGGGTGTAATCGAGGCAGAAAAACATGATGATCTGTAACTCAACACTATGAACTGAGATCTTGTTTTTGATATTCCAAGATAAAGGGATCATTGGGGATCTACATTGTTTCCTCAATAAATAATCAATAATAAAAATGGAATTAAATTAGATGATCAACACCTATAGGGAAGAAATATCTCATTATTGTGGTTTTAAATCATGGTATTAAATTAATAATAAATTAATGTGAGCATATCACACCTCCTACTTCTGAAAAAAAAAGTAACCTTATTCGTCCTAAAATATTATTTTTTTTCATGATGTTCATGTGATGTACATTACATATTATTAATTAAATCTGAGAAAAAATCCATGTAGGCCATTATCTAATCAGGTACTTCCACTTCACTCAAGACTCAATGTGACAACATAGTGGTCACATTAAATTGATTATTATTTTTTAATTTTTATTATTAAAAATTTATATAATTTTTTTATTTCATAAAAATTCATTTCTAAATATGATCATCATGATCTCTTATTTATCCCATAATTTCTTATAAATAAAACCCAGAACCACATTAAAATTTTGAATTAATAATACCTGAATAACAGTCTAGTGGTATCTCATAGACCTAAGGATAGCTATTTGAAACTCACTAACATGTCATCTGACCCCACATGACATGGTGGTCATGTGGAAAAAAATGAAAAATTAATTTAATCACATTTAGTAAAAATAATGTACTTAAAATGTAAATAATACATGTGTAGTGTAATTAATACAGATGAGATGTGATTAATTTATATGTGGTGTAATTAATTAATAAAACAAGTTATTCATTCACCTACAATGTAATTAATTCATATATGGGTTAGATAAATCACATACTAGGTAATTAATTCACAATGTGGTGTTTAATACACAAACAATGTAATTATTACAAAAATAGTGAAAAAAAATTTATATGCATTCTAAACAGTTCACATGACCAAAAAAATTCATACATGGTGTAATTAAATCCATGTGGAAGAATTATTTTCTATAAATTTAATAGGAATGTATTTCATGATATTATTTACACCACATAAATTTAATTATGTGTAAAGGAAGTTAATTTATTTCTCCGTTAAAAATAACTATTATGAGTCCTTGTGTACACAATTTGTTAGTAAACATTGATTAATGTGATTAATATTATATTACATTTATAATATTTCTACGTAAAAAAATATCTACCACTCTTCCATTGATATATCATATTGTATAGATGATGTGATTAAATGATCACATACATAGTAATTATCATGTTTTTAAGTGTCAATTATTTGATAATACATGCCATGAAGTTACACAAATAATTTTCATGGTATATAGCATGAGTCATCTGTATATAGTTAGGACTATCGCAGATTATTTAGATGAGTACCAGTTGTGTTTCCTCCAAGTACAAGCTATGTTGATAATTGATTTTAAATTAAATTAATCTTTTTTAAATGATTTAGTATTATTAAATATGGGTATTTCTAGGAATGATTGAATATTTATTAATATTAATTTAATAAATAGATTTATCATATTACTAATCAAGTTAATTTATCCATATATTATCATTATAAATGAATAAATTGAAATCAATGCGATCCAGATATATTAAATATGTTGTTGTATCGTTTTTATATGATTAAGAACATATATTACCCTATGAATGTGTGTGATTTAATTTAATTTATTATTTTGAAGGGGTTTTTTGAATGTTTCATTAAATTAAATTTATGGCCTATAAACATTCCATTTCCACTTACTATTTATAGTTCTGCATTCTTATAGTTTCATTTTTATAAACCCATTTATTTTATCCATTCACATACATGTGAAGTAAATACATTGTAAGAAAAATGATCCTTGGATCATGGATTTGGTTAAATATAATTCTATGGAAAAAAAATTCTATTAGATACACATGATAATGGTGTAATGTTATATCTCATCCACATAATAGATCAACAATTTAATTCCACAGTAGTCAATTTTCTTATTTTAAACACATTAAAAACCTATAGTAAAATATAGTTAATATTTTATGAATTATTTATTTTATTTTTTACCAATACATGATAGATTTTAGAGATGAAATACCACAGTTAGTACAATAAACGGAATAGTAGGCAATGATTGAATAAATATTTCAAAAATGATTCTAATTAAATATTTTATATGCACAGATATTATTAATTAAGTAAAATCCACGTAAAATTAAAAATTAATTTAAAATATAAAATAACAATGATTAAGAATAGTAATAAAAGTCCTTCCATATTATATTAAATCATATTATTCCTTGCATTACTTAAGTTATAAATAAAACCATACATAAATGAACATATCTTGATAAATACAATGTGTTTCAAATTATTCGATAGTGCTAAATTAATTTTTGGTGTAGCGTAAAAAATAATATCACATATTGATGACAGATTAAAGACATGGTGTTATTAAAAGTCATATGTTGAGGAAATATAGAATGATTTCATGATTGGAATGTATTCTCAATAGATCAATGAGTTTGAAGAACGCAATATTTTTTTTAAGAAATCGCATTGAATTACTTTTCAAGAAACATTATGAGTAAGGAATAGGGAAATATGCATCCTTTTCACTAAACAATCCATGTGATGCAATATTTTGATTTCAAAGGTGAGGTATGTTGAGACATGATAAAATTATGAGATACTTAAAAAATTAATTAAATTATTTCAACTCACTAATTTTATAAAAAATTAAATTACTAATCATATATTTTATTTATTATAGAAAACAGTAATCAAAAACCTTAAAAAAATTTGGACATTAATTGACATAGGTAATGTTGTCATGGTAATAAATCTATTGATGAAGTTTTGAAGTTTTATCACTATATTGATATTATAAAATTTTTACTATATGATATAATAATCCAAAATTGATCTTATTCCCACATAGAGGAGGTGAAATGTAATCCTATAAAAGATATAAAAAGGTTTATTCCTCTAATATATCTTATCATCTATCTCTTTATATAAATAAAAAGAGGATTAATGTAAATTGATATTCTCCCTACATAATTTTAGTGTAAACTAGAAAATTGGTGTTTGGACTATCGTAATGTAATCACATATTGAATTTAATTGTTAAATATAAATATTCCATTTAGAGGAGATATTATAAAGGAATTTCAATTTTTCATTGTTACGAACATGGCTACCAGAATTCATCCAAATTCCAATGATCAATATAGAGAAACAACAAATAAAACATTTATTTATAATTTCCCTAAAAAATTATGGTTTGGTTGAAACACATATCCTTAATCTTTCTGTAAAAAATAATAAATGATAATGTTAAAAATCCCATGTACTTTTAAATATAATGTCTACCTTCAGTTGTCATATCATTATTTAATGAATTCAATTTATGTAAGTAAATAAGAGGCTATCTACTTCTCATGAGGAATAAAAAAAATTTTGGAACAAATTAACTAAATTAAAAGAGTAGTATTTAAAAAATTCACTAATAATAACCATTGAAAATAATTTTTCCATTTGAATTCCTAGAAATTTAATACAATATGTGTTACATATATTATCAATAAATATTTAAGAATGTCATAAAATATTATATGTGTAAGGGTTATTTTTACCAAAGAGTGAATAAGGGTGTCATATGTTAGTATTGAGACGAAAAAACATCTAAAATTCAAAACTACTATAATTATAGTTTTTAATGAGTGTATCTAAAACATTTATCTCAATAACCATCATGAAAAAGTGAGATAATATTTCACATTTTCAATATTTTTTATTATTTGACATCAATATAATCTAATGTTTTAATAAATCATGAATCTAATATATCCAATACAATGAATGGAGAATATAAAGTACAAGACTATTTCCCAATTATGTCAAAATAATTATTTTTCAAATACAACTTATAATAGTAAATATTTTAATATGTAGAAAAAAATTATACACTTTTGAGATAAGATACTAGTTATAATAAAAAATTAATTATCATATTTTTACACATATTCCTATAGAAATAATGGTATTCCATAGAACATTTAGAGTGTATTTAGAAATTCCACATGGACTATTCTGATGTTAATTTGATATTAATATACTTTATTATATTCATTTATGAATATATAGATATTATTTATGATGTAAATAAGTGTACATAGTGTATAAAATGGTTCCTTTGAGAACGATTTTTCAAAAACATTTAATCAAGGTGATCATTAATCATATAAAAGGGTAGTAAATTCATTTTATAAAATATCATATCGTTATATACATCAATGTAGTTATTATAGTATGAAGAGGTTGGATGGTGTGTCTCGTATATATTATAAATATTCTATAAATACTTCCAATATATGATTTTTAAATTGTTGTGAAATATCTAATCAATTTTTAACTATGTTTACTAAGAGGTATCATATGTATTATGATATATTATGGATATATTTTCTAACAATATCACATTTCTAGTGGAAAACGTTTGTTAAAAGATTATTTAACTACAAAATACTTCAAAATACATTGTACAAGTTAGTTAATTATCCTATATCCACTATAGATACTTACAATAGTTATGATCATCTATATTTACATAGAAGAAGTTATATATTTTAAGATATTGATATAAGGTCTATCTTTTATCAGATCAGGATGTGGATGCGCATGAGTTGGTATAGGAATGTTGGACTCCACATTTCTCAATGGTAGAAGTAGTTCCTGGGTCACTAGTGTTTGAGGAATTTAAAACCAAAGATATGGATTATTATCACCATAGTGTGTGATATTTATTACGAATTAATACAATTTATTACTATAATAAAGAAAATAAATCGAAACATACTACGATTGAAATGTATGTGTGAATTTAATAATAGATTTTATATAGCCAAATTTAGATTTATTTCATTTAAATGCTTATAAGAAATGATATTACTAGTGACTGTTCAAGATAAACTAAACATAAATGTTATTATATGTTATAAATAAAATAATATTGATTATTGAATGGTTTAGTCTTTTAAAAAAACAATAAACAATTCATTAGGGTAAATAAATTTTGAATTCTACTTGTTGAATCATACCTCTATTATCATAATATTTTTCTAATTATTTTCAAGCATACCATATAGAAGGTGTGTATATAATAGGTCCAAAATGTGTTCCTATTGTATATTTATATATGGAATAACTAGAATAGTTTTTGTGACATCAATGAATTATAATTATATATGCATATCACATAAATACCATTAATGAAAAAACATTTATAGTGGTAAAAGAATATGAATTTCTAAATGGAGTGGCATTTGACTCTAATAGGATAGTTGTAGTGTTAGGTTTTCAAGATAGATATGTTTATAACATATATAAATATATATATTTTGACTTAATAGTTAGTTTTGAGTAAGGAATGAGTTTATATTATAATTACAAAATAGGGGAATTATGTACTAGGGAACAAGGAATACAAAAACTAGATCCTTGTGTTTTCTAAATCTATTCATAATAAATATACTAATGATGTAATAATGTAATACAAGTTGAAACAGTTTAATATCTATTTGTTGTTAGTATATAATATTTCTAGTATAATATCCATGAGGATAAAATAATTTTATTATGATTAAAAAATTCACAATCAAAAGTTATTGGAATTTATCTAATATTCCATGATATGTAAAAATGAATGATATAACTACTTCATTTTGAACTGTATTGTAATCTAGAATAGATCAACTATAATTACATCTATATGTAGTTAAAAATATCGTAAAGTACTTGACAATTTTAATTAGATGAGTTCCTCGTATCTATAGATGTGGTATTTATAAAGATTAATACAAATGAATATTTTTCTATATTTAATTAAATTAGATATAGTATCGTTGTATAGATATGGTAATCTCCTAGATAGGCATATTATTCTTCGTGCTCTCTATATCTACAATAACTAATTATCTGTCATATATTGATGGATATTGGGAAAAAGTATAGCATTAAAATTTTCATTTTATAGTTATACCAAAAGTCATAATTTTCTCATTGTTATGGTAAAATATTATTTTGGGAATAATTATTATGTCTTATTATTGTCATTAGAAAAAAGAGGTGAATATTAGGCAATATAACCTTTTGAAAGTTTATCTCCAAGTATTGATGTCATGGTATGTAGATTCATCACAAAATCTTTTGGTTATACCAATAATATCCATAAAATTGTTGTAGGCCCAATAGTTATACCTATAATATGTAGAATAATGATTAACATGTGAGAACTTATTATTCATTAGTTTCTTTCTCAAGTGTATATGGGAGAATTTTGGATTTGGTTCCATAAAAAAAATTTTAATTTAGGGTTTTTTTTTTGATATTCATGGACTTGAATATTAATAAATACCTTGCCATATAATCACTATTTATATTCATAAAATTACTGTGATAATGTGCTTGATTATATGTAGCATTGAAAAATCACATATAGTTAATTGATTTTATGAGTACATTAATATGAAATAATAATTATCTCAAACATAGTTCCCGAAACTGATATCATTCTATAATGTGACACATAGTATGTTTAATACCATGTATGTTTACTGATAATCACATAATGCAACATTTAATGAATTTAAAACATGGAATTATCCAAGACATAAAATTGTGCTAAAAGAACCTCTAGTTATAATTTGTTATGTTATTGTGTCATTGGATATTCATATCTACGATAATCTATAAGGTTTCACATAATTTAATCTTTTTATTAAATAGTACTGTGACTTTATATATTGACGTGTTGATGAGAACTATGATAACATATATTCATGAATATATAAGAAACGTTGGGTGAGTAACAAATGATATATTGTTTTGGAATAAGTTGAGGAAGGATTTATCTCTTCCATATTCGGGGAAGATGATATCGTGTCGCATTAGTTGAAATGGAACCGGGCCATTAAATTCCATGGTCATGGTTAGTATATTATTTCATTTCATATAGTCAAATAAATACACAGAGAGGATAGAGGTTAATGACACACCTATGAAAACGACATGAAAATTTATCAGTATAAGTGGATTATATTGGATTGTATAAATTCATATGTGGTTGTAGTAGTCAAGACAAATAATTTTCCATTTTTTGATTCCTTAAATCATTCTAAGATTTTAATGTTAGACTTTATTCAATCCCACATAATCCTGAGAAGAAATAACTCTAGAGGGTAAAATACATAGTCTTTCTGTTGATCATAGTTAAATATTAGTTATATCTTATAATTATTGAGATTGAGAAATGATATTTGTTCTTTATTTTGAAATTGATAAAAAATATTAAATAAATATTTATTAATTTTGTAATTATTTAATTACATGAATATGAATTATTTATTTATTTAATGTTATAATCTCATTATTATATAATTATTCATTAATTTATAAATAATTTACCATTTACATTATTAATAATAAAAGGATTCGAATCTCTAGACCAAGATTATATTATCTATTAATTAAATGAGTAATATTTTTCTTCTGTTACTTGAAATTTAATAAATAATTAGTTCCCAGTAAATAATTTATTTGATTGAAGTAATATTAAGATAAATATTTTATTCTCTATCCCATAAATATAATGATTATAGTTATAAATTCAATAAATATCATTGAGGATGATCAGACCCACTTTTTTATCTTTTGATGAATCATTATTTACTATAATATAAATAATATCTATCAATTCACATGTTATTTTCCTCCAAGGAGTAAAAAAATATTATTTTTTTAAAATTTCAAATTGAAATTTTTGGGTTTAACATATTTGAAGGACGATTTTCAATTAAATAACATGAAACCTAAATCTTGTCTATATAAATAGACAATTTAGGGTATTTTCGTTTTTTAGTCTCTATGCACAACATTATCCTCCAAAGAGAGTTCTATCTCAGTGAAGAATTTATCATGGGTTTTCACCCAAGATAGAGAGATATTATCTTCATCAATTTTCCAGTAGGCGGAAACATAAAAAGATGATCCTTTCTAGACTTATTAGATCTTGTTTGGGATTAACTAAGTGACACACCATGATTGATTTCAATGGCCTAGAGTATATAATATCATTAAAGACCTTTTGATATCAAAGGAAAATATGTGGATCAATGTTATAGGGGATCTACTTTTAGTCGACACTGAAAAATATAGAACTAACAAATTATCACACAACCAATACCTACATTGAAGAACGATGTAAATATCAAGGTAATTATTCATGCTATTTAATTACTTTTAAATTACATTGAAAAGATCCACTCTCTCATTAGGAAAAAATATTTTCAGTATTTCATTGAGAAAATATAGTGTTTACTACATTCACATCATGTAAATTATATATAATCTATTGAATATAATAATAACTGAGTTGACCATATCCCCACTAGGTACTTCTATTATGTTTGGAACCTTTAAATGTTTCAACATACATCCCAATAGACAAACCATGACATCGATTAACATTCCAAAGGAGGTGATATGGAATAATAATTGAATATAAATATAAAATCATAAATCATATCAAAACACACCCACACCTTCAACTCTATTATAAGAAAAAACTACAATTCTTTGATGAACAAATATATATAAATTATCCCATTCAACAAGAACCATATACAATCATGGAATCTATAGATAGACATTTACATGATATACGAGGCATGGTTCATAGTGTTTTATGATTTTAAAATCTTTTTGAATTTACTAAATGGGACTCAGAAGTAATTATTTAAAATAAAATTCAAAAATATTACTTTGAAAAAAAAACAACCCTCATGATCCAACAAACAATTTAAAATAATAAAACATTTGTTTATAAAAACGCTTAATAATCATGGATATCTTAAATTTTCTTTATACGTGAAATAAAGGGAAACTTCATGTTTATTTGATGAAGATTGTAATGAAAAACTATATTGTATCAATTAATTACGATTATTCTTGATAACATTTTGATTACTCATAATACATTAATTTTTACAAACTCAATGTTATATATACCAATTTAATGATCTATGAAAGGGACCACCTAACTTAAACCATGTCTAATTTTAAAATAGTGGCTTATGTCTACAATTTCCAAGATAAGACAAACATAAAAGATAATTATGAAACCGAAATTTAAAAAATATTAGTTAAAATTAAAACTAGACATAACCCAATAACTCTATGACATTGTAAGGGAAAAAAGGTATATAAAATTGAGAACAAAGAAGGAGGAACAATCTAGGGAGAGTCTACCTTGAATATCAGACCTAAAACATTGAATAAATTCATAACATATATATTTATATGAATAGGTAACAATTGGGTAGATCTCCCTAAGATGAGGGTTTCAAATAGGGAAAAGGAAAGTCCCAAGGGATATAATTCAAGATGGGGAAAGGGGAAATTACATCTTTTAATGAAATTGGTAACGGTGCATGGTTTGGTCATATAGTTGGACAATCTATGATGAAACCATTCAATTCAGATTGGGAACCAGGATAACAATGTTAGGTGGGATACATGTTTAGATAAACCATTGTCTATCCATTTTATATATAAATTTTAATAATAGAAATCTTTAAACATGATTGTTACAATGTTTCGATTATCCATGGAAAATGTATATCGTTTACAAAAAAGATTAAATTCAATAGAATTCATCCTAGAAGTGGAAAAAAAGGGACTCCAAAATATATAATATAATTAAATAAATCATGGTTGAGGTGTGATAGGAAGTGTCTTTTAGCACATTTCATAGTCATGCTATATTGTATGATATCTAAACACTAAATCAGAATTATTAGCCTAGGGAATACATAGTTCCATAAAAACGATATTGAATATACTATTAATTTCATATATACATATAATTTTGTTCCTATGTAATATCATTGTAATTACATAAAGGAAATAAACATGAACTGGTTTTAATAATATAAGCATTCTAGAGAGCCAAAAATATTGAATACTTAGTAAGAATCTTGGAATTGTATATATGAAAGAAAGATGAATACAAGGAGAAATCTCAAAATTTAATATAGTAAAAGGGTTAAATTATGTGTAAAAACAAATCATTTCAATATTATTGTCAATATAAATACTAGTTAATATCCTGGGAAATATTTATAGTAATTAAGTTGAAATTACAGGTGATATCCGAAGAATTAATTCATATTGAATCGAGGGAAGTGAAACCCTCTCTTGATAACTCATATACAAAATTATATTATATAATGGAATAATTTCAAACCATATCAAACAAATACATGGTTGGCCGCATGGTTTAAAACCTATAAACATAACTATATCCACATTAGGCTCACATTTCTGACATTCATGTTCTCAGGTGATTCTCAATGTTTATATCAGATACTCATTCTCATTAACCCTCACTAGGGCCAAAATATACCAATGGATTATTATGTATTCTTATTGAACAAACCACTTCTCAAACACCCTACATGGGCACCTCTATCTCAATCATATGTATTAAACCACGCTCTCACATCTGGGGGTATAACATCCATCATCATATCCTTAATAAAATCAAGGACTCATTAACCTCATAACCAGGACGATAAATGAATCGTTATGTGGAGAATGAATAATTACCATATATATTCTTTTGATCAACCTCTTTCTATCAACTAACACATCTTATCATTAATATGCATAGGGGTTTCCAACCTAGTTAATTAAATTCTCACCTCACTCTCTAATCAGTATTCCTAGTGGAAATAAGGTATATCATGGTTTCCTCATGTCGTTACCATGTTAATCATTTCCAGTCCATCACAAATACCTAATTAATGGAAATACGGCTCTTATCACAAGGTACCATATTCTTTTTGAAATACTTTAATCTTATTTATACACTTATGAGTTATTATTATCACATAGAACACATTTATAATCAAGGTATAGTCTATCAGTGTTAAAGACACCATGCTTGTGTAAAAGGGTCCATAATGGCCCTTGGAACTTCATATTTATCAATTCGATGTGATGATTATTCATTTATAGCATATATTTATATATATGAAATATGGTGAGACTACATATAATATACAACACAACAAATTCATATACATAGGAAAAATATTGAGTAAACATCTATCTCATTCATTAAGTTATTTTCATTTAACCATTTCCCAAAAACTCACACCCATGCTCATCCAGAACTAAACGAACTTCACCAATCAACATGATTCCCTACCTCAATAATAAATATTTAATTAAATTAATTGAAATAATTTATAATTTATTTTGAACAATATTTAAAAAAGGAATAATAAAAAATAACAATTCAATTTCGTTTCATTGAAACCTCATGTAACGAGGTGTGTTCAGCACCCAATAAGAACTCGGAAATCGTACACATGAATGTCCAATCATTCAAAAAATATTTAAAGAGGAATTAAATTCAATTTTATAAATAAGATAATAATATTTAATAGGTGATGTACCTTATTTGGATTAGAATGTGATAATATTTTTTATCATCTATGAATTTTCACTCTCTGTATTATGAGAAATACCCATCACATCAGATGATTTCTATAATGTTAAAATTGAAAAAAAAATAAAAAACACGAGGAAAATATCACTTAAATAAGAGGGGATCAAAGGGAAACATGAATAAATAATGAGACGAACTGACCATGAATCTATGAAATGAACCCATATTGATCTACTCATATCTATGTGAAAATGATATGGTATGAAACAAGATGGGGCACTTAGAACACCCCCATTCAAATGTCCATACATAGAAATACCATGTGGTTTCTACATGAGAAAAGAACATCCATGTATTTTTTTAAATAATTATGAGTAGTGTAATTATTCCCCCTTTCTTGGCCCTATCATTGAAAAGACCCTCACAGCTCAGAGAATGACCTCCATAAGAAGATGGGTTATCTCTTGGCCAAACACAATCACTACATGGCCAAAATGGCATGAAATTAAATTCATTAAAAGGTTGTTCAAAAAAATTGTTATGTATATTTTTCATGGAATAAGTACCCCATTTGTACAACAACTCACATCATATGGTTCCTGTGGAAAAAATCAAAAACATAACCATTTAGTGAATCCCTTATATGTGTGGGGACCAACTTCACACATGTGAGGGAAAAATCAACATGTCTTACCCTCCATTCACATGGTGTGATTCCCCATGACACATTTCATGAAAAAAAAACATTATTTATGACCATCAAATAATGATTGCACCATCATAGTGAAACATAAGTCTAGTGAAAAAATTATCAAGGCCACCCAACCTTTCCCCACTACTCATCTATGCACTTATTACACATCTTGAGCCTTGATCCTATTATAAATTCTCAAATTTACCTCTCCTAAAAACATATAAATATTAAAATTCATTGTAAAATTTACAACCTATAAAGTTATATGGTTTTATAACCTCCCCACTATAGTAATTAGTAACACCTGAAATCCTAGTTGTATTGTAAATATAAAATCCAACATATCATGATGATCATTTCATGATCAATATTCCATGTTCTATACATGATCTCCAAACATGATTATATTTTTTTATGTGATGCCCCAGGTTATATGAACAGGTCCAAGTGAACAATGTTATGCTTTTAATGATGTCTCTTGTTTTATTTTATTTTATTTTGTGCTTTGTATGCTGATAAAGAATTCGAATGGAAGTAAAACATGAAGAATATGATAAACTGGTATCTATTTAAAAGTTACATTGAAACAAGACCAATCTAATTGAAAGTACCGTGCACAAGACCTAACACGGCCACAACAAGACTACTGAGAATCACAACTTGGGTAATCGGATAGTCGTCGTCTTCAGGGTCCATCAGTGTGAAAATTATAATAGCCAGAACCACTGCGCACACACTCAGCACCAATGGTATGAGGAGAGCCATCTGCCTAAGGTCATGAGTTTTGAAAATGTAAAACACCCTACACCTTGTTTTTATAATGGACCTATAAGGGAATATGACCTTTATATGACTGTTGGGTTTCAATGGATAAAGTGCGTATTTTTATAAAATTTGGTCTTCATAACGCTTTTATAATATTATGGTATTTCAGTATTTTAATATGTAAAAAAATAATAGAATTATTTCTTCGAGTATTAAAATAAAATATTATTCTTGAAAATGAATCTATTTTGATTTTTTTTCAAAATCTTGAATATATATATATATGGTGGAAAACATATTATTATAAAATGTGTCGAACGTCATGTTTAAAGGGGTATCTATAATAATTGGAAAAAAATATATATTGGATCTCTAAAACTATGTATTTTGAAATATGAAAAAAGTTATTTTAGAATAAAACAATGGGGTATGATATAAATTGGATTTTTTATTTCTAAAGATACAAGTTCCTAAAAATGTTTAGTATTAAATTTATAAGATTTATATCAAATGGTAAGGTATTTTTACATAATCTACAATGGGATTTTTAGATTTGGAATCTCTATGTTAAAAATATCTGTTAATTTGTGTAAATTCGATTTTAATTTTATATACTTTTTTTTTAAAGAAAATTTTTTTAAGGCATACTATTCCTTCTCGGTGAAGCCTTTGCTGCCGCGCGATCGCCTCAACCGTCCGATCTCTCCAAGGTCAAATCCCAAAGGTTGATGTTTTTCTTAGACGCTCATTACATATCTTTTGAACTGCGTCCGTCTGATCTCTCCAAGATGGATCTCATCCGTCATTTTATTTTTTTTTCCTTCCTACGCGAACTCGTCGTTTTTTACCTCACGTCGGGGTCCCGCGAACCAGCTCTGGATTTCCCGAGATGCCACCCTCAACACTATTTAGGTTTACCTTGCGCACCCACCTCTCTAGGACTCCGTAGGCTCGGCCTAACCCCTCGGATCGTTTTCCTTTAAAAACAATTAATCCTCTTTGTAAGAGGGGACCTCCAGAGCCAACCTACGCCACCGCAACACCTACCTCACCGGACCACCTCCAGCCACCCAGCAAGCCTCCCTCTGTGGCGAGCTTCTTCATTAAGCGGTAAGGGTTCCATGTTTATGTGTTTATTTAGAAACCCACCTAAGCTCCTCGGTTCATTTTTTTATATAAACATGAGTATATATACAACTTATATTTAAAGATATATATATATATATTCCATGCTCACCATTTTCTTTTATGCAGAGGTCTCCTAGGGCGTTTACCTTGAGGGGTACTCCCATTTATTTTATATAATAGAAAAACATAGTATAAACCCTCTATGTGTATCGGTTACATGCAATGTAATTATATATGTACATATATAATTTATATAGTCGTATCACTCTTTGTTTCAAAAACAGGGTGTGTGGTTTTGGAAGGGTGTTTCTCTAATAAGATGTAATGATTTTGTTTATTTTGAGTTTTTATTTTGTAACCGGTGTGATACAATAGGTGTATTGATATACTTTTATATATACAACACAAACCCTTTGGTTTTGAATAACTTTCAAGGGTGGTTCAATCATGATATAAAAAGGGGTATCCTTTTTATGTTAGTTTTAATGATCTTTTTTTTACAAACCAAAAACTCAGGTTTAAGTGTATAGTGTACATATGGTTTTGAATATATATATATATATAAATATATATAAATATATATAAATATATATATAACTCAAACCCAATGGTTTTTAGGGTATCTAAGAGTATTCAGTATCATTATATTACGAATTATACTTTTGAAAGGGTCTTTCTGCAAATCAATTCCTAACATGTATGAATTTATGTAAGCCGTATATATATATATATATATATTTGTATAAGGTTATGTATTGGAATGTAAATCGGTTTTGATTTTAAAGAAATGAATACTTATTGTTTAAGAATATTATTATGCGAACTTGTTCTATGGTTTAAGTACAATTATGTTACAATTAAAAACAATGTTTTTATATATTTATGTATTTCTAGTTTCATGAACACTTAATCCCCCATAAGTTTATGATTTTTAAACTGAATAAGTGATAAGTAGTTAGAGGTTTTCTGATTTTAAGTGAACCATGTTTAATTTATGAGAAAACCTATATATATAATTTGTGTATATATCCCTATGAATGTATGTGTTTTTTAAGATTAATATATGAAACCCTAGTTTCAAGAAATGGTTATTAATATTTTTATGCATGTATGATTTTAGTTCATGCCTATGTTGTTCTATATTTTTTTGTCTAAGGGTGCACCAATGAACTTGAATAATGTCACCCTTGAAATGATTTGTGTTTTTTTTTTAAATATTCTTATGCATGTTTTAAACTTGTATATGAAGGATAGGGATTTAAGGGTTATGTTAATATGTAGAAATCCTCTATTATTTTTATACCAAACACGCTGCAGTGATTATTGGTGATCATAGTTTAACTGCAAATTCTATGACCAGTAAAGAACAATAATAAATACAATTATTTTATTTAAATTGGTTTATTTCCATGTATTGGAATTTTAAAGATTGCAAGTGTTTATTATTTTTATACCAAGCATGTCATAGTGATTATTAGTGGTTGGAGATTTGTTGCAAGAACAATGACCTATGAAGAATAATATTTAATTCCAAGTAGTTCATTTCCATGTATTGGAATTTTAGAGACTCGTCATTTAATAACCCTTAGGGAAAATCTCATACATTCATCATTTTATGTGCTTAAATAATTGTTCTATGCACATAGTATGCTTACTGAACCATGCCTGCTTTTATTCCACATATTCAATTTTATCTGTCGTATCATGTATTTTTAAACCAATTATGTAATTGTCACCTTATTCATATTATTCATGCATATGAATCAACATTATAATTAACTAAGAACTAAATTACCCAAAGTGGTATGGGACACCTTGGTTAATGAGAAATGAAAATGATATTACCCAAATTGGTATGGGACACCTTGGGTAATATGAAATGAAAATTAAATATTCAAAGTGGTATGGGACACCTTGAATATCTGACCTTTTCAACATGTGAGAAATGTATGGGACTAACGGGATGGGGTCCAGTAAAAAGAAAACCCTCCAGGATTGGGACTGGTTAAAGTAAGCCATCTGGGTTGGAGACTGGTAAAAGTAAGCTCCTCGATGAATCGATAGTTCTCGAGATAGTCAGATAGGGTTATTACCCCTAGGTCATGGAACAAGGCCTTGCACAGAGACCATGAGTCCTTCAACATACATTTCTTAGCTTATGACCAAACAAGTGATTACTCCGACTAGAGGAATATCATTGGTTATATAACTTTTACCTATGAGTATCAAATTAAAAAAACACAAGACATATGATGTGGCATTGTTGATGCATGACCAATTTTCTTTTTTAGAATTTTATTACAAATGTTGAATTACATTTATCATGTCATGATGTGTTTTTTTAGATAATTTGTTTGTGCACAACTCTGATGATGTTTACACCTTGTTGTTCATGCACAATTTTCATGTCTATGGCCACTTTACATAGTATAACCCATGCCTTTTTTCAGTATGCTTATCTTGTCTATTAAGTGGGTTTCAGCTAAGTGTTCTAGTGTATAAGTATGAATTGCTTTAACTGTGTTACATCGAATTTTGCTTTGTATTTAAGAAAACATTTTATGTATGGAAAAGTATTTTCAATGTAGTTTTCAAAGGCTGCATTTATGTATTTTTAAAAACCCCTTACAGAGTATTTAAATGCTAACCCTACGTTTTATGTTAATTTTTTTCAGGTTGGTAGAGCCTTTACAAGTCTTGGATTTTTGTTCTTAGCTCAGCGATAAAGAAGCAAAGTTGTTTTCTCTGATTCTCCAGGATATAAACCAGAAAGTTCCTCCCGTTGTGTTATGATGTGTAACTTATTTGTTTCATTTATATGAAATTAATTACACACTATAACCATAGCACCGGCTCTGGGCTACCGGGGTCGGGGTGTTATAGTTGGTATTAGAGGAATGGTTTAGGAAACCCTTGTAAATTAAAGCAACACAAAACATAAATAATGTTTTACTAAGTAGGTTTTGTTCTTAAACTTCTCAGATGGCAAGATAGCGAACCACACCTAGACTCTTGACTCTCCCTACAGAGATTATGGAGTCTATTGTAGCAAAATACTACTCAATAAGTTACCAAACTTTTGTTAACATACGACTCACGTGAAAACCCCTCTATGAAATATCGAAAATCTCGAATGTACTTCGAATCTTCTGAGGGTCGGATGTTGTGTATAACCAAATGGACAAGGCAATGTTCGAGAATTATAAAAATAAAGGGAAGTACTATGAAGGACTCTTCCTGTGTTTCACCATGAATAATAAATATTTATCCTTCATGGCCTTCGGAGAAGCTGAAAAGGAGTTGGACATCCGTGTTGTCTTTATGTACCAAATCATGTGTTTTAGCATGCTTGCAGAGCTCTATGATTTTGGGTCATTCATCGAATCCTTCTGATATGAAGTGGTTCGAGAGTTCTTTAGGAACCAAATCCAAGAGGATGTCACGATGCTTGATGCCACTCGTTCCCATCTCTGGAAAACCACCTATATCAAACGAGAGCTTGGTTTTAACCACGATCCACTTGGCCAAAAATGTATTTGGGAAGAGGAGACCCACAAGATTTGTTCTGCCCTGGGGATAGAGTTGAATAGTAACTTCTTCCATGGGCAGTGTAGGTAGAGGGACATCACCAACGGTGTCATAGAAGTCGTGTGAATAAGTCAGTGTATGTACGCTGATCAAATAGCGAGGACGCAATTCTTTTAAAAGGGGGATAATGTGACACCCCAGGTTTTATGAACAGGTCCAAGTGAACAATGTTAATGCTATTAATGATATATCTTGTTTTATTTTATTTTATTTTGTGCATTGTATGCTGATAAAGAATTCGAAAGGAAATAAAACATGAAGAATATGATAAACTGGTATATATTTAAAAGTTACATTGCAACAAGACCCATCTAATTGAAAGTACCATGCACAAGACCTAACACGACCACATCAAGACTATTGAGAATTACAACTTGGGTAATTGGATAGTCATCGTCTTCAGGGTCCATCAGTGTGAAAAATATCATAGCCAGAACCACCACACACGTACTCAGCACCAGTGGTATTAGGAGAGCCATCCGCCTAGGGTTAGGAGTTTTGAAAATGTAAAACACCCTACCCATTGTTTTTATAATGGACCTCTAAGGGAATATGGTCGTTATATGACCGTTGGGTTTCAATGGATAAAGTGCAGCTTTTTATAAAATTTGGTCTTTATAACGCTTTTATAATATTATGGTATTTCAATATTTTAATATGTAAAAAAATATTAGCATTATTTCTTCGAGTATTCAAATAAAATATTATTCTCAAAAATGAATCTATTTTGATTTTTTTTTTCAAAATATTGATGATATCTATATGGTGGAAAACATAGTATTTTAAAATGTGTCGAATGTCATTTTTAAGGGGTATCTGTAATAATTGGAAAAAAAAATATATTGGATCTCTAAAACTATGTATTTTGAAATAGGAAAAAATTTATTTTTGAATCAAACGATGAGGTATGATATAAATTGTATTTTTGATTTCTAAAGATATAAGTTCCTAACAAAAGTTTAGTATGAAATTTATAAGATTTATATCAAATGGTAAGGTATATTTACATAATCTATAATGGGATTTTTAGATTTGTAATATCTAAGTTAAAAATATCTGTTAATTTTTGTAAATTCAATTTTAATGTTATATTCTTTTTTTTTAAAGTAAATTTTTTTTAAGGCGTAATGTTCCTTCTCGGCGAAGCCTTTACTGGCCACACAAACGCCTTGACCATCCGATCTCGCCAAGGTCAAATCTCGGCGGTTGATGTGTTTTTTTAAATGCTCATTACATATTTTTGAACCACGACCGTCTGATCCCTCCACGATAGATCTCATCCGTCATTTCATTGTTTTTCCTTCCTCCGCGAACTCGTCGTCTTTTACCTCTCGTCGGGGTCCCGCGAACCAGCTATGGATTTCCCGAGACGCCACCTTCTCCACTTTTTATGTTGACCTTGTACACTCACCTCCCTAGGACGCTGTAGGCTCGGCCTAACCCCCCGGATCATTTTCCTTTAAGAATAATGAAACCTCTGTGTAAGAGGGGACCTCCGGAGCCAACTCCTGCCGCGACGACACCTACCTCGCCGGACCACCTCCAGCCACCCAGCAAGCCTCCCTCTGTGGCAAGCTTCTTCTTTAATCAGGAAGGGTGCCATGTTTATGTGTTTTTTTAGAAACCCACCCATGATCCTCGGTTCATTTTTTTTATATAAACATGATTATATAAAAAACTTATAGTTAAAGTTATATATATATATTCCATGATAACCATTTTATTTTAAGTAGAGGACTCCTAGGGCGTTTACCTTGAGGGGTACTCCTGTTTATTTTATATAACAGAAAAACCTAGTATAAACCCTCCATGTGTATCAGTTACATGCACTGTGAATATATATATACATATATATATATTATATAATTGTATCACTCTTTTTTTCAAAAACAAGGTATGTGGTTTTGGAAGGGTGTTTCTCTAATATGATGTAAAGATTTTGTTTATTTTGAGTTTTTATTATCTAACCGGTGTGATAAAATAGGTGTATTGATATAATTTTATTTATACAACACAAACCCTTCGGTTTTGAAGAATTTTCAAGGGTGTTTCCATCATTATATAAAAAGGAGTATCCTTTTTAAGTTAGTTTTAATGATCTTTTTTTACGAACCAAAAACTCATGTTTAAGTGTATAGTGTACTTATGGTTTTGAATATATATATATATATACAAATATATATATATATATAACTCAAACCCAATTATTTTTAGGGTATCGAAGAGTCTTCAGTATCATTATACTAATAATTATACTTTTGAAAGGGTCTTTCTGCAAATCAATTCCTAACATGTATGATTTTATGTAAGCCGTATATATATATATATATAAGGTTGTGTATTGGAATGGAAATCGGTTTTGATTTTAATGAAATGAATACTTATTTTTGAAGAATATTTTTATGCAAACATGGTATTTGGTTTAAGTACAATTATGTTATAATTAAAAACAATGTTTTTATATATTTATGTATTTATAGTTTCATGAACACTTAAACCCCCATAAGGTTCTGATTTTTAAACTGAATAAGTGATATGTAGTTAGAGGTTTTCTTATTTTAAGTGAACCATCTTTAATTTATGAGAAAACCTATATATATACTTTGTGTATATATCCCTATGAATGTATGTGTTTTTTTATGATTAATATCTGAAACCCTAGTTTCAAGAATTGGTTATTAATATTTTTATGTATGTAGGATTTTAGTGTGTGCCTATGTTGTTTCATATTTTTGTGTCTAAGGGTACACCAATGAACATGACTAATGTCACCCTTGAAATGAATTGTGTTTTTTTTAAATATGATTATGCCAGTTTTAAAATTGTATTTGAAGGATAGGGATTTAAGGGTTATGTTAATATATAGAAATCCTCTATTATTTTTATACCAAACTCACTGAAGTGATTATGGGTGATCGGAGTTTAACTGCAGATTCTATTACCAGTGAAGAACAATAATTAATGACAAGTATTTTATTTAAATGGGTTTATTTCCAATTATTGTAATTTTAATGATTGCAAGTGTTTATTATTTTTATACCAAGAATTCCGCAGTGATTATTAGTGGTTGGAGATTTGTTGCAAGTACAGTGACCTGTGAAGAACAATAGTTAATGCCAAGTAGTTCATTTCCATGTACTGAAATTTTAGAGACTCATCATTTAATACCCCTTGGGGAAAATCTCATACATTCATCATTTTTTATGCTTAAATAATTGTTCTATGCACATAGTATGATTACTGAACCATGCATTCTTTTATTCCACATTTTCAATTTTATCTGTCGTATCATGTATTTGTAATCCAATTATATACTTTTTACCTTATTCATATTATTCATGCATATGACTCAACATGATAATGAATTAAGAACTAAATTACCCAAAGTGGTATGGGACACCTTTGGTAATATGAAATGAAAATTAAATATTCAAAGCGGTATGGGACACCTTTAATATCTGACCTTTTCAACATGTGAGAAATGTATGGGACTACCGGGATGGGGTCCGGTAAAAATAAAACCATCTAGGATGGTGACTGGTTAAATTATGCCCTCCGGGTTGGAGACTAGTAAAAGTAAGCTCCTCGATGCATCGATAGTTCTCGAGACAGTCAGATAGGGTTATTACCCCTAGGTCATGGCACAAGCCCTTGACACAGAGACCATGAGTCCTTCATCATACATTTCTTATCTTATGACCAACCAAGTGATTACTCCGACTAGAGGAATATCCTTGGTTATAGAACCTTTACCTATGAGTATCAGATTTAAAAAAACACAAGACATATGATGTGGAAATTTTGAATCATGAAAAGTTTTCTTTTCCAGAATTTTATTACAAATGTTGCATTGCATTTATCATGCCATGATGTTTTTTTTAGATAATGCGCTTGTGCGCAACTCTAATGATGTTTACACCTTCTTGTTCATTAACACCATTCTTGTATATGGACACTTTACTTAGTGTAACCCATGCCTTTTTGTTAGCATGCTTATCTGTTCTATTAAGTGGGTTTCAGCTAAGTGTTCTAGTGTATAAGTATGAAGTGCATTAACTGTGTTACATAGACTTTTGCTTTGTCTTTAAGAAAACATTTTAAGTAGGGAAAAGTATTTTCAATGTAGTTTTCAAAGGCTGTTTTTATGTACTTTAAAAATCCCCTTACTGAGTATTTCAATGCTCACCGTACGTTTTATGTGAAATTTTTACAGGTTGGTAGAGCCTTTCCAAGTCTTGGATTTTTGTTCTTAGCTCAGTGATAAAGAAGCAAAGTTGTTGTTTCTGATTCTCCAGGATCTAAACCAGAAGGTTCCTCCCACTGTGTTATGATGTGTAACTTATTTGTTTCATTTATATGAAATAAATCACACACCATAACCATAACACTGGCTCCGGGCTACCGAGGTCGGGGTGTTATATTGTAACTCCAATATTTATCCACAATTTGAATCAAAACACAATCCACCTGCTCATCACAATTTCTAATCATTGAATTTTCTCAATGATACCCATCAATCTCGAATCATTGTGTTGTCATCATTAAATTTATCCTCAAAATCATGGTTTTCGCCACTATAATTATCTTCTCATAAATGGAAATTCCAATCCATTGTTCTCGCCACTATTTGAATCACCAATTAAAAAATATTTTTAATGGTCTAATGATATGAAAAGTATATAATTATTTACCCAACACCCAATTTAAAATTAAAATACTAATTTAAAATAGAAAATTTTTAAAAACATGTCTAAATATTACATTTATGTCATTATTGAAAAGACATATCACAAACATTCATACAACATAATTATAGAAAGGATTAGTGTCTTGGATATTACCTACATAAACATATTAATTTACTAAACTTGAAAAAAAATCATAATAATTCTCTATACAACCATTTCTATAATTTTCACATGATATATCAATCTTTGTCACCATGAGAATGGAAACATAAGAAAGTGGTTATCACAGATTCATAGAAAGGAAATAACTTGTCATAAAGTGTCACATATAAACCTGAGTAAGAATAATAGAAATAATTAAATAGGTTATAATGAGAATATAATATAATATATGCTAATAATAAGACATGATAATGAAACTTAATTTCATTAAAATTTCATTACTGAATTATAAAAGATAATCACGATACCAAATAAATATCAATAACAAAAAACATGTGATCATGATATAAAACTATAGGGTTAATTATAAATATGAATTAATCATGAAAACAATTTTTATATTAATAAAAATATCAAAATGTTTTATAATCATAAACATATTATTTTTTATCATCTAAACCTATCTTCCCACTAACCCATTCACACAATAAATAATGAGTAGAGCTAACCTCCATCACACTCATCCATTTTAAACAAAGCTAAATGCTAACCAATTAACATAATATTTATATCTCATTAAATATATTCCATTAACAAATCCAGTAGAGGTCGATATGGGTTTCAACTATCCTAAATTCCATATATGTTTCTACCATATGAAAATCAACCATTCAACATCGCATAATGAACCCATATAAAATGAATATGTTTTTTTAACCATTAGTAACATCACATATCATAAACAAAATAATTAATAATATATTCAAAATAACATTTTAAAAATGGATTCAAATCATAATAATAAATTTATAAACATATATTTTTATTTATAAACAAAAGTTCACGAACGATAAACATTACTGTGTAATTAAATATGAAAATACAAAATCTATAAAAACATTATAATATATTGATGTCAAAACAAAATCCAATTTTTTTTTGGAATATTAAAAGATTAATTTTTGGAAACCATATTATAATGTATTTAAAATAAAATAGTCATTATAAAACATAATGGTTTTCAAAAGGGAGAAGCGAAAATACTTTTAATACTTTTTATCTTATATGGACATTTAGTAATGTATACTTTATAAAATCATAATTTTATTTAAAAAAGGGGAGATGGAAGTAAATTAAAAGATTTTAATTTGAAAAATATTATAAAATAATGGATCATTGAAAAATAAAAATAAAAATTTCATATGAAAATGTGGAGGGTATGATAAGACCTCTTTATTTAAAATGTATGTAAAACCATTTGAACAATTGTAAATAACCATTTTCAAAACCCACATTAGTAAAGAGATATAAAATCCATTTTTTAAATTTGATTAAAAGGGAATAAAATGATCATTAAAGATAAAGAAAATTCACTAGGTAAAAGAGAAAAAATGGTGGGATTAAAAAACATGGATTTGGATGAAATATCCATTAATTTAAATGGTAATTATTATTATTAATAAACATTCAATTTTATTATTTAATGGTAGACTAAGACCTTTCCCAGAAAACAAAGACCCCTTTAATAGCAAAAAGTAATAAAAAAACTTACACCAATGTAAAAGAAGAAAATTTACATTGATCCCTCCTCATAATGGGAAGAAGATCACTGGGCACGTGATCCCCCTAATGAAAATCAGAGATTCTAACACCTTTTCTAGAAAGATCATCTGCCAATGCATTTGCTTCTCTATACACCTGATTAATAATTTATTCCTTTGAATAAATCCGATCCAAACATTTTGTCCATCAATTAGTTAGCATCCAAGAGAGATGAAGAGAACCTTTCCTGAGAGCCAACACTAAGTGCATGGAATCACATTCTATCCATAATTTATTCCACCCTCTTCTATCAGCCTATTCAACCGGCTCAAAAATTTCACACATCCCTACTTCGAGAGGAGATACAAAACCACATGAACCATAAAGGCAGAAAATAACACATCCTCGATGAGAAGTATATACATTAAAAAACCGTGAAAATACTGAAATATAAAATTAAAATTATAAAAAATGTAAATAGTGTGTTATATACCCCATTTAGAATGAATCATGATTTATATCTTAAACATATCCAAGCGATTCAAATTCTCAACCATGGTATACATCTTGAATATCACATTAATTTTCATAATGTTTATTTAAAACGGAATTCATTGGAAAATGTTAAAAATATATATAACATAATATAGAAATAAAATATTATATGGTTAATGGAAAAAAAATAACTAATCCTATACGAATATTGTTAAATAATTTCAAATAAAACTCAACAGAAGTAAAATGAGCAATGAAAAACACATACCTTGTTACCTAGAATAGGGAGATTCCCCATAAGATATTTCATAAAAAATATACAACATTTTATATTACGTTATAAATATACTCATAATTATTACCCTTTATAATACTTAATAAGAATTTTATCATGGTTAAATTAATTAATTATAATATATTATGAACATTAGGTGTTAGTAACATTAACAGGTTTGTGAGTGTATAATAATATTAATATAATATCCAATAATTATATATATATATATATAATTATATCTATATAATTTAATATCCTATAATAAATAACATATAATAATTTAAAATCGTATTATTACATTACATATGTTTTTTAGTTATGATTTATGAAAATAAAATAATTTTTCGTTTATTTCACTGATAATAGAGAATAAAAATGATTGTTTAATAATAAGTTATATAGTTAACATAAAATTTCTAGAAAAAAAATCATGAATTATTGTTATAATATAATAAAATATTTTTTATTTCTTCAATATAAATCAATAATAGAGTTTTATATAATTATTCATATATGTGGTTATATAGAATGAAACATGAATACACATTAACAGTATTGATGAGTATCGTTAATGATGTATTTCTATTGAAACAATATAATCATAAGTGAATAATAATGAAAATATTTCTATGTCTCTAATATGTTGATCCTAATTTTATGATTTTTCTAAAATGAATAAAATCAATTAGAAAAAATAATATATTTTTATCGTGGAAGTGGAATTCTGTATTTAAACACGTTTATCATTCTTATTTCTCAACCATTAATAGGGGTTAAATGATGTAATTAAATTCCAATATCGTAATCTTAATTATATAATAGATAAATTTTTTATTTTTCAATTGTATCATTTTTAGAATAAATTAATTTTTGTGATGAAAATTGAATGATGTCGATTTTTTTGAGGCAACAGTTCTTTCAATTCAAAAATGACAATTTTGTTTTTCCTAGTGGATGAGGAGGAATAAATAACGGTCAATCCATTGAAAAAAAATCTAATAAAAAAATTTATAATGATTTCAATATATTTATTTGGATATTATATAATAGTATGAGTAATATTAGGATTAAATATTTATGGAGGAGATAATGATTATGTCAGATACTTGACCATTAAATAGAAAATTCCTTAGAATATAAGGGATTAGACAGACTATGAGTGACTTGATGTATAATCCTAGATTCTTCCTGTAGTAATGTTTTTTGTACTTCGGTTTATGCCCATTGTATTGAATAAATAATTGTATCCCATGTCCACACGAAGGCTCATGGGTGTTCATGGATTTCGAGGCATGAAATAGGATGAAAAACGAGCTCTTTGGGCATGTTGCACAGTTTGCACACAGTTAGTGAAAAACATGTGGAGCATCCTAGGTAAACATGAAGCGTTGGATAGAGGATTATTCATGTTCTGAGTCCCATATATCCTTGGATATATGCATGTACACGGTTTGTGCACGATTTGAAAAATCATGCGGGTAAACTGTGTAGACCAGTATAGTTGAGAAATTTAAAAATATTCCATTATGGGTATTTAAAACCCAAATCAGAATTCTACACCATTTCACCCCATGTACCCAGAGTGACGATCATGGATGACGCATTCTTCCCATGGGTGGTTCTCCTTCTATTCTTATCCATTTGGAATGACATTGGTTACAAATTGAAGAACTGGGTTACTCCAATATTCATCTTTTTTCTATTTTTTGGACTAGGGATTTATTTTCTCTCATCTTTTTCGAAATCACTAAAAACCTATCCTTCTAGTGGAACCTAGGATAGAACTTCCAGTAGGTTTTGGATCTGGATATGATACTATATTTGGGAGTGCATTCATTATCAGATTTCAGGTAGGTGGTCTACAAGTAATATATTATAGTTTTTTTTAGACTTGTGCATGTGTGTTGAGATATTTCCTTCCACTTATTGGGAAATTGTTAACATCAGAATGATTTGATTAATTAGGTGTCTAAATGATCTTTTGAACCCCTCACGGTCCCCATGGGATTCTTCTAAGATGAATCAAACATCATAGGGTTACCCATAGGGTGCATTGAACTTATCGAGCCGAAGAATTAGTAAAGATAAGCGTGGAATTCACAAGTGATGACATAAATCCCTTGTTCAACATGTTAATATATTTATATTAATTTGAAATGGAAGGTTATCAGTTATTACTTTGTTGATAATGGCTTCTGTCGATTTTTTAGAATGACTTGGTAATGGTTCAATTGGTTTAAAAAAGACTATGTCAAACGGGTTGTGAATTATTTTGAGTTTCCCAAAGAAATATTATATGTTATATGATTAATGTCTAAAATTAGAAATGGACTTGGAATTGAAGAAAAAGTGAATGGGTCTGCATAAGGGTGTTTATGAATATATGTAATGATTAAATACATGGGAACTATGATGTACACATAATGGGTTGAATGTTAAAATGTGATTGTGCAATGTGATATAGAAATTTCACTTGGAATGGTAAAGTGGCAAAATTATTAAAAATGGTAAAGGGGATAAACATTATAATGTATGAGAATTGATGAAAATTGACTAATGAATGTGAACTATTAAATATAATATATGGGTTAAGGCACGAGAATTGGAATTGGGCTAAACAATTTAGTAATGTAAAAAATTTGTTTTAATGGTTATGGAATTGTATTAATTTCAATATTGATGGTTTTGGAATACAATTTCAATTATTATTTATTATGATAGTTTGAGATATGGTAAGGGTGGGGTGAGTTTATGGACTGAAGCTCCTCCCACTGGCCAGGTTTGGACTGATACTCTATCCCCACCATGATTTTTGTGGTGAATTGATATATAAGCACTTTCGCATAGCGTGAGGTGTGGGATAAAAGATTGGGGATCCTTCCATGGGATGAGTTGGACATATTCTCAAAATCCACCTACAACTAATTGGTTAGTGTATTTTATGGTAGTATTAACATAAACAATTGGAAATAATTTTAATGGAAAAAAGTACACAAAAAGAACTTATATATTCCTAGATAAATTGACATAGAAATAATTTATAGACCTGGTCACAGGATAGTAAAAGGAAGGTCATTCTTCAGGGGAGTATAATATTAAAAGGATCCATAATTGTCCTTATCAAATTCCATTAAATGGTATGATATATATTTTTTAGTGTAAGTGATCTATATTAGTTTTAATTACCTTTACATGGATATGTCTGTAGCCCCTCTCATGGGTGAAATCCAAACTCCAAAAAATATACCACCTATCTATATATATATATAGCTACTAGAGTGACCAACATTTTGTATTTTAACCAGAGTATGGAAAAATAATGATAGTGGATTTTGGAAAACACATCATACATATTAAAAGAGAACATTTGATACATATATGTTTACCACTATATGTGTTGAACTGGTCTATTTCTTGAAGAAAATGAGAATGTAAATTTTTACATGGTATAATTTCATTATTACATATGAAATTTAAATGTCGGATTCAGAATAGTCTAAAAGTCATTCTAGGTGATTGGATAACATCTAATACTTTTAAAATAAAAGAAAATTTTTTATCATTGATATCATAACATCTTTACAGATACCTTTGGATATTGGGTCAACGACCAAATATAAATGTTGATGTAAACATATAAAGCATATCATAGCCTATTAGAATGATTGAAATATATTATAATCATTACCTTTTAATATCATAATATTGATATTATTTTTTACAGTATTAGTTTCTAGATGAATCTTTATAGTTATGGAAAAACATGTTATTTAAAAATTTTCCATCTTCCCTATAAAAGATATAAATAAATTCATCAAAATTAATTTGATATAAATTTCAATGGGTTGTTCTTTCTTTCTTCAAAATAGTTTAATATTTTCCCTTAATAATACTTTTACTTATGGGGAACATGATTTTTATTTGATGAGTAATAAAACATATTAATATTCGTGTTATTATTTTTAGGGCTTATATCATAAATTTATTAGCGACTTATATTTCATATATATATAAAATAACTCTAATTATTCCAAATCATTGAAATGTTTCATCAATATAAATTATAAATTATAATTTTTAATAAACACAATAGTTCTCAATAGATTAATATTACCACCCACATTTTAGAAATATCAACATTATAAGATCCATGTCTCATTATATTCACTATGAGTTTATGTCACTTTAACCACATGAAATCATTCTACAAATTTTTGTTTCTTCATTTATATCTAATGATAAAAATCTATGAAGGATTATTTTAATGTCCAATACTCGGTAGGTTTTATAATAAATATTCCACATTATAATGAAAATTAAATTTATTTAAAGGAATCTTGTAATTAGTTAAATCATTCTACACATGAGTATTTTAACAAAAAATATCTCCTCAAAACACTTCTTCCTAACCATATTAGGTAATTAATTTCTGAGTCTATATACTCTCCAAAACAAAAAATATTCATAAAATGGTTGAATTTCATTTTGGGAAATTATTACTGAATTATATTAATATTCTTATATCATTAATTCCAGTAAGATACTATAAATGTGTACCTAAAGTCATTTGTAGAATAATCTTCTTGGTGGTATGCTAGAGTTCATATAAACTAGAGGTTTTTTCCAATTTACTTTGATATCCTTTTTACATAAATTTTAATCTCTGATGCCTGATTATTTTGTTAACCAATTTAAGTATCACCGATAAAGATATTTATACTAGCACTATTTCTATTTAACTTTAAATAAGTTCATACATATTCTTATAAAATCCATATTATTATCCAATTCTTACTTATTGAAGAAAAATACCAAAACATGTGACATTTATTTGTGAAAAACGGAATTTCGAATCCATTTTTATTTTTTACAAAAATGAATGCTTACAAGTAAAAGATTATTTATTATAATTATTATTACATACTAGTTTTTCAGTTACAATTTTCACCAAATATTTTATATTCACTTATATATCAATAACATTTTTAAGCCTTTTAACATCATACATATTTTGAAGAAAATTCCTATAATGATTTAATCACGACCTAATTTTCAAGTAACACTGCCATATAATTCATTATTACATCGTTATCCTTGACTAATTAATATATTTAATTATCAAACTGCATTAAAATAAACTCAATCTCACCTTTCAGGTTAATAACTCTAAAATTATGTTCATTATTTTTATAAAAAATATCGTCGTATATTATAATCATTAATAAAAACAATAAAATCCAAATTTTAATTGTTTTAAATATCCTAAATCTACTAATTACTATCATTATATTAATGATAATTTGAAAATTGTGTTATTCCTGTTAATATACATGTATCGTGATTCTAAATTGTAACAACAACATTTTTACATACTTATATAAGATACAAATAGGTTATTAAACCTAAATAAAATAGAGAATAAATATTCTTTTTCTACGACCTTGTTTATTTTTTTTCTATTTGTGTGAAATATCCTCATATAATAAGATCCCTCTTTTTATTGATTGTGCAGAAAACGTTTCAGTAGATATTTGAGAGATAATTCACATTTTCTATTCTCTATATTTTGAAAATAATATTGAAATATTGTTCTAATGGGAATTATTATACTTTTTAGATCACGTCGGTATATTGGGATCATATATTTTTCATATAAAATAGATTCATTTAGAAAAAATTGAGAGATAATCCTATTAAATTATTTTTAATAATATAAATTTATTTGATAGATTCTCCCAATCCACTCATCGATACAACCAAAAGATCATCTCTATTAAATATTGAATCATTGGACTATATGATATAACATTGAATTATTGTAATATATTTATTAATATATGTAGTTTAAATTCCAGATATTATGAATTACCTCATAAATTTAAACAATCTTATTATAATAGGAATTTAATGATTTATAAGTTTTCACTTTTGTACGAGTAGTTCTTGATATGTATCCTTCCAAATTATGTATAGTATTAACATTATTCCTATGTCAATGCATGTTTTTATTTATAATTTCTATTGAATTTTCCTCGTATAAAAATAATTTATAAAAAATGGTGATTTATGCATCATTTCCAAAAGTAATTTAAATATGTGACATCATATGTTTTCTTAATTGATATTTCATACCATCGAATATAATAATTACATTATAAATAATTAATGTATCAATGAATTTAAATATATAAATATTCCCAAAAAAATCTGTCTCCCATAATTCTGTTAATAGTAATTTTTACTATAAATTAATCATATGAAATATATATCATAATTTTAGAGGTGTTTAATTAATTCCTCAAAACATTATCAATATTTGCAATAGTAGAAAATTTCAAATCATTATTCTACCTATAAAACAAACCAAATTGACTCCAATTTTTTAAATTATTCTTCATTAGAAATACATGTATATATAAATAATATTTTTACTTAAATATATCACTAAATTTGGGCTATGTCCCTAGAATATATGACTCATTGTTGAAAACAATAATAAATATAATGTTTTATATTTCACACGTATAAACATAATGGGATAAATTATTTTTTATGTTGAAAATAATAGTATAATTCAATTACTATACATAACTATTAATTTTTAATAAGATAATATATTTATAAATTTACTTACATATAATTGCTTTTTTAATCATCATATCTCTATCATTATTTTCCACTACTACATTCAATAAAAATTATATCGAATATTTATATTTTTATTTATATCTATTTTTATATATTTTATAACATCCCAATATTATATATTATTCAATATTATTATTATTTATTACATCATGTGTTTGAAGGATATTTTACAGCCCCTTTTACTAGTATATAACCACCCACATGTCATACAACACTAACAACATTAATGAAATATATTTAGTAGAATACATTTTTTTAGAAACCCAATAACAAATGATCTCGTTATTATATGAACATATTCAATTTCACTCATGATATTAATATTATTTCTATATTAATTAGAGAGGAATTGAGTAAAGAAAAAAAATATTACCATTTCATGTGTCTAAATTTTCATTCTATTTTTTTTAAATTTGTCTCTATTATTCATCACCATTAATGCCAATAAAAGATATTTTCACTTTAGTGTGATGGAAAATGGAAATTAAACATTTTACATGTATAAAATTTATCATTCATAGAATTTTATTCATTTTCATCACATGTTGCTTTTGTCTTATTATAGTGGTGCACTTTGTAGGCCTGTAATTTCTTGTAGACGGAACATTCTTTGCAATTTCATGGAGTAAATACATTAAAATTATTGTAACATCACCATGGTCGATCTTTTATTTGTAGTGGTACATTTGGATAATTCATAGCTACAAAAATTGTCTGTTATGATTTCATTTATGACCCTTGAAAAACTACCATAAACTACCACATATTTCTTTAACGATGACAGTATCAAAAATTATGTTGAATGCTTTTATGTGACTTTAATTTAGATACATAGAACACACTTTGAAGAGAGGTAATTCACTCCATCCATTACAAAATTATTGGGAGGAGAATTCTCCATTTATTAAATCAACATTTTCATGAATAATTCAACTCATTACCATAAATAATATTCATAGTCTATGCCTAAGAGAGGGGGAAGGTAACCACATATGATATTCAAATTAATTCCCAACTTTTTTAAGAACATTTTCAGGTCTATCACAAAATTTCATTCATAAAGTAATCCCATAATACTCCATCACATAATTCTACTCATGTCAGTAATTATTGAAATAATAACCTTGAAATAAAACGTATTTTGGGAACCATATTTAAGTTCTGGGAATAGTGGAAGAATTACATTATGTGGTTTCCAAAATTTATTTTCCCATAATGGATGATCAATCCATGATCAATAATAGGATGAACAATATGAACAATGTAATTGAGTTATAGAAATAGGGAATAAAGAATTTTTTCATAAATTAGAGAGATGATATTGAAACATATTGTTTGTAATTAATTTTTTTAGATAAATAATTAACATTAAAGAATTATTTCTTTATTGATGAGTTCGATGACATATATGTGTTGCATCGTGTTTGAATTATAGAAAACAGTGATAGATTTACTCTTTTAGTGATCCACATCTGTTCTTGGAATCTACCCACATTTCTTCATGAGTCTTTGGTTCTAGCATGTAATATCATTGTGCTTGTGCCATCCATATTGATTTCCTTGAGAATCACATCAATATAATTCTCCTTCATCTGGTGGATGAGGATTTCTCCCCATTTTAGGGAGTGTTCTTAGTGAAATGGATCACTCTAGGATTCAATGGATTCTACAAGATTATTTTTCACAACACGTAAAACTAATTGGATAATGATAAAATAATATAATTGGGTATTTATATGGCAAGGGTTAAAATAAAACAATTTCACCTATGCACATTATTTTATTTATACCTAGAAAATCCCCAGGTTAAATAATAATAACAATATTTTTATTTCTCAACAGTATCATAACTTGTGAATTATAATTACATGTTATTTAATTAATATAATTTCAATATTTTTATTTTGAAGAAGTAAATTAAACTCAATCCACCATTCCTCCAGAATATATATTATTCCATGAATAATTTCTATTTATTTATCAAATAAATATCAATGCATTCTTAACAAAAAAACATATATATACTAAACACAAAATGAATATTTATATCTGATCAATAATATATGAATAATTATTGAACCATGTACATTAATAATTTTTTATTCAACATCGTAAATAATAAATCCTAATATATTATTTAACTACGATTTTGTATGCAGTTAGTGTGTGACAAAATTTCCCTCATTCTCAGTGGCTTTAGGCAAAGAAGCATAAAGTCCAAGGATAGAGTATAGAAACATGCCAAAGTACCCACAGAGAATGATGATAATTTCATAAAAACTTGTCACCTCATACTAATGTGTGCTATGTAATATGACCCCATTATCATTGGTTGCATGCTTGTGCAATAAACCTATGTGCTCGATGTCTCTTTCTTTGACTTTAGGGATATGTAAATTCCCCATAGAACCTCATGGTCCTAGATTTATTAAGACTATATCATTTCCATCAAAAGAAATTATAAATTAACATATATTAAATAATAGTAGGGTTAAATCTTTTCTCACATTATTCATTAATAAAAATTAGCCCATGACACAACAAACATATCCTTCCTTGACATAATCATATGTCATTGTAGATTTTATCAACACATCTAAGTATGTGACACATAATTCTAATTAATATTTATCTTAATGTATTGGAAAAAATACACATGACCTTAGATAGAAACATTAAATGACACAAATACATGTGTATTTCCTAGTTTTGGGTCTCATTCTCATGATGTACTACTAAATATTACTAAAGGATTACACCATGAGAAGGTTCCTCATATTCTTATGAGTCTCCACCCATGATGCATCAATAATTTGTGTCCATTAAATTATATCTTCTAGATATATAACATTTATTGAATATTATTGTTGTATCTCTTCTAGGTTATCATCATAGAGGGGAACTTCTATATTCTTTTAGTGTGACAATTACTCTTAGGGAATTTTCACATACTATTCCATACAGAAGAATAAACATGATGAGATAAGTAGTTTATAAAATTAAACGTAATGAATACATGTTAAACATAAATTAAAAATAATTTTGTTCTAGGTAACCAACTCTAACATAATCCAACATGAACAATAGGAAACATCTAAAAACCTGCAGTCCACAAGCTCTAAGATTATATTCATGCTTCTGCTAAGATATAACATTAGAAATCGGGGCTAAAACATTATCTTAAATGGGTTATCTGATCACTACTTATTGATTCCTCTGATATAAATAACTCAAGAGGTGATACTTTCAAAGTATATTCTTTATCTATTTGTGTGACCTTGGATCTTTTACGAGATCCACCACTGCATCATTATTACAATAAAACATGATAGGGTCCTTATTGCTATGTACCATTTCATGTTCCTTGAAAATGTTCTGAATCGAAATAGATTCCTTCTCTATAATAAAAATCCTCTACATACTCATTATATGCTATAGAATCAGTGAGAAATAGTTGTTTTTAAAATATACTACTAGTATAATGATCATATTCCCATTAAAAGTTTTTGAAAACACATGGCTCAAATTCATTCTAAATTGAACCAATTTTTTCAGATTCATCAAGTATAATGTTCGATAACCTACATACATGATTCAATCCATAAAATGATCTCTAGAACACTCAAATCCTTCTGGAATTTCCTAGAGTCATAAATACTTCAGGTTGTTTCATATATACCACTTCTTTATGGTTCCCATTAATGAATAAAATAATGACATATATCTTCCAAATATAATAATCATGGTAAGCCGCTATAGAAAGTATGATTCTGTTGGATATTAACATGGAAATTGGAAAAAAAAGGTTTAATTATACTCATTTCCATGATTGTGTTCGAACCCTTTAGCTACTACCCTTTCATTACAGGTACATAATTTTCATTCCATGTCCAGTTTCATCGCGAACAACCATTTTCATGAAACTTGATTAACATCAACTTGCGCATCTACAACAACCAAAACAAGGATCTGATACATGGAATCCATTTTAGAATTATTATCTTCTATCCATCATGCACCTTTTCATCTCTCTACTGCCTCTTGGTAAAAGATTGGTTCATTATTTTCTACCAATAATTTTTCACCATCTATAGTGACCAAATAACTATATCTCTCATGATATCTTCCCACTATCATGACACTATGTAATACCATTATTTCTAGAACTACTTCATATATGTTGAACTGTGGAATATATTCTTGTACTAAATCTTATGTATCTTGAGCGTTAACATTTTTGACGTCAATATTTATACCACTATCCTTTTTTAACATGTTATCCCTCTCATGAAATACAGCATTTATTGTGACAATTAATGTATTGTATGATGGTTTTATGGGTAGTATCCCTTTTCATCCATAGGATACCCAATAATGATGTACTATTTTACCCAGAGTTCTAGTTTGTGTAATGATAAGTCTTTAATAAATGAAATGAAACCACATACAAATGTATGCAATAAAATAGGTTTCTTTCACTCAATATCTAGAAGGTTATTCCATTTTCTACACTAGTTGGTACTCTGATTAAGGTGTATTCTATAGTTTTAATGCATATCCACAAAACGATAATGGAATATCTACATAACTAATCATTCACCATAAAATGTCTTACAAGTTAGAGTTCCTCCCTTTTCTAATAAAATTCCATTTTGGTGTATATAGTGGAGTGAGTTGAGATTGAATCCTAATCTCCCATATAATGTCGATGAATTATTGTTTAAGATATTCACCGGCTCGATCCGATCAATGATTATTTATCATTTTCCCAAGATTATTATGTCCTTAATTATTGAATTCCTTATACATTACAAAGGACTTATAAATATAATTCATCAATTAGATATAGAAATATCTACTCATGTAATCAATAAAAGTAATTATGTAAGAATATCCACCTCAACCATCTAATAGAAATGGTCCATAAACATTTGTGTAAACCAATCCTAGAAGTTCTATGGACCTTTCACCCTATCCCGAGAATGGTTGTTTGGTCATTTTCCATTTTTGAAAGGAATGAATTCTATGAAATGGTTTTAGGTGAGAAGAATCTAAATAACTATCTTGATTTATCTATGATGAATGCTTCAAATTTACATGACCAAAATAGTGATTCCACAACTAGTTGTTATATGAGTCATGTGAACATGATTAATTATTTTATTGACAAATCATGGTTTTCTTAATTTAAAACATAAATAACATTATTTAAATGTTTCATATCATATAATATGTTTTCCTTAAAAAAATAAACAAAATTTATTACCAAATTTGAATGTAAACATATCTGTATCATAAAATTCAACCTAAATTATGCTCTGTGAAAATATTGGTCTATAATGAAAATCCCTTAAACCCATAAAAATTCCCATTGGAAGTGGAAGGTGGTAGTCACCAATGGCCATGACTTCTATCCTTGCTCCATTGGCTACTCTTAGATCCACCTCCCCTCTAGAAATCTTTCTAAATCTACATTGTTCCTACATTTAGATGTATATGTGAGAACCAAAAGCTTTTTCTAAAACAAATTGTGTAGAAATGAAATAATTTCACTGGATAATTAATTAACCTTTAGCTTCCCACTAGTTCTAGTGTAGTTACTCTTCCAGTGCCTTGACTTACCATATGTTAAACACACCACCTCCTTTTCCTTTCCATATTCTTGTTTCTTCCCCTTATTAGAAAATAAGTTCATAGGAGCTGTAGAATTTGTATAGGTCTTGGGCCCAATTTCCGTGTTCTAATTTTTCTTCTTTAACATATAGATTGTGGGTATGTCATGACCCATGCCCTTATACACTTGGTAAATCATGGTCAGATGGTCTTAATTTCTTTTCTCATAACTTATCATATTATAATTCACAATTAATCTACAGAAGGTTAGGGTAGTGAGGAAAATATTAGATATATATGCAATGCATCTATGAATTTAGTCCCTATGATGTGCAGGAATTCAATGTAGCCCATAAGCATGAAAATATGAGGCCAAGATAGTGTAGACTCTCCAATCATATTATGAACAAGGCTATGAAGATACCATACCTCTATTGTCTTTTATTTTCTTGATAGAGATCCCTAAGGTGATACATCATGCTATATACATCCATATATTCATGTTTCTTTAAAGTCACATTGGAAATTGATGATATCATGAAGCAATGAACATCCTTATCGTAATTTATATGTTTCTCTTCACATTCCTCATTTCCAGGAGCAATTGGTAATGGTTCTTCCACCACATACAATTTACCTTCATTGAGAAGGATGGCCCGAAGGCGGCATTTCCACTCATGATAATTAATGTTAGTGAGAAGATTTTACATCTCATGTGTGGATTGTAAATATATGTTTTCTGTCATTTTATTTTTGTTTATAAAAATAAAATAATTAATTTTTTTACATTATCTAATAAAATTTAGAAAAATAAATATATATTTTGTTAATTTGTCTCCAATTATTTTATCAAAACTCAATATCCCTCACCATTGGATTCAGAATATCGTATTACCCTGACATCGAATTTTTATCGATCCACATTCCACTTATCATGATCCAATATTTGGTTGGTCAAGAAACTCTAATGGTTTTAGGTAGCCATTCCAAATTCCAACTTCATTAACTCATAGGTCCTTGATCCATTGAGTGGACTCCACAATCCTAAAATCCTAAATTTGGACTTTCTCAATCATTTCCTCTCAGTTACATCATGTCCTACTTTGGCATTCAACCCTTGATGTGAACCAAGTTATGTAAACCCCAAAACTCTTGTTATAATTCCCCAATAGTTGAAAGAACCCCATCATTGGCTGGTCAATCACTTTGAACTATGGTTTGATTCAAACCAAAGTAATAAAATATTATTCAAAATTAATATTTTTATGGGGGAATTTATCCATTTATGTGCAAATTTAAAATTATTTGATTTATCAAATGCTTGTTAATTTTATGTGTTAATACATAAGTGATTAACCATGTATTTGATAATATTAATTAATAAGATAATTTATTTTAGTTCTATCATGATTTCTTTTGAATTCATTAAATATGTGATAATGACCATACATCCACAATGAGATAACCATTAACCAAACAGAAATAATATAAAGTTATGATCTTGATCATATACTAATAGTTTCTTATCAGGGGTTGATAAATAAATTCTGACCTTCGGGAATTCACCATGAACAATTAAGGTTTATGTTTCAAATTTTCAATAACCCGCAAATTTATCTCCATGGATTGGTTTTTCCTCGGTTATGAACATGGGAAACCACCCCTAGAATGGGACATCCAACCAATATATAATCCCTTTAATCACATGAAGGAGAGGTGAAAATGGGTTTGCATTAATGAAACCATGGGTACACATTCCGTATATAATAATGAGGGGAGAAGGCATAGAGGAATACAACTTAATTTAAAAAGAATTTAAATGAGACCATTCCTATAAAAAATGTTATGGTATATCTCATTATACTAATCATGTATGAAATAAATAAACATTAAATAAAACCACCAGTCACAACCTGACCTAGATGACCCTATGTCATAACAACCCCAATCCCGCCTCTGATTTTCCAAGTGATAGTGACTTTCACTAAGAAGAAATATTCCACAAATAAGAATCATTTTCCTATGTACCTGTACATATGCCCACATTTTCAAGCCCAAACTGCTGAAATGTAAAAACTCTATGAAAACAAAGCATTCATATAATATGATACTAAACGCTTAGTAAAATATTTGAAAAAATGGAACATAAAAAGGGTTAGAATACAATCCCACCAGAAGAAATGTATGTCAATGTGAATGAATGAGTTCTTGAAACTCATCCACAGAAAACCCAACATGAATTTTAGGTGGAATACAGTTGTTTGAATCCATAGAAGAACACAACATATTCTAAAATCTCTAATCACCACCTGGTCCTATTCCACCTAGAACAACGTCAAAGCAGTGATTATCTGCACATGACACAACACTTGTGGGAAATTCCCATGCATGGGTGAGTAAAAAAATAATCAGTAAGACACTCCAAAACTACAAGGGTAATAATATTAATAAATACACAAAGTGTACCACAAAGAAACACAAGAAGTAAACCACAATGGAAACACCCAAAGTATAGTCAGTACGGTCTACTCACACATGTATAATTATAAAGCACAACAAGAGGGATTTTCAGTTTTATTCTATAGATCTCTAAGTCTCCATGACACTAGATGTGATTATGGTGTACATAGAGTTGATAGTGCATGGAGGGTAGATGACACACCGAGAGTCGATGGAGAACGAAGCATCAATGGTGCCTGGAGTGTCCATGGTGCATGGACCAGTGATGGTGCTTGGGTCATTAGTGCATCATGAAGAATCTATGGCACACATAGAGTTGGAGATGCACATAGCGTCAATGGGTCATGTATACCCCAAGACATGTGGTCACTAAGATCACATAGTCATAGCCAGCCACATGAATCCACTCGAAGCCTGCATGTTCTGGGAGAACCACATTTGAAGCCATTATGAATTCAACTAACATCCAAATATAATAAATTATATTATTTAAAAAGTACCACCTCGTCTTAAGTGTCCCAACTCCGTAAAAGTATTATCAAATGAACACATGGTTTGAATGTTACAACTATTTTTTTGAGAGGGACTATCTCGAGTCAGAACTGACCCACCTAACCTAGCCCAACTCGGGTTGACTTCCCTGGCCTAGAATGACCCAGTTCAAACTGGCCTAAACCATCTTAGCCCATTGTGATATGAATGTTCATTAACCTACCCAGTCTTCAACGCGTTTCTGGCCAATTTACTTTGACAGACGCAACCGGCCCTTACCGCGACTGCTTGTCTACATATTCTTTCTCGACCACGTGGCTGATGCATCACACTCGTTTCACCCATAATCCCCACATGATCTCCAAATTAGATCTGTGTAGCTCGGATCCATGTCTCACTGCCATAGTAACCTCTTCCAATAGCCCCTGGTCACCACCCGTAGCCTTCGCCATCGCAGGCTCCCTCCAACATGGTGCTTCCGGAACAACGTCCTGCTACCGCCGAAGACTGCGCTTCCAGCGGCCCTTCCTACTGTTCTCCACATGGTCCATCCTCCCTTGCTGGTTCAATTCTTCATCTCTCACCATCCACTCTGTCAATAGATTTTCCCTACTATGCTTCTTCTGAACCGGTCGGAGCCACCTCCTCAGGCCACCACCTCCTTGTCTCACCACCGGCTTGCTCCACATTCACACATCAATGGTGGAGTCACAGAATCAGTTTTCAATTAAGATTTATAAGATATGTTTTCAAAGTTATTGGGAGAATTTGAGGAACATGTGAAGAACATAACTGGTTTACAGGAGAAAAAGGAACAATGAACAACAATAGAATGGATCGTGGGCTTGTTCGTATCATCCTTGATCCATTCATGATAGAGGGTTTACCAAAGAACAACAATATATAATCAAAAAGACCTATCTCCCTTATT
Organism: Viscum album; assembly: GCA_963277665.1. Lineage (NCBI taxonomy): Eukaryota > Viridiplantae > Streptophyta > Magnoliopsida > Santalales > Viscaceae > Viscum > Viscum album. The sequence goes on from OY728146.1 coordinate 367,884,805, forward strand.
AAACCCATAAAAAATCTATCCTTCCTTCAATAAAGGATGAAACATTGAACAACATGTTCTCAGTTTAGGCTTTGTTCATAATTTGAATCAATGAATAAGGAGTTCGATGGTTATGCTGATAACGCTAAATTATTGATGAAGGTTCCATTAAAAAGAATAACTTTGTCACGTACAATAAAATATTTTTTTTAAAATAATTTAATGACAATTACGTCTAATTTTAGACTATTATATCTGACCGATGCTTGTCGATGTTAGACTCCTCCTAAAGTTATGTCGTATCTCTACATGTAACATTGCCCTTAGATTTCTAATACAGGAACCCATTAAAATGTTAGTCCCATTTAAAAAATAATCCACCTGCATGATTTATTAAAAAGAAAACAATTTCACTGTATCATTCCAAGAACACCGTACCATGGAATGTGATGTTTTCTATGTGCATGGTCTTGGAATTTTCCAATTAATTTATCAAAATAAATCCAAATAAAATCCAAGTCATTACATTTTCATAATTATTATTTAAGATAAATTAGGCTCATATTGATTAGTTATAATATTTAGTTAATCAATTATTTTATCGAACTTATTATATGATTTTCTTGAGATTATCATTTAAATATATTTTTAAACGAATTAAATTAATTCATTTTAAATAAACCTTGTACATAAATCTACCTTGGAGGATACATGGTGAATACACATCCAAATCTACACAAAATGTAATATACTCATATACTGTTTATTGTTTTGACAAATGATATACAATACTTATCACATATAATCATGACATGTACATCAATGATGATTACATGAATTACATGATTTTTTTGTCGTGTGTTTTTCTTCAATGAATGTAGAGTTACAACATATAGTATGACTCATACATGACATGAATATATGAACATTTTGTATATATTAATTATATATATATATATATATATTAAGTCCAATCACATGGAATGTCCCATATTTACGACCACACATAAGAACATGTTTCAATGTTTATATTGAATAATATTTTTTTAAGTATGTATAACTAGTAAAATTACATGATGTATAGATCCAATCTAAAGGGAATGTAATCCATTCACCATCTAACCAATGTACACACTTAGTGACCTAGTTTTTAAAATGTACCTTAGCAAATTTGGATTACATTGCATGTCCTACGAGCCACATTCCATGTTGACTCTATCTTACACAGTCAACAGGAAGGTAGGATGTGTATTGAATTCAAAATTTTTATTTGGCACAAATGAAGTATATTCCATGTACATGGGATACATGACCTATAATCCCACTGATCTGGTGCTAGTCTATCTCATTCAACGTGCGGTGGAAGAATTAACTACATCATCGGTCATCAATGCACATCAGTTGAATAATTTCTAAATTAAATCTTGGTTCAATGATTATGAGTACAAGATGTGTAATTTCAATTAGGAAATGTGTACTCCTATGTTATCTCGCTAGAATCCTATCCACATCTAATTGAATTCCTTGATTTTATTTTCATCACAAAATTAAATGACACAATTAGATCTTCAAGAAATGAAGGAGGATGAAAAAGAACATGAAATAAATATTAAAGGAATGATTAATAATGAACTGATAAACTAAATTAAATATTAATAAATCCCCAATAATTATTAAATAACTATAAACAATAATGTATGCATTTTGATACCACTTTTAGGTTTTTTGGAATAGTGTAAGCATTGCGATTGGAGGTTCCAAAAAATTATTTTTTCATAATATATTATCAATCCAAAATCTCTAAAACGATGAACGTCGAGGTCCATTGAATTGACTCAAAGAAATAGATAATAATTAATCATGTAGGAACTAACTGATAGAAGATAAAAAATATTGTTTATAATTAATTTTAATAGATAATTAATTGCATATAGGGAACTATTTCTTCATTAATGATTCTGGTAATAGATCTGTTGTGCATCGCTGTTTCTTTGTAGAAACAAACCGTAGAATTCCTCTAGTAGTGATCCACATATGATATAAGAATCAACATATGTCACAGAATGAGTCTTTTAGTGCTTGAACATAAGATGCTTGTGCTTGCGTTGTCCACCTATATCACCTGGAGAATTGCTTCCAAAGCATTCTACATGATCTGGTGTAAGATTATTTCTCACCGTTCTAGGTAGCATTCTTGGATATAGAAAGATCTCAAGGCATTAGAAGATTATCTAAGATTTTTTTGCACAAAAATAATGAAATGGTTAATGATAAAATAAAATAAATTGGTATTAATAATGCTAGTGTTTAAATAAAATAATTACAAAAGTTCCCTATATTAGTTTATTTAATCCTATAAAATCCTTATTTGAAATAATAATAATATTATTATTTATCGACAAGAAGTTAACTGGTGAATTATAAAGAAATATTAATTAATTAAACAATATTCAATATTTTAATTTTCCACTGGGCTATCAAACACTATATGCAAATCCTTCACAGTACTTACTGTCTTTAAATGATGCCACTTTATTGAGTAAATAAATATAATTGCATTATTCACCAATAGATAAATAAATATAATATTTACTAAACCATAAATAAATATTTATATGCGATCAAGAATAGGTGAATAATTATTAAAACAAATATGGGAATATTATATATTCAACCTATTTTATAATAAATAAAAATATATTATTTAACTATTATTCTAGATAAACATACTGTATGACCCTATAGGCCAATTTCCTAGTGGGAACAGGTATAGCAGCCTAAAGTCAAGGATAGCATCTGAAAACCCACCAACGAACCCATAGAGAGAAGTTAATGTTGCAATGAAATGTCTCATCATACACATGATTACTTTTTAATATATTCCCTTTATCACAATATCTTAAATCAACCAGGTTGCATGCGGCTGCCATCAAGATAAGTTATCGATGTCTCTTTCTTTCACTGTATGAAAATAGAATATTTTTATAAAACACTATAGCCATGGACTTATTTGGGCTATATTATTTCCATCAAACAATGTGATATATTAACATATTTTCAAGAATAAATGGTATAAATCGTTTCTCACATTATTGATTGAGGAAATATTACTTGTGATGTTCCCAACTTATGCTACCTCAACGAAAATATCTGTTGTCATGGATTTCATCAATACATCTAAGTTCAAGACTCGTAATACTCTTCAATAGAAATAATAATGTCTAAGGAATAATACATAGGTTCATATAAAGGGTCATCTAATGACAAATATAAATGTTGATTTCCTTCTGGAGGGTCTCTTTCTCATAATATCCTACTCGATAATTCAATAGGCATACACCATGAAAAGGTGCCTTAATTTTCTATGAGTCTCAACCCCTGATATCATGTATAATTTTCTTCCATCAAATGATATCATTTAGATATAGAAAATATATTCAATAAAACAATCATAGAACTTTTAGGTTATCATCATATTGGGGAACTAATTCGACCTTTTAGGGTGATATCTACTCTTAGGACATTGCCACATACTATGTCATATAGAAGAATAATCAGGATGTGATAAATAGTTTATTAATATTAAAAGTAATGAATACATGTTTATCATAATGTACAAAAAAATTTGTTCTAGGGAACCAACTCCAACACTTTCCCACACATATAAAACTCCAATAAAATGTGAAAACTATGCTTCATAAAGTACATTTAACCATTATTTCAAATCATTATCACCATGAAAGATTCATCATTTGATATGTAACTTCATGAAATATCTCATTAATGATTGTTTTCACCTTTTTACACTACTCCTTTCACCCAGGTTTTATACCTCGGTATAATTAATATAAATGTTAGTAATAACCTTTTCTTTTCCATGTAAAACCCGTTATAATATCAATCCAAAAAGGTATCATCCACAACCTCTTGAGATACATCATTGGTCTATGATCAAAATCATGTTCCCTTCTAATAATTTATTCCTTTTGTAATATTAATTGGGACACTTGTAAATTATTATTTATATTTCCCAAGCCTAAACGATATGTAACTAATAATAAATTATATATTGTATTCACTTTATAGTGAGGGTCTACATCTTTAAGGAATTGATGAAATTTACCCAATACCATGAAACTCAACTTCAACACTCGGATTTAACCGCATTTAATCTTTTATTGTCAATTAGACAATGTGTTTCAGAAAAATGGGTTCAGGTAGACTCACTACTATACTAGTTTTCTCATCTCACACAAACCATTTCGTTATCCTTTTCATCTAGTAATTATATTTGAATTAATTTTAACTATACAAAATATTATCTATTATATATGATTGTTATAATCATGGAATTGGTATCAGATAAAAAATTTAAAAATATCATCATTAGGCCGTGGTTTCATGATCATAAAGGGATAAACATTTGTACTTTTCACATGACCTTAATGGGTAAACAAGTGCCATTAAGACAAAATAAACTAGGTATGTCATAATTCCATATTTAAACAAATATAAGAATACCCTCTCAGGGTTCCTAAACTATTTACACTAAACCTAATACCTCCAATGTTGAAGAAAAATTTATAAGTGCATAGATGTTTTTATTTAAACCATTATATGACCAATAAGAATGATATTGATGGAAAATGTTTGAATAATATAGATTTTCAAAAAATTATATAGTAATTATTAATCAATTTAATGATCAAGGTAACTTGTATTGTTACTATGAATGATTTTAAAAATATATAATAATTATATAAGAAACTAGTATACTAGGAAATAAAAACCCTTAAGTAATGTTCCTACAAATAACCCTCTCATCCAAAATGAAATCCAATGTGGATTTAACTTTTCATAGGGCCAATTTTCTTTTTCAAAGAAACATTGTACTAACTTAGAATTGATGGTAATTTTAGTGAAAAAAATTGTGATCCATTCTTGGGTTCCTTTAACTAAGAGTGATATCCACTGAACATGTGTGTTTTATAGAGATGTTTCAATTAATGGGTTACTTGTTGGTGTTTATTTTTCTATATAGGTTCAAACATCAAAATATCATCACTAAATGTTCCATAACATTCATGGTTTATCCAAAGGGTTGGGTGGAACCAAAATAAACCTTAATCATGTACATACCACTAAGCAATGTGTGAGAAATATTCCTTGTTTGCAAAAAAAGGAATGATCCTCATGTCTAAAGGAACACTATCACTAACTCAATATCTCCCATGTTAGTTGATGGGAACCCTAATATTTCATTTTAATCATAATGGATTCATTCCAAAAAATAGTGGTGGTTCCAAAAATCTATTAGGGGATAAAGCCCAAAATAATGTTTAATTGATGATGGGTCAAAGAGAAGTACATGACCCTTATGAAAACATCCAATATTTCTGAGATCATATCCCTAGAGTGTAGTAACACACAAAACTCATTCATTTGGGAGGTAGAAAAAGATATCTTATATCTACACATGGATACTAATGAGATTTTTTGATGTGTTCTTCCAAGTATTCACCTTCTCCAACATCATACAACCCTTGGTCTTTAAAACTATCTAGGGGAGATCACCCCATAGATTCAAGACCTAATTGATTGAACCATGGTGCCCATATGAAGGTCCTACAAGAGAAACGTATTCTAAAGAATACCAGGAATATGATCATATCAACATTATCATCCATACATGGGATGTTCAATGACCTGTTATGATGATATCAAAAGAGTAGTGTCATATACATGTTTCAATCAACAATTAATAAGTTCTCTAACAAAGATTGATGAAATCATAGGAGAAATATAATATCCTTCTTTATATCAACACATGAAAACATTGTTATCATAATATCATGGAATCTAAATAGAAGGCTCATATCACTATTTTTTTCTATACTCATGGATTTCATTATCATATCTCAATGGCTATAATGAAGACGATTATTGAATTACATCACATGAGTGTTGATTCACAAAAATGAGATACCCACTATGATTTAGGTTTTACCCCATATCACCCGACCTAGAATGTCTATAAGGTGGTTCCCATTTGAGAAATATATAGTCCAAGAGTAATACTCTTCCCATTCAAACATTAACATTATTTAGGATCATTTAAATATTTTGACCAATGATATAATGATTTGTTATACCTTCAAAAATGATAGATGTAAGATATAGACATTAATTTACTCCATATGATTCAATGATTAGAAACATTGGAGGTCCTATATAGAGTAATATTTATAAATCCCCCTGTAGTAATGTAAAATTTTTCATGAAGGCCATCTGCGGGGTTCTAGTTGTGAATTTCTTCAACTTACTCTGATTAGCATATATAATGAAGGTCTTCACCTAGAAAAAAAAATCATTTATAAATGAACATAGATGACCAAATTTCTGTAAATATTAAAATATTTCTTAATATTCTACCTATATTCCTTGTTTTATATGATCTTCCTACAAAAGATGAATTAATGGTCCTCCAAAAATGGAAACCAACATGTTGGTAACCCTAGAGGACATCCCATTGGTGCATATTAATGTTTTCCTCCTTATGATAAGGAATTGAACTAGAATAAAGTTCCTCCTATAAATTATATATTCTAAATATATAGCTCATACTCATATTGAAATGCCGCCATATTTAAAGTCATATTGAGAGTCACTCAAGAAAGTAAGTCTATCTAAATGAGTCACTTATTCATCAATCAAAGGATTCTTGTTTTTTTTTAATGGTTTTCCAAGGTTTCATTCATAATATTCACCTCCCTTGGATTTTTTACATCTTATTCAACTATGTAAGTCTTGAATGATCCAATTACACATGGGAAAACACCATAAAAAAGGAAGTTATGGTTTGATCATAATAATTTGTCCATCATAGATGATGAATTTAACTCCATGATTATGAGTAAAGAGATTTCTCATTATAGAATATCATCCATATTGTGGTCTATTTATACTCTCCATTATGGAAGTCCATAGTAATTTAAAGATGAATAAGAAAATAAAATTTTGATATCTTTTGGGATAATATTCATTATCTTATGATAAGATATATGTATTATATAGAGTGTGCTAATAATATCAAGGAAAAAAGTTATATTTTCTTCTATGTTTATATAGATACCATTATAGTGACTCAGAACCCTAAGTCTTGGTAACTGAATGAATATCACCAACATACCACCATCACCAGAATGAATGTTCCTTACCAAATAGTCCTTTATACCCCACATGATGTGTGTGTTATAGATTGGGATAAATACTACTCTTTTTATTTCACTCATCTCATTGACCAACATCATTAATCAAGGAATGTGGCTTTCAATGTCATCACATTAGTATAATTATATATCCTTGCCTCTTTAGGATATAGTTTTTCTATAAAAAAGTATATTTTTCCTCATGAACAAAACTGGCATTCATGGTAGGAGTGATCTATAGAAGGACCTTGAATCTGCTCCTTTGGAATAGGATTGACATCATAGATATAGCCTGAACCTCATAATAGAGATGCAGCTTGACAAACATGGGTATGTCCAATATGTGGGATTTGATCCTAAAAAGTATGATTCATAATCTGTGGCCTCCTCTTCATCCTAGTTGATTTATAGAAGAATAACTCCCATCCTAATGTGAAGAATCATATCTAGAACCTAAAAAATCATCAGTAGAGATCCCCTCCCACTAGATGTCAGAGGAATAAAACTTACAATGTGCTAATGGTAACCCATCCTGCTATAATATTGGCACATAATCACGTTCTTCATGAATTAGTCTTCTCACTTCTTTTCCTTCCACATTTGTGAAATGTCATATAACGGTAGGGTTGTGTCATCTCACCATAACATCCACCATATAGAGCCTCAAAATGAACATTCTTATCGAAAAATGAACCATTTCACTACCATAAGACTAACCCACCATGGATCATGTTTCATTCTTCTCTAAATATTCATTCCATGATAATGTCCCAGTTGACTATCACTGGTGTGGTAGTCAACTGAAAGACATTAACCTATGATCAGATGAACTTACAAATCTCTTACTCAAATCATCTCATAGTCATCATCTCCTCACTAGTCATAGTTAGAGAAAAATATTATTGATCAATGAAAGGGGTAGAATAATATAACAAGGACATAAAACCCTATTATAGATTCATAAACTGCCTAGTGTGGTCCTCTTTCAGTGTCTAAGGAAATAATTGATCATAGAAGGATATATTGATGTCTACCTAGACCATAATTCAATTAATATCAACCTAAGAGTCAATGTCCTACAAAATATTAGCAGAATCATGTAGCATGTTGGTAGCTATCTTTACCCTCATCATTGAAGGCATCTCGAGATGGTTGAATATAGAAATAATGTCCATTATCATAACTCATTAGTCGAAGGTCTGTGGTCCCTCGATAATGTGGGAGCATTCTACTGTAAAACACCCATGTTTATTCTTCTATAGTAGGGAAATGTTAGGAAACTCTCTATATGATCTTCATGATATAGAATAAGCTATCACATAATTTAGAGTTTGCACCCATTTTAATATAAAGATGAGGTTCCTCGGGTGGCAACGTAGGTGGTACTACAAGTGTCTCATGTACCAAAACATCCATAACACGATCATCTGAATGTTCTTGGAATATAATTGAAGAAACTCTTCATGTCATAATTATACAATTCAAGCACACTCCTAAGAAAAGATTTATTATATACAGGAAAAGAAATGAAGCGAAAGGGCATCAATAAGGCCTTACTAAAAGAAAGTAACATCTCTCTTCCTTCTACTAAATCATGGTGTTGGTGGTAATAAAGGTCATAGAAGCTTCAAAAGAAACAACCCACTTCCCACTACTATAGTAAGTTCATGATCAAGGTATCATCCAACACATCATAGGTTCTTGTATATGGACTGTAAATTTTTAGGATATGTGGGAATATATAAACTAATTTTCATATGACATTCAATTTAACATTAAAAATTTTATTTTAAAATTTAATTTATTGAAATTAATTAATATTTAATTAGGTATTGATATCAAAATCATTTTAGTTACATCTCCAATTTGAAATTTATTTGTCACCTACTCATAAAAACATAAATTGGTACATCAAGAAATAGAGTTATGGTCAATAATAATGGTCTATATACATTGTAGTTCATGCATGGTGATTTTATTTATTAATTGATAATAAATATTTATAGAATTAATCACCTATCAGAACCCCATGGTTTTGAAAATATATATTTAATACATTATATAATCTACCATGTATACACAGCTTTTCCTCTACCTTGTTTCGGAATTTTAAAAAACGGTCATCTAGTGTTGTGACCAGTAAGTCATTTGGAGTATAATAGAACAAATATGATTTTTGGTGAATAGTAATATAACCTTTTGAATTGAAATATTAATAGAAATATGACCCTTATGAATTTTAAATAAGGATATTTTTTCATAAGGTAATAAAATAATGAGATCTTAATTATTTTTTCAATGAGATATAAAACTAATTAAATTGTTTAAATTGATATATTTTGAATTTACTAATATTTTATTTAAAAATTAAATTAATAATATGTAAAAAATTATTTTTGAAAAATGATGTTCAATTTTAAATTATAAACTTTGAAAAATCGTATGTGTGAATTTTTGGGAATTTTCTAAAATACATGAATTTTTTATGAATAGTAAAAATACAATTTTGAGTTTTCAGTATATTTAATGACATAATAATGAAGTAATAATTAAAAAAAATTCCTGTCATATTTTGGAAAGTACAATAATATATTAGGATTCCCATGTGGCTTATACGATTGGAAAATACCATGGGAAAGCCCATTTTTTCCAACAACAATAATGTGGTGCCTTTTTAAATTAATAAAAAATTGTCTATTTTTAACTATAAATACCCCCTGATACATTATTTTCCATTCATTAAAAATCCCTCTTAATTTGAATATTTGGTGTTTTAACCTCCCTATGAGTCCACCCAATGGGTTCGTAAGCCCCAAAGGTCCAAACCATTATGTTATAGGAGTTACTCTACAAGGTAAGTGAATCCTTCACCCTGTTCTTTTAGTGGACAGTTTATTTATGTTATCTCTTTGAATTTCCATTCTCCTATTTCTTGGTGTTTGATATTATGTATTCCTCTTAAATTCTTTTTTAGGTCCATATTTTGAGACACCATTTTTCTCTCATCAATTCATTTTATGAAATTTTAAGAGACATCTTTAGGTTGGAGAATGTTCATAAGGGATCTCTCAATTTTTCATTTGTTTTCAATCTCATCTCTTTTATTTTTTTCTCATCACCACCTCTATTCAAATTACCATGATAAATGAAATATCATATATATACTATAATTACATCATTTTAATGTATGAACCATCATCAATATTCTTACTCCCTCGCATTTATTTTTATAAACAAAATCAATGTCCATGAGGTTCCAATTTATGACCATTGTGGATGAAGAAGTTTTGTTCTTCAATTTATCCTTAATTACAGGTCATAAAACCATTTATATGGTCGAAACATACTATAATATATTTATTATAACCGAATGAATATTCAAGAACCAGTAAATGTGCATATTATTTATTTATATGACCAAACTAGTTCAAAATAATCCAAATACCTCCATATAATCAAAGTTGTTATCATCTAATGATTCATCCTCTTAACATGTTACAAAATGATAGAAATTACCATTAACAATTATTTATGTTCAAAAATAATATGTAATTTTATTTCTAGTTATTTACAACTGTTCCACATCAATTCAATTACATTAAAACAAGTTAACCGATTATGAAAATCAAGAAAACAAACACTCCGGAATGACGAAATTCAATATAATAACTTATCTATTAGAATAAAAATGAACTAAACATAATTAAGTTAAAATAATGATATTTATACTTGGTTCTTAAATAATTTATTAATAAGTCTAATTTCAGTTACTAGGACATTATGTTTAAGATCGGAACACATTCGGACTTAAGGTAAGGGGTTTTTGACCTGATTTTCCATTTCCATTCGGGTTACTTTCATTATCTAATTACCTCAATGATGTTCTTATGTATTATTTTTTACTCCTCATAAATTAGTTCTGAGTATTATATATATTTACACAAACCGTAATCCTTCCTTATTTTATGGATAGTGGTTAATGTTTTAAAAAGATACATTCAAAATTGTTTCCAAAATAAATGCCTGATTCAAGGGAATTTCTCAAATTCTTGAATATTTTCAAGGGAACTCTATAATCTTTTTTGGAAAACCATTATATTTATAAAATCACAGATTTTATTATGGAAATAATATATTACTTCAATTTTGGATTATACATTGATTTTTTCCAACGAAGTCATCTTTTGTAAATAAAAGAGTATTTATCTGGACAATTTTTTAATGATTCTATAAGAGTATTTTCTTATAATTCAACACACTTTTTGATTCTATTGTATTATTGGGTTTAATAATTTATGAATTCATATACCATATTTGATTTAATGTTTTATGTATAATTTTATTTTGGATGATCTATTCTAAAACCATTCCCCATATTACTTGGAAATGGTTGTGTTTTATGTTAAATGATTGGAGAAAGTTAGTAAAATTTTGTATGATAGTTTCAATATGATTGTATATGTTCTTTATGTTTATCCCCACTCAAATGATAAATCCATTAAAATTATTATTTGATGGGTGGGGACAGATATAGCTCCTCGATTCATTGGTAGGTCTAATTATAATAATAGATGTGGAATTGGTTGAGGCCTTTCCCCATGTGATATATGGATTTGTTCGAGGCCTAAATAATTTTTAGACATCCTGGATGAGGGCTTGGAATAATGTTTCATAATGTACAACATATGAAATTCCATAATTATGAAGATTGTAATTGAAATTTCATGTTGTTATTCGACTAGTAGAATACCCATGATTATGTTTTTTATAGAGTTATTTACATAGATCATATTCCTTCCATAATGTGTTCAACTGTATTATTTATAAAGGCGAGTGTTTTCAATTATTTACTTTTTGAAATGTTTATGTTTATGTTATCTTTTTTTGTATTTCTTACCTTTACTAATCATTTGAGATACCCATTTCTTATGTTTCTTTTTCTCGGGACAAGAAGAAGTAAATTATGAAGGATATTCAAAAATAATCTAGGAGGAATGGATTTTATTAATAGAATAAATTATTGTTGTTCTCCTTCCAAGATGTAATGTTGAAATTATTTATGTATCTTGTTTCTAAAAATCTACTAAACTACTTGGTCCTTTGGGATGTATTTCGTTGTTTATATTCCAATGTAATAAAATAGAGCCCCGACTTTGTGCAACTTGTGTCTGGTCCGTACAGTTCGTATCAAAGGTAGTTTAGTAAAAAAACATGGAAACTAGATTTAAAAAATGTAGAGTAAAGGATAAAATACCTAAGATAGTCTTTGAGGAATAAAATTCAAAATTTCCTGGTATTTGGGTAAGGAATAGATTATGTGGATATTTGTTGAAAATACTTCCCTTTCTCGATACCAATAGTTAGAGGTGGATTTGAAAGAGATGTACCTAGGAGTGAATTCTCTGACAAGGTGTTTTGGGATTGATCCAAGGTATCCTGATATAGGAAAATAGTCCTTGCTTCACTCTTGGTATTGAAACTCCTGGGGTATATGTTGTGTTTAATTCACATTTTATATACAAGACATTATGAACAATTTAATTGTAAATTTTTATTCAATGAAAACATTTTTGTGATTATAGGATTAGCCATGCATCATATCTCAATTTATGATAAGTATCTTATTATGTTAAGACTACACATTTTTATTCATACTATAATATAGAGTATGTCATTATTTAGAAATGAATCCTAGTGGAACGAATGGAAACAGCATGTACGCACGTGTCCCTTATATCAATTTAACTTCAATGCAAGATAATGATGTTGGATTTGGTGTTGTAACAGGTTCTGAGCAGCTTATAATTATATTGGGAAAACTTACTAAGGTTATGAATAATAACCTTACCCATATCGAACATCCAGATACACAATGTGAAGGATATATGTTAGATTACATTATGAGACATCAGTAACCATCATTCAAAGAGACTGTGATCCCATGTGTAGTTAAGTAGTGGATATGTTCCCTAGAGATGATATATCTGGCTTTGTGATGTAATGAAATAGAAAAGGTCTTCATGGAAGTATATCATCTATCGGGAGATGTGGATCAGTGGTGGTCGTTAATCCAAAACACAAAGGAGGAGGAAGAAATATAAGAGATGTAATAGAGGTACTTTGAAGAAATAATCCTAGAAAAGTAATTTCCTCATGAACAATGATGGGATATAGAGTGGAAATTCTTGAATCCGAGGTAGAAGTACGGTGATAATGTTGCAATGAGCGAAGCTGACTTCACAAGGTTATCAAGACATGCTCTGGACTACATACATAATCCAAGGAGAAAAATTGATCGATAACTTGATGGATGAAATCCATTCCTCTGGTGGGCACTGTTCTACCTAAGTTTTTCATCATATGAGTATATAGTTTAATGTGCTATAAATAAAAAAAATAATTCACTAAATCTTATGATTTTAAGGGATATAAAGAGAAGAGGAGGGATATTGAAAACTCTGGGAAAGGAAATAAGGAAATATGGAAGAAGGGAAGAGTTGAATTTCCACCCAGTGATAATTGTGGAAGGAAACACGTCGGTGTGGGATAAAATGGAAAAAAAGTATTATATAAATGTGGACATAATGGGTATATTTCTAGTGATTTCAAGGTAAAGAATGAATCTTTTAATGTTCAGTGCTATAATTTTCTTGATTTGGGGCACTATGCTAATGATTTTCCAAATTATATAGGAAACATGACAAAGAATAGGAGAAGAGAGAAAGGCCAAGATTATGAAATCAAAAAAGTATAGGATGAATCTCGGAATGATGTGGTCATAGGTACATTAAAAATTTCATTAAAAGTATCCAATAATTTATATGATTCAGGATCATCACATTCAATTATATCTTACCAGTCTTCCATGAAAATTAGATATGTCCAATTTGATTTAATAAAGGAGTTATTAGTAAAAAATTGTAGTGGATGAATCATTACAACTAAGGCATGTGAATTAGTCCCCCTAATTACACATGAATGTGATTTAGTTGCTAACTGTATCACCATACCAATGAATGACATTTATAAAATTATTTTATCAATTCTCTATCAAATTATGTTGTGAAGATATATTTTAAAATTAAGGAAGGTAATTTTTTTTTGAATGGGGCATAATCCCATGCCTTTAGAGTAGAAACATCTCAATATGATTATCATATAGATCCACCCCATGTAATTTTAAGGAATTCAATTATTGGGGAGGAAGGGAATGAAATAACTATGTGTGAGGAAAAGAATGTTCAAATAAAATATGTACTCTTGGTGCTTGAATATATTGACGTCTTTTCAGAGGATTTAATTGAATATCCTCCATAGTGGAAAATTGAATTTTACATTTTCTTAATTCCTTTTTCAAGGACCATATAAATGACCCATTATTGAGTGTCCAATTTGAAGTTAGTAGAAATTAAGAGACAACAAGAGGAATTGAGTGATAAAGGATTCAATCACCCTAGCATTTCTCCGTGGGGAGCCCCTATTTTGTTCGTTAAGTAGAAATATGTGTCAATGAGTTTAGGCATTGACTATGGAGAGATCAATTATATAACAATAAAGAACAAGTATCCCCTACCTCGTATTGATGATTTATTTGATCCCCTTTATAAAGCCCAATATTTTATGACGATTGCACTTCGATTTTGATATCATCAATTACTTGTGAAGAAGGAAGATATTCCAAAAAATAACTTTCTGAACTAGGTATGGGCATTACAAGTGTACAGTAATGCCTTTTGGACTAACTAACAAAATATATATTTTCATGGATTTAATGAATAGTGTTTTCATGGAATATAATTATAACATTGTGGTGGGTTTTATTAATGATATCATGCTATAATTTTAAAGATATAAAGATCATGGAAATCACTTGCACACTATTGTGAAGACTCTTAGAAAAAATTGAATTTAATTGGATGTTTAGCAAGTGTGATTTTTTGGCTCCAACTAGTTTCCTTTCTGGGACACATTGTCTCTAAGAATGGAAAATCCATATATCCTATGAAGACAATGTTTGTGAAAAAATGGCATACACCATTGAACATAACTGAGGTCCATTGATTAATTTTATTAGAAGGTTGTTATCATAATTTTTTCTGAACATTGCCCAATTAGCCAACCCAGTGACCAAGATCCCATGAAAATGGGTTATGATCATATGGAAAATGGAATGTGAAATGTGTTTTGAATAATTGAAGAGGAGGTTATTGAATGCTCTGATCCTAACACTACCGTTGGGAAATGATGGGTTTGTTATCTATAATGTTGCATCAAAGAAAGGACATGGTTGTGTCCTTATATAGAATGATCGATTGATTGACTATGAATCTAGGTATCTTTAAATTCATGAAAAAAACTATCCAACTCATGATCTTGAGTTAGTAGCTGTAATCATTACTCTCAATATTTAGAGACAATTCCTTTGTGGATGAAAATGTGAGATATATATAGATCATAAGAGTTTTAAATATATCCCCTCATAGAAATAACTCAACATGAGACAAAGTAGATTTATTGAGCTACTCAAAGATGATTATTTCACAAAAAATACCACCGAGGGAATGCAAATAAGGTGGCAGACACATTGAGATTAAAAGACAATGGAATTATGAAGAAGATATGAGTTCATAGGGATCCTTTGTTCATGGGTCTAGTAAAGATGTATATGTGAATTATCAAGGAAGGAAAACATCACATCTTTTTCAAATAGTTTCCAAACCATATTTAATGTAAGGGATAAAAATTTATCAGGACGATGATGAGGAGTTTCAAAATAAAATTAAAGCTATAAATGACAGGTAGTTGATTGACATCGTATATGAAGGTGTCGATTTGAAATTCAGAAAGTGGCTTTGTGTTCCTACTATCTTGAGCTAAATAAGGAACTGTTGGATTATTCTCATAGATGTAATTTCTTTATACACCCTGATAGCAAAAAGTTGTATAGTTATATAAAGGAACATTTTTTATGGGAAAAAATGAAGAGGGATATTGTTGATTATGTGTGGAGATGTTTGGTCTGTCATGAACAAAAGTGTTACAACCCGTCCCAGTGGGTCCGAGCTGCAACTCCCCAAGCCCGCCTCCAATAGGCAAGGGGCCGCTGACTAGCACCGAGTAGGCATGCTACTAACATGGGAGGAATTTCCTACAAAACTGTACACACGCACACACCTCTCCAAGCCCAAAATCTGAAAAGTAAAAACTATTAAAAGGAAAAGATGCATGCATACACTAAAACCCAACCACATAGTACGATAGGAATGTAAATTACAAGATAGTAAAAACCTTGTCCAAAAGTACAAGCCCACCAAATGAAAGTCTGTAACATAGTCCAACCTGTAAGGAAAGGTACTGGGACTACAATCTGTAGTCGTAGGAACACACCTCGGCCCACCTGATCTCACTTAGTATTGTCCGGTCCTGGTCTGCCAAGAATCCGGTCAAAGGCTCGCTCATCTGCACAATACATGACTGGTGCAGGAAAAGCCCGTGCGGGGGTGAGTATAACAATACCCATTAGGACACTCCGAATCCACAAAATAAATACAACAATGGAATTAACGCAAAGGAATGATACAGTTAACTCCACATAGTATATGTCTACAGAACATATATCAAGAATATCCAGATATACTCATACACAAACGACCATCGTGATACCGCAACTAGGATCCATCTCGAAGATTCCACTAAGAATGTCACAAGGATAACACACTCCTAGTTCTGAGGAAAGAGATATATGAAGTACTTGTTCTGGGAGAACACACTCCACATGTACTTTGAGAAAATAATGCTCAGATGAGGATCCCATCCAAGTCATGGGGTGATTCCGACAACTTCGTCTGAGCTAATCCTCTAAGCAGAGGATCGGCGCCCAGGTAGAGTTGGCCACGTCGATACCAAGAACTATACCTAGGTTTCAAGGAATGAAAATAGGATTCGGCTCTATGTCTCACAGAGGGGATTCCAACAACTCTATTCAAGAAGTTCTTCCGAATGGATCATACTCCTGGGTAAAGGAAATGATGCCATAACCTTCATGGAAAAGACCAAGTGTACGAACCCTAAGAAAACAAGTCTAAGTCACAGAATACAAGTGTTTCAAGCCATTTAAGATAGGTTACATGGAGTGTATTATGGTTACACGTCGTGTTCCTTGACCCTGGGTACTGCCCGTGTAAATGGCCCATGTCATTCGTTCAATCCATGTAAAACCAAACTACATGGCATGTAGAAAAGTACAC
This sequence comes from Viscum album, assembly GCA_963277665.1. NCBI lineage: Eukaryota > Viridiplantae > Streptophyta > Magnoliopsida > Santalales > Viscaceae > Viscum > Viscum album. The sequence goes on from OY728146.1 coordinate 367,902,239, forward strand.
AATGTGTTCCTTGACCCCGAGTATTGCCCGTGTAACTGGTCTGTGTCATTCGGATTGTCGGATAGAAAGCAACTATATGGAATGTAGAAGAATCAGATGTTGTGCCCGACCACCTGGGGCTCACTCCGTGTATGTTGGCCATGTGCACGTACATGGTCTATGCTCGTGTCCGTGTCTCCGACCTGTGTACCCGTACACGGGGTATCCCGTGTATCTGGTCGGGCCTGGCCGGGGAGGGGTATACATAGCGTTACCTTGGCCATGTACCCTTCCTGTTTCAGTGTACTAATGAAGTACACTCCATGTAGTCATGCCGACGAACACATGCCATGTAGCTCATACTACACGGCGTGTAGTCGGGAAAATTCCAGAAATGCAGTCTTCTTCCTCGCGCTTTGGCCAATCTTTTGGATCGCATTTCTCGGGTCCGGTCATCCCGATACTCCATGGGTTGGTTCGTTTCATCATATGAACACCGTAACGGGTGTTTTCATCTCTTCAATCAGATCATAATCCTCAAATGATTCATCCGAAGAAAAATGCCCAAAAACACCTATCTCTTGATCCGCTGTTAATTGCCTGCCAAAACCGTCGTCGCACCTCCATGACATTGCTCAGGGGTTGGATCGACATTCTCAGGTCGTTGTGCAAACAAACGAATGCGCAACGATCGATTTCCTCTAAGAACACGTAGAATGCAACAAAGAACGCGATGGAGAAAAACACGAATCAATCAAGTGGGACGAACCTCGATCATTGTTAGTGATGATCCGGGTTCGCCGCCGTTATATCGAAATCAAAACAATCAATAGATTATAAAATCTTGAGTAATTGATTTCCAAATAAAACCCCAAATCACGCCCGCCCGCAAAACGATCAATCCACGGGCTAATCCGTTTTTATATTACTCTATGTTCATCGTAGGAATCGATAACGGGGAATGGAAAATCAAAAGAAAAACTTACTACCTGGATCCGTGGCATTCATTGGCGATGATCTGGTGGCCTCGTCGTCGTTTCCGGTCAAAATCATCAAGAACATCGTCGCCGCGTTAGGAGGTTTTCTCTAGAGCTCTCCAGAGATAATCAGAGTAAGGGGGATTATAACCTTGACCCTCCCTGTGAATTCTCTATTTAATAGAATAAAAAATTTCATTTCAACAAGGATTTAAATAAAATATTTCAATAACATATTTTATTATGGTTACATCCAAAAAATAATATTTCACCACCAACCTACGCCGGCCGAGGTTAGGCCTCACCTAAGGTAAAAATGTTCTTCTGAATACAATGGTGCCCTCAGATTTATGATCTGAGAAACCTTTCAGGAGTTATTCCACTTTTTCAGGAAAACCACACGTTCACGTAATTTAATTATTAAATTAAATTCAAACACTTGTTCTGGGATCACCGGGCCTCGGAACTGCACGCATTCTCAGAGCCTGGTCTCAAATTAATTCCCATATAATATTAAAATAATACATGGAAAAATCTGGGACATTACCTCACACCCACCTTGGGGATTTTACATCCCTGAAAATCCAAAACAAAGGCTACTCAAAAATATGTGGTTACTGCACGCGAATCTGAGCCTCCCGCTCCCACATGCTCTCCTAGAGATTCCCATGCTGCCACCGGACACGCATCAAGGGAATAGCCCACCCACAAAAGATCTTCTCATGTCGATCCTTGATCTCCACAAGGTACTCTGCAAATGTCTCTCCATCATCGAAGTCCAGCTCTCCCCAGTCGATAACGTGCGATGGATCATGCACGTACCACCCTTGCTACGACACATGGAAGATGTTTTGTACCCGATCTATCTGAGAGGGTAAATCCAAGATATACGCCACCTCGCCAACTCTACTCAAGATCTAAAAAGGGCCAACAAACCTCGGAGATAGCTTTCCACATCGGCCAAATCTCCGCAATCCCCGTCGAGGTGAGACCCAAAGGAACAGATGGTCTCCTTCCTCGAACTCCAAGGGCCTCCTCCTCCTATCGGCATACGACTTTTTACGACTCTGTGTAGTCTTCATCCATTCCAGGAAGACCTGAACCTTCTCTTTAGTATCTCTCTCTATCTTTGGGACCATGAGTGCGGACTCTCCTAGGTCAGACCATCAAAGTGGTGACATGCAAGGTCGCCCGTACAGAGCCTCGAATGGTGCCATACCAATAGTGGATTGATAACTGTTGTTGTAAGAAAATTCCACCAATGGTAGTTGATCCTCTCAGCTACAACCTATGTCATGTATGCAAGATCGAAGCATATCCTCCAGAACCGAGATGTTCCACTCCATCCGACCATCGTTCAGAGGATGGAACACTGTGCTCAAGGGTAACAGAGTCCCACAAGATTCATGCAATCCCTTCCACAACTGGGATGTGAAACGAGCATCACAATATGAGATGATCGTGGACGAAACTCCATGATTTCAAACTATCTCATGCATGTTGAGGCGTCTCAGGCTCTCTATCGAAATATGCTTCTGTTTGGATAGGATGTGGGCCGACATGGTGAGTCGATCAATGATCACCCAGATGGCATCGTGTCCCTAGGATGTACATTGTCAAACCGTCACGAAGTCCATGGAAATCCCATCCCACTTACACTCTGGCACCTCAAGGGACTGATTCAAGCATGCTGGCACCTGGTGCTCAGCCTTTACATGCTGACAAGTAAGGCACTGAGAAACAAACTCTGCCACACACTTCTTCATTCCTGGCCACCATAACTGACGTCAGAGGTCCTGATACATATTTGGAACGCCTGGATTCACCGCCAAATGAGATGTATGGAACTACCTTAGAACCTACTCCCACAACATCACTGGTACTACTATGCGCCCTCTGAAAAGAACAACGTTCTATCCACCTTCTGAATATCCATCAGCTGCAACACTTGTGGATATCTGAGCACGTAGAGTCTAACAGCTAGAATCTACGCGTTTTGCTTCCCCAAATAACTTTAAGAGTGGAGGGGTAACAACCATCGACTGATAGTAATCTCCCTCATATCCATCAATAAAGGATAACTGTAAAGAGGCCATCTTCCTTGTCGCCTCATCCAGTAACTGCAAATTGGATTTCTTGCAGAGAGCATCTGCCACTACGTTCCCCTTCCCAGGAGTATAAACGATCTCAAAGTCGTAGTCCTGGAGGAACTCAAGCCACCACCTTTGCCTCAAATTCAGATCATTCTGAGATAAGATATATTTGAGACTCTTTTGATTAGATTAGACGGTAAACTGCTTTCCCATCAGGTAGTGCCTCTACATCTTCAATGCGAAGACTATAGCTGCCAACTCAAAATCATGGGTCCCGTTGTTCTGCTCGTGTGGCCTCAACTGACGTGAGTTGTAGGCAATCACCGCTTGCCTCTGCATCAGGACACAACCATACCCGGTTCCAAATGTGTCGCAGAACACTACGTACTCGACACGCTCCTCCAGAAATCACAAGATCGGGGAGCTCGTCAGACTCTGTCTCAACTACTGGAAAGTCTTCTGGCATTTCTCCGTCCACATAAAAGGATGCCCCTTTCGGGTCAAAGTTCTCATGGGTGCTGAAATCCTGAAGAAATCAAGGATGAATCTCCGATAGTATCCTTCCTACCCAAGGAAACACCTCACCTCCATCACGCTCCGGGGTGGCTCCCATGCCATCACTCCCTCTACCATGGCTTGGTCTACTTCTACGCAATCTTCCAAGATAATGTGTCCTATAAAGTGGACCACCTATAACCAGAACTTACACTTGGAGAGTTTCCCATACAACATGTGATCTCGGAGTGTGTCCAGAACCATCCTTATGTGTCTCGCGTTCTCCTCCTCAGACGTATATTACACAAGGATATTGTCGATGAAGACCACTACAAACCGGTCTAGATAGGGCTGAAAGCTCCGGTCCAGGAGTCCCATGAACACTGCCGGGGTGTTCTTCATGCCCAAGGGCATCACTAAGTACTAATAGTGACTGTAGGAACATCGAAATGCCATCTTCGGTATATCCTCATCTCGTACTCGCAACTGGTGATAGCCTGATCATAGATCAACCTTCGAGAACCATCGTTCCCCCCTCAACTGGTCGAAGAGGTCATCGATCCTTGTTCGTGGATACCAGTTCTTCATGTTCACCTGATTCAAGCGCCAGTAATCTACACATAGCTTCAAGCTTCCGTCTGCCTTCTTGGCAAATAGCATTGGGGCCGCCCAGGGTGAAACGTTGGGTATCACAAAGCCCTTCATCTGCAAGTTGTCCAGCTGCATCCTTAGCTCATGAAGCTCTTCAAGAGCCATCCAGTATGATGATGCTGATATCGATGTCGTCCTAGGTTGCAAGTCAATGCATAAATCTAGCTCCCGATAGGGAGGTAGCCCAGGGACATCCTCCGGAAAGACGTCCTTGTACTCAGCCACTACTAATGGAAATTTGAAACTCGTAAAATCGGTTGTGCCAAGGGATAGGCTAGCCAACTGATGTGAAATCAGTTGTGCCCTCCTATGCATGAGTCTATCTTGTGCTGCCTAGGTCTCTCTTTCACTGACAAAAGAGGACCTTGTTCCATCATTGTGGACACACCGCACCTTTCGCCTAAAACAGTCGATCTGGTCATGAAAAATGGATAGCCAATCCATACCAAGAATGACATCATATGGCCTCGACACTACCACCAAGAGTTTCTAACCAAAACTCTCACCTCCAAGGGTCTATTCACACTGTCTATAGAGGTGTGTGATATCTGAATCTTATCCAGTCGGTGTTTCTAAGAATACGGTTCGATTCAACGGCTTAATTGGAATCTCAAGGTCTCAAACATGATAAAAACCCAGAAAGAAGTGACTAGCACCTGTGTCTATCAATACGGGAGCCCAAGTATAAAAGACATAGATAGTACCTCTAATCATTCCGGGAGTACATGTGTCATAAACCTCTGTGGCCTGCATCTATCCCTGCCTCTGTCCACCAGCTCCCTGAGCCTGGGGTGGACCTCCTGGGGGTGGTGGTGGTAAATGGTCAAAATGAGGACCACCTCCAGATACTCTCCCATCTCCCCTACCACATCCACTGCCCCATGGATCTGCCTTCTTCACACATTGCCTCTGCCTCGGTGGTCCATCCATTGCTCCCATGTCTGTAGTATGGCGGGTAGAACAATCTCGAGCGAGCTATCCCCTGTCGTCGCATGAGTAGCATCGCCTCACTTGAGGTTGGATGAATGCGTCCTGTGAACCCTGTATGGAAGATCCCCTATCCTAATATCTCCTATGGAAACAGCTCCCACGCCTGGGTCCCTGACATCGGCTCCCTGCTACTGAGGTCTCTGCTCCAGCTCGCCCACTACTGACAACTACCGGCGGTCTCTGCTCTGCAAAGAAGCTCTCGACCACCAAAGCCCGCTCAAGCACCCCGACATAAGTAGGGATTCTCATAGAGATGATGCCAGCGTGGATATATCTACATAATCCCCACTCAAAAGTCAGATCTCTCAAGTACTGATCTCTAACCATATCCATCTAGTACCACGAGAGGTCGGTAAATCTTGACGAATATTCATCCACCGTTCTGGTTCCCTGCTGGAGCTGAATAAGCTCCAATATGCGTACTGCGCTCAGGGTAATCGGTGAAAACTCCCCTCTGAAGTGATGCTCAAACTCCGACCATGCAATTTTCACCTTTTCATGGGTTTGGATAACCAAACTCCAACATCGTTCTTCCGAGCCCTGCAGAAGGCTCGCTGCCAGGATCACCATCTGGTCGGCTGGTGTCTTGACCAAACGGAAGACTTTGGCCACTGCCTCAAGCAATTCCTTTAGTGCCTGAGGGTCAGGATCACCTGAAAACCTGAGGGGTCTCTGTCTCTGAAACTCATGGAGTGGGCTCAGCCTGCACCCCTCCTCCCCTAGTACAGCAGGCACTAAACACTGCTCCACATGTGGCGGGATAACTGGAACACCACCTGATGGTAAAACTGGGGAATCTGGTCCCGGTATCAAGGCTTCATCACTGAGGGGGTCATCCTCATGATCGAGCTACTGGATCCTAGTGGGTGTGCATCGCGGAGGCATCTTGTAATGAAACAAGATGTATCTCAGTCATTGAGTATATCTGGAGAGGTGACTCAAGAAGGACATGGAATCCATAACCAATTCATATATGATTCATGTACCATTATTTTTCCCCTGAAACTAGTGTTCTCATGTTACGAGTAGAAAAGAAAGTTATCAGAGTCCTGGTGTATGGATACGTCGGCCGCCCCTACCAACACTGGGGTCCCTGGTCTGAAAGCCGAACTCGGAACACTTAACATTGTTACCCAAACCAACTCATTGACTGTTGGTACTAAGGAAGAACCGACCACCTCTGATACCACTCTGTCACAACCCGTCTCAGTGGGGCCCGAGCTGCAACTCCCCAAGACCGCCTCAAATAGGCCAGGGGCTGGTGGCTAGCACCGAGTAGGCATGAAACTAACATGGAAGGCATTTTATATAAAGATGTACACATGCACACACCTATCCAAGCCCACAATGGTGAAAATTAAAAACTAATAAAATGAAAATATGCATGCATACAGTAAAACCCAACCACAGAGTACGACATGAAAGTAAAGTACAAGATAGTAAAACCAAAGGCCAAAAGTACAAGCCCACTAAAAGAAAGTCTATTACAGAGTCCATCCTATAAGGAAAGGTACTGGGACTGAAATCTATAGTTGTAGGAATAAACCTTGTCCCGCCTGATCTCACTGAGTATCGTTCGGTCCTAGTCTTCCAAGAATCCTATCAAAGGATCGCTCGTCTGCACAAGACACGACATGTGCGAGCAAAGCCCGTGCAGGGGTGTGTATTACAATACCCAGTAGGACACCCCAAAACCAAAATGTAAATAAAATAAGGGAATTACCACAAAGGAAAGATATAGTCATCTCCACACTGTATATGTCTACAGAACATATATCAATAATATCTAGATATAATCATACACAAAAGACCATCGCGATACTACCACTGGGATCCAGCTCGAAGAGTCCACTAAGAATGTAACAAGGAGAACACACTCCTAGGTCTGAGGAAAGAGAGATATGAGTTACTCGTTCAGGGATAACACACTCTACAAGTACATTGAAAACATGATGCTCAGATGAGGATCACAGCCAAGTCGTGGGGTGATTCCGAAAACTCATTCTAAGCTAATCCTCTATGAAGAGAATCGATGCCCAGGTAATGTTGGTCACGTCGATACCAAGAACTCTACCTAGGGTTCCAGGAATGAATAGAGGATCCAGCTCTATGTCTCACAGAGGGGATTCCAACAACTCTATTCAAGAAGTTCTGTTGAAGGGATCACACTCCTGGGTAAAGGAAATGATACCAGAACCTTCATAGAAAAGACTAAGGGTACGAACCCTATAAAAAACTAGTCTATGTCATAGAAGACATGTGGTTCAAGCCATGTAAGACAGGTTACATGGCATGTAGTATGGTTACACACTGTGTTCCATGACCCTAGGTACTGCCTGTGTAAACGGCCCTTGTCATTTGTTCAAACCGTGTAAAACCAAACTACATGGTGTGTAGAAAAGTACACGTCATGTTCCTTGACCCCGAGTACTGCCCGTGTAACCGACCCATGTCATTCAGTGTGTCAGATAGGAATCAACTACACTGCGTGTAGAAGACTTACACGCCATGTCTGAGCACCTGGGGCTCGCTCCGTGTACGCTGGCCATGTGCCCGTGCACGGTCTCTGCTCGTGTACCCGTACACGGGGTATCCCGTGTATCTAGCCGGGCCTGGCCGGGGAGGGGTATACACAACCTGTCCTTGGACGCGTACCCTGCCCATGTCATTGTACTCCCAAAGTACACACCTTGTAGTCTTTCCGACGAACACATGCCGTGTTTCCCATACTACATGGCGTGTAGTCGAGAAAATTCCAGAAACGCCGTTTTCTTCCTTGCACTTCGGTCGATCTTCTGAATCACGTTTCTCTGGTCTATTCATCCCGATAATAAAGGGGTTGGTTCATTTCATCATATGAACATTGTAACGGGTGTTTTTCCCTCTTGAATCGGATCATAATCCTCAAACGATTCATCCGAAGAAAAACGTCTGAGAACTCATATATCCCGATCCGCTCTGAATCGCCTACCGAAACCATCGTCGCACCTCCGGGACATCGCTCTGGGGTTGGATCTACATTCTTAGATTTTTGCGCCAACAAACGAATGTGCAACGATCAATTTCCTCCAAGAATGTGTAGAATGCAACGAAGAGTGCGAGGGATAAAAACAATAATCAAACAAGAGGGACGAACCTCGATCGTCGTTCGTAACGATCTGGGTTCGTCGTCATTAGATTGAAATCTCAAAAAACAATAGATTTTAAAATCTCGAGTAATTGATTTCCGGATAAAACCCTAAATCAGGGCCGCCCGCAAAACGATCGATCTGTGGGCTAATCGGTTCGCAGATTAGTCCGCGTTCTTTATAGGAATAGAGAACAAGGAAAGGAAAATCAAAATAAATACATCATACCTGGATCTGCGGCATTCATTGGCGATGATCTGGTTTCCACATCGCCGTCGCCGGAAAAAATCGTCAAGAACGCTGCCGCGCATCGGGAGGTCTTCTACAGAGCTCTATAGATAAAATCAGAGTTAGGGGGATTGTAACCCTGACCCTCCCTACAAAATCTATACATAAAAGAATAAAATATTTCATTTCAACAAGGATATGAATAGAATATTTCAATAAAATATTTTATTATGTTAACGTCGAAAAAACTAGATTTCACCACCGACCTACGCAGGCCAAAGTTAGGCCTCGCCTAATGTAAAAAAGTTGTTCTGAATGCAACGGTGCCCTCAGATTTCTAATCCGAGCACCCATTCAAGAGTTATTATACATTTTCAGGAAAACCACACGCACACGAAATTTAATAATTAAATTAAATTGAAACACTTGTTCCAGGCTCACCGAGCCTCAGAACTGCACGCCGTCTCAGAGCCTGGTCTCAAATTAATTCCCAAATAATATCAAAATAATACATGGAAAAATCCGGGACATTACAGGATGTAAGGAAGAAACAACTCAAGTGATTCATGTAACCCCTTCTTATTCCTATGTGGAATGGGATGATATTACAATGGACATTGTCATGGGACTACCAAATATTCCAAGAAAAAATGATCTGATATGGGTCATTGTTGATTGTCTTACAAAATAATCACATTTTCTTGTGGTAAAAGAATATTTACCACATGAACGTTTAGAAAGACTATATATTAATGAAATTATAAGACTTCATGGTGTACCTTTATCAATTGTTTGTGATCGTGATCCCGGTTTTACACAACAATTCTAGAAATTTATTCATAAGGTCTTATATACTGATCTTAGTTTTTTCACTACCTACCACCCACAAAATGATGGAAAATAAGAACTGACAATTCAAACATTAGAATACATGTTGAGGTCTTGTTCAAATGACTTTAGTAACAATTTGTCCCTAGTGACATCACAACCACCCCAACATAACATGGTCATCAGGTCTTGGACTACCAGGTACCACCAGTTTCCATGGAGACACGTGGGCCCCACCCAAGGAACCACCCACATGCCTGAACGGGTCATCTGACTAAGGATAGTCCCCATAGGACAACACTTGTCCATTCCAGTGTGCTTTGTCCTCACTCACACTAACCCTGGGTAACTTCCCAGATGCTTATCCATCCTGATCACTAATCTAGGCCAAGTACGCTTAACTGTGGAGTTCTAATCAGATTGTCTCATGAATAAGAAGTTGAATCTTGTTGACATGAGTCATATAATTTTTTCATTTAACCATTTATCATTTGGGGGTGTTACAATTATCCCCCCATTTAGAGCACACCACCCTCTTTGTGGGACCTACATCTCATCCCAGGCAGTGCACAACACTTAAGGCTGGGTACCAACTCTGATACCAAATGTAACAACTCGGACCTGGTGAAAGCACACCCACCCGACCTTAACATGGCCGTCGGGTCCTGGCCTGCCAGGTACCACGAGTTTCCCCGCAGACACATGGTCCCCACCCAGGGATCCACCTACATGCCTAAACAGATCAACTAAATAATGACATTCTCCACATGAAAACACTTTTCCTTTCCAGTGTTCTTTGTCCTCACTCACACACACCCTGGGAAACTTCCCATAAGGTCAACCACCATGATCACTACACCAGGCCAAGTACACTTAACTGTGGAGTTCTAATCAGATAGGCTCCTGAAAATGAAGGTGCACCTTGTTGACTTGAGTCATATCATTATCTCATTTAACGCATTATCATTTGGGGGTGTTATAACTTTCAAGGTATCTGGGATCATTATTTACCTCTCATATAATTTTCCTATAACATTAACTTCTATTCAAGTGTTTAGAGGGCACCATATGATGCATTATATAGAATGAGATTTTGTACACCAACTTGCTGGGATGATGTTGGTAAGAGAATGATCGTAGGCCCATAACTTGTTAAGGAATCATTAGAAAAGAGGAAGATCATCCAAACCCATATCAAAGCATCTCAAAGAAGGCCAAAGAGCTTTGTAGATAACTGGTGGAAGCATTAGGAATTTCAAGAAGAAGATCATGTTTTCTTAAAGGTATCTCTATGCAAGGGTATATATGATTCAGTAAGAAGGGAAAATTATGTCCCATGTATATTATAACTATTGAAAATTTTGACCGAATTTGAGCCGCAGATTACCGTTTGGTAATGCCACAATGTCCTTCCAAAGACCACAATGTTTTCAATGTGTCAATGTTATGAAAATACATTATAGACCCAACCCATGTACTTACATACGAAGAAGTAGAACGTGAGCCCGATCTGTCTTATAGAGAATATCCTATCATGATACTTGACACCAAAAAACAAATAATGAGAAATTCAATGACTCAACTTGTAATGGTTCATTGGAGGAACCATATGATTGAATAAGCAACACTGGATCCTGATGAGATTATGTTGAAGGCATACCCGAAAAATTTTAGGTTAAATTTTTTGAATTTAAAGGATGATTTTTTTTAAGAACGGAAGAATTTAACACCCCATGGTTTTGAAAATATATGTTTAATTAATTTTATAATCTATCCATTAAATAAAAATTCCTTTCTATTGTGTTTTGAATTTCCAAAAATGGTTATCTAGGGTTGTGGTAATTAAGTCATTCGGAGTCTGATAGAAAAAAATGATTTTTGGTGAATAGTAACATACCCCAATGAATAGAAATATGAAGAGTCAAATTACCCTTAAGAATAGTAAAAAATGATATTATTTTATTTTCTCATGGTAATAAGATAATGAGATCTTAATTAATTTTTCAATGTGATATAAAACTAATTATACCTTTAAAATTGTTCTTTTTTGAATTAAATATGATTTTATTTAAAAATTAAATTAATAATATTAATAAAATGATTTTTCAAAAATGGATTTCATTTTTGAATTCTACATGCCAAAAAATGTAAGAGGTTAGTTTTTTGGAATTTTCTAAAAGACATGAAATTTTCGTGAATAGTAAAAATATAGTTTTGAGGTTTCTATATATTTGATGACATCATAATGATGTAATAATTAATAAAACATGATGATAGACTCTTTTACTATATTATAAGATATTATGTGTCCCAATTGGATAATTCCATGTAGAAAAACCATGGGAAAGCCCATGGTTTTATAAAAACCACTAATGAGGTGTCTTTTTAAATTAATAAATAATTATGTATGTTTACTATAAATACCGACTCATCCATTCATTTGATTACATTAAAATTACCTCATCCTAGAATATCTGGTGGTTTTACATCCTTATAAGTCTTCCGAAGGTGTCCTTAATCCCCCATGTACCCAACCTTAATGTTCTAGAAGTTAATCTACAAGGTAAGGGAATCTTTCACCCCCCCCCATTTAATCGACACTTCTTTTATGTTATCACTTGAATATCCATTCTCTTATGTTGGGGTTTGATATTTGTTATTGTTATTACTGTCCTTTCGATTTACATAATATGATATACCCTTTTCTCTCTTCATTTCATTTTTTGTAATTTTAAGCGTTGTCGTTAGGTTGCCGAATTTTAATAACGGATCTCTTAACTTTTTGTTTATTTTAAAGTTCACTACTTTTCATTTTCTCTCCTAAAATACTCAACCAAAATGACCATGATAACACCAGTATCATCTATATACTTTAATTATATCATGTTAATGAAATAACCATCATCAATATTATTACTCCCTTTGTTTTATTTTTTTAAACAAAATCAAATTCTATGAGGTTGTAATTTATAACATTCCTGTACGAAGAAGTTTAGTTATTCAATTTCTCATTCATTACTGGTAATGAAACCATATATATGGTTGAAGAAGAATAAAATATATGTATTATATACAAATTATAATTTGGAAACCATTATATGTACATATAATTAATTTATATGAAAAAACTAGTTAATAATACTCCCAATACCGCCAAATAATCCAGGTGGTTATCATCTAATGATTCATCATATTTCCATGTAACCAAATGATAGAAATGGAATTTAAAAATAATTTATGTTCATAAATAATATGTAATTTCAATTTGGATATTTACAACCATTCCACATGAATTCCATTACATAAAAATTGGTGAACCGATTATGAAAATCATGAAAATAAACACTCTGGAATAACAAAATTCAATATAATAACTTATCAATAAGAATATAAATGAACTAAGTTGAATTTTGATAAACTAAATACATGTATATTAGGTTCTGAATTTTTTTATTAATATGTCTAATTTCCTACTCCAGGACCATATCTTCATGAGTGGAACTCATTCGGACTTAAGATATGTGTTTTCCAACCCGATCTTCCATTTTCATTCGGGTTACATTCATTGTCTAATGACCTAAATGAAGTAATTATGTATTATTACCTACTACTCATAAATTCTATGTTAGTATTATATATATCTACACCAACCAGAATCCTTCTTTATTTTATGGACAATAACACATTTAAAAAAAATTCAAAATTGTTTCCAAATTACAAGCCCAATTCAAAGGAATTTCTCAAATTCCTACATATTACAAGGAAACTATATTTTCTATCGTTGGAAAAAATTATATTTATAAAATCACTAATTTTAATATGTAAATACTAACTTACTTCACTTTTGTTTTATATAATGATTTTTCCAAAATAACACTTTTTTCAAAATAAATCGGTATTTATCTAAAGAATTTCTTAATGATTCTATTTGTGTATTTTCATATAATTCAAAACTCTTGTTGATTATTATGTATTATGGGGTTTGATAACTTATGAAATAATATAACATATTTTGTTGAATGTTTTATGACTGATTCTTTGTATGATATATCTTATAACCATTAACCATATAACTCGGAATGCTTAGTGTTTTGTGTTCAATGACTGTTGAAAGTTAGTATCATTTCATATGATAGTTTCAATATGAATGTATATGTTTCATATGATTAAACCTGATCATATGATTAAGTAATTGGACTTATTATGTGATGGGTGGGGCCCACTACAAACCCATGATGCATTGGTTGGTCTAATGATACAAATAAATGTGGAATTGGTCGAGACCTTCCCCAATGTGTTATATGGATTTCCACAAGGCCTAAATAATTTTTTAACATATTGGACGAGGACTTCAAAAAATGTATTAGAATGTATGGAATATTAAATTACTTCAATATTAATCTATTAATTTATATTTCATGTTGTTATTCGACTAGTAGAATACCCATGATTACGTTTTATTATGACATTATTTACTCATCTCATATTCCAGCCAAAATGTGTTCAAGTTTATTATTTATAAAGGTGTGTGTTTTCAATTATTCACCATTCCTAATATTTATTTTTATGTTATGTTTTGCTATATTTCATACCCTTGTTGAGAAATTGAGAATACCCCTTTCATATGATTAATTTTCCCTAGATACGAAGAATTAAATTATAAATGTCTTTCAAGAATAATCTAGGAAGCATGGATTTCTCCAATGGAATAAATTCGTGTTTTTTTCCTTCCATGATGTAATGTGGAAATTATTTATGTATCTTTTTTCCAAAATATACTAAACTACATTGTCTTCTATGATTTATATTCCATTTCTATATTCCAATGTAATAAAATAAGGCACCAACTCTAGGCAACTTGGGTCGGGTCCTTAAAGTTAGTGTTAAAGGATGTTTCGTAGAAAACATGAAAACTAGATTTAGAAAATATAGATTAGGGAAAAAATACCTAACACAGTCTTTAAGGATAAAAATGCAAGAATGTCCTGGTATTTTGGAAAGGAATAGATAATTTGGAACTTTATAGAAAATACATTCATGTCTGGATAAAAACAGGTATAGGTGGCTCTAGGACAAATGTATCTAAGAGTGAAAGCTCTGACAAAGAGATCTGGTCTTGACCTAGTGTATCCTAGTACATGAGAATGGGCATTTATGCACTCTTGGTATTTAAACTCATGGGGGATATGATATAGATAAGTCACATATTCTTTACAAGCCATTATGAATGATTGAAATGTAAATTTTTTCTCAAAGAAACCAATTTTGTGATTATGGGTTTATCCATGCATAGGATCTCAATTTCTGCAAAGAAACATGTTATATTAAGAATATACATTATGATTCATACCCTAATATAGTGTATTCCATTATTTAGAAATGGAGCGTTGTGGAAGGAATGGAAACCACATGAACGTGTGGGTCCCCTTCATAGATATCCCTCTGATGTAAGATAATGATGTTGTCTCTGGTGATGTGTCGGGTGATAAGAAACTTATTATTATACGGGGAAAAGTTAACCAGTTTGTCAGTAATAAAATTACCCATATGGAGCATCAAAATCCACCACGTGGAGGATCTATGTTAGATCCCTTTATTTGAAAACATCCATCATCACTCAATGGGTCTACAAACCAATTTGTAGATGAGTAGTGGATAAGTTCCTTAGAGAAGATATTTCTCACATTGGGATGTAATTAAAGTGACAAGGTCATCATAGCAGTTTATCATCTACATGGATATATGAATCAGTGGTGTTCATTAATCCAAAACACTAATGAGGATGAAGAAAGAGAGGATATGGAATGGAGGTACTTTATGGAAATATTCGTAGAGAAATACATTCCTCATTAACAACGAGCGAATATGGAGAGGCAATTCTTGAATATGATTCAGAATGAGGATGAGAATGTTTCAAAGTATAAATCTAACTTCACAAAGTCGGTAAAGCATGATTTGGACTAAATACGAAATCCAAGGAGAAACATTTAACGATTCATTGATGGAATAAATCCATTCCTATGGCAGGAACTGATCTCCCAAAGATTATCATTATATGGGGATATAATTTCACATGGTATTATGAAAAAAATAAATTATGGATGGCTTATGATGTTGATGGAAAGAAAGGGAATAAGGGGGCTACTAAATAATCTGGGAAAGAAAATAGGGAAGCAGGTAAGTAGGGAAGAGTTAAATTTCTACCCTGTGATAATTGTGGATAGAAACACCCTGGTGCGTGCTTAAAGGGAAATTGAGTATGCTAGAAATGTGGATAGAAAGTCCATCATGCTGGTAATTTAAAGTAGTAGAAATAATCTATTAATGTTCAATTCTATAATTTTCAAGTGTTTGGGAACTATTCTAATTATTATTCAAAGCTTCAATGAAACAATCCATAGAAATGGCCAAGAGAGAAAGTCCAAGCTTATGCAATCATATCTGCATAGGTTTAAGTTTCGAATGAAGTGGTCGTAGGTACATTAATATTTTCATTAAAATTTTTGAATAATTTATTTGATTCATGATTGTCACATTAATTTATATCCTCCCAGTTTTTAAAGGAAATTAGATATGTCCAATTTGATTTTATAATAGAGTTTTCATTCAAAAAAAATAGGGGATGTATCATTGAAACAAAGGTATGTCAATTATTCCCCATCATTACACATACATGTTCTTTAGTTTCTAACCTTACCATCACAACAATGATTGACTTTTTAATAATTCATGGAATGAATTGGCTATCAAATTATGATGTCAAGATCTATTTAAAAATAATAATAAATTATGATTTTTGAAAATGGATTTGAATACCTTCTATTTAGAGGAGAAACATCTCCATCTTATTCTCATCTAAATCCACCCCCAGTAGCTCTACTCAATTCAATTATTGGGGAGGAAGGGAAATAAATAACTATGGGCATGGAAAAGAATGTACAAATAGAATATGTACATATTGTGAAAGAATATATTAAAGTGTTTCCAGAGGATTTACCCTGACATCCCCCAATGTGGGAAATCGAGTTTCCATTGACTTAATTCTTGGTTCAAGTCCCATATCGAAGACCCTTATAGAATGTACACTATGGAGTTAGTTGAACTAAAGAAACAACTATTGGAATTCAGTGATAATGGATTTATTCTCCCTAGGGTTTCACTGTGGGGAGCCCCTATTATTTTTCTTTATGAATAAATATTTGTCTATGAGGTTGTTCATTGACTACAGGAATATCAATGATATAACAATAAAGAACATGTATCCCCTAACCTGCATTGATGATTTATTTTATCAACTTCAGGAAGAAAAATAGTTTTTGAAGATTGATCTTTGATCTAGATAACATAAATTACTTGTGAGGAAGGAAGAAATTCCAAAAAACATATTCTGAACCAGGTAAAGGCATTACGATTTTACAATAATTCCTTTTGGACTCACTAATGGACCATATGTTTTCATTGATCTAATGAATAGAGTATTCAATGAATATCATGATAACTTTTCGGTGGTGTTTATTGATGATATCTTGGTATACTCTAAAATCTATTAAGATCATGGAAATCATTTGAGCATTATTATGAAGACTCTTAAATAAATGAATTATATGTAATGTCTAGGATGCTTTATTTTTGGCTCTAGTTAGTTTCCATTCTGGGACACATTTTCTCTAAGGATGGAATATCTTTAGATCATATGAAGAAAAAGGCAGTGTAATAATGGCCAACTACAACAAACATAACTGATGTATGTAGTTTTATTGGTTTAACATGTTATTATCGACGTTTTATTCATAAATTCTCCCATTTATCCAACCCAATAACCAATATCACATAGAAGGGGTTAAGTTCATATGGACAATGGAAGGTGAAAAATGTTTTGAATAATTGAAGTGGAGGTTACTGAATGCTCTGATCTGAACCCTACCATCAGGTCTATAGAAATGAATCAAAGAAAGGACATGGTTGTGTCATTATGAAGAATGATCGTGTGATTGTCTATGCATCTAGAAAGCTATAAATTCATGTAAAATAATATCCAACTCATGATGTTTAGTATGAAGTGGAAATTATTACTCTGAATTTTTGTATACACTAACTCTATGGAGAAACTTTGGACATATATACTGATCATAAAAGATTAGAATATATATTCTCAATGAAATGTTTCAACATGAGACAAAGGAGATGGATTGAGCAACTCAATGATTATGATCGCAAAATAAACTACTTTCTGGGGATGGAAAATAAGTTGGAAGACACTTTGAGAATAAAGGACCATAAAATTCTGACCAGATGAGAGTTGAAAGGGATCCTCTATTCAAGGATATCGTAAATATGGATATGGGAATTATCAAGGAAGGTTACACATACCTACATTTTTAAATAGTTTTCAATCCTTCTTTAATGGAATATATAAAAAGTTCCTAGGTTGATGATGAGGAGTTTAGAAAGAAAATTAATTCTTTAAATGATGGGAATTTTATTGACTTTGTATATGAAGGTGGGGATTTGAAATTCAGAAAGATACTTTGTGATACCGCTATCCTAAACAAAAGACCGAACTGTTGAATGATGATCAAAGCTTTAAATTATCTGTAAATCATGGTAGCACAAAGATGTATAGAGATCTAAAAAGAAAATTTTTGTGGGAAAACCTAAAGATGAAGATTTCTGATTATGTGTTGAGATTTTTGGTGTGTCAACAGGTGACAATTGTAAGACAACATCATGGTGGAGTCATGCAACCCCTTACTATTCTTATGTGGAACTGGTATGATATTATAATGGACATTGTCATGGGACTACCAAAGAATCAATGAAAAAATGATGTGATATGGGTCATTGTTGATCATCTTACAAAATCAGCACCCTTTTATGCTATAAGAGAATATTTAACACTTGAACGTTTAGCAATACTATATATTAATGAAATTTTATGAATTCATGGTTTACCATTTTCAATTGTTTCTGTTCTTGATACCAATTTCACATCACAATTATGGAATAGTATTTAGAAGGCACTAGAAACTAATCTTTATTGGAGCACTGCCTACGACCCACAAACTGATGGGAAATCTAAATGGACCATTAAAACATTGTATGACATTTTGAGGTCTTATTCACTTGACATTCAAGGTATGTGGGAACAATATTTACCTCTCTTATAAATTTCCTATAATAAAATCTATCAATCAAGTATTCAAATGGCATCATATAAATCATTATATGGAAAGTGATGGAATACACCAACTTGAAGGGAAGATGTTGGTGAGAGAAAGCTCATAGGCCCCTAACTTGTTGGTGAATCATTAGAAAAGGTAATGATTTTCCAATACCATTTCAAAACATATTAATGTAGGCAAAAGAGCTATGCTGATAACTGAATGAAGTATTGGGGATTTCATATAGGATATAATGTTTTATTAATTATATCTCTATGATAGGGTATTATACGATTCGATAAGAAGGGAAAATTATGTCCTAGGTACATCAGACCTTTTGAAATTCATGACCAAATTAGTGCTGTAGCTTACCATTTGGCAATGTCGCCATGTCTCTTGAATGTTCACGATGTGTTCCACATGTCATTGTTAAGAGAATTCATTACAGACCCCCACATATACTCACCTATGATGAAGTAGAATAGAAGCTCGATATGTATTATTTTGAAGATACTATCAAGATTCTTGATACCCAAGAACAATTATTTAGAAATCAGACCACTCTCTTGGTAAAGGTTCTCTGGATGAACCATAAGATGGAGGAAGCATCATGGGAGCCTGAGGTGCATATGCTAAAGACATACCTGAATCATTTTAGGTAATAGTTTTTAAATTTTGAGGAATAAATTTATGAAAGGAGAAGAGAATGTAACACCCCATGGTTTGAAAAATAAATATTTAATTCTATTTATAATCTATCTAGTAAACACAATTTTTCCTCTACTAAGTTTTAAATTTCGATAAATGTTCATCTAGAGTTGTTACCAGAAATTCATTTGGAGTCTAATAGAACAAACATGATTTTTGGGGAATGGTAACATACCCTTGTGAATAGTAATATGAACAATAATACGACCTTTATGAATATTAAATAATTATTTTATTTTATTTTCTTATGGTAATAATATAATTATATTTTAATTAAATTTTCATTGTGATATAAAACTAATTATACATTTAAAATTGTTATTTTTTGAATTAACATAATATTTATTTAAAAATTAAATTAATAATATTTAAGAAATTATTTTTGTAAAATGGTGTTCATTTTTTAATTCTACTCGTTGAGACATGGTAGGGGTTAATTTTTCGGAAATTTCTAAAAATTTGAATTTTTCGTGAATAGTAAACATACAGTTTTGTGTTTTCTCTATATTTTATGACATCATAATGATGTAATGATTAAAAAAGTGATGGCCAACTTTTTAATAGTAATATAAGATATTATGTGTCCCAAATGGATAATATCATGGGAAAATACAATGGGAATGCCCATGGTTTTACAAAAACCAATAATAAGGTGTCTTTTTAAATTAATAAACAACTCTCTCTCTTTTACTATAAATACCCACTCATCCATTCATTTTAACTCATTAAAAATACATCATACTCGAATATATGGGGGGTTTTACCTCCTTAGGTGTCCTCCCAAGGTGTCCTCAATTCCCCAAAGGTCACAACCATTAATTACTAGTAGTTAATCTACAAGGTAAGATAATCCTTCACCCATCTCTTTTAGTCGACACTTCTTACATGTTATCTCTTATAATTTCCATTATCATATGTTGGGGTTTGATATTATGTATTCCTCTTAAATTCCTTTTTATTTCCATATTATGAGATACCATTTTCTCTCATCAATTCATTTTATGAAATTTTATGCAATGTTGTTTGATTGCCGAATTTTCATAAGGGATCTCTCAACCTTCCTTTTATTTTCAAGTTAATCAATTTTATTTTTTTCTTTGCATCTCCATGTCCAAATGACCATAATAACTCCAATATCATCTATATAATTTAATTATATTATTTTAATGGAAGAAACATCATCAATATTTTTACTCCATCCCTTTTATTTTTATAAAGGAAATCAACGTCTATGAGGTTCCAATTTATAAACTTCGTGGACGAAGAAGTTTATTTCTTCAATTTCTCCTTCATTACATGGGATAATAACATTTATATGGTTGAAAAAGAATATGATATATTTATTATAAAGTAATTAATATTCATAATCCAGTATATGTACATATTATAAACTTATATTACAAAACTAGTTCATAATAATCCAAATACCACTAAATAATCAATGTGGTTAGCATCTAATAATTCATCATCTTATATGTAACAAAATGATTGAAATTAACATTATAAATTCCTTATGTTGATAAATAATATTTATTTTCAATTATTTAGATTTATAACCATTTCACACGAATTCCAATACATAAAAACAGTTGAACCGATTATGAAAAGTTAGAAAACAAACACTCCAGAATGATGAAATTCAATATAAAAACTTATCAATAAAAACAAAAATATACTAAAAAGAATTTTGATAAACTAAATAAATGTATATTATGTACTTAAATAATTTATTAATAAGTCTATTTTCATATTCTATAACCTTAAGATCAAGATAGAAACACATTCATACAGAAGGTAAGGGATTTTTACAACTGATATTCTTTTTTCATTTGGGATACACTAATTCTCTAATTACCTTAATGAAGTTCTTGTGTATTATTTTTTACTACTAATTAATTCTTTGTGAGTATTCTATATATTTACCACTATCGTAATGCATTATTATTTTATAGACAGTGACACATTTAAGAAAAATAAACATTCCAAATTGTTTCCGAAATACAATACCGATTCAATGTAATTTCTCAAATTAATAACTATTTTGAAGGGAAATCGATAATATTTTTTTGTAACCATTATCTTTATAAAATCACAAATTGTATTATGGAATCACTCTCTTACTTCAATTATGGTTTATACAAATATTTTTCCAAAATAACTATTCATTTCAAAATAAAAGAGTATTTATCCCAGGAATGGCTTAATGATTCTATAAGTGTATTTTTTATTGATTCAACACTACTAATGACTAATATGTATTATTGGGTTTAATTATTTACGAAGTCATATACCATATGATTTTTAAATTTTTATGACTAATTTTATTGTGTATGACCTATCCTAAAACCATTCACTATATTACTCGGAATGGTTAGTGTTTTATGTCCAATGATTGGGGAATGTTAATTACATATCATATTATTGTTTCAGTATGAATGTATATGTTTTTTATGTTTATCCCCACTCATTTGAGGAATGAATTAGACACATTTTGTGATGGGTGGGGCCTGCTATATCGCATCGATGCATTGGTTGGTCACATGAGACTAATAGATGTAGAATTGGCCTAGGAGTTTCCCAATGTGATACATTGATTTGGACGAGGCCTAAATCATTTTTAGACGTATTGGTCGAGGCCTTGAAAACGTGTTTTGGAATGTCCATTATATGCACTTCTATCATTATGAAGCTATTAATTTAAAGTTCATGTGGTTATTCAACTACTATAATACCAATGATTGTGTTTTATTATGGAAATATTTACTCATCTCATATTCCAACCATAATGTGTTCATGTTTATTATTTATAAATAAATGTGTTTTAAATATTTCACATTGACTAATGTTTATGTTTATGTTATCTTCTGCAGTATTTCATAGCCTTACTGAGTGTTTGAGATCACCCCATTATTATGTTCCATTTTTTTAGGATATGAAGAAGTAAATTATGAATGACTTGTAAGCATAATACAGGAGGCATGAATTTTTCTAATGGAATAAAATAGTGTGGTTTTCTTTCCAAGATGTAATGTGTAACATATTTATGTATCTTGTTTCCAAATTCAATTAAACTAATTTGTACTTTGGGATTCATATCCCGTGATTATATGTCAATTTAATAAAATAAGGAACTCACTCTGGGTAACTACTGTCGGGTTCTTACATCACCTCATAAATTTCAATAGTAATTCATGAACCAAATAAACTATTATGGAATAATTTGTTAGTTATGTTATAATCATAAAAATATGTAGAAATTCACAATTTATATTGATGTGGGAACATTAACAGGTCTAATTAGGACATTCTAGTAACAATCATTGGCACACTGCAACGCATTTAAAACAATGAACTAACAACTATCACATTAGTTGTAGGAAATGAACATCGAAATGTAGATATTCCATAACAAAATTAATATAATTTACATCATATAGAGCCTTGTATGATGCATGATTGATATACCCACATAAAATCTTTCCGAGGTACAAAATATCATATCACATTAACATAGACAAAAATGATGGGAAAAAACCACAACACTGAATGGTGAAATCCATAAAATAGTAATAGTGAAACCAATATTAACACTCAATCACAAAATTTTTGGGGTTCCATTGTGTGTGTGTTAGCTACTCCTTTGAACATCCTCATTTCTAAATTCCATTTCATATGAGTCTCATATCTAATAACCAAATAACATTAAAAATGCTAAAATATATATGAAACTACTTTGTACTGTCCCTTCCAGGATTCCAATTAGAAGTGCCCCGATATGGTGGGCCATAGTAACTCAAGCTCACCTACCCCTATTATAGAGGCTACTGACTTGATATAAGGGTTTGTGGTGTTTTTATGGTGATTCTATGCCCTCATTAATCAGAGTTTTTTAGATTTGTAATATAAAAAAATATTTATAATAGATCCAAATTAGAAGAATAACAAAAACATGCATTATAAATAGTCAGGTAGAAGCTAATAATATATAATAGATAAAAAATAATGATGAATATCATATAGCTATTAAAAATTGATTTATAGGGGTCAATCAGATATAGATATTTATCATATTCAATCAAATAAATGTCGACGTGAATATTCTACTAGAAACGTTCGAAAATTCATCATCCTATACTCCTATACTATATCCTAGTACTGGTAATCACACATCAAAAGCTACCTAATTTTCTTTATCAATGCCAAAAGACATTAAATCTACATCTTTATCAATATTGGAATAACTTCAGTATTGGAAAAACATAGTACTTCACCACCAATGATAGCTATATTAATTCAGTATGTGAAATATAAAGAGGTGAGTGTGGATATAATAATAAATTCAAGGTGGTATTTAAAAAAATAATTACTTCAGGCTAATTTCCTCAATGTATACCAATAAAACTCTAAAAACATCATAAAAATTTTGAATTTTGAACCATGTATCCTATACAATGTTGATAAGGTGCGCACATGGGTCCCCAAAAATAAACTATCATGTGTGGACCGATATTAATCTTGTAATTTTCATGGTGGATGTATCCTAATAAAATTAGTCATGAATTATCAAAATTTAATAATAATACATTCTCAAATATATACATATAAAAAAATCTGTCAAATGTAGATTGGGAATTTTGAAATAATCCATGGTTGTTCATAATATAATCCCAAGGGTCCCTAAAGGAACTCCTGAAAATACCCAATACTACAGAAATCGTCTATGGTGAGCCATCAAGGAGTACCTCATATAACTCTCAACATGGTGTAGGAATAAACCAATGATCCAATACAAGGTATATCACAAAGAGAATCAAGTATCACTCATGGAATCGTATAACCATTTTTTAATGATACAATCCATGGTTCCTTGACTAAGGAACCATTGTCATTTAAGGGATAAATAATCCACCTAGAGAGCATATACAAGAAAAGTCAAGAGTCACTCCTAGTGCATCCAATAGTTCCACTTCTATCTATAGTGAACTCTTCCATGAAGTACTTATATTAGGACCAATGTTAGGCCCCACACATAACCAGGTAATTCATAGTAACTAAGATCATAGTTTATTTACAGGTCTTTTAATTTATCACATTCTAAAAAATATATCCAACTAATTTTATTCATGACATTCTACTGTGGTATATATCCTAAGATAATATAGAATAATCACAAGGAAGAATCATAAGAGTAATCATTATTCATGATGCCTATATAATTATGCAACAAGAATAAGAATACTATATATAGTCATAACACATTTCCTTATATTCATCTTAAATAAATTTATTAATTTTATGTTTCTAACATAAGTACATCACACCGCAAGATGCATTTAAAAAAAATGAGATACAGGTCATTAGGCACCTAATTTTAAATCCCAACAATTTGGGATTATTGAGTCATGGATATCAAATAATATATTTGATTCATTACTCACTAGGTTTATAATACCCATGAAAAAAACATTCACTTCAATTTATTGAAAAATTTAGAGGCATCCCCATAAGCTTCTGGAACATTTTACAATAGTGCATTCTATAAGAAGAAAGGAAAACTGGGGAATGAATCAAGACCACCTACCTTAGGTATTTAAAATAAAAATTATCCTTTCTCATCCCTTGAATTTATCTTTGATGAATGATATCATAGAAATGGTCCATCTCCCTGAATATAGAGAAAATTGTATTGCACCTAAATATTTCAATAAAAGAGAAGATTGACAAGAAATATAGATAATTAGATCATAGATTATACCAAATGATTTTTAATTCAAAAAAATGATGATTTATTTGGTGTTCAAATAAGGGAGGAAGAAAATACCTAGATATAAAGGAGGAGGATATATCGCACATGTAGTCCACCAGAAATGATATGGAGGAGAAGGAAAATTTTAGATAAAATTGTTCAGGTGGAAAATGATCATTTCCCCTTCAGTTACTAGACACAAGGATTTGACACATATTTCACAAAACCATGTTCCCAACACTATCTAAGGGGATCTCCCTCATGGTAAATGTGTATGTCTTTACTAACCAGATACAAACTACATGAAGCCCCACTATCATGGAAACATTCAACCACTCATGGTCTTGCACCCCATTTGACATGGTTGTATAAAACTTTTGCATCTTCCCCCTATTTTCTAGGGGTCCTGAATAGTTGAATTTGATTATTAGCACTAATCACTTGAACTCTATGATACTAAATTTTTTATCTTATTATCTAGAACACCAATCTATAAATGTGTTCCAGAATATCCTGACCAATTCATTATCATTTAAAGATACATATTTTAATAAAACAAGTGGTTTTTAATAGAAACACAAGGATATGTACCTCTGAAAAATTGGGACATTACCTAATTATATAATATAGAGAAGGACCAGTAACATTATCCCATAATTAAGATATTCTCGAACTTGTCTATACACATAAGAATTCCATTGTCTAATACATTGAAGGAGCAACCGCCCTAGATTCTATTATATCAGACTGGTTTATAAAAATCAACATCCGAAATATTATAACTGGTAGAGATTAATGTGTATTGAGTAACAGTGAGTAAAGATACACACATTCACAAATTATTTTTTGTCCTTATCATCCATTTCCACCTGATAGAGAGATAAAATAAAATGCTTCTTTTTTGGTGATCCATATGTAATAATTTGGGATGATGGTTATTTCTCCATGATCACTACACTCTAAAGCAGAAATATAGACCAATAAAATGCTCTTGACCAAAATTATACATAATATAACACACCCACAAGTAGAATAAAAATGTCAGGGTAATAAACACTCTAGTGGATCCCCGTTAAATCATCAACCTCCAAACTAGAATAGTCAACTTAGTTTTTGATGCTCGTGAGTTTTGCAACTGAGCTTTATTAATTCAATATGCCAGTTGTCATAATAAAGATTATATTTCACTCCTACCTCTCTAGAGAATAAATTATTTCATCTAGTATGGCTAGTATCCGTAAAATCATGATTAATTACTAGATTCCTAAACTACCTACTTGATAAATATAAAATAATAACAATAGTTTTTGTTAAGCATGTGTGAAAATATATTTCTTTCATACTCATTTTATGATGTTATGAATCTTTAGAGAAGTCACTAGAATTGATCTTTTGATTTTTTTTTCTAAAGAGATATTCATGAGAAGGGACACTGATGGTGGAACTATGAATAATTATAGAGGGTCAGAGAATAATTCTTCGAATTGTGCCATCTTGGTAGTGGTACCTTTTTATTCAACCCTATCTCTCATGTAGGGACTTTCAATGAGTAATTTTCCCCATTTATATACTATAGTGATATAATGGTTGATGGAGACAATATGGACTCCTTTGAAGGATAATCTAACAATTAATGATGCCATTGATAATAATATTTATGTTCAAGTGGGGTAACATTTTACCACTCCATAGGGAGATCTCTAACTAATATCTCAATCTTCCACTATAGCCTCAGCCTCAAAATGAATCACAACATTTCCTCTTTCCTCAACACATACTGAGTCATGATTAATCGGATTAAGTACCATTTTTGAGTAAAATCGTCATCCGTTGAGTGATTTGACCATAGGTTCGTGATCCTTGATATAATATTACACTTTTATATAGTCGTTATAATAGAATATATTAAAGGGTGTAGTCACCTAGCCAATGTAAATTATGAAAACATCCTCCACTTCGGGAATATTCCATAATAATTTCATTCAAATGAATCATCCCCTAGGAATTCAACTTAATCATGGCTTCCAAAAATGAATCCTTGGACGGATTCAGTGGTAGTTGAGATACCCCACCCATAATGAGAGAAATTCAAGATGCCTAAACCATTTCCAAATCATCTATGATTTTTGGGGTTTTATAGGAATAATCCTCTTATGAGGTCCCCCAACCCGATTTGGCATCTCATGTTATTCTCTTATTTTGGACACCAATGGAAATACGAATTGGTACACTAAATTATAAATCTATCCATTTTTTGAATGTATTCAGGTTTTATCATATTAAATTAAAATAATAATAGAATAATTAGTTCATATGGTTTCATATATACCCATCTATTTTAGTGTTATCATTAACCAAAACTAATATTTAACCAAAGTGTGCTTTTAAAATTGTGCACTTTAGGGTGTGGTGTGACACATATATTGTACAAAATTACTTGTTCCCTTATGTTTTCTAAATGAATATAACTCATAGATTGTATGACCATATATTAAGGTTTCCAGTAAACCCTCTATTGATTCCTCTGAGTTTTCACACTTTGGATGGGATAATGTTGTGTTATCTATTATTTTTCTAGTTAGGGCCATGTATGGTGAGTATATGAACTAATTGTGTAAGATTAAATTACATCCATTATCCCAATCATTTAGTGTGATTAAATTATAACATAATAATCTCTTGGTAAATGGAATAAAATGAAAAGATTACATTCCAATTTCGTTAATATGTTGTTAACCGCTCGATTGGGAAATGATCCAACCCTGTAAAATTTGGAAGGGTCTAGAAATCATGAATGGGTATTTTATAAATCATATATGGCCATAATATCAGTATAGATCCACCAAAATTCTCACAAAAAGTTTCTTCAAATTACGTCTTTCTAACTGGACATCAATTACAATCATCTCAATACTCATAGAATTGTGTGGCACTCATGGACATAGGAGGTACATGAAAATTAACCTCGCCCAGAAGTCTATATAGATGACCTATTGGATAACCATATGTGTGACATAGTAACCCCACTTTTTATGCAGGACTTCCTCCAGTTTTATCTAATAAGGACCCAGAATCACATTATGTATATGATTTGGAATGATTTTGTGGCTACTAATCTATGTTCTCATACCATTTGGTATTATAATGTTTTTATCCACATGTTTAATCGAACCAAAATTTTGGTTTGTAAGGACCATTTTTGTCACACCACTCCACAAATGAATAATATCCCTTTCCTGTGGAGGGGTTACACATTATCCCATAAAGATGTTGGAGGAATGACCACCTTTTAAATATATTATTTTATCATTGACACACATATCATATACACATCATACTGAATTACCCAACCACTATATGAATCAAGTGGAATTTGTTTTTATTCATTATCTATATAATGACTAATTTGAGGATGGATTTTTTGATTTAGTGGGAGAACCAGTATGGAACCAAAAATACATGGTATATTACTACCAATATATGCTCTAACACAAAATTTAAACATCTCCACAACATAAATAACATATGTACCCAAATCATAACAATCATTCCCGCAAGGAAATACTATTCTTCTGACTACTGTCCCAAACACCAGTTCGAAATAGACTTTTTTTGGGATATATGAATAGCAATGGATCTAGTGTTCTAATATGAAAAATCATTCATTTATATTCAAATGAGTATTCTTGAGTACATAACTATATATATTTCAATCCAATTTAATAACAAATTTCCCAATATTAATGTTACCCAATCCATCCTACAATAATGTTTCAAATTGTTTATTGTTGTATTTTCGTATTATATTTTAGGAATGGTAACATCTCTCTGAAACCCAATACCATAAATTGTTAATGTCCCTAATTATAGATAGTCATACAATTCTTCGCCCAATATTTATAGGATGACTAAATTTCATTTCAATAAATGAATTCACTTATTGGATTTAATGTTAATATCATCTATGTTTGACATATTATAGTGGATTGTGAAATTTTGTTAGGATTCGTTTCAATGAAATTTTATAACACGATATGTGACTGGAGAGTTAGTTCATACAATTGAATCCATAAAAGTTAAAAAAAATTGATAAATGAGAAACATTCACATAGAAATAATATAAATTATATCATATATAAAATATATTTCAATTAATAACATAATATTATGAACATTATAAAGGGTTTAACATAAATATTAAAAGGGACTTATAACAATCTTGGGATATTTCCATACGTACTGAAGGGCCATTTGGTACCTCTATAGAGTATTAAAATTTTCAAGCACGATATAAAGGTTTTTTAGGGGAAAAAGGATCATTTGAATCAACCATGATGTATAGAATTATGGCCACAATATAATATATTAATAAGACCCATGGAAACTCATGACAAAATAATACTAGAGAAATTAATTCCCTAAAATTAAATTATATTCATCTAGATAAAATAAAATTTATTGGGTGACATTTATTGACACCCATAGAAGTTAACCACCACCTTAAGGGGAGGAAGAATATAAAATAAATATTTCCTATGATCATATCTAATTATTAATAAAATGATAATAATTTTCAATAGTGTAGTGTAGGTCCTTCATATACTCATAATATCCTCATGGAATACACTCGGTATATAACATTATAGACGAGACCCTTCTTAGTTCATGTAATATATTCATAGCCAAGAATCACTTTGTAGTATGATAGTGATGATCCATTGTGGACACATAACGTTCACATATCTGACTTCATTTACACCACTAATAATGGAATATTACAATCTAACATATATGCATTATAATGATAGTTTTTTATTTTTAGGGAACTTATTTATGAGACTCACCCATAGACGCCCTTCAAAAAAATTAAGGATAGTTACTTCACTTCTTCTAATACAAGAATTTAAATAGTTCAATCGCCGTATTTTGAAAATAATCCTTGGAATAAATTTATAAAATAATTCTCTAAGGATATTTTTTATGTAAATGGAATAGTTATGGTGAAGGTAACTAAATAAAATCATAATGGTAGTTCACTCCAAAAATAATATGTTTATGTATCATCTTGTATAGAATTATTCATGTATTATTCTTGTGGGACTCCATCATAGAGGGATACATTTATAACACATACATGATGGAAATACAATTACAAAAATTAATTTTGAAAACTATATCAACTCATGTAAAAATACAATATTATGTTAAATGTGGGATTCCTCATTCATATTTTTTAAATATTATAATTTTCCACCATATAGAAATAGTTGACCTATAGTGAGGTTATTTTCAAAATATGATGATAGGGAATATTTGGGCCTCCTTTACACCCACTTATTCACCTAGGTCATGTACCTAGGTTAAATTAATCTAAAATACCTTATTAGACTCTTGCTATAAATGAAATTGAATAAACAAACTGTTTCATGAAGGAAAACTCAAAGGACTCCTAAGATAAATTATTGGTCATTTTACAACATCATGTACCCATATGATCATGTATAATATTGATAATGGGAATTTTCCCCTTGAGATATTTTATTCTTAGTTTCACTTCCTATATGCTCGGACCCCCATGATGTAGTAAATTATATATTCCATTTGTAATGAGGCTCCTTATCATTAGGAAACTATTAAAATATCCATGGACTAGGAAATTTATCGTCAATTCTCTAAGGTAAAATCCTCTAAGTCTCATGTAAACAATAAACCACTACATTACAACTTAATGGGTTCAATTTGAGTCACTCCATGGATACCTTTCCCATATCGTATCCCATAACCATTTTGGACTATCTCAATGACCATATAATTCCTGGATAATCCCTTGATCATCCCTATTCACTCTACTCAATGAGACAAACATACATATGGAAATATGATCATGTATAATCCCCAACACCTACTAATTAGGAAATATCACCCATTATTCTAATCTTATGACCTCCTAAATATACCAAGATATAAGGGTATACAATCATATATCTTCTTATGATTTAATGTAACCCCCAATATTTCCACATTGTGATGAATCCCCCATGAGTATTGTATTCATTACTAATTTAGTTACTAATTTATAAGAGAAAGAAATGAATAATTGGTTACATTTAATATGTGTAATCCCCAACTATACCCTCTCTTATCATGATTCCAAAAGATTAGATAATATATAAAGGTTTTTTCAAGCATGTGTCATTCAAAAAAAGTTTCTATATCATATTCTCATTATAGTCCTAGATTAATGACTTTTAATGGAAAAACATAGTATATATTTAATATGATGATAAAAATCTTGGAATAAGTATTGGATTCATGGACTTAAATGTAAATTAATTTAGTTATGGTCGAATGACAAAATATTTTACCACATTATTCCATGTAAAGTGAACATAAAGGATAAAATGTGTACCATTATGAATCAAAACGATTCATGGATTCATATTCTATTAATAAGGATACATTATAAGGCTCTCTTATGGGCCAGATCCCAACTACACAATTCCTACCAAAACCCAGGATACAGATGAAATCAAGTTTCCTATCCTGGTTCTATTAAGCAATATTATTTCTAACGAGAAAGAGATATTTGGAAAAAATTATGATATATATATATATATATATGATTATGTTGGTTCATTATAAAAACCATTAACTCTCAAAACCAAGGTAAATAATATTATTATTGGGAAATATTTTCTGAATATATATTAATTCTATTATAGAGTCATAGAATCTGAAATATTACCCATAAAGTGATGAGTTTGACTTGTATCTTCTCAAAAAATTTGTAATGTAAAGTGTATAAAGCATGTCCAATGACTATTTTTCATTTTTATAGTTTTCCAAAATAACTAAATATTTATAGTACTTTGGTAAATCAAAAATTATTGTTATTCTTAAATTAAGTTACAAATCATGGAGAATGAAATTAAATTCTAAAAATATTATTTTATCAAATTTAATTTCATGAAGTGATATATTTTAATCAAAATCTATGATAAAACTGGAACCAAAGATATTGCCTTTTCATTGTTCATGATGTGGTATCGATTTTGATTTTTATTAAACCAAATACATCATTATATCTATGTCACTAACTATATAATTTGTCATCATCACTCTTTGACCTTTAAAATCATCTTTTGAATACCTATAATCTAATTTTTTGGGTATATGGTAAGGTAATTCAAGGTAGAATGATAATTCCAATAACTTTATAAGAAAATTATTGAGTTTAAGGTATACCATCCCATTTTTATTTATATCTATAGTTTTGTTATTCATGATACATGGGGTTATATAATTAATTTCCTTTCAAATATCATGTTATAAAAAACATTATATTAAATATATTTTTCACAAAATATTTAGAGTCATAATGCGTACTATGATATCAAAAAATGATTGTGTACGATATAAAACTTCTTGGTTATATGGTTATAAAAATAATAAAATATTTTTCCATACAATGTGTTAATAGAATCATTGTCTTTATAACCACTTCTTTAAAAGAAGTTACATTCCAAAGTTGCTTCATTTGATAGTAGGAAGAACATCAATATGACCTAACCACCTCCTTAAATTATAATGAACACTATGATATGTCTCTCTCATCTCAAATGATAAATGAAATTATCATCATGGGTATTGATATACCCAAAATTACTCATGTGTAACATTATATTAAAAAAATAATTAGAATGAATAAAATTAAATCATTTCATGTGATACATTCAAAAAAACACTTATTATTAAACAAATGAAATCAAATGAAACATATAACACATAATATAATAATTTTTAAACTAATTAACAGATAATATATTTTTATAAAATGGATAATAATGTTATATCATGCCTGAAAATGATGTTGACTTGTGTTTCACAATGTGAAATGACATGACAACTTTTTTGGGTTGAAAACACACAAGTTGAGGTGGTTAAAAATATATAACATTTTTTTATTTACCTTTTTAAAATACATTAAAAATATACATAATGAATAAAAAAGATTTCAATATATTTATGGTATTTATATATTTTTATGTTTTTAAAAAAATCAATTAATATATTTTTATGAAAATTATAAAAGGAATTTTGATTTAAGAATGATTTGGATGTATATGTAAAATGGTAATTATAAAATAAATAAAAATAACCTATTGAAATATATGTGATAATTTAATTGATATATATGATTGGAATTAGGTTTATAGAATATGGTAATATTGACTAATTTTATGTTTCTTTCTAAAAAATAGATGTTGTTATTTTTTGAATGAAAACGAAGGATATAAGTTTTTTTAGAAATTTTGAAAGGGGAAGAAAATATTTTTATATTTTTCTTCCCTTATTCATTTAAAATTTTATATCTATAATATCATTCCAGTTCCATATTTGAACTCCCTGATTCTTGGATATACTCTAAATAATTCCATTATCAGATAACAAAGGTATGAGTTTTTTATATATTATTTTATCATTTTCCATCCACTATAATGTCTTGGGATAATTTTTAGGTGGGATAATTTTTCACAAAATCGTAGTGATTGTTTGGGTTCAAATATTTAATAGGGTATTAAATGTGTTATTTTCATGGGAATCATGTTGGAACACCCAAATTATATTTCATAGTGTTCTCTAAACTAAATAATGGTATGTACCGAAAAATTAACTTCTATATTTTGTAATCCATTAAAATATTTCCCCCTAATAATATTAACATTGATGTTATTTTATGTTTGAAAAATTTAATTTATTTATAATAAATTGAAATATAAATGATTAATTTTTTATGAAATACATATTTATGTTGCAATAAAAGAATATATTTAATTCTCTTTTAAGGAATTATGACTACAATTTCTTAAAAACCATTCATTTCATGTGTAAAATAAATGATATATGATAACCCATTTAATGAAATTTTTTAAAATGATTTTCACTATTTGAAATAATTGTCTTGTTATGTATATGTATTTTTTTAGTCATTTTGGGTTCAATATTGTTAAAAAATTTATCATTAAAATGAATATTTTTATTTTTATTTTATTAGGTGAATTAATGGGTAATGAAGTTACAAAATGTATTTTTAATAAACAATATGGTATGGAGAATAATAATTTAATGTTAATTGTAAATTTTAATGTTTCATGGAAGAATTAAAAAATGTTTAATGGGTTAAAAATATATAAATATTATTTATTGAAACCAAATCCCATCAAATTATCCTAAAAATTATCAAAAAACTATTTATGGGGTTTTACATTGAAATTTATTTTGAATATATTTCTATATAATCCGTTATATTTTTCTGATTAAAATAAAGGGAAATATGATATGTTATGATTAATGATACATGAATACACTAGTGTTAGAAATGTAGTTTCATGGTTAAATAGAAATTATAGATAATAATATCAATAATATAAATAATTGTTATATAATTTCCATGTAAGAGTTTTACATTATTTTTTCAAAATTAGAAAACAAGTTAAAGGATCCTGATTGTGTCATATGTTATGAAAGTACCTTATATTTAGACTCTATTATATATTATAAATGATTGTGCACTTGTTATTTCCTTTTAACTAAATGGGATGTGTATACTAAATATTCAAAACTTTTATTGTGTCAGGTTTTTTCTATAACATTTCTATTTGGTGTTAGTTGACAAAAAATAAATTTTTATTTACATTTCATATGTTTATGTGTATGAAAATTAATTTTATTCATTTAGTGTTTCAATTTTATTTTTAAAATTCATCATGTCATAATGAAACAATCAGGGAGATAGATTTATATTTAAACTCCCAATTAATTATCACAACATTGTAAGCGATTTTTTTACATAACTATTTTATTTGAAAGTTAAATTTTATTATACTTAATTGTATCAACCATAAATAGAATTACACCTTATGGAACACTAATTTTCATAATTTAATTCTTATAGTATATTTATTGTTATATATTCGTAATTTAATTAAATTAGAACTAATTCCCACTATAATTTTTCCACCAATCTAGATTTTTTTGGGTAATATATAATACATTTTGTAATTTATAACTATTTTAAAATAATTTCACTATTATTTCAATTTTAGAAGTTATTTTAATAAAAGGTTAAAAAATATATTTAATTCATATAAGTTTTAAAATGGAGGGTTATATAGACTTTTTGGATGTTTACATCATGTTTTAGTTTTAGGTATAATCATGGAGTCTTATTTATATGTTGTATGCCATATTATTTTACCATAGAAATCAAAAGTGAGGTTTAGTATATCATTTCAATCTTTTAAACTATATAAGTGATAGATAAATTTCCACGAAGCATAATTTTTATGTAGTGATAAATTATAAATATATTATCTATAATTAATGGGGTCATTTAATTTTGTTTAATTATATATAATAAACTGTAAAATTTCAGTGATAAAGATTGATTGGTGTCAAATAATGCTTTTGATAAATTTTTGTGGTCATTATTTTATTTTTATAATGAATTATTCCATGTTTGATTGTTTTTTACTTTTTCTGTATTTACCAATGGAATTTATTATCTAAATTCCATGTTTTTAATGAAGTTTTTTTTACATTTTTCTCATGTATTTTGATGTAAGAACATAAAGATGAAATTATTTTCATATTATTCTATGAATAATATAAAATAAAAATAATGTTTTTTAATCAATAATTTATTATAATCATTTAGATGATAACTATTCTGCCAAATGGTTATAAAATGTTTTTTATATTTTTCTCAATTATTATTCTTATGAGGGATATAAAAATTAATTTTACATACCTTGGTAATTTTTTGGGGGTTATTAGTGGAATTAATATTCACGTATTAATGTTGTATTAATAGTTGTTGATGTTGTTTTTTATTGTTTTTATTATGATATTTTTTTTCTCTGGAACACAGTACATAATTTTCTTATATTTTATTTTCTTTGTATTTTTTTATATTTTTTCATATAATTTAATTTATTTACACCATATTATATATATTTATATACATTTGAATACTTACATTGGTTTCAGACATTTCAGTTAATATATGTTGTCTTAAAGACATCATACCGAGTAAAATACGCATGTCCAAAATTTATTCATTCATATCATTGTCTTTTAATATATATGTATAATAATTATTTATTATGCTATGGGAATAGAAATTACTCCTATTAAAGAATGTTAAAATATCATTCATACATGTTTTTATGAAAATTTGATGTTGAAAATAATAAAATTATATGAAAAATAATTCCATTGAATATTTTTATCCTATATATACTTTTAAAATAATTTTACATTTTGATGGGTAATTATTAAATTTTGATGAATTAATTAATGTAGTAAATTTATATATTTATAGAAATAAAATACCTCAAATTTCATATCAACCATTGATAAAATTCACCATGTTTTATTATTTTTGGGAACATAAAGAATGTATTTGATCCTAAACCTATGGAATGAGGATTAATTAAAATAAAAACATTAGTATCATCATTTATAAGGGAACCACTAAATCCTTAAACATATATAGTTGACCTTTTAATATGATGGAATGATTACTAAATAGATAGTAGTCAGTATAAATAAAATAGCATCATGAAATTGAGAAATTATAAGACATGATAATCATGGGGAGAGGTTCTTCATCCTCTAATTTTTCTTGTCAAAGACTATCCTCATTATAGTGTTTTATGATTAAAAAATTAATTTGAATGCTGGGATAGATTACATTATTAGTTTTTTTAAATATTTAATATTATTTATCATAATTGTTTTTCTAGATCAATATCTTTTTTATAATTCTTTAACACTAAAAATTTCATATTAGTTAAAAAAAACCTTAAACCATTATTTACAAAAAGTAATTTACAGAATTAATATTTGAATTATTAAGTTATGAGAATGACCATACTATAAAATTTATGAAAAAAATATAGAATTGAAAATATTATAATTTGTATTTTTTTAATGAGTAATATTTCTAAAAAAATTAATGACTTTAATTTATAATAAAGGAATAACACTATAATGTATCACCCACAAAATATTGAGACAATGAGTCTGATATAAGAACAAATGTTAATATGATATATTAAAAATGATATTTTTGATAGGAAAATACATTTTAAAAGATAAATATGGTATATAGATGTTATTAGATTTTTTCATCGCAATTATATTATTTTATTACTGTAGGAGTGTCTTGTTCAATATAAAAAAAATATGTTTACCATGATATATTATTTGTATCAAATAAAAAATAATTTTATTATTTCACTAGGGGAGGGGTAATCTTTTTCCTCTTCCTTTATTTTACTGGTGATGATATTATATTTATCAGTTTTTGATAAATTTATAAAAAAATTTAGTTTTATGGTTGGTAAGATATTTTCTTAAGCTAATATGTGAATTTTCCAAATTCAAGGTGTTTCCTTATCCCTAGAAAAATATATTTTTTAAAAAAAGTTATAAATCAAATTAATGTTGTCAATGACATTAAGTATCGCGATCAATATTTAAAAAATCTAAAAATAGTGTGTCGATTCGATTATATGGATTTAAATTTGTATAAATATATATATATATTTTTAAAATGTTGGCATATGAGTCAATACTACCCCTAAAAAAATTCCATGTATTCTGGTTAATGTAGATTGTTTATATATTCATATTTTATCTATTATTTTTTAAAATATATTATGGAGTGTTTGAGAATATGAATGACCTCATAGATAGATGATAGATTAATATAAATAACAAAAAGAAAGTAATTAATATTAGTTTTATGGTTGAGATTATTATTTCATGGGACTATATTTGTTTTGGGATCCAAAACAGTCATGGAAGAATATTGATTTAAATATATATTTCAATTGTTGTTAATTTTTTAAAGGGTGTCTTTCCATAATGATTATTTTTTCCAAATAAATTCACGTAGAATTCCATTTTTATTCGGTGTCATTTTTTAAAGACAATAGGTATACTAATGGATGATTTAATTTATTGAATTGTTTTATTTAATATATCAAAATGTGGGGAGATTATTGGATTCATACTTTGATATGTTCAATTTTATGACACTAGGGGATAATTGGAGTGGGGAGGGGAAAAAGATACAATGTTTCAGGTATTCAATTTTATACAAGGAAGAAAAAATATTTTGACACGTATGTTGTGCAATTTTTCTTCCCCGTGATTAAAATTCCATTTTAAATAGCCATCTTTCTTTTTTCACTAAATAAACAATATAAAAATATATGTTTGATAGATCATGATAGTTATTTAACAATTACAATAATATATCCAACATATATAAGAGTTTTGGAGGAATTTTAAATGGGTATACATAGTTCATTATTATATTCATGTTTTTTTAGTTTAATATAAAAAATTACGAACCATATATTGACATAAAAATATGGGGGGATTTAGATAATGTAATTGTAGTGTCAAAATTGAAATAAATTATATATATTTTTAATTTTACAACAAAAAAATTTGTTCAATAAAGTCACTATGTAATGTAACTTTAAAAAATCATTATTTTTCTCCAATTATAGAACTAAGGAAAATGTTTATTAATTAAATTACATAATTAATTTTAATTAAAAACAACATATAATCTCAAAACCGAACTAACTTTAACTGCAAAAAATATTTTTATGTTGTTATATAAAATCTAAATTTCAAAAATAAATCCTTTTAAACGATGCCAAAAACAATTGAGATTTTATAAAAAATGAAAAAATAATAGTTATTAAATAATGTATAACAACAAAATATGAATAAAAACATAACCAAAAACCATACAACGTTTAAAAAACCCGACAAATGAAAATAAAAATATTCAATCATACTATAGAGAGACAATATCATTTGTAAATGAGATACATTAATAAAATAAGTAATTTTAGAATTTTATTTATTGTTATTGTTAAGATTTCACAACTAAATAAAAATAGTAAATTATTACAGATAAATATTATAATGAGAAAGGGAATTTAGATGATCAACATAATAAATTCAAAGTCACATCAAACCAATAAAATTTATTTAAATATAAAATTATTTCATTATTAACAAAAAATATCAATTTAAATTAAATAACATCAGGAACAAATCAGATAAAACAAAAATTTAATTATATTTAATTATATTTAATTTAAAACATTATATATATTCAGGAAATTTAATCATATTTATATTAAACCATGTATATAAATATTTTTATAATCTATCAAAATATATCCAATGAATCCAAATAAATTCAGTTCATAGAAATAGAATTTGTAAATAAAAATAAAGAGGGTTTAAATATTCTTTAACATAGTTAATTAGTATCCCAAAAAAATATTCAGGATATAAAATAATTGAAAATAATTATAATTAAATGATTGTAATTATTTAAAAAAAAATTCCTTATCATATTTAGTTACACTGGATTGGGACTTCCATTAATAGTGACATGATAAATAATGAAACATCACTATGTGAAAATTTTTATTAAAATAAAAACAATTTAAAATTTATAATATTATATAGGGATTTGTAAATAAATTAATGATTCTACAATCCTTTTTTATATATTTAAAGATCCAAAATATCTATAGTGAATTTGAAGACAACAACAAGATCATCCCCCTTACCTTTATATAAACAAATGTCTCTTCTACATATTTTAACATGAATAGGTTGATTAGATTGGGACATAATTACTACATAAAATTACCCTATGTCTAATCTATATAAAATTTAATTTCATTGTTTATTTTATTTAGTTTTTTTCTCTTACTCTTCAAATGTATACTTTTTTTAAATGGGGTTCAGGAAAAAAATATTTAAATATGTTAGTGTAAAATATATTTATTTATATGTATATTGTATTATTTGAAGTCAATTCACAAAATTAATTATTGGTGTATAATTTTTTGGTTATCTTGGTTCACACAAGATATGATTAACAATAATGTTTTATATAAAATCCCTTTATAAAATTCATGAGCCTCATGTGACCTAATAATTATATATAATTTTTTTAATATATAACATATTTTTATATAATTTCTAATATGTTTTATTAATATTTCATGAAGAAAAAATATAAATAAATAAATATTTAGAGCAATTACAATTATTATAAAATGTAAAAAATTGCGAAGCATAAATACCAAAAACATTTTATTGATACAGAAAATTCCATGTGATAATTTATTCATTGATAAAAAATTACATCAAGAATTTTTAAATGATATCACTAAACAAAAAAATATTATAATGTAATATAAAAAACTCAATAGATCTAAAATTTTAAAATTTATTTTACTATTGAAATCATAAATAATATATAAATAATTGGAAATAAAAAAATATAATATATGAAAAATGTTATATTTTAATTTACATTTTTTCTTCTTATTATTATTTAATTAAATAATTTATTAAGTATTAGATTTTTAGATGTAGATTTTTGATGAATTAGTTTAATGATTATTTTTAAAAAATATCTTATATGGCTCTTAAATAATGTTGTACATGGTGTGTAAATTCATTACGGAATACTAAGTATGGTAGTTGATTATAAATTTATGTTTTAAGGACTTATAAGTATTATGATTTAGAATATAATGTTAAGGGTTTAAAACAAATTATTTTTTTTTTGTAGATTTGATATAAATTTTATGGATTAAATTATAGAGTTAAAAATGGTATGGTTTAGATTTTTAGGTTTGAATGGTTTGGTATGTTCAGGTTAGTGTTATAGTTTTGTAGTACTGGGTTGTCATTTAATATGTCTTAATTTTATACGGTTTCAATGTTATGATTCCATTTATATGGTCAATAATTTTTTTAATGTTCAACTAATATCACTAGGAATGTCATTTATCAAAATAAAAATGTGATATATAAATTAAATATATAATAATTTAATATATAATTTTTAATTACATTCCTTATAGAAATATAACTAATGAGTTCAATGTGAAAATCATTGTGTCTTCTTCTATCAGCCACAGGTTAATATTTACTGCTCAAATATCCAATATCTTCCTCAATATCTATAACTATGAAATGATAATGTTGGTTCTTTT
Source organism: Viscum album (assembly GCA_963277665.1). Lineage (NCBI taxonomy): Eukaryota > Viridiplantae > Streptophyta > Magnoliopsida > Santalales > Viscaceae > Viscum > Viscum album. The sequence goes on from OY728146.1 coordinate 367,943,338, forward strand.
TCAAATTCATGCATTATCTCAACATGTAATTTATAAATCCCTAGAATGAAGACCCCTATTTATTTGATGGTGGATTAATAATAACATATCTATATCCTTCACCTGAATTAGAACATGGTTATTTTTCAGTCATAGGAATCATACCTCTACATAATGTTTATGGATATAAATAATGAAATGGAATCCAATCAGTCTAGTAGGATCTTATTATTATATATATTTACAATTTAAATAATTGATAAATTGAGTCTTAATCTAAGGAAATATTCATTTATGGTGGGTTTTACATGATAAATTTTGGATTTCATTTGTCTTAGGTCTCATTAAACATAGTATTTTTTTAATATTATTAAAATAATAACTCTGTGGATTGAACAAGAAGTGTAGTATGATAATTTCGATGAAAAATTTTCCCCAGTAATTTTTTATTTTGAATAATTATCTTGAGAAAAAACTACTTTATTATAGTTATTTTTTATCGTATACTATACCAAAAAATAAATTATTATATATCTTATATATTAACTACCAGGAATTTTTTACTATTGTGGGTATTAATCCACAGTTGAATACTAATCATTTTTTAAGATAATATAAAATTAACATGTTAATTATATATATATATATATAATTAATGTGATTAAATAAAAATAATTCTTATGATTCATATAATGAAGAAAAGTTGTGTACCTATTCATGAAGGCCTCTCTCATGTTGAGTTGGATTCAATGATTCTTATATTTTATATTGGATGTCTTAATAATATGGGTCTTACCAACATTAAAATGCCATCGGTATAATTAATATATATGAATCTTCATGCATATCCAACATGTTGATGTACACAACCCAGTATCACCATTATTTCACACCATGTTTCCTTATCATTTTATTGGAATGTTGTATCAAAAGTACTCTATGTAGTTGAATAATATTATTCATTTATCTAAACATTAAAATTCCATAACCAACATGTTTTTATTAAATAGAAATAATGTACATTACAAGAACTTAAGATGTTTTATCAATAGTCATCTTTTTGCAATATGAACGAAAATTTGAAAAAAAAATTCCAAACAAATGGCTGTCATGCTACCTGAAATAATAATGCAATAAAATTTTATCTATTTTTTAAAATTATTAATTTCAATATTATTTGGAATATAAAATAGAATAATATGTATATTATATTATTGGATCAAAATCTATTGAAAATAATTGTTTATCATTTTACATTATGCTTCGAAGTGTGGCCATGAAAATGAGAATAAATCCAACAGTAAAATAAAATTATAAACATGGTTCTATGATTATAAATACAATGATATGTTTTTGATAAAATAATTCTGAAATCATACATCCATTCGAATTTAAAATCTGGTATAACCTATATGGAAAATAATATCAATCTACATGGAGGATATGAGGGATTAATTTATATATCAAAATCATTTTGAGTATAAAAAATCCAAAGATATATTTAATAGAAAAACGCATCATACATTATTATTTATATATATTTCAAATAAATTAATCCCCCAACTGTATGAACCAATATGACCCAAGTCCTGATATTTATTATGTTATATCATAAGGATGAATGTTTTTGACTAGTTAATGAAAAATGTTCCTACACCAAGTTATAAAATAAAGCTACGTGTCTATATCATGGAAATATATTCATCTACATCATCAGTAAATTCTAATAAGTAAATGAAAATATAAAACATATACATATAACTCCCATCATGAGTGCTTTCATTATCCATAGTCGATATGTCCGGTAAGAACTTCATCACAATAAATTAATCTCGAACCCTCAGAATTATTATTGAGGCGCTAAAAATAAGGATGACCAACAAATTTACCCATGATTTCTAGTTTTTTTTCATATATTCATAATGAAAATATAAGACATATATTATGTTTTTTATTTCACATAAATTATATTTAAACACCCCATCCCAATCCACCAAGACCGAGATAAAGTGTCACATAAACTCATCTTCCCCTTCCAAAACCCAAGAGGATGTTTACTAGTGGTGATGGTATAAAGTTACATGGGTTGAATATACCATCTCCAATAGTAGTCATCATAGTTTATTGAAATAACCCACATGAAAAATAATACCACCGCATAAGAATAAAACATTAAATACTAAAACAATTGCACAATAATCCATACAAGAGTAATAAATAGACCTAAAATATGATAGGTCAACATATATAACAAAACAATTAGAAATGAAAAATAAGGAAGTAATTTAAATAGGTAATTAACTTGATGCATTCATAGTAACACTTTTATATCATACCATTATGATCCTCAGATGCCTGTCATAGGGCCCTTTCCCTTTGTTAGATCCATAGTCGTGAGGTATACGTACACACTAAGATACTCATATAGGGTTTGAGTATAAACACATTAGAACACCACAAATGAATTATTATCATAATTGAACACTTATATATAATTTTTTGATGTTCCATAAAAATAAATTTTTATACTACAATACACCAATCGTATATGAGGAAACACTTTGCTAACTAAGAAGCCCTAAACCCTCATCATACATGCTTCGATGTCATGCTGTATTAGTATCATTATTGTATCATGCAACTTGGGACATCCATGTATCACTGTCTAGTGTTAAGGAAACCCCCACACCCACTTTAAATGGGAAATATATCCACCATTAAGTAAAAGTGGAACAACTTGTGTGTCTATGGATCCTTTTTCAAATAAATTAAATTTTCGTTTTTGTGTTAGAGTGCACTAAGTAAATTTTTCCTTTCACATAGAATGTAATTTTACTACATTACATGGAACATGAAATTACAATATTTTACATGGACCATTAAGTTGGTTTATGTTACACAAAACAATGATGTATCTACAAAACATCATTTTATTTTTATAATTATTCATATTAGATAATTATATCCTAGCCGATATACGTGGTATTATGAATAGAAATAAATATTTTTAAAATATTTTTTAGTTTTTTTATATAAATAAAACATATATAAAATGATATATATGAATTTTTTTAATGTCCTTTTATTTTTTAAAATAATGCTTTCTCTAATGAACTGCTTCTGATGTCATTCTGTGAAAATTAATAAAATTCATTTTACACACATTTAGAAATTTCATTTGATGAAAATAAAATTAACTTTCTATTTTATACTGTTGAATATTTCTTAGGGATACTTTTTGGGAATTTTTTGAGAAAATTCATTTTCAGATAAATAGTGACAAGTACCATATTTTATTTCAATAATATTTTTCATTTAATTTATTTATAATGATAATATATATATAAATTTGGTTTAAAAGATTAATTAGATTATATTTTTGTTATTTAATGAAATGTGTTTAATTTTAACCAATTTCAATTGAAATCGAATATAAAAACATATTACACTTTTGATCATTTTTAAATTAAAAACCTGCATTGTCGACCCAATTGTTGGATTAATTTGAAATTAATTTCCTACACTTAAATGATTCGAATTTGGAAAAATGGATTTAGTTTGTGGATTTAGTATAACTTATATTTACTAATATGTTAAAAGTTGTTTTTTACCAACAATATTAGTGAATGTGATTAAAATTAATTACATAGATTATGGTTATATTAGGATTAATAAGGGACTAAAAACAACCTAAAGAATGAAAATGACCTATAAAATTGTCTAAAATCTATCGTAGAGACATATATAGACCCCATAATCCCTTTTCTAGGATTTTAATAATTATTGGATCCGCTTTCTACATTGAAAATGTGGGAGTAATTATCTCTTCAAATATCTACATGAGGGCCAGTCCTCCTTCACTATAAATGGCCACCAACTCTTCCGCTTTTTAACATCCCCAAAAACAATTATTCTCAAAAAATATGTGATAAATAAACATAATTAAATAGCTCAAATCCACTTTAAAATATCCCTATTGACATAAATTCATCCCAGGAATATTTTTGGAACAAACAAAAATGATTTAACTGATTAAGTGGTAACGCCTTCCGTTGAGCTCTAATATTTTATTTCCTCTCTCCACCACATTAAAAATAATAATTACATTATTGTATAAGAACCCAATATAAAAAATATAATAGGACTTTTTATGATATGGTTACTACCATTACTCAAACACAACACTATATAATGAGTAGCAATCATATTGTTTCTTATTACAATGAACTACTTCCTCACTAAACGATGATTGGTCATTTTCTCTTTTACCACCTCTTATGGTGGAAATTATGATGGAAAATATATTTATATATTTAATATATTATATTTATTATGTCATTAATATTATGTATTTATTTTTACAATATATATATTTTATTAATTTCTATTTTGTGTTTATATGAGAATTTCTTATGAGAAACTGTAGACTACTGCCCCCTCAAAGCGATTTGATTCATTCATAAGCTACATGGATTATATTAAAGATGTTTATTTTGAAAATATATTAAATATATGATATCCTAAACAAAATTTAATAATTATATATATACATATATTTATACAGATATGTTTTTTACTTTCATTCATTCAACACAATAATTAAACAGAAATTGCATTCATGCTTACATATGACCTACCGTCTCCATGAATAGTGTATTACATTTTTAAATTATATATTAAATAGAATATTATAAAACACATATAATGAATCTGAAATTATATTTATATCATGGTTTACATTATAGGTTCATGTTATAAGAATACAGACCTATCATATAAAAAATATAGACACAAGCGATGAATAAAGAATATTTTACCCGAAGAGAAACATTCATATGGGATTGTTGAAAATAGGGTAATAATAGGTTTTTATAAAATATATATGGTATTAGATATAATAATATGGTTTTTTAAAATATTTATAATAAATTTATATTTATTATATAGTTGGTTTTAATGAGTACAACATGACTGAAGAAAAAATACATGGGGTTTCCATCCCACTTTTTATTACCATGGGATACATGATTTATTCATCACAAATTCCTTTTATGTGACGTTTATACTTCCCATGGATGTAATAAATGATTCTTATAGATATATTATTTGGTATTTACATATCCATTCTATGTACTTTATTTCATGGGGTTAATTTTTAAAAGATACCATTATAGTAAAATTGTTTTGTCTCAATTTTCCTTCATTGAGACTCATGTATTATTATGTGTCTAAATACATTTTGAGTAGTGTCTAACTAAATTTTACATGTTATATCATGAATTTACATATTTTCATGATATTCTATGATTAATTTCATTTCATTTTCTTATACGTAGATCAGGATCACATGTTACCATGTGAGAATATTTTATTGAAACAATCACATCACTATTCATGTTTGATTATATTTATGCCTAATTTGTTGAAATCATATAGCCAATATCTCAATAAATTCATGAATTTTTTAAAATTTGGTTATTAATTATATATTCTTGTCTTTGTATCATATTTCTAATCATTGGAACATAATCCTGTAAATAATGAGTTTTTAAGAATGCTCGACATTACTTTATCATCGGTTGGTAAACCCATGTCTTATAAAAGGGGTTCCAAGTATATAATACTAATATCATATTATTATTAGATGAAATTTTTACCAATATTTTCATTGACCAAGGATTTTAGTGGGATCATATTGTCACATTATAAACAAGTCATTTTTTATTCCTTTTTACAATGAAAAATGAATGTTTTTACCTCGTACGACATATATTTATTTATACACCATTAATATTCGAAAGCTCTATTTTCATGTTCAATGGTTATTTATTTAATAAAATGTTTTCAAAATTTTTTTTCAAGAAAATGGTTTTAAAAAAATTTCAGCGACCTATTAATTGTCTTTATGTAAAATGGTTTCCAAAACATTCTTATGCTCTCGCTATATGTCTTCAAAGAAAAATAATTCCTAATGGTTTTCATATATAAAATTAAATACTTTAATTATTATTTTAAAAAAGTGGTTTTCAAAAGGTTTTATGTATAGAACATCCTATTCAAATAATGAGAGATATTTACCTCAAAAATGATTCCAACATCTCTTTCCAATTAATTTCCCACTTAGGATGGAATATATAAAAGTTACTCATGAACTTATATGAAATTTCCCAATTGAACCATTCATATTGTATCTTGAATAGTGTGTGTTTTTATGAAACTATGCTTATTATAACAATTTATCTTTCATGGGTTATTTTCTATTGAAATATGCTTCTTTTCATGGGATAGTAGTTCATGAAATGATTATGATTTCTATCCCTTTTCCAAATGATATAATATGAGGAAATGTTAATGATACACATTTCATTTCATGTGTTTTTATTTGATGTTTTTAAAACCCATATATTTTTATGGGTTATGATATGATGAAATTTTATTATCTTGTGGAACATTTAGGAATGATTTTATTACGAAATGGGTGAGACTTATTTGACCCTCCAATTCATTGGGTAAGGATGGATGAATAATTAGTATTAATGTTTGCGTAAACATGATTACATGTCAAAAAGGTTATGCAGGGATATGTTTTTATATCCATAAGTTTATGCTTGACCCTGATTACATGTTCACATTTTTATAGTGAACCTAATTTTTGTGTTCACAATGTTATTCATGGAGTTGGTTACATGTCCATATATTTATACGTGAACTTGATCAGACATTTAAAATGTTATGTCTGAACCTAATTTCATGTTCACAATGTCAGGCATGGGTCTGGTATAATGTCCATAAGGTTATGAAAGAAGCTGATTTAATTTTTACATTGTTATGCATAGTCCTAGTTGCATCCATATGTTGTTATGGGGGCATAATTTAATGTTTATAACTTAAGGAGTGGCCATGTTTCTTCAAATACATGACTAAAACATTATAAACTGTTGTACATGCTAGAAGTTCTCTGTGTTATTCTTATGTTATGCTTTCAATTCATATTCTCCTTAATTATCTCATGATCCATGCCTTATTAAATTCATATATTTATTGTGATCTCTAATATGCAGAGTTTGATATTTAATTTTTACACTCACCTTCCATACCATTTGTTTGGTTATACTTATGAATTACTTTTATTTAAGCTTATTGAGAATCTAAGAGCAGCCATATCTTATATTTCCATTCCCCAAGATATGATGAATATTCTTAGGTACAAATTATTAAAGGTGGATATCTTCATGGCAGAAGTTGAAGATCTCTCACCCAAATAGAAGATTTTGTTTCCATGTTTCCAAGGACACTAAATTATTATGGTTCTTAGGATTGTATTATTGTAATGTACAGAATATTGATTTAATATTGTGTAATATATTTTTATTTCAAGGCTAGGTCACTATATTTGGTATCAAACGAATGGTTTAGTCAGCCTTTAGAAACTAGGATGATAAAAAAGAGTGAGATCCCTATGTATATTTCTAAGGATATGTCTGGGGATGTCTCTAGGGATTATCTAACATATAGGTAAATGTCATAGAATTTTTTAGAGAATATAGTGAGTGGTTTACTATAAATACATCCCAGTAAAGATACTACAAGTATATGTGGCTCTAGAATAGAAGTACCAAGGGGTAACTACTCAGACATGCTGTTTTGGTCTTGGATCGGGGTAATATGGTACATGATAATGGGAATTTCTACACACTTGGTTTGACAATCTCATGGGATATGATTTTGGAATTCCAAAACTCTTCATGAACCATCATGAAGGATTTAAATAAAAGATGTAATATAATAACCTCAGATATAACTATGGATTAATAGATTGAGGATATAACATCCTGCCTTTTTATCACATAAACATTAATTACATTTTACAAAACCGATGATCTTTAAGGTTTAGTGTCTTGGAAACCAGGAACTTTAAACATGAAAACATAAAAGATTCTTCTTAAAACTTGAAAGGATTCTCTTCATGTTCATCCTAGGTTCAATACTACATCTCATAACCTGGGGACATACATCAAAAGAAAGGGTGAGCAGAAGGCCCAGTAAGGGAAACAAGAGAACATTTTACATGTGAACTTGAGATACTTCAATAAAGTCATGAAAAGAACATTAAGGCATGAGAAAGAAATCATGAGGCATATCATAATAAAAATAAAATTTTTCATAACTTGAAGATGTGTCTGCATCATTTAACATATACAATCATGAACATATCACCAAGTTCCATCCCCAAGGTGTCATTTGAAAATTCCCAAAGTTATTCACCAAGGTATCGTGAAAATTGTAATCTCTAGTGGTTACATAATTACCCAATGCATTGGAGCTCTATCAGGGCACACCCTTAAATTTGCCTTTATTATCATGTGAGCCACATATATCATCATCAAACATTTCATAAAGAACCCATATAGAACAAAATAAATGGGTTTCATTTCATAATCATAACATTTTAAAAACTGCTTTAATGACATGATCTTAATGTCACTTTAAAAACACGGAAAGGGAAAGCGGGTCTCATGTATGTAAATCCCAGAATTTAAAATAGAAAATTTGATATATATGTGAATACCCTTGTAGAAATAAGAGCTTTGATTATTCACTTTATAACATAAAATAATTTTTAGAATAGAGAGAGGCATTTGAGACAAAAATTCTACAGCATAACGGCTATGTTACAAGGTTTTAGAAAACTTTGAAAATAGAGGGGACATGGGTCACCCACTCATAAATGATCCATAAAATAGTAGGGGGACATAATATAAGGGATTAAAGAACATGGTAATTAAATTTGAATGATATACCATGTGAAATGAAAAACATGGAAGTGAGACAAAAATAAGATTTCACTTATGAAAATTCGGCAGCCTAACGGAGTTACATAAACATCAACAAAAAATGAATTGATGAGATCAAATAGGGTCTCTCATCATATGAACATAAAATATCAGTATGATAGATATAGATTTCATACCCCAAAATAATAAAAAGGAACTTTCAAGACTTGACATGGAATTAGAACTTTGAAAAGGGAGAAAGGTGCAAGGACCACTTAAAAATTCAGCAGCCTAACGACGCCACTTAAACTTCAAAATACTGAATTGAAGAGATAAAATGGGTTCTCTCATAAAATGGTCATAAAAGAACAGTATTATAGATATAGATATCATAATCCAACATAATAAAAAGGAACTTGAAATAATTGACATGAAATTAGAACTTCAAAACGAGAAGGTTGAAGAACCACTTAAAAATTCGGCAGCCTAACGGTGCCACATAAAACATCAAAATACTGAATTGAAGAGATAAAATGGGGTATCTAATCATATGATCATAAAAGATCAGTATGATAAATTTATAGATCATACCCCAACATAATAAAAAAGATCTTGAAATACTTTAGATGAAAATAGATCTTGAAAAATGAGAAGGGAGATAGAATCCTTTACAAAACTTTCCGCAGCCTAACAGCGCCAAATAAAACATCATAAAACGAAATAATGAGAGTAAGAGGGGATCTATCATTATGTGAAATGAAAAGGTCAGTATGATGAGTATAAAATAACACCCTTTAACATAAAAACATGGAGCATAAAAGAAACTACATAAAAGATATTTCTTGAAAAGAAAGAGAGAGATAGGATCCCTTACATTAAAACGTAACTCTGAAAACTCAAAGGTTGGGACCTTGATGGCTTGGGGGAACCATGGGAGGACTCTTTGTGAGGTAAGGAGACCAGAACATAGTTGGGGAAGAGTGGGGAGTCTAATGGATGAGAGTATGGCTTGGTATTTATAGGGAAAGTGAGGGGACAAGGCATTAATGGCCAAGGGACACCTCATTAGTGGTTTTGGAAAAACCATGGGCTTTGCCATGGTATTTTCCCATGTTATTGGCCACTTGGGACACCTCATACCGTATCTTACTATTCATAAGTCAACCATATTGATTACACACTTAATACATCATTTAATTATGTCATTAAACACCCGTAACTTAAAAACTGTATTTTCACTATTCATCGAAAATTCAACTTTCTCAGAATAATCCCAAAATATCACCTTAACCAAATATCAATGCTCTGATTTCCAAAATGAAATATATTTTATAAAAATAATTTTCTAAATATTTTTAATTTATTTTTTAAATAAATACACTATTCACTGAAAATTCATTTTTTTTAGAAAAAACCCAAAAAATTACTATAACCTAATATCGGTGCTCTGAGTTCAAAAATGAAATCCATTTTATAAAAATAAATTTTTAAGTATTTTTAATTTAATTTTTTATTAAAAACACTATTCACTCGAAAAAAACTAATACTTGAATAATAATTTATGAAATCGTTATTTAACCATTTTATTGAATCACATTACTTAATCAAGGTTCCTAGATTATATTAATACTTTTTTTAAGTGATATTACTAATCCATTTGGACACATTACTAATCCTAATCATAAAATCACTATTCATAATTTACTATTCATCGAAAATTAAGTTGATCTTATTAGAATCTAAATTTCGTACTGAGCATAATTGTAGAACACCATTTTTTGAATATTATTACACATTTTTAATTATTTACCGTTTATATAAACATTTTTAAAATTTCCTTTTTCTGAAATTCATCAAAAATATGCATACTATATTTATCCGATCATTTGAAAATTCATAAACTTCATCATAAGAAGAAATCCCAAATTTTATTTAAAACAAAGGATTAAACAAGGCAGTTACAGTCTCCTTACATAGCCCCTTATCACACCAGCATAGGACCTAAGTGTAAGGTGTGCTAAGGTGAGAGAATCTGAGGGAGGCTCGGCTAACATCGCACGAGTAGTAATTTCTATCAGTTTGAACTTCTCGCAAAGGCAATTCCATTCTAGCTTCACACGATGAAGTTCGGATTGGGTTTGGTCCAGAGAAAATCCCAGTGGTGCAACCTCCTTCCCAAGTTATGTTAGATGGTATTCGATCGGTCTAAGACTACTGGGTGAGGTCATCAAATCTTTTTTCTATAATAATTAACCAAGATTACTTGTATTTAGAGACAATAATCAAAACGTTTAGTTTCCAGTGGTCATATTGACCAATAATCATATAACAGTCAAAGCCCAACAGTCTCATTTTAATTATACTCATGTTATCAAATGAAACTTTTTTGTTGAGTATAAAAATAAAATAACACACAAAATTAGGAAACAATATTTATTCAAAATTTCGGGTCTTTACAATCTTTCTCCCTTATGAAATTGCGTCCTCGCAATTTTTTTAAAATTGGGTTTTGAAAATTCATTGAATGTCCCACATAAGAAAAGGAGTCAGAAAAACTATTACTTTAAAAGAATGAAAGGGAAGTACAAAGGCCACCTGAGTTAACCCATACTAGGATTCCATGGAGGAAAACATGGAAATGGAAGAAAAAAGAAAGGGTCAAATTCTGGGGGAGAGTGATAGAAAACATGATTAGGAGAAACATAACAATAAGAAAATCCCAAACATACGATGTGTGTAAACAGTCTTTGATTACCTAGTAGGAAACGTAATCCAACAACATTTTTGTTTGACGTTCCTTTTAATAATTTTGAGGAATTCATTTACTACATAGAACAAAAACATAATAAAATATACCTACCTTCATGTAGATTTTCATCCTTTAATAAGTTTCTACCAAAACTAATCTTTTCTCCAAACGATGAGCATTCAAAATTACTTGGTCTCATCAAAACACAAGAATCATCTTCTAGAGAATCACATAATCCATAAAATATTAACTATCTATTTCTTCTATCTTTAAACATTATCCCAAAAAACAGAAAGGGTAGGGTAAAACAACTCTTCAAAAAGAAATAATCCCATAGGAATGGAAACTACTTTTAAATATTCAATGTTCCATGGTACTACCGAAATTTTATCATAGTCCATTCCATAAATAACAGTCTTTAAAATTCCTCAAAATAAACCAAACTAAGATTGAAACCCAAATACAAGAAGGATTTGATAACATAGTCTTCCAAAATAATAATAATATTTTAATCTACTAATCATCCCTGTCATATTAATACGGAAATCGTCGCATTTTCTATCACATTGGTTGTTGGTACATGTTCTTCCATTTCCCTCCATTAACTATGAAAAGAAAGTACAATTAGGGGCTTGAATACATAGCCAATAATCATGAAAAGGAACTTAAAGCATATAAGGATAACTTGTAGAAGAAAATTATACCCTAACTTGTGATCCCCTAGGTTCCCATCTAGGTTATCCATGATCATATATTCTTATGTGAATCTTTATTTTATTTTATCTTTGTTCCTTTATCAATGGTTCATACTAAGATTATGAGTTTACCAAAGCATATCCCTTGGGAGTGTCGTAACCAAGAGTGCAGCAAGGCCCATTGTCGTGTACCCGTTCCCATTTGAGTCTAGCTCAAAGTAGTGTTTTTGGGTTTTACCCCTATGTACATCTGTGCCAGAGCCACCTCTACCTGCTCGTATCCAGCAAAGGATGTATTTTCTTGGAAACCCCTTACTCATTACTCACCAAAATACCAGGAAGATTTCCTATATTTAAACTTTTATATAGGGTTATTCCAAGAGATTTCATATCATAATTTACACAAATAACTAAACCATCCTTTGATACCAACTATAGCATCCTGCCTTTTTATAACATAAACTTTCATTACATTTTACAAAACCGAGGATCTTTAAGGTTTAGTGTCTTGGAAACCAGGAACTTTAAACAAGAAAACATAAAAGATTCTTCTTAAACACTTGAAAGGCTTCTCCTCATGTTCATCCTAGGTTCAATACTGCATCTCATAACCTGGGGACATACATCAAAAGAAAGGGTGAGCAGAAGGCCCAGTAAGGGAAACAAGAGAAACATTTTACATGTGAACTTGAGATACTACAATAAGGTCATGAAAAGAACATTAAGGTAGGAGAAAGAAATCATGAGGAATATCATAATAAAAATAACATTTTTCATAACTTGAATTTGTGGCTGCATCATTTATCATAGACAATCATGAACATATCACCAAGGTCCATCCCCAAGGTGTCATTTGAAAATTACCAAGGTTATTCACCAAGGTATCGTGAAAATTGTAATTTCTAGTGGTTACATCATTACCCAATGCATTAGAGCGATATCAAGGCGCACCCTTAAATTTTCCTTTATAATCATGTGAGCCAAATATATCATCATCAAAAATTTCATAAAGAACCCATATAGCACAAAATAAATGGGTTTCATTTCATAATCATAACGTTTTAAAAACTGCTTTAAAGACATTATCTTAATGTCACTTTAAACCCACGGAAAGGGAAAGCGGGGCTCATGTATGTAAATCCCAGAATTTAAAATAGAAAATTGGATATATATGTGAATACCCTTGTAGAAATAAGAGTTTTGAGTATTCACTTTATAAAATAAAATAATTTTGAGAAAAGAGAGAGGCATTTTAGATGAAAATTCTGCAGTATAACGGCTATGTTACAAGGTTTTAGAAAACATTTAAAATAGAGGGGACATGGGTCACCCACTCATAAATGATCGATAAAACAGTAGGGGGACAGAATATAAGGGATTTATGAACATGTTATAGAAATTTGAACGATATAACATATGAAATGAAAAACATGGAATTGAGACAAAAATAAGATTTCTCTTATGAAAATTTGGCAGACTAACGACGTTACATAAACTTCAACCAAAAATGAATTGATGAGATCATATAGGGTCTCTCATCATATGAACATAAAATATCAGTATGATAGATATAGAGATAATACCCCAACATAATAAAAAGAAACTTCCAAGACTTGACATTGAATTAGAACTTTGAAAAGGGAGAAAGGTGCAAGGACCACTTAAAAATTCAGCAGCCTAACGACGCCACTTAAACTTCAAAATACTGAATTGAAGAGATAAAATTGGGTCTCTCATAATATGGTCATAAAATATCAGTATGATAGATATATAGATCATACCCCAACATAATAAAAAGTAACTTGAAACAATTGACATGAAAGTAGAACTTCAAAACGAGAAGGGTGAAGAACCACTTAAAAATTCGGCAGCCTAACAACGCCACTTAAAACATCAAAATATTGAATTGAAGAGATCAAATGGGGTCTATCAACATATGATAATAAAATATCAGTATGATAAATATAGAGATCATACCCCAAAATAATAAAATGGAACTTGAAATACTTTACATGAAAATAGATCTTGAAAATGAGAAGGGAGAAAGAATCTGTTACAAAAATTTCGGCAGCCTAACGGTGCCACTTAAAACTTCATAAAACAAAATAATGAGAGTAATAGGGGATCTCTCATTATGTTAACATGAAAAGGGAAGTAAGATGAGTATAAAAGAACACCCTTTAAAATAAGAACATGGAGCATAAAAGAAATTACATAAAAGAGATTTCTTGAAAAGAAAGAGAGAGATCAGATCCCTTACCTTAAAATGTAACTCTTAAAACCCAAAGGTTGGGACCTTGAGGGCTTGGGGGCACCTTGGGAGGACTACTTGGGAGGTAATGAGACCAGAACATTGTTGGTGAAGAGTGGGGAGTCGAATTTATGAGAGTATGGCTTGGTATTTATAGGGAAAGTGAGGGGACAAGGCATTAATGGCCAAAGGGACACCTCATTAGTGGTTTTGGCAAAACCATGGGCTTGCCCATGGTATTTGCACATGGTATTGGCCACTTGGGACACATCATAACTTATCTTACTATTCATTAGTCGACTATATTGATTACATACTTAATACATCATTTAATGATGTCATTAAACACCTGTAACTTAAAAACTGTATTTTCACTATTCATCGAAAATTCAACTTTCTCATAATAATCCCAAAATTTCACCTTAACCAAATATCAATGCTCTGATTTCAAAAATGAACTCCATTTTATAAAAATTATTTTCTAATTATTTTTAATATATTTTTTAAATAAAAACAGTATTCACCGAAAATTCATTTTTTTAGAAAAAACCCCAAAAATTACCATAACATAATATCGGTGCTCTGAGTTCAAAAATGAAATCCATTTTATAAAAATAATTTTTAATTAAAAAACACTATTTACTCAAAAAAAACTAATACTTGAATAATAATTAATGAAATCGTTATTTAACCATTTTATTGAATCACATTACTTAATCAAGGTGCCTAGATTATATTAATACTTTCTTTAAGTGAGATTACTAATACATTTGGACACATTACTAATCTTAATCATAAAACCAATATTCATAATTTACTATTCATCAAAAATTATGTTGATCTTATTAGAATCTAAATTTTGTACTGAGCATAATTGTAGAAGACCATATTTTGAATATCATTACACATTTTTAATTATTTAAGGTTTACATAAACATTTTTAGAATATCCTTTTTATAAAATTCATCAGAAATATGCATACTATATTTATCCGGTCATTTGAAAATTCATAAACTTCATCATAATAAGAAATCCCAATTTTTATTTAAAACAAAGGATTACACAAGGCTGTTACGGTCTCCTTACATATCCCCTTATCACACCAGCATAGGACCTATGTGTAAGGTGTGCTAAGGTGAGAGAATCTGAGGGAGGCTCAGCTAACATCGCACGAGTAGTAATTTCTATTAGTTTTATCTTCTCACAAATGTGATTCCATTCTCGCTTCACACGATGAAGTTTGGCATGGGTTTGGTCCAGAGCAAAGCCCAGTGGTGCTACCTCCTTCCCAGGTTCTGTTAGATGGGCTTCTATCAGTCCAAGACTACTGGGTGAGGTCATCGAATCATATTTCTATAATAATTAACCAAGATTACTTGTATTTAGAGAATATAATCAAAATGTTTAGTTTCCAGTGGTCATATTGACCAATGGTCATATAACAGTCCAAGCCCAATGGTCTCATTTTAATTATAATCATGTTATCAAATGAAACATTTTTGTTGAGTATAAAAAGAAAATAACACACAAAATTTGGAAACAATATTTATTCAAAATTTTGGGTCGTTATAGAGGATGGATTCATAATTTATAAAACATATATGTGACTTTTCCTGATTATGTCATTCCTATTTATAATAATTATCTCTTACTCTTTGATTTTGGTTTTAGCCAATGGCTAGAATCGGAAGGAACCATAGTAATGTTTATTGTGACGAGAAATGAAAAAAATGTCCTCCTGAAGATCCTATGTCTATGGGGGATGGCATATAAATCCTTGTTGATATACTCTCATAGATTTCTCAAGATATGAATCATGATGTGTTTCCAAACTAGCAATGGAGGGAAGAAAGTTTGATTGAGTCCTTCCTAAGGAATAGTCCACCATTATTTATTTCGTTATCTTATTAACTTGTTTCTGAAACCTAAATCAGTACAAATAAGAATATATTATATATTTTCATGTGTTTGGATCATGATAAAGTCATTTAGGTTGTTTATCAGTTAGAAGGTGAAGTAGACTAGTGGTTGACACTAAAAGAAATTTAGGAACAAAGATAAAATTGAATCCACTGATTATTATGTGTTTAAGAACATATTATTATTTAAGTACATTCCTCGTGTTCTTTATACGATGTTGGAAAAGGAGTTCTTTGAGTTGAAGAGAAAGGATGATAAATATGTTGTTCTGTATGGGGCTAAATTCACCTGAATTGTGAGGTATACTACTTGTATTATCATCCATCCCAAATGTAATGTTCAAAAATTATACAGTATCATAAAAACAATTCATCAAAGGTAATTAGACTTAGAAATCAATATTAGTCATGAGATGATTGTGCATTGTGAAAGAAAGGTTGAAATAGAGCTTGGAGTTAGTTACCAATCTGATGATTTTACAAGAATAAGAGGATGCATTTTAAGGGGGAATTTAAAAACAATGGAGAGATGAAATGTTACAAATACCAATTTCCAAAAACAATCAATAAGAAAACATAGTAGAATTTTTGAATGGAATAATAAGGTGTTTCATGTGTGGGAGTCCATACCACATGGAAAATTATTTTTTAGCGATGATAAGAGGAAACTCATTGAAATGAGTAGAGAGAAAGCTATACAGAATTTACTACCAACACTTCAGTTTTTCATGTGCATGTAGTTTGGTAATTATGGAAATCAATTCCCCAAAAAAGGGATAATATGGATTATAATACCCAAAATCCTTTGAAGAACAACTAAAAAGGTAAATCTTCTGTAATCACAATGGATGAAGTGAATAAAGAAAATTTGGGAAAATATTATCCATTCCCAACATAGTTGGGAATTTCATGTTCAATTTTTTATGAATAATCCCTATGATAATGTTTTTGTAATTGATTTAGTGATGTTTCATGTTATTATATCACTATATATAAATTTTGGAATAATAAAATCGAATTAAATGTTATATTAGTGCATGGATGAACTCATGTATTCAATACATATGTTTCTATTATAAGATAAGATAATATTTAATGATTGAAGGGTGATTTATATTTTGGAAGGGTCATAAGGTTATCCATTTATGGAATGTTTAAGTCTATCTTTAAATAATGTTTCTATTGGGATTAATGTGTTTTATCACTACAAGAGGACATATTCATATTACATAACCTTTTGGTGTTGATTTTAACTGATGATAGTTAAGATGTCAAATAATTGATCTCATGATCTGTTAGTGTTTCATGAATGAATAATTCACCATCATTTCTATAGAAATAATAAACATGATCAAGGAACAAAAAATGGTGATATTTTATGGAAATCCTGTGAGTATATGTTTTCAATAAAATTCTTTAACACTATAAAAAAGTATCTTCAAACAAAAAATGTTATGCTGGTATATTTGTTTATGATGAATCATATAGTACCACGGTACATCGTAGATTTATGGAATTTTGATTGTTAACAGTCTATTTGAGTTATTTTATACCACTATTCATCATAACATTATAGTTATATTTATCTTCTATGTCCATGTATTCACTTCCCAACTATATACTCCTATGTGGAATCCTATTTATATGTTACACAGGGAAACATGATGTTCCCATATTTCCCCTCTCAAATGATTTTCTGGTATTCATTTTTATTATGTGGGTTTCAGTGAATGAAACTTTTATGTATTAAGCCTTTATTAAGATTTATGAACATCTAGGTTGAAATTCATTTTAAGGGGTGTACAATGTAACACCATGTGTTTTTATGGTCTTTTTAATCAAATAAATTAAATTTTCATTTATGTTATTAAATTATTTAATTAGAACATTCCTTTTATATGGAAACAACTTTGTGCACATTACAAGGAACATGATATTGGCATATGTTACACAAAACACCCACTTGGTGTACGTTATGCACCACACTGATGTATCTATGAAACATCATTTTATTATTATAAATATTTAAATAAGATTATTGTAACTTAGTTGTTAAAAATGGTAAAATGATCATTAATAAATACCTCTAAAATATTTATTACACATTATTTTAT
This sequence comes from Viscum album, assembly GCA_963277665.1. Lineage (NCBI taxonomy): Eukaryota > Viridiplantae > Streptophyta > Magnoliopsida > Santalales > Viscaceae > Viscum > Viscum album. The sequence goes on from OY728146.1 coordinate 367,961,819, forward strand.
TAAATAAAACTTGTTAATAAATAAATATAAGATTTTTTTCAAGTCCTTTTATATTTAATAATATTGTTTTCTCAAATGAACATCATTTAATGTCCTTTTGTACAAAAAATTAAAATTAACATTAGACACATTAAGAAAATGATTTTTTTAAAAATAAAATTTATTTTTAAATTTATAATGTCAAAAAAAATATTAGTTATAATCTTCATGATATTTCTAAGAAACATCATTTTTGATGAATAGGAAAAAAATACCATATTTTAATTCAAAACTGCTTTTGAAACTAATTTTTTTAGGATAAATTATTTTTTAATTTTTTATAAAATATTAATTAGATTGTATTGATAAAAATTAATCCCATTTCTAAAATTTTTTCTAATTTCAAATTGAAATTAGACATTAAATCCAGGAAATCAGTTGATCTGTTTTACATTAAAACTATGCATTATCAACTAGTAAATGAGAGAAGTATTAAATTAATTTCTTGCACATATATGATTTTAATTTTGAAAAATTGATTCCATATTTGGAATTATATGTATTTAGAATTTATAATATGGTCAACTTGGTTTTTGACCAAAAATATTAGCAAAATCGATTAAAATTAGTTACATCGATTAAAGTTAAATTATCACTAATATTGGACTTAACCAGAACCCTAAGGCCAAAAACGACTAATACAAATGTTAAAAATAAATCTTATGTCCATATCTAGAACTCTTAATACATTTTCTTGTAATTTTATATTTATTGGATAGACATGCATGATGAAAAACATGGGTGGAATTTTCTCTTCAAATATTTACAAGGGTGCCCCTTCTCCTTCACTATAGAAATGACACCACCTCTCCCTTTTCTTAAAACCTATCAAAATCTTAAGATCTTCCATGATATTCCAAATACACTTCAAAAATTCCCTACCTTACTCCTTGAATCCAACAATTGGGTAGAAATTCTTCCATGTAATCCTTTTGGCAGAAACCAAAAAGAGTTACATGAATAAGAGGTAATAATTTTCTCGATCTCAGTTCTTTTATTTTCCATCTCCACCCATAGAATATCATTATTCCATTATTGTATAAAAAAACTATTATAATAAATATTATTTTTTATGATAATATTTTGAGCTACACACACCTTAATCTAATGGATAATGAACATATTGTTTATGGGTATAGTGAACTACAACCTCACTAAACAGTGATTGTTATTTATCTTTTACCCCATATCATGGTGTAAATTATATTCCGAAAACTATTTATATATCTCATATATTATATTAATAATGTATTTTAACTTCTTTATTCCATTTTAAAATAGATAAAAAATTTTACATCCAATATTTTTTAATATTATATTTTCGTTTGAGGATGTGTGGACATCACCCCCTCAATGATACATGATACATTCATACACTACATTGATTGAAATATGGATGGTTTTAGTGAATATATATGAACAATATGATATAATAGATCTAATTTAATAATTATATATATATATATTTCTTTATCTTTATTTCTTTCAACACGATAATTAATCGGAAATAGCGTTCAAGCATACGTACGACCAACTATATCCATAAACAGTGTATTCCATTTTCTAATTATATTTTGTAATGATTACTATAATACACATATCCTGAATATAAATTATATTTATATCATGTTTTACATTCTCAAATCATGATATAAATATATATGAACAATGATAAAACAAATTCTAACACAGGTAAAGAATAAAGCGAATATTACGTGAAGTGAACCTTACCATAGGATTGTTACCAAGAGGGGAATATAATGTCATAATAAACCCTTATATGTTATTAAATATAATAATATGGCTATATTAATGACATATAATTAATTAATATATATTATTCAGGTGGATTGAATGAGTTTTATGAGATTCAAGACACAAGGGAATGCGATTTCATCTCACTTTTAATTTTTGTGAGATACATGATCTATTAAAAAATATTTCCTTTTATGTGATTTTTATATATACCATTTATTTAATAAATTAATCTTATAGTTAAATATATGGGTAGTTACATATCCATTTTATGACTTTTATTTCATGGGGTATTAATTCAAAAGTTACCAAATCCCTAAAATAATATTGTCTCAATTTACCTTCATTGAGACCAATGCTTTTTATGTTCCAAAATTATGTTTGAGGTCTGTAAACATACATTTTAAATTTTATATCTTGAATATATATATTTTAGTGATATTATAATCTTAATGTAAATTTAGTTTCTTACCCAATGATCGTGATCCTATGTTACCAAGTGATATGATTTTATTGAAACAATCTCATCGCTTTTCATGATTTTTTATGTTTATGCTTCCGTTGATGAAATATTACAGCCAATCTCACAATATTTTAAACAATTTTAATCCCATAGGCTTATTCATTATATAATAATGTATATGATCAATATTTCTATATTCTTTATAAAAGATAGTTAAGAAATGTTTTTATAAAAGACAAAAATTACCCTCTCTCCAGGTGGAAAATGATGTGATCTAAAAAGGGTTTCCAAGTATATTCTAGTAGTCTCATATTATCTTTAAAAGTCATCTCTACCATTTTTGAATTTAACCAATTCATCCAAAGGAATCATATTTTTTTCTTTCCAAGTGAGGAATTTTTTTAACAATTTTACCATACAAAATGAATGTTTTTTACCTCGTATGATATATAGGATTTATCCTTTCTTAATCCTTTGAATATATCATTCCAAGTTAAAATGATCATCTTTTTAAGAATTTTTTAAAAAATATATTTTCAAATAAATGGTTTACTAAAAATTTTCAGTATCCTTTTATATGTTTTTATGTAAAATTGTTTTGAAATCATTTTCTATCACAATTTATCTGTTTTCAATTAAAAAGGTTTCGTAATGGTTTTTAAAGCCTTTATTTTAATCCTTTAAGATTATTTCAAGAAAATGGTTTTCCAAAAAATAATGTTTTAAATATCCTTTTCGAAAATAAAATTTTATTTTCCTCAAGAAATGTTTCCAAAATATTCTTCGATGTAATTTCCCATTTATGATGATATCTATTGATGTTAATCAAGACCTTATGGGAAATGATTCCAAGGTTACATTAAAATTATATCTTGAATGGTTTGTGTTTTGATGGAATTATTCGTATGAAACACATTTCTCTTTGAGGGGATATATTCATTTGAAACCTAATTTATTCAATGGTTATTCTTTGACAAAATGAGTATGAAACCTATTTAATTTTCATATGTTACGATGTGAGGAAATGTTAATGATATCCATTTCATTTCATGTGTTATGATTTAATGTTTAGAAAAATTATCTCTTTTTATGGGTCATGATATGATGATGTTTTGTTGTCATTTGAATCATGTATGAGTTATTTTATTTTAATATTGATGTGACCTATATCTCCTTCTATTTCACTAGGAAATCATATATGACTCATTAGTATAAATGTTATGAATGAACCTGATTACATATTCACAATGTCATGAATAGGCAATGTTTTATGTCCAAATGTTTAGACATGAACCTTATTACATGTTCACAATGTTATGATTAAACCATATTACAAATTCACAATGTCATTAATGGACCTAGTTTCATGTCCATATCTGTATGGATAAACCATATCACACATTCACAATGTGATGCGTGAATATGATTATATTTTCACAATGTTATGCATGGAATTGGTTTCATTCCCATAAGGTATTATGTGATCCTTTAAATGTTTATAATTTTATTCAATGAAATGGTTTCATGTCCATATGTTTATGTTAATGATTATTTCATGTCCACAATATAATGAGGGAACAAGTTTCTACTTGTACATGTTTAGAATTTTATCAAAAAATGTGCATTTGATATGTTAAATGACATATAACTTTGTTATGATTTCAGGAATAATGCTCTTAACTCTCTTATGATCCACTAACTATGAACATCAATTATATATTATGATCTAAAATATGTTGGGTATGATCTTAAAAATTTATTCTCATGATCCATATGCTTTTTCATGTTATTCTTAGTCATTTACTTTATTTACACCTAATAAGGATCTATGCTCACCCAGTTATTATGTTTCCTTTCCCGAGGTAAAGAAGAATGTTTTTAGGAATAATTGCTAATGGTGAATATATTCATGGGAGATGATGAAGATATTTTCGAATTTATATGATTTTGAATCCACGTATCCAATAACACAAAACTATTATTGTTTTGAGTCATGTATTATTGTAATAACTAAATATACATTAGAAAGGTGTAATATCCATGTATATTAAGACTATTTCACTATTAAGCACATGTCACACCATTAAGGAACAAATCCAAGACTACCGCTAGGGGTAAGTATTACATAAGAATCATGGTAAACTTCTTTCCTATGATTGTATGCATGGTTGGAATACCCATATAATGGTCACACTATCCTATGTAATGATATTCCCCATTGATAGATCACATAATAATATATAGAGAGCCTACTAATGAAAATATGGGATTCCATAGTTAATTCCATTCTAATGCACTAACCATCATATGAATTCCATAATTAATTAGTCATCTTATCCACACTCTATCTCTAAAAAGGTAGAAAAGACAGTTGGAGCCACCAATCTACCTGATTACAGACAAAAATGATTCCAAAAGTTATGAAAAAATCATAGATAAGGGAAAAAATAAAAAGGAATTAATATAAAATAATGAGAATTTTTTTTAGTAATCATACATAGACACATGTTATTAAACATTAAACATGGACCCACATGCCACACACACACATACCCACATATCTGTGTTTTATCATCAAACATGGTCTCATTAGCTACGTAAAATCACATTCGGACCATAAATTCATAATGGGCCTTTTTATGTTAAGGGACATCCTACCTCATTATTTTTGAAAACAATTTCAAGGTCCATAAATATCATAGTAACATAAATTATGTTCTTATAGAAAATAAAACAACCTCTCATGCTAAGAGTCCCTAAAACAAATTCCAATCCAATATTTAATGGGTTATAGAATGAGGCACAATAATTATTCTAGAAATGTTGTATAAATAATACTCACCCTAAAAAACATGGACATTGAAATAATTAAAAACTTATTCATGTAAGGGTGAATTCATCACTCATGGAACATCAAACAATTAAGGTAGATATAAATCCTATGAATTAGAATCAAGTAGGATTTCTTCTATCATTTATGGTTAAAATTATTTCAACATTTCTCAATTAGGACAATGAATAAACATTTACCCATGGAATTATATTTTACAATGAATATCATCCAAATACATTCCCATAAATCACCTTGAAGGTGATCAAGTATTTTTATAAAATTCATATTTTTTATAGACCAATCAGGGAAGCTGTGTGATTTTATTAATAGATGAAATAATTGAGTTAAAATTACAATCATGCCATAAAAATTAAGTTTCAAAAATTTTACCTTTCAAAAATTCAATATTTTCAAGAAAAGGTGGTTGTTTTGTCTATTTGAAACAACAAAAATCCATCCACACAGCCTACATTGGGGTCTCTACATTGGCTGTAGTGGCCTCCAGAACACTATCCTTCCATTTTAATCTCCATTGAAATTTTATGAAATCCCAAGGAATATATCTGCACCATTTCGTCCACCACGAGCTTAGTTAGGTCACTATAGTCGTGCCCCATAAGTACTTTACTAGAAAACCCTGTTCATCAACATGTATTGTACTAGTTTTTTCCCTCGCTAAATTTTAAATATGATCTCAATAGGGACCACCATGTTTATTTTGTATCCTATGACGGACTGGAAATTCTTCAAACCACCCAAAATAAACATAGAATCTCAGAAGACATTACCCATGTGTGGATTTACACAAACGAATTATGGAGTATATGAAAATAAGGCTCAACAAATTATAAATTGAGTTATATGGATTTACATTCATCCACTATATGTACTTATGATCCTTGATATGTGTCTATTTCAATCCTACACGAACAACTTAGGCCACTGAGTTTTTAGATTAAATTATTACTCCCATATTTCCTTCTATTTCCATAAATGATGATGTATGACTTGAAAATATGGATCCATCTTACCCCTCAACTACTTCTCACATTATAAAATGATCTTCCCTAGTCACTCGATAAAACATGTGTATGGTTCCAACATAATGTCCTCAAAATCAATCACAAGAACTAGATCATGTATAATAAGAAGGTACTATCAAGAATCCCTGAGCTGTAATTCTTTTTATAAAATTCTTATCAAAAATTTATATTTCTGATAAGAATTTTCTCACTATTAAAAATTATAAATTCATAAGGAAATATTATGGGTTTTCTTTAAAAAATACGTATTCTAGGGGATACCCACACACAAGGTATAACACTATTAATTATACTAATGGATCAATCCCTGTCCTCAATAACATCACATTAGTCACAAATTGATATATAAAATAATATTATGCCCATATTTAACTAACAAATACCACTGAGATATCATAATAGTAAGAACACATATATATTACTCAATAGAGAATATAGATCTATCCCAAATAGTTTTAAAAATCAATGAATTTAATTAACAAACTACTTTTCATAGCCCAAAATTTGTATATATGAAATACGATATTATGTTCCTACTCAATATGAATTAACTAAAAAAATACAATAAAACGGTAATATAAATTTCATCACATATAATGCAGAGGCTCATTACACATGAGTTATATATAAACATGTAAAATTATATTCCAATTCTTTACACTCTCTACCTCTTTTCTAACATAACTTAAAAATAAATTAATGAAATGATTATTAGTCCCTTTGATACTATATTTAAACTCCCCTACATGAATCTCTAAATCTGAGTTAAATAGTCACGTAATATCATGGGTGCACATAGATTACTTTAGACCCTCACTGATTTTCTTCAACATGTTTTATACAGGGAGTCATAAATGAGGTTATGTGAAACATCAACTCATACATGGGTTCTTGGGTATGATAATTATATATTTAACTAAAATTGTGTTCCTTGAATGAGATTACACATGTGGAAATACCAGAAAATCCATCATTTTGACTACGAGGAATAATCATATTATGTACTTTACTATGTAAAATGGTTCGTATATATCTATCTTTAGTAGCCAAATGGGTGGGGGTATTGATGATATCATATGATACTTGTGTGTCACTGCATAATGATTATTGTAATATAATCCATATCTTTGTATGATTCTAAGGAAATTTTCTAATATTCATGGGATTGTGATTATATTTTTTGGATGATTGTAATATGTGGACCATGGGTAAGTGGCTTATAATTTAAGATTATATGAACTAATATTATATAGGATTGTTTATATTGTTTTATATTTAAGGTAATAATTTATAATAATGTGAAATATTTTTTAAGGGAATAATTTTATGTTTTCAATTATAATTAATGATTCGTGCATTTGGTTTTCTTATTCATGTTTTGTTTTCTATGTTTACTTTTATAAGGTCATGGTTTTAAGAATATGATTAATGTTTTAATGATTTAATGTTAATATGGTTATGTGTTAGTGGATTTTAGGTTTAGTATATTTGGACTATCGGTAAGTGTCTAATTATTTATTATTATACATGTTTATGTTTTATGGTATTAGAACATATGTATTATGTCAAGGATTAAGATTAATAGACATAGTATTTAGTTATTAGAGTTATACATTATCAATTATCATTCATATGAATTTGATAAAAAATAGTACATGCTCAATAAAAACATTATTTATACATAAAAATTATAAAATATCTCTACATTGTAACACTATTTTGGGATGATTCTTAATTATTTTATATTTGGACACTAATTCTAATTTTTACCTTCTTCATGATATATTTTGCATCCAAGTATCATTCCTCATTCTCAAGTCCATTGTATCTTAGTAATAATATTTATGTATATAGCCACACCCTTCCCCATAACCTACACATGCAGGGAATTAATATAGGTTCTTCGTACGTTATTATAAAATTTTAAACCACTCCAATAGGAATCCATAATGAACAATGTAATCCAATATGTGTTTTAAGGTTTTATACTAGTTCCACATGTGATCCCCATGATAATATGAATTTTTTTCATGATTCAATGTTATTTTCTAATGTATTACATTGTATTTAAAACATTACATAGTAACAATATATTTATTCAAGTAAAATAACCAAAACTCAATCCCCCATTCATATTAATGTGCCTTGGAACTCCATGAATTATAATTTACATCCCATTAAATTGATTCTTCATAACAAATATGGGGATTATTAATCGATATTTCATTCAAAGTCCTAAAAAATGTTTACCAACCCACATCCCATTATGTATCCTATAATTGGATGATAGAATTTGTTTGATGTTTTACATAACACATCAAAATATGTTTTTAAACACCAGTATAATGATTGGAATCATATAACCATCCGTAAATGCCCCATTCATCAGTTTCGTAGTATTTACGGGCTTGTGTTTATATCTTCACCAATCATCATATACTAGAGACCATTTCCCTTTTGGAATATGTATTATAGAATCATAGATATGATGATGTTAAATTTATATTTATTCTAACTATTCCTTATATTCTCTATTTTATGGTTATTATACTATAAAAAAATTTGTGTTCATAATTAAAATTATATTTTTAGTGTACATAATATATAAAATTATGTATTAAAGGTTGCATGCCGAATATAATGACCACATTATTTGTTGACACTTAGTGAAATTAATTATGTACCTTACTTTAAATATGTGTAATGAGATGTCAGTAATAAGGATTGGGTTTTCATTATATAATCCCCTATAGTTAACCTCCTACGTATTTTTTATATAATGATTGGATATGAAGTATTTCCCATGGGTTTTCATTACCTTTCTGTTTGTACAGGTTGTAAACCAACACTAGCAATTAAATTTTTTATTATATATAATTGAAATTTTCTCTACTATAGTAGCATGATTACCATAATGTTTGGAATCAATGAGAAGTGATATATATACATATCATATAGAAATGAACATTCTATTTGAATTAATTATTTGAAATGTGGAAAAATCGAAATGATAGCCAAAATAAATAAAAAATATTTTTGAACTTTACCATAGATCTGTCAGCATTACTGTATTTTGAGATGTTTCATGTATTATTCAAAGGACATGAACATTATTAGTATAATAAAAAACTCCCATTGGTTGCATATTTTTTAGTTATCCAGATCAATATATACTTGTACAATTTCATTTTTTTTTCATAAAATCCTCCCTATAATAAATAATCTAACATATCAGTTTGTGTATTCTCTCATTAATGGGGGACATAAGAATATCGTGATATTTATTGACCATGTTATAAATAATCAATGTGATTAAATTTATATCTAATATAGAATGATATTATGTAATGAATGGATTTTTATATGTATGAAGGTCATCAATCGTCAATAAATCCTAATAGATAATGAATTGTATTACAATTACCCTCTAGTGTCTTGTCAGTTCATTACCGTTCTTTATTCACTATAATATTTTTCATCACCATTTGAATATTTTATAATATGATTAAAATAAATTGAATTTTTCTCCATATTTATTACCTACAATCCCTATAAATTCACAATTTATTATCATGACATCCAACTCAAAACACATCAATAACTACATTCCATCTAACCAATTTTTCAATGGTCATGGTTTATTAATGTTTTTTCCATTATCATTATCCAATTCATATTGTCCAAATATTTTACAAATTCTTTCAATTTAATTATCTCGTATACCATATTCAATTATTCCAAAATTTATGAAGTCTTCATTAAATATGTTTTTAGTCTTTATAGGGGTTCCACATATGTTTCCTAATACATTATATTACACAATTGAATGTTTTCAAAATTTAATATTGGAGATGTAATATTAGGTTCATCTTAATACCTATATTTCACATTTATATGATAAAACATTATATCATATTTTTTGGAGTGAGCGACTTGAAACTATCTCTAATAACTATGACTAATTACCATAGTTTTGTATCCCTAAACAATAGTAATCTCCATATATAATTAAATTAATCCATGTTCGAGTTATTGAATGAATAATGTTTATTATTATAATTTTTCCTCATAATTGATATATGTATATCATTTCATCCATAATCAATAGATTTGTAAAAAATGTCTATAGGTGATCGACCATATTACAGTCTAAGTTATTATATCTAAATAATTATAGTTTTATAAATTCAAATTGTTCAATATTGAGTAATATTAAAGGTTTAGAACTATTAGTAATTTCATACTATAACAAACACCATGATCATTGAAAATAAATTTTTTATAATAATATATTTGGTCATACATTGTCATATAGATATAAATGTATTATATTATAATATTAAAATATATTGTTGTTTCAAATTTTTTTAAGGAGGTATTTTCTAATATAGAAAATCAACATTTAATGTAATAACTTATAATGATTTTATGACATGATTTTTTGGTAGGTTATGAACATTAAATCCAACTAACCATAATTAGGGAAACATCATTGAGAAGAAATACCCCTAGTATCACACATGGGAGCTCTAAGTGATGTCCCACTATCGTGAATTCCCACATATAATCAATATTAAAATATAATTTTTTAATATTCTATATTGTGAATGAAACAATTATATATTTTATCATTAATTTTATAAATTTTTCTCAAAGAGTTATGTGAAATATAATTTTTTAAAAAAAAAATTATTAATATTATTTAAATAGTCATATATTGTAGTAATATATATGATAAATTTTCAAAAAATTATATTATTACTGCTTACTTTTTAGTCACATAAAATTTAAATTATAATTTTTAAATTTCAAAGCATTTAAAATAAAAATTAAGTCAAAAGTGTTCACAAACATTAACACATATATTAAAATTTTTAAAATAAATGTTAGAAATTTCTATATTATTGGAAAATAATTTTTAAATAACATTAAAACTTTTAAATAAAAAACCAATAATGTGCACATAAATTTTAGATATAAAAACATTTCCACTATGTCACATTAATAAAATACTTAGAAGAAAGTGAATGTCAAAACATTTTTTGATAAGGGGGTGTGAGGGGTTGGAATATTATAGTGAATTTGGATATTAGTAAGAATGATGTTTATTAAAATTATAAGGAAGACGGGTGTCTTACATGGTCCATTTTCATAATAACATTGCAAGCCTATAATTGACAGTGTAAAAAATGTTCATTAAAGTTATGAAGTGTTTTGTTAAATTGGTTATACACAAACCCATTTAATTTTTTTTAATACTATTTCAAAACATCCTTTGATATGAATCTCTATTTATTTTCTCATTTTCCTCTCAAAATATATGTTTTACAGAAAATATCACATCTCAGTCATTATTATGAAAATATATATTTTATTTTCAAATTAAAAGATATAGAAATTCATATGAAGATGTATTAATATATGTGGAATAATTTTATATCCTGTAAAAATTCATTATTACTCAATTAAATTTTATAAATAATAATTAGTCACAATTTCATGAAATGGATTAGTGAAAATGTCCATTAAAATATTATTAATATAAATTCATTATAAATATAAAATGTATCGATTTTTAAAAATCGGTTCATTATGATATGAAATGGGGTTAGTGATGGTATATGGTTCCACTATGAATCTACCATTACCTAGAGCTCATATAATGAATCATACAACTAAAGAAGAAGCTTGTATCAGTGCATCACCTGATCTAGTATATGATCTCTCTAAACAAGTTTATATCTTTGCAGAGATAAAAGGGAAGGTAGACCAGTGGTCCATAGGGAGATAATATCAAGTAGACTCAATGGATATATATGAGTATAATTATAAAAATATATATATATATTAATTAAATGCACGGCCGATTGTCTCCTATTGACCGGTCAAGGTTCCAGTGCTCTTCTAATGTGTATAGCAGCACTCGGGTCGAATCCTCGATGATGATACATTGAAATCGACGTTTGTTTTTAGTTGATTGTATTCTGATTGGGGGTTTGTTTGTAGAGGTTAATTGAAATGAAAAATTGATTATGATTGATTTAACAAATTGATTATTATTTGGGTGAGTTCATCTTTAGTTTATTTATTCTTGTGATATCCTTGAGCTTTTCTTTATATTGCATTTAAATTAACACCCATGTCACAAGTTGACGTTGATTTGAATTCCCAAGTGTTAATGCTTTAATCCAAGCCTTAACATATCTTAGGGTTCTAATCTTGATCATATCTTGTTTATGGGTGTGTATTTATGGTTCCAATAATCCATGGAAACCACACGTTAAACAAAACTAGTCATTAATCCATGACATGCTAAGTCCAACATACACAATGTTAATTCGACGAATACTCATCGAGAAAAATCTCTCAATCGATTAGCATACCTAAATTAAAACTCACCCCAATGAGATATTTACTCAGCAATTATGATGTTTATTAATCGGGTAATATCTGTTTAGGGTGATGAATTATAAAGAGAAGGAAAATAAAGGGACAAGATAATAGTAGTGTGCCGAACACACACACGAAATATTTTGAGAATCAGAAATTGAATTTCGATTGAATGAGGAAGAAAAATAAGGGACTGTAATTGAAAATGATTCAAACTATTTTAAGACCATGAATATTATACTACAGAAGCTGGAGAAGAATAAGAGGTATTGAAGAAGAAAAAATCACTAAAATATGATTGAAATGAAAACAACGTTACACAATTAGAATTGAAAGCAAACACAAACAAACATGAAAGAGAAGTGGAGGAGAGTTCTCTCTTATTGAAAAAAGATCAAATCTTATCCTCCCAGAACCTTTTCAATGATCTAGTAATGCCAAACCTCCTCCTTAAGTGCTGAAGTGCCAACCCTATTTAAAGGAGAGGAGGGGATGTATTTATAGCCCAAGGTGGTGGAATATTTACATTCTAGAAATACCCCTCCACTTGGATCGCCGATATGGACATCCAGACAGCCGAATATTGAGAAATATCCTTCTTCAAAGTTGTAGATAAAAATTTCATCCATCTACTGTGAATAGTTGGAAGCTATTGGACTTATTGAGCCAAAGTTATGGCGGTTTAGTAAACAATTCGGATCTGTCCATTTCAATACAGGATTTTTTGAAGGCCATAGTGTGAATGGGTTTTTGAATAGAAATATGGCCTCAAATAAGAATAATTTCTTCAACAAATTTGGCCACCCAAATCTCATCTTTCACACTGAAAAATAGCAGTTCTAATGGATGTTTAAATCAGGAGCAATGTCAATATTAGTCTGCTGTTTTTAATTCCCATCCAGAATGGTGGGATGGACTTCAATGCATCGGTTGGGCCCCTTGTATTTGTGATTGGGTTCATAAATTTTTATCAAGGACTCCTTAAAATGTCCTCCAAACTTGGGACTAGAATTATGGTATTCATACTTATTGAGTGAGCCCTGTAATTCAACCTTCATATATGGTTCAGTTCTTCACAGTTTCCTTGGGCCTTCTTGTGGGGTCCATATGACCCTCTAAAGGGACAAATTTGCCAAAGCTGACTTCTAATGAAATGTTGTATGTGGAATAGGGAACAAAAAAAACAAAAATCATGCAATTTTGATAAGTAGGGTGATAGTTATTGTTAAAACATTAAATATACTTGAATCTGGATAAATTCAAATAGTGCTCAAAAATTATATTTAATATTTATACATTAATATTTTACAAAAATTATGCACATTTCATATAAAATCAGTAAAGGGAGTATATAAAAAGATATTAAAATTTTAATAACATCAACTCCCCCACAATTAGTCTTATTCATGTTCTCATGAGCAATAAATAAAAAAATAAGACAAACTCATTTTCACTCACCAACAAATATTAAAGTTTTGTTTTCCCAAATCAAGGGAGGTTTAGACTATTTCAATCATCCATATTGAATTCCACCAAAAATTGTTACAGAAATAATGTTCCAAAAACAATTCATTTTTTCATGCTCAACATAAGACATAGAAAATGGTGGCACTCAAAACTTACTCCTCTCAATATGATATAATTCATTTTTGGAGGTTCACTCTTTCACCAACCAAAAGTGAAAATTGTAGTGTTTGAAAAGATCTCTGAGCTTCCAATACCTATCCAAAGTGAACAAGAATAAAGGCGTCTTTTTAATGGGTTTTTCTGTGGCTATGGTATGGTATGGATATAATGTTCAAGATAGAGAAGAAGAGGGTTAAAATACCAACATAGAAAAAGAAATGCACATTTTTTTGAAATAAATTATGGAAATAAATGAAAACACATATTTACAAGTGAATGATTGTTTGAAGAAAGACACAATAGAGGATTAAAATATGAAGGTAATGAGAAGATGAAATATTTACAAAACACAGATCTTTTCCCAATAATATAAGAATATAATACAAGTGTTATTTTTTTTCTTTTTTTCATTGTTTTTTTGAAAGTTGACCTTGAAACAGATCTCACACTCATATCTCAACTCATGTTTGATCTCCTCATGACACTAATTTTAATATTTATAACAAGATCAAAGGTTGAGAAAGAGTGATTTTTGACCTACCCAAGACACAACCCATATTTTCAATTTTATTTATGTTTTTTTATTTTGATTTTTTTTATTTTATTTGATTTTTTTTGGAATTATTTGAACACATTTCAATATCATTTGTACAATAAATTCCCAAATCCCACTAAATTAACCCACCCCCCCCCCCACACACACACACTAAAATGTATTATTTCCCTCAAGAATATGATAACACACCGGAAAGTAAGGAAATTATACCCAAAAATGAAATCCATTCCCCCCACACTTAAATTTCAAAAACTTATGCAATGAAAATCCATGTTGATATTGGGTGGGATAAGGTATTGGGATTGTAATGTGGATATAAAAGAAAAGTTTTTCATAGGCTTGATAAGGATTTCAAAATTAGGATTAATATAAGGGATATGGGAGTCTATTTGGCTATTGTGATTCTCATGTGGTTCATAAAATACCTCTATCATATTAATGCAGACAAAGGTAATAAATTCAGCTTGAAGGTCCACAAACTCAAGACTCACATATGTTGGTGAAAAAAACAAATTTTGAATATATGTCCATAGGTGGCCTTGGCATGAAAGAAAATTTTGTTCTTCACAGTTTGGAAAAACCATTTTCCAAATCAAAAATAGAGCATTAAAAATTTCTTGGTTTTGATACAATATTCTTTATCCAATTTTATGATGAAAACACAAAATTTTTATAATGAAACATATCTATTGACTCTCCAAAATGGTTGGAAAAATTTTAAATATTAAATGTTGAGTAATTATGAGTCTTTGTGTTTGTTTTTTGTTTTTTTATATTTTTTATTATTTTTTTATGAAGACACACACACAAAAAAGGGAAAGAGTAAAAAGGAAAAAAATGTGATGATGAAAGTGGTAAGAAAAACAAAATAAGAATGAGGGAGGAAGGAAGAAGAAATAGTGAGATAGGGAGAGAGGGAGAAGAAGAGTCAAAGGGAAAGAGGTGACACCTGGTTTGGATTTGGTGGGTTGCCATCTCCATCCAGTGGTGGGTCTACTGTGGATCCAATGGAAGTTGATGTTGTTCCAGGATTGCATGTCCTCTCATGGTGATCTTTCAACCGATGTTCATTTACCGTAAATGTCCTTTTGGAAGTGGGGTCTTGGACTTGCACTGCACCAAATGGGTAAACATTAGTAAAAACTAAAGGACTATCCCAACATGAATTAAGCTTACCTGGGTGATGCCGAAATCTTGAATTGAAGGGCATTACCTTTTCACCTTCCTAAAATACCTTTCTCAAGATGTGTTTGTCATGGAGTACCTTAGACTTCTCTTTGTATAGATTGGAATTCTCATAGGATTCAAGTCGAATCTCCTCCAGTTCAGCCAATTGCAAAAATATTTCTTCACCAGATTTTTCACAATCAAAATTAGAGGTTTTCACAGCCCAAAATGACTTCTATTGGATTTAAACTGGTAGATGACATGCTTTACCAAAAACTATCCTAAAGGTAGACATCCCAATGGGTGTTTTATAGGCAGTTAGATAATCCCAAAGTGCTTCACCAAGTGTTTCAAGCTAGTCTTTTCTGGTGGGTATAACAATTCTCTCAAGCACTCTTTTCACTTCTCTATTAAGAAGTTTATCCATGCCATTTTCATGGAGGTGATATGTAGTTGAAGTTTTTTGAACAACCCCATTATTTTTCAAAAGAGATTCCTTGTTTTTATTACAAAAATGGGTTCCTAAGTCACTTATCAAGGCACAAGGTGTGCCAAATCCATGGAATATGTGTGTCTTTAAGAACTCACTAATAGTATGTGAACCATCCTTTCCAGTGGGTTTCTCCACGACCCACCTTGAAACATAATCGACTGCAAGAAGAATGTATGAGAATCCGTTGGAAGGGGGAACTGGTCCCATAAAATCAACGCCCCAAAAATCGAAGATTTCATAAATGATTAAGGTATTTTGGGGAATTTAATTTCTTTTTGAGATTGTGACGATCATTTGGCAAGTGGTACATGATTTACAGAACTCATGTGAGTCCTTGAAGAGTGAAGGACAGAAGAATCTAGAGTCCAGGACATTTCGGGAGGTCCTTTGTGGTCCAAAGTTCCCACCTCTGGGAAGTGAGTGACAGAATTCTAAGATGGAATAATGCTCATTTTCTTCAACATATCTCCTAATTACCATGTCTTCCCCAGTTTTCCAAAGTTTATTTTCTTCCAAAAAATAGTATTTTTCATCACTTTTCAACTTCATTTTTTGTTCTTTTGAAAGCTTTTACATAAAAACACTAGAACCCAAATAATTTACAATTGGTTCATACCATGGTAACTTTGGAGTGAGAGACGAAAGGTTCTCAATGGGGATTCAGGATCAATGATTTCTGAATAAGAAGAATTAGAAATTGTACTCAAGTGATGAGCTGCAGGGTTTTCTTTTCGAGGTCTATCATTGATTTCAAGTTCAAACACTTGTAGCATTAGGATCCACTTTATTAGCCTCGGATTGGAATCACTTTTCTTGAGTAATAACTTTATAGTAGAATGGTCTGTGAAGATGATGATTTTGGCACCTAAGAGATAGGGCTGTAATTTATCTAAAGCAAAAAAAAGCTGTTAAAGTTATTTTTAAGTGACATTGAAGTGATATTTTGTTTCATCCAACGTTTTTGAGGCATAATATATGACATGAGGAATTATTTCTCCGAACGTGGGAGGAGAATTTTGGTATTTGGACTTCTGGATTGAGCTCAGTAATTCAACCTTCATATATGGTCCAGTTTCTTCACAGTTTCCTTGGGCCTTCTTGTTGGGACTATATGACCCTCTAAATGGACGAATTTTACAAAGGTGACTTCTAATGCAATGTTTCAATTGGAATTGGGAACTCTACAAAACAAGAATCATGCAATTTTGATTAATAGGGTGATAGTTATTGTTAAAACAGTAAACAGACTTGAATCTGTATAAATTCAAATAGTGCTCAAAAATTATATTTAATATTTAAACATTAATATTTCACAAAAATTATGCACATTTCATATAAAATAAGTAAAGGGATTATGTAAAAATATATTAAAATATTAATAACATCAATTAAAAATGAAAAAAAGACCCTTTCCATGTTGGGTACATTCCCACACGTTTAAGTGATGAATTTAAATAATGATATGGCCATATAAATGGGGATTTTGAAGGATCTATCATATTAATATCTTGATGTATTATTTTTATAATACAAATAAATAAAGTGAAAACGAATCTTATTTAAATGGATATTATTCTACGTAAAGGTAATTAATTGGATAATAATGAAACGTATAAATCATATTTCAAATTATATTAATTTCTACACTACATAAGAGTCTATAAGAATTAAGAAACATATCTTCATGAGGACATGAAATATATAGATATATTTTATGATATCCTGATGTATACAAACTTTATTTTTTATAATATTAAAATATGCAATGGATGTTATACATTTTTTTGATGAATTCAAAAAGGTTCTCAAAAGTTTAAATATATCTTCAATTAGATTGATATACAATATATTCCATATATGGTTAATTTGAAAATATTAAATAGAATACTCAATGATATTAATAATATTTATGGTTTATAAGGGAAGTTAATAATGTGCACATATATCCATGGACCTGGGGCTATTGAGAGAGGGGATGGAATTTCAACTAAACCATCAGATCATGGTAACTCAAGGAAATAACATGATTTTAGTGGAGGGGGTGAAATACTTGCGGTATAGATTCTCTTAATAAATGAGTAAATGATAAAATGTTAAGAAAAAATAATGGAAACAAGGAAAATCATGTGTTTTTTGGTACTTGATTCTTGTAAGAATACATTGTGTATTTTTTTACAGGTTGTGTTAAATCAAATCACACGAAGGGTGTGTGGATCTATGATAAATGAGGTTTCTATGTTTTCCTTCAATTCCATACATTTATTTATTGTTTATTAATATTACTAATACAATCATAATACTAATAATAATAACAATTATAATTTTTTTGTGGTTGTGGAATGTTTCTGAGCCTATATTGTAGTGGATCTACAATGACGTATATGCTACATAAAGAATGTTTCCAATCATCATTGGATTATAATTTAGTGTATTTTCCCCATTTTATTTGTTTTAAACTATATAATCTTATGTAAAATTAATTTCAAAGACTTAATATATTGTAATGTGAAACTTGAAGGTAGTAAGATGGTAATGTTAGGTTATGTATGTGGACATGTGGAGGAAAATGTGTTTGGGATGTTAAGTGTTTTAATATTTATATAGATACTTTGGATCATTTTAACAAGGATTATTTAGACATTGGAGATATTTAATTATTGATATACGATTGATATGGATTAATGAAACCTCATGATGTGGTTAGTGTTTCTTTGAAATTGTTCTTGTTACCCTTTACTAAAATATTATAAATTAATGTAATTATTATGAAGTGAAATAGAGAATTCCGATGGAAATTACCAATGGCAAACCATCAATTATTATTTATTTAAATCTATAAATTCATAATCTAATTTCACTATTGTATAAGTTACAGAGTATAAGGTGCAATAATTTATTGGAGAAATCATTTCCTTTATAGAGGTGTTGAACGAGAATAAAATATGTTTGCATGGGAGATCCCTTCATGAAGAATAGAGCGAAAGTATCAAAATATAATTGGATTGTAGAATAATTATTTTTTGTATCTGGATGACCACAAAGAGATACTAGAGGCCTATAAATTCTCATTAATTAGTAAATAGTTTATTGTGAAAGGGGAACTAGTGCAGAAAACATTTTTTACGTCGGTTATTTTTCATTATTTACGTCGGTTTTTAGGCGACGTTAATACGGACGACGTTATAAATAACGTTTTTTACGTCGGTTATTTAAAACCCGACGTAACATCCCTAACATAACGGGGGGTTATCACGTCGGTTATTTCTAAACCGACGTGATAAAACGCCTGGGATATCGTTTATCACGTCGGTTATGACATAACTGACGTGATTAACCCTTCCCCGGGCCTATTATCACGTCAGTTTCTTAAATAACCGACGTGATAAAAAGGCCTGGGAAATGTTTTAGCAGGTTGGTTATCCAATAACCGACGTGGTAAATCGATTCCCAGGCCTTTTAGCACGTCGGTTATATTAAGAACCGACGTGATAAAAGGCCCGGGAACGGTTTATCACGTCGGTTCTCGAAAAAACCGACGTGATAAACCCCTACCGATTTATTTACCACGTCGGTTATAAAATAACCGACGTGAAAGCGATATTTTTTTTTTAAAATAATTGCACTGCTCTCACCAAAAAGCAACCAGAAACCAAACAACAAAAATAACCATGCCAGCCCTCCCCCAAGCCCCAACTGAACCCCACCCTCATCTATACCCACCTAACAACCTGGCCAGGCCTCCCCCACCACATTGGAGCCCCACCACAACCCTTGGACACCCCCCACCCCTTGGACAGCCCCCCCCCCCCCACCCTCATTTACACCCCCACGACCCCTAGTACAGCCTCAAACACCCATTGGACACCCCTCCCATATCCCTTGGACACCCCCCACCCCTTGGACAGCCCCCCCACCCTCATTTACACCCCCAAGACCCCTAGTATAGCCTCAAACACCCATTGGACACCCCCCCCCCCACACCTTGACAGCCCTCCCAGACCCCTTGGACACCCCCCCCCCCCCCCCCCCGACCCCTAGACACCCCCCCCCCCCGAGCCCTTGGACAGCCCCAAACACCCCTTGGACACCCCTCCCATATCCCTTGGACACCCCCCCCCCACCCCTTGGACACCCCCCACCCCTTGGACAGCCCCCCCCCCCCCCCACCCTCATTTACACCCAACCGGCCCCTTGGACAGAACTCCCAGACACCTTGGACACCACTCCCATATCCCTTGGACACCCCCCCCCCCCCACCCCTTGGACACCCCCCACCCCTTCGACAGCCCCCCCACCCTCATTTACACCCCCCGAACACTAGGACAGCCCCAAACACCCCTTGGACACCCCTCCCATATCACTGGGACACCCCCCACCCCTTGGACACCCCCCACCCCTTGGACAGCCCCCCCCCCACCCCCTGGACACCCCCCCGACCCCTTGGAAACCCCCCCCCCCCCCCCCGACACCTTGGAAACCCCCCCATCCCCTTGGACAGCCCCAAACACCCCTTGGACACCCCTCCTATATCCCTTGGACACCCCCCCCCCCACCACTTGGACACCCCCCACCCCTTGGACATCCCCCCCCCACCCTCATTTACACCCAACCGACCCCTTGGACAGCCCCAAACACACCTTGGGCACCCCTCCCATATCCCTTGGACACCCCCCACCCCTTGGACACCCCCCACCCTCATTTACACCCCCTCGACCCCTAGGACAGCCCCAAACACACCTTGGACACCCCCCAAACACCCACCCACCCCCTTGGAACCTCTCCCCCCATACCAAAATCCTGACCAGAAAAACCATCAACAGTAGACCAAAACAAGAAGTAGAGAAAATTAAACATTCACTTATATAACATTCAAAACATACACTGTCAACTTCAAAAAAAACTAAATCCAACCTAAATGACTACGGAAAACACAATTACATTGTCAATATTCAAAATTACATTTTACATTACAAACAACTAAAAGTCAATCAAACCTGTAAAATAATTTGACCACTCCACTTGTAAGTGTTTGATATCTTCAGCAGTAAAGGGTTGAGGGTCATCAAAAAGCTACAAAGGAAAAGGATAGTAGTCAACGTGTATAATGAATAAATCAAATTGAAATATTATGAGAAAGAGGAAATCTTACCAGGTCAAAACTCAGAACTGTCCCAGTTGTTATTATTTCATACATAAATCTTAAATGTAATATCTGTATTTGATGATGCCTTGTTGCTCATGACATTTCTGTTTGAATGAGTGTAAATTCAATATATTATTTTTATGTAATAAATCAAAATATACAAATTATAAATGGATATTTACCTTCGCATGTACATATTTGATCTTGAAATTCCTTTTCTTTGCGCTTTTTCGAAAGTGGACCCATGCCCTGTTAGAAAATAATACGAATGGGGTAAATTTAAAATTCATTATAATATATAAAACTATTGTGAAATTGAAACTTACGTTTCCAATATATTCTTAAAACTTTCTCGCACATCATCATGGAGAGAGCATATCCAATAAAGTGCTTTCTCCCTAGGGTAAAAAACCCCTAACATCCAATGATCCCTGATAAAAGGAAATTTAACGTTAGTGGTTTTTTATGTTAAAAGATAATTAACTCTTTGAGAGGGATGTGTTTCATACCTCTCACAAAAAGGCATCATCCAACACTGTGTGATTACATTATTTTCAAATCTATCAGCAATATAAATCATTCTTTGTTCCTCATCCAATGCACATGCTTCAGGGGAAATCAATTGTGGGTCCACGAATCCATATACATCTGTCAGCTCATTCCTCTCACAAATTTTATACAGATACCTAATACAAAGCAGACATAAGTATACATTTTTAATAAATATAACGCAAGGAAAAGGTGTTAAGACTTACATGATAAAAATTTGCACCATGTTGATGCCCAACTTATCTCTAGTGACAAACTCTATGATATCAGTTTTCATAATCCCCCACACTTAGTTCACGCCCACAGACATGAGCTTCCATTGTAAAGTCATAATGATCCGCCAACAAATTTGAATATCTTAACAATTTGTCAAGACTGCTAGTATCTGCATCTGATGTCATAGCTATCTGTCTTTGTTGTTGTCTATACAGTATTTCTTTACCTTTGAAGTATTCCTGTAAAAATAAATTGAAAAATATATTAGTTTTCAAATGATAAAACATTAATAAAAATATAAAATAAAAGATATAACATCCATACCTCTATGGTAATGAGTCGAAGAAGTCTGGATGGCCAAACTAAAAAATGGCCGATACTATGTCCAACTGTCGTCACCTCATCTGTAGGTAATGGTATCCGAGCTGATCTATCTATAATATCTTGTACAGTGACCCTCTGATTCTCTACCTCTAACTGTTGATGATGAACTGTATCTCCTATACAATATATCATCCCATAAGCAACTATATGATGGTGAGGATCATCAACATACAACTCACAATAAGTAGGTAGCTGGACAGCCCCCCGCCCCTCCTGGACACCACCCCCCACCCCCTACCCCCTTGGACACCCCTGGACATCCCCCAACCCTCTGGACAGCCCCCACCCACCCGGACAACCCCAAATACCCTCTGGAGAGGCCGCCACCCACTTGGACAGCCCCCCACACCCATCCAACCCCTTGGACACCCCCCTGGACACCCCACCGACCCCTCTGGACAGGCCGCCACCCCCCTTGGACAGCCCCCCACACCCACCCATCCCCTTGGACACCACCCTGGACACCCCCCGACCCATCTGGACAGCCACCGACCCCTCTAGATAGCACCCCCACCCCTCCTGGACACAACCCCCCACCCCCGACCTGCTTGGACACCCCCCTGGACACCCCCAACCCTCTGGACAGCCCCCCCACCCCTCCTAAACACCACCCCCACCCCCTACCCCCTTGGACTCCCCCCTGGACACCCACCCACACCGTTGGACAGCCCCCCACACCCACCCACCCCCTTGTAAACCCCCCTGGACACCCCCCGACCCCTCTAGACAGCCCCCCACCCCTCCTGGACACCAACCCCCACACCCTACCCCCTTGGACACCCACCTGGACACCCCCCAACCCTCTTGATAGCCCTCCCACCCCCCTGGAATCACTGAAAATTTACCATAACAAGAAGTTGGGCCATTCAAAGAATGTTTTTAGGTGTGGAGGAAGAACTGAGTTTCAATAGATAGAGAAGGAACTCGACATTAGGTTGTCTATTCCAGGTGTGGATTTGAAGGAGTTAATGTTTGTTCAGTGACCCAAGAGATTGAATCAGAAATTCAGATGTTGTGCCATTTTCTCATGATGAGGATGAATAATTAGTGGGGTTTGACTTTTAAATGGAGAGCTTAGCAGACCATCATATTTTCTATAGATCAGTAAAGGATGTTAGCATCGAACATAAGGCTTAAGGGATGCTTTCAGATCCAAATATGTATGTTGATGGATGCAATGGATCTAATAGAGGTTCTAGAAAGAATGGTGGTTTTATTTTTTAGGATAAGTAGTGAAAAAAAACTAGTTAATTTTTTACTTGCTGAAAAGAGGGTATTTAAAATTTTTAACATGCCGAGGGGAAATCTGGTGAGTCCTCCTCGTGAAACTTTGTTTTCAGGGGGTGAAAATGGTGATGTGATCCCAAATCCATGCACCTATGCCATGGTTGTGTGTGAATAAAGTAGTAACAACTGTAAAAGGGAAACCCATCCAAATGGACACGCCCCAACCCTCTCGGGGATTTATAGAAAACGATGAAAAATTAGTGAAATCATAAAATTAGTCAATATTGCAAGTCGAACTAATAGATCTAGGGATGATAAATAAGATTATGGTGCCAAAACGAGTTAAAAGGGTTCGCAATCGAAGAATCTTAGCTAGTTTCAACAAAAAAATCACAACACATATATATATACTATCCGCGAAAAAAAACGAACGAGTGGGAGGATTAACTGAGTGCTGCGAGTTTAGATGATTGATCCGAGGAGATTAAATATGAGAAACGATGATCGCAAAATGAATCTAAACCAACGAAATGGACGAGCCGATTCGGGTTTACGCGCGAGAGAGACGAGTCGCGACTGTCGAAGGTAAACTCGCGAATGACAATCCACGGGTCTGGGTAAATTTTTAAATGAGTTATCACGTCGGTTATTCAATAACCGACGTTATAATTTTTTTAAAAACATTTATAACGTCGGTTATTCAATAACCGATGTAAAAACCTTCCTCCGATTATTTTTTTACGTCGGTTATTTTATAACCGACGTTATAAAGGGCTCAAAATCCGCGTTTTTTTACATCGGTTATTCCATAACCGACGTCAAAAACATCTGCGGATTCTTTTTTTACGTTGGTTATTTTATAACCGACGTAAAAAGGCCTTCAAAAACCGCGTTTTTTACGTCAGTTATTCAATAACCGACGTAACAAACACCCCCCGCTTCTGTTTTTTACGGTGGTTAATGTATAACTGACGTAAAAAACGAAGTCGCGCGATTAATAACGTCGGTTATAAAAATAACCGACGTTATAGGTGTACTAAACACAGGTTTTTACATCGGTTATTAAACCGACGTAAAACACCTCGTTTTACATATTATGACATCGGTTTTATATAACCGACGTAAAAAATGGTGACGTAAAAAACATTTTCTGCACTAGTGGGGGAAAATAGATGAAACCTGACGGGATGAAATTTATGGTATTATGAATTCGGGGATTATATGATTGGAGAATAATTCCCATAGTTAAGGGTAAGGGAAAAAAATTATTTCGATATTTATAAGGTTTAAATAATTATTTGATATTTATTTTTTAAAATCTCAACCCATTGTTGTTTAGTATCAAAAATTTCGAGATCTATATCAACTTGCACATATAGAAACATACTAATTCTCATATGTATGGGGGGAATCATGTTCTAAACTACGTATTATAGCATTATAAAATACTCAAAAATATTTCACGAAGAATTAATGATCCATTATAAGTCTATAAAAGCACAATTTTAGGGAAATTGGGTTACTATTAGTGAGTTATTATAAATGCCGACTAGTAATAACCCATGTTTAGGAAAGTGACTCTGATCTTTAATTAATATAAAAAAATAAATCTATTTTAATATGATTTCAATCCCTATTTTTGTCACTTCTTTGATTGGATGAACATTGTTTAATAATATATAGAAAATTTTGGAAGGTTTGGTGGAAGAAACAAGAGAATATTTCATAAACATATTGTTGAAAGTATAGAAAAATAGAGGATAAAAAAGAAAGAAGATTACCTTCTAATAATCCTGGAGAGAATATGATGTGGATATGAAAAAGAATAGTTTCTTATGTTAATAAATAGGATAATAATGGAAATTTTTTGGTAGTGACTTCTAATCATGAGAATTTTCCTGGGAATTACTCTGAAATAGGTGGATAATGTTCAGATGGTGAAACATATGGAACATGGGATACATATTCAATATGTGCTGAAGGAACATGAAATTAAAGGGATGATTAATAGTTTTTATTTATATACTAATAGTAAATATATGATTAAAAAATTATGCATACGACGAACAAGAATGAAGCATACTATCATATACACTATATAATGATGAAATTTTCATATCTACATTTAATTGATGAATAATACTATAATGATCCTCTATCACACTTGAAAAAAACTACTAAAATGTAGATAATTTACTCCCCTCTCAATTTTTTATCAATGGGATGCCCCAAATAATTCAACACTTGTGTAAGACTCTCTTCCATTCCATGGTAAGCTACTATCTCATGAATTTTATATTGGGATAAGGGAGATAGATTTGCCGAGAATCAACTGAATCTTTAGTGGGACCAATAGATCTTGATCACGTAGTGACCACCACCTTGTATGAAACTTTGTATACACCTAATATTTATATTCATTAACTCATATGATATGAAATTGTTTTGTTATTCATCTTTCATTCTTTAATTTGGTATGAAAATTCTCATTTTATCATCTCATGTGTTACATGTTACAAAAAATCTTTATTTATATACAA
The DNA here is from genome assembly GCA_963277665.1 of Viscum album. Classification (NCBI taxonomy): domain Eukaryota; kingdom Viridiplantae; phylum Streptophyta; class Magnoliopsida; order Santalales; family Viscaceae; genus Viscum; species Viscum album. Next base: position 367,988,243 of record OY728146.1, read on the forward strand.
AGTATAGGAATGTGAAAATTATCCATTAACAATCTATTTCTATAGCAGGGTAGTGGGTATGATATCAATATATCGTATTAAATTTATTAACAACCCTTGTAATAAAAAAATTCATTATTTCCTCTATATTATATCATATCACATGTAAATATTCTACCGTATGATATATGCTAATACACAACATATGTGTAAATTCATTCGGTAATATCTCTTTTATTCAACCTCTTACACTAAATCCATATAGAATTTGTTCCATTTCACTGAATTGTTTTCATATAAAATATCTTTTAAAACCATACATAACATTCCATTTGAATATTTCAAAAATAGTTTTGGAAGTATTTAATATATTTATTTTCATATCATATGAAATGAAATACCTAATTAATAACTACAAAAAATTCCTTTGGAATCAACTATAAAATCTTTTATAGTATTAGTATGAGTAAAACTCAATCCCCATTTATTAAAAAACAATATGTGAACCCATGGTCATTTTTTGTGTTATCAAAAAATATGAATCCCTTGATTTATAAATATAATTAAATTGAAATATATAGAAACTAATTAGTCTCTCTAAATATATAATGGGATCTAGTATTAACGGCATTAGAAAAATGTATCCCTACACCCTTTTACCCAAATTGAATCATATTGTTGATTGTATTTTCATATGATCACCTTTTCAAAGACATCATGTAACTTTGGGATATAGGGTGTTTTAATCTCATATACCCTACTAATATGTTCTTGATTCCCTATGTATTTAGTGACAAGGTTTATTATTACGTCACATTAATTTTCATTTATAGATAATCATGTCTAATGAACTTAACTGAAAGAGATATTCACATAAAAGTTACATCCTAGGTTCAACAATACACACCCTTAGTGTACCTAAATCGAGGTCATGAATGTAATAATAATTGTATGAGATGAAAAATATCATCTTGGGTAAGCTCTAATTAATTCCATGACCATCAACATGCCTGACCTTCCCCATATTATGTAATCCTCACAGATCACATAAAAAAGTTATCAATGTAATAAGTTTCTCATTTTAGATATCTAATAATATTTTTAAATTAGGGACAAAAAATATAAACAATTCAACCTCTGTGTACTAAATAAATAGTGCCATAAACTCAATGTTGGTTATTATTAGAGGTTTATACAATGAATAAAACATGGTTTACATCGCATGGGCATATTATGTATCCCAATATTGGAATCATACTCATGATGATATGATTTTTTAATAACTATAATTCTGAATGAAAAACATTGATTAAGGATAAACATGAAATCATACATTAAGAGTTTAATTATCACTTAACAACAATATATACATTTAAAACCAAAATCCAAATATGATATATTGGGGATTTATTTCTAATATAACATGATGCATTTTATATCATAAAAATACTTTAATAATTCTGAAAAAATGATATCTTTTTTTGTTTTCTAACATATCTCATTTGACATACTTCTAATTCTTTATTTTGTATCCTTCAATTTCAAGGATTTTTTGACTCATTACTTTACTATATAATTCCTCCCACATAACTGTGTGATAAAAAGTTAAAACACTAAAACTAATCTCTATTGTGAATAAAATCTATAATTAAATCTAGTTTGAATATTGTTCAAATTTGATGTCATATTTTTTATGTTCAATTCCCTGAACATATTAAAACTCATTAACATTACAACATTAAATTTAATAATGTTAACTAATACAATTTTCTACTTGGATTTATTTATAATTTATCCAGCATTATCATATATGGAACATATTTCATCAGAAATTATTGAAATAAGTTAATAAGTAATTTAACTATTTTTATTATTACATTACCAAAACATCCAAAACACTTTTAGGGTATTAACTGACATTAACATTGATTTAACTCTAGAGATATATTTTATTTGTTACCATTGAAATTATTATCTTCAAAATACTCACACTATTCTCTTACACATTATAACTACTTTAAAAAATGATGATAATATTCAAAAACTACATTGTATTAGAAAATAAAACTTCTTTCATATTAGTAGATACATTTAACAAATAAAAAATAAATTCCATATCATATATGGTATTCTATGTGTCTGGATCATTTTCTTGGGAATAACATTATTCTTTATAACATTCCATTGACTATAGTGGGATGAAATCCCATATAAATTAACAAACATCAAGATAAAAAAAATTCTTAGGTAAATCATTTTTATAATTATCATCTACAGAAAATATTTCATAAGATCCAATGAATCATAAGTCATTTATATTAAATATATCATTAAATATTATTCATAACAACTCTTATTGGAAAATAAATAATCTTCCCATATAAGTTAAATAATACGACTACACAAATCATTTAAAAAGATCAACATGAACTTGATATCCATTCCATGTTTAATCTACCATATTCTTCATCACATTAATAAAAACTATAAGATCTATTAATTATTAAAATGATTTTTGAACCCCATAAATTTAAAAAAGTTAATAACTATACATTTGGTATAATATACCCTTCGAAATATATGAATTTATTTCTATAACATCAGAACCTACCATGGAGTTAATAAAATATATTTAGTTATTCTAGGAAATTCCATTATCATAAATCATTACTCTTATTCATGATACATCCTTTAGGTTTCAATTTAATTTACATGGTACTAGAATAAACATGGATGAATTGCCCAACTAAATTTTATTATTTAAAATTGATATTTTATCTAATTTAAGTATCAACACATCACCAGAACCAATAAATTATATAACTATTTCATTTATCACAAATACTTTCTGAATATTAATTACAAAATTCATGGACTAATTCACATTTTTGGAATATATCTATTTATGATAGTATAATGAAATCCATACTATAAATAATACATAATTAATCCATGAGTGAATCATTTTATGGTTATAATAGGTATCTATATTAATTTTTAAACTAATACAATTATTAATATCTCAAGAAGGATTTAATCAAGAACGTTTAATTTTATTCTTCTTAATGTAAATTAATATATTTGTTTACTAATTTAGGACACTTTTACAAAAATATTCTACTATTTATAATATTTATCTCATAGGTATGTTGGATGATGATTATTCTATAAATCTATAGCATTATCCTTTATCATATGATTTTATTGTTTTAGATTCACTCAATAAGTACTTTACTAAATGTAAATTTACTAAAATAATTACCCTTTTTAAAATAATATTTCACATTAATTAAATAAGATCCATATTTTACTTTCTAATGAGTCCACTTTTGTAATGACTCTCGTTTATAGGGTTTAATCATTTCAAATTTTCTTAAAATATCTATATATATTTTCTCATAGTTAGCCCCATTGTTTTGTTTTTGTTGGACCCTAGAATTAATTTATTGAAAATATAAACATGAGAATAATAATGTACAAAATATTTATATATTAACATGGTCTCTCAATGACCATGCCATCAATAGGGAAATTTGAGACGATTGTTGTTTCAGAAGTACACGATTAACCCTGGGAATATCATAAAGTTGATCAGTGTTAGGAATATGGTAATGGGAGACTTCTGACCATTACATTATGTAATTCATTAATTAATTTCATAAATTTACATAAATGACATAAAAAATTATTCCATCACTATAAATTCTTCCTTATGAAAAATCTACAACATCATCCTCATTACCCATGGATATTATATGTGTAGAGGACAAGAGACACCATTAGAATCGATGGAATCCAGATTTTTATTGACAATGAATGATCATGGGGATCCATGAGTTTAATAATGAACATACTAAGTACACGATCATCATTTCTGGTGGATATCTAAATCACCCTAGATCATTAAATTCATGAGGTATGGAACATTATTTATGTATGAAACCATTTTTTTAATTTGGATAATTTATTAGATATCTTCTTAATTATTGATCTTAGTTCTTTACTAGATCAATAAAATTTAATTAGAGTTTCAATTTTTGTTATTTAATTAATTAAACTTATAATTTTATCCACTTTTTCGTTAATTTATTAACATTTTTTATATTTTAATTGTATAAATGATAATTTTAAATTTTTATGTTCCTATCATGCCTTTTATATTCATGTATTTTATCATTGGTCAATGGGGTCCAATGATTTGATATTTAAGGACTTGATCGAGCTGGACCAAACATCTCAAGTCATGGTTGTTGTGTGAACAAAAATATGTCAATATTTTTGGGGAGTATCGTGGGTATATTGTTGATGTAGATGGAAGATCTGTATATCAGTATAATATTTCACTAACATGAGGTATAGTGGATTATGTAAGCATGATGGAAATCTAGATTTGTGGGCACCAGAGGCCATGACTTGATGATCACAGATGGAATCAACTAAATATGGTGGTTTTGGAGAGAATATAGTTGAACATGTTGTCTTCCAAACTACTATTCCATGCATCATCTTCTAGACAATTGTGAAATTTTTTTTTCAGAAAAAGGGTAATGTGATTCTGTCCATTAGAGGCTTTGCAAGCTCAATTAATGTAGATCCAACATTTGAATAATTTTTTTTGTTAGAGTGGATAATGATGATATGTAACAAGTGTTACACATAATTAAAAATTATTTCATTGAAATCCATATATAAATAATGAAATTTTAGAAGAAAATATGATGTGTTCACCCCCCACATGGGGTCTAGCTTTCATGTACTCTATGTATATCAAACATCCTTTTCCATTTTCTGTATAACTTATCCATGTAATGTCGACACATACCTGTGTCTTCCATTTGTCATATAATCAATGTGCCTAAGAGTGAACCCCAGAAACCCATACATAGCTAGAAAATTTGTGTTTAGTGAGGAACGCGTCTTAGACTCTAAGAAGTCCCATATGCCATATACATCTGAGTACATGTCGTGTAACCATACATGACCAAAATTATCTTGGGTCTAGATATAGAACATAACTTGGAACCTAGGGACATTCAAATTTAATTTCACTAGGATTATATGTAGTAGAAATGGACTTCAACATGTTGAGTGAATCAATGTGACACGTTTAGGTCTCATCCTCCAAAAACATGTCATGTACCCCTATGGACACACCACGTACTCTTCTCAAGAACTTCGACCTTGTGTATATAGATCATAAAGACTAAAAATTATTCCCATGAGTGTTATATCTTCTTTAGTATTCTCCGTATGATGTGATATTTGACTTCATTCTTGCAACATAGATGTGGAACAAAGATCTGTGAGTATGGATATTCAATAGCATTACATAACTTTTGGAAATTGTCGATTATAATCCAAGAATTGGGTGGGTGGTCCCCTATCTATCTAGACGGTATTAGGTACCCAAATCATTTAAATTGGATGATATGACCCTCTGTCACATTAAAAAGGGTTTCAATATTCTATATACCGAATGAACTATCTATCAATGAGCTGTGGTGGTGGGTAGGCCATCTATTAAAGTGGTTCTACATAAGTTTTTTTGTATAAGGGAGAGGTGTGGAAATCCATATTATTAAGAGGTTACACATCATTCTTGGCTTGAATATGGTACACTCTCATCTATCCATCATTGTATTGAGGATAGGTCCCTCTAATCATATTTATCATGATGTTTCACAAGATGGTTCACTTAAAAAATGGGTCTTTGGGAGCTTCAGGAATAACATATTGTTAATGGATTCATTATGAGATATAGATCCACATTCTATATTTTATTGGGTTTATTTTACGAATATTTGATGCCAGGTTCCATTGTCCAATTTATTATAGCTATATCTAGCTATTGTAATTTCCACTTCATGACTTTTTGGTTTTCAAGTCATCCTACCTGGTATATATATAATCACACCTACATGGTCTTTTCCCATATGTTTTGTGAATTTTTCCGATGACATCAATAATAGAAGATACTATGGGGGGCCAGAATCACTGGGGCTTATGTGTATATGGTAGAACTGATTGGTTTTGGTGGCCCAACTCTCGAATATTGAGCTGGGAACCCCATACTTTACCACTTTTCATTTATTGTCACTTTTGGTTTCCTCCTATAATACTGGTTTGGAGTTATTTCCCTTAAATATTTTATGCTCTATTTAAACATGATATGTATCCTTGAGGATATTGTAAACCGTTTTTTACTCTATTATCATTTCAATTCTTATACCTCTTCAATGTTTCATGGATTTATGTGTCTTCATGAGTTCATGTACTATAAACTCAGGCTCTCCATATCAGTGTTATGATAACTCTGTTCTTGTTGCCATCCCCTGGCCTATTACAGATGGGAATGTGGTATCAAACATGACATACTACTAAATCGAGTTGGGTCCTGGTGTGTTGGGTCAATACATAGTGGTATCATAGGTGGTTTTATCCTAGTGATTATGTTTTTGGTTATACATTTTTTTTACTTTTGGTTTGAGAGATTAAAAAATAGTGTTGCAGAGTCTCGAGTTTGTCAATCTGTAAAGGGAACCCACTCTTAGTGTGAGGGATGACATATGCATTACATGGGACTTTGGATACATACTTTCTGATTTAAAATATATTAAAACCAGGTATAATGAAACTAATGGTACATGAATAATATAGTTTTGAGTCATTTTATTTCCATTTTAATCTTGAGTCATATTTCCATTTGTGCTCTTTGATTGTGTAATGTCTTGATAATTTTGAAGATGAATCCATGTATATAGCCATTTCTGATTCTGGGTCAATGTTTGGATGATGAATAATAGATATATGAGGCCTTGGTATGGTGATGTATTTCTAATGTGTTCCATCCATGTGAGCATGGAGTAGTTGGTCCAACTAATTAGTGGTGTAGGGACCCACATCAAGTGTTTGAGGAGTATTATGATCTTCATTATGTGTATTTTATGGATCTAATAGGACAATATGGTGGTTCATTTTTCCTTAGGGGTTTTTGTGAGTTCTAATTACATAGATACCATGGGTTTTATTATGATCTATACGCTAAAGTAGTGGCTGATTGAATCAATGTAGTGGTTTGGGTTTCAGATGCTCATAATCTGACTAAATGAATGTTTTCTCTTACATCTAGTCCACAATATTGGGAATGAATTCACTTTTTTGGTCTGTTCATCCAAATCAATATTTATGTTACAATCTCTTATGATAGATATAAGCATATTTCCATATAGGAGTGCCTTCCAACAATCTAGTGGGTAACTGAGGTTTATTTATAGGTGATGTATTGGGTTTTCTAACCTTGTATGTGACCACTCCATGTGAGATGGTGGTCCTAACATCAATACACATTTAAAAAATATGTGGAATCTATGGATCCTTATTTTCGTGACTATTTTTTTGGCATTGGGTATTAATGGATGAAGAGTGCATCCCCAAGTAAAACATGATCTCTTGTGATGTGATTTAAAGATATAATCGTGAGTTAGTCATACCTAAAGAAGATAGTGTTTATGTTTGATAGACAAGTTCTATTTATTTTTATGTTTAATGGATAGTTTTATCTAATGTGTTAAATGTGAACCATAGTTAGGGGAAACCAATGGGATAATGTCGAAGGATAGCTTCAGGAAGTGGGAGATTATGACCAGAAGGCGTTAGAGTGATCTGTGGTATGACTGATGACTTCTTTTCCATATCTATCATTTAAGAAGACATAGTAACATGTCACTCCTTCCATGATGTAGCCATTTCTTTGAGACCTGTAAATTCTAGTTGAGAATTTAGCATTACACATTCATCTACAGACCAATACTAAGGAAGTGTAAAATATCATGATTCGCTTCTGGTAGTGTTACTAGAATCTTGAAGGCATGATCTTCTTGTGGGATCTTATTAGAGTGGAAATTAGACAATATAGTGATATAAAGCATGAATCAAAGAACAAATCCAAATACTCATTATTGTAATGGATGAACCTTTGAGTGGTATATGAAATTAGAATGGTTCTTTCAGACCATCTTTGTTTCCTTGGGAATCATTGGAGTTGTTTAAGAAAAAGATTAATGTGTGATAGAATATTTTTATTATTTATCATCACCTAAATAAAGTGGATTTAAAATAATCTACAATTTTTCCAAGGATTAATAACCTTTTAAACCTAAAGAAAGTAGTGAGTTGGTTTAAAAGATCAATATTATGACTGGATACCATTTGTTAAGGGTTCTCAAGGATGATATTCTGATGACGACATTCTTATATCATTATGGTCATGATGGGTTCCCAGTGATTCCATTTTGGGAGAAAATTTCCACTATATTGTTATTGGATCTTATGAATTGGATCATAAAACTAAGAATGGATTGGTCCATGGGTACCTTAAATAAAAAAATTATCATATACTATATGTCTAAGGAGTTTTACAAAGTAATTCTTTCAATAATCAAATACTTACTCCATGAGTACCAATTGTGGATTGATCATGATGTTTCAAAGCTGGATTCAAGAGACAAAATTTTTTTTATAATTTCAACTATAATATTCTTTTAGTTATGGGAAAAATAATGCTTTATGTAATGAAGCAAAATATTTAAATGATAATTATTTCCTAAATAATTTTATTTTATATATTATGGAATATTTTACATGTAAAAGATATTGATAACCCAAAAAAATATTTCATTAATAAAAAAAATTACATTTTTCATTTAGGAAACCAATTAAAATTCTCATCTTTATAATTGGAACAAAATATAAAATGGAAAAGATAAAATAGTAAAATATAGGTCTTCCCATTCAACTAGAATCTTTACCACTGTAGAAAACACTATAGAAATGAAAAAAAATATTAATAAAACAACCAGTATCATAGAAAATGAAAATATAAACATATGTGGAATTGATGTTAATTTTGACTGAATGAATTAATTTATATTTATAGGGTTTAAATTGAAATATGACCATTAGTAGTTGATCATTATATGATTATTGGTCAAATATGATATTTGATCAATATGTCCATTTTCCTAAAATTACTATGGAAACTATACCTGTGGTTGATAAATTTACCAAAAAATAGATTTTAACATTAGTAATGACAGAGGATAATTTATGATGAATGGAGAAATGATGGCCTCAAATAGTAGAGTTATGGATTTTGAAGAATATTTTCACGAACATGGGCGGGTTGTACAATCACTAGGGGTTTCCCTTGACCAATCCCATTATGATATTAAACATGTTAAGATTTGATTAAATCATTTATGAGAGAAGTCTAAGTTAGTGGATATTACCACTCGATCGATGATTTTTGGATACCACATGAAACTTCCACAATCGCACACCTTACCCTTAGAGTGCATGTGCATTTTATAAGGGGATACATATCCAGAACCTAGTTACATAAATTTTTATATCCTTTTAATAAATAAAATATTCTTTCCATTAATTCCTATTATGAATATTTTTCATGAATATAATATATGTTTAATTGGGAATAATTTGGAAATTGGATTTATAGAAACAAATAAAACATAATTTTATTTTTTGTTAAAAAATATATGCATTTTAATAATAATCCAAGACATTTAAAATAATATTTATTTAATTAAAAATCAGTTTAAATTATTCTTAGTTAAATATAAATGATAAAATTGTTTTATAATGACCTATGAAATTTTTTATATGTGTTTGAAATATTATTGTGTGTCAAAAACAATTATTTTTAAATAATTACGGATTTTGAATTAAAAATTAAAAATAATAATATATACAGATTTACTACTATAAGATAAAAAATATATATTTGAAATCATCATTTAACATTTTTAGAGTAAAATTATTAGAGTTTTCTAAAATACTTAATTTTTTTCAGGAAAAGTGAAAATTAAATTTTTGATTTTCATTATATTTCTAGAGTTCATACAAATTTCATAGAGATGTAATATTCAATAAAAATTCAAAAACAGAAAATAAATTATCTTGTTAATGTATAGTATTTTAATATATTTTCATCAATTTCTAAGCCTATAAATTTCATTCCAAAATCTAAAATAAAAAATTTTATTTTAAAAGCATTAGTCGGTGTGAAATTTATCCATCCATGTCAAAAGGGTTATTGAAAACTAAAATTTGGTTATGGTTGATTAAAATGACACTATATGTGACTCACATTCCAAAAACTATGTGTAAAACCTATGGGTAAGCCAATTGTTTTTCATTTTCTAAATATTTTATTTCCAAGTCCTAGATTTGGTAATTATTAAACAAATCCCACATTTTTCCTTAAAATACCCTCCCATTTTAATACAACCTTCACTAAAAATTCATCATGTATGAATTTATTGTTATTTGCGTCTCTCACTAAGTCCCCCAAGGATTCTGTGGGACCTCTAGGTTCCATCTTCAATTTTTTGGATCAGTTCTTCAAGGAAAGGTAAATCAATACATCGATTTCCATTAAAGTTCCCTTTTGTGGTATATACTATAATTTCAAAACTAATTTATTTTTTACACCACATATTATCCCATTACATCAGTAAAATTATTTTATCAATGGGGGACCTCTGTTATCCCCTATTTTACCCCTTTCTAAATCCATGTTTTACACTGATCATGCTGCCAAATGTTTTTCTCAAATTTTTCTCTTTTACAACAGAGAATACCTTTTTTATTTTAATATCAAAACCTATTTTAAATTAAATTATTTTTCAATTTTTTTATTCAAATGATTTTTTTCATTTTTTATTTACATATAGAAACCCACATTTATTTTATTTGGTCAAATATGATGTAATGCTCATATAATCAATAAATGTTGTATTCAATGATTTTTATAAGATTATATTTGTTTATTCTCCATGGGTTACTAATGAAATGGCTAATTATGATCTACATGTCTCACATGTAAATGAATAATATTCGAGGTTCACACTAATAGTGCTCTAATGCATAGGGTAAATAATTTAATTACAAGACATGACTTGTTTTACAATATTGTGGTGAATAACATGTGTAAATTTTATTTGAGGAACTGTGGTCATAATCCACTATGATAATCCTTAGTAATATGTTTATGAATATATCATTTATTTTTTTATCACATATACATGTTATGATTCATGTTATTATTCTAATTACATGTCCCATATTCATGACATATTGATATACCTCAATTTGATATTGATATTTCTCATAATTAATTGATTTTAGTTTCCTTGAGTATTTCCATACTATGATTTATTCTCACCCATTTACTTTGATATATGTCCCCAATATATGATATGTAGTAAAATAAACATAGGTTAAACCCAAGAATATGTATATTAAATGTATTTAGATGATAGTTTTCATGTATTATGTACCTCATTTCCATGAAACTAATCTTTAAAAGATCATATTTTTTGCCTTGAAATGAAAATTTATATAATAAAATGTTTGGATGACATAGTTGATATTAAAGGATTGTTTATATAGTGATGGTAATTTGGACATTAAATCATTAGAATGAGCACTACAGACAAGTATAAGTGTAGTAAGACATTATGGTATTTTAGTGAGTATTCAGTGAGTTGTTTCTGTAAAAAAACATCCCTATTTAGATGATATATATGGATGTAAATCTAGAAAATATGTACCTAGGGGTGACTCCCGAAAACACTACAATGATCTAGACTCGTTCAGGAAGGGGTGAACGATAATGGGCCTTATTTCATACCCATATTGACACTCCCAGGGGATATGTTCTATTAATAAAAATATTATTATGAACTATTATGAAAGTTATATAGAAAATTTAAATATTATAAGTAAAGATTACTAACTAATAGATTTATAATGATTTAATACATAAATTCCATTTATAGTTATAATATTATTAAAATTGAAACATTTCACACTACATTTTTCATCTTTTAGAAGTGGATGGATGGAAATTGGAAGAACCACATAAATGATGAGTGAAAAAAAATAATTCATTGATATAATTTTTATGTAATTTGGAATGGAAGTCTTCATGAGGAATATGAATTAACAAACCAATGTTATGAACAATAACATGATTTAATTCATGAGACCAGATTCATTTCAAAGGGAACAAAATTATGTTTAGTTCTTTTTGTTTCAATGACCACATTCATTTAGAGTATCTAATGACCCACTGATTGATGAATAATATATAATATCTATAAGAAAGATCTGTTATCTACTCCATTTTTAGAGTAAGCTAATTTCATCCTATAAAAATACTTCATAGAAGAAGAAGTCTATTAGTGTTAAACAGGGATTGAAAAAACTAATATAAGATGGGATATTGGTGATATGGAGTGGGAATAGTATGGAGGGAAATTTTTAAATAAATACTTTCCAGAATCGATGATAATAAAAATAAAGAATCAATTCCTAGAAATGAGGAAAACTTAAACATAATCGGCGGGAAGACATGTGATTGACAACACAAGATAGGCTCAATACACCTCTATCTTTTTATGGATCCTAAGGGGATAATGGACACATTAATCGGTGGAATGAGACCCAATATACAGAGGAATCTATAAAATTGAGAGTATTAATAATATGAGAATATAGTGTGATGTTCTATGAAGTTTTAACTGGATTTGACAGTGATGAAATGGTTATGTTTTCAAATTAAAATAAGGAATAAATCGATGCAAACTTAGGGAGAAACAATGATCATGAAATATGAGGAAATACACTACAACGTGCCACATAGAGAAAATGTGGGAATGATTCAAGGAACTAATTTCATTGTAGTAGAATGTCCTACAAGTGTGGAAGCTATGGCAATATAGGTTGAAACTATCATGGTTAGTTGAATCCTTGACTTCCCAATAATAATAAAAAAGGAATATGGTGAAGGAACAGCTAGAAGATCAATGCCTTAAGTGTGACAACTTCTGTTCTATTATGATCAATGAAAAAATTAGAATACAATGGATGGGAAACACCATAAAACTTATCATTTCCCTACATATTATGGTCGTCCATTTTCTAACATAGTGGTCAAAGTAGAAGCTCAAAATGATGCGATGGAAGGTGCAAGCATTGTTCTATTAATGCTTGAATGAAAATTGCTTGCCTTTGGTTATAAGAATTACATTATTTACACCATATTTTTTAATAAAATAGAATCAATACACAAACTAATAGAATTTGATTTACTAGTCAATACACTTTTCGGGATTATCCTAGCATTAATAGGGTATTGAATATCTAATATTAAATTTGGGTAGTATGATCTCATCACAAAAATTGTAGTCATTCCCATGGTGGAATTTGAAAATATACTATGGATGAGATGGATCTCAAATTATATTGAAAAGACAAACTATAAAAGAAACCATGTTTTAGTAATAATGAATGGGTAACCTATAGTTATATTCAAATGTGAGAAACATCAGCCTGATATTTTTTTAGAAGCACCTCCCATAGACTTATTTTTGGAGATAAGATGACAATAGGGAGAACAAAATAACTATATAATGATAGAGAATGTACCCATAATTTAAGAAAAAATGAGATATTTCAAGAAGGGTTAACATGGAAACCCCCAATAAAAGAGGTAGAGTTCTCTATTGAAATCATACCAAGATCAAAGATGACATGAAATAACTCGTATAGACTAAAAAATATAGGGTTAGTGGGATTAAATGTAGAATTAAAGATCTTCTAGATAATTGATTTATTTGATGAATTGTTTCACCTTCAGAATCACCGGTTATCTATTTATAGATTAATGATGGATCCATGCCGATATTCATTGATTGTAAAGAACATAATGGGATCATAGTGAAGTAAAATTACCCACATCCTTGGATTGATGAGTTATTTGAAAAGCTTCATGGGGATGAATTCCTCTCCCTAATTGACTTATGATATGGGTATTATTTATTGAGGGTGAATAGAGAATATATTAAAGAGGTTGTCTTCCAAAAAATATATGGGAATTATGAGTTCGTTCTTATTCCATTTAGATTCACTAATTCACCTTTTCAATTGACGTATTTTATGAATAGAGTCTTTAAGGAAAACCTTGAATAATTCATTCTAGTTTTTATTTGTGATATTATGAAATAATCCAAATGATGTAATGAGCATGAGGATCCTCTAAAGGTCATATTCAAAACTATATTGAAGGATAATATATTTTTAAAATTCCAAACATGAGAATTCTCGAAAAAAATCTTTGGATTACCAGGAAATATTTTAACCAATGAATGAATCATAGTTGACCCTCTCAGGAAAAAGGTTATAGATGAGTTGTGTCATCCTACTACAATAACAGATTTTCATAGTTCCCCCAGTATAGCCAAGTATTTAAGATGTTTCTGAAAGACATTTTGTTATTATATAATCAACTAACTGAGGTAACATAAAAAAGGAGAAACTTTCATATAGAAAAAGGATAGTGAATAAAGATTCTATGAAAAAAATGAGACATTGTTTACAACACCTCTATTAACTCTCCTTTAATTTAGTGATTTTATTTTATTTTTAGTGATGCATCCCTAAAAAAAATTGGGTGAACCCTTCACAATAAATTATAATGTGATTTCTTATGCATCAATATAGTTAATTATTTGAGAGAATAAATATCATACACATTAATTGGAGCTAGATACAGTTATTTTTTCTAGGAAAAATATTGATGTTCTGTCATTATTTTGAAAAATATGATATATACATAGGCTAATAAATTTTTAATTTTATGTTCATGAAATTGGAATTGAACATGAGGAAAAGAATAAGTATAGATTTTCTTAATGAATTTAACTTGTCAATTCATTATCACCATGGTAAAGGAAAAAATTCATAGATTCATTAATTTTTAAAGACCTTATTGTGTTTGAAATTCAATGAGATCCAATGATCAGGTACCAAGTAAGGGTGGACATGGGAAACCTGAGGGAAAGGACTTCATTATTTATATCAAAAATAGTATATCAACCATCATTATTAGAGAAGTTTATTCAAGCTAAAATAGAGTATCCATTATTACAAAATATGATAAAGGATACGGGGAATGGTAAGTTTCATGAGTTCAATATAGATTAATAATGTGTAATAAAATTTCATACAATGATAATTTTTCCATTTATCCTAGAGATTAAAAAACTGATGGCTGAGTCTCAGAGATCAACATTCTATATACATACTATAATAACTAAAATTTACAAGTACCATTGTGATAATTCTTTTTGGGAGAATATGAAAATGTACATTTCAGTTTTACAGAAAAAGGTTCTTGGTGTGTCATCATGTTAAGATGGAGTTGTAGTATCCTATAGGGGTATTATAACCTCTACACATACTAACATGGATATTGAAAAATATCAATATGGACTTAATCGATGTTATCCCAAAAATAACAATATAAAATAATGATATATAGGATATAAAGGATCAACTACCCAGGACATCCCATTTCATAACTATTCCGGATGTTTTCACCAGACCAACATTCCATGTTATATATAAAAGAAGTGGTGAGGCTGCATGGGGTACCACATTCTATCATTTATAATTATGAACTATGGTCCACTTCAAAACATTGGATAATTCCTTAATATGATCAAAATATTGAATTGAATTCCAGTATTTCATATCATCCCAAAACTGATGGCCAATGTGAAAGGACTATTCAAACACATGAGGAAATTTTTATAACATGCACAATCAAATTTAGAGATGAATAAGATAAAAAAATACTATATTTTATTTCTCATATAACAACATATTCTACTAGATTCTTCTACTAGAACCATATGAATATCTATATAGGAATCCATGTATAACACCAACTTGTTGGGAATAAAATTGTGAAATAAAGATACATGGGTCTCATATTGAGTAATATATGATATAAAGTGTTCATGGAATCCAAAAACATATTAATGTTGCTCAGTGTTAGTAGAAGATCTATAGTGAAATCCATCAATGAGACTTGATGTTTTATTTTGGTAATAAATATTTACTTCATATATCACTATTGTAGAGAGTCATGTGATATGGAAAAATTAGAATCGTATCCCTATGTACATTGACCCCTTTGAAATTATTGAACACATATGATAGTTTTCTTATTTTCTAGCACTTCCACCAAATAATTTTCATTTTCATTATGTATTCCATGTATCATTATTATGGTAGTACAATCATGATACATCACAATTACCAAATCTGGAGATGGTATAAATAGAACATGGCCTCTCTTTTGAGGAGAAGCTGATGGAGATCATATACCATAGATATAAAGTTAATTGATGAAATACTACCAACCATGTTAATGTTATGCAGAGGAATAATAAATCTGATGAAGCAACATGGGAACTAGTGGATATAATGAGACTAAAGTACCCTCAAATTTTCTCAACTAGGATGATGTTTATTAGGTATGGGAATGTAACTCCTATAATTTTTTAAATTATTTCATTTTCATGAGTAAATGTGTGTCTGAATTATATAATAATATTCCAATAAATGATATATATAATTTTTTTTAAAAATATATCATTATTAATGTTCATTTCATTAGTCAGATATAAAACCAATTATAATTCCAAACAATGCAACTAGGCCAAAATTATAATATAAAAAATCCAAAATGAGAAAATATGGATCTCCCCAATTGTCTAGAATATTTGACCCCATATAATATTCTATAGAAATAAAATAAAATTTTAGTAAACCAAGAAAAATATTATTTATAGAAAATATATACTTATAGAAATTTTTACTGAATTTAGGGAAAAAACTAATGTGATATTTTAGTGTATTAAGGGAAATCTGACCATTGGAATTCAACCACTATATGACCATTGGTCAAATATTATTGTTGGTCGATATGGGAATTGTAAAATATACACATGGTTGAAAAAACATAAAATTATAACTAATATTCATAAGTAGTAATGAAAGATGATAATTTATTAAGAAAGTGGAAATGATTTAATAAACTATTTGAGTTATTCAATTTGAAGCCCACTTTCCTAGACATGGGAGGGAGGTAGCATCCATAGGGTTTTTAAGATTTATCAGTCATGTTCAATGTATCGTTGTGAGATAGAAGGGTAGAATCAATTATATTTTATTAAATTTTCCTTCCTTTTAAAACATCTTTCACCTCCATTTAATGATTTATGTACATTCTTAAGACAAACCAATTCAACATATGCAATAAGAAAATAATTTAAATTGTTCACCAGTCAATAAGAGTAGCTACGTCCTTGGTATGGTCTGGAAGGAATCCAATACCACATAATCCACTACAAAATAATCCTTTTGTATAGATACAATGAGTAATATATTCTCTTAAACTCAAGTAGTTGTCTATTTAATAGTCTATTTTCTTCAAGTAGAACAAATGATATAATACAATATTCGGTACAATGATATAAAACTTATTATCATGCTACCTTATTACCTTTCAAAAATTAAATATTCTAAAAAATGATTCACAATATTCCCTAGAATAAGGATATAACTTATATTGTACATTGTAAATACAATCAGTCGGATTTCCATGTCTAATTGTACTGTCTAATTGGTCAATAAAGAAATAAAATTTATTCATAGTACTACTGAAACAATTTTAAACTGCTTATATCTGAGTCCAAAAATCTCATTCTAATTGATCAGCCTAATCCAGAAACACTGATTACAAGCATGTCTCTTCAACTTATATTTGAAAATAATCATCATGAATTCTCAATCTAGAATATTTTTCTGTCGAAAAAAATTCACTGCTCTTTATTATCACTTCATCATTACGTCCATCTGAGAAAGTACAAATAACTCCCTCTTTTTATAGGTGACCAATAAGTTATTTAGGAATGATTATGAAAAACATTACCACACAACCAAATTTCCTAAAACATTAATATAAATTCAATATAATGTAAATTTTTGGCATTTTCAATGCTTCTCAAGTATAATAATTTTATCTCTAACATTCTCAAATATTATCACAGATTAATCTCTCTTCAGACATTATAAAAAATTCACAATCCAATTCCAGTTTTCATTCCGATTTTCATTATTAGGATAAAGACATATGTTTAGTACCAGTTTCAACATTACGTTACTCCATACCAAGAGAAACATATGAATCCAAATGATCTCTCATTATAGTGATCTGAAAAATCTTCTCTATGTAATTTTTCTTGACCTTCATGCAATTAAATAATAACGGAATTCTTATCATTATGATGATGCTAGGAACTTATAAAATAAATAATTAAAACCCATTAATAAAACTTATTCAACAATATTTATGATTCCATTTTCTAATGTTTCAAATAGATTCAATAATTCTCAATTTCTTCTTCTCTCAGACCGATGATCCTCTATTTAATGAAGTTATCAATGTTAGGATTATCCTAAAGATTAGGTCTCTATATAACTACAACAACAATTTTCACCTTTAGCTTATGTAATCTTGACCAATTTACAAAAGAAATCTTAAAAAAATTAGTGTTTTTCATTTCTTCCATTAACCAATTGGAAAACCTATCAGAGACACAAACACATTCAACCTAATGAAAAATGTTGACTACATTATTGATCCTTCATTGGTCCCAGTTTCCATATGTCTTATCAAAATTCATTTTATTCCTTTAAAAATTGGTCCCATAAACTCCCAAATAGATATTCTTTCAATTCTGATTAGAAACCACAACATCTGATTATTAGTTTCAGGAATAATTCAATGATCAGTTTCACACTACTTCAAATGGACCACTGTTATCAGCTTGGATTCCATAATCTCCTCCATTTTTTGATTAAGATAAAAAAAGAATTGTTTCATTATAGATTAAATATATTTTTCCTTATTTGAATAACTAAAAATAAAAAACATCATCTTGTCATGTTTCTAGAAAACATATGATCTTTTAAACAATTTCATGTTTGGTGATCTCACTCTAATGAACTATGAAAATAAATAATTATCCTCAACAACATATTATTATACAAAATTATAATTGTCATAATGACATCCTCAAGACATTTAATATCATTTAATATTTTAATTATTATCATCTGACTTACAATGTTATTTAATGTAACTTCCCATCCTTCTAGTAGATTCTTTCTTTCCGTAATACGAACTATAATCCTATTAGTACCACTTTTTGGTCCCTTCAATTTATATGGTTTTAATAAAATGTTTTATAGAATAGATATGATTTATTTTAACACCAATACCAGCATACCATCATCATATATTATTATAGATAAACATACTCTAATAAATATTCTCATTACTATCAATAAATGATTATTTTTGGAACCATGGTGAGTCTGATGATCCTTTTCTTCCAAAAATAATCATACAAATCTTATGGACTTCAGTAAGAATTTTTTTTCTAATTCACATGATAATAGACATGATTAGGTTGAAAAAATTTCAGAAACCCCATTCCATAACATTCTCCACATACTCACATTATCGAACATAATCAACACATTTATCCATTGACAAAAAATACTACCAAATAATAACATTATACAGACAACCTCCACCATTGTGTTTGTTGTAAATACCCATATTAAATCAATACCACTTGTTTTATTTTATCACTTTTATTCTCCCCCTTCCTCTCTTAATACACCTATTTCTTATCTCTTCTTTTTACTGACAATCAAATTCAAAGGGGTTGTCTTGATAGGTTACTCCCTTTATTGAAAAATAACATTATTTCAATAGGTTGGAACTCTTCCGCTAACCATTTTGAAATTATTTAGAATAGAATACATAGCTAATGAGTTTCTAAAGAAAACTCATTCCTCTA
This sequence comes from Viscum album, assembly GCA_963277665.1. Lineage (NCBI taxonomy): Eukaryota > Viridiplantae > Streptophyta > Magnoliopsida > Santalales > Viscaceae > Viscum > Viscum album. Next base: position 368,008,024 of record OY728146.1, read on the forward strand.
AAAATTCTATATCTAGATGGGTGAACATGTTGGAGAAAACAATAGTTTATAATCATGGTTATCAATGTTGTCCATAACCCAACTTTCATGTAATAACATAATATTATTCTTTTATAATTATGATTTCTTGGAAAATTAGTGATAATTTTTTTTACAAAAAAGGTACCTTACACCCATCTCAAAATACATTTAATATTGTTCTGGAGAAAAAAAATATTTCCTAAAATTTATATTTTGTAACCTCGTTTATCTCTTATGAAAGAATAGTTATAGGCTCATCAGAATATTTTTCATTATTTAAACTCCATCAATTCAATATAGGATATTACATTTATTAAAAATATTTTGAAAAATGATGAAGGTCAATTGTTTATTAAAAGAAAAAATCTAACTAAGATTCCACTCTTAGTCTTCAATTTACCGTCTTTTTCATGGAGTATTCACTTTGTGTGTCTTCTTTCGTTTATTAATCATTTTCAGGTTTTGTAAAAACATTCCTCTCACCTATAGAATCTTATTTAGTGTCTTTCAACTTATCATCATATTTAGAATAATCATTGTTACAATTTGTTTTTAATATCTTCTACTTGTATTCCTTTTTAGAGGGAAATATAGTCAATAAATTTTTAGTGACATTATCATATAGTTAACATATCTTACATATTTTATGATTCCTCATATAAAAATATGTTGATATATTTTTTCAATGTTTTTATCATTGTATGAAATCTATTTCTTCCCCTTTTCATTAGTTGGTTTTTCATTTTAATCTTTCTTTATAGCCATTGTTTTTTCTCTAAATAAACAATGAATACATTCATTTCAAACAGATATTGCATACATTTACCAACAGTGAAAACACCCCTCTCATAATTCTTCTATTGAGGATATTGAAGCACCAAAAAAACTTTTCCTTCGGGATATTTGGAAGAATAGTATTGTTTCTTATTGAACCAACACATATTTTCCTTATTTTGGAATCCATGAAAATACCAATAGTGACCATAGATATTATATATATGTTTGAAAATTCTATAAATACCAAAGTTATTATAATGTTTCTTAAAACCCTTCTTATCATTATTAAAAAAACATTAGGGACCAAAAATCATTTTATTATAAACAGGAACTCCCTTCTTCAAATCATTTTCTATTTAACATTATATTAACTAAATGTTGTAGAAACAAATTATGACTCAAAATTTTTACAAATGTTTGGCTTTTACAAATTTTTGGTCATGAAAATATACATAACATTCCCAAAATTCTTCTTCTCAGAAACCATTCTATAGTTATTCCAAACCAAATAATATTAATTATGAATCTTCTTTATTTTATCCACTCGATAACATTCACCAACATCAGAGACAATGTTTTTGAAACATGTATCCGCTTCTCAATATATAATGTATTTGTCCAAAAATTTACATATATTCTTCTCTTTTCGATAAAATTTACTTCCATTTTTTCATTATAATTATTTTCATTATAAATTGATTTCATCAAATCATCGATATCTCTTAACAATATAACATTTTCATCCGAAATATTTTATCGATTGTTCATTAAGGGATATTCATTTCTCAATTTTTTTATTTCATTCTCAAGCCTTCTAACTATTTTGTGATATTTGTTCGATTCTTCATTTAGATGAAATTATATTATTTTTTTCTTCATCAGAACATCTTCTCTGAAATTCTTCATTGTTTACTGCTTTAAAAAAATTATTCTATCTATCCTTATCCATAGAATTTTTCCATCTATCTTCATTATATTTTTCTTCTTTGTTTTTAGATAAGAAAAATTTCCTTTTTTATATGGAGATAATTTTATCCATCATTTTGGAATATTAATTATACTTATCCCAATGTTTATTCTATAATCTTTTAGGGATTCCTTCATATTCATCAACATCTGCTTCTGCATTTCTTCAAGGACAACTAGCAAAAATTTTCCAAATGTCTTCACATTCAAAAAACGTTAATGGATGTTTCCCCTATAATTTCTTATAACTATTTTAACAGTTTTTATAAAACAAGGATAAAATTCATTATGATTTTTATATACCTCATTTTAAAAATCAGATTTAGCAACATAATCTTCCCTATGAACCTTATTGGACTTTCCTTACTTTGTAGCCATCAACAAAATTTATTGTTCAACCTTGTTTCTCTTCATGAATTCATCCCTTATTTTTTCATATGTAATTAGATTGATATGAAGATCATATACAGATAGAGTTTCTAGATATCTATTTTCCAATGAGGTGACTTTGAAATCAATATTATCATGAATAATTATAAATATATTTTTAATAATAGTGGAATATTCACAATATTAAAAGAAACATTTTATAGTGATTACAATGTCATTCACCTGTTTAATGAAGTCCCCAAAATAGTCATAATGCACATTTTTATATATTCATACCTCAGCCACTAGATTTGTGTCTCTCCCTTTTTACTTTTGTATTACTTTCATAAATGTTCTTTAGCTGATACCAAAAAATATTGGTTACTAGAACACCCTTACTCTTTAAAAAATGCTTTCAGAAAGTGATGAGAGTAATGTATTCCTAGATCATCCATCATTATCACGAATATTCTCTCCAATAGATGTAAGGGTAAGTTTATCAAAAAAAACATGGATATCTGTATGATGCAGTTATAAGAACATCATACCCAAGATACATAAGATTAGGTAATTTATATCTTTCTAGATATGATAATTCATACCATAGAAGACATTAAAACCCTTCAAATTGATACAATTGAGATTATTGGTAAAAACATTTCTTGAAAACTTTATTATATATTTAATAATGGGAACCTTCGTCTATAATACCATAATAGATTACGTAGTCATGGTCAATGTATCACTATGAGAGGGAGTGGGTGTATCACTGGTATATTTTTATGGTTTACATCCATTTAAAACAACCTTGACCTACTATTAAAGAGTTTACACATTTTAAAAAATATTCAATCATCCACACAAACAAAGGAATTTACAATTTTCACTAATAAACAAGAGTTTCTATGTCCTTGGAATGGTTTAAAAATAATCAAATAACACACAATACACATGAAAAAAATCCATTATTGTGGATACATGAACTAAGATATTCCCATACACTCTTGTAAAACTATATTCTATAAAATAGTACACCTACATCATGTATCACAGCTGATGTCAAACAATAGTGTGTAACAAGGGAAGAAACATGTTATTATTCTTCCTTATTAACAATAAAAATTATGATCTTCCAAAAAATCCTTCACATTATTACCCAGCAGTAGGCATGAACATATTATTTATATATAAATGACCCATATTATGATTTCCAATTTCGATTGTACATTCTTATTTTTCAACACTGAAATATAAATCTCTCGAAATACAAATGACATGATTCGGAATTTATTATGTTTGAGCCTGGAAATCCAAATATGAGTGATTTGTCTTATCTAAAATCTCTAATTTCAATAATGTATGATCATTATATATATTAAAAATATACTCAAGAATAATCAATCTAGAAACACATTCTCTCTACAAGATTTTAGCACTCATCCTTCTCTCTTAAACAATATATCTTTGTTAAAAAATACATAGTATATATTTTATTTATTGGTGGCCCAAATTTGTTTTATGTGTAATTCGAAAAAAAATTATTCTTCAACCAAACTTCACGAATCTTAAATATCCCTGTAATTTTTAATATATTATTTATATATTCAGTTATTCCCATCTATTTTCATTTGTTCTCGAACATTCTTGAATTTTCTTACAACATCAGCTGAGTTCCAAAATTCTTAGAAATTAATAATCTGATTTTTATTTTCATTCTTATTTTATTAATTAGGATGAATTTATATGTTCTTCATTTATTTTGTCATTATTATTAATTTTACCAAATGAATCATATGAAAAATTATGACCTCCCATTATGGTGATCAAAACAATCAGCACATTTTTTATTTTCATGAACTAGATTCATGTAAATTAGAACATATGACTTCTCATTATGATACTTCAAAAAATGATAAAAATAATCATTTAAAATCGTTATTAAAACTTATTCCACTAAATTTATAACTAAAATTTACAATAAATCAACTATATTCAATAAATAATAATTTCCATCTTCTATCATACCAAGGATCCTGCATCCGATGATGTTTTTGGTGTCAGGATTCTTCTGAAGGATCTGCCTCTACCCCACCCTGAAAATCGTTTTCAACATCAGTCTGATGACTATGGACCCATTCAATAAAAACACATTTAAAAATCATAACTCTTATATTAATTCATTGCCCAGTTGAAAATTAAATCATATAGATGATAAAATTGAAACTGATGAAAATGCTTCACAACATTTTTGATCGATCACTAATCCCATTAGGCATCAATCCCAATAAAAAATATTTCTATTGTTTTTCAAAAGTTTCCCCAACCACTCGAAATAGTTCATCCTTAAATTTACATTAGAAAATATTGCTACATATTATGATCACTATTAGGGGTACTCCATTGTTCAGTGGAACACTATGGGTGATGAACAAGTTTTAACATCTTCAAATTAGTAACTTCTTCTTTTCTATGATAAAAATACAAAAAACGTCATTTTAAAAATATTTAAAAACATTATTTTTATATTTATGAATAAATAATAGTATCTTCATCTTTCCAAAATTTTAATAAATATCACATATTTCAAAAAAAATCAGGTGATCTCATACTAATGAATGGAGAATAGAAATAGTTTACATCAGTAACATCTTTTTCTAAAATTTTCTTCTTTTAATAATTACATCCTCATTCCTTTTTAGATCATTTAATTTTTTTTACACCATTTTCTGACATTAAATAGAAAGTATTGCGACTCCCTATCCTTTCAGAAGCTTCTTTTCCCCAATATGTACTCTAATCTAATTGCAGGCACTTCTTATAACCCCAGTCCATCATATCTCATTCCTCAAAGTTTTTATATAATTCAACTGATTTATGATAACTCCATGATCATCAATGATTCATCAAATTTTATAAGAGCTACGTATACTCTATTACATCTTATCATTACAATTATCACTTTTCATTTTTATACACAAGGTGAGTCTAATAATCATTTTCTCCCTGAAAATATCTTCCAAATATGATGTAATTACTTATATATTTTTTGTCTTATTCTTTTTTCAGGGGTCTTTATAAGATTTTCATCATTTCTCACACCCCTTTCAAAAACCTTCTCAGCATTATTATTTCTAAAAAATAATCAAAAAATTGATCTGTTCATAAAAAAGAAAATAAGAAAACAACTTGGTCCAAGTAGTTTTTTTCTTTTTCTTGTCCAAACTGAGATATAACTAGTGAATATTGAATAAAATAACCAATGGGAGAAGTTAAAGTTATTGTATATTAACATTGGATCAATGTAAACTAATACACCCCATGAAACTACCAGAATCACACACCTTTCCATTAGGATATATGGGATTGTAATAATGGGTTATGTGCATACACCTTATTACGATAATGTGTAATTTCCTTTGTATAATAAAATTTTATTCCATAAATTCGTTTCATGAATAGTTTTTATAAATAAAATATATCGGTAACCGAGATGAATTTGATACATTCATTTCTAAACACAAATAATATATAATTATGTATTTTCGAAAATATTTACATTTTTATAATAATTCAAGGTATTATAAATAATATTTGTATTAAATAAATAGATTATAAATAAAATCCATTTTATTATTAGTGTTAAAATTATGCTATAAAGGAGTAAAAAAGTATAAGAGATACAAATATGATTGTTCCCTAAATCTAATATTTTTTAAATAAATTAGTATTTCTATATTTTAATGTTAAACTTATCTTATTGGGATAATTAATATGATAAAATAAACATTATATTTGAAATCATCAAACCAAAATTAGGTTATGATAATTTTTGGAGAATTTTCTAAAATACATTTCTTTTTCTTGAATATTAAAAATATAGCATTTGGATTTCAGTATATTTTATGACATCATACATATTTCATAATCATTTATTTATTAATTAAACATAATCCATATCCTTTGAAATGTTAATATATATATATATGTGTTATTTTGAATTATTTTAATTAAATTATTAACCTATAAATGTTTTTCCAAATTCTAAAATGGAAATATTGATTTGAAAGGGATTGTTTTGTGGAATATTTAGCATTCCTTGTTAGTAGGGTTATTAAAAAATGATTTTTGATTTTGGTGACTTACAATATCATTAACTATGACTCAAATTTCCAAAACTATGACAAGACACCTTGGTTAAGACAACGGTTTTTCATTTTCCATAACCTATATTTTGAAGACCACTATTTAGAAATTATTAATCAAATACACAACTTTTTCTATAAATAACCACCTATTTCATAATTACCCATCTCCCACAATCCATCCTCAGTATTTTCTGGTTATTTTCCCTCCCAAATAGCCCCCAAGGATTCATCAAGGCAGCATGGTTATATTCTCATTTTTAAAGAACAACTATTCAATGTAAGGGAAATATCCAATTATCATTCCATTCATGTTACCTTTTTATGTGGTATTCCTACCAATTTTCCAAAATAGTTCATTTATCACATTCAATTATCCAATTGATATATTAAAACATTTATAATTGGGGGGTTTCATTCTCCCTAATTTTCCCTTTTCTAAAACCATTGTGTATAAATTTTAGGATGTTGAATTTACAAATCAAATTTCTCTCCTTTACATAATAATTTCTCTTTTGAATTTTATTTTAATACCAAAAGAATTGTTTTATTCAATGAGGATTAAAATCGATTTAAAATGAAATTTTTATTTAGTGAATTACATATATGAATACCACATTTCAATTCATCTATTATAATTGACATAATGATAATATCTTCCAATAATTTGGTATGTGAAGATAGTGATAATAGACAAATATTTTATTCTAGACATGTAATTAATGATAGAAATTTTTTACGATCCATGTAGATAACATAAAATTAAGAAATATGAAGGGTACACCCTGATAGTTTTCCAATGCATTGGCTAAAGAATTTAATAACTATATAGACATATTTTATGATACGTTTGTGAATAAACATGGAAATTTTTATTTATGACATTTTTTGAGAATCCTTGGTGATATGCTTATGAATTCCTCACTTATATATTTTCACAAATTATACATGTTCTGATTCAGGTTATTGTTATAAGGATATTTTTCATATTCATTCCTTATTAGTATTGATCATTTTATTATTGATATGTCTCATGATGACATGCTTTATCACCCTTTCCTATTCCCTTGCTAGGTATAATGAACTCCAGTTTCCTTTTACATATTTCCCCATTATTTAAGATGTAGTAGATGAATCATAGGGTGAACCCATGAATATTTCATTTAATTAGATTTATAAATTTTATATTCTTTTATGTATAATTTACATTATTTCTATGAATCTAAATTTCAATAGATCATTTATTTTGTCCCATGTAATAAAAAAATATTTAATTAAATGGAAAGATTCCATAGTGCAATGTTTTCATGTGATCCACTTGGGAGTGTGGTGGAGGTTTAGAGATTCCTTAGTTTGGTATGGTTATAGAATAGGTTTTCAATAAAATATTCTAGGTTTTTGTCCAATTAAATGCCTTGACAGGGAGAGTATAACTGATTTAGTCGCCTCATTAGTGCCAAGGACTTCATGGAGTAGGGGAAGATCTTGGTCATTTTTCCATTATGAAGAGTCCTAGAAGTGGGTATTGAGTGGTTGGTGTTCTGTGACACCTCTAGAGCTGAAATTAGATGTGTTTTGATCTAGAAGAAGGAGGTGATTTCTTATGGGTCGAGTAAATTGAGGCAATATGATCATAATTACATGACCTACTTGGTTTTAGAGTTTGTAGTCATTCTCGTGTTGATTTAGAGGTGTAGTCTTCTAGGTGAGTATTATTTTATTATCCTATATCCAATACAGTTATAGCTACATATATACACTCTAAGATATCAACATGATATAGATATTGTGCTTTGAGTTCTTATATTGGTATGAATCCTGGATAGTATACAATCAAGGGATGGGTATCATGTCATAATATTATCATAGATTTAATGTATGTTATCATATTTTGGTGGAGATGAAATTGGTGTTAGCCTCATTGTAATGGGCCCTTGTAGAGAATATAGTTTTAGCATATCATCACTCAATGGTGGTAACTAAACTACTTCATCTGAGTGTTCATGAGAGGATTAGTTTGGATTGTTCAAATGTAATATAAAGACCCGTAAATTTCAAATAATTTATTTTAATTTCTTTGGGATTTTTACGAGTTTTTAGTTTCTGACGGTGCTTGATTCCGAGGCCCGGTGTGCCCGGAATCAATTTTTGAAGTTTAGCTCAGGTAAGTTCAGTGAACGAACGAGAGGGTTTTTCTAACTTTTGAACCGATGCTCAGAATTAAAATCTGAGGGCACCGATGAATTTTTTGCCCCGAGATTATCTTTTGCAAAGCTTAACTTCAACAGGCAAGGGTCGGACGAAAAAGATAATTTTTTAGACTTTCAGAAAAAAAAATTCTATATAAAAAAATAACTATAAGTTATTTTATTCTTTTTCTTTTTTGGTTGAGAGACAGTTGGCACAATCACATTGTAACGACGATCATTTAATGAGGGACATTTAATTACTCGTCCCTTTGGTTGTGTAATAGCAACGCCCGTGTGTTTAATAGGTTCATTGATTAAGGTTCATTAATGAACCATAATAATGAACACAACGTGAGGATTAACTATTTTATTAATCAACCCCTTGGAAAATTATTTGAGGACCCACGGGAGAAAGCTCTGATGAGACACCAATGACGATGAATGCCGACCTCTCACGAAGAATGTCGGTGCCTCGGAAATCGCTGAAGCCTACGATCCCCTTCTCCGCGACACTGTGTACTGTGACACCTACGATCCTCTTCTCCGCGATGTCATGTACCGCGATGGCGACGATCGTCTTCATTGTTGAGGTAGGGGTTTATTTTGAGAATGTTAATATTCCCATGATTTTTTTCCTCTAAATCATGAACGTGGATCAACTCATTATCAAGTTGATCCGTGAATGTTTTATTTGCGGGTAGAGAATTATTATTTGCGGGGGAATTTGTTGGGAATTAATTTCAATCCTAACTAAATTTTGTGCCATGTTTATCGTTGAACATTATTTTTATTCAACCCTTTTGTAATCTACTAACGCGGAGGGCGCAGCGAACAAACACGGTCTGCGACATTCCGCAATTTGTTTGAGTGTGCGTGTTTAATGGGAGACAATGGAACAGGACCGCAACGGCTTATGAAAGTCGTTGTAGTGAAGAACGGGTCCCAGGAGAGTCACAGGCGCAGAAAGCGGGCAAATCAGACCACCGGAGCGTGTCTGGGGGTCCACGGAAGGCGCGGCCGGCACCGGCCGGCCGCCCGGAGGTAGCGGCTCCCCGGTGCACCGCCGACAGGAGCCGCAGCGCCAAGCGGTCAGATCCCGCGGCCGCGTAGGATTCGGAAGGGATGCAGCAACTGCGCACTGCGTCCATGGAGTGCAAAGGATGGGGGACCACTTCCCCCCCCTGCTCAGACCGCCGGCCGAGCCAGTGCACCCACCCGGTCGGGCCGGGGTGGGTCGCGCGGATCGGGCCGGACCAAGAACCCCCACTTCGGACCAATTTTTGTCTTTTACCCAAAACCTGTGATATGGACCTCTGATCGACACACAGTCAGTTGCGTATGAATCCTTGGATCGAGGCGGTCATTTTGGTATATTACACTTGAGGTTTTGGAAACGTTTTGGTATGGCTAGGTTGGTACGAACACGAAACCAACCGGGCCCTCAGAGCGGAAACACTTATAACATGAGCTCCGGACGTCCGATTGATGTGTCGTCAATTTCATTGGATTTATCTTACTGAGAAAGTTCTTTTGGATTACTCCGTTTGATGTTTGGATGCAGATGGAGTACGGTAGGGATGGTTTTAGCTTAAAAACCAACCGGCCCCCTTGGATGAAAAAGCCAATAACTCTCAGACCGGGCGTCCAATTGATGCGCCATCTGTCGCGTTGGGTGTCTTTTGATGAGAAGGATCTTTGGGATACATCAGCTCTAGACTTCGTGATAGTTGATGTATCGAATCTCTTTTTCTCGAGGAGCGGACCCTCCCGGAATCGAGCATGCTGTGTCCGGGAACCCTAGATCTGGCTGCGACTGCAACGATGACGCCATCACTTGGATCCTCTATAGGTTCGTCAGTGACGAAGAGAGTACTGGGATCCTCTGTGGGTTCGACGACGATGACTACTGTTCTTGTATCCTATGTGGGTCTGGCAGAGTAGCTGGTCTTGTATCCATTGTGGGTCTGACAGCTTAGCTGGTCTTGTATCCTATGTGGGTCTGACAGTGTAGATGAATTAGTGGCTACATCTGATCATCTCTACCACCTTACGAAGTGTATACCTGGGTGAGATGAGTCTTTATTTTCAATCATTATCATTGGTGTGGTGGACATTCTTTCTTGTGTGTATTGGGTTGTGTTTTCCTGTGTGGACTAGGTTTTTCATTCCTATGTGGACTGGGTTGTGCTTGGGCTCGGGAGCTGGAGCCGAACTGTAACAGATTAATTAGGTATATGTATGGGAATATACCTATGTATAGTCATTTAATACTATGTGATTGTATCTTTCCTTTTTGGTTTATCCTGTGTGGATTCTGAGAGACCTTCAGGGGTCTCAAGGACCCTACTAAGTATCGTATACTCACCCCTGCACAGGCTATGCCTACACTACGTTGTGTTGGATGAAGACGATGGACACTACTAATCGAGGTGGAGGCTTATGGAGTTGGACGGTACCTGGATGTGGACCACATGGCGGGACATACACAGAGCGGACAGTCTAACCGAGGAGCTGAGGAGACAATCTGTACCCACCCTTCAGGTGGAATTTTCAGAGGACGAATCGGTGTTACTATTTTACCTTCTGCTGTTGTACTTTCCTTTCAGTTGTACTTTACATTCAATTGGGTTTTTATTCTAACCCATTTACCTTTGATGACATACGTTTTTACTCATTTTACATAGTGTTTACTTCATCTTGTGTACTCTGTGGTGTTTGTTTTCTTATATAAAGGCAATGCCTTCCCTTCTTTTGAGATTTACGCCTTTGGTGCTAGTCGCTAGCCCATGGCCTTTGGAAGGAATTATTGGGGTAGTCACGGCACGGGCCCCGAGGACGGGTCATGGAAAATTGGTATTAGAGGAGTCGGTTCTCCCGTAGAACTCCAGACTCTGATAATTTCTTCTCTGTGAAGCATTAAAGATTAGAGTAATGAGTGTGGTTATCAGTCAAGGGAGTCAAGTGTTGGTGCGTCGGCCGAAGTATCCATACACCAGGACCCTGACTTCTGATTTCTGACTCAGTACACGAAAACATTGATTGTATTTGTGTTTCAAAAGTTTTCATTGTGATTACATAGTGTCAGCTCACCAGGTATACTGTGTTAATAGTGGTGCACCTGTTTCTTTTCAGGATGGCACCACAATGACAGCCAGATAGGGTTCAGAGCTTTGTGTGAGATGGAATCCCACTGAGCGATGAGGCCTCGGTGCAGGGCCCCTTTACTACGGAGCCACCAGCGGTACCACTACCCACCTATCCACCGATGCTACCAGCCCCAGCGGTGGAGAGTGCAAGCCTCCTGAGCGCATTGCACGAGTTTCAGAGGTAGAGGCCGCCCCGGTTCTGCAGAGAGAAGGATCCTCAGGCAGCCAAGGATTGGATGGAGGCCATCATCAGAGTCTTTTGATTGGTAGGGACACCAGCATACTTCATGGTGATCCTTGCCACTAGTATCCTACACGCAGCAGCAGGTAGATGATGGAGCCTGATTCTCCAGGTGCACGATGAGTCATCTCTTCTTTGGATGGACTTCGAGAGCCTCTTCCGCTCGGAGTTCGTTCCAGCCACACTCTGTGCGGTGCGCATCCTGGAGATACTAGAGCTCTGGTAGGGTAGAATGTCAGTAGTCCAGTACTCGGTGGGATTTACCGAACTCTCGTGCTACTCCACGGACATGGTACGAGACCCATTCTTCCAGGCCCGAACCATTGATCAGGGGCTGAGGCCCGGGATTAGAGCTTCAAAGATTCCACTCAGCATCCCGACTCAGGCGGGGGTGCTGGAGTGAGCCATGCTAGTAGAGAGCTTTCTCGCCGAGAAGCCATCAGCAGGGAGACCCAGCGCAAGACGGCAGGGAGTGCAGTCTTCTGCAGCAGGCAGTCGACAGACGACACAGTGGTTCATCTGGACTAGTCCATCAAGTGGGCGACCTCAGGACATAGTTCGGATGTTCGGGGCACACGGTGTAGAGCCAGCCTTCTAAGGAGCATATAGTGTTATCTATGCGGTGGGAAGGGCCACATGGCTCGTGACTACCTGACCCGCCATGCAGACGAGCAGCAGACAGTGGAGGGACCACCCAGGAAGAGGCAGAGGTTTGACTGTGGCAGTCCACAGGGAGCAGGTGGACGAGGCAGAGGAGATGGCCAAGCAGAAGGTGGTGGATGACGCTTCTAGGCTATACCACCACCACCACTAGGAGGTCCACCCCGACCATCGGGAGCCGGCGGGCAGAGGCAGGCTCGGCTCCAGGAAGTATAGGCTTACGACCACGGCGCACCTGAGATTATTCGAGGTACTATCTGTGTCTACTCCACCATTGCTGCAGTTCTTATAGACACAGGTGCGAGTCATTCATTCACTGTTGCTTCCCTTGTTCAGAGTTCGTAGATTCTGAAAGAGTCATTTGCTCGATCCTTGCAGCTAGAGACTCCAACATGAGCAGACTCGTTGACTACGCACTGGTACCGGCAGTGTGAGATTACTTTAGGAGACGAGAGCTTTGGCTGGGATCTTCTTGTAGCGGCGTCGAGGCCTTACGATGTCATCTTGGGTATGGAATGGTTATCTACAGTCCATGCTCAGAATGATTGTATTAGGCACAAGATGCGGTGTGTCCGCACCGACGAGAGCAGGTTCACCTTCACAGGTGATATGGGAGCCTTTACAGCGCAAGATGGACTCACGCAGAGGAGAGGATAGCCGATCACTCATCAGTTGGATAGTCTCATCATTGGATCAGTTGATGTGAGGAGTCCGATTTTTCCTGGTGTGGTGGATCAGTATGCAGATATTTTTCCTGACGACATTCCAGGACTACCTCCTCGTAGAGAGGTAGACTTCTATATTGACCTAAACCCCGGGACAACCCCGATATTCACTCCAGCATATCGGATGGCTCCCGCTGAGCTTCGAGAGATATGGGTACAGCTGGAGGACTTGCAGGGAAAGGGATTCAACCAAGCCAATGTTTCACCCTGGGCTTCCCCGATACTGTTTTCCAAAATGTAGGATTGTAGCTTGCGACTATGTGTCGACTATTTTCGACTTAACTAGGTGATTTTGAGGAACAAGTATCTGCTTCCGAGGATTGAAGACCTCTTCGATCAGCTCAAGGGAGGAGGTTGGTTCTCGAAGATAGACCTCAGGTCAGGCTATCATCAACTCCGTGTTTGGGACGAGGATGTAAAGAAGACGTCATTCAGATGTCGGTACTACCACTATGAGTTCTTGGTCATGCCCTTAGGTGTGACCAACACTCCAACAATGTTCATGAGTCTCATTAATAGGATCTTCTAGCCCTACCTCGATCGATTTTTCGTATTCTTCATTGACGACATACTGATTTACTCGACTACTGAGGAGAAGCATGCCTACCTCTTATGGGTTGTATTGGATACACTCCGAGAGCACCAGCTTTATAGTAAGCTCTGGAAGTTCTAGTCATGGCTTTGAGAGTTACACTTCCTGGAACACATCATCTCTGAGGCGGGAGTTGCAGTGGATCCCGCGAAGGTTGAGGCGGTACTTGCATGGGAGCCACCCAGGAGCCTGATGGGGGTGCGGAGTTTCCTAGGTCTGGCTGGGTACTATCGAAGATTTTTTACAGACTTCTCCAGAGTTGCAGCACCACTTTCATCTTTGACGTAGAATGGGAAACCCTTCATGTGGTCAGACAGATGTTAGTAGAGCTTCCAGGAGCTGAGGTGAAGATTGACCAGTGCGCCCATCTTGAGGCTACCAGATGAGGGCGTAGGGTGCGTATATTACTTCGACACATCAGAGACCGGACTCGGGTGTGTCCTGATACAGGAGCGAGCAGTGATCACTTACGGTTCACGGATGTTGAGGCAGCATGAGCAGAACTACGCTACCCATGACCTGGAGTTAGCTTCAGTGGTCTTCCCCTGAATATGTGGCAACACTATCTTATGTGCGAGTGCTTTAAAGTCTACTATGACCAGAAGAGTTTCAAGTACATTTTCTCACAGAAGGACCTGAACCTGAGACAACGGCAATGGATCGAGTTCCACCAAGACTATGACTTTGAGATAATCTATACACTTGGAAAGGGGAACGTAGTAGTCTATTCTCTCAGCAGGAGGATGGGCATTTAGCTACTTGGAGAGGCGACAGAGCATCTATCCACATTGAAGATATACGTCTTGGATATATATGGGGAAAACATTCTACAGTCGCTCGCAGTCACTCCTCCACTACTTCAGCGGTTTAGAGAGGCACAGCGTGGGGACGTTGACTGTGAGATGCGACGTGCACAGATATCAATAGGACATGCACCTAATGGATTTTCTGTAGGTGGAGAGAACGTTAAACTTTTCAGTGGACGTACCATGGTACCTGCTACATTACGAGAGGAGGTGATGAGGGAGTTTCACACTTCTCCTCTAGAGGTACATCCTGGAGTGGTGATGATTTACCAGGATCTCAGACGACAGTACTGGTGGCCGGGTATAAAGATGACTATGGCAGATTTTGTTTCTTGATGCCTCACTTTATAGCAAGTGAAGGCAAAGCACCAGGTACCTGTAGGCTTGGTACAGCCCTTAGAGGTCCCGAAGTAGAAGTGTGATGGGATATCCAGGGATTTCGTGACGGTGCTTCCACATACATCCAGAGGACACAACTCCATTTCAGTGATTGTAGACCGAGTCACCAAGTCGGCCAACTTCTTACCTATCAAAGAGTATGGCTCAAAGGAGAGAATGGGACACTTCTACTTTCATGAGATCGTACTTCTTCATGGTGTTCCATGGTCTATCTTCTCTGATCAAGATGCTCGCTTTATTTCTCGTCTTTGGAAGAGGTTGTATGAGGCGTTTGGGATACAGCTACGCCTATGCACCACCTTTCACCCACAGACGGATGTTCAGACATAGAGGACCATTTAGATTCTCGAGGATATGCTCCGTGCATGTGTCCTTGTCTTTGGTCGCAGTTGGAAGGATCACTTACCCTTGGGGGAGTTTTAGTACAACAACAGCTACCACTCAACCATCAGGATGGAACCATACGAGGCACTGTACGGCCGACCCTACGGATCATCGCTATGCTGGACAGATCCTGGGGAGTCAGCAATTGTAGGACCAGACATGGTCCAGGCCCCGATGGAGAAGGTACATATCATCCAGAAGCGGATGAGGACTGCTCAGAGCTGTCAGAAGTCCTATGCTGACATGAGGTGGAGACCACTAGATTTCGAGGATGGTGACCATATTTTCTTACGGGTCTCACCTCGACGTGGATTATGGAGATTTGGATGGGGCATCAAGTTATCTCCATGCTTGATCGAACCATTCCAGGTTCTCAACAAGATAGAAGAGGTGGTTTATCGCCTGGATCTTCCACCTCAGTTGCACTGGGTGCACGACGTCTTCCACGTATCTCAGCTGAGGACATACGTGCATGACCTGATGCTTAGCATCGATCATGGGGAGCTAGACATCGATGACGGGGTGGCTTTTACGGAGGTCCTAGTGGAGATTGAGGATCGAATGGAGCGGGTCTTATGTGGATGGTCGATTCCTCTGGTGTGCATCAGGTGGCAGTACGGGATCCTCCAGGAGAGAACATGGGAGAGGGAGGCTCAGATGTGTGATCAGTACCCTCATATTTTCCCCTAGTTAATGATGTAGCTTTAAGAGGATGTAAAGCCCTAAGGTGGGAGTAATGTAAAGACCCTTAAATTTCAAGGAAATTATTTTTTATTTCTTTTGGATTTTTATGAGTGTGAAGTTTCTGAAGGTGCTTGATTCCGAGGCACGGTGTGCCCCAAATCAATTTTTGATGTTTACCTCGGGTACATTCAGTGAACGAATGAGCAGGTTTTTCTAACTTTTGAACCGATTCTCGGAATTAAAATCTGAGGGCACCGATGAATTCACAGCGCCGAGATTCTCTTAGGCAAAGTTTAACTTCAACCGGAAAGGGTCGGATGAAATAGATAAGTTTTTATAATTTTAGAAAAAAAATATACATAATAAAATAATTATAATTTATTTTATTCTCTTTCTTCCTCTGTTGAGCGACAGTTGGTGCAATCTCAGTGTAACAACGATCATAAAATGAGGTTCATATAATGAATCATCCCTTTAGTTGTGTAACAACAACGCCTGTGTGTTTAATAGGTTCATTGATTAAGGTTCATTAATGAACCATAATAATGAACACAACGTGAGGATTAATTATTTTTTAATCAACCATTTAAAAATGATTTGAGGACCCTCGGTAGAAAGATCTGATGAAACACTGATGATGAAGAACACTGGCCTCCAATGAAGAACGATGGTTCCTCGGAAATCGCTGACGCATATGATCCTCTTCTCTGTGAAACAATGTACAACGATGCCTACGATCCTCTTCTCTGCGACGTCGTGCACTGCGAAGCCGACGATTGTCTTCCTTGTTGAGGTAGGGGTTTATTTTTTGAATGTTAATATTCCCATGTTTGTTTTCCTCTAAAACAAGAATGTGGATCAAGTCATTATCAAGTTGATTTGTGAATGTTTTATCAGCGGGTTGGGAATTCTTATTTGCAGGTGAATTTGTTGGGAATTAAGTTCAATCCTAACTAAATTTTGTGCAACTTTTGTCATTGAACATTATTTTTATTTGACCCATTTGTTATCAACTAAGGCGGAGGGTGCATGCCAAACAAACACGGACCGCAACCCTCCACAGTTTGTTTGTCTGTGCGCGTGTTTATGGGCGACAATGGAACGGGACCACAACAATGTATGGAAGCCATCACAGTGAAGAATGGGTCGCATGAGAGTGACAGGCAAAGACGGTGGGAAAATCGGACCACCGGAGCACGTACAGTGGTCTGCGGAAGGCGCTGACGGCGCGCCACCGGTAGGAGCCGCTGCGGCTCAAGCCGCGGTGGCAGGCAGGCGGATCCCGCAACCGCACGAGATTCGGAAGGGTCGTGCCAACCGCACGCAGCGTTCATGGAGCGCAAAGGAGGGGGACTGCGTCCCCCCCCCCCCCCCCTGCTCGGCCCGCTGGCCGAGCCAGCGCCCCCCCCCCCCCCCCCCCCCGGCCGAGCCGGGGCAGTTCGCACGGACCGGGCAGACCCAGGGGGGGTTGGGCCAGGTCGGGCCGGGCCCAGACCCCCAATTCGGACCACTTTCGGTCATCTTGTATCCTATGTGGGTCCGACAATATTTGTATTTGTACTTGTATCCTATGTGGGTCCAACAGAGTAGCTGGTCTTGTATATTTTGTGGGTCCGATAGATTAGCTGGTCTTGTATCCTATGTGGGTCTGACAGCTTAGATGAATCAGTGGCTACATTTGATCATCTATATCGCCTTACGAATTTTATTCCTAGGTGAGATGAGTCTTGATTTTCAATCATTATCATTGATGTGGTTGACTTTCATTCCTATGTGGATTGAGTTGTGCTTTCATGTGTGGACTGGGTTGTGCTTTCCTATGTGGACTGGGTTGTTCTTGGGCTCGGGAGCTGAAGCCTAACTGTAACAGATTTCTTATGTATATGTATGGGCATATATCTAAGTAGAGTCATTTGATACTTCGTGATTGTATCTTTCCTTTTTGGTTTATCCTGCGTGGATTCTGAGAGACCTTCAGGGGCCTCAGGCACCCTACTGAGTATCGTATACTCACCCTTGCATGGGCTAAGCCCGCACTATGTTGTGTTGGATGCAGACGACGGACATAACTGATCGTGATGGAGGCTTGTGGATCTGGACAATACCCGATGGTATACCACTTGGTGGGATGTACACGGAGTGGACGGTCGGACCGAGGAGCTGAGGAGAGTATCTGTACCCACCCTTGAGGTGGGATTTCTGGAGGACGACTCAGTGTTGCTGTTTTACCTTCTGCTACTATACTTTCCATTCAGTTGTACTTTTCTTTCAGTTGGGTATTTATTCAGTCCCATTTACCTTCCAGCACTTACTTTTTTACTCAGTTTACTTAGTGTTTACTTCTTCTTGTGTACTATGTAGTGTTTTTTTTCTATATAATGGCAATCCCTTCCCTTCTTTTGAGATTTACGTCATTGGTGCTAGTCGCTAGCCCCTGGCCTATGGAAGGTGAGCTTGGGGTAGTCACGGAATGAGCCCCGAGGATGGGTCGTGACATGTAATGTTCAACATGAACATATATCATCATCAGATTCACTAAAAGTATTTTCTGACGTAGAGAATTATGTTATCCGTTTTCAAGGATGGATAGTAGTTCCAGTAGCGTTGTGTGAGGAGGTGTCCGGTAAATTTTTGACATTCAATTTTTTGATGCACATTGGAGTGGAAAATATGTACCATTTCCTTTAGAATATATTTTTTTAGCTTTTGGTAATGTGATTTATAATCTATTTGGTTCCATGATGACTTAGATGTGAAAATGTAATGATGGAAAATTGGATCCATCATGTTTGAATCATTCGCTTGAGTTCTCTTAAAGGTAGTGGGATATCATATTTATATGTTTTTATTGATATGACACATATAGTTATATTAAATATTCATATTTAGGTAATTTTAGACAGATTTTACAAGTTGGAACACATCCTTTCTCTATGATGGTAGTGATCAGTTTAGGGTTTTGGGTAGTTGTATTTGCATGGGTTCATCTAGCATCATGTGATACTGATGATGATCATCTCAATATATGATGGTTGGTATAAATCATTGTTAGGGAAAAGTTATTTAAATGATTTAGGGACCAAGTTTTGGATAATCACACCATTCCATCACTAAGAGAATGGATGTTCTAAGAAGACTATCCATATTTTGGAAAATTATTCATGATTTGACATGTTTGTTTTTCAGTTAGAGATTTGTGGATCACATACTACCATTTTAGATCACATTAAATAGTAATTATCACTCTTATATTGGAATGGTTAATTTTTTGTAACAAAATTGAAGATCATACAGGTATGTGTAGTGTTTGTAATAGGCTTGAGAGACCTCTCTAATTAGGCTAGAAATGTTGCGGTCCACATCAGAGAATGGTTCAGGAGGTTCATGAGAATTTTTTGGATAGATTATTGTCAATAATAATCATACATAAAAAAACATCATAAGTATTTTTAGTTTGATGAGGGATACCATGTCTTATTAAGATTCTACCCATGGCAAGGATTGTAGTGTTTGGGGGAGAAAGTAATCTTATCTTGAGTTTTATCAGGTTCTCTGAGTTTTGGTATAGGGTTTGTTATAATTCCTAGAACATAGCCTTACCCCTATAGTAGAACTCACTACAAGAAAACCCCCATGTTTCACATTTTATTCAGTATGTTTAATACCTATAGAACATTATTTATAGTGAAAACTTGACATCAATAAAAGATTTACTTTTTCATAAAACTCAGCGGAGAACAAGGATTAGTAGGTTAGGATCCTACATGGTTATACCATTAATCTTATTCAATATATTTTCCATCATGGGAGAATATTGGTGAGACTATGGTAATGTGAGATATAGATGTGGACTTGGTACCCCTACACTATTTTTTTGCTGTTCAATTTCATAGAAAATCCTTTAATGATGAGAGAATGTAAGTCATCCAGTTTATATTTTTGATTCCTTCAAAACATATATAATGATAATGGTAATTATCCTCAGATTTTGTGTTGTATGTTGGGATTCATGGGACCCTAGAAATAATATATTAAAAAAATTAATTTATATAAAATCATGTCTGCACATAATTATGGAATTAATCCTTTCTATATTGATCAGAACCTCGCATGCAAAATCAAATACAAAATTTTTTTAGATCTTGGGATTTACCCTAATTGTGATATAATGTTGATCATCGTTTATTCTTCGATTAAGGGTGACAATTGTAGAGATTATTAATTAATTACGTAATTGAATTAATTAATTTTATTAAAATACAAAAAACCTAATTACCTCTCTATAAATTAATTGTTATGATGAATCATTAGGATTATCATCATAAATAAGGATATTAGAGAGGATAAAGAGGTGGATATCCACTCTTCAAATCAATGGATATAGGAACATGGATTAAAACCAAATGGTCATGCAGAGTTGTGTGAAAAATAAAAAACATAGTGTGATCTTCATCATCCTCACCGTAAAATTCGTTCTTCTAAAATGATAAATCTATTATTATATTATGGATCACAATTTATGGATTTATGCACTTTTTATTTTTTTAGTATTGATCCAATATTTTATTAATTTTTGAGTAAACATCCTTAGATGTTTTTAAAAATTTAATCAGTATTTCAAATCTAATTATATTTAGCCTTTTACCTATGATTTTATCCACCTTTCCCATCATTTTTTTATCATTGGTTTGATTCACATCATCCAATGATAATTCTCACTTTTTTTGTGTGCATCTCATTCTTCCATCCTTTTTTTAGTAAATGGCTTATAGTGGTTATCAATTTGATAGTTATGGGTTGGTTTGATCATAATAGAACATTCGTAATCATAGTGGTTCTATGAAAAACAATGAGTTGAGGATTAATATATGGTGAATAGGGAAATAATGGATGTGGATTATGGATCCAAGTTTGAAAACTATTTTTTTCGAATTTAATTCATATAGAATCAGGTGTTCTTAATAGAAATCTCAATTTTTTCCACCAGAGGCCAGGAACCAATGATCAAATGTGGTATCCTTCAAATATGCAGGATTGGGTGAGTGTATAATATAACATTCTGTGTTCTATAGATTGGGTAATGCATCCTCATGGGGATGATGGATAAGATTTCGTCTAATTACTAATGATTATAATCCAGCTATTAATAATTCTACATGGCTGATCAATGATGGTCCAAGAATCATGGGGGTTTTCATGGAAGGAGTATAGGAGGAGGATCCAATGTTGGAAGTAAACATAATTACCCAGAGTTTATATGATATCCCTATCCACATATCTTTTACATTATAATAAAATGCACACTATTCAACCAAATATGTGGTGGTTTAGGATTCAGTATTATATAAGTGCCACACCACATTTGGAGGATCCTTGTGCCATGTTCCATCAGTTTTGTAGCGCAATAGTGTACCGAAGACACACACTCAGGATGACTGTGTGGCCTTTATACCATGTATCTAAGAGAATTCATTATATATGGATACCTACATAGGGATATTGTGTTAATAAATGAATATATATTAGATCCCAGGTGGACCAACTTGTTTTTTATGTCATAGTGCATTCCTTATACCAATAGTCGGATATAGGATCCCACGTCCCGCAATGGAGTATGGATTGTACAACATAAAGTTTCACATATTTTGTCTGTAGGATGAAATGATACGTACATGTCAATTTACTTACCGAGTGATGCGATTTTACATGGCCGAGATTTATCCTAGAGAGACATTTTGTGTACCCATATGGACACACACTGTACTTTTCCTATAATCATAAACATTGTGTATCTCATATTTTCATGATAAGGATTATGTCCCAGGAGTATACTATCCGATGTATTTCTTTATATATATAGTGATGATATTATTCATTTTAGAATCATGGATATTATATTATGTTTTTTAGGATCTAGAATTATATTAGTGATGGTCAAGTTGTGGTAGTGATCGGTTGTGATAATCAGAGTATTACTAGTGTTAGAAATCCCCAATATATCTCCAGGTTGTGGATCCTACATATCAATTTTATAGATGACCCCCCCCCCAAATTATATCGAGTATGATTCCGGAATTTGAAGAGTATGTTCCACATATTTAAGCTCTGACGAGGTCAGATCCTCTATTAGAGTGGTGCTCCCTTGGCTATGTTATGATGTTGAAAAGTGTGGGGGAGGCTATATTATTGAGATGAAACACATGTTACTTGGATATGAAATTTTCCCTCTTCAATTTTTGTCTTTAGTAATTAGGATAATTCCTTTCACTCATATTTATTTTTAGGTTATACATCAATGTTGGCATCCAAAATTGACATTTGTGAGAATTAGGATGACTCATCATTCATAGATGGATGTAGATGTGGAGATCCCCTTTCTCTATTCAATGGGGGTTTTTTATGTTAATATATAATTTAGGGTTCCTTCACCCTCTTGATTAATGTATTGTGTTACCATTTTTATTTCCACTACATCCCTTTTTTTATCAGGACATCCTAAAGGGTTAGAATAAACAAACCTATGTATATGAATTTCTAACTCGTGTCATGTCTTCTAAAAGTGGTAGATAGATTATAAATGACAATAGATGACCTAGTATCAGTGAATCTAATATGTAAAAATAGGATATTTCCACATTTAGTTGTCAAAAAATTGGGATACAAAGTTGGCATCTCCCCTATATTAAATATTTATATATGTAGTATGTTTGAGGTTTCTCCTATATTACTGGTTGGGCATGTATTTTTCAGATTATAACATGTTAAAGTCTCATATATGTGCTAGTAATTGTTTAATGAATTTTTATAATATTTACTAAATGATACGTTCATATATCTTTTCACTATTACGTAGAGTGGTTTTTGTGCGTGACTATAAGTACTTTAGGCTAAGACCCCCTTTCATTGTTATTCTTACTCGACAATTGTCACCAACCCCTACCCTCTTAGAGGTGGACTTAGGGTGTCATCAAAAGCATACATTAGGCCTATGTTGGGTCTATTTTGGTCAGTTCATGAAAATAGTGGCCTTACTATCCCACCCCCCATAGTTACTCAAGTCTAACATCATTCTGATCATGTCATATATGACTCTCGGAAGGTTGAGTGGAATACTCATTTCCTAATCCATCATGTGGATAAACTCAAAACCATTACATATATATCCTTACTATGGGTTTCCTAAATAATGTATCTCAAGTCCCTTATCAGGATTTTTTTTCTAAATATTACGTTTTGAAATATCCTCCATGTTTATAGAAGATAATATATGAGAACCCGTCTTTTGTAAAACATGTCTGATTGAATAGTCTAGGTCTTTAGATGATCTTGATTCATAATGAATCTTACACTTAGTATTTTTAAATGGTATATAATCTCATCATTTTATCTCATACATTATCTTTTTATTTTTTCATTCTTATAATAATTGAGTTTGGAATCATTTACCTACCACAAAATCGATATGTTGAAACTGTATTCATGTGTAACTCTACATAAATCATTGTTTCTGTCCGTAGACAAAAAAATGCAACTATATTTATACATATCCAGAAACATGACTAAAATTAGTTATGTGAAACTATTTAATGTAAATATTTTGACTTATTTAAAATTAACTATACACTATAGAATATGCCTCAAGCCACTAATAGTCAACCCTCACCTTTCTGGAATAAGACATAAACTTCTATGTTATTAGGTATTTTCACCCAAAGGGACTCAGCGTAAGGATTCATTATACAATATTGATATCAAATCCTTCATACTTTTAACACCTAATATGTATAAATAATAGTTAACTACTTAATTCAAGGTCATATCATATTCTTATCCATTTTCAAGGATGAAGAAAATGAAATCCATTTTCATACCATTCGTGTAAATCCATAGATTCAAAATTTGAAATTTATAGAATTATTTTAGTAATATACTCTAATGAGAACTTCATATATTCATACAACAGAGAAATTATATCAATGAATAATAATATAGGGAATAAAATAAAAAATTACACTATAAATTTATTTACAAAATATATAGAATATTTTGTGATATTTCATAAATAAAAAATATTAAGAAATTTATAATTTAGAAATTCATCATGTAAAACGAATAATTATATAAATTAAATAAATTAATTTCTTTACCAATATGTACCCTTTAATATTATCCATTTTCTATCATTTACATTAAATATATGTTTTTAAATGAAATTTAAACATTAAATATTCTCTTTTTATTATCTAAAAAACAACATAGTCTAAATATCACATATTAAATTCAATTTAATAAATGATCAAAATAAATATTAAAGTATATTTTCATTTGGTTTATATTATTTTATAAAATAATAATTTTAATTTTTATAATTCTAATTAAATATTATTAATGATTATCAATTTTAAATATAAAATACTCTAACTTTTCTATGTATTACATAATTTATAAACATTTTATTTATTAAACCTATAATTTACATATATATATGTTATATCAAAACTATAATCCATGCCATAAAATATTAAAATTTTATATTGGTATTAACATCTACAATTATGTGATTATTTTTGAATAAACATTTGTAAAATAAAGGTTTCATTGATTATAAATATTTTATAGTTAGTTAATTCATAGAAACCATTATAAGTTAATATATTTTCTAAAATACATTTTTATATAATTTATAAATATTTTTATAATTATATACATCACTTCATAATAAAATATATTGAAAAACAATTTGGGTCTATCATTTTAAATGATCTACATTATACCATAAAATTTTTGTTAATGTAGCTTTCATAATTAATATGAATGTTATAAGGGATGTGTAATATCAATATTTGGAAAAGATTATATATGCTTAAGATATTTCCATTGCAAAATATTAATATAGTGAATGAAAATACAATAGGATTAATCCATGTTCCATTTAATATTACCTTATAATATGCTTATCATTTAATATTAATACCATGAAACATAGGTATGGGATATGACTCAATACCATTTGAAATAATCAATGGAATATTAAATTACAACCCTTTTAGGATTAAATTTTATGTTTAAAGAACATTACAAACGAATAACCCATGAAGATTAGTATCGTCAAATATTTATTGATGCTTTCTCAGTTTAAATTAAATTTCACTAATTTGGCCTATATAATTTCAAATTAGTTCCAAAATGAAAATATACCAACACATTTCATGCACAAAGAGACCTCACCTAATGTATCTACTTATTGTTATTAACATTCATTTGCATTAATTGGGTAATCATTAAAATTGAGTAATATTTATGTGTGTTCCTTTTAATAATAATAGAAATATGTTGTGTATATCAATATTTATATCAACACTAATATTTCATAAAATACTATAAATAGTATCTAATAATGAATGTATAGTTCTATATATTCATTCATTTTGAAAATTATTTCATGATTTGAAAAAATGGGATTCTCTAATACCACTATTGTGTTTTCAATGACATATCAACACATTAATCTGTGATATGGATTCGATAAGAAACCAAATGGTAGGATCACCATAAATGAAACCAAGAATAAATTATACATTAAAATAAAGAAATTTTTATATTTAAATTTTATCGATGAGAGTTTATATGATGATTCAAAATCGTGAATGATAATGATCAATTCAAGGCATCCAATAGACTCCTTCTTCCAAGGTGTATGGTCCATACCAAATCTTTTTATTCTACATAGGGACACTACTCTCTACTATTATATGATATTATCTCATAATAGATATTTGGGTAGAATCACATGAGTCATTGGACGCCTTGAATTGATCATTATCATTCATGATTATGGATCATCATATAAACTCTCATGGATAAAATTTAATGGGATGTCATATTTATATGTTTTTTATAGATATTACACAAATAGTTATATTAAATATTAATATTAGGTAATTCTAGACTGATTTTACAAGTTGGAACACATCATTTCTCAATGAGGGTAGTGATCAGTTTAGGGTTTTGGGTAGTTGTACTTGCATGAGTTTATCTAGCGTCATGTGATACCGATGATGATCATCTCAATATATGATGGTTGGTATAAATCGTTATTAGGGAAAAGTTATCCAAATGATTTAGAGACCCAGTTTTGGATGAGCACACCATTCCAAAACTAAGAAAATGGATGTTCTAAGAAGACTATCCATTATTTGGAAAATGATGCATGATTTGACATGTTTGTTTTTCAGTTATGGATGAGGGGATCACATACTACCATTTTAGATCACATTAAATAGTAATTATCACTCTTCTATTGGAATGGTTAATTTTTTGGAACTAAATTGAAGACCATACCGGTATATGTAGTGTTGGTCATAGGCTTGCAAGACCTCTCTAATTAGGATTGAAATGTTGCGGTCCACATCAGAGAATGGTTTAGGAGGATCATGAGAATTTTTTGGATGGATTAGTGTCAATAAGAATCATACATAAAAAACATCATAAGTATTTTTAATTTTATGAGGGATACCATGTCTTCTTGAGATTCTACCCATGGCAAGGATTGTAGAGTTTGGTGAAGAAAGTATTCTTATCATGAGGTTTATCAGGTTCTTTGAGTTTTGGTATGGGGTTTGTTATAATTCCTAGAATATGGTCTTACCCTTACAGTAGAACTCACTACAAGACAACCTACATGTGTATCATTTTATTCAGTATGTTTAATACATATAGAACATTATTTATAGTGAAAACTTCACATTAAGAAAAGATTCACTTTTGCATAAAATACAGTGGAGAATGAGGATCAGTAGGTTAGGATCGTACATGGTTATACCATTAATCTTATTCAATATATTTTCCATCATGGGAGAATATTGGTGAGATTGTGGTAATGTGAGATATAGATGTGAACATGGTACCCTTACACTATTTTGTTGCTTTTCAATTTCTTGGAAAACCCTTTTAATGATGAGAGAATGTAAGTAATCCAGTTTATATTTTTGATTCCTTCAAATTTTATATAATGATAATGGTAATTATCCTTGGAGTTTGTGTTATATGTTGGGATTCATGGGACCCTAGAAATAATATATTAAAAAAATTAATTTATATAAAATCATGTCTGCACATAATTATGGAATTAATCCTTTCTATATTGATCGGAACCTCATATGAGAAATCAAATACAACATTTTTTTACATCTTGGGATTTACCCTAAGTGTGATATAATGTTGATCGTCGTTGATTCTTCAATTAAGGGTGAAGATTGTAGAGATTATTAATTAATTACATAATTGAATTAATTAATTTTATTAAAATACAAAAAACCTAATTACCTCTCTATAAATTAATTGTTATGATGAATCATTAGGATTATCATCATAAATAATGATTTTAGAGAGGATGAGGAGGTGGATATCCACTCTTCACTTCAACGGATATAGGAACCTAGATCGAAACCAAATGGTCAGGCAGACTTGTGTGAAAAATAATAAACATAGTGTGATATTTATCATCCTCATCGAAAAATTCGTTCTTCAAAAATGATCAATCTGTTATTATAGTATGGATCACAATTTATGGATTTATAAACTTTTAATTTGTTTTACTATTTCCAAATCTCATTAATTTGTGAGTATACTTCTTTAGATGTTTTTAAAAATTTCATTAGTATTTC
Source organism: Viscum album (assembly GCA_963277665.1). Lineage (NCBI taxonomy): Eukaryota > Viridiplantae > Streptophyta > Magnoliopsida > Santalales > Viscaceae > Viscum > Viscum album. Next base: position 368,035,791 of record OY728146.1, read on the forward strand.
AAATATATTTATATTTAGCCTTTTACCTGTGATTTTATCCACATTTCCCATTAATTTTTTATCATTGGTTGGATTCACATTAGCCAATGATAATTATCACTTTTTTTGTGTGCATCTCTTTATTCCATCATTTTTTCAGTAAATGGCCTATAGTGGTTAGCAATTTTACAATTATGGGTTGGTTTGATCGTAATAGAACATTTGTAATCATAGTGGTTCTATGAAAAACAATGATTTGAGGATTAATATATGGTGAATAGAGAAATAATGGATGTGGATTATGGATCCAAGTATGAAAACTCTATTTTTGGAATTTAATTTATATATAATAATGTGTTCATAATAGAAATCCAAATTTGTTCCACCAGAGGCCAGGAACCAATGATCAAATGTGGTATTCTTCAAATATGACGGTTTGGGTGAGCGTTTAATATAACACAATGTGTTCTATGGATTGGGTAATGCATCCTCATGGGGATGATGGATAAGATGTCTTCGACTTAATAATAATTATAATCCAGCTATTAGTAATTCTACATGGCTGATCAATGATGATCCAAGAATCATGGGGGTTTTCATGGAAGGCGTATAGGAGGACGATCTAATGAAGGAAGTAAACTTAATTACCCAGTGTTTATATTATATCCATATGAACATAGCTTGTACATTATAATAAAATACATACTGTGAAACCACATATGTGGTGGTTAGGGATTCATTATTCTATAAATGCCACACCCCATTTTGAGGATCATTGTGCCGTTTTCCATCAGTTTTGTAGCGCAATAGTGTACCGACGACACACAATCAGGATGACTGTGTGGCCTTTATTCCATGTATCTAAGAGAATTCATTATATATGGATACCTACACAGGGATATTGTGTTAATAAATGAATATGTATTAGATCCCATGTGGACCAACTTGTTGTGTACATCATAGTACATTCCTTATACCAATAGTCGGATATAGGATCCCATGTCCCACGATGGAGTATGTCTTGTATAACGTGAAGTTTCACATATTTTGTTTGTAGGATGAAATGACACGTACATGTCAATTTACTTATAGAGTGATGCGATTTTACATGGCCGAGATTTATCATAGAGAGACATTATTTGTACCCATATAAACACACTCTGTTCTTTTCCTATAATCATTAACATTGTGTATCTCATATTTTCATGATAAGGATTATGGCCCATGAGTATCCTATCAGATTCATTTCTCTATATATATAGTGATGATATTATTTATTCTAGAATCACGGATATAATATTATCTTTTTTGTGATCTACAATTATATAAGTGATGCTCATGTTGTGGTATTGATCGGTTGTGATCATCAGAGTATTACTAGTGTTAGAAATCCCCAATATATCTCTAGGTTGTGGACCCTCCATATCAATTTTATAGATTACCCCCCCCCCCAATTATATCGAGTATGATTCCTAAATTTTCAGAGTGTGTTCCTCATAATTAACCTCTGACGTGGTCAGATCCTCTATTGGAGTGGTCCTCCCATGGCTATGCTATGAAGTGGAAAAGTGTGGGGTAGCTATATTTTTTAGATGAAACACATGATACTTGGATATGATATTTTTCCTCTTCAATTTTTTTCCTTAGTAAATAGGATAATTACTTTCACTCATATTTATTTTTAGGTTATACATCTATGTTGGCATCCAAAATAGACATTTGTGAGCATTAGGATGACTCATCATTCATAGATGGATGTATATGTGGAGATCCCATTTCTCTATTCAATGGGGTTTTTATGTTAATATATTATTTAGGTTTACTTTACCCTCTTAATTAATGTTTAATCTTGCTCTTTTTATTTCCACTACATCCCTTTTTGGTTATCGGGACATCCTAAAGGGTTAGAATAAACAAACCTGAGTATAGGAATTTCTATCACGTGTCATGTCTTCTGAAAGTGGTAGATAGATTAGAAATGACTATAGTTGACCTAGTATCAGTGAATATAATATGTAAATAGAGTATATAACCACATTTGGTTGTCAAAAAATTGGGATACTAAGTTGTCATCTCACCTATATTAAATTTTTTTATATGTAGTATGTTTGAGGTTTCTCCTGTATTACTGGTTGGGCATGTATTTTTCATATTATACCACGTTAAAGTCACATATATGTTATAGTAATTGTTGAATGAATTATTATACTATTTTCTAAATGATACGTTCATATATCTTTTCACTATTACATAGAGTGGTTTGTGTGCGTGACTGTAAGTACTTTAGGCTATGGCCCCCTTTCAGTGTTATTCTTACTCGACGATAGTCACCTACCCCTACCCTATTAGAGGTGGACTTTGGTTATCATCCAAAGCTTACACTGGGCCTATGTTGGGACTATTTTGGTCAGTTCATGAAAACATTGGCATTACTATCCCTCCCTGTATTTATTCAAGTCTAACATCATTCTGATCATGTCATATATGACTCTCGGAAGGTTGAGTGGAATACTCATTTTTAAATCCATCGTATGGATAAACTCAACACCATTACTTATATATCCTTACTGTGGGTTTCCTAAATAATGTATCTCAAGTCCCTTATCTGGATTGTTTTCTAAATATTATGTTTTGAAATATCCTCCATGTTTTACAGAGATAATATATGTGAACCCGTCTTTTGTAAAACATGTCTGATTGAATAGTCGAGGTCTTTAGATGATCTTGATTCATAATGAATATAATACATAGTATTTTTAAATGGTATTTAATCTCATCATTTTATCTCATACATTATCTTTTTATTTTTTTCATTCTTAAAATAATTTAGTTTGGAATCATTTACCTACCACAAAATTGATATGTTGAAACTGTATTCATGTGTAACTCTACATAAATCATTGTTTCTACCCATAGACAAAAAAAATGCATCTATATTTATACATATCCAAAAACATGACATAAATTAATTATGTGAAACTCTTTAATGTAAATATTTTGACTCATTTAAAATTGACTATACACTATTGAATAAGCCTCAAGCCACTAATAGTCAACCCTCACCTTTCTGGAATAAGACATAAACTTCTATGTTATTGGGTATTTTCACCCAAAGGGACTCAGCGTAAGGATTCATTCTACAATATTGATATCAACTCCTTCATACTTTTAACACCTAATATGTATAAATAATAGTTAACTATTTAATTAAAGCTCATATCATATTCTTATCCATTTTCAAGGATGAAGAAAATGAAATCCATTTTCATACATTTCGTGTAAATCCATAGATTCACATTTTGAAATTTATAGAATTATTTTAGAAATATACTATAATGAGAAGATCATCTATTCATACAAGAGAGAAATTATATCAATGAATAATAATATAGGTAATAAAATAAAAAATTACACTATAAATTTATTTACAAAATATATAGAATATTAAGTGATATTTCATAAATAAAAAATAATAAGAAATTGATAATTTAGAAATTCATCATGTAAAATGTATAATTATATAAATTAATTAAATTAATTTCTTTACCAATATGTACCGTATAATATTATCCATTTTCTATCATTTACATTAAATATGTGTTTCTAAATGAAATTTAAACATTCAATATTCTCTTTTTATTATCTAAAAAACAACATTATCTAAATATCACATATTAAATTCAATTTAAAAATTGATAAAAATATTTATTAAAGAATATTTTCATTTGGTTTGTATTATTTTATAAAATAATAATTTTAATTTCAATAATTCTAATTAAATATTATTAATGAATATGAATTTTAAATCTAAAAGACTCTAAATTTTCGGCGTATTACATAATTTATAAACATTTTATATATTAAACATATAATTTACATATATATATATGTTATACAAAAACTATAATCCATGCCATAAAATTTTAAAATTTTACATTGGTAATAACATCTACTATTATGTGATTATTTTTTAATAAAAATTTGTAAAATAATTTTTTCATTGATCATAAATATTTTATAGTTAGTTAATTCATAAAAACCATTATAAATTAATATATTTTCCAAAATACATTTATATATAATTTATAAATAATTTTATAATTATATACATCACTTCATAATAAAATATATTGAAAAAACATTCTAGGTCTATCATTTTAAATGATCTACATTATACCATACAAATTGAATTAATGTAGCTTTCATAATTAATACGAATGTTAGAAGGGATGTGTAATATGAATAGTTGGAAAAGATTATATAAGATTAAGATATGACCATTGCATCAAATTAATATAGTGAATGAAAATACAATAGGATTAATCAATGTTCCATTCTATATTACCCTACAATATGCTTATCATTTAATATATATACCATGAAACATAAGTATGGGAGATGACTCAATACAATATGAAAGAATCAATGGAATATGAAATTACAACCCTTTCAGGAATAAATTGTATGTTTAAAGAACATTACAAAGGAATAACCCATGAAGATTAGTATCTTCAAATATTTATTGATGCTTTCTCAGTTCAAATGAAATTTCACTACTTTGGCCTATATAATGTCAAATTAGTTCCCAAATGAAAATATACCAACACATGTCATGCACAAAGAGACCTCACCCAATGTATCTACATATTGTTAATAACATTCATTTTCATTAATTGGGTAATCATTAAAATTGAGTACTATTTATGTGTATTCCTAGTAATAATAATAAAAATATATTGTGTATATCAATATAACCATCAACACTAATATTTCATCAAATACTATAAGCAGTATTTAATAATGAATGTATAGTTCCCTATATTCATTCATTTTGAAAATTATTTCATGGTTTGAAAAAATGGGATTCTATAATACCACTATTGTGTTTTCAATGACAAATCAACACATTAATCCGTGATATGGATTCGATAAGAATACAAAATGTAGGATCACCATAAATGAAAGTAAGAATAAATTATACATTAAAATAACGAAATTTTTGTATTTAAATTTTATCGATGAGAGTTTATATGATGATCCATAATCAAGAATGATAATGATCAATTCAAGGCATCCAATAGACTCCTTTTTCCAAGGTCTATGGTCCATACCAAATTTTTTTGTTCTATATAGGGACACTACTCTCTACTATTATATGATAGTATCTCATAATAGATATTTGGGTAGAATCACATGAGTCATTGGATGCCTGGAATTGATAATTATCATTCAGGATTGTGGATCATCATATAATCTCTCATCGATAAAATTTAATGGGATGTCATATTTATATGTTTTTATAGATATTACACATATAATTATATTAAATATAAATATATAGGTAATTTTAGACTGATTTTATAAGTTGGAACACATCCTTTCTCTATGAGGGTAGTGATCAGTTTAGGGTTTTGGGTAGTTGTACTTGGATGAGTTAATCTAGCTTCATGTGACACTGATAATGATCATCTGAATATATGATGGTTGGTATAAATCATTATTATGGAAAAGTTGGTCAAATGATTTAGGGACCCTATTTTGGATGAGCACACCATTCCATCACTAAGAGAATTAATGTTCAAAGAAGACTATCCATGTTTTGGAAAATGATTCTTGATTTGACATCTTTGTTTTTCAGTTAGAGATGAGTGGATCACATACTACCATTTTAGATCACATTAAATAGTAATTATCACTCTTCTATTGGAATGGTTAATTTTTTGGAACTAAATTGAAGACCATACAGGTATATGTAGTGTTGGTCGTAGGCTTGCGATAACTCTCTAATTAGGGTAGAAATGTTGCGGTCGACGTCAGATAATGGTTCAGGAGGTTCATGAGAATTTTTTCGACAGATTAGTGTCAATATGAACCATACATAAAAAAAATCATAAGTATTTTTAGTTTGAAGAGGGATACCATGTCTTCTTGAGATTCTACCCATGGCAAGGATTGTAGAGTTTGGGGAAGAATGTAATCTTATCTTGAGGTTTATCAGGTTCCTTGAGCTTTGGTATGAGGTTTGTTATATTTCATAGAACATGGCCTTACCCTTATTGTAGAACTCACTACAAGACAACCTCCATGTGTCACATTTTATTCAGTATGTTTAATACCTATATAACATTATTTATAGTGAAAGCTTGATATTAAGAAAAGATTCACTTTTGCATAAAAGTCAGCGAAGAACGAGGATCAGTAGGTTAGGATCCTACATGGTTATACCATTAATCTTATTCAATATATCTTCCATCAAGGGAGAATATTGGTGATATTATGGTAATGTGAGATATAGATGTGGACATGGTACCCCTACACTATTTTTTTGCTTTTCAATTTCATGGAAAATCCTTTAATGATGAGAGAATGTAAGTAATCCAGTTTATATTTTTGATTCCTTCAAAAATTCTATAATGATAATGGAAATTATCCTTGGAGTTTGTGTTGTATTTTGGGATTCATGGGACCCTAGAAATAATATATTAAAAAAAATTAATTTATATAAAATCATGTTGGCACATAATTATGGAATTAATCCTTTCTATATTGATCGGAACCTCGTATGAAAAATCAAATACAACAATTTTTTTGATCGTGGGATTTACCCTATGTGTGATATAATGTTCATCGTCATTGATTCTTAGATTAAGGGTGACTATTGTATATATTATTAATTAATTACATAATTGAATTAATTATTTTTATTAAAATAAAAAAAACCTAATTACCTCTCTATAAATTAATTGTTATGATAAATCATTAGAATTATCATCATAAATAAGGATATTAGAGAGGATGAGGAGGTGGATATCCACTCTTCACATCAACAGATATAGGAACATGGATCGAAACCAAATGGTCATGCAGACTTGTGTGAAAAATAATAAACATAGTGTGATCTTCATCATCCTCACTGTAAAATTCGTTCTTCAAAAATGATCAATCTATTATTATATTATGGATCACAATTTATGGATTTATGCACTTTTTATTTTTTAGTATTTCCAATATCTTATTAATTTGTGAGTATACATCCTTAGATGTTTTTAAAATTTTAATCAGTATTTCAAATCTAATTATAATTATCCTTTTATCTGAGATTTTATCCACCTTTCCCATTAATTTTTTTTATCATTGGTTGGATTCACATCATCCAATGATAATTATCACTTTTTTTGTGTGCATCTCATTCTTCCATCCTTTTTTTCAGTAAATGGCCTATAGTGGTTAGCAATTTCACAGTTATGGGTTGGTTTGATCATAATAGAACATTCTTTAACATAGTGGTTCTATGAAAAACAATGACTTGAGGATTAATATATGGTGAATAGAGAAATAATGGGTGTGGATTATGGATCCAAGTATGAAAAATCTTTTTTTGGAATTTAATTTATATAGAATCATGTGTTCTTAATAGGAATACCAATTTTTTCCACCAGAGGCCAGGAACCAATGATCAAATGTGGTATCCTTCAAATATGAAGGTTTGGGTGAGTGTATAATATAACACTGTGTGTTCTATGGACTGGGTAATGAATCCTCATGGGGAGGATGGATAAGATATCTTCGACTTACTAATGATTATAATCTAGCTATTAGTAATTATACATGGCTGATCAATGATGATCCAAGAATCATTGGGGTTTTCCTGGAAGGAGTATAGGAGGAGGATCTAATGAAGGAAGTAAACATAAGTACCCAGTGTTTATATTATATCCCTATTCACATAGCTTGTACGTTATAATAAAATACATACTGTGCAACCACATATGTGGTGGTTAGGGATTCAGTATTATATAAATACCACACCCCATTTGGAGGATCCTTGTGTCGTGTTCCATCAGTTTTGTAGCGCAATAGTGTACCGACGACACACACTCAGGATGACCGTGTGTCCTTTATACCATGTATCTATGAGAATTCATTATATATAGATACCTACATAGGGATATTGTGTTAATAAATGAATATGTATTAGATCCCAGGTGGACCAACTTGTTGTGTACATCATAGTGCATTACTTATACCAACAGTCGGATATAGGATCCCACATCCCACGGTGGATTATGGCTTGTACAACGTTAATTTTCACATATTTTGTCTGTAGGATGAAATGACATGTACATGTCAATTTACTTACCGAGTGATGTGATTTTACATGGTCGGGATTTATCCTAGAGAGACAATTTTTGTACCCATATAAACACACTCTGTACTTTTCCTATAATCATAAACATTGTGTATCTCATATTTTCATGATAAGGATTATAGCCCATGAGTATACAATAAGATGTATTTCTCTATATATATAGTGATGATATTATTTATTCTAGAATCATGGATATAATATTATCTTTTTTATGATCTACAATTATATTAGTGATGCTCATGTTGTGGTAGTGATCGGTTGTGATCGTCAGAGTATTACTAGTGTTAGAAATTCCCAATATATCTCTAGGTTGTGGATCTTCCATATCAATTTTATAGATGACCCCCCACCCCCAAATTATATCAAGTATTATTCTTGAATTTGCAGAGTGTGTTCCTCATAATTGTGCTCTGACGTGGTCAGATCCTTTATTGGAGTGGTGCTCCCTTGGCTGTTCCATGAAGTGGAAATGTGTGGGGCGGCTATATTATTGAGATGAAACACATGATACTTGGATATGATATTTTCCCTCTTCAATTTTTTTCTTTAGTAATTAGGATAATTCCTTTCACTCATATTTATTTTCAGTTTATACATCTATGTTGGCATCCAAAATTGTCATTTGTGAGAATTAGGATGACTCATCATTCATAGATGGATGTAGATGTGGAGATCCCCTTTCTCTATTCAATGGGTTTTTTTATGTTAATATATTATTTAGGTTTCCTTTAACCTCTTGATTATTGTTTTATCTTACTCTTTTTATTTCCACTACATCCCTTTTTGGTTATCGGGACATCCTAAAGGGTTAGAATAAACAAACCTATGTATAGGAATTTCTAACACATGTCATGTCTCTTGAAAGTGGTAGATAGATTATAAATGACTATAGTTGACCTAGTATCAGTGAATATAATATGTAAATAGAGGATATAACCACATTTTGTTGTCAAAAAATTGGGATACTAAGTTGGCATCTCCCCTATATTAAATATTTTTATATGTAGTATGTTTGAGGTTTCTCCTGTATTACTGGTTGGGCATTTATTTTTCAGATTATAACATGTTAAAGTCACATATATGTTCTAGTAATTGTTGAATGAGTTCTTATACTATTTAATAAATTATACGTTCAAATATCTTTTCACTATTATATATAGTGGTTTGTGTGCATGACTATAAGTACTTTAGGCTAATGCCCCCTTTCAGTGTTATTATTACTCGACAAGAGTGACCAACCCCTACCCTATTAGAGGTGGACTTAAGTTGTCATCCACAGCTTACACTGGGCCTATGTTGGGTCTATTTTGGTCAGTTTGTGAAAACATTGGCATTACTATCCCCCCCCCATATTTATTCAAGTCTAACATCATTCTGATCATGTCATATATGACCCTCGGAAAGTTGAGTGGAATACTCATTTTCAAATCCATCATATGGATAAACTCAACACCATGACTTATATATCCTTACTATGGGTTTCTTAAATAATGTATCTCAAGTCCCTTATCAAGAATTGTTTCTAAATATTATGTTTTTAAATATCCTCCATGTTACAGAAGATAATATATGAGAAACCGTCTTTTGTAAAACATGTCTGATTGAATAGTAGAGGTCTTTAAATGATCTTGATTCATAATGAATATTACACTTAGTATTTTTAAATGGTATATAATCTCATCATTTTATCTCATACATTATCTTATTATTTTTTTATTCTTATAATAATTGAGTTTGGAATCATTTACCTATCACAAAATCGATATGTTGAAACTGTTTTCATGTGTAACTCTACATAAATTATTGTTTCTGTCCGTAGAAAAAAAATGCAACTATATATTATACATATCCAAAACCATGACTTAAATTATTTATGTGAAACTCTTTAATGTAAATATTTTGACTCATTTAAAATTAACTATACACTATAGAATAATCCTCAAGCCACTAATAGTCAACCCTCACCATTCTGGAATAAGACATAAACTTCTATGTTATTAGGTATTTTCACCCAAAGGGACTCAGTGTATGGATTCATTATACAATATTTATATCAACTCCGTCATACTTTTAACACCTAATATGTATAAATAATAGTTAACTACTTAATTCAAACTCATATCATATTGTTATCCATTTTCAAGGATGAAGAAAATGAAATCCCTTTTTCATACCATTCGTGTAAATCCTTAGATTCACATTTTGACATTTATAGAATTATTTTGGCAATACACTCTAATGAGAACAACATATATTCATACAACAGAGAAATTATATCAATGAATAATATTATAGGGAATAAAATAAAAAATTACACTATAAAGTTATTTACAAAAGATATAGAATTTTTAGTGATATTTCATAAATAAAAAATAATAAGAAATTTATAATTTAGAAATTCATCATGTAAAATGTATAATTATATAAATTAATTAAATTAATTTCTTTACCAATATGTACCCTTTAATATTATCCATTTTCTATCATTAACATTAAATATATTATTTTAAATGAAATTAAAACATTCAATGTTCTCTTTTTATAATCTAAAATACAACATAATCTAAATATCACATATTAAATTCAATTTAAAAAATGATCAAAATAATTATTAAAGAATATTTTCATTTGGTTTATATATTTTTATAAAATAATAATTTTAATTTCAATAATTGTAATTAAATATTATTAATGATTAACAATTTTAAATCTAAAATACTCAAAATTTTCCGCGTATTACATAATTTATAAACATTTTATATATTAAGCATATAAATTACATATATATATGTTATATCAAAACTATAATCCATTCCATAAAATATTAAAATTTTACATTGGTATTAACATATACAATTATGTGATTCTTTTTTAATTAACATTTGTAAAATAATTTTTTCATTGATTATAAATATTTTATAGTTAGTTAATTCATAGAAACCCTTATAAATTAATATATTTTCCCAAATACATTTGTATATAATTTATAAATAATTTTATAATTATATACATCACTTCATATTAAAATATATTGAAAAAATATTATAGGTCTATCATTTTAAATGATCTACATTATACAATACATATTGAATTAATGTAGCTTTAATAATTAATACGAATGTTAGAAGGGATGTGTAATATCAATAGTTGGAAAAGATTATATATGCTTAAGATGTGACCATTGCATAATATTAATATAGTGAATGAAAATACAATAAGATTAATCCATGTTCCATTCAATATTACCTTACAATATGATTATCATTTAATATTAATACCATGAAACATAGGTATGGGATATGACTCAATAACATATGAAAGAATCAATGGAATATGAAATTACAACCATTTTAGGATTAAATTTTATGTTTAAATAACATTACAAAGGAATAACCCATGAAGATTAGTATCTTAAAATATTTATTGATGCTTTCTCAGTTCAAATTAAATTTCACTACATGGAATATATAATGTCAAATTAGTTCCCAAATAAAAATATACCAACACATGTCATGCACAAAGAGACCTCACCTAATGTATCTACTTATTGTTATTAACATTCATTTACATTAATTGGGTAATCATTAAAATTGAGTACTATTTATGTGTGTTCCTTGTAATAATAATAAAAATATATTGTGTATATCAATATTACCGTCAACACTAATATTTCATCAAATACTATAAATAGGATATAATAATGAATGTATAGTTCTCTATATTCATTCATTTTGAAAATTATTTCAATATTTGAAAAAATGGGATTCTCTAATACCACTATTGTGTTTTCAATGACAAATCAACACATTAATCCGTGATATGGATTCGATAAGAAACCAAAAGGTAGGATCACCATAAATGAAACCATGAATAAATTATACATTAAAATAAATAAATTTTTGTATTAAAATTTTATCGACGAGAGTTTATATGATGATCCATAATCATGAATGATAATGATCAATTCAAGGCATCTAATAGACTCCTTATTCCAAGGTGTATGGTCCATACCAAATATTTTTGTTCTATATAGGGACACTACTCTCTACTATTACATGATAGTATCTCAGAATAGATATTTGGGTAGAATCACATGAGTCATTGGATGCCTTGAATTGGTCATTATCATTCATGATTATGGATCATCATATAAACTGTCATCGATAAACTTTAATGGGATGTCATATTTATATGTTTTTTATAGATATTACACATATTGTTTTATTAAATATTAATATTTAGTTAATTTTAGACTGATTTTACAAGTTGTAACACATCCTTTCTCTATTAGGATAGTGATTAGTTTATGGTTGGTGGTAGTTTTACTTTCATGAGTTCATCTAGCATCATGTGATACCGATGATAATAATCTCAATATATGATGGTTGGTATAAATCATTATTAGGGAAAAGTTAGTCAAATGATTTAGGGACCCAGTTTTGGATGAGCACACCATTCCATCACTAAGATAATGGATGTTCTGAGAAGACTATCCATGTTTTGGAAAATGATTCATGATTTGACATGTTTTTTTAGTTAGAGATGAGTGGATCACATACTACCATTTTAGATCACATTAAATAGTAATTATCACTCTTCTATTGGAATGGTTAATTTTATGGAACTAAATTGAAGACCATACAGGTATATGTAGTGTTGGTCATAGGCTTGCGAGACCTCTCTAATTAGGCCAGAAATGTTGTGGTCCACATTAGATAATGGTTCAAGAGGTTCAAGAGAATTTTTTGGATAGATTAGTGTCAATAAGAATAATACATAAAAAACATCATAAGTATTTTTAGTTTGATGAGGGATACCATGTCTTCTGGAGATTCTACCCACGGAAAGGATTTAGAGCTTGGTGATGAAAGTAATCTTATCTGGAGGTTTATTAGGTTCTCTGAGTTTTGGTATGGGGTATGTTATAATTCCTAGAACCTGGCCTTACCCTTACAGTAGAACTCACTACAAGATAGCCTCCATGTGTCACATTTTATTCAGTATGTTTCATACCTATATAACATTATTTATAGTGAAAACTTGACATTAAGAAAAGATTCACTTTTCCATAAAAGTCTACGGAGAACTAGGATCAGTAGGTTAGGATCCTACATGGTTATACCATTAATGTTATTCAATATATTTTCCATCATGGTAGAATATTGGTGAGATTGTGGTAATGTGAGATATAGATGTGGACTTGGTACCCCTACACTATTTTGTTTCTTTTCAATTTCATGGAAAATCCTTTAATGATGATAGAATGTAAGTAATCAAGTTTATATTTTTGATTCCTTCAAAATTTATATAATGATAATGGTAATTATCCTTGGAGATTGTGTTGTATGTTGGGATTCATGGGACCTTAGAAATAATATATTAAAAAATTAATTTATATAAAATCATGTCTGCACATAATTATGGAATTAATCCTTTCTATATTGATCGGAACCTCGTATGCGAAATAAAATACAACAATTTTTTAGATCTTGGGATTTACCCTAAGTGTGATATAATGTTGATCGTCGTTGATTCGTCGATTAAGGGTGATGATTGTAGAGATTATTAATTAATTACACAATTGAATTAATTAATTATATTAAAATAAAAAAAACCTAATTATCTCTCTATAAATTAATTGTTATGATGAGTCATTAGGATTATCATCATAAATATGGATATTAGAGAGGATGATGAGGTGGATATCCACTCTTCAAATCAACGGATATAGGAACATGGATCTAAATCAAATGGCCATGCAGACTTGTGTGAAAAATAATAAACATATTGTGATCTTCATCATACTCACCGTAAAATTTGTTCTTCAAAAATGATCAATCTATTATTATAGTATGGATCACAATTTAAGGATTTATGCACTTTTATTTTTTAAGTATTTCCAATATCTTATTAATTTGTGTGTATACAACCTTAGATGTTTTTAAAATTTTAATCAGTAATTTAAATCTAATTATATTTATCCTTTTACCTGTGGTTTTATCCACCTTTCCCAATAATTTTTTATCATTGGTTGGATTCACATCATCCAATGATAAGTATCACATTGTTTGTGTGCATCTCCTTCTTCCATCCTTTTTTTCAGTAAATGGCCTATAGTTGTTAGCAATTTGACAGTTATGGGTTTGTTTGATCATAATAGAACATTCGTAATCATAGTGGTTCTATGAAAAACAATGAGTTGAGGATTAATATATGGTGAATAGAGAAATAATGGATGTGGATTATGGATCCAAGTATGCAAACTCCTTTTTTGGAATTTAATTTATATAGAATCATGTGTTCCTAATAGAAATCCCAATTTTTTCCACCAGAGGCCAGGAACCAACGATCAAATGTTGTATCCTTCAAATATGAAGGTTTGGGTGAGTGTATAATATAACATTGTGTGTTATATGGACTGGGTAATGCATCCTCATGGGGATGATTGGTAGGATGTCTTCGACTTACTAATGATTATAATCCAGCTATTAGTAATTCTACATGGCTGATCAATGATGATCTAAGAATCATTGGGGTTTTCATGGAAGGAGTATAGGAGGAGGATCCAATGAAGGTAGTAAACATAATTACCCAGTGTTTATATTATATCCCTATGCACATAGCTTGTACATTATAATAAAATACATACTTTGAAACCACATATGTGGTGGTTAGGGATTCAGTAGTCTATAAATGCCACACCCCATTTGGAGGATCCTTGTGGCATGTTCCATCAGTTTTGTAGTGCAATAGTGTACCGACGACACATACTCAGGATGACCGTGTGACCTTTATACCATGTATTTAAGAGAATTCATTATATATGGATACCTACATAGGGATATTGTGTTAATAAATGAATATGTATTAGATCCCAGGTGGACCAACTTGTTGTGTACATCATAGTGCATTCCTTATACCAATAGTTGGATATAGGATCCCACGCCCCACGATGGAGTATGGCTTGTAAAATTTGAAGTTTCACATATTTTGTCTATAGGATGAAATGACATGTACATATCAATTTACTTACTGAGTGATGTGATTTTACATGGCCGGGATTTATCCTAGAGAGACATTTTTTGTACCCATATAAACACACTCTGTACTTTTCCTACAATCATAAACATTGTGTATCTCATATTTTCATGATAAGGATTATGGCCCATGGGTATCCTATCATATTATTTCTCTATATATATAGTGATGATATTATTTATTCTAGAATCATGGATATAATATTATCTTTTTTATGATCTACCATTATATTAGTGATGCTCAAGTTGTGGTAGTGATCAGTTGTGATCATCAGAGTATTACTAGTGTTAGAAATCCCCAATATATCTATAGGTTTTGGATCCTCCATATCAATTTATAGATGACACCCCCCCAAATTATATCGAGTATGATTCCTGAATTTGCAGAGTGTGTTCCTCATAATTAAGCTCTGACGTTGTCAGATCATCTATTGGAGTGGTGCTCCCTTGGCTATGCTATGAAGTGGAAAAGTGTGGGGTGACTATATTATTGAGATAAAACACTTGATAATTGGATATGATATTTTCCCTCTTCAATTTTTGTCTTTAGTAATTAGGATAATTCCTTTCACTCATATTTATTTTCAGGTTATACATCTATGTTGGCATTCAAAATTGACATTTGTGAGCATTAGGATGACTCATCATTCATAGATGGATGTAGATGTGGAGATCCCCTTTCTCTATTCAATGGGTTTTTTATGTTAATATATTATTTAGGTTTCCTTTACCCTCTTGATTAATGTTTTATCTTACTCTTTTTATTTCCACTACATCCCTTTTTGGTTATCAGGACATCCAAAAGGGTTAGAATAAAAATACCTATGTATAAGAATATCTAACACATGTGATTTCTTCTGAAAGTGGTAGATAGATTAGAAATGACTATATTTGACCTAGTATCAGTGAATATAATATGTAAATAGAGGATATAACCACATTTGGTTTTCAGAAATTTTGGATACTAAGTTGGTATCTCCCCTTTATTAAATATTTTTATATGTAGTATGTTTGAGGTTTCTCCTGTATTACTGGTTGGGCATGTATTTTTCAGATTATACCATGTTAAAGTCACATATATGTTCTAGTAATTGTTGAATAAATTCTTATACTATTTACTAAATGATAAGTTCGTATATCTTTTCACTATTAAATAGAGTGGTTTGTGTTCGTGACTATATGTACTTTAGGCTAAGGCCCACCTTTCAGTGTTATTCTTACCTGACGATAGTCACCAACCCCTACCCTATTAGAGGTGGACTTAGGTTGTCATCAACAACATACAATAGGCCTATGTTGGGTCTATTTTGGCCAGTTTATGAAAACATTGGCATTACTATCCCCCCCCCATATGTATTCAAGTCTAACATCATTCTGATCATGTCATATATGACTCTCGGAAGGTTGAGTGGAATACTCATTTTCAAATCCATCATATGGATAAACTCAACACCATTACTTATATATCCTTACTATAGGCTTCCTAAATAATATATCTCAAGTCCCTTATCAGGATTTGTTTCTAAATATTATGTTTTGAAATATCCTCCATGTTTTATAGAAGATAATATATGAGAATCCGTCTTTTGTAAAACATGTCTGATTGAATAGTCGAGGTCTTTAGATGATCTTGATTCATAATGAATCTAACACTTACTATTTTTAAACGGTGTATAATCTCATCATTTTAACTCATAAATTATCTTTTTATTTTTTCATTCTTATAATAATTTAGTTTGGAATCATTTACCTACCACAAAATCGATATGTAGAAATTGTATTCATGTGTAACTCTACATAAATCATTGTTTCTGTCCGTAGGCAAAAAAAAATGCAACTATATTTATACATCCAAAAACATGACTTAAATTAGTTATGTGAAACTCTTTAATATAAATATTTTGACTCATTTAAAATTAACTATACACAATAGAGGAAGCCTCAATCCA
This sequence comes from Viscum album, assembly GCA_963277665.1. Taxonomy (NCBI): domain Eukaryota; kingdom Viridiplantae; phylum Streptophyta; class Magnoliopsida; order Santalales; family Viscaceae; genus Viscum; species Viscum album. The sequence continues at coordinate 368,052,905 of OY728146.1, forward strand.
CTAATAGTCAACCCTCACCTTTCTGGAATAAGACATAAACTTCTATGTTAGTAGGTATTTTCACCCAAAGGGACTCAGCGTAAGGATTCATTATAAAATATGGATATTAACTCCTTCATAATTTTAACACCTAATATTTATAAACAATACTTAACTACTTATTTCAAGCTCATATCATATTCTTATCCATTTTAGAGGAACATGAAAATGAAATCCATTTTCATACCATTCATGTAAATCCATAGATTCACATTTTGAATTTTATAGAATTATTTTAGAAATATACTCTAATGAGAGCATCATATATTCATACAACATGGAAATTATATCAATCAATAATAATATAGGGTATAAAATAAAAAATTACACTATAAATTTATTTACAAAAGATATAGAATATTTAGTGATATTTCATACATAAAAAATAATATAAAATTTATTATTTAGAAATTCATCATGTAAAATTTATAATTATATAAATTAATTAAATTAATTTCTCTACCAGTATGTACCCTTTAATATTATCAATTTTATATCATTTACATTAAATATATGATTTTAAATGAAATTTAAACATTAAATATTCTTTTTTTATTGTCTAAAAAACAAAATAATCTAAATATCACATAACAAATTCAATTTAAAAAATGATCAAAATAATTATTAAAGAATATTTTCATTTGGTTTATATTATTTTATAAAATAATAATTTTAATTTCAATAATTCTAATTAAATATTATTAATGATTATCAATTTTAAAATACTCTAAATTTTATGCGTATTACATAATTTATAAAAATTTTATATAGTAAACATATAATTTATATATATATATGTTATATCAAAACTATATTCCATGCCATAAAATATGAAAATTTTACATTGGTATTAACATCTACTATTATGTGATTAATTTTTAATAAACATTTCTAAAATAATTTTTCATTGATTATAAATATATTTATAGTTAGTTAATTCATAGAACCCATTATAAATTAATATATTTTCCAAAATACATTTGTATATAATTTATAAATAATTTTATAATTATATACATCATTTCATAATAAAATTTATTGAAAAAAAATTCTAGGTCTATCATTTTAAATGATCTACATTGTACCATAAATATTGAATTAATGTAGCTTTCATAATTTATATGAATGTTAGAAGGGATGTTTTATATCAATAGTTAGAAAAGATTATATAAGCTTACGATATGAGCATTGCATAATATTAATATATTGAATGAAAATACAATAGGATTAATCCATGTTCCATTCAATATTACCTTACAGTATGCTTATCATTTATTATTAATACTATGAAACATAGGTATGGGATATGACTAAATACCATATGAAAGAATCAATGGAATATTAAATTACAACCTTTTTAGGATTAAATTTTATGTTTAAAGAATAATACAAAGGAATAACCCATGAAGATCAGTATCTTCAAATATTTATTGATGCTTTCTCAGTTCAAATAAAATTTCACTACTTTGGCCTATATAATGTCAAATTAGTTCCCAAATAAAAATATACCAACACATGTCATGCACAAAGAGACCTCACCTAATGTATCTACTTCTTGTTATTAACATTTATTTGCACTAATTGGGTAAACATTAAAATTGAGTACTATTTATGTGTGTTCCTTGTAATAAAAAAATATATATTTTATATATCAATATTACCATCAACACTAATATTTCATCAAATATTATAAATATTATTTAATAATGAATGTATGGTGCTCTATATTCATTCATTTTGAAAATTATTTTAGGATTTGAAAAAACGGGATTCTCTAATACCACTATTTTGTTTTCAATGACATATGAACACATTAATCCCTTATATGGATTCGATAAGAAACCAAAAGGTATGATCACCATAAACGAAACCATGAATAAAGTATACATTAAAATTAAGAAATTTTTGTGTTTAAATTTTATTGATGAGAGTTTATATGATGATCCATAATCATGAATGATAATGATCAATTCAAGGCATCCAATAGACTCCTTTTTCCAAGGTGTATGGTCCATACCAAATCTCTTTGTTCTATATAGGGAAACTACTCTCTACTATTATATGATAGTATCTCACAATAGATATTTGGGTAGAATCACATGAGTCATTGGATGGTTTGATTTATAATTATCACATGATGATGACCACTTTTATTTTGGCCTTTATAATACAACAATTTTTTAAATGCATGAGCATTTATAATATGAAATGTTTGAGTTATGAATCAACCATTCATTTTGATGGAATGAATTTTTTTTCAATCCCACCCCCCCACACACACAAACATTTTATGTTATTAGACACTCTTATTTATGATATCTAAAATATAATAATATGGATGTAAAAAATCTAAACTTCTAGGACAAGCCATCCGTTATTATATCATATATCAAAATATATTATATATCCAAACCATGTAATAAAAATCCCTTGGCCTCTTTTATATAGAACCATATGATATATTTATATAATACTGTATGATATATGTCAATAAAAATTATATGTGTAATGGATTTAATACATATTCAATTCAATGGGATTGTGATAGTTAGTGTATGAAGAAGAGAAAAATAATAAGACCACCACTTTTGATAATGAATAATTTATTAAGGATGAAATTTTATTAAATACTCTATATATAAGATACTAAAATCATTTAAATTATCTCAAACAACCCAAATGAAGACCCATCATAGCGTTAGGAAAAATAGAACCTGGGTAAGGACAATTCTCTATCATCCATATCTACTAAAGATAATAGTGATATGGAAAGTGCATAGGGGATCCTCATGGAACACTATCCAAATAGAAAAAGATTAAGGAGATAATCATGTAAATATGAAATTATAAAAATACAATTATCCAAAAAGTATTCCATTTAGGAAAGATGAAATATAGTGGACTGTTGGTGATACGTGTCTATAGTGATGTACGTAAAAGGAAAAAAGAAATTAAATTCCACCAATAAAATTAAATAATCCACTAGTATGAAATGAAAGGAAGGAATAATAATAATTTTGGATTCTATTCTAGAACTATAGGGGACACTTTTATTTAGAAATATCCATATATGTAGTATAATATGTAAAAAACCTATAAATTTTGGTATTAATTATTTTACTACTTTACTTTTAATCCATTATAGGGTTTGATATCAATAAATTAGATTATAAACATACTGTTATAAATGGTACAATGGGGGATATTAAAAATCTTTGATATCATATATAAAATTATATCACTTGAAATTAAATTTTTCATTTTATAATGTAGATTATTAATTGTGATTTTAATTCTTGGTCAACAATAATACCATTATTTTATATATTCTCTTAATAATGGATAGTAAATAAAGGTTACAGGGAATGATATAAAGAACATTGATTTAAAATTAATGGAACATCATTGGTCACTGAGGATTTCAACTTCATTATGAATTCACACGATAATATATTACCCTCTTAAATACATATTTATATAATGGAATTAAAAACCTATATGTATAGGAATGATATTATGGAAGAAAATATCTTCGTATTTGATTTTACATGGTCCAAAATTAATGAAAATAAGTTTACATCCATTATGTTAGATATGACATTTTTTAAATATCTATACATGTATTTCATCAATATGATAAACTATATGAATCTCTTGAAATTGAATGAAACCTATTTCATAATTCACTCATCATTTGGAAATAAAGATGCATATTACCCTAAGTCATTTTTGATTAGAAATGTATGTATAAAACATCTGTATTATATGATTTTAGTTTAAGAAACATGGAATTATATCATTTATGAATATTACAGGCATTACATTCATCCTAATCCTTAGTTCCTAACATTAAATTTGAATACTTAATGAATAACATGTTTTAGAATTTCATATGAGTAAATTCTAAAATATAAAGATGAATTGTTTTTTATTGATTTTTTTCAAAAAAATGTTTTTGATTTCAATTTATTAACCAATGAGGTCAAGGTTCCAAACAAGTTTATGTTTCTGATGAATATAAAATAATATATTCTACATTAATATTATAGAGTAAAATGGATCATATATGGTGATAATAATATTATGTTCTATGATCATCATTAGTATTTTTTTAAAGGTTTCTAGTCTTTTAAAACAATTGAAGATTAAAGTAATGTTTTTCTTTATAAGGGAGAATATCAAGGGCCATATCCTAGAATATTATCAATACTTATAAAAATAATGGAACTCTACTTAAACCTTCTATATTTACAATTTCATTCATAATTTGATCACAAAAAATAAAAAACAAGTTTCTTAATCAATTATCAAATAAGGAAGTGGTGAAAGTAGCAATCCATTAACATAATGTTGAATATGCTACAGGACCAAATTTACATTCTAGAAAACTATTTTATGAATCAAATAATATTATTAATATTTATATCTCTAATTATAGGAAAATAATATTTTTATAAGGTATATTCCAATAAATCATGAATCCACAGTTCATGAATCTTATTCTTAAATTTGATAATACTATGGATATTTCATAATAATAACATATTTCCATGTATAGTATAGTTTCAAAATTATCTATAATGTTTTTTCTAATTTATTAGGTGTATCTATAAATAATATCATCATTCCAAATTAGTGATGATATTTTGATGGAAGAGTAAAAAAATGTTATAGTTTTACTACTGTAGAATATATAACCATTATCATGAAATATTCTAGAGGAGGAGATGATTCCATTAATCATGATGTTTAAAATTCCATCATCGCAATAAAATGAGATTTTATCTTTCATTTTGATGGGATATATAGTTTCAATATTTTTTTTATAAAATGGATTGAATGTTTATTTACAACTATCATTATTTTTGATCTTTTTAGTAGATTTCCTGAATGATTATTTTCGTTATCCATGAGGTTAATAATGGGGACCCTCTCTGAGAACGTTGATTATTTATTATGGAGTATTAATTATAATTTAATAAGGAAGGATCAATCATCTTCAATACTCTAATTGGTTGGATACTCCTTCCCACCATTAATATATATGATATAATTTTATTATACCATGGGAATAACATGATTTTTAATATTTTGATAAGGTTTTTTGAACATTATGAAATGCTGGAAGTTCATTGTATATAATGAGATAAGCTTAATGTTTTCACTGGTAATGGTTTTTTTCTTCATTGGAAAAGAGATACTTTCGAAAATATATATAAATAAATGGGGTCCATTACATTCACATAACTTGTATTCCTTATTTTATAGGGAAATTAAAAAGATATTTTTTTCAATGATGTTATTAATGAGTTTAAAAATTATATTTGGAATTTTAAATCACTATCCATGGTTTGGTGAGTCTGTCTTTTCAATGATTTTACTGTTTCCAAATATTTCTACAATATTATGGGATAAAATGATCATAAATATTATTAAGAAGGTTGATGTTTATATGATGAACTTTTTTTGGACTAAATATATTTCATTTGGGATATTGATCCTTATCCCTTAGGTAATGTGTTGTAGATTAATTAATGATAGAGTATTATTGATTAAAAACTAGATACATTCAATGAATTTCTTCAAGAGAATTTACCATGGAAGTTGTTAACCATTGAGGGTAATATTTTTTTGATGTAGATATTTTTTAAAATATTTGAAAGGTGAGATCATTTCATTAGTAAGATAATCAATATATAATATCTCGAAAAGATCCAATCTACAATTGTAGAAGGATAATGTGTTAGGATGTTCTATGATGTATATTTTTTCTCTACAAGTCATAATGATGAAAATATATCAATTATGTAAATGATATCATCCCTAATGGAACAACAAGAAATTTTCAATATATTTATTGTATGATACTGGTATTTTTATTATAAGGATGACCTAATTTACAAACTACATAGAGGAAGAATATTTTACTTCATAAATTTTGAATAATATATATATAGTTTTCAATAACTATTTTATATTGGATTTTAGGCCTTAAACATAGATACCATTTGATAAATTTTAAATAATTTAGATGATGGATAAAAAATAATTCTAGTAGAGGAAAGCATAAAGAGTTTTGGAATCCAATTAGCTTATTTTTGTACCTACTATAACATGATTTTGGATAAACATGAAATTTTATTTCTCCTATAAAAGAAGGATATAACTCTTTTGGGGTATGTCAAAAAACTCTTCGAGTTTAAAATATTTTATAAATTATAACTTTGGTATCAAATTTTATACTATTTTGAGATTAATCACTCCCAATAATTAGAAAATATTTTAATCACTATTATTAGAGATATTTTCTATATAATATGATGGAATAAAAACACACCAAAATATAATGACTTAGGAATGTCCTTAGATGAAGCTATAGATTCCAATTTGACAATATTTTGTACTACAAATGATATCCAAAAGTGTCACTATAGTAACACCATTCTTGATCTCTAGATTCTTAAGAATCAAATAATTATTTGAAATTAAGAACATTATAATAGTCCCATAGAAGTGGTATAGTAGTTTCCAACTATAGGTTACATAAATGTTATAATTTATGGTTTCAATAATGAAAAATACTTCCATCGCATGCTAGGGAGGATTCATCATAATGGAATAAGGAGTAGTCACGGGGGTCTTCTACATGAACAAAGGCTAGATAAAATCTCTATAATATGAGTTACGTTCAATAATCTATGATATTATTTTCATATGGTAAAGGAACTAAAAAAATATTTATTTGGAGACAAATTCCATTTGGGTGGCCTATTTAACTAATGAAATACAATGCTTAAGGTAGGGGAATATTACATGGTTTATAGACTGTATGCAGTATATTAGAGACATCTATTCCATGATTATAAGGATCCCCACAATTGATCAAATGACCCTATAATAAGGGAGTAGTTTCACAATCATTATACAGGGATAATAATCTCATTCAGGATTTATGACATATACTAAAGAGGTATAATCATCAAAATTCATCACTATGTATTTTTATGATTTTTAATTATTAATAAATTTTTATATAACCTTTTCAGTATAGGATTACCTACTTATTATCAATATTAGTATTGTTATTACTATTTATTATCTATTGGTTGGGATTTATTGAACACCACAATATAAACAATTAATGTTTATTTTTAATCTATATCAGAACTATAATAATTATTATATTACTTAATACCAGTACTGAATATTTCATTATTATACATTTATATATCTGTAATCGGTAAAATTAATATTCTAACGTTAATTATTTCATTTGATATGGACATCATAAGATTTTGTTTTTTTGGTATTGGCTCTTTTATTTTGATATTATCTCCACCAAAAAGAACATTATGATGAAATTGATTTTTTTTTTGTAGCTATATATACTCATGGTAATCTCATGAATGTTTTGGTGATGGTTCACAATGAATAGTTTGGAATTCATATTTTTGTGTATAATGAATCTATAAGAATAATTGATGTTATTTTTGGTTATACATATATATATTTAAATTATAATTAGTGAATTGAAAACATAACATAAATTCATTGTCATTACAACATAATACTATAATTAATTTATTTTTAATCATTCATGGTCGATGTGTTTTAGCATTCCTTATGTGGCTAAAAAAACTAAACCAAATAAGAAAATGTTATAAAGAATGAATGTGATTGAATATGAACTTATATAGTTGTATATAAAAATAATGATGTTAACAAAAAATCATTATTGTGGATAAATAAAATTTAAATGAGTTGAGATGAGAAATAAATTTAAAAATTAAGAAAATCACTAGATATATACATAGACAGAATCATTCATATTGTAAGGTATTCTTTTGGAATGAATGATTTAGGCCAACTTTAAGATACATGAACCTAATAAACTTGTATGAAGACTTTAAGAGAAAAACAAAGGATATAAGTGTTTTTTGGTGGTTGGAATATATTTATTTTTCTTGGTGTAATGGGGGGAATTTCCATGTAAATGTTAGTTTACTGAAGGATAATGATGGAATCTAATATTAGTTAAGTGAGTTTTTTAATGAAATGTTGGCTATATTTTTAGTATTTAATCCCATGCCTAACAAAGGACTTATAGAAATTATAAATATAAAATTAGTCAAAAAAAATTACAGCATGATGATTTAACCCTTTTTTCCTATTTGAAATCATTAGATGGATGTCAGTTTATTGGATTACATATATAAAAAATAAATTTTATACGAAACGTTTTAAAATAGTTATAAATTTAATTTGTTAATATGAAAAACCATTATATAGAAAAAAATTCCATCCTAACTACAAAATTATTTTATTCTTATTTAATTAAAATTAATTATATAATTCATTTTATTTTATCAATGAATTTTTATTAAAATATATCATTTATATTTATTGAGTAAATTTTAATGTAATTTACCATATAACAATGCATAAAGTATATTAATGAAATACATAATAACAAAAGAAATGTTTTTAAAATATAATTTATTATAATTATTTATTTATATCCTCTTAAATTATACTAGAAAATCCCATTAAGAGTGACTCATATGACTTATAAGTGATATAAGAAACAATGGTCCTTGTGGGTGGTGATTGAGCTATAATATTTCTCTTATTGATTCACATGGGCATGAACATCTCAAAGCTGATGACTTCACTATTGTCATGCTTGATGACAGTTTAACATGGGTTTGATATATGGAACCCCCTAATGATGTTATACCAGTTCAATACATGGAAAAATGGAATTGGAAAGGATGAATTATACTACTTGATGACATTTATTCACTACTTTAAAAGGAATTTCTTATGTTCGTAAAATATAATTATACTCACTAATTAAATAGTTTTATATTAACGGTCACATTTTAATTTAATACTTAATATTATTTCGATAAAACTAATAAACTATTTGATTAGTCTTTATTATCACAGCTACACATAAAGAAATTAAGTGTGATAAAATAATCCTTCTTCAGTGTAAAAAGACGATGACAGTTTGAGTGTGATTAAATGACCTCAGACTTTATCAGTGATTAAAAAATTGAACATAAATCCAACCATTAATAATTGTTCTTTATGAATTGGTATCAAACCCCCTTTATCAATGCTAAAAATAGAACTTGAAATGGTGGTCCATTATCATCACTAGTTCTATACTGATAAAATATATATTCAGTGTTGATTTTATTATCACCAATAAAAGATCACATTATTAGTCATTTTTCTAATGTTGATAATGTAGAAAAATTTAGACTATTTTATTAAAATTACTACACACTACAAAAGAAAACATAGCAAAAAGCAGCTAATATTAGAGAAAAAAATATGAGAAAATGTAGAATTTAGTTAAAATATAAATCTAAAAAAAATACAAGAAAATAAAAATATTTCATATACATTTTAAACATTTGTTTGTACAATTACATGATTGTGAAAAAATTATCCCATACATTAAAATACATTTATGTTCCATTGTCATTGGCCCCCAACTACTGTTCATGATATTAGTTTGAAAATTAAACCACCCCATAACTAGAAATTGAATATATATATATAAGTATACTATTCATATGTTATTGATATAATGATAATATAAATTATAAAAAAATTTCAATTTTAAACTGATCGTATATAATCTGGTCATGCTAGGAATTCCATGTATTAGATTGAGTTGTTGTACATTATTACACATCAAAATATTTATTTGTGTTATCAAAAGAAGGTCCTATTGAATTGGATATCATTTAAGGTGATAGTAAAACACTACTGATGGGGTATAATTCAAGAGGACCTGATTTCTTTGAAAAAAATTCATCTTTTACACCATTTATTGTTTGTCATCAAATATTATCTCTATGAAAATAAACTATTCTAGTATCAAATAAAAATGGAAATGAATTTAATTATATAACAGAAAATAAAATTATGAGAAAAAAATATGAGCTTAATTGATTGGTTTTGGTGATGTGATGCGCCATTCAAACTAAAATTTCACTTATATATTAGAAATGTGAACTGTGAATCATACCAACTATATCATCTATCAGATCGACATGAGGTTAATTTCAATAATTTCAAAATGATATATGGATCATTTTTCAATTTTTTGGAAAAAAACTGATCCTTTTTTCTCTATTTTTTTATATAAGTGCATTTTAAACTAAAATGAATGACTTATTTTGAAAAAATATATTTCAAGTGATACAAACAACATCATGTGTTTTATTAGAATGTAGTTAACTAGAACAAATGAAAAATGAGTTATGTAACATTTTCCTAATGTTTGAAAACAATCTGATCATATTTAATAATTTTTGCAATGTTAGATACATTTTAAAATAAAATGTAACCTTCATATAGAGATAAATATCATCAAGTCATATCAGCCACATCGGGTCCTAGATTGACATGAAATTAACTCCTACACCAAAAAACAAACTACATATCATTTTACCATTGTTTGAAAATAATACAAGCTTATTTTCAAAATATTTACTATGTGTATCACATTTTATTGTAAAATTGAACATTATTTGAGAAACCTAGGCTTCTAGAATTTTCTACCACATCGGGTGTCATAAAAACATGTGTGTGATCCCTATATGAGACATATTAATTTTTTATAATTGTAACACCCAGAGGTTTTATAAATTAATTTTTGAATTAATTAATTTGTTTTTAATATTTTCTGATTAACAAAACACTGAATATAGTGTGTGTTATGTGAGATAAAATAATTACTCATTATTAAGACATACCATGAAAATATTTCGTTAATAAATATCAAAATATTTTTTTTCTACACACAACACCAACTTGGTATGCATTACATGAAACACCAATATTGCTTTCTTTGAAAACCAAATTGTTTATCTCCAATTCTACATTTTTTATTATAATTAATTAAAAAATATAGTAATTAAATTTTTCTAAAACAATGGAATATGAATATAAATAAAAAAATTTCTATATTATTTATAATGTATTTATAAAAAAAACATAATGATGGAAAAACATAGAATTTTTTTATAAGACTATTTATGATTGGGAATACTATTTTCAAAAAAAAATTCCTTCTATAAACAATAATAAAATTAGTTTTAGATGCTTTTATAAATTTAATTAGATTAAATAATAAAAAATTTCGAAATCAGAATGCCAAAATTAAAATAGGGTGAATTATTGGAATTTTTCTGAGAACTATCATTTTTGATTGAATAACAAAAAATTCTGAATTTGAATTCCAAAAATATTTTTCATTTAATTTATTTATATATTTTAAATACATTTTAAATCTGTTTTAATGTAATAATAGTGTAAATTTTCATATATTAATCTAATTAAGGTGATTTTAATCATTTTTATGTTGAATTTACATAAAAATGATAAATGAACTTTTGATCATGATCACTTTAAAAACCCTCTTTCTCACAATGTATGTGAGATTTTCATTCAAAATAATTTTTCATCTTCTATGAATTGAATTTAGAAAAATATATATAAATTTTTTTAATCAGTATAATATCTATATTCTAATAATATCAACATTATATATGACCAAAATGATTAGTGAAAGTGATTGAACTTAAATATAGAAATTCAAATAAAATTAATCATAAAAAGGGAGTATTGCTTATAAATAACTAAATAAATGACCTAAAACCATTACATCACCCATTATATGGACATATTTCTTATAAAACTATAAATTATTGAGTTATGTTGATTTTGATGACTTTTTTTACGTAAAAATATGGGTACAAATAATTTGTTCATTAAAATGTGACGTGTGTCTATCCCCTACCCTATAAAAAGCCTGCACCTATCCCACTTATTCCCACCTATCAAGACACTTAAATACGAACATGATATACACAATTGACTTCATAACATCCCTACCACCCACTTTGAATTCTCTATTTGGGAAGAAATCCAAATAATGTATCCCTTTTATGAAAAGAAAAACAAGTTTCCAAATTAAGAGGTAACATCCTTCCTCAATATTTTCAAATTTAATTTTCTTTCTACAGTACAAAATTATTATAATTATATAAACACATAATATCTCTTATATCTAAAATATTCTGTTATTTTTTAATTTTATAGTTTTCACCTCGACATACACTCACTTCCATATAATGGGTAACGAACTTACTGTTCTTGTGTATGGGGAACTACCGAATCACAAAACAATGTAAATAATGTTATATTTATCACCTATTGACATTGTTAATTATGATAGAAACTATATATTATATGATATATATGATATTTATGGTGTATTTATACTTAATTATTTATTATTTAGTTCCTAACATCATCAATTATTTTTTATTATTATGATAACTTCATTTGTGGAAGTGTAGACTACCCCCACCTCAAAGCAATGTGATTCATTCACACGTAACCTTAAATTTATTAAAAATGGGTTTAGTAAAATTATATGATACATATGATATAATAATTTGACATTACTAATGTTAGGTACATATAAATATATATATATATATGTGTGTCATTTACTTTAATTCGTTCAATACACCATGAAACTAAAATCAACGTTAATGCATACCTACGACCTACCATCTCTATTAAGGGTGTGTTCCATATCAAATATTTATGTATTAAAGATTATTATAAATAATTATATAATAAATATATATGAAATATTTTTTATTTTTTATTTTTTTTAATTATGTAAATCATGATTTATGTAAGAGGTTAAAGAATGATAAGTCAAAAAATATATGATAATCAAAGCTGTTGTTACCCAAAACATTACATTATCATAGAATTGATAATATAATAGAAATAAAAGGTCGTATGAAAATATTATATGGTATTATATATGTGAATATGTTTCAGAGATAAATTTATAATAAACATCTACTTATTATACAGGAAGTATGTATATGTATGAAAAATGTCAAGAGACATGGTAAGGGAATTTATCTCACATTTATTTCCATGAGATACATGCCTTATACACCAATCATTTTTTTGGTGGAATATATACTAATAATGAATTAGATCTAGGACTCATTTACATAAATTTATGAGTATTTACAAATCCATTTTTTTACCATTCTCTCATTTAATTTTTGTTTTTCAAATGATTCCAAATCTGTAATGTAATTTTATGTCAATTTACCTTCTATGAGGGACATTCCATTGTAAACACCAATATTTTTCTATGAGGGGTATATACATACCTTGACATGTTATGTTAGTAGTCCTAATCTCTTAAATATATTTTTAATATCCATGTAATTTCATTTTCTTACATGTGAAGTATGATTCATAGTTACCATATAGTCAGAGTTTGTTGAAATAATCTAATCATTTTCGGAGATTGTATATGATTATGGTTTCATTGATGAAATCTTATGATTCATATCCCAATAATTATTACTAGTTATATTACCACTATTTATTAATTTCAAATCCATGTAATGGTTCCATTTTAACAATATTTGGTACAAAATATAATCAAGAATGTGTTGTTTAAGAATGTCTGACTTTAACACTATATTCAGTCAGAAATACGTGTTCCTTAAAAAACATTTTTTCTAAAAAGGATTTAAATATTTCCCACAATTATTTATAAATATTAAAATTCATTTCAAATAAATGGTTTTCAAAAATATTTCACTCTTTTGATATATGTTTTAATCGTATTTTAAATGAAATGGTTTCAAGAATGTTTACAAGAATTATTTATATGTACTAAATGTGTTGTAAATGAAAAACATTATTAATTGTTTTTAATATTATTTTATATGTTTCAGGGAAAATAGTTTTCCAAAAATAATTCTTCTTTATTTATATGTATTCAAAGAAAACATTTTTAAAAAATTAGACAATATTTTTTATATCTTTTAAACGGAAAAATTTCTAAAAATGTCTTCATTATTAATTTATAAGATTTTATAGAAAATGATTTTAAAAATTATTTTAATCCTTCTTTCTATTTTTTTAATGTATTTTTAATGAAAACGTTTCTCAAAATGGATTATTTTTTAAAATTCCTTTTTCATAGTTGATACATTTGTTTCTAAATATATATATTTTTTAATAAATTTCAATATTACTTTCTGTCTAATATTGCATTCTATAACATTACTCCTATCATTCCTTCAAATTATCTAAATGTTTCATCATATTATTTCTCTAAATGGTTTATGATTTGATGCGTCGATTTTTATGAAATATATTCTATTCCATAGGTTATACATGTAACAAACTGACCCATGTTACCCACAAACCTAGAAGCCAAACTGATCCGCTATATAGGCCAAGGAGATACCTGATCCCCATGGGATGATGATAGGCCCTCTTGAATCAGACAAAAAACTAGAGGGAAATATTTCCCTCAACCTGGAATAATAAATGTAATATATCCACATGATAATAGTAGGAAATGTGGAAGTCCTATAAAAATATTACATAATTGTAAGAACGACATTAGAAAAAATGATTGTAAATGTAGAAAAAACACCATAAGACATGTCGAAATGAAAATTACCAAAACCGAATTGCTACCCCCGCATTATTGTGTGGAAGAACCCTCCAGTATCTCACTACTTATTACCCAAAAGAGCTGACACGAGACCTTTCTACCTCACAATAAAGTATTATCTTTCCTTAAATTGGAATACATAAATAGTTTTATGCACCGCTTAAGAGGTGCACAGGGTGTGATCCAACAGGCTCAATAGGTTCTCAAACAGGTCTTCAATAACAAGTATCTATATAAAGATTCCTGAATTATCATTTCAAATGAAACATGGCATGATAAACAACAAAGTAGTTTTATGGAAATCATTGTAAAACATTCCACTTTATAAGAGTTCTAAAAAAAGAGGTATATCAATTTCAAATCACAATTTCAATTTCAACTTTCAAAAGAATAAACAAGCATATCTTGTTCAAAAGGACATGAAATCACTAAATAGAATCATAGGAATTAGAACCAAGGATAACTATAGGTCATACTAGAAAATTATCCATACTAAAATCAATCATGTACAAAAATAGAATCCGAGAACAATGACCTACGATGTAAATGAACACCTCGTGAGTAAAAGCCCCTAAAATTACCATATCAGTCCACTAGAACAATGGTACTTGGAAATTATTGAAATACTTAGAATTTAACCTCCTGATAATCAAAAAAAATGGATGATGTTCTCAGCCTATATTCTCTAGCTCAGTTCCAATGTTAACCAATGTCCTATTTTAATGAATTCCTTACCAATTCATTGAAAATAGTTCCAATTAAATTTGATAAATCGATTTGAATTATTTTTCAAAATAAATGTTTTCATTCAATTTATTAGAAACCTGGTAAAACCATTGTAATTTTTGAAACACCTTTCATCCTAGATAAAAAATAAATAAAATTCTATGAATGAATCAATTTATAAAGACGAAAATATAAGGTTTATCGTCATAGGATAGATATGGAACCACCAACATTAAAATTGATATCTCACATTCCCAAAAAGTATCTACGATTTATTAAAACATAAAACTTCCATAGAGACCCAAAAATTCAATCCAAGCATTTTAGGATTAAACCAATTGGGAAATATAGATCACAGGTAAGAGGATGTTCCACACACATCAAGAATAAATTCCTGCGACACCATGAATAATAAAAGAATGAACTTTGGATGAGATTTCACGATAGATAATGAAATAATTCAGGAAGAAAAACCAATTTAGATTAATGTGTATGATAATAAAACCAAAGGGTCGCACTGTGATTAATGGAAATGTAAAAGTGGAACGGTATCTTACCCAGTGAAATCCACCAAAACTACAATGGAGATCGAACGTCGAAAAGATGAATATAAAAGGAGATAAGTCTCCCAAATGAAATTTTGAATTTCAATATTTTGAGGGAAATTATTTTTATAGAATGAACTGAATAAAAAATAGTTGCATTCCTATTTTAAAAACAATATTTCAGACATAACATTGAAGGTGGTCAAGTTACACAATTTGTAATTGAAAAAGTATCATATATGTTGGAAAACATGTCACCTTGGTTTCAAATCTAACCATTTAATAATCCAAGATGTGTTTGATTTTTTCAAATCATGTTACCTTTCCCTTAAAAAATCCTTTCATGACTTGAATCATGAAACTCTTACACATCATGTTACATAGTAACATGGTATGAAATCATCCTATAGCCTATAGAAAATTCTGGTTAAACATGAGTTTCCAAAAAAAGACTACGATGTCACCATAATTGAAATTCTCTGTATTCGGTATCAGCCCAATATAAATAATAAGAATGGAAAATCATGATTAGTTTAAGGATATAGTTGACTTATTAGTAATGAGATATTAAAAACAAGCCACTATAAATAAATTCAGTCACTGAGAAGTAATGTGGAATATGTATTCCCTGGAAAAATATGAGGCCACATATCCCTTGTTAACGAATCTTGTTAAAATGTTTAATGAGAATATGATCATTTTTTTCAAAGAACTCTGACCATTGAAATCAACATCCCATGAAGTAATTTCATTTTAGTGAAAAGTATACGGAATGTATTATCTAAAATAGAAATATATTGGCTCTAACTTAATTTACTCCCAACAAAATATATGATTAGAATCAGGATGATAAAGCCAAATCTGAGACATGTAAATAATCCACCAATACCAAAAATCTAAAATAGAAGCACTAACCAATACAAAAAATGTTTTATCTGATCATTGACCTAAAATATTACAACATATCTCAGAGAAGACCTTCCTTATTTTCCTAGTTGGCAGTGACCCAACTGATGAGTATCTTTAATGAAAACCCAGTCACAAATGGAAAATCGATAGGGTGACATCACTAGTTTGAATACTATTTTTATTGAATCTAGGCTGTAAAAAAATGTTAATGTATATCCTGAGTCAATTCATATGTCTCATGAACCAATAATGGTTCAACTAAAGGTACTTCACCCACCACATCTAAACAAAGTAGTGATATGCATGGGTGTCCATACAATGCCCAAAAGGGATCCATTCTGATAGAAGACTAATTGATGCCTTTAAAAATCATTTAAAATAGTCCCAACTGGATTTCCCATGATCCAACAAAGTCCAAGACACACACACAAAGCATATCTTCTATGATCAGAGTTACTCACTTCATCTGACCATCTGTTTGTGGATAGTATGTTGTTCTCAACATGAAATTAGATTTCCATGACCCCTTGTATAATCATCTGGAATATCATGGTAAAACAAGGATTCCAATATGAACCAACGGATTATTGATTCCATGTAACCACAAAATCGTTGGTACATATATCATACCATGATCATCAACCTTACAGTTATCTTCTATCAGAATCAAATGAGAAGACCTTTTTGTCATATGAAAAACATCCCAGATAGCATTTCTCCATTTGGGAGTCCACACTAATCGACCACATCCATGGATACCTCATCCCAATTCTAGACTGGAATATGAAAAGGGTGAATCAAATATAAGTGTTTTGAGTGAACTATCATTATCTATTGGCAGGTCAAATAATGAGATACATAATCTACAGTATCAGTCTATATAGCCATCAACCATAATCATCGTCTCATGTTCTAATACATATTTATAGTTAATATAATAATGGAACATGATGAGTTGTAAAAATTAAACAAAAATAAACTCCTTACAAATGATGGGATGAAAACCCTCTTCTCAAAGATATGTGTACCACCTGAAGAGAGAGACCAATAAGAAATGGTCTCCCCACCGTAAAGGATTCGTTGAATTTTTTAAAACTCATTATCCTGTAGCTGACTCTGCAAAATAGATTTTCGGAGAGATGATGATAATTGAAAACCTATTAGAACCATACATGAATCAACCTAATGAGAAACCAAGTGTTACTGAGATAAAATTCACATAAGGTTCCACTCCATCGATTCCAGAATAGTATATGATGGTATAATCCGGATAAGAGTGTTTGTAAAAAAAATTCAATTCAAATAGAAGTAGGTGGTATTATAGTCAATGGTATGAAGGTATTATACCCATCATATCTATTTCAGATTCATTTCCTTATGTTAATGGATATAATTCAAACTCTTAAGGTCATATATGACTGTGAAATTATCCCCAAAATATAATGCCACCAAAATTTAATCATTTTCATAAATGCTGCGGGATATAAAGTGTGGGTGGGGTAATTATTCAAAGGAAGTTGAACATGAAAAGAGTTATAAGATACCACATTTTCATATTTCATAGGAACACATCCCAAACCATCCCAATAAGCATCAAAAAACACCATGTACCCCTTATTGATCTCAAGTATGATTAGAATAGAAGCAGATGTCAAAATTCATTTTTATCTCATTGAATGAATAACGAGACTTCTCATCCGATGTGAATTTATCCATTTTCATAGTAAGGGTTATCAAATTCCATGCTAGAATATTAAAATCATTTAAAAATCATCTATTGTGTACACAATTCCCAAAAATGCTTTGTATGTCAAATAAATTTTTTTATTCCTTCCAAGAAAAGAATCATTTACCTTATTAGGGTGAAATTATAATCCATTTTTAAAAATATTGAGTAGTATGAGAATAACATCTTGAATCAAAAAAACTACATTTCAAAATCCTTTCATATAGATGGGGACTTCATATAATTTTTAGAAATAAATTCATATGTTTCTCATCCACAATATAGGATTTTGAATAAACCTGAATATCATCCACGAACACTATCAAAAAAGATTCAAGATATTGATGGAATATATTATTCATCAAATCCATAAAAACTGTAAGAGATTTAGTCACACCAAAATAAATAAAGAAGATATTAATAAAGTACATACCTACTTTTTATGGCTGGCTTCTGTATTTAAAACTCCAAAACTCTCAATTGATGATAACTTGAAAGAACGTCAATCTTTTATTGTCACTTTCCCCTACATCTAATCAAACAAATCATCGAGATGAAGAAAATGATATTTTTTATTAATTTTTAGTTGGTTTATCTTCCAATTGTCTACAAAAAATTGAAGTGAACCATACATCTTTATAGAAAAGACCACAGGGTATTCCCAAGGAAAAATTCATGGGGGAACAAAACTTTTCTCCAAGAGGCCACCCAACTGAATCATAAGATCTTTTATATCTACTACTTCCATGGGATACGAAGGTATTGACATCAGATTCATACCTGGAACTAGTTCAACCATAAAATCTACCACTCTTTATCCAGATGATTACCAAAGATGTTTTCTGGGAAACTATAAGAAAAATATCCAAAATAATGAAAAGATCAACTATAAGAAAAATTTCATCAAGATCAATCACAACATGAGATTAGAAAACTTTTCTCAGGGTAGGAAGGCCCTATAAGACCTGATATCAGGTCCCACTATTCATGAAACACATGAGAGGTCACATAAAAAGTATGAAACAAAACATGTTGATGATAAAAATCAACCTTATCTCGATGAGTGACAAGCTAATCCATACAGATGATGACATCAAATCAATCCATATCATGATTTAGAAATCCCAGAATAACTATTTATTAGCTATCATTGATGAACTATAATTAAACTAAAGCACCTTCTCTCATCACTTACAAAGACGTGCATAAAAATCCATTACAAAGTATATAAATAACAATTGATGTTAATAAATATCAACTAAATGTTCCGATGTAATGGAGTTGGAGGCCCCAATATCAAATTAAGAAACCACTACAGAATATGAAATATGAATAGTACATCTCACTATTGTTGGACTTTCAGTGACTTCTGTATGAAACTAATCTACTGCGTGAATGTGTATCACTCTTGAGGTCTGTTGAAGTATCCAGATAGTCTTTAAATCTTTTTTCTACACCACAGTATCCTTTAGATCCACTAAACCCTAACCATGACATGAAACATTCATATCCTAATAGAATAGTTTTAAATGAAAAACATGTCTATACCTGTTACAAATCTCCACAGGAATAGGACAGGAATGTATTGTGTATTCTACCCTTCCACCCTAATAGTAGTCTAAAGAATCACTGCTAGATATTATACATGGTCCAGAAGGGGCTTGTTGCTGAGACCCACCACCAACACATATTTGATGATCTGTCCACTATGATTTCATCCAATAAATGGAACTGAAACTACCAATATATAAAATGGAGTGGGTGGGAAAACCAACATTTCCCACCATATCTGTCTCAGCCATCATAGAAATATCTACTATCTCCTCATTAGTAGAATGATTCAACATAATTACGTATGATATGATATATTATCATAAACCCTATAGGTACTTTTGATCCTTCAATTGGTCATTCTTCACTGTTTCTAGAGAAAATCAGAGAAGCTGAGAAAATATGTGGGTTTTTTCCAACAACGAACTATCTATGTATTACAAGGATAGAAACTCTAGAGGGTTTTCCTAACTCATGTAATCTGTAAAAAACTCCTAGAATAATTTGGTTTTGATACCCATCGAACTCAGGTCCACGTGTCTGTCAGCATTGACCATGGAATCCCACAATCACATACCGGAACACTAATGCCTTTACATGGTACATTTCCTCTTTGATATATAGATATTTCTAAGAATTAAAACTTTTTCAATCCAATGTATCAAATCCTCTACATCTTGAGGTTCATTAGTTTTTTTCAATGATTATCACTTCACGTGTAAGAATTCTTGAGATCGATCTGTCTCTCCTCTAGCCACCGACATTGTCTCATAAACAATGTTCATTGCCTCTGGTACATTCTATTCATCATCATTGACTACCAATAAGATAGTATCTATGAGGTTCTAATTTAATGAAATATTCCCTTGAAGAGCATCAACTATACAGTCATAGGGAACTCGTGGAAGATGTCTCGATGGCATACAACAGCAAAAAAAATTAAAATCAATGATCACACAAAAGGGTAAATCAGATTTCAATATAGAAAAAACATAATTAGAAACTGATATTTTATACAAAACCCTATATGAGAGACACATATCCAAATGTATATTGTAATCATCTGTCTCATCCTGAAAAAAGCTGGTCAGTCACTTATATTAATATAACTCTAAAGTTCTGTAAATCCTTTCTCCATTCTAACAGGCATCCCAAGTTAAGGAATATTGAGGACCTACCTCATTTGATTCCAAATTGTAACAAACTTACCCAGGTTACCCTCATAACTGGCCCTAGACTGGATTGGTTATATACTCAATGGGCATTCTTGATCCCCATGGGCCTGCAATCAGAATCCAATTATCGAACAAAAAACTAGTGGGAATTTTTTTTTATAACCTAAAAAGACACAAGGAATATTTTTAAATGAATAAAAAAGGATCAGGTGAAATCTCATTAATATATTACAAAACTATAATAAATAAAGTAGAAATAAATTATTATAAAAATATACAAAAAACACCAAGAGAAAAGATAAAATACAAAGAACTAAAACCAAACTGCTACTCCACGTGACAGCATATACGAAATCCCATCATCTCACCACCAGTTGCCAAACTCACATGACATATGACCTATTTGCCTCATGGTAGAACCATTACATTCCCTGTATCAGAATACATATATTGTTCTACACACAACTAAATAGGTGCCTGGGGTGTGAGATAATAGGCTCAATATGATCCCACTGAGAGGTTATATAAGACTTTTTTGTTTAACAATTCATGATTTCTCATTTCATGTAAAACATGAAATGATATAAAATAAAATAGTTTATTGAAAACATGGTAAAATATTCCACTTTATCACATTTTAAAAATAGAAACAAGTATATCCATTTCAATGATTATTTTGAATATCGTATTTTAAAAGAATAAAAATGAATATCAATGCTAAAAAAACTATGACATCAAAAAATAGAATCATGGGTATCAAAAACAAGGATCAATATTTTTTAGACTAGTAGACTACTAATACCATAATATGTCAGCTACATAATCTAGCTCATATAACATATTTTTAGGAATCAGAGGAATACCTGATGTGTAACCCCCATAAAAATATAAATATCAGTCCCGTAGAATAGTAATCCTAGGTAAAAAAGAAAATATCCATGACAAAACCTCCTTACAATAAAAAAATAGATGATGACTTAATGCTAAATGTCCACCCAATCTTCCCATGGAAACTAATGTACAATTGGTTTTACAATTAATTATAAATTATTTGAATACCATTTTGAAACCTTTCCATAAATTTATATCAATTATTTGAGAATACCAATTTTCTTTCCATTTACCAACAACCATTGAAGCACCATTATTATTTTAAATACCCCATTAAGTACAAAAAAATAGTCATAACAACTCCATGTATAAATAAATTTACAAATAATGAAAAATATAGTTTTTCAGAATAGGCTAGAGATTGAACCACCTACCTCAAGACTCATGTTGTAAATGTCAGCAACATGATCTACCAATGATGAAACCAAAAACAGAAAATGAGACCCTATAATTGAATCCATAGATCATAAAATTGATCACACTATGAAAGAGTTTTGGTAGAGAAGGAGAGGTACCAGACACCGTAAGACATTATTCACATCACACCATGAACAATAAAAGAATGAAATCCAGAATGAGATCACACCATAATTAATGGATGAGATAAGAAAAGCACCAATTTAGATAAACATATCCTATAACCAAACCCTAGGGTCATACATCGATCAATTTCAATGAAGAAGTAGAAAGATCACTTACCTAAAGAGACACACCACAACTAAAATTGACATTTAATGTACAATCGATTGATCTATAAGGATAGAGGTATCCAAAAATTTCATTATAATTTCCTCGGTTTGAGGGAAGGGATGTCTTAAAAAACTAAAGGAAAAACATTATCTTGCATTTGTTAAAAACTATACTTGGGTTATTACATTACATGTTACATAGTCACATGACATGTAACCTTCAATGTCTCATATACAATAGAAAACTGATCACCTTGTATTAACATCCTTCCTTTTAAGAACTCATGTCATGTAATATATCCTTACATCAGTTTATAATACAAAACATGAATCCTTTCACGAAATTCATCTATCAATTCTTACACATAGTGTAACATAGTTACATTTAATGAAGTCAACATGAAACATTCAGAAAAAGATGGTTAAAGCTAAGAGTCCAACAAATATTTGAATTCAACATTAAATGTAACATACCAAGTAAGTAATGAATAATAACTATTTTTTATCTATGTCTATTAATGATTAAGATAATGTTTTATAGGCTTAAAATGAAAATAAATACAATCTTAAGCATGGAATGCACTAATATTCTTAAAAGATTGTTTTACTACCTTTTGATGGAAAACCATTTTTCAATCAAAATTTTGACAATTTTATAATCTATATTTGTCAAAATAAACATATTTATTATGATTGGGACATTGAAATTTACATTGGATAAATTTTTGGTATTTTTCGGACAATGTTCATTTTTTAATGAATAGTGAAAAATACTATATTTTACATCAAAACTGCTTTTTAATCTACTTTATTTATATGATTATATTATCTTTTGAATTGGTCTTAAAGTGTAATCTGAATATATTTTCACCATTTAATCCAATGGTGGTCATTAGAATTAATTTCACTTTGAAATCGGACTTAAACTAGTGCCAATCTTTTGATACTTATTGTTTCATAAAAACACGCTATTTGCTTTGACAGTGGGAATTAATTATTAAATTAATTAATTTGACTTATATGTTTTGAATTTTTTAAAATGGACTTCATTTTTGAATTCGGAATATCAAATATAGCTTAGGGTGATGTTTTGGTATTTTTATGAAAAACTTCAATTTTTGATGAATATTGAAACCACTAAGTGGTACTTATAAAACCTGATTTTTCGTTTAAATGAAATTTTACCACTTCTATGTTTTTAATTTCAAAATTCCAACAAACATGGTTTCCATTAAGAAGTAAAATGTGGTTCAATGAGATTAAAATAATTTTTTTTGTGAATAGTAACTTATTATGTTTTTAATCGCGATTAGAGGTAATTAGTGTAGTTTAAGGTAAAAATAATGTTTTAATAATATGAGATGAGCTTTACACATGTCCTACCATAATTTTATGTGTCATGGATGACCAATAAAATCCATGGGTCAACTTGGGGACCCCATGGAGCCACTTTGGTTGGGAAATGAAATAAATAACTTTTTATTTAATGTTAAAGTAAAAAATGACACAAACATGAAATGTTTTACTAAAACAATTTTTACATGAGGTTATACAAGTAATATTTTTGACTATAAATAGTCATTGGAATTATAAAAAGATTTAATACATCATATTAGTTTTTTTATAATTTTTAGACATTAAATAAATTAAATTATTTATGACATCATGATGATGCAGCGATGACCTCATTATTTAACAATTTAAATAAAATGGAAAGATAATGTAAAATATAAGACCTAAACATGTCCAAAACCTATTGGATGAGTGTATTTCGAACCCTCATCACCTTACCCTTGAAATACATCAATTTTGGTCCTTTAAAATCCGAAACTCTTTTGAAAATAAAGTAACATTTTGTAACTTTACAAGAGTGCGCCTCCTCTCCTCTTATAAAAGGACCTCACCTCTACCTCCTTACCCACACTCCCAAAGCCTTTGGCTCGGAAAACCCCTTCCCATTTTGTCTCTCCACTTCCCTCTATTACTCCTTGAATCCTCACTTTGGGCAGAAGTCTTCCCAAGGAAGCCTTTGAGCTCAAACCAAAGGGAGTTACGCGATTTTACGATAATGTCTTCACTTGAGTCCTTTGGTTTTATTTTTCTTCTCCAACCCCCTAAACTCTTTTTATTCATTTCTATTGTAAAAACTCTAGAATCTTAAATATACTAGGATGTTGTTATAATAAGGATTTGAGCTACAGTTACACACACCTACATCTAATGGTTAAAGGACATATTGTTTCCGTGGATGGTGAATTTATGCCTCCCGAAACGATGATTGTTCAACATTCTTTTAACACCTTCAAAGGTGGACATTAAGATTTCACTATATTTATATATGATATATAATATGTGTATGTTTTCCTTAAGCTTCTGTATTTTTCATTTTGGGAATACCTTTACGTTTTCCATTTTGGGTAAACGCGATATCTTCATTTAAGGAAGTGCGGACTACCGCCCCCTCAAAGTGATTTGATTCATTAAATACCATATGTGGGACGTATAAAGGATGGAACAATGATATTATATATGATATTATACTGGAATTATAATATACCTTTATATCATTATGATTCCATTCTATAAAATACGGAATAGAAATGAATGTAGCGTTCATGCGTACGTACGGCTTACCGTCTCCATGAACGGTGCATTTCATTTCTTACCTCTAAATGATTATGTAATATTATAAATGCATGAATGTACTGGATATATGTGACACATATGATATCTACATCATGAATACCATTCTGGATATAATGGATACATGAACAACATGTAATTATAAAGGGCTTATTTTTGACTCAAGTACCAATGATCGTTAAAACGACCGTTATTAACTTAAATAATTACATAGTGTTCATGACATGGCAATAAGTGATATAAAATGAATAATGAACTTGAAAAAGGTTCTTAAACAAGTATAAATTAACTCAAGTTTATTATTCAGGAGATTAATGAACGACCGAGTCAAGTCGGACCCAAGGTATGGGACTTCGTCTCAATCTCCTTTCATTGAGGCATATTTTGTTTTATACACAACCTTCTTTTATACGGTGTATAAACCCCTTTGACTTTTATGTTTATTCAAAAGGAATATTTTTTTTAACGAAATGTTTACTAAATGACAAAAGGGAATGTTTTTGTCGTACGTATGCGGCGACAACGACTTCTCCACCGTCGTGACCATTATTTGAGTTTCGGATTCCTCTACAAGCCATACCTTTTTTTAAAGAAAAATAAATACCATGTTTTACTTTTCTTTTATTTTGGTATTGAAAATGGTTTTCATAATATTTTTATATCAATGTGTTGTATTGATATCTTGTGATTGAAAGGTGGAAATGTTATGTTTCCTTTATGCATGTTTTATATGATATGATTATGTTGAGGTTCTTGGGCATTATTATGAAGACGGGTGGTTCCGTGATAGACAGAGGGCGGGTGAGCCCGATATAGCTCTCCAATTCATTGGGTAACGCGAAGGAGTGAAACGTTAAGGTTTATCCGAAGAGATTTAGGGAATATACTGTGATGGGTATTCCAAACGTAACCAAGAGGGTTACTCCCTACGTAATAATGTTATGAATGCCTCAAGTTACCTTTATGTCTTATGATTTCTGTGATTTATTCATGATTTGATGATGTATGTTAAAGTGATTATGTTTTATGGGTAAAGTATGATTTCATTCTTATGTATATATGTAACCATGTTTCCTTTCCATATTTTTATATCCCTTACTTAGCTTTTTATGCCCATCCCCAAGTTTTTTGAAATGTTTTTCATAGGTCAAGAGAAAGGTACATGATATAATGATAGTTTCAATGAATTTTCAAGAAAGAATCCATGTTTTATTTTAAATATGTTTCCATTGATGGGAATGAAGAATAATATCTTTATGTAACCACTTTGTTTATATGTGGAATGTAATGCAAGTTTTATGATCTAATTCTCTAAAACTCTAAACCCGAAAATATCCTCAATGTGTAATCTTGTAATAACTCAAGATTAAGTAAGGTTTAAGGCTGGGGCCTTATATTAAAGGCATCCTCTCAATTCCTTCTTGGCCCTATATAGTCAATGATAAAGGAAAAACATGATGAGGTAAAGGATATATCTGACAGGTCTAAAACATGATGTTATAATAGGAAAGCCGTTTTTCTATCACGATTTATATTCCTATGAATCCTGTTTATTTTTCATGGGTAAAATGCTTATAATACCCATTTCTCTTTCACAACTAACTTTTTTATCAAATAGTATTATTTTCATCTATTAATAATTAATTAAATTAATAATAAACCAATCTATTTTATATAGGATATAATATAATGAAATGTTAATGATAACCATTTTATTTCATTAGTCATGACTTGATGTTTATAAAACACATCTCTTATTATGGGTAATGAAACAATGAAAATTTTTATATCTTTCGGAACATGTATAAAATATTTTTTAATAAGATGGGTGGGACCTATATATCCCAACAATTAATTGGGTACTAATACGTTTTATATGACTTCTAAGGGTAAAAGGTTGTAAAACAATAATTAATATAAGAGGGTACAAGGGTTGTATCCCCTGCCTAAAATTAAGATGTCACACAGGATATATCCCAATACATAAACAAAGAGGGTACATGGGTTGTATCCCAAGATTAAATGTGAGAGGATACCTGAGTTTCATCTCATGCCGGAAAGAATGTGGGTACCCAAGTTATAGCTCTTTCATGATTTAATAAGGTAAACAAGTTGTACTCCATGACTAACTGTATGGGATACATGAGTTTTAGACCAAGATTGAAATTTAGAGTGTACATAGGTTCGATCTAAAACCATAAAATAAGAAGGTACATGTTTCATATCTCAATCATAACATGTTATAAATGTCTTGGTAGGTAGCCTTTAAATATTATTTTCTATGCTTATCTTCATGTCAAAAAAATCCATGACTTATTCCTTTTTATGTATTCATGTATTATAATAATGATTCACATCCGATTCATATCTTATGAACAAGAAAATTTTATGTCATGATTCATTTTTATGATATTTGATATGTAGGGTTTGATCATTTAATGTTATACTCATGTTCAAATACCCTTATGGTCATGTTATGCTTACGTATTTCATTTATTTCTTTTAAAGATAATTTAGGTTGACCCATTTTTTATGATTCCATTCCATATGTTTTTATGAAATGTATTTAAATATGATTATTATGGAGAAAATTATTTATGCAAAAAATTTAAAATCATTCACTGAGATATAATATTTTTTTCTCAAATTCCTAAAATCATTGAACTAACATGTTATTTTGGAAGTATTAGTTATAATGTATAATGTATTTCAAAAAATAATGTAATGTATATTTATGAAAAGAGTGGGTCACTATAGTTGGTATTAGAGTCATATTTTAGTCAACCATTAGATACATAGATGATAAAACTTTACTGGTATACCTATGTATATAACTAAGGATGTGTCTAGGGATATCCCTATGGATATGTATAAGTATTAGTGAATTTTTTGGATGTTTTCCTAGAAATTTGGTTAAATGATAGAGTGAGTTGTTTCCTATAAATTCATCCATGTCAAGATACTACAGGTCAATGTGGCCTTGAAATAAGGGTACCTAGGAGCAAGAACTCTGAAAAGGTGTGTTGGTTCTAACTCGGCGTAACCTAGTACATGACAACATTACTCATTGAACACGTAGTTTGACACTACTAGGTGATATTTTCTTTGGAGTTCAAAAACTCTTCATGAAACATCAAGAATGATTTAAAAACAGGTTATCTATGAATAACATAGGATCAACATATGGTTTCATTGATTAAATAATTTTGTCTCATTATTTAGACAACCTATAACTAATTTTTTTTGTTTATGTAGTTTTCTATAAGGATAATTGTTCCTAACACTATGATATTTCATTTTATTCAATAAACGGAACTATAAGTAATCCGAATAACAATGAATGAATCGGATGTGGAATTTTTGGGAATGATGAAAATTGATTTTATATGTGTAAATTTCATAATGATAAACAGGAAGGTCCACAAGTATTGGATATAAATCTAAATATAAGGAGTGACCAAACGATATGTTAACAGAATATAACATTCATCCTATACTGTTTACATTAAATGCAAGAATCATTATTTGATTAATGTTGAGGAACCATAAGTCATGTTTCATAATTCATATTCTATTAATGGAGAATTATGCAATAGGTTGATAAAGTCTATGTAATGGTTCAACAGAAAAGTTGGATGAATGAATTATTTAGGTTTTTGAATTTGTGGATAATATTATATGAATCATGAAATATATATTGTTTTCCATTATAATACATTCAATATAATTTTTAATGAGTTTTTTAAATGCTGGTGTTTACGTAGAGAAGTTATTTCATGGAATGATGGTATTTGGATTAAGGGAATCTAACCCTTAATTAATTCATAATCTTTATATAAAGATGTTTGGACATAGATCTGTATGATATGGATATGTAAATTAGATCCTATTAATTTACACATAAATAATAAAGGATATCCTGATAATTTAGTATACATTATAATCAATGAAGCTTACAAATTCTTATATTTGAGGAATATATCTAATAATCATTCGAATAAGGAAGCATGCATGTTTTTCAAAAGTATTAAAGGTAATTAAGGTTAGTACCATATTTCAATAAAACATACTATGAGGATATTCACATGTTCAGAATGGGAAAAACTATAGCTATTTTCACTATATAGGGGATAAATGTTTTTCTTTAGTTAATGACATTCTTCCAAAACTGTTGGATATTCATCATCCGTAATGCTTATGAGGATAAACATTTGTGGTTAGATTATGTTCTAATTGGGATGATGTTTATGAGAAAAAGGTACTATCACACCAAATGATAGTTTATTAATTGTGGATAACCTATTCTGAAAACATTGTTTTGATGATAGCTGATGACAGATGGGATGGAATATCATGGATCTCATGATATTTTAGTATTTCAAGAATGAAAAATTAACCTTCCATTATAGAAAAATAAGTGATGTGGATCAAGAAAAAATTAAAGGTTTATTTTTTCCTGAAATCATTCATTTATATCTTTTCATTAAAATTATTCTATTTTATGAAAACAATATGGATATAAAAGTTTTTCCTAATACTATATTTCTTTTAACCAATTGCCTTTTAAATCAATGCAAATTTATAAATTAGAGGCCCTATAATTTCATTTGGTCATTCAATTTATTTATTGATGGACTAAATCACACACAATATATATTTCTATTTTTCATCCAAGGCCATGTTCTCACATTCCACCAATGTTTTACTAAGATGAGGCCTGACTATTTATTACACTGCAAAACTGTTATGGTTCCATATTTCGTTATTAATTGTATATTTAAGTGTTAATTTTTACGATGTGGTATTTTATTAAAAGAAATTAGTAGAATTAAAAAATTTACAACCCAATAATATTTTAAGGGAAAATAGATTTTAACATTTGTAAAATGTAACACCAAACGATTTTTTGAAATATTTATTTCGAATTAATTTAATTTTTTTGATATTTTTCATTTCCCACAATACTGAATATTGAATTTTTTCTATATGATAGAACATAGTTATTATTTCCATATATTGTACACCGTTTTAATATTTCTTTATATGATACCAAAATATTTTTTTACTACACACAACACTTAATTGGTAGGAATTTAAATCAAAATTGACTTCACTTGCTTTACACGCAACAAACAGTATCTATGAAACTCCATTTTTTATTATAATTAATTAAAAAGGATAGTTATAAATTTTCCAATAAACACAATAATATTAATAGTAATAATAACCTTATAAATATTATTTATAATTGTTTTATATAAATTAAACATAATGATGATAAAAAAGATAATTTCTAGTAATTTCTATATATTTTTAGAAATAATATTTCCTCAAAAGAATTTATTTTTTAGTCCTTCTATGAAAAAAATAAAAATAATTTTTTAAATTTTTTAAAATTAAAATTCAAAAATAATATTATTATTTTAATCTAGAATTTTAAAATTATCATAGAGTGAATTTCGTTATTTGAATGAGAAACATCATTTTTGGGTGTGTAGTGAAAATAATTATTTTTAATTCAAAATAGCATTTTCATCTAATTTATTAATCTAGATAAATTGATTTTTATGTTGGTTTTATAGTCATAATAGATAAATTATATACTAATTAATAAATATTAGGTCATTGAAATCATTTTAATATTTAATTTAGTTAAAAAGGATCGATGAACTTTTGAACATTCTCACTTTAAAAACGTACTTTCTCGCCACTTCTGTGTGATTATATTTGAACATAATTTTTGAAATTCGTTAACATTAATTTTAAAAAACAAAAACATAAGGTCTTAATAAGTATTATATATATATATATTCTAATAATATCTAGCTACTTTTTGACCCAAAATATTAGTGAAAGTGTTTAAAATTATTTGTAATGTTTAATGTAAAATTAAAGTAAATTAGGGAAAAAATCATATCCATATATGAATACATTACATATAAAATCTTCCAAAACACAAAATATGGCCATATTTTGTCCATTAAAATTCTATTTTAGAGTTTTGTTGTTTATTTAGTAATTTTTTTTATAAAAATTTGGGTACACCTAACTTGTTTTTAAAATTACCAAGTCTGTCCATTCTCTCCCCTTTAAAATGCGACCAACTCTCCCCAATCAAATCACATATAAACCCTCTTAACATTATCCATGATTTGAACAATTTAATTACAAAAAATCCTACCTTCTTCCTTAAATCCTGAATTTTGTTAGAAATTCAACTTAGGAATCCATTTTGTGCAATGAAAGTGGAGTTACCCAATAAAGATGTAGTGTCCACCCTCAAGATCCTTTATTTTATATTATTTATCCACCACCTCAGTTATTCTTATTCCATGAACACTAAATATAATTAGTCTCCTATATATATTGATATGTAGATATATCATGTTTTTAACCTACACAGACACATATTTCTATCTAATGGGTAATAAAATTATTGTTCTTCTGTATATTGAACTACCACCTTAAGAAATGATGTTGTTCGTTTTACCTTTACCACATATGATGGTTCAGAATTAGGATGAAAACTATGTATATACAATATATATTACATTTATTATTAAATGATCATTATTTATTTATTATTAAAATCATAACATCATTTTTTCAATTTTTTGTATATAAGATAACCTCATTTGTAGACATTTGGACTACCACCTCTTCAAAGGGATGTGATTCATTCAAACATTTTGTTGAATTTCATAAGGATGGTTTTAGTTAAAGTACATGATATATATGAAATAATGATAATAATAATTTAATTATATTATATACATATATACATATATACATATATTTCACGTACATTCTTTTTTTTTAATATTCCACAAAAATGGAAACAACATTCATGTGTACGTACGGCCTACCATCTCCATGAACGGTGTATTCCATTTCACATATATATCTTTTATAGTTTAATATATTTTTTTATATAATAAATATATATGATATATATTTAATTTATCACATTATTAAAATAATTATATCATGATTTATGTATGAGGATCAAGAATGAGAAGTCAACACACATATGATAAAAAGGTGTTTATTAAAAGAAACATTATATTAACAAAGAATTTTAAATAAACATGAAATATGATTTCATAAGAATCTATTATATTGTATTATATATATGAATATAGTTATTTGATAAATTTATAACATAATTATACTTTTAATTCAAATGTCTTGAATGTTAATGATAAAAGTTAAGACACAAGGTAAGGTAATTTCATCTATCTTTTTTTGTTAGATACATTTCATATAAACCACAAATTTATTTTGGGTGGAATATATTTTTCCTATTAATTTATTATATGAATAATATTAATAAATTTATGGGTATTTACATATCCATTTTTTGATCTTTATCCCATTAGGATTATGTTTCAAAGGTTACAAAATTTTTCAATTAATTTTTTTCAATTTGACTTCCTTGAGACACATTCCATGTCATGAACAAATATTTCTATATGAATTATATATATTGACTTTGACATGTAATATAATTAATCATATTACATTAATGATAATTTTATGCTCTGATGTAATTTCATTTTTTTACAAGGGGATTATGACTTAGATATACCATGTATTTTGAATTTATTGAAAAAATCTCATAATTTGTTGATTGTTTATGATTATGATTTCATTGATGAAATATTACAATCCATATCTTAGTAAATTTAATTAATTTTGTTACCCACTGGTTATTCATTTTTTTATCCATGTAATTGTAATATTTATTCACTCTTTGGTCCAAATAATGATCACAAATGTGTTTTTAATAATTTTCGACATTACCACTTTCTTTGGAATGAAATATATGCTCTTTTAGAAACTTTTTTTATCTTAATCGGTTTTAAAAATGTATTCTTTAATTATCCATATGTTTTCTTTGTGTTTTCAAATAAATGTTTTTCAAATAAAATCATATATTCATTATTTTTTAAAACATTATTTAATAAATGGGTTTCAAAACATTTTCATGATTTACTTATAAGTTTTCAAGGTTTTTTCGATGAAAAATGATTTTAAATGGATTGAATAATATTTAATAATGTTTCATGGAAATCGTATTTTCAAAAATATTACAATCTTATTTTCTATGTTTTCAAGGAAAATAGTTTCACAATGTGTTCAAGGTTATTTTTTATGTTTTCATGAAAAATGGTTTTCAAAATGTTTGTAATCATCATTTATATGTTATGAAGGAAAATGGTTTTAGATATTATTTCAATCCTTATTTATAATTTTTCAAAAAAAATTTATTGAAATTGGGTTTAAAATGGTTTTATGTTTTTAAGATATTTTTTCAATGAACAATAGATTTTTTTCTAAATAATGTTTTTTGAAAAATAATTAAATATTATTTTCCATAACTGATGACATCTGTTGATTTTAATCCAACATTTATGTGAAATGATCAAAATGATCCACTCATATTATTTATCTTGATGGTTTATGTTTTTATGTCATTATGTTTATCAAAACTATTATTTTTTCTGAGTTATAAGATATTCATTTCTCTTTCACATGATATATGGTTTTGAAACCCGTTTATCTTTCACCTGTTATAAGCTTATGAAATTTTTTTCCTATTCACGGGTTACATACATTGAAAACAAATTCTTTTTTAAAAGTTATCATTTAATGAAATAAATATTAAACCTATATATATTCAATAGGTTCTGATGTGATGAAATGTTAATGATAAATAATTAAGTTCAAATGTTATGATTTGATGTTAATTATCCCAGTATCATTTTTTGGTTTATGATATAATGAATGATTTATTATATTGTGGAATATGTATGAATGGTTTTATTATGATATGATTGAGATATATATATCCCTCTAATGCAATAATTAATTATATGTTTTATATGAGATCAAAGGGTACACATGATGTATCCAATGCCTCAATGTTAGAGGGTACATGGGTAGTATCTATATCTGGAAACCATGGGGGTATATGGGTTGTAGTTGGAGCATGAAATTAACAGGGTGCACGAGTTACATTCCAAGCCTGAAAGTAAGTGGGTTCATGGTTTTTAGACCAGTACAGAAAGTAATAGGTTACATGGTTTGTATCCCAAACATGAATGTTTTAGGGGACATAGGATGAAGCCCAAGGCTAAATGTATTAGGGCACACATGTTGTATCCCAATACAAAAATTACAAGGGTGCATGGATTATATCCCAAGCCTGAAAATAAAGAACCCATATAGGTTGTTTCTCAAGCGTGAAAATAAGAATGTACATGGGTCGTAGCCCAACCTTACATGTTATAAAGTTCTTTTTAGGTATAATTGACATAGGAATTTTTATGCTTATTTTTATACCAAAAATTATATGTCGTCCTCCTTAGTTGTAATTTCCCGGATTACACCCTTGATTATCTTATGATTCATTTGTTATGAACATCTAATATTTATTACATGATTTCTATTTATGATATTTCATAGGAAATTTTTTTCATCAAATGTCATGTTCATGTTCTTATACACTTATGTTCATGTTATGATTACATATTTTCGTTATTACCCTCACAGATTATTCAAGTTAACCCTTTTCTTATGTATCCCTTCCCCAGGTTATGATGGAATGATTTTATGTAGGATATCTAAGGGGATGGTTTTTTAGGAAACATTGAAGATCATTCACTATGTTATATGTATTTTTCTCCAAGATTCCAAATGCACTAAACTAACACAATCTTTAGGAATCTGTTTCTGTAAATTATTATGTATTTTGTAAAAATAAAATATTGAATATGTATGAAACACTATCTTTTATATAATCATTGTTCTAAATTTTTTCTACGTTCCAATATCATTTAATCATTTTTTTTGTTTCATTTTAAACTAAAAAGACACTAATATTGAAAGCACACACTATAATTCATACAAACATCATCATGTGGAAGATTAATGAGTGGTAAATTCCTAAATTTGTTAAATTATTTATAGATATTTGTAAAAAATAATGAAAACAAATCTACCTTTTTTATCAATTTGGCTGATGTGAGCTCTGTTTAATACTAAAATGACACTTTAATATTGTATACCCACACTTTGAGAAAACTCGTCCTCAACGTCTGTCGTATTGATGTGAAATTTATTCCAACACATTAAAAATGAACTATAAATCATCATAACAATTTTTTTTGGAAAATATGTGATCTTATTAATTATTTTGGAAATTTTGGAATTCTATTTTAACAATGCAACTTTTATATTGATAAAATGAACATTGATTCATTAGGATATAATTTTATGTTGGATTGATGTGAGGTTGATTTGTATAAGTGAAAAAGGATTTTTCAACAGTTTAATGCAATTTGGTGAAAACAATTAGCTCAATTTCCCAGTTTTGGGGATGCCAAAAATATATTTAAACTAAAATTATACATTTATGTTTGAATAATTATTTTTGAGTCATACTAAACACAATAGGTTTCAGATTGAACATTGATCAATTATTACACTTAAAAAATAAATAATGGATATTTTTTCTATTTTTTGAAAACAATATAATATCATTTCTTTGGTTTTGTCTATGTGATGCATTTTAAACTAAAATGAAACTAATTTTGAAAAATAACATACTTTATATCATACCTAATACATTGTGTGTCAGATTTAAATACATGCAATCCATACACATGAAAATTTAATTATTGATAGTCTTTCAAAATATTAAAAACCATTTAAGACTGTCTAATCAGTTTTGGTGATTTGACATGTGTATTAAAATAAAATTTCACTTTTATAATGAAAACATGAAAATCCAATTAAATTAAACATATCATGTGATGGATTGTCATGAATATAATTCCATCATGCTAAATATGAATTATAGATCTTGTTCAAAATGTTTTAAAACCATTAGATAATTTTTTTATCATTTTTGGTTATGTGACATTCATTTTAAAATTAAATGACACTTTTATATTGAAAACACACACATTGAGACATACCGACCACATCATGTGTCAGATTCAAGTGATTTTGATCCCTACACTGCCTAAATTAATTATAAATTATTCTACTAATGTTTGAATAATATTATTTCATTTTTTATATTTTTTGTATATGTGAGCCACATCTTAAACTAAAATGATAATTTTATATTGAGAGCACTAACATCGAGTCATACCAACAGCGTCGAGTGTTTGATTGATATACATTAAATTTTTATATGAAAAAACGAATTATGGATCATTTTATATTTAATGAAATCAGTATGATCTCGTTATATATCTTTTTTATATGTAACAAAAGTATTAAACTAATATGAAACTTATTTTGAATACACATAATTTCATTCATACCTACCCCATATTGTGTCACATTGGTATATGGTTAATTCCTACATGTGAAAAAGAAACACTAGGTTCTTTTCCAAATTTATCAAAATAATGTGATCTCATTTTCATGTTTTTTATTATGTGATGTACAATTATTAAAATATGTAAATTTTATATTGAAAATATATACATAGAGTTAAATCTAAAATAAAATCTAGATGTTTGATAAGTTGTCAATTCCTACACATACAAAATAATCTATGTATCATTTTTATAGGTTCGGAAAACAATTTGATCTCATTTTCTCAGTTTTCAGGTTGAGAAATATTTTTAAACTAAAATGAAACATATATAGAAAAAATTTACATCAACTCACAATAACCACATCGTGTGTTGAATTGGAATTCATTTATATATTATACACAAATAATAAATTATATATTATTTTATTAATATATCAAAACAATTTGATCTAACTCTCTTTGTTATGAACATGTAAAATGTGTTTTAAAATAAAATTAAACATTTATATTTATAACAAACCCTTCGAATCATACTGAACACATCTTTTTGAATATTGATTTTGCATTCGATTCATATAAATCAAAAATGAGTTGTGTATTATTTTTTGATTGTTTTAAAATAATTAGAGATGTTTTTACTTTTTTGGGATGAGACATCATTTTAGAATAGAATTGATCCTTTTCAATAAAAAATAACACTTTGAGTCATACCAACCACATCCTATGTTGAATTGAGTTTTGGTTGATTCCTATATGTCAAAAATGATATACAGATCATTATCATAAATTGTCATAACAATCTAAATTATTTTCTAGTTTTTTATCATTTCATGCTTATTATTAGTTAATGTGTAACTTTCAAAAAATTAGTTGAATATAAGAATGATAAGTATATTAACATAAAAAATTATATTAAATGACAATAAAATTAATTAAATAAGTAGTCGGAATTATCACATTGATGATATCATTATATATTCTAACACCATTAATTATTCCATTTTATTCCAAAACAAATCAATTTCATCCATTTTCCTTATCCTAGAAAAATAGATAAAAAATAAAATTAAATCATTATGATACTAATGATATACAATTTAATTTTATCTCTTAGTTCATATCCTATACTCATTCACAAAAATAGTATGTAATCACCAAAATTCGGTATCATAAAAAATTAAAAAACAATGTATGCTATTGAATCTTCCCCAAATATATTTAGTAATTATTTTGAGAATGTATATTTTTTTAAATCATGTTCGTGCTAATAAAATATTTGCAATCAAATGAGTATAAAATATTTCCACTAAAATTATAATTACCTTTGAGAATTATCCATTTTGGGATGCTAGTTCTTTGATGGTATATGATGTCCTTCAAAAACATTCCAAAATTATATCTATAATAATCATTGTCATCTTTCTTCATACACACTAGAAACATTGAAAATATTAAGTATATTATTTTGAAATATGTTTTTATTGTTAAATATTCTATATAAAGAATAATCTATTTCTATTTGAAGAAATACATTAGCTTCTTATTTTCATTTCCCAGCCTCATACCCTGATTTAGCATGTATTTATAGATCTCCCTATCATAACACAATTCTTGTTAAAACAGATTATAAAACATATAATATGATGTTTATATATCAATTGAATATTATAGTGCATTAAAAATTCATAATAGACATCATATTATGTTGGTTCTGATAGAAATAAAATAATTGAATAAAAAAATAAATGTTTGGGGTAACCAAATTGATTGTGATCAACATCCAATGCTTCCTAAAAACATAAAAAATACATAATGAAAAAATATAATTTTATTTTATATTAATATATTGAATAGTTTTACCCCCTGTATTGTAGGTATAAAAATAGTCCTTTTTCTATAATTTTCTTCTCAAATACCTCATTTAACACATTTTTTTCAAATTAATTTCATTCATCTCTAATGAATGTTCATCAGTATAAATGATAAATGGAATAATGTATCTAAATTTTAATTCACAGGTACTTCTCTTTATATATTAGTAATATAAATTCATATAGATTATATGAATAGTTATTAACATTAATGAACATATTAGGTCATTTTTTGATATACGTATTGGGTAAATATAACTTACATATTTATGGACAACTAAGCCTACCATTCCATAAAATTTGAGAATAAAATCTATACTTTGGAGATAAACCATATCTATAATAATGTTTCAAAATATTTCATCACCATATTAAAGGTAGTACATATCTCTATCTTTGGTTGTGGCATATGTATGAAGTGGTAATGATTATATATGTTGTAGTGGAACTGGATGGGAGAATGAGCTCCTGGATGGAAATTTTATATTCTTAGTCAATTAACTGGATTGTCTTTATATGAAATTTAGTCTCTCTATAATTTCATCCATCAGCAAAAAAATACCTCACTTCATACCTTTTTCATCAACTGTTATAGGTATTTCATTTAAAAATATTTGTTAAGGATATACATCATGTATCATTATAATACTAGATGGACCTGATACAAATTTTCCAATCACATCATTGACTATAGTAATATTTGAACCATCAAGTGGAAAGGAAAAATATATGATCGACTTTAGCTACTTCAATCCACATTCTCATGTAATATTTTGAGGGTTTTCAGTTTTTTATCATGTAACCTAGGATATTAAATTTCATACACCTCACAACAATTTGATGAATTTATGTTTTTATAGATATAAATCAAAAACAACTTTACCCTATACAATAATTTCATTATAAACTTATTAGATGTTTTATGATTCAAATTTAGGAGAAAAGGTGATGAAAAAATTGATTACCTAATGTAATGTATGTGGATTAGGGGAATGAGTAGCCTAAATGAAAGTGGTGGAATCTGGTTGTTCACGTGATGATCTTTATTCAACTGCCGGTTCACATTGACCCCTTCAAGAAATATTGGTCTTCCAAACTAGACCAGATAATAATATCAAGAAAATAATTTATTTTTTCCGAATATCCTTTCATCATCTGATATTTATCTTATTTTGGTTTTTTTCTCCAAATATATTTAATCTTTCAATCTAAAACCAACACATATAATGCAACCATATTTTTTAGCCACTTTAAAGATATAGAAATTAGTATTCCTAAGGTATGGTCACCACCAATTCTTATTCCTAATCTATGTGAAAATCATAGGAAAATTAATATATATTTTTATGTAATACTTATATAAATAAATGATAATTATAATAATATCATACATACACATGTTTCCCACAATTACATTGTGTTTCATTAACTATTCTACCCTCTTGGTTTATACATACCTCCTACCAAAACACGTGACATGGGATGGAAGTGGCTTTGTATTTTTATGCATCAATTTTTAAATAGACAAAGGTACATATATTTTTTATATCCCATAATTTTTTATATTTATAATACATACCATTTTCTTCTATAGTGAATAGTACCTCATCCTTTTCTTTCGATAGGGGTATATTTGTTTTGATGCACATTGTTTATTTATAGAACACCTTTATTATATCAATAATTAACAATTTTTAGTCAAATTTGACAAAAAATTTAAAAATAATATATTATCGAATATACTGAATATTTTATGATTTTTCATCACGGTGACTTATGAAAAATTCCACGATTTATGATTTGTAATCTGTATATAAGTAACTAGTCAGGGAATTACTTTCCCCATATAATAGATAATATAAAACATGGTAATATGTTTCTAGAATCCTCTATGGTATTTTCTAATTGAAATTAAGATATATTTCATAGAAACATTTTTGGAAATAAATGATATTTTCAAGGGATAATGAAAAATAAAACATTGTTTAATTATATAACATGTTGGGTAAAATGGATAATCATTATTATAAAATTACCATAATATTATCACAAAGTATTTATATCATTGTAGGAAATACATGGATCCAAAAATATATATCAATTAGAACATTCATTCTCATTGACACCATGACATAACTAATAAGCATTGACATCTTGTGTTCAACAGGAAGGTCATGTTTATTCCATCCAACATCAAATTTGATACCCTCAGTTTTGTCTTTAATATTTTTAGTTACCAAATTGATTCTATCTCATTAAATTTTTTCCATAGATATTTTTTGATCCCCTAGTAATTATTAATTATAAATATCAACCATTTTTCTTCCATTAGATTGTTAACATCATCATGTGCAGAAGTCATTCTCTGCATGAGTTTTCAGAAATTTCATTAGGATTATATTAATACTATAGAGAACATAAAATATTATGAGTAAAATAAAAGTATGTTAAAAATAATAATATTCTCATTGAACATTATTCTTTCTTTAAATTTTAATTGTATTTTGATCGTCTACTGAGAATCGGAATTCCATCTTTATTGTCCCATATAATCTATATGAAATTTTGTTCATTGGGACCACTATTATGTGATTATGGAATCACAATGTAAGGGTCATCATCAATTAAATTTTCATCCAATCCATACAGTTTTTTTAGTACCCATTATAAAAATTGAAAAATTGTTTTTTTCTAGATATGGGACATTCATTACCAATATTAAATGTTATTTCATTATGAATGGCTTCACATTTTCCACTCCTTCAATGAAAATCTCCATCACAAATCCAATTTCATCAAAATTAGATGCACTCTTCTTGTCAACCCATTTTCAATAGATAACAATAAAATGAAATGTTGTATATTAAAAATTGTATATATGTTCAACTATTACAATATATGTCATATTCACATAATTAGATTTATATCCTTGGAAGCAGTTATGTGCATCACTTCTATTATAAGAATAACTACACTATTTTCAATCATACAACAGTAATTGTGTTCATTCATATTGAATGTATTACCATTAATTATATAATATTTTCCAGACATAACATTTTCAATTTTTCCAATAGAAATCCCTTGAAGTTGTTCTACAATTGAATTTGAATTTTCAGACAAAAAATATAAATATGTTCTCAAAAACATCCAATAAACTATTTATTATGTGTATTTGATATCCATAGTTTATCCATTGATAGATTCAGATGTCTAAGAACATATTTTGGGGCTTTAATAAATTCATAAATATCTTCAATATTATATAATGTTTAAAGGTGTTCTTTCTCCATCTATATGATGGTAATTATAACAATATCTCTTCTATAAATCCCTTCACCAATAAGGTGTCTGCAGTTACGTGACTTTGGGAGATCATTCCAGTCAACATCTTAATATTAATAAATAAAAAATTAAAAATCTTGTTCAATAATATATCATTCAACAATAAAAAATTATTTTCGACTTTAAATATTAACCATCCCTTTCCAAATCATCATATATAGTTCAATAGGGTACATCCATCTCTAGTGAACAGGGCCATATATTATAACATATCTAACCAAGTGATCCATGAGGTGAACCGTTATATCAAATAATGATGGTGGGATGAACATATATAATTCAAATAATATGACTTCAAAAGCCTTATTAATGATTGGAATCTTCACTATGTA
The DNA here is from genome assembly GCA_963277665.1 of Viscum album. NCBI lineage: Eukaryota > Viridiplantae > Streptophyta > Magnoliopsida > Santalales > Viscaceae > Viscum > Viscum album. The sequence continues at coordinate 368,095,218 of OY728146.1, forward strand.
TATAACATTTCTACATATGTCATTGAAAAATAAGATTCTACTTAATTTATTTGATAAATATTTATGAAGATCACAACATAACGAACCTGGAATCAAATAATGCATCAGAAAAGGATATTCATGTGATTTTAGTCCCCGTAACTTCATATTAGTCATTTTCATTAAATTATTAAAATTTTATGAATACCCCTCTTTATCTTGTATGCAATTAATGGAAATAGAATTTTTTTTAAATGTGGATAAAGTGTAAGATGTTGGAATAATAAAATTATACCATTTTCCTTCACCATATCAAAATATTCTTTTATCACCATGCCAATAATATCCAACCCAATGTTGATGAATAGAATTCCATTAATATTTAGTAACATGTAAATAACTATATATAAATAAATTTTTTCAGCACGCATGACATTATTAAATTTTCTATTGTAAAAATAATTTAAAAAAGTTAATTCAAACAAAATTGATCTTTTTTATAACCAGATTTTGTAATGTTTTTTGGAAATGGATTAGTGAAAAATGTATCATTGGATTTTACTTTATTTAATTTTTGATCACTCGTTAGTGTAGATGATTATATAACATGTTCATATTCATATCAGATGATGTCATCTTGGATTTCCCTTTATTTCAATGGGGTAAAAAGATTATATGTCCTAAAAACAGATTTTTTATGGAACGATTCAACTAAACTATGTGTGGGTAATATTTAAAAATAGGAAATCACAACAATCATTTCATTATATATCTTGAAAATTTTATATAATTGGGATTGTCATTTACCATCCCATATAGAATTTAACTCAATGTAAACTTCTCTCTTCGTTGAGATTCATACATTGTAATAAATGTGTCCCATGTAAATTTAAAATGATTGGTTAAAAAATATAAATAGAAATCAATATCATTATCAGGTCCTTTCAGTCTAGATATAAGTAATGACAATATAATATATTTTTACTTCATGCATAATGGTGTTGAAACATATATTTTTCCAAAATAACTGGACATGTACAATGAGTACTAATCAGTACACCAAATTTATTTATTCCATTTGTATATAACCCTAGATGGAAGTTCCTTAGTCCAATTAAAAATTTAGGATACTCATAATTTGTTCTCTCTTCCCAAAGAGATTTTTTTGTATGGTTAAGTTTACCATCATTAATTATTGTATCAGCATGAAATTTCAATTGTCTCAAAATTTCCAAGAATCTATATAGACTTCAAAATAATGTAATGATAGGAAGTTGTCATGAAGTATTCGATGGACTAGATTCATCTATCTTTAATCGACTCGCACCAAACATAGAAAATTTTATGAGTGATGCATGGTCCTTGAGAGAAAATATAAAATCACTTCAGAATGAATTTATTTTTTAATAAATCATGAATAAATAATGTAGCATTCAATTAGTTTCATATGATCAACAAGTAAGATGATTTTCTTCTGGTATCATATACATATGAAGACTGAGTAATTATGTATAGATGGTGTCACTCCATCTTCTTCCATAATTCAAATTATATAACTTCTATATAGCTTGAAATATTTTTTTATTTATTAAAACCCATATACAATGGTCTCTTAAAAAATATATTTAAATTTTAAAATGAAATTATATAATCACGATGGTTATCTTTAAATGACATTTTAATTTCTTGAGTTTGATCTTCATCCTTATTTATAATAATATTCTTAAAAAATTATCCATAAACCATAGTATCATCCCAATATGTTTGAATGATTATATATTAATTATATTTTTTCCAAAATTCATACCTCTGATTTATTCAGTGATAAATAAAATGCTCTCTAAATATTCTAGAGTAATTTTTCTTGAATCAAACAACAGAAACATGGAAAAGAGAATTGATAAGGGTTGAAAACATTGTCTATTATTAACATGACTAAATATATAACTCAAACATCATATTAATTTTTCATATGATTTGAATGACTTCATTTTCCATACATATTCATCCATTTTGGTTAATAAAATATTATTTTTTTACAAAAAATAAATAAATACACGTAATGTTTTTATAATGATAAAATGTTATATATAATTATAATGCGTGGAACCCAACAATTGAATAATTAAAAAAATCATAATGATTTTAAGGAAATGGATAATTGAGCTTAAGAAAAAACATTACTCAACTAGTGGTACGTTTTATCCTCTAAATTCATTTAAAATGATCACTAGAACCCGATATGGGATGACTACTGCTCAGATGAGTTCAAGAAACAAAGGTACATGTCTGGAAGAGATGGGGGATGAGCCTTAGGAAACTAAATCAAATATAAACTATTCAGGAGTTGAATTCTATGAATATTATAGTTGCATCATTAAATAATAAAATTTCCATGCTAGGGAGTATACAAATTGATTTACAACATTTCTTAATTTTCTGCCCCAAGATGAAAAAGTAGTTGCAGTTATCAGATTACTACAAGGGACACCTGGATTGGTGTGAACTTCTGAAGGCTTAGATAGATGGTCTTAAACATACTTCCACTGGGATAGTAGTTATAATTTCATCAATAAAATAAATTCTTCAATTAAAACTTGAAATATAAAAGGCCCTCTATCTGATGACTGAATTTCTAAAGGGAATATCTTTTTATGAGGCCAAAGTTTTTGGAATGGTGTCATGATGAATATATTATGGGATGGATTGAGATAGTGAAATAACTTTTCCATGGTCCTGTAATAAATTTATATTATGTAGGAGTTTGGAATATATATATCTTGGATGTCTTAAAATGGTAATATCAAAATATAATTTTAACAAACAGTGGTAATGTGTTAATGTTTTTCATTTCAATATTTATGTTATGGTAGTGTAATTGATAAATAAATATTAATAATACAATGGGACCTATATTTCAGTATTACAACATAGTTTTTTACTATAATTTTTTAATTTTGTTATGCACAGATCACTATATGTTTTCTCCAATATTTTTCCACTTCTGTGATTTTAATTTAAATAATTTGACATAAATGGTTGTGATCTACAAGATGTTTGGAATCTGATTAGACAAACATAATGTTTGATAAAATTTAACATAACCTTATGAATATTTATTTTACCCTTATGAATTGTCATATTACCCTTATTAATTATAAATCTTCCATGTAAATAGTAATTTTACCAATGAAAGTATAAATAAAATTTATCAAACATATAAGTTATAATATGAAATTGTTGGTATTTTTGGTATGTCATAAATATTTAATTACAATTTAATAATTTAACTGAAGATTTATTTTCATAAAATTTAATTGTAAAATATAATTTGGATTTCTTATGATTATAATATTACTTTACATGGCCTTAGTTAATTTTTCAATTTGTTATAAAATCACTATCAATTTTAAAATTCGAATTATTCATGAAAATTATAATTTTTATTAAAAATTAAATATCTAATTTTTAAAATATATCTAATAAAATGGTGTTCATTTTGGGATTCTATATTTCAAAAAGGGTTACGGTAAAGTTTTGGTATTTTTTTGAAATAATTAAATTTTTTTGTGAATAGTGAAATATGCTAATTTCTGAAATATGCTAAATAAATGAATTTTTGCATCATGTGTGGGTCATTGATTAGATAATGGTCGTTGGTTTGAACTAAAATTCACTTATTACTATTTTTTCCCAACAATCAGCACTATTTAATATCTTCTGAAAAATGATAAAGCACTGAATTAAATATTCAGATAACCCTTGTTTCATCTACTATAAAAACCACCCCATCACCACTTCTACTTATCCCACCTATAAAGCCATGATCCTTTAAATATTCTACCAAAATTTATCCCAAATTATCTATCCCACATCTAGGGGCTCTTGGGAACTTAAAATGACCAAAACATCATCCATTATAATGTTCTCATGAGGAAGGAATCAAGAGGTAAAATTCATTCTCTTTTCATTCAATTTCATTTTAGTTTATGTTACTTTAATTTATATCCTCAAATACCTACATACAAAGGGTGAAATAACTATAGTACATTACATGTAAAAAAATTATTCTTTTATAATTAAATAATTCCTCATCATCTCTCATTTCCACGATATTTTTATTAGAAATAGAAACACCATCCGAGATGTATTTATTTTTCACATTCAAGGATACCATGTTTTTAATTTCAATTACCTTCTTCAATTATGTTCATGAAACTATAACTATGGTTGAACAATATTATTATATATTTAATATATCCTATGTAATATACTCGAATAATGTTTTTCAAAATTTATTAATTTACAAAACAAAATGAGTTTGTTGTGATAAAAAAACTGACAATTAAGAAAAATGGTAATCATTAATTTTTTATATAATGATTCATCCAAAATATAAATAAACAAATTATTTTTATAAATAAATTAGTCTCTTGTATGATGTATAATTTTATATAACTTCAATTCTATAAAACCATCATCATCTTACTTGATTATCTGTACATGTATATAAGTAAATCAATCATAAAACCCAAGGAACCAAACGCTCCTGAACAATGATATTAAACCTCTTAACCCATAAAAAGGACATGAATGAACATAATATGGTTATAATAAATCAATTAAATGTATAATAGATTCATTAATTATTAATTAATGAATCTAATATGATTTTCCAGGATATTAAGATCAACTGAGATAACATCTTCGAACTTATGGTAAGAGACCTGAACCTCCATTATTCCATCATGTTTCTCTATCCTTATTTATTTCCAAATAGAGTTATATTTTAGTTTTATTTACATATTATAAATGATTTTTATATGTTCGAAAATCAGTTATCAAGATCCATTCATCAATCTATTTTGGGGATATACAATATTTTATATGGTTCCCTTCTAAATTTTTCATGATAAGAAAGCCCGTTTTAAGGGAACATCTGGAATTCATACATAATTTAATGTGCATTATTAAATCTATTTTAAGACACCGTTGTTTTTATAAAAATAATATTTTTTTTATGAAAACATTTTGGCTCACATTTTGATTTATGTAATGGATTTTTTTCCTTTTCAATTTTAAATGCTCTTTAGTATATTCCTTAAAACCGCAGTAAAATGTTTTAATTCTAAAATTTCTTAAATAAACTTCTTAAATGTTATCACTTCTTTTTGACATCACAGACCATGATATATTCATATTTCCCCTTATAAATTTCCATGAATGATTTAATTCTTACCTTCCATGTTCACTTGTATGATGCACCCATCAATTATTCTTTTTGTCATGATTATGATACCCATTTATTTCCATGGGTACCCTTATGTTTATGTAGGATTGAATATGTATGATTATTTATGTGGAAGACATATTCATGACCATGTTAAGATGCACACACCTATACATCATTGAAATGAATTAGGTAATTATTTTCTCATGAGACATTATGTGTAACGGTCTTGGTGTTTAGCAACGACTCTTGCTCCTTGTGCAATATTATTTGTAGTTAACCTTGACATGTACTTCACTATGTGTAACAATTTGGGATTGTTATAAAGTAATGTTTTATATTTCCTCTATATTCAATATGATTATGTGATTATATGATCCCATGTTCGGAATTTTATGATTCCTTATGTTTAATCATTTATCGTGACTCTTTATATCATTATCTTTATCCTTATAACCCTTGTGATATGATTTATTATTCTTTTTATTACCGTACTATCCTTTTTAGCTCATACATTTTTTATGTTATTCCCATGTTATCCTATACTGATATTTAGGAACAATGAAGGATAGGATCTCATTATGCAGATTTAATAAAATCATACTTTATGATGATTATTTATGCACATAGTCTTCTAAGAAACCAGACATTACAATCCTTTATAGTAATTTGGTGTTTACATATACATAAAATCATGTAATGATATGTTTAAAATGGTGGGGTTTCTAGAGTTAGAATCAGAGGATGGTATGGTTATTTTTGGATATTAGGAATAGTGTAATTTAGTATGCATCCATTGATGTAAGACTACGTATAAGAAAAAATACCTAAAATTTGGTTAGTTATTAGTAACTGTTTTTTTTAGAAAATAAATTCGGGTTAGGATAATACAAATTTGCATGGTTATTTTATACATGTACCTAGACGTAGCAACAACGAAAAGTTGTTCTAGGCCTGATGGAGGGAAACCTGTAACATGATAACGGGCCTTACTTAACACCATATTTTACAATCTTAGTGTATATGCTTTTGTAAATTCATTTGATCATTATGAACAATTTTTATGGTAATAAAGAAGGTATCATAAGACTTCATGTTAAGAAACATATCAAGGAAAATGTAGACTTAAATCTTGGGAATCAAAAGTTTGGATATACCTTTCCATTACAGGTTTATCCTTATATGGTAAAAGTTTTATTATATTGTTATTATCTAATTATTCAAGCCCAAGAATTGTAATTAATTTTCATAGTTAATGGAGTTTAATAAAAGAAAACTTCCCAAAAATCAATGTGATATGGTATGTCAATAATTCCCTAATTTTATTCCAAATAAGATGGTCACAAGTTCTCAACAATTCATGAAAATACATGGATATCTAGCTCATGTTTTGATAAATAACTTGAATTATGTGGAACACCCTCCCCCTCAACAGATATAGAATGTTTTAATTGAATCTTTCATGCTAATAAGGCCTCCTATTTTTTTGGATCTTCAAATCCCCACCTCACAGAATAGTAGATTAACTCCATTGAAAATATATTCTCTATCTGCCAGTGCTACAAAGACAAGAATGGAAAGATGGTGATCTCTCATTTTTATCATGAATATGAAAAGTGGGGTACATTAATAATAAATACATTTTCCATGGTCGATATTGATTCCATGGATTAGAAGGAATTCATGAAAAAAGTCAATAATTATTTTCTATGAACCCTTCACCTCAATATTGAAAGAGTTTTCCTCATACATAAGCCGATGGGTGAAGAATCTATCATGTTGTATAAAAGAGAAATTACAAGTCTTGAAAGATACACATTTATATTTTTCATGAACACTGAAGTCAACGTGGTTCACTTCTTTAGGGAACTAAATCCAATCCTACGAAAATCATTGGTGATTCTTGAATTTGATTATTATGAGGAGATTGTATGTTGTTCCCTAAAGGATGAAATAGATATCAGTGAATCTATATAGTCTTGTGGTCCCAGTTAAAAAAATGATGTCTAATATGGATGGTTCTGAAAATAAATTACATGAACAAAAGAAGAACAAAGTTCCCACAAGTATAAATTTTTGGATGAGGCGTCATGGGAACTTTAGATAAGGAATCATAAATTTCTTAAAATGTGGAAGAATGTGACATTTGAATAAGAACTTATGGTAGGATATGAAAAATTCCACTAATGTGGAATAATAAAGGATGTTTCCGATTAACACTCATCATGTAGTTCATTATTACAACTACAATGAACATGGGAATTATAAAAAACAATTCTCAAAGATAAGGTCTGTCGGATCCAATCAACAACAACCTCCAAGGAAACAAGGAATGTCTTATGCTACCACTACAACTGAGGTGGATATGAAAAACAATGTAGTGGTAGGTATGCTAGTTAATCATTCAATAATATCAAATGTACTATTTGATTCTAGTTATATGTATTCTCTCATATCTTGCATGTTTATTAGAACTATTCAAACACAACCTCAAAATTTGGATATTGATTTATATGTGGGACAGACGAATGGAGAAATTATTGTTCCACTATTTATACCTCCTCCCAAAAAATGTATTTGGAAAAAACCTCCCATAAAATATTTTCATAATTCCATTGGTTTATTTAGATTCCATTTTCGGCATGGATTGGGTATCTTTATATAAATCCCACATCAACTGTTGGTAGTGGTATATCACTCTTCTCATCCAAAAGCATCCTTAAAATTTTTACACGGGTGAGGAGGAAGATGAATCTCATTTAGAATAATTCTATTATGTGTGGATATTATTGCTTCATGATAAATCATATCGTGCTCAAATGATAGAGATAAAGGAGAGAATCATGATCGAATACATGCCCATCCTGATGGATTACACTTATTTATTCCCTGATGAATTTCCTGGTCTTCCCCCTGATCGAGCGGTTGAGTTCTCAATTGAACTAATTTGTAGCTCATTTCTAATATCAAAGAAACTTTTTTTAATGGACACCATGGCGATGGAATATCTGAATAAGTAGTAACAATAGAATATATAGAAGGGTTCCATATGCACAAGTTCTTCAATTTGGGGTGCAGCAATCCTATTTTTTAGGAAGAAGGATGGATCAATGAGACTCTACATTTATTATCGTGAGCTCAATAAAATCAAGATAAAGATAAAGTATCCCCTATAATATATGGATGAGCAGTTTGTTATTCTATGTGGGAAAATTATTTTACTATGGTGGTCCTTCAGTTGAGATATAACCAATTAATGGAGAGGAAGGATGATGTTCTCTAATCATCCCTTTGAATGATGTATAGAAAATATGAGTTCATAGTGATTCCCTTAGGACTAAATAATACTCTAGAAATATACTTGGATTTAATGAATAAAGTCTTCAGAGATTACCTCAATAAATTTTTTGTAGTCTTTGTAAATGATATTCAGATATAATCAATGATTAAGGTGTAACATGAGGATCATTTGAATAATATGATGATGACATTAAAAATGGAAATAATTTATTCAAATTTGAATAAATGTGAGTTATGGATATAGTAAGTATCATTCATGGGGCATGTTATCACTAGAAAAGGAATATTTGTGGTCCCTGACAAGACAATGGCAATAAATGAGTGGCTCTGGACATCATTAGTAATGGAGATACATAGATTTCTCGGTCTAGCTAGGTATTATTGATGGTTTTTGAATAACATCTCATTATTTTCAAACATAATGTTCATTCCAAAACTAAATGTATTGATGTTAGTTTGGACTCAAGAATGTGAGAAAATCAGTATGGATCTCAAAAAGGGGCTTATCACACCTCCAATACTCACACTCCTAATAAGTAGAGAATACATTATGGTTTACATGTGTGCTTTAAATAAGGTATTAGAGGGTGTGTTGATGAAAAATGATAGAGTTATTTCCTATCCCTCAAGGAAACTAAAAATCCATGTGCCAAACTATCCCACTCATGGTTTTGAGTTAGCGGTTTTGATCATTAAATTGAAAATCTTGGAGAATTATCTGTATGGGGGGAAGTGTGAGATATATACTAATTTTGAGAGTATCAAATATTTATTCACATATATAGAGATTAATATACACTAGGGAATATGGTTAGAGGTCAGCAAGGAGTTTGTCTACTCAATCCACTACCATATGGGTATGGAAAATATGGTGGCATATTCTCTAGATAGAAATGATCATGCATCTTTATCAATGATGATAATTGAAAAGGATCCAATGATCTTCAATTTATTGAAGATGGAAAAGGGAATTGATAATGTTGTAACATCATCAATACCTAATAAAATGATTTCCCAAACATCCATCACGATAAATATAATTGATTATAAAATTAAGTATGTAGAAATTTAGAAAAGGATGGAACATATTAGAAATGGGAAATGCCTTGACCTCAAGATTGACAAGAATTGTGTCATTAGTTTTTGGTCATGATTATGTGTAATACCTGATCCATTGATAAAGAAGAAGATTCAGAATGATGTGCATAGATCAACATTCTCTATACACCTAGGGAGCACAAAGATGTATCGAGTTGTTTGGGAGAATTATTGGTGGGAAAATATGAATAAAGAGATTACTGAGTATATATCAATGTGTGAGGTATGTCATCATTTTAAGTAATCAAGGAAGAAATATAAGGGGATGATTCCACCACTAAAAATACCACAATGGAAGTTGGATAACATCACCATGGATGTTGTCACTAGACATATAATGAAAACTAGAGAAAATAATACTATATTGGTCATTTTGGATCACCTTACAAATACATATCACATTATCACAATTCGAGATGAATTCTCATTAGATCAAATTTCATGTATATATATCAAAGATATGGTAATGATATATAGAGAAACACATTCTACTGTTTCTGATAGAGATTTGGGATTTACCATGATGTTTTGGAAATATCTCCAACCATCTCTATGCCCTAAAATGAAATTTATTACATCATATCATCCTCAATCAGATGGCCAATTTGAGAAAACTATTTAGAAACTAGAAAACATGTTTATAGTGTGTTCTATATAGTTCAAAGGATAATGGGACCGACATCTTCCATTGGTTGAATTCTACTTCAACAAAAGTTTCCACTCCAGCACTGAAATTGGTCCAGATGAATCCCTTTATGGGAAATGGTTCTGAACACAGGTGTGATGCATTGAAGTCGGTGACCATGAGTTGTTAGGACCTAAAAAGGTTTAAGAAATGGTGTAAAAGGTGAAAACGATTCAATAACATATAAAAGAGTCCCAAAGTTGAAAAAAGTGTTATGTAGACCGAAAATGATGAGACCGTGACTCTATAGAAGGAAAAATGATATTCCTTTGCATATATCCATTGAATAAGGTCATGTGATTTGGGAATAATGGAAAGCTATTTCCCAGGTACATCATCCCCATTGATATTTTTTATCATGTCAGAACTATGGACTATCGATTAACTCTCCCACCTACCATGTTTAAAGTACAAAATGTCTTCCATGTATCCCTCTTAAGAATTTACATACCATATCCTTCACATATACTGTCTTCAGATGTGGTATAGTATTAAAATGATCATTATTATAAGGATTAGACAATGAAGATCCTGGATCATAAAGATTATGTTTTATGTAACACGTCTAATCCCTTGTTTGAAGTAATTTGGAGGAATAATATATATAAAGAGGAAACATGGGAACTATAGGAAGTGATGACGAAAAATTACCCCTAGTTGTTTTCAGTTTAGAATGAAAATAATATTTCGAGGGTGGGATTTTTTTAATGGGGTGAGAATGTAATGACCCAATGATTAATCAATGGAAATTAGCTTCTTATAATTTTGTAATATATTATAATCACATAAAATAACAACACAATTCCTCATAATTATTTATTTAACTACTAAATACTATGTGATCATTAAACATACTTTTTCAACTTCAATGATTTGAATTTTGAAAATCTGACACACCCTATTTCGATCAGTATGATGTTCGGAGTCTGATAAGGAAAACATAATATTTAGTGAATAGTATATTATCGTTATGAATAGTATTATTTCCCTTATTAATATTAATATGACCATTATTAATATTAAATTGTCCATGTGAATGGTAACCCTACCAATGAATGTGTATATTAAATTTATCTAACTTATAAGTGATAATATGAAAGTGTTGTTATTTTCACTAATTCATAATTATTTATTTACAATTTATTAATTAAAATGAAAATTTAATTTCATAAAATATTCTCAAAATATATATTTTTGGGATTCTTATGATTTTATTATAATTTTATGAGACCTTAGTTAATTTTTTGAAGTGTTATAAAAAGAGTTTAAATTTTAAAATTTGTATTTTTTATGTAAATTATGAACTAAATCAAAAATTAAATTTATCATATTTAGAAAACTAATTTCATAAATTGAGTTCAATTTTTTATTGTACACATAGAAAAATGGTTAGGGTGAATATTTGGGATTTATCTGGAATGCCTCGATTATTTGTGAATAGTGAAATTTGATAATTTTTAAAATATGATAAAAAACGAATTTCTGCATCATTCTTGAGTAATGGATGTTGTAAATAAAAATTAGATTGAACTCATATGAACATATTACAATTTGTTTCTCAATAATCATCACTGTTTATTATCTTCAGAAAAAATGATAAAATATAGAATTAAATATAGAGAAAACTCTCTTCTCCTCAACTATAAAACATCTGCTCACAGCCTCTTCTCCTCACAACTCTCAAGACTTGTTCCTTGCCAATATTCTACTTAAATATATCACTAAGCATCTATCCCACGTCCAAGAGATTTTGGTATCATCAATTTACCAAAACCATTTCTCTATGGAGGTTCTCAAGAGGAAGGAATCAAGAGGTAAAACACTTTTCTTTTTTATTTCAATTTTTTTCAAGTTTATTACATTCATTTCTATCTTCACCTATCCAAAAATAATCTGTATGATTATTATAGTACATCACATGTACTATAATTTTTTTTTTATGATTATGGAATAATTCATCATCATCGTTTTGTTCCCCTGCTTTTATACTAGAAATGGAAACACCATCTGAGATTTGTTAATTTATCACATTCATGGAAGGTGAGATTTCAATTTCTATTAACGTCTTCAATTATAGTCATGAAACCAGTTTTATGGTTGAAATGGAGTATTATATATAAAATATATCCTATGTAATATCATGGAATCATTTTCTAAAAATGGTATTAATTTATGAAACAAAAATAATTAATTATGAAAAAAAACCGCCTATTAACCCAAATGGTTATCATTAAGGTTTTATAGAATGATTCATCTTCACTATAAACAAACAAATGAATTTTATAACCCTTTAATCATTTAAATGATCTCTAATAAAATATAACATAAATTATGGACAAAAATTGTCATCTTACATGATTATCTGAACATGTTAGAATGAAAATCGATCATAAAAAACCAAGGAAACAAACACTCCCAAATAATGAAATTGAACCTCTTAACTCATCAAAAAGGGAATGAATGAACATAATAGGGTTATAATAAATCAATTACATGTATAAGATTTTATGTAATTTATATTTAATTAATATTATTTTACTATCATGGACATTAATATCCCATGAATTACACCTTTGGACATAATGTAATGGATTCCACCCGAATCTCCATTATTGCTTTGGGTTCCTCTATCTTTATTTTTACCAAAATGATGTTATATTTTTGTTTTATATACATACAATAATTTATTTTTATATTCTCTAAAATCATTTATCAGGATTCATTCATCAATCTCTTTTGGGGTTATAAATATTTTATATGGTTCACTTCTCAATTATTCTCGTTAAGCAAGCTCATTTTAATAGAACTTCCCATCTTCTTACCCAATTTCAAGTGAACACTATCATCTATGATAAGACACCATTTTTTTAAATTTAAAATTTATATTAATAACAACTTCTTACATCAATTATTGTTTTATATAAATTATTATTCCCATTTTTGTTTTATTCTCTTTAGAATTTTCCTTATAACTACACTAAAATGTTTTAATGCTAGAATTTTTTAAATATTCTTCTTACATGTTATCACATATATTTGACATCTATTTCCATGAAATGTGACTATTTAATCTTATGAATGTTAATATATGTTATTATTCCTTTCTATCAGGGACACTTGTTTGATATGCCCATTTATAATGCTTTATCCCATGATTTTGATACACATTTGTTTCCATGGGTACCCCTATGTTTATGTATTATTTGTTATGTATGATTATTTATAATGAAAATGTATTTATGAAAAATTTAATATTGGTTCACCAAAATAGAGCTCAAATTAATAGGGTATTTTTCAGTCTTATGAGAAGTTATGTGTAATCGTCTTGTCAGTTTTACATGAATCACGCTTCATATGAAACAGTCTTGGTGGTTAAAATTAACTTGTGATCCTCTAGGTCAAAGAGCTGGGATCTTGTGAAAGTCATGTTTTATGATTCCACCGCATTATTATGAATCTATGATTATATTATCTCATGTTATAAATGTTATGACACCTTGTGTTTATCTTGTACCATGGCTCATTATATCATTATTTTATACCCTCTGACCCATGTGCAAAGATTTATTCTAATGTTTATTCCCTTACAGGGATTTTTAGCTCTTCCCTCTATTCATGTCATCACCATGTTATCCTAAATAGATGTATGAGCACAATTTATGTTAAGAGTTCAATATCATGGTTTAATGAATGTTTATTTTATGATTATTAATTATGAACCATGTCTTCAAATACACTAGACTTTACGATCCTTGGCTTGTAATTTGATGTTTAGTTATACATAAAGTCATATAATGATATTTGTGAAAGGTTGGGGTTACTATAATACCTTCATAGGTATATAAAAAATACTATACTCATCATTAATAAAAATCTATACCACATATATGGTTATGTGAGATTATAATAAACATTATAAAATTCATCCAATGTCTTTTAATCTAGTATGTACCCAAGATAAATGTGTTGTAAATTTGAAATTATTATTTGTGACACACAAACCATTCCTAATGACACATAATTGATAAAAATAAAAATAATAATAATAATATGTACATGGATTATAATTAATGATCTAAAAACATTGCACCATAATAAAAGGGATCACTATTAATTTATACAATAACATTATTCAAATACAAAACTAACCACTTATTTGATTGATTAATTATTTATTTTTAAAACATATAATGAATTAAAAACAACCTATTAATTCTATAAAAAACTTATATTGCAATTCCTCACATAATATTCTAATGATATCACTTAAATTAATTTGAAAAGATGAATTAATAAAACAACATTACACTACATGAATTATCGACCTTTAATTTCACAGTTTTATTTAATTGTTATATTATTATAATCCTTAAATAATTTTCCATATACACATTAAATCTTAATGAGGAATATTCTATTCAATACACACAAAAATTCATGATATAAACGTATCAGAGAAATAATTCATTCCTCTTCATTATACATTAGAATTCCAAATTCTATACATCCATTATACTTGTATTTAATTATAACTATTTTGATAATTTCACATTTTTAGTAAAACTTCATTACAACAACAAAAGACTAATTTATGTATTTATACATTTGTGATATGTGAACCTCTTTTCTTCTTTACTGATAATTTTTTATAGTGGGTTTGTAGCAACTCTTTCATTCCTTCCTCTTTAAATTTATTCTTTTTTTCTTTATGTGAGTAATCTACTCAAGTACTTTCTCCAATTTTAGTTCATAATACACTATATAATTGTAATATTCTCACCATAATCATCACTATCTAAAATAATTCTTCCATTTATAAATTGAGAAATAATGATAATTTATTGATATAAATTATCAGTAGATGAAGAATCATTTTTTATCTTCTTATAAGATAAATATTTGTCTCATTTTCATAAGGAAATCATTCCATATTTTTCATCTACTTTTGTTTCAAAGGTTTCTTATCATATTATTTGGAGTCTTACTCTTAATAATCCTTCCTTATAATTCGTTTTACAAATTTCATATCCCTTAAAATTTTTAACATTTTAATGTTTTAATTTAGTATTTTCCCAAATTGTAATTCTAATAAATGAGGGAATTTTTTTATTAAAAATCATTAGCTTCATCCACTACATCCAAGTCAATTGAATCATCTTAAGATTTATTATCATTATTTTTACCTTTTAATAAATCATTTGAAATCTATTTCTCTGTGAGCCTCTTTTTTATTAGAAGGGGATTTTCTCATTTCATTTTCCAAGAAGATATTATGAAGATCATATAAAGATAAATCTTCGTGATTTAATAATGTAGAATTGTTGGCCTCAAATATTTCTAGAATGTTTCTTATTTGTTTATTAATAACTATACAATCCTGTATCTTCTTATAAATTCACTAGATCTACTCACAATCTCATTTACCTTTTTAAAGTAAAAAAATTCATGCATTAATCATTATCCATTTTAAAATCCTCAAATAAACATCTCCATATTTATAAATTTATTTCCTTAACATTCACATTACCTTCATAGATACGTCTCTTGTTATCCAACATTGGAATAGATATTGTAAATACCATAAAATTTGCATTATAGTTATCTGTTAGATCCATCAGAAATCATTTTGGGACATTCTGTAATCTTAAATACTTATCGTATCAACATCAATCATATGAGCTTCATTGATAGGATGAAATCACACTACTTTTTCATATCCATCTTTTTGTCGAAGTGAAATAAGATAATTTTAAATATTATTATTATAAATGTGAGTGTTTGTTCCATTAAAAATAGGAAAACCCCAATTGTATACTAAATTTAAAGTCTCCATTATCATAGATGAATATTTTGGTGTGAGATGGGATCTAAAACAAATTTTATTCCTAAATGGGATCGATACCACTGAGAAGATGGGTGAATTAGTGGTTCATTTTTATTTTCTGATAATGTTTTTATATTTATTAGTAAACATTCATAATCATTACATATTTTTAAAGTTATCATACACTCCACTATAACTTCTCAACCTCACATTTTATATGAATCAAATATAATGAGAAAGTATCATGAAATTTTTATATGGTTCGTTACAATAACCTACTTAATACAATTTTTGATAGTCCAACCAGCATGGATTCTTTCATTATATACTTTATGGAATACATATGTTCATTTTGAAAAATAATTTACAATAGAAGTTTCAAATTTCATACTATAGTTGGTTATACCCCCAACTATCCCCATCATATCCAATTCCAAATAGATAATTATACATACTATAAAAAAATAATGCCTTTTTAGAAACTATTATGTATCTAGAGTTACATGGTTTACATTCCTTCTAATTTTTTTATCCACTCAATAAAGTCTTCGCTTTCAAAAATGAATGATTAACCAATTTTTACCTTTGTAAAATTATTAAGATCTTAAACAATTACCAAATGAAATTTTGGTTCTTCAACCATTCTCCATAATCTCTATTCAAAAAACTTACTCAGCAAAATTCAGTTTGATCTGGCTTAGTCTAGTAACATCTATATGAAGGTGTTCATTTTATTTTCCCCAATATGATTATACTTCTTCTCTTCCTTCTTTAGATGAGTATAAACTCAATTAGAATCTCAAAATTTCTCCACAAGAAGTAAATCATTTTGGTTGTGCTCACTCAGATGGATCTCACTCTAGTTGGATTGTTCTAATGGATCACAAAACAATGGTCATGTTCAATGGAAATTATTCGATGGACTCTCTCTGGGGGGTATTACTCAGCTTCAACCTAAAAAAATATTCAGTTGAACAAAATATTATTTCCACAACTGTTGGATCTATATAGCATTTGAATAGTTCTACACTCTTACGTTATAAAATGTATTTTTCTCAACCTTTATAAGAACCATTTAATGTTGAAGGCATGATAACTATTTCCACTTACCACAAAAATAAAACCATAATTCCCAAATTTCATGTTCATTTAAGTCTTCATAATTGAATTCTTCAACTCCTCTCAGTACTTCTAGGAGAATCTTTAATCTTCTTGAATCATCAAAAATCATCAAACTTATTCATGTTTACAAAACAATCATCTATCTAATAAATTATTAAAATTATTTATTCTAAATCAACAATATGATTCTTCATTATGATGAAAATATTTTAAAAAGTAAACCCATCCCACTACAATGACCTCTTATAAACACTGAAATTATTCTCATATTTATTATCTGTAAAAATATAGAAACACTTATTAAAACATTGGTAACATTATGCAGCATTAAAAACCTATTTCTATGATATTTTGGTAGAAATCATATATTTGATAAGTCTTCAAATTATATATACTTTTATACATTACCTTAGACCAATTATATATTGATTGATGAAATTTGTGTATGATGAATTTATTGGTGTCAGGATGCTTTTATAGGATTGGTCACTAATTTACTCAGGTGAATCAGTGTCAAAAACTTTTTGAGGACTCTTGACCTACATGGAATAAAAATGAAAATTATTTCATTAACATTAATAATACACTTAAACCAAGTTAAAATGTTTTTCTATTTTTTTATCATCATCCAGTTGATTAGACACAAAATCCATCTAATGGATTATTTTTCCTAACAATTCAATATTTCTTTAACATTATTCCTTTGATAAAACTATGAATTCAATACAAAAAGGATACCAATAATGGCAGATGGATTGGTGTTAGAATCCATTACAATTGATTATAATTGTAAATCACTTCTATATATCAGCAAGCTCATTCTAACATCCTTTTAATATTATCACACTGATTAATTTAATATCGACGATGTACATCATTCTATGACTGATGTTATTTAGACCAATGGGAAGCAACCAGAATACCTGACATCATATTCTCCACTCTTCCTCAATCCCTATCAAGTACCTTGACTTATTAATGATTAATGAGAACTACGTAATCATTAAATAATCATCATATTTACTATATGGAAGTTATATTACTTATCAGCTTTTCGGTCTCACTTCACATCATCATATTCTGATTCTTTTTGAGAAAATTCCCAACAATCAATAAATATCCATTAAATTCTCATTCAGTTTGAATGGTTCTTTTGAGTCATGATGATGAGATAATCCTGACTTGATATACTGATGGCCTGGGTCTGATGTTCTATGTCCTTACCATCACTCCAATTAGTATGATGTGGTGTGTCTAGAAGCAAATAATCTACCTTTTCTAAAATTCAACCATATATCAAATATTAAGAAAAATTACAATCATAACTCAAAAAATTCCTAACTATTATAAACTATTTTCATTTCATAATCTTATTCATAAAATGAGATAATAAATTTTATCCTTTTTGTATGATTTTGAAATTCATTGGTAAAATCTTACTGAGCTTTATACTCAACCATAGATTTGGAATTGTGATTCATTTGCAAATTTTGTTTATCGAGACATATATAAGGATTAGTTTTCCAATTTCTTTAGTGGACCTTCTTGATTTCTTGAAATGGTAATGTATATTTAGATCTTGGAGCAGTTTGGATTTTTATTGTTGGTGCCTTGGGTGTCATCTGGTTTTGTAAACATTAGATTTTTTTGTCTATGTCACATTGGTTCTAATTATAGACATGTATTTTCTTTTTCTCGTGTTTTTTTATTAGATTGTATTTTCATACTTATTCATAATATAGGTCACTGATTGGTAATTTTATTATGTTTTTTATATTTTATGCTCATAGGTTGAATAATACCCCACTTGTTAATAAATAACATTGAATTTATTTCAATCCTTTGGTGTATTGAGGATATCACGTAATAATAGTAACACCTATGCGTCCTCCGAATATAACGAGTGATGGGTGGGATGTTACAATGGTATTATTTTTATCAATACTTAATTGGGGTTAATTGTAAGTAAGTCTCTTGGAATGGTATAACAGAGTAGGATCATTATAAATTCAAAATTTGATCATAAAAAGTGATAGATAACCAATTATTTCTGAACATCATTAACTAGGTAGTTTTCACACATGAGTGTTTTGAGAAACATCTATGTGTTGTAACTGTGACATCATGGGTTTAGTTGATGAGAATATAATGAAATGAAGTAATGGAATTGAATTCCAACTATAACTAAATAATTAATTTTGAATAATGATTTATGATTTTTTGAAACAATTTAGATTATTTAAAATGGTTGAAAATAGTTTACTTTTCAAAATTCATGGTGAAATTTTCAAAAAATGGTTCGAATGGGGAAAGTGTTAAATTTTGAAATTCCATTTTTTGTTATTTGTGATGCTGTAAAATTGGAATGTATAAGTCTTTAGTTTCTAGATAGTGAGACTAAATAGAGTATTTTTTATGGATAATGGGACTAAGTAGGCATCATTATAACCAACTAGAAGAGGATACAAAGAATGGGTTTTCACCAAATCCATGAGTGAACTAATAGTTTTTTAGTGTATTTTACAGGCTTCTCAGGACATTAATAATTGGAAAATATGGGATAAAATGGGGAAATCTTATCATTTGGTTTAATTCAAAATATAGAATCCACCCATCATTCTATGTGGTCTAGAATGAGAAAAATTATAAGTGTGTCTAAATAGGCTGAATTAAAAAATTATGTTTTTTGGAACTGTAGTTTGACTGAAGAGAGGTAATGGTAACTTGCATAATGGAAGATCAAGAATTCCAATGGTGGGATTTAAAAATTTAGGATAAATCATTTTAAGGAATGACATCGATCTATTTTGATGAATTTTTTTAACATAGTATTTATCCTCATAATTTATGGATTACAAAAACAATATACATATTCAGATTGAACAAATGGAACCTCACAGTGATAGAGTACGTAGATAAATTCACGAATTTAGTCTATTTTTCCCCTAATGTTTTTACAAGTGAATCATTAATGGAATGCATTTTTTTAATCAGGGATGATGCTAGAGATCCATTTAGATGTTTCCATGATCTGTATATCATAATATACAGAAATGATCAATAGAGATATAGTAAGAGAAAAGGGTATCATTGGATATATGGGTAGACGAATCATGTTGATACCAGTGGGAACCAATGGGAAATATAATTCTATTAATAAGCAGAACAGAACAACTATTTCCAATGCGGTGGTATGAATTATAATTAAATAGTGGGATAATTGAATCTACCTCCTAATCCAAATGATAAACCACATTGTTTTTAATGTGGTTATCTCGATCATATAAAGTAAGATTTTACAACATCAACTATAGGATGTAAAAATTGCAACTAGTTGGGACATATTATGCCCTATTATCACAAAACCCCATGGTCAGGTGATTGGGACCCATCTATAATACACATGCATCATATTATTAGATGGGATGAGTGTAGAAAAATGTCACTTAAAAAATAGTGCAATCCATCGAGATTCGTAGAATACCATGACTCCTGAATCAGTGTAATATCGATATTTTAATAATGATAAAATTATTATGAGTATGAAATTGTATAGAGAAGATAATGTGACCATAGATCATCAATCATGACATTAAATTGTGTTATGTATGACTATATTTAATAATAACATTATGAAATCATTTTTATATGGGTTTATCCCATTAATTTTTGTATTATCTATTTTTTTAATGTATAGGTTTGTACTTTATGATGATTCTTTCTATTTATAAATGTTTATCTCCTCTAGGGCCAAAAATATTTTAAGCCTTATTTTGAAATTAATGATCTATATCTACTGATGGGGATAAATTGAATTTTTATTTTCTTATTATTTTGATGGATGTCTATGAAATAATCATGAGTGTGGATTGGTTGATAATGTTTGAAGCTCACATCAACTGTTATACCCAAATAGCTATTTTTGAAAATGATTATGACATCAATAATATATTTGTATTAGATCAGAATGTAAATGCAATACGAGAATGATTTTTGAAACTTGATTTTGGAAACTCTTCAAACTAGTTGGAAGCTATGAACATGGTATTGGAGTATGATATCATGAAGAGTGTTTTTCGTATAATTTTTGATAAATTTCCTGATATTTTTTGGATAATTTCATACGATTTCCACCCATAAGAGAAGTGTAGTTTTCCACTGATCTCTTACTAGGTAAAAATCCTATCTCACTTACATCTAATCAGTTGGAATTTATAGAATTAGGAGAATTGATATTCTAGTTGGAATAATTTTAATGCAAAGTCTTCATTCATCCTTGAATGTTTATGTGGGAATCATCAGTTTTGATAATGAAAAAATTGGATAGAACTCGTAGCATTTATATGTCTTATCATAAGATTAATCAATTTATAATAAATAATCAGTATCATATCTTGTGCATTTATGATCTATTTGATCGACTAAGGTGTCTCTGTTGGTTTTGGGAAATTTTTTTTGCATTCAGGATATCACAAACTAAGGGTTCATTAGGGAGATATTCTGAAGACATATTTTATGAGTAGATATTTCCATTATGAGGAGGTTATGCCTTTTCTCCCTATGAATTCACCAAATTCCATTATGTAATTGATGAATTGGATACTTCAAAGGTATCTATATTATTTTTTGTGGTATTTTTGGATGAAATATTGGTGTATTCTTTGAAGATGGTTGAGCATGAGAAATATTTAGTGACAATGTTGGTTATCTTATGTAATCATCATTTATATTCCAAAAATTCAAATTGTGATATTTTTGGAATAAGGGGTACGTTTCCTTGGCCACGTTATTTCTAAAAAAGTTGATTATATGGATATAGAATATATAGAGGTTGTTGCCTATTGGAATCCAAAAAAATGAATTTTAAATTCAGTCTTTCCTTGGATGGTTAGGTTATTAACGATTTTGTTTTTTGCTATTTTCATGAATAAATTCACCAATGATAGTTTTGACCAGAAAAGATTTTCATTCTATTGGAACCATAAATTTCATAAATCTTTTCAATTGAATAATGTTTTCCTTACATTAGTAATAATCTTGATATATCCAAAATCAGGAAAATGTTATATGGTGTACTATAATGCATTGATATCATGGTTGGGATCTATTATCATACATATAGATCATGTTGTTTATTATGGCTCATGAAAGTTATAGTTTCATGAGAAGAACAACCCATCACTCGATTTTGAATTGGCTGTTGCGGTTCATGCATTGAATACATGGAATCATTACCTCTTTAGTAAGAAATTTATTGTGTTTACGAATTATAAGAGAATGAAATACATCATCTCAAAATGATATTTAAATCTATGACCTAGAATACATATATAATATCTTCAAATGTTTAACTTTAGATTAGTGTATACACAAGGGATAGCTTACCCTACAGAATATGCATTACAAAAAAAGTCAAACTATCAAATTATAAAATAGGTATCTAATCAATGGAGTCTAATTTCGGTGATAGTGGACCTACAAATGGATTTCGAATATTTTGGTGTGGATTTATTTTCTCATACGGTATCTTTGGTCCTTCTCTGGTGGGTAAGGATAATGATTCCTTGACATATGATTCCGAATTAGTTTCTATGGGGCCAAAAAACAATGGTGAGGAGACTATTGAGTGGTTTAAGCTTAATAGAAGATCATGTTTTGTGGCTTTAGGATTAAATGTTTATACCTTTTTATTTTCTAGAAAAACTCATCCATGCTCAAAACCATTCGAGATGGGTTTTTCATATTTTAATTCCAAATATGAATAAGGCACTGAAAGCATAATTTTGGTTTGATGGTTTCAAAATAAATGTGGCAGAGTTTATTTTGAGATGCCTCACCTATCAACTAGTTAATACTGAGCACCAACATCGAGTGGGTATGATTTAGTCTTTACTAATTCCTATGTGGAAATGATAGTAGATAGATATTTATTTTATAATAGTTCTACCAAGGAAGGTTCAAAATCCATAATCCATATATGTGATAGTGGACCAGCTCACAAAGCTATCACATTTGATCCCTATTCCTGAATCCAATGCAATGGAATACATTTCAAAAATATATATCCATGAACAGGTAAAAAATCATGGAATACTTTTCTAGATAGTATCATACTTATATTCTAGTTTTATATTTAATTTTTTTGAAATTTTTATAGTAATTCCTTGGGAATAATTTGAATATGAGCTTGGTGTATCATCCTCAAATGGTTGGACAATATGATAGGATGATTCAAAAAATAAAGGACATGGATAAGGTTTGTGTAAATGATTTTGGTGGCATGAAAGAGGGGATCATATGTTTTGTGGACTATAGGTAAAACAACACTTATGAGGCATTATTGTATATGGATCCTTTTGAATAATAGAATGTGAATCCCTATAATTATACACATTATTCTGTGGGAATAGGTGAGGCTTTACATATGGGACCAAGAATTTTTCAAGTGACAACAAAGATAATTTTGTTGATCAAAAATAGAATGGGGATGGAACAGAAACATTAGAAATCATATTTGGATCATTTTTAATGGTCAGTGTTATTTTATGTGAGTGATCATTTGTTCTTTAGAATCACTGCATGGATTGGGAATTTTCACTTTGGTATGTAAGGAATGTTATATCTTTCATACATATACCCTTTTGAGTTACATGAATAGGTTAGAGAGGTGGTATATATTTTTTCTTTTCCACAATGGTTCAAATCAGTGAATAATATATTTCATGTATCACAATTGAACAAGTATCAAATCGATCATAATATTGTGATTCCATTTGATAATGTGGATATAGATCTAGAGTCTATGTTGGTTAATGTGCTGGTATGAATTTTATATTGGAAGGAGAAGACATTCATGGGAAATTCATTAGTCTAGTTTAGATATAATGGAAACAAGGACAAATTTAGGAAGAGTCGTGTGAGCTTGAAAATGAAATTGTAGAGCACTGACCTAAACAAATTTATGAAAATGGGGTTTTTTAACATCCTTAGTATGGAATTTCCAAATGTTGGGAGGATTTATCAACCCAATTTTAGTTATTTTAAAATCTATTAATTTATTTTAACTATATATATTTATTATGCTATGTTTTGAGTGTTTTGAAAGAGCTATGGAATTTAATAGAGTCTATTTTGGTGGTGAAATGCACTGTTGCATTTGTTGTCAATGAGGCATGATGTTGTCATGGAATGAATGGATGTCAAGGAATGTAAAGATGTGAATGACAAAGGATGTGATGGTGATGTTGATGAAGGAGAATGGCCATGGTACTAAGATGCATGTCACTTAGGAGATTCACTAAGTGACATAGGATGTTGTGGTTGAAACATTCTCTATTTATATCAGACGATTGTAGAATTGTTCTTAATGTTTCAATACTTGTATCAAGATGATACTAAGTTACACCAATTGAAGAATTGATGATGATGGAGTATCATCATTACATCTGACGATTGTTGAGCTGATCTTTAAGTTCAAAGAACTTGTATCCTGATGATACAATGTCACAACAATGTTAGAAGACCATGAATTGTTAAGAAAATGCATGAGGAGATGAAGATGATCCATCCACACCTCCTAAGTGGATGAAGTGAGCTGAAGAAGTCCATGCACTATCACTTAGTGCATGTGAATTAGAATATGATCCAACATAATCCTTGTTTGGATCAATGAAGAACATGTTGAAGAATTATTTGATTCAGAAACATTGGTTGATGAAGAACCTTCTACAAATGTCTCATAAGTCTAGAATACATTATTGAAAGGAGTTGAGGAAGTTTGTGGAAGATGAATGGAGAAGAAGAAGAATGGCTCGGGAGAAGATGAAGAGTTGTGGCATTTGGCATTTGAACTTGGTCACGTTGTTTTTACACAAAGGACTCGTTCTATACTTAAGCAAAAAATTAGCCACCAAGGGCCAGCCTTAAGGGTTCAACCCCAAGGCACATGTGGGACTCGAGGTTGCCACGCCCTAGGGGGATCCCATGGGGCCAGCCCGAGAGGCCGCGGCCGTGTGTAAAGCCGGGGCCACGCAGGGGGATCAGGTCCTGCGCAGCATGGGCGCCAGAGCGCGCGCCCGAAGGTGCATAGTGGGCGCCAGTGGCGCGCCCGAGTGGCAGGGGTGGGCGCAAGAGTGCGCCCACTAAGAGAACTCGGTGCGGGGCGGCACCGAGAGGGGAGAAGTGCAACTGTGCATTGGAAGGGAGCGGATGTTTGATAAACCGCGGAAAAACCGCGCTCTGTTTCGATGTGGGACGCGGAAAAATCACCGGGAGCGCATCCGGGCCGCACGATTGATCGCGCGCCAGATCCCGGCCGCACATCTAATCCGCCGCGGCCCATCCTGATCGCGGTCGTCCAAATCTCGATCCGACGGCTCCCCGTCCATCCTCTACCTCGAGCTCGGCCGAGGCACCTCCCGTGACGCCGCCTGAACCAGTGGCCCTCCGAAGACGGATTTCGAGTTCCCGGCCACCTCTGAAGGAGCTAAGGTGTCCATGGTGATCGTCTGGCCACACTGAACACAATCATGCAATAAAATATGCATGCACACGTTGAATGGAGAAAATTGGAGTTCGGCCGAGGCAAACAACGTTACCGAGGCTATGAGGTTTATTTGTTGCATGGAGTATCCTTAACCGAAGGTCGTGCATGCGTTCTAAGTCGCATGCACGTAGAGGAAATTAAAAATGAGTTAAGCCGCGTGAAACATAGGAGAAACAAGATTTTGGAAAATCTTGAAAACCTGAGATATTCGAGAGTTTGGATTTATAACCACGAGGATGTTTTGAGGCGTTTCTCTGCCTATATAAAGAGATCCCGAAGCACAGAGATTGCTTGCTGATCCTTTGTTGAAAACCTGATGTCCCGTGAGTGCTTCAAAGCCTCACGAAGAACACCCTGCGCACCCCCTGCACGGCATAAAGGCCCGGAGCTCTCCTAGCTCCGTTAGGTTCCTTTCACGCATCCCTTGTGTGAAAGAAGTGAAGGGAAGTCACCTGCACGCCTTCCCCTTGCGCGGAAGGAAGACCCCGTGGCCGCAGCACCTTGCGCGCCCACGGTTGAAGCCCGCACTTGCGTGGCAGTTGGTGTCCTTGACACCCTGCGCACCCTCGGCTGTCAGAGGACTTGCATGGCTGTTGAAGGCAGGAAGGCCGAGGCTTGTATTCAAGCACCTTGCGCGATCCAAAATTAAGAACACCCTGGGCAGTTTGTGTGCTTAGTGCAACATGAAGATGAAGTGCATTACATACCTACGGGTTGTGTTCTAAGTGAGGAGGAAAGCCACATCAAGTGAAAGTCATACACCATTTGTGGGTGAAAATTGAACAAGAAGGCCGAGACCATACCTTGTGGTTGTGCCTAATTGAAGAACACACTTTGTGTGTGCATTTGAAGAAGAGGTCGTAGCCTTTGGGGTGTTCAAGAAGAGGAGGAGGCCAAGCTTACTTGTGTGCATAAGAAGTGTGTGCAAAGAGAAAAGAGGCCGAACCTAGTGTGTGTGCACTAAGTGAAGTGAACACACCTAGAAGAAGGAAGAAAGAGAGGACCCACACTAAAAGTAGAACACACTCATAAGTGTGTAACCAATTTGAATAAAGTGTGTGAAGTTCGAGAAGGTGTGTGCTAAAAAGAATTACACCCTCTGAGGGTTTACTGCACCAAGAAGAGAAGAAGGGGAGTGCATGATTTCATGCATGCACGTGCACACGTAAACAAGTCAAATCTGCTTGTGTGCATATGAGTTGTCCAAGACCAAGAGTTCTTGAAGAATATTGAGAGGCCATGCAATCAGTGCATGAGGATGCAGAGATGCCATGTACTCAGTGCATGAAGTTGATGTGAACTGAGACTGGAGCCAGACTGAAGTTAAAGACATCAGTTGTCTGAGTATTCAGTAATTGGAGAGAGAAGCCAGGTCATCCTGAGAAGAAGGAGATAAATTCCGAGCAAGACGAGAAGACCTGTTCATCACAAGTGAGCAGAGGTACAGAGCAAGGCCAGCAGTCTTTATCCCAGACTGTTGAAGATACTTGAAGAAGCTTAAAGTGAAGAAGAGCTACTCGTGTGACTCGAGGAGCCAGGAGAAGCCCCCTGTGAGACTCAGGGTGGAATAAGTCTTCAGTGGGATTCTGGAGCAGGCCAGTGGGACTCTAGTAACACTGTGGGACGCAGTATAAAGACCCTCCTATGGGACTCAAGAGAGATACAGTGGGACTCTGTATCGACCATTGTAATACTAATAGATTATAATGGAAGAAACCATGTTGGGGCGTATAACCAACATGGCAAGGACGTGGGCCTTTGGTGCCGAACCTTATAAATCCTTGTGTTCAGTGCCTTTACATTTATTGCATAATTCGTGTAAAGGTGAGAGATACAAGAAGAGTGGATCAAGGCCTTAACAATCCATAGAGGTTTAATTGATTAAGAATCAATTAGTAAAATGTTTTAAAGGATCACTGATTCACCCCCTCCCCCTCTCAGTGATTCACACTGATCTGGGCACTTCAATTGGTATCAGAGGGAAGGTTACCTCTAAAAGATCCAAGGGAGTCTATATGGAGTGCAGATTTGATGAAATGAAAGAACAGCCTCAAATGGAGATATCTGCCAAGACTCTGAAAAACAGAACGAAGAAACAGGCAAAGAAGATGAAGAAGAAGGTTGTTGCAATCAGAGAAACTCCTTTTATGGAAAGAAATGTGAAAGTCACATCAGATGACAATTCCTTTTATCATTCTTCTGATGAAGCCTGCTCTAGCTGTGATGAAGATGGAAGTCACAATGATCTTCTAAATGCAATCAAATATCTTCAGAAGACAGTCCCCAAGGAAGTGACAATGTGTATAGCTACAGGCATCCTTGATCTTCAAGAAGAAAAATTACAGCTAGAAGATGAATCCAATTCTCTGGAAGTCCAGTTGGCTAAAAGGGTTGGCATAACCAACACTCTCAGAAAGCTGGTGAAGGCTAAAGATGAAACAGTATCGCTTTGCAAAGAAAGATATGAAGACACTACTGAAGAATTGCAAAGAATCCTTTCTGAGAAATAATTTTTTAAGACTGTGGTCAAAGATTTTTTCCATGCACTGGAAAAGAGGCACAAAGTTTCAATGAATGTCAGAGATGCTCAACTTGAATACAAAGTAAATAGGGTAAAGGATATTGACAATTCATTACAAGAAATGAAGAAGGTGCATGTAGACCAGTTAGAACAGCTGATGGAAAATTGGGAAGGAAGGCTAAGAACTGTTGAGGATGAGAAGAACTCCCTTAACATGAAATGCGTAGAACTAGAGGTGATATTGAAAAATCTGCAATCACCCAAAGCTGAATCCTCCCAGTCAGCTGAAAGTAGAAATGTTGCTACACAAGTGTGCATTGCGAAGGATGATTCCAAAAGAAGGACATCCTCTAATAAAAGGGCAACATCTTCTAAAAGGAAGGTACCATCCATCCCATCTTGTACTAATGCTTCTAATTGTGTTTCCACAAAAAGTGCAGGATGGAATAATAATTCCAAACAAGTATGGATGAAGACAATAAAGAAAGAAATCTCTCCTGAAGAAGCACAACAATTCATGACAAGTACCCTACAATCAGAAGGAATTAAAAGGTCAATATTTTTGGGTCAATTTTGGTGTTGTAACATGTATGGGCATTGTGCAAAGGATTGTTGGTACAATCCACTAAATGCCAAAGCACAGAGGAAGCCAATGCCTAGGGGGAGCAAGATAGAGGAAAAGAAGCATCATCCACAGGTCCAGAGACATCTGTTTACTGCAAATAGATTTGGATTACTTGAAAACATCTGGGATGATTGCAAAAGTGGTCAAAAAGATACATGGCAGTCTCCAACTGTATCCAGAGCTCAAAAGAAGAAAAGATCACAGAACCTGGCTCAGAAAGAATCCTTGGGAAGCAAGCATAAGAAAGTGGAAGATGATCCTAAGAAGATTATGAAAAAGGAATAGAATACCTTGGAGTCTATATCCAAGAAGGGTGATGCATCCAGAAGGACCACCAAGAAGAAATGCTTCTACTGTGGAAAGAAAGGGCATACCATGGATCTTTGTAAACAAGCCATGGAAATCAATAGAAGCAGACTGAACTCAAACAGACAATCAATCCAGAAGTAGCAGAAGGGATTTATTGAAAACAAGTTGCCTAAGAAAGGTAGCATGACAGCATCAAAAGAACCATGTGGAACTTCCAGAACTGAGGCCACACTTCCAAACGATTTGTTAGTCATATGGCCAAATCAGTTGCAACATGTCAGAGAACTGCAAAGAGCTAAAGACGAAGCACTGGAAATTGCTAAGGCAAAAAGGAAACAAAATATTTCACATGAAGATGTGTTGATATCCACACCATCACAATCATCATTGAAGATCAAATGTGCAAGTGTGAAGAATGTTGAAAATGGGACATCTCGGTTGAGAGAATCTTCTCAACCTTGTTGTTCACATTGATGAACCAAGGAGGTTCCATCTTATTCCCTAATCACTTGTATTTACATGTGCTAACATTACAGGGAATTGATGATGATGATCATTCTCAACTGAAGGATGGTTTGGACAGAATGGAGTGCACCCCTTGAGGGGGATCCAATCTGAAGAAGATGGGATTCTTAGATTAATACCATCTTGAGAAAAGTGAAGGTATTCCAATCATACTTTCATCCCTTGTTTCTTAATTTTATTCATAATGACAATTAAGGGGGAGTATTGATTGAAGACAAATGAATGAAAGGGGGAGCTTTATCATTGCACCTGAACTTTCTAATGAGTTTTGTAAAGTTGTGTAGGATTTAGAAAATTCATTGTTATATATGAAAAATTTCAAACCCCTAAGCATGATCTCACATGTTTAGAGAATTATGGACAGCTTTGAATTCCTTGGTCGTATCACTCTTGTTTTCTACACCGGGTTAGCCCAAGTAGACTTAGAGCTGATTTACTAAAGGTTCATTGCTCAAGTGAACATGTGACATCATCCCTCTCTTGTGATTTTCAAGACAATTATTTTCAAAGGGAGGAAGTGATTTTTTTTAAGAGAACCACACCACACCTTTGCATTTGATTGCCAATAAGGGGGAAAAATATTGGCACACATATTGACCCATTCATATGTGCAGAAGTAGTGTATTGACAACAAATAAAAAGGGGGAGATTTAAATACACTGTGTTGCATTTGTTGTCAATGAGGCATGATGTTGTCATGGAATGAATGGATGTCAAGGAATGTCAAGATGTGAATGACAATGGATGTGATGGTGATGGTGATGAAGGAGAATGGCCATGGTACTAAGATGCATGTCACTTAGGAGATTCACTAAGTGACATAGGATGTTGTGGTTGAAACATTCTCTATTTATATCAGACGATTGTAGAACTATTCTTAATGTTTCAATAATTGTATCAAGATGATACTAAGTTACACCACTTGAAGAATTGATGATGATGGAGTATCATCATTACATCTGACGATTGTTGAGCTGATCTTTAAGTTCAAAGAACTTGTATCCTGATGATACAATGTCACAACAATGTTAGAATACCATGCATTGTTAAGACAATGCATGAGGAGATGAAGTTGATCCATCCACACCTCCTAAGTGGATAAAGTGAGCTGAAGAAGTCCATGCACTATCACTTAGTGCATGTGAATTAGAAGATGATCCAACATAATCTCTGATTGGATCAATGAAGAACATGTTGAAGAATTATTTGATTCAGAAACTTCAGTTGATGAAGAACCTTCTACAAATGTCTCATAAGTCTAGAATACTTGATTGAAAGGAGTTGAGGAAGTTTGTGAAAGAAGAATGGAGAAGAAGAAGAATGGCTTGGGAGAAGATGAAGAGTTGTGGCATTTGGCATTTGAACTTGGTCACATTGTTTTTACACAAAGGACTTGTTCTATACTTAAGAAAAAAATTAGCCACCAAGGGCCAGCCTTAAGGGTTCAACCCCAAGGCACATGTGGGACTCGAGGTCGCCACGCCCAAGGGGGATCCCATGGGGCCAGCCCGAGAGGCCGCAGCCATGTGTAAGCCGGGGCCACGCAGGGGGATCAGGTCCTGCGCAGCATGGGCGCCAGAGCGCGCGCCCGACGGTGCATAGTGGGCGCCAGTGGCGCGCCCGAGTGGTAGGGGTGGGCACAAGAGCGCGCCCGCTAAGAGAACTCGGTGCGGGGCGACACCGAGAGGGGAGAAGTGCAACTGAGCGTTGGAAGGGAGCGGATGTTTGATAAACTGCGGAAAAACCGCGCTCCGTTTCGATGTGGGACGCGGAAAAATCACCGTGAGCGCATCCTGGCCGCACGATTGATCGCGCGCCAGATCTCGGCCGCACATCTAATCCTCTGCGGCCCATCCTGATCTCGGCTCTCCAAATCTTCGATCTGACGGCTCCTCGTCCATCCTCTACCTCGAGCTCGGCCGAGGCACCTCCCGCGACACCGCCTGAACCAGTGTCCCTCCGAAGACGGATTTCGAGTTCCCGGCCACCTCTGAAGGAGATAAGGCGTCCATGGTGATCGTCTGGCCACACTGAACACAATCATGCAATAAAATATGAATGCACACGTTGAATGGAGAAAATTGGAGTTCGGATGAGGCAAACAACGTTGCCGAGGCTATGAGGTTTATTCATTGCATGGAGTATCCTTAACTGAAGGTCATGCATGCGTTCTAAGTCGCATGCACGTAGAGGAAATAAAAAATGAGTTAAGCCGCGTGAAACAGAGGAGAAACAAGATTTTGGAAAATCTTGAAAACTCGAGATATTCGGGAGTTTGGATTTATAACCACACGGATGTTTTGAGGCGTTTCTCTGCCTATATAAAGAGAGCCTGAAGCACAGAGATTGCTTGCTGATCCTTTGTTGAAAACCTGACGTCCCGTGAGTGATTCAAAGCCTCGCGAAGAACACCCTGCGCACCCCCTGCGCGGCATAAAAGCCCGGAGCTCTTCTATCTCCGTTAGGTTCCTTTCGCACATCCCTTGTGTGAAAGAGGTGAAGAGAAGTCACCTACGCGCCTTCCCCTTGCGCGGCAGGAAGACCCCGTGGCCGCAGCACCTTGCGCGCCCACGGTTGAAGCCCGCACTTGCGCGGCAGTTGGTGTCCTTGACACCCTGCGCGCCCTCGGCTGTCAGAGGACTTGCATGGCTGTTGAAGGCAGGAAGGCCGAGGCTTGTATTCAAGCACCTTGCACGATCCAAAATTAAGAACACCCTGGGCAGTGTGTGTGCTTAGTGAAACATGAAGATGAAGTGCATTACATACCTATGGGTTGTGTGCTAAGTGAGGAGGGAAGCCACATCAAGTGAAAGACATACACCATTTGTGGGTGCAAAGTGAACAAGAAGGCCGAGGCCATACCTTGTGGTTGTGCCTAATTGAAGAACACACTTTATGTGTGCATTTGAAGAAGAGGTCGTAGCCTTTGGGGTGTGCAAGAAGAGGAGGAGGCCAAGATTACTTGTGTGCATAAGAAGTGTGTGCAAAGAGAAAAGAGGCCGAACCTAGTGTGTGTGCACTAAGTGAAGTGAACACACCTAGAAGAAGGAAGAAAGAGAGGACCCACACTAAAAGTAAAACACACTCTTAAGTGTGTAACCAAATTGAATAAAGTGTGTGAAGTTCGAGAAGGTGTGGGCTAAAAAGAATTACACCCTCTGAGGGCTTACTGCACCAAGAAGAGAATAAGGGGAGTGCATGCTTGCATGCATGCACGTGCACACGTAAACAAGTCCAATCTGCTTGTGTGCATTTGAGTTGTCCAAGACCAAGAGTTCTTGAAGAATATTGAGAGGCCATGCAATCAGTGCATGAGGATGTAGAGATTCCATGTACTCAGTGCATGAAGTTGATGTGAACTGAGACTGGAGCCAGACTGAAGTTAAAGACATCAGTTGTCTGAGTATTCAGCAATTGGGGAGAGAATCCAGGTCATCCTGAGAAGAAGGAGATAAATCCTGAGCAAGATGAGAAGACCTGTTCATCACAAGTGAGCAGAGGTACAGAGAAAGGCCAGCAGTCTTTATCCCAGACTGCTGAAGATACTTGAAGAAGATTAAAGTGAAGAAGAGCTACTCGTGTGACTCGAGGAGCCAGGAGAAGCCCCCTGTGAGACTCAGGGTGGAAGAAGTCTTCAGTGGGATTCTGGAGCAGGGCAGTGGGACTCTGGTAACACTGTGGGACGCAGTATAAAGACCCTCCTGTGGGGCTCAGGAGAGATACAGTGGGACTCTGTATCGACCATTGTAATACAAACAGATTATAATGGAAGAAACCATGTTGGGGCGTATAACCAACATGGCAAGGACGTAGGCCTTTGGTGCCGAACCTTGTAAATCCTTGTGTTCACTGCCTTTACATTTACTGCATCATTCGTGGAAAGGTGAGAGATACAAGAAGAGTGGATCAAGGCCTTAACAAGCCATAGAGGTTTAATTGATTAAGAATCAATTAGTAAAAAGTTTTAAAGGATCACTGATTCACCCCCTCCCCCTCTCAGTGATTCACACTGATATGGGCACTTCAGGTGGGGTAGGAATTGAGCATGGTTAGTAGAAACCATGAAAAACTCCCATAAATTGGGAAACTAAAATATAGGGAACAAGATAAGAGAATATTTAAGTGCAATATTTAAACAAATAATTGGATTCTGAGTAAAGACCATAAAATGATGGAGATTGGGGAATAAAATTATTGGATCATGTTTTCGATAATTGTGAAAGACAACTATGAATTGTGGGGTTTAGATAGTGGTTCATGCATGGTTACAACGTGTTTCTCCATACCATTTAAACTAAACATGCACCATGAAAAATTATACCTCAAAATTGTGGATCTAATACTGTATACCTACATAATCAAAATTGCTTCCTTATAAACATTCCATAACACAAATTCCACTTCTTCCCTAGTCTGTAGAGATGCTTTCTTTCGTTCTAGGAGAGTTTCATAAATGAAACTAGGTTCATTGGAAGCCCAAATTCATCAGTAAGATCTAATTATTCAACATTTTCCTCATATATCTTCATATTTCTTTTCTTGGAATCATGGATATTGTTTGCTGAGAATATATATGTGTGTGTGTGTGTGCGCGCGTGTTTATTTTATGGAAATCATGATGCGATATGATTTGTTTTTTGATTTAAGGGAAAGAAATGTATGGAAGGATTTTGAAGAGTCAAGTCCATTTTTTTGATGTTTTTTTCTTATTCTTCATTTTTACCTATTTTTAAGAGATAGATGAATTCATTATTTAATTATGTGGATTATAAAACGATTTATTTATTTCAAATGAATCTTATTTTATTTTTTTCTGTGGAAATAAAAATTGGATTTTATGGAAATTATCATTTTATTTAGGATGTTATAAATCATTGTATTTGGATGTCTTTTTTTAAAAAAAATTACCCATTTAATTGTAATTTTATAATAACGAATTTAAAATTATATTAGGTTTTATCCAAGTAATTTATTTTTTGAAATTCATTGAAAATGTATGTTGGTTGTGATGTACCACTTTTAAAGGTATGTAGTATGATTGTTATGTTCCACTAACAATGGTAACACCAATATTGTCTTTGTGTGTGTGTGCTATGGATGTGTGTGGACATGGAATAATATATTCAAAATCATAAATTCATAAAATGGATAAATGAATTTTCCGATATATTCTTTTCATATTAATTGTAATATTTTATTACTGACTAGCTTGGGAAAATTGATGTATGGATTTGTTATAAAATTTTTTAATTTCATTAATATTTTAGAAAATATTATAACATGTATTATCCAAGTGTCCTGAGATACGATTTAATTAGGGAAATCCAACAGAGTTTTATACTTACTACCTTCTTGGGAACTATGGGGAATTTTCTAATGTTGTATATCGATAGATAAGTAAAGGAAAAGCATCCCAGTTATCTAGTGATGATTTTGGAAAACATTATATATGTATGAGGATTTGGAGTTTGTAACAGATTCGGATTTTATGGTTAATTTCATGTGTGTGTTCAAGATTTTCCAACTTTTGGTTCTTTTCGTAATGTCACATTCATTCCAATTAAACTCAAATGTTGTTTTTTGTTTTGAAAGTATGTTGTCTTTTATTTCCATAGATATGCATCATACAGTGGTTTAACTTGTTATTTTTTTTGGATTAGTAATTTAATCTACGAATAGAAAATCATCCCCCAATTATTTATAATGCCCTTGTAATTTATTACTATCTATTGGTGTCTTGGGTATGTTACATATGTCTAGTAACCCCATGGACTATTCCCAATACGATGGTTAATGGGTGGGATTTTTCATTTTAACACCTGCT
Organism: Viscum album; assembly: GCA_963277665.1. NCBI lineage: Eukaryota > Viridiplantae > Streptophyta > Magnoliopsida > Santalales > Viscaceae > Viscum > Viscum album. The sequence goes on from OY728146.1 coordinate 368,130,805, forward strand.
TTTTTCATTTTAAGGGATATTTTCATAGTATTCGGGGATTAAAATTTTAGGCCAATGAATGAATGAGATTAGAGTGACCCTAGTTGAGTAAAACTATGTCACATTAGGAAAGATAAATGGTGTTCTGTGGTGGTTACAATAGTAGATGCATGTCATGTGTCGGATGATATATTTGGGATATGACAGTGGGATGTTCTCTGATAATGAGTAATATATGGGACCCAACATTGGGGAAATATGAATTTGTTTTGGGTTTATTGATCTTACATAGGTGATCTATTTTCAATGTGGGAAGGTGTATTTTCTTACTTGGTTGAATGAGGGATGATTTAATAATTTAATGTGGATGGGAGTTGTATAATTCAATACTTCTTCATGGAATAAAATAATCAAATCCATTAAAAGTCATTTTTGTGATTTTTTTCACACAATTTATGGTTCATAAAATATTTTAAATAATAATAAATAAACTCACTGAGTATAGATCAGAGGTTTTGAGTGTGTATTCTAGATCAACTAGTCTTCTTGGTGTGTGTGTGTGGGGGGGGTAGTACTCTCTAACCCCACAATTAAATATTGATTTTAGTGGTTGTTGATTTTTTATTTGATTTTTGTTGTTGTTATTTATGGTTTTTTTGGTTTTTTTATTGTTGATAGTGAGGAATTAGTTGTACCAGGTCCCATGGGTTTTATAAATGTTGTTCACACTCACTAAGTCTTTTTCAAGGGTTGATTTTATCAATACATTTACATTGCATTTTCAAATGTAGTTGAATAGTAAATGATGATACATGGGATAAATTATGACGTTCTCTTTAGATGGAATTAATATGTATTGAACATGAATCGACACATGTTATTTAAATATACAGGTAAAGATAAAGGTATGTAACCATAATAATTATAAATTATTGGTAACAATTCCACCATTATATTTATGGTCAACACATGAATGTGCCATTTGTATTTAGAGAATCCAATAAATTGGAATATATTTTTTTAAAAGAATGGATTTTTATGTTAGGTTAGTGTTTTCCATTGTGTACCAAATCTTTTTTTCATCCTTGGTGGGATCAGATTCTAGGGGTGAAAATCACACTAATGTTTATAAAACCTATTTATAAGTTCTCCACTTTAGTATTATATGAAAAATTCCTAGGTTCATTTGTGCTCGTCAATTGATCCTTTCTAATTATTATTATTATATTAATCAATTTGAATGATTGAAGTGAGACTAGCTTAGATAAATTATGGTAACAAAGGTAGAAATTTAAGGATTCTTGTGTATAAAATTATAGAATATGAAGGATCTAGGTTTGGATAGGTGGAATAATTTATGGATATGAGGTAATGTATTTCTTTTGGTAAACCCTTGAATTGGATCACCAGCTTATAATCCACCCCAAACCATATTTCTCCCAATTTTTGTATCTATTATGATGTATCCTTTACTATTACCCCATATTTGAATGTTTTGAATCATTGGACAGATCTCTGCATGTTTTTTTCTCATATATCATATAGTTTTTTTTCTAAATTTTACAATCCATGGTGTAATAAAGTGTTGAAATTAAAATTTTAAAACATGGGGGAATCAATACATAGAGGATAATTTGTATTGGAAAATGAAATTTTTAATATTTTTCTTGAAAATAACGAGGGTTACAGTATATATTGTAAATATGGGAAAATCTATTTTAAATTGGGAGCATTTATTCAATTATATTATTATATGAGATTCAATACTCACATATAGAAGAATACCAATACTCAATAGTAGAAAAGATCCATGGACATTGGAAGGTTTATTGGAAATCAAAAATTATAACTTTCCTACTATCATTTAATGGGATACCAATCATGATGGGAGAGCATGAAACTGGGGGTTACTTATGCTCTTATATAATAATTTTTGTTGAGGATAATATTAATTCAAACCTCATTACGAAAAAATTTAGTAATTATAATGGATTAATTGTTTAATTCACTATTGAGTATCAGTACATACCAACCATGAAATATTTTTTCATGATTTTGCGATAGTAAATATCAAATTATAGGGTGGTGCATTAGAATATTATGACTATTGAACTGACAAAAACTCATGGAAATAAGTGAGAAATGGTCAAAAGTAAACTAAAATATTTTTTTTACATGGACAAGAATACTTTTATTTATATGTTAAGAAGTAAATATAAAAATTAGGATAGATGGAATCAAGAATAGAATTTCCCTATGTAACACACCATTAATTTGGAGAATCATCAGGGTTTTTTAAAATTAGTAGAGTAAATGAGGATGTCAAAATGATAATAGTGTGGATAAAAAATAAATTTTTATGGATGAAGATAAATCTATTTTTAAGAAAACCAAAGTCGATAATATGTAATCAAAATATAAATACTGGCGTAAATTGATTGATGATGATAATATAGCATTTAGTCATAATAGAACTTAATATATAAATAGGCCATGCATAATTTATGTCAATGGAATATTCAAGGCTATTAAGGATATTAATATGAATCTATAGGATTATGATTCCTCACATGTTTTGGAAGACATATATATAGGTATGAAGGATGAAATTAATGAACTAGGAAAAACAAGTGGAGATGAAGCATTCATAAATAGTCAAACAATTTATGGGGACCCATCGAGCGATACTAATTTATAAGTGAGTGAAGGGAAATAAATTAATGATAAGGGAAAAATTTGATTAGATGGTAGGTCTCATTGGTAGAATATGACACCAAACATACTTTTAAAACACTTACAAGATATTTATCTAATGAAAAAGGTTCCTATAAATTATAACAAAATGATTAGAAATTATAACACCTCTACTAGTATAATTGAGGATGAGGGTGGGAGAAAAAAAATTAAATCCATAAATGAAAATGAATTTTTTTAATTTTTATTTACTCTGACCATATAATATTGACACTATTGGAACCCTTTTATGGAATTTAATCTGTCATATACCCAGTTTACTAAATATTGGTGATCTTATGTTTAAATTTAATAGTGAAAACAGTGATGGATTTTAAAAACATGTGTACTCTCTGAATTATAATTATCAAACTAAGGATGTAGTGGAATATTTATAGGTTTTCTCTAGAAATATATGAGTAGCATATGTTCACTTGGATATGGTTGATGTTTTGTTTTTTGGGTTTTACTGGAATAGAAGAACTCTATCCTTGTCTATTAAATGTGGTTTGAATATGTATTAATAGAGAAGATCTCCATTGAAGTTGTTATCAAATACCATAATAAGAATTAATGTCCTTTGGTTTAGAAATAAAACTTTCCATCATAATATTTAAATGAATCAGAATATTATATCAATCTAATCACACGTGTCTAGAAAAGTATTTCCATAATGTATTGGAAATAAGAAAATATTTGGTGTCATGTTGGATGGAGAAAAATATACCTTGTAATGGAATCATGGTAGAAAAAAGGGAATTGTTAGATCAATATATATATTTTAATGTTGAATCCCTATGATATTTTTAATATATGATAATTATAACTCTCCCTACATATAATTTATATCATCATATGATTTTTATCACTCTATTTGACGACATGTTTAGAAACCCTATCCCATTCAGATTTAATAATTATTGTGTGATGTAATATAAATAAAGGTAGATTTTTTACATGGCATGGAAGGATATTTCATGCTCTAGTGATTAATTCTCCTCTCATATGATACTATAGGTTGTTTAAATTATATTTGGATCTTTGAGAATAGATCATTTTTTAAACATGGATAATGAAATAAATGTATTAGAGGAAAGCTTAGAAAAACTGTAGGATGATAATACTAGTAAAAACATTAAGAAAATGTATTTTCAAAAGGAGGCTGACATCAAAATAAATATTAAATCTATACTATTAAATAATATATAGATTTTAAAAATATTTTTAAGGATAAATGGTTAAAATAAGGTGTACAAAATACCACTTTTCAAACTATCCTCAAATTGGAAAATTACACTAAACATATACTAACATTTATGGTGGGGGATATAATTTTAAATGAAAGATGGTAGTTATATGAAGATATTTTTATCGACTACAAAGATATTTGTGATATGGGCATTAGATACTGCAGTCAGTTGGAATAATGAAATATTCTTTATATCATAGATGAGGAGGATAATAAAATTCTAATCCAAAACCCTTTTTCCATGATATTAACAAAGTAGTGTTTCTCTTAAATCCTACCATGTGACCTTGATTAATGGATTATATAACTAATTGTTCTCTTAAGATAATGATATTTTTCACCAGGGTTTTTCAATATTTGATCATGGGTTTTTCAAAATTATTTCCACATAAGATGTGATTTAATATAGTTCCTCTCCCCTCTTCTCTTGGATATCCATGTATGCGATATCCATAAATTTCGGCTTCATTCTCTTATCAATACACTTTATAATAATGTTATCAAGTTGATAACTGATAAACATTTTATAGAATTTGAAATTATTGTATCCTCTAATACATTTAGATTGATCAACAGTAGGAACTTCTCTGACTACCTTATCACTACTTATTAATGTGCCATCTTGTTCTGAAAATCCAAAGGATGATGGAATATTTTCTGAATATGGATGTCAAGAAACCTTTTGAAACCATGATTTTGGATTTTATCCTCAATTGTATGGGAATGGTTGGCCATAAAGATAAATTTATTAATAACATAAGAACTCTGTTATCATCTAATGGGATCTATGTGGTTCAAAATGGTTCCCTTGAATGATATTATTCTTATATCATGTTTTTTCATAAAGGGGAACCTAATTTAGTAATTTTTTAATTTATAGGTGAGTATTTTCTTAATATATACAAAAATAAAATTGATGAAGATGGAAATCTAAATATGATTCAATTGGTAAGTTTTTCGGGTTCACCCTATCATATCTTATATAATGAAGATGTTATTTTTTCTTCCATGGGGATAAAATGATTATTAAAATTATATAAAATATATTTAATCAAAATAAAGTGGTCTCTAAAAAATTAAATATTTGGTTGAAATACATTATCTACCTAGTAAAAAAGAGCACTTTTATATGGAATACAGTCATCCCTATCTACCATGGTATCATATAGGGTGACATCTCTTTCATCTACATTGGTGTTCCTACGGTATAAGTGAAATCTAATGGATGATTATTATTTTATATTTTATTCACTATTAATGAATATGTTGATCACATGAAATGTAATTCACTATTTATGGAATAATGTTTTTGAAATGATAATGGATCGATTGTTTTTAACTTTTTAATATATTCATTATTTCAAAATGTCCACAATAATTTCAATAAATAATTACTAAATAAATTAATATTTTTTTCTAGGAATAATTCATTTGTGTAAGGACACTTTTGATAGTAACATGGAATGAATCTTACAATCCTATTAGTTCTAGATGATTTGGCATTGAGAATCAAGAGAGTTTCGACATATAAATTAAGGTACACATTATGTAAAAGCATCTGAGTTCATAATAAGAACATATTTTATATTGTTAATTAAATTTCCATTAAAATACATAAATATGTTAATATTAATTGCATTATTATATTTGTATATGTCAAAATGAGGATTATACAATCATCATACCTTACTACAGATAGTGCAATACATGTAATTCCGCGATAAAATTATGGAAGGATAATTTCATTGGATTTTGAATAAGTGATATTTAAAATAATAATTACCATATCAATAGCCTGGATATTTATATAAGGGATTCTATAGATCAAATAATGTTGGATATACCCCCTATGGTTTAATATAAATTTTATTGTTATCAATTTTAATGATCTTATGATACTCCCTTCTAGAAAACAAATATGAATGGAAATATTACAAATAAAATAAATTATATTTTTATTGTTCTATATTCTTATCATGAATGTGATTATATTAATAAATTTCAAATATCATGGATATGTCCCTCCATATCAATTCAGTTATGGCTACTTTTATATAAAATACTACCTACAGATAAAATATTTTTTCATTTTTTAGTGATACACTTTTTTTATCATAAAGTCAAGATTAAAGGATATTGAATACATATGGCTTTATTTCCCATTTTTTGTTTCTATATAGTAGATATTATTCATTTTAAATGTTCCCATCCACGAATAATGAAATCTGGATTAGTTCTTGAAGATTAGATATATAATTAAATCTTGTTAATATAATATTTTTTTCTCGATGGCTGTGTTGGTGGGATAATGGTATATCTATAAATTAATGATCAAACTGATATATAAAGGATGTGACACTTATAATAAATAGATAATGATACACCAAATATTTATCATAAGGGAGGAAATGATGTTCATAACTAGAAATGTGGATAATAGGACTAAGGACTACTCACTATAGAATATGATAGAAATTAAATATGGATATGTGAAAGGAAAACTGGTTTTCACCATTTCATGGAAGCCTAATTTTCATGGATGTGTCAAGGTTATCATTTAAGAAGTATCTAATAGTAATCCATTAGAGGATTATTTTGTATTAATCTTTAGAGACATCCTTGGGGACATGATAAAATTTTTTATGGATTATTGTCGTAGTACTTCTACTATTGAAGTAAAAAATTTTGGAGTCAATAAGGCTTTTAATTTTATTAAAAAAATAATTATGGTAGTTTTTGTATAAAACATGGCTCTAGATATGTTGTCAAGGTGATTTAGAAAAATAAAATAATGTCTCCATTTTTTCTATAAAATTCCTTGGAATTTTTCTTTGAATATTTTGAGAGCTAGGTACTGAGTCATGATAAGATTCCAAGGCTTAGTGTGCACGAAAGAAATTTTCAAATAAATTTTAATAAATAAACATTATGTGCAAGTAATTTTCCTGAAAAAGATGACTATCTCTAAAATGGATTCTCATATGAAAAATATGAGGTCATTGTTGAGTTTATAAAATGGGTTTTACCATAGGTACAACATAATCCTTGTTGGCACCAAGCATTTGGTTAATGTGCATCCATGGTCAAATAAATAAAATTAAATGTTCCTTTTAATTTTCATGACTGAAAGACCAAATATACTATTTAAATTCAATGTTATAATGAGATTTATATATTTCAATGTAAAACCATGAGACTGAGAAGACCGTAGGAGAAGAACATTCTTGGCAGACCATATCAGATAAGATGAGATCAAGGATTGAGATCCAATGTATCTTAAGGATCTCACCAATGAAAATAGTGTGATATCATTATTTATATAATATTGATCAAAATTTTTGTAGGATGTTTTATATTTTTTATTTTATAATATATTTAACCCATATTTAATATGAATCAATTGACTAATGGCTTTGTTCATGGTCATTCATTTTCTAGTTATGGGTTACTTATAGGATTTGGTGATAGTTATTATTATTAATTTATTCATTAATTTATAAACATATTCATTCATCTTCCATAAGAAAATAATAATGGAAAATTTGAATTAAGGATGAGGATTATTCCTTAGTTATATGGTTTATGGTCCTCTCTGCCCGTTCTATACTCTTTCATTATTGGAACTTTCTTTTATCGTACGATTAACTGAATACCCTGTGTACAATGATTTTGAATTCATCTTTGGTGAAATGGATCACTATGAAGATCATGGACAGTGATTCAATGCCATAGTTGTGGTTCATGAAAATTTAATTTGATCCACATATCAACCAGGATACATGGATCAAGGTATTTACATGTGGTATCAGCGATATGTGATGGTGGTTGTTTCTGGAGTGGTAGGTATAGTATGAATGGATAAATTCCAAGTAACGGTGTAATGGAGGTTAATTCATCCTAATATCCACATCATATGAAATTATTCATATTATAATTGGTGACTTTAGTGTCCTTGGGATATGACGCATAATCTTTCTGGTATTTTTATGAAATTCATAACAGTATGGTTAATGGTCCTATGAACACACATTGAGTAGCCACTTTGTTTCATCCCTAGGGAATAAGTGTAGACATACATATCACACATTGTGTGACACATGTAACATTTCATGAGACCCTTATCCATCATATTTATAATGTATATTTTTTACACACCAAGTATTCCATATAGTGTTATACACCATGTGTACCTAGTCACATGTTGTGTAACTTGTTCCATATGGTTCGGTGTGCATATGGGGTACCTGACCAGGTCACCATGTGTCCCCACAAACTATGTACAAGGGAAGAATATTTGAGAGTCATAATACATAGGTTGATTCATGTAATCATATGAAACCATGTACATGGACACAATCTGGTGTAAATGGGAATGGGGAGAACAAAATGCTATATTCCGATGAAAAATGTACATGTTATATACCTCATAGACTCACCCTATATGGAGGGAAAGTAAATTATATGTGACAACAGTAAATGGGTAGTGGAATACATTCTGAGACACATCATTTATTCAAAAGTACATTCCATGTACTCCAATTTGGAAAGGTCAGATTCCTCATTCTTCTCAGATTACCATTTTTGTGATATTTTGTGAGCTTACCTAGATTATTATCTATTGAGTTTTTTCCCATCCTCAAATACTATAAAAAGTCATTTTGGTATTATGTTCCAATCATATAGGGTGACCCCGATGAATATTTTATATGTCAAGTTCAATGAGGGTGACATCCCTTCATCCGAAGTGAGTTTTCTAAGTATAATTCAACACATATCTCAGAAAATTAGAGATTGTATCCCTATGAGAGTCCAAGACCGATATTTATAACCATTTTTTTCTTATATGAGGTTATTTTTGAAAATTCATGACAGATGTTTACATGTGTGTCGATCACATATCAAGGAGGATGTTTCCAATAGAGTCTGTTGTCTTCCCAGGATGCCCTAGGCATTGAACCCCAATTTTTATATCGAGATCAGATCTTTCTGATAGGGTACTTGTGTAATGGAGTCTATATATCATATTAACACTCTCACATTTCTTTTTTGATTATTCAGGGCCAATCCTGGTGACTATGAACCCTATGATTGGTGTTGTCGGTAGAAGTATAGATTGAGGAGTGGTTCCTCCTACATGAGAATTATGGTAAATCCTCATATGGAACTATAATTGGTAGTGATGGGGACCTTTTCGATTTTTATTATTTTATAGGTATATATATATGTTTATTTCTATTTTTAATATTTCATTTGGAATATCCTATGGTTATTTGACTAATCTTGATGTGTTTTATATGATTAATTCCTAGTCTTTGACTAGGTATAGTTGTTGGAACCATGGTCTTCTATGCATGATTGGGAGTATGATTTTTTTTTGTTTTCAATACTCTGTGGAATTTCAGAATGTGTACCAGCAAAGAGAACATACAGTTCAAGCAGACAATAGTATTGAAGGTGGCGCTGTTTCCCAGTGTTTACCAAATTTTTGGGCCTGAAAATCGACAAATGGAGAAAATTATTTTTTAGAAAAGAGACATGATCTCCGTGTACTTTATGAAGAGTAAACTTTCGTGCCATATGTTTTTCAACATCATAACCTAGGAAAATGGCAAAGGGATATGGGTCGTGCAAGTTTTGGGCTAGTCGCGCAAGTGACCTGCATGCCGTGAAGAGACTTGCGCGCTGATGCCTAAGATGACTGGAAACGTGCACGTCTATTGTTTTTCAAGGTGATAACTTCATAATATGGAAAAGGAAAGAAGGTCGTGCAAGTATTTGTGTGGTCACACAAGTGAGTAGCGCGACCGAGGCTAGGGAGGATGAGCTGCGCACCAGAACCAGCGTGCCGAGGGAAGACTTGCAGGCCACCGTGCATGGGGTCCAGTTTTCCTATAAATAGAGAACCCCCTCCTCATTTAAAACGAAGTTCAAGACTTAGATATTTTTGGAGATCTCGCCGCACAAGTGGTTGAGTCGTGCAAGTGGTTGTTGGGTCGCGCAAGTAAGGGCTGCAAGCCGGCTGTTGGCTGCGAGTCCAAAGTGGTTTGGGATTTAGAGGTGCTGAGTCGCGCAAGTTTGGAGTTCAAAGAGGCAATGTCGGGTATGTTGTTTGGAGTCACCTGTGATCCAAGTTTGTATCATGAAAGTGACTTGTGCGCCATTCCTGAAACTTGCGCACTGGAGCTTGGAGAATAATGACAGGGTTGTTAAAGTACATCCGTCCTTTTGAAGCTGCACGAAATCTGGAGGATCATCTGGTACCCTCAGGGCAAAGTGAGTTTCATATTCAGGTGAGAGTTGGACTTTATTCAGAGCATCTTCATACAACAGAGGATACATTCTTATGCAATGATGAAGAGACCTTCACGTCTATAAACTGAGTGTGACTTCACTAAGGGAAGTGATCCAGGGGGAGTAAACGGGAGTGACCCGAGGGAAGCAGTGGGATATCTCTGAACCTTTGTAAAGGCAGTGATCTTGGGACAGAGTGATTGTGCCCAAACCTTTATAATCCACAGCTAGTGAAGATTAGTGGAATTTTGTACGATCGACAACTTATCAGTGTATGCTCCTTGGACGTAGCCCTCAGTGGTGAACCAAGTAAAAAGTGATGTGTCTTATCCGTGCATGTGAATGTTTTCTTGCTGATCATATTCATCATACAGGTTCAACAAGTTCCTACCAACATGGGAACAAGATCCATCACATTAAAAGAAAAAAATTTCACCCTGATTCACCCCTCCCCACTCAGGGTGTCCCGGGGTCCTTCAATAGTTATACTCAACCATGTGTGGGCTATGACTACACATGTCATGTCTTAGGAAGACGAAGGATCTATCTATGGAGTCCTTGGGGTACTAAGATTATGTGTATCTTAGTTTGGTTTGGATACACCGAGGTGTATACTGCTATTTCATATGAAAAACTCCTCTCCTTCGGTGATGGATAATATGATTTCCTATTTTAGGTGGGCATGTATTTGTCTACATTTTATTATTTCTGGTACTTTTTTTTCATAATTTAAATGTGATATTATATGTGTATGAATGAGTTTTTATTAGTTATTTTACATTTCATTAGATTATGTTCTCAGAGATGTGTATACAAGTATAGATACTTTAAGCTGAGGGATCCCATGTTTGTGATATTCCTTCTAGGTGTTTATAGTTATCCCTTGGACAATTGAAGGTGGGATTGGGGTAGTTGTATCTTGAACCCCGTTGGGTATAGTAGTGATAAAATAGTATTAGAGATTTATCTAGTCTGATGTGATATTAAAATTCCTATTTTTTGGTCAAGATATTGGAGATTCGTTTTCTCTGGATATTTGGTTTGGTTTTGGTATTGGTGAATCAATGTTAAAATTTTCGATATTCGGTCTCAAGTTAGGGTTTCCAGAGTTAGTTTGATATCCAACATATCCATTCACTAGTACCATGATAACCAGCCTGTATAGTTAGTACACATAGGCATTAGTTCTATGGAATTTTTTTTCATGCGTCATATATTAATGGGTTGTTGTTTTGACATCCTTCTTGAATCCACTCTCTCAATATACTCCTTAACCATGGTAAATATTGTCTTCTTTCAGAATTCACTCATAATGACAGCCAACTAGGGTTCCCCATGAGGACCAACAGTTCGACCCAACGAGTGATGAGGTCCACTTATAGGGGCCTAACCATGAGGAATATTTTTTTAGTGGATAACTGCTCAAGATTTTCCCTAAAGAGTATCATGTAGACCAACCTCCAAGGGATTAGGTGGATGCATCTTATATGCTCGGGCTATGTATGGATCTGTTAGTGTAAGATGATGATGGGTAGGGTGTGAGTGAATATAGTGAGATTCCAAGGAATGGATCACTTAGGGAGCAAGGATAGTGGGATCAATCGATAGTAATAGAGGAGTGATAGTATTGAAATAAGAGGTTTCATCATAGGTCCTAGGGGCATATTAATTCACCACAGAATAAAAATTGTTTGTCTTATGATGGGAAAGGGAATCTCACATGGGGTTGTCCAATATGTTGTTCAATAAATAGATTTATATTCGAAGAGAGGAATAAGAAAAGGTGGATATTATTTCACGGAGTTTCCCATAGGTATGGATGTGATGGAAGAGCTAGTAGATTAGTAAGAGGTGGACGGTTCTTTGAATTGATACAATAACCACTACCTCTTAGTGGACCATCTTAGTCTCAGGAAGTTGGAAGTTATGATCTTGGGTAGCTATAGGAACTATATGTTATTTACCTAGAATATAATGGGGTGTTTTGAGTTATGGTCTCTATAATATTTACTTCTAATGTAATACTATTAGACATATGTATGAGCCACTCTTTGGGAGAATTTATTCGAGTTCATTCCTTGGGATATGTAGGTCACCATTAGATCTCTGTGTTGATGATATTTTATGTCTTTTTGGACATTCAATGAAGATGGTAAATTCCAACAATGATAAACATTCTTGATATGTGATCTAAAAACATTAGTAGTGAGTAAGATCCCCAAAATGTAGGTAGTTTTATGTTGTCGTGGATGAGTTCTTCAGGCAATTATTTTCATTGTGGTTTGATGCACTGAGGATTCGATGAATTCCACTCTTATGTAAAATAAGAAGGAAAGTGGAAGTATGAGTTCCAAAAAAGGTATCTCATAGAGTTTTGAGCATGGATGAAGGTGTAAAATGTCTCCTCAAATCCCCTGATATAGTTTTTTGATGATGTTATGGGCCACTTTTCCCTAATTTTATCCCATGATCAAGACCTACTAATACCTGTATGTACCATTATTCCCGAACCTTACATTGGAGGCTCATATAGAGAATATATGTGATTACATGCTTCTACCGATAGTGATACCAGACACTGGTAGGATATTGAAATCCTTATATGGAATCTCGTTAATGTGGAGGTGATTCCATAAGATGTTTTCCTCTTTATGGATTTTTTTTCTATAGTACATGCTGATATGTTGCTGCTGGTGAAATTAAAAATCCTTTTGGTTTGTCGAGATTGTGATTTCTCCTTTGATAAGGAGTGATAGCATGTAGAGTAGGATGAGATCCTCTGCAAGATGTTTTGATATACTTCCTTGTAGTTGGTCAGTGATCAATTCTGATAAGAACATTCTATGATATTTCAACATCATTTGATAGTGGTGGAGTATGAGGGAATCTACATTGTTTACATGAAGGGTTTAACTAAACATAGAGGGTATTGTTTTCACGACTACTAATACTAGGGATAACCATTATTTTTGTGATAGCATGTCAAATGGGAACTGTGGATGTTTCTAATATGAATGTGAAATAGGTAGTTTGTAGAGAAAGGGGTTTTATTAGACCATGTGTATTCACTAGGGAATCCTAGATTTGTCTTCCTGAGAGATGGAAGAGTGGGAGAGGCAGAGTTTGAATTGTTTTCACATGGACTATGTGACACAAGGGAATGAATACACCCCAAAAAATATATTGATTCCTCGACCAGTGTTTAGGGGTGAAGTGATTAGAAATAAAATTCCCCATGAGATAGTATATCACCGTCTTTATTTTTGAAGTGAGATATACTAGATGTGGCTTTCCAAATACACTATGGTTTTTTGATTTAGAGTTGATAATCACGGTGAGTTGTGAGGCACAATATAATTTTGGGATTTATAGTTTAGATCCTTAACCATATTTGATTAGTTTATATTATCTTTCCTCGATGGAATCCATGTATTCTCAATGTTGAGTTCAAGCTCCTGATATACATGGAGATTATTCAATTTTCCACTAGTTAATAATCCACACCCTTTGCTTATTTTTAATTCCAGGGATTAAAAATCAAGGATATTGATTATGGGATGTTTTATTAATATATATCCACTAGATAATTTCATAATGGTTTTCATAATAGAGGGAATCATGTCATCCTTTTTTCAATGAAGGATGGTAATTATGATCACAATGTAAGAGGATGTGTTGATGAGGTTGTCTTAACATAGTAGTATACCTAGTGGAGGTGAGGATGTGCTAGACTATATTATAATCAAGTAGAAATCAAAGGTTGTTGAAGTGAATTTTGGAGTTAAATGTTTTTCCGCTCTAATCTTTGTGTGATGACAATAAAAGAATTGTGCTGAATTTTAGACACATGTTCATATCGGATGTTGTCAGGATTCATGTGATTTCCTTAATAATTGTTAAATGATGTGATGATTACATCACATCATGATTAGGTATATGATTTTGGAATCCATTGGTGAATAAATAGTATATGGGTATAGTTACTTAACACTGTGAGTTGGTTAGGTAAATGTATGTCATTCAGAAACTAGTGAAAATTCCTTCAGTTTTCATTTCGTTTTTTTGGGAAATGATTGGGATGATCATCTACCATAGGTGGTGTTTTTGCTTCCCAATGATTACAAATCCCCTAAATTAGTTGTACCTTTTGATGTCTATGTATGATAAAAATTGAAGTAAAATGTTACAAAAGTCTAATAAAGTGGGTAATAGTTCTCAGGTCCTAGTTAGGATGTTATTGATAGTTATTAGGGGTGTATTATATCCTTTGGAGGATGATGAATTCTGGTAAATAGTAACGCTCATTAGGGGACTGATGACAGAGGCCTATGGTGTTGGATAGATACAGAGTCTTATCCATGGGGGTAGGATATTTATAAGGATGTTAGGATATTTCTTTTCCAACTATTGTGATGGGTTAATGATGTGGTATATGGCCTAAACCGATGGCCATATTATTGTTGGGTTACATTGTGTTCTCTGCATTTCATAGATAATAAGGTATATGAATGACTCATTTTATGATATCTACATGGATAATTTACCCCATGAGTGTGGTTTTTCCTATTTCATGGAGCCATTAAAATTGAGGATCGCAAACAGAAAGGCCCTTAGGGGAATTTTTTTTCAATGGGTGTTTGTTTTTTAACAGAACAAGGAAGAGTTGGGAGATCTTAAGGTAATAAAATATCCTGTTGAAGCTCATTATCTAATCAAATTTCATAGTTTGGGATTTTTGAGTATAAAAATCCCTGAATAATGGAATAATGTTTTTTCATAGATATTTCCATGTAAGGCTCTTGAATATTTTGACAAATATTTTTGGAACTAATAACTGAGAAGGCGTGATATTCTATGATAGGTTGTTCTCAGAATTAATTTTTGAAATATATTAAATATGTTTATAATACCATGTGTTCCTTTTTTCATAAGAAGTGGGATAACACTTAAATGGAAACTTTGACCATGAATATGAACTCAGTGTTGAGTTCTGAATGTGGGTTTTAACCAATGCGTGGAAAAATATTTGTTTGGATTAAGCATTTGGTAAAAATATAGTCGTAAGAGAATAAATAAATTAAATTTTTTATTTTATTTTTCATATTATACACACCTAATATCTTCTTTAAATACATTTTCATGTGGAAATATCATTTCATCCTGCTAAACCCTACAAACCTATTTCCCCATTGTTGGAGAGAATTTATCATAGACAACATTAGATTAGATCAGATCATGGATCACGCATCAATGAAACTTGAGGATCTCACTGATGACAACTCCATGTGACTGTTCTTTAATGTTTATTGATCCAAATTGAGTTAGGATGTTTTATTTGTGTATTTCTTCCTATTTCATATGTTGTAATGAAAAAATATTAATCAACTAATGGATTATTTCATGGATTTGTCATTTTTTCAGGTTTGGGTTGTTTATTGGATTTTGGGATAATTATTAGTTGTTTATTTGTTGATTTATATACCAATTGGGGTATCTTACCTATGAAAATAGATCAATGACGAAATGAAAAAAGTCCAATTCTTATTTTTCACTTTTATGGTTTATGTTTTTCTCTCTCCATTTTATAGGTGTTCCCCATTGAAAATTTATTTTGTCCCATAATATGACAAAAACTGGATGAACGATAATTTTTTATTTGATATTTTCACAATGGATCACTACTTAACATCAGTGATGGAAATTCAATTTCACTATTTTTTCCTATGATGAGGGAATTTGATCCACTAGTGGATTATGAGATTTTTTTCATGGGTTTTGTTTCTAGTACTGGCGAGATATGATGGTAGTTGTTTCCTGGATGTCTGAAACATCTAGAATTAAACTAGTTGTGGCTAGGAGGTTCGGCCAAGATCATACCCCCATCATACAAATTGATTCGATGTGAAATTGCAGGCTAAATAATTCTTAGGTTATGATGCTTTAATTTTAATTAATTTTTGTGAAATTCAATATTAAAAAGTGTGTAATCCTCTGAACATGTGTCGTTTATCTACATAAATGCATTTCTAGGATATGATCATGGGGGTATGCATGACATCCCATATGACACTTAGATGACTAGATCAGTGTGTACATGAGGTACATTCCTAGGAGGCTGTGTATAATTTCATGTTGTTTGTTCCTAGTCACATTTCATCTAAAAAGTATAATATGGATCATCATGCATAGGGGGTATAAGACTAGGTGGCCATGTGGCCTCATAGGTCGTGTACATGGGGAGTACACTTGAATTTCGGAGTACACATGTAGTGTTGTGTACTCAGATATGGCCAAGTACACCGTCACAGTCCATTGTACATAGGAACAAGAAGAATTGAATTTAATGTACTAGGTAATCATAAAAACATCATGTACCTCATGGAAACATCAATTATTGTGGAAACATTTATTTCATGTGAGATAGATACACCGACTGTTCCACACATAATGAGACATTCCATGTACCAATAGCGATACACTATGTACATAATTGAAGAGAGGTCAGATACGTCTTTCTTTTTAACACAACATCATTGTGATCTTGTGTGATCATCCATGGAACAATATTAGATGAGTGTATTCCCATTGTGTATTACTATGAGGGTTCGATCTAGAATCACATTCTGATTGTAGAAGGAGTCCCCGCTAGAGCGTCTCAATGACCAGTACAGTGAGGGAGAGATCCCTTATTTTGGAGTATGTTGTCCCAGTCAACATCAACAAATATCATTATGGATTGGGGCATTAATCCCATTAAGTGTACAAATGACATCCTCATAAACATTCTGTTTCTTTATATAGGGTTTTTTGGATTTATAATGAACTATTTTTATGTGTGCTTAGACCACCTATCTTGGAGGATGTAACCAACATGGTTTAGTATTCCCCATGAGAACAATGGGCATTGAACCCTATTTATGAATCAAGATTTCATATTTTAATTTGATTTTTAGTCTAAATAGGTTTGTATCTCTGGTGAAACCACTCCATTTTCATGTGCAATTATTCATTGCTTGACGCATCGAGTGTGAACTCTAGGATTAGTGTCATTAGTACCAGTGTAGTTCATGGATTTTTTCATCATGGATGAGTGTTATCATGAAACAACATTATGGAATGATGATAGGTAGTTATTGAGGCCATTAATATTTAGAGTCATGTATTATTATATATAGAGGTTTAGTTTGTTTGTCTCACCATATTATAAAAATATCCTATGATTAGTTGAATACACTTGGTGCATTGTGTTTTGTTATTTTGGGGTTTCATATTGGAGGTTTTTAAACTCACCTCTACACGGGATCTTTCCCCAAATAACGTGCCTCATATATACAGTGGAACATTCTACAGTGTCGTTTCTAGACGAGTAGCAGTTGGGGCCTATTTTGGGCTAGAATCATCAATTTTTATTCTAATGTAGAATTTTAAATCATTCCCCTCTTTTGAGTGGGTTGGATATGAGATCTATTTTTGGGTGGGTTGTATTTAGGGCCTTTTTGTATTTTCCAATAAATTTTATCATAATATGATTCTGGGATTACAGTTGTAATCTTCTGTTTATATAATTAGTTTTAAATTCCATCATTGTATGGTCTTGTGTATGTTTTAATGCATATAGTTACTTTAGGATAATGACTCCCATTTATGTCATATGCATTCATAGTGCTATTAACCAGCTCATATCATATAATAGGTGGTTGTGGGGTAGTTTCTTCTTAAGAATAACTTGTTCTTGTGATGAAAAATAAATTTCTTTTTATCTTTGGAGTTTCTTCCACAGTGGAGTAAATTTTAATAAAATTTTACTACTGGTAAATGTTTCCCTCGTAACATTTTAAATAATAATATTATAGTGGAAAATATTTCAAAATAATGTTTTTTAATTTTTCCTTTGTTATTATGTATTATGTTCAATGGTATTTTCCAAATATGGAAGAAAAAGAAAAAGATAACCCTTTTACTTAGTTGTTTTTTGGATATGCATCTTTTAGATAATAGATTTTCTCTTTAATTTTTCCTTTTCTTATTATCAATATTGAATTCAATAAATGAAAATCGCCCCAAATACACAATAATTTATACATAAAAAATTTATTTTATTAATCTCACAGTGTGTATATATCAATAATATAGGTTCTCACCTTGGGTTAATTTTTGTGTTATTATAATTTGATGCTCAATGTAGTTTCAATCAATTAATTTCAACTCATTTGAATAAAATGATCTTTTATGTGTATTTTATTAATAACCATAGTTAGTAAAAATTAATAATTTTTAATGTAAAATGAATAATATTAGATTTAATTTGTGTGTCAGACTGAGAAAAATATTTTTTTATTGATTCCATAATGATATTTTTACACTAGAATGGGATTTTCATAATATTGAAGTGACGTGGAGTTTATGATTATTAGTGGTGAACCATTATTTACAGTAAAAAGAAATTATCTTTATTTTGCATTTTACTTATATCCTCCATTTATAAATTCATTTTAGAGGAAATTAATGTGGAGATCTAGGGAAAATAGAGTATTTATCCACTAGATGGATCGTCTTCATTGTATTTTAAAAGAATGTTTTTGGAGATTATAAGATCATTAGGAAACTAATATGGCCCATTAATGAGACACCTTCTTTTCATTATTCATTATTTATATTTTTTTCACATAATTTATATATTTAAATGATGTTCAAGAATGATGTTCTCCATTGTGAGAAAAACAAATTTCTATTAAATTTATAAAAAATAATTAATATATTGATGTATATTTTTGTGATATGTTTTTATGTTAAAATTATCACTTAGTTTTATAACCCCATTTGTTTGAATAACATTAAACCCTCTTAGTTAGATAATATTTTGGATTTTTTGATTTCAAATTCATTTTATTCATTGAAATTTGGATCATTGATGTTTAAAAGTTATAGGAAATGATTCTAGAGAATTTTTTTTAATCCTGAATAACTCTCTGATATGATTTAATCTCAAGACCTACTATATTTCAATCATAAGGTATTTAAAATAACAACCTAATGAGTTTATAATTGATTTTATAGGATATAATTTTAAAAATATACCTTAAAGATACTTTTTGTCATTGTATTATAATATATTAATTATGAGTCATCAATTGAGTGAATAAAAAAGAATAGATAATGTATTTGGAATCAATATGATAATATCTAATGGTCCATGAATTTTAGAAGTCAATGGCTGATTTATCACTCTTGAAATCAGAATTAGGTGGATGGAGAGACTATCCATGGTGAGGAAACAAGAAGAGAGGCCTTGGAAATATGATCTTTCATTAGACTCATATGGGTATGCCATGTGGTCCTTGAAATTGTCACACAATGTGCTCTACATGGATGTGTGTCTCTCTTGTGACAATATAATCAATAATATAATAATATGTTCATTTTATTTTGTCATCCCTATGAGGGGATACCATAGCTCATGATGCATATATGACACATCCATTTGACCAGATTAATCAAATTGTATTTCTTGAGAGAGAGCCAGATATAGGTATGGGTCATATTTGCATGCAAAGAACTATTTTCTCCATGAAACACACATAATAAAATGGCAGAGATTAAAATAAAAAAAATGAGGAAATGGTGTATGAATATCTTACATGTGGTGGTGCAACATAAGACTGTTGATAGTTTGAATCTATCTATATAAAATAGGGTTGAATTCATTGTTTATTATGGACACCATAAATTGTATTGGATTCCTAGTGACATCCCAAACCCGATGGAACCATGTTTGGGTCATTTCAATTTTTTTTGATGAATTAATATATTGATTTTGATATTAAATTTATATTAATCATTATCAGCAATATTATAATTTAACATTATCAATGTAAATATGTAACATGATTTCTCACACCTAATCACT
Source organism: Viscum album (assembly GCA_963277665.1). Classification (NCBI taxonomy): domain Eukaryota; kingdom Viridiplantae; phylum Streptophyta; class Magnoliopsida; order Santalales; family Viscaceae; genus Viscum; species Viscum album. Next base: position 368,150,964 of record OY728146.1, read on the forward strand.
GGATAACAAATTAACAGAAGAAATGAACTTTGTAAAATATTAATTTTTAGAATTGTATGTTAGTATTTCTTGAACAATAGGTAATTATTATTTTTATTATGTATTAGTAAAAATTTATACTAAAAAATTCTTGAATCATAAATTAGGAGCATAAAATTCCTTCATTAAAGATTTTTTCATCCATTTCATGTGGTGATTTGTCTATGTTGATGACCCAGTAGTTATGAAAAGTGGATCGTAATAGAAGAATTAAAATTCATATCATAATAGTGATTGTCCATAAAAAGAATTAATGTCTCTTTGGATCCATAAAATTCATTATCAATTAAAGAATTTGGAAATGATTAAATGGGAATTATTTTTATGTGAATGGTAAACTATATATTAGGGTATCAATTTCTGCTTTGAAGTCATTACTAAAATATTAAATTGTATATGGATGAAGTTGTGAACTAACTCGTTAATAGATGAAGTAATGCTTCTGAAATAGGTTTACGTGTAAAAAAGTGATTTCAAGAATGAGCTCTTCCAAGTAGAATGGGAGTCCTAAATTTTATCATTTATATTATTAATAAACATTTATGGTAGTTACTAAAGATGGTAAAAGAATTGGGATGGTAAAATATGGTTGTAATGAATAAGGAAATAAGTCATATGGAGAGGTAAAGTGATGGTATATCACTATTGAGAAATTATTCTCTTGATGAGGAAGTTCCTTTCAAAAAGGGACTAGAAGACCCCAATGAAATATATAATAGATTGAAAGATATTAAAAATGGGGATCTAGAAATAATGGTATAATTCAATTAATTATTTATAAGTATGACTTAGAAAGCTTGGATATGACTGGGTAAACATAGTGAAAGTACCATAATTTACTCATGAGAACACAAATAAGGTATACTATGTGGAATGTGATGTAATTTGTGTTGTTATGTAGATAACTAAATTATTAAATAAATTTTATTTTCTATTGAATTGTTATTAAATTTAAATTATATTAGGTAGTGGGGATATATTTAAGATGATATAGTATATAGACTGATCCACATTAAGTAATGTGTTACTGATAAGGAGTTTTTTATTTGATTCCAAGAAATGATTTTTTGTATTCATCTTCATTGAGATGTGATATATCCCAATACGGATGGACATAAATCATGATAGGATAATACTATGGATCCTGTTACATTATCCCTCTAACTAAGGATGTAGAGGGATGGTAGTGAATTTCATTTCTCACCTGATAGTTTATTTAAATTTTTTTCTAGACTTATACACACATTTACCTCTACTCACACACTACTCTAGGATAATATATATTAGACATTTCTTTAAGATAATTAGTGATATGTAATTCCTATAACATAAAAAGGTATGAGATATATGTGGATTGACAATTCCTCTATTATCTATGATAGAAGATCATGATGGATGGAAAATTTGGAGATTGGTAATCCCTTTAAAATCTTGTATTAGAGAATTTGATGGAAAATTTTCCCATTAGACATGGAATACTTTATATCCCACAACTTGAGAAATTAAAGATATGATAATGCACTAGATAATACCTATTCTCCTTCCCACATTTCTAGGATTCAAGACCACCATTTATAAATCTGTAGACACGGAGAAGAATAATATTTCATGTATACTAGTATATAGATATACCATTGGATTTTTATATTTCCTCTAGGATTCATACATATATATATAGTTTTTATCTTAATAGATTAGTAATTCCTCCAACATTTTTGATATATGTGGAAACATTAATTTTATATAAAATATAATGGTGATTTATTTTGGGGTAAATTTACATTGGAGAAAACTATTAAGTGTTATGAATTATGTTTTCATTATTTCTTATAGAATAATTGTTATTTTGGTGAGGGTTGTTGAAATGAGACATGGGTATTTGATCAGGATTGAACATGCAAATTTTTTTATCTGATGATAATGTTTGGTTATATCTGGTTGTTTAAATTTTAATTATTATTGATGCACATAAACACTATATGTTTATGGGGTGACTAACAACATGGGATTACTAAACATTGTATTGTTATACTCCCTATTTCATGTTCATTTATGTGTTGTTCACTTTCTTTCCATGTAGATAAATTGATTCAGGTGTTAAATGATCATATATTATGCATATAGATATCATATTTAAATATCTGGTTGATTTGTGATCTAAGGGTGAGGACCACTCTAATTTTTTCAGTATTTGGGATGGAATCTATTTAGAATAATATGGTTTTACCTACTGATTCATATAAATCATTTCAGATTTTATCATAGATATTTGTCTATATATACATGTATTACACAATTACATGGTATATTGAAATTATTTTATTGTGGATTATAATTTTTTATTATGGGTTTTATATAGAGGAAATTCATCCCATGATTGTGTGGACATCTCTATGTTGGTCTTTATCCCTTGGACTAGTGGATGTTGGGTTGGGGATTTTACCAATTGATTGTACTGAAAATGAATGATTTTTATCAATGTATAGGATATATTTTGGAGTTAGGGACATGTGGGGATTGGTTAGGATTATTTAGCCTCATTCTTATTGAGTATATCTAGTATATTTGAGCGTAATAGTATAATATTAATTTTTTTTTGTGGACCACATATTCATGAGCATGAATATTATTGATGGAATTTGATGGAAATCATAATATGTGAATTATAATTGTTTCTAAAGGATTAATTTATTATATAAACTCATGGAATTATTTTTTATTTCATTATTGATTTGATTACATCCATGGATGGTTTTCATGGGTCAGTGATATAATGAAGTTATCAACATCAACCTAATTTCTTATGAGTTTTAAGTTGAATTTTTTGAGTATTGATAGAGTAGAGATTTTAAATAATGGGATTTTTCAGGTATCAATGCTATTAAAAAGGATACACTATAGAGGCATAAAATGATATTTCATAGAATTACTTCCGATGGTGAATCTCTTCGGACATGACAAGGCTCTGATTATGGTCATCTTATATGGTTTTATCGATTACATGCTGAGTAGAAAAGATATTTATTGATTATTTATAAATATTTCATTGTTTTTTAATATTTTATTTAAATTATTAATAAATTTAAATAAAATATTTGAGACTATATGGACATAATTTTGATGTTGATAGTTTTACCACTGAGTTTCAAACTATAAATGTTCCTCCTATGGGTATTTTTTACAAATAGTATCCTTCAAATTATAATAGGATAGAGAATGTCCAGTGGGGGTTTGTATATTTCTAGTGGTAATGAATATTCTTATTGGGAATTTATTTCTATCATATAATTTCACATTGATAACTAACATATGAAAATATGTAATCGTCTATAAACAACACATCTATTCATAGTTTCTTTGAAAGTGTAATCCACAAGAGAATTTGTTGTAATTATTTTAATTCATATCTACGATATCTACTGTAACTGATATTTATAAATAATAGTACTTCACTATAGATATTATTGTGGGGATTGAAAATTAAATTTTGTCTTGTCTTTTTATTGTGTTGTATCCATTTTCCAGAACTAGTGAGGTTTTATGATAGATCAATGACTTGAACCATTAGTGTACTTTTTGAATGGATATGTTTCTCCACATTGAATGTGGTGGAATATTTCTTAATAAATTGTGGAGCATGTTATTTAAATTTTTGAAGAAGAAAAGTATACGTATGAATCCTTCGACATAGCAGATTCCACAATAGAGTGACATTGAGATAAACGAGCTCATTCTCTGGGTATTCAGGACTACTGACATAACTATGTATGTGGTGAAAAAATTATGTATAATTTTAAACATATTATGTGATAACAATGTTATTATCTTCCTATTATTGTGTGGTGATATAGGAGAATATATGCGGTTGGTGTTCTCTCCTTAGTCAAAATTCATAGATATAGTGTAGTCACTAGTGGGAATATGGTTATGATTAGAATGAATATGGATTTTATTGATATGAGAGATACATGTGAATTATGTTTTTTAGTTTTTATTAGATGTTGGTAGGAATTTTTATGGAAAAAAATTCATGGTGTGATGACATATTTCATTATAATTGGTTGTTTTATTTTTCTTATGAGAGAATGTTTTCTATATATTATCATTGGATAGAGTGAACATTATTTATATAAGTATTTTTTTAGTTTATGTAATGTGTTCATGGTAAAATAAATAACATGACTACACAATATTTAACTAGTAATAATATTCATCAAGAGTTGATATTATTTAGTTTTTTAACTATTTAATTCATTGTTCCACTATAAGGTATGTAGTATTTATTTGGTTGGATAGGGTTATCTAAGGTGTTATAGAGGGGGGTGGATCAACCAGATTAAAAATATAAACAAATTAATTTATTATTTAGATTAATTATCAAGGTTAATTATAACAGTTTACTAGATTTAGAAATAAAATAATGAACACTAGTGATTTTATACTAGTTGAGTCCAAATGGGTTCTATAAATGTCCCATACTACTTCACATAATGAGAGATATAATAGAACTAAACATATTTTGTAAGGGTAATAATAACTTGATTATAATATCCTTTTCTAGCGGAGGGAGATCCATGACACGTCAAATTTTTTATGGTTAGTCAAAATAAAATTATAACCTGATAATACATAGAGGGAGACACCACCTGAATGGTCCTTCCTTTTGAATATGGGATTCACAACCTAAGGATGATATGAATAAATTAATTTGTATGTAAAAATGTTAACATAAAAATAGATCATTCATGAATGGTAGGAAGAAGTGTTACTAATTCAAGAAACCAAAAAAATTGTATAGAAGATGAAAAAACAAAACTAATAGTTTTCAAGTATTAGATTGACTTTTCTTTTTATGGTAATAGAAGTTGAAGATGATGAAATTGGTAATATGGGAGATCATCCAGAAAATGAAACAGATTATTAAATGTGAATTTATATGTTTCAATTCATGTTGAAATTTCACATCATTTTCATGAAGAAAATAGTGTGTTGAATCTGTTACCTATTTTATTTCATTTGAGTGCATCCTAGAGTCTTTTAATTGGAAATGTAAATCAAAACTAAAAAAACCAATTTTTAGGTAAACGGATTCAACTTCAAACTTGATAATTATTGGGGTGAGAGATAAATAATTTCTATTATAATCATTAAAATAATCATTTGAATTTAATAAATAATTTCCAATTCAAAAACTATTGAATAGCCAATTATATAATTAAAATATATTCTATAATAATAGTTTAAACATAATTTCAGATAATTATTTCAAACTATGTCGAATAATTAGCTGAATATTTCAATCAGATTGACTAATAATAAAAACTTTGGAATACAACATGTATCAATATATAAAATAAAAAATTTTAATATTCATTAAATTAAAACATTAAAACATTTTGAAAATATTTAACATTCTTAATAAATATATTATAAATAATTAAATAAATTAAAATTGGCATTGGATAATTGTTTAAAAAATGTTGTAACTTTATACGCATAGTGAAGTATAATGTAAAACATATATTATAAATGAATAAAATATTTTAGAATAACCTATCATGGAATTAAGACAATACATATGTGTTTATAAATATAATTAAACACTTCAAATAATTATATTAATTATGAAATAATTGAAATACAAAAAAAATATTATGGAATAGAGTATTGTAAATAAAATTATGATAAATAGAAATAAATGGTCATAGATTATTTTTTAACTAATAGTATGAAAAATAATAATTATTTGTAGAAAAAATTATAACTGGAGGTAGCATGTAATTCTCTACATATTCTCACAGTCTTGAGAGGGTGGTGAGAAGTTACTATGCCTAAATAGACATCCTCAACATTCCAAAGGATGTCCAGAAATACTGAAGCACTTCAATACATGTTGGGCATGATTCTCCCCTTGAGTGTAAAATAACTAACCGAACAATAAATAAAAAAACAATGGACTATATGATACAAGATAAAAATGAAATTCAACTAAACATTTCATTTATAAATTTCATACTATATTCATGCACAACAACAAAATACTACAATATCAATGTAATCAACATAAGGTAAACTAATAGAACTTTGAGACCACCACATCACTCAATTATCTACATGTTACATGATCCATCATCACCAAAAACTCAAGTATCATAACTTTGTACTATAGACATGTTATACCATTCATTTTCTCATGTACTAGTAGATATCATTTGGAAAATCACTCAAGTGCCAATGTAGGGGGAGTACTAAAACACACTAGGTTTTCCACAATGATTTCCCCAATCACACCACTATGATTGAAAATTTAGAACCATTTATATACAATAGTTCATATAAAAAATTTCAAAAACCATTTATAACTAAATATAAACAAATTCCATATTAACTTTTTTTCAAAAAAATATCCATTTTTCAAATAAAACAACCAATAAATGCTTAAAAATAATTCAATAAGTTTCATTTGTCCTAACCATTCCATTCCACATATCTAACAACTCATGCATCATTTCAACATTTACATAATCATTAGAATACTCTATTATATCTACCAATTAATCTAAAGGTTTTTATAATCCATGTACCATTACACATTTGGCACTGAGTACGACATAATATTTCAACCAATCCTCATAAATGAAATATGGACACACACACCAATTATGCCCAAAAACCATTCCAATCCAAAAATCCAAAAAAAACATGAATGGTTATCTAGAAATATCTTTTCCAAAAATTTATTTCCAAAAATACATCCAAACAATATTTTGAAATCAGGAAACCAAATCACTTTGCACAAAAAATTACCACCATTACATAATTTTAACAAAAACATTAAATAGTCATTAAAAATTATTTATATCCTTCATTCCAAAAAATCCATAATTAATTTAAATGAAATAAATAAATTTGATTCTAAGACAAATAGTTCTAGAAAGAGGTGTCATTATAGAATTCACATACATCGAGATTTATTGGGAAAATGATGAATGACATGAATAACATTCATTAATGTTGAATACATATACAAAACCTGGCCTTAGATATCTTCCCTTATCAATAGAAAGGCCAATACAAAACATAAAAATAAATTTAAATATTTATATCTTCCCACAATAGGCATAGATATAAAATACCGTCCAAGAGGGAAGATTAGATATAAGAAAAACATCAAGAATGATGAAGAACAATCACATAAAATCATGATTCAGCTTTTAATCACCCTAGTAATCCATTATGATACCTTTGTATTGATGGGAGAACCTTCCATGAGCATTGGTAAATAAAATTACCATGTTAGCGAAACATAAAATAAAAAATTGGTGAGTTAAAGGTAAAAATCAATGAGATCAAATTTTTAAGGAACATGTTTCTTACCGTAGTTATTATAGTCAAATAGTTATGAAAATACTGTGTAGTTGTACTCCATCCACAAAATAATGGAAAACTATAACATATTCTTATCACATTTTCTCCAAACCCTGAGCCACCCTTTTCAAACCCATTACTGAAAAATGAACAAAACCCATTTTCAAAGTGCGTGGTTTCTAATAATAATCCCCACTATATGGACAAACCATGCACTACTTATGTGCCTTCACTTTTTCCCCTATCAAACTATAAACAACTTTTTGTATGTGTTTCTTGATTTTTGCAAACCATTCACCACCCATGAACCTGTGGAAAAGCCACAACACTCCCAAAAAGTTCTCCAATATCACCCAAAAATCACCCTTATACTTTATGTAATAAAATCCATTAATAAAATGTCACATTCCAAAAAATGGGGGGTATTACATTATCCTCACCATTATTACACCCATCCTCAAAAATTAGAAATCCATTAGTTACCTATAATAGTTTCAACCAGTACTCTTTCATTTTATTCTCGTGTTCCCAGGTTTCACCCTGAATCTAACCATGTTTCCCCAAAACCAAAACAAGAATAATGTTTTTTAGGGAATAATTTTTCATTCCTATCAGAAATACGCACTGGTATATATACCAATGAAGCATCCATATCTTGGTCAATGTGATCCCGAATGATGACATGGCATTGATCATACTGATACTCTTTCTTCTTAGATATGTGGAATTCATTATGAACTACAAAAATGCGGTGTAAATGTTAACTGATATGCCACCTCTCCATCCCATTATAGTATCTCAAAATGAAATTTGAATCAAGTATATAAAATTACTTAATTTCAAAAACATCAATGTCCAAGACATGGTGAAATCCTTAATAATACATGATATCTCATTGTGATGTAAAATGATTAGTGACGATGATCCCCATATGATTTCAGATGACACCATGACATTTCCATCCATTACCTAATCAATTGAACAATCTTTATTATCACTTGGGTTAGGCCAACAAAAACTAGAAAAGTATCAGTTTTTTTGACACAGTAAAGTGTAGGATGACTAGGATGCTAATAAAATGCTTCAAATTGATCCATATGTATCAAGGCCTGATCAAATTTGTTATATGATAACTCCACTAATGTCACTTACTATTCCCATGTTCCACCAAAATACATTACACAAGCCCAAAACTTGTCTTAAAACATTTATATCATCCTTTTAGATTGATAATATGTCTAAGGATGATTTTTCATAGTCATTGACAATAGAGTCCTATGAGATTTCTGTAAGGATTTCTTGAACCAATATGTGAACCTTGAATCTCTATTTGATATGATCTAAATTGGTATTCCTTGTCTACTTACAACATCTAAGAAATATATTTTGGATAGATCCTCCATCGTATGAGTTTCACAAATAGGGATACAATGGGCCGACTATGATCTGATCCATAATCTTCCACGTGGAATTATGTTTCTGAAACATATTTTTGAGACCTATTAAAAATTACACAACTATCAACAACAATTTCTATACACGAAAAGGTATGTATTGTAACATACCTTCTGGTCATTGATGTTATTCCTTATATTGCTATAAATTTAAGCATCTTGAAACAAATTCAGCCACCTTCCTTTTTCATTCTAACAGAAAAAACTATTAATTAAATTATTTATTCATGTTATATATTCCTTTATGTGCATCCCATCACGAATGGTGGTAATCATATTGAATTTGTTCCTAATAATCTCTAGGTAAAACCATCCAGTTTCTGATGCACGACACTAAATTCTCATATATCCTCCATACCTCAATGGTCTCTCCACTATTGATCTATAACTTCACATTCATGAATTCTACATCAGAAAATCTGTAACTATTTAACAATCCTTACCAAATAATGAACAAGTTAAAATAGATGAAAAAAATAACATCAACACGATCTTCACATTACAAACTCAAGATGGCTAGCATATACACCAATAGCCACTCATTTAAATCCCATTTGAAAAATGATTAAATGACTTCTACCCTAATGCATATCCCATTATATTTATTTTCCTTGGTGTATGCATAATGTTAAAATTAAACATTTGTAGAGAATCAATCCATCTGATTTTTCTCAGATTTAAATACCATGGAGAGATAATATGTTCTAAGAACTTATGATCTATAAACATAGTAAATTTCTTACCAAATAGATAATGATGCCATGTCATTAAAGCATAGCCTATGATAGCTAATTCCAAATATTGTGTTGGGTAGTTCATCACATGAACCCTTAATTTCCATGTGACATAAGAAAAACCATGGTTTCCTTTCATGAAGAAACACCCAATCCTGGACCCTAATGAATCAATATAGACCACAAACCCTTGTTAAAATTATAAAATAACAAGATTGATAATGATGTAAGGTGGAATTTTAGCTCTTTAAAATAGTTCTGACATTTCTCAGTCCATTGGAATTGAACATTATATATTTCCAATGTTTTCATCGAAAAATATAGTCATGGAAAATAATGAACATTGTGTCGGTATTAACTATCTATATCGAGGAAACTTCTTATCTCAAAAAAAATAATTTGATGGTTTTTCAGGGATAACAACTTCTATCTTATCTAGATCCAATAAAATCCCTTTTTCAAAATTTACATGGTTGTGAAAGCATACCTATTCTATAAAAAAATCACAGTTTCATAATTTAGAATTCAAATGACTTTCTATCAGGATTTATACCACTATGTACAAGTGTTTCTCATGCTCATCTCTTATCCATGAATACACCAATATGTCACCAACAAACTCTACAAAATAGAATCCATTTATTACTATATATATTATTCATAAACTCAAAACAGACCACCGGTGAATTTGTAATACTACAAGGTACTAACACATATTCATAATGGCCATGTCTGCTCCAGAAAAATGTTATTGGAATGTTCTCATTTTGAACTCAAAATTGGTGATATACTGATCACATTTCAATCTTACAAAAACAATGATCTCCATCCAATTTATCAAAAAAACACCAATGCATGTATGTGGATATTGATTCTTTATTGTAACTTGATTATCCTTATGATAATCCCCAAAAGACTTAGTGTTCCAACCTATTTCTTCACAAACAAGACTGGCACTACCCAAGGATATTTTTATGGATAAATGAAACACCTGGATTAAAGTTCTTATGTATTCACCTCTAAATCCTTTAATTAAATTATATTTATTTGATAAGACATAACTTTAATAAGACTGGTCCATGTGGGGAGATCAATACTAAACTCCATTTATCTTACAGGAGGGCGGCTTGAGAAAGTTTCCGAAAATACATCCAAAAACAGATGAAATACAATTGGAAAACAGCTATTCTAAATCTCTTCCATGGATGGCACAATCAACGCCACCAATTTGTAAAATATCATTCCAACTATTGGTTGAAATTTTTTTGTTGCACCATCTCCAGTTTCCATTCTCCTATAAAGAGATGATCAGAGCCATCCTCTATCGTTAAACTAACTGTTCTTTTCAAAGAGTCGATTTCAGCATTGAAAATTACTAATCAATCCATACCTATGATTACATCATATAAATCCATCTCTAGACTAGATAAATACCATTTCATCTTAACTCCATCAAACATTATAGAACATTCATTACACAGAAAGTCTTTACATTTTCCATTCCCAAGATGAATTTGAAGATATATGGCTGAAGGATTCATCACTAGTTTTAAAAATAACAATTCAATTGAACAATAAGAAGTAAATGATTGTTATGCACCAGTATCAAATGTCACTTTCATAAAGGACTGATTTAAAAGGATCATACCTATCATAGTGGATGATCAAGCCTAATCATCCAAAAAAACATAATCATCTTGATATTATTTCTTCATTGCAGCACAATGATATTTTTCCCCTACTATGATTTCTTTTATTGATGAGTGATTTTATTCCAAGAATCAACATGTCTAGATCCATTCTATTGATGAGTCTTATTCTACTTCCATCAACCCATAAAAACATATGATGCATGTGACACTTGAGAAGTTTTTTATTCATCCGAACATGGAGAACTGCAACAATAGCGCTAAAGATGCCTCATATTGTTGCAATTATTGAATGTTCTTGGTGGTGTCCCACACTCTCGCTTCATGTGGTCGAAGGAACCACATTTGAAACATCCCAATAATTTCATGAGTCTAAGAAAAAGATTCATTGATCCAGCCATTTTATTCCTGCAAATCATTTTTTTTTATTTTCTAAAAGCCGGATTGAGGGTAGCTGGTTCCCTTGCAGCCCGGTTTGAGGATAACCGGAAACCTCACAACATTCCAGCTTCAAACCGGCATAAGCGGGATACATAAAACAGCAAATCAAATTCAAAATCAAACATTAGTCGATCCACGCGCCTCCTCGAGCCACACGCCACCTCCATCCATTTTATTCATATTCATGCTCCCTCATTGTATAAAGGTTCCTGTATTTTGGATTCCTCTAGCATTAGAGTTCCCATCTGTTCCTATTGAAATCAATATTCATCCTGCTACCATGTCTCTTGAAAAATCTCATTCAGACACCATCACTATATTCACTATCTCTGCATAATTCGTAATACAGACAAAAACAATATGCAAGGGAATATCCTACCTTAGTCTCGATTCAATGATGCATTCCTTCAATGATTCACCAGCCACAACTTCAGGTGAAAATCGCACCAAATTAATGAATTTATCCCCATACATGGTCAAATAGTGATTTTCTTGGTTCATGATGACAAATTATACCATTATTTGGATTTTGATCCTGTTGCAATATAATTTTTTTATGAACAATCAATCAAATTCCTCCTAACATAGGCTGTGATCCAATTTATCCTACACCACCAGATCCCACCACTGGCATGAATGATCTTTGAGCATATACATTCCCCTCATATATTTTATCTTTTTTGGTGTGTTGATGAAATAAAATATATGATTCATCATATTCATCCACACCTCTGCCCTTTATTTTTCAGAATCAGCATGGAAGACGGGTGATTTCTTCTTCTGTAACTAGGCAGAATGATCCACATGTCTTGGCTCATCCCTCTGATTCCCTGTGTCAACATCCTCAAATCATGGATGTTACTCTGAACCAGTTTGTGTTTTATCTATGACTATGGTGTAACCACAATCTCCTCATCCTCATCCTAATTGGTTTCTAGGTTTCATATTGGGTACCATACTTGATAAAGAAAACAAATCATAATTATCACTCTCTAGAAACTAAAGTCTTACAATTAAAATTATACAAAATCATACTATCTAGTAATGCATTCCATAGGAAGCTTTTTCTATGGTCAATCATTTTGATAAAATTTCATCATGATTTTGAAAATAAAACTATTTTAAAAATACCAAAATCATGCCCTTTAAAAAAAATTTAATTTGAAAACATATATATATATATTTTTTAATAATATTTATTTTTTAAAAAATAAAAATTCATTAACCTAAATGAGGTATGCACTCTTAGTGGGATGTCATTCTTCTAATGCATGTCATGCTTGTATCATTAGTTAACCCCTTGAAAATGAGATTCCAAGTCTTATAAGTGTCTCCAAAACACTTATGTATCCAACTACCTAGTAACTAGAAATTTATCATTAAAGGATAGTTATGACGTTTTATGCTCTACAATTCATGTTCCAATAATCCAACTCCTTTATATGATTCAAACTCTGGAAATATACATGAATAAATTCAAATTCAAGGCTGAAATCCCAAACCAGTTCAAATACCACATGTTCTATAAATATATTTAGATGGACCAAGATGATACCACTTTTCTCAAATAAAAATTTAATCGAACAAAACAAATAGAATTTGTAACACCATGCCCCTTCTCACTGGCTTGATAAGGAATTGAGCTTGTACTAGGAGTTTTTTGACATCCCCATGATTCTAAATGATGACAATAAATATCTAATAGATTTAATACATATGGGGGATGATTTTACCTTTAAGAGTAAAACAACTAACCAACCCATATATAACCAAACAAAACACTATATGATGCATGATGATCATGAATGACAACTCAAAAACTCATTTATCAAACTCATATTGCATTAAGGTACCGTAGAATAAGACTACAATATAAATGTAAAGAGTTGATGAAAAACTTATAGAACTCCAAGAACACAATTTGACTCCAAAATCCACATGCTTCATGCTACACCATCGCCAACATCCCGTGTATCATGTGTTAGTGATAATGAAGTGAGATAGATTACATTTTCTCATGTCTCATTATATGACATCTGCAAAAATCACCCTAATGCCAAATCTGGGGTTTATACTAAATCAAATTAGGATTTCCCAAATGACTTCCCAAATTATGACACAAGGATAAAAAATTTAGAAACATTTATATAAATCAATTTATATAAATAAAATTCTAAAACCATTTATAATTAAATATAAAAAAATTATATATCAATCATATTTCCAAAAAAAACACATTTTTTTAATGAAATCAACAAATAAATTCATTAAAATCCTTTCATAAGTTCCATTTGGCATAACCATTCCATTACACATATCCAACCATTCATGAATCATTATGAATTTTTCATACTCATGAGATGTATCTTGATCATCTACCAAGACATCACAAGGTAATTATATAAAATTTTCCATTAATCCTTTGGTACCGAGAAGAAAGTATTATTTCCACCAATCCTCATACGTGGAATACAGACACACACACCATCTAATCACAAAAAACATTCCAATCCAATCATAACAAAACCCATTCAGAAAATCATCCTTTTTATCTGTACCCATTTCCTTGATGCCATATTAGAAATCCATAAAATAAATATTTTGAAATACTTATTTTAAATTCAAGAAACCAAATAAATTTTCGAAACAAATTACAATAATTTTAAAATTTATCCAAAAACCATAAATTTTCACCAAAGAGGACATATACCATGATTCTCACAACAATTTCATAATCGATTTCATTAAATTAATCCAATTTTAAACTAATTATATCAGTTCAGGAAAGAGGAGTCCTAAGTGAAACCACCTACCTTGAATTTTAATGCTAAAAATGAAGAAAGTCATACAAAATGTTCATGAAACTAGGTAAAATCTCAAAAAACCTTCCTTAGATCTCTTCCCCATTAAAAATTGAACAATACTAAATATATTTTGCATCCAAAATGTTATACCAACCCACAATAGGCATAGATATAATATACCTAAATATGGAGAAAAATAGATCTATTAATAACATTAAGAATAATGATTAACGATCACATACCACTGGGAATTTCCTTTTAATCACCAAGGGAAGCCTTTAGACCACCATCGGGTCAATGGAAGAACCTTCCTTGGACATTTGGAATGAAAATTCCTGATTTGAGGCCAGAAATGATAAAAAAATATACAGTTATAGGGAAAACCAATTGAGATATACAATTTAAGAAAGTGGTTCCTTTCCTTGCATTGTTTAGTCGCATGAATTTGAAAACCATGCACTAACTGTGATCCACCAACTGACTTAAGGAAAACCCTTGCACAATCATATTGCACAATCTCAAAACTGTTTCACCACACTAACTAAAGTTGTTACCTTAAAAGACCAAAACCACTTCTCAGAGCACACAATTTCTATTAGCCAAACACATGGTTTAGAAAAACCATGTGACTCCCATATTCCTTCTCTTCTCCCCCCCCCCTCTCACTATGCATGGTATCCTATAGGTGTTTCATTGTTTTCAAAAATCGTGAACAACCCACACACCTATTTAAATGATCCAAAGCTCGAAAATTTTTCTCCAAACTCTCAGAAAATTCATCCTTATATATTATACACTTAAAAATCATAATTAAATGGTTACATACAAGAAAACGGTGGTGCTACATAGAAATCATCTTCTTCTGTTGGGATGTTACTATTGAGATACATTATCTTAGAGCATCTATCATAGTGGATAAGAGGTGCAACTGTTGTATTGTTTCTAGAAAAAGTATATCTCTTACTATTATATCTATAGAAATTCATATATCATTATCTGTAGGTGATGAATACTATTAATATATCAACCATTCTTATATCTAGAAATGTACATATCCTTTAAAATAATTTACCGTTGAACTTATAAAATCATATACTACTACTGTGAATTATGATCTATTGTTGCATTAATTTAAGATATACCTTTTTATTTATAAATTATCATCCATTGGATTAATATGTAGATTTTTCATTGGAGGTATATGGATATCTATCATTTCTCTCATAAAACTATGTACAGTTGTAGATTTAAAAAAATCTACGATGGTAGATTTATGATGATCAACAATTGGGTTCTAATTGTATATTCCATTGGATGATTACAAGGAAATATACCATTGGTGAACTAATATACCATTGTAAAACTAATGTAATACTGAAACAAACAAAATTTCTATAATTTCATGTGATATTGTGTATTGCAATGGATGATACTGTCGATAAACATACACAATGAAAAATAAAAATTGTTGTTGATGTTGTGTAATGATGGTGAGACTGATTCTACATTTAATGTAACTGGAATGGGATAAATGGAATGTATAATAGTTACAATGAAATGATAAATAACCTCCCATTGGTAATGTATAACAAACTAGTCAGTGCATCCATGAAGGAAGTCAGTTTGATGTAAGAGATAATGAATAGTACTTCATCATTTCATGTAGAGGATTGAAACACAAACATTAGTGAAATTTAAATAGTATAAACAATAGAATTAGATTTTGGAAAACCAAAAATAAATTAATACACTTCCTGTATATTTCAAAAAATTCAATAATTTATTCAATCTCGCAAGTATATTAAGATATATTTCTGGTAATTAGTGAAATACATGATTTGAAAACTGCAGAAACAATTGATGTATTTCGGCCTATTTTTGAGGCACCTAAACTAGTTTTTTTATTTTCATGTAATTACATTTAATGTAAAAAAATTTATTATATTTCTATCCCAAAATAGTCAATGTAATTCCAATGTGATTATAAAATGTATCAAAATATAAGAACTATTTTGATTTATTGAAAATCATGATTTTTAGAACTATTATATTGACATTTATCATTTTTTCACCACTTAAAAGAAATTAAATCACATTTTCTTATTATTAAAAGTAGATTAATATTTTTTCTTTCCAATGGAACATGTTTCATAATAATACAAGAGTTATCATAAATGTTATAAAATAATAACCATATAAAATTTTACAACACTATAAGCATAAAAAATATTATTCGTACCAGAATAATATATCATTTTTTGATCAAAATGAGAACATATTAGATATTTAATTATACATTTACAATATCTAAAATAATAAGATAAATATGTTATATTTTAAATGAATTAGTAAGTTAAAAATCGAAGGACTATTAATCATTATATAAAACAAATGTAGATATTTTTTAAAAAATAGATGTTAACATAAAATTGAAAGAGGGTTTTATATTTAAAAATAATAATAATAAATAAATAAAGGCATCCAAAAAACTAATCCTTTTAAAAATTACAAAAATTAAAGCATGATTGTATAAAACTATCCCTATTTAGAAATTTTTCACAATGTAAATATCTTTTAAATAAAAAACTGATTAGTTTTCAACCATATAATATTCTCCATAGGAATAGATATTTATTGTATGTTAATCAATAGAAATAAAAAATTTAAAAAAATTATAATTTACCAAGATGAATTTTTTTTTCTATAAAATTGAATAATTGAAGTATTTGGTGAGAATATTTGACAGATAACTTTCTATAGGAATATATTCAATAAAAATATCACCATTACTAACATAGTGTCAAAGAAATTGAAATTTAATTTATACATGCTTATTTATATAATGAAATAAATGGTTCTTTGAAATATAAATCAAATAATAACTATCAAAAGAAATAATAATATATTAAAAAGAATAACCTTATTAATAAAATGTTTTTAAATCAATTAATATTGAGAGAAACAACGTTAATAATAGATATACTAACATTATGTGGTTAAAGAATTAATAGGGTATTGTTTTTTTAATTCAATGACACTAACTTATATCAATTATATTGTAACCTACATAAGGCTCTCTTTCTATCATGTCAAAAGCCCCGAAAAATCAGAGTCAGTGTTACAAATTACATAAAAACATCTACAATAAAAAATTACACTATTAACTGTTCTTTTAAAATATCTAAAAATACAATTAACATCTTTTACATGATACTACAATGATCATATTAAAATCTAACAGATAATAAGACATTAAACATAATATCAGAGATTAAAGTAGTTAAATATAAAAAATATTCAATCTGTCCTGTATATAATTTAGATTAAACATATTTTTCCAAAACATTAGAATCTATTTTAAATGAAATACAAATTACGCTTACTTATGATTTATACGACTCCAGAACAAAATGTTTCACTAAATATATTCAATATTTTGATTAATTAAAAAATATTCCATCATTTCCAGGAAAAATTTGAAGTACCAGAATATATTTGAATTCTATCATAAGGCTCATGTCAAATTCATCTACCATAAAATTCAAAATATTTTAGTGAATAAAGTCATTTTAATATCCAAAAACAATATCATTGATATAATTTATTTTGAAATTACATATCATTTAAATTTATTTTAATAAAAAAAATTAGATATACTTTACCTTTTAAAAAATTAATTTTCAATAAAAATTAATAGTCTATCATAAAAAATAATTATGTGATTTCTAAATACAATATAATTCATTTGGTAACATAAAAATAATATTACGGAATATAAATTTTTCAAGTCTAGGTGGTTTAGAAAAATAAATTTCATCTCAAATAAAACCATTTACAAATTAAATTTTCAAATCCAATTAAAATATCATAAAACAAGAAAATTTAAAAAGATAATAATATTCTAGTAGATTAAATTCTAGAAACTATTAAAAAACATTCATCAAACTATATGCCTTCTTTTTAACAACATGCTTGAGAAATAAGTCAAGATTTATTTTTGAAAACTGTTCTAGATTTATCCATTTTATTGTAATACATCCATTTACTTTCAATAACATTCTTTTCTTTAGGGTTTTTAACTAATATAAAAACTTTATTTCTAAAAAATGATTATGTTTATTATACATAATAATAATTAAATTAGAATCATTTAAAGAATCATATATTCTATGAAGAAGAATTTCAGATATAAAATATTAATTGGAATAAAATTGTCACGAACAATTCTGAATTTTAATATAAGGATCAATATTACCAATTACATGTTCAATAAGATGATATATGTGTGTCTTATATAATCTATGGTCAGGTTGAGAATGTTTATACACCCCCTCAATTGAATCATTCATATCTTGATGTATTTTCACTAAAATTAAAATCCCTAGAAACATAAAAAAAATTATTATAATTAAAAATCAATATCACATTATTTTCATTAAAAATAACATGAATATATTCCTTAATAACAATAGTTATTTTATTGTAAACTCTATATGTTGTACTAATATTCGAATAACTAATATAAATACCATCATCAGTTTTAGCAGAAAATTTATCTAATTTGACTTTACAATTTGAAATTATAAAACATTACATTGGAAAAAAATAAAATAAACATCATTAGAAATTTTATTTTTGTATAATTCAAGATAATTTTTCTCTAAAAATGACTGTGAATAATTATTTTTGAAATATAAAATTAGAAGAAAATGATTCAGCCTAAAAATATCAAGGAAACAAATATTCAAATAACATAGTTCATTTCATTTTAATGTAAATTCTATTTTTTCAATATGTAACACCATTTTACTCGGGTGTTCTAGGAGTATAAAGATTACTAAAATTACCAGTAAATTGAAAAAATCAAATTCAATGTTATGAAATACATCTCCTTATTCACAAAAAATAGAATCATCATACAACATTTTACTAATTTAATTAAATTTAAAAAATAAAAAAATATAGAAAAATAGTTATTTTATGATAAATACATTAAACCCATATAAATATACTTTAATTTAAAATAATATATAAAGTATATTTACTTCCACCATGACCATAAATTTAAGTGTGATCAAATGAAACAATATATACTCACATTAATGATAAATTAGTACTTATATGATTGATAGGTATCAAAGAAGATTTACATTTATTTACTTTCATGCCAGCATAAAAAACATGATGATGTTCGCTCTTCAATGTTACAAACAATAGAAAATTCTCATTTTTGAAGAGATTGTGTAAAGTTATGAAATCAATATTTTTTAATCATTGATCCCAATAGACGTTATCATTATGTGACGTAATTAAACACATGTCATGTTGAATAATTAGTTTAGTAAAATCAATTTTATAAATATTTTACTTTTGGGTAGTATAAAATATGAAATAATCATCTTTAACAAGTATATAATTATGGTTTTCAAATTTATCATTACGTCCAATATCAATTAATTGAGATATAATAATTAAATTATGTTTTAAACCCTCAATATATAAATATTATAAATAATTGTATAATTCTATATACTAACTTCACCAAAACCTATTACTTTTCCATTAGAATTGTCTCTAAATGTAGTAGTTCCTCTATAACATGTGTTATAAGTGGAAACTTTTGATGGGTATCTGGTCATTTCCTAGAGTATCCATTTTCAATGTACCATATGTCATTCCTGAGATATGAAAGGAGTTTTTCCTATGAACATTTACTATACAATTTTGGATTTCCAGCTTCATTGCACCCCATAAGATTATAAATAAACCTTTTAGGTACCCATATGAAATTTAAACATATATTTTAGCATACTATAGATAAATAAGATGTGTAAATATTTTTTTTGTAAATATGAATAACTATTTAAATATAAGAGAACAAACATTTGTATAGAGACCTTTGATGCTACTTTTAAAACATGTAACAGTATATGTACCACTATTTATTACTTCTAACAAAATAAGTTTTTAACATTTGATATAATCATATATCATAGACAAATCCATCATAATTTCTTTATTTTTTCTCGAAGACATCATTTTTGACATTTTTAATAAACTTGAGTAAATATATATAAAATATGTTTCATGACATTTAACTTTTGTTTCCAATATTTCATTTAAATCAGGAGAAGATTTCAAATTATCATAAACCATATGAGGAGAAGAAGAGTAAGTATTTCATTACATTAAATTTTATTCTAAATCAACATTATATTCATGAGGAAGTTTTTCATTATTTTTTTCACGATAATTAAATAATTCAATATCATTGAGATCATATTTTCATAATAATTCAATTTAATCATTTACATTAGTAAAATTTATATTTTTATATTCATAATAAGATTCTAAATATCTAAAATAAAATCTTCAATCCCTAACCTTATCCAGAGACTCAAAAAATCACTAGTTTGTATATTCTTTCTCATTTACATATTGTTCTCTAGAATCATATTCTCCAATAAAACTCCAAATATATAAAGATTCTATTTTTCCATCTTTTTTTGTTTTGAATTATTCTTTATGTTTTGAAAATATGTCTTGATATTACCTTTATTCCATCACTCAAATAAAGTAACATCTTAATCATTATAATTAATAATTAATTTTATATCTTCCTTTTGTTTCCCCTTTTTAGGATTTCATCTAAATTAGTTTCAAATACATTTATATTTCATTATTTTGTATTCTCTAGTAAAAGAATGATCCATATAATCTTATAACAATATATTTGATCTTAATCAGAATATTAAACAGAGACATCATTCACAAGTTTAAAAGGTAATCTTTGTTTGACAAATCTTTATTTATGTTTGTCAGTTCTAGTTCATAATAAATTTGTGTGCTAGTCAACTGATTGATAGTGTACTCTTTAAAGAGTTTTATTTCATTAATTATGACCTTATATGTGTTCCATTTATTATGTAGTTAATGGAGTAATTTTTCATATCATATTAGGTTTTCCAAAGCATAACCATGTGAATTCATTTAATTCACAATATTTGTCAATCTATGGAAAATTTTGTGTACCTGTTCATTTTCAACAATCTTAATGTCTTTTTACTTATCCAAAATCATTCCATTATTATTTTGAATAAATATTTATGAGGAATGGTGAGGGACCGGAAGAATCATCCACATCTCTTGAGTTGTCTTATATGAAGAAACTTGAATACAAATTCTTTTGTTAATAGAACATTGTTATATATTAATAACATTGTATTTTAAATTAAAATTAATAGAATCTGTTTCATGAGGATTATTTAGGTCAACATGAATTAGAGTTTATTGTTTTTCTATAATGAACAAGTTTTATAGGATTAATTGTTTTAGGTATGCCTCCAATCAGTATCTCTATTAGTCATATTCATTTCCATCAAAGTGAGGTGACTTTTATGGAATCCAAGAATCATTTACACTCACTCCTTCAATATTAATGATTTTTTTACCATAGATTATGATGTCTGTGAAGAGTTTATGAAAAATAAAATAAACAAATCAATATTAAAATGATAAAAAAATTAAATTGAACAAGAATATATAATAATTGTTTTGTATCGAATAAAATAATAATACAGATAAACTATCCTTAAATAGGGTTAGAATCTGATACTGTTATCCAAAATCTATTCTTATGTATTCCATTAGAGTTCCCTTATAGTTAAAATTAAATATCATTTAATTATGTTTTTTAAGGAGGATGAATTTGAAAAAAAAAATCTTTACAGATGACCCATATAGTATGGAACTAGAATTCAGATCTTATGAAATCTTAATTGGTTATGATGTTAGACATCAAAATATAAACTAACATGGAATGTCCATATTAAAGCACAATTCTATATATATTTTAAATTATTTGAGAGATACTTCAGAAACATTTTTTATGATTATTTTTTTTCAATCCTTTGGAATTGGTAGGCGGGGACATTTGTATATAGTTATATATATTTTAATAAAAATCCAGAGAAGTTAATTAATGGTGGGGAACATGATTATATTCCTTGGAGTAGGTACGAAATTATGTCAAGATACAAAATAATAGTTAAATAAATACTAAAAAATTCATTAAACAGTATTAATGATATCATGAATTCAAAAGATATATATTTTTTAATAGGAATCATTTAGTAGGTTTTTTGAGAGTATCAATGAAGATAATCCTTTTGATGAAACTTTTCTTATTTTTGGAATGTTTTTTCAAAAAATTATTATCATGTATTTTTTATATAGATGCATGAATTTTATTTAATGGAATACTTTATCTAATTATCTTAGTGAAGAATGCTAAATTTATATTTTTTCCTCCTAGGATTATAGAAGGCATAGTGGTATCTCTAGTTACCAACAATACATCACATTATTTTACATTAATATTTTCATGAATTTATTTGAGGGTTCCTTATATTTGTATATAATGATGATGAATTTAATGACCATCTTATATGTTGTTTCATTCCTTTTGAGGATGAATTTTTTTGGGGGATGATATAACCACATGTCTTCTCAACTGAAGGACATATTTTTATGGTTGGAATTAGACACTCAATATTGTTTCAATGGATGTATTAAAACTAAATCACCACAAATTATATATTTTTATTAAAACCAATAATGTGGGATATTTTTAAAAATTGATTACGGTGGGATGTGGTGATGAATTCCACGATCAACCAAACTCACAATAGACATACATACTAAACAAATGGAACTAGCAAATGATTAAATAATTAAGCTAATCTCCTCCCATCCATTTAAATAAAATCATTCATATTATATGTTTTCCAAAATCCATGTTCAAATTATCTCTATGTTATTATCAATAATATCATTAATTTCTCATATATAACATATGATGATGAAGTGAATGATTATGTTCTCTTGTAGAAAGTAGGATACCATGGAAGAGATTGTTTCCACAATGGATTGTTCAATGTTGTTGTGACTGAAAATAGAGATTCCTCTAAGCATAGACTCCGTCTCTATAGTTGGAAAATTACATTTAACATAAAATTAATTAAATAGAAAAATCCTATATCAAATCATATAATGAACCAATAAACCTCCCTATATTATACCATTGGCATATTATCCATCTATATTAAGTTTGAGAACACTATTAGATGGATTCCAGCATACCTATAACCCTTGATAGATAGTATTGATGCCATGTGTGCATTAATAATATAGATGTTTTATGTTTATGATTTTAAGAGATAAAATCCACCACTTTGTATTAAACCCAAGTTCATTAATAAGATAGTTATATTTCACATTATGGTTGTGATGAGTTCACCTAAAACCATGGGTACTTAATTTATTATTTTTCTACCAAATAGTGAAAAAATATTTAATAAATATCATATCATTGTCCTATAATTAAATAGAAATATATACTATATTTTGACACTGTGAACTCATAAATTTGTTTATTGAATCTCTCCGATTATCAAGTACAATACATGACCCAATGATACTCCAATTAAAGAAAACCCATTCCCATAATAAAAATAGATAAAAAACATCTGAATATGTTCTAAAAATAAGAATGTTTAGATTTTAAATGAATTTATTTACCTTTCATGTCGAGTTCATAAGGAAATGTTTTATTATAAACACATGAAAACTTGATGCATAGCCTCACATGAATATTTTTTCCCCAATGTATTTTATCCCATATATCTGTATATTTTTTAACATGAATAATATTTGGAAAGAAATAACAGTATATGATATTTAACCATTAAGGGTATATAAAAATATACTTCATTCCTCTTACATTAAAATGTTGGAGGAAATTAATTTCTCCTGTATTTAAATAACTTTTTATATAAGCATCATGGGATCGTTTGATATCTTAAATGAAAGATCAAAATATGGACAACCTTTGTGGTGATGTTATTTTAGAGAGAAATTATTATTCCATATTTTAATATATCCACATCCCACAATCCATATAGAAGGGATAATTAGGAGATAATTATTACCTTTATTGTCAATTATTGGAATGAAATGATATTATTTAGAGTCTTTGATTTATCTTATTTTTGGTTTTGGAAAAAATATTCATTTCTGATTAAAAATTTAAAATAAACAATTTATCATTAGTCGAGTACTAGATTCATAAAATAAATTTTTTCTTTAGTCCAGGATTGGGTGGTTACCTTGGGATAATATTTTCATATATTTAGGCTTATGTAGAGTTGGTTCATATTGGTGGTGAGCCATTAAATAAAATAAACAATGTAGTCATTAATTATGAATCAAACATATTTCAAAAATTTATATGTTAATTTTATAGAAAATTACATGGGGAGTTGGGGCGGTTGGAAGAGACATCCAGTCAAGTGACCATCTTCATTGGAGATCGAAGGGAGCTTTCCGAATATTGATGGATCACTACGAAATATGCATAGTTTTTTAATATGAAATGTTATATTTTATCCTTATCATTTAAATTCAATTATTATGTACGTACCTATAGATATAGAAATGATATTAATGTTTATTCTTTTTAATGTTGAGATGAACCTTCTTGTCTCATAATTTTTAAAAAATAATGCATTGGTTTTGATAAATTTAATAGATAATTATTTCGGGTAAAAAACTCCCACCTTAATTATGGAATGAATTCTATTGAACCATAATAAATCCTATTAAGAAATTAATTTTTTTATCAAATAAAATCAAAATTCATTGGATTAATTTAAATATAATTCAGTAACTTTGAGAAAATATATAGATAATTATTATGGTTTTTTATATTTAATGAATAATTCTCTATTATTATTGATTCCACAGACATAAAATGTATCTCTATAGAGGTATTAAAAAGAGGGGCCTAATTTATTAAGAATCAGTTTGTTTGGATTTATAGTGTGTATGTTTTCTAAGATATATGTATATAGAATTCTCCCCTTCACTCATAATTTTGGGAAAACATGTCAGAGAATCGTGAAAATGGATATTGGATCTAGAATCATTAGGGTATAATATACTTTCAAATTAATTTGAGTTTCTAAAAACCAAATTCTCTCTCTAAAAAATTCTCCAAGTGGTTGTTTATAACATAAGGGGATAACAATGCTAAGGAAACTGGTAAAGGGATCTGGCCCATCAAATCCTTCATCAAATGGCCATAGACACTCCAAATATCCATATTCATTGGAGCGAGATATAGTCAATCATGGATTTGTAGTGAATAAATAAATGTCCTATTGTTTTAACAATATAGTTTTGTAATTATTGCATCACACATAGCTAGTAGTAATATAACGCACAATGTGAAATCGTTATGTTTTGTAGATCATATTGAATTTCATGTTTTTAGATTAGTCGTATATTGATTTGGGGATGAGGAAATTTCATATCCATGGCGAAATCCAATTTTTAAAATGTGTGTGATAGATTTTGTTATATTTAAAACAACCCACTATGTCATTGGGTGTGAGAAACTATAAAAAATTTAATATATAGATGTTTTCTTCATTAGTGATTGTTTGAAACATCATTAATTCATTTACTTACATTTAAAAAAACATCAATGAATGATGTGTCAAAAATCTTATGATATTTAAAAATTTCAGTAAAAAAAATCATGATTTTTTTCTGGAAACATATGTAACTATTTTTTTATATATAAATGATTCTAAAAATGTTTCTAAATGAGGTGATGTGAATTAGTAGTTATTCAATAAAATATTTTATAAAATTTAATATCCACATTTATAATTTCTTAACAAAGTTTTTTAAGCTGAAATTTTTAGGAAACTTTTTTGTACAACCCTACCCTCCCTACCAAGCATGATACTCCTCTCCAGTTACCCTCCTAGAGGTAGACCTTCCCCAAAAAGTCCTCTCTGGTCTCCTCTAACCCACCCCTCCAGGCCCTCCATCGTGTCCTCCTACCTCACCCATGTGTGTTTGACTATATGGTTTTATAGTTGACCACCACCCATATAAATGATTAAAATTATCAGTCCACGATAGTCGAACATAAGACGTGCATAATCCCAAATATCGCATCCCACCCTTCTAACCACCATGTGAAATGAGATTTCATGAGATATATGTACATTGTAATATTTATATATATATTATTTTTAAAAATATTAATATACATATATTAATATTTATTTATTTATTTATTTTATTTTATTTTTTAATAATTATATATGTGCACATATATTTTTATAATATATATATATATCATTATATTATATGTATTTTTATATTATATGTCCATGTATATATATATGTTTATCCTTATATATAGATTATGTTTATATGTGTGTGTCTGTGTATATAAATATATATGTCTTTGTAGATATATAATTATAATTATAATATATATATATATATACCCATCCATGTTTTAAAATAGTGGTAACAATTTAATTATTATTTCTACATTTAAATAAAAACATGAATAACTTTAAAATATATAAATACTTATAAAAATAAGTATGTGAATGTGTGGGTCACTATAATTATATATATATTTATGAATATATGTGATTGGGTATATATATATATATTTCTATGTCTATATATATTAATGTCAATATAAATATATATTAACATCAATGTAGTTATTTTCAATATATATATACATAAATCTTTCTAAAAAACGTAGCAAATTTAGAAACTTTTTGGAGGAATAGTTTTTAATTCATTGATTTTTTGTGTGGATGCATTGGTAAGATAACAAAATTTTTTAGGAAACATCTTGAATTTAGAAATTGTTTTATGATGCATCCATAAACTAGTGACATTTTTGTGAAATGTTTCTAAATTAGTCGTGTTTTTAAGGAAGTGTCACTAAATTAGAAATTTTTTGTGAAATATAGAAAAATCAGCTATTTTTGGGAAACATAGTTGCATGTAAACATGGATTTTTTTTAAAAAAGTATCTAAAAACATTACTAAATTCATGTTTTTTGTATATTGAGAGGTTCACTTTTGATGGGGGAACAAGGAATCCCCAATTTGTTTTATAAAAATTGGAAATGTGCGGGCCCATGTGTTGTCTATTTTGGACAAAAAAATTGGTTCACTCTTTGGGAAAACATTTTCCCAATGGAAATATGATTGGTTTATTTTGAATATTTTTTAGGATGAATTAGGTTATTGATGATGAAATTAATTCTTCATTAATTGTTATATGTGTAATAATTATTTAAATTTTTTTGAATTATAATAATAAACGGATTTATCCACCTCAGTCACAAGATATAAAATTAATGAGTAAAACGAGCTATATGAAATGAGAATTTGGGGACTATGATATCAATATTTCTTGATCATATGGGTAAATATTATTATTTTTTAATAACTGTATATAACTAAATAATCATGAGTTTTATGTAAGGAGTGTAAATTACCCACACAGAGGAGTTTCCTAACTATGGTATTTGGTGAATAGTCTATTTTAATTAACCGATAGTTTTGAAAAGTGGATTATAGTATAATAAATTGAATTATTATCCGAATAATGATAATCATCGAATATGTTTATTTCACCTATGGAAATTAAAAATTTATAATGAAGATATGAATTTATATAATTGTAAAATAAAAAATCTTTTAATGTGAATAGAAAAATAAATTAATGTGTTAATATTTATGTTTAAGGGTATTATTGGACTTACTAATAATGTATGGATGATTTTTTGAACTAAAAAAATCAAGGAAGAATGTTCTAGATAATTTATATATGCATTAAAAATGTTTATCCAGGTTGATCTCCTCAAAGATAAATGGGTGAAATAAATATTCTCACTTATATTATGACTTGAATTTTATTAAAACCCAAAAATATGGATAATGATATGTGTTGGTAAATATGAAATATATTGATTTATGTAATAAGTCACGGTGATGCATTTAGTGTTAGAAAAAAATTGATGGTGAATTTTTTGATTAAAAATGATGTATCATTACTAATGGGGAGTGAATGACAAATGGTGATTCTCTCATTAATGTGTATATAATCGGAATATTTATTATTTTTATTTTGATACCTTTGTTATTAATGGGAAAATATTAAGAAAGTAACTTGTGTAATCCATAGAAAATAAAATTACTTATTATTTGGAAATTTATATCATTTTTTTATTTGGATTCCAAGGTAATTCCCTAATAGTGTTTATATATTATTGAATTATAATTCACTTTTTTGATCTTTATGATTTTGTATCCATTGAGGATGATGCAGTTTCATGAAAGCTTTATGTACAGCCTTTTTGGACTAATATGAGTATTCTTAATTGATTGAGGTGATTGATTATGATTACACATCTTATTTATGATATTATTTAGTTTGAAATTGGTGAATATAAAGGGATATTTCTATTATATAGTTAGATAGATATCATTTATCCAATATCAATGTTATGGGACATAAGGGGATGATTAATTATACCTGTATCCAAAAAAAGTTATTATACATGGGTGTGGTAGAGATGATTAATTCCAATAGTATCCATAATATGATAATGTGATGGATGATATTTCACTTGAGTTTTGATATAATTCCTCTCATATATCTCAAGGATCAAGGTGGTCAATGATGTACTAGATACTAACTATTCTCCTCCAAATATGTCTTATATTGAGAAATAGTAGTCATATATATGTCGCCCTGGAGCTTTTTATTTATTCTAGTACACTGATATAATGCTATATCCCTAAATATATTTATGTTCTCCAGCATATGGCCATTTATATAACTACCTCCTTAGGAGATTAGTATTTCCACTGATACTTACATGATAGATAAAGATATTTATTTCCACCAGGACTCAATTATCTATTAATATTTGGTGAATTATTGATAGGGAGAACTCTAATGAGTTATGTAACACCCCAAAAGTTTGTTAAATATTTTTTCAGA
Organism: Viscum album; assembly: GCA_963277665.1. Taxonomy (NCBI): domain Eukaryota; kingdom Viridiplantae; phylum Streptophyta; class Magnoliopsida; order Santalales; family Viscaceae; genus Viscum; species Viscum album. Next base: position 368,180,349 of record OY728146.1, read on the forward strand.
TTATATTAATCTTTTTGACAATTTTACTTTCACGCAAAACCTAATATAGTTGTTTATATAAAAGAACAATGTTTAGCTTGTTTTATATGAAACAATATGTTACTGTTTTACTAAAAGAAAAATTAGATTAAATTTTGGGAGAAAAAATAATATTTTTATCTTTTATTACACACAATAACATGTCCCTTTGATATATCATATTACATGCAAAGCTGCGTTTTTACAGAACTAGAATACACAATAAATTAGATTATTAAAATTTAACTATGCATACAACCAAGCCATATGAATGTATTTTATGAATATGATTATATATATTATTAAAATTTTATTTAAAATTTTATATAAAATGAATTATTTGGATATCAATTAGTAGATGTGAATGAATAAAATATCTGAAAATAAAGAAATTAATATTCTATGAAAGCTATTTTTCTATGTACAAACACAATTTAACCTTTATAAATTAAAAAACCCACTTTAGATTTAATTTTTCAATAAAATTTTTATATTATATAATTAATAAATATTTTTTTACTCAACCAATTGATTTTATATGTATAAGATAATAATAAATCCAATTTATGAATAAGAAAATTGATTTTTTCAAAAACAATATTTTACCACCTTTTTAAGGATAACAAATTATTAATATTATGTTTGAATAATTAGTAATTTTTATCTTAGAAAATAAAATTAATTTTTGAATGAGAAATTTAAAAAATTCAATTGGGTTTTTTTTTATATTCTTTTTGAGAAGTTTTATTATTTGATGAATAGTGAAAACACTAAAATTTAATTCCAAATTACTTTTTCATCTAATTAATTTATATAGTTAAATAATGATTCAATTTGGTTTTGAATAATATATATAGAAAATATGAATCACTTAATACAATATAATTCATCATAAAAAAATAATCATTAATTGGATATAAAAAATTTCAAGCATCGGACCTTTTCAGTTTAAAAACCCAGATTGTCGTTCTGTCTACCTGATTAACATTATAATAATTTCTTCAAATTATATTATTGGAATTTTATTCTATGGAATCCATATTTGAAATAATTATAATTTATAATGTCTAATAATTTGAACATTGTTTTAGATCGAAAATATAAGTTAATGTGATTAAAATTAATTATTGTGATAAAGATAAAACTAGCTTCACAAAGGGCTAAGCATTAATATTAGGGACTAAAATGGAAAATAAACTATTATAGGAGGAATTTTATGTTAATAATTAGAACCTATACCCCCATATATCAAATTTTTAACATCTATGGGGCCACTAGGCATGGTAATAACATGGGTGGAGTTCCCTTTTTTAAAATTTACAAGAATGCCACTCCACCTCAACAACAAAAAGGTAGTCAACCCTCCAACATATTAACAACTATAAATCCATTTGTATCAGTTAAAATATCTCAAATCATCTATAAATCACAAATTTCATTTCTGAATCCTCCATTTTGGTATAAATCAATTCATGGAATCCCTTTGGTTCAAAGTAAACAGTGTTACCCAAAAAAAGGTAAAATCCTTCCTCTTGATCCTATATTTTGCATTCATTATCCACCCCATAAAATATTTTTCCCATGATTATATAATAACCTATGTATAAAAAATATACTCAGATATTGTTATTCTATGGTTTCTACATACACCTACAAACAGTTCAATGTACTGTGTAATGATCATACCCTTATTGTGTAAGGTTAACTACCACCTCAAGAAATGATGTTGTTTGTTTTTAAAATACAGCCTCTCATTGTTGGGAATTATGATGTAAAATATATTTTAATATTATATATATGATCTTTATGATTTTTTTATTCTTCAATAATTATGATATAAAACATACCTTTAGGTTTTCTATTTTTTGTAAATTAGATAAAATTGTTTGGGGATATGTGGACAACCGCCTCCTCAAAGCGATGTGATTCGCTCACACATTTCATAGAATGTATTAGATATGGGTTTAGTGAACTTATATGGTATATATAATCTAATAATTCAACTATAATGATCTTATATACATAAAAATATTTCATTTTCATTCTTTATTTCTATATGAAAATAAAATGGAAATAGCCTTCATGCAAACATACATCCTACTGTCTCGATAAACAGTGTATTCCATTTCATAATACTATATTATATATATTATTATAAATATTTATATACTGAATTTATATTATATATAAATAATATGTATAAATTCTATAAATTGTTAAACAATGATCTATGTAAGATTATGGACACTGAAATGTCTAAACATATATAAAAAACAACATGAATATTACCCTGCCACATAATGTTAACAATGATTTAATAAAAAATGGTAACATAACGTCATAATATATTAATATATTCTATTATATATAATAAAATTGTTTATTTTTAGATTTATAATAGGATTATATTTATTATACAAGATTTTTGAACATGTATGATGAACTTACTGGCTTAAGGAAAGGTTTTCTTGTCTCGCATTTGTTTTTCATGGGAAAAATCCATGTTCACCTCTTATTTTTTTATATATATTGTTTATGAATCCCATGAATGTGTTATACGTTTAGATTGAATAATATTTGATTATTTTCCTAAAAATTTTAATACCTCTTTTTCATTAGGTTTTATGGTTGAATAGTTACCAAACTATTATTGTAGTTTTTTCTAAATTTTCATTCTTAGAGGAACATGATTTTTTATGAACCTATATTTTTTACGAGGTACATATATTCTTCTTTGAAATGTTATTCCATGAATATAATTATTTTCATGATATTATAAGATTCATGAAATTACATTCACATATACGGGGAGTGTGATTCAAAGTTAACAATTGGTAGGAGTCTGATGCTATAATCTCATCATTTATCATGATTTCATATGATTATGAATCCATTGATGAAATATTATTATCCATAAATCCAGAAAAAACAAGAATATTATTATCATCAGGTTATTAAATATTTAGTAATGTATTGTTAACATGTCTACCCACATTGGTATTTATGAAAATTATTAATGTGTTTTAGAGAAAAAACAGAATGTATTTGTCACATTAATCAGGAGTCTATTTTATTCAAAAAATTTATTTTCTAAAAACATTTAAAAAAATATTTAATTATGATTTATTAGGATAATTTTCATGTAAATTGGTTTTTATGAAATGTTTTTTGTTTTAATGTTTTTAAAATGGCTTTAAAAGAGCCTTTACATGATTTCAAATCTATTTTCATGGAAAATATTTTAACAATAATTTTACATAGTATTTATAAGTTTTAAATAAAATTTCAATGAAACAAATTTTGAAAAGTAATTTTGTCATTAAAGGAGTTTCTCAAAGTGAAAAATATATTTTCTACAAGAAATTTTTTTTATTAAATTTTAAATTTTTATTCATTCAAAATAAATTTTTTAAATGGATTTATGAAATGGATTTTCAATGAATGCATATTATCTTTATGAAATTTTTCATGTGATCTTTCAAAATCCTTCTCCATATAAGATGACATAATTTGTTATAGTTAATGCAGTACTATGTAAATAGATCAATAATTCCATTCCAATTCATTCACAGAAATATTAATTTTTTGATGGAATTATTTTTTTTAAACCCATTTCACTTTCATAACTTATATTAGAATGAATATCACTTATTTTGAGAGGATGTGTTTTTCTAATATGATTATGAAACCTGCATATTTTTTATAGGTAATGAGATGATTAAATTTTTGTGATACCCATTTCATTTAATGGTGTATGATATTATATTTTATGATCTTATGGCGCACATATGTATGATTTCATTATGAAATGGTTGAGATGTATATCTACCTCCAATGAATTGAGAAAGTCGGTATATGTCATGTGATAGAAATAGATGGAATGTGGAGTGAACATAGTTCCAAAATAATAGGATGGAATAAAGAGTGACTTGATTAAAAATTACAATGTCAGAAGATGATGTGAACCTAGTTCAATAATACATATATAGACTATGAAATGGACTCGGTTATTTAATACAAGGCTATAATGATGAGTGATCCCAATTAATTAATATAATCCTGGAATGGGATGTGAACCAGGTACCATAATACAAGGTTAGAATAGACAGTTACCTCATTTCAGTAAAATAACTTTTCTACTAGGATAGTCTTGTGTGTTACCCTTGACTACTAAGATAGTTTTAGGATTGAACCCGCTCCACTAATATGTCCAGGTAATTAACTCCTATATTCAATTGAAATTATTATTATATGATTGGGACTCTAACACAAATTATATGTTTTATTCCTATGTTATGATATCAAGGTTAATTCTCATGATTCTATTTTGATTCATTTCTAATGATCTGCAAATATTTATCTCATGATTTATGTTTATGTTCTTTCATATGCAGGGTATGATATTTCTAGTGATATAAACATGTTATTATACCCATTTACTTATGTAATTCTTATGTATCTCTTTTTTTATTCTTTCTGGGCATTTGACCAAACCCCTTTCTTATATTTTTTTCCTTGGGATATGAATAATGTTTTTATTTTAGAGTAATAAAGAGAAATATATTTAACGTTTATGTTTAATATATTTCACAATGTTTGAAGATTATGTTTTCATGTTTCCAAATACACTAATCTATTATGGTCCTCGGTCCTGTATTTTTGTAATCTTTTAAATATTGATAAAAAATGATCTAATATCCATGTATGTTAAGATTGGGTCATCGTTTTTTGAATCAAATTAATGGTTTATTAATCCTTTATAATCTATGATGTTGAATCTTTATAAAGATCCATTGATATAGTTCTACGCATATGCATCGTGAGTTTTCTAAGGAAAAGATAATGTATAAGATATTGTTAAATAATTTTGATGAAGGATATAGTAGGTGGTTTTCTATAAATGCATCCATTCATGGATACTAAATGAGATTTTTCTCAAGAATATATTTATATACCTGTAAAATCCCAAAAAACCATATTTAGATTGATTTCCCCATGAACTAGTGTATGACAGACATCCTGGCTTCACAACTAGTTTGAAGCTCTCAGGGGATATTATTTGATATTGAAAAAAGTCATTACAATCCACCCTAAAGGATTTAAATATATGAAAACTATGATTGAACTAGGATAAACATTATCATTCACATATTAATAATTAATTTGTAATGATTTAGACATCCTATAAAGAGTTTTTCTTGATTTTATGGTTCACCACTCTTATGACTGTTTCTTTGTCTATAAATATTTGTTTTAGTCCAAGGATAGAACACAGGGGAATCGTGTTAATGGTGAATCTAATGTAAAAATTTAATTATTTTCAACCAATGAAACCAAATGTCATTGGATATGGAATGAAAAACCTAATTGATATGATCACACAAATTTCTGAAACTATGAATCATCAGGGAATTATAAACTAGCATAGGGAACAATGATCTTTTGAGTCCATTATTAGGAATCATAGAATATATATTAGTTGTTCTAAAAACCCATTTCTTTCTGAGATATGCATTTTTACAACATAAAATATATTTTCCATTATTCGATGTTCAAACCATGAAAAATCACTTTGGATGTCTACCATCTGGATCGTGAGGTAGATCAATAGTGGAATATTATTTAGAATATGAGATGATAATATTAATTTGACTCTATATAATGAGATGAGTTCACGAAACTATATTTCAATAAGTAATTTATTTATATTATTTTTATAAATATGAAAAAGGAATGGTTATAGCTTTATAAGAAAGATGGTGAATATATTGGTTCGTATGAAAAAAAATTATAAGGATTTTTAGGTACTATTTGGGTATTTTCATCCAACTTGAATGAAAAATTGATATATTATTTGGTGCCTTGAAAGCTAATATTCCAAATTCCTATTCTATTATATTTTTTAGCAGCTGTGAATAAACATTCCAATGTGCTATCTTGGTGGAAATGGAGGTTGGAATTATGTATAAATCCTATAGTGTCGAGTAGAAATGGATGATAGAGTTTATAATAAAACCTAATGACAATGGATAGAAAATGATGAATTTTCTGTTATGCTTAAATTTCAAGAATAAGCATGGAGAAAATTCTATTAATGTGAATGAAAAAAAAATTTGTGGATGGAATGATCATCAGGAAACTGATTTCCAACGTGATTTTAAAGAAGTTAAAAAAATATTTGAATAGAAACAAATATGAATTTAATGATACTACCATACTGCATTGTTTCAATTATAGGGAGTTTGAGAATAATGAGAATCAATTCCCCAATCCAGTAGTCAACATGGATGATAATACCCAACATACTATGATAAAAATGAAAAAGGAAAAACAAATGTTATCAGAATAAATGAAGTGAATAATTATAATTAGGACACACTGATCCTTATCTAGTTAAAAATTTCATGTTCCATTTTGTTTGAATATTTCATATGAAAATCTTATTTCTCATACTTTATAGAAATATCATGTGATTGTCTTCCTCTATGTGGATTATTATATATAAAAATCACATTTGATATTCTATTTGTCCATGGATAAACCCTTTATTTACAATGAAATTGTTTTCAGTATAATAAAAGTGATTATTGAATGAAGAAATAGTAAATTATATATTATATGTGATACATGGTTAAACATTTCTTAAATTTTTTTTGTTAAACATTGAATGAGGTTTTATAGATTAAAGTGTTATTTCATCTTATAAAAATTTATGTATATTGGATAACTTGTGCGAACCATTTTCTCAGGATAATGAAAAATGTAATGACTTATCATCCTATGTATATATCTCACGAGACGTTAGTACAGAATGAATGATAAAATAACCTCCATCCCTTGGAGTATGTGCTAATGTGGAATGCATGAAAGGCATAATAAAATATTCAGACTGTGAATAGGAATAAGAATAAAATAATTTAATTATATTAAAATATGTTTTTAGATGGAAAAATATTTCCTCAACTCTATAAAAAGGATATAAAAAATATTTATCCTAATATTTTAATTTTTAATAAATCATTGGACTTATAAATCATTATAGATTTATCATTTTGATATTAATATATCAATAATTATTCCGTTGGTAACACATATGAATTTATTTCTACAAGTTATTATTATGGGGTTTAGAATGTATCCCTATGAGATTTTGGGAAGTAATAATTTTGAATTAATTTATTCTTATTGATATTTTTCATTTCACACAACACTAAATATTTTTTTATATAAAATCAATATGTCTAGGATGAATTATATGTAACACCAAGTAAATATTTTACTACATGAAACACTTTGATTATATTTTAATTCATGCAACACAATGTTTTCCATATATAACACAATATATTGAGTCCCTTCGATAGATTTCATTACACAAAAGGTCGCGTTTTTTTCAATCTATAATATACATTCAATATGATTTTTAAAATTTTATTATAGCTACTACCTATCTATTGGAACAGAATTTTTGAAGGATATTAAATAAATTGTGATGAAACGATTTAAACATGTATATTAAATGAATCTATTGGTTGTAAATTAATATAAGTGAATGAAATATGTATTTGAAAATTTAGAAATTACTTTTCTAAGAAAACAATTTTTATATATACAGACGTATTTTTTCATAATAAATAAAAAAACATTTCATTAATGTTGTATATAATATTTATATATTACATATTAAATAATTATTTTTTATACTCATAAAACATATTTTATAGTTATAAGATAATAACAAATCCATGTTTATGAATAAGAATATGTATTTTTCTAAATGGTACATTTACCACCTTTTAAGGGGGGACCCATATAAAATCTGATTTTGAAACAGTTATACTATTTTTTGTATAAATTTACTAAATTTTCTAAATTTTAATATCAAAATTACATATGAGTTGTTATATATTTTCCTAACAATGTTTTTTTGATGAATACTAAAAACCCATATATTTTAAATAAAAATAGGTTTTTTAATCTTATTTATCTATATGGTAAAATTAAGTTTTAAATTTATTTTACAATATTATTATTAAAATTATTCATCAAGTAATCAAATTTAGGTAATTTGAACCAATTTCACAATGAAATTGGATATAAAATCAATTCAAACCATTGGACATTTTCAAATTAAAAACCTGCATTATCATTCCTTCTATGGGATTAATTTTACCTTAAATTCGAACAATTTTGTTATTTTAATTTAAAAAATATATATTTTAAATTTTTAATAATAATAATTTCTAATTTCTAATATGTTCAGCATATTTTTTTTACCAGCAATATAACTGAATATGATTAAAAATAATTACAGCGATTTATAGAGAAATCAGCTCCAAAAAGACAAAGTCATAATCATAAGGCCCAAAATGACCTATAAACTTGTTAAAAACACATTATTTGTTCATATTTATACCTATTAATAATTTATATAGGGTAAAATTTTGGATTAGATTGATTTGGAAAAAATATGGGTTCAATTTCATTTTCCAAAATTTACAAAACTGTCACTCCTCCTCCACTATAAAAAGTAACTCACCCCTCAAACATATTCAAACCCTTCAAGGCCTTTGTCTAGGAGAAATTATACATAATTATTCTCAAAAAATAATTAAATAATAATTATATACCTCATTTTTGGAAGAAATAAATTCATGTAATCCCTTTGGTGTAAACAAACATGAGTTACCCAAAGAAGAGATAACATACTTCCTCAAGATCCTTTGTTTTATTTTCATTCTCCACCACAAAAATATATTTATAATATGGTCATATAATGACCTAATAATCATAAATATACATCTATGTTTTAAATATAATGGTTATTACTATAATTACACACACTTTCATCCAATGGGTGACGATCTTACTATTCTTATGTAAGGTAAAATATTTCCTCATGAAACGATGTTGTTCGTTTTTCCATTACCACCTATCATGGTTTGGAAATACGACAGAAAATATTTTTTTTAATATTTTTTATATAATACATTTTATGTAATTATTATTCGTTAATTATTATATAAAAAACACATTCATACCTTCTATTTTTTTTAAATATGATAACTTCGTTTGTGTAAATGTGTACTACAACCTCTTCAAAGTAATGTGACTCATTCACACATTACATTGAATTTATTAAGGATGGTATTAGTGAAATTATAAGATATTTATTAAATAATATGAATAATATAATTATTTTATATATATATATATTTTTTGTGTCTTTGTGTCAGTTAATTTGTCTCTTGAAATATGATAATAAAACAGAAACAATGTTCATGTGTACGTACACCAATCATCTCCATGAACGGTGTATTTTATTTGTAAATATATATTATATATTATTATAAATATTTATATATACGGAATATATAAGAAATTTATTTATTTTTTCATATTCTATAAATAATTAAATTGTGATCTAATTAATAATATCAAGAATAACATGTCACAACATGTAAAAACAACACAAATATTACACGAAACATAACGTTAACATAAAATTGTTAATAAATTAGAAATTTGAAGAATTAATTAAATAATATATATTATTAAATAAAAGAATATTATTTTCTAGTATATTTATAATAAACAAATATTTATTACATTGGAGTTTTGAGCATGTATGAAGATATTAAAGACATAGGTTAAGTGTTTCTCATATCGGTTTAATTTTTTGTGAGACACAAGACGTGTTCAACTCATATTTTACTATATTTGGTTTTATACATCCCATAAATGAATTATAAGATTATTATTCCTATGTTTATGGATATTTTCATTTACCTTTTATGATCTCTATTTTATTGGTTTTTTCAGAGGCAAATTTACCAGATATATTATGTAGTTTTTGTTCCAATTTTAATTCTTAGAGGCACATGATTTGTTTGTCACCTATATTATTAAATGAGGTGATTATACATACATTTGGATTATTATGTCATGAATAATCATCATTTAATGATATTATAAGAATCATTTAATTTATGTTTCTTACACGGGTAGTTTGATTCAAAGTTACCAAGTGGTAAGAGGTTTTTTTTACAATCTCAACATTTATCAAGATTATTTCTGATTGTACTTCTATTGATGAAATAGTTTGATTTATCCATCAATAACTCTCATTAATTTTATTATATTATGTTTATTCAGGTAATATTCATGTATTGGTCCTATTTCCACCTCTTTTGTACTTAATATAATTAAGAAAACATTTTTATGAAAGTCCAACATTATTTCTCTCTTTTGTCAGGAATTTGTTTTATTAACAAACCATGTATTCTAAAAATGTTTTAAAATTCCTTTATGTGATATATTAACACTATTTTTAAATAAATTTATTTTATTGAAATAGTTAATGATTAAATGTGTTTAAAATGGTTTTAAAAGGATATTTTACATGTTTTAAAATTTATTTGCAAGGAAAAATATAGCAAAAATATTTTCAAGATTTCATTATAAATTGTCAATGTACGTTCAAGATATCTTTTTTTCAAAATTAAATATGATTTAAATATATTTTTTATAAAGGGAGAATAAATTTTTCTAATGAAATTTTTTTAATTAAATTACATTTATTTCTTTATAATAAAATAATTATTGATATGGTTTTATGAAAAGTATTTCCAAATAATGGATTTTTCCATCAGAAATATTCCACGTGATATTTCAAATTCACCCACCATCTGAGATAGAATACTTAGTTTGAGATTATGCATTATTTGAGATATGATCAGTGAATTAATTTCATATTATTTCTCTAAATTTTTTATGTTTTTATGGCATGAAGATCATGAAACCTAATTAACTTATATGGGTTATATACCAATGAAACCCACTAGTTTTCATCGGTTATCCAATTATGAAATAATTACGGAAACAATCACATTCACACATGTTATGAAATGATTATATTTTAATGACACCCATTTTATTTCATAAGATATGTTATTATTTTTTTCATCTTGTGGAACATGTATGTATGATTTCATTTTCAGATGGTTAGGACATATATTTCCCTCCAATGCATTCAGAAAATATTTTTATCTCAAGAGATTGAAATGGATGGAATGATGAGTGAATTACATTTATAAATATAGGGATGCAATGAGGGGTGAACTAGGTTATCAAATATAGATCTGGAATAGAAAGTAAAACCAATTCCGTACTACATTGATGAAATGCATAGTGAATTAGGTTCAATAATACATAGTCAGAATTTGGAGTTAACATGATTCAAAATACATGGCTTAAATTGGAAGTGAACTTGATTCTATAATACAGGGAAATAATGTGTAGGGAACCCAATTCATTAAAGGACCTTTTCTACTATGATAGTCTATGGAGTGAACCCGGAATACTAATATGGTTTTGGTAGTGAACCTATTCCACTATGATGGCCATGGAAATAATCCTTGGCTACCTTAGAAATAATTGCTATATGATTATGTTTCTTCAAAAAAATTATTTATTATTCCTATGTTATGTTATGATTTCTAATTCTCTTGATTTTATTATGATTCATGTCTTATGAACCTAAAATAATTATTTCATGATTCATTTTTAGGTTTTTTGATTTATAGGGTGTGATTTTTCAATGATTTGCACATGGTATCCTACCTTTCTTCCTATGTTAGGCTTATGTATATACGTTTTCACCCTTACTGAGCATTTGATATCTCCCCCATCATATGTTTGCTTTCCCCAGGTTATAAGGAATGGTTATATTTTGGTGTACGAAAGGGGATTATTGTTAAGGGAGATGTTGAATATAATTCACCAATTTGGAAAATTATTTTTCTATGTTTCCAAAACACTAAACTATTATAGTCATCACGCATGTATTTTTTTAATGTGCTGAATATTCATCTAAAATTATTTAATACCCATGTATGTTAAGACTGGTTCATTCAATTTTTTTTGTTTTGATTATTGTTCATTCCGATAGATTAATTTTTTGGGTGATTTTATGTTAGTGAGTCAAAAGAAATCTGATAATATTTATTGTGTTTATGGTTATGTTGAATGATGACATTGAGTGATGTTAGGTTTCCTTTAATTTTCTTCTTATTTATGCAAGGGAAATTAATTTTTTTGGGGTTTTCTCAATTTACTGGGTTGATTATACTATCTATTGTTAAACTCATCCCATCTTACACTTTTTCTAATCATTCATATTTTTTCCTTCTAAATAAAATGTTATGAATAATAGATGATAATGTAACCTAGATATGGATGCAATGTTTTTAGGTGTTGGGAAGGAGATATGATGATGATAACCACTCTTGTGTCATCCATTCAAAATTTTATTTTCATACTTCAAGATTCATATTAAAATTTTTATATTATATCATGGATAGTATTATTATATATTGATGTCTAGCATTGTTGAGTTCTATATTTATTGTATGTCATAGTTGATATTGATAAATGGTAACTAGTGAAACATTTTATATAGAGATAGTTTTTTCAAGGATCATGCATATATCTAAACATTTTTTCCCTTCAATATGTAGTTAGGCTTATGGAGTTCACATATTTATAAGCTATAAGGGAAAATATAAAATTTTACTACAAAATCAAGAAAAAATATTTTTCTTATAATATTCCACTATAATATTCCTCATATGATTATAAAATTATAATTTTTGTATAGTTTCACATCCCATTATTTTCATTAAATGCTTCTACTAATATATAATGTGATTATTTCATATAATGTAATGAGTTGATACCAAAGCACTCCCAAATATTTGGAATTATAATTATATGTTTTTCAAGAAATAGTTGAATTATGTAAAAATTATACATGGTACAGTATAAATATCATAACAATCATGCAAAAAATAAAAAATATAATTATTCAATGAATTTATATTAAGTAAAACAATTAATGAACACAAATAATATATGACTAATAAAATTCAACTTCTATCCTGTCAGTTCCAAATTAATTGGGTATTCTATAATAAAATAAATATTTCATATATTTTGAATATAATCATTGTAAATTCATCACTAAATTATTTATGTTTATACCACTAAATATACAATATAAAAAATTTCATTTCAAAAAAACTATTTCAATTCATGGAATACAGTACTGAGAAATTTTCAGTATATCACTCACTAATTAGGTAAAAACTTTTCTATAAAAATTTCTAAAATTGACCTAACATATTAATCATCTCAAAAAGTCAAAAGATAAAATTTGACTTAATATCATAACTCATTAATATAGAATAATGGAAACAATTACCTAATTCATAACTAAAGTATGTTACCGTATTAAAATTCAACATAGATTAATAAAATATTGTTAATTCATAAAATAAGTGAAAGTTATTTAAAGAATAATGAAATATAAAATTAAAATATTTGAAATATATATTGGCAGAATAATTAAAATAATATCAAGGTAAGATTTTGAAAGTTATAATATAATGATATTATAAGAAGAAAATATTATAAATTGAAAAATAGCAGGTCCAATATCAAATTATTTTTACCCATAGTTAATGTAACATTAATGTATTCCGTCATATAAATTATTTTTTTTAATTTAATTGATAGTATTTTTATATTAGATTTCCTTATAAAATTGACGCAATCACAATATATTTCTAAAAATTAGACTTTTTTGTAAAAGGTGACCACAACGATGTTATAAATTGTTCATAAATAAAATGTCATACATAATTTCATACCACCCCCAATTTTTTTAAAAAAAATTAACATTTTTTGTTATAGTCTTTGTGACACACAACACTAAACATAAACAAAAAATGAAATATATTTCATTAAATTTAATCTCATTAATAACATACATAACACACGACCCTAAATCGAATGAATCATAAAATAGTTTATTGTTATAACCTAGTCATTAAACTAGATGTTACGAATAGAACTATATAAATAATTAAAATTATGGTTATCTATTGACTAGAAAAAATATTAATTTAAAAAAAATTATAAATTTTTTCTAAAAGAACAATATTATTCTAAAAGATGTATTTGTCATGACCTATGAACATAATATAAAATTAATTTATAAAATGTTTATAAAATTTTATTTACAAATTAAGACATATTTTTAAATTTAGAATATCAAAAATACCATAGGGTGAATTTTTGTGATGTTTCAGTAATGATTCATTTTTTGATGAATAATGAAAAATACATAATTTCAATTGATTAATTACATTTCATTTAACTTTTTTTCCACATAAATTATAATTAAAATTTTTTGTGGGGTAAATTTAGTAAAAATATTTATCTACTTACTCAATTTAGGTCATTGGAACCATTTTCATTTTTATTTTTGATATAAAATCATTGTCAACAATTGATAATTTTCTCTTTAAAACCCCTATCTCTCATCACATATACCTAACTAATTTTAAATTAATTCTTCCACTGATATAGATGGAATTTGTAAAAATGTATTCCATTTTTTAAATGATGAAAATTTATATTGAATAATAATGGGTTACTAATTTTTTAGAAAAATGAATTTTTAAAATAGTAAAATATTATTTAATGTGGTTATGGTATAAAATAATTTACTATAGGGGTTAATCTAATGATATAAAACTTCAATTGACCTAACCAATTTTCTAAAATATATAATATAATAATATCACATCTTAAATTGTATAAGTATTTATTGTAATTTTTTTATTCCTCTTTTTTCATATGAAAAATCTAGGTACACCTTTTTCGTTCCAAAAATTACAAGTATTCCACTCACCTTTGTTCTAAAAGAACACACCTCACCATTCTTCTTCAAAACTAAAAACCATATTGGTTTGGTCAATCCATACCAAACTAACATTCTAGATTCCATCATTTCATCCTTATTTTGGAAAAAAAATTACCCTTGGAATTCATTGGTCAAAACCAAAGGTGGACACCTGAAGAAGATGTAAAGTTCTTCAATGATCGTTTTTTATATTATTAATTCCTCAATATCATTCAATTATTTTTGAATCGCAATTATACAAAAATTTATTTACATTATGTATACTTATATGTTTTTATAATAAATTAATTTCATACAAATATCTCCACTTCTGTCGAATGGTTTATAAAATCAGTATTTGTGTGTACTACGATCTACCACCTCATGAATTAATGTCATTCATTATTCAATTACCAACTCTCATGATTGGGTATTGTAGATTCAATGTCATATGTGGATATCATGGTGTATATTTTTTTTGGTTTTATAGTTGTCTATGGGGGGTTCATTTTTTTTCACAATCACTAGCATTGTGTTACCCTTGTCATCCATGATAGAAAATCCCAATGGTTCCCTCAACCATAACTATGTACATACAAACATTTCAAAGGTATGTGGTCAATTTTGGTTTCAATACCTATGATTCTTAGAGACTCACATTAGTCGAGAGGATGGGAGGTTAGGCTCATCACACCTTTTCATGGTGAATTGTTTCATACTCTGGGACTCTCTTATAGATGTAGGATATGATCGAGAATCATTTCCTAGTACTAATATGGGACCAGTTACCCTAAAAAACAATATATAGGTTAAATATTTTTTATACACTGAATAATGGGGGAATATCATAATTGAATACTTTTATATGTATATGAGGTTCTTTAACCATTTCCTAAAAGTGAATAGTTTCTTTTTATATTGAACCAGCACAACAATTTACCTAATAATTTTCTGCCATGTAGGGAGGTGGTTAATATTTTTAGGAGGGTATTGATTCATTATGAGGGGTCCCAAATATCTTCTTATTGGAGGAATCAAAATACTTTCAGTTATTTAAAATCTATCCAATTTAACAAAATTTATAGCGACCTAT
The DNA here is from genome assembly GCA_963277665.1 of Viscum album. Classification (NCBI taxonomy): domain Eukaryota; kingdom Viridiplantae; phylum Streptophyta; class Magnoliopsida; order Santalales; family Viscaceae; genus Viscum; species Viscum album. The sequence continues at coordinate 368,196,206 of OY728146.1, forward strand.
GTGTGGGATGTTGGGTGATGAATATTTGGGTCTAATTCCAAAGGTGATGTCCTACGTATCCTAATTATTATAGGAATCTGAGTTATAATAGATATATCATGCCCATGGGAATGTCCCAAAGGTATATGTCCTTATAAGGGGGGGGGGGTTGGGGTGGTTTTTAGTTTTCTACCCATCAGTGCTTACATACTAAGACTATCTGGGCTGGTGGAGATTTGTGATGCCAATTAAGTTTTTATCATGGATCCCTAAGACCACATGAACACTGATTTTTGTGAGAAAAGGGATAAAAAATAAGTGGTGGAATTACATATATATGTAGGGATTAAGAATTGGGATATCCCTTGGGTAATTTAAAGAGGGCATGGACATTAGAAAGGCATTCTATGTTTCTGGATTATGTTAGGAATCATATTAATAATAGTTTAGTAAATGTTCTAGGTCTTATGAATAGAAAGGTATAGTGATCATCCCATAAGAATGATTGGGTCCTAATGCTTGAAACTTCTAATACATTTGGATTACATCGAAATGGATCTTTATCTAGGCTTCATGCTTGGGAAATAATTATATAAATCATGGTTGTTGTAGGAATCATTATTGTCATAGTTTAGTTGGTCAGGGATTACACACTGATTGTTTCCCTATTATTGGGGCTTTCACCTTGAGGATGAATAAATTTATCATGTCCTAGGAAACCCTTACCCATGTAAACATTTATAATGAATATGATATGACTATTGGATCTAGATAATACCATGTCAGAGGTGCTTGTTTTGGTAATCAATGGATTGAAAATGATCTATATCACTACTTATAGATGTAGGAAAAATGTACTAGGATGTCCCTTTGGGGGTTTGGTATAGATTTCGATCCATAGAATAGCTTCCTACAAATACTAGATAATGAATGAATTAGAGTATTCATAGTTCACTTGGTATAGGCATACACACTAATGATACTCGTATGAGTGAGGGTTACATGCTCAGGATGAAAAAAGGTGATCAATTCCTACAATAACCATGTCCTTGCTTAGTTTCCTTCCTGATATGCATTGATTTTCCACTCGATATACCTCAATTTCTTGTTTGACGTGTCATAGAATGTATGTTTTACATGTCCCATGACAATATGATGATAAAACTGGATATTCCTAGTGATTATACATATCTAGGATGGAATGATTGATGATTAGTACTTGACCTAGGATGAATCATCTAGAGTAAATTGCAAGACATGAATGGATTTCTCTAGAATCCATTGCATGACCCATAATGACTTATCAAAAAAATGTCAGAAAATTATGAGGGCATACAATGGTTTCATTACATGGTTTAACTGGCACATATGGAGGGAGTCATGGGAGTCATTTTGACATGTCTTAAAGGATTTCATATGTTCTGGATGGCATGTATGGAGGATATCGTGATACCCTAATAGGGTGCTTGGAAGACTTCGTGAGAGAAAAATGGAATTCCTGAGTTCCATTGCGATATTTAGCTGGCCTAAATATGTGCCATTATTTGAGTGAAGATAAATTTATTGAATTTGATCACACATATTTAGTGGTGATCATGAATTGTTTCACATTACTAGGGTGGAATACTTGAGCACAATATGATTTTCCTCAAAATTACCATATGACATCGCATAATCCACATTGTACACCCAAGGAGCATCGAATGATCTAGGCGATATGTCCGGGTGTTATCATATATCATGGAGGGTTTATCCCAAGTGCATGAAGATCAATATTTGTGAATTTTTTCTTGTCTCAAATTTATTATACTTAGTTCCACCCATTATATTGGAAACTACATAGTTTTTTCATGTTATCTTGTTTTATGCCTCATGTGATCAAGAAGTTATGAAGACTATTCACTGCATGCCCTGCCAGAAGTCCTTCATGTGATCTATGATTACAATGTGAAGTTATAATTTAGGATGAAATATTTATCATTTTTTTACCTTGTCCTTTACCTAATGGTAGTCTTTTCTGACCACAATATCAACCACTCTGAGAATTCTACTCTAGTGCTGGAGGGATGTTATGATAATTCATATGCCTGTGTAAATCGGAAGATACCTTTTTTATTCTAGAGTTGGGGGATTTGTAGTCATATTCAACCAAATAGTTTATTCTTTCCATGTTGTATCTTTTATTGACCCATCTCGGAGTCAGTGAAGGGCTTCTGGGCGACACATCATAATGAGTTTTTGTAATGGATCTCTCTAATGGTGTCAGATGATTTTCAACAACCATGATAGTACACCCTAAACGCCTCATTTATTGGATTATCCCCAATTAAAAGGGTATTTTTGAATACGGAGGTTACACCAAATAACTCTTATATTGTCATATTGACATGTCAAAGGGCCTTCAGTAGACCGGGATGGCTGTTGAAGAGCCTTCACGTGATCTCAGGTTACTTGCCTCGAATTTTTTAGGAAAAAATATAGGTTTTCATGGGGACATAATATGATCATTCCAACATATCTAGGAGTATTTTGATATCATATCCTAGAAATCCATAGCATGTTTCATTGGTTTTATGGTCACATGATTCCCCCACCTCATTCCCTTTTATTTACTTTTCTCTATTCTACAATGTACATAGATCCTGCAATATTGCAGGAGCATTATCGTGGGAAATTACTCTTTTTTTAATGTGTCACAAAATAAACAAAGGTAATCTATTGATACATTACCATTTCATGTAAAATTAAATAACACCCCTGATATTTTTTTGAATTACTTATTTTCAAATTAATTTATCTTTTTTTATATTATTCATTTCATGAAAGACTAAAGATAGATTATTTCAAATTAAAGTACAATGTTTTGCATGCCTTATACGCAACAACAAGTTAATAATGAACTAAAAACAACATAAAATTCATTTTTCTATAAAATGATCTCTGTTTTTATCTTTCATTACACACAACAATTTTTGTCCATGAAGGAATGCATAACATGGAAGATATAGTTTTACTGAACAATTTTATATCATTAAAATGATAATATTTATGATATTAAAGTATAATCTATATGTTAATTTAGGGGTTATGAATTTTATTCAATAATTTTAAAAAATACATGGTTTACAAAAATTGAAGATCAATTCATATGATAGCAATTAGTTAGAAAATAATACGACTCCCAATTTAATATAAAATGAAATATTATTAATTCTATAGTCACAGCGTTGGATTACCCTAATAAATTATATTAATTATAATTAGTGAATTATATTAATCCAATATGTATATATATATATTATTTTACCAATAAAATAATTTTCATATTAATTAACTATATTTTATAAACATAAGATAAGAACAAAACCAATTTTATGCATAAGAATGAAATATTTTTATTGTGTCATTTTTAACGCCTTTTAATTGAGATCGATTATTAAATACAATTTTTGGAACTTTTATAGATTTAATATATCAAATTAAATACCAAATATAAAATCTGAACATAATAATATGGTTACGGTACATTTTTTGTATTTTTTCATGAAGTTTTAATTTTTATTGAATATTAAAAAATATTGAATTTTAATTTAAAAATGGGTTTTCATCTTATTTAATTGATAAATTATATATTCAATTTGTTCAAATTATTAAATATATAATATATTAATCAACTAATAATTTTTATGTCATTGAGATACTTTTAACATTTAAATTGGGTATAAAAACATAGTAAATTTTTGAATGTTTTTACTTTTAAACAAAACATTGTCAACCCGACCATGAGATTAATTTAAAATTAATTTCTTCAACATATGTGATTATAATTTCGGGAAATGGATTTCATATTTTTAATCAGAGTAAATTATATTTTATAATAATGTAATCATGGGTTTTTTTCCAAAAATAATAGTGAAGGTAATTAATATTAATTATAATGATTTTTTTAAGATTAATCATAATAAATGACTCAAAATTAATCTTAAGTGCCCAAACGACCTATACACTTTTTCAAGATACATTGTATGGACATATGTTAACCCTATACTACATTTTCTAAAAAATATATTATTGGATCCAAATGAGACAATAAAAACTAGGGTGGAATTCTCCCTTCCAATATTTATAAAAGTGCCAGTCCTCCACCACTATAAAAAGCACTTCTCTCCTCCCAGTTCCTCAACCCACTAAAACCACATAGGGTAGGCAATGATCTTCCCAATACAATTTCAAAAATCCCTCTATTCCTCTTATAATCCTCTCATTATATATAATGTAATCAATTTAATCCTTTTGGCATAAACCAAATGGAGTTACCCGATTAAGAGGTAATGTCATCTCACATTCTCCTTTCTTTTATTTTATTTTCCACCTCACCACTATCAATATTAATCTATTGTAAAAAAATACTAGTATAATAAATATACAACTATTATTTTATTATAATGGTTCCACATAAACTTACAAAAAAACTATGTATAATGGGAAATTAATGTAGTTTTTATGTGTAAGGTGAACTATTTCCTCACATATTGATGATTGTTCTTTTTTCATTACCATCCCTCGTGGTGGAAATTATGATGGGAAATATATTAAAATATGTTTTGTTTATTTAATCCTTTTAAAACTCATATATTTATACATTTTTAGTTGTGTATATATGATAATTTTGTTTGAGGATGTGTGGACTACCTCCCCCTCAAATAAATGTCATTTCTTCATACACTAAATGGAATATATTATAGATGGGTTTATTGAATATATATGACATATTTTATATAATAAATATGATTTATTAATTATATATATATACATATAAATGTATTTAATTGATCATATTTCTTTTAATACGACAATAAAAAGAGAGACAATGTTCAAGTATATGTATGACTTACCATCTCCATGAATGGTGTATTTCATTTCATACATATATATAATAAATATTATTACAATACACATAAAAATAATATACATGTTATTTAAAACCAAATTTAAATTCTGGAAATCATGATATACGTATAAGGACCAAAGATATAGAAAATTAACACACATGTGAAGAACAACCTAGGAAGACCTCACAAGAGCAGGCACAAAAGAAGATTTAGGGATAAATTGAAACCACCAAAGAAGAGGTCACATTATTGGAAGAATTGGAGGGTGTATAAATTAAAATTGGGATTATACACCATGAAACTCTTCAGAGGTAATTTCTAGTCGATCAAACATTAATTTTGGGGAGCTATGATAATTCATAGATGCAGATGTTTGGGAGGTTATGTTCCACGTGTGTCAGGGCAGGGGCCATTAAGGTCATATATTGGGCCTTGTGGATCTATTCCTTCAGGTCATTTATTGGCCTTGTATCGTGGACCTATGGGTCATGTAAGGGTCCTTTTTCCACCCTTAAAAGGGTCATTATCCAAAATAAATAAACAAATAATTCCTTTGGGTCATTCGGTGTTAATATTACATCAATAATAACTTTAACATAGGATGATAAACGAGTGGGTAATATATGGTCACACTCAAAAAAAATATGGTACTAGATATAATAATAATATTCTGTATAATATTTATAATAAAATTATATTTATTATATATCTTGTTTTGATGGGTACGATGAGAGTCAATACACAAAGTAAGGGAGTTTCATCTCACTTTTTCATTCTAGAAGATACAAACTTTATTCACCATCCATTCTTTTTTTGTGGCGTGTATAAATCACATGGATGTATTATCAGTTTATTATAATAATAATTTTTAAAATTTACATAACCATTTTGTGATATTTATATCATTTGACTTATGTTTCAAAAGTTACCAATTCGATAAAGTAATTTTGTCTCAATTTTTTCTTCTAAAGACACATACCATGTTATGAACCAATAATTTTCCATGAGGTATATATATTTCCTTTTAAATGTTATATAATGAATCTAGTTTTGTCTATCATATTTTATGTTTCATGTAATCTCAATGTACAATATGGGGAGTATGGTTCAATGTTATGATGTTGTAAGAGTTTACTGAAATGATCTCATTTCTTATCATGATTATTAGTGTTTAAGCTTCCATTGATGAAATATTACTATCCATATCTGAATAACATTAATTTATTTTATTCTCCTAGTTTTATTCGTGATTTAAACATGTATTTGTACCATTTTTCTACTATTTGGTACATTAGATGGTAAATAATTTTTTTTACGAAATCCAAATATTACCATATTTTTCGGTTTAAAATTTGTGTTCTTTTAAAACTATGTTTTCTAAAAAGGGTTTCTATGATTATTCAACTATAATACTATAATATTAAAAATACATTTTACCCTTGTATTGAATTTTACCAATTTTTTAAATGGAATATTCTTGACTTTTTCCTAAAAATTTACTTTTCTAACCATTTTACCGTGAAAAGGGAATGTTCTTTCAACCTTATATGACATTTATGGATATATGCTCCATCATTTTTATGAATATTACACTAAATATTTTAATGGATAATTTTTAAGAAATATTTCTTAAAATTATTATCTATGAAATGGTTTCAAAAACCTTTTCAAAAGTCTTTTATATAATTTCAAGGAAACTTTTTTTCAATATTTTTCTATACATAGATAAATGTTTTCAAAGTATTTTCACATATTTTTTTTCTAAATATTTTAAATCATATTTCATATGTTTTGAAGTAAAATGGTTTTAAAAAAGTTCAGTATTTTATTGTAGGTTTTCAATGTTATTTTCAATGTAATGGTTTTCAAAACCTTTTTAATATTTCTTTATAAGATTTCATGATATTTTAAAAGATAACGGTTTGAAAAATATTTTCTATTTTATATTATATTTTTTAGAAACATGGTTTTCATAGTGATTTAAATTTATATTAATACTATTTTAATTTATTTTCCATTAAAATGATATTAGAATGGTTTTATATATTAAAAAGAGCATTTCAATGAAGAAAGGATATTTTCCTCATGATATGTTTTTAAATGATATTTCAAATTTATTTTCCATCTATGATTACATCCATTGATGTAACTCATGTCTTTCTATGAAATAATATTAAGGTTCCATTCATATTCGTTATCTGAATGTGTTGTACTAAATTTCATGGTCTTAATGAAACATGTTTCCCATTCATGGGTTATATGTTTATGAATTCCACTTCTATTTCATGGGTTATATGATTATGGAAACTGTATCTATTTTATCAGTTATGATTCTGATGAAATATTATGAATCATATATCATTTTTCACTGGTTATGATATGATTCTATGTTAATGATACCCACTTCATTTTAGGGGTTATAATGTAATTGTTTATGATTTTTTGTAACATTTGTGTATGATTGATTATGATATTAGAGGGAACAATATTTTTTCAAATGTATTTAGTAAGTATTTATATCTCATGAGATATACTATGATGGTCATGGGAGTAAAGCTTGTCTACTATGATGGCTATTGGAGTGAACCATGATGAACAACACAGTATGATGAGTGAATTCTTGATACTAAGATGGACATGGGATTGATCCATGGATACCAATATATTATGGGGAGTTAAACCTCACTACAAAGACGGTATTAGAATTGATTCCCTGACTACTAAATAAATCATGTTATATGCTTCATTGTACACCACAATTTCATGTTTTATTCCTATATTTTGATTTCCTAGCCTATGTTCTTTCTTTACTTATGATTCAAGTCATATTAATATCAAATATTTATATTATGTTTCATGTATATGATATTTGATATACATGTTATGATCTTCTATTTTCATATCATGTTCTCATTCCCTTATGTTCATGATTATTATTACAAATGTCCCTTATTTACCCATAATAATAATTTGAGCTCACCCCTTTTTATTTTTCCATCCACTGGTTATAAAGATATGTATTAAGTTTGATGTGTCTAATAGAGGTTATATTAAAGAATAACCTACTGAGATAATTGATGATCGGTTATGTATTAGTGTTTATGATGGCATGTTTCTAAGCCACTACACTGGTATGGTATTTGGGCATTTGATGTGTATATTGATTATGTATAGAAAAATGTTATGTAATGTTAATGTATGAAAAGAGAGGGTCTGTGTAGTTATTATCAGTGAAAAGGTTTAGTTTTCTTATAGATACTATGATGAGAAAAATATAGTGACATACTTATATATATATATAATATATTTTGGGATCTCTCTAAGGATAAGAATAAAGATTATATAAAATTTAAGAAATTATACAAGAATTTTGGTGTAGCATAGAGTGAGTTGTCTCTTAGAAATACATCATAGTATATATAAAACAAGTGGATGTAGGTCTAGGGTATGTGTAAATAGGGGTGGTAAATATGAAAAGATGTTCCATTCCTGACTCGGGGTAATCTGGTAGGTGATTGTGGGCCTTGATGCACACATGGTTTGACACACCCATGGGATATGATTTCGGAATTTAAAAGACACTTCATTATCCATAATGAAGGATTTAAATATAATTTTGATATCAATAACCTATGAGGAAAATTTGGTTTTATAAAATAAGTAAGGTTTCATGATTTAGACAGGCTATTTGTAACTCTCTTCATGACTATGTGGTTCTCCAAAATGATATGTAAATATCACACTCCTTTTATGATTTTAGTGAATGGTGTGAACATAATGTAACTATATTATCATTGAATGTGATGTAAAATATTCTTATGAGATGTCATGGGGGAAGATCAATCCAGTGAAATATTATTTCATCACGCCTAATCAATTTTCATAGAAAATGTTTACTAATGTGTAGCTTAACCAACTATCAGAATCCCCATGGAAGGGAAAGAATTATTCTGTTGACAGTTTGTGTAATTGAGACCCTAGAGGAAAGAATATTCGGTTTCCATTGTGTGAGGAATTAATAATGAATCACCTATGTTAATGTCTTTGAGGAACACGATGATATATTGATAGTCGAAAATAATGAGACAAGTCAAAAGTCTTCAATGAAAAATGAATAGATTGGTTAATAAAATGGATGAGAATATTGTCTTCCCAATGTTATCATTAATGGTTAATTTTTTAATGTGTGGAATAAGTGGTCACAATAAAACTCAATTTCCCAATAGGATATATCTTGAAAATAATTATAAAGATAGTGAGATTAATGGATAAATTGTGGATGATGATGAGACTATAGATGAAATGTGAAAGGAAAGAGATATTGTGTAATAGGATGAGGTAGCATGGTTAATGGAATAAGGATGAATTGGAATACATTTTTTACTTATTCCTTTGTATTAATTAATTATGTTAAATATATGGTGAAATATATTTGCAATTTTGTGTTTATGTTTTTCTATTAATGATTTACAAAAATTCATTGAATGTATCTAAAGAAATATAAAAGTGACTTAATGGAAAGGTTATGTCTATAGAAAACATTTTATTAAGGGATAAATAGCATTTTATATGTTATTTATGTTATGAAAATGTTTATTGGGTAAAGATATTATTTATACAATAAAATTAAATGATAATTCATACCTTAGATGTAATTTAGCACTTGTTGAAAAGTTGTTTATGTTATCATGGATGAGTTTTAAATCATATTTTATTTGTGAAATATATACATTAATAAATGTAATAACGAAGAATTCATGTTTTCTAGAGAATTTATGGTGATTCTAGTTATTACCATGTTTTAATAGAATATATTATGATGGAATTCACATGTTTTGAATGTGAAAATGAAAAGAAACATTTTGATATATTGGTTAATTACTGATAAGATAGTTTTATGACATTATTTCTAGTGTTTCATATTTTTATCTTTCCTAATGGATATACATTTAACCATTAATGAAAATTTTAAGTTAATATTTGGAAGAAGTATTTATGCACAGAGATGGTATAGAGAACCTTATTCAAAATTCTATTTAGGGACTAACCTCATATCAAGGATGTCCATTTTATTTATTTTGGAACCAATATTTTTGTGAATTTGGAAAGGGTCTTCATTTATGTCGGGTGAAAACCAATCATGTCTGCAAAGGAAGTGGGTCTTGAACCCATGATCGAAGGATGATAAGGGTTTCATTCCTAACACTTGACTTCTGGATTTCCAGGTTGATGCGTAATTATTTTTATTGAATAATTATTAATGATGAACCAATATAGATATTTTTTTACAAGTTACTTTATTAACCATATGAATTTCATCAGTAATTAGAGGAAAATAGTTATTCTTTTTATTCATTTATGGGGCTTAAGATCTGCTAAAAGTGTATTTTACCACGTTATGTATAAAAGATAATTTTTGGACATCCTTTTTTTGAATTAATGGATGGATTAGAAATAGATATAAATGAAACTAAAGAATAACGTTTTTATATAAGTATATAAATTGTGTATATTACCTTATATTATTATTTAATAAAATAATTATTCAATTTTGTGATATTGATCAATAGAAAATGTGTTGTCTAATTAAATTTTTTTTATCTGATGGCTTTTAAAATTATCACAGATTTATGAAATTGAGGACCACATATTTTCATTTATAAATCCCTTATTTATTTAAGATGTCCTCAATCACTCCCTATCAATATTTTATCTTTTTTGCATTTACATTATTCTCCCCCATAATATGTTATCTTCGTGGAATACTATTTATATGTTACCTTGGGTAACAGTTGTGATTCCAAAATTCTCTTATTTTGGGATATTATAGTATCCATTTTTGTGATGTGTGTTTATATGAATCAAGAATTCATTTATTACACATTTGATGACTTATATGAATTTTGATGGTGAAAATAATTTTAAGGGGGGTATAATCTAACACCATGAGAATTTTGGAATTATTATTTTTGAATTATTTTATCGATTTTGATATTTTTCATTTCACACAATACTGAAGATAACTTATTTTATATTAAAGAAGTATGATTGGCTTGAATTATATGAAGCAACATGTTAATCATGCAACATATGCAACATAAACATTTTCTTTTCCTAAAATGAACACAATGGTTTCATTTTGTTACACACAACAATTTATTTTCGTGATGGCTCGTGTAACAGGGAAGATTGTGTTTTACCAAACAATAATATATCATTAAAATGTTATTACTCAATATAATAATATATAACATATGTATGAAATTATAGAATATTAATATCATAAACTAATTTATGAAAATAATTTGTTTACACAATTTTATGATGAATTCATAGTATACCACTAAATTAGAAATAACTATCAAAAACCAATAGAATATTTTGAGAAGTATTATTATTTTCACAGTGACAAATTTTTTTACCATATTAATTTATATTAATTATAATTATTGATTGATATTAACGTAATAAAAATATTATTAATTAAATTAAATATTATTTTACATTTATCCAATAATTTATAGAGACATAATACAAGAACAAAACCAATTGTATTCTAAAAAAACAATATTTTTATTAAGGCATTTTTATAGCCATTTAATTATGAACCCATTTGAAATCCATTTTTTATCATTTATATACCAATTAAGTTAAATAAACATAATATATGAAATTTTAACATAAGAATTTGGTTGGGTTAAATTTTTGGCATTTTTCATTGTTGTTTTATTTTTAAATAAATATTCAAAAATATTGAATTTAAATTTAAAAATGATTTTTCATCTAATTTATTTATAAAGTTAGAAAATATTTTAAATTTGTTCCAATATTAATTTAAATATTTTTTTAAAAATAAATACAATTTAGTTCAAAGAGATCAATTTCCCTTTCAAATTGGGTATAAAAACCGGGAAAATTTGTAAATGGTTTTTACTTTAAAAACATGTATTGTCGACCCAACTATGGGATTAATTTCAAATTATTTTATTCCAATTATGTGACTAGAATTTCAAAAAATGGGTTCCATAATTAGAATCATCATTATTCATATTTTTAATAATGTAAACTTATTTTTTTACCATCATTATTACTGAAAGTAATTAAAAATAATTACAATGATTAAGGTAATATTAAGCATTATAAGGGACTAAACATTAATCATAAGGGACCAAATGGACTAAAAACATTCCCAAGATCCATTGTATGGCCAAATATCAACCCTATACTCCCTTTATCGACATTGATTCATTAACGGTTCCACTTTCAACATGAAAAACGTGGATTGAATTCTATCTTCAAATATTTACATGAGTGCCACTCCTCCTACACTATAAAAAGGTCTCCTCTCCTTCGACTTCCTCAAATATCTCAATCCAAATAGTTTTGGACAAGATTTAACCAGTAAAATTTCAAAAATACATCTCATATTCATATAATAATCCCCTTTTATAGAAACAAATCCATGTATTACTTTTCACACAAACCAGTAGGAGTAACACAAGTAAGATGTATTGTATTCTACGAAGCTCCGTTCTTATATTTTCTTTATGTACCCCTCCACACTATTTATTCCATGATTTTATAAAAACCCCATTATTCTAAAATATTATATTTTTCTTATGATAATTTTTAATCCTACACTTAAAAATACCTCTATATAATGGGTAAAAAAAATATTTTTTATGTGTACGATGAACTACCACCTCACAAAATGATGATTGATCATTTTCCTTCACGCCTATCATGGTGAAAATTATGATTGATACTCTATTTTTATATGTTAGTTATTATATTTATTATTTATTTACACTTATTTAATCCATTAACAACAAATCTCTTTTCTCACATTCCATTTTGTTGAAATATGTTTATTTCATTTGAGGAAGTGTGGACTACTACCCCCTCAATGCAATGCGATTCATTCACACAATATATTGAATGTATTAAATATTGTTTTATTGAATAAAAATTGTATATATAGTATAATAAGGCTACTATAATAGTTATATATTTATAAATATATATTCACATATTTCATTTACATTATTTCATTCAATATCATTATAAAAATAGAAACATCATTCATCAGTACGTACAACTTACTATCTCTGTTAACTGTGTATTCAACTTCATAATTCAATATTATATAGATTATTATAATACATATATAATTAATATAAATTATATTTATATCATTATGTAAAATATTTAAATCATGATATCAGTATGAGGTCCAACATTATACCCAATTAAGACACATGTGTAGAACAAAGCGAATATTAACCCAAGTGAAATCATAACATATGAGGATTAACAAGTACAAAATAAAAGGTCATAATAAAACCATACAAGGTTTTATACATAATAATATGGTTCATTAAAATATTTAAAATAATTTTTTATCTATTATACACGTGGTTTGAATGGGTAAGATGAGAGTCAAGACAAAATGTAAGGAAACATCCTCTCACTTTTTATTTCTGGGTGATGCATGATTTATTCACCACCCATTCCTTTTTTGTAGTGTATATAATTCCCAATAATGTATTATATTATTGAAAAAGTTAGAAGTATTATTATATAAATATCTTTTTTATGACTATTCAATCCTGGGACTTCTGTTTCCTATGTCACCAAATCGATAATATAATGTTTTCTCAATTTTCTTCTATGAGATACATGCCATGTTATGAAGCTATATTTTAAATGATGTGTATATAATACCTTTTAAGTTTTAAATCATGAATATGCTTATTTTAATGTTATTTTATGATTCATGTAATCTCATTTTCTTACATGGGTAGAATGGTTAAATGTTACTAAGTGTTAGGAGTTCATTGAAACTATCTATTTGCTTATCGATATTTTTTATGTTTAGTCTTCATTTGATGATATTTTAAGATACATATCTCTCAAAAATCATTAAATTTATTATCCTATATTTATTCAGGATTAGTTCATGTATTGGAAAAAAATTTCTACTCTTTGGTACATAATATTGGTAATAAAGTATATTTAATAAATCCATATTCTACCCTATTTTCGGTCAGAAAATTGTGTTACATCAAATCCATGTTTTCTAAAAATGGTTTCAAATGATATTATAATATTCTTCTATAATAATTAAATTAAATATTTCCCATTTTTTATTTTATAATTTTTTTCAATGGAATCCTCTTATCACTTTTTGAAAAAGGCATTTTCTACCCTTTTTAATGTTAAAAATTAAGTTTTTCACCTCTTACAACTTGTACAGATTTACCTACCATTATTTATATGAAGATTAAAATTTATGTTTCAATTAATAGTTTGTATGAAATTTTTTAAAATATATTTTTCAAAACTTGTTCATTATTCTATTATATGGCATCATGGAAAATGATTATTAAAATGATTTCAAGAATTGTTTATATGTTTTCAATGTATTTTTAATGAAATGTTTTTAAAATCATTATCTGGATTCATTAATAATTTTAAATGTAAAAATGTTTTAAAAATACTTATAATCATTAAATATATGTTTTCAATATTATTATCAAACAAATGGTTTTGTAGAAAATTTCAATCCTTCATTATATGTTTTCAAATTGTTTTCAAATGAAACGGGTTTTTAATATGTTTATAATATTATTTTATATGTTTTCATGTAAAATATTTTTCAAAATTATTTCATGTCTTTTTTATGATATTTCAATCTATTTTATAAGAAAATTATTTTAAAATAGTTTTACACATTGAAAATATTCAAAAAAGAAATGATATTTTCATCAAGAATAAATTGTAAATGATATTTCAAATTTGTTTTACATCTAAGATGACATCCATTGGTGTTACTCATGATATTTTAGGAAATAATCTAAAGGTTCAAATCATATTATTTCTTTGAATGTGATATTCTTAATTCCATGGTCTTTATGAAACTCATTTCTCTTTTATGGGTTATATGTATATGAAATCCATTTCCCTTCCATGGGTTATATGTTTATGAAAGAACATTCTAATTAGAAGGTTATTATTGTGATGAAATGATAATGAAACCTCTATCTTCTTCCATAGGATATGGTACTATTGTAGATTATAATACCCATTGCATTTCATGGGTTATGATAAGTTTTTATGGGTTTTTAAAATACGTGTATGATTTAATTATGATATGGTTTGATCTATATCTCCCTAAAATGTATTTTTTATTGTTTTAAATATCATGAGATAGACTAAGATGGTATAGGGAGTCAAACATGACTACTAAGATGGTCATGTCAGCGAACCATGACTACCAATATAGTATGACAAGTGAACTGATCCTACTAAGATGGCCACAAGAGGGAACCATTGTAACCAAGATGCGATGGGGAGTTACCCAATACTACTAAGATGGTTATGTAAGAGATTATTAGTACGCTTTGAAAATCATAATATATGATTATATGTCATCCCCAATCTAGTATTTTATTCCTATGTTACGATTTCATGGATTATGTTATTTATTTACATATGATTCATGTATTATGAATTTCCATGCTTTATGCCAGGATTCATGAATTTGATCTTTGATATATAAAATATGACCATCTATTTTTAGGATCAATTTCTCATACCCTTAAACTCATGATTATTCTTACATATATCCATTTTTACCCTTACTGATCATTTAATCTCATCGATTTTTATTTTCTATTCCCTATGGTATGAATATATGTATTATGTCTGTTGTTTCTAAGAAGACTTCTAGTCACAAAGAATGTATTGGGAGATAATTTAGTTCACTTATGTATGTGTGTTTATGTTTTGGTGTTTCTAATTCCACAACACTAGTATAGACACTGGGCTACTGTTTGTATAAGCGTCCATTATTATCAAAAGTTATGTAATGTTCACGTATGAAAATATCAAGTTGCTATCAAAACCATATGGTTCTTTCAATGGAGATAAAGGTGAGTGTGAGGTCCCTAGAATATTCTTGAGGATCTTTACATTATGAGGACAACATGAAAAAAATGAATTCACGAGCTGAGGTATACATTTCATCATGGTCTCACGGTGCATTGTGGATCGTCATGGGGAGAATCATGTCATATTTATGACTGGAAGTGGATCCCACATCCTTCATTTTAATTTCCAATTTTTTATTTTACAATTGTTTTGTTACCTCATAAATATTCTTGGGTGTTGGCAAGGAAAATAATCATACCCATCATTGATTCATCAAATGATATTTAAGACCACATGATGCACCAGAACATTGGATATTTTAATCCAATATTCAATGGATTTTCTGGATGTTTTTTAAGGTATCCAATAGTTAACAATCATTGTGGCCATGGGGAGTTTATTTGGATATCATTGCATGACCAATATCTATCAGAATATCCTTCATATGATTATAAGAACATTGTTTCAAGGGTCTATGCTACATTATATTAAGGTTATGCGCTAAAAATGGTTCTTTAATGATACCTTAATATGGTCACACAATATCAAGTGTCTTATACTCTTTTTCAATATGAAAGCTTAATCCAACTTCTCTCTATATTCATTTTATTGGGGTAATAATACCCATATATAGGTATTTCATCCTTTTTATGTTGGTTAATACTCATTTGTAGGATTCCAACAACTCCCCCCTCATGAACAACGTCCACATGGATAAGGGATCATTCTTGAAGAACATAAATGCTCTACCAAGTCATTGGAATTTTCTTGAGTCTATTTTTTTTTGGACGTTTGGTTTGCCAATAGATTCTTCATATTCCATGAAATTACTTATTTATAATTGTGATTAGAGGGAAGTAACATTTCATCAGATAGTTATTAATCCATATCAATTTCCTTGACTCTAATATGTTTCTCCTTCACAATATTATCCCATGAGACCTAATCACGAGACCTATTCACAACCCTTCATCATTAGCATACTTCATGAGAACTTCTTTACAAGAAAATTGTTGCTTGGGAGCTTGTCTGATAGAACTATGGAACGTACTTTGGTAATTTTATTAACATTTTCTGTGAGCACAATGATTATGTTGAGGGCTTCATGGGATCCTCTATCTTGGTCATAGGACCGATCAATTATCATTATATTTTCCTGACTATGAGTAGGTTATGAAATTAAGAGTCTACAAGGTGCCATGAATTTGTGTCATGCCCAATTAGATTTATGCGACTCGTGAGACCTTTGGTGGTCATGTGATTTGTGAGACCTTTGGGTGATTCATGAATGCATTTTTTCAATCATGTGATACTCATGATGTTGCAGAAACGTTTTTGAATTTCCATTAACAATACATCATCAAATATATCTGAAATTTCATGTTACTTGTTTTTAGATGGATTCTAGTTGACATTGATCATCTTTATCTATTACCAATAAAAGAGGCATGATCTCCAAAAATCAAAACATCAACACCTGATATTTCTCGAATTTTGATATTGAGTTTTTAAATAGGTTCCCCTCATTTGAGCTCTAGGTTTATTAACTATCATACTAACTCCCTCTATATGGGTTTGGTTTTTTGGATGATGTTTTCATTCCTCCATCATAATTTAATTTTACATTTCACTGGATATAAACTTCTTTTAGTGAATTGATATGGCAATAACCGAGGCAGGTCATATGTTCATAGTTCTACCTCAAGGTTTGTCTTATCTATTAGAAAACTATCCCCAAGTCCTAAATAGTTTCAATTTCACTGAATGGATAATATCTCAAAACTATTCGATGAAATTTTTCTTTTCACTAGAAAATCCAACCATGGGATGGTGCTTGAAGTGGGATCATTATTCTTGTGGAAAATTCATTGATGTATGGACACGACCTTTCTTGGTCAACCAATGTTTCATAGAGTTTGTTGGTCACATGTACTTGCTTCATCTTTAAGAATCTATGTGGATTTCCCAAATTTTTTATATTGGTATTCAAACCTATTTCGAGATATGATTATCCATTATTTCACTATCAGCCACACATTCCATTTTTCCCATAGTGAAGTTTATATCACCCTATGAGACATCGATCAATTTGGGGCGATTCTCCCTCTTAGTGATATGTATGTTGAATTCATACATGTTATTGATTTTTAGGATGACCCCCTATATATCCCAATTTTGAATGATAATATTTTTATTATGAAATGGAAATTTATGAATAAGATTAAAATTTTCTCTTTTATTTTATTCATGTATAGGATCAATATTTTTCACTATTGTAGTGGAGCCAGAGAAACTAGCATACTCCCTCAACGGTGTCCCTCTCAGAAAGTCTATGACAATGTTGGCTCATTTTAGGCCATATTGGTATATGGGGACCATACTTCCTGGGGATACTAATTGAATTTGGTGGTCACTCTGGATCTAAGGCAGGTATGGTATATTGTAATTTTTTTTAATGGATAACTTTTCTTGGCCCGGGATGCACGATTAGTGATTTCTATCAGAACATTATTCATCGTGGCATATCATGCGAAAGGAAAATAAAATTAATTTGGTAGTACTACTAAATTCATTCCTCTATCAAATTCAAGTCCATATTTAACAAGAAATCACCCTTATAGGATAATGGGTTCCCTTCTATTTTATTGGGTTGGATTGGGGATCATTTTTATTTTTATGACTATTATAATGCTTCTTAGATCACATATTCCATATCTAATCCCATATTATTTCTCATATCATAGGTTGTGACCATGTTGCAATGCCCTAATAAGGATAAGGATGCACTAAGAAAATCTTATACCTTTGATTTTACCCAATTTCATAGACCTGTTGGGCTGCTTATTGATAACGACAGCAGTTCCCATGGTGAAAAGTCTTATATTATCTATATTAATGATGAGGTTCTTCAATACATGATGGAAGAAGTTGTAATATATGAGCCTTATGGACCCTATCAATTTTCTCATCAGTTTTTTTATCCCAAAGGATCTCTCCTCTTAGTTTTTATAGTGTTTGAGGAGAGCGACATCCTAGAGTCTTCTACTAGATATAAATATTATTGACATGTGAAGATGATGAAGATGAATTCATACTTCCTCCAGCTGATACTCCAACTTCACTTACCTAGTATAATGACCATTATTCAGTATCGGATTATAATTATGGTGTGCTAATCAACTTTTTCCATCATATGGACAATCTTCTTCCCTCACTAACCTCTATTTCTATGGTGATGATGAAATTGATTTATGACTTTCTTTAGACAATAAGGAATATTACTCTTTATGGTGATGATGAACCCAATAGTGGATCAGAATCCATATAGTAGTTTATTTCTCCATCAAAATCTATGAATGATTGGACTCTCGAGAGAAGAGCATATGAGGATTTATCTCCACCATCCCTACCAGTTCAACTGGTAACATATCCTCCTACAGCTCCTACTTCATCAGAAATAGAAGCTCAGACTCAACATCTATTTATCTAGAATTAGATTCATGAATTGGTTATTGAGACCCCATTTTGGTATTCCACAATTAAGGGAAACACCACCATCATCTATTTCATGAATAAGAGGAAGGTGGTTTTGAACAAAAACATTTATATGAAATCATGAAGCAAGTTGTTTTCACTCGGTACGATCTAAACCTAAATTAAAGGGATTAGAACGATCTTTTGGATAAGGCCCCTATGTTGAATAGTTGAAAGTGGTGTCAGTGACATTAGAGTAGGGTCATTAGTTGACATTTTAAATACAATTTCAAATACATTCCTTGACAACACAGATATGGTGGAATTAAGAAATCATAGATCATCTAATGTTGTAACTTTCAACATCATCATCGACATTGGATACATCTCATTTGAAAGTTGAAGATTTTACTACATTAGTTAAGGCTCTATATCCTAAAGTAGAAGGAAACTAGGTGAGGTGAGTGGCACTCCAACATTCAGTTGATTCTTCTCGCCATACATCTGTTGATATTTCTAGCGTATCCAATTGGATATTATCATAGCTATTACCTTATAATTAATTCCATTTTTATGTGAATTATGAGAGATTTGATAATGCTAATATTTCTCCCCTTTTTCACATTATAAATGAATGAATTATATAAAAATTCCATATTATTGACTAGCTTCTTCCGATCCATGACATTCCAAGAACTTCATTGATCCTATATTTTTTTAATTTTCAATGATAACAATTATTTTCGTAATTTCACATAATCCCAAATTTTTATATATTAATATTTAAATCATAATATATTCATTTATGTATGTGATCTTTAATTCCCCCCAAAATGATATTATTTACTGGTGTATCTACTTTAGCTATCTTGAGATCAAAAAAATTTGTAGAAGGATTTCTTGGGTATTATATATGTCATGGATAGAGAGTCCATTATAATTTTATGAAGCTAATATGCTTGGAATTATATTTTTTCATATCCATATGATGGTCCTTACAAGAACCTTGTAGAATAGATTGATTTTTTGTTGTTGTTTTTTGGATTTTAATATCATAACATTCCTTTCTTTAGTTTAGGATCTTTTATCATGGACCTGATATTCCTTTATATTATGGGTTTTTAACTTGGACATGACATTGATTTAGTTTAGGGTATTTTATCTCGAACATGCTATTGCTTTATTTTATTTTATTTTAGATCCGACCTGGTATTCCTTTAGTTTTAGTTCTTTCAGTTTCGTCCTGATATTGTATTTGTTTAAGGTCATTTCTCTTAGAGCTAATATCATATTAGTATAGTTTAATTTATTAATAACATTATTTTTCTATTTTAAGGTTCTTTTAGATCAGACATGATTTTTTTGATCGTCACATATAGTTCATAAATGTTGACAGCAATCCAAAACACTTTTGGGGTTTTGGTCTATGTTGTGGTTTTTCTGAGCCTGATAATGATCAGAATACCCTTTATCAGAGGTACACATCTGGCTGATGATGATAGGTTCAAAAACAGGCGCTATATGCATGGGTTCATAGTTAAGAAAAGGGTATCTTGAAGTCAGGTTTCATTTCCATGGGCTATAGAAAATTTGTAGAGGTAATATTGATTTCAGGGAGAAATAATATAAATTATAGGTCTACCTGGATAGTTGGAAAATGCTTTATGTATGTCCTGAACCGAATTTTTGAGTCAGAAATATAAGGCATGGAAGAAATTCTGTTATGTCCTGTGATATCCTATGATTCAAGGCTCTTCTGTGGTGTTTCTCGGGATCAAATGTCTTTAAGATCCTATTTGGAAGGGAATATATTCCTTAAGATGGTGAGTCAAATACTATATAATGGAGTAACAGGTTTAAGAAAAATATGATCTCCACAATATTCTGAGGTTCATGAAATATTTCTTATGACTAAAATGTGCATATGACAAATTCGGGTATGGAGGAAGGTTATCCAAGAAGTGTTTAGGAAACCTAGGACATCTCATCTATTGAATTAAGAAGCATGAGCCCAACACAATTTGGTATATAATCAAAATATGTGTGCCATCATTGTTTTGGGAATGGAGTGTCTCGTTTTAGCCATGATAGAGTGTAAAAAAATAGTGATTTAATGTCTGGTATATCAAATATGCGCACAAAGTTAAGTGCGGTGATTGTAAGGCATGGTCCAATGTACTCAATTCAGAAGGCTGATATGGGGAAGACAAACTAAGAGTATTTCTTCCACAATGAAGTTTTGAGAGATATTTTGGTGATTTTAGGGATTAAAAGGATTCAAATTTAATTTTTGAATTGTGATTACTTTCGATGAAAACCATAGGTTCATATGATAGAGCCATAAGCGTACATGTATAGTCATGCAAAGGGTCCCTTGAAGATGGATTTATTTTCAATGTACCATGGAAGGATTATGGTGATCAAAGTCACCCAAAATCATGATGTCTGGTTTTTGGGAATGATTGTATCCATGGAGGGTTCAAGAACCTTAGATGTGGTACCACTCTATAGAGATCTTATTATAATGGAAATGAGAAGGGAAAAATCATTTAATTTTATTTTTTCTTGAACTAGGTGGTCATGTAAACATATTTTTTCTTCTAATAGGGCAATATATAAGGCCCATTAATATTTGTGCCTTATTTATTTCCCTCCCCCAATTTTTTCCAAAACACTGACGACAAAGATCTTCATGAGTGAAGAGATGAGTTTTTCTCAAGCTACCCTTCATGTGGTTTGGACCTATCAAGTTTTTTGTCCCTTTCTATCGCAGTTTTGGTCTTGCAATTTCTACCATTATTGTTTTGAGCATAAGTTCGTACAGATTCGACCAATACCGAGGTAGTTTAAGGTCATGATTCACATGGACCTATATGAGGTACAATACTCAACATCCGAATTATGATTACTAGGGTCAAGGGTAATCCATTATCCTTATGAAAATTATATGAAAACAATGTAAATCATGGATTTAGTTTCTCGGGTCTCGAATAATGGTATGGATAAATATTACTAGGAGTGGGTTAGATCACACTAATTTTTTGAGTTTTAGCATGATGATGTCAAGTCTCCCAAGGATTGGAATTTACATTTTATAGAGTGAAACATTTGGTTGATGACCATATGTGCATATATTGGATCCATATGCATACATATGTATTCAATAAAATGTTCCTTTTAAGCATGTTTTCTTTTCCAAGGTCTATGGAAGGATTGTGGAAACCAAAGGTACTCAATACATTAAGAATGATTTATTGATTTAGGTGCCTTAAAGGATAGTGGAAGCACCCCATCCTCTGGTTGATGGGGTAAGGGTCTTGTTGTCCAATGATAAGGAATGATGATGGGTGATGACCTTCATTCAATTTAATGTCATGTGGTGAGTACATATTTTTTTCCATGTATTTTAATTCTATGAGGTATGGATGTGTATTGTGTAGTTTATCATCATGTGGTAAGGATGTATTATATTCATTTTATGGTCATGTGTTATAGACAAGTTCCTTGTGGTTTAATGTCATGTACTAAGGAGGACTACCATAAAACTTAATTTCATATAGTAAGGATATCTATCGTGAATTTTAACATCATGCAGTAAGGACATGGGAACTAATGTAAATAATTGTGTAGGGAATAATACACATTAAATAAGGCCATATGTGGATTTGATTCAGACATTGGCAATGTGAGATTGCATGGTTCTAATCTTATGCCGTTAGGGTGCGTTGTTTTAGAGGATGTTATTGATGGTCCCAGGATTGAAGATCCAGGAATAACTAAACATCCCGTGATGTAATGAATCATCCCATGTGTGTCTCTTAATGTGGGGAATCTCCATGTAGTTCAGACCTGTATGCAGTGATTGGCTTTGTGTTCATTGATTATTTTAACTAGACCCAAAATTAGATATCAAGGCATCATTATGTATCGTGTGATGACAGGAGTCAAGCCAAACATAGTTCATGGGAAATAATGTATTTTAATGTCACATGGTAAGGATTAAGATGAGATAACATAAAAAGTGGTTTGGTGGATAGACCCAATGATAAAGAATGGGTGTCACTACATATCATATCGTAATAGGAATAATGTGATTTATATTTCTTCATCTATGAACATCATGTGAAAGTCTATCATATATGAAGATTGGGGAATTCATAATTAGTTGTCACTAGACATGGGATTGATGATTCGGGGGTAGATAAATATCCTATGATTTCGGGAATCAGTTCACAAGTTGTTGGTAAATGGTGGTGTGAAAAGAAACCAACACAAGTCATGGTTTCCTCTTTGGAGAGATCCTTGAGAATGTGCAGTTTTATGTCTACTCATGGATATCAACCATGTAGAGTAACTTCATGCCATAAGAAATCATGGTTTTCCTTTTGTTCTATTTCATTCAGGACCATGATGAAACTTTTACGGGACATCATGACTTATTTTCACCTGGAATCCCTTATCAAATTTCTAAAGATCACATGAGCAATGCTCTATGTAAGAATCAACGAACGGTAATGGTTACTCTTACTATGTGGGGAAATTAAAGATATGATAGGGTGATTTGCATCATGTGGGGGATATATGAAGATATTTGATCAAGGAATCCCTATGTATGTCCTTAAAAATTAGAATCAAGCCATACATACTTATGGATAACTCGTTTAGTTTAATTTCATACTGAAAGGACACCTGTCATGAAGTATTAACATCTGGAAGTAAGGATGATGGAGACTCAATGTGATAGGTTAGGGATGTTATAGTTGAAAACAAGAAATGAGGCTTGTGTTTCATTATGTATCCTATAATGGAATGATTCAAGCCACACATTCTTCTTTAATACATTGCTGTCTAATTTTATTTCTCAAGGGAATTGTGTCACCATACATTAAAAAGATGTAAAACATTGGATTTTTGTAGTTTTATGTCATATGGTAAGGACATATACCAAGAGGATTAACATCTTCCAATAAGGACCATCTCAAAATAGATGATCTCTTTGTGGTTAGGATGTAGAGTTTCAGGTAGTTTAATGTCTTTCTATTAGGACATGATGTGATGCATAGTTTACTACCTTGATATCAGGACGACTCTATATAGTTTAACATCATTTTGTTAGAATGTATTTTAGGGGATTATAATTATATTGATTCCCTGGATGATGATAGCTACAAACATTTTTTATGAGAAATCCCACATTGGTGGGGGTGTAACATGATCCCCATCCATTGTGCCCAATGGGTAAGATCCAAAGTGGAAGACCATATGGATATTGTAAGAACCATCCCATTTGTTTTCAAGCTTTAAAGGCCTATTACCAAGTATCATTGGGGTTTTGAGATCCAGGACCAGTTTTCCTTTGAGTAATGAACATAGGTGAAAATTTTTATTCAAGGTGCACATGATACAATTTTGATGGACCATAATGTTGTGGAATGTTCGCCTTTTTTTAAAGGGTGCTGAAATGTTTATTAAAAGTGAAAATGGAGAGAAAGATTACATGAGTCGAAAAGATGTAATCTTATTAAAATCTCAAACAAGATGGTAAAGGAGATCAACCGGTAGAGAATCACTCCATGTCACTGGTTGGTTGACTCCTTTGTTGGAAAGACAATCTGCAACCGTGTTTTCTTCACGATAAGTATGAGTGGTAATGTTTCGGATCTCGAGAAGGTTGTTGAGAGTGTTCATCCCATGAGCAGTGAGAGGCCATGCAAGTTGAATAACTCCATTCCAAATAGCATGCTTAATGTTGGTGGAGTCACTCTCAATCTAGATGTTGTTCCATCTTTTTAGATTAACAAAATCAAAGGCCTGAATCACCCCCATCATCTCAGCTTCTAAGGCAGAGGCAACGCCACAACTTCCAAAGAATCATTCGTGACAACGACCAAGATAATATCTAAATATGTCCCCACATCCCGCAGGGCCATGATTTCCTCTGGAAGCTTCATCAACATTGATCTTGATCCATCCAGGTGCTGGAGCTTTCCAAAACACTTCAAGTGGGATCTTCGGAATAGTGTAGACACCATCAATGTTTAGTCGTTGAAGAATCATAAAGTCCCCAACTGAGTTGTGGGAGGGTCCTTTCTGAAGGACGACTGCTTCTCATATGGCCATAGTGATCCCCATACTACCTGTATTAGGATTAAAAGAGTAATTATTGTGAATAATTGCATTTCTATCATACCAGATTACATGTAGGAGATCCGCAATCTCATATAATAAAGGATTCATGATCTGCCGAGAGGCATCAAGATCCACACAATGAATAAGTTGGGAGTAGATATAGTCAACGGCTAACCATCTGCAATAAAAAATGTCAGTAACATACTTCCCTAGAGCAGAGGCGGTAGCACAAGATAATAAAAGAAGATTAGTGTCCTCCTTGTGCTGATGAAATAGTTTACATTTAGAGCATAGTTAGACGCCAAAAGACTAAAGACAAACCTCTGTAGGAATGAGATTGTGGGCAATGTGCTAGACAAGGTTAATCCTAGAGGGTTTAATCCAAGGATTATCAAAAGGTTTCAACCAAGAGAGAATGGGGTCAGAATTATTGAAACAATGATGATAGTAATTTTTGGAATCCAAGATACTGTTGTGAGCTGGTTCCCAAGAAAGGAGATCCTCCCCATTTATAAATGGGTAATTTTCAACAATTTGCTGGATGTGATCAGGGAGTTTGGTAGTACTAGAGTGCATAACCTGATTTATGGTTAAATTGGCATTATCTAGAGGGTTTTTAAGAGTAAGCACTGAGATGAGGGGAGAACCAGTCCAGTTATCAAGCCATAAATTTATGGTGGAATCTGAACTGACCATCCATCTTGATCTATGCATGATGTCCACAAAGACATTATGAATGGATGGCCAGAGGGAGGAGTTGAGGTAACTATATTGACTCTTTTTAATCATTTGCAGGAACCTTTTGCGAAAGAAGGTTATGGAATCAAAACTTTTTGTTGATCAGCCACCACGTGAGCTTATCTTGAAGAGCCTCATTAAAATATTTTAGGGTTTTAATGAAAAGACCACCTTTGTAAAGGGGTTTGCAACATGTCGACCAAGGGACAGTAACAATATTTCTCTCAAGAATGCTACCATTCAAAACTAAATTTTTCATGTAGCCATTAACATTTTTAATGAGACTATTGGTCCATTTATAAATCATCATGGGGTAGACCATTTTAGAGATAATAGTGGATTTCACGAGGCAGTTTCTGCCAGCCATGGAAATGGATTTACCTTTCCAGGAGGTAAGTTGTTTAGTCACATGTTCCATGAACATATTAAAGAAAATATTTTTAGGCCCACCCAAGAAGAGGGGAACTCCAAGATGGGTAAAAGGGATGGATCCCTCTTTGATACCAAGAGTTTCAATGATAAAACCTTTTCCAGAAGGGGTAAAGGCTTTTCCAAAATTGATAGAGGATATATTCCATCTAACTGATTATTCAGAGACCTCTTCATAATGAGACATGTACTTTTTAAGGTTAAGAATATTTGTCCTGTCCCCATTAAGGAATAGAATGATGTCATCAACATAAAGGAGGTGGTTCAGGACAAAAATGTTTCTGGCTGCCTGAATGGGTTTGAGCTTGTTTTGTTAAATAAGATAAGAGATATACCTACTGAGGTAATCTTCCACAATGGAAAAGAGAATCGCATAGAGGGGGTCTCCTTCCCACACACCTTTTGAGAATTCGAAGTATCCTTTAGGATTACCATTAATGAGGATGGATATAAAAGCCGAAATGAAAATGTAATTTATCCTTCCTATAAAAGTTTCATTGAATCCAAAATTCTTAAGGATGTTGAAAATAATGTTCCAATCAATGGAGTCAATGGATTTTTTAATATCAATTTTGACAGCGATATTCCCCCTTTGGACTTTTTATTTAATGAGTTAATGCATTCTGAGTCAGTGAAAATGCAATCGTGGATGGATCTTCCCTTTATGAACCCAAATTGAGTCCAAGAAATTATTTTATTACAAATGAAAGAAATAATATAGGAAATAATCTTAGTAATTATTTTATAGAGGGAGTTGATGATAGAAATGGGATGGAAAAGGTGAAGCTCAGATGCATTATCAACTTTGGGAGTAAGAGTCAGGAATTGGGTATTAATACAATAAGGATGAACACTAGTGGAAAAGTGTCATACCAGTTTGAAAACATCCATGTGAACAACCTCCCAATGATTTTGACAGAATCCATTATCGAAGCCATCCGGTCCAGGGGAGCTATTGGAGTTGAGGCTGAAGATTGTATCTTTTATTTTATGGTCTAGAAGAGTGCTTAAAAGTAAGAGATTATCATGTTCCTTGATCATATTTGGAATGATCCCAGGGATGAGATCTTTACTTATACTAGGCCCATTGAAAATGTTGTGAAAGTAAGAGACCACATGATTGGATTTCGATTCATCAGAATCAAAAAGAGTGTCATTATCTTTATGAAAGTATAAAGAACGTGAATATTTTCTAACTCTTTGAATACGGTTGTAAAATTTTGTGTTCCTATCACCATCAGAGATCCATTTGGTTCTAAAAGTCTGTTTGCGCAAGTTGTCCTTGTGGATCAAAAGAGAAATTAGTTTCAAGGAGAATTTTAACTCATTCTGGGGATTGGAGGAAAAATCATCACGAGTCATGTTATTTTGAATTTGATTGAGTTCAGATTCAAGAGAAATGATCTCGACATCCATTTGGTTGAGTTTATCCATGCACTGTACCTTTAGACATTGTTTGTGGTGTTTAAGAATAGTGACACAAGAAAAATCAGCGGACTCTTGATTCATGGTTATCCATCCATTTTAGATGAGTTGAGAGCATTACAAGTTCTCAGACCAAGAATTATTGAATTTAAAGGGAATACTGAGTTTTTATTTTTTATATAGGAGTATAACAATTATGGGGTGATGATTTGAGTTCAGTCTAGGTATGTTAATTCTTGAAATTATATCCCAGACATCCAAGGGTGACATGGTAACAATGGCCCTATCATGTTTTCTAGCAATCATTTTGTTGTAGTGCCTCTTATACCAGGTGTATTTATCCCCTGAGAGGTTGATTTCAATTAAATTACAAGTTTCAACCGAGGTTCTAAATTCTCTAGAAGAGATTGTTGAGGGAGGGGCCCAATATTCTCACATTGAGAAAGGATGGAATTAAAGTCACAAATAATTACCCAGGTCTCTCGAATAGAGCCAGCTAAGGTCGAGAGGTCCTGCCAGAGGGGATAACAATCTTAGTATCTATTGTTGGCATAAACCATAGTGAAGAAGCACTGAAAATTGATGTATGAAAAATGACTAGTAATCATTTTATTAGAAACATTGTAAACAACAACATCTCTGAGAGAGGAGTGGAAAAAGACCGAAATGGAGTTAACATAATTTCCATTCTTTCAAGAATCAAGAAAATTATAGCCAATAGAATAAATTTGCCTAAAATTTAAGGAGAAATTAATCTTATGTTCAGAAATAGCAAAAAAATTTGTCTTGTGCTTCATCAAAATTATTTTTAGGATAGATAGAGTGTCAACGTTATCTATTCCTTCACAGTTCCAGAAAACAAAATCCATTAAAACCTATGTTTTGATTGGTAGTTACCCTTTTTATTCGTAGATCCACTCAAGACTTTGTTCGTCTTTGATCTTCTCGGATTTTAGGAGGAGGAAAGGGGGTCTTTTGTTCCTTCTTACTCATATAAGGATTAGATATGGTGTTAGAAGCATTTGATAATAAGAATGGTTTTAAAATTTCATGGGATTTGAGGGCCAAGGATTTGGTCTCACTCTCAGCTTCCAATGGACAGCCCTTGTTCTGGGGAGAAGCAGGCCGGACAGTTGAGGTATTCTTGCCCACTTCCTTAACAGATCCATTGGTAGGGGGTTTTGAGTTTGCTCCATTCAAATTATGGTTCAAAATGATGGAAGCAGTTAATTCATTGTTCTGTTGTGTTCCCATTGTCATGTGAGGAATATTTGGTGAAGATGAAGTAATTAAAGGAATCAAACCTGCCTTTACCATCTGGATTTCACTAGCTGGAGAGGGAGTCTCTTGTTGAATTACAACACCTGAATCTTTCTCAACCCATGGAGCAGGGGAAGTAGCAGTTGACACCAAGGAAAAAGTCATTGGGATCTGTTCCGAGATAGAGGAAGCAATATGATGCAATTGGCCTTCAGAGATCATCGTCTCAGTTTGCGAATCCTCAGGGATCGGATGTTGTAGGATATCCATAACTGAGTTCTAAATGTCTTCCAAAATGTTGTGATCAAAAATCATATTTTCCTCTTCTTCCACTTGATCAACCCAGGAGGTACCCGATGTCTCACCCAGAAGGATCAGCCGCTTCACCCAGACTTCTGATTATTTTTTCATAGGTTCAGTTTTTCTGAAGGTAAGAGCTTTGATTTTTTTCAGTTGGCCATCAATCCATCCATATTCCTGTGTAGGCACAACCTGGCTCTTGATTACCCGGCATTTCCGAATCGAGTGGCCAAAAATTTTACAGTATTTGCAGAAGGGTGGTATTCATTCGCATTCTACCCGTACCTCCATCTTGAATTTATTCGCACTGAAAACAATGAATTCCGGAAGATTGTATACAATGTCGAATTTTTCATCACCCTCACATAGAGTCCGATTTCATCATTCAGTGTATGAGGGTCGATTGTAAGTGGTGTACCTATACAAGAGGCAATGTCATTGAGTAATTTTGGGTCCCAAAATTACCAGTTGAGCCCGTGGAGCCGCACCCATATCTAGACCATGGTGTTCTTTGTAGTGTTCGGATTGAAGGAGTAATCCCAGACTGAGATTCGAAGAACACCCAGATTGAGCTATAAATTTCAAAATCTCCATACATGATCGCACTCCGATTGAGATTTCATAAGTATATGAAAATATCCTTCTCCGAGAGGGATCAATTTCTAGTCGTTTATCCCCCAAATGTGAGAGATTTTTGTTTTCAGCTCTGGGTTTGACCATGGCTTTTCCCCCATGAGGTATGAGATGCGCCCCATTAGGGAAAATTTGCAAAGCATCATGAGTTTCTGAAGAGAATCAGGATCCTCATTAACCGAAAATCTTCCATCTTTGAGCTTTCTGCATAGCGAAAGCTTCGATGCTACGGGATTGAAACAATCATCTCCCTTGAGTTCATCGAGAAAAGAGATTCCCCTCGGCCTTTCAGCCAAGGGAACATCCGGCATGGGCTTTGCAGCTTCAGTGACACTCTCCCATTCAGGATCGAATCCTGCCCTTACATTGGTCCCGTACAGAAATTATTGTGGCATTGCTTATACAACAATAACGGTGGTGGTACAGTGGGCCCATAAATCATGGAGGAGTTTTTCAAAATTTGAGTTATTTATGTTTTTACCAACTTTTAGTGTATATTTTAATTATTATTATTGATGTGCTATATCTATCCATTTTATAATTCACGATATATAGGTTAGTGATTGGACTCAAAATTGTACTCCTAGTACAGTTTCTTCAACTCTATAGAATAGAAGATGGAGCTAATATCCATCAATATTTTGTGAGGGACTCCAAAAAGGGTGATGATATGGGACTTTTCAAATTTTATGATGTTATGTGAATTGAATTCTATTTGGTTTATTTCCTCATCTAGTTTTCAGAAAAAGTTGGTATAAGTGTGTTTCTACCTTAACTTCTTAGCTCTACCTAGGGTATATTTCCAAACTACATCCATTCCCAAAACAAAAAGGGGCCAAGAAAACCTAGTTAATGTAGTAATTTTGGGGGTTTATGGATGAATTTTTAATGAATCTTGAATGGATGATATTTCACGGTTAATTCCACACAATACTATATCATGGTTTTTCTATTATATCCAAAACTCCTTATTTTGTAAGAGTACATGGTCCAAGATTGATTGGTTCTGTATGATCCCATGTGTAATTTTTCCATGATGAAGGAAATATCTTCTTATATTATGAATATGAGGAGGATTCCATTAAATTCATTCTTTTAGAGGTATATTTACTCATTTGGACCATCCTATAGGGTGAAAATCATGATACAATGTGGAATATATTCCTTTCAAGATGGCTATATTGGGAGAGTCATGTTTTTGAGATAATCGATTATGGGATCCATTAATCAAGGAATGATCATTGGTTCATAATGCTCTGGGGTTGGGTTGACTTAATTGATTGCTTTCATATCACATAAAATGATTGTTGAGCCCATTTTTTAATCTGTTATATGAAATATTTCTTCCTCCTCCTTACGGTCAGTCTAGATAGTGGGTGCATTATCCAATGTGTCAGCGCAATCATTCTCTAATCGGGGAACATGATTCAATGTGTGCTCAAAAGGGAACTCTTCCATTAATCCCCTAACATATCCAGTGATAGGAATTAGTTCTTTCTTTTAGATGGAATATTCTTCATTTATCTACATTACCACCTATTTCGAATCCCCATTGCTGTAACGCCCCGACCCCAGTTACCCAGAGTCGGTGCATTATTACATAACATTGGCATGATCACAAGAAAGATCAAATCTCGAAAGACCGATTGGTTTAGTAGCCTTGGAAACACTAGATATATTCATAAGTTTTACATTACATCATAAAATGAAAAACTAATACAATAACATAATGTCTTCATAATCCACACTCATATCCCCACATAATATCCCTGCAGGTCATTCATAATTTACTTCTTCACTTCCTGGGAAAAATAAAACATAGAAAAGGGGTGAGCTCAAATGCCCAGTAAGGATAACAATATAGCGGAAACTTTCATAAATAAGAATAAACATTTAAGGCAATGTATAACTAAAACAAAAGCCTTTTAAATATGAACTTTCAACATGGTATGGAATAAATAAAATGAAATAATTCCATTTATTTATTCACATTGATATTCTACTAATCGAATAATCACATGAAAAAATCAATAACCACTTTCATAATGTTGGAATGCATAATGCCAGACTATCATAACCACATAGCCAAGGCCTCGTGCCAAGACTACAAATAAGATTTTGTCAAGGCCTTGTGCCAAGACACTAGTTTGTCTCATGAGACCTACCGATGCATCTAGGAGCTATAGCGGGCTCCACCCGTCACATATTAAGTCCAATGCATTCCACATGAAAAGGTTTAAACATAACATAAACATTCGTATTAAAACTAGCATACGAAATGTCAATACTTTCACCATAAACTATGAATGGTATAAAAATAGCACATCCACAGTCAAACATATCACAAAACCTTCAATACAATATAGAAGTTTTGTATCATAATAAATCAACTTCAAATAATCTTAAAATCCATCAAAGGATGTTGACATAGATGAAATCAAAATTCTTTTTAAAGAAATATCTCCTTTTATTTTGAAATAATTTAAGATCCATATAAAATAAAACATTTTCTTTGAAAATATTCTTATAAGCTTTTAAGGGAAGCTTTGAAGATTTTATAACGGCGGAAAATAGCCGCACCCGCCGTATAAGTTAAAAAAAAACATTCTTACCTTAATTCTGTCGAAAAGGTTAAAAAGGACCTTGTTTTGAAAACAATAGAAAGATTCCTTTATAAACCTCTTATAAAAAGTCAAACAAGGGTATAAATGACTTTAACCCATATTCTTGTAAATAATAAATATGTTTTGAAATACATTTCGAAGAAACATGGATGTGGATGATAAAGAAATCCCAGTAGATTATTACGTATAAACAACCTCGGATAATGAAGAGATTGTGAAATAGCCATTACCTTGTACTTTTTCTTGGTTGGGGTAGGTTAACCTCCTGTATAATGGTGAAATAGTTGTTATTAAATTATACAATAATCATATATATTAATATGATATCATATATGATCTTTTAACATTGATTTGTTAATAATATCTTAGAATTATCGTCGTTTCGGGAGTTAACTTACTCATTTTCTTTTATATGTTTTGTTACATAAGTCATGGTTGTTGTATCTTATTCATATCCAGAATGATATCTAGTCCTTAAACATCAATTTTCAATCATCAAATGATAATTATACTTGAATGGATACGATGGAGAATGAATCTCATCGCGTTCGTGGAGACGGTAGTCCGTACGTACGCACGAGCGACAATATCATTCTTTTGATATTAAAATAATATATAAATGGATGTTATATCATATATACAGAATCATTAACATGTTATATTTATTATTTACATGAGTTACACATCATTATTATACCCATCCAAATAATATTATATTGAATAACAATTACACCACGACGTGGAGACGGTAAGCCGTACGTACGCACGTATGGTGACATGTTATTCAAAGGGTGGATAGAATACTGAATATGGTTGTACCATATTTATAATAACATCACAGTATATGTGAGATACTGGAGTTATTATTTTAGAATGGTAAGAACAAAGGAAGAAGAAGTGGAAGAAGAAATGAACTTGGAGAAGGGTGGTGAAATCATTACCTCTTCTTCGGGTTCTTCCTTTTGATTTGATCAAAAGGGCTCCTTAGGTTGGCTTTATGATCAAACTAAGGCCTCTAGGTTGTAGTGAGGGATGTTGGGAGAGTATTTGGGCAGATTTTTGCCGAACCAAAAGGCTTTGAAGGTGTGAAGAAATGAGAAGGAGGAGTGCCCTTTTATAAGAGGGGTGAGGGGCACCTTTGGAAAATCTAGAAATATTAATTTATAATAAATTCATATTCGGTTTCTAATGGCTCAAAAGTTGATTATTCAAAGGTTAAAGTGGGGATAGGTCGAAAACCACTCAACCAATATAATTTAGACAGGTTTGGGTACTTATATTAACCTTATCTTTAAGTATTAACTCTAAGTTAATTAGTTTCACTTTTACAATGTCTCTTTGTATTTTTATATAATATGGTTAATAAACTTACTATATACATCCAAGAGACCCCCAAGTGGTACATTAATGATGAACCTATCATGATATAAGTATCTTGGCCGAACCTTATATTTTTAGGAATTTAATATCAATTAATAATATAATATTGGTTTTAAGAACTCTTTTATGTCTATTTTGACACTATTCAATAGTTGATTTTTGTGAAACTCATAACAGATTGATTACTTCAAAAAAAGTCAATTAAATCAATACTAATATATCATATTATCCTAGAAAATTAGTTTAATTCATTAAAAGTTTCATATTATATTTATTTGGGTATTTATAATATCAATTATTTTAATTTTTCACTATTATAGTAATTACTGCATCATCATTGTGTCATAAATAAAATAAATTATTTAATGTCTAAAAATTATAAATAAACTATCCTTATGTAGGAAATCTTTTTAGCTTTCTAATTAATATTTATAATCTAAAATCCAACATATATAACCCTATGTAACAATTGTTTTTCTAAAAGATATATGCTTGTGTCATTTTTGTATTCATTTTAACTTAATTAAAATAAAGTGTCATTATCACTTACAAGTGGATCCATGGGGTCCCAAAATAGACCCAAAGATTCCCATGGTCGACCATTTATCATCCAATAGGGTAAAGACACGTTTTAGGGTAATTTAGTATTATTATAATATTATTTTTTTAACCCTTATTTACCGGATTTACCCTTAACCATGGTAAATAAAATATTTACCGCAGTAATTATTCAAAATGTCTAAAAATAAAAGTTACCTATTTACACAATTTGAGCATCCTGATTCCAAATATGGAATCCATTTTCCTAAATTCAAAACACAGAAGTGGCAGAAATTAATTTAAAATTAATTCCCGCTGTCAAAACAAAAAGCGTGTTTTTAAGAAATAATAACTATCAAAAGATTGACACTTGTTTATGTTCGGTTTAATTGTAAAATTATGTCCAATGACCAACATTATATTAAATGGTAAAAATATATTCTAAATATACTTTAAAACCACTCAAATTCATAATTTATCACTATTAATTATTTTGATTAAAAAAGTTGTTTTTAATTAAAATTAAGTAATTTTCACTATTCATCAAAATATGAAAGTTATCCAAAAAGTACCAAAATTTCACCTTAGGCTAAATTTGATATTCTGAATCCAAAAATGAAGTCCATTTTAAAATATAAAATATATATAACTTCAAAAAGTAGGTATTACTATTCATAACAGTTAGTTTGATTGGTTACGGTGTGTTAGAACTCGGTGTTGCGTACAACACACGCTAGCGTACCGTGGAAGCTTGGGATGTTTCATTTTAAATTTTTGATGTCCCCATTTAGTCAAAAAGTTTAAAATATAGTATCTAAAAAGGTTTCACTATTAAAATTTGGTAAAATTGCAATACTGAAAATGAATTTGTTCTTACATTATGTCTAAGAAACTCATAATATGGATTCTAAAATTATAAGGATTATATAAAGTTTAAAATTTAGTTAACACTATTCAAAACCTCTTTTTAACAGATTGTTTGGTAAGTCATGGTGCGATTGAACTTGGTGTTGCGTGTAGTGAAAGTTATTGAATTATTTTGAAGAAATAACACACTATAAAATCTTGGGGTGTTACATTCTCCCCTCCTTCAATAAATTGCGTCCTCGCAATTTGAAATTGTTCTTCGAAAATAAAAGGTTGAAAATAGAAAATATCTTTGTGGGAAAACCCACATCGGAAATTGGGTTACTAAAATTTAGTCTTAATATGAGGAAAAGAGAAATGAAAGGATCACCACCAAATTATGATCTCTATTAGGAGAACATTGGTGGCAATTAGAGACATATAATTGGATGAAAACGTAAATATTTATAGGTAGTGATTGAGGTAATCAATCACAAAAAGTATAAAATTGAGGTCCTTAAAATCATCAATCTATGATGATTTGAAATACCATCGGTTCAACAAAACATAGGGTATTGGGATAACACATTTTTGACGTTTCAAAATATCTTAGTTGAAATCCCACATCGAAAAATGAATTAATGAGGCCTCTATTTTAAATAAAGAGTGGAAAGTATGAAGATTAACGAAAATAACACATACTAGGGTTCCATGTAGGAAAATATGGATATGGAAGAAAAATATAATCATCAATTATCTGATGGAGAGTGGTAGAGAACATGGCTATAAAAAGGCCAACAATCCCAAAGCCATAAATTAGTGATGATTTAAGGTACCATCTAGGACAACATTTTTGTTCTAAGTTCCTTTTCTTAATGATGAGGAATTTATTTATGAGATTGGCTAAGATCATAAGGAGATATACTTACTTTATAATTAGTGTTTTATCTATTAATAAATTTCTACCACAAACTCATCTTTCACTCTAAAAGATAATAGAATGTAAAAAAAATTCTGTTTACACTATTCGTATAGGGTTCCAAAATAAACTAATTTATAATTCATCTACAATATATTTTAATAAAAACTACATTATTTAATCCAGGACATTTAGTGGGCCAGTGGTAGGTGATACACCCTTGTCGCCCTTCGGTTGCGGGTTCAAGTCTCACAGCCTTGCCGGACGCGACGGGTTGCCGCCCGACCTCCGGGTTGTCCTTTTATAGCAATCCAAAATAATCCAAACTAGAACTATCCAAAATACATCTGTCCAAACTCACAGTCCAACATTCATAAGGATGGTAAACATGATATAGATCCTTTTTACCCCGTAATAGCATATGAATACCTTCATCATGTATTACCATATTCCTTATTGATTACATTCATGCTCCCTTATTCCATATAGAATGCTGGATATACTTCATTAATCCAAAAATGTTTTAAACCCCAACAATGATGGAATATACAAATCATTAATCAGTTCCAAGGTAGTCAAGAATATCCAATATAATTTATCCAAAACAATCACATATTATTCCAAAATCACTACCTCAGTATCAGAACTATATTATGATTTATCATTCTCTCAACCATATATTTTCCAAAAATTTATCCTGCTATTGAGTCACTTTTCTTTGTTCCACACAATCTCAAGTCCTTAATGAAATAGTACTGCAGTACAATCCTTATATACTCCATAATTATTATAACAAGTACATTGTTGATAAAACACTCAATTGACATAATCAACATAAGAACTCTAATCATTCCTCTTCATCTGTGGTAGTATCATAACTTAATTATTATCCAATAGCATCATTTGCGTCATAGTCTGATGACTGGGACATAGGTTCGCGTAGTGTCCAAACTCCTTGCAAATGAAGAATTGTACATTTGAAACCATTTTCTTACCCTTGCAGTCACGTACTTTGTGCCCTTTTCCTCCACACTTATAACAAACTCCCATTCCATTCAGGCAAGTTCCAGGGTGTTTCTTTCCACAGTTACCACATATGGGAAAATTCTTCTTTTCCCTCTTCCCTTTATCCATCTTTCTCTCTTCTATCCTTTTCTTCTCTTGCTTCCCTTCAAAGCCATGGGACTCAGTAATCTATTTACTTATCTTATCAATACATGATATTATTTCTTCATATGATGATAATACATGGGAGACTATTTCTCTTATAAATTCTAGCTTAAGACCATGAAAGATATGATCCTTCCTTCTCTTTGGATCATGTGCATTTCCGGAGTTCTCATTCCTTCTACTGGGCGCCATTTCTAAACAATGGCATAAACTAGATCAGTTTATGAATCAAAATACATAATCCCATACTTATAAAACACTTAACATAAATTGAACTATTTATGGATATAATCCATAATCATAAGAATGTTTTCTTTAAGGAAGTATATACTCATAAACCCTTCAAAATGATTTGTAAAGAAAATGAGAGTTATCCTAAGCATATCCCCCGGGAGTGTCGTGACCAAGAGTGCAGCAAGGCCCGTTGTCGTGCACCAGTTCCCGTTCGAGTCTAGCTCAAAGCGGTGTTTTCGGGTTTTACCCCTAGGTACATTTGTGCCAGAGCCTCCTCTACCTGCTCGTATCCAGACAGGGATGTATTGCTCGGAAAACTCACAAAATCTCTACAATACCAAAATTCTAGGAAGTTCTTCTATACTAATCCTCAAAGTTCATATTAGGTCTACGTGATCTAATCAGAGTTTATCTAAATCTAGCTTCCAAGGTTTGTACTAAACTTCCTCTGATACCAACTGTAACGCCCCGACCCCAGTTACCCAGAGTCGGTGCATTATTACATAACATTGTCATGATCACAAGAAAGATCAAATCTCGAAAGACCGATTGGTTTAGTAGCCTTGGAAACACTAGATATATTCATAAGTTTTACATTACATCATAAAATGAAAAACTACTACAATAACATAATGTCTCCATAATCCACACTCATATCCCCACATAATATCCCTGCAGGTCATTCATAATTTACTTCTTCACTTCCTGGGAAAAATAAAACATAGAAAAGGGGTGAGCTCAAATGCCCAGTAAGGATAACAATATAGCGGAAACTTTCATAAATAAGAATAAACATTTAAGGCAATGTATAACTAAAACAAAAGCCTTTTAAATATGAACTTTCAACATGGTATGGCATAAATAAAATGAAATAATTCCATTTATTTATTCACATTGATATTCTACTAATCGAATAATCACATGCAAAAATCAATAACCACTTTCATAATGTTGGAATGCATAATGCCAGACTATCATAACCACATAGCCAAGGCCTCGTGCCAAGACTACAAATAAGATTTTGTCAAGGCCTTGTGCCAAGACACTAGTTTGTCTCATGAGACCTACCGATGCATCGAGGAGCTATAGTGGGCTCCACCCGTCACATATTAAGTCCAATGCATTCCATATGAAAAGGTTTAAACATAACATAAACATTCGTATTAAAACTAGCATACGAAATGTCAATACTTTCACCATAAACTATGAATGGTATAAAAATAGCACATCCACAGTCAAACATATCACAAAACCTTCAATACAATATAGAAGTTTTGTATCATAATAAATCAACTTCAAATAATCTTAAAATCCATCAAAGGATGTTGACATAGATGAAATCAAAATTCTTTTTAAAGAAATATCTCCTTTTATTTTGAAATAATTTAAGATCCATATAAAATAAAACATTTTCTTTGAAAATATTCTTATAAGCTTGTAAGGGAAGCTTTGAAGATTTTATAACGGCGGAAAATAGCCGCACCCGCCGTATAAGTTAAAAAAAACATTCTTACCTTAATTCTGTCGAAAAGGTTAAAAAGGACCTTGTTTTGAAAACAATAGAAAGATTCCTTTATAAACCTCTTATAAAAAGTCAAACAAGGGTATAAATGACTTTAACCCATATTCTTGTAAATAATAAATATGTTTTGAAATACATTTCGAAGAAACATGGATGTGGATGATAAAGAAATCCCAGTAGAT
Organism: Viscum album; assembly: GCA_963277665.1. NCBI lineage: Eukaryota > Viridiplantae > Streptophyta > Magnoliopsida > Santalales > Viscaceae > Viscum > Viscum album. The sequence goes on from OY728146.1 coordinate 368,235,814, forward strand.
TATTACGTATAAACAACCTCGGATAATGAAGAGATTGTGAAATAGCCCTTACCTTGTACTTTTTCTTGGTTGGGGTAGGTTAACCTCCTGTATAATGGTGAAATAGTTGTTATTAAATTATACAATAATCATATATATTAATATGATATCATATATGATCTTTTAACATTGATTTGTTAATAATATCTTAGAATTATCGTCGTTTCGGGAGTTAACTTACTCATTTTCTTTTATATGTTTTGTTACATAAGCCATGGTTGTTGTATCTTATTCATATCCAGAATGATATCTAGTCCTTAAACATCAATTTTAAATCATCAAATGATAATTATACTTGAATGGATACGATGGAGAATGAATCTCATCGCGTTCGTGGAGACGGTAGTCCGTACGTACGCACGAGCGACAATATCATTCTTTTGATATTAAAATAATATATAAATGGATGTTATATCATATATACAGAATCATTAACATGTTATATTTATTATTTACATGAGTTACACATCATTATTATACCCATCCAAATAATATTATATTGAATAACAATTACACCACGACGTGGAGACGGTAAGCCGTACGTACGCACGTATGGTGACATGTTATTCAAAGGGTGGATAGAATACTGAATATGGTTGTACCATATTTATAATAACATCACAGTATATGTGAGATACTGGAGTTATTATTTTAGAATGGTAAGAACAAAGGAAGAAGAAGTGGAAGAAGAAATGAACTTGGAGAAGGGTGGTGAAATCATTACCTCTTCTTCGGGTTCTTCCTTTTGATTTGATCAAAAGGGCTCCTTAGGTTGGCTTTATGATCAAACTAAGGCCTCTAGGTTGTAGTGAGGGATGTTGGGAGAGTATTTGGGCAGATTTTGGCCGAACCAAAAGGCTTTGAAGGTGTGAAGAAATGAGAAGGAGGAGTGCCCTTTTATAAGAGGGGTGAGGGGCACCTTTGGAAAATCTAGAAATATTAATTTATAATAAATTCATATTCGGTTTCTAATGGCTCAAAAGTTGATTATTCAAAGTTTAAAGTGGGGATAGGTCGAAAACCACTCAACCAATAGAATTTAGACTGGTTTGGGTACTTATATTAACCTTATCTTTAAGTATTAACTCTAAGTTAATTAGTTTCACTTTTACAATGTCTCTTTGTATTTTTATATAATATGGTTAATAAACTTACTATATACATCCAAGAGACCCCCAAGTGGTACATTAATGATGAACCTATCATGATATAAGTATCTTGGCCGAACCTTATATTTTTAGGAATTTAATATCAATTAATAATATAATATTGGTTTTAAGAACTCTTTTATGTCAATTTTGACACTATTCAATAGTTGATTTTTGTGAAACTCATAACAGATTGATTACTTCAAAAAAAGTCAATTAAATCAATACTAATATATCATATTATCGTAGAAAATTAGTTTAATTCATTAAAAGTTTCATATTATATTTATTTGGGTATTTATAATATCAATTATTTTAATTTTTCACTATTATAGTAATTACTGCATCATCATTGTGTCATAAATAAAATAAATTCTTTAATGTATAAAAATTATAAATAAACTATCCTTATGTAGGAAATCGTTTTATCTTTCTAATGAATATTTATAATCTAAAATCCAACATATATAACCCTATGTAACAATTGTTTTTCTAAAAGATATATGCTTGTGTCATTTTTGTATTCATTTTAACTTAATTAAAATAAAGTGTCATTATCACTTACAAGTGGATCCATGGGGTCCCAAAATAGACCCAAAGATTCCCATGGTCGACCATTTATCATCCAATAGGGTAAAGACACGTTTTAGGGTAATTTAGTATTATTATAATATTATTTTTTTAACCCTTATTTACCGGATTTACCCTTAACCATGGTAAATAAAATATTTACCGCAGTAATTATTCAAAATGTCTAAAAATAAAAGTTACCTATTTACACAATTTGAGCATCCTGATTCCAAATATGGAATCCATTTTCCTAAATTCAAAACACAGAAGTGGCAGAAATTAATTTAAAATTAATTCCCGCTGTCAAAACAAAAAAGCGTGTTTTTAAGAGATAATAACTATCAAAAGATTGACACTTGTTTATGTTCGGTTTAATTGTAAAATTATGTCCAATGACCAACATTATATTAAATGGTAAAAATATATTCTAAATATACTTTAAAACCACTCAAATTCATAATTTATCACTATTAATTATTTTGATTAAAAAAGTTGTTTTTAATTAAAATTTAGTAATTTTCACTATTCATCAAAATATGAAAGTTATCCAAAAAGTACCAAAATTTCACCTTAGGCTAAATTTGATATTCTGAATCCAAAAATGAAGTCCATTTTAAAATATAAAATATATATAACTTCAAAAAGTAGGTATTACTATTCATAACAGTTAGTTTGATTGGTTACGGTGTGTTAGAACTCGGTGTTGCGTACAGCACACGCTAGCGTACCGTGGAAGCTTGGGATGTTTCATTTTAAATTTTTGATGTCCCCATTTAGTCAAAAAGTTTAAAATATAGTATCTAAAAAGGTTTCACTATTAAAATTTGGTAAAATTGCAATACTGAAAATGAATTTGTTCTTACATTATGTCTAAGAAACTCATAATATGGATTCTAAAATTATAAGGATTATATAAAGTTTAAAATTTAGTTAACACTATTCAAAACCTCTTTTTAACAGCTTGTTTGGTAAGTCATGGTGCGATTGAACTTGGTGTTGCGTGTAGTGAAAGTTATTGAATTATTTTGAAGAAATAACACACTATAAAATCTTGGGGTGTTACATTCTCCCCTCCTTCAATAAATTGCGTCCTCGCAATTTGAAATTGTTCTTCGAAAATAAAAGGTTGAAAATAGAAAATATCTTTGTGGGAAAACCCACATCGGAAATTGGGTTACTAAAATTTAGTCTTAATATGAGGAAAAGAGAAATGAAAGGATCACCACCAAATTATGATCTCTATTAGGAGAACATTGGTGGCAATTAGAGACATATAATTGGATGAAAACGTAAATATTTATAGGTAGTGATTGAGGTAATCAATCACAAAAAGTATAAAATTGAGGTCCTTAAAATCATCAATCTATGATGATTTGAAATACCATCGGTTCAACAAAACATAGGGTATTGGGATAACACATTTTTGACGTTTCAAAATATCTTAGTTGAAATCCCACATCGAAAAATGAATTAATGAGGCCTCTATTTTAAATAAAGAGTGGAAAGTATGAAGATTAACGAAAATAACACATACTAGGGTTCCATGTAGGAAAATATGGATATGGAAGAAAAATATAATCATCAATTATCTGATGGAGAGTGGTAGAGAACATGGCTATAAAAAGGCCAACAATCCCAAAGCCATAAATTAGTGATGATTTAAGGTACCATCTAGGACAACATTTTTGTTCTAAGTTCCTTTTCTTAATGATGATGAATTTATTTATGAGATTGGCTAAGATCATAAGGAGATATACTTACTTTATAATTAGTGTTTTATCTATTAATAAATTTCTACCACAAACTCATCTTTCACTCTAAAAGATAATAGAATGTAAAAAAAATTCTATTTACACTATTCGTATAGGGTTCCAAAATAAACTAATTTATAATTCATCTACAATATATTTTAATAAAAACTACATTATTTAATCCAGGACATTTAGTGGGCCAGTGGTAGGTGATACACCCTTGTCGCCCTTCGGTTGCGGGTTCAAGTCTCACAGCCTTGCCGGACGCGACGGGTTGCCGCCCGACCTCCGGGTTGTCCTTTTATAGCAATCCAAAATAATCCAAACTAGAACTATCCAAAATACATCTGTCCAAACTCACAGTCCAACATTCATAAGGATGGTAAACATGATATAGATCCTTTTTACCCCGTAATAGCATATGAATACCTTCATCATGTATTACCATATTCCTTATTGATTACATTCATGCTCCCTTATTCCATATAGAATGCTGGATATACTTCATTAATCCAAAAATGTTTTAAACCCCAACAATGATGGAATATACAAATCATTAATCAGTTCCAAGGTAGTCAAGAATATCCAATATAATTTATCCAAAACAATCACATATTATTCCAAAATCACTACCTCAGTATCAGAACTATATTATGATTTATCATTCTCTCAACCATATATTTTCCAAAAATTTATCCTGCTATTGAGTCACTTTTCTTTGTTCCACACAATCTCAAGTCCTTAATGAAATAGTACTTCAGTACAATCCTTATATACTCCATAATTATTATAACAAGTACATTGTTGATAAAACACTCAATTGACATAATCAACATAAGAACTCTAATCATTCCTCTTCATCTGTGGTAGTATCATAACTTAATTATTATCCAATAGCATCATTTGCGTCATAGTCTGATGACTGGGACATAGGTTTGCGTAGTGTCCAAACTCCTTGCAAATGAAGAATTGTACATTTGAAACCATTTTCTTACCCTTGCAATCACGTACTTTGTGCCCTTTTCCTCCACACTTATAACAAACTCCCATTCCTTTCAGGCAAGTTCCAGGGTGTTTCTTTCCACAGTTACCACATATGGGAAAATTCTTCTTTTCCCTCTTCCCTTTATCCATCTTTCTCTCTTCTATCCTTTTCTTCTCTTGCATCCCTTCAAAGCCATGGGACTCAGTAATCTATTTACTTATCTTATCAATACATGATATTATTTCTTCATATGATGATAATACATGGGAGACTATTTCTCTTATAAATTCTAGCTTAAGACCATGAAAGATATGATCCTTCCTTCTCTTTGGATCATGTGCATTTCCGGAGTTCTCATTCCTTCTACTGGGCGCCATTTCTAAACAATGGCATAAACTAGATCAGTTTATGAATCAAAATACATAATCCCATACTTATAAAACACTTAACATAAATTGAACTATTTATGGATATAATCCATAATCATAAGAATGTTTTCTTTAAGGAAGTATATACTCATAAACCCTTCAAAATGATTTGTAAAGAAAATGAGAGTTATCCTAAGCATATCCCCCGGGAGTGTCGTGACCAAGAGTGCAGCAAGGCCCGTTGTCGTGCACCAGTTCCCGTTCGAGTCTAGCTCAAAGCGGTGTTTTCGGGTTTTACCCCTAGGTACATCTGTGCCAGAGCCTCCTCTACCTGCTCGTATCCAGACAGGGATGTATTGCTCGGAAAACTCACAAAATCTCTACAATACCAAAATTCTAGGAAGTTCTTCTATACTAATCCTCAAAGTTCATATTAGGTCTACGTGATCTAATCAGAGTTTATCTAAATCTAGCTTCCAAGGTTTGTACTAAACTTCCTCTGATACCAACTGTAACGCCCCGACCCCAGTTACCCAGAGTCGGTGCATTATTACATAACATTGGCATGATCACAAGAAAGATCAAATCTCGAAAGACCGATTGGTTTAGTAGCCTTGTAAACACTAGATATATTCATAAGTTTTACATTACATCATAAAATGAAAAACTACTACAATAACATAATGTCTCCATAATCCACACTCATATCCCCACATAATATCCCTGCAGGTCATTCATAATTTACTTCTTCACTTCCTGGGAAAAATAAAACATAGAAAAGGGGTGAGCTCAAATGCCCAGTAAGGATAACAATATAGCGGAAACTTTCATAAATAAGAATAAACATTTAAGGCAATGTATAACTAAAACAAAAGCCTTTTAAATATGAACTTTCAACATGGTATGGCATAAATAAAATGAAATAATGCCATTTATTTATTCACATTGATATTCTACTAATCGAATAATCACATGCAAAAATCAATAACCACTTTCATAATGTTGGAATGCATAATGCCAGACTATCATAACCACATAGCCAAGGCCTCGTGCCAAGACTACAAATAAGATTTTGTCAAGGCCTTGTGCCAAGACACTAGTTTGTCTCATGAGACCTACCGATGCATCGAGGAGCTATAGTGGGCTCCACCCGTCACATATTAAGTCCAATGCATTCCATATGAAAAGGTTTAAATATAACATAAACATTCGTATTAAAACTAGCATACGAAATGTCAATACTTTCACCATAAACTATGAATGGTATAAAAATAGCACATCCACAGTCAAACATATCACAAAACCTTCAATACAATATAGAAGTTTTGTATCATAATAAATCAACTTCAAATAATCTTAAAATCCATCAAAGGATGTTGACATAGATGAAATCAAAATTCTTTTTAAAGAAATATCTCCTTTTATTTTGAAATAATTTAAGATCCATATAAAATAAAACATTTTCTTTGAAAATATTCTTATAAGCTTGTAAGGGAAGCTTTGAAGATTTTATAACGGCGGAAAATAGCCGCACCCGCCGTATAAGTTAAAAAAAACATTCTTACCTTAATTCTGTCGAAAAGGTTAAAAAGGACCTTGTTTTGAAAACAACAGAAAGATTCCTTTATAAACCTCTTATAAAAAGTAAAAAAAGGGTATAAATGACTTTAACCCATATTCTTGTAAATAATAAATATGTTTTGAAATACATTTCGAAGAAACATGGATGTGGATGATAAAGAAATCCCAGTAGATTATTACGTATAAACAACCTCGGATAATGAAGAGATTGTGAAATAACCATTACCTTGTACTTTTTCTTGGTTGGGGTAGGTTAACCTCCTGTATAATGGTGAAATAGTTGTTATTAAATTATAAAAGAATCATATATATTAATATGATATCATATATGATCTTTTAACATTGATTTGTTAATAATATCTTAGAATTATCGTCGTTTCGGGAGTTAACTTACTCATTTTCTTTTATATGTTTTGTTACATAAGCCATGGTTGTTGTATCTTATTCATATCCAGAATGATATCTAGTCCTTAAACATCAATTTTAAATCATCAAATGATAATTATACTTGAATGGATACGATGGAGAATGAATCTCGTCGCGTTCGTGGAGACGGTAGTCCGTACGTACGCACGAGCGACAATATCATTCTTTTGATATTAAAATAATATATAAATGGATGGTATATCATATATACAGAATCATTAACATGTTATATTTATTATTTACATGAGTTACACATCATTATTATACCCATCCAAATAATATTATATTGAATAACAATTACACCACGACGTGGAGACGGTAAGCCGTACGTACGCACGTATGGTGACATGTTATTCAAAGGGTGGATAGAATACTGAATATGGTTGTACCATATTTATAATAACATCACAGTATATGTGAGATACTGGAGTTATTATTTTAGAATGGTAATAACAAAGGAAGAAGAAGTGGAAGAAGAAATGAACTTGGAGAAGGGTGGTGAAATCATTACCTCTTCTTCGGGTTCTTCCTTTTGATTTGATCAAAAGGGCTCCTTAGGTTGGCTTTATGATCAAACTAAGGCCTCTAGGTTGTATTGAGGGATGTTGGGAGAGTATTTGGGCAGATTTTGGCCGAACCAAAAGGCTTTGAAGGTGTGAAGAAATGAGAAGGAGGAGTGCCCTTTTATAAGAGGGGTGAGGGGCACCTTTGGAAAATCTAGAAATATTAATTTATAATAAATTCGTATTCGGTTTCTAATGGCTCAAAAGTTGATTATTCAAAGGTTAAAGTGGGGATAGGTCGAAAACCACTCAACCAATAGAATTTAGACAGGTTTGGGTACTTATATTAACCTTATCTTTAAGTATTAACTCTAAGTTAATTAGTTTCACTTTTACAATGTCTCTTTGTATTTTTATATAATATGGTTAATAAACTTACTATATACATCCAAGAGACCCCCAAGTGGTACATTAATGATGAACCTATCATGATATAAGTATCTTGGCCGAACCTTATATTTTTAGGAATTTAATATCAATTAATAATATAATATTGGTTTTAAGAACTCTTTTATGTCAATTTTGACACTATTCAATAGTTGATTTTTGTGAAACTCATAACAGATTGATTACTTCAAAAAAAGTCAATTAAATCAATACTAATATATCATATTATCCTAGAAAATTAGTTTAATTTATTAAAAGTTTCATATTATATTTATTTGGGTATTTATAATATCAATTATTTTAATTTTTCACTATTATAGTAATTACTGCATCATCATTGTGTCATAAATAAAATAAATTATTTAATGTCTAAAAATTATAAATAAACTATCCTTATGTAGGAAATCTTTTTAGCTTTCTAATGAATATTTATAATCTAAAATCCAACATATATAACCCTATGTAACAATTGTTTTTCTAAAAGATATATGCTTGTGTCATTTTTGTATTCATTTTAACTTAATTAAAATAAAGTGTCATTATCACTTACAAGTGGATCCATGGGGTCCCAAAATAGACCCAAAGATTCCCATGGTCGACCATTTATCATCCAATAGGGTAAAGACACGTTTTAGGGTAATTTAGTATTATTATAATATTATTTTTTTAACCCTTATTTACCGGATTTACCCTTAACTATGGTAAATAAAATATTTACCGCAGTAATTATTCAAAATGTCTAAAAATAAAAGTTACCTATTTACACAATTTGAGCATCCTGATTCCAAATATGGAATCCATTTTCCTAAATTCAAAACACAGAAGTGGCAGAAATTAATTTAAAATTAATTCCCGCTGTCAAAACAAAAAGCGTGTTTTTAAGAGATAATAACTATCAAAAGATTGACACTTGTTTATGTTCGGTTTAATTGTAAAATTATGTCCAATGACCAACATTATATTAAATGGTAAAAATATATTCTAAATATACTTTAAAACCACTCAAATTCATAATTTATCACTATTAATTATTTTGATTAAAAAAGTTGTTTTTAATTAAAATTTAGTAATTTTCACTATTCATCAAAATATGAAAGTTATCCAAAAAGTACCAAAATTTCACCTTAGGCTAAATTTGATATTCTGAATCCAAAAATGAAGTCCATTTTAAAATATAAAATATATATAACTTCAAAAAGTAGGTATTACTATTCATAACAGTTAGTTTGATTGGTTACGGTGTGTTAGAACTCGGTGTTGCGTACAACACACGCTAGCGTACCGTGGAAGCTTGGGATGTTTCATTTTAAATTTTTGATGTCCCCATTTAGTCAAAAAGTTTAAAATATAGTATCTAAAAAGGTTTCACTATTAAAATTTGGTAAAATTGCAATACTGAAAATGAATTTGTTCTTACATTATGTCTAAGAAACTCATAATATGGATTCTAAAATTATAAGGATTATATAAAGTTTAAAATTTAGTTAACACTATTCAAAACCTCTTTTTAACAGCTTGTTTGGTAAGTCATGGTGCGATTGAACTTGGTGTTGCGTGTAGTGAAAGTTATTGAATTATTTTGAAGAAATAACACACTATAAAATCTTGGGGTGTTACATTCTCCCCTCCTTCAATAAATTGCGTCCTCGCAATTTGAAATTGTTCTTCGAAAATAAAAGGTTGAAAATAGAAAATATCTTTGTGGGAAAACCCACATCGGAAATTGGGTTACTAAAATTTAGTTTTAATATGAGGAAAAGAGAAATGAAAGGATCACCACCAAATTATGATCTCTATTAGGAGAACATTGGTGGCAATTAGAGACATATAATTGGATGAAAACGTAAATATTTATAGGTAGTGATTGAGGTAATCAATCACAAAAAGTATAAAATTGAGGTCCTTAAAATCATCAATCTATGATGATTTGAAATACCATCGGTTCAACAAAACATAGGGTATTGGGATAACACATTTTTGACGTTTCAAAATATCTTAGTTGAAATCCCACATCGAAAAATGAATTAATGAGGCCTCTATTTTAAATAAAGAGTGGAAAGTATGAAGATTAACGAAAATAACACATACTAGGGTTCCATGTAGGAAAATATGGATATGGAAGAAAAATATAATCATCAATTATCTGATGGAGAGTGGTAGAGAACATGGCTATAAAAAGGCCAACAATCCCAAAGCCATAAATTAGTGATGATTTAAGGTACCATCTAGGACAACATTTTTGTTCTAAGTTCCTTTTCTTAATGATGAGGAATTTATTTATGAGATTGGCTAAGATCATAAGGAGATATACTTACTTTATAATTAGTGTTTTATCCATTAATAAATTTCTACCACAAACTCATCTTTCACTCTAAAAGATAATAGAATGTAAAAAAAATTCTATTTACACTATTCGTATAGGGTTCAAAAATAAACGAATTTATAATTCATCTACAAGATCTTTTAATAAAAACTACATTATTTAATCCAGGACATTTAGTGGGCCAGTGGTAGGTGATACACCCTTGTCGCCCTTCGGTTGCGGGTTCAAGTCTCACAGCCTTGCCGGACGCGACGGGTTGCCGCCCGACCTCCGGGTTGTCCTTTTATAGCAATCCAAAATAATCCAAACTAGAACTATCCAAAATACTTCTGTCCAAACTCACAGTCCAACATTCATAAGGATGGTAAACATGATATAGATCCTTTTTACCCCGTAATAGCATATGAATACCTTCATCATGTATTACCATATTCCTTATTGATTACATTCATGATCCCTTATTCCATATAGAATGCTGGATATACTTCATTAATCCAAAAATGTTTTAAACCCCAACAATGATGGAATATACAAATCATTAATCAGTTCCAAGGTAGTCAAGAATATCCAATATAATTTATCCAAAACAATCACATATTATTCCAAAATCACTACCTCAGTATCAGAACTATATTACGATTTATCATTCTCTCAACCATATATTTTCCAAAAATTTATCCTGCTATTGAGTCACTTTTCTTTGTTCCACACAATCTCAAGTCCTTAATGAAATAGTACTGCAGTACAATCCTTATATACTCCATAATTATTATAACAAGTACATTGTTGATACAACACTCAATTGACATAATCAACATAAGAACTCTAATCATTCCTCTTCATCTGTGGTAGTATCATAACTTAATTATTATCCAATAGCATCATTTGCGTCATAGTCTGATGACTGGGACATAGGTTCGCGTAGTGTCCAAACTCCTTGCAAATGAAGAATTGTACATTTGAAACCATTTTCTTACCCTTGCAGTCACGTACTTTGTGCCCTTTTCCTCCACACTTATAACAAACTCCCATTCCTTTCAGGCAAGTTCCAGGGTGTTTCTTTCCACAGTTACCACATATGGGAAAATTCTTCTTTTCCCTCTTCCCTTTATCCATCTTTCTCTCTTCTATCCTTTTCTTCTCTTGCTTCCCTTCAAAGCCATGGGACTCAGTAATCTATTTACTTATCTTATCAATACATGATATTATTTCTTCATATGATGATAATACATGGGAGACTATTTCTCTTATAAATTCTAGCTTAAGACGATGAAAGATATGATCCTTCCTTCTCTTTGGATCATGTGCATTTACGGAGTTCTCATTCCTTCTACTGGGCGCCATTTCTAAACAATGGCATAAACTAGATCTGTTTATGAATCAAAATACATAATCCCATACTTATAAAACACTTAACATAAATTGAACTATTTATGGATATAATCCATAATCATAAGAATGTTTTCTTCAAGGAAGTATATACTCATAAACCCTTCAAAATGATTTGTAAAGAAAATGAGAGTTATCCTAAGCATATCCCCCGGGAGTGTCGTGACCAAGAGTGCAGCAAGGCCCGTTGTCGTGCACCAGTTCCCGTTCGAGTCTAGCTCAAAGCGGTGTTTTCGGGTTTTACCCCTAGGTACATCTGTGCCAGAGCCTCCTCTACCTGCTCGTATCCAGACAGGGATGTATTGCTCGGAAAACTCACAAAATCTCTACAATACCAAAATTCTAGGAAGTTCTTCTATACTAATCCTCAAAGTTCATATTAGGTCTACGTGATCTAATCAGAGTTTATCTAAATCTAGCTTCCAAGGTTTGTACTAAACTTCCTCTGATACCAACTGTAACGCCCCGACCCCAGTTACCCAGAGTCGGTGCATTATTACATAACATTGGCATGATCACAAGAAAGATCAAATCTCGAAAGACCGATTGGTTTAGTAGCCTTGTAAACACTAGATATATTCATAAGTTTTACATTACATCATAAAATGAAAAACTACTACAATAACATAATGTCTCCATAATCCACACTCATATCCCCACATAATATCCCTACAGGTCATTCATAATTTACTTCTTCACTTCCTGGGAAAAATAAAACATAGAAAAGGGGTGAGCTCAAATGCCCAGTAAGGATAACAATATAGCGGAAACTTTCATAAATAAGAATAAACATTTAAGGCAATGTATAACTAAAACAAAAGCCTTTTAAATATGAACTTTCAACATGGTATGGCATAAATAAAATGAAATAATGCCATTTATTTATTCACATTGATATTCTACTAATCGAATAATCACATGCAAAAATCAATAACCACTTTCATAATGTTGGAATGCATAATGCCAAACTATCATAACCACATAGCCAAGGCCTCGTGCCAAGACTACAAATAAGATTTTGTCAAGGACTTGTGCCAAGACACTAGTTTGTCTCATGAGACCTACCGATGCATCGAGGAGCTATAGCGGGCTCCACCCGTCACATATTAAGTCCAATGCATTCCATATGAAAAGGTTTAAATATAACATAAACATTCGTATTAAAACCAGCATACGAAATGTCAATACTTTCACCATAAACTATGAATGGTATAAAAATAGCACATCCACAGTCAAACATATCACAAAACCTTCAATACAATATAGAAGTTTTGTATCATAATAAATCAACTTCAAATAATCTTAAAATCCATCAAAGGATGTTGACATAGATGAAATCAAAATTCTTTTTAAAGAAATATATCCTTTTATTTTGAAATAATTTAAGATCCATATAAAATAAAACATTTTCTTTGAAAATATTCTTATAAGCTTGTAAGGGAAGCTTTGAAGATTTTATAACGGCGGAAAATAGCCGCACCCGCCGTATAAGTTAAAAAAACATTCTTACCTTAATTCTGTCGAAAAGGTTAAAAAGGACCTTATTTTGAAAACAACAGAAAGATTCCTTTATAAACCTCTTATAAAAAGTCAAAAAAGGGTATAAATGACTTTAACCCATATTCTTGTAAATAATAAATATGTTTTTAAATACATTTCGAAGAAACATGGATGTGGATGATAAAGAAATCCCAGTAGATTATTACGTATAAACAACCTCGGATAATGAAGAGATTGTGAAATAACCATTACCTTGTACTTTTTCTTGGTTGGGGTAGGTTAACCTCCTGTATAATGGTGAAATAGTTGTTATTAAATTATAAAATAATCATATATATTAATATGATATCATATATGATCTTTTAACATTGATTTGTTAATAATATCTTAGAATTATCGTCGTTTCGGGAGTTAACTTACTCATTTTCTTTTATATGTTTTGTTACATAATCCATGGTTGTTGTATCTTATTCATATCCAGAATGATATATAGTCCTTAAACATCAATTTCAAATCATCAAATGATAATTATACTTGAATGGATACGATGGAGAATGAATCTCATCGCGTTCGTGGAGACGGTAGTCCGTACGTACACACGAGCGACAATATCATTATTTTGATATTAAAATAATATATAAATGGATGGTATATCATATATAAAGAATCATTAACATGTTATATTTATTATTTACATGAGTTACACATCATTATTATACCCATCCAAATAATATTATATTGAATAACAATTACACCACGACGTGGAGACGGTAAGCCGTACGTACGCACGTATGGTGACATGTTATTCAAAGGGTGGATAGAATACTGAATATGGTTGTACCATATTTATAATAACATCACAGTATATGTGAGATACTGGAGTTATTATTTTAGAATGGTAAGAACAAAGGAAGAAGAAGTGGAAGAAGAAATGAACTTGGAGAAGGGTGGTGAAATCATTACCTCTTCTTCGGGTTCTTCCTTTTGATTTGATCAAAAGGGCTCCTTAGGTTGGCTTTATGATCAAACTAAGGACTCTAGGTTGTAGTGAGGGATGTTGGGAGAGTATTTGGGCAGAGTTTGGCCGAACCAAAAGGCTTTGAAGGTGTGAAGAAATGAGAAAGAGGAGTGCCCTTTTATAAGAGGGGTGAGGGGCACCTTTGGAAAAGCTAGAAATATTAATTTATAATAAATTCATACTCGGTTTCTAATGGCTCCAAAGTAGATTATTAAAAGTTTAAAGTGGGGATAGGTCGAAAACAACTCAACCAATAGAATTTAGACAGGTTTGGGTACTTATATTAACCTTATCTTTAAGTATTAACTCTAAGTTAATTAGTTTCACTTTTACAATGTCTCTTTGTATTTTTATATAATATGGTTAATAAACTTACTATATACATCCAAGCGACCCCCAAGTGGTACATTAATGATGAACCTATCATGATATAAGTCTCTTGGCCGAACCGTAGATTTTTAGGAATTTAATATCAATTAATAATATAATATTGGTTTTAAGAACTCTTTTATGTCAATTTTGACACTATTCAATAGTTGATTTTTGTGAAACTCATAACAGATTGATTACTTTAAACATAGTCAATTAAATAAATACTAATATATCATATTATCCTATAAAATTAGTTTAATTCATTAAAAGTTTCATATTATATTTATTTGGGTATTTATAATATCAATTATTTTAATTTTTCACTATTATAGTAATTACTGCATCATCATTGTGTCATAAATAAAATAAATTATATAATGTCTAAAAATTATAAATAAAATATCATTATGTAGGAAATCTCTTTATCTTTCTAATTAATATTTATAATCTAAAATCCAACATATATAACCCTATGTAACAATTGTTTTTCTAAAAGATATATGCTTGTGTCATTTTTGTATTCATTTTAACTTAATTAAAATAAAGTGTCATTATCACTTACAAGTGGATCCATGGGGTCCCAAAATAGACCCAAAGATTCCCATGGTCGACCATTTATCATCAAATAGGGTTAAGACACGTTTTAGGGTAATTTAGTATTATTATAATATTATTTTTTTAACCCTTATTTACCGGATTTACCCTTAACCATGGTAAATAAAATATTTACCGCAGTAATTATTCAAAATGTCTAAAAATAAAAGTTACCTATTTACACAATTTGAAAATCCTGATTCCAAATATGGAATCCATTTTCCTAAATTCAAAACACAGAAGTGGCAGAAATTAATTTAAAATTAATTCCCGCTGTCAAAACAAAAAGCGTGTTTTTAAGAGATAATAACTATCAAAAGATTGACACTTGTTTATGTTCGGTTTAATTGTAAAATTATGTCCAATGACCAACATTATATTAAATGGTAAAAATATATTCTAAATATACTTTAAAACCACTCAAATTCATAATTTACCACTATTAATTATTTTGATTAAAAAAGTTGTTTTTAATTAAAATTTAGTAATTTTCACTATTCATCAAAATATGAAAGTTATCCAAAAAGTACCAAAATTTCACCTTAGGCTAAATTTGATATTCTGAATCCAAAAAAGAAGTCCATTTTAAAATATAAAATATATATAACTTCAAAAAGTAGGTATTACTATTCATAACAGTTAGTTTGATTGGTTACGGTGTGTTAGAACTCGGTGTTGCGTACAACACACGCTAGCGTACCGTGGAAGCTTGGGATGTTTCATTTTAAATTTTTGATGTCCCCATTTAGTCAAAAAGTTTAAAATATAGTATCTAAAAAGGTTTCACTATTAAAATTTGGTAAAATTGCAATACTGAAAATGAATTTGTTCTTACATTATGTCTAAGAAACTCATAATATGGATTCTAAAATTATAAGGATTATATAAAGTTTAAAATTTAGTTAACACTATTCAAAACCTCTTTTTAACAGCTTGTTTGGTAAGTCATGGTGCGATTGAACTTGGTGTTGCGTGTAGTGAAAGTTATTGAATTATTTTGAAAAATAAAACACTATAAAATCTTGGGGTGTTACATTCTCCCCTCCTTCAATAAATTGCGTCCTCGCAATTTGAAATTGTTCTTCGAAAATAAAAGGTTGAAAATAGAAAATATCTTTGTGGGAAAACCCACATCGGAAATTGGGTTACTAAAATTTAGTCTTAATATGAGGAAAAGAGAAATGAAAGGATCACCACCAAATTATGATCTCTATTAGGAGAACATTGGTGGCAATTAGAGACATATAATTAGATGAAAACGTAAATATTTATAGGTAGTGATTGAGGTCATCAATCACAAAATGTATAAAATTGAGGTCCTTAAAATCATCAATCTATGATGATTTGAAATACCATCGGTTCAACAAAACATATGGTATTGGGATAACACATTTTTGACGTTTCAAAATATCTTAGTTGAAATCCCACATCGAAAAATGAATTAATGAGGCCTCTATTTTAAATAAAGAGTGGAAAGTATGAAGATTAACGAAAATAACACATACTAGGGTTCCATGTAGGAAAATATGGATATGGAAGAAAAATATAATCATCAATTATCTGATGGAGAGTGGTAGAGAACATGGCTATGAAAAGGCCAACAATCCCAAAGCCATAAATTAGTGATGATTTAAGGTACCATCTAGGACAACATTTTTGTTCTAAGTTCCTTTTCTTAATGATGAGGAATTTATTTATGAGATTGGCTAAGATCATAATGAGATATACTTACTTTATAATTAGTGTTTTATCCATTAATAAATTTCTACCACAAACTCATCTTTCACTCTAAAAGATAATAGAATGTAAAAAAAATTCTATTTACACTATTCGTATAGGGTTCCAAAATAAATGAATTTATAATTCATCTACAAGATCTTTTAATAAAAACTACATTATTTAATCCAGGACATTTAGTGGGCCAGTGGTAGGTGATACACCCTTGTCGCCCTTCGGTTGCGGGTTCAAGTCTCACAGCCTTGCCGGACGCGACGGGTTGTCGCCCGACCTCCGGGTTGTCCTTTTATAGCAATCCAAAATAATCCAAACTAGAACTATCCAAAATACTTCTGTCCAAACTCACAGTCCAACATTCATAAGGATGGTAAACATGATATAGATCCTTTTTACCCCGTAATAGCATATGAATACCTTCATCATGTATTACCATATTCCTTATTGATTACATTCATGCTCCCTTATTCCATATAGAATGCTGGATATACTTCATTAATCCAAAAATGTTTTAAACCCCAACAATGATGGAATATAAAAATCATTAATCAGTTCCAAGGTAGTCAAGAATATCCAATATAATTTATCCAAAACAATCACATATTATTCCAAAATCACTACCTCAGTATCAGAACTATATTACGATTTATCATTCTCTCAACCATATATTTTCCAAAAATTTATCCTGCTATTGAGTCACTTTTCTTTGTTCCACACAATCTCAAGTCCTTAATGAAATAGTACTGCAGTACAATCCTTATATACTCCATAATTATTATAACAAGTACATTGTTGATACAACACTCAATTGACATAATCAATATAAGAACTCTAATCATTCCTCTTCATCTGTGGTAGTATCATAACTTAATTATTATCCAATAGCATCATTTGCGTCATAGTCTGATGACTGGGACATAGGTTCGCGTAGTGTCCAAACTCCTTGCAAATGAAGCATTGTACATTTGAAACCATTTTCTTACCCTTGCAGTCACGTACTTTGTGCCCTTTTCCTCCACACTTATAACAAACTCCCATTCCTTTCAGGCAAGTTCCAGGGTGTTTCTTTCCACAGTTACCACATATGGGAAAATTCTTCTTTTCCCTCTTCCCTTTATCCATCTTTCTCTCTTCTATCCTTTTCTTCTCTTGCTTCCCTTCAAAGCCATGGGACTCAGTAATCTATTTACTTATCTTATCAATACATGATATTATTTCTTCATATGATGATAATACATGGGAGACTATTTCTCTTATAAATTCTAGCTTAAGACCATGAAAGATATGATCCTTCCTTCTCTTTGGATCATGTGCATTTCCGGAGTTCTCATTCCTTCTACTGGGCGCCATTTCTAAACAATGGCATAAACTAGATCTGTTTATGAATCAAAATACATAATCCCATACTTATAAAACACTTAACATAAATTGAACTATTTATGGATATAATCCATAATCATAAGAATGTTTTCTTTAAGGAAGTATATACTCATAAACCCTTCAAAATGATTTGTAAAGAAAATGAGAGTTATCCTAAGCATATCCCCCGGGAGTGTCGTGACCAAGAGTGCAGCAAGGCCCGTTGTCGTGCACCAGTTCCCGTTCGAGTCTAGCTCAAAGCGGTGTTTTCGGGTTTTACCCCTAGGTACATCTGTGCCAGAGCCGCCTCTACCTGCTCGTATCCAGACAGGGATGTATTGCTCGGAAAACTCACAAAATCTCTACAATACCAAAATTCTAGGAAGTTCTTCTATACTAATCCTCAAAGTTCATATTAGGTCTACGTGATCTAATCAGAGTTTATCTAAATCTAGCTTCCAAGTTTTGTACTAAACTTCCTCTGATACCAACTGTAACGCCCCGACCCTAGTTACCCAGAGTCGGTGCATTATTACATAACATTGGCATGATCACAAGAAAGATCAAATCTCGAAAGACCGATTGGTTTAGTAGCCTTGGAAACACTAGATATATTCATAAGTTTTACATTACATCATAAAATGAAAAACTACTACAATAACATAATGTCTCCATAATCCACACTCATATCCCCACATAATATCCCTGCAGGTCATTCATAATTTACTTCTTCACTTCCTGGGAAAAATAAAACATAGAAAAGGGGTGAGCTCAAATGCCCAGTAAGGATAACAATATAGCGGAAACTTTCATAAATAAGAATAAACATTTAAGGAAATGTATAACTAAAACAAAAGCCTTTTAAATATGAACTTTCAACATGGTATGGCATAAATAAAATGAAATAATTCCATTTATTTATTCACATTGATATTCTACTAATCGAATAATCACATGCAAAAATCAATAACCACTTTCATAATGTTGGAATGCATAATGCCAGACTATCATAACCACATAGCCAAGGCCTCGTGCCAAGACTACAAATAAGATTTTGTCAAGGCCTTGTGCCAAGACACTAGTTTGTCTCATGAGACCTACCGATGCATCGAGGAGCTATAGCGGGCTCCACCCGTCACATATTAAGTCCAATGCATTCCATATGAAAAGGTTTAAATATAACATAAACATTCGTATTAAAACTAGCATACGAAATGTCAATACTTTCACCATAAACTATGAATGGTATAAAAATAGCACATCCACAGTCAAACATATCACAAAACCTTCAATACAATATATAAGTTTTGTATCATAATAAATCAACTTCAAATAATCTTAAAATCCATCAAAGGATGTTGACATAGATGAAATCAAAATTCTTTTTAAAGAAATATCTCCTTTTATTTTGAAATAATTTAAGATCCATATAAAATAAAACATTTTCTTTGAAAATATTCTTATAAGCTTGTAAGGGAAGCTTTGAAGATTTTATAACGGCGGAAAATAGCCACACCCGCCGTATAAGTTAAAAAAAACATTCTTACCTTAATTCTGTCGAAAAGGTTAAAAAGGACCTTGTTTTGAAAACAACAGAAAGATTCCTTTATAAACCTCTTATAAAAAGTCAAAAAAGGGTATAAATGACTTTAACCCATATTCTTGTAAATAATAAATATGTTTTGAAATACATTTCGAAGAAACATGGATGTGGATGATAAAGAAATCCCAGTAGATTATTACGTATAAACAACCTCGGATAATGAAGAGATTGAGAAATAACCATTAACTTGTACTTTTTCTTGGTTGGGGTAGGTTAACCTCCTGTATAATGGTGAAATATTTGTTATTAAATTATAAAAGAATCATATATATTAATATGATATCATATATGATCTTTTAACATTGATTTGTTAATAATATCTTAGAATTATCGTCGTTTCGGGAGTTAACTTACTCATTTTCTTTTATATGTTTTGTTACATAAGCCATGGTTGTTGTATCTTATTCATATCCAGAATGATATCTAGTCCTTAAACATCAATTTTAAATCATCAAATGATAATTATACTTGAATGGATACGATGGAGAATGAATCTCATCGCGTTCGTGGAGACGGTAGTCCGTACGTACGCACGAGCGACAATATCATTCTTTTGATATTAAAATAATATATAAATGGATGGTATATCATATATACAGAATCATTAACATGTTATATTTATTATTTACATGAGTTACACATCATTATTATACCCATCCAAATAATATTATATTGAATAACAATTACACCACGACGTGGAGACGGTAAGCCGTACGTACGCACGTATGGTGACATGTTATTCAAAGGGTGGATAGAATACTGAATATGGTCGTACCATATTTATAATAACATCACAGTATATGTGAGATACTGGAGTTATTATTTTAGAATGGTAATAACAAAGGAAGAAGAAGTGGAAGAAGAAATGAACTTGGAGAAGGGTGGTGAAATCATTACCTCTTCTTCGGGTTCTTCCTTTTGATTTGATCAAAAGGGCTCCTTAGGTTGGCTTTATGATCAAACTAAGGCCTCTAGGTTGTAGTGAGGGATGTTGGGAGTGTATTTGGGCAGAGTTTGGCCGAACCAAAAGGCTTTGAAGGTGTGAAGAAATGAGAAAGAGGAGTGCCCTTTTATAAGAGGGGTGAGGGGCACCTTTGGAAAAGCTAGAAATATTAATTTATAATAAATTCATATTCGGTTTCTAATAGCTCCAAAGTTGATTATTCAAAGTTTAAAGTGGGGATAGGTCGAAAACCACTCAACCAATAGAATTTAGACAGGTTTGGGTACTTATATTAACCTTATCTTTAAGTATTAACTCTAAGTTAATTAGTTTCACTTTTACAATGTCTCTTTGTATTTTTATATAATATGGTTAATAAACATACTATATACATCCAAGCGACCCCCAAGTGGTACATTAATGATGAACCTATCATTATATAAGTCTCTTGGCCGAACCTTAGATTTTTAGGAATTTAATATCAATTAATAATATAATATTGGTTTTAAGAACTCTTTTATTTCAATTTTGACACTATTCAATAGTTGATTTTTGTGAAACTCATAACAGATTGATTACTTCAAACAAAGTCAATTAAATAAATACTAATATATCATATTATCCTAGAAAATTAGTTTAATTCATTAAAAGTTTCATATTATATTTATTTGGGTATTTATAATATCAATTATTTTAATTTTTCACTATTATAGTAATTACTGCATCATCATTGTGTCATAAATAAAATAAATTATATAATGTCTAAAAATTATAAATAAAATATCATTATGTAGGAAATCTCTTTAGCTTTCTAATGAATATTTATAATCTAAAATCCAACATATATAACCCTATGTAACAATTGTTTTTCTAAAAGATATATGCTTGTGTCATTTTTGTATTCATTTTAACTTAATTAAAATAAAGTGTCATTATCACTTACAAGTGGATCCATGGGGTCCCAAAATAGACCCAAAGATTCCCATGGTCGACCATTTATCATCAAATAGGGTTAAGACACGTTTTAGGGTAATTTAGTATTATTATAATATTATTTTTTTAACCCTTATTTACCGGATTTACCCTTAACCATGGTAAATAAAATATTTACCGCAGTAATTATTCAAAATGTCTAAAAATAAAAGTTACCTATTTACACAATTTGAACATCCTGATTCCAAATATGGAATACATTTTCCTAAATTCAAAACACAGAAGTGGCAGAAATTAATTTAAAATTAATTCCCGCTGTCAAAACAAAAAGCGTGTTTTTAAGAGATAATAACTATCAAAAGATTGACACTTGTTTATGTTCGGTTTAATTGTAAAATTATGTCCAATGACCAACATTATATTAAATGGTAAAAATATATTCTAAATATACTTTAAAACCACTCAAATTCATAATTTATCACTATTAATTATTTTGATTAAAAAAATTGTTTTTAATTAAAATTTAGTAATTTTCACTATTCATCAAAATATGAAAGTTATCCGAAAAGTACCAAAATTTCACCTTAGGATAAATTTGATATTCTGAATCCAAAAATGAAGTCCATTTTAAAATATAAAATATATATAACTTCAAAAAGTAGGTATTACTATTCATAACAGTTAGTTTGATTGGTTACGGTGTGTTAGAACTCGGTGTTGCGTACAACACACGCTAGCGTACCGTGGAAGCTTGGGATGTTTCATTTTAAATTTTTGATGTCCCCATTTAGTCAAAAAGTTTAAAATATAGTATCTAAAAAGGTTTCACTATTAAAATTTGGTAAAAGTGCAATACTGAAAATGAATTTGTTCTTACATTATGTCTAAGAAACTCATAATATGGATTCTAAAATTATAAGGATTATATAAAGTTTAAAATTTAGTTAACACTATTCAAAACCTCTTTTTAACAGCTTGTTTGGTAAGTCATGGTGCGATTGAACTTGGTGTTGCGTGTAGTGAAAGTTATTGAATTATTTTGAATAAATAACACACTATAAAATCTTGGGGTGTTACATTCTCCCCTCCTTCAATAAATTGCGTCCTCGCAATTTGAAATTGTTCTTCAAAAATAAAAGGTTGAAAATAGAAAATATCTTTGTGGGAAAACCCACATCGGAAATTAGGTTACTAAAATTTAGTCTTAATATGAGGAAAAGAGAAATGAAAGGATCACCACCAAATTATGATCTCTATTAGGAGAACATTGGTGGCAATTAGAGACATATAATTGGATGAAAACGTAAATATTTATAGGTAGTGATTGAGGTAATCAATCACAAAAAGTATAAAATTGAGGTCCTTAAAATCATCAATCTATGATAATTTGAAATACCATCGGTTCAACAAAACATAGGGTATTGGGATAACACATTTTTGACGTTTCAAAATATCTTAGTTGAAATCCCACATCGAAAAATGAATTAATGAGGCCTCTATTTTAAATAAAGAGTGGAAAGTATGAAGATTAACGAAAATAACACATACTAGGGTTCCATGTAGGAAAATATGGATATGGAAGAAAAATATAATCATCAATTATCTGATGGAGAGTGGTAGAGAACATGGCTATAAAAAGGCCAACAATCCCAAAGCCATAAATTAGTGATGATTTAAGGTACCATCTAGGACAACATTTTTGTTCTAAGTTCCTTTTCTTAATGATGAGGAATTTATTTATGAGATTGGCTAAGATCATAAGGAGATATACTTACTTTATAATTAGTGTTTTATCCATTAATAAATTTCTACCACAAACTCATCTTTCACTCTAAAAGATAATAGAATGTAAAAAAAATTCTATTTACACTATTCGTATAGGGTTCCAAAATAAACGAATTTATAATTCATCTACAAGATCTTTTAATAAAAACTACATTATTTAATCCAGGACATTTAGTGGGCCAGTGGTAGTTGATACACCCTTGTCGCCCTTCGGTTGCGGGTTCAAGTCTCACAGCCTTGCCGGACGCGACGGGTTGCCGCCCGACCTCCGGGTTGTCCTTTTATAGCAATCCAAAATAATCCAAACTAGAACTATCCAAAATACTTCTGTCCAAACTCACAGTCCAACATTCATAAGGATGGTAAACATGATATAGATCCTTTTTACCCCGTAATAGCATATGAATACCTTCATCATGTATTACCATATTCCTTATTGATTACATTCATTCTCCCTTATTCCATATAGAATGCTGGATATACTTCAGTAATCCAAAAATGTTTTAAACCCCAACAATGATGGAATATACAAATCATTAATCAGTTCCAAGGTAGTCAAGAATATCCAATATAATTTATCCAAAACAATCACATATTATTCCAAAATCACTACCTCAGTATCAGAACTATATTATGATTTATCATTCTCTCAACCATATATTTTCCAAAAATTTATCCTGCTATTGAGTCACTTTTCTTTGTTCCACACAATCTCAAGTCCTTAATGAAATAGTACTGCAGTACAATCCTTATATACTCCATAATTATTATAACAAGTACATTGTTGATACAACACTCAATTGACATAATCAACATAAGAACTCTAATCATTCCTCTTCATCTGTGGTAGTATCATAACTTAATTATTATCCAATAGCATCATTTGCGTCATAGTCTGATGACTGGGACATAGGTTCGCGTAGTGTCCAAACTCCTTGCAAACGAAGAATTGTACATTTGAAACCATTTTCTTACCCTTGCAGTCACGTACTTTGTGCCCTTTTCCTCCACACTTATAACAAACTCCCATTCCTTTCAGGCAAGTTCCAGGGTGTTTCTTTCCACAGTTACCACATATGGGAAAATTCTTCTTTTCCCTCTTCCCTTTATCCATCTTTCTCTCTTCTATCCTTTTCTTCTCTTGCTTCCCTTCAAAGCCATGGGACTCAGTAATCTATTTACTTATCTTATCAATACATGATATTATTTCTTCATATGATGATAATACATGGGAGACTATTTCTCTTATAAATTCTAGCTTAAGACCATGAAAGATATGATCCTTCCTTCTCTTTGGATCATGTGCATTTCCGGAGTTCTCATTCCTTCTACTGGGCGCCATTTCTAAACAATGGCATAAACTAGATCAGTTTATGAATCAAAATACATAATCCCATACTTATAAAACACTTAACATAAATTGAACTATTTATGGATATAATCCATAATCATAAGAATGTTTTCTTTAAGGAAGTATATACTCATAAACCCTTCAAAATGATTTGTAAAGAAAATGAGAGTTATCCTAAGCATATCCCCCGGGAGTGTCGTGACCAAGAGTGCAGCAAGGCCCGTTGTCGTGCACCAGTTCCCGTTCGAGTCTAGCTCAAAGCGGTGTTTTCGGGTTTTACCCCTAGGTACATCTGTGCCAGAGCCGCCTCTACCTGCTCGTATCCAGACAGGGATGTATTGCTCGGAAAACTCACAAAATCTCTACAATACCAAAATTCTAGGAAGTTCTTCTATACTAATCCTCAAAGTTCATATTAGGTCTACGTGATCTAATCAGAGTTTATCTAAATCTAGCTTCCAAGGTTTGTACTAAACTTCCTCTGATACCAACTGTAACGCCCCGACCCCAGTTACCCAGAGTCGGTGCATTATTACATAACATTGGCATGATCACAAGAAAGATCAAATCTCGAAAGACCGATTGGTTTAGTAGCCTTGGAAACACTAGATATATTCATAAGTTTTACATTACATCATAAAATGAAAAACTACTACAATAACATAATGTCTCCATAATCCACACTCATATCCCCACATAATATCCCTGCAGGTCATTCATAATTTACTTCTTCACTTCCTGGGAAAAATAAAACATAGAAAAGGGGTGAGCTCAAATGCCCAGTAAGGATAACAATATAGCGGAAACTTTCATAAATAAGAATAAACATTTAAGGCAATGTATAACTAAAACAAAAGCCTTTTAAATATGAACTTTCAACATGGTATGGCATAAATAAAATGAAATAATGCCATTTATTTATTCACATTGATATTATACTAATCGAATAATCACATGCAAAAATCAATAACCACTTTCATAATGTTGGAATGCATAATGCCAGACTATCATAACCACATAGCCAAGGCCTCGTGCCAAGACTACAAATAAGATTTTGTCAAGGCCTTGTGCCAAGACACTAGTTTGTCTCATGAGACCTACCGATGCATCGAGGAGCTATAGCGGGCTCCACCCGTCACATATTAAGTCCAATGCATTCCATATGAAAAGGTTTAAATATAACATAAACATTCGTATTAAAACTAGCATACGAAATGTCAATACTTTCACCATAAACTATGAATGGTATAAAAATAGCACATCCACAGTCAAACATATCACAAAACCTTCAAAACAATATAGAAGTTTTGTATCATAATAAATCAACTTCAAATAATCTTAAAATCCATCAAAGGATGTTGACATAGATGAAATCAAAATTCTTTTTAAAGAAATATCTCCTTTTATTTTGAAATAATTTAAGATCCATATAAAATAAAACATTTTCTTTGAAAATATTCTTATAAGCTTGTAAGGGAAGCTTTGAAGATTTTATAACGGCGGAAAATAGCCGCACCCGCCGTATAAGTTAAAAAACATTCTTACCTTAATTCTGTCGAAAAGGTTAAAAAGGACCTTGTTTTGAAAACAACAGAAAGATTCCTTTATAAACCTCTTATAAAAAGTCAAAAAAGGGTATAAATGACTTTAACCCATATTCTTGTAAATAATAAATATGTTTTGAAATACATTTCGAAGAAACATGGATGTGGATGATAAAGAAATCCCAGTAGATTATTACATATAAACAACCTCGGATAATGAAGAGATTGTGAAATAACCATTACCTTGTACTTTTTCTTGTTTGGGGTAGGTTAACCTCCTGTATAATGGTGAAATATTTGTTATTAAATTATAAAAGAATCATATATATTAATATGATATCATATATGATCTTTTAACATTGATTTGTTAATAATATCTTAGAATTATCGTCGTTTCGGGAGTTAACTTACTCATTTTCTTTTATATGTTTTGTTACATAAGCCATGGTTGTTGTATCTTATTCATATCCAGAATGATATCTAGTCCTTAAACATCAATTTTAAATCATCAAATGATAATTATACTTGAATGGATACGATGGAGAATGAATCTCATCGCGTTCGTGGAGACGGTAGTCCGTACGTACGCACGAGCGACAATATCATTCTTTTAATATTAAAATAATATATAAATGGATGGTATATCATATATAAAGAATCATTAACATGTTATATTTATTATTTACATGAGTTACACATCATTATTATACCCATCCAAATAATATTATATTGAATAACAATTACACCACGACGTGGAGACGGTAAGCCGTACGTACGCACGTATGGTGACATGTTATTCAAAGGGTGGATAGAATACTGAATATGGTTGTAACATATTTATAATAACATCACAGTATATGTGAGATACTGGAGTTATTATTTTAGAATGGTAAGAACAAAGGAAGAAGAAGTGGAAGAAGAAATGAACTTGGAGAAGGGTGGTGAAATCATTACCTCTTCTTCGGGTTCTTCCTTTTGATTTGATCAAAAGGGCTCCTTAGGTTGGCTTTATGATCAAACTAAGGCCTCTAGGTTGTAGTGAGGGATGTTGGGAGAGTATTTGGGCAGAGTTTGGCCGAACCAAAAGGCTTTGAAGGTGTCAAGAAATGAGAAAGAGGAGTTCCCTTTTATAAGAGGGGTGAGGGGCACCTTTGGAAAAGCTAGAAATATTAATTTATAATAAATTCATATTCGGTTTCTAATGGCTCCAAAGTTGATTATTAAAAGTTTAAAGTGGGGATAGGTCGAAAACAACTCAACCAATAGAATTTAGACAGGTTTGGGTACTTATATTAACCTTATCTTTAAGTATTAACTCTAAGTTAATTAGTTTCACTTTTACAATGTCTCTTTGTATTTTTATATAATATGGTTAATAAACTTACTATATACATCCAAGCGACCCCCAAGTGGTACATTAATGATGAACCTATCATTATATAAGTCTCTTGGCCGAACCTTAGATTTTTAGGAATTTAATATCAATTAATAATATAATATTGGTTTTAAGAACTCTTTTATTTCAATTTTGACACTATTCAATAGTTGATTTTTGTGAAACTGATAACAGATTGATTACTTCAAACAAAGTCAATTAAATAAATACTAATATATCATATTATCCTAGAAAATTAGTTTAATTCATTAAAAGTTTCATATTATATTTATTTGGGTATTTATAATATCAATTATTTTAATTTTTCACTATTATAGTAATTACTGCATCATCATTGTGTCATAAATAAAATAAATTATATAATGTCTAAAAATTATAAATAAAATATCATTATGTAGGAAATCTCTTTATCTTTCTAATTAATATTTATAATCTAAAATCCAACATATATAACCCTATGTAACAATTGTTTTTCTAAAAGATATATGCTTGTGTCATTTTTGTATTCATTTTAACTTAATTAAAATAAAGTGTCATTATCACTTACAAGTGGATCCATGGGGTCCCAAAATAGACCCAAAGATTCCCATGGTCGACCATTTATCATCAAATAGGGTTAAGACACGTTTTAGGGTAATTTAGTATTATTATAAAATTATTTTTTTAACCCTTATTTACCGGATTTACCCTTAACCATGGTAAATAAAATATTTACCGCAGTAATTATTCAAAATGTCTAAAAATAAAAGTTACCTATTTACACAATTTGAAAATCCTGATTCCAAATATGGAATCCATTTTCCTAAATTCAAAACACAGAAGTGGCAGAAATTAATTTAAAATTAATTCCCGCTGTCAAAACAAAAAGCGTGTTTTTAAGAGATAATAACTATCAAAAGATTGACACTTGTTTATGTTCGGTTTAATTGTAAAATTATGTCCAATGACCAACATTATATTAAATGGTAAAAATATATTCTAAATATACTTTAAAACCACTCAAATTCATAATTTATCACTATTAATTATTTTGATTAAAAAAATTGTTTTTAATTAAAATTTAGTAATTTTCACTATTCATCAAAATATGAAAGTTATCCGAAAAGTACCAAAATTTCACCTTAGGATAAATTTGATATTCTGAATCCAAAAATGAAGTCCATTTTAAAATATAAAATATATATAACTTCAAAAAGTAGGTATTACTATTCATAACAGTTAGTTTGATTGGTTACGGTGTGTTCGAACTCGGTGTTGCGTACAACACACGCTAGCGTACCGTGGAAGCTTGGGATGTTTCATTTTAAATTTTTGATGTCCCCATTTAGTCAAAAAGTTTAAAATATAGTATCTAAAAAGGTTTCACTATTAAAATTTGGTAAAATTGCAATACTGAAAATGAATTTGTTCTTACATTATGTCTAAGAAACTCATAATATGGATTCTAAAATTATAAGGATTATATAAAGTTTAAAATTTAGTTAACACTATTCAAAACCTTTTTTTAACAGCTTGTTTGGTAAGTCATGGTGCGATTGAACTTGGTGTTGTGTGTAGTGAAAGTTATTGAATTATTTTGAAGAAATAACACACTATAAAATCTTGGGGTGTTACATTCTCCCCTCCTTCAATAAATTGCGTCCTCGCAATTTGAAATTGTTCTTCGAAAATAAAAGGTTGAAAATAGAAAATATCTTTGTGGGAAAACCCACATCGGAAATTGGGTTACTAAAATTTAGTCTTAATATGAGGAAAAGAGAAATGAAAGGATCACCACCAAATTATGATCTCTATTAGGAGAACATTGGTGGCAATTAGAGACATATAATTGGATGAAAACGTAAATATTTATAGGTAGTGATTGAGGTCATCAATCACAAAAAGTATAAAATTGAGGTCCTTAAAATCATCAATCTATGTTGATTTGAAATACCATCGGTTCAACAAAACATAGGGTATTGGGATAACACATTTTTGACGTTTCAAAATATCTTAGTTGAAATCCCACATCGAAAAATGAATTAATGAGGCCTCTATTTTAAATAAAGAGTGGAAAGTATGAAGATTAACGAAAATAACACATACTAGGGTTCCATGTAGGAAAATATGGATATGGAAGAAAAATATAATCATCAATTATCTGATGGAGAGTGGTAGAGAACATGGCTATGAAAAGGCCAACAATCCCAAAGCCATAAATTAGTGATGATTTAAGGTACCATCTAGGACAACATTTTTGTTCTAAGTTCCTTTTCTTAATGATGAGGAATTTATTTATGAGATTGGCTAAGATCATAAGGAGATATACTTAATTTATAATTAGTGTTTTATCCATTAATAAATTTCTACCACAAACTCATCTTTCACTCTAAAAGATAATAGAATGTAAAAAAAATTCTATTTACACTATTCGTATAGGGTTCCAAAATAAACGAATTTATAATTCATCTACAAGATCTTTTAATAAAAACTACATTATTTAATCCAGGACATTTAGTGGGCCAGTGGTAGGTGATACACCCTTGTCGCCCTTCGGTTGCGGTTTCAAGTCTCACAGCCTTGCCGGACGCGACGGGTTGCCGCCCGACCTCCGGGTTGTCCTTTTATAGCAATCCAAAATAATCCAAACTAGAACTATCCAAAATACTTCTGTCCAAACTCACAGTCCAACATTCATAAGGATGGTAAACATGATATAGATCCTTTTTACCCCGTAATAGCATATGAATACCTTCATCATGTATTACCATATTCCTTATTGATTACATTCATGCTCCCTTATTCCATATAGAATGCTGGATATACTTCATTAATCCAAAAATGTTTTAAACCCCAACAATGATGGAATATACAAATCATTAATCAGTTCCAAGGTAGTCAAGAATATCCAATATAATTTATCCAAAACAATCACATATTATTCCAAAATCACTACCTCAGTATCAGAACTATATTATGATTTATCATTCTCTCAACCATATATTTTCCAAAAATTTATCCTGCTATTGAGTCACTTTTCTTTGTTCCACACAATCTCAAGTCCTTAATGAAATAGTACTGCAGTACAATCCTTATATACTCCATAATTATTATAACAAGTACATTGTTGATACAACACTCAATTGACATAATCAACATAAGAACTCTAATCATTCCTCTTCATCTGTGGTTGTATCATAACTTAATTATTATCCAATAGCATCATTTGCGTCATAGTCTGATGACTGGGACATAGGTTCGCGTAGTGTCCAAACTCCTTGCAAATGAAGCATTGTACATTTGAAACCATTTTCTTACCCTTGCAGTCACGTACTTTGTGCCCTTTTCCTCCACACTTATAACAAACTCCCATTCCTTTCAGGCAAGTTCCAGGGTGTTTCTTTCCACAGTTACCACATATGGGAAAATTCTTCTTTTCCCTCTTCCCTTTATCCATCTTTCTCTCTTCTATCCTTTTCTTCTCTTGCTTCCCTTCAAAGCCATGGGACTCAGTAATCTATTTAATTATCTTATCAATACATGATATTATTTCTTCATATGATGATAATACATGGGAGACTATTTCTCTTATAAATTCTAGCTTAAGACCATGAAAGATATGATCCTTCCTTCTCTTTGGATCATGTGCATTTCTGGAGTTCTCATTCCTTCTATTGGGCGCCATTTCTAAACAATGGCATAAACTAGATCAGTTTATGAATCAAAATACATAATCCCATACTTATAAAACACTTAACATAAACTGAACTATTTATGGATATAATCCATAATCATAAGAATGTTTTCTTTAAGGAAGTATATACTAATAAACCCTTCAAAATGATTTGTAAATAAAATGAGAGTTATCCTAAGCATATCCCCCGGGAGTGTCGTGACCAAGAGTGCAGCA
Source organism: Viscum album (assembly GCA_963277665.1). NCBI lineage: Eukaryota > Viridiplantae > Streptophyta > Magnoliopsida > Santalales > Viscaceae > Viscum > Viscum album. The sequence continues at coordinate 368,267,365 of OY728146.1, forward strand.
AGGCCCGTTGTCGTGCACCAGTTCCCGTTCGAGTCTAGCTCAAAGCGGTGTTTTCGGGTTTTACCCCTAGGTACATCTGTGCCAGAGCCGCCTCTACCTGCTCGTATCCAGACAGGGATGTATTGCTCGGAAAACTCACAAAATCACTACAATACCAAAATTCTAGGAAGTTCTTCTATACTAATCCTCAAAGTTCATATTAGGTCTACGTGATCTAATCAGAGTTTATCTAAATCTAGCTTCCAAGGTTTGTACTAAACTTCCTCTGATACCAACTGTAACGCCCCGACCCCAGTTACCCAGAGTCGGTGCATTATTACATAACATTGGAATGATCACAAGAAAGATCAAATCTCGAAAGACCGATTGGTTTAGTAGCCTTGGAAACACTAGATATATTCATAAGTTTTACATTACATCATAAAATGAAAAACTACTACAATAACATAATGTCTCCATAATCCACACTCATATCCCCACATAATATCCCTGCAGGTCATTCATAATTTACTTCTTCACTTCCTGGGAAAAATAAAACATAGAAAAGGGGTGAGCTCAAATGCCCAGTAAGGATAACAATATAGCGGAAACTTTCATAAATAAGAATAAACATTTAAGGCAATGTATAACTAAAACAAAAGCCTTTTAAATATGAACTTTCAACATGGTATGGCATAAATAAAATGAAATAATTCCATTTATTTATTCACATTGATATTCTACTAATCGAATAATCACATGCAAAAATCAATAACCACTTTCATAATGTTGGAATGCATAATGCCAGACTATCATAACCACATAGCCAAGGCCTCGTGCCAAGACTACAAATAAGATTTTGTCAAGGCCTTGTGCCAAGACTCTAGTTTGTCTCATGAGACCTACCGATGCATCGAGGAGCTATAGCGGGCTCCACCCGTCACATATTAAGTCCAATGCATTCCATATGAAAAGGTTTAAATATAACATAAACATTCGTATTAAAACTAGCATACGAAATGTCAATACTTTCACCATAAACTATGAATGGTATAAAAATAGCACATCCACAGTCAAACATATCACAAAACCTTCAATACAATATAGAAGTTTTGTATCATAATAAATCAACTTCAACTAATCTTAAAATCCATCAAAGGATGTTGACATAGACGAAATCAAAATTCTTTTTAAAGAAATATCTCCTTTTATTTTGAAATAATTTAAGATCCATATAAAATAAAACATTTTCTTTGAAAATATTATTATAAGCTTGTAAGGGAATCTTTGAAGATTTTATAACGGCGGAAAATAGCCGCACCCGCCGTATAAGTTAAAAAAAACATTCTTACCTTAATTCTGTCGAAAAGGTTAAAAAGGAACTTGTTTTGAAAACAACAGAAAGATTCCTTTATAAACCTCTTATAAAAAGTCAAAAAAGGGTATAAATGACTTTAACCCATATTCTTGTAAATAATAAATATGTTTTTAAATACATTTCGAAGAAACATGGATGTGGATGATAAAGAAATCCCAGTAGATTATTACGTATAAACAACCTCGGATAATGAAGAGATTGTGAAATAACCATTACCTTGTACTTTTTCTTGGTTGGGGTAGGTTAACCTCCTGTATAATGGTGAAATAGTTGTTATTAAATTATAAAAGAATCATATATATTAATATGATATCATATATGATCTTTTAACATTGATTTGTTAATAATATCTTAGAATTATCGTCGTTTCGGGAGTTAACTTACTCATTTTCTTTTATATGTTTTGTTACATAAGCCATGGTTGTTGTATCTTATTCATATCCAGAATGATATCTAGTCCTTAAACATCAATTTTAAATCATCAAATGATAATTATACTTGAATGGATACGATGGAGAATGAATCTCATCGCGTTCGTGGAGACGGTAGTCCGTACGTACGCACGAGCGACAATATCATTCTTTTGATATTAAAATAATATATAAATGGATGGTATATCATATATAAAGAATCATTAACATGTTATATTTATTATTTACATGAGTTACACATCATTATTATACCCATCAAAATAATATTATATTGAATAACAATTACACCACGACGTGGAGACGGTAAGCCGTACGTACGCACGTATGGTGACATGTTATTCAAAGGGTGGATAGAATACTGAATATGGTTGTACCATATTTATAATAACATCACAGTATATGTGAGATACTGGAGTTATTATTTTAGAATGGTAAGAACAAAGGAAGAAGAAGTGGAAGAAGAAATGAACTTGGAGAAGGGTGGTGAAATCATTACCTCTTCTTCGGGTTCTTCCTTTTGATTTGATCAAAAGGGCTCCTTAGGTTGGATTTATGATCAAACTAAGGCCTCTAGGTTGTAGTGAGGGATGTTGGGAGAGTATTTGGGCAGAGTTTGGCCGAACCAAAAGGCTTTGAAGGTGTGAAGAAATGAGAAAGAGGAGTGCCCTTTTATAAGAGGGGTGAGGGGCACCTTTGGAAAAGCTAGAAATATTAATTTATAATAAATTCATATTCGGTTTATAATGGCTCCAAAGTTGATTATTAAAAGTTTAAAGTGGGGATAGGTCGAAAACAACTCAACCAATAGAATTTAGACAGGTTTGGGTACTTATATTAACCTTATCTTTAAGTATTAACTCTAAGTTAATTAGTTTCACTTTTACAATGTCTCTTTGTATTTTTATATAATATGGTTAATAAACTTACTATATACATCCAAGAGACCCCCAAGTGGTACATTAATGATGAACCTATCATGATATAAGTCTCTTGGCCGAACCGTAGATTTTTAGGAATTTAATATCAATTAATAATATAATATTGGTTTTAAGAACTCTTTTATGTCAATTTTGACACTATTCAATAGTTGATTTTTGTGAAACTCATAACAGATTGATTACTTCAAACAAAGTCAATTAAATAAATACTAATATATCATATTATCCTAGAAAATTAGTTTAATTCATTAAAAGTTTCATATTATATTTATTTGGGTATTTATAATATCAATTATTTTAATTTTTCACTATTATAGTAATTACTGCATCATCATTGTGTCATAAATAAAATAAATTATATAATGTCTAAAAATTATAAATAAAATATCATTATGTAGGAAATCTCTTTAGCTTTCTAATTAATATTTATAATCTAAAATCCAACATATATAACCCTATGTAACAATTGTTTTTCTAAAAGATATATGCTTGTGTCATTTTTGTATTCATTTTAACTTAATTAAAATAAAGTGTCATTATCACTTACAAGTGGATCCATGGGGTCCCAAAATAGACCCAAAGATTCCCATGGTCGACCATTTATCATCAAATAGGGTTAAGACACGTTTTAGGGTAATTTAGTATTATTATAATATTATTTTTTTAACCCTTATTTACCGGATTTACCCTTAACCATGGTAAATAAAATATTTACCGCAGTAATTATTCAAAATGTCTAAAAATAAAAGTTACCTATTTACACAATTTGAACATCCTGATTCCAAATATGGAATACATTTTCCTAAATTCAAAACACAGAAGTGGCAGAAATTAATTTAAAATTAATTCCCGCTGTCAAAACAAAAAGCGTGTTTTTAAGAGATAATAACTATCAAAAGATTGACACTTGTTTATGTTCGGTTTAATTGTAAAATTATGTCCAATGACCAACATTATATTAAATGGTAAAAATATATTCTAAATATACTTTAAAACCACTCAAATTCATAATTTATCACTATTAATTATTTTGATTAAAAAAATTGTTTTTAATTAAAATTTAGTAATTTTCACTATTCATCAAAATATGAAAGTTATCCGAAAAGTACCAAAATTTCACCTTAGGATAAATTTGATATTCTGAATCCAAAAATGAAGTCCATTTTAAAATATAAAATATATATAACTTCAAAAAGTAGGTATTACTATTCATAACAGTTAGTTTGATTGGTTACGGTGTGTTAGAACTCGGTGTTGCGTACAACACACGCTAGCGTACCGTGGAAGCTTGGGATGTTTCATTTTAAATTTTTGATGTCCCCATTTAGTCAAAAAGTTTAAAATATAGTATCTAAAAAGGTTTCACTATTAAAATTTGGTAAAAGTGCAATACTGAAAATGAATTTGTTCTTACATTATGTCTAAGAAACTCATAATATGGATTCTAAAATTATAAGGATTATATAAAGTTTAAAATTTAGTTAACACTATTCAAAACCTCTTTTTAACAGCTTGTTTGGTAAGTCATGGTGCGATTGAACTTGGTGTTGCGTGTAGTGAAAGTTATTGAATTATTTTGAAGAAATAACACACTATAAAATCTTGGGGTGTTACATTCTCCCCTCCTTCAATAAATTGCGTCCTCGCAATTTGAAATTGTTCTTCAAAAATAAAAGGTTGAAAATAGAAAATATCTTTGTGGGAAAACCCACATCGGAAATTGGGTTACTAAAATTTAGTCTTAATATGAGGAAAAGAGAAATGAAAGGATCACCACCAAATTATGATCTCTATTAGGAGAACATTGGTGGCAATTAGAGACATATAATTGGATGAAAACGTAAATATTTATAGGTAGTGATTGAGGTAATCAATCACAAAAAGTATAAAATTGAGGTCCTTAAAATCATCAATCTATGATAATTTGAAATACCATCGGTTCAACAAAACATAGGGTATTGGGATAACACATTTTTGACGTTTCAAAATATCTTAGTTGAAATCCCACATCGAAAAATGAATTAATGAGGCCTCTATTTTAAATAAAGAGTGGAAAGTATGAAGATTAACGAAAATAACACATACTAGGGTTCCATGTAGGAAAATATGGATATGGAAGAAAAATATAATCATCAATTATCTGATGGAGAGTGGTAGAGAACATGGCTATAAAAAGGCCAACAATCCCAAAGCCATAAATTAGTGATGATTTAAGGTACCATCTAGGACAACATTTTTGTTCTAAGTTCCTTTTCTTAATGATGAGGAATTTATTTATGAGATTGGCTAAGATCATAAGGAGATATACTTACTTTATAATTAGTGTTTGATCCATTAATAAATTTCTACCACAAACTCATCTTTCACTCTAAAAGATAATAGAATGTAAAAAAAATTCTATTTACACTATTCGTATAGGGTTCCAAAATAAACGAATTTATAATTCATCTACAAGATCTTTTAATAAAAACTACATTATTTAATCCAGGACATTTAGTGGGCCAGTGGTAGGTGATACACCCTTGTCGCCCTTCGGTTGCGGGTTCAAGTCTCACAGCCTTGCCGGACGCGACGGGTTGCCGCCCGACCTCCGGGTTGTCCTTTTATAGCAATCCAAAATAATCCAAACTAGAACTATCCAAAATACTTCTGTCCAAACTCACAGTCCAACATTCATAAGGATGGTAAACATGATATAGATCCTTTTTACCCCGTAATAGCATATGAATACCTTCATCATGTATTACCATATTCCTTATTGATTACATTCATTCTCCCTTATTCCATATAGAATGCTGGATATACTTCAGTAATCCAAAAATGTTTTAAACCCCAACAATGATGGAATATACAAATCATTAATCAGTTCCAAGGTAGTCAAGAATATCCAATATAATTTATCCAAAACAATCACATATTATTCCAAAATCACTACCTCAGTATCAGAACTATATTATGATTTATCATTCTCTCAACCATATATTTTCCAAAAATTTATCCTGCTATTGAGTCACTTTTCTTTGTTCCACACAATCTCAAGTCCTTAATGAAATAGTACTGCAGTACAATCCTTATATACTCCATAATTATTATAACAAGTACATTGTTGATACAACACTCAATTGACATAATCAACATAAGAACTCTAATCATTCCTCTTCATCTGTGGTAGTATCATAACTTAATTATTATCCAATAGCATCATTTGCGTCATAGTCTGATGACTGGGACATAGGTTCGCGTAGTGTCCAAACTCCTTGCAAATGAAGAATTGTACATTTGAAACCATTTTCTTACCCTTGCAGTCACGTACTTTGTGCCCTTTTCCTCCACACTTATAACAAACTCCCATTCCTTTCAGGCAAGTTCCAGGGTGTTTCTTTCCACAGTTACCACATATGGGAAAATTCTTCTTTTCCCTCTTCCCTTTATCCATCTTTCTCTCTTCTATCCTTTTCTTCTCTTGCTTCCCTTCAAAGCCATGGGACTCAGTAATCTATTTACTTATCTTATCAATACATGATATTATTTCTTCATATGATGATAATACATGGGAGACTATTTCTCTTATAAATTCTAGCTTAAGACCATGAAAGATATGATCCTTCCTTCTCTTTGGATCATGTGCATTTCCGGAGTTCTCATTCCTTCTACTGGGCGCCATTTCTAAACAATGGCATAAACTAGATCAGTTTATGAATCAAAATACATAATCCCATACTTATAAAACACTTAACATAAATTGAACTATTTATGGATATAATCCATAATCATAAGAATGTTTTCTTTAAGGAAGTATATACTCATAAACCCTTCAAAATTATTTGTAAAGAAAATGAGAGTTATCCTAAGCATATCCCCCGGGAGTGTCGTGACCAAGAGTGCAGCAAGGCCCGTTGTCGTGCACCAGTTCCCGTTCGAGTCTAGCTCAAAGCGGTGTTTTCGGGTTTTACCCCTAGGTACATCTGTGCCAGATCCGCCTCTACCTTCTCGTATCCAGACAGGGATGTATTGCTCGGAAAACTCACAAAATCTCTACAATACCAAAATTCTAGGAAGTTCTTCTATACTAATCCTCAAAGTTCATATTAGGTCTACGTGATCTAATCAGAGTTTATCTAAATCTAGCTTCCAAGGTTTGTACTAAACTTCCTCTGATACCAACTGTAACGCCCCGACCCCAGTTACCCAGAGTCGGTAGATTATTACATAACATTGGAATGATCACAAGAAAGATCAAATCTCGAAAGACCGATTGGTTTAGTAGCCTTGGAAACACTAGATATATTCATAAGTTTTACATTACATCATAAAATGAAAAACTACTACAATAACATAATGTCTCCATAATCCACACTCATATCCCCACATAATATCCCTGCAGGTCATTCATAATTTACTTCTTCACTTCCTGGGAAAAATAAAACATAGAAAAGGGGTGAGCTCAAATGCCCAGTAAGGATAACAATATAGCGGAAACTTTCATAAATAAGAATAAACATTTAAGGCAATGTATAACTAAAACAAAAGCCTTTTAAATATGAACTTTCAACATGGTATGGCATAAATAAAATGAAATAATGCCATTTATTTATTCACATTGATATTATACTAATCGAATAATCACATGCAAAAATCAATAACCACTTTCATAATGTTGGAATGCATAATGCCAGACTATCATAACCACATAGCCAAGGCCTCGTGCCAAGACTACAAATAAGATTTTGTCAAGGCCTTGTGCCAAGACACTAGTTTGTCTCATGAGACCTACCGATGCATCGAGGAGCTATAGCGGGCTCCACCCGTCACATATTAAGTCCAATGCATTCCATATGAAAAGGTTTAAATATAACATAAACATTCGTATTAAAACCAGCATACGAAATGTCAATACTTTCACCATAAACTATGAATGGTATAAAAATAGCACATCCACAGTCAAACATATCACAAAACCTTCAATACAATATAGAAGTTTTGTATCATAATAAATCAACTTCAAATAATCTTAAAATCCATCAAAGGATGTTGACATAGATGAAATCAAAATTCTTTTTAAAGAAATATCTCCTTTTATTTTGAAATAATTTAAGATCCATATAAAATAAAACATTTTCTTTGAAAATATTCTTATAAGCTTGTAAGGGAAGCTTTGAAGATTTTATAACGGCGGAAAATAGCCGCACCCGCCGTATAAGTTAAAAAAACATTCTTACCTTAATTCTGTCGAAAAGGTTAAAAAGGACCTTGTTTTGAAAACAACAGAAAGATTCCTTTATAAACCTCTTATAAAAATTCAAAAAAGGGTATAAATGACTTTAACCCATATTCTTGTAAATAATAAATATGTTTTGAAATACATTTCGAAGAAACATCGATGTGGATGATAAAGAAATCCCAGTAGATTATTACGTATAAACAACCTCGGATAATGAAGAGATTGTGAAATAACCATTACCTTGTACTTTTTCTTGTTTGGGGTAGGTTAACCTCCTGTATAATGGTGAAATAGTTGTTATTAAATTATAAAAGAATCATATATATTAATATGATATCATATATGATCTTTTAACATTGATTTGTTAATAATATCTTAGAATTATCGTCGTTTCGGGAGTTAACTTACTCATTTTCTTTTATATGTTTTGTTACATAAGCCATGTTTGTTGTATCTTATTCATATCCAGAATGATATCTAGTCCTTAAACATCAATTTTAAATCATCAAATGATAATTATACTTGAATGGATACGATGGAGAATGAATCTCATCGCGTTCGTGGAGACGGTAGTCCGTACGTACGCACGAGCGACAATATCATTCTTTTGATATTAAAATAATATATAAATGGATGGTATATCATATATAAAGAATCATTAACATGTTATATTTATTATTTACATGAGTTACACATCATTATTATACCCATCCAAATAATATTATATTGAATAACAATTACACCACGACGTGGAGACGGTAAGCCGTACGTACGCACGTATGGTGACATGTTATTCAAAGGGTGGATAGAATACTGAATATGGTTGTAACATATTTATAATAACATCACAGTATATGTGAGATACTGGAGTTATTATTTTAGAATGGTAAGAACAAAGGAAGAATAAGTGGAAGAAGAAATGAACTTGGAGAAGGGTGGTGAAATCATTACCTCTTCTTCGGGTTCTTCCTTTTGATTTGATCAAAAGGGATCCTTATGTTGGCTTTATGATCCAACTAAGGCCTCTAGGTTGTAGTGAGGGATGTTGGGAGAGTATTTGGGCAGAGTTTGGCCGAACCAAAAGGCTTTGAAGGTGTGACGAAATGAGAAAGAGGAGTGCCCTTTTATAAGAGGGGTGAGGGGCACCTTTGGAAAAGCTAGAAATATTAATTTATAATAAATTCATATTCGGTTTCTAATGGATCCAAAGTTGATTATTCAAAGTTTAAAGTGGGGATAGGTCGAAAACAACTCAACCAATAGAATTTAGACAGGTTTGGGTACTTATATTAACCTTATCTTTAAGTATTAACTCTAAGTTAATTAGTTTCACTTTTACAATGTCTCTTTGTATTTTTATATAATATGGTTAATAAACTTACTATATACATCCAAGCGACCCCCAAGTGGTACATTAATGATGAACCTATCATGATATAAGTCTCTTTGCCGAACCTTAGTTTTTTAGGAATTTAATATCAATTAATAATATAATATTGGTTTTAAGAACTCTTTTATGTCAATTTTGACACTATTCAATAGTTGATTTTTGTGAAACTCATAACAGATTGATTACTTCAAACAAAGTCAATTAAATAAATACTAATATATCATATTATCCTAGAAAATTAGTTTAATTCATTAAAAGTTTCATATTATATTTATTTGGGTATTTATAATATCATTTATTTTAATTTTTCACTATTATAGTAATTACTGCATCATCATTGTGTCATAAATAAAATAAATTATTTAATGTCTAAAAATTATAAATAAAATATCATTATGTAGGAAATCGTTTTAGCTTTCTAATTAATATTTATAATCTAAAATCCAACATATATAACCCTATGTAACAATTGTTTTTCTAAAAGATATATGCTTGTGTCATTTTTGTATTCATTTTAACTTAATTAAAATAAAGTGTCATTATCACTTACAAGTGGATCCATGGGGTCCCAAAATAGACCCAAAGATTCCCATGGTCGACCATGTATCATCAAATATGGTTAAGACACGTTTTAGGGTAATTTAGTATTATTATAATATTATTTTTTTAACCCTTATTTACCGGATTTACCCTTAACCATGGTAAATAAAATATTTACCGCAGTAATTATTCAAAATGTCTAAAAATAAAAGTTACCTATTTACACAATTTGAACATCCTGATTCCAAATATGGAATCCATTTTCCTAAATTCAAAACACAGAAGTGGCAGAAATTAATTTAAAATTAATTCCCGCTGTCAAAACAAAAAGCGTGTTTTTAAGAGATAATAACTATCAAAAGATTGACACTTGTTTATGTTCGGTTTAATTGTAAAATTATGTCCAATGACCAACATTATATTAAATGGTAAAAATATATTCTAAATATACATTAAAACCACTCAAATTCATAATTTATCACTATTAATTATTTTGATTAAAAAAGTTGTTTTTAATTAAAATTTAGTAATTTTCACTATTCATCAAAATATGAAAGTTATCCAAAAAGTACCAAAATTTCACCTTAGGCTAAATTTGATATTCTGAATCCAAAAATGAAGTCCATTTTAAAATATAAAATATATATAACTTCAAAAAGTAGGTATTACTATTCATAACAGTTAGTTTGATTGGTTACGGTGTGTTCGAACTCGGTGTTGCGTACAACACACGCTAGCGTACCGTGGAAGCTTGGGATGTTTCATTTTAAATTTTTGATGTCCCCATTTAGTCAAAAAGTTTAAAATATAGTATCTAAAAAGGTTTCACTATTAAAATTTGGTAAAATTGCAATACTGAAAATGAATTTGTTCTTACATTATGTCTAAGAAACTCATAATATGGATTCTAAAATTATAAGGATTATATAAAGTTTAAAATTTAGTTAACACTATTCAAAACCTTTTTTTAACAGCTTGTTTGGTAAGTCATGGTGCGATTGAACTTGGTGTTGCGTGTAGTGAAAGTTATTGAATTATTTTGAAGAAATAACACACTATAAAATCTTGGGGTGTTACATTCTCCCCTCCTTCAATAAATTGCGTCCTCGCAATTTGAAATTGTTCTTCGAAAATAAAAGGTTGAAAATAGAAAATATCTTTGTGGGAAAACCCACATCGGAAATTGGGTTACTAAAATTTAGTCTTAATATGAGGAAAAGATAAATGAAAGGATCACCACCAAATTATGATCTCTATTAGGAGAACATTGGTGGCAATTAGAGACATATAATTGGATGAAAACGTAAATATTTATAGGTAGTGATTGAGGTCATCAATCACAAAAAGTATAAAATTGAGGTCCTTAAAATCATCAATCTATGATGATTTGAAATACCATCGGTTCAACAAAACATAGGGTATTGGGATAACACATTTTTGACGTTTCAAAATATCTTAGTTGAAATCCCACATCGAAAAATGAATTAATGAGGCCTCTATTTTAAATAAAGAGTGGAAAGTATGAAGATTAACGAAAATAACACATACTAGGGTTCCATGTAGGAAAATATGGATATGGAAGAAAAATATAATCATCAATTATCTGATGGAGAGTGGTAGAGAACATGGCTATGAAAAGGCCAACAATCCCAAAGCCATAAATTAGTGATGATTTAAGGTACCATCTAGGACAACATTTTTGTTCTAAGTTCCTTTTCTTAATGATGAGGAATTTATTTATGAGATTGGCTAAGATCATAAGGAGATATACTTACTTTATAATTAGTGTTTTATCCATTAATAAATTTCTACCACAAACTCATCTTTCACTCTAAAAGATAATAGAATGTAAAAAAAATTCTATTTACACTATTCGTATAGGGTTCCAAAATAAATGAATTTATAATTCATCTACAAGATCTTTTAATAAAAACTACATTATTTAATCCAGGACATTTAGTGGGCCAGTGGTAGGTGATACACCCTTGTCGCCCTTCGGTTGCGGGTTCAAGTCTCACAGCCTTGCCGGACGCGACGGGTTGCCGCCCGACCTCCGGGTTGTCCTTTTATAGCAATCCAAAATAATCCAAACTAGAACTATCCAAAATACTTCTGTCCAAACTCACAGTCCAACATTCATAAGGATGGTAAACATGATATAGATCCTTTTTACCCCGTAATAGCATATGAATACCTTCATCATGTATTACCATATTCCTTATTGATTACATTCATGCTCCCTTATTCCATATAGAATGCTGGATATAATTCATTAATCCAAAAATGTTTTAAACCCCAACAATGATGGAATATACAAATCATTAATCAGTTCCAAGGTAGTCAAGAATATCCAATATAATTTATCCAAAACAATCACATATTATTCCAAAATCACTACCTCAGTATCAGAACTATATTATGATTTATCATTCTCTCAACCATATATTTTCCAAAAATTTATCCTGCTATTGAGTCACTTTTCTTTGTTCCACACAATCTCAAGTCCTTAATGAAATAGTACTGCAGTACAATCCTTATATACTCCATAATTATTATAACAAGTACATTGTTGATACAACACTCAATTGACATAATCAACATAAGAACTCTAATCATTCCTCTTCATCTGTGGTAGTATCATAACTTAATTATTATCCAATAGCATCATTTGCGTCATAGTCTGATGACTGGGACATAGGTTCGCGTAGTGTCCAAACTCCTTGCAAATGAAGCATTGTACATTTGAAACCATTTTCTTACCCTTGCAGTCACGTACTTTGTGCCCTTTTCTTCCACACTTATAACAAACTCCCATTCCTTTCAGGCAAGTTCCAGGGTGTTTCTTTCCACAGTTACCACATATGGGAAAATTCTTCTTTTCCCTCTTCCCTTTATCCATCTTTCTCTCTTCTATCCTTTTCTTCTCTTGCTTCCCTTCAAAGCCATGGGACTCAGTAATCTATTTAATTATCTTATCAATACATGATATTATTTCTTCATATGATGATAATACATGGGAGACTATTTCTCTTATAAATTCTAGCTTAAGACCATGAAAGATATGATCCTTCCTTCTCTTTGGATCATGTGCATTTCCGGAGTTCTCATTCCTTCTACTGGGCGCCATTTCTAAACAATGGCATAAACTAGATCAGTTTATGAATCAAAATACATAATCCCATACTTATAAAACACTTAACATAAACTGAACTATTTATGGATATAATCCATAATCATAAGAATGTTTTCTTTAAGGAAGTATATACTAATAAACCCTTCAAAATGAATTGTAAATAAAATGAGAGTTATCCTAAGCATATCCCCCGGGAGTGTCGTGACCAAGAGTGCAGCAAGGCCCGTTGTCGTGCACCAGTTCCCGTTCGAGTCTAGCTCAAAGCGGTGTTTTCGGGTTTTACCCCTAGGTACATCTGTGCCAGAGCCGCCTCTACCTGCTCGTATCCAGACAGGGATGTATTGCTCGGAAAACTCACAAAATCTCTACAATACCAAAATTCTAGGAAGTTCTTCTATACTAATCCTCAAAGTTCATATTAGGTCTACGTGATCTAATCAGAGTTTATCTAAATCTAGCTTCCAAGGTTTGTACTAAACTTCCTCTGATACCAACTGTAACGCCCCGACCCCAGTTACCCAGAGTCGGTGCATTATTACATAACATTGGAATGATCACAAGAAAGATCAAATCTCGAAAGACCGATTGGTTTAGTAGCCTTGGAAACACTAGATATATTCATAAGTTTTACATTACATCATAAAATTAAAAACTACTACAATAACATAATGTCTCCATAATCCACACTCATATCCCCACATAATATCCCTGCAGGTCATTCATAATTTACTTCTTCACTTCCTGGGAAAAATAAAACATAGAAAAGGGGTGAGCTCAAATGCCCAGTAAGGATAACAATATAGCGGAAACTTTCATAAATAAGAATAAACATTTAAGGCAATGTATAACTAAAACAAAAGCCTTTTAAATATGAACTTTCAACATGGTATGGCATAAATAAAATGAAATAATTCCATTTATTTATTCACATTGATATTCTACTAATCGAATAATCACATGCAAAAATCAATAACCACTTTCATAATGTTGGAATGCATAATTCCAGACTATCATAACCACATAGCCAAGGCCTCGTGCCAAGACTACAAATAATATTTTGTCAAGGCCTTGTGCCAAGACACTAGTTTGTCTCATGAGACCTACCGATGCATCTAGGAGCTATAGCGGGCTCCACCCGTCACATATTAAGTCCAATGCATTCCATATGAAAAGGTTTAAATATAACATAAACATTCGTATTAAAACTAGCATACGAAATGTCAATACTTTCACCATAAACTATGAATGGTATAAAAATAGCACATCCACAGTCAAACATATCACAAAACCTTCAATACAATATAGAAGTTTTGTATCATAATAAATCAACTTCAAATAATCTTAAAATCCATCAAAGGATGTTGACATAGATGAAATCAAAATTCTTTTTAAAGAAATATCTCCTTTTATTTTGAAATAATTTAAGATCCATATAAAATAAAACATATTCTTTGAAAATATTATTATAATCTTGTAAGGGAAGCTTTGAAGATTTTATAACGGCGGAAAATAGCCGCACCCGCCGTATAAGTTAAAAAAAACATTCTTACCTTAATTCTGTCGAAAAGGTTAAAAAGGACCTTGTTTTGAAAACAACAGAAAGATTCCTTTATAAACCTCTTATAAAAAGTCAAAAAAGGGAATAAATGACTTTAACCCATATTCTTGTAAATAATAAATATGTTTTGAAATACATTTCGAAGAAACATGGATGTGGATGATAAAGAAATCCCAGTAGATTATTACGTATAAACAACCTCGGATAATGAAGAGATTGTGAAATAACCATTACCTTGTACTTTTTCTTGGTTGGGGTAGGTTAAACTCCTGTATAATGGTGAAATAGTTGTTATTAAATTATAAAAGAATCATATATATTAATATGATATCATATATGATCTTTTAACATTGATTTGTTAATAATATCTTAGAATTATCGTCGTTTCGGGAGTTAACTTACTCATTTTCTTTTATATGTTTTGTTACATAAGCCATGGTTGTTGTATCTTATTCATATCCAGAATGATATATAGTCCTTAAACATCAATTTTAAATCATCAAATGATAATTATACTTGAATGGATACGATGGAGAATGAATCTCATCGCGTTCGTGGAGACGGTAGTCCGTACGTACGCACGAGCGACAATATCATTCTTTTGATATTAAAATAATATATAAATGGATGGTATATCATATATACAGAATCATTAACATGTTATATTTATTATTTACATGAGTTACACATCATTATTATACCCATCCAAATAATATTATATTGAATAACAATTACACCACGACGTGGAGACGGTAAGCCGTACGTACGCACGTATGGTGACATGTTATTCAAAGGGTGGATAGAATACTGAATATGGTTGTACCATATTTATAATAACATCACAGTATATGTGAGATACTGGAGTTATTATTTTATAATGGTAAGAACAAAGGAAGAAGAAGTGGAAGAAGAAATGAACTTGGAGAAGGGTGGTGAAATCATTACCTCTTCTTCGGGTTCTTCCTTTTGATTTGATCAAAAGGGCTCCTTAGGTTGGCTTTCTGATCAAACTAAGGCCTCTAGGTTGTATTGAGGGATGTTGGGAGAGTATTTGGGCAGAGTTTGGCCGAACCAAAAGGCTTTGAAGGTGTGAAGAAATGAGAAAGAGGAGTGCCCTTTTATAAGAGGGGTGAGGGGCACCTTTGGAAAAGCTAGAAATATTAATTTATAATAAATTCATATTCGGTTTATAATAGCTCCAAAGTTGATTATTCAAAGTTTAAAGTTGGGATAGGTCGAAAACCACTCAACCAATAGAATTTATACAGGTTTGGGTACTTATATTAACCTTATCTTTAAGTATTAACTCTAAGTTAATTAGTTTCACTTTTACAATGTCTCTTTGTATTTTTATATAATATGGTTAATAAACTTACTATATACATCCAAGCGACCCCCAAGTGGTACATTAATGATGAACCTATCATGATATAAGTCTCTTGGCCGAACCTTATATTTTTAGGAATTTAATATCAATTAATAATATAATATTTGTTTTAAGAACTCTTTTATGTCAATTTTGACACTATTCAATAGTTGATTTTTGTGAAACTCATAACAGATTGATTACTTCAAACAAAGTCAATTAAATAAATACTAATATATCATATTATCCTAGAAAATTAGTTTAATTCATTAAAAGTTTCATATTATATTTATTTGGGTATTTATAATATCAATTATTTTAATTTTTCACTATTATAGTAATTACTGCATCATCATTGTGTCATAAATAAAATAAATTATTTAATGTCTAAAAATTATAAATAAAATATCATTATGTAGGAAATTATTTTAGCTTTCTAATGAATATTTATAATCTAAAATCCAACATATATAACCCTATGTAACAATTGTTTTTCTAAAAGATATATGCTTGTGTCATTTTTGTATTCATTTTAACTTAATTAAAATAAAGTGTCATTATCACTTACAAGTGGATCCATGGGGTCCCAAAATAGACCCAAAGATTCCCATGGTCGACCATTTATCATCCAATAGGGTTAAGACACGTTTTAGGGTAATTTAGTATTATTATAATATTATTTTTTTAACCCTTATTTACCGGATTTACCCTTAACCATGGTAAATAAAATATTTACCGCAGTAATTATTCAAAATGTCTAAAATTAAAAGTTACCTATTTACACAATTTGAACATCCTGATTCCAAATATGGAATCCATTTTCCTAAATTCAAAACACAGAAGTGGCAGAAATTAATTTAAAATTAATTCCCGCTGTCAAAACAAAAAAGCGTGTTTTTAAGAGATAATAACTATCAAAAGATTGACACTTGTTTATGTTCGGTTTAATTGTAAAATTATGTCCAATGACCAACATTATATTAAATGGTGAAATATATTCTAAATATACTTTAAAACCACTCAAATTCATAATTTATCACTATTAATTATTTTGATTAAAAAAGTTGTTTTTAATTAAAATTTAGTAATTTTCACTATTCATCAAAATATGAAAGTTATCCGAAAAGTACCAAAATTTCACCTTAGGCTAAATTTGATATTCTGAATCCAAAAATGATGTCCATTTTAAAATATAAAATATATGTAACTTCAAAAAGTAGGTATTACTATTCATAACAGTTAGTTTGATTGGTTACGGTGTGTTAGAACTCGGTGTTGCGTACAACACACGCTAGCGTACCGTGGAAGCTTGGGATGTTTCATTTTAAATTTTTGATGTCCCCATTTAGTCAA
This sequence comes from Viscum album, assembly GCA_963277665.1. Taxonomy (NCBI): domain Eukaryota; kingdom Viridiplantae; phylum Streptophyta; class Magnoliopsida; order Santalales; family Viscaceae; genus Viscum; species Viscum album. Next base: position 368,284,652 of record OY728146.1, read on the forward strand.
AAAGTTTAAAATATAGTATCTAAAAAGGTTTCACTATTAAAATTTGGTAAAAGTGCAATACTGAAAATGAATTTGTTCTTACATTATGTCTAAGAAACTCATAATATGGATTCTAAAATTATAAGGATTATATAAAGTTTAAAATTTAGTTAACACTATTCAAAACCTCTTTTTAACAGCTTGTTTGGTAAGTCATGGTACGATTGAACTTGGTGTCGCGTGTAGTGAAAGTTATTGAATTATTTTGAAGAAATAACACACTATAAAATCTTGGGGTGTTACAATTGTCGTCTAGGTAGTCCATTCGCATCTATTGGTCTACTTCCAAGCAATCAATGAGGGTTTAAAACTATATATTGTTATTAATATAACTTTTATATAGTGTGAAAGAGTAGTGAAAACTACTTTTTATGAAAATAAAAATACATTCCATAACCCAAACTAGTTGAGATTTTGATTTTCCATCCATTTTTCAGAAGTTCTCTGTGAGGCACCATAATAATACATCTCCCATGTGCAGGGTGTGTCATGGAAATAAAGGGCCACTTCATGTGGAATCTTTGTGTCCACTAATTTATTTTAAATGGTGGGTTTTTCTATAAGGAAATCACTGATGGATTTCTCTTTCACTAACTTCTATGATATGAACTAAATTTCGTTTTACTATGGAATGCACTCACATCGAACCAAGCACCTAGTGAACATAGGTTGTATAATAATGTACATCAGAGGATCAATTTGAGAGAGAATATGGAATTAGTTTTCATATATGTAATGACTTATCACTTCCATTGTGATGATGAGCTAAAGGAAGTTCTTCTCAACATTAGAGTCTCATGTCTCAGTAACTCGCATAGTTTTAATGAGGTTGTAGATACTATTCATGCTCCTTGGGTAAATGTTATATGCAAGGAGGGTTCCCAATTAGCATTCTGTTTTGTCCACATATAAGATGAGTTCCCTCCCTTCCTCTAGAGGCATTAGGAAAGGTGGGTGTAGTAGATATTTCTTAATACATTCAACGGATTTTTGGTATCCATCGTCCCATTGATAGGTGATTCCCTTCTTCATTCGTCTGGTCATGAAAGGAACATTATCAGTTAGATGTGAGATGAATCATCTAATGTAAGTGAATTTTACATGGATCTTCCTTAGTTCATTTTGATTTTTTGGGGTGACATTTCTAGAATTAAACTAGACTTTTTTATTCAATGTCGATGTCATTATGGTATAATATAACACTGAGTAACATCACTAATATTACCCAGATATATAATTTTATTGAATTCATCTTCATAATTTGATGTCTCAACATCTCGAAGACTATATGATGTTTTATGAAGTGTAAATATTCTTCTCGTGATTTAACCACAAGGATGTTGACATAACATTCAGTTATCTTTCCTAATAACAGTATAATGATACGACTCATGGAATGTGGATATGTGGAACCAGTGTTCTTCATATCATATTTCAAGACCTGATAGTAGGAGATCCCTTAAGGTAGCCTGAATGTTGCGGATTATTCATCTTTGGGGGCCATATTTGTCTGATTGTACCCCTAGTACCCATCTATGAAGTAATGTTCTTGGAAGCTATAATTTGTATCAATCAAGAGTTATGTTTCCAAAATGGGAAATATTCCATTGGGAAATGTCAATTAAGTCTGTAAAATTCATATTTCATCATAATATTCACATTTATTTTCATGCTAGAGATGGCATGGGCCATCCATCATGGGTATTTCACATATTATACAAATTTTCCATAAAATAATTATCGAATTATGCATATACAGTAGTTGCATGAGATGGGTGCATCCTCCTTTCTGCCTAAATGTATCCTCAATGATCATTGGTTAATTTGAGATGGTGTGTACCAACGTCTTGTTTTTCTTCTGGAATTTCTATGTAAATCTAGTTGAAAAAATATCAACACTACTTCAAAATTGTGATATACATCTCCTTATATTCAAGGGGAATGTCAATACTAATCAGTATAGGTCATGGTTCTTATTCTATTCCAAGATTTATTTTCTTCATCTCATCTATGGTGGTTGAGTCACATTCCTTGAATGTGGGAGGAGCGTTCCAACGGTCATCCACATATTATTCCATATCTGACATAATAGAGACTTATCCAGGTGAAGTTGTCAATCAGGGTTCATCTTTTTCATTGTCATCGTGAGAGGGGCCATGAAAAAATACATTATCATCCCCTTCTACCTTATTCATTGTAGATATTTTTCAAATCTGATTGTATTTGATCAATTATTAGGTACATAACGTTTTTGGACCTATAGGGTAAAGTATATTACCTCATCCAGATTAACGAGGAGAACATAGTCACCGTCCAACATACTACATGGATTTTTGGGGGCTATACCCAAGCTATTGGTGGATAAAACCTATATATAATAATCCAAAATTGGCTAATTTCTACCCTTTTTATACAAATATACATCAACTTATATTTATATAGAACTCTCCAGGGTAGTGCTATCGTTATGAAGTATGCCGACTTTTCAATCGATGGGGTAATTTAGAATCATATATAATGTTAAAAGTAATTCCCAGTGGATATGGATCTAGGTCCTTCCAAGAGGTTCATAGCATAAATTTTCCTACTATATAATCATAAACACAACATTAGATGTGATATTCCAAAATAGTTCCTCAATTTTGATCATCCCTAGATATATTTTATCATGCTTATCATGCCCTTGAATGGTCATCTTTATGGGATATAGTTCCCCTTCACTATATACCAAATGTTGGAGGGTTTTAACTAGGATGATATTTATAATGGAACCATTATCAATTTGTGAACTTTGGATATTGAAATTACTGAGTCTATCTGTAACATATATGGGCATGATGTGCCCTAGGTGGACATCTTCTCTCTCCTAGTATGTGAACAATATGTTTAAATGACATCATGAGGATTTGGTCCCCACTCAGTAGAGCTCGATAGCAAGGACTCCTATCTATAACTCTGGTGGGTTATAGAGGGATTAAAAAATAACCTATAAATGTTATTTTTTAATGAAGAATTGTAGTATGGATTGATAGTTTGGTTGGGACAATTGTCATCTCTTTCAGAACATCGTAATTTTTTACCAATGGTTGGAACTTCCCAATACGGTGTTTCTCTGGGGAATGCAGTTTAGGAGATTGGGAATTTATGGTGGATAGGCCTAGTTCTTGCACAAGGGTTGAGGGAATGACTTCTACCAATGGTTTTCTTCATAGAATTCATCCACATTACATTAGCGGATTTGATAATTGAACCAGTGCTAGGTGTTCATGAAAGAAAATTGGGTGAAGACGATTTCCATAGGGCTCTAGGGAACCTCCTTTCCAATTTTGGTCATAATGGAGTGCATTCCTATGTGTCTGAGATATATATATGTTATCCATGTAGAAATGACCAGAATATTGGGTCGTATCATGTCTTCACTGCCCCCTATATCACTAGTTCCAAAACATTCAGATTCCCATTCCCCAATTCATGCTGGAAATTCATATTCATTGGAATATTCTTCATCAGAGAAGATGTATACTAATTATTTCACATTGAAGGAACCAAATATGATCACTTAATTTGTTGAGGATTCCAATTTGTGGGGCAGTGCTCATTGTGTGGATTTTTATAGGAAATAAATACGCAAGAGTAAGAGCATGCATTGGAGGATAACATGACTCATCCACTTTCTTTCCTAGTCCTGGTGGGCACACCCACCATGGGGGGGTTTATTTTACCTACGTAGGTGGATGATCTTTTGTGTGTCCGTGAATATGTTATCTTATTATTGATTGATCTCGGTCAGTTATTTTCTAAGTCATCTAGTCATCGATCATACGCTAATTATATACCATAGATTTCTACCAATAACATTATTCTATCAAATGAGCTATAATGACGAAAACATCCATCAAGGGAATTTTTCCCTTCTTATAGTAATTTAATATATAGTATAAATCACATTAAATTAATTAGATACCGCTGTAAAATCATTATAATGAAGAATTAATAAAATAAGATATATTTCTAGAAGTTAAGAAACCAATACCAATGAAATGGTAACATGGCCTTAGGAATAGTAAAATGAACATTGTGAATAGTAAACCGAACAAATGAATCGTAACCGCCGACATGAATGTATAAATACAATTTTGTCATCTTATAACTAATATTAAGGTATAATTAAATTATAGTTTAAGTAAATAAATGTTTTATAAATTATTAATTATTTTTAGGTATTTTTGTATGATATAAATAAATATTTACAAGGATATGTTTCATTTAATAATTTGAAAAAACATGTACATTAAATAAATGTATTCATAAATTAATATTTTTGATTTCTTATGATTTGATGTTATTTTTAATACACCTTATGTTATTTTTCACCATGTTATAAAATCAACTAAAATTTTGATTTCTGTATTTTCCAATTAAATGAGGATTTTAATTAAATATTAATGTACACATATATAGAAAATTATTTTCATAAAAAGGAGTTAATTTTTTAATTATACACATTGAAAATGGTTAGGGTGATTTTTTGGGATTGTTCTGAAATACATGAATTTTTTATGAATTGTAAAATATAATTTTATTGTAAAATGCTAAATAGTTGACTTTTGAGTCATTATTGATGAATGGATGATGTATGAACCTTAATCACGAACAATAATTCATTATTTTAATATATTTATTGATAATGATCAAACTATTCATGGTATGGTGCCAATGAAATAAACAAATGAATATAATATTGAGAAAACACCTCTCTTCTTCACTATATATTCCATCTTTCACACCCTCTTCTCCTCCCCCACATCTAGGAGCTCGTGGTATAATATAAAGTCCATGAATAGGTTCTTGGAGGTGGATCTCTTGAGGATAAATCAATAGGTAAATCCTCTCTCCTTTTTCTTTTAATTTCCTTTCAATTTCAATTTTTTTCATATTCTCTCCTAACCTCCCTTCATATGAATGGAATAATAACTCCAATACCTTAAATATAATGTAATTATAAAAATTTAGTATAATATACATCATTAAACTCTTAACTCTCTCCCTTTTATCAAAAAAGTGGAATCTTCACCTGTGATGTGTCAATTTACCGACATCGTGGGCGATGCACTATTCTTTTCCATAAACACCTTCTAGGATATTAATAAGATCATTAAATGGTTTTAAATATATTCTACTATGTATTTTATGACCCTTTTATGTTATTAGAAAACAATACACTCATAATACTAAATTATTAAATGAAAATAGTTGGATGTGTGCGAAAACCGCCAAAATTTACCTAAAATGGTCATCATTAACTTTTATCTAAAGAATCATCCCAATAGTATATAAAGAAATAATTTTTAAGACAATTAAATAATCTGTAGGATAATTACTATAATATAATAATAATTTGATATTTTCATCCTCATTAAAAACAAACTTTCATTCATCAATACAAATGGACCGATCTTGAAAACCATGAAAATGAATGTTCCCGAACAATAAAATTAAACACTAAAACTCATCCCAATACCCATAAAAACATAATAAAACAACATTGAATCATATTCATGTATAATGGGTTCTAGAATATCAAATTAATGGATAATATGATATTATATATGATATTAATGAGAAGTAATATTTAAAACTAAAGGTAAGGCTATTTCATGAACTCAACTCTCTTTCCTTCGGGTTTCATTATTTCAACACATATTACATAAGGTTATTCCATAAAAAATAATTTTAATAATTTTCATACTTATTCATGGATATACATGTTTTTACTCGGTTTTATGTTAGAAAAAATTTCCAAAATAAGTCCTCTTTCACAAACAAGAACACAAATTTTATTTTTCAAGATTGTTTGCTTCAGTCAGGGTTGATGATTATAATATCAAGTTTGATATTCCCCCTTTCATTTCTGAACCCTATATCGATTAAGGTATTATTATTAACTGTATCCCATTACTTTACATGGGTTATAATATGCTCAAGATTGATATAATTGATTTGTGGCATACAAGATAATGTATATGTTGTGTTGTGACAGGTGCACTCAAATTTTATTGCACAATATAAATGTTACGATGTTTTGGGTGAGCCCAGAAGTCTAAAGCACTCCAATAAATTGGATAATTTTATGAAACACATGATTTAAGTTATGTATGAATGAACATAATTCTATCTTTTTCCACAACTATATGTGGTAGTTAACATCTAAGACATGGTGTATTATTTTTATTCATTACCACATTTAATGAAATTATCTAATGTTTCCTCTCATAATTATTATCCTTTACCTAGATTATGATTATATCAATTATGATCACCACACATTGTATTGTTCTATTTTCATATATATCCTCTTACTGGGATTGTATCTCACCATTTTTGGTGTATATATTGATGTGATTTCATGTACAAAAGATAATTCAATGGCCAATAAAAAGATATGTAAGAAATAATTAAATAAATGTTTATGATATATTTTGTAAATGATATGTATGGTTTATTTTTTTAAATACACTACTCATTTTTATCCTCTATGTGTAATGATTTAATTTTGTTTTTCATTAAAATTTTGTAATAAGATATGTAAGAAAATGTATGGTCTTTATAGTTGGTACCACAGGATTGTCCAGTTAATATGGGAATTAGTATTAGAGAACCATAGTGAACACGCTATGTAGATGACTATGTTTAAGTGAGTACCAAGAAGGTTTTCATAAAAAAATCAAATAATAGGGATCTAATAAGCCGTTGCATGAGATTTAATTTTTTCAACTGGATAAATTATTAATGAGTTGTTGACTTTTGATTTGTTCTAACAATTTCTATTTTAGAAAATTGTGGGAACTAGGAGAAACCATGCCATAACCCATGCATGGGACAAATTAGTGATTACATGAATGATATCCCCAGTTCTTCAGTGGTGGTGTTCAAAATATCAAGGTGATGATTTCCTAACAATCTAAGGTTATAAAAATATCCTGAATAATTTGGAACAACCTCTTTCACCAAAGAGGGAGTAACTGAATATTGATTGTTTTATGTGGAAACAAACACTGAAATTTGGTGGATATTCTAATCCACTTGTCATAGAGTAGTGGGTCAACTAAATAGAGAAGATATTTTTGTGCTTAAATTTTATCAGAAGGGGAAGGTTACTCTACACATTTATTGTCTAGATGGAGAGGTTGACCAATGGTCAGCAATGATTAGGAAATCGAATATGAAGAATGAAATTGAATATACGGAGTGTGAATACTTTAATTTAATGGTTCTTTACAAGTATTTCACTAGAACAATTAAACCATATATGGAGAGATATTTCATTGATATGTAGGAAATGAAATGAGAATTTTTCACAACCTATGAGGTTAATTTCACAAGGACAACAAAGTAATCATTTGCTTCTATTATGGAAAATGATAGAAAAATTGATAGATTATCTAATGGTTTAAAACCACACATTCCAAAGTCTATATAAATTTGATACTTATGGAGTTATGATTATTTTATTCAATTTTATATCAATATGGAGATAGAGATTGTATAATTATCCAATGTCTATGGTGATAATACAAGAAAGATAATGGATGATGATGGATGATCTAATGAGAATGGTGGAAATAAAACTAAAACACCCACATGTCAAAAATAATTGAAGAAGAATCATGAGAACTACCTCAAAGGGGTTAGGAAATGATTCATGTGAGAGAGAAGGCCACTAAGCTCAGGAATGTTGAAACGACCCGAAAAGGAAGGGCAATGTGGTGGAGTAATTGAGATCACCACACATGGTACAATGTTAGAACTGTAGGGAGAAATGACACTATGAAAGCTAGTGAACTAAACCTCAAGTTCTATTTGGTAATCATCAACATCAACCACCAAAAAAAGGATCAAGGGTGGGATTATGCAATCACTACTATCGATGTGGAGTGATATAATGATTTCAATCAATTTATACTTCATATTCACCCATGAATGAAAAAATTGTCTTATTTAATTATGGTTATACACATGATTTTATATCTCTCATATATTCTATAACTATTGGATCAATTCCTATATGCCTTCCACTGGAGATATCTATAAAAACAAATGGTGGTGAAATCATTGAAACCCAAGTGTTGGACTCATCTATTATTGGTGTATGTGAGAAAATACATCCAGTAAATCTTGTGACACTTTCATTGGTGGAATTTCATGCTATAAAAGGAATGGATTGGATGTAATTATATAGAGAACATATAAAATTTATGGAAAAGGAAATATCTATTCATATTCTAAACCATCCCACTCTCCTCTAAAAATTTAACAATGATCATTGATATCCTATGGAATGTCCTTCAATGGTGTGGGTGTTGATTCTTAGTAAAGATGCAAATATCACTAAAATGGTTGAGACAATTTATGTTATCAACCTAGGATAAATTATAATTATAAAGGGAATATAGTGATGTATTTCCTGATGGGTGACTTGAACTACCGATATATTATGAGGTTTAGTTATCAATTGAACTCATACATGGATCTACTCCTATATCTAAGTGTCGATATGGAATTGATCCTATAGAACTGGGTGAGGTAAAGATGAAACTACAAGAAAATTTGGATAAAGGGTTCATACTCCCTAGTGCATAATTGTGGGGTGCACCACTGCTCTTTTTCAAAAAGAGGGATGGATCAATGTGGATATGTATCTATTATTGGGAACTAAAAAAGACCAAAATAAAGAACATGTAACGTCTTCCAATGATTGATGACTTTTTTAACTAGTTGATAGGAGAACGATACTTCTAATAGATGTATCTCCACTATGGATATCATTAGCTAAAGGTGATAATGGATGATATTCAGTATGCTACATTCCGTACAACGTATGTTCACTATGAGTTTCTGATTATGACCTTCAGAAATATAAATTACCAAATGAATTTCTTGGATTTTATGATTAGGGTATTTAGACAACACCAAAAAATATTTGTGGTAGTGAATATTTTGGGAATAATCATCCAATAAATAATAATAGAGGATCATAAAGAACATCTATGTCTTCCTTTGGTGACATTAATGAAGGATAAGATGTACATCATGGTCAGAAAGTATGCGTACTTCATCCATCAAGTCACATTTTATAAATGTGTGATCATAATTCTGGGAATTTTTATGGGACCTTAAAAAATAATGGAAACTATTGAATGTCAAGTACCCTATATTGTCACAAAAATCTATAGTTTTAATGGAATAGTAGTGTACTATCGATTTTTTGTGATAAATTTCTCATGATTTTCATTCCTGCTAACTAAGTTAACAAGTAATGGGGTAAAATATTTTGGGATGTAAGAATGTGATGAATGATTCAAGGATCTAAATAGAAGGTTTATTTCTACACCTTTACTCACATTACCAAAAAGTGGGGAATGTTATATTATATACTGTGATTCTTCCTAGAAATTCATGGGTTTTGTACGAGTGAAAGATGATAATGTGATATCCTATGCTTCATAACTTTTATAGACCCATGAGGAGAACTACCCAATGGAAGAACTAGAGCTATTAGTAGTTATTTTTCCATTAAAATATGGATGACCTAACTTTATGGTGGGAATTGTGACACATATATCGATCGCATGATACTAGAGTATATATTCACACAAAATGAGCTCAACATGCATCGAAGGTGACTGTTAGAGATAATAAAATAAAATGATTTATCTATTCACTATCATATATGAAAGGTGTATAAGGTAGAATATTCTCTTATAAAAAACATTATACTCTATCCATGTTGTGGATTGAGAATGAACCTATCATCATGGATATGAAAAAGATGGATTTTGAAATCATAATAATAGGGACTGAATCCTTCCTTTCCCAAATAATTTCCCAACCATCTATCCAATGAAAGATTACAGAGGCCCAAGGGGATGATCCACAGTTACAAAAATGGATAATTGATGTAATGGAAGTGAATTATTAAGTTTTACATTCCTATGATTATGGTTTAATTCAGTGTTTAACAAGGATTCGTTTGTCATCATCAGCTGGGATGTAGGTGTTATTGGACAATATGTATAGCTCAACTATCTCTATACATCCTGGGCGTACCAAGTTGTATTGTGATCTTCGAGAAAACTTCTGGTGGTTCAACAAAAAGAATGATATTTTATAGTATATGTCACGGTTCTTGATATTACATTAAGTTAATACTGAGTGACATAATTCCAAATGGATTATGCAACCATTTCTTATACACTTGTTGAAATGGTAGACTACCACTATAGACTTTTTCACTGTTCTCTCAAAGACATCCTAAAGAAATAATGCAATACAGGGTGTGAATTACCTACTCCCCAAAACATCATAATTTATCACTCTTTGGGAATATATCTCTCTTAAAAATCATTCTAATATATATATGATGGAAGATATAAGACATCCTAGAGTTCCATGATCAATTGTCATTGATCATGATCCTTGGTTCACGACTAAATTCTAGAGGAGTCTTCAATATGCCTTGTCTATTGAAATGACTTTTAGGATGGCCTATAAACACCAAAATGATTGAAAATATGAGATGGTTATTTTGAATCTCAAAGAAAATCTAATAGAATTATCTTTAAAATATAATGTTATATGCGAATAACATATCCCATTGGTGGATTTCTCATACAACAATAGATTCCACTCGAGTACCTTGATGCCTCCATAAGAAGATCTGTATTGAAATTGATGTATAACTCTAGCTTATTGGGATGTGGTTGGAGAAAGAAAGCTACGTGGACCTCATCTTGAGGAAGAGATGATAGAATATTATCAATCAATCTATAAACATATCAAATATTATTAGAGTTGTAAAAAGAGCTATGGTGAAAAACTTCAAAGGGACATTGAGTTCTATTTTAGACAAAAAGTATTCCTTAGAATATCTCTATAGTAGAGAGTAATGCGGTTTAGAAAGAAATGGAAGCCAAGACCATGGTTTGTTGGCCCCTTTTAGATCCTTGATCGCATAGGATATGTGGACTATCAGCTTTAACAAACACCTAATATTTCTAATGATCAGGATGTGTTCCACATATGACTCTTGAGGAAGTACATACCACATTTCCCACATGTACTGAACTCAGAGGTGGTGCAACAATAAGATGATATCTCTTATGAGGAGCATCCATTAATGATTATTGATAGGATAGAAAAGGTTCTATGAAACAAGACATAACATATTGTGTAGGTGTTATAGGGGGACCATAAGTATGAATAACAAACTTCGGAACAAGATATGGTGATGAAGGAGAATTTCCTTCACCAATTTTTTTCAAAAAAAAAATTAAGGGAAAATTTTCATAGCGGGGATGAATTTAATTAACCAAAAATTCATCAATGGAATTTTTCTCTTCTTATAGTAATTTAATATAGAGTATAAATCTCATAAAATCACTTAGATACCCTAGTAAAAGCTTTATAAAAGAGGAATTTGATGAAATCATTTGTATTTATAGAAGTTATGGGACCAATACCAATGAAATAGTAACATGACATTTGGAATATCAATATGTCTATAATGAATAGTAAACTGAAAAAATGAATATTAACAACACCCATGAAATTATAAAAAAAAATTAGGCATCTTATATGTAAAATTTATTATAATTATATCATTTTTTATTTAAATAAATATTTAAAAAATTATTAAACAAAATTTTGTATTTTTATAACTCATAAATAATTAATTGCAATTTTATTATTAATTTAATAAATTAAAATAAAAAATATTTTCAAAAAAAATTATTCATATATTAATATTTCTATGTCTTATGATTTTAATATAATATTATGATACCTTATGCATATTTTCAAAGTGTTATAAAATCATTTATAATTTTAAAATCTATATTTTCCAGGTAAAGGATGATTTTAATTAAAAATTAAATTACTCATTTATAGAACAATTAATTTCATAATATGCTGTTCATTTTCAATTCTAAAAATCAGAAAATGGTTAGGGTAATTTTTTTTTTGATTTTTTTGAACTGCATGAATTTTTAGTGGATGGTAATAAATGATACTTTTTTTATAAATGCTAAATACAAGAATTTTTTAGCCATTTTTGATGAAAGGATGATATAAGAACCTTATTTTTAAACTATAAATAATTATTTTAATAAATTTATGGACAATTATCAAACTATTCAAAGTCTTGACTGAAAATAATAAACTAATGAATATAATATTGAGAAAACACCCCTCGCATCCACTATAAATACCAAACCTCACACTTCTCAAGAATTGAACCTTTCCTAAATTTTCGCCAATAATTTTCCCTAGACCGTCCCAAAAATCTAATAGCTATTGGATTCTTCCAAATACCATGTGTAGGTGACATGAGGAGGATCTCAAGAAGAGAATTCAAGAGGTATCCCCTAACACTTTTTCTTTTAATATCCATAAAATTTCAATTTATTTTCATATTATTTTCTCACCTCTATTCATCCAAATGGCATGATAACTACAGTACATTAATTATAAATGAATTATATATTTTTAAGAGTGGATTAAACATTAAAATCCTCACTCTCTCACTAGTATATTATAAATGGAATCGTCGTGCATGATGTGTCAATTTGCCAACATCGTGAGTGAGGAAGATTCATTTTACTTAAAAAATTCATATATTTTAATAATACCCTTAAATGGATTATAATATATTTTAATGCTTATTTTATAACCCTTTTTATGTTTTGGATGTAACTTATACTCATAATAATAAATGATAAAATGAAACGAGTTCGTTGGGTTTGAAAAACCACCCAAATTAACCTATAGTGATAATCTTAGACACTATATAATGAGACATCCTCATTTTTTAGAACCAAATAATATGTAAGAACATTTAATAAATTTTTGGATCATTATTAACATATAATATCAATTCCGGTTGTTCATCCTCATTATAAATGAACTTCCATTCATGAATATAAGTGAACCGATCATTAAACCACGAAAATGAATGTTTCTTAATGATGAAATTAAACATTATAACTCATCCAATGTCACATAAAAGAATATAATAAAACCCAAATGAGTAATAATCCTTTATAAAGGGATAATTAATTTATAATTAATGAATTTAATTTGATTATACAGTATATTAACATGAAGGAAGCTTTCAGACAAAATGTAAGGGGATTTCATGAAGCCATCTCTCTTTCTTTTGGTTTTCCCACGTTCATAAAATATTAAAAAAATTTATTCCTTAAACATAATTTATTCATCATTATATTAACTTTTCATGAATATACATGTTTTCTAGTTGAGTTAATGACAAACATAATATTTTTCCAAAAAAACTCTTCTTAAAGAAACACCTTTTACTCCTCAAGATTGTTTCTTTCACTCATGGTTAATGATTATTATATCAAGTATGGTATTAACTATTTAAGTTGGAAACCCAAAATTATTAAATTTATTATTATTAAATTTAACCCATTAAATTACATGGGTTATTATAGGTTCAAGATTCATATATGTTCTATGTGGCGTACATTATAATGTAAATGTTGGAATGCGATGGGTGTGCCCAGAAATATATAGCATAATGCATATGTTATTATGTGACGGGTGTGCCTAGAATTACATATTTCTCCAGTGAATTGGTTAATTTGAATAAACAAGTGATTAAATTGAAATACGAGTGACCATGATGCCAGCATTTTGCACAACTATGTGTGATAGTTAACCACTATGACATGATGTTTTATTTTTATTCATTTACATATATCGTGGATTTATCTAAGGGTTCCACTCATGATTATGATAATTTTCATATATTTTGATGATAATTATTATTCTCACCCCATGTTATAATTTTTTATTATCTTATTTATCCTCTTACATGGATTTTAGATCACCACTTTTTTGTGTAGATCCTCATGTGACTACATGTACTATAGAGAATTCATGGTCCAATAAAAAGCTAGATAAAATGATAATAAATAAATGTTTATGAATTATTTTTTAAATTTTATGTATGTTCCTAATTTTAGGAAGAAACTAATCCTTTTTATCCTCATTGAGTGACTATTTTATATCAGTTTTTAAATAGATTTCATAAGATATGTTAGAAAATAGCAGCATCACTATATGAGAAATGATTATGTAGGTTTCCATCTTTGAGGAGTTATCTAAAACTAACTATCCATAATATAACATGCCTTAAAGGATGTATTTATAGATGAATCGGTCCTAAATATTATGAACCAACAGTCTATGGAGTGCTAAGTAATCAGGAAGATCAATGAGGTTTACGTCATCGGGTTTATGGGTTTGTGGTAGTGTCCACATGTTATTGTCCATGGATTCCAAGAAATAACCAGGGAAAATGACATTTTAGAAGGTGCATGATTTTTTAATCCATCCCTCAAATCAAAGATGACCTAGATTTCTCTGGGATTCATGAAGAGTTCGATTCTGTGGTAATTTTTCTCAACATGAGGTGGTAGAAGGTTTGGGACAAGCACGGGTACTTGCACGGGCGCTGATTTGGGCCTGATAGTGACCACTAAATCTTCTTATTTTCCTATCATTTCACCCTATGTTTTGGTAATGAGTAGATTGTTGTATTGGGGTCCTTTAATGGATTCATCAACATATTTTTCTATTCGCTCAAACTCAAGGAATCCATTTGGATAACTCAGGGAATGAGAATCATCTTCCTATGGTGGTGTAGACGACTTCATGGGCTTGTTAATCTTGGAGAATATCACTATTTTATAACCTTTTCCATGCCATACCATTTGATCTGGAGATGGATTCTCATGGTAGCACGGTGGGGGTCCAATGATCGAGTTTCCAGCTGTTTCAGTGAAGTTTCACACTACAAGTCTATGTTGTATTGATTTGAGTTGGTTAGATCTCGTCGGCATGTGTGGTCTCAAAGGTGGAAAGGGGTTTGCAGTTCATGCTTTTGGATGTCACAACGAAGGTGTTGTGATAACTCATAGGTTTATTCTATTGGTTTCTGAAGCATCTTCAACAGATGTGGTTTGGTTTTTCGGATTTATATCATATTTTATAGGGTTTAATACTTTTTTGGGGTTGGTTCAATTTTTGGTAGGTTTCTATTTCATGTTTTTGAATTAGATATGATTTGAAAGGCTCTGTCAAGTACTGTTTGGATAGATTCTTAGTGCCCCGGTTGGTGATGGTTTGGATGCTATTTCTTCCTACACAAGACCATTTTCCCTATGCTTTGGATCCATGATGAAGGATTTTCTCTCAGAGATGGACTTGGATGGTGGTTTTTCATGGCCCTTTTGGATGTGATCTTGAGAGGAAGGTGTATGGAGGTTGAAGGTGACGATTTTCAATCAGAGATGACGATGTATGTTAAGGCTCTAATGTTGATGACGGCGATTTTTGGTAGAGATGTTGATATATGCACGATACTGGCAGAAATGCAGTTCGTATCTCTTTTGAATTATGAAATTTGGAAATATGACTATTGGTGGAAATTTTGAGTTTGAATTTTTTAGGGATGGTACTCTTGCATTGAGTTGTTTTTGGGGATTACTCTAGACACACCCACATGGATCAATCCCCAGTGGTTGTTTTAGAGCTGGCAGTTCATCTTTTCATGGATTTTTGAATATGGTTGTTTGAGAGGGTATAGTGATTGACATCATATTGGGCCTATTCATTGAAAAATAAAATATGATGTTCTAATAGACATGCAATAGTGGTGAGCATTATCACTATCATATTCTAGTGAGGGGAAACATTGTGTTGTCACTCTGGTTTTACTCTCTAAGACCATTGGGTCGTGATATGTCGTATGTTCTTAATATCTTTGTGGGTTCCCCCTTCTTCCTTTAAAATGGTGTTTTATTATTATGAAAAATAGAAGGTATTTGGGCCATTGGAATAGAGTTATAATACATTATTCTGCGAGAGAGGGATGCTAAGTGAGTAGGATAAACCATTCCACCTATTTATGAAGTCATAAACCCTATCATTCTCATATTTTTTAATGTTAATCAAAATGGCGGTCAATGTTTTCCTCATCATAGAGCTGAATTGATAAATGCATCAATGATGATGGTATTTTCATCATACAATAGATTCATCTAGATGGTTGTTCTACAATAAAAACTTTGTCCTTATACGAATCTATATGGAACACCTCAGAATTTTATACTCAATTAGAACTGGAGGGCCCATCTTAGACCATCATGGGGATAAGATGTGTGTGAGATGTTTTTTAGGGTGGATTACACCATCATACATGGAAAAGATATGTTTTTTGAATTGTGGTGGAGGAAAAGTTTCATACTCCCATTCAATATAAGGATTCCTATTAGACTACATAGGTGGTTGTTTCCATTCCATGACTAAAATTTGAGTAGTCATGGACTTGATGAAGTTATCCAACTATATGGGTACTACTAACTAAGATTCCTTACATCTATAGGGAGTGGGTCGATGTTATTGATGTGGTCATACATTTATCTCCTGCTAATTCTCTAATTTCTTTATGACAAAATAATTATCAGTTGAGAGAGAGTTTGTTGCCGAAATGAAAGGAATTAAAGACACTTTTCAATATTCTAATATATTTAGAGTAGATACCTTGATCTGAATACAGTCTATTGATCAAATACTGTAGCCATTGGTGGATCAGCCATCGGAGGGAGAATATCCAAATCTTCTTGTAGATAATACATAGTGAGAATATTTATCTTCAGTGCCTCATCATTGAATTTTCGGAGAGTTTGTATTATTCTGTCATATTGTGAAACATCTTCCTCAATATATGGGATCTAAACTCTTCTAGAATATGATTTGGATGAAGCCACAACTTTCAATTTTTATTTGGTAGTGTTCTTCTAGAGAATATACCACTCAGTATTCAGAGGTTCTATAGTAGGGATCCTTCATTTGTTCCATGCTCATGCAGCCTCAGTTAGTGAATCGAAAACATCATCCCCACAGGGTATATTTTATGTGTCTTTTCCATTTATATTTATTTCAAGATCAATTTATTTCATGGTTTTAGTGAAAACATTTACATATTCATATAGGAAAATGGTGTTCTTTCCATTTTCTTGAATATTATAGTATCATTTTGAAAAGCTTTTATCTATGTCATTATTAAAACACATGGACATATTGGGACTCATTGGATTGAATCCTCGGTGGGGTTTGATCGCCATTGTCTTATCCTCTTCTCTACTTGGTCTATGAATAGTGTCTTTGATGGAGTTTATGGTCATGATTTCTGATCTGGCCTCAACCAATAGAGGTTTTATTATATGATGACTGGAATAGGTGGGATGTTGACTGTTGATTTTTCCATCCCAAACAAGATAAGACTGACCCTATATGTGGTGATGATGATGATGATGATGATGATGATGATGAAACTCCCCACATCTCTTTGGGTTGGGGGTTATACGAGGACCAAATAGGCATTGATTGGACCTCTTTTTGGGATTTCAATGATTCAAGTCTGGGATTTGATGAATCTCTGGTCAGACATGAAGATTAAAATTCTTACATCACTACTGGGAGGGGTTGATCTAGAATCACCATTGATATCCTCAGGACCATTTGAGGGGAATTTTTATTTGGTGATGGTTATTGAGATATTAATTTCTCCATTCTAGTTGGAGGTGTTTTTTATAGCTTCTCTGTATGTGTCATGAATCCTCTTAGGAATTGATGATACGTGAGGTGGTGGTGGTTGTATATATTCCCCTAGACCATTGAGCTGGGTCCGGTCATGGATAGCTGATATGGTAGCTTCTACTATGATTCATTTTTTACAGCACAGATACACTCACGTAGAAACTGGGTGTGATAGAAGCCCATTATGAGAATATTTATTTAAGAAATGTTTCCTGGTTGATCACAACCCTAGTATCTATTTTTGAAATGCATTATCATTATTTTGAGGCACAAATTTTGAAGTCATGTTTGGTATCCTCTCCCTCCTTTTGTGATGTATGAGAATCATTGAAGCATTGGCCTTCCATTTAAGTGATCATTTGGCTTGAGTATTACCCAGTACCCTGGATTTTATAGAGTTTATAACATTACATGAAATTGTATCTGAGGGGTTATATTGTTCTAGGGTTGTGGCATAGTATAACACACCATAATCTACCCATACACTAATTCTAAATCATGATTTGGATTTTTGGATCAGCTTCTGAAGAGTTGTCATGCAATAAAGGAATTCATGTTTTGGATTTCTATTGTGCTTTCCCAGTTTTGGATCATGTGCAAGGGTGATGGAATTAAAATCCAACTATAAACAGAGTTTCTTGTTTCTCTAGAGGTTCCCTCAAATCCGGGATAAGTGAGGTGTATATTCTTAAACTGATGATGTGTAACCAAGATATTTTGGCATATATAAGCATGCAATACTTTTCTAGCTCATCTAGGATCTCATATCCAGAACTAGCTAGGGGCCATAACATAATGGGGATTTTTTCTGTTACTAATTCTCTATGTATGTCAATATTTGGCTCCTCTTCATCAGAATTACATGCCTCCATCTGGTCAGACCATATAATATTCTTCTGACAGAATCTTGATGAATGAAGTGGAGTGATTCTAGAAGTTTATGGGGAAATATATGTGTTTGAAACTTTTTTTGTGAACCTCTATATACGAAGGCATAATAGCATTGAACACCTCTCCATAAAAATATCTATGATATTTGAAAACCTCTCTATATAAGTGTTTTTGGTGGATGTGAGGATATCTTTATCCGTATGAGGTGTTACCAAGGGGAGGTTGACCACAGTGAATGTCAGGATTAGAGTCCCTACAATCCATATCACACTACCATGAGGAGGACTATCATGGTAATGACTGACTTTTCTTTTGATGAACTGGTTGAAGGATCCTTATGGTGATGATAATATGACTCGACTAAGATCTAGGACCCTATAATTGAAAATATTATGGATATGGTCTATGTTTTTTATTGTGGGATTAATATGATGACCTAGGATTCAGAGATGTGAGGGGATATGATCTTGTTGTATGACTATTTTCGGAACAAGATTATAACCATCTGGTGATGTGAGAATATGATCTTCCTGCTGAGAAGCTACTAGAATTTACCAATGATCCATATCAATATTGGATGAGATATGATCCTATCCCAATGATACTTCTATTCACACTTGGGGATTCTTAGTCAGTACTGGAGTATGAGCCCAATCCTTAGCCATTGGGATATGCCACTTATCTTTTAGGGTATGGATATGAGACATCCATGAGGCATGTGCATCTCTATATTAGTGATCATAGTTAGAGAAAAAAAATGAGCACACTATAATACCTTGAAATGATGATCCTAAAATCATTCATTATAGGAAGTTGGAATATGTGTCTAGGTTACATGATCAGATGGAATAAGCTATAAAGATTCATTTATGGTAATATAAGCCTTTCTAAGGGCTTGTTACATTATCAATTACTTAACCGTGTCCATAATTAGAATATATTCCTAATCTGGGGCCTTTAGTGTATTCTTTTTGATGTCTTCAATGAGAATATTATCCAATTGTGATGTTTTTTACCCTCTCACTTGGTGAGACCCAACCAGAACAGGAGTATGAGCTTGATCCTGTCCCGTAGGAATATGCCACTGTACATTTTCGACATGCATGAACCCCACTACTGATGCATGTGTTTCTCTCACATAGTGAGCCCCTATTGTAATGGGAGTATGATATCGCTCTATTTCATCATCCTTTATCGAAATACTATGATAATCTTCATAGATAGGGTCACAACTGTGATCCTGCTATAAAGAAACCACTAGTTTTCAATGATCAGAGTGTTGAGTTGTCCTAAATATAGAGATATGAATAAGTGAATGTCCCTTTAACTATAATTGTTCTATAATATATATCATAGTGCTTTAGTTGTTCCTAAAATATAATTCCATTTTAGCACAGTGTGTGAAGGGACATAAGAATGCCCAGTTTTCATTTCAAATATATACATGAAAATAACCATGATTAAATTAGGAATATGTTCGCACATTTTTCGTCCTTGTGACGCTATAATAATATGATGGACTACTCACATGGTGGTAGGTATCTGCAACTCCCCTATTCCTCTTGTAGGATTATTCCCATAGACTTGTTCTAAGTGAGAAGAAATATGAGCATGCTCACTGGTTACCATCGAAATATGAGAAGGATTTGTCATTGAGAGTATGGATATGAGCCCACTCTTGGGTATCCATAACATCACTCACCCATTGATCCTTCCTTTTTTTCCATTCATGGTAATTATAGGTGGATGTGTAGAGGGTCGTACACTTAGTTGATGATTGATGGGTACCGAGAGTATGAAACTGGTATAGGTAGTTGACGGGATCCCTCCAGGGAAGCCCCTAAACTGGACGAGAGTTGTATTTATCCTCCCGGTCCACCTTATGAATATATTTAATGTTTTAGTTGTCATTATCAATGGTTATGCTTATAAAGTGGTTAGTTGTGATAATGATGGAAAAAGGCTTAGTTACAGCTTTCCTTGGGTGATGCACACTAACCAGGTTTTTTGAATGGAGAACTTCATAGGAAACTTCAAGGGTTTGGATCGTACAACGTCAGCCGTAATCGAAGTCCGTATTGATCACCATCATTCATTGATATTGTTGAGTTTGTGAGATCTCTTTGCAAACTGCATGGGTTATAGTATTTAGTGATTTACCTGAGTGGCCACTTTATGAATAATACATTGTCTTGGATTGGGATGATTTTGTTGAGAGTAGTATATGCAGTCACAAAGATAACAGAGAAAAAGGACACCAAATAGTTAAATATTTTCGGCATGATGTTATCAATCATATTTTAATGGTTAATATAATTGTCCAATTATTCTCAATCTATCCATCCTTCTCACATGGTCTTACAAAATTGGGGATCGACATATTTCGTGATAACCTCATTTATAGAGGATCAGCTATAAGATTATGTCAGTCTTACTAATTTTATTGTATCGGATTTCCAAAAATTGTTTTTTGATTCGTGAATAACTTTTAAGTCTATTATTTGAAATATTTGCATCAGGTTCACGATTTTTTAATTATAGGGGAAAATGAAAGGTCCCCATGGACAATACGTAATCAATTTTTTATTTTAAAGATTCACATTTGGTTCACCATTTTTACTTTTTAATGGGATAAAACAATATGTCTGAACATTAAATAACTAATAATTTTTTATGACATATATTTATGTAGGGTTTTCAATTTTTGTTTACATATTGTAGGGAAAATGATCTGAAGGGTTATAACCAAATTTTTTTTGTGATTTGATTGATTCACAATGAATTCACCACTTTAGTTTTCATATAGTGGAAAATTGTGAATAGGATTATAAAAAAATTGTTTTTTTTAGAGGTTCATGTTGGGTTCACAATTTTTTTCTATATAGGAATGATATATTGTGGTGTACATTTGGTTTTTTCTGAATGTTGATTTTGGTGGGTTTATTTCTTCCCCAATCATTAACATTGAGGTATCATTGTCTTTGTAGATGGAATCTCCCAATTGTTCCCTCATCCATAACTGGGTACCGACCAACTTTCCCAAGTCATGTTGTCAAATGGGTTTTATACACACTAACACTTAGGGAGTCTCATTATTCAAGCGGATGGGATGTCGAGCACGATGAACTTTTTTTAGGGGAATTGTTTCATACTCCAAGACTCTATTATAGACTGAACATATGTTCAAGAATATGTTCCTAATCACAATGAAGGATATGTTACCCTATTAATAAATTATATGATTAATCTCCACTACTCATAAAATAAAGGGGGAATCTCATTATTGAATCCATCGGTATGTATCTGAGGCTATTCATCCATTTCCTAGTATTTAATAGATTAAATTCATATGGAATCCAGAAAGCCAAAAAATTTGTAATTTTATACCATTCAAGGAAGGAGATAATATTCTGAGGTGGGTATTGATCAATTATGAAGAACTATAGATATCCTAGTTAATATTGGAATAAAAACCAATGTAGTTCAATAAAAAAACATATGGATTAATTTCATGAAAATATTACATCAATGTGGGAGTTGGGTGTTGAATATTAGAGCTTTATTCCAATAGAGACATCCAATGTATCATAATTATGAAACAAATTAGAGTTATCACAGTTCTATTACTCCGTTGGGAATGTACCCAAGGTATATTTTCCCATATGGGGGGAGGTTATTATCATTCCACTCATCGAGGAATATGTGCCAAAGCTTCTCTAGATGTTGAAGATTTATGATTCCCATTAGGTGTTTATTGTCACTCCCTAATCTCATGTGAGCTATGATTAGTGTGAGAAATAAAGGATATTCAGATATTTGTACTCATTACATATTGATGAGAATATTATGCACTAGGACGGGCCTTGGGTTACTGTAATGTGGATCTTGGGCCTTTGAAAGGAATCATATGTATCCTAATTACAGAATGAATTATAGTCATCATAGTTTAATCAATTTCTATTCCCCCAAGGGGTGATGTAGAGTGATTACCCAATAGGAATGAGTGGGTCCTAATGGTTAAAATGTTAGATACAA
Source organism: Viscum album (assembly GCA_963277665.1). Classification (NCBI taxonomy): domain Eukaryota; kingdom Viridiplantae; phylum Streptophyta; class Magnoliopsida; order Santalales; family Viscaceae; genus Viscum; species Viscum album. The sequence continues at coordinate 368,307,302 of OY728146.1, forward strand.
GAGTTTTTCATAAAAATTGATATTTATTTAATCTTCATCCATAGAAAGGATTCCTACGTAACTTGGATGTTATATGAATCTGAGTTCTTAAAGTTATGTTGGTTAGGGATTACATGATATGGTTTACCATATGATTGGGGATAAAAAATTATGGATGAAAAAAATTATCATGTCCTGGGATACCCTTATCATTTTATGGTATTATGATGAAAATGATATGGTCATGTCAAAATTATAATCCAAAGTCATATATTCATGGTGTGGGAATGAGAAGATGGAAAATGTCGATTTTCACTACTTAAGGATGTTGGACTTATGTACTGGGATTTCCCTTTGGTGGTTTGGTATAGATTTATTGCATTTTGAAGGTGTCCTATATATCATTGTTATCGCATGAATCATATTTATCTTAGATTACCTTCTCATGGATTACACACTAAGGTTACCCTTTTGATTGAGGCTTACATGCGAAGGACAATCAAGGGGATAAAGGCCTAGAATTATTTTGTCATGACTATCTTTTCTACCTAATATGCACTTATTGTCCACTCTATAAGCCTCAATTTCTTATTTGATATTTCATATAATGTCTGGCTTACATTTACCAGGACAATATCATTATCCAACAATCATTCCAAAGGGATGTCATATATATTGGATGGAATTTTATATGATCAACGCATGACCTAGGCTGACTCATCCTGAGGATATCCCAATACATGGATGGTTTTGTGTAGAACCCTTTTCATTTACCTAGTTTTCATTTCTTATGGATACAGTATGATCAAGATGACATACTCTGGAGTCATCACGAGAGATGGATGTCAAATATGGAGTTAATCTGGAGATTAATTGTTACATGTCTCTAAGGGTGTCACATTTTCTATATGTAATGTCTATAGGACATCGCGAGACATGGATGGTGTCTCTAGAGGACTTTTAAAGAGAATGTTGACATGCTTAGGTTTCACACTGAGATTTAGCTGACCTGAACATGTTCTAGTATATTAGTCAAGAAAAATTTCATGATGTTTTTAAAAATTCTCTAGTAGAAAGCCCGAAGGGTTTCTTGAGACTAGGGTGGCATGCCTTGGGGCAGTACAAGACATTATTCAACATGTCCATTAGACATTGTGTGATCAAAATATTATGCCCAAGCTACATCACCTGATCTAGGTGATATGTCCAGGTGTTGTCGCATGACCTACAGGGTTTATGTGATGCTCATGGGGATCATTGTCTATGTATTTCTCATAATCCTATAGTTTTTAGTCTTAGTTATATCTGTTATATTATAAATTCATTATTTTTTCAGTGTTAACATGTTTTAACAGTAATGTGATGAAGAATGATTGTGGGATGTTCTTCGCATGGCCTTACATAAGTCTATCACAAGATCTATGATGATCATGATAATATATTATGCATGCTACTAGATTTCCCCAGTGGTTCCCATATCGATTAATTTAAGGGATGAAATTCTAGTAATGAGTTCATCCTCTCTATGAAATGTGCTATATCGTTGGTGCGAGTTTCTAAAAATTCATTGGTCCATGTATAGAATAAGATTCCTTTTTCAGGCTAGGGTAGGGGATTTATAGGCCTCACCACCCCAATTGTTCTCCTCTTTTTTATTTGTATGTCACATGGACCCATGCTAGAGTCAAAGAAGGGATTTGACACCATGATTATTCGTGAGTCTCTATTGTGGATCACTTTGAGGGATTCATCTAATTTTTAGTGACTGTGAGAGTGCTCCATCGGTTATTCCTTTATTATATTATCACCAATTAGTGGGGCCATGTTTAATCCTTCAGATACATAAAAGTAATTCCATATGGTAATCTTGAAATTTCCCAGGGCCATCGCCAGAACAGGATACCTATTGAAAATCCTCTATGTGATCTTGGGTGACCGTCCTAGGATTTTTTGAGAGACATGGATACATTTTAATGGGTACTTATTAGGATAAATAATACTTGTATAATAGTCATTTTAATCCATATCACCTATATCCTTAGCGGAACATATGCGTTTTCTAGCCACAAGATTGTCCCACCTCTATCCAATTTATTACTTTCATTTATTTTAAAAAGGCTATAGACTAGGAGAGGTTACACAAGTATTATCGTGGTCAATTACTCGGTTTCTTGGTGGTTCATCACAAGAACACAAAATATCTTATGGGGATTTATGACAATTTCATGGTAACCCCCATCTGTTTTCCCATAGGGATCTAAAGTGGGTGTGCGATGTCACTAAGACATAACTAGGCCTCTTCACATGATGTGGCTGGTAGGAAAATGGATTTCATGAGATGACAAGGACACGTCGTCATGGTATCGTGATGATTTATAGATCATTAGGGGTGAATCACTTTACTTTTACGACCACGAGTAGCTCTTACATCCTTTATTTTACATTCTTTATATTATTTCTCAATGGCTCATGAGAATCATATTTTTTCATACATGTTGATAAAGATAAATAATTCTACCCTTCAATGATGTATCACATGATCTTTACGAATATAATATGCTCCAATATTATGGGTATTTTTCACCTACTTTAGAATCATTTTTGGATGGGTTTTCATGAGTAAAGTGGTTGAAAATTTATGTGTCCTGGGAGAGTTTATATAGATTTTTCGAAATCACCACTTGTTATCCACAATGAAATCATAACAGAATGAGGTCTTGAAAAAAGGATATCTAGGGGATTTGTTGTAGGTTATGCACTACACATGGTTCTTTCCCACGAAAAAATGATTCTCATGTGATCAAAATTATATTATATGAATTTTTTGATCTTTGAGCTTGAACTACCATGGAATACCTTTTCTTTTTATGGGGAATAATAACCATATCTGGCTATTTCATTTTTTGGACAATGACTGATGCTCATTTGGTAGGCATCAAAAATGATGATGGACAAAATATATAAATATATATATGATATTTAGAACATCCTTATACATATTTTTTTGGATATATCATATATATCGTTTTTACATTCTATTCCACAGGGGATATATTAATGTCGCTCGTGCGTATAATGGACTACCACCTCATGAAGTAATGTAATTTATTTTTCATTAATGATTTATGTAGAAGTTATTAAAGATAATATTAATGAATATATATGAAATTAATGAAGTTATGTTTATATTAATAACATATTTATCATTCTAAAAATATAATACATCATTTTTCTTACCTTTTTAATTTAATTAATGATGATAACATCATTTTTGTTTATGTGGACCACAACCTTCACAAAAAGACGAGACACTATTTTAATCACCTTACTACATTGATGATATATATAATGTTATTTAGTGAGATATAATGATTTTATAATCATGATATAATGTTAAAATATCACTTACCTCATTCTAATAATAAACATTGAATGATGGAAATGATGCTCATGCCTACGTATGACATACCATCCCCTTGATCAAAATGTACTACACATCTCAATAAAATCTTTCATGATTGGTTTTAAAAGTATTATTGATGTAGAAGTTTGACAGTTATTTCATGATTATCGTTATGGAAATGATATAATTGTGTAATATTCACAACAATCTAACCTTTCCTGATATACCATGAATGTGAAAACAAGGTATTTAACAACCAAAAAATGGTAATAATGAAATATTATTAATGAATGGATGATAAGATATTATAAATGGATAATATATGATATTAAAATTATTAATATAGGTTTAATTATAATTTATTGACATGTTTAAAACGACTATACATGATGTTATATAAAATTATACCATGAGGAATCATGATGTGTGGGACTACATCACAACTTCCATTTATTGAGTCATACTGTAATGTTATGAATGTAATTTCTTCTATATGGTGTATATAATACCCTTTTAGATTTAATATCATGATCAATTCACAATTAATGTTATTTTAGGATTCAATTCTATTTATTTCATTCATTAGGAATTAAATTGAAAATTACCAGGTGAAAAAAGATATTTTACCATCTCACATTATTTTTTGACTTTCAACATTTTCATGAAACAATCACTTTATACTTATCATTTTTCCTTGGAAATTAAATTTATATTAAATATAAATATTCTTATTAGATTGATTTTATTATTTCATAAAACTTATACTATTATTGATTTTGTTTTTTTACTTTGAATGTTATTTGATTAATTTTGGAAGTATTGATAAATTTGTATCCCTACCAGAATATCGATACATGATGATAAGGAATATTTTTTATGAATTAAATGTATTATATGATATATGATTAATGCATTAGAGAAGAAATAAATTGGTGGGTCCCAGTTTTATATAGCCCATTGATTCATGAACATGTCTTCTGAGAAGAAACAATTGGTTATCCTTAGTGAAATGGGTTTCTAGACATAAGTTTTCAATTATCTTGAGGACATCACATGATGGTATATGTATCATTTTCATGAAACATTAAATCAAATAATTAGGTATCACATTAATTTAGAATTATGTTATTATCATCCATTTGATATTCATGAAGATATTATCACTTAATGCATTTCAATCTCATTTTTTGATTAAAAGGAATGTGTTTATGTTATTTGCCTATCCACATTGATTATGGACTATCAAGTAATGATATTCATGTTATTTATTAAATGGAACATGTTTAGTTTTTTTACCTTTCCATGTTGATTATTATCCATGAAACGTTCATAGTAATATTATCTATGGATTCACTACTTTCAATGTTTGTTACATAGAATGTGGGTTCCATTATTTAAAATATCTTATTGATTATGTCTTATCCAATTATGATAGGCATGATATTGATTAAATGGAATTTTTTTCCATTATTTACCTATCTATATTGATTATGTATTTTTATATTATGAAAGCTAGGTAAATGGTCAAATGGAATGTTTTTTCAATTATTTACATTGATTTATTTATTATCATCCATGAGATATTAGCATTGTTATAGTGTTTTCATTCACATCATTATCATTTTATTGATTACATGGAATGTTTTAAGTTGTTCATATTTTAGTATTGATTATTATTATTGAATCGTGATTTCTTCAACTATAATTAAAACTTATTGAGTGTGCAAGATAAAATTTATTTTTTTCCATATTAACGAATCCATAATGTTGCTATGAAATATATAAATGAATATTCATGAGGCAATAAAAATGTTCCAAAAAATATATATTTTAATTTTTCTATTCAAATTTAATATGGAAATGATGTATGAATCATGTTTTCCACGAATACTAAACTATTTAGTACTTTATGATGTTATTCCTAGAATATTATTACAATATAAAAAAGTAGGTATTGGCCCCATGCTACTGTGGTTAGGAGCGCTACAATTTCTATAATAGAATATATAGTAAAAGGTTTGGGAACTAGATTTATGAAGTCATTGATTTGGGAACATAACTTTTTGATAATCATTGAGGATATGTATTTAAACATCCTAATTCTTTGGTATGAAAGATATAATGTGGTTATATTAGAAATATATCCATGTCTATATACTCTATGAGGATTTTGTTTGTTTATAGAGGATAGTAGGTGTAATAACTCTAAAAGGGGTGTATTGGGATTTACCCAATCATTACCTAGTGAGTGAAAATGGTCCTTACGCCACATATGGTTTGACACTCTCGAGGGATATGTGTAGGATAATTAATATTTTATATACAAACCATTGTGAACAATTTGAATAAAAGATAAAAATGAATGACCTATGTTAAACATAAGGTTTCATAAATTAAAAAATATTCTTCATGATTTACAAATACTATCAATGATTATTTGGTTTTACTGTAATGATTATTATTTCTCACACCATGGTTTTTGTTTTAAACAAAGTATGAAACATGATATAATCATGTTTACATTATAATGAAGGAAAAGGTGTTGAAACTGAGAAAATAAATGGAATGACTACTGTAAAGAATGATATTTTGATTATTCCTTATATATTTTACTAAAAAAATTAATAAAATATACCAAGACCAACTCTCAGACTCACCAATACAGATAATGATGGAGTTCCCTAAGAACTTATGTGATTGAAACCTTGTGGGATTGAAGTCTCAATTTATATCATGTAATAAATTTTGAAGGAGACACCCAGGAATGTGACTTAATGAAATAAAAAAATGATTTATGTATGAAAAATAAGTTAATAAAAACAATTACTTATATAAAACATAGAGTATAATGGAAAGAAACAAATATCTTCCCATGAATCCATTTATAGTTCACTGACACAAATGTGGATAACCTGAGAACTATCCAACACAATTCCCTCTTATAATGGTTATCCCCTAGAAAAATAGGGTGGTATGTTGAAATAAAAATTATTAATTAATTATGTATTAGATTTTAAAAAATGAAATTTAAAATTATTTCACCATTGGTATTTTGTTTATAAGAACCCTGAAATAGCTAATTAATGTGTTTAATTTTAGAAGAATATGTCCATTCACTTACATAAAATTTATGGATAACACCATGGGTTATGAGTTTAAGGTTGATCATATGTTTAATTTCTTAAGAAAAATTCATCTTTTTTGTGTGATTGGATTCAACCAAAAGAAATTTTATTTTGGGAGAAAGTTATAGAAATTCAACCCATTGGTATAGAATATGTTTTAATGAATAATTTATTTGTGTAATAATGAGTTTAATTTTTTTAGAAATATGTTTATGTGTATTGATGACCTTTATAGTTGATATGATCATTAGTGACACTGTAATAATATTTAAATATGATTATTTGTCATTGTGTAAAAATATAGTTGTATTGAAAAACATTTTAAAATGGTCATATAATGATGAATTTTGTTTCATGGATTTTCATCATATTTTTTTTTAATTATAGAATAATTATAGAAATGATGTTTTATAAAAAGGATAACCTAAATGAAGGCTGACAACCCAATATATCCAACTGGGGTTCAGGGCTTGACCATAGGATAGAAGGACAATAAGGGTATAACACCATTCACTGTCCTACGAGATTCCATGAGAAATATGTAATTATTTTAGTTAAAATTTATGTTTAGTATTTATTAATGATGAACTAGTGGAGTTAACATTGAGGTTTATAGATTAATTTATTATATTGGATAACTTGTGAAACCCATATTGGATTTGTATATTAGTTCAAGATAGATGGAAATTCGTTTCATTATTTTAGAGATATTAAGATTAATTGAATGTGAAGTTTAGTTCTTGAGGATTAAAAAACTACATTTCCGGATATACATATCATAGAATATGGTATGAATTAGAAATTTATCAACACACATCCAAATGAAGAAATTTTGTGTAAGAAAAATAAATGTAACAAGTATATTTTTCTATTTTAATTGATATAGAAGAATTCATAAACGTTTGGAAAAATTGACTTCATAGAAATATCATCATATTTTATTCAAATATAATATATCTGATGGTCTTTATAATCATATCTAATTTATGGTTTTGATGCCCTTAACTTTATGTCTATCATTCACTTGTTTATGATAAATGACCTGAGTTACACTGTGTAATTATTTATTATTTTATTCCATGTCTATATATTCACTTTCCAAGAACGTTCTCCCATATAGAAAAAAAATCTATATGTTATTCTATATGGTATTATTACGTTCCTTTATCTCTTATTAAGATGATGTTTTACTAATCTTGTTTATGATGTGGTTTTCAATAAAAGAATTTTAAAATATCAATCCCCTGACTTATGAGTGAAAGTTCAAATTACGAGGATTCAACTTATCTATGATGGAGAGAATATAAGAGCCCGATATTATAAATAAACATTTTTTTCATCATTGTATGTGACATGAAACACTGAGTTTAAACAACCCCTGAAATAAATTTATTTACATTTAACTTCTTCAATTACATGAGGAGAATGCAACCCAAAATCAAAATAAACCATAATATATTATACCATTATAACCTTTCCATTATGTTTTTGTGTTTTATTAGTATTAAATAAATTTTTAAAATTATGGTTATCGATCAATTATAAATAATATATGAATCATTTAAAATAAAAATAAATGTTATCCTAGAAAATGTACTTTTAAAAAAGGTGATTTAGTTACATCTTGGGCACATGATTTTGATTATATTTTTAAAAAACATAGAAAATTTAGTTGATAAAATGAACATAATTTTTTAAATCAAAATATCAAAATTATGTTAGGGTCATGTTTTTATGTTTTCAAAAAATTATTCATTTTTTGACTAATAGTGAACAATACTTAATTTCAACCGAAATAGGTGTTTCTATTTAAATTATTTATAAACATAAATTATATTTTAAATTTGTTATAAATTAAAACTAGTAATATTATATATCAATTAATATAATTTTCATCATTGGAATTATTTTCATATTGAATTTTGATATAAAATCATTATAAACATTGAACGTTTTCACATTAAAAACCTAGTTTTTTATCATCTCTAATGAGAAAGATGGAGAGGCCGATTCTGGGGGACCAAGTGAGATACCTGACTCAAGATGTTCGAATCCTGACATAGGATGATCTAATCCCTTATTCAGCTCTGTGATCTTTCACTGAAGTTGTTGACGGGAGCACAATCGAGAATTTTGAAGCTCACTCAAATGACGTCGTGGTACCTCCCTCATGCATTATCCTTAAAAATTTATGTCACTATGGACGACCCTATATTTCCTTCTCAACAAAAGAGGTAATTTCTCTTGCATCTGATCTTCAATTTGTTCTTGTTGGGAAGTTTTCTTATCGTAGACCGTCACTGAAATTCTTAAGAAATGTGCATGAAACCATTGGATTCTCAGGTTTTCATATCGGCCTCTTGAATTCCTACAATGTAATCTTTCATCTTTCCTCAGAGGATAATTACTATAGATTATAGGTGAGAAGTTCATGGTTCATGGGGGGTTACTCTATGAAATTCTTTAAATGGACCACAAATTTTGATCCCTATGCCGAATCTCCTATCTTTCCGGTTTGGATTGGATTACCTGGACTCTCGTTACATCTGTTCAAGCAACCAGCACTGTTCCCGATCTCCATGCCCATTGGTAATCCATTGAAGCTTGATTCTTCAATGAGGAGTCTTTCAAGGCCATCATTAGCTAGGATCTGCGTTGAAGTTAATGTTTTTCAGAATCTGCCTTCTCAAATCTAGATTCAGAATGGAGAGTTTTGATTCATATAGGAGGTTGTGTATGAGAGACTTCCGGAATACTGCCACATGTGCCTCATGCTGGGACATTATCCAAAGGATTGCAGACACAAAGTTGTTCGACCTGAGGCCAAAGCTCTTTGGGTTGTGAAGGAAATGTAGGATGAGGTCAAAGATAGATAAATGGTTGCTAGACAACCTCTTCTATCAGCTAATGAGAAAACTCATGTACGCAAGGTGGTAAATTTTGAACAGCCTTCTGAAGCCAAGGGGAGTGATTCCTTAATCACAACATGTGACGCCACTGATCCACCCCCTTTGATGGAGGAGAAGGGTAATCAATTGGAATCACAAGATGAATGATCTAATGATTAAGGTGAACTCTCAGATCCTAGTGAGCACTCACATGGCAATGATAATCATCCCAATCAGATTGAGGAAAGCTATCTAAACTCAATGACCCAGAAAGGGAAAAATCTATTGTTGATGTTGTTGGATTCATTACTCCAAATCCTAATAAGAAAAAAAATCTGAGCGGTTACTCTCATCTTGAATGAAGAATTGTCACACGTTCATTAGATGCCTCTAAGAAGGAAATAATTGGGCCCTCCAAACCCCATGCTGTGATGATTCACTCAACTAATGAGGAGACATCCCCGTCAAATGAAGAGGTGAATGAAGATATGGAATCTAAAATAGAAGAACGTGATGAAACAGCCTACCAAGGACTCAGTAATGGTGAAATTTCTATGGAGACATACCAAGAGATTAGACGTAGAATGTTTAATAAGTGTTTGGGGCGGGATCCTAAGAAAACACCCTGATTTTATATGATTCTAGTCGCAACTTAATGTGCACTGCTCGTTATTTCAATTTTCTGCATGCAACTTGCTTTGATGTTTTCATGATCTAGTATACTTATTTGAATCTTCGGTTAGTTACTGTTGTTTGACTGTTAGATTCACAGATTGTCTGTTGTGCTCTGTAGTAAACAGTGACCTCACATTGCTGAATTTTTTCACTACTTCATGAGCTTCTATTGGAAGATTCCTGGGGACTACTGGTTGACACCCTCTAATTCTTTATGATCTAAATATTCCTAGATTTATCTTTTTAATGTTGGTTCAATGTCTCAAGGACTTGTTCAGGTTTCATTTTTTCGATTACTCACAACAGCATAGTAGTGGGAGATAAGTTTCTCATGTGGATAAAGAAGAAACGTCGAGTAACAATTCGAATGACCAGTTACAAACAGACTCGATTTGAGCTTCCAGTCTCATCCCTTCTGGATGGAAGGGGGGAGTCCCCTCTAGACAGTGCATCTCATGACTTTAATGTATATTTATTACTATTTCTTTATTTGTAAGTCTCAAAATTCTGGCAGTTGTAAATTCATTGCACCTCGTGTTTGTAATGCTACTTTTTTAATAAATTTCCTTGGGGCATGAATTTGGTGACCAATTCATGTCACCCACTTTTTCAAAAAAACCTTGTTTTTTATCATGCATGCCGGATTAATATTAAAATAAAATTTCTCACTTAATTTTATGGAATTTAGAAAAGTAGATTAATTATTTTTAATGATAATAATTTATTTGATCTAAAATATTAGAAATAATTTTTTACCTAAATATATAGAAATAATAGTAAAAATCTAATTACCACAGTTGAGGTGAAAATATATTTATTGGTGGTCAAACAAAAATATTTGGGTTAAATTGACCTAAAATATTTTCAAAATGATATTTTATAAAAATATTTCAACCCTGTAATTTATAATTCTCAACAATAATATATTTTTCACACTTTTTCTATGTAAAAAACATGGGTACAGGTTTTTCTTTTCAAAAACTATTAGTGTTCCACTCACCTCCCTTATAAAAAGTCACACCCTCACTACTCTTATTCACACCTCCACACCATTTTGGATAAGGAACTACCTATCAAAATAACTTCCCATAATCCCTCAACTAATTCTATAATCCTTATTTTGGGTATAAATCCAACCTAGTATGTCTTTCATGAAAACCTGTGTAGGATACCCAAAGTAGATGTAATGTTCTTCAACAAGTGTTTTAGTTTTTTTATTCCCCCACCTCAATCAATTATTATTAATTTATTATGATATAACAACATTAGTGTATTCTACATACTATGAAATTTTTATAATAAGTAAATTTGATACAAAAATAATCACATACATAAAATGGGTTACAATAACATCATTAATGTGTATAACGGACTACGACATACGAACATGTGGCAAACATGTTTACATTACCACATATAACTTTTTGTTATGATGGTTTATATAAATTTGTTAAATTTTTAAATAAAATAATTATTAATATGTGGTTATTATATATATATATATCTAATTTTTATTCCATATGGGATACGATAACATCTATCTTCTGTACGAAAGACTATCACCTCATTAAGTCAGGTGATTTGATTTTTTCTAACAATTTACATATATGGTAATAAAAATAATTTTACTTATTATATGTGACATATATGAAAATAAATATGATATTCACGAAAAATTTATGATTCTTAAAATATAATATATCATTTTATTTCAAACCCCTTTCACTCACTTAATGATGATAACATCGTTTGTATACATGTGGACTACCACCATCACGAGGTGATGTGCATGTCGTCTCATCAACACACCACAAGGATGGCATATAAAAGTATTTTTGAAGAAAAAATATGATATTATGATAATTATATAATTTTAAAATATTACTTACCTCTTTTATATAATGATCATTTAAAAATGGGAACGTTACTCATGCGTACATATAGTGTACCACATCCTTGATCGAATAATACATAATTTATCAAAACCACATTTAATGATTGGTTTTAAAAGTATAATTGAATTTAAAATATGATAACTATATAATAACTATTATTATAGTGATGGTAATACTATATAATATTTAATGTAATAAGATCTTTCGTAAAAAATCATGAATGAGATAACAAGAAAATAAACACCCAAAAAAATTTGAATAATGAAATATTATTAACGAATGGGTGATAAGATGTAATAAAAGTATCATATATGATATTATTAATGTTAATATTTTTATAATTTAAAAACATGTTTAAAACCATTGTTAATGATTTTATAGCATATTCAATGAAAATGATGTGTGATGTAAGGGATGTTATCTAAATTTACATTTATCAAGGCATATTGTAATGTTATGCTTGTAATTACATTTATATGGTGTATATACTACCTTCTGACATGTAATATAATTATTCATTAAAAATTAATTATATTTTATGTTTTAATTTTAATTATTTCATCTCATTTTATTTGACATGAAAATTACGAAGTGGTAAAAGTTATTGTGTAATCCCTATTTATTTTCGGATTCTTAACATTATCTTGAAATAATAACATTATAATGATCATTTTTCATCTGAAATTGAGTTTATATAAAATAATAATTCTATTTGGTTAAGGATATTGATATTTCATAAACCATATTAAATTTTTACATGTAATATTTACATTGTTTTTTATTTTATTTACAAGAGAAATATTCATAAATCTGATTCCATTAATTAATAAAGATACATGTTAATAAGGATCATTTTTATTGAATTAAATTATTTATTTCATCAATGAGGATTTATTTTAAAATGAAATAGATTTTCAGTTCCCAATTATTGATATCCCTTTGATGCATTGACGGGTCTCACGAGACAAAACAGTTGGATAGCCTTAGTAAAACGGGCATCTACTCATCAGTTTTAACCTATCTTTGGGATAGATCCTGATGATGTAGGTATCATGTACATGAAACCTGACATCAAATAATTATCCATTTCAATCACATATAATTTTTTTATTATTTTCCATGATATTTTCACAATGATATTATATATGGATGCATTTCATTTTTAGTTGTTGATTTAGTGGAATGTGTTTTCAGTTATTTACTTTTTCATAATTATTATGACTAATCTAGTTACGATGGCCATGATGATGATTAAATGGAATTGGATTTTAGTTATTTATCATTACATATTTCTTATTATCCATCATACATTAACATTGATATTATCTTTAGATTCACATCCTACTCCATTTATTCCTTACATGGCATGTGTATTCAATTATTTATCATTCAATATTAATTTTTATGTATCCAAATATGATAGCCCTGTTGTTTATTAAATGGATTATTTTTAGTTACATACCATTCTATATTTATTATTCCATATCTAGTTCTGAAATTAATTTTATGCATTAAATAAAGTTTCTTTTTATTTATTAACAAAACCATATTTATTTTTAGCAATGACAGTTTCACATTTATATTTTTTTTATATTAATTTACTTCTAATTTTGTTGATTAAATCTCATGTTCAATTATTTATTTACCTTTACATATGGATAATTATTATTTATTCTTGATTTCTTATTTGGTACATAACTCTTATTAGTGATTTTATATCACACTTATTTTATCTCCATTCTCAAGAATATATGAAGTGTTCTACAAAAGATATGAACGAATATTCTAGAGGGAACAATGATAATCTAATAAAAATTACATTATAATTATTGTATTTAAATGTACTATAGAAATAATTTATGAATATAGTATACCATGAAAAATATAATATTTATCTTTTATGGATGTAATTCATTTTTTCTTATGACAATGTAATAATGTAGACACTTTCTTTTGGGTGCTAGGGTTAGGGTTTCTACAATGAGACATTTACATCCCTAAAAATAATATTTATTTATATAATAAATTAAATATTCTTTTATTAGTGTGTATCCACTAAATTTTGTAAATAATATATCACCATTTTTATTATATGTATTGGAAAAATATATTCATATTATTCTTGGTGGTATTCTTTTTCAATTTTCATAACTATTATGAAAACAAAAGATGGTCCTTATATTTTATTTCTTTCAATGGTTCACATGTTCACTCCACATTTGTATGCTTCCATCATAATTACATGACTAGGTGAGTAGTCTAGATGCAATGAACACTTCCTCTATAGTAAAAAATCATTTTCATTTTTTCCTCGTGAGAGTGATTATGATCCAAAAATCACTCCCCCAGATTCAGTGCATTTGATGACATGATATATACTTCCTTGAGAGGATTATGTGGAACACGTGATGTACTTATGATAGAATGGGTGGGAGTACTAGTCGATATGACATAAATCCAATTCTATCAAGAATCTAAATGGTGACAATGTTTATGGGAAATAACATTCCCTTATTCACAAAATATCATAAAAATATTCAATTATGATATATGGAGGAAGAATTTATCACATTCCACATACTCAATGTCTGTTTGATAGTTATCAAGATATATTTTTTATGAAATATAAGCTATCTTGTTGTGATTTTGAATGGTCTTATCCTTTTTTAGAATAACCTAGATTATTCTAGGTCCCGACATCTTATTTTCACAAACTTCATCCTATTATACAAGAGTTCTACATCTATTCATATAAAGGGTTTTATATGGATCCATTTGAAAAAATGATTCTATTCTATTATTATATTATAACTCAACAATAGGAATATTTTAACTCCATCCTCATTTTAAGTCCACCAAAAATGCCCTCATATTTCCTAGGTGTTTAGATAGTCCAAAAAAATTATCCATTGGTTTGGGATGATAATACATATGAAATTTCATCTCAATGATTGGAGAAAATTGGTGACATTTCTAAAATATGGAGTTAAAATACAGATGTCTATCAGATACAATTTATAGTGTTGTTCCATATAGCTCATCGCTACAATGATGTGTATCATTGTGACTTGTTTTTCACCCAAATTGGATATATTATTTTGATGAGTGTACATTATTCAAAATATCCCAGTTTATATCAAGATTTATGGGTATACATATTGGGGACCAAAATAATAAAATTCATTTTTAATTATTTTTTAATTCTATGAATTTCTATTTTCTTATAGCCTCTATCGTAATGAACAATTTTTTCAATCATGAATGGGTCCTTTATATTTTGGTCTAATTTTATTTTATGAACATAATATAGATTCCTAATGAATTAAAAAATGTATTGTGCGTGTCTAGGGATTGAGCAAATACTGGATCCTGTGATTCTGGAAGAAAGAATCATGTCACATGGATTTATTAAACCATTGGTGGAAGGATAGTGAGTAGGAGGAGGGTGTAATATTTGACTAAAGTGTGAAAAATGGTCTGAATGGATGTAAAAGAATGTAAACAATTTTGATAGTGAAATTTTATATAGTTGGCACACTATTTTGCTAACCATGTAGCCTAACCATGTGGTATGCCCCTTCCTACAGCTCCTCGAGCATAGTTTCCACACATTTTTTCCAAACCATGCGGCCAAATAATGAGAGGGGTAAATTTTTCCGGTGAATTGATGTGTTTCACCTTCATTCATGATTTAATTAAATCCCTCTTATATTTGGGTTTTTATCAGATCAGAGGCCCTCTATTGTTCATTTAAAAGTGTCTTTCAATCCATGTCTAGATTTTGTGATAGATCGTCCATCTAGAGTTTGAATTGGTCATCATTCATCTCGTTGGGTCTGCATCAGTGCGTTCTTGATTCCTTTTTTGTCGTTTTTTGTTCTTAATCTGATCAATAACACTATTTAGATATAGGCTCGTATGCCCCAATTTCATGTAAATGATCTTTTATTAAAATATAATCAAATCCATATATAACTAAAGGCTAATAATAGACAAGGAGAGTTGTATGACTACAAGGTAGGCGGTCTATAACTCATTCTTCAATTTCTGATGTTTTATAAATTGTCATTCCGTCCTTCAAATTTAATCGGGCATCCTATGTAGAATCTATATGTATTTATTGTAGTCAGTGGGACCATGTTCTAAGACCCTTCCCATATATATAATTAATAGTTTCTTATTATGTCAACAACATCAACCACCCCATGTATGGTGAGTTCCCATATTTGTGGTGTTAGTGTTTGAACAACACTCAGGCTCCATTTTGATGTTCTTGAAATGGACAATTATTATGGTAAGGATTTACATACTAAATGACTATTTAAATTGGTTATGTTATTTCCAGTTTACACTCCTATGGTAAGTAATTAATCTTTATTAATCAATGATAAATAAAAAGGATAGTATGTCTTATATATATTACATGGAAAAGTTTATAATAAATGAAATTCATGCGTTTTCTTGTCATTATCATTGCCTTTTAATGTTATGAATGGTAAAGTAAAGAATCAAATAATTGATTACCCACTCACATAAATTGTTGCATGCCCAAGACCTTATCACACTAATGGAAGGAAGGGATTGAACCTCTTAACATTATTAAATGGTGTAACCTTCACACAACATAACATAATAAATTAATTCAATTTATGGTGGCAAATTGAATATATGATTCTTTCCATCATTACAATAGTTATATATACCAGAACATAAACATTACATAATCTTGATTTATGTAAATAATTTTACATTATCTCACATTGAGGATATTTTCATATTTATATATTTAGATAATTAGGCTATAACTCATAATTGAGAACTCAAATATTACAAAGTAGACACTTTTACTCACTATCCTTTTTTCTATAAAAATACATTTATAACGAAACATGGGTTTGATTTAGGTTTAATCATCATAATGTTTCTTTGGTAACATCCTTTAATCTATTCTCCATTAAATCCAATAAACAATTTCAAAACATGGGATGACCATACAAATCTCAGTAAGGGATAAAAAAAGAAAAATGTTAGTACAGAGAAAACATGCAAACCATGAATAGTTTATCATAGAGAAATACTTCTGTACTTGAAGAAGTAGTAAATAATCTTCCCTGAATATATGCTCATTACGTACCCGTTTTCTATGATAAATATTACCATAATACCCATAAAAATCACATATAAAATATAAAGGTAACTTGAAACATAATCATACTAAAATGTAATAACCATAAATTTGACTTCCACACTTTTCACTCTAACAAATGGAATATGTAACGAACTAACACAAGTCAACCCTAAACCAGTCAATAATGTCTGCCTCGAAAAAGACCTGATTGGAATTCTCAATCCCCACGAGCTAGAAACTACTGTCGTGCACCATAGTAAAATAGATGGTGATGATTTTAGACAATAATGAAATGATAAATAAATAAATATAAACTGCGAAAAATTGATAATTACTAGAAGTGGAAACAAGATAAAGTCACACAACCAAACTTACCTCAATGTGACCTTGTCAGTCACCACCTGAAAGAGAAAAATGATCTCTCCAATATTGATCCAATAATATAAGATGAAACTGAAAAGAGAAGTAGGCATGAGCATCAAGATACTCTGTAGGAATTCCAATGATAAACAATATTTTATTCCCATTAATTTAAAAATAAATCCAATACATGCTAGTTTGAAAATAATACATAATAAAATAATGATTTTTTGTATTTTCAAAATAATGTCACAAGATAATTATTTTATTGAATGTGTTTATATTCTACTATATCTTTAAAATAGTTTCCAATCATGCATTAAAATTCAAGGATGAATGTAAAATGGGTTAAGTTAAAAACATAGATTTTGAAAATGAGTAAACAATCTTGATCTAACTAAAATGGAAATAATTTCACAAATATTATGTCATAAGAGAGCACCATAGTCAATCCCTATAGGTAACTAACACGAATGGGGACCTAGGATCCTCGTACCATAGTGAAAGGTGGCTTAGAAACCATGCCCATCAACATTCCAATTTATAATCCACTAGTAGGGGCCACCCCCATAACATTGTGGTCTCCAATCATCATAATAATTCTGTTAGTGTTGTAATTTCCAATCCTGATAGGCAAAAATTAGGGGAACCACTTCTGAATAATCTAGTGTACTAATCCTAGTATTCCAAACTATGTAATTGGGGTTACACATGTGCCCTATTTCAAATGGTGGGGAGGTTTTATCGAGAAAACATATATAAACATATCATTTTATTTATCTGAAGAAACCCCCCATTCAACCTCCCACCAATGATCCCACTCCATAAGTGCATTCCTCTTTTTTAAATCCCATAACAATGCACAATCATCAACACTAGTATCAGAAATCACATACTAGAACTTACATCATATTTCTTGAACTCTAGGGAACACCACAAGAGGGTTTTTCCACATTTTTTGAATCATTATCAAGTGCAAAATGGTCCTCTATAATTTTACAAAGAGAATTACCATTTTGAAAACATTTTTTCTGAATATATTAAAGTTAAAAAAATAGTATTAAAAGTTAAATTGCACAACCAAGGTGTAACATGTTTAATATAAAGCGAAAAAATGATTAAAACAAAGTCAAACCTTCTTACAAAATGTGATTCACCAATTACCCACAAATTCATACCAAATCCCATGCATTCATAGAAACTAACCAATTATTGAAATTTTATTTTTTTTTTTAAAATCACAAAGGTCCAACATTCATTCATAATCATATTTCTGAACACATGCTCACACCCAACAATTTCAGAAATACCCACTGCATGACAAAAAACAATTTAGAAACCAATATTAATGAAATATCATTTAGGACCAATTGAGAATTTGAAATATAATTAATTTTCCAATACAAGGTCGAGAGAATCTATCAAGAAGAAAATCCTATGTTGAAAAAGTTAAATAACTATACTAAGAACATGTAGCAGAATATCTATCAATTTCAACCATATTGTATAGCAAATACGTATTCTAAATAAATATAAATCATAATTCTAAAATGATAAAGAAATTAGGTAACTCAAATTAAATGGTTAGGAATAGGGAACCTACCTCAAAAAAGAACAATTCAAACACTCAGTGCTTGAAACTCTTATAAGTGAAATATCAAAGCTACTCCAACCATCCTCCAAGCATATGAACTTTCACATATACACAAAAAAACTATTGTAACACCCCGAGATTTTATGAAAAATATTATTTTTAATTTCATTAATGTCTTGTGTTGTACGCTACACCAAAAAGAGCTTGCACAACACACATCCCTGACTTTCCTTGCATTACACGCAATCGTGACCTTCCTAGATAGCGTGTGTAGTAAGCAATACCGAGTTTCACTAAACGAGATATTATTATAATATTATTAAGAACTAGCCGTTATGAATAGTAAAACCCACTTTTTGAAATTTTATAAATTTTATCATTCAAAATGGACTTCATTTTTGGATTCAGAATATCGAAATTAGATTAGGGTGAAATTTTGGTGCTTTTCAGATAACTTTCATATTCTGATGAATAGTGAAAATTACTATATTTTAACTAAAACGTTTTTAATCGAAATAATTAATATTTATAAATTATTAATTTGAGTGGTTTTAAAGTATATTTAGAATATGTTTTTACAATTTAATACAATTTTAGTCATTGGATGTAATTTCACATTTAAACCAGACATAAACAAGTGTCAATCTTTTGATCGTTATTATCTCTTAAGAACACGCTATTTCTTTTGACGACGAGAATTAATTTTTAAATTAATTAATTCAACTGATATGTTTTGAATTTGGTAAAATAGACATCATTTTTGAATTCATAATATCAAATATATCTTAGGCCTAATTTTTGGTATTTTTTTGCAAACTTTCATTCTTTTTGATGAATAGTGAAACCACTAAGTGGTAGTTTAAAAAATGAATTTTTATTAAAACATAATTTTACCGCTTCTGTGAGTGGAATTTCTAAAATCCAAGATACATGGTCAATATCAAGGACAAAAATGTGTTTCAATGAGATGAAAATATTATTTTTTGAATAGTAACATTTTTCTTTTTTTTACCACAGTTAAAAGTAAATAGGGTAATTAAGGGTACAAATGATATTATTATTACCCTATCACATGTACTAATTCTATTGGATAAGTATAATTTGGCCAAAAACAGCCTTAGGAATAAAATATGACCATTTAGGCCCACTTGGATTAGATTAGGACATTTATTATTAATTTATTTAAAGAAGGGTTAAACTAGTTAAAATCAAAGTTTAATAACTAAATCATTTTTAATATAGGGTTATACATAAGATAAATTCGACTATAAATATTCATTAGAAATATAAAACTATTTCCTACATAATGGTAATTTATTTGTAATTTTTAGACTTAATATAATTTAATTTATTTTTCACACAATGATGATGAAGTAATTATCTTATTAATGAAATATTGACATAATTGATGTTATAAATACCTAAATAAATGTAATTTGTGACTTATTATGAATTCCAATAGTTTTATATGTTAATATGACATGTTAGTATTGATTTAATTAACTTTTTTCTAACTAATAATTCTGTTATGATTTTCACAAATATCAATTACCAAATAGTGTTAAAATTGACATAAAATAATTTGTAAAACAACTATTATATTATTAATTGTTATTATATTTCTAAAAATATATGGTTCATACAAGATACTTATATCATTATAGTTGTATCATTAATGGACCACTTGGGAGTCTCTTCGATGTATATGGTATGTTTATTAACTATATAATATAAAAATACAGAGTGACATGGTAAATGTCAATCTAACTAACTACGAGTTAAAACTTACAGTTAAGGTTAATATAATGACCTAAACTTGTATAAATTATATTGTATTAGAGGATTACGACCCATCCTCCCCTTAGCTTCTAAATAAATCAATTTGGAACTATTAATAACCGAATATGACTTTATAATAAAATAATTTTTTATTTATTCCAACGGTGCCCCTCTCCTCCCTTATAAAAGGGCACCTACTCCCTCTCTTCCTCACACCACTATGAGCCTTCAAGCTCGGCCAACCCCTGTCAATTTCTCTTATCCACTTCCCTAGAGACACCCTAAAAGTCCTGATCTTCTTCAAAGACCTATTTTGGTTCCCTAAGAGGATGTCTCAAAGAGGCGCTTCAATGAAGAGGTAATGTTTGTTACCGATTCTTTCAACATTATTTCTTCTTCCACTTCATCTTCATAGGTTGTTTCATTATTAAGTAATTACATAAGTATCACTAATATACTGATATGTTATTATATTTATGAAACAACCCTATTTTACCATCTATCTATCCTACGGAAAATGAAATCACCGCGCGTGCGTACGTACGGAATACCGTCTCCATGCCGTGGTGTAATCTATTTTCCACCACCAACTTACTTGGATGTGTATAATGGTGTAAATAATAACTATATATTATTATTGTAAAGTGATATTGATTCTGTAATATTACACATACACTCCAATAAAATTCCACGATCATGGGAACTATTTCAACGCTCATGCGTACGTACGGAATACCGTCTCCACAACGCGATGAGGTTCTTTCTCAATGATTAACCATTTATAAATGATTATAAAGTATATATAATAAGTAATCATGAAATATATGACATAATAATGATACTGAATTTATTTATATATATATGTATGTCATCCAATTAATTCCATTCAATTTAATGAGGAAACAAAAACAACGTTCATGCGTACGTACGGCCTACCATCTCAATGAACGGTGTATTTCTTTTCATTTATCGATCTATTTTATATATATGTATATTCTGAATATATATTATATATAAATCATGTTTTATATTCTGGAATTAAGTAATCATGATCTAAGTAATCATATGAATAATTAGAAGTCAAAACACGGACGACAAATGAAATGATTTTAGCCAAAACGCTCTTTAACATGGAATTTACAAAGGAACGGGTAATATAAAGTCATATGTGAACCATATATGATATCATAAAAATGAATATGATTCTCTAATATGTCAATGACATTATTTAAATAATTATACAAGAGGTTTGGATACGTACGAAGCATATCAAACCTAAGGTAAGGGATAATTGTGCAAATCTCATTTTTATCCGAGATTGCTTATTCGTAAGTATTTACTGGGGTTATTGCTATCAACCATGTCCATGTTTTATAAAAGTGTATTCATTTATTTTTAATGTCCTTTTTACCCATTTTTACTTTTACCCCATGGTATGGAAGGAATCTTTCTTTTATTTACCCTACATGGTACTTTTTGACTTTTCCGACAAAAGTATGAGAAGAATGTTTTTTAAACGTATACGGCATGAAAGGAATTTTAAAATTTTATAAAAGCCTTATTTTCATGAAGCTTCCTCAAAAAGATTTCATGAATATATTCAATAAAATCCTTTTCTTTTAAAATTGCATGACATTTTGTGAAAAGAAAACGGTTTTGAAGAAAAAAGGATATTTTCCTCAAGAATTCATTTGAAGTGTTTTATCAAAACCATTTTCATCTAAGATGACATTATTTCACATGTGTATGTTTCAAGTATCATGTCTCTATGATTAACATGGTTTCAATTTTCTAATGATGAAATGATATCCAATATTTTTGTAAGGATTACATTATGATGGAATGATGTTTATGAAACCTATTTTATTCTTGGGTTATGATGAATGATTTATGTTTATAATGTGGCACACGAAAGAATGATTTAAATATGAGATGGGTGGGACCTATATCTACCTCCAATGCATTGGGTAAAGATTTATATCTCATGGGATAGACAAGGCTGGAACGGTAAGTATATCTGATTCAGTATTACAGGACTGGAACGAGGAGTGAACTCGATTTATAAAGGGACTTTGTCCACTAAGATGGTCATGGAAACAATTCCTTGGCTACTATGGAAATCATTACATGTGCTTAATGGATTCCACAATTACATGTTTTATTCCAATGCTATGTTATCATGATTTATGTTCCATTATGATCTATGCCTTATGTACTTCCATGTTTTAAGTCGTTGCTCAAGATTTTGATGTTTAAACATTATGTTCATGTTTTTAAGTTAAAATGTATATGGTATGTTTTATTTTATTCATGATTACCCTTACTGAGCATTTTATTTTACCCTTTTTATGTTTTATTTTCCCCCAGGATTAAAAGAAAGGTTTTAGGTAGGGAATCAAAAAGTGGAAGATCCTTATGGGAGATGATGAAGATATTTCCCCATGATTAGAAGATTACATTCCAAGTTTCCAAAGACACTAAACTATTACAGTCTTTGTGTGTCTTTTTTTAATGTATTATGTATTCTGCAAAAGTAATGTAATATCTATGTACGTCAAGCTTCGGGTCTCTATAGTTGTTATCAGAGGAAAGGTTTAGTCAACCTTTATAAACTAGGATGCGAGAACTTTAGTGAGATCCCTAGAGATATTTCTAAGGTATGTCTAGGGATGTTCCTAATATTAAGTATAAGTATAGGTTATAGTCCGAGAATTATGGTAACGATCTTATAATTAATCCTAAGATGTTAGATATTGAAGGTACTCCCCCATTTTTATGTTGTTTTCCCTAGCATGATTTTTTCCTCTCACACTATTCTTTTTGGGTTTTAGACGATGACTGGAACCCGAAGGAACCGTTTTGATCAATGCAATAGACGATTAAATGATTGTCCTCCTGAACAAACAAATGTTATGGGAGATGGAGTGAAAAATCTTATTGCTATACTTACACAATCTATGAATCATTCTGGACTTCCAAATGAGAAGAGATGGGAACAATATTCTATTGAGTCCTTCATGAGGCAAGGTCCACCTTCTCTCAGTGGGTCTTCTGATCCACTTGTTGCTGAACAATGGATCAATACCATTGAAAAGATATTTTCAGTTCTTCAATGTTCTGAACATCATAAAGTCATCTTAGCATTATATCGTTTGGAAGGTGAAGCTGATAAATGGTGTAATCTTATCAAGAATATGAGGCCAAGAGATGAAATTGAGTCTATGGAATGGGATGAGTTTAAGAACTTATTTTTCAATAAGTACTTCCCTCGTATTCTTCAAACATAGATGGAGAAAGAGTTTCTTGAATTAAAGAAAAAGGATTATGAATCTATTGGTGTATACGAAGTGAATCTTACAAGGCTTGCAAGGTATGCATCTGGCTTTATCATCCAACCTGAAAGTAAATTTGATCGATTTTTCAGTGGCTTAAAACCAAATATTTGAAGGGAATTAGCAATAAGAGACTTCAGTTGATATGAAGAAATTGTGTGTTGTCCAATCAAGGTAGAATTGGATGTTGGTGTTACTTATCCATCTCAGTTTTGACAAGAAATTAAAGATGGAGTTCAAGGAGAAATCTCAGAATAATGGTGAAAAGAAGATGAATGTTTCTTTATGCTCAAAGTGTGAAATGAATCATGGTGGAGATTGTCTTAAAGGGACTAGAAAATGTTTTATGTTTGGAAAAGAAGTTCATCAAGCAGCTGAGTGTCGATGTAATGGAAAAAGGGTTTCTAATGATGTGAATAAAGAAAAGACTGTAGCGAACGCACCACAAACACTTCAATGATTCAAGTGCAAGGAAATGGGGCATTATTCTAATAAATTTTCTAATCTAAGGGTTAGTGATGATCGACATGAGCAACCACTTATGGAAAAGAACAAAGGGAAGTCACATTCGATCACTATTAGCGTTGTTGAATATGAAAATGATGTGGGGGAATGATTAAGTGTTTATGTAATGGGATTCCAAAATAATGTTTTATATAGTATCGTGGAATATTGGAATATTTATGTATTGGTCTATTGTGGTTTTCAATAATTTTATGGAATCGGTAACCATGGAAAGTGATTAAGATATTTTTGGAAAAAAGATGATATGCGCATAATGAAGGGATAAGGAGAAAATGAAATGTTTGACAGTATTCATGAGCTAATGACTGATATGAGGAAATAGTTATATCATGGTTTGAGGTTTTGGTATGTTAAAAGAGTTAACTTTTGACAGCACTCATGTTTTCACTAAGATTAAATGGGTATTCATTTTTCAAGAGAATACATGATTAAGGCCTTGGAATGTTTAGAATGTGACCAACAAGACATATCTCATGATATATAGGGATCAACGATGGTATTAACATGCTTGTTATATGAACTCTTGGGTAATCGTTTTCACTATAATATGAGATTGGACATCAGTATTTTTGATAAACCTAAAGATTGGAATGGATTATGTTGGACATAAGTTAGTATTGTTTAAGGATAGAAGTTTTTTTGATATTATTGATGGGATGTTATAGTAATGTAGTTTTAGAAAAAGGACAACCTGCAAGATGGGCGACAACCCATCGCGTCGGACAAGGCTGTAGGAATTGAACCCACAACTGAAGTGCGACTGGCCTTTATCGCCTACCACGGGCCTACAGGAAGTCCCTGTTTTGTAGAAACTAGTTTTATTATATTAAACAGTATGATATATGAAGTATAAGTCCATTCTAGGAACCATATATGGTTAATCTCACTATAGATGGACTTAAGTATTTTTTGATAACTTTTCTAACCTTTTGTTTGAGACAGATGGAATGACCCATCATTCTATCACATGATCTGCTAACACATCACGAATGAAAAATTCAACTTCATTTATTTGAGAGATTAAGTGGAAATTGTCCTAATAACGACCAATGGTGAGACAGTACCAAAATCAAGAAGGTATTTCTTCTAACTCCAATTTCATCAACTTTAGGGAAATGATCTTGAAAACCAAAAATGTTGTCCTAGTGCTCTTATATCCAATGAAACAGAGGGTACCTTAGATCATCAAAAAAATATGGCTTTGTGATTGTTGGCTTTTTCATAGCCATGTTCTCTACCACTCTCCATCAGTACTTGATGGTTATATTTTTCTTCCATATCCATATTTTCACCTATTTCTCCAACATGGAAACCCAGTGATGAGTTAATTTGGGTAACCGTTATGTTTCATACTATTTTTTTTAAAGACAAGTTTTGGTATTATTTTTTATGATGTGGGTTTCTATTAAATAAACATTCGAGTAGTAAACAATTTATAACCCCGACGAATTTTGAGGGTGAAATTCATTTTAAGGGGGGTAGAATGTAACACCCTGAGATTTTATGAAAAATATTCTTTTTAATTTCATTAATTTCATGTGTTGTATGCTACACCTAAATGATCTTGAACAACACGCATCCCTGACTTGCCTTGCATTATACGTAATCGTGACCTTCCTCGATAGCGTGTGTAGTACGCAATACCGAGTATCACTAAATGAGATATTATTATAATATTATTATGAACTAGCCGTTATGAATAGTAATACCCACTTTTTGAAATTTTATTAATTTTATCTTCCAAAATGGACTTCATTTTTAGATTAGGAATATCGAAGTTAGCTTAGGGTGAAATTTTGGTACTTTTCAGATAACTTTCATAATCTGATGAATAGTGAAAATTACTAAATTTTTATTAAAAACAACGTTTTAATCGAAATAATTAATAGTGATAAATTATTAATTTGAGTGGTTTTAAAGCATATTGATAATATATTTTTACAATTTAATTTAATTTTGGTCATTGGATGTAATTTCACATTTAAACCAAACATAAACAAGTGTCAATCTTTTGATAGTTATTATCTCTTAAGAACACGCTATTTGTTTTGACAACGGGAATTAATTTTTAAATTATTTAATTCAACTGATATGTTTTGAATTTGGTAAAATAGAAATAATTTTTGAATTCATAATATCAAATATATCTTAGGCTTAATGTTTGGTATTTTTCTCAAAACATTCATTTTTTTGATGAATAGTGAAACCACTAAGTGGTAGTTAAAAACTGAATTTTTCATAAAACATAATTTTACCGCTTCTGTGAGTGGAATTTCTAAAATCCATGAGACACAGTTAATATCAAAGACTAAAATTTGGTTCAATGAGATGATAATAATTTTTGGTGAATAGTAACTTTTTACTTTTTTTACCACGGTTAAAAGTAAATAGGGTAATTAAGGGTAAAAATGATATTATTATTACCCTAAAAATGTCCTAATTCTATTGGATAAGTGTAATTCGGAAAAAAACCAACCGTAGGAATAAAATATGACCATTTAGGACCACTTGGATTATATTAGGACATTTATTATTAATTTATTTAAAGAAGGGTTAAAATAGTTAAAATCAAAGTTTAATAACTAAATGATTTTTAATATAGGGTTATACATAACATAAATTAGACTATAAATATTCATTAGAAAGAAAAAAATATTTCCTACATAATGGTATTTTATTTGTAATTTTTAGACTTAAAATAAGTTAATTTATTTATGACACAATTATGATGAAGTAATTATCTTAGTAATGAAATATTGACATAATTGATGTTATAAATACCCAAATAAATTAAATGTGAGACTTTTTATGAATTACAATAATTTTATTTATTAATATATCATGTTAGTATTTATTTAATTAACTTTTTTAGAACTAATAATTCTGTTATGATTTTCACAAAAATCAATTACAAAATAGTGTCAAAATTGACATAAAATAGTTTTTAAAACAAATATTATATTATTAATTGTTATTATATTCCTAAAAATATATGGTTCGGCCAATAAACTTATATAATGATAGTTGTGTCATTAATGGACCACTTGGTGGTATCTTGGATTTATATGGTAAGTTTATTCACTATATAATATAAAAATACAAAGTGACATGGTAAATATCAATCTAATTAACTAAGAGTTAAAACTAAAAGTTAAGGTTAATATAATGACCTAAAATTGTCTAAATTATATTGGATGAGATTATTTGGACCCATACCCACCTTATCTTAGATATAAATCAATTTGGAGCTATTAAAAACCGAATATGACTTTGTAATAAAATAATATTTTTAGTTATTCCAAAGGTGCCCCTCTCCTCCCTTATAAAAGGGCACCTCCTCCCTCTCTTTCTCACACCACTATGATCATTCATGATCGTCCAAAACCTGACAATTTATCTTTTCACTTCCCTAGAAACATCCTATAGGTCCTCGTCTTCTTC
The DNA here is from genome assembly GCA_963277665.1 of Viscum album. Taxonomy (NCBI): domain Eukaryota; kingdom Viridiplantae; phylum Streptophyta; class Magnoliopsida; order Santalales; family Viscaceae; genus Viscum; species Viscum album. The sequence continues at coordinate 368,335,426 of OY728146.1, forward strand.
AAAGACCAATTTTAGTTCCCTAAGAGGAGGTCTCAAAGAGGCGCTTCAAAGAAGAGGTAATGTCTGTTACCGATTCTTTCAACTTTATTTCTTCTTCCACTTCTTCTTCGTAGGTTGTTTCATTATGAAAAAATAACATCAATATCATTAATATACTGATATGTTATTATAAGTATGAAACAACCCTATTTCACCATCTATCCATCCTATGGAAAATGAAATCACCGCGCGTGCGTACGTACGGAATACCGTCTCCACGCCGTGGTGTAATCTATTTTCCACCACCACCTTACATGGATGGGTATAATGGTGTAAATAATAACTATATATTATTATTGTAAAGTGATATTGATTCTGTAACAGTATACATACACTCCAATATAATTCCACGATTATGGGAACGATATCATCGCTCATGCGTATGTATAGAATACCGTCTCCACGACGCGATGATATTCATTCTCAATGATTAACCATTCATAAATGATTTAAATGTATATATAATAATTAATCATGAAATATATGACATAATAATGATACTGGATTTATGTATATATATATATATATATGTCATCCAATTAATTCCTTTCAATTCAATGAGGAAACAAAAACAACGTTCATGCGTACGTACGGCCTACCGTCTCCATGACGGTGTATTTCTTTCAATTTATCGATCTATTATATATATATATATGTATATTATGAATATATAATATATATAATTCATGTTTTATATTCTGAAATTAAGTAATAACGATCTATGTAATCATATGAATAATTACAAGTCAAAACACGGACGACAAATGAAACGATTTTACCCCAAACGCTCTTTAACATTGAATTTACAAAAGAACGGGTAATATAAAGTCATAATTGAACCATATATGATATCATAACAATGAATATGATTTTATAATAAGTCAATGACATTATTTAAATCATTATACAGGAGGTTCGGATACGTACGAAGCATATCGGACCTAAGGTAAGGGATAATTGTGCAAATCTCATTTTTATCCGAGATTGCTTATTTGTAAGTATTTACTAGGGTTATTGCTATCATCCATTTCCATGTTTTATAAAAGTGTATTCATGTATGTTAAAAGTTATTTTTACCCATTTTGACTTTTACCCCATAGTATGGAAGGAATCATTCTTTTATTTACCCTACAAGGTACTTTTTGACTTTTCCAACAAAAGTACGAGAAGAATGTTTTTTTAACGTATACGGCATGAAAGGTTTTTTACGGTTTTAAAAATCATTATTTACATGAATCTTCCTCCAAAATATTTCATGAATATTTTCAACAAAATCCTTTTCTTTTAAAATTTCATGACATATTGTGAAAAGAAAATGATTCTGAAGAAAAAAGAATATTTTCCTCAAGAATTCATTTCAAGTGTGTTATCAAAACCATTTTCATCTAAGATGACATTATTTCTCATGTGTATGTTTCAAGTATCATGTCTCTATGATTTACATGGTTTCTCTTTTCTAATGATTAAATGATATCCAATTTTTCTGTATGGATTACGTTATGATGGAATGATGTTTATGAAACCCATTTTATTCATGGGTTATGATGAATGATTTATGTTTATATTGTGGCACATGAAAGAATGATTTCAATATGAGATGGGTGGAACCTATATATCCCTCCAATGCATTGGTTAAGGATTTATATCTCATGATATAGACATGTCTGGAATGTTAAGTTAATCCGGTTCAGTATTACAAGACTGGAACGAGGAGTGAACTCGATTCAGAAAGGGACTTTGTCCATTAAGATGGTCTTGGAAGCAACACCTTGGCTACTATGGAAATCATTACTTGTGCTTAATGGATGCCACAATTACATGTTTTATTCCCAAGCTATGTTATCATGATTTATGTTCCATTATGATCTATGCCTTATGTACTTCCATGGTTTAAGTCGTTGCTCAAGATTTTGATGTTTAAATATTATGTTCATGTTTTTAAGTTCAAATGTATATGGTATGTTTTATTTTATCCAGGCTTACCCTTACTGAGAATTTGAGCTCACCCTTTTTATGTTTTATTTTCCCCCAGGATTAAAAGAAAGGTTTTAGGTAAGGAAACAAAAAGTGTAAGATATTTATGGGAGATGTTGAAAATCTTTCACCGCGATTAGAAGATTATGTTCCATGTTTCAAAGACACTAAACTATTACGGTCCTTGTGTGTCTTTTTTTGTTATTTATTATGTATTCCGCAAAAGTAATGTAATATCTATGTACTTCAAGCTTCGGGTCTCTACAGTTGGTATCAGAGGAAAGGTTTAGTCAACCTTTGGAAAGTACGATGCGAGAAATTTAGTGAGATCCCTAGAGATATTTCTAATGTATGTCTAGGGATGTCCCTAAGGATAAGTATAAGTATAGGTTATATTCCTATAATTACGGTAACGATATTAGAATTAAACCTAAGATGTTAGATATTTAAGGTACTCCCCCTTTATTATGTTGTTTTCCCTAGCATGATTTTTGCCTCTCACACTATTCTTTTTTGGTTTTAGATGATGACTGGAACCTGAAGGAACCGTGTTGATCAATGCAATGGACAATGCAATGATTGTCCTCCTGAACAAACAAGTGTTATGGGAGATGGAGTGCAAAATATTATTTCTATACTTACACAAACTATGAATCAATCTGGACTTCTAAATGAGAAGATAAGGGAACAATATTCTATTGAGTCCTTCATGAGGCAACATCCACCTTCTTTCAGTGGGTCTTCTGATCCACTTGTTGCTGAACAATGGATCAGTACCACTGAAAAGATATTTTCAATTCTTCAATGTTTTGAACATGATAAAGTCATCTTAGTAGTATATCGTTTGGAAGGTGAAGCTGATCAATGGTGGAATCATATCAAGAATACAAGGCCAAGAGATGAAATTGAGTCCATGGAATGGGACAAGTTCAAGAAGATATTTTTCAATAAGTACTTGTCTCGTATTCTTCGAACAAAGATGGAGAAGGAGTTCCATGAACTAAAGAAGAAGGATGATGAATCTGTTGGTGTATACAAAGCGAATTTTACAAGGCTTTCAAGGTATGCATCTGGCATTATAATCCAACCTGGAAGTAAAGTTGATCGATTCTTTAGTGGATTAAATACAAATCATCGAAGGGAATTAGCTATAAGAGAATTCAGTAGCTATGAAAAAATTGTGTGTTTTGCAATAAAGGTAGAAATGGAAGTTGGTGTTACTTATACATCTCATAGTTTTGACAAGAAACGAATGATGGAGTTCAAGGAGAAAACTCAGAATAATGGTGAAAAGAAGATGAATGTTTCCTTATGCTCAATGTGTTGAAAGAAGCATGGTATAGATTGTCTTAAAGGTACTAGAAAATGTTTTAAGTGTGGAAAAGAATGTCCTCGATCAACTAAGTGTTGAAGAAATGAAAAAAGGGTTTCCAATGATGTGAATAAAGAAAAGACTGCAGGGAATGCACCACCAACACTTCAATTCTTCAAGTGGAAGGAAATGGGGAATTATGCTAATAAATGCCCTAATCCAAGGGTTAGTGATGATCGACATGAGCATCAAATTAAGGAAAATAACGAAGAGAAGTCACATGCGATCACTATTTATGATGTTGAATATGAAAAAGATGTGGTGGAATGATTAAGTGTTTATGTAATTGGATTCCAAAATAATGTTTTATATAGTATCGTGGAAAATTGGAATATTTATGTATTGGTCTATTGTGGTTTCCAATAATTTTATGGTACCGGTAACCATGAAATGTGATTGAGATATTTTTGGAAAAAAGATGGTATGCGCATAATGAAGGGATAAGGAGAAAATGAAATGTTTGACAGTATTCATGAGCTCATGACTGATATGAGGAAATAGTTATATCATGGTTTGAGGTTTTGGTATGTGAAAAGAGTTAACTTTTTCCAGCACTCATGTTTTCACTAAGATTAAATGGGTATTCATTTTTCAAGAGAATACATGATTAAGGCCTTCGAATGTTTGGAATGTAACCAAAAAGACATATCTCATGATATATGGGAATCAATGATGGTATTATCATGCTTGTTATATGAACTCTTTGGTAATCGTTTTCACTATAATATGAGATTGGACAACAGTATTTTGGATAAGCCTAAAGATTAGAATGGATTGTGTTGGACATAAGTTAGTATTTTTTAAGGATAAATGTTTTTTCGATATTATTGATGGGATGTTATAGTAATGTAGTTTTAGAAAAAAGACAACCTGTAGGATGGGAGACAGCCCATCACGTCGGACAAGGCTGTATGGAAGGAATCTTTCTTTTATTTACCCTACAAGGTACTTTTTGACTTTTCCGACAAAAATACGGGAAGAATGTTTTTTAAAATATATTGAATGAATGGATTTTTACAGTTTTATAAAGCCTTATATTCATGAAGCTTCCTACAAAAGATTTCATGACTATTTTCAACAAAATCCTTTTCTTTTAAAATTGCATGAAATTTTGTGAAAAGAAAATGATTTTGAATAAAAAATGATATTTTCCTCAAGAATTCATTTCATGTGTTTTATAAAAGCCATTTTCATCTAAGATGACATTATTTCACATGTGTATGTTTCAAGTATCATGTCTCTATGATTTACATGGTTTCACTTTTCTAATGATGAAATGATATCCAATTTTTTTGTATGGATTACATTATTATGGAATGATGTTTATGAAACCCATTTTATTCTTGGTTTTTGATGAATGATTTATGTTTATATTGTGGCACATGAAAGAATGATTTCAATATGAGATGGGTGGGACCTATATCTCCCTCCAATTCATTGGGTAAATATTTATAACTCATTATATAGAGATGGCTGGAATGGTAAGTTAATCCAGTTCAGTATTACAGGACTGGAACGAGGAGTGAACTCGATTCAGAAATGGACTTTTTCCAATAAGATGGTCTTGGCAGCAATGCCTTGGCTACTATGGAAATAATTACATGTGCTTAATGGATGCCACAATTACATGTTTTATTCCCATGGTATGTTATCATGATTTATGTTCCATTATGGTCTATGCCTTATGTACTTCCATGTTTTAAGTCGTTTCTCAAGATTTTGATGTTTAAATATTATGTTCATGTTTTTATGTTCAAATGTATAAGGTATTTTTTATTTTATCCATGCTTACCCTTACTGATCATTTGATCTCACCCTTTTTATGTTTTATTTTCCCCTAGGATTAAAAGAAAGGTATTAGGTAAAGAAACAAAAAGTGTAAGATCTTCATGGGAGATGTTGAAGATCATTCACAATGATTAGAAGATTACGTTCCATGTTTCCAAAGACACTAAACTATTATGATCCTTGTGTGTCTGTTTTTGTTATGTATTATGTATTCCGCAAAAGTAATGTAATATCTATGTACGTGAAGCTTCAGGTCTCTACATCTATCCCCTATATATGCTTTTTTCATGGCCATGATCATATTCAAAGGCATCCTTACAAATAGTTTACATGCACAAACCCAATAACACTCACACTCTTATACCTATTTCAAAATCCCACATGATCACACTAAGCCTCATATTAACATATTCAATGCAATGGGAAAACATATATTTAAATGGGGAACTCATGTGGATATATGACTACCTATGTATATGAATGAAAGATGCATTTGACAATATAAAACCAAAACCACCTCAAGGACAACTAAAATAGACTAGAAAAACAACTAGGAACTCTAAACCATGAAAAGGACCACAAATAAACTGGGAAAAACTAATCAACTAGTATAAATTAGAATCTCGGATGGTAGCCAAAATCCAAAACCACAAGACTTAATTCATTACACCATTAATTAAATACTAGATAGTAATAATTTATAGGACCCCAAATATAAACTAAGCGACAATGATGATTGGTGTAAAAACCTAACCAAAATCATTGGTGGGTGGACTAAATCAAAGTGAAAGACTTCTCCATTGACAGATGTTGTCGGAACAGATAAGAATGCATCCCGAGAGATCATTCTTACACTTTAAATAATGAAGAAACACATCAACCCTATCCCTGGGGTTTTCAGTCGAATGGATAAGGTGACAAAGGGAGGGGAAAATACCAAATCAATAAAGCATATAAAAGAAGATGTCCATATCTCAATGAATCGAAGGGAATCCTTGAGATAATTGGATTAAAATGATCGATCCAAGAGGGTCCTTGAGAGGTATGAACACACACTACAAGGTCTTGGCTAGGGGTCGCGTTTGGCCGTAGGGAGGTGTGGGCTGCCAAAGGGTTGCGGCCAAGGTGACATGTTGTAGTGAGAAGGTTCAACCATGGAGTGGAACTATAGAGGGATGGGGGGTTGTGCCACAGAGGATCACTATAGAGGGGTCTCATGCTATGGGAGGGATCTAGGGGTCATGCAGTGGTGAAGAAGGTGACCAATTTGGGACATCTTAAAAAATCCAAAAAAAATAAATAATAATAATAAAGTCATTAATAATAATAATAATAATCTTAGGGGCATAATAATCATCTTCATTATCATCATCGTCATCATTATCTTCATTATGATCATAAAAAGAATATAAACATTTATAAAAATAATTTGTATATTATTATTATTGTTAAACATTATGTCAAATTTTATTTCATTTTTCATATTTACTTTTATTTATCAATTAAATATTATTTTTTTAAACACATGCAAACCATACGGTTACCTGGGCGAAGCTGTTGGGTTCTCAAACGGTGACATGCTCACATGCCAGACGATTCCAAGCCCAAAACTCCCATTTCAAAATAGAAATTTTTATATAAATCAATCTGAGACTCAATATAAAAAAAAATAAGACCAAATATGAATAAAATAATTTATTTAAAATAGTATTTTTGGTTCAGGGTTTGACAATTTTCCTCACCAAGACACTTTATGCCTTTAGAAAGTCCCAAATCACTTGATTGGACAAATCCCAGATCACAACACAATGAATCTGAAAACCATACCTTGATCATTTAAGGACTGAAATCCCAGAAATCACATGACAACCAAACAAATAGTAAGTTTGATCCCAAGAATCAAAAAACATAAATGAGAGGACTGATAGTGAGGTACCCTTCTCTCTAAATAAAATCATGACATGGAACACCTCATACCGTAAGATGTAAACTTCCAAATCTCGATGGACCTTCTAAAGACATTCATCAAAAAACCCATTACTCATCTAAATAATTACCACATTTATGGTTGGGTTGAGAAGTAACAATTGGTTTCCCAATCAGGATCTCTTTAATGAATGAGTTTCCCTTGGGATAATTTCATGATGGTCCCCCCACTATATTAGTATTCAGGCGAACATTGACCCTTTCTAATTGAAACAACTCACAAAACCAAACCCAAATCCTAACACATGCGAGATAGGGAATCGGTATTCCCACCATTTTAATAACATTCTAGAACAACATAGGTCACACCATCCATCATGAACCCACCATAATGGACTAACTACCAACATAAGTGAGGGGGAAATAGAAGGAACCAAAAATGAAAACCAATTTCCGACTCATCACTTACCCAAGACACGATCATCTCTAATGGGTAACACAAAAAACACAATATCGTTAGAAGGAATACTAACCACTAAAGATTTTATTTCCAAATACACTACCATGAAAACTATGGGAAATATGTCACTGGGACCTGCAAGAAAATTGTCCTAAAACAAATAACCAGAGGAAAGAAAAATTCAACTTGTGACGTCTCTAATGTCAGAGACAATAAGTTTTATTCACATTCCCCCTGCACATAGAAACATCCTGAATACATGAAAAGATTCAATCAAAGACCAATAGATGGAGTCCTGATGTCTTAAATCATTCTCTACACCACAGTTAAGAAATGAAAACCTCAAACTGAGGATTCATCCTCTCGAAACACAACATACAGAACTTTTCTATTACCACAACCTCATCTTGCCTTCAAATGAGTATGGAAAAGGGGAAAAGAGTTAGACACTTGAAAAAATGGAAGCAATAAGCATGTGGGCCTTATATCAAGAAACTATGACTTATGAGGGAGAAAATCTTGGAAAAGGTTCCTCCTGTTTTCATTCCTCACAGGAAGGGGAGACTTCCACGAGCACCCCAATAACCTAAAATGCAGTTTTTCACAGTTCACCCATTGTGGATCAACATGCAAAAAAGAAAAGTGGAATGTACCCTTCACCAATTCATGTAGGGTCCTATTATATAACCATGACTTTTAACTCCCTCATAACATCTATAGTTCCAAAATAACTTAATACACACCCAAAATCCTCAAGTTACACCAAAATCACTATAAAACCTCTACCACCATAGGTAAAAAAACAACATATAAAGAGGTATCTACCCCAGCCCTCCATTCAGAGGCTAGGAAAAATTATAAATGGAAAAATATTCTTCAAAGGAAATTGGACATTTCTGTGTTGTGTACTATGCATGGAAAACATGAAACCAACTCAAATCACATCGCAAAACAAGCCACCACATCCAATCATAAATAAAATATAAACTCGAACATCATCTCAACCCATAAAGTCTAATTCCAAAACCAATAACCACACAATAAAATCAAAAAATCCAATTATAATATCACCTCTTTCATTTAGAATTGAAAACATTTTTCACATTAAAAATAATCCAAAGACCAAAGACCACTTCAATATTCACATTCAATTCAATCCCTTTTTGGAATAAAATCATTCTAACACACCCATATATGAAAACCTAATGTTAGAAAAAAAAAAGAAATTCCTCAGAAAACAAGGACCCACCATTTTTATTCAATAAAGCCTCACATGTATGTACATTACAATTCCAACTCGGACCCCATATTAATATACCAAATAAATTCCCACATTCCATATATATGTGATTTATAAGAACAAAAAAGTTCAAACAATTTATTTACAAATTCTCATTTCTAAGAGAAATTAATTTTATATTTCAAAAAAATTTCAAAAACCCCAAACAATTTTCAAATCCACATCAAATTTATGCTTCATAATAGATTTAAAATATACCAAAATAGTTCCCAAAATAAATTCCATTTTAAAAATAACTCATTTCATTTTAAAAAAACAATGATTTTCATTTTGGAAATCCAATTTAAATAAACCAATCAACAATTTTACAACCTGATATAAACACCTCAAAACTAACTATTCATTTCACTAAGAGAAACCCAAATAAATAAATACACTCAATGAATCATGATTCCATATTCTCAAATAATCAACTACTATACACACCTTGGTCACATGGTTTGAAAGACCTTTCAATAATAAGGTGATCATGTAGGAAGGCATCAGAGGAAATACCATGGGCTTTACATGGAATTCTATGCCATGAACAATAGCCATGGACCCCTATAAAATAATCACAAAATTACATAACCAAACAGACACACCAAAAAAAGACTACGGACGTTGAAAACAATATTGATCCAAGCACGAACTATGAGGATTGACCATCCCAAACCATCATGCTAATTCAACCATCATTCTGAATTGGTGGTGATCAAGAACCTACCTATATAGACCACTTGAATTCCGAAAATCCTTATACCAAACTATCATACATCCACTATAGACATTGGTTAAAACTCTCTTTGATACCATTTTTTCACAAACCAAACCGGGTAAACCCTAAACCGATCACATGATTACGCTCGTGATAGGGCTTTAATGGTATTCCAAATCCCCATGGATTGGATAATATTGATGGGAACTAATGTAAAAGTGTTGGAATTTTTTTGGCCCAAAATGAAGAGAAAAATATATAATTATAAACTAAAAAATTGATATACACAGGCATAGGAAATAATATAATGTAGTGTAACCAAACATACCTCCAAATAACATCATTGGACTCCACGTGATATAGAACCATGCTCACTCCATGATTGATCCAAATTTAGAACAAGAAACTGAAAAGATAAAGTAAGCATGAGCACCGAGATGCTCAATAGGAATTCCAAGAATTAACAACATCCTATTCGAATACCTTTAAAAAGAACCCCAAAACAAACTAGTTTGAAAATAATTTATAATAAAATAATGTTTCTCATTCATTTAAAAATAAAATCACATATTAACATTTTAATGGAAATCATTCCTATTCCACTATATCTTAAAAATAGCTTCCAATCATGCATTAACATCCCAAAACGAATTGAAAATAGTTAAATTTAAAACATAGATTTCATGAAGTAGGAAACAAGCTAGATGTAATTAAAATAGAAATCATTTCAAAAACAATAATTCATAAAGGAGCACCATGGTCAACCCCTATGGGTAACATGCACAAATCGGGCCCTTGGAACCTCGTACCTCTGTGAAATGTGTCATTGAAACCACATCGTAAGAATTCCTTTGCATCAGCAACTAGTAGAGGACATGCCCATAACATAGTGGTCATAAATAATCATAACCATTTAGTAAGTGTTCTAATCATCAATCTTTCCAGATGAAACTGGGTTGAACCACATATAAATCCTCTAGAGTAATAGACCTACTCTGCCTACCTAGGTACCTGGGGTTACCCATGTCCAATATTTCAAATGGGGGTGATGTTTTATCATGAAAACAAATATAAACATATCACTTTATTATATAAAAAATAATATTAGTATCCCACCACTGATTTAAAATATCATACTAATAATTATATTACAATTCTGGAACTAGGGGGAACGCCTCAAGAGAGGTTTTCCACATTAGAAAAACATTCTCTCTTTCCAAATGAGACTTTTTCATTTTACAAAGAACTATATAAATTAGAAAACACTATTTCTCAATATATTTAATATCTATCATCTTTTTAAAAATCAGTTTTCACAAAAAATGAATCATGTGTTAAAAATATATATAAAAAATAATTAAAATAAAATCAAACATTTTTATGTAATTAATTTCAACAATTTACATATAATTAATAACAAAAACCATAAATATTTGTAGACTAACTAAATCATGGAATTTTTTTAATAACCTACGAAATCACTTTCATTAAAAATAAACTTTCATAACTCAGTTACACAATAAATTTTTTGGGAAATACCCACCACATGCTGAAAATAATTTTAGAAACCAATTATAATGATATATACTTTCGGATCGTTTGAGAACTAGAAATGTAATAAATTTTCCAAAAAAAGGTCGATAAAATCCATGAACAAAAAAAAACACAAGTAAATAATTACTGAAATTATGCAAAAAAAATACGGCAAAATTTATATCAGTCAAAACCATGTAAAATATATTATTCTTATAACACCTAAATATAAAACATAGTTCTAAAATAATAAAGATATTATGGAATTAAAATTAAAGGGATCAGCATAGGGAATTTAACACAAATGAAGAACCATGTCAAACACTCGGAAGTTGAAACTATTATCATTGATAACACAAGACTTCTCCAAACATTCTTTGAGCCTATGCAGTTTCACATATACATTAGGATACGTAGACCCTATTTGTGTATTCTCACGACCATGAACATGTACCAGGTGATCCTTTAATATAAATAACATGAATATACCCATTAACAATTACTTGGGTATGTATTTTTCAGCTTCCAACATGATCACACCTAGCCCCATATAAATATATTAAGTGCAAAGGGTGAACATATATCTAATGGGGGAATTCATATAGATATATTCCAACCTAGGAATATACAAGAAATTCACCATTGAAATTTTTAAACCGAAACCGCCTCAAGGATGACCAAAACTCAATGTAAAAATTACTAGGTACCCAAAATCATCCAATGGTCCCCAAATAAATTGATAGAAACAAAAAAATGATATAAATCATTTCTTATGATGGAGGCAGCAAACCAAGAATAATAAAACACAGTACCACACAAATTAATTTAAATAATAGAGACTCTTAAATTACCAAACTACAAAATATAAACTAAGGGACAAAGAATAATTTGGAAAACCTTACACAAATTTGTTAGAGAGAAGATCAAATCAAAGAGAACCACTTTTCATTCGACGAAAGTTGTCAGAACCGAAATGAATGGGTCATGATAGATCATTTTCACACCCTATTGAAGAAATAAATTGGAAAACACATCAACCACAATCTCCGGTATATCGGTCTAGTGGATAGGGAAACAAATAGAGAGATAATGACAAAGAGATGGAGGGTAGGGGTGTAGATGACCTTACCTTGAGTAATCGAAGGGAATCAATGAAGAAATTGGAAAAAAAATTCCATGGAAGTAGGGAAAATGAGAGGGTGGTGAAACTAAAATAGGGGCTCATCCATGGGTCACGTCTAACCATAGGGAGGTGTATGATGCGGGAGGGGGTTCACGACCATGTTGACACACTACAGATATCGGACTCGGAAATGGAGGTGCGTTATAGATTGGGGGTCGGCCATGGAGGTGTGCTATATAGGATTCATGCACTATAGTGGGTCACTAAGGCGAGGGGGACTGTGATGATGATAAAGGAGACCCCTTTGGGTCTTCTCAAAAAAATACTAACAAAACAAAAAACGAACAATAATTAAAACAAATACAATAATAATAATAATAATAATAGTCCTAAAAACTTAATTACAATAATAAAAATCATTATCATCATTATACTAATAATAATTATACTCATAATAATAATGTGAATACTATTATTATTAAAAAATATTTTAATTTTTATTTAATTTTTCATATTTTATTCTATTTTTAAATTATAATTTAATTTATTTTAAAACACAAGTAGACTGTATGGTTACTTATACAAGGCCCCAGACTTAAACCTTACTTAATATTGAATTAAATGAATAATTCACGTCGAGGATCTTTTCAGGTTTAGAGTTTTAAAGAATTAGAACATAACTATTACATCTCAAAAGATTACAAAGTAGTCACTTCTACTAAGTTTCCATAATAAAAAAAACTCTTAAAAAGAAACGTGTCTAGTTCCATGTTTTATAAAGGATGACATTCCCTTGATCCCATCCTTGACCTTATTCCACATTAAGTCCTGTGAAAAACATTTCAAAAAAACTTGGGGTGAGCATAAACAGCTCAGTAAGGGATACACAAAGAATGAAAACTGTTAGTTTTTCAAAATCAAGTAAACCATGTATACTCTATCAAAGTAATACCTTCACCTTCATGAAGTAGTAAAAACTCTTCACTGAATAAAGTATCATTACTTACCTTTTTGTAACCAAAGTATTACCATAAAACCCATATAAAGAACATATAACATATATAAATGTAACTTGGGACATAAACATACTTAAGTGGAATAACCATACGGTCGACTTCCACACATATCACTTAATGGAATAGCCATACGGCCAATTTCCATACATACTTAATGGAATAGCCATACGGCCGACTTCCATACCCAATGCATTGGAGGTTATAACGTAACCACCCGTCCTGGTATTCATGGCACCACCCGTCATATGGTTTATAACGTAACCACCCGTTAAAATGTCCAAGTACCAATATAAAATCATAAAATATAAAACCAATATAAAGGAATGATAACATTTCCACATTTCAATCACAATATATCATAATAGATTCCTCTATCAAAACCATTTTCAATACCAAAATACATAAAAGAGTATATGGTATTTATTTTATTTTAAAAACATTACGGCTTGTTGAGGAAGCCAAAGACCAAATAATACTCGCCGCGGCGGAAAAAGTCATTGTCACCGCGTACGTTAAAAAAACATTCCTTTTTGTCGTTTAGTAAAACGCTTCGTAGAAAAAGATTCCTTTTGTATAAATGTAAAAGTCAAAGGAGTTTATACACCGTATAAAAGAAAGTTGTGTATAAAACGAAATATGCCTCAATGAAAGGAGATTGAGACGAAGTCCCTTACCTCGGGTCCGACTTGACTCGATCTTTCATTAACGTCCTGAATAATAAACTTGAGTTAATTTATACTTGATTAAGAACCTTTTTAAAGTTCATTATTCTGTTTATATCACTTATTTCCATGTTATAAACATTATGTAAGCATTTAAGTTAATATTGTTTGTTTTCTCAATATTTGGTTCTTAAGTAGAAAGTGGACTTCTTACAATTACATGTTGTTCGTGTGGTCAAAGGTTCTTTATATCCAGAATGAAATTCCCGATTTGGATATAATATGTATCATATATATCCATAATATACATGTATTTATAATATTACATAATCATTTAGAGGTAAGAAATGAATTGCACCGTTCATGGAGACGGTAAGCCGTACGTACGCATGAACGCTAATTTCATTTCTTTGTCATATTAATGGAATTAAAACTAAATGAGAGGTATGTATATTTTAATTCCAGAATTATATTCATCATTTAGATATATCATTAATTATATATATCCATTATATACATGTACTTTTAATAGTACATTACATTTGGGGATAAGAAATGAAATGCACCGTTCATGGAGACGGTAAGCCATACGTACGCATGAACGCTACTTTCATTTCTATCTCATACTTTAATGGAAAGAAATAATAATGGTATAGAGGTATATTATAATTCCAGTATAACATCATATATAATAACTTTAAATCCATCCTTTACACGTCCCACATATGGCATTAACGAATCACATCACTTTGAGGGGGCGGTAGTCCGCACTTCCTTAAATGAAGATATCGTGTTTACCCATAATGAAAACCATAAAGGTATGCCCAAAATGAAAAACACAGAATCTTGAGAAAACATAAACATATCATATATCATATATAAAAATAGTGACATCATAATGGCCACCTTTGAAGGTGTTAAATGAGTATTGAACAATCATCGTTTCGGGAGGCAGAATTTCGCCATCCACGGAAACCGTATGTTCTTTAACCAAATGATGTAGTTGTGTGAGAGTGTAGCTCGAATAAATCTTATAACAACATCCTAGTATATTGAAGATACTGGTGTTGTTACAAAATAAGTAAATAAAAAGAGTTTAGGGGGTTGGAGAAACAAAATAAAACAAATGAACATGAGAGAATGAATTACCTTTAAAAGTGTAACTACTATTGATTTGAGCCTAAAGGCTTCCTCTGAAAGGATTCTACCCAAAGGGAATCCTCTAGGATGAGGAGAGGGATGTGGAGAGAGTAAATGGGTAGGGGTTGGCCGAGCCAAAGGCTTGAGGAGTGTGTAAAATGAGGTAGATGTGGGGGCCTTTTATAAGAGGAGAGGAGGGGCACTTTTGGAAAGTAAAGAAATATTACTTTATTTGAAAATGTGTTTCGGTTTTAAAAGGTCCCACATTGATATAATTCGTGGATAAGGTGATAAGGGTTCTAAATCCACTCATCCAATTGGTTTTGGACATGTGTAGTTCATATATTTTACATTATCATTCCATTTTATTTAAATCGTCAAATAATGATGTCATCGCTGCATCATTATTATGTCATAAATAATTTAATTTATTTAATGTCTAAAAATTATAAAAAAAATACTATGATGTAGGAAAACTTTCTAGATTTCCAATGATAATTTATAATCAAAAATAGGATCTTTATAACCCCATGTAAAAATTGTTTTTGTAAAACATATTATGTTTGTGTCGTTTTTACTTTTACATTAAATAAAAAGTTATTTATGTCATTTTCCAACCAAAGTGTCTCCATGGGGTCCCCAAGTTGACCCATGGATTGTCTTAGTCGGAAATGACACAACCAATGAGGGTAGGACATGTGTCAAGCTCATCTTAGTTTATTAAAGAATTATTTTTACCTTAAACTACATTAATTACCACTAATCGCGATTAAGAACTTAATAAGTTACTATTCACCAAAAAATTATTATACCCTCATTGAACCACATTTTACTTCTTAATGACAACCATGTATGTCGGATTTTTGAAATTCAAAACACAATGATGGCAAAATTTCATTTAAACGGAAAATCAGTCTTTATAAGTACCACTTAGTGGTTTCACTATTCATCAAAAATTGATGTTTTCAGAAAATTACCAAAAATTCACCCTAAGCTATATTTGATATTACGAATTCAAAAATGAAGTCTATTTTACAAAATTCAAAACATATAAGTCACATTAATTAATTTAATAATGAATTCCCGCTGTCAGAGAAAATAGTGTGTTTTTATGAAACAATAAGTATCAAAAGATTGACACTAGTTTAAGTCCAATTTCAAAGTGAAAATAATTCCAACGACCACTATTGGATTTAATGGTAAAAATATTTTCTAATTTCACTTCAAAACAAATTCAAAATATAATCTAATAATAAAAATAAATTAGATTAAAAAGATGTTTTGAATTAAAATACAACATTTTACACTATTCATTAAAAAATGAACTCTATCAGAAAGGTACCAAAAATTTACACAAAGTAAATTTTGATCTCCCGATTCTAAAGAAGAGTTATATTTGGTCCAATAGAATTTATAAGATTGATCAAAACTGTATTTAATGACGGTTCTCCATCAAAAGGTGATAAGTGGACCTTTCTTGAAAATTAGGGTATAAATGCCTAAAATTGAACTCTTTCCGTATTTTAAGCCTTTATCTTTTATTGGGTAAATGTAAAAACATTTAAAAACATATATAATCATATTTTAGTTATTTCTATCTATTCCCGCCAGTACAACGGCTACTCGTTAACTAACATTTAAAATAATATTATTTTATTACTTGTGTGCAACGTATGTTTTAAAAGAAACTCATCGTTGTGTACCGAGTACGCTATCGAACGTAGAAACCCCTTTTAATTAAAATTAATATTTAATTCATAAATATTAATAAATATGAAAATTCTTTATTCTTTATTTACCTGGGATGTTACATCCTTCCCCCCTTTTGGGAATTGTGTCCTCGCAATTTTATTCACTTATCAAAATAAGTGGGGGTATTTATCCCTCATAGCATTTTCAGATTCCCACGTTGCCTCTTCAATCACATGGTTTTTCCACAAAACCTTTACCCGATGAAAAACCTTATTCCGTAACACCTGCTCCCTGTGGTCAAGAATCTGGACCGGTTGTTCCTCATAAGATAGGTTCTCTTCCAGCTGAACTACCTCTGGACTCAAAACATGAGATGGATCTGGCATATACTTTCTCAACATTGAAACATGAAAAACATTGTGTACCTGATAAACTCGGAGGTAAAGCCACCCGGTATGCAACTGATCCAACTCTCTCCAGAATTTCATATGGTTCAATAAACCTTGGACTCAGGTTTCCTTTCATACCAAATCTCATCACACTTTTCCAAGGAGAAACCTTGAGAAAAACATGATCACCTACCTCGAAAGATAGATCCTTCCTCCTGTTATCCGCATAACTCTTCTTCCTGCTCTGAGCTGTTCTCATGTACTTCTGAATCAACTGAACTTTTTCTACCATCTCTTCTACCAATTCTGGTCCCATCAGCTTCCTTTCACCCACTTCATTCCAAAACACTGGAGTTCGACAACGCTTCCCATATAATGCCTCAAATGGTGCCATCTGTATACTGGAATGAAAACTGTTATTATAAGAAAACTCAACCAAAGAAAGATATTGGTCCCAACTTCCCTGATAATCCATAGAACAAGCTCGTAGAATATCCTCCAATGTCTGGATTGTTCATTCTGACTGCCCATCTGATTGAGGATGAAAAGCTGTACTAAAATTTAATTCAGTACCCAACGACTTCTGAAGGCCTTTCCAAAAGTTAGAAGTAAACCTGGGATCACGATCCGATAAAATGGAGAGAGGAACTCCATGTAACCTGACTATTTCTTTAAGATACAAACGGGAAAGTTGATCAAGAGAGAAAGTATCTCGTATAGAAAGGAAATGAGCAGATTTGGTCAAGCGATCAACAATAACCCAGATTTCATTATTACCTCGATATGTCTTTGGTAATCCAACAACAAAGTCCATGGATATATTCTCCCATTTCCACTCTGGCACTGGTAAAGGCTGAAACATCCCTTTCGGTAACTGCCGCTCTGCTTTAACCTGTTGACATGTCAAACACTTCACAGTAAAATCAGCAATGTCTATTTTCATTCCATCCCACCAGTAATACTCCCGTAGATCTATGTACATCTTAGTACTGCCAGGATGAACTGAAAACGGAGAACTATGAGCTTCACATAACAACTCATTCTTCAAATGTGAATCATAAGGCACACATAACCTCTTCCCAAACCTCAAAACACAAACACAAACTTATCCAAGAACTCATGGAAAATTTTATTCTTAAGGTCCATGAATACAGCAGGTGCATTGGTTAACCCAAAAGGCCTAACTACAAATTCATAATGGCCATATCTAGTATGGAACACAGTCCTCAGAACGTCTTCTTCTTTTACTTTCAACTGATGGTACCCCGACCTCAAGTCAATCTTCGAAAAATACTGAGCTCCCTGGAGCTGATACCACTTCCTTCGATGGCCCAACATCTGCTGAAGTTGTTGCAAAGGATTTCTCCACCCCTTTATGCTTGTAGTCTGGCTGCATTCCCCCAGTTGAGTTCATCGTTGGACACTCGTTTGCATAATGACCCATTTCATTACACTTAAAACATCTTACCGTTGGCTTTTCATTTCCTTCTTGATCATCTTCCTTACAGTTACGAGCAATATGACCAGACTTACCACACCGAAAGCACTTACCAGACGTGGATAAACATTCTCCAGGATGCATTTTACCACACTTCTCACAGGATGGATATTTGGTTTTCTTACCTCCTTGCTTCTTTGATGAATTCTTCCCCTTTGCCTGCCAACTAGACCTCTTATTCTGTTGTTTGTCATAGAACACTTTATCATCGGCAAACTCCATTTCCACCTTCTCCGCACATTGAACAAGTTTTTCATAACTTTTGAACTCACGAGAAGCTAAAGCCCTTCGATACTTTGGCTTTAACCCTGAGTAAAAACGGTTTATTTTACTATCAAGATCTCATATGAAGTTTGGAGCATACCTGCCAATCGAGTGAACTTTTCTTCATAAGCAGCCACTGAATCATCCTCCTGCCTCAATTCTAGAAACTGTTTTTCCATCCTAAGATGAACCACCTTAGGAAAATATTTCTCAAGAAACATACCTTTGAATTCGTCCTAGTGAAGATCCTCAATCTCATCACTATCCCTTATATTTTTCACCATCGACCACCACTGATCAGCTTCACCTTCAAAATGGTAAACAGCAAGACTAACATTTTGATGTTCTGAACACCCCATGACATCAATAATCTTCTCCAGTGCTTTAATCCACCCTTCAGCTTGCACAGGGTCAGATGATCCTCTGAATGATGGGGGATGTTGCCTCATGAAATGTTCCACCACTGACATGTTCCTCTGCGGTTGGTCTGGCTGATCTCGTGCATGGATACCACCACCATTTATAGCCTGAGTCAACTGTGCCATCACTGCAACAAACTGTTCAGTTCCGATTCCAACCATCTCAGGTTGCTGATTTGGAAGGTTATCTTCCTCTTGATGTCGTCCTAACATAGCTACTTTGTTTCCTCTGCAAAAAACCATTCTGAACACAGAAATATCTTAGGTGAAGCAACATGGTAATCCGTAAATGCTATATCATTTCAAACATATTATAATTTTACACTTTTATAACTCTTAAAGTTTTCTAAACCGACCTCTGATACCAACTATAAGGCCCCAGCCTTAAACCTTACTTAATATTGAATTAAATGAATAATTCACATCGAGGATCTTTTCAGGTTTAGAGTTTTAGAGAATTATAACATAACTATTACATCTCAAAATATTACAAAGTAGTCACTTCTACTAAGTTTCCATAATAAAAAACCTCTTAAAAAGAAACGTGTCTAGTTCCATGTTTTATAAAGGATTACATTCCCTTGATCCCATCCTTGACCTTATTCCACATTAAGTCCTGTGAAAAACATTTCAAAAAAACTTGGGGTGAGCATAAACAGCTCAGTAAGGGATACACAAAGAATGAAAACTGTTAGTTTTTCAAAATCAAGTAAACCATGTATACTCTATCAAAGTAATACCTTCACCTTCATGAAGTAGTAAAAACTCTTCACTGAATAAAGTATCATTACTTACCTTTTTGTAACCAAAGTATTACCATAAAACCCATATAAAGAACACATAACATATATAAATGTAACTTGGGACATAAACATACTTAAGTGGAATAACCATACGGTCGACTTCCACACATATCACTTAATGGAATAGCCATACGGCCAATTTCCATACATACTTAATGGAATAGCCATACGGCCGACTTCCATACCCAATGCATTGGAGGTTATAACGTAACCACCCATCCTGGTATTCACGGCACCACCCGTCATATGGTTTATAACGTAACCACCCGTTAAAATGTCCAAGTACCAATATAAAATCATAAAATATAAAACCAATATAAAGGAATGATAACATTTCCACATTTCAATCACAATATATCATAATAGATTCCTTTATCAAAACCATTTTCAATACCAAAATACATAAAAGAGTATATGGTATTTATTTTATTTTAAAAACATTACGGCTTGTTGAGGAAGCCAAAGACCAAATAATACTCGTCGCGGCGGAAAAAGTCATTGTCACCGCGTACGTTAAAAAAACATTCCTTTTAGTCGTTTAGTAAAACGCTTCGTAGAAAAAGATTCCTTTTGTATAAATGTAAAAGTCAAAGGAGTTTATACACCGTATAAAAGAAAGTTGTGTATAAACCGAAATATGCCTCAATGAAAGGATATTGAGACGAAGTCCCTTACCTCGGGTCCGACTTGAATCGATCGTTCTTTAACATCCTGAATAATAAACTTGAGTTAATTTATACTTGATTAAGAACCTTTTTAAAGTTCATTATTCCGTTTATATCACTTATTGCCATGTTATAAACATTATGTAACCATTTATGTTAATAATGTTTGTTTTCTCAATATTTGGTTCTTAAGTAGAAAGTGGACTTCTTACAATTACATGTTGTTCGTGTGGTCAAAGGTTCTTTATATCCAGAATGAAATTCCCGATTTGGATATAATATGTATCATATATATCCAGAATATAAATGTATTTATAATATTACATAATCATTTAGAGGTAATAAATGAAATGCACCGTTCATGGAGACGGTAAGCCGTACGTACGCATGAACGCTACTTTCATTTCTTTGTCATATTAATGGAATTAAAACTAAATGAGAGGTATGTATATTTTAATTCCAGAATTATATTCATCATTTAGATATATCATTAATTATATATATACATTATATACATGTACTTTTAATAGTACATTACATTTGGGGATAAGAAATGAAATGCACCGTTCATGGAGACGGTAAGCCGTACGTACGCATGAACGCTACTTTCATTTCTATATCATACTTTAATGGAAAGAAATAATAATGGTATATAGGTATATTGTAATTCCAGTATAACATCATATATAATAACTTTAAATCCATCCTTTACACGTCACACATATGGCATTAACGAATCACATCACTTTGAGGGGGCGGTAGTCCGCACTTCCTTAAATGAAGATAGCGTGTTTACCCATAATGGAAACCATAAAGGTATTCCCAAAATGAAAAACACAGAAGCTTGAGGAAAACATAAACATATCATATATCATATATAAAAATAATTACATCATAATGGCCACCTTTGAAGGTGTTAAATGAGTATTGAACAATCATCGTTTCGGGAGGCAGAATTTCGCCATCCACGGAAACCGTATGTTCTTTAACCATTTGATGTAGTTGTGTGAGAGTGTAGCTCGAATAAATCTTATAAAAAAATCCTAGTATATTAAAGATACTTGTGTTGTTACAAAATAAGTAAATAAAAAGTGTTTAGGGGGTTGGAGAAACAAAATAAAACAAATGAACATGAGAGAATGAATTACCTTTAAAAGTGTTACTCCTATTGATTTGAGCCTAAAGGCTTCCTCTGAAAGGATTATGCCCAAAGGGAATCCTCTAGGATGAGGAGAGGGATGTGGAGAGAGTAAATGGGCAGGGGTTGGCTGAGCCAAAGGCTTTAGGAGTGTGTAAAATGAGGTAGAGGGGGGGCCTTTTATAAGAGGAGAGGAGGGGCACTTTTGGAAAGTAAAGAAATATTACTTTATTTGAAAATGTGTTTCGGTTTTAAAATGTCCCACATTGATATAATTAGTGGATAAGGTGATACGGGTTCGAAATCCACTCATTCAATTGGTTTTGGACATGTGTAGTTCATAGATTTTACATTATCATTCCATTTTATTTAAATCGTCAAATAATGATGTCATCGCTGCATCATTATTATGTCATAAATAATTTAATTTATTTAATGTCTAAAAATTATAAAAAAAATACTATGATGTAGAAAATATTTTTATCTTTCCAATGAGAATTTATAAAAAAAAATCTGATCTTTATAACCCCATCTAAAAATTGTTTTTGTAAAACATATTATGTTTGTGTCATTTTTACTTTTACATTAAATAAAAAGTTATTTATGTCATTTCCCAACCAAAGTGTCTCCAGGGGGTCCCCAAGTTGACCCATGGCTTTTCTTGGTCTGCCATGACACAACCAATGAGGGTAGGACATGTGTCAAGCTCATCTTATTTTATTAAAGCATTATTTTTACCTTAAACTACACTAATTACCACTAATCGCGATTAAGAACTTAATAAGTTACTATTCACCAAAAAATTATTATAACCTCATTGAACCACATTTTACTTCTTAATGACAACAATGTATGTCAGATTTTTGAAATTAAAAACACAATGATGGCAAAATTTCATTTAAACGGAAAATCAGTCTTTATAAGTACCACTTAGTGGTTTCACTATTCATCAAAAATTGAAGTTTTTCAGAAAATTACCAAAAATTCACCCTAAGCTATATTTGATATTACGAATTCAAAAATGAAGTCTATTTTACAAAATTCAAAACATATAAGTCACATTAATTAATTTAATAATTAATTCCCGCTGTCAGAGCAAATAGCGTGTTTTTATGAAACAATAAGTATCAAAAGATTGACACTAGTTTAAGTCCGATTTCAAAGTGAAATTAATTCCAACGACCACTATTGGATTTAATGGTAAAAATATTTTCTAATTTCACTTCAAAACAAATTCAATAGATAATCTAATCATAAAAATAAATTATATTAAAAAGAGGTTTTGATTTAAAATACAACATTTTACACTATTCATTAAAAAAATGAACTTTATCAGAATGGTACCAAAAATTTACACAAAATAAATTTTGATGTCCCGATTCTAAAGAAGAGTTATATTTGGTCTAATAGAATTTATAAGATTGATCAAAACTATATTTAATGACGGTTCTCCGTCAAAAGGTGATAAGTGGACCTTTCTTGAAAATTAGGGTATAAATGCCTAAAATTGAACTCTTTCCGTATTTTAAGCCTTTATCTTTTATTGGGTAAATGTAAAAACATTTAAAAACATATATAATCATATTTTAGTTATTTATATCTATTCTCGCCAGTACAACGGCTACTCGTTAACTAACATTTAAAATAACATTATTTTATTACTTGTGTGCAACGTAAGTTTTAAAAGAAACTCATCGTTGCGTACCGAGTACGCTATCGAACATAGAAACCCCTTTTAATTAAAATTAACAATTAATTCGTAAATATTAATAAATATGAAAATTATTTATTCTTTATTTACCTGGGATGTTACAACTTCGGTGAAGCTATAGGGTACCCAAATAGTGCTTTACACGTGCACCAGATTCTACCAAGCCCGAAATGACCATTTTCAAAAAAAAACCCCAAAAAATCAAACTGGGACTCAACCCGCTTAACCAAAAAATTATATAAGACAAAGGATGAATAAAATAATTAATTTAAAATAGTATTTTTGGGTTTTGGTGTGATTAAATAGTCATATTTATAACTTCCTAACATTCCACTCTTACAAATGGAATAGCCATACAACTGACTTCCATACCCAATGCATTGCAGGTTATAAGGTTTCCACATATCCGTGGTTTATCATGGAACCACCCATCTTTGGTTTATTACATAACCACCCATATTATGATTATCACATAACCACCCGTAAAATTTCCATGTACCATTATTTAATCATAACACATAAAATATTCCAATTATCAATATTTCACTCATAAAATTCTATTTGTAATCACAAGAAATCATTTGAAGATGTTGAAATCCAAAATCCATTTTTAAAACAATTTCCACACCAAAATACCAAAAAGATGGAATAATGGATTTTATTTTTCTATTTAAGAACATTACGTCTTATAGAGGAAGTTTAATATCCAATAATGGTTATGGCGGAAAAGAAGTCGTTATCGCTGTATATGTTAGAAAACATTCAATCTATCCTTCTGAAAATTATGAAATATGATTTGTATAAAATGATTAAATTTGAAAACCATTGAATTAATTTCAAAATATACATATAATTTCATTTAAAACTCTTTTATGTCCATATAAATGAATATGTAAATTTATATCATGAAGGAAAATATTTTGGAATTAAATCATTAAATGTTCAAGGTGACCCATACAGCTTTGGATATTTAAATCCTAAAATTGATGAATTAATAAATATACCTAAATTTTAAATAACAATATAATAGATAAAATACGTATATTAAATGTCATAGATTCTGTATATAATCATAATAAAATAATAACCGTTCATATTATAATGAATTTCTGTAATGAATGAAGACAGACACAAAGTCCCTTACCTTGTGTCTGATTCATCATGTGTGTTCATTATCATCATTAATAATAAAAATAGATTAATTTATACTTTCCTGATAATATTTTATATTTTTATTATTCATATAATATAAACTATTACCATGTTATAACAATTACACAATTTTTTATGTTCGCATCTAATGTTTTGTCGATATTCGGTGCTTGAGTAGAAGATGAACTTTGTATGACAACTGTAGCCCATGAGGTAAAATTTTAATCACATCAAAAATATATAAAATCATTAAAATAACATATATTTTCATTATATAAGTATTTATAATATTATCTAAAGAAAAAAAACAAACACAGTTCATGGAGACGATTGGCCATACGTACGCATGAATACTGTTTTTTGTTCTTCTTCACATATTGAAAGAATGAAGGTTAAATGAAAGGTATTTAAATATGAATAAATAAATGATATCATTAAATTAAAAATAGTTTTTAGGTGTATCAAATACTTTTACTAAAAAAAATTTATACACTCCATGTGATGTGTGGAAAAATCACAAAACTTTGAGGAGGCGAAAGTCCACACATCCCTAAATGAAGTTATTGTATAACCAACATTTGGAAAGCATGATGTCATGTGTAATATACCTTTTACAAAATATTAAGTAGTTTATAATTTAAATATAGGAATATTATTTGACCATAATAATGGTTTTAATAATAGATATGATGGTTTCAAAGTAAAAAATAACAAAAACATTATTCACGGAGGCGATTAACCTGCATACCATGGACAACAGTTTCTTATTTTTGAATAAGAGGAGGTGAGAAATTAAATGCATACAATATATTCGATTAGAAACATAAAATTATATTATGTACATGATTTTTTATTTCCAATTCAATGATGGATGATGTATGTGAGAATAATTTATAAAAAGTACATAAACTAAGAGAGGTACTTTTAGAAAATTACATCTTGAATATCATATCCTTGAAAGACACTTGAAGACCTAGATTTGGTGTTTTGGTGAGAGAAGAATCACATGGACGTTGCGAGAGTGAGGAGGAGGTGTTTCGGATGATAATTTATGAGATAAAACGTATTTTGGATCTAAATGTACAGGTGAGGGATTTTATTTATACATGAGGATATGTGGGTTCAAGTGTTTATTTTATTTATTATTTTAAATTAAAAGCTAACCATATAATTATGGAATTAAATTACACGGCTTTGGATTGTAATTAATGTTTTATTGGAACTTTATGGACGATAAAAACATCAAACCCAATTAATTTTTGTATTTTTTACATATTTTATGCTTTTAACTTTTAATTTTATCCCCTGTCAAAATTTTACTTTTACTACAGTAAATTATCTTATTACCATCGTTTTTTATATCTAGAAATTAAATTAACCATAGAAAAAAATTTGGAACTTATTATTCCAAATATTTAATCCATTATACATAATTCAATTCATAGAACTGGGATAACCAGATATATAATTATTTTTGCAGACCAAACTAAAAAGAAGATTTTTTAAAGTGAAATGTTCTAATTTTTGAAATGTTTTTATATCAAATTTTAATATGAATAAGAATCAATTGAACTATATTGGATTATATTAAAATAAAATCATCTAATAATAACATATATCCATATTAAAGGAAAACCTTATTATATAATTAAATTAGATGAAATGTGGTTTTGGACTAAAATGCCATATTTTTTAGTATTCATTATAATATTAAATTTATCAGAAAAATAAAAATAATTCATCCAAAGTAAATTTATATGTATCTATAATAAAAAATATATTTATGTTTTCAAATATAATATATAAAATCTAAAGAAATTATATTTTATATTGGTTCTCTATCAAATGGTTGAAAATTTCATTTAAAAAAACAGTCATTCAATCCATAAAATTGTATTTGTTTTTATAAAAATTATAGAAAAAACATAAGTTGAATTTTAAACATTATACTGATTTTATATTTCTTTAATATAATAAAAAAATTGTAATTTTATAATTTTTTATACACAATCATTCAAATTTATATGTATTTTCATAAAAACACATCCTTTATATTCAATTGGTTTTTATTTAATTTCCTAATTAATTTTGTAACCAATGAATCATTATATAAAAATGAGTAAGAAAATTTCCCAAAGTTATTCATTTTTATTCACAGTATTCTAATTTTATATGATATCAATGATATTTAATTATAATATTACGTTGGTTATTTAAGTGAAATGTGGCGTATCATATATACTATCAAATAGAGGGCTTCCTTTTAAAAATTCCGGATTCTTTATTCTCCCCCATTTTGGAAATTTCTTACTCGAAAATTGATTTTGCGTTTGGTAAATAAGGTGCGAATTTAAAAAATACCTTCATTACAATCCCACATTGGAAAAAGGATTAATAAACATCATCTTTAAAAGATGGAATGGGAATTAAGAATATTACCTGAGATAACACATACTAGGGTTCCGTGTAGGAAAACATAGATGTGGATGTGAAAAATAACGAACATGTTTTTATTGAGTATAATAGAAAAGAAATTTTATGAAGAATCTAACAATCACATAGCTATAAGTTTTTGATTGATTAAATAGTCATTGACATTATATTTGAAAAATTAAATGGAATATTATTTTGTTTTAAGATCATTTTTATAATGTTTTGTAATTAATTTATGAAATTGAATAACAAAATATGGAAACACACTTACCTGTTAAGTAGTGTATCACACCTTAGTTAATTTTCACAAAAATATCATCTTTTTCTCCAAATTATTAGTAATCTAGGTGATTTTTTAAAATCTGAAAACACTAGAATCAACATCTATAGAATTATATAATCCAATAAATATTAGCTATCTTTTCATCCTTCTAAATTTTACCAAAACCAAAAAGATTTGGATAATATTTGATAATTTCTCCAAAAATAATAAACCATTAAACGAGGGAAAAATAATTTTAATCTAGAGAATTATAAAGTAATTACCAAAATTTAACAAAGAAAATTTGATAAATAATTAACCTTAAAATTCATCAAAATAATAAAAACATATATTGAAACTAAATAATTATAAGGATTTGAAAAAATAGTATTCCTAGATAAATTTTAACATTTTTCTCTAAATAAAATCAATCACTCTTAATGTATCATACCGAAAATGTAATTTCAAAAATCACATATTCTATATGATGGGTTAATAATTTCCATAAATAACCCAAATCTCTTTATGTATAAAATCAAAATATATATTCAATAAAATTAAAAGTTAACCATTACTCCTCAAATAAATTCCCATATTATTCTATTTTTATTAGTCTAATATGATTCCCAAAATAGTTTTCATATTCCAAAATAACATTTATCTCTTAATTCCAAAATCATTTTCAAGTTACAAGGATATACATTTGATAAAACATATGTTCCCAAAACCAACTTCTTTTTATTCCATCACCTAATTTGACTAAAAATAAAAATTCATACTAACCAAAGACTTCATGTAGGTTTGTTTTGGGATATAAAACCTTATCACCCTTCAATTTTGGGTTCAATTCTCACGAGTTTGTCATATGTGGTGGTTTTTCACCCATCATATAGTGTTTCATTTTTCTAAAATAATATAATTCTTATCACATTCACTAATACGATAAAAGCCTAAAAAGTAACCATTACCTATTTTAGTATTTGGGGTTATCTGATGCCATTATTTTTTCATCACTAAATGTAATATACCATAATTACCTATAAATCAATGATCATATAAACCCTAAATATTATCCTTTCCATTATAATTATGTCCACACAAGAAAATATAACACTTATTCGAATAAAATTTTAACATAAAAAAATTATGGTTATAAATAATAGAAAATTAATTCCAATGTAATCCAATAATAAAAATATAGTTAATAATTTTAAATATTTCATCAGCCATATATCTAACACAAATCATGAACCCATTAAATATAGACTACTTAATCATTCAGAATTATTCATGTTCCCCTAACCACAATTATCCATCATATTCTTTAATACATCTTTCCTAAAACAAAAAATGAATCATGTATTAATATTCCATAATGTCCAAACAAGAGTCAAGAAATAATCCATACAATTCATATGTCATTTTTGGATTCCTCATCTTCAATTGGAAAAGGCATTAGTTATTTATAAACATATATTTGTATGGTCCTTCCAATTCCATTCCCAAACCTTCATTGTAGGAAATCCATTTGCATAATGATCATACTATCCACATTAAAAACATTCAATTGATCACTCAGAATGAAATTTTTTCCCTTTCATATAGTTAACTAAACACTTCCTTTTTCCTTGGTATTTCATTACTTTATGAAATTCCTTTCCAAATCCACAAAACCATTCCATCCCTTTAAAACGTATTTCAAGGTTTTTATTTCCACATCACTGACACATATATTGATGAATATTCTTACCATTACGATCATTATTACCTGAACATCCACATGGATTCATCTATCTCATATATGATGCATTATAAAAATCACTAAGGTTCAAGTGGTAAATAATTACTCTTGATAGCTGGTTTAGAATAACAATTAGAGTTCTCATTGCAACTCCTATTTTGTTTTGTTTGTTATTTATAGAACCACCACATTTTCATTCACATCTATTATTACATTAGTACCTGCAGGATCCATCGATTTACTAAAACCAAATTGTTCTGTGTCAGTATGAAAATGAAATAATCATATATTATCTTACTATCAATATAAAAACATAGATATACATAATAATTTTATCTCAAACCCATTCAATTTATCTAAAATATCAATGACTCTTTCAATTATGCTAACCATTTTGGTTATATTCATCCACCAACATATGTTTATATATCACCCTAACTTCAAAAGTTGACTAAACCATCATAGGATGCCAACTATAAGTCCCTATTATTAAAAATTACATAATATTGAGTTATGTCAATAATTTGACAATATATCTCATACATGATCATTTTATGTTTAGATCATTATATAATTAGTCCATAACTCATACATAAAAACTCCAATATTAAAAATGTTGACACTTATACTCACTAAAAATTTTATCATAAAAATAAAATATTTAAAATGATAAAAGTTTTTGTTTCATGTCTAATCATCATAACTTTTACATGATCCTATCCATTACTCTATTCCACTTTAAATCCTATAAATAACTTGTCAAAACATTGGATGAGCATAAAAATATCATTAAGAGATACACAAAGAAGGAAATGTGTTACTATTGTGTAAAAATTTAAACCATGAATATATTATCATAATGTAATACATTTAACCTTTATGAATTTTTATAAAATCTTCACTGAAAATAAGATCATTGAACAAAATTTTCATTGTCAATAGATTACCACAAAACCCATAAAAATTATATTTAACATATAATGATAACTCATAAAATAATCATACATAAATGGAATAACCCTTTGTTCAACATACACCCATTTAAATCATGAATAATGGATATCCATGATATCAACTACCATACATTTTACTCATTCAAATAGAATATCAATATTTCTGATTTCCATACCCAATGCATTGGAGGTTATAACATAACCAACCATCATTGGTTTATTATGGAACAATTCGTTTTGGTTTATCACATAACCACCCATATTTTTTTATCACGTAAACACCCATAAAATTTCCATGTATCATTATATAATAATAACACATGATTGTTTTTTTGTTATCAACATTTCACTTAAATAATTCCATTTTCAATCACAAGAAGTCATTTCAAGAAATTGAAATCATAAATCCATTTTTCAAGCCATTTTTTAAATTCAAAAATACCCAAAAAATTATATAATTATTTTATTTTCATTTAAAAACATTAAGTCTTACAGAGGAATCTATATATCAAATAACGGTTATAGTGTGATAGATGTCATTGTTTCCACATATATTAAAAAATAGTCATTTCTTCCTTTTGTAAAGAAAGTGAAACACTTCTTTTAAAAAGATTCCTTTTTAAAAGAAATGAATGAAATTAAAAATAGGCATAAAATTCCCTTTATAATCCTTCTAAACTCATATAAAAAATATGTAAATTAATATCATGAAAGAAATGTTTTGGAAATTAACTCTTCAAACATTCAAGGTGTCCAATACCACTTAGAACATTTAAATCCGAAACTCCATGAATTGATAAAATTAACAAAACATTAATTAAAATATTTGTAAATAAAATAATTATATTAAATGTCATAGTGGATGTATATACACTTAATAAAACAATAAAGGATCATATTATAGTGAAATGCCTCAATGAATGTTGATTGAGACGAAACCCCTTACCTCGAGTTAGATTCATCACATGATTTATTTGTCTTTCTAAATAATAAAAATATGTTAATTTTTACATTATTTAGAACCTATTACATGTTTATTATTCCTTTTATATCAATTATTCCATGTTAAATAAATTACACTAATATTTAATTAATATCATATGTTTTTGTGAATGGTCTGTTCTTGAGTCAAAAATGAACTTGGTATGATATCAACATCCCATGGGGTCATTATTACATCATCTACAGAATATAATACAGGATTGAAATATAATATATATTCATTATATAATTATTTATAATAATCTTTTTAGGATAACTAGAAACATCATTCCTGGAGATGGTAGGTCGTACATACACATGAACACTATTTTTTGATTTTCCTTTCATATTAAATGAACCTACATTAAATGAAAGATATGTAAATATTTATTCACATATAATATCGTTAAAATATCAATAATATTTCATGCATATTATTTTTTTTTACTAAAACATTATTTAATACATTCCATGTGATGTGTGAACAAGTCACATTATTTTGGGGAAGCGGTACTCCACACGTCCCCAAACAATGTTATCGTACAACCAAAATTTGGAAAGTATTAAGGAATATTTGGTATAAAATTTTCATAATATTTAATTTCTTATAATAAAAATATTAAAATATTATTTGACCATAATATTATTTTTAATACCAGATATGAATGTGGTAATGGAATAATGAACAAAACTACTATTCACAAAGGCCCTTAACCAGCATAATGTGGACATCAATTTCGTTTATTAGAATAAATGGTGCAGAAAATGAAATAAATAGATATATTAAATTATAAACATAACACTCCTGTATGAACATGATTCCAATGTAATCATGCTTTTATAGATGATGTATGTGATGACAAACTAGAAATGGAAAATAAATTAAGAGAGGTACTTTGAGAAAATTACCTCTGGAATTTACCCTCCTTGAAAGAACTTTGAGGACCTAGGATTTGGTCTTTTGGTGAGACTAGAAGAAAATGGAAGTGGGGAGAGTCAGTAGAAGAGGTTATGAAATATATTTTTGTAGAAACAATGATTTTTTTTTTTTGAAATGGGGATGTGAGGGTGTTATTTATACTTGAAGAGTGGTCGGTTCAGGTAATTTAATTATTTATTATTTTATATTAAAAGATAACCATATTGGGTTGGAATTAAATTATAGGAAATTGGATTGTAATTAATGTTTTATAGTCTGTTTAGGTTTTAACAACACCTCAAACACCATTTAAATTTTTTTTGTTCTTAAGAATGATAATATTTTAAATTTAAATTTTAAACCTTGTCAAAAATATTTCTTCTAATACGGTAAATAAATTTTTTACCTGGTAATATTTTTGTATAATGAAACTAAATTGACCATTCTACATAATTTGGACCATATTATTACAAATATTTTAACCATATTTCTAATTAATTTCAAATAATTGGGGAAATTAGATTTAAAATTAATTCTGTAGAGAAAACTAAAAGGCATGTTTTAAAAGTTAAATATTGAAATGTTAGAAATGTTATCATATCTAATTTCAATTTAAAAAAACATTAATGAAATAAATTTGAATAAATGATAAAAATTCATCAAATTATATCATATAACCATTTAAATGGACAATCTAACAATATAAATAAAATTGACGAAATGTAGTTTTGAACTAAATTGAAGAATTTTTCACTATTCATTAAAATATGAAATTTATCAGAAAAATACCAAACATTTATCCAAAGTAAATTTTCATTTCACCCTTCCAATGAATAAGTTCATTTTTTGACATAGAAAAAATAAATGTGATGAAAACTATATTTAATTTTTTTTCACCATCAAAAGGTGGAAAACATCAATTTTTAGAAAAACACTCATTTTATCTATAAAATAATATTTGTTCTTATAAAAATTATAAAAAATATAAGTTTAATTTCAAAAATTATTTTACTTTATATGTCATTACTATAATCCAACAATAGTGATTTTATTATTCTAAATACATAATTATTCACTTTCAAATGGTTTTTCAGAAAAACACATCCATTATATATATTTTTTTATATAATTTCATAATTAATTTTGTAACGAATGAATCCTCATATAAACACATGTAAACCATATTTTCCTAATTAAGTTAATCATTTTCATTACAAAAACTATAATGGATGTATGATAACTATCATATTAAATAATATTATTATTATTTTCATTTATTAAAAATGTGGTGTCTTATGTGTACTATTGAATATAGTGTTTATTTTTTAAAAAAATATGGATATTACAATAGGGGTGGCAGACTATAGATTTATCTTAGATTCCTTAGGGAGCGCCTTGATCGCTCATGGATGCCCTTCTAATTCATGGATGTCATTTTCCATGTTTTAGTCCCACCTTGGAACGCAATCCATATATATCAGTGCATGCCCAGTATGGCACCACAAGATCCCTTCTTTACTATTGCATTATTCCTTAGATACACTCCAATGATCTATCATGGTTTCTCTGGAAACAATGTTATTTGGTTATATCCTTATTCCTGGAAATTACTTATCCTGTTTTACCTTGGATGTATTCATTGGACTCAGTTTGATCATATTATTATGGAACTCGTTGGATGATTCTCCTTGGTTTACACTCTCAACCCTATAGCAAGGATACATCTCCTAGTGATCTGGAGAACCATGAGATCTATGTTTTCTTTCCCATTTTCATGGAACCCTTTAACTACTAAATCATGTTTCATGTTTCCTTGTTTTATCATGGAACCCTACCAGTACTATCATGAGGTGATGTTAGTGATGGTTATGCCACATTTTAGTGAATTATATAAACTAAACTAAATTAAATAATGAATTGGTTAAATTTTTGAAAACTAGTTGAGGTATAAAGGAGGTACACGGTTATTTGAATCACTATACTTCTATACTATTATATATGATTAATTTTTCACCATTATATTAATATTACATAGCTAGGAGGTTATAGAAACCATTGGTGGTGGCCTAATAAGATTTCTATCAAAACCTATCTGGGATTCAATTGGTTACCAGGAAGAATATATGTTTGCAGTTGTTGAAGAAGTGATGTATCTAGATTTTGGTAGATTATGTCTTCATTTCATAGGATTCAGTAGGTAGAAGATGACCAAGATAGAGCTTGGTATGCTTGGGGTTAGACTTCTACTCCTTTTTTCTACTTAGTTATAACATCTATTGTTTGCTTCTTGGTATCTTTGTTTTCCATCCTTCTAGATATACGAAATATATCATCAACTCCTTATTAGCATATGGATGTTTATATCGATTTCACATGTTGTTTTATTATTTCACTATTATTTTTTTGTGCTATCCAGTTTACTTATATATCTTCTTCTATTTAACATTGTTTTCTCATATGTTATCTAGTGTGACAATCTTTGGAAATAAGGACATAGACTGCCACAAACATAGTCTAGACCCTTGCTTCTAGTCGATAGCTTCTACTGTTTGAGATGATGGGCTTGAGTCCACGTGGACAACTGTGATCAGGTCACCTTCAGTGGAATCTAGGCCCATGAAATCACATTGTGGTGTCAGAGAGGTTCATTTGTTTATTTACTATTTAGAGACAATATTCATGAGATTAGGGATGCTTAAAAATTGGACCGAACTATATATTGGTCATCATGAACCCATTTTTTGTGTTAATGATTTGTTTTTTTATTTGAAATTGTTGTCCTTTTTTTCCTATTACATTTGATATCATTTCACTATTGTGTGACAAAAACGCTATGTGGTGTTGTATATTATTTTTCATATTGAGATTTCAGTTCATATTTGACTTGATGATATGAACAATAAGATAATTTATACATGCATCCTCATAGGCACCTATAATTCACATGTAATATATATTTTTCATGCCACGCTTGTGAATTTGATTCCTTTTCATTACATGATATGTGTGTGACTGTTGATTGATGTTGTGGTAGTTATATTATATCCTTTATTTTACATGGATGTGATTGAGCGATTATTGGATTCATTTCATGAGGTGTTGTGGACCCATGTGGGTTGATATTGGAAATTTAATGTGTCAATCCATTAGATAAAAATTAAATCGGTGTCATTTTCAATGATAAGCTGTATGGGCCCTGATTCTGTGGGAATGGTGATCGATTTTAAATGAATATTTATATATGTTCTATGAAAAAGAAAACTATACATGTGAAATCATAGCTTTTAAAATGTTATTGATTCACATCCTTATATCACCT
Source organism: Viscum album (assembly GCA_963277665.1). Lineage (NCBI taxonomy): Eukaryota > Viridiplantae > Streptophyta > Magnoliopsida > Santalales > Viscaceae > Viscum > Viscum album. Next base: position 368,370,795 of record OY728146.1, read on the forward strand.
TTTCACATTTATGATAGGTATAGGAGTTAAACTCATATATTATAGATCAAATAAATGAAATTATTTCATGTAAATGATGAGGAAAGGTTCTACCAACCCTTCATCTACTAGATACCCTATAACTTTTACATGTTCACTTACCAATTCATGGAAATATAAGTGGTTATATTGGGAGGTATACCATGGGTAGAGAGCCTTTATTACATTCAACTTCCTCATGTGTTTCTATCTATGAACTTATATACTTATTCTAGGGTGTTTCCTTGGAAATTGTAAACCAATTCTGCCATGATGTCCACATGTCGCCCACCAAAAAGGTCATAAAAACTATGCTTCAAACATTGTGGACCTTGATCTACATTTCATACCTCCAGGAGTGCCAAATGATGCACCACATGAGGTACAAGATTCCCAAACTGATGGCCTTTTTAGAGATAGTTTCTTATGTATGATGCATTCGAAGAGCGGTTCTTCATATGTTGCACCCATGATGGATGATCTGATGCGTGAGTATGACAAGAAGAATCTCCTACCTTTTCAAGGGTTGAAGTTCCAAAGGTTGTTGGATCCTATACAGGGTCCAACCTAGGTATCTTCATGAATCTATAGATGAAATTAGATTAGATGGTAAAGAATTCTGTTTACATTTTGAGTGATTTTCTAATGTGCTGGTGGGATATAGTTACTTAGGATGGTCTCCACCAGGGCATGCTATGTGGACATTTCCATACGATATTATATTATTAGTTCCTTCCTCATACAGTACTAAATGATATATCCAGAGAGTTTGTGGATATAGAGTACGGTCTAATTTCATTTGTGGATTATTCATGTGTTTTACTAAGATTCAATGCTTTTTCACTATTTCTATATGATTCTGAGATTTAGTTTTCTAGAAATTTAATGGAAGGTATCATATAATTCATCTATATTTAGGTGAATGTGTATATACTACCAATGTAAGAACCCAGCTTTTGATCCTATAAGATTTTGTGTATTTCATGATGTTTTTCCAAAGAAGGTTGTTCCAACAGAGTGCGATTCTGATCCTCAATGCGGCTAGAATTAAAATTGATGCGCGTTCACACTATACAGGCTAAATAAATAGCATAACTCCTAAACAGTTGCTTGTATGGTAAAACCGAGGGAACCATTTAATCTGAAACGTGTCGTTTACCATAGGAGGGGTGTATCTTTCCCGGGCGCGGTCCTTCGGTGAAAAACGCCACTAGTGGCGTTTTCGTATTTTAGCGGCCCTGGGTGTGAATTTTATAACCTTTGCACAGAGGCTCGAATTAAAATTCTGAGACCTCCGTTGCACTCAGAACTTGGTCTTTTCCCTAGGGGTGTCTTAACCTCAACCCCGTCGAGGGTTCCGGTACGGGTCTTCTGAAGGAAGATTAAATATAAATCAATTTAAAAATATATGTGTTTTTCGTACTTAAGTAACCCCACCCTCTCCTTATCTCCCTCCAACTCTTTGATCTAGTGGAGGAAACCTCATGTAGCCAAGGAGACCTCCACCTTCTTCATGATCCCCTCCTCTCCATGGTGTTTTCTGGCAGCGGATCATTGTGAAGCGACAGGCTTAGCCCCCGAGGTAGGGCCGTGAATTATTTTTTTACATTGTCACATCACCATTGAATTTGAATTATTGCACCGAACCTCTATTTAATTATCTATATAAAAAAAAATTTTAGTAGGGCTCATTCTGATATTTCCAACACATGTTTCAGTTTGAATTTTGAAGTCTCGTGGTGCCCGGGGTGGCCACGGGAGGTTATCCTGCCAAATAACTATTTTTCCGACGGATCCAGGGTGGTCCCGCAATCTCCAGTAGCGGTGGTCCGAAGCGGCGGTGGTGGAGAGTCTCTCCAGCAGTGGTTGGCGCGAGCTACGGGTGGTGGGATCCTCAGAAGCGGAGGGCAGCGCAGGCTGGCATCAGGGAGCGGCCATCAGAGGTCGCCAGGGTCGAGCAGCTGGGTGAGCTGCGGGCATCGACGACGCCAGCGGGGCACGACGACCAGGGCCGACCGGATTGCCGGTCTGCGTTCATGGGAGACCGAGGACCTCGTGACCCCGACTGGTGATAGGGACCTGCGATACGCGGGTCCCATTGAAGTGGAGCAAGACTGACTCAACCCGGTCTGGGCGAGGCATCCGGCCCGTGCGTGAACCACGTGCCGGTTCAGGCAAACAGTGAGCCGCCCGAACCGGCCTGGCCCACCGTTCGGTCCTTTAAAATTTTAAACGCCCTAAAATTCACACCATGTGTCAGATTCATGTTTTGTCTATGGAAACACATTCCATTAATCGAGACAGATATTTTTGAGATGGTCTCGGGTATTTTTAACTCCTCAGACGTGGGTTTGGTGGCGCGACCTGCCCGTTAAGCGGAATAGTGTTTTTTCGGGCATTCTTGTTTTGGATGGTGCGGGCACATTCGATGTCCGATTTGGGCACCGTCAGTGGAGTTGAAACCCTAGTGTCGGGGTAGATATTACAAGTGTTGTTTGGAGCATTGAAGTTGGAGTTGAGGCGTGGTCCCCACATGCCGTCTTTTAAGCTACTCACAGCTTTTTGCGACATTTACGTTAGGCATCCATTCGGGGAGAATTAATATCCAATTTGACGTGTTTTTCTGAGGCCATCGAAATGGTATAGTCTATCTGACATCTTCCGGGACCAAGAGTGGGCCTCATGAGACACCGTTCGGGCCTAAAGTAGTTGTGAATGACTTTCCATCGGGGGTCCATTCCAGGAAAATGAGTACTCTATCTCGCATGGTTTTCAATGAGGTTTGTAGTGGTGTGATTTGTTGGGGAGTTTCAATCCTTGTTTGAGGTCTTATTAAATTTGGAAACATGAAAGGACGTTGTTCAATGGTTTCTTTGACACACCTCGACCAAACCCACTGTCACAATGTCATCGACACCGAGTGATGGCATGAGCGGAGCAGAGTTATCAGACCAGTTCCAGGTTTACCCTTAGGGTGGGCCGGGAAGTGGGTTACCGGCTGACTTCACGTTTAACCCATCAGCGGGGTTGGGCATTGGGTTACCTGTCTAACTTTCGGGGTTTACCCTCCAGCCAGACTGGGCAGTGGGTTACCAGTTCACTTTCTAAGGTTTACCCTCCAGTGGGGCTGGTCAGTGGGTTACCTGACGTATTTTAGGGTTTACCCTCTAGCGTAGCTGGGCAGTGGGTTACCCATTGACCTACTAGGATTTACCCTCTAGTGGCGCTGGGTAGTGGGTTACCTATTGACCTCTTAGGGTTTACCCTCCAGCGAGGCTAGGTAGTGGGTTACTCATTGACCTCTTAGGGTTTACACTCCATTGAGGTTAGGCAGTGGGTTACCAGACGACTTCTTTCAGACTTAGACATTTCTATAAGGCTAGTAAGTGAATTTTCTCCATGACTACCGAAGAAGGATCCTTGGTTGTAAGGATCAACGATGTGATATCTTTGACATAACCTTAGGACATACGAGGACGAGGGGAACTTTTCCCACCAAGCGGCATCCTTTCGACGTGACCTAAAAGCCGTGCGGGTGAGTTTGAGCCGCCCAAAGCAGATAGTATCAAGGTGCAGTGATTGAGCCCCTTGAATGGTACTTCCTATGTTGACGTGTGGGACATATGGGTTCAGTATTGGATATCCTTATAACTATTGGAGACTCTTCCTGGACTGATCTTGGAGATGGAGATCCCCTTACCCACGCGTTCGGGTTTCTTATTGAGCATATATATAGATATACAACCTACTCTGGATCCCACCAATTGGGTTCAGTTACTCTCCTTCTAGGTAAGGTGAAGACACGCAGAGTATTCCATGTTCTTTTCGTGTTTATCACCTCTTGGTTGGATGAGTCTACTTCTATTCTGTGGTTGGTTGAATTGCAGTCTATTTTACTATACTTTTCCACTGATCATTGTTCTTTCTACTGCTCACTATTTTGGTACCCACTTTTTGTCTCTCCCTCGAGCTTTTGTGGCATCCTAATGAGTATCTTTATACTCACCCATTCTTGGGTTTTGGTCGTACCTGTTGTGCCCTTACAGATGATGGACAGGTCGACCGTGACTACAGTGGAGCATAGAGGTCACAAACGTGCGGATAGAGCGTCGTGGTCGTGATAGATTTTATTAGTGGGGATATATTCAGTTGTTTTCATTTTTGTTACCTGTTGCTGGGTTGTGGCACCTTTTTGGTTGGGAACGTGTTTTTCCCTTTTTACTATTTTGTTTACATTCCAATAGTTTTCGCGCTTTGCTTGCTCTATTTAGTGGTTGATGCATGACTGTGGTTGGGTTATAGTTGTTTTTCCTGTGGTTTCCTTTTTTACTATACACTTCTTCATCGAGTGGTTTGTGTGTGTGTGTGTACAGGTACTTAGGCAGAGGCCTCCCCGAGATTGTTACACCTTCGGCGCTGGTCACTAGCCTCTGGCCTATGGAGGCGGGCTTGGGAAAGATGCGGCTCAGGACCGGTAGGGTTGAGTAGTGAAAAAGTGGTATCAAAGGTGGTTCAATCCTTGTATCGTTATTTAGACGTCCCTAAAAAGGAATTGGTTGGGATTTAGGGAAATGACGTCGACGTGTCTCGAGAGCGGCTCTTAGGCTAGGGAGTCCAGTGATGATACTTGTGGCCGATATATCCATTCACCAGGACCCTGATAGTCCACTTGTCGACTCAGCATGCTAAGACAATGTTTACAGGAAATTTTTGAACATGCATCCCATAGGACTGAGTCCTGACTGTCTTTGTTTGAGTGAGCTCCCATTTTTTTCTGTTATATATATATATTCTCCTCTGATCGTGGTATCCCTTGATAATTTTCAGGATTCCCCCCATGACAGCAGCCAGCCAGGTTAACCTCTCCAGTTCATGATGATAACCTGGAGAGAAATGAGGAATCAGTTCAGGGACCCTCACATGAACCCCACCCTCCCAGTGCTTCAGCAGTAGCCCCTCCACTTGATGAGAATCAGTTAGTACCGGCATCTCAGGCCGAGGTTGCGTGCTGTGAGACCTCCAGCGTCAGAGGCCGCCGAGGTTCTGCGGGGACCCAGATCCCCTGGTGGAGGAGGATTGTCATGAGTCAGTGGAATTTATCTTCATGCTGGTTTAGACCCCATTAGACTAGATGGTGGCCCTAGCTTCCAGTCGTTTCCTAGGGACAGTCGGGTGATGGTGGGGTTTGGTGACGCAGGCCCATGACGAGTCGTCCCTTACATAGGATGGCTTCCAGCAGCTTTTCTAGGAGGATTACCCCCTCGTGTTTATGCTCTGTTAGGATCTATGAGAATTTGGAGCTGAAGAAAGGGGGATGTATGTGTCCCAGTACTCGGCCTTGTTCAATGATCTTACACTGTACTCGCAAGACATGATCCACGACAGCTACTTCCGGGCGCGGAAGTTATAGCAGGGTCTTCGCAGGTAGATCTATGCTAGAATGGTACCCTTGTGCATCCCCACTTATGTTGGGGTGCTGGAGCGGCCGCTTGTGACCGAGATATTCCTGTCTGAGGGGCGCCAGATAGAAAGACCTAGTAGTGGCCGCTTTATAGCAGATTCTTCAGCTGGCAGATGATAGAGGGTTGGGCCTCAGCTGAGGAGGCCCTTCCGTGAGTAGACCCAGGTCCAGGGTCGTACTCCTCATTGGCGCCATAGGTCACCAGTGGAGACGAAGGAGAGATGGTGTTACGATTGTGAAGGTTGGGGCCATCTAGCATGGTATTTCCTGACTCGGTGTACATATCAGTCGTGGCAGGAAGCGGGCGCACCACAGAGTCAGAGGTAGCGCCATGACCAGGGGTCACCTAGACGGGGACCGGGTGGTCCTCAGCGAGGTGGCGTAGGTAGAGCGGTAGAAACAGGAGGTGTAGGACTATGTTTTGGGATCCCTCCACCGCCACAACCATGCGGCCCAGACAAGCCTCAGGGATCTGGCGGTCGGGGCCGCAAGCAGCTTCAGTCCATGGGTGTTCGAGAACCTCCAGTGCACGAGATGGTCCGAGGTATGCTTTGTGTTTAATCCACACTTGCTTCAGTACCAGTAGACAAAGGCTCCAGCCACTCTATTGTATTTATAATATTGGTATGGAAGTTGGAGATTCCCGTAGAGGTGCTGACACCCGCACTTAGCCTCGTGGTTCCTACAATAAGTGCCTTGTTAGTGAACTTTATCTACAGATAGTGAAAACTGTCATTCATAGGAGGGAGTTTTATATGGGACCTGGTCTTCATCACGATGGAATCTTAAGACGTCATCCTGGGGATGGATTGGATTTCTATGGTTCATGCTCATATCGAGTGTCATCACAGACAAGTCAGATTCTTGTTTTCTGATGGGACGAGGTTCACCATCTTTTGTGAACGAGACATCATGCCATAGCAGATGGGTACTCTAAGAAGGAGACCCCGACCTTTTCCACACCAGTTGGAGAGCATGGCTCTTGGAGCAGCACATGCTACATGCACCTGGATCCCTACCATTGTAGAGGACTACATGGATGTCTTTCCCGAGGATGTTCTTGGACTACCTCTATGGAGAGAGATGGAGGTTTGCATTGACTTGTAGTCGGGGACTACCCCGATATCATGTGTGGCTTATTGGATGGAACACACAGACATTTGGGAGCTACGACATCAGCTGGATGTACTTTTTGAGAAGGGATTCATCATTCATAGTGTGTCCCCCTGGGTGGCTCTAGTTTTGTTTGTGAAAAAGGCATATAGGTGTTTGCGGCTTTGTCTGGATTATCATCGCATAAATAGGGACACGATAAATAAAAGGTATCGTTTGCCGAGGATCGAAGAACTCTTCGACCTGATGAGAGGTACGAAGTGGTTCTCCACGATTGATCTCTGATCCGGATACTACCATTTGTGAGTTCATGAGCCTGATATCCCGAAGCTGGCCTTCTTTTGTCGATATGCGCACTACGAGTTTCTGGTGATGCCCATTGGCATGACGAATTCCCCTTCCATCTTCATGGCTTTGATGAACCATATTTTCCAGCCGTACTTGGACCGGTTTGTGTTTGTCTTTATTGACGACATACTCATTTACTCAGTGATAGAGGACGAGCCTGCAGAGCATTTGAGGATGGTCCTACACTAACTTCGAGAGCACCAGCTGTACAGGAAGCTCTCGAAGTTCCAGTTCTGGATTCAAGAGTTTCACTTTTTGGGGCATGTAATTTTAGAATATGGTTTGGTTGTGGATCCCGCAATTATAGAGGAAGTGCTTTCTTGGTATCCACCCAATAATGCATTTGAGGTGCGGAGTTTCATTGGGTTGGTAGGGTACTATAGGAGGTTCATGGAGGAATTCTCCAGGATTTCTGCCCCTTTCTCCGCATTGACGTGGAAGGGATGACCATTTACCTGGACTGACCAGTGCCACAAGGCCTTCAATGAGTTGTTGCAGAGGCTAACTTGTGCTCTGGTGTTCAGGCGGCCAGAGGAGGGTGCTGAGTTAGTCGTATACTACGATGATTCAGGAAGTGGGATCAGGTGCGTGGTGAAGCATCATCGAGCAGTGATTGCGTATGGGTCGAAGTAGTTGTGGCTCCACAAACAATATTATGCGACCCACGATTTGGTGCTGGCAGTGGTGGTCTTTTCCTTGTGGCTATGGAGACACTACCTTCTGGGTGATCATTTTGTGGTCTACTCATACCACTATAGCCTCAAGTATATCTTCACTCAGAGGGATTTGAATATAAGGTAGAGGCATTGGCTATAGTTTATGCAAGACAATGATTTTGAGATAGTCTACACTCCAGGGAAGGGAAATGTAGTAGAAGATAACCTTAGCAGGAAGTCTAAGGATCGTCTAGTTCGGGAAGCTTAAGATCAGTTGGCATCCCTATGGATGAACTTGGTAGAGAAGGAGGGTATGGATTTTCTAAAGTCAATGGTGTTGAATCCTTTTCTCCATGAGATTTTGAGAGAGTCGCAACTGGGGGTGTCAACAGCGAGGTACTGGGTGATTAGATATCCACAGGCGATGCACCCAATGGGTATTCTGAAGGAGGGAATCACAAGATCCTGTTCCAGGGGTGAGCTATAGTACCAGTGGAGATGCAGGAGGAGGTGATGCGGGAATTCCATACTTCTCCATTGGGTGTACATCCCGGTGTGGGTAAGATGTATAGAGACCTCCAGTGGAAGTATTGGTGGTCTGGAATGAAGCGGAGCGTCGCCGAGTTCGTTTCTCAGTTTCTTACCTATCAGTAGGTGAAGGAAGAGCACCAGGTTCCAGCAGTGTTGTTAGAGCCCCTTGATATCATGGAGTGGAAATGGGATGGCATATCTATAGACTTCGTCGTAGGGATTCCACGCACATCGAAGGGCCACGATTCCATTTGGGTGAAAGTGGATCGACCAACGAAGTCGGCTGTAGAGACCCAAGCTTGACGTACATGGACATTACATTAATTTTGTGGAATAATTAATACATAACAAGAACCAACTCTCAAGGACCGTAACCATTTAGTGACATTGGAATCTCGGAACATAATCTCTTAATCATGGTGAATGATCTTCAACATCTTCTATAAAGATCTTCCCCTTTGGTTTTCTTACCTAAAACCTTTCCTTAAATCCTGTGTCAAAGAAACCATATAAAGGGTGAGCTGAAATGTTCAGTAAGGGTAAGCATGGACAAAATAAAAAAATCATATTCAATAGAACATAAAAAAACATAAACATAAAGATGAAACATCAAAATCATGAGAAATAAATCTTGGAAGTACATAAGGCATAGATCCTAAAAGAAATTAATCATGATAAAATAGTATGGGAATAAATCATGTAATTGTGGAAAAACATTAAGCACATGATATTATTTTCATAGTAGCCAAGCCATTATTGCCAAGGCCATCTTAGTGGGAAATTCCCTTACTGAATCGAGTTCACTTCTCGTTCCAGTCCTGTATCACTGAACCGGATTAACTTTCCGCTCCAACCATGTCTATCTCATGAGATATAAATCTTTACCTAATGCATTAGAAGGAGGTATAAGATCCAAACATCTCATAATGAAATCAATATTACGTGTGCCACAACATAAACATAAATCATTCATCATAACCCAAAGAATAAAATGGGTTTCATAAACATCATCCCATCATAAAAAAATCTATATAATAAAAATGGATATCATTTCCACATAAGAAAAGTGAAACCATGTAAATCATAGAGACATTATACTTGAAACATACACAAATGAAATAATGTCATCATACATGGAAAATAGTTTTGACAAAACACTTGAAATGAATTCTTGAGGAAAATATCCTTTTTCTTCAAAATCATTTTCTTTTCACAAAATTTAGTGAAATTTCAATAGAAAAGGATGTTCTTTGTAAATATTCATGAAATCATGTTGAGGAATCTTCATGAAAATTAGGCTTTATGAAACCGTAAAAATCCGTTAACACTGTATAAATTAAAAAATAATTCTTCTCATACTTTTTCCAGAAAAGTCAAAAAGTATCCCGTATGGTAAACAAAAGAAATATTCCATACATACCATGTAGTAAAAGTAAAAAATGGGTAAAAAGGATTTTAACATACACAAATCCATTTTTAGAAAATAGGGACACTAATGATAAATATAACCCCGGTAAATACTTATAAATAAACAATCTTGGATAAAAACGAGATTGGAAATGTTATCCCTTACCTTATGTCTGATATAATTCATATATATACGAAACTCATATATTATGATTTAAATAATGTCATTTACTTATTACAGAATCGAATTCATTGTTATTATATCATATGTGGTTCACTTATGTCTTTATATTACCCGTTCTTTTGTAAATTCGATTTTAACGCAGCCTATCGGGTAAAATCGTTTCATTTATCATACGTGTTTTGACTTGTTGTTATTGATATTATTACTCATATCCTGATTTACATAATTAAATAATGTAAAACATGATTTATATATAATATATATTCAGCATATAAATATATATAATATATCGATAAATGGAATGAAATACATCGTTCATGGAGACGGTAGGTCGTACGTACGCATGAACGCTGTTTTCATTTCCTTATTGAATTGAATGAAATTAATTAAATGAAACATATATGTATATAAAACCAGTATAATTATTATGTAATATATTTCATGATTATTTATTATATGTACATTATAATCATAATTGAATGGTTAATCATGGAAAATTATTCTCATCGCATTCGTGGAGACGGTAGTTTGTACGTACGCACGAGCGATGATATCATTCCCATAATTTTTTAATAGAATTGGACTGGATGATATAATATATAAGAATCAGTATGATGTTATAATAACCATATATTGTTATAATTTACATCATTATACCCATCCATGTATGGTGGGGTTGGGAAAACTGATTACATCACGACGTGGAGACGGTATTCTGTACGTACACACGTGCAGTGATTTCGTTTTGCATTGGATGTATAAGAGGTGAAATGGGGTTGTTTCATATTTATAATATCATATAATTATATTATTTACACTTATTATATAAATTTACTATGAAAAAACTAAATAAGTTGAAGCTGAAGAAGAAATAAACTAGAAAGAATCGTTAGAAGAGATTACCTATTCTTCAACACACCTCATTTAAGCTTCCTCTTATGGGACTAGATTTAGTCTTTTGATAATACCAGAACCTCCTGAATGTTTCTAGGGAAGTGGTGAAGAGAAATGGGAAGGGTTTGGCAGAGCTTGAAGCATCAAAGTGTTGTGAAGAGAAGAAGGAGGAGGTGCCCTTTTATAAGGGAGGAGAGGGGCACCTTTGGAAACCTCATAAATATTAATTTATAATAAATCAAACCCCACTTAAAAACCTCAAAAAAATGACTCATATTCTAATATTAGATAAAATAGGGTTGTAATATGAATAACCAATAAAATTTATACTTGTTTGAAATTTATTTTAAACCTTATCAAATTCATTTATCCTTATTTATTCTATTTTAATTTATTTGTGGTAATAAGATTGTAAATTTTAAATTGTTATAAATAATTACTTATGTGTTGTGAATTGTCCATAATTGGACAAGTTATGATATTTTCGACCATATAAGTTATAATTTATGAATTTCTTAAAAAAATTTGATTTTAAAAAAAAATTATATTATGTTATTTTTATAAAATAACAATAGTGTCAATTTTCACACTATTCATTTATTGGAATATAAATAAAGTCCACATAGAAGATATTTTCAAACAAAAATATTTAATAGATTCATAACATGTCATATTTATCTATAAAATTCGTGGAGTATTTTAAATAGTTCATCTAATATTTATTTTCATATTTTTAAAACCATTTATTTGATATTTCAATCAATAAAATAATTTCAACATCACTATTGTGTCACCTTTAATGATTATTATTTAATACCTAAAAATTATAAATAAATTTACATGATGTAGATAATTTTAGTATATTTTAGGAGACTATTCATGTTTGGAGATTCGTGAATTTTATCACTAATTTTAAATTGTTATACTTATAATATTTAAGAGAGTGACATGTTGTCTCTTTCGTAGGTTTTAATAATAATTAAAAAAATTTCATGGTCAAAAGTCCATAAAATGAATCTATTATGAACCTTAGTTGATATGGGTCAACGGTTAGTCATCCAATAGTATTTTGGAAGGTGTTAGGGTAATTTTAAAATCTTATTTTTACAATTAATTACCTGATTTACCTTTAACTACATTAAATAAAAATTATAGTAGTTACTATTTATAATATCAATAAAATGGAAGTAAACTATAATCATAATTTGGACCCACATTATTAAAATATGGAATCCATTTTTTGAAATTAAAAACACAGAAGTTGCAGTAATTAATTTTAAATAGATCTCGTTGTTAAGAAAATGTGTTTTAAAAGTTAAAACATTGCCAATGATTGAAATCTTTTTTCCTATGAATTATATGTAAAATTAATGGTAATGAAAAACATTATTTTAAATGGTAAAAATATATTATATTAATACTTTAAAGCCATTAAATATTATAATTTGACCATATAAATTATTGCGATGAAAAATGTTGTTTTTAATTAAAATATAGCTTGTTTTTACTATTCATTAAAATATGAAAGTTATCATAATAATATGAAAAATTAATCCAGAGTAAATTTTTAAAACTTTATTCCAAATAAAATTTTTATTTTGTCTAATTGAACTTATAAACATGTCATAAACAAGATTTAATGTGGGTGCACCATCAAAAGGCGGCAAAACCGAATATTTTTAAAAATACTTATTTTACCTAAAAATTTTATTTTGTTCTCATACCATGTTCTAGAAAATGTGTAAGATGAATAATAATGTTATAAAATTAAAAATTTAATTAATAATATTCATAACAGATAGTCCATAATAATATTATAACAATATATCGTTGTTTAGAGAAACCCGGTATTACATACTACACACACTATTATTGAGGAAGGTTGTGATTGCATGTAATGCAAGCCAAGTCCGGGATGCGTGTAGTGCAAGCTCCCTTTGGTGTTGCATATAACATAATTCAAAACTCATTTAATTTACACATTAAACAAAATCTATACTTAATGATGCGTAGAATAATATCTACAAAACAAACTTGATATTATGTGTAACATGAGCCAAGAATAGCGTTGTGTATGCTACAATATAATACGGTGTTGCGTATAACACAATATAATGTTGGTATAGTGTACAAAACAAGAAATCAATGAAATTAAAAATGATAATTCTAATAAAATCTTAGGTAGTTACATTCTACCCCCTTAAAATGAATTTTTCCCTCAAAATTCATAGGGGTTATATATGGTTTACTACTTGATAGTTTCTTTCATCGATACCCACATCGTAAAAAGGAATACTAAAGCTTCATTTTAAAAAGGAATGTTAGAATAATTACGGTCACCCAAAGTAGCTCAGAACTGGGTTTCCACATAGACAACATAGGTAAAAATATTGGAAGAGAAACCTAACCATCATGTTCTGAAGGAGAGTGGTAGAGAACATGGCTATGAAAAATCCAACAATCACAAATCCATAAATTTGTGATGAGCTAAGGTACCATCTTATTCATCGGATATGAGGACACTAGGAAATCATTTTTGGTTTTCAAGATCATTTCCCTCAAGATGATGATTTTCAATGAGAATAAATACTTAAATTATTTTGGTATAATCTCACCGTTGTTCGTGCGTTGAACAATTTCCACTTCAAATCTTAAAGAAATAAAGTAGAATTTTTCATTAAAAAAAGTATTCACAGATCATGTGTTAGAATGATGGGTCATTCCATCTGTCTCAAACATAAGGTTAGCAAAATTTATATACATAAGTCCATCTATGGTGAGATTAATCGTATATGGTTCCTAAAATGGACTTATACTTCATCTATCATACCTCTTAATAAAACTAGTTTCTACTAACCAGGTACTTCCTGTAGGCCAGTGGTAGGCGATAAAGGCATGTCACACATCAGTTGTGGGTTTTATTCCTGCAACCTTGTCCGACGCGACAGGTTCTCACCCGTCCTATGGGTTTTTCTTTTTCTAAAACTATACTATTATAACATTCCAGAAATAATATCAAAAATCATGTTCTATCCTTAAATAATACTATCTGATATCCAACATAATCCATTCCAATCATTAGGCTTATCCAAAATACATCTGTCCAATCTCATAGTATAATGAAAACTAATACATGAAAGGTCACATAACAAGCACGTGAATACCATCATTTGTCCCCCATTTATCATAATATATATCCTTTTATCACATTTCAAACATGTGAATACCTTAATCATGTATTCTCTTGAAAAATGAATACCCATTGATCCTTAGTGAAAACATGAATGATGTCAACAGTTATCTCTTTCCACATACCAAAATCCCAAAATTTATATATACTCAAACCATGATATAACTTTGTCCTTATATCATTCATGAGATCACTAATATAATCAAACATTTTTTTATCTCCTTATCCCATCATTATGTGTATATCATCTACTTTCCAATAATATCTGAATAAAATTTCATGGTTACCAGTACCATTCAACATATATTTTCAAAAAACCTAAGTAAAAACAATAGTGTAACAATTCATAGATGATTCTTTATTCTAGAGAACCATGAAATTACTTATACAAAATTACTCTTGATAAACATGAAATCATTTCACTACCTTTTTAAACCATTTCTCAAGCATCATCATTGTATTCCTCAACACTTCATTCATCTCATATACCATTTTTAGTCTATCCATCATCATTAACATCAATACTACCCATACGACCATGGTGATTCTCTTCATGAGATTTTCCCTTAGGGCATATATTTTCATAATGCATGTACGTTCCACATTTAAAACATTTAACCATTGTTGATGTCCTAGAAATAACATTATCCTTGTCCGTGGTGTAAACTGAAATTTTTCCTTCACAATTAATAGCTTTGTGTCCTTATTTTCAACACCCAAAGCATCTTCCAGTTCCTTTGAAACATTCTCCCTGATGCCTCATCCCACATGATTTACATGAGGGAAATTGAACTTTTTTTCCTCTATGATCATCATGACACTCCATCATTCTCTTATTAGATAAGTCCTGAATATTACTAAAGTTGAGATTATTGATCATGTTATGAGATTTCTGAGTAGACATAATAATGATACGTGGACTTCAAGAGTCAATTTAGTTTTTTTTCTCATGAAGAATACCATTCCAATTTCCATCATATCCTCTATTATCGTGAATCTTCCTATTTCCATCCATTTTATAAAACCCAAAAAGAATAGTGTGATAGGAAAAAATCATAACAAAGTGGGAGTACCATCAATATTTAATATCTTCGGTTATATTCTATGATATTTACCATAATTCTAGGACTATAACATATAATTATACATAACCTTAGAGACATCCCTAGACATAACGTAGAAATATCTCTAGGGATTTCACTGAAGTTTTCGTATCCTAGTTTCCAAAGGATAACTAAACATTTACTCTAATACAAACCATAGAGACCCATGATTGACGTACGTGGAAATTACATTACATTTGTGGAACAATTAATACATAACAAGAACAAACACCCACGGACCATAATAGTTTAGTGTCGTTGGAAACTCAAAACATAATCTTCTAATCATGGTGAAAATCTTCAACATTTCCCACAAAGATCTCCCCCTTTTGTTTTCTTACCTAAAACCATTATTTAAATCCTGGGGAAAATGAAGCATATAAAGGGTGAGCTCAAATTCTCAATCAGGGTAATCATGGAGAAAATAAAACAAATCACATACATTTGAACTTTAAAAAACATGAACATAAAGTTGAAACATCAAAATAATGAGAGATAAATCTTTGTAGTACCTAAGGAATTGATCCTAAAAGAACATTAATCATGATAAAATAGCATGCGAATAAAACTTATAATTCTGGAAAAACATTAATCACATGATATGATTTTCATAGTAGCCATTACATTGCTTCCAGGACCATCTTAGTGGACAAAGTCCCTTACTGAATCGAGATCACTCATCGTTCCAGTCCTGTATCACTAAACTGGATTAACTTGTCATTCCAACCATGTATATCTAATGAGATATAAATATTTACCCAGTGCATTGGAGGGAGATATAGGTCCCACCCATCTCATAATGAAATCATTCTTATGTGTTCCACAACATGAACATAAATCATTCCTCACAACCTAAAGAATAAAATGGGTGTCATAAACATCATAACATCATAACATAATCCATATAAAACAAATGGATATAATTTCATCATAAGAAAAGATAAACCATGTAAATCATAGAGACATTATACTTGAAACATAAACATATGAAATAATGTCATCTTAGATGGAAAATAAATTTGATAAAACCCTGGAAATGAATTATTGAGGAAAATATCCTTTCTTTTTCAAAATCATTTTCTTTTCAACAAATGCAATGAAATTTTAAAAGAAAAATTTTTTTTGAATATATTAATAAAATCTTGTAGAGGAAGCTTCATGAAATTAGGCTTTATGAAACTGTAAAAACCTTCCATACCGTATAAGTTAAAATAAACATTATTCTCGTACTTTTTCCGGAAAAGTCAAAAAGTACCTTGTATGGTAAACAAAAGAAAGATTCATTTCATACCTTGTAGTAAAAGTCAAAAATGGTTAAAAAGGACTTTAAAAAAACATGAAACCATTTTTAGAAAACAGGGGCATGAATGATAAATATAACCCCAGTAAATACTTAATAATAAACAATCTCGGATAAAAACGAGATTGGAAAAGTTATCCCTTAACTTATGTATGATATGCATCGTATGTATTCAAAACACCTATATAATGATTTATATAATTTCATTGACTTATTATAGAATCTTATTCATTGTTATGATATCATATGTGGTTCACTCATGACTTTATATAACCCGTTCTTTTGTAAATTCCATGTTAAAGCAACCTTTTGGGTAAAATCGTTTCATTTTTCGTACGTGTGTTGACTTGTTGTTCTGGATATTATTACTTATATACTTATTTACTAAATTCAAGAATGTAAAACATGATTTATATATAATATATATTCATAATATAAATATATATGATAGATCAATAAATGGAATGAAATACACCATTCATAGAGACGGTAGACCATACATAGACATGAACGTTGTTTTCGTTTCCTTATTGAATTGAATGGAATTAAGTAAATGAACCATATATGTACATAAATCTAGTAACATTATTATGTAATATCTTTCATGATTATTTATTATATATACTTTATAATCATACTTGAATGGTTAATCATGGAAAATTAATCTCATCGCGTTCGTGGAGACGGTAGTCTGTATGTACGCACGAGCGATGATATCGTTCCCATAATTTATGAATATAATTGGAGTGGATGATATAATATCTCAAAATTATTATGTTTTTATAATAACCATATATTTTAATTCATTACACCATTATACCCATCCATGTAAGGTGGTGGTGAGAAAAGTAATTACACCACGGCGTAAAGACGGTATTCCGTAAATACGCACTCAAGGTGATTTCATTTTCTAGAGGATGGATAGAATGTGAAATGTGGTTGTTTCATATTTATGATATCATATCATAATATTAGTGATTCTAATTTTATTACTTTGCACTGAAACAACTAATGAAGAGGATGTTGAAGATGAAAGAAATGTGAATGAATCGATAGAAGAGATTACCTCATCTTCGATGCACCTACTTTAGATTCCTCTTACAGGACTAGAGTAGGTCTTTTTAGAAGACAAGAACCCCCAGAATGTTGTAATGGATGTGGTGAATAGAAATGGGTAGGGTTTGTCTAAGATTGAAGGCTCAATGTGTTGGGAAGAGGAGATGGAGGAAGCGCCCTTTTATAAGGGAGGAGAGGGGCACCTTTGGAAATATGAAAAATATTAATTCATAATAAATCATAACCCACTTAAAAACCTCCAAAAATGACTCATATTCAAAGATTAGATGAGATAGGGATGTAATATCATCAGACAACAAAATTTAGACATGTTGTAATTTTATTTTAATCCTTATCAAATTGATTTATCTTTATTTAATCTATTTAATTTTATTTGTGGTAATAAGATTCTAAATTTAAAATTGTTATAAATAATAACTTATGTGTGCTGAATTGTCTATAATTGGATAATTTATGACATATTAGACCATATTAATTTTAGATTATAATTTTTAAATATTTTTGAGATTTTTAAACAATTTTATATTATGTTATTTTTATAAAACAACAATAGTGACAATTTTGACACTATTCATTTATTATGAATTTAAATAAAATCGACACATAATATATTTTCGAACTAAAATATTTAATAGATTCATAAAATTTTATATTTATCTATAAAATCCGTGGAGCATATTAAATAGTTCATTATATATTTATTTTAATTTTTTTTAAACAATTTATTTGATATTTCAATCAATAAATTAATTTCATCATCACTATTGTGTCACCATTAATGTTAATTATTTAATCCCTAAGAATTCTAAATAAATTTACATGAAGTTGATAATTTTAGTATATTTCATTATACTATTAATATTTGATGTTTCATGAAGTTTATTACTAAATTAAAATTATTATACTTATAAGATTTAAGTGAGAGACATGTTGCCACCTTCAATGGTTTTAATAATAATTAAATTATTTTCATGGTCAAAAGTCTATAAAATGAATCTATTCAGTCCCTTAGGTGATATGGGTCGACTTTTAGTCATCCAATAAAATTTTGGAAGGTGTTAGGGTAATTTTATTATTTTATTTTTACCCTAAATTACCCGATATACCTTTAACTACATTAAATAAAAATTATCGTAGTTACTATTCATAATATCAAAAAAATAAAAGTAACCTAGTAAAATAATTTGGACCCACTGAATTCAAATATGGAATCCAATTTTTAAAATTCACAACACAGAAGTTGCAGTAATTAATTTAATATTAATCCCATTGTTAAGAAAATGAGTATTAAAAGTTAAAACATTGCCCAAGATTGAAATGTTTTTACCTATGAATTCAATGTAAAATAAATGGTAATGACATACATTATATTAAATGGTAAAAATATATTCTATTTATACTTTAAAACAATTCAATATTATAATTAAACGATATAAATTATTATGATGAAAAAAGTTGTTTTTAATTAAAATATAGCGTGTTTTTACTATTCATTAATATATGAAATTTATCATAATAATATGAAAAAATTATCCAGAGTAGATTTTCATATCCTGATTCCAATGAATAATTTTATTTTGTCAATTTGAACTTATAAACATGTCAAAAACTATATTTAATGTGGGTGCACCATCCAAAGGCAGCAAAACTGATTTTTTTGAAGAATACTTATTTTACCCGAAAAATTTTATTTTGTTCTCATACCATGTTCAAGAAAATATGTAAGATGAATAATAATGTTATAAAATTCAAATTTTAGTTAATACTATTCATAAAGGCTATTCCATAATAATATTATAAAAATATATTGTTGTTTAGTGAAACCCGGTATTGCGTACTAGACACGCTATCGAGGAATGTCGTGATTGCGTGTAATGCAAGCCACGTCAGGGATGTGTGTAGTGGAAGCTCACTTTGGTGTTTTGTATAACAAAATTCAAAACTTATTTCATTTACACATTAAAAAAATCTATACTTAATGTTCTGTAGAATAATTTCTACAAACAAACTTGAAATTGTGTGTAACACGTTCCAAGAATAGTGTTGCATATACTGAAAGATAATATGGTGTTGCGTATAACACAAGCTAATTTTGGTGTAGCATACAACACAAGACATAATTGAAATTAAAAAGAATAATTCTTATAAAATATCTGGTTGTTACATCGGTGCACTTCCTTGCTATCAGGGAGCAGAGCTTGGTGGAGAGTCTGGGGCAGTTATATGTTCAGGAGATCGTCCGCCTTCATGGAGTACCCTCAATGATAGTCTCTGACCGTGACACATGGTTTATGTCGCGACTATGGCGAGGCCTGTAAGAGGCATTCGAGACTCAGTTGCGGATGAGTACATATTTTCACCCCCAGACTGACGGGCAGACCAAGCGCACTATCTAGGTGTTGGAGGATATTCTTAGGGCATGCATGTTAGACTTTGGCCGGAGCTAGTAGGATCACCTTCCCTTGGTATAATTTTCATATTACTATAGTTACCACTCACCTATAGGCATGAAACCTTTTGAGGCCCTTTATGGGAGACCCTATAGGTCACCATTGTGCTGGATGGGGGTTGGTGAGACCTCCCTTGTGGGCTTGGTGCATGCGATGATGGAGAAGGTGCAGGTCATTCATGAGTGGATGAGGACGACACAGAGCAGACAAAATTCTTATGCAGACCGACATCGCCGGCCTTTGGAGTTTGAGTAGGGAGACCATGTCTTTTTTAGAGTCTCCCCGCGGCATGGAACATGGTGGTTCGGATGGGGAGGCAAGTTGTCCCAGAGGTTCATTTGGACCATTGAGACCGTGTTCTGGGTTGGTGAGGTCGCCTACCATCTTGCTCTACCCCCGTAGTTGGAGAGAGTGCATGATGTCTTCCACGAGTCGCATCTGAGGAAATACATTAATGACCCTACGCACATTATTGACTGGGGAGAGCTGTACATTGAAGATGGAGCCATGTTTTCAAAGCACCCGGTGGCGATTGAGGACCATAAAGAGTGGACTCTACGTGGACTGGCTATTCATTTGGACTGTGTGTTGTGGCAGCATAAAAGGTTGCAGGAGATCACCTGGGAGCGGGAGAGCCAGATGCGGGCTCAGCATCCTGAGTTGTTTTTGTAGTTTTGTTTTTCAAGGACGAAAAAAATGAAGGAGGTAATGGTGTAAGAACACAGTTTTTGAGCATATAAGACTTTTTGTATTTCTTGATGTTTTTCCAAAGCAGGACGATCATACGGCGTGCGATTTCGAGCCCCGGTGCGGCTGGAATTAAAATTGATGCGCCTTCACACTGGACATGCAAAATAAATAGCATAACTCCTAAACAGTTGCTCGGATTGGAAATCTAAGGGCACCGTTGAGTCTGAAACGCATATTTTACTCTATGTGGGGTATAACGTTCGTGGGCATGGACCTTCTGTGAAAAACGCCACCTAGGGAGTTTTCGTAATTTGGCGGCCCCGGGCATCAGTTTTATAACTTTTGAACGGATGCTCAGATTAAAATTATGAGACCTCTGTTCCACTCAGAACATGGTCTTTTCCCAAGGTGAGGCTTAACCTCTACCTCGTCGAGGGTTCAGGTACGGTTCTTCTGAAGGAAGATTAAAAATAAATTAATTTAAAAATTTATTTGTTTTTCCTACTTAAATAAACCCACCATCTCCTTATCTCACTCCATCTCTTTTCTATGGCCGAAGAAACCTCAAGCAAACAAGGAGACCTCCACCTCATTCAAGATCACCTCCTCTCCAAGGTGTTTTGCTGGCAGGTGGATCGTTGTGATGCGACGGGTTAAGCCCCTGAGGTGGACTGTGAATTCTTTTTCTTACGTTGCTACATCACCATTGAATTTGAATTATTACATCGAACCACTGTTTTATTATTGATCGAAGCCCATTTTCGAGTAGGGCTCATTCTAATCTTTCTAACTCATGTTTTGGTTTGAATTTTGGAGTCCCGAGGTGTCCGGGGGTGGCCCCGGAATGTTTTCCATCCAAATACCTCCTTTCGGCAAATCCAGGGTGGTCCGGGGATCTCCGGCGGCGGTGGTCCGAAGTGGTGGCAGCGGTGGGGCTATCCAGTGGTGGTCGGCGTGAAATGAAAGTATCGGGCTCCGTGGCAGCGGAGGGTAGCGCTGGCTGGTGTCGGAAAGCGGCCAACAGAGGTGGTTGGGTCAAGCAGTCGGGCAAGCTGGGGGTGTCGACGGCGCTAGCAGGGTGCCATGAACTAGGCCAATCAGCTTTTTCGCTCAGAGTGCGTGGGAGACTGGGGTTTTCGAGACCCCAGCTGGTGACAGGGACTCGCGATACACGGGTCCCGTGGATGTGGAGCCGGACCGGCTCAAGCCGGTCCGGGGGAGGAAGCCGGCCCACGCGTGAACCGTGGGCCCGATCAGGCAAATGGTGGGTCGTCTGAACCGGCCTGGCCCACCGTTCGGTCCTTTTATATTTTTAAAGCCCTAAAATTCACATAGAGTTTCAGATTAAAGTCTTGTCTACGGAATCAAATTCGTTGAATTGAGTGGGATATTTTGAGATGGTTTGGGAATTTTAAACTCCTGAGATGGGGGCTCGGTGGCGCGATACGTCCGTTAAGCAGAATTGTGTTTTTCCAGGCATTCTCTTTTTTGATGGTGCAGTCACATTCAATGTCAGATTTGGGTGATGTAAGAAGCATTTAGACCCTAGCTTTGGAGAGTAGATTACAAGTGTTGTTTAGGGTGTTCAAGCTGGAGTTGACACATGGGCCCCGCTGGCCGTCTTTTAATCTACCTGCATCTTTTTGCAACGTTTACATCAGGCATCCGTTTAGGGCGAATGAATAGATGATTTGACATGTTTTTCTGAGACCATCGCAAATACGCAGTCCAATCGACCTCTTTCAAGACCGAGAGTGGGCCTAATGAGTCACCGTGCTGGCATAAAGCGTTGGGAAATGACTTTCCGTCGGGGGTCCGTTCCAGGCGAATGACTAGTTTATATTTTGTGGTGTTCCATGAGGTTTGCAGTGGTGTGATCTGTTCGGGCATACAGAGCCGCGTTCGAGGTCTTATTAAATGTGGAAACATGAAAGGATGTTGGTCGGGGGTTTCTTTGATGCTCCTCGACCCAACACATTGTCGCAATGTTAGTGAAACCCAGTGATGGTGCGAGCAGCGCAGAGTTATCAGACTCGTTCCGGGTTTACCCTCCGGGTGGGCTGGGTAGTGGGTTAACCGTTGACTTTAGGGTTTACCCTCCAGCGGGGTTGGGCAGTGGGTTACCTGTCGAACTATCAGGTTTTACCCTCCAGTTGGGCTGGGCAGTGGTTTACATGTTCACATACTATGGTTTACCCTCCCGTAGGGCTGGGAAGTGGGTTACCCGACGACCCTTAGGGTTTACCCTCCAGCGCAGTTGTGTCGTGGGTTACCCATCGACCTATTAGGATTTACCCTCTAGCGGGGCTGGGCAGTGGGTTACCTATTGACCCCTTCCAGCGGGGCTGGGTGGTGGGTTACCCATTGACCTATTAGAATTTACCATCCAGCAGGGCTGGGTAGTGGGTCACCAGACGACTTCTTTCAGACTCAGACCTTTCTATAAGGCTAGTCAGTGACTTTTCTCCATGAATACCAGAGTGGGATCCTTGGGTGTACAGATCGGCGATGTGATAGCTTTGACGTGACCTTAGGACATAGGAGGACGATGGGAGCTTTTCCCACCAAGATGCGCTCGTGCGACGCAACCTAAAAGTCGTGCAAGTGAGTCAATGCCGCCCAAAGTGGATAGTATCGAGTCGTGACAACCAACATTTTCTGAAATATTAAATCATTTGTGTATCTTCTAATGAAGCATGAGGGAGTCCAAAAGTACTATGTATATTGGATTAGTGTATAGGTAGGACAATAGCTCTTCTAATAGAAAAAAATAAATCTATCAAGGATTCACATCAAGGCAGTTATAGCCAGAATAACCATTCTTGTAGATATGTGGTGCGTCACCAGTGCGGAAAAAAAGGGGAATCTAAATCCTCAATGTAATAGAGACCCTATGGAGTAAAAGGAATGTGGACGTATATGTAATATTCAATGATTCTATTGTAAATTACAATCATCTTCTAGTGGGAGAGGATTCACACTAAATCCACATTCAGAAGACGCTTCATTTACCCCACATCTGGTGGGGAATCAAGGTATCAGAGTTAGGACTGGCCCCAAAGGCGGTCATGGTGTTGGTTTCCAGACTCTGGATCACCATCAGTGCTAGTGTAGTAGTTTTTTTTCAATGCATTCAAGCTTTTATATAAGATCATATATCATGTTAGTTTCATGCACAATAGCCTAATGCTAAGGATCATGATTCAAGACCATCCAATGTACGAGGCACGATTCTCGTGGTTTCTACAATAGTATTTAAATTATTTGATATAGGTTCTTAACAATCATTAATCTCTTTATCTATTATGGAGTGCCATGGGCGATAAATACAATATTACTATGGTGGAACGACCTTGAATACACCGTTGGGTGTATGGCTAGAGGGAGTATGCTAGTGTAGAGACTTTCCCCATAAGGTAGGAAATTACCCTTTCTTATGGGACCTCTTTTTTCTTGATTTGATGGGATTCAATTTAATTATCAGGATGGATTGGTTGATTATGTATCATTTCATTGTAGAATTACACCACCAAATGGTATCATTTACATCACCAGTTTGTAAAATTTATCTACAAAAGGGTGAGTGTAAGGTCTAGAATAGTAGATCTAGACTAGTGTATCTAGTGCTAGGTGCTGTAACTGCCAATATTTATAATATATTCAAGTGGGATTAGTGTTTAGATCATCCTAAATTCCCTTAATTAGTAGATTATTTCAAAAATATTTTTCTACATGAATATTTTTATCTTTCCTATAGAGAGAGATGTAGAGTTTTTAGTTGATCTCATTTTATTAGTTTCTCTAGTGTCCATTCATCCAAAAATGGTTGGAACCTACTGAGCACCCAAAAATCAATTAGAAGTTAAAGGGTTTGGATCCCAATGGTTTTATACATCCTATTATATTATCTTGGGGTTTCCCAATTCTTTTCACAAAAAAGATGTATATGACCCTTCATCTATTCATGGATTACAGATTGTTTAATTAGATTATGGAAAAGAACCGATATTCACTATGTCTAATAGATGATATTTTTCACCGACTTTGAGGATATATGATCTTCTCTATGATCGAACAGATATTGGGTTATCATAAAGTGTGAGATAGGCAATCAGATATACCTTGTACATATTTCTATTATTGGTATGTCTTTATGAGTACCTTTTACATCATTTGGTCTTATTAACGTGCCTTTAATTTTCATGTCTTGGATTAGTATGGTTTTTTAACCCTATCTAAATTCCTTTTTCATAGTATTTGGGATGACGTCTGGGTGTATTATCACACTCTAAGTGACCATTCTAAGCACCTTGAGATCATTATGAGTACACCGAGAGAGTATAATATTATTGTCAATATTTCTAAGTGTCACTTTTAGATTGAAAATGTTGACTTCTTGGGACATATTATAATAGAATCAGAAGACTATGTTGACATAGATAAAGATAAATTGATGGTTTCCTTGTAGTATCCCAAGAACTTATTTGATATATGGAGGTTCATGGTTCTGTATGGTCATTGAATTCATTCCACACAAGACTCATGACACCATTATTTACCTCTTAGTAGTATTATAATGATGGTTTTTTTGTTTATGTGGTCATAACAGTGTGAGAAAACATTTCGTGAGCTAAAAGGGATGCTTGTATTGACACCTATTTTGATTGTGATATAGCTGGGTAGAGGCTATAAAGTGGTCTGTGATGCATCAAGCATCATCCTAGGGGTTGTTCTGATGTAGGAAGACAGATTCTTTTCATAAAGATCATGATAGTCGATGCCTGATTAGTAATATTAAGTGACATATTACCTTCATATATTGTATTGATGTTTTATCTTTTATTTCATTTTTATCACATTAATCTATGATTATTTTATATTTTTTATGATTTAGCATTATGTATTGTTACCATCTTTATGTGACACTCTGATAACGAGGGTGTAGTATCCATAAAACACCATCAGTGATATTTACTACAAATCAAGAACCTCTGGAATATGGGGAGTCACACTTGATGTAATGTGTCCAATGAGGTTTTGTTATATATTAGTGAACCGTGATAAAGACATCACAAATTAGATTCTGAGTTGCCTTTTTTCCTTTTTGTTAATTTTTTATGTCATTCAATATTATAATAGGATGTGTCAACACATGGAAATAAATAATATTCATGATTGGATAACCCATGTTTAGGGGAAAATCCTCTTTTTTCAGGAAGGGACATTCAATCATATATTTCACCTGTTATAATTTAATCTCTTTGCACCATTTGGTGATGCATGTGATTTTTGGAATTTGTTATGATTGTGGATTTATACCCTTGGTATGGTACAATAAGGATTAATTACTCATGCATCACTATAGATGCTAATTATTTTTATGTAATGAATATTCCATTCCATGATTATTTTATTGTTTCATTACTTGTTGTTTCATGTTTTCACCATGGTTTACATATATGTAATTTATCTATAGTTTATTATGAGAAAAGGAGAAAATATGTTATTTAATGAGAATTTATCTACTTAAGTAGTTTTTTCTCACATGGTTTGATGGAGGCTATAGAGACTCTATTTTCGAATTATATGACTTTAAAATATATTATGGTTGTTTTTCAAAGAGAGGAACGAAGATGACATGACATTATATGGACCAATGATTCTGGGGTTAATTTTATAAGAATATTAAATATGTTTAAAACACTCACACACACTTAGTTTTTTATAAATAATGGAATATATTTTGTTTTTTTAATCATAAATATGAGACCATTTTTGAATATTGAGAATAAGTTTTACCTTTCGTGTGAACCCAGGTTTGTCGGTGTGGGACATCTGGTTGAGGCATCCATAGGAGAGTGAATTTAATTAAAATTAATAAATTGTATTCTATTATTTAATTTATTGTAATAATTAAAAAACTCAATGAATACAACTTATGATGGTTTTCAAAGGGCTTACTGAATAAACCTTTCTAGATCAATTTGGAGGAGGATATACATTTTAATTGGTAGACCAACATCGAAAGATGATCAACACTCGGATGGAGGTGTGTGGAGAGGAAATCAATGTATTGGGTCTTATCCATCAATAGTGAACACATTATTCACAAAAAATTGATCCATAATCTAGGGAGGTCTCATAAATTGTTTATTCTACCATTATTATTAAAATATTGAACATGGATTAATTATTTAATTTTGATATGTAATTTATTTATTCCATCTTATGATCCTTATATCCATGGTGTAAAATTAATCTATTAAACCCCATGTTTCCCTTGATATCAACCCATTTATATAATAATTGGCCAAGAATTCAGGTCCAATGATGGTTCACTTTTCTCTAATGCTTCCCCCCTCTCTTCTTATTACATTCTTCAGTGTTGACATTCACAGTCATGATCCTAAAATAACAGGGTGGGTTCAAGCACGATCAAACATCTAGAATCATTCAAGAAATAAGAATGAAATGTGGATTGATGATTGTTATGATGAATTTATAAAATTCATTCGTTAACGGTGATTCTTTGTGGATCTGATATCTTAAGGGGTGATTGGATCGAGTGACAGACACATGGGAGGCGTGTTTGGGGTTGTGCAGTCGCAATTGATGGATGTGGACATTTTTTCAGTGAATAGTTGTCGGAATCTGATTTCTATTCAACCGTGGAGGGTGATCAAAGCCACTAATTATTTTTAATTATAATAATAAAAAATTTATTATTATTTTTTATTGTAGTTTTTTTCTGGTTTATTTGGTTATTGTTTTTATCCTAATAATGATAGGTCTGGAATTAGAGAGGGATGGTGCCAGCCTACTGTAAGGAAGGCACAATAGTTTGGGGATGGGAAATTCATTTTCTCGATTCAAAAACATATTATCATGGTAATAATAATATTTTTTTGGTTGATGTTTTCGGGATCCACCTTGAGAGATAAATAAGATAAATAAAATTATAAAATTGTCAATGATTCCTTATGATCGGCATGAGAGGATTGGGCAAGTGGTCTAGTGTATCCGCTCCCCATTTGTCTTATATTATAATAAATGTATATTTTTTTATTATTATTGGACAGAACATCTCCACATGACAACGAATTGTCATTCCATCAATGGAATCATGAAACTAATATTCATACGGTCTATTCAAGACTAGTGTTGGATATTTAATTTAGAATAATGGATTGGGCCCATATTTTGACGTATATGCATGTTTTGTTGAAATTGGATATTATCCAGTTGTCTATTTAGAGAAGGTGAATAATATATTTCAGGTGTTTACCCGTGAGGATCACAATTGTATGATCTATTTGACAATTCATGGATATTTGTAATGTCATATTGTAGGATTTATGTTTTCACCCGAAGGGCTGATGAGGAACAACTTTCCATTATTGTGATTTTGGCCGACATAAATATTAGGATGGGAACAACCAATCCAATGTGTTTTCTTATAGAACATAATTGTTCCCTTCTTTGTTCCTCTTGATATCTGATGTGATGCATTCTGAGTTTGACCCGTCTTCAGGTGACGTTTGATGATGGCGTAATTCATGTGTTTTCATGATTTTATGGGGATTAGTACTCTTCTATAACACCAAGGCATGGGTTCCCCATATCTTTCATATCGATGATACCTAGGTCATTACTCCCTTGTCAATGAATGGTGTGGGTTCCCCTATCCTTTAAACATGTGTTACCGAGGACAGTACTACCTTGTCACACCAGGGTATGGATGCCTCATATCCTTTAAATAAGTGTTACAAAGGTCATTACTCCCCTATCGCACCAGGGAAAATGTGCTCCATTTTCTTACCAAGGGTACGGAAGTACTCCCTATATAACTAAATGGTTTGGATTCTATACTCCAGAGTGTGACACCCCATTCTTCAAGTATATATGCATGTAATTTCACCTTATGAGTTGTTGATTCGTCAACTATAGTGCGTAGTTGCGGGGTGTGTTCCCCTTCACTATTTTCCTTTTAAGGATACATGAGATTCATGGATCAATTTCCTAAATCCCTCAACTATAGTTAATAGAAATGGTGGGGTTTGGGACCCTAATCATCGATTATATTTTAGTTTTCAGTGATCCTAAATATCGATGCTATAACTTTGTAACTATTGGAAGACACAACATCCTTGCTTGGGCTATGAGATAGATATTCTATTTCCCTCTAATCAATTTTTCCTATAAGATCTTATGTATATATATATATCTATGTTGTTGGGTTTTCATTTCCCACTTTCTTTTGGATGATATGATTACTTTTAACATGCCTTCTATTTCTCCCTCTTTAGTTTTTAGGGTGTCTTACTATGTATGTATATACTCACCCATATATGTAATTTTCCTATATGTTATCGGTTATATGAAAAAGAAATTTAGGTACATGGTGGTTTTGGAAGAGCATAATGATATTTTGGATCATAAACTATGTACGGTGGTCAGGGATTAGATATCACAGGAAAGGATATCTTATATTCATTTCATTCATATTTCTCTAAAGTTGGTACATCATTACTAGTTGCTTTTGTATTTTATCCTTTAATTTTATGATTTCACTGTCACCCAAATTTTATTACTCTAAAGGTTATTACATGAATTGTTTTTACTCTAGGTGTTACAATTTTTTAGGATTATTCCAATGCACTTTATCATGGAGATGGTTGGTCATGTGCATACGAGTATATTAGGAAAAGTCCTCCAATTATAGTTATACATTATTTTCTCTTTTCAACAGTTTCGAGACCATTGAGGTGGTCTTATGGTTGTCTTGGCTCATTCCTCCTCCATCTAGGTGGTCCCTAGTGGTTCGATTAATTACAGATTGGTATCAGAGTTGGTTTGAATTCAAGATGGTATTTGGAGTTTTTCACCTTATGAGGTTTGGTTTGGAATTTATGACAATGATTTCAATGTGTCTTCAGTCTTGATTTGTGGCTAGGGATCCAATTGTTGGTGCAACGAAAAATATATTCATACACCAGGACTCTGAATTACTAATTTTTGACTTTGCAAACAAAGACATTTGTTGTGAGGAACATCTATACATGAATCATATTGGATTGATTCCTTTGAATGTTCTTCATGATTATAATCCCCATATATATAAGCTCATTTGACCATGTTACTTATTGATTATTTTTAGGATAAATCTACAAGGATAAAAATCCAAGATACCAATTCTGGATTGCAGATAATAACTAATGAGTGATGAAGCCTTAGTTTAGATTCCATCTAAATATAGCATTCCACTATCTAGTTAGGTTGAATCATCCCCTGATTTTCTAGTAATCGAATATACCAGATGAATAAGATGATGATGAGAATAGGCATAGAACACTCTATGAGATCGAAAAACACGGGCTGTTAATGTTCAACAAGGATCAAGATCCACAGATAGTAGAGGATTGTCTTTTGTTAGTGATCTGAATTTTCAGACCATTGAAGACCCAGTATAATCAGATGGTCATGTAGGTAGCCAGTATTTTCTATGGAGAACCTAGGTTCTTGTGGTTTATATCAACATAGACACATGATATGTCAACAATATCAGTCACCAAATTCCATTATATTTCTCATGAGTAGTACTTCCCCTCATGCTCGCACTCAGTTTGGATTCATGTTCTTTTAGATTTGAAGTAGGTATGGATGATTGTTTTTGGGTATTCGACAAGGTTTGATATCCCTATGAAGTGATCCCACAACATGGATTGGGATGCATTATTTCTGGAGATTATTTTTCAATAGGGACATTGTAGAATCATCAAGTTCATCATAGTCTCCTTATATCTCCCTACATATAAGGGAGTTCTAGAGAACCTCCTATTATAGAGATTTTTCTAGGATATTTATTTTGGGCGTCTGGTGTGATTAGTTGGAATCTGAGGGCTATGTCATCAATAACTGATGGAAGCAGACATGTTTCAATGAATAAGAGATGTACCCATGATCAGAATCATGTATGTAGTCATAAATCATTGGGAAATCATAGACGAACATGATATTCTTGAAAGGGGTGACATTATACATGTCATAGGTGAGGTCAGGTGGAATATGATTTCCTAACTCGATATGATAAGGAGGGCATGTATAATTATTATGGACCACAATTGTAGAGGAATATCTGGATCCTTGATCTATCATGTGAGACTAGGGAAGACCCTAGGGAGGAAATGTATCAAGAGATTTGAGTGGAGCTCCAAGATGATTATCTACTTGTAGTGGGAGATGTTATGGGCTACATTCACCACCACCACCATGAGTCCCTTATTGGGCTCATTAAGTTAGAAGACATGGTTGCAAGTAGACAAAACCTGTCTAGGCATATGACTAGGAAGATCATGAGATTATTAAAGGTAACATTTTTTATTCAACACTTGATTCAGTACAAGAATCCATCGGTTCCATCCATTATTTCGTCTCCTTACTAAGGGTTCATGAGATGGAGGTCCTACTTATGGCATTATCCTATCATCTTTGGATAAACGTTTCTTGCAGGAAAACATTCTTTTCTATCAGTTATTTTTTAGTGTTACAAGATATATCATAGTGGTTAGGGGTTATTGTTTGACCTCTTAGTCATAATTATGAAAACTTATGATGTCATCTTTGTTATGTAATTAGGTTCATTAATCTAATACCAATTTTACTATCATAATAGATGATTCAGATAGATTTAGATATATGGGATGACCTCTATTGTGGGTGAGAGAGTTCTCATGGAGTATTTAGTGGGTATTTTGATTATGAAGCTGTAACACATCACCCATTATTTAGTGAGTTTTTCCATTAGGGAAGAAAGATCATATGGCGTTTAGGTTTCTCAATAATGGGTGATTATATGGATTTCTTCCCTAAGGTTATTCTTGGACTACCTCTATGGATGGATATTTATTTTTAATGAAATTTATTCTAGAAATTACTTTGATGTCTTATATGGAATATTAGGTATCCCGTATCATGTTGTGGGATCTAAGGGTGTAGTTTGAGGACCTTCAAGATAAGGTTTTCATTATACCATATGTATTTCCTAGGATAGCACTAGTTCTATTCATAAAAAATTTATACATGATATTATGTATCTGTGTTGATTATTATATCCTATATCAGTACAAAATAACAAAAAATTATCCCTTACCATGGATTTATGAAATCTTTGATTAATGGTGTGGTGTGAGATGGTTCTTGATGATCGATTTTGAGTCTATGTACAATAAATTCAGGGTTGAAAGGATAATATTTCAAATATAGAATTTTGATGTCTCTATAGACACTAGGAGTTACTGGTAATGCCTTTTGGTCTGAGAATTTCCCCTAATGTTTTTATAAAACATATAAATGCTATCATCCATTCATACATGGACCAGTTTTTTATTATCTTAATTGATGACAAACTCATCTACTATACGAAAATGTATGAGCATTCTGATTACTTTAGGATGGTCCTAGGCATTCTTGGGGAGAAACAAAATTATGGTAGTCTATAAATGTTTTTATTATAGATCCATGAGTTTCACTTTCTGTAGAATGTCTTTTCATAGAATGGATTAGCATTGGACCCACGAAAGATTGATATAGTGATATTTGGGGATCCCCCACAGATTTTGTTAGAGGTGTTGTGTTTTCTTGAATTTTATGGGTTTTTCCGGAGGTTTTATAAAGGAATATCCAAGTTTGTATCCTCTTTGACCACCATTATATAGAAATGAATGTAGGTTACTGAGAAATAGTAGTGTTAGGGATCCTTTGAGGATATGAGGTTTAGGATGACCATTGCTCTTGTTTGGATAATACTATAGTAGTAAATAGAGTACATATTGTATTGAACTACATATAAATCTAGGACCGACTATGTCTTGATGTAGTGGATAGAAATGACCACATTTCGGTCAAGGAATATGAGACCAAATGAGCAGAACAAAACAACTCATGAACTCTAGTTGGTAGTGGTAGTCTTTGATCTAAGGATATAAAGGTACTATATTCAAGGAGAGCATTTTGTTATATAATAATACCATAAGAGTCTAAGGTATGTATTCATATAGAGATACCTGAACCTAAAATAGAGGAAATGGTAGTATTTCTTACATGAATATGACTTTTATATTGTTTATACTCATGGGAAGGGAAATGTGGTGGCAGTTGCCCTTAATAATACGTCTCATTATCATCTGGTGTAGGAGGCATTTGAGAAGCTACCTTCTTTACATCTAACCCCAGTGAAGCATATGGGTATAGATTATCTTCAATTGATAGTGTTGAACCCTCCTCTTCTTTATCATGTGAGGGAATCTCGATTAGAATACATCAAATGTGTGGTACCATGTGAATAGATATCTAAAAGAAATTAAAAAGATGAATTATCTAATGGTGGGGATCAAATCGTCATATTCTATTGACAGATGCTAGTACAGGTCACATTGTAAGAGTTAATGATGGAGATTCACGCTTATCCTTTGGTAATACATATATATGAAGGTAATATGTCTGTGAGCCTTTAGATTCAATTTTGGTGGGCGAGAATGATGTAGATCATGACATAATTCATATATTGGTGTGTCAAATTTCAGCAGGTGAAGGATTGGAACCATGTTATGGATGGTTTTTTATATCCTCTTAGGATCCCATAGTCGGAATGGGTTATAATATCCATGGAAATTTTTATAAGGATTATGTGGGAAATGAGAGACCAAAGTGTTATTTGGGTAGTAGTTGACTAACGTACCAAGTCAATGCCCTTCCATACTATCAGCATGTAGATCTCGGTAGAGATTTCGATATAGTTTTATGTCGATGAAATTGTATGGCTCCTTGGGGTTCCATCAATGGTTATCAATGACCCGGATTTTTGGTTCACAAAATGGTTGTGGAGAGGCTTGTAAGAGGCATTCAGGACCCATTTGAGGAAGATTATAACTTTTCATCTTCATATGAATGGGAATACCGAGTATACTATATATGTGTTTGATGAAATTTTGATGGATCTTTTTTCAGAAATTAGTCAGATATGGTAGGATCCATTTCCTTTTTAGAGATTTCTTATAAATACAGATACCACTATACAATCAAAATGACAACTATTTTGTCCCTATGTGGAGACCCTACAGAACCCCTTCTTGATGAACTAAGACCGGTGAGGAATTTATTCTTGGGGTAGATATGGTGTATGAAATGGAAAATAATGTACATATGATCCACAAGTGGATGAGTACAACCCTAAGCATACATAAATCATATAATGATCGATATCATATACCCTTGTGTTCGGGTATGGAGATAAAATTTTCAAGAGAGTTGACACACAATGAGGATTTTAGGGATCAGGTCAAAGATCCAAGATATCCATGAGGTTTATTAGGTCATTGGAGATCCTGTAGAAGGTTGGTGATTTTTCTTACCACCTCACCTTACCCCATATTTATGGTAGGTTCCTCACATATTCCATTCTTCACAGTTGAGTACATACATGAATTATCTTACACATGTTATAGACTAAGGATAGCTAGACATTATAGATGGAGCTACCTTTATAGAGTGTCTATTTGTGATTAAGGATTAGAAAGTGAGGATCCAATATGAATGGAGAATATATTTGGTTTATGTGTTGTGGAAACATGGGATCATATAAGTGTTCTCTTAGTAAGTTGGGAGCCATATGCAGGCTCAGTATCTCCACCTTTTCATTTGGTATGTTGTTTTTAACCATGAAAATATTTTATGGGAGGAATGTTGTAGATACCTTTTTTCCATGTAGTACGTTGAAAAATATAATGGAATAATTTCTAAGCCAATTTCTAAGACTGGGACAGATTAAGACACCTGGTGATCCATGAAATAATTTTTTAAAATTATTAAATATTTTTATTCAAATGAATTGATTTTTTCATAAATAGTTTAATATATGCTAAATTTATTATTGAATCAACGATCTACAAAAATGATTAAATTCATAGAATAGGGCTTACCCTATGCGTGACCTATGGTTGGTTGGTGTCAGACATCCAGTTGTGGTTGATACTGTGGGGTGCATTTAATTAAAACAAATAAATAATTCACTAAATTTTTATTAAATGATCTTATTAAAATCAGTAATATGTATCCTATTATGATGGTTTTCAATGGGTTGGACACATAAACTCTTTTAGATACGAGAGGTGGATGATAGTGTTCTTTATTAGCAGATCAACATCAGACGACGAACAAGAACCTGGTCAAGGTGGAGCGAGAGTAAAAAAATTCAGTGGGCCTTATCCATCATTGGATATTGATTAATTCACTATATATTGATCAATAATTTAAGTAGGGTTCATAAATTCTGTATTTTCCATATTTATTAAACAATTGATATGGGATTAATTATATACTTTTGATTTGTGATTTATTTATTCGTTCACGAGAGCCTTGTCCCCTTGTTGTATAATCGATACGCTATACATCTTCTTTCCCTTGATATCTCCCCACTTATATATTAATTAGAAATTAATGGTTGTATAATTATGGTTCACTTATTTTATTTTTTTCTATCCCACTCTCTGTTCATCATGTATTTTCCCATTTCCCTATGGGTTACGATTCGACATCTCTGTGGTGGGTTAATGTATGAACGAAGAACCATATTCACTATGGTAGGATGAATGACATGTGCAAAAATTTTATTGTGAAAGATTAATAAAATTTGAGGAATTATTCTCATACTCCATGGATCTAGGATCTACAGTGGGATGGTATCAAATGATAGGAACATGAGAGGCATGTATGTGGACGTGTTATTGTTCTAGATTAATATGGATGGTTTCCTAGTGAAGAACTGTGGGAATATTATTTCCATCCAAACATATAGGGTAGTCAAAACTAGTAATTATAATAAATAATAATATTCTTCTTCTTCTTATTATTATTCAAATCATGGAAGGTCATGTCTTGGGGAGAGAGGGTGCTTGCCTTCTATAAGCATGGTGTAACTAGTGTGAGGATGGATAATTCATTTCCCCATTTATCAACACATTATTATGATAACAATAATATATCAATGAGGGAGTTTTTTGTCCCACATTGAGATAAAAATATCGAATAAAAAAATAAAATAAATATATAAAAATATGTGAGCATGGAATGAAAATAGATATGGAGGAGGTCAAGGATGAAAATGTCTCTTTTATCTTATATAAAAATACTAATAATAATAATAATATAATTTTTAATATTAATATTATTGA
Source organism: Viscum album (assembly GCA_963277665.1). Lineage (NCBI taxonomy): Eukaryota > Viridiplantae > Streptophyta > Magnoliopsida > Santalales > Viscaceae > Viscum > Viscum album. Next base: position 368,406,444 of record OY728146.1, read on the forward strand.
TATTTCCATTACTATTAATGTACATAACATCATTGTGATACTTTATATTGAAAAACCATCCATGGAATCATGACCCTGATATTAAGATAATTTATTTAATACCATTTATGGATATTCAATCTGGACATCTAGTTTAGGCCCTCAATGTGACATATGTATGTGTTATATATAAATTTTGTTTTTACTATGTGTCAATTTGGAAAAAGTGAATAGCCTATTTTGAGTGGTCTACCATTGCGATTCTAATGGTTTTTCCCCATTTGTTCATTCAAATCCATTTATGATGATATATCATCGGATTGATGTTTTAGGCTGATGGACTAATAATGATCCTCATGTGCTCATTACGATTTTGGATAGACTCGAATTTTTTCCCAAGAGAAAAATATCATATTTTTTTCACATAAACGTGATGGTGGACTTTTTATTGGATTTTGAGATATTATAAAATATATTCTAGTTTTGACAGTTCTTCCTGAGATGCTTGACGATTTTGGAAATTAGGTGTGATCATCAGAGGGTCTTCAGGGTCAATAATCTCATGTCACACTAGGGTGCAGGTTTTTCATATCCACTATATTGATGATATAAGGGTAAGATTTCCCCATTCACACTAGGTTTTGGGTTCCCAATATCTTTTACACTTGTTTTAGTAGGGTCAATACTCCTCTGGAGCACTAGGGAATGGGTTCCCTATATCATTTACACATGGGTTATCATGGTTTGTATTACCTTGTTTCCCTAGGGATCTGGTTCCCATAATTATAAAAAAATGTTGGGATAGAAATGTACTCAATAATAAATAATACCTATTATATACCTAAATAGTGGAACTCCCTCATCCTTGATCTTTGGTAGGGTTCGGGTCATCCATGGGAGCTGTGGATCACTCGGCTATAGAGCACAATTGTGAGGTTTGATCCCCTCAACTCTTTTCATTACAAGGATATGTGAGATGTTTGGGTTGTATTCATAGCTCCATCAACTATTTTGTGTTGTATTGGTAGAGTCTGGGCCCCTACCTATGGATTATTTTCCATTTTTACATGGTGTTGGGTGTCGATGATAGACCTTTGGTGCTGTATGCAGAGTCATTGTTCTAACTTAGCTTGTAAGATTGAGATACCCATTATATTTCATCTGGTTTTATTATATGAGTATAATTATCAATATATATATATATATATATATTAATTTTGTTTAATTACACACTTTTTTTGGGTATAGTTGAATAAACCTATCGTGTTTTCTATTGAACCCTGGTGAGTTTTCAATGCATCATAATGGATATGTATATACTCACCCCTTCATGGGATTTTCCCATACGTGACCCATATTTTTTAGATGAGGGAGATGTTATAGATGTTTTTTCTAGATCATAGTGATACATTGGTTCACAGACCACATCTGTTGGTTGGGGGTTAGAGATCAATAGTAGGGCTCTCTCATCCTTATATCTTTCTAGTTGTTTCTAGGATATAAAATCTTTTCTATTTGGGCATTTCTTTTTCAATTTACTTTTTTAATTTTATTTTAAGATTTTTTTATTCTCTAAAGGTGATTGTTGGAAATTTTTCAATATATTTTACTCTCTTTTAATAATATTCCTGTGGAAATTTTCATTGATATTGTTGGGTGTTTGAATAAATTTACTTTAGGATAGGGCCTCTAATTTTAGTTTTTCCTCCTTGGTGATTTTCTCCAAAAACTATCCAATGGAATTGGGTTTGGGGTTGTGGAGACTTGATCTTCTGCCATCCAGGTGACCACTAATGGTTCAACCCATTATAGTGGAACCTTAACTAATGAATTAGGGCATGTTGAAAACATTTGACTTCAGTTTAGTGGGATAAAATTTTATTTAGTGGTGATTAAATGTATTCTAATTATTATTTATAATATTTGGGCCTCTATAAATTTGGAATGGTTTTCCTCTTAATCATGCCATTATATATTGAAAATTTTTATTATGAGACTGAATGAAAAATTCATGTTGTAGTTAAATGGAATTCCTATTGTAACATAGAAAAAATCAGACTTCATATCTTTGGAATAGTAATTCATCTAACTGAACAATGGTTTATATATATAATCCCTATGAATTATATCCCTTAAAATAAATGGTTTAAATTAAATGGGGATTCTAATTACTACTTGAAGTGTGTTTTACTATATAATGTTCAATACAAATCTATATAACGGAAGCTCTATTCTGAAACATAATGGTTTTACCTAAATATGACTCTAAGAGTTAGTAGTTGGTTAGTGAATCTTATATAGATAGGAAGTAATATTTTTTGTTTACGATTTTTAAGAATAATATATTTAAATATCATTTAAATGTTTATAGAATTGTAGATATATACCTCCATGAAAGCGTTAAGAAAAAATCCATGATGGTGGTGATGACCATACTATGAAAAGGTAAAACCCGAACCACACGTGTTATCATCTATAGTGAATCCTATAATACAACATATTATTATTGTTTTTAACATCAATTATTGTCTCAAATAGGGTGTCTATCGACTAGTTTAGTCCATGCACGTAGCTAAATGAACACACTAACTATGTTAGAGTTTACTAGGGAATGCCATGAGTTACACCCACCTACATTATCAGGGGATGTTGGCCCCCATGCTGTGATGTCATTTACAGATTCCATTCATTTAATATTTTTGAATGTGAAGACACCCTCAGAAGGGTGGTAGAAGATAGTAGCATACTATCTTTTTTGATTCACCATGTGATGGATATATATTCTAAACCAAGATGGTCAATATAGAGGTATGACCTAGAGGGACATCCATAGTAGTTTTTATGATTTTTTTTACATGAGTACATCAATATCTAGTAAATATATGGTGTTATGAACCTATAGAAGGATTTTTTTGTCCTTTACTTGACTCATTTCACTATGCTACATCATTTCATCCCGACTCATTATAGTAAAGCATTTTCTAGATCAAGGTGATTTGAGGAAGGGATCAGGAATTCCATTTGATATTAGATGAATGTATTCTGTTTGGATACCATAAATAACATAGTGAACTAGGACCTTATATGTGAGTGTGTCCAAACAGAATCTGAATGTCTGGTACATGAAATTTCAGTGCTGAGAAAGGGAAGTGGTTCATCTAGTGGTAGTATGTATCTACTGGAGATTTGTCATGATAGAATTTGTGTTAAAAGCGTGTGTTGTGGAAATCATATGGTCTTCCATATATGTTTGTACATTCAGGACACTTGAAGCCCAAGTGTAGTAGTGATTCTAGATGATAGTACAGTCTATGGTCGAATGATCCATCTTTATATACATTTCTGATCCTTCCCACTAGTCCCCAGTGGATAATTATATGAGCAAGCTCCATAATCTGGAGCATGATTTGTAGCACCATTCTATGAAAATATCCATAATACCATTCACTATAAAGGATTATGTTTTACAACTATTCAATGAAGAATAACTTATGATGTCAAGGATCAGTAGATTAGAACATCTCTGAGAAGGTAGGTTGTAGCTCCAGGTCATGGGTTTGGAATGTTATATGTTGTGTAGCCTTTCCCTGTGTGTATAATTCTAGGCCACCTACTATGTGAGGTAAAATTATAGTAGCCTCAACTTTTTTATTTACATTAATTTATAATGACTCTTCAATAAATATTATATTTATGTCTATAATAAAATGTCTTGTTCATTAAATTGATTAATTTTATGTGGCGATGACTCTTAAATCTATTGGGATTACTCTTATAATGATTTCATAAATGCAAGTAGTATCCCCTTGATATCTGTGGCTTTCATTTATTATGGAACCTTTTCAACCTTTAGTTGATAGGTTTTGACATAATTATCAAAATGGATTGCTTAGTATATTATCATGCCTATATTGAGTTTTAAATTTATAGGGTTCCATTCATACCCCTATGGTAGATATCTATATTTTTAATATATAATCGGATGTCTTGGAATGTGAAAATGTACCTGATACTCATGGGATAAGAGGAATGTAGGCCTATATTTTGCGTCATTCTCTTCATGATTAAGGAATATGGAGGGACATTTTTTCACAAGTGGTGGACCCATTAAGATATATTTTTCTTGATTATTTTTCTACTCTACCACTTAGGATATAGTTTCTATTCACTATTGAGATTCATCCAATAGAATAACCATAATATATCCCTCTATACATGATTTACCATATCGAGCATTAGTAACTCATGTGGAATTTGGAGGACCTCAGATACGAAGGTTTTATATTATCTAATACACCTCCTTGTGATTCCCCTATTATTTTTTCCCAGAATGTAGTTGTCAATCTTGGTCAATGTGTGGATTACTGATGATTTAATTAAAAAATATTTATGAACTAGAAAACAGTACCACATATTTATGTCTTATATGAATGTATCTGAAAGACTAGGGTCATCTAGGAAATTACTTTTTTGTTAGGATGTAATTTATATGGTATAAACAATCATATATACCGCATAATACATTTTAAATTAGGCATGGAAAATAAAATAATTTTGTAATGTCGTTCATCATAGTGAATTAGATAAATGTTTTTATGCTCTTGATGAGTAGAATTATCTTTCCATACAATGATTATTTTATAGTTTTTATGGATGATATTGTGTTGTATTATTATAATATACATGATCCTACCATACTCCTTGAAATAACATAGAGTACACATAGAGATATTAGGTTCTATACCAGGATTACAAAGTGGAACTTTTGGATTGAAAAAGAACACTTTTTAGGTCACATTAAATCGGCATCAAGGGTATCTAAAGATCCAATGAAAGTGGGAACCATAATTTCCTATGAATATCCCTACATTTAATTTTATGTGCATAGGTTAATTAGTATAGATAATTTCTATAGGTGTTTTATCCAATACTTTCTATTCCATGTATTGCCACTTACAGGCTTGACCATGAGTGGTGTTAAATTTATATGGATAAAAGCTTATGATATGCCCATTCATGGGTTTAAAGTAAGGATAACCTAAAAAATTATTATATTCTATATTGACCCTATAAGAGGATATACGGTATTTTTTGATATTTTAGGAATTGTTATGGGGTCCATTTTGATGAGAGGGGAATAATTTATAGCTTAATTGTCTCATTTATTAAGGCTTCAGGGGGATAATTACCTAATCAATGACCTCAGGGTGGCTAAATCCATTCATTCCTTATGTTACTAGAGACATTTATTATTGGTAGAGTGATTTTTTTAAAAACCATGAGAGTATTAAATATATATTTAATCCACATGACTTGATTCATAGTCAACGAATTTTAAAAAAATACCTTCAGTATTTTGATTTAGGGATTTTTTACATGCCAAGTATCAGAAATGTAATTATTGATTACTTTTTCAAAATTACATGCAATCAGTTCATTTAGAAAACCAATAGTGAATTTATATTAATGTATCTCTTTTATTAAATTCATCTGGATGTTTTAGAGTGTCATGAGATACAATTTTTCATGGATTTGGAAATGAATTCCTCACTTATAGATTATGTAAATGACATAACATTAAGATCCAAAATGCTTAGTCCTAAGGGAAATATTTGTAGGTGAGGACCTGAAACTTGGTTGGGTCATTCAATATGATGATGTATTTTATATTCAATTATGTGTATAGGTTCCTATATATGTGTGACAGGAATTAATGATATAGTCATATGCCTCTAAATGGGCAGTACATTCCAAAAAAATAGAGATTTAATATGACTTGTCCCACTAGTATTGTTGGTTGGGAATGAAAAATGTGGTTGAGTGATTTTATAATTGATGTTATACTAGATAGTATGTTAAGTAGGAACACTATTAGACTGATTTTCATTTACAACCATTTCCATTTTGTAGTGGAATTCAGATGATTTCACAATGGATTTCATTATAGGATTACCGAAATCACATTAAGGAAGTGATATTGTGTGGGAAATCATATATAGTCTAATGAAGTTTTAAAAATTATATTCTATTAGGGATACATTCTTAGAGTATGAACATATAAAAAATTATGTTCTAGATACTATAAGACTTCATGGGATTCCATTTTCCATTTTATCTAATAGGTATTCATGATTTACTCCTCAGTTACGGAAAGGGTTTCATTCAGATCTTGGATAACAAGAAACATTGAGTATGGAATATCACTAATAGAATGAAGATCAGTCTAATTATAATATTTTGGTGCTAGTGGACATGGTCTGAGCATGTGAACTTGATTTTAGGAGGATCTTATGAGAAACTTTTTAATCTTAATGAATTTTCCAATAATAAGAGTTTTCAAGATGTTATCCAACTAGATCCTGATGATGAACTCTATAGTTGGTAATTACAATTACATATATACTAGTTAGAGGTAAGGCATGTAGTTCTATTTAGACCTCATATAATTCATGAGAAATCAGAGAAAGTACAGTTGATTAAGAAATTTATGGATAATACTCATCCTAGGTAGACGTTATATACCAATCGTTATCGCAGAGCACTATAGTTTGATGTATGATTTATAATTTTCTTCCCTTTCTCATCTACATTTGTAATTCAGTAGATCATGAGGTAGGGTAATATATCAAAATTATTTTTCAAACCCTTTGATAAAATTGAGATAGTTTGGTCGATTTTCTATCTGATAGAATTTCGTTAGAGGTATTGGTCATGCAGGATGTCCTCCATCATTATCAGCTCCACCATTATTATTCTAAAACATATATTAATATTAATGTTAAGGAATTTTAGTAAGAGGTTTATCATTTTATTTAGTATCTAGTTGGTTTTATTGATTTTGGCATAATGGAAATTGGAGCTAGGTCGTTTCCTTTTGTTATGTACTATGAAATCATGTCCCTATATAGGATGAGATCTGGTAGTAATATTTTTATATACATGCTCAGTGGCTATATTTGTTCTTGGATTCATCTTAACCACCCTCACAATGGAATACCAATGATTTTTTTATATGAAATAGAGGTTATAAGATCCCAGTTTTTTGAAGAGATTTGAATCATTTAAATTTTATTATTATCCATTATTTGTATCTAAGTGCATGTTTCTTATGTGTTCATAATGGTATCAAGATAATTAAGGTTCTTTTTGGTTCCTGGAGTTCTGTGTTTTGTAATGAATGAGGGTGGTGCATGGTTGGTATTCAGTTGGTGGTAATATTGCGCCTCAATTGTGTGGATCGTATAGGGTGTCACCATGTTTATATTACAATGTACTAGAGGTTTCAAGGATATGAAAAACCTACATTTAATTGTATAGGGACCACACATGTTTTGTTCATATTTTTTTTAACCATACTCATAGACTATTCGAGTGTGGGGTTTGGGAAAGTTCCATGTAGGAGATATGTACATTTTTTCAAATCAAGCACATAGACCTTGAAAGGTGTAGATAATGGATCCTAAGAGCCACACAGTTGGTGAATGGATTAGATATCAGTGCATCCAAACTATGAAATCCAATAGAAATTAGGAAAATGATGATTTTACCATCTAGCCATTAAACTTTCTTCTCCCTTTTCTCCTCCCTTAAATAAATAACATATCCCCCACACGTTATAGATATCCTTTATCCCTTATCTAGAATTTAAAGTATCTCATGAATCCAAGTGTTGTTTTGAATTTCATTTATTTCATTGAGTCAACCTTGATAAGTCAATAATTCATATTTCTTCCTTTTTCTATTTAATTCCATGTCTTGTATGTTATTTATGTGTGAGCTAATATTCTATATTTTTACAGATTTTTTTTTTTCATTTTATCCCCTTCTAGATCAATTTTGATACTAATATTATATGGGGATTCTTCTACTAAAATAAGGTAGACTTTATAATACTTCTACATCAATTTATTGGCATTTATTAACTATTCCATTATTCTGAAAACCAAAAATCCCATGTGTGGATACTAAAATTTTAATCCATGCTAATTAATTATCTAGATCATGACATAGATGCATCATTTGAATCATTAATAGTGTTATAGTATACTAAACTCATCATTATCAACAAATTTTGGTGTACCACATTACATACCTTTGATTGGAATTAAATAGATGTAACCAGAACACCACATGGATGTGTTCTTCTTCTCTCTTATGAATGAAACAGCTAAATGAGTTATGTGAAATGTGATATGACATATGTACTTCACATGGAAAATCTGTGACATGTATTTGAGAATACTTATTTGATAAATTGAATTATAAAATTTCATGGATTCTTCCCATGGACTAACTGATTACATATAAATGTAAAGATCCAATTTTGATAACTGAACTGATAAATGGAATGGGAATTTACATGGATCTTGATTAATTTTATATTTTTCTCCAATATGGTTAGGGAACTCGGTCACTATAAATATTTGTCCTGCATTGATATATACTTGGATTTCCAACATGAAGTCATTTTTATGGGCTCATAGGATGATATCACATTCATTTATATGGCCACCATGTGTGATAACACACTTAGGACCATCATTGTCATATATTTTACATTCCATATATTAGACTATTGAATTCTTCATGATGTTACGGACTTCCTTGGACTAATTCTTGGGGATCCAATCAATTATAATATTGATTATTCTATTGATATTCTAAAAAGTATATAGTAGAAAACATTCTAGTGAAATGATATGGGAGATCACATGGATAACATTAATTTTCTATGGATTATATTCCATTGGACTTTTGGATCCCTCATATGATTATTATTATTTTACATAGAGTTATGGGATAGATGCCTTAGATCTTAAACCTATTTTTAAAATAACAATTGTATGGAGATATTCACGCTTAGGCTTAAGAACATCATATAATAAGTGTGTTTTCTAAGGAACCCTAGCTTGCGAGGTTTTAATATTTTAATCCCCTTATATAATTATCACAAGTATACTATTTCATTTTAAATACATAAAAATGTTAGTATTATCCCCTATTGGTGGTGAACTATAATGTTTAGTCACTCCCAATTAATTATAATAATGTGTACCAATATAGAATTCATGGATTTATGTACGGATATAGGAAAATATCCTTTCTATGAACTATTTTTTGTCTTTTCAGATGGGAGTTTGGAAGAATATGAATGAGCTAGTGACCAGGATGATCATGGAGATTGTTTTGGACATTTATGCATTTATTTTATTATATTTTTAATTATGACTATCTTCCTATATAATTTTTATGTAGAAATAAAATCATATATATATATGATAATTGTTAAATATTATGACATTAATTTTTTTATTACATGTATGTTTTATCATTAATTTCATTGTTATCATATTTCACTTTGTGATTTATTATTTCTACTTCATTAACTTTATTTATAATTAACACCAATATAGTACACCTTGATAAAAATTATTTTGGCCCCCATTATACCATCATATAACCTTATAGATAGTTTTTAGCCTCTATCATACAAGGATGATTTCTTGGGTCTGTGTGGAGAACTAGGATTGGTTACTTATGAGTGAACTAGTATTGGTATGTCACAAATATCACAGTTAATGTTAAAAATAAAATTTAAGAATACCCTCACTCGTGATTTCCAAATATCAAATTCAATTTAACAACATTTATCATTTATAGGTTATGTATCAGCTAATAAATCCAAATACTTGTGCAATTCTAGGTCTATTGAAACCACCATGATTTTTATTCTAAAACCACTATGATTTTTATTCTTAATAACCATGATAATTATTTTGTTAAATCATAAAATCATCATCTAACATGATAAAATTCCAAAATTTACTTCATGAAAATTCATTTAATTTCAAATAGTTAACCCTTGGGTATCCACCTATTATCTTTTACTTGTCATCCTATAAAATTTTACATAGTTTTTTTTACTATGACATATCATAGTGTGGATCTATTTTTTTTAAAATCCTTAGTCTTTAAGGTATATGAAACAAATATGTATTAGTATATGGTTACGCATTTATATAATCATAATATTTTTTTTATTTTCATATTCATTATCTTTTTTAAAAAGTAAATTCATAAAAAAATCTTACATATATATAGCTTAATAAACAACTCAATATATAATGTATTTGATGTAATTACTTGTTATAGAACAAGGATACCATCAATATATAAATTAAAATAATCTAAAATTCTATCATTTGGATATTTCGTTATGAAAATATAATCTCACGTTATAAATACATCTCAAAATAATTCACACAAATAAAGCTATCAACAATTGAAATGAGTTTAATAAATCAGTAGGTTCATTAATCCCTCCATTTGGATTTGATATCAAATCCAAAAACTATCAAATATTCATATCCCTTCACAAAGAGAACTGTAATAAGACTACATTCCTATATAATTTAATTTTCTTGAAGAATAAAAACCATTGTTGACAATCAATTTTGTGGCCACTATTTTTGATGTCCTCCAACGTAATCATTGTACAAAACATTTCACCAATTTCTATAATATCAATAGCTTCAGATTCTAATAATATCTTTTGACCCACTTGAAAAATATAACCCATGCTATATTGGGGTGTTCTATATCTTCTCAATGTATGTGGGAAAGGCTTAACATTTAGGATTATCTTTTATACATTAAATTTCTCACTTGGCATATTTTTAGTCATCATGTTTGAAATATGAACTTTTGTGTATATATACTCCATATTGACATATTTATTTAGAACATTCTCCTCAATAAAAAGATATTTAATGTCAATAATTTTTTTCATAGAGTGTTTCATGAAATTCATGTAAATATAAATTAAAATTTTATTATCACAAGTGATTCTCAATGTGTTCTCTACCTTCACATTAAAATATTTCAATTACACATTAATCATTAAAATTTATAAACATGTATGTGTGGTATTTGTATACTCAAAATTAGATATAATCAATTTTATAGGTATTTGTTTCTCAATATTCAATCTCACACAAATTTATCCCAATAATAAATTTCATTTCAATTTTGATTTTATATTATTACAATATACAACCTAATTACCATCATCAAAACCAAATATGTTCAGTGCATCACATTATTTGTAAATTAAAAAATATGTCAATGTTATTATAATATACCTAATAATCCACTTAGAATCCATTATTTGTTATTCCTGGGGAACAATTTTAATCCTATCTCATAATGTAACTTCATAAAAATTATATTCCCTTTTGTTGTAATATAAATGGTTCTTCCAATGATCATCTTTAATTTATTATAATTCAAACTTTTCCCTACATCATCTTTTATATACATCACAAAAACATTCATGGATATAGATACTACCTTTGAATCCTATATTCCAAACATATTTAATAATTCATTGGAGTATTTTTCCTATTATATTATTTTTTATTATTCAATCATTAAAACATGAAATCCCAAAAAGAAAATTGTAAACCTAAGCATTGAGATCTCAAAATGAATCATTATTATCTTTCAAAATATATCATAATAATACATCCTATAAAATGAAATTATTATTTGAACAATATATGGAATGGAAATTTGATTATCTTTTTGATATCATTCATATATTAGTTTTTTTTAACATTTCCTATAGAGAAGTTCAATTTTATTAATAAATATCAGGCTAGGAGTACCAATATCAAGGGCGTTGTTTTAATCTAAAAATGGAATTATTTATCCTACACGCCATTGATTCATCATGATAAAGTATAAAACATTAATTTTTCTCAATAAAAACTTACACTTCATGATCTATACCCATGAAATAAAACTTCATATCAATCTAATAATATTTGTAATATTTGTGATCTATAACATCTAGGAATATTATAGAAGATTATAATTCCATAATAGGTTAGAACATTTCTCCAAATAAGATTCCTTCAACATATTAATAACCTTTTAAAAATAATATTTCATTATTTTTAACACCCCAATATTTTATAGTATGTTATCACTTTAAAGTAATTCAATAGCTTGCGCTACACGCAAGACCGAGATCGAGGGCACCACGACTTTCCAAAATAACCGTTCAAAAGGTGGTTATGAATAGTATTAACCAAATTTTCAATTATATATATATAATATATATAATTTTAACATTCATCTATTGTGTTTATTAGACATAATGTAAGGAAAATTCAATTTTTAAGATAAAAGTGATATTTTCCAAAAAATGAAGTTTTTTCATCTTTTAATGGAGAACCCTTTTTAAATCCAATATTTGAAAATATTATATATTAAATTATTTAACATTAAATTATTCTTTAGGAGAGGGGTATAAAAATTTATTTTGGATAAATTTGTGGTACTTTTCTGATAAATTTCAAATTTTAATGAATAATGAAAAATACTATATTTTAATTTAAAACAACTTTTTTAATAGAAATAATTTATAGAGTTAAATTATATATTTCAGGGGTTTTAGAGTATAATTAGATTATATTTTTACAATTTAATCCAATTTTGGTCCTTAGAAGTAATTTCACATTGAAATTGGATATAAACAAGTGCCAATCTTTTGATTGTTTTTTTTTTATAAAAAAACGCCTTTTTATTTTGACACTGAGAATTAATTTACGCCACTTATGTGTTTTGAATTTGGACAAATGGATTCCATATTTGTAATCGTGTGGTACAAATTTTGTAAATAGGTATCATTTATTTTTATTCATTATGAATATTTACATCAGTAAATATTTTATTTACTATGGTAAATGGGTAAATCTGATAAATAAGGGTGAAGAAATATTATTATATTAATATTAAAATACCCTAACATGTGTCTTATTATTATTGATTGATATATGTCTGACCATGGGAATCCTTGTGTCGATTTTGGGACTCCATGGAGCCACTTGAGAGTGATAATGACACTTTATATTAATTAATTTAAAGTAAACAAAAAAATGACATAATCATATATCTTTTAGTAAAAAAATTTATTAAATGGGGTTATATAAGATATAATTATGACTATAAATATTATATAGAAATATAAAATAATTATATACATCATGGTGATTTTTTATAATTTTTAAAAGTCAAAAAATTAAATTATTTATGACCCAATAATGATGCAGTGTTTACCTCATTATTGAATGATGTAAATAAGTGAGATTATAAAAATTAAAACAATATCTAAGACCTATTAAATTCATATTGAATTATTTTATTTTGAAGACGAGTCATCTTATCTTTGACATTAATGAGTATTGGACCTTTAGAAACCGAAAATGATTATATATAAAATAATAGTTTCAAACAATCTTAAAGAGTCCCTCCTCCCCCTTATAAAAAACCATCAGCTCTAACCCATTACTCACACCTCTCAAGCATCTTGTCTCATACAAAATATTCCCAATTAAACTCCCTAAATTGCTATATTTCTCTTAAATGTCTTAATTTAGGCATATGACACTTCAAGGAAGCCTTTTTGTTCAAACCAAAGGGAGTTGACTAATTTAAAGGTAACATCTCCTTTTAGGTTTGTTCATTTTATTTTACTTCTCCAACCCACCTAAAATATCTTTATTCTTTATTTTAGAACAACAATAGTATCCTAAATATACTATATTTATGATAAGTATTGAAACTAATACTACACACACATCCATCTAATAGGTATAGAACATAATGTTTCTGTGGACGACGAACTGCTACCTCATGAAACGATGACTGCTCAATCTTCTCCTACTACCTCTTATGGTGTCCATTATGAGGCCAGTGTAATTATATTTGATATTTATGATATTTATTTTACCTATAAGATTCTATAATTCTATTTTATAGAATACATGTTTTCTTTTCATGTTGTTTATATACGATAATCTCATTTGAGAAAGCGCCGACTACCGCCCCTCAAAGTGATATGAACCGTTCATACCACACATGGAATCAATAAAGGATGGTGTTAATTAACATATGTAACATATATAAACTATTATATTATATGTTAATTATAATATATCTATGTATTATTATTTTTTAATTCCATCAAATATAAAATAGAATATAAAGTAGCATTCATGCGTACGTACGGCTTACCATCTCCATGAATGATGCTTTTAATTTCATAATGTAAAATGAAATGGAATATTATAAATACATATACACTGGATATATATGATATATATGATATATAAATCTTGAATATAATTATGGAGACAATGGAATTTTAACAACATGGATGATTTGTAATTATAACATGTTCATTTTTGGAAAAAAGTTCTGAACATCGACTAAATGTCCGATATGAACTAAAACAATTAAATAATTGTTATAGAAAGGTAATAAGTGATATAAAATTAATTATAAACATGAAAAAATTTATTAAGGAAGTATAAATTAACTTAGTTTTTATTATTTAATAATAACACGGAACATAAGAGTCAAGTCAGATACGAGGAAAGGGGTTTCTTATCTCACTTTTAATTCCGTGATATTTCCCTTGTTCGCCACTTATTTATTTCATGTGGTGTATTGTGTACTTCCATTTCATATATATTATAATGATTCTATTTATTTTCATTGTATTATGTGATTCATTTTGTGGTTATTAAATTTTTTTCATACGACTCGAATGATTACAACATGGTAAGGGGTTTTCATCTCACTTTTACTCCTCTAAGATTCATTCTACATTTTCCACCATTACCTTTTTTGAAGTGTATGTAGTAACCATGATAGTATTATTTGTTTAATATAAATTAATTTATGGGTATTTAAATAATCATTTTATGGTCCTTCATTCAGGGGTTTTATGTTTCTTATGTTACCAAACCGGTAATAGAATTTCAAATTTCAATTTCCATTCATTGGGTTTTACGCAAACATCATGGATTATTTTACTCCATTATTATGTTTGAAATCACTTTTTATTTACTTATGTAGTAATTTCCTCTCATATTTGTGTGGATATACTATTTATACCCATAATTACTTCATTGATAAATTCTGAAGTCATCGATATGAACTTGATAAGAGTAATTTTAACTCAATTTCTATTCATTGTGTAAAACATCCATGTAATTGGTGTTTCTTTTACAAGAATATGTGTGAATGTCCTCTGATTTATTTTCACTTTATATATAACCATATTCATTGTATTTTTTTTCATTCATAATTATGTCATTGATTTATCCTTAACCTAATGATACAGTCTATATAATGGATTTTATCTCAATTTACATTATATTGAGACTTTTTTTGCTATGTGCCAATTCAATTTTATATGGTTTCTATAGTATACATTGACATAGTATAAAATAAATTCATTTATTCTCATGATATTATAATGTTTTTATTACCTAAATTATTTTTATTGAATCATCTCTCATTTGGTTTGGAACACTAACTAAAAAACCATTTTAAATTTTTTAATGATTTATAATTCTAAATTGTTATCATTATTGTACATGTTTTAAAAATGGTTCTAAGGATTTATTTATATGTATAATAATGTTTTAAAATTAAAATTCCTTTTAAATTTTTGAATGTTTTATGGGATATTTTAATTCAAAAATCTATTTTAGGCGGCATCTTGATAGATAGTTATACTTTTAAATGTTTTCAAGAAAAAGGGGATATTGCACTCATATATTTTTGATGATTATTTTCATTTATGTCAATATACTTCGGTATTATCGATTGAGGTTAATATATTATAATACAATCTTCAATATTTTATTGAATGAGTTTTGTTTGAATGTGGAAGTGCTATTTTTATACCATTCATGGTTTATCGTTAAAATATTTACATTTAGTATGCTATTTTTAATATAAATTTTCAGATTATGATCCAACCATTTCATATGAGGAATGCATTGGACTTAGTAAGTGACGGGTAGAGCCCCCTATAGCTTCTTGATGCATCTGTAGGTCACATGAGGCAAACTAGTGTCTTGTCACAAGGCTTTGACAAAATCTTATTTGTAGTCATGGCATGAGGCCTTTTACTATGTGGTTATGATGTCTAATATTATTCATTCTATCATTATAAAATTAGCTATTGATATTACATGTGATTAGTCGACTAGTCGGATATCCATATGAATAAATAAATGGAATTATTTGATTTATCTTTTTCATATTATGCTATATTGTATGTTTAAATGTCATTTTTTTAGTTTAATACATTGCCTTAAATGTTTATGCTTATTTATGATAGTTTCTGCTATATTTGGTTATCCTTACTAAGCATCTGAGCTAACACATTTATTTTTGTTTTGATACTGAGAATTAATTTTTAATAAATTTACACCACTTACGTGTTTTTAATTTGGAAAAAATGTATTCTATATCTGGAACAATGTGGTGAAAATTGTGTAAATATATGACTTTTGTTTTTATACATTATGAATTTTTAATTCAGTAATTATTTTTTTATTATAGTAAAAGGGTAATTATGGTAAATAAGGGTGAACAAATATTATTATTATAATATTAAATTACCCTAACATGTGTCTTATTACTATTGGATGATACATGTCGGAACATGGGAATCCATGGGTAGATTTTGGGACCCCGTGGAGCCACTTGAGAGTGATAATGAAACATTATATTAATTAATTTAAAGTAAAGACAAAAATGACATAATCATATATCTTTTAGTAAAACAATATTTAAATGGGGTTATATAAGTTATCATTCAGACTATAAATATTCATTGGAAATATAAAAATATTTAATACATCATGGACTTTCTTTTATAATTGTTAGACATCAAATATATAAATTTATTTATGACACAATAATGATGAATTGTTTACCTCATTAGTGAATGATTTAAATAAATGAGACTATAACAATTAAAACAATATCTAAAACCTATCCAATTATTATTGAATGATTTTAATTCAAACATAATTCATCTAATATTAGACTTTATTTAGTATTGGACCTTTATAAATAGAAAATAATTATATATTAAAATAATATTTCCAAACATTCCTAAACAGCCCCTCCTCCCCATTATAAAAAACCATCACCTTTAACACATTACACACACCTCTCAATCCTCTTTTCTCGTCCAAAATCTACACAATTAATCTCCCAACATCCTTATATTTCTCTTAAAATTATTAACATAGGAAGAAGACACATCAAGGGAGCCTTTTTTTCAAACCATAGGGAGTTACCTAATTTAAATGTAGCATCTCCTCTTAGGTTCATTCGTTTTATTTTACAACTACAACCCCCCAAAAATCTCATTATTCTTTCTTTAAGATCAACACTAGTATCCTCAATATACTAGGTTGTTGTTTTGAGAAGTATTTTAACTAATCCTACACACACATCCATCTAATAGGTATAGAACATATTGTTTCTGTGGATGGCGAACCACTGCCTCACGAAAAGATGATTGTTCAATCTTCTACTACCACCGCTTATGGTGGCCATTGTTATGGAAGTATAATATTATATGATATTAATTATATATATTTTATCTACAATATTATCAAATTTTATTTTATAGAATACCTTTATTCTTTTCATGGTCTATATATATGAAAAATTCATTGAAAAATTCGCAATGTATATACAATATTATATTATACTGTAATTATGAAATACTTATGTATTATTAGGTTTTCTTTCCTCTAAATATAATATAAAAATGAAACTAGTGTTCATGCATACGGACGGCTTACCATCTCAATGAATGGTGTGTTTCATTTCTTAACATAACATGATATAGAATATATTAAATACATATACACTAGATATATATGATATATATGATATCTAAATCATGAATATAATTCTGTATATAATGTAATTTTTACCACATGGACTATTTGTAATTATAACAAGTTCATTTTTTATTTAAGTTTCGAGCATCGACAAAATGTCCGATATGAACTCAAACAATAATCTAATTGTTATAGCAAGGTAATAATGGATAAAAAAGGAATAATAAAAGTGAAAAATTTTCTTAAGTAAGTAGTAGATATCTTATGTTTATTATTCAGGTATTACACAAAACATTCGAGTAATGTCGGACATGAGGTAAGGGGTTTTTATCTCACATTTAATTTCGTGAGATTTCTATGGTTCAAAATTTATTTATTTCATGTGGTGTATAGTGTACTAACATTTGAAATATATTATCATCATTATATTTATATTCACGATATTCTCTGATTCATTGGTTGGTTATTAAATTTTTGTCACATGACTCGATTATTTACAACATGGTAAGAGGTTTTCATCTCACATTTATTCCTGTGAGATTCAAGTATTATTTTCTACTATTACCTTTTGTGTGGTCTATGTACTACCCATGATTGCTTTCATTGTGTAATATAAATTAATTTATGTGTAATTTACATAATCATATTATGATCCTTCTTTCATGGGGTGTATGTTTTTATGTTAACAAATAGGTAAGGGAATTTAAAATTTCAATTTCCACTCATTCGGTTTTACGCAAACTTCATTGATTATTTTACTTCATGATAATGTGATAAATCACTATTTATTTTCTTATGTAGTAATTTACACCCAAATTTTTCGGGATATAATTTTTTTACACATAATCACTCCATTGATAAATTCTCATGTCGATGATATGAACTTGATAAGAGTAATTTTAACTCAATTTTTATTCATTGAGTTAAACAACAAAGTCATTGGTGTCATTTTTACAAGTATATGTTTGAATATCCTATGATTTATTTAAACTAAATATCCAATCATATTGAGTGTATTTATATTTTTCATACATAATTATGTCATTGATTTATTCTTATCCTAAGGATACAATATTTATAAGGGATTTCATCTAAATTTACATTCCTTTGAGGCTTTTTGTTGTTATACACCAATTCACTTTTATATGGTGTATATACTATACTTTAACATATTATATCATGACTCTCTTTATTCACATGATATTATAAAGTTCTCATTACGGATAGTATTTTTATTCGTTCATCTCTCATTTTTTTAGTAATCATAAGTAAAATACCATTTTAAATGTTTTAAATATTTATTCACCTAAATCATTATCATTAATGTCCATGTATTTAATATGGTTTCAAGGATTTATTTATATCGACATTAATGTTTTAAAATTAAAATTCCGTTTAAATGTATCAATGTGCTATGGGAGACTTTAATTTAAAAATATATTTTAAATGGATTCTATAAAAATTGTGAGACTTTTAAATGTTTTCATGAAAAAGGGGGATATTTCTCTCATACAGTTTTGAGGATTATTTTCATCTATGTTAATATCCTTAAATATTCATGATTGAGGTTAATATATTATAATAAAATCTTCCATATTGTATTTAAGGAGATATTTTTGACTTTGGATTTGTTATTTTTATACCATTCATTGTTTTTTGTTAAAATATTGTCATTTCATTTGCTACTATTAATACGATTTTTTCGATTATGATTCCACCTTATCATGTGATGAATGTATTGGACATAGTATGTGACCGGTGGAGACTAATATAGCTCCTCGATGCATTGGAAGGTCTCATGTGACAAACTTCTGTCTTGACACAAGGACTTGAACAAATATTTATTGTATCTTGGCACAGACCTTGACTATGTGGTTATGATGTCTGACATTATTAATTCCATCATTATGAAATTAGTTATTGATATTACATGTGATTATTCAACTAGTATAATATCCATGTGAATAATTAAATTTCATTACCTAGTTTATCTTTTCCAGATTATGCTGAAGTTTATGTTTAAAATCCTTTTGTTTTAGTTTTATCATTGCCTTAAATGTTTATGCTTATTTATGATAGTTTCTATTGTATTGGTTTCCTTACTATATATCTGAGCTCACCCCTTTCTGATGTTTTCTTTTTCATAGGATGTGATGATGTAAATAATGATTAACTTGTAGGGATTGACCAACAATATGAGTGTGTTCAAAGGGGAAACAATGTTGTTTTTCTTTATTTCAGGATGTAAAGTAAAACATATGTATGTATCTAGTACTTCCATGTCAAATAAATAGATCGGTCTTTTGGGACATGATTCCACGTATCATGCCATTGTTATGGAATAATGCACCGACTCTGGGTAACTGGGGTCGGGATGTTATAGTTGGTATCAGAAGAAGTTTAGTACAAACCTTGGTAGCTAGATTTAGAAAAACACTGATTAGAAAACACTACCCTAAGATTGAATTTGAGGATTATTATAGAAGAACATCCAAAAAATTTGTTAATGAAAATATTATCTGGGTTTTCCACGAAATTCATCCCTTTCTGGATATGATCTGGTAGAGATGGATTTGGCACTGATGTACCTAGGAGTGAAAACTCTGAAAAGGAGTTTCGGGCTTGACTGAGGGTATCCTGGTACACGACAATAGATCCTGATTCACTCTAGGATACAATAATCCTAGGGGATATGATTTGGATAATTCACATTTTCTTTACAACATAATTTGAAAGATTTTAATAAAAGATGAGAATAAATAACCTTGGTTAATCATAAGGTGTTTTAGATTAAAAATAAGGTTCCATGATATTATCTAAATGATTTTATGAATATTATTACTCACACTGTGATTTTTGGTTTTAGACAATGACTGGATTCCAAGGAAGACATAGAAACTATGAACATGATATACATGGTGGGAACGGTAGTGGAAATGAGAAACTAAATGGATTGTTGATAGGCGTAAAATATATCATGTTCATTCAAAATTAATTTTCCAAAAATTTGATCAACAACATATATATTTACGAACTCCCACACCCAATAATGAAGAGAAAGGTGGTGAATGAAAAAATCTATATCAGTGGAGACCATGGAGAAAAGAAATATCATTTTCCATCAAGCAAGAAATGATTAATGTGACACCCCAGAAAGTGTCACAATGGAACAAATAATTTCTCTATGTGTGGGAAAGGACATAAAGTAAAGAATTGTAAAGGAAAAATGAAGAGTACTACGGAAAAGAATGATCCCAAGAATCCATTTACCATAAATATCCATAATTGAAGGGGACCAGGGTATTACATGAGTCAATTACCTATTATATATGATAACCTCTTGTTCAAGGAAGAACCTATGTGGAAATAAATTGATGGAGAAATGTTTAAAATTATTAGTTTTCTTTGTTGATGGGATTACATTGGAATTCTTTTCTCTTGTATGTGTAACCCTGTAGTTTGTTATGTGAAAATACTATTTGAAAATGAATTATCTTTCCTTTTGTGGATATAGTTATAAATAACCATTTGGGATTATATGATCCTTGAATTTGAGGCAATTACAAGTTTTAAATTTTTAGGATGAAAATTAGAGGTATGAGATAAATTTTGTTATTAAATTATGTTATGGTTATTTTAAAGATTTTTTATCTTTATTTGGAATGTTATAAAATATATTTTTTGATGAAGGACAACACGTAGACTGTGAGACAACACGTCATGTTCGACAAAGCTGCGGGAATCTAACCCACAAAAAAGTATGACTCAGATTTATCGTCTACCACTAGACTTCATGAAGTTCCTAATTATTTTGAATAATTATTTTTCGTTAAATTATTTTATTGAAAAATAATAAGTTCATTTGGGATCTTATGTTTTATCAAATACATATCGTTAGTGTAAGAAAATTATTTGGTGATTAAGTGATAAATGTAATTTTAGAGTATGTTCGATCTATTGGGAATACTATATACCTAAGAAAAATAGAATACTATGGAATTTCCTTTTAAGAGTAATGGTGGATTTTTTTCTATATTTTTATTTTTTATTTATAGTGATTTAGGTTTTTTATAGAATTTATTAACATATTAAAGAGAATATGTGATTAGGTTAATTACTTTTATGTGTGTGACTTTAAGAGTAGTCGATGTTATTTAGAGATACAATTTAATGTGGAATACTATGTAAGAAAATTATTATGAGTTTTGGGTTTTAATATTAGTTTGTATTATATTGAAATATTTGATGGAAAATTATTTATTGAATCGTATTTATTTATCATTGGGTATTGTTGGTTTAATTTTATAAACTAACATTAATATTTATTTCTCTAAAGGCTTATCCTTTTGGGGATCATATGATCTTGTACTAACCATTTTCTATTTGGTTAATCTCTAATGAAAAGAAAAATATATAGTTCAGCCTTTTTGGAATATGTGATTCTCTATAAGTCGATACTAGTGCTTCAGGTGTGACCAAGTCATCTTGAATACTAATCGTTTGGAGTGAAAGATGAGTTTTTTGTAAAAATTATTTAAAGGGTGGAACTCTACTTATCATATTTTTTTTCTCTGAATAAATTAATTATTAAAAATTAAGTTAGGGATATTAATACCAAAAATGTGTTATCCAAATACCTCATGTTTTGTTGAACCAATGATATTTTAAATCATCTTAGATTGGTGAATTTATGGGCCTCAATTTTACACTTGTTTCTGGATGATGACCTCAATCACCCCTATAAATATTTATGTTTTTCCTCCAATTTTGTGTCTATAATTACCACCAATGTTCTCCAATTCAAAATCCTAATTTGGTGGTGACATTTTAATTTCCTTTCCATATTAAAATGATTAAATTTTACTAAACCTTTTTTTATGTGGGTTTTCTACAAATGTATATTTTCAAACATATAAAATTGAAAAAGAATTTAAAATTTAGAGGACTAAATTTATTGAAGGAGATGAGAATGTAACAACCCAATATTTTATAGTATGTTATCTCTTTAAAGTAATTCAATAGCTTGCGCTACATGCAAGACCAAGATCGAGTGCACCGAGACTTACCAAAAAAACCATTCAAAAAGCTGTTATGAATAGTATTAAACACATTTTTAATTATATATATATCCTATATAATTTGGGAATTCATCTATTGGGTTTGTTAGGCATAATGTAAGGAAAATTCAATTTTTAAGATAAAAGCGATATATTTAAAAAAATGCAGTTTTTTCACCATTCAATGGTGAACCCTTTTTAAATCCAATATTTGACTCTTTTATATATTAAATTTATTTATATTAAATTATTATTTAGGAGAGGGGTATAAAAATTTTGTTTGGAAAATTTTTTGGTTCTTTTCTGATAAATTTCATATTTTGATGAATAGTGAAAAACAATATATTTTAATTAAAAACATCTTTTTTAATTGAAATAATTGATAGTGTTAAATTATAAATTTCAGTGGTTTTAAAGTATAATTAGGTTATATTTTTACAATTTAATCCATTTTTGGTCATTGGAAGTAATTTCACTTTGAAATTGGACATAAACAAGTGCCAATCATTTGATTGTTATTATTTCATAAAAAACATGCTTTTGGTTTTGACACCGAGAATTAATTTTAAATTAATATACGCCACTTATGTGTTTTGAATTTTTAAAAATAGAGACCATATTTGGAATCATGTGGTACAGATTCTATAAATAGGTAAATTTTATTTTTATAAATTATGAATATTTTTTTCATTAAATATTTTATTTACCATGGTAAAAGGGTAATTCTGGTAAATAAGGGTGAACAAATATTATTATAATATTACTAAATTACACTAACATGTGTCTTATTACTATTGGTTGACACATGTATGACTATGGGCATTCTTGGGTAGATTTTTGGTCCCCATGGAGCATCTTTAGAGAGATCATGACACTTTATATTAATTAATTTAATGTAATGTAAAAAATGACATAATAATATATCTTTTAGTAAAGGAATTATTAAGTGGGGTTATATAAGTTACCATTCCACCTATAAATATTCATTTGAAAATAAAAAAATTAAATAAATCATGGTGTTATTTTTATAATTCTTAGATGTCATATAAATATAATTATTTATGACACAATAATGATGTAGTGTTTACCACATTAGTGAATGATACAAATTATTGAGATTATGAAATTTTAAAAAATATCTAAAACTTGTCCAAATCTTACTGAATGATTTTATTTCGAACATGAGTCATCATATATTCTACTTTAATTAGTATTTCACCTTTATAAAAATAAAATCATTATATAATAAAATAATATTTTCAAAAATTCCTAAAGAGCCCCTCCTCCCCCTTATAAAAAACCATCGCCTCTAACCCATTACTCACACCTATAAAGTCTCTTGTATCATAAAAAATCTTCCCAATTAAGCTCCCCACATACCTACATTTCTTTTAAAGGCCTTACCTTAGGCATAAGACACTTAAAGGAAGCATTTTTGTTCACACCAAAGGGAGTTACATGATTTAAATGTAACATCTTTGGTTGGGTTCATTCAGTTTATTTTACTTCTCCAACCCCACTAAAATATCTTTATTATTTATTTTAGAACAACAAAAGTATCCTCAATATACTAGGTTGTTGTTATGAGATGTATTTGAACAAAACCAATACACACATATATCTAATGGGTATAGAAGATAATGTTTCTGTGGACGACGAACTACTACCTCACAAAACGATGATTGTTCAATCTTCTACTACAACCTCTTATGGTGGCCATTATGATGTAATTGTTATTTTATATGATATTTATGATATTTATTTTACCTATAAGTTTATATAATTCTATTTTATTTAATACCATTTTTCTTCTCATGTTGTATATATACGATAATTTAATTTGAGAAAGTGCAGACAACCACCCTCTCAATGTGATATGACTCATTCATACCATACATGGAATTTATAAAGGATAGTGTTAATGAAAACATTCAAAAAAACAATCATTAGGGACATTATTCCTTGTATCATTCCAATGTTATGTAATAATTCACCGAATCTGGGTAACTGGGGTTGGGGCGTTACAGTATTCTTTAATATTATACCATTATCAATGATTTTTTTTTTCAAACAACCACATGGATAGAGTAAATTGTTTTTCTTAAGGAGTATAAATATTTTCTCATGTTTCATATTTCTTATTTAGATCTAGCAATTTGTTCCGAGAATTTATCAACTACATGTTCTCAAAAGCATCTCAAACTTATTATTGTTCAATATGAAATCAAGTTCTATTTAATTTACAATAATCATTTTTATTATATTCTAAACTATAGTTTTTTTTATTTAGAAATAATTTTTTATTAAAATACATTTCTAGCTTCTAAAATAATAGAATTATAATTTTCATAATACTTTCATCATAACTAGTCTGGTTCCATTGAATATTAATTCTATTATGTTCATAATAATCTTCCTTTTCACTGACTATTTTATAAATCTATATATTGTATTCCCTTAATTATTCTGAATCACTTTCATATATAACCTTTTAACTGGTCTGACATTCCAAATATTTCTAATTATAGTAATCAACTAGAATTTTTTTAATTTTTTTAAAGAACATCAAGCTTTTACAATTGGATAAATAATAGAGGAATAATCCTTCATCTATTTCTCATCAAAATTTCCCAAAGCTCAATGTTTTATATTGATTAAAAATTAACTATCGAAAATAATAATGTACTTCATTATAGGTTTTTCTTATACCACATCCCAAAAGTATCTATATTCTATTCCAACCCCAATAAAAATATATTATGAATATTCATATTTTTAATTATTATATCTCTCTAAAAATCATAAATTCTATTAAAAAAGTGTGGTTCTTCTCATTTTAACAAATACAATGTTATTCCACTATAAAAGTAAATGTTTTGGGTTAATATAATGATCATTATTTTGAAATTTAATCTCATGAATACTAATTTATTATAAAATAAAAATTCTTAATAACATCCATCTTCTATTGATTCTGAATTTGTTTATATATCCTCACAACTATATCTTAACATACCTTAAAAATATCATAAAAATAACCACATATTTATATTTTTTCATTTATATCAAAATATTTAATGTAGTGAAATGATCACTGAAATTTATAATTTAATAAAAATCATTATATGATTGATGTGTCATCCGTACACATAAATTTGAGCATATATGTTCAAGTTCATTAGTGATCCAAATCTATACACTTTTGTGACATCCAAAAACTATCTCCCCCTTTTATCATGTTTCATAAAGAAAATATACATCTATTTTCTATTGGGTTTCTTTCTCATCAATACTTATTTTAATATTTTAATAAAATTTCATTTAACATGATTGAAAATTATTCTATTTTACTTCGCATTTTCAGATTTAGAACTCGTTGAGAGATAGTTACATTAATAAAAAATATTGGAATAAATTATCACTCGTTATCTCTCCCTTCCTGATAATTTATCCATATTTTTAAAACGTAATGATTCAAGAGTTTTATAGAAATATAATAGTATCACCATCATCACAAAATTTTGTTATACCCAATATGTTTTGTTTAATCCAATTAAAAATAGAATATATTTATAATTTAGTTCTTGATAATAAATCTCATATATTAAAACCCCACTAATTTTTAAGGAAATATTATTCCTAAAACTAAATAACCCTCCATCATGTTATTAAATATTCTTCAAAAATATTTTATAATATTTTATAAGAGATTAAAATTTTAAATCAAGTTCGCAAGTAATACTTTTCCAATGGAATTTCAAGTAATCCTCAATAATAAGTGATTTTATTACATCTTTATTTATTAAAACACATTTCCTTTTTTGGCATAATAATATTATTTTGGATTGTGGGTCATATATTACTCAAAATAATAACAACATTTGTCACATATTCTATAAATTTCCTCAATTTAGTTAAATACATTTCTGAGTAGATATTCATGATAAACTTTTGGACGTAGATTATTCATTCATTAAAAAAATCTTCATAGTAATAATGATAATAGATTTATTTTCATTGATACTCCACTTTGGTTAATCCCCACACCAAACAGTAGACAATTTTAAACATATAATATAGTATTTGTTCCCAATGGTACCACAACACCAATAATAACCTCTGTGTTTTTATCTCTCATTTTGATATTAGATTTATTCAAAAAACATCCATTATTAATTTGATCATGAGGAGATACTCCATAAATTATTCTTATATTAAATTGTTGTAAAACAATATTTGTATTATTTTATTAATAATAGAATATAATGGTTTAATTTTTAACTTGTTCTTGTTGTAAAACCATATTTACTTTTAATATAAGATTTAGATTTAACATTACATTTTGGATTAGAATTCTCAAAAACATGAGATTATTTACCTTCTATTTCCATGGATTTTTTGAAATCTTCATTGATATTTTATAAAGTATTTTTAGATTAATGGAATCATAATTAGGATTTACTTAAATCTTACTCCATTACAACATGTTTTTCATTAAGATCCTTCACTATTATTTCATATTATATAATATTGAAATTGAGTTATTTTAATTCATTTGCTGCAACTATGTTCTTTTTTAAGAAACACATCTATTCCATTATTAATATTTTCATACTTTTTCCTCAATATCATATCTAAATTTTTAAATATAGTGGTCTTATCAATATAAGGCTAATGTTTATTTTTTATCATATGTTAAATTTAACTCTAGTCATCATTTTCATCTATATAACTTGATGAGTATTCTTGTTATAAAACATAATAGAAGATGTTCTTAAATATTTTAGGAAAAAGATATTCAGAATACCAACTTGACCTAGAGTATACCTTTTATTATATTTTCAACACACTTCTCCTTTTCCATATATAAAAAAAATTCTTTATATCAGTGGATATTTTAACCACATAAAAACTTTTACCTTATTTCTTTCATTAAGGTATTTATCTATTCTCATTGTCTCTATATACACAAATTTTAATCCATGGATAATTTATTAAATTGTTACCACTTCTACCATATTTAAAACATTTTAGTAATATTTTACCTTTATACATACCAATGCATCTTTAGAATTTCTTTGAGACACGATCTATAAGATAATTAAACTCTTCATACTTATCTTACTTATCTTTATATTCATTAAATTACTTATCTACAACTTCCCTAGTTTTATGCATTCTCATATATTAAAATGAATTCTCATAATTTATCATCATATTAAACATTATCTATCTATAATTTTTAAAATAAAAAAAATTATTTTATACAATTCAACAAGGGACATATCATCTCTATATTCTAATGTAAAAACATTTGAATCAGACATTTCAAGAATGTTTCTCACCAATTTCATAACAATGTTAACATTTTTTCATTTATTATTGAAACCTATGGTGTTTTTGAATATCAACATTAAATATTATAAATTAAGCATTGATTTTTTCATCATTGGTTTTCCCCATATCATAAATGTTACCTCCCTATATCTATATATTAGTATCCTTATCATTAAAATTCATTGAAAAGGTGATTTTTATGTTTCCCCAAATACCCTTATCTGTTTAGATTACCGTCAAATTTGTATACCCTTTTTCAAATAAATATATAATAATTTTATTTATTTCATTTATTTATCTTATTGGTTTTAATTATCATTTGAATTCATGGGATTATCTTTCCCAATCAGTTTAAATCCCATCATAGAATCATTAAAATCATCCGTGATTAGTGAATCAATAAAGGAAATAATGTTAATTTATATTACATAAGTACCTGAATATTAAATATCTATAACATCAGAATCAATTATCTCAGTTTAGTGATCTTAAAAAATTTATTATCTTCCTCATGTTCTATGAAATTCATTTAAATACAATTTATTATTCTTCGAAAAAATGGATATTCTGGAACGTGGAAGTCATGGTCTCTTAGTCTCTTCTCCAAAATGTTCAACACATATCGCTATATGATGTCCCCCACTATATAATTTAACTTATTCACATAAATTTGATGAATTAGGGATCCATTATTAAAAAATTATAATAACATAATCCTTTCTTTGAACTCTCTTAAATCCTCGGAAAATATTAGAGTTTTACTTCTCCAATGTTTCCACAAAACTCAATATCAACTATCATAAAATATTTATGAAATTATCTATTATAAGGAAAATTTCATTTTAAATTATTTAACATGAATTAAAAATAATAATCCCCAATTTTACATGGAATTAATATAAAAAATATAAAAAAGATTCATATAATTATTATTCATTAAATTCTAATGAATGAACACAATTTTCACCTAAAAGGAATTCATTTATATGTCACTTGATTTCCTTTACCTCCATATTACTCTATCATATAAATAACTCATACAAAACCATTGAATATTAAAATATAATATATTTTATCTCCTTATATTCAAGTGTTCTTCATCTATATCTCCAAAAAATCATTCAATGTATGCCTTCTGATATCTCTCCTTCTTTTTATAATTCATCTTTGTATTTTTTTCTTTTTATATTTAAAACTACTAATACTCCTTATATATTTCGTAGATTCCATTTATCCAGAACACCCTATAATAATTGGTTAATCTATTACACAAAATTAATCATAAAATTATTCTTGATTTACATTGACAATATATTGTTTTTATCAACCAATGATGTCAACATTTACGTGTACTTCAACTTATAAAATAACCTTAGAAGACAATATAATTATCCAATATTTATCTTATATATGTGATTCCATAATTGGAAAACATAAAAAAAAATCTGTATATTTTTCTTATAGCTTCTAATCTCCCTCAGGATAGGTCTTCCATTACGTTTTCCTTTTTCAATTTTCATGATTCTCAAATCTCTTCTTACAAAGAGAAAGTTAAGTATTACTTATCTTAAGAAACATAGTTTCACTAAATATTAATCTTTCTCCATTAATATACCATGTCAAACCCAATAATAAAATTATATTCAGTGGAATCTATAAGTAAACTTCAATAAAAATATGTTTTTAGAACTAGTTTTATTAATTTTTCAATTTATCCCAGTTTGGTTCATTCTTGATTCTCAATCCTCCATGATGTTTTCTATTATTAAAGAGTATAAAAAATTGACTAACATGATTAAATTATAATATTTTAATTTGTAATTCTCAATTTATATCAAACAAATTACTCTTATATATCCCCCTATAGATTTTATATATCATCTTATAAACCATTACGTAAGAAACATTTACTCATATATATCATAGTAATGATCTGGTACATAGTCAAATCATCACTATCAATGGTTTTTGAAAAAACTTCTTATTAGATTAATGTTACTATCTTATATCATCATATTGTTTTTTCCATTTTAATTTCTATACACTTTTTCCATTAAAGCTAATAAAAAATCCAGATATATATATTCCTTCACCAGCAAATCAACACGTAACTTTTTAAACATAATTTGTTATTTTGGTTTATGGTTATCATTCAAATGTGAAAAAATGGAACCTCCACTACTATCATATGGATATAAAATTCCAAAAATTATATATTGATATTTAAAAATTTATCAAAATTATTCTCACACATAATTTTGCAAAGAGATATACAGTGCCTTCAACAATTCCATGTGTTATTCAATTCAAATGGATTGTTTTATACCAATGATAGGAATCCATGGAATATCATTCATACATAATGATCAATATGGTTGTACCGAATAAGACTGGCTGTTTGTAAATGGAATATTATTTTTTAGAACTTAATTGGGTGACTATAATAGGATTATCCTTCGATAGGAATTGAGGAAGGATAATCTATATGATGGATTACGGTAGAGAGTTGTTCAGTCAACTATCCATGTGGCATATGTGATATGATTGGTATGAATGCATACTAGATATTATCATGGATTAAGGTATAAAATTTGTTGGGCTATGTTATGATACAATATTGATCATAAAATAACAATGGTTATGATTCAATAAAAATAGGATCATTATTTTTTGGGACCTAATTTAATAAAAGTACATATTAGATTATTATAAAATATGACAATAATCTTATAATAACTTTTTTTTAAATAAAATTTCATCAAACTCATCAATATTACATTTTGATCAATCATGGATAAGTAAAACCATAATAGGAGATAATTCTTTAATGGGTATATAAACATAATAATGGTTCTTAATTAAGAAAATAAATGTTAATAGAAAACCCCCTTCATAAGAAACTAACTCATGATGTTATTCAATAAGTAGATATCACTTCACATGATGTATTCACTCTAAAATTTATATCCATAAAACCTAGGTTAGAAAATAAATATGATAATAAATATGTTATAAAGATGATAGATAACTTAAAAAGGGTATACTAGTAATAAGAATTTCATTAGATATATGAGGTTTTAGATTAATTTATAATGGAAAATGATCATCCAAAATTCAATCCCTATATATATACTCAATACCGTTTAGCATGATAATTACATGGATACACTAGGGTCTTATTTGAGTCAATATTTTGATATAGAATTCATTCTAAAATTGTAAAAACTCCAATCCCAGTGTCCAGTAACAAGTGGTTATAATAATACATGGGTACAAGATACAAGAGATCGCATCCCAAATGATCAAGTATTAAAGCAATCATGGGAGACAAGATATATAAAAATTTTAAAAATTACATTGTAAATATAAATAATATCTACTAAAATTCATAAATTCACTCATATTATTTTGATAATATCCCTCAAATGATTCAAATTACACTTCATGGTACCCTGTAGAGAAGAAAATATAATAATGGATGTATTATAAGCATAGTAAGGGAATGCGTAAAATAGAATTCATCATGAATAAATAATTAATAAAAAATAAGGGAAGGAAAATAACAAATAATGTTCCATATAATCAATAAAGTTAATCACAAAATATATCCATGCACAAAAACAAAAAAATCCCATGGAAAAAATTATTATCTAATTTCATAATTATAAATTGCATAATGTCAAACATATTAATATTAGTATTGGGGAATTTCAATCTATACATGGTAAATATCAAAAATGAATCTCAACCAATACATATTATATTTATTCAAGGCATCTCAACATAGAAATATTGCATATCGTCAATCCCTTTCAATCAAAACATCATTTATAAATAGGTAATGAATATGAAAAATACCAAATATTGTTCGTCTCATCAATACTACCAATTAATTAATGGGATATAATGGACCCCACCTATCACAAACACATTTTCATTGAATTCCTAAAATATTTAATGATAAATTCATTAAATAATCAACATGCATAAAAAATTACTAATTATCTTTATTGAATCAAGTAATAAAAAACATTAATATTTCCCCAATCAATGGAAGAACATTTTAGTAAGACTATTTCAGTTGACATAGTATATAATAATGATTTTATGGTTTATCGAACATTGAAATTACGATTTATAGAAAATATATATTTAAATAATTCATTATGTATTATAAATATGGTGTAAAATAGAAAAAGTATATCCCTTAAATGTGTCAAACCATGTGTCTAGTTAGAAAAACTAGTTGATCACTAAGTTAATATTATGTTCATACAAAAATAACATTATTCATGTTCATTAATACTATATGAATTTGTGAAAAATCCATCATCCAATGGTTTTTATCCAGAAAAGGACTTCATTTTAAGGAAAATAGCACTCACTGCTTCATAATAATTTTATGATGTTGACATTTAGGGAAAATAATTTAATAGATGTTATAAAAATATATTTTGATGTAAAAGATAAACCATCAATTATATTTTTTATGTTATAAAAACATAACAAATAGCCTAAAATTGGAATATAATTTTACTTGGAAAACCTTGTAATCATATAAAGCCTGGTTTATAATTAATAATGGCTATGCTGGTGTGTCACACCCCAACCTGTATAATTAGTTTATTATTATTATTTTGATGGAATTTTGTTTTCGTGTTGGGTTTTATACCAGTGTGTAGGCACCGCATGGTTAGCAGACATTATACAGATAGCCTGGGCACCAGCGCGACTGCTTCTGGATCAGACAAAAGTTCATGCTCAGTTTACGAAAAAACGCTAGAGGTGCGCGCAGACCGCACATTGCATTATTCAAATAAAATAATTATTAATAAAATGAAATTATTGTTATTAGTTATTACGAGTTCTGTTATTAAAATTGTTAATGAATATTTTTATATAAAAACTTCAATTTATAAATTTATTATTATGATCATTATGATTTCTAGTATTATTAATTATTTATAATTTATTATTATAATTATTGATGAAATTTAATTATTAAATAAATTTTTTATCAATATTATATTTTTATTTAATTTATTATTATTATTTTTATTATTATGAGTAATAATAAAAATATTAGTTTTTTATTTGTTTTATTTCTATTATTAATATTATTATTCCTATCTTTATTATTTTATTAATGTTTCTTGTTTTTTTATTTTAATTCATTTTATCTTATTCTTAATTTTTCATTTCTTTTTTTCTTCTTTATTTATTTCTTTTTCCTCTGTTCCACACGGCTGCCCCCTTTCCTTCTCCCCGCACAACACCGTTATGCGACTCCACCTCCCCTGCGCTTGCCCTCACTAGGTCAGCCCTGGTTCTCTTCCTCTTGTCGATCGTCGCATTCTCTCACCACCACCAGCCCGCCTCCAGCCTCTGCACCCACCGTGACATCCTACTAGACTGCCCTGTGACAGAACCTCACGCCCAACAACAGCTCCCCCGCACCCTAATCCACCTCCTTCCAGCAGCCGTAGTACACCACCATGCTCCGGTGGAAGCACCGCCCTCCTGGCATGCCCGCAACCTCCCCCACTTGCTCGACCTCCAGCTATCTTCCGCCTCCTGGTCTGGCGCCCTCCTACTGGCGAGGTCCCCTCACCGCACACCGCACCTTGCGGTCCTCCTACCCTATGCTGCTCTAGTTGGGAACCACCCTTTGAGCTGTGTTTCCAGCCATCGTTCCCCCGCGCACCCTGTCCTTACTTCGTCTGGCTGGCATTAGAGGACCCCTCCCACATTCTCCCCCAATGCATTGCGCAGCAGCTCCGCCTGACCAACCTCTTTTCGTCCCGCCACCTTTAGGCCGCCTCACAACATCCTTGTACCAGACATGCCCCCATGCTCTCCAGCTATCTCTGGTGCTACTCGAAGGCACCCTCCCACTGTCTGCCAATGCCACCCACACCCCACGTGAGCCTCTCACCGGCGCACCCTCTGCTGGATGTCATGACACCCTCCGACACAACTGCCATATTCCAGCCTCGCGCCCCATGTCCGCTTCGTTTTCTGCCTCCCATTCCGGCCTCCACAGCTATCATTTTCTGTCTTTTCCATCCCGCTCTCTGCCTTGGTCTTCCCCACACCTTTTGACCGCCATCTATGACTGGAAAGACCTCTTCCCAGTTTCCGCGCAACTCCAACCAGCTGGTACCCTCCTGTGGTACACCATTCGACCCGTCGTGCGCCCTTCGACAGGTCATGATCCATTCTTGGCTGCGCTTCCACCCTTTTGATGAATTTTCCAACGCCCTGTAGCCCCTCACTGATGCTCTGATGCGGGACTACAAATTCTTCTGGCTCTTGTTCGACCTCTATTCGCGTAACCAGCCGCACACCCTATTCTCAATTGGGCGTGTGACCGCTGAAAGTGAGTGGTTTAGGTTCACTCCATTTCACCTGCTTTAAGGTTTATCTGAGTTTGCATTGTCTTTTTTTAATTATTTTAAATTATAGTTTATGTGTTTTTTAGTTATCTTTAATATTTCAGTGCATTGACGAGGTATTTCCATGATATAGTGATCATCAGTGTGTTGTGTGTACTTGTGCATGAGTGTGTGACTTGCAACATTGTCATAACCGGGCTGCAAGTCGAGGTTAGACCACCATTACACTCGCCATTAAATTCATAATTTTTTAATTTCATAATATTTTATTAATTATTATGAATTGGAAATAATATAAGATAGTTAAAATTTAAATGATTATTTGGTATAAAAATATTTTTTTTATTTTATACACGACAAATGAAATATTTTCTTGATGAAAGGACAACCATTAGTTAATTAAATAATGTATTTGATTTAAACATAACTCATGAAATTCCATATCTAGTTCTAGTTTATTGATAAATTATTTCTATTGATGCATGAAAAAGTGTTTTGGTTCTCTTGAGAAATGAGTATTTTCTTTAAAATTGGTGAAGGCTCATTTGGCACTATAATAAAATAAATTATATTATAAAACACTCTATGGGGTGACTCAGGGGTGATCTTTGGTGTACGATGACGGCATGAGTTGTGTGTCATGTTTTTGCTTCTAGATTTACATTGTTGACTAACCCATTTCCGTTTTTTATATGTGTTGACATGGGAACCTGGAATTGTAAGTGAATATTCTTAGAAATATTGTTGTACTAGTTTAGATTATGCACCAACTAGTGGCCCATAGTAGAGAGGTACACTATTATAAATGATATGGGATTGGGCCCCTCGGTTAGGCCATGTAGGGAAACCCCGGGCATTTGGGTGTTTTGATGTCATTGAGTAGAGAATGCCTTCAGGATGAGTCACATGTATAGTTTGTTCCAAATTGTTCACGAGATCTTAGTTTCGACCCATGTCTTTAATGTTTATTTGTATGTGGTGTACGATTGAGAGTTCTGGTTCGGTTGGTGGCCCCTGTGTGCCACTTTTTTCATTTCCCTTATAGGTTTTTTGTGGTTTTCCTTTTTAACTAACAACTAAATTATGGATTTCTAAATCATTTGCAAAAATATTTTAAAATGAAATGCATCCGTTTCTTTCAAACATTAATCTTGGTTTAAATTTTTAAAATGGAAATAGACAATTACATGGTGTATAAATGAGTGTGTGTGTGTGGAAACTCATATTTTGTATAATTTAGTTCAAACCTAAAATTAGTAAATTCTTTATTTAATGGTAGTGCATTGAGAATAGTTTTTGGGAACGCCTACTAGGTTTCAATGCTCCCGCCTAAAGTGTTTTCAGGTTTTTAGTTTTTGTACTTGTTATACTCAAGCTTCTTTGTCGTGGGTGATACTTAGTTGTGGTTTGGAGAGCGATACTCGAGGTCACGTGGATTTTTTTGGTTATGGTCTGGTTAGTAGGTTGTTGTTGATTGATTTTACTTTACCGTGTCATTTATTTACATTGCATTGTTCAATTTTCTTTCCACTGATTTATTTATTTTCATTGGGTGAAATCGTTCCCACTTGCTCTATGTTGATGCGCTTACTCTTGTCGCCAGACCAAGAGGATCAGGAACGCCATTCGGGCCATGTCGTGTACCAGCTCGGGTGACCGGTTTAGGGTCGAGCTAGGTAGGTTCATGAAAAAAGGGTATCAATGGTGGTCGACTCTTGAGCGGAATTAGTTTTTCAGAGAGTCCATTGTCATTTGGGGTTGTCATAGTAGAAGGAGTAGAATTATTAGGACTCAGAGAATTGGGATGAGAAATAATTCATGAACCCTTTCTCGTTTAGAACCTCATGTTACCATGGGTTGTTTGGATTTTTGATGTCTATTGATTCTTATTGTTAGTTTGGTATTGGTAAATGACATGATAGTGGTGCAAGGGACCTCTTTGAGCTCACATGGTCTAGAAATCCATTTTGGAGCCAGGGACTTTACCCTAGAATGCTCTCAATGGGAGTGGTGTGACTAGAATATGGCCTCCAACCATATGGCCGAGTCACCCATCATCATTAGTTTCCCCATAGTGAATCGATTGAGATTTCCTTCATTCTAAAAATCTATTTGAGAAGTTGAACATAAAAAGTAAATGACCATGTTTGACCCATCTTTTGTTTTCTTATTCCTTAGTTTTCTCCCCACACGAAGGTTCTATGGATGAGTAAGGTGCAGATTCGGGTGGTGCGTCCTATGAAAATCCTCTAGTTGATCTGTCCAAGGACTTCGCCTTTTGTTTTGGAAGTTGAACCCTCCCCTCTCTTATGGGTAAGAAGATCCTCTTAAGGCATGGGAGTGGCTGTGGAAGATTGTGAGAGACTTATGTTCTCTCGTTCCACATGATTCATTGAAGGTGAAGTTGGTTACCATTATGCTGGAAGGTCCAACCTAGAATTGGTGGAAGTCTGTGTCTCGAAGCAAGCCTCAATAAGATCTCACTTGGGGGTTCTTTATGTCATCGTACATCAAACTATACTTCTCCAAGGTAACAATGGTGAGTAAGATGATGGATTTGTGAGGACATCAGTAAGGTTTTGGATCGATGTTGTAATTATTTCATCCCTTCCTAGACCTAACTCCATATGAACTATGGTATGTTCGGAATGATCCCATGAAAGATCTGCATTCTAAGCTTGGATTGCGTCCATAGCTGTAGTTGAAGGTGGTAGATTTCACCGTAATCACCTGTACTGATGTGGTGAGACAAGCTTTCCTCGCCCAACCTATGTTAGAAGGAGGACGTGAAATGGGGAATCCTCCTCTGGCCATGGGAAGCAGTGTAATATATAGCGATTAGAAGAATGGGAAGCGACCTGATGCTGGTGGTACTTCTAGATGAATTAAGATGCCTTCAGACCTTCAGCCATCTTCCTCATTGTTCAATGCCTTGATTTGTCACCAATGTGGTAAGTGGGGGCACAAGAGGCCGATATGCTCGAATGCTCTGAAACCCTGCCACTCCTGTGGATGTCTGGGTCACTTAAATCGATTCTGCTGAGGTGTTTCCAATAAGTGCACTAAATCCAGACCTGGTTTGTCGAAGGCCACCTCGTCCCATCAGCAGGAGTAGGACGATGTTTGGGGATCAGTTTGGAGTTTTTTTATTGTGGTGTTTCTTAGATGAAGTAGTCAGCACCTGTACCATTTTGTGGTGTTTCTTTTCATTCAGTTGTAAGAATGGTTGTGGATAAACAACATTGAAACCATTTTTCTAATAGATGTGTGTTTGGTAAAATTCTGATTCATGTATCATGTTTGGTAATTTTTGAAGCCTGACTACGAGGCAGGAGATGCATCAATCAATAGAGCTCCAGCCCTTGGACTCGAAGTGATATTGGTGCATAGTCAAGTGAACCCCAGTAGTGTAAAATGATCTTCGTTTAATCTCGGCCATTAGTGTGTCATGGTTTGTGTTATTCTGAGGGCACAAAGTCGTTGATATGATGATGGTGGTTTTTTCCCTTATCCCCCTTATGGTGGGGTTTTTTAGTCTGTATGTAATGTTTTCAAGTTCGGTTAACCTCATCAGTCCTTCTGGTGGGGAGACCGATCGTAGGTCTTGTTGAATTCAGCTTGGATTGTTTCATATGGTGGGGAGTCTGTTCGGTCCTCCCCGTGTCAGTGTCAGAGTTTCATTTCAGGTTTTGTTTTGGTGGTGTTTAAAGTGTTCGTGTTTTGAGGATAAGTTGCATGTCATGGGATTTTTGTGTTCATTTGGATCGATCAATTGGAGGCACTCAAACATTGTGGGGTTAGTGACACTTAAGGATATTCTTCTTGAGTCCAGGTCTTATTGTGGCTTCCTGGTGATGGGAAGCGTTATGGTGGGGAGAATTGTAACACCCCGACCTGTCTAATTAGTATTTTATTATTTTTTGATGGGATTTTTTTGTGTTGGGTTTTAGACCAATGCGTAGGCACCTCATGTTTTGCAATGACTGTGCGGACATCTTTGGAACCTGTGCGACTGCTTCTGGATCGGACAAAAGTCACGATCGGTTCACGCAAAATCGCTAGACCACCGCACGGACCACCCAGTTGAATTATTAAAATAAAATAATTATTAATAAAATGAAATTATTCTTATTTTTTATTACTGGTATTTTTAATAAAATTAGTAATGAATCTTTTTAAATTAAAACTAAAATTGTTAAATTTATTATTATGATCATTATGATTACTAGTATGATTAATTATTATTTTTATTTTTATTTTTATTAAATAAATTTCATTAGTAAAAGAATTGATTTATCAATAAAATATTTTTATTAAAGCTATTATTATTATTATTATGATTACGAGTAATAATAATAGTAAT
This sequence comes from Viscum album, assembly GCA_963277665.1. Lineage (NCBI taxonomy): Eukaryota > Viridiplantae > Streptophyta > Magnoliopsida > Santalales > Viscaceae > Viscum > Viscum album. The sequence goes on from OY728146.1 coordinate 368,445,301, forward strand.
AATAATAATATTTTTAATTTTATTTAGTTATTATTATTATTATTATTTCTATCATTAATATTTTATTAAGGATTCTGGTTCTTTTTATTTTATTTTATCTAATCTTCTTCTTTTATATTCCTTTCTTCCTTTCTTCTTTTTATTTTTAATTTTCCTCTCTTCCACGTGGCTATCCACTTTCCTTCTCCCTGCACAACACCCTTTCGCGACTACACCTCCCCTACACTCGCCCTCACTAGGTCACCCCATGGATCTTGTTCTCTCGCTCGTCGCTCAATCCTGTCACCGCAACTAGCCCACCTACAGCTTCCGCACCTGCCACGACCTTCAGCTAGACTGCCCTATGACAGGGCCTCACGCCCAACAACGGCTCTCCCGCACCTTGCTCTGCCTCATACCAGCAGCCGCTGACCACCACCGCGCTCCAGCTGATGCGCCACCATCCAGGAATGTGTGCCACCTCCCCCGCCGGCTAGACCTCCAGCCGAATTCCGCCTCCTTGTCTTGCGACCTCCTGCTGTCCAGGACCCCTCGCCGCATGTTGTGCCTTCTTCTCCTCCATACCTACGCTACTCTAGTGGTGCACCACCCTCTAATTTGGGATTTTTTTTTTTTACGTTTTTCTGAAAATTTTTTTCTGAAAAACGGCCTAGGTCAAATTTTTTTTTAAAAATACGCTACAAAGGCGGCATCTGCGATGCCGCCTTTGCTCCCCCGCGCCGCCTTTGGCCCGGATCGATGACATGGCAAAGGCGGCCGGGAGGAGGCCGCCTTTCGGCTCAGGGTAAGGCGAAAGGCGGCATCGCCGAAGCCGCCTTTGGCCATACGCAGAGGCGAAAGGCGGCTTCCGCGATGCCGCCTTTGCCTGAAGTCCCTATAAAAGGGCGGCCACCCCCCCCCCCCCCTCTCCTCACTTCTTCATTGCAACCTCTCTCTCCAATTTGCTCTCTCTCTCTCTAATTTTTTTTTTGCTGTGCGAGCTTTTACGAAGCTTCATTTAGAGGTATGTTTCTTTATTTAATTTAATGTTTTTATTTAATTAATTTAATTTTGTTTAGTTTTAAATCTTTCATTTGTTAAGCAGTTTAGGTAGTTCTTAATATTTGGTTATTTAGTTTTTGTAATTAGTTATATATAGTTTTAAATAATTACTGTTAGGTAGTATAGATTAACTTAAGATTAACTTAAGATTAAGTATTTAGAAATTTTGGTAGCTTAAAGATTATGTGGTTATCTACGCAATTAAATTCCTGTCTGGATACAAACAAGTGGATGTGGCTCTGGCACAGACGTACATAGGGGTAAAACCCGAAAACACCGCTTCGAGCTAGACTCGAACGGGAACTGGTGCACGATAACGGGCCTTTCTGCATCCTGGTTTGACACTCCCGGGGAATATGCTTAAGATGATTCATATTTTCTTTATAAACTACTAAAATTTCTAAGAGAAGAAAAAGCAAATCAGTATATTTATCAATGATAAATGATAAATATAATTTTATAGAATGAAATAAGGATATAAGAATTAACGAATTAAAGTTATTATTAGTTAATTATAAAATAATAGAATAATTAATGATTAGTTGTTATTAGTTAATTTTAGAATAATTAATAAATAACATAGGATTAAAACATGAATTCATATAATGATTAGCTAACGATACTAATGATCTGTATATTTATCAATGATAAATGATAAGTATAATGTTATAGAATCAAATAAGGACATAAGAATTAACAAATTAAAGTTATAATTAGTTAATTATAGAATAATAGAATAATTAACGATTAGTTATTATTAGTTAATTTTAGAATAATTAATAAATAACATAGGATTAAAACATGAATTCATATAATGATTAGCTAACGATACTAATGAACATATAAAGTGAAATGAAGAAGAACAAACAAACTAAATAAAAAGGCGCTCTAAAATTACATTCTAATAAATATCATATGGTGAAACATCAGTAGCATAGTTTATGGTATAGAAAGGCGCAATAAAATTACATTATAATAAACATCATATCGTCAAACATAATTGTTAATATTTTGTTACACTATCATAATTTTGATGAAAGAACACATTTTTGATGTAGAGAGCCATGTATGCCTGTGTGTACTGTTATGGGGAGATTATTCAAACTGAGCAAGGAGCTTCTTACAGTACACAACCAATTACGGTGGTTAGTACAGTGGATTGTGTTACCATAAGTGACCTTCAAGAGAGAATTCATGTTTCCTTAAATTTGGGACCCGATCAAGAGATAATGTCTATGAGCTATAGACATTTGCAATTTCCAACAACAATGTGGCATATAGCTTGTCCATTGGTTGCTGATGCGCAGTGGGTCCAAGCAGTTAATTTATTTTCTCAACGGTTAAATGGTACCATGATGGAGTTATACGTTGTTGTTGCTACTGTACAACAACAACGTCCACTTGTACAAAGACGTAGAAATACAAGAGTGGTTGAAGACAGTCTACCTCATGACATTGAGCCTATTCCAAATGATGCAGCAGAAGAGGACAACCTAAATGATCTTCCGGATATACATGTCAATCCGACTTCTGATGAGGAGTTTCGTAATGATGGATCGGATGGCGACAACAGTGCTGATGAGGAGGGACCAACAAAAGATAGAGAGGAGGTTTTGAGAAATGCAGTTGTTGTACATCAACCTCGGTCAATAAATCATCCACCATTATTTTCATCTTGGTCAGAAGCAATGACACGTGTGCCTGAATTCGATAATACTGTTCTCACACCGGCAACTGAGTTCCCTGGAGTTGTACCAGATAGGTTTAGTGAGGTGGACAAAACCTTATATATTGGAAGGAATTTTCCCAGTAAAGATGCCTTAAAAAGCACGTTAAAGAGATTTCATATTGAGAGAAACTTCAACTATGTAGTTCACGAATCATGCCGTAGTAAATATGTTATACGGTGCGTGAAGTATGGGGATGATTGTAGATTTCGCTTAAGGGCTATTCCAGACATTACCTTTGGAGGTTGGAGAATCTCAAGGATTGAGGCGGCTCATAGTTGCGTTCAGCCAAGTCTCACACAAGATCATACTTCATTGGATGCAGAATTTGTGTCATCTATTGTTGTTGAGATGATTAGGACATGCCAAGATGTTCCAATATCCCTTGTGCAAGAGAGGATTCTACAGACATTCGGTTATAAGATTTCCTATAATAAGGCATGGATGGCGAAACAGAAGGCAATTGTGAAGGTATTTGGTGATTGGGATGACTCATATCGAGTATTGCCGCAATTGCTAGCCATACTGAGGCATCATAACCAAGTTGTCTTCCATCTGGATACAAACGAACATGTGTCTCCTGATAATCGACTTGATCCATCTCGTGTTCAATTTCATCGGTTGTTCTGGGCATTCCTTCCTTGTATCTCTGCATTTCGTTTTTGCAAACAATTTATTCAGATTGATGGAACATTTCTGTATGGAAAATACAAGGGCGTATTGTTGATTGCGGCAACCCAAGATGGAAACCGTTCACCTCTTCCGCTTGCCTTTTCCATTGTAGAGAAAGAAAACTATGAATCATGGAGTTGGTTTCTGGCATGTATCAGCAACCATTTCACCAACATTCAGGGAGTTTGTTTGATATCTGATCGTCATCGAGCAATTAATGAGGCAATCAATGCAGATCCTGATACATGGAGATACCCAAATGCACATCATCGGTTCTGCATTAGACACATTTCTAGCAATGTACATAAAAAATTCCACAACGAACCGATGAAGAAGGCAATCACGAGGCTTGGTACGTATTTTATTCATTCTGTTTTACTGTTTCAATATAAATATAAAATCAATTTATGTGAAATATCATCTACGTTTTGTAGCATATGAGTCGGACCAACGACGATTTGAAGAACGTTTTGAACAAATTCGTCAGGCTAATCAAGAAGTTTATGATTATATGATGCGGATTCCAAAAGAGAAATGGACATTGGCATACGACGGGGGAAAGAGGTACGGACACATGACGACAAACATTGTGGAGTGCATCAATGGTATCTTCAAAGGACTTCACAAGCTACCTATAACCGCATTAGTTCAGGAGACATTATATCGATGCGTGAAGTACTTTGTGGATAGACAAAAACTAGCATCAGACAGAATACATCAAGGGATAAGATATGGAATACACTTTCAACGAGAGATTGAAACAAATATTGAAGAAGCTTCTGGTTATCACGTATGTCTATTTCGAAGAGAAGACTCCCGATTTGAAGTTCAAGAGCGTTCAGACCCCATCACAAATCACGTCGGTGAAAAAATGGTGGTATTACTGGAAACAAGGCAATGTCAATGTGGAAAATTTCAGGCCTTACGGTTTCCATGTACACACGTCATCGCAGCATGTGCCTCTGTGAACATCTCATGGGAAGCATATGTTGATCCAGTGTACCAGATGGATATCATTGCCAACTGTTATGCTGCACCATGGACACCTATTGGGGAGTATCGTTATTTCCCAATGCCTGAAGGCCAGCCGATAGTGATACCTGACATGAATCGGTTACGTCCTCGTGGGAGACCAAAGGCGAGTAGGATGCGTAATGAGATGGACTGGCCTCAAGAACAAGGGCAGAGTTTGCGATGCACAATATGTCATAAAGAAGGTCATAACCGGAAGCGATGCCCTAACGTTGTTGGGTCGACTTCACAGTCTCATTCATAATGATGTATTGTCTTCATTGTGACATTCCCATATTGTGAACTAAATGTTGTTATCTCTTTTTTAGAAAACTGTTCTATAACAAATTTAAAGTATCATAATAATTAGCATAAGATATTGAATACATAAAATTAGATAAATTCTAAAAACATCATTACTAATTGACATGGTTTATCTTAATCCAATCCATAAGTAGTTAATCACAAAGCTTCCCCAAAATATGTGTAACCAAATTCAAGACTCAATATTTTAGATAACATAACTTATTTCATATTAATATTCATGCTTTCAAGAAATAACTTTGAATATGAAATAATAGAATTTATTTCAAAACTCCGAAAGCGGAACACTTAACCCATATTGAAATGTGTATGTCAGTTAACCCATTAACATGTTTCCCGGACGTTAATATTAAAATTTTTAACCCTAAACCCTCCAACCTAAACTCCAATCTAAACATGCAGGATATTTTAGAAAACTGTTCTATAACAAATTTATAGTATCATAATAATTAGCATAAGATATTGAATACATAAAATTAGATAAATTCTAAAAACATCATTACTAATTGACATGGTTTATCTTAATCCAATCCATAAGTAGTTAATCACAAAGCTTCCCCAAAATATGTGTAACCAAATTCAAGACTCAATATTTTAGATAACATAACTTATTTCATATTAATATTCATGCTTTCAAGAAATAACTTTGAATATGAAATAATAGAATTTATTTCAAAACTCCGAAAGCGGAACACTTAACCCATATTGAAATGTGTATGTCAGTTAACCCATTAACATGTTTCCCGGACGTTAATATTAAAAATTTTAACCCTAAACCCTCCAACCTAAACTCCAATCTAAACATGCAGGATATTTTAGAAAACTGTACTATAACAAATTTATAGTATCATAATAATTAGCATAAGATATTGAATACATACAATTAGATAAATTCTAAAAACATCATTACTAATTGACATGGTTTATCTTAATCCAATCCATAAGTAGTTAATCACAAAGCTCCCCCAAAATATGTGTAACCAAATTCAAGACTCAATATTTTAGATAACATAACTTATTTCATATTAATATTCATGCTTTCAAGAAATAACTTTGAATATGAAATAATAGAATTTATTTCAAAACTCCGAAAGCGGAACACTTAACCCATATTGAAATGTGTATGTCAGTTAACCCATTAATGTTATATTTACATTTTACACTTACGACTCATTTTCTTTGTTTATATGCAGATGGATGATACCATACTACTCACTCAGCAGCCTACCCATATTTCGCAGGCCGTGTTAGAGGGTCATCCAGATCGATTTGTGAAGGTGCGTCGAGCGCACCATTTTCATCACATGGAGCCTCCACATGCCATTAGACCTTACTTGCGCCGTGCTGGCTTCTATGGCCTTGTCGTATCAGATTTCACATTTGTAGATCATTACCTACTTGCTGCCCTCGTTGAGAGATGGAGACCAGAGACACACACATTCCACTTGCCTGAGGGGGAGATGACCATCACCCTCGAGGATGTCGCAGTTCTTCTCGGTCTTCCTATCCAGGGGAGACCCGTTATTGGACCCACTCGTGCAGCTTGGCCAGACCTTGCTCAACGCTTGTTAGGCGTTGATATTTTGTCCGACCGTAGGGCTACAGATGGATCGTCCATATCTATGCGTTGGTTGGAGTCGCAGATTCCACATTTACAGGATGATGATGATGAGCAGACCGTCATGCGTTACGCCCGTGCATATATCTTACGACTCATTGGTGGGACCATGTGTACTGATCACTCGGGGATGCACGTGCATATGATGTATCTACCCCTACTAGAGGACTTCGATCGGGCTGGGACGTACAGTTGGGGATCAGCCTGCTTGGCATACACGTACAGATCATTATGCAAACTATCCCATAGGGACCGTACAGGTCTTGGAGGATGCGTCATCCTTATTCAGATGTGGGCATGGGAGCGCATCCCATCATTCCGCCCTGACCTTGCTGGTCCACCGGTCGAGATGGAGGTGCTGCATGACGCTCCGCGTGGACGATGGTATGATAAGTCATTTCTATTGGTTTTTTATTCTACTATGAGTTATTGACTATAATTTCTCATTATTTGTCATTATCGTTGTATTTTACAGGTGGTGTCAGCGACACAATTTCGACGTGGTTCCGAGACAGCATTTGGGCGTATATCGGCTACAGTTGGACTGTCTCTTACCTGATCAGGTATGTATATACAATCTATCACTGTCTAACATTTTTAATAATAACATCAATTTTGGTTTTTAGTTGGGTGTTTTTTTTGACAAAATCACTTGTCATTTCAGATTTCATGGCTTCCATACTGGAGTATTATGGACCAGTTGCCAGCATACTGCACTGTTGGTCTTGAGGATGCTATGGCTGTAGTGCCCCTCATTCACTTTCATATTATTGAGTGGAAGCAGCCTGACAGGGTCATGCACCAATTTTTTCGTACTCAGCCGATTCCATTACCATCTAGACAGACAGACAAGCTTCATGGGATGAAGCTGACAGGGAGGCAGGATGATGACTGGTCCCAAGTACATGCGAGTTTTATCGACTGCTGGCATAGACGTGCAGAGTTACGTATTCAAGGTGTTCCTACACATCGATTCTCTCTTTCAGAGCAGGTTGACTATGCGCCCTGGTATAGACTAAAATCTATACTGTATCTTACCCAAGCTGGCATAGAGATGCAGAGGATGGTAAGTTAATAAATTCCTATTACTTTGTTTATTGAATTATTTTCTAATTCCATTTGAATCTATTTACAGGGAAGTCACACAGAACAGCTTGTTCGCATGAGCGATGAAGAGGAGGAGGGGGTCTTTAGCCGGACAGCCGTCCATGCTACAGCGCTGGAGGCGAGGGCATCTTTTCATGCGTTTTCCGAGAGCATCTTCACGCGTCTGGCTCGGAGACAGGAGGTTCCTGCCCCAGAGGAACATCCTCCAGCTGCTGCTGGTGCTGAGGAGCCACGACCACGGCGACGTAGACAGCGTCGTGCTGCACGTGAGGCATCGCCTGTTCCACAGGCAGAGGTCGGGCCTCTAGTAGTCCAGGATCAGCCTATTCAGGATGTGCCTCAGGTGGCATGGGATCCGTCTTTCCTGACAGGATATCCGCAGTTCTCTCCATCTTGGGTTCCAGATCCTTCCCAGCCTTGGATTCTAGAGCCGTCTTCGTCTTGGGGTATAGCTCCATCACAGGCTTCGTTCCCCTCTGCGATGGAGGCAGGTCCTTCTACCACCCTAGTGGGAGAAGGATCTGGATGGCAGTACGAGATGCAGTTGACAGCTCCTCCAACTGACACACAGATGGAGGATGCGACAGTCGACGTTTCAGTGTCCGAGGATCAGCCTTCTCCAGGTCATCAGACTCCACTGCGCACTCGACGCGGACGCCCTATTCGCAGACCACCATGTGGGACAGAATCTCCTCGCCACAGACATATGCATTGATTGTACATTATTGTTTACATGTTTTATGTGTACTGAAATCAAAATACTATTTTTACTTGTTGGTCAGAGTGGAATCTCAGGAGGGGGTAAATTAGGTTTTATTTATATATATTTATATAACCATACGAACATAATAATAAAACATTAATAATTACTAATTACCTAATTACAGATTATATAATTAATAATTCTATTACTAATTAACTATTTAATTAGTATATAATTAATATTTATATTACGAAATAACTAATTAATTAGTATATAATTTGTAATTTGGTAATTAGTGTTTATTAATCGTTAATTATATAATAACTAATTAGTTAATTAGTAATAAAATTATCAATTATATAATACTTAATTATTACATATATAATAAATACTTAGTTAATTAGAAATATAATTAATAATTATAACTAATTAATTAGTAATTAGTAATTATTAATTAGTTAACCAGTAATATAAATATTTATTATAATTATTCATTATAAGAGGGTTTGCCCTGAAAATCATTCTGCATTTTCGATGTGGAATTCAGGTTCTATCTTTACTGTGCAGTAGATTTTGCATTTCCGATGTGGGATTCTGTTTCAAGTACGTCACTTTGAAATACAATAAAAGATAAACTATAAGACCAACATAAATGAAACTTAAAACATGGATTAAACATATAAAAAATAGTTTAAAACAAAAGCAATTTACAAAAAAATGTTAATGAAAAATAATTTATAAGCTTTCAAAACCGCCTACTTGAAACTTAAAATTGTTTCAAGTACGTGACTTTGAAAGACTGTAAAATATAAACTATAAAACGAATATAATTGAAACTTTAAACATTGATTAAACATATAATATATAGTTGAAAACAAAAGAAATTTCCAAAAAAAAGTTGATGAAAAGAAATTTATAAGCTTTCAAAACCGCATACTTGAAACTTAAAATTTTTCAAGTACGTGACTTTGAAAGACCATAAAACATAAAATAGAAGACCAATATAAATGAAACTTAAAACATGGATTAAACATATAAAAAATAGTTTAAAACAAAAGCAATTTACAAAAAAATGTTAATGAAAAATAATTTATAAGCTTTCAAAACCGCCTACTTGAAACTTAAAATTGTTTCAAGTACGTGACTTTGAAAGATTATAATTATATTACTAATTAACTAATTAATTATTATATAATTAATAGTTATATTAATAATTAACTAATTATTTATTATATAAGTAATAATTAATGAGTAATAATTAATAATTAATAATTTAATGAATAGCTATAATTAATATTTATATTACTAATTTACTAATTAATAATTACTAATTACTTATTAATAATTATTAATTACTAATTACTAATTATAATGAATAATTATAATAAATATTTATATTACTAATTAGCTAATTAATAATTAATAATTACTAATTAATTAGTTATAATTATTAATTGTATTTCTAATTAACTAAATATTTATTATATATGTAATAATTATATTAATAATTAATTATTATATAATTAATGATAATATTACTAATTAACTAATTAATTATGACATATTTAATTATTAATAATTACTAATTAATAATTAAAAATTATAATGAATAAATGTAATTAAAAATTATAATGAATAAATGTAATTAAAAAATATAAATATATATTTTTAAGAGAAAGGCGGCATCCGCGATGCCGCCTTTCACCCGCAGCGCAAAGGCGGCATCGCAGATGCCGCCTTTCCCCGAAATGCAAAGGCGGCATCCCGGATGCCGCCTTTGAGGTGCAGTTTTAAAATTTGTTTTGCCGGAAGCGTTTTCTGGAATTTTTTTTTTTAAAAACGTAAACAAAAAAAAATCCTCTAATTTGTGTTTCTACCACCGTGCCCCTGATCACCTCATCCCTACTTTGTCCATCCCGTAGCAGCGGACCCCCCTCCTTCTACACTAATTGCAGCACCCAGCAGCTCCGCCTGACCAGCCTCTATTCAGCCTGCCACCTATAGGTCACCTCACAGCCACCCTTCACAGGACGTGACATCCCCCTGCTCTCCGGCTATCTTTTGTTCTACTCATTCCCTTGTTGTCCGACCGTGATGGCACACTCCCCATATCTGGCCGTCGCCTCCAGCACCCCATGAGAGACTCTCACCGGTGCACCCTCTGCGGTCCGGCGCAACACCCTCTGGCGTGACCACCCTGTGTTAGCCTCACACCCCATGTCCACTCCGTTGTCCGCCTCCCCTTCCGACTGTAACATCCCTCCTTTTGATTCTTTTCCATCCCATTGTCCGCCTCGGTCCATCCTGCACCCTTTGACCACCGTCTTTGACTGGTGGGACCTCTTCCCAGTCACTGTGCAACTTTAACTAGCTGGTACCCTCCTTTCGCATGTCGTCCGACCGGTCACAAACCCTTTTCGACCGTGCTTCCCCCCCTACATCCCCTTTTCGTCTCTCATTCCACCTCTGTTCGTGTAACCAGTTGTGATCCATGTTCTCAATTGGGCGTGCGACGAGTATCCGCCACCGAAGGTGAGCGATTTGGGTCCACACCATTTCACCTAATTTGAGTTTTAGGTTAGGATGAATTGTCTTTTGTTTTATTTATTTTAAATTATCATTTATTAGTTTATTAGTTATCATTATAGTTATAGAGCATTGGCATGGAATTTTCGTGTTATTGTGATCATTATCAGGTTGCGCGTACTTGTGCGTGAGTGTGTCACATGTTGCATTGTCATAATAGAGTTCAAGTCAAGGTATTTCCCCCAATACATTCCCCATTAAATTCAGAATGTTTTAATTTATTGATATTTAATTAATTATAATAAATTGGAAATAATATAAGACAAATATGGTTTTAAATGATTATTTGGTGTAAAAAGACCCATTTTTTTTATAGCTGACACTTGAAATATTTTCGTGATGAAATGCACCCAGTACTGAAAGAATGCATCTTTTACCTTTAAATATAATTCATGTAATTTCAAATGTAGTTATGGTTTGTAGATAAATTAATTTTTTGAAGCGGGATCAAGTGTTTTGGTTCTCTTGAGAAATGAGGATTTTCATTAAAATTGGTAACGGACCATTTGGCACTTTAATTAAATAAATTATTTTTGAAAACTCTCATTGGGTGACTCAGGGGTGATCTTTGGTGTATGTTGACTGCATGAGTTTTGTGTGATGTTTGTGGTACTTGATTGACTTTGATGACTCACACCTTTTCAATTTATTATACGTGTTGACATGGGAACATGGTATAAAAAGTGAATCTTTTGAGAATGATTATTGCACTAGTTTAGATTGTGCACTGGCTAGTGGCCCATAGTAGAGAGGTACTCTGTTATTAGTGTTATGGGATTGGGCCCATCTTTTAGGCCATGTTGGGAAACACCAGGTGTTTGGGCCTTATGACTTCATTGAGTAGGGTATGCCTTCAAGAAGAGTCACATGTATAGTATTTTCTGGATTGTTCACGAGATCCTAGGTTAGAACCATGTTTTATTTAGTGTTTATTTGTATGTGGGGGACGATTGAGTGGTCTAGTTCTATTTCTAGCCCAAGTGTGCCAATTATTCCATTTCCCTTGTGTGTTGTGTGTGGTTTTTCTTATTTAATGACAACTACAATTTGGATTTCCAAATTTTTCACCCAAATGTTTTAAAATGAAATTCACCTGTTTCTTTCAAACATTAAAATTGTTTTAAAAAATTAAATGCGCAATTGACTGTTACTAGTTTAAGAAATGAAAGTGTGTGTGTGGAAACCCATACTTTTTATAATTTAGTTCAAAAAGGAAATTGGAATTTTTTTTATTTAAATGTAGTACATTGGGCATAGTTTTTTAGGCATGCCTACTGAGTTTTAATACTCACTTCTATTGTGTTTTCTTGTTTTTAGTTTTGTGGCAGGTTTGACACAAGCTTGTTCACTGTGGGAGAGTCTCGGTTGTGGTTTGGAGAGTGAAACTCGAGGGCACAGAGAGTTTTTGGTTATGGTCAGGTTAGACTGTTGTTGTTGACTGTTCACCCTTTACCGTGTCTTTTATTTACTTTGCGTTGTTCTATTTTCTTTCCACTGCTTTATTTATGTTCATTGGAAAAAAATCATACCCACTAGCTCTCTGTTGATACCATGGCACCTGTCGCTAGCCCAAGTGGATCGGGAATGGCTTTCATGGCATGTCATGGTCTGGCTCGGGTGTCTGATTAAGTGTAGACCAGGTTTGGTTCATGACATGTTCAGAGACATTGGTCGAGTTATAAATGATAAAAACATTGTTTTGTATTTGGTAAAAAAGAAAAAGTTTGTCATAAAAAAAATTAGAAAATATCTATTTTAATAATTTATTAAGAAAGTCAAAGGTAGTAGGATATACCTTTATCAGTAATTTTTTTGTAAATAAAATCTTCAATATATAAATTCTTAATTTCAATGAAATGGAAGGGAAATATTCCTAACCAATATATTGAAAAACGTTAAGCTAATATTCATTCCATCCTTTTTAGTACCAAATAGAATAAAAATGTATATAATAAATATAATACCAAAAAAATAAATATTGTATAAGAAAATATATAGGTTTTATGATATAAGAGACATATAATTTCTAGTAATGCAAATTAAAACATAAACAAACCAGATAAAATGATAGATTATAACATAATACCTTAAAACATTGGTAAACATGGAATCAAAAACTCAAGAAAGTGAGAACCTTGTGTTTATTAGTAAATCCAATTAATATTCATTAAAATAATTATATAAAAATCTCCTGGTAAGTATTAAAAGCACAAAAAATAATTAATTTTTTAAATCTAGAATATATCTCAATAAAGGGAAATTATAATGACGAAACACTTATCTCTAGTACTGATTTGATTTTGACACACTGTATTCGAATGTATATTAAATATAGACTTATTAAACATATATAATATAACCATATTCACACTTAAATTACTATATATAATTTATTTATAGATTATAATTATACCATTATTGATAATTTATTGTTATAATCAATACTTGGTTGTAAACTAATTCATATTCCATGCACATTTTGATTTAACAGTTATATTACATGACTATTTTTCTTATGGAGGAATCATAAAAATTTCATAAATATAATATATATTTATATTATAATTTCATTTAACTATACATGGAATATGGTGAAAAAATGAATTACATGAGCACATTGAGTTGATGGTCCATATATATGCAAGGTTGGGGATTTAATTTTTACTGGGTGGAAATAATTGAACGAATAAAATAATTTATCTTTACAAAATAGTAATTATATCATTAATATCATATATATTCATTACATATATCAATATAACTATCTTTTATAGGTGGTAATTAACAATTTATTAAATCGAATCATCGATTTAGAAGTCTTCATGTACTCACAACTGAAGGTTTCATTTCAAATTAGCCGAAAAAGAGATAGAAAATGGTTATCACATTAAGAAAAAATACTTGTTTATAGAATGTTTTATAATTTAAATATTTTCATTTATGTATATAATATTTTAGGAGGATAAATATGAAATAATTTTTAAATGGATCAATAAATTCAATTATCACTACTTTGGGTATTCACTTTTTGATTAAACCTATTCCATATAGGATATGTATTTTGAGAATAAAAAACCTATAATTAAAGGATAAGGGATCATGGAATGTAATGTGGTAGATCTTGGTTTAGATAAGGCTCTTAATTGGTGTGGAGAAGTGAGAAAATGTTTTTACCTTTTATAAGTGAGGGGAGTGGAACCCATATAAATATTAAGAAGGGTTAAAAATAATAAATTTATTTCTCCTAGAAAGTGGAAAAATTTTCATCCCAATTAATAGATAATATATTTTAAGGTCAAAATAAAATAAAACAATCAACGTTTTAAATTTTTTATAGATATGTTAATAATTTTATCTTTGTTTTACCCCATTATTAACTCATTTTAACCTTTATCATAGTGAAAAACTTTTACCATGGTAGCTTTTCATTAGAACTAAAAATGAAATTCATGATATTAATATTATTAAAATATAATGATTCAAAAAATGGGATAGATTTTCAATGATTTAATTTCAAAAAATGATATTATTCAACTCTAATATGAGAAAGAAAAATTAAATTAAAACCGGTTTTTTAGAAGAATGACTTTTTAATCACAAAAATGTTTTGACACAAAAATCAAGTAAATAATTAATTTGAATTAAATTTATTGAATTATATATAATATATAATAGTTATATTTCATTAAGACAAATAATAATGTAAAAGTATGAATTTTGGTATATAATTAATAGAAAAGGACTTGAATAATTTTTTTATTAGGGTAAAATTTAATTTATTATCCAAAAGGACAATCACATGTTTTTAAATTAAACATAATAGTTATATATTATTTATTTTAATCCTAAAATACATATTTGGTATATCCAAAGTATTCATATATTTTTAATGCATTCTTAAATCATAACTATTTTCTAAAAATATGGTATTTGTAAAATCAGTAATTTTAACTATTCATTTAAACATCAACCGTTTCAGAAAAAATCAAAGAATTTTATATTTTATATTTTTCACAAGATGATTTTATTTATTAATTTAATTTTATGAAATTACAATTTTAAAAAATTTAAATTTATATTTTCAATGAATATGGATTATATAAAAAAGCTTTTAATATGTATAAAAATGGCTCTATTAAATACTATGTTTTCTTAAACTTATTTTATATCGACTAGGGTTTTAAAATATAAGTTTATAAATTTAAATATAACATATTATCAAATTTTAAATGTGGTAAATTTAGTTTATTAAATATGAAAAAACCTTAAAATTGTTCTTTGAAAAATATCCCTTTTTAAAATTTAATGATCGTAATATAATCGTATTAAAAAAATAATACAATCTAAGAATAATAGTTGATTAATATATTTTTATTTACCAGAAGATTATTAATAATTATCTTGGATAATTTTAGTTTAGTGTTTTGTACATTAAAAACTATTATCTATTATATTTATTTAATAGAAAATAAATACAATGTGATTTGGGTGTTAAATTCTCCCCCATATTTTAATTGTGACCTCTCAATTTAAATTATTACTAATTAATGAAACAATTTATGTTTATCCATGAGAATTAAATGAATCAATATATAATTGATACTAATATATCATCCAAATTTTATTATGATTCTCTTTGAAAACTATAATTAATACTACATATTCCTTTTGTGTATCTGTATAAGAATTATAATTATTGATGAGATCCAAAATGTGTATAGTTGAGTTATGTTTTCAACATTATAAATTTATATTCCTCATGATTTCAAGGAATATGGAAAAATACATACTTAGTTCTTGTCCACATTCTAATTGAAATCTTCCTCATTGATTAGTTGACTTACTTAGTTTGTAATTATAGTTATATTGATTAATGAATAATAAAAAATCCTATCTCTAAACCATCAAATAAATCATTCAATAGTTTATAAATTCTAAATATATATATATAGAATTAATTCCAACAATCTAAAACAAAATGGTGGTCACAAGATACATAATACGAATAATTCTTTATATGATGTAGTAACACATTAATTCCTAAAATTTCAATAATTAAATCCAAAGAATTTTTAAAATACTTTAACCATTTATTTATTAACAAATAAACAATTATCTCAACAGAGGTTATTTTATACATTTTTTAATAAATCCAGAATCCTAAAAATTATTTATACTGCAAAAATTTGGATTATGTCATGGAAAAACAAATGTATCACCTATATGCTTCCACCTATAAATTAATGGTTTATTTTTTCTATAATATACTTATTTAACAAGATTCCCATTAGGTGTCTTAATTGGTATCTCCTTCCTCATAGTGTCTATATATGATTAATGATCCATGAAAAGTATAAAAGGGTGTGTAAATCTAAAAATAAATAATCACTAATTTTACTATCAACTTACCTATAATATACTTATTTAACAAGATTCCCATTAGTAGTCTATTGCATGACATGCGAATATCATATTATTTTTCCAAATACTCAGTAACACATTCATCTTAATTTTATCCTAAATTAATGATTTTACATTTCATTCCATTTTTTCTCGTGTGGAAAATATTTCTCAAATAATTTTAAATTGATATTATTCTATTCCTTTATTACTATATCCTCCTCTTCCGTTGAATTTGATACCACAACCCCCATTGATCATCATATCCAATTAAATAATACACTACCAAACTAATCTTCACCCTTTCATTAATTTGAAAATAAAAAAATATATTTTGATGTGTCATTATCTATTTCTCATATATCAATAGATTACTAATTATATAATGTTGTGGAGGATTATGACGCATGAAGCAGTCCAATATTATTTCATCATGTTGTGTGGAAATACGTTTTTCATTACAGGAAAGGTTATTGATCATAACCAGAGTCAACTACCCAATTATTTTCATAATATACTACACTCCAAAACAAGTCATGCTGATTTAGTATTAGGGAATTCCCAATGTTGCTAATGGGTGTTGATATAATTATCATTATTTTAACAAGAATCCATATCTAAATATTACAATATTGTTAATTAAATCAAACCATTATGAATATTAATCCCTAAAAATAACTATTTAGTTATTGATTTGTCTTTAGGTTCATTATAATACTCATTTTGCAAGTCTCATCTTAAATCTAGTTCATAAGGTTCTTATTAAATTTTCAATGATACCAACTACAAAAACCATGACACTAGTAGTAAATAGATGGTGTTTATTATAATAAATTGGTATAAGAAAAAATATATCACATCCCAAGGGATGAATCAGTTTTATTATATTGGGATACTAGATACATATATTATTTTTTATTGCATCTGTAATGAAAATCATAGCATATAAACATGATAAATACACCATTATTCATTTATGTAATCCTTAAAATCATTAAACGATTGCTTCATGATACCATAGGAAATGATAAACACAATGTGAGTTGATCTCATCTACTTAGTAAGTGAAATCATACATAAAAATCTATCATTAATACAAAAAGAATAAACTATATTAAATATTAAATAATTAATAAATGTTGTATATAATGAATAAAAATGGGAACAAAACATATCCATGAACCAAGAATTTAAAATATCATGTGAATAAAATAATGCGTGATTTCATAATGAAAGAATCCAGACATTCATTCATCTTAATCATAAATTCATGGTTTCTTAACCAGGATATTTTACATATCATCTAGTATTATCTAGGTATCATGACCCCATCATCCTCAGGCCCTAAACCTAGTAACATGACCTGTTGGGTCTCATGGAACACATTGGTTTTCCTTTGATAAAAACATAGGCTATTTCCTACACGATTCACTTATTGAACAAATGATTATCCATACAGGACAATGGATGTTTTTTGAGTGTGGTTCTTCATCACTCACACACATCCACGGAAACATCGTAGAAGGTCACACATCCGGATCACTACCCCATGATATGCAAATGTAATAATGGATTTCAAATCATGAAGGCTCCCAAAATTAAAGGTCCACCATGTTGAAATAGATCATATTGTTTAGTAATTTATCCTTTTTTCATTACATGGTGTTACATTCAACCCCCCCCCTTTGGAGCCCAATATACTCATTGTGGACCATACATATCAGCCCAGGAATATCCAATACACATAATATAGGGTTCCTTTTTTGATATATTTTTCTGACCCAACCCTCATTGGGCCATCAACCTAATCATCTGACCTAATATGTCTCTTATAATACCCTGGTTTTCTTCCATGAAAAACACTTGCTATTACCTGTTGGGGTCACTTATCAAACTAATGGTTGTCCCCATATGCCAACACATGTTCTTTTAGTGTTTTTTGTCCTCACACCCAGACATCATAGGAACCTTCGTAGATGGTCAACCACCATGATCACCACTCTAGGCCATGCATGGTTAACTATGGAATTCTAATAAGGCATTATGTTAAAAATAAACACACACTTTGTTGACAAGATTGAAATATTTTAGTTATTTATACCTGTAACATTAAATGATATTAAAGATCCAAACATTCTTACCAAAATTCATGAAATCTCAACCAATATATATTGATTACCATGAACTTCTCTCAAGAAATACATCATAAATAAATATGTAATGTGCATGGAAAATACACAGGATAGTTTCTCTCATGAGACTTACCAATGCATCGAGGGTCTATAACATCCCCTACTATCACATATACATATGAAATTCATTTCATATTTTTTTTGGTGAAAAATAAAACACATAATCTATGTGTGTTAATAATAAATAAATTTCATTATTGAATAAATTAATACCAAATGTAAATCATTCCCCAGTATATGCAATATATTTCTCTGTAATCCTACATTAGTTTAATCTTGATATAATAATGAGTATATGATTTAGACAACATTGTAATAAAGAGTGATAGACGAAATATATATAAATCTATCATAAAATTTCATAATGAATCATGTGAAACATCGACATCATATGACCTAAGAGTATCGAAGCAGTGTGTTGTTAGGCCCACTAGAAATGCACCGATTCATGTGTGAGCTAACACCCTATACACTATTTTCATGGTTATTATCCAATGGATTTCATGTTCCTGAGTCTCTTTCTACTTTTTTGTATCTATATAGGGACTTTACATCTAGAAAACCACTATATGTTTCCAAGGTTGTAATATTCTAATATAGATGAAAAATTATTTTATAAGAGAGAAACAAATATTCTTTAAAAACAAGATATAACACCTCTTTCTTTCCCATATCCTTTAAAAAACAAAACACTTCCTTATAAAAGTTAACGGTATTTTATTTTTAAAATTATTAAAACTATTAATGCGTTCTTGATAATGAATAAACTTCATGATGGCAGGAAAATGTAGTTGATCCATACAAGTTAAAAAAAATTATTATCGAACTTTTATAAAATGCCAAATGTGAGTTATATGGAAAAAAAGTAAAAGAATATTTTGAATAATTTTCTAATAATGTAAAAGTTAGTATAAAATACCATTATGAATAATTTTTTGGTAGAAAAATACATCGATAAAAGATTCTATGAACATGGATATGGACAGAAAGATTATTGAACAAACGAGAGAAATATTGTCATCCTTGCTTAAAAACATTGTTTTAATCATTTTGAGTACCAATGTGGGTAGAATGGAAAGAATATTTTAAATATATAGAAATATAAAAATGAGTAGATAATAATTGGTGTTAAGGAGAGAAATAACATATAATTTCCTGTAATTTAAATTCCAATACATATATACCTAATAAATAGTGATATTGAAAAATTAATCCTTTCAATTATAGTAAACATGAAATTGAAACCTCATGAAAGAGATATCTTTATTTGGATTAGTAAATCAATATATCATAAATTATAATAATTAAAAACTAAATGCATGGGTAGAATAAACACTTCACAAAAGGAATAAGGATATCAATATAGAACAAATCTAAATAAATGAAAATTTCGATGAGGAATCCCATTACATTATGTTATGATTTAATTAATACATACTACAAACCCATATATTATAAATTATGAATAATTATAGTCGTATAATATAACCAAATCAATAATTATTTTACTATATATCATTCACTTATAATTTCTAATTACCACTTTATTAATAGTTCATCATTTAAATTAATATTTTTGTGTTAACTATTCTGTTTTCCACTCATGTTTCAGTTTTCTAGCATCATTCTGCACAACATGACCATGGTTCCATAAAATTAAACATTTAATAAATATATTATGTATTTATTTATACACTTTTAAAAATATCCAGGTAATATGGGGATAAAAATTATTTATATTAATTCATAGAGATATTCGTCCATACATATACATAATGAAACTTTTATTTCTTATATAATAGATATAAGGAAGGTTGATAAAAATTTGAGTAATCTTTGAGATTAATGGTTTAAATAGTATTTTTTTTTATTTTTTGATATCTAATATTTTTATATGAATTTTTTTGGTATTAAAAAATTGATCACAGTTCATCATAAAGAACGTTATAATAATAGAGACTAGTATCAGATTATGGTTATTGTATCCATCGGAATCAGATTCAGATAATCGGATTTAGAGGTAGAAATTATTTAATGTCATAATATTTGTTTTTTTCTTGATCAGAGAAAGTTATATGTTTATGAGTGATGATTTCATTTTGATTATGAAGAAGTATATTAAATAATGTGATGCCAGGAGTTATAACATTTTTGTACGTTCAACACCTTATAACACAATGCTTTACTGAACATGATGTTCTCAAAAATCATGATAAAAATCCTGATAAAATATTATGATGAAATGGTGGAGGGGTTTCAAGAATTTTAAAGATGAAGTATGGAGATTCCATCATAATGGAAATTCCATAATAATTGCAAAACATTTGTAATGGAAATTTCATCAAAATGATAATTCCATCATTATGAGGATTCCATTAGGATGAAGAAAACTAACCCAAAATTTCCTAATGAGTTGAGAAGGAAACAAAATTTTTAATGACATATAAGGAAACAAAATTAATAATGGGATGAGGAGGAAACAAAATTCATAATGAGCTAAGAGGGAAATATAAATCATAATGATCTAATAAAGAAATATAATTCTTAATGATCTGAGTAGGAAACCGATTCATTATGTGATGAGAAGGAAAAAATTTGCAATGATCTGATTGTGAGGAAGTCTCAAAATTAATATAAAAAAAATTTATATATAATTGAATATTTCAAACATAAAAATTATTTTTATGTTAATCTCATAGAAATGTAAGGAGGATTGAAGAATTAAAATTAGAAGTTTAAATGTTAGATAACATTATAGATTATAAAATTTTAGGAATTAGGGAATTTATTCATGTTGTTTGCTCTTGTTTTATATGTAGCCTATAAAAACATTCCCAGATCATTAATTCATAGTTTGTTTTTTCATAATTAGAAAAGGTAGAGTGCTATGAAAATCAAGTGAAAATCATTTCAATTCATATATATAATGAGTAGTGGTATAGAGCTAAACTGTTTCATACTGGATTGATTATGATCATATTGAAATGATTTCATTTAGTTGATCATGTTGAGTCAATTGGATTGACATAATTTTATTTAGTTAATTGGACTGAGGATGTTCGGTTTGAGAATTTGAAGAGGGTTTGAGATTTGTAGATTGAAAATGGATTCATTGTATTGAGTCCATGATATTGAGATAATTTGATCTACACTCACTAGGTTTAGATAATATGATCCATACTCATTGTTTAAATAGAATCAGATCTAGACTCATCACTTGATGAAAATCAGATCCTACCATTCTGGTCTAAGGATTTAGACTGTGAAATTGTGAAGCAGTTTCAAAAAAGGCATTATTCTTTTATTTATCTCAATTTTTTTATTTTAAAACTTTTTAACTAGAGTCATTCATTATAAAATTTCCTATTGAGATATAGAATGTGTCTAATGGGAGTTGGAACATGTTTCATTCACATCTTATTAATAAGGTATTTCATAGACCCACGAGAGTGGTTATTGGAAGGATGTGGGTTCTCAAATTGATTAAAAAATAAGTAAATCTTGTGTTCTTTAATTTCATTCCTACTTTTACAGGTATTAGTATTCACTATAATTTTTATAGTAAATAAATATTAACTTGATTTAGGGGTTATGTTTCTAAAAGTTTTGAATATTATAGAAAGTGAAAAAATGATTCAATCCCCTTTCCTAATTTTTAATCATTCATTTGGTAAGTTTATTCTATCAGAGAAAAGGTCCCCTTGTTGATTCTATATCATAGATACATTAAATTATATCAATAGTATATTAATTTCACAATTCGATTGAAAAAAATATGAATGGAAATAAAGGATGATTTATTATCTCATATATATTGGTCTCATAGTAGTTGGTGTTGATAATATTTGTTTTCCACCTATTGGGAAAGATTCTTAGGTCAATTTTTATAATAAGACAAATATATAATTTCATGGAATATATATAAATTCAATATTTATATACTTATCATATAATTTTAATAATAAGGTGATGGGTCTCCCTACTTCAAAAAGTATGCGGGACATTCTAGGAAGAGTTTTCAAAGGGAATAATAATGTTTAGGATGCAAGACTATATGTTTATAGTATTATGTATGAATTCATCTAAATGAGAGTTGATGAAAAATAGATGAATACTTAACTAAAGAAAACAAAATAGTTTTTAAAATCAATGGATTTGGAGTTTTCATAGAATATTATAAAATTTGAAGAAACTAATGAGAAACTTTTTAGGATGGTTTGACTATAAAATATCTTATTTATAAGATAAAGATGATTTATCTTTTGATAAATTTCATAACAATATTATTTTTTATGAAATGAGTAATCATCCAATGTTTAAAATGAATACGACAGGTGAAATGAACCTTTAATGCTATTTGAAAGATGATATTCTATGATGTTGAAAAATCTAATACTAGTGTGCTTAATGATAAAGAGGTTGATGAGTTCAATGAAAAAATGATTTCTCTTATGTCCAATAATAATCAATGAAGAAGTGGAATGTATTTAAGTAAAAATATTCTCAATTTTGTTTTTCTGTTTTGGAATTATACACTTTTTTATTAATTGTGCTAATGAAATTGTTGGATAATATAACGATTATTCCACTGAAAAACATCGATGCAAGAAGTAGAACAAAAATGATAAAGAAGAAATGTCTTCGAATAAATAAAATAACCATTTTACTAAAAAAGAAGGTGTGTTGAGTAATAATTTTGAATCAAAATCAATTGAGACCATTTTTTTTGCCGATAAATGATTAGAAAAACTCAAAATTCCCATGGAAAATGTTTAAAAAAGAAACAATTACTCAAATAGTGAATAATGTGGTGAAGAATATAATATAGAGAATCAAATTAGAAAAAAACATGTTACATGAATGGGTCAAAACAAAAAACTCTAGAAATAAATTAGATTTATTAATTTGTACTATGAATAATATTTTAATGGATGAAAATATGTCATCAATAAGGTGGAAGAATAACTCGAGGAGATTTTTTGTTACAAATTTAAAATTGATAAATAGGGAATGATTATTGAAGATCATAGTAAGTAGTTGGAATCGAAGGAAGAACAATTCATAAAGTTATAATAAAAACATATTGTGTCCAAAAGCACCTTTATTTAGATGAATGAAAACATCAACAATGATTCATAACTAAATTATAATTCTTCTAAAGTTGTTGAGAAGGCTCATTAAGAGAATCGGTTAAAACCATCCCTTACAAAACACAATGTTTCATCTGATTCTATTAACATTCCATGTTTTAAAAAATGTGTTGGGAAAGATTTTTTGAATAAATGTTGTGATAATCCAATCAAGTCTACAAAATTAGAAAAGTCACTCCAAAGAAATTACAGTCAATTTTCTTGAGTATGTTAGAGATTACAAATATTACCATCTTCAACAATATTTTTAGAGAAAATGATCTTTATAAATATAAAATCAATATTTCATGAAAATTATTAGTATTTTTGAATCTATGGGAACAATGCTTACAATTTTTCGAACAACATATCCCTACATGAAACAAGCCTTGAGAAATGTAGGGGAAATAGTTAAAATAGAATGAATAACTTTCCTATCTTATAGAAATATGTAAAGGATAATTATCAAGATATTAGAAACAATCCAAACAAATGAAATTTGAATATTTAGAATAATGTTGTGGAATATGTGATTAGGATGGTCATCTTGTCAAATTTTGATTGTCAATCCATCCACGATAATTTTCTTATGATAGAAAGGAAATATAATATATAAAAAATAATGTTGTGGAATGAGATTTTTTTTGTTGAAATAGTTTTGAAAGAATGTAAAAGGAACAAAACATGGATACATGACGGTGTGTTTTCTTTAAATATTTTAGGTATTATAAAAATCTATAAACAGATTTAAAGACCTGATATAATAGTATTTTCCTTATTTAAGGATAGTTCTTTAAAATTCAAATGAACTGAAATGGATGTTATTTAAGCGAAAGAGTTGAAATCTATAGATGTTTTATTTTTTAATGGGTTGAAACAAAACTTTCATAGTTTAAGTCAACATTTT
Organism: Viscum album; assembly: GCA_963277665.1. Classification (NCBI taxonomy): domain Eukaryota; kingdom Viridiplantae; phylum Streptophyta; class Magnoliopsida; order Santalales; family Viscaceae; genus Viscum; species Viscum album. The sequence goes on from OY728146.1 coordinate 368,469,718, forward strand.
GTTGATGTAAAATATATTTTATTAGAAGAAATGTTTATATCATCAAAGTTTTGAATGATGGAAATGTTATTACAAAAGGTGAATAAACCTGTGGATATCTCATTGATGTATGATAATTCATAAACCCTAATTAAATGAGTACTAAACAAGAAAATAAATTTTGTAACCAAATAATTGGACACATTGGGTAGGAAAATTTTATAATCATTCTATATTTAATGCTGTCTAGAATTTTCTATAAATGAAAATAAGAGACGAATATGTTTTTATTGCTTGCTAGAAAAGAAAGACGGCTAAAAAAGTCATAATAGAATTGAAATTCAATTTACCAGGACTCTTTAACTTATTTATTCACGATTTATGAGGACTTGTGAGACATGAATCAAAAATTGAGATATATACATTATCACACTTATTTATGATTTTACCTGGATGAAACACATCGTATTTAGTCAAATGATACAAAAATGTTTATGTTTGTTAGAAAAGATGGTGAGAAATAATTATGGGCTTATAAAATGATTATTAGAGTTGATAACAGTACCAACGTCATATTTAATACATTTGAAACATATCTAAGAAAGAATAATATCAATTATTAGTATAGTTCACCCTATGCTCCACAACAAAATTGAGTAACATAATGAAAGAATTGATTTTTTTGTAGAAATTTGAATAATTATGTTTTCAAAATACAAGCATTCAAAATTCAATTGGAGTGTAGCTACTATTACTACTGTACATGTTCAAAATAGATGATAGATGATACTAGAATCAAACATGACTCCTTATGAAATGTGGTATAAAAAGATTCATTGAAATACATCAAAGTTATTATAATTTCAGGTTTTTTAAAAATAATAAATCTAGAAATGGTAATGTTTCATGAGAAATATGAGGAAGAAACTTTTATGGGTTATCCAACAAAAGTAAGAAGTTACAAATTTTGGAACAAATTATTATAAAATTTGGTGGACTCATATGATGTGAAGATAATTAAAAATAAAAATTCCTTAATGGAAGATGTTGAGAAGACTAAGGAGGATAATGTGAATATTCCAAAAATAGTGAATATAATTCAGAACATCATTATCAAGAGTTAGATGAATTATGTGATGACTAAATTTTATCTGGGAATAAAATATTTAAATTTCCTCCATTAGAAAATACTTTTGAATAAAAAAACCCTTATTAGGAATCATAAGGCACTAGTTTAGATCAGAAAGAAGTTGATATTTGAAAACAAGACTTCACATGTCTAAAATGTTGAACTATAATTAGTTTTAGAGTCTATTCAACACATATAGTGATTGGATGATATTTATGAAGAGTTGGATCAGATTGAGAAGAATGAAACATGGGAACTTGGTCCATGGATGAAACATAAAAAAGTTATTAGAAAATAGTGGATTTTATAATCAAATTGAATAACCATGGTAATTTTTTAATAAAAAAAAAGAATGAATTATCTGTAATGGATATTTACTTGTGGAAGGTGAAGATGTTGGTTGGCCAATTTCCCCTCTTACAAGTATAGAAACTATTTGAATGTCTCATGCATTGGCTACTCATCAGAATTACAAAGTTTATCATATGGATGTAAATGAGTCTTTCTTAATTGGAGAGATTGAAGAATATTATTACATTGAAATACCTTGTGGGTTTCTATATGATGTGGATGAAAACAATGTTTGTAAATTAGAGATTTATTTTAATGGGATGAAACATTCTATACCTGATTGGAAATATAAGCATCAAAATTCATTTTCGAATTCTGAAATTTTCTAAAAGAAATATTGATGGAAACATATTTCTAAATATATTGACTCAAATACACTAATTGGACTTATTTATGTTGTTAATATAATTGTTTTTTCCGAGTAATAAAATGTTTCCTAATTGTTTTCTGAATAAATTAATTTTTTTCTGATATATTATTTTTGGGAGAATTAACATTCATCCATCGATTACAAGTTCAAAAAAATACATTTTCATATATCAAGAAAACTATTCTAGGGAATTTTTTATGATTTTTTTGATATAAGAATCCAAAAAAGTTTCAAATCATATTTTAGTGAGCTCAAAGTTGAGTAAAGATGAATATGTAAATTATTGTGAATTAGAAAGATTATTTAAATAAGATAAGATTTATACATTATCTTACAACATCAAGGCCTAATATATTTTATGTTGTGACTTGGTGGTCCACGTATCAATTTATTGTCATATAATAAAATATTTTTGAAGAAAAAAAATTCTGATATATTTTAAAGGAACAACTTCACATGTGTTGTTGTACAAATGAAAATGTTGGATGATGCTTCATCATCACACTAATGTTGATTGGGTTATACATAGTAATGATATAAAACAACCATAAGAGGAACATTTTTATTTCGTGAATGTTGTGTGGGTGGAATAGTAAGAAACATTGTTTTGTAATATTGATCATAACGTATTATGAATATATTACAGTTAATCAGTTTAGTTCTTAGATGCTTTGGATAAAAGTTCTACTTAAATATCTGAAAGCAAAATTTTCTAAAAAATTGTAGATATTTTATGATAATTAGAGTGATGTTGATCTTTCTAAAAATCATGTTCAAAAATAATAATAAAACCACTTTGATATAATGTTTCACTTTATTAATGAGAATGGTTCTATTGGTGATTATTTCTGAGAAAACATTTCATCAAAGTATCAGATTACTAATACCATAAAAAAAGAAATGTTGAAGGAATAGTTTGTAGAATTCAGTCTACAACATCATGATTTTACTCCTCCCTTGTCTTCTTAAACAACATAAGGATAAAACCCCAATATGCATTGGATTATTTTGAAAATGTTGGAGAGAAATTATAAATTTCATTTATTTGTAAGAATTTTTTACTTAAACTTATTTTTTGAATTGGAAATTGTGGTTATCACAAAATGGAAGAGTGAAAAATAAAAGTTAGAGGAAAAGATGCAAGTGAGGGCGTGTCTATCCAAACATGTCTCCAATATTTTCTTACTGTTGAGGGATGAATTTTTTTCAAAAACATTACATTATCCAGTAGTTTGGAGGCATGAAACTCTACTTTGAGAAATTATATATTTCGATAAAATTAAAAAAACATGATTTCTTTACAAAATATAAGTTGTAAAAAATTAGGGGGGTTGGAAAAGTTGTTAATGAGGGTCATGAACAATTAAAAAGGGGGATATTGAATAACTTTTGGGTTAAATTATTTTAACAATGTTTTTTTATTTTTTTACAACTAACCATTTTGTATAAGGATGTTATTATTATTTAGAAATCAATCCCAGTTCATCGTAATGGGATTTATAATCATAATGACATGCATCTAATTTATATTATTGTATATATAATAATTAGATTCAGATCATCAGATATAGATGAATTGGAGGTAAAGTATGTTGAATGCTATAAATATTTTTTCCTTGATTAGAGAAAGAAAACAATTTGATAAGTGATGATGTCATAATGATGCTAATGAGGTTTGTTGAAGAAAATGAAATAAAAAGTTAGATGTTTTTCATACTTTCTAAACTATGTCAGATGAATATTTTCTGATCTGTATGTACTCAAAAAATCATGAAATAATCCATAATAAAATATTTTGAAGACATGGTGGAGAGAATTGAAGAATTTCAATGTAGAATAATGGAGATTCTGTTTTAATGGTAATTCCATCATAATGAGAGAGTCTGTTGTAATGGGAATTATATCACAATGATAAATCCAACATTATGATTATTTAATTGTGATGAATAAAATTTGAAAATAGTTAAAAATGATATGATAAAGAAATTTAATTCGTAATTACATGGTAAGTAAACAAAATTTGTAATGAGCTCAAAAGGAAATTCAAATCATAATGAGATGAGAAGGATGAAAAAATCACAATCAGATGAGAGGGAAACAAAATTAATAATGAGTTTATAAGGAAATATATTCTTAATGAGCTAATAAAGAAACATATTTTTTATGATCTCATTAAAAAAATACTCAAAATATAAAATTCCAATAGTTATATTATGAATTTCAGTGGTCAAACTTGAATTTAATTGTTCTTTAAATATCCAAGAAATCTCAGGGTGTTGAAGAAGTCAGTGTTGATGTTTAAATGATATATATCATAGGTTAGTTTTAAATTTGAGGATGGGGGAATAATTTAATGTTTTATACTCTTGTTTAGGTCTCCAATAAATACTTACTCTGATAATTCATTTATTTTTGATTTTTATGCAAGTAGAAAAGGCTGAGAGCTAACCAAATCAAGTGAATGTTATTTTTGGACACAGATCTCACAAGGATGACCAGTAATCGAATGTTTTCATAAAGGTTTGAGAATGATTTTATTTATAATATTGTTTTCATTTTATCTTATAAATTTAATCGGCGTGACTAAATCGTATTGACTCAATTATATTTAGTCGATCAGACTGAAGATGGCTGGTTTGAGAATTTGAGTAGAGTATGAGTTTTTCATATTTATAATGGGTTCCTTATATTAATTCCATAATATTGATATAATATAATTTTGATATATCATATTGTGATAATTAGATCTAGACTCATCATATTGAAAGAATCAGATCCAGACATATAGGTTTAATAAAATTGTATCCATCTAAATCAGATTGAATTTTCGGACTGAGCAATTGTGGATCACTTTAAACAATGAATTTATTATTATTTATCGATCAATTGTATTATAAGAAATAATATTAAACTTACAAGACATAGTGTAATATTTTATATCAGGAGATAGAAGATGTCTAGTGGGAGTTGGCAAAAAATGTATTCACTTCTTCATAACAGTTGATTTCCATAGTCCCACGATAGTGGATATGGAAAGAATGTTGGATATCACATTATTGATGAACCTTGTAAATATTCTATGATTTGCATTATTTCCTACCTTTTCATTCATTATTATTTACAAAATGGTTATAAGAAAAAAATATTAATAGGTTGTAGGCGTAAATTTTCTAACTAATTTAAACTTACAAAAAATGAACATCTGATTCAACCTCGAATATTAGTTGTTATTTTATTTATTGGATCATCAAAATTTATCATTAAATAATAATTATTACATAATAATTATCATACATATTATTTAAATATATCTCTATAACCATCCTATAGACGAGGTTATGAAAAATGAATTACATCAGTTCAAATAGGCACTAGTCCGCACAAACATATGAGAGACAAAATAATTTTACATTACAGTAAAAGGAGATATAAATTGAATGTATCAATAAAAAATAAAAAAATTATATTAAATTTAATTATTTAAATATATGAAAATTTTTATGGAACACATTGATATTTTATGAATAATTCTTCTTGGAATTGATCAGTAATGATAATTACCTATCTTTTTTGTGTCCTCCTTCGGTTTACAAATTATTCCTTCGTTGATGGGTATTTATGGAAGAAAAAACTTCTCCATCACGGATAAAGGTGTATATAAGGTTATTTGGAAGATATTTTTGGATATAAGGTTCTCAAGTTTTCTTGATAAGTTGTAACATAAGACTACCTTTTACAATTTAGGGGAGTGGATCCCTTGTAAATACTAAGAACTTTTAAATATAATAAACTTCTTTCTCAAGGAATCCAGATAGAAAATAGTTTAATTTACAAGATTGGATGACATAATGTAAAAATATACGTAAATATATGATTTATATAGATTTTATATATATTTAATGGCTTATCTCTTAGATTAACCCCATCAATAACCCCTTTAATCCTTTATCATGGTGGAAAAGTTTTACTATAGTAGCTATTCATTCTAACTAAATTTAGATGGAACTTTATACATAATTTTTATATGATAACTGCAAATGTTGACTAAATTTTCATATATAAATTTTTAACAAGTGATTGAAATTAATTTTAATATTATTATAAAAAACACAATAAAAAATAATTTTTTTTAGAAAAATGTATTTTTATGCATAAAAATATATTTACACAAAAATAATGTATAGAGTTGATATCCATATTATTTATTCAACTATGGATAAAAATGAATGTTTTTAATTAATTTCAAATTCATATTATCCCAAATGGATTATTTTTAATACTTAATTAATGGAAAAGTAAAAAATAATTATTTTATTATAATGAAATATAACTTCGGTTCAAAAAAGTCTAGTATTGGTTTAAAAATTCAACATAATAGTTTTAAATGAATTATTTTACTCATTAAATACATATATAGTCTATTTTAAGGGTTATTATATTATTAATTAATTCTTAAATCATAATTCTTTCATGAATGTTATGATATTTATAAAATCAGTATTTTTCACCATTCACTTAAAAATAAACCTTTTCAAAAAAATATCCCAAAAAATACACATATGAAAATTTAAATAGTATGAAATCAAAAATTATTTCCCTTTTATCAAATATAAATTATGAATTTTCTGTAATTATCTATGAAAATTATAAATTAAAATATAATATAATTTTATAGAAAAATATCCCAATAAAACTCTATGTTTTTTAATCATATTTCATATCAAAATGAGTGTTAATATATTAGTTAAAACATTGTAATATTAAATATTATAATTGATTAAATTTTATTAGTTTAAATTATTTAATAAAACAACATTTTAAAACAATTATTTGAAAACATCACTTTTTAACATTGAATGATCCTAATCATATCATATTCACAAAATATTACTATTTATGAATCATAATTGATTGTTATATTATTATTTATTAATGTACTTTGTTTCTATATCGTGGATCATTTTAGTATAGTGTTGTTTTTTGTTAAAATCTATTTTTTTAATGTGAGGTATCAAGGGCCCTTATATAAAATCAAAATGAAAATGAAACAAGGAATGTAGAGGATTAAAATACAAAAACAAAGCTTTTATCGTCCCAGAGTTTTTTTCTGATCATTTCACTAATCTCAAGTTCATTATCCTGCAATGAACCCTAATCTATTCCTCGACCGCGCCCATGCCCACGTCCACTTCTATGACATGGTTCCCAATCTATTGCTTTATATAATAGGGTCTCAATAGTTGTATCCCTGTATGAGACCTCAAACTGTGTTTCCTTCCAGGCTGTTGGTCCAGATCTCCACACCCCTTCCTGCAACCTTTAGTATGCCTTTACGCTTTGTTTTCATCCAAGAGTCATCATCATCTGATACAAGATGATTTGCCTCCTCCCTTTCAGTGTCATGTTCTTCCCGTAAAACACAAGGCTTCTTTAATAGAGATATGTTGTGCTTTGTCTACAGCTCTTTCTTTGTCTGCTGCCCTATATGCAAAGTAAAGGTATCTTGTGAATGACAAATAGTGTCCACACCATGTGGTGTGCACATAGTGGGGGACAAAGAGGTTTATGTAACCTCTTTGTTCCAACTATCAAGTGCATGTCCGACACCAGAATAATAGTCTATATATAAGATATTATCATGTTTTAATGAGCTTCCTCCAAGGCAGGGGAATGGTGTTTCCAGCTTTCAATTTTTCTTTAGATAAAAAAAATCAATCAAAGGAAACAATATTTTGAGAATAAATTTCATTTTCCACATTGTTAATCCTCTTGTGATTTGATTTTTCTTATAAAAATTCAGAGGTGATGGAGTTTCCAACATCCATTTTTTTAGAAGATAACCAAAAAAATATGAGGAAACAGTCTTGGGAGAAGAATATTTATTTTTCAAATGTGTATACCCATCAAGGCCATAAGAAATTGAGCATTTAAGATTAATAGGAATTTGTGGGATTTTAAATAGTCCCCTTTACTCAATGTCATCCCATGATCCATCATGGTTAGTGGTTATATGACCCAAAAATAACGTGTCTATGGTCATCATATTCCTTCTCTGAGGACTCGCTGTACATCATTGGATCCTAAAGTGGGGGAAAAGCATAATGTTTTCCAAATTAAAGAGATAAGATTTGGTGATTAATATCCTATAATCCAGAATCAGATTTCTATTTATTAAAACATGATTTATGTTCATTTCCACATAATGAACATAAATTTCATTTCAAATACCTCTTAAAATTATTTTTATCATGTCCAATGATTCTATAATATGAGAAGAACAGAGCTAAGTTCTCCAGTTAAATCCTTAATTCAAGTTCATATTTATTAGTATAAAGGAAGGCATTATCAATCAGTGTGGAGGAATGGTACACTTGTATTAAGAATCTAGAAAAATGATTACATCTTCCAATTTATATCTCCCTATCCATATTGAACGGGACCCCAATTTCCAATGAAATATCATAAAGGAAGTGACGGTGAAAAATAATCCAGTTAAGACCAAATAACGTAGCCCATGATTGAACTTTATTATTACCGATTTACAGTGTGTAGAATATTTAAGCCCATTCACAAATTTGCAGTGCCACCAGCATGAAAGAGATAGAGCCATGGCCCTAAGAACACATTTTGAGAACATCAGAGGGGAAGAGAAAGTGGAAGTATCCTATCCCTTAGTAGAAATATTTCATATTTTTGAAGCCTCTTATAATGTACAACTTTAAGGTGAGTTGATCATTCTTCCATGGCATAACACCTTTTGGTATAATGAGTCAAGAATTGATGGAATGGGCTCCAATTTCTAGCCTCCCCAAGACTGTAGTCAGATCTGTTTTAATGTGTTCCACTGATCCCTTTCGATGTATGCCAGCATTAATACCCTTAAAGAGTGATAATGAGTTGTTGTGAGCATACAATTCTCCTAGATTATCCTTAAGGGATATTTGCTTCAAAGGGATTGAATCCCCCAAATCTGACGTCATGTGATTATATGCATCAAAACTCCCATGAGTCAATAAAACACATTCCATCGATGTGGGAATCAAAGAATCCATAGGGGAATAACCCTAATATTCATTGCGGTGAAATGGGGGATTCTCCTAAACAACCTCTCGAAATCTCTCAATAATTAGTGTCTATTTATAATTATGTTTATTTAATGAAAATAAATTTTAAAATAATCGGGTTTTATAATGAAAACTACCAAAAAAATTAGAAAAAATAATATAATTATAATAATAATTATTTTTATATTTTCTTATTAACTTCATTAATGTGGTGAGAATAAAAAAATCATGATATAAGTGGTCCAAGATCGTGTTATTTGATAATTGTACAAAATTTTAAAAAATTTATGTCAAAAGTAGAATAAATCTATTAGAGAGGACAATAGTCATCCGAGGCCATTTTAACGTAAATGTTGTGTTGATAATGTGGATAAATATTTCTATTTTAGATATTCTAGACAATGCATTTATAATTTTCTTAAATATAGGAAGGAGTGTAAGAAACACTATGAAGATTCCATGTCATGTGTTAATATTTAAAAAAGTAGTCCTTTAATTTTAAATTGTATATGACAATAATTATATGTTAAAAAATTGTTATGAATATATACATATGTATAAAATTAATGGAAGAATTGATGTAATTTCTAGTTCTCATAAATCAAGTTGTGAATGTTTTACCTATAGAGGAGATAATAATAAAGGATTACATCAATCATGATGGACATTAATGTTATAAAATATATTTCTTTATCAACACAATATTCTATTATAACAAAACATGGTTTCATTTGAAAATAATCATTTTTATAAAAAATGAAATAATGATATTTTACACATGGTATATAATTTAATCAATTCTATAATTTTGTTTTGAAATAAAATAATCAAGTAATGTCTATCTAGGAAAAAACTAATTTATCCATTTTATTTATTAAAAAATGGGGAAAGAGTTATTTCTTCCCATAAGTTATATATTTTAATAAATAAAAATTTTTATTTCTATTATATGCATTTAAACATATTAAATTTCATATCAAAGAATGTTATTAATTATTTTGTTATTAAATATTTTCACAATGAAAATTATTTTATGTAATATATATATATATAATGTTTTGAAATATAATTTCTAAGAGGCTAGTGGGAAAATTTATATACTTAGATAATTTCAATGTGTAATAAATAAATGATTATACCAATCTAATTAAAAATGAAACTTACTTTACAAACCAATGGTTTTAAAATATATTTGGACGAAATTTTCTTATTATAACATCTTACATATAAATTTTTCACTAAATGGAATTCATGAAATTTTCAAATTAATGAAAAATATTTAAAAATATTATATTATAAATATCTGACAAGTTATATGTTTTTAAATGAGAGTAATTTATTAAAACCATAAAATTTGTTATTTTGAAGAAAAAATGTATGAATATAATGTTCAAGTGTTTAACATGTAGGCTAAGAATTCTAATATCATCATTATTCAATCAATACATCTAATTATATGTTATCTCTATAAAGGTTTGTAGTGGTATTATTTTATTAGATGGTTGTATAATGATATAGAAGATGACATAAAAAGATGTGACTAGTGTTACATATGATGTGACATGATTAAGAAAAAAATAAAATAAAATAAAAATTTATGTATTTAGGTAATTTCATATTTGATACAATAAATATTTATACCATTATATTGTTTTTATAGTATTCATTATAGTTTAGGAATTAAAACTGCATGAGGTTTTACAATCACCAATTTGTTATTTAATCATGTTGGATATATATTTCATGGAATAAAATATTAAATTACCTATAAATTTTGAATTTGACTTATACCTAATTGATGATCCTTGTGGATACATATGGTATATGAATGAATCTATAGGCTAGAAATAGTTTGTGTCTGTTTATAGATTCTATGTTATACACATGAGGAACAAAAAACATTATTTTCTATGTGACAATTTGTATATAATAAAAGTACTTTCGAACAATATTTATTCTTTACACTCGTGGTTCTTATTTCGTTGTAATATATACTACCTTGGATCAATATGTAATCTCCTGTGTGAACCATTGTGTTTTGGTAACATTCTTATACTATCATCAATTATGATCTAATCAGTAAGTGGTTGGTAATGTTACAAATAATGAAATTGTTTTTTTAATCAAAATGTAATTTTAACTCTTTCATGATTTCTGGAAATTTGATCAATTGATTATGAAATGTTGATTATGTCTATAAAAATACCTATGTAATTAGAATTTAATGTGATTATAATTATAGGTTGGTGACATGTGATGTGAAAATATGCATTGATGAATGAAATGATATATGTTCTTCAATATTATTTTGACTTCATATAGATAATATAGAATGTTATAGATGTCATATGAGATTGAAATATTTTATGACTCACGGTCACTCAATGTGTTATAAAATAAGAGATTATATAATTATACATGATATATTTTATATTCCTAGTAGACATCTGAATGGAGATATATGGGTTCTATGGAGATCATAATGGATCTCATTTTTTCTTAAGTTTCACTAATACTTATCTGGATGCCAGAAATTTATTTATATTTTGGATTAGAGAAGTCACAGTTTTTATCAAGATTATACCTTTCGATTATTTCATACATAGTGTGTTTCTAATCAAGTTAATTTTTTTACATGTTGTTCTGTATAAATTTTAATAATATAATAATGTATTCTTAGAAATGCATTATGGAGGATATCCAAAAGTTATTTTTTATTTTTATTCCCAAGATGTTACACATGATGTGACATGCGGTGAAAATGAAAAATGAATATGGTTCATTATTTAAAATTAGATATTTAATTGAATTTGGAATAAATAAAAACCTTGGTTTGGAGGAAGTCATTGTATAATGGATTGTTCTGAAGTAAACTATAATACAATTACGGTGTCTATATCATGGTTTTGTGAATGGAAATGATTTTTTATAAGAAATCATAATACATGGAAATTACTAATTTTTATTCTATCATGTATTGGTTTTAACATAACCAGATGATAGTTCAGAAGTTTTGAACATCAGAATTAATTGTTTAATATTTAAAAAATTATTGTTAATACAAATTTTATAATGAGTTTACATATTATGAAATGTTTATAAAATGATTCCAAAAAGTGTGAATGTTTATTATATTTTTGGAGATCCATGTAGAATACATTAAGGGATATGTAAAAAAATCATAAATTATGAAATTTATATAATAACATGTAATGGTTGCAAAAATATTTTGTTTTATAGTTTGTAATACTCCTCTAACTCATTGGTCTCTTTTTCTGTTATTTTTTGTAATACCAAATATATATGACTCCTTGGTTTAAAGATGATTTTTCTCAAATACCTATGTGAGTTATAAATGGTTTCATCAATACTTGGAGAAAATATTCTATGGATTTGATTTATGATATATTCATTAGTATCATATATAAGAGATTATTATAATTAGAATCATATAGTGATGTATGTTCTTAATTTTATTCTTTAAAATTCCAATGAATTGTTAGATCTTTTAATGAATATTTTTTTAATTTCCCAACATTGATCACCTAAATGATACAATATTATGGATTTCATTATGACCTCATACATGCATCACCGTATTCAAGAGGTAGATGACTAGAAGCAAGGGCCTAAACAATTTATGGGGAGAATATTTCCTCAATATAAAGCCCCTATGGGTGATGTGTAATTTATTTAACAATTTATCATGACCCATTTGTATAACTGATATCCTAAAAACTAATGGACATAATACATAGACCCATTATGGCCACATTCTTTTATAATATAATTTTTTTAAAAAAAAAATTATTTTGGAATCATGACAAAATAGAACAACAACATAATCTAATACATCATAAGAATCAATAACATAAAAGAACATTATGTAACACTAGCTGATATAGATTGAAATTAGAACCTAAAAAATAAATGAAAAATGGCTTCTTTTCCATCTCATAAAATCTTCCATTATTATACATTTTTTATATATAAACTATTTGTCTAGATCCACATGTCACCTTTACATGAAAGAATTCATGATGTTCTACCCATTTAAATCAAAACTCTTTTAATATATTTGGGTAGGGTGTGAGTCCAATAACCTAGTAGGATTCCCTCACTCACTTTGAAACTCTGAGTTCAATTGTGATCATGTGGATGCGTATATAGATAGTTGGAGACTGTGAAATTCAATTGAAAAAGAAACTAGCCCACCAGGAAAGATAACACTATAAGAACATAAAAAAAATAACCGTACATGGATAAAAGAAACAAGTTTCCTAAATACTCACACTAGTACATCCCATCTCAAGATAGGACCCACCCACTTTTTATGGATAACCTTTATACCTGTAGACACCCATGATTGATGTACATGGACATTCATTACTTTTACAGAATAATTAATACATAACAAGAACCAACACTCAAGGACCATAATAGTTTAGTGTCTTTGGAAACTCAGAACATAATCTTCTAATCCTGGTGAATGATCTTCAACATCTACCATAAAGATCTTACCCTTTTTTTCTTACCTAAAACCTTTCTTTAAATCCTAGGGAAAGGAAAACATATAAAGGGTGAGATCAAATGCTTAGTAAGGGTATGCATGGAGAACATAAAACAAATAATATACAAAAAAACATGAACAGAAAGTTTAAACACTAAAATCATGAGAAATAAATCATGGAAGTACATAAGGAATAGATCGTAACAGAACATTAATAATAATAAAATAGAATGGGAATAAAACATGTAATCGTGGAAAACCATTAAGTAAATGATATGATTTTCATATTAGCCAAGGAAATGCTGCCACGACCATCTTTGTGGACAAAGTCTCTTATTGAATCGAGTTCACTTCTCATTCTAGTCATGTATCACTGAACCAGATTAATTTGCCATTCCATCCATGTCTATCTGATGAGATATAATTCTTTACCCAGTGCATTTGAGGGAGATGTAGGTCCCAACCCTCTCATAATGAAATCATTCTTACTTGTGCCACAAATTAAACATAAATCATTCATCATAACCAAAGAATAAAATGAGTTTCATAAACATCATCCCATCATAATGTAATCTATATAAAACAAATGGATATCATTTCATCATAAGAAGAATCAAACCATGTAAATAATAGAGACCTTATACTTGAAACATAATCATACTAAATAATTTCATCTTAGATGGAAAATAGTTTTGACAAAAAACATAAAATTAATTCTTGAGGAAAATATAATTTTTCTTCAAAATCATTTTCTTTTAAAAAAATTCCATTCAATTTTAAAATAAAATGATTATTTTTAAAATAATCATGAAATCTTGTATATTAAGTTTCATGAAAATTAGGTGTTATCAAACCGTAAAAAACCATTCATGTCGTATATGTTCTAAAAAACATTCTCCTCGTACATTAAACGGAAGAGTCAAAAACTTCCTCATGTGGTAAACAAAAGAAAGATTCCATCAATAACACAATTTAAAAGTAAAATAGGGGTGAACATGACATTAAACATACATGTATGAATATTAAACACTTTATAAAAAACATTTTTATTGTCATGAATGAAAAATATAACCCCCGTAAATACTTACGTATAAGAAATATCGGGAAAATGAGAATTTCAAAATTATCCCTTACCTTATGTACGATATGATTCATATATATCCGAACCTCCTGTATAATGATTTAAATAATGTAATTGAATCATTACAGAATCATATTCTTTGTTATGATATCATATATGGTTCACTTATGACTTCATATTACACGTTCTTTTGTAACATCCTAGTTAAAGCGTCGTTTTGCGAAAAATTGTTTCATTTAACATAAGTGATTTGATTTGATGTTCTTGATATTAAAACTTATATCCTGATATACTCAATTCTAGAATTTAAAATATGGTTTATATATGGTATCGATTCAGTGTATAAATATATATGATAGATCGATAAATGGAATGAAATACACCGTTCATGGAGACGGGAGGTCGTACGTACGCATGAACGCCATTTTCGTTTCCTTATTAAATTGAATGGAATTAAGTAAATTAAACATATATGTACATAAATACAGTATCATTATTATGTAATATAATTCATGATTATTTTTTATATATATACTTAATTATCATACTTTAATGGTTAATCATGGAAAATGAATCTCATCGCGTTCATGGAGACGGTAGTCCGTACGTACGCACGAGCGATGATATCACTCCCATAATTATTGAATAGAATTGAAGTGGATGATATAATATTTCAGAATCATTATGATGTTATAATAACTATATATATTTAATCTTTACATCATTATATCCATCCAAGTAAGGTCATGGTGGAAAAAATAATTACACCACGGCGTGGAGATGGTATTCCATACGTACGCACGCGCAGTGATTTGATTTTCTGTAGGATGGATAGAAGGTGAAATGGGGTTGTTTAATATTTATAATATTATATTAGTATATTAGTGATATTTATTGTATTAATTTAAAATTCAAAAACTAAATAATAAGAAGTTTAAAAATAAAGAAACTAGAAAGAATCGTTAGAAGTGATTACCTCTTCTTAGACGCGCCTCCTCTTAACCTACTCTTAAAGCACTAAAGATGGTCTTTGAAGAAGACCAGGACCTCTAGTAGGTTTCAATAGGAGTGTAAAAGTTAAATAGGTAGGGTTTTGCCGATCTTGATTGCTCAATTGTGTGTGAAGTGGATAGGGAAGGAGGTGCCACTATATAGGAGAGGAGAGGGGAACTTTTGGAAACCTAAATAATATTAATTAGTAATAAAATGAAACCCCATATAAAAACCATAAAAAAAGACTCAAGTTGATGATGAGATTATGTAGGGTTGTAATATAATAAAAAAATTAAATTTAGACATGTTTTAAGTTTATTTAAACCCATATCAACTTGATTTATCATTATTTTATCTATTTAATTTTATTTGTGGCAATAAAATTATAAATTATTAATTGTTATAAATACAAACTTAAATGTTGTAAATTTATCATAATTGAAAACTTTATAACATTTTCTACCATATAATTATCAATTTTTTGTTTTTAAATATTTTTTCATTTTTAAAATATTTAATAATATGTTAATTTTATAAAATATCAATAGTGTCAATTTTGAAACTATTCTTTATTTGAATTTAAATAAAAACCACAGAAAAGATATGTTCGAAAAAAAATATATAATAGATTTATAACATCTAACATTCAACAAAAAAATTCACGGGGAACATTTATTTGGTCATATATTATTTATTTTAATATTTTGAAAACTATTAATTTGGTATATCTCTTAATAAAATAATTACTACAACATTTTTGTATAATTATTTAGTATACTTATTTGTTGCATAAAAATTAAATATAAAATCCTATGATGAATATAAGTATAATATCATTCATAATAATATTTTTTACTCGAATTTATCACCTAAAAATAACAACATTTAAATTGTTATATTTATTATATTATGAAGGTGACATCTTTGACATCATTTAAAATAATATAATATAAATGTCCTAATCAGTTTTATAAGGCTCCATGTTTTCCAAAAATAGAATCTTGTATTATTAGGGTATATTTATACTCTACCAATAATGTTTTTTCATGTTTTTTTTCCATTTGATAGGTATTTTTATTTTAATAAAAATGATATTATTGATTTTTTACAAAATAAATAATTTCTACATCATTAATGTAGAAGCTATTAAGGTAATTAAATATTTCATAAAAATTACAAATAAATTAACATGATAAATAAAAAAATTATCTTATAAATGATTATTTATAATCAAATTTATATTCTATATAACCTTATATTAAAAATAATTTAATTATTAAAGGTTGAGTGAGACATATTTCACATTCCTTAATATAAAATAAATATAAGATCTTAATCAAATACAAGTGGGTTCCATTTGATTACATATCAACCCAAGTATGACTTAGGGAAAAATATAATCATCCAATTGTATTAAGTCCAGTTTTAGGGTAATTTTATAATATTATATTTACCCTTAATTACCCGATTTACCTTTAACTATGGTAAATAAAATTTACCATAGTTACTATTAATAATGCCAATAAATAAAAAGTAGATTATTAAAATAATTATAACCTACTGATTCCAAATATGGAATCAATTTTTCAAAATTCAAAACAAAAAAGTTGCAGTATTTAATTTAAAATTTATCCCAATGTTGAGAAAACGGGTTTAAAAAGTTAAAACGTTGCAAAAGATTGAAATGTTTTTACTTATGAATTTTGTGTAAAATTAAAGTTAATGACTTAAATTATATTAAATGTTAAAAATATATTCTATTTATACTTTAAAACTATTCTATATTATAATTTAACCATATAAATTATCTCAATGACAAAAGTTGTTTTTAATTAAAATTTAGCGTATTTTTACTATTCATCAAATTAAAAAACATATCAGAAAAATATCAAAAAAAATTCCAAAGTAAATTTTTATATCCTAATTCAAAATAATAATTTTATTTTTTTAAATTGAACTTATAAACATGTCAGAAACTAAATTTAATGTGGGTGGGCCATCAAAAGGCGGCAAAACTGTATTTTTTCAAAAATACTTATTTTACCTGAAAATTTTATTTTGTTTTCATACCATATTGTATAAAATGTGTATGTCGAATAATAATGTTATTAAATTCAAAATTTAGTTAATACTATTTATAATGGCTAGTTCATAATAATATTATAACCATATATCATTGTTTAGTGAAACTGGGTATTGCATACAACATATGTTATCGAGGAAGGTCATGATTGCATGTAATGAAAGCAAAGTTAGGGTTGCATGTGGTGCAAGAATCCTTTATTTTTTCATATAACAGAATCCAACCATATTTCATTTATACATTGAATATATATATATATATATATTCACTCAATGTTGCATAGAATAACAACTATCAAACGAACATGAAATTGTGTGTAACACGGTCCAAGAATAGTGTTGCATATTCTTCAAGCTAATATGGTATTGTGTATAGTGCAAGAAAATCTTGGTGAAGCGTACAAAAAAAGATATCAAAGAAATTAAAAATAATAATTTTCATAAAATCTCAGGGTGTAACATTCTACCAACCTTAAAATGAATTTCTGCCTCGAAATCCGTCAGGGTTATAAATCTTTTAATACTTGATAGTTTCTTTCATAGAAACCCACATCATAAAGAATAATACTAAAACTTAATTTTAAAAAGTTAAGTGTGAAACGCAATGGTTACCCAAATTAACTCATCTCTGGGTTTCCGCATAGGAGAACATAGAAGAAAATATGGATATGTAAGAGAAATATAACTATCAACTTCATATGAAGACTGGTAGATGACAATGCTATAAAAAAGCCTACAATTACAAAGACATAAATTTGTGATGATCTAAGGTACCATCTGATTCATCAGATTTGGGGGCAATAGGACAACATTTTTTGTTTTTATGATCATTTCCCTAATGTTGATGAATTTTTGAATTAAAAGAAACACTTACTTGATTTTGGTACAATATCACTGTTTTTTGTGCCTTGAACAATTTCAACATCATCTCTTAAAGAAATTTTGTTGAATCTATCTTCCGTGAAGTGTTAGCAGATCATGCGATAGAATGATAGGTCATTCCATTGGTATCAAACATAAGGTCAACAAAAGTTTTATACTTAAGTCCATCTATGGTGAGATTAATTGAATAGGGTTCCTAAAATGGACTTATACTTCATCTATCATACCTCTTAATAAAATAAAACTAGTTTCTATTGTCCAGGGACTTCATGTAGGCCAGTGGTAGGCAATAATGGCATGTCACATTTCGGTTGTGGGTTCGATTCCCGTAACCTTGCCAGACGTGATGGGTTGTCACCCATCCTGCTAGTTGTCCTTTTTCTAAAAGTACATTATTATAAAATCCCATCAATAATATCAAAAAAAGTTCTATCCTTAAACAATACTAACTTATGTCCAACATAATCCATTCCAATATTTAGGAATATCCCAAATACTTCTTTCCAAGCTAATAGTATAAAGAAAACAATTACTAGAAATGTCATTTACCGAGCTTCTGAATACCATCATTTATGCCCAATATATCATACAATATATCTTTTTGGTCACATTCCAAACATGTGAATACCATAATCATGTATTCTCTTGAAAAATTAATACCCATTAAACCTTAGTGAAAACATGAATGTTGTCAAAAGTTAACTCTTTCCACACACCAAAATCCCAAAATTTCTATATACTCAAACTATGATATAACATTGTCCTTAAATCAGCCATGAGATCATTTCATTTTCTATTTATCCTTTCATTATGCACATATCATATTTTTTCCAAAAAAAATTTCAATAAATTTTCATGGTTACCGGTACCATTTAATTATTGAAAACCAATACATAGATATTCTAAAATTCCATGATACCATAAAAGAGATTCCATGATACTATTTTGAAATCCCATTACATAAACACTTAATAATTCCATAACATCATTGTCATACTTGAAATCACAAATAGTGATCACATGTGACTTCCCTTGGTCCTTTTCCTTAAGAGGTTTCTCACGTTGATCATCATTAACACTTGGATTAAGGAATTGATTAGCATAATGCCCCATTTCCTTAAACTTGAATCATTGAAGTGTTGGTGGAGCGTTCTCTATAGTCTTTTCTCTATTAACATCATTAGCTACCTTTTTCCCATTACTTTGACACTCAACTTCTTAATGAGCTTCTTTTACACACTTAAAACATTTTCTAGTACCTTTTATTCAATCTCCACAATGCTTCTTTCTAAACTTTGAGAATAAAGAAACATTCATCTTCATTTCACCATTGTTCTAAGGTTTTTCCTTGAAATCTATCTTTAGTTTCTTGTCAAAACCATTAGATGGATATGTAACACCAACTTTCATTTCTACCTTGATAGCACAACACACAATTTTTTCATTGCTACTGAAGTATCTTATAGCTAATTCACTACGAAGACTTGGTTTTAAGCCACTGAAGAATCGATCAACTTTACTTTCAGGTTGGACGATAAAGCCAGACACATACCTTCCAAGACATGTAAAATTTGCTTCATATATACCAACTGATTCATCATCCTTGTTCTTATGCTCAGGGAACTCCTTTTCCATATTTTGTCTAATAATATAAGGGGATTACTAATTGAAAAAAAAAAGTTCGTTAACCCATCCCATTCCATTGATTCAATTTCAACTTGGGGCCTTGTATTCTTAATTAGAGGCCACCATTGGTCTACTTCACCTACTAAATGGAAAACATCCAGAATGAATTTTTCATGTTCTGAACAGCGAAGTATGAAAAATATCTTTTCAATGGTATTGATCCATTGTTCAGAAAAAAATGGATTAGATGCCCCACTGAAAGAAGGTGGACGTTGCCTCATGAAGGACTCAATAGAATATTGTTCCCTTCTCTGTTCATTTCGAAGTCCAGAATGATTTATAGCTTGAGTAAGTATAGAAATATGATTTTTCACTCCATCTCCCACAACATTGGTATTTTCAGTAGGAAAATCATTACATTGTCCATTACATTGACCAACACGGTTCCTTCGGGTTCCGGCCATCATCTAAAACCCCAAAAAAATAGTGTGAGAGGAAAAAATCATGCTAGGGAAAAAACATAATAAAGGAAGAGTTCCTTCAATATCTAACATCTTAGGTTTAATTATAATATCATAACCGTAATTCTAGGACTATAACCTATACCTATAATTACCCTTAGGGACATCCCTAGACATTCCTTAGAAATATCTCTAGAGATCTCACTAATGTTTTTCGGATCCTAGTTTCTAAAGGTTAACTAAACCTTTCCTCTGATACCAACTATAGAGACTCAAGCTTGACAAACATTGACATTACATTACTTTTTCGGAATAATTAGTACATAACAAGAACCAACACTAAAGAACCATAATACTTTAGTGTCTTTGGAAACATGGAACATAATATACTAATCATGCTGAAATATCTTCAAAATCTCCCATAAAGATCCTCCCCTTTTGTTTTCTTAACTAAAATCTATCTTTAAATCCTGGGTAAAAGAAAACATATAAAGGGTGAGATCAAATTCTCAGTAAGGGTAAGCATGGAGAAAATAAAACAAATAATATACAAAAAAACATGAGCATAATTTTTAAACATCAAAATCTTAAGAAATAAATCTTGGCAGTACATAAGGCATAGATCATAAAGGAACATTAATCATGATAAAATAGCATGTGAATAAAACATGTAATTGTTGAAAACCATTATGCACATGATATGATTTATATATTAGCCAATTAATTGCTTCCAAGACCATCTTAGTGGACAAAGTCCCTTGCTGAATCGAGTTCACCACTCGTTCCAATCATGTATCAATGAATCGGATTAACTTTCCATTCCATCCATGTATATATCATGATATATAAATCTTTACCCAATTAATTGGACGGAGATATATGTCCCAACCTTCTCATAATTAAATCATTATTACTTGTGCCACAAATTAAACATAAATCATTCATCATAACCCAAAAATAGAATGGGTTTCATAAACATCATCCCATCATAATGTAATCTGTATAAAAAAATGGATTTAATTTCATCATAATAATAATAAAACCTTGTAAATAATAGATACATTATACTTTAAACATATTCATACTAAATAATGTCATCTTAGATGGAAAATAGTTTTGACAAAACACTTGAAATGAATTCTTGAGTAAAATATCCTTTCGTATTCAAAATCATTTTCTTTTCACAAAATTCAAATAAATTTTAAAAGAAAATTATTTTTTTTGAAAATAATCCCGAAATATTATAGAGGAAGCTTCATGAAAATTGGGTGTAATGAAACCGTAAAAATCCTTTCATGCCGTATAATTTATAAAAAACATTCTCCTCGTACTTTTAACGGAAAAGTCAAAAAGTTCCTCGTATGGTAAACAAAATAATGATTCTTTCCATAACACAATGTAAAAGTAAAAGAGGGGAAAACATGACTTTAAACATTCATGGAATAATATTAATAACTTTATGAAAAACATTTTTATGGTTATGAATGAAAAATATAACCCCATTAAATACTAACGTATAATCAATCTTGGAAACAATGAGATTTGAAAAATAATCCCTTACCTTATGTCTGATATGCTTTAAATGTATCTGAACCTCCTTTATAATGATTTAAATAATGTCATTAAATTATTATAGAATAATATTAATTGTTTTTATATCATATATGGTTCACTTATGACTTTATATTACCATTTCTTTTGTAAATTCCATGTTAAAGCAGTGTTTTGGGTAAAATCATTTCATTTATCGTACGTGTTTCGATTTGTTGTTCTTGATATTACTACTCATATCCTGAATTACATAATTACATAATTTAAAACATGATTTATATATAATTTCTATTCAGTATATAAATATATATGATAGATCGATAAATGGAATGATATACACCATTCATTTAGACGGTAGGTCGTACGTACACATGAACACTATTTTCGTTTCCTTAAAGAATTGAATAGAATTAAGTAAATGAAACATATATGTACATAAATAAAATATCATTATTATGTGGTATATTTAATGATTATTTATTATATATATACAATATAATCATACTTGAATGGTTAATCATGGAAAATTAATCTCATTGCATTCGTTGAGACGGTTGTCCGTGCGTACGCACGAGCGATGATATGGTTCCAATAATTATTGAATAGAATTGGAGTGGATGATATAATATCTCAGAATCAGTATGAAGTTATAATAACCATATATAGTTATTATTTAAATCATTATACCCATCCAAGTAAGGTGGTGGTGTAAAAACTAATTACACCACGGTGTGGAGACGGTTTTATGTACGTACGTAGGTGTGGTGATTTCTTTTTTCCATAAGATGGATTAAAGGTGAAATTATGTTGTTTCATATTTATAATATCATATCATTATATTAGAGATACTTATTGTATTACTTTACAATGAAAAAACATAATAAGAGGAAGTTTAAGAAGAAGGAAACTTGAAATAATCGGTAGAAGAGATTACCTCTTCGTTGACACGCCTCCTCTTAACCTCATCTTAGGGCACTAAAGTTGGCCTTTGAAGTAGACCGGGTCCTCTAGTAGATTTCTATGGGAGTGTAGAACTGAAATGGGCAGGGTTTGTCTGAGCTTGAAGGCTAAAATTTTTGTTAAGATGAGAGGGAAGGAGGTGCCTTTATATTGGAGAGGAGAGGGGCACTTTTGGAAACATTAAAAATATTAATTAATTATAAAATGAAACCCCACTTAAAAACTTCCAAAAATGACTCAAGTCGAATATGAGATGATATAGGGTTGTAATATCATCAAAAAATAAAATTTAGACAAGTTTTAAGTTTATTTTAAACCTTATCAATTTGAATTATCATTATTTAATCTATTTAATTTTATTTGTGGTAATAAAATTCTAAATTTTAAATAATTATATATAAAAACATAAATGTTATAAATTTTCCATAATTGGATACTTTATAACCTTTTCGACCATATAATTTTCAATTTGTGGTTTTTAAATATTTTTTTGATTTTTAAATAATTTAATATTATGTTTTTTTATAAAATATCAATAGTGTCATTTTTGACACTATTCATTATTTGAATTTAAATAAAAACCACACAGAGAATATGTTCGAAAAAAATATATAATAGATTCCTAAAATTTCATATCCGTCAAAAGAATTCATCGGGCACATTAATTTGTTCATATATCATTTATCTTAATATTTTGAAAACCATTAATTTTTTTATATCTCTTAATAAAATAATTACTACAACATTTTTGTATAATTATTTAATATACTTATTTGTTGTGTAAAAATTAAAAATAAAATCCTATTATGATGATAATTATAATACCTTTCATAATAATATTTTTACTCGAATTTATCATTTTAAAATCAAAACATTTAAATTGTTATATTTATTAAATTATGAAGGTGACACCTTTGACATCATTTAAAATAAAATAATATAAATATCCTAATCGGTTTTATAAGGCTCCTAATGGTCCAAAAATAGTCCCTTGGATTCTTAGGGTATATATATATTCGACCAATAATGTTTGGTCATGTTTATGGTATTTTTGATAGGTATTGTTATTTTAATAATGACTATATTATTATTGATTTTTCAATAAATAAATAATTTCTATATCATTAATGTATAAGCTATTAGGGTAATTAAATATTTCATCAAAATTACAAGTAATTTACCATGATAAATAGAAATAATTTATATTTCAAATTTTTATTTATAATAAAATTTATATTTTGCATAACCTTATATTAATAATAATCTAATTATTAATGTTTGAGTGAGAAAAATTTCACTTTCCTTTAAATAAAATAAATAAAAGGTCTCAATCAAATACATGTGGGATCCATTTGATTCCATTTTGACCCAAGTATGATTTATGAAAAAATATAATCATCCAATTACATTATTACAAGTGTTAGGGTAATTTTATAATATTATATTTACCCTTAATTACCCGATTTACCTTTATCTATGGTAAATAAAATTTACCATAGTTACTATTCATAATGCCTAAATATAGAAATTATCTTATTAACATAATTTTTACCTAATGATTCCAAATATGGAATCCATTTTTCCAAATTCAAAACACAAAAGTTGAAGTATTTAATTTAAAATTAATCCCACTGTTGAGAAAACGGGTTTTAAATGTTAAAATGTTGCAAAAGATTGAATTGTTTTTACTTATGAATTCAGTGTAAAATTAATGCCAATGACTTAAATTATATTAAATGGTAAAAATATATTCTATTTATACTTTAAAACCATTCAATATTATAATTTAACCATATAAATTATCTCGATGAAAAATTTGTTTTTAATTAAAATTTAGCGTATTTTTACTATTCATCAAAATAAGAAACTTATTACAAAAATATCAAAAATTTCTCCAAAGTAAATTTTTATATCATGATTCAAAATAATAATTTTATTTTGTCAAATTGAACTTATAAAAATGTCAAAAACTTAATTTAAAGTGGGTGCGCCTTCAAAAGGTGGCAAAACTACATTTTTTTAAAAATACTTATTTTACCTGAAAATTTTATTTTGTTCTCATACCATGTTTTAGAAAATGTGTAAGATTAATAATAATGTTATAAAATTCAAAATGTAGTTAATACTATTCATAACGGATGGTTCATAATAATATTATAACCATATATCGTTGTTTAGTGAAACCTTGTATTGCGTACAACACACACTATCGAGGAAGGTCGTAATTGTGTGTAATTCAAGCCATGCAAGGGTTTCATGTAGTGGACGACTCCTTTGTTTTTGCGTATAAAATAATCCAACCATATTTCATTTATACATTGAATATATATATATATGTCCTAAATGTTGCGTAGAATAACTACTATCAAAAGAACTTGAAATTGTGTGTAACACGATCCAAGAATAGTGTTGCATATACTGCAAGCTAATATGGTGTTGCGTATAGTGAAAGATAATCTTTGTGAAGCATACAAAAAAAGACATCAAATAAATTAAAAATAATAATTCTCATAAAATCTCGGGGTGTTACAATACCCCTATGACTTAATGAGGTATTACCCTTATCCACACTTTTCTTAATAGTTGGAATCATTAATGGATATTTGTATATCTAAAAACTCAATCATTAGAGTCCCACCATATCACTCATTCATCTCACATCCCATCAATAAAAAAACATTAAAATTATCGTTATAAATAATGATCAAAAAAGAATAAAAAATCATGTATGTAATGTAGTCTCAGTCATCAATCACATTGAAACAAATAAATAATTCTAAAAATAAGTATCCAAATGGACTCAAAGCATCAAAAAATATTTATCATAAATACCTTGATATAAAAAATATAAAACAAAAGATCAGTTCCCAACTGTATAGAATAATAATCTTGGATCTCATGTAATTCTTTATCATACCACTCTCTTTCTATCTAGAGATATCATCAAGAATACCCATAGAGAACATATCGCTTGATACTATATATCTCCTATCTTACTAGGGTCTAGATACCATTATTTGGTGCTACAGATCCTAATTTCACACTCATTACTCGAATCATGTTCCTACCACCATTGTCAACAATGACATATAAATGTTATGTATATGGTATTTCTTCAGGTATTTCGTTGAAAAAAAATCTTGTTAGGACTATTTCATGTAACTTTTCACAAACTTCAAAGGGTCATTAACTATCATACCTAGATCCTCATCAACCATCAGTCCACATTTGGATTCCAATGGTAAAGATAAACATTTAAGGAAATCTATATCCAAACATGGGAAATGGAAATCACAAGTGAACTCATAATGAAAAAACATAAGCCCCATGATCCAGAAATCAATCATAGAGTTCATCCAAGATGTCAAAAATCATGGGTACAATAACTCCATATTAAGGTCTATAAAAAAATATACATCACCTTATTAAATTTACCTAGTCACATGGTCCCACAAATAGAATGATAAAACATTAACTTATTGGGATCCCCAAGGTCCTCCTCCCCAAACATAAAAAGGAATCCCTCATCAATTATACCACTGCTGGATTGATACCATTGATCAATATATCACAATGACCACATGTCATGACCTCATATGACACTATGAATCAATAAAACCAGTATTAACTCTCTCAAAACCATAGGGTTCAATATTAATGGATAACATCAACACAAAAGATATCCAAGGTTTCATATGGACCTTTTCCAATGAAAATATGAAATGAATCTCAATTTAGTCGAAGAAACTCATTTTATAAGGAAATATTTCTCCTGTTTTTCCCATTCTATCGTGTATCGTCATAACTGTGTAAAACACAAACCATGAAGACATAATAAAAATTTAATGTCATAAGAATAAAATATTTAGAAAATAACGCACTGCCTACAAATTGTAAAAAAAATATAAAACATTTATCAAAACAAGATACCATATATTTCCATTAAAATTAATCCAAAACCATATTTATAAATAATTTTTAAACTCACACGATGAAGGATTTACTCAAACTAGGCAGTATGACAAAAATTCATGAAAATCTTCTTTAAAATAATGTATTTAGACTTGATAAACTATCTAAAAAAATATATTTAAATTACCAATTTCATTTGAAATTAAATAAAAATTAAAACTATTTTTAATCCATCATTAATTAGTAAACATTTTTTTGATTTTAAATCCAACTCACACCCCCAATAAATCAATATAGTGACCCAAAAATAGTCGTTCGACAAAGGAACCACCAATATTTTTTTAAAATTATATAAAACCAATGTAGAAAAATAAAATTACATGAAACCATCCAAATTCATGGGTTATTATGAAGCATTTTTAAACATTCATTCCAATGATAACAAATATAGTGGAATAAGAACATAAAATCACTAAATTATAATTATGCCTTGTAATTCAAAGTTCAAATACAACGATTACATGCCTATAAAAATCATTCGATATAATATCATCCATAAATGGATCCAAAATAACCAATATATTTTACAAAGACCCATATATTAATAAAACCTGTGTTTAAAATAAAATTTTCAAGTTGTTATAACCAAATCCAAAATCAGTAATTGGCCCTAATACACCAAAATAACCAGCCAAGGTTAAAAGTCAACTCCTAATAAGAACTAGATCATATTACACATGAAATCCAAAAATAATTAACCTGATTCAATATCTAATTTTTTCCCAATTTTCCAAAAAATACCAAAATACTCTCACAAAGAAAAATACATTAATCCATACAGTGTGTAATGATATGAAAATATCATGCATGAATATCTTCTACAGACCACATAAAACACCCAAAATATTGAGTCAATTCCAATACACTCTGGTGGAATAGTTTTCCAAAACGTAAAAAAATTCCATATTAATTAGAAAAGATGATAGGGGAAGGAGAAAGAATAAGGAACTGTAGAATTTTGCCTCAAATCATTGCAATAAAACAATTACAACTCACCAAAGACAAATTAGGAAAAGGTAATGGAATGGGAGGAAAAATGGAGTTGTTCCCACTTCTCATCATTGAACTAAAATAGTAGAACTCAATAGGTCCACTATTTAATCGATAATAAATGTAGAATATGGTATCATCATGTCCTGACCCCTATTTTAATAATGAAACACCCAAGCATAGGGATCCCCAATGGCAACACTAGGGAACATTGTGGAAATACTGTCATCATAAAAATGTAATGTCCCTAACCATGAAAGAAATAAAAAATCATGTCCACCTATTATATTGTGTTAATTAATATAAAATGAAACCCAACTACATGAAAAATTCAGTGGGATCCTTTACCAGTCTTTAAAACCAATTTTTACACTGATTCTAGGGATTAACATGAGAGCCATAATTTTAAGGTGTGATATGTAATGTCCCAGATTTTTTTTCATTTATTATATTAATATTATATGGGGATTATATCGGGACCAGGCTCTAAGATGGCGTGCAGTTATGAGGCCTAGTGATCCCAGAACAAAAGTTTGAATTTAATTAAATAATCTGCGTGTATAGTTTTCCAGAAAAAGTGTAATAACTCTTTAACGGGAGCTCGGATCAGAAATCTATGGGCACCATTGTTTTCAAAGAAGCGATTTTACCTTAGGCACGACCTAACATCGGTTGGCGCAGGTCGGTGGTGAAATCTGGTTTTTGGATATAACCGTAATAAAACATTTAATAAAAATATTTTATTAAATCTTTATGCTGCAAAATCTTTTTAATCATTAAGTAAAGATTTTTCATGGGATTAGGGTTATAGATCTCATAACCCTGAATATCCTTTGGAGGCTCTGGAAAGCTCAGGATGAAAACCCCAGCGTGGCGACGACGTTCTTGACGAGTTTTGTTGGTGACGACGACGCGACATTCGAGTCTTCGCCAACGAACATAACATATCCAGGTAGGATGTTTGTTTTTGGTTTCTTTTCCCCGTTCATTATTCCTACAATGAACGCGGACTAATACACGAAAAAATTAGCTCACGAATCGATCATATTTGCGGGATGGGCTTTTTTGTGGGGATTTTGGGGATGATCTTGATCCTTGTAATTTAGATCTGATAATTTTTTGGAAGATCGTTCGTATGGAAATGGATCGAGGATGGAATGTACAATGACCGAGGTTCGTTCATCAGGTTGTTTCTTTGTGAATCCTTTTCCACATTATTTTTTCCTACACATTCTTCGTTCTTCACGGGATAAGAACAATGATAAATTTCTCCTTTGATCTGTGGTGTGACAATACGAGATTGTACATCCATCCTCATGATGATGGTACAGAGCTGCGACGATGGTTTCAGCGGACGATTCAGAGAAGATCAAGAGATATGAGTTTTTGTGCATTTTTCCATTGGATGGATCGTTGGAAGTTTACGACCCGATCGAAGGCCCGAAAATACCCGGATAGGAGTTCGTATGATGGAAGGAAACATGATCTTAGGTATTAGGATGAACAGATGGGAGATCATCAATCCGATGATCAAGCTGTGGCGCGTTGAGGAAGAAGACAATTCTGGAGAAATCCCGACTACATGGCATGTAGTATGGGCTACACGACGTGTGTTCGTAGGCGGACCATCTAGCGTGTACTCTGGGATTACATGTACATGGTTTGGGTACATGTCCAAGGACACGACGTGTATACAGTTCCCCGGCCAGACCTGGCCAGATACCCGGGATACCCCGTGTACCGGTACACGGGCAGGGATACACGGGTTGAGGCCATGTACGGGCACATGGCCAGCATACACATAGTGAACCCCGGACACTCAGACATGGCATGTAAACCTTCTACACATCATTTAGATAATTTTTATATGAAAATCCTGGAGACACGGTCCATTTACACCGGAAGTACCCGGAGTAAAGAAACACGTCGTGTGATCCTACAACACACCGTGTAACCTATTTATATATGAATTGACACAGTTTTATTCTGTTACATAGACTAGTTTCCTTAGAGTTCATCCCCTTGGTCATTCCCCTAATGTTTTCTGGTATCATTTCCTACACACAAGAGTATGATCCCTTCAGCAGGACTTCCGAAATAGAGTTGTTGGAATCCCCTCTGTGAGACATAGAGTTGGATCCTCTATTCCGTCGTGGTACCCTAGGTAGATTTTCTCGGTATCGACGTGACCTAATTTACCCAGGTGATGATCCTCTACATAGCAGGTTAGTTCAGATTGAGTTGTTGGAATCACCTCATAGCAACTGGTTGTGATCCTCATCTGACGCATCAAGTATCTTTCTTCAGTACTCGTGGAGTGAGTTCTCCCGAAACGAGTGTGTTGTATCTTTCTTCAGACTTAGGAGTATGTTCTCCCAGTTACATACTTAGTTGAACATTTGAGATGGATCTTAGTGGTGGTTTCGCGATAGTCGATCATGTATGATTATATTGGGATATTCTTATTATATGTTCTGTAGGCATTTATTGTGTAGAGCTGACTGTATCATTCCATTGTGGTATTAACTTTTTCATATTCATTTCTGGTTTTCGGGGTCTCCTACTGGGTATTGTTATACTCACCCCTGCATGGGATTTTCCCACACGTGTCGTTTTTTGTGCAAATGAGCGAGCCTTTGGTAGAATTCTAGGTGGACCAGGACTGGACGGTGCTCAGTGAGATCCGGCAGGCCGAGGTGTGTTCCTATAGCTACAGATTTTAGTCCCAGTACCATTCATTACAGGTTGGACTTTTTATAGATATTCTTTCAGTGGGATTGTACTTTGTCACAAGGTTTTACATTATTGTACATTACTTTCCTATTGTACTCTGTTGGTTGGGATTTTAGTGTATGCATGCATTTCCATTTTCAGTAGTTTTTACTTTTCAGCTTTGTGGGATTGGAGATGTGTGTGTATGTGTGTGTACAGGTTTATAGGTAATGCCTCCCATGTTAGTGACATCCCTACTTGGTGCTAGTCACCAGACCCATGACTATTGATGGTGGGCTTGGGGAGTTACGGCATGGTCCCCACAGGGACGAGTCGTGACCGAGTGGTATCAAATGTGGTCGGTTCTACCATAGGACTGAGAGTCTTTGAGTTGGTTTGGGGCAATAATGTTAAGTGTTTCGAGTTTGGCTTTCAGGCCAGGGACCCCAGTGTTGGTATGGTCGGTCGATGTATACATACACCAGGACTCTGATAACATGTTTTTCGACTCGGAACATGAAAACACTAGTTGGAGTGGAAAATAATGGTACATGCATCATATAGGAATGGGTTGTGGTTTCCATGTAATTCTTGTGTTAGCTCTCCAGATATACTCACTGACTTTGATACATATTGTTTCATTACATGATTCCTCCGTGACTCAAACCCGCTAGGATTCAGCAGCTCGATCACAAGGATGAACCCCTCAGTGATGAAGCTTCGATATATGTACTACATCCCCCAGTTTTACCGTCTGGTGTTGTTCCAGTTATTCCACCAACAGTGGAGAATTTTTTAGTTCCTCTTGTACCAGTAGTGCATGAGCGCAGGCTAAGCGCACTCCATGAGTTTCAGAGATAGAGACCCCTTAGGTTTCAAGGCGAGCCTGACCCTCATGCAGAAAAAGTCTAGCTTGTGGCAGTGTCCAGAGTCTTCCGTTTGGTCAGGACACCAGCAGACCAGATGGTGATCCTGGTAGTGAGCCTTCTGTAGGGCTCGACAAAGCGATGGGTGAGTTTGGTTATCCAGACACACGACGAGGCTACTCTTGTATGGTAAGAGTTTGATCATTTCTTTATAGAGGAGTTTTCACCAGTTTCCCTAAGAGAAGTACGTATACAAGAGATTCTTCATCTCTAACAGGGAACCATGATGGTGGATGACTATTCATTGAGGTTTATCGCCTTCTCACGGTACTCGATGGATATGGTCATGGATCAGTACTTTAGAGTTGGGACTTTTGAGCGGGGCCTGCATAGAGACATCAGAGTTAGCATCATCTCTATGAGCATTCCTACTTAAGTTGGGGTGCTCGAGCAGGCTTTGGTGGTTGAGAGCTTCTTGGCTGAGTAGATACAGCTAGAAGTTGTCAGTAGTGACTGAGATAGAATATAGACATCCGCAGCAGGGAGCCAACGTTAGGGACCTAGGCATGAGAGACGTTTTCAGAGGAGATCCTAGGACATAGGATCTGCCGTATAGGGTTCGTAGGATGTATCCAGCTGGCCTCGAGAGAGGTGATTCTACTCATGTGATGTAAATGGACATCTCGCTCGAGATTGTTTGAACCACCATACTACTGACATGGGATCAGTGGATGGACAACTAAGGCAGAGGCAACGTTGGGAGAAGACATATCCGCAGGGCGGTGGACGTGGTAGAGGAGCTGGGAGATCAGTTGGAGGTGGTCGGCGGTTTGACCCTTTACCACCACCACCCCCAAGAGGTCCACCACAGGCTCAGGGAGCTAGTCGAAAAAGGCAGGGATAGCTGCAGGCAGTAAAGTATTATTACCCAGGTACTCCTGGAATGATTAGAGGTACAATATGTGTCTTTTCTACTTTGGTTGTCGTACAAATAGACACATGTTCTAGTCATTCTTTTCTGGATGCATATCTTGTTCGAGACCTTGAGATTCTAGTTTAGCCATTAACTCGCCCATTACGCTTATAAACACTAAGTGGAGAAGATTCAAAGATCACACACCTTTGCAGACAGTGTGACCTAACCCTTAGAGGCGAGAGTTTCGGATGGAACCTCTCGGTGGTAGCATCTAGGCCTTACGATTTCATTCTTGGTATGGATTTTCTATCCATAGTTCATGCCCAGATTGATTGTTTTAGGCAATGGGTTCGGTGAGTCCACAGTGATGGAACGAGGTTCTCCTTCGTTAGTGAAAAGGAGACTGAGGAAACACAGGATGGACTCGTGCGTAGGAAGGTACAACCGATTTAAAATTAGTTGGCTAGCCTAGCCCCTGAGGAAACAAATGTTACGAGTTTTCAGTTTCTAGTAGTAGTGGCTGAGTATAAGGACGTCTTTTTGGAAGATTTCCCCTGACTACCTCCCCATCCTGAGATAGATTTTTGTATTGAGTTGCAACCTGGTATGACACCGATATCAACATCAGCATATCGGATGGATCCTTCAGAGCTTAGTGAGATGTGAGTTCAACTGGAAGACTTATAGAAGAAGGGAATCGTGAGATCCAGTGTTTAACCCTAGGCGGCCCTGCTGTTGTTTTCCAAAAAGGCAGATGGGAGCTTGAGGCTGTGTGTGGATTACTAGCGCTTGAATAAGGTAATCGAGAAGAATCGGTATCCACTACCATTGATCGATGACTTCTTCGACTGGTTTAGAGGGTCACGATTATTCTCGAAGGTTGATCTACAATCAGGATATCACCAGTTGTGAGTACGGGATGAGGATATACTGAATACGGCATTCAGATGTCACTACGGTCACAATGAATACTTAGTGATGCCCTTCGGCGTGACGAACGCCCCGACATTGTTAATAGGACTCATGAACCGGATCATTCAACCCTATCTATATCGGTTCGTGGTGGTCTTCATCGATGATATCCTTGTGTACTCTACGTCGGAGGAGGAGCACGCGAGGCACCTAAGGATGGTTCTGGACACACTCCGAGAGCACAAGTTGTACAAGGAACTCTGGAAGTGTCAATTCTGGATATAGGATGTCCACATGCTAGGACACGTTATCTCAGCATATGGTGTAGTAGTGGACCCATCCATGGTAGAGGTAGTGTTATCATAAGAGCCACCCCAGAGTGTGACGGAGGTGCGGGGTTTCCTTGGGTTGGTAGGATACTATCGGAGATTCATTCCTGATTTCTCTAGGATTTCAACACCCATGATGAGCGCCCCGATGATGTGGTCTAAGAGATGCCAGTAGGATTTTCAGCAATTGAGACAGAGTCTGATGATTGTCCCGATCATGAGACTTCCAGAAATGGGTGTCGAGTACGTAGTGTTCAGCGATGCTTCAGGAATTGGGCTTGGTTGTGTCCTAATGCAGAGGCAAGTGATGATTGCCTATGGATCATGTCAGTTGAGGCCATACGGGAAGAACTATGCCACCCATGATATTGAGTTGGCAGTGGTAGTTTTCTCATTGAATATGTGGAAGAACTACCTTATGGGCTAGTGGTTTGTAGTCTAATATGATCAAAAGAGTCTCAGATTTAATTTTTCTCGAATGGATCGGAATTTTAGATAGAGGCGGTGTCTTGAGTTCCTCCGGGATTACGACTTTGAGATTGTTTATACTCCTTTGAAGGGGAACTTCGTGCTAGATTCTATCAACATGAAATCCAGTTCACAGTTGCTGGATGAGGCAACAAGGCAGTTGGCCTCTTTAAAGTTATCCTTCGGGGATAGAGTTGAGTGAGATTACCTTCAGTAGATGGTTGTTGCCCCTTCACTCTTAATGCGAGTCAGGGAAGCACAGCTCGAGGATGACATCTATGAGACTCTACGTGCTCTGATATCCACAGGTGATGCTACCAATTAATATTCAAAAGGTGGGGAGCACGTTGTTCTTTTCAGAGGGTGTACAGTAGTTCCAACAACATTGCAGGAGGAGGTTCTAAGATATTTCCATAAATCTCCTTTGGTGGTGCATCCAGGTGTGTCAAAGATGTACCAGGACCTCCGACGTCAGTTCTGGTGGCCAGGAATGAATAAGAGTGTGGCAGAGTTTGTTTCTCAGGGCCTTACATGTCAACAAGTAACGGCTGAGAACCAGGTTCTAGCAGGTTTAACTCAACCCCTTGAGGTTCCATAGTGGCTATGGGATGGGATATCCATGAACTCCATGATGGGTTATCCACGTACGTCCTAGGGACACGATTCCATTTGGGTGATCATTGACTGACTCACCATGTCTGAACACTTCCTAGCCATACGGGAGCAGAGTTCAGTAGAGAGTATGGGACGCCTCCATGCATAGGAGATAGCTCAACTTCAAGGTGATCCATGAACGATCATCTCAGATCGTGATGCTCATTTCACATCCCATCTGTGGAAGGTATTGGATGATGATTTTGGGACTCACTTACTTTTTAGCACAATGTTTCATCCCTAGACTGATGGTCAGGAAGATGGAACCGTCCATGTTCTAGAGGATATGCTACGAGCATGTATACTTGACATTTCTCATAGCTGGGAGGATCACCTACCACTGGTGGAATTTTCTTATAACAATAGTTATCATTACACTATTGGTATGGCACCATTCAAGGCATTGTACGGGTGACCCTGTAGGGCACCACTTTGCTGGACTGACCAAGGAGAGTCAGCACTCATGGGCCCAGAGGTGGTACGAGATTCTACAGAGAATGTTTAGGTCATCAAGGAGCAGATGAGGACTGTACAGAGTGGGAAAAAGTCTTATGCCGACAGGAGACGGAGGCCCTTGGAGTTCGAGGAGGGAGACCATGTGTTCCTCCAGGTCTCACCTCGACTGGGATTTCAAATATTTGGCCAAGGAAGCCAGCTATCTATGAGGTTCATTAGACCTTTTCAGATTTTGAGTAGAGTTGGTGAGGTGGTGTACCACTTGGATCTACCTCCTCAAATGGACCGGGTACACAACGTCTTCCATGTGTCACATTTACGGAGATACATCCATGATCCATCACACGTTATCGACTGGGGCGACCTAGACATCGATGATGGAGCGACCTTTGCTGAGTACCAAGTGTATATTGAGTATTGGCAGGAGAAGATACTTCATGGGTGATCTATTCCATTGGTGTGTGTCTAGCGGTAGCAAGAGAATCACCAGGAGTGCATGTGGGAGTGGGAGGCTCAGATTCATGTGCAGTACCCACATCTTTTTGAGTAGCCTTTGTTTTGGCTTTTCAAGGACGTAAATCCATAAGGTGGGGAGGATGTAATGGCCTTGATTTTTTTCCATGAACTTTTTTAATATTATATAGGGATTATTTTGATACTAGGCTCTGAGACGACATACAGTTCCAAGGCCCAATGAGCCCGGATCAAAAGTTTTAATTTAATTAATTTATGAATGCGTATAGTTTTCCTCAAAAAGTAAAATATCCCCTGAACGGGTGCTCGGATCAGAAATCATAGGGAATTTTTGCGTTCAATGTAGGGATTTTACCTTATGCGAGACCTAACATTGGCTGTCACAGGTCTGTAGGGAAAACTGGTTTTTGGATGTAACCTTAATAAAACATTTAATAAAATTATTTTATTAAATTTTCTATAGAGAAATATTTTTAATCATTAAATAATGATTTCTCATGGGATTAGGGTTATAGATCTCATAACCATCAATTTCCCCTGGAGGCTCTGGATAGATCTAGAGGAAATCCCCAATGTGGCGACGACGTTCTTGACGAGTTTTGCCGGTGACGACGACGCAGTGACCAGATCTTCAATAACGAACTCCGCAGATCCTGGTAGGATGTTTTTTTGGTTTCCTTTCCCCGTTGATGATTCCAACAATGAACGCAGAATAATCCAAGAACAGATTAGCCTGTGGATTTATCGTATTTGTGGGATGGGATTTTTTGTGGGGATTTTGGGGAAGATCTTGATCCTTGAAATTTAGATCTGATAATTGTTTTTAAGATTGTTCTTACAGAAACGAATCAAGTCCGGAACGAACAACGGCCGAGGTTCGTTCCTCGGGTTGTTTCTTTGTGAATAATTTTCCCCATTATTTTTGCCTACACGTTCTTCGTTCTTCACAGGATAAGAACAGCGATCGATTGCACCTTCAATCTGTGGAATAACGATCCGAGATTGTATATCCAACCTCAGGATGATTGTAAGGAGCTACGATGATGGTTTCAGCAGTTGATTCGGAGCGGCTCGAATGATATGAGATTTTGGTAATTTTTCATTCGGATAGATCGTTGGTGGTTTACGACCCGACCGAAGGCCTGAAAACACCTGGATAGTTGTTCGTATGATGGAATGAACCAAGATATGATGTATCGGGATGATCGGATGAGAGATCATGAATCCAGAGATCAAGTTGTGGCGTGTGGAGGATGAAGAATATTCTGGGGAAATCCCGACTACACTGCCTTTAGTATGGGCTTCACGACGTGTGTTCTTCGGCAGACCACCTGGCATGTACTCTGGGAGTACACGCACATGGGTTGGGTACACGAACAAGGACACAACATGTATACCCATCCTCGGCCAGACCTAGCCAAATACACAGGATACCCTGTGTACAGGTACACGGGTAGGGCGACACAGGTTGAGGCCGTGTACGGGCACATGGCCAGCATACATGGAGCAAACCCTGGACACTCGGAAACGACGTGTAATCCTTCTACAAGCCATGTAGTTACTTTTTATATGAAAATCCTAGAGACATGGTCCATTTACACGGGAAGTACCTGGAGTCAAGGAACACTGGGTTTGATCATACTATACACCATGTAACCTATTTATATATGGCTTGGGCCAGTTTTCTTTTGTTACTAGGACTATATTCCTTATTGTTAGTCCCCTTGGTTTTCCCCTGAAGGTTTCCGGTATCATTTACTACACACAAGAGTATTTTCCCATCAATAGGACTTCTTTAATAGATTTGTTTGAATCCCCTCTATGAGACGTAGAGTCATATCCTCTATTCCTTTGTGGGACCCTAGGTATATTTTCATAGTATCGACATGACCAACTTTACCCGGGCACGGATCCTCTACTCAACAGGTTAGTTCTGACTAAGTCGTTGGAATCACTGGATAGCTACTGGTTGTAATCCTCATCTGGTGCATCAAGTATCTTTCATCAGTACTCGTGGAGTGAGTTCTCCTGAAATGAGTGCATTGTATCTTTCTTCAGACATAGGATTATTTTCTCCCAGTTACATGCTTAGTGGAATCTTCAAGCTGGATCTTAGTGGTGGTTTCATGATAGTCAATCGTGTATGAGTATATCTGGATATTCTTATTATATGTTCTATATAAATATTCTTTGTAGATCTGACTATATCATTCCTTTGTGGTATTTTCTTTCAGGTATTCCTTTGTGGTTTTCGGGGTGTCTTACTGGGTATTGTAATACTCACCCTTTCATGGGATTTTCCCGCACATGTCACTGTCTTGTGCAGATGACCGATCCATTGACAGGATTCTTGGTGGACCTAGACTGGATGGTGCTCAGTGAGATCAAGCAAGCCGAGGTGTGTTCCTACGACTACGGATTTCAGTCCCAGTACCTTTCATTACAGGTTGGACTTTGTTACAGACTTTATTTTTGTGGGCTTGTACTTTGGCCCAGGGATTTACATTTTTGTACTTTAGATTCCGGTCGTACTCTATTTGTTGGGATTTTAGTGTATGCATGCATTTCCATTTTCAGTAGTTTTTACATTTCATCTTTGTGGGCATAGAGATGTTTGTGTGTGTTTGTTATGGTTTATAGGCAATCCCTCCCATGTTAGTGACATGCCTACTCGGTGCTAGTCACCATCCCCTGGCCTATTGGAGGCAGGCTTGGGGAGTTGTGGCATTGGCCCCAATGGGATGGGTCGTGACATTATACTACCCAAACTCTAAATTTTATTCTTATATAGGAAAATCATATGGAAATACCAATTTTTTATTGTGGTATGAAAACAATTTCCTACAATTTGATCTCATGAAACCTTTGTTTTATGTCGCAACACCTCTCATAATTAAATGACCATCCCCTACACCCTGAACCTTCTTCCTGATAACATTATCACATAGAGAATCAAACCCCCTCATTGGTACAACTATGATCATCATGTTGAAATGGAAATTGTTATTGTGTAAACATTTATTGTAGTAAATATCCATCCACCGACACATGAGAACACTATTTGGGTGTTTCCATAGTATACATATAAATCCATTAAATCCTAGAATACATGCCAAACATGATCTAAGAAACCATACATTAATATATATTCAAAAAAATATAATACACCTATTAACTAAAATGAAAATGATCCAACCAACCATCAGGCTCACCAATACAAAAATCATTAGGATGTTAAAAATTCTACTCTATAACGCTTCCCATCCTAATGATGTTTTCATGATCAGATAATCATAAATATTAATCTACATTTTTCATCAATTCATTACTAATCCATTGTGTCCTATTTTCAATAACCAATCATTTACACTATACCAGATTTCAACACTAAATAACATTACACACTTAAAAACTCATTTCCCAATCATTGATACTTTCAGTGAATTCCATGATCATCATCACCTTATTAGATTTGGGGTCATAGAAATAACATCAATATACTTTATAGTAACTTATATTAATTTTTTCTTAAATATTAATAAACTCATTATCACATAATTATTGTTTTTAAACATATGATAGTATGTGATAATTTAATATGAGTAGTTGTTGCAATAAAAGATCATAGTAGGTCACCACTATGATTAGAACCTAGAATTTCTACGACACTATTCATAAATATATGTTCTACATTTAGATAATATAATTTTAGAGACAAAAATGTTATAGGAATACAGGAGTGTATAATCAAATGATTTTGAGAAGCCTTCTCATGGTGTACAACTTTGGAAATATCTAGTAGGATAATATGAGAATAGGAACCTCATGTAGAAAATCCATATTTATATGATTCATTGGATATTCCTATCTGTGGGCATTTTTATTTTCCCTTAGACATTAATATTATTATTAATGAGTCTTATGAGTTATATAATTTTATTTATTGAGTAAATTCATGATGACAGATGTTTTCTGTGAGGTATTACATGTTGGGTGCATCATGAGAAATATTTCAAAAATGAATAATGTAAGATTAGAATTATCCCTTATATTAGTTAATGGAAGTTAATATACTAGACCAATTGATGTAAATTATATAGCCTAAATAAATCCATATCCACGGTGTTCTATATCCATATTCTATTTCATGAATGACAAGGAAAGATACATTGATCGGATTGGTTGATTTTACTAGCATGCAACCTACAAAATTTAGGATATTGTGATAAAGGTATTACATTACATTGTAAGAATCCGGATGAAGTATTATTTCAATATGAATTTTAATTATTTCTCTATGGGTTCCTTAGCGTTTAT
This sequence comes from Viscum album, assembly GCA_963277665.1. Lineage (NCBI taxonomy): Eukaryota > Viridiplantae > Streptophyta > Magnoliopsida > Santalales > Viscaceae > Viscum > Viscum album. Next base: position 368,509,823 of record OY728146.1, read on the forward strand.
CTAGATGATAACATTGTACATAAGGATATCTGGCCTAATTCCACTTAGAAAGAGGCCTAAAGGGTAATACACTACATGTATCTAGGATCTCAGTTAAATAAAATGTAATTATTTATTATCAGAAAAGTTGAATTAATATTATTCCCACCTCTGGTTTAATAGTTATTCATGTTTTCTAGATCTCATTTTTTTACTTTTTATTCAAGAGAATATAATATGAGTAGAATATTTAATAAATATTAATTTTCATTTTAGTAAATCTTATATTTATTTATTTATTGCATAATAATGTATTGATATTTATTTAATAAATATTAGACATTATTCAAGGTCTAAAAATTACTATGGAGGAATGATGGACAATAATTTTAGGTTCGGTGATAAAATATTAAATAATGAGTATTATTTGATTAACTGATAAATTATTTTAACTTGAATATTAAGTGCATGTCAAGAAATAATAATATTAATATTGTTAGATGACATTTGGGTTTTTTCTAGGAATAAATAAATAATTAAGATCCCTTTGAAATTATTTTATTTTTTCCGTAATGATATACAATCCTAGTTATGTTTTTTTGTAAATGAATATACATGTGGGTTGTGCACAATAGAATTGGGGAATTCTATCAAGCCCTTGAGATATATATTCATCAAGATTTCTCTTAAGAATATAGATAAATATTCCTCCCCTAGATCAAGGAGAATGATTTGGAAGAAATTTTCATAACGATCAAAGTTAGATGATGTAAGCGTAAGAATATTCAATTCTAGAAATTGATATTCCTTCAATGCCGTCTGGAGATTAATGGAACATGTGTTTATCATTTCTAGATGGAATATATACTTGGTTACTTCATTGAAATAACATATCCTCACATATATATTACTACATCCATTAATTAGTAAAGTATTACATCAAGATAATTCTTATTTAATTAACATAATTATAAATAATATGAGATGATCCTATCCCTGGTTGTGGCATGATTCATGTTGTCTGTTTCTTTATTCAATTTTGTTGAACACATCATTAATCATCATACACATATCTGATTGATCATTGTACTGGGATAACATAAATATTGGGAAACACCCATCGTATACTTCCATTTTACCAGGAACCTACAAATGGTATCATAGTGGTCACAAAAATAATCATAACTATTTAAATATAATTGGTTATCTACGCATTTTAAATTATTTCCTCAATTAATGATTATTAATTATTTTAATTTGAATCGATAGATGTGATTATTCCTCCTCTCTTTAACATAGATCTAATAAATTTGAGGGAGTTTTTGAATAAACTAAAATTAATGATCACATCTTATGGTTCCAAGGATCCAAGTGGGATAACATAAGAGAACACACAATATAATCGGAATTAAAATCCTTGTACTTGTGGTTAATGTAGAAGTAATTCATTCAAACCATTTTAATTGATTATACATGGTGATTTAAATACCTTAAATCTTGTTTTGACCCAGGTAGGGTGGGGCACGGTAAACTGGAATATAATCATTTATCTCATGTGCAAAGCGTGTAGTCCCTTTGAGTCATAGAAGGACCACATATTACCATACATGGCCTACTTGACTGGTGACCTCATAATTTTAAAATTATTTGGAATGTTTCCCATTGGACATGCCTTATACACTATTTTTTTGAGGTACGACTTACACATCTAGTATCTATGAATGTACCTCAGATATATAGTGATAGATGTATATTTTGTTTAAATATTGTGTACATGTTGTGTACTTATAAAAATTTATGCATATTTAAAATTTATTTATTATATTATATTAACCGTGAGAAATGTTCTTACGTGTGGTCATTAAGATTATAGGACATGCCATCTAATGGGTTTTAACATTGATATATATATATATATATCAATGTGAAATTAATCGATGTGTAATTTTCAAATCTTTATATCATGTGTGATTCATATTACAGTTGTTCCTCTACATGTATTGAATCATTACACATGAATGAAAATCGTATAATTTGTATAATCATTATGTTGGAAATACATGTCATGAAGGTATGTGATAAGTCATGTATTCTATATGTCTCAAGACTATGATGTATATGATTAAAATACATGTTGTGTAGATTCTGATGGTTATTCACCATGTTGCCTCCAAGTTACATTTTTGTACAGAGTTAATTCTAATTGATTTTATTTAATTTGAGTAGAATTATAATGAATGAAAATATCAAGTCAACTTAGAATATAATTAAGATAATGGAAATTATTAATTGAAGAAGATATTTAATTGTCTCATGCATGATTTATCATTAATAAGAACGATTCCGAATTGAATTCATGATTTTTAAATTTTATAATTAGTTGCATGAATGTGGTTGGTCATGAGAAATTACCAGATGATTATATGAGATAGGTCTCCTTTTAATTTATTATGGGATTAAAATTTTGGATTGAGTTCCTTCTCACCTATTTTTAGTTATGTAATGCTTGCGCATGGTTTTTGATTATGTAAAAAATTTTCCCCTCAACTACATTTGAGTAAAATAGTATGCATTTGATAAAACTCATAATCTTGTAGAAGTGGTTTATGTTAGGATTTATAGTGGGAACAATCCAAGAGAGATACATTGGTGGATAGGTGGAAAGATGTAACCCGAAACCTAAATGCTTCAAGGCGTTTTTCCACGTGGTTAATTTTTATTTTACCATTTTCTAGAAAATAAAACAAATAGTAAATTCTCATTACCATACCAATTTATTATTTTATTTCTCTCATTTTCATGGTTATATTGTTATATATGTTTTTTCAAGATAACATAAATTAATGAAATTAACAAGAATACAAGATATAACTAAAATATGTTTTATTATGTGCAAGTATTATATAAAACATGGTTAAATACTTATGTAAATCCACATTATATTAATATGTTTGTAATAAAGATAATAATTGTCAATTTACACTTAGAGAAAAAATTAACTCAATTGTATATATTATGGTGTTATTGCCTCAAACTAATTAAGCTTAAATCGTATTGTAGTTCAATGTGCTTGACCATCCAATGTTATGGTGATTTAAATTATCAAGGAATTATAACACGGTGTTTTGGGTTGACATAAAATAATTCACATCAAGGGTCAACTGCAAAATCACGACTTAGTGAAAATGTGAGGCAAAGGATGAGGAAATATAAATTAATTATTTTAGGATTGGGGAGTCCAAACAACAGATCAAGGAACTGTAAAGTTAATGTAGTTGGAATTTTTAATGCCTACCAAAAATAATTAAAATTCCTTGAGAAACCAAATTTGTGGAAATTTCAAGGTTAATATGTATTCATTCCACTAGAATTTCCAAGAAATAGGATATTTTAAATCCAATGGTGAAGGTGATTAGGATTATTAAAAATTGTGGGAGACTAATAAATTTATTACTGATATATTATTCTAATTTTTTTTGATAATGTGCTAAAATTATTCGCACATTTTTTGTATAAATAGAATTAAAATTTATTCAAACATGTCATTGTGATCCATAATTAAGAAGGATAATGTCTCATCAGTAAATATTTCCAAGAGTACAAATGTAGCTTATGCATTATAAATTATCATGAATAGAAATTGTATGTTCTAGAAGAACCTTCTCTAGTTGCTCCTAGTAATGGGGAGACTGAGGAAAAGTTATATCTCTATGAGAAACAACTAAATGATTCTACATATGTGTAGTGATTCATTCTGTCATCCATTCCTAATAAGATTTTTGATCAACATTAGGGCATGGATGCGTAAGGCATGATGTCTCACCATTGAGATCTCTATCAATGGAAGGCGAGATAAGAGAGGAAAGTGATCTCCAATACTATTTTATCACTAATATTAGAGTGCTTTCACCATCTGGTCCTCATGTAGTAAAACCCGTTGTCTACATTGAATTCATATAAATCATATTTATTAAATTCCTACATGATTTTCATACAGTTATCATACATTCATCACTTCCCTAGACCTTAACATTTTATATTATCAATTAAAATATGAATAATAGTGAGAATATTCTCTGGGAACTTCTTAATGTTATTCTCAAAGTGGATAAGGTCATGGGGCATGATAAACCTACGGTTATTATAGTGAATATGAAAATGAAGAACAAGGAAAAGGGGCCCAATAACTATAAAAAGTCTATAGATCCCAATCATCATCCTCCCAATTAAAGGATGATTTTGTGGAAGGGTATGGAGAAGGTGGAATTATGTTTTGTATGAGGAAAGTCAGGATACAAGAAGAGGAACTACACCTAGAAGAAAGGGGATGCTAAAGGTGAATTCATTATAGAGGGAAATCATTTGATATCTACCCATTGGTTATTAGATACAGATTGTGGTGCTCACATCTATATCCAAATGTAGGACAAAGTATATTTTGAATGATTCGTAGAGCATAAGTGGATCTGAGAGCTTCCAACAGTGTGAGGTTGGATACCCTATCCATTTTGACTACCAAAATTCATTACCAATAGTAATGATTTTGGTTTTAAAAGAATTTTATTGTATACCTACGGTTACCAATAACATAATTTATATATCATGCAAATATAAAAATGGGTTTATTTACAAATTTTGGAATAAAAGTCTATTCTTTTATAATTAAAACATATGTTATGGTATGTAACATTTATATAATGGTATTTATGTATTTAATTACAAAAAAAATGATGTAAATTGAAAACGAATCATGTTAACATGGCTCATATAACACCCAATAATGGAATCACCACCTTGGTCATGTTAAAATAAGAGTTTGAAAAATATAAATGAAGATGGTTATTTAGACTCTAGTGATATAAACCCACATGAATGTTTTCGTATTTGACTACAAATAAAAATAACCAACCCAACATTTGGTGGATACTGGGATAGGGCTGCAGAGTTTCATTAATTGATACACACTAATGTGTGTGGACTATTACATATAGAATATTCAGGTGTATATTCATAGTCCATAACTATTCATTATGGATTGATTATATATAGATATCTACTTGATGATGTATAAGTTAGATTCCATTTAGAATTTCATGGAATGCACGTATGAAGTTTAGAATCAACATTGAAATAAGATAAAGAATCTTCGATCAGATCGATGTAGTGAATATCTTAACCAAGAGTTCATTGATTTGTTATGGTAGTTTGTGATTTTATCTCAACTCACACACCTTACACACTATTGGGATATGGTGTTGGTGAAAGGATTAATCATACCTTGCTTGAAATGGTAATTCAATTGATGATTCATACATATCGTCCATTATCCTTATAGGGATATAAATTAAAAACGAAGACATATACATTAAATAAAGTTCCAACTAAAGAGGAAAATATAATTCCCTTAAGTTCGATTGGCCAATTTACGTAAATCCCATTAGATCAAAATGGGAATTAAAGAACAAAATGGGCTTGGATGGTAACATATATTACTATAAAGAAAGTATAGTTGACAATGGGTTCAAAAAGAGTCAATGAATTGACTATAATGAATCCTTTTCACCAGTTTATAAGTTTAAATCTACCCTAATTATAATTGTTATAGCATCTTACCATGACTATGTGATTTTGAATATGAATGGAAACACTGCATTCCATAAAGGGAAACTTACATAAGTCATCTATATGACATAATGAGAAGGGTTTATGACCCGAGGTGATGCCATAACGGATGTTCAAGTTTCATATATCAGTTTATGGATTAGATAAAGCATCTAGGTCAAGGAACATTTTATTTGATGAACCCATAAAATAATTTGGTTTTATTTTGAATGAATGTGTTTTGTGTGTTTACAAGAATTTTATTGGGAAAGTGATCGTTATCCTAGTAGTATATATTGATTACATAATACTTATTAGTAATTATATACTGGTCCGATAGTCAGTTAATGATCGGCTAGACTATTGTTTCTCCTAGAAAGACTTAGGTGAATCAGCCTATACTCTGGCGATCAAGATCACTCTTGATTGATTAAAGATGACACTTGTACTATGTCAAAGTACATTTATTTACCAAATACTAAAACGATTTAGTATAGAATAATCCAAGAGGGTATTGGTTCCAGTGTCACTTGGTTTACAAATTTCTAAGAATATGTTACAATGGAAACAACATGAGAAATTGAGAATGAGTTTGATCCCATATGCTTTAGAGATAGGATCAATCATGTATTCCATGATATGTTCTAGAATTGATGTTTCATATCCATTGATCATGGTAGGAAAATATCAAGAAGATCCTAGAGAATAGCATTAGATGACAGTTAAGTCAATACATAATTATCTGAGAAGAACTACAGATATGTTCATAGTGTATAGAGCATATGAGGAAATGTCCATAAGGGGTTATACTGATTAAAATTTTCATAAAGATCAAAATGATCTGATGTCATAGTTAGGACAGGTTTTCTATATCAACGTATTAGTTGTGATCAAGAAGAGTTAAAAGAAGCATGTTTTATCTAATTATATAGTGGATTCTGAGTATATAAAGCTTCTGATTTATCCAAGGAAGCCATAAGTATTCCTAAATTTTTCTAGGATCCATATGGATTTCGTCTTTTTCTAGGAGCATGATGTAGTACCTAGAAGTAATGATCCTATCTCATTATTTTATGATAATACTACATTGGTGACCCTTTTAAAAAATCCATGTTCACACCAACAGACAAATAATATACTGCTTGAGAATTATCTTTTGAGGGATTTTTATCAATGGGGTGTAGTATTAGTGAGCAGAGTACCCACAGAAGATAACATGGTGTAACCCTTAGCTAAATTCCAATATTAGAAATAGAATGATAATAAATTTATAGTTAATAGACTAAATATTGTTAGTAGTTGGCTCTAGTCCACGTGGGAGTGTGTTGGATTTACTTCCCTATAACCAAATTTTGTGTACTTTGTGATAACATTTACTCAATGTTTCTAATATTAATAAAATAATTATCACATCACGACATTTATTCTGCATATCATAGTATTTTATAATGTCCCTATATTACCTATCACACTAAAAGGTCATATCAATTCCCCACTATGATGAGATCCCCAATGTGTAATGACACTATTAATATATATATTCTATAGTAGGATGATATTATCTGAGGTAAAAAATTATACAAGATATCATGGGTGGAGACTAATATCAAATTTTGAAACCTTCTCATGGTGAATTTTCATGGTAATATCTACTTATATATTATGATAATAGGACCTAGTAGTAGGAAATCCACATTTATATGTGTCATTGGATTTCCCTATCCATGGATGTGTGTATTCTTCGTTAGACATTAATATTATTATTAATGATTATTCAGAATAACATAGATTAAATTTTAATGAAAACTATGATGATAGATGTTCATCGAAATGTAATGTAAATTGGTGAATCACAAGTAATATTTCATTAATTAATAATGTGAAAAAATATTTATCCCTTTCATTATTTAACAGATGTTAATATCCCAATACCATTGATTAAAATAATATATTGTAATGAAATCCTTGTTTATGTTGTTCTATATGCATGTTTTATTTCTAGAATGAAAAAAAGAGACATATATCACATTGGTTGATTCCACCAACATGAAACGTGTTTAATTTCAGATACTGTGATAATGGAATTAAATAACACATTAATTACCTCTATGAGGTATTATGTTTTTGAGGCACTAAATTCATTCTCTATGGCTTCATTGGCATGTATCAAGAAACTAATCTTGTAATTTATGATCATTCTCCTAATTCCACATAGAAATACGTCTAGAGGGTCACACATGAAGTGAATCTGTAATTTTAGTAAAATAATATATTATTGTTTATTTTTAACATGTTGAACATATATAATTTCAAATGTCAGTTAAATAATTATTAATTTTTTGTGGATCATATTTATTTTGTCACTAGTTATTCAATAGAATATAATGTGAGAGGAATATTTAATATATATTTATTTTCTATTTAGTGAATACAATATTTATTCATTTATTGGATAATAATGCAGTAATATTTATTCAATAAGTAAATATAAATTATTCATGTTTTCATAAAAATTATTGAGGAATGATGGACTTATATTTTTGGTCTAGAGAGAAAAAAATAAATATTGAATATTATTTTATTAGATAATATTTAATTTTAATTTGTATGTTATTTTCATTTATAGAAATAATAATATTAATATTAATACTTGGCATGTGGTTTTCACTTGGATTGAACAAAATAATTAAAAGAACTTTTGAAATTATTTTATTTTAACACTTGTGAGATATAAACATAGTGATTTAATTTTCTAGAGAAGCGAATTCATTTGATTGGGTTGTGAACAATGGAATTAGTAAATTTTATCAATCCGTTAATATCTCACTTCTCTGTTATCAATGCAACAAAAAGATAGAATTGTTCCTTTAATAGATAAATGAGAAATAAATGGGAGAAATTTTCAAAGTGATCAAAGGAAATTGGAAGGAATCACCATGATCTATCGTTCTAGAACCCATAGATTCCATCAAAAAAATATAGAGATTCATCTAAGACATGTGGATTTCCTCTAGAGGGAATTTACACTTGATTCCTTCTACACAATAATGATGCGTCATAGATCCATTCCCAGATCTATCAAAAATGAATGAATTCCATAAAGGTAATTATTATTTATTTAAATAATTTATAAATAATATGTGATTATACTCTCTCCTTGGTTTTGGTTGGATTTATGTTTTATTTCATCTTTGATTCATATCCTTGAACATGGCATTAATCATCGTATAGATCTATGATTGATCATTAATCATTGAAAAAATCAATGTTGGGGAACATCCATCACATTATTCCCTTGCTCCAATAACCCACTCACCTCACTAATAATATATTAATCCTATCTAAAAACAAACACTCAAATATCATAAAACTGATCCTTTTATCCCCTTACACAGAACCAAAAATAAAACACTAAAATAGTTCACAAAACAAATATGTACCTTCTTTGAACAGTGTCATCTGTGACCTTTGGTGAATAGTGTCATCGGAGACCAAATGTGAACAATGACATTGGTGACCTTCTATGAATAGTGACATCGATGACCTTCTGTGAACAGTGACATCAGTGACTTTATGTGAAGAGTGACATCAGTGACCTTATGTGAACAGTGACATCAGTGACCTTATGTGAACAGTGACTTCAGTGACCTTCTGTGAACCGTGACATCAGTGACCCTATGTGACTAGTGAAATCAGTGACCTTCAATGAATAGTGATGTCAGTGACCTTATGTGAACAGTGATATTAGTGACCTTCTGTGAACACTGACATCGGTGACCTTATGTAAACAGTTACATCAGTGACCATCAGTGGACACTGTTTCCAGCTTCCTACAGTTTCACCCCTTTGAGGTTTTATTTGATGTAAAACACATTCAAGGCCTTTTTTAAGGGATTTAATGCCAAATAAAATTTCCTAACTCCTATATTATTTTTTTTCTAAGGCCCGGGATTTCAATAATTGGTAAAACCTTGTGGTTTAATGTGATCCGCCTATAATGGAGAATCCATCTTATCTTAAACTACTTCGCCATTCAATATTCTAAAGGGATGTTATATCTTACTTATTATTCCTCCTTGTTCTACCTTGTTTGAGGAGCTCGAAACTTTCTATCTTCCCATATGAGTAGTGTGATCAAACCATAATCCTCAGATCTTTTTCACCTTGATGTTCTTCATAATGCATGTACACCCACAAATTTGGTGCAAGCACCAAGGTTCGATCTTTCATTGACATGACGTTTGTTTTATTACGGTTCTTTTGGGTTAATATTCTCTTAATACTCATTTTCATGTTATGGTATGTGATATCCAAGCTTCTAATGGAATTTTTCTTTGGTTTTGGTTGGTGCAGTTGTACTGTGGAATCTCCGGGTGGATGCAGTTGTCACGACAAGATGCGATCATGATTTGTTGTGTGAATCGTTCTCTTATAAAGAATGTGAAGAAACATTTGAGGTAGGGGATCTGTTGCTTCTCTTTTCTTTTACGTGAAATAGTAGAGTTAGAATGTTTTGTCCCACTATATCACAATGTAATTGACATAATTAATATTTTAACTGCATAAAAAAATTGACAATGATCATATGTTATTGCCTCTTGTTTTTATAGAAAGTGTGATATCTATGCTTACTTTGTATGGATTTTCACACTTAATGGAAATTGTAAATGAAATTAAAGCTAAAAATAATAGATAATTGTTTGGATAAAGATAAAGAGGCAGGTAAAGGAATATGATTCTTCTTGTTGTAATTTAATGTTAATCAAATTGATGCAGTAAGCATGTTTATTTATTAGTGATCATTTACTAGTTAGGTTTCCTGAATTTAGAACCTATGAATAATAAATCGGCTAATTCAATATGGATTAAATAACTGGTTGTTTTATATAATATAATTCCTTGTTGGATTCCGAGTTACCCTCTTACTTGTTTGAGGACCAAGATCCCAGTTGATATAATGTATGTTTTCCTTTTTCTTGTGTTGTGACGTGATCCTGGATGGTAGTTGTGATATATGGGGGAATGGTTTCCTACTAGTTGTGGCATAAGTTGACACCTAGAGTGGCGAGATGCATCTATTTATGCATGTGGGTGTCAGGGAGGACCCTGATGATGATGAAATATGATGGATGTGAATGATTGGATGCTTGCTGATTCTTCTTGGTTGTTTATCTGTTTTACTTTCCCCACTATTCATGGCAGCTGGGTTGGATTTCCCTCCTTCCAAAAGAGGTAAAGATGCGAGGGGTGGGGGGGGGGGGTCCACATTCTTTCCATGTTTAGATTCTCAAGGGAGGATGGGTCTATTCTCTTGCTATAGGCGGCAAAGACTTGATGGGTAGTTCATCTACTCACAGTGGTGACCCCCATGAGTTTAGAAACATAGAGTGCTTTTCTAAAATTCTTGGGAATCTGTGAATGTAATAATATTGTTAATAAATGATTGAATAAATGATGTTTTCTCAACGGTGTGGAGCTTGGTGGGGAACAATGCTGAGGTTGTGATTTTAAGGAACAATGTACTTTGGAGTGATGCAAATGATGTTTAATGTGGAATTTTTATTAGTTAATTATGCTTATGTGCTTATAGGATACCTAGTCTTAGAAGGGTCAGACCAGAGTCTGAGAGATGATAGCTATAGTTGAGTCTAAGACTAGGTTATTCCCATAGTTTGGTTGTGAGCTCTATTATATTCTATACTTTTTGTGTTTCTATACGTTATTCCACCCTATCAGTAATGGAAACTGAAACACTGGAGATTCTGATCCCTTGGGGGTATTTTCCCCAACATTCTGGTGAGAGGATGGATGACTAACTACCCCTTTTGGCCCCGCTCTCTTCTCATGGTAGTTACTTGTGTTGGTAGGCACAATGTTTAGTTTTCCCTATATATGTGTGTAGAGGGCTGTAATGGCTTCTGTTTATTCACACACATATATTCTGGATATAGTTTCCTATATAAAACTATATGTGTAACATGTAGAGGTTGTGATGGCTTGAGGATCCTTACACAGTGTATGAGTTGTAATGGTTTGTGGTATAATACCCGACTTATGATTCATGTTATGCGAGATATAGTGGATTCCAAAAACAAACTGGTTACATTTCTTACATGGACGTGGTGGTTTTGTTGCACGACGTGCATGTTTTGGTGCTTCTCCTAGGTTTCTACGAGCATGCCTTTTTTATAGAGATGTTTAGGACATTAAAAATTGGGGAAAAGAGGCAAACTAGTAGGGATGTATTGGTGGGGTACTGTAGATATTCCTTATTATATAATATTTTAATGTATGTGTTACATGGTGTGAGTATCCATGCTGAGGAAGGGAAATTAGTATACCTGTTTAGGTGATGAGTCTGTTTGACTTGTTGTTCACTGTGTTTTAGCATTCTTTCTTTACTTTTTCACAAGAGGCTTCGGGGTGGATCATAATGAGTATAATATTATACACGCCCCTTTGTTATATAAACTATTTTTTTGGTCACATGGAGTAGGATAGATATGAAGCTGGTATCTACTAGCATGGGGTTGTAGGAGTTGTTCAGGCTTCTGGTTGCTATTGTTCTACATTGGTTTGGGTACATGCAGTTTTTCCCCATTCAGTTGTAGTAGTTTTGCATGAAATTACATATGTGTACATGGGGTTTCCTTTATATTTCTGTCTGAGTTGGTGTTGGTTGTTGTCTATCTTATCTCTCTCTTTCTCATGTGTTCTCTTAGAGGGTAATGCCTCCAATTTGTGTGGTTAATATACCATCGGTGCTAGTATCTGATACGGGGCCTACAGGAGGCGTGACTCAGGGGGGTCATTATCTCCGTTCTCACATTTTCGGCCCAGGAGGGGTACAAATTGTGGATATGGGGTCGTGACCGAGTGGTATCAGAGGTCTGGTTGAGGGATATGATGGAGATTGGTGTTAGGCACAAGCGATATTGCATGGGTTGGTATGAAAACAGTGACATTCTTGTATATTAAGTGATGTGAACACTGGAGACCAGCTGAGACATAGGCATTTAGGGCCCCCATTGATATGATGTATGGACCTTTATGTCTACAATGTATATTAAACGAGGTAATACTAGTTGAAGGGTAGAGACCTAGGAAATGATCATGTATGATTCTTTATTGTGGCTATGTTTGAATGGGGAGACCTTGGGATAGGATAACCTAAAATGAATAAAGTAAACCAACTAGTTAATTAATGACTATTCTTCCATATTCCAGGTTTATGAGCTCTAACTATTTGTTATTTTACTAGTATAGATCTAGGTTGACATCCTCTTTATGTTTTCACAGAAGATGTTCAGTAGGTTATGGCAGCAGATCGTCATCGGTTAGAGGTTGATGATGAATATAGTTGATGGAGTACACTCCGAGAGTTTTAGCACCAGAGTCGGTGGATGTATGAGGGCTCTATTTCAGATGTAGTCATGGAAGACTGGTTGGAGGAGGATGATATAGGCTTCAGATCAATCCATGCTCGGAAAGGGCACTGGGTGTCATTGGTTGTGATGATTCTGTGCATAGAAGTGAGGAAGTGGTGGTTCTTGTTCCTCAGGGTTCGTGAGGAGTGATCGATCTCAGGGGAGGAGTTTCGAGACACGTTTAGGGTCAAGTTTCTTTTCTCAATAGTGAAGGCATCTAGTCACCAAGAGCTTCTTACCATTCTACAAGGAATCTCTAGTGTGCGATAGTTTGGAATCCATTTCTAGAACCTTTTATGATATTCTTCCGACCTGTTGCCTAATCCCCTCTACTTAATCATATAAAATTATACATGAATTGGTTCTTGTATACCCATGGGATCAAATATGTCATCTAAAAATATCCCTTAAATCTAGGAGAACCCCTTTCCCAAAATTCATGAGGTAATTATTTATTTTTTGGGTATGATACTGATTTGAGTCTCATGGACTCTAATAGATTCCCAAGTGTAACATATTTGAGTACCAAGAGGACTAACATTTTTCACATGGATGGTGATACATTTTTGAGATGGGGGTATAGGTCTTGAGTGACTAGAACATTTTACCTATACAGTAAGCTATGATATAGAACAGATGCCATTTTTTGTTATTTCATACACATGTTGGGTGACAAATTTAAACAATTACAGTGATATATATTAAATAATGACAACACCTTGAATTATAAGGTGTTGGAAGGACCCTTACTTTATTGATAATGAAGTTATCATATTATAACATGATATCTAAACCTACCCTGATTGATAAGGTTGTGGTCAAGATAATAGAATCACCTTGAGTGATAAGGTTCTAGATGAACCCAACCATGAGTGATAATAGAGATTTTGGAATGTGATATTAGACCTACCAATTTTAATGTGGTATTATTTTAAAATGTGGATTTACATTGATCATAATGTATTAACATGGGTGTCTGTTGAGTGAGAATGTTGGTATGTTATATATAGTGGTATGAGAGAACAACATTAGTAGTATGGTAGATGTTGGGAGTTGAGTGATGACATTTTCACCCCCCTTGAACACCCTCCTGCACCCCCATTCCCCCTGGACAACCCCCTTTCACCCCCTTTATTTCCCCCTTGCACCCCCCTAGACACTCCCTCCCCCTAGAAACCCCCTGGACACCCCCTTGGACACCACTCCCCCCTATATACCCCCCAAGACACCCCTCCTGGACACCCTCTACACCCCCATGCCCCCTGGAAAACCCCCTTGCACCTCCCTTGAACACCCCCATGCCCCCTGGACAACCCCCATGGACTTCCCCTATACACCCCCACTGGTAAACCCCCTTTCACCCCCTGGACATGCCCCCCTGAACATCCCCCTTTCTCTTCTGATGTTTTGGATTCTATTAAGTCTCTTATAGGGGTTAGAAAGGGGTCTCTTAAACTTTGTGATATGGGAGTTCCCCTCATCACTTCCAAAAATAGAGATTCTTATTATGTGGTCTTGGAAAAGAAAATTGTTCGAAGATTTAATGTTTGGACTAATAACTCTCTCTCCTATGTTGGGCAGTTATAGCTTGTTCAATAATTTGTTTTTAGTATCCAAGCTTATTGGTGTTATCACTACATTTTACCCAATAGAGTGGTCAAATCCATTGAATCCAGCCATAGGAATTGTTTTGTAAAGGTCCTTCATAGGCTTCCTATGACAACCCTGCTTTTTATTACAACTTAAACATGCTTTATTACATAAAACTTCACTTGATACAACAAATAAGATCGAGAGGTTTAGTGTCTTTGGGGCTTAGGATCATTACATAAAAACTTTAAACTTGAAATACAACATCCTTATTGAAAACTTCCTTTACATGACCACTACATTCCTTCGTACTTAGCATTGCATGGGATAACCTGAGGACATGCATAAGAAAAGGGTGAGCTATAAAGCCCAGTAAGGGAGTACATAATGAATAACATGAGGAGTACAATACATGTTAGGCAATAGGCATATCAATAGAGCATAAGAGAGACATGAACATAAAGGCATGATAAAGCATGATAATCATAACATGGGAATGTGGCAACAACACTTAACATTGAATTAGCATGAGCCAAGGCTCATTGCACATGGAGCATGAGTAAACCCTCATTGCACTTGAAGCACGAGTAAACCCTCATTGCACTTGAATTAGCATGAGTCAACACTCATTGCACATGACGTATCATGATACTATACTTTACCCAATGCATTGGAGCGCTATCAGGGCGCACCCTTCTTAAACATTTCATTTCATGCATAAGTGTGCCACATGGATCATAAAACATGGACTCATAAAACATAATCATTTCTTCCACGATAAAGGAATGTGGAATTCATACATGAAACTTTACAATCAATACGTATATGTGCATAAAGGTGAATACCCTTGATGGAGAAATGGGCATGGTATTCACTACACAAAGACATTGGCTTAGAAAATTGGTGCGATTTCGGCAGCGTAACGGCGTGACATAAGAATTCATAAAAAAAGTTGATGAGAGAGAAAGGGGTTCCTCATCATATTTACATGTAATGGACAGTAAGGAGATCATATATATACATGTCCCAACAATAGAAATGGAATTTAGATTCATGATACAAAAGTATTGCTTGAATGTAAAAGAAAATAGAGAGAAGTTCCTTTCGGAATTTCGGCATAGTAACGGGTGTACATGGGAGGCATTTAATGAGAGAGAAAGGGTTATCCCATCATTCAAACAATAAGAGGGCAGTATGGGGGAGGTGCGAAACCATACCCCAACATTCATAAATGAAATTAAAAGGGCAATACAACTTAAAGAAAATTGACAAAAATGAGAAAGGAAGAAAAAACCCTTACTTGGAAGTGTGCTTCCAAAGGCTAGAGAGAGGCTTGTGAGAGGCTTATTGGGAGCTTGGGGCACCTTGAGAGGATTCTAGAGAGAGTAGGGCAGAGGTTGGACGAACTTCAAGGGCTTTGAGTGAGGAGGAAGTGGGAGCTTGGGTGGGTTTATATAGGAAAGGTGAGAGAATTCTTTATTATTTAGGTTTGGGACCCCTTATATTAAAATAATCCAAACCACAAACCATCCCATGGTATTTGCCCATGGTTTCTGGAAAAGGAGAGAGGAAAACAATATTTTACAAGGCCAAGGTCCGAACTTATTAAAAAATTAGGGTTGCTTATGTGGAGGTGAGTCACACTCCCATGGAAATTAATTTAAAAAGGCAAAGTGTTGAATAAGTCTTGAGGGCTCCATTAATGCTTTGAAAAGTGAGTCAAACAAACCCAAAACCTCATTATTTTAATGATAAAACATATATTGGCCGAACCTAAGGATTATGGTATTTTATTACATCACCATTGGGTCATTATGATGTCATAAATCACATTATATATTTAAAAGGTATTTAATTTTTACCCAAAAATTGGACTGTCTCAGAAAATTATGAAAAATTCACCGTTGGATAATTTCGACGTCCTGATTCCAAAAATAATATTTATTTTATCTAAATAATTTTCTAAATATGTGAATTTGCACTTTTAAAATAAAAACCGACATTTATAAAAAATTCACGGGTTTTGACAGAAATGGCTTTCAAACCTTAATAAAAATTTTAATTGCATTCATAAAATTATAAGATCATTTATATTTAATAAAAATTAAATTAATATTAATAATAATATTTTATTAAAATATTATTTAATTCAAAAATCCTTTAATTTAATAAAATATAATTCTTAATTAAATAATAACTAAAAACATCATTTGTACTTTAAAAACTAATTACAATGCATCAAAAATGACTAGAAATTATATTCATTATTATATACAAAAATAATGTACATGAACATGGTGCTACTTATTTGTTACATAACCCCTTAAAATAGCCGCATAAGACCTAAGGGTAAGGTGTGCGATGGTGACAGACTCTTGGGGTTGCTCGGATAACATCGCTCGAGTGGTGATCTCTATCAACTTCCATTTTTCCCGTAGACGATCACGTTCGAGCTTGACTTGATGAAGCTCAGCTTGGGCTTGGTCAAGGGCAAATCCCAAAGACGCCACCTCCTTTCCGAGCTCCGACAAATGGGCTTCGTAAGGGGCAATTCTACTGGATGAGGCCATCGCTTCCTTTGTCTGAGTAAAAATGGTTTCGTTAAAGCCTTATATTTAAACTACCCAGATGATCAATGTTCAACGGCTAAAAAGTAACGGTCACAAATCTTAACGTAAAACTAAAGAAGTTGACATCTTATAAAAACATAAAGAAACATTTAACTGGATCAAGAGGGATTTTCCATTAATGAAATTTTGGGTCGTTACATCATTCCCCCCTTAAGAAATTTCGCCCTCGAAATTTTCCTTTTCCCACACTAAAACAAATGTGGGTAACTTAGCTTCATCATATCCTCCGACTCCCAAGTTGCTTCTTCAAACTTGTGGTTTCTCCACAACACCTTGACGAGGGGCATTGTCTTATTTCGTAGAACTTTTTCTCTACGATCTAAGATCTTCACTGGTTGCTCCTCATAAGAAAGATCGTCTTCTAATTGTACCACCTCAGAAGAGAGTACATGTGAAGGGTCTGGTATGTACATCCTTAAGAGGGATACATGGAAGACATCATGCACCTTGTCCATAGTAGGTGGAAGTGCTAGTCGATAGGCCACAGCCCCAACACGATCAAGAATCTCGAAGGGGTCGATGTACCTTGGACTTAACTTCCCTTTCTTTCCAAACCTCATGACCTTCTTCCACGGAGATATGCGTAAAAACAACATGTCTCCGACTTTAAATTCAAGGCCTCGTCGACGATTATCTGCATAACTCTTCTGTCGACTTTGGGCTGCCTTGATATGCTGCTGAATGGTTTTCACCTTCTCCACCATTTCTTCGACCATTTCTGGTCCAAGCAGCTTACGTTCACCGACCTCATCCCAACATGCCGGTGTTCTACACCTTTTCCCATACAGGGCTTCATATGGTGCCATTTGGATGCTCGAGTGGAAACTATTATTATAAGAGAACTCAACTAGAGGAAGATGTTGATCCCATCCTCCTTTAAAGTCCATTGAGCACGCTCTCAACATATCCTCAAGTGTTTGGATAGTCCGCTCGGATTGGCCATCAGTTTGAGGATGATAGGCCGTACTGAAGTTCAGTTCAGTATTCAGAGCATGTTGAAGACTCTTCCAAAACTTAGAGGTAAATCTTGGATCTCGGTCAGACACAATAGATAGTGGTACTCCATGCAACCGTACCACTTCCCTGATATATATCCGTGCCAGTTGATCCAAAGAGAAGTCCTCTCGAATAGCAATGAAGTGTGCAGTCTTTGTAAGACGATCCACAATAACCCAGATTGCATTGTTGCTTTTGGATGTCCTTGGAAGTCCAGTGACGAAGTCCATGGTGATGTTCTCCCATTTCCATTCTGGTATGGGCAATGGTTGCATCATCCCCTTAGACTTCTGCCTCTCTGCCTTCACTTTCTGACACACCAGGCACTTTGATGTATATTCAGCGATCTCCTTCTTCATATTATCCCACCAAAAGTTTTCTCGGAGATCTCGATACATCTTTGTGCTCCCTGGGTGAATAGAGAAATTTGAACTATGTGCATCATCCAAAAGTTCCTTCTTCAGCTCCGAACTTGATGGGACACATAGTCTTTTCCCAAACCGCACAATTCCTTCTTCATTAACATTAAACTCTGAGGATTTTCCCTTTTTGATAGCTTCCACTTTTTCTTGGATTCTCGCATCATCCTTTTGAGCATCCTTTAACCTTTCCAAAAGAGATGGTTGAGCAATCATTTGTGAAAGGATTGATGATGTTCCCTTCTTTATGATTCCCACGTCCATCTTCATCAAGTCTAAGAAGATTGGATCCTTCTCAATTCTCATCATTGATAGAATTGCTGGATCCTTTCTACTTAGGGCATCCGCCACCTTGTTCGCCTTCCCAGGGTGGTAATGTATTGAACAGTCATAATCCTTTATGAGCTCTATCCATCTTCTCTGGCGCATATTAAGCTCTTTCTGTGTGAATATATATTTAAGACTCTTGTGGTCCGTATATATCTCACATTTCTCTCCATAGAGATAATGCCGCCAGATTTTCAAGGCAAAGATCACCGCCGCCAACTCCAGATCATGCGTTGGATAGTTTCGCTCATGGATTTTCAACTGTCTTGAGGCATAGGATATCACTTTATCATTCTGCATCAGCACACATCCTAAGCCCTTCTTCGAAGCATCACTGAATACCACAAAAAGCTCCCCACTTGTGGGTAAAGTGAGCACAGGTGCAGTGATAAGCCTCCTTTTCAACTCCTTGAAGCTTTCTTCGCATTCATCACTCCAAGAAAACTTTACTCCCTTTAGAGTTAGCTTGGTAAGAGGGTTGGACAATCGTGAGAAGTTTCTCACAAATCGTCGATAATATCCAGCTAACCCCAAGAAGCTACGGATATCAGTTACCGATGTTGGCCTCGGCCATCCCTCAATTGCATCTGTTTTGGAGGGGTCCACAGATATCCCATTGCTTGTGATGATATGGCCCAAGAATGAGACCTCCTTCAACCAGAACTCACACTTGCTGTACTTGGCATAGAGCTTCTCCTTGCGCAAAGTCTCCAGTACAGTTCTTAAATGCTCGTCATGGTCCTCCTTGGTTTTGGAGTATATCAGAATATCATCTATAAAGACTACCACAAATTTATCTAGGTAATCTCTAAAGACTCTATTCATCAAGTCCATGAATATTGCTGGAGCATTGGTGAGTCCGAAAGGCATTACTATGAATTCATAGTGCCCGTACCTTGTACGAAAAGCAGTCTTGGGGATATCTTCCTTCTTCACCCTTACTTGATAATATCCCGACCGCAAGTCGACCTTGGAGAAGTATTGAGCTCCACGCAGCTGATCAAACAAGTCATCGATTCTTGGGAGAGGATACTTGTTCTTTATCGTGATTTTGTTAAGTTCACGATAATCGATGCAAAGCCGCATTGACCCATCCTTCTTCTTGACGAAGAGGACTGGTGCACCCCATGGTGATGCACTTGGGCGTATAAACCCTTTATCCAGATTCTCCTGTAGTTGTTTCTTCAGCTCTTCAAGCTCAACAACAGCCATTCTATATGGAGTCTTGGATATTGGTAGCGCCCCAGGTATAAGTTCAATTGAGAACTCAACATCTCTTCTTGGAGGAAGACCAGGAAGTTCCTCGGGAAATACTTCAGCGAATTCCCTCACAATAGGCATTTCTTCAAGGGTGGTTTCTTCCTTGGACTCAATCATCTGAGCCAGATATGCGTGCTCATAAGGCAGTAATATCCATGCTTGAGATGATGGAGCTAAAGGAGATTCATCTTCCTCCTGACATTTGTAAAGAATCGGGGGTCGATTCTCCATATGGAGTGTGATTTCCCTCTCCCGACAATTTATGTTGGCTCTATATAAGGAAAGCCAATCCATGCCAAGAATTGCATCAAATTCCACCAAAGGGAGTATGACAAGGTTCGCCGGGAAATTCAATCCACAGATTATAACAGGGGAGGACTTATACTCATGGGATGCAATGATTGCCCCATTTGCCGTACTCACCGACATCTTTACTTCCATGATTTGTGGTGGTGCAGGGATTATTCTACTAAACTTTTGAGATATAAAAGAATGCGTAGAACCTGAATCAAAAAGTACGTTCGCTATTCTTGAATGAATAACTAGCGTACCTGTCACCACTTCGTTTTCGGGGTTCACTTCGGCAGAAGTGATGGCAAAAGCTCTTCCTTGCTGTCTTGGAGGTTGTTGATTGCCTCCGATAACCCTTGGATTAGGGCACTGATTCGCAAAATGACCCGGTTCTTTGCATTTGAAGCATTGAACAACGCGTTGAGGTTCGAACGGAGCGTTCCTCCCCTCCGTCGTAGCCGCGGGTCCTTCTTGCTGACAGTTAACAGCCAGGTGCCCTTCTCTTCCACATTTGAAGCATTTTCTTGTCCCCCTAAGGCAATTCCCAGGGTGCTTCTTTCCACACTTTTGGCAAGTGGGGTGCTGGAATTTCTTAGCGCCGTTGGATTTATCCATCGGACCACCAGCATTGAAGTCCACCTTCCGCTTCTTGTCCCCATGATACCCCTGTGATTCTCCGATCTCCATTTCAACCTTAAGGGCACATCGGACAATCTCCTCATAGCTGTCAAAGTCACGGATCGCTAAAGCTTTCCGCAAGCTAGGCTTCAGCCCACCAAAGAAGCGGTCAACTTTGCATTCGGGGGTAACGACAAAGACGGAAGCGTATCGTGCAAGCCTTGTGAAGTTTGCCTCGTACACTCCCACAGATTCTTCATCTTTCTGCTTGAGGGAAAGGAAGTCCCTTTCCATCTTAAGACGGAGGGTGCGTGGAAAATATTTATCGAAAAACATCTTCCGGAATACCTTCCATTCCAAAGCCTCGATCTCCTCCTCAGGCTTCGTATTTTTGATCAATGTCCACCATTGATCAGCTTCACCCTCCATACGATAAGCCGCCAGGAGAACCTTCTCTTTTTCAGAGCATTGGAGGATGGAGAATATCTTCTCAATGGAGTTGATCCATTGTTCAGCGATCGTGGGATCGGATGATCCACTAAAAGTAGGAGGCCTTTGTCTCATGAAGCTTTCAATAGCGACTTGTTCTTTCTTAGGGGGGGTTGAACGTTCCTCTTGACCAGTGTTTCTATTCAAAACTTGAGTTAGCTGAGAGAGAAGCGTGACAAAGTTCGCGATTCCCGCTCCCATCGGATTGGGCATCTCATTAGTACAATCATCACACTGATCTTCACAACGGTTGTTAGCCCGAGTCCTCCTATTACCGGCCATTGGCTGGAATAAAAGGAAAGTTAGGGGTAACACATAGAGGGTAATCCAAAGACAAAATTTGATGACTTATAAATAAACTTTGATCTCTTTAACTCATGAGTCTATAGGATTCAATCCAGGCTTTTCAGGATCTTCCTTCTAACATATATTCTTAGGGGCATTTTTCCCTTAATAAGGGTTCATACTAAGATTGTGAATTTATCAAAACATATCCCCCGGGAGTGTCGTAACCAAGAGTGCAGCAAGGCCCGTTGTCGTGCACCAGTTCCCGTTCGAGTCTAGCTCAAAGCGGTGTTTTCGGGTTTTACCCCTAGGATACATCTGTGCCAGAGCCGCCTCTACATGCTCGTATCCAGACAGGGATGTATTTGTTTGATAAAACACTTACTTAGTATTTACCAAAACTTAGGGATGTTTTTATTATGCTTAGTCTTGTATCTAAGGCTTTACTAGGGTTTCCTAATCCCAAAAATAACTAAACCTATCCTCTGATACCAACTATGACAACCCTGCTTTTTATTACAACTTAAACATGCTTTATTACATAAAACTTCACTTGATACAACAAAGAAGATCGAGAGGTTTAGTGTCTTTGGGGCTTAGGATCATTACATAAAAACTTTAAACTTGAAATACAACATCCTTATTGAAAACTTCCTTTACATGACCACTACATTCCTTCGTACTTCGCATTGCATGGGATAACCTGAGGACATGCATAAGAAAAGGGTGAGCTATAAAGCCCAGTAAGGGAGTACATAATGAATAACATGAGGAGTACAATACATGTTAGGCAATAGGCATATCAATAGAGCATAAGAGAGACATGAACATAAAGGCATGATAAAGCATGATAATCATAACATGGGAATGTGGCAACAACACTTAACATTGAATTAGCATGAGCCAAGGCTCATTGCACATGGAGCATGAGTAAACCCTCATTGCACTTGAAGCACGAGTAAACCCTCGTTGCACTTGAATTAGCATGAGTCAACACTCATTTCACATGACGTATCATGATACTATACTTTACCCAATGCATTGGAGCGCTATCAGGGCGCACCCTTCTTAAACATTTCATTTCATGCATAAGTGTGCCACATGGATCATAAAACATGGACTCATAAAACATAATCATTTCTTCCACGATAAAGGAATGTGGAATTCATACATGAAACTTTACAATCAATACGTATATGTGCATAAAGGTGAATACCCTTGATGGAGAAATGGGCATGGTATTCACTACACAAAGACATTGGCTTAGAAAATTGGTGCGATTTCGGCAGCGTAACGGCGTGACATAAGAATTCATAAAAAAGGTTGATGAGAGATAAAGGGGTTCCTCATCATATTTACATGTAATGGACAGTAAGGAGATCATATATATACATGTCCCAACAATAGAAATGGAATTTAGATTCATGATACAAAAGTATTGCTTGAATGTAAAAGAAAATAGAGAGAAGTTCCTTTCGGAATTTCGGCATAGTAATGGGTGTACATGGGAGGCATTTAATGAGAGAGAAAGGGTTCTCCCATCATTCAAACAATAAGAGGGAAGTATGGGGGAGGTGCGAAACCATACCCCAACATTCATAAATGAAATTAAAAGGGCAATACAACTTAAAGAAAATTGACAAAAATGAGAAAGGAAGAAAAAACCCTTACTTGGAAGTGTGCTTCCAAAGGCTAGAGAGAGGCTTGTGAGAGGCTTATTGGGAGCTTGGGGCACCTTGAGAGGATTCTAGAGAGAGTAGGGCAGAGGTTGGACGAACTTCAAGGGCTTTGAGTGAGGAGGAAGTGGGAGCTTGGGTGGGTTTATATAGGAAAGGTGAGAGAATTCTTTATTATTTAGGTTTGGGACCCCTTATATTAAAATAATCCAAACCACAAACCATCCCATGGTATTTGCCCATGGTTTCTGGAAAAGGAGAGAGGAAAACAATATTTTACAAGGCCAAGGTCCGAACTTATTAAAAAATTAGGGTTGCTTATGTGGAGGTGAGTCACACTCCCATGGAAATTAATTTAAAAAGGCAAAGTGTTGAATAAGTCTTGAGGGCTCCATTAATGCTTTGAAAAGTGAGTCAAACAAACCCAAAACCTCATTATTTTAATGATAAAACATATATTGGCCGAACCTAAGGATTATGGTATTTTATTACATCACCATTGGGTCATTATGATTTCATAAATCACATTATATATTTAAAAGGTATTTAATTTTTACCCAAAAATTGGACTATCTCAGAAAATTATGAAAAATTCACCGTTGGATAATTTCGACGTCCTGATTCCAAAAATAATATTTATTTTATCTAAATAATTTTCTAAATATGTGAATTTGCACTTTTAAAATAAAAACCGACATTTATAAAAAATTCACGGGTTTTGACAGAAATGGCTTTCAAACCTTAATAAAAATTTTAATTGCATTCATAAAATTATAAGATCATTTATATTTAATAAAAATTAAATTAATATTAATAATAATATTTTATTAAAATATTATTTAATTCAAAAATCCTTTAATTTAATAAAATATAATTCTTAATTAAATAATAACTAAAAACATCATTTGTACTTTAAAAACTAATTACAATGCATCAAAAATGACTAGAAATTATATTCATTATTATATACAAAAATAATGTACATGAACATGGTGCTACTTATTTGTTACATAACCCCTTAAAATAGCCGCATAAGACCTAAGGGTAAGGTGTGCGATGGTGACAGACTCTTGGGGTTGCTCGGATAACATCGCTCGAGTGGTGATCTCTATCAACTTCCATTTTTCCCGTAGACGATCACGTTCGAGCTTGACTTGATGAAGCTCAGCTTGGGCTTGGTCAAGGGAAAAGCCCAAAGACGCCACCTCCTTTCCGAGCTCCGACAAATGGGCTTCGTAAGGGGCAATTCTACTGGATGAGGCCATCGCTTCCTTTGTCTGAGTAAAAATGGTTTCGTTAAAGACTTATATTTAAACTACCCAGATGATCAATGTTCAACGACTAAAAAGTAACGGTCACAAATCTTAACGTAAAACTAAAGAAGTTGACATCTTATAAAAACATAAAGAAACATTTAACTGGATCAAGAGGGATTTTCCATTAATGAAATTTTGGGTCGTTACACTTCCTTTGGGGGTGGCCTGTTGTTTTGGTCGTATGCAGTGGAAGTGGTTTTCTTGTGCATGGGGTGCCGGTTTTTTGTAGAGCTAGGTGTAGGATGGTGGTGTGTAGGGGTTGTGGTTTTTGCCTATTGTGGTTGGTTTCTATGGTTGGTTTGGGCTGGAGTGGCTTGTGTGCGTTTGAATGCAGGTGCAAGGGGGCTGGTGCGGGTTGGAACATGTGGTATGGTGTTGTTTTGTAGGTGTTATGGGTTTGGTGTAGGATGGAATGTCGGAGGCTGGGGGATGGTGCGGTGGATGGTGCAGGATGGAGTGGATGGTGCGGGTGGGAAGGCAGGCGAAAGGGGGATGGAAAGGGGTTGTGCGGGCTGGAATAGGTTGTAGGGGCTGGTGTGGGATAGATTGCATGTGGCTGGGGGCTGTTGGGAATGTTGTAGGGGCCGGTGCGAGTTGGGATGTAGGAGTTTGGGGGCTGGTGAGGGCTAGAACTGATGGCTGAATCTGTTTTGCAGGAGGAAGAGGGATGGCATGAGTTTTTTTCAAGAGGTTGGGGGTGGGGGCTGATGTGGTGGCTGGATTGTAGGTGGCTGTAAATCGACGCAGGGTGTCTTCCTGGACCTGTGCCAAATCACGGAATTACTGCGACGTGACCGCGTCATGACCACGACGTGTTCGCCCGGTCAAGCGACATCTGTGGGGCTACATCTTTCGGCCATGAGCAAAGGGAGAAGGAGGAGGCGGGGTAACATTCTGGTCATCACCTCACTCCCCCATTAACTATGGGTGTGTAATGTATCTAAAACTCTATGTAGGTATCATACAACGAATTGTGACAGGACTGCGAACTGCTGCAAGGTGTCATCCTGGAGTAGGGCCAAATCATGGCATTACCACAGCGTGACCACGAAAAGAACACGGTGTGACCGAGGCGTGACCGCGGCATGATGGTGACGTGACGATGGCGTGACCACAGTGTGACCGCGGAGTGACCACATTGGGATCGCGACATGTTGGTCTGGTCCTGCGACATCCATAGGGCAGCATCTTCCGGCTAGGAGCGAAGGGAGCGGGAGGAGGAGGGGTAAAATTCAGGTCATCGCCACCCTCCCCATTAACTATGGGTGGGTAATGTATCTAAAACTCTATCTGGGTATGATACATCGAATTCCGACAGGGATGAAAATCGTCGTGGGGTGTCATCCTAGAGAAGGGCATAATCATGGCATTACTGTGGTGTGATCGCGGCCTGACCATGGCGTGACAGCGGCGTGACCGCAGCGTGACCGCGGTGTGTTGGCCCATTCCAATGACATTTGTGGGGAAACATCATCAAGCCAGGAGCGAAGGGACTGGGAGGAGGCGGGGAAACATTCTGGTCATCGCCCCGCTGGTAGAAATTGTGATTAGTCAGTCTCAACATTGATCACAAGACTCATGGAATACTATCACAGAGCTGTTCATCCATCAGATTCCCCATTGTTGTAGAAAGCTCCAACTACACTATATGAGATCTGTGTTTTTTACTATTCTCACACAGAAAAAAAGCTAATATAGAAGTATTTTCTCTACAAAGGTCCAAATACACATCAGATCATTAGGATCATAAAAATATCAAACTCTAAAGGACAAGGACTAGTAAATAATAGAAAACCATACATAAATGGTTTCACCAACTCTGTTGAGAAAGTTAGTTAATCATAAATTAGTAGAAAATATTTTTTCTTATTTTTATCAATCATGTTATGTAATTTCATATACAATTAATGAATCCCTAGAATGGAATATCTGGATAGGACTCCGCTCTTATAGAACATGGAACCAAGTGTTCATGACATGAAACAGGGATGACTAGTGATCATATAGAGTTTTTAAGTATTATTGAAATTATTTTCTACTTACCAATGTCTATACTAGATATCAAAATTTTTATTAATCTTTATACATGATTCCAAATAAATCCTATGTAGTTTTCCTTCACATTATAAAAACTGATCTAATGTTATAAAAAACATACTCTTGATTTGAGATTGTATAATGATAAAGGTATATATTTTATATTCTCTATTTTTAAAAGAGGTACTAGGTAGTCGAATATACTGATTGAGAGTTAAATTATGTTGGTGTTTTGACTTATCAATGGTATATGAATTTTTTGGATCTTTAATAATAAAACGTCTATCACCTTGAGAACAATAGAATTTGAGTATGTTTTAACATCTCAGGATGCAACACAAATCATATGGGATAATTTATATATGTAAAAAATTATATTTGCATCGAGGCCAAGAAAACACCCCAAACGGTTTTAAAATGAAGCTTATGGTGGGGAGAACCATAAGCATGATAGGTGTTAAACAATGACACCATCAGTGTTTTTAGATATATAGGCGCGGGTAAACACCCTAAGGGGTGGGCAAGAGGCCAATAAAACACCTGAAATGGGTTTCGCCATAAGATAAGGTCACAATAGATATGATATAACAAATCAACTATTTAATATGTAGTAAGAAGGGATCATTGGAAGGTTATAGTGAGCGGTACAATGACACAATGTTTAAAGGAAAATGAAACAACGAAAAAGAATCATCCACCCTAAACTATCACTGTGAGTTTTTGTAGACAGCGCACCTCCGTTGGAGGTATTATATTATAAAAAATGAGATTATTTATCAAATGAAAAAATTATATTAAAGAATACTTATTCAAGATATGAAATTCAATATAATTAAGCATAATTAAGAAATAAACTAAATACAATTTAAATCATTCATAAATTAAAGAGAGAACGAGAGGGACTCTACCTCAAGGTGGAACCAAGCCATCCACTTCATCTTTTCGAGAATTATAACTAAATGTTTCTACTCCTCCACTGGGTATACACACCTTCACATATATTCAGGGACACCTAGCCCCTATGAACACCCCTGCATGGCCATGAGCATGTGCAAGGGGATCCTGGAACATATTCTTATATGCATATACCAGTCTCCACCCACCTGCGTATGCATTTATATATATATACACACGGGCACACCTATCCCCATACGTGCATCATCACTACTATTGGTGACTATACACATAACAGGGGAACCCATATACATATACTTACTTACCTATGCACAGGTAGGAGAGTTTCCCTTGACTTGGGGACTCGAAACCAATGAGCAGGGATCAACACACTACACAAAGGATATTAAGAACCTTAAAACACATGAAGGACGTTGTATAACCAGTGAGAAACCAACCAATGGCATTAAAGGCTTACCTAGATTGGTAGTGGAGAACCAAATCCACCTAAACCAATACGAAATGATCCAATGCCATGCCGAAAACATAATATGGAGTAAAAAACACTCAATCCCCAAATACATGAGGTGTGAGACAAGTAGTGACCATAGAATCCTACCTCAGATCAAAGTTGGTTGACTGAATCAATCTGAACTCCGTCTGGCCCCCTTCGCAGAATATAACTACACTATGTACATAGAAATCATTCAAAGATCTATGTGGCCAATGTGATAATGAAAATAAATTAAAAACTAAAATAAAAAATACTTGTCTCATGTGACTAAACATGTCACCGCCAAACATATAAGAACCACAGTGCCCCATTAGTCAAATCATGTTCCAGAAAGAAAAGGGGAAGTAGATCAATGATTCAAAATGATTCTATCAAATAGTATATTCTTATTAATTAATAAATACTCTTCTTATTAATGGTATGTAATCAATTTGGTCTGAGTTTCAACAATGTTTTGTTTTTTTCAATATAAGGGATGAGGTCTTATTATTTGTGGTTTTAATGTTTACACTTGAGATATTTATTTAAAAATGATGTATGTATTTTGCATTATTATTTATGGTTTTAGTTTTTATCATATTGGTATGGGGCCTGTCCACATGAATAATTCATGGAATGTAGGGTTCATTTTACATTTATGTGCATCAATGTGATT
This sequence comes from Viscum album, assembly GCA_963277665.1. Lineage (NCBI taxonomy): Eukaryota > Viridiplantae > Streptophyta > Magnoliopsida > Santalales > Viscaceae > Viscum > Viscum album. Next base: position 368,538,827 of record OY728146.1, read on the forward strand.
GATGTCACTAATGATGAGGACTCAACTGTTTAAATTAAAAAAATCCATATATAGTGTTTTCTTATATAACTTATTATAAGTCTTCTACATAGTTGAACCACAAGATTACATATAATTAATGGTATTTTGGATCATATGGTGAGATTTTTCTTGATGACGACTACATATTCTCTCTATGCAAGGAATGTATATTGACCCTTGGTGAATATTGGGCATTGGGGTTTGTAGTTACAGATCCAAAAATCATTTGAAATTACAAGATAAGATTAAATGATTTATCTATAATTTAATGATCTATGCAGGTCACGATTGATGGCTATATTATCACTATATAATATAATAAATCTTTGAACATCTCTCTATGGTTTATGCATGTTGTTCATATGAATCTGATAAGTGGTCTCACCATGCAAGGGATGTATACCTCCGCTGGTGCCACCTCCAACTCATCAAATTTCATCCCCTTCCAAAGGACATCCCTCATAGAATACATAAAATAGAAAATGGGTGAGGTAGTCAGCTAAGAATTCTCACCCAAATTAATCAAGTGAGTAGTGTGTTTTCAGAATTTAATCATCATATTTATTAAGTATCCCTTCCTGTATAAAGAAAGTATTAAGAGCCTATACAGACTCTTAAACAGTAACATGGTTATTTGGTCATTGATTTCCAAGGAATTGATAATAACTATGTTCCATGGGTTTCCGAGAATATAAGGACGGTAAATGAAAGGAATTAGATTAACATAGTAGATCTAGAGATATGGTGTTTACAAGCAACCTAGGTTTAGAGAAGGTTATTTAGCGATTTTATGGAAATGAAATCACCCTGTCACTAGGTCACCAAGTGGATAATATATCGACTGGGATATGGGTGGTCTAACATATGTCTTAAAATTTGGATGATATGTGTATGTACTAGATGAGGATTTAGATCGAGTAAAATATTCGTAATAGGATTGGGTGTTGTAGTCATAAGTGTGGAAATTGTAATTCTAGCATTTTATGATGATATAATTATGAGGATGGAATGGAATAATTGTAGGTTCTTAGAGTGGGATGGTACCTATGAGTATATTAAATGTATTATGAACTGTTTTAATCCATTTGATGATTAAATAGTTCAACTAAAGAGACGAAGGATGAGATGCTAGTGTGGGTATTGGGTATTGTAGAACAAATTGGCATTATAATGCCAAGAAGCTTGGTGTGATTTATCTTAGGATGGAACCTGGTTAGTGGGGATGTGTTATAATACATGATTTTGATGAGGTTATTGACCACATTATTGTGAATATAATGTTGATGGGATCAACATGGTGTGCTTTTGTGAATAGAACAATCATAAGCTGAATAATCCTCTTTGTATAGCTGGATGATGATATGTGCATCGAGGCATGGAACAATCCTCGAGACATGTGTCTAGAATATGTGACTGAGAGGATAGACTAGGATAGGTTTGATAGGATTGGGGGAGTGGCAAACCCATGTGAGGATTATATGATGTATGGAGACACTTGGAGACACTTGGGGTTATTTATGCTCTCTCATGGAGACACTTGGGGTTATTTCATGACTCCAATATACTCCAAAAATGTTCCCACATAATGATTTAGAAAAAAATTCATCTCATGGAAGACCCCACGGCTCCTCTAGCATCCAATGTTTCCTCACACTCACACCTCATGGTATTACAGTATACAAGTGATCTACGTCAACTAGTCAAGATAGCATCACTACCCTCCATCCGTAGAAAGAAGTAAAATACCAACGTGGCCAATGCAATAAAGAAAATAAAATAAAATCTAAACAAAAACATACCTATATCCAATCATTATACCTGTCACCACCCAATATATAAGAACCACAATTACCCATGGGTAAAATCATGTTCCTGCAAGCAAGGGGGAAATAATTCCATTTTAATAATCTCTTAATTTATCATGTTTTTTCATTATATAGCACGTTCTTGGAAACTCCATACTAGAACACTTAGCTGTTGAATATGAACCTATGCTACCTTTGTTGAGTTAAAAATTGTGCACATAACTCTCTTCACTATTGAAGGAACCTCATAGGGAGCACAGTCAATGTATAGTTTTTGATCCTACTCTAGAACCTGGTTGGGCACTAGTCTATGAGCCAGATGGTCTACTTGGTCATGAGGGTGTAAACCATTTCATTATACTATACTACAAATAAAGGAGTTGGTATCTTTTCTACCAGCAATGGGAATTTATCAAGGCAGTTCCAATCGAATTCAGTTCCTCACTTAATGGCCCTTAACTATCCGTAGATGTATAGTGGTGTCTCCCATGGGTGTCTTGTGGTGTGTAGTGTCTATCTATGATTTATATGGTGCTTCTATATTATGGGAAATGTGTATTGTCTGGTCAGTTTAATAAATACATTGGTCAATTAGAAAATACATCCATAATCAATAGAGATATACCGACTTTTTGTATAGAATACCATCCAAATAACTAACTCGGAAATCTGAGACCCACATTTTACTTTACCAATTACAATTACATAATATATGCAACAACAAATTATGTTTTATGAACCAATCCATTAAAGTGAATGAAAATCATCACAATAACCCATAAAATCTCATATAACATCACTCACCTCCAATTAAACCCCATCATTGCACATCTTAATAAATATACAACCTCATCACATATATATCCTAATTAACAAAAAAATACAACACAATATAATATATAATAGGATTCTATAGAGGAAAATATGAGGTTTTAAAAAAATCATGAAATTTTTAATGAATGCCCTGTTTGAATGAATGGAATACAACATGTGAATATGACCCTACATTTCTAGAAGACTCTATTTTGAAAAAATTCACAATTTACCCAATACTTCACCACAACCTGATTTGGTTACTACCCAAAACTCTAGAAAATACACGATTAATATGAAATGTTATCCTAACTTTGAAACTAGTAATGCATTCCTTGTTTCCTCATTTTTTAAAAAAGAAGACTACTTCTTACCTGGAAGTATAGATCAAGAACCATGGTGGGAGGAGAGGGAGACGAGAGAGGGGTGCGTACCTGGTGGTGTTTGGCCATGGGGTGTCTCACGCACGACTGGAGAGGGGGTCGTGGGCGTTGTCAGAGGTGATGGATCCAAGAATGGAGGGGAATGTCACTATGAGAGGGAGACGAGAGGGGAGGGGGGGAACGTCATCGGGATCCGAGAGGGGAGGGGGACGTCGTCGTCAGAGAGAGAGCCCAAAGTGGAAGGGAAATGACACAATAGGAGAGGAAGAGGGCCTGGGAGGCGGTGGAGGAGGCTAGGAGGAGATCAAGATCGGGGAGGGGGTCGAGAGCCAAAGGTCGGGGATGGTTCACATGGGTTGAAAAGTAGAGGGAGCCCTAGATTGGGTGTATTTTTTCCCTATGGTTAATAAAACCGTAAGTAAAATTTTTATTTCCCAACACTTTTGTTAAACCGTTGGGAAAACCCAACATATAATACCCTATACCAATGGTTTACTAGAACCGTTGGTATAGGTTCTTTATCCCAACATTTTTTTTCAAACTGTTGGGAAGTAAGTGTTGTTATAGGACCAAATTCCATTACTGTTGGTTAATTAATGTTTAATGAATTCATTAATGTAAAATGAAACGGAAAAAAATGGAATGACATAATGTACTAAATCTATTTAAATGGTTTTGTTCTTATAGGATACCTCGTCATAGAAGTGGCATCCCATAGTCCTACAGACATAAGATGCAGTTGAGTCTAAGACTAGGTTATTCATATAGTGTGGTTGTGAGTTCTTGTATATTCTGTACTTTTTCTGTTTCTATACACTACTCCACCTTGTCAATAAGGGCGATGACACCCCGGGGATTTTGAGCCCTGGGGGGTGTTTTCCAAAATATTCTGGTGGGGGGGATGGATGGCTGATTACCTGCTTTAGCCACATTCTCTTCTCTTGGTAGTTACTTGTTCTAGTAGGAAAATTAGTTAGTTTTTCCAATATCTATGTGTACAGGGATGTAATGGCTTCTGTTTATTCACACACATATATTTCAGATATAGTTTCTTATGGACTACTATAGGTGTAATGTGTATAGGTTGTGATGTCTTGAGGATCCTTACTCGGTGTATGGGTTGTAATGGCTTGAGGTATAATACCCGACATATGATACATGTTATGTGAGATATTGGGGCTCCCAGAAACTACCTGTTTACATTTATTACATGGACGTGGTGGTTTTGTTGCATGAGGTGTAAGTTTTGGTGCTTCACCTAGGTTTCTGTGGGAATGCCTTTTGGGGGAGAGATGCTTAGGACATGTGACGTTAGGGAAAAGCAGAAAACTAGTGGGGAAGTAGTAGTGGGGTACCATTGATATTCTTTATTACATGATATATTCTTATTTGCGTTACTTGGTGAGAGTATCCATAGTGAGGTTGGGAACTTAGTATACCTATTTAGGTGACAAGTCAGTTTCACTTGTTGTTCACTATTCATTAGAATGATTTCATTACTTTGGAACGAGGGGGTTCGGGGAGGATCCTACTGAGTATACTTTTATACACACCCCATTGTTATATAAATAGTTTTTCAGGACACTTGGAGTAGGTTGGATATCATGCAGCTATCTACTAGCATGGGGTTGCAGGAGTTGTTTGGGAATGTTGTTGCTATTTTTTTACATTCTTTTGGGTGCTTGTAGTTTTTCCCCTTTCAGTTGTAGTAGTTTTTCATGACATTACATATTTGTACTTGGGTTTTAATTTATATTTATGTCTGAGTTGGAGTTGGTTGGTGTTTTTGTTATCTATATCTTTCGCATGTGCTCTCTTAAAGGGTAATGTCTCCCATTTTTGTGGTTACAATGACCTCGATGCTAGTCGCCAACCTGAGGCCTACTGGAGGTTGGACTCGGGGGTCATTATATCCCATCTCACATTGTCGGCATAGGAGGGGTACACTTTGTGGGGAGGTGGTCATGACAAAATATCAATACAAAATACAAAGTAGAAAAATATTCAAATAAAACTCAAGAAGATGATACTCCTTACCTAAAGAACCCACTACATGTAACACCCTAATATTTTATGATATATCTATATTCAAATAAATTTAATTTCATTGATATCTTGATTACACATAGACCCTAGTATAACTGAAACATAATATAATAAAACATTATTTCCTAGCCATTAATATAGAGGAGTGAATAGGATAAACCAAATTTTGAAAATTAGGTATAAATGTTTTATATTAAGAAATTTTTTTATGAATTAGTAATGAATTTTTAGTAATGTATTTACCCTCAATAAAATTATATTTTTCCTAGAAATAGATTTAATTTCTTTTTTTAGAGAGTTATATAATTAATATTGTCAAATTTTAGAAATTGTATTTTATAAAATAAATGAAATTTTGAATTCTGAATTTTGAAATTATCTTTATGTAGATTTTTTATTCTTTTTTGAAAATATTTATTTTCTATTTAAGTGTAAAAAATACTATATTCTATTTAAAACTATATATTCATTTCAATATTTTAATAGGTATAATTATGTTTTAAATTTATTTAATCTTTAAATTAGATCATTTCTATTATTAAGAATTCAATTATGTTTATTGGAATCAATATTATATTGGAAATTGGTATATATACTTTTTATATGTAATAAAAAATATTTTCTAGAAAAGAAATTTTTATTGCGTTCTACAGGTTTAAATTTAAATTAAATTCTACCTTTTATATGAATTGAATTTAATAACATTTATTTAATATGTTCAATTAATATTATTTATTTAATAAAATAAGTTCTACATAATGTTTAATCATATTGGATAGTAAAAATAGTAAAAACTCATTACTGCAGTTATAGATAAAACATATATACATTATTGTTAAATCAATAGACAAGGATATGTTTACCAATTTAAAATTATATAAATATTATTTTATGGAAATATTTATCTTGAATGATATCCCATATTAAAATATATATCCATTTAGAAGAATTTTTATTTAAAAGGTTATTATTATATTTTAATCATTTATGAAATTCCAAATGTGTTCCCTCCCCAATTTATAAAAGGACACCCCTTACTGATTTATAGAACATTGAGTTATATAGAGAAAATAAAACCTTCCCTATTATATACTAAACTTCTTTATACCTTAAATATAGATTCTTTTCTTCTTAAAATACCATTATAATGATCTTAAGTAAATGATTTAAAGGAGGCCTATCGAATATCTGGTAATCATATTAACCAACATCTAGAATATTATTTCTTCTCAAAATTTTCTAATAATTGGTATTCATCATAAAATAATAAATTAAGTTTCCAAAATATACTTAAATTTTATTATTATTATTTAATAACTCTTATTCACTAGATTTTCTATCAAATGGAAAGTGAATGTACCACTCATATATATGAGTGGACCACTGCCTCCAAGTAGTGATACAATTCCCTTTAAATAACCATATTTAAGGGATGGTTATTATGTTGTGTTTAATGTTTTCATATGATAATTATGAAATAATTGTTCAACTTTAATTATAATATTATTTCATCCATCTTCTCTTGTTATCTATCAGAAAATTATTATGTTTCTTGTGCTTACGTGTGGACTACAACCCCTAAAAAGAAATGTGATTTGTTTTTATTTTAAGATTTAAATGTACAGGAAAAAAGAAATATTTAGTTTATTTATAAATTATTAATGATATAATTATTCTTCCTGAATGATAAAATATTATTCATACTTATATACATCCCTTCATTAGAAAATGAAAACAACCCTCAAGTGTATGCCTTTTCAACCATCTCCATGAATGGTGTAAAAAATTATCCCTACCTTTTATGGATGACTCTGAATACATATATATTGAATAATATTATATTAATAAAATTATAAACCTTATAGATGTTATGTAATCGTGATAAAAAATCATATTTTAGAATATCAAAACTACTACACTAATGAACAAAGAAATTTTTAACACCCAGATACGATGATTTTAATAATTAATTATTAGTAAAAGGGTTGTTAATATATTATAATAAATTAATATATCGAATTATAATTATATTGATGATTTTATTATAAAATTATAATAACTTTAAATTTAGTATATATGAGGATAAGGTTCTTTTAATGCAGTTTAAATTTGATCTATGGGATTTTGAATCACTTTTATTTCTATGAGTCACATGAAATCTACACCAATTAATTATATAATGTTGTGTATATATATAACACAGATTAATTTTTTGATGATTCATATTATTATTACTCAGATACAAATATCCATATATGATTCTCTCTTACATGAAATTTGGAATCAAATGTTACTAATGCGGTAAGAGATTTATGTTACAATACCATTATTTACAAATATTGGTCATTATTATATTTTAACTAATGAATTTGTTTGAAATAAATCTCAACAATACAAAGGTTGTTATCCTATAGTGTTTATTTTTTGAGATTACATGTTTTCCAATTATATTCCCCACTTTAATTACCTAAGATGCTGAAATAATGATTTTATGGAAACTTGTATTTATTTCCCTTTTTGGTCAAATTTCAATTTTCTTCGATATCCATTTTTTCAAAAAAAAAAAAAATAATAATAATAATATTCAATTTTTTTTAAATTATTTTTAATCCATGATTGTTTTTTAAATTATTTTTAAATGAAATTTATTTTTATTTTATGAATGAGACAATTTAGAATTTTTACCAGAAATGTGAAATGAAACATTTTTAAAAAATAACTCGAATGAAAAATAATTCCCTCCTTAATGACCGTTAAAACATTTAATATTTTAAAATAATTTCATTATTTTCGATAGCATATTCGATTTCCAACTTAGATCTTAAATGACATGTAATATATATATCTATTATAATGTTGGCATTAAAATTGTGAGCAATAATAATATTAACTAATTTATTATATATAAATATATATTTATTTATTTAAATTTTATAATAAATATAAATTGTTGATACAATTTTTTAATTAATCAATCAATTTTCATTAAAATGATTATATTCTCCAAAAATATGTTCTCTCGAAAATGTTTTAATTGCATTTTATGATAAAATATTATACTTAACTTTTTGAAATCTTGTAAAATTATGTTGATGATTTTAAATTCATTTATAAAATAATCATATCAAAATTATCACACAGTGTAATTTTTTTTATTTTTCAGAAAAAAATTATTTTTATGTGAATAGTGAAAAATAATAGATTTTAACAAAATCACATTTCGTTTTAAGAAGTTACTTAATTTAAAAGCCACATTAAATTTTTAATATTATTTTAAGAAACCTAAGTATATTTTTTTTATATTTAAACTATTTAATTATGTTTTAATAAACTTTATATTGTAATTTTGTAGAAGTACATTTTTGGGTTTCAAAATCAGATTATTTTGAAAACTTTTTTAAAGTGCATAATATTTATCCTTTTTTAAAAAAATTAATAATCCATAATTAATATTTTTTAAAATAAAATTTACATATTTTAGTTCAATAATTATTAATTTATTTTCATATCATATTTATTATTAATCATATAGTGAATATAAAATCATATTTTTCGTAAAAAATGCGCTTCATGTATGCCTTCATTTTCATCACATCAACAAGTTTTATTTTGACCTATAATTTTACACTTATATGAATTAAATTTTTTAAAATGTATTCCATATTATAATGGTCATAGTTTATTGTATCTAAAAATGTAAACTAAATTTTTAAATATAATGAATAGTGAAAAGAGTAAAAATTAATTATCGAGGGTTTAGTAATAAAAGATTTAGAAAATTGTTAAACTAAAAATATAAGGGATAAAAAGGGATATAAATATGTGTAAAATATATTGAGGGAAAATATTTGAAAATATTAATTTCTAATACTCGATAGTGGTTCCCTTTTGGGCCTTTTGTGTAACATCCAGGTAATTATAGAATAATACTTTTTCATATATATTAATGTTGATTAATTGGATATTAATTTTAGTTTATATGGGGAAATATCTATGATAGCGTACCCAACATGCCATAATAGGATTATCTGAAATCTTATGTTGCGCACAAAAAAGGGATATACTGAAAAATAATACATTATTAATATTATTATTTTAATTATTAGTTATCTCTTATATGTTGGATTAGTGGGAATGAACAGATCTAATTAGTTTATGTTTAAAAATTTATATGAAATGCTTTTTACTTTCTCATAATAAATTATAATTCCTTAAAATGAGAATACATCACTTTTTATGTATAGAAATACTCTATATTTTTTAAAAAGTTATTATACCCCCATTTTGATGGAGAACCCTTTTCAAATATAGGTTTGTCACTATTAAATGTTATATTTGATAAAATAAATTTCTTCCATAGAACTAGGATATAAAAATTTACTTTGTTTACATATTTTTCATTTCTCTGATTACATTTATTTTATAATAAATACTAAAAAAACTACATTTTAATTCAAAACTGCAGTTTTGTTAAATTTATTTATATAGTTTTATTATCCTTCTAATTGGTTTTAAAGTTTAATTGAATTATTTTTTATCATTTAAATAAATATTTTTCAATGGATGTAATTTCACATTGAAATTTCATATAAACACCTTTTAATCTTTTGATTGTTTTTACTTTGAAAAAAACATTTTTCCCATTTTAATGATGGGAATAAATTTTCAATTAATTAAAACAACTTATATGATTTGAATTTGGAATAATTGATTCCATATTCAGAATTATAACTTCCAAATTATTTCAATAGGTCATTTTTTGTTTTTCAAATATTATGAATAGCAACAGTAGTAATTATTTTAATGATCACGGTTAAAGTTAAATCGGGTAATTAAAGATAAAAATAATATTATAATAATATTATACTACCCTATAAATTATCATAATTTAATTTTATTACTGTATTCTAACCATGCAAATACTTGGTTCAATTTTAAGACCACATGGATCCAATAAGATGTGATTGTGAAGCATATACAAATTTTATGTAAAATAAAGACTATGATCTCATAATCATGTCTCTCATTACTAAAACAATTTTAATATAGGGAAATAAAATTTATAACTAAATCTATAAATAGTAATTGGGAATATAATATTATTTCCTTCATTATTGTAAATTATATAAAAATATTATAAATTAAATAAATAAATTTAATTATGACACATTGATGATGTAGTAATTTCATAATTAATGAAAGGATCAAATAAATGATATTATAAATATTAAAATAAATATTATATTACATTATTTTTTCCATAAAATAATTTTAGGGATTATTTTAACATGTTTTATTTGATTTAAAGGACTTGATTTGAACTTACCTTCATGTTATGATATTATTGAAAGTCAACTAATGAATAGTGTAAAAAATTGACACTATTGGTGTTTTAAAATAAAAAATATATTATTAAATGATATTAAGTTCATAAAAATATAAGATTCATAAAAATGGTTCGTTTAAGTCCATATATTTTATAAATGTCACTTTTTTGTCTTTTTTGACATGTTATGATAGTTATAGTTACCAACAACTTGTAAATAACATAATATCGTTGTAGGATTAAAAAGTGAAAAATGGTTAATACAAAATGATAATGAAAAAAATGTCTAATAATAATAGATTATTGGGATTCACCCAAAAATAATTTTAAATTATAAATAAAAAATTTTAGGACCATTTGGAACCGAAATTGAATTTATATTAATTTAATATTTTAAGAGTTTCTAACGGTGCCCCTCCCATCTCCTACAAAATGGTACTCATTACTCTCTAATAATAACACTTCCAAAGCCTTTTTGGATAGGACATTCATTGAAAAAAATCTATTCCTAGAATCCCTATCACATTCTTGAGGTCTTATTTAGATTATAACACCCTCCTTAGAAGAGTTATGGTGTTATGAAATGTGATCATCTAAAAAAAGGTATTGTTTTTATTTTGGGGTTTCTATTTTATTCCTTCTTCTACATCATTCAAATATCCTCCATCCATTAAAGTATAATAACTCCATTATCCTTAATATTCTGATATTTCTTTTAATACCATCACCTAAATACTTCTCTAATTACAGCAAATTGGAAATAAACTTTTTGTTTGTGTGTACTGCAGACTACTACATCGCGAGTGGATATTGTTTTTTTCATGAACGTCTCTCAATACTAATCATAATGATGGAATTAATGTTTATATATTATATTCAGAAATTATTTATCATTATAATATATCATTAAAATTATAAATTTCCATACAAAAAAATTATTACATCATTCTTGCGTATGTGTGAACTATCATGTCCACGAAGCAATGTGAATCATTTTTATTCACAACATCACTTGTTTAATATAAATAAGTATATTTAAATTATTTTTATGTTTATAATAATAATATTATAATTATGTAAAGGTATAATAATAAATATCTTATTTAGATAACAACCAATGAAAAATGGAAATGTTACTCATTCACATGAACGTATTCCCATCTACATAATTGTAACATTGTTCATTTTTAATATCAAAATTTAATGAATAGATTTGAAAAAATAATTGATATATAAAATTGATTATTGTGTCATGAATATTATTTTTTATATTATTTAATTATGACATCATGTACTATTGATGTCATACCTAGTTCATTTTCAACTCAAGTACCGATTATCGACAAAACATTCAATATGAACGTAACTAATTATATAATTATAATAACATGATAATAAGTGACATAAAAGGAATAATAACAAAGAATAAGGTTGTAATGTAACTATAAATTTACTATTTTTAATTATTAAGGAATATAACAATTTTATGTCATGAGTTGGACCCAAGGTATGTAAATTTGTCTCAATCACCATTCATTGAGGTATTTCTTCACAATATGAACCTTTATTCTATTATAAGGAGTACATATAACCACTATGAAATTTAATATCCATATTTGACCTATACGAATTGTTTTTTTTGATTTATTAATTAATTGAGATAAATATTTAAATGATCATTGTGTTATAGGATACCTTGAACGTTTAAATAATTAACTATCATATCATTTTCTTTATGATATTAATTTACATATTTATTTATATGGTTATTAAAGGATTGTATAGAATATCTTATGACTATAATTAATTTCATTCAATGTTTTCAAATGGAATAATTTTATATGTTGAATTTTAAATTCTTTAGTAAATTACAAAAGGAATGTTTTTGGTTTTAACAAAAATGGAAACAAGGATTTCTCCACCGCCATAACCATTACATAACATTTCGATTGTTCTTCAAGCATAATTATTTTTAAAATAAAATGAAATGAATTAATCCTTTTGTTTGTATTTTGGTATAGATAATTGTTTTTATAATCTATTAACAATTTCAAAATCTTAAAATTATTTCTTCTTATTGAAAATAAGATTTTATGATTGAAATGTTGATAGTTGCAATATTTTATGTGGAACGATGGTACATGAGAATTTGATGGGTGGTTATGTGATAAAAAAATACGGGTGGTTCCGTGATAAACTGAGGGTAGGTGATCTTGTGAATTCTCTTTAATGAATTTGGTAATGATTTGGGGTTAAGCGGTTGGGTTTCTCATCAGATATTTATACAATATACTATGATGGTTATTCCAATTCTAACAATGAATGTTACACTGTATATTGATGCAAATGCTAAAATTTATGTATGATATGTATGAAACAAGTTACATTTATGATTTATAATTTCTATGATATTCATAGAATTATTTTTATTTCATTTTTAATGTAAATTAATTTATGTTTTATTAGTAAAATGTATGATTTAGGGAAATGATTTCCTGAGTTTGAAATATTCATGGAATAATTGTTTTATTACTTATTTTATTTTCCTTACTATGATTTTTGTACTCATACCATGTATTTATCTGTTTTTCACCCGCCTTAAGATTGTTAATGAAAAATAAGTTGCTACGACGAAAGTATTAAAGAGATATCTTGAAAAGAAAACTTGTTATATTTATAAAAAGTTTCCTTTGGTGAAAAATGGATATTGTGTATTAGTGTTTGATTATAATGTATGAGTTTACTATGTAAGAGTTTTTAATAATTATATAAAACTCTATACATCAATGTTTTTTTGGGAAAGAGAGAGAATAAATTATATTCAAAAGTCACTAGAATAAGTTGTATTTATGCTCAGGTCCATATAATTGGAATCAAAGCTGGTTTTATACAAAATTATAGATTAGAATATTTTCATAAAATTTATGGAAATAATCAAGTGTTTTATGTTTAAGTTTTATCCAATGTTTAATTTCATAAAAATCATTTTTTTGGATTATGTTAAGAAATTTGAAGGTGATTAGCAGTATTTTTGGAGACATTTATTTTTGAGTTAGTCATGTGTAATTACTTTTTTTGTAATGAAAAATGAAAGGTGTAGAATAAACATTGATGTTAAATATATGTTATGGTTATTTTTGATTAATTTATCTCATTTGGGTAATGATATAATAATTATATAATTTTTTAAAATGAAAACACATAGACCATGTCACAACGCATCACGTCAGACAAGGTCGCACGAATCAAAGCCACTACCAAAGTTCGATAATGATTTATCTACTACCAAAATCTTATAACAAGTCATGGGTTTGTATGACTTACATTTTTAGTTAAAAGATTTATTGGATTAATAATAAGATTATTTTTGTAACAAATATTTTATCAAATAGATAATAACGAGATTGGAAAATTATGTGGTGGTTAAGTGAAAAATGATATTTTGGAAGATGTTCACTGTTTTGGTAACTTTATATGATTAAGGTAAATATAATATTTTTAAAATTTAACTAAGGAGTAATTGTTGAATTATATTATGTAATAATCATTGATTTTAATGTGAGATTTTTGTGATTTAGGTTATTAATGGAAATTGTTAGCATATATTGATGAATTACTAATAAATTCACTTTTTTGGTATGAGAAATTATGATAGGATGATGTTAATTGGATTTAAATGTTAAATTTTATCTTAGAAGATTATATGGCCAAATTATTCATAGTTTTGGTTTGAAATCATAGTTTTTATTATTTTAGTTACATTTATGAAAAAAAAATTATTGAATGGTCCATGTTTAAATTTACGTATCAAAGATTGATTTTGGAGATTAATAGTAGTCCTTCTCTATATAATGGATTATTGGGGGGATTATCTGATCTTGTACTAACCATTTCGATTTTTATTAATGTTTAATGGTAGATGAAATATATATTTTACCTTTTTTGGATGATGTGACTTTTTAGAAGTTTATTATTGTGCTTCAGGAGTGAAAAATTCATCTTAAATACTCAACATTTTAGAATAAAATGATTATGGGGTGAAATTTCATTAATAGATGAAAATGTACTTGATAATTAATTATATTTACATATTTTCTTATTCTAATTAGTAAAATAATTCCTCAACACTATGAAAGGTTTAATAAAGAAAAAACATTTTCTATTTACTTTTCTAACTACAAAGTCAAAGACCATATATCAAATTACAAATTATTGGTTTTTTGATTGTTAACATTCTCCTAAAAATGATTTCTATCACTCTCTATTAGATATTGATAGTTTTTATTTCATCTATATCAATGCTTTGTTATATGTAATCCTAGTATGTGTTATCTCATGGGACTAGTCAACTCTCCATTCATTCTCTTAATGTGTAATTTTTATTACTCATTTTTCTGATGTGGGTTTTCAATAATGGTTTTTTGAAATTTAATACCCTAGTTTCCAACCACAAAGTAAAATTATGAGTATATAATTTCCAAGGGGGGGAGAACATGACATACTATGTAATTATAGAATACAAAGTTTTCAAATATATTAATTTTTATGAATTGGATATTAATATTAGTTTAAAGTGGACACTATGTGAGATGGTGTACCCGACACACATCAATGATTTTCTCCTAAATCATATGTTGCATAGAAGACTGAGATATAATGAAATATAATACATTATTGTTATTATTTTAAATTATAGTGATCTCCTAGGATTTATATTGGATGTAATTAAATGAATAAACAATATTATCTATACACATTTTTATTAAATTATTTTAAATTATTCTAATAAATTATGGAGGCTTAAAATGATAATTAATCAAATTTTAGGCAAAAAATACTCTAATATATTTTAAAAGGTGGTTTATGACATTTTGATGGAGAACCATTTTTAAATATAATTTTTTCACTTTTATATATTTTATTTTAAAACATAATCTTCTTCCCTGGAACCGGAACATAAAAATTTATGTTGGTAAAATTATTGGCATTTTTCTAATAAAATTAAATTTTAATGAATAATGAAAAATACATTATTTTAATTCAAAACTTCATTTTCGTTCACTTTATTTATATAGTTTGATTTTTGTTTTAATTGGTTTTAAAGTGTAATTAGATTATGTTTTTACAATTTAATCAATTTTTTTTTTCTTGGAAGTAATTTCACATTGGAATTTGATATAAACACAAGCTAATATTTTGATGGTCTTTACATTAAAAAAAATACCATTTTTTCATTTTTATAATGATAATTAATTTTAAATTAATTATTGAAACTTTGTTGTTTTGAATTTGGAAAAATGGGATTCATTTGTGTAATCAAAAGGTATAAATTAATTAAATAAGACTATAATAATTTTTTGACAATATTAATAGTAACATTAGTAATTATTTTAATTACCACGGATTGGGGTAAATTGTGTAATTTACGGTAAAAATAATATTTTAATAATATAAAACAACCATAAAACTTGAAATAATTTACATTGATTATTATATCCTCAGAATGAGAATCCTTGGGTTTCTTTTAATACCACATGGTGCCACTTGGATGTGATTATGACACTTACAAACTTTTTATTTAAAATAATGACCAAGATGTCGTAATCATGTCTCTCAAAACAATCAAAATTATAATATGGGGTTTTAAAAGTGATACCTTCGATTATAAATATTAATTGGAAAGCTAAAAATCTTAAATACATCATGTTGATTTATTTATAATTTTTATAAAATATATATTTAAATTTAATTACGACACACAAATGATGTATTAATTTCAAAATTAATCAAAAATTCGAATAAATGATATTATAAGTATTAAAATAAAAAATATATAACATAATATATGACATCCAATGTTTGTTAGGATAGTTTGGACATGTTTTTAATTATTTAGAAGAGCCTTTAATAACTTATATTCACTTTATTATATTATTTAATGTCAACAAATGTATATTTTAAAAATTTACTGTAATGGTATTTTACAACGTAAAATATTATATTCGTACAAATGGTAATGATATGCCCAAATATGTCAAAAATTGCACTTTTTTGGGTCACTTGACATGTTATGTAATTACATTAACTCAAAATGTGTAAATAGAAGAATATCACAGTAAGATTAAATGGGGTAAAATCAGTTTTAAAATAAAAAAATAAGGATTAAAAAATAATCAAAACTTGTCTAATTTTAATTAAATAATGGGTAATCGATGAAATATAATATTTTAAAAGATATTAATGATTCTAGGATTACTTTAACCTAAATATAATTTATATTAGTATAATATTTTAAGTGTTTCCAATGGTATCCCTCCCCTATCCTATAAAAAGGTAGTCATTATTCTCTAATAATCAATGTTACAAAGCCTTTTGGATTAGTTAATCTCTAAAAAAGGATTACTAGAATACCTCACTATATTCTTGAGTCCTTAATTTTAATCAAAACATCGTCTGTAGAAGATTTATGGTGTAATGAAATGTGATCAACCGAAGTAAATGTACTGTTTTTAGTGTTTCTATTTTATTCCTTCATCTACATCATTAAAATATCCTCCAACCATGATGATATAATAAAACCAGTATACATAATATTTTGAGATGTTATTATGTTAATACTATCTCTTAAATCATTCTTCGATTCCATCAAATGGGAAATGAACTTTTAGTTTTTCTGTATGGTGGACTGCCTCCTCACGAACCGATATAATTCATTTTCAGTACCGTCTATAAAGAATGATAATAAAGATGAAATTAATGACTATATAGGATATTAATGACATATTAATAATTCTAATATATCATTTTCATTATTACATTCCATGGACCAAAAAATTATAACATTGTCTGTCGATACGTGTGAACTATCACCTCCATGAAGCGATGTGAATCATTTTTATTCATCAAATATCATGTATGATATATGTAATTTTATTAAGATTTTTATCATGATTTTTATAATATTATTAACAATCTATAAAGATAAAATAGTAATTACCTTATTTTCATAATGATAAATGATAAATGGAAACTTTACTGAAGTGTATGTACGACAAACCATCTACATGATTTTAACATTGTTCATTTTTCATATCCAAATTTAATGAATAAATTTAAAAGTATAATTGATATATATATATATATATATATAATTTATTAATATTTCTTTAATATTATTCTAGAAATTATTTATTCAATACCACATGGACTATTGACATCATACCATGTTCATTTTGGACTCCAAAACCGAGTATCAACAAAACATCCGATATGAGAGTATCTAATTTTGTAATTGTAATAACTTGATAATAACTAATATAAATGTAATAATAAAAATTATAAAGGTTATTAATAAAATATAAAATAAACTAATTTTATTATTCAAGAGTATAATGATATTACTAGATGATTTTGACTCAAGGCAATGTTTTTTGTCTCGATCTCCTTTCATTTAGGCATTTCTTGATAATATACACCTTTATTATATTATAAGTAGTATATAAAGACTTTATTAAATTATATATATATATATATTTTATCTATAATTATTATTTGGGTAGATGTATTAATTCTTGGAGATTAATATTTAAATGATCATTGAGCTATGGGACACTATGAACGTTTAAAAATTTAATTTTAAAATCATTTTATTCTCGATATTAATTTATATATTTATTTGTACAGATATAAAGGATTGTATAGTTCATAATATGTATATATTGAATTTAATTTAATGTTTTCAGAAGGAATCATTTTATAAAAATCATTTCACATTATTTACAAAATTAAAAATAAGAATTTGTTCTTTTTTAACGTATACGACAACAACGACTTCTCCACCAACTTAAATGATACTTGATATTTGGAATCATATACAAGCCTTAATGTTTCAAAATAAAATAAAATCTATTATACCTTTTATGTATATTTATGTATTTAAATTGGTTTTAAAAATGGATTGACTATTTTAATATTTTTAACTGATTTCTTTTAATTTCAAATAATATTTTTTGAGAGATATTTTGATAGTTGTTATATTTTATGTGTTATGATGGTAGTTTGGCATGTGGCGAGTAGTTATGTGATAAAAAAATACATCTGGTTCAATGTTAAAACAGTGATGGGTGAGACTATGAAAGATCTCCAATTTATTAAGTAATGAGATGGGGTTAACTAGCTGGGTATCTCTTAAGATATTTAGGGAATATACTTTCATGGGTATTTTAATTGTAACCATGAACATAACTCCATATGTAGTTATGAATGCTGAAATGTATGTATGATATATATTCCTCAAGTTTCCTTTATTATTTATAATTTCTTAGATAATATAAATAATAATTTTATTTCATGAGGCATGTTAATGTGTCTGTGTTTTTTGGGGTAAAATTATGATTTGGTAAAAATGTTTTCATGAGTTTGAAATATTTATGGATTAATGGTTTAATTCATTATTGTATATTCTATAAAAAGATTTTTTTGATCATCCTAAGTTTTTAAATGTTTTTAATGGGTATTGATATAGGTATGTACATGGAAGATGATGTGATGAATTTATTTAAGACGTTTCTTGAAAGGAAATCTTATTTTATTTTAAAAGGTTTTCCATTGGTGAAATGATCGATATTAAGTATAAATTTCCTCTTGTAATGTATGATTATACTATGTAAGTGTTTGTCCCAATTCACATAAATTCTCAACCTAAAAGATTACTGGAAAATAAAGGGAATAAATTCTAATAAAAATTCACTAGAATAAGTAATGTTTAAGGATGAGTCATTATGATTTTTCATATGAAATTTGTTGGTAAAAATTTTTCTTCCCAAAATTTATAAGTGTTCCACTCACTTCCCATTTATAAGGACACCACCTCTCCTCTCTTATTCACAAAATAAAAACCAAATTTTACCCAAAACATACTAAATTTTAGTACTTATTTCCCCACACAATTCATTTAACTTTATTTGGAATATAAAGGCATCATAAGATGTATTTTTTTGCTTACCTATGGAGGTTTTCATAATAAGAGGTTTTGTTCTTTATTGTGTATCTTAATATTATTTCATCTTCCCCCTCCATAAAATTTTCATTGTTTTTTATTATATATTAAAAACAATGTTTCAAATATTCTTAGTTATTATTATGATAATTTACTAGCAATTATTTATCTCATATTCAATAAAATGGGATATGAAATCATTATCTGTGTATACGGAGGACAACCACATCACGAACCGATGTCAATCGTTTTCAATTATCACCTATAACAGATTAATATAACGATGTAACTAAAGTATATATATATATATATATATATATGATATTTTAAAAAAATTATTCATGGTTTATTTTTTATATATAAATTTTTTACATTTCATTCCATGGGGGATATAATAACGTCGCTCTTGTATGCATCAGACTATTGCCTCGTGAAGCGATGTGGTATATTTTTCACTAATGAGTTAAATGGAAGTTAATGAATATAAAGTTAATTAATATATGTTATCTAAATTAAATAATATTTATTACATATTTATTATTCTAAAAATATAATATCTCATTTTGTTTATTACACCTATAAATGATAAAGACCTTTATCTGTAAGTGTTTACTACTACCTCAATGAGGCGATATGTTTATTTTTATTAAAAATGTACCTATATGATATATATAATTAAATTTAAATCAAAAATAGTTTAATTTTGATATTTTTATCATTATATAGAAATAAATTATTACATAACTTATTTCAACAATGATCGTTGTGAAATGGAATAGTTACTCATGCATACATACGTCAAACCATATTTATGTTCGTAACATTGTTTTTTTCATATCAATCACTCATGATTTATGTTAATATATTATATTTTGAATAAATATGAAAATAATTTCATGATTATTACTTTTCATATGTTAAAATAATGACCCCATAAATATTTTCCAACCCACTGAAACCGTTTTGAAACAAAGAACCAAACATCCTCAAAACACCTGATACTGACAAAACTGGTTTCGTATCTAAATATGAAATTAAAATTAAATAAATTAAATTATTTAATTATAAAGAATTATAAATTTTAAATTATATTAATAAATCAAATTGTAGATATAATCTTATTATATAGTAGTTGGAGGACACACAACAAAATTCTTGACTCGAGGTAAGGGTTTCTCATCCAACTCTGTATTACTATGAAACATATGTTATATTGACAACTTATTTATATTTTTTGGTTTATATAATTCCCCTTTTACATGTAATATTTATAATATAACATTAATCATTGTATTTTAAGGTTATATTTGACTAATTTAATCAAATTGGATTTGAAAATAATGTTACAATGTGGTAACGAATTTTGTATCTCAATTTATTTTCATTTCGTAATATTACATCTTCATTGTCCTAGATATAATATTGTTATATATTAAATGAATTATAACAATATTATGTTTTATTTATAATATTTTATGTGGATTTATATTTGACACAGAAAATATATTTTTGATTAATTATCAAATTTAATGGCATAATCTTTGTAAAGGTTATTCATCTAAAATTCACTTTCCCTAAGTTGTAAATTTATTGTATATAACTATATTCATTTTTGAGGTGTATATACTTCCATTTCGATATATTTTCCATGAATATCATTATGTTTGTAGTATTTAATGATTAATTTGAATTTATTCCTCCATGGGGCTTACATTTCACGATTTACAAATGTAGAAAATGATTAATGTTATAATATTATTTCTTTCAAGATTTCGTATATTGAAGGTTCCTTGTGGGGGAAAATATATGATGTTCTATTATAAAACAACATAATTATTCGTTTTATATGGTTATAAATGTTGTTAAAATGTATAACATATTTCTCCACCCTTATTTATTGAATAAATATATATAATTTTATTTTTATGTGATATTAGACTTGTTTATTTGTTTAAATAGTGATTCATTATCTTATATATGTAAGTTTTCTAAATGTTTTAAAAATTATTATTTTATAAATTTAATTGATAAATAAAGATATTTTTAATGATCTTATTTTAACAGGTTTCTAAAAGAATATTTCTTATCATTTTCCAAATGAGTGACTTTTGAAACACTATAAAAAACTTTTAAAACAATGTTTTTTAACATTCATTACGTGAAATGAATTTCCCACCATCATATCTATTAATTTAAATAAATTTTACATTAAAAATTACCACCTTATTTTCAAATAAAATGTTGTTCAAAATATATTATATGAATATTATTTTTAAAATTTAATTATAAAATTAAAATGTTATTTTCCTCAAAAAAATTTTTAATGATATTTTTGAGTCATTTACACTCATTAATTACAAAAAAACGTTTTGGTTACTTATTATCTATTTTATATATGTTTTAATGATATCATCATCATTTTATATCTGGATGGATTATGATTGTTTCAAATAGATTTTTAAGGAACCCATTTCACTTGCATAGGTTATTCATGTCTCTAAGAGACTATTTTTGAACTAGTTTCTCTTCAATGGGATAAACAAGTTTCAAAGAGATTTTTATTGAACCTATTTCTTTTCAATTGGTTAATTATATTTAAAATATATTTATATAGAAATCCTTTTTCCTAGGTTAATAATGTTATAATGATAATTTCATAGAACTCATTTCATTCTAATGGATTAATCTAGTTCTAAAAAAGATTATTTTTATGAGTTTTATTATCAAATTTAATCTCAAAGTACACTACTCATTCTATGGATGGTGGATATTATATATGATGATTTTTTTTACAGAAAACATCAGGTGATACTGATATATCTTATATAATTTGTGCTCCACGATTGGTTTGGTTGAGCCCAATATAGCTTATACGATGGTTGTACCCATATAGAGGTTCAATGTATTGGTTTATAATTTTGTTCTTCATAGAAATATATTGGTTTTTTTCAGATGTTTTTCTTACTTTATGTTTTATATAAGGGTTCTATAATGATGATGTTTCATGATAGAAACCCATTTAATCAATTCTTACTATCAGATTTTAATGATTCATATCATTAATATTGATATAACATGGTTTTTTATTATTGATTCTTTTGACACATTACTTTGATAAATAATAATTCTCTATATCATGAATGATTATTATAGTATGGATTATTTTGGATTATTTTATTATTTTTTCAATCGCTCTGATTATCTCATCATATACTTATACTCTCCTTTTACTCTTTGATGAAATTAAATTGTTAATGCTATTGTTTACCCTTGTTGAGTATATAATCTCACCCTTATTATATTTCGTTTTCCCCAAGATTCCATGAATGATGTTGAATTATTTTTTTCTATAATGGTTTTATTTTGATGATTGTTATCACCCAGTCTGGAATATCAAATGTATGGTATACTGGAAAAAACAATCACTTGAAGTCATATGTATTATTTAAGTAAATGTTTTTTCAAATTATCTAAAACTCAAATCCTGGATAGTGATTGGGTGTTTATTTGATCTAATATCCATTTTTGATGTTTTTTGGGTTTTATGGAAAAAATTGAGTCACTTTTATCATTATGAAAACAAAAATTTAATGTTTTTATTTTTCATTCGATTTAGGAGTTTTAGTATGGTGATGTTCTATTTTGTATTAGAGAAGGTTTCAGTAAATGTAGAGATTATGATTTTTTATTAATATTAATATATCCCCCAATTTTTATACATGATTAACAGTGAAATTTTTTTTAATTTCACATACATATGTTATTATGATTTACGTGATGATATCTTGATGTAATTAATGGGCCTTTTGGATATATTTTATTGGGTTGACGTATATGAAAATATTTAGTTTAATGTAAAGTGTTTATTTAAATATTTAAGATATAATATTCATGTTATTGAAAATATTTTGGGTTTATATATTCTTTTATATTGGATTAATTTTGGGAACATGTGTTTTTTCTTATATATGACCATGGGATTCAAAAATTATTTGGTGAATAAGTGAGAAATGCTATTTTATAAAAACATCACTACATTTTTTTATTGTAACATGAAAGGAATGATATAACTTTTGATTTTAAAACACACTTTAATGATGATGTAATTAAGGTTATTTTTTATATAAGGTCATTTATATGTGGAATTATTTAGTTTTATATTTGGGAATTACTATATAATTTTAGAGATTAATGTATTATTTCATCATATGAATTTTTACTAATTTTTGGAAATATTATATGATGTGCATCAAAATTTAATTTATTTATTATATATATATCTATGGAGTATATATATTATACATTTTACGTTTATATGGTCATTTTAATGTTGAATTTAGTGCTTCTATAATAAAAATTCATTCTTAAATACTCGTCGTTAGAAGATAAAGATGAGAATGTTATAGTAATTGATTAGTTGAATGAATTAAAACTTATCAAGTAAGTACATATCCTTATTTTCATATTCTATATGGTAAGGGATCCCACAATCCTTATTATATGATCTTGAAAAAATATCTATTACCATTATTTCTAATGATATCAACATCCTTTTTCACGCCACATGGGTTAATTTTTTTTGTGGTTGTTAATTATCTTTTGAAAATTCCCATTCACGTGATTAGTGATATATAATAGTAATTTTGAATATTTGTAGTTTAAAAATTTCATACATGTCCAAATATTAAATTCCAACTTATTTCATATTATATGGAATCTCATATGTGTTATTCTAGATGGAACATGTACTTCCTTTTTTCTCTTATTAATAATATGTTTTATTAACCCTCTTTACGATTTCGGTTTAGGAAATAGGTATTTTTAAAATTTTAAATACATTTATTATTGACTTCAATTTAAAATAATGAGGCTTAAAATCCTTTAATGGTGTATAATGTAACACCCATAGATTTTACATGAAGTGAATTATGTTTACTTGCATATTTGACACATAACACCGAGCTTAAACAACCCACAAAATATATAACCAATATAACCTAGCCAATAAATTAAGGGGTTATAATTGTATTAAATACATTATGAAATATAAAAATATATATATATATATCACTTAATATAAATTATTTATAAATTCTTCGTAAATAATAAATCAATTATCAGTAATTTTATTAAATTTATTAAAAATATTGTTTCTTCAAAAATGTTTTTTATTTCCTTTTCTGAGATAATAGTGTAATTTTTTTTAAAAAGTAGAGAATTTATTTTATGAAATTAATTTTATTTCTTAAATAATAATATCAAAATTAATATGGGTGATTTTTTTGGATTTCTTAGAAAAAATTGATTTCTTAGTGAGTAGTTGAAAATATTTTTTTTCAGATGAATTTCATTTCCTCTATGAATACTATGTAATATAAAAGTAAAAATATATTTTGAATCTAATTTAATGTAACAGTAGTATTATTTATTAAAATTAATCCATATAATTATAATATATTCATCTATATATTTATTTTCAGGTTAAGTTTACTTTTGTGTTATAAAAAGGTATTTTTTTATAATAATATTTTAAAGTGAATAATGTTTTTACTTTTTCATTAATTTTAATAATAAATAATCGGGAATGTTTTAAATAAAATTTATAGAAAATATATCATTAAATATTAATACATATTCATAAATAATTATAATTATTCATATATTTAATATAGAACCATTTTTTTAAAAAGATGCATTCCTCAAAAACCTTCCTTTACATCATGTATATGGGTTCTATTTTAAATTAAATGTTTCTTCATATGTGAATTAAATATTATAAAATGGTTTTTATATTTTTAATAACAGTAATATGTTTTAAATATTAAAAAAATCATAATAATTGTCTATAATTAGTAGTGAAAACTGTACAAATTAATTACCACAGTTAAGGTAAAAAACTGATTTATCATGGGTCAATCTAAAATTATAATTGTTAAAATGAATTATAAATTTATAAAAAATCTATTTTATGGGAATATTTTGACCATATAATGTCTGAGTCTTGATAATGGTCTATTTTGGAGACTTTTTTCAAGTGGAAAATAGCGGTACAGATTTTTCTTCTAAATAATTATAAGTGTTCCACAAAACTCACATATAAAAGGCCACCCCATATCCTCTACTCAACACCCCATAAAATGGATTTACATTGGAAAATAAATTAAACAACAATTCTTAGTTACCTCTGAAAGTCCTATATCCCTTTCTTTTTTCCTAAATTCATCTTATAAAGGCCTTTGGTGCTTACCTAAAGAGGTTATCCCACAGAGAGGTATCATAAATTACCGTGAATATTTATTTAATTTATTCATAAATCTCATTAAAATATTAAAAAACTATTCTTATATAATGAAAATTATTTATTATATATATTTAAATGTAATTAAAAAATCAACCACCACTTCCATCAAATGGGATACGAAATCCTCGATCTTGTGAATGATATGATACCACCTCATTAACCGATGAAATCTATTTTCTATAATATCCTCTAATTAATATATATAATGATTTAATTAATGTATATATATATATATATTATATTGTTATATTATTTCTAATTCCAGACTTATTATATCACATATGCCTTATTTCTTTCGATTTTGTGGGGGATGCCATAATGTCGCTTGTCTGTATGTATGACCAAGTATCTCTTTGATTGTATTGTATTTATTTTTTGATAGCAATAATTAATTATAAAGACTCGAAAATTTCATGGAATTTTTTTTCTTAATTCTTTGGAATTTTATGAGTTTGTGGCTTCTTACGACCCTTGATTCTGAGACCCGGTGTGCCCGGAATCAATTTATGAAGTTTTTTTCGGGTAAGTTCAGTAAACGTACGTGCGTGTTTTTCTATCTTCTGAACTGGTGCTCAGAATTGAAATCTGAGGGCACCGATGATCTCGCATCGCCTGTATTCACTAAAGGGGACATTTACCGCAGTTTCGTTTTATGCTGTTTGAGAGTTAATTTTTTTGATTTTAGAATGAAATGAATGAAATTGTGGAACACAATTTTATTTAAGTTGGGTGGTTATTTTCTCCCAAGGGGAGTTAGTGGTGGGGCCCACACCCACATAACCTCCCATGAGAGGATATTTGTGAGGTGGGGCCCACATGATTTCCCAACTTTTCATCTCCCCCATAACTCCTCCCAAATCCCTTGAAAATCCCTTCATTAATTCGTTTTGACAACTCCTCCTCTTTAATATGAGGAGCCTCTCCATCTCCCTCTCTCCCATTAATGTTTGCCTACACATTTAATTAATGGATTGATTCATTGAATTAATTTGAATTGGTTGGGATTTCATTAAAGTGGGAGATGTTTTTATTTAATATTTACATAGAAAATATTTTTGGTGGGGGAACCTATGGAGATTTATAAGGGCTACGTTCTTCAACGAATAACGACTTTCTCCCTCGACGAAAAATGCTCTACGATTTGATGAATGGGAAGTCGCCAACGACACTTCTTCTCTAGGTGCACTATGGCGTCAATGGAATCGACACCATTCTTTTGCGACGCCCGACTACTGTGACACTTGTCTTCCGCGACTCAACGACGCGCGACGTCTTTTCGAGGTAGGGGTGTTTTTGTATAATTTTATATATGTGTATTGTACCTTCTTACTTGGGTGATTTATTATGATGAATTATGGTTTGAGCCTCTAACACGGAGGGCACAGACTAACGAACAAGTCCAGAACCTCCGCTGGTAGTTCTTCAATGCGTGGATAGACGAGCGATGATGAAACATGACTACAACGGAGATTTGGAGCTTTCACAGTAGAGTTTGGGTACAGAGATGAACATAGGCGAAGATGGTGGGTGAAACGGACCACCGGAGTGCGTCTAGTGGTCAGCAGAAGGTGGCAGCGGCGTGCCACGCCGGCACAACGGTGCTGACGTCTAGAAGCGTTGACGCACCGCCAGATCATACCGCCGCTGCTGAGCCATGGCGGCGGAAGGAACCGGAACCGCTCATCCATTCCGGATGTCAAGAGACGCGGCTTAATGTCGCGCCAGCTGACTGAGGGGACGTTCCCTCCCCGCTCGGCCAGCCTAGCCGAGCCGCGAATGGCTGTGGGCTGGGCCACGCTAGCCGGGTCGGGCCGCGCCCTACTGGGCCGAACCTGGACCCTGGTTGGGTCGACTCGATTCGGGCTGACCCAGTGTGGGTTGGGCCAGGTCTGACTGGGCCCAGACCCCCCCCCTTTTCGGACCGATTTTGGTCACTCGCCCATAACATGAGCTACTTACCTCTGATCAATGCACCGTTAGTTGTGTAGGAATCCTTGTATTAGTACCTTAGTTTCTTTATATTACACTCAAGGTTTTGGAAATGTTTGGGTATGGCCGGGTTGGTTTGAACCGGAAACTAACCGAGCCCTCGAAGCGGAAATGCTTATAACATAAGAACCGCACGTTCGATTGATGTGCCGACAAGTACGTTGGATTCCTTTTGATGAGACGGTTCTTTTGGAATACTCCACATGAGTTTTGGATGCAGTTGGAGTATTATCGGTTTGGTTCGTACATGAAACCAACCAGGCCCCGGGACAAAAAGGCTAAAAACACACAGACCGGTCGTCCGATTAATGTGCCATCTGTTGCGTTGAGACCCCTTTGACTTGGAGGTATTTTGGGATACTTCTACTTGAGACTTGTGACACATGTAATATCTACCAGTAGGTCATGGAGTGGATCCTCCTAGAGAAAAGCATTCGGGCTATGAAGACCTCATAGCTGTAGACCTGACGATTGCTTGACCGATTCGACTCGAAGTGATTCGAGAAGCCCAGTGGACGGAGCACCCAGTTTGGTGGAAACCCACGGTGTTCGGAGAACCTGGTTTGGCAGAAGACCCATGTTACTCTATAGGAGGAGTACCTCTGATGTATATTAAAGGGAGGGCCCGGTTTGGCGGCAAACCAACAGCGGATGAACGCACAGTTTGGTAGCAGACCCGCGGTACTCGACAGGAGGAGTACCTCAGCAGTCTATGGTTAGTGAGTAGTGCCTCGGAGTCGCGACAGGGCCATTGTACTCAATAGAGGATGAGTTCTCCAGTTGTTGTTGTTTCGATAATTAAAATCTTGGTTTGAGCTGAGTCAATGACCTTTTTGTTTTCCTCATTATTGATATGGGTTACTTGATATCATTGGTATATGTATAAGAATATACCTAAGTAAAGGTTATCTGTTGAGTTATTTATTTATGGTTTATCCTTTTTGGATTTAGAGAGACCATGAGGGTTTTGGGTTCCCTAATGACTATCATTGTACTCACACCTGCACGGGCTATACTCGCCCCTCGTTGTGTTGGATGTAGACGACAGACAACGTTGACCGAGGTAGAGTGTACGAGGACTGGACGGTACCCGGAGGTGGAAACTTGGCGTGAAGGAACATGGAGTGGACTGATAGATGGGGAGTGATGAGGAGTAAATCTGTACCTACCCTTCAGGTAGGAACCCGCAGAACGATCCAGGAGCTTCTTCACCATTCAGCTGCTTGTCTTTTCAGTGGTACTTTCTTTCAGTTGTAGCCTGTACCTTTCTGTTGGGCATGTATTATCGGCCCCTTTGTACTTTCAGCACCCTTTTTATACTTCCTACTTATTGTTTTCTTCCTCTTGTACTCTGCTTGTGTGTGTTTACATTTTATAAAGGCAATGCCTTCCCAGATTTTAGGGAGTTACGCCTTTAGTGCTAGTCACCAGCCCCTGGCCTATGGAAGGCGGGCTTGGGGTAGTCACGATACGGGCCCCGAGGGATGGGTAGTGGCATTAATGATTTTTTTATTGTATAATTTATAGATAAATATTATAATTATGTAATTTTTATTATTTTGGGATTTTTAAATGATTATCTCTTTGATTATGGCCAACCCCCCAAATCCGTTTTGAAAACAATATATTAACATCATGAAAACACTCGATGTGAGCGGATTAAGTATTTAACCAATAAATTAAAAATAAAATATAAATGAATTTAATATTAGTTATTAAACCTATAAAATTTTATTCATATATAAAATAATTTATATAATCTTATTATATATGAGTTAAAAGGAACACATGGAATTTCTCGAACTGAGGTAAAGGTTTCTCTGATAGCTTTTTATTTCTGGGGGAGATATGTGGTATTCATGAATTATTTATATTTTTTTATTCTATATAATAAAAAATTTAATTTTAATACAACTAATATAAAAAATATAATTTTATTTTAAGTTTCTATTTCAATTATATCATCATAATTAATTTTACATTAAAGTTACCAGATTTTAAATAAATTCATAACTAAATTTTATTGCAGTGGGTTATATTACATTTTCATGGTCCTTTAAATAATTTGATTATATGTGAAATTAATTTTTACTATATTATGTTTTATTTAAAATTTTATAAGTGGATTTTAATTTTATACAAAATGTTATTTCATTAATTAATTATACAATTCCATGGTATGATCTTTTTAAGGTTAAATCACCCCAAGTTCTCTTTCTTTGAGACATATGTTTATAATATGTTACTATATTAAATTTTTATGTGTATATACTACCCTTTGGACATGATATATCATAAATAACCTTAATTTAATGTTATATAATTTTTCATTTGATGTTATTATTTTATGTGGATTAAATTTTAAGAGTTACTAAAGTGGAATAGTATTAATGTAACAATCTCTTTTCATTCAAGATTATTTCTGTTGAAGGTTCTCTGGTATGAAATAATATGGTCTAATTTTTTTGAACCATATCTATTTTCATATCCATTGGTTTTGATTTTATTTACATTTTTAATTTACATCCCCTCCCTTATTCATTGAATAAATATATTTAAATTTGATTATAAGTGATATTGATCTTGTATCGTTAATTAGATTAATGAGCTTTCTTTTCAATATCATTATTTTCTAAAATGATTCAATTTTTTTTTCAGAAAATAAATAATTTCTAAATATATTCTTCATGATATTATTTTCATAGGTATTAATATGAAAATTTATTAACATTTTCCACAAGAGTCACTTTTGACACCTTTCATATCAATTTTTAAAATAATGCTTGTTTATATCATTCTTGACATGAGTAGGTTTTTCCACCATCATATCTATTATTATTATTTAATTTCGTATTATATATTTAATATATTATTTTCAAATAAATGGTTTTTAAATTTTTTTTGTGAATTTTTTGTTTTTAATAGTGATTTTAAAAACGAAACAATTATTTTACTGAAAAATAAACTAACCATTTAATTGTATTTCCATTCATCAACATAAAAACCTATGATGTTACTTATGCTTCATTATTGATATTTTTTAATGATACAATCCTAATTATTTATTTTTATAGTTTATTTTTGTTTTAAATATATATTTTTGGGACCAATTTCGTTTCCATGGGTTAATCATGTTTCAAATAGATTTTTTTTAAACCTATTTCTTTTCCATAGGTTAATCTTGTTTTAATGATTTTTTATGGAAACTGATACTTTTCATGGGGTTCATGACTTATAAATGATATTGTTATGGAACCCATTTATTTTCACTATTTTAATAATGTTTCAAAGACATTTTCATAGAACACATTTTTTTTCTAAATTTTAATCATGTTCTGAAATGATTAAAGATTGTTTTTTTAGTTTTATGATGAAATTTAAGATCTATGTTCATTATTAATGTCATGGTTCATGGATATTATATTTGATGGGTTCTTTATGATATATCCTAGTGATACTGATATAGCTTATATAATGGATGCACCCAGATTTCACTAGGTCTGATCGATATAGCTTACATGATGGTTGCAGCTAGATAACGCTCTAATGTATTGGGTAATGATTGTGTTCTATGAAAAATTACATTTTATGTCATATTTATGGTTATTATAATTATAATGATTCTATATGGGTTCTATTATCAAGCACTTCCATGATACCAATACATTTTATCTATGATAAATATGAATTTCAATAATTATTTTTATCAATATTGATATCACATTGCCCATGATTGTTGATTCTTATGATAATTTTCTTTTTAAATTTTTTTATATATATCACGATTAATGATTAAGGTTTATATGGGTATGAGATCTGTTAATATTTTATCTTTTACTCTGTTTATGTAATTATACACTTTCTCTCTTCTTACACCCACTAATGAAATTCAATTATTAATACTTCTGTTTACCCCATTGGAGCATTTGACTCGACCATTCTTATGTTTACATTTCTTATGGTTATAAATAATTATGTTGAATTATTTATATCTAGTAGTGTTTTGTTTGTTTGATGAAATTGAAATAATATAGAATACAAAAATCATGATATAGTGGGACAAAATCTCTTAATTTCAGGGGAACTCTTTATAGAACAGTTGTTCCTAATTATATAAAACTTTAAACCTAAAATCTCCTTTTTTATTTATGTGATTCAATATTTCCATTTTATGTTGTAAGGTTTGAACAGAAAAATTGTATCACTTTTACTAGTGTTAAAAATATAATTTTAATTTTTATGTATTTAGAACCGGATCTAGGATTTCAGATACGAGGATATTATATAACCCCTAAATTTTCTAAAACTACATATACAAGTTTCCATGGTTATTATCAATGAAAATGTTTTCAATAATTTTTTTTGAAATTGTTAGATTTTAATCAATTGATTTGAAAATTAAAAGGCTATTTTGCTCAGAAAACATTCCGTATATTCATTATAAGAATTTTAATCTATGATTATATTAAATAATGTAAAATGTGTTTTATTAGAGATATGATCCAATGATACAATCCGATTTATTTCACTAGATGGTTTATGATTATGATGATAATGTGTTTATAAGACCTTTTTTCATTGGTTATACTATGATAAAATGTTGAAATGTTTATGAAACCTATTTATTTTATAATATTTATGATATATGAAGATTTTTTAGAAAAAATACATATTTTTCTAATTCATTTATGGATGGGAAGATAATTATATATCTCTCAAATTAATTGGGTAATAATGGAAATATCATTAGATAATATGGACTAGAATAGGGAGTAATTCTAGTTTAGTAATGGACTTTGTCCACTTTTATAGTCATGGGAGTAAACCATGACTCAAGATAAGATAGATTCGGTAGTTAACTCAGTGAACTATGATAGTCTTGGATGTTATCCTTAACTAATTATTTTTTTTTATTTTTATCTTTATGTAATAGACTTATGTTTTATGCCAATGTTATGCTCTCATGGCTCAGGTTCATTGATTCCTTGATGATTCATTTTTATATACTTTAATGATTTATTTCATGATTAACTAATCTGATATATTATTTTCTTGGTAACTATTTTAAAAGGATATCTTCTATTTTCATACCTTTATGATCAATTTATGTTTAATTGATCACTTATATCTCCCTTTTTTACCCATTCTGAGAATTTGAGCCTGCTCTTTCTTACAGTTCCTTTTCGCTTGTTATAATGAAATGTTTTATGTGTGGGATATATAGGAAGGATAACATAGTTGAAGATCACTTTGGGATATTTGAAAGAAATTTTATGAAATAATAGATTGGGTTTCTAATATCCAAAGATACTAAAATGTTATAGTCATCAAACGTGTATTTATATAATATATTGAATATTCATAAATTAAGATGTAATATCTATGTACAAAAAAATGGGTACTAACATTTGAATGATATGGAGGTTTTATCACATTTAAATAGTGTGACTATAGATATTTTTTGAAACCACTAGGGATAACACTTTGTATAGGATAACATCAAAATGTATTGGAAAGGTAAAGATTATGTGGTTTTCTTAACAATACAGCCTTGTATCGATATTAAAAGTGGATGTTGTTTTGGAATAGATAACTCTAGAGGTTCTAACCTGAAAAATAGGTACTCAAGTTTACCTCATCCATAATTCATGATCATATGGAGAGTCACATTACTGTGCTCCATTTTTTTTCACTCCCAATGGATATTCTTTGGTAAAATCAAATTTTATTTATGATCCATTATGAAGGATTTAAACTTACAATTACTATGAATATCCTAAGATAAATTTAAGGTGTAATATATTGAAGATATAGTTTCATGATTTTAACATCATATTGCTTTTTAAATAATTATCTTGTATCCCATTAGGATTATGGTTTCTCACACTATTCATTGGTGTTTTAGTAAACAGATAGAACCTAAAAAGATTATGTTATTTTTGAGTGTGATGGACAACACAATGATTATCGTCATGATCAACCAAATGTTATTGGAGATAGAAGGACATTTTTTATGATAGTCTTTTTAAAATTTCCTAACATATGAACCATTATTTGATTCCAAACTAGAAAATGAGATATAAACATTCTATTTGACTCTGACATTATAATACCCTAATATTTTTATTAGATATATTTTTGTTGATTTCATTTATGATACACCAAGATAATCTTGCAATATACACAACATCATATTAGCTTACATTATACGTAACACTATTCTTGGTTTCTGTCACACACAATTTCATGTTCTTTTTATTGAATTCATTTCACGCAAGATTGAGTATAAGTGAAAAACTAAATATTTTAACCTAGTTTTTATAGTGGTGGGTATGAATAATATTATATCCTTATAAAAATCTATTTAAAAGAAAATAAGTACGCCTAAAAAATAATGAAATTTCTCATTATGGATTCAATTTAATGTTTAAAACTTATCTTCTATGTTTTCTAGATATGATATAATAACCAATTGAATGTTTTTTTGTATAAAAGAATTATATTTCAAAAGTTGAATTTCTTGTAGATTTTGATGGAATAAACAATTTAAATCTACTTTTTAACTTTTTTAATATTCCATTTGACAAATATAATTTTTTTAATTTAGAATATAATAAATTATATTGTATGAACTTTTTGGTATTTTTCTGAGAAGATTCATTTTTTGATGAATCGTGAAAATAAATATTGTTATTCAAAACATTTTTTTAATATAATTTCATTAAATTTTAAAGTTATATTTTGGTTTTTTTAATTTTAATTATTTAATATTTATACATTTGGGTTTTTAAGAAATGATTTAATTATATGAACATTTTTCATTTAAAAGGGGTCATTTATTAAAAAACCATTTTTTCATGATATACTACCAGTTTAATTTTAAATTTTATTCTAAAATTTATATGTTTTCAATTTTTAAAAAAGGATTCCAAATTTAGTTTCCTGAGGTCCAAATTTGGTAAATTGGAATGTTTTATTTTTTTACCAATATTAATTGTAACCATGGTAAATATTGTTACAACGATAAAGGGTAAATTAGGAAATACATATTAAAAAAATTAAAATGACTACAAAATGAAAAAAATGAAACAAATTATCTAAAAATTTAAATTTGACCATTAATACATAAGTATTGATTTTTTTTAATTAACTCATTTATATAATAATGAACTAAATAATATTTAAATCAATGAAAGACAGAAAGTGTAATTTTCGTTGTCTATATTATCTATTATGTGGTCACACAT
The DNA here is from genome assembly GCA_963277665.1 of Viscum album. Lineage (NCBI taxonomy): Eukaryota > Viridiplantae > Streptophyta > Magnoliopsida > Santalales > Viscaceae > Viscum > Viscum album. The sequence continues at coordinate 368,573,756 of OY728146.1, forward strand.
GGATGAATTGGTGGTATAAATGAATTAAAAAGTTAATTATTAACTTAATATACATATTATTGAAATATTAATTTGTTTTTGACGTTTGGGGGCCATTTGATAGATATTATAGTATTTAAATATTTTATTTAATGAAAATTTAAATATATCACATTCATTTTTTAATAATATATAATTTTTAAAATAAGGTTATACTAGAGATAAATTTTAAAATTAATAATAATTTTAAATATAAAATATTTTTGTTTATCCTAGAACTTTATTTTTAATTTTTATGAAATAAATAACTTCCTACAAGGCTTATATATTCATAATGCATAAATTATTTAATTGATGAAAAATAAGTGAAATAATTTTATTAAAATGATAATAAATATTATAAAAACGAAAAAATCCCAAATATTGTTACATGAGTATATATCATCCATAATCATCCAAGGGTTGAGTTATTTTCCATTTTGAGCCTTATGGAAGAGATTATGGCACTTCTATTTTTTAAATTAAAGTGTTGTTAAACATGTCACATTCATGTTTTAATAAGTATAACATTTTTAATTATTGATTTTGTTGAATATATATTTTACTGAAAGTATTATACTAAAATATAATATATTTATATTCATCATTTCTTTTATATTAAATTTTTACCCAACTAATAATTATTTTAAATAATGAAACAAAGCTGATGTTGTAATTATTTTATTAATGGAAATATCATATGAATGTTATTAAAATTATTCAAATAAATATAATTTTAGCTAATTAATTTTTCTAATATTTTTAATACATGAAATAGTTCAAATATGAATATATTAAAATATTTTTTTCTTCGATAAAATTTTATCTTGATATTTTTAATAATAGAGGAATTGAATAGTATCAAAAATGACATTATTGTTGTTTTTATTAACATTTTTTATTAAATTATTTAAAAATTATATATTTTATAAAATAATATAATAATTATTATATAGTCCAAAATATTATAAATATTTAATTGATGATTTAATTTAAATCAAATAAGTAAATATATCACCCTTTTAGTGTTGAAATATTTGTTGTTCTAGATAAAATGAAATAGAATAACTAATTGATAAATTATAATCATAAGGTATAAATTGACATAAAAAATGTAAAGTATTTATTAGTTGATGAGATTAAAACCCTATCTCATCACATATATTAAATTAAGATATTTTGGTGGTTTTTGTGTGGTTTTTTATTTTTTTAAAATTAATATATTTTAGGTTTCAAAATTTCCCCTCACCTTAATTACAAACTGGAACATCCCCCCTCACAATTTAATGTCAATTTATTCCTTCAAGATCTCCCATTACCATAAAATTTACCTTTTCAAAATTCATAGCCAAATTCTATAGGTCCGGTGTTTTCAAGATACCAATTATTTTTTCTTTAGAAGGGTATTTTGAGGGCGCTTGTCGAAGAAGAGGTAATCTCCTCTACCAATTCTTTAAAATTATTTTTTCTTCTACTTCCTCTTCATGATTTTTTCCCTCTATAAATTAATTTCCCTACTATCAATTGTATACTTTGATGTTTTTAAGATTATGTAACAACCATATTATACCTTTTATCTATCATATGAAAACTGAAATCACCACACATGAGTACGTACGACTTTCCATCTCCATGTCGTGGTGTAATATGTTTTTCACCAACACATGAATTAGATTTACATATGATAGAATTAATATCTATATATGATTATTATTAAAAAAAATTAATATATATATATATCTTCCACTTTGATACCATTTCATTATTAAAGGAAATATGTCATCGATCGTCCATATGTATGTCCTATCGTTTCTACTATGCAATTTGATTCATTCTACATGATATCCATTAACGAATGATTTTATAAAGGAAAAAAATAAATAAATATTATATATGCAATGTTAAAATAATTTTTTATTGATATAACCAAAACCTGGGAATTAGAAATAGAACTTATTCGACAAAACATGCATAAGAAAATGAAGTAGTTAATACCCAAATAATGGGTAATAATGAAATATTATTACAAAAATAATGATAATATGATCATATTTAATGTCATAAAAATGACTTCGATTATTGAATAAGTCAGTGAAATCACATAAATCATTGTATAGGAGGTTTGTATATATACAAAGGATAGTGAAGCAAGGGTTAGGGATAATTTTTCGATCTCATTAATATCTGTGGTTATTTATTCATAATTACTTACTAGGCCATATTTATCATATGCATCCATGTTTCAAATTTAGAATTCAAAAATATTATTTTTGTCTATATAGATTTTTTAATTTCACTTTTACCCATCGTTGAATTTTTATTAATCAATGTGAATGGAATCAATTTTTATTTATTTTATATGTACTTTTGGACTTTATAGAAGAAAGTACAATAATAATGTATTTTTTATACTTATATGGAATGGATATATTTTTATTTTTTCATAAAATCATTTTTCTAGGAATATTATCTTAAAGAATTTCATGTTTATAATAAAAAAACTAGTTCATTTTAAATTTTATCAGGTTTTCTGGGGAAGAAAATATTTTTGATGAATAAATGATATTTTCCTCAAGAATTAATTTCGAGTGTTTTATCAAAATAATTTTTCATCTATGATTAAGGATATGTTTCTAGTATACTATCTCCATTATTCCAATGATTAATTACATTAATGGTTTAATGGTATTTATAAAATCTATTTTTTGATGGATTATGTTATAAGGAATAATGATTATGAAATCCATTTTTTCCTTGGGTTATGATATAATGAATGAATTAAGATTGTGAGGAATACATAGGTATGGTTTCAATATTTGATGGGTGGGACATAAATATCTCTCTAATGCATTGGATAAAAATTTATATCTCATGATACCAACATGGATGCAATGGGAAGTAAATCTAGTTCATTAATGCATGGTAGTAACGAGGGGTGAATTCCTTTTTTAAATGAAATTTTCCCATTATGATGGTCTTGGTAATGATCCTTGGATAATATGGAAATGATTTTATATTCATATTTGTTTTCTAAAATTCAATTTTAATAAAAAATTTATTTTATCATCATTTATTTTTCATTATAATTTATGCCTTACATACTACCAATGATTATTTCAGGACTCATGGTTCTGATATTCAAAATTCATGTTCATTGTTCTACACACTTATGTTTATGTTTTGTTTGATGTTCCCCATATTTACCCATACTATGAATTTGAAAGAATATGTTTTAGGTTATCTTTTTTTATTATGATAAAAATAATGGTTTTAGGTAGGAAAACTATTGGGGAAGCTCTTTACGAGAGATGTTGATGATCTTTCACCGAGTAAGCAGAATGTGTTCCTTGATTCCAAAGACTATAAACTAATACAATAATTGGTAATAATTCTATATAATGTATTAAGAATTTCGAAAAATTATTGTAATATCTATGTACATCATGCTTTTTTTTAGAGCTGGTATCTGAGAGAAGGTTTATTCATCCTTTGTAAATTAGAATGCAAAATTTTTAGTGATATCCCTAATGATATTCATAAGGATTTTTATTGGGATTTACTAAGGAAAAGCCTCATTATAAGTTATAATCCTAGAATATTGGTAAAAATCATGATTATCCTTGTATTAAACATATTATGTTAGATATTGAAAGTACTCCTCGATGATTATTTTGTTTTCATAGTATGATCTTTTCCTCTCAAGATATTATTTTTGGATTTTAGCCAATGGATGGAATCCAAAGGAACCACGTTAATGCTGGATGTGATGGGAAATATGATGATTGTCCTCCTGAAAAACTGAATATTATTGGAACTAGAATATAGAATCATGTTTCCATGAATCCTTCTAATATTCAAAATGACCAAAGGAGGAAAAACAGTCTCTAGAATCCTTTTTAAGGAATTGTATTCCATCCTTTAGTGTAAAAAACGATCAATTAAATACTAAGAAATGTATATGTTCCATTAAAATAATATTTCTCATTCTCCACTATTCAGAATGTGAAAACATTAGGCTAGGTACTTGTTTCATGGATGGTAAATAAAATCTAGGGGGAACATTATCAAGAATACGATGAAACATCATAAAATTTTCTCCATGGATTGGGATTAGTTTAAGAAGTTATTTTTCATTATTTACCTTCCCTGTATTGTTCTTACAAAATGGGAGATGAATTTACCTATCTTTCTCAGGGTTATAATACCAAAAGAATGATCAAATTCAAGGGGAACACTAAAAATGATAGAGAAAAAAAGATTATTTTTTATTTTGTCTCAATGTGTGGAAGGACACATTGAGGAAATTGTATTTAGGGGAATGATAAATGATTTTCTGTAGGAAATAAGGTCATTGGGAATTTTATTGATGATTTAATGTGAATGAACTGAAATATCTCAAGAGTTATCCTTACACTAATCAATGTTTCATGTGAAAGAGAAATGGGATATATGAAAACCAATTCCCAAATCCAAGGGTTAATGATGATGCTCGACATCAGCAACCTCTTAAGAAAAAATTTAATGGGAAGTCACATGTGATGTATAGTAGGATAATAATATTATTGAAGGATTGAGTGTTTATGTAATGGGGTTCTAGAAGAAGGTTGTAGAATAAATTTTATGGAATTATAGAATTATGAAACATCTATAAATTCTTCAACAGTATTTTTTACGTAAGATCATATATTGAGTGGTACTAATAACCATGAAAAGTGATTGATGTAATAAGGTGATGTTTTTGTAAAATACATGATTAATGGAAAGGTAACCCTTAATATGACCATGATGTTAGGATAATGCAATATGTAAATATATATGTTGAATTAGAATAAAAAATTGGATGACACAAGTTTCATTGGAACATGTTATGTATTTTTGGAAAATTTGTTTTCTTTTTAGACATAATAATAAGGAAACATGCATGTTTTAAATAAGGATATATTGTAATTTAGTTTATTACCATAACTCAAGAGAATACTTGATGATGGAGACCAAATGTTTGGAATGTTACCAAAAAGAGATAACTTATAATACATGAGAGATAATTGTTAATCAACATTAGTTAAACTCTTTTTAATGTTTTAGATTTTCAATTTTGTAAGGTTATCCATTTATGGAAGGTTTAAATGAAACATGAGATTATTATTATAATAATAAATTATTGTGTCACCATAGATGTACTTATGTATATTTGATAACGTGTGCTTATCTTTTGTGATAAAGCATAGGGAATGACCTACCATTCTATTTTCTGGATCACATGATCTGCTAACTCTTCATCAATGAAAAAATCAAATTCATTTCATTGAATAAGAGATGAAGTATACATTGTTCATGGTATTACCAACAGATGGATTTTACAAAAAACAAGTAAGTATATCTTCTCATAAAAATTATTCATCATTATGAAAATGGACCATGATTTAAAAGGGTGTCTTATTATCATCCTTTTATGATATCAATGGCCAATTTCACTTTTCAATAATTTATGGTTTTGTAATTTTTAACTATCATTGGATCACCAACATTATTGTGATAAGTAAATTTATCAATATCTATGATTATTAACACATTTCCTCCATGCCCAAATTTTCACCTACTGCCTTCTACCTATAGTCCCAGTTATGATTTACTTTTCACAAATACTATTTTCAAACTAATATTTTTTTAAATTATGTTTAAGAATTCATTTATACGATGTGGGTATCTAATAAAGAAATGTTAAAGTATTAATCCACATATAACCCTAACTAATTTCGACGGAGAAATTAATTTTATGGGGATTGAATGTAATACACTAAGATTTGTATAATATATATTTTCTTTATTATCTTGTATGCTACACAAAGATATGATTGAGCTATATGCAACTCCGACATATCTTGTATTATAATCAACCCTATTCTGGGATTGTGCTACATACAATTTCATATTCTTTTGATATAGTTCATTTCTTGAAAGACGGAGTATAAGTGAATAACTAAATATTACAACCTAGTTAGTATAATAGAATATACGAATAGTATTAACTTACTTCCATAAAACTATTTCAAGGAAAATAAGTCTGTATATAAAGTAATGAATTCACTCTATCATCGATCGGTGTGGTAAAAAATAATAAATTCTTATGTAAATTTTATCCGTTGTTTTGGTCTATATTCTCCTTCAAATTCGGTGTTTATCTCATATTTTTGTGAAAAAACACAAAATATTTTCCTATCGTATGGTAATTCTTTTTCTCTCTAGAAGCGTTTACTAGTATTCCAATTAATTTTGAAGTTATGTTTTCAATACAAATCATACTTTGTGAAAAAATCAATTTCAAAGACACCATATTGAATGTACCTGATTGAATTCTATTAACAGAAGAAATAAATGCTATGAAAATAATAATAAGGGATTCATTTGGACACATGCTTTCCCATGAGGATCAAATATTCTTTCTCTTAAAACAAAATATGGATCCACATGAATCTAAATTGATATAATGAGCTTAAAAATATCACAATCAATAATCATTATCATTTCCCCCATGGTGGGGATTTATTCTATCTCTTACGACAAGTAAAATGTTTTTCATATATATATCTTCAGATTGGATACTATCAATTGAGGGTCAAAAGTGAATAAAAACATAGTACAACCTCCCATTTTAGGTATGGCACTATGAATTTATAGTTATGATATCTAGTATTACTAATGTTTCCAAAAGATTTACAGATTTAAGGAATAATGTATTTATAGGTTACCTTGATAATTATATGTTTTTCTTTATAGAATAAATTTCAAAATATTCCATGTGAATAGAGGAGCATGAAGATTACTTGAGAATGGAATAAATACCTTGGGGGAAGATAAGTTGTATGAATAATTTACCATGTCTTATTTTTCGATACAAAATGTTTAACGTTTTGGTTATATAATCTCAAGAAAGGTAATAATATTGTACCTTTCAAAGATAGAAGTTATTTATTGTGGGACTATACCAAAAACTATGATTGAGATCTATAATTTTCATATTTTTCTAGATATTTTCAACTCTTAGTGTATAATTTAGCATGTAAGAATAATTCACTCATCAAGTTAACTTATAAGGGAACCAAGTTCCACTGGATTGATGATCATACAATATTTCAAAGGATCATATTTTATTTTCCCTGTTTCTTTTAAAATATACAATTATCCATAATAATTTGGAAATTTTTATATTAAAAAGATGTTATTTAAAAATGGAAATCATATTTCTATCAAGAAATATTCATGGGTTATCTAAAAATAATTTACATCTATGGTAAAATATTTTGATGTTATATTCATTTTCCTGGGGATATGATCCAATGAAACCATACTTATTCATAATTTGGATAGCTTACAATTGACATGATGAGATTCTTATAAAACCCATTCATTTTATGTGTTTTTTCCTTTTTAATTTTTTTAAATGATTACATAATATTATTCTTTTCAATATGTTATGATATATGATGAATGATTTATGATCCTTTGGAACAAATATGTATGGTTTTCATAATGTTATTGGTGGCCCTAGAAATATTATCCCTCAAATGCATTGGTTAAATATTGACATTTTATGAGGTAATAAAGACCGGAATGGGCAGTGACCCAGTTGGGGACTCTTCATGCTATAATATTCATGGGAGTGATCCTTGAATAAGGATATGATGGATTAAGGTGTAAAAAAAATCCATTAAGATAGTAATGAAAGTGATAATTTTCTTGGGATATTATTTTTTTAATAATATTTATGCCATAGTCTTATTTCATATGCCAATAGAATGTTATCGTGGATAATGTTATTTAGTTCCTTTATGATTCAAGTATTGAGAAATTCCAAGACTCATTCCATGATTCGATATTATTATATATGATATATTTGGTATGTATTTTCAAATATTACACTCAAGCTCTCATACCCATATGTTCATGTTATGTTTTTGTGATCATTGATATATCCCCTATTTACCCTTACATAGAATCTGGGCTACATTATATATAATGTTTCCATTAACTAGGTTCTGAATAAAGGATTTACGTAGGGTATTTCTATGAAGAGTACCATGTAGGAAAATATTTTTAGGATATGTTGAATATCATTCATGATATAAAAATATTGTGTATCTGGTCTACAAGATTACCAAAAATTTATAGTCCTTGGGATTATATTTTGAAAATAGTTTTAATATCCATCTTTTAAGTTGTAATAACTAAGTATGAAATATATGGGTAACAATACTATAAATGATTGAATCTAACTACTAATAATACCCATAAAAGGAATTACTTACTAATAATATAATCCATTCAGTCCAACCCATAAAACCAAAAATATCTACATATGGATACACAATCCCAACACTAAACACCAACTCCATGGCCCAAATATACTTTACACTCCCAAAGAATTAAAAAATATAATTTAAAGACACACACAATGGGTAAATAAAGAAAAATAAACTAAAAACCACACAACTCAATTCGCAAAAGTATTAATTATTTATTTAAAAATATTCTCAAACCACTTTATCCATACAAATAATTTAATAATGTTTTGAAAATAACCCTTGGTATCCAATAGTTTTCACCAAAATTTAAACATATACTTATATCCATTTCATAGCTAGTAATTTTTCTAAATATATTTTTTAATCTCAAAACATATTGAAATCTATTTATAGAATCTATTTTATTTATAGATTCTTAACACACACAAAACTCCCAAACCATTTTATTCAAACATCATTACACCAATGATTTTTCTTTTCAAAATCAAGTTTTTCTTGAAAAAAATACCACAAATACCATTTACCTCTTATGGTTGAACAAACATACCATGAATAAAAAAACATTCCAAATAGATCTATATTAATATAATCACCCTTTATAATATTTTCTTTAAACAAAAAATTGATTACAAGTATATTTACAAAATAGTGGATCTCGGTGATAAAAATTTTTATAAAACATTTCCCATATGTGCATCTATAATGAAATAAGAATGCCACAACCATGATTTGTAAAAAATATAACTACTCCAAGATAAGCACTATGACTCATACTAACCTGCATCCATCCCATACTTGGATTCTCGGTCAAATACTGTCATCAACCCATGTGTTTTTACTTATAGAATAGGAAATACATTAGTAACATGGGTTTCAAACAATTCCATATTGGACAAGAGACTCTTGGTCCACCGCCCAAGAATCAACATGTAATATCCCCCGTTAAATAATATTTTTTGAACCCAAAATTATATTTTATTCCAATCATTAATGACCAAGATTAGATCACCCGAACAACACCAGAACATGGGTGTTTTCATCACCTTAGGCATGCCTTTAAAAATAAAAGTATTTATTGACTAGATATGATGAATAAAATAATTTATTAGGATAATATGCCTTCAAAATCATTCCCCAAATTTCATTCCCATTTCTACAAAAAAAATAGTGTGACTCATCCATATAAAATATAACCTAAAATCCCATACATAAAAAATATAGAGACAAGAGGGAACCCATAGTAAAACATTTCAATGAAATAAAAATTATATTTACTGCTTCATAAATATAGTGTTATTATAATAATATACATAAATAAATTTAACAATATAAATTGCCATGATGGCTCATTGGAGGATAAATCTACAATATAATAACTAAATAAATAAAACAACAATGTCCTATAAGACATCTCACATGATCAACCATATTGAATCCTTTTCCACCATAACCTTCTAGACCCAACTGATTTTTCATTCTATAGTTGATACATATTGATGAAAGAAAACATAAAATTATATTAATATACATGAAAACCCATATCATATGTGATAGAAAGGGTGAGTCCAAGGACCCGATAAGATTCACTTGCTCACCTTTATACACTAAGTGGTGTTGTTATTAGGTGGATGTGTATCAAAATCTTTGGTATGAGTTTAATGTCAAATAATTTTCAATCATTGATCAGACTCATATTTCTATGATTTTTTTCTAAATAAATTTAATTTCATTCATATCATACATTAAATGTAAAACTATGTTTAAACGATCTATTATATATCATTAATAATATTATTTAGACACAACATTCATAACCTTCCCAATAAATATTGTGGATTGAATAGGAAAAAAATTAATACTAAGTGGGATGGTTATATATAATGAAATTGTTTTAATAACAATGTACTAAATTCTTTTAATGGTCAGTATATGCTTTGAATAAACAATTTTCTCAAAAAAATGTTTTCACTAAATTTGTGAGAAATTTATAAAATTATTTTTGTCACATATTATAATATTTATATGAAAAATTAAAATAAAATATTGAATAAATAATCCAAAATAATCATAGGTTGATTTTTTTTATTTCGTTGAAACGTTTAATTTCATTATGAATAGTAAAACATACAGGTTGTCATTGAAGATTTCATTTTGTATAAATAATTTATAAAGATCTATTTATCTGTAAAATGGGTTTAAAATTTACTTTAATTCAATTATATTATAATTAATACATTTTTTTAATTAATTTCATATTGAATTGTCGACATAAATAATTCATTATTATGAAAATTTTCACTTTGGAAAAACAATTTTTCATCATATCTATGGGTTTTATTTTGAATTTATTTTTTTCCACATATATGAATGGAATTTGGAAAAAATAATTAAATTAATTAAATATAAATAGTTAATATTATAAAATAATTTCATCTTAATTTTTGGTAAAAATGAATATTAAAGACTATAAAAATTTATTTTCATCATTAAGGTTAAACTAGGTTTACCGGGGGTAACCTATAAATAATTGATTTAAAAAAACCGTGAAACTTGTCAAAAACCTATATATTTCCTTATTTAATTATTATATCCTATAATGATCCTGAATTTACAATTTTTTATCCTTACGGAATGTAAAAAAATGTGGGTACACATTATTTATTTCTAAACTTTCATTTCATTCCTCTACCCACTTATAAATGGTCACCCCTCTCCTCCCATCATCACATTTTTAAAACCCTTTTATATGACCAAGAAGTAAAAATATATATTCATTAATACTCTAACCACATATTATATTTAATATTTTTATTATGAATCCCTCTTAAAAAGGATATATGAATAATCCAAAATTGGCTCTCTTAAGAAGATGTAAAATTAGTAAACTTGTGTTTTTATTTTATTTATTATTCCACATTTTTAAGATATTATTAAACATTGATATATTTTTTTAGAAAAATAAATATATTTATTTTTTATTTTTTTAATATAATAACCAACATCTACCTAATCTTTTTTTGGATGAGAAACGAAATTGTCGATTTTTTGTACTGTAGATTACCACCTCTTGAATCAATGTAATTCATTTTCTATCACCACCTCTCACGGTTGGAAATAACAAAGAATTAATAGTTAGTATATGATATTTATTATATTCTTATAATTATATATTTATAATATAACTGATAAATTCTTATTTTTCATTCATTGGGAATTTGATAACATCACTCATTTATAAAACAGTCTACCCCATTGTAAAGTGGTGTGATTTGTTTTTCAAATACTCTATAAATGGAAGATAATGATGATAACTTTAATGAATATATGTCATATATATAATATAATATAAAATATATAATGTTGATATGTTATTTATCTTCTTTTTTCTATCTGTTTTGAATCTAGAAACAGTGTTCTTATGTACACATGCCCTACCGTCTTCATGAAAAATGTATTTCATTTTCTATCTCAAGGTTTTATAGATTACTCAAATGCAATATATATTACATTATATTATTTTAATATTATGATTAAAATTCTTATATGGCCAAACCATTATCAACGTAAAATAATTGAAAATACTAAATCCAAACATACCTGAAAAAAATAAGTACTACCCAAATCATGATTTTCATGAGGAATTGTTAATAAAAATTTTATGAAAAGTCCATGAGTAAAGCTAATATAAAATGATATATATAATTATGGTTATATAATATATTTATAATAAACCTATATTTATTAATCATAAGGGTTAAACATGCACAATGTAATTCTCGACTTAACGAAATATATTTTTAAATCAATTTTTCTTCTTTGGATATACATTATATTATATACCTATATTCTATTATGAGTTATATATAAATCCTATTTTATTGGTAATATAAATAAATTATTTATTATTATTACATTATATGTTTCATTTAATATTATTATTTCATTGGGATTATTGATAAATTTTGAAAATGTAGTAAGTGTTTTATGGTACAACCTCATCATTTATCAAAATTTGGTATGTTTATGATTCCAATGACCAAATATTATGATCTATATCTAAATAAACTAATATATTTTATTCAAGTCATTTTATTTAATTAAAATCAACATTCTCCTTCTACTTTCCTCTCATTATGTACTCAATAGTTAAAAATAAAATTTTAAGAGAAAACAACATTATTTCCCCCTTCGCTTGGAAATTGTTTTTCTTACATGTCCTTGTTTAATTTAAAAAAATATTTAAATAATGTTTTTATTGACCTAAAATGATTATTTAATGAAATTATTTTTCCATTTTATTACTTTTTACAAAATAATTAAAGTAATTTTCTTGTCATTTTACAAAACAGTCATTTTTTTCCTTTCATCTAAAATGTAAATGGAATATTGGTTTTAACATGCATGACATGTGTGTAATTTCCTGTAGTTATGACAAAATAAATTTTTAAGGATTCATTTATAATTTTCAATGGATATTTTTAATGAAAATTATTTTGAAAATGTTTTAATAATTTTAATTCACGATAAAATTGTTTACAAAGTGAAAAGTATATTTTCTAAAATAAGTGTTCCAAGTTGTTTTTTTAAAAAATTTATAAATAAGATAACATTCATTATTGGTACATAATATTTAATGGGGATGTAATCCAATTTTACCACCCTTATTCATTCTCTAAATGGTTTGTGTTGATAATGTTGAGAATTGTTTGAAATCAATCTATATTTTTTGGGTTATTTAATGATGAAATATTTATTATTATTTATTTATTTTTATGATTTCGGATTGATAAATATTTTATTATATTGTGGAAAAATAAATGTAGGTATTATGTGAAGGTTGTGACATATATTTCCATCTAATAAATTCGGTAATTATTAATCTTATATGTGCTCAATGAGAGAATGAGAGGTTATTTGAATCCTAAAAGAGGGTACATGGGTGGTTATCCCTGGCCTAAAAGAGGGTACATTGGAGGTTGTACCTAAATCTATGCAGGTACATAGTTGGTTAGATAAATCCTAGCATGTTATGAATGTATTGGTTAGTATCCTTGAAAAAAGTGTTTTATATGATTATGTGTATGCCAAAACATTGTGTCTTATTATAATGTTATGATCATATGTATTATTTACATTGATTCCTTTATGATTCATGTCTTATAAACTAACATGATTTAATCTATTAATAAATTTTTTAATCTATGATATATATCATGTTCTTTTCAAATGTTATTCTCTTCTTTTCATACCCTTATTATCATGTTATTCTTATGTAATCATTGATGTCTCCCACGTTTACCCTAACTAAGTATCTCAAATCACCCTTTATCATGTTTTATTCTAAATGTTATGAATAATGGTTTTATTTATAAAAATTTTAATAAGTATTCTATATATTAATAAATTATTTAGATAAGATTTAGTTCATCTATTAATATGTACTATTTTTTATTAGATGTTTGGGAATTTATAATATGTATGATAGAAAGGGTTATTTAACCTTTAAATATTATGTTGAGTCATTTATTGTGATATAGATAGAGATACATATAAAGATAATTCAATTTATAAACAAATTTATATGTATTTTGGAGAGGGATAAAGTGATTGCTTTCTAAAAAATTACATCCCTTTCCAGATACTACAAGTGTTTATTGATCCTGAATAGATGTAATAGTGCTAATAACTCAAAAATAGCTTATTGGGCTAAACTCAATCATCACCTAGTGAATGGAAATATGCCTTGTTTCAATCTTAGTTTTAAACTCCTGGGGAATATGATTTCAAAATTACCAAACACATTACAATCTATCATGAAGGATTTCAATAATCCCCATGAATGACTTTTGTAAACCGAATGACTAATATATTGAAAAAATGAGTCATGATTTAAACGTATAATAAATAATTTTACATGTTTATATGGTTTCCCACATTTATTATTGATTACTATGATATGATTTGTGATTTTAGTTAACTTTTGGCACCAGAGAAATCATGCTAAAACTAAATGAGATGGAAAGTTTACTGATTATGAGAAACAAAATTACATGATGACTGGAGAGAGAAATATTTTCATTATTTCTAATCATGTATCATGAAATATGATTAAAAACATGAACATTAGTGATATTTATAATGATTAAAATAATTGTAAAATTTATTATTATTAAATTTAAATTGTAGGGATCATAGAAGAATAAATAATTGACATCATTAATGTAAAGAAGGAGGGAATAAACACCAAGAAAAATATATATCAAATATAGGGGAATGTGTTATATATATATAAATTAAGGTCATAGATGGATGATTTTCCATGTAATTTGATATCTTATATGTGGGGAACATGGGAATTATATTATTAGGGGCCCTAAACTAATGGTTATCCCATATTCCATGGAAATACCAATTCTATTACAACAATTGATGTGAAACTATTGATGTAGGTTTATATTTGGATTTACGAATTATTCTGTAGAAGTATTTAACCAATTTTATTTCTATTATAAACATATTTAAGCATCTAGTGAATATATTTATTTTTTATGTTATTTTTATTCTTATAAGATTAATTTAAGAGTTATGAATGTGATCAATAGGATTATAATTTTATGGTTTATAATAATTTTATCTTCTTAGACTCAACTTTTTATATTCTACATAATGTTATTTTAATATGATAAATGGAATTGTGTGATATTTTTATAGGAACAAGGTTCAAAATGAAAAATTATTTGAGGAAGATTTATCTTTTGATAATTTTAAAGTATTGATAACCTTTATTATTTTTATTAAGGATCTGTATTTAGGTTATTTTTTATAATGTCCATAACATTACGGAATATTTTATAAGAATTAAATTGATATTTATTAGTAAAAAGGACAACCTTAAACATTTGTCAAGGTTGTGAGTATTAAACCCACAACTGAATGGTGATAAAGGTGAAATAACTACCATTGGGCTACATGGTTTTTTTTTGAAAAAATGATTTAATAGATAAAAAATATGAATAATTTGGTAACATATGTTGTATCATAATGATAACCATTGAATTTAAAAATGATATAGTTATAGATTATGCATAAAACAAATTCATGATTCTTTAGAAAAAATTCCCAGAACATTATTTAGATTAGCTATGGTAATTAATTCATTAAATATATCAAGGAATTATTTTTATTTATAGTGTTTTGATATATTTTTTTATAAGTATTTTATGAATATATTCAAATAAAAATTGTTAAACATGTTCCTTATAAAATGGTTAGAACAGCTTAAATATTACAGTTTCTCAATACATTGCCACTATGGGAAAGTAAAAAAGGTGGTTGATTATTTTGTTCAAAAGTATAATTATATATTATCTATGATGAGGATAAAAAATATCCAATATTTATTTATTACCCTGATAAGGGTATATAAAACATGATAGAAGAGGGAACCCATGTCTTCCTCAAATAAATTTCAACCATCTATCCAAATGAGGATAATAGTATCACAGAAGGGAGATATGGAGATTCAAAATAAGGTTATAAATATTCACATGACCATCCTTGATTATGATGTAATTATATATTTTAGGAACAATGTACGTGTTCCATCTGTAAATGATTGGTAGAAGGAGCTGTTAGAAGTGGCTCGAATATCTTCATTTCACATTTATCCAATAAGTACTATGATGTGTAAGGATTTAAAAGAGTATTTATAGTGGAACAGAATAAATGGAGATATCATATAGTTTGTATCCTGGTTCTTGGAATGTCTATAAGTTAAGGAAGAGAGTTGAAATCTAATGGGAAGTTACAACTATTACCCCTACCAGAATGGAAAATGGGAAAACAACACCAAGGGTTTTTCCATCAGACACCCAACGATTTCAAAATGAAATAATTCTATATGGGTTGTAGTTGAACACCATAAAAGTTCATATCAATTCATCTCTATTAGAGAATATTCCCCTCGGAATCATCTTATTATGTTATAAATCAAGTAAGTGGTAGGGTTTCATCGTTTACCACGTTCCATTATATCTGATCAAGAGCTAAGGTTTACCATAATGTTCTAGAAAATTCTCTATGAATTGTAGACGCCGGAAAAGTCCGTTGTTCCTAAACGAAGCTTCGGATGTGGAAAGCGAGGACATATTTGGAGTCGGAAGCCCGTTTCGGAAGGCCCGGAGGTCTTGCGTGGAATTTCGGAGGCCCGCGCAGAAAGTTGTAGTGTCGCGCGCAATCCTCCCGGGATGCGCGCAAAGCGCCGGGCCGGCGCGCTGTTTTGCGCGCCCGCTGCCAGCGTGACTCCCTTGCGCGCCGGGGCCCCGATTCCGCGCCCGCGAAGGGAATTTTGTGCCCGCGCCATGAATTCCACACCGGCGGCGAGATTCCACGCCCGGGGATGCCTATAAATACAAGGCGACCCCCAACGTTTTGGAGGCTGGTTGCCAGAATTCGAAGAGTCGCTCGTGCGCGCAATTCCACCCCCTCCGCGCGGAATGCCGATCTTCAGGTAACCTCCTTTATTTCGCGCAAGCAAGCCTCGGGGTTCTCCTTCGCGTGCAAACCCTTTGGCTTCTTTCCTTTGACCAATTCCTCACCTGAAGGCCTTCGCGCGCAAAAGCAGCCTCTTGCGCGCAATTGCCCCCCGGGTGCGCGCAATCCAGCCCGATTGCGCGCACCCCCCTTACTATGTGGCCATTCGTTAAAGAATGGGCCGTTTCCCCCGCGCGCTATCAGAGGCCCGGTGCGCGCAATCTCTATCATCCGCGCGCAAAGCGCTGGCCCAATTGCGCGCCAGCCCGCCCAATTGCGCGCTGACCCGCGGTATTGCGCGCCAAACTCCTCTTTTGCGCGCAAACCGCCAGGGTCGCCCCCTTTGACCCCCTGAGGGTACCCGCCTGCGTGGCGCCCGATTATCCTCATCCCGGGTGCCCCGCACCGTGCGTTGTCTTCCCGTGCGGCCCTCCAGGCTCGCGCGAAGTGACACATACCCTTTGGCGGCACTCATACGTCCAAGCTGTACGACGCTAAACTGCCTAGCCTCCATCGTCCGTGCTGCAAGACGTTAAACTGCCAAGCAAATTCATCCAACATGACGTTAAACTGCATTCGTCCGAGCTGCATGACATTAAACTGCCTAGCATATGGGCCTCCTCGAGGTGTAAGCCCCAGACCCCTTCGTCCTCAACACACGATGTTAAACTGTACTTCGTCCGGCAAGACGTTAAACCATCCGCATCACCCTATCCCGTGCCTCGCACGCAGGGTCCCTCCCGGTTTGGATGTGGCCCCCACCCGCTCGTCTCTGCAGGGATGTCGGGATTGGAGTGGCCTTCGCCCAAGGGAGTAGGGTATTACAAACCCTTAGTTTCTTGTGGGGGACTGCACATGTGTATCTCCATTGTGCTTCCCCACTGCCGAAGCCAGTAGAGGGCGCGACTGGGATCGAGGTGTCTCTTACTTTCGGCCCAAGTCCCTCTCCAACTGAGTTTTGCCGCACTCGGGTTGCCTCAGTGCGTAAGTCCTGACAGAACGAACTACGTAGACTTTGATCCCTGTCTCCTAAACAGGGTACGTAGGAAGCCTCCCTGAGGTTCAAGCCCACCACCTGGTCGTCCCGGTCGTATTCACGTCGGTTCGTCCATCAGTGGACCCCTCCCGGGTTCACATTTGCATTGATCCACTCGGCCATTCCATCCCCCTCTGTGTGAGGTGGTTTAGTTCAATCCTCCACCCGGTAGCCTCGACCTCTTCGTGAGTCGGCTTGCCATCGTCCAGCATGACATTAAACTGTATATCCGAGCTACGTTGACTTTGATCCGCGCTAACGTGTGGTATGTAGGAAGCCTCTACGGGGTCCAAGCTCTTCACTCCATCATCCATCTTGATCCTTACCCGGGCCGCCACATCCCGGTGGGGTCATGCCATTTCATTCCACTCCACTTCACTCGGGAAGCCGCCCATGTGCTGGCCCCAGCATTGGAGGTTCCCCGCAAGGGGTTCTGTCATCTGATCCACTCCTCGTGTTGATCAGTCCGATGTCGTCCCCGTTGGACGCTAAACTCGCGGCATACCCCGTGTTAAACATGGGAAGCTGAGGAAAACCTCAGGTAACGCAGTTCCCCGCACCCAGCGTGGGATGCCTCAGGCCATCACGCCTTCGAGAAGCCCTATTAGGGACGGAAGGCAGATATGCAGAGCCGCAGTGTTAAGACACGCCCCCAGCACCCAGAGCTACCCTATCTCCTCACCGCAGGTTGCTGCCCCGACCAGACCCCTTGGAGCGTCTGGGCGGAAGCAGCATAATTAACTGGTGTCCATGAAGATATGGCGCCGGGAACGAGATTCACGAACATTCTTAAATCTATGAGGGAGACCCGGATAAGGCGACGAGTTCCGAGGAAACTTCCACGGAAGAAGGAGTTGATGTCCCATCATCCCGGTTTCGATCAAGGAGGAGACGTCCCTGAATAAGGGACGGATGCCGCCCGCCTTTGGAAAGCGGGACTGCAGGGCCACAAGCCGCGCTCCCATCCCCTTGGGTCGACGGGAGCACGTGCGAACGCGTCCTGGCGGAACAGCGTCGGAACGGAAACCCGACGCACATCCGCACCGAAACAGAAAAATGGTGAACCCGACGTGAATCTCTTCTCCTCAATACGAAGACCGATAGCTTTCAGAGGTGTTGGAAGATTAGCATGTTGCCCGACCGAGCATTCAGCACCGGGGCACGGAACCCGCCAGGGGCTGGGGAGGGGAAATCGGGCACTCCGTCTCACGACGTCGATGGCCTGGGTTCCCCCCACGGAGGGCGTTGTGGCACTAATGATTGGTAGTCGATTCTTTTTCCTATCAGTTTTAATGGGTTCTTCTCCCTATCTTCAGGAATCAGGTTGCCCGATCCAGTGCCCGATCGCCGCCCGTCCACTGGCGCAGGGGTAGGGGAAACACCGATGCGGCTACTCCACGCGGTCCCGCCCATTCCACAGCGGTCCCAGCAGCCACAGCTGCGGGACAACCACGCCCTCTCTCCCCCTCGGAGGTCATCCAGAGAAGGGTGATCAACAACTTGGTGTGGAGATATGAGGAAGAGGGAGTCATCCCCACCCGGGACATGGCTCGCCTAGACCTCGAGGAAGCTGCACCTCGCCACCAACGCCGCCCCCGAGGGCCGCGCAGGGAGGCACCGCTGCCTACCTCGACGTCCAACCGCTTCGGGTGTTTATCCCCGGAACGCTCCGACAACTCCTTCCCCTATGCGGATGAGGTGGAGGATGTCCGGGACCACCCTATCCGAGATTCGCTCCAGGGATCCGCGTTTAGGGCTCCTGCTAGGCCACGTTGACACCGCCGACAGGCCTCTCAAGTCGAAGAACGAGCTCTCCACCTGCCTGCACCGCTGATCCCGACTAGTCTATCCGGACGCCATCATCGGGCACGAGCAGAAGAGAATGCCCACCTTGGGGCCCTAGCAACGGCGGCCGCGTTGGCCCAAGCCACTGTTGGCTCCAGTCACCAGGCCCCTGCGCATCCTGAGCAGGGGCACTTCTATGCCCGACCTGGATCGAGGCCCCGACCGCCCCAAAGGCAGGTTGGGTTGACTCTCCCGGTTGCGGGCACAAGCAATAGCCACCGCGGACCACCTCGCGGTAGCGCTATTCACTTGAAGGGTCCACTCCGTGTGGCCGATCCAAGAGGCATGGGTGATCCCACCTTCCGATCCCGGACCGGAGGCCTGCCCGGAAGCATCTCTCCCCGCGCCCCCTTTGATATCTGTCCCGGTGCTCCTCGCACCTTGGTTTCTAGTCCTCTTGGCCCCAGCACCGGTGCGGCCAGAGGACGCCAGGACAAAGATCAGCCATGCCCCGAAGAACCACCCAGGGGCAGGAAGGCGAGGCGTCGACGTAGAGGGAGGAATGTTACGGAATTCCAGACAGAGATCTGACCGGTTCGTTTCTCTGATACAGAGGCGGAGTATGATTCGGCGACAGAGCCCTCCCCCCGATCCCGCCAGTCAGGGGCAAGGGTAGGAATGCGGCACGTCAGCCTCGTACTTCCCGAGAGCGAGATCGATATGATCCCCGCTTCTCTCCAAAGGTATATCTGGAGTAGCGAGGGCCTGGTAGACCCCCAAGGATCAAGCTTGCGGTTGGTACCGGCCCCTCCGGAAGCACCTTCTGCCTCGATCGGAGAAGCCGGAGACCTTTTCTGGGGACCGACGGTCGAGCCATGATCCAGTGCACCCTCGGCGAGCACCGACGCTACGGCAGGATGTTCGCTCGCCGGCCCGTCCTATCGTGATGTGGTAGCTGGGTCACCGCAACCCTCAGAGGGCGGCCCGGGATGTGGAGGCCAATCGGCCTGCTCGCCGTATTCACCGCCGGCCAGCCCAGCGGCCAGCCCGCCGGCCCAGCGGCCCGCCTCGGCACCACTGCTGGTTCCCCGTCCATTCCCAGTCGCTGAAGGGGACCAAGGAGACCTGGGTCCCGAGTTTGAGTCGTGGAGCTTCTGGACCGTCCTTGTAGAGGGCCACTTCCCTGAGAAGTTTTGGCCAGTCGCAGGACCAGACTTTGATGCACCCGAATCGCTCACCCCGGATGAGTTCGAATGCTTCCGCCGAACTCTCCGGGAGACTCACTCCCGTCTTCACCGCCTACAAATTCCATATCCCGGGAGTCAAGCGCACCTGGAGGATATTGGTGAGTAGTGCCGTCAGATTGACCTGGCCACGCTCCCCGCGGTTCGGCACCCCGGGTCATTTGGGCACCACAGGGCCCTCCAACAACGATGCGTTGAGTGTTTTCAAGTACTCCGCAAGGTTATCGGGGAAGCCACTCCCCACGTGTATATCCGTGGATGGGGGCAGTACGCTGACCTACGCTTCAGTGCGATTCACTGACATCCCGATTCGCTGGGTGGCCCTGAGGGTACATCCCCAGGGATGGAAACGGTCAATATGGCTGACCTGTCGGGAGAGGGGAACGACTTGGAACTTCTCGACGGGGTCTCTCCCCCCGAAGACAAGCCATCATTGGATCCGTCAGTGAGGGTTACTCGTCACCATAGGAGCCTCCTGGGTCTCCCCAGACCCACTGAAGCACTGATGTTGAGCCGAAACGTCAGCAAAGGTAAAGAGCACAGCGGGGCTATAAAGCCCGCCGACCCATCTGCCTCCATGCAGAGGGCAGAGGAGGATCCCGAAAAGGCCACGCTACGTCAACAGCTCGCCGAGCAGAAGAATCTAGTTGACCAGCTCCTCGCCGAGCGCGCTGCAGAGCGGCGGCCTGACTACGGTAATCCTAGGCCAGGACAGTAGGGACAGGAACAACCGCTCCTCGACGAGACTCTCCCGGGCAACCGTGATTACGCCGTGTTTGCCGACAAGGGAGAGGCCATTGCCTATGGCAAGAGGGCGCGGTATGTTTCACCACACCCTCCTGAGCGGCGTGACTACCTGAGAGACCCCGCTCGAATTCCTCCCGTTGCCCCAAGGGCCGCTCCGCCCGCCATCCCACGAGCTGCCGAGTTCGACGACCCGGTCGACGACCCGATCGAAGGGCCATGCAATGCGCTCGTGGTTAGAGATCCTCGCCAGGACTGGAACCCATGTCCGGACGATCCGATGACGGCACTCATCACCCGCTTGGAAGCCTTGGAGACTCGGTAAGTGGCGATCCCACCGGACGGCAAGCCATACCCAGCAAGGGTGGATGACATGCCAGCACCTCCGGGATTCGGGAACCCCACATTCGCCCCCTTCAACGGGACTGGAGATCCGCCACAGCATTTGGCCCATTTCAACTCGAGGTGCGGGTCTATGTTGGGAACTCCGGCGCCGCAGCAGGCCGCTAAGCTTCGCTGCTTTGTCCAGACACTGGAAGGGCCAGCATTTGTCTGGTACAGCCAGCTCCCCGTCGGGTCGATAACTAGCTGGGAGGACCTTCATAGACAGTTCCTCTACCAGTTCAGTTCCACGACCCGGAAGACGAGTATCACAGACCTCTTCAAGTGAAAGCAAAGGCCTGATGAGCGAGTCGCGGATTTCGTCGCCCGATGGAAGGGTCTCACGTATTCCCTTGACATGCCATTGACTCAAGAGCAGTTGCTGACAATGTGTGTCGGGAACGTCAAGACCGAGCTGGTCCCTTCCTTGATCACTCAGAATTACCCCAGAGGGTTCAGGGACTTCTCATACAAAGCTCAACGTCTTGAGGAAGCCCTGCAACAGGCCAGTCAGGCACACCCGCTGCCTCCTATGATCCCTGCAAGGAGAGTCAGCAGGGATGAGCCCGCTGCTGTTACCCAGATAGAGGCCCCCAGGCAGTTGGAGTTGCTGCCGGTGAGGCCAGCTCCACAGCCTCACAGGAATCCGCCTCCACGGGCTCAGTTCCCGGCCCAGCAGCTGTATCCCCAGAACCGGTCGGCCCCTCCGCGTAATGTACCGCCACAACCCAGGCGAGATAATCAGGGTCCACCTCCTCGGCAGGCTCCTCCAGCCCCTCGTCAAGACCACGCTCCCAGGGCCCCGCGATACCTGACTTACTCATTTCACGAGGATCAGGTCCCCGGTTATTTCCGGAGCGCCCTGAAGCAGAGGATTGTGCGATTGCCTCAGTGTTGGAGGCCAGAGGAAGCACATCTCACGGATAACCCCCGCTACTTCCCTTACCATCGGGCCCTGGGGCACACCATCCGGCGATGCTACGTGTTTAAGGACTGGATCCAAGACTAGATTAACAACAATGTAATCAGGTTGGGCCCAGCTCCAGCGCAAGTGGCGGGTGTGTTCGTGGGATCAGGTGACGATAGTGGCGACGAGGACGAATGGCAGCTGGTCACCAATCGCGGATCCCAGAAGTATAATAACTGGATGGCCCGCAAGACGATCATTCGCGCCCATGAAATCATCCGTGCGCGCTTGAATCAGCCTGAGCCCCCAGAATCTGCGGGTGCTGCTTCGGCATCGTCATCCCAGCCCGCCTCTTCCGAGAAGAGAAAACGGCGGCGGCGCAAGAAGGAAGAGCGCGCCCCACCAGTTCCGCCACTATCCCGCACTCTCTGCGATTTCATGCCCCCGGAGATGGGATTCCCTCCTCGGATCCTCCCGGTGATGAATGATTCGTCCGATGACAGTGTTGGGTACGCTTCGGTTAATACCGTCGAGCTGGTAAATCCCTTTTCGGTTCCCGACGTTGAAGAACACCAGGTGGACCTCCCTAGTGTCCCCGGTCGTCGCCACCGTCGGAGGAACCGCATCAACAGGAGTCGTTGGGGAACGACAGTTGGTACCTCCAGCCAGGCCGTGCCCGCCACTGAGACTAGGCAGCAGGCTCAAAACCGAGCTCAGCGCGCACAGCCCCCCCATCCGGGGATGACGGATTCGCCTCCGCCACTGTTTTTGGTGTGGGACCAGGCAGAACCGCCTCAGCCGCGCCGCGACCAGCTCCGTCCTGCCACGAGTTCATCCCGGCCTCCTGGCCCCAGTACGGTGACCACATCCCGGGCTTCAACCAGTGAACAACGAGATGCGCCAAGCACCAGTCGGCCGCCGGTCCAACCGGCAAGGCCTGTCATGCCTCCAACCGCAGAGCAACCTCCTGCAACCAGGGGCTCGCGCTTGGCAAAAAAGTATGATGTCCTGAAGCACTTGGCCGAAATCCCAGCAAGGCTCTCCATCCTTGAGGCTCTGCGCATGTCACCTGAGATGCGCGAGGCGCTCGCTGAAGCCCTGAAGAGCCCCCTCCAGTTTGAGACGGAGGTTGCGGCTGCAGAGGCCTTTCACGCCGAAACGATCGAGGACGCCGAATGTCAGGCAGTTATCTCGTTCTCTAGTGAGGATGAAGACCCTTCTATACAGGGACACATTCGTCCGCTGTATGTTACTGACCAGTTCAATGTCATTGAAGTCCAGCGCTGTCTTGTCGACACGGGGTCCGAGATTAATCTGATTCCAACTCGGACGCTCCGGAGATTGGGGTTGTCTGAGGATGAATTGATTCCCTCTCACCTCAGGATCCAGGGGTACGACCGCACCGAGCAAACTCCGGTCGGCAAGATACGTTTGAAGACCCAGTTCGGTGACCTGGTTGCCAACACCGAATTCATCGTGGTCTCTCAGGACACTGCGTATAACGCATTGATGGGAAGGCCATGGCTCCACCTTCATGCGGCGGTTCCCTCATCTTACCACCAATGCCTTAAATACTCCCTTAATGGTCGAGTAGGCGTGCTTCAGGGAGATGCCTCTCCTTTTACCTCATGTGAAGCCCGCTATCTGGACGCGGACTATTACAAGAGCAAGGATAAGCAGATCCTGGCAGGTGAGGTTGAGCCTGTCGCTGTTGGAGGTGATCCCTGGGCAAGTTTGGATGACGCTTACGTCCTCCCGATCCATCGGTTGGATGTAGCCATGGTCTCGATGGCCTGTGAGTCTCCTGATGAGATGACCGCGACCGCCCATGCCAGCACCAGCGACCCAGCAGGATCTGGTAGCCCCAATGCAGTTTCCAACGCAGTCTCTCCCGTGGACGATCCCTCCCCGAGTGAAGAGGACGTGGAAGATGCACCCCCAGCCTTTGAGGAGGGCGTCTCCGCCACGGTCGATGAGTTAGTACAGGTGAACCTTGGAACCGAAGCAGATCCAAGACCCACATTGGTCAGTTCCGCCATGCCCTCTGAAGAGCGGCAGCGGTACGTGGAATTCCTCAGACAGCACCGTGATGTGTTCGCTTGGGGCTATGACGAGATGTCGGGGCTAGATCCTCAGGTAGCCGTACACCGCCTTGGTCTCCCGGCTAACGATCGCGGGTTCAAGCAGCCTCCCAGGAAGATTCACCCATTCCACGGTGCCATGGTTGAGGCCGAAGTTGATAAGCTTATCAAAGCCAACTTCGTGAGGGAAGTTCAGTACCCCAGATGGCTGGCCAACATTGTGCCGGTCAGGAAGAAGAACGGGCAGATCAGAGTCTGTATCAACTTCCGCGATCTCAACCGCCACTGTCCGGAGGATGATTTTCCCCTTCCGGTGACAGAGCTGTTGATCGATGCCACGGCGGGATTCCAAGCCCTCTCCTTCATGGATGGATACTCCGGATACAACCAAATCCGGATGGCCCCTGAGGATGAGGAGTTCACTGCCTTCAGGGCCCCCCAAGGTATCTTTTGTTACCAGGTCATGCCCTTCGGCCTGAAGAATGCAGGTGCCACCTATCAACGGGCGATGCACCACATATTCAAGCCAATCCTCGGCACACTGGTGGAATGCTACGTCGACGACTTGGTGGTCAAATCGTGCCAGCGTCAGGACCATCTCAAAGATCTTGAGAAAGTGTTCGGCTTCCTCCGGTCTCGCTTCCTGAAGATGAACCCGTTGAAGTGTGCCTTCAGGGTCACCTCCGGGAAGTTTCTTGGCTTTGTGGTAAGATACCGGGGTATTGAGATCGACCCAGAGAAGATCAGGGCGATTAGCCAGATGCCTCCCCCAGGTAACATCCGGGAACTGCAAGGGTTCCAAGGCCACTTAGCCTATATACGCCGGTTCATCGCGAATCTGGCCGGCAAGTGTAAGACCATTTCTCGGCTCATTAAGAAAGGCACCACCTATTTATGGGATAAGGAGTGTCAGACCGCTTTCGAGGAAATCATGCAGTACTTGCTTCAACCTTCGGTTTTGATGCTGCCTGTATCCGGGAACCCGCTGGTCCTTTATGTGACCGCCCTGGAACGGTCCCTTGGTGCCCTTCTCGCCCAAAAGAACAACGAGGGAACAGAGAATAGCCTCTATTACCTTAGTCGCATGCTCCTCGATGCGGAAGTTAGGTATTCCCCCATCGAGAAGAGCTGCCTGGCGCTCGTATTTTCCGTACAGAAATTACGGCACTACTTGCAGCACCACGAGGTACAGTTGGTTTCTCGGGTAGACCCGTTGAAATATATCCTGAGCCGGCCTATGTTGACTAGACATCAAGCGCGGTGGGCTGTGATTCTCCAGCAGTTCGACATTAGGTATGTGTCTCAGAAGGCCATCAAAGGGCAAGCATTGGCGGACTTTCTGGCTGCTCACCCAACCTCCACGGATCAACCGCTGGATCTAGGATTTCCTGATGAGGCCGTTCTCTCGGTCGATCGTGCCGATCCATGCTGGCAGATGCACTTTGACGGTGCCTCCCGGAGCCCCACAGGTAGAAGACTCGATAATCCTAAGCTCAACAAAGTGGGTTTGGGTATCGTCTTCATTACCCCGGAGCAAGCCGTGCTGCCATACTCTTTCCTGTTGTCAGAGGGCTGTACAAACAATGAGGCGGAATACCATGCCCTCATCACTAGCCTCGAGTTAGCTCTCGAGATCGACGTGCCCCATCTGTGTGTGAAAGGGGACTCCGAGCTGGTCGTTAAGCAGATCAATGGTGACTATGTTGTCATGAAGCCGGAACTTGTGCCATTGCTGGAGTGCACCCTCCTCCTGATGGCCCAGTTCCCTTCTCGGCCAGAAATTGTCCATATTCCCCAGTCGCAGAACGGTCGAGCAGATGCTTTGGCCAGCCTTGCTGCGTCACTCGCAGAGCCTGAACAGGACAACCTGATCGTCCGCGTGACGCACCGCAGGATCATCGCTCCCGTTATCCCGGAGGGAGATCGCGGCCTGTCGGTAAGTAATCTCACCACGGTTTCCCCTGTGCCTGGAGCCCCGAGTACCACAGATATGGCAGTCGAACCAGCCCCTGATTGGAGGATGCCTTTGGTTGAGTACCTCCAACATGGAATTCTCCCGTCGGATCGGGCCGAGCGTGAGCGAGTTCGACACCGCGCATCGCAGTTTGTCCTCCAGAGCAGTCCCGGCCTGGAGCAGATCCTCTACAAACGCGGATTTGATGGTGTTCTCCTCCGCTGCCTTCAGGGAGTTGAGATCCCACGAGTCATGCAAGAGGTTCATGTTGGTTCATGTGGTGCCCACCAGACTGGGCCGAAGCTTTCCCACCAGATTCGGAGGTTGGGATACTTCTGGCCCCCCATGATCCATGACTGCATCGAGTACGCCAGGAAGTGCCATGCGTGCCAGGTTCACGCGAACTTTGTGCATCGGCCGCCGGAGACTCTCCATACCACCAGGTATTCTTGGCCCTTTGCCGTCTGGGGGATGGAAGTTGTGGGACCTTACCCGCCAGCGATGGTTCGCCAGTGCCGGTTCATTCTGACCGCCACAGACTTCTTCTCCAAATGGGCAGAGGCGATTCCGCTCAGAGAGGTCAAATCCTGTTCTGTCGCTGACTTCGTGACCTCCAACATCATTTTTCGATTTGGAGTGTCGCACTCTATCCTCACGGATAACGGAGCCAATTTCCGAGCAGCCGAGTTGAAGAAGTTGTACGCCAAGTACAACATTCGCTCGAACCATACATCTCGCTATCATGCGCAGGCAAATGGACAGATTGAGGTGTTTAACAAAACCCTCTCTAACATTCTGCAAAAGATGGTTGGTCAGAACAAGAAGTGTTGGCCGGACAAGCTCCCCAACGCCCTCTGGGCTTATCGGACGACGACTCGCAATTCCACACAGATGACCCCTTATTCCCTGGTGTATGGAGTTGAGGCCGTCCTGCCCATCGAGATCCAGTTACCGTCCTTGCGCACTGCGGTCTATGACCAGCAAGCGCCGGACAGAGCTGCTGAAGCCCATCTAGTCGAGTTGGAAGCACTGGATGAGAATAAGCTTCGCGCTTTGCACAACTTGGAAAGGCATCAAAGCAGAATGGATCGAGCCTTCAATAAGAAGGTTCGCCTCCGCTCTTTCCTGCAGGGTGACCTAGTACTGGCCCTAAGAGCACCAATGATACCCGGCAAGAAGCCGCCCAAGTTGGAGCCTAAGTGGGAGGGACCTTTTGTCGTCCACAAGGTCTATCCTAATGGCGCTTACTCCCTAGCGACTATGGATGGTGAGCGTGTTACTCCTCCCACCAACGCTAGGTTCCTCAAGCAGTACTTTGCCTGACTGCATTCGTCCCACACGACGTTAAACTGCATTCATCCCGCATGACACTAAACTGCACTACGTCCGAGCTACAAGATGTTAAACTGTTCGGCATTCGTCCTGCATGACGCTAAACTGCACCTCAAGAACTACGTGCGGCTTGATTCCCATCCTTATGGGATACATAGGACCGCCCGAACATTCATGTTTCGGGCCCAGCCCCATCCTTCGGGAACTTCCATCCCATCTCAGGCCCTTGGCCAAAGTGCCTCTGGGTATGCGGCGTATGGTGTGAACGCGGGGCTATGCCCTCATTCACGTCGGTTTTCTCGCCACGCTGCACGCCCCCCATGTTTGGGGATGCTTCCCGCTCCCCCCCTTTTCTTTATCGTCCTACATGACGTTAAACTGCACTTCAAGAACTACGTACGGCTTGATTCCCATCCTCATGGGATACGTAGGATTGCCTGGACGTTTGTGTTTCAGGTCCAGCCCCGTCCTTTGGTTGCTCTCATGGTGAGTCCTCTGACCCTTTCCGGTGATCTGTTAACATGTTTTGGGTACTCCAGTCTATGACCTGTAGTGTCGGATTCAATCCCGACAAGTCCTGTGTTACTTGTCAGGACTCGCGCTTCCTCTTGTTCGGGCCTTCACCCAAAGTGATCCTCATTAGCGGTTTGGATACGATGCCTCAGTGCTCTACTACCGCTCCGGGTCGATTTACCGGCGGGTCCTGGGCTGCAAATCGATATGAATCCTTCGCTTGAGCGGTTGATGCTCGTTTGCTTACCTCATCCTAGGCTGACGCGATCGGATGTTGTGTTGCGAATATGGTCAGCAACATCCTTGATCGCCATGTCGGCTCTTTCAGGCTCTGAACATTGGTTGCACAGTCCTCATCACACTCCGCCTCTGTGCGTTGTAGTGGAATCTCGGCACTCTCTCTCTTCATACTGACCTTCAGTACACCTCTACACGTTAGGCAGGCCAACCAGGGTAATGGTGTCTTTCGAGACTCCCACGATCTGAGCACCAAGGATATGTTCTAATGTCCTCCCTAAGGGCCATGTGTAGCTAGACCCTCGTCCCCATGAGGATGAAGGGGTCGCCCGAACAATCGTGTTATGGGCCCAGCATAGCTGGAGGCTAGCATCTCTGCCCCTCGGTTGATAGACATATGCAGGCCCCTATCCCAGGATCCTTCTCCTGGAATTTTGCGTGACCGCAGGGCTGGGATGTGTCCCCACCTCCGCTGTGTCCGCCGTACCGCAATAAGCGAATTCCTCCATGGTCCGAGCCACATGAACTTAAACTGTGTTGCTTGGTCTTACCACACGACCGTAAACTGTGATCGTCTTGGCCGCCCGACGAGAAACGGCACTGCATTATGATGTTCTCCGCGGGGGACACTCACGTTGGGCGCTGGTTAATAACCACGCCATTTATCAATGCCTTTCATGGCTTGATTATTGTGGCGACGCCAGGTATTTCTTAATCATAGGCATGTCGCTGCACAAAGAAAAACCATCCACCTTTAAGGACAAACAAGAAATATCAAATACCGCTTCTTTTGGGTGCGAGGGCCAGACCCGCACCCCTCCCCGCGCTGGTGCCCGATGGTGTTGCGCCGCACTTCAAGAACTACGTGTGGCTTGATTCCCATCCTTATGGGATACGTAGGAACGCCCGGATGTTTGAAACTTCGGGTCGAGCCCCCACCTCTTAAAGATTCCCCCTTCTCTTGGGAATCCGCCGCCTTCGGGTCACCCTCAAGGCGTGTCCATCGACCCCTTGCAGTGGTCCACCGGTGTCAAGAGTACTCTGGTCTATTGCCAGGAGGGTCAGGTTCAGCTTGGTCAGGTTCCTTCCACCTTTCAGGCTTCATGCTCCCCTACATTCGGACCCATCGCCTACGCCCTGGGTGGAACCCCCGTGAGCGGTCTGGATACAATGCCTCAGTGCTCTCCCACCGATCCGGGCTGGTTCCCCCAAAGGCCATGGGCAGCAAGTCGATATGAATCCTGTGCTTGAGCGGTTGATGCTCATTTGCTGCCTCATTCCATCAACGGTCAGTGCGATATTGATGCTGCTTTTCCGCCACGGTCGGCAGTACTCCCATATCGTTATGCCGGTGCCCCCAGTCCTTGAGTGAATGGCCGCATGATTCACATTACGTTTTCCACCCCCATTCTGACCAGGAAAAATCTCGGAACTCTTGACACTATCCCTCAGTGCATCTTCGCATATCCAGGGGATAGGACCACGATGTGGGGTACTTTGAGGTTCCTATGGTCCGAGCTCTAAGACCATAAACTAAGATCTTCCCCTATGGTCCGAGCTCTACGACCTTAAACTAAGATCTCCCTAATTGGGGTTTTACGTCATGCATGACGTTAAACTGCACTATCAGAACTATGTGTGGCTTGATCTCCAGCCTGATGGAGTATGTAGGAACGCCCGGGCATCTCGACTCGGGTCCAGCCTCAGGGATCGCTAAATCCCGCCCCTCCTCGTCGCCGGTCGTTTGGCCTGGCTTCTGGTAGAGTGGTGCGGTTCCCTGACTCATCTCGGGATGCCCCATTGCAATGATGGGAAGCGACAGTTGCCTCGTCAAAGAGGTTCTGTCTGAGAATTGGGGTTATTCACGGCCAGATTAGTGCATCCACCTAATACGCTTTCCCCACGGTGGCGCAATTTTGGGAGCGTTAGATTCTGTCCAAACAAATCATCACTTCGCCCCACGCTTCACATGACCTGTTGATCCGGATTTCCACCCTTGTGCCTGAAGGAACCCCCAAAGCGGTATTGATGATGACATGTGATCCGCCTCCTGCAATATGAATGATGACCTTCGGTCCGTCTATTGCAGTAGTATGGTCGATTAATCCAGTGTCCGCTTTCTGTCTTGGGCATTTCCTGGACGGGCGACCGTCGTGGATTTCTGAATTCGGGACACGCGATTCACCCTTTCTCATTTCCCTATGTTCGGATAAAATCTCAACGCCCCTAGCGTTGTCCCGCTCGTGTTTCAGAACAAGTTGGGGGGATGATACATTGATTAGGTCTGAGGTCTCCTTTCCTAGGAATGACCTCCCTCTTTTCCTTAGAAATCCAGGCCCAATTGTGGATGCCTGAAGCTTGGTTAACGCTCCCTCAAGGCAATGAATTGTGGTTGAACACGTTAAGCCAAAAGATGCAGATAAATATATTGGTTCATACAAATGGATCGAAGTATTAAGTAGCGAAAGCAAAAGGTTCTGGGAATGGCAAAAACAAAGCCCTTAGGGATTAGCATGCTGAATGAGTCTTTCCAATGCCGCTACCCTTTGGCTGGTGGCCTCCAGAGCTGCTTCTCGCTCTCTGCATGCCCTCTCTTCGCCGGTGGTCGCAGCACGCAGTTCGTCGATCCTGGCTTGTGCATGCTCCCGCTCGACTTGAAGTGTGACCATCTAGTGGCCCGCCTCCGTCAGCTGTACCTGGGCGTCATCCAGCTGGGCCGTCAATTGCTCCACAAGCTCAGTACACGCTGCAACGAGGGCCTCCTTCTCTGCCACCTGCCCTTCGAGGCGCCGGACTTCCTGCTCCGCCGCAAGAAGCGCCCGCGTGTTCTCTGACACGTCCCGACGCTGTGCGACGTCGGCACGCCGGCGGCTCTCGCGCATCTTTTCGTCCATGAAATCACGGACCGTCAGATGGAGGCGTTGAGCATCAGCTCCCCCGGCACACAGGAAGCGCAGCCAGGTTTGAAGCGATCCCATGCGCCCCAGCCACTCCAATGAGGGTCGCTTGAGGAAGCGCTGGATGCACTTCCACCCCCTGCGGCGCGTTATCCGGCTCTCCTCGACCGCCTCTGCGTCCGAGTCGTCCATCTCCTCGGGGTCGGCAGGCCGGTAGGCAGGGAAGGCAGCCAGCAGGTCTGTTGTAGGGTCCGCCCCTGGGATGTCCTCACAGGGGATAGGTTCCCCAACATCTGGGCGACCTTCTTCTCTCGCACCAGCGGCGTTGACACCCTCATCAGCCCCCGACCTCTCTCCGATGGCAGCACCGCCGGCGTCCGCTGCCCCCTGACCAGCAGTCGGTGGGGCCGGCTCGGTATGAGAAGTCTTTTCTGGAGTAGGCGGCATTTCTGCCACTGGTCCACTCGTGGATGGCCCGAGTTCGACGGCCCGACGAGCCTCCAGTATTGAGATCACTGCGCAAGGCATGCCCTGGTTAGTCACGGATCGTCAACGGCAAGCACCAACAGTAAAGTAAGAAGACTTACGGGAATCCAGAGCGTCATCTTCCGCTGTCCCGGCTGCCTCAGGAGAAATTGCAGCAGTGGACCCCTCAGCGCTTGTCAATTCAATGATGGGTGTCTGGCCCCCGCCTTGTCCTGCTGGCGCCTCTCCTACTCCTACTGAGGATGCCTGACCAACATCCGTGCACTCCTGAGAAAGGTGGAGAAATGGGTTAGAAGCTGCATAAGAGAATGGATGAAGCGTGTTGAGTAGGGATAAAAGCGGACCTCGAGGAGCTCAGTGATACCAATACTGCCAGAGCCGGCCACCTCGCCGCTCTCCCGCGGGCTCCCCTGATGGGACCTTCCCTCGGAGCCTTCATCCTCCCCCGTCTCCTCCTCTTCCTCGGAGTCGTCGTTACTGTCATCTTCCTCCGGTGGCATCTGTTCTAGAGCAGGCTCTAGACCAAGCATCGCCTTCACCAGAAGGGACGGCTCCGCACGCTGACCACGTTGGCGCGCGTACTCGTCCATGGCCGTCAGATACGCATACCGCCGGTGGAAGTTCACCCTGTCGGGGACCTGAAGGCGCCCGACCTCTGGTAGATGGATTCCTTCGCTGGTTATCTTCTGCCAGATGATTTCGGTCCCCAGCGACTACCGCAGGGTCATCCAGGCCGACCACAGCACTGGGAAGACTGCATCGTGGGAGGGTTCGACCAGACGCCTTACCTGCTTCCCGGGCCGCTCCTCGACCTCCGCATGTGCCCCCTCTCTGGGCGCTGAAGTCGTGGCGGCAGCCTGCGATGTGCCCGCCGCCGAAGTCCTTACCCGCGCCGGCTCCGCTGCTTGGCGCGCCTCCGTTCTCCCCCACGTGACGGCGCCTCGCCTCCTTCCTTGACGCCTGGTCTCCGCACGGGTGACCTCAAGCCGCCGAACTGGCTTCCGTAGAAGCCCCTCGGGGTACGCGATGACCCAGTGTTCGGCGTACTCGGTTGCCAAGCCTGCGTCGACCCCGGTAGGAGGGAGAGTGATGACATCGCCAGAGCCGAAAGCGGCGAACATTAGCCACATCTGGCGAAGGACGCAAGGGTTCGTCTCCTCCCGGACAGTAGGGAATACCCTCTTCGGCATCCGTTGAAGGCACACGAACTGCCTGGCGAACCGGGTTGGCACGTAAGGCTCGCAGATCACCTTCCCATCGATCCGAGTCACGAGCACCCCGCCCCGCATGTTCAGGAAGTATTCGTGCTGCTCCAGCGGACCCTGTCCATTTTCGATCATCTGGCCAACGGGAGTGGGGAATGGGATGAAGTTGAAATTGGCGTGATTGCCAATCCGAATCCTCACTCCCTCCTCATTTAGGGTCATCGGAGCGACCCCCGCAATGTTCAGCAGGGAGGGTCGCAGGCCGTTGCCCGGAGGAATGACGGCGTTTGGAAACGTGTACCCACCGAGGTGAGAAGCCACCCAGCCGTGGAAGAATTGAAAGGGCCCACAGACCCTTCGTGGCGACCCCCCTCGTGAGATGCGTCCCAGGATGGCGTACAGCTTAGCCAGCACTAGGACCCCGAGGTTGTATCTTTTGTTGGCGGCCATGGCGCCCGCCATCGCCAGTGTCGCCGGGCGGACGCCCATTCTCGCGTCCCGCACTGGCAGGAGCCACCCACTCAGAAAGGCGGCCAGGAACGCCGCGTACCGGACATTTGGGTCCCGGGCCTCGATGACGCGGTACCCCCATGAGCGGTAGTCTCCCGTCTCCAGGACCCGCCAGTATGACCCGTTCCGGCTCCTCTGAGCCGCGGTCAGGCACCGGTTCCCCCGGCCTGGCATCTTGACCGTGGGGTCATGCTCCAAGAACTGGCTGAACAACTCCTTGTAGGCTATGTCCTTGTGGAAGTCCTTGACCCCGAGCCGCTCCGTAGCCAGGTCCAGTAGATGCCATGTCAGGATGGGAGTCCGTGACCTGTCGCCCCAGGTGTTCCTAGGAGGCAGGAACTCATCGTATTGGTAACCCTCCAGTGGGATACCTCCGATGCAGTGGATGTCCTAGAGACCGATGCTGACCTCCCCATGGTGAAGATGGAAGGTGTTGGTATCCGGGGACCAGCGGGTGAACAGCTCCGGCCCGAGCTCGGACTGCTGGTAGAAGTGGAATTGTGACGTCCACACCGCCTCAAACAGGCCGATGTACCGCAGCTCCTCTGCGAAGTGATCACAGGTGTGGCGTACCCAGAACGCCCAGGACCACTCACTGGTGAAATTGCCCCCAGAACGCAAGTCCCAGTCCTTCAGCCAGCCCTTGGTGTCGTCGGTGACACTCTGGCGATACGTGCTCGAGTATAGGGCTGGTGAGTTCTCCGCAGTAGGCTCACTCCCGGCAATGGTTCGCGTCCTCGGGTTAAGGACATAGACATCTAAGTGCCTGGTCTCCCTGGCAGGATGCCCATTGTTGGTGATGTTATAGCGGGGAGGCTCGTTCTCCAGAGTCACCCAGTTCCGTGGCGCATCAACCACGAACCCTGGCACCGGAACCTCATCCAGGATGCCATAGTTCCAGAGCGGCAGGTTGTCCGACAGCGGATATGTCTTCTGGGCCGGCGTCAGCAAGTCGAACAAGGATTGATTGTTGGAAACAATCTCCTTGGCTCCGTAGACCTCCCCGTTCGCCGCTATCTCAGCTCTGCGAATGGCGGCATCCCCCTCATTCCCTTGATTCGCGACCATCTCAGAAGCTCCGGGAGTCGTGTGGGTTAAGGGATGAGGCGTGCGGAATCGGAAGAGGCTGGTAGAGAAGTTTGAGAGTTGGCGCGCAATCCTAGTGGACGACGCACAATCTGGATAGGTTTGCGCGACGAGCGGGTGAATTTCGCGCCGGAAACGGCAATTTCACGAACGAGATCTTGGAAGCTTGTCGCGCGGAAAGCCAATGTACGGTACGGGGGACCCAGGGCCCCTATTTATAGGTGAGGCCGGGTGTCCGTGCTGCGCGGAAAGTGCTTTGCGCGACCGCGATAGCGAATTTCGCGCCCGACGCCCTTTTTTGCGCGCCACAGTCCCGCGCCACCCAGGACTTCGGCATTCCGGCGTCTCCCTCGGAACCCGATCGTTGCGACCGCTCGCTGATCAGATTCCGAGGGGGGGCTTTTGTAGATGCCGGAAAAGTCCGTTGTTCCCAAACGAAGCTTCGGATGCGGAAAGCGAGGTCATATTTGGAGTCGGAAGCCCGTTTCGGAAGGCCCGGAGGTCTTGCGTGGACTTTCGGAGGCCCGCGCGGAAAGTTGTAGTGCCGCGCGCAATCCTCCCGGGATGCGCGTAAAGCGCCGAGCAGGCGCGCTGTTTTGCGCGCCCGCTGCCCGCGCGACTCCCTTGCGCGCCGGGGCCCCGATTCCGCGCCCGCGAAGGGAATTTCGCGCCCGCGCCATGAATTCCGCGCCGGCGGCGAGATTCTACGCCCGGGGTTGCCTATAAATACAAGGCGACCCCCAACGTTTCGGAGGTTGGTTGCCAGAATTCGAAGAGTCGCTCGTGCGCGCAATTCCACCCCCTCCGCGCGCAATGCCGATCTTCAGGTAACCTCCTTTATTTCGCGCAAGCAAGCCTCGGGGTTCGCCTTCGCGCGCAAACCCTTTGGCTTCTTTCCTTTGACCAATTCCTCACCCGAAGGCCTTCGCGCGCAAAAGCAGCCTCTTGCGCGCAATTTCCCCCCGGGTGCGCGCAATCCATCCCGATTGCGCGCACCCCCTTACTAAGTGGCCATTAGTTAAAGAATGGGTCGTTTCCCCCGCGCGCTATCAGAGGCCCAGTGCGCGAAATCTCTATCATCCGCGCGCAAAGCGCTGGCCCAATTGCGCGCCAGCCCGCCCAATTGCGCGCCGACCCGCGGTATTGCGCGCCAAACTCCTCTTTTGCGCGCAAACCGCCAGGGTCGCCCCCTTTGACCCCCTGAGGGTACCCGCCTGCGTGGCGCCCGATGATCCTCATCCCGGGTGCCCCGCACCGTGCGTTGTCTTCCCGTGCGGCCCTCCAGGCTCGCGCGAAGTGACACGGACCCTTTGGCGGCACTCATACGTCCAAGCTGCACGACGCTAAACTGCCTAGCCTCCATCGTCCGTGCTGCAAGACATTAAACTGCCAAGCATCTTCGTCCAACATGACGTTAAACTGCATTCGTCCAAGCTGCACGACGTTAAACTGCCTAGCATATGGGCCTCCTCAAGGTGTAAGCCCCAGACCCCTTCGTCCTCAACACACGACGTTAAACTGTACTTCGTCCGGCAAGACGTTAAACCGTCCGCATCACCCGATCCCGTGCCTCGCACGTAGGGTCCCTCCCGGTTTGGATGTGGCCCCCACCCGCTCGTCTCTACAGGGATGTCGGGATTAGAGTGGCCTTCTCCCACAGGAGTAGGGTATTACAAACCCCTAGTTTCTTGTGGGGGACTGCACATGTGTATCTCCATTGTGCTTCCCCACTGCCGAAGCCAGTAGAGTGCGCGACTGGGATCGAGGTGTCTCTTACTTTCGGCCCAAGTCCCTCTCCAACTGAGTTTTGCCGCACTCGGGTTGCCTCAGTGCGTAAGTCCTGACAGAACGAACTACGTAGACTTTGATCCCTGTCTCCTAAACAGAGTACGTAGGAAGCCTCCCTGAGGTTCAAGCCCACCACCTGGTCGTCCCGGTCGTATTCACGTCGGTTCGTCCATCAGTGGACCCCTCCCGGGTTCACATTTTCATTGATCCACCCGGCCGTTCCATCCCCCTCTGTGTGAGGTGGTTCGGTTCAATCCTCCGCCCGGTAGCCTCGACCTCTTCGTGAGTCGGCTTGCCATCGTCCAGCATGACGTTAAACTGTGTATCCGAGATACGTTGACTTTGATCCGCGCTAACGCGCGGTACGTAGGAAGCCTCTACGGGGTCCAAGCTCTTCACTCCATCATCCATCCTGATCCTTACCCGGGCCTCCACATCCCGGTGGGGTCATGCCATTTCATTCCACTCTACTTCACTCGGGAAGCCGCCCATGTGCTGGCCCCAGCGTCGGAGGTTCCCCGCAAGGGGTTCTGTCATCTGATCCACTCCTCGTGTTGATCAGTCCGATGTCGTCCCCGCTGGACGCTAAACTCGCGGCATACCCTGTGTTAAACATGGGAAGCTGAGGAAAACCTCAGGTAACGCAGTTCCCCGCACCCAGCACAGGATGCCTCAGGCCATCACGCCTTCAAGAAGCCCTATTAGGGACGGAAGGCAGATATGCAGAGCCGCAGTGTTAAGACACGCCCACAGCACCCAAAGCTACCCGGTCTCCTCACCGCAGGTTGCTGCCCTGACCAGACCCCTTGGAGCGTCTGGGCGGAAGCAGCGTAATTAACCGGTGTCCATGAAGATATGGCGCCAGGAATGAGATTCACGAACATTCTTAAATCTATGAGGGAGACCCAGATTAGGCGACGAGTTCCGAGGAAACGTCCACGGAAGAAGGAGCCGACATCCCATCATCCCGGTTTCGATCAAGGAGCAGACGTCCCTGAATAAGGGACGGATGCCGCCCACCTTTGGAAAGCGGGACTGCGGGGCCACAAGCCGCGCTCCCATCCCCTCGGGTCGACGGGAGCACGCGCGAACGCGTCCTGGCGGAACAGCGTCAGAACGGAAACCCGACGCACATCCGCACCGAAACATGAATATCCTGATAAAGAGATGATATTCATCCCTACATATCAGCCTCATAAAGATGGTCAATTTGAGAAAATAATTCAATCCCTAGAATATATATATATATTTCAATTGATTCCAAATGTGTTTTTGATCAACACCTTCAAGTAGTAGAGTTTTCTTACTACAATAAAATTCACTTGAGCATTCAAATGGAACCATATGAAGACCTCGATGTAAAGAAGTGAATAAATCCAATGTATTGGGATGAATTTTGTGTAATAATTATATTGGAACCTTATTTGGATGGTGAATTTTTAGATAAGGTTTTATCTATTAAGAAACACTTAAAGTCGCATAATGTTAGAAGGGAAGTTATGCTAACAATGTCCGGTGTGATATAGTATTTGTTGTTGGTGATAATTTTTTTTAA
The DNA here is from genome assembly GCA_963277665.1 of Viscum album. NCBI lineage: Eukaryota > Viridiplantae > Streptophyta > Magnoliopsida > Santalales > Viscaceae > Viscum > Viscum album. The sequence continues at coordinate 368,612,350 of OY728146.1, forward strand.
AATATATCCATTTAAGAAGGTAATGTATTTTTATATAATAATATACTAAACAATATGTATATTAGTCCCTATGAACATCTTGATCATATAAGGATTGTAGCAAATTATTTGGATCTTCCACAAAACCTCTATATTGTTCTGAATGTTTTCCATGTATATATTATATGGAAGTACATAATTGATCTATCACATGAAATTAACGCATGGAAATAATTTTAGACCATGAAATTTATTTTAAGGAATAGCTTATGGAGATTTTATATTGTAGAGAAAATGTACAATGAATCAAGATCACTCTCTTAGTAAATTTTTTTGGGTGAAACCAACAATTTAAAGAAACTGATTCAGAACATGGGGATATAATGAGGTAGAAGAATTATCCTTTTTTGTACTATAGTGAAAAATTTTGACTGTGAAATTTATTTTAAAGGGGGTAGGATGTATCACGTAGATAATTTTATGATTTTTAAACAAATAAATTTCATTTCTTTGATATCTTGTCATAAACTCAAAACTGAGTTTTAACAATCCATGATATACTATTAATATTATTATCTAAATGTGTAAATTATAACCTAAACCTTAAAATTTGTTGAATGAATAGGAGTAACCAACATTTTACAATTATGTATAATTTTTATATATAAAAAGAGCATATTAATAAAAATGTCCTAAATTTTTTGGAATGTTTTTATATACATTGACAATAAATTTTTTATAAAAAAATTATTTTAATTTTTATCAAAAGTAATAAAATAACTTATTTAAAATTTTAGAAAATATATTTAAGAAATTTAACTTCATTTCATGAATCAACCATTTTAAATTAGATTTAGATGAATGTTTTATATTTTTCAGAAAATGTTATTTTTTACAAATAGTGAAAATCCCAGTTTGTATTTACAACTGCCTTTTTTAATGAATTTATAAGGTTCCTTTTTCTAAAAGGTTTTATGAGTAAAATTTTATCAATATTATTATAAAAAATAAATTTTCTTCTTCTTAATTAATAAAATATTGACTCATGATATTAAATATTTTTAAACATTTGAAAATTTTCCCTTCGAGAAACCACTTTTTCCTCACATTTGAATGTTTAATTTTAAATTAAAATTTTGAAATTCTATGAATGGAAAAGAAAAAAATTATAAAATATATTTAGTTACTATAATTAATATTTTATAAAAATTTCAAAATATTTTCTGATCTAATTTAACTGTAAATTAATTAAAAACTACTTATAATAGTTATTGTTGAAAAGATCTTATAAGGGGTTTTACTAGAATGATATGGGTTAAAATTGTATATAATAATATGAAAACCCCATTTTAAGGAAATATTTTTAAATTTTTATCTATTATATTGTATAATAGACCATTTTTTATTCTTTTGACATAGGAAAAACATTGTTACACTTTATTAGATTCAAAAATTCAATTTGTGTCCCCTCCCACGCTAATTAAAGTCCACCTCCTATCCTCTCTACTACACACTTCCAAAACCATTGTGATTATATATTACCTACCCAAATATCTTGTAAACAATCCTAAACATATCCTGTATTCCATATTTAAATTTTTTTATCCCACCTATGATGGCTTTATTAAAACGTAAAAAAATTTCTGAATAAGAGGTAAAATTTTTAAACATGTGTTTTTAATTTATTTCATCATACACCTCATTAAAATATTAATCGACTATGATAATATAATAAGACCAGTAGATCACATAAATAGATATATTATTATTTTAATTTCATTACATAAATTTTTATCATATTCTGTCAAATGAAAAATGAAACCATTGATCATGCGTATAGTGGGTTACCACCTCACGAACCCATGTTATTAATTTACCATCACCACTTCTCATGAATGGGTATAATAATGGAATTAATATTTATATATTATTTTTATGCTATAATTATACATATAAAATTATAATATCATAGATAAATTATTTAATTATATTCCATGGAAATACTCTAATGTTGCACGTATGTACAACGGACTCCAGCATCACGAAGTGATGTGATTCCTTTTCCAATTACACATTACATAGAAGATAATGAGGACATAATTAATTAATATATGTGATATATATGAAATAAAAATATCATTATAAAGGATATATATTAAATATTTTCCTTTCATTTCATCCATCATTAATATGGAAATATCATTCATGCATTTGTACGACCTATCTTCCACATAAACAGTGAAATTCCTTTTCTATCTCTATCTTCAATAGATTAATATAAGTAAATATATAATTGATATTTAAGATATTTATGAAATGGAAAAAATTATTTATATTTTTGAACTAGAATCCATGTAAAATTATCAATAATTCAGATTCAATACTTTAATGAAAAACTATGTAGTTATTAGCTATAATGTTATTTTAATAAGAATTTGTTAAAAAATGTGTAATAAAAGGTCATAAGTAATTAAAATATTATATAATATATATATGTGTATGTGTGTGAGAAGATATTTATTACATGTATAGTTTAATTATATTTATTATAAATTGTTTTTGAACATGTATGAATGATGTTGAGACATAACATAAGGGGTTTTTGTCTCCATTTGCCTTTTTGAGACATGCATTATGTTATGCATGTATCTTATTTTATGAGGTGTATAAACATCACCTTTTAAATTTAATATCATGAATTTATTTACCCACATAATATAATATCTTTAATTTAAATTTATTCTTTCATGGGGCTTATGAATCAATTTTACCATAGAGGTGGTGTTTTTATGATACAATATCATCAATTATCTGGAGTGTTTATATTTCTGATTCTGATTATGAAATATTATGATCTATCTCTCAAAAGACTGATTAATTGTAATATTATATTTTTATTTAATTAAAATACATTTGTTCAATTCATTTTACTTTCTTTATCTAATAAATATTTTAAAATAATTTTTTTAAGAAAATAGACATTATTTTTCACTTCGGTCGAAGATACATTTTTTCTAAAATCCATTTTTTCCATAAATATTAAATAAATTTTTAAAAACACTATAATGATTGTTATTGAAATATCATCTCTTTTTTGATTTTTTTAAAAAAAATATTTGGAATATTCATATCATTTTCCAAACAAATCCCATTTAGATATTATCAAAAATTAGAAAAAAAAAATTCCTTTACCAAGAACATTATGAATGAAATTTTTTTCCATCATGAACACATAATGAGATAAAGATTACATTTTTAAAAAAAAAATTATTTCCATAAAAAATTATTTTTTAAATGTTTCTTAATTATTTTTTTTTTGAAAAATTGACTTTCAAATTGGAATAGTTATTTTTCTCAATAAATGTTCCCAGTGGTCTTTAAAATTATTTTTCCATAAAAGATGATGTTATTTGATGTTAAATAATATTTTATCAGTATATGATCTAATTTTACCATCATTTGTATTTCTCAAGATGGTTTATTTCTATTATGAAGTAATTATTAGGAAACTTGATCTATTTTAATGGTTTATTCTACAATAAAATGATTATGAAACCAATTTCTTTTCATGGGTTTTAATATAATGAATTTTTCATGATATTATAATTTAAAATTGTATGGATTATGTGTTTGGTGGGACCCATGTCTCTCTATAATGAGTTGGTTAATGATTAATGTTATTTGAGCACCAAGGGTACATGATATGTTATCCCAATCAAAATAGAGGTTACATGGCAGGTTATGCAAAACCCAAACAGGGTATATGGGAGGTTATCCAAAGCCCAAAGTAGTTACATGGGTGGTTATCCCAAGAGTATTTTATAATGAATGTCTAGGTGAGTATCCTTGACACAAGGTTTTGTATGATTATGTATATTCCACATATTTGTGTCATATGTCAATGTTATGATCTAAGGAATTATGCACTTTAATTTCATTATTATCCATGCCTTATGAACAACCATGATTTATTCCACGATTTATTATTCTGATCCATTATATAGAGTGTTTTTTTTCAATAGTTATTCTCATGTTTTAATATCATTATGCTCATGTTATTCTTATGTGATCATTGATGTCTCCCTTTTTACTATCACTGAAAATCTGAGCTCACTAGTAATTACGTTTTATTCCAATGTTTATAAAGGAAGGTTTTATGGTGATAATTCTAAGAGGGGTGAATGATATGATGAAATTAGTGGGTTAATATATTGCTCAAATATGAAAAACTTATTTATAGTTCCATGTTTACAAAGGCACTTGAACTGAATGACTATGGAATGGATCTTAATGTTATGTAATTAATATTTATCTACTAAGATTTAATATTTATGTATGATATGTAAATTTCAATATAACAATCGACACCCAAAAATATAACATCACAACCATATGTAGATAAAACATGTGTATAAATTTATAAAACCCCCAGCAACCCAAATAAATCACACTAATACTAGCCAACTTCGGACATGACCCACCTTCTTATGGTTGATAACCTACATTCCCATATTACCCATTGATGTATTCCCTATAGAAATTACTATATAAATAGAGTGACTCGTTATGGGGTATCACTATATCATCAAAAATCACACATTTGAGTACAAACTAAACCATAAACCATCTCACTACAAATTATAAAACCCCATAAATATCATGGGAAATGAATATAAAAAAGGAATCTTAAAATTTTCAATAATAGGGGCCCAAATATCCAGCACATATAAACCAATAAAAAATCCATATGTAGGAATTCAAATAGGGTGGAATGATTAAAATAACACTGATCAATAATCTTATGAAAAATAAAATGGGAAAATAAATGAATGGGGCATGGCCATATGAAATAACAATCATGGTGCTAATGCACAACCACATTACATATCATTATTCCTAAATGGGGTTATCTTCAAGACTACCGATGGAAAACCATTATCTTGATAACATATACAAAAGTAATCATAGGGGTTGGATCCCATTAAATGATTATGTAGATCATGATAACACCAAGAACACATGGTTTTTAGGGCAACCATAATATTTAGAAACAAAAAAAGTATCACAGCTATAGTCATACCACAAGTGGTTACCTATAAATATCCTAGTAATCTCTATTTCAAATAACCTATCATCAGCTCCCAAGGGTTTATTTTCATGTGTCCTTACATGCGTTTAAATTACACAAGGAAATAATACACTAGGTGTTTTATTTTAAAAATGGGATTTGATTTCAATTTATGAGAGTTCATCCATAGCTAAAAGATGTTTTTAGATGTTGTTTATGATTTGGTGAATGGTCGTGGGGTTTGAGTGACTTCCAAAAGAGGATTGGTCATACTAGGATGATGAAAATTAATGTTTTAAGACATTCACAATGTCTGAAGTCATTAATAAAATAAAAAGGGTTCCATGGGGTGTGTCAAGGGAGTTTTTTATGCTAACGTGGGACAGTATTGGGGAATATAAGCTTCATATAAAAATTAATAGCCTGATCCTAAGAATCATGTTGGGAATGTAGGAAAATTTTATCTTATAAAATTTTAATTGGGGATCCACAATGAATTTTCACGAAAAATATTGGATTCATGAGTAGAGAATCATTTAGACCACCCCCTATATCATTTCCTCTCTTTTTTGGGTTTCTCCGAGTGTCATTATATACTTCTAGAGGTAAGGTTTTCCTCCTTTAGCATTTAAATATAATGGTTTTCTATTAATTCTTCTAGAGTATTGAGTAAATTTATAATTTTTGATGGGTCTATCACTCCACCTAGACATATGGGAACTTGATAAAAGTTTTTTATACTAATACGCATTGTTTCAGTAATGGTGGGTCATTATTTTGATTTTTGGAGGGTTTTATCCCTAATTTTTTGACTAGTGAATACATGATTTTAATTTAATTTCCAACATTTCATAGGAATGAGGGTGTTTTGGGAGCAGAACCCACCTCATTGTATATGGTTTTGACCAGACTGGTTGACTTTTTGATTTTTTATCCATTTATTCCTAATTGGGTTAAATGGATACTTTTTTTATAAATTTAATAAAGAAGTTAAAGATTTGTGTATAAATGGTTTATAATTAATTAAATTTTTTTTTCATGAGATAGTAGACTAATGATTTTATGATGTCTAGATAGACTTGCATGAGATTGTGCATGTGTTTTTGAGATTCACATAAAATGGGGAATTGATTTTATTGATGTGGGTGGTCTCATAGGCTTACCCATATAGTTGATTAATTTTTTATGTGGATTTAGTTATGCAGTCTCACTACCAAAGGTGTGACCATGTAAAATAAAAAAAATTATTTTAAAATGGAATGACAAGGTATAATTCACAATGTGTTGAGGCTGTGAGGGACGTTATCACATGTTCTATTTCCTTATCCAACAGTGTTTTATGCCTTAATTATAACCTTAACACTGGTCACCCATAAGAGTGTGTGTGACATAAAATAAGATTCAAAACCCTAGTAGTTCTCATGAGTACCTGGATTTGTGATTGACCTAGGATGATAAACCATTGAACTCTAATATATAGTTGGTGAGTGGGACAACCTAGTGAAACATTAACTATTAAGTTGTGTTCTGTTCCATCTTTAGAAACGTTTCTGATGTGATGAACATAATTCAGCTGAAAATTCTGTGACACCCTATTGATAATTCCATTTGATGTGACGTCCTTAGAGTATCAGTTGTTAACCCATGATTTTGAATGAGATTGAGAACCCTAATTCAGATTCCACTCATTTTATATGCCCCAAGAGACTAAATTGGATGCCCCATTGACATATAAGATTTTATTGGGTGCTTATTGGTTTTGGAAGTGATGGTTGTGGGTGTCACCCTAAAACGTGAAATAACATGTTGGTCCAATGAGGAAGAGATGATGATGAAGAGCATAGGAATACTTACCTCACTTGTTTAATATTTATTTTAATTAATATTTCTGAATGATGAAATGTGACTGGCCAAGACTCTTATTAATAATTATTTAGTCTTGTAAAAAATGTGATTTCCTATGATTCACAAAATCAATTAATGAGATGGATGAGATCCTTGTACACCCAATATAGCTGAGATATGGTATCACATCTTATTGGGGGTGAATTCCTAGTCTGGATATCATAAAGAGACATGGATAATGTAGAAGTGTATGCGTAAATGTGGTACATGTGAGCTATCAACAAATCAATGTGATTTTGTGTATACGGAAATACCGATAGAAGAAGGTATTCATTCGATATAGTGATAACAATGTGAATTCTTAGGTTTTGGGATTCGAATGATGAAGCAAACAGGGCATCGTGAATTCCCAAGATAATTGAGATTTGAATGGTGATACAAGGTATTGGTAGGGACTATATCCATGATCAAGGATTATTTTAATCCCATGGGTGACTGTTTTATTACATTATTTTATTTATCAGATACCCCATATGATCGGGCAGACACAGCAGATACGGTTCGACTATGGAACCATTAGATATTTTATGACATGTATTTTTACTAGGGTATCTTGAGAGGGTAATCCCATTGATTTCTTTGGTCATCTATGAGTATGTAACACCTGGACTGATAGGATTTTCTAGGGACTCCCATTCATATGAATCAGAAATCAGCTTGACATCGAGAGAGGATAGGCATTACTATGGTATTTAGCCTAAGTAATTGAGGATATAAAATTCCCAGTGACACCTTAGTGTTTGGTATTAATCAGTTCAGTTGTGAGAAATGGATACTAGTGAGAGTATTGACGTTGCATAAGGTAAAATTCATAATAAGAGACAATATATTATTGGATAAGGTATATATAGAGGATTGGTGATTGATTTTGGTCATAGAATTCATTACAAGTGACCTCTAAAAGGGTGATGGTGATAATGTAGACATGTGGTTAGGATGATGTGCTTAGAGATACTATAGCATTGAGCCTAAGAGGGTATTAATGAGGTGTATTTATTTAATTTAGTATGTCTTCTAGTATACTTACTATTATAGGTGAGCATGACATATTCATTGATCACATCATATACATGTCAGTACAATACCACATTGGTGGTTGTCTACTTGTTTGGTGATCATGTTCTTTGTAGCACCCCCCCCCCATTTCACATGGGTACCCGATAAGTTCTCTCGAGGTTATTACATGCATGGGTTGTGAAGAGTACCATGTGGTAAGATCTTTTATCGATATGTTCAAGATCAATCATGAAATAAAAATATTATGTATCTAGTCTACAAAGACACTAACCCATTATATTACTTTGGAAAATATTTATAAAATATATTTAATATTCATCTGTTATGATGTAATATATATGTATGAAATATATAGGTTACTATACTAGAAATGGTTGAATTCACTTAGTATTACTCCCTATAAAATGAATTACGAACTAGTAATATATTCCTTCTAGTCCAGCCCTCAAAACTAAAAATATCTACATCTGGATACTCAATCCTAACACAAAACACCGACTCCATAAGCCACATACACATTACACTCTCCACACAATAATAAATTTTAATTGAAACACCCAAAAAATTGGCTAATTCTTTTCCATCAACTGAAAACCACAAAACCCAGTTTGTACAAGTATTAATTTTGTATTTAAAAATCGACATAAACCACATTATGCATGCCAAAGATCTAATTATTTTTTAAAAATAACCCTTCGTATCCCAGGATTTTCATCAAAATTGAAACTATAAATAAAATTTATTACATAAGCATTAATTTTACTTAAAATTTATTTTTTTATCAAAAAATATTGAAATCTATTTATAGAAGTAATTTTACATAGATTTTATTAACACCAAAATGTCCCAAAATATTTAACACACACATCCTTACACCAAAAGTTTTTCATTTCAAAATAGAGTTTTTCATAAAAATAAAATACCCAAAAAACCATTTAACTTTAGTGGTTGAACAAACATACCATGAATGAAAAAACCATTCCACATGGATCTCTATTAATATAATCAACCTTTATAATATTTTTTATGAAAACAACAAATTGATTATAAGTTAGTTAATTTATAGTGTATCTCAATAAGTGAACATATTAGAAAACATTTCCAATCTTCCCATGTGTATTGAACTATGAATGCCGCAACCATTATTTTTGAACAATATAACTAACTCCTAGATAAGTCCTATAACACATTATAATCTTCATTTATACCACATTTTGATTCCCAGTCTAATACCATTGTCAATCGTAGTGTATTTACTCATAGACCTGGAAATACATTACAAACATGGGTTACAACCTAATCCATGTTGGACGTCATACTCCTGGTCCACCTCACAAGAATCATCATTAAATATTTAACGTTAACTAAAAATCTTTAATCCCAAAAAAAATATTTTATACTAATCATTAATGACCTAGATCAGATTAACCAAACGACAATAGGACATAGGGTTATGCATCACCTTAGGCATGCCTCCAAATATGAAAGTGTAAATTTACTAGAAATGAGGACAAAAATAATTTATGAGTATATTTGACTTCAAAATAATTCCCCAAATTTCATGTACATTTCCACCAAAAAATAATTGTGACTCATCCATATAACATACCTCTTAAAAACCTATACATAAAAAATATGGATCCAAGAGGCCTCCTTATGTAAAAAATTTAAATATAATAAAAAATACAAAAAAAATTATATTAATAGAGTGTTAATATAATCATATAAATAACTAAAATGAATAATACAAATGGCCATGTTGGCATATTTGATAATAAATCTACAATATAATAACTAAATAAAAAACAAACAATGGCCTCTAGACCAACTCTCATGATTGACCATATTGAATCCTCAGCAACCACAACTAGCTAGAACCAAAGGATGTGTCTTTATCCAAGTCATATGTATTGATGAAAGAAGACATAAAGTTATATCAATTTACCTAAAAACTCATATCATGTGTTTGAGAAAGGGTGAGTCCAACGACCCGATTGGATTCACTTTCCCACATTCATACACAAAGTGATGTTGTGATCAGGTGGATGTGTATAGAAATATTTGGGAGGAGTTTGAATTCATCGAATTCTAAAACATTTATCACCCTCAGAGTTCTATAATGGATTTTAAAATAAATTTAATTTCATTTATAGCTTAAATTTCACATAACACATATTTTTAATGAACTACAATATACTATAGATATTATTTTTTAAACAAAACATTCATAACCTAGCCACAAAACATGTGGATTTAATACTAATAAAATTTAAAAATAAGTATGATGGTTATATATAATGAAATTATTTTAATAAAAATCTACCAAATTCATGTTAAGGTCAATATATGTATCGAAAATACATTTTTTTTAATTGACTTTTACTAATTCTGTGAAACATTTATATAATTAATTTCTTAAAATTTTATTAAATTAATATATAAAGCTAAAATAAATCTTGTAATAAGTATTTAATAATTATCATATTTGGAATTCTTATTATTTTTCTAAAAATATTAATTTATCAATTAATAATAAATAATACTTATTTTCATTGAAAACTACCTTCTGATTAAATAATATATAATGTTTTATTTTGATTTAAAATGGTTTTAAATGTAAAACTAGTTCAATTATATTATAATTAATAATTTTTTTTAATTAATATTATATTTAATTCTTGATAAAAATTATTTTTATCTTTTGACAATTTTCACTTCGGAAAACCAATTTTTTGTCGTATATGTGGGTTATATATTGAATTTAATTCTTCCACTTATATGAATGGAATTTTTAAATTTTAGGTAAATTATATAAATAATAATAATTAATATTATAAAATATTTTAATCATACTTTTTGTCAAAATGAATATTAAAGATTATAAAAATTACTTTTCATGGTTATAGTAAGAATTGTTTTACTAGGGTTTAACTAAAAAGATATGATGTAAAATGACTAAGAAACTTGTCAAAAACCAAGAATAATGTCCTATTTAAACCTTATAACCTGTAAGTATCATGAATTCTTAATTTTTAGCTTTATGGAATGTGAAAAATATGGGCACACTGTATTCATTTCAAAAATATCATCTTAGTACTCTACCCACATATAGACGGTCACCCCTCTCCTCCCCTTTTCACACTTCCAAAAAAATTTTCTATAAATAATAATTAAAAAAATATTACTTAATCCCCTAAACACATAATATATTTAATTTTTTTATGAATCCCTCTTAAAAATGTTTTAAGATTAAACAAAAATAGAATCCCTGAAGAAGAGGTAAAATTCTTAAACATGTATTTTTATTTTATTTATTCTTCCAACTTCTTCAGATATTATTAACCACTAAAAAATAAAATAAAATTCCATAAATAGATATTATATTATGTTAGTGTAAAAACCAACATCTACATCCTCTTCTATGAAATAGGAAATGAAACTATCTATCTTGTGTACTGGAGACTACTACCTCATGAACCAATGAAATTAATTTTAAATCACCACCTGTCACTAGTGGAATTAATGATGGATAATTTGTTAATAAATGATATTTATTATATTATTATTATTATATATTTCTAATACGAGATATAAATTCTAATTTACTATTAATTGGAAGTGTTATAACATCGCTCATGTGTACAATAGGTTACCACACCGTGATGTGATGTCATTTTTTTCACTTAATCTTTAAATGGAAGGTAATAAATATAATTTTAATGAATATATGTGATATTTATGAAATAATAATGAATATATAATGTTGATTTATTATTAATATTGTTTTTATTCTATATGTTTTGAAAATATAAATAATTTTCTTATATACATACGACCTACCGTCTCTAGTATCAATGAATTTCATTTTAAATATCAAGAATTTATAGATTACTCAAAATACATATATAATGAAATTATATGATGTTAATATTATGGATAAAATTTTTATATTAAAAAAACATGATCAAAGTAAAATTATTTAAAATACTAAATCAAAACATATCTAAAAAAATGATAATACTACTTGAATATGGATTTTAATGGGTGATTGTTAATAAACAGATAATAAAATTCCATTAGAAAATCATGTAATAAATGATGTAAATAATTATGGTTATATAATAGATTTATAATTAACATTTATCTATTATTTAGAAGCATCAAAAATGTATAAAGGAAGTTGAGACTTTTGGTAAGAAGTTTTTCTTTCAATTTATCATAATTGGATATACATAATGTTATGGACCTATATTCAATTATGAGGTTTATATAAATTCTCTTTGACATGTAATACCTTGAATTTATATATTCTGATTAAATTGGATGTTTAATTTAATGTTATTTTTTCATTGGGATTATTATTAAATGTTGAAAAAGAGGTTAGGGTTTTTTTATTCAATCTCATCATTTACCAAGAATGATAATGTGTATGATTCCAAAGATAAAATGTTATAATATATATCTCAATAAAATAATGTATTTAAATTAATTATTTTTATCTAATTAAAATAAATATTCTCCTTCCATTTTCCTCTCGTTATGTACTGAATGGTTCAAAGTGATATTTTTAAGGGAAAATTTCATTATTTCTACCATGGCTCAAAAATCATTTTTATACATATCCTTGTTTTATTAAAAAAACATTATAAATAATTTTTTTATTACTCTAAAATTATTATTTAAAGACACTTTTTCCCATTTGTTTACTTTTTTTAAAAAACATAAAACAAATTTTCATGTCATTTTCCAAAAAATGTGTAATGGTCTCAACCTCTCCAGTCTATTCCTTTACTAAAATATATTTTATAAGGTCTTCTGGGAGCTCAAGTTGACTTCTTCCCATCTTTTTCATAATTTAAAGTTATGTGAATAGTGTTTCAAGTTTTCTGAACAATACCATTGATATAGGTGAGTCATTTTGTGAACATTTCCATCAATATATGTGATTCATTATGTGAACAGTGTTTCCAGCATTAGTAGATGATTTGTGCTTCCAGCATCTATAGGTGTATAGTGTTTCTAGAATCAGTAGGTGTACAATGTTTCTATCTTCCTACAGTTTCTCCCATTTTGACATTATCATCGATGTAAAACGAATTCAAGTCCATGTTTTAAGGTATTTCAGGACGATTCAAAGATCATAACTAATATATTAATTTTCTTAAGCCTCTAGATGCCTTTACTTGGTCAAACCATGTGGTTTAATCCAATTTTCATTGAATGTAAAATCTAGAGTATCTTAAATCACTACTCTTTAAATCTTCTAAATGGAAGAGAAATCATCCTCCCTTTTTCTATGTTCTTGTTTCCTGGTGCATGATGATCGAACAATTCCTTCTTCCCATAGAATTAATGTGATCGATCCTTACTCCTTTGATCATTTCCCCTTGATGTTTCTTCCCACTGCATGTGCACCCTCTATATTGGTGCAAGCAGCAATTGTCGACCTGTCATCGATAGAAGGTATATGATCTACCTATGTTATTATGTTTTCTTCAATCCTTTTCGTCTATTTCCTCTTTTCCATGTTATGGATTTTGATATCCATGCTTCTAATGGAATTTTCTTGTGTGTTGGTTGGTGTGGTCGTTCCGCAAAGTCCTCGAGTGGATATAGTGGTCACATGGGAGGAGATCATAATTTTTTATTTCAATCATTCTTGTATAAAGAATGTCACGAACATTTTTGAGGAAATCGATATGTATCTTTTCTATTTTTTATGTGAAACTATAGAGTTTTCATTTTTTTAGCCCACTAGATCACAATGGAATTGACATAATAAAAATTTTAACTAGATAAATAATTTTTATAGATTGTATGGTGTTACCTCATGTTTTTTAGATATTCTGGTATCTATGCATGGCTTATTTATCTTGTGGTTCTTGATTTAAATAGATAAGTAAAATAAATTGTGATTAATTGAAATTATTTTTCAATGACAATGAAGAATGTAAATGAATGAGTTTGATGTTGTTGTAATTTGATGTTAATCAAATTTGTTCGGTAAGAATGTATAAATTTCTGATGGAAATGATAGATTTCTATTTAGGTTACCTATAGTTGGAAACTACTACTAATAAATCAATTAATTCTATATGTATTAAATAACTATCTGTTTGATAAAAATATAATTCATAGTAGGGTTTTGAGTTACCTTCTTTCTTGTAAGGCCGAGTGCCTTGTGCTTTGGCACCCTGAGTACTCATTATGTTTGAAGGTTAGATTCAATGGTTAAGGGCTAAGAGCCTAGTGGATATGATGTTTGTTTCCTACTAATTGTGTTGTGATTTGATCCTGGATGACTGTTGTGATATGTGGGGGAATGATGGACCATTGGTTGTTACAGTCGTTGACACCTAGAGTGGCGAGATGCATCAGTTTATGCATGTGGGTGTTGGGGGGTGGGGGACACCAAAGACGATGAAACGGGTTGGAAATAAATGTTTTTATTCTTGACGAATCATGTTAGTTTTTTATCTACATTAATTTCTCCACTACATAATGAATATGGGTTTTCTTACCCTCCTTCTAGTAGGGGTGAAGATGTGTGTGGTTTGCTGCATGATTTCCTTATTTAGATCCTTGGTGGATGATAGGTCTACTCACTTTCTATCAATGGAAAATACATGACGAGTCGTTCAACTACCCACCATAATGATCCCCCTTATGTTTAGTATCATTGAATGTTTATCTAGAATTCCTGTGAATATGTGGAAGTAATAATTCATCTAATAAATTATTGAATAAATTATATTAACCCATGGGAATGGATATAGATAGGATGAAATATGCAGGTAATATTTTCTGAGAAGCTGTAAACTTGGTTTGGTTATTCCAAGAGGGAACGAAACATTTGGTGTGATGCTAAAGAAATATAATGTGGACTTGTTAATGGTTAACTAATGTTTTAAAAATTAATAAATGTAATGTGAAAATTATAAAAGGAAAATGAATTAATGTAATAAATCACATTAAATTTTTGTGTCCTTATATAATACCTAGTATTAGAAGTGCCACTCTAAAGTTCGAGAGACGTTATCTGCAGTTGACTCTAATACTAGGTTATTCCATATAGTGTAGTTGTGGGACATAGTATATTATGTAATTTTTTGTTTCTATTTGCGACTTCACCCCATCAGTTAGGGAAACTAACACCCCCAGGTTTATGAACCCTAGGATATGTGTTTTCACGAACATTCTAGTAGGAGTACGGATGGCTAACTACCCCCTTTGGCCCCGCTCTCTTCTCTTGGTAGTTATTTGTGCTGGTGGGCACATTGTTCATATTTTCTCATATATGTGTGTAGAGGGTTGTAATGGTTTATGGTTATTGAAAAAAATATATTATAGATATAGTTTCCTATAGGTTGGTATAGGTGTAAAATTTATAGGCTGTGATGTATTGAGGATCCTTTCTCAGTGTATGGGCGATATTGTCTTGTGGCTTAATACATGATGTATGATACATTTTATGAGAGCTATGTTGGCTCTTGAAAACTACTTGGTTACATTGGTTATGTGGAGATGATGGTTTCTCTGCAAGAGGTTCATATTCTGGTGATTCCCCCAGGTTATTGCGGTCACACCATTTTGGAGGGAGATGGAATAGGATGTGCGACATTGGGGAAAAGTGGAAAAAGAGTGGAGAAATAGATACAAGTTTCCCTTGATATTATTTATTATATTATATAATCTTGTATGAAATAATTGGTGAGATTATCCATGGTGAAAATGGGAACATTGTATGCCTATTTAGGTGACGATTTAGTTTCACTTATTGTTCACTATGCTTTAGCATGTTTTCGTTACTTTTGCACAGGATTCTCCTGGGAGGATCCTACTGAGTATACTTTTATACTCACCCAATGTATTTATAAATTATTTTTAGGTCACACTGAGAATGTCAGAGACCAGGCTGGTTACAACTACCTTGGGTTCATAGGAGCTGTTCAGGTTTTGGGGTTGCTATTATTTTTACATTATTTTGGTACATTTAGTTTTCCCTTTCAGTTGTATTAGTTTTTGATGTAATTAAATATGTGTACTTGATATTTATTTTATATTTTATTTTGAGTTGGAGTTGGCTAGTGTCTAGTGTCTGTCTTATCTATCTCTTTCACATGTGTTCTGTTAAAGGGTAATGACTCATATTTGTGCATTTTCTATACCCTCAGTGCTAGTCGCTTAACCGGGTCCTACTGGTGGTGGGACTCAGGGGTCACTGACTCCCTTATAACATTGAGGGCCTAGGAGGGGTTCACCTTATGGGTAGGTGTTGTGATAGAGTGGTATTAGAGCTCTAGTTGAGGTATACGATAGAGTTTGGTCTTAGGAATATGCTAGGTTGCATGGGTTAGTAAGTAAATGATATAAGTCATGTTTGAAAGTGATGTTAATACTAGATTCTAGTAGAGATATAGGAATTTAGGTCCCCCTATGATCTAAAGGACAGACCATTATGTTTTCAGTGGCTACTAAATGAGGTGATAGTAGTTGCATGGTAGATACCTTGGAAAGGATCAAGAATCATTCTTTTTTATGAATATGTTTTAATGGGTATACATGGGGATTGGTTAATGTAAAATTAATAAAATAAAAAAAATTAATTAATGATGAGTCAACCATAATTAAGGTTTAGGAGATCTACATATTTATTATTTTACAGGTATGGCTCCAGGTCGACATCCTTGTCAGGTTCACACAGAAGATGTTCACAAGGCTACACCAGCATATCGCCACAAGGGATAGAGGATGATGATGAAGACACATGGAGGATGAATCTTCATGAGTTTTAGTGGCATAGTCTACATATGTAAAAGGTATATATTTCATATTCAGTAATGGAAGTCATTTTTGGAGGAGGTTGAGATAGCCTTGAGTTCGATCTACACTCAGAAAGATCATTGTGAGTCTTTCACTGTGACTATTATTCATGTAGAAGTGAGGATGTGGTGGTTCATATTCCATGGGGATCACGAGGAGTCATAAATATCATGGGAGGAGTTTTGAGATAAGTTCAGAGTCTAGTTTCTTTCTATGAACACAAAGACGTGCAGCCACTAGGATCTTCTTACCCTTTGATAGGGGAGATCCAGGGTGAGAGAGTTTGGAAACCATTTTAGGATCCTTTTACGATATGGCTCAGACCTATTGCCAAATAAGGAGGATAGGGTGAGGAATTTATACGAGGTTTTTCATCCTGATATCCAATTCTAGGTTACCTAGTTAATGCTGAAAACATATATTGAGGTGTTGGCGAGGAAAGAGGTTGTCGATAATAAATTTGGAAGAACTGGATCCTGAGGGGAGGGGTGTCTTCATAATTCATCATAATGTAGAGTTATTTTATGGGGTTCTTAGTTTTCATGGAAAAAGTGTTTCCATTCGACGAGGGGTAAGTCTTGGCCCTTAGCATCTCATTTCTCCAATGGTGAAAGTTCTCAGGCTGATTCAAAGGGATCAAGTGCCTGTTTTTTTGTGGCTTTCGAGGTAATCAACAACAATAGTTCCCAAACATTCACAACAGTCATCATTCACCAGTTGTACTGTTCAAGGTTCCTCCATTTAGGTCTTTCTAGCCGAGGCAGTAGTAGTAGGTTCCACCACTTTGGATTGGTAGAGAGAAGATGGGTTATGTAGAAGACATCCCCATGATGTTCCTCATCCTCAGAGAGTAGATCACATTTCTGTTGGTGGTCATCATCAGGGCCATAAAGGCCTTGGAAGTGGTCTTGGCCACCTTCAAGAATTTCTGTTTCCAATACCAGGTGAGACGGACGTTGTTCTAGGTACCCTATTCTTATTTTCTACTTGGGTGTATTTTTTGTTTGATTCAAGAGCAATACAATATTTCATATCACCTTCCCTTTTCCTTGCTTTGGGAATCGAGGTAAAGAGGCCTCTGGTTCCATTGGAATTAACTATGCCAGATGAAGGTTGAGATGACCTTTTTGAAGTATGTAGAGGCTTTAGGCTAGTGATGGGTTAGCACCTATCTTGGGGATATTTCCTATGTTTACATACACAACCATATGATATCATCATTAGCATGGATCAATTGTTTTATGTGCAGGTTATCATGGATTGTTTCAGGAAGAAGGTGGTGTTATTAGATACTGATTGAGTGCCAATAGTGTTTGATGGATGGAGAGTCCATCATATGGGATAAAGGAATGTTTCATCATCATCATCCCTATTGGATGATATGATGTTGATTTCATGAGAGGTTCAGTAGTTGGCGTTTCCTAAGGTCAAAGAATATTACCCTGATGTAATTCCAAAAGAGGTTTTAGCATTACCCCCTCAACGAGAGATCATGTTTGTGGTCGAGCTATACCCAAGAGTGTATCTATCACTATGTCTTCATATAGGATACATCCTTATGAGTTATTGTAGCAACGTATACAGAATGATGTTCTTTTACAATTTGGTTTTGTTCAGTAGAGTGTGTCACTATAAGGGGCACCCGTTTTGTTCGTGAAGAAGGAATATGGTAGTTTGTGGTTTTTTTCATTTATCATTGCTTAAAAATAGTTATAGTGAATAATATATTGCTTCTTCCATGGATTAATGATTTTTTTATCAACTTAAAGGTGAGTTTTGGTTCTAAAATATCGACTTGTGGTTAGGATATCATCAGATGTGTGTGAAGGATGAGGATATCCCAAAGAATTATTTCCATTGTTGTCATGGGCATTACAAGTTAGTTGTAATGTCATTCAGAATAATGAATGATCTCGGTATGTTGATTTGGTTGAAGAATACTATGTTCTGTGAGTAATTTGATAAGTTTTAGGTAGTTTTCATTGACGAAATCCTTGTGTACTCTACGTCTAAGGAGGACCTTTCAGAGCATCAACATGCTGTTTTGAGAGCTCTTCGTCAACAACAGCTTTTTTGAAAGTTGTAAAAGTTTGAGTTTTGGTCTCGTGGTGTTTCCTTTAGGGGAATGTGGTGTCCTAGTAGGTCATAGTTTAAGATCCATAAAATATAGAATATGTTTTTTCTTGGGAAAACCCCAATACAATGGAATATGTGTGAATTTTCCTTGGTCTCGCAGGCTACTACAGGAGGTTCGTAGCTGATTTATATCAGGTTGCAACTTCTCTGATAGCATTGTTCTTGAAAGATCAAGCATCTATGTGGACTGATCCATTTCAAGAATCATTTGAGTACCTGGAGGAGAATGTAGTAAGTGCTCCAATTATTTGTCTTCAAGTAGAGGGCATTTAGTTTGATGTTTTCTACAATTCTTCACATCTGGTTTAGGTTGTGTTCTGATGCAGCATGGATCACTTGTTTCTTATGGGTATCAGTAGTTATGTCCCCATGTATGTAACTATTCTACACATGATCATGAGTTTGTGGTAGTCGTGTTTTCCCTAATTTTCTGGAGACATTACCACAATTTTGATCACATTGAGGTTTACATAGATCATAAGAGCGTGAGGTAAGTTTTCTATCAGCATGACATGAACTTTATGAAGCATCAGTGGAGGCAGTTCTTATATGAATATGACTTATAAATCTATTATACACATATAAAGGGGAATGTTTTAGCTGATTAAATAAGAAAAAGTCATATAGTGATTAAGTGTGTGAATCTGGTCATTCTTAGAGAGTTATGGATGAACATTTAGCATTACATCTCAATATGGGTGATGTTGGGGGAAGATGTATCCTTTTTCAGATGGCAGTGTAGTAATATCTGGTGAAGAAGGTGGAAGAGTCCCATTTGAGGGATATAGTGGTGGAGGTCTTGAGAGACATTGTTTTTTGAGGAGAGGCCCATAATGGTTGGTCTTAGGATGAACAACAACGAGTGTTATATCAGGGAAGACTTTTCATTACTTTGGTAATGTGTGAGAAGATTCTCATAGATAGAAATATTTTTCCTTTAGTGGTGCATCATGGCGTGGCAGAGATGTACCGATCCTTTACGAGTATGAGATTGTGGCCTGGGCTAAATCATGATGTTGCGGAGTTTGTGTGTTGATATTTGGTCTTGCAAAGGGTGAAAGTCAAGCATGTTCCCCGATGGTTTACTCTAGCTGTTAGATGTTCCTTAGTGGATGTGAGAGGACATCTCAATGAACTTTGTTACTAGTTTAACTCGTCTTGAGGGAGGAAATGATGTTATTTTGGTGGTAATAGATTGTTTAACAAAGTCATCCCACATTATAGTGATCATGGAGTCGATCTCAGTGCATTTTTTGTCGAGGTAGTATCTTGAAGAGGTGGTGAGACTCCACAGAGTCCTGAGGACCATAACTTGCGATTGAGGTCCTCATTATACCTTTTGTGTGTGGAGAGGTATCCATCATGATTTTGGATCTTGTATTTTCCATATCACTTCTTTTCATTCATTGTCGAATGGTTAGATAGAGCGGACCATCTAGACTCTTGAAGACATGTTGCGCTCTTGTGTCCATGATTTTGGTGGTTTGGGGATGAGGTACTTACCCTTGGTGGAGTTCTCTTAAAACAATTTTTTCACTCCACCATCAGTATTTTAATGTTTGGATCCTTGTATAGATGACCATACCATTCTAAATTGTGCTATAAAGGGGTCAAAGAGTCAGCAATTCTCATACTTAAACAAGTGTTGAATACAAAAATGGTGGTTTATGTGATTCCTGATAGGATGAATGTAGTGCCAGATCATCAGAAATCATATGCCAATAAATAGAGCATACCATTACATTTTTATGTTGGGGATCACGTGTTTCTGTAGGTGACTCCCTTTCATGGGTAGTGAAGGATTTTTCATGTTATAATCCTATATCCAAGTTTTGTTGGGACAGTTGAGGTGTTGGATCCTGTTGGAGTCATGGCGTATCGAGTAGAACTTCCCCCGTAGATGAGCCGAATACATGATGTTTTTCATGCGCTACATCTCTGTTTTTATCTTCACGATGACTCTCATGTAATTTGATTAGGGAGAGATTTATCATGATGATGATGTGAA
Source organism: Viscum album (assembly GCA_963277665.1). Classification (NCBI taxonomy): domain Eukaryota; kingdom Viridiplantae; phylum Streptophyta; class Magnoliopsida; order Santalales; family Viscaceae; genus Viscum; species Viscum album. The sequence goes on from OY728146.1 coordinate 368,633,286, forward strand.
ATTTGAGGAGCAACCTGTGGAGATCTAGGATGGTAAGGAGAAGGTGTTGTGTGGGCATGCTATCCCTTTGGTTCATGTTTTGTGGTGACATTGTTGCATGGATGAGAGTACCTGAGAACAATATTTGCAGATACATGCTATGTTCCCTGAGTTGTTTGATGTTTAAATCTTTTCATTTAATGATGTTTTATTTGTGGTTGTATATCATTCATTTTTATGATATGGATTTTTTATTTTTGTGTCTTTCTTTTTTTTGAGAGGTATCTTGATGAGTGGTTTTTCAAACAGCTTTTCGATTTTCATTTGGGGTAGGTTTTGCATTCTCAAGGATGAGAATGTTTTGAGAGGTATGTAATGTAATTTTCAGGACCTCTATAGTCCATACCATTTCTAAAATCTAGTGGCTAAGGTGTTCGGGGAGGTTAAGGTGTCTTACCCCCAACACTTTTCAAAATTTCCAGATCTTTGAATAGTGATTCCAGTTTTATGAATAGTTTTACCGGTATCGGTGAGTAATTTTGTAAATAGTGCGTCTAGCATCGGTAGGTATAAAATTTTTCCAGCATTAGTATGTGTACAATGTCTACATCATCAGTAGGTTTACAATTTATCCATCATCTGTAGGTGTACAACATTTCCTACTTCCTATAGTTTTTCCCTTTTAATGATTCCTTTGATGTAAAATGCATTAAAGGCTTCAATTTATGGGATTTAAGGCCGATTAAAATAACTTAACTCCTATAATAATTTTTATAAGTTTCTGGATGCCTTTAAATGGTCATACCATGTGCTTAAATGTGATCCTCTTTTAATGGAAAATTGATTGTATCTTAAATTGCTTCTCTCTAAATCTTTTAAAGGGACAATATATCTACCTCCATTATTTTACATTTTTGTTCCCTGGTGAAATACACTCGATCCATTTATTCTTCCCATAGGAGCAGTGTGATTATACCTTAATCCTGGGATCATTTCCCATTAATGTTTCTCCCTACTACATGTGCACCCCCTGTTTTGGGGAAAACAACAAGTGTTGATCCGTCATCGATATAATGTATAATCTACCTTAGTTCTTGTTTTTTATTCAACCATTTTCACCCTGTTTTTTCCTTCCCATGTTATGGAATTTGATCTCGAGTCTTCTAATGTATTTTTCATGTGTGTAAGTTGGTGTGGTCACAATGTGGTGTTTTAGGGTGGATGTAGTGGTCATGGGGAAGGAGATAGTAATCTGTTGTGTGAATCATTCTCGTATAAAGAACGTCACGAACCTTTTTGATGTAGTGAATTTGTTTCTTCTCAATTATTTTATGTGCAAATATAGAGTTACCAATTTTTCCAACTAGATCACAATGGAATTGACATAGTAAATATTTGAACCACATAAGTAATTTTATATCGATCGTATGTTATGGACTCATGTTTTTCTAGATTGTGGGTTATCTATGCTTTCCTTATTTAACATGTCGTTCATGATGGAAATTGATAAATAGTTTAAATGAGGATTAATTTTAATGTTTTTTCAAAGATAAAGTGTCATGTAAATTAATCCAGCTGATGTTGGTGTCATTTCATGTTAATCAAATTGGTACAGTAAGCATGTATAATTTTTTTGATAACTATGATAGCATTATATTTATGTTTTCAATAGTTGGAACTTAATATTATTTAAAAGGTTACTTACATTTGGATTAAAGAACTAGTTATTTGATAAAATGATAATTCTTTGTAGGGCTATGAGTTACCCTTTTTCTTGTTAGGATGAGTGTATGGTGCTTTGGATACATTAGTGCTCATTATGTTTGAAGGAGGGATTCCTTGTTTAAGGGCCAAGATCCTAGTTCATAAGATTTTTGTTTCCTACTTCTTGTGTTGCAATGTGAGCCTGGATGGTTGTTCTGATATGTGGGGGTAGGGAAGCCCATAGGTTGTGGCAGTAGGTGACGTCTAGAGTGTGGAGACGCATCTGTTTATACATGTGGGTGTGAGGGAGCAAACAAGATATGATGAAACGGGTTGGATGTGAATGTTTGGATACTTTGGGAATCATGTTGGTTGTTTATCTACATTAATTTACCCACTTCTCAAGGTAGCTGGTTTTGCTTACTATCATGACAAAAGGGGCGAATAAGAACGGGGTATTCCATGTTCTTTCCGTGTTTAGCTTCTCACAGGAGGATGGGTCTACACTCTTTCTATAGGTGGAAAAGACTTGACAGGTATTTCAACTACCCACCATGTTGATCCACCTTGTTTTTAGTATATAAGAATGTTTTTCTAGAATGCTAGGGAATATGGGAAAGTAAAAGATGATATTAATAAATGAATGAATAAATAATTTTAAACAAATAGATTGGAGATTTATGGGATGAAATGTTGAGTTAATTATTTCTATGAAGATGTCAAATTGGTATGTATATTCCTATAGGGAATAAATATTTGGGTGTGATGACAATGAAATAGAATATTTAATTATTAATGGTTAATTAATGATTGATGAATTAATTAATGTAATGTGCGACTGATAAAAATTTAATGAAGTAATGAATTAAACATTATTAAATGATTGTGTGATTATATGATTCCTAGACATAGAAGTGGAAAACAGGAGTCTTAGGGATGTTACCTTAAATTGACTCTTTGACCATGTTATGCTCATAGTGTAGTCATGAACTATAGTATATTCTGTAATTTTTGTGTTCTTATACGCTACTCCACCCCGTAAATTTTTGAAAAATCATACCTAGGGGATTCTGAGCCCTGGGGGTGTTTTCCCTATCATTATGGTGTGGGTATTGATGGCTGACTACCCAATTAGGACATCTCTCTTATCTTGGTATTTACTTGTGATGATAGGAACAATGGTTAGTTATTCCCATATATGTTTGTATATGGATATAATGGTTTCTATTTATTAACTCACATATATTCTAGATATAGTTTCTTACGGTCTACTACAGGTTTATTTTTTATAGGTTGTGATGACATGAGGATCCTTAATTGATGTATGTGATATAATGAATCGAGGTTTAATACCCGATGTATTATAAACATTGTTCGAGCTACAGAGGCTACCAGAAACTACCTTGTTACATTGGTTACATGGATGTGGTGGTTGTGCTGCATGAGGTTCATGTTCTGTTGTTTTACCCATGGGTCTATGGGAAATACATTTTAGAGTGAGATGGCATATGACATGCGACGATGATGAAAAGTTGAAAACCCACGCGGAAGTAGAAACAACGTACCATTTATATTCTTTATTATAATATATAATATTGTTTACGATACGTGGTATGAGTATCCATGGTGAGGTATGTAACATAGAGTACATGTTTATTTTATGAGTTATTTTCACTTGTTGTTCACTATGATTTAGCATTATTTCTTTATTTTTTCACGAGAGACTCCATGGAGGTTCCTACTGAGAATACTTTTATAATCAACATACGTATATATAAACGATTTTCAGGTCACTGGAAATAGGCTGGAAACTAGGATGGTTACTACTAGTTTGGGGTTATAGGATCTATTCAGGATTCATGGAGGCAATTTTTTATACTTTATTTTGGTACATAAAGTTTTCCATTCTATTTTAGTAGTTTTTTCATGGTATTACATATGTGTTCTTGAGTTTTCTTTTATATTTTAGTATGTGTTGGATTTGGTTCATGTATGTATTATCTTTCTCTCTCTCATGTGTTACCATAGAGGGAAATACCACTCATTTGTGTATTTATCATGCCCTCGGTGCTAGTCTCATACTCGGTGAATACTAATGGTGGGACTCAAGGGATCACTATCTCCCCTCTCACATTATCATCCCTGGATGGGTACACCTTGTGGGGAGGGGGTCGGGAAAAATTCATGTTTTAATTTCATAAAAAATGTGAACGAAATATTTTATTTTAACATTCACGACATGAGTGTAATTTCATGTAGTTATGATAGAAAAAGGTTTTAACTATTCCTTTACAATTTTCAAATTATATTTTCAATGATATTTATTTTAAAAATGTGTTATGAATTTTAGTTCTAAAAAATTGTTTTCCAAAATAGAAAAGTTTATTTTCCTCAAGAAGTGTTCCAAGTGGGTTTTAAAAATCTTTTTATATGTAAAATAACATCCATTGATGTTACATAAGATTTAATGGGGATATAATACAATTTTACCAACCTTATTCATTATCTAAATGGTTTATGTCGATTATGTTATGTTTTTTTTGTAATATATTTCTATTTGATGGGTTATTCTATGATTAAATGTATATTAAAATCCATTTCCTTTGATTAATTTTGATATGATGAATATTTTATTATATTTTTAAAAAAAGTAGGGATTATGTGAATGGTGTGACATATATATCCCTCCAATGAATTGGGTTATTATTAATGTTATATGATCTCAAAGGGAACTTGTGAGGTTATTAGAATACTAAAAGATGGTACATGAGAGGTTATCCCATTCCTAAAAGAGGGTACATTTGAGGTTATACCAAGATCGAAGTAGATACATAGTTGGTTACATGAATACTAACATGTTATGAAAGTATTGGTGGGTATCCTAGATATAAGGTTTAATATTATTATTTGTATGCCCAAACTCTATGTCTTATTCTATCATTTTTCTCTCATGTCTTATGTACATTGATTCCTTTATGAGTCACGTCTTATAAAATACCATGATTTAATCATTTACTAAATTTTGTGACCTTTGATGTGTTCCATGTTATTTTAGAATTTTATTCTATTGTTCTCATACCCTTGTTATTGTGTTATTCTTATGTGATCATTGATGTCTCCCACGATTACCCTAACTATGTATTTACTCTCGCCCATTATTAGGTTTTCTTCTATATGTTATAAATAATGGTTTTATGTATGAAATGTCTTATAGGGGTTCTATATATTAATTAATAAGTATGATAAGATTTAGTTCATCTATTAATATTTAATATTTATATATTATAAGTTTTTGTATTTATAATATGTATGAGATAAAGGGTTAGTTAAACATTGGAAAATAGGATGAGTTATTTATAGTGATATACATATAGATATGTATAATGATAATTCAATGTATAAAAAATCAAGGAATTTTTCTGAAGGATATAGTGAGTGGTGTCCAAAAAATTACATCCCTTTCTAAATACATCAAGTGTATATTCCTATTAAACCAATGTACATATGATTAATAACTCCAAAAATAGATCATTGAGATGGAATGGATCATCATTTGGTGCATGAAAGCTGGCCCTGTTTCACACCGAGATTGACACTCATAGGGAATATGATTTGGAAATTCCCATACACATTACAATCAATCATGAATGATTTCAATAATTAACGCGAGTGACCATGGTAAACCTAATGTCTTGTAGATTGAAACAAATAGTTAGGTTTTAAATATATAATAAATCATTTTTCATGTTTATGTGGTTTCCCACCCTAGTTATTGGTGAAAATTCTTAGATTTGTGGTTTTAGTTGAGTATTGGAACCAGAGAAATCTTGTTGAAACAAAATGTGATGGAAAATTTAGTGGTTATGAGAAACGAAATTAGATGATGACTGGAGAGAAAGATATTGTGATTATTTATAATCATATATCCAAAAATATGATTAAAAATATTTACATTAGTGAAACTCATAATGCATAAAATAATATGAAACTAGAATATTAAAAAAATTATGTGGTAACGGTCATAGAGGAAAGAAGTTTTGACATCATACACATAATGATGGAGGGAAAAATAACCAAGAATAATATCTCAAATTTAGGGGAATGTGTTTTCTTTGTATAAATTAAGGTCATAGATTACTGAGTATCTATCAAATGTGATGACTTATATGTGGGGAACATTGGAATTATTTGATTCAGTGCACTAAACAAAGGTTTATCGAATATACAATGGAAGTACTTATTCCATTACAAATATTGATTTGATATTATTGAAGTAAGTATATATATGGATTCATGAATTATGTTGTAGAGGTATTTAATCAATGGTATTTCTATTATAAAAATCTTGAATCATCTACAGAATGTATTAATTTTGTAGGCATATTTTTATTCTTATAAGATAAATTTAGGAGTTATGTATGAAATAATTTTTTTATGAATTTAAGGTTTATCATGAGTTTAAATTCTTTTACTAACCTTTTTATGTTCTAAATGTTTGTATTTAAATATTATTAATGACATTTTTGCGATTTTTATAGGTGGAAGGTTAAACATGAAAAATTATTTGGAGAAGAATTATCATTTGATATGTTTAAAGGTATTGATATACATTAGTTATTATATTTAAGTTGTTTATTTAGGTTAATTTTAAGTTTTTTCATCATATTTATGCTTATATTATAATTATTATATTGATATTTCATAATAAAAAAGACAAAATTTCACATCTGTCACGGTTGTGGGTCATAAACTCAGAAGTGAAGGGTGATGAAGGTGAAATGCCTAACCTTGGGCTACATTCTTTTTTGGTTATTAAAAATTATTTACTAGATAAATATTATTATTAAATTTGTAACATATCTAGAATCATAAAGATAAACATGGAATTAAAAATGAAATAGGTATAGCTTATGTATCAAGGAAATTTAATATTCCTTAGAAAAAATTCCCAAATCATGATTTAGAGTAAGATATGTTAATTATTTTGTTAAACATATAGAGGAATTATTTGTAATAATAATGATTGATATATATTTTCATTATAAGTATTTAATCTATATATTCACACAGAATGAGTTGAACATGTTCCATATATGATTGTTAAAGTTACTTAAATATTATATTTTCGTAATACATTACCAAATTGGGAAAGTAAAAAAGGTGGTTGATTATTTTAATCAAAATTATAATAATATATTATCTATGATGAGGATAAAAATGATCTAATATTTATGTATTTAAAAGATATGGTTCTATAAAACATTCTCGAAGGGGGAAATCATATATTTCTCAAATAAGTTTCAACCATCTATCCATATGAGGATAATAGTTTCCAGAAGTATACCATGGAGCATAAAATGAATGTGATAAATATTCACAAGATCAACCTTGATTATAATGTAATGTTAAGTTTTAGGAATGATGTATGTGTTTCAACCATACATTATTAGTGTAAGGAGCTCTTACAAGTGGCTCATAGTTCATCATTCCCTATTAAACCTAGAAGTTCAAAGATGTCTAGGATTATAAAGGAGTATTTCTGGTTGTATGACATTAAGAGAGATATAATATAGTTTGTATCTTGGCACATGGCATGTTGGGATTTTACGGAAGATATATGATATATAATGGGATGTTAAAACCATTACCCTACCATAATGGAAATGGGAAAACATTGCGAGGTATTTTTCGACCGAACACCCAAATATTTATAAAGGGAATAATGCTATATGAGTTGTAGTTGATCACCATCAAAATTCATATCAATTAAAAAATATTAGATAATATTCCCCTATAAAACATCTTCTTATGATATAAATTAACTAAGTGGTAGGGTTTCATAGAGTACCATATTCTATAGTATATGATTGAGATCCATGGTTTACCTCAAGGTTCTAGAAAATATATAAAAAATTTCTTGATAAAGAGAGTAATTTCATCACTACATATAATCCCAAGAAATCTAGTAAGTTTGTGTGAATAATTAAAACCATAGAGGATATTTTTATATCTTTTTCTATTGATTAGATAGGTTGTTTTGATCATTAACTTCTTGTAGTTGAGTTTTCATACAAAAATAAAATTCCCTTGAGCATTAAAATGGATCATTATGATCCCTCAGTGGGAAAAAGTGTATAAATTTAATATAATAGGATAAATATTTAGAAAAAATGATATTGGAACCTTAGTGGGATGATGAATTTACAATGATGGTGAGATCTAATCTGAAACGCTTACTGTCCGCATAAATACAGAAGAGAAGTTATGCTGAAAATGTTTAGTGTAATATGATATTTAATGTTTGTGATAATGTGTTTCTAATAATTTCTCCTTGGAAGAAGCTAATGGGATTTGGAAAAAATAAAAAACTAAACCCTATGTATATCAGTCTCTATGTAATTTATTATCATATAAGGATTCTAGAAAATTGTTTGGAACTCCCACCAAACCTCTATCACGTTCACAATTTTTTCCCTGTAAATATCCTACTGAAGTAGATAAATGATCTATCACATGTAATTAACATAATGTAAATAATATTAGACCATGATATTTCTTATGGGAAATATCTTATAGATATTCTATATTACATAGATATTGTACTATAAATGAACATCACTCACTTGGTAAATTTGTTTTTTGTGAAACCAACAAATTAAAGAATCGTTGAGGGAACCTGAGGACATGATAAGGCAGAACTACCCCTTTTTTGTACTGGATTGTAAAATTTTGAGGGTGATATTTATTTTAAAGGGGGTAGAATGTATCAAACAAATAATTTTATGTTGTTTTTAAAATAATTACATTTCTTCGATATCTTGCATTACACAAAATATTGAGTTTTAACAAACCAAGATATTTTATTAATATTATCATCAAAATGTGTCCGTTATAACATAGATATTAAAATTTGTGGACAGAATTGAAACTAACAAAATTTTAACATTATGTATTATTTTTATATATAAAATAAAACATATTAATAAAAATATACTAAATTTTCAAAAATGATTTTATATACATTGAAGTTATCTTTTTCTCAAAAAATAATTTTAAAATGTTTTTTAACAAGTACAAAAATTAGTTTTTTACATTTATAGTTAATATATTTAAAAATTTTAACTTCATTTTATGAATAAACATGTAAAAAATTAGATTAGGATGAATGATTTTTATTTTTCTGAAAATTTAAATTCTTAATGAAAAGTGAAAATTCTAGTTTGCATTGATAAATGCCTTTTTCAAAAGAATTTATAAGCTTCCATTTTAAAATTGTTTTTTGAGTAAAATTTTATAAATATGATTATAATTAATCTATTTTTTTCATTATCCTTAATTAAATATTGACTAATGAAATTAGTATTTTTAAAACATTTGAATATTTTATCTTCATAAAACGTTTTTCCCTCAGATATTCATGTTTAATTTTAAATAATCATTTTCCAATTATATGAATGGAATTGGAAAAAAAGTAAAATATATAATTAATTACTGTAAATAATTCTTTATAATAATTTAAAATTATTTTTTGATTAAATTTAATAGTAAATTCTATAAAAACTAATTACTATAGTTAATGTTAAAACAATATTATAGGGGGTTTAACTAGAATGGTAAGGGTTAGAATTAAATATAATAATCCGAAAACCCCATTTTATGGACATATTTATACATTATAATATATTGTATTCTATAAGGGTCCAGTTTTATCCTTTTGGATTAGGAAAATTGTGGTTACCCTTTATTATTTTCAAACATTCCATGTTTGTCCCCTCCCATGCTTTTTAAAGTCCACCCATATCCTATCCACTTCAAAGTTCCAAAACTATTTGGTTTGGACAATACCTACCCAAATATCATTATAAAATCCCTCACAACATCCTATATTACTTAATTTGACATCATATCCCACCTATGATGACATCATTATAACTTAAATAGGTTTTTTAAAGAAGTTATATTCATAAACTTGTGTTTTTAATTTATTTCCTCACACACCTCTTTAAAATTTTATTCATGTATTATAATATAATAAAGCCATTATATCACATAAACTGATATATTATTATTTTAATTTCATTACCTACATCTATATCACATTCTGTCAAATGCGAAATGAAACCATCGAACATGTGTATTGTGCATTACCGCCTCATGAACCGATGTTATTCTTTTTCCATCACCACTTCTCACAGATGGGTATAATGATGGATTTACTATATATATATTTTTTACTATATAATTATATTTATAAAATTATAATATCACTTATAAATTCTTACCTTCTATTCAATGATAATTCTCTAAAGTCACTATTGTGTATGATAGACTATAGCGTTGCAAAGTGATGTGATTCCTTTTTCACATTCACTTTACATAAAAGGTAATGATGATAGAATTAATGATTATATGTGTTATATATGAAATTATAATTACAATATAAATAATATATATTATTTATTTTCTTTTCATTCAATCCATAAATAAAATTGAACCATCATTCATGCATACATATAACATATCTTCCCCCTAAACAGTGTAATCCCTTTTTAATATCTAATTTTTATGGATTACAATAAGTACATATATAATGAATATATATGATATCTATTTCATGGTTTAAATTATTTATATTTTTTATCTATAATAATTTTAAAATTATCAATAATTCAACATAAAAACGTACATGAAATACGAAGAAGTTATTAGCTAAAATGTAATTTTATAAAAAAATTGATGATAAACATGTAATAAATATTCATAAGTAAATAAAATTTGGTATAATATATATATTTATGGTTCCATAATATATTTATAGTATATTGGAATTTATTATATAGTGTGTTTGAACATGTATGCAGGAAGATGAGACATGACGTAATGGGTTTTTGTCTCCGTTTTTCTTTTTTGGGACATACGTTATGTTATGCACCTATCTTCATTTATGAGGTGTATATACATTCCCATTAACATGAAATATAATGAATTTATTTATTCACAGGACATTTTATATTTAATTGGATTTTATTATTTCATGGGGATTATTATTCAATGTTACCATATTGGTTGAGTTTTTATGATATAATATCATCATTTATTGGGATGGTTTATATTTATGCTTCTGATGATGAAATTTTAAGATCTATCTATCAAGAGACTGATTAATTATTATATTATATTTTCTTTAATTAAAATACATGTGTTCTACTCATTTTAATCTCATTATGTAATCAAGTTTTCCAAAGAAAAGTATTATGAATAATCAACATTATTTCTATCTTCAGTCGAACAAATGTTATCTCTAAAATCCATATTTTCCAAAAATATTAAATAAAGATATTACACCACTATAATTATTTTTATTAATTTTTTACCCTTTTAATTTTTTTAATATATAAATGGAATATTAATATCATTTTCCAAAAATCCCATTTTGATTTTATAAAAAATTTGAAAAGAAGCATTACTTCATCATGAACATTAAAAATGTAATTTTTTACAATCATGAACACATATTGTTACAATGATTAAATTAACTTTTCTAATGATTATTTTAATATACGTGAATTTTATAAAAAAAATTTGATTTTTTAGTTTTGAAAAAATTTATTTTTAAATTGGAATAGTTATTTCTTAAATAAATGTTTCTAGAGATCTTTAAAAATAATTTTCCTTATGAGAGTACATACTTTGATGTTACATAATATTTTATGGGTATATGATCTAATTGAACCATCCTTATTCTTTCTCAATATGGTTTAATTCTATGATGAATCAATTCTTATGAAATTTATTCATTTACCATGGTTTATTCTACTCTGAAATGTTTATGAAACCAATTTAATTTCATGGGTTTTATTATAATGAATGTTTTATGTTATAATGATATAAAAATGTATGGTTTATGTTTTGGGTGGGACCTATGTATCCATTTAACGATTTGGATAATGATTAATGCTATATGAGCACAAAGGGTACATGTGTATTTATCCTATCCACAAAAGAGGTTACATGGGAGGTTATCCCAAGCCAAAAAAGGGTACATGGGAAGTTATAACAATCCCAATGCAGGTAAATGCATGTTTATCCCAGGACTATCATATTTTGAATTTTTAGGTCAGTATCCTTGACATATGGATTTATATGTTTATGTGTATTCCACAAATTGATGTCTTATGTCAATGTTATTCTCTAATGAATTATGTACTTTGATTCAATTATGATTCATGCCTTATGAATTTCCTTGATTTATTCCATGATTTATGTTTGAGATTTGTGATATGGAGGTTATGGTTTTCAACTATTAAGCTCATGTTCTAATATCCTTATCATCATGTTATTCTTATGTGATCAATTATATCTACCTTTTTTACCCTTATAGATTATTTGAGATCTCCATTTATTATGTTTCTTTCCACAATTTATAAATAATGGGTTTGCGTATGATATGTCTACAAGGATATAAAGATAGGAATAAATTATTTGGTTTATATGTAGCTCAACTATGGACTAGTTATTTTTTTTGTTTCTAAATGAACTATACCTGAATGAAAATGACATGGATCCAAATGTTATGTAATTAATATTTATCTATGAAGATGTAATATTTTTGATTCATATGATCAGGTAATTATAAAACTCACCACCTAAAAATATAACACCACATCCATATGTAGATAATACATGTGTATGCATGTATAAAACACCCACAAACCCAAATAACTCAAATTGATACTACCAAACATCGGACAGGACCCACCTTCCTGTGATTGATGAACTACATTCCCATATTTCCCATTGAAGTATTATCTATATAAAATACTTTATCAATATATATAATCATCCTGGGGTCTCACCATATTAAAAAATCAAACATCAATGTACCAACTAATCCATCAATCATCTTACTAACCAATAAAAAACCCCATAAATATCATGGGAGATAACCATAAAACGACTCATAAAATTTTATAATATTAGGAGGCCCAAATATCATGAACATATATACTAATAAAAAAAATCCATATGTAGGTATTCAATGATTTTTGAATGTATAAAACAATACTGAACTATAATCTCATGATAAAAAAGGGGAAAATCAAGGATTGGGGATTGGACATTTGAAATAACAATCTTAGTGATAATGCACAACCCCATGGCATATCATTATTCCTAGGTGGGTATATCTTCTACAAAACCTATGGAACAATTTTTTCTTGATACCATATACCACATGTAATTATAGGGTTTGGATCCCACTACATGATGATATAGATCACAGAAACACCGTGAAAACATTTTTTTCATCAACTTTAATTTTTAGAAACAAAAAAAAGTGTATCACTACAATAGTCATACGTAAAGTGTTTACCTAGAAAGATCTTTTTAATATATATTTCAAATATTCTATCATCGCCTCCCAACGGTGTAATTTCATGCGTCCTTACAGGCATTAAAATTACCTAAGGAAATAATATAGTGGGTTGTTTATTTTGAAAAATGCAATTCCAATTCATGTGATGAGAGTTCATTAATGTAGAAAATAGGTTCTAGAATGTGGTTTTAGATTTTATGGAAAATCGTGGGGTTAGAGAGACAGTCAAAATAGGATTGGGCATCCTTGGAAACTAAAAAATGACGTTCTAGGGCATTCATAGTGTCCTATGACATTAAAATAATGAAAAGTGTTCCATGGAGTGTGTACAAGGATTTTATTATGATAATGTGGGAAAGTAGTGGGGCATATGAACTTCAAATAAAAATTAATGGTGTTACCATAGGCATCATGCAGTCAAATTATAAAAATTGTTTTTGAAACAATTTCAAGATGAGATCATCCATCAATTTTCTTTGATCATATGGGATTCATTGGTAGTGTATCAGCTAGGGCTTCCCTTATATAGTTCCCCTCTATTTTGGGTTTCTTTAAGTACCATTTTATAGTTCTAGTGGTAAGGTTTACCTCCTTCAACATTTACATTTCTGGGTATTCTATCGGTTATGCTAATCTATGGAGTAAATTTATATTTTTTGATGGATCTTTCACTTGACCTTGATATATTAGAACTTCATTAGAGATTTTCATAATAATTAATATTATTTTACTAATGGTATATCCCTATTTTTATTTTTCATAGGTTTTATCCAAATTTTTTTACTAATGAATCAATGAATGTAATTGTATTTTTATGATTTCATTGGAATGAGGGGATTTTTGGAGTTAAACTCACCTCATTGTATGTGGTTTTGATATGACCAGTTGACCTAGTGAGTTTTTATACATTTATTCCTATTTGAGTTAAATGGTGTGTTTATTGTGAATTTTATAATGAAGTTAAATATTTAAGTATAAATGGTTTATAATTAATTAAATTATTTTTTATTATGAGATAGGGCCTCTGGTGATTTTATGGTTTCTGGATAGGCTTGGAAGAGCTTATGTAAGATATTTTCAACTTCACATAAAATGGGGAATCAATTTTCCTGAGGTAGATTGTCTTATATTCGAACCCTTATATTTTATTCATTTTAATGTGGATTTTGTTATGAAGTATCACCACTAAGGGTGATGACAATGTAGAATAATTTTTTTTCAATGGAATGACATGGTAGACTTCAAAAAGTTCCAAGGCCACGAGGTACCTTAGAAATGGTTTTAATTTCTTATCCATAAATGGTAGATTAATTGATTCTAACCTTAATAATGATCACACAAAATATGGCGTGTGACATAAAATGAGATTCACTACACTAGTTTTCCTCATGAGGACTTTGATATGTGATTGGACTAAGTTGATAAATAATAGAATGTTGATCTGTGGAGGGTGAGTGGACCAACCTAGTGAAAATTTCAAGATTAAGATGTGTTGGGTTGCATCTCTATGAACAGTTTTTATGTGGTGAAAACAATTTATAAGAAAATTCCATCATATCATATTGGTAATTCTATAGGGTATGATGTCCTTAGAGTGTTAGATGTTGATCTGGGATTTTGATTGAGACTGGGGAACCTCCTGGGGATTCCTATAATTTTCTAGGGCCTAAGGGACCCAAGTGGGTTCCCCATTAACATATTATATTTTTGTGGGTGCATATGGGTTTTGGAAGTGATGGTTGTGGGTGTCACCCTAGAAAATGAACTATCATGTAAGACCAATGTGGAATAGAAGATAATGATAGGAATATGAATATTTACCTCTCTTGTTTTATATTTCTATTAATTTATATTTATGAAAGATGAAATGTGGCTGTCCAAGAGTATTAGAAAAATTTATTTTGTCATGTAACAGATTTAATTTCCCAATATTCCACAAAGTCAATTAATGAGAAGGATGTGATCCTAGGATACATAATATAGTTTAGATATGTTACCACATCATATTAGGAGTGAATTCCTGGAATGGAAATCATAAATATACGTAGTAAATGTAGATATGTATGCGTGAATGTAGTGCATATGGGAGATCATAAAATCAATGTTATTTCATGTATATGGGAATTCCCATGGTAGAAGGTATTTATTCGATATAGTGATAACATTGTGAATTCCTCGGTTTTTATATTCGAATGATGAAGCAATTAAACCATTGTGAATTCCCAGTACACTTGAGACATAAATGTTGATATAAGGTATTGGTAAGGTCTATCTCCCTTATTAGTGATGCCTTCCATTCCAGGGGTGAATGTTGTATCCCCTCATTTGATTCCTAGGATACCCCATATGATCGAGAAAATACTTCAGATACGATTTGACTGAGGAGCCAAGAGATATTTTATTACCCGTATTTTGACTATGGTATCTATATATTGTATTGACCTTAATTTCATGGGTATTATATGAATTAATCACACTAGAACTTATAGTATTTCCTAGGACCTCCCCCTCCAAGGAATCATACATCAACTTGACCTCGGGAGTGGCTAGGAAATACATTGGTATTTAGCATAAGGCATTGAGGAAATTGGATGCCTTGTGACACCATACTAATTAGTACTAGTCGGTGGATTTTAGTGGAATGGATCCTAGTGAGATTTAAAATGTTCCCCTAAGGTGAAAATCATAATAAGTGACACTCTATCATTGTATGAGGTTGGTATGGAAGATCAGGTTTTTTCACCTGAGGATAAATGATAAATTTTGAACATAGAATGGGATATATTTGTCCTCCAAAAGGGTGATGGTGATAAAGTGGAAATGTGGTTAGGGTTATGTTCTTATATATATTCTATAATTGAGCTTAAGATGGTATTGAAGCGGTGTATTTATTTATTTTAATATATTCTGTAGTTTATTTACTATTTCAGCTAAGCAAGTAATATGAATTTATCTCAACATATAAAGGTTAATACGAGACCAAATTATTGATTCACTACATGTTTTTTATAATGTTCTTCCCAAAACCCCATTTAACATGTATTACTGATAAGATCTCTTGAGTTTATTACATGCATAGGTTGTGAAGAGGGCCATGTTTTTTTAGCATGGCCGAGTGGGATAGATTAGATGATTCTAGGAGGTTGGGACATAGTATGGCACAATGTGGTCACAGAGATGTGTTTTAATTTACCTTTTATAATAGTCTATATATGTTACCATACGAATGGGTGGTCAGTTGTATGAATGGATTATCTATTTGGTCCTTTAATGCATTTTGTTTTTTGTCGGTCGAGTTTGTATTTTTTACATCCAGTTTCAGGTTAGTTATGAAATATGATACTTAGTTATGATATCTATTACATTGAACTATGAAATATTGGATATATTCTCCTATTATCCATCTTATACCCTAATTCAAATTTGATACCATTTGGTTTATGGGGAGTTTAACCTAAGTTCATGTAGAAAACAAGTTTTTTTACAATTCATATAGTGAGTTAGGTCAAGGCATAACAAATGGGTATTGGATGATATTTTTATTTTTGACCTATCATTTGGGATTATGAATACCTGAAAAATAAGAATGTATAGGCTCTTGTGATGGAACCTAGATTGGTACATTGTGAACTCCTTTCCCGGTGTAATTTTAAGTTACCATGGAAATAGGATTGGAAAACATGGTATGTGATGTCACGGTTGATAATATTCTCACCACATGTGATGAACATGGGTTTTATGGTTTAGAAATTATGGTTTGATGGTTATGATAATTGGATGGTTGTCAAGAGACCGATTTTAGATTTGAGTCTTCGCCTTTGGAAACAATTGGTGTAACGCCCTAACCCCAGAAGCCCAGAGTCGGTGCATTATTACATATCATTGGAAAGATATGAAAAGATCAAGTCTTGATAGAAAAATTAGTTTAGTAACCTTGGAAGTACTAGATACATTCATAAGGTTTACATTACATCATAAAATTGAAAACAACAAAAACATTGTTTCCATAGACAACATTGAGATCCCATAGACTATCTTTGCAGGTCAGTAATAATATAATTCTTTGCATCCTGGGAAAATGACACATAGAAAGGGGTGATCTCAAATGCTCAGTAAGGATAACAATATAGCAGAAACTTTTATAAATAAGAAAAAATATTTAAGTAAATTTATAAAACTAAAATAAAATCCTTTTACACTTGATATTCATCATAATATGGAAAATATAAATCAAAATAATTAAATTTACATACTCACATGGATATTTTATTAGTTGAATATTCACATGAAATATCAATAGCCACTTTCAAAATGATGAAATTCATAACGCTAGACTTCATAACCACATAATCAAGGCCTTCTTCCAAGACTACAAATAAGACTTTGTCATGGCCTTGTGCCATGACACTAGTTTGACTCATGAGACCTACCGATGCATCGAGGAGAATAGCTGGCTCCACCAGTCACTTACTATGTCCAATGCATTCCTTATATGAAAAGGTTTAAAAATAACAAAAATATTCTTAATAAAACTACCATACAAAATGTAACTACTTAATTCATAATCCATGAATGGTGTAAAAATAACACATACATAGTCAAACATATCACAAAACATTTAGTAAAATATGAATGTTTTTTATCATAATAAATCAACATCAAATAATCTTAAAATACATAAAAGGATGTTGAATTAGATGAAATCAAAACATTTTTAGTGAAATATCTCATTCTATTTTGAAATCATTTAAGAGTCACATAATTATAATGAAAAAAATTATTTTGAAAATATTCTTATAATCTTTCAAGGGATGCTTTGACGTAGTTATAATGTAAGAAAATAGCCTCACTCTCTATATAAGTTAAAAAAACATTCTTACATTAATTTTGTCAAAAAGGTCATAAATTAACTTGTTTTGAAAAAGACAGAAAGATTCCATTCAAACCATTTTATAAAAAGTAAAAAAAGGGTATAAATTACCTTATCCCATAGTGTAGTAAATATTTAAAATGTTTTGGAATACATTTTAAAGAAACATGGATTTGGATTGTAAATATTTCCCAGTAGATACTTACGTAAAGACAATCTCGGATAATAAAGAGATTGTGAAATTAAGCCTTACCTAGTACTCTTACATGGTATAGGGTAGTTTAACCTATTATATAATGGTGAAATAATTGTTATTAAATTATTCAAGAATCATATTCAATAATATGATATCATATATGATCTTTTAACATTTCTTTGTTAATAATATTTTAGTATTATAGTTGTTTCAGGTCTTAACTGATTCATTTTCCTTTATATGTTTTGTTCTGTAAGTAATGTTTTCTTATGGATAGGATGTCTCTTATTCATATTTATAATTATAAAACTTCTTTAAACTTTATTTTTAATCATAAAATGAAAATTAGTCTTGAATGGATATGATGGGGAATGAATCTCATCACGTTCATGGAGACAGTAATCTGTACGTACGCACGAGCGACAATATCATTATTTTGATATTTAAATAATATATAATTTAATTTTATATCGTATACAAAGAATAATTGTCATTTTATATTTATTATTTACATCAATTACACTTCATTATTATACCTATCCAAATAATAATGTATTGAATAACAATAACACCACAACGTGGAGACGGTAAGTCGTACGTCTGCACGTATGGTGACATGTCATTCAAAGGATGGATAAAATAATTAATATGGTTGTAACATATTTATAATAACATAAATGTATGTAGAGGATACTAGATTTATTATTTATTAATGGAAACAACAAAGAAAGTTGATGTGGAAGAAGAAAGGATCTTTAAAGAGGTGATGAAATATTTACCTCTTCTTTGAGTTCATCCTTTTGATTTGATCCAAAGGGATCCTTAAGATGGAATTATATCTAAATGAAGGCCTAGAAAATAATGGGAGGATAGTTTATAAGTTATTTGTTCAGGGTTTGGGTGAGAAAAATGGCTTCGAATGTGTGAATTAGGGGAAAGGGGGAGTGTCCTTTTATAAGAGGGGTGAGGGGCACCTTAGGAAAAGCTAGAAATATTATTTTCTAATAAAATCATTTCTGGTTTCTAATGAACCCAAAATGTATTATTTAAAGGATACGGTGGTTATGGTTTGAAATCCAATCAACCAATATGTTTTAGACATGTTGGGTCACTATATTAACCTTATCTTTTAGATTTAACTCTTAGTTAAATAGTTTGACATTTACCCTGTCTTTTTTTATATTATATAGTTAATAAACATACTATATACTTCCATGAGAACCTAAAGTTGTTAATTAATGATACACCTATCATTATATATGTATTTTGTCACATCATTATATTTTTAGGAATAGAATGTCAATTAATAATATAATATTTGTTTTAAAAACTCTTTTATGTCAATTTTGACACTATCTGGTATTTTGTTTCTGCTAAATTCATAACAGCATTATTACTTCGAAAAAAATTCATATAACCAACCCTTATATGTCATAATATCCATTAAATTTATTTTAATTCATATAAAGTTTCAAATTAAATTTATTTAGATTTTTATAATATCAATTATTTTAATATATCATTAATTAGGTAATTATTACATCATCATCGTGTCATAAATAAATTAAATTGTTTAATCTCTAAAAATTATAAATAAAATACCATTATGTAGGATATATATTTTTTCCTTTCTAATGAATATTAATTTGTTAGAAGATAACATATATAACCCTATGTAAAAATTGTTTTACTAAAAGATATATGCTTATGTCATTTTTGTATTTACTTTAACTTAATTAATATGAAGTGTCATTATCACTTAAAAGTGGCTCCCTATGGTCCCACAATCGACCCAATGATGCCCATGGTTTAAATGTATCAGGAAATAGGGTTAGGATACGTGTTAGGGTAATTTAATATTATTATAATATTATTGTTTACCCTTATTTATCGGATTTACCCTTTAACCATGGTAAATAAAATATTTAGCGAAATGATTATTCAAAATATATAAAAATAAAAGCTACCTATTTACAAAATTTAGACCTCCTGATTCTATATATGGAATCTATTTATATAAATTGAAAACACAAAAGTGACAGAAATTAATTTAAAATCAATTCCTGTTGTCAAAACAAAATGTGTGTTTTTAAGAAATAATAACTATTAAAAGATTGACACTAGCTTATATCCAGTTTAAATTTAAAATTACTTCCAATGAAAAAAATTGGATTAAATTGTAAAAATATAATCTAATTATACTTACAAACCACTCAATAGTATAATTTAGCACTATAAATTATTTTTATTAAAATAGTTGTTTTTAATTAAAATTTAGTCTTTTTCACTATTCATCAAAAATTGAATGTTTTCCGAAAAATAACAAAAAATCACCCTAATATAATTTTGATACTCTCAATCCAATACTTAAGTCCATTTAAAATTATAAAATTTATAAAATTTTAAAAAGTGGGTATTACTATTCATAACGGCTAGTTTGATTGGTTGTGGTGTGTTAGAACTCGAAGTTGCGTTCTACACACGCTATTGTATTATTCAAAGAGATGTGTACAATGGAAGCTTTGGGTGTTACAATTGGAACCTCATAAATCATGTTATGTATAATGGATCAATGTTACATAGGCATCAAAGTGTTATTATTTAAATAATGACTGAGGTCCAATGGTTTAATGTGTTATCAACCTATAATATAGAATTTTTATATATGATTACATGGTTTCATTCAAATCAATTTTTATGACTTCTGTATATATTTTAATTTTATGGTAGGTCTTATAGATCATATGGTGACCTGATTAATGATAATTATAGTTATATATTCCCATAAAAAGGGCCATTTAGAGACCCAAAGTGGTTAATAATGTAATTAAAATCCTTAGAGATGAACACCTTCTGGGTACTAATTATATAGGTTCTGTTACATAGTGTTCTAGTAACAACCTATATGGTGTTTCCCCATATAATATGGGATGGAATTCAACATAATAGATCCTATGGTTTTACTTATCCATAAACATGGATCAGGATAGGGAGATGTTGGAGATATGTATATCTTAGTGATCTCTGAAAAGATGTTATAGGGTGAAGTTTGGTGTGTTGATTCTTATATAGGGTGAGTATCAAGGGTTTGTTTATTTAATGTTCTAGTAATAACCTACATATAATATTATAATATATATTGGAATGACATTCTATCTAACCGGACCTAACGATTATACTTCCTTAACATAAAATATCTCAAATTATACAATGTGAAATTAAAATGAGGTCGTAGTTATCAAGGGGATAATCCCATATATGTATTCTTAGTTAGATTATTTGGTGCACAGTTCGGTTAGCATGACATACCATTGTGTCGATGAGAACCCTAGTAGGGTGTTGGAATATGATATTTCATGTGATTATGAATTGGAACATGAGGTGTTTCACATATTCTGTAGTATTAGTGATAATTTTATATTTGGTAAAGGTTGGTAGACCTAGAGACCCAAATATATGACTACATTTCTTGTGACTCTATATATATTCTATGATCAAGGGAACCCTACGAGAAGGGAAGACATAGGTTGTTTATTCCTTTGGAGGCTTAGGGTATGGATATGTACATTCATATGAGATCAATTAATATGAGGTCCAATAAGGGAATTTTATATGCATATAAATTCCTTTGAAATAAAATTAGTTATGAACTTTAGTATTTAACCTTTGGGTATTGATATTTGGTTCCCTCGGAAGGATTAGTATGTTTTTTGGAGATTTGTATTTTAGATAGGATGCTGAGTGGCATAGTGATAGAGAATGGATTGACACATGGGATTTTGGGAATGCATCCAGATGAAGGATAATTATGCGGTTTTCTTGGTGAGATTTAATTTTATGGAGAATGTTTTATATATTTTGATGATGTGAACATCCTAGAGACCTTAGTGTGGTTTTCATGATTGTTCCTAGATGAAACATGAAACCCTTGGGTTTTGAGCTAATCAAGACAGTGTAAAATATTTAGTGTTTTTTATATTGAAACATGGATTGCTGACAAGTCTTTGTATGATTCTTGGGAAATGTAATTTTGATTTGATGATTATGGGAATTATTTCCTAGGTCTAAGATTAGGATTGGAAATATTCCTAAAAGATAGAGGAGAATGTTTACACAGATCGAGTGTTGTGACATAGTTGATCAAGTAGTGATTAAAGGAAAGTGTTTTCTAGGATGAAATGTGTTTGGTTTAGGATGATATTCCTTCAAAAAGTGATAAATCCTATTAAAGGGGAATGTGAGGTTATTTTTAAAGAATTTCATTTGGTGGCTACTGCACTATTAATTATTTGAAAGAATGAACCTAAATATGGTTTGAAAATTGTTTTCTTACATGGATGACATCTCTATCAGATGGTAATAGGTGATGAAAGGGGTTATTCATGTTGGTGCTCATGTGTGGGATAGATGGTCATGTCCATTTATTATGTGTTGTAATGGATGAAGTTCATGTTGTGTAAGCATCATATTCATAATTTATGATTCGTTAGTGTGGTTTGATCAGTCATTGGAAGCTCTAGGTGAATCTTTGATTCCAGTTAATCATAAATATAAATTTTCTATTCCCATGTTAATTCCATATTTAAAATTATAATGATTCTTTGGATGAGTTGGTGTGTTGGAATCGATATTGGGAAAAAAATTATATAATATGCTAATGTTTTAGTGGTTAAAAAGTTTCAGTACATGGTTTAGGGGTGAACCTGTATCATCACATAGTTCATGTGGTAAACCATAAATTCATGACCTATTTCATTGGTTGAAACATGGTTTCATCATGTAGTTAATCTGGTGAATAATGAAAAAAAATTAATGTTGTGTTTGGAGATTAATAACATAAAAATGAAATTGAAGTTGGTACCATGGTTCAGGTATTTCGTATTTTGTATGATGGGAGTATTCTGATGTATAACCAAGACCTTTCAAGGAGAGGCCAATTTATGTGGGTCCATTGTATTAGAAGTTAATTATCATTTATTTTGATATATAATATGATATGAGAGGTATTATTGTACTATGGAGGGGGTTTTAATTCATATTCGAGTGTAGTGATATGAAAACCACATCAATCTATTTACTCTACTACATATAATTTCAATTGATTTGGAATTTTTAGTGAGGGAAGTGAAAATGGTCAATATTTTATTTTTAAATGCCTATTTTTATGTTGGGGAACATCATAAATATGATCAT
Organism: Viscum album; assembly: GCA_963277665.1. NCBI lineage: Eukaryota > Viridiplantae > Streptophyta > Magnoliopsida > Santalales > Viscaceae > Viscum > Viscum album. The sequence goes on from OY728146.1 coordinate 368,656,602, forward strand.
GATTTTGATGACACAATGGTGTCCTGGGTGGACTGGCGTAATTGATTGTTTTATAGATATTCTAGTGGTGGATATGGATCAAGGATTGGTTTTGGGTAAATTGTGTACCTCATTCATAGAGTTGTTCATAGAAAGAACATTATCTATTCTGGAGTAGAGCGTGATGAATTGTAAATTGATTGGTGAACAGATTACATTGTGTGTGTTTATTGAAATACTATCCAGACTTCTCAAGGATGAGAAGTTTTATGTTGGTGTTGGGGGCTCTAATTCCAGGTCTGTATATGGTCATGGAAATTATAAAGGGAATTAAAATTTTACAATATAGTGGGTGGTTCATTTTGAGGACTGTGATTCAGAATAAAATTCTAGAGTTTAGACATGTCAAAATGATGTTTTTGGTCATGTTTTATGATTCGATGAAAATATTAGGGTTTAGGAGAGCATTGAATATGGATTAGATAACCTATGATATTTAGAATCTTAGCTACTAGAATTTCATATTTTGAATATGTCATTCACCCCATGAAAAGTGTTTATGGGTTCTGTGTAACGCACCAACACCAATTACCCAGAGTCGGTACATTATTACATAACATTGTCATGATCACAAAATATCAAGTCTCTAAAGACCAATTAGTTTATTATACTTTTAAATACTAGATACATTTATCAGTTTTACATTTCATTATGAAATGAAAAACAACAACAACATTGTCTTAATTAACCACATTCATATCCCACAGACTATCCCTACAGGTCAGTCATAATATACTTTTTCGCATCTTGGGAAAAATAAAACACAGAATGGGGTGAGCTTAGATCCACAGTGAGGTTAACAATATAGAAGAAACTTTCATAAATAAGAAAAAACATTTAAGGTAATGTATAAGACTAAAAAAATTCTTTTTAAACTTGAACTTCAGCATAATATGGAAAAGATAAAATCATATAATTCCATTTACTTATTCACATGGATATTCTACTAGTCGAATAATCACAAGCAATATCAATAGCCACTTTCCTAATGATGGAATGCATAATGCCAGACATCATAACCGCATAGTCAAGGCCTTGTTACAATACTACAAATAAAATTTTTTCAAGGCCCTATTCCAAGGCACTAGTTTGTCTCCTGAGACCTACCAATGCAACGGGGAGCTATAGCGGGCTCAACCCGTCACTTACTAAGTCCAATGCATTCCCTATATGAAAAGGTTTAAACATAACATATATATTCGTTTTAAAACTAGCATATGAAATTTCAATACTTTATCCTTAAACCAAGAATGGTATATATCCATAGTCAAACATATCACAAAACCTTCAACACAATATATAAGTTTTGTAGCATAATAAATCAACATCAAATAATAATAAAATCCATCCAAGGATGCTGACATAGATGAAATCAAAACCTTTCTTTACAGAATTATCGCTTTCTATTTTGGAATCATTTAAATGTCATATAATTATAATTGAAAACTTTTATTTTGAAAATATTCTTATTTTCTTGTAATTGAATCTTTGATGATGGTATAACGGCGGAAAATTTCCATACCCACTGTATAAGTTTTAAAAACATTATTACCTTAATTTTTACGAAAAGGCCATAAAATAAGTTGTTTGGAAACCGACAGAAATATTCCTTTCGAAATAAATATAAGGTCTAAAATGTGTATAAATTACTTTAAAACATTTTCTATTAAATAGGAAAAATGTTTTGGAATACATTTTTAAGAAACATGGATGTGGATGATAAAGATGTTCCAGTAGATAATTACGTATAAACAACCTCGGATAATGATAAGATTGTGAAATTAACCTTTACCATGTAATTTTTCTAGGTCTAGGATAGGTTAACCGCCTGTATAATGGTGAAATCATTATTATTAAATTATAAGAGAACCATATATATTAATATGATATCATATATGATCTTCTAAAATTGCATTGTTAATGATATTTCAGTAGTATAATTGTTTCGGGTGTTAACTAATTCATTTTAATTTATATGATTTGTTATGTAAGTAATGTTTTTTATAGATAGGATGTATATTATTCATATTCATAATTATATTATGTTCATAAAAAATATTTTTAATCATAAAATGAAAATTAATTTTTAATGAATACAATGGATAATGAATCTCATCGCGTTCATGGAGACGGTAATCCATACATACGTATGAGCCACAATATCATTCTTTTTATATTAAAATGGTATATAATTGGATGTTATATCATATATACAGAATAATTATCATGTTATATTTATTATTTTCATCATTTATAGTCATTTTTATACCCATCCAGACGATGAAGTGTTTAAATAAATAACTACACCACGACGTGGAGATGATAAGCCGTATGTACGCACGAATGGTGACATGTCATTCATAGGATTGATAAAATAATGAATTTGGTTGTACCATATTTATAATAACATAAAATTATATATAAGATACTAGAGTTATTATTTTAGAATACAAACAACAAAGAAAGAGGAAGTGGAAGAAGAAAAGAACTTAAAAGAGGTGATGAAATATTTACATCTACTTCGGGTAATTCATTTTGATGTGATCAAATGGGATTTTTAGGATGGATTTATGACTAAATTAAGGACTATATGATGAAGGGAGGACATCTTAGAGGATATTTTGGTAGGGTTTGGCTAAGCCAAATGGCTTTTATGGTGCGAATTTGAGCGAAGGGGAAGTGCCCTTAAGAGGTGTGACGGGAACCTTAAGAAAATATTGAAATATTATTTTATAATAAAATCATTTTCGGTTTCTAATGGAACCAAAATGAATTATTTCTTGGCTCAGGTGGGTGTGGATCGAAAAACACTCAACCGATCAGTTTTAGACAGGTTTGGGTCACTATATTAACCTTATCTTTTAGATTGAACTCTTAGTTAATTAGTTTGACATTGTTGATTTCTCTGTATTTTTATATTATATGGTTAATAAACATACTATAATATGCCCAGAGAACCCCAAGTGGTTCATTATTATAATATATAACCATATCTATGTAATTTGGCCAAAAAGTAGATTTTTTGTAATATTATATCAATTAATAATAAGATATTCTTTTTAAAAACTCTTTTATGTCAATTTTGACACTATTTAGTATTTTGTTTTTTCTAAATTCATAACAGCATTATTAATTAAATAAAAATTAATTTAATCAACCCTAAAATGTCATGTTAACCTATAAAATTATTAGAATTTATAAAATGTTGAAAATTACATTTATTTGGATATTTATAATATCAATTAGTTTAACATTCCATTAATTAGGTACTTACTACATCATAATTTTTTCATAACTAGAATAAATTATTTAATGTCTAAAAATTATAAATAAAATATCATTATGTTGTAAATATTATTTCTTTCTAATGAATATTTATAGTCGAATTTATCAAATGTGTAATCCCATATTAAAAATTGTTTAGTTATTAAACATTGAATTTAACACTTTTAACTCTTTTTTTAATTAAATAATAATCAATGTCCTAATCTAATCCATGTGGTCCTAAAGGATCATAATTTATTCCTAAGGTTTTTTTTGTCGAATTACACTTATCCAATTGAATTCTGATATGTTTTAGGGTAATAATAATATCATTTTTACCTTTAATTACATATTTACTTTTAACAGTGGTAAATAAAAGTCAAAAGTTACTATTCACAAAAAAAACTCAACTCATTGAACCACATTTTACTTACAGATATAAACTGTGTATCTCGTATTTTTCAAATTCAATTCATATAAGTGGTAAAATTAAATTTTATGCGAATTTTCAAATACTCCTAGGAGGTGGGTAAAATATTGTAAAAAGTTCAATAAAATTTTTTATATCCAAAATTATTATAAAATAACTTCAATGAATTACATTGAACATGTATAGGTATTCCGTATCTATGTTGACCTAAAATAAATTTAAATAAAATAAATATTTATTTACATAAAAAGTCGGTTTTAAACAATAACTCAATGTTTTTCACTACTCATCAAAAATTCATAGTTTTTCAGAAAAATATAAAAAATTCACCCTATGATAATTATGATATTCCGAATCCAAAAATGAAGTCCATTTTGAATGATAAAATTTCTAAAATTTCAAAAAGTGGGTATTATTATTCATAAAGGCTAGTTTGTTTGGTTGTGGTGTGTTTGAACTTGATGTAGAATACAACACAAGCTACTGTATTATTTAAATGGAAACAAACCATGTAAGATTGGGGTGTTACATTCTCCCCTCCTTCAAATAATTTCTTCCTCGAAATTTCTATTATATTACTACATAAAAATATTCAGGTGGTTCTTCATCATAAGTTCCTCAAGTACCCACGTTGCCACTTCTTTCTTTTGGTTTCTCCATAGAACTTTTACCAGGCTTGTCGTCCGGTTTCTCAAAACTTGTTCTTTGGTATCCAGAATCTTGATAGGCTCTTCACAATAAGAAAGATTGTGTTCTAGTACTATTTCATCATTGGTGAGTACATGGTTTGGGTCAGCATGTATTTTCTCAATAGTGATATATGGAACATGTCATGAACTTTGGAGACACTTGGCGACATTTACAAATGGTAAGATACATTTAGAGACCCGAAGCTTAACGTACATAGACATTACATTACTTTTTCGGAATACTTAGTACCTAAAAAAAACACACACACAAGTACTGTAATAGTTTAGTGTCTTTGGAAACTCAGAATATAATCTTCTAATCCTGGTGAAAGATCTTCAAAATATCACATAAAGATCTTCATTTTTTACCTAAACCATTTCTTTATATCCTGGGGAAAATAAAACATAAAAGGGTGAGCTCAAATGCACTGTAAGGGTAAACAAATAAAATATCAATCACATCATATTCATAAGAACATAACATTTTATAAATCTTAACCTGGAAAAGAGATCATAATATCATAACATGGGATAAATCATAGTAGTGAAATGTAATCCCAATAATCATAACCTAAAACATGAACCTTTTTGTCATAAACACATAATCATATAGAATCATTTATTATTAGTCAAGACTCATTCCCAAGACTATCTTAGTAGACAAAGTCGATTTCTGAACCGAGTTCACTCTTCATTTCAGTCCTGTTTCACTGAACTGGTTTAAACTGCCGTTCCAGCCATGTCTATCTCATGAGATATAAAATAATTTCCCAATGCATTGAAGGGAGATATAGGTCCCACCCATCTCATAATGATACCATCATTATGTGTGCCCCAAAATCATAAACCATACATCATTTCATAACCCATGTACTAAAAATGGGATTCTTAAACATCATGAAATCATAAAACAATTCATATAAGATAAAGGAATTAATAAAAATAATTCCATCACAACATAATAAAATCAATGTAATAATAGTGATAGAAATGGAACCCTTTATTATCTTAGATGGAAAATAATTTTGATAAAACACTTGAACTCCATTCTTGAGGAAAATATCATTTCTACTTCAAAAACAATTTTCCATTCTTAACATGTCATACAATTTTAAACTAAAATAATTTGATTAAAAATAAACTTGGAAATTTTTAAAGGAAGCTTCTTTGAAATAATGTTTTAAAAATCCATTCATGCCGTATAAGTTAAAAAAACATTCTTCTCGTACTTTTGTCGGAAAAGTAAAAAAGAACCTCGTACGAAAAACGACAAAAGATTCCTTTCATATATTTTACTAAAAACTCACCGAAGGGTAAAATTGGATATAAACTATTTTTGAAGGATATAAATATTACATATTTAGGAAACATGGATGTGGATGATAAAATACACCCCAGTAAATTTCAAAGTACAAACAATCTCAGATAAAAATGAGATTGTGATATTTCCCTTACCTTAGGTCGGATTTGCTTCGTAAGTGTCCAAACCTCATGTATAATGATTTAAATAATGTTATTGTCTTATTCCAGAATCATAATTATTTTTATGATATCATATATGGTTCAATTATGGCTTTATTTTACCCGTTCTTTTGTAAATTCCATGTTAAAGAGCGTTTTGGGTAAAATCTTTTCATTTGTCATCCGTGTTTTGACTTGTAATTATTCATATGATTAATTAGATCATGGTTACTTAATTACAGAATATAAAACATGATTTATATGTAATATATATTCAGAATATACAAATATATATTAGATCAGTAAATGGAAATAAATACACCGTTCTTGGAGACGGTAGGCCGTACGTACGCATGAATGCTGTTTTCGTTTCCTTATTGTGTTGAATGGAATTAAGTAAATGACATACATATATATACACATAAATCAAGTATCATTATTATGTCATATATTTCATGATTACTTATTATATATACTTTATAATCATTCATGAATGGTTAACGTGGAGAATGAATCTCATCGCGTCGTGGAGATGATAGTCCATACGTACGCACGAGCGATGATATCATTATCATAATTGTGGAATTGTATTGGAGTGTATGTATACTATTTCAGAATCAATATCACTTTACAATAATAAAATATAGTTATTATGTACACCATTATACCCATCCAAGTAAGGTGGTGGTGGAAAATAGATTACACCACGGCGTGGAGACGGTATTCCGTACGTACGCACGCGCGGTGATTTCGTTTTCTATAGGATGAATAGATTAGGAAATAGGGTTGTTTCATACATATAATAACATATAAGTATATGCGTGATACTGATTTTATTACTTCATAATGAAAAAACCTAAAAATAAGAAGTGGAAGTAGAAATAAAGTTGAAAGAATCGGTAACAGACATTACCTCTTCTTTGAAGCGCCTCTTTGAGTCCTCCTCTTAGGGCACTAAAATTGGTCTTTGAAGAAGACTAGGAACTCTAGTATTTTTCTAGGGAAGTGGACAATAGAATTTTTCAGGGATAGGCCGAGCATGAAGGCTCAAAGTGGTGTGAAGAAGAGAGGGAGGAGGTGCCCTTTTATAAGGGAGGAGAGGGGCTCTTTTGGAAAAACTAAAAATATTATTTTATTATAAAGCCAAATTCGGTTTTAAATAGCTCAAAATTGATTTATCTAAAAGATAAGGTGGGTATGGATCTAAATACTCTCATCCAATATAATTTAGAAATGTTTAGGTTCCTATTTTAACCTTATCATTTATATTTAACTTTAAGTTAGATAATTTTACTTTTACCGTGTCTTTTTGTGTTCTTACACTATATGGTAAATAAACTTACTATAACAAGAAAAAAGAACCCCAAGTTGTTTATTATTAATATATATAACCTTATCTATGTCTTTTTGCCGAACCTTATATTTTTAGGAATAAAATAACAATTAATAATATAATATTTGTTTTAAATATTATTTTATGTCAATTTTGACACTATTTAGTAATTGATTTTTGAAAAACTCATAAAAGAAATTTTAGTTCGCAAAAAGTTAATTAAATCAATAATAACATGTCATATGGACCTAGAAAATTAGTTTAACTCATAAAAAGTCTTAAATTACATTTATTTGGGTATTTATAACATCAATAATGTCAATATTCCATTAATAAAATAATTAATGCATCAACATTGTGTCATAAATAAATTAAATTATTTAATGTCTAAAAATTACAAATTAAATATAATTATGTAGGAAATATTTTTATCTTTTTAATGAATGTTTATAGTAGAATTTATCTTATGTATAACCCTATATTTAAAATTATTTACTTATTAAACTTTGATTTTAACTATTTAAACCCTTCTTTAAATAAATTAATAATAAATGTCCTAATCTAATCCAAGTGGGCCTTAATGGTCATATTTTATTCCTAAGGTTATTTTTGGACGAATTACACTTATACAATAGAATTATGACATGTTTTAGGGTAATAATAATATCATTTTTACCCTTAATTACCCTATTTACTTTTAACTGTGGAAAAAAAAGTAAAAATTTGCTATTCACCAAAAATTATTTTCATCTCATTAAACCACATTTTACTTACTAAAGTCAACCATGTCTCTTGTATTTTTTAAATTCCACTCACATATGTGGTAAGATTATGTTTTATGAAAAATTATTTTTTTTAACTACCACTTAGTGGTTTCACTATTCATCAAAAAATTAAAGTTTCCAGAAAAAACAAAAAATTAGGCCTAAGATATATTTGATATTATGAACTCAAAAATGATTTATATTTTACCAAATTAAAAACATATCAGTTTCATTAATTAATTTAAAAATTAATTCCCGTCGTCAAAACAAATAGAGTGTTCTCAAGAGATAATAACTATCAAATGATTGACACTTGTTTATGTCTGATTTAAATATGAAATTAAATCCAATGACCAAAATTGTATTAAATTGTAAAAATATATTCTAAATATACTTTAAAAACACTCAAATTAATAATTTGTCACTATTAATTATTTCGATTAAAAAGTTGTTTTTAATTAAAATTTACTAATTTTCACTATTCATCAGAAAATGAATGTTATCCGAAAAGTACCAAAATTTAACCCTAAGCTAATTTCGATATTCTGAATCCAAAAATGAAGTCCATTTTGAAAAATAAAATTTACAAATTTTCAAAAAGTGGTTATTACTATTCATAACAGCTAGTTTTAATAATATTTTAACAGCTTATCGTTGTTTAGTGAAACTCAGTATTGCGTGCTACACACGCTATCTAGGAAGGTCGCGGTTGCGTGTAATTCAAGGCAAGTCAAGGATGCGTGTTGTGCAAGCTCCTTTTCGTGTAGCATACAACACAAGACATTAATGAAATTAAAAAGAATATTTTTCATAAAGTCTCAGGGTGTTACATTCTACCCCCCTTAAAATGAATTTCGCCCTCGAAATTCGTCGGGTTTATAAATGGTTTACTACTCGAAAGTTTCTTTAATAGAATCCCAAAACGTAAAATGGAATACCAAAACCAACCTTTAAAAACAAAAGTATGAAATGTAATGGTTACCCAAATAAACTAATCATTGGGTTTCCACATAGGTTAAAATATGGATATGGAAGAGAAATCTAACCATCATGTTCTGATGGAGAGTGGTAGAGAACATGGCTGTGGAAAAGCCATAAATCACAAAGACATAAATTTTTGATGATCTATGGTACCATATGATTCATCAGATATAAGAGCACTAGGACAATATTTTTGGTTTTCAAGGTCATTTCCCTAAAGTTGATGAAATTGGAATTAGAAGAAATACTTTCTTTATTTTTGTATAGTCTCACCATTGATCGTTCTTTAGACAATTTCCACTTCATCTCTTAATGAAATGAAGTTGAATTTGTCATTCGTGATGTGTTAGAAGATCATGTGATAGAATTATGGGTCATTCCATCTGTCTCAAACAAAAGGTTAGAAAGGTTATCAAAAAAATACATAAGTCCATCTATAGTGAGATTAATCATATATGGTTCCTAAAATGGACTTATACTTCATATATCATACTTATAATAATACTAATTTCTACTAAACAACGACGTCTTGTACGCCAGTGGTAGGAGATAAAGGCCAGTCACACTTCGGTTGGGGGTTCGATTCCCACAGCCTTGTCCGACGCGATGGGCTGTCGCCCATCCTGCGGGTTGTCCTTTTTCCAAAACTACATTACTATAACATCCCATAAATAATATCGAAAAAACTTCTATCTATAAACAATACTAACTTCTGTCCAACATAATCCTTTCCAATCATTAGGCTTATCCATAATACTGTAGTCCACTCTCATAATATAGTGAAAACGATTACAAGAGATTTCATATAACAAGAATTTTAATACCATCGTTGATCCCCATATATAATAAGATATGTCTTGTTGGTCACATTCCAAACATTCGAAGGCCTTAATCATGTATTCTCTTTAAAAAAAATGAATACCCATTAAACCTTATTGAAAACATGAATGCTGTTAAAAGTTAACTCCATCCATATACCAAAATCCTGAAAATTATATATACTCAAACCATGATATCAATTTTTCCTTATATCAATCATGAGCTCATGAATACAGTCAAACATTTCATTTTCTCATTTTCTCTTCATTATGCGCATATCATCTCTTTTTTTAAAAATATCTCAATCACATTCCATGGTTACTGGTACCATTGAAAACCACAATAGACCAATACATAAATATTCCAATATTCCACGATACTATATACAACATTATTTTGGAATCCCATTACATTAACACTTAATCATTCCACCACATTGTTGTCATATTCAACATCACCAATAGTGATCGCATGTGACTTCCCTTTTTCCTTGGCCTTAAGTGGTTGCTCATGTCGATCATCACTAACCCTTGGATTAGGGCATTTATTAGCATAATTCCAAATTTACTTGCACTTGAATCCATGAAGTGTTGGTGGTGTGTTCTCTGTAGTCTTTTCTTTATTCACATCATTAGAAACCATTTTTCCATTACTTCGACACTCGGTTGATCGATGACCTTATTTTCCACACTTAAAAACATTTTCTAGTCCCATTAAGACAATATGCACCATGCTTCTTTCCACACTTTGAGCATAAGGAAACATTCATCTTCTTTTCACCATTATTCTGAGATTTCTCCTTGAACTCCATCTTTCGTTTCTTGTCAAAACTATGAGATGGATAAGTAACGCCAACTTCCATTTCTACCTTGATAGAACAACTCAAAATTTCTTCATAGATACTAAATTCTCTTATAGCTAATGCCCTTCGAAGATTTGGTTTTTTGCCACTGATGAATCGATCAACTTTACTTTCAGGTTTGATGATAAATCCAGATGCATACCTTGAAAGCCTTGTAAAATTCCCTTTGTATATACCAACAGATTCATCATCCTTTTTCTTTAGTTCAAGAAACTCCTTCTCTATAATTGTTCGAAGAATACGAGGGAAGTACTTATTGAAAAATAAGTTCTTGAACTCATCCCATTCCATGGACTCAATTTCATCTCTTGGCCTCGTATTCTTGATAAGATTCCACCATTGATCAACATCACCTTCCAAACGATACACTTCTAAGATGACTTTATCATGTTCAAAACATTGAAGAACTGAAAATACATTTTCAGTGGTACTGATCCATTGTTCACCAACATGTGGATCAGAAGACCCACTGAAAGAAGGTGGACGTTGCCTCATGAAGGACTCAATAGAATATTGTTCCCTTCTTTGCTCATTTGGAAGTCGAGAATGATTCATAGCTTGTTTAAGTATAGCAATATGATTTTTCACTCCATCTCCCATAACATTTGTTTTTTCAGGAGGACAATCATTGAATTGTCCATTGCATTGATCAACACGGTTCCTTCGGTTTCCAGCCATCGTCTAAAACCCAAAAAGAATAGTGTGAGAGGAAAAAATCATGCTAAGGAATACACCATAATAAAGGGGGAGTACCTTCAATATCTAACATCTTAGGATTAATTCTAAGATCATTGCCATAATTCAAGGACTATAACCTATACTTATACTTAACCTTAGGGACATCCCTAGACATAACTTAGAAATATCTCTAGGGATATCACTAACGATTTCACATCCTAGTTTCCAAAGGTTTACTAAACCTTTCCTCTGATACCAACTGTAGAGACCCGAAGCTTAACGTACATGGACATTACATTACTTTTGCGGAATACATAGTACATAACAAAAACACACACACAAGGACTGTAATAGTTTAGTGTCTTTGGAAACTCAGAATATAATCTTCTAATCGTGGTGAATGATCTTCAATATCTCCCATAAAGATCATCCTTTTTTTTACCTAAAACCTTTCTTTATATACTAGGGAAAATAAAACATAAAAGGGTGAGCTCAAATGCTCAGTAAGGGTAAAAAAAGAAATATCAATCACATCATATTCATAAGAACATAACAGTTTTGAAATATTAACCCGCAAAAGAGATCATAATATAATAACATGGGATAAATCATAGTAGTGAAATGTAATCCCAATAATCATAACGTAAAACATGAACCTTTTTGGCATACACAAATAATCATAGATAATCATTTCTTATTAGTCAAGACTCATTTCCAAGACTATCTTAGTGGACAAAGTCCATTTCTGAACCGAGTTCAGTCCTCGTTTCAGACCTGTTTCACTGAACTAGTTTAACCTGCCGTTCCAGCCATGTCTATCTCATGAGATATAAAATCATTACCCAATGCATTGGAGGGAGATATAGGTCCCACCCATCTCATAATGATACCATTCTTATGTGTGCCACAAAATCATAAACCATAAATCATAGCATAACCCATGTACTAAAAATGGGAATCTTAAACATCATGAAATCAAAAAACAATTCATATAAGATAAATGAATTCCTAAAAATAATTCCATCATAACATAATTAAATCAATGTAATAATAGGGAAAGAAACAGAACCCTTTATTATCTTAGATGGAAAATAATTTTGATAAAACACTTGAACTTCATTCTTGAGGAAAATATCCTTTCTACTTCAAAAACACTTTTCCTTTCTTAACATGTCATAAAATTTTAAACTAAAAGAAGTTGATTAAAAATAAACTTGATAATTTTTAAATGAAGATTCTTGGAAATAATGTTTTAAAAATCCATTCATGCCGTATAAGTTAAGAAAAACATTCTTCTCGTACTTTTGTCGGAAAAGTCAAAAAGTACGTCATATGAAAAATAACAAAAGATTCCTTTCATATCTTTTACTAAAAACACACCTAAGGATAAAATTGGATATAAACTATTGTAGAAGGATATAAATATTACATATTGAGGAAACATGGTTGCGGATGATAAAATACACCCCAATAAATTTCAAAGTATAAACAATCTCGGATAAAAATGAGATTGTGATATTTCCCTTAACTTAGGTCCGATTTGCTTAGTAAGTGTCCAAACCTCCTGTATAATGATTTAAATAATGTAATTGACTTATTCCTGAATCATGATTATTTTTATTATATCTTATATGGTTCACTTGTGACTTTATTTTACCCGTTCTTTTCTAAAGTCCATGTTAAAGAGCGTTTTGGTTAAAATCGTTTCATTTGTCGTCCGTGTTTTGACTTTTAATTATTCATATGATTACTTAGATCATGATTAATTAATTCCATAATATAAAACAAGATTTATATATAATATATATTTAAAATATACATATATATAATAGATCAGTAAATGGAAATAAATACACCGTTCATGGAGACTGTAGGTCGTACGTTCGCATGAACGCTGTTTTCGTTTCCTTATTGAGTTGAATGGAATTAAGTAGATGACACACATATATATACACATAAATCCAGTATCATTATTATGTCATATATTTCATGATTAATTATTATATATACTTTATAATCATTCATGAATGGTTAACATGGAGAATGAATCTCATCAAATCGTGGAGACGGTAGTTCGTACGTACGCACGAGCGATGATATCGTTATCATGATCATGGAATTGTATTGGAGTGTATGTATACTATTTCAGAATAAATATCACTTCACAAAAATCATATATAGTTATTATTTACACCATTATACCCATCCAAGTAAGGTGGTGGTGGAAAATAGATTACACCACGGCGTGGAGACGGTATTCCGTACGTACGGACGCGCGGTGATTTCGTTTTCCGTAGGATGGATAGATGGTGAAATAGGGTTGTTTCATACTTATAATAACATATAAGTATATGAGTTATACTTATGTTATTACTTCATAATGAAACAACCTAATAAGAAGAAGTGGAAGAAGAAATAAAGTTGAAAGAATCGGTAACGGACAATACCTCTTCTTTGAAGCGCCTCTTTGATTCCTCCTCTTAGGGCACTAAAATTGGTCTTTGAAGAAGACCAGGACCTCTAGGATGTTTCTAGGGAAGTGGAGAAGATAATGTCACAGGGAATGTCCGAGATTTAAGGCTAAAAGTGGTGTTAGTAAGAGAGGGAGGATCTTCCCTTTTATAAGGGAGGAGAGGGGCTCTTTTGGAAAAACTAAAAATATTATTTTATTATAAAGCCAAATTCGGGTTTAAATAGCTTCAAATTGATTTATTTTGAATCTAATGTGGGGATGAGTCGACATAATCTCATCAAATATAATTTAGACAAGTTTAGGTTCTTATTTTAACCTTATCATTTATATTTAACTTTTAGTTAGATAATTTTACTTTTACCGTATCTTTTTGTGTTCTTACACTATAAGGTTAATAAACATACTATAACAAGACAAAAGAACCCCAAGTTGTTTATTATTAATATATATAACCTTATATAAGTCATTTTTCTGAACCATAGATTTTTAGGAATAAAAAATCAATTAATAATATAATATTTGTTTTAAAAACTATTCGATGTCAATTTTGACACTATTTAGTAATTGATTTTTGTAAAAATTATAAAAGAATTATTAGTTATAAAAAAGTTAATTAAATCAATACTAACAAGTCATATTAACCTATTAAATTAGTTGAATTCATAAAAAGTCTTAAATTACATTTATTTGGGTATTTATAACATCAATGATGTCAATATTTCATTAATAAAATAATTAATTAATCATCATTGTGTCATAAATAAATTAAATTAATTAATGTATAAAAATTAAAAATTAAATATCATTATGTAGGAAATCGTTTTATCTTTCTAATTAATATTTATAGTCGAATTTATCTTATGTATAACCCTATATTTAAAATTATTTACTTATTAAACTTTGATTTTAACTATTTTAACCCTTCTTTAAATAAATTAATAATAAATGTCCTAATCTAATACAAGTGGGCCTAAATGGTCATATTTTATTCCTAAGGTTGTTTTTGGTCGAATTAAAGTTATCCAATAGAATTAGGACATGTTTTAGGGTAACAATAATATCATTTTTACCCTTAATTACCCAATTTACTTTTAACCGTGAGAAAAAAGTAAAAAGTTACTATTCACCAAAAATTATTTTCATCTCATGGAACCACATTTTACTTACTGGCATCAACCGTGTCTCTCGAATTTTTGAAATTCCACTCACAGAGGCGGTAAAGTTATGTTTTATGAAAAATTCATTTTTTTAACTACTACTTAGTGGTTTCACTATTCATCAAAAAATGAAAGTTTCCAGAAAATACCAAAAATTAGGCCTAAGGTATATTTGATATTATGAACTCAAAAATGATGTCTATTTTTCCAAATTAAAAACATATCAGTTGCATTAATTAATTTAAAAATTAATTCTCGTCGTCAAAACAAATAGCGTGTTCTTAAGAGATAATAACTATCAAAAGGTTGACACTTGTTTATGTCTGGTTTAAATGTGAAATTACATCCAATGACCAACATTGTATTAAATTGTAAAAATATATTCTAAATATAAATTAAAACCACTCAAATTAGTAATTTATCACTCTTAATTATTTCGATTAAAAAGGTTGTTTTTAATTAAAATTTAGTAATTTTCACTATTAATCAGAAAATGAAAGTTATCCGAAAAGTACCAAAATTTCACCCTAAGCTAATTTCAATACTCCGAATAAAAAAATGAAGTCCATTTTGAAAAATAAATTTTATAAAATTTCAAAAAGTGGTTATTACTATTCATAACAGCTAGTTTTAATAATATTTTAATAGCATATCGTTGTTTAGTAAAACTCGGTATTGCGTACTACACACGCTATCAAGGAAGTTCGTGATTGCGTGTAATGCAAGGAAAGTCAAGGATTCTTGTTGTGCAAGCTCCTTTTGGTGTAGCGTACAACCCAAGACATTAATGAAATTAAAAAGAATACTTTTCATAAAATCTCGGGGTCTTACACTACAATACCAATTCATTCTAGAATTTGGAAATGTTTGATGTACCTAGGACTCAATTAACCCTTCTTACTGAATCTTATAATTCCCTTCCATGTAGATACCTTCAAGAAAATTTTATCTCCTACCTAAAATTACAAATCCTTCCTTCGGTTATCAGCATAGCACTTTTTTCTACATTGGGCTGCATTGATGTGCGTTTGGATTACCTTCACCATTTCCATCGTTTCCTTAACAAATTCTGGGCCAATGAGGTTTCTTTCACCAACATCATCCCAATAGTTTGGTGTGCGATATCTCTTTCCGTATAATGCTTCATATGGTGCCATCTGAATACATTAATGGAATCTATGTTTATAGAGAATTTTAACATAGGTAAATATTGATCCCACATACCTTGAAAGTCATTTGAGCAAGATCTTAACATGTATTCTAAGGTTTAAATATTCTGTTCTGATTGACCATTAGTTTGAGGGTGGTAGGCAGTGCTCAAATAAAGTTCAGTATCGGGGGATTTCTGAAGACATTTCCAGAATCTTGATGTAAAACGGGGATCACGATCAGAAATAATTGATAGTGGTACTCCATGAAGTCTCAAAACTTCATTAATATATAGTCTTGCTAGACTTTAAAGTGTTAAATCGTCTCTTATAGCATTAAAATGTGCTGACATCGTAAGATGATCAACAATGACCCATATTGCATCGTTCCTTCTAGGAGTCTTTGGTAGTCTCATGAAAAAGTCCATCGTAGTATTATCCCATTTCCTCTCAGGTATGGGAAGAGGTTGCATGAATCCTCCAGGCTGTTGCATTCCAGCTTTCACTTGTTGACAAACCATACATCTTGACACACAATCAGCAATATCCCTCTTCATGTTGTCCCACCAAAGATGTTCCTTCGAATCTCTATACATCTTACTGCTACCAGGGTGTATAAAGAAATTGGAACTATTAGAATCATCCAAAAATTTACTTTTATATCAGGTATATTGGGAACACATTGTCTCTTCACAATTTTTAAAATTCCATCTTCATACACAAAGTCACTCAATCTCCCATCATTCACAGCTTTAATCTTCTTTTGAAACTCTTCATCATCGGTCTGATAAATCTTTATCCTTTCTAGTAACAATGGTTTTTCAACCATTTTAAAAAGTATTGATTCTTTACCTTTCATGGTTATTCCCATATCAATTTTCATTAGATCCCTGTATATTGGATCCTTTTCAAATATCATCTTCTTCAAAACACCATGATCCTATCTACTCAAAGCATCTTCCACCTTATTTTCCTTCCTCGGGAGGAAGTGTATATTTCAATCATAATCCTTGAGTAATTCATGACATCCCCTTTGCCTCATGTTGAGTTCTTTTTTTGAGAAAATATACTTTAAACTCTTGTGATCAGTATAATTATCACATTTTTAACCATATAGATAGTTTCTCCATATCTTCAAAGAAATGATTACAGCTGCTAACTCAAGATCATGAGTAGGATTGTTTTTCTCATGAATTTTTAGTTTTCATGATGCATAGGCAAACCCCTATAATTCTGCATAAGGACACAACCACGTCCTTTTTTTGAAGCATCACTACAAATAACAAACCCATCATTTCATGATGGAAGAGTCAATATAAGATCATTGACAAATCATCTATTCATTTATTCAAAACATTCTTCACACTCATTTTTCCATAAAAAATTACCTCCTTTTCATTTGAGCTTGGTTAATGGGTTAGCCAATCATGCAAAATTCTGGACGAACGGCCGATAATAACCTGCCAAACCAATAAAACGGTTTACCTCAGTTATACTGGTCGGCGTTGTCCATTATTGGATTTCTCATGACATAAAATGATTAATAGATATTCCATCCATAGAGACAATATGGACAAGAAAAGAAATCTCTTGAAGCCAGAATTCCCACTTGAAAAATTTCTTGTATAATTCATTTCTTCTTAGGGTTTTTTGAATTGTCTGCAATATATTTTCATGACCTTCGTTTATTTTGGAGTATACCAAGTGATCGTCAATAAATACCACTAAAAAGTCATCAAGATATTTCTTTAAAACTCTATTTATTAGACCCATGAAGAGAGAGGGTTCATTAGTCAATAAAAAATGCATTACTGTAAACTCGTAATGTCTGTACCTGGTTCGAAATGTTGTTTTCAGAATGTCTTCTTTCTCTGTGCACAACCGATTGTATCCATATCAAAGGTCAATCTTTGAAAAATAACAAGCTCTGTGAAGTTGGTCAAATAAATCATCAATGCGAGTTAGGAGATACTTGTTTTTATTTTTTATCATTGATCACCCTGTAGTAAATTGACAATATCATAGATCCATCTTTCTTCTTAACAAAAATGATAGGGGATCCCCTTAGAGAAACACTAGGGAAAATAAATCCCTTGTTACCCAATTCCCTTATTTTTTTCTCTATTTACTCTAATTTCATAGTTCAAATTCTATAAGGGGTCTTCGATATGGGCCTTGAACCAGAAATTAAATCAATGGAAAACTCAATTTCTCATTCTGGAGGATGTCCAAGTAAATCCTCTGAATACACATCAATATATTGTTTCATAATAGGTATGTCCTTTATTTGAACATTCCATTCCTCACCCAAAATTATTTCACTCTCTTCCTCCCCAATGATTGAATTTACATTACCTACTGGGGGTGGATCTGGATAAGAATCTGGTGGTGACATTTCTACTCTCATGATATGGTACTCCTTATCATCATCGATAATTGTAACCTCCTTCTTCTTAAAATAAATTTATGCATCATGGAATGAAAGACAATCCATACCAATGATTATATCAAATTCAATCATGGGTATGATGATGATATCAGTATATAAAGAACATTTATATGTTCTAATGGGGACTAATTCACAAAAATTTGTTGCAATGATACATACCTTAGGAGTTTTGACTGAGAACTCCCACGTTAAGTCAACTAGGATATAACTAATTTTCTTAGAAAACTGGGACGATATAAAACTATGCAATGAAACATAATCAAATAATGCATTTGATAAACTTGAGGAATCCCATAAATTACCTTCCACCACGTCTTTCAAAGCTTCAACCTCAGCAGTAGTTATAACATAAGCTTGGCCATGATCCCTTGGCCTTTTCTGTGGTATGTTTCCTTGAACTAAGTATATTCATTTGCATAATTCCCCCTTTCTCTACAAGTGTAGCATTCAAAATCGACAACCACTTTCTTCCCCATTCAATCAGGTGCTTGGTGGCCTTTTACACCACACTTGTAACAAACTCTCATTCCCTTCAGTCAAGTACCGGGGTATTTTTACGATATTTATTGCATGATGGATATTAATATTTTCCCTTCTTCCCCTAATTTCCATTTCTAGATTGTTGAGCAGATCTCTTCTTCACTTTCTTTTCTTTGAAGTCGTAAAAATTAAATAATTCCTTTTTTATCTTGATAGGACATGAGAAAATTTCTTCGTATGACGAGAAGAATAGCGAGACAAATGCTCGATAGAGAAAGGGTTTTAACACATCAATGAAACAATCAGTATTACTTCTTGGGTTATGTATATAATCTATAACATGCCTTTCTATCATTGTAAAGTTAGCCTCATACATTGTGGCATTTTCATCCTCTTTTTTCCACAGACTCATAAATTGAATTTTCATATCCACTCAATGGTCATGATGAAAGTATTTTTCTATGAAAATATCTATAAACTCCCTCCATTCCATACATGATACTTCATAATCTTCTTTTGTGTTTTGAATCAATGATCACCATTTATCCGTATCTCATGTGGGGAGATAAACATCCATGAAAAATTTTCCCTTTCTCTACTCCCCAAAGAATGAAATATTTTATCTAAGGAACTTATCCATTTCTAATCTACAAATGGATTTGTAGTCCCATTAAATGTTGGTGGTTGTTGACTCATTACGCGGTCTAACATTGATCATCCACGTTCTGGATTAGGGTGCTCCATACATATAATGATATTATTCACAACCTAAGTGAGTTGTCCCAGTATGGTGATAAGCTGATCAGAACCAGTTGCTTCACCATCTCCACTATAATTATCTTGAGTAGGAGATCAATCCCTACATGGATTACATTCATTGATATAGTTTCCATTCCTTCTACTAGGTTGCATTTCTAAACAATGGCATAAACTAAATTAGTTTATGAATCAAAATACACAATTCCAAACTTGTAAAAGACTTAACATAAACTGAATAGTTTATGGATATAATCTATAATCATAAAAAAGTTTTCTTTGAGTATGTATATACTCATAAACCCTTAATAATGGTTTGTAATGAAAATAAGAATTATCCTATGCATATTCCTCGGGAGTGTCGTAACCAAGAGTACAATAAGGATCATTGTCGTGCACCCGTTCTCATTTGAGTCTTGCTCAATGCAGTGTTTTTGGGTTTTACCCCTAGGTACATCTATGCCAAAGTTCCCTCTACCTTCTCATATCTAGACATTGATTTATTGCATGAAAAATAACAAAATATCTACATTACCAACATTCTAGGAAGTTATTCTATACTAATCCTCAAATTCTATCTTAGGATAATGTTTTCTAATAAGAGTTTATCTAAATCAAGATTCTATGGTTTGTATTAAAATTCCTCTGATACCAATTGTAATGCCCCAACCCCAGTTACCCAGACTCAGTGCATTATTTCTTAACAATGGCATGATCAAAAAAGATCAAATATCGAATGATCGATTAGTTTATTATCCTTGGAAATACTAGATAAATTAACCAGTTTTACAATACATCATGAAATGAAAAACAAAAAAAAACACTGTCTTCATCAACAACATTCATATCCCACAAACTATCCCTATAGGTCAGTCATAATATACTTCTACGCATCCCGGGAAAAATAAAACATAGAAAGGGGTGAGCTCAGATGCTCAGTAAGGTTAACAATATAGTGGAAACTTTCAAGAAGAAGTATAAAAATTTATGGAAGTGTATAAGACTAACACAAAAGCCTTTTAAACATGAACTTCAGCATAATATGGAAAGGATGAAATCAAATAATTCCATTTACTTTTTTACATGGATATTCTACTAGTCTAATAATCACATGCAATATCAATAGCCACTTTCATAAGGATGGAATGCATAATTCCTGACTTCATAACCACATAGTCAAGGCCTTATTCCAAGACTAAAAATAATGTTTTGTCAAGGCCTTATGCCATGACACTAGTTTGTATCAGGAGACCATCCGATGCATGGAGGGGAAATAGTGGACTCCACCCATCATTTATTATGTCTAATGCATTCCTCATATGAAAAAGATTAAACATAACATAAACATTTGTACTGAAACTAACATATGAAATTTAAATACTTTATCCATAAACCATGAATAGAGTACATCCACAGTCAAACATATTACAAATCCTTCAATATAATATGGAAGTTTGGTACCATAATTAATCAACATCAAATAAGCTTCAAATCCATCAAAGGATGTTGACGTAGATGAAATGAAAACCTTTTTTAGAGAAATATCTCATTATATTTTAAAATAATTTAATAGTTATATATTTAAAAAAACATTTATTTGGAAATAAATCTTATAACCTTGAAAGGTAAGCTTCAATGATGTTATAACGGTGGAAAATATCCACACCCACTGTATAAGTTAAAAAACATTCGTACCTTAATTTTGTCTAAAAGGTTATAAAGTACCTTATTTGGAAAATGATGGAAAGATGCCTTTCAAAAAAAATGTAAAATAATGGTATAAATGAAATTATCCCATTTTCTATTAAATAGTTTAATTTTTTTGAAATACATTTTTTAGAAACATGGATGTCGATGATAAAGAGCTCCCATTAGATAATTACTTATAAATAACCTCTGATAATGTAGAGATTGTAAAATTAACCCTTACCTTGTACTTTTCCTTGATCAAGGGTAGGTTAACAAATTTTACAATGGTGAAATAATTATTATTAAATTATAAATTAATCATATACATTAATATGGTATCATATATGTTCTTCTAGTATTGCTTTGTTAATGACATTTTAGTAGTATCATCATTCAAGGTGTTAAATGATTCATTTTACTTTATATGATTTGTTATGTAAGTGATGTTTTTTATAGATAGGATGTATCTTATTCATATTAATAATGATATTATGTTCATAAAAATTTATTATTAATAATAAAATGGAAATTATTGTTGAATGATTATGATGGGGCATGAATCTTATCGCGTTCGTGGAGACGATAATATATACATATGCACAAGCAAAAATATCATTATTTTGATATTAAAATAATATATAATTGGATGGTATATCATATATAAAAAATCATTATTATTTTATTTTTTTATTTTTATCATTTATACTCATTATTATACCCATCCAAATGATGAAGTGTTTGAATAACAAACTACACCACGACAATGAGACAGTAAGGCGTACGTACGCATGTATGGTGACATGTTATTCATAGGATGGATAATATAATGAATATGGTTGTACCATATTTATAATAACATCACATTATATACAAGATTCTGGAGTAATTATTTTAGAATATAAACAAAAGAAAGAGTAAGTAGAAGGAGAAACGAACATGAAATAGGGGATGAAATATTTACCTCTTCTTCGGGTTCTTCCTTTTGATTAGATCAAAAGGGCTACTTAGGATGGATTTATGACTAAATTAATGCCTCTAGGATAATGTTATGACATTTGAATGGAAATTTGGGAAGGTTTTGGCCAAGCCAAATGGTTTTGATGGTGTGTATTTGAGAGAAGGGGAAGTGCCTTTTTATAAGAGGGGTGAGGGGCACCTTAGGAAAATATTGAAATATTATTTTATAATAAAATAATTTTCTGTTTATAATGGCTCCAAAATGATTTATTTATTGGATAAGGAGGGTATGGGTCGAAAAAAACTCTACCAATAGGTTTTATACAAGTTTGGGTCACTATATTAACCTTTTCTCTTAGATTTAACTCTATGTTAATTAGTTTGACATTTACCATGTCTCTTTGTATTTTTATATTATATGGTTAATAAACATACTATAACAAGATAAGATAACCCCAAGTGGTTAATTACTAATATATTTAACTGTATCTATGTCATTTTGCCAAACCATAGATTTTTAGGAATATTATATCAATAAATAATATACTATTTGTTTTAAAAACTCTTTTATGTAAAATTTGATCCTATTTGGTATTTTACTTTTGATTATTTCATAACAGCATTATTACATCAATTTTTTTAATCAACCATAACATGTAATATTAACCTATAAAATTAGTTGAATTATAAAAATACTCAAATTACTTTTATTTGGGTATTTATAATATTAATTATTTTAATATTTCATTAATAAGGTAATTACTGCATCATCATTATGTCATAACAAAATTAAATTATTTAATGTCTAAAAATTATAAATAAAATACCATTATGTAGGAAATATTTTTATCTTTCTAATGAATATTTATAGTCGAATTTATCTTATGTGTACCCATATATTAAAAGTGGTTTAGTTATTAAACATTGAATTTAACACTTTTAACTCTTCATTAAATTAAATAATAATAAATGCCCTAATCTAATCCATGTTGACCTAAAGGATCATATTGTATTCTGAAGGTTGTTTTTTGTCTAATTACATTTATCCAATAGAATGAGGACATGTGTTAGAGTAATAATAATATCATTTTACCTTTAATTACCCTATTTAGTTTTAACTGTGGTAAATAAAAGTCAAAAGTTACTATTCACCATAAATTATTTTCATCTCATTGATCCACATTTTACATACTGATATCAATTATGTCTCTCATATTTTTGAAATTAAGTTCCTAGAAGCGGTAAAAATAAGATTTATGCTAATTTGTAAATGCTCCATGGAGCCGGGTAAAAGACAGAAAAAAGTTCAATAAAATTTTTATATATCTAAACATATTATAAAATGACTCCAATGAATTACATTGAAAATATATAAGTATTATGTATCTATTTTTACATAAAATAAATTTATATTAAATGGATTATTATTTAAAAAAGATTCGGTTTTAAAAAAACAACTTAGTTTTTTTCACTATTCTTCAAAAATCGAACGTTTTCATTAAAATACAAAAATTCAACCTATGTTAATTTCAATATTCCAAATCCAAAAATTAAGACCATTTTGAGTGAAAAAATTTATAAAATTTTAAAAAGTGGATATTACTATTCATTACGGATAATTTGATCGGTTGTAGTGTGTATGAACTCGAAGTTGCATACAACACAAGATATTGTATTATTCAAAGGGAAACGTACCATGGATGCTTGGGGTGTTACATTCTGCTTGTGGAATTCAATATAAGAACCAGGGACAATAGATAAGCCTAGTGAATTTTTCTAAATATTCAAAGAGTGATTGTAGGTATCACACTATGAAATTGTACTATATGATTTTATAATTTTAAAGCGGGGATAATACCCTCTTATTATTTGTATAAATAGGACACCTAGGCAAGGTCTCAGTCATACCTCCTCCTCCATCTTTTCTCTTCCTTTTTTGGTTGGCTACAAGTGTAATTTTATAGTGTAATAGGTATGGATTTCCGACCTCCTCCTTTGGCATCCTATTATCGTCATTCATTTTGGGAATTTATGTTTAATTTTGTTTCCATCAATTCAAGAAAAGTATATAAGAATCAAATATTTTTTTTAAATTTCACCATTTTGACTAGAGGAGAACCTAATATGTGGTTTTCATATATCCACACATCATTTCCATGAAGGTACATTTTCATTTAGATTTTTCATTGTTTTCACCATTGATTTCATTATTTAGATCATGAATAAATGTTATTGATTGGGATTTTCATGTTTCATTAGCTTGAGGGTTTATCGGGAGTGGACCACTCCTCATTTCTAGTGGGTTTAGTGTGACCGTTTGACCTAGTGAGATTTTAGAAACGTAGGATCAATTGAAATAAATGGATTATTTTTGGTAAATAATTTATATAAGTTAAATATTTATTTATAAATAGTTTTTAATTAAATATTTCATAGTATTGTATGATATAGGTTTTTTATAATTTGGGTGATGGACATATTGACCTAGAGAAGCTTGGGTGACATTATTCGAGTCATTCTTGAAAAAGGGAAAAACATTTTGAGGTAGGTGGGCCTTCGTCCCTACCCTTATGGTTTATAAGTGTTATATATGGAATTTTTTAAGTGGTCATTCCACATAGGGTTATGAACTTATTAAATCAAATGTTTTATATTAAAATGGGATTTCTGGGAAGACTACACATTTCACCAAGGCCAAAATGGTACTTGGTACCGTATTGAATACCTAAGTCACTATTGGTAGATTCAATGAATCTAACATCGACACTGGTCAACTCAAATATGAGGGTGGTGGGATTATTTTCAATTAACATACCTAGAGTACAATGTGATATCCCATGATACATTCTTATAATAGGTCAATGGATCTTAGGCCATTGATAAATAGTGGGTGAGAAAACTAGCCTAGTGAAATGATGGTGAATTATATGGGTCATCTTCAATCTCTATAAAAAAAATTATGTTATAAAACCCATAGAGGAAGAAAATATAATTCTACCCTATTGATAATTCCATTTGAAGTGAAACCTAAGAGCCTCTTGGGGGGGATCTAATATACTATGACCTAATGAACTTATGTGGGTTCCCCATTGATAGAATGAACCCTAGTTGGTGCATGAGGGTTTGGGTTGTGATGGTTACGAGTGTCACCCAACATCCAAAATTGACGTATAAGCCTGATGAAGATTTTTTGGTGATGATGTGTGTGGGCATTCATCCAAACATTATTGTATTTTAATTTTGATTTCATTTATTCTTGATTAAATTTATTGTCCTTGATTTAATGGTAATCAGATATTTTTAATAATACATATGTGATTTCACTATAATAGAACGATGAGATGGATGGGATCTTGGGATGCCCTATATAGTTATGATCCAGACTCACGCCATATTGGTGGTGGATTCCTAGTCAGGATAGTATCCTAAGATAATATTGATGTAGGATTAGATTCTTATATTTATAACCTATGATCTTGCATCATAGATATGTGATTATGAACATCTAGAAAAACCTGTGATGGTTTGTATATCTTTGTTACATTGATACTAATGGGATTACTAGGGTGCTGGGATTTTAATGGTTATAGAAGTAGAAAATTATGAATGTCCATGATGCATATGGTTTGAATGGTAGTATGAGGTGGTGGGTGGGTGTATAACCTTAAATGTGTATGATGTAAATCATAAGGGTGACTTTTGGTTCTCCTTAATCTACTCCTAGGTTACCCATTGGTGTTTGATAGACTCACTATAGATGGTTTGGATGGGGAGTCCCGATATATTGGAGACCTAGTATTTTGAATTTGGGATCCATGGAGTGTATTCCAATTTATTTTCTAGGTCACCCTAGAATCATTCATGCCCAGATATATATTATTTCCATGGTCTTCCCCTGCATAGGAATCTGACATCATCCTGACATCGAGAATGCCCAGGTATTAACATGGGTTTCTTCATAAGGGATTGATGACGAGGGATTTGTCATGAAACCACTTGTTATAATAATAACATGATGATGTATGAGAATAATATCACATGAGAGTTGAAATGGTTTCCCATTATGTTATAATCGAGCTCAAAAATACTCCATAATTGGTTAAGTAATGTATGGTCGATCTCAGTTATGGACCTGAGGATAAATGTTGGTTTTTGGGAATGTATTAGGTTGTATGTGTATATTTATAGGGTGATTATTATACTACGGATTCCTGGCCATTTTTACTTTCTTAAAGAAACTATGATATCGGGCAGAATAAGTTATTTAGGTGGTTTATTTTTTGATGTGACTATATTTTGTTGTTTATTTATTATTTTAGTTCTAAACATCTTAATAACATATCATATCATATATCTATTAGTATATTGCTACATTGGTGGTTACCTACTGATTTATTTACTCACACCCTACTCCGGAGACCACTGAAATTGAGAACCCATGTAGAAATTAGGTGGTTATTTCAGGCACGGGTTTGGCTGAGGCTTTGGCTTCTGGTTTAACATGGTCAAGCGATACATATCTAATTATTATTGGAGGTCGGTATATCATAAATAAATAAGTGGTCATAGAGGGTTGTTTTTATTTTCCTTTTATTCTAGTCCTTATATTAATTTTGAACAATGGGAGGTCATTTTTATGTTTTATTTATTTTTTGGACATTGTGGGATTTTGTTTTATATAACCCATGTTTATGCCCATTTCTTCCTCCTTTAGATCATTTTTTATGCATTATAATATTATTTTATCTGTTAGAATTTACTCTGATACATGGGTTATAGTCTCCATATAATATATTCTAAGACCCCCACTACTATTTAGAAACCTATGGTTATGTGGAGGCCATGCATAGGACATGTGGATGAATAGTCCTATTACTATTCATAGAGAGAGCAAGACCAAAGCATTAAATAGGGTCATCTATCATCCCACCTAGAGCTCATTAGTCATCTCTTGGTATCAAAATTCAAACAAATAATATAAAAATCTGTGGAAATATATATCTAAAATGATAAAAATTAATAGAACATGTGACCTCATGAAGATAAAATATAAGATCCCTATGATAATCATTGACCTTAATGGTTTTCCGATATTTAACCTACCATGGGTGTTATGAATTTGTACTACTGTATATTTCATATTAGAATATAAATCATCTCAGGAGACGTCACATATCACACTATCTCACAAATGGTATAGTTTAATGCCAATTGGGAGGAAACCACACCATACTCTTCTTAAAATTATAAGTAGTAATCAACAATATCTTATCTCATCACTGGATCTATTCCACGTATAATATTTCTAATAAAAGACACATCCTAGAATATAGGCCCATGTCATCAATCAAGAACATTATTAACTCTTCCTCAACTATATAGTCAAATCTCAAGGATCTCCACCAAAGAAATGAATATTCCAAAAAAACTCCCCCAAAATGTCATGGAATACCCAAATACCAATAATGAACATCAAAACCATTACTCATTTAGTATCAAGGGATCACATTCACAATAATGTTATCTAATGTTCCTTATGGATCTATAACAATGTAAATATAATAATCAAATCATTATAATATCAGCAAACAATCATCGAATAGAAGGTTTTTCATATGGATCCTATGTTATAATAAATTATAATGAATAATTATATGAGATATTATGAAATCATAATAAAAAACTAGATCCATAAGGATACAATATTTATAAGTCAAGGAATATCCAAAACATATTCAAATGGTTTACAATTGGTCTCGTAACAATCCATCATGGATTTAATTTTAAAAAATCCATATCCATCATTAAATATTATTTAAAAAATAAATTGATGTTGTCTTTACTAGCACCAGTACAAATCCATGAAAATTATAATTAAGACCCCTTATTTTTATTTATAGAACCATGTCATTAAATTAACATTTTCCATTAATAATAATTATTAACTAAATCAACTTATTAAACAATTATTAATATATAAACCCATTTTCCTTTGGAAATATAACTCACGCCATAAAAAATTCCTCATAGAGGTTCGTCAACATGCGGTTGACCAATTCATCTCCAATGAATCATTTAGCAAGCTATGCATTCATTATTGAATGTTCAGTCAACATGAACATGTTGAAAATTATAGGTTGAGATATCACTTGTCATGGAATTGTGATAATATTAATAATACTAATAATAATTTCACACAAACATAAAATTTTGAACGGTGTAACAACCCATGTTTTGTAAAGTCCCACTAGACTGATTTTGTCCTAAAATAATAATCTATTATTTTATTACCCACCAATGAATCCAAAGGAACCTATCTCAATCATAAACACCAAAACATGTAGAATAAATCATTTATATTAAATTTACAAAAATGAAACAACAGATACCAACTTCATTGCATGGCCTTATGTCTATGAAACCATATTCT
The DNA here is from genome assembly GCA_963277665.1 of Viscum album. NCBI lineage: Eukaryota > Viridiplantae > Streptophyta > Magnoliopsida > Santalales > Viscaceae > Viscum > Viscum album. The sequence goes on from OY728146.1 coordinate 368,685,461, forward strand.
AATGGGTGTGGTCCCCTCCTAACAAACACCTTGGGAAATTATATAAGATACCATAGATTGCTAACATTAATCAGTTATTAATTTAATCCTAATTAAAATAAATTCAGAAATTACTCATTTTATTTATCTAGTGAACTCTCAATGTCTCCCTAATAATCACAGAATCTTTATAAATGATTTTTAAATATTCCCAACCAAGATCTTCTAGGGGATTTTTGATTGTTCATGAACAATTATTCATTATCACCTACTGAAGAATTTATATTATATGAACCTACCTAGATTGAATATTTGGAATCGAAATGTTATTACCAGGTGTTATTTATCAATCCCAACCATGATTTTGCCTATATTAAATGATTGGATAAGCCTTACATCAAGACATCATGTATGAAATAAATAATCCTTGGACACTTTGACAAAGGAATCACCCTCTTAGAAAAGTATAACTACCAAAATATGTTCAATAGGATACATACCATAATCCATATGGAATGAAACGACATGAAAACCACTTTCATATACAACATCTATACACTATATTTGAAATCCTCATTACATCAAAGTGATTCCCCCATGCCACAGAGGAATAAAATTTCAAACCCTATCCACGGAAAACTAAATTATAGTATATTAGGGGTAAATGATAAGGAATATTAATTACGAGGATATAATTATGAATCATTATGAGGAAATAATTTTAGAAAACCTTGGTGAAAAGGATATAAAGGTAATGAAGGGATAACCAATGGTGAATCTCCCCCTTTTCATTGGATAACTAAAATGTAGAACCTGTGGGGTTCCCCATTTAAAACAACAAAACAAGTACTCATTACAGCATGTCCGCTAGAATCATGACTCAATTAATATTCCTATTGATCCTTAAAGATAGAAAAAATTCATGTTTAATCATAACCCTCATAATAACATTTCAACTTACCTACCATTGGTTTAACTAAACATTCATAGTAAGATGTTGTGTTGTGATTGAGAGTTTGATTGAACACACCACCCAAAAAAACAAAAAAAAAACACAAAAACTGTGGTCTAATCGCATCAAAAACTCCAAAATCATGTTTTACACCATTTTTAGGGAGTTATGATACACCCTCATCATTATATTATGTTTTTTTAAATGAAAATGTTAGAAACCGGATCTAGTCGCCATCAAACTGGCACCAAACTTGGCATGTGCCAAGGCCCGAAGGTCATTCTTGATCCCCACGGGCTGGCACAAGTTCCTGGGTATCATATAAGGATAATTGGGAATGATTTACCCGATTATATAAACATTAAACAAGAAACAAACTCAATATAACAAATATGGATTTTTCAACTAAAACCATCTTTTAAAAAATTTCAGAACTGAATTACATAAGTTAAAACTATGATTAAAGACCATTACAATGGTACAAAAACAAATAAGGACAGACCAAGAACCCTCATGGCAAGGGGCACTTCCCTCAAGCCATCTCCACAAGACTTCACCGCTAAGGACCTGCCAGAAACCCAAACCACTCGAACTAAAAATTGTACCCAACCTACGATAAAAAAACATCCAAGTATACTTACACCCAAGGGTGTATGTAGGGTGTGAGACAAATCCCAGTAGGATACCACCACTAATAGCTTCCATGTGATAAACATTTAATGACGAAAATAATTCAAGTTTTCAGAAAAAAAGAGATGATAGTTAAAATTTCTAAAAGATGCAACATTAAATAAAAACAGTTTTCAGGTGGGTTAATTTAAAGAATAAAAACTTTTAAAATAAATACTCGAACAACTGAATTTTCCAGCCTCTCATACTGTATGCCAACAGTATGCACAAAATATCTAGTGAGAACAAGAAATGGGAAATAACCCCCAGGCACTGGATAGTTGTGGGTCCCATGTACCTCGTATCTCAGTGAGAGTAACCATCACAAATATCGTATCTCGTGCACGATCCACTAGTAGGAACATACCCATAACCTAGTGATCCCCAATAATCATCGTCATAGTTTAGTTATAGTTGTAAGCGTCAATCATGATAAGTGAAACTGCGGCCAAACCCCACGAATTCACTAGCATACTAATACCCGTTCACCGACCTAGATAACCGGGTTTTCCCATTGTGCACAAACAAGTTCAACAAGTCAATGAATATACTTTTCACATTAAAATATCATTTCCATATAATGAATTCACCAAACATCCCACATGTATACAACACAAGTCACAAAATTCCACTTTTCATTCAAATTGATTTTGAAATCCGACTCACACCAAAATAGCCCACACCACTTTTCACATTTCATTAACACTTCCACAAATCCATTAAAAAAATTTATAAAACTATTACAATATATTAAAAAACATATAACATAGCACTCACTTGTTACATAATACCTTTTTTACCTTCAAAATCATTTTATCATCAAAATTACATGAAACATCCCACAAACAAGTTTCACTCTAACATCACAATTTAATAAAACATTTCAGAAATTTACAAAACATTAGGAAAATGTTTGACATATTAAAACCTCAGTTAACCTTTCAAAACCCCTTAATAGGTGAACACACATACCAAACAGTAAAAATGCACCCTTTTCCCCCTTTGTTTGACCAACTAAAACATATTCAATTTTCATAAAAATAACCCAAGTGGTGTCAATATATCTTGCACACAAAACCCATTTCAAAACCACCATTTAAAACCAAATACCAAACCAATTCCTATCCAAAACAGAATTGGAAGACCAAGAGAAATTTATAAAACCACTTTCAGGTTTTATAAATTCATCTTGAATAATACTACAAAAGATTCAAATGAAAACACACATTTTCATAAAATACTCTCAAGAAGTATAAAAATGTTTTCCACATAAAACCAATTCAAAAACCCTCTTTTTAGGCCCAAATAACACTAATACATTTCAAAACCAGAATTGGAAGTCCAAACATGATTTAGTAATCCAATTCAATATGTTATAAAATACACCCAAATAATACCCCACGAGCAACACATTAAAACGCCCAATTTCATGTTAAAATGAAAATATAAAATTGAACACTTATCCAAATCAATCATAAACAGTTTTAGCACCACACATAACATATGAGGAATATTAAAATGAATAAATACAGTAAGCTAACTCATAAATAATTTTTTATACATGGAACCACCTACCGAAAGTGTGGAATCCCTCAAAAATTGGTGCGAAATATCAACCACACCACCGCCGCATCACAAGGATGATAAATCCAGCCCTAGACCACAATATTTTACCAAAAAGATACCAAATAAAACCATATGTTCGAACCCTAACTTATGGACATTTTAGAACATAATGAAAGAGGAAGGAAACCCTATGGAGAATGAAGAAAATGAAGAGAGAAACACTTACTCAAAAAAATATTGAATAAAACGACCCAAAATCCACCAGAATCAGAATTTGAAAACATCCAACGATTAAAGGGAGGTTCGGACAAGGATTATGAAATCATCTAGGAACTAGAATGGGGTTAAAGAGTAATAATTGAGACATTTAGGATGGAAATAACTTACCTCCTCAAATCTTCCCTATTTTAGAAACCCTAAGGATTTCAGCACTCAATCACGATGAAAACGTGCTCCAAAGAGGGGCGAAAGGAAATTGGAGTGCACTGAGGCATTTTATGGTCGTGAGGGGGGTGTAATCACCTAAAATTCATTATAATTAATAAGATATTAAAAAATTTAAGAAACAATTTAAAACTGGAAAACGGGTTTTCGGGTTGCCCATTTCTTAAATAAAAACCCAAATCCCCCATGATTATGGATTTATAAAGGCCCCAAATTTAAATTTTGGTGTTAATAGGTCATGGGAGGCCAATTAGGAATTTTAATGGATAAAAAAAGTTTAAAAATTAATGAGTTATAAATGAAACAATATTAATTTTAAATCTGGAATTGGGCTCACGGTTTGGCCCAATTCATGAAAACTCACCCATTCCTCCATAAAAGCTTGGGGAACCCCCAAAAAAATCATGAATAGAAAATAAATTAAAAATAACATTAAAATAAGTTATTTATTTGAAAATTCTCCAATCCTTGATATCATTTCTCCCTAGAAAGTCGCAACAAGATCAAAGTAACAACCAAACCCAACTGAAAAACCAATAGGTACTCCTTTTCCAGGTTTCACCCCCAAATGCCAAAACACCTCTAGTGATCAATTAAGTAGTACTATCACAACCAAAACATACAACACATTCCTGAAGTGATCAATCAAATTCATACATTATCCCAAAACAAATCTACTCAAACACTATCCGAACAAGACTCAAGAAATTCACCCAAACATACAATAACTTTGAACTAGGTTACACTTACCTTTAACTAAAACATTGGGAACTCTCCAGTCCCAATGTTTTCTCAAGGAAGATGTTGGTAGCTAGATAGATCTGAACGATACTATCTACACCAAACCAAGACCATGGATAAATCTATGTTACTGGTATGGGGGACACAAATACGCTCCCCACCATAAGAGACAACCAATAATTTTTTTTTGAGACAGAATCAGGACACTAATAGGGGAGGCCTGAACAAACTCCCTTGTACATAGGGTATACATCCATTCATAATTTCTGAAGGAACATACATGAGAATTATAGTGGTTCTCCCCACCAAAAAACCCAACTATCATAACCGACCAGCATGGGCCGACACAGAAAAACCCAAAAATTTCATGATTTGGGAAGGTCGCACGGTTAGTCCACACAGTTTGTGAAACCATGAACTAACTATGCTGATCAATATTCCTACATGGATTCCAGGCATACCGTCACTCTTAATCATTCACAATCCATGTGCTCAGCCTGTCTAGCCAAATTTCTAACCATTCTCTAAAGACTCAATGGAAACCAAAGGGGGAGGGAATGACATTGGGCAATGTCATTGGTACAAGGCCCTCCACCTATTTCCACCAAACATGAAAAAAGAAGAAAGATAATGATACTAGAGGTTTAAACTCTTCCTATCTTTCATATTTAGGATAGGACTTTGTACAAGGGTTTAAATGACCTCATGATTTCTCCTGACTATGATCCAGCTTCTCTATGAGACCTATGGCTGGAGCTCAAATGATTGAAGCATATACAGCCTCGTAGTTAGACTTTTGAAACCCAATGAATGAGAATTCTTCTTTCGGTGCCACCAAAAACTACACCACAATCCCAGATAAGTTTTCCAGACATAACAAATTCCAAACTCACTTTACCCTTTCCCGATATTTCACTGAAACAAGGGCTAAGAAGATGCACACACATCACACCTTGTATCTTCATGTGAGAAACAATATAAGTAAATAACACCGACACTCATCTTCCACTAAAATGTAAGATTTTGATTTTTTTCCAAGGGAGACATTCACCCAACATAACAGGGATTCTCAGAGGATTTCATGACTTTCACTTATATGGTCAATCGAGAACATGACATCATAAGGCATCACCAAACATGACCATTGAGCCTGATATAAACAATGTATGGAGATGGACCTTATACAACATCCCCAAACAACACACAATTATAGAAAGTGGATACAAAATCTTATTGTGACCATATTTCCCACACCGGTGGTTTAACATGAACTCATGCATCATTGAATCATTGAAGAACCCAAACTCCCTCTTAGACACCATCAAGACACTCATCCACACTAACAACCATAGACAACATCCACCTTCAACAAATCATGAATCTCAAGAAACTAAGGTCTCTTTCAACCTTCCACAAGCAGTCTCCCATTATAAGAGGATCTAAAAATCAATGAAATGAATGGGTGTAGACTCAATCTACAGATCTCGAGAGAGAAAAAATATTCCTTATATTGATCAACTCGAGGATTTTTGAATGGAAAAACAATATGGGATTCACATCAGTTTTGCATTAACCCTTAATAAGGGCATAACTTATCCAACAAGAGAACCTAAAGACCCAACCAAGATGGTCCATTGGTCAAAATGTTCCACAAACCAGACCCAAACACATGAAGGGATCCACTATAATGGTGTCCGGAGACTTATCTCAGAGGAGACTACTAACTGGTCCATCTACCCAGCTTACCAACAAAACACAAACCCAAAACACAGTTCAAACAGGAGGGGTTTTGGACTCAAAACATCCCACAACATCAAAATTTTCCAAAAACAAATAATATAAACCATCCCAAACAACTCATTAGGACATCAAGTTTCTCTTTACAAACATTTCTTTGAAAACAAATGGTTCAACGATTAGCACATCCACCAATGGTACCCTAAGAGTCTAAACATGCATGTTTCTATGCCAAACTGGGAACCCTCCTCATATCCATCCCAACACTCATCCAGTCATATCATCAACCATCCATATTCCTATATAAACCCATGCATGTGGTTACTCACAAAAATACCGAAGGTTAAAACAAAAATTCTTTCCACTTTTCAAAACCAAAAAGGTCAACCAACACACCCTTTTTCGCAAAACCGCTAACCACGAGATCAAAATCCCAACTCACATATTACAAAACATTTCAGAAAGACACAACCATTTAAAAAATAACTCACTTTCAAGATATTCAGATCAATTTCAAAACATCTCATCTCATTAAAACACACTTTGATTGTTTAGAAAACTCTATTGCAAACACTTTTCAAAACCACCTTCAATATAGTTTCTGCTTTCAAAAGAGGTGTAAGTACACCATATTCCATTTCAAAACAATTCTGAAAATTCATTTCCTCGATTTCACAATACAAACCATTCCCTCTTTATTTGAAAATCATTTATCAAAAACTTTACACTTCTTAAAACCAAGTCACTTTAAAACCAAAGTGCCAAGATTTCAAAACTAATGCACAAAACAATGCGAGACGAAACTAGTTTCAGTGGGTGACTTGGAAATATGGTTGGATACCATATTCAAATCACTTAACTATCACAGAGAGTTCTCTGGGGAATATCCCCTACTCCACATGGCTTTCCAGGCCCAGCGAGCTCACTAAGACCATTAACCCAACTCTCTTTTCATTTCCCCTAATCATCATCAAACCAAGAAAACCAAAGGAATTAGATAAATCCCAACATCCCCGAGTGACTTGAATCCCGTCATGATGTGTGGTGATCAAGAACACTACCCATAACCGAACTACCAAGGCCCAAAAATCCTAACTCTAGACTTTCCTGACTGTTCCCGAAATAACGTGACCTAAAGAGTTAACCAGAACCTCCTCTGATACCATTTTGTCACGAACCGGATCTGGTCGCCATCAAACTGGCACCAAAACCGGCCCGTGCCAAGGCTCTAAGTGCGTTACCAATCCCCACAGGCTGGAACAAGTTCCCGGGTAGCATATAATGATAATTGGGAATGATTTATCCTATTTTATAAACATTAAACAATAAACAAACTCTATAAAACAAATCAGGATTTTTCCACTAAAACCGTCTTTTACAAAATTTTAGAACTGAATTACATAAGTTAAAACTATGTTTAAGGACCATTAAAAACGTAAAAAACAAAATCAGGACAGCCCAAGAACCCTCATGTAAAGGGGCACTGCCCTCAATCCATCTCCACAAGACTTCACCGCCAAGGACCTGCCAGAAACCCGAACCACTGGAACTCAAAACTGTACCCAACCTTAGACAAAAAAAATATCCAAATCTACTTACACCAAAGGGTGTAATTAGTTTGTGAACCAAATCCCAATAGGATACCAACACTAATAGATTCTATGTGATAAGTATTTAATGATGAAAATCATGCAAGTTTCCAAAAACATGAAATGCCAGTTAAAATTTCGAAAAGATGCAACATTAAATAAATACGTTTTTCAGGTGGGATAATTTAAAGAATAATAACTTTTAAAAGTAATACCCTAGCTACTTAATTTTCCAGCCTCTTATACCATATGTCTACGGTAAGAACAAAATATCCAGTGAGCACAAGCAATGGGAAATAACCCCTAGGTAGTTGCTAGTTGTGGGTTCCAGGTACCTCGTATCTCGGTGAGAGTAACCATCACAAATATCATTTCTCGTGCATGAGCCACTAGTAGGGAACATAACCATAACCTAGTGGTCCCCATTAATCATCATAATAGTTTAGTTAGAGTTGTAAGCATGAATCTTTCTATGTGAAACTGAGGCCAAACCCCAAGGATTCACTAGCATACTAGTACACGTCCACCGACCTAGATACCCGGGTTTTCCCTTTCTGCTCAAACAAGTTCAACAAGTCAATGAATATACTTTTCACATGAAAATATGATTTCCATATCATAAATTCTCGAAACATCCCACATGTATACAACACAACTCACAAAATTCCATTTTTCATTCAAATTGATTTTAAAATCCGACTCACACCAAAATAGCCCACAATAATTTTCACATTTCTTTAACACTTCCGCAAATCGATTAAAAATTTTTATAAAACTATTCCAAAATATTACAAATCTTATAACATCCCACTCACTTGTTACATAATACCTTTTTTACCTTCAAAATCATTTTAACATCAAACTTACACGAAACATCCCACAAACAAGTTTCGCACAAACATCACAATTTAATAAAACATTTCAGAAATTTACAAAACATTATAAAATATTATGACATATTAAAATCTAAATTAACCTTTGAAAACCCCTTAATAGGTGAACAAACATACCAAACAGTAAAAATTCTCCCTTTTCCCACTTTGTTTGACCAACTAAAACATTTTCAATTTTCATAAAAAAACCCAAGGGGTGTCAATATATCTTGCACACAAAAACCATTTCAAAACCACCATTTATGATCAAAAACCAAACCAATTCATATCCAATATATAATTGGAATCCCTAGAGTCATTTATAAAACCACTTTAATGTTTTATAAAATCACCTTTAATAATACTACAATAGATTCAAATGAAACCCCACATTTTCATAAAAAGCTCTAATGAAGTATACAAATATTTTCACATAAAAACTATTCAAAAACCCTCTTTTTAATCCCACATGACACTAATACATTACAAAACTAGAATTTGAAGTCGAAACAAGATTTAGTAGACCAATTCCATATGTTATCAAATACACCCAAATAATACCCCACGAGTAACACATTCAAGAACCCAATTTCAAGTAAAAATGCAAATATAAAATTGAACACTTAACCAAATCAATCGTAAATAGTTTTAGTACCACACACAACATATAAGGAATATGAAATTGACTAAATAAATCAAGATAACTCATCAATAATTGTTTACACATGGAACCACCTACCGAAAGTGTCGAATCCCTCAAAACTTGGTGTGAAACATCAACCGCACCACCGCCGCACCACAAGGATGATAAATCCAGCCCTAGACAAAAATATTTAACAAAAAAGAAACCAAATCAAACCATATGTTCAAACCATAACTTATGGATATTTTAGAACATAATGAAGAAGGGAGGAACCCTAAGGAGAATGAAGAAATTGAATAGAGAAGCACTTACTCAAAACAATCTTGAATTAAACGACCCATAATCCACCAGAATCTGAATTTCAAAACATCCAAAAATTAAAGGGAAGTTTTAACAAGGATTATGAGATTATGTAGGAATTGTAATGGGGGAAATCTAGTAAAAATTGAGAGAGTTATTATGGAAAGAACTTACCTCCTCAAATCTGCCTGATTTTAGAAACCCTACGGATTTCAGCACTCAATCGCAATGAAAAAGAGCTCCAAATTGAGGATAAAGGAAATGGGAGCGCTTCTGGGCTTCTTCGGGTCGAGAGGGAAGTTGATTCACCAACAAATTCATTATAATAAATACGATATTAAAATATTAAAGAAACAATTTAAAACTGGAAAAGGGGATTTCGGGATGGCCCAATTCTTAAATAAAAACCCAAATCCCCCATGATTATGGATTTATAAAGGCCCCAAATTTAAATGTTGGTGTTAATAGGTCTGGGGAGGACAATTAGGAATATGAATTGATAAAAAATTTTGAAAAATGAATGAGTTATAAAAGAAACAAATTTTATTTTAATTCTGGAATTGGGCTCATGGTTTGGCCCAATTCATGAAAACTCACCCATTCCTCCATAAAAGATTGGGAAACCCCCAAAAAATAACATGAATGGAAAATAAATTAAAAATAACTTTAAAATAAGTTATATATTTGAAAATTCTCCCCACCTTGAAAACATTCCACCCTAGAAAGTCACAGCATGTTCAAAGTAAAAACCAAACCCAATTGAGATACCAATAGGTACTCCCTTTCCTGGTTTCTCCCCCAAAGGCCAAAACACATCTAGTGATAAATTAAGGAATACTATCAAAACCAAAACAGACACCACTTTCCTGATATGATCAATCACATCTATACTTTATCCCAAAATAAAAATCCTCAAACCCTATCCGAACAAGACTCAACCAATTCACCCAAACGAATAACAACTTTGAACATGGTTACACTTACATTACTTTAACTAAACCATTGGGTACTCTCCAGTCCCAACGTTTTCTCAAGGAAGATGTTGGTAGATAGATTGAACTGAAGGATACTATCTACACAAACCAATACCATGGATAAATCTATGTTACTGGTACGGGGGGATACAAATACGCTCCCCACCATAAGACACAACCAATAATTTTTTTCTGAGACAGAATCAGGACACAAATAGGGGGAGGCCTGAAAGGAATCCATGGTACCTAGGGTAGAATTCCATTAAAAATATCTGAAGGATCATACGTGAGAATAATAGTGGTTCTCCCCACCATAATAACCAACCATCTTAACCAACCAGCATGGGCCACCACAGAAAAACCCAAAAATTTCAAGATTTGGGAAGGTCGCACGGTTAGTCCGCACAGTTTGTGAAAACCGTGAACTAACTGTGCTGATCAATATTCCTGTATGTCTTCCAGGAACATAGTCACTCTTAATCGTTAACAAACCACGTGCTCATTCTGTCTATCCAAATTTCCAACTATTCTCTAAAGACTCAATGGAATCCAAAGGGGGAGGGAATGACATTTGGCGATGTCATGGGTACAAGGCCCTCCACCTATTTCCACCAAATGTGAAAAAAATAAAAAAGATAATGATACCATAGGTTTAAACTCTTCTTATCATTCATATTTAGGATAGGACTTTGCACAAGGGTTTAAATGACTTTGTGATTTCCCCTAACTACGAGCCATCTTCTCTCTGAGACCTACGGCTGGATCTCAAATGATTGAAGCATCTTCGGCCTCGTAGATAGTCTTTGGAAACCCACTGAATGAGAATTCTTCTTTCGATGCCACCAACAACTACACCACAATCCCAAATAAGTTTTGCAGATATAACAAATTCCCAACTCACTTTACCCTATCCTTATATTTCATTGAAACAAGGGCTAAGAAGATGCACACACATCACACCTTGTATCTTCATGTGAGAAACAATAGACGTATAGAAAACCTACACTCACCTTACACTAAAATGGAAGATTTTGATGTTTTTACAAGGGATACATTCACCAAACATAACCGGGACTCTTAGAGGATTTCATGACTTTCACCTATACGGTCAATCGAGGACATAAAATCATAAATAATCACCGAACATGACCATTACGGCTGATATAAATAATACATGGAGAGGGACTATATACAACATCCCCAAACAACAAACAATTCTAGAAAGTGGCTACAATATTCTATCGTGACCATATTTCCCACACTGGTGGTTTAACATGAACTCATGCTTTATAGAAACAATGAAGAACCCAAAGTCCCTCTTAGACACCATCGATACACTCATCCACAGTAACAACCCTAGACCATATCCAACTTCGAAAAATCATGAAACTTAAGAAACTAAGGTCTCCTTCAACCTTCCCCAAGAACTATCCCATTACGGGAGGATCTTGAAATCAAATAAAGGAATGGGTGTAGACTCAATCTACAGATCTCGAGAGAAAAAAAAATATTCCTTATATTGATCAACTAGAGGATTTTCTATTGGAAAAAAAATCTGGGTTGCACTTCAGTTATGCATTAACCCTTAATGGGTGCATACCTTATCCAACAAGAGAACCTAAAGACCCATCCAAGATGGTCCATTGGTCAAAAAGTTCCACAAACCAGATCCAAACACATGAAGGGATTCAATATAAAGGTGTCCCAGAAAATATCTCAGAGGAGACTAATAACCGGTCCTTTAACCCAGCTTATCGACCAAACAAAAACCCAAAACATGGTTCGAACGGGAGGGGTTCTTGGACTAAAAACATCCCACAACATCAACATTTTCCAAAAACACATAATATAAACCATCCCAAACAATTCATCAAGACATCGTATTTCTCTTTAAAAACATTTCTTTTAAAAAAAATGGTCCAGCAGTTAGCACATCCACCTATGGTACCCCTTGGGCCTTAAACATGCATGTTTCTGTGCCACACCGGGCACCCTCCTAATATCCATCCTGACACTCTTCCAGTCATGTCATCGACCATACATCTTCCCATATAACCCCATGCATGTGGTTGCTCTTGAAAATACCAAGGGTTAAAACAAAAATTCTTTCCAATTTTCAAAACCAAAACGCTCAACCAACACATCCATTTTCTCAAAACCGCTAACCATGAGATCAAAATCCCAACTCACATCTTACAAAACATTTCTGAAAGACACAAAAATTTACAAAATAACTCACTTTAAATATATTCACATCAATTTCAAAACATATCATCCCATTAAAACACACATTGATTGTTTAGAAAACTATATTGGAAACACTTTTCAAAACAAACTTCAATATAGTTCCTTCTTTTAAAAGAGGTTTAAGCACTCCATTTTACATTTCAAAATAATTCTAAAAATTCCATTCTGCAATTTCAGAAACAAAAACATTACATATTTATTTTAAAATCATTTCACAAAAACTTTACGCTTCTTAAAACCAAGTCACATTAAAACCAAAGTGCCAAGATTTCAAAACTAAAGAAGAAAAAAATGCGAGAGGAAACTAGTTTCAGTGGGTGAGTTGGAAATATTGTTGGCGTCCATATTCTAATCACTTCACTATCACAAAGAGTGTTCTTGGGAATATCCCCAGCTCCACAAGGCTTTCCAGACCCTGTGTGATCACTGATACCATTAACACAACTCTCTTTACATTTCCCCTAATCATCATCAAACCAAGAAAACCAAAGGACATAGATAAATCCCAACTTCCCCTAGCAACTCAAATCCCGTCATGAGATGTGGTGATCAGGAACACTACCCATAACCAAACTATATAGTCCCAAAAATTCTAACTATAGACTATCTTAACTGTTCCCAAAATAAAGTGACCCAAAGAGTTAACCAGAACCTCCTCTGATACCATTTTACCACGAATCGGATCTGGTCGCCATCAAACTGCCACCAAACCCAGACCGTTCCAAGGCACGAAGGGTGTTCCCAATCCCCATGGTCTGTAAAAAGTGCTCGGGTATCATGTAATGATAATTGGGATCGATTTACCCGATTATATAAACATTAAACAACAAACAAACTCAATAAAACAAATCTAGATTTTCCATCTAAAACCGTATTTTACAAAATATCATAACTGTATTAAATAATTTAAAAGTATGTTTAAATACCATTAAAAAGGAAAAAAACCAAATAAGGACATCCTAATAACCCTCATGGCAAGGGGAACTTCCCTCAATCAAACTCTACAAGACTTCTCTGCTAAGGAACTGAAAGAAACCTGAACCACTGGAACTAAAAACTGTACCCGACCTGCGACAAAAAAAACCAAGTCTACTTAAACCCAAGGGTGTATGTAGAGTGTGATCCAAATCCCAATAGGATACCACCACCAATATATTCCATGTGATAAACATTTAATGACGAAAATCATGAATGTTTCTAAAAACAAGAGATGCTAGTTAAAATTTCTAAAGGATGAAACATTAAATAAAAATACTTTTCAGGTGGGATAATTTAAAGAATACATTTTTTTAAAAATAAAAACCCTACCTACTGAATTTTCCATCCTCTCATAATGTATGTCTATGGTATGCACAAAATATCCAGTAAGCAAAAGCAATTGGAAATAACCCCTAGGCACTAGCTAGTTGTGGGTCCCAGGTACCTCATATCTCGGTGAGAGTAACCATCATAAATATCCTTTCTCATGCACGATCCACTAGTAGGGGACATACCCATAACCATGTGGTCCCTAATTATAATCATAATAGTTTAGTTATAGTTTTAGGCATCAATCTTGCTAAGTGAAACTGAGGCCAAACCCCACGGATTCACTAGCATACTACTACACGTCCACCAACCTAGATACCTGGGTTTTCCCTTTGTGCCCAAACAAGTTAAACAAGTAAATTAATATACTTTTCACATGAAAATATCATTTACATATCATAAATTCACCAAAAATTCCACATTTATACAAAACAAGTCAAAAAATTACACTTTTTCAGTCAAATTTATTTTGAAATCCCACTCACACCAAAATAGCCCACAACACGTTTCACATTTCTTTAACACTTCTAAAAATCCATTAAACAATTTTATAAAACTATTACAATATATTACATCTATTATAACATCACAATCACTTGTTACATAATACCTTTTTTACCTTCAAAATCATTTTATCATCAGACATAAATGAAACAGCCCACAAACAAGTTTCGCTCCAACATCACAATTTAATAAAACATTTCAGAAATTTTAAAAACATTATAAAAATGTTTGATATCCTAAAACCTCACATAACCTTTAAAAAACCTTTAATAGGTGATCACACATACCAAACAGTAAAATTTCACCCTTTACCCACTTTGTTTGACCAATGAAATCATTCTCAATTTTCTTAAAAAGAACCCAAGTGGTGTCAAACTTTCTTGCACACAAAACCCATTTCAAAACCAAAATTTAAGACCAAAAACCAAACCAATTCCTATCAAAAACATAATTTTAATCCCTATAAGAATTTATAAAAAAACTTCAAGTTTTATGAAATCACCGTGAATAATACTACAAAAGATTCAAATGAAAACACACATTTTCATAAAACTCTACAAGAAGTATAAAAATGTTTTACACATAAAACCTATTCAAAAAACTTATTTTTAGTCCCACATGACACTAATACATTACAAAAAAACAATTGGAAGTTGAAACAAGGTTTAGTAAACCAATTCCATATGTTATAAAATACACCCAAATAATATCTCACGAGTAACACATTAAAACGCCAAATTTCAAGTTAAAATGAAAATATAAAATTGAAAACTTAACCAAATCAATCATAAACAGTTTTAGCACCACTCCCAACATATGAGGAATATAAAAATGACTACATACGGAAAGCTAACTCATCAATAATTGATTACACATGGAACCACCTACCGAAAGTGTCGAATCCCTCAAAACATGGTGTGAAACATCAACCGTACAACCGCCACATCACAAGGATGATGAATCGAGACCTAGACAACAATATTTAACCAAAAAGACACCATGTCAAACCATATGTTATAACCCCAAATTCTGGATATTTTAGAACATAATGAAAGAAGGAGGAAACCCAAAGGAGAATGAAGAAATTGAAGGGAGAAACACTTACTCAAAACAATCTTGAATAAAACGACCCGAAATCCACAAGAATATAAATTTGAAAACATCCAACCATTCAAGGGAATTTCAAAAAAGGATTATGAGATAATGTAGGAACTAGAATGGGGGAAAAGATTATGAATTGTGAGAGTTATTATGGAAAGAACTTACCTCCTCAAATCTGCCCGATTTTTGAAACCCTAAGGATTTCAGCACTCAATCGCGATGAAAATGAGCTCCAAAGAGGGGAGAAAGGCAATGGAAGCACGCATGGGCTTCATAAGGTAGATATGGAGGTTTCATCACTGAAAAATTCATTATAATTATTATGATATTAAAACATTAAAGAAACAATTTAAAATGGGAAAATGGGATTTTGGGTTGGACCAATTCTTAAATAAAAACCCAAATCACCCATGATTATGGATTTATAAAGGCCCCAAATTTAAATTATCAAGTTAATAGGTCAGGGGGGGCCAATCAGTAATTTGACTGGATAAATAATTTTGAAAATGAATGAGTTATAAAAGAAACACAGTTTATTTTAAATCTGGAATTGGGATCAAGGTTTCACCCAATTAATGAAAACTCACCCATTCCTCCATAAAGGCATGGGAAACCCCCAAAACAAAGCATGAATGGAAAATAAATTAAAAATAACATTAAAATAAGTTATGTATTTGAATATTCTCCCCACCTTGAAATCTTCCCCCCCTGAAAAGTCACAGCAAGATCAAAGTAACAATCAAACCCAACTGAGAAACCAATAGGTTCTCCCTTGCCAGGTTTCGCCCCCAAAGGCCAAAACACCTCCAGTGATAAATTACAGATTACTCTCACAACCAAAACATACACCAATTTATTAAAATGATCAATCACATTAATACTTTATCCCAAAATAAAACTCCTCAAACACTATCCGAACAAGGCTCAAGCAATTCACCCAAACAAACAACAACTTTGAACAAGGTTACACTTACCTTACTTTAACTAAACCATTGGGAACTCTCCAGTCCCAAAATTTACTCATGGAAGATGTTGGTAGCTTGATAGCTCCGAACGATACTATCTACACCAATCCAAGACCATGGATAAATTTATGTTACTGGTACGGGGGGACACAAATGCGCTCCCCACCATAAGAGACAACTGATATATTTTTTTCCGCGACAGAATCTGGGCACTAATAGGGGGAGGCCTGAATGGACTCCTGGGTACATAGGGAAGACTTCGATTAAAATTTTCCTATGTAACATAAATGAGAATCATAGTGGTTCTCCCCACCATAAGAACCAACTATCATAACCGACCAACATGGTCCGGCATAGGAAAACCCAAAAATTTCAAGATTTGGGAAGGTCGCACGGTTAGTCTGCACAGTTTGTGAAACCATGAAATAATTGTACTAATCAATCCTCCTGCATGGATTCCAGGCACACAATCACTCTTAATCATTCACAAACCATGTGCTCAGCCTATCTAGACAAATTTCCAACCATTCTCCAAATTCTCAATGGAAACCAATGGGGGGGGGGAATGACATTGGGCGATGTCATGGGTACAAGGCCCTCCACCTATTTCCACCAAACATGAACAAAAGAAGAAATATAATGATACCAGTGGTTTAAACTATTCCTATCTTTCATATTTAGGATAGGAATTGTACAAGGGTTTAAATGACCATGTGATTTCTGCTGACTACGAGCTAGCTTCTCTCCGAGACCTATGACTGGAGCTCAAATGATTGAAGAATCTTCGGCCTCACAGTTAGTCTTTGGTAACCCAATGAATAAGAATTCTTATTTCGGTGCCACCAACATCTACACCACGATCCAAGATAAGTTTTCCAGCCATATCAAATTCCAAACTCACATTACCCTATCCCGATATTTCACTGAAACAAGGGCTAAGAAGATGCACTCACATCACACCTTGTATCTTTATATGATAAAAAATAGAAGTAAAGAACTCCTACACACACCTTCCACTAAAATGGAAGATTTTGATGTTTTTCCAAAGGATATATTTTCCCAACATAACACGGACACTCAATGGATTTCACGACTTTCACCTATACGGTCAATTGAGCACATGAAATTATAAGGCATCACCGAACATGACCATTGTGACTGATATAATCAATTCATGGAGAGGGACCATATACAACACCCCTAAACAACACAAAATTTTAGAAAGTGTCTACAATATCCTATCATGAACATATTTCCCAAACCGGTGGTTTAACACGAAATCATGCTTCATAGAAACATTGAAGAACCCAAAGGCCCTCTTAGACACCATCGAGACACTCATACACACTAACAACCCTAGACCACATCCACCTTCGACGAATCATGAAACTTAAGAAACTACGGTCTCTTTCATCCTTCCATGAGAACTCTCTCATTACAAGAGGATCTAAAAATCAAAGAAAGGAATGGGTGTAGACTCAATCTATAGTTCTCTAGAGAAAAAAAATATTCTTTATATTGATCAACTAGAGTATTTTCGAATGGAAAAAAAATCAGGGTTGAACTTCAATTATGAATTAACCCGTAATGGGGGAATACCTTATCCGACAAGAGAACCTAAATACCCAAACAAGATGGAACATTGGTCAAAAAGTTACACAAACCAGATCCAAACACATGAAGGGATCCACCATAAAGGTTTCAAAAAAAATATCTCATAGGAGACTACTAACCGGTCCTTCAACCCAGCTTACCAACCAAACACAAACCTAAAACACAGTTCGAACAGGAGGGGTTCTTGGACTCAAAAAATCCCACAATATCAAAATTTTCCAAGAAAACATAATATGAACCATCCCAAACAATTCATCAAGACATCATGTTTCTCTTTAAAAACATTTCTTTGAAAACAAATTGTTCAACGATTAGCGCATCCACCAATGGTACCCCATGGGCCTGAAACATGCATGTTTCTGTGCCACCCCGGGAACCCTCCTCATATCCATCCCAACACTCATCCAGTCATGTCATTAACCATCCATCTTCCCATATAACCCAATGCATGTGGTTTCTCATGAAAATACCAAACGTTAAAAAAAAATTCTTTCCACTATTCAAAACCAAAACGGTCAACCAACACTTCCTTTTTCTCAAAACCTCTAACCACGAGATCAAAATCCCAACTCACATCTAACTAATCTTTTCAGAAAGACACAACCATTTATAAGATAACACACTTTCAATATATTCACATCAATTTCAAAACATCTCATTCCATTAAAAAACACTTTGATTGTTTAGAAAACACTATTGGAAACACTTTTCAAAACCAACATCAATATAGTTCCTGCTTTCAAAAGAGGTGTAAGCACACCATTATACATTTCAAAAAAAATTGGAAAATTCAGTTCCGCCATTTCATAAACCAAACCATTCCCTCTTTATTTGAAAATCATTTCACAAGAACATTACGCTTCGTAAAACCATGTCACTTTAAAACCAAAGTTGCAAGATTTAAAAACTAAAGCACAAAACAATGAAAGAGAAATCTAGTTTCAGTGGGTGACTTAGAAATATGGTTGGCCGCCATATTATAATCACTTCACCATCAAAGAGAGTGTTCTAGAAAATATCCCCAGCACCACATGGCTTTCCAGGCCATGCGAGCTCACTGAGACCATTAACCCAACTCTCTTTTCATTTCCCCTAATCATCATCAAACCAAGAAAACCAAAGGACATAGATAAATCCCAACGTCCCCTAGTGACTCAAATCCCATCATGAGGTGTGGTGATCAGGCACACTACCCATAACCGAACTACCATTTCCCAACAATCCTAATTCTAGACTATCCCGACTATTCCCAAAATAATGTGACCCAAAGAGTTAACCAGAACCTCTTCTGATACCATTTTGTCACGAACCAGATCTGGTCTCCATCGAACCAGCACCAAAATTGGCCCATGCCAAGTCCCTGAGGGCATTCCCAATCCCCATGGGCTCGAACAAGTGTCTGGGTATCATATACTGATAATTGGGAATGATTTACCCGATTTTATAAACATTAAACAACAAACAAACTCATGTAAATAAAGCTGCATTTATCAACCAAAAACTTCTTTTACAAAATATCAGAATTGAATTAAATAAGTTAAAACTATGTTTAAAGACCATTAAAAAGGTAAAAAACCAAATAAGGAAAGCCCAAGAACCCTCATTGCAAGGGGAACTACCCTCAAGCCATCTCCACAAGACTTCACCGCCAAGGACCTTCCAGAAACCCGAACCACTGGAACTAAAAACAGTAACCAACCTGTGATAAAAAAACCAAGTCTACTTACACCCAAGGGTGTAAGTATGGTTTGATCCAACTCCCAATAGGATACCAGCACTAATAGATTCCCTGTGATAAACATTTAATGACGAATACCTTGCATGTTTTCAAAAACATGAGATGCTAGTTAAAATTTATAAAAGATGCAACATTAAATAAAAACAGTTTTCAGGTGGCCTAATTTAAAAAATAAAAAAATTTAAAATAAATACCCTAGATACTTAATATTCCATCCTCTCATACTTTATGCTGACTGTAAGTACAAAATATCTAGTGAGAACAAGCAATGGGAAATAATCCCTAGGCACTAGCTAGTTGTGGGTCCCAGGTACCTCGTATCTCAGTGAGAGTAACCATCACAAATATCCTTTCTCGTGCGCGAGCCACTAGTAGGGAACATACCCATAACCTATTGGTCCCCAATAATCATAATCATAGTTTATTTAGGGTTGTAATCATCAATCTTGCTAAGTGAAACTGAGGCCAAACCCCACGGATTAACTAACTTACTAGTACACATCCACCGACCTAGATACCAGGGTTTTCCATTTGTGCTCAAACATGTTCAAAAAGTTAATGAATATACTTTTCACATGAATATATCATTTACATCTCATAAATACACCAAAAAGTCCACATGTATACAACACAAGTCAAAAAATTCCACTTTTCATTCAAATTTATTTTGAAATCCGACTCACAACAAAATAGCCCACAACACTTTTCACATTTCATTAACACTTCCACAAATCCATTAAACAATTTTATAAAACTATTCCAATATATTAAAACTCTTATAACATCCCAATCACATGTTACATATTACATTATTTACCTTCAAAATCATTTTATCTTCAAACTTACACGAAACAGCCCACAAACACGTTTCGCTCTAACATCACAATTTAATAAAACATTTCAGAAATTTACAAAACATTATAAAAGTGATTGACATCTTAAAACCACAATTCACCTTTCAAAACCCCTTAATAAGAGAACAAACATTCCAAAAAGTAAAAATCCACCCTTTTCCCACTTTGTTTGACCAACTAAAACATTTTCAATTTTCATAAAAAGAACCCAAGTGGTGTCAATATATATTGCACACAAAAACCATTTCAAAACAACCATTTAAGACGAAAAACCAAACCAATTCCTATCCAAAACATAACTAGTATCCCTAGTGACATTTATAAAACCACATTAAATTTTTATAAAATCACCTTGAATAATACTATAAAAGATTCTAATGAAAACACACATTTTCATAAAATGCTCTCAAGAAGTATAAAAATGTTTTACACATAAAACCTATACAAAAACCCTATTTTTCGGCCCACATGACACTATTATATTAAAAAACCTGAATTGGAAGTCGAAACAAGATTTAACAAACAAATTCCATATCTTATAAAATACACCCAAATAATACCGCACGAGTAACACATTAAAACACCCAATTTCATGTTAAAATGCAAATATAAAATTGAACACTTAACCAAATCAATCATAAAAAGTTTTAGCTCCACACCCAACATATGAGGAATATGAAAATTACTAAATACATCAAGCTAACTCATCAATATTTGTTTACACATGAACCACCTACCGAAATTGTCAAATCCCTCAAAACTTGGTGTAAAACATCAACCACACCACTACCGCATCACAAGGATGATAAATCCAGCACTAGACCACAATATTTAACGAAAAAGACACCAAATCAAACCATATGTTCTAACACTAAATTCTGGACGTTTTATAACATAATGAAATAGGGAGGAAACCCTAATGAGAATGAAGAAATTGAAGAGATAAACACTTACTCAAAACAATCTTGAATAAAACGACCCAAAATCCACCAGAATATGAATATGAAAACATCCATCCATTTAAGGGAAGTTAGAACAAGGATTATGAGATCATGTAGGAACTGGAATGGGGGAAAAAGAGTAATAATTGATAGAGTTATGATGGAATGAACTTACCTCCTCAAATCTGCCTATTTTAGATACCCTAAGGATTTCAGCACTCAATCGTGATGAAAAAGAGCTTCAAAGAGGGGATGAAGGCAATGGGAGCATGCCTGGGATTCTTAGGGATGATAGTTAGGTGTAATCACCAAAACATTCATTATAATGAATAATATATTAAAAAAATTAAAGAAATAATTTAAAACTCGAAAATGGGCTTTTGGGTTGGCCCAATTCTTAAATGAAAACACAAATCCCCAATGATTATTGATTTATAAAGGACCCAAATTTTATTTTTGGTGTTAATAGGTCAAGGGAGGCCAATTAGTAATTTTAATGGATAAAAAGTTTTGAAAACTGAATGAGTTATAAAAGAAACAAAATTATTTTAAATTTGGGACTGGGCTTAGGGTTTGGCACAATTCATGAAAACTCACCCATTACTCCATAAAAGCTTGGGAAACCCCAAAAACAAAGCATGAATGGAAAATAATTTAAAAATAAATTTAAAATAGGTTATTTATTTGACATAAAAACTTATTCATACAAAGGGGTATTGCATCATAATTCTCAATGAAGTGGTATGACATCTCCAAAAAATTGATGAATATTAATCTCATACAGTTTCTATGCCATGCTGAAATATATCCCATTTCAACCTAACCTATCTCATGCCCCTAAAACGGGCTCCCTGATAACATTATATTCTACCTATTTCTACCCCATACATGGTGAAATCATCCTTTTCATGATATAATTACCCATTATGTTACATGATAATATCTGTCAATATAGATTCATCCATTAAGAACTAACAATTCACTACAGGTGTTTCCAAAAAGAACCTCCACCTCTTAAATATTCCAAAATACAACCCAAAAATGATCTAACCGCCATTCCATAAATATGAATTCCAAAATTCAAATTAACTCATCAACCAAAATTATATATATCTAACCGAGCTATCCATTCATGGATAAAAAATTCTTTATGTCTTTATAGAAGTAGTGGAAAATTTTATATATGTTTTATATGTGTTTTACCCAAATAAAACACAATAATAATCATAATGTTTTAATAATTCTATAATATAATACATTTAGAATGGAACCCTGGTTGTTTAGTTTTGTTGGGACGGAGTGGAGGAGGTCTAGAATAATGGTCATGAAAAGTTGTTTTAGAGCTATGTTTCATCCCAGTTATCATATAAATGACTGACCCTAGATTTGATCGTGAAAATATAATGGTATATTAGTTAAATTATGTGGATCTAGGATAGTACCTTGTAGTACAAATCTTTTTGATATCTCAACTATGAAGTAGTGTGTCCTGATGATAAAAATAGCTGCATATTATGATTTGTTTAAACTATTATTAATTTATCAAAACTAAATTAGTTGTTTTTGGTTTGAGAAGAGGATTATTGAGTGAAATATAAATCCTAAATGATTATGATATAAATATAAATCTTATCATATAAGTGTGGTGGGTTAAACCATTCAATATTGGGTTTTTGAATAAATACCAATTTGGTTTTATGTGTATGACATAAGAGGGTGTGGGCTAGAAGATTTATCAACGCACTAATATTCCTAATTATCGATTCTAATTTCAATGATTAGTGAACCATTATGTTAATTAATTATTTTCAATAACACTACATAAAATCTCCCTCTGTTTGATCTATATTATTTCCGTTAAAGTCCTTCCATGTTCAAGAAGTCCTTAAGAAGTCCAATCTTGTGTATCATTTTTTTTAAATTACATAACATCATTCATTACATACTCTTATTTTATTGTTTCATTATTATTTATTTTATTTTCATTTATTTTCATCCAAATTAAATATTTTTTTATTATTCCAATATTTTCAATTTTTTTTAAAATTTTATATTTTTAATATGACATTCCCAATATATATTGGAATTAAAATATAAAAAACATGAAAATTTAGATATGTATAAATGAACTAAATTTTTTATAAATCATTATAAATTTTAATCTGGATTAATAAAATTATATTCAATATAATTATGTTATAAATCTTTAAAATTGAATTTATAAATATCCTCATTGATCCCATTAAAGTATTAAGAATATTAATTTGTGAAAAAATTACAATTATATCCATAATGGTTAATTATTACTCATAAACATGACAAATTCACAATATTAGAATAAATAAATGTTAGAAATTGTTACATGATAATATATTTTATAATTATTACACATACGTAGTTTTTATGATTTTAATTAGTAGTCTCTCATTAAGTGGTTTTTCTATGGTTATGAAAATATAATGGAATTAATAAATATCTCTCTAGGTGTCATTAGTCTATGTAAAATAAGAGTATTGTATGTTATAGAGAGCTATGTTAGTAGCTTTAATATAGTTTAAGAACAAGATTAGTACTTCTTGAGAGTATATAAGGTGGGTAGAGGTAGAAAAATTTATATTGTTATAGATTTTCGAGTACATCATAAAAATTTAATTTTATCTCAATATATAAGTTTGATATAATATATGGGAGTTTTGGTTTTTATATTCTATTTCAAATGGTGAGTAAAAAGTATTTTTAAACTCTATTGAAATTTTATTCTTTTAACATATGTTTTTTATGATTTAATGTATGTTAATTGATTAAGTTATTGAAATTAATATAATAAATATCTTTGTAATATAGGTTACTAAAATATTAGTGAAAAAATTTACCATTTGAATTACAAATCAAACAAACAAGATTTCATATAGAAGAAATTTTTATTTCACACACTTTACTATTTGAAGGTGGATTATATAGCAGTGCATGAATCTATAAAAACAATTCTGAAATAAATAAAGAAATATATCATAAAAATTTACATGGTTTGGGAAGAGTACTCACATTAATATAAATGTTGAATAATTTTACTATGTTTGGGTGATTTAATTTCAATAAAAAAACAAAAACCAAAGTTCAAAATGTGATCAGAATGACAAAAAATATTTTTATATTAAATCATATTTATAAAGTACCCTACTTTTATACAGTACCAGAATCCATATGGATTTATATTAAGTTAAATTTTGTTAGTCATTGTAGTTTTTATGATTTTCTATTCTAGCCATACATGCTATAGTATCCCAAAATTTGGGCTTAAGAAAATTGGAATCTATAACCCTTGGGTAGGGGAATCATAAAACTACAACCTCTTATAACATAATAATAATGATCAAACCATGGAAGGAATTAAACTGGTGTTTATTATGGGTCTACAATAATTGTTTCAGGTTTATTAAGCTTATAAATCCATGTATTTATAATATTTAGGATGTTGGTTATATATTATAATTGGTATGATAATCCATTTTCCATATATGTTTTTTATTAAAATAATGTTTGGAATGAATTTTTGAAAAAAAGAATCAATTGGTTATTTCATTAACGTTATTAGAATAAATGATATAAATTTTTTTTATAGTAAATATTTTTTTGGATTTAATAAAAATCAAACATGTTTTTTCAAAAAATAAAATAAACCCACTAGAATACAAAATAATAATAACATGACCTATATTATATCATTTTTGATACAAATATATATACTTGTCTTAAAAAATTAATTAAATATTTTGTTGTAAAAAAATATTATTCAATAAAAATGATTCAATTTTTTTTTAAATTACATCACATAATTTCATTACAAAAATGAAAATAATTAGTAAAGAGTTTTAAATATTTCTCAATTTAGTGATTATGTGGATCGTTTCTTAGAAAAATTAAATATATTGATAATAATTAATAACATTATTAATGTAATGTCATGTAAAATAAATGATTTGTAAAAAATCTAACCATTTGGAAGGAATGGCGAACAGTACTCCGATCTTAACTTTTTTCCACCCCCCATATCCTTGGGTTTATAAAATTTGTAGTTTTACAAAATATTTTTCCCCATAAATGAAATTTGAATTTTATGTTGATACCATTATAGAAATACTAGTACAATAATTCACATATTATGTTATTAACATATTAAAATAATTTATTTAATATTACAAGAGGATGAGGTTGTAAATTGAGGAATTTTATTCATTTCTATATTATCATGATGTATATTTTTTACTAAATCATAGAGAATACTACTAATATTTTATTATTAAAATTGTTTCCTCCAAATTATAAACAGTTATATATAATGATAAAATATGAAATATATTTATGAAATATCATTTTTGGGCTTATTACCTTTTATAGAACAACATTTCTCATGATTTTGATAAAACGTAAGAGCAAGCATCAAATATATTTTCAACTAAAATTATTTGTAATATGTATTCATGAGATATTTTACATGTATGTAGGAAAAAATAAAGGATAATAAAATAGGATTTTTTTATAAAGGAATAATATAGATAATAATTTTTAATTATCACTCTAATTATGTTATAGCTTCAGAATAATTAAATATACCATCTAATACAAAACAGAAAATTAAATTTAAATGTTATAGGTTTCCATGATGAAAGTTTTATGAAACATTATGGTCTTCTCATTTATTTTAAATTTTAGGTATTTCTTATAGTTCTATTTAATGGTTAGATGTCATATTTTTTCTGAAAAAGATATCATGTAAGATATAGAAGAAAATTTTTTATGTCAGATATTTCAACTTTTTAAAGGGTTGATAATGATATATGAAAGAAAAATATATATATATGGTTAAACTGATAAATTTAGGTATCATAATTAAAGAGTAAATTGGTTATTATAGGGTTATAATAGGAAAATAGGGTTTAAAAACAATTAATTTCTTTCCAACTGTGTTTCTGGTATATATTTTTATCATAGATAATTTTGCTGAATTAAATTTTACAAATTTTAGTTCTTTATGTAGATATTTATATGCATGATTAATTTCTTGACTGAATTCCAATGATTTAATGATGAAATTATTTATATTATTCAAATTATTTTAATTTAAGAACTTAACTATAAAACGATTTTCCTTTTTTTCTTAAAAATTATAAAAAAAACTATTATGTAGCTGAATAAATGATTTATATGACTCATGTGGATGGGATGAAGTATCCCCACTAGTTATTGGGAATTTTTTTTGATAGAATTATTATTCTTATCTGTATCATGTAAATGGAATGTTCATTCCCTATTTATGTTATTGGGGGTTGTGTAGTTGAAGTGATGTGTAGTTCATACTGTTTTTTAATTCGTTTGTTTTTATTGGGGTCTGTTTTTCAATTTTTTTCATAATAATTTATTTCTCTATTTTTTATAGTTTTCAAATGTTTTAATTTAGTTATATGCCTTTATATGTGTGAGGTATCATACATACATCAACTTCACAACCTTATATTGAGGAATGGGTTTTTGGGGATATCATACTCAGTTGTTTATTATAATCTGATTTGTATGAATCTATTTAAGGGGAATGAATTAATATGTTTATAATTAATTCACTGAGTTTAATGTATATGAAAACTACTTTTGTGAGTGTGAGCATGTTATTTAAACATTCCAAAAAAATGGCGGAAAAAACAATGAAATTATTAATAAAAATAATTCCATAAATTATGTTTGTATTAGATGTAACATTATAGTAGTGTTATATTATAGTGGGTAATTCTAAAATTTTGATACCATGAGTGGGAAAAAAATTATACAATTATATTGAAAATTTATTTAGTGTTCGATATTAACCGTTGACACGAGCCATGAAAATCACTAACTTAAGAGAACACACTACAAATGATTAACCATTGAATCATAGACTAGGGTTTTCAATCGAATGAAAATATTATAGTATTCATTTAAAATGATACCTCTATATAATCAGACATGGTTTGAGGATCCATTCAAGAGATAGTTAATTTTTCACGACCCGACCCTACCAGTCCCGAGCCACAACTACCTCAAGCCCGCCTCCATAGGCCAGAGGCTGGCGACCAGCTCCGAAGGCGTAAAAATCTCGTGGAGACCTTCACCTAAGTGCATGTACACACGTACACACAACCCACTCGATGCAGAAGTAAAGTGTAAAAATAAAACCAAATGACAAACAACTATAACCCAACCACAGTCATGCTACAACCACTAAATTGAGCAAGTAAAGTGCTGAAAGTATTGACAAGTATACTGAATAGTAAAAAGGGAAAAACATGTGCCCAACCACAAAGGTGCCTCAACCTGGTAACATGTAACAAAAGGAAACAATTGGATAGATCCCAACCTGAAAACTCTGGCATTACCACGACACGTTGTCCGAGCTCCTATGACCTCTACGCTCCTCTGTAGTCACGATAGACCTATTTTTCGTCTGCAAGGGCACACCAGGTGCGGGCAAAGCCCAAGCAGGGGTGAGTATTAAGATACTTAGTAGGATGACCCGAAAGCATGATGGGGAAACAAAGGAAGCACTAAAGAGGTGAGTAGTAGATAGAACCAAAACAGTAAAAGAGTACAGTAAAGAGAGTGCAGCACAACCCAACAAGGGGAAGGAAGTAAGCTCGTTCGAATGCAAGGATCTAGGAACAGTGAGAAGACGAACTTATCACTGAGTCTTCGCTACCTATATTAGGATAGTGGACTCGTCCATCCAAGAGGATATAAACACGAAAATCACATGGCAAACCTTGCGTGTCTTCGCCCTTCCTAGAAGTAGAGTAACCGAACCCAAGGAGTCGGAACCGGAGTCAGCTGTATATGTATATATGCTCAACAAAGAACATGAACAAGTGTGTAACATGATCTCTATCTCCAAGCTCAGCTTAGGAAGAGTCTCCAATAGTTCTAGGGATATCCAACACTAAAACCAAATTTCCAGCATGTCAACCTAGGAGGTAAAAGTCGAAGGGGCTCAATCACCGCACCTCGATACTATCCGCTTTGGGCGGCACTAACTCACCCGCACAACTTTTTGGTCCGGTAGCAAGGAAGATTCTTGTTGGGAAAAGTGCCCCTTGTCCTCGTATGTCCTAAGGCCACATCAAATTCATCACATCACTGATCTGTATAACCAAGGATCCTAATATAGTAGTCACGGAGAAAAAAGTCACTGACTAGCCCTATAGAAAGGTCTGCATCTAAAAGAAATCATTGGGTAACCCACTGCTCAGCCCAACTAGAGGGTAAACCCCTAGAGGTCATTGGGTAACCCACTGCCCAACCCCATTGGAGGGTAAACCCTGATAGGTCAACGGGTAGCCCACTTCCCAGCTCTACTGGAGGGTAAACCCTAATAGTCGTCGGGTAACCCACTGCCCAGCCCCACTAGAGGGTAAACCCTTGTGAGTGAATGGGTAACCCACTGTCCAGCCCAGTTAGAGTGTAAAACTTGATAGTTCGATTAGTAACCCACTGCCTTGCCCCGCTGGAGGGTAAACCCTAATATTTCATTGGGTAACCCACTACCCAACCAATGGAGAGAGTAAACCCTGGACTAGTCCAATAGCTCTGCACAGCCTGTGCTATCACTGGGGGGTTACCAACATCGCTACTGTGCGATGGTTTGGAGTGCGTTGAGGAAACCTCCATCTGACGCACATCCATGCTTCCACATTTCATAAGATCTCCCATGAGGCTCTGCACACCCCAACAGATCACACCACTGAAATCCTCGTGCAAAACCACGCGAGATAGACTACTAATTGTCCTGGAAAGTACCCCCACCGGAAAAGTTGTTCACCACTACTATAGGCCCGCGCGGTGTCCCGTAGGGACCACTCCCGACCCTGAAAGTTTTCGGACCTACTATGCCATTGTGATGGCCTCATAAAAACACGTCAAAACGACTATTCATCCACCCCAAATGGACGCGAGACGAAAACATCACAAAATGATGCATGTCGCATGAAAGATGGCCCGTAGGGCCCACTTCTCAAAAATTACATCAATGCCTAAAACCATACTGAAAATCTCAGCCTCGACGCCAGGCTCGCAATTCTGCTGACGGTGCTCAAATCAGACATCGGATGTGTCTGCGCCATCCAAAACAAGAACCCCCATAAAAATGCCAAAGCACATAATGGGTGTGTCGCGCCACCATGGCCCCCGTCGTGGGAATTAAAACCCCCCAAAAAATATCAAAAGCGTTTCCCGATCATAGGATTCTGCTTCCATAGACGGCATGAAAAACAGACACCCGTAGCGAAATTTACGGGTGTCCGAAGTCAGAGTGGCCGAACCCCTTGGGTGGGACCGGCCTGGTCCGGCCGGTTTGGGGCGGCACACGCCGGCCGGCCCGGATCTCAACGCCAGCCCGCAGCTCTGCCGTGCGGCCCGACCGTGGAATCTGGGTCCACACAGTGCCGACCGGCCATTGTGGACGATCACGGTCTTGTGTGGAGACCCACCGATTGCGGGTCTCTGTTCCCACATGGGGTCGCGCGCTGCGACCCTGCCCTCGTCGCGCCCCGGCAGTCTCGCCCACCGCTTGGAGCCCCAACCGCGATGTCATCTCGGATATGCGCCACCACCACTTAGAACCCCTGCCACGCCACCATCCCGGATCCACGCCGCCGCCGCTTGGAGCCATCGTGCTCCGCTGCCATCACCCAACTGAGCTCTCTAGAACCGCCGGAAAAATGTGGAAAACGGCCAGGGAACTTCCCAGGGCTGCCCGGGACGCCCCAAGACTCGAAGTTTCAATCTAAAAAGACCGTTGGGAAGCTCAAATCGTTCTCTAAAAAAATTTGGGCTTCACACGGTGATCATAGAAAATTTATACACGACTAATTTCATTCCAAGGGGGTTATGAGAATTAAAACGACAAAAACGGAAGCCTACCTCGATGGGCGTAGCCCGATGCTTCACCAATGGTCCGTCGGAGTTGTTACGCCTCGCTGAAAAGGTAGAGGAGTGGGGAAGTGCTCTTTGAGATGAAACTCCAAGGAGTAGAGAAAGGAGGATAGGAGGGTGGGTGTGGTGTTTAAATAGAAAAACACTTAAACCCCCCTCCTGTAGACCCCGTAACCGAACTTTCGGTGGGGTCGGTATTAAGTCGCCCCTAGGGTAATGACCACGTTCTAAGCGTAATGGTGGTCTTGGAATTTTTATCCAAGCCTTCATTCAAAAGTTTTAAAGTCCACGCCCAATTCCGCTAAATTCTGAAAATTTATCTAGTGGCGTTTTTCACAAAAGGGTCGCGCCTGCGGAAGTTATACCCCTCCTACATTAAATGGAACATTCCAGACACAGTGGTGCCCTTGGTTTTCCCATCCAAGAAACCGTTTAGGATTTATTCTATTTATTTGTCATGCCTAGTGTGAACGCACATAAAATTTTAATTTCGGCCACACCAGGGCTAGGAATCACACGCCCTCTGAACGGCCTGCTCTAGAATATCATTAAGAAAATTTCAAAGTCTTACAGGCTCAAAACCCGGGTTCTTACATCATTCCCTCCTTCATGTTTTTCATCCCCAAAAAAACTACAATAACAACACGGGGTAGTCAGCCCACATCTTGCTCCCCTGCTCCGAGGTGCCCTCCTGCACCCTTCGGTGCTGCCACAACACACGAACTAGTGGAATGGCCCGTCTACGTAGAGTCCACTCCTATCAGTCCTCAATCGCCACCGGGTTCTCTGCAAAGGTGGATCCATCCTCAATGTCTAGATCTCCCCAGTCGATAATGTGCGTGAGGTTGTGCACGTATTTACATAGCTGTGACATGTGGAAGACGTCGTGCACTCTCTCCAGCTGTGGGGGTAGAGCAAGGCGGTAGGAGACCTCACTAACCCTGGACATGATCTCAAAGGGGACGATGAACTGCGGGGACAACTTGACTCCCCGACCGAACATCTGCATTCCACCCCATGAGGATACTCTCAAAAAAGACCTGGAATCCCTCCTCAAACTCCAAAGGACTATGACATCGGTCTACATAGGACATCTATCTTCTCTATTCCATCCTCATCCACTCACGAATGACATGCACCTTCTCCATCCTCGCCTTCACCAACTCTGGGCCCAGGAGGGAGGTCTCCCCAACCATTATCCAGCACAACAGTGACCTGCAGGGTCTCCCGTAGAGGGCCTCAAAATGTGCCAGACCAATTGTAGAGTGTTAACTATTGTTAAACGCTAACTCTACCAAGGGCAGGTGATCCTCCCAGCTCCAGAAAAAGTCTAACAGGAAATCCATGAGCATATCCTCCAACACCTGGATAGTGCGCTCGGACTGCCCGTCAGTTTGGGGATGAAAAGCTATACTCATCTACAACTGAGTCCTGAATTCCTCCTGCAGGCCTCCCCATAATCGCGATGTAAACCACATGTCACAGTCAGAGATGATCGTCGAGGGTACTCCATGAAGGCGGATGATCTCCCGAACATATAACTGCCCCAAACTCACCACCGAGCTCTGCTCCCTGATAGCAAGGAAGTGTGCCGACTTCGTGAGTCTGTCCAATATCACCTGGATAGAGTCGTGTCCCATCACAGTGCACGAAACCCCTGTGACGAAGTCCATATATATGCCATCCCACTTCCACTCAAGGATATCAAGGGGTTGCAACAACTCTTTCGGAACCCGGTGCTCTACCTTCACCTGCTGACAGGTACGACACCGAGAAACGAACTCAGCTACACTCCCCTTCATGCCAGACCACCAAAACATTAGCTGATGGGCTCTGTACATCTTCCCCAAACCGGGATGTACATCCATGGGAGAAGTGGGGAACTCCAGAATCACCTCCTCCCACATCTCCAATGGTACTACAGCTTAGCCCATGAACATGATCTATTCATTCCCTCCTTCAGAATACCCATTGGGGGCGTCGCCCATGGATATCTGATCACACAGTACCTCGCTGTCGATATCCCCAAGCTGTGACGCTCTAACACACTTGAGGGGTGAAGGAGTAAACACCGTTGACTGCAGAAAATTCATACCCTTTTGCTCCACCAAGGTCAGCTGTAGGGAATCCAACTATTCTGAAGCATCCCGCACTAAATGAGCCTGGGACATTATGCTAACGGCATCTTCTACTACGTTTCCCTTTTCTGGTAAGTAGACTATCTCAAAATCATAGTCCTATAGAAACTCTAGCCAGCGCCTCTGCCTCAGATTCAAATCCCTCTATGTGAAGATATACTTGAGGCTCTAGTGGTATGAGTAGACCACAAAACGCTCACCTTGAAGGTAGTGTCTCCATAACCTCAATGCGAAGACCACTGCTGCCTGCTCCAAACCGTGAGCTGCATAATTCTGCTCATTGGGCCTCAATTGCCTCGACCCATAAGCAATCACTGCGCGTTGCTACATCAGCGCGTACCTGAGCCTAGTTCCGGAAGCATCACAATATACGACAAAATCAATGCCCTCATTTGGAAGCCTCAACATCAGAGCACTAGTCAGCCTCTACCTCAACTCCTCGAAGGCCATCGAGCACAGATCAGTCCAGGTAAACTATCATCCCTTCCACGTCAATGCGGTCAAAGGGGCAGTAATCTTGGAGAAGTCCTCCATGAACCTCCTATAGTACCCTACCATACCATGAAACTTCGCACCTCAAAT
Organism: Viscum album; assembly: GCA_963277665.1. Classification (NCBI taxonomy): domain Eukaryota; kingdom Viridiplantae; phylum Streptophyta; class Magnoliopsida; order Santalales; family Viscaceae; genus Viscum; species Viscum album. Next base: position 368,718,874 of record OY728146.1, read on the forward strand.
GCAATATTGGGTGGCTCCCAAGAAAGAACTACCCCTATCTTCGTAGGATCCACAACTAATCCATGTTCTATGATGACAAGCCCCAAAAAGATAACCTCTTGAATCTATAAAAGGCACTTTGAGAGCTTCCTGTATAGATATTACTATCAAAGTAAGTCCAGGACCATCCTCAAATTCTCTGCATGATCCTCCTCTGTCTCCGAGTAAATGAGTATGTCTTCAATAAAGACAACCAAAAACCGGTCCAAGTGCGGCTGTAAAATCTGGTTCATCAAAGCCATGAATAAGGTAGGGGAATTTGTAACACCGCGAGATTTTATGAAAAATATTATTTTAATTTCATTGATGTCTTCTATTATACACTATTTTAGCTTGCAGTATATGCAACACTATTCTTGGCTCGTGTAAAACACAATTTCAAGTTTGTTTTGTGGAAATTATTTTACGCAACATTATGTATAGATTTTGATTAATGCATAAATGAAATAAGTTTTGATTATATTATACGCAACACCAAACGGAGCTTTCACTACACGCAGCCCCGACTTGGCTTGCATAACACGCAATCTAGACCATCTTCGATAAAGTGTGTGTAGCACGTAATACCGAGGTTCACTAAACAAGATATTATTATAATATTACTAAGAACTAGCCGTTATGAATAGTAATATCCACTTTTTGGAATTTTATAAACTTTATCTTTCAAAATGAACTTCATTTTTGGATTCTTAATATTGAAATGATCCTAGGGTGTATTTTTGGTATATTTCTGAAAACATTATATTTTTGATGAACAATGAAAACATTGGGTTAGTATTTAAAAACCAACTTTTTCTTTAAATAATTATTTATTTTATTTAAATTTATTTTTTGTCAAAATTGATACATAATACCTATATAAGTTAAATGAAATTCATTTTCCGCTTTTTATAATAATTTTAGATATATAAAAATTTTATTGAACTTTTCACCATCTTTTACCCACCTCCTAGAAGAATTTGGAAATTCACATAAAACATAATTTTACTGCTTCTATGAGTGGAAATTTAAAATCCAAGAGACATAGTTAATATCAAGGACTAAAATGTGGTTCAATCAGATGAAAATAATTTTTGGTGAATAGTAACTTTTTACTTTTATTTACCACGGTTAAAAGTAAATAGTGTAATTAAGGGTAAAAATGATATTAATATTACCCTAACACATGTTGTAATTCTATTGGATAAGTATAATTCGACCGAAAACAACATTAGGAATAAAATATGACCATTTAGGTCCACTTGGATTAGATTAGGACATTTAATATTATTTTATTTAATGAATAGTTAAAATAGTTAAAATCAATGTTTAATAACTAAACCATTTTTAATATAGGGATATACATAGTATAAATTCGACTATAAATATTCATTAGAAATATAACAATATTTCCTATATAATTCTAATTTATTTATAATTTTTAAACATTATATAATTTAATTTATTTATGACACAATGATGATCCAGTAATTACCTTATTAATGAAATATTAACATAATTAATGTTAAAAATTCCGAAATATATGTAATTTCAGACATTTTATTAATTCCTCTAATTTTATAGGCTAATATGACATGTTATTATTTATTTAAGTAAATGTTTTATAACTAATCATTGAGTTATAATTTTCAGAAAAATAAAGTACCAAATAGTGTCAAAATTTTCATAAAATAGATTTTAAAACAAATATTATATTATTAATTGTTAGTTTATTCCTAAAAATATATGGTTCGGCCAAAGGACATATATAAGGTTATATTTATTAATATTAAACAACTTGGGGTTATTTTGGCTTGTTATAGTATGTTTATTAACCATATAGTTTAAGAAAACAAAAAGACATGGTAAAAGATAAATTATTTAACTTAGAGTTAAATCTAAAAGATAAGGTTAAAATAGTAACCAGAAATTCTCCAAATTCTATTGGATGAGATTCGTTCGACCAATACCCACCTTATATTCAAAATAAATAAATTTGGAGCTATTAAAAACCGAATATGAATTTATAATAAAATAATATTTTCAGTTTTTTTAAGGTCCCCCTCTCCTCCCCTCTAAAAAGGGCACCCCTTCTTTCATCTCTTCACACAACTTTGAGCCTTTATTATCGTCCAAACCCTGCCAATTTTACTTCTACACTTCCATAGAAACATTTTAGAGGTTCTGGTATTCTCCAATTACCAACTCTACTTCCTTAAGATGAAACTTAAAGGAGGTGCGTCAAAGAAGAGGTAATCTCTTCTTCAGATTTTCTCAAGTTTCTTTCTTCTTCTACTTCATCTCCTTTAGTTGTTTCATTATGAAGTAATAACATCAATATCACTCATATACTGATATGTAATTATAATTATGAAACAAACCTACTTCACCATCTATCCATCCTACGGAAAATGAAATCACCGCGCGTGCGTATGTATGGAATACCGTCTCCACGCCGTGGTGTAATATGTTTTCGACCACTACCTTACTTGGATGGGTATAATGCTGTAAATAAATAACTATATATGATTATTTTAAATTTAAATTGATTATAAAATATTATACATACACTTAAATACAATTCCACGATCGTGGTAATGATATCTTCGCTCCTGCGTACGTATGGATTACCGTCTCCACGACGCGATGAGATTCATTATCCATGTTAACCATTAATGAATGATTATAAAGTATATATATAATAAGTTATAATGAAATATATGAAATAATAATTATACTTTATTTATATATATATGTGTGTCATCTACTTAATTCCATTCAATTCAATAAGGAAACGAAAACAACATTCATGCGTACGTATGGCCTACCGTCTCCAAGAACGGTGTATTTCATTCAATTTATCGATCTATCATATATATTTATATACTGAGTATATATTATATATAAATAATGTTTTACATTCTGGAATTAATTAAATAAGGATATGTGTAATAATATCAAGAATGAAAAGTCGAAACACGTACAATAAATGAAACGATTTTACCCAAATCGCTGCTTTTACATCGAATTTACAAAAAAATGGGTAATATAAAGTTACAAGTGAACCATATATGATATCATAACATTGAATATGATTATTTAATAAGTAAATGACATTATTTCAATCATTATACAAGAGGTTCGGATACATACGAAACATATCGGACCTAAGGTAAGGGATAATTATTCTAATCTCATTCTTATCCGAGAATGTTTATTCGTAAGTATTCACTGGGGTTATGTTTATCATCCATGTCCATATGATCTCAAAATGTTTTCATAAAATATTTACTTTTCTTCCATGTATTTTTAAAGTCATTTATACCCTTTTTTTATTTTTACCACATCGTATGTAAGTAATCTTTCTTTTGTTTACCAAATGAGGTACTTTTTGACTTTTCCGACAGAAGTACGAGAAGAATGTTATTTTTAACTTATACGGCGTGAACGGATTTTTATAGTTTCATAACGCTTCATTTTCATGAAGCCTACTCTACAAGCTTTTATGACTATTTTAAACATAATAGTTTTCTTTTAAATTATCATAGATTTTTGTGAAAAGAAAATGATTTTGAAGAAGAAAGGATATTTTCCTCAAGAATTCATTTCAAGTGTTTTATCAAAACCATTTTCCATCTAAGATAAAATTATTTTATATGTGTATGTTTCATGTATAATGTCTCTATTATTTACATGGTTTCACTTTTCTTATGGTGAAATATCCGTTTGTTTTATAGGAATTATGTGATTATGGGATGATGTTTATGAAACCCATTTTATTCTTTGGGTTTTGATGAGTTTTTTAAGTTTATTTTGTGGCACAAGTAAGAATTATTTCATTATGAGATGGGTGGGACCTATACCTCCCTCTAATTCATTGGGTAAAGATTTATATCTCATTAGATAGACATATATGGAATGGTATGTTAATCCGGTTCAGTGTTATAGGACTGGAACAAGGAGTGAACTCGATTCAGAATGGGACTTTGTCCACTAAGATGGTCTTGGCAGCAATTCCTTGGCTATTATGGAAATCATAACATGTGCTTAATGGATGCCACAATCACTTGTTTTATTACCATGTTATTTTATCATGATTGATGTTCCTTTAAGATATATGCCATACGTACTTCCATGATTTATGCCTTTGCTCAAGATTTTTTTGTTTAGATTTTATGTTAATGTTTTTGCATTCAAATGTCTGTGGATTGTTTTATGTTCTCTATACTTACCCTTATTGAGAATTTGAGCTCACCCTTTATATGTTTTCTTTTCACTAGGATTTAAAGAATGGTTTTAGGTAAGAAAACAAAAGGGGATGATATTTATGGGATATGTTGAAGATCTTTCACCACGATTAGAAGATTATTTTTTGAGTTTCCAATGACACTAAACTATTACGGTCCTTGTGTCTCTGTTTTCATTATGTATCAAGTATTCCGAAAAAGAAATGTAATGTCCATGTACGTCATGCTTTGGGTCTCTATAGTTGGTATAAGAGGAATGGTTTAGTTAACCTTTGGAAACTAGGATGCGAAATCTTTACTAAGATCCCTAGAGATATTTCTAAGGTATGTATAGGGATGTCACTAAGGATAAGTATAAGTATAGGTTATAGTCATAGAATTATGGTAACAATATTAGAATTTAACCTAAGATGTTAGATATTAATGGTTATCCCCATCGATTATTAATTTGGCCTCTTACACTATTCTTTTTGGGTTTTAGAAAATGGCTGGAAACAGGAAGATTCACGATAATGGAGGATATGATAGAAAATGGAATGATATTCTTCATGATGAACCAAATTAAATTGGATCTAGAAGTCCAAACATCATTATTATGCCTAATCAGAAATTTCATAATAGGAACAATAATCTCAACATTGGTATGTATCCTGACTCAGCTAATAATATAAAGATAGAGTTTCATGATGATCATAGAGGAAAGAAAGTTCAATTCCCCTCGTGTAAATCATATGGGAATAGGAATCAAGGAGAATGTTTCAAAGGAAATGGAAGATGCTTTGGGTGCGGAAAAGAAGGACACAAATCTAGTAAGTGCAAAGGAAAATGTTTAGTTAACACCATGGAGAAGGATAATGGTATTTCTATGACATCAACAATGATTAGTTGTTTTAAATTTTGAATGTATGGGCATTATTCAAACCAATTCCCTAAGGGAAAATCTCATGAAGAAAATCAGCATGGTCTTATGGGTAGTATTTATGTGGATGATGATGAGGAGACTGCAAATGATATATGATATGAAATAAATGTTGAAGCTCAATCAGTTGTTTAAGAAGGTAGTGGAATGATTTTATGTTTATCAAGAGCTATGTTGTATAGTTAATGGTATTATGGAATAAAGAATCATCTAAGGATTGTTACACTATTGTTTTTCCAAAAGTATTGGAAAGTATATGTTGAATTGTACTGGTAACCATGAAAGGTTATTCAGATATTTTTGGAAATTAGATGATATGAGAATAATGAAGGGATAAGAAGATAATGACATGTTTTATTGTATTCATGAGCTCATGATTGATAAAAGGAGTAAGTGATATCATGGTTTGAGTATATAAAATTTTAGGGATTTTTCTATGTGGAAAGTGTTAACTTTTAACTGCATTCATGTTTTCACTAAGGTTCAATGGGTTTTCATTTTTCAAGAGAATACATGATTAAGGCCTTCGAATGTTTGGAATGTGACCAACAAGATATATCGTATGATATATGGGGGATAAATGGTGGTATTCACGTACTTGTTATGTGACCTCTCAAGTAATCATTTTCTTTACACTATGAGATTGGAAAGAAGTATTTTCAATAAGCTTAATGGTTGGAATGGATTAAGTTGGGCATCAGATAGAATTGTTTTAGGCTAGAATTTTTCAATATTTTTTATGTAATTTTATAATAATATAGTTTAATAAAAAGGATAACCTGCAAGACGGGTGACAACACGTCCCGTCGGACAAGGCTGTGGGAATCGAACCCAAAACTGAAGTGCGACATGCCTTTATTTCCTACCACTTCCCTACAGAAAGCCTCTGTTTAGTAGAAACTAGTTTTATTATATGAAACAGTATGATATATGAAGTGCAAGTCCACTTTAGGAACCATATATGATTAATCACACTATGGATGGACTTATGTATTTTTGATAACTTTTTCTAAAATTTTGTTTGAGACAGATGGAATTACCCATCATTCTATCACATGATCTGCTAACACTTTACAAATGACAAATTCAACTTCATTTCATTAAGAGATGAAGTGGAAATTGTCCATGGAACGACCAACGGTGAGACTGTACCAAATTCAAGAAAGTATTTCTTCTATTTCCAATTTCTTCAACTTTAGGGAAATGATATTGAAAACCAAAAATGTTGTCCTAGTGCCCTTATATTCGATGAACCAGATGGTACCATAGATCATCACAAATCTATGGCTTTGTGATTGTGGGCTTTTTAATATCCATGGTCTCTACCACTCTCCATCAGAACATGATGGTCATATTTCTCTTCCATATCCATATTTTAACCTATGTTCTCCTATGTGGAAACCCATTGATTAGTTAATTTGGGTAACTCTTATGTTTCATTATTTTGTTTTTAAAGATTGGTTTTGGTATTCCTTTTTACGATGTGGGTTTCTATTAAAGAAACTTTCATGTAGTAAACCATTTATAACCCTGATAAATTTCGGGGGCGAAATTCATTTTAAGGGGGGTAGAATGTAACACCCTGAGATTTTGTGAAAAATATTCTTCTAATTTCATTGATGTCCTCTATTATACACTACACCAAGTTTAGCTTGTACTATACACAACACCTTATTAGCTTGTATTATATGCAACACTATTCTTGGCTCGTGTTACACACAATTTCAAGTTCATTTTGTGGAAATTATTCTACGCAACATTAAGTATAGATTTTGTTTAATGCATAAATGAAATAAGCTTGGATTATGTTATATGCAACACCAAAGAGAGAATTCACTACACGCATCCCTGACTTGTCTTGCATAACATGCAATCAAGAACTTCTTCGATAGCGTGTGTAGTACGCAATACCGAGTTTTACTAAACGAGGTATTATTATAATATTACTATGAACTAGCTGTTATGAATCGTAATATCCACTTTTTGGAATTTTATAAATTTTATCATTCAAAAAGGACTTCATTTTTGGATTGGGAATATCTAAATTAGCCTAGGGTGAATTTTTGATATTTTTCAGAAAACTTTCAATTTTTGATGAATAGTGAAAACACTCGGTTACTATTTAAAAACCGACTTTTTATTTAAATAATTATTTATTTTATTTAAATTTATTTTAGGCCAAAATTGATACATAATACCTATATAAGTTCAATGAAATTCATTGGAGGGATTTTATAATAATTTTAGATATATAAAAATTTTATTGAACTTTTCACCGTCTTTTACCCACCTTCTAGGAGAATTTGGAAATTCACATAAAACATAATTTTACCACTTCTGTGAGTGAAATTTCGAAAATCCGAGAGAAACAGTTAATAGAAAGGAATAATATGTTGTTCAATGAGATGAAAATAATTTTTGGTGAATACTAACTTTTTACTTTTATTTACCACGATTAAAAGTAAATAGTGTAATTAAGGGTAAAAATCATATTAGTAATACCCTAACACATGTCCTAATTCTATTGGATAAGTATTATTCGACCAAAAACAACCTTAGGAATAAAATATGACCATTTATCTCCACATGGATTAGATTAGGACATTTTATATTATTTTATTTAAAGAATAGATAAAATATTTAAAATCAATGTTTAATAAATAATTTTTTTTAATATAGGGATATACAAAAGGTAAATTAGACTATAAATATTCATTAGAAGGATACAAATATTTACAACATGATGGTATTTTATTTATAATTTTTATACATTAAATAATTTAATTTATTTATGAAACAATGATGATGCAGTAATTACCTTATTAATTAAATATTAACATAATTGATGTTATAAATACCCAAATAAATGTAATTTGAGATATTTTATGAATTCCACTAATTTTATAGGATAATATGACATGTTATTATTGATTTAAGAAACATTGTTTGAACTAATCATGCTGTTATAATTTTTTCAAAAATCAAGTACCAAATAGTGTCAAAATTGAGATAAAATAGTTTTTAAAAAAATATTATATTATTAATTGTTATTTTATTTCTAAAAATCTAAGGATCGTCCAAATTACTTAGATAAGGTTATATATATTGATAATAAACAACTTTGGGTTCTTTTGGCTTGTTATAGTAAGATTATTAACCATATATTTTAAGAAAACAAAAAGACACTATAAAAGTTAAATTATTTAACTTAGAGTTAAATCTAAATGATAAGGTTAAAATAGAAACCAAAACTTGTCCAAATTCTATTGTATGAGATTATTTCGACCCATCCCCACCTTAGCTTCGAAATAAATCAATTTGTAACTATTAAAAACTGAATATTACTTTATAATAAAATAATATTTTATGTTTTCCTAAGGTCCCCCTCTCCTCCCCTATAAAAAGGGAACCCCCTTATTTCTTCTCTTCACACCATTTTGAACCTTGATTCTCGGCCAAAACCTGGAAATTTCTCTTCTCCAGTTCCCTGGAAACATTCTGGAGGTTCTGTTCTTCTCAAAAGTCCAACTCTACTTCCTTAAGGGGAAACATAAACGAGGTTCATCAAAGAAGAGGTAATCTCTTCTTTCGATTTTCTAAAGTTTCTTTCTTCTTCTACTTCTTCTCCTTTAGTTGTATCATTATGAAGTAATAACATCAGTATCACTTATATAATGATATGTTATTATATTTATGAAACAACACTATTTCACCATCTATCCATCCTACGGAAAACGAAATCACCTTGCGTGTGTATGTACGGAATACCGTCTCCACGCCGTGGTGTAATCTGTTTTCGACCACCACCATACATGGATTGGTATAATGGTGTAAATAAATAACTATATTTAAATATTTTAAAGTTATATTGATTCTGAAATATTATACATACACTTCAACACAATTCCACGATCATGGGAATGATATCATCGCTCGTGCGTACGTACGGACTACAGTCTCCATGACGCGATGAGATTCATTATCCATGTTAACCATTCATGAATGATTATACAGTATATATATAATAAGTAATAATGATCTATATGACATAATAATGATACTTTATTTATTTATATATATATATGTCATCTACTTAATTCCATTAAATTCAATAAGGAAACAAAAACAACGTTTATGCGTACGTACGACCTACCGTCTCCATGAAAGGTGTATTTCATTCCATTTTATCGATCTATCATATATATTTATATACTGAGTATATATTATATATAAAAAATGTTTTACATTCTGGAATTAAATAAATGAGTATATGTGTAATAATATCAATAATGACAAGTCGAAACACATACAATAAATTAAACGATTATACCAAAATCGCTGCTTTTACATCGAATTTACAAAAGAAAGGGTAATATAAATTCATATGTAAACCATAGATTATATCATAAAAATGAATATTATTCTGTAATAAGTCAATTAAATTATTTAAATCATTATACAGGATGTTCGGATACGTATGAAGCATATCAGACCTAAGGTAAGGCATAATTATTCCAATCTCATTCTTATCCAAGATTGTTTATTCGTAAGTATTTACTGGGGTTATGTTTATCATCAGTGTCCATATGATATCAAAATGTTTCCATAAATTTTTTACTTTTCTTCCATGTATTTTTAAAGTCATTTATACCCTTTTTTGACTTTTACCACATCTTATGTAAGGAATCATTCTTTTGTTTACCAAGAGAGGTGCTTTTTGAATTTTCTGACAAAAGTACGAGAAGAATATTATTTTTAACTTATACGGTGTGAATGGAATTTTACGGTTTCATAATGCCTCATTTTCATGAGTCTTACTATACAAGATTTTATGACTATTTTCAATGAAATACTTTTCTTCTAAAATTTCATGGAATTTTGTGAAAAGAGAATGATTTTGAAGAAGAATGGATATTTTCCTCAATAATTCATTTCAAGTGTTTTATCAAAACCATTTTCCATCTAAGATGAAATTATTTCATATGTGTATGTTTCATGTATAATTTCTCTATGATTTACATGGTTTCAATTTTCTTTTTCTGAAATATCCATTTTTTATATGAATTATGTGATGATGGGATGATGTTTATGAAACCCATTTTATTATTTGGGTTATGATGAATGTTTTAAGTTTATTTTGTGTAACAAGTAAGAATGATTTAATTATGAGATGGGTGGGACCTATATCTCACTCCAATGCATTGGGTAATGATTTATATCTCATGAGATACACATGGATGGAATGGTAAGTTAATATCGTTCAGTGTTACATGACTGGAACGAGGAGTGAACTCGATTCAGAATGGGACTTTGTCCACTAAGATGATCATGGCGCAATGCCTTTGATACTATGGAAATCATAACATGTGCTTAATGGATGAAACAATTATATGTTTTATTACCATTCTATTTTATCAAGATTTATGTTCCTTTATGATATATGCCTTACGTACTTCAATGATTTCTGTCTTTGCTCAAGATATTGATGTTTAGATTTTATGTTCATGTTTCTGCATTCGAATGTCTATGGATTGTTTTATGTTCTCTATGTTTACCTTTACTGAGAATTTGAGCTCACCCTTTATATGTTTTCTTCTCCCTAGGATTTAAATAAAGGTTTTACGTAAAAAAAACGGGGAAGATCTTTATGGTATATTTTGAGGATCGTTCACCATGATTAGAAGATTATTTTTTGAGTTTCCAAAAGCACTAAACTATTACAGTCCTTTTGTGTCTATTTTCGTTATGTGTCATGTATTCTACAAAAAATATATAATGTCCATGCACGTCATGCTTTGAGTCTCTATAGAATTCTTCAAGCTAAAGGGAATCACCAAAATATCGTAGTACCCATATCGACAATGGAAGGCCGACTTCAGGATATCAGCTTCAAGAACCTGCCACTGCTGGTAGACAGATTGAAGATCGATCTTCACAAACCACTTTGCTCCTCGCAACTGGTCAAAGAGGTCTTCTATCCTTGGAAAAGGGTACGTTTTCTTTATCGTGGCCTGATTTAGGCGATGATAATCTACGCAAAGTCATAGGCACTCATCTTACTTCTTCACAAAAAAGACAGGAGCTGCCCAGGGGGGCACACTAGGCCGAATGAATCCCTTCTCACGAAGGTCATCCAACTGAAGTCGAAGCTCTTGAAGCTCTATGGGTGCCATCCGATATGCTGCACAATATATCAGAGTAGTCCTCGACTGCAATTCGATACAGAACTCCATCTCTCACCTCAGAGGTAGTCCTAGAACATCCTTGGGAAAGACGTCTATGTAGTCCTCTACAACGGTAGGGATTTAGGTGTATGTAGCGTCTGCTGCTCCAAAATCCATACTTGATAGCTGGTTCGAAAAAGTTTGGGTTCTCCTGCTCAAATTACCCATCTACTCTGCCATGAGGTCTCGTTCACCACGGATGGTGAACCTTGTCCCATCAGAAAACACGACTCTTACTCGTTTGTGACGACAGTCGATCTGGGCGTGAACCATAGAAAGCCAATCCATGCTCGGGATGACATCTTAATGTTCCATCATGATGATGAGGAGGTCCCACATGATACTCCCTCCTCCAAAAGATAGTTCACACTGTCTGTAGATAAATCTAACTGACAAGGTTCTTCCTGTAGGATCATCGACGCTATGTGGAGGAGTTCGCGCCTCTACTGGAAGCTCCCACTCTTGTACCAACAGCAGCGATACAAAAGATTGGTTGGTGTGTGTGCCTACTAGTACTGAAGCAAGTGTGGAGTAAACAAAAAGCATACCTCTTACCATATTGTGCGCTAGAGGGTCTCGAACACCCATGGCCTGAAGCTGCTCGCGACCCCTACCGCCCGCTCCATGAGCCCGGCGTGGGCCGCTTAGTGGTGGCCATGGAGTGATCTCAAAAAGTCTTCCACGACCTCCTGGTCCTACTTCTCTACTTGTGCCACCTCCCTGAGGACCGCCCGGTCCCCGCCTAGGTGACCCCTGGTCACGGCGCTGCCTCTGCCTCTGTGGTGCGCTCGCTGCCTGCCACGACAGATCTGTACACCTGCTCGGGCAATCCCATGATAGATGGCCCCGAACATCACAAGTGTAACAATGGATCTATCCTGTCTCCCCTAGTCCCCTTTGGCACCACTGAGGTGTAAGACCATGGACCTGGGTCTGGTCATGGAAGGGCCTCCTCGTCTGAGGCCCAGCTCTCTGTCGTCTTCCTGCTGGAGACTCCGCTCTAAAGCAGCCACTCCTAGGTCCAGCCATCTGGCGCCCCTCAGCCAGGAATCTCTCGGTCACAAGCGCCCGATCCTGCACCCTGGAATAAGTGTGAAATCACAAGGGTACCATGATAGCATGGATATCCCTACGAAGACCTTGCTCTAACTTCCGCGCCAAGAAGTAGCTGTCGTGGAACATGTCTTGCGAGTAGCGTGTAAGATCACTGAACCAGGCCGAGTACTGGGACACAGACATCCCCCCAACTTCATCTCTAGAATATCCTGGATCTGAATGGAGAATAAACAAGAGGGGGAGTAATCCTCCCAGAAAAGCATCTGGATTCCATCCCATGTGAGGGACGACTCGTCATGGGTATGGGTCACCAAATCACAACATTTCCCATCTGTCCCAAGGAAAAGACTGGCGGCTAGGGCCACCATCTTTTCTGCTAGGGTCTGTACCAGCCTGATGAGTCGTTCCACTGACTCAAGCTCGTCCTCCACCTCCTAGGGATCTGGGTCCCCACGGAACCTCGGCGGCCTCTAATGCTGGAAGTCTAGTAGCGCGCTCAGTCTACACGCAACCTCAACCTCTGCTTCCGGTTCTAACTGCCGCTCCTCTAGTGGAGGGGCTACTTCTGAAGCAATTGGCCCAATGGGATCGCATGAGGGTCCCTAAACTGACGCCTCATCGCTCTGGAGTTCATCATCATGAAATGGAGAGGGTAACATGGCTGGCTGCTGTCATGGGGAATCTTGAAAATTATCAAGGATTACCGCGATCATATGATAATATATATATATAATATTAATAACAAAGTGGAGCTGACTCAAAAAAATACAGTCAAAGACTCACTCCTACCAAATGAATGTTCCAATGTTCCCTGCAACAAGTGTCTCAACATGTTGACTTGACAAGTGGGTTATCAGGGTCCTGATGAGTGGATACATCAGCCGCCCGTACCATCACTGGAATCCTGGGCCTCAGAGCATCCCTCAAGACACATCGACATCATTCCCCAAAATCCCAACTAATTCTTTTTTAGGGATGTCCGAACAACATCCCATGGAATGAACCGCCTTTGATACCGGTTTTTCACGACCCGACCCTACCGGTCTCGAGCCGAAAATACCTCATGCCCACCTTCATAGGCCAGAGGCTAGTGACCAGCGCTGAAGGCATAACAATCTTGGGGATTCTTTCTCCAAATTACCTATACACTCGCACACACAACCCAATCGATGCAGAAGTGCAGAGTAAAAATAAAACCATAGGACAAACTGCTATAACCCAACCACAGTCATGTATCAACCACTAAATAGAGCATGTAAAGTACTAAAAGTACCGAAAAGTAAAATGAACCTTAAAAGGGGTAGAACACGCACCCAACCATAAAGGTGCCACACCACGGAAACCAGTAACAAAAGAAATAAATTGGATAGATCCCCACCTAAAAACTCTGGCATGCCCACGACACACTGTCCAAGCTCATGTGACCTCTACACTCCTCCGTAGTCACGATCAGCATGTCTTTCATCTACAAGGGCACACCAGGTGCGGGCAAATCCCTAGTAGGGGTGAGTATTAAGATACTCAGTAGGATGCCCTGAAAGCTTGAGGGAGAAACAAAGGAGGCACTAAAGAGGTGATCAGTAGACAGAACCAGAACTTTAAAAGAGTATAGTAAATAGAGTGTAGCTCAACCCAACAAGGGGAAGGAAGTATGCTCGTCCCAAAGCAAGGAGCTAGGAACGGTGAGAAGACAAACTTATCAACGAATCTTCGCTACCTATAGTAGGAGAGTGGAATAGTGCAACCAAGAGGATCTAAACACGGAAATAACATGTCATACCCCACACATCTTCTCCCCTCCGAGAAAAAGAGTAACAGAATCAAAGGAGTGGGAACTAGAGTTGTGTGTATATGTATATATTCCCAACAAGGAACCCGAACAAGTGTGTAAGGGGATACCCATCTCCAAGCATAGACTAGGAGGAGTCACCAATTGTTTTAGGAATATCTAACACTGAACCCAAACGTCCCACACGTCAACCTAGGATGTACAAGTCAAAGGGGCTCAATCACTGCACCTCAATACTATCTTATTTGTGTGGCACTAACTTGCCCGCACGACTTTTAGGTCGCATCACAAGGATGTGTCTCGGTTGGAAAAGTGACACTCATCCTCGTATGTCCTATGGTTACATCAAAGTCGTCACATTACTGATCCATATAACCAAGGATCCCGCTCCAGTAGTCACGGAGAAAAAAGTCACTAACTAGACCCGTAGAAAGGTCCGAGTCTAAAAGAAGTCACCGGGTAACCCACTGCCCAGACCAGCTGGAGGGTAAAACCCTAGAGGTCATCGGGTAACACACTGACCAACCCCGCTCAAGGGTAAACCATGATTGGTCAACGCGTAACCCACTACCCATCTCCACTGGAAGGAAAACACTAAAATCCATCGGGTAACCCACTGCCCAACCCCACTATAGGGTAAACCCTAGTGAGTGAACGGGTAACCCACTGCCTAGACCGGCTGGAGGGTAAACCCTGATAGTTAGATGGGTAACCCACTACCAATACCCATTGGAGGGTAATCCCTAATACCTCATTGGGTTACCCACTACCCATCGCAGCTGGAGGGTAATCCTAGGACTGGTTTGATAGCTCTGCATATCCTGTGATATCACTGGGGGGTCACCAACATCGCTACTGCGCGATGGTTTGGAGTGCATCGAGGAAACCTCTGTCTGATGCCCTTCCATGTTTCCACACTTAATAAGATCTCTAATGAGGCTCCTCAATCTACAATGAATCACACCACTGAAATCCTCATGGAAAACCAGGCGAGATAGGCTACTCATTTTCTTGGAACGGATCCCTGACGGAAAATTTGTTCACCACTACTTTAGGCCCGCATGGTGTCTCGTAGGGCCCACTCTCATTCCTGAAAGAGGTCGAGCAGACAGCGCCATTTTTATGCCCTCAGAAAAAAACTTCATAAAGAATATTCATCTGCCCCAAACATATGCTTGATGAAAACGATGCAAAATGTTACACGTCGCTTGAAAGATGACCCGTAGGGCCCATATCTCAACTCTGAAATCAATCCTTGAAACCATACTGTAAATCTCTGCCTCGACTATAGGATTGCAATGCCACTAACGACACTAAAATCGGACATCGGATGTGCCCGCGCCATCCAAAACAAGAACCTCTAGAAAAATGCCAAACCACATAATGGGCGTGTCACGCCACCGAGGCCCCCGTCTTGAAAATTAAAACCTCATGAACCATCTCAAAAGCATCATATTGAACCTAGGATTTCACTTCCATAGACGGAATGAAAAACATATACCTGTAGAGAAAGTTATCGGTGTCTGAAGTCAGAGGGGAGAAACCGCTTGGCATGGACTGGCCTGGTCCGGTCGGTCCGCCCGGTCTGGGCGAGCCCGTGTCGGCTGGCCTGCGACTCAGCCGCGCGACCCAGCCGTGGACTCCAAGACCACGCAGTGCTGAGAAGACCTCGTGGACAGTCACAGTCTTGCATAGAGACTCTCTGAATGTGGGTCTATGTTCCTGCACGGGGTCGCGCGCCGCAACCCTACCCACATCGCGCCCAGGCGAGCTCGACCACCGCCTGGGGCCCCTACCACACCACCGTCTCGAATCTGCACCACTTCCACCTGGCACCCCTGCCGCACCTTCATCCTGAATCTGTGCTGCCACCTCCTGGAGCCACCGTACGTCGCCGTCGTCTCCTGCCGGAGCTCCCTGGAAGCACCAGAAAAAGGGGGAAACGGCCGGGGAACTTCCCGGGGCTGTCCCCGACACCCTGGGACTTGAAATTTCGATCCGAAATGACCATTTGGAATCTCAAATTGCGATCTAAACAAATATGGGCTTCTATCGACAACTAGATTACATTCCAATACAATGAATTGCATTCAATGGGGGTTTCAGGAATTAAAACGACAAAAACGCAAGCCTAACTCAATGGGCGTTGCCCGACGCTTCACCAACGACCCGCCAGAGTTGTCGCGCCTCACTAGAGAGGTTGAGGAGATGAGAGGATATTGTTGAGAGGATACTCCAAGGAGGGGAGAAATGGGAAGAAGAGGGTTGGGGTGGTGTTTAACTAGAAAAACACTTAAACCCCCTCCCGTAGACCTCGTACCCGATTGTTCGGCGGGGTTGGAGTTAAGCCACCCCTAGGGTAAAAACCACATTCTTAGTGCAGCGAAGGTCTCAGAATTTTAATCTGAGCCTTCGTTCAAAAGTATTAAAGTCAACTACCTATGCCTCTAAATTACAGAAATGCCCATGGTGGCGTTTTTCACAGAAGGGTCACACCCACAAAAGTTATACCTCTCCTAGGGTAAACAACATGTTCCAGACTCAACGGTGCAATCAGTCTTCCCATCCGAGCAACCGTTTAGGAGTTATTCTTTTTATTTGGAATGAGTAGTGTGAATGAACATAAAAGTTTAATTCTGGCCACACCATGGCTCAAAATCACATGCCATCTGAACTCCCTGCTCTAGAATAACATTATGAAAATTTCAAAGTCTTATAGGATCAAAACCCGGGTTCTTACATAATTCATGGTATACGATGATATTGTTGATAACAATAAAACAATTATAATAGATGGAAATCATAAAGAAGTATATATGAGAATTTTAGAGAATTTTCATTCCCCCATTACCATTAGGAAATATCATTTGTAATACAAGAGCGTAATGAATTAAATCAGAGGAATTTTCATGTGAAATTGTCCATTGAAAAATTAATTTTCTTTTTGAAAATTAACAATCTTGTACTGTAATATTACAAGGTGTAATTGTTCATGTTCCTTTCCTTGTAACATAAATTCCACATGATAAACTCTTATGATGTAAAATTTAATTTTAAATTTTTATATATTTTTTTTATAACCTAATAATATATTAAATTAATTTTATTTTAAATATATTTTTCGTTCTTTTTTCTAGTTTTTATTTATTATTTTTTATTTTTATCTTAATTAAATTTCTAAAAAAATAATATAATAATAATAATTTATTTTAATTTATTTTCATGAATAACCTATGAAAGATTCATTTTTTTAAATCACCACGAGAAAGTATTTTTTGGAAATTTAACAATATGTGTTGATAATATAGTTTTCACTAAAAATATTTTTTATAAATTCAACTCATGGAAATATATGATTGATTATGAATAATATTTACAATGATGAAAATATCCCTAATATTTTCTAACCTCAGAATGTTTCATTCCATTTCATTATTTTTTCAATGTTATATAAAAAATTAATATCAATAGATAATGATAAATAAAAATATATATATTTAAAATCACATTTGATTAATCACAAAAACATTATTTTCTATTATAGATTGATATAGCCCAATAAAAAAATAATGAATGATATATTCATTATATCAAAATATATCAATAATCCTAATGATTTCATAAGAGATCAGGGGGATTCAAATTATCATTTTTTTATAAATGATATTATTCTATCTTCACTGGATTTAATAGTTCATGTTTTTAAATTCACAGAGCTTTTAGGTTTATATGAGTGTCTACATACTAGTATTATATTTTTTTAAATAGTGTTTTTATTCACATGTAATTGTCACAAATGTACCGTATTATCCATTACCTGGTACCCATGTTGGTCTTCCACATGACACGAGGCACATTTTGAGATATCTATGGGCATGTAATAAGAGCTAGGAGAATCAACTCCATGTTTTTGTAATGGTTGTTCTCGTAATTGTTGTTAAAAAATTAATAAAGGTTCAATTGATAAGACTAAATAATCAAACCATACATAATATATATTATGATTATAAGTGAAATAGTTTCATAAATAATGTGAAACCAAATGAGTCAAAATGGATAGAAAAAATATCATTATGACATATTTTATACAGAAACATTATCAATCCCAATTACACAGAAAATTGAAATAAAAAATAAGTAGAATGACCAAAGGAATTCAGTGATGCTGATATATGAAAATATTGATTTTATATAATCTAATAGACTTTACATTATACCAATCTCCTTTTTAAAACCTATCTCCACTTCCATATTTGGTTTGTGGAAAATGAATACACATTATGTCAGTGTTGGGATAATCATTTACTTTAATCAAGGATTCCATTCCTGCATACCCATTAAGTGTTTATCATGGTTCTAAAAAAACATGCCTAGTAGTATTCCACCATATGCACTATGAAAGAAAGTTATAGAGTAAACCAAAACATATTCATTTTAATTAAATATATGAATGAACCAATCACATAATATAGTAAAATAATTGAAAAATGGGTAAGATAATTTGAAATGATACATTAAAATAAATCCTATTTAACATGTTTTTTAAATGATGTACGAGTGTTTCTTTGTATATATAATATGAAACAATTTCTTATATTAACACTATATAAGAATCATGGGGGGAATCCAATGTGATTTGGGGGGTTAATAAAATATCCCCATTCTAAATAAGTCCATACCCAATTACCCAATAATAGTTCATATTCATAATCATATTCTAATACATACCCAATTACTTGTTGAACGCTAGCCAAAGCAGCATCCTGACTAAGAAGGAAGCCAAATATGGAGTATTCAGAGTCACATCATGACTATCAAATCCCGTCAGAGTCTCATGATGATTATAAGTGAAAACTATATTGTGGGTTTCCCTGTAGACTGACTAGTAAATTGACCTTGTAACCATCCTAAGTACCCAATGTTTTCAATTAGTTTTTCTAAATATTAAAAGGCGTGTAAATAAGGTTAATACCACCCATATAATCAATATATTAATGTAAACAAACATTTTTTATCAATTAAAATTCATTAATGTACATACCATAGTCACATGTTCCAATAAAAATGCATTATAAGAATTCATTTAATTAATCCAAACAAACACTTGTTCATTTGTAACCTTAGATAAAATAATTTCAAAATTTTCATTATTAAAAATAGCCAAACATTCCATAGAAGAACATTTATTTCATTCATTAAAAAGTCTTATTGGCATTTATACAGGCACTGTTCATGGATTATTTGATAAAAATTGAAGTTATACCTTTTGAACCATTAATTTTACAAATCAAATATCTTCAAATATTCCATAACATTAAATTTATTACACCCTTATCAAATATATTATGTAAAAATATAATATCAAAATAAAATCACGGTTTAATAAATAAAATAATGTATATATATATATATACCTTTTGGGAAACATTAATATTCAATTTAGAAATTATATTTTTATTATCCCTCTATCATACCTAGGGAATATCAAAAATGATTTAGAAATCCAAAAACACAATATTCAAATAATCTAACTTACCCTAGAAATGTGAATAACATGAATGTTTTATAACTACTGACAAGTTAAATATTTAAAACATTATCAATAAATAAACTAATTTTATTAAAAACAAAAAAAATATTTACAACTCAATAGTTAATTATTACATATATCATAAGGTCATAAAAAATTGTTTCAAGTCAATCTAAATATATTAACT
This sequence comes from Viscum album, assembly GCA_963277665.1. Lineage (NCBI taxonomy): Eukaryota > Viridiplantae > Streptophyta > Magnoliopsida > Santalales > Viscaceae > Viscum > Viscum album. The sequence goes on from OY728146.1 coordinate 368,738,844, forward strand.
ATTTTATTTCATAGTCATTGGGAGTGTACACCAACATTGATAAACTCATTATCTTTAAAAATGAACATTACAAAAACACTGATATTATCCACACCGACTGTGAATATCCCTATTTATTTGATGTTTTAAAAACATCACTGTTTCATAACCAAATTATACATAAAACTAAATATACACTAAAACGGAAATGTGGGGATGTTTCATAAATATTTTTTCAAAATAAAGACTCTTTTAGAGTAATATTGGGTTCTATATCATTATATATGGTGATAAATATTTTTATACACAAATAGTGGTGGGTATATTTCCTTAGGAAGGTTTAAATGCATAAAAATAAAATTTAGTTCTAAGAAATATCATTGGGATAGAATGCTTCACATTTTTATTGTTCGAAGTCTTCTGTTTAAATAAAATTATCTATTGTTACTTGTATCATTTATGAGTTACATTTGAATAATTTTTTTTGTGTATTTTGGATTAAAAATAACTTGATATATATATATATATATATTATTTTTGTAAAAATTAAAACTATTAGTTGATTAATTAGGTATAAATGATATTATTTTTTTAAAAGGACCTCAGTTAGATGGGGTTCAAAAGAAAATCATGGATGAATATTAGTCCCAAATCCAAAATAACTTTGGTATGATATTTTTAAGGGGGTATATTTCCCACGAATTGAATCATATCAATCTAAATTAGGGTGGAATAACTATTTTTTGTCATCGGTTTATAGATAATACAAGTATGATGAATGATGGATTTAGGTTAACTAATGACTTGAGTATTTTAATAAAATAATGTGGGTGATTGGTGGTTTCCTACTCACACAACTTTTTTATATTTCACTCAGGGTGGGGGAATAATGAAATAATTGTATCTCATTTGATCATTTAAATCCACCAATATTACTTGTCAAATGATAAATAGTTATTACTTGTACATGAAGCTAATTTAATATTAACTCTTCTTCTTTCATGTTCATTAAATGAACATAACAAAATTATTTACATGACTCATAATTATTTTATTTTTTCAAGTAAATAAATATATCAGGTAATGATAACAATTATAGAGGGAGTTAAATGTTGTAAAACTAGTTATTTAATGAGTAAATTATATTTATAATTAGGTTGAATAATGTTTGAAAATTATATTTACTTGAGAATTATTATTTATTGATAATGTGATCATAGGTTTTTATATTCATCAAATTATTTATTTACATCATTCGATAAAAAATAGTAAAGAATAATAGTTTCTCAAAGTGACATCACTATAGATTACACGATATTATGAAATGGTATTTATCGTCAATTTTTATAAGTGCTGATAAAAAACAATTTTATCAACCCTAAAATAATTATTTTTGAAATTTGGATTTATACGAGGGATTACATTTTCGCAGATAAAAGTTATAAAATTATCAATGTTTTATTTATAATTAATAAGAGTATCTCTTATCAACACTAGTAATTACACTGATAAAATGTCTAACTCTTTATTTAAGGTAATATATTTATATAATTTGATTTCATTGAATGATGTGTAAAATTATTTCATAAATGATACAATTAATTTACTTTATAAAATTTTATACATCTTTATACATCTTTATTTTTATAATATATATATATATATAGTAGGGTGCTTATACGAGTGGTATATACTCTTCATAATAATGCATCGAACCAGAGATCAAATTCTGGTGGGAATAAATTTCTAAACGCACTCTAGTAATATTGTAGAACAATATAATCCTTGGTACTGTATACTATAATATATAAGGGTACAATATAAGTAGTAATATTCATTTAGAATGGTATTTCAGGCCACCAAAATAGGCCTTTAGGCCAGAGAACCTTTGGGCCATCATGGTGGGATAGGTGGGTTACCTCTGTTGGAAGGATCGAGTGTAAGAAAACATTATGGTGGGATAATGTGACGATTCTTCATTTTGACCATATAGTTGGGTATACAACTTAGGGGTCTATGGGCCACGTTTGGATTACCCTCTACCTAAAAATAAATTGTACCCATTTTAATAATAAATTGGGGATTTGAACCCAACTATATATATATCAAATATATGTATATATATATATATAAATAAATTAATTTTACTTTATTTTATATGAAAATTATTATAATATCAATATAATATTTTTTTATATAGTTGGATATATTCATGTGTGTTTTGGTTTCACCTATTATGCACACAACGCACACACACACACGCACATCTTTGGATTATTCATACACTCATGTGCTCTCACACATAAAAATATTTATATGTATACGAAGATGGATATATATATATATCCATAATTAAAAAAACCAAAAATAATTAAATGAATATAAAAATCTAAATTACACGTAAAATTTAATAATATTTTAATTAATAATTTTTATTTTAAAATATATTTCTAAAATTATTAATAATTATTTATATTTAATTAATTAGTCAGGAAAATATATTTTTAATATTTTTTTATGTGTACATAAAAGAATTTCTCAATATAACTATCAATTAATATAATTAATGACATATTTTAAAAATATTTATTCATTTTTTTTAAAATAATATTTTTAATTATAATTAATATTTTTTAAATATACCTTATAATAAATTATAGTTTTTATAAAATCATTATTGTGATTACATATATTATTTTTAATAATATATATATGGTAAATTTTAAATCTATTAATTTATAATAATTAAAATTCACAACTTTAATTTTACATCATTTTAATATATATTCTATTTTGAAAAATATTTTTACATTTATATTTTAGATTTAGTTTATCAGGAAATGTTATATTATATTATATATAATATAATATATATATATATATATCCAGATGAGATGAAGGTCGTAAGGTTTTTGGAGTCTCTCTCCCTAAACCATAACGGATATTATGGTTCTGATTCCATAATGATTAATCTTGTTGTGTTTTTTATCTGAATAATGTTTTTATTAACCCCTTGGGGATTGAGAGTGATGCAGATTATCAGGGAATGAACAACATTAAACTTTTATAGGGAGATTTTCCTTGTAATTTTGGGATTCGTATACACTCAACTATATTTTGATAGAAAAATCAACCATCCCTTTCTTAGAGGAATCTGGATCATTGATTGTTATTTGATCTCTATGGAGATTCAAATATGGTGAAGATGATAATAGTAAAAAATGCATTATTTTCCTCTATTGGTGTGAATTACATAATCTTGGAGGAGCTCCTTGAATAATGTAATCATTATATTATTATTATGTTCTTGATGGGGTATAATGATCATCAGTGGAGACTTGAGGATCTTTGAAACACACTTAAAATGTCCTAGGGAATTGATTGATGGAAACTGATCTTGATTAGTAATTATTTTTTTAATTTTTATTCCATTCATAGGATTTATAATCTTCTGGTTGGGGATGTGGTTTTGTTTCTATTTAATTGGGAAACCTAATGTTTGAATACTGGACTCATCTATTTGACCTATCTATAATTAAAACATATATTATTCATGTTTGGTTTTGGATTAGGAACCTTATCTGGTTCTACACTAATTCAAAAATACTGTAGGAGAATGTATCTATAGTGGGTATCCCAATTAAAATTGATGATGAGAATGAGAATGATGGATATGTCTCATTTTCAAGGGTCTTTGTTGATGTGTAAATATGTGGACACATAATTGAGACTATGTTCTTTGAAGTAGGAAAACATGGGATTGAAAAATAGGTTGATTTTAAGATGAATCATTCCTTTTTTAGAATATTTAGTAACATTCTGAAGCTTTTGGTCATAGATTACTCTTTGTTGGTAGGCATTAAATCAAAATTTCTTTTAGTTTAGAGTTTCATAAAAATATTGAGAGAAGATATTTCATGATAAATTTTTAAATAATTTATTTAAATCAGGAATAATTTATTATCTCATCCTAGGATCCTTTCTTCGATGACAATGTTGATCTTCGGAATATACACTTTCGGATTAACATCCTTATACTATAAGGTTTCAAGAGAAGAATATCTTGAGAAAATGTCCACACCTTCTTATTTGTTCTTAGAGGAATACTATTTGATTTCCAGATTCTAGAACGGTGAATCAAATCTAATTTGTTTTTCATCATGATTAATCTCGGATCCTTTAATATTAATGGAGTTCTTCTCATTCTTAAGATGAATATAGGAGATATTAGAGAGAGATAGAGAGAGAAATTAGTTGTGTACAATGATTCTCTACTCTCAATTTTGGAATAACCCTACATAATATACACAACCATATATTTATATTGATATATGTTAGGTTAAAATTTTATTTAATTGCATACCAGTAGTTCAATAATATATTAATATCAAATAAAATCCATCCAATAATAATAATAATACTATTATTTTTAATAACCTGACCTCTATCTTATGCGATAATAAATATAATTTTATCGGCTTGTAAATTAAGATTTATCAAAGTTTGTTGTATTGGTCCATTGAAACTCTAGGATATCTATGGAATTCATGAATAAATAATTAAATATTTTATTCATCAATATATATTTGTGATCGATAAAACATGGATAAAATTATTCTTCGATCATGAGAATAATATTTATTCCATTAATTAATTTGAAATTTAATTTAATAGAGAATAATGGAAAAACATAGTGCCTCTACCGCTAGGAATAGTTATCATTTTAATTATATGGAATCACCAAATATCCAATTTTTTTGTTAGGAAATGGGTTATGGAACCCTAGAGAAATGGCTTAATTTCACAACGTCAAACACCACATATGAATTCTCATTGTGCAGTATAATCCATTTCTCACAATATCTCATCATGTAGGTTACACATATGTGTCACTAACCTATATGCTTGATACACCTTCCGATGGTTACCTAAAATGAACACATCATTACACTATGTCTATGGAATTTAATATGAAGGTTTCATTTTAATCAAAGGTGAGATATATATGCTTCCACAAAGATGGAAGGGAAAAATCCTTCCATCACTTATCCTTTAATAACATGTAATTCTTGACACACCACATATACCCTATATCCCTCTAATAGATGGAATTAATTTTTTTGGTTATTAGATATATATGAACTTGTCATGCATGAATCAATGATAATCATAGAGTATAAGGACCACTTCACACAATAATAGAATGGAATATATTATGGAACCAAAACATATGGAATAACTACTCGTGGGTATATTATCATAATCTATCATCTTGTAAATTTACATGTATAGACTTCATGACAATTTGCCTTACCTAATTATGAGTGGTCACCAGAGGAAGTCTATAAACAATGTGTCTTATAATAGTATGTTCTCCAACTATAGAACTATATTTAAGAATATCATTATAACAATTCATGTTTCTAATCATAGGGGGGAACTAATATTAACTTATTGATTGGAAAGATACCCTAGAACATTGTTATAATAAATTCATGAATTAAAATTAATCATATGTAATAATATGTTTTATAAATATTAAATTAATCAAATATACATTTAATCAAAGTAAAATAATTTTTCCTATGAAAACAACTCTAAAAAACTCTTACATGGACTAAGTCCAAATGCCTATAACATTCAGTCCACTCGACCTCACACGATAATCATGATTCTAATGAGTTAATGTATTATCCATGGGGTCATCCACCTTATCTTCAGTGACAATAATTCTCATTGCAACCTTGCCTCTCTGAGAAAATTCCATCATTAAATGATTCTTAAGAGCTATATACTTCTTCCACTGATATGACCATGTCTCATTTGTGAGAGACACCACCATAGTATTATCACAATACAGTACTATAGGATCATTACTATTAGGTCCCACATCAACCACTTTTATTAATTAGTGTATACATATTTCTTATTTAGCAAACATAGAAGCCCAAATATACACAAACTATAACAACCCTTCTTTTTATTAAACATTAATACAATATATAATTTAATAAAATTAAAATTAATACAAGATAAATGATCAATATGTTTAGTGTATTTTGGAATTTGGTACATTTCATTTAAAATTTAAAAATGAACTACAACTTATTTATTTAAAACAACTTTACCATTATTGAGATTAAAACCACATTGGATGAACTAAGGGAAACACATAAGAAATGGGTGAGCCATAAATACCATTAAGGAAAAAATCATGGAATAACATTATGAAAATAATACATGTTCGGCAAGAATTATCTATGAGGGAAAATTGAACACGAATAATAAGGCCTGATACATAATGGTATTTGTAAAATGGGGAATGTGGAAATAATGTAAAATATTACATCATAAACAAAATTCAAGGATAAACAACAAATGCATCATGGGGGAAGAAGTCCCATAATGGATTTAGGTTCACCTCAGTCTTAACATGATGTATCCTGATACTAAACATTACCCAATACAATGCCGCTCTATATAATTTTGGGTGCACCATCACATTCATTTTATTCTCATGCTTATGTGTGAGATGTAGATCTTAAAACACGGTTTCATTCATCATCAAATTATATTCTGTGATCATGGAGAGTGGAATACAAACATGTAAGTCCCCAATGAAATGGTATATAATTATAAAAATGAACTAACTTGAGAGTAAATGGGTATGAAATTACCTATATAAATGGTTTTGCATGAAAATATATGTGAAAATTCAGTTGTGTAATGGATTCACTTAAAAATCAATAGAATGTGATGATGAGAGCGAAATGGGTCTCTCATATTTTGGACATGATGTGGGTAGTAATAGGGATATGGAAGGACATTTAAAAAATAATTTGAATTATAAATATTGGGTGTCTGATTATAAAAATTCTTAAATAAAATGATAAGGAAAGGATGGTTATGAAATTTCAGCATGATAACAGGTGTACATGGGAGGGATTAATGATAGAGAAATGGGTGTCTCTTCATTTAGACATAATAAAGGCATTATTGAGAGGGGTGAAAACGTACCCCATCATTAGTAGTTGAAAATAAAAGGTTGTAAAATAGAAGATATTCTTGAATACAATTTACAAAGATAGTATGGTAGAGTAATGATGTGATCCAAGGGTTTTTAGTGAAGAGAAGTGGGGGCTTGTGTGGGATTATATAGGAAAGGATATGGGTTTATTTAATATTTCGGATTTGTGCACAACAAAAAAACTATTTCAAACCAGAAAAGTTCCCATAGTTTTTTCCAAAGTGGAGAGATTTCAATTATTTTATTTGGAAAAGGTCTGAATATATTAAAATAATGCCCTTGCTTATGTGGATGTGAGTCACACATTTAAATAAATGAATTATAAACTCCAAAATATGTTAAATGTTTTTGGAGGATTCTTAAAGGATTAACAAAATTAATAAAGTAAACTTATAATCACATTATTTTTAATAGTTAATCATAGATTCAACTGAGTACAGCCATTATAGTATTTATTATATCATTTTTGGGCCATTATGATGTCAAATAACCCACCATATATATATATGATGTTTAATGTTTTACATGAAAATACGACTATCTTAGAAAATTATGAAAAATTCACTATTGGATAATTTTAACAAAATGATTCAAAAAATATTATTCATATGAAGTAATTAATTTTGAAAATATGTTTATTTTAACAATTAAAATAACATTCAACATTTACTAAAACAATACTGGGTTTTCTGACAATAAAAGTTTTGAAACCCCTATAAACAGTATATGTCACTTCATAAATATTATATGACCATTTATAATTAATAAAACATATTTAATTTTTATGTTTTAGTAAAATACTATTTAATTTTAAAATCTAGTAATTCATTAAAATAAATCCGAGAATTTAGTTTTAATATTACAAGAAAATACATTTTTTATTTAATTGAAAAATATGAAAGTCATTTATAAAGTAACATTAAAAAACTAAAATAAATTCATTATTCTATAGAACAGAAATTTTCATATTATTATGGTCTTGATGTATCTCACTTTATTACACAAGAATACTCCCAAAGAGTAAGGTGTTCTATGGTGAGACTTACATGGGGTCATTCAGTGAACATGGTTTGGGTTGTGATCTTGATGAGCTTGAACTTCTATCATAAACTGTTTCACCCATAATTTTATAATTGGATATCAGCATTCTCATTGTCAATAGAAATAACTAGTGATTCTGTCTCACTTAAATTCTCTGATAAATAGGTATAATTGGTTACAATCTTATAAGATTATGCCATCACTTCTATATTCTGTGTCAATTAGATTTGATAAATACCTATATTTATATTAATCATTTGATAACAATCTAACATATATATTAACAACAGTAATCTTATTAATTATAATTCAATTATTAATATACAACCAAGTATATTCATTTGTTTCCTATTACCATATTACATAAAATGAAATTCAATCAAATCCAAAAGTGATACTTTATTTATAATAGTTCGAGTTATTAAAATCTTTCCGTCGAGAGAAATTTCGCACATGAAATTTTTATTTCAACACCAACCTTAAACAAATAAGTGTAATTTTGTCTCATAACATCCTCTGGTTCCCGCATTACATCTTCAGACTTGTAGATTCTCCACACCACTTTGATAAGGTGCATCTTCTTACTTTGTAGAAAATTGTTTCTACGATATATGTTCTTCCCCTAAAGCTCCTCATAGGGAAGATCATTCTCCAATGGTATCTCATCTCTATTGAGTATATGTGAGGGGACAATTATTTTCTTCCTCAATCATGGTACATTGAATACATCATGAACTAGAAATATGTGAGATGGGAGTACATGTCAATAATCCCCCACTTCGTTGCAATCAAGGATATCAAAGGGACCGATGTATCTTGTACTAAGATTTATTTTCATCCCAAATCTCATGACATTATTCAATAGAGATATATGAATGTATACCATGTGTCAAACATAAAACTATAGGTCTCATTAATTATTTTTAGCGTATCTCCTTTTCCATTTTTTAGCATCCTTGATGTGATGGTGAATTATATTATCCGATTCCACTATTTACTCAACCATTTCGTGAACATGTAATTTTATATTCCACATAATCATCCAAACATGAAGGTGTCTGTCACCTATTCTCATATAGGTCATGATAGGGATCCATTTGGATGCTCGAGTGGTAACTATTTTGTTAAGAGAACACGACCAGAGGAAGATATTGATCCCATCCTCCTTTAATGTCAATTGGGCATGATCTCAACATTCCCTCATGTGTCTGGATAGTCCAATCACATTGGCCATTATTTTTTGGGTGATAGGACATGATGAAGTTCAAAATAGTATTTAGATTATGTTGGGGTCTCTTATAGAATATAGTATTGAATCATGGATCTCGATTAGATACAATCAATAGTGGTACTCCATACATTCTGACCACTTCCCTCATGAGTAACTATGAAAGTATGTCCAATGAAAATTATTGTCATATCCAAATGAATTGTTGAATCATTGCAAGATGATCCACAACACCCAATATATCAATATTACCTCTTGATGTCTTTAGATGATTTGTGACAAATTCCATGATGATGTTCTCCCATTTCATATAGTAACGGGTAATGGTTACATCATTCCCTTGTATTTTTCCTTTATGCTTTCAATTTCAGTCATACAAGACATCTTGATGTATATTCTATGGCCCCCTTCTTCATATTTTATCATCAATAGTGGTCGCATATAAGTTGATACATCTTTGTGCATCCTAGTTGGATACAGATGGATAAGATATGTGAATCATCCAATAGATCCTTCATTAACTCAGTATTTGATGGTCCACATAGAGTTTCCCCAAATCACACAAAAAATAATCATTAACATGGAACTTCTAGGATTTACCATTTCTTATATGTTCTACTTTCTTTTGAATTCCTATATCATCTCTTAGAGCATCCTATATCCTCCCCATAAGAGAAATTTGATTAATAATTTTTGAAGCTAATAATTATGATCATTCCATTATGATTCCAATTTATATCCCTTCCAAATATAATAATTTCATATCCGTATCAATACTCATAAATGAAAGAATTTCATGATCATTTATACTTAGTTTTTCTTCCATAGTATTTCCTTTCATAGGATAGTAGTAGATAATGTAGTCAAAGTTTTTCATCAACTCTAGGCATCTTCAAGGGCATATATTTACTCTTTTTCTATGAATATATACTTGAGGATATTATGATCCATATATATTTAACACTTATCCCCAAAGAGATAATGTTTTCAAATTTTTAAAGTGAAAATCAGTTCATCCTACTCTAGATCATGTGTTGGGTAGTTTTATTCTTGAAAATTCAACATCCTTGAAGCATAGGCAATGACATTATCATTTTGTATTAACACTCTTCTCATGTCCTTCTTCGATACATCACGGAATAAAATGAAATTTTTTCTTCTTGTGGGTAGTGTGAGAATAGGTGTAGTGATATGTCTATTTTTCTTCTCCATGATGCTTTCGTCATATTTATCATTCTATGAATAATTGAATCCTTTATGAGTTAGTTTAGTTCATAGATTTGATAATCAAGATAAATTTTACTCAAACCAGAGATAACACTCAGCTATTACATGTAAACTATAGATACCTATCACAGATATTGGCCTTGGCCATCCATCAGTTAATTTTTTCTAAAGGGTCTACAGATATCTCATTTTTTTGTTGATATTTCCCAGGAAAAATAATTCCTTAAACTAGAACTCAAATTTGTTTTCCATTTCATAAATATTTTCCTTTCATAATGACTTTACTGTTGTATTAAAATTACCCTCATTCCCCTCTTTTATTTTGGTGTATATTAGTATATCATCTATTAGGACTACCTAAATATTTGAGGTAATCTTTAAGGAATACATTCCTCATGTCCATGATAGGTGATGGAACTTTTTTGACTCCAACAGGCATTGAAATGAATTCATAGTGCCTATAACTTATATGAAATGACCTCTATGTTATGTTCACCTTCTTCACCTTAACTTGGTAATATCCTGACTGCGATCCACCAGGAAAAATTGATGGGCTCCAGATAGCTAATCAAACAAGTCAGTAATCCATGGCATGTGATACTTGTTCTTTATCATGATATTTGTTTACCTCAAGATAATCAATCGAAGGATAATTAACACATCATTATTCTATGCAAATAGGACAGGTTCTCCCCATGGTTATGCATTTTTTCATGGGATACCATAATCTATATTCTTCTATTGTTATTTTTTTCAGCTCCTCTAGATCCAAAATAGTCATTCTATACAGAATCATGGATAAATATAATGATCTGGGTATAATCTCGATTGAATATTCAACCTCTCATCTAGGAGGAATTCCATGAATTTCTTTATGAAACAAATCGATGTATTCTCTCACAATGGGCATGTCTTGAGGTTTGACTCATTCCTTTGACTCAATAATTTGAGCAAGATATGCTTGCTCATAGGGAAATAATATTCACGTTTGAGATGATGGTTCTAAATAATATCTATCTTTCTCCTTGAATTTGTCTAAATTTTGAGTATTATTTTCAATAGAGAGAGTTTTTTAATTATCATAAAAATATATGTTTTCTCTATATAGGGAAATTCAATCCATGACCATAATTGCATAAAATTCCACCAAGGTGTGCATGAAAATGTTTTATGCAAAATTCAGCCCAAAATCATTGATAGATGGGGAATTATATACTTGGGATGAAATAATTTCACTTTTTTACATTTTCACCAATAAATCTAATTCCTTTTTTTGAGGTGGTGTTTAGGTAGTTCAACTAATCTTTTATGATATGAAGGATTGTGTAGAAGTAAAATAAAGAATTACATTCTCTATTCTTGAATGAATAACTAATATACATTTCACAAAATAATTTTTGTGATTCACATTAGCATTAGTGATGTAAAAATATCTCCCTTTTTTCCTTGGAGGTTGTTGGATGACTTAGAAAACCTTTGGCCTACATCATTTGTTTGAAAAATGTATCGGCTCCTTGTAGTTGTAGCAATGAACTATCTGTTAAGTGTTGAATGGATCATTTCTTTCTTATATCATAGAAGTGAGTTTATCCAATCAGTAGTCATTGGATATATACCATTTATTCCCTCACCAAAATCATTTCCTCATCCTGTTTAGGAAAATTTTTGGGTTATTTTGCATCACCATTCGAAGCTGGGATGCTTAAACATCTTAGCACTATTATGTCTTTCTATCGAACAACTGGAATTTATCTTCACTTTCCACTTTTTCTACCCTTTATATACTTAAGATTCGCTGATATCCATTACAAATTTGATGGATATTAGACAATTTCTAATAGTTATCAATTTAATAGATCCCCAGGTCATATTATTGGCTCAAGTTTATCCCCCCAAAGAAGGGGTTAACCATCCATATAGGTGAAATGACAAAGATGAAGGTGTACTATTTAATCCTTTTGATGTTTTCTTCATATGGAATGATATATTCTTCAACCTTTAACATGAGGTAATGAAAATACAATTCCATTTTATATTGGAGGGTCCGGGTAAAATATTTATCAAAAAACTTTTTTTAGAAATCCATACACACCACTGTTTTGATCCCTTCCCCATGATTCATATTTTTGATCAATGTCCTCCATTGATCATCTTCACTCTCCATATGATAAATAGCTTGAAGAAACACATCTTATTTAGAGCATTGAAGGATGGAGTATAACTTCTCAATGTAATTGATTCAATGTTTGGTGATTATGGGGTTAGATAATCCATTGAAATTTGGAGGCCTTTATCACATGGATAACTTGATTGTGGATTTTTCTCCTTTTTGGGTATTCAAACACTCCTCCTGATGTAGTTTTCTATTAAAAGCCTGAATTATTTGAGAGATTATCGTTATTTCATGTGTTATGACTTCACCAATCAGGTTGGGCTTCTCATTGTCCGGTCATCACATTTCTCTTCACATTTACTATTTACCACATTTCTCTTATTTTAGGCCATTCGATAGAATAAAAGGAAAATTAATTATGAAGATATTTATCTTTTATGACCATAAATAAGAATTTAATGACATTAAAGATATAAATAATAACATACATGTATTTTCATAACTTATTTATTTCATGGATTATGACATTTTTATCCATGATCCATTCCATTAAATATAATCTTATGTTCATTTTATTAATACATTAATAATTTTATTTAATTATCACATTAATTACGAAAGAATAACTAATAGGATTGTCAAACTAGGTGTGCAGTAAGGCCCATTATTGTATACTAGGTGACTGTGAGTTAGGCCTTGAACTCCTTGTCAGAGTTTTTACTCTTAGGTACATCTATTCAAGAACCACATCCAATTTTTTATCCTACCTAGGATGTATTTTCGTGATAAAACAATTAATCTATACTCACCAACCATTTTGTGACGTGTTCTTAAACATAGTATTATCTATACTTATTCCTCTAGTGTTTTCTATTCCTAATCCCAAAAATAACTAAATATTTATTCTAGTAAAAACTATAACAACACTTCTATTTTTTATACATTAATGCATTATTTAATTACATAAAATTACACTTAAGAAAATGTGAAATATCGAGACGTTTTTTGTATTTTTGAATTTGGTACATTGCATGACAAAATTAAATGTGATTTATAACATCTCTATTAAAAACATCTTTAACGTTATTGAGCTTAAAATTTTATTGGATAACCTGGGGAAAATACAAAAGTTAGGGGTGGTCCATAAATCCCAGTATGGGAATAAACATGGAATAACATGAAGAAAATAATACATGGTAAATAATGAATATCATTGAGTCATAAAGGAACATGATTAATCTGGAAAGATTTAGTATGATAATAGTAACATGGGAAATGTGGTAACAATATAAATCAATGCACCATAAACAACAGTCAAAGTTATACCACCAATAAATCATGGTGGATTAATTCCCATAAATCAATCAGGTACACCCCTCGCCCAACATAACATATCATGATACTAAAACTTACCCAATGAATTGGAGTACTATATAAATTTGGGCACACCTATCACATTCATTTCATTCTCATGCTTAAGTGTGCCACATTGATCATAAAACATGGATTCCTTCCTCATCAAAAAATTTCTATGATCAAGGAGAGTGGAATAGATACCTGAAATTCCCCAATAAAATGGTATATATGCCAAAACCTAAACACCATTGATATGAAATTATAATCGAATTTACTACATAAATGGATTCACATGAAAAGCGCAGTGAACATTCCATAGCATGATGACATCACATAAAAATTTTTAAAATTATATGAGGATTGTGAAATGGGACTCTCGTCATTTGGACATGATTTGGGCAGTAATAGGGACATGGAAGGACATTTCCGCATAATTATAATTTTAAAAAGAGGGCATACAATAATTAATAATCTTTAATACAAATAGAATGAAAGGATCCTTAGGAAATTTCTTCATAGTAACGGGTGTACATGAGTGGGGATAATGAGAGATATGGCGGTCTCTCATCATTTAGACATAATAAGAGTAGTATATGGGATGTTTGAAAATATACCCCATCATTATTAATTTAAAATAAAGGAGAATAAAATACAATATATTCTTGAATAACTGTGAGAATGATATGAGAGTATATTAAGTTCATGTTCCATATATTATGAGTGAATAGAAGTGGGGTCCTGGGTGGGTTTATATAAGAAAATAGAGTAATTTCATTAATATTTTCGTTTTCGACTCTACAAAATATAACATTTCAAACCAAAAAACTTCTCATTTCTTTTTGGAAATAGTTTTTTCTAAATTCTAGAGGTTTTCATTATTTTCTTTCATAAAGGGCTGAACATATTAAAATTATTCCATTTCTTATATTGAGGTGAGTCACACTTTTAAATAAATGAATTTAAAACTCTAAAATAAATTTAATTTTTGGAGGATTCGTAATGTCATAATAATTTAATAAAGTAATCTAAAAATAACATTATCTTATTTGAAAGTTATATATTTGGTTGACAATAGACATTATATAATTTATTACATCAATTCAGGTTCATTATGAAGTCATAAAACAAACTGTATATTTATATGGTATTTAATTTTCACTCGAAAACTTGATTGTCTCATAAAATTAGGAATAATCAATCATTGGATAATTTTGAAATTCTGATTCCAAAATTACTATTCATTTTATCTAAATAATATTCTAAATATTTTCATTTCCACCTCTAAAAAAATTCATTTATTGAAAATTATTGGGTTTTTTACAAAGTCAGTTCTTCAGCCCTTATAAAAAATATATTTCACTTCATAAAAATAATATGACAATTTACAAATAGTATCCCTTATTTAATAATAAATTTTTATTAAAATACCACATATTTAATAATACATTAATTCATCAAAATAAATCATATAATTTGAGTTGAAAATTACTAATAAATTATAATATCTATTTAATTGAACCAAAATTAAAATAATTTATAAAGTAATAATTAAAAAAATAAATAGATTAATTATTATATATAATATAAATATTCATATTATTAAGGTCTTGATACATATCCCTTTATTACTCCAGCTTATTCCATGATAGTAAGGTGTGCAATGATAAGACTTTAATGTGGTTGTTCGGTGAACTTGGTTTTGGACATGATCTCGATGATCATGAAATTATCATGTAAATAGATTTCTCATGATGAAGTTGTTGGATCCTAGCTTGGGCATGGTCAAGGGAAAATCTTAGTGATTCTATATCCCTTAGAAGCTCTGATAAATGGGCTTTATTGGGTACAATCCTACTATATGATGTCATCAATTCCTTTATTTGTGTCAAATAGATTTGTTAAGACCAATATTTATATTAATCATATCCACACTGTTTGATGGCTATATCTACAAAGATATCATTATTAATGGTATTTTAAATCCAAATATATAACCATGGATGTTCATGTGTTTTTCATAACCATTTAATATAATAATAAATTTAATTATATCATAAAGAAAAACATAATTTATAATAATTCGGTTCATTACAATAACTCTAATGTAGAATGTATGACCAAAACATAAATTTTTCTCTTCTAGATAACAACACCTCTATTAAAAGTGGTTAAGTATCACATTTGTTATTCCATATAATCTAGATATATTTGGATACTAGAATCTACATACTGTCTAATTACCAATTCCCCATATCCTCCATAGGATAAGAATACAAACCTAAAATGAATGGGTCGTCTTGATATCTTCGTAACTCACTTAATGTGTATATGTCATTTATCCTATTACATAGCTTATCATACATTAATAACCCAATAGATGATGTGTATTTAATATTTTGAATTCTATTTCATTCCAAATGTGTCTGAGGACACAATTTCATATAAATATTATTTCCATGTGATACTAGAAATAATACACTCTTGGATTGATCCATAATAAATAAATTTAGTATCCTGTCAATGTATATAACTTGAAATAGGTCTATTAGTCTATTGGATGAATGATTATGGAACATGATCCCATGAATATATGTTTCATCAGTAAATTACTTCATGGAGAATAAAACATTAAACTATTCCTTAACAGACTGTAAGGCTAGAATTTTGTTTCCAAAAGGTATTATGTTAAAAAAATATTCGATAATGAAAATTAAATCCCTCCCATTAAACTTTTTATAGATTTAAGGATCACATTGGTTATTTATGAAATGGAATTCCTTTATAGCCTCATCAAAATGAATGTTCCTTGACCTAGATACTTGTGTTAATCTATAAATATATATTTGAAATTTTCCTATATTTTTGGAATCCAATGGAATCACAACCCCTTCTATTTTTGTCATATATACAAATTATAAAGGTTTCCATTAAGGACATATGTTTTCACATCCATTTTCCAAATATCATAATCATAGATGGGTGAAACTGTATGTATAATTCTAATGGATTTCTATATTACAACTAGAGGAAATGTTTTATAACTGTCTAAAACTTGATGTTTTCAAACCCTTTTACAACCCATCATCCCTTATAAGTACTAACATAGCCATCCATTTTTAGTTTCTTCTTTCATATCCATTTTCAACCAATGGGGTTTAAATCCAAATGGGTATCTACCAAATTCCATACATTTTTTCGGTACATGGTATCTATTTCATAATTTATGGCTTCTTTGCACTTCGAAACATTTCCCCCATACTACTACCTTGAATTAAAAAGGATCATTATTACCAACTAATAATGATTCATAATCCATAGGAACTAAAAATCAATATTGTTTTGGTTCTATAACCTTTGTTATACTCCTATGAGATATGTGGGTCATTGGAACAACTTGTTCCATGGGTATTGGTAAAAACCTTTCCTATACCAAATCTAGTTTACCTTGATCCTTAACTTCATTGATGCTAGTAACACTCCCATCATCACTTTTATGGATGTTATCTATCTCAAGGAATGTGGTTTTACTTAACACTTTCATTTTTTATGATAGGTTGTTTGGTTAATGTAATTTTATTTCTACAGGGTATCCTATAAAGGTACACATTGTGATTTGGGGTGAATGTTTATTATCAAAGGTGGCCTTAAAAAATTATTTTCAACCCCATCTATGTAAATCTGATGACATGTTTTCTATTCAACTACAATATCAATATTGAATACCATTTATCAATTTAGTTTTTACTTTTTTAGTATGTGTGTTTCTATTAATAATATGTATCCCTAAAAGGATAATGGAATATTCATAAATCTCATCATTACTTTTTTCATGTCAAACTAGTTGTGGTTCTTCCTTTCACATAAATAGTTACAATAAGGGTTATAAGGTAGAAGGTGTTGAGATAAAGTCCCAAACTCCCATAAATAATCAATAAAGTCTTAATTTAGATATTTTCCACCATAGTCTGAGTGGTGTTTCTGATTCTTCATACCAAGATGGTTAATATATTCATTCTTGTTTTCCTTGAATTGATCAATGGAATCTGACTTATTAATCATTATATAGACACATTCATATCTACTAAAATAATCAGTAAAATTTATGATGTATGAGTACCCACCCCTCTCTTTAATAAGAAATGGTCCAAACTCATTAGTCGGAAATAATTCAAGAATAACCTAGGCCCTTTTTCATTTCCCACTAAATAGTTCTTTCTTCATTTAACCTTGTTAACATTTGGGGCATATACCAAGTGGTTTTTGTTAAAAATTATATAAATAAGATTTTATTAAATTTAGTCACTTTTTTAAATGACATGACCATGATAATATAGATAAAGTTGGATGTCGTACAAGTCATGTGAAGTAATTTCGTTACAGATTTCCATTACGTAGTTTTCATAATCCAACACATAAATTCCATTATTTCAAATTTCCTTACCATTAAAAATTTATCTTTATAAAATTAGATATTTTTGTTCACTAAATTTAGAAATAAATACACTCATATCATTTTTTATTATGAAATAATGTTTTTGTTAATATATTTAACATTATAATAATATTTTAAAAATAAAATCACATAAGTAGGAAACATAAATGGATAGTTAATAATATTGATAAAAAAGTTTTCCTCTATTTCATTGCCATAGATCTATTACCCCTTAGTAAATATATTTGAATCTAACAGGTTCTATATTTTAATAAAAATGTGAGCACAAAAAAATAAATATAATGGGAAATTTATAGAAATAGAAAAATTTCAAATGATAAAATGCACATAGAAATTCTCCAAATTCATTTTCTAGGTTTAGTTTTTCATCTAGTGGCCCTTCTTCCAATAGGTTAATTAGAGATCATCTTATAACCTTTCTTTCCCCTTGATCATCCTTTTATTGATGTGTTGTTGTGAATAATCCTTTTCTTTTGGGAACTTATCTTTTAATGTTTAATTTTTTCCCAAAAGTTCATAAGACTTCTCATATTATAATCGTTATCTACATGGTGGAGAATATTAACAAGAAATGGGAGTGACTTTTCATTGTTGTTTATATTAAAATTTACAAAAATTAATTAGAATATATGAGCGGGTTATTTAATAATCAAATTAGTTTTTATTTATTCAATGAGTTTAACCATTGAACCTCTAAGTTCACAATGATGAAAATATGCATGACATTGTGTATCCCAGTTGGGTCACCCTCTCCATGCTTTCTCTAAAAAATAGACTTTCATATCCCAAACTACACAAATCTTGCTCTATCCTGATATAATCCATAGTGATTCTTGATCTTGCTATATGCCTCCTTGTTTTCATGAGACATCATGAGTCCACTAGTAGTTAATGAAACCATCACACATTTATTATCATCCATGTTGTGAAAATTTTTATCATATAAAATGAACCCTTTATCACTCTCCTCCTTGGCATGTTAATTATTCATTAAGGTTTTTAGCATGTAAGTTTTTTGTTCATGGTGCAGGACAACCCGATGGCATCTGAACCAATCCTAGAAGTTATTTATATTGAGGAGATGGTATTTATCTATTATATATCAAAGGGATATTATAGACGTTGAACCTTCCATTTTATAAAATTATAAAATATAATACTATTAGTACTTCTCATGATTAAAAATTATGTTATAAATAATAAGATTTATATTTTTAACTCTTACACTATATTATCAAGTCTCAAAATCCCTTTCCATTGAACTCGGAATGTCATGTTTCATGGAGATTATAATGTCAAAGATCTATATTTACCTTCTGATAACCTCAACATTAGTTGGTCAATATAAATGATGTTATTTAGATTGGAATGTTGTTTCCATTTATCTGCTTCATCTCCTTGACCTACATAGTGGATTCATCGATAATGAAATACCAACATGGATTTCCTCAACACGTGCCTCCAAATTACACTATACTTATAAAGGGATAATTATGTTGATTTTAAATTTTCAATTCAACCCAAAACATTCATAAGAACATCCCTTAAAAAATTAAGTGTCCTAATTTAGTGAATGGATTTTATTTTTTTGTTTTTAAATATTTCTTATTTTACCTTTTACACGTCTTATTAATGTTAAGTTCACTTTATTTAATTGATTAATTATTGTTGACAGAACATTTACACATAATAAATTTATTTAAATTCCATATTTTCACATTAAATCATTTACTTATGTTATAGTTATCATGAATCCATAAAATAACATAAATTAATAAATAAATTACTCAATCATGATCATATAAAATGGACTATTTTATTTAGTAGAAAATAAACCAAACTTTGACCTAGGGAATTAAATATTTTTGTTAAAAATTGATAGAGTTATTTCATTCCACCTTTCCACATTTGTATCACCTATATTGGAATCATCATGTCTCTATCATGAACCATCTCAATGTGGCTTGTGATACTCAATTAATTATAAGTATTTATAACCAATAAAAATATTTGGGCAACCGAAGGATTGGTTACTGAGGATTATGTAAATAATTATGGAAAATCAGGTTCAACATAATAATGGATATAAGGAAGACACATAAGCCATAATGTTTAATTTAATATTAAATAATTTCAAACTAATGAAATAAATTAAATTAAAACATCTAACACATCCAAAGGTCTAGGTCAAAATCATGAATGATCACACACGAAACTTATACACAAAAGTAAACTAGTGAGCCTTAATTTATATTCATTATTTATTATTAATATAATCACACTAACATTAATATGTTCATTAATTAATTAATTACGTTCAATATTAATGGCCATATGAGATCATTTTGAGTTACCCATCATAATTACTTTCATGGAAAATTAATAGGAAAACCATTAATTAAATAAAATCCCAATAAATTAATTGAGATCTTAATAATACTATAAAAACATTATTAAATTATCGAACCAAAATTCTTCCAATAAATATAATATGGTTTCAATGATGAAATTATCAATTCAATGCAATTTAACTATGGAATTTATTGTGATAATACAAGGTGTGTATTTATAATCTATATGTCATGTATCTCTATTGTTCTGTATCTAGGTTACATGTCTAGGGATTTGACATACAAATCGGTCAGTTGCATGTCATGTGTTCATATTACCATGTGTTTGTGAAACCCATTGAAGGACTCAGCATGTTCATTGAAAGTGTTACTATATGACATGAAGAATCTATCTACACCTCATGTATATCACATATCATGGGTATTATTTTATCCCTTAATGGATTGGAGTTTACTTTGGACATGAAAATTAATGATTTATATTTTTTATACACTATCTATACATCATTTACTCCATTAATACCAAATATTGTCATTCTTCTTTACTTTAGACCATTTATAATTATTACACTGCTTGAATGAATATATTTATTAATTATTGTAGACTACACATTGTGTACACTAGCTACACACTGTGTAATATGATATGTTAGGGGTAATTTTGGACTGGTCTACACGTGGAGTAAAATTAATTTGCACTGTTTAATTGCTACATAGAATATTGTATACCCTGCAATAAGGATAGGTGTAGTACACAAGGGAACTAAATATTTACTCTAAATGAACACCATGTAGTCTCATGATATCAGAAAAAAATCAACAATAGATCATGATGGAATTTTAAGTATTTATTCTTCTGTTACTATTCCATTACAAAAAATAAACAGTATAATAATATATTTAATAAGTTTAAACATGTTAATTAAAAATAGAATAAAGAAGAAAAATAATCAAATGAATAATTTCAAAAATTTCTTTATATTGATCAAATATAAAATAAATAAATAAACATAAAAACATGGCTAATCTGATAAAACATTATGGTCTTAAGAATTATGAAACATCCTATGGTGTGCATAAAATCCAAATTTATATTAATTTATTGATTCCCAACGCCATGATATAGGATCATTCAAATAAAATATATAACTAATTTATATGGATATTGAATAAAGGATTACCTCATATTTGGATCCCTTCATTGATAAAGATAATGCTATTCTAAAAACCCCTTCTCTATTACATTCGATGTGTTATGATGATTCGAAAGTAGAATCCATCTAGCATTGATCAACACATTCTCCATTGACCTCAAAGAAACATTAGTTGATTTTTGGGTTCTAGAAAGAAAAATAATATGACTTCTGTTTTTTATCTTGATCTCTCCAATAATCATCAATGTTTATGGAGTTCTTCTTGTTATTTAGAGGAAGGGAGGGTGAATTTGAGAGAGATAGATAGAGAGAGATAAAATTCTACTCTACATTAGTTTTATCTATTATCAATTACGAATTGACCTTACACCATAGACGTAACAATATATTTATTTTGGTAGTTCTTAGAATATAATATTATTTACATACTAAAAATTAAATAATATAATAATCTCAACTAAAACCCCTTCCAAATTATTATTATTATTAGTATTTTATATTTTGTATTCTAGCTTGTGTAATAGTTAATATTATTTTACTATAATGATAATTAATATGTCTCACTAAAAATGGTCTTTGACTGTTCGAACTTCTCAATATTAATTGAATACCTGAATAAGTAATTATATATTTTCTTCATCAATTAATATTGGTGGTTGATAAAAATTTTATAGAATTATTCCTCAATCTTGAGAATAATATTTATTCCATTAATTTTTATCAAATTAATTTAGGCAATATCAATATTAATATATAATGAATGGACCTCAATGATTCATTCTCATAGGCATTATGTGGGGTCACATAAAGGCCAATATTTTTATCAAAAATGGTTCAAGGAACTCAAGAGAATGAACATGATGTAACAACATCGAAAACTGCAAGTAAATTATCACTGTGAAATTCAATCCATTTTTCAAAATATATCATCAAGAAAGACGCACAACTGTGTCACCAAACAATATTATCGATACTTATTTTTTTGAATATCTAGAAAAACACATCATTACCCCCATGGATATGTAATTTAATGTGATGCTTCATTTTAAATTAATGGGCTAAGATGTAATCTTCCACAAATATGGAAGGGACAAATACTTCATTTACTTGTCCATTGATAATATTTCACGTATGATTCACCAAATGTCCCATAATTACTCCCAATATATGGCGTGATATTTTGGTCTAAAAATCAATGTGTGTGAGTCGTGACAGACATTAATGATAATCTTGATGTTTAAGGACTATTATAGACACTCATGGATGGGAATATTTGGTGACACTAAGACATTATTAATTCGTATTTGCGGGTTTATTCTCACAATCTCCCATTATTTAGATTACCATGTGTGTGATTTTTGAGAATAATCCTCATCCACATATGATAGCTAACCCTTGAAAGTTAGTATTCTAGGTGTCTTATCCTAGTAAGATATCCAAACATATAAATATATTTAATAATATCATCATAGTACTTCAAGGTTCTCATTATTATAGTGAACTAATATGACCTTATCAATGTGATTGATACACATAGAAATTATTACATTAATTTAATTTAGGACAATAAAAACTATTTAATAGGATATTTTGTTAACATTCAATTATAAAAATATACATGTAATCAACATTAAATTAGTTGGTCCTGGGAAAAAAAATCCTACACATTTGACAATAAAATGTCTAATTTCATAGGAATTTGGTTTATGAAAAGTGTAATTGGATTTTACATCTAGTAAAAAACAGACAAAATTAAGTCCCTTATTCCAACTAAAGAGCATATGGGAAAATGTGAGTAGGATGTGATAGTTTGGGGTCCTCATCCAGGTCGAGGCCCTACCTCCTATTCTGATTCGGTAGGTGGTTGTTATATAACCTACCTTAAAAGTAATGGAACATAGCTAGCGAGGAATGATATTCCTTATGGTGATACCATGGTCTAAAGGGAGGCCTACTTATTGAAATGTGGTGACCTGGTCAAATTTTCTGAAAACTGGAACCATGACAACGATTTTTATGGGGACACCACTATTTTAATGGAGGAAAAATGTTTTCAAAAATAAAATCCCACTCTTGGAACACTGAAACCTAAGACAGATTATTTACATATGCCTAAAATTACTCCATGATCTATGAGAAGGAACCAAGATGTGGATGTGTATTTGAAAGTGGTGGAATTTTTGGACACTTGAGTAGTGGAGGTTGCATTAGTTTCATATCAGGGTGAAAATAATTTTGTTATTACTAATTCTATTTTTCTTATCTTTAAATATTCATTTTCAGTCATCTCAATGAAACTAGTAATAGATTTTTCAAAGTTAATTAATGTATTGAAAAAATATAGTAATTATGGACATGCCCCTATAATTGGGCTATTTTTCGAATAAGAACCAATAGGTTTTTGAGGTTGGCATAAGTAGGATAAATAGTGTTTCTCCAACCATCATCTTTTCCATATTAGAATCCATCAATAACCAATATTTTTTTTATCTCTATCATAAAATACATGATAGTAATGGTATTATGATCATTAAAAATAATGATTATAATGAAACTTACTCTCCTATGCTTGCTTTTCATATTTCCAATGAGGAGAATCATATGGGTGCTTCCCACTATGGCCAATCCTTACATGGGGACAATTCCAATCAATATATACCTTGATTTCTAAATCCACCTAATGAGATTGTACGTATTGGTTACTCCCCATATAAATAAGTCTATAATAAAGAATCTCATATTTTAGTTTTAATAAATGAAGTGATTCTGGGTCAAGAAATTTTGCCTCATAATGATGACGATGAATCTTTGAGCACAAATGATAAGGATGGTACATGGAAGACACCAATGAAATGGTAAATAGACAAATACATGACAGGTCACAACAACTCCTATGGAAGGGGTGTATCACAAAAAAAGGTGACTGGATATGATAAAGAGTTTATAGTGGAATTGTGGATGAAATATTTTTTACCATGCAACTCATTATTCTCTTCTATAGATGAACATTATTTTTTATAATAATTTTCCTATGGGAATTTTTTCAATATCCTTGGTTATTTTTATTCTAAATTATATATATATTCATTTATTAATAACAATTTAGTATAGTTTTTAATATATTTGACATTATATTTAATTTTAGTTATTAATATAATGAAATTAATCATTTTTACATTGAAATATTGATATTAATATTTTTAAATATATGTATATATTTTTATAATTTCAAATATATATTCACTTATATATTTAATAACAACTTAAATATTGATAAAAATATTTTTATAAAATATTTTCTATTATTTTTATATATATTTGATATAATATCCACTTATATCATTAGTAATTTATTATAA
The DNA here is from genome assembly GCA_963277665.1 of Viscum album. Classification (NCBI taxonomy): domain Eukaryota; kingdom Viridiplantae; phylum Streptophyta; class Magnoliopsida; order Santalales; family Viscaceae; genus Viscum; species Viscum album. The sequence goes on from OY728146.1 coordinate 368,764,132, forward strand.
GAAAATTGAATTTAAGTATATTATTTTAATATTTTTATATTTATTTATACATTTAAACAACATAAAATACATTTAACCATATGTATAATTATTAATATTTCTTAAATTATATTAGAGGTATTGAAATATAATTATTGACTATTAATATTTCAATATAAAGAATATATTATAAATATTTTAATTATTCTTTTATTGTTTTTTATCTTTGGGAATTTTCATTTTTTTGTATACATATAACAATTTTTTAATATAATAATACATTTTTACAATTAATTATATATTTGAAATAATATTTATTCATTTATTTAAATAATAACGGTTCTAATTATAATTAACAATTTTTAAATATAGTTAATAATTAATTATATTTCAGACATATAATATAAATAAATATATTATTAATAGGTAAAAACAATATATGTTAATATTATCGAATATAAATATACTTAAAATAATTAATAAAATAATTTATTTTAATTTTTCAATATGATAAATAATAAAATATATTGAAATATATATTTTTTTCCATCTAGCTTATAAAAATATATTATATTATTACATCTATAATATATATATATATATTCTTAACAATAATAATAAATTTGTATTATATTAAATATAGTTGATAGTAAATTTCTAATAATTGTTATGGAACTTCAATATATTCATACATAAAGAACATTACTGGCACTAATTTAAATGCTGATAAAACAATATTGTTCTATGCTAATGTTTGAACAAATAAATATCACTATGTAATATTTATATAAAGGTGCATATGAATAACTCCTTATAAAGATTTAGTTTAATCTTTTGTATAGATCATTATCATCGCTAACCTTAGCGCAAATATTCGTAGATTTATCAACACTAAAATTTAAACAGACTAATATCACATAGAATTATTAAATCGAATATTTGTATAAATAACATAGAAATACTCGAGAAAAATAAGAATTAATAATGAAATATTCTATGCTGGAAAAGATCTGTCTTTATCAGTACTAAATGTAGCATTGATAAAATATTAAATTTTCATCGAAATACATTTTAGCACTAATAAGATAATCTTTAATCATTGTTTTTTTGTAAGCACTGATAAATCCCTTACCATATTTACAAAATAACCCTAACCACACCTCACATCAACCCTGTCATTTAATCAACTATTGATGTCGCACATTGCCACCCCCAAAACATAATTTTATGTATGACTCCACTTCTAAATTAAATAGTATACAATCTCCTCTTATCAATATATTTTATATTTTTTTGGAGTTTTCATAATGTATATCCCTACTCTATATATTTACATATATTTCACTATTTATATATATCATGTGATTGATCATCATGTATATCCTTGTAATTTTTTGGATTTTTATTCATCATTTTAGATTGTTCTTTATGTTTTAATGATATCTCCTATATTTTTTTTTGGATTTGTCTTCATTTATATATCTTTTAATTTTTTCTTGTGGAACCTTTTTACTCTATGCCTAGTCTATATAGTTATATGTCTATGTGTTAGTATGTATATAAATATGTTCCTATATAAATTGATATATTTATGTATATATCCATATATATATATATATATATATTATTTAACATATTTTTTATGTGTATATATATATGACCATAAATTTTTCTACGTGTGAAGTTTTGTAAATATTATTCTGGGTGTGTGTATTTTTGTATTATTTGATATCAATATTTACTTCTCGTTTTGAAACATAAAACATTATCATTATGAATTAATTTATTATATCGTGATATGAGTTCAAACATACAAAAAATATAGTCAAATGCAATTTACTCTGAGACCTTGTTAACTTTTTTCTTAATGTCAAACTCATATAGAAATAGTATCCACCTTATGAATCATGGTTTAGTATATTTATCATTTATAAGGTATATTAGGGTTGTGTGTTGATAATAGATTATTTCCTTGGGGAGTAAAATTTATAGAAAAAATTATCAAAAATCCTAGTAAAAAGTAATTTATATTACATTGTGTTGTAATATAATTATTCATCCATAAGATATTTACTTCATATTAAATGGGATGGAATATTTAATCCCTTATTTGACCAAGTTTGGAAACAAAAACAATATAACTCAAATCAAATTTATGATCAAACACTTCCTCCAAATGTTTTGGGAGAATTATTGTTTAGTCACTAACCTCTTATTTAGAGTATAAAAGTCATTATTATAATTATCATTAAAAAATCACATATTTTATCAGTAATGGGGTGAGTAATTTGGGGGAAATATATAGAATTCCCTATGTGAAAAATAACATGTACAAGAAATCTACATTTCCCCCTCACAAAAGTGGGCCATAGAAATTCACAAATTTCTATTATTCTTTACTTTATAAACCATAATAAAATAATTATATATATATTTAGAAAGTACGATACCATCTTTAACAATTAAAATTACATTTTCTCTATTAATCATTAGCCATGTCTCTCCACACTACTAAAAAATTGTAAATATTTTGTTTGAGAAATTCCCAAATTGTTCATCCATACAATGAGAAATATTCCCTAAATACGTTTATAAATATCTCTTCATACTTTTATTAAGTTTATAATACACCATTGAATGGTGTTGGTTGTATTAAATAGAACAAATGAAATGTATTGTTATGTGAATGTTCTATAATGGTAGATAAACAAAACCTTACTTTGAACATTGAATTCAATAATGATTTGACTGTATCTAGTGTTTCCATTGAGAAAACTATTTTATTCTTTGCTACCATCCATTCCACAATTTATTCAACATGTTAAATGTTGAATTGATCTATCCTATTCATTTCAATACACTTTTTATATTCTATACACCCTCCCCAAACCATAAATTTTTAAGTCGATAATAACTCATCATTCATTCATAAAACCATCATTACACATTTATTTGAAGAAACCTATAAAGGAGTAACCCATTTATTATTAGATATGTTACTGATTACTTTAGTTTCTATGAGTTTCACCACTTTCTTCTTTACTATATAAAGAATTGTCGGTGTGAACCGAGACTATGGTTCGATCGTGGATTACTCATTTCATTAAATCACACATTATGGGTTCTTAGATAATTTATAATTACCACCCATAAGGTGTTTTTAATTCTGTATAGGAATATTTTTTAGAAATTATTATTAATCATCTTTAATAATAAATCATTAATGGTGTAGAATAATGTCAATTATCAGTTCAATACATAGATTCATGGATCCTTGGCATGAATCTTTAGTTCAAAATTAATATACTTATAAATATAATAACTAAAATAAATCAAAAAATAAATTTAATAAGATTTATATGTTAAAATCATGCCGATAATTCATCAAACTTAGTCAGTGTGATATAGAATCAACTAAAATATTTATTGAAAAATTATTTATTTTTTCTATTAATAAAAACGAATATTCAGTCATTGTTTTTTCTCTAAGAATTTTAAACACTTATTTTCTAACGATCATGTGCATTGGATTATTTAATAATCTGGTTTTTTGAAACTCTATTTAAACATATAATTTTAAACTAATTCCATTTACCATAATTAATTCATGTGAAATGTTTATATTTTAAATATAAATTATTCAATTCACATGAAAACTATCATGTTTCTCAAAGATTGAATATATAGAGAAGAATTATTGAATGAAAAAATTCTTACACAACCTAACATTAAAAACCAAATAACACCCATACTCAACCAACCTTCATTACAAATCGTAGTAAAATGTAACTACATATCCCTGTTTTCAAAAGAACAAATGAATTTATCTATTTTAAATGTATCAAATATTTATATTTCCCATATTTTCATACCATAGGTCCTTTACCCTTCTATGAGTTTCATATAAGTACATGAGTGAATGATTGAATCAACAATTGGTTTCTATCCTTCAATTTATATTCATACATTTATATTGAAAATACAACCCATATAACTACTTATATATATCATATCATTTTTCATTTTTTTGGAATTTAATAGCATTAATTTTCCAATCATTTGGTGGGATATTAAAAAAATATCTAATATGTAAGTATTATAATTTATAATTATATTTTTTAAATTTAATCATTTTAAGTGAAATATGTAAAAAACGTTACATTATAAGAATGCCTTTTGGTTTTTTTTTCTCAATGTGGATATTATTGTAGAGACCCGATGATTGACGTACATGGACATTGCACTACTTTTGCGGAATACTTAGTACATAACAAAAAAACACACACAAGGATCGTAATAGTTTAGTGTCTTTGGAAACTCAGAATATAATCCTCTAATCGTGGTGAAAGATCTTCAACATCTCCCATAAAGATCTCTCTTTTTTTACCTAAAACCTTTATTTATATCCTAGGGAAAATAAAACATAAAAGGGTGAGCTCAAATGCTCAGTAAGGGTAAAAAAAAAGAAATATCAATCACATCATATTCATAAGAATATAGCTTTTGGAAATCTTAACCTACAAAAGAGCTCATAATATCATAACATGGGATAAATCATAGAAGTGACATGTAATCCCAATAATCAAAACTTAAAACATGAAACTTTGTGGCATTCACACATAATCATATAGAATCATTTCTTGTTATTCAAGACTCATTGCCAAGACTATCTTAGTAGACAAAGTCCATTTCTGAACCGAGTCACCCTCATTTCAGTCCTGTTTCACTGAACCGGTATAACCTACCATTCCAGCCATGTCTATCTCATGAGATATAAAATTTTTACCCAATGCATTGGAGGGAGATATAGGTCCCACGCATCTCATAATGATACCATTCTTATGTGTGCCACAAAATCATAAATCATACATCATTGCATAACCCATGTAGTAAAAATGGGATTCTTAAACAACATGACATCATAAAACAATTCATATAAGATAAAGTAATTCATAAAAATATTTCCATCACAACATAATCAAATCCATGTAATTATAAGGATAGAAACATAACCCTATATTATCTTATATTTAAAATAATTTTGATAAAACACTTGAACTCCATTCTTGAGGAAAATATCCTTTCTGCTTCAAAAACACTTTTCCTTTCTTAACATGTCGTACAATTCTAAACTAAAAGAAGTTGATTAAAAATAAACATGAAAACTTGTAAAGGAAGCTTGTTGGAAATAATTTTTTAAAAATCCATTCATGTCGTATAAGTTAAAAAAAATATTCTTCGTACTTTTGTCGGAAAAGTCAAAAAGTACCTCGTACAAAAAACGACAAAAGATTCCTTTCATATCTTTTACTAAAAACTCACCGAAGGGTAAAATTGGATTTAAACTATTGTATGTGGATTGAAACAATATTACATATTTAGGGAAAATGGATTTGGATGATAAAATACACCCCAGTAAATGCCAAAGTAAAAACAATCTCGGATAAAAATGAGATTGTGATATTTTCCCTTACCTTAGGTCCGACTTGCTTTGTAAGTGTCCGAACCTCCTGTATAATGATTTAAATCATGTTATTGACTTATTCCTGAATCATATACATTGTTATTATATCATATATGGTCCACTTATGACTTTATATTACCCGTTCTTTTGTAAATTCATGTTAATGTAGCGTTTTGGGTAAAATCGTCTCATTTGTCGTTCGTGTTTTTAACTTGTAATTATTCATATGATTACTTAGATCATGATTACATAATTCCAGAATATAAAACATGATTTATATATATATATATTCAGAATATACATATATAATAAATCAGTAAATGGAAAGAAATACACCGTTCATGGAGACGGTAGTCCGTACGTACGCATGAACGCTGTTTTCGTTTCCTTATTGAATTGAATGGAATTAAGTAGATGACATAAATATAAATATAAATAATTCCAGTATCATTATTAGGTCATATATTTCATTATTACTTATTATATATACTTTATAATCATTCATGAATGGTTAATCATTGAGAATGAATCTCATCGCGTCGTGGAGACGGTAGTCCGTACGTACGCACGAGCGATGATATCGTTCCCATGGTCGTGGAATTGTGTTAAAGTGAATGTATACTATTTCAGTATCAATATCACTTTATAATAATCATATATAGTTACTCATTACACCTTTATACCCATCCAATTAAGGTGGTGGTGGAAAATAGATTACACCACGGCGTGGAGACGGTATTCCGTACGTACGCACGTGCGGTGATTTCCTTTTTCCGTAGGATGGATAGAAGGTTAATTAGAGTTGTTTAATATTTATAATAACATATCAGTATATAATAAATACTGACGTTATTACTTTATCATGAAACAACTAAAGAAGAAGAAGTTGAAGAAGAAAAAAATTGAAAAAGATCGGTAATGGATATTACCTCTTTTTGACGCGCCTTTTCTTAGCCTCCACTTAAAGAACTAAGGATGGTCTTTGAAGAATACCAAGACCTCTAGGATGATACTAGGGAAGTGGAGAAGGGATTTTGGCAGGGTTCGGCCGAGCATGAAGGCTCAAAGTTGTGTGAGGAAGAGAGGGAGGAGGTGCCCTTTTATAAGGGAGGAGAGGGGCACCTTTGGAATAACTAAAAATATTATTTTATTATAAAGTCAAGTTCGGTTTTAAATAGCTCCAAATTGATTTATTTCGATGCTAAAGTGGGTATGGGTCGAAATCCTCTCATACAATAGAATTTAGACAAGTTTAGATTATTATTTTAACCTTATCAATTTGATTTAACTCAAAGTTAAATAATTTTACTTTTACCGTGTCTTTTTGTTTTCTTACAATATATGGTTAATAAACATACTATATCAAGCAAAACGAACCCCAAGTTGTTTATTATTAATATATATAATTTTATCTAAGTCATTTGGCCGAACCTTAGATTTTTAGGAATAAAATAACAATTAATAATATAATATTTATTTTAAAAACTAATTTATGTCAATTTTGACACTATTTGGTACATGATTTTTATGAAATTCATAACAGAATGATAAGTTCGAACCAAGTTACTTAAATCAACAATAACATGTCATATTAACCTATAAAATTAGTGTAAGTCATAAAAAGTCTCAAATTACATTTATTTGGGCATTTATAACATCAATTATTTCAATATTTCATTAATAAGACAATTACTGCATCATCTTTGTGTCATAATAAATGATAATTATTTAATCCCTAAAAATTCTAAATAAATTCCTATGATTTAGATAATTTTTATTAGATTTATGGAGACTATTCATGCTCAATGTTTCATGAAGTTTATCAGTAAATTAAAATTATTATACTTATAAGATTTAAGAAAGTGACATGTTGTCACATTCTTTGGTTTTAATAATAATTAAATTATTTTCATGGAAAAAAGACCATAAAAATAATCTAATACGACCCTTAGGTTATATGGGTCTACTTTTAGCCATCCAATAGGATATTTCCAAGTGTTATTGTAATTTTATAATCTTATATTTACCCTTAATTACCCGATTTACCTTTAACTATTGTAAATAAAATTTACCGTAGTTATTATTCACAATGCCCAAAAATAAAAAGTAGCTTATTAACATAATTTGGACCCACTGATTCCAAATAAGGAATCCATTTTTCCAAATTCAATACACAAAAGATGCAGAAATTATATTAAAATTAATCCCGTTGTCGAAAGAAAACGGGTTTTTCTTTAAAACATTGCAAAAGATTGAATTGATTTAACCTACGAATTCAAGGTAAAATCAATGCTAATGACATTCATTATATTAAATAGTAAAAATATATTATATTTATACTTTAAAACCATTAAATATTATAATTTAACCACATAAGATATTACGATGAAAAAAGTTGTTTTTAATTAAAATATAGCGTGTTTTTACTATTCATTAAAATATGAAAGTTATCGGAAAAATATCAAAACTTTATCTAATGTAAATTTTTATATCCTGATTCAAAAAAAGAATTTTATTTTGTCAAATTGAACTTATAAACATGTCAATAACTAGATTTAAAGTGGGTGCGCCATCAAAAGGTGGCAAAACTGCATTTTTTTAAAAATACTTATTTTACCCGAAAAATTTATTTTGCTCTTATACCATGTTCTAGAAAATGTGTAAGATGAATAATAATGTTATAAAATTAAAAGTTTAGTTAATACTATTCATAACGGCTAGTTGATGACAATATTATAATAATATATCTTTGTTTATTAAAACCGGGTATTGCGTACAACACACGCTATCGAGGAAGGTCGCGATTGCGTGTAATGCAAGCCAAGTCAGGGTTGCGTGTTGTGAAAGAATACTTCGTTGTTTTGTATAACAGAATCCAACCATATTTCATTTATACATTGAATATATATATATATACTCAATGTTGTGTAGAACAACTATTATCAAAATTGTGTGTAACACGATCCAAGAATAGTGTTGCGTATACTATAAGCTAATACGGTGTTGCATATAGAGCAAGGTAATCTTGGTGTAGAATACAACACAAGACATTAATGAAATTAAAAGAATATTTTTCATAAAATCTTGGGGTGTTACATTCTACCCCCCTTAAAATGAATTTCTCCCTCGAAATTCTTTGGGGTTATAAATGTTTTGCTACTTGAAAATTTCTTTAATAGAAACCCACATCGTAAAAAAGAATACAAAAACCAATATTTAAAAAAAAAAGTATGAAACGTAATGGTTACCCAAATAAACCAATCACTGGGTTTCCACAAAGGTGAAAATATGGATATGGAAGATAAATCTAACCATCATGTTATGATGGAGAGTGGTAGAGAACATGGCTATGGAAAATCCAGAAATCACAAAGCCATAAATTTTTGACGATCTAGGGTACCATCTGATTCATCAAATATAAGGGCACTAGGACAACATTTTTGGTTTTCATGATCATTCCCCTAAAGTTGAAGAATTTGAATTAGAATAAATACTTACTTTATTTTGGTACAATCTCACTGTTGTTCGTGCCTTGAACAATTTCCACTTCATCTCTTAAATAAATGAAGTTGAATTTGTTATTCATTAAGTGTTAGCAGATCATGTGATAGAACGACGGGTCATTCCATCTGTCTCAAACAAAAGGTTAGCAAAAGTTATATACATAAGTCGATCTATAGTGAGATTAATCATATATGGTTCCTAAAATGGACTTATACTTCATATATCAAATCGCTTAATAAAATAAAACTAGTTTATAGTAACCAGGGACTTCCTGTAGTCCAGTGGTAGGCGATAAAGGCCAATCACACTTCCGTTGTGGGTTCGATTCCCACAACCTTGTCCGATGTGATGGGCTGTCGCCCGTCCTGCAAGTTGTCCTTTTTTTAAAACTATATTACTATAACATCCCATCGAAAAACATACAATACTAACTTGTGTCCAACATAATCCATTCCAATCTTTAGGCTTATCCATAATATTGCAGTCCACTCTCAGAGATTTAATACCATCGTTGATCCCCATATATCATAAGATATATCTTGTTGGTCACATTCCAAACATTCAAAGGCCTTAATCAAGTACTCTCTTGAATACCCATTGAACCTTATTGAAAACATGAGTTCTGTTAAAAGTTAACTCTTTCCACATACCAAAATCCTCAAAATTCTATATACTCAAACCATGATATCACTTAGTCCTTATATCAATCATGAGCTCATGAATACTGTCAAATATTTCATTTTCTTGTTTTCCCTTCATTATGCGCATATCATCTTTTTCCCAAAAATATCTCAATCACTTTGAATACCACATTAGACCAATACATAAATATTCCAATACTCCATGATACAACATTATTTTGGAATCCCATTACATAAACACTTAATCATTCCACCACATCGTTATGATATTCAACATCGCCAATAGTGATCACATGTGACTTCCCTTTGTCCTTTTCCTTAACCAGTTTCTCATGTCGATCATCACTAACCCTTGGATTAGGGCATTTATTAGCATAATGCCCCTTTTCCTTGCACTTCAAGCATTGAAGTGTAGTAGGTTCATTCTGTGTATCCCTTCCTTTGTTTGCATCATTAGACATCTTCTTCCCATCATTGCGGCATTCAAATGCCCCATGACCTTCCTTTCCACATTTGAAACATTTACTTGTCCCTTTAAGACAATCTCCACCATGCTTCTTTCCACACTTTGAGAATAAGGAAACATTCATCTTCTTTTCACCATTATTTTGAGATTTCTCCTTGAACTCCATCTTTCGTTTCTTGTCAAAACTATGAGATGGATAAGTAACACCAACTTCCATTTCTACCTTGATAGCACAACACACAATTTCTTCATATATACTGAAGTCTCTTATAGCTAATGCCCTTTGAAGTCTTGGTTTTAAGCCACTAAAAATCGATCAACTTTACTTTCAGGTTGGATGATAATGCCAGATGCATACCACAAAAGTCTTGTAAAATTCGCTTCGTATATACCAACCGATTCATCATCCTTCTGCTTCAGCTCAAGAAAACCCTTTTCCATCTTTGTTCGAAGAATATGGGGGATGTATTTACTGAAAAACAAGTTCTTGAACTCGTCCCATTCCATGGACTCAATTTCATCTCTTGGCCTCGTATTCTTGATAAGATTCCACCATTTATCAGCTTCACCTTCCAAACGATATACTGCTAAGATGAGTTTATCATGTTTAGAACATTGAAGAACTGAAAATATCTTTTCAGTGGTACTGATCCATTGTTCAGCAACAAGTGGATCGGAAGACCCACTAAAAGAAGGTGGACGTTGCCTCATGAAGGACTCAATAGAATATTGTTCCCTTCACTGCTCATTTGGAAGTCCAGAATGATTCATAGCATGTGTAACTATAGCAATAAGATTTTTCACTCTATCTCCCATAATATTTGTTTGTTCAGGAGGACAATCATTGCATTTTCCATTGCATTGATCAACACGGTTCCTTCGGGTTCCAGCCATCGTCTAAAACCCAAAAAGAATAGTGTGAGAGGCAAAAATCATGCTAGGGAAAACAACATAATAAAGGGGGAGTACCTTCAATATCTAACATCTTAGGTTTAATTCTATGATCATTAGCGTAGTTCTAGCACTATAACCTATACGTATACTTAACCTTAGGGACATCCCTAGACATACCTTAGAAATATCTCTAGGGATCTCACTAATGTTTTTGCATCCTAGTTTCCAAAGGTTGACTAAACCTTTCTTCTGATACCAACTGTAGAGACCCGAAGCTTGACGTACATGGACATTGCATTACTTTTGCGGAATACTTAGTACATAACAAAAAAACACACACAAGGATCGTAATAGTTTAGTGTCTTTGGAAACTTGGAATATAATCTTATAATCGTGGTGAATGATCTTCAACATCTCTCATAAAGATCTCCCTTTTTTTACCTAAAACCTTTATTTATATCCTGGGGAAAAGAAAACATAAAAGGGTGAGCTCAAATTCTCAGTAAGGGTAAAAAAAAAAGAAATATCAATCACATCATATTCATAACAATATAGCTTTTGGAAATCTTGACCTGCAAAAGAGATCATAATATCATAACATGGGATAAATCATAGAAGTAAAATGTAATCCCAATAATCACAACATAAAACATGAAACTTTGTGGAATACACACATAATCATAGAGAATCATTTCTTGTTAGTCAAGACTCATTGCCAAGACTATCTTAGTGGACAAAGTCCATTTCTGAACCGAGTCACCCTCGTTTCAGTCCTGTTTCACTGAACCGGTATAACCTACCATTCCAGCCATGTCTATCTCATGAGATATAAAATCTTTACCCAATGCATTGGAGGGAGATATAGGTCCCACCCATCTCATAATGATACCATTCTTATGTGTGCCGCAAAATCATAAATCATACATCATTGCATAACCCATGTAGTAAAAATGGGACTCTTAAACAACATGAAATCATAAAACAATTCATATAAGATAAAGGAATTCATAAAAATATTTCCATCAAAACATAATCAAATCCATGTAATTATAGGGATAGAAACATAACCCTATATTATCTTATATGGAAAATAATTTTGATAAAACACTTGAACTCCATTCTTGAGGAAAATATCCTTTCTGCTTCAAAAACACTTTTCCTTTCTTAACATGTCGTACAATTCTAAACTAAAAGAAGTTGATTAAAAATAAACTTGAAAACTTGTAAAGGAATCTTCTTGAAAATAATGTTTTAAAAATACATTCATGTCGTATAAGTTAAAAAAACATTCTTCGTACTTTTGTCGGAATAGTCAAAAAGTACCTCGTACAAAAAATGACAAAAGATTCCTTTCATATCTTTTACTAAAAACTCACCGAAGGGTAAAATTGGATTTAAACTATTGTAAGTGGATTGAAACAATATTACATATTTAGGGAACATGGATGTGGATGATAAAATACACCCTAGTAAATTCCAAAGTAAAAACAATCTCGGATAAAAATGAGATTGTGATATTTTCCCTTACCTTAGGTCAGACTTGCTTTGTAAGTGTCTAAACCACCTGTATAATGATTTAAATCATGTTATTGACTTATTCCAGAATCATATTAATTGTTATTATATCATATATGGTCCACTTATGACTTTATATTACCCGTTCTTTTGTAAATTCATGTTAAAGTAGCGTTTTGGGTAAAATCGTCTCATTTGTCGTTCGTGTTTTTAACTTGTAATTATTCATATGATTACTTATATCATGATTACATAATTCCAGAATATAAAACATGATTTATATATATATATATATATTCAGAATATACATATATAATAAATCAGTAAATGGAAAGAAATACACCGTTCATGGAGACGGTAGTCCGTACGTACGCATGAACGCTGTTTTCGTTTCCTTATTGAATTGAATGGAATTAAGTAGATGACATACATATAAATATAAATAATTCCAGTATAATTATTATGTCATATATTTCATTAGTACTTATTATATATACTTTATAATCATTCATGAATGGTTAATCATTGAGAATGAATCTCATCGCGTCGTGGAGACGGTAGTCCGTACTTACGCACGAGCGATGATATCGTTCCCATGGTCGTGGAATTGTGTTTAAGTGTATGTATACTATTTCAGTATCAATATAACTTTATAATAATCATATATAGTTACTCATTAAACCTTTATACCCATCGAATTAAGGTGGTGGAGGAAAATAGATTACACCACGGCGTGGAGACGGTATTCCGTACGTACGCACGCGCGATGATTTACTTTTTCCGTAGGATGGATAGAAGGTTAATTAGAGTTGTTTCATATTTATAATAACATATCAGTATATAAGAAATACTTTTGTTATTACTTTATCATGAAACAACTAAAGAAGAAGAAGTTGAAGAAGAAAGAAATTGAAAAAGATCGGTAATGGATATTACCTCTTTTTGACGCGCCTTTTCTTAGCCTCCACTTAAAGAACTAAGGATGGTCTTTGAAGAAGACCAAGACCTCTAGGATGATACTAGGGAAGTGGAGAAGGGGTTTTGGCAGGGGTTGTACGATATTGAAGGCTCAAAGTTGTGTGAGGAAGAGAGAGAGGAGGTGCCCTTTTATAAGGGAGGAGAGGGGCACCTTTGGAATAACTAAAAATATTATTTTATTATAAAGTCAAGTTCGGTTTTAAATAGCTCCAAATTGATTTATTTCGATGCTAAAGTGGGTATGGGTCGAAATCATCTCATCCAATATAATTTAGACAAGTTTAGGTTATTATTTTAACCTTATCAATTTGATTTAACTCTAAGTTAAATAATTTAACTTTTACTGTGTCTTTTTGTTTTCTTACACTATATGGTTAATAAACTTACTATATCAAGAAAAACGAACCCAAAATTGTTTATTATTAATATATATAATTTTATATAAGTCATTTGGCCGAAACTTAGATTTTTAGGAATAAAATAACAATTAATAATATAATATTTATTTTAAAAACTAATTTATGTCAATTTTGACACTATTTGGTACATGATTTTTAAGAAATTTATAACAGAATGATAAGTTCAAACCAAGTTACTTAAATCGACAATAACATGTCATATTAACCTATAAAATTAGTTTAAGTCATAAAAAGTTTCAAATTACATTTATTTGGGCATTTATAACATCAATTATTTCAATATTTCATTAATAAGACAATTACTTCATCATCGTTGTGTCATAATAAATGATAATTATTTAATCCCTAAAAATTCTAATAAATTCCTATGATGTAGATAATTTTATTAGATTTCTGGATACTATTCATGTTCGAAGTTTCATGAAGTTTATCCCTAAATTAAAATTATTATACTTATAATATTTAAGAAAGTGACGTGTTGTCACATTTTTGGTTTTAATAATAATTAAATTATTTTCATGGAAAAAAGTCCATAAAATTAATCTAATACGACCCTTAGGTTATATGGGTCTACTTTTATCCATCCAATAGGATATTTCCAAGTGTTAGGGTAATTTTATAATCTTATATTTACCCTTAATTACCCGATTTACCTTTAACTATAGTAAATAAAATTTACCGTAGTTACTATTCACAATGCCCAAAAATAAAGAGTAGCTTATTAACATAATTTGGACCCACTTATTCCAAATATGGAATCCATTTTTCCAAATTCAATACACAAAAGATGCAGAAATTTAATTAAAATTAATCCCGTTGTCGAAAGAAAACGGGTTTTTCTTTAAAACATTGCAAAAGATTGAATTGATTTAACCTACGAATTCAAGGTAAAATCAATGATAATGACATAAATTATATTTAATAGTAAAAATATATTCTATTTATACCTTAAATCCATTAAATATTATAATTTAACCACAGAAGATATTACGATGAAAAAAGTTGTTTTTAATTAAAATATAGCGTGTTTTTACTATTCATTAAAATATGAAAGTAATCGGAAAAATATCAAAAATTTATCTAATGTAAATTTTTATATCCTGATTCAAAAGAAGAATTTTATTTTGTCAAATTGAACTTATAAACATGTCAAAAACTATATTTAAAGTGGGTTCGCCATCAAAAGGCGGCAAAACTACATTTTTTGAAAAATACTTATTTTACCCGAAAAATTTATTTTGCTCTTATACCATGTTCTAGAAAATGTGAAAGATGAATAATAATGTTATAAAATTCAAAATTTAGTTAATACTATTCATAACGGCTAGTTGATGACAATATTATAATAATATATCGTTGTCTATTAAAACCGGGTATTGCGTACAACACACGCTATCGAGGAAGGTCGCGATTGCGTGTAATGCAAGCCAAGTCAGGGTTGCGTGTTGTGAAAGAATCCTTAGTTGTTTTGTATAACAGAATCCAACCATATTTCATTTATACATTGAATACATATATATATATATATACTCAATGTTGTGTAGAATAACTATTATCAAAATTGTGTGTAACATGATCCAAGAATAGTGTTGCGTATACTATAAGCTAATACGGTGTTGCGTATAGAGCAAGGTAATATTGGTGTAGAATACAACACAAGACATTAATGAAATTAAAATAATATTTTTCATAAAATCTTGGGGTGTTACAATTATGAAACATAAAAGAAAAAATATGAATTGAAAATTGATGGATGTCAAATGTATAAAAAATAGTATGAGTATGTGGTTAAATAAATTATCGATCTTGCAAAGGAGAATGAAAATAAACCTTCTCACAGAATTTGTCTATGTTTACATTATTTTAATTCAAGATTTATTTGTTCAACTGAGTTGAAAGAACACATGATATGTCATATAATAGATCATAGTTTTAAATTTTTGTCAAACCACGGTGAATAAATTAAAGTATCTTGCTACTAGGGTAACACTATAGTTTTTGGACTACCTAATATGAATACTACTATAAGAAATGATGAATATAATATTGGGGAAATGAAAATGAGGGTTTAATATGTCCCATGTGATTAACCCATTGTGTTTGTGAATTTAAAGGGGTAGGAAAATATTTCATTATATGCTAGGTTTATTAAATATTCAACATTTTCAACCACATGAAATCTATATAATTTGAATTCAAACAATGAATAGTGAGACACCGATTTTATATATCTATATGATCTGTTGAATGACATGATAATAAATGATATTATTTTTGAACATATGATCCTAAACGAAGGTCGTGTTTGATGGTTATGATCTATGAAATAATAAATGATACTTTAAAAGAATGAATATTGATTCACAAAGACCATTAATCACATGTAAAATTACCTAACTACGGTTCATATCAATATGAGAAATATTAATCATTTCCTTAGAATGATTTTTGGTACCTTACAATAATTCCATGGAATTAATTACATTATAAAAGTGACAAGTCTATAATCTAATTAATGTGTGATGTGGATAGAATAATTCAAGATGAGAAATTTCATTACCCAACTAATTCTCCTCAGTGAAATATAAGTGATCATGAGTATCCAAAAGTTGTAAATAAACTATGAGATCTTCATCATTAGTTTTCAATGGATTTAGTGAAATATTTTGGGGTATAAAGCAACACTCAGAGGACATGGATAGTTATATTGGTAAATTATGACATTCCACCATAGTTATTCATGAATCAGAAGTACTTTTTTCTTTGGTTGTATAAAGACAATAAACAACATAGAAATTATATTTATGTTTATTTTGATCCACTAGACTAATATTGAAATTTATTTGAGATTCATGTGATTTTTTGTTTTATACTCATACAAATATAGAGTTTTCATATAGCTCCATTTTTTAAAGATGATAAAAGTATTTCTTAATCAAAGAAATTTCAGGGAGTATTTAATTTGTGTAATTTTATGGTGACCCATTTCTGAAGAAGATACACACTTTAATAAGATGAAACAATCCATAGAGATAGTGTTTCTAGGAAATTGAAAATTTTTACCATGATAAAATTGATGTTCTACGGTCATATAGTTCGCCACTAATTATGGGAGGGTGAATCAGTGGATCTATTTATAAATTTCTACAAAAAAGGAACCAATATATGTTTAAAAATTTGAATTTTATATGATATATAATGTTCTTAGATGAGTATTTCAAGGAAATCATTTCTAGAAAAAGATAAGCGATGAAAGATCATTTATTCTTTGTAGTGTGATGACAACAATGAACTCATTATTTATAATAGAACCACCAGTATCTAGTATGTTCTCCTATTGAAATGAATGAATAATATCTTTAGTGAATTTCAGTATGTCTCTACCTCTGAGAATAAGATATTTTTCATAACCATTTATTTTCAATTTTTATATGGTTATCACCTAAACATCATTCATGTCAGACTTCCTTATAATACTTTTAGAAAGTTTGGAGTGTGAATGAGAGTGTGTACACACATCATAGTATTCTTCCTTATCAAAAAAATCACATGATAAATAGGAATAGGATCAACTGTCCTCAACAAAAATGATCAATGCAGTAGTAAGAAATGATCATTTTTCTCTTTATACTCTCTCTTTGATACACCAGTTATTCTACATATTTTGATATCAAGTCGTTAATTTTTCAATACATAAACAATTCATTCTTCTTCATTTTTTCATGTTTATATTAATAAAAATTATATAATTTAATATAAAAACTCCACATTATCCATGGTATTGCGATATTTATATCCAAATATGGTCAACATGTTATGAAAATTTCACTAGTTTTGATTCATTTAAATACATTCTAGTATTTTTCATGTTATTCATTTAAATATATATAATGAAAAAAATATTACATTTTTTAAAATATATATAAAACTCATGGGTATTTTGAATTTATTTTGATGAGGGAATGTATGGTGCTTCGTGGTATTTCAATTTGCCTCATGGTGAAAATGTTTCTCACATCACTAAATATAATTTGGTTTTATTCAAAAATATCATAGTCATTCACAATTCATCAAAATTATTTTGATGTTTAACAAATAAATAAAAAGTTCAAGCTTCATCTAGTTCAATATCAAATCTAATCTCCTTTGATATTTTATAGAGTATTAGGACCTTTCAAAAATAGAGTGGAACTTTATTATGTTCCAATTTCAAAATCTCTTATCTAATTCTATTTAATATAATTAAACGAACTATACAATTTTATTTTTACCTTATGATGTACTTTGGTTAGCCTTACCATGTATTTGAACCTTAAAATTGTTTTTATACCATAAAAAGTTTATAATCAACTATAAAAAGATTCCTAAACAATATTAAAATGTTCCAAAATAACCTTATGAACTCTATATAACCCATATAAATATTTGAAACTAATACTTATGAACTATTATGTAATATTTTAATAACTATAATTATAGCCTAGTAATATTTTAGGAACTAATTTTATACTACCAATACATAATTTTCTTAATTCAGTAATTATGTAGAGAGCCATCACAATACATCACTAATCTTCTTAAACATCTCAAAAACACATCAAACATATTCTAAAACATATTTCTCATCTTAAAAAAATAATTTATATTAAATATAAAATTCGTAACAATTACAATAGGTTCATCCACCAACCACATTGGATTTGGTATTAAGCTTGTTCAACTCTTTAAAAAATATAATTGCTTACATCAATTAGCATTAAATCAGATCCATTCTTAGGTGAGGATAATCTTGAAATCATATTATAATATTAATTATTTCATTTCTGAGAATTGTATCTCTTAGTTTTTATAAAATGGCCATGTAATTATTATTCTTCCTAACATATAAATATAATTGATTACTTCGTGTATAATTAAATCATATCATTTCTTTAGTGAAGAGAATGTTGAAACCAAAATATATGATTAATTATTTATTTTTAGAGAATTAAATCTCATTGTTTTTTTAAATGGCCATGTAATTCTAATTCTCTCCAACAAAACTCTTGAGCTCAGTAGTTCAATTATTACAATTTTAATGATAATAATAGATTTGTATTTAGAATAATGATTATATATAGTTATTTTTATTAACCCCCTTTAACAACACATTAAAAAATTGTGTTGGTATTTTCCAATGCCTCTTAAGTATGATAGTGGGGTTGAACATTCTTGTTCATCCTAAAATCAGAAACCTGTCAATGGGTATAACAATGGAGAATATTTCAGAAAGCTAGTATGAGGTAGGAATGATTTCTAGATTTATATCACCATTGGAAAACTATATTTAATGAACATAGACCTAATATCAATGTTCTTTCATCTTGAGCGTTTAAAATAATTTTTAAACTATTAAATATATGTTTTATTTCCACATGAAATATTCAATGGTATTTTTATATTCACCCTAAATCGCAATGGTTATCCTTCATCCAAAAATTAAGTGTATTTTCACCAATAGAAGAAATATATTCAGAATATATGGTACTTAGTATAATTGAGTTCTATTTCATATATTTGCATCTTATATATATTCTTCTTGTTAATCCAAATATATTTTAGGAAGACGATGAGAACATGGGAATATTTTTATTTTATAAACAAAAAGTACTAATGTGATTAAGAATTTAAATGGATTTTTTTGTTGTATTTTATTATGTATTTAATATATAAATATTATTCAAAACCACATTATATAATTTTAATTTTGTGAAGTGATGGTTCTTGGGCATTGGGAGATTAATGAATCAGGATTGAATAGGTTGAAAAAATAATTAAATTAATTTTATAATAATTGGTTCAAAAAATTGGTATAATTCTTAATGTATTTGTATGATTAATTAATACTATGTATGAGTCACCTATTAGAAATTTTATAATTGTATGATTCCTTAGTCATTTCAGAGGAGATGGTGTTTCTGTGCGTTTCACTTTCCATGCATCAAATATTTAATTTATAAGGTATTAAAAGTATTTATGAGTCAATAAAATTCGCGTGTGAGTCATTTTGAATGTGTGTATGCATCATCATAGATACAATTGACTTAATATATAAGTATATCTATATATGTGTGTGATTGGTTTGGGATATGTGTATTTTTTTGTTTTTAACACTGTATGAGTTATTTGAGATCCTAGGGAAGACCATATGTGTCACATTATATTGCACATGAGTAATCTGAAGTTCCCTTTGTCTCAACCCCTTTGTATAAATTTAAATTTTTCAAAGGAGAAAATCATAATTTCTAGAATATTAATGATAAAGGAAATTTTAATTTCAGCTAATGTATGTGTTGATAATTCATGGATTAAATAGAAAAAATGTGACTTATGATTAAATAAAAGTAATATGGAAGTATTTAATTAGTAATAAACGGTTACACTATAATTAAGCGGTGTTTGAATAGTTTTTTCTAAACATGAATGTTTCTTATGTAATTATATGTTTCATATGATGTGTAATTTCCTAGATAAAATATACTACCTTGATTATTAAAACTATTTTTAAATTGTAATAGTGTAACACCCCAAGGTTACACGGTACTTTTCCCTTTGAATAATACAATGACTTGTGTTGTACGCAACTTCGAGTCCAAACACACCACAGCCCATCAAACTAGCCATTATGAATAGTAATACCCAATTTTTGAAATTTTATGAATTTTATCTTTCAAAATGGACTTCATTTTGGAATTTGGACTATCAAAATTATATTAGGGTGAATTTTTTGTAGTTTTCTGAAAACATACAATTATTGATGAATAGTGAAAAACACTAAGTTATTATTTAAAACCATCTTTTTATTTAAATAATTATTTATTTTATTTAAATTTATTTTTGGTCAAAATAGATACATAATACTTATATATGTTCAATGTAATTCATTGGAGTCTATTTAAAATAATTTTAGATATATAAACATTTTATTGAACTTTTTACCGTCTTTTACCCACCTCCGAGGAGCATTTTCAAATTTACATAAAACATAATTTTCCCACTTCTGGGAGTTTAATTTTAAAAATCTGAGAGACATGGTTGATATCATTATGTAAAATTTGGTTCAATAAGATGAAAATATTTTTTGGTGAATAGTAAATTTAAACTTTTATTTACCACGGTTTAAAGTAAATAGGGTAATTAAAGGTAAAAATAATCATATTATTACCCTAAAAAATGTACTAATTCTATTGGGTAATTGTTATTCAACCAAAAACAACCTTAGGACTAAAATATGATCCTTTAGGTCCACTTGGATTAGATTAGGACATTTATTATTATTTAATTCAAAGAAGAGTTAAAAGTGTTAAATTCATGTTTTCATAACAAAAAATTTTTAATATAGGTTTATAGACAATATATTTGACTATAAATATTCATTGGAAAGATAAAAATATTTCCTAAATAAAGGTATTTTATTTATAATTTTTAGCCATTACATTGGAAAATTTTTTTATGACACAATGATGATACAGTAATCACCTTATTAATGAATGATTAAAATAATTGATATTATAAATATCCAAATAAATATAATTTGAAACTTTTAATGAATTAAACTATTTTGATAGGTTAATATTACATGTTAGGGTTGATTAAAAGAATTTATTTTTATGTAATGATGTTGTTATGAATTTAACAAAAAAAAGAAAATAGTGTCAAAATTGACATAAAAGACTTTTTAAAACAAATATTATATTATTAATTGATATTCTATTCCCAAAAATCTTAGGTTCTAAAAAAGGTCTTAATTAATATTATATATTTCATTAATTTACCACTTTATATTCTCTTGGAAGTTTAAAGTATTTTTATTAACCATATAATATAAAAATACAAAGAGACCCGGTAAATGTCAACCTATTTAACTAAGAGTTCAATCTAAAAAATAAAGTTAATATAGTGACCCAAACCTGTCTAAAACCTATTGGATTAGTTTTTTTCGACCCATCCTCAGATTATACTTGAAATAAATTAGTTTGGTGCCATTAAAAATGGAAAATTATTTTATTATAAAATAATATTTCAATGTTTTCCTAATGTCCGCATCACCCCTCTTGTAAGAGGGAACTTACCTCCTCTCAAATGCACACCTTCAAATCCATTTGGCTTAGACAAAACCTGACCAAATATCCTCTCAAATGTATCTTATTTATCCTAGAGGCATTACTTTAGTCATAATGCCAACATATTGATCCCTTTTGATCAAATCAAAAGGAAGATCCCAAAGAAGAGGTAAATATTTCATCACATCTTTCAAGATCATTTCTTCTTCCACTTCTTCTTTATTTATTGTATCTATTATAAAATAATAACTTCTGTATATTATATATATTTTTAAGTTATTATAAATATTGTAAAACAATATTCATTATTTTATACATCCTATGAATGACATGTCAACATACATGCATACGTACATATTACAATCTCCGCGTCATGGTGTTGTTTGTTATTCAAGCAATTCATCATTTGGATAGGTATAATAATGAGTATAAATGATGTAAATAATAAATATAACATGATAATTATTCTTTATATATTATATAGCATCTAATTATATGTGATTTTAATATCAAAAGAATGATATGGTCCTCGTGCGAACGTGCGGTTTACCGTCTCCAAGAACATGATGGGATTCATTCCCCAATGTATTCATTCAAGAATAATATTAATTTTATGATTAAAAATAATGTTTCTAAACAAAATATAATTCTTTATATGAATCAAATACAACCTATCCATAATAAACAATACTTATATAACAGAGGATATAAAGGAAAACGAGTCAGTTAACACTCGAAACGATGATAATACTGAAATGTCATTAACAAAGCAATATTAAAAGATCATATATGATATCATATTATTGTATATGGTTCTTTAATAATTTAATAATTATTATTTGACCATTATACAGGAGGTTAACATACCCTCAACCAAGGAAAAGTACAAGGTAAGGGTTAATTTCGATTTCTCTTTATTATCCGAGGTTGTTTTTACGTAAGTATCTATTGGGGCCTCTTTATCATCCACATCCGTGTTTTCATGAAAATTTATTTCAAAACATTTTTACTATTTACTAGACAATGGGTTAAAGTCAATTATACCCTTATTTTACCTTATATTCTTTGAAAGAAATCTTCCTGTCATTTTCCAAACAAGGTACTTTATAACCCTTTCGACAAAATTTAGGTAAGAATGTTTTTTAACATATACAGTGGGTGCGGCTACTTTCCACAATTATAAAATCATCTAAGCTTTCCATAAAATCTTATAAGACTATTTTCAAAATAATTTTTTTATTTTATAATTATATGCCTTTTAAATGATTTCGAAATAGAAAGAGATATTTCCCAAAAAAAAGTTTTGATTTCATCTGTGTCAGCAACCATTGATGGATTTTAAGATTATTTGAAGATAATTTATTATGATACAAATCATACATATTTTATTGAAGGTTTTGTGATATATTTGACTAGGGATGTGTTGTTTTTACACCATTCATGGATTATGGATAAATTATTGACATTTCTTATGCCAGTTTTAATACGAATGTTTATGTTATGTTTAAACCTTTTAATATGAGAAATTAATTTGACATAGTAAGTGACGGGAGGAGCCTGCTATAGCTCCTCGATGCTTTGGTAGGTCTCCTGAGACAAACTAGTGTCTTGGCACAAGGCCTTGATAAAATTTTATTTGTAGTCATTTCACAGGGCCTTGACTATGTGGCTATGAAGTCTGGCATTATGCATTCCATCATTATGAAAGTGGATATTGATATTGCATGCGATTATTAAACTAGTAGAATATCCATGTAAATAAGTAAATTGAATTATTTGATTATATATTTTCCATATTATTCTGATGATCGAGTTTAAAAGGCAATTTTTAGTCATATAAATTGCCTTAAATGTTTATGCTTATTTATGAAAGTTTCCACTATATTGTAAACCTTACTGAGCATCTGAGCTCACCCATTTCAATGATTTATTTTTTCTAGGATGAAAATAAGTATATTATGACTGACCAGCAGGGATAGTCTATGCGATATATCTGTGGTTAATGAAGAACATTTTGTTGTTTTTTTCATTTAATGATGTAATGTAAAAATATTAAATGTATCTAATATTTCCAATGCTTCTAAAGTAATCGGTCATTCGAGACTTGATCTTTTGTGATCATGAAAATTTTATGTAATAATGCACCAACTATGGGTATCTAGGGTCGGGGTGTTATAGTTGGTATCAGAGGATGTTTAGTACAAACCTTAGAAACTAGATTTAAATAAACATTGATTAGAACACATTATCCTAACATATACTTTGAGTATAAGTATAGAAGTACTTCTTAAAAATTTGGTACTATAGATATTTTGTGAGTTTTAAAATAAATACATCCTTGTCTATATACGAGCAGGTATAGTTGGCTCTGGCATAGTTGTACTGAAGGTTAAAACCCAAAAACATTGCTTTGAGTTGGACTCGAATGTGAACTGGTGCACGAAAATAGGCCTTGCTGCACTCATGGTTACGGCACTCCTGGGGGATATGCTTAGGATAATTATCATTTTAATTACAAAGAATTATGAAGGATATATGAGTATATACTTCCTCAATGAAAACATTTATATGATTATGGATTATATCCAAAAAATGTTCAGTTTATATTAACTCTTTACAAGTTTGGAATTATGTATTTCGATTCATAAACGAATATAGTTTACGCCGTTGTTTAGAAATAGAACCTAGTAGAAGGAATGGAAACTGTATCAACGCACGTAATCCATATAGGGATTTCCCCCAACTCAATATAATTATAGTAGAGCTGGTGATGAAACTATTGCTGATCATCTTTTCACCATACTAGGACAACTCACACAGGTTATAAAAAATATCATTATCCATATAGAGCACCCTGATCCATAATGTGTAAGATCAATGTTAGACCGCTTTATGCGTCAAAAAACACAAATATTCAATGGGACTATAAATAAATTTGTATATGATATGTGGATATGTCCCTTAGAGAAAATATTTCATTCTTTGGGTAGTAGATAAAGGGAAAAAGCATTCATGGCAGTTTATCACCTCACAGGAGATGCAGATCAATGGTGGTCAT
This sequence comes from Viscum album, assembly GCA_963277665.1. Taxonomy (NCBI): domain Eukaryota; kingdom Viridiplantae; phylum Streptophyta; class Magnoliopsida; order Santalales; family Viscaceae; genus Viscum; species Viscum album. Next base: position 368,789,152 of record OY728146.1, read on the forward strand.
TGATTCAAAACAAAAATGATGACGATGAAGTATCAAATATGGAATATAGGGTGTTTAAGGATATTTTCTTAGAAAAATACTTTCCTCATGACCACCGAGCAGATATGGAAAGACAATTTCTAATTCTGAGGCAAAAGGAGGATGGGAATGGTGCAATGTATAACGATAACTTTACAAGGTTAACAAGGCATGTTGTAGATTATATATGTAACACAAGAGGTAATATTGATCATATATTTGATGGTTTAAAACCATATCTTTTTCGAGCATTAGTCTCAGAATACTTCTCGTCGTATGAAGATATTGTATCATGTGCTATCAAGATAGAAAAGGAATTCCCTAAGTCTTGCGACTTTAAAGCAAAGAAATAGAAGAAGAGATCTACTGAACACTCTGGGAATTGAAATAAGGGGAAGAAGGGAATAGTTGAATATCCATCCTATAGTAAATGTTGGAAGAAACACCCCTGTACATTCTGGGAGGGAATGGTAGTCTGTTACATGAGTGGTGAAAAAGGCCACCAATTTCGTGATTTCAAGGGGAAGACAGATGTTGTCCATGATAAATTTTACAATTGTAGAGAAAGGGGGCATTATGAAAATGAGTTTCCTAATAGCCAAGGAAACATACCTTAGAAAAGTCCAAGGGATTAAGGCCAAGTTTATGCAATCACTACTGCTGAGGTTGAAGCTCCAAAAGACGTGGTGGTAGGTAATTTAATGTTTTTCTCAAGTTTAGAAAATGAATTATTTGATTCTAGATCATCACATTGTTTCATATGTTCCCAGTTTTCTATGAAAATAATATATTTCCAATTTTATTTAATAAGGGAGTTGTCACTAAAAAATATTAAGGGAAGTTTCATTTCAACAACATTTTGTGAATAAGTCACCATTATGACATATAAATGTTCTTTATATGTTGACGTCATCATCATACCCATGATTGAATGTGATATAATACTCGGTATAGATTGGATTTCTAACCAAGATGCAAAAATATATTGTAAGAATAAGGAGGTTACAATTCTTGATGATGATAAGGGTTACCCTATCATTAGAGCAGAAATGTCACAACCTGATTCTTATCTTGATCCACCCCCAATATCTCAAATAAATTCAGTTATAGGGGAGGAATATAATGAAATAACTGTGGGTGAGGAAAAGAATGTTTAGATAGAGGATATACCTATTGTGAAAGAATATGTTGATGTGTTTCCAGAAGATTTACTTAGACATCCTCCAGATCGACAAAATGAGTTTTCCATTGATTTAATTCTTTGTTCAAGTCCCATATCTAAGTCCCCTTATAGAATGGACATTATGTAATTAGTGGAACTAAAGAAACAATTAGAGGAATTGAGTTATAAGGGATTTATTCACCCTATTGTTTCACCATGGGGAGCCAATGTATTTTTGTTAAGAAAAATGATGGATCTAGGAGGTTGTGCATTGATTATAGAGAGATCAATGCTATAACGATAAAGAACAAGTATCCCCTACCCTGCATTGATGATTTATTCGACCAAATTCAGAGAGGTCAATATTTTTCAATGATTTACATTTGATCTAGATATCATTAGTTGTGTGTGAAAAAGGAAGACATTCCGAAAATAGCATTTCCAACCAGGTGTGGGCATTAAGAGTTTACTGTAATGCATTTTGGGATGACTAATGCACCCTCTATTTTCATAGATCTAATTAACATAGTTTTCTAGGAATATCTTGATGAAATTTTAGTGATATTTATTGATGATATCTTGGTATACTCCAAAATATATGAAGATCATGAAAATCACTTGCGCACCATTATGAAAACCCTCAGACAAAATCAATTATATGGGAAGTTTAGCAAGTGTGAATTCTGGCTTCAAGAGATTACTTTTCTTGGCCATATTGTCATTAAGAATGGAATCTCTATTGATCTTTCAAAGACCAAGGAAACACAAGAATGGCCAGCACTGATGAGTATAACTGAGTTATTTAGTTTTATTGGTTTAGCTGGTTATTATCAAAACTTCATCCATAATTTTGCCCGATTGGCAACCCCATTAACCAAGATCACACGTAAAGGGGTTAAATTTGTTCGTACAAAAGAGTGTGAAGAATTTTTTGATGAACTGAATATGAGATTAGTCAATGCTCCTATATTGACTCTACCATCGAGGAATGATGGGTTCGTTATTTATAGTGATGCTTCAATGAAAGGACCTGGTTGTGTCCTTTTTCAGAATGATAGGGTTATTGCCTATACATCACGATAGCTAAAAATTAATGAAAAAAACAATCCTACTAATGTTCTTAAGTTGGTATCTATAATATTTTCTCTGAAGTAATGGAGACATTATCTTTTTGGTAAAAAATGTGAGATATATGTTGATCACAAGACATTGAAATATATTATATCTCAGAATGACCTCAACATGAGGCAAAGTAGATGGGCTAAACTACTCAGGGATTATGATAGCATTATACACTACCACCCGGGGAAGGAAAATAAGGTGGCAGATGCTTTGATTAGAAAGGATCATGGAGTTTTGAACAAGATGAGAGTTGAAAGGGATCCTATTTTAATGGGTCAAGTGAAATTGGATATGGGAATAATCATGGAAGGTGAAAATAAATACTTTTTGAAATGGTTTCCAAACGATATTTACTAGAAAGAATAAAATTTTGTTAGGCTAATGATGAGGAGTTTGAAAAGATAATTAAATATGTGAATGATGAGAGATTGATCGTATTCATATATGAAGAAGGGATTTTGAAATTTGGGAAGACACTTCATGTTCCTTATATACCAGATCTGGAAAGGGAATTGTCAGATGATGCTCATAGCTCCTATTTCTCTATACACCTTGGTAGTACTATGATGTATAGAGATTTTAAGGGACACTTTTGGTTAGAAAACAATAATAGGGAGATTTTTTATTTTTTGTCAAGATGTATGGTTTGTCAACAAGTGAAAACTGGAAGGAAACTTCTTGGGTGAGTCATTAAACCTCTTCCCATACCAGAGGGGAAATGGGATAACATTATTATGGACTTTGTCATGGGACTACCAATAAATCCTATAAGGAATGATGAAATATGGTTAATTGTTGATCATCATACCAATTTAACACATTTTATTCCTATAAGAGAATATTTATCACTTGAACGTTTGGAAAGAATATTTATTAATGAAGTTGTAAGACATCATGGAGTACCCTTATCGATTGTTTCTGATTGTGATCCCTGTTCTACATCATGATTCTAGAAAAATCTTTAGAAATCCCTGGATATTGAACATCGTTCGATCACTACCTACCACCCTCAAACTAATGGATAATCAAAACGAACTATTAAAACCATATAAGACATTTGAGATCTTTCTCACTTGACTTTCAAGGTATGTGGGATCAATATATACCTCTGGTAGAATTTCCCTATAACAATAGCTTCCATTCAAGTATTCAGATGGCAACATATAGAGCGTTATATGGAAAGAGATGTCGCACACCAACATGTTTGGATGATGTTGGTGAAATAAAACACATAGGCCCAGAATTTGTTAAGTAAACGATTGAAAATGTGAAAGTAATCCAAATCCACATCAAAGAAACTCAAAGTAGGCAGAAGAGATATGCTGATAACTGAAGGAAGGATTTGGAATTTCAGGTAGGAGATCATGTTTTCTTGAAGGTATCTATATGGAATGAAATTATATGATTTGGTAAGAAGGGTAAATTGAGAGGTAAATCAGACCTTTTGAAATTCTAGAATGAATTAGGGTTGTAGCTTACCGTTTGGCAATGCCGCCAAGTCTCTCCAAGGATCATGATGTGTTCCATGTACCACTATTGATAAAATACATGCCTGACCCAATGCATGTACTCACCTATGACGAAATAGAACAGGAACCTGATCTTTCTTATTATAAAGAGACTATCATGATTCTGGATACCAGAGAACAAATTTGGAGAAACTGGACGACTCATCCCGTAAAAGTTCAATTGAGAAATCATAAGATGGAAGAGGCAATGTGGGAACCTGAGGAACTTATGATGAAGAACCACCTGAATATTTTTTTGCTGCAATATTCTAGATATTTTGAGGACAAAATTATTTATAGGAGGGGAGAATGTAACACCCCAAGCTTCCACAGTATGTTTCTCTTTGAATAATACAATTTCTTGTGTTGTACGAAACTTTGAGTTCAAAAAAACCACAACCTATCAAACTAGCTGTTATTAATAGTTATACCCACTTTTTTAAATTTTATCATTTTTATCTTTCAAAATAGACTTCGTTTTTGTGATCAGAATATGAAATTAGCATTGGGTGAATTTTTTGTATTTTTTTGGAAACATTCAATTTCTGATGAATAGTTAAAAACACTAAGTTATTATTTAAAACCTAATTTTTATTTAAATAAATATTTATTTTATTTAAATTTATTTTACTTCAAAATAAATACATAATACCTATATAGGTTTAATGGATTTCATTGGAGTCAGTTTATAATAATATTATATATAAATAAATTTTATTGAACTTTTTACCCTCTTTTACCCACCTCCTAGGAGCATTTGAAACTTTACATAAACATAATTTTACTACTTCTGTGAGTATAATTTAGAAAATCTGAGAGACACGATTGAAATCAATAAGTAATATGTGGTTAAATAATAAGAAAATATTTTTTGTGCGTAGTAACTTTTAACTTTTATTTACCATGGTTATAAGTATATAGGATAAGTAAAGGTAAAAATAATATTATTATTACCCAAACAGATATCCTAATTATATTGGATAAGTTTTATTCGACCAAAAACAACCTTAGGAATAAAATATGATTCTTTAGGTCCACTTCCATTAGATTAGGACATTTATTATTATTTAATTCAGAGAAGAGTTAAAAGTGTTAAATTAATGTTTTCATAACTAAAACATTTTTAATATAGGGTTACACATATATAAATTCGACTATAGATATTAATTAGAAATCTATAAATATTTCATAAATAATGGTATTTTATTAATAATTTTTAGACATTATATAATGAAATTTTTTTATGACACAATGATGATGCAGTAATTACCTTATTAATGAAATATTAAAATTATTGATATTATAAATATCCAAATAAATCAAATTTTAGACTTTAAATTAATTAAAAAAATTATATGGATTAATACAAAATTTTAGGGTTTATTAAATTAATTTTTTTCGAATTAATAATGATGTTATTCATTTAAAAAACAAAAGTGAAAATAGTGTCAAAATTGACCAAAAAGAGTTTTTAAAACAAAAATAATATTTTTAATGGATATTATATTCCTAAAAATCTACATATTGGCCAAAGGTCATAAATAATATTATATATGTCATTAATTAACCAATTTTGATTGTCTTTGATGTTTATAGTATGTTTATTTATCATAGAATATAAAAATATAAAGACACATGGTAAATGTCAAACAATTTACTTGAAAGTTAAATCTAAAAAGATTTAGTTAATATAGTGACCCAAACTTGACTAAAACCTATTGGTTGAGTGTTTCTCGACCCATCCCCACCTTAGGCTCAAAATAATTTATTTTTGATGCATTATTATCTGAAAATGATTATATTATAAAATAATATTTTAACGTTTTCATAAAGTTCCCCTCACCCCTCTTATAAAAGGGAACTTGACCTTCTCTCAAATTCACACATTCAATTCCATTTGGATGGGCCAAAACCTGCCCAAATATCCTCTATACTATACTCACTTCATCCAAAATGTCATTCTTTAGTCAGAAAGCCAACCTATGTAACTCTTTCGATCAAATCAAAAGGAAGAACCTGAAAAAGTGATAAATATTTTATCACCTCTTTCAAGTTATTTTCTTTTTCCACTTCCTCTTTCTTGGTTGTTTCTATTATAAAAAAATAAATCCAGTATATTCTATATACTATTATGTTATTATAAAAATGTTACAACCATATTAATTATTTTATCATTCCTATGAATGACATGTCACCATACATGTGTATATACGGATTACCGTCTCCACGTCCTAGTGTAGTTTGTTATTCAAACACTTTATCTTTTGGATGGGTATAATAATGTGTATAAATGATGTAAATAATAAATTTAACATGATAATTATTCATTATATTAGATATACCAAAAAATTATATATGATTTTAATATCAAAAGAATGATATTGTCTCTCGTGTGTTCGTACTGATTACAGTCTCCCCGAACGCGGTGAGATTCATTCCCCATCATATTCATTCAAGAATAAAATTTATTTTATGATTAATAATAATGTTTATGAACATAATATAATTCTGTATATGAATAAAATACATCATATTCATAACAAACATTACTTACGTAACAAATCATATAAAGGCAATTAAATCAGTTAACACCCAAAACGATGATACTACTGAAATATCACTAGAAATGAAATATTAAAAGATCATATATGATATAATATTAATGTATATGGTTCTATTATAATTTAATAATAATTAATTCTTCATTATACAAGAGTTTTACCTACCCTTTACCAAGTAAAAGTACAAGGTAAGGGTTAATTTCACAATCTATTTTTTATCTGAGGTTGTTTTTACATAAGTATCTACTGGGGCCTCTTTATCATCCACATCCATGTTTTCTTAAAATTGTATTTCAAAACATTTTTAATATCTACTAGAGAATGGGTTAAAGTCATTTATTCCCTTATTTAACCTTATATGTTTTGAAAGGAATATTTTCGTCCTTTTCCAAACAAGGTACTTTATCACCTTTTCGACCAAATTAAGGTAAGAATGTTTTTTTAACATATACTACGGGTGCAGTTATTTTCCACCGTTATAACATCATCGATGCATTCCATACAATATTATATTAATATTTTCAAAATAAATGATTTATTTTATAATTATATGACTATTAATTGATTTCAAAATAGAAAGTGATATTTCTCTATAAAAGTTTTGATTTCATCTATGTCTACATCCATTGATGGATTTTAAGCTTGTTTGATGTTAATTTATTATGATACAAATCTTATTTATTGTATCGACGGTTTTGTGATATGTTTGACTATGTATGTGTTATTTTTACACCATTTAGGGTTTATGGATAATGTATTGACATTTAGTATGCTAGTTTTTATACGAATGTTTATGTTATGTTTAAACCTTTTCATATGAGGAATGTGTTAGACTTAGTAAGTGATTGGTGGAGCCCGCTATAGCTTCTTGATGCATTGATAGGTCTCATGAGACAAACTAGTGTTTTGGAACAAGACCTTGACAATATCTTATTTGTAGTCTTTTCACAATGCCTTGACTATGTTGTTGTGAGGTCTGGAATTATGCATTCCATCATTATGAAAGTGTTTATTGATATTGAATGCGATTATTCGAATAGTAGAATATCCATGTGAATAAGTAAATGGAATTATTTGATTTTATAATTTACACATTATGCTGAAGTTCAATTTTTAAAGGCTTTTGTTTTAGTCTTATACATTGAATTAATTATTTATTCTTATTTATGAAAGATTGCACTATATTGTTAACCTTACTGAGCATCTGATCTCACCCCTTTCTATGATTTATTTCTCCCAGCATATGAAGAAGTATATTTTGACTGACCTACAGGGATATTCTGTGGGATATGAATGTGGTTAATGAATAAAATGTTGTGGTTGTTTTTAATTTTAGGATGTAATGTAAAAATAAGAATGTAGCTTGTATTTCCAACACTACTAATCTAATCGGTCATTTGAGATTTGATCTTTTGTGACCATTCAATGGTTATGTAATAATTCACAAACTCTAGGTTACTGGGTTCTGGTAGTAACAAATTGATTGATTTTTCAAGGATTTAATTTCAAATATTCTTACTTATTTTATCATATATTGAAGACTAAAAAATAATAAAAAATATCAGTAAATTTTATTCACATGAATTTTTGAATATAAATTCCAATAATAAGTGTATAAAAGGTGACCGAATATTGATACATAGTATAGAGAGATAATATAAAAGTTGAAAAGAGTCATTTCTACTAAAATATTCTAAATAACTCAATTCATGAGAATAAGTTGAAAACATGATAATTTTTTGTATGAATATTTTTTCATACAAATAGAAGTGGTGAATTGAAACTACGCAATAGGGGAAGGAGAAGAGGAAATCAACACATAGAAAACAATGTAGTAGTCTATGTTTGTGAAAGAATTTTTTTTACTATCATTCATATCATTTTATGTGTTGGGTGAACATGTGGTTTGGATTCACATAAACTCTATTAGGAGGCTTGTAACATGTGTTAATGGAATAACCCCACACAATTATACTCATAGGTCAATTCCAATGGGGTATGTGAGAAAAGATAATTCTATATCACACTCATGAACATCATTATCATTTTGGGTAGTGAAAATTTTAAATATATTATTCCCATTGAAATGATATTTTTTATCTATAACTTATAAAATAACACTACACATAAATAGGTGGAAAAGGATATTTCAGATTTAACAAAAAAATAATTCAAATAACTTATTCACCCCCCATAAAAATTATTTTATTGATCCTACGAGTAGTTTCTTAAGCGGTGTTTGATCCTAGTTTCATATTCTTTGTGAAAATCTATTTGTAGGTCAGTTTTTTCTAGTTTCTCATTAATTATTGTTATTTAATTGAATTATAATGGAAAATATTAACTCAGTGAATTTTAATGGGATTCTCAACTTTAATGGGAAAAAGTATCATATATAGAATTATATGATAGTTCTTTATTTACATTACATCAATTTATATGTGTTGGAGTCTTCTACTGATTATCTTCTTCATCTTGTTGAGAATGAATCATTGAAAAATACATAAAAGATGAATTTTGAATTGATCTAAATTCTCATAATTACATATTGTATTCAATTTTAGAGAAATATATTTTTAAAGTTAAAGGAATAAAAACATAAAAATCCCTATGGAATAAGATGAAAAATATCTATAAAAGTAATACTAAAGTAAATCAGGAAAGTTTTTCAAATTTAGTGGTGGATTTATAGTGAAATTGGGATTCATGATTACTAAAATAAGGATAGATCATTTAAAAGGTTAAATGTATTTTTGATATTGATAAAAGTATTTGGAGAGAAGTCTGAATATTTCATAGTGGACTGAAAAATTTATTGTACCGTAGATGATATGTTCAATGCAATGGTCTCTTCTTTGGAAAATGGATATCCAAGAACCCTAACTCTTTATGACAAATGTCATTATTATTAATTTTCAAATTACTAATGAATATATTTTGATGAAAATTATTACTAATAAAAGTGATATTTCCATTAAAGGCTTGAAGAATGAAATGTCAAAGAAAGTTGTTGTTGCAGATGATGCCAGTAGTTATCATTTTAATGAAGCAGTTGATGAAACATTTGATAAACTTATATCCATTATTATTATAGGAATGAGTAATATAAATGGGATATATAAGTCAAATATCCAAATGACATTATTCATGTTTCGATACATTATACACTTTGTAGTAAACTATCTAATGTCGAAAAATGATTATGACCATGCTGATGATAAAGAAATACCTAGAAAATATTTAAGAAAAAGGATGAAAAGGTATAATAGTAATTATAAAATAAAAAATATTTTATTCTCGATATAAAATTTATAAACTTATTATCACATTTTTAAGAAAGTGCTGGATGTGAATATGAAGAGGATTTAGAAACATCCTATAATGAAGATGATGAATTTTTTTATTACTAGTGAAGTAAATGATGAAACTTTATCTAGTTATGAAAGTATTAATATTGGAATTTAATAATAATATATTAATATAAAATTTATGTTAATGATACATGTTAATGAATGTATCTCCAAAATCTCAAATACGGAAAATTTTATCTCAAATTAGAAGAAATATGGTTAATTTACCAAAAGAAAATAATATGATCATATATAAGAAAATCTCAAATTGGTAAAATAATTTTATGATCCAAAAACATTTATTGATGATTATAATGAATTAAAAATCAAGTTGTAAGAAACAATACTGGATAATGATAAATACCATGACCTTGTTCAACATAAACATTTCAATGATGAAGTAGTGATAATCAAATTTAAATACAAATCCAAGGGTTCTATTAAATTAGTTGTGTATAGTTAAATGAATGTTAATATTCAATGAGATCATAAAAACTATTATATAAGGGATAAAACATTTATAAAATTTTAAAGGAACATTAAAAGAAGAATAAATTCAAGAGGACCATTTCTGTGTTAAAAATTGATAAATTTTAAAAATAGTGAAAATATGGGAACATGAAATTAAACTCAATAATATTAAAGTTTGGTTACATAAAAAAGGATGTGAATAATACTAATGTTAAGATAAATAATTCAGGATTCCAAAAAAAATTATTTTAATTAAAAATCATCCTATATCGGTGACACAAAAATGGTGGTAAGATTGGTTTCAACGTCAAGAGATCAAGTAGTTTATAGAGGAAAATAAATTTCCATGGATTTTATTGGTATAGAAAAGGATTATAGAATAATAAATCATATTTAGGTTTAATATATAGATTCATAATGAGATTAAAACTTTTGGGTGGAATGTTTTTATGGGGATTTATCCCGCAAAAAAGGGAAAAATTACAAAGGTGATAAAATGATTTTGAATAAGAAACATGAAATTGGTAAAATGTTATTGAATAAGTCTGTATAATATTTTACAATACCAATCACAATTATATATAATTATTCAAAATAATACCATACCAATTGAATTTGGGTTAAAATACTCAATAATACCATAAGAATAAGTTTAAAGGTAAGGACAATGATTCTGTAGTTCAAGTTTAACTTAAAGCATTAAAAGAAAAATTACATGGATTCTAGATAAAGAATGTTACTCTCATGTGACAAGAGATTTAAAACTCCTTAAAAATGGTGAAAATATAAAATAAATCGCAGTAACCATTGTAAATTATGGGTTGGTCAAAATTATAGTCTTGGGATTAGCAATTAATTGGAAGGGGAAGCTGAAATAAAAATAAAACATTATATATTGATGGATTTAAAAATAAATTTTGAAGTGTTTCTCATTTTTGGGAACTATGAATTATAGTTATCAATTATATGGAGGGGTTCATGATTAATTAAAAATAATATATCAGAGTTTTAAAAAAGGAGACAAAACTAAAGGCAATTTAATTCAATTTGATGGAGCTTGAAATTCATGTAATTTATGTTTGAAAGAAGAGAATAAATTATGGAATCGATGGATTGACAATATTAGACAAAATAGCTTGTATTAGATCAGACATGTAAATATTTTACAAGACTTTTCTATTCTAAAAAGATAAATAAAGTATCTGTATTGAAAAAATAAAAAATGAGAATATTTCGAACTCACTCGATATAGTGGAGGAAATTAAACCAACACAACTATTTAATCTCATTCGCGTATATATTTGTTGGCCCATGATGAACCAATAATTAAAATTAGATATGTATTTTTTTTGGGTAATATAATCACATTACCTGTGTTTTTATACCAATATAAAGTATAATGATCTAAGTGATAAGTACTAGTGGTCTTCATATGATCATATTAAGTGGAAGAAGACCCAAAACAGGCTAAAAACCCCTCGAATAAATTTAATATGTTGTTCCAAAATAAATAATAAGTAAATACAACATAATCAATTATTCTATACTGTGGATTCTATCTCTATTTGAATTTTTTTATAATATGGATTTTCTCTTTAAAGAAGAAAAACTAATATCCTACCCCCAAGGATTACACCAGTCGAAGGGATAAAAAATCACATTATGTATAATCCTACACATAAAAGGGGTGATAGATACTATATTGTATAGTGGAATTTCATATGAAAAAATAGAGATTTTATAGACTTTCCTGGACTCATGATTATCCACACTATAAAAAAATGCATGATAAAACTTCCCAAAATAAAGGGAACTTATTTACATTAAAGGATGTACATTGAGAGATAGTGAATGTGAGGCATCAGTGTGTATCATATACATTACTGAATAATGGGATTATCATTTAACTTATTCAATAAATTCCATACATCCTTCAAAACTAAAAGAAAACTATGGAGGTATGAAATAGAATCCATCCAATCTAAAATAAGTAATATGATAGTGAGTTTGTGCATAAAATTTTGGGGGATGTGGAGGCACCACACATATACATGGATTTAATAACATGCAACCATGAACCATAGTTATATCGAGCTCATGCCTCACATTATACCAAATACTAGAATAAATGCACCAGATTCTTGTTTTTTATACACATATATGACATGTATATATATAAACACATATATATATAATACAAGCATAAAATTCATGTATTTTATATTCATCATGTGCATTATATTAAAGTATTATACTTACATCGTATTCATTCATTTTACATGAATATCCATAAATCAAGTTCTTTCACTAATATATATAAAACAAATAGTGTTAAAATTCATAACTCTTTTTGAACCCATACAAACACTTTTTTATTTTTTATGAATGACTCTTCATTATTTTTGGAACAGACACTTTATCCAAAATTTAATCCTTAATAGAATGACTAATATTTTGACTATGAGAGCCATAGTAACATTGATCTAATAAATATGAAATCCATATTTCATAAAATTTATAATAGAGGATCCTCTAGAAAAGGATTAGTTTAATTCAAGTGATAAAATTGTTTTGTGTGATCTCCATTAAAACTACTCATATCACTATTTTAAAATATATGTAAATACCCCTTCTCTAGTATGAAATGATCTTGCAGTTACATTATTACACTTGATATTGATATAAGTGATCAAATTATTATGTATAAAATAGTTTAGTATAATTGGTAAACTATATACATACTTCAATCTGACATTACATTAGAAAAAATTAAAATTGAACATAGTGAATGTAAATATGACACATCTATAAACTCAATTAATGATTATGTCTTCACATTCTGGGGAAATGAAAAAAAAAGTGGTGAGATCAATTGCTCATTAAGGGTTACATATCATAGAATATTAAATGACTAAATAAGGAATAATAATAATTTATTGGTAAATATCTAGAAAAATATTCCATTAATGAAATAACATGAGCATGAAGAATAATATGGATGAAATATATGTGGATCAAATAATTATGTATAAATAATCACACGAGCTTGAAACATATCCCCATGTATCTTATCTATTAAAATATTCACTTGGTCATAAATAACTAATTTTATATTAATGGAATTCATAATGTTAAGAATCATAAACTAACCACCAAGGCCACATTACAGGGCAACATACATTAATGGGTAAGGCCTTATCGAAATACCCAAACTAGTTTTTCTCATGAGGCATATAGATATAAAAATGGGATATATAATGCTCCTATCATCACTTAATAATTTTATTGAATTTATCATAATAAAGGGGTGACTAATAATTCAATCCCTAATCAAAAAAACATTCATATTGAAAAACTAGGATACTAAAGGATAATATTTATGATAATGAAACAAATAATAAACCATAAAGAGAATGAATAAGGATGGTATCAATTAAACATATACACAATGTAGAATAATTAAAATGAAGGGTTTTTGTCATTAATTAATTTGAATACTATAAAAATATTATTAAAAACATTCTTGATAAAAATTAATTTTACTTTCATAATCAATTTTGATAATTAGAAATCTCTATAATATTGGGGAAATTTTCATTTATAAGAACTATAGAAACTTTCGACGTAATCTAAAAATAATTGAGCATCGATTATGGTAAGAAAATTCTATTCATGTTGAGTACATTAGAATAATTATTCATTTCATATTTTCTGTAAAATGTAAAGAATGTACCTTGTTCAAAAAATAATAAGAAGATTACTTTTAACATTTTTTAAAAAACAAATCATTGGAAAAAATTTATTTAATAAATAATTGAAGAATAATAAAAAGATTGTTTTAATTTTTTTATGAAAGAAAAATATTCCCAAAGGAGTTAAAAAACAAATTCAGTTCTCCATAAAACATGATTTCAATATCTTGAGTAAATAAAAGAGGAATATTAAATGAAAAATTTTAATTTTCATAAATAATCAACATATAATTATATATATTTGTTGTATGATATAAATATCAAAAAATTCTCCCAATTGATATATAAAAATAAACAGTCTTGAATAATGATGAAATTGTGTAATAAACCATTACCACTTTGGTACCATTGGAATCATATCCCCCATGAAATAAATAACATCAAATGAAAAAAATAACCACCATTAATATAAATATATTTATGTTTTGAAATATTAAATCGGTAATAGATAAACTTCATAAAAATAAATAGGTCCACCATACCAAACATTTTCCAAATAGAGTAGAAATTGAGATAAAATAACATATAAAAAATCCTACCATTAAAGAGAGAATTAATATAAAATTTAATTATATAAATAAAATATAAATACAAATTATAATGTGAAAATAACGAATAAAATAATAAAAATCCAGTATACAAATAATTTTAGAATATGAAAGATAACGGAGAATTAAAAGAAATAAATTATAAGAAATTGAGTTATGTAATCTCTTACCACTTGGTAACTTTCAAGTAAATACCATTGGATGAAATAATTCAAATTGGAAATAAAAATAAATTTATGTATGAGTAATTAATGATATTACATGTTAAAGGGGGTATTGTATATATTATATTAATCAAATTGGTTGTATGATAATAAAATATGCCTCAATTAATGAAAATTGAGATGAAATCTCTTACCTCTATTCTGAATTCCTTCAAACATGTTCAAGACTCTTTCATAATAAATTTATACTTATTAAAAATATATTTCATAAAAACAATAACATATATCGTACTATATATTATTTACCTAAAACCTTTTATCAAATATTTATTAAATATTCATCATTAAAATAACTTTTCTCGGTGATAACTACTTCATTTTTCAGGTATGTTTTTATTTGGTAGAATTGGTCCTTATATATTGATAATGGTTACACCATATAGAGAATGGAAATTATGATATTAGTCTCATATATATTCATTATATATATATGGAGTCATAAATTTAGTGATAGAAAAATTAATTACATCGTTCTTGGAGACAATAGGCCGTGCGTACCCATAAACGTTGTTTCTATTTTTTAAAGGGTGGAACAAAATGACGGTAAATAACAATTAACCTTTCACGAATAATTTTTATATTATATATATCATTTATATTCATTAATTATATTTTTTTTATCATCCATGAAAAAATGAAATGAAAATTTATCATGTCGCTATATGGAGGTTGCAGTCTATGCATACAGACAAGCGACATAATCATTTTTCAAAAGGATACAAGGTAACAAGGTATATGTGATAACATAATTAAATAAGTATCATTATGTTATAAATATCGTACATATACATTAAATACATAATCATATCCATCATTATAACACTATTATTAATGATTTCTTTTTCCATTTTATGAAAGTGTAGATGTTTGTAGGTTATTCCATTAAAATAATACACAATTAATATATGGTAGATAATTTTGTTATTAAATAATCTTTTTTTTAGTATTCTATGTTTTTAAAATTTGAAATAAAATAATAACACATGGTTATTATATATACCACTTCTTCAGACAACCTTATTATGTTCATTGAATTCATTCACAATGTTAGGACATTTCCAATGAGGAAAACCTGTTAAATTGGTAAACCAATATATACCTTAAATAAAAATTAAGAGAATAATTATATTATTCATATAATATTATTAGATTCACTTATTTAATATATTCATTATTTTGGTCACTCGAGAATTTGTTTCTCTAAAGCATATTATTTTTCATACTTAAGGACTTTACCTAAGCTTCCGATCAAAGGATTTAATTACATTATGCTTCTCATTTATAAATGGTTAATCTCATAGTTAATTTTGAATTTGATTTTCTTTTAAAACAGTATTATATTAAATCCTATGAGTATTATTATTTATTTATTTCCATCAATTAATTTTATTGAAAGAACTACTAAAATGATGAAAATATACATCGTAACAATTTCATGTGTTGGGACCTAATTTAACTATGAAATGATAATTCTTTAGTTTTTCCTCATGTTTTAGATATTTAGGTAGGGAATGATCCCAAATAATAATAGTTATAATTTATGGATTGTTGAGTGGACTACTCATTATTCATATACAACTTTATGGATTAGTTTAAACCAAATTCTTCTAGTAACATAATCTTATTCGGGCCTCCTCAGTTGAGTAACACCAAACATACATCAAGAATAAGTTAAAAAATTACAATAATGCGGCACCCAACTTTGGAATGACTTACCCGATTTTATAATTTAGAGTTTCTTATCTCCTTATTTCCTTACTAAATATAATATAGGGGAAATTTTCATTTGTATGACCTACCGAATTGAATGATAGAGGGCTTGAAATGTGTTTTTTTGAAAGGAATCTCACACATAGTAATTATTGTGTTTTCCATTAATATGTATCAAAATATTAATATGAATCATATTCATATTATTTCAACATATAAAATAATTATATTATAATTTTTGTTCATTTATGTGTGCATGATTTTAATGATTTGGTTTTGGAATCATTATTTCATCCACCAAATTGATTTGTTCATACCACTTTAATATGTATCCATTTAAACAACCCACCAGTTTATATTACTCTCCCAGAAATAGAATCCATGTATACTCCTACATATTTAAATTCATACCATGTATATGGTATATGAAATTTTCATGCAACAAAATATAGTTATATTATATAGAAAAACTCCACTTTTGTATTATTGGAGTGAAAAATATAAATCCCCTCACCTCTCATGAAGATAGAATAAGCCTCCATGTTGATGGATAGTTCGATCAGAAGTCATTTTCCCTGGGGATACATTACTCAAGTGATAATTAAATTCCTGATACCTCAAACACCAAATATGTACAAAAAATATTCAAAAACTATTCTCAATATAATCACTCTAAAACTAACTAAGGTTAATGCAGATGAAAAATAAATCATACAAAGTCAAACATATGATGTAATGAAAGGCTCTATATCCTAGAATCAATTTATCAAATTATTTAAGTATACACAATATTCAAATTTTACCAACAGTTTATATATATCAATAATGAATTAAATAACATTGAAATAAATGAATTATTACTAAATTTAAACATGACAAAAATACTTGATTAAAAATTAAAAACACATACTATGGAAATTATAAAATTTAGAAAAATATTATATATAATTAAAAATATTTTATATAAACACTATATATTGACTTTTTTATGAAAGATTTCATATTATTATTTATAGATAATTTCACATTAAATATATGATATTATTAGGAATTATAAATAGATTATAATATAATATTTATTATTTAATTTATCTACCATATCCAAATATCACAAAAAATTATATAAATCCAAAACAAACATATCATCAAAACAATTTTTATGTGATATAAATAATATAACAAATAATGTCTCTTTTATATTAAACAATTGTAAGTTAATTATTTATAAATATTTAAAAATTCAAAATATAAACTAATTTATATTTTGGATATATTTGTGTAATTAATTAATTCTCTATAAATTAACATCATCATTTCTAAATTAACACTTGATTCAATATTTCATGGAATTCCAAATAATACTGTAAAAGATAAAATACATTTTACTGTGATTTATAAGCACGTTATAAACCACATATATATGAGAATTATATTATTAACATTAAGTCTTTCATATTAATAAAATATATTGAATAATTGTTTTGAGAACATATAATCAATTAAAAATAAAATATTTTTTGGGTTATTTATTTTTAAAAAAATTTAATATTTTTTTGGAATATTTCTAAATATATTTTCTAATATTTATAAAAAATTATTATTAATCCAACTAAATTTCATTTCTAATTTCTTTAATAAATAAATTATTTATTTATTATTAAGACATGTGGAACAAATATAAATCTTTATATTTAATTTATTCTTGTAAAAAAAATATAAATATGTCAAACACATATCGATTATACCTCATTTATAAACAATAATAATAATTAAAAGATATATTTTATTTTTTCTGAATATATAGACAACTCTTAGTAAGCCCATCTAAGTGTTGGCCATCACTAAGACATCAATCCAAACACTAAGTCAATGTATAATATATTGGTAAAGGGTGTGATCAGGGGTTAGTGCATTCATGAGGAGCATATGGGTGGTGATAGTGCAGAGCAACTATGCTGGGTGGGATAGTGGACAGAGGAGAGCAATCGTGTGGGGAGGCACTGTGGACCGCTGATGAGGGGAAGTTCCAATGGATGTGCACACCTACCTACTAAACTCCCTAGATAATGAATAATCAATATCATTAGGATTAATTTTATGTTTGAGGAACTGGTAAGGTAAATATTCACCCATGGATGTGTTGCAAGCCATGATTGTCATCCACAAGTTGCATATCTTGAGATCATGAAACATCTGAATGTCATTATGGATATACATGTTGTGATGGAATGTGATGCTTGACATGCACATTGAATCAACATATTTTTCATGAATGTACCTCACATGTTTCACCTTATATGTGCATTGTATATTCATTCTAAGATAAAAAAATCCATCATTCTATGATTGACATTATGTTATCCCACAATATAATGTCAATCTCATCCCAATATTATGTTGATAATCATTGCAACACTAGACATTGAAAAATGATTCTCCTTTTTAATATCTGATGATACCTAAATTTTTTCCCATTAATTCTTGTCTCAATTTACCCTCTAAATCACATTAATAGTTAACATAATTCCAATTATAGTGTTTTTCTTTTTTCATTATGTTATCACACAATTTAATTCAATGATTAGGTAATCTAATTACGACAAATATACATGTTCTTCTGTTAAAAGGGAAACAGACATGTTAATCATGTGAGGGTGAAGAATTTGATATCGATGATGGTATTTATAGATCAGTGTATGCTTCTATGTTGCAAAAAGCCCCAAAAATAGGCTACAAACCAATGATATAATCAAATTCTTAAGAAAAAAATGAAGAAGAAAAAATTAGGGAATTCTTGATTTGTATATATAATGAACCCCATCTTATTTATTTTGGATTATGGTTTGATAATGATCACTAATGTAGAAAAAAATAGATTATTTTCTAAAATGTATTACACTAAATAAATGGATCCATGATCTCATTGTGATTACTCCTATACACCAAATGTATTCCAGAACCTCCATTGCATGATGAACATCCCTACATAGGAGGTGATAGATTTTATGGACTCTATATGAAACTTATGATTATGTGCACTGTTGTATTTGAGCACCATTGTATCCCATTAATAGATAATAATAATAGGTGTCTCATCCAATGGTACCACATAACCTTTGGAATTCCTCTCTAAACACTAGATTTTGTTGACTTGTAGTGAGGGAGACTCCGCCTTTATATTAAAGTCTAATAAAAATTTAAACAATAAAAATCATATATATATATATATATACATAAATCAAGATAAATAATTAATAAGACATTCCAAAAAGTTCCAACAAATAATCACAACCCATGATATATCAAAATGAACTATATATATCTGTTAAGATACACATCTAAATAATATCTATTACAATAATATCCCAAAAAATAGGAAAATTCAAAAAAAATGTTTTGGAGTCCGATACTAGTCCAAATCCTACATGCTTCCTCCTATATATCCAAATAAAGTTTCAGTCATAGTTTGATTTCCCTTTATATATCCTGCAACCATGAAATTTTCCAAAGTATCAAATGGATTCTCAAACATGGTCTAAGTACGAGTCCGTAGGATACCATCGAAGACAAATAGTTACTATCCAATTTGACTATACATTAAATGTTAATGTGTATAATTAAATAATGGAACAAATTAATATATAACCCATCTTCGGCCCTTAGGTTCCACAGTGGGACCTATTTTCAACCATAGTAATAACATCCTAAAACGGATGCATCTGATCATAGTATCCCATTGAAGTAAAAAAAACCAAATGAGAATTTATATGTTAATATGATCTTATTAAAAATAATAATCTATGTAGAATTTTTAACATATTCCAAACTATTAGTCATGTTTTGGATCCACAGTGCATGTTTAAGGATCCCAAAATTGATAATCATCATCCAAATCCACGGTTCATGTACAAGGCATTCCAAACCAATATTCATCATCTAAAATCAAGGAGTATTTAAAATGAATTAAAAACTATTACTCATCAATTATGTACATAATTAATTCATCTACTAATTCATTTAATTGAGTTTCAGTAGTTCTCCCATAATAAACATGTACATTATTTCCTATAACAGATCATAGGAATCCTCATTTACAAACAAAAGTTATTTATTGGGTTTATGGCACCCTTAGGTCACCCCATTAATTTCCCATTTACTTTATAACGTTAATCACAACTCTTGATGGATAATGTATCGATATAAACTCTCCAATGCACTACTTAGAGACCAAATAGAGGTTTTATTTCATGATTTATGCTAAAAAATTACATTATATTTTATGTCATGTGTGCGGTATGTCAGTGAAACCATAAATCACATTCACTACTAAAACGATAATACTTTGAAATAATATCTTCTAAACCACATAAATTATACTCACTAACATCCACACACCCTCTATCATGTATTTATTCAGGCTCAAATGGTATAAATTTTAATGGAATAATAGTTCTATACAAATAGGGTATAATGGAATGAGACTGCAAGACAATTAATTTAAACTAATAAAGAAATAGAATAAAAGGATAAATTATCTCTATATAACTAATATTATATTTTAAAGATAATTAAATTGTGAAATGGATGATTAATATTAAAAAACAGAATATGAAGGAAGTCCACTTGAGGGGATGGGTTACTAGTTTAATATGGGAGAAAAGGACAAGTTGATCCCTTTATAATAACATGGTAAACATTTCAATTTTACACTTTTTATGGGTTTCATAGTTTGGATGCTTGGTTTTCCAAACATACACCAACCATGTGGTTTCTACAATCTAGGGAAACATAACTTGAATGGTTAGGTCACACTGTTAGGTAAACCTTGTGACAAATATGTGAAAGAACCTCTATAATTTATTTCTTATTCTATATGACTTTTTTAATCCCAATTCATGGGTTAAAAAACTTTATGTCAATATTTCCTCCTAATATGGTTAGGGTGACTAGTTATAAAACATGATCTAATCCTATTCCCCATGAGGTAACTTATTTTTTCAATGATTTTTTGTGCTTAATACTCCAAACATTCAAAATACCTTTCTAAATCCCAAAAAACATTCAACAAACATAATCTAAGGAAATAAAAAATATGGGGTGAAAATTGAATGTAAATACATATCAGGTAGGAGCGAGGTTTCACAACCTACACACCATACAATACTTATTCCTTGGGATATTCTCCTGAACATCGTAGAGACCTATAAGAAAACGACTTCATCCATTGATCCTATAAATCTTACTCCCAATCCCATGTATCCTTCTAGATATGATTGTTTTTCCATTACACTCAAAATAGAAGAACTATCTTTCTATAGAGAGTACTATCATTCCAATACACTATAAAAATTGGATTCTCCTTAATGGATGTTTCCATCTTAAACTCAATATTTTCGATGTTGATCAAAAGAAAAAGATCATGATAGTATCATAAATGCTATGATATGTGTAACTCATAAATCAAATAACTAAAATGTTGTGGAATAACCTACTAGTATGATTGTAAACATGTTCTCTCCACTATTTCAAATTCACCAATATACTTGGGTTCTACATTTCCCAACCATCAATCTTGATTATATACCATCCTTAATAATACTCATAAGAATAATTAATCACCCACCTCAAACTCAATAGGTTGGAATCATTGGTATACTTAAGATATCTTTATACATTGAGTTGTAACAAACTGATTCTAAGTCAAATACACATGCTATAATGTATCATACATGAGGCATCGATTGATCATTAATAACTCTGCATCATCCATCCAGAAGATAGAATAATGAAATATACAAATCTATAAATCCTCAAAAGGTTTCATATTCATATATTCCTTATTCTTTTCAGTATAGAAAAACTCCAAAAATACATGTTCTTATCCCAATAACTAATAAAATATAGGGAACAAGCTCCATGCATGTCTTCCAAAAAATTTATAGTCTACTTGGTCTATTCATCACTACGCAGATGATAGGCATTTTTAGATAAACATATTGAACAAGAACTTTATGTAATCCCTTCTATAAATATGAGGTAAATAAATAAAACCTATTTGATACAATTATATAAGGAAACCCATGTAAGAACAATTTTTCTTGGACATGGAGAATAATTATATCATCGACTGAAATGGTCTCTTGTGTTGGTAGAAAGTGCATCACCTTTTTATATCGATCCATAATTTATGACACTAAATCACTACCTCTGGTATTCCTTGTTAACCCCTTCACCAAATCTATAGTGACATCATTGGATTTACACATAGAAATTACTAATGTATGTAGGTGACCAATGGGTCACTGGTGCTCGGTATTTATGAGTTGGTATATAGATCAGCACATAACAAATCATACACATCCTTGTCTATCACTATCTGTTAGTTATACTGAATCATGTTATAATAATTCTTGTTCAAACCTAGTTATACCACTGACTTTGATGTGTTTGGCTCATTCATTGGATCTTAACACGTGGCTATGGGAACCAACACATGGTTGTCGACATTAAGTATCATTTAACATTAATGGACTAGTCTAGTGGTAGCTTTATACTATAAATATTACACCTCAGGGATAAATACCCTAGATATGACTGTTTTCACCTTTTTATCTTACTGCTATGTGAATAATTAAAGGATAATGACAATAGGCTTTCACGATCCTGGTACTCATGAATATGAAAATGAATCTCAGTATATATGGTCATCATCTTCCCCTAATTATTATTCTCCTAGAATACTTGAGTCTATGTTTTTTGATCAATGCATATTCAACAATATTACTCATCTTAGAGGATTATTCTATCGTGAAATAAAAAGATATATATAATCTACATATATTTTGTACTAATAGTTTAGGTCATATATTGATAATATATACTTTGGGGTTTTTTGGTTGTTACACCCCAGAAGTATCTCCCCCAGTTTGTAATGTCTCTAACACCTCAGTGAATGCACTGAAACTAATAGATCTAGGACATGTGTGGGGTAAATCAACAAAAATATCCTCAAATTTATGGACCTATGAATTACCATATGACTACCATATATCATGACCGCACCCAGTCTAACCATCGATGTGTTACAATACACGGTAACTCCACACCCAAATTAGGTAGGATTTGGATCAACATCTAGGTCATACCTCCATTAAACTCCATAATATCAATTTTATAATTGTCATACAATAAAAATATTACTCACTTATTTGTTAGTCTCCTAATTGGTTCTCCCAAATGGGAGAATTCCTAGATAACCTCTTGTAATAACATGATAAGCATAAAAACTATAGTAATTAAGAAATATTTGGGTTTCTACCATGAAATAACTACCCTATCCTTATCAGGGTATATATACAATCCCACTTAAGATATAATATTCCCTAATAAATGCCCATTTTCAATCCAAAAGTGACACTTTTATATATTTTTATATACCCAATTCTCCCTAAATCGGCCCAAGATGATATTCATATAACATGGCTGCTCCTCCCTTGATTTGGATTACATGATAATAAAATAAATTAAATTGAATATAATATATCTAATACAAGTGGAAACCATTTTATCAAATCCATTAATAATATCTATTTTTTTCAATAAACCAAACAAAATTACCAGATACTCATATATACTACAACATCTTTTAATAGTATTTTGAGGTATATCTTATTTCCTCGACCTAATCTTGTGATAACCTGACAATAGATTGTTCTTATAGAATTATTAGGAATATAAATATATATATATATATATATATATATAATTAGTAAAAAATATTAGGATTTGGATATCGGTTTTCTAACTCCACTTGATTCAATTATTAATAGTCCATATACAACTGCAATGTACTATCTTCCTTGTTGAAAAAAAGAGGAGAGAACCCCAAGGAGATGTGATCAATCATAAAAATCTGTTGGATTCCAAGTCCTCTTATTTGGTTGTAAACTATCATATCCATACACAATATATCATTAATTATAGAATATAAATAGTCTAAATTCATAAAATGAGATCAATAGAAAACTCGACTTATCTCTTGTGTGGAAGTCATGGTTATTCGTTACAAAAAATATCCTAAAACTGGTAATAAATTGGTGGAAAATATTCTTGTAATTGATAATTTTCACTTTTAGGTATATATATATTAATTTTTACTGAAATTAATTTTTTTGAAACATTATATTGTTTTTTAGGTTGATTTTTGGGAAAATATTGTGTTTCTTAAGCAATTTTACAATTTGTTCATAGTTAGGCCAAACATTATGGCATTTCTAGGAAATCATATAGATTGTGGTGGTTTGAGAATGAGGTGATCCATGAATAACATAAACATAAATTAACCAATTTTTTTACAATATTCAATATATCTCATAATAATACGTTCCCCAAAAAATGTAGAGGTTTATTGTCTTTATAGACTAGATATATAGTCATTTTATTTCATGAAAGATCTTCAGTATCTCCAACAATTCTCTTCTCATACATTACCATTATTATACATGATTGGTGTAAATTCAACTTTCATAACATTGGCAAGTAAAACATGGTAAATGGTGATATTAAATTCCTTGTAATGGTGAAAAGAAGATATATTTATCAGTGATCATTAGTGGCCATATGTATAGAACGAGGTTGTTACAAAATGATCATAACAAACCAATTTCATGCACAATAAAAAAATATCATTAATCTTGAATCATAGTATAAGTATTAATTATAAAAAATTAATAACTCATATGTGTACAAAATGATCAATAATTTATCATTATACATGGAAACATATCAAAAACATAAGACATGGTTTGACGATATACTCCAAAGCATGGAAAATTATTTCCTTAGTCAAGACACACTGCTAAGACTATCATTGTGGATTGGGTTTTCCCCACATTCCATAATTTTATTAGTCAAGGATCACTCCCAAGACAATCATATATCACATTCACTTACTAAACTAGGTAAATTCATATTCTTGGCTAAATCCTAAGATGAAATATAAATCATTAAACAATTAATAAGAGATCAATACAGTTCTAGGAACACACATTAAATAACCACAACCATACATATGTGTTCCAAATGATCATAAAACATTCATAAATTCATTAAATCATAACCCATGAAAACTAAATAGGGTCTATAAACATGTCATCACTCTCTCTTAGATAAATATATATAAAACATGTTGGTTTGACAAAGATATCGTCATAAATGAATTAACTGATGGGAAAGAAATGGGTCTAAATTAATCATACATTAATTATCATAATCCACTCATAGAATGATATATTATATTATATTAATATCAGATGCCTATTAAATCGTAAAAATCCTTTTGATATTTTTTCATAAAAAATACCATTACAAGAGAATTTGAACATATATTTGAAAATTTAGAAAATACCATTTTTTTAATAACTTTCAATTTATATAATATTGAGAAATATATTTTCCTTTAGAAAACAATTAAATGTTATTAAATAATAATCAAATAAAAAAATATTCATGATAGTTGGAAATTTATATTTGTAGTAACCATTAAAAAACATTTCGTTCGCACTTTTTATAAAAATTCATCTATATCCTATTAATAAAAAGCTACAAAGATTCATTATTAAAAAATAAAAATAAATGTTTATAAGATTATAATATTACTTAAACAACCATTGGATCATTGAAAATAAAATCCCTGAAATTATTTTAAACTTCATTGATATTGAAAAAAATCTTATGTCAACCAAAGTTGAAATAAGGTCTCTTTTTCTTTAAAATATTATCTCAATAATTCTATGAATTAAAGATACAAAATGGTAATATTAGATGAAATTTAAAATAAAAAAAATTAAGAAAGTATATGGGGTTCAACATATAATAAACATATAATTTCCATCAATGTAAAATTATCATATACAATCTACAAAAGAAATGAGATTGTATTATAAACCCTTACTGCGTGTCTCGTCTTGTCCGCACAAGATCGAACCTCCAATATAACACATATATATTTATGATAAATCTATTCTCTAACCATATTCTTATGTGAATTTATAGTTATTTTTTCCCTTCATAATATATCATTAAACATTTACTAATAATTATTTATTAAAAATGAACAATTGGGTGAAAACTTTTATATATTCCCAGAATGCTTCGTTTCGACTGTTTGGGTCCGAACATTTTGGTTATTTTTTTAACATATATAAAATATTAATAATTACATAAGTATAATATATAGTAATTATATACACTTTTATATTAATTTATATAATTCAGTTATGAAATTGTGTTAAATAATAATTCACCATTAAAGAATCATTGTTACAATCAATAATATCATATATATTCATTATATATATCTATATAAAAATCCATGTTATGTAGAAATTAAAAATTAATCACAGCGTTTCATGGAGGTGGTTGTCCACATGCATATACGAACAATAGTATCATTTACAAAATGGTGGGATGGAGATAAAAAATGGATACACCTATGACATAAAAACCTTTGAATATAGTTAATATAATTATTCCATAATTTATATATTTTTCTATAATATTTATAGTATGATTAAAAATAAATAAATGTGAAAAAAATCTGTAAGAACATATATGTCTTCTTCGGTTATCCTCCATTGAAAAAAACCTTATGGATTCTTGTATGGGTCATTTTGGATGAGCAAAATTTAAAGGACATGTATAGAGATTTTTTTAGAATATGTGGGATGACGATGGTAATGATAAAGGGATTTTGTTGTGTGTATAATATTGGAGAGTGTATTCCCTTTTATAAGTGAGGGGAGTAGCACACGGATAATAATTAAGAATACTATAATATAGTAAAGTCACTATCATAAAAAGTTGGATCCAAACAAGATAAATTTATAATAAAGGATGCTATAGGATCAAAATATATTCAATTAATGGAATTTCAACAGTTTTTAGTTCATTTTAACCCTTATCTCTTTAATTTAACCCCTCATTATTGTAACACCCGAGGATTTCATTGTAATTTATATCTATAGAGTAATTCAATAGATTATCCAGCAAGCAACACAAACTTGGCTTGCGTAATACCCAAGATTGAGTTTCTACAAAATAACACATTAGTATTATAATTATTTAAACGATATATTTATTTATCAATTAAACATTGTGTTATGAATTGTAAAAAATAAATTTTTATTATTATTTATAATTTTTTCACATAAATAAAACATATATATAATGAAATGTATGAGTTTTGTCATTATAGTTATATATTAAAAAAATTATTTTCTAAAAAGAACTACTTTTTATGTCCTTTTGTGAACAATAATAAAATTAAAATTAGACCTTCATAAAAATTAAATTTGGTAAAATAGACTTCATTTTTGGATTCATGATATCAAAATTATCTTAGGGTGATTTTTTTTAATTTTTCTAAAAACATTCAATTTTTTATAAATAGTGAAAAATACTACATAGAACCTAAAATCTAACTTTTTATTTAAATAAATATTATTTTTATTAAAATTTATTTTAATGTAAAAATAGATACATAATACCAATATTAGTCCAATGTAATTCATTGGAGTAATTTTATAATAATATTAGATATATAAAATTTTATTGAACTTTTTAACGTATTTTTTCCACCTTCTAATCATTTCTACAAATTTGCATAAAACCCAATTTTACCACTTTTGTGAATTGAATATCAAAATTTTTGAGACATGATTGACATCAGTATGTAAAATGTGGTTCAATAGGTTGAAAATATTTTTTGGTGAATAGTAATTTTTTAATTTTATTTACCACGGTTAAAAGTAAAAAGGAAAATTAAATGTACAAATATTATTATAATTTCCCTAAAACATGTCCTAATTCTATTGGATAAGTTTATTTCGACAAAAATAAATCTTTGGAATAATATATGATCCTTTTTATCCACTGGAATTAGATTAGGACATTTATTATTATTTTATTTAAAGAATAGTTAGAAATGTTAAATTAAAATATTAATAACCAAACCATTTTTAATATATGGTTATGAAAAAGATAAATTAGACTAAAAATATTTATTAGATATATACAAAGACTTCCTACATCATGGTATTTTATTTATATTTTTTATATGTTAAGTAGTAAAATTTATTTATGAAAAAATGATGATAAAGTAATTACCTTATTTATGAAAGATTAGAATAATTGATATTATGAATATCAAAATAAATGTAAATTGATACTTTTTATGAATTAAACGAATTTTATTTAGAAATATGACATGTTATGGATGATATAATGTATTTTTTTATGTAATCATGTTGTCATGATGTTCACAAAACCCAAATACTAAATAGTGTCAAAATTGACAAAAATGAGTTTCTAAGACAAATACAATATTATTAAATGATATAATATTTCTAAAATATATGGTTTGGACAAATGACTTATATAATGATATATATATAATTAATCAATCACGTGCGGTTGTAGTGAAATTTTATAGTATGTTTATTTACCATGTATTATAAAAATACAAGAAGACATTGTTAAAGTTAACTATTTAACTAAGAGTTAAATCTAAATGATATGGTTAATATGGTGACCTAAACATGTCTAAAACTAGTTGGTTGAGGGGATTTATACCCATAACCACATTATCCAATAAATAATCCCATTTTGAGTGATTATAAAACGAATATTATTTTATAATAAAATAATATTTCAAGCTTATACTAAATTGGCCCTCACCTCTCTTTTAAAAGGGTACTTCCCCTTATTTTAATTTCACACCCCAAAACTTTTTTTCTCAGCCAAACCCTACTCAAATATCTTCCCAAATACCCTCCCCTCAACTTGGATCCTTACTTTGATAAAAAAGGCAACCTAATTATCCGTTTTGATCAAATGAAATGGAAGCACCCGAAGTAGAGGGAATAATTTCATCACCTCTTTCAATGTTCTTTTCATATTACACTTCCTATTTATTTTTTGTTTTCAAACTAAAATAATAAATACAGTACCTTATAAAAAATATTATGTTATTATAAATAATTTAAAATTATATTCATTATTTTATCTATCCTATGAATGATGAAGTAACCATACGTACGTACGTACGGCTTATCGTCTCCATGTCGTGGTGTAGTTTGTTATTCAACACTTCATTATTTTGATGGGTACAATAATGAGTATAATAGATGTAAATAATATATATAATTCCTTAATTATTATGTATATGTAATATACCATCCAATTATATATTAATTCACCATTAATAGAATAATATTTTTGCTCCTGCGTACGTACAAATTACCATCTCCACGAAGGCAATGAGATTCCTTCCCCATCATAACCATTCAAGAATAATTTTCATTTTTTGATTAAATATATTGTTTAAGAACATAATATCATTTTGAATATGAATCAAATACATCCTATACATAACAAAGAAGACTTTTATAACAAAACATATAAAGTAAAATGAATTAGTTAACACCTAAAACAATGATACTACTGAAATATTATTAACAATGCAATATTAGAAGATCATATATGATATCATATTTATGTATGTAGTTCTTGTATAATTTAATAAAAAATATTTACCTATCATATAAGAGGTTAACTTAACCTCGACCATGCAAAATTAAAAGTTAAGGGATAATTTTAGAATCTCTTTATTTATCACATTTTGATTGTATGTATGTATCTACAAAGAGTTATTTATCATCCACATTAGTTTTTTTAAATGTATTCCAATTGTTTATAATATTTCCTAGAAAATGACTTAATTTCATTTATACCCTTGTTTGTATTTTTATAAAATGTTCTTAGGGGAATATTTCTATCGTTTTCCAATCAAGGTACTTTATGGCCTTTTCGACAAACTAAGGTAAGAATGTTTTTTTTATCTTTTACGGCGGGTGCGACTATTTTCCACTGTTATAAAACCATTGAATCTTCCCTTAAGATATTATAAGAATATTTTAAAAATAAATTTTTTCTCTTATAATTATGTTACTTTTAAATTGTTTCAAAATATAATGAAATAATTATCTCAAATCGATTTTATTTCAACTATTTCAACATCCATTGAGGGATTTTACACCTGTTTGAAGTTGATTTATTTTGATGCAATCTTCTATATTGTATTGAAGGTTTTGTGATATGTTTGAATGTGGATGTGTTTTTAATAACATTCATGCATTATGGTTAAATAATTTACATTTCGTATGTTGGTTTTCATATGGATGATTATGTTATGTTTCATCGCTTTTATATGAGAAATGCATTATACTTAGTTTTTGATAGGAGGAGCCCACTATAGGTCATCGATGCATCTGTCGGTCTCATGAGGAAAAATAGTATCTTGGAATAAGGAATTGACAAAATATTATTTGTTTTCTTGGCATGAATCCTTTACTATGTGCTTATGATGTAGGACATTATGCATTCAATCATTGTGAAATTAGTTATTGATATTAAATTTGATTATTCAACAAATAGAATATCCATGTGAATTTGAGGATGGCCTTAATTGATTTATATTTTCCAAATTATGCTGATGTTTATGTTTAAAAGCCTTTTTTAGTCATATACATTTCATTAATTTTTATGCTTATTTATGGTAGTTTCTTCTATATTGTTATCCATACTAAGAATCTGAGATCACCCATTTCTTATGCTTTATTGTTCCCAGGATGCAAAGAATTATATTATGATTAAAATGTATGAATAGGCCAATATGAGTGTGTTAAAAGGGGACAAAATGTTGTCATTATTTTATTTCATAATCTAATTTAAAACTTATGTATGTATCTAGTACTTATAATGATACTAAACTAATCTGTATATCATGACTTAAACTCTTTGGATCATGCTAATGTTATTTAATAATTCCCCAACTCTGGGTAACTAGGGTTGAGGCGTTATAGTTGGTATCGGAGGATGTTTAGTACAATCCTTGGAAACTAGTTTTATGTCAACTATAATTAGATATCACTACCCTAAGATATAATTTGAAGATTAGTGTAATATAACATCCAAAAATTATGTTAGTGTAAATATTATGTGTGTTTTCCAAGAAAATACTTCCCTGTTAGGATACAAACAGTTAGAGGTGGCTCTGGCATTAATTTACCTAGGAGTGAAAAGTTTGACAAGGAGTTTCAGGATTAACCTGAGGTATCCTGGTACACTGCAACGGGCCTTTATGCACTCTTAGTATTGACACTCTCGGGGGAAATTCTTAGGATAATTTATATGTTATTTACAAACCATTATACAGGATTTATGAGTAATTACTTCTCAAAGAAAACATTTTTATTATTATGGATTATATGCATAAACTGTTCAATTTAGGATAGGTATTTATCATGTTTTCAAGTATACATTGTGATTCAAAAAAAACCTAATGTATTCCATTGTTTAAAAATGGTACCCAATATAAGGAATGAGAACACTATAAATATGCATGATCTAAAGTGTAATAAGGATGATATATTTCATGGTCTTAGTCCACCATTTTGAAGGGAAATATTCTCACATGTATTCTCATCATATGAAGAAATAATATTAAGTGTTAATAAGATAAGTAAATAATTACATGAGTCGTATATATTTGAGGGGATTCCAATGAAGAAAAGGTTGGTACAGATAAATATGGATAAAGGGAAGAGGGGAAAAATGTTTTTTCCATATATGATAACTATAGAGAGAATCACCTTGGTAAATGCATAAAGGGAATGTGAGTTTTTTATACGAGTGGAGAAAAGGGGCACCGAGTATGTGATTGCATGGGTATGAAAAAGGTTTAAAATGTAAAATGATTTATCTACAAGGAGTTAGGACACTACTCAAATCAATGTCCCTATCATCAGTGTATACCCCAAATGATGATATTGGATAATAATCATGTTATGATACTGTCGTAGATGAAGAGGAATAATTAGTGTTCTTATATTTTTATAAATGAATTATTTCATTTGTGTGTTTTATCAACTATGAACTGGTTATATTAAATATAGAAATAAATAATTATTTTTCTAAAATACTATTTCATTGAGGGTTTGAGATTATACGGTACGAAGAAAAGTGACTCAACAAAAATTTAATCTTTTTTTAAAATACATGGTTTAAGGAAATACAACCATTAATATGTTCCTGGTACTGAGGTAGTGAGTTTTTAATAAGATAAGGGTGAATTGGATAAATTATATTGGATATTATTGACTACCATGGAACTTTTTAATGGTATGTTTATTCCATTATTATTGGAGTATTCAAAATTTCCAGATATATGTAATATATCTCGCATTCTATAAGGAATAAAGGAGCATGAATGTAATCAATAAGGTTTTAGAGTAATTCAGGGTGTTACCATGTTTTAAGAGAATTCATGATGAAGGTACTCATATGTTACTATGTGGAATAAAGATATCTTCGTTATTTTATGTTGACCATACTGATAAATTTTGGACTGTGTGTTTGGACATATGTATTTTGGATTATTCTAAAGGTTGGAATGGAATACGTTGGACATTGGATACTATTTTCTATAGTTTAAACATTTCATATGATTATTTTTTGATTTTTATAAAAATTAAAAGCTAGAGTTCGAAAGATAATCTGTCGCCTCCGGCAAGGTTGTGAGACTTGGACCCGCAACTGATGTGGGACAAGGGTGAATCACCAACCATTAGCCTACATGATTTCCTGGTTTGTATGATGTAGTTTTTTTAAATGATATGATATTTTAATTGTAAATTAATTTTTTTATACCCTATAAGATTAGTATAAATCGATTATTTTTGAGTACTATTATATTTTGGAGTGGAAGATGAGTTTGTGGTAGAAATTAGTGAAAGGATGAAACTTTACTGGTCATGTTTTTTTCATTGTCTATAAAGAAATTAATTCATAAAATTTAGAGAAAGGGTTTTAAAACCAAAAATGTGTTACCCTAATAACTTATGTATTGATGAACCAATGATATTATATTTACTCATTGATTTATGGCTTTGAGGCCCTCGATTTTTTATTTATTGTTCACTTTTTTGAGATTGATGACCTCAATCACTCCCTATAAATATTTAAGTTTTCCCTCTAATTATATATCTCAAATTTCCACAAATGTTCTCATATTTAAATCCTAATTTTTTGGGTGACTTTTTCATTTCCCTTTCCCTCTTATTAAGATTAAATTTTATTAACCCTATTTCAGATGTGGGTTTTCCACAAAGGTATTCTATATTATTAAAATTTTATTTTCAATGAACATTTTTAAATTATGAGGATGTAATTTATTAAATGAGGTGAGAATGTAACACTCAAATATTTCATTTTAAGTTATATCTTTAATGTAAGTTAATAGCTTATATTGCATGCAACACTGACTTGGCTTGTGTTATACGTAAGATAGAGTTTCTACAGAACAACACATTAGTATTAAAATTATTTAAATGATATATTTATTTATCAATTAAATATTATTATATGAATAGTGAAAAATAAATTTTTATTGTTATTTATAATTTCACCACATTAATAAAACATATTTATAATGAAATGTAAATGTTTTGTTAAAATAGTTATATATTTAGAAAAAATATTTTCTTACAAGTGTTAATTTTTATGTCCTTTTGTGAACAACCATGAATTTAATATTAGACACACATAAAATTTGAATTTGGAAAAATATAGTTCATTTTTTGATTTTGAATATCAAAATTAGCGTAGGGTGAATTGTTTTTATTTTATTGAAAACAATCAATTTTTTATGAGTACTGAGAAATACTGAATAGTACATAAAAACTGACTTTTTATATAATTAATTATTATCTTTATATAAATTTTATTTAATGTAAAAATAGATATATAGTACCTATATTTGTCAAAATTAATTTATTGGAGTCATTTTATAATAAGATTAGGTATATAAAATTTTATTGAACTTTTTAATGTCTTTTACCCACCATTTAAGAACATTTACAAATTTTCATAAAACTTAATTTTACCACTTTTGTGAATTTAATTTCAAAAATTTCAGACACACAGTTGACATCATTAAGTAATGTGTGGTTCAATAGGATGAAAATAATATTTTCTGAATAGCGTCTTTTGAATTTTATTTACAACAATTAAAAGTAAGTAGGGTAATTAAAAGAAAAATTGATATTATAATTACACTAACAAATTCACTAATTCTTTTGGATACATATATTTCGACTAAAAACAAACTTAGGAATAAAATATGATCTTTTTGATCCACATGGATTAGATTCTGATATTTATTGTTTTTTTATTTAAATAAGTCTTAAAATTGTTAAATTCAATGTTTAATAAACAACCATTTCTAATATAGGGTTTTACATAATATAAATTCTACTATAAATATTAATTAGAAATATTATAAGATTAAATAAATTATTTTATCTTATTTGGAATTTTCATACATTAAATAATGAAATTTATTTATGACACAATGATGATGTAGTAATTACCATATTAATGAAGGATTAAAATAATTGATATTATAAAAATCAAAATAAATTTAAATTTAGACTTTTGATGAATTACACGAATTTTATAGGTTAATATGACATGTTTTATTTGATTTAATATACTTTTTTCGAAGTAATCATGTTTTTTTTGACTTTCACAAAAACCAAATACTAAATTGTTTCAAATTTTACAAAAATTAATGTTTAAAATAAATATTATATTATTAAATGATATAATATTCCTAAAAATATATGGATCGACCAAAAGACTTATATAATGATAGATATATCATTAATTAACAATTTAAGGTTCTCTTGTCATTTTATTATATCTTTATTAACCATGTAATATAAAATACAAGAAGACATTGTAAAAGATAAACTATTAAACAAAGAGTTAAATATAAATGATAAGGTTAATATAGTGACCTAAATTTGTCTAAAACCTATTGGTTGAGATAATTTCGTCCCATTCCCACCATAGTCTCGAAATAAATACATTTTCTTCCATTATAAACTGAAAATTATTTTATAATAAACTAATATTTCAAGCTTTTCCTAAAGTGGCTCTCACCTCTCTTATAAAAGGGTACACCCCCTTACCTTAATTTCACACCTACAA
Source organism: Viscum album (assembly GCA_963277665.1). NCBI lineage: Eukaryota > Viridiplantae > Streptophyta > Magnoliopsida > Santalales > Viscaceae > Viscum > Viscum album. The sequence continues at coordinate 368,824,688 of OY728146.1, forward strand.
AGCCTTTTTGATCGGACAAAATCATCTCATATATCATACCAACAACCCTTAATCCTTCATAGAGTCATTAATTTGGACTCCAATCCAACCTATGGAGCCCTTTTGATCAAATCACAAGGAAGCACCTGCAGAAGAGGTAATAATTTCATCACCTCTTTCAAAGTTCTTTTCTTCTTCCACCATATTTTTTGTTTCCATACCAAAATAATAACTCCAGTACCATAAAAATATTTTTATGTTATTATAAATATGATACAGTCATATTAATTATTCTATCCATCCTATTATTGAACAAGTCATCATATGTGCGTATGTATGTCTTAACGTCTCCACGTCGTGGTGTAGTTTGTTATTGAACACTTTATTATTTGGATGTGTATAATAATGTGTATTATTGATATAATAAATAAATATAACATGTTAATGATTATTTATAACAAATATACCATCCAATTACATATGATTTCACCATCAATATAATGATATTGTCGCTCGTGCGTACGTACGAATTACCGTATCCACAAACGCGATGAGTTTCATTCCCCACCATAACCATTCAAGAATATTTTTCTTTTTATGATTAAAAATAATATTTAAAACATAATGTAATTCATGATATGAATAAAATACATCCTATCCATAATAAACATGTATTACATAACAAAACATATAAAGGAAAATGAACCATTTTACACCCAAAACAATGATACTACTAAAATATTATTAAGAAAGAAATATTAGAAGATCATATATGATATCATATTTATGTATGTGGTTATTCTATAATTTAATAATAAGGATTTAAATATTATACCAGTGGTTAAAGAACCCTCGACCAAGTAAAATTTACAATGTAAGGGGTATTTTTACAATCTCTTTATTTATTTGAGGTTGTTTATCCGAAAGTATCTATTGAGCCTTCTTTATCATCAATATCCGTGTTTCATAAAAATGTTTTTCAAAACATATTTAGTATTCCCTAGAATATGGGTTATACCTATTTATACCCTTATTTTACTTTTTATAAAATGTTTGGAAAGATTCAAGTCTCGCTACTGGAGAAAAGGTTTCTTCATAGTTTATTCCCTCTTGTGGATTATAGCTTTTAGCAACTAATATTTCTTTATTTCTAACAATGATTCTATTATCATCACACTTATTTTTGAAGACCAATTTTACTCTAATAACAGATGTTTACTTTGGTATTTCAACCAAGGTCCAGCCTTTATTCCTTTTGTATTAATTTATTTAATCTTGCATGGCTTTAATCCAATCATCATCACCTAAAGCATCATCAGTGATTTTTGGTTCTAATTGGGAATGGAATGCTAGATTTTATAATTAATTTCTTAATGAACTTCAGGTACTTAAAGGTTTATTCACAATTCCAATGATTATATCACTCGGATAATTCTTTAGAAACATCTAATTTGGGTGTGGTAAAACCATTTCATCAACATAAGGTAGTAAATCATCAGGGGTAAATGTTTCAGAAGTATCTTATTGAAAATTTTCTTTACCATAAGGATCTTCTATCAAAGGTTGATAATTAGTTTTTTAAAAAACATCTGAAGATGTCTGTTGGGGTTGTTTAAAAACAAAAAAAAATTGAATTCATCAAATTTGACATGTACTGTCTCTTCAACAGTATGAGTGTTTTTACTAAAAACTCTATATGCTTTAGAAGTTGTGGAGTAGCCTAAGAAAATTCTTTCATCAGATTTTGATGTGAATTTATGTAGATTATCATTATTATTTAGAATAAATACCTTACATCCATAAACTTTAATGTAGTAAATTCTAGGTTTTCTACCATTACATAACTCATAAGTAGTTTTATTAAGAAAAGGTCTAATAAAAACTCGATGTATTGTATAACAAGCAGTACTTATAGCTTCAGCCCAAAAATGTTTGGCTATAGAATACTCACTCAACATGGTTCTAGTTGTCTCTTGATGAATTATATTTCTTCTTTCAATAACACCATTCTGTTCATCTTTTTGGGGTTCTGAGAAGTTGCGGGTAATACTTTTTCTACTATAAAAAGATTCAAAATCATAATTTGGAAATTCTCCTCCCTGATCACTATGAATAGTATTCAATGGAAGGATTTTATCATTTTTAACTTGGGCTATAAATCATTTGAAATAATAAAAATTTCACGCTTCTTTTCTAGGAAATAGACCCTCATAAATCTAGTGTAATCATCAACCAAGAAAAATACATAGTACTTGCCTCCAATACATCCATTTTATGTTGGACCAAAAAGATCCGTATGCACTAGCTGTAATGCATCAGTAGTTGAGACTTTACTGACGAATTTAAAACATGATTTATGTTTCTTTCCATATTTACAAGGGTCACAACCTTTTGCAGAATCAAATCTAATATCTGGTAGATCCTTAACTAATCTTTTCGTGTAAATTTTCTATAAGATCCTATGGTTACAATGTCCTAAAATTCTATGTCATAAACAGGAATGATCTTCCATTTCACTAAGGAAAGGTAAATCTTGACTCCTAAGGTCTTATATGTTTAGTGTGTAAACATTTTCTTGCCTATGGGCAGAAAGAATGAACTCTTCCTTGGAATTGTGTACTAGGCCCTATTCATTCCTAAAATTTACAAGGTATACTTCATCACAAAATTGGATTATACTGATGAGGTTGTTCTTAAGACCCTTTACAAATAAAACATTTTATACCAATTTTTTTCAAAGAAGAACGATGTTACATATACCAAAAATTTCTCCCAGAGAATTATCTCTAAAAGTCACTTTTCTACCTTTCATCTTTATAATCATTTCAAAATAGTTTTTGTTACCAGTCATATGATGGGAACATCCACTATCCATGTATGATGTATTTCTGTTGGTACTCTCTCTAATTTCCTGAAAACAAAAGAGTTAGACTTTCATAATCCAAACTTTCTTGGATCCATAAATTTTTTAAAGCAATTTTTTAGGAACCCACATCTTCTTTGAAAAATAGGATTTATGAAATCCTAAAGACTGGGTTTTGTTTAGAGAAAAATTATTTTCCCAATGTCCATCACACTAACACTTTGTACAAAATGAAGCACGTTGAGGAACAAAGTAATTGTTACTAAAAATTGGTTTAAAACTAGTATAACCAAAACCAGAACTATTCTATAGAGGTCGGATTTGAGAATACATTTTATCAAAATTTTCTTTACCTAAGGTAATGTTTGAAAAACACTTCCTCAAGGAAAAAATTTCAGATTTGAGTTTGAAAACCATTTTCTTGACTTAATAAACATTTTATTTTGAACTAGAGCTGGGCTCGAAAACATTTTTCATAGAAATTAAATTTTCTTGATCTTTAGAAAGATTAGTCTTCTTCATAACTAACTTCCTCCAGTTTTTTTGAAATACTTTCAAAATAATCATTTTTTATATCAAGATATTTAGAAATATTTGATATTTCATTAGTAAGAATATTATTCCATGAATTTTCTTTATCATGTATTTTCATGAGTTTTGAATTCTCAATATAAGAAGATTGGGAAACCTAGAAACATTTTCAGAGGAAGGTATAGTATAATCTTCATCATAAGAAGATTCTTCATCCGAAGACTTATGATATTTATCATTACTATAGTTTGAATTTAATGAATCATTAGTCACTGATTCAGCATTGTGTACCTTATCCATTAAACAATGATTGTTAATAGGTAGTCTGTCTATTAGACCAAGATTCTTCTGTCCAGAAGATTCATAATCTAAAGATTCGTCTGAAGAGTCTCCACCACTGGCACTCTAGGTGTCATTAGCTTTCAAGACTTTCTTTATATTATCCTTGTAATAAGTCTTTTTATTTCTCTCTAAATTATTTTCCTTTCTATATTTTCTCTTAATCATAGGACAATCAGGTCTTATATGTCCACCTCTCTTTCATTTATATCAAGTAACTTCTGAATCTTTCATATCTTTCCTTTCTTTTTTCATATATCTAGATTGAAAGTTCCTCTGTCCATCTATCTTTTTCATCCTTCGAGCAAGATTTTATAATTAATTTTCTGAGGATTCACTTCCACTAGATTTGTATTAGATAACAACTTTCATAGGTTTGGATCTAGTAACTCTTTGAGAAGTCATGGATTTCATATGATTAGAATATGTAGTAAAAGAAACACTATCATTTCCCTTCTTCTTCTTTACATTATCAACATATCTCTTCATTCTAGTTTCATGCTAAATAAGAGTTCCAAATAGCTCATATAAAGAAATATGAGTATCCTTTCTATTCTCATCAATACCAGTAATCGTGGATTCCCACTCATTAGGCATGATGCCTATGATATTATCAACAAGAGCTTCATCATCTAATCCTTTCTCACCCATGGAATGTAAACTATTCACAATAGTCATGAATCTTTGTTACACCTTATATATGGGTTCTTCATAAGGAAAGCAGAAACCATGATATTAAGCTCTAAGCATGGCTCTTCTAGTTTCAATTACTTTGTAAGATTCAAAGTGAGTAACTTCAGGTTTCTTACAAATTCAATTTGCTGCTTCACATGATGAAATTTAGCTATACATGTTTATAGTCATGGAATAAAGAAAATTATTGTGTACCTTATAATTTAGTTGATATTCTTGATTTTCTTGATTGGTAAAGGTACTAACTTCTTTATCAGTGATTTTATATTATCCAGTAATCATAACAAAATTATTAACACCGGTATCGATAATGAAAGTCATCATGCGATCTCTCTAATATTCGTAATCATTTCCCTCAAAGTTAGGTGGTCTATTTGGATTGAGATTGTATATGGGACCAACATTGATTCCTACCATCTTAGAGAATATTCATTCCAAAAAAATGTGTTAATAGAAAATGTTCTTAAACAAGGAGAATATTACTAAGAAAGGAAAATATGAAACAATAGTATCTTTAAGAAAAAATGAATTTGAACCATATGCGTCCGAAAAATTGATTCCGGAAAATAAGAAGAAAATTAATTATCTTCTGAATCTAATCGTTAGATTAATTCAGAGGTCACCTCCTATGATACCAATTGTTGGATCAAAAATTTAAAAATGAGATGCTCAAATATAAGAGGGGGGTGAATTTTATACTTTAAAAATCCCTAAAGAATTTTTTTGTGTAACCAAAATTCACTACACCTCTAAGTTCTAATATCTTTCTTGATTCTGGAAAAGTGATTCCGGATATGAAACTTAACAATAGTTTACAACAACAATGATTCTACCTTAAAGTGTATACAATCCTATATAATTAGAGTACAAGTATAAGGAAGTATAATAAGATTATACTTTCCTCAACAACAAAAACTACATCATAAAACAAAATAGAAATACTAAAAATAACAAGTAGTAACTCTTTTAACACAAATATAAGGGTATCGAACATCCTTGGATAAAGGTCCCTTGATTTATACCTTCCAAGAAAGTCTCTCTTACCCACACCAGAGTAATCCCTCGATACGAAGATCAGAGTCTGTCTTTCTATACCCGCAATCCCTCAACTTCAATGTAGTCAGCACCTCTGTCTTCCTTAGCAAGGAAACCCTCAACTTCAAGGTAGTCGGCACATCTGTCTTCCTATCCCCGTAAGCCCTCGATAGTACACATCAAAAATCAGAGTTTCACAAAGAAAATATGAACAAGTAGTTCAGTACGCAGTAAGCAATAAATCCTCTCTCTATAGAAATCACTTCAGAAGCATGTAATATCTAGATTGATCAATATATTGTTATCCATTTCAAATGGGATCCTTTTTATAAGCCTGGATTCAAAAGGTCGGCTCCCACCTCCAATAGTCATAGTTTTCCTTGAATTTCGGAGGGACCTGTACATGTGTCACTCAAACAATGGTTAGTTAGTAACTGAAAGAACGACATCATTTTATAACAAAACAAGTGTTATAAAAAATATGGTTACATAACATGAAATCCAATATTTGTAATGTAAGAAAATTAATGTTTATAGTCTAACCAAAATTGAATTCATAGTCTATAATACAGGGATATTCAGATTCAGTTTTCTAAGAATTCAGAAACTGAACTCTATAGAATTTCAGAGTCTGAATTTCAAGGAATTTTGGAATCTGGATTCACAAGAATTCGGAGCTAGAACTCACAAAGTTCGGAGTCAGAGGTCATGAGAATTCGTAGTCATAACTCATAAGAGTTCAGAATCTGTATTCAGAGAAATTGGAGTAAAAATTTGAAAGAGTTTGTATCTATAATTCGTATTCAGAATTTGGAGTCATAACTCAGAAGAGTTCATAATCGGAATTCTGATTTAGAATTCAGAGTCAGAACTCAGAGGAGTTCGTAACAAGAATTCTGATTCAGAATCCATAGCCAGAAATCATAAGAGTTTGTAACCAGAATTCTTAGAAATTCGATCCTAAAACAGAATACTTCATATCTAGGTAATATAGGATTTTGAGGTTATGGTTTCAAACTGAATTTTATACTTAGAAAAATTATGATATGAATAATAAAACATGGTAAGGATAGATTTCTTTGGGGATGGAAATTTTTCCTTATCGAGGTAAAACATAGGGTAAAAAAAGTTTTTCCTTGAGATAAGGTGTTTGTGATTTTCCAAACAAGAAGGAATGTTAAATTCATAAAGAAACCTTAATGTCTTAACAATCTCCCCTAAGTATGAAGGAATGGAAAAGACATAAAGGAAACCTTATTGACTCAACAATCTCCCCCTTTTAGAAAGCACAAACAACCTTACGAAAATGAATAAAAGGACATAAAAAATTAGACTTTGAAAATAAAACATATCCATCATTTTTACATTGGCAAAGATGAATACGACTAACTCCCCCTTAGGCTTTGAAAAACTAAGGATCGTATTCTAGATTTCTGGAATGAGAATGTTCATTATCTTGAGTATGGAAAACATCCTAATGGGAAAACCCCCTTTAGATAAACTCCCCCTTAGGGATATTTCTTCTTTACTTAGAATTATTTTTCCTTCTCCCCCTTTGTGATTTTCAAAAAGGGTTTGAGGGAATGGAAAAAATATAGTTCCTAAAATATTTGTAAAAACATCCAATAAAATAACCTACCACAATTTCATTAGGATTGGAAGAATTTGTACAAGGAAAAAAAGATAAAACAAAAAAGTGGATTTGGATCGATTTTTCTTCTTTTTCCTTGGGTATCAGGTTCTTCACGATGGTTTTCAGATATTTTAGCTCTTTGTGATCCTCCTCTGCTTGATTCTCTATGGCTTGGATCCTATCATCTTGATCCTTCAAAGCCTCTACCTGAGCCTTCAGCAAGTCATCTTGCTTCACAGGATTTTCTTGAATCTCGATCCAGAGATCCCTTTCTATTTTTCAACATTGAACAACATAAATCAACTTCCCATTCAGATCAGTGACATCCTGAATCCAAGTATTTTGTTAAAGATTCAGCTTTTCATCAAAGATATTTGTAAGATCCTTGATTTTTGTGTCTTCATTGTCAAAATCATCCTTCAAATCATCTTGAAATTTATCAAGCTCTCTCAAATCATCAACGATCTTCTTCGACCAGCTGGTCATTTTCTTGCAATATTTTTTGTGGGCTTCATAGTTGATAAGGAAATTCTTGTGTTCAGCCGAAATCTTTACACACTTATCCATAACCATGGATACAAAGTCTAATTTCTGATTCATGTTATGCTGGAGCATCTGTCTTCTGGAGTCAATTGTTGGAAAGATCAGAATGGTGTCTACTAGCTTCTTCAGGGATTGAATGAAAAAATCTTGTCCTACAGCTGATGACTCCAAGTCTGAGACTCTTCTAGGTTGTAGTTCTTCCTGTAGCTTGACAAGATTCCTTTTAGAAAAACCTCATATCACGACCCGACCCGTATCGGGGCTCGAGCGACAACTACCCAAAGCCTGCCTCCATAGGACTGGGGATGGAAACTAGCACCGAAGGCACAACAAACTAGGAAATTCCATTTCATGAGAAACTGTACACACACACATAGCTAACTCAATGCAAAAGTGCAGAGGAAAGAAAGAATGATATAACACTCCTACAAAAGGGGAAATCAACACACATGAATCGACCTCTAACCAGTACAAGTAAAGTGCTGAAAATTAATGAAAAGTAAACTCAACAGAAAAAGGGGAAAAACACGCGCCCAACCATAAAGGTGACACAACCCAGCAATAGGTAAAATTGAATTAAACCACTGGTGAGTCACATCCATAAATTCCTACCATGGCCACTAAATGTAGACCATGCTCATGTGTCCTCTATGATCCTCCGTAGTCTCGACCGACTTGTCCGTCATCTGCAATGGCACACTAATTGGGGGCAAAGCCCAAGCAGGGGTGAGTATAAAAATACTCAGTAGGATGCCCTGAAATCTCGAGGGAGTAATAAGGGAGGTACAAAAATGGTTAGTAGTAGACAAAGAAATGAACAGGGTAAGAGTACAAAGAGAGAGAGTGCAGCTCAAACCAACAAGAGAAAAGAAGCAGACTCATCTAGACACAAGGAGCTAGAGATGGTGAGAAGATAAACTTCTTGTCGAGTCTTCTCTGCCTATAGCAAGAGAGTAGACTCTTCAAACCAAGATGATCTAGAAACAGAAAACACGTGGCATACGCCACGCATCTTAGCACCTCCTAGATGGAGGGTAAACGAATCCAAGGAGCGGGAACAACAGTAGGGTGTGTATATATTCTCAATGAGAAACCTGAATGGGTGTTCAAGGGGATCTCTATCTCCAAGCTCAGACCAAGAAGAGTCTCCAATCGTTCAAAGGATATCCAACACTGAACCCAAACATCATGCACATCAACCTAGGAGGTACAAGTCAAAGGGGCTCCATCACTGCCCCTCGATAATATCTGCTTTGGGATACATTGACTCACTCGCACAACCTTTAGGTCGCACTGCATGGATGCGTCCCGGTGGGAAAAGCGCCCCTCATTCTCATATGTCCTAAGGTCACGTCAAAGCTGTCACATCGTTGATCCGTACAACCAAGGATCTCGCTCCTGTAGTCATGGATAAAGAGTCACTAACTAACCTTATAGATAAGAAACAAGTGTGAAATAAGTCATCCGGTAACCCACTACCCAGCCACGCTGGAGGGTAAACCTCAATAAGTCAACGGTGACCCACTGCCTAGCCCCACTAGAGGGTAAACCCCAATAAGCCAACAACGACCCACTGCCCAGTCCCACTAGAGGGTAGACCGTAATAAATCATCGGGTGACCCAATTACCATCCCTGCTAGATGGAAAACCCTAAATAAGTCGACGACGACCCACTGCCCAGCCTCGCTAGGGGGAAAATAGTAAATAAGTCGACGACGACCCACTGCCCAGCCCCACTGGAGGGTGAACCATAATAAATCATCAGGTGACCCACTGCTCAGTTCTGCTGGATGGTAAACCCTAAATAAGTCGATAGTGACCCACTGCCCAACACCATTGGAGGGTAAATCGTAATAAATCATCTGGTGACCCATTGCCCAGCCCTATTGGAGGGTAAACCCAGAAATGGATCGATATCTCCACACAACCCAAGCAAACGCTAGGTGCTGATATCTCCACACGACCTGTACCATCATTGGGTGTCACTAACACCACACGTGCATTGGTCCAGAGTGCGTCAGAGGAATCTTTGACCAACGCCCTTTCATATTTCCACATTCAAGGAGATCTTAAACAGGGCTTCCCACACCCAAATAGATTACACCGTTACAATCCTCATGAAAAAACACGCAAGATAGACTATTTACTCACCCAAAAAGGACAACCGGTATGGTATAATTCACCGTGGGCAGCACTGGTGGGGCCCACACAACGATCCCAAAACACAACAAACAGATCACACCATTATGATTCCCGCATAAAAACACACGAGATCAACTATTCAATCGCCCAAATAAGACACCCGGTGAAAAAGGTACTATTTACCGTAGCCAGCTCGGGTGGGTCCCACAGCACGATCCCAAAAAAGGTCCGTTGAAGTACTCTATTATGATGCTCTCAGAAAAACACATCAAAATGACTATTCAATCACCCCGAACCGATGTGTGATGAAAAAGTTACAGTACGCTTCACACCGCTTAAAAGACAGCTTGTGGGGCCCACGCCTCAATTCCGATTTAGGCGGGCAGAATGCACTATTGCAATCCCCTCATAAAAACACACAGAATGGAGTGCTCAAACACCCCAAATGTATGTTGGGTTGGAAAAATACATTTCATCGAAAATCGTGCAAACTAGGACCTATGATGCCCACTCCCTATCTCTGGCCCAAATACTCAATGGAGCATCTCAAAAATTCTGCACGAGTACTAGGATCACGCTGCTGCGGACGACCCGTCAATCAGACATCCCAAACTGGAGTTAAGTCTGACCCAAGAATATTTAATTAATTAAATAATTAAATAATTATTTGTATTTAAGCGTTTTGTGCCACCGAGCAACGAAACCAAACCGTAAAGTTTCCTAACCAACTTTGGATGTTCCGTCTTAACTTCAGGGCCAACGTGCCTCTGACGGCACGTCAAACGGACATCCACTTCGTGAAGTGCGTCTGTTGCGAGCTTTAATAATAATTTATTATTATTAAATTAAAGCTCTCAGGTTACCCGCCTTCGGGCACATAGCTGAAAAACCCTAAAACTCACATTAAAGGGGCTGCCTCATCAACACGGTCCCACAGCCACAGACGGCGCATCAAACAGACGCACCGTTTAGGGGATACCTCCCCACGAATGTAAGGGGGAGAAACCTGGCCGATTCACCCCGGCTGGCCCGGTCTGAACCACCGGCCCGTGGCCCAGCTGCAGTTCTCGCCTGTCAAACCGCAGCCCACTGGGCGCAGCCCTTCCAGTAGCACCGGACCTGAGCGGGTCTGGTTTTCCTCCACCAACTGGCCTTTTGTCTAGTCTCTGTCACCCAGCACGATCCGCGCTTTTCTGGTCCTCATCTCCCAACTGATCGGCCGTTTGGCTGGTCCTCATTGACAAACAAGTAGGACCCACGTGGCACCGGTCCTGCCTTCCCCCTGCATGCCCGATGCCAGGTCATAGGCTCCATTCGACCCCGACGCCCGGCAGACGCCGCCTCCGCCACCCGCAGCACCGCTGCGCCTCTCTACGAGCCGCTCCACCTCTGCCGCTTCAACGTCGCCCCAACCTCCTTGTTTCGCCGCCTAGACCACCCCGCTCCACCGCAGCCGCATCTGTAGCCACCTTCCACTTCAACCGAATGCCCCTAGAGCTCCCTGTTGATCCTTTCGATGCTACCCCATCTGTGCCACCTTCGTTCCAGCACCAGCCAGCTTGCCCGACATCGCATCCGCCTTCGAACAACCAGCATGCTCCGGTTCCTCCGGTTCCCTCTCATCCTCCGGCAGCCACTCGCTGGTCCTCCGATCTCTTCCTTGGTCATGCCACTTCTTGACACCCAAACCCCTATTGCACCACCCTGAGATTTGGGCTCCACCCTTGCTGGAGTCGGGCTTTCCGACGGCCGCTGCCACCGCTTTGTTGGCCCGATTCCAAAACCAAAGGCAGGTTCAGAATCCTCGGGACAAGGCCTTTGTAGCACCTGCCCCAATCATTCATCCGACCTGATTTAGTGCATCTAAAAATTTGTACGAAGAACGCCCATGAACAAGGACTAAAAATGGGGCTCGGGCGTTGGTCGTGTTCATTCGGCCGTCACCCAAAATTCCAAAAAATATAGAACTTTAAACGATTAAAATTGAAGAAAATTCCAGAAATTGACGAAGGTGTATAAATTGAACAAAATCCTACCAAAATATCGACGCACGTCATAGGCGATGCGTCCGCAGGGCTCCACATTCGATCCTTCAAGGTTTCGGAAAAGATTGCTCCTCGATCTGGTGAAGTGGGGCGAAGAACGACTAGAGAGAGGGGGGAAGAGAGATAGAGGGAGAGAAGAAAAATGGGTACTCCCTTCCAACACATAGTGAATTTATAGAAATTCACTAAAAGTATCCCAACGGGGGCGGGTTCTGACACCTCCACGCCCACCCATTTTATATGACGCTTAGGCCAAACACCCCATTTTGAACTCAATGGAAGTCTCGGATTTAAATTTTGAGGCTTCATTCGAAATTTATTCAAAACGAATGCCTGTGATAAAAATCACTAAGTGGTCATTTTGAAATGACTATTTTTCCCTGGGTGACATCTCTCAAAGCAGGCCCGCGCCAGCAAGTTTTACACCCCACCTAGGGTAAACGACATGCTCCGGACTCAACAGTGCCCTCGGTTTTCCCATACGGAAAACCATTTAGGATTTATTCAGGTTTGAGATATTAAATGAAAAACTTAATAATTTAATCATCCATTTAATGCACCGCCAACGAGAGAGGGGTCCGAACATCCCGCACCGACTTATTTTATGTCGCGCCTATGGTATACACCGCGTTTCGGACCAAACCATGGTCTCAGATATCCGGTCTGATCAAAATTTTAAGAGATAACTCATTTCCACGTTGTGCATAGTATAAAAATAGTTAATATATTTTAAAAATTAATTCCGGGCACACCAGGCCTTGAAATTGCACGCTATCTAAACGCCCAGCTCTGGAATGATATCAAGAGATTTTCAAATGTCTCGGAGTCCCAAAACCTAGGTTCTTACATAATTCCCTCCTTCAGGATTTTCATCCTGGAAAATAAAAACTGGGAAAATCAACTCAGGATAAATAGATCACACCTAGCTCTCCCGCGCCAAAGAAAACATGGTCAACACCATGTTGGCCCAACACGTGATCAACAGGGATGGTTTGTACTATTAAGTTCTGCTACTCTTGAGGGAATGCGTGGGAATACGAAGGCACCTCACAAGCTGCGACACATGGAAGACATTGTGCGCCAACTCCTACTGTTTGGAGGGTAGGGAAAGACAGTAGGAAACCTCTCAACTGTTTTCATGATTCCCAAACGTCTCACTGAAACTCTGGGGTCTTTCCAAGACGCACCTCTACTTTCCGCGTCGTGACCAAAATCATGGTTTGTTCCGGGAAAATGGTCTCGTAATTCCCTCCTTCAGAATACCAATTTGGTGAAACACCCAAGGATATCAGGTCACACAATTATTCACAGTTGGTATATCATGACCGAGACTCTCTTACATGCTCAACCAGTGAAGGAGTCGGCTTCATCAACTATAGACAAGCTGTACCCTCCTGTAGAAACTCCAGCCAGCACTGTCATCTCATGTTCAAGTCTCTCTATGTGGGGATGCACTTGAAAAACTAGTGGTCTAAGAAAACCACAAGGTTCTCTCCCCGAAGATAGTGTCTCCAAATTTCAGGGAAAACTACCACCAGCAGCACCAACACAGGGTTACTCTGACGCCCCGTTTCACCCTCGATAATTCCTCGAGCAAGTAGTTTGTCGAATCAGTACCTCCCGCAGTGTCTTACAAGTTCTACTGAGAAAATTTGAAAAAAACACAGAGTGTGCCTCTTATCATCTCTTGCACTGTAGGATTGTAAACAACCACAACACACAGCTGCCCGCAGCCCTGTCCGTCAGCTCCGTGAGCCTGACATGGGCCACCTAGTGGTGGTTGGAGGACCTCGAAACATTGTCCGCCAACCACAGTTCTTCTTGCTTTTATATCAACACCACCTCCCTGGGGACCACCCTGTCCTCACCAGGGAGTTCTCTAATTGGGACATTGCCTCTGTTGTGGCGGTCCATCGACCATATATCTAGAAGATTCCGCAAATTCGGTCAGATAGTCTCATGCTACGTGACCCCACACATCACAAACATAGCACTAGGCATCCCAGGGCTATCTTGGTGCACTATAATGTCCCCGACCATGTGCCTGCGTCTCATCTTGGGGAGACCTCCGGTGTTGAGGTCCAGCCAATTGACATCCCTCTGAAAAAAATTTCTCTGACACCAGTACCTGCTCCAGCACCGTGATATGTGTGAGGATGCACAAGGGCACTACGTTGGTACGAATCCCCTTTATGGAGATCTCGCACAAACTATGGTGCTCAGATTTTACCGTGATGGACCACATCCAATGAGTACTGAGTTAGGTCTGAAAACCTAGTCACGTACTCACCCACTGCCATCACTCCCTTCTGAAGCTCCAACAGCTCCCGAAACCATAAGAAAAAAACATAAGTAGGAGAGGTAGTACTCCTCATGAAACAACAACTAGAAGCTATCCCAGAAGAGTACCGAATCAATGTGTATCTGAGTATCCTTTGCTCTACCATGAGAAACTGCTTGGTGGAAAAAGTCTAGCTGTCAAATCCATCATCTAACATGTTAGTTTCCGAACAAGCCTGAAGAGGAGAACCACCGACTCTATCCAACCCTTCATTGTATGAGGGTATGTCTCACCATGGAAACTCAATGGTCTCTAATGCTGGAACTCACGTATCATTCCTAGCCTGCGCTGGTCATTGTCCCTCGGTGACAGTACTATCCGCTACCCCACAGGTGGAGGTGCTACTACCTGTCCTCATGAAGAAAAGGTCAATCATATGATGGGTCTTTAACTGAGGCCTCGTAGCTCACGAAATCATTGTCATGAACCAGAGCTAGTATCCCAGCTGTCTATCATCGCGGAGTCAACCTGAATCAGATCAAGGAGTACCGTGGTCAAATGAGAATATATATATCAACAACGATGGGGATCTAAATCAAGAAGGATATTCAAAGAATCAATCATATATGATGCACGATCCAAATTACCTTCAACAAGTGTCTCAATGTGCCGAGTCGACAAGAAGGTTATCAGGGTCCTGGAGAATAGATCCATTGGCCGCCGCACCATCACTGGACTCCCTGTACTGAGAGCCTCTCTCGAAACACATTGACACTATTGCCCCAAAACTCAACCAATTAATTTTTATGGACGTATGAACAATGACACAAAGAATGACCCACCTTTGATACCATGTTTTCACGATCCGACCCGTACTGGGGCTCGAGCCACAACTACCCCAAGCCAACCTCCATATTCCAGGGGCTGGCGACCAGCAACGAAGGCACAACAAACTAGGGGAAGCCTTTGCTAAGAAACTGCACACACACACACAAATAACTCAATGCAAAAGTGCTGGGGAAAGAAATCAAGACACAAAACTTCTACAAAAGGGGAAACCAACATACATGCATCGACCTATAACCAGTACAAGTAAAGTGTTGAAAAGTACTAACAAGTAAACTGAACAGAAAACAGGGAAAAATGCACCCAAGAAGAAAGGTGCCACATTCCAGAACAGGTGAAACCGAAGTAAAAAACAGGTGAGTCACACCCAGAAAGTCCTACTACGACCACTTAATGTAGCCCAAGCTCTTGTTTCCTCTACGATCTTCCATAGTCTCAGCCGACCTGTCCGTCGCCTGCAAGGGCACACCAAGTGCGGGAAAAGCCAAAGTAGGGGTGAGTATAAAAATACTGAGTAGGATGCCCCAAAAGATCAACAGAGAAACAAGGGAGGTACTAAAATGGTGAGCAGTAGACAGAGAAAAGAAAAGAGTAAGAGTGTAACGAGAGTGCGTGCAGCTCAACCCAACAAGAGAAAGGAAGAAGACTCATCCAAATGCAAGGAGATAGATACAGTGAGAAGACGAACTTCTCATCAAGTCTTCGCTGCCTATAACAGGAGAGTAGACTCGTCCAACAAAGAGGATCAAGACACATAAATCATGTGGCATACCCCATATGTCTTCACTCCTCCTAGATAGAGAGTAACCAAACCCAAGGAGTGGGAAAAACACTAGGGTGTATATATATGCTCAATGAGAAACACGAATGGGTGTGTAAGGGGATCTCTATCTCTATGCTCATCCCAAGAAGAGTCGCAAACAGTTCAAAGGATATCCAACATTGAAACCAAATGTCCCGCAAGTCAACCTAGGAGGAACATGTAAAACGGGCTCAATCACCGCACCTCGATACTATTCGCTTTGGGCGGCACTTACTACCCAGCACTGCTTTTAGGTCGCATCGCAAGGACGCCTCCTAGCGGGAAAAGCGCCCCTCATTCTCATTTTTTCTAAGGTCACATCAAAGATGTCCCATTGCCGATCCTTACAACCAAGGATCCTTATCTGGTAGTCATAGTGAAAAAGCCACTGACTAACCTCATAGATAAGGACCAAGTCTGAAATAAGTCGTCGGGTAACCAACTTCCCAGCCCCGTTGGAGGGTAAACCCCAGTAAGTCAACAGTGACCCACTGTCGAGCCCCACTGGAGGGTAAATCTCAATAAGTCAACGGTGACCCACGGACCAGCCCCGCTAGAGTGTAGACTGTAATAAATCATCGGGTGACCTAGTGCCTAGCCGTGTTGGAGGGTAAACCCTAAATAAGTCAACGACGACCCACTACTCAGCCCCGCTGGAGGGTAAACTGTAAATAAGTCGACGATGACCCACTGCCCAGCCCCGCTAGAGAGTAAACCATAATAAATCATCAGGTGACCCACTTCCCAGCCCTACTGGAGGGTAAACCCTAAATAAGTCAATGGTGACCCACTGCCCAGCCCCGTTGGAGGGTAAATCGTATTAAATCATCGGGTGACCCACTGCCATGCCCTACTGGAGGGTAAACCAAGAACTAGTCTGATATCTCCACACAACATGTGCCATCACTGGGTGCCGATATCTCCACACAACCCATGCCATCATTGGGTGTCACTAACACCGCACGTGCGTAGGTTCGGAGTGCATCAGAGGAATCTCCGACCAACACCCTTTCATATTCCCACATTTAATGAGATCTCAAATGGGGCTTCCCATGCCAAAAAAGATTACACCATTGCAATCCTCACTGAAAAAAATGCATGATAGACTATTTAATCGCCCGAAATGGACAATCGGTGAATATAGTACTATTCACCTTGGCAAGCCCAGGTGGGGCCCACACAACGATCTCGAAACACAACAAATGGATGACAACATTATGATTCCCTCAGAAAAGACGCGGGGTCAACTACACGGTCGCCCAAATCAGACACCTGGTGAAAATGTACATATCACCATAGCCATCCCTGATAGGGCCCACACCACGATCCCGAAAAATGTCGGATGTACTACGCCATCACGATGCTCTCGGAAAAACACATCAAAACTACTATTAATTCACCCCAAACGGACATCTGATGAAAAACTCACTGTACGCTACATGCCGCTTAAATAACAGCTCGTGAGGCCCATGCCTCAATACCGATTTAGGCGGGCAGAATGCACTGTTGCAATCCCCTTGGAAAAACACATAGAATGCAGTGCTCAAACACCCCAAAAGGATGTCGGCTGGAAAAACGACATTTCATCGCAAATCGTTCAAACCAGGGCCTGTAGGGACTATTCCTATTTTTGGCCCAAATACACAAAGGAGCATCTCATAATGTCTGCATGAGGACTAGGAGCACGCTGCCGCTGACATCCCGTCAATCGGACATCCCAAACTGGAGTTAGGTCCGATGCAAGAATATTTAATTAATTAATTAATTAATTAATTATTCTTATTTAAGCGTTTCGTGCCACCGAGCAATGAAACCAAACTACAATGGTTTCAAACCAACTTTGGAAGGACCGTCTCAACTCCAGGGCCCTCATGCCTCTGACAGCACATCAAACGGAAATCCGGGTCGCGAAGTTCGTCTGTTGCAAGCTTTAATAATAATTTAATATTATTAAATTATATCTCTTCGGTTACTTTCATTATGTAGTATAACCAAAAAACCAAAAAAACTCACTTTAAAAGGGTCACCTCGTCTACACCGTCCCACAGCCATAGACGGCGTGTCAAACGGACGCGCCGTTTAGGAGATACGCCCCCCCTAGAATGAAAGGGGGCCTAACGAGGCTAGTTCACCCCGGCTGGCCTGCGGCCCAGCTGTGGGTCCGGCCTGTCACACCGCAGCCTGCTAACCGTGGCTCGTCTAACAACATCGGACCCGACCGGGTCCGGTTTTCAACAACCGACCGACCTTTTCGCCGGTCTCCGTCTCCCAGCAGGACCTGTGCTTTTCGAGTCCTCATCTCCCAGCCGAATGGACATTTGGATGGTAATCATTGACACACCGGTAGGAGCCACGCGGCGTAGTTCCTCTATTCCCCCTCACGGCCAAGGCCAGGCCTCATGCTCCCTTCGACCGCGACTGCCGGCAGATGCAGCCTCCGCCTCTTGCATCACCACTGCGCCTCGTTGTGAGCCGCTCTGCCTATCTCGCTTCAACACCACCCCGGACTCCTTGTTCTTCCACCTAGGCCAACCCGCTCCGCCGCAGCCGCAACCACAGCCACCTACCGCCTCAACCGAACGACCCTGTAGCTTTCTGTTGCTCCTCCCATGGCTACCCCCTATGCGCTGCCTTCACACCAGCACTGGCCAGCATGACCGACACCGTAGCCACCTTCGAACTGTCAGCCTGCTCCGAATCCTCCAGTCCCCACTCATCATCCGACCGCCACTCACTGTCCCTCCATGCTCCACCTCAGCTGCACCGCTGCCTGACGCCCGAACCCCCGCTACGCCACCCCAAGCTCCGACCTCCGCCCTTTTCGGAGCTGGGATGTTGGACAACCGCCAACACCGCTCCGGTGGCCCGATTCCAAAACCAAACGCACGATCGGAATCCTCAGGATGAGGCCTTCGCAGCGCCTTCCCCAAATCGTTGATCCGACACTATTTTGCGCGTTCAAAAATTTGGACGAAGAAATCCCAAGAACTAGGACACAAAATGGGGCTCGGGCATTGTCCGTGTTAATTCGGCCATCGCCCCAAATTCCAAAAATATAGAACTTAAAATGTTGAAAATTGAAGAAAACTCCAGAAATTGACGAAGGTGCATAAATTAACCAAAATCCTACCTCGATTTTGGTGCGCGTCATATGTGATGCATCCATGAGGCTCCACCTTCAATCAGTCGAGGTTTCTGCGAATATCTCCCCTTGATCCGGTGAAGAACGGAAATGAATGGCTACAGAGAGGGGGGGGGGGAAGAGAGAGAGAGAGGGAGAGAAAAAAACGGGTTCTCTCTTCCAACACTTAGTGAATTTATAGATATTCACTAAAACTCTCCCAATGGGCACTAATTCTAAAACCTCCGCACCCACCCATTTTATTTGATGCCTAAGAAAAACACCCCATTCCAAACTCAACAGAGGTCTCAGATTTTCATTTCGAGGCTTCGTTCGAAATTTAATCAAAAATAATACCAGTGATAAAAATCACTAAGTGCTCATTTTAAAATGACGATTTTTCCACTAACTAATATCTCTTACAGCATGCCCGTGCCTGCAACTTTTACACCCCGCCTATGGTAAACGGCGCGCTCTAGACTCAACGGTGCCATTGGTTTTCCCATACAAGAAACCGTTTAGGATTTATTCAGGTTTGAGCTATTAAATGAATATCTTAATAATTTAATCATCCGTTTAACGCACCGCCAACGAGTGAGGGGTCAGAATATCCCACGCCGACTTATTTTATTTCACACCTAGGGTAAAAGACGCGTTTCTGACCCAACCATGGTCTTAGATTTCTGATCCGATCAACCATCTAAGAGATAACTCGTTTCCACTTCATGCATAGTATAAAAATACTTAATATTTTTTAAATATTAATTCCGGGCACATCGGGCCTCAGAATTGCACACCATTTGAACACCCTACTCTGGAATGATATCAAGAAAGTTTTCAAAGGCTCAGAGTCCGAAAACCTGGGATATTACACCTCCAGCATTATTCTTCCTTATAATTTCTTTGGTTGGGGTTTCAACAACCATTTGTTTCCCCATGTTCATTTTCAGAATAACTTCTTCATCTGGAGACTCCTGCTCACTCTCAGAGAACTGAACATCCCTATATTTATCAATTTTTTCTTTCTCAGATCCTTCCTTAATATCTTCAAGGAGAATGAAGTAATGATTATGACTCTCTTCCTCAGATAATTTGTTCACTTCCTCTTCAGCCTTCTCATCCATTTCATGAGTTGCAAGTTTCGAAGATACGGCTTGAGAAGTCTGGATTGAAAATTTTTCAGAAGCACTTTCCTTCTCATGAAATTCTTCTAATTGCTTTATCAGATCAGATGTATCTTCAATGATTTGAGCTTCTTGTACTTCATATATAGCTTCCTTTTATCGACACCCTTCTCTAGTACTTTTTCCGGAGTCATGAACTTTGTGATCGGTGTCTCAGGTAATGGTTTGACTACGAAATTTTTTAGTATGAAAATGTTCTCAGATGCAACTTCAGTAGCTTTCAAAAGAGATTGCACAATATCTGCCTCTGACATCTTCTTCTTAAGATTCTTCTCTTTGGATTGCTTGTCAATCTCTTCATCAGCTTTATCTTTCAATGCTTTGGCCTCTACAGGGTCTAGGAAAAACTATGGCTCCATTTCTTTCAGGTTCTTCTTATCATCCCTCCACTTTTCTACAACCTTCTTTGGATAGGCATTCTGCTTTTTGGGTTTTAGAGGTGCAGATTGTGTTTCTTTAGATTTAGGGGTTTTCTCTGTTTCATCCACTTTCTTTATTTTCCTCTTCTTTCCAACATTCTATGATGGTTCAACCTCTTCTGCATTTTTCAGAATGACTTCTCCTTCATCCTCAAGAAGATCATAAAACTCCCCTGACTCCTTAGGGAAACCAACATTCATTCTCTTGAGGATATCATCACTGATTAGCATTACATTTCAATTCCTCAGCTTGGAACTGTAAGGGATCTTGAAAGATTCAAGGCACTGAACTATCAATATGGAGAGTAGGGAATGATACATGATTTTCTATTCTCTAAGATTCCCATTCTTGATATTATATATCGTAATGAGAATATGATTCATCAGATTGATTTTCCATTGATTGACCAATAAATCTAATATATACATACCACTTTTCTTAAGAGTGTCCTTGTCACCCTTTGTTGATATGATAAGACCCTAAACCCATTACTCTAGGATCAGATTTTTGGTATACAGGTGAGCAATCTTTGATGTCTTTACATATGTATGTCAAAGACATTTCATAGCCTTCACTTTTACAAAACTCTCTTAAATGTTTGGTAACTTGTGAGAACAAAATTTTTCCTCTCCTTCATAAGATAACACTACCAATCTAGTATCCTTGGTGTAAGAAAGTTTGTATGTTTTTCCATAACTATTGAAGGAAAATTTTTCATTACCATCTTCCTTAAAGGAACAAGATGACTCATAAAATTCTATCAGCAAATCCAGATACACAACATCATGAGCTCCTGGCTTCGATATAGATACACTCTCTCATCCATTAAGCTTGATATTCTTTGAAATAATAGAATCATACTTTTTGATGAAGTTAGGATGCACAAACCTCTCCCTGTATATCTTCCACTCTGCAATCATCTTGACAGTAGACATCCCTTGAGAAGGAACTTCACCAGACATTCAGAATTGGGAACTTCTGAAATGTTCAAAATGGGCTTTTATAGTGGGTCAGAACTTCAGCATGAAAAATCATGAGAATAGATGTGGTACAACCATCGGGGATCCCCTTTTATAGGTGTTGATGTGACGGTTCATCTTCCCATTTCACTCCAGTGGTTGATAATTCTTCTGATCTGATCTGACGGTTAAAATGATAGTCGCAATGAAAATTTGGTAGGATCCGATCTCTTGTGATTTTTAAAGGAAAATATTTGGATTTAATGAAACTAGAATCTGAGAAATTTTAAAAAACAAAAGAAACTAACAACAAGTAAATGGTTGTTATGAAAACAAAATGAATAATCATACCTTTTGGATTGTCAGGAGAATTATTCGTATTGAGGATAATTCTTCTTGAAGGACTTTTGATTCAAAAAAAAAGCATGAGTACGAAAAAGAATTGAGTACACAGATTTTCTTTATGAAAATTTTCATTACGAAAATATTCATTATGAAAATCTCAAGTATGAAACAAAACATTACAAAATATTTCAAGTACAAACAATATGAAAAACCTCATTACGAAAAATACGAAAAACTTCATTACGAAAAATATAAAAAACATCAATACGAAAAATACAAAAAATGTCATTACGAAAAATATGAAAAACTTCATTACGAAAAATATGAAAAACTTCATTACAAAAAATATGAAAAACTTCATTATAAAAAATATGAAAAAATTCATTATGAAAAATATGAAAATCTTCATTACGAAAAATATGAAAAATTTCATTATGTAAAATATGAAAAACTTCATTACGAAAAATTTGAAAAACTTAATTAAAAAATGTACTCCCCCAATGAAAAGGAGTTTATTACTATAAGTATAATGGTTTAACATGAAGTTATTGAAGATTATTAACTTACAGTTATCATTCCGAACTTCTGTTTAATGTATTCAAGTTTATCAGAAGGTAAATATTTTGTGAAAATATCAGAAAGTTGATCGTGTGTTCTGATAAATTGAAGAATGATATCTCCTTTTTGTGTGTGATCTCTAAGAAAGTGATGCCTAATATCTATGTGATTTGCACGAGAGTGATGTGTAGGGTTTTTACTAAGGGAAATGGAACTTGTATTATCACACAAAATTTGTGTTTTGGTAAAACTCATACCATATTCTTTGAGTGCGTGTTGCATTGACAACAATTGAGCATAGCAACTTCTAGCAACTACATATTGAACTTCAGCTGGGGAAAGTGCTACTGAGTGTTTCTTATTGCAAGACCAAGAAAATAATTAATCTCTTAATAAATGGAAAGTTCTAGATGAACTCTTTCCATCTATTCTACATCCCCCAAAGTCAGCATCAAAAAAACGTTTAAAAAAATCATTTCCATAAGAATAAAAGATCCCTAATTCCATGGTTCTCATTAAGTAGTGAAAAATTATTATCACTACCTTTATGTAAGATTCTTTAGGATTGAATTGAAATATTTCACATAATAATACTGAAAACAATAAGTCTAGACGACTGGTTATCATATAAAGTAAACTTCTTACCATACCTCAAAAAGATGTTTGATCTACTGGTTTCCCAGCTTCATCAAGATCAAGTGCATTTGTGGTACCATTGGGAGTACTAATACATTTAATATTGTCATATCCATAATTTTTAAGTAGATATTTTATATAATTATGTTGGGATATATAGATTCCTTCTTGTTTTTTAGAGATTTGAAAACAAGGGAAATTTTTAACTCACCCCTCATACTCATTTCAAACTCATATTTCATTAGACTCGCAAAGGAATTAGTTAAAGATTGTTGAGTAGAGAAAAATATAATGTCATCAACATATATTTGGGAAAAAATTTTCTCATATTCCATTATAAAAAGGGTTGGATCTGCATTTCCCTTAACATAGTTATTTTGAAGCAAAAATCCTATAAGTCTATCATACCAAGTTCGAGGGGCTTGTTTAAGTCCATACAGAGATTTGACATGTCTAGAAACATGATTAGGATGTTTTGTATCTTCATAGCCAGGTGGTTTTTCAATAAAAACTACCTCTAGAACATAACCATTAAGGAAAGTACATTTCACATCCATTCGAAAAAGTTTCAAATTGAAGAATGCTGCAAAGGAAAGTAAAATACGAATAGATTCAAGTCAAGCTACTGGAGCATAGGTTTCTGCATAGTCTATTCCTTATTGTTGATTATATCCTTTAGCAAATAATCTAGATTTCTTTCTATCAATGATTCCATTTTCATCAAACATATTTCTAAAGACCCATTTTACTCTAAATACAGAAGTTTCATTAGGTCTTTCAACCATTGTCCAGACTTTTTTCCTTTTGAATTCATTTGTTTCATCATGCATGGATTTAATCCAATCATCATCATGGAAAGCTTCATCAGTTATTTTTTGTTCTAATTGGGAAAGGAATGCTAGATTTTATACTTAATTTCTTAAGGAACTTCTTTTCCATATAGGTTGATTCAAATTACCAATGATGATATCACTGGGATGATTCTTTAGAAACCACTGATTTGGGTTTTGTAAAACCTGGTCATCAATATAGGGTAGGAGATCTTCTGGGGTAACTGTTTCAGAAGTATCTTTTTGAACATTATCCTTATCAAAAGGATCTTCTATCAAAGGTTGATTTTCTGTTTTTGAAAACACATCCAAATATGTAGGTTTGGTTTGTTTACAAACAAAAGGATCGGTTTCATAAAATTTGACATGTACTGTCTCTTAAACAGTAAAAGTGTTTTTATTGAAAACTCTATATGCCTTAGAAGTTGTGGAGTAGCCTAAGAAAATTCCTCCATCAGATTTTAGTGCGAATTTATGTAGATTATTTATAGCATTCAGAATGAATACCTTGCAAAAAAACCTAAAAGTAGGAAAGTCTATGTTTTCTACCATTCCATAACTCATAAGCAGTTTTATTAAGAAAATATATAATCATAACTCGATTTATAGTATAAAAAGCAGTACTTACAGCTTCATCCCAAAAATGTTTGGCTATAGAATAATTAATCAACAATGTTCTAGTTATCACTTGAAGAATTCTATTTCTTCTTTCAACAACACCATTCTATTGAGGTGTTCTGGGTGCTGAGAAGTTGTGAGTAATAACTTTTTTTCTACAAAAAGTTTATAAATCAAAATTTTGAAATTCCCCTCTATGATCCCTATGAATTGTTTTCAATGGAAAGATTTTCACATTTTTAACATGGTCTCTAAAACTTTTGAAATAATAAAAATATTCAGGCTTCTTTGCCTGAAAATAGACCCACGTAAGTCTAGTGTAATCATAAACCAAGACAAATACATAGTACTTGCTGCTGATACCTACAATTTGTGTTAGACCAAAAAGTGCATATGCAGTAGTTGTAATGAATCAATAGTTGAGACTTCATCGACTGATTTATTAATTGATTTATGTTTCTTTCTATATTGACAAGGGTCACAAACTTTGAAAAATCAAATCTAATCTCTGGTAGATCCTTAACTAATATTTTCATAGAAAGTTTTCATATGTTCCTAAGGTAACAGTGTCCTAACCTTCTATGGAATAACCAAGAATGATCTTATATTACACTAAGACAAGGTAAATCATGACTCCTAAGGTCTTCTATGTTTAGTGTATAAACATTCTCTTGCCTATGGGCAGAACGAATGAACTCTTCCTTGGAAATGTGTACTTGGAACTTGTCATTCCTAAAATTTACAAGGTAGCCTTCCTCACATAATTGGCTTATGCTAATGAGGTTTTGCTTAAGACCCTTAAAAAATAAATCATTTGAAAATAATGTTTTTACAAGATGAACGATGTTACCTATACCAATATTTTTCCCCTGAGCAGTATCTCCAAATGTTATTATTCCTCCTTTTGTCTTGATCATCTTTTCAAAATAGTTTTTGTTACCAGTCATATGTCGGGAAAATTCATTATCCATGTACCATGTATTTATATTGGAACTCTCTATACTTTCCTGAAAATAAGAGTTATACTTTCTGAATCTAAACTTTCATGGATCCGAAAATTTCAAAAGAAAAATTTTAGGCACCCACATCATCTTAGAAAAATAGGCTTTATGAAATCCTAAAGACTGGGTTTTTTAGAGAACAATTTTTTGACCAATGTCCACCACACTTACACTTTGTACAGAATGAACACTTTGAGGAACAAAGTAATTGTTACTAAAAATTGGATTAGAACTCGTATAACCAAAACCATAACTATTCCTTAGAGGCCGAATTTGAGAATAAATTTTATCAAAATTTTCTTTACCTATGGTAATGTTTGGCAAACACTTACTCAAGGAAAATATTTTGGATTTGAGTTTGATAAACAAGTTCTTATCTTCGAAAACATTTTTTTTAACTAGAGCTAGGCTCGAAGACATTTTTCTTAGAAATTATGTTTTCTAGATCTTCAGAAAGGGTATTATTTTTAGAACTTACTTCCTCAAGATTTTTTGAAATACATTCAAAATCAACAATTTTCATATCAAGATCTTTATAAAGATATGATATATCCTTATAAAGAATAGTATTCCTAGAATTTTCCTTATCATGTTTTTTGATGAATTTTGAATTCTCGGTCTCAAGAAGTTTGGAAAACCTAGAAACTTATTTAAAGGAAGGTAATGTATTTTCTTCATCAGAAGACGATTCTTCATCTAAAGAGTTATGATATTTATCCTTACTATAATTTTCATTTAAAGAAACATTGGTCACTGATTCAGAATTTTGTACTTTATCCATTAAACAATGATTGTAAATAGGTAGTCTGGCCATTAAACCAAGATTATTCTGTCCAGAATATTCATAATCTGAGGATTCATCTGAAGAGTCTCCACCACTGGCACTCCAAATGTCATTAGATTTCAAGAAATTCTTAGCTTTATCCTTGTAATAATTCTTTCTATTTCTCTCTAAATGGTTTTCCTTTATTTATTTTCTCTTAAGCATATTACAATCAGGTCTTATATGTCTAGCTCTCTTGCATTCATAACATGTAACTTCTGAATATTTCATATCCTTCCATTCCTTTTTCTTATATCTGGATTGAATTTTCCTCTGTCGAGCTATCTTGTTCATCCTTCAAGCAAGATTTAGTAATTAATTTTCTGAGGATTCACCTCCACTAGATTCAGACTGGATAGCAACTTTCTTATATTTGGATCTAGTAACTCTCTCAGGAGTATTGTATTTCATATGATTATAAGTTGTAGTAAAATAAACACTACCATTTCCATTCCTCTTCTTTACATTATTATCATATATCTACATTCTAGTCTCATGCTTAAGAATAGTTCCAAACTGCTTATCTAAGGAAATATGAGTAACCTTTCTATTGTCATCAATAACAGTTCTCTTGTATTCCCACTCATTGGGAATGATTTCTATGATAAAATCAACAAGATATTCATCCTCTATTCCTTTGTCACCCATGGATTGTATATTATTCACAATAGTCATGAATCTTTGTTGCACCTTACATATGGGTTCTCCATAAGGAAAGAAAAAACCATGATATTCAGCTCTGAGCATGGAACTTCTAGTTTCAATTACTTTGGAAGTTCTAAAGTGAGTAACATCAATTTTCATCCATATATAATTTTCTGCTTCAAAAGATAAAATTTGGTTGTATATGTTTCTAGTCACAGAACAACAAAAAGTATTTCTTACCTTATAATTCAGTTGATATTCATTATTTTCTTGATTGGTAAAGGTACTAAATTCTTTTCCAGGGATTTTATATCATCCAGAAATCATAACAAAATTATCAACAATAGGATTGATAATGAAATACTTCATGAGATCTCTCCAACATTCACACTCATTTCCATCAAAGATAGGTGGTATAGTTTGATTGAGATTTTCTACGGAACCAACATTGATTCCTGCCATATTAAAGATGATTCTTTTCAAAAAAAAACATTTTAATAGAAAAAGTTTTTAAACAAGTAGAATATTCCTAAGCATGAAAAATATGAAATAATAGTATCTCTAAGAAAAAATTAATCCGAACTATACGAGTCTGAAAAACTGATTCTAGAAAATAAGAAGAAGAAGAATTCTTTTATAAATCTAATCATGGGATTAATTCATAGTTCACCTCCTCTTATACCAATTTTTGGATCAAAAAGATAAAAATGTGATGCTCAAATACAAGAGGTGGTGAATTGTATACATTACAAATCCCTAAGGAATTTTTTTGCATAACTAAAATTCACAACACCTCTAAGTTATAATAAATTTCTTGATTTCGGAAAAGTGATTCTAGATATGAATGTTAACAAAAGATTACAACAACTAAGATTCTACCTTAATGTGTATATAATCCTATATAATCAGACTACAAGTCTAAGGAAGTATAAGAATATTATACTTTCCTAAACAACTAAAAGTACATCAAAAAACATATATGAATACTACAAGTAACAAATAGTAACTCTTTTAACCCAAATAGAGGGGTATCCAACAAACTTGGATAAAGGTCCCTTGATTTATACTTTCAATAAAGTCTATCTTACCCACACTAGGGTAAGTCCTTGATACAATGATTAGAGTCTATCTTTTTATCCCTGCAAGCCCTCAACATCAAGGTAGTCGGCAGCTCTGTCTTCCTCAGCAAGGAAGCCCTCAACCTCATGGTAGTTGGAACCTCTATTTTTGTATCCCCAGAAGCACTAGATTGTACCCAACAACAATCGGAGTCTCACAATGAAAATATGAACAAGTAGTTCAGTACACACTATGAAATAAAGCCCCTCTCTCTAGAAATCACTTCAGCATCATGTAATCTCTAGATTGATCAACATGTTGTGATCTCTTTCAATTGAGTTGCTATTTATAGGCATGACTTCAACAATCAGCTCCCTCCTTCAACGGTCATATTTTTCCTCGAATTTCAGAGGGACCTGTACATGTGTCACTCAAACAACAGTTAGTTAGTAACTAAATGCATGACATTGTTTTATAACAAAACAAGTGTTATCGAAAATATGGTTACATAACTAGAAATCTAATATTCGGAATGTAAGCAAATCAGTGTTTAGTGTCTGACCAAAATTGAATTCAGAGTCTATAATAAATGGATATTCAGATTCTGTTTTCTAGGAATTCAGAACCTAAACTCTATAGAATTTTGGAGTCTATATTTCATGGTAATTTAGAATGTAGATTCACAAGATTTCAGAACTAGAACTCACAATGTTCGGAGTCAGTGTTCATGAGAATTCTAAACCAGAACTCATCAGAGTTCAGAGTCTGTATTTAGAGAACTCGAAGTCAGAATTTGAAAGAGTTCATATCTAGAATTTGTATCCATAATTCAGAGTCAGAACTCAGAAGTGTTTTTAATCAGAATTCTAATTCATAATTCAGAGTCAGAACTCAGAAGAGTTCGTAACCAGAATTTTGATTTTGAATTTGGAGTCAGAACTCGGAAGAGTTCGTAACCAGAATTATGAGAATTCAGATCCTAAAACAGAATACTTCATATCTAGGTAATTATAGGATTCCAAGGTTTTGGTTTCAAATCAAATTTTATAAATAGAAAAATTATGATATGAACAATAAAACATGATAAGGATAAATTTCCTTGGCGAAGGAAATTTTTACTCTAGCGTTAAAACAAAGGGTAAAAAGAGTGTTGCCTTGAGATAAGGTGTTTGTGACTTTCAAAACAAGAAGTAAAGGTAATGTTATAAGGAAACCTTAGTGTCTTAACAATCTCCCCTAAGTATGAAGGAATTGAAAAGTAATAAAGAAAACCTTATTGAC
The DNA here is from genome assembly GCA_963277665.1 of Viscum album. NCBI lineage: Eukaryota > Viridiplantae > Streptophyta > Magnoliopsida > Santalales > Viscaceae > Viscum > Viscum album. Next base: position 368,853,900 of record OY728146.1, read on the forward strand.
TCAACAGTGTTATTTTTTTATTTGTCATATTTTATTTTTAATATATTAACATTTCATATGGTAGTATTAATATGAATTTTTATATTAGGTTTCTTCCTTTTCATATGAGGAATACATTTGAATTAGTATGTGATTAGTGGATCCCGCTATAGCTCCTTGGTGCATCAGTAGGTCTAATGAGACAAAATATTGTCTTGGCAGAAGGCCTTGAAAAATCTTATTTGTAGTCTTGGCATGAGTCCTTGACTATGTGGTTATGATGTATATAATTATCTATTCCATCATTATGAAATTAGATATTGATATTACATGTAATTATTCATCTAATAGAATGTCCATGTGAACAAGTAAATGGCCATAATTGATTTATATTTTCCATATTATGTTGATGTTTAAGTTTAAATGACTTTTGTTATAGTTTTATACATTGCTTTAATTTTTTTTCTTATCTACAATAATTTATTCTATATTTTTATCCTCACTGAGAATATGTGCACAACCATTTCTTAGGCTTATTTCTCCAAGGATGTGAAGAATTATATTACTATTAACCTATAGGAATAGGTTATGGGATATGAGTGTGTTCAAAGGGGACACAATGTTGATATTTTTTCATTTTATAATGTAATTTAAAACATTTGTATGTATCTAGTACGTCCATGGGTACTAAACTAATCGGTCATTTGAGACTTGATCAATTGGGATCATTCCAATGTTATGTAATAATGAACCGACTCTAATTTACGAGGGTTGGGGCATTATAGTTGGTATCAAATAATGTTTAGTACAAACCATGGAAACTACATTTTGATTAACTTTGAATAGATAACATTACCCTAAGATTGAATTTGAGGATTAGTATCGAATATACTCCAAAATTATTGGTAGTGTAAATATTATCTGGGTTTTCCAAGAAAATACATTAATTTCTAGATAAAAATTGATTGAGGTGGATCAGGCACATATGTACCTAGGAGGGAAAACACTGATTAGGAGTTTCTAGCTTGACCCAGTGTATCCGGATACATGAAAATGGACATTGCTACACTCTTAGTATTGACACTCTTGGGGGAAATGCTTAGGATAATTTACATTTTATTTCCAAACCATTATGAAGTATTTATGAGTAAATACTACATCAATGAAAACATTTTTATGATTATTTATTATATTCATAAACTGTTCAATTTATGTTAGGTTTTTTACAAGTTTTTAATAGCGCATTTTTTATTCAAAAACTACCCTAGTGTATTCCATTATTTAGAATTGGATCCAAGTAGAAGGAATGAGAAATCTAGCAATACGCATGATTCAAAGTGTAAGAATGATCATATCATTCATGGTATTAAGCCAACATTTAGAAGGGAAATAGTATCCCACTTATTCTCATCATATAATGAAACAATATAATGTGTTAATAAGATAAGAAAATAATTCATTGAGTCCTATGGATTTAAAGGGATTCCATAGAAGAAAAGGATGTTAGAGAGAAATATAGATAATGGGAAGAAGGTAAACAATGATTTTCCCATATGTGATAATAGTGGAAAGAATCACTTTGGTAAATTCATGAAGGGAATGGGAATTTGTTATAAGTGTGGAGAAAAAGGACACCAATTACGTGATTATAAGTATAATAAAATCATTTCAAATGTACAATGCTTCATCTAAAAGGAGATTTTACATTATGGTAATCAATGTCCGAATCATCAGAGTATACCCCAAATGATGCTATTGGATAATAGTCATGTTATAATACTATCACAGATGAAGAGGAAAAATTAGTGTTATTATATATTTATTAATGAATTATGTAATTTGAGTGTTGTATAAACTATGAAATGGTTTTATTAATTATAAAATCAAATAACTATTGTACTATGGTACTAATTAATAGAGGATATGATATTATGTGGAACTATGAATAGAGACTCAATAGCAAGTTAATATTTTTGGAAAATATAATGATGAAGGAAAGATAAACCTTAATATGTTCCTGATGCTGAGGTAGTGATTTCAGAATAAGAGATGGTTGATTTGGATTAATTATATTGGATATTTTTTACAAACATGGAACTGATTAATGGTATGTTTATTCAATTATTGTTGGAGTATTCAAAATTTTAGAATATAAGGAATATATCTAGTATTCTGTAAGGAATGAGGGTGTATGAGTGTAATAAATAGGGATTTATAGTAATTCATGGTGTTACCATGTTTTAAGACAATACATGATGAAGGTACTCACATGTTATTACATGTAAAAAAGAGATCTTCATTATGTTATGTTAACCTTCCTTATAAATTTTAGACTGTAAGTTTGGACATAAGTATTTTGGATAAGTATAAAGGTTGGAAAAGATGAATTTGGACATTAGATACTATTTTATATGGTTAAACCATTTCATAAGATTATTTTTTTATTTTTATAAATGGTACAACCCAGAGGTCAGGAGACAACCTGTCACGTCCGGTAAGGCAATGAGACTTGAACCTCTAACCGAAGTGCGACAAGGGCGAATCACCAACCACTAGCCTACGAGATGTCTTGGATTGTATAATGTTTTTTTAAATAATCTAATAGAATAATTATAAATTAATTTTTTTGAAACCCTATATGATTAAGATAAATATAATATTATTGAGTACTATTATATTTTGGAGTGAAAGAAGAGTTTGTGGTTGAAATTAGTTAATGGATGGAACTATACTTATCACGTATTTTTTTCTTATTCTATGAAGAAATTAATTCTTAAAAATTAGGGAAAGGATCTTAAAACCAAAAATATATTATCCTAATACCTTCTACTTTGATGAACCAATTATATTTTATGTCATCATATATTTATCGCTTTGATGACCTAAATTTTAAATTTATTGTTCACTTGTTTTTGATTGACGACCTCAATCACATCATATAAATATTAATGTTTTTCTCCGATTTTGTGTCTCAAATTTCCACTAATGTTCTCCTATTATAAATCCCATTTTGTTGGTGACTTTTTCATTTCCCTTTCCCTGTTATTATGAATAAATTTTATTAACGCTATTTCTGATGTGGGTTTTCCACAAAGGTATTTTGTATTTTAAACCATTTATTTTCGATTATCAATTTCAAATTAAAAGGATGAAATTTATTGAATTAAGGGAGAATATAACCCCCCAATATTTCTTAGTAAGTTATATATTTAAATAATGTCAATAGATTATACTTCATGCAACACCAACTTGGCTTGCGTTATATGTAAGATTGAGTTTCTGTGAAACAACACATTAGTATTAAAATTATTTAAATGATATATTTATTTATCAATTAAATATTGTTATATGAATAGTAAAAAATAATTTTTTTTTATTTATAATGTTTTCAGATAAATAAAATGTATTTCTTTGGAAATGTATATGTTTTTCTAAAATAGTTATATATTTAAAAAAACTATTTTCTTAAAAGAACTACTTTTTATGTCGTTCTATAAACAATAATAAAATTAATATTCGACTCTCCTAAAAATTTAATTTGGTAAAATAGTCATCATTTTTGGATTATGAATATCAAAATTTGATTATGGAGCGTTTTGTTTTTGTTTTTTGGAAAACATTTAATTTTTGATAAATATTAAAAAACCTGAATAGTGCATAAAAACCAGTTTTTTATTTAAATAATAATTATTTTTAATTAAATTTATAGATAAGTAATACCTATATTATTCCAATGTAATTTATTGTAGTCATTTAATAATAAGATTACGTATATAAAATTTTATTAAACTTTTTAACGTATTTACCCACCTTATAGGCACATTTTCAAATTTGCATAAAACGTATTTTTACCACTTTTGTGAATTGAATTTCAAAAATCCAAGAGTTTTAGTTGACATCAGTATATAAAATGTGGTTCATTAGGATGCAAATTGTTGTTTTGTGAATAGTGAATTTTGATTTTTATTTACCACGGTTAAAAGTTAATAGGGTAATTAAAGGTAAAATTGATATTATAATTACCCTAACAAATGTCCTAATTCTATTGGATAAATTTATTTCTAATTAAATCAACCTTAGGAAAAAATGATCATTTTTATCAACATGGATTAGTTTATAACATTTATTATTATTTTATTTAAAGAAGAGTTGAAAGTGTTAAATTCAATGTTTAATAACTAATGCATTTTTAATATAGGGTTATACAAAATATAAATTAGACTATAAGTATTCGTTTGAAATAAAAAGAGATTTACGATATTATGGTATTTTATTTACAATTTTGAGATATTAAATAATTAAATTTATTTATGACACAATGATGATGTTGTAATTACCTTATTAATGAATGATTAAAATAATTGATATTGTACATATCACTGTAAATGTAAATTGAGAGTTTTGATGAATTCCACGAATTTTATATGTTATTATGACATGTAATGGTTGATTTAGTGTATTTTTCTGAATTAATCATGTTGATTTGTCTTTCATAAATATTAAAACCTAAATAGTGTCAAAATTGACATAAATAAGTTTTTAAAACAAATACTATATTATTAAATGATATATTATTCATAAAAATTTCAGATTCAGACAGAGGACTTATATAATGATATATATGTCATTAATGAAGCACTAGGGGTTATATTGTCATTTTTTAAAAATATTATTAACTATGTAATGTAAAAATACTAGAAGACATTGTAAAAGTTAAACTATTTAACTAAGATTTAATTTTAAAAGATAAGGTTAATATGGTGAACATAACGTGTATAAAACATATTTTTGTGCTAATTTAGATCCATACCCACCTTATCTTTGAAATAAATCCATTTGGAGTCATTATTAACCAAAACTTATTTTATAATAAAATAATATTTGATGCTTTTCCAAAATTGACCCTCACCTCTCTTATAAAAGGAAACACTCCCTTCTCTTAATTTCACACCTCCAAAGCCTTTTGGATCAGCCAAACCCATCTCAAATATATAACCAACTACCTTCAATTCATCCTAGAGGCCTTAATTTCATCAGAAATCCAACCTAAAGATCCCTTTTGATCAAATCTAAAGGAAGAAACTGAAGAAGAGGTAATAATTTCATCACCTCTTTTAAAGTTCATTTATTCTTCAACTTCCTCTTTCATTGTTGTTTCTATATAAAAATAATAAATCCATTAACTTTTACATACATTTATTTTATTATAAATAGAGTACAACCATATTCATTATTCTATCAATCCTAAGATTGACAAAGCAAAACATGTGTGTACGTATGACTTACCATCTCCACGTCATGGTGTACTTTGTTATTCGACATTTCATTATTTAGATGGGTATAATAATGAGTAAAATTGATGTAAATAATAAATATAACATGTTAATGATTCTTTATATGTAATATATCATCCAATTACAAATGATTTCACTATCAATAGAATGATATTGTCGCTCGTGCGTACGTACGGATTACCCTCTCCATGAACACGATGATATTCGTTCCCCATCATAACCATTCATGATTAATTTTCATTTTATGATTTAAAATAATTTCTAAGAACTTAATATCACTCTGGATATGAAAAAAATACATCCTATTCCTATCAAACATGACTTATATAAAAAAACATATAAAATAAAATGAATCAGTTAACACCTGAAACAATGATACTATTGAAATACTATTAGCAAATAAATATTAGAATATCATATATGAAATTATGTGGATATTTTATAATTTAATAACAATGATTTAACTATCATACCAGAGGTTAAAATTCCCTAAACCAGGGAAATGTACAATGTAAGGGTTTTTTTACAATACATTTATTTATCCGAGGTTGTTTATATGTAAGTATCTACTGAGACATCTTTATCATCCACGTCTGTGTTTCATAAAAAAACATTTCAATTTTTTTAATATTTCTTAGAATATGGTTCAAAGTAATTTATACCAATGTTTGAATTTTTATAAAATGTTTTTAAATGAATAGTTCTGTCGTTTTCCAAATAAGGTCATTTTGACCTTTTCGACAAATTACGGTATGATTGATTTTTTACATATACGGTGGTAAAGTTATTTTCCGCCATTATAACACATTCAATGCTTACCAAAAATTCTTATAATAATATTTTCAAAATAAATGTTTTATTTTATAATTATGGTACTTTTAAGTTATTTCTAAATATAATTAGATATTTCTCTTAAATAGTTCTTATTTCATCTTTGTTTACATCCTTTGATGGATTTTAAACTTGTTTGATGTTGATTTATTATGATACAAACTTTTATATTGTATTGATGTTTTTATGATATGTTTGACTAAGGATGTTTTATTTTATACCATTCATGGTTTATGGTTAAAGTATTAATATTTTTATGCTAGTTTTAATACGAATGTTTATGTAATGTTTCGTTATTTTCATATGAGGAATGCATTGGACTTAGTATGTGAAGGGTAGAGCCCACTATAGCTCCTTGATGCATCTGTAGGGCTCATGATACAAACTAGTGTCTTGGCACAAGGCCTTGACAAAAACTTATTTTTAGTCCTTTCATGAGGACTGATTATGTGGTTATGATGTTTGACATTATGCATTCTATCATTATAAATTAACTATTGATATTAATTGTGATTATTTGACTAGTAGAATATCCATGTGAATAAGTAAATGGAATTAGTAGATTCATATTTCCCATATTATGATGAAGATTATGTTTAAAAGTGTTTTTCTTAATATTATACATTTCCTTAAATGTTAATTCATATTTATGGTAGTTTCTTCTATATTGTTATCTTTACTGAGTATCTAAGCTCACCCCTTTCTTATGTTTTAATGATACCAGAATGAGAAGAAGTATATTACGATTAACTAGTATGAATATGATAAGGAATATGAGAGTGTTCAAAAGGGACACAATGTTGTTGTTCTTCCATTTCATAATTTAATGTAAAACTTTTGTATGTATCTAGTACTTAGAAGGATACTAAACTAATCGGCCTTTTGGGACATGACCTCTTATGATCATGCCAATGATATGTAATAATGCACCAACTCTGGGTCACTTAGGTCAGGGTATTACCATTATCTCCTTCTAATCATTTTTCTAGTATTGAATTTTTACCATTTTTACTATTCATAATGAATAAAAAATTTCTTGACCTTATTAGATAATAATAATTTTAATAATTAAAAATATTTACTGTATTTTAAAAGAATAAATTTCTATAAGTTGTATAAATGAATTTCAGAATAAATCACAAATGGGAATGAAAACTATTTTAGAAAAATTAATTTTTAAGCATTAAACTATATTCATTATTATTTCTTTCCTTATAAAAACTGTTATATGAATTATAAAAAAGTATTGAAAACTTTATCTACAAATTTCCTTAAAATCATTCATCAATATATATAAATTAAATTTATTATGATAATGACACATTTAATTCCTGAAAATATATATTTTAGAATAGAAAAAATTGTTTACCTTCATGAACCTTTATATTCATTTCTAACCAACTGATAACCAATGAATTCACTTGATATATGTGTAATTTTTTTTTCAAAATATAGATACTTTTATTCATAACTTCCAATCCAATCAATATGATATAAATATCACACTAAATAATAAATTTTCAAAAGAATATCATGCTTCATTTAAACTATGTGTTATGTGTAAAGAAATATATAAAAGAAATTAATGTTATTTAAAGATAAACATATCATAAAATATCATGGATTTACATTACACCCCACTTATAATATTTCTTCCCTCAATAGTTTTCACCTCTAATGCAAAAAAATGAGGATACTCTAACCCCATGACATCTTCAGGTTCCAATGTATCCTCCAAAAACTTTTTGTTTAACCCCAAAACATAGAACTTTTGATTCGTCTTGTTCCAAATAACTTTATATATTTAATAAATAATCTCCATTAGTTTTACATCTTAATAATGATTATTATCTAGAAGTGAAAAATCTATGTTTAGTACCTAATAAGGATCATATATGTACATCATTATTATATATTCATGGAACACATCATGAACATTTAATACGTTAAGTAGATGTTGCTAGTGATAGGAAACCATTCCAATATGATCACAAATTTTATAAGAACCTACATATTAAGGGATCATCATTACCTTATTTCCAAACATAAAAAAATTCTTCCATGGATATATTCTTAAGAATAATGTTCCCCCAACATCAAAATATATATACAACCATTGATTGTAAATATATATTTTCAATCAAATATGATATTCCTTAATGTGTTTCTTAATGGGTCTTAACTTATCCATCATTTCCACTGCTATACAGTGTCCCAATAGATTTATTTATCCAGATTCATCAAAAAATATTTTCTTTCTACAGTTCCTACCATTAAAGAATTCCTAAATATCTATCATAATTCATGAGTGAAATATATTGTTGAAAGAAAAGTAAACCTGAGAATAATGGTTATCCTAACTAATTTTTAAATATTTTTTACATGATCTCAACATATATACTAGGGTTTGAACATTCCTCTCATACTGTCCATCTTTCTAAGGATGATATGTAGTGTTCAATTTCAAATCTATATTCAAAGCATGCTAAATAATTTTACTAAACATTGTTGATAACCTCATATATCAATGAAAAATAATATCATGTCATACTCCATGAAATTGTTTTACATTCATAATAATTTATTTCCATTTCTAACCAATTGATTGCTGATGAATCCATTTTATACATGTGTAAATAATATTTTTTCCTAACATAGTTTTTCTTGTTTATATTCTCTAATATAATGTCTTGGTGATGTGTATCACATTAAATAATAAAATATCAACATTATATTACAGTTTATTTAAACTAAATTTTTTTTAGAGTAATATATCAATGAAATTGTATTTATTAAAATAATAAAACACTAAAAAAATATCAGGGTGTTACAGGGACAATGATATTTAATATGGTCATGAAAAACATGTGATGAGAATATGGTGTTACTACAATGCCAAAAAAATAAGAAAATGTTTATCCAAACAATGTGATAAAACCATGAGGCCATTCTAGGGTATAGAAAAGGTATCAAGATTAGTGCATAGTTTTCCAAATAGTGTTATCAAACCATGTGATGAAAATTTATTAATCCTGAAAAAAAATTGAGCTGAAAATTCTTCCATAATCCTGAAATTTATTCCAATATCCTATTCACATGACCCTATGAATTCATCTCTGAGGTTTTGGATATCCCAACCATTCTAGAAAGCAATTCTGAAGGATCATGAGGCATTAGAACTAGTAAATTCATGGTTTGAGCCTGCTATTTATAGTTATTCATCATTATTCTATTTATTATTTATTTTTATTGAAGGGAAAAATAATATTGTGATTTTATGCCTATATAGATTGGTTGTGTCATGCTTTAATGAGTTTCTTAATATATCTACTATGATAAAGGAACATGGAGACCGCATATACCAATATCATTGTGCACTTGTTTATGAATTATCATGGTAACAGATTTTCATTGCCTCTATTGATCTAGAGTTTGTTGAATATAGGTTTATTGATAAGGGTTTCATTGTTTAGTTCTCTTGTTTTCTTATTAGGATCCTTAATAATTGTTGGAAATTGGATTCCATTCAGTTGTTAGGTATACCAATTTTTTTAGTTAGGCGGTTTCATAAAAAATATATTTTTATGAACTTTCAATGCTTGCTAATCGCAAATTGGTTTTTAATTTTATAAGGCATGAATCTTGTTTATCCCTATATGTATATTGTGGATACATTTTTGAAATATACATCCCTTTTTTATAATAGATAAACTGTATTTCAAATCGTGATATATTTTTTTTACGGGTTTCCTGATTATTTTTTTATAAAAATCCATTTGAATGATTTAATCCATGAAAACTAAACACTCCAAGTATTGTATGTTTGTGAAATTGAAATCATTTGGCTTTAGGCTATGGAACATGAAAACTTAGGGTACATAGTGGAGAGATATTAGGATGATCATGCAGGTATGGTTTGCAGCTACCTATTGAGGATATATGCTACAAATCTAACTAATCATTATTATGATAGGGGGTTCACTTGTTAGTGTGTTATCGCATCTGTAGGCCTGTGTTCTAAGGATTTCTATTCACATAGTCATTTTATCCCAAATGTGTGCGTATGTTATATATATTATACATAACCTACCCTTGGACAAGTTTCCAAGAATGTACTTTTTGTCCTCGGGTTACTATTCACAGAATGCTCCTTCGGCCCAAAATTTGGGCCTGCGGGATTTGTAATGGGCTACATGCTCACTGGGGCTTCGGGATATGTAATGGGTCTCCCTCTACCTAGTTAAAAGTGGTCTTTGATTTTCTTTAATAATGAAATGAGGCTTTGACCCCAACCTTTTTTTATAAATTTTTGTAGAAAGTTTATTTGTGCATAATATGTAAATTATTCTAAAAACTATGTATTTTAATGGTTATTTGAAACTATATAAAGTTATATTTCATTCCTCATCTTTATTTTATTGAGAATAATTTATTTTCTATTTATACCGCATATGAAGAACATGGTGTGATCATACTAGGCCTATTTTCTCACACCCTAATCATTGATTTGGGTGGGTAAGATCATATATAATCTAATGTAAGTAATTCCAATGAATTACATGGTGGATGTGGGTATATATGTTAGTTAGGTGTTTTAATTTTGTAGTGACATAGTAGGATTTTGAACAGCATATCACATTATGATGTATTTCAATTATTTTAGGTACTTTGGTTCATCTATTTTAAATTTATGACATGTATTTTAATGTACACTTCTTCTTCTATTGTCTAAATTTTTATTTTAATGTTTTATTTCTTTTATTTAATGCCTAATTTGATAATTTTTTTTGATTTTGGGATTAATATTTCCCAAATATAGTTCTTGATTCAATGGATCTTCTCTCTGGCTTGTGGGGATCATAAATTCCCATAGGTTGTTCTCATGGGCCATCTTAAGTGTCTATTTCAAGGATGTATTGTGTAGGTTCATAAAATATTTCATAAAATGTGGTGGTTTGACTATAGTATCCATATATTACAAAGTTCTAATTTTCAGAACATAGGAGTTTTAAACTTAAAGGGTTGTTTATGAGTGATTTCCATGATACCTCTCATCGCAACGAGCCTTAAGTTACCATGGGATGTTGGAAAGTGTTTCTATCATATAAATTTTTGAACTAACAACAATTATTTTATAATTATCTCTTGGTTGAAATGATTATTTCACACTTTTTTATTGGCATATACTTTTTCTTTGATTTGGTACCATACATCCTTCAAGGCTTCCTAGAATAACCTATAAGGGTTTTGAAAATGATGTTCCATGAGGAAACCCAATAGTCAATAAGAATCTAATTGAATAAATAGTATGAGTGGTTTGTGCCATTGGCCTAGGTGTTTTCCCAACCTCATATCAAACTAAAGAAGGGAAACTATGGATTGGTGGATATAAATTTTGAGCCCAAGAATTTATCATATAGAAACCACCACCATTCCATGTAATTAATGATCCTTAATAATAAGAGTAATTGTTTAAATAAATTGAGGGAATTTTTAAATCTTTATAAACTCATAATTATATCAGGCTAAAATATTCCACCTTTAGCTCATAGTTCCGGTCCACAGATGACATAACATGATTGTTCTGAAAAATAAACATGAATTTTAGGAGTGGAAATACATAAGGACCATCATTTTCTAGTAGTTTCTTCTAGAATCATTGATGATGGATAAATCCTTGGAGTCCATCACCCTTTCATAATATGATTGGACTCAAATTGAATATGTGAACCACTTCAAAAAAATATATAATTTCTCTCCTAATATTGTATCAAATAATAATTTTAATTATCTATGTTTTTAGATTGCCTTGTGAACATATATTCAATATATTGTTTATTTTTATAATAATAACACCTATGTTGAGGTTGTGGATAGAACCATGATGGTGGAAATTGATATGGAAAAATATTTGGGGAATTCTGGTATTTATCATTCATTTATTTGTGGTTTTAGAGGATCCTCTGGAAAGAAGAGGTAGTGGAATGATATTTTCAAGGGTGGTGGTAGTAGCTCCTAGTAACAATCAATAATTATACCTTTGGCATTAGTTATTAGTGTACCTTTACCTTGATACTAGTGTAGAATGATTGGGGACATGGAACATATTTTCCCTATGCCCTATAAGATCTATAACATGTGTTCATGTTGAGGTCACTTAAATAAGTTACATTGGGTTCATTATACTCTATATTATGACATAGGCCTCTGGAAATATGTAGTTTCACACAGTGGAAGAGTTTCTAGTGTGTGTGGATGAAGATCCTAAAATTTTTATAGGTGTTTCACTTATCAATTTTTCTTTATTGACTACTTTTTTTATATGAGTTCATCTCATTCATTTTTATCAACCTACTTCATGATTCTTATAAAACTTCAATCAAAACACATTTCTTGTTTTATGGAGTTAGAGACACCTCATGAAAAGAATAATGAGAAGCAATTTTATTGTACCTCATGATCTATTTTAATATCAAATATCATATTAGTTTGTAATTTTATAGTTCTATATAATGATCTCGTTGATGTCATCATTTGGATTGATTTGTTAGTTTACCATACAATAAGGATCGATTGATATTATCAGAAGGTGTTCATTGTAAACAATGATGTGAACTTATTTCTGTTTCAAAGATAGTGTTATTTGAGGTCTATTTGAGCATGAACTCCTGAATTGGAACATTAAAAATTTATTTCCTCTTTTATTGTTGAAATTAGGGATAAATATTCATGTTTTGATATTCCATTGGTGGTTAAGGAATTTTCTAAATCATTTCTCGATGATTTATCTGTTCTACATCTAGTAGGGGATGTTTCCTTCATACCATATAAATTGAATGTATTAAATATTTAGTTATATTATTTGAAAGATAAAGGATTCATTCATCATATTTTATCACCTTTGGTATCCCCTACTATTTTAACAAAAATTATGAATGGGACTTTCTATTTGCGTTTCATATAAGGGATTCTAAACTGACTAACTATTAAGAATTAGTATCATTTTCCTTTTACTGGTGTATTTGTTTGTCGATCAATGTGTTTTGATTGGTTATTGAAAATAAAACATTATTTTGGATGTTATATTATTTTTATTAAGGATTAAGATATTCCAAATACCAACTTTTAGAGAATATATGCCCACATTCAATATCTCGCAATTTAATTTGTTTAACTATTGGTCCAGATATTTTAATGGCCCTAATTTAATAGTTTTCCATTGATACCTTGATTTATTTATTATTGTATTCATGGACAAAGATTTGGTATACCCAATTAGAAAATATTATCATTACTAACATCTAAATTATGATTTTAGAATTTAGAGGGATCACAGGAATTAAAGTAGGTTATCATAATTTCATTTCTAGATTCTAGAATTTAAGTAAATTGTAAATGTGGTTTCATAGAATGGTATCTCAATTGATCCCAAAATGAGAATTTTTTCATGTGATGGGATGATCCATGGAATGTCTTTGATATTAGAATCTATATTAGTTTGTATGTATATTATTTGTGGTTTTTGAAGTAGTTCTCAAATCATGCATCTTCATTGGCTTCTATTACTAGGAAAGAGGTAAAATAAATATTTGAGTACATGTGTCATAATTTCATTGATTAATTGAATATTTTTTATCCAAAATATATATTTTGATTTTACTAAAATTATTAATGAGACATTGGATGTTTTTTGATGCATCAGATGATGGTTTAGGCTATGTTCTTATGAAAAAAGATCGTCTAGTGGTGTATGGGTCTAATTATCTTTAGCCCAACACTAATAATTACACCAACCATGATTTATAACATTAAACTATTATTTATGATATCAATATTTGGTGACATTACCTTTTTGGGGAAAGGTACATTGAATACACTAACAATAAGAGTTTATGTTAAATCCTTTCTTAGAAGTACATGAACCTATGATATGGATGGAGTATCTTTATTCATTAAACATAATAATTTCTTGTACATCGAAAAATGGAAATTTTTTTGAACACCCAAAGTTAAAATATTCCTCCTCAGTTTTTGATGTAATTGAAAGATGACTTGAATTTCATTAAAATATTTTCTCAGATGAACCTAGATGTGATGGAGGAATATAATAGTATTGATATAGAAATTTATCAGCATAATTCATCTCTTCCCAAGTTTCTTTTTTGAGGAGTAATTGTATCTAAATATTTGAACTCTATATAGGGTGAGGAGACCATTATTGAGTGGTATATCACCCTATAAGGCATTTACTGTTTCAGAAACTATAATTTTGTTCCTTTATCAATGAGAAGGGTTTTTATGTAAATTTATCATTGATTTAAGTGGTTTTTTAATCATGGGAAAGTGAATATATAATATGAAAGTAATAATCTTTTTTGGTGTCTAGTTTTTAAACATAAAATAGCTGATTTTGTGTCTCATTGTGAAACCTATAAGAAGATTAAGGATGAAAATCAAGAGCCTATCGGCCTGCTTCTGGCTCTCTGTAATGGGTCAGACCTCTCCATTCCATTACTTGTGGTAATGTGGTGTTAGATGTGTTCCGGGAGATCAAGGTGACTTGGGGGTGCGTTTGGGTGGACCTTTTAAGGGAAACTAAAGTGTTTTAGCTTTCACACGGGTGGCGCACGGTTTGTCTAATCGTGCGGCCAAACCATGAAACCATGGTTTTGGAGATAGTGCCTATCACATGGTTAGAACATGTTTTGTCTAACCATGTGGCCTAACCGTGCGAGGAGTGTTTGACGAGGTAGTGGAGACTGCATGGTTAGAGCACTGTTTTTCTAACCATGCGAGAAAACCGTGTGGGCACTTAAATTAGATCCTAAAATTGTGGATCTAACTTGCTTTTACCTCTAAATGGTTCGTTTAAGCCCCTAAGTAGCCATAACTAGGTATTACCCTTCCTTGAAGGTAGAAGAAAATCTCCCAAGCATTTTCAAGGAAATCCGAAGGCTTTTCTTGGAGAATCAAAGCCGGATTCTTGAGGCATGTGATTGTTATTGTTTGGTTTCTTAGATCCACTAAGATCCACTACTACTCTTCTCTCTATTTCTTAGATCTAAGCCCGTTAAGGGTAGATCTATGTTTGTGGATGCCAAATATGACAAGATTTGGTCTTCACAGTGTTAGGAGAAGAGATCTAAGGTGGATCCTTGGTGAATCGGCCCAGTTTTCTTGGGCATTCTTTGACCATTGTGGTTTTCATTGAAAGCCTTTCAGGTAGGGGATTCGTTGCTTCTCTTTCTTTTATGTGGAACCGTATTGGTAGCCTGATGAATCCCACTGGTTGAAAATGGAATTGACATAATAAAATACTTTGAACCAGATAAATAAATCATACCAATTGTATGTTATTGCCTCATGTTTTTCTAGATAGTGTGATATCTATTCTTGCCTTGCATAGCGGTTGTTCTTGGTGAAAATTGGTAAAGCACGTAAACTGGGATTAATTGATATTTTTTTGGCTAAAAATAAAGAGGCATGTGAACAAATCTTGTTCCTGTTGTAATTTGATGTTAATTAAATTGGAATAGTAAGAATGTATAATATTTTGTGATAGATTACATGTTAAGTTCCCGATTTTGGAACCAAATGATTAAATCTCTTAATTCAATATGGTTTAAAGAATGTGATTGTTTGATAATTCTTTGAAGGGTTCTGAGTTAACATCTTGTTTGTTGAAAGGGTCGTAGCCCAATTGATGTGATGTTTGATTTCCTGTTTTTTGTGCTGTGATGTGACCCTGTAGGGGTGTTGTGATATGTGGAGTCATAGAGTTCATTTGGTTGTGGCAGCAGATGACGCCTACAGTGGCTAGATGCATCATTTTATGCATGTGGGTGTCAGGGAGGACAACAGGGATGATGGAATGGGATGGATGTGATTGATGTATTCTTTTTGATTCTTTGGTTGTTTATCTTCTTTACTTTTCCCCACTGCTCAAGGTAGGTGGTCTTGCTTACCCTTCTTCCGAAAGAGGTGATGACATGAGGGGTATGCCACGTGCTTTCCGTGTTTAGCCTCTAATGGGAGAATGGGTCTACGCTCTTACTATAGGAAATAAAGACTCAACGGGTAGTACATCTACTCACTGTGTTGAGCCCCCTTGTGTTTAGTAGCATAGGATGATTTTATAGAATTCCTAGGAATATGGGAAAGTAGTTCTGTAATGAATGATTGAATAAATTATGTTAACACATGGGGTTGGAATTTGTTGAAACTTAATGACGAGGTTGAGAACTTTTGATGGGACAGTGTGTTTTTTTGGATGTGGTCTTAATGGAATTTAATGTGGAATTTTTCATTGTTAATTAATGTGTTAAGAATTAATTAATGTATAGTGGAATTGATAAAAAGTGAATGAAGTAATCTAATAAATCCCTTAAATGGTTGTGTGTTTATAGGATACCTAGTCTTAGAAGTGGCAGCCCGGAGTCCGAGAGACGTTAGCTACAGTTATGTCTAAGACTAGGTTATGCCCATAGTGTGGTTGTGAGTTATAGTATATTATGTAATTTTTGTGTTTCTATATGCTACTCCACCCTTCCAGTAAGGGAAACTGGCACCCCGAGGATTATGAGCCCTAGGGGGTGTTTTCCCTAACATTCCGCTGGAAGGATGAATGGCTGACTACCCCCTTTGACACTGCTCTCTTCTCTTGGTAGATACTAGTTCCATTAGGCCCTATAGTTATTTTTCCCCATATGTGTGTGTAGAGGGATATAATGGCTTTTGGTTATTCACACACATATATTCTGTATATAGTATCTTACAGACTACTGTAGGTGTAACGTGTATAGGCTGTGATGGAATGAGGATCCTTACTCGGTGTATGGACTGTAATGGATTGAGGTATAATACCCAATGTATTATACACGTTATGTGAGTTGTGGTGGCTCCCAGAAACTACATGGTTACTTTTGGTTGTGACGATGGTGTGGTTCTTCTCCCAGGTATCTGCAGGCAAGCCGTTTTGGTGCACGTGGTGCAGATTGTAGAGCGTAGACCAGGTGTCTACAGGCAAGCCTTTGTAGAGAGATGCACAGGACGTATGTCGTTGGGGAAAAGCGGCAAACCAGTGGGGAAGTAGTAGTGGGGTACCCTTGATATTCATTACTCTATGATATATTCTTGTATGCGTTACTTGATGAGAGTAGCCATGGTGAGGTTGGGAACATAGTATACCTGTTTAGGTGATGAGTTGGTTTCACTTGTTGTTCACTGGGATTTAGTATGATTTCTTTAATTTTTCACGAGAGGCTTCGGGGAGGATCCTATTGAGTATAATGTTATACTCACCCTACGTATATATAAACTATTTTTTTGTTCACTTGGAGCAGGTTGGAGAACAAGCTGGTTTCTACTTGCTTGGGGTTGCTGGAGTTGTTCGTGCTTATGGTTGCACCTGTTTTTACATTCCTTTGGGTACTTGCATATTTCCCTTTCATTTGTAGTACTTGTGCATGACATTACATATGTACACTTGGGTTTTCTTTTATACTTCACTTATTAGTTGGAGTTGGTTGGTTTCTATCTTATTTCTGTCTTCTGCATGTGTTCTCTTAGAGGGTAATGCCTCCCATTTGTGTGTTACTATACCCTCGGTGCTAGTCGCCAACCCAGGGACAACTCGAGGTGGGACTCGGGAGTCATTATCTCCCTTCTCACATTTCCATCCCAGGAGGGGTACACTTTGTAGGGAGGGGGTCGTGACAGAGTTGTATCAAATGACTGGTTGAGGGATAGGAGAGAGTTTGGAGTTTGGCACAGATGAGGTTGCATGGGTTGGTAGGGAAATGGTGTCATTCATGTTTTCCAAGTGAGGTAAACACCAGAGACCGACTGAGACATAGGCTTTTAGGGCCCCCTATGATCTGATGCACAGACCTTTAATTTTACAATGGCTACTAAACAAGTTGATACTAGTTGTAGGGTAGAGACCTAGGAAAGAATTATGAATCATTATTCTTTGTGACTATGTTTGAATGGGTAGACCTTGGGATAGGTTAACCTAAAATGAATAGAATAAAATAATTAATTATTTAATGCTGAGTCTTCCATATTCCAGGTTTAGGAGCTATAATGGTTTTTTATTTTACAAGAATGGCTTTAGGTCAACGTCCTCGTCAGGTTTGCACAGAAAATGTCCAGCAGTTTGTTCCAGCAGGTTGTTGTAGGGTAGAGGTCGACGACAAAGACACTTGGAGGAAGACACTATGAGAGTTTCAGCTCCCGAGTCTGCAGAAGTATGAGGGCTCCGTTTCAGATGTAGTCATGGAAGACTGGTAAGAGGAGGTCGAGATAGGCTTCAGTTCAATCCGTGCTCGGAAGGAGCACTGGCTATCCTTAGATATGAAGATGCTGCGTGGATCATTGAGGAAGTGGTGGTTCTTGTTCCTCGGGGATAATGAGGAGTCAGTGATCTCATGGATGGAGATATGAGACAAGTTTAGAGTCAAGTTTCTGTCCTCGGCTACAAAGGTGTATAGTCTCCAGGAGCTTGTTACCCTTTGATAGGGGATCTCCAGTGTTCAAGAGTTTGGAATCCGTTTCTGGATCCTTTTACGATATGCTTCAGACCTATTACCAGATGAGGAGGCCAGGGTGAGGAATTTCGAGGAGGCTTTGCGTCTAGAGATCCAGCTCCAAGTCACCCTCATTATACTAAAGACATATCTTGAGGTACTGTCGAGGGCAGAGGTTGTTGAGAGGACTTTGGCCAGGATCAGATCATCATGAGGGGGGTATAGTCATGATCTCTCATGAAGCAAGGCTATGGTCCGGGGTTCTAGGTTTTTAGGGCAGAAAATTTTTTGTTCAGCTGGGGGTAGTTCCCAGCCCTTCCACTCTCGTTTCTCTGGAGGCAACAAATCTCAGGCCTATGCCGAGGGATCATGCGCTTGTTTTCCTTTTGGTGGTCGTGGTCATCAGCTGTGGGAGTGCCTGACCTTTCAGAGCAATCATCGTGCACCAGGCGCTACACTCCTAGTTCCTCCGTTGAGGTAGTTTCAGCTGAGGCAGCTGCAGCCAGTTGCACCAGCTTTAGATCACCAGAGGGTAGATGGAGCATGCAAAGGGCTGCCCCATGAAGCTCCCCATCCTCAGAGAGTAGAGCGCATCTATGGTGGCGGTCGTCATCAGGGTTAGAGAGGCCATGGAGTAGGTCATGGATAGCTTCATGGTCTAGCGTTGCCAGCTCCGGGCGTGCCAGATGTTGTTCGAGGTACCCGTTGCTTGTTTTCTACCTTGGAGTAAGCCTTGTTTGATTCAGGAGTGAAACACTCCTTAATATCACCTTCCCTTGTCCATGCTTTTGGACTTGAGGTATAGAGGCTTCCAGTGTCCTTGGCATTGGCTACGCCAGTTGGAGGTTGAGCTGACTTGTTTGAAGTATGTAGAGACTGTGAGCTAGTGTTGGGGAAGCACCGCTCTTGGGGAGATTTCCTATATTTATGAATACAACCATATGATGTCATCAACCAAATGGATTGGTTGTATTCGGTGCAGGATATCATGGATTGATTCAGGAAGAAGGTCATTTTCATTGATGCAGATGGAGAGAATGTGGTGTTTTTTGGTGAAAAAGACCCTTGGATGGGTTATAGGCGCGTTTCATCTTTATCATCCATGGTGGCTAAGATGATGTTGAGTTCTTCAAAGGATAAGCAGTTGGCATTTCCTATGTTCGTATATGAGTACCCTAATGTCTTTCCAGAAGAGGTTGTAGCATTACCCCCTTGATGAGAGATCGATTTTGGGATCGAGGTACAACAAGGAGAATCTCTTATCTCTATGTCTCCATATAGGAGGGCCACTTCTGTGTTACGAGATCTACGTATATAGCATGATGGTATATTGTAGTGTGGTTTTGTTCAGACAAGTGTGTCCCCATGGGGTGCAACAGTTTTGTTCGTAAAGAAGTCTGACGACAGTTTGCTATTGTGTGTCGATTATCGTCACTTAAACAAAGTGACAATAAAGAATCACTATCCTCTTCTGCGGATTGATGACTTATTCGATCAACTGAAGGGTGCAAGCTGGTTCTCAAAGATCGACTTGCGGTTAGGATATCATTAGATTCATTTGAAGGATAAAGATAATCCAAATACTGCTTTCCGTTGTCTTCATGGGAATTATGAGTTCGTTGTAATGACTTTTGGTGTGAAAAATGCTCCATCTGTATTCATGGGTTTGATGAACGTTGTGTTATATGAGTTCCAGGAAATGTTTGTGGTAGTTTTCATCGAAGACATCCTTGTGTAGTCCACATCCAAAGAGGAGAATGCAGAGCATCTACGAGCCGTTTTGGGAGTTCATTGCCAACATCAGTTGTTTGGGAAGTTGTTGAAGTGTGAGTTTTGGGCTCGAGAAGTATGTTTCTTGGGGCACGTTGTGTCTCAAAAGTGAGTAGATATGGATCCATCAAAGATAGATGTAGTTGTGTATTGGGCAGCCCCCAAGACAATGTCAAAGGGGCGAATTTTCTTTTGTCTCACAGTCTACTACAGGAGGTTCATAGCCAATTTCTCCCGAGGTGTGACTCCTCTAAAAGATTTGACTTGGAAGGATCGGGCATTCATATGGACAGATCAATGTCAGGAATCTTTTGTGTATCTAAAAGAGAAGTTAGTAAGTGCTCTAGTCCATTGTCTTCCAGCTAAGGGAGTTCAGTTTGATGTTTTCTGCGATGCTTCACATCTAGTGTTATGCTGTGTTCTTATGCTATAGAGGTCAGTTGTTCCTTATGGGTCTTGGAATTTATGTCCCAATGAATGAAACTATGCCACCCATGATCTTGAGTTGGAAGCCGTGTTGTTTTTTCTGAAGTTGTGGAGACATTACCTCACTGGTGAGCGCTTTTGTGGTTTTCACTAATCATAAGAGTTTGAGGTATATTATCTCCCAGCATGACTTGATCTTATGACAACATCGGTGGATGGAGTTCGTGCTGGAATATGACTTTGAATTATCATATACACCTAGAAAGTGGAATGTGCTAGCTGATACGCTAAGCTGAAAGTCACATAGTGATGTTGTGGGTCAATCCGGTGATTCCTAGAGAGTAATGGAAAAACATTTAGATTTGCATCTTAATATTGCAGAGTTTGGAGTTAGATGTTGTCTTTTCTAGATGACGGTGTAGTCATCCCAGATGAAGAAGGTGGAAGAGTCCCAGTTGGGTGATATAGAGGTGGAGGTTTGGAGAGACCGAGTTGTTGTGGTGGGGTCCCTGATGGTTGGTCGGAGGATGAAAAACACTGAGTGTTGTATCATGGAAGGATTTTTGTTCTCTTGATGATGCACGAGACGGTCCTCAGAGAGTTCCATAGTTCTCCCTTAGCGGTACATCCTGGTGTGACATAGATGTACTGATCCTTGAGGAGTCAGTTTTGGTGTCCTGTGCTAAAACTTGTGGTTGTGGAGTTTTTGTCTCATTGTTTAGTCTTCCAGAAGATGAATGCCAAACACCGTGTTCCTAGTGGTATTCTCTAGCCATTAGAGATTCCTCAGTGGAAGTGGGAGGACATCTCAAGGGACGTTGTTACTAGTCTTCCTCGAGCTTCGAGAGGATATGATGCTATTTGGGTGGTAGTGGATCATTTAACAAAATCTTCCCACTTCATAGTGATCAAGGAGTCGAGCTCAGTTGATTTTTTGTCAATGCAGTATATAGAGGAGGTGGTGAGACTTCATGGAGTCCCTAGGATGATCATTTCTGATCGAGATCCTCATTTTACCTCCAGGGTGTGGAGAGGTCTCCAACATGATTTTGGTTCTCAATTGTGCCTTAGCACTGCTCTTCATCCTCAAACATATGGTCAAACAGAACAAACCATCCAGAAACATGAATACATGTTATGCTCTTGTGTTCATGATTTTGGAGGATCATGGATGAGGCACTTACCCTTGGTGGAGTTTTCTTACAATAATAGTTTTCACTCCACCATTAGTATGGTGTCAGTTTAAGCCTTGTATAGCTGGCATTTCCATTCTCCATTGTGTTGGACTAGGGTTGGAGAGTCAGCAATTCTCGGACCGAAAATAGTGCAGAATACAACAATGATGGTTCAGGTGATTTGTGAGAGGATGAAGATAGCCCAAGATAGTCATGAATCATATGATGATCAAATAAAGAGACCCTTAGAGTTTAATGTTGTGGATCATGTGTTTCTTAAGGTGACTCCCCATCATGGGCAGCGCAGTTTTTTGTTGTGGGAGTAAGCTTTCTCTCCGGTTTGTTGGGCCTTTAGAGGTGTTAGCTCTTATTGGAGATGTGGAGTATCTAGTAGCACATCCCCCACAGATGAGTCAGATACATGATTTTTTCCATGTATCACAGATCCGTCATTATCTTCATGTCGACTCTCACATCATCGATTGGAGAGAGATCGATGTTGATGATGATGTAACCTTTGAGGAGTGACCTGTGGAGATCCATGACCATAGGGATAAGGTTTTGCGCGGGCATTCTATTCCTTTTGTTCGTGTCTTGTGGCAGCATGGTGTCTTGGAGGAGAGTACATGGGAATGTGATTCATAGATACGTGCTCAGTACCTAGAGTTGTTTTATGTTTAACACTTTTCTTGTATCGATGAAACTGATTTGGTTATGAAACTTTCATGTTTATGATATGGCTTCCTTTGTTGTTTTGTTGCTTGCTTCCTTTTGAGAGGTATCTCGATGGGTGGTTTTTCAGACCGTGTTACGTATTCTCTATAGGTGGGTTTTGAATTCTCAAGGACAATAATGTTTTGAGAGGTATCTAATGAAATGAAACGAACCTCTCCATTCCATTACTTTGTGGAAATGTTGTGTTAGATGTGTTCTGGGAGATCAAGTGACATGGGGGTGCGTTTAGGTGGACCTTTTAAGGAAAACTAAAGGGTTGTAGCTTTCGCATGGGCGGCGCATGGTTTGTCTAACTGTGCGGCCAAACCATGCGAGGTTGGTGTTGGAGGCAGTGGCTAATGCACAGTTAGCACACGGTTTGTCTAACCGTGTGGACTAACCATGCGAGGAGTGAATGATGAGGTAGTAGATACCACACAGTTAGCGCACGGTTTGTCAAACCCTGCGAGCAAATCGTGCGGGCACATAAATTAGATCTTAAAATTGTGGATCTAACTCATTTTTCCTCTAAATGGTTATTTTATTCCCCTAAGTGGCCATACCTCAGGATTACCCTTACTTGAATGCAGTAGAACCTCTCCCAAGCATTTTGGAGGCGATTCCAAGGCTTTTCTTTGCAAATCGAAGTCGGTTTCTTGATGTATGTGATTGTCTTGTTTGGTTTCTTAGATCTACTTATATATACTTCTCCTCTTTTCTTTATTTCTTATATCTACGCCCGTTAAGGGTAGATCTAAGTGTGTACATGCCACATATGATGAGATTTGGGCTTGGTTGTGCTAAGAGAAGAGATCTAAGGTGGATCCTTGGTGAATCGGCCTGGTTTTCCTGGCCGTTCTTCGACCGTTGTAGTTTTCGTTGTAAAACGTTGCGGTAGGGGATTCATTGCTTCCCTTTATTTTATGTGCTACCGTATTGTTAGCATGTTGAATCCCACTGGATGATAATGGAATTGACCTAATAAAATACATTGAACTAGATAATGAAATTGTACCGATTTTATGTTATTGCCTCATGTTCTGCTAGATAGTGTGATATCTATTCATGCCTTTCTTAGTGGGTTTTCTTGGTGTAAATTGGAAAAGAACGTAAACCAGGACTAATTGATATTTGTTTGGTTAAAGATAAAGAGGCATGTGAACGAATCTAGTTCTTGTTGTAATTTAATGTTAATGAAATTGGCATAGTAAGAATGTATAATCTTTTGTGATAGCTTACTAGTTAGGTTCCCTATTTTGGAACCAACAGATTAAATCTGTTAATTCAAGATGGTTTAAAGAATGTTATTTTTTGATAATTCCTTGATGGGTTCTAAGTTACCCTCTTGTTTGTTGAAAGGGTCGTAGCCCAATTGATGTGATGTTTGATTTCCTACTGCTTGTGATGTGATGTGACCCTGGAGGGGTGTTGTGATATGTGGTGGCATAAAGGCCGTTTGGTTGTGGCATCAGATGACACCTAGAGTGGCTCGAAGCATCGGTTTATACATGAGGGTGTCGGGGAGGACACCAGGGATGATGGAATGGGATGGATGTGATTATTGGATGTTTCATGATTCTTTTGTTGTTTATCTGATTTACTTTTCCCACTTTTCAAGGGAGCTGGTCTTGCTTACCCTTCATCCGAAATAGTCGAAGACATGCAGGGTTTTCCATGTTATTTCCATGTTTAGCCTCTCAAGGGAGAATGGGTCTATGCTCTTGCTATAGGCAGAAAATACTCGACGTTTAGAACATCTACTCACCGTGTTGAGCCCCCTTGTGTTTAGTAGCATGTGATTCTTTTCTAGAATGCCTGGGAATATGGGAAAGTTATTCTGTAATGAATGTTTGAATTAATTATGTTAACCCATGGGGTTGGAGTTTGTTGAAACTTAATGATGACATTGAGAACTTTTGAAGGTACATTTGATTTTATTTGATGTGGTGTTAATAGAATTTAATGTAGAATTGTTAATGGTTAATTAATTTTTGAAGAATTAATTAACGTACAGTGAAATTTATAAAAAGGTAATGAAGTGATCTAATAAATCCCTTAAATGGTTGTGTGCTTATAGGTTACCTAGTCTTTGAAGTGGAAGCCCGGAGTCCAAGAGGTGTTATCTGGAGTTGTGTCTAAGACTAGGTTATTCCCATAGTGTGGTTTTGAGTTATAGTACATTCTGTACTCTTCGTGTTTCGATACGCTACTCCACCCTATCAGTAAGGGAAAATAGAACCCCGGGGATTCTGATTCCTGGAGGGTGTTTTCCCCAATATTCCAGTGGTAGGATGAATAGATGACTACCCCCTTTGACCCCGCTCTCTTCTCTGGGTAGATACTAGTTCCATTAGGAACAACAGTTACTTTTCCCCATATATGTGTGTAGAGGGTTGTAATGTCATGTGGTTATTCATACACATATATTCTGGATATAGTATCCTATGGAATACTATATGAATAACATGTATAGGCTGTGATGGAATGAGAATCCTTACTCGGTTTATGGGCTATAATGGCTTGAGGAATAATACCCGACGAATGATACACGTTATGCGAGCTATGGTGGATCCTGGAAACTACCTGGTTACTTCTGGTTGTGAGGATGGTGTGGTGCTTCTCATAGGTGTCTACGGGCAAGCCGTTGTGGAGAAGGTGGTTCAGATTGTGGAGCTTATCCTAGGTCTCTTCGAGCTAGCCTTTAAAGAGAGATGCACATGACGTATATCGTTGGGGAAAAGCGGCTAACCAGTGGGGAAGTAGTAGCGGGGTAACCTATATATTCTATAATATATAATATATTCTCGTATGTGTTACTTGGTGAGAGTATCCATGGTGAGGTTGGGAACTTATTATACTTGTTTACGTGATAAGAGGGTTTTACTTGTTGTTAACTTGGATTTAGAATGCTTTCATTACTTTTGCACGAGAGGCGTCGAGGAGGATCCTATTGAGTATAATTTAATACACACCCTACGCAAATATAAACTGGTTTTAGGTCACTTGGAGGAGGTTGGAGATCGAGCTGGTTTCTACTAGCTTGGCATTGTAGGAGATGTTCGGCCATGTGATTGTAGCTGTTTTTACTTTCCTGTTTGTACTTGCAGTTTTCCCATTCAGTTGTAGTACTTTTGCATGACATTACATATGTGAACATGGGTTTTCTTTTATACTTTAGTAATGAGTTGGATTTGGTTGGTTTCTATCTTATCTCTCTCTTCTGCATGTGTTCTCATAAAGGGTAATTCCTCCCATTGGTGTGTTCTATACCCTCGGGGCTAGTCGCCAACCCGGGGCCTACTGGAGGTGGGACTCGGGGGTCATTATCTCCCTTCTCACATTGTTGGACCTGGAGGGGTACACTTTGTGGATAGGGGGTCATTACACTCTCCTAATGCATGTTGAGAAATGGGTTGAGGTATATTTATATTTCACCATTTGGTTACCATGGACTCCCTAAGGGAATAATTACATATTTGTGCTAATTGATCAACTAACCAAGATGGATCACATAATTCAGATTTGAGACACCACCAATGGTAATTATTTAGGCAATTTTAACATTTTGAAGGTCATGAGATTATAAAGAGTTAATTTTTATATTATTTAAAATATGTACCCCTATATTAAATCATATTTTCTAATAGGAATCCATGATGTGATGGGTTCTCATTTTAAATAGAGCAAGGATTACCATCCTCAAATAGATAAAAATAGGTATTAAAAAATACATATTTTGGAGTATTTTCATTATACCTACGTTAGGGAATTTAAAGGCTCTTAATATAGATATTTTTTATTAATTTAGATTACATATATTAGTAGTCACAGGTCAATCATCAAAGTATATACCTTTTAGGATTTTGATAGTAAACCATGTAAATCACCAGTTTATTAGTCTTAGGTTTGTGAAATTTCTCTTCTTGAGTAGGGAATTATTCCGGAGGAATTTGTGAAGACACATATTATTCATAAATGAAAATAAGTCTCTCAAAGTCAGTATAAATAATGTGTGTATCATCATAAGTGTCCTCTATAATTTATTTTTTGTGGTTGGGTGTTCCTAGAATGTTCTCCTTGGTTGGGTCATCATCATCATGGGAAGAAAGAGAAATTAGCTGTGAGATATGTGAGGCCATTTGAGATCACTGAGTACAATGGAATAGTTGATTATTATTAAACATTTTCATTACAATTTAATTATATCAATTATGTTTTCCATGTTCTTCTTCTTAATATTAACAATATTCATCCCTCTTATGTTTTTAATTGGAACGTATTTGATTTGGAACAGAATATGTCATTAGTAAAATGTCAAATTATTGTAGTTAGTTATCAAGAAATGTTTCTACATGGGAAATAAATTATATTATTCTAGGTGTTTTGGAATCATATAATGGATTCTAACAATATGGGCTAATGGGAATCAATGATGAGGGGTCAATGGAATCATCTGTTCTTTGATTAATATAATATTGGCTTTACATTCTATGGATGAATCTGATATAGTGTGGAAAATTATCACATCTCTATGTCAATTTTAATTATACATATTAATTTTTTTTGAAAATATTTTATTATTATTTGTTCTTCTGTTGTGTCAGCTGATTTTCAAGGACGATTTTTCAGTATTCAGGAATGACCTAATTTTCATAGAATTAGTCCAAACCGTGTTTCATTCCTAGAAAACCATGTGTCTTGTGGTGATTTGGACTTAGGTTATTTTCATGGTTATCCAAATCATGTCACAAAACCATTTTGCTACTTTATTTTATATAACTAAGTTAATAGTTAAGAAAATCATGTGGTAAAACTATGAAGCACTTCTAATATACAGAAATGTGTTGATGGATGAAACACAGTTTTTCAAATTTTGTGTCCAAACCATGCATAAGAAATTAGTAAAACTAAATACTCTTTTATTAACATGAAATGAATATGGTTAATCCCATAATCACTCTTATGAAATATGATTTTGACCCTAGATATTCCTATTAAATATTTTGGAGATCCCAGCTACTTAATATAGTGATTATGATGGAGCATTAGGTGATGGATATAGGAAACTCAAGGTAATAACTCAGTATTTAATTTTCATCATCATTCCTCTGAATAATATATGTTTTTATAGAAAAGTACTATATATTGAGGATGTTATTTTTAGATATATGGTTTTCCTCATGATCTAATGGGTTTTATTATGGATTCTTCATCATAAAAGAAGGTGTAAACAATACCTACTTTTATCATTGTGTTCTTCATCAGAAATATTTGTGGTTAGTGATATTCCTTGTCTCCACTGAATCCATGATTCATGATGTAGAATTAATGGTTTAAGGAAATCATCTTCTTCGTAGGATCCTTCATTCATCCTGGATTGTATATCCGACTCATTTTTCGATTATACCAATTGTTTGGGGTAGGTAGTTTCATGAAATTCCTTTTTTGTGAATGTTTCCAGATTTCATATCATAAATTGGTTTATAAAATGTTTTAAGGAATGAATCATGATTTATTTAAATTTCCTTGAATGGATAATTTTATTAAATATATTTCCCATTCATAACAATATTTTTGAAAAATGATTTCATAACTTTTTTTATTCGGTTTTTATTGTCGCATAATTAGATATGTGTAAAATACGTTTGAATTGACTAATCCATGAATATAGAATCCTTAATGTGTGGGTTGATTTTGAAATTAAATTCATATATGTTTGGGTTATGGAATATGGTAACATTGATACATTGTAGGGGATAGATTGGTTTAGGGCTATTAATATGTTTTTCACCAACCGATAATTTATTTACTCTAAAACTCTACGTAAGATTGTTATGATAACAATTCACTTGTCAGGTAGTTTTATCATCTATAGGACCATGTTATCTATATTTTTTGTGCAATATTCATTTTATCGCTATTATTTTGGTATCCTAGCATGATCAGATCTAACCTACCCAAGGAGTAGTTTCCATTATTCTCCATTTGGATTGGTTATTTATAAATTCTTTGAGAAATGGTATGTTCGTAAATTCAACAAAGATTCTTTTTTATTGATTCTTCATAAATGGATATAAAATAGGAGGATTTAAATGATTTAGTTGAAAACTATGTTAATATATATCTCATTACATGTCATTATTTGTATTATAATAATTGTTTTTTTTTATAAATGATACTTATGACAAAATTGGAGGGATCCTAGAAGGCCTGTTTTTCTCACACCCTAAACATACCATTCTCTTTGTATCAATATTATTTATTATAATATAGATAAATTCAAGGTTCTAAATGGTGTCAGAATACATGTGGGATATGTGTGGTAGTTTGGTGGTAACATAGTAGGGTGTTTACCCACATATCACATGGAGATGGGTTATTTATTGTTTTATGTACATCAGTTCATCTATTTGGGATTTGGAACTTTTACTTTCAACTAATAATTTTCTTTTATTTTATTAATATGTGTTGACGTTTTAAAATTGTTTTATATATTTCATTTTTTTTCATTGGATTTTTTATTGTAAAAATAATTCCCAATGGTAGTTCTTTATGCCGAGGAACTTGTTTTAGGACCATGGGGATTGGGAATTCACTTTTTTCTTGTCCACAGGCTGGCATGGATTTCTAGTTCAGGGATGAATTTGGATGGTTTGTGAAAATCCAACTATAGACCCCATAATCTAGAAACATACTAGCCACCTAGACTACAATCTTTCTAAACTATCAATGATCAAGTCCAATAGGGTCTACCTGATTATATCACTCATTAGTATTAATGCAACTACCAATCTTTGGAGACACAATGGGCACCCATCAGTGGAAAATTTCATTTTAGGATCAAAATAGTTCTACCATTTCAATTACATAAATCATATAAAAACCAGCCAACTCTAATACAAATATATCCCATAGAATTTTATGACCACCAACTTCAAGAGTAAATTCCCGATAATGGATAATTCCCACGAATCACATCCCTAAGGGTGATCCAATAGACATCAATCCTTATAAATATTATAAATCTAGACCCCAACCTTCAATTAAATAAGAAACTATGAATTAATGTGAAGATTATGTTTCAAATAAATAATAATCTAATATAAGGGCTTCTAGAATAATACCATAGTCAATAGAAGGTCCATCATCATGATCAATAGGGGTTTGGTGAATATAATTTATTTTTCCTTAAACACTTCTCTGGAGTCCCTATATAACTCCACAAAACTAGAAACCCTTAATGGAACGTCTACTTCTACCCTTGGGAAATAATTTTACCAACCTGACCTGAATGGCATGTAGAACATTGGATTCCTACTAACCATGGTGTAGTTGATCTAACTTGTAATATCTTATAACCATATATCGGATACTTCTAACAATTTTTTTGACCAACCATTTTTTATCTTGTTTAAGGTTATTCTTTGAGACATTTTTAAAATATAGAAATTTTTTGGAGTTATTCAAGGAGGGAACATGGTTAGGTAAAACCATGTGAGTTGGAAAAGTAAATAGTGTTCCTTGTCATGAGATTTTAAAGGTGGGAGAATGATTTCTGATATCCATTAAGCCTCCACATAAAATCATGCCACATTGTATATTGGGGATTTTTATGGTTGGAACATATTTATTATTATAGTGTAGAAATATTATGCATTATTCTCAGTAAGCCATGAATGAATGAAAAATTAGTGAATAGTTTTTCAAACTTCAGAATGAAGCATTGAATCTCTTCCAAAATTCCAATGTGGGGGCATGGTTATGTGAATATTTTTAACTATATAGCCTAACCATATAAATCATGAAAAGAGGGTTTTGATAACAAAAATATATTAACTAAGGTATCTAACCCCCCATTATAAATTTTAATCCCCTCCTTATCAAACATAATATGTCCCTTTTTATTTTGGTGTCTCTCAATAGAGGATATTTCCCCCTCCAATACCCTTCCCCTTGGATTAATGTGTCAGTAGATGTGTTTGGTCCCTCTCTAGTACATATAGTCTTCTTGGTTAGGAATAATCATTTAATTCTCTTCTCTACTTCCTTGATCATGATGAATACCCTTGTTTTTTGTGGATATAAGCCGTAATTTGATAGATTAACACTATATGGATTCCACGATTATCATCCTCACCTTATACACCCAATTGATATTTCTAATTTTGGGTGATTTATATATCATTTGAATAAAGGTAGATCTTTCCATATGGCCTCTCCTTAGACACGAATCCTTGATTTATTACATGTTTATTACTATATTTTTTAATTGATTTCCATGAATTTTGAAGATTTAATATTTGATTTCAAAAAGGAATGGACATATGAAATAAAAAATTCCAAATTATTAAAAATGTTTAGTGGATTTATGAAAATATGTATTGTAAATGAAAATTGTTTTGTTGAAAGGACTTCATACTGATTCTTAAGAACATGTCCTTGAAAAAAATATGATTTCGAAAGGATTCAATTTGATGAAAGCATATGATTTTATTTTTAAATTGAAATGAAATATTGAAACATTAAATTCGGATGTTGGATTGTGAATGATGAATTAAATTGAAAATAATTATTTACCCATGATTAAAAGTTTTATTTTAAATCGCATGTGATATTGAGTAGTCAGTGGATGGTTAAGACAATCATGCTAGGACCATGATACCTTGAAATGTAATGACTATAACAGTGTAACACCCCATGTTTTTATAAATAAATTTAATATGGACTGTATAAACTAAAACACTGAGTCTCTATGAAACAACACATTATTATTGTAACCTTGATGTTAATCATAATTTTGTCGCCTTTGTGTTCTGAATTTTGAAAAAAAACATACATGACTGTGTTTCGTAAGATATTTAGAGTCTGATAGGATCAAATTACAATTTTATTGAATTTAAACTTGTCCTTTGTGAATAGTAATATAACCTTATAAATTGTAATATAACCCTTAACCTCACACATGTAAATATAAATAATGTTTAGTATCCTTATAAATGAGAGTGAATATTTTAAAAATTAATAATTATGTGTTGGTATTTTATGAGTAATAAATGTTTAATTACTATTTTAAATTAAAAAATTGATTTAATATAATATTCAATTTCATAAAATATATTCCTAAATAATTTATTTCTTATCCTATGATTTTAGGATAATTTTATGAGACCATAGTTAATTTTTGAATGTGTTATAAAGTGAGTTTTAAATTTTAAGTTTGCAATTATTATGTAAAAAATGATTTTATTAAATTTCAAAGATTTAGAAAATTATTTCGATAAAATTGAGTTCATTATTGAATTCTACATGTCGAAAAATTATGATGTTAAATTTTAGGGATTTTTCTAAAAAACATGAATTTTTTGTGAATAGTAAAATACGATAATTTTCAGAATACATACATTAGAAATTAAATACAAAATTCCTTGATTCATCACTAATGTTAGAACACATTGTTATAATTTACATACACTTATTTTTTTTGGAAACAAGAATCAACATTATTGGTTTTCTTGAGGAAAATAATAATATAAGGAATACGATATTCAAAACTCACCGCTTCCCTTTACTATAAAAACCACCTTCATTCCCTCTTCTCCTCGCTCCTCTAAGACTTGAAGAAACTCAAATTTATGAACAAATACACTTCCCTATTCCATCCCCACATCTAGAATATCTTGTTCTTTCTCAAATACCAAAACCCCTTCCCTTAAAGAGTTTTTAATGGACGATTTTTCAAAAGGTAAACCCTCTTAATTTTTCATTTAATTATATTTTCAATTTATTATTTTTTATTATATTCTCCTCAAATCATCTATCCAAATAATCATGATAACTCTTGTATAATCTATATACTATAATGATATTTTTTTAATAGAATATTGTTTCTCAAAATACAAAATATCCCTATTAAAAAAAACATATTCATCGACTGGGGGTGTGCCGATTTACAACCATAGGGGATGAAGAACCATTTTTCATAAATTTTTCCTTAAAGGATGGTCATCAAACCATTTTAATGGTTGAAAAATAATATATTATATATATTATAAGCAATTAAATATTATTGGAACTATTATATATACATAATACTAATTCATACGGCCAAACGAATTCATAATAATCAATATATAGAAAAAATAATTTAAATGATATTCATTAATTTTCTATTTAATAAATCATCCACATACCATATAGCCAAGTTAATCACATAACCATTTTAAATTATGTCTATTTATATGTATCTTATAAATTCAATTATTTTGAATTATTCTATTTCCACATTAACATCTATACTCATATATAAGTATACTCATCGTGAAAACCAAGGAAATGAACGCTGTCGAGCGATAAATTTGTATTTTATTACTCATCTAAAAGGACATAAATGAAAATAGAATTATAGAATAAACCAAATACATATATTTTATTTTCATAGTTAATTAATTTATTGATTTAATTTTGTTATCCAGGACATTAAGGACAACTACAAAACTTTTTCAGATATAAGGAATGTGTTTTCTACACAAACCTACATTTTCTTTCCGGTTAGACTTTTTCCCTCTTAATACCAAGTAAATTGTTAATTATTCTTGTTTAAATATTGTAAATAATGTTTTAATGATATATATATATATATATATATATATATATATTAATCTACTTCTTTATTTTAAGGGGCGTTAAATGTTTTAAAAATATAATTTTCATTGCATCCCTATAAACAAGCTCGATTCAAGGAAACATATCAAATTCTTACATATTTTAAAGTTCATTATATAATCTAATTTAATCAATAATTATTTATATAAAACCACACATTTAATTATGTAAACACTACATTAGTTCATTTCTAATTTTATCGAATTATGATTCCAAAATAACTATTCTTTTCAAAGTAAAAGTATATTTCTCTCAAAAATTCCTCGATGATTGTATTAGAGTATTTTTTTATATTTCCAAACCAATATTTAATTTAATGTCATACTGAGGTTAAAATCATGTGTTTAGAATAATAAAAATATTATTGAATGGTTTATGGTCATTAGGTCTTTATATGTCATATCATCATACCATTCACCATACTTCTTAGAATGGATAGTGTTTATGTGTACATATTGGAGATAGTTATTTAATATTTTCTTGTGGTATGTTTATCTCCCATCTATATTCGGAATTTATTGGACATATTAAGTTATATAAGGGTCACTATATATCCCCGCAATCCATCAGTAGGTCACATGAATCAAAAAGGAATTTGGTTTTGGTTGATCCCTAACCTTAGTATTTTAAGACGTTACGGACGAGTCCTTTACAATATGTTTCAAATGTATAGTATTATGCATTCCCACATTATGGTGTTAGAAAATGATAAAACATTTCATCATTTGACATTTATAATTTCATTGGGTATGTTTTATTCTCCAATGATTATATATATGAACATATATAATAATATATCATTCCACCGATTTTATGCTCAAGTATATTTTTAATGGCATGGGTTTTTAGTTGTTCATCATGCCTAGTTTTAATTTTTATGATTAATTCTTCTGTAATACATACACTTAATGATCATCTAATATCACCCCATTATTTTTATTTTTATTTTACAGGTTGTGAAATTGAATATTATGAATAATTCACAGGTATATAATTAAATTCATAGATGTTTCCTATGTCATTTCTATTATGTATTTCATTTCAAGATGTAATGTTAAACTTATGTTTGTATATTTTTTTCAAAAAATACTAAACTATTCATTACATTGGGATATAGTATCCCTATAATCATAAAATTGTAATAAAATAATGCACCAACTCTTGAAAACAAGCGTCGGGATGTTACAGATTGTATGAGAGCAATTTTAGTTGAATAATTAAAAACTAGATTTAGAATATTTAGATTAGGGAAGAAACACCTATGATAGACTACGAGGAAAAGTATACAAGAACAAATTAGAATGTTCATAAGGTATAGATTTTTTGAATATTTCTAGAATATACATACCTATATGGATACTACAGTTTTATTTTGTTCTGGTATAGATGTACCTAGGTGAAAAAACTCTAACAAGGTGTTCCAGGCTTGAATATAGGTATCATAATACCCAAAAATGGGCCTTACTATGCACCTAGTTTGACACTCTAGGGGTATATGCATAGATAAATAACATTTTCATTATATTTTATTACAAAATATTTAAATGTAGATATGTCCCGAAAGTAAACATCATTATGATTATGATACTATGATGTTTGAAATTTATATTTTGGTTAATTGTTTTTCTAGATCGACAGCATACATATGGATTTATAACCCAATTTATATTACAAAATTATTTCAAAATATAGCCTAGTGAAAGTTATGGGAATAACATGACCGCATGTATTCCATGTAGGGATTATCCACATATGAAAGATAATGACACTTGTACTAGAGATGCGACTAGTACTGAGAAGCTTATAATTATATTGGGACGAATGAGTTGGGTTATGAACAATAACCATACCCATATAGATCATCCTGATCCACATTTTGGAGGAGAAATGTGAGACCAAATTATGTAATAATATCCTCCATTTTTAAACGGGACTACAAAACCCCTTGTAGTAGATCATTGGATAAGTTCTTTTGAGAATATATTTCTCGCTTTCTTATGTAATGAAAGGGAGAAGGATGTCATGGATTTTTATCATCTATCAGGAAATGAGTATTAGTGGTGGTCATTAATTCATTTCATGAAGGATGAAGAAGAAAAATAATGAAATTAATCAAGAGACATTAGGTAAATATTTATTTGAAAATATTTTCATAATGAATACTGTGTAGATATAGAGTGGAAATTCAAGAGTTTGAAAATAAAGATGAAGAAAACATTGTGAAATATGATTCAAAATTTACAAGGATATAAAGTCATTTCATAGAAAAAATATGTAATCCAAGGAGCAATATTAATCAATAATTTAATGTTTTAAAAAAATTCCTCGGAAGGCACTGGTCTTCCAAGAAGTATCCTTATATGAAGATATAGTCTCATGTGCAATCAATATAGAGAAATTGTTCTCTAATTAATATTACATTAAAGTAAAGAAAGAGAATAATACGGTAAAGTGGGAAATAATGGATAAAGGGAAGAATAAAAAGGTAAAATTTTCAGCATTTTATACTTGTGCAAAGAAACACCCTGGAGCCTGCATGAAAGGAAATGGTGTTTGTTATAAATATAGAGAAAGAGGCCACCAATCTCATGATTTCATGGGAAATAAAAAATATACCAATTTTCAATGCTATAGTTGTAAAGAGAAGGATCATTATTCAAATTATTGTCTTATTTTTTCAGGAAACATTACCCAAAGAAGGTCAAGGGAGCAAGGCCGAGCATCTATGATCACAATTGATGTGGTTAAAGTTCCTGATGAGGTGGTAGAAGATACTTAAATTATATCCTCAAACATGTCCAATTTATTTTTGGATTTTGGATCATCTAATTCGTTTATATATTCCCATTTTTCAGAAAAAATTATATATTTATAGTTATCCTTTACATGGGTGTTGTCTATCAAAACCCCTAAGGTAAGTCTAAATGTAGGGAAGTCTCATTGCAAAAAATATGTGTCCAGAAGTCCCCATTGTGGAATATAAATGTTCTTTATTTTCTGATTTTATCATCACACCTATGGATGAATTTGACACAATCCTTTTCATGGATTGCATTTCAAAATATGATGTGGAAAGATATTATATGTAAAACGAAAATATTATTTGTGAGGAAAGTGTAGAATCCATTACCATTAGAGGAGAATCATCACCATCTGATTCTTATCTAGATCCACCTTAGAAGCTATACTAAATTCAATTATTTTGGATCAAGAGAACACAATATCTATGGGTGACTGTGGAAATATTCAAATTTAGGATGTCCCTGTTGTGAAATAAAATGTTGATGTATTCTCAAATGATTTACCTAGACATCCACCAGAGAGGGTAGTTGAGTTCTTAATTGAATTAATTCCTCATTCAAGAACTATATCAAAGACTCCTTATAGAATATCCATGGTGGAATATGTTGAATTGAAGAAACAAATAGTGGAATTGATCAATAATGTATTTTTCTTCTATAGTGTTTCCCCATGGGGAGCTGATGTTCATTTCATTAACAAGAAAGAAGGATATATCATGTTGTGTAATTAATACAAGGAGATTAATTCTATAACCCTGAAGAATATGTATCATATTCCTCACATAAATTATTTATTATAGCAACTTCACTGAGCCCAATATATTACAAAGATTGAAGTTCGATATGGATATCATCAATTTCATGTGATAAATGAAGATATTCTAAAGACAAAATTTTGAACCAAGTATGGGAATCACATACGAATTATTCTCAATAATCAAGTAAGAAACGATCAATGTGGTATGTTTATCAAGTGTGGATTATGGAATCATATAGTTTCTTTTCTTTGACATATTGTCTCTACGGATGGAATAATAATTGATCCTACATAGACAATGGTATTTTAGGAATGGCCTACTCCAATGATCATTACCAAGTTATATAGTTTTATTTATTTAGCATGTTATTATTGGAATTTCGTTCATAACTTCACCTGATTAGATTATTGGTTCATTGAGTTTACTCGTAAATGTGTTATGTTTATATGAATAAATGAATGTTTGGAATGTTTTGATTAATTGAAGAATAGGTTAGTGAATCTTGCAATCTTGACTCCATCATCAGGAAATGGTGGGGTTGTGATTAATATTGATGCATCCAAGAAAGTAATTGGTTGTGTTAGTATATATAAAGATATAGTTATTGCCTATTCATCAGGGTAGTTAAAAACTACTGAACAAAACTATTTGACACATGATTTTGAGTTAGTAGGTGTAATATTTTCTTAGACGATATAGAGTCATTATCTCTTTTGTGAAAGATGTGAGATATATACTAATCATAAGATCTTGAAATATATCTTCTCATAAGATGAACTCAACATGAGGTAGAGGAGATGGATCGAACTACTCCAAGATTATGATTCTTCCCTACACTAACTTCAAGGGATGGAAAATAAGGTGGAAGATGCATTGAGCAAGAATGATCATAGAGTTCTGAAAAAAATGAGGATTAACAAGGAGTTTATGTATATGGATATAGTGAGGACAGATATGGGAATTATCAAAGAAGGTGAAGCATAACTACTTTTTCAATAGCTTTCCCAACCATATTTATTCAAAATAATTAATACTTCTCAATATGATGATGAGGATATATAAAACAAGATTAATGCTGTGATTGATGGGATGTTGACATATTTCATGTGTGGGGATGGAATTATAAAATTTGGTAGAATAATATATATTCCCTCTATACCCCAACTGTAAATGAAGTTATTGAATTATTCCCATAGTACAGATTTCCCTATAAAACCTGGAAGCATTAAGATGTATAGAGATTTGAAACAACGTTTCTGGTTGGACATTGTGAAGCATGAAATTGATGATTATGTATCAAGGTATTTACTCTATCAATAGGTGGATTCTAAAAGACAACATTATAGAGGAGTCATCAAACCTCTATATATTTCTAAAAGGAAATTGGATGGCATTACCATGGATTTTGAAGCTTGATTACACAGAACACCAAGAAATAATGATGCAATATGGGTAGTTGTTAATTAACATTCCTAATATGCACATTTCCTCCTTATAAGTGAGGATTCAACAATAGAGTGGCTTTCAGGTTTCTATATCAATGATGTTGTAAGACATCATAGAGAACCAATATTAATTTTTTATAATCTGGTTCCATAATTTACATCAAAATTATGGAAAAGACTCTAGAAATCATTGGATACTATGCTTAATTTGAGTAATTCTTATCATCCTGAAACTTAAGGGAAACTATAATGGAAAATACAAAAATAAGTCGACATGTTGAGATCATGCACACATGATTTTCATCGTAAGTGGGATTAGTATTTACCTTGGTTAGAGTTTTTTTCTAAAGTAATAGTTTTCATTCATGTATTAAAATGTACTCATATGAATAATTATATTGAAATAAATTTTTCACACCAACATGTTGGGATGAATTTGGTTAAAGGAAGATTATAGGACCAATGTTTGTGGCAGAAACAACAATGATAGTCATTAATACTCAAACCCATATTAGTGTAGCTCAATGTGGGCAAAAGAGCTATGCTTATAATAGAATGAATGATTTGTAATTTGATGTAGGAGATATTGTTTCCTAAAAATTATCACCATGGATGGGTGTTATATGATTTGGAAAGAAAGGGAAACTGATTCCCTGATACATTGGTCCTTTTTAAATTTTCGAGAGAATTTGAGCTAAGGATTATCGTTTAGAAATACTGCATAGCCTATCTATGGTACACAATTTGTTCCATGTCTCTTCCCTTAAAAATTACATGTTATACCCAACACATGTACTCACTTTTTAATGTATAGAATTGGATCCTAAATTATCTTACTGTGAAGAGCCTATATGGATTATGAACACTAAAGAATAAGTGTTGAGTAATTGTACGACTTGGCTGGTAAAGATAAATTGTAATAATTATAAAGTTGAAGCAGCAATGCCAGAGCGTGAGGAACTTATGATGAAGACCTACACAATTAATTTTATGAGGTCACATTTTTGGAATTTTGGGGATGAACTATTTGTAAGGGAAGAAGAATGTAACACCACTAGTTTTTAAAAATATAATTAATATTGAATTTAGTTCTTGAATCAATGAGTCTCTAGGAAACAACACTTTTTTATTATATCCTAGATGTTAAACATAATTTTTTCACCTTTCTATTTTGAATTTCAAAAAACAGGCATACTCTACTATGATTAGTAAGATATTTAATGTCTGATAGGATTAACATACATATTTGTAGAATAGTAACTTGACCCTTATGAATAGTAATGATCCCTTATGAATAGGAATATGACCCTGAACCTCACCCATGTACGTATTAATAAAATGTAGGTACCATATAAATTTGAATGAATATTTTTAATATTAATAATTAAGTGTTGGTATTTTTGTGTGTAAAAAAATTAATTAATATTTTAAATAAATAAATTCATTTAAAATAAAATTCATTTTCTTATAATATATTAATCAATATATATATTTTTTTATATGATTTTGGGATTTTTTTATTAGACCATGGTTAATTTATAAAAGTGTTATAAAATCAGTTTAAAATTTAAATCTATATTTTTTCATGTAAATATTGATTTAATTAAATTTCACATATTAAGAAAATTATTTTGATAAAATAGTGTTCATTTTTCAATTCTACATGTTAAAAAATCATTATGGTGATTTTTTTTGATTTTTCTAAAATTCTTGAATATTTGCTGAATAGTAAAATGCGGTAATTTGTGGTATAAATACAATAGAAGCTAAATAAAATATTCCATTAGTCAAATATGAAGTAATAACACATCGTTCGATTTAACATGACCTTATAACTATTTTTTTAAACAATAATCAACAATATTTTTTGTCTTGGAAAAAATAATAAAATAATGAATAAGATATTCAAAACTCACCTATCTCATCCACTATAAAAACCATCCCTAGCTCCCTATTCTCGTCACTCCATTAAGACTTGAAACTTCTCAATGTTATACCCAAATACCCTTCCCTATTCTATCCCCATGTCTAGGAACTATGGGTATGGCCAAAAGTCCAAAACCTCTTCCCTTAATGAGGATCTCAATGAGGATATTTCAAGAGGTAAACCCACTTCCTTTTTCTTTTAATTTCATTTTCAATTTATTTTATTTTCTTACAATCTCGTCACCTTGTCTGTACAAATGATAATGATGACTCTAGTATCATATATATTCTATAATTATATCATGTCAATGGAATATCCTTCCCCAAACTACTATCTCTCTCTATCATTAAAACAAAATCATCATCTGGGAGGTACCGATTTGCAACCTTCATGGATAATGAACAATCATTCATCAATTTCACCCTCATGGATGGTCATGAAACCATTTTTATGGTCAAAAAAGGCTATAATATATTTATTATAACCTATTCAATTTTCATGAACCATTATATATCTATAATACTAATTTATACATCAAAACTAGTTCGTAATAATCAAAATATCGCCAAAATAATCTAAATGACTATCACTAATGTTCAACCTAATATCTAATCCTATTACCATATAACCATATTAATTATATCACTATTTAATCTTTTATATATTCATTAGTATAATATAAATTCAATTCTCTATAATTATACCAATCCCACATGAACTTTCATAGTCACATACAAGTACACCCATCATGAAAACTACAGAAAATAACACTCTCGAGTGATAAATTTATATCTTATAAATAGTTCAAAAGGCCATAAATATACATAAGAATTATTAATAAATAAAATAAATCTTGAGGAGGTTCTGAATAATTTAATTTTATTATCCATGATGTTATGATCAATTACAGAACATGTAAATACCTAAAGTAAGGGTTTTCTACCTGAACCTCCATTTTCATTTAGGTTACTCTTTATCTCTCACATAATACCAATATAATTATTAAATATTATTATGTAATCCTAATAAATTAATTTGAATGTTATATATATATATATATACATGTTTGTGTGTGTACCAATCATAATCCTTTTTTATTTTTTTGGGATTTTAATGTTTTATAATTATCTTTCAAAATTCTTCCCGATAAAGAAGCCTGACTCAAGGGAACATCTCAAATTATTACCTATTTTAAAGTACACTATATTAAATATGTTAATCCAATTTTTTTTCCAAAAACCATTATATAATCATAGAAAACTACCTTAGATCACTTCATGTTTTATTCAATTATTTTTCTAAAATAACCATTCCTTTCAATGATAATGTTCATTTCTCTAAAAAAATCATCGATGATTTTACTAGAGTATTTTTTTCTATTTCAACACAACTGTTGAATTTTATTTATTATTGAAGGTATTTTCATATTTTTAAAATATAACATATTATATTAAACTATTTTTGATTAGATTGACTATGGATGTTCTGTCTTTATATCATTCACCACACTAATCAGAATGATTATTGTTTATTTTTACAAATTGGGAAAAGTTATTTCTTATGTTCAAGTTGTCTATGTATCTCCCTTTTCATTTGGGTAATTTATTGGACCAATTAGGTTATGGTAGGGGTCTAATATACCCCCTTGATTCATCAGTAGGACTCATGATACAAAAAGAATTGGGTTTTGGATGGGGCCTTACCCAAGTATTTTCAGACATCCTAGTTGAGGCCTTGACAATATATTTCAGATGCTTGACATTATTCATTCTCATATTTTAGTTTTATAAATTGATAAACTATATGATTATTAGACTCGAAGAATATCAATTATTATGTTTCATTCTCTTATGATCATTTATATGTATTATTTAATTATCTTTCATTCCTTCCATATTATGCTCAAGTATAATATTAAAGGAATGTGTTTTTAGTTGTTCATTATGACTGGTTTTTATGTTGATGATTACTTATGCTCTATTAAATACCCAAAATGAGCTTCTGAGATCACCCCTATTTTTTTTATTTTCCCTAGGTTGTGAATATGATTATTATTAAAGACTATCAGTGATAATATTGGAGTCATAAATGTTTCCAATGAAATCTCTATTAGGTATTGCATTTAAACTTGTAATCTTGAGCTTTTGTTTGTATCTTGTCTCCCAAAATTACTAAACTATTTGTTCCATTGGGATACAATTTCCTTGTAATCATTCTAATGTAATAAAATAATGCCAGAATACATGATACTCGGGTCATGGGAATACAAATAACTCAAAATAAACCATCTTCAGCAGGATTTTCCCCGGATGAGGTTTATATTGATTCTATCTTGATGGCATGATATTTATAGACCTGTGAACACCTTTATCTATGATTGATTAACTAATTAGTGAGATAATTCTAAATCCATGAACTAAAAAAACATTGGTCTCATGACCATGATACTTTGTAATTATTTTACTATTACATGATAGTGATTACTGGATATTTTATTCATATAATTCAATTTTGTGAAAAATTTTCATTTGATCCCATTCCTGATATACATTCCATCTTATTGATTTTTTATCTTGTTTAATTGAAAATATAGAAATTATTTATGTGCCATGTTTTTAACTATATTGATACAAAAATGTATTATTTTTATTATTTAACTAATTATGGAACATTTGGTGAAATCCTACTGGGAAAATATACTCAAACACTACAATTTACTTCGTGTGTTTGTAGATTATGTTATAATAGGTCTTGGAAAGTGAAAGAACCAACAAGAGGTGGTGTGTGTGCTTGATTAATGGAACCATGGGTGATTTTAGTGACTGGTGGAGTAGCGATTCTCTCGATACATGTAGATTATGAGTCTTTATATTGAAAGAAATTATGTAGTTTTCTGAATGGAATTTTTCTTTGGGATATTTATATGTCTTCCTGTTGTGATTTTTCCATGGGGACTTTTTAGCGCACTAACTATTTAATATTTTATCTTATATTGTTTCATATATTTTTCCCCTTGGGTAGAATTCATTATCTCTAATTATTTATGGTACATAGATGTTATTCATCAGCCTATGGGGATTGGGAACTCCCTTCATGTCATATAAATGTTGGCTTGAGTACTAGTATTCCATGTTATTCATTTTTGTTATGGAACGAAATTTATCAGAGGTAAGTTGATCATCATTCTTTGATGTTGGTATGTATCATGGGATTTCGTGGTAGAAATGACGTCGAAATTTTGGGACCCAAGTGGTAGTTTACAAGTGAGTTCTTGGAAAACACTAATCGTAGATATCCTTGATCCCCCATCAATCACTAGGAGAGAGAATTTTTACAGATTAAATTTATGTAATTCTAGTTTTTTTTCAAAACATGATATTATTATTTTAAAATACTATGAAATTGAATTATATATGAAGGAATTTATATTACTATTTTTCTTAATTTATTCCTTAATATGTGTAACATTTATTAACTTTTTATGTTGTCTGATAATGTTTTGTAGTATCATTCCCCCATGAAAATCATTGAATAGACCTCAAAAGGAAGTTATTGTTGAACCATGTAAAGAAAACCCTATGGTTTTTTATATCCTAGTTGATATAGTGGTGCAAGTGTTCCATGATCTAGGATAGGTAGTCGAACCCATTCTCATTTCAGATATAGTATTGGAACCTTTAAGGAATGAAACTAGTGATCATTCTTTATATTTTCTTCAGTAGAATCCACCATATTTATAATTCTCTAACGATACTATGGAGAATGAGGATTTGTTGAAAAAAATTTAATTACATTTTGAGTTCCTAGAAATAAATGATTCAATAAAGGCGATGAATGAAACAATCAAGATGGAAGGGAATATCAGGAAGTGGTATGACACAATGTTTTCAATGAATAAACATGAATACATGGAGTGGAATTACCTCAGAGATCTTTTCATAGAAAATTTATATATAGAATATATCATTTCAAAAAATTCAATGGAATTTCTCAGCCTCCAACAGGGTAATTGGACAATTACTCAATATAAAACATATTTTCTTATCATGTTCAATTTTCTCCTAATTTTGTATCGACCGTGTAGATGAAGGACCAAATAATGGTTATAGGA
Organism: Viscum album; assembly: GCA_963277665.1. Classification (NCBI taxonomy): domain Eukaryota; kingdom Viridiplantae; phylum Streptophyta; class Magnoliopsida; order Santalales; family Viscaceae; genus Viscum; species Viscum album. Next base: position 368,898,320 of record OY728146.1, read on the forward strand.
CATCAATATGATTTAAAATATTTTTTTCTCATACTAAATATCACCACTTATTAGATTTATCTTGATAGGGACTTTATGATGATCTTCTCCTTGAAGGTAAGTGATAGTTGAAAATGCATACTCTAAATCTAAGTGGCAGTTTTGTTCGTTCCGTTAAAGGAAATATTATTCACGATAACTATTATTGTAGATCATGAAAGAAGGAACCATCCAAACATCATGTTTTATCTATAGATAGTCCATTTAATTTCATTCTATATGGTTATGGTGGGCATTTGAAGTGTGTTTTTACTTAGTCATTCATGATCTATGGTTTGTGTTGTCACTAAATCAACCTACAAATGACTACTCTCGTATTTTATTCACAATGCAATGGAATGGCCTCTTAAAAAATAAAGGAAATTTTTTAGTTATAATCTTTTATAATTAAGGGGTTCTACACGTTTTAATCTTTAATAATTCTTCTTCACACATTTGAAGAGTCTTCATAATAAGATGATGTTGTTGTAATGACAGTGACTTTTATAACCATTATAACTTCATGTTTAGTAACTAATTTATTTGATATTAGATCATATAATTCATTTAAATAAAATAATATTTTTAACTTTTTTATCTTTAAAATATATCTTCTGTCTTATGTTTTATATATTTTTACACCATGTGAAATGAAGTGTGAACAGGGTCTTTGATACCCTACTTATGCCTTCATTTTATTGGATATCAAGTTCACCCTGGATGTTCTGGTTCCAAAATATACATTAGATGTCAATATCAGAAAGGATTTTATGATTTCCTATAAATCCCAACTATTTTTGTATCATCAACTGTTCCCATTTACACCCTCGGAGGGGTGTTCTATGTTTTCTATGGAGAACGGAATCTATGTTCTATTATATCAAATCCTCCCCTTGTAGGGTTGGGGATAACAATAAATGTGGTTTTTTTTCACATGGAGTTGGAATATTTTAGTTGAGATACACCTCTAGAAGTCATCGAGTATCCCAATATGATTCCATCTGACATTTCTAGACTTCCATTGATAATGGAATTAGAGTTTTCTACTTACTTAAATCCATGTATTCAACCTATCTATATTCCTTTTAACCATATATAACTAATTAAATTAAAATATTTAAAAACCCAATTGGATCTATTGTTGTATAAAGAATTTTATTTACCAATGTGTTTCACCTTGAGTTTATCTTGTCATTTTTATAGAATGTTTATTGGACACATTGAATTTACATTTCTTACAAAAAAATAAATAAATTTATTGTGATAAAAAAGTATCTATTTTCTCATATTGATGATTTAGTATATTAGTTGAAGGGGTAATGTGGCTCTAGATTAATGATCATTATTATGGTTATCACTAGCTCGGAATCAAAGAATAACACATCCCAAAGACTGCTTTGTAGAGTATGTATGTCCATTATGATTACCTGGTTAGTCCATTTTGTATTACCAATTCTCGTTTAGTTTTTGTGGCACTAATGAATGGGATATTCGATGAGTATCTCAATTCATTAATTTTTGTGTTTGTGGGTTACATCTTGATTTAATACAAAACCTAGGAAGATCATTTTCATAATCTAAGAGAAGTTCATGAAATTTTGAGAGATCCCCAACATTACGTACATCCAAGAAAATTTATTTTATGGATTCAAAAAGTTAATTTCAAGGGGGCACGTGGTCTTGGAACATTTTGTTTTAGTAAATACTAATAAGGGGGGCTATTATGTCAAGGGGAAAATATGGAAATGTTTTGAGAATCAACGATCATTAGGATCAGTGGGCTTCTAATGTCAATTAGTTAAGCATTTCACAATGTTATATTCTATAATGACCACTCTCACTCATAAATAAGTAATGTTATTTTGGGATTTGTTATGATAGAATTGTTTTTATGAATTAAATCACCTCATAACATCTAATATAGTGTTAACTATTTCAATGGTTGGGTAGAGATATGTGGTCTTTTTTAAACAACAAGATCATGTCTCTTATTTTTTCTCATGTAGTTTGATCATGTGATGTCCTATGGTCTGAAAAATATTTGAAATATGAGAAAAACTATCCATATCATCACATTGAACTAAAAGATATGACACATTATTTTAAGAGCTGGTGGTTGTACATTTATTTGGGAAATTTTAACCATTTGTTATGTTAATAAAAGCACAAGTTATATCTTCTCATTATAAAATTTGAGTCTCCATCAAATGAATTAGTTTTTGTACCTGAAATCCATTAATATTAATGTTACCTACACCCCAGGTAAGGGGAATTTCATTGATGATACATTGGGAAAGAAAAATCCAACCAAGGCGGTGATTTTTTTTTCAAAAGAATGGAACATGAGGATTCTATTTTCTTATATGAATTTAGTAGTTCAAAAGGATGAGACTGATATTATTTTTAAATGTTTAACATTGAAATACTCTCTTCAAGATATGACTCTTTGGGAGTAGTAGTTTGATGATTATTTTTATGGAATTAGGAATTCTTATTAGGGTTGTGAAAAAATAGGTGTGCGGTTTCAATCTTCTTAGGGTATCCTATGATTTCAAAACTAGTAAATCATACCATTTTCCCATGAGAAAATATATGATATGTGATTTCCATAATTCTCAATGGGTTTTTCACCAAGGAACCTTGAATATGTACTATGGCATTGAGGGAAAATTATAGTGGCTAGGTATGATATGAGATATAACTTGTTTTATTTATCATTATTATTCTAGTAATTTGGTCAGGGCCTAGTACTAGACACATTTGGGTTTGATTAATCCCCTTCCTATTCCAACATGGAGGTGGGATCAGATTTTGATGTATTTCATGAATGGGATTCTAGATATCCCTTAAGGGAATTATGAAATATGGGACATGATTGATGGGATGAATGACACATGCCTGTCGTGGGGTGTGACAAAAACAAATATTACCTAAGTTAAAATGCAGTAGAGTGGTTATCCTAGGTTGTCTCTAGAGAGGGGTTCACAAAAATTAAGTTGTCACCTTAAAATAAGAGAAAGAGGTGAGGATGTTCTTAGAAATTGATTGATTTTGAAAAGACAAGAGTGAAGGAAAGAGGTTTAAGAAAAGGATTGAGAACAAATTGAAAAAACAAGTAATTGAAACTATTATATGAGAAGGGTGATTAGGTTAGAGTTGGTTCTCCATTTGTAATTCTATCATAGTTCCAATTTATCCAATTCTCTTCTGCTAAATCATTAACAGTGATAATCCACGATTGTTTCTTCTCACTCCCTTGGTCAATTAAAAATGTGATAATAAACCTTACTAAAATATTAGGTTGGTCTACACTCCTTCAAATGTTTAATAGAGTTGTAGAAAACACCCCCAATTATCTTAGGCAATTCCCAATCGGGTCTTGTTTATCCCAAGTGATCAAGAACATTCACTACTCCTCACACACGTACCGGTGATCACTGAGTACTTCACTACTAAGTCCTGGTCTATTCCATAGTTTATAAATCAGAACCTCGTAGAGGGAGATATTGATCATTGACCAAATATAAATGAACAACATAATCTAAAATCAGATACAATCGTACATGATAATAAAAACTGTTATAGGAAATTGAAATTGATTCACATAAGAGAAGAGGATTTTAAAGAATTAAGAGAAGGAACTCATGAAATACAACATGGAAAACCCTCCTTCCCCAATCACATATAAGTTTACCCCACCATGGTAAGGGTAACTGTTACTAAGGGGAATGAAGAATTTATTACAAAACTAAGAAGAACAAAAGAGAGAAAACAAAGAACAGAAAATTTGATGCTCCAGATTCTGTACTCCAGAACATTTCTTCTGTTCTGACCACCAGCCGGCCGAAAATCACTGAGGTCCCTTCTTATAGAATGTTTTAAATGAAGATTTATATCTAACCTAAAAATTTGGGAGTCATTTGACATGTTTATAGAATTATATGGCCGAATCAATGACCATTACCTTTCTGGCCTCCAAAAACTGTTTCACCCTCTCCACATGGACGCGCCCAAAAGATTCCTTAATGAGATTCATATTTTATGAAATTTAATATGAACCGTCCCTTGAAAGTACTCTATAGACACCAGCTGGAAGCACCTCATTCTAAGGTATCCTGAAGGAGATATTCCATATGTAATGTAGTGGGGTCCATTCTGCCTTCCAAACTGATTTCACCACTTGATTGAATTTTATGTACCATTGGGTTTCGAATTGGGTCTTGGCCCAGAAAGACCATTTAAATCCCACAAGCATAGGAATCCTAAAAAAAATATTCACTTCAATTTGAACCATATTATAAAAGTTATGCCCGAAAAACAGAAGCTATATAAAACTGCCAATTTTACAAAATTACCCCATTTTCTCATTTAAGGCCAAAATACACCAAAAACACATAAATGATGCAAATACACTAACATTGAATAATTGGGAGGGATTAAATCTTTGAAAAAAATATAAATAATAATGAAAATATTAACTCTATCAATTCCCCCACACTTATCACTTGGACTCCTGGAGAAGCCAGAATCAAAATAAAATCAAAGGAAATTCAAAACACATATCCATGAGATCCACCAATTAGAAATCAAGAAACAAAATATATCATGCCTCATCAAAATATAATATTTCATGCTCTCAATTTAATATCATTCAATATATTTACTCTTCATTTCTCATCCCAAGCACACGAAACACTTACCTAACTTTCATTATCTCTCATCACACAAATTTCCAATTTTTTAGCAATGTCTTTCTCATCCAATCTCATACAAGGGTCACCATAGGCTTGATAAATTCCTACATCTCCACCTGATGTGAGTCAAAGACATATGTTTATCGTGAGAACTTGTTATGGTTGTTCTGTGGATTTCAGTTGGTAGGATTTATATGTGAAAGATTCTGAGGCAGAATGAGAGGGCTTGGCTCTTTTTGAAGCAAAATTGCATTACTCTAAATTTCACAAAAGTATGGTCTCCTCTCCACTCTCCTTAGTAGAAAATAAGGTCCTTATTCAAGGAATATCAATGAATGTTCACACAGTTGATCATTTCAATAGAAAACATTTCAATCATCTCAAATATAATATTTCTTGAATTCTCCAGAAAAGGCACAACTTTCTTTTTTTACATTAGATGCTCCAAAAAGGCATAGCTTCTCTCATCCCAAAAGCTCCAGAAAAGGCACAGATTTCAGCAAGATCTTTTTTTTCAGCAGTAATAACATCTTTTCAACATTATTTTCACCCAATGTATCCCCGAATAATGTAGTAGAATACAATACATCTTCCCCCCACACTTATGTTCAAATAGATCATGCAATTTCACTTCAAGAGCACGTTGGATAGGGAATATTGGCTTGTAATGTGGCTAAGCTAACAGGATGTTCATGGCTTCTATGGGATACAAGGATTTAAATGTTCAAGTTAGGCCATTATAAAAGGGAATTTCTGGGAAAGGGGGCTTTCAAACCAATGAAATGCATCAATCATTTAAAACCCAAGTACCTCAAACCCTCAAGTTTTGACAGGAATAAATCATATTCTGGTTAAATCAAGCATGATTTGGTTCTCTCAAGAAGTGAGGTGAATGTAAATAATATGAAAATAATATGTTTAGAAGCCTCACGTGAATGTGATTAAAAATATAAAGACAATGATATGTGGCATGGAATTCAAAAAAACAGAGTATTTTTTCATGAAATTCCCAATGAATTGATCTTGAAACAATATCATTTTCAGCATTCATTTAAGCTCAGTTTCAAGGAATAAATTATTTCACTAATAGATATGGGTTTCAAAAATATCAATGATAATAATTTCAGCTCAAAAGTTTCAGAAACACACAAAAATTCAAAAATAAGCACACAAAATTTGAAACACATACATGTTTTTATTAAAACAAATAGGAAAAAAAACAACACATAAAAATCCTAAACTACAAAGGTTCCCTCCCCCACACTTAAATGATGTAGTGTTCGAAATGAATTAAAATGTATTTAACAGGTAAGAATATTGGAAATTGAATCATAAAATTCATGAAAATATAAAGGAGAGGTACGACCTAATAGAGTTTATTGATAAACATGTTGGAGGAGTGTGATCTCCTCTATTGGCTTTGATGGCATGGTCCCAAGGAATTTCTTCAATCTGTTCCCATTAACAGTGAATGGATCCTTCAATCCATCCTTCACAATCTTGTCTCTAGGATGAAATTCTTTTGGTTAGATTAGTTTGTCATGAGCCACTCGTGTTCTCTCTTTGTAAATCCTAGAATTTTCAAATGCTTCCCTTCTAATTTCTTCCAGCTCTTGTAACCGCAATCTTCTCTCTTTCCCAGCACTTTCAAGATCTAGATTCATCTTCCTCACAGCCCAGTATGCCTTGTGTTCCAATTCCATTGGTAGGTGACAACTTTGCCCATAAATCAGCCTATATGGACTCATTCCAATTGGGGTTTTGTAGGCTTTCCTGTAAGCCCATAATGTGTCTTCTAACCTTTGGCTTAAATCCTTTCTATTTGGATTAAAAGTCTTTTCCAAAATTCATTTGATTTCCCAATTAGTCACTTCAACTTGCCCATTAGTCTGTGGATGATAGGGAGTTGATGTTTTATGATGCACCCCATACTTTTTAAACAAAGACTCTACTCTTATATTGCAAAAGTGAGTCCCTTGATCACTAATGATGGATCTATGAACTCCAAATCTACAAAATATGTTAGCCCTGACAAAATCACAAACAACTTTAGCATCATCAGTCCTGGTGGCTTTTACTTCCACCCATTTGGAAACATAATCAACAGCAAGATGACTATAAGAATTTCCAAATGACATTGGGAAAGGTCCCATAAAATCTATCCCCCAATCTTAAAATATTTCACAAAAATTAAGTGGATTTTGGGGAATTTCTTGTCTCATTGAAATATTTCCTAAAAATTGATATTTTTCACACCGTTTAAAAAATTCATGAGAATATTTGAAAAGTGTTGGCCAATAAAGTCAAGATTCTAAATCCTTCCTTGCTATCCTTTGAGGTCCAATGTGGCCTCCACAAGCTAATGTGTGACAAAACATAAAGACATAATCAATTTCATTTTTAGGCAAACATCTTTTTATCATTTGGTCATTGAAAATCTTCCATAGAAATGGATCATCCCAGATGTAATATCTAGATTCAGCTTTCAATTTGTGAATTTGATGATAATTTAAATGAGATGGGACCTGAGATGTTACCAGATAATTGACCATGTCAGCATACCAAGGTACTTCTCCTTCAATCAAGTTCAACTAATCTCCTGGAAAGCGATCATTTAGTGGTTTAGTGTCTGGAATTTCATCTTCAGCGGTGTTGGGTAGTCTACTTAAGTGATCGGCCACTTGGTTCTCAGATCCCTTCTTATCTTTGATTTCTATGTTGAACTCCTATAGTAGTAGCATCCATCTCACTGGCCTTGGTTTTTCTTTAGCCTTCTTCATCAAGTACCTAAGATTTGTATGATCAGAAAACACAATGACTTTAGTTCCAAGAAGATACGATCTAAATCTTTCTAAAGAAAAAACAACTGCTAAAAACTATTTTTCTGTTGTTGTGTAGTTGAATTGGGACGGATCTAAGGTTTTCAAGGAATATTAAATGACTTGTTTCCTACCCTCAATTCGCTGAGAAATGACAGCTCCAACTACTTGGTTTGAATAATCACAAAGTAGCTCAAATGGTTCTTCCCAATTTGGTGTCTGCATCACTGGTGGTGTAATCAATCTCTTCTTCAACTCATCAAATTCTTCCCTACATGAACCGTTGAAATAAAAATCAGCATATTTCAAAAGTAATCTAGAGAGAGGGAGAGAAATCTTACTGAAATCTTTTATAAACCTCCTATAGAATCCTATATGTCCTAAAAATGATCTAACATGTTTCACACAAGTTGGGTATGGCAAAGAATTTATCACTTCAATTTTTGATTTATCAACTTCAATGACTTTCTGGGAAATGACATTCCCAAGGACAATTCCTCTATCAAACATAAAATGACACTTTTCAAAATTCAAAACAAGGTTTTTTTTCAATGCATGTTTTCAAAACTTTTTCCAGATTTTTCAAACAATGGTCAAAAGAATTTCCAAAATCTGTGAAATCATCCAAGAAAACCTCCAAGAAATCCTCAATGTGATCAGAAAATATACTTACCATACACCTCTGAAATGTACTTGGAGCATTACACAATCCAAATGGAATCCTTTTGTATGAAAAAGTGTCGAAAGGACATGTAAAGGTAGTCTTCTCTTGATCTTCGGGAGCAATGGGTACCTGAAAATACCCTGAAAATCCATCCAAAAAACAATAATGTGTTCTACCTGCCATCCTCTCTAGCATTTGGTCAATTAAAGAGATCGGGAAATGATATTTTCTAGTGACCTGATTCAACTTCCTAAAATCTATGCATACTCTCTAGATATTCTGAATTCTCACAGGGAATAATTCATTCTTTTCATTCCTCACAATGGTTAGGCCAGTTTTCTTTGGAACTACATGGATGGGGCTAACCCATTGTGAATCTAATATAGGATAGATGATCCCATCTTCTAATAACTTCTCAATCTCTTTTTTAACAACCTCCATCAGGGTAGGGTTCATCTTCCTTGGGGGTTGTCTGACAGGTTTGGAATCTCCCTCAAGAAATATTTTATGTGAGAAAATTTTTGGGTTTATTCATGGGATATCACCTAAGCTCCACCCTATTTCTTGGACATTCTCTTTCAAAATCTCAATCAATTATTATTCTTGAGTTTTGGATAGATTATTATCAATTATTACGAGTAATTTCTATCCCTCTATAAGGTAAACATATTTTAAATCAGTGGGGGTGATTTTAATTCTAGATCAGGAGGATGATCAAGAGATGAAACTAAATTGAGGTTCTCCACTTCCAATGGTTTGACATCCTGCACACAAGAAATCATATCATCTTCATCATCATTTATCAAATTATCAAAGAAATAAGATTTTACCTCTTCTTCCAACAGGAAATCAGAACCTCCAAGAGTTTGGGAATCCATATGTTCAGTGATATCATTAATGGAAAAATTCTATCCTAATGATAAAAATTCATGAAACATAACTTATTCTTCAATTGGTTCTATATCATCTTCATGGGAGAGTGCGAAGAGTGAATGATCATCTGATGGGTGCCTCATGGATTCAAAAATATTGAAGTGGACAGTGCTATCTCCAAACTCCATGGTAAGTGTCCCTTCATGGACATTGATGATGTTTTAGGCCGTCTTTAAGAATAGTCTCCCCAAAATGATAGGTGAGTGTGATGTGATCTTATCATCTTCCACATTCAACACATAAAAGTCAGCATGGGATAAAAGATCATTGACTTTTACCAGGACATCCTCCAGAACTCCTACTGGGAAAACTGTGTATCTATTTGCAAGCTGGACCACAACTCTTGTGGGCTTCAAGTCTCCCATATGCAAAGAAGTATATACTGAGTGAGGCAATACATTAATTGATGCACCTAAATCGCACAAAGCATTAGAGAAATTTAATGAACCAATGGTGCATGGAATAGAAAACCTACCTGGATCTTGACATTTGGTTGGCAATTGTGGCGTGATAATGGCTGAGATGCTTCTTCCCAAATTGATCCTCTCATTCCCTTGAAGTCTCCTTTTCTTGGAGCAAAGATCCTTCAAAAACTTGGCATACTTCGGAATTTTTTTTAGTGCTTCAAGCAGAGGTATGCGGATTTCCACTTTCTAAAAGGTGTCCAGGATATATTTTTGCAGTGCTTCTTCTTGTAACCTCTTTGATTCAATCATCTGTGATGGAAATGGTGGTGGTATATCTTTTATCTCCCTTTGTTGCCTTTGAAATGGTGTTTCTTGTTTCTTCCTTCTTGACCTATCATTATCATCCTCCTCTTTCTTATCTTCTTCCTGATGCATTTTCATAGAATTTTCATCATCTCTAACTTCATTCTCACCCAGATCAGTTTTTATTGTTTCAAGTTCAATGTTGGATTGTGGTTGGAGTTCTTTTCCACTTCTTGTAGTTATAATAGTAAAATTCTTTTTTGGGTTTGGGACTGTTTGGGAAGGGAGTTTGCCTGGATTTTTGGTCAGAATGTCCATGAGAATTTCAAACACATTGGGAAAATCTTTAACAGCGTCTTTCAGTCCATCAAACTCATATTTTTGTTGGTTTTGAATTGAAGGTTGTGAACTGGTGGATGGTTTCTCATAGGTTCTTTGGAGATTGGTTGGTTTTTGGTAAGAAGTCTGGTTATAAGATGGTTTTTGATGAAATGGTGGTGGATTCTAGAATTGATTCTGGAATGGTGGTTGGTTTTGAAACTGGTTTTGGTATGGGAGTCTACCTTGATTCTGCTGATTTCCAATCCCATATTGGACTTTGTTAGGATCTCTCCATCCTTGATTTTGTTGGAACTGCCTTGGATGAAAGGCTACTGCACATGTTTCCATTCCCTGTATTTCAGAACATTGGTCAGTAAAATGAGCAGGTGATGAGCATAAACCACATAACATAGCCGGCGCTTGTTGGTCACTAACTTGCTTCAAGGCCATCTGTCTCACCAAACTAGTAAGCTCTTCAATATTAGTTTTCAATAAGGGTGATGGATGAGAAGTGCGTACCTCATGAATACCTCTTGTTCCAATACCTCTTGTTCCAAATTGCTGTGAGTTTTGAGAAATCTTCTCAATCATGCCCTTGGCTTCTTCTGATGACTTGTCAATCAGTGCACCTCCAGATGATGCATCAAGAAGGTTTCTATCATTGTCTAGTAGTCCTTGATAGAATAAGACAAGAAAGTTGTGTTCCTCAATGGCTTGATGCAGATAGCTGGCGCATAGCTTCTTAAATCTCTCCCAGTACTCATAAAGGCTTTCTCCAGATGATTGTCGTATGGCGTAGATTTCCTTCCGAATGGTTGTACATCTAGAGGTAGGGAAGAATCCTTGCATAAAACATCTTACCAGGTCATTCCAGTCATGTACATCTCCTGTTTGTAGTCCGTACAACCATTCTTTTGTAGCCCCATCCAATTAAAATGGAAATGCCTTCCACTTTACCTGATCCTCAGTAATTCCACGGGGTTTGAAAGTTGAGCAAACATGTTTTAACTCTTTAATGTGTTTGTTTGGATCTTCACCTGCCAAACCATGAAACATCAGAAGCAAAGGAATCATGTTAGGTTTCATTTAAAAATCATTTTGTAACACTGGCATGGCAAGTTGATTGTTTTGATTAAGGAATTATGGTGCACAGAGGTCTCTAAGAGTTAGGTTTTGATTTTCAGCCATGATGACAGGCTCAGAGTAAACACTTGAAGTTTCACTTGAGTATGAAATGGGAACATCCTCAAATTCAGATTACAAATTAATGATTATAAGTCTATTCAACAAGTTTCATTCAATTTCAGGATCTATGGGTAAAGGATTAATTTATGAGGTTCTAGTCAAGCAATTTTTAAGAGAAAATATGGGAAGAGAGAAAAGAAAAGAAAAGAAATGTTGGCGCTACCTCCCCGGAAATGACGCCAAGTTTTGACACGTGCCTATCATGGGGTGTGACAAAAAAAATATTACCTAAGTTAAAATGAAGTAGACTGGTTATCCTATGTTGTATCTATAGAGGGGTGCACAACAATTAAGCTGCCACCTTAAAATAAGAGAAAGAAGTGAGGATGTTCATAGAAATTGATTGATTTTGAAAAGACAAGAGTGAAGGAAAGAGGTTTAAGAAAAGTATTGAGAAAAAATTGATAAAACAAGTAATTGAAAATATTATATGATAAGGGTGATTAGGTTAGAGTTGGTTCTCCATTTGTAATTCTATCATTGTTCCAATTTATCCAATTCTCTTCTACTAAATTGTTAAGAGTGAGAATCCATGATCGTTTCTTCTCACTACCTTGGTCAATTAAAAATGTGAGAATAAACCTTACTAAAATCTTAGGTTGGTCTACTCTCCTTCCAATGTGTAATAGAGTTGTAGAAAATACCCCTATTTATCTTAGGCAATTCCCAATAGGGTCTTGTTTATCCCAAGTAATCAAGAACATTCACTACTCCTCACACACTTACCGGTGATCACCGAGTACATCACCACTAAGTCCTGGTCTATTCCATCATTTATAAACCAGAACCTAGTGGTGGGATAAATTGATCATTGACCAAATATAAATGAACAACATAATCTAAAATCAGATACAATCATACATGATAATAAAAACTATTATAGGAAATTGAAATTGATTTACATAATAGAAGAATATTTTAAAACATTAAGAGAAGGAACTCATGAAATACAACATGTAAAACTTCTCCTTCTCCAATCACACAGAAGATTACCCCACCATGGTAAGGGTAATTGTGACTAAGGGGAAAGAATAATTCATTACAAAACTAAGAAGAACAAAAGAGAGAAAACAAAGAACAGAAAATTTGATGCTCCAAATTCTGTCCTCCAGAAGATTGCCTCTGTTCTGCACACCAGACGGCCGAAACTCACTGAGTTCCCTTCATATATAATGTTGGAAATGAAGTTTTCTATACACCCTAAAATTTTAGGGTCATTGGATAGGTGTAAATAACTATATGGCCGAATCAATGACAATTACTTTTCTGGCCGCCAAACACTGTTTCACCCACTCCAATTGGACGCACCCAAAAGATTCTTTAATGAGATTAATATTTTATGAAATTTAATATGAACCGTCCCTTGAAAGTCCTCTGTCGACACCATCTGGAAGAACCTCATTCTAAGGTCTCCTGAAGGAGATATGCCATATTTAATACAGTGGGGTCCATTCTGCCTTCCAAACTGATTTCTCCACTTGATTGAATTTTCTTTACCATTGGGTTTCGAATTGGGTCTTCGTCCAGAAGGAACATTTAAAGAACACAAGCATAGGAATCCTAAAAAAATATTCACTTCAATTTGACCCATATTATAAAATATATGCCCGAAAAACAGAAGCTATATAAAACTGCCAATTTTACAGAATTACCCAATTTTCACATTTAAGCCCAAAATACACCAAAAACACATAAATGATGCAAATATACTAACATTGAATAATTGGGAGGGATTATATCATTGAAAAACATATAAATAATAATTAAAATATTAATTCTATAAATGAACAAATTGGACCACATAATTTTCATTAATAATTCAACCAAATTTGAGGAAATATGTTCTATTTATGTTCAAGATCTCATTAGATTAAATTTTATTCCATTGATTATAGTTTCTAGTCGAGATCCTTTATTCACATCTAATTTTTGGAGGGGTTTCTATGATGATATAGGATATTAGGTTAGTTTGATCTTTAAAAATAAAGTTCATAGAGATAAACAAACAAAATTTTATATGAAAAATCATGAAGGAATGATTTATCCATGCATTTTCAAATTTGGTGGTTCTTGGGATAGCCACCTGGTGTGGGTTGAGTTAACAAGTAACAATTTTTGGATTCATCCATCCATATGATACCCGTCAAGACATTATATGGCCATATTTATAAAAATCTATTTTTTTCTGATACATGGGAAACGTCACTGGTTGGTTTGAGTCTAGTCCGAGAGTCAATGACAAATACTAATTTGAGTCATAATAAAATAGTGATAGCTCAAAGCCAATATAAATCCTATGTTGATTTTGGGCAATTCCCTTTATAGTTTTTGTTTTGTTCCCACGTTTTCTGAGGACATTCATCTTGGATGGGTCCCCAATTGCTTGGAAAACATGGAAAGATAGATCCATGATACTTGGTACCAATTGAGGTTTTTGAGAAGATTATAAATTTAGATTAGTCTCATGATTTTTTTATTTTATTTAACATTGATTCATAAATTGATTCATTGGCCATATTTTGAAAAACATTTCTCTAGACTGTATCTTTTTTTAATATAGAATGACCATAATATGAAACCTAATTTATCCATGAATTTGATTCCAGTTCAAATCATTGACATTGAAATGAATGTTATCCATGGTTAATATATAACTATTGTTATTCTACATTGCCAACATGTCTCTTATTCTCAAGAGACTTGGGACTATGAGGCATTGATGAGATATTAGTAACCTCATCTATTTGATATTTATTCTTCATAAGAGTCTTATTGGGGGAAGAATTAATATATTGTGGGGGGTTGTAACAATATGTTACAAGTTATCAATTACTTTTAATCCCTTGATTTGATTAACATTTGTTTGGGTCTTATTTTATGATGTTATTTTATCATTTTTTGGAACTTTATGAAATCATTTGGGGATATACCCGATTAGAACATAATTTGGGAAGTTTTTGATGTTTGACACAAGAATCCTTGTGTCTTTTCATGATTTTATGAAGGGGGTTCATGGTTAGATTACAACATAAACCCTCCCAATAAAAGAATATAGCTTGGGAGAGTGGAATTTTCAAGGATAGTGCATTGTTTTTCAATCCATTCTGAATAAATGTGTACCATTCTCAGAATCCCAATGAGAATTTCATGATTTTGTGAGAGGATTGCAAAACAATTTGGCCAAACATTGAATATCTTCCAAAAGACTATAGAGGGTTAATGGTTAAGCAAAGTGTTTGATATAAATATGTGGCCTAACATAGGAATCCATTTTATGGGATCTTCATCCATTATAAATTTTAATTACAGTTATGAAAACCCTCCCCCACCTTTATAAATTATAATCATCTCTTAATCAAACTTAATACAAAACTATTACTTTTGGTGTCTCTCTAGAGAGGATCTATCCTCCTCTAACAAAATTCCTATTTAATTGATGTGTAAATAGATGCAACTGATCTCTCTCTAATATGTATAACCTTCTTTGTTTGTAATCATCCTTTTTTCATCACTCTCCTTCCTGATAGTGATGGTTCAACTTGTTTCTTGGGTATATAAACCCATATGTTTTGGATTATAATTATAGGGATTCTAATTAATCCTTCTTCGATATAGACTGCATGTCAGTTTTTTTTTCATTTTGAGTGATTGAATGATTACATACTAAATTTGGGTGGTTACATAAGTCTTTACCCCATGCTTTGAACATTGATTTATTGCAAGATGTAAAATTTATTTTCTTTAATGGGCAATAATTTCTGTTTAAATTTTAAAATACATGGAATTGTGAAATAAAACCCTTTTTCAAATGGAATTAAAAATTGTAGGTGGGTATATGAAAATATTGTTTTTAAATGATTTTTTTTATAAAATTAAATGATTATGATTATTTAGAAAATGGATTGAAATGAAAAATTATTTTGAAAGGCATGAATTTGATGAAAACATATGATTTGGTTATTAAATTGAAATGGATTTTTGAATGTTGAAATAAGGAATTTGAATTATGAATGGTGAATTGAATTCAAAAGATTAATTTCCCGATGATTGATTGATTGATTTATTTCAAAACACATGTGAGCCTGATGGGTTTGTGGGTGATATGACCAGAATTCTAGGACTCTTTCTCCATATTATTGTATTCATAATTAAAATTCTAGATAAACCAAGTTTGAAATGATTTCCCTCGATGGGTAATTGATTGACTCTATCCTAATGGAATGAGCCTTAGGGAGGTGTTCATTCCTTGATATGTGATTGATTGACTAGGAAGTGCAAGGATCATATAGTCAATAACAAATGAAAATTAGGGAATATGACCGTGAATCTTTTTATAGATTTTATTATTACGTTCATGTGATTATATAAATATTTTATTCTTAAAATTTTGTTTTTTAATCTTAATTTTATTCTAATTTTGAAATAGTTTACATCATTATGATTTGAAATCGTGTGTAACTAAATTAATGAAATTTTTTTCAATGCATTGTTTTCATCTAAATTAAATTATAAATTTTTTATAATTTATGTTTGTACTAACATAAATTTTGGTTAAATCATATTGGGATATTTCCATAAAGACCTGTATTTTTTCATGTACTTTTTTTAAATTATATGGGAATTTTAAGAGTCCATGAAAATTGATGATTCTTGATTCTGAGGCCCGGTGTGCCCAGAATGAATTTCTGAACCTTCTTTCGGGTATGTTTAGTATACGTGTGAGTGGGTTTTTGTAACTTTTGAACAGGTGCTCAGAATTGAAATATGAGGACACCGTTGAGCTCACAGTGTTGATAATCGCTTAAGGAGACCATCACCTTGACTGTAGTTGGTTGAGGGTGAAAGTTATTTTTTGTGTTTTTCATGGAAGAAGAAAAATAAAATAATTTATTTTTCTTTTGAACCCTATTTTTTGAAATTATGGATTTGGGGACCACCCGAGCTAGAAAAACCTACCAATTTAAATTCTTGGTGGTGGGGACCACCTGAACTCCTCTTAATGGGGGAAAACCTCTCAACTCTCTAATTAATAAAATGAGCCAACTACAATTAATTAAATGTGTAAACTTTAATTAATTGTAAGACTTATTTATAATGACATGGCACTTCATTTTTGTAGGGTTGGAGTACTTTGTTGGAAAATGATCTTGGGAGAGTTGTGGAGAAACCTTCTCTCCAACAAAGATCTTTTACTCTCTAATAAAGAACAAGGAACCGACCCTGAGCCCAGATCGGATGCTCTTTGTGGAAGCAACGAATGTAGACGTTCTTCAAAAAATTCATCATCTACCTCTCAACTCCTCTGAAGAACGACGTGGTACAGTTTGTTATTTTGAATACCCATTACCCATTATTAACATTCATCATGATTCAAGAAAAAAATAATCCACTTGTTACCGTTCTAACACGAAGGGTTAGGGCCAAACAAACATGGCCCGACTTCTTCGCAACCTTTGTGGATTGTGGTGGTTTTAAATCATTGATGATTTCTTGAGATGAGTGTGGAAGTCTAAAAAATGAATAACGGTCAACCAGGGCATGACTGGTGACCCGAGGAACGTCTTTGATGACACGTGCCAGCGTCCGACACTGGTGGGGCTCGAGAGTGGTGGTCGGCACTCAAGCCAGCTGTGAAGTCGACGGAGGCGGAGCAACCGCGCCGCCAGAGAAGGGTCGTGGACCGTCAGTCGTGGTGAAGTGAGGGTGGTGGTCGGTGCGCGGCCGACCATGTGATGGTGGTGGAGGCGCGCATCGTGTTGTCCTCCTTGTAGGGGTCGTGAAACAGGGCCCCGTCGACGATAGAAGGACAGACAGCTCATTGCTGGCCATTGGGGATGGCGTAGCGAGCGGACGCGCCGCGTGGATAAGGGCTTCTTGTTCGGCCAGCCGTGAGTCGAGTGGACCGACCATCATAACACCATCGATGGCTGCCTAGCGGGCCGGGCTGAGCCAGACCCCGCGGGCTGGGCAGACCCAGCGGGCTGGGTTGGACCGGACCCAGACCAGTTTCGACCCCTTTTTACTCTTTCGGCCATATCTTGAGCTATGGGAATCTGTATGACGTTCTATCTACAGATCCAGAAACCTTGGATCGAGACAGTACTTTTGATATATCCCACATGAGTATTGGATAAAGTTAGGGTATGGCCACATTGGCTCAAACACGAATCCAACCGGGCCCTTGGGACTAAAAGGCCAACAACTTATAGACCTGATGTTCGATTGACACACCGTCTATTTCATTGAGACCCTTATTACATGGCTGTTATTTGGGATAGTTTTTCATGATACTTCATGGCAGTTGTAGTATCAAAATCTTTCTTGAGGAGAGGACCCTCCCAAAATCACGCAAGCTTAGTGTGGGAACCATGTAGTGTGCTGTAACATGAGAAAGGAATCATATGTGGTTATGTGTTTTGGGAACTTACGTAGGTATGTGTTCTAGTATCCATCTTGGATCCGCTCTATGAATCCACATGAGACTACTCTTGGATCCTACTTGGGTCTTCTGTACTAGGATCCTATGTGATTCTGATGATTTAGGATCCTACGTGGGTCTGATGATTTAGGATCCTATGTGGCTAAGCCTCTTAACAGAGTAAGATGATTAAGTAGTTACATCTAATCATCTTTACTATTGTACCTATTTGATACCTAGTGTGAGATGAGTCTTTTCTTTTGTTGTAATCATCTATGTGGTGTACCTTTGTGGTGTATACCTTCGTGGTGATACCTTTGTGGTGCATACCTTCATGGTGATACCTCTGTGCTATTCTTCTGTGTGGCGTAATATTGTGGTGCATACCTTTGTGGTGATACCTTTGTAGTATTCTTCTATGTGGTGTTACCTTTTTTTAATTACCATCATGGTGTTAAATTTTTGGCATTCTTTCCTTCGTGGGACAGTTGAGTTTTGGGATTTGGAGTTGGACATTGTGTTTCCACATGTTTGAGACAGGTTTACTTGATAACATAAGTATATGTTTGGTCATATACAAAAGTAGGGTTACCAATTGTTTACATTATTTGTGGTTTATCCTTAGTTGATTTTGTGAGACCTTTGAGGGTCTCATGGTCTCTACTGAGTATCATTATACTCACCCCTACATGGTCTATGCCCGCACCTTGTTGTGTTTCATAGAGATGATGGATAGTGCTGACTGAGGACGAGAGTACTAGGACTGGAGGTAGCTCAAGGCGGACTTTAGACGAGGCGAACCCCATAGATGACTATTCAAGAGCTATACCTACCCTTCAGGTAGGATCCTTGGTGAGTGTTCCTAGGAGTTGTTTTTAGTTATTCTTGTACTTCTCAGTTTTCCTTGTACTTTCTAGTTGGGCTTGTATTCTGTCCATTTTTTCTCACTATACACACTCTTTTTACTATGTAGTTTAATTTTGTTCATAACTTGTTGTGTGCTTGGTTTGTGTGAGTTTAAAAGTTATAAAATCAATGCCTTCTTGTTTTATGGAATACACCTTTCTGTACTAGTCTCCAGCCCCTGGCCTATGGCCGGCGGGCTTGGGGTAGTCACGACATGGGCCCCAGGGGACGGGTCATGATAAATTTGTATCAAAGGATTTAGTTATACCATATACCATCAGACTCTAATATTTTTAAAATCAACAGTGTTAAGTGTAGTGAGTGTGGTTATCAGTTCAGGGAATCGATTATTGGTGTGATGGATGGCGTATCCATACACCAGGACCCTGTCTTCTGATTTCTAACTCAGTGCATGATAACACTGATTGCGTGTGAGTTTTGAAAAGTTTTCTTTATGAACTATTTGAGTCAGCTCACAAGGTATAAATTATTGACGGTGGCGCACTGGTTTCTTTTTAGGATGCCTCCACATAAATAGCCAGCTAGGGTTCCATGTAGAGTTCGTGATGATAGCCAACCAAGCAGCGAGTCCTCTGTGCATGGCCTTCTTTCAGTAGAGGCGCCAGTGGAGTTACCAGCGGTACCATTACCCGTTAGGCGACTGATGCCACCAGCCCCAGCTGTAGAGAGTGCATGCCTATTGAGTTCGTTGAACAATTTCCAGCTCCAGGGGCCACCCAGGTTCTGGGGTGAGAGGGTCCCACAGTAGGCTGAGGATTGGCTGGAGGTCTTGGTAATAGTTTTACGAATGGTAGGGACACCTACTGATCGGATGGGGATCCTTGATGCCAGTATTATACAGGAAGTAGTAGGAAGATAGTGGGGCTTGATGCTCCAGGATCACGATGAGGTGACACTTATCTGTGATGACTTTGAGAACATATTTGAGGTAGAGTTTGTCCAAGCGACTCTTCATGCAGTGCACATACATGATCATCATCATCTACAGCAGGGCAGTATTACTGTGGATTAGTACTTATCGAGGTTTACCGACCTCTCATGCTACTCCCCTGATATGGTGCAGGACCCATTATTCAGGGCCCAGACCTTAGATCAGGGACTTGGGTGAGAGATCAGGGATTTGATGATTTCTCTCAGCATCCTGACACAGGAGGGGGTGTTAGAGAGAGTCCTCTTACTGGATTGTTTTCTTACTGAATAGTCGCCACCAGTGTGACCCACCATTGGGTGTCACGAAGCGGAGACTTTTGCAGCTGGCATTATACAGATGTAACAGAGGTCACGGAGGACCAGACCTATAGGTGTACAACCACATGATTTAGGGTCGGTTGTGTGGGACACCCGAGACAGAGCTAGTCATGTGAGTAGAAGGCGGTGTTGCGCATGCAGTGGGCAGGGTCACATGGATCGTAACTGCCCGACCCGTCGTACTGATGATCAGCAGATGGTCTAAGGACCACCAAAGCAGAGACAAAGGTTCGACAGAGGAGGTTGATAGGGAGAAGGCAGACATGGAAGCGTATCAGGCCGTACAACTAGCTGTGGGTGACGATTTGAGATGTTATCGCCACCACCACGAGGCGGTCCACCCCGACCACATGGAGCAGGTCGACAGGGGAGATCCCATCTCCATGTATTTAAGGCCTACAACCATAGTGATCCAGATACGATATGAGTTGTGATCTGTGTCTAATCCACCTTAGCTTTAGTACTTATAGACACAGGTTCTAGTCATTCATTTATTGACACTACCCTTCTTTAGATCATGGATATTCTGGTGCAGCCGTTGGCTCCATCCATATGGTTAGAGACTCTTACGAGAGCGGATTATATGATTACACACTGGTGTCGGTAGTGTGAGATTACTCTAGGAGGCGAGAGCTTTGGCTGGGATCTTTTAGTAGCGGTGTCAAGGCATTACGACGTCATCTTGGGTATGGACTAGTTATCTAAAATCTAGGCTCAGATTGATAGTATTAGGCCCAATGTGTGGTGTGTCCACATAGATTGGACTATTTTACCTTCACCGACGATAAGGGATCCTTTGAATCATAGGATGGACTTACCCGGAGGAGAGTGCAGTTGATAACTCATCATTTGGATAGCCATACCCTCCGAATGGTTGATGTGGAGAGTTTGAGCTATCCTGTATTGGTGGACCAGTACACAGATGTCTTCACGGATGATGTTTCGGGCCTACCTCTAGGTAGAGAGGTAAAATTTTAGATTTATTTGTACCCTGGGATGGTGCCGATATCTACACCAGCATATCAGATCGCTCCCGCGGAGCATCGTGAGTTGCAGGTATAGCTGGAGGACCTACAGGGGAAGGGCCCCAGTGTTTCTCATTTGGCAGCCCCGATTTTGTTTTCCAAGAAGTCTTATTGGAGCTTGAGACATTCAGTTGATTATCGGGGCCTGAACTAGGTGAACGTGAAGAACAAGTACCAACTCTTGAGTATTGAAGACCTCTTTGACCAGCTGAAGGGAGCACGATGGTTCTCGAAGATACACCTCAGATCAGGCTATCACCAGCTCAGAGTACGAGACAAGGATGCGAAGAAGACGACTTTAAGATGTCGTTATGGCCACTATGAGGTCTTGGTTATTCCATTCGGCGTGAATAATGCTTTATCTGTGTTCATGGGACTCGTGAACAATATATTTCATCCTTATCTTGATCGCTTTTTGGTGGTCTTCAGAGATGACATTATGATCTACTCGGCTACTGAGGAGGTTCATGCCTATCATTTCCATATAGATATGGACACATTCTGAGATAACCATATCTATGGTAAGATCTCGAAGTTCTAGTTCTGTATCCGAGAAGTTAAATTTTTGGGACATGTAATCTCGGAGGCTGGAATTGTGGTGGATCTAGCAAAGATTGATGTAGTACTTTCTTGGGGCCACCTAGTAGTGTGAAAGAGGTACGTAGTTTCATGGGGTTTACCAGATACTACCAGAGATCTGTGCCAGATTTCTCCAGAGTTTCAGCATCTTTATCAGCATTGACAAAGAAGGGGAAACCCTTTGTGTGGTCAGAGAGAAGCCATCAGAGTTTTCAGGAGTGGAGGCAGAGGCTGACTAGTATCCCCAGCTTGAGGCTTTCATATCAGGGTGTTGGGTATATTGTCTACTGTGACGAATCAGGGAATTGGCTCAAATGTGTACGGATGAAAGAGGGAGCAATGATCGCGTATGGTTCTCAACCTTGGTGAAATATAGAGAAGAAATACGCCACCAATGATCTAGATTTAGCAGCAATGGTCTTCTCCTTGAAGATGTGGCGACATTACATGATGGGAGAACATTTTACAGTCTACTCTAATCACTAGTGTTTGAGGTATATCTTCTCTCAAAAAGACCTAAACCTGAGACAATGGTGTTGGCTTGATTTCCTCCAAGACTATGACTTCAAGATAGTATATAATCCTCTGAAGGGGAACATTGTAGCAGATTCACTCATAAGGTGATCTAGTATATAACTGCTTGGCGAGGCGACGGAGCAGCTGTCCGCTTTACAAATATCCTTCATGGAATGAGATGGATCCGCTTTTCTTCAGTATCTTACAGTCACTCCTCCACTTCTTCCGCGAGTCAGGGAGGCACGGTGTGGGGACACTAATTATGAGGCTTGACGTGTCTAGATATACTCAGGGTAGGCACTTGATGGATTTAATGAAGGTGGGGAGCACGTCATCCTCTTCAGAGGACATAGCATGGTACTAGTGTCGCTTAAGGAGGAAGTGTTGAGTCAGTTCCATACATCCCATATTGCGGTACATCCAGGATTGGAGAAGATGTACCAGGTCCTCCGATGATAGAATTGGTGGCGAGGAATAAAGAAAAAAGTAGCATAGTTTGTAACATCCCAAGTAAATTAAGAATAAATCATTTTCATATTTATTAATATTTACAAATTAAATATTAATTTTACTTTAAAGGGGATGCTATGTTCGATAGCATAACCGATACGCAACAATGAATTTCATTGAAATCTTACGTTGCACACAAGTAATATAATAATATTATTTTAAATGGTAGTTAACACATAGCCGTTGTATTGGCAGGAATGGATAGAAATATCTAAAATATGATTATATATATTATTTAAATGTTTTTACATTTATCCAATAAAATATACAGGATTAAAATACGGAATGAATTCAATTTTAGGCATATATACGCTAATTTTCACTAAAGGTTCACTTATCGCCTTTTGATGGCGAACCGTTATTAAATATAGTTTTGGTCACTTTTATACATTCTATAGGACCAAATTAGACTATTATTTATAATTGGGACATCAAAATTTACTTTGTGTAAATTTTTTGGTATTTTTCTGATAAAGTTAATTTTTTAATGAATTGTGAAAAATGTTGTATTTTAATTCAAAACCACTTTTTAATCTAATTTATTTATATGTTAGATTATATTTTGATTTGTTTTTAGAGTTGAATTAGAATATATTTTTACCATTTAATCCAATAGTGGTTTTTGGAATTAATTTCACTTTGAAATTGGACATAAACTAGTGTCAATCTTTTGATACTTATTGTTTCATAAAAACACGCTATTTGCTCTGACAGCGGGAATTAATTATTAAATTAATTAAGAAAACATATATGTTTCGAATTTTTTAAAATAGACATCATTTATGAATTCGGAATATCAAATATAGATTAGAGTGATGTTTTTGTATTTTTCGGAAAAACTTCAATTTTTGATGAATAGTGAAACCACTAAGTGGTACTTAAAAAAACTGATTTTTCGTTTAAATGAAATTTTTCCACCTCTATGTTTTGAATTTAAAAAATCCGACATACATGGTTGTCATTAAGAAGTAAAATGTGGTTCAATGGGATTAAAATATTTTTTTGGTGAATAGTAACTTTTAAGTTTTAATCACGATTAGAGGTAATTATTGTAATTTAAGGTAAGAATAATGTTTTAATAATATGAAATGAACATGACACATGTCCTACCCTTATTGGATGTGTCATGTCCGACCAATAAAATCCATGGGTCAACCTGGGGACCCCATGGAGCCACTTTGGATGGAAAATGACATTAGTATCTTTTTCTTTAATGTTAAAGTAAAAATGTAACAAACATGAGTTGTTTTACTAAAACAATTTTTAAGTGGGGTTATACAAGTCATAATTTTGACTATAAATATTCATTATAAATATAAAATTATTTCCTACATCATTATATTTTTTTTATGATTTTTAGACATTAAATAAATTAAATTACTTATGACACCATGATGATGCAACGATTACCTCATTATTTAACGATTTAATAAAAATGAAAATATAATGTCAAATCTGAGACCTACACTTTTCAAAAACCTATTGGATGGGTATATTTCGAACCCTTATCACCTTATCCTTTATATTTATAATTTTGGGACCTTTTTTATCCGAATATCATTTTATAATAAAGTAACATTTTATAACTTTCCAAGAGTGTCCCCCCTCTCCTCTTATAAAAGGCCCCCTCCTCTACCTCCTTACCCACACCTCTCAAGCCTTCGGATCGGCCACGCACTACTCTTTTGGCTTCTCCCCATCCCTCTCTTACTCCTAAAGTCCTCACTTTGGGCAGAAGTCTTCCCAAGGAAGCTTTTGAGCTCAAATCAAAAAGAGTTACCCGTTTTAAAGGTAGTGTTTTCTCTTGTGTTCTTATGTTTTATTTTGCGTCTCCAAACCCCTAAACTCATTTATTCCTTTCTTTTGAAACAACACCAGTATCTTCAATATAGTAGGATTTTGTTATGTGAAGGATTCTAGAAACACTTACACACACCTATATCTAATGGTTAAAGAACATACTGTTTCTATGGATGGAAAATTTCTGCCTCACGAAACGATGAATGTTCAACACTCATATAACACCTTAAAAGGTGGACATTAAGTATCACTATATTTATATATGATATATAATATGTTTATGTTTTACTTAAACTTATGTATTTTTCATTTATGGAATACCTTTATGGTTTCCATTATGAGTAAAAGCAATATCTTCATTTTAGGAAGTGCGGACTACCGCCCCTCAAAGTGATTTGATTCGTTAATGCCATATGTGGGACATATAAAGGATGGACTTAAAGTTATTATATATGATGTTATACTGGAATTATAATATACCTTTATAGAATTATTATTTCTTTCCATTAAATTATGAGATAGAAATGAAAGTAGCGTTCATGCCTATGTACGGCTTACCGTCTCCATGAACGGTGCATTTCATTTATTATCCCCAAATGTAATGTACTATTATAAGTATATATATATAATGTATATATGTGATGTATGTTACATCTTAGTGATGAATATAATTCTGGAATTAATATATACATACCTCTCATTTAGTTTTAACTCCATTAATATGACATAGAACTGAAAGTAGCATTCATGCGTACGTACGGCTTACCGTCTCCATAAACGGTGCATTTCATTTCTTATCTATAAATGATTATGTAATATTATATATACATGTATATGATGGATATATATGATATATATGATATCAAAATCATTAATATCATTCTGTATATAATGAACCTTTAACCACACGAACAACATGTAATTGTAAGAAGTCCACTTTCGACTTAAGAACCAAATATCAACAAAACAAACATTATTAACTTAAAAGATTACATAATATAACATGAAAATAAGTGATATAAAGGAATAATTAATGTGAAAAAGGTTCTTAAGAAAGTAGAAATTAACTCATGTTTATTATTCAAGATGTTAAAGAACGATCAAGTCAAGTCGGACCCGAGGTAAGAGAACTTCTTAACCCAATTTCTATTCTATGGGTTAATCTCCTAATTTCAAATTATGTCATGATATTATTATGTCCAATCTTGTATTTTTACTTTATTTATGTGTACATATAGTGAATACACATAATAGATCTATTTTATTCAAAAAACGATCTTTGTAAGGGACTTCGTCTCAATATCCTTTCATTGAGGCATATTTCGTTTTATACACAACATTCTTTTATAGGGTGTATAAACCCCTTTGACTTTTACGTTTATTTAAAAAGAATCTTTTAATACGAAGATTTTTACTAAATGCCAAAAGGGAATGTTTTTATTGTACGTATGCGGTGACAACGACTTCTCCGCCGCCGGGACAATTATTTGAGATTCGACATCCTCTACAAGCCATTACTTTTTTAATGAAAAATAAATACCATGTTTTTATTTTCTTTTATTTTGGTATTGAAAATGGTTTTTATAATGGATTTGTTATGCCAATATATTTAAGTGATATATTGTGATCAAAGTGTGGAAATGTTTTGTTTCCATTATATTTGTTTTATGTCTTATGATTTTATAATGGTACATGGACATTTGACGGGTGGTTACGTGATAAACCATACGACGGGTGGTGCCGTGAATACCAGGATGGGTAGTTATGTTATAACCTCCAATGAATTGGGTATGGAAGTCAGCCATATGGCTTTTCCATTAAGTGATATGTGTGGAAGTCAACCGTATGGTTATTCCATTTAAGTATGTTTGTGTCCCAAGTTACCGTTATATGTTATGTGATCTTTATATGGGTTTTATGGTAATGTTTTGGTTACAAAAGGGTAAGTAATGATATTTTATTCAGTGATGACTTTTTACTACTTCATAGAGGTGAAAAGTATTTCTTTGATAAAGTATACATGGTTTACTTATTGTTTTGATAAACTAACAATTTTCATTCTTTGTGTATCCCTTACTAAGTTTTTTATGCTCACCCCATGTTTTTTTTGAAATGTTTTTCACAGGACTTACTGTGGAATAGGCTCAAGGATGGTATCAAGGGAATGTAATGCTATATAAAACATGGAACTAGACATGTTTTTTTTATGATTTTTTATTCTAGGGAAACATAGTAGAAGTGTCTACTTTGTAATATTTTGAGATTTAAGAGTTATGTCCTAATTATCTAAAACTCTAAACCTGAAAAGATCCTCAATGTGAATTATTCATTTAACTCAATATTAAGTAAGGTTTAAGGCCGGGGTCTTATAGATGGTATCAGAGGTTGGTTTAGACATCTTTAAGAGTTAGAAAATTGTTAAATTATAAATTAATTTATGGTGTGATTGAAATGCTATAGCATTTAAAGATTACCATGTTGCTTCAAATAAGATATTTCTGGGTTAAGAATGGTTTTTCATAGAGGAAACAGAATAGCTTTTCTAGGAAGGCATATTGGGGGAAATGAACTTTGAAATCAATATCCTCATATGGTCAGAATCAGAACTAAACAGTTTGTTGCAGTGATGGATCAGTTTTCTCAGGTTACTACCGAAGGATTTGAAATGAATATTGGTGAATTCTACAATTTTGGCATTTCCCTCTAAGAAAGGAGAGTTTGTTTTAAACAGTGATGCTTCGTTGAAAGGAATTGGTTGTGTCCTTATGCAGAATGATCAGGTAATTGCATATTTTTCACATCAGTTGAAAACTCATGAGGTAAATTACCCTACACATGACTTGGAATTAGCTGATGTTGTTTTTGGTCTAAAAATTTGGAGGCATCATTTGTATGGACTAAAGTGAGAAATATATACTGATCAAAAAAGTTTAAATTATATATTCACTCAAAAATAATTGAACATGAGACAGAGGAGATGGCTATAATTTATTAAGGATTATGAATGTACAATTCACTACCATCTGGGAAAAGAAAATAAAGTGGTTGATGCATTGAGTCGATAAAAGTAATTCTTCATTAACCATGATACGTTTGTAACGATATCCTTTGGTTTTTGATTTGATGAACTTTGGAATAGAATTTGTTAGTGCAAGAAGTTCTTCTGTTTTGTTTCAGGTATCAGTGAGATCATCCCTATCAGACAGAATTAAGCAAGCACAGAGGGAAGAAAGTGAGTTGCAGAAAAAGGTAGAGCTAGTTCAGAAGGGTAAGTTGCCTGATTTCAACATTGACAATGACTGTGTTTTGTTGTTTGGGAAGAGATTATGTGTGCCTGGTGATTCACAGTTGAAGAATGAGTTGTTATGTGATGCTTATAGTTCCCCGTTTTCAGTTCATCCTGGCAGTACTAAGATGTACAATGATCTGTGGGAGTATTACTGGTGGGATGGAATGAAAAGATATATTGCTGATTTTACAGTGATGTGTTTGACTTGTCAGCAGGTTAATGCAGAGCGGCAGTTACCAAAAGGGATGCTTCAGCCTTTACCAGTGCCAGAGTGGAAATGGGAAAACATATCCATGGACTTTGTTGTGGGATTACCGAAGAAATCTCTAGGTAATAATGCAATCTAGGTTATTGTTGATCGATTAACTAAATCTACTCATTTCTTTGCCATACGAGATAATTTTTCCCGAGATCAACTTTCCCATTTGTATCTTAAAGATATAGTCAGGTTACATGGAGATACTCTCTCTATTGTGTCTGATCATGATCCCAGGTTTACTTCTAACTTTTGAAAAGGCCTTCAGATGTCGTTGGGTACTGAATTAAATTTTAGTACAGATTTTCATCCGCAATCAGATGGGCAGTCAGAATGAACAATTCAGACCTTGGAGGATATGCTACGAGCTTGTTCTATGGATTATCAGGGAAGTTGGGATCAAAATATTTATTTGGTTGAGTTTTCTTATAATAACAGTTTTGATTCCAGTATATAGATGGCACCATTTGAGGCATTATATGGGACGCGGAGTCGAACTACAGCTTTTTGGGATGATGTGGGTTAAAGGAAGCTGATGGGACTAGAATTGGTAGAAGAGATGGCAGAAAAAGTTCAGTTGATTCAGAAACACATGAGAACAGCTCAGAGCAGGCAGAAGAGTTATGCGGATAACCAAAAGAAGGATCTATGTTTCGAGGTAGGTGAACAAGTTTTTCTCAAGGTTTCTCCATGGAAAAGTGTGATGCGATTTGGTAAAAAGGAAAGCTGAGTCCAAGGTTAATTGGACCATATAAAATTATGGAGAGAGCTGGATCAATTGCATAAAGAGTGGCATTACCTCCGAGTTTATCTCAGGTACACAATGTTTTTCATGTTTTGATTTTGAGAAAGTATATTCTAGATCCATCTCATTTTTTGAGCCCGGAGGTAGTTCAGTTGGAAGATACTCTCTATTTTGAAGAACAACCAGTCCAGATTCTTGACTGAAGAGAGCAGGTGTTGCGAAATAAGGCAATTCACCAGGTAATGGTTTTTTGGAAAAACCATATGGTTGAAGAGGCAACGTGGGAATCTGAAAATGCTATGAGGGATAAATACCCCCACTTATTTTGATTAGTGAATAAAATTGCGAGGACGTAATTCCCAAAATGGGGGAAGGATGTAACATCCTAGGTAAATAAAGAATAAATCATTTTCATAATTATTAATATTTATGAATTAAATATTAATTTTACTTTAAAGGGGTTTCTATGTTCGATAGAGTACCTGATACACAACAATGAGTTTCATTGAAATCTTACATTGCACACAAGTAATATAATAATATTATTTTAAATGGTAGTTAACACATAGCTGTTGTATCGGCGGGAATGGATAGAAATAACTAAAATATGATTATATATATATATTAAATGTTTTTACATTTATCCAACAAAAGATAAAGGCTTCAAATACGGAAAGAATTCAATTTTAGGCATATATACCCTAATTTTCACTAAATGTTCACTTATCGCCTTTTGATGGAGAACCGTCATTAAATATATTTTTGGTCACTTTTATACATTCTATTGGACCAAATAAAACTCTTCTTTAGAATTGGGACATCAAAATTTACTTTGTGTAAATTTTTGGCATTTTTCCGATAAAGTTCATTTTTTAATGAATAGTGAAAAATGTTGTATTTTAATTCAAAACCTATTTTTAATCTAATTTATTTATATGATTAGATTATATTTTGATTTGGTTTTAGAGTTTAATTAGAATATATTTTTACCATTTAATCCAATAGGTGTCATTTGAATTAATTTCACTTTGAAATTGGACCTAAACTAGTGTCAATCTTTTGATACTTATTGTTTCATAAAAACACACTATTTGCTCTGACAGTGGGAAATAATTATTAAATTAATTAATAGAACTTATATTTTTATAATTTTTTAAAATAGATATCATTTTGGAATTTGGAATATCAAATATCACTTAGGGTGAAGTTTTGGTATTTTTCTGAAAAACTTCAATTTTTGATGAATAGTGAAACCACTAAGTGATACTTAAAAAAACTGATTTTTTGTTTAAATAAAATTTTACCACCTCTGTGTTTTGAATTTCAAAAATCTGACATACTTGGTTGCCATTAAGAATTAAAATGTGGTTCAATGGGATTAAAATAATTTTTTGGTGAATAGTAACTTTTAAGTTTTAATCACGATTAGAGGTAATTAGTGTAATTTAAGGTAAAAATAATGTTTTAATAATATGAAATGAACTTGACAAATGTCCTACCCTTATTGGATGTGTCATGGACGACCAAGAAAATCCATGGGTCATCTTGGGGACCCCAGGGATCCACTTTGGAAGGAAAATGACATTAATATACTTTTATTTAATGTTAAAGTAAAAATATTACAAACATGAGTTGTTTTACTAAAACAATTATTAAGTGGGGTTATACAAGTAATATGTTTTACTATAAATATTCATTAGAAATCTAAAAAGATTTCCTACATCATGATATTTGTTTTATACTTTTTAGACATTAAATAAATTAAATTATTTATGACACCATGATGATGTAGTGATTTCCCCATTATTTAACGATTTAAATAAAATGAAAAGATAATGTAAAATCTAAGACCTACACTTGTCAAAAACCTATTGGATGGGTATATTTCTAACTATTATCACCTTATCCTCTAAATGTAAGATTTTCGGACCTTTTTTATCCGAAAACCATTTTATAATAAAGTAAAATTTTATAACTTTCCAAGAGTGTCCCTCATCTCCTCTTATAAAAATCCCCCACCTCTACCTCCTTACCCACACCTCTCAAGCCTTTGGTTCGGCCAATCTCTGATATTTTGTTCTCTACACATCCCTCTATTACTCCTAGAAGCCTCACATTGGCAGAAGTCTTCCCAAGGAATCCTTTGAGCTCAAATCAAAAAGAGTTACCTGTTTTAAAGGAAGTGTTTTCTCTTGTGTTCTTATGTTTAATTTTGCTTCTCCAGACCCATAACTCTTTTTATTCCTTTATTTTGAAACAACACCAGTATATGCAGTATACTTGGATGTTTTTATGTGAAGTATTAGAGCTACACTTACACACACCTACATCTAATGGTTAAAGAACATACTGTTTCTATGGGTGGAAAATTTCTGCATCACGAAACGATGATTGTTCAACACTCATATAACACCTTCAAAGGTGGACATTAATATGTCACTATATTTATATATGATATATAATATGATTATAATTTACTTAAGCTTCTTTATTTTTCATTTATGGCATACCTTTATGGTTTCCATTATGGGTAAACGCGATATCTTAATTTTAGAGAGTGCGGACTACCACCCCCTGAAAGTGATTTGATTCGTTAATGCCATATGTGGGACATATAAATGATGGAGTTAAAGTTATTATATATGATGTTATACTGGAATTATAATATACCTTTATATAATTATTATTTCTTTCCATTAATGTTTGAGATAGAAATCAATGTAGTTTTCATGCGTACGTACGACTTACCGTCTCCATGAACAGTGCATTTCATTTCTTATCCCCAAATGTAATGTACTATTATAAGTACATATATATAATGGATATATGTGATGTATGTTACATCTAAGTGATGAATATAATTCTATAATTAAAATATACAAACCTCTCATTTAGTTTTATTTCCATTAATATGACATAGAAATGAAAGTAGCATTCATGCGTACGTATGGCTTACCGTCTCCATGAACGGTGAATTTCATTTCTTACCTATAAATGATTATGTAATATTATAAATACATTTATATTCTGTATATATATGATATATATGATATCCAAATCATGAATATCATTCTGGATATAAGGAACCTTTGACCACACGAACAACATGTAATTGTAAGAAGTCCACTTTCGACTTAAGAACCAAATATCGACAAAACAAACATTATTAACTTAAAATATTACATAATATAACATGGAAATAAGTGATATAAAAGGAATAATGAACATGAAAAAGGTTCTTAAGAAAGTATAAATTAACTTAAGTTTATTATTCAGGACGTTAAAGAATGATCGAGTCAAGTCAGACCCGTGGTAAGGGAACTTCTTAACCCAATTTCTATTCTTTGGGTTAATCTCCTACATTCAAATTATGTCATGATATTATTATGTCTAATATTTTATTTGTAATTTATTTATGTTTACTTATAGTGAATACACACAATACATCTATTTTATTCAAACAAATTATCTTTGTAAGGGACTTCATCTCAATCTCCTTTCATTGAGGCATATTTTGTTTTATACACAACATTCTTTTATACGGTGTATAAACCCCTTTGACTTTTATGTTTATTCAAAAGGAATATTTTTATACGAAGTGTTTTACTAAACGAGAAAAGGGAATGTTTTTGTCGTACGTATGCGGCGACAATGACTTCTCCACCACCGTGACCGTTATTTGAGATTCGGCTTCCTCTACAAGCCATTACGTCTTTAATGAAAAATAAATACCATGTTTTTATTTTCTTTTATTTTGGTATTGAAAAAGGTTTTTATAATGGATTTGTTGTGTCAATATATTTAAGTGATATATTGCGATCAAAGTGTGGAAATGTTTTTTTTCATTATATTTTTTTATGTATTATGATTTTATAATGGTACATGGACATTTGATGGGTGGTTACGTGATAAACCATATGAGGGGTGGTACCGTGAATACCAGGACGGGTGGTTATGTTATAACCTCCAATGCATTGGGTATGGAAGTCGGTCGTATGGCTATTCCATTAAGTGATATGTGTGGAAGTCGACCGTATGGTTATTCCATTTAAGTATGTTTATGTCCAAAGTAACCTTTATATGTTATGTGATCTCTATATGGGTTTTATGGTAATATTTTGGTTACAAAAGGATAAGTAATGATCATTTATTCACTGAAGAGTTTTTACTACTTCATAAAGGTGAAAAGTATTACTTTGATAAAGTATACATGGTTTACTTGTTGTTTTGATAAACTAACATTTTTCCTTCTTTGTGTATCCCTTACTGAGCTTTTTATGCTCACCCCAAGTTTTCTTTGAAATGATTTTCGCAGGACATACTGTGGAATAGGGTCAAGGATGGGATCAAGGGAAAGTCATGCTATATAAAACATGGAACTAGACATGTTTCTTTTTAAGATTTTTTATTTTAGGGAAACTTAGTAGAAGTGTCTACTTTGTAATATTTTGAGATGTAAAAGTTATGTCCTAATTCTCTAAAACTCTAAACCTGAAAAGATCCTCAATGTGAATTATTCATTTAATTCAATATTAAGTAAGGTTTAAGGACGAGGACTTATATATTTTGTCTCTCGGTGCCTCATTTTTTCGCAATTGAAGGTGGGGAATCAAGTACCATGAGGCTTAGTTCAACCTTTAGAGGTCCCAGAGTGGAAGTGGGATGGAATATCCATGGAAAACGTGAAAGGACTTCCACGTACATCTAGGGGTCCTGATTCAATCTCGGTGATCGTTGAATGAATCAATATATTGGAACACTTGCTACAGATCATAGATCAGGGATTAGTAGAGTGCTTGGTATTCCTCTATGTGTAGGATATTGTGCGGCTACATAGATTACTCATAACGATTGTCCCAGATCGTGATGCACGTTTCAATTCCCGTCTGTGGAAGGTGTTGTAGGAGGAGTTCGGGACGCAACTTTGTTCGAGCACTTCCTTTCATCCTCAGACGTATGGCCAGACTGAGCGGACCATTCAGACCCTTGAGGACATGTTTCATGCCTGTGTCCTCAACTTCGGTCGCTGCTGGGAGGATCACTTTCTTTTTATGGATTTTACATACAACAAAAGCTATCACTCAACTATTAGAATGACACCATTCTAGGATCGGTATGGCCGACCTTGTAATCACCTTTGTGATGGACTGACGTAGGGGAGTCAGCACTCATGGGACCATAGATGGTGTGGGCTACCACGAAGAAGGTGCAGATCATCTAGGACCAGATGAAGACTGCACAGAGCATGCAGAAGTCTAATTCTGACAAGGGACAGAGACCTCTGGAGTTCAAGGATGGTGATCACATATTTCTATGGGTCTCACCCCAGCGAGGTTTGCGAAGATTTGGGTGGGGCGACAAGTTATCTCCAAGGTTCAATGGACCCTTTCAAGTTCTCAGTAGAGTTGAAAAGGTGGCATACCATTTAGTAATTCCACCTCAGTTTCTCAAGGTGAAAGACCTCTTCCACATATCCTAGTTGAAGAGATACATGCACGACTCATCTCACGTCATACACCATGGTGAGCTGGACATCGACACTGGGGTGATGTTGACTTAGTTTTCAGTGAATATCCTTAGATCGACAAGATATAGTCCTTTGTGGGTGATCGATACCTTTAGTGTGTGTACGTTGGTAGAACGGGAACACCTAGGAGAGCACGAGGAAGAGGGAGGCTCAGATTTGTTCTCGGTATGCCCACTAGTTTTCCTCTTTTTTTACGATTAGGCTTTCAGGGGAGCAAAGCCCTGAGGTGGGGAGAATGTAAAGACTAGGATTTTTCCATGTAAATATTTTTTAATTATATTTGAATATTACAAGTACGTGAAAATTGACGGCATGTGATTTTGAGGCCCGGTGGGCCCAAAATGAATTTCTAAACCTTCTTCCAGGTATGTTCAGTAAACGTGTGAGCAGGTTTTTTAAATTTTTGTACTGGTGCTCAGAATTAAAATCTGAGGACACTGTTGAACTCACAGTGTCGATAATCGCTTAAGGAGACATTCACCTCGACTGCAGTTGGTTGAGCATGAATGTTAGTTTTCATGTTTTTCATGGACGAAGAAAAATAAAATAATTTATTTTTCATTTGAAACCTCTCTTTTGAATTTAGGTAGGTGGGGACCTCCCGAGCTAGAAAGACCTCCCAATTTAAATTCATGATGGTGGGGACCACCTAAACCCCTCTTAATGGGGGAAAACCTCTCAAATCTCTAATTGGTAAAGTGATCCAACTATATTTAATTAAATGTGTCAACATTAATTAATTATTAGACTTATTTTTAATAAGTTTTCCCTTTATTTTTGTTGGGTTGGAGTATTTCGTTGGAAAAGGAGATTTGGAGAATTTCGGAGAAACATTCTATCCAAGGAAGAACTTTTCCTCTCAAACAACGAACGAGGAAACGACCACGAGCCCAAATTGGAGGCGCTTTAGGGAAGCAACGAATGCCAATATTCATCAATGACTTCATCTTCTACCTCTAGACTCCTCTATCGAACGACAAGGTAGGATTTATTACTTTTAATACCACTTACCCGTTCTTGATGTTCTTCATGAATAAAGAACAAATTATCCAATTGTTACCGTTCTAACGTGGAGAGTTTGGTCCAAACAAACACTTCCCCACCTATACACAACCTTTGTGGATTTTGGTGGTTTCAAATCAATGGTGACATCTCTAGAAGAGTGTGGAAGTCTATGAAATGAGGAACGGGCCACTGGGTCGTGCCCGGGGTCCCAAGGAATGTCGACAGAAACCCGTGCCATAGACCGGTACTGGTGGGGCTCGAGAGTGGAGGCCGACAGTCCAGTCATCCGTGAAGATGTTGGAGAAGGCACAACCGCGCCGCTGTAGAAGGGTCGTGGCCTGTCGGCCGCGGCAGAGCGAGGGCGGTGGACAGCGCACAACCAGCCACGTGTTGGTGGTGGCGGTGCACGTCCGTGCCGCCCGACCTGTAGGGACCGCCACACAAGGATTCGTTGGTAATGGAGAGGTGGTCGGCTCACCACCGGAAATCGGTGATGGTGCGGTGCGGGATCACACCACGCGGAGGAGGGCTGATCGTCTGACCAGTCGTGAGCCGAGCAGACCGCCCAGCGGGTGGCCATCACGGGTCGCCCATCGCGGGCCACACCGTGGGGTAGGCCGGGCCAAACCAAGTGGGCCGAGCCAGACCCAGCAGGCCGAGTCAAACCTAGGGCCGGACCCAGGTCGGGCCGGGTCAGTCGGACCGGGTCAGACTGGACCCGGACCACTTTCGACCCCTTTTTACTCTTTCATCCATGTCTTGATCTACGAGCGTCTGTTTGACGAACATTCGGTGGTGCCAGAATCCTTGGATTGAGATAGTCCTTTTGATATACCCCACATAAGTTTTGGATAATGTTGGGGTATGGTCAGGTTGGATCGATCACGAATCCAACCTGGCCCTCAAAACTAAAAGGCCAATAACTTACAGATTGGGCTTCTGATTGACGTATCGTCTATTGTTTTGAGACCTATATTATGTGGTGGTTATTCAGGATACATATTCTTGGGAGTTTGTGGAAATTGGAGTATCGACCTATAGCTTGAGGAGAAGACCCTCCCAGAATCAAGCGAGCTTAGTATGGGAACCCTGTAGCTGGCTGTAACATGAGAAAGGGAGCCTATGTGGGTTTGTGTTTTGGGATCATATGTGGGTCAATGTTCTAGTATACCTCTTAGATCCCCTCTAGGAATCCACATGGAACTACAGTAGGTTTCTACGTGGGTCTATTGTTCTAGGATCCTACGTGGGTCTGATGATTTAGGATCGTACATGGGTCTGCCTCTTAAAAGAGTAAGATGATTAATTAGTTACATCTAATAATCTTTTCTACCGTACCTAAGTGAAACCTAGTATGATCTGAGTATTTACCTTTGTGGTAATCATCTGTGTGGCATATCTTTGTGTTTCATACTATCATGGTGATATATTTGTTGTATTCTCTATGTGACATACCTTTGTGGTATATACCTTCATGGTAATAACTTTGTGGTATTATTTTATGTGAAATTACCTTTGTGGTACTTATATTCTATGGTGTCAGCTTTGTGGAATTCTTTCCCTCATGGGACAGTTGAGTTTTTTGATTTTGAGTTGGACCTTTTATTTCCTCATGATTCCGACGGGTTTACAGGATATCTTAGGTATATGTATGGGCATATACGTAAGTAGGTTTGTCAGTTTTTTAAATGCTTTGTGGTTTATACTTTTTGGATTTTGTGAGACCTTTGAGGGTATCAGGTACCCTACAATGTGTCGTAATACTCACTCCTTCATGGGTTGTGCCCGCACCTAATTGTGTTCAGTGAAAATGATGGACAGTGCTGACTGAGGTCGAGAGTACTAGGACTGGAGGTAGCACGAAATGGACATTAGACAAGGTAAAATTCCATGATGAAAATTCAAGAGCTGTTCTTACCCTTCAGGTAGGATCCTTGGGGTTTTCATAGGAGCTATTTTCAATTATTGTTCCACTTCCCAATTTTCCATGTGCCTTCTAGTTGGGCTTGTATTCTCGCACCTGTTGATTACTGTCCGCACTATTTTTTACTATATAGTTTACTTGTGTTCGTAATTTGTTGTGTACATGGTTTGTGTGAGTTTAGAGGTTTTAAAGGAAATTCCTTCATGTTTTAGGGAATAATCCTTTTTGTGATAGTTTCCATCCCCTGGCCTATGGAAGGTGGGCTTATGGTTGTCACTACACAGGCCCTGGGGGATGGGTCGCGACAATTTTTCCCACACACTTAAATTTCCATAGGGAATTTATAGATTTCTTTATTCCAAGTCTAGGAAAGGGAAAGCAATGGTTAGAGGAGGTGGGTGTGCTTGATTAATGGGACCATTAGTGATATCGGTGAACAGTGGAAATGTGTACCACTCATTATATAGAGACTATGAGTCTTCTTTTTGATGGATGTTGTGTAGTATTTTGGATTATGTATTTCTTTCAGATCTTTATCTATCAGATTTTGGTAATTTCTCTTTAAGGAGTGTTTGACATATCTATTGATTAATATTTTATCTTCCAATTATTTATATTTTTTTATATAATCTTATGGATAAATCATTCCCTCTTTATTTTTAATGATACGTATTTACTTGTTTCTATCCTATGGGAATCAGTAACACTATTTGGTTTATGAAATTTTTTGATTGGGTATCGATGTTCCACAGTATTCGGGTTGGTATATAAAACAATTATATATCCCAGCACCTTCCCAGATCCCCTATCACTAGAAATCCATTGAGTAATCCAGTATAATCTATTTAGATTCTTCAACCTCATGGAATCTCATCACTCAAGTATCAATTAGTCACATTGAGACCAATAGTGGTTGATTATTCCACATAGATTGTGTTTCCTTGGGATGTCATCCCATGGTGATATATCACCACAAGGACTTTCATCACCATCATTACGATACTAAGATGCATTAAAATAATGATTCCTACCATTTTATGACCCAATACCAATACCTGTTTTTGAATATACATATCTAGGACCATAGGATTTTCTTCCAATTCTGTAATGCAATATCTTCTTCATTCACCACCTCTAAAATGGTGAGTTGATAAAAAAAATAAAAAGTATTTTTATCATGTACCTAAGGTTTCCGTAAAAATACCAAAATATTCTTTACCTCTACCACATTCAATTTCATGTGAAACCACATCAAATCAATAAAATGAGAAATATAGTCCATCACTAATATGAATCTCTATTTAAGGTGTATGAACTACATATCCCTATCGACGCTCAAGTTCTTAAGAAATGAATAATAAAAAAAACATTAAAAAAACCTTCTACTTCACCCCATGTTAAATTCTACCTAGAAAGAGGCATCCCACCAATGATTCACTGACCCCCGAAGTATTTATATATAGTATGATTAACCCTCGTTCCTAGAGGTTTCTCTACAGGGTATAAAATAGTCTACAAATAATCAATCCATTACACAACCTCATGGGTAGCACCATCCACTTTGAAAAAAAAATGTACGTTCCAACCAGAAATTTTATTTATTATGTGAGATTATGGTCATAGCTAATGGAGTTTCCATATCAATATACTATTCCACAATTAAAAATCCCTCTTTGGGAGGAACATCCATAGGGTAACCCAATTCTACATGTGGATTTCTCCCAACCACATATGGGGTGAGCCTATCTCCAACCTCCTGGTTCTCAACTAGAGACTATCATGGAGGCATGTATCTATAATGTCAATCACATTCCTCAAAATATCTTATTACAATATTTATTGGTATTATAGTTCAAGAAAAGTGATAATCAACATAATGACCTATATTATTTACATATCATACCATAGGAATATTTTTAAATCATGTGATCTCACATAACCAATATAAAAATAAATAAACTCAATACTATATAAACATAGGTTCAATGACATCTCATCTTATTTACTTATTTCTGAATTATTACAAAATGAGAATCAATTAAATAAAATGTTAACAACAGAATTGAATGGAAAACAATTATAAATTTTAGTGGGAATTTTATATAAGGAATTCAATTATGTTAGTGAGATCAATCATCAAAATTTAAAATAATTAAGGAGTCCTGTTGATAATATTCCTCATTAATGTTATATGGAAATACACTATATGAGTTGATGCAAATACATTATATAAATTTCCCAGGTACTATAGCAATGTAACCAATAATAATCAGACATAGGGATGACATGAGAATTATATTTTTTAGATATGATTCATAAAAGTATGAAATCATTTTTTCATATCAAGCAGATATAATATCATAAGTCATAAATTCAAAAATCATGTGCACCACTCTAGGGGATATAACTCAACTGTAGAAAACACATGGAATCAAAAATCCCTTACCTTTTTAGTATGGGATATTCTTATATGTGGGTTAACTACTCTCAGGAATGGGTTCTATACTTAGTTCTTAATACTCCCTATATCCAATGTACTATACCCAAATAGTCAAAAAATGGAATTTGAAACCACTTTGTGACATCCCTCGACTAGTTACAACTAATTGGTTTCTCATAAATTATTTTCAAATGACATACGGAACACCTCCATGCTAACGAGAAGTCTGGGTTTATGGTGGTATGTTTGGGAGATTATACCCTCATATCAAAGTGTAATAATAGTGGAATTATTATTAATCATATATATATAGAGAGGAAGTAGTAAGTAAGATTCATAATAAGTTTCCCAAAATAATCACATTCCAAGATATATAAATATTACCAATATATATTTCAAGAATTATAAACATCTAAAAAAGATCATATACTATAATTTCTCAATTATATTGAATGTTAAAAAATGAGATGCTCTACTGTAACACCCCGAGATTTTATGAAAAATATTCTTTTTAATTTCATTAATGTCTTGTGTTATATGCTACACCAAAAGGATCTTGCACAACACGCATCCTTGACTTGCCTTGCATTACAGGCAATCGTGACCTTCCTCAATAGCTTGCGTCGTACGCAATACCGAGTTTCACTAAAGAATAATATGCTATTAAAATATTATTAAAACTATCCGTTATGAAAAGTAATAACCACTTTTTAAAATTTTGTAAATTTTATTTTTCAAAATTGACTTCATTTTTGGATTCGGAATATCGAAATTAGCATAGGGTGATATTTTGGTATTTTTCTGAAAACATTCAATTTTTGATGAATAGTGAAACCACTAAGTGGTAGTTAAAAAAACTGAATTTTTCATAAAACATAATTTTACCGCTTCTGTGAGAAGAATTTCAAAAATCCAAGACATGGTTGATATCAGTAATTAAAATGTGGTTCAATGAGATGAAAATAATTTTTTGGTGAATAGTAACTTTTTACTTTTATTTACCACGGTTAAAAGTAAATAAGGTAATTAAGGGCAAAAATGATATTATTATTACCCTAACACATGTCCTAATTCTATTGGATAAGTGTAATTTGACCAAAAAAACCTTAGGTATAAAATATGACCATTTAGGCCCACTTGGATTAGATTCGAACATTTATTATTAATTTATTTAAAGAAGGGTTAAAATATTTAAAATCAAAGTTTAATAAGTATATCATTTTTAATATAGGTTTATACATAAGATAAATTCTACTATAAATATTCATTAGAAATATAAATAAAATTTCCTACATAATGATATTTTATTTGTAATTTTTATATTTTAAATAATTTAATTTATTTATGACACAAAGATGATGGAGTAATTATCTTATTAATGAAATATTGACATAATTGATGTTATAAATACCCAAATAAATATAATTTGAGACTTTGTATGAATTCCAAAAAATTTCTAGGTTACTATGACATGTTATTATTGATTTAATTAACTTTTTTCGAACTAATCATTCTATTATGATTTTCACAAAAATAAATTACTAAATAGTGTCAAAATTAACATAAAATATTTTTTTATAAAAAATATTATATAAGTAATTGTTATTTTATTTATAAAAATCTACGGTTCGGCCAAATGACTTAGATAAGGTTATATATATTAATAATAAACAAATTTGGGTTCGTTTGTCTTCTTATAGTATGTTTATTAACCTTATAGTGTAAGAACACAAAAAGCCACAGTAAAAGTAAAATTATCTAACTTAAAGTTAAATATAAATGATAAGGTTGAAATAGGAACCTAAACTTGTTTAAATTCTATTGGATGAGAGGATGTCGACCCATCCCCACCTTAGCTTCTAAATAAATCAATTTGGAGCTATTTAAAACCGAATTTGTCTTTATAATAAAATAATATTATTTTTATTCCAAAGGTGCCCCTCTCCTCCCTTATTAAAGGGCACCTCCTCCCCCTCTTCCTCACACCACTTTGAGCCTTCATGATTGGCCAACCCCTACCAATATCTCCTCTCCACTTCCCTAGAGACATCCTAGAGGTTCTGGTCTTCTTCAAAGTCCAATTTTAGTGCCCTAAAAGGAAATCTCAAAGAGGCGCTTCAAAGAAGAGGTAATGTCCGTTACCAATTCTTTCAACTTTATTTCTTCTTCCACATCTTCTTGTTTAGTTGTTTCATTATGAAGTAATAACATCAGTATCAATAATGTACTTATATGTTATTATATGTACGAAAAAACCCTATTTCACCATCTATCCATCCTATGGAAAATGAAATCACCGAGCGTGCGTACGTACGGAATTCCGTCTCCACGCCGTGGTGTAATCTATTTTCCACCACCACCTTACTTGGATGGGTATAATGGTATAAATAATGACTATATATGACTATTATAAAGTGATATTGATTCTTAAATATTATAAATACACTCCAATACAAGTCCACGAACATGGGAACGATATCATCACTCGTGCGTACGTACGGAATATCGTCTCCACGATGTGATCCGACTCGTTCTACATGATCTTAATTGCATATTGATTATATAAATGAATTGAGTGAATAAATATGATATATATTACACTAATACCATTCTGTAAATGAGGTATCTATAACCTAAAAAATAAGTATAATAATTTATTCGATAAAACACGCATAAAAAAAAGTAATAAACACCCGAATAAACAAGTAGTAATGAAATATTACTAATAAGAATCTAATAATATGACCATATATGATATCATAAAAATAATTATGATTATTTAATAATTTAATAACATTATTTAAATCATTATACAATAGGTTCGGACCCTTACGAAGCAAATCGGACCTAAGGTATAGGAAAATATCGCCATCTCATTTTTATCCGAGATTGTATATACATTGGTATTTACTGGGGTGTATTTTATCATCCACATCCATGTTTCCTCAATATGTAAAATTAATTCCATCCACCTACAATTTTTTAAATCCAATTTTACCCTTTTATGAGTTTTTAGTAAAAGATATGAAAGGAATCTTTTGTCGTTTTTCGTACAAGGTACTTTTTGGATTTTCCGAAAAAAGTATGAGAAGAATGTTATTTAAACTTATACGGCATGAATGGATTTTGAAAACATAATTTCCAAGAAGCTTTCTTTACATGTTTTGAAGTCTATTTTTAATCAACTTCTTTTAGTTTAGAATTGTATGACATGTTAAGAAAGGAAAAGTGTTTTTGAAGTAGAAAGGATATTTTTTTCAAGAATGGAGTTCAAGTGTCTTATCAAAATTATTTTACATCTATGATAATAAAGGATTCTATTTCTATCCCTATTATTAAATTGATTTGATTATGTTGTGATGGAATTATTTTTATGAATTCCTTTATCTTATATGATTTTTTTTATGATGTCACGATGTTTAAGATTCCCATTTTTATTACATGGTTTATGTTATGATGTATGGTTTATGATTTTGTGGAACACATAAGAATGGTATCATTATGAGATGGGTGGGACCTATATCTCCCTCCAATTCATTGGGTAACGATTTTATATCTCATGAGATAGACATGGTTGGAACGGCAGGTTATACCGGTTCAGTGAAACAGGACTGAAACAAGGAGTGAACTCGGTTCAGAAATGGACTTTTTCCACTAAGATAGTCTTGGAAATGAGTATTGACTAATAATAAATGATTCTCTATGATTATGTGTGTATGCCACAAAGTTTCATTTTTTATGTTATGATTATTGGGATTAAATTTCACTACTATTATTTATCCCATGTTATGAAATTATGATTTCTTTTGCAGGATAATATTTCCAAAAGTTATGTTCTTATGTATATGATGTGATTGATATTTCTTTTGTTTACCCTTACTGAGAATTTGAGCTCACCCTTTTGTATGTTTTATTTCCCCAGGTCAGGAAGAATGTTATTAAGTAGGATATGCGAAAAAGGGACTCTAGATATGATGAAATAAATGAGAGGCAAAGTAGATGTTTTATGAACCAGTTGTTTATGTTTCCCAGTTTGTAAAGTCTCTATACCTATAGGGTCCTTTCTTGGTTTTGTTATTAAGTGTCCTTTCTTGGTTTTGTTATATGTTTTCTTTTCCCTAGGATATAATGAAAGGTTTTAGGTAAAAAAAGGAAGATCTTTATGGGAGATGTTGATGATCTTTCCCCACGATTAGAAGATTATGTTCAGAGTTTCCAAAGACACTAAACTATTACGGTCCTTATTTGTGTGTTTTTGTTATGTACTAAGTATTCTGCAAAAGTAATGTAATGTCCATGTACGTTAAGCTTCAGGTCTCTACAGTTGG
Source organism: Viscum album (assembly GCA_963277665.1). Classification (NCBI taxonomy): domain Eukaryota; kingdom Viridiplantae; phylum Streptophyta; class Magnoliopsida; order Santalales; family Viscaceae; genus Viscum; species Viscum album. Next base: position 368,942,261 of record OY728146.1, read on the forward strand.
TATCAGAGGAAAGGATTAGTCAACCTTTGGAAACTAGGATGCGAGAACTTTAGTGAGATCCCTAGAGATATTTCTAAGGTATGTCTAGGGATGTCCCTAAGGTGAAGTATAAGTTTAGGTTATAGTACTAGAATTACGGTAACCCATGATGTTCGATATTGGAGTTACTCCCCCTTTATTATATTGTTTTCCCTAATGTGATTTGTGCCTCTCACACTATTCTTTTTGGGTTTTAGATGATGGATGGAACCCGAAGGAACCATGTTGATCAATGTAATGGACAATGCAATGATTTTCCTCCTGAACAAACAAATGTTATGGTAGATGGAGTGAAAAATCTTATTGTTATACTTACACAAGCTATGAATCATTCTGGAATTCCAAATGAGCAGAGAAGGGAACAATATTCTATTGAGTCCTTCATGAGGCAACGTCCACCTTCTTTCAGTGGGTCTTCTGATCCACTTGTTGCTGAACAATGGATCAGTACTACTGAAAAGATATTTTCAGTTCTTCAATGTTCTGAACATGATAAAGTCATCTTATCGGTGTATCGTTTGGAAGGTGATGCTGATCAATGGTGGAATCTTATCAAGAATACGAGACCGAGAGATGAAATTGAGTCCATGGAATGGGACGAGTTCAAGAACATATTTTTCAATAAGTACTTCCCTCATATTCTCTGAAGAAAGATGGAGAAGGAGTTTCTTGAACTAAAGAAAAAGGATGATGAATCTGTTGGTATATACGAAGCGAATTTTACAAGGCTTTCAAGGTATGCATCTGGATTTATCGTCCAACCTGAAAGTAAAGTTGATCAATTCTTCAGTGGCTTAAAACCAAATCTTCGAAGGGCATTAGCTATAAGAGACTTCAGTAGCTATGAAGAAATTTTGTGTTGTGCTATCAAGGTAGAAATGTAAGTTGGTGTTACTTATCCATCTCATAGTTTTGACAAGAAATGAAAGATGGAGTTCAAGGAGAAATCTCAGAATAATGGTGAAAACAAGATGAATGTTTCCTTATGCTCAAAGTGTGGAAAGAAGCATGGTTGGGATTGTCTTAAAGGGACTAGAAAATGTTTTAAGTGTGGAAAAGAAGGTCATCGAGTAGCTGAGTGTCGAAGTAAGGGAAAAAGGGTTTCTAATTATGTGAATAAAGAAAAGACTTCAGAGAACGCACCACCAACACTTCAATGCTTCAAGTGCAAGGAAATAGGGCATTATGCTAATAAATGCCATAATCCAAGGGTTAGTGATGATCGACATGAGCAACCACATAAGGAAAAGGAAAAAGGGAAGTAACATGCTATCACTATTGGTGATGTTGAATATGAAAATGATGTGGTGGAATCATTATGTGTTTATGTAATGGGATTCCAAAATAATTTTGTATATAGTATCATGGAATATTGGAATATTTATATATTGGTCTATTGTGGTTTTCAATAATTTTAAGGTACCAATAACCATGGAAAGTGATTGAGATATTTTTGGTAAGTAGCTGATATGCGCATAATGAAGGGATAAGAAGCTAATGAGATTTTTTATTGTATTCATGAGCTCATGATTGACATAAGGACTAAGTGATATCATGGTTTGAGTATAAAGAATTTTGAGGATTTTGGTTTGTGGAAAGTGTTAACTTTTAACTGCATTCATGTTTTCACTAAGGTTAAATGGGTATTCAAACTTCAAGAGAATACATGATTAAGGTATTCACATGTTTGTAATTTGACCAGCAAGATATATCTTATGATATATGGGGGAAAAATGATGGCATTCACGTGATTGTTATGTGACATTTCAAGTAATCATTTTCTTTATACTATGAGCTTGGACCGAAGTATTTTAGATATGCCTAAAGATTGGAATGGATTATGTTGGAAATAAGTTAGGATAGAACTTTTTTTGATACTATTTATGGTATGTTATAGTAATATAGATTTAGAAAAAGGACAACCTGCAGGACGGGTGACAATCCATCGCATCGGACAAGGCGCTGGGAATCGAACCCACAATAGAAGTGCGACTAGCCTCTATCGCCTACCACTAGCCTACAGGAAGTCCCCGTTTAGTAGAAACTAGTTTTATTATATTAAGCAGTATAATATAAGAATTATAAGTCCATTTTAGGAACCATATATGATTAATCTCACTATAGATGGACGTATGCATTTTTGATAACTTTTATAACCTTTTGTTTAAGACAGATGGAATGACCCATCATTCTATCACATGAGCTGCTAACACTTCACGAATGACAAATTCAACTTCATTTCTTTGATATATGATGTGGAAATTGTCCAAACAATGAATAATGGTGAGACTGTATCAAAATCACGAAAGTGTTTTTTCTATTTCCAATTTCATCATCTTTGGGAAATGATCTTGAAAACCAAAAATGTTGTCTTAGTGCCCTTATATCTGATGAATCAGATGGTACCATAGATCATCACAAATATATGGCTTTGTGATTGATGTATTTTTCGTAGCCATGTTCTCTACCACTCTCCATCAGAACATGACGGTTAGATATCTCTTCCATATCAATATTTTCAACTATGTGGAATCCCAATGATTAGTTTATTTGGGTAACTGTTAAGTTTCATACTTTTGTTTTTAAAGATTGGTTTTTGTATTCAATTTTACGATGTGGGTTTCTATTAAGGAAACATTCAAGTAGTAAACCATTTATAACCCCGACGAATTTCGAGGGTGAAAATCACTTTAAGGGGGGTAGAATGCAACACCCTGAGATTTTATGAAAAATATTCTTTTTAATTTCATTAATATCTTGTGTTGTACGCTACACCAAAAGGATCTTGCACAACACACATCCTTGAATTGCCTTGCATTACATGCAATCACGACCTTCCTCGATAGCTTGCGTCGTACGAAATACCGAGTTTCACTAAACAACAATATGCTATTAAAATATTATTAAAACTAGCCGTTATGAATAGTAATAACCACTTTTTGAAATTTTTTAAATTTTATTTTTCAAAATTGACTTCATTTTTGGATTCGGAATATCGAAATTAGACTAGGGTGAGATTTTGGTATTTTTCTGAAAAATTCAATTTTTGTTGAATAGTGAATCCACTAAGTGGTAGTTAAAAAAACTGAATTTTTCATAAAACTTAATTTTATCGCTTCTGTGAGTGGAATTTCAAAAATCCCAGAGACACGGTTGATGTCAGTAAGTAAAATGTGGTTCAACGATATGAAAATAATTTTTGGTGAATAGTAACTTTTTTCTTTTATTTTGCACGGTTAAAAGTAAATAAGGTAATTAAGGGTAAAAATGATATTATTATTACCATAACACATATACTAATTCTATTGGGTAAGTTTAATTCGACCAAAAACAACCTTAGAAATAAAGTATGGCCATTTAGGCCCACTTGGATTAGATTAGGACATTTATTATTAATTTATTTAAAGAAGGGTTAAAATAGTGAAAATCAATGTTTAATAAGTATATCATTTTTAATATAGGGTTATACATAAGTTAAATTTGACTATAAATATTCATTAGAAAGAAAACAATATTTCCTACATAATTATATTTTATTTGTAATTTTTAGACTTTAAATAAGTTAATTTATTTATGACACAAAGATGATGGAGTAATTATCTTATTAATGAAATATTGACATAATTGATGTTATAAATACCCAAATAAATATAATATGAGACTTTTTATGAATTCCACTAATTTTCTAGGTTACTATGACATGTTAGTATTTATTTAATTAACTTTTTTCGAACTAATCATTTTGTTATGATTTTCACAATAATCAATTACTAAATAGTGTCAAAATTGACATAAAATAGTTTTTAAAACAAATATTATATTAGTAATTGTTATTTTATTCCTAAAAATCTATGGTTCGGCCAAATTACTTATATAAGGTTATATATATTAATAATAAACAACTTGGGGTTCGTTTGGCTTCTTATTGTATGTTTATTAACCTTATAGTGTAAGAACACAAAAAGACATGGTAAAAGTAAAATTATTTTACTTATTGTTAAATATAAATGATAATGTTAAAATAGGAACCTAAACTTGTCTAAATTATATTGGATGAGAGGATTTCTACCCATCCCCACCTTAGCTTCTATATAAATCAATTTGGAGCTATTTAAAATCGATTTTGGCTTTATAATAAAATAATATTTTTTGTTATTCCAAAGGTGCCCCTCTCCTCCCTTATAAAAGGGGACCTTATCCCCCTCTTCCTCACACCACATTGAGCCTTTAATATCGGACAACCCCTGAAAAGTTCTCCTCTCCACATCCCTAGAGACATCCTAGAGGACCTGGTATTCTTCAATGACCAATTTTAGTGCCCTAAAAGGAGATCTCAAAGAGGCACTTCAAAGAAGAGGTAATGTCCGTTACCCATTTTTTCAACTTTATTTCTTCAGCCACTTCTTCTTATCTAGTTGTCTCATTATGAAGTAATAACATCTGTATCACTCATATACTGATATGTTATTATAAGTATGAAACATCCCTATTTCACCATCTATCCATCCTATGGAAAACGAAATCACTGTGCGTGCGTGCGTACGTAATACCGTCTCCACGCCGTGGTGTAATATATTTTCCTCCACCACCTTACTTGGATTGGTATAATGGTGTAAATAATGACTATATATTACTATTATAAAGTAATATTGATTATGAAATAGTATACATACACTCCAATACAATTCCACGATCATGGGAATGATATCATCGCTCGTGCGTACGTACGGAATACCGTCTCCACGATGTGATGTGACTCGTTCTACATGATCTTCATTTCATAATGATTATATTAATTAATTGAGTGAATAAATATGATATATATTACACTAATAAAATTCTGTAAATTAGGTATCTATAACCTAAAAATATGTATAAGAATTTATTCGATAAAACACGCATAAGAATAAAAAGTAATAAACACCTGAATAAACAAGTAGTAATGAAATATTACTAATAAGAAGCTAAGAATATGACCATATATGATATCAGAAAAATAATTATGATTCTGGAATAAGTCAATAACATTATATAAACCATTATACAAGAGGTTCAGACACTTACGAAGCAAATCGGACCTAAGGTAAATGAAAATATCACAATCTCATTTTTATCCGAGATTGTTTATACATTTGTATTTACTGGGGTGTATATTATCATCCACATCCATGTTTCCTCAATATTTAATATTACTTCCATCCACCTAGAATTGTTAAAATCAAACCCTTTTGTGAGTTTTTAGTAAATTATATGAAAGGAATCTTTTGTCATTTTTCGTACGAGGTACTTTTTCACTTTTCCGAAAAAAGTACGAGAAGAATGTTTTTTAACTTATAAGTCATGAATGGATTTTTAAAAAATTATTTCCAAGAAGCTTTCTTTACAAGTTTTCAAGTATATTTTTAGTCAAATTATTTTATTTTAGAATTGTATTAAATGTTAAGAAAGGAAAAGTGTTTTTGAAGTAGAAAGGATATTTTCCTCAAGAATGGAGTTCAAGTGTTTTATCAAAATTATTTTCCATCTAAGATAATAAAGGATTTTGTTTCTATCCCTATTATTACATTGATTTGATTATGTTGTGATGGAATTATTTTTATGAATTCCATTATCTTATATTAATTGGTTTATGATGTCACGATATTTAAGAATCCCATTTTTATTACATGGGTTATGCTATGATGTATGGTTTATGATTTTGTGGCACACATAAGAATGGTATCATTATTAGATGGGTGGGACCTATATCTCCCTCCAATGAATTGGGTAAAGATTTTATATCTCACAAGATAGACATGGCTGGAACGGCAGGTTATACCGGTTCAGTGAAATAGGACTGAAACGAGGAGTGAACTTGGTTCAGAAATGGAAATTGTCCACTAAGATAGTCTTGGAAATGAGTCTTGACTAATAAGAAATGATTCTCTATGATTATGTGTGTATGCCACAAAGTTTCATGTTTTATGTTATGATTATTGGGATTACATTTCACTACTATGATTTATCCCATGTTATGAAATTATGATTTCTTTTGCAGGTTAAGATTTCCAAAAGTTATGTTCTTATGTATTTGATGTGAATGATATTTCTTTTGTTTACCCTTACTGAGCATTTGATCTCACCCTTTTGTATGTTTTATTTCCCTAGGTCAGGAAGAAGGTTATTAAGTAGGATATTCCAAAAAGGGACTCTAGATATGATGAAATGAATGGGAGGAAAAGTATATTCTTTATGAACCAGTCGTTTATGTTTCCCAGTTTCTAAAGACTCTATACCTATACGGTCCTTTCCTGGTTTTGTTATATGTTGTAATAAGTGTGCTTAAATTCTGAAGTAATGACAATGTATGTAAAGTATGAGTTGTTATATCCACAAAAAATTATCCTACTTTCTGGACCAGTCCCAACCCCTGTACTTTATCCATGCTATCCAAATCAATTTCCAGTCATATAGAGCTCTCTAATTTCCATTCCTATAACTATGATATCTTCTTGGTTTCTAAGTGGAAGCTGAATAAATTTGTGTTCATGACATAGAATTCCACAACCAATAGTTTATAGAGAATATTCTATAAAGGTATTTTGTGTATGTCAATTTTCATAATAAAATGATAGAATAAGTAAACAATCACCAGTCATCGGGTTCCAAGGTGATACCTGAGGCGGAAATTCCTACCTCATCCTAATCTGAATGTCTTTGTACATTTTAATCCATAAAATCATAAATGAATAAAAATATAATTTCCAAGGTATTCCAAAATGAAATTCATAATCTATATCCAATTAATGTTTCTACAACATTGCAAACCATTATTAAGGATCCAAATCCAAGGATCATGTCCAATATATTCCTAATTATTATTAATCAGTCAAGTACATTTGTAATTTATAAATTTATTAATTTAATTCGTTTACATAAGTTTTCACATAATAAACAAGAACATTGTAACCTATAGGATTTCCTAGGAATCCCCAGTCACACACAAAGTAATTTCATATGTTTATTTCACCTGTAGGTTAACCCTTTTTAATTTCTCATTTACTTTCCAAGTTCAGGAAGATCCCATTGTTCCTAAGGTATTGTCCTAAACTCAAAAATGAACTACTGAGGTCCTAGGAAGAGGTTCCATTACATGATTTAGAAAAAAATTAATTAAATAATTTTTTTAAGTTTGTTTTCTATAACAAACTGTGAAATTTATGATTTTTTTTAAAAAAAATTTGATTTCTTCAATAGTAGACGTTATACACAACATTGATTTTTAACGTGCCACAATATACAATTAATTTAATTATTTAAACATCTATATTATAACATGTCCATTAAAGTTGTTGGTGTGAATATGAATAACATAATTTCGAAAATTAATTATAATGGTTATATATAAATAAGTATTATTAATAAAATGTACTATATTTTTTATAATGATATTTTATGCTTCAAAAAAGAATTTTTATCAAAACAAAATTATTTTGTAAAAAATAATCAAATTTTTTATCATTTATTAGAAAATAGATTTGGAAAAGATAACATAATATTTTGAATCATAATTTTAAAACTATCATAGTGTGAATTTTGGGTATTTTTATGAATAAATTAGTTTTTGTAGAATAGTGAAAAATGTATGTTTTTATTAAAAACTACATCTCTGTTTAATGAATTTGAAAGGTTTCATTTTGTTTTAAAAATGATTTAAAAGTAATAATAGATAAATTATATTATATCTAATCCTATTTAAATCATTGGAGTCACTTTTATATTGAATCATTATATGAAATACATTTTAATGTTTTGAAAATTTTCTCTTTGGAAAACCAATTTTTCATCATCTTTTTGGGATTAATTTTAATTTAAAATTATAAAATTATAATAATGGAATGTAAAAAATAAATCTTAAATATATTAATTAGAATAATTAATATTATATATTAATTTCATCAAATTTTTCTCTCAAAATGAATAATAAAAATAGTAAAAATTAATTAATGTGATTAAGGTTAAAACTGGTTCACCAGGGGTTAAAGTAAAAACATTAAGGGGTAAGATAAGGGAAAATTTTTCCCTAGACATATATTTCACTTTGAAATTCCTAATCATTTTGGGATTATTTATTATCATTTTGAACATTCAAAAAACCTTTCTCGGGTTGATTATGTCTTCCATGTATCTCTCCTAAGAATGTATATGTATGACTATCACATGTAATGAACATAGAGTTCATACTAAAAAAGAATGATCTTACTTATGAAGATTTGTTTTTTGAGATTATAAATATTTTATATACTGTTATACAAAATAATTCTACTCACTTGGTGAATTTAATATTGTAAAACCCCAAATATGAAGAAACTATGTGGGAATGTAAGGATATGATGGGGAAAACGTATCCCCATTTTTCTTTATTGGTGTGACAAATTTAGAGGAAAAAAATAATTATAAAGGTGTTATAATTTATCAAAATGATAACTTTATGAATTTTTTCTAAATATTTTTTTTGATATCTCACATTATTTGCAACAAAAGGTTTTAACGAATAATGATATACTAATAATACTATTATTTAAACATGATCATTATATCCTACACATTAATTATGGTGGTATGAATAGTAATAACAACATTTTTAAATATATTTTTATATTTTTATATAATTAAATAATATTTATAAAAAATTACTAATTTTTTTGTAAAGTATTTATATGCTTTAAAAAATTTCTCATAAAATAATTGTTATTGATTTTTATAAAAAAAATTCCCTATTTTAGAAAAATTATTTCAATAAATTTACATTATTTTTGGAATAAAAGTGTAAAAAGTATATTATGCTGATTTATATAGGTCTCTTCTAGAAAACAACGATTGTGATAAATAGTGATACTTATTAGCTTCTATTTAAAATTTATTTTTTTATGTAATTTATGAGGTTATATTTTTTAAATGGGTATTTAAAGTATAAAAAGTCAATTTTATTAAAATTAATCCAATTTTTTCATTAGAATCAATTTCAAATTTAATGTCAACATAAATGTTTTTTAAACTTTTGAATATTTTCTCTTTGGAAACCCATTTTTTCCTATGTCTGTGGGTTTAATATTAATTTAAAATTTTCAACTTATGAGAATAGAATTATTTGAAATGGATTACTTATTTGGAATAATAATAATTAATATTATACAACATAGTCAAATAAATTTTCTCTCAATATGATTTGTCAATAATACTAAAAATTAATAATTGTGGTTAATGTTATAATCGGAATATTAGGGGTTAAATTTAAAAGATATGGGGGAAACCCCACATAGAAAAATTTCCAAAAAACAAATTATTTTTCGATTTAGAAAATATACCCAATAACTTTAATTAATTATACAATTGTATACTTTTGTAATATAAAAAACAAGTGTACAATTTATTCTTTTAAAATAATATTTGTGTTTCCTCACCCCTAATAATAAAAGGCCACCCCCTCACCTCTCAAGTTCACACTTCCAAAACCCTCTTTCAACAGAAAATAATGAGCACAATCTTACCTAGTTCCCTAACAACATCATAGAGAAAACATTTTGATTATTAATCCATCTAAATAAGGCTTTAGGTATTAACCTAAAGAGGCTCTAAAATAACGATGAGAAATAATAAATCTTTGGTTTTTGTTTTCTTTATTATTACACATCTTTAAAATATTCATCAAACATGATAATATAATAAAAACATTACCTCAATAAACACTTTTTTTATTTTAATGGAATTACGTACATTTATATCCTCATCAATTAAATGGGTAACAAAACTGTCAATCATGTGTATTGCTGACTACCACCTCGTGAAATGATGTTATTTGTTTTCATTCACAAACTATCACGGATGGATATAAATATGGTTTAAATATTTTTATAAGATATTTATTATATAATTATATGTATAGGATTATTATAATCCCATATACGTTCTTATTTTCCATTTTGTGGGAATAATATAATGTTGGTCGTGTGTATAGAGGAATATTGTCTCGTGAAGCGATGTGATTCATTTTTCAATTACACCTTAAATTTAAGGTAATTAGGGTAAATTTAATTAATATATGTTGTATATATAACATCATAATTTCACCTTGTAGGTTACATAATATTTATATTCCTTTATTTGAATCAGTCAGGAGAATGGAAACAGTGTTCATGCCTATGTACGCCCTATTAACTCCATGAATGGTGTATTTCCTTTTCAATATCTATATTTTATAGACTAAAAAATAAAGATATAGTGAATATATATAATATTTAAACCATTTTCAAAATGATGGATATTATTATAGCATGATCGATGTAAAAGGATCGAAAATACCAAATCCAAACATACTTGAAAAAAGCATTTATTATCTGAAACACGATTTTAAAAAGGAATTGTTAATAAATAGGTAACAAAAGGTCATAAGTAAATAATATATGGTATGATATATATAATTATCTATCTGCAATACATTTACAATAATGTTATATTTTTTGTACTGTATTTTCTAATGTGTGTGAAAAAAAGTTAAAACTTAAGGTAACATAACTTTTTAGTCAATTTGTCTTATTTGGGACAGATGTTATGATATACACCAATATAGTATTATTATTTCTATATATTAAACCTTTTGAAATATATTATCATGAATTTATTTATTATCATGATGTTTTTAGTTTCATTTAATTTTATTCTTTGATGGTTCTGACAATTAAATTTTACCAAAGTGTTATGGGTTTTATGATACAATCTAATAATTTATTGGGTTTATTTATGTGCATTCCTATGATGTTGAAGTATTATGATAAATATCCCAATAATGTTATGAATTTTCTTATCCTTTTGTTATTTCATGAAAATAACTTTTTTATTCCGTTTTTTATCATTAAGCACTCAAGTGTTCAATATAAATTATTATAAAAAATCCACATTATTTCTCTCTTCAGTAGAAAATAATTTTTTTTCATATCCATGATATCTAAAAATATGTTTTATAAATTGTTTTTATTACTAAAAAACTATTTTCTAATATATCTTTACTATTTTTAAAATTTTAATAAAATCAAAAGAAATATTCATGTTGTTTTCCAAAAAAAATTCTTGTTTATCTATTTTTAAAAATGTTAATGGAATATTTGTTTTGACATGTACATCATGAACCGAATTTCCCATCATAATGAATGTATACTATTTTAAACTTGTAATTATATTTTTGAAAGGTTATTTTCAAATTAAATTATTTCGAAACTGTTTAATGAATTTTTTGTTTTTAAAAAAATTATTTTCAATGTGAAATGTTTATTTTCCTCATGGAATACTCTATGTGAACTTCAGAAATAATATTTCATACAAGATAAAAAAATTTGATGTTACTTACACTTTATTATGGATATTATCTAACAGTACCATCATTACTTATTATCTAGATGTTTTATTTCTATGGTAGCAAGATGTTTGTGTAATCCGTTTATTTTTTATAGGTATAATATGATTAAATGTTAATAAAATCCATTTACATTCATTGGTTGTGATATAATGAATGTTTTATGATCTTGAAGTACAATAATATATAGATTATGTGATAAGTGGGACCAATATCTCTCTCAAATTCATTGGGTATTGATTACTGGTGTACCAGTTGAAAGGGTACTTGAGATGTTATTCTAAGACCAATAGAGGTTAATCATGAGGTTATATCAATCCTTAACGTGGTTAAACAATTTGTTATCCCAATATTGATTTCAATACATGGGTTTTTTTCCCAAGCCTATCATGTTGTGAATGACATGGATGGGTATCCTTGGCATTTGGTTTTCAGTGATTATGTGTATGTGAAATCTCAATCTCTTATGACAATGTAATGAAATCATTGAAAGTGTACAATGATTCCATTTTGATTAATGTCTTCTGAACTATCAAGATTTATTCCATGACTGAATTTTGTGGTCTATGATATTCAAGGTATTTATTTCAAATTTCAGGATCATTTTTCATGACAATATTCTCATGTTACTGTAATGTGATCATTCTTATATCGCTTGTTCACCCTTACTGAGCATCTGAGCTCACATTTATTATGTTTTATTCTCCATGTTATATACACATGATTTATATATTATATGTCTAATAAGGATGATATATATGATGAAATTAGTGGGAGATGATGTCATTCACCTATGAACCATTTTGTATGTTTCCATGTTTCAGAAGATATTATACCTAATTGATTCTGGCATAGATTGTTATGTCATATATTGAGTATTTTCCTATTAAGATGTAATATTTATGTATGGGTAGTTCATGTCTTTATACGGTATATTGGTGCATCCACACGTCATAAACTCTAATAAAATAATGAGCCTTTTGTGGGAATAACTTGAGAATAACATACATTATAATTTAATGTGGATAATTTCTCAATACCATCTATTGATTTCAACTTAAATAAAAAGAATTAAAAAATTATAAGAATACCTGGGAAATAAAGAATAAAAGAAAGAGACAACTAGATAGTGGAAAAAATAGTGAATAAAAGAGATCATAAGGATAGACTCAACTCTAAATAACTAATGTAATAAATTTTATTCAATTTTATAAATAAATAAGTGATAAATCACGTAAAATGGAATCTGAAGGAGGTCCATGTGGAGATGGGGGGTTTCTGGTAAAATAGTGAAGAAATGGACTAGTTAAGCCCTTTATAATCACATAGGAAACAAATTATTTTTCTACTTTTTAAGGACCTCAAGGATTATCTGCACGATTCTTCAAAAATTACAATAACCATTAAATTAAAGATGTCTAAGTAACCCCACCTTGCATGGATAATCCAAAAAATCAAGTAAACCATTTGTCAATTTTCTGAAACACCTATATAATAAACTATAGGTTTATTATGTTTTTATAGAGCACTGAACATGGTTTAAAAAAAATTGTGTCTACCTTTACATTCTCCAATGTTATGGTACGTGGTTTATTCTATTCTAATTGTATTACCCAAGTTATAACTTCAATGTTTAAATATTTCAGTCCAATAACCCCCTGTAATTCTCATGAAGCCTTCCCAACACTAGTAAATACATACAAGACATTCTAATTAACGAAAAAAACAATATGCGGGTGAAAATTTAAAGTAAATGATCCTCAATAAAGATATGGGTGTTACAGGAACAGTAGAACAACACCCAATGAAGGGTACTGCTTTATTTTCTGGTTGGTCCTTACCCCATGATGAATGGGGAGTATTTTTATGTGTCATATGCATTACTACTCATTGGAATGATTCCTTAAACTTATTTAATGAATATCACACAGGCTTGAAAACTAAATGAAAACCATGTGGCGATGAAATAGTAGTCATGCCTACAAAAATAATCTGTGTGGGAGTAATTTTGTACAACTAATGTGGGAGGGATACAGATGTTCCATGTATATGAATGGATTTCATTATATGAATCCATGAATTATATGCTTCTCAGACCCATACCTCACATGAAATCAAGATACAATAATACATGTATCAAATAAATGCATTCTATTACATTTATTTACATACATATAAATATTTCATGTGTCATATTCATCTATTATATATTCATCTTATACAAAATATGAAATTATTATACATGTATCATATGACTATATTTTATACGCATATGCAATAATATAATGTTTAAATTTTTTAAAATTATCAAAGAAAAGTAATGTTGTTTTTCATTGAATAATATTTGGAAAAATAATAGTTTTAAGTACCCAAATGGGAGGTCTGAAACATACCCCGATAATTAAAGAAATCATTACGATCTCAGTTCTCTATACAAACCACAAAAAAATGTTGTGGCTAACTTATAGAATTAATACTTGGCAGAGAGGGCTCAAAATATGCTAACTCGGCGTGATACCTCTCCATATTTTTGGATTAATTTTTTGTTGAATAATTTCACATTAAAACCCATTCCTTACATATGAAAAATTAAAATAGGTCATTTTATATGTGTATTATAATAAATTCCAATCTATAAAATTTTTAAGGGTGTTTATAAACTCTTGTAAAATAAAATTCAAAGTACATAATATTAGGATGTTTGATAAGAGATATATGATGAAATAGCCTAATGATATACTCTAAATGGAAGGAAATATCTCTGTAATAACAAGTGGGAGAAATATTTTTAACAACATTGATGTGAAGGTTCTAGAGCATTCAATTAATGATGTTACAAATATAGAATAAATTTTTAGAAGTGATAATGATGTTTATTTTCTCAGGAAACTTCATGTATTGTCCGAAAATTAATTATATGTAAAAATTGGAGAAGAAGATTCATGAAATTCTATTGATTATTAACAAAAATAGTTTTCTCATCCATTTAAAAGAATGTAGGTATCGGTCAAAAACAAAATTTTTCACCTGATTCTAGGATTGAGACTAGGAGAATATATATTTATATTGAATCAAAAGTGAAATACAAGATGTTTCTAATGGATTTAAATTCTTAATTTCCCAATCTAAAGCTGGAATAGGTGGTTTAAATTGATCAACCATTTTATTTATTTCATATAGGATATAAGAACATTGTTTATATATTGAATAAGGATCTATATTGGTCAAAGGAATACCTGCAATATTGGTACTCTATGCCAGATTATTATTTGAAGAAGTTAAAATTAATAAACTAAAGAGTGGGAAAAATATATACATCAATTATTAAAACAATGAATCTATTATCATTTATGTTTATGTATATGTAATAATATTTATAAGAAATTATGTGATGACTATTAAGATTTTTTTATATAAATGAATATGTTATTTCAAATAAATAATCTTTGTTAAATGTGATACTTTCTTATTTATATGTTACTTAAGATAGAGATATTATTTTTTCTTACTGATGAGAACTATATTACGTATCTTCTTAAAAGGTTTATTCAAGAAAGATTTCTACTCCCATCTCAGTGGGAACCATGTTCAGCAATGATGATAATTGAAATTAAGTGGATCCTATTGAATTCAAGAAACATTTTGGATGTTTTTTATATTTGAGGACATCAAAGTATCATATATTTTATATTTACACCCATTTTTACAGTTATCAAATTGTTCCAAAAATCCTCACTTTATTGATTGAAAGATATTTCTAAGGGTTTTTAAATGTATAATAGATTTTTTTTGAAATATGAATATAAGAAAAAGCATTTTCTATTTGGTTATACAATTTAAAATTTTGTAAGATGTAATGAATGTAGAAAATATATAGCAAATGGGGTTTTTTCTTATTGAATGGTTTTTTATTAACACACTATGATGAAAATTCTAGTCACCTTGATCACTAAAATAGAATACTATGTGGATAGAACTCATTCCATAACACATTTGATGTGGATGAGAAATAGACTGATGATCTCACGGTTTATGTAAAGATACAACTTATTATTGGATATGATAATCAATAAGAAATAAATTTATGAACGAATATATTTCATCATCAAATATCTAACCACATTGATATAGAGTATCACATTATCGTGAAACTTTTGGATCGAAATGAATTAAATCATGAATTTTTTCAAACAAAGTAATGGATAGATGATGTGTTGTCTAAACAACTATCTAATGATTCATTTAAAAGAATGAGGTTGATGTTGGGAGTTCATCATCAATAATATCAATGATAAGGTATGTATGTAAGTCTTCACTCTTATTTTTATTGATAATTTCTTTCTAAATGGGGAAAAAATACATCATTAATCTTCTTTTGCTAATTTTTTACATATTTACAAAATTTATTTACGAATGGGTGGGAAATAACATAGGGTATTCCAAATATATATATGTTTTACTTATTTTTCAATAGATCTCTTATTTATAGGGAGCATGCATTTTTTTAGAGTATTACAAACTGTAATTTAGTGGGGGTGGCATGTGGTGTGTGAGTCCTTGTGAATTTTATTTAATAATTTCAATGAGCATGTGTACATGGAAGGTGTTTGTTTCTATTTTTGACACAAATTTTCAAAAATAAAATGCTAATAAATAATGGATTTATTAATTTAAAGAAGTTTTTATTCTCAATAGGTGTCTCAAATGATATTTCTAGTGTTATCAAAATGATGAGAAAAGTTCATATTTTCTGAATGTAGTACCAAGAGGATCAATGGTTTTGATAGTATGAATATAAATAACTATTTTTTTGGATATAATGGTATTATTAATAAATGTTCTTACTTCCAACAATAATTTCACTCAATAAGGCTTATAATTGTTAAATAAATATTTTTTTCTAATTGGATTGATTTTTAAAGTGATTTTTCTTCCTTGTTTTCCAATAAAATACTAATGGGATATTATTGATACCAATAGCTATTTGGAAGATGTTGATAACATGGGAAAATTATAGAGTGTATTAATTATATAAATGTGTTATGAGATAAAGAGTTGAAATAGATATTTTTATTGTGTTATGTTTTATTATCAATTCATAAATTATATTAAAACTGACATGATATAAGGATTATTCTATAAGGTTAAGGTTCATTAATGTTTTAAGATGTATAAAATTAATTTCAAGTTGTATGAAGAAATATTTTATGATTATATAAATAGTGGTTTAGATAATAATTTATATGTGTTTATTCATTCATATGATTCATTGAGATATTGGATGAGTTGCCTATTTTATATTTGATAAAGGGATTTTCCCACATGAGCCATTTTAGGGGTGATGTTTTTTATAACTGTGTCATTTTCCATACTATTTATTCATAATTTATAAGGTATGACTATTATGTATGATTTAAAAAAACATAGATAATGATTCATTCAGAATGTGTGTAAGTGTCATCAACGACCCATAGAACTACATATGATTCATTTCAGAGTTGTGTATGAGTGATTTGGGATCTGCATATGAGTCATCAATATCCACCATATGAGTCATTATTGAAACATGGGAACATCATATGGTTAATTTTATGCTATGTAGAAGTAATATTGGGGTTCCATATGTGTCAACCATTTGCAAATTTTTTTTTGGAGAAAATCATAATTTATAGAATATATTTACTGGGGAAAATATTTATTTCCAATAATTCCAAAGTTCTTCATTAATGGATTAGACATCACAAAGTGGGATCATAGATTCAATAAAAATATGAGAAATTTCATGATAAATCAAGAATAGTTTTTCCAATGATTGAGGGGTGGCTGATGATCAGTTTTCTACTTGGAATATTTCTTATTCTATCATTTCATGCATGTAACATGGTATTTAAAATTGGAAAGAGAAGTCCATGAATATTTAGACAATTCATAGAGAGTATTAGGATGAGTTTTTTTATATTTGAACTCAAATATTTTGATCTATTTTATTTCAAATTAAATACCAAAAAATGAGTAAGATAGAAAAATTGTATTCACAAGTTATTGTGAATATAAATTCAATGAAAAGGGAACAAAAAATGTGAGAATATTGATACAAAAATTTGAGGTATAATATAATATAAACAGAGTTTCATTGCTACTATAATATTATTAGCCTCTATATTAATGAAAAGAAATATATAAAATGATAACTGATGGTATATGGTATTTTTTATAGAGATATAATTGGTTACTTGTAATTGTGAAAGATGAAAAGAAGATGATGAAATAAACACCTACAATAGTCTATATTAGTGGACGACTCGTATGTTGTTTAAATTAATTTTTATCATTGTTTATGTCGGATTAAAATGGGTGTGGAATTCACATTGAATTTATTAAGATATATGAAACATGACTTCAAGGATAAATCATGCTTTATTTTACTCACAAGTTGATTCTATTGAGTTGTGTGATCATGTTGTAATCCATATCACCAAGGACTATCTTTCTTATTTTTATAAGTAATAATTGTAAGTATTTTGTGACCTTTGTGTTTTTATGAATTTGGATGTTTGATATAG
This sequence comes from Viscum album, assembly GCA_963277665.1. NCBI lineage: Eukaryota > Viridiplantae > Streptophyta > Magnoliopsida > Santalales > Viscaceae > Viscum > Viscum album. Next base: position 368,960,252 of record OY728146.1, read on the forward strand.
AGAATTCCAATACTTTTTAACATAGTAAAAAATTTTATTTCAGATGAAAATTAAAAAGAATTTTGGTCAATGATTTACCCCTAGTGATCTCTAATAGATCCTATAGGCGGTTTTCCACTTCTCAATATAAATAATCTCCCAAAGTGGAAATCCAATCATTTAAAAAACCAAAACAATATGAATCAATTATTAATGAAGTATTTACGATATCTCATTTCTTGAATATTAGTCCACAAATCAAATTGACTTTGATTTATTTTTGGGTATTTTAGCATTAATGAGATGTGATTACTTGGGACAATACCTAGCACACAAGATCAGAGTATAAAAAATTATAGTATATATATAGTGAGATAAAGTATGACTTCAATAAATAATCTAAATTTTATGTCATTCATACTCTCCCTTTTATAATACATTGAGACTTTCATTCCAATATATATAGGTGTAGATACCAGTTTTGAGTCTTCCAATCTATATTTCTTTAAATATTATCTTGTATGCTTATCTTACTATAGAAAGATAATTCCATCATTTGGAAAATATTTATATCTAATAAAATAACTCATCTATACTATCATGGACATATCATTTTTTTTAGTTTTCTCATCAAATTAATTACCTCAACTCTCTTGATCACCTATAAAGATAACATCACCAACATATATAATTACAATGAGATTACCTACATTATTTGATTTTATATACAAGGTATAGAAAAAGTTTCCATTTTTTGAATCACATTATCCCAATGTATCAATATATATTAGATAAATATGACCTATTAGGCTAATTTAGCCCAAATAGTGCCTATTTTATTTTACATGTCATTGTTCCATCATAGTCAAGAACAAACACTTCAATTTGTTCATCCGAAAACTCTTCTTCTATATCACCATTCATAAAAGAATATTTAACATTCGTTGGATATATATTTGAACTACTTATGCATTTAAAATTACAGGAATATTATTATGGGATATAGTATTACAATATCTATACAGTTATTTTCAAAATCTACTCCATCATCTTGTGAATAACTCTTGATAACAAGTATGAACTCATTCATTGGGACTACTAATTTTTTATTTAGATTATTACTGAGCAGCCACATAGTTGAAGTTATATTTTCATATATTTTCCTAGTGACAATATCCCAAGTTCCATTCTTTTAAATCAGATTTAATTCATCATACATTGATCAAAGCCACTCTTTATTCATTAAATCTCCATCCACTAATTATGGTTCAATTCGAGAGATAAGAGTTGTTTAGTTATTTTTTAATTTCTTCCTACTAGTTTCAAATAGAAAATTATTATATCCCACTATATACTCAACATCCTCATGATTCTTAATATTATATTACTTTTAATTTTCAACATAAATATCCTCTTATTGATCTTCACTAGTTTGGCTAGTGTTATCATCTACTACATGTAGCTAATTTTCATTGTTTTGTTCACTAAATTTGTCGTAGATCATCTCATTTTCATCATCAGGATCCAAAAAAATATTCATCACCTAGAATAGATAATGTTGTATTCTTATAAATTATTTTTACATCACATCAACTTATCACCTTATACACACTCTTACTTTAGTATTTGTAGCCTTTTATTTGGGATAGATATCCAAGAAAAAATTCATTCCTCATCCTTCTCATAGAAAATTTCCCATATTTTTATTTTCAATATTAATAATATTAGGACTAAAACAACTTGAATTAGTCCATAGTTGGAGTTTTTTTATATAGAGTCTCATAAGAGGATATATTAGAGTATCATCTCAGCAGACACCAAATTTGAACATACTGACCTGTGCATACAGAATCTCTCCAGTAAAATGTTAAGATGATATATTCTGTTAAAATGGTTCTACCCATCTAAACTAGGATTATAATTTTTCTCTATACTAATATATTTTATTGGGGTGTATAAAAACAAATATAATGATATTTTATTCAATATTTTTTATTATAAGACTCAAATTATTTACTTGTTATCTCCTTACCATTGTCATATATGATCGTTTGGATACAAATCCTCAGTTCCATCTTAATTCTTCAATATATTAACATAAAAATGAAAAAAAAAATTTGAATATCACATTAGTTATTTTGGTGAAATCATCAGTTAATGTGATGAATTAAATACCACCTTGAGAGGATTTTTACCTCCTTGGACTAGAAAATATAGTATATATCAACTCAAGTGGCCTAATTGACTATATTTCTATCGCCATATTAAATATTTGAGTTATATATCACATTTATAGGTTTCACATGGGCCTTCTATTTTAATATTCAGATCAGGAAATTTCATTCAATATCTCTCTTTGAAAATATTCTTATAATTCTTTAAGAGAGGTTGACAAATATATTATTCCACTACTTTTTTCATATATTGATATTAATTTACAATAATTTGGTTGATTATACAATATGAAAAAGGTTATAACTTGTTATTACACCATTAATAACAATTTTTATATCATTTTACTATTTATGAAGTATGTATTTTTCCTAAAATTGGTGTCACTCTCTTTATAAAAAAATTCAATCACTCTCAAAATGTTATGTTTAATTCAATCTAAAAAAAAATGTTGGCTTCTTTTCAAATCATTAATATTAGTTTCTCCATTTTTTTAATTTTTAGAGATATTTCCCTACTAATGGTAATGAAAACACCATCATATACATCAATTTTACTCATGATCTTGGTGTCTCTATTCATGTGTTATGAGCAGCCACGATAACGAATCTACAGTTTTCCTCATTTTCAAGATTTCAGATCAACATAAAAAATAATGGAATATTTTGTTAACTTATGTACATGAGTCTTATTTCCTTAAATACCCTATTTTCATTTTCTTAATGATGTTTTCAAATAATTTTTTATATATTTTATTTTTTGATCAGGTCTCCCACAATTCTAATAAAATTATTCAATCTAGTTTTGTATACGTAACTATGATAAATTTATTCTTATTGTTTACATCCTCTAAAACATACATCCCTTAGTATCCTGAAACATATTCCCCAATTACTACATTTTTTTACTTTATAAGAGATTTTTTTATAAAAAAAATTCTTTATTCCCAAATACTCTACAACACCAAAATTGCCCTTTAAAACCGTCTCTTCCTTAAAAGTGTTGATTCTTTAAAAAATTTCTATCTTGATGTATTGGTCACCTTCCAACATCCAACTAATTCAGTTTATGGTAGGTTTATTTTTTTGAATACCTTAACCTTTATTTTTTTTAGATGTCATATTCTAAAAACATTTCTCATCCATGGTTTTCTTATATTTTCATTTATAACCAAAATTATTTGTTCAAATATATTTGGCATTTTCAAAATTAACATGTTCATATTTTACATAAACTTTTGTAGAATATTTACCAATATTATGTTATTTATCTGTATTCACTTGTACATATTTATCATAGTAATCAACTATTTTTTCATATTTCTTCTCACCCTTAAGATACATTGACTCAGTGGTGCTAAATTCATCATCTTTGTCGATAATTATCTGTTCAAACTCCTATATAACCCATATCCTAATAAGAAAATTTTACACTAAAAATGATTATCTCTAAAATATAATAATATTATTTGTTAATAATTTAATCAATAGGTTTATCACCATTCAAAAACACTTTAATTATGGATTTTATTTCCCTCTTGTTTCGTGTGTTCCTCTCATGGAATTCTTCATTATTTCCTTTTTACTTGGGTTCAGTATAGGTTTCATTTCTTTCTTCTTAAATACTTGATATTTATTTATTTATTTCAACATGTGACATAAAATTCATAAACTATTCATGAAAATATTATTTTGGTTGACTACTAGACGTGTAGTAGTCTACCTATTATTTACTAAGAATACTCTTTCTTTTTGTTCTTAGAAATTTCTACTTACTCCCAGATGAAGTTTTGACATCCTTGTAGATTGTTTCCTATTTATTTCCATGTGTTGTTTCATAAATTATATATTATCCATACATTGAAATGTTTTTACATGAAAAATTTTCACTGAAATGTCTTATTAATCCACCTGAAATACACATTAGTATATATTTTCCTTATTTTACTTACCCTTTACATTTTCTAGTATCTTATAGATGTGGTTAATTATTCCATTTTTTACTTCATCATTTTGCTCATTATCATATTATTCAACAGAGAACACATCCACTTCATCCATGATCTTCTGTTCATTCATGGATCTAAATTCAATTTCATCCTAAGAAATCTTGGTGAATATCACAGCCTTCATCATCTCATAGTTGAGTAGTGTGTTATGTGACTCATATATCAATAATTATTCCTTATCTTCATGGTTTGATATAATTTGACTAAATCTATTGGTAAAATTTCTCAATGGTTAATTTATTAATGTTGAATCATCTAACGTATCCCCAAAACCCCTGATATGAATCACTATATCATTAACATTGGTTAAATAATAATCCAAAATCTCATATTTATCTATTTTTATGTATTAATATTTATCCCACCATATTTGTAATTAGGATTTATTTATTCATGGATTTTTCTTTCATACATGTTATAAATCTTTCCACACATCACCTTGTTTTTTTAAGACCCGTCACATTATTGTAAAATTTATCCAAAACAGATGTAAAAATTCAATTCTCAGTATTCTCATCTACTTCTAAATTTTTTAATCTATATATTTCGTAGGAGAATGTATATAAAGAGGTGAAAATCTCAATGAAATAACATCACTAACTTCCAAAACTTGTGATAGAAAATAATGAATCATCCAGTTATATAATCCTTGAATGTTCTTCCCATTAAAAAAGAGACTCCCTTACTTTTATAAAACTCAATTTTTACATGTTTCTCATTTAAAAGAGTAGGATCTCATAGGGAACCTGGTTAGAAATAATGGTAATTGAAGTTACCAATTTTGATATTATACCATTGAGAAATAGAGACGAATCAGGGGAATTTTTTCAATTTTATTTTAAAAATATTCTGTCTCTATTTTTATGGTCTTTATCTACACACTATAAACACTCTATCATTTGAAATAAAATAATAATGTAAAAAATAGAACATAGGTATTATAACAAGGATAAGTCCCAATCTGGGAACCTAATCGTTTCTAGGTTTGTTTCATGATTAAAGACCTATAGTATCAATATAATTTTCAATTAACAGTGCGAAAGGGGATGTTTTCTTCCTTAACTCTTAAAATTCAATCTATTTTAGTGTAAGAAAATGGAAGAATTCATCCTTGAATCTTTATTGAGTGATATATTCAATACGGGTGTTGTTAATACTAGAAACCCCATTCTCCAACATGTTATCCAATGCTTTCGAATGAATTTGATCAACAACAAATTTTAGGATATGTCTATATCCGAGAATGAGATCTTCTTATTGAATCTTTTCTTTAACTATAAGGTTATTAACAGATCAGCAGAATACACGTTGTCCATCATAAATAAACTATTAGAATGATCTTAGCATGTATGAGATCATGTACAGACACCATGGTTATCTATATTTTCAAAGTCCAGTCTCCGTGTGATTAGAAATAGGATCTAATTATATTGACATAAATGATTAATATAGTAATAGAATTGGTCAATCTTCGCTTTTTAATCTCTCTCAATATCTTTTAAAGAGAAGTTCTTCAACATAGTAGAGTATCAGCTACAAAATTTTTCAATACAAGAAAACATTCTCCTACATTATATTATCTTTATTATTTTAAAAGAAAAAAATTAAAAAAATGTTTCTATAATATAATAAGGAAAATCCAATTAAATTCGGAAAACATGATATTATCATTCAAATTTAGTTAACATAAGAAGAAAATATCTCCATTTTTACCTCATTTATGTCTCATTAAAATATTTATCATTACCTCTATTTAAATATAAATGAGACACAAAATATATCTATCTTTAAAAACTATAAAAAAATATGTAATTTCATTGATTTCATTCCATGATGGCATGAATACAGATTCATGGAATGTCAATACTATTCTTGGTGAAATGATATGTAACATCATTGAATCACATGTAATATAATTCCTTATTCTCATCTTGAATCAGAATTCATAAAAATGATTATTATGTTTAACACCTGAATAAACAGGTTAAGATTCATGTTGATTTATATCAAAACTAATCTCCATGGATATTTTTCAGATTATATAAACCTTTCGATGTTGTAAATTAACATTAAAAGGATCTATTTTCAATGTATTCAATTCAAGTCCATTTTTTATGATAAAAACCCCCTACAATGTTTCAAGTACCTTGTGATGTACTATGGAAAATCTTAATAATTCAGTGAACCTTACAAAGATTTTTATAGCTTATAATGTTTTTACTAATCCTAGTGGACATGCATGGACCTTCATATAATGTTATTAAACAACCATAAGAACTCAATATGATCCTCATTGTGATATAGAACTAAACCTTACAAATTTTGATGTAAAATTATGAAAATCACAAATGCATCTTATGAAAATTCCAGTTGTTAATATTTTTCTGATCCCAATATAGAATTTATATAATTCATTGAATGAACATATATCCTTCACAACACATCCCCAACTATCTTCAAACATCTCAAAAAACACTTCATATATTATAAAACATCCTTCTGAACACAACACAACTATTTTAATATTTATAACACACTCGTCAATAATTTCATTGGGTTATTCATACATAAATACCAATCATGGATGGAATAATTCAATGAAAATTCAAGATAAGGTAAAATAGCTTCACCATTAATAGGTTCTAATAAATTTCATATAGTAATGAACAATTTCTCCATTTTTGGAAAATCCATTCTAAAAAAAACTACTGAAAATGTGTTCGAAATAGAGATATATTTATTTTTTGAATTACTCTATTGGAATTGATTATATATAATACATTTTCTTGATTTTATCAAACTAGAAACAACTGTATGTGATTGTGTCCTTAGAGAACTAAAAAATAAACATGGTATAACAAAATATAGAGGTAATTATAGGTTGGACCTAATTGATATGGGTATAAGGGATGATTCGGAACCTGTGAAGAGTAAAATAAGGAATTTTCTTCCTCTATTCTTATTTACTGTTTCTAGAAAATAGATATTCTATATTTTCATCATCCTTATTGGTGTAATGGTTATAGTGCTGTTTTCATAAAATATTAGGAAAATATTGTTCATAAGTGATTTGATTTTAATGGGGTTACATTCATATGAATCTCAATATTTAATGTAATATTTAATACATGTGGGTTTAAATTGAGTTATAATTAAATATTTATAGCACACATAAATCAAGATTTAATTTCATTAAAATTTATATAGTAATGTTATAGACCCGACAATATTTATAAATATCTAAAATAATGTTTTTGTCATAATATATTATTTTTTGATGTTCTTCCTGTCAATATTCATTGGTATAATGGGTTACTTTGTTATATAGATTTCAATATGTGATCATGTGAATTACATATATAAGTAGAACATTGAGTGGTATATGAATATTTTTAAAGGATTCATTAAAAATAAAAATCATATATAAGGTTGTATATCTATGTGATATATTTTTGATGAACTCAATGAATTCCATATTCACTACCTATTTTTTGTGAATAAATGTAGTCTCCTTAAATATCATCATATATCATGCCTTATTAGTGATGATATTTCTTGAAGATATGTTTTCACAATAATAATTATAGAGTGTGATAAGAATTTATATTATGTTTTATATATGTTTATAGGGGTTGAACCATATTTTAAAACATGAAAATTAATTACTAGATATTTTAATCCATCAAGGGATGAAATATATATATTAAATTAACATAATTAATGGTTTCTTGGATGTATTTTAGAACATTTTTGTAAAAAACATCTATAAATATAAACACACATTAAAAATTATTTATATTACTAGCAAAGCAACACATGTAAATGTATTTTCTTATAATGGTTAGGAAATATATATATATTTTTTGTACACAATGTAACATAAAAAATATATAACGATTAAAAAATATAGTTACTCTTATAGTAGAATAATTTTTTTTGATTACTAAGGAAAAAACCAACATATACAAATATTTCATTAATTGGTATCATATATAAAATATGGATGTTGGATTATTTAGCATTCTAATGGTTTATTTTCTAATGAAAATTGAATGATAACTATGGTGAGATTCAAATTAATGAAATTATGATTCATGAATGGGAATTTAATATGGAAATATATGAGGATAAACCATTTATAATGGCATCATAATATGTAAAAGTATTTTATAACCCAGAACCTTCAAAAATAAATAATTTAATTGTCTTGATGTTGACTCAAATAACTAATGGTTAAAATGAAAATTCAATTAAGGATATCCCATTTATTGAGATGCCATTATCATTTCCTGCGGGTACCAAAGTAGATGATTCCTTATGTATCATAGGAGAGCACATGGAGGGGATTTTAATGCCTAATAGAGGGGGGAAATCCATTAAACCTATAAAGTAAAATCGAGTTCAATGAATAGGTTAAATGGAACCGATTGGTTTTATCTCTATACAATTTGTTTCCCCATAATATGATGGATTATCTATAATATTTATGTAATATAAATTCAATTTTTTAATTTTATACAGAAAATTATTTTGATGCCTTCAAGTGCTACAAATCTTGTAGAATAATACAATGGGGATATTAAAATAGAAAATGTATTAGAATTTGACCAAAAATCTAGAGGTGAGTGAAACACTAGTGGTGAGAATGTAATAAAAAGTGATATGGTTGAAAAATAATGGAGTTTAGTAGTGTGGAAGTGTTATTAAGAATTATTTAGGTGAGAAGTAAATGTTGAAAATGACATGTTTTATGAAATGTAAATTTCTAACATATTGAAACCAACTAGTTCATTTTCATTAGTTAAAAAAGTTATAGGACTCTAATTCACATGGTTATTTATAGATATACATTCTTCAATGTGCAAAAACCATTAACATAGGCCATTTTGGATGAAATTAGTGATATTTAATGATATATTTTCATTATTTTACTAAAAATAATTAATGAAATATTGATTTAATCTTTATTTTCCCATGAAGAGTACAATTATATTACAATATTATAAGGTGAAATTCATAATAATGGTCATTGGGAAGGTTCATTGAGAATTTCATACAATTGTTTTGAAATATCATCATAGGGATATATAAAGGAATATAAAAACCAGGACACAATCTATATACATACAGATCAAATACTATGAATCCTAGAATGATTTCTTTGCCTTCGGGAGGAGGAATCATTTAACGTAAAATGTAACTGGTATTATTTCATTTAACATTATGGGTATTAATCAATTTTGTTGAAAACTAAAAATTTATAAAACAAAAAACGAGTATAGAAAATAAACATCACGCATTGAAGCCACCATACCACACTTATAAAGAAATGATGATATACACTTCACATAAATAAAAAATTGTATGTATTATAATTAAATAGTAATAATTTTATGAAATATGAATAAATAACAATAATATCTTCCATTGATTATATACAAATAGCTAAATCAAAATATCAATCCATTTCTATCCCATATCATATTCTATGGAAGGAGGATCATATAAATAAAAAGCAACAAATAGTAGATGAAAATACAGAAAATGTATAGTAATAAGGTATAATTATGATATATTATAAATTATTTCACCTATAAAATAGTATTAAATAACATGTACTACATATTTATATATATATTTATCAAGTTTAGACAAAAAATAATTATCTATTATAGCTGAAGAACGAATACATTTAGTGGATTTTATGATTCCACCACCTTCCCATTTTTCATATAAGCCATTACCTTAAAAATATTTTCTAATCGAACATACTAAATTTTCCACAGCAATTTCTCCTTAATGTATAAAAAAATATCACCAATAAATATCTTATACTAAAATTATTTATGAAAAAATTGATAGTGATTTATATCTATTATCATACACTCATTACCTTATTGTGATAGTTCTAATGTAAAATATTCATGGTGATATTCTACATAATAACCCACAGTCTATGGAAAATGTGAGTGTAGGTATTCACATATCTCATGAGTAGAGAACCAAGATACATGTTCGCCTTGATTATCAACATGTTCACATAGCTGATCATATGATTGGAACATTCATAGAATCACTTTTTAATTTTATAACCACAAATAATGCTAATAGGGTATACCATTTTGAATTTATTGTACATGAAAAAACATTTAGACATAATGAAAAAATTTATAATATGAGGTATGTTATTACAAAATGATATACAAAATGTGAACCAAAATTTTGAGTTAAGACAATCTAAAGGATCAACTAATATATTTAACGGGCCACCAAAGATAATCCTTACGCATTATTTGTCAATACTACATTTTTTAACATAAAAATTTCTTATAGATAAAAACATTCAAAATAGAAATATGGAATGAATTGAATATGATGAAAAAATTAATAGAGAGGCCTTTACTAAGGTGATTGGTCTTCGGAATGTAATTAAAATTCTTAAAAATTAATGGTTGGGAGCCTCTATTGTGAATGTACACAAGAGTTACATTTTCATAATTTTTTTTCTAATAATTTAATTAATATGCTAATTATTGTTTAAAACAATTTATAATTTATATAGTAATATAATATAATGTAAAATAATATTGGTGTTAGGTGCACAACCAAACTGTGAAACAAAATAATATAGAATTTATATTTGTGGATTGATGTAATAAAATATTCTCTGATGAATTAGTTCTCATATTCATCCTGCTAACATCATAAGAAAGAAATTATGCATGAAAAAAAATTTAATCGTTACCTCATTAAATTTTGAATAACCATGAGGATTCTAACCATCATCAAATATTATTTCATAAAGAAAATAATTTATGGTCCCTCTAGATCATGAAAAGATCTATATTTTTATGGATTCATTGATCATTGATTTTTGGGTTCTATCACAGAGAATTAGTGACATACTTGATATATCTTTGATAATATAAAATCAATCAATTTGATCTATGAATGAAAATCATATTTAACAGATCTAATCATAGATTTATATCTATTTAAATAATGTGAGAGATTATAGGAAAAATAAAAAATAATTATAGGAATTATCTATCTGTATATTTGATTTAATTTCCGTATAATGGAATATTTTTTATGAAAATTTCGCTGAGGCGCTTTAATAAAATAATCCTTCTAAATTAAACAACATGTGACCCATATGTCTTAGTGTAAATGTCATGGATGTTGTAAATTTTTTTCCACATACTTGTATCACTTATAACTTATTATGTGATAAAATATGTAGGACGATCTTGACCTTCCTATACTAAAATATTTGAAATGAAACATGAATAAAATAGTAGTTTTTATAATTTTCATACCCATTTTGACTTAAAAATCAAAAATACGATGAGAGAGAAAATTAATTCCTATTATTATATAATCTAATTATAGTGAATTTATTTATTTTATTAAAACATTAAAACTCAAACATATCATGGCCCCTCATGTGGGGTGCACAATGTCTTAAACTCCAATTCCCTAGAATTGGCTACGCATTTGAATATGATTAGTCTCTGGCCATCAATCCCCTTATCTTGATAGCTGTTAGTGTAACTTATAGAACAAGATTGGTATCTAGAAACAAATAAAGGACCATAAGTAGACAATGATTCATCAGTGAAAATAAAACTATTCCCATTAATACATTTTCATTAATATAATCTATTTTTCATGTGATATCTTATAAAGTAGGATAAATAAGTTATGTCACCATCCTTTATTTATTTATTATTCCAGTGTCCATACTGTATATAGTTAACTTCTTCTACCATGTCTATGTACTTACTGAGTGTATTAATATCCTATTATATCATGCCCAAGATATCTCTTCCAAAACATAGAAGAAACAAATCATGTCTCCATAATTAAACCAATGTAATATCACAAATGATACACCCAATACAAGCTACCTCACCACAACATAAGAGTTATGGTTTTTGTTTGGAATTGAAGTATATGATTAAATGGAACATGTTAATAATGATCTCAACTGAAGAGGCCAATACACATTATTCTAGATAGGAACAACCATTGATAATTCAAATATGTGGTATTATTATTATTAGGTTAGTCCCTATGATCTCTTTAACTTGAGATCGTTATGTGAAAACATTATTAGAATAAATTCTCAATGATTATGAGTCCCTAGAACTTTATAGTCAAATGTTGTCTATATAATTTAATTATAAAGAATCTAGAACATTTAAAAAATTAGTAATATTATCATAAAAAACCTCAAAGTTATCATTATATTTGGTAATTGATATTAACTTTTGTGAAAACATGTTATCTATAGATAGTAAAATACGTAAATAACTGGAGGAAGTAAAGTAAATATGATGGTAATATAAACACACACACACACACACACACACATATATATAAGTAAAATTGTATATATGTAATAATAATCAAAGTATATACATATGTTGGGTCTAGGGAACACAATAACGACACTCCCACATTAACTAGTGCCAAATGATACCAATCATAAACCTATAAACTCTCACATAGGAATCATGCTTCTATTGAGATATGGATTTAGTTATGGTGTCTATCATGTTTTCCTTTTTGGATACTCATCTTACTAAGACTTCACATCTATAAATAAAATCCCTAGATATATGAATGCTTTTAAGTCTATGATTTTTCCTCTAGTGTGACCTAGGATCATCAGAAAGTATAACTACTATAGTATATCACTGGGCACTTTAACAAGTTCTCCACTTCTATGTATAATTATAATATCTGGGGAAATTTTTTGAATCCATAGTACGTCCATAACTACATTGTAAGATGATTTTCACTTGGATTCCAGTATAGAATTGGAATTCATGGAATATAACCAGATTTTCTATCTCACTGTAGCACCATTCAAGTAAAATACATAGCCTGACTATGATTTTAGATCATAATGATCTATTTATAATCTAATATGAGTGTATCCCTACACTATTTTCTCTTTAAATCGTCCATATACTAGGAACATATCCTTTTTATGTCTCAAATACTTCAATGTTTTTTTTGATAGCTACCCAATGGATCTCTCTTAGATTTACGTATTATTTTATAACCATTATTAATGAAAATGAAAAACCAAATCAAGTATATAACATGTAATTCATGATATATCCCACTGCTAAATCATATGGTATTACACTGATACTCTCAATATACCCCATTATTTGTGGGAAACTCTTTTTTGAGGGATCAATACCATATGAAATAAAAAAAATACTCCCTCAAATTATAATACATTGTACCATTAATTAACTTATCAATATATATAATTTTACATAGACCAAAAAGACATGGAGATATATCTCCATATACCTTTATTCATAGAATATATACTTTTTCACCTAAGTATTCCATAAAGAATCATTAATTTAACCATGTCATAAATGAATGTATGTATTTCACTTAATTTCTCATAATTAATATGTCATTAGAAATAATACTACGAAATGATGGCTATCCCAGAAACCATTGTATAAACACCTAGATTTCATTCATTCTTCATGAATCCAAAATATCTTACTGCCTCATAAAAATGAACATTCCATGGTCATGATCCATTATCCAATAAATAAATGGTTATATACAGCTATTATAAATCATTGTCCCACATTGAAATAAAAAATCCCTTGGGTGTAATCATATCGACATTAACATCACATTTAGAAAAATAGTTTTGACATCAATTTTACTAATATCATAATCATGTATCGTTTTTATTTCTAGTAATATTTTCATATGTTTTAGAATCATGAATTGTGAGAAGTTTTTTCATAATCCATTCCTTGATGTTTCTCAAAACCCTTAAAAATGTGTTATTATTTATAGGTACTAATTTTACCATCAATGTCCAATATTTTCATAAATACCTGTTGGCATCCAATAGGTTTTACATTGGATACCAGATAAACAAAAATCCAAAAATATTTTATGACATGAAATTAATATTAGAATGCATAAAATATTTCCGTATATAATTATCTATTCCATTTACATATTTCATCTAGGTTAGTGGTTCATAATCTACAAGGAATAATGTTTCACTAAACCGAGTAACATGAAAATAATATATCTATAGTTCTATTGCCGCCATTGTAGACCTATGAAATACTTGTTTCTAAATAATGTATTTATATCCCACTATTGATTATGTATAATTTTAATGTATCACATATTATACATATGGAGTATATGATTTATAGAATTTAATCTTGCTTCAATAATTTCCATTCGAAATGTGTTTACTTTTAAGAATATGTCATGTATCACCCTGATAACTTTTTATCTAATGGTTTGTATAGGTAATATACTTTTATTTATTTGGGATAACCTATAAACATTCAATTCATGCTTCAGGATTTTTGTTTTTTATTACATACTATTTTAAAAAACACCTCATTTCCTTATACACATTTATGAGACAGAGTAGGTTTCATTCCATACCATAACTCATACGGAATCGAAATTGTTGCCTTAGTTGGTGTTTTTATAATGGTATATATGATCACCTACTTTGTGTATCCCCAATGGGATAATACTAATGTTTCATGAAACATCATTAACGTTACCATGTCATGTAATGAATTATTACCCATTTCACTTACACAATTCCACTGAGGTGTATAAGAAGTGAGTTGGGAGATTATATCACTCTCTATGAAGTGATCAATTAATTCATAGTTTCGATATTATCTACCGTTATCTAATTCTAGATTCGTAATATTCGTAACATGTTGGATTTTAATATTATTTTGGTATTCTGTAAAAATAATAGATAAATCTATCTTTTACATCATTAAGTAGATTTAACTATATCCACTAAAGTCTTTGATAAGTTTACGAATTATGAAAAAACCACCCATTCCAATAATAAAAATGGAAATCATACATCAATAGTAATAAATTCCAATTGTTTTTTATCTCTACCCCTCTTCACATTGAATGGTTTTTTGCATTTTACCTTATAATGAAGCATGAAATAGGTTTAGGGGTTTAAAATAAATGTATTGTAGAAACCAAACATGTTGTAGTTTATTTAAATGCTTCTCATTTAAAATACCAATCCTGAAATGACACAGGAATGTATGATATGATTCATTCTCT
Source organism: Viscum album (assembly GCA_963277665.1). Taxonomy (NCBI): domain Eukaryota; kingdom Viridiplantae; phylum Streptophyta; class Magnoliopsida; order Santalales; family Viscaceae; genus Viscum; species Viscum album. Next base: position 368,975,532 of record OY728146.1, read on the forward strand.
CTATATATTTCAATGACATAAAAAACAAGTTTAAAAAGTTCATGTATATATAATCCATTTTTAATATTATCCTTACCTTAAAAAAATTTATCCTTGTAAAACATGAAATGTATATTTTCAAACATTAAATAAAACCCTATAGTGTCCAAAATAATTGTTGACGTCATGTTTCTTGTAATAAAAATACAAATTATTCAATATAAAAACTAAACCACTATTAATATTATTATGGTAATCTATCAATATTAATGTTAGCAGCATCGAACTATTTTATTCTCATAAATCCACCTCAATATTTTCAATCATTTTGAATGTAATTGTATCCAATGGTTTAATAAAATTGAGTGATGCACATATTTCATCCAATGCCCAAATTTTTAATATAGACAAAATTTATTAAATGTAATATATACCTAAAGAAGAAGTATTTCATTTTTATATATTCTTAGTTATTCAATTCATCTTATAGTGGCCCTTCATTCCATATTAAAAAAACTACTTTCTAATCACTTCTCTCATGGAGTATCTTTTTATTCCTAGAAGGGTGGTGTTTTAATGTATTTATCATAATATTAAATATCAATGCCTTAGATTTTTTGTTCCCCCTTTAGTTCACAATATGAACTAAAGTATTAGAATTATTCATACGCTTATCTTATTGGATAACTAAAACCAATAGGTTTAGTGTGAATTGTGCATGTTATTCATCTTATAACAAATAATGATATGTGATATTATGTGTAGAAAATATGAAATAATGAGATCAATCTCTAGTTATGGGTTTAAATATAACCCATTGTACTATATTCTATTAATGTCACTAATAATGTTGATTACATGAGGTCATTTTTAACTCCCTTTAACTATATTTGACCTATGAAATGAATTGGATATCTAATACCCCTCTGGATGTTCTCCCTCCTAATATTGCTCTCGGGGATCAGATAGAATTTTATAGGCTTCTATGTCCCTATTCATTTTCTATATCTCATCGAGCATGGTAGAAAAAATGATACATTGGATATATATCACATTATTATTATTATTATTATTATTATATTTATCGTTATACAACGTGATAATTCACATGTGGAGTTGATGACTAGAATTTTGTGGGGCCTGAGATAAAACATTTTATGAAATAAAATTTAATATAAAAGTTCTAGTGCTATAAAATTATAGAATTTATTTTCATTAAGTAAATTATTCAATATTATGTGTTATACAGAACACCTATTTTAAATGAAATTCTATACTATATAAATATTATTATTTAAATATAATCACTATATCCTAGTCATTATTTTGGTATGAACGAATAATAATAAATGTATTATAAAATATGTGTAGTTATTTTTTTCGTAATAACGTATGTATCCAATAAAAAATTGGTTATTAATAGGTAGGAAATGAAGATATAATATTTCAATGGTAAAATATATATTTTTCAAAAAACCATTTTTATATCTGTAGATTAATTTTTCTATATATAAATAATCCCTATTGAAAAATGATTTAAATGAAATATGTTTATTATATATATACATATCTAATATAATGAATTAATATTCATTTAATTATGGTTATTTGATAATTATTGGAAACTTAGTCATTTTATCCAATAAATATATATTTTCTTCTATTAATGATTTTCATACTTTTTGTGCAAGGAATTTAAATTTAATTTGAGCAAGTTTTATTAAAAAATATTTTGAAAAAGTGAAATATTATTTCAAATCAAAAATTTCAACTTATCTTCGACATAATTTTATAATTTTTCAAAAAAAAATGATTTTTGATTGAATAAGTTAAATATACTAATTTTTTAAAAAATTAATTTATTTTCATTAAGTCAAGTAATTTTAAAAGATCTATGTTGTTTTCAATTTGGTTATACAGTAACATAATTTCCATTTGTACAAAAAATTCTATGTAATTCAATTTAAACCATCATTAAATTTTATTTTTGCATAAGTTCATTTTTATTCATAAGAAACAATTTTCTAAAAATAAATATTTATTATGTCTTATACATATATATTAAAATTAATTTTAACTATTTCAAAAAAACTAATAATTAAAATTTGATTACATATTTGGTATCATAATTTTTCAATTTAACACCAAGGTAAATTTCATTTCTGTTCATTATGTATAATTACCATTGTAAATATTTTTCACCCCAATAAAGGGTAAATCAGGTTATTAAGGTAAAAAATACTATTCTAAAACATTATATATATATATAACATTACATATTTATATTTAATGATATTTTTTAACCACCATAAATAAATATAAATGTATGGGGATAATTGGTTCCATTTTTCCTTGATAATGATCTACATATTATTTTATGTAAACAATAAATAAAAAATGTCACTATCATTTTTTTAATATCTCGAATATATTTTAATTTGGGATAAAAATAATATAATATAAGTTATAAGTGGTAATTTTTTATATTAATACATTATTTTTATTTTTATATTTTTAAAATTTTTAGTGATGGTATATTTACCTTAAAAACATACGAAACAATAATATAGCACTTGAGCAGGTAGTAGATAAATCAAGATAGATGATTTTAAAAATAATAAAATCAATATTTTATGGATTAATTATAGTATTCCATGAATTTAAAAGGTATAAATATATTAAAATTACGGATTAATGTTATTTATATTCTAATTCTATACTTGTATTGATTTCATTGAATCCAAATTAAATGAATAGTCCAAAAAATTAATTTCATTATTATTTGTGATAAAAAAAAATTTATTAAATGGTTTAAATGAAAAAATTTAATTAAATATGGAAATTGGAATGGGAAATGGTATAAATTTTCATCCATGGTACACTTTTTATGACCTTTCTACCTTATAAGAAAATTTATTTCCGTAAAGAGTGAAATTTTTTTTACCATGGTTAATGTTAAAAAGGGTTGACAAGGGAGTTAAACCATATTATAATGTCTAAAATGAAACATAAACATGTACAATTTTTTTTTGTTAATTTTATTTTTTTCATTATAATTTACTATATTTTAAATTATCTTCATTTGTTTCCACATTACGTGATTATAATATTCACTATATTATAAATTTCTTAATATTTATTGTTGTGTCACTCTACTCACTTGTAAAATTGTCCACCATATCTCCTATTACTCACACCTTGTGAACCATTTATCTCAACCAATATCTACCAAAATTCCTTCAAAAACTTCCTCCCCACGATGTATAGTCTTTTTTCCCATCAAAAAATCAATATAAAAGATTTAATGTGTTAGCCAAATGAGCTTTCCAAAAGAATAGGTATAACACTGAACTTATTTCATTCATTTTGTTTCTACTTATACATCCTTCAATTAAATAATAACCATATTGATATAAAGAATAAGTATTAAAAATATAATTATATTTTATGATCTATGTACTATAACCCTTATTCATATCTATAACCATACTATGGGAAATGAAAACATCGCACATGTTAATATGTTAAAGATCACATCCATGAAGCAATATTTTCTGTTTTTCATCACTATTTCATAAGGATAGTAATTATGACATATTTAATGAATAAATATAATATATATATATATGGAATAATTATTATTCCTTAAATGTAATATATTATTTACCTTCTTACACGTTCTCTTTTAAAAAAAATTAACATTAAAGTTTGTTTGTAAATGTATAATACCACCTCTATGAAGTGATGTGATTCATTTTCCATGTTCTTATTTTAGGGATGATTATAAAATTTTAATAAATAGATAAAAATGATAATTTTTAATGATACTTATTATTTATATGATGTAAAAATAACTATTTGACTATGTTCAACCTATCAAAGGAGTATTTTGATTATGATCCAAACGTCCTTAAAACACATTGCGCAAACATAACCATTTTAACAAATATTTATGGAATAGTAATTAATTAAATTAAATGTATAATATTAATTTAATAAACCTAAAAAAGAGTTCTTAATAAATTATAAAATTAATATAGGTTTATTATAGAAGATATAATGTACATACATTATGATTCAGACTCTCTGTAAGGGGTTTCTGAACACAATTTCATCCCATTTTGTTATATTACTTGTTCATTTTCTATGTTATGCCAACATTATGTGTCTAATTACATATTAATATTTTATATTTTATTTCTCCTTTTTATGAGTATTTACATTATTTTTCACATAATTACATATTGATTAATTGTCACATCAATTGTTTGATTTTGTAAGGATTTCTCCCTTTACATTTGTTTTTGTGATACATATTCCATATTAGTCACTAATTTATTTCATGAGGTGTACATATATTCACATTCATATTTTATATAATTAAAATATATTTATTTATTTAATTTGATGATTAATTTGAATCTATTTGTTTCATGGTGATTGTAATTCAAAAATTTCTATAGAAGTAGGGTTTTATTTCAAAATCTCATCATTATTTGGGATTGTTTTTGTTTATATTTATATTAGTGGAATTATATGATTTTTAAACATTAATAATAGAATATTTTATTATTATATGGTTATTTATGTGATTTACATGTATTATTTTCATTTTTACCTTCTTTGGAATAAAAAATACTAAGATTAAGTTTTTAAAGAAAATAGACTTTCTTTTTATATTAGTTTCGAAAACATTTTTTACCATATAAATAATTTATTTAAAATAAATTCAAGAATATTTTTACTATTCACCAATGGTTTATTAATTAATTTTAACCTTGTTTTACATTCTATAATAAATCTTAAAAGAAATATTCTTGTCATTTTCTAAAAAAGTACTTTTTACCATGTGGATATGTTCTTTTTTTAGCATTTAATGGGAGAAAACATTTTCCCACCATTATTTATATTATTTTACATGACTGCCCCTTTACAAATTTCATTGGTGATTTTCAAAAAAAAACTCCTAATATTATGGAAATTTTTTTATTTTAAATATATTATTTAAAAACAATTTTTTTCCTTATAAATGTTCTAATATACTTTTAAAGTATTTTAATCTTTCTCAAAATTATATATTGAATAGTATTGTTTTTGGGGATATATTCTAATGATAATATCCAACATATAACTATTGAAAGATATACTCTAATGATACTATCAAACATAGGTACTTTGGAGGCTCTCTTCAATGAATTTAATCACTTACTGATATGATTATGGAGGACCTTATGTTGTTTAATTGTGGTAAATAAAGTTGTGTGATATATCATTACAAATTATTCAAGATACCTATGTATTTTCTAATTTTAAATTTAACATAATCATAGATATATAATTTCATAGACATATCTACTGATTACGATAAAATCTAAAGACTAAATCTCGAATTATTGATTTATAGGTGGATGTATCTAGAAAATTCCCTTATATTCCTTGAGAAGTTCTAGACTTCCCCTTGATAGTAGATATCATTGGGTAAGTCTAATTAAATATAATCATATGTATCCATTTATTCTTTAATTTTATTCTTGAATCAATTATCAAGAAAATATTTGATCTGTTCGAAGGATCCTTGGGAAGCGAGATTGATCTTGTTAGTGCACAGGTGTAACTCAGGTATTGTCACTTAAGGGGTCTCCAAGATTTTCATCAACAAACTAATGGTTGAAATTATATTCCATTTTGGGCCATTATATGGAATGTTTTTCCATTATTGTTGTTTTTATTCCATGTGTAGATACAAATTCTTGGTAGGAACACTTAACATACATAGGATGGCCCGTGAAACCCTAGTTATGATTGATTCTCTGACCCTTTCTATGTTTTGTGTTATTTGAGTAATATTTCAAAACATGTGGAATGTTGATATCTCATTTTTTCGTTGATATTTCATTTATTAATTGTGTAATTTTTCACTCCTAGTATAATTACTTTTTATGATATATCATTCCTTACTATGTTACACCTATAAGAGGTTTTATGAAGAGATAGTGGAGTCACTTTTTTAGGGATCAAGTTGATTGGTGGCCAAATATATATTGGATTATTACTTATAGGGGGTGTTCAAGCAACAAGACTCATTATATGAGGCTCTATTAGGATGATTAGAACCTGATCCTATAATATTGATCCCAAGGTAATTCTACACATCATTGTATGAGTCCCTATTAGTGATGGTATGACCTATCAATGGGTTATGTCCATGCATATGGTAAAGATTAAATTGTGTGGGTGTGCCATGTGTGAATATAATTCGAGGAAAATTGGTAGTTAAGTGATATGGGAGATAATTTCCCTTCAAGGAAAGATTAGAGTGTTTCTTGAAAGGTGGAATAATAATTTTTCATATAGGTGGAATGTGTTACTTAGCATGATATAAGCAATGCATATGGTTATGTATTCTATTCTTAATGCATAGCTCTAATGAAGATATTATTTCATTTTCATTACATATTTGTTATCACATGATCTCTCAATTATTTGTTTTTTGTTCTTGAGTACATATTTAATTTACATCATGTCATACACTTCTATTACAAATTCATTTTTGTTAATGACGCATTGGTTGTGTCATACTATATTTATACTAAAGCCTTATATGATCATCTCTGTGAACATGAAATATTCATGACTAGAGATATGGAAAAGGTAAAGGTCCCTAAAACAGGTGGCTGAGGAACATGCATTTGGGAGATGAACATGTTACCCGAACATACTCTAGATTCATGTCCCTACACTTTTATTTGTTATCCTTTCCAATCACATTGTTCTAATTGTTGACCTTCCACATTTGGGGTCTATAGATAAATTTATAAATGTTATTTCTCATATTGTTTTGGGTATTTACCTATTTGAGTTTTGGTAAACCTCTTTGATATGGTTGTTTTTTATTTGATCCCTGGTTTTCAAGCCTTATTCCAGGTGGGTTTATTTTGGGAGGAAGCAGGACGAGTTGAATAAAGTAGAGGATTATGCATCATGGATCAATGGATTATTATATAATCAGGTTAACAATACCGTGTAAGATTTTGTTGCATCATAGGGATATCAAGGGAATAATTTTGGATTGATATCGTTTTGGGGCATAGTTAAGACATGTTAGAAGGTCTAAGTGTATACATTCTCATTTAAGCTAAGATCTGGGGAAAGGTGAGGATGTCTACGATATAAGGGACTTGGGGTGTGATTTACTTAGTTCTTCCAAATCAGTTACCATTATTGTGTGTTGATAGGTTTTACCATATCCTATATCATGGGTTTCTACATTTAATTGTGTGGACTATTAGGTTGTGTGATAGTCCTTCAGTTTTATATTATTTTTAATGTGATTCTAACCATGATCCTTATACATGGTTTGGTCGGGTAGTCTACAATCTGGTCCTTTGTGCTACACAATAGTCCTAACTATGTAATCATATTCTATATCAGTGTCTGTAATGTTGTTCCTTGGTCTTCTTTTACAGGCTTCCTATAAATACCATAAACCCCTCTTAACAATAATCTACCCCATATCTACAACTCAAACCCTATGCACCCCAAAATGTATTTTGAAGCCCACTGGAGAAATTTTTAATCACATTCCATCCCCTCCTTCCATTGATCAATATATATGGATCCAAACCTTTTAGAAGCGACCATTGAGCATCCTCTATCAACCAAACAATATGTTTCATCAGATCTATGTGTTCCCTTTGATGATTTTGAAGTAAAGTGGAACTATAAACCATATTGTATCTTGATTATTATTCACGTGTTCTCTAATTTTGTGGTGGGTGGTCTAGAACAACTCATTAAATTTTTGTCTTCAATACATTTAGTATATCCAATAATTATGATCAGACTAGAAAATTTTGAGCACAACATATAAAATTGAATAAATTAATGTTGTTGATAATCACATTTCATAGACCTCCCACATACCACATTGGACCTATTGGCATTGAGACCAAACATGTGGCCAATATAGTGGTGATCCTACCATTGGAATAATATTGAACTAACAAACATGTTAATTTGAATTTTGAAAAAATACGTTAATTGTAGTTATTTCTTGAGATAGTATCACACAGACATAAAGTCAATTAAATTAAGTTTATTAATTTTGGCATGTTAACCTGATGAGTTGTGTATATATTGGAATGTTAAAGACCTTTGGCCTAAATTGATAAATATAATGGAATTGTTTACATTATTATGGTAATTGGAAAACAGAATATGTAAATGTAAGTTTCTATAAAAATAGTATTTTGATATATTGATCATTTTATAATATGGTGACATATATATTATTTTTGATCTCTTGCCATGTGAAATTCTTTCTTACCTTTTTCATTGAAATAAAATTGTTGTGATGGATTCTTGAGGGTGGGATGTAACATGTCTTGTTTAGTTTTTCCTATTCATGACTTATACATGTGATTGGTTCTAGAAGGCACCATATATGATGCTCGGTGGTAAGGTTCTTGGTTACAACCTCCACTTCTGAGTGTGATTCATCATTTATGAAATTTCCTGAGGGTAATATGCATAGGACAAAGACTACCTAAAGTTCAGATGCATAGTCATTGGAAGTCTAATTGGGAGATTCTTGAACCTATGTGTTAGATGATTTATTTCCTAAGGGAGGTTTTCACTATTTAATGATGTGATCTGTTTAATTCATACTTGATAGGATAATCTACCAACAATATGGATGATTCATCATAGGCTGGAGAATCCACCACATGATAGAGATATTTTTAACTGTGTTGAAGTGCGTTTGACTGACCCCTGGTAGAAACCTATAGTTAAGGTGTCAGTGGATTAATTTCATGTGAAGTACTAATTTATTAAATTTATGTCATTTTTTATCTCTTCATTTTATTAACTATATACTCATATTGGGTTTTTAGATGGAGTTGGTGGTAGTCCACTTATTTGTACTCACACCCTGTTTAGGTCACCGTTTAGTACCCGTATAGACTTCATGGATGTAGGAATCGACTTGGGTAATGGACCATATTGTTGATTTTCTTTCTGGATTGATTGATGATTAAAGATATTATCAGTATAAGTTTGGGTATATGGGATTTAGATTTTTTTATCAATTTTTTTATCCAATTTTATTGTTGAATTTAATCACACCATTTAGTTAAATTACACCTATCATTGTGTAGTTATATTACTAATTGGATATGTTTGAGTTCTCTTTTGTTATGATGTGTTTACTTATTGAATATCTATTTGGTTTTCCATTGTTAAATTCACTCTTTTCCATAGGGTATAGTATCCACACAATTTGTTTTACACCCTCTCAAATATTCAATGACTTCTAGCATACTGGGCGATGTTCCTGAGGTTATGTAACTACCCGACTTGATCACATAATCAAGTAATAGGTTGTGTACATTACAAATTGGTACCAAAAAGTTTTATATTTTTTTGTTCTTTAATGTATGGGAATGGTATAATGGTTATTGTGATATGATGATACCTCATACTGAAATTGTGTATGGGAGTATCTAACCTATGTATGATGGGAAATATGAGTTACCATGGATGGAATTGTAGTTCATATTAATTTCATGTGACATAATTTATGTTATTTCACCTTGGTGATTCACATGATGTGTGCTTTTTTAATTGATATTTTACTCGTGGTCTAGTATGATATATGCTGAGTATGCATGCACCATGGTAGGTGCATAGAGATACGTGTTGATTAGATTTTTTTATTCTAGGGACTCATTTATTGTATGTGACAAATCATTTCATTGGAACATTGAAATAAAATTACATGATATTCTTGATAAATGGGAAGAACAAAATTCTAATGTTATGCCAAATTTTCTTATTAATCCATGTATAGAAAATCATTGATCTATTAGATCCCTATTTTTTTAACTTTTGAGTAAAATCTTTTTTTGTAACCTATGTTATAAAGAGCGTGTTAGTCATTTTTATAGATATTGACTCCTCATAACCTTCAAATTGAGACCCATTATAGTGGTAATACTCACACTCCTAATGCAGGTAATCTAAAAAATAGTACTTCTCAAGATAATTAGATAAATGATTACCTCTATGAAATAGTCATGATAGTGATGTGATCCTTGAAAAGGGGGACTTTTTCACCATGTCATTAATGTTTGATCTGATGAGATTGTTCTAGATGTATTATCTGCATATGTTCACTCGGGTGGGAGGCACTTAGGAGACTGAGTTTTATGTTGATTCAATCCATATAATCATTAATCACCATGAAACACTCATGAATATGTGGGTAAATCTTTATACATGCATACTTTAAGGACTATCCATGAATTGGAGGGACATTTTGGAGTGATTCGGGCAACAAGAAGAGTTATCCTAGATGGAATTTGAGGTTAATTTTGGGAGAATATTATATATAGATATGTGGAGGTATGATAGGGAACATGAGTTTATGCACTTCACACTGAAGGGAATACTAGGGATGAAATATTTCAGATACATCACATACCTTTATATGTTTTCTCCATCCTTTTCAACTAGTGAGGCCACCAGAGCGATACATTTTCATGATGGGATTCCATATGAGATAATTTACTTGGATAAAATATTTTAGATGATCATCCTTGCGGAAAAGATGAATCGGCATCTCATCATATATCTATACTTGGGAGATTCCCTGAGTAGTGGATATGAGGTTTTGGTAGGGTGATATGGGACAACTTCTTTGGGTGGAAAGAAGAGATGTTATTATGATTCCCAGAATATAAATGTAGAGAAAAAAAGATAGTCGAGTTTTCATATTCCACAATATCATGGCTCAATATATTGATATCAATGTGGAAAGTGGTATAAAATTTCCAAAAGTATATTTACTCTGTAGTGGATTGTTGATCTTTATATATTTTAGGACATCTAGAGAATTTATATCGGAACATTAAATGGAAGAATTGTTGTAGGAGATCCGGAAATACACTAGAGTCTAGGAAGGACTCACCTACCCCTCAGAAGACTGGTAACTATGGTTCCACAGGATGTGCAGTCTGAGGTATGGGAATGGTAATCATGTATATAAATAGCATACTTTTCCATAAGAACCATAATATGGTATTCAAACTGGATCCTATTGTAGAGGGGTAAGTTAGTTGAACCACGTGTAGTCCAATCCAGCTTGTTTGGATGTTATAACATCTACTATCGTAAGTATGATTAATGTATCATCTACCATATTATATGTTTTTTTTGATATTTTATTGTTGAATTCCATTATATCTAATCAATTTCAAAAAATGTAGGGGTTAGTTTTGGAGTTCTTGGATGATATGGTGACCATCGTCACACTTTTGGGAGTGTTATAGGAGATATAAACCATTATATGGAATTCCATCTTTAAAATGGTGGATATCACTTTCATTGGGATATTTTTGTGTTTTAAATGATAGAATTTATTTTATATTGGGAATTTATTGGTTAATTAAATTCCATTATCATATAAAATTTTATCAGAGGATATCTAAATTTTTATCTCTAGAAGCGGGTATCTATTCTCAACATGGGTAGTGGGAACATTAGGTTGGTCATATAGGAAAAATTCAATGAAAAATGAATTTTCACACAGATTACATAATGATCCTTATTTATAATGATAAATAAATGCATTAGGATTATTTTCCTCTAATTGTAAACTATTTTTGAGATTTATTTCATCCAGAGTTTTCCAGGTTACTTCCTATGTGGGATATTGGATTCCTGGTCAAGTTGGTGATAGGAGATAAATTAATTTCTATCATGCCTTATAGAATGGAACCAATTGATCTCCATGAATTAAAATATCATCTTGAATATCTATAAGGCAATGGATTCATACGATCTAGTACATATCCTTTGTGTTCTCCAATGCATTTTTCTAATAAGTATGACGAAACTCTACAGTTATGTGATGATTATTGATGGTTTACCTATATTATAGTGATGAATTGTTTTACCCTTATATGAATTGATGATCTTTGTAATCATCTATGATGTATAATTATCTTCTCTAAGATTGACATCATGTCATGTAACCTTCAGTTGATGGTGATAACATCAATCATATCACAAAAGGTTTTCAGGAGTAGGTATGGATTGTATGGGTTCATGGTGATGATGGTTGGTCTGATGAACACACTATTTGTATTCATGGATATGTCGAATAAGATCTTTAATCATTTCATAGATTATATTTTTGTAGTTTTCATCAAAAAAAATTTATTTTACCCCCATTACATTGGATTCATTGAGTTCACTTTGTGGGGTATGTTGTCTCAAAGCATTAAGTGGTAGTAAAACCAAAGAAGGTTGCATCCGTGGTATTTGGAAGTAATACATGAATTTCATTGAGATTTATTACATTATGTCTCTAGTAGTCAATTATCAGCGTTTCTTCTAGGTCATCTCCCATCTAGAAGAATCGAAGTTGGTTCTTACCAATAAAGCGGTGAGGTTTTTTTAAAGATATTTGAGAGACAAATTTTTCGGAGATGAAGAGTAGTATGAAATCAGCATTGATCCTCACATTACCTATATTGGGAAAATAATATACCATGTACAATGATTCATACATAGTTGGACTCAGAGTAGTTGGAATGTAGGAGGAACTAGTGGTTTCTTATGGTCCTAGAGAAATGAGGCCAGATGAGAGAAATCAACCTACTCATGATCTAGAGTTTACTATGGTGGTACACACCTAGAGATACTGGAGACACTATCTGTTAGGTGAGTGGTTTCTAGTGTACACTGACCAGAAGATCCTCAACTGTATCTTTCAATAGTTAGACATGAAATTTTGGAAAAGTAGGTGGGATAAGTATTTACCGTCCACTAACATTGATTCAGCTTTAATAGTAGGACAATTAAACTTCATTATCGGTTCCCTAATACAAACTATTTATAAAGGGGAAATATATGAGTCTGGTAATTAGTGGAATTTTATTTAACTCTTTTCATATGTGAATATATATGATCTGGAGTCACAAGGATGAGTAACTCTGACTTCAACATATTTTTTTACCTCTTCTTCTAGACTAAATCAAGATAGATCAATTATTTAATCTAGAGGTATTAGATCGAAGGAATATATTATATAGCTTATATCCACCATGAGTATAGTCTCTTGGAAGAGGTAAAGTTTTTCTTATCCACGGCTCAGTATGGGTTCATATGAGCTTGTGTGAGGAGATGAAGAGGGAGTTTTGTGCTTCTACATTAGTGTTACATCTGGATATGATGAATATGTTTCATGATATCCAAAGAAATAAAATTCATTATGGATGAAAATTGAGATAAAATGTTTAGTGGTGAGATATTAAACCTATCAGTAAGTGATAGTTGAAGATTGTTGTCTTGATAGGGTTTTACAGACTCTACCCATACCTAAATGGAAATGAGTTGATGACACCATGGATTTCATTATAGGATTATAAAATAAAAATTGAAATAATTATTTGGTTTGGGTTATCAGGTATTTACTAATAAATGTATCCTACTTATTTACTATTAGGGAGACCTTCATTTTAGGTGGTTTGGGTATTCTCTATATGTGTGAGATATTTCATATGTATGGTGATCTGAAAAGTATCAGTTTAGATCATGATCCTCATTTCACATATCATCTATAGCTGGGTCTTTCAAAATATTTGGGATTGTAGTTTCTTCTGAGTATAGAATGTAAACCTTACGTTGAATAAAAAAATGATTCAGATTTTGTTTTTATTTTTTTCAAGCTCGTGTCAATGATTTTGGAGGTTCTTTGGGGTAGCATATAATAGTCAAATTGTTCTCTTATATTAAAAGATTCAAGAATCTATCCAACTGGATCATTTTAAATATTTGTATTGAATTTTATGTCGTTAGGATATTTATTGTTTAGAAGAAAGTGATTCAATGATCTTTGGACCTATATAGTATCATAAATGGTACTTCAAATAAGGTATAGTTGATCAAAAAGTGGTTGGTGACCATACAGAGATGGAAACAATTATATAATGAACATCAAAGAGGACCTATGGAGTTTGAGTTTGGTCATCATGTATTTTATTGGGTTTCACTTGGTCTAAAGAAACAACATATTATAAGGCAAGGGAATCTAGAAACATGCGCTGTTATGCTATTCAATTAAGTGGAAAGGGTCAGTCTAGTTCCATATTGTTTATCCCTTACATATCTATATAGTTCCATGCAAGAAAAATTTCACATGTAACGACTTTTTATAAATCATCATGACCCTTATCATGTGATAAATGTTGATAATGTCATGATATGTGCTATTAATTGTGTTTATGATAATATAATCCATAACATGGACCATATTGATAACAATATTTTTCAGAATATGGTACCATTAGTTTGAGTGTACTGCAAACATGAGTTTTTGCAAGAGGAAACCAGGGAGAGGGAGTCCGATATGAGGATATAGTGGTCATCCGGGTTCACTGATACCCACTGTGATTATTTAAATCTTATCTTGGGGATGAGATGTTATATGGTGTTGAGGTTGTAACATCCTTTACTTTTCATAGTAAAAACCCCTTTATGTTATGTTAAACCTCTTTGAGAAGGTTTTTTTATCCTTGGTTGTTGATATAAAAACCCTTCCCTTTATTACATGTTAATTCATAATATATTACATAACATTACACGTAATACAACCCAAAAGATCTAGAAGTGTAGTGTATTTGTGGATATGGTACATTACATAATAAAATACAACAAAAATACATCATCTTTAGTGAAAACATCCTTAACTTCCACATACATAAAATTTCATTGGATAACCTGGGGACATACTGAAAAAAGGGGTGAGAAATAGAGCCCAGTAAGGGAATAAACATGGCATAACATTAAGAATATAAGACATGTTAGAAAATGGTAATATCAAGGGGGTTTTAAAGGGGTGATAATCATAAACATTAACAATGAGTCATGACATATAATGATAATAAAAAAATAAAACATAAGAAATGTGGAAATAACTTAAAACACTACATCATAAACCTAGTTCAAGCATAACATTGAAAACATTAGGATGGAAAAAGTCCCATAAATATATGAGGTTTTCTCCATGTAATGACATGTAATCTTATGATACTAAACATTACCCAATTCATTGGAGAACTATATAATTTTAGGCACACCCCTCACATTAATTTCATTCTCATGCTTACGTTTTCCACATAGATTTTAGAAAATAAATTCGTTCATCATCACAGTCTATTCCACAATAGAGTAATGTGGAGTGAATAAATTTAATAACCATGTCAAAGAACAATAATTTAGTAAATGTGAACACCCATGATATTAAATAGGTATGGTATTCACTACAAAATTATTTTAGCATGAAAAATTAGCAGTGGAATTTCAGCAACATAACAAAGTCACATAATAATTTATTAAATGGGTTGATGAGAGATAATGGGGCTCTCATAATTTTGAAATAAAATGGGAAGTAATAGCATAACTGAAATACATATCCCAACATTAGGAATTGGAAAATATATGGCAAACTATAATAACGAGACTTTAATAAAGTTGAGAATGAGATGATCCCTTACAATAGTGTGTGACTCCAAATGCATGAGAGGAGAGTCCTGAGAGCATGGGGGAACCTGTGAAGGACTCTAGAGAGGAAGGTAAGAGTAGTAACATAATCATAGTATTTTGAGTGAATAGATATGGGATAATTAGTGGGTTTATATATTAAATGAGTGGGGATTTCTTAAATATTTCTCAACCATAGGTTATGGATTCTATGTAATATAATAATAAAAACTACAAACCTACCCATGATTTTTCCCATGGATTATTCCAAATGATATTTTATTTCATTATTTAATAATTCAAAGAGTTGAACATCATAAAATAATAACATTGATGATTTGAAACTGATCCATACTCTTAAAGAAATCATTTTGAAACCTCAAAATATATTAATGGTTTTGGAGGATTCCGAAAGTATTTATAAAATTATTAAAATAAAAATTAAATCACAATATTTTATATTAGAATCATGGATTTGGTAATTTATACCATCTATAGTATTTATTAGATAACAGTGGGGTCATTATGATGTTATAATAAACACCATATATCTATACGTTATTTAATTTATACAAAAAATTTGATAGTCTCAGAAAATTATGAAAAATTCACCATTAGATAATTATGAAATTATTATTCCAAAAAATAAAATTCAGTTTATCAATATATAATTATAAATATATTCATGATCACTACTAAAATAATAATCACAATTTCTTGAGAAATGTTTTATTTTTTGATAATAACAGTTTTCAAACACATATAAAAATTATATTTGAATCAAAAACATTAATCTGATAATTTATTTTAAATAAAAATTATTTTGTAATAATATTTTAATAAAATATTTTTTATTTCAAAAATCTATTAATTCATGAATATAATTTATCGAATTGAATTCGAATATTACCCAAAATTACAATTTTTTTTATTATATCAAAATAAAATTCAATTATGAAGTAACAATAATAGGATGAAAATATATTAATTATTTTATAAAAAATAAGATACATACTCATATTTATAGAGTCTTGATTCATATATCATTATTAAACCAACAAACTCTCTAATGGTTAGGTGCATGATAGTGAATCTTTCTGGGGTTGGTTCGAAAAAACATAGTTTTGGTTGTGATATTGATGATCATGAAGATCTCCCATAAATGATTTTGTTGATGCATAAGTTAATGTATATCATCTTTGTATTTGATAGTAAAAAAGTCCCATTTATTCTATCTCCCTCGAAAACTCTGATAAATAGCATTTATAGACTATAATCCTATATGTAGAGGCTATACCTTCCTTGGTCTATGTCAATTGAATTTTTTAAAACCCTAAATTTATACTAACAATGTGATCACTATTATGAACCTATATTTTTAAAGTAAATATTATTAACAATCTTTTAAATCAGATACGATATAATAAAACCAAATACTACAATGTTTTTTCTATGCCCATATTACATAATAAGACATTTAATTAAATCATAAGATGAATTTTATTCATAACTATTCAGATCATTTCAATATTCATCCCATTAGAAACATTTCCCTAGAAATTTTAATTTCCCATAATAAAATAGATAATGGTACTCTATTTCATAACCTCCTCTAGATCACATCTCTCCTCTCCAATCTTTTGGTTTCTCCACAAAACTATGACAAGGTGAATTGTTTTATTTTGTAGAACTTTTTCTCTACAATCCATGAGTTTCACGAGATTCTATTCACTGGAATGATCATTCACCAATGGTACCACCTATGGAGTGATTACATGTTAGTTGTTTGTTATGTACTTCATGATGATGGATACATGGAAAACATCATGAACTTGATATTGGTTGGGTGGGAGTGTTATCCAATAGGATACTTCTCCGATGTGATCAAAGATCTCAAAGGGGTTGATGTATCATGGAATATGATTTCCATTCTTCACAAATAAAACTAATTTCTCAGACAGAGATATACGGTGGGATACCATGTCTCTAATATCTATGTCTAGGTCTCATCGATGACTGTTAGCATATCTCTTCTATAGAATATGAGGATTATTTATGTGACATTTAATGATCATAACCTTTTCTACCATTTCATTGAGCATTTATCTATCTAGTAATTTTTATTCCCCAGCATCATCCCCACAAACATATGTTTTGTACCTCTTCCCATAAAGGGATTCATATGGATCCATTAGGATGCTGAGTAGAAACAATTATTGTTTGAGAAATAGAGTAATTAATATACCAGTCTAATCCACCTTTGATGTCAATTAAGAATTCTATAAACTTGTTCTCAAGTTTCTGGATTTTCCAGTCAGATTGGTCATCATTTTGGGGGTGAAAATCCATGGTAAAGTTCAAGTCATTATTTAGAGGAAGTAGTAAAATCTTTTATAACATAGAGTCTAATCAGGGGTGTCTATCAGATATAATCGATAGTGGTATTCCATAGAAACCACACCACTTTTATAATTTATTTCTATTCAACTTGATTGAGTGAGAATTGATCTCTAATCCCAATGGAGGGTGGAAACATTTTTTGATGATCCACCACATCACATAAATCATTATTTCCTATTGATGTCTTTGGAAGACCGGTTTCAAATTCTATAGTGATGTTTTCTAATTTCCAAGCAGATTTGTGAAATGGTTTCATCATCCCATTGGATATCTTCCTTTCCTATTACACATGATGACATATAAGACAACTTGATGTATATTTCATGATATCCTTCATCATTTTTTCACACCAGTAGTGCTCTTAGATATCTCAATGCATCTTGGTGATTTAGGTATTTAAGGAGAAATTCAAGCTATTTACATCATCAAACTACTCAATCTGTAGCACAAGATTTGATGATACACATATTCATTCCCCAAATATTACAAATACTTATTCATTATCATTAAATAGTGATGATTTACCATTTCTTAAATATTCCAATTTCTTGTTAATTACCACATACTTTTTATAGTCCTTTATCCTCTCTAGAAGGGATGGTTGAGAAATAATTTATGAAGGGATTGATGATGTTCTTTTTTTTATGATTTTCATTTCCATCCTTTGTTTGTATAATAGTATTGGATACTTTATAATTTTAATCGAGTATTAAATTGATGGATCATTTTAACTTAGATTGTCTTGCACTTTATTATCTTCTATAGGATGGTAATTGATTGGGTATTCAAATTCCTTGATCAGATCTAACCATCTTAATTGGTGTATATTCATCTATTTTGGAGGGAATATATACTTGAGGTTTTTGTGATATGTTGTAATTTGACATTTCACACATATGAAATAGTACCGCCATGTTTTCAATGAAAATATCACTACAAGAAAATCCAAATCATGTATTGGGTAGTTTTATTCTATAACATTCAACTTCCAAGAATCATATGCTCTGACTTTCTGATTCTGTATTAAGATATAACATAATCCCATCTTTGATAAATCATTGAATACCATGAAGATTTATCCACATGTGGGTAGTGTGAGTACAAGGGAATTTATAAGCCTACATTTCAACTCCATGAAGCTCTATTCACATTCATCATTCATATAAAACATGACTCCCTATGATTTTTCTTGGTATGATGGATTGACTATCGTGATAAATTTCTCACAAATCCATTATAGTACCCAGTTAACCCAATGAAACTATGGATATCTATCATGAATATTGGTTTGATCATCATCAATCTGTATATGTCAGTGATGGGTCAAAGATATTAAATTTCATTTTAAGATATTCCCCATGAATGAGAATTTCTTAAACCAGGACTCTCTTTTGATTTATATAGCATAATGCTTCTCCTTTCTTAAGGTATTTATCATAGTGCTCAGATGCTCCTAATGTTACTTCTTAAAGATGGAGTTTTTGGGAATTCCATCTATAATGACTAAACAAATTTGAGGTAATATCTAAAGACTATTAATCAAGTACATAAAGATTCATGGAGTATTAGTGAGGCCAAATAACATTACTATGAACTCATATTGAATGGACCTTATAAGAAAAGAAATAATGCAGATATACTCCTTATTCTCCCTAGATTACTAATATCATATCAACATATTCACATTGGAGATGTATTATATTCCAAAAAGATTATCGAGAAATTCATAAAACTATGGTATAGGATTATTTTTAATTATCATGATCTTGTTGATCTCACGATAATCAATGGAAAGGCACATTAACCCATCCTTCTTCTTGACAAAGAGGACTGATACACCACATGGTGAAGCACATGAGCATATAAACCATTTATCCAGATTTTCTTATAATATTTTATTATTTAGCTCCTCATGTACCTTAAAACCCTTTATATATGGAGTCTTGGATAATGGAAACACAACTTGTATAGTCTCAATTGAAAATTCAACCACTCTGGTAGGAGGAAGACAATGAAATTCGTTAGGAAACACATCTATGTATTCTCTCATTAAGAGAATATATTCAAGGATAATTGTTTCCTTAGATTCAATCATTTCAGCTAGATGTGCTTTCTCATATAGAAAAAATATCCATTTTTGAGATGTTCGTGCTAAATAAGATGCATCCTCCTCCTCACACTTGAGGAGAATCAGGGTTCAATTCACAATATATAGAGGGATTTCCATCACATAGAAATTAATATTGGTTATATATAGAAAAATTCAATCCATTACCATAATTGAATAAAATATCACTGGAGGGAGTATCAAAAGGTTCACTATGAAGTTCTTCCCCAAAATTTTGAGAGGGGATTTATATACACAGGATGCAATAATATCCCCATTTTCCATTTTCACTAACAAATCTATTTATATTATTTTTGTTCTTGTTTGAATAGTTATAATAAAAAATCATGATATGATGTAATGAATTGAACTAGAATAAAAAAGTACATTTCTATTATTGAATGGATAACTAGTGTACCTATCTCCACTTCATTTTTAGGATCCACCTTAGTAGTTTTGACAGAAAATGATCAGCCTTTCGACCTTTTATGTAATCTGTTTTCTCAAATCCCCTTAATTTATTGTATTGGCTTAAAAAGTGCCATGGATCCTTAAAATTGATGGCATGAAGAATTTTTTTAGGGTTGACTGTAGAATTCCTCTCTTCCAACACATTAGTGGGGTCTCCCATTCAATAATAATTACCGAGTTTTCTGTCCTTCCCACACCTAAATAATTTCCTTGTTCCCCTTATGAAATTTACATGGTGCTTCTTTCTACACCTTTGACAAATGGGACACTAAAATTTATTGGTTCCATTATATTTATCCAATGGACCGCTAGAATTAAAATCTAATATACACATCTTATCACAATGATACTCATAATATTCATTGAAATACACAATTAATTTGAGGAAACGTCTTACAATTTTTTTCATAGATATAAGAGTCTCAGATAACTAAGACATTTTGTAGACTTGGTTTTCACCCACAAACAAAGTGGTAAACCTCTCATTTTGGGGTAATGATAAATCTTGAGGTATATCGTGTTATGATGGTTTAGTTTTCCTCATAAACCTTGAGATATTTGTTATCTTTTTTACTTAGAGGAATGGAAAACCCATTACATTTTATTTCAAGGACGTTGAAAAAAAATTATTGAAATAAATTTTTAAGAATTCCTCCCACCCCATCGCTTCAATCTCATCCTCATGCATCATATTTTTTTTCAATGTCCACCAGTTATCAACATATCCATCCAGATTATAATACTACAGTATAACATTGTGTTGTTTGTAACATTAAAGGATGGAAAAGATCATCTCAATCGAGTTGATCCGTTGTTCCGCGATTGAGGGATCATGTGATCCATTGAACATAAGAGGTATTTGTTGCTTAAAATTCATAATCACAACTTGTTCAATCTTAGTGGTATTTGGATACTCCTCATGATCAATGATTTTATTCATAACCCAAGTGTGATAAGATAGTATTATCATAATTTTCATGATTCTCACTCCCATCGAATGGGGAATCTCTTTGGGTAGGACATCACATTTCCCTTCACAATTGGTTTTTACCGGATTCCTTTTATTATCAAACATTTTATAGAATTAAAAAAAATTGTTGAGTATTTTTAATCTATTATACACATATAGATTGAATCTGATGAAATTAATGATATGACTTATAAATTACATTTTTTCATAACTTATGAATTTATATGTTTAATCAATGTTATCTGTGATATATTTCCCTACATATGTTCTTAGGGGTAGAATTTTTTTGTTCCATTAATAATCATTCATCATGAGCTTATAAATTTAACAATTCATATCCCCTTCGAGTTTCAAACCAGGTGTTCATTAAAGCTTGTTTTCTTGTTCTAATTCCTTGTTGAGTCTAGCTCAACAATGTGTTTCTGGGTTTTACCCCTATATACATATATAATTCAACCACATACACTTATAGTATCAAATAATAGATGTATTTTTTTGGTGAACAACATACTATAAACTTACCAAAATTAAGGGATACTTTCTTATACTTAGCCTTTTCACTAAGGTTTTATCTAGATTTTTCTAATCCTAAACCCTAATCTAAATAAACCTCCCTTTGATTCCAACTATAATAAACATTCCCTTTATTATATATTAATTCAAAATATATATCATAATATTAAACATAATAAATTTTGGAAGATTGTTAAGTATAGTGTCTTAGGGGATTAGGAGCATTACATAACATCTTAAATAATAAATGAATAATCGTCATTTAAAACATCCTTAAAATGACCGTACATAAAACTACTAGGGATAACCTAAGGATATACATAATAAAAGGGTGAGAAATAAATCCCAGTAAGGGAATAAACATGGAATTACGTGAATAAGATAATACATGATACAAAATAGTCATATAAATGGGGAATAAAAGTGATTATAGTCATAAACATTACCAATGAGGTATGATATAACATGATAATCATAAATTAAAAAATGATAAAAATTGTAATTACATAAAGCACTCCATCATAAACATACGTCAACAATAAATATAAATAAATCATGATTGAAAAATTAACATAAAGTAATCAGGTTCACTCCTTTCCCCAATATGAAGTCTCATGAGACTAAAGAATACCCAATTCATTATATCATTATATACTTTTGGGTAAACCCCTCTCATTCATTTCATTCTCATTCTTAAGTGTTCCACATAGATCATAGAACACGGATTCATTCATAATAATATTTTATTCCATGATTATAGAGTGTAGAATAAATAAATGCGTTTCCTAGTTAAAATAAGTACATGTTTATAAATGTGAACACCCTTTATATGAAATAGGTATTGTATTGACTATATAAATATTTTGGAAAGTAAAATTTTTGGTGAAATTTTTGCTGCATAACGACATCTCTTAAAATTCATAAAAAGGTTTAATGAGAGAGAAAGGTGTATCTCATAGTTTCTACAAAAAATGGGAAGTAATAAGGACATAGAATTATATATCCCAAAATTAGGAATTATAAAATATATTTCATATGATAATAAATAAACATTAATAAATAGGATAATTAGAGGATCCCATACATGAGTATTTGACTTCAAATTATTGTGAGGATATTCTTGAGAGCTTTGGGCCACCTTGGGAGGACACCAGAGATAGAAGGGAAGTGTAAGGGAATTCTCCAAGTATTTTGGGTGATGATTAATGTGATTTAAGGTAGGTTTATATAGTAAATGAGAAGAGGATTATTAAATATTTCTCAAACATTGGTTTTGGACTTTATATAATAAAACAACCCCAATCGCAATACATAACATGGTTTTTCCCATGGTTTCTTGAAAATGAGAGTGGTTTTCATTATTTTATAATTCCAAGGTTTGAAATTAGTAAAATAAAACTCTTGATGATGTAGAAGTGATTCATAATCTTAAGGAAATGATTTTAAAACCTTAAAATATATTAATAATTTTTTAGGATTCATAATAGATTTATAAAATTAATAAAACAAAAATAAATCAAATTATTTTCAAGGGAAACCATATATTTGTTCAATGAAACCATTTACATAATTTATTACATCAATTTTGGGTCATTAGGATATAATAATACTAATTATTTATTTATACAACATTTAATTTCTACCAAAATTTTTTTTGTCTTAGAAAATAATGAAAAATACAATGTTAGACAATTTAGACGTTCTAATTCAAAATAAATAATACTCCTTTTCTCAATATAATTTTCGAAATATGTGAATTTTAAATTTCAAAATAATAATCGTCATTTATTTAGATATGTTGTATTTTCTGACATTAATATTTTTTGAACAATTATAAAAATTAAAATTTTCTTCATTAAAAAATATAATATCATTCATATTTATTAAACATTATATAATAATAATAATATTTTGTTAAATATTATTTATTTCAAAAATTGGTTATTCCGCAAAATAAATTTCAGAAGTGAATTTTAATATTACCCAAAATTTAAATTTTGGTTTTATTGTATCAAAATAAAAAATACATTTATAATGTAACAATAATATGATAAAAATATATATATATTATTATATAAAAAAATAATGTACATACCTATATTTCAAGTGTCATGATATATGTCCCTTTAATAAACCAGAAAACACCATAATGGTAACATGTGTAATTGTGAGACTTACATGGGGTGGTTGGGTGAACATGGTTTGGGACGTGATCTTGATGGGCATGAACATCTCGCATAAATTTTTTTTACTCCTTATGTTATTGGATCTCTATTTGGGATTGGCCAAATGAAAATCCTAGTGATTATATCACCATATGAAGCTTCGATAAATGGTATTTATAAGGTATGATTATACTTTTTGAGGTTATCAATTTCTTTGTCTAATCCAATTGGTTTTTTTAAAACCCTTTATTTATAAAAATCATATGATCACTATTAACCAACTATATTGTCAATAGTAAATATTCTTAATAATATTTAAAATTTTATTGGATATAATAATACCAAAGATGTTCATGTGTTTCTTATAACCATATTACAAAAAAGACATTTAATAAAATTGTGAGCGGAATTTTATTTATTATAGTTCGGGATATTACTTTTGAGTATTAGTTTGGATGGGTTTTTTCTTAGTGGTATAAGAAAGATATTTATGAATTAAAGGATTAACAACCATTAATCCTTGGGATGCTCATAATCATGGATGTTGAAGAATGGATTCTCCTACCGTAGTATAGGTATCTTGATGGTGGAAATTCAGAGCCACTACATTTAGAGGAATATAATTAGTGTGGTTTTATGTTGTGGCACATACCTTCCCCTGGAAGTTGGGCTCTGTGGTGTGGATAGGATTTCTAAGGCCCCAAGGGCACATGGTGGGGTTTTCTTCCAAATAGGGTATCCATGTAGTGTGGATGTAGGCTGTGTTTTGTCTTGCATCTCCGGTTTCTAGGTTTTGTATTGTAGTGTATTAGGTTACATCATAGTCCTTCCTCAGGTTTATAGGATCAAATACATGGTCGTTGTCATGATCCTTAGACATAGTTTGAATGGTCAAGGTTTGTTATGGTACCTTATACTATGTCGTAGTCTTAGTTGTGTTAACATGTTCTGCAGCATATGGGCTAGAAGGCCTATGTTGTTGTCTTTTTTTCATGTTTTATATAAATACCCTTAACCAATCTTAACTAACTTCAATCCCATATATTCTACTCATACGGTAGGTTCCCTAGGGAGTATTTTAAGGCTATTTAATAACATTTTAATTATATTAAACCCACTCTTTCTAGGTATTGATCTGTGGTGATACACAACTTCTATTAAGAACCTCTATGTGTCCTCTTTGAACTATAAACTTGTTTCATTGGATAATTTTCTGGGAACAAAAATCTTTAGGTAAGAGGAACTATACATTTTCTTGAATATTAATGATTGTTCATGTCTTCTCCACATTTGAGTTGTGTGGTATTGGAAGAATCCTAAAATGTATGTTTCAAATCCTTATGTTATATATAATAATTGCAATCACGATTTCACACCCTTTACTTGAACTTTCTTACTAAATAAACCATGTTTTTTTATTATCACATTTCATAGACCTCCCATGGATCATGTTGGGTCCAATAGCATTAAGACCTACTTACATCCCCACAATATTTAAGCCTTCCCTTGGACTGGTAAGTGAACTAAAATACATGATAACACTATTTTTTCCATTACAAGTGAATTATAATGATTTATTGAGATAGGATCGCGTAGACTCGAAATTGGTTAATTAAATTTTAAATATCCTGTAATTTTAACCCAATTAATTATGTCTACATTTTCATTCTAATTTCCTTCTAGATAAATTGATAAATGTAATGGAATCGTGGAAACTAATATGGTAATTATAAACCCAACTATGTGAAAAGTAACTTCCTAGGAAAATAGTAATACGATGAATTGATCACAATGTATTGTAGTGACATATCTTGTATGATTTATTCTTGTTCATGTGATTTTTGATTCTTATCTTTTACCCTAATATAACTCTTCATGATTGATTCCTAAGGGTGGGATGTTACATGGATAATTGAGTTTTGACTTTTCATCAATTATGCTTGTGATTAGAGCTTGAAGTAGCTATATGAGATGTAAGAGTGTATTGTTATTGGTCACATACTCCACACAAAGCTTTGATTCATGGTTTTTGATACATCCTGAGGGTAAATTATAAGGAGTGTAGACTACCATTGGGTGAGATGAATAATCACTAGATTCCTGGGGGAGAGATGCTTAATCTTTAGGCTTCGATGGTTGATTACATTGGGGATCATTATTTCAATGCATGATAAGGGTAATTAAACCTAGATGGGTTAATAAATAATTGATATTGGTGATTAATTCAATGTAAGAGAATCCAAAAAAAATTTAGAGATATTTTCCACCGTGCCAAATTTGGTTTGGCTGAACCCATGCGTCAAACAATAAATCAAGGGTCAATGGATTTTTCTCATGTATAAGGTTAATTTATCTAATTTGTTTCCATGGTTAATAGTCCATTTAATCTAGTATATACTGATAATAGATTTTGTGTAGACACCTTTGGTGTCGGCCCATTGAGTTTCACTCACACCTTGTTTGGACCACTGTTTGGTACCCGGGTAGATTTCATAGATGTAGGAATAGATATGTGAAATAGAATATATTTTTGATTTTATTTCTAGATTGGTTGGATCATAGAGATGGGAATAAGATGGGGTTCAGGACTAATGTTTTTTAGTAATTTAACGAGTCTTTTTATCCCCTTTGATTCTTGACTTTCAGAACATTATTTAGTAACATTCAGCCTATCATCACATGATTATATTATTATTAGGATTTGTTTGGTTTTTCATTTATTCAGATGTTCATGCCTATGGTTTATTTTTTAACACTAGTATTTCCACTCCATAATAAAGGGTATAGTCTCCCCACTATATTATGAACACCCTCAGTGGTAGTTAGTGGCCTCTCTTATATGGGGAGTCATTTATGAGGTCACATAACCACTCGACGCAGGCACTCAAGGAATTATTAGGTTTATGATGTTACAATATGGATTATTACGATATTTGTTCTAGAACTTATTGTATTACCTTATACTATGTTGTTTATTTAGCTTATGTTTATGTTTTTATATGATTTTATGGCTATTAATAATGAAGTTATAGTCTCCCCCACATTAGTTTAGACCCTCATTCCAAGACAACAACTTTTTTGGTGTGGGGATCCACACATAAGGTTATGTGGAACCCAATCCTAGATGAGGTTATTTGGGATAGGGAATTAAAAAATGGTATCAGATTCCTGATTTTTCCTTTCTCTTCTTTTGATGTTGTAGTAAAAATTGGAAAGGATGTGTATAACATGGGTGGTAGATTTTCCATGTGCTTATCCATCTCATGAGTGATGAGTTTTTGAATTACTAGTTATGTTATTTGTGTTACCATTTTATGGGATTTGGATGTGACCAATCATAATGTGTAATAATTTAGAATCTCATTCCATATATATCTTTTATTTTTTTGTTTCTTTCTTATTCTTTAATTTAATGCCTTGATTTTTTCAAATTATTAATTGATATATTCATATTCATTAGAGTTATGATATATATTGTTTCATTAGATAGTTGAACTTGATATTGTAGTTATTATTTTCATATTTATGATTGTGATTAACATATATGTATGGAGGACTAGGCTTGAGCCTTGGATAGAACTATGAGGGTTATACCTTGTCCATGGGGATCTCCTAGGAAATGTATTTGAATTGTAATCCCTTATGCATGCCTTATATCAAAATAAGTAGTTCTCATTACTTGTTTTTAAAGATGTTATATGTTCTCATTTGGAAATTCATAAAAGGGTACCTCCAAGATGTCATAATGGTCTTGTTATGGGTGACATGCATGTTCCACTACATGCTATATAGGAGGATTCACCTAAGAAAGCTCACGTACCTTATCCAATGGTTCAGGTAGTAAACTGGCTACATCCAGGAATCATATAGATTGTGCCTTCTTAAATAATGAGGTTGTAGAGGATAGTGGTCGACTTTATGTGAGATATTTAGTTCCTACATCCACTACAATCCCAAGACACTGGTGGTCCTTTAGATACCGAGGAATTAATTGATATCAAAGAGGGAATCTTTAACTAGGTATAAAGACATGACGATATAATGTTGAACCATGAATCTTCTATACTATAAGTTCTCATCGTGGTGTGGTTGGATATCATGGGACAAGAATATGGGTGAGAGTTCCTTACATGGTAAGAATTCAAGGAGATATTGTTTGAGGAGTTATTTATATATTCCTTGATTCTTGATAATGATCAAGTGTTTATGGATCTTCACTAGGGAATAAATTATTTTTCTTTATACACAGCTCACTTCATGGAATTGCATTATTTCTATCATTTTCTAGATGAGAATGTGAAATATAAGGCTGTTATGTTTATGTTTGGCCTTCACCTAGAGCATGTAATTGACTTAGATCGGAATGATCATGGAAAAAGTAACAGGATTGTATCTTTCATTAGAATCAGAAGTAATTCCCTTTATCTTTCCTCTAGTGGTGGGTCATTGTCAGGATGTTTCCCAAGATGATTTACTATGTCTCCCTCTAGACTGAGGGATTTAATTTTATTTCGATCTTATTACCATGGGATAATTGTGATCGAATCATTATTATCATATGAGACTAATTGAGTTGATAAAGTTGAAGTTGTTGATGGAGTACCTAGATGTAGTGGGATTTAGCCTACCAAGAACATCACCTTGGGGTGATCCAATGTTGTTCAACATGAAGAAGGATGGTAGTATATAACTTTATTTATAATAAAATAATCACAACTAGGTATTATTTAATAACATATACCATTTACCTAAAATTTATGATCTATTTAATTGGTTATGGACGATCCTAGTGGTTTTCCAAGATTGATCTTTGTTCAGGCTACTATCAGTTATGCTTCATAAGAAATGATGTTCCTAAGAGAGTGTTTAATAGTAAAGATGGATTTTATGAGTATATTTTCCTAATTTTTGGGTTGAAAATATATTCACTAGTATTCATGGATCTCATGATTGTATTTTCCACCC
Organism: Viscum album; assembly: GCA_963277665.1. Lineage (NCBI taxonomy): Eukaryota > Viridiplantae > Streptophyta > Magnoliopsida > Santalales > Viscaceae > Viscum > Viscum album. The sequence continues at coordinate 369,004,648 of OY728146.1, forward strand.
ATATATTGAATCTTTCATCATTCAATTTTTGGATGATTCCCTAATATATTAAAATAATTTTAATATGAATTATAAGAACCATGAGTTAGAATTTAGTAGACTTGGATCACATCTAATTTATATCAAATTTTTAAACAGCAACATTTTGATTTCAGAGGCACAGTTCCTCATACCGATAGTTTATGAGGTTGGGATTTTGGTGGAACTAGAAAAGGATTATGTTATGATGTCTTGGAATCCTTCCAATATCATCTTTGAGATTAAAAGTTTCATTGGGCTCTTGGGGTAATGACAATTCATCATCCATGTTTTTTCCAGTTCAGCAGCACCAATGATAGATATGAAAAATAATGGTTGAGGTTTGTGTGGTGTAATTTGTGTGTAGATGTGTTCATTGGGTTGAAGAGAAGATTGAATAAAACCAAAATTTTGAATATTATAGATAGAGATATTGGATATGAAGTGTATTGTAAATCCTTGGGTGTTATATTGGGATCTGTGATGATGTAGAGACATCAGGTAGTCACATATGGGTCACATTAGATATGACCCCATGAATGAAACACTTAAAATTGTGACTTAGAGTTGGATTCTATGATCTCTGATTTGATGTGTGGATAAGACTATCACTTTAGTGTGAGGGTTAATGTTTATGAGGACTATAAAAGTCTATGATATATCTACACTCAGCAAGATCTCAATCTGAGGCATATAAATTAGGTTGATTATATAGAAAAATTCTTCATAGATATGACCTATTCTTTAGTAAAAAGAACTTTCTATGAATGTTTTCTTTGTTGGAAAAAAACAAGAGACTCTGTAGCTAGGATGGATGCTTTTATAAGAGGAATGATGTTTGATGGGTTCGATACTATAGTGGATAGTGGATGCATTGGATGATCATGGTGTGATGAAAACGTTTACTATTTAGTATCATGTCTTTTATGGTGTATCATGTAAAAGTGAGCCAAGAATCATATTATGAGTGTTTGGTGATGTTAGAGCACTTAGCCTGAGACAATTCAACTCTAGGGTGGTCCTTAAGTGATGAAAATGTGATTTTTATTCATAATAGGTTATTGGTGCCGATTTCCTTGAGGTAGGAGATAATAAAAGACTCATTCTTTGAATAAGATAGTGCATCCAGGATTGATGAAAATGCACCATGATATTTGAGGAATGTTTTGGTGTCCTGGTATGAAGAGGGACATTTATTGTTTTTTGTTGTGATGCCTTACCTACCCAAGGATAAAATTTGAGCATCCACATCCTAGTGGTTTTCTTTAGCTGCTTCAATATCCTATGTGGAAATGAGACATTATGATGATGGACATTTAAATAGTCTTACATAAGACCCTAAGGAATCATAATTTCATTTGGGTGGTTGTCGATCAGCTGATGAAAGTGGATCATTTCTTATTTTTATGAGAGGCCCTTTCATTGGAAGAGTTGGGAAGCTGTTTGAATTGGATTATATAAACCTACATGGAACTCCATTGATCCTAATATTAGGCATAGATGTTAATTCAATTCCACATTTTTATTAGGGATTATAGAATAATTTGGGTACCTATCTAAAACAGAGTACAATATATCATCCACAGACGGTTGGATAGTTCGAGATGATGATCCATATATTATCAAATATGTTTGGGGCATGAATTATAGATTTAGGTTGAGCTTGAGGTGGTCACCTATTCATGGTTTTGTTTCAATGCAACAACAGTTTCCAAGATTCTATTCATAGGGAACATTTTGATGCTATTTATGGTTTTTTGTGTCATTCATCGTTATATTGGCCTGAGTCAGGAGAGAAAATTATTGTGGGTACAATCATGCTTGATGAGACCTATTAAAGAGTGTATCATATCCGTAATCGATTAGTCACTATTCAGAGAAATTAGAGATTTTATTTTTATAAAATAAGGTCATCCTTGGAGTTCACTGTGGGTTCCCAAGTTCTATTTTGGGAGAATCCATGCCTATGTTATTGATGGTTGGGGAAGAATGGGAAGTTAACAATAAGATTTGTTGGTCTATTTGAACTTTCTATGTGATTCAGGACATAATCATACCATTTAGATCATTATTTATGTTTCCATGGTGTTATCAATGTGTTTTATGTGCCTCAACATTAATGTTATATGATTAATCCTATGAATTTGAATCACAATAAGGACATTGAGATAGAGCATGACCTGTAATTCTTGGTACACCCAGTGTGAATCATAGACCATGGAAAGAATATATTTTGGATAAAATCAATACCATTTTTTGGATCGTTGTTGGCATGAAAAAAACAAGAAGAATCATAGGAGTGAGAATCATATATTTGGGCTTAGTTGTCTAAGTTGTTTTAAAAAGATTCTTTGATATGATTCTCAAGGATTAGAATATTTATAGGGGTAGAGTGTAATGGCCCAAATTAATTTTGATTTGTTATGTGTTAATTTAATACATTATTAATGTGTTCTTTAAATATAAATATTCTGGGCTGAGTTCTGCTGGTTTTTGGTTGATTTTGGATAATTGCTTATGTTATTAAGGGGGTGTGTAGTTTGAGCATGGTTAGGGGATATAGTGTGGTTCTCCCCAAGAAATTGTGTGGCATATATAGAAAATGACAATGGGTGGTGTAATGTTAGATATTATGATGCAAAATTCCCCAAAGACCATATTTGTTAGGGGAAAGTGGAAATGAATAGTTGGAACACTATTTAAAAATCCATGTAACTTGACTATGTGGATTCCAAAAATCAGATGAAAGCCTCACATGGTTGGTTAATGGATTGATACATTGTTCATAAAAACCATGGGAATGTGAAATTATTTATAAAAATTCATCATTTATGGCATAAACCTCTCTATTTTGACTCATTATTCCTCCAATAGAAACGCCTCTCCATCCTAGGGACTCAAAAGGCTCTCCATAGGTTGATATGTCCCATTTCAATCCTGATTCTAGTGGATCATATGATGTTGGATATTATAATGTCAAGTATACCATCAACTATTCTTAATGTTTCTTCATGTTTTACCCTTATTAACTTGAAATGAATCATATATTTGAAATTTAATTGTCTGATATATGGATTCTAACAAGATATAATGACAAAACCATGGATTATTGATAGATATGCAGTTAAATATAAATAATTCATATTTTGTTTCTTTGAGTGGATCCCAATTCACCATTAATAGTGGATCTTATGGAGTACAATGAATTTAATCAAATACCATATCATCTTTATTTTTTGAAACATATTCTAGATTCCCTTGTTGAAATGGATATGGGTAAATTCATTGGATCCTTAGCATGCTTCCTCGATCTGATTGGTGCATAAGAGTGATTCTGGTAACATCACTCAACGAGTCTTAGAGATAGTCATCAATATGCTAATGAATGGATTTTTGGTATATATCAAGAAATTATTAGGAATTTATTACATGTATGGTTCTATTTAATCCTATGGGAGACACCCTTTCATTGATATTATTATTAACATTCATAGGGTGGTATGTGACCCCCTAACTTGGATGGCTTCTGTGTCCATTTTAATGTTGTGTATTATTTGACTAATATTTCACAGCTCATGGAAAGTTGATATCATGTTTTTTTCTTTTTTATATTTTTTATTGCTTTCATAATATTTCATAGCCTATGTAATTTTTTTATGATATATGTTTCCTTGTGATTTTACACTTATATGTGCTCTTATTCATATCGAGTGGGATATCTTTTTCAGTACATAGATTTACAGGTGGCCCAGATGGATTAAGTTGACTCCTTAGAGGTGGATTTCCAGAAAAATGGATCATTGGATGAGGATTTGATAGGATGGTTATCACTTTAGGTTGGAATATTTAGCCCAAGGTAATTCCATACATCATTGGAAGAGTGTCAATTTATTTTGGTATGACATACCAATGGGTAATTGCTTTGAATCTAAGAGAGGGTCCATTGTTCGGGCTTGTCATGTGTGTGTACCATCAGAGGTGAGTAGGTAGTCACGTGGTATTGAAGAATTTTTCCCTTTACGGAAGGCATATAGTTGTTCCTTATAAGTGGTACAAGCATTATCTTTATAGTAAAATGATGTTACATATCCTGATCTAAGTTATACAGTTGGATACACTTTATATTCTTTAGGTATAGAACTAAAGTATGTATGAATAGGGTTCATGGTGGCTTTGTTAGTTAATGATATCTCGGTACATATTTTGTTTTCATGGGTGACCGATTACATTACATCAAGTCATACACTTCCATATACAACTGAAATCATTTTATATATGCATTGGTGATGTACTTCTAGTTGTATAATCACACCCTGCATGGGAAATATCTTGCACGTGAAAACATTATGACTTGGGATATGGTGAAGGGAAATAACCATGTGATAGGATACTGAGGAGCGCGGAGATGCAAGATGGATGTAGTACTAGGACATAATCTACATTCTTGTTGTTGCAATTTTATTTATTGTAATTTCCATTAATAATATTCTACTTACAGACCTTCCACCTTGGGGGTCCTTTGATTACATTTTATGACTTTTCACGATATCTTTTATAACACTTATTGTATTATATTCTATTGTGTTGTTTATTTGGATTATGTCTCTATTTTTTCCTGTGATAACTATGATTTATAATGGTTTATTCTCTCCACGTTAGATTAGACCATCACTACTATTTGGGAACCTATTGCATACAAGGATTCATTCAAGAGGTCATATTACATATTATCCCGGACCGAGTGATTTGGGTCATGGAATTACATAATTTTTTTATTTTTCATAGTTCATTAAGATATGGTTTATATAATTATTTTTTTGTTAATTTTATTATTATTGTGAATCATTATAGGAATCATTTATTTTTGTTCTTTGAGATCATAATATTTCCATATAGCCTAAAATATTGAATGTGTTGTAGAATAAAAAGAATTGTGTTAACTGGAAAAAGGTACACCATTTTCACATTTTCAATTGAAAAGTTACATTTAAGTGTAAAAAGAAGTTTAACATAGTGGAAATTGAGAAAATAAACTTTGATGATCATGATGGTTTAGGAAAATGATAGGTTATTCAAATGGGAGATATATAAATTAATTTAATTTCAATATCATATGCGGTGACTTCCATTCTAACTTGCAGTGTATGTTTTTAGTTTAAAGGTCACGTTGGAACTCAATATTTGTGTCACATACTCAAATCTAATAAAATGTGCTAGATTTTTTTTAATAAATTATACAAATGATCAATAATTCATTTTTCAGATATATTAATTAACCACATGTCAATCAGTTGTGGAGTGTGTTTGGTATTTCTAAAATCAGGTGTTTTTATTTAAAACGATAATTTTACTTCAAAAAACAATCACAAGAACCAAAAAAAAAGAAAACACTGTCGTATTGTCTTAATAAATCTTAATAACATTCAATAATTCATTTGTGGAATTTTAGAATCAACCTTATGTCAAAATGGCACATAGTGCAGTCAGTATGCCTCAAAATGGGTGTAATCCATTTAAAAGTGACATTTGAGATCATAATACACGTTATATACTCAAAAGAAAAAAACATGTTTGTATTTCCTTGATACAATTGAAAAAATGTTGATAATAATTCAAATTGTGTGGGAATTAACCATAGATCAATCTAACACATGTTGTAAAATATACTAATTCAAAGTGTCAATTTTGTTCAAAACATGCATCATAGACTAAAATAAGAATTATTTTTTTCATATTTATGTTTTATTTATTTCTTCATTTACTATTATTATTAATAGAATTATTTTTTTGATACATGTACCTCATTTTTCTGTGGGATTGTGTTGATCCATTGAGAAGTGGGTCTCTCTAATGATGATTACTGACGACAATCAGTGGTTCTTATTAGAAGTAATGTAATTTTGACCACCATTATCAATTAGATTTAGAGGTGTTGCTACATTTGAGGAACGTGATGGATTAGACTTATTTGGTAATGTTTTGGAAAATAGTATGATGGTTTGTGTCAAACATTTTGTTTTTTAATGCTTGTTTCATGGGTTCGGCAACCCAGTAAAGCCATTTTTGTATTTTATTTTTTGGGTTGGTCACCCATAAAATCTCGGGTTCCCACTAAACTGATAAGTGAAATCTTTATTATTTATAAATTAAAAAAGATGTTTACAGAAAATATATTGTCTATTTTTGTGAAAATATATGAATTGCTGTTGTAATTCATTTGTTTTTGCAATATATATTGGCTTATGTAGTGTTGTATTCATGTAGTAACATATTTCCATAGATAACATGTCCTTATCATCATTTAAAAAGTAATGATAAAAATACTCTTATTGACACTAGAATTACCATTGATAAAAACATATTCTATCAGCATTAAATATCACATGTATAAAATACAGGTTTTATCAAAACTACATCTAGAACCTTCAACAATTATTTCATAAAATCCAATTTTCATGTTGATATATTTCCTAAATATAGTAGTGTCCCCGCCTTTGTTGAATAGTTCATTTTTTATAAATGATTATTTTTAAGATAAAATTCACTAATTTAAATAAATTTCTAAATAATATCTATTTCAAATAAAATATAATTCATAAATTAAAATAAATCCAGTAAACTGTATGATTGTAAAATAAAATAAAAGAAAAATTATAATAAATGACCAACAATGATTGAATTATAAGCAATAAAATTTCACATACAAACTAAAAGATTACACATCAAACAAATATAATTTATATAAATACTTTTTCTTGAAATCATTATCAATATTATCATTAAAATTTATTTAAATATAAAATCAATGCAACCCAATTCATTTAAAATGTAAAATACAAAAATAAATTTTTTAGCCAACTACGATGACAAATACATCATATCACTAATGATGTCATCAATCAGTAACACCAAACAACTCAATAGTGGTTCTAGTGAGTGATCACACCGATCCTTTGGGAGAAATCAGAGTATAAACCATATTCACCAAGAAGAAACTATAAATATATTGTGTGTTGTGATATGTTTTATTTTAATAATCTCGTTGTTTCCATGTACATGAGAAAAACCTGAATGACGATACAGACTGAATCACACAAAATGGGGATGGAAGTAGGGGTAAAAATTCCCACCGATGAATTCTATTTCCTGAAACAACCTGACCAATCAGTTTTATGCAAAAGGTCCATGTCGAACAGAATTCCAAATGACACACATAAGCGGCATGGATATTTAGATGGAAAAGATAGGTGAAATTAAACAATTTGAAATTGGTTGAATAATAATCATGAAATTTCAATATTAATACCAACATGAAAACACATAATTTCACAAATCTCTATCATTTTCAATTGAAAGAGGCGATTTTCATTTACCACATGTTATAGAATTTGAAAAAACATCAATCTATATAAATAATTCTTGAATTAAGGATATACCACACATTTAGTGAAAATATCTATCTGGTTATCATGAGTTTAAATCAAGTTGACACACATGGTTCTATATTATATAATATTTCTAATAAAATGTATTATAATGTTTATGTTTTTGGAGTTATCATGAAAATATAAGTTCTTGGTTAAAATGAATATTTATTTCCCTTCACTATATACACTAAAAACAAAATTAAAATGTTTTAGATCACTAGTAAATCCTTTGAGACATAAGGCCTCTTTAACATCCTTAGTCCAAACTATATATATTATATGGTTCGAAGGGAAATGACAAATTGCATGTTACATTTTTAGGAAATATAGAATCCACAATAACAAAATAAATAACCAGTAAATTATTTTCTAGTATCAATATTACATGCATAGTCAAAATCTTTAAATATAATTATTAATTATGCAGTGAACAAATTATTACCATAAAAAGGGTTAAATTATATCTACATAAAAATACAATATTATCCATTTCACGAAATTCCAATGTTTCTTCCATTGAGTTTTCATAAATCTGTTAAGGGTGTCGATTGTAAAGACAATATCAAGTGTAGTGTAGATCATAGAGTACATGATGTTTCCAACTTTATTAGCATAGGAGAGTTTATACATAAACTGAATACCATTAACAGTCATAGGGACTTGATTTAATGATAGTTTAAAGTGTTTTCCAAAAGTTACACTAATTTTTTTAAGTGATTCAAACATGTATCTATTGTGAATTTTTATAATACAAGAATGATGAGAAAAATATTAATGTTTATTTGGAATATCTCTAATTATTTATACACATAGAATTTTTTTATCTACCCCTAAGTCATTAATTTCTATCATTCCATTTAATTTAGAATTTATAGAAGTAATGAGGTTTATATCAGTGAAAATTATAGGAATATCTTCAAAATACCACAAAAAACAATGTATGTTATTTTTAATTGAATTAACATATAAAAAAGAAATATATTTTATCCTAGTTAAATGGTTATCAAGAACAATAGAATCAAAAAAATTATACTATATCCATGAATCATTTTTTAAACCATACAATGATAAATTGTTTAGAAAACATGGTTTTATATGAATTATTTAGAGAAACTATAAAGATTGAGCATATAAATTTTCTAATTTAAATAACAATGAATGAAGCCATTTTTTATATCATGTAGTTCGATTTGAAGGTCACTATAAGTTGTAAAATAAATAAACCACCTTTTAGAAGAGTTTTTTACAACTTGGGGAAACTTTTCAGAAATTTCTATTCCATCTCTTTATTGGACTACCATTAATGTTAACCATTCATTAAATTTAAGTCTATTATCCTGAAGGTTTTCTTCCTTAATTTGGAAAATCCACATAAATCTAATTACTTAAGAATTGGTATGTTTATCAATGATAGACCCAGTACAATTATTTAAGGTATTATTTTCTTCATCCATATAAAAAACCCACTATTTTGAGTTTTTACCGTTAATGGATTACTTATATGTTTGAGGATCACCATCGACAATATCCTGAGAAACATGGAAGGAATACGAAGTAATATAATATTCGATAATAATTTAATGGGGGTCTAGTAACAATCATACCTCTTTTATGGGTTAGTTGATAGTATGTATTATTAGTAGGAGGTCCTACCTCTGATTTTGAATCAAAACTCGATCAATCATCATCTCAGTTCATTTGTTATGTATCTACTAGAGGAGGGTGGGAAATTTCCTCTAACTAAGATGGAGACTCATTATCCTCATCCAATTATAGTGATTGACCACATGTTTTAGGTGTGAAATAATTTTATTTGGAATAACCTGACTCATAACTAGTGGAAATGCGGCTACACCAATGGTTAAAAACAAATATTTGAGGATGGAGAACTGATGGTAGAACCTATATCAATAATTCACCAGACCATAGGAGATATTTTTTTTGTGTATAAGACAATACCAGTGTTTTTATATAAACTATTGGTATATGACACATGGATTTACATTTTTTGTGTGGTGTAAGAAAATGATTGGTATAGAGAAACTTGAATGATTTTTTAAAACATTGGTATATAACTATTCCAATGGATTATAAAACCATTGGATTCTCCTTCCTAGCTGAAAACAATACCCAAGGTTTTATAAAACCATTTGTATAAGTTTATAACAATAGTTTATTAATTAGTTTTTATAGTATTGCATATCCTTGGTACCCAATAGATCCCCCACCTTGGTCTGCAAACATCAACACTTGCAGCTGCTCTCCCACCTTGGCCTGCAAACATAATCAAACACTTACAACCCTACCAATAACTATATAGATAATGAAACACCTAAACATAAAAACACTAAATCCCAAATCAATACCAACTAATATAAAAAATTAATGAAACTAATTAGTATATTCATCCTATGATAACACACATTTGATACATAACATATATTAATTCACATCCAACCGTCTATCATCAACATTTATAAATATCAGTAAAAATATAAAGGATCAATATGTATCTCATCAACTTCACTATCATCATAGTCATCATCATCGTAAAAATAATCCTCACAATCATCCTCACCATCATTGTAACAATCTCTAAATCCATCACCATCGCCATCAATATATCCATCACCATCACCATCTCTAGGAATTCCATTGTCTAGACTAACATTAAGACCATTGGCCAGTGCACAATATAACATATGCATCCTTCATATATATATATATATATATATATCAAAATTCACGATATTATCAAGTGTAAGTAATGGGAATGAGGCTACCACAAATTTTATAAATTAATCGTTGGCCTTTTGATTCAATTCACACTCTTTTATGACCATTGTTTGGAAAATTCTTCCTCAATATGAACCTATTTTTCATCTGCACGAGTGGTTTCAAACTTGTTGCGTCCATAACTATCCCCCAACGTGGTCCAATACCTAGTGGGGAGAATACTATTACCCTGTTGAAAACAAACTCTCCCATGACACTCATCTCCAAATACCTAATTTAAGTGATTATTTGGACCCAACTTCTCATCTTTTATCTCATCAAGAGCCTTCAAAGCACACTGTAAAAAATATAAATTAACTATTTAGTAAAAAAATAGGTTTTTAAATTTTAAATCAACATCGTAAAACTTACAATAAACCATTATGAATTTTCATTTACAATGCTTCCATATTTCCTCATTCTTCTTGTTGAAAACAATTTCGTTAGAGTCACACGTACTTCAATATTCAAAACTACCCTCTATAATGACTATGAATTTAGAAAACTAGTATTCAAAATAGGTTATTAATAATGAATTTAAAAACAAAAAACCAAATTTATATACTCGATGATACAATATGATTTTTTATATTGATTGGTTAATTTGTGCTAGTATGATACGAATTGGTTAAATTTTTTTTATATAATAATTTTATATGGTTGATAACATGATTAAATAATTATTAGATAAGTCAACATAATGTGGAATTTAAGGATCCATGTTTTTATATGTTACTTCCCTGAATATAATGGAAATGTAATTAAAGAATACCTTAAATGCAATGTCATTATTGAAAATACTATTCTAGATTAAATTCATGTATAATATGGAAAGAAGGAATGGTGAAAAGTATGATATATTCGATCCCAGTTGGTTGTTTCTATATTCCTATTATTTAATTTGAATGTGGTTAAAATAAAAAATCATGGTAAATTTTTCATTTGTGGATTTTGATAAATGTGTATAGTTAATATGGATTTTATATGTGTATTTTGAGTTGGTTGAATGTGAATTACATTTATTGGTTTTGTGAATAATAGTATGTTAAATATTAGTTTTATAATTGATGTAATTATTGGATGTTTGAGGAATCTTTAAATGGGAATTGTAATAAATCAAATGAAATTTATTTGTATTATTTTTTTGGATTCTTGTGTATAAAAAAGGCATAATGGGGGAACCAGTTTGGGTTAAAAGTTGTTTCTTCTTGTTCATGTATTTAATTTTTTATTTTTATAATGGTGATAAAAGTTATTTTTATTATTAATAATAATACAAATGAATGTAAAGGATTTATTGTTTATTTCGTTAATTAATTTTAATGTTTAGTTACCATGAGAGTATATAAAATTAAAATTTCATGTTCTATTATGATTAACAATATATTTTTTATGCTTAAACTAGGATGGTGTGTACATTGTTTTCCATGTTTTCTAGATTAATGAAAAATATTTTTGGTTTCTATTATGTTCTAATTTTATTTTTTTCATTTTTTTTTCTTTGTGTATTCTTGATATTTGGAAATTAGATAGGGAATGTGGCTACTAATCCTTGTGAGGAATGAAAACATACCATAAGGTATGTGGTTGTGAGATTCTTTGATATTATATTTCACTATCCTACTGTATCATGGTTAATATGATGATTGAATTATGTTTTTTCTCATTTATTTTATGTGAAATTGTGTAATAATTTAAAGATACTTAAGCGATCATGATTTTTTGTAGTATAATAATGAGATCACATGTGAAATTTTGTTATATTTAGTTTATAATATTGTATTGAATTATGTATTATACGGAGTAAAATGAGTTTTATAATTTAATAGAGACATTAATTGGAATAAAATGTTTTGTCGTTTATTATTTTATTGAATTTAGTCTGTTAAAAGTTGATTATCTGGTATTTAATAATCATTCCAAATGATTTAATAGGTTAAATTGATGGAATAATGTTCAAAGGTGATAATGGTGTCAACTATTGAATTAATAAAAATAAATCATAATGATGTGTTGAAATATTTTTATTTTAATATTTTTTTGTGTGGTGTGTGAAAAATAATTATTTATAATGATTTTTCTAAATCATCCTCTGGAATATTGACAGGTAAAAGGAATTTTTCATGATCTGATTTCTTGTTTGGAATGAAAAACTTTTGTGTGATTCTATAATTTAATTAAAGCTACTTATTAAGAGTGGTATAGGTGACTAAATGATGTGTGACTTTTAAAATATATGGTGAGTTATTAAATTGATAGAATAAGTGGATTAAATAAGAGTTTAATATGGAATTTTCTATAGTGTGTAGTGTTGTAATCTATGGAATTGCATACTATAATCTTCTAAAAATTTCTTTAGTCCACCATTGAGTTGGAAATATTTTTTATTAATGCTTATGGGAATTTATAGACATAAGTTAAAGGGGATTTATTGAATTTAATATTGGATAATGACTAGTTATATGTTTTAAAATTGATTATTAATTATTAATTAATAAACTCAAGGAGATGATTCCAAGAGTGGTTTGTTTGGGTATTGGTTTTTAATTTATGATTAATGTGTTGGATATAAATATATTTTTATAATGGGATTAAGGAAACATTAAATAACTAATTAATTTTAATATATTGATTATAAATAATGTAAATGTGTTCATATTAATCATTTTTTTAAATTTATAGTTTAAATTTGACAACATTAAAAGAAAAAAATTTATAGAGATGATTTTTTGGGAATTTTTACAGAGATTTGATCCTTTTGTTTTCTTTTTTTTCAACACAAAAATCATGCACAAAATTAGGTGATATTTTATTATCTATTTTATATTATGGTAAATCGAATGTTATGGACTATTTAAGATGATAATAATCAGTTTGATAGAGTTTGGATAAAATATCAAAGTATTTTGATATGTTGTTGAACTTTGATCCCAGATAAAAAATTTACTTGTTCTAGAGGTGTTTATGAGTTGCTTATAATGATGTAGGAGTAGTTACAATTTCATCACTCAGACACACTTTAGAAAATTCATCGATTTTATATACATGGAATTGAGTTTTAATAGAAAAACAAAAATTATGAAGAAGAAGATGTTTAGAAAGATCAAAAAAATATTATATTAGTGGTGGATATATTTCAATTTTAAATTTAAATAATATTCTTTGTTTGTAGTCTGTGATATATTTTTTGATTTTTCAATTCATGTAGTTGGAGTGATGTGTGATAGAGAAATAAAAGTAGTGATTACTCTTTATTGAAATTATCGAGAATATTTTTGAGTGAAATATGATGAAATTTCTATGTGGATCCCATAATGAGAAAAAGTAACCTACGACAATAAAGGTTGAAGAAGATGTGGTTTTAGAAGTTATATAATTTTATTTCCAATTATAAGTTTTCATATTGAATTATTTATCAATGATTAAGCAATGATTAAACAATGATTATATAATATATTTTATGTCTAATAATATGTGGTATAATACAAAAATGTCATAAGGATGAAACTTCAATGTGGTTGTTTTCTGTGATTGTAGGGATCACATGAAGAGATTAATTTCATAGACAAAACTCATTACCCAACACAATTGTGCTATAATTTTTTCAAATTTTAATTGTTTACAAACGTCTATTTATATATTTCTATAGATGAATCAATCTACAAATTTGATGGGTTTAATTATTTCTAGTTTGTTCAATTTAATATATCTTACATCTTTATATTGTTTTATCATGTGTCTCAAAAAGTAGTTTTACATCAAATAAAATTATTTTTCTGTAATTATAACCGTACCAAATATTAATAAGGAGGTTCATCCTAGTACTTATTTTGGAATGTTTGTTTATTACCCATCATAAAAAATAATATTTTAGTTTTTTGGATCTTCCTTATTAAGGTTTTATCCCATTAAAAATATAGTTTCTTTCTATACTAGAAAAATATTTTTACTGAGCTTATGATTCTGTGTGTGAAAAATTAGTATTTTAAATACATTTCAATATTAATGAAAAATCAAAATTAAATTCATCAATAAACTCATTAATCAATTTTTTCTCATCAATATATTGTAATGTTAATAAATTCACTTGTAAATCAATATTGTTGCCCTAAAAAATTCTAACCAATATATATAATTTAACATTAATGTAAAATTATATCCATAATTTATTTAAATAAAAAATACAAATGAGTTTCATACAATCCTCCTCTCATGTTTTGTCATTATAGTATTCCATAATGTGTAAAGCTATTTCATAGAATCCTTGTTTTTTAATTTCTTTATGATACTGCCTAAAAAATAATATTCAATAATAAAAATATATTATTTATGTTAATAATAATATTTTTAATTCAAAAACCTCACATTTTATTTATACCATAAACTCAGTACTCTTATAATGAGAAGTAATTTTTAGTAATGTGATATTGGAGACTCATTCATGATAGGTATGACCTCTAAATCCATACCAATACTAGAATCACATCCACAGTAAAAAAACATAATGTTTATATACTCTAAATATATCACCTAATTGCATGAGCTATGAAGTCCTCAAAATTTCACCATTAGGAAAATTATAAAAAATATTGTTGCATGATATTAATTCATATAAATACAATAAAAATATTACAATAAATACACTGAATTTTCTAACCCATATTTCTTCCCAACTGTTAACCTTAACATAATTTTGATGGTTTCTACATGAGAGTTCCTTGATGGGAATGATGTCAAAATATTTTAAAATAATCATCATAAGACCCCTAAATTATTATCATAGTTTTTAAATCATTTGATTATACCCATTATACTCAAACATTAGCCAGGTGAGGCAATTCTAAACCTCATGCATATATGTACGCCCATGAAACATAGTGGGTATATTGATGAGAAATAAAAAAAAAATTACATTAATACATCTTATAATGATAATAATTTATTGTCGAAATTTTTACCAAAGGATGTATAAATATAACAGATACAATATAACAAATGGGAACCACTAGATCCCTTGGCTTTGAAGGATATGTAATCTGTATAGTAGGAGTGGGATCTAATGTCTTCTCGTGAGACATAGAATGTGTCAGATTCAAAGTTGAAGAAGCATGCATGTATAATTTGAGGGTGATAGAAGTTGATGGAAAATAACATTCCATATACATCAGTTGAAATGTATAATATATATGAGTAGTATGAGCCATCAAAAAAAGAGTAAGAAATATTTATGAGGTAAAATGTAAATGGTGGTAAAAATATTAGAGGAATTAATATGGTGGGTGACTCTAACATCATTTTGGGATAAGAAAGTTTTCTGGATGGTATATCAGAAGAAGGGATAAGGTGGGATTAGGTACAACGAGTGGTGAGAGTAGCTCTAGTACCACCAACTTTAATCAAATGGATGAGCACTGATGAAACTAGGTTTGCTGGAGAGTAATTGTCTCCTAGGTGGAGGATCCATATTAAAAAATAAAGTCAAAATTAATCACTTGACATTTTATGTTTTTGATATATATATTTGAAAAAAATAATCATAGTAAGAACCATATGATTAATGCATAGATATCTCACATGGTGATTGTTGTATGATATCATATTCATTCATACCTCTTCAATTTTTTTCATATCATTAATTTTAACACAAATATTAATTTAAATAGAAACTCATAAGTAAGTTGTAATCAAAACTAGATTAAAAATATGACATGCAATAATTTTGTAATACCAACTATCAAACCAAAAATAAGATATGTAGTGAAATAAAGAAATCATTTTATATTTAGTGGACAGAATATAAAAAAATGACGTGTCTTAGAAAAGTCAACTTCATTACATTAAAAGTTTTAGTGTGGGAATGATATAGTTTCATTATAATATTTTCAATTCAATCCAATTCAGTTTTGGTTAGGTTATTTGGATTATATTGGTCAATTGATAAGATAATTTTCCTATTTTCTGGGATTGGTCATTTGGTTTATATTAATTTTTTAGATACTTTTTCATCTTTTTGGTCCGGTTATTCATTTCATTATTTTCCTTTTCATTCAAATTATTTTAATATGTTTTGGTTCAAATCAACCTTTTTTGTTCCAAATCAATTTCTTTAGTTTTTTTGTTTTGTTAGGTTCTAATAAAGGTGAATTTCATATTATAAAATGAAATGTTTCAGTTCAATTAATGTTATTTTTTATTCTAATTTAATTTTTCTAGTACTGTTTGTTTTTATAGGTTTTAATACAATTCAATTCAATATTATTAAATTATACTCATATAATATTATACAAATATATATTTAAAATTCACATGTAGGTTAATTTGAATACAAAATATTTATAATCAATATTAATTCAATTTTAATAGTACCATCTTGAATAAACCAAGATGAGAGAAACCCAAATCATTATAAACACATATGTATGATTCTATATATTTTTTACCATAACGCCAGGTTCTCAATCAGCACATACAACTTGAATATTAGATTAATCATAGGTAATAAATTTATTGGGTCTAATGGGGGAAGTGATGGTGTCAATTTGATCATCAACATCATCAAAAATAAATTATGTGATTTATTTAATAACGAAAGAAAATTCTATTCATAGGATAAATTTCATATAAAAACATGCTTCATTTTTGATGAAAATATATGTGGATCATCTCTAGAAATAGTGTGAGTCTGGTCAAAAACTCTAAATCCAAAATCATTAATAAATGTTCCATGTATTATCATTGAATAAAACCACTTTCATTTCATCATAGTGACTAAACCATGAGAGAAATAATAAAATATTATCATTTTTTCATCAACTCCATAATAAAATATATTTTCAAATCGATATAAAATATCTAATACACTGACATTACAGTTTGTTGTGCTAGTTACCATAAAAAAATATTATTGTGTTATCATGTCCATTTTTCATTTGGTGATTATAAATTTGTAACCATTTATCACAATTTATGTTTATTATTGAACCACATAATTAAGACAAAAATACAAATCTCTTATTTACATAGGGATAGAGCTAGTAGAAAATTTCAATTCCTGAAATATAAATAAATAATAAAATTACAAAAATATTAATTTTATTATTTTATTAATTTAATAGTTATACCTATAATTTCAGCCATTCATAAAAATATTCTCTATGTAAAGTCTCTCTCTTTCTCAAAGATAATGAATGATGATTTCTATTTTCAATTTTTTTATGTTACATACATAAAAAATATAAAATTTCTTAAAAATATGTACAATTTTATGATATAAGATAACATATACACGATGAATTTACCTAAATGATATAGTATATTAACAATTCATAGTTAAAAAACTATTCCATGTTCCATATCTCACTCTCCAGGGATTCATGTAGTCAATGTATATAATCCAAAAATTGTACCTATTTGGGGAAGTGGTGGAAAATTAGGTTCATTTTCTTACACTGCTCTTCTCCATTTCTCATTGGTCTATTTTTACTCATAGTCACATTAGAAAAAATATAATTAACAAGAATATATACATTATTAATCCATGTAACATTCCTTGATATAACATTTGTGATAATTCCCATTTCATACATAATACTTCAATGTGTACATATTTATTTTAGTTGGATATATCCAATAAAAAGTATCATGTCCTCCAAGAAGTATTTTGGTTGGATGATGGAAAATTAGATGCAACATGAATGTGAAAAAATGATGGAGGAAACATTTTCCCTATGTCCTCCAAAATTAATGGTTCATATCCCAATATTTATTATAAGGATTACTTAGAAAAATATTCTGCACAATTATCACTATAAAAGTTAAATAACTGAAAAACATACACCCTTAAATTATTGGAAAATAGATGATAGGTTTCTACTAGAATCAACTAATGCAGAAGGATGTGATAATCATGATTCTTTATATATTTCAGCTTCAACTCTCTTCTATTGACCAATATTGATTTCTTTATTGAACATACATCAGGAATATTGATAGTATATAGTACTTCCATTAATTTATTTTTTTCATAGGTGTCCTCATATAATTAGAACATATAACTTTCCATTTACTTTTAGTAAAACAAACTGTATTCAATTATGGTTTGATACACTAACCGAAAAAGTCATGTCGAGATCATAAATCGTCCTTTTTTATTTCCCTTTTAATTTAGAATAATTTGATAAATCATTTGACATAATTTTTTTAATGTGAATACTGTTTAAGATATGTCATACAAAATTTTTTTGACCAATAAGGAAACTCAAGGAATCTTGCAATTTTAATTGGATTTTGTGGGAAAAAACTCTCTCTTTCTAGATTCCATAAACCCATCCCAAATGAAAAACAAGCATCATTCAATTCAATAATAAATTTTGTTCCATACTTACATTGAGTTTGATTTTCTTATATCCATTGTATTGTAAAACCGTCAATAATTATTATTATATAGATGAACCATTGATAAGAATATTATATTTCCCATAAAAAATATGATGATATTTATGTTTTACTGAACATATATTTATTATAAAATGAAAACATGAATTTTTTCCCCACATGCTTCATATATAAATCATTTTATAATCAATAAAATCGTTTATCATCTACATAAGCACAACAGACATTTGATATATGTATTTCAAACAAGCATCACACGTGCACACACCCACATTCCAAAGTTGTTTTATCTCTTTTATTACATGTTTATGTATACATTAATATTGAAGGATAATGGAATTAAAATATGAACCAAGGATAGATCATCACTAGTAAGGAATACAATGGAATTATTAATGTTTTATGGGTATTATAGATAATAATTATATAGTATAAAGGGATCCCACACACTAGGTAAAGAATGAAAGTCCAAGATAGTATGTTTTTAAAAAAAAATGGGATAGACTACTCTATCCTAATGGGTTTTAAAACCATTGGGATACCCTTGACGTATAATTTCAATACCAATGATTATTATTAAATAATTTTAATATGATAACAGTACCAATAGTTTTTGAAAACTATTTGGTATAGGTATTCAGGTGTATATCACTTTTCCACTAGTGCATTGGAAACCACATCCAAAATAATGATGAATTTTTGGTAACCGCATTTAGAAACCCAATTTTTATAACCTTTTATACACTAAGGATATCCCAAAATAATACTTTTATGATAATGAGGTTCAAGATTATAACCTGTTTCATGTGTATAAGTAGTGAAATTGAAGATGTTCAGTTAAATATAAGAGGATGGTTTACAATTACTATGTTCATATAAGGTTTGGAATTTATATATAGATAAAAGAAAACTATTAGCGAGACAATATACCATAGTGGAATCCTCCTCCAAAAAGTATTTTGTGAGACCCATGCTCAAAATCATGCTTTAGACTCTCTCTAAAATGGATACATTCATTCTATTAGAATGGAAATTCTATTTGGGGTTTCTCTAATAGAATAGTGTCATCAAATATATACAAATTCACGGAACTAAGTGAATCTAGTAGACATGTATTATTACCCATTATCTAATCTCATTGTTTAAATCCTTCTCCCATCCTTATTTTCAAAATGGATTTTTAGGTTTTGCATGTATGATAATCATCATACATATTTTTTAGTATGTATACCAACAACATTCTTAAATAATCATCCATATAGGTTTCAAAGTATGACCACTACCATGGGAAGAAATACAAGTAGGTCCCCATATTATATAATGAATATATTATAAAGGTTTGGAAGCTTTATAGATGGTCCAATTAAAGGTGGATCTGTTAGCCTTACCCATAACACAATTTTCACAAATTATAAGGTTTCTAGGTGTGATTGCTGTCAACATTCATTGTTAGTTGAGTTCCTCTAGACCGTTGGTACTTGAATTCCCCAATATCATATGCCATAACAGAGTATTATCAGCATTTGGGGTATACACACTACCCCACTACCTTGAATGGGGATATCTATATATAATATACACCCCATTGTTGAGAGAACACTTTCTGATAGTTGAAATATTTGGTGTTTTTTCAAGAACACAATTCAATCCAAAGAGTGAACACCTTTTTTTAAAATCCTTAAGGAAATTAGGTTTCTATGGATTTTGGGAACCAACTTTACAAAAAGAAAAGTTATAATCATGTTTCCATAAAGTTCTATCAAAATATATCCTCTTTCCTTCACTTTAGTCCTATTATTATTTCCTAAAACCATGTTCCCTTCTACTCATTCAAAAAATTCTAGGAATGAATCTCTGTAAGACACATGAGAAATGAACAATATGTTTCAAGTACAAAGTCTTGGTTGATGGAATGGATGGTGTTTTTGGGATTACCAAAATGAAATAAAATAATTTTTCATTCCCTTTAATTATAAATTTGTTTGGATTTATATTATTCATGACTATATCTTTGAAGAACACTCTCTTTTTTCCCATAAAATGAAATCTACATTTTGTAACCGGACTCTCTGCTTCACCATTACATCATGGTCTAGAATGTTATTATTTATAAATAAGTTATGACTTAACCTATTCAAGGGTTACAGAATCCGGACCAGACATCATTGTTTAATCTAAAACATTTTATGAATTATCTAATGAAATTAATAGGATTATTTAATGATCTATATTATCTAAAGTTACATTTATGCTGGATAGATCTAAAATAACTACATTGAATTCAACTAAAGAGTATTTAATTGATGTTGAAGCTTTCATTTTAATTGATAATAGTCAATGTTTCTTATACATCAATCCAACTAAAGAGGCTATCTTGTATAATATCTCTATTTAAAGACATATACCAGAAATTGTATTTTCATAGTTAAATTCCCTTAGAACATTCTCTCTTAATGGAAAAAGTAGAGAACTATGTGCCACAAATAAACCATCCGGGGATACATCTTGAAATCCATTAGAAGTATATCCACTTCCAAATATAGTTACCATAAGTTTCTTTGTCTAATATAAGGAATTAAATTATTGTTTTTTGATCTAGCAAGGAACTGTTATTAATTTTTCATAAATTTATGTAATTTTCACCATAAAATTTATCTAAATAAAAATGTGTTGTTCACTTGTTTACCCAAATAAATAGATATAGCATTGTTGTACACAATGAATTTGTACGACCTTAAGAACCAACCGAAATAAAAGGAAATCATGGTTTTATTATAGGATTTAAAATTAAAAAATATTATAGAGGATACAATGGATTCAATTTAAAACTAAAAGATAAAAGAGGAGAATTGAGAAGATATTGATGTGAATAAATTTAAAAATAGAAATTAATCCAAGAATCTAATACAACAACCCAATATAACCAATAAATAATTAATACTACATTCTTTGAGGTAATGTGCACTAGATAGTGTTAGAAAGAAAAAACCAAAAATGACTAAATTAGGGTTATTGTTTATTAAAATTTCAGAACCAATAGAAACTAACCATTGAATATTAAATAAGAAATGAATTTATAAGTATTAACATAAAGATTTAACATTATTCAGTTTGGTTTAGACATACATGAATGGTAAGAACACTACCTCACACTTCTGCATTTTATTATTCAAAAAGAAAAAACATTAATGAAATACATGGACAAATAATGATGTAAAAGTACTGTATGATTCATATAAGTAACATGAGATAGATATAAAATAATAAAAATATAACTTACAAACATTGTGATCATAGTTGAAAAGGTGCTCACCTAGGGTAGATGTGTAACAAACCATCTCGGGTCAACAATAAGAGTCACTCAAATCCTTCAGTCGTGTGGTGATGTAAAAATTTAATGAACAGAAAACTAGTCTCTTGTGAAATAGAACAATTTATAAAAAAAATATAAATAGTGAAAGGAAGATAAGAATCCATGAGAATAAAAAATTCAATCCAAACAGGCCAAAACAAAATGTTAATCAAGACAAGTCTAAATAAGCCCCTGTGTCACCATCTATCACCGCCAAACCATCCAGCTAAAAAGAGGTCCTAAAAGAAAAACTTTAATTCTACGCAATTCCCTTCCCATTACACACGTCTTGGAAAACCACATCTAAAACCAAAAAAGGAAAATGTATGGTGTGATCACAAATCCCACTACGATACCACCAATGAATCTACACAAGTCTAAATATCAAGAATTCGTTACTTATTGGTTAAAGAAATATCCAGTTTACAGGTCACGGTCATAAAATAAATTATTATGAAAAAAATACTTTTAATTTATTAAAACATCTCATATTATCCAAAATCATTGAATATTCAAAGATGGTTTGTAAGAAATCATTATTAAATCATAAGATAAGAATATGTACAATAACCATGTAATATACCATAATGAGATAAGCAATTCATAATTGAAAAATTAAACTATTTGGGATTGAACCAATGGGTAGACTTTTTATACATGAATGAAAAGTTACAATTCAGTATTAATGTGGATCAAACCAATATGACCTCTAGTGGAAATACATATAATTAAGTGACATAATTCCTATTGTGGAATTATACACCTCTTTAGTGACATGTGTATTCCTGATTCACCCAAGGTTACCTAATGCACAATATTTTTCAAAATCCATTTCAAAACCAAAACTATCCATTAAAGAATATAATCCAATACATCCTATGTGTAAAAATGTTTTTGGGTGAAATCATTTTTTTGATAATACATTCCAATTTCAATTAAATCAATTTCAATAAATATGTAAATGAAATTGAAAATAATATATGGAAATTCTTGGCTTAGATCCACATGTATAGATATACCTTCCTCAATAATTTAAGAAACCTAATTTCCTTTGGAAATGAATATTGGAAACAAGATGATTGACCTCAGAAAGATAATGTATGATAGAAAACTACGAAGGATAGATATAAAACCCAAAATGATCTCATCCCGATAAATATATGCATCCAACTCCACTGCCTCTACCCAAGGTAGAGAATAAACAAGAAGGCAGCTTACTAGAGATAAGTGAAACAATTTCCATAAGGATCAAACATCAAATGAAACATTATATTGGAGAAAGAGACACCAAAAATGAACCAGGATATGACTAGGAGATAATGTGTAAACCTATGAAATGAATGAGAGAGATCAGATATGATGGGAAATATAACATGCTAGGATGAATTGATTCATGACATAAACCATTACCATGTGGCGTAAATTTAACATGACTTATATACAGCAAAAAAATGTCACCTAATGTATAATTTATTATGATCTATGGTGTTAAGAAAAAAATTAATGTTTTAAGGCATAATAGTAATTTATGATAGGATATATGATTTTACATCCTATAAGATTCGTGTGTCGTAAACTGATCTACAATTTATGTGTAGTGTTAGAATTATGTGGTAATACATACATTTATTGTGTTATTGTATCCTATTAGAAGTTATAAAAACATACCCCTAATGAAATTTCTTAGGAACATCCTGATCAACATCCCAGTCCTTTTCCATAATTATACACATACTCCACTAAAGAAAATAAACATACATTCCTAGACATTACGTCATTTCCCCTAAAAACATTTTCTGCCCTTGAAAATCCTAAAACGCACCGAAAAAATAATTGGAACAAAAAAATATCCGAAGAATACATAGAATATGGAAATTAGTTGTTATAATATCTTCACCATAAATCGGTCATTTCCCAAGAAGTTACCAAGAATCAGGAATCCCAAAAAGTGAAGGCCACAACTACATCATCAACAATTCCCACCACCACATCTCATGGATATAAATTCTAAATTACGTCATTACATGTAATTAAGGACTAATTTAAAAATACATTTCTTTCTCTTAAAGATCCAAAATAAATATTGGTTTCTTAACCCAAGTGGTTTCAGAGTCAAGGTCAACATCTAATCAGTCAATCACGTGGGAAGGAAATGGTTGATACCTCAACATCTAGGAAACAGGAAACATGTTTTGGATTAAATATAAATGATATAGTAACTATAACGGATGCACCACCTTTCTATGTCATCCATGAATCTCAAAGTGTCCAACAAACATTGGTGCCAATGCACCCTACTTACCCAACCAACAACGTCCCTAGTGAGGTGAAACCCTATGAAAAACCCCATCATCGACCTCAAAATCTAGAATCTAATGAAGATAGTCCACATAATATTTATGATGAATCTGTGTCATGAGCAATCTATTATGGATAAAATACTAATTTTCCATCATCTTATATAAATTACTTAGTCCAACCAAGGACCACTCCCCCAACACTACCAAGCACAAGGGAGATCTACATGGCCTCTCATACAAAACCATAGAGGAAGCCACTCAAATTGATATTTGATAACTCTTTTTATAGATAAACATGACTAAAGGAAAATAATTTTTATTAGGACCACAAATATCACATACACCATCCCGTAGAATATCATAACCTAGATATACCTCTATATCTATCCATCTATCTCTCGATGATATTTTGTGCTCAATTTTAACTTGGAACCCATACAGTCATTGAAACCTTTCCAAAACCTAAATTTGAACCTTTAGGTCCCTATCAAAAATAGGGAGAGGGGATCCCATGAAGTCTCACAATATATTTTACATATTATTCCCCCACCTTCTATACTTTAATTTTCACCTCAGTAGGGTTTTAATTCGTTGAATTCACGAGTCAATTAATAATCACTCCAATTTCATCCTTCTCAATATGATTCATCAGAAATCGAATAAAAATTATTATGGAAATCTCATCGTATTTCAATTATGAAATTGGTAAGGGCTACAAAAAAATAGCAGGTCACTGGTGGTCCACCTTAATTTTATGAAAAATAAGGCACTATGATATAAGATTCACAATCAACCATCTCATCCCTAGACACCAATATTGATGTCTCAGTTAATGACACATGAGGGTAGTCCTTAGGTAAATGGTCCAATAATAATGGATACCACAATCCATTGAATACTTCCTTGGAGAAAAAGCAATAATAAACAGGCTTCAAAAACACATATCTCAAATGGTAGACCAAGACTACACACCTGAGGGATCTCCCATAAAGGATTCAACTAATGTGATGGAACATAGTGTATGATATATTCTCAAATGGAACCCACTAAAAAAATAACAAGATAGCCATCATAAGAAAACATACTTTCACATTAGTGTCTTTCATTCCCAAACTCATCTAAAAAAATAGACTCATTAGAGAGAACTCCTCCACAGATTTGTTAAATCCACGTGTTCATAAATTCATGTATAGAACATCAGAGACAATATTTTCTTTAATGGGTGTATAATAAATATCTAAATCAAAGGTTTGTAGATACTCAACCTAGGATCTCAGTTTCATGTTTAGATCCCTAAAATTAAATATATACTTCATGTTTTTATTATTAGAATATACATTAAATCTCTCCCCAATGAGGTAGAGACCCTATGTTTTGAGTGAATGCATAACCACAACTACTCCAGGACACGGGTATTGTAATCCTTCTCATCCGGGAGTAACTGGAAATAGTGTTAAGATACCACTTCTATCACTTACTTTAAGATACATCCCAACCTGATTCCAGAAACATCATATAAAACATCACAATATTAAACTATTTCTAGAATAATAAAAACAATATTGTAATTCAATCACAGATTTATCTCATAAAAAAATCTATGACATTTTTCATTACACCCAAAAATTTCACCCTTATGGGTTAACGTTATCATTAATGATGCAAGAATGGATAATTCCAAAACAAAACACAATTAATAAATAGAGAACCCCAGTAATAGTTTAATATCAAAAAAAATTCAATGATTCACTTTTTTTTGAAAAGAATGCCAGATAACATTAATGATGAAGATCAATAACCATACAAGAGAAAAGACATGGAGGGAAATTGTCCAGCTAGAGCTGGATGACATCGAAGGGGCCTGAGGCCTCCAGCTGGCGGGCCGCATTGTTTCCTTCTCTTTTGTTAATGGAGAAGGAACAGTAAGAAAAACCTTGGTGAAGCGTGCGAATTCTCTTGATGATGGAGCCAAATGACTGGAGTCCTCCATCATTATTGTTGATAGCATAGATTATGGTGCGGTAGTCAGATTCCATGATGATATCAACCCATCCCCGATCCATAGCGAGCATCACACTGGAAAAAATGTCCATGTCCTCAGCAACTGTAGGCTCCCAACAAGCCTGATGTGGTTCGTATTTTCTAGCAAGGATTTTCCCTATGTGGTTTCAGGCCAGGAGGCCAAGGGTGACAAGCCCATCCTTTGGAAGTGATGCGTCCACATTAATCATAAGGGTCCCTCCTATTGGGGGATTCCTAGGAAGGGGAAGGGAGTGGGTAGCACCTGGGCTAAAATTTCCATTGTGGTATTTCTAGCCCCCAATCCTGGAGGTGGCCCGTTCAATCTATAATTCGGGGGGTTTTTGAGCTTGATGAAAAATGGAATCATTGCATCGGACGCAAATAATCCAGGAAAGAGTGTAAAGTGAGCCAGAAGAAGCCGAGGAAAGAGAGGAGCACCACTGCATTAGAAGATCGTGAAGGTCAGAGGCTGATTCCATTGAAGCGGCAGAAGTCAGGCCCCATTTATTCCAAATTTTCCTAGCTCTCGGGCAGTGAATGATGGTGTGCAAAGGAGTTTTAGGAATGTTCGGGCAGAAAGGGAAAAAAGAAGAACTGGCCAAATGTCAGTGAGTGAGGAGGCTCATGATTGGGAGAGTACTCGTGCTGACCTACCACCAAAACTGGAGAATTTTAGGGGGAGCGTTGATCTTCCACACCAGGTTACAAGGTCACTCAACTCGGCTGACTGAGTAGTTGCCAAGAGATACTCTATAGCCTAACCTCACCGTGTATTCGCCCAAGGACTCATTGATCTAGAAAAGCTGATCGGGGCCTGCATTAGGGACCAAGGGAATGCTATGGATGATTCTTTGATCCCATTCATTAATACAATCAAGGATTTTTTTCTAGACACCACCCATATCCCTGCTCAGAAAGGAGGTAGCTAACAGTGGCATTTTTGTGACCTAGTAGGACAGGGGATGTATCCCACATACCATCCTTATCGATATGCCAAGGATCAGTCCAGATATTGACCAATGAGGCAGAAGATATCCTCCAGCCAAGTCCTTTTTCTAGGAGATTTTTATCCCCCCATATGCTTCTCTAGAGGAATCTAGGATGAGGACCAAGAGAGGAAGCACGAAAGTCCATGTGGGGAATGTACTTAGCCCGGAGAACCCGTGCACAAAGAGATGATGGGAGGTTAATAAGGAGCCATCCTTGCTTGGCCAAAATTTCATCATTGAAGAGACTCAGAGTCTAGAATCCCATCCCTCCCTCTGATTTGGAATTGCAGAGTTTCTCTCAGGACATCCAGTGGGATCTATTCCTCCCATCATTCTTCCCCCAGCAGAAATTAGTAGTTTGTGTGTGGATCTGGTCGATGATAAAAGTCAGGAGCTTAAACACGGAAATAAAGTAGCTGGGAATGGATTGTATGAAAGCTTTGACGAGGGTCTCTTTTCTATATTTAGATATCCCTTTAGGGGACCAACCTAGAATTTTTTTCTCGATCCTGTCCACAATAGATGTGAAGATGCATTTTTTGGATCGTCTAATCACCATGGGAATCCCCATGTACTTCTGATGTTTCACAACCATATTGGGTAAAAGCTGATGCACAAAGCTCATCCCTCTTAGAAAGAGGCACCCCATCACTGAACGAAATTTCAGATTTTCCAGGATTGATCGATTGGCCAGATGCCCTCTCATACTATTGAATCGCTTGGTTGATTACCCAAAATTCTTTAATTATTGCTCTGGAAAACAGGAGACAGTCATTGGCGAAGAAAATATCTGACACTGGTGGGCTAACACGGCAGGCCTTAGCCCCATGAATAGATTTAGTGGATGCATCCCTGGAAATAAGATTAGAGAACACATCGGCCACCAGAATGAAGAGAAAAAGGGATAGGGGATCTCCCTAGAGAAGGCCTCGAGATGGGGCGAATCCTCTGGTGAGCTCTCCATTGACCTTGTTTTTTAAGGAGATGGTCGAGAAGCATTCCATGATCATATCTATCCATTTAGTGCAAAAACCCATTTTTAGCATGACCATATGAATTAAGCGCTATTCCACTCTATCGTAGGCCTTGGTCATATCCATTTTCCAGGCCATGGTTCCTCTTTTCACAGTTGAGCATGATTTCATAGAATGGAACACTTCATGGGGCACAATCTCATTGTCAGTAATTAGTCTCTTGGCCATGAAGGAACTCTGATTCTCAGTGATAATTTCAAGTAGCCAAGGTCGCAGCCGATTGAAAAGGATCTTAGAGAAGATTTTGTAAGAGACATTGCAAAGGCTGATAGGTCTAAATTCGGGGATAGCCAGAGGTTTCTTGATTTTGGGAATAAGGACAAGGATAGTTTCATTGATGGCGGAAATTCGAGTATTCCCATCCCAGATATTTTTTATCATGTTGCAGATTTTGGGACCGATAATGCGCCAGTATTGTTTAAAAAAGAGGGCATGGAACTCATCCGGTACAAGGGCCTTTGTGGGATGATGTTGGTTACGTGACTTTCATATCTAATCATCTGTCACATCTTTGGTGAGCTGTCTATTTATCTTATTAGTGATCACATGTCTGATACAATCTTCCACCTCGGTAGACATAAAAGGGATTCCTGCAGCAAAAGTGTTCGAGAAATAGTCTGTCAAGGCCTCGTGGATACCATTTTTGTAAGATAATTTGCTTCCATCGGGATGTAAGATGCATGTAATATTGTTTTTACTTCACCTGGATGAAGCACTCTGGTGAAAAAACTGGGTATTAGAGTCCCCCTCTTTAATATGGTTATCCCGAGCCCACATGGCCCAGAAACATTCCTTGAAACGTAGGGTCATGTCAAGCTCTCATTGCGTGGCTCCAATCTTAGAGAGAATGCAATTAGATGTGGGTTGATTGAGGAGGTTTCTCGATATCTTTTCAAGGATATCACAATGCCAGTCGGGGTGGCGGAATTTCTTATTGCTCCAAGACCTCAGATTAGATGCGACCTGTTAGAGATTGGGAAAAACATCCACTTGAGTGCTTTTCTAGCTTGAGTGGATCACCTCCTCATATTCCTGATCTTTTAACCAAAAGCTCTCAAATCTAAAGGGTCCGGGAAGTTGTCTATTTTTTTTGACTTGCGTGCAATCAATGAGAATTGGACAGTGGTCTGAGCAGTTAAGGTCCATATGTCCGATGTGAATCATACTGAACAGATTAATCCAATTAGTTGAACCTAGAAATCTATCAAGGCATTTAGTGATGTGGGTTCCCTTAGAATTTCTGTGAAACCAAGTAAAAGGATTACCTATGAACCCCAAATTGACAAGGTCCACCCTAGAGACTGTGTCCTTGAAGTTTGACATCGAAGCTGAGGGTCGAGGGAATCCTCCCCTCTTTTCCTTATGAATCATAATTTCATTGATATCTCCTCCGAAGAGGATAGGGATCGATAAATCATGTCGCATATTGCATAGAAGATCCCATGAATTCACATTCTCATTATGGGATGGCCAGCCATAGAAACCCACAATGGTCCATGATGGGTGAGAGTCTATTTGGATAGTCGTGACCACATGGTGTGAGGAGAAAGACAAAATTTTGAAGCTGATATTGTCCTTCCATAGGAGACAAAGGCCCCTAGCATGGCCTTGTCTGGGAACAGGAAAGCAACATTGGAAACCACACTTCAGAGCAATACCATTGGTTTCCTTGTTTTCCAGTATGGTTTCGGACAGGAAAACCATATCGGGGTGACTTTGAGGGAAATTGCGCTGAATCATGCGAACCATTCGTGGGTTTCCAAGCCCACAATAGTTACAGAATAAGGCAATCATTTCTCTAGGCGGGGTTGGGTCTCACCCGCCGCCACCTTTGGTTCCTCCGGACTTGTTTCTCCGCTTTTCATTTTCCATCTCTTAGTGGGATACCTCCTAGGGTGGCCTATTTCATTATGACTTTTCTGGACTTTGGGTGTAGGGTCTTCCATAGGACCATCACTAACTCCTCATTGCACCATTTTCCATGTTCGACAGGTAATTGGGACTGGAAATGAAATCCCCATCATTCCATGGGCCTCCATTTTTATAGGGCTAGCTAGAGTCATTCGTGGGTCAGGGTCCGGATCTGATGGTTCGATGTGCATCAACATTGGCTTTGAACAGTGTATTGGTGGTTCAATGTGCTTCTTCGCCAACTCTGTAGATATTTTGGACTTGTCCTCCTGGGGGATAGGATAAACTCTTGCATCCCTTTGAGTGGGACGACAAGCTGAAGGGAGATCCATTGGTCCAGTCATATGATATTTTCCTGGTATGGGTTCCGCCTAACATGTATGTGCCAGCCTGAGACGGTCACAACCCTTTTTTTTCCGTCTCGAGAATGACAGTATATTTATTCGTTTTGGAACTGATCCAAGGGCCATATTAGAGGAAAATGTTGTCAGATCCTCTCTTATGATTTATAATGCACTTTCTTTTCAAATGGCCAAGGCGACCACAGGAGAAGGAGAGGATTGGGAGTTTCTCTAACTCGAATGATATCCAAATGTTGATGTATTCGATTTTCAGCAATATTCCCCTCATAAAAGGCTATGTCACTTCAATTTCATCCTTGATCCACACCTCGGGGCCCCATTGTATTAGAACTAAGTTATCCTAGTCAAAAAAGTGACCATCACAGTCCCCAATTTCTCTCATGATTCATTCCGTTCTAGCCTGGAAGGGAATTCCTTTAATCTGTATCGAAAAGGGGGATTGGGTTATTCTCACTTGCTAGATATCCTCCCCCTTCTAAATTAATCAATGATAAGGAGTTGGTTATCGAAGGACCATGGTTTGTCCTACAAGATTTTGTTTCTATATCTCTCATTAAAGAAATCAAAGATAGTGATATTGGTCCCCGCCTCCTGGATATCCACTCCGGCTTCCAATTTCCATATGTTCTGTAGAGTGTTTTTGAGAGCTCCTTGATTAACTAAAATATTATCCACGAACTTTCCAACCATGCGCAGAGACATGCACTTTTTCAAAAGTGTGTCTTCATTTTTCCATGCCTCGATCATATCCTTTTCTCTGTCCATCAGGGACAACCTCTTCCATTGGTTTACATGTTTCGCCTCCATGGAGAAGGACCAAAAGATGATTTCACAATAATCCCAAGAGACAGGTGTTGGCTCCAAAATATGGCATCAAAGGAAGGCACGAAAAAGGCTGGCGCGCTACCTCGCGAATCCCGGATGCGAAGCCCCGACGCGAAGCACCGCCGTGAAGCGCCCCGGCCATCGCGGCCTCGCGAAGCTCCAGAGGCGGTAAACCTCCACGAACGCATTTGACATTCATGAGCCCGCCGCGAAGCTCCAGAGGTGGTAACGCTCTGCGAACGCATTTGACGTTCGCGAGCCCGCTGCGAAGCTCCATAGGAGGTAAATTTCCACGAACGCATTTGACGTTCGCGACCCGCCGCGAAGCTCCAGAGGCGGTACCCTCCGCGGATGAAGTTGACGTTCGCGAGCGTGCCGTGAAGCACCCGAGGAGGCGCGCGAGTGCTGCTTCGCGGCGCCCCATGTGTATAAATACTGGACTCCCCCTGAGTCCCGGGGACGGACAATCCGACCTTTCGGCTTCTCCTCTCCCGAATCGTGAAGCACTCTTTGCCCCAGGAATCATGAGCTCTACGAGGTACATCTACTTCGCGAGAGGCCTTTTCTTTGTCTCGTCTTGAGCCCCTCTTCTGAGAGGGATGCCCTTCATGAAGCTCAAGGGAATTCACGGAGAAAGGGGATTCCCAAGGGAACCCGAGCAGCCGCGGAGCGCTTATGCTTCGCGAAACACCCAAGCTGCACTAGTGATCCCTAGGCTAAGGGAGGATCACTACACATCGCGAAGCACACTGCTTCGCAGAACCCTGCTTCGCGAGGCACCCCTTCTTCGTGAGGCAGTGCTCCGCGAACACTGTTCCACTTTGCGAAGCACCTCCCACTCACACCTAGCGATTCCTCTTCCCGTGGGACCCTCCATGTTTGCACAATGTGATTTCAAAGTCCCATGGACAATACCACCCGTAGCATTGCTTCGCCTAATTCTTCTTCACATAGGCACGCTAATGGCTATTGCTTCTTCACATAGCCATGCTAACGTGGACCCCTTGATGGTTCGTTCCACAACCCCCCTTGACCATGGCCTTACTGGTACCTTCCCTTCCCCAAGGACCAGAGGGTACCGGTTATGTAAGTCCTAGGGGTGTGGAGTGAACCCACCTCATCCGAGCTGCATGACATTAAACTTCCAAGCACCACGTCCTCAACACATGACGTTAAACTGTGATCTGACCTCGTCTCTCTCACGAAGGGTCCCCCCAGGTCGAACATTTTTTACGCCACTCGTCTCCACAGGAATGGAATCACCCATCCACAAGGGATGATATCCTCCTTATTGGAGTGGCCTATGTTCATAGGAGAAGGGTGACCCTAATTCCCCAACGGATGGCTGCACCCCTGCATCCCCGTACTTCCCCACTACCAAGGTCCGTGGAAGGCATGATAGGGAACGAGGCACCCCCCATATGGGCCTCCATCCTGGTGTAAGTCCCTGCACCATGGGCGGCCTAACGTGTAATCCCCTCTTCGCTTCGCACGGACGCATCCTTCGCGACGTGATCGTCAGGTCCTTGCAACCTCTTGTTTCTCACACCGAGCATGACTCACGTGGGCTTAGAGTGAGCACCGACCCTGACCCCAAACCCTTCAGTGAACTACGAGGACTTTGATCCATGTCAATGCATGGTATGTAGGAAGCCTCCATGAGGTTCAAGCCACATTGCTCGGTCGTTCATTCACGTCGAGTTTCGCCCTCGTCCAACATGATGTTAAACTGGATGCCCTCGTCCAGCATGACATTAAACTGCATACCCTCGTCCAGTATGATGTTAAACTGTATGCCCTTGTCCCGCATGACATTAAACTGCACACCCATTCCCACCTGAACTATGAGGTCTTTGATCCATGTCAAGGAATTTTACGTAGGAAGCCTTCCAGAGGTTCAATCCCACCACTCATTGGACCAAGGTCCACTTTCATGTCGGTTCGCCAACAAAGCCCCATTTGAACTACGTGGTCTTTGATCCATGTCAAGGCGTGGTACGTAGGAAGCCTCCACGAGGTTCAAGCCCACCCATCATCCAATTCACGTCGAGTTCTACCTACGTCCAGCACGACGTTAAACTGCAATCCCAGTCCGACGGCAAGCCGTTGTGACTAATCCGAACTACGAGGACTTTGATCCGTGTCAAGGCATGGTACGTAGAAAGCCTCCCTGAGGTTCAATCCCAACAATCATTGGCCCAAACCGTCTCATAGTCGGTGTGCCAGGCCCCCATTTTCAAGCCCATTTCCCATTAGACCAAGGTCCCTCATTTACGTCGGTTCACCGACACCCAATGCCCGTAGTTTACTCACGTCAGGGTTCACTATCATCCCACATGACGTTAAACTGTATTCCATCAACCTGAACTATGAGGTCTTTGATCCATGTCAAGGCATGGTACGTAGGAAACCTTCCCAAGGTTCAAGACCACCACTAGTGGACCCACAGGACTAATTTCACGTCGGTACGTTGACGATGCCCATCGGACCAAGGTCCACCTTCACGTTGGTTCGCCGACGACATTCATCGGGCCAAGGTCCACCTTCACGTCGGTACGCTGACGATGCCCATCAGACCAAGGTCCACCTTCATGTTGGTTCGCCGATGACAATCATCGGGCCAAGGTCCACCTTCATGTCGGTACGCTGACGATGCCCATCGGACCAAGGTCCACCTTCACGTTGGTTCGCTGACGACATTCATCAGACCAAGGTCCACCTTCACGTCAGTTTACCGGCACCATCTCGAACTACGTGGACTTAGATTCCCTTCCATGGGGATACATAGGAAGCCTCATCAAGGCTCAAGCCCAACTTCACCATCACCCCTGCGATGGTCCCATTTCACTACCCCTCCACTCCATTCATCCACCTACCACCTATCCCGATTCTCGCCCGGACCGCTATATCTCGTTGAAACCATGTCGGTACACTCCTCTTCACAGCCGCCCATGGGCGGGCCCCGGTATAGGCATCCCTTCAAGGGAAATCCCTCAATCCGATCTATCCTAGCTAATGATCTGATCGGGTTGATCCGTCTCCGCTAGATGTTAAACTCGCGGCGTACCCTGTGTTAAACAGGGGAAGCTGAGGAAAACCTCAGATATGTGTCTATGGCATATAATTCCCCGTGCTCGATGTGGGATGCCCCGGGCTTCCACGCCCTCGAGAAGCCCTGTGACCAGGGATAATAGACAGACATGCCAGGTTCCCTAGCCTCCAGACACGCCACTAATGCCTCAATGTGACTACTCCCCCGACTGAAGGTTGCTTCCCTGAATGGACCCTTTGGAATGTCACGACAGAAGCAGTGTAATTAACCAGCATCCATGGAAACATGGCACTGGGAAGAGTTTCACAAACTACGTATTAAATCTATGAGGGAGACCCAGACTAGGTGACGAGTTCTAAGGAGGAATCCACTGGAGGAAGAACCGACATCCCATCATCCCGTTTCGATCATGGAGCAGACGTCCCTGAATAAGGGGCGAATGTCGCCCGCCTTTGGAAAGCGGGAATGTGGGGCAACAAGCGCCGCGCGTCCTTCCTCCGTGGACGGACGGATGCGCGCGCGCCCCGGTGAAAGCGTCGGAAACATAAATGGTGAACCCGACGTGAAATTATTTTCCTCAATATGGAGATTAGTAGCGTTCAAGACACCAGTAGATTGACGTGTCACTGGATCCAGATATTCGGTGCCTGGTCCTGCCAAGAAAATAGCGGGCCTGTCGTGAAACTCACCGGAAGTCGGGGAAGTAGAACGTGGGGCACTCTGTTCTGCAGCGTGTTGGCGTGGATCCTTCATACAGATGTGGAGAATGGAAGGGCATTGGGGCACTGGTCTTCAATCCTTTTCCTCTCAGTACTGACGAGTTGATCCCTTCATTTCTCTGGAACCAAGCTGCTGTTACAGAGACACGATCACCGCTCGCTCCTCGCCCACGCAGGGGCAGGGGCAACACCGCCACAGCCACCCCACATTGCACCGCTACCACCACGACGGCTGCCACATCATGGAATATGGGGCGCCCACGTCCCCTTTCCCCATCAGAGGTCATCCAACGAAGGGTTATCAACAACCTCGTGCGCATGTATGAGGAAGAAGGGGTCATCCCAACTTGGGATATGGCCCGCCTGGACCTGGAGGCCTCCAGGCCCCGCCGTCAACGCCGCCCTAACAGGCCGCGCAGGGAGCCTCTACTCCCCACCCCAACATTCAACCGTTTCGGGAGCCTGTCCAAAGAACGCCTTGACGACTCCTCGACTTACGTTGAAGAGGCGGGCGCCGTCCGGCTCAGCCCGCTCAGGGTCCCGACCCAGGGGATTCAGGAGAGAGCTCCCGCCCGGCCGCGTCAGCGCCGCCGTCCGACTCCGCAGGAAGAGCAGGAAGGCTACATCCCTGCACCACCTGCACCAGCCCTCCTGACCCGACGTCAGCGCCGGGCCCGGGTTGAGGACGCTTGCCCAGGCGCGTCGACGTCGACAGCTATAGTGGCCCGAGCCACCGCCGACGTGCATCATGAAGCCCCTGCATGCACTGAGCAGGGGCACTCCTTCACCCAACCAGGATCGAGACCCCAACCGCCCCACGGGCAGGCTGGGTTGACTCTCTGGGTTGCAGGCCCAAGTGGTGATCTCCACGAACTAACCCGCGGTGATGTCACCCCATACGGAGGCCCTCCCCGTGCCACTACTTCACAGATCATGGTCCTTCCCCGCTCCGAAGTTCTTCATGGAGGTATGCCTCGCGCTACCCCCATCCTGAATGAAGACCTGCCCCGCGGCAGTGATGTTCAGCGCGGAAACCTTTCCTGCGCCCACTATACAGGGTATGGAGTCCATCCTCCTTCCCCCGACCGCCAACCTGAAGGCACCGTCCATCCGGTCCTTCTTCAACGTGGGGCCCTCCCTACGTCCTCTCTGTGACCAGCGAAGGTCCTCCTCACCCCAGCAACTCGAGGAGTGAAGGTCAGCCTCGCTCCGCCCGCATCGACCATGGAGGTCCTCCCCATGCTCCTGCCGATTCCAAAAGAGGCTCCGCCCACATGGGTGTTGTACATGGAGGTCCTCCCCATGTACCCTTCGACATTTTCCCTGGTGCCCCTCGCACCCCGGCTGTCTCGAGTGGGGGTCCTCTCTGCCATGGCGCCACCACCACCCCGAGACTGCTTGGTAGGGATCAACCCTGTCCCGAAGAGCCACCTCGGGGCAGGAGAGTGGGTCATCGCCGCAACAAGAAGAATCCTGGGAAGGCCCGGGTGGAGATCAAACCTACCTGCTTCTCTGACTCTGAAGAGGAATGCGACTCCGCGATTGAACCTTCTCCCCGCTCATCCATATCAAGGACTGGGGCAGGAACCAGATGCATTGGCCTCATTCTCCCAGAATATGAGGTCCATCAGATTCCCATCTCTCTACACAGGTACATCCAGGAGGAAGAAATCTTCGGAATTCCGTAGGTCTCGACCGCGCAATCACCACCATCGTCACCAGAAGCGCCCTATACCTCTACCAGAGATCACAGAGAGTTATTTTGGGGGCCAACGGAGGTAGAGCGACGACACGACCTGTCGCCGGTAGCCGCAACTCCTGTGCCGGAAGCTGTGGCTATCAGCCTGTTTTATCGTGACATCATGGCCAGGTCACCTCAGTCTTCGTAGGATGGCTCAGAATTCGGCGGCCAGTCAGCTCGCTCGCCGTACTCTCCGCCGCCGAGTTTACTATCCCAGAGATCCGCCTAGGTACCGCTACCGGTCCCTCACCCGCCCCCTTTTGACGAGTGGGGCAACACAGGGCCAGACCCTGAGTCCGAGCCCAGGAGCTTCTGGAGTATTCTTGCAGCGGATTACATCCCGGAGAAGTTCTGGCTGACGGCGGTGCTGAATTTTCACGTACCAGAGTCTCTTACCCCTGAAGAAGTGGGGTGCTTTTGTCGAACCCTATGGGCGACACATTTCCCCCTTCGTTACGAACGGGTGGTGTACCCCAAAAATCGAGAGCACTTCGAAGAAATCGGCGAGCAGTGCCGCCTGATCGATGCAGCCGCACTCCTTGTGGCCTAGCACCCTGAGTCGCCAGGCCTCCAGAGAGCCCTTCAACGGAAATGAGTTTAGAGTTTTAAAGCACTCCGCAGAATCGTCAGGGAATCCACCCCCCATGTGCAAGTCCGTGGTTGGGGACACTATGCGGCTCTCCTCTTCGACCCTATCTGACGGCAGCCCGATTCATTATGTGACATCGAGGACATGCCCTTGAGAGGGGTCACAGTCCACATGGCTGACGTTGTGGACAAGGAAGATGAGATTGAATTCCTTGATGGAGACTTACCCCCCAAGGGCGTACCGCCACTGCTGGACCCATCGGGGAGGGTTACCCGTCAGCAGAGGAACCTGCTAGGCCTCCCCATACCCACCGAGTCACTGGTGCTCGGTTGGAACACCGGCAAGGGTAAGGAGCATGTAGGAACTGTCAAGCACTCCGACCCGTCCACCTCTATGCAGAAAACGGACGAAGATCCTGAGAAGGCCACATTACGCCAACAGCTTGCTGAGTAGAAGAGGCTGGTTGACGAACTTTTGGTTGAGCGCGCAGTAGAGCGGCGACCCAACTATGGTAATCCCAGGCCGGGGCAGCAGGGGCAGGAACAATTTCCCCCCGGTGAGATGCCTCCGGGAAACCCTGATCATGCTACTGCTGCAGACAGGGCATAAGCCGGAACGTATGTCAAGAGGGCGTGATACGTCTCGCCAACCCCCCCCCCCCCCCCGAACGATGGGGCAATCTGAAGAATCCAGTCCGGGTTCCCCCAGTCGCCCCGCAGGTAGTTCTTCCAGTTGATCCATGAGCTTCCGAAGCCATCTATCGTGTTGAGGAACCTGGCAATGCACTTGTGGTTAGGGATCCCAGTCAAGACAGGGACCCCCACCCGGATGATCTTATTGCGGCGCTCACAGCCAGCCTCGAAGCGTTAGAAACGCGGCAGGTGGTGGTCCCACCGGATGGCAAGCCTTATCCCGCGTGGGTGGATGATATGCCCGCACCTCCGGGTTTTGGGAACCCCACTTTATCGCCTTTCAATGGGACATGGGACCCACCGCAGCACTTGGCACATTTTTCTTCCAGGTGTGGCCCCATGTTGGGGACCCCGGCTCAGCAAGAATCCGCCAAGATCCGATGTTTCGTACAGACATTAGAAGGTCCGACATTCGTCTGGTACAGACAGCTCCATATCGGATCAGTGACTGGTTGGGAGGACCTCCGCCGGCAGTTCCTGTACTAGTTCAGCTCCACCACGTGGAAGATTAGCATTGCAGACTTCTTCAAGTGCAAGCAAAGGCCTGATGAGCGGGTTGCAGATTTTCATCGCCTGGTGGAAGGGACTTACGTATTCCCTCGATATGCCACTGACTCAAGAGCAATTACTAAAGATGTGTGTGGCGAACGTCAAGACAGAGCTGGTACCCTCCCTGATTACCCAGAACTACCCTGGAGGGTTCAGAGATTTCTCGGATAAGGCTCAGCGCCTTGAGGAAGCCATGCAACAGGCTAGTTAGGCACGTTTGTTGCCGCCTATGATCCCGGCTAGGAGGACCGCCAGGGCTGAGCCCGCCGTGGTGGCCCAAATAGAAGCCCCTAGGCAGCTGGAATTACTGCCAGCGGCACCATCCCTGCAACCCCGCAGAGGTCCTCCACCTCAAGCACAGGCTCCTGCCCAGCAGCAACCGCCTCAGAACCGACAGGTTCCCCCGCGCAATGTGCCACCGCCACCTAGGCAAGACAATCAGGCGCCGCCTCCTCGGTAGGCCCCTCCAGCCCCTCATTAGGGCCAGGCCCCCAAGGCCCCCTATCCGGAAAAAGGTACCAGACTTATTCTTTCAACAAAAATCAGGTCCTTGGATATTTCCGAAGTTCTCTAGAGCAAGGGATTGTGCGCCTTCCTGAGTGGAGAAGGCTGGCAGAGGCGAATATCACCGATCACCCCAACTACTGCCCTTATCATCGGATTCTGGGGCACACCCACAATGCTATGTGTTTAAAGACTGGCTTCAAGACCAGGTCAACAACAACATAGTCATGTTGGGCCCATCACCAGCGCAAGTGGCGCGTGTCTTTGCAGGGTCAAAGATCGGTAGCGATAGCGAAAGCGTGTTGCAGTAGGTCCCCAGCCGCGGATCCCAGAAATATGATGACTGGATGGCTCGATAAACCGTCGTCCATGCCCATGGTATCATCCGGGCGTGCCTGAAGCAGTTGGAACCTTCAGAAGAAGTAGCTGGTGCCTCCGCATCATCTTTACAGTCGACCTCTTCCCAAAAGGGCAAGCAGCGGCGACGCAAGAAGAAGCAACGCACACCGCCATTGTCGTCGTCATCCCACACTCTCGGCGACTTTATTCCCCCTGAAATGGGGATTCCTCCCAGAATCCGCCCAGTGGTGGATGACTCCTCGAGCGACATCCAGGGGTACGCTTTGGTTAACGTCGTGGAGCTGGTAAAGCCCTATATGACTCCCGATGAGGGGGAACGCCAGGAGAACCTCCCCAACGTTCCCAGCCGACGTCAACGTCAGTGGAATCGAAACCACGCCGGTCATCTAGGTACATTAGCAGGCACTTTCAGCCATGCCATGCATGCTACTGAGACCAGACAGCAGGCTCAGGGCAGAGCTTAGCACGCGCAACCCCATCTAACGCCCTCGGCTCTACCCTCCACCACCGTTTGTGCTATTGGATCTGGGGGAGCTTCCTCGTTCGTATCACAGTCAGTCTTTCCCGGCTACAGGCTAGCCTCTATTGCCCAATCCTAGTCCGGCGACTACTCTCCAGGCTTCTACTGGTAGGCAACAAGATGTGCCCAGTACTAGCCGATCGTCGGTTCCACCAGCAGGAACCCCTATGCCTCCAAATACCGACCGACCTCCTGTATGTAGAGGTTCGCATTTGGCACGAAAGTATGATGTCTTGAAGCACCTGGCCGGCATTCCGGCGAGGCTTTCTATCCTTGAGGCCCTTCGCCTATCCTCCGAAATGCGCGAGGCACTTGCCGAGGCCCTAAGGAGCCCCCTCTAGTTTGAGACGGAGGTAGCAGATGCAGAATCCTTCCATACTGAGACGATTGAAAACGCCGAATGTTAGGCGGTTATCTAGTTCTTCGGTGAAGATGAGTACCCTCCTATAAAGGGGAACATTCGCCCGCTGTACATCACTGGAAACATCAATGGCATGGAAGTCTGTCGCTACCTCGTTGACATGGGTTCCGGAATCAATCTAATTCCGACCGAGACGTTACAAAAGTTGGGTCTGTCTGAAGGTGATTTAACTCCCTCTGACCTCAGGATCCAGGGGTACGACAGGACCAAGAAAATCCTAGTTGGAAAGATCCGTCTGAAGACTCATTTCGGTGGCTTAATTTCCAGAACCGAGTTCATGGTTGTCTCTTAGGACACCACCTAAAACGTATTGATGGGTAGGCCATGGCTCCATCTGCATGCAACGATCCCTTCGTCGTATCACCAGTGCCTCAAGTACTCGCTCAACGGTCGAGTAGGCGTGCTCCAAGGAGACGTGTCCCCTTTCGCTTTTTGTGAGGCCTCCTATCTGGATGCGGGTTATTACAAAATTAAGGATAAGCAAATCCTAGTAAGTGAGGATGAACCCGCTCCGGTCACAATTGATCCCTGGGCAGGAATGGATGACGCCTACATCCTCCCGATCCACCGGTTGGAGGCCACGACCCCCGACATGGGGAAATGTTTTGTTGTTTCGGGTACGCAAGGA
Source organism: Viscum album (assembly GCA_963277665.1). NCBI lineage: Eukaryota > Viridiplantae > Streptophyta > Magnoliopsida > Santalales > Viscaceae > Viscum > Viscum album. The sequence continues at coordinate 369,045,832 of OY728146.1, forward strand.
AGGCATGTTCCCATGTCCAAGCGACGGCGGAAAATCACCTCGTACTCCTACATAAACCAGGCTCAGGTCATCCTGGAATATCCTACCCATGTACGGTACCAGAGTGTCAAGCTTATAACAACGGCGGTACGCTATACGTGTCTCTTTCGTCGGGCTGGAATCCACCGACTCAGGCCGACACGTCACCACTGCTTTGATATCATCAAACGTGGCCCCTTAGGCCGAAGGCCAGAAGGGATAGGATCGACTGCCTTCATTGATATGGTCTCAATGGAGAGTGATTCTCTCGATGTGATGACTGCTGCTGCCCAAGCCGAGACCAGCTGCCCCTCTGGTTTTGATAGCCCAGAAGCATCTCCCGCCGCGGGAAGTCCCCCAACGGGTGGGGAGGAAGACCTGGAGGATGCTACCCCCACCTATGAAGAAGGTGTCTCTACCATGGTTGATGAACTGGTACAGGTGAACCTTGGCAGCGAGGCATATTCGAAACCCACATTGATCAGTGCAGCCATGTCCCCCGAGGAGCGGTAGCAGTACGTAGACTTCCTCAAACAACACTGTGACGTGTTTTCCTGGAGTTACAACGAGATGCCAGGGCTAGATCCCTAGGTAGTCGTTCACCATCTGGGCCTCCCGGAAAAACATTGTGGGTTTAAGCAGCCCCCCCAGGAAAATGCACCCTTCTCATGGTGCTATGGTTGAGGCCGAAGTTGATAAGCTTATCAAAGCCAACTTTGTTAAAGAAGTCCAGTACCCCATGTGGCATTCCAACATTGTGCCAGTCAGGAAGAAGAATGGGCAGATCAGGGTTTGCATCGACTTCCGTGATCTTAATCGCCACTGCCCAAAGGATGACTTCCCACTCCCGGTGACGGAGTTATTGATTGACGCCACGGCCGGGTTCCAAGACCTCTCTTTCATGGATGGGTATTATGGGTACAACTAGATCCGGATGGCCCCCAAAGACGAGGATTCCACTGCCTTCAGGGCTCCCCAAGGTACCTTTTGCTACCAGGTTATGCCGTTCGATTTGAAAAATGTAGGTGCCACTTATCAGAGGGCCATGCATCGCCTATTCAAACCGATTCTCGGGACATTGGTGGAATGCTACGTGGATGACCTCGTAGTCAAATCATGTCAGCGCAAAGACCATATCAAAGACCTTGAGAAAGTGTTTGGTTTCCTTCGTTCCAATCACCTGAAGATGAACCCGTAGAAGTGTGCCTTCGGGGTCACCTCTGGGAATATTCTGGGCTTTGTTGTCAGATACCGAGGTATCGAGATCGACCCGGAGAAGATCAAGGCCATCAGCCAAATGCCTCCCCTGAGCAACATTCGAGAGCTTTGAGGCCTTCAAGGACACTTAGCCTATATACGCCGATTCATCGCGAATCTGGCCGGCAAGTGTAAGCCCTTTTCCCGGCTCATGAAGAAGGGAGCCTCCTACGAATGGGATGAGGAGTGTCGGACCGCCTTCGAGGAAATAAAGCAGTATCTACTCCAACCTCCGGTCTTGATGCCGCCCATCTCTGGAAAGCCGCTGGCCCTTTATGTGACCACCCTAGAGAGATCCCTCAGTGCGCTTCTCGCCCAGAAGAATAACGAGGGTACTGAGAACAGTCTCTACTATCTCAATCGCATGCTTCTCGATACGAAGGTCAGATACTCCCCTATCAAAAAGAGCTACCTTGCACTCGTCTTCGCCGTGCAGAAGTTGCAACATTACCTGCAGCACCATGAGGTGCAATTGGTCTCCCGGGTAGACCCCCTGAAATAGATCTTGAACAGTCCCATGCTGACTGGCCGACTAGTACGGTGGGAAGTGATTCTCCAGCAGTTTGATATCAGGTTCGTACCTCAGAATTCCATTAAGGGACAGGCGTTGGCAGACTTTTTAGCTGCCCATCCAACCTCCGCGGATCAATACCTGGACATGGATTTCCCTGATGAGACGATCCTCTCAGTCGATCATGTTGTCCCGTGTTAGAAAATGCATTTCGATGCCGCCTACCGGAGCCCCACCGGTAGGAGGCTCAACGATCCCAAGCTCAACAGAGTGGGCCCGGGAATTGTCTTCATTACCCCAGCGCAAGCTGTCCTTCCATACTCGTTCCTGTTGTCAGAAGTCTGTACGAACAATGAGGCATAGTACCAGGCTCTCATCACTGGCCTCGAGTTGGCCCTTGAGATCCAGGTTCCCCATCTACATGTGAAGGGAGATTCCGAGCTTGTAATCAAACAGGTTAATGGTGACTACGTCGTCAGGAAGCCGGAGCTTGCACCGTTTCTGGAGTACACCCTCCGCTTAATGGCCCAGTTCTCTTCTCGACCAGAGGTTACCCATGTCCCACGGTCGCAGAACGACCAAGAAGACGCCCTGGCTGGCTTAGCCACATCTCTCACAGAACCTGAGCAGGATGATTTGATCATACATGTGGCACACCGGAGATTCATTTCCCCCGTCACCCAAGAGGACAATGATGGCCTGCGGGTAGGACATCTCACCGCCTGACCCTCCATGTCAGGGGTCCCGGGTTCATCAGACGCAGTGGTGGAAGCCACTCCCGACTGGAGGGCACCTTTTGTCGAGTATCTCCAAAAGGGTCACCTCCCAGACGACCGGGCCGAGCGTGAACGAATTTGACGCCGCGCGCAGCAATTTACCCTCCAGAGTGGCCCCAGTCTTGAACAGATCCTTTATAAGCGGAGTTTCGATGGTGTCCTCCTCTGTTGCATCCAAGGAGTGGAGATACCTCAGGGTATGCAAGAGGTTCACATCGGTTCCTGTGGCGCCCATCAAGCTGGGTCGAAGTTGTCCCATCAAATCCGGAGGTTGGGGTACTTTTGGCCCTCTATGATCCACGATTGTATTGGATATGCCAAGAGATGCCATCCATTCCAAGTACACGCCAACTTCTTGAATCGGCCGCCGGAGCCCCTCCACCCCACCAAGTACTCTTGGCCATTTGTGGTATGGGGACTTGATGTAGTGGGACCATATCCACCGGCAACAGCCTGCCAGTGTAGGTTCATCCTGACTGCTACAGATTTCTTCTCCAAGTGGGCAGAAGCAGTTCCGCTCAAAGAGTTCAAGGCCCATTCCATCGTTGACTTTGTGAACTCCAACATTATCCACCGATTTGGGGTCCCTCATGCCATCCTCACCGATAACGGCACCAACTTCTGAGCAGGTGAACTAAAGAAATTGTACGCCAAGTACGACATCCGGTCGAACCATACCTCCCGCTACCACACGCAGGTGAACGGACAGATCGAGGTGTTCAACAAACCCTCTCTAACATTCTACAGATGATGGTTGGTCAGAACAAGAAAATTTAGCCGGACAAGCTCCCCAACGCCCTCTGGGATTACCGGACGACGACTCGCAACTCTACCCAGGTGACCCCATATTCCCTGGTGTATGGAGCTGAGGCCGTTCTACCCATTGAGATCCAGCTGCCGTCGTTACGCACTGCAGTTTATGATCACCAGACATCAGATGAGGTAGCCGAGATCCGTCTAGCTGAATTAGAAGCACTGGACGAGAACTGGCTTCATGCCCTGTACAATCTGGAAAGGCATCAGGATTAGATAACGAGGTCCTTCGACAAGAAGGTTCGTCTCCGCTCTTTTCTACAGGGCGACCTGGTACTGGCCCTTCGAGCGCCAATGATTCCCAGTAGGAAACTGCCCAAATTAGAACCCAAATGGGAAGGGCCTTATATCATCCATAAGGTTTACCCCAATGGAGCATACTCCTTGGTGACCACGGATAGAGAGAGTATAACCCCTCCCACCAATGCCAAATTCCTCAAGCGATGCATTGCCTAGGGAAAAAAGGGTCTTGCACGACCCTAAACTGCGAGATGGTCCCGCACGACCTTAAACTGCATCCACGTCCTTACTGCAAGACGTCAAACTGCAAGCCAGTCTGGCCTTCCTGACCGAGGCTCAGCCTCAGGCCCCTTGGCCTCCTTGGGCCCCTGGCCCCTCGTCCTTACTGCAAGACGTTAAACTGCAAGCCAGACAGGCCTTCCTGACTGAGGCTCAGCCTCAGGCCCCTTGGCCTCCTCTGGCCCCTGGCCCCCCGTCTTCACCGCGAGACGTTAAACCGCAAGTTGGTTTTTTCCCTGACTTACCCTCTTACGGGATTGTACGGTTTGGTGTGGGATTATGTCCTCATTCACGTCGGATTACTCGCCATACTGTACATATCCCCAAATGAGATGCTCCTCGTCCCGCATGACGTTAAACTGCATTTCAAGAACTACGTGTAGCATGATTCCCATCTTTATGGGATACGTATGAATGCTCAGACACCTCATCTTGAGCCCAGCCCCAAGCTTTTCTCTTCCAATATTCCCCTTGGGAATAGTTTCCTCAGAGGCTCCTTGTGTCGCGAGGGGAAGGCTTTCTTAGCCCTGCTCATACAACCCCGATCACACAAGGATTGTAAGGGTCACACCATGTGCCCACTCCCGTTCTTCTATCCTCTCATGTCCTCACCGCACGACGCTAAAATGCATGTCCTTCAAGAACTACGTATGGCTTGATTCTCATCCTCATGAGATACGTAGGAATGCCCAGAAATTTCGCCCGTTGGCCTAGCCCAAAAGCCAAAATCTTCCCCTCGGGTCAAGACATGGCGGCGTGCACACTTTTGCCCCAAATCATATCGAGCAAGCCTCAACCCGGCTGCACATCCCCCCTAGAGATGTTTGCCTCTTTCATGGATGGATACAGCTATACTTCACCCACTCCTTGATTGGGATTCCATCATTTTTCACACCCAGAGGGACCCCCAAGAACGGCCCGGATACAATGCCCAAGGGCTCTCCTACCGTTACGGGCCAACGCCCCCGAGGGATTTCAAGCAACAAGCCGATACAAGTCCCGCATTGCGAATTTGGTCATCGGTCGATGCTCATTTGTTGCTCCCATATCAGGTTACCATAGGAACACTGTGTTTCGAACATGGTCAATAGTGTCCTGGATCTTTGGGTCCACCCCGAGATGTCCCAGACATCGAGTGCAGTGATTCGTTCTGCCCCATCCCGAGGTGACAAACTCCCCCCCGGGTGGTGCTAGCGGTCGGGCCCACGGCCCCGATTCCCCATAAGGGTGTATGGTGTGGTGTAGGACTACGTCCTTATTTACGTTGGGATCATATACCATGTCGTGCGCCTCCTCTTACGAGGCCCAGCCTCAGGCCCCTTGGCCTCCTCGGGTCCCTGACCCCCGTCCTCATGAAAGACGTTAAACTGCAGACCCGTCAGGCCATCCTGACTGATGCCTGACCTTAGGCCCCTTGGCCTTCTCGGGCCCCTCCACCCAACCTCTTACCCGGGGTGTACGGTGTGGTGTAGGACTACGTCCTCATCCATGTCGGGATCATGTACCATGTCGTACGCCTTCCCTTACGAGGCCCAGCCTCAGGCCCCTTGGCCTCCTCGGGTCCCCGACCCTCATCCTCATTGGAAGACGTTAAACTACAAGCGGGTCAGGCCTTCCTGAACAATGCCTAACCATCAGGCCCCTTGGCCTTTCCGGGCCATGACCCAGGTCCTCTCTTATAGGAGTGTAAAGTGTGGTGTGGGACTACGTCCTCATTCACGTCGACTTCTTCACCATACTGCACACCTCCCTTGTTTAGGGGTATATTACTCCCCTTCTCTTCCCGCATAACGTTAAAATACATTTAGAGAACTACGTTCAACCTGATTCCCATCCTCATGGGATACGTAGGACCACCTGAATGTTCAGGATTCGGGTCCAGCCCCATCTCTCGGGAATCTTCATCCCATCTTGGCCCCATGGCCTATCCTTCCTCCATGAGGGGATTATATGGTGTGGTGTGGGATTATGTCCTCATTCACGTCAGTCTCGTAATGTCCACGCTAGGTGCCTCCCCCTACTGAGCTGTTTCGTCGATCCCTTTTCGGCGGTTCACCAATGTGCCTAAGAGTACTCTGGTTTATTACCTGGAATGCCATGCTTTTCTCGGACACGTCCGCACCCATTTTCCGGGATTTGTGTATCCCTACATCAGGGCTTTCATCATCTTTCACACCCGGGGGGACCCGCAAGAACGGCCTGGATACTATGCCCAAGGGTTCTCCTACCGTTACGGTCCAACGCCCCCGAGGGTTTCAGACAGCGAATCGATAAAATCCCATGTTGCGAATATGGTCAACGGTCGATGCTCGTTTGTTGTTCCCACCTCAGGCTAACACGATATGGGCGCTGTGTTTCCACCATGGTTAACAGTTTTCCTCTATCGCCACGCCAACTCATTAAGCCCAAAATGTCGGGTACACGATTCACACCCTTCATCACTTCATCATGTCCATGTAGAGTCTCGGAACTCTTGGTACTTTTCCTCTGTGCATGTCCGCGCGTTGGGGGAACAAGCTGCGTCAAAGGTGTCCTTCGGGGCTCTCTGCTGACTCCCCTTTGATGGACGCCCCATGTATTGCGATGAGGATACCCCCCATGTTTCCCACGCCGAGTTTAACTCACGTGGGCTTAGGGATCGGGTTGACATCTGTGCTTACTCGGGAAGTTGTCACCATCCACGGTATGAGCTCTAAGACCATAAAATAAGATTCTCATCTGGAACAACGTTCAGCCTGATTCCCATCTTGATAGGATACGTAGGAATGCCCAGACCCTTTGTCTGTGGGTCGAGCTTGAGTTCAACAAATTCACCTCTCTGGTCCTGCCTTCAGGACCCCGACTACGGGACCGCGTGGCGTAGTGCAGGATTATGTCCTCATTCACGTCGGGTTTGCAATAGCTGCACCACATGCACCCCCGTTCTGAGAGTTAGCCCTCCTATTCCTTGTCCCGTATGACATTAAAAGGAACCCTTCAGAACTACGTGTGGCTTGATTCCCATCCTCATGAGATATGTAGGACCACATGAATGTCTAGGATTCGGGTCCATCCCCACCTCTTGGAGATCTCCTGATCTCCCGGTCACCTAGGCCACTTGGTCTATCCCTCTCCAGGAGGGGGATATGCAGGTATGAAACAAGGTTTTGGGCATCGTGCCCCCTTCCCCCGGGAACCCGCCATATCTTTGTTACCCTCAAGTTGAGTCTCTTAACCCCTTTCAGTGGTTCACCCATGTGTTAAGAGTACTCTGGTCTAGGACCAAAAGTGTCAGATTCAACTTGATCATGTCCCTTCCACTTGTCAAGCTTCGTGTTCCCCTCCATTCGGGTTTCCATCACCTTTCACACCCGGAGGGACCCCCAAGAATGGCCTGGATACAATGCCCAAGGGCTCTCCTACCGTTATGGGCCAACACCCCCGAGGGTTTTGTGCAACAAATCGATAAAATCCCACGTTGTGAATACGGTCAGCGGTCGATTCTCATTTGTTTGTCCCCATTTCAGGCTAAAGCGACAGGATGCTTTGTTGCAAACATGGTCAGCAGTAATCCTCTGTAGTCACACCATCCCCTTCACTCCTCGAATGTTGGTTGCATGATTCACAACATTTTCCACCCCATCATGTCCAGGTGGAATCTCGACACTTCTGGCACTATCCCTCAGTGCACCTTTGCATGTCAGGGGGACAAAGCCGCAATATGGCATCCTTCAGGGCTCCCATGGTCCGAGCTCTAAGACCATAAACTAATATCCATTCGAAACTACGTTCAACTTGATTCCCATCCTCATGGGATATGTAGGACCGCCCTGACGCCCTGTCTCCGGGTACAACCCATTCAGGAAGCCAGTCTCTCCCCCGGTTTCACCTCTATATAGGCCCCTTGGCCTAAGGTCTCCCTCTCCGAGTGGCGTATAGTGTGACGTGGGATCATGTATCCATCAATTGTGTTTTATAACACTGTGCACATTCCCCGCCTAGCATCGTCTCTGCTACGTCTGTGCTGCATGACGATAAAATGCATGCTTGGTCCTATCATACGACCCTAAAATATGACATTATCGTCCTGGCCGCACGACGAAAAATGGCACTGCATTGTGGTGACCTCGTTGTAGAGGACATCATGTTGGGTATTGGTCACATTCCATGCCATTTGTGAATGCCCGTCACGGCTTGATCCTTGTGGCGACATCACGGCCTACTATTCTAGGCCTGTCGCTTCACAAAAAAAAACCATTCACCTTAAAGAACAAACAAGATTCATCAAATTCCGCATCTTTTAGTGCAAGGGCCACGCCCGCACTCCCCTTTTCCCCTGGCACTGGTATCTTACCATGTCACATTCCAGAACTACATATGGCTTGATTCTCATCCTCATGAGATACGTAGAAGTGCCCGTGCACTTCCCTCGGACCCAGCCTAACCTTTGTGTTCGGTCCCTCGACTCGATCATTTCCCCAGAGAACGCATGGTAAGTAGGGCTTAGGTCCTCCTTCACGTCGGGTCTCGATGCCATGTGTCCCCTGCTCTTTTTACCCATTCATGTTCGAAGGCCCATCAAAAAATACGTGAGGCTTGATTCTCATCCTTATGAGATACGTAGGAGCGCCCGGGCACTTCCTCGCGGGCCCAGCCTAACTTTCGCTTTCGGTCCTTTGACCAAAAACCTCTCCTAAGGAGGTCATGCGGTGTGGTATGGGATTACGTCCTCATTCATGTCAGGTTGTTCATCGCACCACACACACCCCCTATTCCCATTCACGCCAGGTGTTTGAGTTACTCCACCGTGTGCCTCTTATGTCTCTTACCATCCATGGTCCGAATTCTACGACCCTAAACTAAGATCTCCCTATAGGAAAGGACTCTGCTCCCTCTATCTAATACATCTTGTTGTCGTATTCAGATGTGTTTTGACAAAGAGCCCGAAGTTTGGGACTTTCACAGGGACATTCCCCTCATCCCATGACCATGCTTCGTGATCTCGATATTTGGATCCTCATCCTCTTCCACATCCGGAAGGACCCTTGGACGACATGGATACTAGGATTAAGGGCTCTCCAAGAATGCTGGGCCTAAGGGCCCTCCAATCGTTTCAGGCCAACGTCCCTACGGATATTTGACAACATTTGTGACATGGTCCCGTGTTTCGAACATGGTCAACGGTCGACCCTCATTTGTCTGTCCCCATTCTAGGCTAACGCGACAGGATACTGTGTTGCGAACGCGGTCAGCAGTTATCCCCCATCGTCACGCCGCCATCATCGTGATCTGAATCTCGAGCACCATGATTCACACGTTTCCACTTCCTCATGTTCAAGTGGAATTCCATCATACTCGACTCTTTCTCTTCGCGCATCCAGGTGCGCTAAATGACCGCGTTAGTGTCATTGGGCCAGTATTCACCAAGCGTCCCTTTGCCCTAACCTGCCCCTTTTGTAGGGAAATTCCCACCACTACTACTTGTTTCCCACATCGAGCACGACTCACGTGGGCTTAGTGGTTTTGGCAGGATGTGTACCAACACAGTCGGGCTTCTCCTCATCCCGCATGAAGTTAAACTGCGCTTCCAGAACTATGTATGGCTTGATTCCCATCCTCATGGGGTACGTAGGAACTCCCGACCACTCTGCTTCGGGCCCAGCCTAATCCTTACTCTTGGTCCCTCGACCCAAAGAGTTTCCTACAGGGGTATGTGGCTTGATTTGGACTCTGAATCCTCATTCACGTCGGTTTCATATCTTCCGCGCCACACGCTCCCTGGGATCTTCCCTTTTATTCCACGTCCTATCGTATGACGTTAAACTACAGGAGCCCATATGTCCTCAATTCATGACACTAAGCTGCGGTTCTACCCTGAACAGGTTCAGGATCCCCCAAGATCCCATTGGGAAGTGACAGATCCCCTCGCAAGAGAGGCCCTGTCTGAAAGAGGGAATGATCCATGATCAAACTGATGCACCCATCTGGCGTACTCCCACCACGGTGGTGTAACTACCTATGTGTTGGATTCTGTTCGGACAGACCATCACTCCATATTCCACGCTTTGCGTGCCCCTTATTTGGACCCTCACCCCCTTTCATGTCTCACGAGACCCCCTAACGGCCTGGTCTCATGCCGCATCGGCTCACCTACCGTCTTGGGCCAACGTTCCGAAAGACGAGCCATGTCAGGAAGGACCCCCTAACAGTATGGATGTTTGACCTATGGACCGCCAACTGTCCTGGGCCAACATCCCGAAGGATTGATCAATAACATTTGTGACATGGTCCCGTGTTTCGAACATGGTCAATGGTCGACCCTCATTTGTTGTCCCCATTACAGGCTAACGCATTAAGGATACCACTTCTCCTCCAAGTTTAACGATTGTCCCATATTGTCATGACATTCCCACAGTGTTCCGAATCTTGGGTATCATGATTCACGCTTCCCATTTTCATCTATTTGGACCGATTTCAGCGCCCCTAGCGTTGCCCCGTTCGTGCATAAGAGCACGCTAAAGAAACGGTAATTCGGCTGTCCTGGAATATCCTTCTCCGGTCAAGCCTTTCCCGTCTTTCAGAAATCTGGACTGGTAATCCGAATCCCGGATGCCCGGAGCATGATCCCCACTCCCATGTTAGATGGGATGAGAGGGTGACTATCTCCTGTTTCCCACATCGGGCTCGACCCACGTGGGCTTGGGGAATTGTCGCCGAACGTCCCGCAAGCATTGTAGGGACGCAACAAGGAAATTCAAACAGTGGAAATCGTGCGCGCGACGGCATTCAAAGCAATGAAGAAAAAATTTGAATCACGAAAGTACCAATAAAAGGTTTTTGGGATTTTTACAATACTCGGGGGTAGACTCCCCCCATGGACGGGTTGACCCCGTCAAAAGAGCATTGCAGCTCTGCCACTTGCTGGCTTGTGGCATCCAAGGCTTGCTGCCGCTGACTTAGCTCTGGCTCTTCCTCAGCAGCGGCGGGGCGCAGTTCGTCAGTCCTGGCTTTGGCCCTCTCTACGCCAGCTTGAACGGTAGCCATCCTTCCAGAGGTTTGCCTCATATGCTCTTCTGCCTCTGCCAGCTGGGCCTTCAACTGTGAGACCAGCTCAGATTGTGCATCAAGAGAGGCTGAAAGCTCTTCTTCCCGGGTCTGCATCTGTTGGACCTCGCCTTCAGCCTCCTAGAGCTTCTTGATGCTGGTCGCCTTCCTTCGCTGCCAGCCCATGCTGAGCCCATGATCATTCTCCCAAATCTTCTCAGCCATAAGATCTAGGATGAGTGCGTGAGGACATTGGGAATCCAATCCCCCGACACACAGTTCGCGCAACCGTGAGCGGAGCCTATCCATTTCGGCCATCCATTGTGCTTGGGGGGTGTCCTTGATAAAGCACGTGATCAGCTTCCACGACCGGCGGTGGACTATGGTGTTGTCTTCCTCGTCGGAGGTCGTCTCGTCCCAGTCTGCGCGATTGGAAGGCTTGTACGCGGGATACACTCGTAGGAAATCCTCGGCAGGATCAACGTCTGGTGTTGAATCCAGTACGACACCTAGCGCCGAGGCAGGCGCGACAGGACTGGGACCGACCGGTTGATCCTCTTTCTCGGAGTCCACTTCAATGACTTCGGGTACGGCCATGCTGGTGGTCCAGCCAGTGATGATGTGTGTCGCAGCTTGAGGATATGGGGGGACTATCGCCACCATCACCATCATGCCCCTAGGAGGGACGCCACCAGAAATCCCGACTAGTCTTACCGCAGCAGCCCATGCCAGTCCAAGAACTGTACGGTGGAGAGGGATATAAACGTTAGTTGGCATGGTTTATATGTGACAATGAGGAGACCGGTAGAGGAGACTTACGGAGATCGACCTCCTGGTGATTCTCATGAGACGGTACTGACGGGACCCCGAGACGAGGCCCTCCATATACTGTTGGAAGGTCTGGAGATTCCGGAGGAGCCACCTCGGGTGGTCTGGTCCCACCAGACGCGGAAATGGACGCAGCCATATGCGTGGGTTCTGAAGGTCCTGCATCGTCACCCGCCGAGGGGCGAGAACGAGGCCTGCGAACAAGTCCCTCCTACATGGATCAAACATCGGTGAGAAGTCCATAGTGACCCAAGAACAGATCGTAGGGAAAGAAGTTCGGAATGCTACCTCGTGAGCCTCTACGAAATCGTCGGATTCTGAGCCTCGGCCTCCGACCTCGCCCTCCTCCAACGAGCTCCCTCCTCCAGCCTCATCCTCCCGAGAGGAGTCCTCTGATTCTTCCGGCAAGGGGAAGCGCTCCCTCATATCGTCAGCCGATAACTGTGGCGGGACCGTCTGATTCAACAGTACCCCCACCCAGTCTGTGATTGGGCGAGGACACCACTGGAGTGGACGTAATCCACCAGCTCATCCAGGTATTGTTATGCCTCCGCCGGAGATGCCATGAATCTAGCCCGAACTGGGCCTATGCCCGGTAATTCTATCCCGAGGCGATTCAGGTGGACCCATATCTCGGGTGGGCTGAGGAATTGCCGGTTGACATCCCAAATGTCCCAAGATTCCGGGAAGACAGCATCCTCTGCCATGTCGATATGACGCAACCGCTTCCCCGACGCCTGAGTGGATATCCTACGAAATCCCCTCGGTGGTCGCCCCTCCGGATGGTCGTGCTCTTCCGGAATCACCGGATCCACCGCTGCTGCCATACCCTCGGCCGGTGCGGGTTTCACTGCCATGGTAGGCCCGCTACCGTGAGCGGCCCTAGTTGCCCTCCGACCCCGACCTCGAGATAGAGGAGGCCCACTATCACCAACCCGGATAGTTGGTTGCTTCAGCATCTCCCCTGGGTAAGCATCCTCCCAACTGATGGCATAATCCCTCAACAATCTGAAAGCGGCGGTGGATAGAGTCAAGGTAATCCGCATCTTCCCATCTTCCCGTGTGAACATGAGCCACAGCTGCCTCATCACACACGGGTGCTCCTCGTGACGCACCTCCCAGTAGACCTGCGGGGTCAGCTGCTGGAGGCACCGGAACTGCCTTGCAAACCGATGCGGGGTGTACGGTTTGCAGAGTGGCTCATGATCTATCTGTGCCACCAAAACTCCACCTCGAAAGGCCAGGAAGTAAGTGCGATGTTCTTACATCCCCCTCCCATCATCAGTAAGTATCCCCATCGGCAATGGGAAGGGGTGGAAGTTGAACTCATCCGCCCTCCACACCCAATTCAGCATCATCGGAACGGCCTGTTTGAACGGGAAGCTCTCGACCGCGTTCAGGATGGAGGGGCGGAAGTTCGATCCCGGCGGCGAAATGGGGTTTGGATACTCGTAAATCCCCCTGATATGCACTGGGATCCACCCATATAGGACTTGGAAGGGCCCACATATCCTTGGAGGCTTCTTGCCCTCACTAATATGCCGCAACATTCTGTACAGTTTGGTGAGCATCGGAATCCCCAGATTGATCCGCTGCCCCATGGCCAACATCGACGCCATGATAAACGAGCTGGGCCGCACCCCCATGTTTGTATCCCTCACCGGTAGGATCCAGCCACAGATGAGATCCGCAATGAATGCCGCCAGCCTGACTATCAGTTGTTGTTCAGTGCTGACACTGAAACCTCAAGTCTTCCATTGGCTGTCCTCCAAGACCCGCCAATACGAGTGCCCCTTGCCCCGTTGGGCCACCCTCGGAAAAGTTCGAGGCCTCGGAGGGAACTCTCGATTCTCTGGGAAATTCAGGAGGCATTTGAACCATCTCCTAAATTGGACATCCCTCACTGCCTCCTTGTCCTCCCCGGGGACAAGTGCCATCAGCGCCTACGCCAGTCGCGGAATTTGCTCTGTATCCTCCCATGCGCTGATGACGGGGAGGAATTCTTCATACATGACCCCCAAGACCGGGACCCCAGAAATCTGGTGGACATCCCACAGGCTGATTCCCACCTCCCCGTGATGCAGGTGGAAGGTATTTGTCCTAGACGACCATCTGCTCAGAAATTTCGGCATCAGTTGCTTGGGTTGGTAAATGTAGAATTGGGAGGCCCATGCCGCCTCATACAATCCCACTCTCCTCAGCTCAGCCCCAAACTCCTCGCATGAGGTGCCTACCCAGTAGGCCTAGGCCCAGTCATCAGTAAAGTTGCCGCCCTGGCGTAGGTCCCAATCATCGGACCATCCCTTCTTCGAATTCTGCAAATCCGCCTTCAACATGGTATGGTAGAGAGGAGGGGACGTCTCCGGCTGCAGTGGCTTCCCGTCAATGTCGTTCACATGGTTGTAGAGACAGTCATCGGTGACGGGTGTGATGTTCTCTTGCGTGTGACCATCAGCCGCCCTGAACCATTGGTGCTAGCATGGTATGCTCCTAAACTAGCAAGCTGGTTCATCCCTACTCGCCTCAGGGATAAAGACGTCATCCCTCATCCTGAAGCCGTACAATGGCAGTTTCTTGCACTACGGATAATCCTTCTGACCCTCCGATAGCAGATCTGTTAAAGAAGTGTGGTCCGAATGGCTTCGGACCATCTCCCACAGGCCTGGACAGTTGGCCATCTCATCCCGATGAGCAGAATCTACAAGCACCCAGAATTCAGCCTCTTGATGGGCCATTTTGACTCTGGCCCTCAGAAAAGAATTTTTTCAGCTGGATCGCGAAGCTCGACCGTGAAGCTGAATCGCGAAGCCGGATCGCGAAGATCGGTCGCGAGACGAAGCCGTGAAGTCTGTCCGAGGCCGACAAGCAGAAGTTCGCTTAGCGCGGATGCGGAGTCGGAGACCCACGGTTCGCCGCGAAGCTCGATTAACAGAGGGCTGTCGCGGAGTACGCGGAGCTTCGCTAAGTTGAGAACACAAAAAGACAAGGAAGTCACGTGAAGACAAAAGAGGTCGACCCCCCTATTTATAGGCAGCGACTTTAGAGCATCACGACGCACCTCACCCGCGTGGAGCATCGCGGCGCGTCCGGATCCGAGGCCCCGGTCAACACCGCGGGCCCCCTTCGCGTAGCTGCATCGCGAACCACCGACAATTTTGGCGATTTTCCCTCAGACTTCGACCCTTCACCCTCTGCGGCTCCAAGTCTGAGGGGGGCATTTGTTGGCGCCAAAATATGGCACGAAATGAAGGCACGAAAGAGGCTGGCGCACTGCCTCGCGAAGCCCAGACGCGAAGCCCCAACACGAAGAACCTCCGCGAAGCGCCCCGGAAATCGCGGCCTCGCGAAGCTCCAGAGGCGGTAAACCTCCGTGAACACATTTGACGTTCGCGAGCCCGCCACGAAGCTCCAGAGGCAGTAACGCTCCGCGAACGCATTTGACATTCGCGAGCCCGCCGCGAAGCTCTAGAGGTGGTAAAGCTCCGCGAACGCATTTGACGTTCGCGACCCGCCGCGAAGCTCCAGAGGCGGTACCCTCCTTGGACGACGTTGATGTTCGCGAGCGCACCGCGAAGCACCCGAGGCGGCGCGCGAGTGCTGCTTCACGGCGCCCCTTGCCTATAAATACTGGACTCCCCCTGAGTTCCGGGGACGGACAATCCTACCTTTCGGCTTCTCCTCTCCCGAATCGCGAAGCACTCTTTGCCCCGGGAATCATGAGCTCCGTGAGGTAATTCTACTTCGCGAGAGGACTTTTCCTTGTCTCGTCTTGAGCCCCTATTCCGAGAGGGATGCCCTTCGCGAAGCTCAAGGGCATTCGCGGAGGAAGGGGATTCCCAAGGGAACCCGGTCATCCACGGAGCGCTTATGCTTCACGAAACACCCAAGCTGCACTAGTGATCCCTATGCTAAGGAAGGATTGCTACACATCGCGAAGCACACTGCTTCGCAGGACCCTGCTTCGCGAGGCACCCCTTCTTCGTGAGGCAGTGCTCCGCGAACACTGTTCCACTTCGCGAAGCACCTCCCACTCACACCTATGCCCCATGCTAAGGCCAAGGCACTCCACTTCACGAAGCACACTCCTTTGCTTAGCGATTCCTCTTCCCGTGCGACCCTCTAGGTTTGCACGATGTGATTTCAAAGTCCCATGGACAATAACACCCGTAGCATTGCTTTGACTAATGCTTCTTCACATAGGCACGCTAACGGCTATTACTTCTTCGCATATCCACACTAACGTGGACCTCTTGATGGTTCGTTCCATAAACCCCCTTGACCATGGCCTTACTGGTACCTTCCCTTCCCCAAGGACCAGAGGGTACCGGTTATGTAAGTCCTAGGGGTGTGGAGTGAACCCACCTCGTCCGAGCTGCAGGACGTTAAACTGTCAAGAACCATGTCCTCAACACATGACGTTAAACTGTGATCCGACCTCGTCTCTCTCACGAAGGGTCCCCCCCAGGTCGAACATTTTTTACACCACTCGTCTCCACAGGAATGGAATCACCCATCCATAAGGGATGATATCCTCCTTATTGGAGTGGCGTATGTTCATAGGAGAAGGGCGACCCTAATTCCCCAACGGATGGCTTCACCCCTGCATCTCCGTACTTCCCCACTACCAAGGTTAGTGGAGGGCGTGATAGGGAACGAGGCACCCCCCATATGGGCCTCCATCCTATAGTAAGTCCCAGCACCATGGGCCGCCTAACGCGTAAGCCCCTCTTCGCTTCTCACGGATGCATCCTTCGCGATGTGATCGTGAGGTCCTTGCAACCTCTTGTTTCTCACACCGATCATGACTCACGTGGGCTTAGAGTGAGCATTGACCCTGGCCCCCAACCCTTCAGCGAACTACGAGGACTTTGATCCATGTCAAGGCATGGTATGTAGGAAGCCTCCATGAGGTTCAATCCACATTGCTCGGTCGTTCATTCACGTCGAGTTTCGCCCTCGTCCTGCATGATGTTAAACTACATGCCCTCATCCAGCATGACGTTAAACTGTATTTCGTCGTCCAGCATGACGTTAAACTGTATGCCCTTGTCCTGCATGACATTAAACTGCACAACCATTCCCACCTGAACTACGAGGTCTTTGATCCATGTTAAGGCATGGTACGCAGGAATCCTTCCAGAGGTTCAAGCCCACCACTCATTGGACCAAGGTCCACTTTCACGTCGGTTCTCCGACAAAGCCCCATTTGAACTATGAGGTCTTTGATCCATGTCAAGGCGTGGTACGTAGGAAGCCTCAACGAGTTTCAAGACCACCCATCATCCAATTCACGTCGAGTTCTACCTACGTCCAGCACGACGTTAAACTGCAATCCCAGTCCGACGGCAAGCCGTTGTGACTAATCCGAACTACGAGGACTTTGATCAGTGTCAAGGCATGGTACGTAGGAAGCCTCCCTGAGGTTCAAGCCCAAAAATCATTGGCCCAAACCGTCTCCTAGTCGGTGTGCCAGGCCCCCATTTTCAATCCCATTTCCTATTTGACCAAGGTCCCTCATTTACGTTGGTTCACCGACACCCAATGCCCATCATTTATTCACGTCAGGGTTCACTATCGTCCCGCATGACGTTAAACTGTATTCCATCAACCTGAACTATGAGGTCTTTGATCCATGTCAAGGAATGGTACATAGGAAACCTTAACAAGGTTCAAGCCCACCACTAGTGGACCCACGGGTCTACTTTCACGTCGGTACGCTGACGATGCCCATCTGACCAAGGTCCACCTTCATGTTGGTTCGCCGACGACATTCATCGGGACAAGGTCCACCTTCACATTGGTATACTGATGATTCCCATCGGACCAAGGTCCACCTTCACGTTGGTTCGCCGACGACATTCATTGGGCCAAGGTCTACCTTCACGTCAGTACGATGACGATGCCCATCGGACCAAGGTCCACCTTCACGTTGGTTGGCTGACGACATTCATCGGACCAAGGTCCACCTTCACGTCGGTTTAGCGGCACCATATCGAACTACGTGGACTTTGATTCCCTGCCACGGGGATACGTAGGAAGCCTCCTCAAGGCTCAAGCCCAACTTCACCGTCGCCCCTACGATGGTCCCATTTCACTCCCCCTCCACTCCATTAATCCACCTACCACCTATCCCGATTCTCGCCCGGACCACTATATCTCAGTGAAACCATGTCGGTACGCTCCTCTTCACAGCCTCCCATGGGCTGGCCCCAGTATTGGAATCCCTTCAAGGGAAATCCCTCAATCCGATCTACCCTAGCTAATGCTCTGATCGGGTTGATCCGTCTCCGCTAGATGTTAAACTCGCGGCGTACCCTGTGTTAAACACGGGAAGCTGAGGAAAACCTCAGATATATGTCTATGGAATATAATTCCCCGTGCTCGATGTGGGATGCCTCGGGCTTCCACGCCCTCGAGAAGCCATGTGACCAGGGATAATAGACAGACATGCCAGGTTCCCCAGCATCCAAACACGCTATTGTTGCCTCAATGTGACTACTCCCCCGACTGAAGGTTGCTGCCCTGACTGGACCCTTTGTAATGTCCCGACTGAAGCAGTGTAATTAAACGGCATCCATGGAAACATGGAACTAGGAAGAGTTTCACAAACTACGTATTAAATCTATGAGGGAGACCCGGACTAGGTGATGAGTTCTGAGGAGGAATCTACAGGAGGAAGAAACGACATCCCATCATCCTGTTTCGATCAAGGAGCAGACGTCCCTGAATAAGGAGCGAATGCCGCCCGCCTTTGGAAAGCGGGAATGCGGGGCAACAAGCGCCGCATGTCCTTCCTCCGCGGACGGACGGATGCGCGCGCGCCCTGGAGAAAGCTTCAGAAATAACAGGCTCCCTGATGAACCCCACCGCCCTAGAGACCTTGCCTAGGAACTTGGTAAAATCTCCTAAAAACACCCTGTGTGAAACTCCCACCCAGTCCAGCCACACACGAAGCAAGGTCCGGTCCATCAAAGAGGCACCGGACCGAATACAGCTTCACGACGCACCCGGGACGTCAAGGAGAAACACTTCACAGTTGAACCATGAGACTTCTCCATAAAAAATATGCTTCGCTTAAACTTCACAGAGACAAGTCGCAGAGCAGACTCGACGCAGATCAACACCCTGCAGTAGTAGCAATGTGGCGTCCACCGAGTGACCACTTTGTGCAGTGAAGCATTGTGGCAGGTGCTTCGCAGATCAACACCCCACATTAGGTGCTTCGCGGATCAACACCCCATGGAAGGTGCCTCGCGATTCAATGCGGAAGGTCCTTCGCGAGCCAAAAAAACATGGCAGGAACGCCGCGAAGATGAGGTACTGGCAACTGCCCACAAGTCACCACCTAGAACTGAAGTAGAACTGGGAAAAAATGAAAGGGTCCAATGTTCTCAAAATTGGAAAATGTCACGAGACAAGCTCACTCAGCACTGAAAGGAAGATGGAGATTGAATCTTGGTGTCTGGGACCGCCGACCCTCTCCCGGATCAGGCACCAACATTGTGTGATGGTGACGAGAAGGACTTCAAGTCCTTGGGGAAGGCTGTTGAAAACGCCTGAAAGCAATTTCGAGTAGGGGAAAGGACACCTGAATTCCTTCGAACCACCGGACCTAGGTTCCGGGATCCGACAGAGAAAACCAGGGGAAAAGGATCAGGGTAATCCAATTTCGGATGGACGGGGAGTGGCAAAAAAAGAAGAGGGTGACCCACTTGCACCGAAACAGAAGAGGGGCGGTGAAGCGCACGATCGAATCTGGGATCACGCGGGAAGAAGGAGCCACCGCAACCGAGCAGACAGGGAAACTCGAGACCAAGGAAGCCGTAGGAGAGAGAAACTCTCATGCGGGAGAGACTCATTCCTATGATTCACATAGTATATAACTATATGTACCTTTTCATGATCTACTGAGATACATCTCTTGGTTATAACATGCCACAGAAACAATACTTCTTAAATAAAAAAAATTATATTTAGAAAGAATACCATAAAAGAATTGTCCCCTTAGGGTTCATAGAATTTTATAAAGATAGTCTATGTGCTCCCCCTATGAAATGGATAAATGGAACATAACATCCCCAAACTCAAAAAAACAAAAGAGTCCAAGAACTGATGAAAGATCCATTTCATCAACACTATAAACACCGTAGGAGAGTTAGTGAAAAAAAAAATGTAATAACCAAGAACTTAAAATTCCCATACCTACCTCTAAACACTGTATTAGGAATATCCTCATATTATAATATCAACTAAAGGTACCCCGACCAAATGAAAATATTTGAAAATCAATGATCCCCTCTACGCTGATGAAAGAGATCATCAATACTAGGAATGATGTATTATTTCATATAGTTAAATTCTTTTAACTTTCAAAAATCAATACAAATCACAATTCTCACATCAAACTTCTTAGGAAAGAGGATAGGTGATTCCCATAGTGACACAGTATGATGAATAAATTTTGATTCCTAGAGATCTAGAATATAGATCTTATGTTCTTCCAATTGACTAGGACTTATATGATGAGATAACATATAAATGGGAATTGTACCTTGTAGTATGTATGTTGTAAACTATACCTCTATCTATAGTAGTAACCTGTTAAAATCCTATAGAAAGACCTTTGGGAATGAAAACACCACTTTAGGATTTAGACAAATCAAACAAGGGTCAACGACATCTGGGAGAATTTATAACAATAAACATGAGATCCCCCTAGCATAAAGAACAACAAACCCCACTCTCCCAAACCTAGAATCCCACTCCCCCTTAAAGTCATTAGATATTCGATATGAAGATAAAAACTGAACATGGAAATTATAATAGACAATTAAGACTATACTAATTATAATCCAATTTATTCTAAAAAGAAATTAGAAAATATCATGATCATGAACCAATAAGTCACACCCCAACTCATGGTCTGGTTTCAGCACTTGACACGACGGAAACATGAATGCTTATTCAAAAATATTTCCTAAAGGCATGGAAGGATCCAAAAAGAATTAAATAACATATGAATACAATCTATACATGTCAATTATAATTTATGATTAAAAATATGGATTATAAAATGATTTAAAAAAATATACAACAATAGAAGAAGATACAGACATCGTACCTCTAATATTAGCTGATCCTTACTCAAATTATGCTGGTATAAACTCCCCCACATAAAGGCATCTAGTCCCTACTCCTCCTAATGATTTCATAGCCATACAATTATCACCCTATTCGTGTTCATAATACCCACCACACTTGGAATAATTGATATGAACCTTGATACCCTTTTAGGAATTGGATGTGGATTTTATATATTAACATATGCATTATAAAAATTCCATATATGGATTGATTATCTATAATGATGAAATGTATTGGGAGCCTCTACACAATTAGTCTTCGTATGACCAAAACAGTCAAAATAATTGAAAACAACCTAATAATGTCCTAATGAATGCATTGAAATGTGTCCCAAATAAAACATTCAACCATTACACTTCGTTTTCTAGCCATAAGACACAACCTGACTAATTATAGTACCACTTGGAGCTCCATCCGAACATGTTTTTCTAGATATGTCATACTTTTTCAAAGTCTTCTTATTTACTTCCTCTACAAATGTGGAAAGGCACATGAGAATAATTATTAACCAAATATCATCCCTCAACCCCAACATAAACCCTTTCTCTTTTAAGACGTAATTAGTGACTTGATCTGGTTCCACATTCACCGACTCCACATAAATGGGTGGAATACTCTATAAACTTATGCTCCCATTTCTCTATGTTCAGAAATTTGTGGGACTTTTCCCTTCATATCATATGAATATAAAAATGTTGGTAGAAAATGTTTTTTAGAAAATACCCATGTGATATCCTCAAAAAACGTATCATTAAAAATATAGTATCAACATATCATTCCTAGTAACACAAATATATACAATGAAAACCCTACCGTAGAGTCCTTAGGAGTCTTTAAAAAGATATATATCCTCTCAATTTGAAAATTCCATTCTTCAGATTCCTAGTGTCCTTAATCCTCATAGATGAATAGTGGATACGACTTAGTAAATTATAATTCATCACCCACTTTTCATATTGGGTTCCCAACACCGGCTCAACCTAAAATCTAAATAGTGTTTAATATAAATTTGATTAAAGAAGTGTCCACTAGAGGGTCTTCAAGTGGAACTCGTCTCACAGCTTCATCGCTCAGATTTTGAAGACCTATTCTATAAGGTTCTTTTTAATAAAAATAAAAGAAACATGAATTAGTGATAATATTATTCCATAATCATATGACTATCATTATGTATCCACATAAATTCATTAAAAAATAATTTAAAACAATTATTAAATATTCAAAAAGAGATGAAACATTACAAAATGAATAGATCCATTTAAATGAACATAAAATATAGTTTATTGATGTAATCCCAATTACCATGTATTAATATTATAATAAATCCCTAACCACTCAGGTAAACCAGGATTTAGAAATAAAAGTGAGTTGGTCATGCCTCTTTCCCACACATAATACCCGAATTTTAGTTTTCATAACTCTAGTCTACCCATACACCAAACTTCACATATGTAGAGTCAAAAACACATTAGGATGGGTATTAACAATGATATAAATTTGTTTCAAACCACCCTTTTCAACTATACATGTCATCCAATTCGGTCTTCCATGTGGTGAAGTCTAAATTTATGGAACACAAAACTGGTCTCAAGTGGAATATAACATGGTATACAACCATAAACAGAGATGAAAAAATACATACATCTACGAGAATTACAATTTCATTCCCAATAATCCAAAATATAATGGAAGAACAAGACAATACTAATCAATCCCCTCTATATCCATTTACCCCCACCAAACTATCCATCTATAAAGAAATCCAACAAGAGAAACCGATATGCTACACAATTCCCTTCCCTTTACCCATGTCATTCAAAACACCATATATAACCTCCCAAAGGTAAATCTAGGGTGTGAGAAAAAAGAATAGTAGGATACCAATAAAGAAACAATATAATTCCTAAAATCCAGAATGAAATACATCAAGAATAAGAACAAATATGGTTTGGAAATAGAATTTATAAAATAATTACTTTTTTTGAACACCCCATAGTTTTTTATGAAACATCCCATTTTCACCAAATCCAGGAATATTCTATGAAAGCATGTATGAAATAATAATTTCACCATACGATAAGAATATTATCAATAATCATGAAGTAACACAACATCTGATAATCAATGCATAAATTAAAGATCACACCATTTGGGCTCTATCCTATGGGTATACATGTTATACATGGAAGAAAAATCCAAATCAAAACCTATGGTGGATCTAAAAATATATATCCACTAGTGGAATTACACACTCGCCATTGACACAAAACCTCCTGATGTATTACGCACACAATGTGTAACAAGTGTATTCTTGACACACCCAAGGTTACCCAATGTGAACAATTTGTCATTAGCCATTTCAAAACCAAAACAACATTTTAAATCATTTAATCAAATACTTGATGTTAAAAAACCCATTTATAATAAATATCATTTAAAAACATCTATATTTTAAAAAAAATATTCCAATTTCAAATTAATCATTTTCAATGAACAATAAAAAGGAATTGACAAGAACATAAGGCTATTCATGAATTGGAACCACTTATATCAATAAATCCACCCCAAAAACCGAGGAAACCTAATTAAATTTGACAAAAAAGATTGGAAATAAGATGATAGCCTCTGAAAGACAAGGCATGATAGAAAATTCAAAATGATAGATAGAAAACCAAAAATAATCACAAACCAATAAAAAAATGCACTCAATTATGATGTCTGTACAAATGGTAGAGAGTAAATAGGAAGGCCTCTTACTAAGGAGAAACTACACAACCATACAAGGGACCAAATGTAAAAAGTAATGATTTGGGGGAGGAAGAGTCACCCGAAACACACCAAGAGAAGAGTGGGACTTAATGGAAAAACCTTTTCAATGAATTAGAGAGATCAGATATGCTATATGATATAACACGCTACCCCAAATTGATTTATGTATTAAACTATTTCCTTATGTAATAAAAGTCACACAACTCATATACACTGAAAAACAAGTTGCCTTGGGTTAAATTTAACCTGATAAATGATATTATGGAATAATATATTTCCGTATGGCATAAAGGTAATTTACGATGTCACATGGGATTTTATGGATGTCAAGATTCTTATGTCATAAAACAATTCTTGACTTATTCCAACTATTGGATTGAAATTTCAATATATAAATTTATGATGTAATTTTATCCTATATGAATTACCCAAAATAGACCAATATAGAAAAGTCCTATGAACATCGTGACCCTATTCCATTGCCTTTTTCACATTTAAACACAGACACCACTAAAATAAGAAAAACATGCATCCTTAGCCTTCAGTTCATTTCCCCTAAAATAAGATCCATCACTAAAAAAACTACAATGAACCCAAAAAAGATTGTGAACAAAAAAGAGAAAAAAAATACCTACAAGAAGTTAATAGCGTGTCACATGATATTATTTCTTCTTATCCTGGGAACTCTTCCCCACATATTCACGATCGAGGGACTCGATCGTTGGAGGTCCACCAAAAATGGTACACCAGAATTGTATGTTGAAGGTTGACATGCATGGAGATTCACCACCAAGAACTATAATCTCCATGGTTTTAGAACCAGAATCAAGAGTTGGAAAAAATATAAGAGGTGAGACACACTGAATTAGGCCTTTAAGGGGAAGGGAATAAGGGGGGATCAATTCCTCCAAACATGGTCTAAAATATGAAATAACATATCCAATCTGAGGGATCGATGTATCCATGTTGAATAGAAAAAAAAATGGTGTTGTAAAGGAACCAAAGATTTGAAAAAATAGAGTTATAGTGGTTTATTCCATCAATCAATGACCCACAATAAACATACAATGGATATCCACGATGTTAATTCTAAAAAAATATAGTTTGCACATATTGGTCTAAGGAATAGGCCAACTTGGTAATCAATGAACCAACTAAGTTTGGTTCATTATACTATTGAGAAGATAATTGACAAAACTAAAATTAAAATCCTTTTTAATGAAAAATATTAAATAATTTGAAATTGGATGAATAAAAAACATGTAATATCCATATGAAATACAATATGAAAACACCTATGTTCACTAGTTTTTTACATTTTTGAGAATTTCATTGATAAAATTGATAATTCATTTTTTCTAGTAATTATTATTATATAGTATTTAGTATAAATTTATAATGACTTTCTTATGTAAAAACCAAGAAACTATATACTGTTTATATTTTGGTTTGATCATTTTCACACACTTCTTCATTCACTAGGAAATTGTGACTGTAAATCTCCAACCACATTTCACTTCATGAATTCCAATTTTCATGGATAATTTATGAATCCTTATACTTGTATTATCTTTATCTGTGTTCTGATACTCTTGTTTTATCTGTACTTTGCTACATTGTTTTAAATTTAGTACACATTTTTTACTGAACTCATATAAAATAAAATTTTATTCAGAGGGAATTATATTTTTCTAATGGATCATCTTTTCATTTTCCAAAGTATGCTCAAATACATTCATTGATAGATTTATTTGTTGGTATATCAAATTTAATGACATCTAAATGATTATTCATTTGTTCATTTAGATACGTTTAAATTATTTTACTAGTTACGATTGAGTAAAAAATAATGGAATGTACTATTAGATGTTAAAGACCCCTTTTACATTTTTCAGTCTCTTATGTTTTTAACTATGTTTATCAATTTTCAGAATTTTGTTTCTACAAATATGGATAATATTCCCTGAAAAGATCACAATTTTATAAAAAAATATTTATTATTGATGGAATAATATGAAAAAAACTGATTCACATAACAAATTTTGATGATTATTAATATATTTTTGAAACCATGTTTCAGAATTTGGTCACCTATATTTCAGAGTAACTATTTTTTCCATTTCATAAAAATTTGGATAATATTTTCAAATTTTATAAGGAAAAAAATTCAATTATGATGTATTTTATAGTTGTATAAAAAATTTCAAATGATAAAAATACATAACATTCAAATCACATCTAAATTTACTATGCTTTTAAATTAATGAATGTTATTAGGTATGTAATCAAGCTGATATGAGCTGAGTATCATAGTTATCATATGTGAGCTTTGTATTTGAAATTGGTGTTTTATTTTGTATAAATAATGATTTCTAATATAGATATTGACTTGGGCTTGATAGATTTGTGATTATACTCAATTAAAATACAATAGATTAAATCAGATTATAATATCTATATTTCCTTAATGACATGAACTTGAATTTATAATCGAGAAAAAATTTCAAGATTAAAATAAATAAATATATATTCCAAAAAATAATATATTTTAAAATGTACGATACTCTATTACAATTAAAGTCTACTATTAAATTAATTATTATATTCAAACTTCAATTGAATCAATAATTTAGTAGATCAAGCTTATATATAAAATATTGTTAATATTAGTATTTATTGAC
Source organism: Viscum album (assembly GCA_963277665.1). Classification (NCBI taxonomy): domain Eukaryota; kingdom Viridiplantae; phylum Streptophyta; class Magnoliopsida; order Santalales; family Viscaceae; genus Viscum; species Viscum album. Next base: position 369,072,171 of record OY728146.1, read on the forward strand.
TTGATTCCATGTAGACAGTTAGTATCATTGTTTTATTTACACCATTAATTGAATGTAGTAATTAAATATGTTTTTTGTTTCATCAAATGGATGTGAATTGAATTTTTTTTCAATTACTGTTGGAGTTTTTCTTCAATTGATGATGGTGAAAATTTTTTGTTCAAACATATGGAGACAGATTGGCATGGATGTAGAAGTAAATGTGGTTACCACACACATAAAAACCAAATTTGGGATGTCAGAGAATCATAAATAAGACACTCATTGAATTGTTGTTTGATGCTAGTCATATCACATCTAAAGAGGTTAAATCAAAGACACCACATTGGTTTTATGGAGGAAATTGTAAATTATTAAAGATTTATTTTTCTATACATCGTGCTCGTGGATTGAGGACATCAGTGAAGTGTGATGTAAAATTTGGAATTGATGGAATGGTTTAGAACGGCATAGAAAACTTTTTACTGAGGGTTGAAAATCACAGCCCAATAAAGGTTCTCACAACATAGTGGTGAGACATTTAGGATCCATATGGAAATGATATTAGATTTATTGAATCATTGAATGATGCGGAACATCATGGGAGGAATCATGTAAGATATCTATTCTACTCGTAATAGAAATCTGTAGAGCTGGATGTGTATTGTTCCTTGAAGGAACATGATATGCAATGAAGGGCACTCTCATAATGTTTTGAAATGTATGTATGTTTTGTCAGTTTAACCAACATGAGCCACAACTAATAAAATCATCTTGAATGGTAGATTATATTGTGATGTTTTTTTGGAAATTGTTTTTTGAAAATGATTACCAAACCATAATTTATTTTATTAAATTATAAAGTGAATGATGAGGATAGAAACATGAGATGATTCCACATTATACTGTGATGTTGGGTGAAATAATTATGGTTCTAGAATTCAATGGATTGTGGTTCACGATTTAATATGGAAATGAGGCCACAATGGGTTGAATACTAAGAAGGACCCCACTATGACATAGCACCTATATTGTAGGTGATATATATTTGAAAAAATGGTACAAATCTATTTATCCAACAGAGTAGGTACAAGGATCGTGACATTGAGTGTCACACAACGAATTGTTTAAGATCAATGTTAACACAAAATGACCCGGGATATCATGGTCCAATCATTAGATGAGTTTTAAATTATTTTATTTTTTATTTTTTTGTATTTAATATTTAACTAAGAACAGCACCACAGTGGAAGATATCACACTATAAGATAGATGAAGTTGATATTTTTCAGACCATAGTGTTTAGTATCACATCATGAATTTATTATTTTAAAAATATATTGAAAATATAGTTTGAATTTAAAAATAGTATAATATAGACTATATTTTTGGAGATATACTCCTCTCATTTGGAATAATTTTACCTCATTTAAATGCATGAGACATATATCATAATCTTAAATAATTAGAGAAATAATGAATGGATCTCAACCATAGAATCAAGTGTTGAAATCCTGAATGTGGTTCAAAAAATAGATTACACCAGTTTTGGAGGAAAAGAGTTGAATATATTGATATGCCTGATTTTTTAGACAATAGAGTATTGCTCATGATTAATTTATATTGACATATCAGGTTCTTTGAAGAGGTAAGTCTCATAGGATATCCATTGCTACATTCAACTGTTGAAGAAAAAGATGGATCATAAGATGATTATTCGAGTATGGATAATCTCATTATAGAGAAAGGTATTTTCGTTTAGGTGGTTTTGTAGAAGTTAAATATTTGATCCATGCATTAGGAGAAATATCTCATTTGGTTTTAAGAGTGGAAGTTCAATAAAGGTAATAGAAACATCACATTTATTTTATACATCAATATTCAAGAGGATTCGATACCTTATGCTATTTTGAAAGAGACCACAATTTATATAAACTATTGAAGAGAGAATCAAAACTATTAACTGATATTTTTCACTGAAGTAGTGATTGGAGTTGAAAAAGAGGAAGTGGTCCTTGGTTCCTCATTGAGTCTTTCTAAAACTATTTGGTTGGTTTTCCATTTCATATAGTGGTCATGACCTATGTTCTTGATCAACCAAATTGTGCATGATAATGGATTCTAATACACTACCACACCACCACACTATAATGTTTATTTTTTTAGATCTGAACTCAAATGAGTACCATTATATTGTGATTATGAATATGATGTCTTGGTTAATCACCAAGCTAGTTTTATCATGCATGTGATGGATTTGGATTCCATGTCCTTATATACTCATTTTTCATTAGTTATGAATCTGAGGGTTGGTTTGCATATGGGTGGAACACTGTATTCATTGAAGTGCTCATTGAATGGACACCAAATTGGTTGTACCATTTAGATAACATGAATGAAACCTGGTACATTGCATTATGGATGATCTACTCCTTCAATTATGTACCATTTAGGGTTCTTATATAAGATGAAATCATTATCATACTCAGTGGCAGATTAAGTGTGCATCAATGGAAAATATTTTTCAGGACATTTGAAGTTATCTTCTTTTCCTAAAAAAATTTCATCACTTAGAAAAGGTTCCAGATTCCATTTGCGAATTTCATATTTACCATGAATCATTCAGGGATCTATTTCCTAGTTAATACACCTTGGATATAAGAGACATTCATTTTCTTTTCCTTGAAATTTTCATCTAGAAAGATCCATCAAAGGAAGGAGATGAAATTTTCAAATGTTCAGGTATTTAAGGTACACCATTTTATTCTCTATTTTTTAGATATACCTATATACTTTATTATATAGAGACAGATGCTTTGGTTTTGTTTTTTTCATGTACTTCCATGGGTAATATGATGATCCAATGATGCCCATCAATTGTATGAACGTGAGTTTCTTCAATGAATAAATGTGATTAATCTATGATTTTGAATAGAACCAGCTTCACCACAATATGTTAGGGAACATGGTCTATTTGTGGTAACATATAAACACCAAGATCATTATCAACATGGTGTATTGACTCCTATAGTGGTTCTTCATTAGGTTCTCTTGGAATCACATCCTACTCCATGAGTATGTGTTGCTTATGGCAGTTCTTTACTAGATTTCTCCATCTACAACAGGTGAATCAATGAGTTGGATGGCCCATGGTGTAATGTGTTTTTATCCAAAAAGCAGTTCTATACATAATTTTTAGAGCTTGGTAACCATGTCATTTTTTAAATCCATAAAATAAAAAATGTTTTTAAGTATTTTAATATTAAAAGTATATAAAATGTTTATAAAAAAGTACAAATATTTTTTGGTATATTTTAATTTACAAAGTGATTTCAAAATAGTTAAATATAAATTCTTTAAAATTCATTAAATATTTTTGAAACATTTAAAATATTCCTAATTATTAAAATTTAATATTTTAAAATACCTTTTCTTAAATTATATGGAATATATAATGATATAGAGATAATATTTTATTTATAATTCATAATAAATTATTTATAGATATATTAATTATGAAATAAGACTTTAATAGAAGTGTTTATATTTACAATTTTGAATTCTTCATAATTTAATTGATTTGAAATTACTCAAATTAAATCGAAATACTTATTTAAGGATATTATTTAAACCACATTAAAATGTTTTGATTATTGATTTCATAAATGGTTTAAATAATAATTTTAAATTTAATATATTATTTAATATGAAAACGTTCATATTGGTTTGAGTATATAGTGGTTTATATTTACAGTTATGAAATGAACGAAATGTTAAGATAAATTATAAAATGTTGGTAGTTAGATTATATTAATTAATTGTTCATAAAGGTCTAATATTTTACAAAATAAATAAAATGTTTAGTTATTTTTTAAAACCCTTTATTATTCATATTTTATAAATTATATATAAAATTTGAATATTGTGTATGAAAAATTTCATTGATAAACTACTTCTGGGATATTTAATTTTATGAAATTATATGTTTTAATCATAAAATATAGTTTTCATCTACCTTGAATTAATTTTTTAATTATAGATATAATCTTGAGAAAAGTTTTTGAACAAATTTTTTTTATTATAGGTGTAAGGGTTTTCATGAATTGAATTCCCTGTTGAGTAAAATCCCATTGGGTAAAGGGAATGGGGGTTGGACAACCTTATAGTCTATATGATATGCCTTTTCTAGAATGGTATTTTAGGTTTACTATATATAGCTCTAGACTTTGTCAAAAAGAGATTATAAATCTCATACAACACTATTCCTTTGAATGAAAACATCATGTTCCATATACATATGATTCATTTATATTTTTTTTGAATATGTTAGTCTTCTATTTATGGGTCAAAACCGAACAATTGTGGTTTCTGTAAATATTTTCACAATTATGTGGTGTAAACACATTATTTTGGTGTTTGAAATGAGAATTAAAAAACCCAAACATTTAAAAGAATGTATATACAAAAGGAATAGACCATGAGAGAACAATGATTACTTATGATGTTATAGCTAAAAATTTAATATGCATATAATGTTTATTAAATTGGATAGATCCTAAAAATGGAAACCCCCTAGATATTATGTGTGGGATTCCATTCAAAGACACACTTTTCAAGACCCCAATCATTCAACTGGGTGTTGTCGTGCATAGAATGTGTACCCATGGATTATTTTGTGAGGAAGGAAAGAAATAAGTAACTCTAGATTTTATTACTGGGTAGGTTAAGATCAACATGATTATCCTTTCATTATGATTTTATTTCTTATTATTAGTGTTTACTTTGGGTTATAGTAGCTGAGAAACCCTAATGGTTAAGATATATGATGAATATGGTTGAGTGAATCCATACGATGGATTTTGATAACAATTTATATCATCACTATTCGAGAATCATAAATCTTATTACTAGGATGATAATATACCTAAATAATCAAGAGCTATCGATAGGATTGTTGGTATAATAATAGTTGAATTATATTATCAATATCCATGGTAAATGATGTAAATTTCATAAATACGGTCATTAATTAGGTTTATAACATCTGTATTGTTTAATAAGTCTGGTAATTATACTATATAATTATGAAGGGTACTGTAGGAGGTGTTACAAAAGTAAATTCAGTGGAATTAAACTATGTATAATAATGAGTTAGACATTAATCTCTTAGAGGTATGACATTATATGGATGATTATTCTTCATCTTCCTTCTTATTATAGTTCTATTGTGTTTCTGAATTCTTGTTCAACTGCTGGTATAATAAAAATATTATATTATTTATTTCTAGCCCCAAGTTATAAAATAACATAGTTATACAGATAAGGTATTTTGATGGTGGAAAATAGAAACATAAGACTTAGGGGAAAAGGAATTGACACATAAGAAAAAACTCATAGGTATGGTGTAATCCTTGTAGTGTTGACCGTGTATTAGTTAGTTTCTTATAGGGTTAAAGTCTAACTCAAAATATATTATTCATCTTCCTTTAAAAGGTTATAAAATTTAGCTTAATTAAATGATTTCAATGGAACATGACTCTAAATATCTAATGTTGATGAATCTATTTCTTATACATAATAGTTAGAGTCAACTCAAAACAATATTTAAAAAAAATGTGGAAGTGGAAGTTGAGAGAGATGAAACTACTAGATAAATAAAATAATTGATAAAGGAGTTAAAATTCATTGAAGGAATGTGTAATTGGTGTTATTTTATATTACATAGTTTAAAATGAGTGTGTTAGAGGAGAAAGTTATAGTGGAAAAGTTATTTAAGGATCAATCAGGGATCATGACATGATAGAAATTAGTTGTAGTAGAGTAAGCCACGTACATTTTAAAGGTGAAAAAAGAAAGAAGTATTTTTATGCAGAAAACACATATTGAGGATAAGGAGATGTGAATATTTACAAGTAAAGTGTAAATATTGATCTCTACTGGAGAGGATCAAGTATCCTAGATCACTCATGATAATATATTTGTCTCTACCCCTCAAACATGTCAAGAGTGGAAGGTCCCATTATCACAACTGAGCGTGGATGGTTTGGCCTAGTATTAAATGATGAAATCGATGTTGGTCCAAATGTGGATCACATTGAGGAAACGTAATGTGGAATTTTGAGGATGATATGATAATGTAATGAAGGAATTTCCTATGATGTAATTTAAGGATAAATGATAAACAAAATCAATGGATGTGTGTAAGGATGAATTTGAATGATCGGATTTGTATATAATGGTTTATTTATAAAAATTAAAATGTGAGCATTTTTATTGGGGGATTTAATAAAAAAATAAGAAACTATATTACGACTCATATGTCATAGAACAATGAGATTTTTTACACTGACTAAAATAGTAGATCTAGAGCTATTAATAACAAGAATAATTAAACAAATAGAATTTAAGCACATGAAAAAATTATTTTTCATCCAGAGGAGGAGATGGAGTAATAGTGTAGTGAAATATTTTCTGAAAATTGTGGTAGTGTGAAGGTTAAAATAGGAGGCAAAAATACCCCATGAAATATAGGAGTCCAATATCCATCCAAGGAGGATTTTTCTTATAGGAAGTTGAATGTTATTTTCATTGAATGTGGATAGAACATTTTCCCTTGTAATAATTTAACTAATAGAGGTTTCAATTTGACTATATGGGAGTGTTTTGAGATGTGCAGCAAATCAGGAGAAGAAAAAAAGGAGGATAATAAAATAGTTGGACTATTTAGTTTAAAATAGGGTCATGTGAATCTTGTGGAGCTAAAACAATCTCAGTTCATTGATTTCCACCTTGAGGACAAGTTGGACTATCCAAGGGGGTGGTATTGGTAGGAGCTGATTTAGTATAATTTGGGGTGGTACATTTACAAATACTCAGGGAAGTGATGGAAATTTTATAAATATAGTCATTAATTAAGAATATTACAACTTTATGACATATAAGTAAGGTATTTCTCCCATATTAGATGACATGGGATTATGGGATAGGGTTATGGAATTATTTTACTCGAATTATGTGCTGAATTATAAAGGAAAAGACTTTTACTCTTGTAGAATCCCTATAACGACACAAGATTGACGTACATAGACATTACATCAAAGTTTTAATATTCATAATAAATTACACAAACACACACCTAATGACCATAATTGTTTAGGACAAATGGAAACATGGAACACATTATTCTAATTTAGTGAATGATCTTTGAAATTTCCCATAATGATATTCCCCCTTAGTAACATTACCTAAAACCATTCATTATAACTTGAGGAAAATAAATAATATAAGTATCTGAGCATAGATACTCCATAATTGTATAAAAAAGCAATATGTATGCATATCATGATAATAACGGTTTGAGAATATTATCATGAAAAAAAACAACTTACCCAAAATATCAAAAAATGTTGGATAAATTTTGACAATTCATAAGAAATGAACAATAAGGGAATCAAATAAAATAATACATGGGATAATAAAATTAACATAAGACAAGAAATTTTATCATACACATAAATTTGTAACTTTTTGAACACGTAAAAATAGTAATAGGTTCACACACTAAATTAAGGACATGAAATCAAGCCCTTGCACAAACATATAGAAATGAATACCAGTTCAATGCATATAATTATAGATCTGAAAACTAGATCCACACAATGAATTGTGAACCTGAAATCAGGTTCACACATAACATATATAATTCATCAGTTATCCATCTTTACCCAATGCATTGGAGGGAGATATATGTCCCACCCATCTCATTATGAAATCATACAAACGTTTTTCATAATATTATAAACAATCATATCATAACCCATGAAATGAAATGGTAATCATAAACATGTAATCATATCATATCCAAAGGAAAAGATATAGGATTAATGATCATTTCATCCAGAGATTATATAGTGAAGAGAAGTGGATTTTTTAAACATAATTATAACATAACAAAAATCATTTAGATTAAAAAATGAATTGTATTATTGAACTGTAACAAAGTATGTCATCATAGATGGGGAAGGTTTTGGAAATATCACATGGAACATGAGTTTTCCTTCAAAATATCTTTTTTAAACATGAATTTTTTTTAAAAATTATTTCATTTCAATCAAATTTGAAAACATATAAATGAATCATGAAAATATCATTTAAAACATATCTTGAAGAAAATATACTTTCTTAGTTGAATTTTATTCGTCAAATGTCGCACAATTTTAAAATATTTTTTCTGAAAAATATCCTTGATATCATGTAATATAATATCAAAGGAAAAAAATAGTCATCACTTTTGGAAAATTTCATTCATTCCCTACAAGTTGAAAAACATTCTTCTCATACTTTTGCAGAAAATGTCAAAACGTACATCGTAATGAAAACAACAAAATGTTTTTTTCATAAATTTTAATAATAAATAACCAATGGATAAAATTGAATTTAAACATCTATAATATAATATTAAAATAATTTATGAAATAATTTTTATAAAACATTGACATGGAAGATAAATATATCCTAGTAAATACCTTCGTATAAAAAATATCAAATAATAACAAGATTGTGAAATTATATCTCACAATAGGTCTGATATAAATTTTATGTAACTAAACCTACATTACAATGATTTAAATAATTTTATTTAATTTTCATATAGTCATATTAATTTTTATTATTTAATATATGATCATATAAATAAACTTTTTTAATAAAATTTCATTATTACTTGTTATTCGGGTTTTGGCTACTTCATTTTGTTTTGCATGTTTGTCAAATATGATCTGGTTGTAATTAATTTTTTATTGTTATATAAATTCCAAAATTATATAATATATATAATATTTATGAATTATATATACTTATATAATCATTCTTTAATTGATATCTTGTGGAATGATTCACAACGCATCGTGGAGAAGGTAAGTCGTACGTACTCACAAGTGACAATATCATTCCTATAATTTAAAAATATTATTGAAGTGGATGGTATATATTTTCAAAAAAAATAATTATCATATTATAATAATCATATATAGTTATTATTTCTATCATTATACCCATCCTTTTATAGTGGTGGTGAAAATATTATTACACCATGGTGTGGAGACAGTAAACCATACATATGCATGTGTGCTGATTTCATTTTTAGTAGGATAGATAGAATGTGTAATATGGTTGGTCCATATTCATAATAAAATATCATAATATATTTTATACAGTATTTATTACATTTTAATGGAAAAAACTCATGGAAATGAATTAGGAGAAGAAATAGTTCTGAAAGAATCGGTACAAGAGATTACCTCTTATTCTATGAGTTCCCACTGGATGTCATGTTAAAGACACTATAGATGGTCCTTTAAGGGGAGAAGAACATATATAATGTAACTAATGATGTTAATAAGGTTAATGGGATGGGGATATCAGAGATTTAATTCTCAATGTGAGGTGTTGTTGTGAGGGTGATGTGCCTTTTTAAAATTGAACTAAGGGGTATATTTGGAATATCCAATAATATTAATTTATAATAAAATAAAGACCAATAAAAACCAAACAAAATTTTATATTTTTGAATTTTAGATGAGATATGTTTTTAATATCATCAACCAATAAATTTTATAAAAATATTTTTGTCCATTTGATCCTTATAATTTTAATTAACCCATCGTTATTCTATTTTAAGTAAATTAAGGTAACAAATGTTTCAATATTTGAATAGTGTATTTTTTATTGATTTGTTATCAATTAGATAATAAATGAAGAATTTATAATATATTAGACCATATTTTAACTGTTTTATATTTTTAATATGTTATTATGGTTTTTAATGAATTTAATAAAACATTATTTCGACCAAATATAAATACAATCAATATTAGCAGTATTAATTTATTGGTTTTTTAGAAATATCAAGGTAAAATGATATTCTAGAACCAAATATTTTATTACATCCACAAGGGTTCAAGGAAGTATATAAAATTAATTGGATATATTAAATAACCAAAATTATATTTATTTTAATATTTTTAATAACATTAATTTGATATTTCCATTAATAAAATAATTAAGACATTAGTTTTGTGTAATTATTTAATATATATTTGTTAAATATAAATTAAAGATAAAATTAAATGATAAATAAAAATACTAAATATTTCATTATAATACTAACATTCAAATATTGATTCGTGAAAATACTACATTAGGAATTTTATATGTATTAAAACCCTAACGTGATAACTTTAACATCACATTAAATAAAATATTATAAACTTATTTATCGTTTCCATATGGCATAAAATGGAGAATAACTAGACCCTTGGATGATTATGGTCTAGATATACTCGAATAATAAGATTTTTCAATGTTTTTTTTCATTTAATGGTAATTGTAATTTTAATAAAAATTAATTTTTTTATATTTTATTAATTATATAATTTTTTCGTCATCAATGTATAGGATTTTAAGGTTATTATTTATTTCTGAAAAATTAGTAATAAAATACCATTATAAATTAAAATATTTTAGCTTTAAAATTAGGATTTATAGTCTAACTTACCTTTTGTATAACCTTATATAAACAATTATATAGTTATTAAAATTTGGGTAAGACATTGTTAAACGTTCATTAAATAAAATACAATTAATGTCATAATCATACACACATGGCTTAAAAGGATAATAATTTCAGGCTAAGAATTATTTTGGTTGAAAACCACTTATACAATGAATTTATGATAACTGTTGGGGTAATTTTGTAATATTATATTATTATTTTTACAATTAATTAATTGAATCACCCATAACTGGGGTAAATAAGAATTTACTAATGATACTATTCATATGACTAAAAATAAAATAACCATATTTTCATAGTTTGGACCCAATGATTAAATTTTTGGAATCAATTTTAAAAAACTCGGAAAACACAACTTATAGTAATTAATTTAAAATTACTTCCATTATCAGATTGACAAATCACGTTTTGAAAGAGTAATCATAGAAAAATATTTAAATTTTTTTACATCTAAATTGAACAGAAAAATAATTAAGATGAAATAAATTATATTATATGATAAAAATATAATCTATTTTTACTTTAATTATATTCAAATATATAATTTAATTCTAAATAATAAATTTTACAAAGAAGTAGTTTTCAATTAAATTCATTATTATTTTTTAGTATTAATCATATAGTGAAACATATTAGTTAATACAAAAAATTTATCCAAATTAAATTCTAATAATCTAATTTCAAATAAAAAGATTATTTTTTCAAATTTAATATAAAAAACATTAAAAAAATATTTTAAAAGGGTGCCATAAAAATGTTATAATACTACATTTTTTAATACTACTTTTAAAAGAAGAAAAAAATTATTCTTATTTAATTTCTAGAAATAATATAACAAGGATTTCAACTGTTATATTGAATAAAATATCTCAAGGGTAATTTTTTTATATTATAAACTCAATTATTTTCATTTAAATAGTTTTTCAGAAGAAATTTCTTTTATTTAATAATTGTTTTTTCATTTATAATTAGTTTCTCACCAAAAAAATTAATTATATATACATCTGTGAAGCATATTCTGATAATTCAAATAATACATTTCATACCTACCATTATAATGTCTACGTTATATGTAAATATAATAATATTTTTTTGAACACTTTATCTCGGACTGCCATGAAATAAAATCTATCAAAAGAACTTGAAATTGTGTGTAACACAGTCCAATAATAGTTTTGTGTATATAGAGAACATTGTTGGTTTTTCATATAGCACAATATTATCATTGGGTATCATACAACAGTAGATATAAAAAATATAACGAATCTATCTCGTATAAATATCAGGGTGTAACTTTCCACCCCCCATAAAATAAATTTTAACATAAAAAATCATTTCGGTTGTAAAAGTATTACTTGTTGAAAGATTATGTTATAGAAACATGCATCATAAAATCAAAGACTGATACTTGCTTTTAAAAGGGAATTTTAGAAACATAATGGTCACCCAATGTAACTCATCACTTGTTTTCTGCATAGGAAAAAATATGTGGAATGTGAAAACATTGATATGTAAGATAAATCTAACTATCATGTTCTGATGGAGAGTGATAGATAACAAGTTTAGGGTAAAATTAACGATAAAAAATCCATAAATCTGCATTGATTTAAGGATTATTTGATTCATTAGAAATAAAGGTAAGGGGATAACATTTTTTGTTTCATGCTTCTTTACTTGGAGTTAAATGATGTGAAGAAATACTTACTTAATTAAGAATAATTTCATTCCTTCTATATAACATGATCAATTTCCACTTCATCTCTTATTCCTATAAATAAAGTGTAACTATTCATTCCTTAAGAATTAAAAGATCATGAGACCAATAAATAGAATGATAGGTAATTCCAACGTTCTTTATCACAAAAAGGTAATCAAATGTTATAAAATGTTCATATGTCTACCTATAGTAAGATAACACATTAATCTAAAAAAATCCATCTGAACATTAACATATAATTTCCCTAAATGGATAAACATATAATCCTTCCATAAAGGGAAAATACAAAAATTTAGAAACATGTTAACTAAATTTGATTAATGTTTATCTCCTATATCTCATAAGGTATCTCTTGTTGTTCACATTCCATTCATTTTAATACCTTCATCATATATTTTCATTCCACTTACCATTAATCAGAAATTTTTTACATTATCTATTATGTCATCATATCAGTCCCAAGGTAATTAATAATATAAAATATCTCTTTTTTTGTATCTGAACATTATTCACATATTAAGTCTTATATTTACCCTAATCAATTGTTTTCCAAAAATATCAAAATCACATTTTGTGCTTATTGGTACCATTCAACATATACACTTAAATACATATGGAAAAACTGAAGTGGGCCAATCGTTCCATAATATCATAAAATTGATTCTAAAACATTATTCTAGAATCTCTATACATAGACACTCAATAATTCCCCCATTCAGTTTTCATACTCAACATCAGCAAAATATATGAAATGAGATTTTCCATTATCATTGTACTTAATAGGTCGCTGACATAGATCATCATCAATAACCCTAGGTTAGGGAATTTTTTCCTCAATTCCTTGAACATGTAGCATTGATGTGTGGATGGTGTATTTTCTTGAGCATTATCTCAATTTAATGACTCATTACATCACTCTTACAATTTTTTCCCTGATGAATAGGTTTCTCACTCTCAAAGAATCATCTTTTTCCATTCATTAATTCACTTAAGTGCTATTTTCTAGATTTTTGGAATATAAGAGGTTGATAGTTTTCTTTTCTATTACTAGAAAACCACTTGAGTATCCATTGAAATCTATATCCCATTTCTTATCTACATAACCATGATAGTTTCCAACTTCCATTTTCACTTTTAGTGCCAAAAAGTCTACATCTTCATAGGTTCTATTTTTCTTTATGGCTAAGGCCTTTTAGAGACTCGGTTTTAGGCCAATAAAGAATTGTTTAATTTTTATTTTAGGGATTATGATTAACCAAGAGGCGCACCTTGCAATCATTGTAAAATTAGTTTCATCAGTACCTATAGATTCATCATCCTTTTTCTTAAACCAAAGGAATTAGTTCTGCATATTTTTGATAAAGTAATAGGTATTTATTTACTAAAAAATATCTCTTTATACACTTCACATTCAATAGATTCAATTTATTATTGATCCCTCGAGTTCTTTATAAGATTCCACCAGTGGTCAGCTTCACCTTCTTTATGATTAGAAACCATCATTAAATTTTCATGTTCGGAACACTAATGGATAAAAAATATTTTATCAGTGGTATGATCTATTGTTCAACAACATGTGAATCAGAAGTACCACGGAAAGAAGTTTGATTTTATTCATGAAAAATACAATAGAAAGTTGTTCCCTCCCATAATAATTTCTAATTCCATCATGATTTATATCATTTGTGAGCATAGTGATAAGATTTTTCATTTAATCTCCCAAAACATTTTTCCTGTCAATAAAAATCATTGAATTCCCAATTTCATTTATCAGTAACATGATTTCTTCATCTTCCAACGAATGAATAAAACTATAAATAATATTGTGAGAAACACTAGTCACACTGGAAAAGCACATATTGAACGAAATTTAATTTAAATCTATAACATCATAACATTAATCCTACATAATCCATGGTTATAAATTATAGAATTATGTGACATATACATAGAAATATCATTAGGTACATCCCTAGACATGAACATAGAAATATTTTTAGGGATATCACTATAGTTTTATCATCCATGTTTCGATATGTTAACTAAACTTTTGATATGATAACAACTATAATGGAAAATTCTTTCCATATATGGTCATTACATAAACATTTTGGAATACTTAATATATTACACAAATAGATGCACAATTATCGTATTAGTTTAGTGCCTTTAGAAACTTGAATCACATTTTTCTAATTTGGTGAATGATCATTAACATCTTCAATAAAGATCTTCCCCCATATTACCCCTACCTAAAACCATTATTTATAACTTCAGGAAAAGAAAACATATAAAGTGTTGAGAAAAGATGATCAGTAAGGGTATAAAATTGAAATATATGGGCATATCGTGAGAATAAGGGCATGAGAACATTATTGTGAAAATAGAATATCATACCATGCAAATCAAAGATGATGGAATAAATTTTTACTGTTCATAAATCATGAATCATAAGGGAACCCAAGAACAGAATCCATGAGATCATAAAGTTAACATAAGACATGAAATTTTTTCATACACATTAACCTGTATCTTTGTGAATATGTATAAATAGTAACAATTTAACTCATTAAAATAAGGAGACGAAATTATTCTCTTTTATAAACATATGGACATGAAAACGAAGTCCTAAAAAATTATGGACATGAAAACCAGGTCCATGCATAGAATTGTGAATATGAAATCAAGTTCATGCATAACATATTTACCTCATGAGTTATCCATCTTTTCCCAATGAATTGTAGGGATATATATGTACCACCTATCGCATTTTGAAATCATACATATATTCTCCACAAGATCATAAAAATAATATCATACCCCATGAAATTAAAACATTATCATATACATGAAATCATATCGTAACCTATGGAAAAGATACTAGTTTCAAAATCATTTCATGCAAATCATAACCTGTGAAAATAAGTTGGTTTCTTAAACATCATTCCATAAAAAAATAAACTATTAAAATAAATAATCTAAATTTTATTCTTAAACTATAACAATATATGTCATCTTACATGGGACAGATTTTGAAATATCACTTAGAACATGACTTTTCCATCAAATCACCTTTTGAAACAAAAAAATGTTCAAACCCACTTCCTTTGAATCTGGATTGACAAATATAATGGAATCAATAAAATATCGTTTAAAACTTTTCTTGAAGAAAATATACTTTCTTCATTGAAATAAATCTATTTTCATAAAATTAAAAATAATTTTAAAAGAATATAATTCCTTGAAAAAATAACCTTGAAATATTGTAAGGTATTCTTCAAGGCAATAAGGCCTCATGATGGCATAAAATTACTTTCTTTTTTTATACGTTATAAAAACATTCCTCTAGTACTTTTTTTGAAAAATTAAAGAATTACCTCACTTAGAAAATAGAAAAATATTCCTTTCATAAATTTTAATAAAATTAACCAATGGTTAAAATTGACTTAAAACATCAATAGGATAATATTAAAACATTTTGTGAAATCATTTTTAGAAAACATGGACATGGATGATATATATTCCAAAGTAAATGCTCACGTATAAACAATCCTGGATAATAATAAAATTTCAAAGTTATCTCTTATGTTAGGTTAGATATCCTTGGTATGTATTGTAACATCAGGTATAATGATCTAATTAATTCCATTTACTTATTATAGAATCTTATTAATTTTTATGATATCATATATAATCATATTATAATCCATTTGTTAATAACATTTCACTATTACTCATTATTTGGGTATTATATTTTTTATGTTTTTACTTATTTGGTTTTTGTTATATCATTTAAAAATGATATACTATATATAATATTTATTTCTTCATATATTTGTATAATAAATATTTAATGGATATCATGTAGAATGATTAGAATCATTTCATGGAGACAGTATATCGTACGTACGAATGAGAGACGATACCATTCCCATAATTGTGAAATTGTAACAATGTGGATGGTATATATATTGTCAAAAAAATCAATATCATGTTATTATAACCATATATAGTAATTATTTCCATCATTATACCCATCCATGTAAGGTGGTGGTGAAAAATAGATTACAGCATGGCATGGAGATGGTAAACTGTACGTACACACGTGTGGTGATTTCATTTTTCATAGGATGGATAGAAGGAAAAAATGTGGTTCTTCCATATTCATAATAATATATTAGAATATAATTTATAGGGTATTAAATACTTCATTATATAAAAAACTCTATAAAAGTATGTATAAGAAAGAAAAAAGTTTGAACAAATCGGTAGTGGAGATTACAACTTCTTCAATGAGTTCCCTCAAGAACTCCTTTTAAAGGCGCTACAGTTGGTCATTTAAGAATACCAAAACATATAGAATGTTACTAAGGAAGTTGATAAGGGTAATGAGTAGGGGATATTCCAACATTAAGGCTAAATTGGATGTGATGTGGTGAGGGAGGATGTGCCCTTTTATAGTTGAGTTGAGGGGTACATTTGGAATCTCCAACAATATTAATTTATAATAAAAACATAACCCTTAAAAAACCACCAAATTTAATATTTTCAAATCTTATATAAGATAAGGTTTTGATCTCATCAACATGTATATTTTTTAACAAAAAATTCTATCAATTTGAAACTTATCATTTTAATTAACCCATAGTTATTATATTTTAATTTTAACAAATGTAACAAATATTTAAATATTTAAATAGTCTAATTTCTAGTTTTTTGATATAAAAAAGAAAATAATGAACATTTTAAAACATTTTAGATTATATAAGATTTATTTTATATTTTTTTAAATAAAATATAATTTTTAAATAATTTAATAAAAAATTATTTTGACCAAATATAAATAATGAAAATTTTCACACTATTCATATCGTGGATTTTTTAAAATATCAAGATGAGATGTTATCTAAGAAAAAATATTTATTATATCCATATTGCGTCAGGGGATCCTATTATATTAATTATATACATTAATTATCCAAAATTATATTTATTTAAATATTTTAAATAACATTAATGTGATATTTCCATTAATAAAATAATTACTACATCATTTTTTGGGTATTTATTTGATATACTTATTTTATGAATAATTTTTTAAAAAATATATTACTAATATAAATTCTATATTCATCATAATTATACATATAGTATAATATATCTTTTAAAAGTCCTACATCTTAAATTAGATATATATATATTAATTGAAACATTAATTTGACCCCTTTAACATCACTTTAAATAAAACATGATAACTATCATAATGATTTCTATATGGATTAAAATGGACAATAACACAACCCTTGGATGAATATTTTTGAGATATACTAGACCAATAATATTTTTTCTAGTGTTTTTTCTTTTTATTGTTTAATATAATTTTATTTAAAAATATTTTATTGATTTTTCATCAATTAAATAATTTCCACATTATTAATTTATAATTCATTAAGAAAACTATAATTTTCCAAAAAACTAAAAATAAAATATAATGATAAAGTAAAAAAAATTATTTAAAATGAGTATTTACAGTGTAACATATCTTTTTAATAACCTTATATTAAAATTGAAATAGTTATTAATGTTTCGGTAAGACATATTTAACTCTTCTTTAAATAAAATATAATAAATGTCAAAATCATACACAAGTGGATTAAAAAAGATCATAATTTCATCATAAGGATTATTTTGTTATAAATCCACTTATCAAATGAATTTATGAAATTTTTAAGGTTATTTAATAATATTATATTGTTATTTTAAATTTATTATCTAATTTACCCTTAACAATGGTAAAAACATGTACAAAATATACTATTCATATGACTAAGAAAAGAATCTTATTTAAAGAATTTGGAGACAACAATTACAATTATGGAATCAATTTTTAAAAATTCAAAACATATATGTTGCAATAATTAATTTAAAATCAATCCTATTATTGGAATGAAAAACATGTTTTAAAAGGTAAAACATTGTAAAAGATTTCAATACATTTATATTGTAATTAAATCTAAATTTAATTCAAATGAATTGAATTATATTAACTGATAAAAATATATTATTTTTATAATTCAAATCCATTAAAATATATCATTTAATACAATAAATCAATCTGGCCAAAATGTATTTTTCAATTAAAATGTATTATTTTTTACTATTAATCAACATGAGAATCTTGACAAAAAATAAAAAAATTAAACCAAATTAACCTTTTATGCCCTAATTTAAAATATGATGTTTATTTTCATTAAATACAATATAAAATAGTTTCAAAATCTATATTTAAAATATCTGCTCCATCAAAATCTGGCAAAACTGCATTTTTTTTTGAAAAATATTTTATCGAAAAAATTGAATTTGTCTTTATACCATGTTTAGAAAAAAGATAATATTAATCGTCAACATTAGATTGAATAAAATCTATCAATATTGATTTTATTATTTTATAAAATCACTTTAATTCATTTAAATTGTTTTTTAGAAAAACATTTTCTTTTATTTAAAAATGGTTTTATTTTCACTTATAATTAATTTTTCAACAAATAATTAATTATATATACATGTCTATAAAGTTTTATCATAATTAAATTAACACTATTAATACCTTGAATTTTAGTTTCTAGGTTATAAGTTAACATAATAAAATGAATTTTTTTCACATAAACTCATGGTTACAAGAAATGAAATCTATCAATAGAACTCAAATTTTTTTATAACACATGTCAATCATTGTGTTTCGAATACTACATAGTATGTCAGTGTTGTGTGTAAACCATGATTATCTTGGTCTTGAGTACAACACAATATATCAAAGAAATTATAATCAATCTACCACATTTAAAAATTGATGTGTTTCATTCACTTCTTTGATTCTTATTTTTATTTATTTTACATTTCTTTTATTATATTGAAAAATTCTTATACAACTCCATTTATAATACAGATATTATATTTTATTTCTCTCAAGAACATTTTTATACTTTAACTTATGTGAAAAAAGATTTCTATGTCATGATGAAATAAGAATCTAAATTGACTAAAATTATATGATGTTCATGGTTATCATTTTTTCTGAGATAATTATCATTAAAAGTCCTTAATGAAAATATATAAAACCTGATACTCACCCACTAATATCTCTTTGTTATAGATCATTACATACATACATCTATAAATTTGAGAATATTTATAGGTATGACCTATAGGACAGTAAATTATTGGTATCTAGTATTGAGAAGCTTCCACAATAAGAAACATTTAGGTTTTTAAATGTTAATGTTATTGTAATTAGTTTCAGAAACATTGACTAATGTGTAACAGATAGCGGGTTTACGTAACATATAGATGTGGAAAAACACATACTCAGAGAGAGGAGAGAAATGATGAAGGTTGAATTATATATTCATGTCAGTAATAAGAAACGTGTTGTTGTGTTATATTTAGACAGTAAAGATATATATTTTTCAAGTGGATTGATCCTAGAGTTGTATAACATTTACTATATTCATTACATAAAAAATTGATCTATATATATTTTTTAGACAAGAAGATATTTACATTTTCTAGGGAGGAAATGTGAATTTCTATATGTATAAAACAATTGTCTTATGAAATTGGGAATATTTTTTACTTATTTGTAAATTCTATATATGGATAATTATATTCAAAGAATTCTGAATTAGATGTTAAAGAAGATTATTATCCCACATATATTTGTAATTATAGCCTTGGACATATAAACAATAAATTATTTTAAATTATTTATCGGCATAGATTATTGGACTCATTTGATTATGAATTTTTGGATATATGTAAATCCGTCTTATAAAGAAAAATGAAAAAATTATCTTTTAGGATAAAATGTGAATGATTTGGGGGACTATTGGTTATCATATATAGAGATTTATATGGACTAATGTGTACATAAAAAATGGTGGTCACTAGTACTTTTATATGTTTATTGATAATTCTTGTTGGTATAAATATGTGTTTCTGATGAAAAAAATATACGAAACATTGGAAATGATTAATGAGTTTCATAAAATAGATTAAAATAAACTTTGAGATATTATTAAGGTTCTTCAATAATAATATGATGATGAATAATTACACCAATAATTCATATCTCATTTGGGATATTAGGAAATATTTTCCCAAATAACTCATTCTATAACACCATAATGTAATTTTATGTTTTAAAGGAGAAATAATACCTTGTTAGACATGTTTTGTTCGATGATGAGTCTATGTGACCATAATATTTCATTATGGTATTTTTATTGGGAAACATATGATTTTATTCTAAACCAAATCACATATGAAGTAGTCATAATTATACCATATGATATATGGATCAAGAAAAATCCACATATGTGTTTTGTGATGACTTTGGGTTGAAATTGTTTTTTACAATGACTAAATTCTGAAAACCATTACTACAAATATGATATGTGCTTATTTTATTATTTTCCAAATGAGACTGTCAAGTCTTAATTTTTAATCCAACTAAACAAAATTCTTGTGTGGTGTGACATGATGTTTTCAATGAGAAGGAAAAGTTATTTATAGGTTTCAATGGGAGGAAATTTGAACTTTGAGATGGTCAAGAAAAACTATTAAAAAGTGTTCAAGAGATGAAGGATGAGATGGTTAAGTAAAGGGTTGTGTTATAAGAACTGACTCGATCGATACAAGATACTCAAAGCCCTAATATGATTCATCATACGACAGTGAGATATGGGTTTTACATAGTAAATAATGATGAGGTAGTGTTCACGGGTTATGAACATACCACATACTAGGAATCTATGTAGAGTTTTCATATATAGAAGTGGCTAAAAGAAAAAGAATTTATGACATAATCCATGCACACTAACCAATTGATGATCTTGGTGGGTACTCTTGAAAGGGTAATAACCATATGGTTTCAGTGGGGTTTTCATAATTAAATTAACATGGATGGAAGAGTGTTTACCTATAAAAAACACTTGAATGATAAGGGTTACATAATTCTTTGTATAATTAGCTATAAAGGGAGCCATTCACCTATTTAAATGATAATGACTATTTATATTATTATTTCTATAGCATCTCATTATGATTATGATTTATATTATATGGATGTAAAAAATACATTTAATTAATGAGGATTTATTCTAGGATGTGTATATCATATAGCCGAATGGTTTTGATGTTTCAAATGAGTCTAATAATGGTTTTATGTTTCAACTGTCTATTTATCAAATACATAAAGCTTCCCAGAGTTCGAATATCCAGTTTGATGATTTCAATCAGAGAGTTTGGTTATATCAAAAATATAAATGAATCTAGTGTATATAAGTGGGTTAGTTGGAGTTAATTATTGCTTGTAATATTTTATTTAGACAAAATACTACAAAATAGAAATTATGTACCAACTCTACCCTCAGTAGAGTTGTTCCTGGGTAAATGATTCCCAATGAAAGGGATGGGTGAATCTGCCTAAACATCATGTTTCATGATCTACAAAGCTAGATTAAAGATGTTTTCTAGACTATGTAATAATAAGTCTATTGGTAGAGTGAAAAATATTTTTATTATTGAGAACCACAAGATGGTGTATTTAATAGTTTTCCAGGTCATAGATATTATGATGATTCAAGATAATTTTAAAGAGTTAGAAAGGATGGATAAAATTTATTATGCATCTTTCATATTATTTATCTACTATTACATGTTGTTTACTCAATTCAAGGTCTCTTATTGTTAGAGAATAACTATTAGACACCCATCCAAACTTGTGAGAGTCATTGGATTTAAATTAATAAAATTCTTATATTCATGAGAATGACTAATGTTATTTTCTTTTCTTAAAGGAGGTGACGATCTCTTTTTAAAGGGCTACATAGAGAGTAGTTTTTAATATGAAAAATATGATATGAAATATCAATATGGATTTGTGTTTTTCCATGGTGGTGTAGGTATAAGATGTAAGAGTTCCAAGAAAGCCACTATAGAATACCTGAAAATATAGCTAAAGTACATCAATTCATCTGATGCTGCAAATGAAGTTGTTTTGAACAAGAAGTACATAACTAAACATTGAGTTACCAATATAAGAGGGGAAACAATTGAGATATTTTATCAGAACAGTGTGAATATTTATTAATATAAGCAACATATGTCTCCCAAAGGACTAAACACAATCTTAAAAAATAACATATCATATGATTGATCATTAATATGGGTGATATAATGATCAATAGAGTTCCCATAGAGGATAATTTAACATATATATTGATGAAACTACTTCTTAAATAACAATATGAGGGTAGTGAATAATCTATGGGTGTAAGACACATGAGTGATTGGTTATAATGGTTGTAAATGTATCATGTTACCATAAGAAAGACAATATTTGTTTATCATTCATTCATTTCGGTTTTAATTTGTCTAACATGAACCGTTTACAAAACCATTAATGAAACAAAATCATGAGGGTCATATAGAATCTCTGGGTTTTAGATACATGAGTGTTCAGTTATAAGGGTTGGAAATATATCATGTTAATATAATAAAAATAATCTTCATTTACCATTCATTCATCTGTTCTATAATTTATTTAACAAGAATATTTGATCTATAGCATCCCCTCAAAGCATGAAATTGTTTCATCCCTAACCAATGATAATCACAAACCATTATGGGTTGTCATTTTATGTAAAAAATTCCATGAATATATTATTTTACTCATTTTAAAGAGTTTTATTTTGAGATGTGATGAATTTTTTCAGGAAACAATAAGTATATAATTATTACATTGTTTTACAACAGAGAATATATCGTGGGATTTAATATAATCATCAATATATTTAAGGGTGTATATTTAATATCAATCATTCTTACTTGAGGTTTGAAAAATACCTTGCATGAGAACTATCAAACATTAATACCCTACATACATAAATCTACATATTGATTTATATAATATGAGGGTTCTTTAATATGGGGTTTATTATGTAAAAGGTTTGAGAAAAACCACAACCAAGATGTGACTTTCCACTTGAGTGAATTGTATAGTCCATTGACCCATGATTTAATTAGATTAAGGAAATCAAAGAACATGCTTATCTGAGATATATATGAATTTATAAAATACTTGTATTATTGAAATATGATTTATTTGTATAACTCAATCCTTTTATGAAGATGATTCAACTATTATTTTGTCATTATGCACTACAGTCATCAAATCTAGTGGTTTGATATTCATGATGAGCTCACTAGGGGTTTATGTGGGAAACATGATCTTTCTTAGTGTTCTAATGTAATAGGACCCCCAAGTCAATTTTTTGGGAACTGTAGTAATCATTAAAGAACTATGGAAAATATGATGAAAAAAAAATTATGGCACTATAGTTGTGTAGTCATTGACATGATTGTTTGATCATCTTCGATGTTGTAGACAATGAAACTATAAGTACATAGAATTCCAACCATTTTTCATTGTAGAAAAATATACTTATTGTGTGTTTGGGAGAACGTTTTCATTATATTTTATTTTATATCATTCATGATAGAGTTCTCTTTGTGTGATGCACTAAAATAGACCTTCAATTTTTTCTATTGGTTTTAGTGAATTGATTCTACCTATACATAGATGTAGAGAATATTCCAAAATAATGTATATCAATGTGTCTTATGGCCTTATTCATGTTATTTTCATATTTTTTCACATGTAATTATCATTTTTTCATTTATGATAATTTATTACTCCACCCATGTCCCCAAATACTTATGATATTTTGATCAGATAGAATAATTAAATGTGATGTTTTAACTGATTTGGTAAATTATTCAGAGAATCAAGAGAGTTTGTTATATGGAGGAGCACATGTTTCTATTAATGTAACTGATTTCTAGAAAAAAAAATTATTATATAGGGGTAAAAGTGATTCATATGATACATATGGTTGTGGAAATTCTCATTCAATGACATGAGTATGTTTGATGGAGATCACATCAGACCCTTTAGTGGTTTATGTTGTACTGATTATTTTCTTGAGGACACTCTTTTCATAATTTTTTTAATAGAGATTTGATATTTGTTGTCAATTCAATCATGTCAAGAAGGGTCACATAGTGATAACCTTAAATAAGTATTAAATATTTTATAATTTTTTTGTTCCAAAATTAAGAGGGTTTAATGAAATCATATCCATGATTTTTTAGGTTTATTTATAAAGAGTTTAAAAAATTTACATAATGTCCTTGTGAGATTTTACTGCAAATGGGTGATTATTGAATGTGTAAGAATAAAATCACTACTACACTGTGGTAACAGATTTGATGTCATGGTTGATAACTAAATTAGTTTTATCATTCACGTGATGCATGAAACTACCATATCCTTCTCTATATGTTTTTATTTCAATTGATCTGTGTTTCATTGGGTGTTTGAGTAAGTATGAATTACTGGAGAATTGTTCGAAATATAGTTTATTCTATCTTATCTCCATAAATCACATTTATCTTTTACAGAAACCACTAGCACCCCATGGATCATTCAAGAGTCCCTCTGAAGTTTTCTTGGATCCATTGACTTGCGTATCCACTAAAAGGATGGATGCATTTTTCTATTTCCCCTTATGATATTCCTCAAGTATAATTCATCAAAACAATATAGCTCCACTAGATCCTATAATTGTGGAACAATGTTTTGGAATGAACTCGTAGACCAATGTTTGGAACTTGAAAGACTTGATTCTACTAAATCACTATACTGGTACACCCCACTTCTCAAAATCGCAACCAAGACCATTGAAACAAATGATGAAAATAAAACATGGAAAAGAACATCACAACAATTCAGGTGGTTCATCATTTAATCCTTATCTACGGGTCAAAGATTCCATAATTTTATTCATAGAAAAGAAGAGGATGATTACAATGCTACAATTTATTTCAATCACACTTGATCAACCCTCATTATATATGAGTGTCTAATAGGTGATTTAGGTTAGCACTGATATTTAATCTACATGTGATGAATTCCACCTCAACTGATCTGCATGGATGATTCCACATTCATTTAGGAATATCCACTACCTCACATTTCTCTCATACTGAACAGTTACAAATTCCAAAGATCTCCTAATTCATCACCTTTTTTAGAACTCGCTCTTATAATAATATATCAATGGTTTGACTTCTAGTAACACCTTTTGGTTCTGCATCTTGTCCTCCTTGATTCTATTTCTCCATGCTTCTAGTCATATGCGCATCATTTCCACCATTCCATAATATCAATGGGGTTTAAGAAGTAAAACCACTTGATGTTTCTCCATCCCTAGATTTCTTATCATTAAACTTGAAATGGTTTCCACAAATTAGAAATATACCAACATGGCACACATAGAATAATCTCATAGAATTTGTATATAATGGAAAAAATCACAACAATCAAATCAGAGTTTGATATCAGCAATATATATATAAAATCTCAAAATATTATTTATGAAAGTAGTGGGTATGAATATAATGGAACATCTATTTTTTAGAAAAGGGAGGAGAAACCATTATAAATTTCTATTGAATTATCTAACGATTTGGAGAGAGGAAGATAAGATGATTTCCATTTCTACGTGTGACTATTGAGGAAGAATATTGCTCATAAGAATTTTATTCCATTAGGGATAATCATATTACATATACTATGATCATGTAGAAGATATATTTATTCCTCACATTAATAGGAAAAAAATCTATTTTGAAGATGAGGATGAAATGCATTGTTAATATATACATCTCATTTATTCTTGACATGATGATGCAAGAGGAATAAATAAATTATTTTGATATGGAATACATTTTCATGTATAAAAACTATTAACCCTCACATCTATAAAAATAAAATATCCTTTACTAAAATAGTGCACAATTTAGAAAAATATGGAATGGCCCTTGGGTCAATATTAAATCATTACTACACATGAAATGGAAATGTACCTTGTCCTGGAGTGAAAACGAACAAAAAGGTGGATTAGCTGAAAAGTGCATGATAGTGGATTATGGAACAATGAAAAATCATATTGTGTATAATTCATAGATTTTCCCTTAGTGTTGAAACGTGTTAAATCGTTTATGAAGGTTATTTTCTATGACTAAATAGGTTTTTCATATTTGTCAAAGACCTGTCAATTGTAGTTGTGTAAGTACTATAATTCCCATTTCCCTCCTCTCCCCTTCTTCATCCTTTAAAAAAACTATACAACATTCATAGTGAGTGATAATTCCCAAAATTTGACACCAAATATTAGTTAGAATAATAATCATAACTGTGGAATCCAATTTCAAGAACTCTTAGGCACTAAACTTTTCATGGATATCTTTGAGGATGGATACACCAATCCATAATCCAAGACAATAGAGGCTGCTCCTCTAGATGTTCGAAGAAACATTTTCATGTCAAATAAAAGATTGAAAGGCCAAATCAATAATCTATAAAATCCTTGATGAATACATGTTCAATATTATCACATAACCTATATCATAAAAATGAATATGGGAAAAGCATCACAAATCAGTCAAAGGTTTCTACAAACTAATACAAATATGGATTAAATCCCTATGAGGAGAATTCAAATACATTTATATGAATTTTTACAAGATCATTATCATACATCAAACTCTTGAAATAGTTTAATGGTACTATTATTCATAGTGGAAAAATATGGGAAGGAAATTTAAGATTTACATCATAGAGTCAATTTATCTATAGTAGCTCTGATGATATACAAGGCGCTATATAAGTTGGTGATATAACATGAATGAATTAGGCAAAAAATTAAATAGAAAATTACCTCGATCAATTTGAATACTTTTTCAAAAAGAACTAACTGAATATGACTGTTAACTAATAAATCCTAATAATTATCACTCAAGATCATCCACAGATGCTTAAATAATATGTACGAGTGTCGATCATCAAAATACAAGAGTTATTGGGGACATAAGATGATGATTTTTTCATATATATGATCACTGCAACAACTATTATTCTACATGTGAAAAAAGGAATTGGATTGATTTTTTGGATCAGTTGTTTCTATCATTAGTATGTGGGAGGGTGGAGAGAGAGTCTCTCAAAATTGTAATATGATTAGTTACTCATAAGGGAGCCTCCACCATTTATAGTGAGGTTCTAAATACCCATACCTAGAAATGTCTCATCATCCCATTAATATTTACTTCCTATTAAATTTGCCAAAAATGATGTGTTATGACCAACTAACTGAGTCATAAATATTTTTTTCACCATATTATAATTTAATAAATATTTTAGATGATAAAATATATCCATTAACTCAACTTTTCATTACGTAAAATATTCATCAATCTATGTATATAAAAGTAATGTTTATTTATTATATATTTTCAAATGTATTCACTTAATATCTTGTGAATATATTTAATAAATAGATTAAATATCGATTATTATAATCTAAAATAATATGTATTTATTTATTTCATCGTGATCATATATTCCCAAACATCTCTCTAAACATATGGTGGGACCCATCATTCCCTATAATCTTATTCATCATAATAGACAATACATTTGAATAGAATACGAGTATGAACCTCTAGAACCATATCTTGATAGAAGTAAATATTGTTCCTAGACTGGGTGTAGTTTCTTTTAACCCATCAGGGTCGCTAAATGGATAATGATAAGTCATAGAAATGATAACCATTCCTATGAAAACACACAATGTGATTTAATCTCTTTGTCGAATGATATCTCATAAAGGGGGATGAATACATCATGTTTTTATCCTTTATTTTTTCATTGTTTGTTGACCAAATTGGATGGAATTACCTTCATCTTACATGGCCATGTATTTAGGAATGGTACTACCACCCTAATCAAATAGGCACAAGATATAACTTCCTTTTAGAAGTGAATTGTTTTCCTAATTATTCAATCAATTTCATACCACCAAGGATGGTCCTAATGCAAGATACCTCACTATGACATTGATACCATAGTTTTCATCTTGCATCAATGTGTGTAATCAAATAGTATAAAATTATAATAATATCATTTCAATAGACCATTACACATGTTTGTAGATAAGAACTCTTAATGAAACCAAAAACATGTGGTGTTTCTACTTATGGGTCTCCCCTTATGATATCATCTACTAAAGTTCATGAAGTTACAACTTCATGAGAAGAAGTCTAAGTTATTATGACCACCCAATTCTTGATAGTGAGACATAATCTAGGTCTAGTAATAATGACCTATCTATACCATATAACAAATGTTTAATATTAATATTATAGTATATCATGGTTCTCATTATATCTTGTGAACTACTATAACATTTTGATAAAAAAATAATCTATAATCCGTAACATGTAAATGGTGGATTCTAACATATCAACACTATTATGGTAAGAATATATCATGCATAACTCACTCTATACATGACATGGTATGCAACGAAGTTCTTTTTAAGTTGGGTATAAGTAACCCATTTTTACAATAATCCAACTTGAACTAGATCTAACTGGATAACTACTCTTTATCACTCTCCCAATATAAAAGCATGGTTATTATAAGATATTTCACTACACATTGGGCCTACCATGTTACTACTATGTGTCTATTATACTACCTGTTAATTCACCTATTTCAGTAGGACTACTCAATAGATTATATCTACAATTATTTTCCTTTCTTCACTAACAAAACATGATATCATGGCAACTTCCAATATATATATTATCATAATTTATATTATTCCGGACATTTACATAATAGGTTTGATTCCAATAACTAGATAAAATTTTTATATATATTTTTCTACTTCTTTAATTGCTTCAGAATCCGCAACACACTTACTGTTTGAAGGTATGGATACTACTAGATTGAGTTAGATTCTCATACTCTTTATCATATCCTAACTATGATATTATAACATATCAGTCTAAAGGAATACTACTTTTCCCATTATAACTAGTTTCTCATTCGATCCAACTTCTTGGAATAAATCACTTATACTCTCTCACATACTGTTGGATAGTTCTAACTGCATCTCATGCATTTCCCTTAGATATTACTAATATTCACCTACTATTTTTATTAATATAACGACATCATATCTTATACATAGCATGACATAAGTGATTAATCCATCACATATGTGTATGGAATTAAATTCATGAGTTTAATCTCCTTTGAAATATCATATATGTCCTCTTAGATATATTTATTTCATCTGACATTGGAAATAATTCTCTCCCAAATTTATCTAACTTATATTTTTTATACTGTTTCATCATATGTAATTTTAACAAGGTCTAAGAAACCCATTATAATTACCTCAGAAGATATTGCTTCCTAAAAAAGTAGTTTTCAACTTTAATTCAATCTCTAGAGAGTTAATTTCATTTTGTTCAAAACACACTACGAAAGCAATGGAAATATTCCAAATGTTATCAGAAATATTTTCCTTGAAAATTTATGGATGCTACTAGCATGATTAATCTTATCATACTCATTACCTTATCCCGAAATTGATATTATATCATACCATTAAAAAAGAGGATGAGTTTTTATTCTTATAACTCGTTTATCTTCATATCCAAATACTATGAATAAATTCCCTAAACACTCTCAAGTAAAATAGGATTGTTATGGCTATGTCTCATGAAGTTCACTTGGATATTACTAATAATCACCTACCATTATCCATTAGACAACAATATCATATCTTTTACGTAGAATGACATATGTGATTGATCCGTCACATATGCATAAGTAAGAAAACTCATGACAATAATCTCCTTATACATATCATACATGTCCTTCTAGATATATTTATTTCAAATGACATTGAAAATAATTCACTCCCAAATTTCACTAACATATATTTTTCAATATTGTTTCATCATATGTAATTTTATTATAGTCTAAAGAAACCCCTTATAAATACCATAGCTGATATTATCCCTTATAAAATTAGGTTTATACTTTAATTAAATCTCAAAAGAGTTACTTTCAATTAGGTAATGACATACTATCAAATGAATGGACACTTTCCAAATGATATAAAACGTATTTTCCAACAAAAAATATGATCCTCCCATTAACCACTTGTAGGATGGTGGTAAAAATTCATTATAAAAATTATTTTATAACCTTGTTTCTTACTTAAATCCAAAACTAAATTTCATTAACATTAACCAATTTATTTGAAGTTTATAGTGTCACCAAATATTTATATTTTTATTGTATTAAATCTTTCCAATAAAAGAGGTCCTGACATCCAATTAGTTTTAAATTGATCATAGAAAGAAGCAATTAAAAGTAAAAATTTATATTATATTTAACAAAGAAGACTTAGTATAATCAATAATGAATTATTAGTACCACTCTTATAACATTTAGGTAATGTTACTATTTAATACTATCATCTTATCACGATTTGAAATATTAAAAATACTATCCACATGAACATCGATACAAGAAATCTATTATTGAATTTTATTTTTTCCTTTTCAATCTTACATTATTTCCATTTACTACTTCCTTATAGGATCAATTATTCTCAATAAATAATTTAGCACCATCTATGGTGAATGTAAAAAAACAACCATTGTTTTATCCTTCCCACACAGTATGTGTCTTTGGAATATTCTTTTTCCACAAGCTCTTGTGGAACATTTTCCTATGCCAACTACTTGTACATCTTTGGAATTGACTAAATCCAAGTCAATCTTTCACACACTAACTAAAATTTACATTTTCACCCTTTAATAGATTTATATTATATTAATTGACTAAAAATTATCTATCATAGTTTTTTCTATAATATCATTTATAATCTTTAGGATAATTTTGTTTTTTATATTGCATGTTTTTTATATTATAAACAAACTGTTTTCATCTATACACATTTTATTATGACATGAGGGATATATACCATATTATAAATCATATGATATCCATTTTCCATTGTATATGGAATTTGGTTATATGATAATAACATTATTTCCAAAACATTTCTCAATAAATAATTGGATTTTCGACAATGCACACATGTTTACACCATGATGCTCATTTTACTTAATTCATGACACTAAAGTGTATAAGGAAATGTTCATTTAGGAATTACACCACAATACATTTTATTGTCCATTTTTTTATGTTATAAACATCATAAATAATCTTTACCAACATTATAAATTTGATGTGTATTAGGAAATGTGATTTTAGTAATAAATATACTATATATGGCGTGATCGAAAGTGATTAGTCAAGGTATTCTTTGGTACATAGACTTGAATATACTCATATCTTCTATCTATGCATATTATGCACATCACTTTTATATTCAATAAAATACTCAAAATGATAGTTTTACATATATATATTTACCTTTATCTCAACCATATAACAGTTCACACTGTTTAGATCAAAAACATATGAAATATTTTTTATTACCGTTATTTGTAAAGGTTTCATTGCCCAGAGATAAATAAGTGAATGTATCGATAATACCAAAATTCATTGAATCCAAGGAGTCTAAAAACCTAGAACGGTAATATGCTTTATAAATAATTAGTTTTAATATAAGGATAATTATCTTACAACAACAGTTTATAACTAAGCCTTTCATTTTTGTATTCATCATGTGTTACTAATGATTCAAGCACCAATGAAAAAATAATTGATCATTAGAAACCATAAACATTATTCATTTCTCAATTGGAATACTCAATCCCTATTTAAAATGGTCATGTAAGATAATTTTTTGGTTATACACAATTAAAGTTCAACTATAATCATTAACATTATTAATTAAATGTTTTGTACTTCTCACCATTGTGTTAGAAATCACCCATTGTCATCTTCTCAGATAATTCACCTTAATTATTTTAACATCGATATTCTTACATAGTTACTATAATAAAATAGACATATATATTAGACATATTATATTCAATAATGAAGAATTATTACGCATGATTTATGAATATACTAGAATAATGAGCGATTGATTTCATCATTAATTCTGTTCATAGCATTTTATCATATATAGAATCATCTCATGATATGTAGTGAAAATAAAAAGTTATTTACACTTTACCTCACTTATTTGATGGAATTTAAGAATGGTTAATTGTAATCAAACTTTTAATTATCCTTTTCTCCTTTTCTTTCATTCTATTCACCATAATAAATAAATATTAAATAGTCATTATGATTTTATCCACTCTTCGTACCTTACATGAAAAGTTAATGATGTGTTTTCTACATACTGTCCATTATGTATTCTTAATAAAAATAATATTAATTGGGTGAAAAATATATAAGTCTGGAATGTATTGAAATATCATGATACATATTTTAATTTACATGTATTGAAAGTAATCTCCATCGTTTTCATATCTCACTTCACATTCTACACAAAAGCTTATCAAATATGTGACAACATGTGAAATAATTTATGTCTTAAAATTATTTTCAAAAATCATTGTAAATTTATTATATCATTATGATGTTCTCATCAAATTCCTATATATTTAGTCTGATGTAATCATTTGGTCATGCACACTCTTCTTAAGGTGGATCAATAGGTAGTCGAGACTCCAACACATCGAATTTCCTTAAATTTCATATTAAAAATGCACATGATCCTTTAATACACAAGGAAATTTTTGTGGGTGAGGAAATTCACTCTTTCTAATATTAATCAAAGTGTATTTCTAGTATTTAATTCCATTCATCTACAATATAAAACTTTTATTAGAGAATCACTTTTTATCTTAATTAGAGAATATAAATTACAAATTAAATATCAAATGTCACCCACTATTTTATAAATCCCTAATATTCATCACTACTTGATTCAAAATAAACTATTTCTATAGTAGTATAGTGGAAAGATTCTTTAAATACTCTCATCATATTAAAATCTAGGGATATACCACTACATTAAGTGTTTCAAGGT
This sequence comes from Viscum album, assembly GCA_963277665.1. NCBI lineage: Eukaryota > Viridiplantae > Streptophyta > Magnoliopsida > Santalales > Viscaceae > Viscum > Viscum album. The sequence goes on from OY728146.1 coordinate 369,105,445, forward strand.
AGTAGTTTGATTGGACTGTTGTATTAACTCATGGATCCATGAATTGTTGAGTGAAGTCCCAGCATCATGATGTTTTAAACTATATTTACATAACATTTTTCCACTTAGTATAAAACAATTTATATGTGGATAATGAAGGAACCTAGAACACAATGAGAGGGGAGGGGTGAAATAGGGAGTCAACGTTTTTTTTCTAAAGTGATAGAACTTGTTCCCACATTGGTAGAAATTTTTTAAACCTGGCAGTTGGTATTGTGTAGTAATTTAAACATTCACACATAGAAGTAAAATAAAACAATTGCACTTGGTTTACCTCTAAGGTCTATTCCTTGGAGAATATGCCAAAACAGTACTGGTTGTACCAAAATCCACTAATCTGTAGAAGATGAGGAATACATATTTTTTGACATAGTCACTCTGTTACAGGTAAACTGAATTTACAAGATTTTTACAATAACACACTATGTCCAACAGAACACTTCGGTCGAGTCCCATAAATCACTTCTTTTAGTGAATAATAACATATTTTATCAACTTGAATATCACTTTAATGGATTATCATTATTGTATTTTTCACTCTAATAGCACGAGACTCTAGTTTCACCGTATACATTAGTTGATTCCAATTAAAATCCATATTCACTAAAAATGGGTATTCAGAACTACCTTTCATGAAGCTCCTTCAAGGAACCATCTTTCTTCATGAAGCACCCTACCATCGTGGAATGAAACTCCTTCATGAAGCACAATGAGTAAATATGAAATTCCCCATCATCGCAAAGCATACTTTACACAGAAGGATTGGCATCATTACAGACATAACAAGTCATTATGTCATGCTCAATCTGTCATGGGATGTTAGTTTAATGAAGCTCTACTGTCTTCATAAAATTAGAGATATTGAGTAATTTTCCATGAAAATATCATTCAAATGATGTTGGGGTAGCCTCATATTCGTAGGCTCGTCCATTCATGATGCTCCACTTCCTCTTATGAGATTTTCCAGATCTTTCAAAAACATGTTTGTGGTTCTCCTTCCGTCGTCAAGCTCCATGTAAATTTTCTATTAGTGATGCTTGTCATAATTGAAAAGAGTTGTTCAAAATCATCAAACATGATGATCCAATTATAATTATTGCAAAGATCATTGTCACTATTCATGGTTCTCAAATTCTTCACCATTCACGATGCTCATCATTGCCACATAGATCTTTGTCAAATTTCTTTTATCCTTCACAAAACTCAATTAAAGAAGTCCATGTTCGTAAAACTCATGCCTTTTCCATAATTTCATATGGCCTTCAAGATAAACCACTTTTCACGATGAATTAAATTCTCCATGTTTTGGATCCAAAAAATTTGTTAAATAATTAGAAATGACGCCTCCTTCAATATTGTTGTTAGGTTAAACTGTAAGATCCCTTTCTTTTCAAACATCCTTTTATTCCATGTGAGGATTGAATAAAAACACACAAACCATACTCAATTTCTAGAACATAATATCCTTTCTTCCAAAAAATACTTATTTTCTACTATGATTAGTTATTTCAAACTATCACTTTGATAAGAACTCCTCAGTAGTAGGATATATCCTCACCTATGGCTTATGAGCACCCCATACACTCATTGTTATTAAAATTATAATGATAAAAATACATTCTAACAAGATATTACTTGTAGATTTTATATTATTTCACAAGGAATTAAATCAGTCTAACTATAATATGAACATAGTCTAGTATCACACACATAAATTGACTATACAGTTAATAAAAAAACATTCATATCTTTTGAATTTTATATAATCTATGCATTTTGGTTTTTATTTAATGTTATTGAATAAATAATAATATTAAAATAATAATAATTATAAATTCATAAATTAAAGAAACAATGAGAATTGTCATGATAATTTGTTATTTGATGATCCATTCTCTCATAATAGATCAACTGTGACACTAGGGGTACAATAAATGAGTTGTGGCTAACTCATATCAGAGATCTCAACCCAATCCAATGTTTTTGTACATTGTATAGAATATTAACTCATCTTGTGGTAGTATGTGTATTATAACATCATCGTCAAAATACATTAATACTCACACACATGTAAGGGGGTCTAAGGAATCACAATATTCATATAAAATTATTAATATGGATGTTGTGATACTTATACATATAAAAAGAAGAAATCTAATGCACAACCCATTAGAAAATTAGCGGTTACATTCTTCTCAAAAAAATCTCAACAATTATTTAGTTAAATAATTTCATGATATACATTGGACATCTTTTTCTCAAGATCAGTAGACACCCAAATTAAAATAATTATAAAAAATAAATCTGAAATAAATTTAATTCATGGACATTAATTGAATTAAAATAATTACTTCTATATTTAATTAAAATAAATTTATTTCAATTGGTCCAACATATACATATAATTCTAATTTTTATAGAAAAATATAATTTTTTTAAAATTTTACCTCAAACGCATAATTCCCTTAAAATGGGTTCTAGGATTTTACAATCCTGGACAGGCTGGATGGTTAGGGAAGAACCTTTCATGGAATTTTTAGGGTTTTACAAGACCCATCCCAGCCCGTTCTTGGCTAGGATGACCCATATTGTCCATGGATCAGCAGGATGGAGGCACCCAAATTCAAATTCGACACTGTGGGAAGCACAGTATCATATGATACCACTATTGGAGCCCATCCTACGGAAGGGGAGATGGATGACTGGTTTGGTGGCGGTTTGTTCGGAGGGAAAATTATAACGAATTTCTAATGTCAAAACCATGAAACTATATACTGTTTATATTTTGGTTTGTTCTTTTTCACACACTTCTTCATTCACTAGGAAATTGTGACTGTAAATCTCCAACCAAATTTCACTTCATTCCTGCCAATTTTCATGGATAATTTATGAATCCTTATACTTGTATTATATTTATGTGTGTTCTGGTTCTCTTGTTTTATCTGTACTTTGATACATTTTTTTAAATTTAGTTCACATTTTTTACTGAACTCATATAAAATAATAGTTTATTCAGAGGGAATTATATTTTTCTAATGGATCACCTTTTCGTTTTCCAAAGGATGCTCAAATACTTTCATTAATAGATTGATTTGTTGATATATGAAATTTAATGACTTTTTAATGATTATTCATTAGTCATTTAGATATGTTTAAATTATTTTACTAGTTACGATTGAGTAAAAAATAATGGTATATACTATTAGATGTAAAGACCCCTTTTAAATTTTACTATCTCTTAAGTTTTTATCTAGGTTTATCACTTTTTAGAATTTTTTTTCTATAAATATGGATAATATTAATTGAAATGATCACAATTTGATAAAAAATATTGATTTTTGATGGAATAATATGAAAACAAATAGATTTACATAACACATTTTGATGATTATTAATATATTTTTTAAAGCATGTTTCAAAATTGGTCACCTATATTTCAGAGTAACCATTTTTTCCATTTCATAAAAATTTGGATAATATTGTCAAATATTATAAGGAAACAAATTTAGTTCTGATTTATTTTATTTTTGTATAAAAAATTTGAAATGATAAAAATACATAACATTCAAATCACATCTAAATTTTCTATGTTTTTAAATTAATTAATGTTATTAGGTATGTAATCAAGATGATATGAGCTGAGTATCATAGTTCTCATATGTGAGCTTTGTATTTGAAATTGGTGTTTTATTTTTTATAAATAATGATTTCTAATATAGATATTGACTTGGGCTTGACAGATTTGTGATTACACTCAATTAAAATACAATAGATTAAATTAGATTATTATATCTAGATTTCTTTAATTACATGAACACGAAATTATAATCAAGAAAAAATTTCAAGATTTAAATAAATAAATATATATTCCAAAAAATATTATATTTTCAAATATACGATAATCTATTACAATTAAAGGCTACTATTAAGTTAATTATTATATTCAAACTTCAATTGAATCAATAATTTAGTAGATCGAGCTTATATATAAAATATTGATAATATGAGTATTTATTGATTTGATTACATGTAGAAAGTTAGTATCAATGTTTTATTTACAACCTTAATTGAAAGTAGTAATTCAATATGTTTTTTGTTTCATCAAAAGATGTGAATTGAATTTTTTTTCAATTACTGTTGGAGTTTTTTTCAATTGATGATAGTGAAAAAATGTACTTCAAACATATGGAGACAGAGTGGTATGTATGTATAAGTAAATGTGGTTACCAAACACATAAAAACCAGATTTGGGATGTCAATGAATCATAAAGAAGACATTCATGGAATTGGTGTTTGATGCTAGTCATATCACATCTAAAGAGGTTAAATTGAAGTCACAACATTGGTTTTATGGAGGATAATTTAAATTACGAAAGATTTATTTTTATATACATCATGTTCATGGATTGAGGAGATCGGTGAAGTGTGATGTAAAATTTGTAATTGAAGGAATGGTTTGGAAAGGCATAGAAATTTTTTTACTAAGGGGTGAAAATCACAGCCCAATAAAGGTTCTCACAACATAGTGGGGATCCATTTAGGATCCATATGGAAATGATATTAGATTTATTGAATCATTGAATGATGTGGAACATAATAGGAGGAATCATGTAAGATATTTATTCTACTAGTAATAGAAATCAGTAGAGCTGGATGTGTATTGTTCCTTAAAGGAACATGATATGCAATGAAGGGTACTCCCATAATGTTTTGAAATGTCTGTACCTTTTTTGAGTTTAACCAACATGATCCACACCTAATAAAATCATCTTTAATGGTAGATTATATTGTGATGTTTTTTGGAAATTATTTTGTGAAAATGATTACCAAACCATAATTTAGTTTATTAAAGGATATAGTGAATGATGAAGATAGAAACATGAGATGATTCCACATTATACTGTGATGTTGGGTGAAATAATTACGGTTCTAGAATTCAATGGATTTGTGGTTCACAATTTAATATGGAAATCATGCCACAAAGGGTTGAATACTAAGAAAGACCACACTGTGACATAACACCTATATTTTAGGTTATATATATTTGAAAAAATGGTAAAAATCTATTTATCCAAGGGAGTAGGTACATTAATCGTGACATTTAGTGTCACATATAAATGTGTTTAAGATCAATGTTAACACAAAATGACTCGGTATATCATGGTCCAATCTTTAGATGAGTTTTAAATTATGTTCTATTTTATTTTTTGGATTTCATATTTAACTAATAACAACACCACAATGGAAGATATCACACTATAAGATAGTTGAAGTTGATATTTTTCATACCATAGTGTTGAGTATCACAGCATGAATTTATTATTTCCAAAATATATTGAAAATATAGTTTGAATTTAAAAATAGTATAATATAGACTATATTTTTGGAGATATACTACTATCATTTGGAATAATTTTAAATCATTTAAATGCATGACACATATATAATAATCTCAAATAATTGGAGAAATAACGAATGGATCTCAACCATTGAATCAAGTGTTGAAAGCCTGAATGTGGTTCAAAAAATAGATTCCACCAGTTTTGGAGGAAGGGAGTATGAATATGTTGATATGCCTGATTTTTTTAGAAAATATAGTATTTCTCATGATGGATTTATATTGGCATACCAGGTTCTTTGAAGAGGTAAATCTCCTAGGATATCTACTGCTACATTTTACTATTGAAGAAAAATATGGATCATAAGATGATTATTCGAGTAGGGATAATCTCAATATAGAGAAAGGTATTGTCGTTTAACTGGTTTTGTAGAAGTTAAATATTTGATCCATGCATAAGGAGAAATATATCATTTGGTTTTAAGAGTTTAAGTTCAATAAAGGTAATACAAACATCACATTTTTTTATATATCAATATTCAAGGGGAGTCGATACCTTATGCTAATTTGAAAGAGATCATAATTTATATAAACTACTGAAGAGACAATCAAAACTATTAACTGACATTTTTTCAATGAAGTAGTGATTGGGGTTGAAAAAGAGGAAGTGGTCCTTGGTTCCTCATTGAGTCTTTATAAAACTATTTGGTTGGTGTTCAGTTTCATAGAGTGGTCATGACCTATGATCTTGATCAACTAAATTGTGCATGATAATGGATTCTAACACACTACCACACCACCACACTATAATGTTTATTTATTTAGATGTGAACTCAAATGAGTATCATTATATTGTGATTACGAATATGATTTCATGGTTAATAATCAAGCTAGTTTTATGATGCATGTGATGTATGTGGCTTCCATGTCCTTATATACTCAGTTTTCATTAGTTAGGAATCTGGGGGTTGGTTTTCATGTGGATGGAAAACTGTATTCATTGAAGTGCTCAATCAATGAACACCAAATTTTTTGTACCATTTATATAACATTAATGGAACCTAGTACATTGAATTATGGATGATTATACTCATTCAATTAAATACCATTGAGGGTCTTATAATGGATGAAATCTTTATCATACTCAGTGGCTGATTAAGTGTGCATCAATGGAAAATATTTTTCAGGACATTTGAAGTTATCTTCTATTACTAAAAAAAAATTCATCACATAGATAAGGTTCCTTATTCCATTTGATACTTTTAGATTTCCCACGAATCATTTAGGGATTTATTGCCCAGTTTATTCACCTTGGAGGTAAGAGACATTCATTTTTTCCCTCAAAATTTTCATCTAGAAAGGTCCATCAAAGGAAGGAGATGAAATTTTCAAATGTTCAGGCTTGCAAGGTACACCATTTTATTCTCTATTTTTCAGATATACCTATATACTTTATTATATAGAGACATATCCTTTGGTTTTGTTTTTTCATCTAATTCCATGGGTAATATGATGAGCCAATGATTCCCATAAATTGTATGAATGTGAGTTTCTTCAATGAATAAATGTGATTAATCTATGTTTTTGAATAGAATCACCTTCACCACAATATGTTAGGGAACATGGTTTATCTGTGGTAACTTCAAAACACCAAGATCATCGTAAACATGGTGTATTGACTCCTATAGTGGTTCTTCATTAGGATCTCTAGGAATCACATCCTACTCCATGAGTATGTGTTTCTTATGGTAGTTCTTAACTAGATTTATCCAGCTACAACAGGTGAATCAATGAGTTTGATATCCCATGGTGTAATGTGTTTTCCCCTAATAGTAGTTCTATCTATAATGGTTAGAGCTTGGAAACCATATCATTTTTTAAAAACAAAAAATAAAAAAAGGTTTTTAAATAATTTAATATTAATAGTATATAAAAAGTTTATAAATAATTACAAATGTTTTTTGGTATATTTTAATTTACAAAGTGATTTTAAAATAGTTAAATATGAATTCTTTAAAATTCATTAAATGTTTTTGAAACATTTAAAATATTCATAATTATTAAAATTTAATATTTTAAAATACCTTTTCTTAAATTATATGGAATATATAATGATATAGAGATAATATTTTATTTATAATTCATAATAAATAATTTATAGATTTATAAATTTTGAAATAAGACTTAAATAGAATTGTTTATATTTATAATTTTGAATTCTTCATAATTTAACTGATTTGAAATTACTCAAATTAAATGGAAATACTTATTTAAGGATATTATTTAAACCAAATAAATATGTTTTGATTGTTGATTTCATATATGGTTTAAATAATAATTTTAAATTTAATTTATTATTTAATATGAAAATTTTCATATTGGTTTGAGTATATAGTTGTTTATATTGGCAGTTATGAAATAAACTAAATGTTATGATAAATTATAAAATTTTGGTAGTTAGATTATATTATTTAATTACTCATAAACGTCTAATATTTTAAAAATTAAATAAATTGTTTATTTTTTTTAAACATTATTATTCATATTTTATAAATTATATATAAAATTTGATTATTGTGTATGAAAAATTGCTTTGATAAACTACTTATGGGATATATAATTTCATGAAATTATATCTTTTAATCATAAAATATAGTTTTCATCTACCTTGAATTTATTTTTTAATTATAGCTATAATCTTGAGAAATGTTTGTGAACATATTTTTTTCTAATATAGGTGTAAGAGATTTCGTGAATTGAATTCTCTCTTGAGTAAAATCCCATTGGGTAGAGGGAATGGGGGTTGGACAACCTTATAGTCCATAGGATATGCCTTTTCTATAATGGTATATTAGGTTTACTATATATATCTCTAGACTTTTTCATAAAGAGATTATAAATCTCATACAACTCTATTCCTTTGAATTAAAAATTCATGTTCCATATATATATGATGCGTTTATATTTTTTTGAATATGTTAGTCTTCTGTTTTTAGGTCAGAACCGAATAATTGTGGTTTCTGTAAATATTTTCACAATTATGTGGTGTAAACACATTATTTTGGTTTTTAAAATAATAATTAAAATACCAAATCATTTAAAAGAATGTATATACAAAATGAATAAACCATGAGAGAATAATGATTACATATGATGTTATTGTTTAAAATTTAATATGCATATAATGTTTATTAAATTGGATAGATCATAAAAATGGAAACCCACTAGATATTATGTGTGGGATTCCATTCAAAGACACACTTTTCGAGATCTCAATCATTCAACTGGTTATTATCGAGCATAGAATGTGTACCCATGGATAATTTTGTGATGAAGGAATGAAATAAGTAACTCTAGATTTTATTATTGGGTAGGTTAAGATAACCATTTTTATCCTTTTATTATGATTTTATTTCTTATTATTAGTGCATACTTTTGGATATACTAGCTGAGAAACCCTAATGGTTAAGATACATGATGAATATGGTTGAGTGAATCTATACGATGGATTTTGATAACTATTTATATCATCACTATTCAAGAATCATAAATCTTATTACTAGGTTTATAATCTACCTAAATAATAAAGAGCTACCGAAAGGATTGTTGGTATAATAATAGTGGAATTATATTATCAACATCCATGGGAAATGATGTAAATTTCATAAATACGGTCATTAATTAGGTTTATACCATATATATTGTTTAATAAGTAAGGTAATTATACTATATAAGTATGAAGGGTACTGGAGGAGGGGTTACAAAAGTAAATTCACTGGAATTAAACTATGAATAATAATGAGTTAGAAATTAATCTCTTAGAGGTATGACATTATATGGATGATTATTTTTCATCTTCCTTATTGTTATAGTTCTATTGTGTTTCTGAATTATTGTACAACTGCTGGTATAATAAAAATATTATATTATTTATTTCTAGCACCAAGTTAAAAAATAACTTAGTTATCCGGATAAGGTATTTTGATGGTGGAAAATAGAAACAGAAGACTTAGAGGAAAAGGAATTGACACATAGGGAAAAAAACTCATAGGTATGTTGTAATCCTTGTAGTGTTGACAGTGTATTATTTAGTTTCCTATAGTGGTAAAGACTAAATCATAATATATTATTCCTCTTAATTTAAAATTTTAGTAAATTTAAATTAATTTAAATATTTAAATGGAACATGACTCTAAATATCTAATGTAGATGAATCTATTTCTTATACATAATAGTTCAAGTCGAATCACAACAATATTTAAAAAAAATGTGGAAGTAGAAGTTGAGAGAGATGAAACTACTAGATAAATAAAATAATGGATAAAGGAATTAAAATTAATTGAAGGAATATGTAATTAGTGCTATTTTGTATTTCATAGTTTAAAATGAGTATGTCAGAGGAGAAATTGATAGTGGCATAGTTATTTAAGGATCAATCTGGGATCATGACATGATATAAATTAGTCGTAGTAGAGGAAGGCAAGTACATTTTAAAGGTGAAAAAAGGAAGAAGTATTTTAAGCACAAAACACACATTGAGGATAAGGAGATGTGAATCCTTACAAGGAAAGTGTAAATATTGATCTCTACAGGAGAGGATCAAGTCTCCTAGATCACACATGATAATATATTTTTCTCCACCCCTAAAACATGTGAAGAGTGGAAGGTCCAATTATCTCAACTGAGCGTAGATGGTTTGGCCTAGTATTACATGATTAAATTGATGTTGGTCCAAATGTGGATCACATTGAGGCAATGTAAAGTGTAATTTTGAGGATGATATGATAATGTCATGAAAGAATTTCTTATTTTGTATTTTAACGAGAAATGATAAATAGAATCAATGGATGTGTGTGATGATGAATTTGAAGGAGTGTATTTGTATATAATGGTCTATTTATGAAAATTGAAATGTGATAATTTTTATTGGTGGATTTAAGAAAAAATAAAAAACTCTATTATGACTCATGTGTCATAGAACAATGAGATTTTTTTACACTGACTATAATAGTAGATCCAAAGATATTAATAAAAGGAATAATTAAACAAATATAATTGAAAAACATGAAAATATTATTTTTCATCAAGAGGAGGAGATAGAGTACTAGTGTAGTGAAATATTTTCTGACAATTGTGGTAGGTGCGAAGGTTAAAATAAGAGGCAACAATATCCCATGAAATATAGGAGTCCAATATCCATCTAAAGAAGATTTTTCTGATAGGATGATGAATGGAATTTTCATTAAATGTGGATAGAAAATATTCCCCTTCAATAATTGAACTAATATAGGATTAAATTTGACACTCTGGGAGTGTTTTGAGATGTGTTGTAAAGCAGGAGAAGAACAAAAAGAGGATAATACAATAGATGGACTATTTAGTTTTAAATAGGGTCCTATGAATCTTGTGGAGCTACAATAGGCTTAGTTCATTGATTTCCACCCTGGGGACAAGTCGGACTTTCCAAGGGGGTGGTATTGATATGAGTGGATTTAGTATAATTTGGGGGGTACATTTACAAATACTCAGGGAAGTGATGAAAATTTTATAAATATAATCATTAATTAAGAATATTACAACATTATGACTAATAAGTGAGGTAATTATCCCATATTATATGACATGGGAATATGGGATAGGGTTATGGAATTATTTTACTAGGATTATGTTCTAAATTATAAAGGGAAAGACTTGTCCTCTTGTAGAATCCCTATAACGACACAAGATTGACGTACATAGAAATTACATAAAATTTTTATAATTCATAATAAATTACACAAACACACACCCAATGACCATACTTGTTTAGGAAAAATGGAAACATAGAACACATTATTCTAATTTAGTGAATGATCTTTGAAATCTCCCATAAAGATATTCCCCCTTAGTAACATTACCTAAAACCGTTTCATTACAACTTGAGGAAAATAAATCATATAAGTATCTGAGCATATATACACCATAATGGTATAAAAAAAGAAATATTTAGGCATATCATGAGAATAAGGGTTTGAGAATATTATCATGAAAATAAAATAACTTACCCAAAATATCAAAAAATGTCGAATAAATTTTGACAGTTCATAATAAATAAACAATAAGGGAATCAAATAAAATAATCCATGGGATAATAACATTAACATAATACAAGAAATTTTATCATACACATAAATTTGTATCTTTTTTAACACAAAAAAATAGTAATAGGTTCACTCACTAAATTAAGGACATGAAATCAAGCCCTTGCATAAACATATAGAAATGAAAACCAGTTCAATGCATAAAATTATAGACATGAAAACTAGAACCACACAATGAATTGTAAACATGAAATAATTTTCACACATAACATATATAATTCATCAGTTATACATCTTTACCCAATGCATTGGAGGGATATATAGGTCCCACCCATCTCATTATGAAATCATACAAACGTTTTTCATAAGATTATTAACAATCACATCATAACCCATGAAATGAAATGGTAATCATAAACATGTAATCATATCATAACCAATGGAAAAGATACAATATTAATGATCATTTCATCCAGAGATTAAATAGTGAACAGAAGTGGGTTTTTTAAACGTCATTATAGCAAAACAAAAATCATTTGGATAAAAAAAATAAATTGTATTCTTGAACTATAACAAAGTATGTCATTTTAGATGGGGTTGGATTTTGAAATATCACATGGAACATGATTTTTCCTTCAAAATATCCCTTTTAAACATGAAAATTTATTCAAAATTCTTTCCTTTCAATCCAATTTGAAAACATATAAGGGAATTATGAAAATATCATTTAAAACATTTGTTGAAGAAAATATCCTTTCTTAGTTGAATTCTTTTCGTCAAATGTCGCACAATTTTGAAATATTTTATTTGAAAAATATCATTGAAATCTTGTAATGTAATATTCAAGGAAATAAGGATTCATCACTTTTGTAAAATTTCATCCATTCCATACATGTTGAAAAACATTCTTCTTGTACTTTTGCAGAGAAAGTCAAAAGGTACATCGTAATGAAAACGAAAAAAATATTTTTTTTCATACATTTTAATAATAAATAACCAATGGGTAAAATTGAATTTAAACATCTATAATATAATAGTAAAATATTTTATGAAATAATTTTTATAAAACATTGACATGGATGATAAATATATCCGAGTAAATACTTTTGTATAAAAAATATCAAATAATAACAAGACTGTGAAATTATATCTCACAATAGGTCTGATATAAATTTTATGTAACTAAATCTAATTTATAATGATTCAAATAATTTTATTTAAATTTTATAGAGTCATGTTAATTTTTATTATGTCATATATGATCATATTAATACCAGTTTTTTAATAAAATTTCATTATTACTTGTTATTCGGGTGTTGGCTACTTCATTTTTTATGCATGTTTGTCTAATATGATCTGGTTGTAATTAATTTGTTATTATTATATAATTTCCAAAATTATATAATATATATCACATTTATTAATTATATACATTTATATAATCATTTTTCAATTGATATCATGTGGAATGAATCACAACGCATCATGGAGAAGTTAAGTCATACGTACTCACAAGTGACAATATCATTCCTATAATTTTAAAATTTTATGGAAGTGGATGGTATATATTTTCAAAAACAATCATTATCATATTATAATAATAATATATAGTTATTATTTCTATCATTATACCCATCCATGTTTGGTGGTGGTGAAAAACATATTACACCATGGTGTGGAGACGGTAAACCATACATATTCGTGTGTGGTGATTTCTTTATTAGTAGGATAGATAGAATGTGTAATATGGTTGATCCATATTCATAATAAAATCTCATAATATATTTAATACAATATTTATTACATTTTAATGGAAAAAACTCATGGAAATAAAGTATGAAATAAATAGTTCTAAAAGAATTGGTACAAGAGATTACCTCTTGTTTTATGAGTTCCCACTAGATCTCATGTTAAAGACACTATAGATGGTCTTTTGAGAAGAGAAGAACATGTATAATGTAACTAAGCATGTTTATAAGGTAGATGGGATGGGGATATCATAGATTGAATGCTCAATGTGAAGTGTTGTTGTGAGGGTGGTGTGCCTTTTTAAAAATGAGCTATTGGGAATATTTGGAATCTCCAATAATATTAATTTTTAACAAAATAAAGACCAATAAAATCCAACCAAATTTTTATATTTTTGAATTTTAGATGAGATATGTTTTTAATATCATCAACCAATAAATTTTAGAAAAATATTTTTGTCCATTTGAACCTTATAATTTTAATTAACCCATCGTTATTCTATATTAATTTAATTACGGTAACAAATGATTCAATATTAAAATAGTGTATTTTTTACTGATTTTTATTCCATTAGAAAATAAATGTTGAATTTATAATATTCTAGGCTATATTATAACTGTTTTATATTTTTAATATTTTATTATGGTTATTAATGAATTTAATAAAACATTATTTCGACATAATATAAATACAATCAATTTTAGCAGTATTCATTTATTCGATTTTTAAAAATATCAAGATAAAATGATATACTAGAACCAAATATTTTATTATATCCACAAGGGTTCAAGAAAATATATAAAATTAATTGGATATATTAAATATCAAAAATTATATTTATTTTAATATTTTTAATAACATTATTTTGATATTTCCATTAATAAAATAATTAAAACATTAGTTTTGGGTAATTATTTAATATAAATATTTGTTAAATATAAATTAAAAATAAAATTCATTGATGAATAAAAATACTCAATTTTTCATTATAATACTATTATTCAAATATTTATTCGTGAAAATACTACATTATGAATTTTATATGTATTACAACCTAAATGTGATAACTTTAAAATCACATAAAATGAAATATTATAAATGTATTAATCTTTTCCATATGGCATAAAATGGAGAATAAGTAGACCCTTGGATGATTATGGTCTAGATATACTCGAATAATAAGATTTTTCAAAGTTTTTTTCATTTAATGGTAATTGTAATTTTAATAAAAATTAATTTATTTATATTTTATTAATTATATAATTTTTTCATCATCAATGTATATGATTTTAAGGTTATTATATATTTCCAAAAAATTAGTAATAAAATACCATTATAAATTAAAATATTTTAGCTTTAAAACTAGGATTTATAGTCTAACTTACCTTTTGTATAAACTTATATTAACAATTATATAGTTATTAAAATCTGGGTAAGACATAGTTAAACCGTCATTAAATAAAATATAATTTATGTCATAATCATACACGTGTGGCTTAAAAGGATAATAATTTCTGGCCAGGAATTATTTTTTTTGAAAACCACTTATACAATGAATTTATGATAAGTTTTAGGGTAATTTTGTAATATTATATTTTTATTTTTACAATTAATTACTTGAATTATCTATAACTGAGGTAAATAAGAATTTACTAATGATACTATTCATATGACTAAAAATAAAAGAACCCTATTTACATAGTTTGGACCCAATGATTAAATTTTTGAAATCCATTTTAAAAAACTGGGAACACATAATTTAATATAATTAATTTAAAATTATTTCCATTATGAAAATGAGAAATCAATTTATAAAAGATTAATCATAGAAAATTATTGAAATTTTTTTACATCTAAATTCAATATAAAAATAATTCAGATGAACTAAATTATATTAAATGATTATAATATAATCTAGTTTAACTTTAATTATAATCAAATATAAAATTTAATGATATAAATAAATTTTATGAATAATTAGTTTTCAATTAAATTCATTATTATTTTTTAGTATTAATCATATAGTGAAACATATTAGTTAATACAAAAAATTTATCCAAATTAAATTCTGATAACCTAATTTCAAATAAAAAGATAATTTTGTCAAATATAATATAAAAATCATTCAGAAAATATTTTAAATGGGTTCCATAAAATGTGAAAATACTACAATTTTTAATACTACTTTTAAAAGAAAAAATAATTTATTCTTATATAATTTCTAGAAATAATATAATAAGTATTTCAATAGTTATATTGAATAAAATATCTCAAGAGTAATTTTATTGTATTATAATCTCAATTATTTTCATCTAAATAGTTTTTCAGAAGAAATTTCTTTTATTTAATAATTATTTTTTCATTTATAATTAGTTTCTCACCAAAAAATTAATTATATATACATCTGTGAAGCATATTTTGATAATTCAATTCATAAATTTCATACCTGTCATTATAATTTCTACGCTATATGTTAATATAATAATATTTTTTTGAACACTTAATCTCGGACTGACATGAAATAAAATCTATCAAAAGAACTTGAAAATGTGTGTAACACAGCCCAATAATAGTGTTGTGTATACGGGAAACACTGTTGGTTTTTCATATAGCACAATATTATCATTGGGTATCATACAACACAAGACGTAAAAAATATAACGAATCTATCTCGTAAAAATCTCACGGGGTAACATTCCACCCCCTTAAAGTAATTTCAACATAAAAATTCATTTGGGATATAAAAGTATTAATTGTTGAAAGATTATGCTATAGAAACCTGCATAATAAAATCAAAGACAAATACTTTATTTTAAAAGGTAATTTTAGAAACATAATGGTCACCCAAGGTAACTCATCATTGGTTTTCCACATAGGAAAAATAGGTGGAATGTTAAATATAGCATCCCGTCTTTTTATAACATAACTTTTCATTCCATTACACGGAACTGAGGATCTTTAAGGTTTAGTGTCTTGGAAACAAGGAACATAAAACATGAAACAAAAAAAAACATTCTTCTTAAACACTTGAAAGGCTTCTCCTCATGTTCACCCTAGGCTCATTACTGCATCTCATAACCTGGGGACATACATCAAAAGGAAGGGTGAGCAGAAAGCCCAGCAAGGGAAACAAGTGAAACATTTTACATATGAACTTGAGATACATCAATAAAGTCATGAAAAGAACTTTAATGCATGAAAATGAAATCATGAGGCATATCATAATAAAAATAAATCTTTTTCATAACTTGAAGATGTGGCTACATCATTTAACATAGACAATCATGAACATATCACCAAGGTCCATCCCCAAGGTGTCATTTTAAAATTACCAAGGTTATTCACCAAGGTATCGTGAAAATTGTAATCTCTAGTGGTTACATCATTACCCAATGCATTGGAGCGCTATCAGGGCACACCCTTAAATTTGTCTTTATTATCATGTGAGCCACATATATCATCATAAAAAATTTCATAAATAACCCATATAGCATAAAGGAAATGGGTTTCATTTCATAATCATAACTTTTTAAAAACTGCTTTAATGACATGATCTTTATATCACTTTAAAACCCACAGAAAATGAAGGTGGGTCTCATGTATGTAAATCCCAGAATTTAAAATAGAACATTTTGGTATATATGTGAATACCCCTTTAGAAGAAAGATCTTTGAGTATTCACTTAATAAAATAAAAGAACTTTAGAAAAAAGAGATAGACATTTTGAGACAGAAATTCTGCAGCATAACGGCAATGTTCCGAGGTTTTAGAAGACATTAAAAGTGAGGTAAAATGGGTCAAACATTCATAAATGACCCATAAAATAGTACATGGACAGAATAAGAAGGATACATGATCATGGTAATGAAATTTCAAGGACATACCATTTGAAATGAAAAACATGGAAGGAAGACAAAAATTAGATTTCTCTTATGAAAGTTCGGCAGCCTAACGGCGTTACTTAAACATCAACAAAAATGATCTGAAAAGATCAAATAGGGTCTCTCATCACGTGAACATAAGAGTTCAGTATGATAGATATAGAGATAATTCCCCAACATAACAAAATGGAACTTGAAAGAATTGACATGAAAGTAGAACTTCAAAACTAGAAGGGTGAAGAACCACTTAAAAATTCGGCAGCCTAACGGCGCCACTTTAAACATCAAAATACTGAATTGAAGAGATCAAATGGGGTCTCTCATCATATGAACATGAGATTACATTATGATATATATAGAGATCATACCCCAATATAACAAAAAGGAACTTGAAATAATTGACATAAAAGTAGAACTTCAAAACGAGAAGGGTGAAGAACCACTTAAAAATTCGGCAGCCTAACGGCGCCACTTAAAATTTCAAAATACTGAATTGAAGCGATCAAATGGGGTCTCTCATAATATGATCATAAAAGATCAGTATGATAATTTAGAGATCATACCCCAACATAATAAAAAGGAACATGAAAGACTTGAATGAAAATAGAACTTGAAAACGAGGAAGGTGAAAAAATCCCTTAAAAATTCGGCAGCCTAACGGCGCCACTTAAACATTCTTAAAACGAATTGATGAGAGCAAGGGGGGGTCTCTCATCATATGAACATGAAATAGGCAGTAGGATGAATATAAAAGAACATACTCCAACATAAGAACATGGAGTATAAAATAATTGACATAAAAGAGATTATTTGAAAGAGGTCAGATCCCTTACCTTAAAATGTAACTCTTAAACATCAAAGGTTGGGACCTTGAGGGCTTGGGGGCACCTTGGGAGGACTCCTTGGGAGGTAATGAGACCATAAATTCGTTGGGAATGAGTGGGGAGTCGAATGGATTAGAGTAGGGCTTGGTATTTATAGGGAAAGTGAGGGGACAAGGCATTAATGGCCAAGGGACATCTCACATGTGCTTTTCTCAAACCCATGTGCTCTCCCTTGTCATTTATCATGGAGTTAGGCCACATGGGGCCCCCAAAACAATAATTCATCACCCTTGGCCGGACAACCCTCAAAAGATCTCATGACATCATCATGACACCGTTATGATGTCATTAAACATACCGAAACCTTAAAACTGTATTTTTACTATTCACTGAAAATTCAACTTTCTCAGAAAAAAACCAAAATTTCACATTAACCAAATATCAATGCTCTGATTTCAAAAATGAAATCCATTTTATAAAAATAATTTTCTAAATATTTTTAATTTAATTTTTAAATAAAAACACTATTCATCGAAAATTCTTTTTTTTCAGAAAAAACCCCAAAAATTACCATAACATAATATCGATGCTCTGAGTTCAAAAATAAAGTCATTTTTATAAAAATAATATTTTAATTATTTTTAATTAAATTTTTAATTAAAAAACACTATTCTCCCGAAAAAACTAATACTTGAATAATAATTAATGAAACCATTATTTAACTATTTTATTGAATCACATTACTTAATCAAGGTGCCTAGATTATTTTAAAACTTTCTTTAAGTGAGATTACTAATCCATTTGGTCATATTACTAATCCTAATCATAAAATCACTATTCATAATTTACTATTCATCAAAAATCAAGTTGATCTTATTAGACTCTAAATTTAGTAATGAACATAATTGCAGAAGACCATTTTTTGAAAATCATTACACATTTTTAATTATTTAGGGTTTACATAAAAATATTTAAAATATCATTTTTCTAAAATTCATCAAAAATATGCATACTATATTTATCCGGTCATTTCAAAATTCATAAACTTCATCATAAGAAGAAATCCCAATTTTTATTTAAAACAAGGATTACACAAGGTAGTTACGGTCTCGTTACATAACCCCTTATAATACCAGCATAGGACCTAAGAGTAAGGTGTGCTAGGGTGATAGAAGCTTGGGGCGGCTCAGTCAACATTGCCCGAGTAGTAATTTCTATCAGTTTGAACTTCTCACGAAGGCGATTCCGTTCCAGCTTCACATGATGAAGTTCGGCTTGGATTTGATCCAGAGCAAAGCCCAGTGGTGCTACCTCCTTCCCAAGCTCTGATAGATGGGCTTCGATCGGTCCAAGACTACTAGGTGAGGCCATCGAATCTTCTTTCTATAATAATTAACCAAGATTACTTATATTTAGAGACAATAATCAAAACATTTTCTTCAAAGCGGTCATGTTGACCGATGGTTATATAATATTCAAAACCCACTGATCTCATTTTAATTATAATCATGTTTATCAAATAAAACATTTTTGTTGAATATAACAATAACACATAAAATTAGGAATCAAAATTTATTTAAAAATTTCGGGTCGTTACAATCTTCCCCCCTTAAGAAATTGCATCCTCGCAATTTTAAAATTTGGTTTTGAAATTTCATTGAAAGTCCCACATCGGAAAAGGAGTCAGTAAAACTATTACTTTAAAATAAAGAAAGGGAAGTACAAAGGTCACCCGAGTTAACCCACACTAGGGTTCCATGTAGGAAAACATGGACATGGAGGAGAAAACAAAGGGTCATGTTCTGAGGGAGAGTGATAGAGAACATGATTAGGAGAAAGTTAACCATGAGAAAATCCCAAACTTATGATGTGTGTAAACGGTCTTTGATTTCCTAGTAGGAAACATAAACCAACAAAAATTTTTGTTTTACGTTTCTTTTCATAATTTTGAGGATTTCATTTACTACATAGAACAAAAACATAAGAAATTATACCTACCTTCAAGATGAGTTTCATCCTTTAACAAGTCCCTACCAACACTAATCTTTTCTCCAAATGATGAGAATTCAAAAACACTTGGTCTCATAAAAGCACAAGAATCATCTTCTATAGAATCACATAATCTACAAAAGATTCACTATCTATTTCTTCTATCTTTAAACATTATCCCAAAAGCAGAAAGGTTAAGGTAAAACAACTCTTCAAAAAGAAAGAATCCCATAGGAATGGAAACTACTTTTAAATCATCAATGTTCCATGGTACTACCCAAAGTTCATCATAGACCATTCCATAAATAACGGTCCTTAAAATTCCTCAAAAAAAACCAAACTAAGATTGAAACCCAAATACAATAAGGATTTGATAACAGAGTCTTCCAAAACAACTTCATTGTTCATCTCCAGACAACATCAACCACTCCTAACATCTTATAAAAAGTAGCTAACCTAAACATATTTTACCCAAGATAGGTTAGTCATTCCCATAAGTAACCTAAATTACTATAAGTTCACCTTAAATTCATCGATTCTTCAAAATATAAGTCAACCTTACTCATCAATGAAAATACTGTAGTAATCTATTTACCTCGATCAAATATGGTTCCCAAAATAATGAACGTCCTCCAAAATAATAATCATATTTAAATCCCCTAATCATCCCTGTCATATTAATACGAAAATCGTCACATTTCCTATCACATTGGTTGTCGGAACATGTTCTTCCATTTCCCACCATTAACTAAGAAGAGAAAGCATAATTAGGGGCTTAAGTACTTAGCTAATAATCATGAAAAGAAACTGAAAGCATATAAGGATAACTTGTATATGAAAGGTATACCCTAACTTGTGATCTCCTAGGTTCCCATCTAGGTTATAAATGATCATATATTCTTATGTGAACCTTTATTTTATTTTATCTTTGTTCCTTTAACAATGGTTCATACCAAGCTTATGATTTTATCAAAGCATATCCCCCGGGAGTGTCGTAACCAAGAGTGCAGCAAGGCCCGTTGTCGTGTACCAGTTCCCGTTCGAGTATAGCTCAAAGCGGTGTTTTCGGGTTTTACCCCTATGTACATCTGTGCCAGAGCCACCTCTACCTGCTCATATCCAGACAAGGATGTATTTGCTTGGCAACCCCTTACTCAATACTCACCAAAATACCAGGAAGATTTCCAATATTAAACTTTTCTATAGGGTTCCTCCTAGAGTTTTCATATCCTAATTTCCACAAATAACTAAACCATCCTTTGATACCAACTATAGCATCCCGTATTTTTATAACATAACTTTTCATTCCATTACACGGAACTGAGGATCTTTAAGGTTTAGTGTCTTGGAAACAAGGAACATAAAACATGAAACAAAAAAAACATTCTTCTTAAACACTTGAAAGGCTTCTCCTCATGTTCACCCTAGGCTCATTACTGCATCTCATAACCTGGGGACATACATCAAAAGGAAGGGTGAGCAGAAGGCCCAGCAAGGGAAACAAGTGAAACATTTTACATATGAACTTGAGATACATCAATAAAGTCATGAAAAGAACTTTAATGCATGAAAATGAAATAATGAGGCATATCATAATAAAAATAAAACTTTTTCATAACTTGAAGATGTGGCTACATCATTTAACATAGAAAATCATTAACATATCACCAAGGTCCATCCCCAAGGTTTCATTTTAAAATTACCAAGGTTATTCACCAAGGTATCGTGAAAATTGTAATCTCTAGTGGTTACATCATTACCCAATGCATTGGAGCGCTATCAGGGCGCACCCTTAAATTTGTCTTTATTATCATGTGATCCACATATATCATCATCAAATATTTCATAAATAACCCATATAGCATAAAGGAAATTGGTTTCATTTCATAATCATAACTTTTTAAAAACTGCTTTAAAGACATGACCTTTATATCACTTTAAAAGCCACAGAAAATGAAGGTGGGTCTCATGTATGTAAATCCCAGAATTTAAAATAGAACATATTGGTATATATGTGAATACCCCTTTAGAATAATGATATTTGAGTATTCACTTAATAAAATAAAAGATCTTTAGAAAAAAGAGATAGACATTTTGAGACAGAAATTCTGCAGCATAACGGCAATGTTCCGAGGTTTTAGAAGACATTAAAAGAGAGGTAAAATGGGTCAAACATTCATAAATGACCCATAAAATAGTACATGGACAGAATAAAAAGGATACATGATCATGGTAATGAAATTTCAAGGACATACCATTTGAAATGAAAAACATGGAAGGAAGAAAAAAATTAGATTTCTCTTATGAAAGTTCGGCAGCCTAACGGCGTTACTTAAACATCAACAAAAATGATCTGAAAATATCAAATAGGGTCTCTCATCATGTGAACATAAGAGTTCAGTATGATAGATATAGAGATAATTCCCCAACATAACAAAAAGTAACTTGAAATAATTGACATGAAAGTAGAACTTCAAAACGAGAAGGGTGAAGAACCACTTAAAAATTCGGCAGCCTAACGGCTCCACTTAAAACATCAAAATACTGAATTGAATAGATCAAATGGGGTCTCTCATCATATGAACATAAGAGTCCATTATGATATATATAGAGATATTACCCCAATATAATAAAAAGGAACTTGAAATAATTGACATGAAAGTAGAACTTCAAAACGAGAAGGGTGAAGAACCACATAAAAATTCGGCAGCCTAACGACGCCACTTAAAACTTCAAAATACTGAATTGAAGCGATAAAATGGGGTATCTCATAATATGATCATAAAAGATCAGTATTATAATTTAGAGATCATACCCCAACATAATAAAAAGGAACATGAAAGACTTGAATGAAAATAGAACTTGAAAACGAGGAAGGTGAAAGAATCCCTTAAAAATTCGGCAGCCTAACGGCGCCACTTAAACATTCTTAAAACGAATTGATGAGAGCAAGGGGGGGTCTCTCATCATATGAACATGAAATAGGCAGTAGGATGAATATAAAAGAACATCCTCCAACATAAGAACATGGAGTATAAAAGAAATGACATAAAAGAGATTACTTGAAAGAGGTCGGATCCCTTACCTTAAAATGTAACTCTTAAACCTCAAAGGTTGGGACCTTGAGGGCTTGGGGGGCACCTTGGGAGGACTCCTTGGGAGGTAATGAGACCTGAAATTCGTTGGGAATGAGTGGGGAGTCGAATGGATGAGAGGAGGGCTTGGTATTTATAGGGAAAGTGAGGGGACAAGGCATTAATGGCCAAGGGACACCTCACATGTGCTTTTCTCAAACCCATGTGCTCTCCCTTGTCATTTATCATGGAGTTAGGCCACATGGGGCCCCCAAAACAATAATTCATCACCCTTGGCCGGCCAACCCTCAAAATATCTCATGACATCATCATGACACCGTAATTATGTCATTAAACATACCGAAACCCTAAAACTGTATTTTTACTATTCACTGAAAATTCAACTTTCTCAGAAAAAACCCAAAATTTCACATTAACCAAATATCAATGCTCTAATTTCAAAAATGAAATCCATTTTATAAAAATAATTTTCTAAATATTTTTAATTTAATTTTTAAATAAAAACACTATTCATCGAAAATTCTTTTTTTCAGAAAAACCCCAAAAATTACCATAACATAATATCGATGCTCTGAGTTCAAAAATAAAGTCATTTTTATAAAAATAATTTTCTAATTATTTTTAATTAAATTTTTAATTAAAAAACACTATTCACCCGAAAAAACTAATACTTGAATAATAATTAATGAAACCGTTATTTAACTATTTTATTGAATCACATTACTTAATCAAGGTGCCTAGATTATTTTAAAACTTTCTTTAAGTGAGATTACTAATCCATTTGGTCATATTACTAATCCTAATCATAAAATCACTATTCATAATTTACTATTCATCAAAAATCAAGTTGATCTTATTAGAGTCTAAATTTAGTACTGAACATAATTGCAGAAGACCATTTTTTGAAAATCATTACACATTTTTAATTATTTAGGATTTACATAAACATATTTAAAATATCCTTTTTCTAAAATTCATCAAAAATATGCATACTATATTTATCCGGTCATTTCAAAATTCATAAACTTCATCATAAGAAGAAATCCCAATTTTTATTTAAAACAAGGATTACACAAGGTAGTTACGGTCTCGTTACATAACCCCTTATAATACTAGCATAGGACCTAAGAGTAAGGTGTGCTAGGGTGATAGAAGCTTGGGGCGGCTCAGTCAACATTGCCCGAGTAGTAATTTCTATCAGTTTGAACTTCTCACGAAGGCGATTCCGTTCCAGCTTCACATGATGAAGTTCGGCTTGGATTTGATCCAGAGCAAAGCCCAGTGGTGCTACCTCCTTCCCAAGCTCTGATAGATGGGCTTCGATCGGTCCAAGACTACTAGGTGAGGCTATCGAATCTTCTTTCTATAATAATTAACCAAGATTACTTATATTTAGAGACAATAATCAAAACATTTTGTTCACAGCGGTCATGTTGACCGATGGTTATATAATAGTCAAAACCCACTGATCTCATTTTAATTATAATCATGTTTATAAAATAAAACATTTTTGTTGAGTATAACAATAACACATAAAATTGGGAAACAAAATTTATTTAAAAATTTCGGGTCGTTACATTAAAACATGGATATGTAAGATAAATCTAACTATCATGTTTTGATGGAGAGTGATAGATAACAAGGATAGGATAAATTTGACAATAAAAAATCCATAAATCTTCATTGATTTAAGGGGTCATTTGATTCATCAGAAATAAAGGTAAGGGGATAACATTTTTTGTTTCATGATCCTTTCCATAGAGTTAAATGATGTGAAGAAATACTTACTTAATTATGAATAATTTCATTCCTTCCCTATGACATGATCAATTTCCACTTCATCTCTTATTCCTATAAATAAAGGGTAACTTTTCATTCCTTAAGAATTAGAAGATCATGAGACCAATAAATAGAATGATAGGTCATTCCATATTTCCTTATCACAAAAAAATGTAATAACAAGTTATCAAATGTTCATATGTCTACCTATAGTAAGATAATACATTAATCCAAAAAAATCATCTAAAATTTAACATATAATTTCCATAAAAGGAAAAACCTATAATCCATCCATAAAGGGAAAATACACAAATTTAGAAACATGTGAACTAAATTTGATTAATGTTTATCTCCTATATCTCATAAGGTATATCTTGTTGTTCACATTCCATTCATTTTAATACCTTTATCATATATTTTCACTCCACATACCATTAATCAGAAATTTCATACTTAATCTATAATGTCATCATATTAGTCCCAAGGTAAGTAATAATATCAAACATCTCTTTATTTTGGTATCTGAACATTATTCACATATTAAGTCTTATATTTCCCCTAATAACTTGTTTTCCAAAAATATCAAAATCACTTTTCGTGGTTATTGGTACCATTCAACATATACACTTAAATACATATGAAAAAATCATAGTGGGACAATCATTCCATAATATCATAAAATTGATTCTACAACATTATTCTAGAATTTCTTTACATAGACACTCAATAATTCCCCCCACTCAGTTTTCATACTCAACATCAGCAAAAGTGATGATATGATATTTTCCCTTATCATTTTACTTAATAGGTTGGTAACATAGATCATCATCAATAACCCTAGATTAGGGAATTTTTTCCTCGATTCCCTGAACTTGTAGAATTGATGTGTAGAAGGTGTATTTTCTTGAGTATTATCTCAATTTAATGACCTCATTACATCACTCCGAGTTTCTTTTCTTGATGGATAAGTTTCTCACTCTCAAAGAATCTTATTTTTCCTTTCATTAATTCCCTTGAGAGATATTTTCTAGATTTTTGGAATGTAAGAGGTTCATAGTTTTCATTTCTCTTAGTGGGAAACCACTTGAGTATCCATTGACATCCATATCCCATTTCTTATCTCCATAACCATGAGAGTTACCAACTTCCATTTTCACTTTTAGTCCAAACAATTCTACATCTTCATAGCTTCCCAATTCCTTTACGGGTAAGGCCTTTCAGAGACTCGGTTTTAGGCCAATAAATAATTGGTTAATTATTATTTTAGGGATTTTGATTAACCAAGAGGTGCACCTTGCAGTCACTGTAAAATTAGTTTCATCAGTACCTATAGATTCTTCATCCTTTTTCTTAAGCCCAAGGAAGTAGTTCTCCATATTTTTAATAAAGTAAAAGGTATGTACTTACTAAAAAAATATCCCTTTATCCACTTCCCATTCAATAGATTCAATTTATTATTGATCCCTCAAGTTCTTAATAAGATTCCACCAGTGGTCAGCTTCACCTTCAGATGATAAGAAACCATCATTACATTTTCATGTTTGGAATACTAATGGATAGAAAAGTAGTGGAGGTTATTTCTTTGACATAATTTTCACCATTTTATACTCTTGTAAGGTATAAAGTTTCATCCTTCACTCTATTATCATCTACTATAGAGTCATGTAAAATTTGTTATGATCCATCCACAATTATATTAAATAATCCTACATTATCTAGTTGTCCATTGAAAATAATGTTTTTTCAATAGTCTTGGAATATAATATAAATCATTAAACTCTAGAATGGTTCCATTCCTTTCCCAATTTTAGACATCACCATTCACCATAAATTCAATATCCATTGCATCAATAATATGAAAACTTCTATGTCTTTCTAAAGTATAATTTGTATCTCCCCTATTGGATTCTTAGAATGAAGATTAATTGTCTATAACCCAAGAATCCAACGAGATTTTAGCTCTTAAGAGTATGTTGGTTTTATCTTATGATATAGTGTTTGTGGAAATAAATTCTGCTGTATAATTTCGTATTCCTCTCTCTAATCACAACAATATTTCTTCAGGGGGTTTCCTAATTCCAACACAAGAGAACACCATTTGGAAATCTACTCTTATTATGGCTCTTCCAGTATTTTCCCTTCTGATGACTTTTCCACGTTGTTATCCATCAACATAATTTTCTATAATATGTGTTTCTATAATATGTATAGATATCCTTCCAATGATTTTTTTTGTTCTAGATTCATCTGTGAAAATTAATGAATATCAAGCATTCATTTCCACTAGATTTGATCATAGTGGTCACAATCACATCCCATGATTCTAGTGGTGAAAAAAGTAAAAATAGTTCCCAAATTGGATCTCATTAGGATACCTTCACTAACTCCAGCCGACTCTAAATCAAATTCAGTTTGTTAATATGATCATATATATGCATTCTTTATGTCATTTTCATGTTAAAAATTATCCTTATCAAGGACACCACTTTCATCATTGTATAATTCTTATACATGTCATGTGATTTCTTCGTACGTTCAAATAGGGTTTTCAATTCTTGGATGGTGTACTAGATGTTTCCAGAAAATGAAATTTTCATCATCCTAAGTGATTTATAATCTAGAATCTCATATTCCACTATTTTAATCACATTTTCATTATATCTAGTTAATGTATGACCTATATATTTCTACAAATTATTTTCCTCCATTTGTATCTTCTAGAATTCAAAATCTATTTCATCAAACTTCTCTAAGTGGAACTTACTCATATCCAATGTCATTTCTTCAGAAGATATGAATTGCCACTAACCTAAGAACAATGGAACAGAAAAGAAATTAGGAATGGATTATTGTTAAATTTCTCCTACAATACTATGTTTAGAATGTTGCAACAGAACTAGGCTATAAAATACCTGAATCAGGGATTGGTCATCTTGACACTCCAATAATGAGTATTGATACTACTTTTTGGGATAACGTGAGAAATGTTTATAAAAAAGGGATAGGATATAGCTCCACTAGATCCTATGAATGTGGAACAATGTTTTGGAATAAACCCGTAGACCAATGTTTGGAACTTGAAATACATGATTGTACTAAATCACTATACTTGTACACCCCACTTCTCAAAATCGCAACCAAGACCAATGAAACAAATGATGAAAATAAAACATGGAAAAGAAAATCACAATAGTTTAGGTGGTTCATAATTTAATCCTTATCTACGAGTCAATGATTCCTTAATTTTATTCATTGAATAGAAGAGGATGATTACAATTCTACAATTTATTTCAATCACACATGATCAACCCTCCATATATATGAGTGTCTAATCCGTGATTTAAGTTAGCACTACCATTTAATTTATATGTGACGAATTCCACCTCAATTGATCTGCATCGATGATCCGACATTCATTTAGGAATCTCCACTACCTCACGTTTCTCTCATACTGAACAGTTAAAAATTACAATGATCTCATAATTCATCACCTTTTTCAGAACACCCTCTTTTAATAATATATCAATGGTTTGACTTCTAGTAACACCTTCTTGTTCTTCATCTAGTCCTCCATGATTCCATTTCTCCATGCTTCTAGTCATATGTTCATTATTTCCACCATTCTATAATATCATTGGGGTTTAATAAGTAAAAGCACTTGATGTTTCTCCATCCCTAGATTTCTTATCATTAAAATAGAAATGGTTTCCTCAAATTAGAAATATCCCAACATGGGACACATAGAATAATCTCAGAGAATTTGGATATTAAGGAACAAATCACAACCATCAAATTAGTGGTTGATAGCCGGAATATATATATATATAATCTCAAAATATTATTTCTGAAATTAGTGGGTATGAATATAATAGAACATATATTTTTTAGAAAAGGTAGGAGAAACCATTATAAATTTATATTCAATTATCTAATGATTTGGACAGAGGAAGATAAGATGATTTCCATTTCTACATCTGACTATTAATGATGAATATTTCTCGTAGGAATTTAATTCCATTAGGGATAATCATATTACTTATACTATTATCATGTAAAAGATATATTTATTCCACACATTAATAGGAAAAACATCTAGTTTGAAGAAGAGGATGCAATGCATTGTTAATATATACATCTCATTTATTCTTGACATTATGATGCAAGAAGAATAAATAAATTATTTTGATATGGAATACATTTTCATGTATAAAAACTATTGACCCTCACATCTATAAAAATAAAAAATCCTTTACTGAAATAGTGCACAATTTAGAAAAATAGGGAATGGACCTTGGATCAATATTAAGTCATTTCTACACATGCAATGGAAATGTGCCTTGGCCTGGAGTGAAAACAAACAAAAAGGTGTATTAGCTGAAAAGTGCATGATAGTGGATTATGGAACAATGAAAAATCATATTGTGTTTGATTCATAGATTGTCCCTTAGTGGTTAAACGTGTTAAATCCTTTATGAAGGTTATTTTCTATGACTAAATAGGTTTTTAATATTTGTCAAAGACCTGGAAATTGCAGTGGTGTAAGTCCTATAATTTTCATTGTCCTCCTCTCCCCCTTCCTCATCCTTTCCAAATAACTATACAACATTTATAGTGAGTGATAATTCCCAAAATTTTACACCAAATTTTAGTTATAATAATATGATAACTGTGGAATCCAATTTCAAGAACTCTTAGGCACTAAAATTTTCATGGGTATCTTGTAGGATGGATACACCAATCTATAATCCAAGACAATAGAGGCTGCTCCTCTAGATGTTCGAAGAAAAATTTTCATGTCGAATAAAATTTTGAAAGGAAAAAACAATAATCTTTCAAAGCCTTGATGAATACATGTTCAATATTATCACATAACCAATATCATAAAAAATGAATATAGGAAACCCTTCAAAAATCGGTCAAAGGTTTCTACAAACTAATACAAATATGGCTTAAATCCCTATGAGGCGAGTTCAAATACCTTTATATGAATTTTTACAAGATCATTATCATACATAAAACTCTTGAAATAGTTTAATGGTACTATTATTTATAATGGAAAAATTTCAGATGGAAATTTAAGATTTACATCATTGAGTCTATTTATCTATAGTAGATCTAATGATATAAAGGACTCTATATAAGTGGGTGATATAACATGAATGAATTTGGAAATAAAATAAATAAAAAATTACTTTGATCTATTTGAATACTTTTTCAAAAAGAACTAATTTAATATGACTGTTAACTAATCAATCCTAAGAATTATCACTCTAGATCATCAACAGATGCATAAATAATATGTACGAGTGTCGATCATCAAAATCCAAGAGTTATTGTGGATATAATATGATTATTCTTTCATCTATATGATCATTGCAACAACTATTATTCTACATGTGAAAAAAGAACTTGGATTGATTTTTTGGATCAGTTGTTTCTAACATTAGTATGTGGGAGAGTGGAAAGAGAGTCTATCAAAATTGTAATATGAATAGTTCCTCACAAGGGAGCCTCCACCTTTTATAGTGAGTTTCTAAATTGTCACGACCCGCCTTCACCAAAAGGAGGGAAGGGTCAGAAGATTGTCAGGCCCTTCCTTCTTCAAGTTGACGGACAGATAATGACCCCTGAAACCCACCATCAATAGGTCCTGGAGTGACGAACATCGCCAAGGGTATGGAATCACTCACTAAATGGAAGGCATTACCATTTTTCATTTAATAGGACCGGGAGATAAGATAGTACGTCTCACAACACCAAAACTAGAAGGGCAAGAAAAACCAAAGCAACCATTCCCATATGCATGTTCCGAAAGTAAAAACCACAATGTACAAAGTGACTACAAGGGTAACGTACCAAATAAAGAAAAACAATAACTGCAACTGCCCCATAGGTCTGAGCTATTATGGTCCTGCACGATCCCCGATGTCCTCCTGGAAACCTGAAAGTAGTTATACATACATAGGGTGAGCATACAAGTATACTCAGTAGGGAAAACCAAAGACTCTCGTGCACAAGTGGGGGAACGTACTAGAGTCCCGTGAGAAACAGACAACTAACACTATCAAGGGGTACACCCATCCTTCTCACCAGCCACACTCACCAAATAATGCACGAAATGTAATGTATAATAAAGCACATCGATGTTTGGGTACCCCACCCCACTTTCAAACTGGTTATTGAAGACATCCTACGCATCGAAACAATCCCGCCATTTTCACTGCAGTCCCACTGCCACACCACGCCCGCTCACACCTAGGCCATAACCGCACATAGTCCCACTTCCAAACCCTTCCCGCAAACACCTGGGCCACAGCTGTCTCACGTAACCACGCCTGCAAACACTTAGACCAGGAGAACCACTGTCACACCCGAAGACACCTGTGCTAGAAGATCCACTGCCACGCTCGAAGACACCTGGGCCTCATCCCAAGGACACTTGGTGAACCACCTTCCCACACAGTGTTGGGCCATAACCAACACACTACCCCTCCCGAAGTTTCTTGGGCTAATAAGGGACTTCAGGCCATCACAGCCTGCCCGAAGATACTTGTGCTATTCAGGATAGGGAGAAAAAAGGAGCTAATAACTATCCACTAATATAAGTGTTTGAAAAAACACCCTCCCCCATTAAATGGGGGTATTCGACGCTATGTTATCATCTTGGTTGGGGATCGAATAAGAAACACAAAACTACAAGTATATGTATAGGTAGCAAGAACTCACCTAGTTTTGATTTTTCTTCAGCCAGCCTAAAGAACGTAAACAACACTATGTCTGAGTCACAACCCACACCAAACCAACACCCATTATTCCCATCCTTGTTTACATGTTTGGTAGTAAAGTTTAAATAAATTGTTTCACTTACTTGGGCAACTAGAAAGCATAAGCATAAGCCAAGGTAAGTCTCTGGTCAAACATGAATTTAATCATTCACATCCGGTTCTCTTGTAAATTCACATCAACAGTTATCTTGTAAAGTCACAACAACAAAAGGGATAAGGGAGATCCCTCAAAGTACTGCAACCAAAGAAAAACCCCAAGATATATCCCCATTTCCCCAAGATCCATGAGCCAACAGTTTCTCAACAACAGGGGATCCCTCCCCAATTTGTGATATAATCAAGGTAACCACCCGACCTTAAATTCATAACCACTGAATCCATAACAACAGGGGATCACATCCCCACCCACATCACCCATCAATCATCCATGAATGAAAAACAATCAACCTAGTACCACCAAAGAAAAGTCAGCCCATGCCAGTATTTTTAGATTTAAACGATTTAACACTCTCTATGATTCCAATTCCGTTGTACATCAACCGGGGTTATCACAGTAAAGGGTTGATCCTTGTGCTTTTAACTTTATTTATCCAGATTTACGTAATTAACCAAATTCCTTTACACCGCAACGGTTCACAACCACAATACAACCCAATTAAACATTAAGGGTTTGTTAATGCACTGAGAAAGACCACTAACGACCATGATTTTCAGGAGGCATAAGCCCGAACAATTTAGAAAAGAGGATCATAAAACAAAGTAGCATCATCGATCAAAGCCCCCCCTTCATTCCTTAGAGTCCATTCATTGCCTTCATTAAGGTTTGGTTAATCCGATTCTACAGAAGCAATAGCATACCCACCCCGCAAGATACATAGAAAAGAGAGACGAAGGAGAAACCCTACCTGTTGATCAACGATCGACGCTAAGCCTAAGCGTGGAACTCCACGGATAGCGATGCAGCTTGTCTGAACAAAGGGTACTCCTAGCATAGGGCGATCAAGAAAAGAAACCTAGGGAGAACCCTTTAGTTTATAAGAGTTGGGGACAGTTGAGATAATAATGTGAAACCGCGTAAGGAGCGGGGTCGGGGGTTGACCACGCGGCCCCACATGTCATTAAAGGGATCCTCTCCTTTAGGGGTGGTTTAAACTGACGCACCCAGGGTATCTCACTTAATCAAACTCCATTAATTGGTGTTGATGGTCCTTAAAACAAGCGTAAACGGGTCAATTTAGGGTTTAAAACCCAATTTGTGCAAAAAGGAGCTGCTGCTTGAAAACCTATGGGGGAAGGCTAGAGCTATCGGTATCCGAGAGCTACCGGTAGGGTGCAGCCACTGGTAGTCAAGGGCTACCGGTAGCTCACAACCACCGGTAGCCGAGCTACCGGTAGGGTACAACTACCGGTAGTCGAGAGATACCGGTGGCTCATAGCCACCGGTAACCGAGCTACCGGTAGGATGTAGATACCTGTAGACCGAGATACTGGTACGGTACGACTACCAGTAGACCGAGATAACGTTAGGCCTGCTACCGGTAGGCTAAGGCCACCGATAGGCCTGCTATTGGTAGGCTAAGGCTATCGGTAGGCCTACCGTGGGTCAAACATCATCGAGAATTTGGGATGGCCCCCCAGACCACCCAGAACACCGCAAGCATAAGATTTTTACTATGTAATGGACCTCCAACAACCTGGGCCATTACATCAGATACCTCTCAACCTATTCTCGCCCTCGAGAATCAAAACAACCCACAAGGAAAGAGAGGGTCTGAACAACCACCTCGAAAGATAATTCTCCGGAGCAAGCCACATTGTTAACTAAAAACACCTCTCTCTTAAAAACCATGCAACATACCATGTCAGACTGACTAGTCTGTGGGTTAGGGAGTCTCTTCCCCCATGTCAATATACTATTCACTTTGAGTGGATCTGAATCACCCGCATGGGTTTAATCGCATCCACCTTAATGTGTCTTGATTAGGGGTCTGATCCTCCCCTCCCCATACCCAGGAATTTTTACACACATTCAAAGAGGAAACAAAAACCACATATTTCATATACAACAAGGTAAAACGATCCACCACAACAAGTATAAACAGAACAACAAAAAACTCAAAACAACTCTGGGTACTGGGTACGCATCTATGATTTCCTCTCCCACGTACTCTTTTCAAGCCCACCGTGTCTCCACAACACACGAACCAAGGGAATGGTTCACCCAAGATGCACCTTCTCCTCATGATCCTCGATCATCACTGGTCCTTCCACAAAGGTCATGTCGTCCTCGATGTCTAGATTTCCCTAGTCGAGGACGTGTGAATCATCGTGTAGATAACGACGGAGCTAGGACACATGGAAGACGTCATGTATCCGTAGTAGCGGCGGTGGTAACGCTAGCTCAATAGCCACTTCGCCGACCCGCCGTAACACTTAGAAGGGTCCAATGAACCTGGGAGAAAGCTTACTCCCCTTGCCGAACCTATGTTTTCCACTCCAAGGGGAGACCTTCAAGAACACATGGTCTCCAACCCCAAACTCCAAGGGCCTCCTCCTGGTATCAGCATACAACTTCTGCCGATCCTGGGATGCCTTCATCCTTTCCAGTATAAGCTGAACCTTCTCTGTCGTACTCTGCACCACCTCCGGGCCATGGATACCCGCATCTCCGACTTCGGTCCAACACACATGTGAAAGACATGGCCTCCCGTACAAGGCTTAAAACGGGGCCATACCAATGGTAGAGTGATAACTATTATTGTAGGGGAACTCTACCAGAGGAAAGTGTCGCACTTATGATCCTCCTGATTCCAGAACGCATGCCCGCTGCATATCCTCCATGGTCTGGATGGTGCGCTCTGTCTACCCATCTGTCTGGGGATGGAAAGTAGTTCTAAAATGTAGCTGGGTGCCAAAAGTATGCTGCAATCCTCTCTAGACTCGTGAGGTAAACCGTTCATCCCTATCAGAGACTATTGAACTCGAAACTCCATGCAACCGCACCACCTCATCCACGTACCTTCGTGCAAAAGCATCCACTACAAATGACTCCTTAATCGCAAGGAAGTGGGCCGACATCGTCAACCGGTCCACTACTACCCAGATGGCATCGTATCCCCCATGAACCTTGGGTAGTCCTGTGATGAAATCCATTTAAATGTCCTCCCATTTCCACTCGGGGACATCCAGAGGCTGCAGTAGGCCACCTGAAACATGGTGTTCAGCCTTCACCTGCTGACACACTAGGCACATGGCCAAAAACTCTACCACTGTTTTCATTACTCTGGGCCACCAGAACTGTCTCCTCAGGCCCTGGTACATCTTGGAAACCCTTGGGTGTACCACTAGGGGTGGGTTGGGGAACTCACTGAGAACCTTTCCACGCACTGCTTCTGGAACAAACATCTTTCCCTGGAAAAGCATCCGGTTTTGGCCATCCTCTGTCCATAATTTTGGATAATTTCTTTGGTCAAATCGGTCATGCATCACATCGCACTCTGGGTCTCCCCACTGAGACTCCACCACTTGCTGAAACAGAGATGATTGCACTGTCATCTGATACAGGCAACCTCTACTGCTATCCATCCTCACATCCAAGTGCAAGGTAGACAACTCCTGCATCATCTTCCAGGCATTTTCCGAATATCGGACTGCATCCTTCTGTGACATCCAGATCAAGGCATCGGCCACTACATTTCCCTTACTTGAAGTGTATGAAATATCGAAGTCATAATCCTGGTGGAACTCCATCCACCTCCGCTGCCGCAAGTTTAGGTCCCACTGGGAGAAGATATACCTCAATCCTTTTTGATCTGGGAAGACCACAATGTGTTCCCAGGTGAGGTAATGCCGCCATAACTTTAGCGCAAAAACGACTGTTGCAAGCTCAAGGTCGTGGGTGACATAATTACGCTCATGAGGGCGTAGCTGCCTAGACCCATAAGAGATCACTCCTTGCTGCTGCATCAACACACATCTGAGGCCTTGCCCTGAATCATCATAGAACACCTCATATGCCGCCCCTTATTCTGGTAATCTTAGCACTGGGGCACTAACCAAGTTCTCCATCAGATAGCTAAAGGCTGCCTCGCACTGCTCACTTCACATGAAAACCTGGTACTTCTTCTTCAATGCTGTCAAAGGTGCCACAATAGGGAGAAGTTTGGTATGAACCTATGGTAGTAACCTGCTAGCCCGATGAAACTATGATCCTCTACCACCCTCTTGGGTTATTCCTAAGAAATAACCGCCTCAACCTTTTATGGGTCCACCGCTACCCCTTGCTTGGACACTACGTGCCCTAGGAAGTGCACTTCTAGCATCCAGAACTTTCATTTCGACAACTTCCCATAGAGCTGGTACTATCAGAGGACCTCTAAAACCGTCCCCATGTGCTCCGCGTGATCCTCCTCTAATATTGAATAGATTAGTATATCATAGATGAACACAACTACGAACTGATCCAGGTACTCCCGGATGAGGGTGTTCATAAGCCCCATGAACACAGCCAGGGAATTCGTAACACTGAAGGGCATGACCATGAACTCTAAGTGTCCAGATCTACACCTAAAGGTCGTCTTCGAGATGTCACTCTCCTTTACCCTAAAATGGTTATACCCAGGCCGTAGGTCGGTCTTTGAGATCCACCCTTCCCCTTTCAGCTGGTCAAAAAAATCATCTATCCTCGAAAGAGGGTAGCGATTTTTGATTGTTACCTAATTCAGCCTCCTATAGTCTATGCACCACCTGAGACCACCACATGCCTTCTTTGAGAACAAGACTGGAGCACCCCACAGTGATGCACTTGGTTGAACATAACCCCTCTTCATTAGATCATCAATATGAATCTGCAACTCTCGTAGCTCCAAAGGTGCCATTCGGTAGGGAGAAATCGAAATCGGACGAGCACTAGGCTTCAAGTCTATCCCAAACTCAATATCCCATCGAGGGGGTAGAGTCCTTACCTCCTCATGAAAGATTTCCATGAACTCACGGACCATCTCTGGCACCTACACCATTTCAGCATCTACTGACTCTACTGACACCTCATCTAACAAGGGGAGGAGGGGTTCCTCTCGCCTGCTGCCCTTCTGACTGCTCCGCTCACCGGTGAATGTAACACACCGGTCGCCCATGTCTGAGAACACAACCCTTCCTCGGAAGTATTCGATGATGGCACACACCGAGAATAGCCAGTCGATGCCCAGGATTACATCATATGGATGTATCTGTAGCAGTAGTAGATCTCTGGCCGACTAATGTGACCCTATCATCATTCTGCATCCTTGACAAACATATAACAAGTCAGTCTAACCTCCGACTTGTGTGCTCAGCACCAGGGTCACTGGAAGTCTCTCGTCATCTATACCCAAGGCATGGGCTAGACTTGGTGAAACAAAGGAGTGCGAAGCTCCGGTATCAAACACGGAATAAGAAAGAGTGCTAAACAAACTGATCATACCTGGAATGACCAACAACCCTGCTGGAACTGCTGCCTCAATGGAGTGCAACTGTCCACGCCCATCTCCTCTACCTCTCAACTATCAGCCATCTCCTCGACCACGTCCCAGTCGTGGTCCCTGAGGAGAAACCTGAGATCTGCCTCCTCTTGCAACGTCTTCCATCAGAGGAGCTAGAGCTCACTGCCCCTGCTACTACTGCTGGAAAGGCCTAGAGGGAAGCTGCTGTTGGGGCGGGTGTTGGGGTTCTCCACCACCGCCGTATTGTACTCAGTCTGGGAACTGACTCCAGGGATGTCCACGGCTCCCATAGATGAAGAACCGCGGTCCTGGGCCCGAAGGAAAAGGGCGAGGACCAGGGGACTGGAACTGAAACTGCTGCGGCCTGCTTCCTGCTAGTCAGAACCGAGAGGGTCCTGATGCTGGTGGCCTTGTGATAACAGCCTTCCCCTTAGATGATCCCGGCTGGATCCCCTCTCATGTCACAACTCCTAAACCATGCATCCTCTCCACCACTTCGACCTTCTTATGGACCTCCAAGTACGTCGGCAGGGTGAAGGGGTAGCAGCATACTGGAGGGAGGGTCGGAGCGCCTCCTCTAAACATCTTGCCCGAGACTCCTCGTCGGGAAAGTGGTCCGGAAAAAAATTTAGGAGGTCCTTGAACTTGATTTCTAGCTCCCTTACCGACATACTCCCCTGCTAGAGGGAGAGAAGCTCTTTCCTTTTCTCTGCCTACATCGTAGAAGAGAGTAATTATTCCTGGAACTCCTTCTCGAAATCATCCCATGCCACCTCAGCCTCTCTCTTCTCTCCCATGTAAAGCATCCACCACTCACGCGCTACTCCCCACATATGGCTGATGGCCAGAGGATACCAGTACTCGGGCAGGTCCCGGATCAGCCCGAATTCTATCACCAGCTCCTCTAGCCATCTCTCTGTCTTCATGTCTGAGGTGATGCCCTCATACTTCTCGAGGGTCTGTCGCTGGAAGGCCTGAAGTGTCTTCTGCCACTGGTCGTCCTCCTCCTCTTGATTAGCTCTCTACCGATCGGCCAAGTTAGTCTATGGGGCCTCTATCTCCCGCACCACACGTGATCGCCTCCTAGGTTCCATAGCTGCAAGGTAAACAAGGAATGCCTATGCCCAAGTAGTGCTGAATATTGTTCTTAAAATTTCATAAACTTCTTATTGATTTCAATTCCCAAAACACCCATGAAACATGAGAACACAAGCCATTATGATGCATGTACCTTTCCTAGGGTCTCTACCCTATAATCAGTGTGGCCTCACTTGGTCGTTCAGTAGGTCCAGAGTCCTTACATCAGATCACGGGGGGCCCTAAACTCTCGTGTCCTAGCCGGTCTTCCCTGGCCTAATTCACGCACCATGGTCACCCAACACTGTTTCCATTCTATCCCATACAATCCTCACTGTGCATAACTCTATACTCCATCCTATCCCTCAAACCTGCCTCTGATACCATTCTGTCACAACCATCCTTCACCAAAAATAAGGGTAGGGTCAGCAGATTGACATGCCCTTCCTTCTTCATTTTGAAGGAGAGATAATGACCCCCGAAACCCGCCTTCAAAAGTTCCCAGAGTGGCGAACATCGCCAAGGGTATACAATCACTCACTAAATGGAAGGAATTACCCTTTTTCTTTTAATAGGATTGAGAGATAAGATATTAAGTCTCACAACACCAAAACTCGAAGTGTAAGAAAACCCAAAGCAACCATTCCCATATGCATGTTCCAAAAGTAAATACCATAA
The DNA here is from genome assembly GCA_963277665.1 of Viscum album. NCBI lineage: Eukaryota > Viridiplantae > Streptophyta > Magnoliopsida > Santalales > Viscaceae > Viscum > Viscum album. The sequence goes on from OY728146.1 coordinate 369,144,239, forward strand.
TGTACAAAGTGACTACAAGGGTAAAGTACCAAAGAAAGAAAGACAGAAACCGAAATTGTCCCAAAGGTCCGAGCTAGTATGGTCCCACATGATCCCTGTAGTCTTCCTGGAATCCTAAAATCAGTTTTACATACGATGGGTGAGAATACAAGTATACTTATTAGGGAAAACCAAAGACTCACGTACACAAGTGGGGGAACGTACAAGAGTCCCGTGAGAAACAGACAACTAAAACTATCATGGAGTTCACCCATCCCTCTCACTGGCTACACTCACCAAATAATGCAAGCAAGGTAATGTATAATAAATCCCATTGATGTTTGGGTACCCCGCGCCACTTTACCACTGGTTATTGAAGACATCCTATGCATCGAACCAATCCAGCCATTTTTACTGCAGTCCCACTGCCACACCCCGCCCGCACACACCTGGGCCATAACCGCACGCAATCCCACTGCCAAACCCCGCCCGCAAACACCTAGGCCACAACTGTCTCACGTAACCACGCCTGCAAACACCTAGGCCAGAACAACCACCGTCACGCCCGAAGACACCTGGGCTAGAAGATCCATTGCCACGCCCGAAGACACCTGGGCCTCATCCCGAAGACACTTGGGAAACCAACTGCCCACACAAACCTAGTCCACAACCACCACACTATGTCAGACTAAGGTTCTTGGTCTAATAATGGACTTCAGGCCATCACAGCCTACCCGACGATACTTGGGATATCCGAGAAAGGGAGTAGAAAGGAGCTAATAACCAGACACTAATAGAAGTGTTGGGAAAAACACCCTCCCCCATGAAATTGGGGTGTTTGGAACTAAGTTCTCAGCTTGGGTGGGGCGCGAATAAGAAACACAATACTACAAGTATATTTATAGTTAGAAAGCACTCACCCTGTTTAGGTTTTTCTCTAGCCAGCCTAAAGAACGCAAACAACACCATGTTCGAGTCACAACCCACACCGAACCTACACCCATTTCTCACATCCTTGTTTACATGTTCGATAAAAATGTTTAAATAAGTTTCTGCACCTACTTGGGCAACTATGAATCATAAGCATAAGCGAAGGGAAAAGTACGATCAAACATCAACTTAAACATTCACATCCAGTTCTCTTTTAATGTCACAACAACGGTTCTCTTGTAAAGTCACAACAAATAAAGGAATAAGGGAGATCCCTCAAAGTACTGGAACCACTGAAAAACCCCAAGATATATCCCCATGTCCCCAAGATCCAGGAGCCAATGGTTTCTCAACAACAGAGGATCCCTCCCCAATTCGTGATATAATCCAGGTATCCACCCAACCTTAAATTCATAACAACCGAATTCGTAACATCAGGGGATCCCATCCCCACCCACATCACCCATAAATCATCCATTAATGAAAAACAATCAACCCACTACCACCAAAGCAAAGAAGTTCCATGATGGTATTTTCAGATTTAAACGATTTAACACACTCCAGGATTGAAATTCTGCTTTACTTTAACCGGGGTTATCACAGTAAAGGGTTGATCTTGGTGGTTTTAAATTTATTTAGCCAGATTTACATAATTAACCAAATTCATTTACACCACAAGGGTTCACAACCACAATACAAACCAATTAAACATTAAGGGTTCGTTAGTGCACAGAGAAAGAGCACCAACATCCATGATTTTCATGAGGCATAAGCCCGCACAATTTAGAAAAGGAGATCATAAAACAAAGCAGCATCATCGAACATAGCCCCCCCTTCATTCCTTAGAGTCTGTTCATTATATTCATTAAGGTTTGGTTAATCCAATTCTATAGAATCAATAGCATACCCACCCCACAAGATACATAGAAAGGGGAGACGAAGGTGAAACCCTACCTGTTGATCAACGATCGACGCTATGCCTGGGCGTGGAACTCTACAGATAGTGATGCGGCTCTTCTGAACCAAGGGTACTCCTTGAACAGGGTGATTGAGAAAAGAAACCTATGGTTAACCCTTTAGTTTATAAGGATAGGGACAGTTGAGATAAGAATGCGAAACCACGTATGGAGCGGGGTTGTGGGTTGACCACGCGGCCCCACACGTCATTAAAGGGGTCCTCGCCTTTAGGGGCAGTTTAAACCGATGCACCCAGGGTATATCACTTAATCAAACACCATTAATTTGTGTTGATGGGACTTAAAAAAAGGCTTAAAGGGGTCAATTTAGGGTTTAAACCCCAATTTTCACAAAAAGGTGTCGCTGCTGGAAAACCCGTGGGGGTAGGCTAGAGCCACCGGTACCCGAGATACCAGTAGGATTCAGCCACTGGTAGTTGAGAGATACCTGTAGGCTGCAGCTACCGGTAGACCGAGCTACCGGTAGGCTGCGGCGACCGGTAGACCGAGCTACTGGCAGGCCTGCTACTAGTAGGCTAAGGCTACCAATAGGCCTACTACCGGTAGGCTAAGGCTACCAGTAGGCCTACTGTGGTTCAAACTTCACTGAGAAGTTGGGATGTCCTCCCAGACCACCCAAAACACCTCAAGCATTAGATTTTTACGAAGTAATGGTCCTCCAACAACTCGGTACATTACATAAATACCCGGACATAGAAATGTCTCATCATCCCATTTATATTTATTTCCCATTAAATATGCCATAAATGAAGTGTTATGACCAACTAACTGGGTCATAAATATTTTTTTTCACAATATTATAATATAATAAATTTTTTACATGATAAAATATATCCATTAACTCAACATTTCATTACATCAAATATTCAATAATCTATGTATATAAAATTAATGTTATTTATTAAATATTTTCAAATTTATTCACTGAATATCTTCTAAATATATTTAATAAATAGATTAAATACCAATTATTATAATCTAAAATAATATTTATTTATTTATATCATTGTGATCACATATTACCAAACATCTCTCTGACCATATGGTGGGAGCCATCATTCCCTATACTCCTATTCATCATAATAGACAAGACTTTTGAATTAAATACCAGTATAAACCTCTAGAACCATATCATGATAGAAGTAATTATTGTTCATAGACCAGCCGTAGTTTCTTGTAACCCATCAGGGCCCCTAAATGGATAATGATAAGTCATAGAAACGATAACCATTCCAATGAAAACACACAATGTGATTTAATCTATTTGTCTGCTGATATCTCATAAACAGGGATGCATACATCATGTCATTATCCATTATTTTTTTTATTTTTTTCAACCTAATTGGATGGAATTACCTTCATCTTACATGGACATGTATTTAAGAATGGTACTATCACCCTAATCAAATAGGCACAAGATATAAATTCCTTTTAGAAGCGAATTGTTTTCCTAATTATTCAATCAATTTCATATCGCCAAGGATGGACCTAATGCAAGATACCTCACTAGGACATTGATACCATAGTTTTCATCTTGTATCAATGTGTGTAATCAAATAGTATAAAATTATTATAATTTCATTTCAAGAGACCATTACACATGTTTGTAGATAAGAACTCCTAATGAAACCAAAAACATTTGGCGTTTCTACTTATGTGTGTCCCCTTATGATATCATCTACTAAAGGTCATGAAGTTCCAACTTCATGAGAAGAAGTCTAAGTTATTATGAACACCCAATTCCTGATAGTGATACATAATCTATGTCTAGTAAAAATGACATATCTATACCATATAATAAGTGTTTAATATTAATATCATAGTATATCATGGTTCTCATTATATCTGGTGAACTACTATAACATTTTGATAAAAAAAATTATCTATAAACAGTAATATGTAAATGGTGGATTCTGAAGTATCAACACTATTATGTTAAGAATATATCATGCATAACTCACTATATACATGAAATGGTATGCAAACAAGTTCTATTTAAGCTGGGTATAAGTAACCCATTTTTACAATAATCCCACTTGAACTAGATCTAACTGGATAACTACCCTTGATCACTCTCCCAATATAAAATAATGATTATTATAAGATATTTCACTACACATTGGGCCTACCATGATAGTACTATGTGTCTATTATACTATCTGTTAATTCAGCTATTTGAGTAGGATTACTCAACAGATTATATCTACAAGTATTTTACTTTTTTCACTAACAAAACATGATATCCTGGAAACTTCCAATAGATATATTATCATAATTTATATTAGGGCAGACATTTATATAATAGGTTTGATTCCAATAACTAAATAAAATTTATATATATATTTTTCTACTTCTTTAATTGCTTCAGAATCTGCAACACACATACTGTTTGAAGGTATGGAAACTACTAGCTTGAGTTAGCTTCTCATAGTCATTATCATATCCTAACTATGATATTATACCATATCAGTCTAAAGGAATACTACTTTTCCGATTATAACTAGTTTCTCATCCAATCTAATTTCTTGGAATAAATCACTTATACTCTCTCACATACTGTTGGATAGTTCTAACTACATCTCATGCATTTAACATGGATATTACTAATATTCACCTACTATTATTATTAATATAACAACATCATATCTTGTACATAGCATGAAATAAGTGATTAATCCATCACATATGTGTATGTAATTCAATTCATGAGTTTAATATCCTTTTACATATCATATTTTTCCTCTTAGAGATATTTATGTCATCTGACATTGGAAATAATTCTCTCCAAAATTTATCTAACTTATATTTTTTTATACTGTGTCAGCATATGTAAATTTAACAAGGTCTAAGAAACCCATTAGAATTACCTTAGTAGATATTTCTTCCTACAAAATTAGTTTTCAACTTTAATTCAATCTCTAGAGAGTTAATTTCATTTCGTTCAAAACACACTAGCAAAGCAATGGACATTTTCCAAATGTTATCAAAAATATTTTCCTTGAAAAGTTATGGATGCTACTAGCTTGATTAATCTTCTCATACTCAATACCTTACCCTGACTATAATTTTATATCATACCATTCAAAAGGAGGAGGAGTTTTTATTCTTATAACTAGATTATATTTATATCCAAATACTATGAATAAATCCCCTAAACACTCTCAAGTACAATTATATTGTTATGGCTACATCTCATGAAGTTCACTTGGTTATTACTAATAATCACCTACCATTATTAATAAGACAACAATATCATATCTTTTACGTAGAATGACATATGTGATTGATCCATCACATATGCATAAGTAAGAAAACTCATGACATTAATCTCCTTCTACGTATCATACATGTCCTTATAGATATATTTATTTCAAATGACATTGAAAATAATTCACACCCAAATTTCACTAACATATATTTTCAATATTGTTTCATCATATGTAATTTTATTATAGTCTAAAGAAACCCCTTATAATTACCTTAGTTGATATTATTCCTTATAAAATAAGGTTTATACTTTAATTAAATCTCAAAAGAGTTACTTTCATTTAGGTAATAATAGAATATCAAACCAATGGCCACCTTCCAAATGATATAAAATGTATTTTCCAACAAAAAGTATGATCATCCAATTAACCACTTGTAGGAAGATGGTAAAAATTTATTCTAAAAAATATTTTATAACCTTGTTTCTTAATTCAATCCAAAACTAAATTTCATTAACATTAACCCATTTATTGGAATTTTATAGTGTCACCAAATATTTATATTTTTATTTTATTAAATCTTTCCAATAAAAGGGGTCCTGACATCCAATTAGAAATAAATTGATCATAGAAAGAAGCTATGAAATGTATAAATTTATATTAAATTTAACAAAGAAGACATAGTATAACCAATAATGACTTATTAGTACCACTCTTATACCATTTATGTTATGTTACTATTTAATACTATCATTTTATCAAGATTTTAAACATTAAAAATACTATCCACATGAACATCGATACAAGAAATCTATTATTTAATTTTATTTTTTCCTTTTTAATCTTAGATAATTTCCATTTACTACTTCCTAGTAGAATCAATTATTGTCAATAATTAATTTAGCACCAGCCATGGTGAATGTAAAAAAATTACCATTGTTTTATCCTTCTCGCACAATATGTGTCTCTGGAATGTTATTTTTCCAGAAGCTCTTGTCGAACATTTTCTTATGCCAACTACTTGTACATATTTGGAATTGACTAAATCCATGTCAATCTTGCACACACTAACTCCAATTTACATTTTCACACTTTAATAGATTTATATAATATTAATTGACTAATAATTATCTATCATAGGTATTTCTATAATATCATTTATAATATTTAGGATAATTTTTTTTTTCATAATGCATGTTTTTTATACTATAAACAAAATGTTTTCATCTATACACATGTTATTATGACATGAGGGATATATATCATATTAGAAATCATATGCTTTCCATTTTACATTGTATATGGAATATGGTTATAGGATAATACCATTATTTGGAAAATATTTCTCAATAAATAATTGGAGTTTCTACAATACACACATGTTTACACCATGATCCTTATTTTACTTACTTCATGACACAAAAGTTTACAAGGAAATGTTCATTTAGGAATTACACCACACAACATTTTATTGATCATTGTTTTTACATAAGAAACATCATAAATTCTATTTACCAGCATTATAAATTTGATGTGTATTAGTAAATGTGAGTTTAGTAATAAATATACTATATATGGCGTGATCGACAATGATTAGTCAAGATATTCTTTCGTACACAGAGCTGAATGTACTCATATCTTCTAACTATGCATATTATGCACATCACTTTTATATTAAATAAAACACTAAAAAAGATATTTTTACATATATATATTTACCTCTAGTTCAAACTTATAATAGTTCACACTTATTAGATGAAAAACATATGAAATATTTTTCTATTACCGTTATTTGTAAAGGTTTCATTGCCCAGAGATAAATAAGTGAATGTATCGATAATACCAAACTTCTTTGGATCCAATGAGTCTAAAAACATATAATGGTTATATCGTTTATAAATAATTAGTTTTAATATAAATAGAATTATCTTACATCAACAGTTTATAACTAAGACTTTCATTTTTGTATTCCTCATGTGTTACCAATGATTCAAGCAACAATGAAAAATTAATGGATCATTAGAAACCATAAACAGTATTCATTTCGCAATTGGAATACTATATCCATATTTACAATGGTCATGTAAGTTAATCTTTTTGGTTATACTCAATTAAATTTCAACTATAATCATTAACATTATTGATTAAAAGTTGTGTACTTCTCACCATTGAGATAGAAATATCCCATTATCATCTTCTCAGATAATTCACCTTACTTATTTTAACATCGATTTTCTTACATAGTTACTATATTCAAATAGACATATATAATAGACATATTATATTCAGTAATGAAGAATTATTACGCATGATTTATGAATATACCAGAATAATGAGCGACTAATTTCATCATCAATTCCGTTCATGGCATTTAAACATATATAGAATCATCTCATGATATGCGGTGAAAATAAACAGTTATTTACACTTTACCTCACTTATATGATGGAATTTAAGAATGGTTAATTGTAACCAAACTTTTCATTGTCCTTTTCTCCTGTTCTTTCATTCTGTTCACCATAAGAAATAAATATTAAATATTCATTATGATTTTATCCACTCTCTGTACCTTAAATGAAAAGTTAATGATGTGTTTTCTACATAATGTCCATTATGTATTCTTAATAAAAATAATATTAATTGGGTGTAAAATATATAAGTATGTAATGTATTTAAATATCATGATACATATTTTAATTTACATGTATTGAAAGTAATCTCCATCATTTTCATATCTCACTTCACATTCTATACGAAAGCTTCTCAAATATGAGCCAACATGTTAAATAATTATTGTCTTAACATTATTTTCAAAAATCATTGTAAATTTATTATATAATTATGATGTTCTCATAAAATTCCTAACTATTGAGTCTCATGTAATCATTTGGTCACACACACTCTTCTTAAGGTGGATCAATAGGTAGTTGAGACTCCAACAGATAAAATTTCCATTAATTTCATATTAAAAATGCACATGATCATTTAATAGTCAAGGAAATTTTTGAGGGTGAGGAAATTCACTCTTTAAAATATTAATCATATTGTTTTTCCAGTATTTAATTCCATTCATCTAAAATATAAAACTTTTATTAAATAATCACATTTTAACTTAATTAGAGAATAAAAATTAGAAATTAAATATCAAATGTCACCCAATATTTTCTAAATCCATAATAGTCCTCACTACTTGATTCAGAATACTCAGCTTCTATAGTATTATAGTGGAAGGAATCTTGAAATACTCTCATAATATTCCAATATAGGGATATACCACTACATTAAGTGTTTCAAGGTAGTATTTTGATTGGACTGCTGTATTAACTCATGGATCCATAAATTTTTGAGTTATGTCCCAGCATCGTGATGTTTTAAACTATATTTACATAAATTTTTTCCACTTAGTATAAAACAAGTTATATGTTGATAATGAAGGACCCTAGAACATTCTGAGAGGGGAGGGGTGAAACAGGGAGTCAATGTTTTTTTCTAAAGTGACAGAACTTGTTCCCACATTGGTTGAAATTTTTTAAACCTGGCAGTTGGTATTGTGTAGTAATCTAAACATTCACACATAGAAGTAAAATAAAACAATTTCACTTTGTTTAACTCTAAGGTATATTCCTTGGAGAATATTCCAAAACTGTATTGGTTGTACCTAAATACTTTAATCTGTAGAAGATGTGGAATGCATATGTTTTGACACAGTCACTCTGTGAAAGGTAAACTGAATTTACAAGATTTTTACAGATAGTACACTGTGTCCCTCAGAACACTTCGATCGAGTCCCCTAGATCACTTATTTTAGTGAATACTAACATATTTTATCAACTTGAATATCAATTCAATGGATTAGCATTATTTTATTTGTCACTCTAATAGCATGAGACTCTAGTCGCACCGTATATATTAGTTGATTCCAATTGAAATCCATATTCACTGAAAATGGATACTCAAAACTACCTTTCATGAAGCTCCTTCATGGAACCAGCTAACTTCATGAAGCACCCTACCATCGTGGAATAAAACTCCTTCATGAATCACACGGATTCAATATGAAATTCCCCATCATCTCAAAGCATACTATACACAGAAGGATTGGCATCATTCCAGACATAACAAGTCATTATGTCATGCTCAATCTCGCATGAGAAGTTAGTTTCATGGAGCTCTACTGTCTTCATAAAATTTGAGATATTTGGTACTTTTCCATGGAAATATCATTCAAATGATGTTGGGGTAGACTCATATTCATAGGCTCGTCCATTCGTGATGCTCCACTTCCTCTAAGCAGATTTTCCAGATCTTTCAAAAACATGTTTCTGGTGCTCCTTCCATCGTCAGGCTCCATGGAAATTTTCTATCAATGATGCTTGTTGTAATTGAAAATATTTGTTCAAAACCATCAAACATGATGATCCAATTTTAATTATTGCAAAGATCATTGTCACTGTTCATGGTTCTCAAATTCTTCATCATTCGCGATGCTCATCACAGCCACATAGATCTCTATCAAATTTCTTTTATCATTCACAAAACACAATTCAAGATATCCATGTTCATAAAACTCATTCCTTTTCCATAATTTCATATGGACTTCAAGATAAACCACTTTTCACGATGAATTAAATTCTCCAAGTTTTGGATCCAAAAAAATTTGTTAAATAATTGGAAATGACGCCTCCTTCAATATTGTTGTTAGGTTAAACTGTAAGATACATTTCTTTTCAAAAATCTTTTTAATCCATGTGAGGATTGAATAAAAACACACAAACCATACTCAATTTCTAGAAAATAACATCCTTTTTTCCAACAAATACTTATTTTCTACTATTATTAGTTATTTGAAACTATCACTTTTATAAGAACTCCTCAGTAGTAGGATGTATCCTCAAATATGGAATTTGAGCACCCCATACACCCATTTTTATTAAAATTCTAGTGAAAAAATACATTCTAAAAAGATATTACTTGTATATTTTAAATTATTTAACAAGGAATTAAATCAGTGAAACTATAATATGAACATAGTATGTGATCACACCCATAAATTGACTATACAGTAAATAAAAAAACATTCATATCTTTTGAATTTGATATAATCTATGAATTTTGGTTTCTATTTAATGTACTTGAATAAATAATAATATTAAAATAATGATTATTATAAATGCATAAATTAAAGAAACAGTGAGAATGGTCAAGATAATTTGTTATTTGATGATCCATTCTGTCTTAATGGATCAACTGTGAACCTAGGGGTACAATACATGAGTTGTGGCTAACTCATATCAGAGATCTCACCCCAATCCAATGTTTTCATACCTTGTATAGAATATTACCTCATCTTGGGGTGGTCTATGTAATATAACATCATCGTCATAATACATTAATACTCACACACATGTAAGGGGGTCTAAGGAATCACAATATTCATATAGAATTATTAATATGGATGTTGAGACCCATATACATATAAAAAGAAGAAATGTGATGCACAACCCATTAGAAAATTAGATGTTACATTATTCTAAAAAATCGTACCAATTATTTAGTTAAATAATTTCAAGACATACATTGGAAATACTTTTATCAAGATCAGTAGACATCCAAATTAAAATTATTATAGAAAATAAAAATGAAATAAATTTAATTCATGGACATTAATTGAATTAAAATAATTCATTCAATTTTTAATTCAAATAAATTTATGTCAGTTGGTCCAACTTAAAAATATATTTCTAATTTTTATAGAAAAATATTATTTTTTTTAAAATTTTACCCCAAAACCAAAATTCCCTTAAAATGGGATCTAGGAGTTTGCAAGCCTAGATGTGCTAGATGGTTCGGGAAGAACCTTTCAAGGCATTTTTAGGATTTGACCGGACCTATCCCTACTCGTTCTAGGCTAGGATGACCCATATTGTCCATGGATCGGCAGGATGGAGGCACCCAAATTCCGATTCGACACTGTGGGAAGCTGGGTATCATATGATACCACTATTGGAGCCCATCCTACGAAAGGGGAGATGGATGAATGGTCTGGTGGTGGTTTGTTTGGTGGAAGGAGGGAATGAAGAGAGGGGGTGCCTGAGGGATAGAGGGATTTCACTGGACTGGACCTGGGTGGCACCGGTGGTTGGGGGAGTATTGGTGCACTAATGGGAGGTCAAACACAGTAAGATGATGGATGGTGGAGTAGTAGTGTAGCAGCCCTGATTAACAATACATTTTTGTTAATCCTTTTTTTGCAGGAAATCCACCCCACTATTTTTTTACTTATATATAGGACGACATCCACCCCCCTTAATTGATTTTTTTTAATTTTTAGATAGGATATCAACACCCTTATACCCCCTTTTAAATTGTTTTTAAATATATAGTCACAATTACTAGAAGAACCTGTATGTTTTTCACTTAGTTCTTATAGCCTAAGAAGACACCACATCTTTTTTGGTTTTTTGTGAAATTTTTCTAAATCCAATAGCATTGGGATTTAAATAAAATCATTTATTGTTTTATTTCCACCATTTTTTTGGAATAAGGACTCATTTAGAAATTAGTATTCTTATAATGATAATTCTAACTAGTGTTACGGTTTGCCGAAACATTCCACTACCGACTATCTTTTGGTAAAAATTCCACAAATATTTGTGTTATTCCAAATTTTAACCCACAAAAGAATAGTTTCAATTTGATTAAAATTCTGGGATGGCCATAACATATCTATACAAAATTGGATTGAAATGTAGTTTTTTAAATTTGGACTGTAAAGTCTACCTCTTAAAAATATAATGCAAACATTATTTTTCTTTGGAATAAAAATTCATATGACCTCTGTGATTCAAATTGAATGTGTTAGGGTGCATACCACAAGAATATGAGATGTGGATTTAAAATTTAAATAAGTTTTTTGATGTACCTGCATTGAAACATGTAAAGACCTGGGAATTCCAGGTAATTTTTTTATATATGGTAATTTTATGAGTTCATGAGATTAACAGCGCGTGATTCTGAGGCCGAGTGTGCCTGAAATGAGTTCCTGAACTTTTTTTCGGGTATGTTCATTAAACATATGGTCCGGTTTTGTTAATATTTATACCGGTGCACAGAATTGAAATCTGAGGGCACCATTGAACTCACAACGTCGATATTCTCTTAAGAATACCTACACCTCAAAGATAGTTGGTTGAGGCTGAAAGTTAATTTTTGGGATTTTTGTGAAATAATAAAAAAAATTGTGTAACATTTTATTTTATTTTTCATTGGAACTCCCATGTGGATGTTGAGAGGTGGGGACCACCTGATCTTAAACCTCTCAACATAGGTTATGGTGGTGGGGACCACCCGAGCCTAACCTCCCATGTGGGTTATGGTGGTGGGGACCACCCAAGACATAAATCCCCTTGAACTCCCCTCTTAATGGGGGGAAGCCTTTTAAACTTCCCCCACATTAATGGTGCCACCAACCTTAAATTTATTATGCCAACCACAATGTAATTAATTTATCTAATTCAAAATTGGGAAAATAATTAAATTGGGGAAACACAACATATTGGATAATTTGCATTTTTTGGAGGAATTGAGAGGAAGGAGCCTTAGGAGAAAGCACTCCAACAAAGAACACCAATGAAGAATGCCGAATTCGACTCAAAATTCTTCCAAGGGACATTCATTGATGAATAATGTACTCAACATCAACGAACCGACAATAGAGGAAACACCGATGTCACTGACGTCCATCTATTCCCAATGACATCGTCTCCATCCTCATGGACATTCTTCGAAGAATCAAACGAATGAGGCAGGGGTTCTTTTTTATTAATGAAATTACTCTTTCATGAAATGAATGGAAAACAAAGATCAACCTAAATGCATTGATCCACTATTCGTATGAAATTGTAAAGTTGATGATTCTTCATTTCTGTTTTTGTTGAGGTTTTTCTACCACTATAATGTGGATGGTGCGGTCCAAACAAACATGGACTGAGCCCTCCGTAGTTCTTCATTTTATTTGTGTGTTCATTGAAATGGTGAAGGTGACTGATGTCGGTGATCGGTGCCGTTGTTTGGCACCAGTGGAACATGAGATCGGCAGCTGGCACCATGGCCAGCCGCGATGAAGGTGACAGTGATGGGCGGCCGGTCCAGCCGGCCGCTGGCGAAGGCACAATGCCCCACCACGTTGCAGCCTCTATGTCTCTCGGTGATCCACTTACCGTGGCCTCCATGCCTCACACGCGCTCTACCACCCACTGCATCTGTGCCCCGAAGTGCTCCACCGCCTGCAGACTCTTTGCCACGCGGTGCTTGCCGACCCGTGGCCTGCCACGTCATCCACAGGCCATGCGGATGCACCGACCTGCGGCTCTCCATGGCCCCCTCGCGGACTCTACGCCCCTCGCCGGCTGTTCAGCCCCTCGCGGGTCGGGCAGGACCCAACAGGTCAGGTCAGGTCGACCAGAACTCGGTCGGCCCAGGCCGGGATGGGCTGGGTTGGTCTGACCTGTTCAAACTGAACCCAAACCCACTTCACCCCATTTACGCTCTTTTGAAAAAATCTTTGGTATTGGATGTCCATTTGACATACCGTTAGTGACGCTAGAAACCTTAGAGCGAGACAGCCCCATTGGTATAACCCACTGTAGTTTTTTATAATGTTGGGGAATGGTCGGGTTGGATCGAGCATGAATTCAACTAGTCCCATGAGACTAAACAGCTAATAACTCCCAAAATTGGCGTCCAAATGACGCGATGTCTATTACGTCGAGACCCCTATGACGTGGTGGTCCTTTGAGATACTTCTTCATGGGACATCGTGGAAGTTTGAGTTTCAACTACTGGCTTGGGTAAAGGACCCTCCATGAGACAAGCAAGCCTAGTGCAGGAACCGAGTAGCTGATTCTGACATGAAGAATGAATAGAGCGATCCTATGTGGTTCAGCCCATAGAGTGATCCAGTTTGGGTATTTATAGAGAGATCTTGTGTGGGTCAGCACCTAGAGCGATCTTGTGTGGGTAAGAACTTAGAGCGATCATGTGTGTGTTAGCACATAGAGCGATCATTTATGGGTCAGCACCTATAGCGATCATCTGTGGGTTACAACATAGAGTGATCCAATGTGGGTTAGTAGCTATAGTGATCCTATGTGGGTCAGCACCGAGAGATCATGTGTGGGTCAGCAGTAGAGACTCTTGATAAAGTAATATGAATCATTAGTTTCATCTAATCATCTCTACTACTATATTTAATTTATACCTATTATGAGTTGAGTTCATACCTGTGTGGTGCTTTTATTTGTGGTAATACATTGGTGGTATTCTTTGGTGTGGCGTACCTGTGTCGTACATTCCTTCGTGGTTTTCCTTCCATTGTGGAACAGTGGAGCATCAGGCTTTGAGCTGGACTTTGTGATTTCTTCATGATTAAGATGGGTTTACATGAGAACTTAGGTATATGTATGGGTGTATACCTAAGTAGGGTTATCAGTTGATTTCATTATTTATGGTTTATACTTGGTGGATTTTGTGAGACCTCTAGGGTCTCGGGGTCCATACTTAGTATCATTATACTGACCTCTGCATGGGTCATGCTCGCACCTTATTGTGTTGGATGCTGATGACTGATAGCACTGACTGAGGACGGGGGTACCAGGACTGGAGGTAGCTCAGATGTGGACGTTAGACATGGCAAACCACATAGATGGCCTTTCGTGTGTTGTACCAACCATTCAGGTAGGAATCATGGTGGAAAATAGAGGAGCTAATTTTCACCCATCAGTAGTCTTTTACATTCTAGTTTTCCTTTTACTTTCAAGATGGGCTTATATTCTGGCCCCTTTTTTCTTTCTGTACTCATACTATTTACTATTCAGTTTACTTGAGTTTGTATCTTACTGTGTTATTGGTTGGGTGTGTTATTGGTTACAAAGTCAATGCCTTCCCAGTTTTAGATATTAAGCCTTCGGTGCTAGTCGTTATCCCCTAGTATAGGGATGGTGGGATTGGGGTAGTTGCGACACAGTCCCCGGGGGTCGGGTCATGACAAATTAGTATCAGAGGAGTCACCTCTAACATAGAACATAGGACTCTGATCTTTTTAACGGTAATATTGTTAAGTGTAGTGTGTGTTTTTATCAGTTTAGGGAATCCAGTGTTGGTGCGGCGGCCGAAGTATCCATACACCAGGACCTTGACTTATGATTTTTGACTCTGTGCACGAAAGCACTGATTGCGTGTGTTTCTTCAAGAGGTTTCTTTGTGATATCTCGAGTCAGCTCACTACGTATAACTTATTGACCATGGTGCACCTGTTTCTTTTCTGTATGACTCCATGAATACATTCTTCTAGAGTTCTGAGATTAGTACGCACCGATAGCCCACTGAGCATTAAGGCTTTGGTTCAAGGCACTCTTAATATGTTGGCACCTTCAGGTGGTGTACCGACAGCACCACCACCCGTTGGGTAGAAGTTTCCCCCAGACGCACTGGCAGACGGTTCATTCCGATTGAATTCATTGCACGATTTCCAATAGTATAGGCCTATGAGGTTTTGAGGCAAGACAGATTCCATACAAGTGAGGGCTGGCTGGAGGCGGTTTCAAGAGTTTTCCGCCTAGTTGAGACAACAGTAGAGCATATAGTGATCTTAGCTACTATACTTTTTCAGTGAGAGACCATGAGGATGGTCTGCATATTGATGAGGATTCGGTATGTGGACCATTTCCTAAGATAGTACCTTCAGGTAGTGTGTCAGCTATATCACTTCACATAGGTCAGTAGTAACAACTGGTGGTACCGGTAGAGGACACATATAGGCTTAGTGCCATATGCATGATTTAGCATCAAATACCCCTCAGGTTCTGAGTGAGCCCGACTCACAGGCGACTGAGGATTGTCTTGAGGAGGTGTCTGAGAGTTCTCTAGAGCTTCTATAGCTTTGGCAAGATGACATGTCAGTAGCTGAGTATTCATCGAGGAGTACTGATTATTCCTGGCACTCCATAAATATGATATGATTAGTGCTTTAGAGCTAGTAATTCTGAGCGAGGTGTATTTAGGGACATTTGAGATATCACTATTCCACTATGTATTCCTACTTGTGTTAGGGTTCTAGAGATAACATTTGTTGTTGAATATTCTTTGGATGAGTGGATGCAACCAGTGAATGTTAGTAGTGGGAAAGCAAGAAACTGGCACCAGTCTTAGAGACTTGAGTGTGTAAAATGTTTCGAGATGATGATGTGTTAAGGACAGATGAATCTACAGGGTAGAAGACGTGGAAGCAGATCTAGGAGATTAGCATGAGGTTGTGTACATTTCGACAAGTTACAACCACCACCCCAATATGGTCCCCACTAGGCGTAGGGAGCTGGAGGACATGACATGGAAGTAACTGCATGTGCTTAAGGTGTGTGACCCAAGGGATCTAGGAATGATTCAAGGAATGGTGTGTGTCAACTACTCATTGTCGTAACAATAGACATATGTGAAAATCATTCCTACCTTCCACAAATCTTGTTATATACATTGAGTTTCTGGTTAAACTGTTGACTTGACCCTCACGTCTAGAGATACCATTAGGAGAAGACTCGATTATCATACATACACCAATGGTGTGATCTGACCCTTGAGGTGAGAGTTTTGATTTACACCTCTTGATTCTAGTGTCGAGGCGTTAATACATTAGTTAGGGAATGGACTAGACCTCAACAGATCATACATAGATTGATTGTATTAGGCAAAAGGGTTGTGTTCAATGTACAACATTGGAATTGGGATTTCATTAGTCGACAAAAAAAGGAAACCCAGGAAGCATAGGATAAAATCATGCATTCGAGGGTGCATCCAATCACTAATCAGTTTTCCATCCTTACCATCGTGGTTGAAGAAGTTTTGAGTTTTCAGTTCCCAACAGGAGAGCAGAAGGAATGTAGTCTTCCGTGACGCATTAGGGACCGGACTTGGATGTTTCCTGATGTAGGAGTGAGCAGTTATCGGTTATGGTTCTTGACAGCTGAGACAGCATGAGCAGAACTACGCTACCCATGATCAGGAGTTAGCAGCAGTGATATTCGCCTTGAATATGTGGCGACGTTACTTGATGGGAGAGTGTTTTACAGTGTACTCTGATAACAAGAGTCTCAGTTATATCTTCTCACGGAAGGACCTGAACCTGAGACAATGACATTGGATTGAGATTCTCCAAAACTATGACTTCAAGATAGTCTATACTCTTAAAAAGGGGAACGTTGTAGCAGATTCACTCTGTATGAGATCTGGAATACTACTGCAAGGAGAGGTGAAGAAGCAGCTGGCCGCTTTGCAGATATCCATTGTGGGTCGAGATGGAGCATTTTTTCTTCAGTATCTTACAGTCACTCCCCCACATCTTCAGCAAGTCAGGGAGGTGCATCGCGGGGGCGCTGACTGTGAGGCTCGACGTGCTCATATATCCACAGGGAAGGAACCTGATGGATTTTATGAAGGTGGGGAGTACATTATTCTCATTAGAGGACATACCATGTTGCTAGTGTTGCTTTAGGATGTGGTGTTGAGGTAGTTCCACACATCCCCTCTAGCGGTACATATTGGAGTGGCGAAGATGTATCAGGACCTCCAAAGACAACACAGGTGGCCGGGAATGAAGAACGTAGTTTCAGAGTTTGTCTCTTGGAGCCTCACTTGTCAGTAAGAGAAGTTGGATCATCAGGTACCAGCATGATTAGTTCAGCCTTTAGAGGTTCCAGAGTAGAATTGGGAAGGGATATCCATGGAATTAGTGATAGGACTTCCACATACATCCAAGGGTCATGATTCTATCTGGGTGTTCGTTGACCAACTCACCACGTCGGCCCACCTCCTACCGATCAGAGAGAAGGGTTCGGCATAGTTCGTGGGACGCCTCTATGTGAAGGAGATTGTGCGGTTCCATGGGTTACCCTTGAAGATTGTATCTGACCGTGACACATGTTTTACTTCCCTGCCATGGAAGGGGTTGTACGAGGCTTTCAGGACGTAGCTTCATTTGAGAACCGCCTTCCATCCTCAGATGGGTGGCCAGATTGAGCGGACCATTCAGCGCCTCAAGAACATGATTCATGCTTGTGTCCTCATCTTTGGTTGTAGCTAGGATGATCACCTTCCCTTGGTGGAGTTTTCATAAAACAATAGCTATCACTCCACCATTGGAATGTCACCTTTTGAGGCATTGTATGGGTGACCTTCCTGATCACCTTTGTGCTGGAATGACTAAGGGGAGTCAGCACTAGTGTTACCAGATATGGTACGGGCTACCAAAGAGAAGGTGTAGATCATCCAGGAGTTGATGAAGACTGCATAGAGTAGGCAGAAGTCATAGGCCAACAATATACGGAGTCCTATGGAGTCCGAGGATGACAACCATATCTTTCTACGGGTCTCAACCCAACGAGGTCTACAGATATTTGGCTGAGGCGGTAATTTTTCTCCGAGATTAATCGGACCCTTTCAGGTCATCAGTAGCGTTTGTGAGGTGGATTATTGCATATCCCTTCCATCTCAGTTGCACCCGGTGCATGACGTCTTCCATGTATCCCTGCTGAGGAGATACGTGCACGACCCTTACCACATCATCGACCACGGTGAGCGAGACATCGATGATGGGGAAACATTTATAGAGGTTCTAGTAGAGATTGAGGATATATAGGAGCGGGTCCTTCATGGGAAGTCGATACCTCTGGTGTGCATTCGTTGGAAGCACGGGAACCTCTAAGAGAGCACTTGGGAGCGGCAGGCTTAGATGCATGCTCAGTACCCCCACTTGTTTACCTAGTATTTAGTTATGGATTTCAGGGACGTAAAGCCCTGAGGTAGGAGAATATAAAGGCCTAGAAATTAAATTTAATTGTTTTTAATTATATGGGAATTTTACGGGTCTGTGAAAATTGACTGTGCATGATTCTGATTCCCAGTGTTCCCGAAATGAATTTTTGAACTTTATTTGGGTACATTTAGTAAACTTAATGTTGGGTTTTTGTAACATTTGAACCGGTGCATGGAATTGAAATATTAGTGCACAGTTGAATTCTCAATGCTGGTATTTACATAAGAAGACTTTCACCTCGACGACAGATGGTCGAGAGTGAAAGTTAATTTTTGTGTTTTCCATGAAAATATAAAATAAAATAAAATTATGTTACATTTTATTTTATTTTTCTTTGGAACTACCATGTGTATGTTGAGAGGTGGGGAACACCTAAAAAAAATCTCTCAACATAGGTTATGGTGGTGGGGACCACCCGATCCTGACCTCCCATGTGGGTTATGGTGGTGGGGACCACCCGAGACATAAACCCCCTTGAACTCCCCTCCTAATGGGGGGAATCCTCTTAAACGTCCCCCACATTAACGGTGCCACCCCCCCATAAATTTATTAGGCGAACCGAAATGTAATTAATTAATCCAATTTGAAATTGTGCCAACTATTAAATTGGGGAAACACAACATATTGGATACTTTGCATTTATTGTGCAATTGGGAGGAAGGATCCTTTGGAGAAATCTCCCCAATGAAGAAATCCAACGATGAACGCCGACTTCGAATTTGACTTCTTCCACATGACATTTGTTGATGGGGAATATTTTCAATGTCAACGAACTACCGATCGAGGAAATTACGACATTACCGATGTCCGTCTATTCCCAACGACATCGTCTCCTTCCCCAGGGAAAATCTTCAATGACTCAAACTAACGATGGAGGGGATGTTTTTTAATTCATGAAATTCTTCATTCTTGAAAACCATGGAGAATATGGATCACCATAAATGATTTGATCCACAATTCATTTGAAATTTAAATGTTAACGATTCTTCATTCTTGTTTTTGTTGATCCACTTGCTACCACTCTAACGTGGAAGATGCGGGGCAAACAAACATTGCCTGAAACCTCTGTCATTCTTCATTTTATTTATTTGTTCATCATAATGGTGACTGTGACCGGTGTCGGCGTCCATCACCTATGGAACACGAGATCGGTGACCGCCACCACAGCCGGCCACAACGAAGGTGACAAAGAAGGGCGGTCATCCAAGCCGGTCTCCAGCGAAGGCACGATGCCCCACCGCTTCATGGCCTCTACGCCCCCCGCCACTCCACCACCCACGGCCTCCGCACCCCACGACGCTCCACCGCTCACGGCCTCCGTGCCCCACGGCGCTCCGCCGCCCGTGGCCTCCGCGCCGCCCAGTGGCCCTCCGCGGCCCCCTCGTGGCCTCTCCGCCCCTCACAGGCTGGGCCACCCAACGCAGGCCGGGTCGACCCAAACCAGGTTGTCTCAGGCCAGGTTGGGCCTGGTCGGTCCGACAGGGTCAGACCGAACCCGGAAAAACTTCATCCCCTTTACGCTCTTTCGGCCATATCATTGGCACCGGACGTCCGTTTGGAAAACCGTCAGCGACACGAGAAACCATTGAGTAAGATGGTCCATTTGGTATATCACACTGCAGTTTTAGATAATGTTGGTGAATGGTCGGGTTGGATCGAGCATGAATCCAACCATTCCCTCAGGACTAAAAGGCTAATAATTCACAGACTGGGCATCCAATTGATTCACCGTCTATTACCTCCAGACCCCTATGATGTGGTGGTCCGTTGAGATAATTATTTTCAGACATTGTGGCAGTTGGAGTGTCGACCAGTGTCTTGGGGAGTGGACCCTCCCATAGATGATCAAGCCTAGTGCAGGAACCCAGTAGCTAGCTGTGACATAAAGAATGAATAGAGTGATCCTATGTGGGTTAGCACCTAGATTGATCATGTGTGGGTCAGCACGTAGATCGATCCTGTGTGGGTGAGCACCTAGAGATATCTTGTGTGGGTCAGCACCTTGATCGATCATGTGTGGGTCAGCACCTAGAGTGATCCTCTGTGGGTCAGAACCTAGAGCGATCCCGTGTGGGTCAGCACCGAGCGATCCTCTGTGGGTGTGCAGAAGAGCCTCTTGACATAGTAACATGATTAAGTAGTTATATATAATTATCTCTACTTAGGTATTTAAGTTATACCTGATGTGAGCTGAGTTTGTACCTATCTAGGGCATTCCATTGTGGAAATACCATGGTGGTATTCTTCGATGTGGCGTACCTATTTGGTACTTGCCTTTGTGTTTTTCTGTCCTTTATGAAAAAGTGGATCTTCGGGCTTCGAGTTGGACTTTGTGTTTTCCTCATGATTGAGATGGGTTAAATTGATAACTTTGGTATTTGTATGAAAATATACTTAAGTTGGGTCATCAGTTGTTATCATACTTTCTAGTTTATCCTTGGTGGATTTTGTGAGACCATGAGGGTCTCAGAGTCCCTACTGAGTATCATCATAATCACCCCTACACGGGCTATGCCCGCACATTATTGGGTTGGATGTAGACAACGAACTGCTCTAACTGCGGATGAGGGTACCAGGACAGGATGTAGCTATGTGGTGGACATTAGACGAGGCGAACCACAAAGATAGCCGTTCGTGTGTTTTACCTACCCTTCAGGTAGGAATCACGGTGGATGATCCAGAAGCTACTTTTACCATACCAGTCATCTTGTACAGTCCAGTTTTTTTGTACTTTCTAGTTGGGCTTGTATTCTGGACCCTTTTTACTTTCTGTACTCACACTGTTTACTATTTAGTATACTTGATTTCGTATCTTGCCGTGTGCTTGGTTGTGTGTGTTACAGGTTATAAAGTAAATGCATTCCCAGTTTTATGGATTATGTCTTCGGTGCTAGTCGTCAGCCCCTGGCTTATGGAATGCAGGCATGGGGTAGTCACGGCACGGTCCCTGGGGCTACGGTTGTGAAAAAAATGATGATACATAGCCTATTACAGAATTCGAATATCCCATGTGAAATATTTAAACAGAATAATTAATTTAAAAATTAACTCGGTCAATATTAATATGTCTCAAAAAATTATCGTAATCCGCGGTTGCTTCTCCAAAAAACCAATGACGGATCCCTCAATATCATCCTCACACACATTGAAAATACACAGGATCATCGATAATTGAAATGTGAGATCTAGCATGGAGATATAACAATGCATCAACACCCCAATGATAACTGAAATACTATTCCATCGATCTGTGAAGTCGAAATAGTATTGATCAAAAAGATTACCTACCTCTGTCTCAAAGATGCATGAGATAGGATAGAGTGTATCTTAACATCTTGGGATGAATAGTTCATCACATGATGGGATTTTCCTTATATAGCGAGGTTCTAAATATGTGGAAAGATCACCTTAACCCCGGACTATTTTTTGCCTACTATTTAAGCTGCAAATTATGTGTTATGAACAAAAAAGTGAGTAAAAAATATTTTTCCCACATTCTTTCCATATAATAAATATATTAGTTGAATAAAATAGATCCATTAACATGACTCGTTTTTCTCACAAATATTAAATGATCCGTTAATATTAGCATAATATTTATTTGCTAAATATATTCTAATTTATTCACTTAATATCTCATGATGAAATATAATAAATAAAATTGAAACCAATTATTCTAAACTTGAATAATATGAATTTATTTATTTCATGTTGATCATATATTGTTAGACATCTTCTAGACCCCATGGTGGGACCCATATTTTACTATACATGTATTCATTGGAATAAGTCATATGTCTCAATATGTTTGGTGTGTGACCCTTTAGGCCCTTATGAGCATAGTAGTGAATACTATTCACCTAGTAGTAGAGGATTTTGACAACACATCAAGGCCCCTAAAAAGATAAGGAGAAGTAATAGAAACTAAAACTGTTCCTATGAACACATGTCATGTAATATAATCTCTATATCTCACAATATATCATAAATAAGGATACACACTTTAGGTAATCAATATTTTTTTATTTATTGTTCATTGACCTAACTATATAGAATTGATGTATTCTACCATGGAAGTGGAATTAGTGAACATTCTACCATGTTTCTAAACTGGTCCCAACATATCAGTTCATTTTGGAAGTAGAAAACTATATCATGATTATTCAATCAATGTCATACCCCCAACGACATACCCAATGAAATCTATCATGCTGAGACATAAATGAAATATTTTTTTTATCATTTATCATTGTACATAATCAAAATGTATGCATTTATAATAATGTCAATTCAGGAGACCATTACATGTTTTTATATATTGAAACTACCAATGAAAATTAAAACATGTGGTGTTCTTATTGGAGGGACTTTCCTTATGATTTCTTCTACTCATGATCACCAAGTAAAAATTTCATGAGAAAATTTCTCAATGTTTATAATCCCCCAACACCTGAGAGTTAGACATCATCAATATACAGTCAGCACGATGTATCTAGACCATATAAGAAATGTCTTAGATTAAATTAAAGGTATATTTTAGTTCACATTATAGTATTAGAACTACTATAACTTTATTTAATGAAAAATAATAAATTGGCTTTATTATATAAATAGTAGATGTAGAAATATGAACACTAATTTGGTATTTATACGTCATGCATAAATCTCTGTATGAATAATATGGTAATAAATGTTTACTATTCTAGTTTCTTATAGGGAACCCACTATTACAACATAGTTGTGGTTAACCAAATATGATGAAACAAATAAAATCATGATGACATGTAGGTATGTTACAAAATTTTTCAATTGTTAGATCCAAAACATGATTATATAGTATTTTCTATATAATAAACAAAATGGTTTGAGACAATGTTTTTTGAATAAATCATGGGATCTATATACGACCATTAATTGAATGTGAATAAGTGAATAAATAAAAATATAGTAATGTATGCAATGAAATCAAAGTTTTCACTCTATATATCTGAAAAAGATTAAGGTGGGGCTTTTGAAAGAGTCTAGGGAAGAGGATTTCATGGACATGTATATAAATCAAAAAGAGGAGGATGAGGTGTAAGAATCCCAAACTGAGGTGGTAATTGATATCAATATTTTACATCACATGGATGTGGAAAAGGAGGGTATAATTCATTAATTTTCAGGAAAAAGATAAAATAAAAGATTATTGCTATTATTTTAACAAATAGAGACATTATAGAAGTGAATGTTGGAGTACAAAACCTATGTAGAACGTCATTGAGGGGGAAAATATTATTGGATTAAAAGAGCTTAGTTTTGATTACCTTATAATGATGACACAAAAATAAACATAAAATCAAGGTATGTGGTATCATATCTCTTGATATAGAACCCCCTTGACAAGACAATTGATCTTTAAAATGTAACTATTTTTTAGAGGGTTTATGGAGAAAATTCATTTGGTGATCTCTCAGCACATTCCATCATCGAAAGATGAGATATTTTGGACAAAGAAAAGATATAAAATTCTTAAATTTATCTATAATTTATATTATGTACCTGATATAAAGACCAGTGCCTTATGTCTCTGAAAATTGGTGAAAAAATACTTTCATATAATCCTACAAAATAAAAAAAGGAAAATATTTATGGAAATTGTTTTTCACAAAGTACCATTTATGAAGAAAAACATGTTTCCACATATTACCAACATTTAAATATAATTATGTTTGGTGGTACTAATTGAAGATAATGATTGACAATGAAATTTTTTGTTCATGAACTTAAACATTTAATGATTATGATAATTAGGAAGGAAAAATCTTCTGAATAAATATTCTAGCCTTATAAATTTTATTCAAATATGTGAATGTTGTGTTCTATGTATGAAACGTAGAAATATATTTCCAAAGGAGGCAAATTGGAAGGCTGATACACTACTTGAGCTAGTTCACACTAACTATTTTGGTCCGTTGAATATGAAATCAAATGTAAAATAAAGGAACTCTCTGTCATTTTTTATGATGAAAGTTTGAAATCATGAATATAATTTCTAAATATGATGTCGTAAGTGTTTGTAATTTTCAAATAATTCAATGTAATGGTGGAAAATCACCATAGACATCGTATAAAAAAATTTCAATCCAGTAATTGTGGTGAGTATACGTAATTTTGTTTTCAGGAGTACCTCATGAAATATGAAATTTAACACCTGTTGATGCTAGATTATAAACATAATAATAATATAGTAATTTAAAGGAAAAAATCAAACCATTCTAAACATGGGAAGATACATGTTGAATGAACAGGGAGTATCCAATGCATTCTAGGATGAATAAGATTTCTCTATGATGTATCTACTCAATATATGTCCAAAAACTACTAAATAAAATATGACATGTTAAGTATTCATTACTCGAAATCCCTATTTAAGTCATCATAGGTTTTTTCATTCTATTTTTTGTATCGATATACCATCAGAAAAATGAATTATTCTTTATAACAAATGAGTTAATTATACACTTATGGGATACAAATATAAAACAATGGGATGTCAAATGGAATATAGATGAAGTAAATGAATGAATAAATCGACTCTATTGATAAGAAAAAGACATGGGACTTAACACACCACTTAGAAGGGAAACAATTAATGTAATGTGGGTGTCCAAAACCAAGAAGGACACTCTTGGTTAAGTACAAAGGTATAAAGTTAGAATTTTATCTAATGTACAAGAACATCAAAGACAATTACAACTGAGAATTTCTTTCACTCATTGTAAGAATAAAGATTATCAAATTATTTATCTCAATAGTTTCCCATCGTAAATGGAAGATTCATCAGGTAGATGTGAAGTATTCATTTTTAAATGGATTTCTTAAAGAGTGTAACTATATTGATTGTCCCCATATATACATAATAAAAGGAATAGTCTGAATGATTGAAAATTTTAATAAATAACATTATGGAATTCACAATGAAACATATTTTTGGAACACTAGGATAAATAATTACTTTCAATCCAAATGATTATATAAGTGTCAATATGAAAAATCACTCTATCAGAATGAGGATGATAGAAATAGATTATTGTCTTGATAACATACTGATGAGATTATTTTCATAGGAAATAATTTACGCATGGTCTCATAATTTATGAAGAACATGGTCAAGGAGTTTGAAATGATCAATATCAGAGTGATGGATAAATTCTTTGGCATTGAAATTTTTAAATAAAATGAAAAAAAATATTTTCTATAAATAAAATTATGACCATCAAATTTTAAATTTGTACAACCTTAAAATTTTATATCCTTTCACAACCATGATCGAAGAAATATTAAAATATTAATGTAATGATATTGGATATGAGGATCATGAGATGCCTCATACCAACACATCCGAATCTTGTGCTAATAATACATAATTTTTAATGCATCACATGAATTACAATAAAATCCAATGATAAAAATTTTGGTCTATTTCGTATGTTGGTATATTTATAACTAAACACATTTCACAATATACATTTCTTCATTAATGATTTTAAATACATTTTACTCACCTATAAAAATTCTATTGATTCAAATTAATTAGAAAATGTGGAATTGTAAGAAAAGGATGATCTATAATTCCCAAAAATGGATAATAAATTTATACAGTATATAAATATACATCAATGGAAAAAAAGAGGGTTGATATGAGAACACAAACATGAAGAAAAATGTCACAACCTGAAAAAATGAATAGGAGGCATTACATGATCATAAGTATGTCAAGTATATTATGGAAATGTGGTTATAAAATATCCAGATATATTAATAAACATATCAATATAGCTCATCACAAGGGTTTAATAAAAAATATAGTTAAGAAAATTGAATATGTTTTCAAAAAACATTACAAAACAATGCTTACAACTTATTATGAATATGTAATCTCATGAGATTAATTCCATACCCAATATATTAGAGAACTATCATGGTTCCCCCTTCATATAAACTAATTCATGTGTTCCATATAAGGAAAAAATATAAATATCCATCAATAAACATACCATGAACTTGTGGAAAATGAACATGCATCCATTTAATGTAAGAGTCTCTCAACGTTTGAAACCTAAAATCATGATAAAAATTTATTACGATTTACATTGTATAGAATAAATGTTAAACATTTTATTAAAAAATTTCCCCAATACATAGATTAATGAGTATATAATTTAACAGACATCAATATGAAGAACATTTCATTCTTATATATAAGGGAATGATATTAGAAGAAAGGTATCCATAGCTGATGATAAGGGAAGCTGAAGGTAGTGATGGATCATTATCCATTGTGATCATATTTCCACAATACCACATGAACATTGGAACATGGACATGGATAAAAAAAGTAAAATCCATCCAAAATGTGGATATTGACAGAGTTAATGATCATTTTTCATGTATTCGGTGGGAAATAGACCCCTTCAATGGATTAAAGTGGCTACCTTGGTGAATATCCAACATTTAGCACAAAAACCTATTTGATATTCAAAAGGACTAAGGATTAAAATTGTCTATATAAATGAATAAATGATCTTTAAGAGTTATGTGAAAAATATAACAACGACTTAATAATTACTTTCAAATATCATGTTATTCCCCCAAGCATATCCCCTTAGAGTTTCAAACAGGATGTGTAGTAAGAGACCATTCAAAATGCACCAGATGATGACCGACTTATAACCATAAAACTATTTTTATGTTAATAATAACTTTATGAATCTTATCCAAAACCACATACACTTATTTTATCCAGAAAATTATTTACTTTGTCCAAAATCTACACCCAAATTACTTTATTAAAATTGTAGGATAGTTTTAAATTTATGAGATAGTTTGAGTATTATAAAAGGGTAGAAAAATGATTTAATTAGAGGAAGAAAGTAATATATCACTAAAATGACATAAGATACAATGGAATTAAAATAATTTATCTAAATGTTAATGGAGGCTTATAAGACATTAAAAATGAAATAAAATTGGAAATTAAAGTGGAGGATTGGGGAAAACCCGTACTTCGATATAGTAATGGCATCAACAAAGCATATAATAAAAGACAATGATTAAATATCATTCAAAATACATAATATTAAATATAATATAATGTAATAAATTGAATTAACATATAATAAAATGTATTTTATGATGAAAATATAGAAAAGGTAATGATTTTAAAAAGGAATGAAGAGGATTTAGGAAACCCATACCATGTGAGGAATATTTATTAAGATAGAAAGAGATACAACATGAAACTTGATAAAAAACCTAGAGAGTCTTTTGAGAGGGATAAAAAGAGGGAATATTTTATCAATGGTATTCATATGGGTAGTGAAGAGGGAATGTGTGGGTATTTCTACTTAAGGAGGGGAGGTTTAAAGTGACTATATAATGATTACATTGTATTTAAGGCTAAACACTTTTGGGTGGAATTAATTTCAATGACTTTTAGTGATAATTAATGATGGAATGTATGTTAAAGGATTCTCCAAACCATAGAAACCCATTTAAATCATTCATTTTTATTATTCCTTACGTCTTTAACTATTAATTTTTACAACTTTCATTATTTTACCTACAATACAGAAAATAGTTTTTTACTAAGAGAAACTTTTTATACGTAAAAATGAAATCAAACATTAAATAAAACATTGAAATTATAAATCAATGTATTCAATAAATATTACATCATTCAATTTATAATATAGATAAAAATTACCTGTAGTATTACACGTGTATAACTCATAAAATGTATTTTTAGAAGAGATAATAGCATGGTCCAAAAAACGCTAAACATGTTTTTATAAAATTAAATAATTATGTATTATTTTATTAAATGAATACAATTTTAATAATAAATAAGCATTAATAAAATTAAAATCATACTCATACCTTGATTATTTCATAATAGTTACGGTATTTCATAAAAAACGATACATTCACATTGTACCAAAAAATGATTTTTTTTAAAAAATTACCATAAATTGATATTAGAAAAACTATGATGTGGTAAATAAAACAGTGATATTAATTATTTTATATAATAGTATAACTATTAAACTTTTACATGTTTAATAGAAATTATCATTTATTGATAAATTATTAGTTCTTATGTCATAAATAACATTCTGAATATTCTAAAAAAAATTTAGGGAACATTGTAAATTTTTATTATCATATAAATTTTTTTTATAATATAATATCATAAACATAACATTTATTTCAATCATATAAATATAAAATAATTTTAATTGAACTTAAATATTTTATAGTTTCCAAAAATAAAATTATAAAATATTCTCAATGGTTACTCTATTGTTCCAACAAAAAAAATTACCGAAACTATTATTAACTAATTATCATAATTCCCATTGTTCATAATGGGAAATGATTCTAATATAGAATGATAATGTTTCCCTATAAATAAACTGCTATAATCTCTTCATCACTCACTAATCCACTGATAAAATGTTCTTACACATAATTTGATAATGTCAATTTGATTCCTTACTATACAATTTCTTTTTAGAGTCATTATGTCCTTAGGATATTTATATTGAAATTCATGATTATGGAGTTTATTTTAGTTAATATAATATGATTCTATGTATATGTACCTTTAATATTGATGTTTTTATTAGTAAATATCAACAAAAGGTGTGTGAAGTTTTTATTAAATGTAAATGTAATTTTAAATTCTTATATTATGAAAGATTCGGTATAAAACAAGATATACTTCTAGTAAAAATATAATTTATGTGTTGTTACATTTTAAAACTTAAAGAAATTATGTCATCACAATTTTACATTTTGAATTGCACCTAACAAACCCAAATGTTCACTTAAATAATATATATAGAAATGAGACAATATAAAAACCTTATATATGTTAATCCTATAGGGATATATTTGTTGTGATCAGCATATTACAATAGAGGAAATTTTTTCCAATCCGGGGCTCTATAGATAAATATTTTGAATCCTAATTCCCAAAAATTATCAATCTCTACTATAATACCTTTTGGGACACCTTATATCTATACATTTATATACAATTATAAAAATATATAATTAATAATACAAAATTTAAATTATAATAAACTCATAATATAAATTGTTCAGAATATTTGGGAATTATGTACATTTAAAACTAATCACATGGGAAAATACTCATTTCATGATAAAATATCCCCCACACATATAAATCTACTTTAAAAATCCCATTGATTTCAATTATTTGGGAAATAAGGAAACACATGAAAATGGTATGATATAAATCTAAGTAAGGGATAAATAATATATATGAAGTAGAAATAAATATCATGGAAGGAACATAAGGCATTATATGAGAACATGAACATGTAGAAAAGAGTCATAACATGATGATAAGAACATAAGGAATAACATGATCATATGTACATGAGACATAGCATGATCAAAAGTATGTGAGTTATGACATAGAAATACGAATACAATATAAACATGAGACATTCGTAAACAAACCCCATAGCACATCACTATGGTTTCATAAAACATATTTCCAAGGAATTTGGCTAAGGAATCATAAAAAATTATTAAAGAATGATTTGAAGGTATTAGGAACATGAAATATGTAGAGATTAATTCTTTAACCAATGGATTACAACACTATCAAGGTGGACCATTCCCATACAATAATTAATGTATTCCACATATGGAAAAAATATATAATGAAATCAATAATCATAACATAAACCGGTAGAAAATAAATAAGTATCCAATGAAAGTATGAATCTCTCAATATAAATACCATTTGATCTGTGTATTTCATGCTTATATTTTAGCATATTATAATAAATTTATTTGAGTAATTTAAATGAGATTCTTGCAAATATTTTTACTATTTAACTTGTTCTATAATTTTTGGCTCCATACAACTAATATTTTTACAAGGAAAAGAAATTTGGGGAATATGAGGATAAAAAGACACTTAACACAGAGACAATTATGGTCTCGAACATGCACTAAAAAATAAAAAGGCTTCACATGATAATGTGTTCCTATGGAACACTCTAAGGGGTTGAATGTTAAGAGATCGAACAAAGATTCATGTCGTGTAAGCATTACACAATACGAAAACATTTCACATCGGGAATAATTATAGTACATGACTAAAATAATAGTCATGGAGTTAAAATTACATAATGTGAAATCATTGCACATTTTAAAAGTGTTGAGATGAAAGAAATATCCAAATTTGGTGAAAACTGATGCAGATACCTATGTTGTGACCCTAAAACAACCCAAGACCACTTTTTGATCCATTACGATTCTATTAAATGACATAAAATCAATATGTGTGTTAATAAATAGAGGGATAAGATACTTCTTATGGGGGAGATTTCAGATATAAAATTCTAGAGTGAGAATTTTCACTACTATAGGTTCCTCCACAACTTTCTCTCTAATTTTATTTATGTTTTATTTTGTTTAAAACCTTCATCCTTACTCTCTCATAAATAATATTATGGGTAAAACATCATTGTAATAGCGTTAGGTAGCCAAAGGATGAAGGAACTATTGAATTTAAGTATTTTTATACATGTTCTAGGTTTATGTAATTTTTTTATTCTAATACAACCCTGTTGACCTAATTTTATCCTAATTATTGATATTTGAATCCGAAAGGAACCATTTAAATTAAAAAACTAGTTATCCTAAATTAAGGAATGACCATTTTCATATTTAGAAAATACCGGTTTAAATATCATATGGAGACAAATGGGATTCTACAATTCCATAAACAACCTAACCATTGGAAAAAGTGGATTTTTAGGATAATGAGAGGATAACATGACTCTTGGATCCACATCATCCTTACTCCGAATCCAAAAATGGAATAATAAATTTATTTTCTAAAATATACTTTCACTCAATCGATGAAACTACAAAACCATAACACTCGTTTTTTCAATTCAATTCTAAATAAACTGATTTTTCTCTATTTTCTTTTACCTTCAAAATAAATAAATCTTATTTCATTACTATTTCTTCATAACCAAATGAAAAAATTAATTTCAAAAAATTTACCAAACTAATTCATCGTCTCTATATATTTGACCTCAAACTTCCTTACACCTATGTTTTAATTAATTACATAATACAATTTGAGTTTAAATATTTTTTTTATTTGACTCGTAGGGAAATAATTATGCCCATTGGGCCTATCACCCATAAATCATGATGATTAATTATACTATATTTACTCTAAATAGAAAAAATTGTATATGGTATAATAAATTATCTTCCAATTCAATAAATGTATAAGTATCTAGTGAACTCCCTTAAATTATATGAATCTTACAATGGTATCCATAATAGAAAAATAATTGATGAATAGTTATGCTTAGCTAAAACAACTAAAATAATACCATATTCCTAGAATTTTTCAAAACTATGGAAATAATTTATCTACTTCCAAAATTTAATTGAAATAGTGTAAACCCATAAACCTTTATCCCCTCATAATAGAACCCTCAACCCTATCCCCTTCTGACCGAGACAGAGCCCTCCACATGATCTATCCCTAGTTTCATCCACCTAAAAAATATCTGGTTCTCATCTCGTGTGACCAGCTCCCCCATATCATCTCCAGCCACACAAATCACCCTTCCTCTATCAAGGCATATTCTTCTAGTTATTTCACCATATTTATTCTTGTTTCTTTGTCATTGTCTGGAGTAAATCTAACATCTCACATTCATCTTCCTCTTTTATCCTGTTACTTTTCACATCTTTGACCAATTTAGTTCAACCAAACCCTAGGTCAACGGTTTTCCATTTTGTTTTTATTTCCTTATATTGATAGGGAAATCAATGATTTTATCTGAGTGGATTAGTGTGTGTTTTGAAATTATCCAATGAATGGGAAGCATATCCGACTGTTTTGGATCACACTGCACCATTTTGAGGTTGGTTTCCACCATTCTTTTTATTTATCCCAATTTTAATTATTTTTTTTTGTAATTTATGGGTTCCTACTACATTTTTAGTGTTCCATTATCTTCCTCCATTTTGTTTAAAACACATTTCACTCTTCGTACTATTTATAAAGATATTTTAATGATTTTTATTTTTCATTCTTTTCCCTAATTTTAGAACATGTTTCCAATGAATATTTTTTTCTTCTATTGATAAATAACTATTTTATTTTTTATTTTTCATAAAATAGAAATAAATTTCTTAGCATAAAAATAAGTTATTTTTACCACTCGTATATAAAAATATCCGCAATTAAGACAATATGTGAGTTCACTCTCTAATGATATTTCTATAGTTTATTGTTTGTCATAGATTTGATATATTCTTATTCAAGAATGTATATGATATTTTATTATTATGTTATATAATATTTTCTACAATTAGTCTTTCATTTTATTAGATCTATCTCTACAAAATTTGGAATATGAAATACCACTTTGTCTTCTGATTTGGAAATAAGGTGTTTTTTGACATAGAAAAATGGATACGTAACTCATGAATTGTATCATCACCATCAGTTTATCCAAAAATACATAACAAATTTCTCAAATATATAAATAAAATTTAATAATAAGTACCCAATTCAGAAACAATATAAAAATATAAGTTAACATTAAAATACATTAAAAATTTCTAAATCAATATTCAAGTCTTTCTATTCATTTATATTGAATATAGCATGCCCGCACCACTTCCAAATATAGTGTGTTTCAAATATTCTATATTTTATATTCTAATTAATATTTATATTATTTTAATTTACATTCTTCTAGTTTATAGTTTCAATTCCTCTATCATGTACTTGGAAACTTACCAAAATCATTCATTGTTATTTTCATTAATATCTGCACCCATTGAATTTCCATGTTTTGAATTTTAAAATAACATCCTTAAATTAATATATTAATTATTAATAAAATAGAGTTAAAACTTCACATAAAAATTATTCAAAATCAATTCATTATTATTGATTACTTTCAACATAACTGATAATTAATTAGGATCCTTCTTTAAACCCACTAGTGAAAATTATTATTCTGATGTGTATGTCTATATATACTCTATAATATATATATGTTTTCAAAATTGCAGGGCTTATGTCTATTAATATTGTTTGATTTTTCTTATTCTTTTTTCATTTAATTTATATAATGTAGTTATTTAACAATGGAGGGAATACTGAATTTTAAATGACATGAATATAATATATATATATATATTAAGTTTATTAAAATATAGGAAGTAGTTATAAATATGTAACTATGAGTTGAAGGTAAAAAACTAAAATTATTTATGAAAGTTATATATAACTTTTTTTTGTGTATCAATATTTTTCAAATGAAATAAATTTGTTGAAAATATGAATAATGGTTTTAGATATTTTTTGAGATATTTAATGGATGTTATTTCATATAAATGTGTGAATAAAATAAAATTATTCAGAATTATTTAAAAAAATATCATCCATATATTTATATAATGAAGAAATCAATCCTCCAACACCAACAACTTGATAAAATACCATATTTATTGAATGATATCTATTTGTAATATTTTCATATTTTTTGTGATTAACTTATTTCTATGGACATACATTACTTTGGTCATTATACTGGGAACTAAAAATAGTGGTTTTCATGAAAACTTTCATTATCACTCTTCAGGTATTTGGCTGCAGACATGGGTGGGTGTGGGAAAAGGTATTTTGTGTGGTGGAAGATCTAGGATAGTAGTTGTTAAATGAAAATTATTTGATTAAATAACCTATTAGTGATGGTGTTTCACTCCCCCTTCAAATGCATGAGAATTGTTGAACAGACTATGAGAATCATAGTTATCCCTAATGAAAATATATATCCTTATTTATATAACTATATTTTTTTTGGAAAATAATAAATGGAATATTGAATAATGACAAAATTGTAGATTATGTTCTCTATTTTCAACACCCTAATAATGATTACTCATCCCCATTGTTAACATATAGATATTATATCTCTTTGGAATTATTATTATGGAGTTCTGGGAATGTTCATGTTTTATGACATATTGATATGATATCTACTACATTATTGAGATTAATGAACACATATTTATGTTGATAAGAATATTGATTGGTATAATATATTTATACTTGAATCATGATAATTCATTGATATGTAATGAGAATGATATAATGGGTATGTTTGTATCTATTCTTGTTTTTATAATTTCTTAAAGCGTGTTTGTCATATATTGACATAGTAGTAAATTATATGGGACAATTATTTTAACCTTAGATTAGTATATGATATACCTTATTCCAGAATATGGTTTTTGGACCAAATTTTATTTACACATTCCCCTTTCCATGAACCCGGCTTATAGACCTACTCTAGAATTGCACCTAGGTGGGGTGGTATTGAAGACAACCTAATCCATGACACTATTGGGATGGACCAAAAGATTGACCAACCTGTAACTTGATATTGATATATGGAATTCCACAAGAATGTATTGTCTGTGATGTTCAGGTATAGATCCTCCTAGTATAGTGTGTCATGTAATACAATCTATGATTAATATAGTGGTTACATATCGATATCATTTCCCGGTTTTATTATTATTTATTTTTATAGTTTTTTTATTTATATTTATTTTAATGGTTTGAAATTTTAATATATACCCCAATATTTTGACTACTAGTATGAGAGAAATTGGTGTTTTCTTACTAATTATATATATGATCACAACTATCATAGACACCAAATAGGACATGAATCTTTTTTTACTTCATATTTGGTACCTCCTTAATTATAGAGCCTTCAATCCAGATTAGGGAAATCCAGATATAATGATTTGTATAAAATATGACAATCATGTGAAATTATTATAAGAATTAATTAAACTATGTATGTTGATGATGATATTCATATTATCACAATGGTGATATAGTGAAATAAATAATCTAAATATAAAACTTAGCGGTCTATTTTTTTTATATGATATTGAAATCTTAATGAATATTATGATTGATTTATGACTTAACATGAGAATTCATTATTTCTAGTAAACATATTTCATATAAATATATGACTTCCTAACTTGCTTAATAACCTCATCGGTATATGTGATATATTTGAGTGGTTGAAAAATATTAATGGAGAAACACCCGAAAATAACTAATAATAATGATATTAATTAACCAAAGCAATGTCCTATTATTATTATTTATACCAATAATTCAATACTAAACATAATATACCAAGTTTTATATTTAATTTTATAATGATGATACTATAATTATTTGAATTTTAAGGGGTTCTATGTATTTTTAATTGACAATTTTTTTACAAACACTTAATCATTTATGTAATAAATTATTTTATATGTTTTATTTTTTGTAGTGTATCATCATAATTGTTACTGGGAATAACTAATTGTCATTTAATATGTTCTCGACTTTGTGAAATTCCTTTTCAGGTTAGTTTTTATAAGTTATTTATCATTAGACATTGTTTTATAATCTAGTTTTTGGGAATTCTACTAGATATTTCAATATTTTTATAAATTAAATTTCCAATAAATATTTAGTGTATTTATAAAAGGAAATGGGTTACCAATTATATTTGAACGCACCTAGAATAATATTATCCCCATAAAGTTGAATATGATAGGAATATGAACCTTACTGAACATACAATAATCCCTTTGACCCATTACATAAGTCAAATAGATAACAATGAGAATATTACAAACACATATCCAATATGTCTCCCAATTACACCATTACCTCCTTCAGAAATATTAGACTACAGGACAAATGGTAAGAGATACTAGTACAACTCAAGCATAATGAAAAATAAATTATCATATTTTTGAATGAGGGAAGTTCTATGATATATTTTTTATTTATACCTATCATCACTAAATGGGATCCTTTATCCATATACTCAACAAAAAAAATCCATAGAACTATTAAAAACCATCTATCTAACACAAAGGATAGAGCCAAAGGGTCTTATCTCGACATTATAGAGGCCTATAAAATCCCTCTCCCATACGAGGGAAATATCTAGGTTTCAACCACTATGAGAAAATGTTTGATCCCCACTTGTAGGAGTCTCCATATAGAGTTTTCTTGATAACTATCTCTTCTAACATCATAACCTAAAATGAATTACATTTATCTTCTCATTCCTCTTACGTAGCTAGATGATAATTTTGTTGAATGCTTGTGATGAATAACCCTTTTAAAACCTATAATGGTGGGAGAAATTTTTTAATATTGAAACATCATTTATTATTGGTTCATCTATATCATTTTTGACTAACTATATCCTCTTTATATTGTTGATATAAATTTTTTGGTTATAATGAATTGTCCAATTTCATTGAAACTATATTTCCCAAATTCAATTGAGAGTATTCTTCACTAAGGTAGTAAGAGGTATAATAAAAAATCACTATATGGGAATTTAACTTTTTATTTGAGATGATGCAGCCAATATATTATTAATGGAATAATACTCATATATATTATTCATATTGTGAGTGATGTTCAATTATTCAATATATAATTTCCTTTCAGATACTATTAGCTAATGTGGTTAATCATTTATTCCTCCCTAACAATATTTTTCCTAATAAATTTTCACACCAAATGTGTTTAGGGGGAATATAACCTAAATGGATTATTTGGTGTGAAATTTAGTATAGTCACTGGATGAAGTATTAATCCTTATTAACTTATGTATAATGATTATTTTCATCACGTTTTAACATTTCTATTTAATATTGACTTTGTAATATTAATTAATAATACTAGATTACAACATGTCATAACCCTCACCTATTATTAATTCATATTTCTACATCTACAAGTATATATTCTCCATTTATCACAATAATTTCATTCTAGGACCAAATTACAACATTAAATAATCCATATCTATTATTAGTTCCTATGTAAACCCTCTATAATTATAGTATCCTCGTGAATGATAATCATGTCATTTATAGATGTTAGCTTGTGCTTTTCAAGTTAATGTTTTTTATATTTTGTACCACTTCATTAAAAGTGATAGTGATGATATTGAAACATAAAAACAATGGGTGGACTCTTATATTTTCCATTTTTCAAACAAATATAGATTTATTTTTTCTCTTTAATCTGATATTCTTTATGTTAGATGTTGTTAGAATTGTATATGTTGAAACATTAGCATATGTGTAGGTTATTAAAATATATCTACACAATTTTCAATACATTGTAAATTAAAACTATTTAATTATTAATTTTAATCATTAGGGTTTATAATATTTTATCACTTGGTTACATAAACATATAACTTTAAAAAACAATATTTTGAGAAATAAACTCAAAGTAAATGGGATAGACTTATATCTCCCTTTGTTTTTAGGAACATATAATACAGATTTTCACATGAATAATTATGATGTGAAATAATTAGATGTAAAAAGTTGGGGTGAATTTATCTGATTAGTTTATTACATTGACTATGCTCTCATAAATCATGCATGTCAATAAACCGATCATTGAATGAGAAATAAAAACTGTTTGGTTTTTGTGTCTTCAAAAACATGACCACGGGGATATTTTATTAATTTAAATAGAAAATGATTTCGCAACACAAACCATTTTATTAACCTAAAAACCATCTACAATTTTTGGTATAGTAGAAAATATGATCCTAAAACTTCACATGAATGGTTGTTACTTCAATTTTATTTCCAATCTGCTAATCTTGAGGTTCTTTCTATACTAAATATTTTGTCTTGGGACATTCCTCACTATTTGTGTTAGTAAGCATCAAAGATATGTTATTTTCAATTATAAAAGAGTTTTGGAATTGTGTTTGGGCTGAATTGGGTCCGGGTGAGTATATTAACTTATTCATGTAAACATTATAATATTTACATGTTTAAATTATGTAATATATATATATATATACACATAAATTCTGAAATTATATATTTTTTATAGATGATGTAAATGTTTTTAAAAATTACGATACTCTTGCACATGAAAATGAGTTAATACTACCACTATTATTTTTAGTACTACAATGTTTTGTTCATTTTAAATGACTACATTTAGATTCTATTATTTGAAAGATCCAATGTAAATATAAAGGTACCAGAATAATTTTTTTATCCTTTTCTTGATATAATATCAAATATAACTATGAAATTCTATATCAACAAGAATATTCGAACATATGTAATCAAGAATATGAAAATTTTGATATTCCCCCATAAGTGAAATAACACCAGTACAGTCATCCAATATCTTTTTAGTTTTAAAATGTTCATATTGATATTTTTTATAATGTGTACGGTTTGTAGTGAATCGATCTACAAGTATACAAATTTTATTGATTTGTGAGATTTACTATTGTTATACATTTAATAATACATTTAATAGTTGTGTGTACATTATAATTCTTTAGTAATTGTAATGATTTTTATCCTTATATCACTTGAAATGTAAAGAAAATGCCAATATTACACTAATAGGTACAATTTATTTAGTACAATCTCTTACATTTTAGTAAATATAAAATCTTATTATCTATTAGAACTATTTTATAGTTAGTTAATGGGTAAACAAGATTAGAAAACAATAATTATTTACTTCATCCAATCCTTTCTCACTCATGGATTATGATTACATTTTTTACTTATGATTAATTAGTTGCTATAAAATATAAAGAACAATTTATCTTTCTATATATCAGTTTATCTATTTGAGAACTACAATATACTCTATATTAAAATCTATACTCATCACAACTACTATAAAATATTACTTATTCTTTAGAGGAAAAAATACCTCACAATATGAAAAAATAACTCATTGTTACTCAACTTTCTTGGTAGAGAGTGTTTCAAACATAGTTATTGGAACATCACAACCCCTTCTCAAAATATGAGTTGGTATTTTCTGTAATATCCTTTATTTGATAGGATGAATCCTATGATTACTAGAGGTATATGTGTTAGCAGACATATAAATGGAATGAATGATAAAGAATTACCACTACATGATAAATGTGAACACATACATGGACCCTAAAAATGATTCTATAGAGTTTATTATAAAATAATAGGTAATAAAGGTATTGATAAAATGATATGTCTAGAGCCACTCCTTCACTAGGTTTGATTGTAAAATAATAAAACTCATTAACACTATTACATTACTACTAAAATTAATATTCCAATTCACATAGGAAAATAAAAATATAAATTAAATACTCTATTTGATAGGTATGGGACAATCACATCCCTATTTCGAAACCTGAGTTGGTTCATTATTATTAATATACTCAATATTTTAGGATTAATCCTACGCTCACTAGCAGTATATGTGTGAGATGAAATACAAATGGAATAAATGATAATGAATTACCACTATATGTTACATATGATAACATACTTGAACCCTAAAAAATATACTTGAAATTTCTGTTTAATTATTTCAGGTTTCTTTGTTTTCATCTTCCATGATTGATTTACTCTATACTTTAAGATACAGAATAAGTAGCTTGGAAATCTTGCAGAAACAGGTAATCTGCAATATAGTTACATCAATGTGGTGTTCCTCTTTGAAGACCTAAATAG
This sequence comes from Viscum album, assembly GCA_963277665.1. NCBI lineage: Eukaryota > Viridiplantae > Streptophyta > Magnoliopsida > Santalales > Viscaceae > Viscum > Viscum album. Next base: position 369,184,870 of record OY728146.1, read on the forward strand.
TTTTAATAATTTTTTTATATTTTATTCATCTAAAAGAATAAATTTTTATAGGTATTTTTTCTTATGATAGTTTAATGGGTTTTTAGAAATAATTATTTCAGGTTGTTTGAAGAAAACATTTGATCACAAATATGAATAGTTAATGTTATGTATTTAATTTTTATTATATGTTTTCCTCATGTACATCATGAGAATATATTATAAAATTTATTTTTGGGTATCATTTGTAATGAAAAGTGCTTTTATGATAAGCTTATAAGTAGTCATGATGGTAATTATACTATTTCATGTTTTATTTTTCATATTGATAGTATGTTTTCCGGATTGAATTTTCATAAGTATATAACAGGTCTCTATGTCTTATTTTACACATGAAAACTTTTTTCATATGAAAAGCTATTTTTTATGAAAACTAGTTTTGATTATGTTTGTTTCATATGAATATGAATTATTGATATTATGTAATAATTATGTTAAAACTTGTTTTCATACCAGTTACCATGTGACAATAATTAGGAATTTTTTTCTATGTTATAATCACATTGATTATGTGAATCCCAGTATTATGATGTTATGAAAACCTATTATATTTATATAATAGTTCTTTATGTAATTGGAATTATGAAAACATATATGATATATCATTATATGAAATAGGTATGTTTAATAGTTCATTATGTTACCCGTATTATGTATAATAGTTAATTGTTTTAATATATAGTGTTCAATGATTCAACTATCACTCCACGTTGTTTTAATTATTAAGAAAAAAAAGTGATTTTTTATGTTAAATTAATCTTCTTCCATCAATGTGAATGTTATATTCTAGACACAAAATATTGGTAATGTTGTAGGGTTCCTATTTCTATGAAAATGATTTTTATATGGATCTAAATGGATTCAAACCAAACTTATACATATCCAACCATCCTATAAGGATAATAAGAATCTACAGATGATGATAAAAAGAGACTGAATCATTTTTTGGAGTTTATTAGGTAAAATATAAATTTTTTAGTCAATTTCACCTACATGTTTGTGTATTTAGTAACAAAAAATATTTATACTCTTCTAGTTTATGGATTCCGTAATTTATACTATATGTGTGTGTGGATTCAGGTATTTTTTCAATGTGTGTGTGGATTCAAGAGTTTTCAGGTTAATTTTGTTTATAAAATATAAAGGATATATCCACAGTTATAACAATTGAAGTATCCTGTAATTTCCATGGTTTAACCATATAATTATAAAGAAAAATCCTCTTTCTAAACTATGGATATATAGAGGACCTACTACAATAGGTGTAACTATGAAACTAGGTTCCAATTTCCATGGTTAAACTGTGGTTGTAGGTTGATATAGCCATGTTTTAAAATGTGGTTATATTAATCCTATAACGAGGGTTTAAATAGTGGAAATAATTATGGCCTATTTCAACATCTCTATACACCATGGTTTTAGAAAACCATGGACATGTACAATTGTCATGTTTTTTGGCTTATGACAACGGTTTGAAAATGTGACCATAAGTGAATTTTCTAATTGTGTGGTGTTAGGGAAGGAAAAAGGTAGCAATGAGTCATTCTTCATAGAGACCATATTTCCACCATGCTATCTCTACATAAGAACATTGACATGGAGAAGAAAACTAAAATCTTATAGGATGATAGATAATGATAGAGAACATAATCGACAACTTTTCATTGGATTAATGTATCTTCCTTGGTGAATATACAACATTCAACTTTATAAACTATAGTATTTTAATAAGGAAAAAGTTTTCAAGTTGTCTAAGTATAGGATTATAAGAATTTATAATGGTATTAGACAAACATAACAAATCCTTCATAATGGTCTGTAAATTGCATGTATATCATCCATGCATATCCTATGGGAGTGTAAAATAGGTGGGCTATACAGGATCATTCACTGTGATCTAGGTTGATGATCATGGTATACCCAACAGACTAGTTTCATTGTTATATCCCTTTGATACATGTAATCCAAAAACACAAACACTTTTACAATACAAACATAGATTTCATTTCATAGAAAACCACAACCACATTACATCACAAAAATTTTATGATGGTTTTATTGTTATGAGATTGATTGTGTATTACAAAATCTTATATGGGTGATATAATGATATAAATTAAGTAACATCTCATTTAAGATAATTCAAATAAAATATAATTTAAACTATTTATGTATATTAAAATGATGCATTAGAAAAATATAAACATGTAATTACAATTGAAAATAATAATATTAGGTAAAACTCTTACACCAACATAGAAACAGCTTCATAAAGTTATATAATGTCATAAGATGAATAAAATATTATTTATGAAATATCAAATAGAATATAATACATCAGAATAATAAGAATGGATGTATCAAAAATGAATTTAAGATGAAAATATATGAAAAGTAATGAATATGATAACGAATTTGGATGTTTGAGGAAACTTTTACCTTGGGAGGAATCTTTATAAAGATAGAGAGAGACTCTTTAGAACAACAGAACCACCTTAGAGTGACTCTTGATAGGGATAAGGATATATGATTTTTTCTCAATGTCTTTGGTATGGATTTTGAGGAGGGGATGAGTGGGTATTTATATTAGAGGATGGGTGTGTTTAATTGGTTAAATAATAACAATTTTTTATTTAAGGATATACACTTTTCTGTTTAATTAATTTCTACGAATTTTGGTGAAAATTATAGTTTTTAAGTTTTTTCAAGCACATTCGAAACCTTTAATCCCATTAAATATTCTATTTTTTTACAACGACACCATTTTTTGCCTAAAATGAAATTTCCATAAAAAAAAATTTGGACATTATATTTAAAAATATTGAATTATTTTTTTGGTTCAATTTATAAAATAGTTAAAAATTTATTCTAATATGATACTCATATAACTCATAAAAAATCTATAAAAGACAAAATCATGGTTCAAAAAAATTTAATTCATGTTTTAATAATAGTATTTAATTATGCCTTATTTTTTTACAATAAAAATTTGATCACGTTGGATTAATAAAGTTTAAATCATTTTCAAATCATGATTATTTCATAATGTAATGGTATTTCATAAAAAATGGTATTTTCAAATTTTACCTGAAAGTTCAACTTTTTTAGAAAATTTATATAGATTAATCCTATGATAATTTTAGTTTTATGAATCAAAAAATATATTTATTTTATCTATATAATTCACTAAATAAGATAATTTTAGGAGTAACATATAATACAACTCTATGATAAAATAATTGTTTATCTAACATATAGATTTTTCTGACTATTATAAAAATTTCTCTGCACTTCATTAATTTATATTATCACATAAACATGTTTTATACGTTATTTTTATAAAACTTACATTTAATTTAAAATTAAAAATTTTACATAATTTTTCTATAAATAAATTATGTTTATGGATTCTATAAATAATATAATAAAAGAATCTCAATGGTAACTTTATTATGCCAGCAATAGTAATGAAAAAATATCATATAGATTAATTTAATATTTCCCATAGGCTATACTCCCCAATGTTCATAATATTAAACGACTATATTTCCCTATAAATAAACCATAATTCTATATTCATCAATCGATAATTCAATTACAATGGTTCTTACACATCCTTTGATAATGTCAATCATTTTTAACAGTACTATTTATCTTTATAGTCATTATGGAATTGAAGATCTTTATCGAGGAAATATAAGAATATGGAGTTCCTTTTAGTGAATTTACTATTCTTCTATGTTTATATCCCTTTAGTGTTCCTAGTTGTAGTAATTATTATCAAAATATTATGGGTAAATATATTAATAAATATAAAACTATTTTTTTGTGATAATATTATTAAACAATAATTATAAAACAATAAGTACTTTTATTAATAATATAAATTTCATTTGATACGTTCTACCACTTAATGGAATTGAGTCCTCATAAATTTACTCATTTAATGAAACTTACGAAATCAAAATGTTTTCTTATATTATATATATATAAAGGAAAAAATATGAATACCTATGTGATGTTAATTTTATGTGGACATAATAGTTATGGATAACATAGTCCAATAATGATATTTTATATCTATTTGTGGATCTATAACCCATTATTATTAATCTTAATTCTCGAAAAAATACCATACTCTACATTGATACCTACCAAGACACCACATACCCACACATCGGGATCTGTATGTAAAAATACATACATTTTTATATATCACATGAATTACAACAAAATCCCTAGATCAAAGGTTTAGTAACTAGTTACATTTACCACTAAACACATATTTCAATACTCATTTATTTTAATAATATTCACCACACATGTAAAACTCATATAAAAAGATCATCGATTGAAACTATAAGGTAAATGAGTAAACTTAAGAAAATATCCTATAAATCATAGTAAGGGGTAAATTATGTATACAAACCATAAATTAACATCATGAGAGAAACATGATAATAGATATGATAACCTAATCATAAAGAAAATATTTATAAAATAATCATATGTCCAAAAGGTATAACTTGATCATAATTACAATTGAAAAAACAAGATCATATGTAAATGAGGCAAAACATCAAAATATGTCTACAAAAGAAAAACGTAACATTTATATGCATATCAAAGTAGCTCATCACTAGGTTATCGTAAATCGTATTAGCAAGGATTTTGAACAATGTATCATAAAACATTATCAACACATGCTTCCAAGTTATTATGAACATGAAAAATCAATATATTAATTCTTTACCCAATTCATTGAGGCACTATCAAGGAAAACATTAATAATCCTTATTTCATGTGTACCACATCAGGAAAAAATTCAAATAATCTATTAATAAACAAATCCTGAACTTATGGAAAATAAACTGCAATCCAATAAATGTAAGTATCTCTCTACATAAATACCATTTATTCAAGAAAAGGGATTATAATGTATTAAATATATATATAAAAAATGATATATGGATTATTGAATAATTTCTCTTTTAAATATACAGATGAGTATCTAAGTGCACACCCATTAACCAGAAGTATAATACTGATCAATTCACAAGGGAATGATTTTCTAATATAATGTTATGTATAGATGATGTGAAGGCAATATAACGGAATTGATAGAACATTTCCCATATATATATATCATATATACACCATAAAATTTGTACATAGGAACATGGTAATGAATAATATAATTAAAATGTTAAGGGAAATATGGTGAATGACAGATAACATGAATGTTGATATCGAATAATGTGGGAAAAATACCCTTTTAATGGATTAATGTGACTAAATTGGTGAATATCCAACACCATGGCTTAGAAACAATAGTATCTTCAAAAGAACTATGGTTTAAAAGTGTATAGATATCTGAATACATGAATTTTCATTTTTATGAGACCAATGAATTAAATCCTTCATAATGTTTTGTAAATAGCATATATATAATCTAGTATATCCCCCATGTGTGTAAAACTAGGTTCATAACAATGTCCCATTAATCATGCATCAGGATGATGAACATGATATATTTGGCCAACTATTTTTAGGGTTATAACCTCTAGATTCATCTGATCCAAAAACCATAACCACTTGTTTTATCTATATAGGTATTCCTTTTCTTAGTAAACTACACCCACGTTATATCAAAAAAAAATGGATACTTCTATTGTTACAGGATAGTTCAAGCATTATAACAACATAAAAAAGGCTATAATGAGAGGGAGTAACTGATATATAATCGAAAATATTTTAGATACCATATAATTAAAATCTTTTATTCATATGAAAATGAATCTTAAAATAGAATATTACAAAGGAATTACAATTTTAAATTAAAGAGGAGGAGTGGAAAAAACCCATACATTGAAATAGTAATGTATTAGGAAAAGGATATAATGAGAGTGGATGAATAAAATATCATTTAACACATATACAATAGATATTCATACCATGGAATAAATTGAATTTTATTATAGGAAAAATTAATTTAAGATGAAAATATAACAAAGGTAATGTACATAATATTTAAAGGGGAGGATTAAGGAAACCATTACATTTGTAAGAAGCTACATACAACTTTAGTGAGTCTCTTTATAACCTCCAAGAAAACATGGAGAGATTATTGGGAATTATAAGAAGAATTTGTTCATGATCAATGATTTTAGTGTGGATAGTTTTGATGTAATGAGTGGTTATTTATACTTGAGGAGGGGTGGTTTTTATTTTATTAAATAATGATTAATGTGTATTTAAGGATATCCACATTTGGGGGAAATTTATTTCAATGATAATTAATATTAAATTTTTTTATCATGGGCATTCCAAACCCGAAACACCCATTTAATGTTTTCATTCTTAGTTTTCTTATGTCTACCTTTTCATTTTAAACTTTTACATTGGTTTACATATACTACGATAACTCTTTTTTTCCAGGATACATTTTTTGTTCTTGAAAATAAAATAAACCTTATTTAAAAATTATGAAATTATAATTCCAAATACTCAATAATTTTTTCATGTATCAATTTATAATATAGATGAAAATTAATTATAATATGATACATATATAATATATAAAAATAATTTTTTAAGAAAATATAAAATCATGGTACAAAAAAGGTTAATCATGTGTCTATTAAGGTAATGAATTATGTATTTTATTACTAAACAAGCAGTTCATGATTAATAAGAAGTATTAATAAATTTTAAATCATTATCATATCATGATATATCATAAGAGTTATTGTATTTCATAAAAAACTATATTTTCACTTCTTACCTAAAATATCAAAATTTATAGAGAATATTCTTATATAAACTATAATATTATTATGAAATACATAATCCAAAATTTATATTAATTTTATCAAAATAATAATATAAATATTATAATTTTATTGTATAAATAAAATGACTTATTTATTGAAAATAAATAGTTTATTTGATATAATTTTTTTTAATTATAAAAACATCATAAGTATTTGTTATTACATATTATCATAATAAATATTTGAAAATATAGTTTTATGAAAATAAAATTTATATAAAGAATTTATTTTATCATTATTTTAATGAAAATTATACATTTTTATAGATTATAAAAATTGAATAAAAAATAATCCCAATTTGCACATTATTTCACTAGCAATAATAATAAAATAAAATTTAATGATTAATTATAATAATGACAATAGGATTTATTGAACTATGTTCCTTCCACTGAAACACCATATATCCTAATAAATATACAATAATTCTATTTTCATCACTCACTACTTAACCTATAAAGTATCTCACACATCCTTTGATAATGTCAATTATTTTCTAATATATACACTATCTTTTTTACACTCATTGTGGAAGGATAAATTTTCATGGGGTAATTAAAGCCTACTAAGTTTCTTATGGGTAATTTAATATACTTTTACATTTATATAACATTACTATTCCTAGTTTTATTATTCTATATCAACATGTTTCGCGTAATGTTTTTATGATATGTAAAAGTATTTATATATTATAAAATATTCATTATAAAATATGATGTACTTATATTAATAAAGGAATTTTCAATTAATTACATTCTACCGCCTTAATGAAATTACATCTTCACAATTTTACACCTAGAATGACACATTTTTAAACCAAAAATTTAGTTAAATTCAATATTTTTAAAGGAAATGTTATGAATACATGTAGATGATAATCTTGGGGGGCTATATTAATTATACATAATATAGTCCAATATATTAATTTTTTATCTATCAATGTATGTATACCAAATAATTTGAATCATAATTGTAAAAAATAACCAAAATATGCACGGATACAACTGAGGATCCCCTTAACTATAGTTATGGATATTGTTCTAAACATACAATATTTTTAATAGATCACATGAATTAAAAGAACTCCTGTGATCAAACTTTTAGTGTATTTGGCAAGATTGTACATTTACAACTAGACACACCATGCAAATAAATTCCTCCAACTGGATTCTCCACATATGTAACTCTCCCATATAAATACAATTGATTTAAATTCCTATGTAAAATGGGAAACAAAAGAAAGGGGTGAGCTCTAAATCATGGTAAGGGATAAACAATGTATAAGGACTATAAATGAACATCTGGGAAATAACATGATTATTTATATTAGATCATGAACATAAAGACCAGAGTCATGAACTGATCATATGAACAAGATATGTAACATGTTCATAAGTTCATGAGATTTAACCCATGATGCATAAAATGGAAATGATTCTTTGACATAAAAAATGATACATTCATAAACATATCTACATATCTCGTCACTGGGGTGTTGTGAAACATATTACCAATTCTTTTGACCATTTTATCATAACACCTTACCATGGAAAAATGCCAAGGTATTATGAACATAACAGCAATATAGATAAATTATTCACCCAATTCATTGGATCACTCTCAGGGGGTCACCCTTAATTTTCCTTAATTAATTTGTTCCATATAAGTAAAAAATATATAAATCAAATTAAAATCATAGCCTAATCCAATGGAAAATAAATATGAATTCAATGAAAGTAACTCTCTATGTAAATGACCTTTAATGAAGAAACTAAATAATAGGGTATTTACACTATATACAATACATGGTATGTGGTTAAGAAAAAATAATCCTAGTAAGTCAATGGATGATTATCTAGGTGAAAACCCATCAATCAGAAAAATCATACAATGGTATCCACTGAGGTAAAATATGAGAAGAAAAGGTATTCATAACTAATGATATGGAATGAAAAGGCCAATTATGAATCATTGGACATATATATCATATTTAAACCATACCAGATTCATATAAGAAAATTGAAATGTAGTATAAAAGTAAAATCCATATTATATATAAATATTGGTAAAGAACATGAAGTTTATATCAATTGGGTGGGAAAGATACCCATACAATTTATTAATGTGGATATCACGGTGAATATCCAACATGAATCTTTTAAAACTATTTTTTTTCAAAAGAAATAAATCTTTAAGATGACTAGATACCTATGTAAATAGAGTTGTGGAAGTTGGTGTCCAATGCATTGAAGCCTTTATAATTCCCTTTAAATAACATTTATATCTTCAAAACATATTCTCTAGCAGTGTCAAACTACGGGTGAAGTAAGGGTACATTCACAATGTAGTGGTATGATGACTAGGTTATACCCGACCAAATATTTTTAGGGTTATAAACCCTATATTCATCTTATCCAAAATAATATCCAATTTTAGTATCCATACAGAGATTTCAATTCTTATAAAATCACACCCATAATAGTTCCCAAAAGTTTGAGAAATTTTTATAGTTATGTGATAGTTAAGGAATAAAAACGTATTTGATTAAAATACAATGATTGTGATTAAGTAATATATCATTAAAAATTATTCAAAAAACATTCAATATAAATTTTTTTGTATATGAAATGGAAATTAAAATTAAAAATAACAAAAGATTTTCAATTAAAAATTAAAGAGGGTGATTGGGGGAAACCCTTACTTAAGCATAGTAACTTCTTAGGAAATGTTTATAATGAGTGGGAACGAATAAAATCCCTTTTAAGAAATATAAAATGGAGGATTATAAAATGGAATAATAATAATAGAATTTAATATAAATAAATTAATGATGATTATATAACAAAGATAAATAACTTGAAAAGGCAAGAGGAGGATTAAGGAAACTCTTTCCTTTGGAAGAAGCTTCATAAAGATATAGGGAAATTCCATAGAACCTTTGAACCCCCTTGGAGAGACTCATGGTGAATATAATGATGGTGGATTCATGCTTAATGGATTTTGTGTGGATAGTGAGGAGAGGATGGGTGGGTCATTTTACCAGAGGAGGTGTGGTTTTATGTGACTAAATAATGTTTATTTTTTTAAGGACAACCAATTTTTGGTTGAATTAATGTAAACAAATATATATGGTAATTAATTATAAAAATTTGGTTTAAATACATTCCAAACATTAAAATACCATTTAAAATTTTTATTTTTATATTTTCTAAGTCATTATCTTTTAATTTTAACCTTGTGGGTTATTTTACCTATGCAATGGTAGTTGGTTTTCAAAAATGAAGAATTTTTTGTGAAAAAAAAATGAAATTTCCATTATTAATAAATATATTACATTTAATTAAAAATATTTGATCCATTTTTACTATTTTAATGTCTTAAAAATATATAAAATTATTCTAACTTGATACTCGTATAATTCGTAAAAATGTTTTTTGAGAAGATAAAATCAAGTTTCCCAAAATACTAAGAACGTGTTTATAAAAGTTATTAATTTTTTACTATGATATTATGTAATGAAATTTTGATCAATGAAGATTAAAAAAATTTATATCATTATTATATCAAAAGTGTTATGGTATTGTGTAAAAAATGGCATTTTCACTTTTTACATGAAAAATAAAATTTTTTAAAAAAATTGTCATAAATTCACCATAAGATAATTACAATGTGTAGAATAAAAAAAATTATTTAGTTTATAAAAACAATAAGTTAAATATTATAATTTTATATTTTAAATAAACCAGTTATTTATTGAAAATTTTATAGTTTTCATAACATAAAGAACGTTATGACTATTATAAAAATCCCATAGGATTTTTATAATTTATATTATCATCTTAATGTATTTATTAGATAATTTTTTGAAAAAAAAATTATTGAAAAAATATCAATTTAACATAATCTTTATTGAAATTGAATATTTTTATAGTTAACAATACTAAAATCACAAATTATTCATATCTATCACTTTACAATTATAACAATAATAATGTCCAATTTTCTTATCGATTAAGGGTAATAATTTCCATAGGAAATATTAGATAATGTTCCTAATAATGAAGGAAAATATTTCCATATATATATAGCAACATTCTCTTTTCGTCACTCACTATTTCACATACCAAGGTTCTTACACATCCTTTGATAATGTCAATTGTTATCATAGTTCTACTCTTTATATTTAGAGTCATTATGGAATGAGTTGTATTTATAGGAATATTAAAGCCTATGAAATTTCATTTAGTTAATGTTCTATTATCTTTTGTGTATATCACATTACAATGCCCACATGTAGTAGTCCATATCAACATATGATGTGTAATGTTCTTATGAAATGTAAAATTCTTTCTAATATCTTCTATTATATAATAGTTATTCTAAATAATAAGTTCTGAAATTATTAAGGGAATTTTCATGCCATTTCAATCTTCCCCCTTAATTAAATTCCATCCATGCAAGATCACTCATTGAATGAGACTTAATGAACATAAAATTTTATATAAATTATATATATAAAAATGAAACATTCGGAATATCTAGTTGATGGTAATCTAATGGGTCCATACTAGTTATACATAACATAGTCTGCAAGAGAAAATTATTATCCATCTAAGGCTCCATACCAAAATATTAGGAATCCTAATTCCAAAAGAAACCAAACACTTCTCTGAACCAACAAGGACACCACATACCCACACATCTGGATCTGTTTTTTAACATATATATTTTTTTATACATCATATTAATTAAAAAACATCATAAATAAATAGTTTTATTACATTAGGAACTAGGTACATTTACAACTAAACAAAAATAAAAGTACAAATTTTTTCCACAAATATTCCCCACATATTTTACATTTTTTAAAAAAACCAATGGATTACAATTCATGGAGAAATAGAAAAACATAAAAATGGGTCTATAAATCAATTTAAGGGATAAACAATGTATACATGGAATAAATTAAAATCATGGGAAAACATGTGGCTTAATATGAGAACATGAACAGGAGGACGAGATTGATCATAAGAATAGGAGACATAATGTGATCATAAGTACATGAGGAATAACATGAAAATGTGGATATAACATTAACATGAGACATTCATAAACATATCACCATAGATCATCACTAGTGTATCGTAAAACATATTTCCATGGCTTTTGACCATGGTATCATAAAATATTTTTTGCAACTTCCCCTGATTTGGAACTCTCTCACGTGGCCAAAAAGGGTAGGTTATGATACTCTTAAGCATTCATACTTATAATCAAGAGGTTTTCAACTAGTAACGGGGGTATAAAAAGATTACTAGTGATACTATAACCGTAATTATGGAGTTAAAACAAAGTATAATAATCAATAACAACAAATAAAATTTCAAACTGAATAATTAATAGAAAAATAGAATGCAGTAGAAACCCATAATAGAATGCAATAGTATTATCCAACAAATAATAGAGGAATAATGTGATGGAACATTGGAATGTATCTTTATTTCTTACAAGAAACAATACAAATAAAAGACTGGTATAATCAAATTAAGACACAATAGTCTATGCTCTCAAACACCATGTTTTTCCCATCGTCAAACTCCATCCCATATAGTATGAAAACAATCAATATCAAGGTTCTTTGTAGTTTTCCAAATGTATATTAATATAAGCTTCAAAGGTAAAAAATGGAGGCCCAAATAGGGTATGAGTAAAACACTATATGTCAAAATGATCATATAAAAACAAACCATCCTAGTAATAAGTGCTTCAAATAAGAAAATAATCATGTGTATTAAATAATTAAACAATTAAATTAATACCACATCAACATGCTTCAGCACCATGCAATAATATCTCAAAGAATGTCGTACAGCTATTTCATCCATAACCATACAAAAAACACTAACATATCCATCCTGAATTCCTTACTGCTATATGTATGAGAATGTCTTACCAATATTCTAACCACAAAATTATAAAAAAGATATATCTTAACAACATAGTTCTAACCATATATATAGTCATTTCAACATTTATTCTAGGCCGATCATTATATATAATCATTTTATAATTCAACTAGTCCAAGCCCACTATATTAGAATTTCAGCAATCTGCTGGTCTAAGTTTTATATATAAGTATTTCATCATTCTAGTGGTTCATTCATGTTATATAATCATTTCAAAATTTATCACAGGATCAAGACCGATATATGTGAATTTAAGCATTTAATCATAAAATGAGTCATAACAATAAATATATCACAATATCACATCATATTGATCGATGGAAAATTATGAAAATTTCTATTTAACTTTCATTTAATAAATTCATATATCAATTGATCATAACTAGTAACAATGAAGTTATTCTCAATGAACAAGCTAATGTATGGTGAAATTATATCATGAAAACACCCACAATACATGTCATGTGAAACACACACTAATCCATTAAAAATTAATTTATTTTGAAGGATTTTATCACCCAAATGAAAGCCACAAGCTCAGTCAATAACTAATTGGAGCCATAGGTCTCCAAAAAACAATTCAATTCCATCATTGAATTTATTCAGCAAATGATATGTGGTCACATTTGAAGCATTTCACATAATGGACAATTATCAATGCATATGGTTAAATTTCAGAGCTATTCCCATTAACTGAAAACCAACAACACATCCAATCCAAAATTCCCATATGGAAGAAGGTGAATATGATGAAAATAATGTTTTAAGATAAAAAATGATCAATATCAAATCCAAAAATGCACACTAACAGGGGATTGCGCTACAATATTTGGATGAATAAGGTGTAGAAAGGAAAATAATACCAAAACCACTTACAATGGAAGAATTTCATTACCATGATTTCTAGGAGGGGTGCTGGAACTCAAAAAATATATAGAGGGGTTACCTAGGTCGAGAGGATAAGTGTAACATATAGTGTATGGAAAAATAATCCACACAACATAATTTAAGACCACATATTACATAATTACAAGTTGTGAAATATAGTTACACGTCATGTTATTATTTTTAATAGGAAATGCTAAAAACATAACAATTCGGCAGAATATTAAAATTTTCTAAACATTTCAAAAATTGTAATCCATTTTACACAATTTTTAAATGTTATATAGATGATTGTTCACCTCGTTTCCTTATAATACAACATAAACCCTCTATAAAGATTCTCAATACTCCAAGAACTCATTGTACCACTTGACCAATTTATACCTAGACTCCATTAAAATAATGAAGCATACATCTCTAGAATTTAAATAATTTTCCCCAACAAAGACTCTCCACTTGGATCCTCTCCGGTTTTCTTCTGTTTCTTCACAGCTTTAGACTGTGTTTATTCAAACAAGTAATCTAACATGACCAATACTCAAACACTAATGTTTTAGAAATGAGATAAAACTCAACGGAATTAACTTTAATGAAGAAATAATATTGATATGTACTTGTAATTAAATGAGATCTTACAACCTCCCCACCATATATAAACTCATCCCCGAGCTTCTCAAATAATCACTCTAGTGTATGACGGAACAGTTATATCCACTATGATCAAATATAAGACATTTATTCCTTGGTATCATTCTAAAATCTCCCATGATATCACTACACCTAAACCAGTGGTATAGTCTTACCATGGTGATACTTCTCCATACAGTCCACAATCTGTATCAAATGCTTGTCAAAGGATTAATTAGCAATATGCTTGGCGTTTTCTATGTCTATCATGTGATAAGGTTTAAAATAATATCTATAAATATGTGAAAAATGAAAAACATAATTCCTGAAACTATAAGGATGTGGAAGGAATAAACAGTATGCCACTAGTCTAACCTAATCCACTATCTCAAATGGCCTGAAAAACCTCAGTGCTAGATTTCCCTTTTTTCGGATACGACATTTCCCTAACATTGATGAAACCCAATTGTAAACTTTGAGACTAAACATAAACTCCGTATTTTTTCTCCTATGGTTAGAATATTATTTTTTCCTTCTATTCTCAATCACCAACCTTTATCTTGCCAACATAACATGATAAAATGTCTCCTCCATTATAATTGGGCCAAAAAACATTGACTCACATGGATACAACCACAAAAGAAGTAAACGACATTTAATTCCATAAAAAGCTTCAAACGGTTCCATATATAATTATTACATTAATTTTTTATTATATAAAAACCCATGAGTGATATATTCTACTCCCACAAACCACAAAAATCTTGAATAAAAGCTTGAAACATTTCCTCCAAAACCAAAATAGTCCTCTTAGATTAACCATCTATCTGAGGATGATAAGTCACACTGAAAATAACTTTTAATCTGAGATTCTTATAAAGAACCTTCTACAAACAAGCTGTGAAATGAAAATCTCTGTCTGAAATGCTAATCCCTGGAACACTATGAATATGAACTAACTCATGAACATAAGGACTGTTCATACCATATACTTTGATTGTCTCCCAACTAAGAAAAAGTGGGATACCTTCATCATTCAATAGGTAATCACCCATATAACATATGTTTTAGGTTTTTACTTGGAAATACTAACAAAAAATCCATAATTATATCATTCCATTTCAAATCAGTAAATGGAAAATGCTGAAAAACCCCAACTGGCCTTCAATGCTTGACCTTATCCTACAATAAAGTGAAACATAATTCAAAAAATCCTTCTACATACATATTTATGAATTACAACTGTTATTGTATATATAGATCATGATACAAATATTTCAATCCAGGATGTACAAAACATCTTGAATCATGAATCTACCTCATCATATCATCACACTGGCATGTTGGAATTCATACTTGGACAAGTAAAAGAAGAGAATGAAACTACTTAGAGACCATTCGGATAAAGTCTACCACTATTTAAGTTTTCTCTTAGAACAAGTACATCAGGATTACATAACATCCCAATAATGATCCTATCAAAAATAATGTGTATAAAAGTAATAAAATTTACATCTACTCATCCCTAAGACTCATGGACGCCATTATTCTTGTCTATAAAGAGAGCCATTAACCCCCATTTGTTTAATAAATCCTACACTACCTAGGTATTCTTCTTCTATCTCAATGTGTCAACAATTACATTTCTCATTCCTGATGTATATTCCAATTCAAAGTCGAAATATTAAAAATACTCTAACCAAGTCCTCTTCTGAAATATTAGGTCTCACTAAGAAAATATGTGCATTAGGCTCTTGTGTTCCAAGTTTACCAGAAAACTCTCACCCATAAGATAATGCCTCCAAAATCCTAGTTCACGTAGCACCGTTGCAAACTCTCTGTTGTGAGTATTAAAATTCCACTCATGTTTACTCAACTATCTATTTTAATAAGCAACCAATCGGTCCTCCTACATTAGAATTTATCCAACTCCTACTTCATATGTGTAATATTACATATTATTTGCTTTAACAAGAATAGGTAAATTTGGGATTGGTGTAGACATCAACCTGCCTTTTAGCTCCTGGAAGTATCACTTTCATGTATAATACCAAAAAAACAATCCCTAATAGGTCATACCACACATCGATAATTATAAATGGGGGAAATCCTATAAAAATCGCCAATAATTCACTATTAAACAAAAAAATCATTGATTAATGAATATAGTTGTTAGAAGATCCCTAGATACCATGGATGAAAAATTCATTGGATCCCTTGACACACCTTACTCTAAGATTATTTGGCCCAATAATTACACTTTATTAATCGAGATACTACATTTTGAGTGCTTGGCGTAAACCTAATGCTCTATAAAATTACTATAGAGGATTTATAGACGTTTTCATGATGTTCTGATGAATGGTAGTGCACTATGATATCATTAACATAACCAAAAAAAGCAGTGCAAAATAGGATGAAAGTAGCATATTCATCATGTCCATGAATACCTTGAGTGCATTGGTCAAACCAAGGAACATCACGACGAACTCATATAGGCCATAAAATCAACTAAAAGTTGCCTGAGGTATGTCTAATGGTATCATTAAATCAAATAAATACTAGATAATATTTTTTCACCACTTTACAGATCGAATAAAAATTGATGCATAGAATATGATACAGGTCTTTTACCATAAATAGGTTCAATATCCAATAATTCACACATAAGAACAAATATCCACCATCCTTCATGGAGAAGGGAACTGTAGAACCTGAAGGAGATCTACTAGGCCATATAAGAACCATAGTATCTAGATCATCCTACTTAACATTCACCTGAAGAAGCCTTTTTGGTTTCATTATAAAAGTCAGGTTATAAAATATCATTTCTCTAGGCACCAACTTCATCGTAAACTCAATCTATCACTAGGGTGGTAAGTCATGTAACACATCAAGAAAGTCATCTTAAAAATGGTGTCTCATAGGATTAAAATTATCCTACTATATTCCATCATCTTCTAGATAAATATTAGCAATATAATCCATGAGATAATCTAATATTCACTAAATTGTCCTTCTACGACTAGCCTGATCATCGCACTCACCCTTGGGAGAATAGATACCTCATTCTAGAGATAAAAATGTAACAATACTAAGATAATACTTGATATATTCCTCATATAATAATAAAAAATCCATACAAATAATTAAATCAAATGCGGTCATTTTCAGCATGAGTGTTTCCCCAAAGAAACATTAAACACCATTCTCTAGAGAACATGCCTTGCAATGTTTCACATTCACTAACTGCCCTCAAAATTGTGTTTCGATGGTCATTAATCCATCCATGATTTCCACATCCAATAAATAATTTTTTACAAAAAGGGAAGGTAAAAAACCAATGTGATGCTATTATGTCAACAAAACATAGGAAAGGGTAGTTGATACATGAATTATAGCTCTAGCGGTATGGAATCCTACATCCACACTAGCCATAGTAGTCTACATAAACTATGGCTGGTGAGCACCTCAACTGTAGACTCCAGCATAAATACCATATGTCTTATGCTATGGATGGTACTATTGATCCTATACAGGAGTTTCACAGCCCCAACATCAACCAGAACGTCTTTTGGAACTCCATCTACCGGTCTACTACAAATTAGCATAGTCCTTCCTAGACACTAGTGTCAATCATGTTCCCCTACAACTATTGTAATGTTCTATTCCCCTATAAAACATATGTAACTAACCCAATGAACTATAAGTCCGACACTTCAAATCATGGTATGGACACCGAGTCTCTTTTTGATCCGTCTTTCCACACTGATAGCACTAAAATGAAACATCATTTGTAAATGGATACCCACTACCCTAAATTATCTGAAATATATTTTCCTCTAGAGAGATACAAAAACTATTCTTCTACTGAAGAATAGTTCACAGTTTCCTTGTTGAAATAGCCCAACAACTTCAGGGGGCCACTCATATAATCCCTTGTATGATGAGTCCTTGATTAATCACATTTGAAAAACTAATCAGATAGAACATGTTCACCTGTGACATTATCTCATAGTGAATACCATTCTACAAATTTCTTTCCATAGATATCTCAATAGCTACCAACAAATTCACAAATCACTATAGGTCAACAAAGCATTCAGCATAGTCCAACATCGATATGTGATCTTGTTTCAAGTGAATGAACTCATTATCCATCTCATCCCTGAACATATAATGATAGAAATAGAAAAGGAACTTCATCTCATAGTCTATCTATGATAACTGCCCCAATTGACCTGCCTACTCCAGAATATCCTACCAATGCTTGGCTAGTCTAGGAAGAATATCCATAGAAGTCCCCACCCTCTTATTTATGAGAGTATAAAGATTCAAGAATATAATCTAGAATGACTCAACCCGTATCTTGGCTTCATGGGGGCCTCCCTCCCTAGTGAATGTAGGATTATTTTGTAGCTGAAAAATTCTTATGAGCATAAAAATTGATGGCACAGTGTGATGAATCACCCAACCCATATATTTCATGACCCTCGTGAAGATGGCATGATGATGAACATCCATATGGTCCTCACGAACTACAAGAATCTATTGTTTAGATTTATTAAGAGTATGATGATTTCTATAGCATTTAAGGTCTACTGAAAGATTTGAAGGAGGCATTTCCTATATAAGAAAAAAACACTCCATAAAATAATGGATACAACCAGGTCAAACTCAACATGTGATCATAAACGAGAACCACTAACTCATGCTCTCCATAAACAAGTATTAAAACTATTTTCCCATAACAAAACTGTTATTTATTTTATAATATTAAACAGATATATCAAATCACAGTTCAATAGGACAATATATATCACACGAAAAATAAATATGTCCCTATTATTAACAATGCATGTCAATTTATCCATATGTGACTATTATAGTGCATGTATACACATCTTACGCCATACATGGCCAAAAGAGTAAATCATTATAAATAATAACATCATAGAGTAATAACCTCACATATCATGAGAGAAACCCAGGGTGAATTAACATCAATTGTAACCCCCACATAGTATAAACAACTATCCCATCCATGGGTACTCAAATTTTCTCTCATACATGTGTTATAAATTTAATTATCTCTTTACCTTATTTCCTTCGTTCTTTATTTTTTCCTTTCTATTATGTTTGGTAAATGGTATGTTGAGATCATGCCTTCTTTGATGTGAAATAATGTGTTTTTCCTTTATTTGAAATATCTTGTATTGTATTTTAAATGATGTGGCCCTTATCTCATGTGTTTCAGATGAACCCAAGACAACCCATCAGTGTATGGACCCATTGTATTTTCACATTTCCAAGCATGCATTTGAGTTGTTCCCATGACCTTTTCCTTGACCTTTCCCCTTAAACATTATTGGTGGAATTTACAAGTTTTAATTGAGTTCATTATTTGGTTATGATGAATAAATTTTATTTGGATGACTTAAATAAGATAGTGGCATGCTTTAATTAAAATTTTCAAGTCACCTTCCTCAACAGATTTACAATAAATAAATTTTCCATGTTTAAGAAAATTGTGTGGGATGAATGGAGTAGGATGGAACACACAAAATGATATGGTATTATTTTAAATGTATCAAATGGTTTTAAAATGATATGATCCCTTGGGGTTGTAATACCACACCCCTTTTATATTACTTATTATAACATTATTTTTTAAATGTAATGGTTTAAATGATATTGAACATGATCGTAAAATGTAAATGGACTATATAAATTATTATGTATGGGACTAAACGAAGCTTTCAAGTGGTACATATGATATTCTTTATAGAGGCTGTGAGTGATTTTAATGGAGGTATTATGAGCATATAAACTCAATGATCCTTTTCATCAATACTGAGAATGATGGGAAGGGGGGTCCGATGATAATGGAGACTCAACACTCCTTTACAACAATATTGAAAATTATGATAATGTATGAGAAATAAGAATAGATACCCTATGATCCATTACATATATACTAAGAATGATCTAATGGAGGTCTTATAAGCATGGTGACCAAATACTCTTTTTCTAAAATACATATAATGATGCTAAGGGAGGACTGATGATAATGGAAGATCAATGTTCCTTTGCCTCAGTATTGAAAATAGTGATAAAGGAGGTACGATGATCATGGAAAATCTACACTCCATTATATAAATACTAAGTAGGATGGTATAGGAGGTTCAATGGGTATGTAGACTCCACATTCCATTACATCAATTCTAAGAATAGTGATAAGGGCGGTTTGATGTGAAAGGAGAGTCAACACACCAGTACATCTGTATTGAAAGTGATGATGATGGAAGTCTGATGGGCATTCAGATTAAATTATTCTTCATATCAATTCTATGACAGTTATAAAGTGAGGTCCAATAAACATTCTGACTCAATTCTCCTTTACATTAGTGCTGAAAATGAGGCTATAGGACGTTTGATTTGGATGGAAACTCAAGGCTCCCTTAAATCGAGATGTCAGGCATACTAACACATGGGTAGAACTTATCGGCTAATATATTGGTAGGGGATTCATCCATGTTATTTCCATTTCCACTCCACCAATTATATATATATAAATTACATACATACATACATATATATATATATATTCATGAAATGTTCAAACATATTCAAATCAGAAGACGTAGCAGGTATATCCATCATGTTTCTCTTAGGGACATAGATGAGAGATTATTTATTTATTAAACATTATAGCTATTCTTTTATACATGAACATTTTTTAATTTATACATAATTTTTTGTATTGGGCTAGACATTGTGGATTCCGGCCTAATGATATTTATATCTCATACCCTACTCGAGCCGCTATTACACTAGGGTACCCAATTAGACTCTCTTGTTCAAAGGAATGTGGACCGTGGAGAATTTCTTATGTTGTATGATTGTACCAATGAGTTAGGGTCAATGGACCAAGTTAGATCTTGGGATGCTCATGGAGATCCGCTTTAGTTTTTTAAATTCATTAATTTAATTGAGTCGTATATTGTACTTTGTATTAAATCAGGCAATATGTTTACTTTATTAACTTATGTATCATCATCGATCATGCATGATTTGTATGAATTGTCATTTTCCACTATTTATCAAACTACTATTGGGATTATTTCATTACTTTATTATCCGTTATTTATTGCTTCTATAGCTGCCTATATTTTATTTTCTGATAATACCATTTTTCATCTCTGATAAGAGGGTATAGCCTCCCCACTATCACCTCTCAAGACTCGCACTAAAATTTGGAAGACTCTAGTGTATGGGGGAATTCATGAGGCCATGTGACCCCCCAGTTCGGCAACCTGTTCGATGGTAATATAGGTTGGGATGTTAGAAAGTGGTATCAGAGTAGTTTTTATCCTTTTTCAGATAGTATTAGGATGGAATATTGGAGACAATGAATGTTTCATGTCTTGGTTAATATATTTTCTTGTAACTAATCACCCCACATATGGGAAATGACCAAGTGACAAGGGATGGGATTATTCTTTATCATTTTCCTATTACAGATGATATGATTTCACCTTGAGTGATTGGATTAATATTTGTTTATTATGATTTATGAAGTATATGGTATTTTAACCATTATCTTATTTCATGATGGATTAAGCATTTCATGCATAATTCTAGGTATATTGGGATTAACATGTAATTCATGTGCCATTCCATGTATTTTCATTTTGTAGGTTTCCTATTGATTTGATTGTGTTCCTTGAGTGTATCTCATCCAGCCTACCTATTTAGCATTCTTCCTTTAATTTAAATATATTTTTATTATCATTATCCTGTGAGAAATATTCCTTTATTTTTTTATTACATCTTGTTTTTACAGGATGTCTACATTTAGTGACATGCTATCCTTGTTTAAATATATAATTAATGGTTTGGTTTTACTTTTTTATATACTTTTTTTATTGAGATAAATTGATGAAAATTTTGAATGAATGGGAAATTTTTTTTATGTATGGTATATGTGCACCTTATAACTTGGGAATGTTCACCTGTATGTTCAAACCATCTTGATTAATCTATATATACATACCTTTTTGGGTTGTTCTTAAAATGTGAAGGGTGGAAAATTAAAATTCTGTAGTTTATTATTTGAGGTAGATAAATGCCAAACTATGACCTGAATGGGAACTTTATGTATTGGTAGATGATCTCCCATATAACTAGACCATTGTATATGATCATGATAAAATTATGAATTATGATTGGTATTGGTTAATGGGATAAATTCATATATCCTTGGAGTGTATTGGTGATCCATGATTTGGGAAATATAAACCCATATTAAATGTATTAGAATATTTTATCTTGACATGTTTCTAAATGAAAATTCCAATTTGTTTTAATCTAAAATGAATTGGTTAAAATATTAACTATAAAAATAGACCCAAGTTTTTCAATTAGAGTATGTATCTTATGAGGTGCCCCTTTTTTTTCTATTCTAATTTTAGATACTATGGAAACTACTTTTGGGTTACTTTTAAAAGATCCTAGGATGGCATAGTGGGACCCTTGTATGTCACCTTATATGTTAAAAGTAATTTTATTATTAAATTTCATTATTATGCCTCAATTTCAAGAAGTTTGAAAAGTTTTTAAATGATGTTTTATGAAACATGCATTTTTTCTCTTGGGGTGTTGGTAAAAATCATATACCTTGTGTTTTCTTTTTAAAATAATGGTACATGATGTTTTGATTAATAATTTCTATGATTACTGATTACATGAGATTAAATGTAATGGGCTTGGAAATAGAAATTGTACTGGTGTACTCTTTTTAAAACCCCCATATAATTGTAGTTTGGGTTTCTCCAATGATTTACTTAGAACGGAAACATGAGACTTTTTTAGGCATTATTTTTTCTAGACATGGCTTAGGCGATCTTCTTTTGAGAAATATGACATTTTTTTTTCATTACACAGTGGTTGGGTAAGAATTTTCAATTTGTAAGGGGATGTCCCCTACTAGGTAAAACCACTGATTTTAAATTCCATTTTAAATACTATTAGATGTCTAAAATATTGTGTTGTTCACCTATCTTTTTCCATTATAGGTCTCTTGACATTTAAATGACACCATCATTGGGATGGGTGGTCATTGTTTTTTTGTCATTTATTCCAGGTATCAACATAAAGAAATGCTCAGTTTTAGTTGGTATACATGCCTCGAGTATGGTCAGATACATCAATAGTCATTAAAACAATATTTTTACTCAGTAATGGATGTCTTGGTATGTCATCATCTATGTTAATGTTCATATGGTAATATAATATGTTGGTCCAAATATTTTATGTTGTTAGATATGGTCTTAGGTCATCACATAGTAGTGTGTCCTAGTGTTAATGAATCAGTTTTATCCCAATGATTTGGATGAATATTGGGAGAATCATGTGTTTTTACATGACTGCCTCATTGTATTGGATTTCTTGTATGCTTTGGAGTTTCGATCATGGCTCAGAGGAGTGTCACACATTCGTTAAATTTTTCTTTGATCGAGTGGGTATCAAAGTGTCAGTTTAAAACTTCTTTTAACTGCTATTACACTTTTATGGTGGGTTTTGTCCTGTAGGTTATGATTGATATGTTCCTTTCAAAAAAGATGGAAAACACAAAGAAGGACCATTAAAAATGGTTAGTTTTTTCAAATTTCATTTAGTCTTGTTAGTTTTAATCATGTCGGTGCATGTTAAGCCGCATCACATTACTCTAGTTTGTAGTGTATGTGACCCCTTAGAAGAACTGTCCGTCTTAGATAAACATTGGTGGTAACTTTATTGATCATATAATTCCATGTTTATTAATGGAATGTTTTTGGTTAAATGATGGTGTGTCAACAAGTGAAGCCTAGATTCTTTCAAAGAAATTTAACCATATGTAGTCTGATTATTATTATTTTCAGTGATCATGTATTTTTTTAATTGATTCCATGTAAACTCCCTTTTTTACTCTTCCCTAAGTGAAAATTGTGTCCCCTATCTTTAAAATGGCCAAAACACACTAAGAGTGTATTGGTCTTACATTGCACTAAATCTTTAAAATCTGTTGAGCTTGTTTGGGGGTTATCTTTTAGTTTTTCTAATTAGATGCATGTTTTCATTTATGGTTTGGTTAGGAATGTCAATGAAAGTGAGGTATGTACTTTGGTGGAAGAGTTTTTGGTGTATACAAGATTCCATGGGAGGTGGCATCACAGTTCATCTTGTACAAGGTCCAGTGGCTAAGGCGAGCATCCTCATTAATGGTCACCCAAAGTGGACCAACTAGTTGTCTCTCTTGTTTTGTGAATATAGTGAGTGAAGAACCATTTTAAAGAATGTCTTTGGGTGAAAATGAGTATGTAATGCATCATCATGAGCCTTTAATGAAAATTGGAATCGACCTATCTGGGTGAGTTCGATTGTGAATCGACCATTTAGTAAGTTCCAAATCACACTAGGAGCATCATGAAATTATTAGAGAATTATTTAAATGGAAATTCCAATGTTGAAGATTATGTGGTTCATAAATTTTCTATTCTAATGCTAATAAATAAGGTTAGTATTTCCTTTTGCTGAATGTTTAACGAGATGATGATGTGACAGTGTATCTAGATAAACAGTCTTGGGTAAGAGAATTCTTGGTGATTAGGTGGAATAATGGACATTGGCTCGTGTTTTGATAGCATAAGATGTGGTGTGTTTAAAGGGATTGAAGGTGTTGTGTTAGGAGTTTTTAAACCAAACATGACTATTTAGACAAAGAATCAAAACCCTTGTAGGTTGGCTAAATATTCCATTGTTCCTGAATGATTCTCAGAGATGAGAATTTATAAGATGGGAAGGTTGTAATGATCCATGTTTTTTACCAGAAAAAAACAAATGATTTATAACTTTTTCAATTACTGGGAGGTATGAATTTTGATCTGAGCTTCAAAATTAATTTATGACATTTGGAACATTTTAAAATGATGTTGTTGGATATGGGTAAATCCCGAAACAATTCCCAGGTTTCTAGAATAGCTTCTGGAGAACCGTACCTGAAACATCACGTTTTTAAAAGGACTACACTAGGCACCTAGTTTGTCTGAAACCATGTGGACCATAATAAGAAACTGTGAAACATTAAACAGGTTGAAAAAGGATTTCACATAGGCTACATATGGTTTAGCAAACCATGTGCCTAGCCCACATGGATAGTGGTATTGGACAACACCTAGACACAATTCACATCATTCTAGGTGCATAGTTTCCAAACCATGTTACTAGACCATGAGGGATTCTATAGTTTTACAGAGGAGGGTTCAAGGCCAACATATAGTTTCCCAAAACCATTCACAATGTCATGTTTTAAAAAAAATAGATTAATTAAAATTAAGATAAATTTAAAAAAACCTAGGTCAACCTTTCTCCCCCTCCTAACCAAAGTGTGATAAACCCCATCCCTTCTACCAGGATTTGTGTGAGATCCCCTCTTTGGATCTCTTCCATACCATGATCCTATGCATATTTATTATGATTTCACTATGGTTTTCCATGTTGAACTTTTACCGCTCCTTCTCCTCTCAATTTTCAACAGTGTTTTGGTCTCCCCATCACCAATATCATTCAGCAAAAACCCTATTATTTGGGGGTTTTTTTGTTTTTTTGTTTCATCTGACTATTGGGTATGAATAGTTTCCCTCGAGGAACCATTGGATAAATTCAAAAAACCGCTTCCAAAGGAGTAGTGGTTTGGAGAACATTGCTTTTCTTCTAATGGTTTAAGGTGAGGTGTTCTTCCACAATTGGATTTCACGTATTTTATTTATTTTTTTGGTTACACGGTTCCTAAAAAAATATATAGAGTTTTTTTAGGCTCCTTGAGGTCTTGAAAAAATATGCATTGGTACCTACATATATACATATATATATATATATGTATATAGGTATCCTTATTTTACATGTTCCCTAATGGCGAGGGGAACGTACACATTGGTTTGAAAGGCATATATATATAAGAATGTATTTCTGTCTGAGGTTAAAAACGATCATTTTCATCTTCATAATCATTCTATGAAGAGTTTTCGTCTTTGTTCCTCTTAGAGGTAGGATTTATAACATTGCATTTTTATTTAAAAAGGCATTTATTATTTAATTTCTCTTTCCACACACCTTTATTTTGTTCTTTTCCATGTATGGCAGTTAATTATAAAATTATTTATTTCGAAAAAGATAATAAAATTCTTAAAATTTGATAAATGATTGTTTGATAAGAAATTTTATTATTTTATAATAACCCCCTCCTCCCCAACAGAGGAAACTATCTTCAAGATAAAACTAGTGATTATAATTTTACTACATACCTTCTTTATATCCATGGTTCTTCATTTTTTCATTGATGTTATGTTTAGTAAATGTTATGTTGAGACCTATCCTTCATTGAAGTGATGGAATGGGTTGTGCTTTATTTTTTCATAGTTAGGATTCTATTTTAAATTAATGTTCACTTGTGTCATGTTTGTTCATAGAACACCAGATACCCCATGGCCTTATGAACCCTTTTAATTAAGAATTTATGAAGTGGTAATTTGTGTTCTTTAAATTACATTTTCCTTAAGCTACGACCCTTGGGATTTTTAATTTTCATTGAAATGTTTTAATTAATTTCATGGATCTGTTATGATGAATGAAATTGATTAAGATTGATTAAATGAGATAGTGCCATACTTTAAAGAAATTTCCAAGTAACCTTCCTTGATACATATTCTGTAAATCAAATTTTCAGGGTTAGGAAAACTGATTGGGATTACATGAGTAAGATGGATCACACCAAATGATGTGAATTTCAAAAATATTTATTTTTATATTGGATTCTATATTGGAGTGAGCATGTTTTCTCGGTCGTCAACTTCCATGTCCTACAGTTCGATGGTCAACACAATAGACCCTCCCTACTCGGTGGGTGAGGGTATTTGGAAACCCATTGATGGAGGTCGACCATCATACTTCACACCCTTCTTGAACCCAAATTTAATTCATCCCTTCCCTCCGATCACAATTAGTATAATGGTTCTGGAGTTATTCAATGGTGCCCCGCAATTGTTGATTTCAAATTTGGAGTTCACTAATGCATCTTCCATGCTTCATCTGACATTTATTGCGTGATTCAAGCAGAATTGGTCATTGGTCAATGCATTTGACCCCTTCATATTTGTATCCTGGGGATAACACGAGCGACCGATAGTGGGGATTCTCAACTCAATACACCACATGATATGGTTTTCCTCTAAGGAAGATCTGATACAAGCTTATTCTTCTGCGCCTCATGCTTGAAACATTTCCCATTTTCATATCTTTAAATGTTCTTACTATTTCCATATGAAACACGACTCACCTAGAATAGTGGTATGGATAAGGTTACCAGAACTACCTATTCCGTTTCAAAACCCTTCGATTATTTTTATGCTTGGAAATCTGGTTTTTCGTAATCTCTATTTGGAAATGAGGATTAGGGATATATTCTATCCGATTTCTCCTTGGATATGCATTGTATTAGATTTGTCCAATCCATTAGTGGAGTTCTTGTGGGTGGTTGTAGGTAAAGATTTTTGTTATAATCAGCTCGTTATTTTAGAAACATGGTGTGGTTTTTGCACCTTGTGTATGAAATTGGGGAATAATATGGAGGATTCCATGAATGGGTAGCTGTTGTGGAAGGATTCAGACTTGCATGCTAAGGAGATGATATTGGTTCTAGGAGAGGTTTCAGTTGACGGTGGTATTCCTTTGGCGGTGTAATCCAGTGGAACAATTGAAGGTCATGAGTTGGATAACTCTGATCATCCTCACAACCATGATGTTAAGACGCTAGAATTGTAGGAGGAAGTTAAGGGGGTTTCCATGCATTTCAAGGACACACCTAAGGATCCATAAAAAATATGAATTTGTTAGTAGGTTTAAACATGATCAAAGGGTGGGATTTCTATAGGTACTTTTGAGATTCCAGGTAATGCAGCGGCTTCGGGTGATGTCACTATAGGAGAAGCCTCAGGTGAGGGCATTGATGAATATTATTTTTCTAAGGCCAGTGAAGAAGTTCATTTAGAGTTTGAGGGAGTTTATAGTACTCTTGTTGATGGTTCACCTGTTGAGGCAGTATGGTCAGGGGATGTTCCCACTATTATAGGACATATTGTGGCCTCTTAGGATTCAATCAGATCAGGGCCTAGAAGGGAAGTGTCTGATATTGATATGGGAAACAGTTTAAATGGGTTACCTAATATGGATCCAGTGATGGTGGTTGAAACCAATCATAATAGACATCCTATAGATGAGAAGTAGACATTGGGGTACACAAATAGTAATGGTCATATTTTAGGCATTTTTAAAGAGAAAAAATATTACTCATATTTTCCACCTCCCATGAAGACACGTTCGTCGAAGAAACTAAACGCCAAGCAGAGGGACAATGATGTTCTTGATTAACCCTTAGAATTACATATGAGTTCAAATAAATATTCGTTTAAAAATGTTTTTCTTCATAACGCTGATAAAGATGAAGCCGCTAGAGAGATGAGGAGACCATTGAGGATGGATCTCAATGAAGAGTAGTATAACTGGATCTATAGTAAAGATATGATTTTTGTAGGGGGTTTCAAAAAAGGCACGATCATCCTTTAAGATTATATTCCAAAGTCAGAAAAAGTGACATATGGACTTGAGGATATCTTAATGGATGAACCAGACGCTCAGGTATGCAATATCTCTTGAAAATTATTTAGGGAGATAAAATATAGTAATCCTAAATTGTCTTTTAATTATTCGGTTATTTCCTTTTGTGTCTGATCTCATGGTTTCTCAATTTTATCTATAATGTATTTGAATAATAAAAATTTAATTTCCCGTCAGATATGATTTTCTCTGAAATGGATCAAGTGTTCTTTAAATGTGACGATTTCTTAGGATGGAATGATGATTCCCATTATCTATGATTTATGAAAATATTCAATTACAATGTAATGTTTTCAATGAAATTGAACATGTATATAAAATGTAAATGTAATGTATAAATGATTATGGATGGGAGGTAATTCTCTATGCCAGATATGAATATGATATTTCTTTATAGAAATTAACAAAGATGGTAATGGTGGTTTGATGTGCCTGGAAACTCAATGAACATTTTCCTCAATACTGAGATTGATGGTAGGGGAGGTCTGAGGATGATGGTGAATCACTGCTCCCTTAAATCGGAACATGAAATACTGATAAAGGAGGTACAATCACCTTGGTAACTCCATGCTCCTTTACATCAATACTCAGAATGTTGGTAAGGGATGTTCGATGAGCATGGAGACTCAATGGTCATTTTCATATATATTAAGAATGAGGTTAACAGAGGTACAATGAACATGGAGACTCATCACCACTTAACGTCCTTATTGAAAATGATGACAAAGGAGGATCTATGAGTATGGATACTCAATGATCCATTTCAAAAATACTAATAACGATTATAAGGTATGGTTGATGATCATAGAAACTTTATGTTCCTTTACATAAATTCTGAGATCAATGATAAGGGGAACCCAATGAGAATGGTGACCCAATTATCATTTACATCAGAATTAAAAATGATGCAAAATGAGGTCTGGTGATCATGGAGAATCAATCCTTCTTTACCTATATGATGAGAATGACATCAATGGAGGTCCGATGAGTAAGAGGCTCAATTCTCCTTTACATATGTGCTGAAAATGATGGTAAGAGAGTTTTTATGGGGATGGTTACTTAACGCTCCAACACATTGGAATGTCAGACATACAAACTCATGAGTAGAGCTATCAGCTCATAGATTGGTAGTATATGCCTGCGTGCTACTTCCCAGTCCACTCCCCCCCCACATATATATATATTCTATATATATATAATGAAGGCATGATTAGACTTATTTCATGAGATGAAGTAGTTATATCTGTCAGGTATCCATTTGGAATCTGGTTGAGAGGATGCTTATTTATTCATATTTTTTGATATTTTGTTATAAATGAACATTGCTTCATTTATACTACAATATCTAGATTGGGAAAGAAACCATCGGTTACAGACTGCATAGATTTATGTCGCATACCCTTCTTGTTCCAAAATTGCACTGGGGTAACCGAGTAGACTCTCTTATTTGCAAGACTATTAACCTTCCTTTATTGATTATATTGTGTTCCTTTACCTAGAAGTTAGAAGAAAAATACCGCCAGAGATCTAGATTCCCATGCATATCACCTTTGGTATTTTTTATTGTTATTTGAGTACTATATTGTTATGTATGTTAAAAAAAGTTGTATATTTTCTATATTAAATTATGTATCATTATTTATCATGCATGATTTGTATTAACTGGTGTTGGAAATTATTTATCAAACTATTATTATAATTTTTCTGCTATAGTTTAATATGATATTTTCTACTTATGTGGTTTTTTACAATATATTATCTGATAATACCATTGGGAATCTCTAATAAGAGGGTATAGTCTCCCCAATATCCCCTCTTGATTCCCTCGTTGTGCACCTCTACTAGTCAATATGTAACTGAAACAATATAATACAATGGAAACCAATAATAGAATCCAACTGAAAGATGTAATAAACTATAACAGAATACTGTAATGACATTCTAAATTGTAACTAAATGTCATGAAATATAAAACACCAATATATTACAAGAAATTTCAAATATAAACTCAACCTTATTCAGTTACGAACCCCATTTCAGTTCGATCTCCAAAATCTAACCCATCCAGCCAGAATGTAATCAACAACAGGGTCATTTTTCCTTGTCCGATACTATATCTGTATAATCTACTTAGGTACCAAATAGATACCTGAATATGATGTGAGAAAAACATTGTTGGTTGACCCCAATGTGTCGACACAAACCATTCTGATAACAAGTGTATGCAATAATACAATATTCTTGTTTATTAATTATATAAAAAAAGACTTAATACCAAATCAACCTGCTTCAGTGTCATTCCAGAATATATCTGATCTTATCTTATAACCATTTCATCCATAACCTTATAACCAAGGTAACATAAACTCCCTTGGTGCCATGCAAATATGTTTCTAGTCATGTATTATGACCATGTCAACTGTAACCATATAACCATGGTATAACATAAAAATCAATGTCAAAACCACTGTATATATATTTTAGTTTTTAATCTACGATGAGACCTCTATATAAGTATTTCAATATTCAATTAATAAAATCCCTCTATATAAGAATATCGGCATTAAACTATGATGATCCCTTTATATAATCATTTCTTCATTCAACTATTCCACTCTCTCTATATCAACATTTTAGTATTTGTCACTGGTCCAAGCCCCCTATGTAATAATTTCGTCATTTAATCATAACATAAGTTGTAACAATAAGGATATCAGAATATCACATCATAAAACACAATTCTTAACCAATAGAATTACCATTTTACGTTATTGTACATGTTTCATATATCAATTGTTAATATCCAATAACCTACTTGTTATCTCAATAACGAAGCCACTACATGGGGTAACTATATCATAAAATAACTATGATCAATGTCATGCAAACCAGAAGTTAATAAATTAAAAAATTAATTTATTTTCAAGAGTTCACTCACTCGAATGGTAACCACAATCATGGTCGGTAGCAAATTGGATCTAAAGGGACTCTAAGGAATGATTAAATTTAATCTTTAAATTATTTTGGTGCACAATACTTTTGTGCAATTGAAGCATTCCCTATACATTACAATTATCAAACCACAGGGTTAAGGTTTAGACCACCTACATTTAATCAACTCTCACCAAAGATTCCAATGGAAAATTCCTATAGAAAAAGAATGAGATTATGATTGAAAGAAGGTTCCTATATCAAAATAGATCATGATCAATAAAAAATGCACACAGTCAAAGGGATTTCCCTACAATTTTAAAAGAAATAGGTATGGGAAATGAAAACAAGATCAAAACCACTAAACAGTGATCAATTTCATTATTAGGATGTCCAAAAGGTGTGTTGGATCTACAAAAGATTGTTTAGGGTTTCCCATAGTCGATGGGAGAATAACTGCTTGCGGTGAATGTAAAAATTCTCCACACAATATACATTAAAATAAAAGGTGGGGTAATTAAATGTTGTGTATCATAGTTACACGTTGTGTAGTTATTTTTTGATGGGATATGCTGAAAACTCATTATGTTGGATGATAATATAAATCACCTGAACATTACTTGTTTTGTAACTTCAGTTACACAGTGTGTTATTAATATCCAATTTGGTTTTTATCCCATTTCTTTATAAAATAACCCAAAACCCCCTTTAAATATTCTCAACATACAATTAATCCATGGTAACACTTGACCCATTTATAAAGAGACTCCATTAACTCAAATACACATACATATCTTATCATTAAGTCATTTTACCAAACAAAGGCTCTCCATATGGATCATGTCTAGTTTTCTCAGGTTTTCATGAAACCGAAGACTCTGTTTAATCAAAAAACATGTCAAACGTGATGAAAAAAAGGTTCTATAAATAATAAAAAACTATACTGAGAGATGTTTAATAAAAAACACATAGAGAGATATACCAGAAATAGGATGGGATCTTACACATTTCCAAGGATTGGTGCCAATGAATCATGAACGTATAATCTCTAGAAATAATTTTTTCCTTATTATTTGAACGACTATCTTGGTGTAGAAATCATATACCTTAATTAATGTGTACCACATAAGGAAAAAATATAAAAATATATAAATTATCATACCATAAACTCGTAGAAAATAAATGGTTATACAGTGAATGTAAGTATATCCCTACTAAAATACTCTTCAATCAATGAAATGAATTATATGGAATATAAAACATATAAAAAAATTATATATGTTTTTGCAAAAAAAAATCCCCACTAAATAGATGGATGGTTATCTAGGTGAACACCCATAAATCATAATTATCATACAAGGGTGTCCACAAGCGAATGATATTGGAAAAAAACTTATGCATAGCTGATGATAAAGAATGTCAAAGGTAGTGATGTGTAATTTTAAATAGATACATATTTCCACCACACCATGGGTGAAATGGAACACATAAATTTAGAAGAACATTAATATCCAAGATAAATATTGAGAGTGATAGTGAACATTAGTAGTGTTGCTGAATTGTGTTGTAAAGAGACACTTTCAATTGATTAATGAAGATATCATACTGAATATTCAACATCTAAGTATAGAAGTTGTAGGATGTTCATAAGGACTAGTTTTTCAAGGAATATAGGTATCCTAATAAATGCATCTGAAAAGTTTTTAGACCAATGAAATAGATCATTTATAATTTTTTAACATAGCATGTAGACCATCAAAGTATATCCCCTAGGAGTGTCAAACCAGTGGCACAGTAACAACACATTCCTCATGCATCATGATGAT
Organism: Viscum album; assembly: GCA_963277665.1. Classification (NCBI taxonomy): domain Eukaryota; kingdom Viridiplantae; phylum Streptophyta; class Magnoliopsida; order Santalales; family Viscaceae; genus Viscum; species Viscum album. The sequence goes on from OY728146.1 coordinate 369,218,689, forward strand.
GACCATGATATATCTAAACAACAAATTTTAGTGTCATAACCCCTAAAGGCATCCATGATTAAACCATATGCACTGAAATTATTCAGACAATGATTCTTTTTTATGTAAATCTACACACACATTACTTAATGAAAATTGTTGGATAGTTTTATAGTCACTAGATTGTTTGATCATTATAACACATTAGATAATGTCTATTATGATAGGTAGTAATTAAAATCAAATTGAAAATATTTTAGATAACATGGAATTAAAATAATTTCAATATATTAAAAGGATGCTTAAAAGTAAATATTACAAATGAATTGAAATTTTAAATTAAAGAGGAAGAGTGTATAAAATCCCTACCTTGGCATAACAACTGTATAAGAAAAGTAAATAATGAGATGGGAAGAATACATTATCATTTCAAAAATATCAAATGCAAGATAATACCATTAAATAATTTTAATGTTAGAATAATTAACATGAATTTAATTTGACAATAAAAAATGGTTATGAACCTGAAAATAAAGGATGAGGATTGAGGAGACCCTTAACTTGGGGGAAGATTCTCAAAAATAGAGATAGTCCAATTAAAACATTAGAACCAATATTTAGAGACTAAGAAGAGGGGAATGAAAGGGGATTAATGATCAATGACATTGGTGTGGAGAGTGAGGAGTGAATGAATGACGATTTTTACATGGGGTTGGGTTTAAGTGATTAAAAAATTATTGTTTTTTATTTAGGGAAAACAAGTTTTCAGTGACATTAATTTCAAAAAAATTGGGTGATAATAATGATTTAAAATTTTATTAAATGAAACTAAAAACCTTATCCACCAATTTAAAGTTTTAATTGTTAGTTTTATTAGGTCTTTAGCTTCCAATTACATTATTTTACATTATTTTAGCTATAATATGGCATTTTTTTACCGTGGTATCATTAGGGAATAAAAATAAATATATAATTTTTAAAAACATCAGCCCTCCTAATTCAAAATAATCAATTCATTTTACATTATTTAAAATATAAAATAGATAATAACTAATTATAATATGATACATGTATAACTCATAAAAATAGTTTTTTTATAAAATTTAAAATTGTGTTTCCAAAAAATGATAAAAATATGTTTATCAATGAAAAAATGTTATGTATTATATTATTTGTAAGTAATTTGATAAATAATATGGATTAAATAATTATAAAGCATTGTCATATCTTAATTATATCTTATGAGTAATTTTATTCGTAAAAAAATAATTTTCACATTTTACCTGATAAATATACTTTTTAGAACAGTATCATTAATTTAAAATAAGATAATCATAACGTTCTGATTCTAAAAGATATATTTATTTTTACAAAATAATACCATAAATAAGATAATTTTATCATTGAAATAAATAACCATATTTATTGAAATATTAAAAGTTTTTATGGCATAAAGAACATTCTGACTAGTATAAAATTATCACATGCATTTGTTAATTTATTTTATCATATAAATATTTTTTAATATAATTTTATAAACATAAAATATATTTTAAACATATATTTTTTACAATTTTTTTATGGAAATTATGAATATTTATCGTTTCAAAAAATAACAATCATTAAATAATTCCAACGGTCACTTTATTGGGCAAACAATAACAATGACCAGTTTTCTTACCGGCTAATGATCATAATTCCAATAGGATGTATTACCCAATGTTCCAAATAATGATCTAAAATATTTCCATATAAATACATCATCACTCTCTCTTCATCACACAACAATTCAATTATAAAGGTTCTTACACATCCTTTTATAATGCCAATTTTATTCCTAGAACAACTGTATTTTTACAATAATTATGGAGGAAGAGAACATTGTATAGGAATTTAAAACTATGGAGTATATTTTATATTATGTAATATTATTATCTGTGTATATATATATATAATTCTCATCATTTTAGTAATCCATATCAATGCATAATGTGTAAATTAATAATGAAATGTAAATGTATTTATTTGTTTTTCTATTATAAAATAGTCATTTTAAAATGAAAATTAATTTTATTAATAAATATATTTTTGGGTCTTTATAGATCTTACCTATTTCAAAATTTTGGTTGTCATTTTGACATACCTTTAATATACAATTATTGATATTCTCTACGGGGTTGGACATGATAGTAGTTATACAGAAACTCTTGGTTAGAAACATTTGAATGCTAGAAAATGAATTCTAAAGCCCATTAAATGTACTATCAATTGAGGTTTTTTATATACACCCAGTTAATATACCAATCTTGTTGTATATTTAGATAGTTATTGGAGAAATAAACATTGAAAAAATGAAGAGTACAACTGGATTCACATTCTTTCTGGGTGACGCAACATTGATATGGTTATTGTAGAAATAAGGAATTATGACAATATCTTCATGTGAAGTTGGGTACATTGTTGCAAAATCAATTGTGTGTCATATCCTATGTTTGAGAAATTTTCCACTTTATTTTGGATATACATAAGAAGAACCTACCGAGATCTTTATTTACAATATTTTATTGATTAATTTAGAAAATAATCTTATTTTTTCATGAATCAAGGAAATAAATTGATATGTGGAATCATTTAAATAGAGATCATATAAATAATGATGAAGTTAAACATGTTTCCAATAAAATATGAACATCTTTTAGATATATTCACAGAAATATTGCTGCATGATGTATATTTCCAGAAAAAAAAATGTTTGGAATAAAATGAAAACTATTTTTACATGTCATATTGAAAAAATAAACTAGTTTCTTAAATATTCACATTAAAAATATTACTACTACGATGATGCATGGGTCCCTTCGAAATTCGGGGAGTCTATTATAGGAAAATTAAATTCTTTTCACTAGATATATTACTTTTTCAACAATAAATTTTTATGTTTAAAAGTACTAGGAGAAACGATTTTAAAAACAAAATATATATTCAAAGAATAAATTTTCTAGTTTGGAATGAATCCTGATATACCCACTATTTTGACATGATTACATTCAATTTTTTACCAACACTTATTTTACGAGTTTGATGATTTTTCTATGAAAAATAATAAAAATAAATGCATCTATATAAGTAGATGTAACACATAACTAATCGAGGTAATTTTTAGTTACTAAAACATTGATTCCAATATATTGTATTATGATATTTAGATACCATAAAACATATTTTTTATTATTATTTATAACACTTTAACTTTTCACTCATATTGTAATCCTAATATGTTTTTTATTTAAATTGATTTTGGGTGATTCTTGGGAATGGAAATTTTTTCCCATTATTAATTTTTTATTATCGAAGCATGATATCTGATGCATTATAGATATCCTCTTATATGGATTCAAGATTAAATATATGATGTGATTTTTTATCAACCAATTTAATGGAAAAAATATTATACCAGAGAATCAATTGTGGGTATTTAACCAACATTGAACGTGGTAGAATGTTTAACCAAACCATGTAAATACCATGTTACATGGTACCTACTATAATTTATATATAAAAATTGAGACATTAAGATATCCTTGAGTGGATTAAGAACCTATTTATGTAAAATAGTATAAATTAAATGGAAAATAATTCATAAATGTGAACCATTGATTCATCCCCCCCCCCAAGATCAATCTATTATAGGGATATACTTATGGTATTAGATCATAGGATCCTGATAAAGATGTAAGAGAGTCATTATGAAATGATAAAATCTAGAAATTAGTGACATTTAATAGATATATAACAATTATTTACCTCATAAGGATACTAATCTAAATATTTCATTAAAGACATATATGAATAGAAACAAAATATAGACAAGGATACTGAAGAATAATATTATAGTAAATGAAAAGTCACTACCTAATAAAGGTAATGAAATTTCTATATGAAGGGGCCTAGATCTTCTTGGATTGACCCTTTGCATGTTTTTGAAGACAAAGGTGCTCGGATAAGGTTAGGAGGAAGTCTGGAGGAGTTCGGTTGCGAGAAGCTGGAAACAGGGAGATAGACAAGGTAGTTGGATATTTTTAAAAATAAAATTAAAGCACCTGAGTCTTCATGTTCACAAATTAATATAAATGAAAAAGATATTACACTCGAAGAACATTATGAGTAATGAAGGAAACAATTTCCTATATTGAGAATATTCAATTAGCATGAATTTTATTTCTGATAAACATATATCCCCACACTTGTTACAACATATATATACATTTATATTGAAATCTATGGAATTTAAGGATATTGATGGACCCCTTGAATAGGACCATTGATTATTTAATTATTTCATATCTTTACTATATTGTATATGTTGATTTTATGAGTAGATTTATAAAATATAAATATTAGTTATGCTAATCAAACTTGTATCCCTCATAATTTTATTAATCATGTACATTATCATGGAGTGTGCGGTTGATTCCATGATGATACAAAGGGGGTTTATTTTTTAACATGAACATTTTTATATGTTTTTTGAAGTGTGTATTGGATTTATCATTTGATTGATAAATATCATTACATACATTCCCTTAAATTATAATCAAATTTCCTTATTTAAGATTTTACATTAATGTTATTTCATGGGAAATTTTGAAAAACATGGTTATATCCCTCTTGTTTTCTAAACTCAGTTATCCCATGTAGACATATAGTTGATGAACTATTGGATCTAAAATAAGACAAACATGAGACATCAACCCTCTCTTATAAGTTTTCAAGAAATAATACATTAAGGAAGGATAACATTTTTTTTGAATATATGTCAAATATCCCCCACTTATCCATTTTATATGATTGTTGATATGTTTGAAAAAATATTTGTGTTGGGATTTTTACATTGATAACGTGAAGATGTATTGAGAAAAAATAAAAAGGGGGATATTGTGGTTCCCAAGTGTATAATTTGTTTTGAATGATAGGTTGTTATGTGCTTTCAAATTTAAGATGATGTGATGATTCTTTTTAAAAATTTACGGATCTTTAAAATGGAATTCGATTTAATTGGTGAGAAATTTTCCATGAATGATTATTATAAAATTATAATGTTTTTGCATTATGACATTGGATTTCATGTTTGGAAAACTATCATTGTAAAAGTGATGATTGTTGATATGATATAAAATAGAAAAAAATTTGGTGAAAAAATAATTAAAATAAGTAAAAAATTCTTGATTCAATTAAAACCATTTGTTATGTAGGTGAAAAATATTTCATGTAGGCCCAAAAAATCGTAATTTCATATCAAATGAAGAAGGTGTCTATACAAGCGTTTTAAAAATGATCCTAACTATATTTATCATGTATTATTTAAATGAGTTAGGAATTTTTCATTGTTTATATACTATATATTTTTTTGGAACACCTACAAAAATGTACTGTCTATTAACTAGCTACCCCTGCTAGCTCAACCATTCTATTGTGGTAGAAAGGATTATCCAAGCATGGGAACTATCATAGATTTCCATCCATATCTACAGGGGTGACAGGGTGTGTATTCTTATCCAGGAAGGAGTAGATTGTGATGATAAGGACTACGTGGTCTATATAATTGAATGTAAGGTAGAGTGCATTTTTTCTACCATATATGTTTGTTTCAAGTGTTTTGGGTGTCAAACCCCACTACCAGATCAAGAATTACTAGAAAACACATTTCAAGTGCACCAAAACGGAAGAAAAAATCGATGGGGGATGTGTAAATGTGGGTAATTTTTCCACATTTTAAATTTTACACATATTTTCACAGAAATACAATATAATTCATATGATCCATTTGATCTATACTATTCCTTATCTTCAACCTTTTTCCCTTTAATAAAATTATGAATGCTTGAGGCAATCATCAAGAACTGTTATCATATACTCTATCCATATTCCAGTTATCTTGAAAAGAGTTTGAGACACACTTGACCATTATTATAGCATAGATGCATTATACATTTTCATGTATTCGATAAATAAAATTCTGATTTTTGGATATATGAAAAAATGGATTTGTTAATGATTTAATGATACATGTAATCCTTATCGCATTCACTAGAGCACTTCAATATCTTGATAAAATGAGAGATTGTATAAGAAATTCAACCATTATTATCTATGTATTATATTTGAAAAATACCATGATTATCAATGTTTATTATAACTATGGATTGGTTTCCAAAGGGACTCTTGAGGTAGAAAAAAATATTCAAGTGATGGTGGTGTGAGACTGTGGTGTTCAACCTATAAATATATTATCTATTACGAGATTAGTTTTTATTACTAATAATATTGAGAGATCACTATTTTTTAGGAAAACCAATTCACCACAATAATACTATTTCATGATGATATTTTGAGTTCCACTTAGTTAACGAAGAAAAAGGAGATCATGGAAGCATTAGACATGTGTTTAACACAACATAATTGATTCAAGAAAAACTTTTTTTGTGAATCCATTTGAGATTGAATGATATTCTTCTCCAAAACCTTTTTGTATTCAATGAGTTATTAGGATTTGTTGACTTGGTTTGAACAAGATGAATACATGGACATATAAGTTCATGAATCTCACAATGGAATATAATATCAAAATTATTGAATCAATCCCAAAAATCTGTAAAATTCTTATGATTAAAAAAGCAATTTGCACACATTCAGTATTATGTAATGGAGAATAAATCCTACAAGAATATGTGTATGAACCTGCACATGTGAATTCATAATTACCTATGAATAAATGAGGAATGATAACCCTATATAAGCACATAAAATATTAATCAATTATATTTGTGGTGGTGTTTTATATGTGAATCCCATATATGTTCTTATTCATATATGAAGTGCCCTTGAAGTAATTGAGATGAATTGAGAAATATTATTCTTGCATAAAATATTAATTAACTTGTGTACACTATATTCACACTCTAAGTCAATATGATACTTCATTATTAAAACGAATAACTTCCCCAACATAGTTATACCAAGAAATCTAATCATACACAGGGGATCAGATTTAATTGAGAAAGACAAAATATCATTTAGTGGTTGTTGAAGGCATGTAAAGTGCAAACAGACATGTTTGTTTATAAAGCTCACGGAGGATGATCATAAAATAATACTATAGTGGATGAATCATTGAATAATTCTATAAGTCTCTCATTTGGAGTTGTTAGTAGAGGAATTATTTTATTAAGAGTTAGGAGAAGATGAATTCTCTCAGTTGGAGCTAAGGGAAGGATATAACTCTAGCATAACCCTAGAGTAGGAAAATGGTGATGATAGTAATATTGTGTTATATAGTATAAGTATCTGATTATGTGGACTCAGTAGTTCATATATGTTATGATTTTGTATCTACCATTGTAATTGATAAAAATATTAGAATGTATAATCCATGTTGGTGGTATAACCAACATGAAACAGAGTATGCCTCAAACCTTTTAAAAAACATGTTATTTATTATATCATATCATTTCAGCATAAAAAGTGATACTTTATGATATCAATGGATATATTGAAAGCCTTATCATATAAATGGGGTTTAATTCAAAAGAAAATATTTAGTAAAGTAAATTGTTTATTGACAACCTCTCAGTAGTAAATTTAGCCAGAGGTTCTACGAATTCTTTCTCAATGGCCATTTTATTACTGATTCATAGTAAATGTATTCAATAAAATAGCTTTTCTGTTTCATTATATTGTATATATTTTTCATGTAGAATATCAAAAATAAGTTATATCTTTTTAGTCATATATTTTCCACTGTCAATTCCTCTGTATAATAATGGTACACTTCAATCATGTCATCCTTTTGGCCCAACTCTTAATATTGGTCATTGAACTTTTCTTGATGGATATATGATTTATTCAAACCTATCATAGGATATGGAGAGATCAATTATTAATTTACTCACTGTATTACATTATCTAAACACGGTCTTCACTCTTTATGATATGTTTCTATAAATAACGCAGCCTTCTTCAACAATTATTTTATTTTTGGATCCTCAAATTTCATGAAATAAAAAAAAATCTGGGGGTTGAGAATATTGTTGCATGTTAATAAAGAAAATAGGAAATGAAAAATGTATGAAATTATTTTAAGTGATAATGAAAGGAAGTAATCTCGAGAAAATAACTCAATGTAATCCTTCATTTCCTAATTAATAATTTTCAATTCACTTAATGATCATATCTATTTATATGTCTGGTCACCCATCTCTACCATGGTTTTTAATGTATGGTTCACTGAACAATATCAATATACTACACACACCCACATCCTCCATCAAGTGAGTGAATTGTAGAAGAAGTAGGTAAACCATGGATAATCATAGTGAGGATTAATCTTAGTAAAAATCAATCATAATGAAGCTCAAATAAATTAATGAAAATTATAAATGAAATTGAAAATACTTGGGATTCAGTAATGATTCATCCAATGAGATATTCATTTTGTTAGTCACTCATGATAACTATTGAAATAGATTATAATGAAGAAGAATAGTGGAAGAATGTAGAATAGGAACAACAAATAGAATAAAAATGATGAGAGAAATTGAATGATTATATATATAAATTTTAAAATATAATATGTATGTAAATGAAAATGATATATAATATAAAATTCTAAATAAAGCGGCCAACTCCTTCAAAATTACATGGAGTAAAAAATTATAAATAAGAAAAGAGGCAATTTTAATCTAGATCTATCATTATAAATATCATGTGTGGTTTACATAATAAATGACCTTACATTGGAATATATTATTCTTGAATGTTTTTATGATCTATCATGAGAATTATCCATAAAAATATAACATTTTCCATCTATATGTAGATTCATATACATCCAAATAACTAAATAATTTATTTATGTATTTTAAACACTATTTATTACCCATTTCATAATTTTAATTCATTAATAGCGATAAAGAAGATAGAATAACATGTATCCATAAAAATTAAAAGTGTTCCCTATTTAATGTTTAATCTAAATATTAAATTTTAGCTCTGTTAGAACTGTTATATGGGAGATGTGGGATTTTTTGTAAAATTTATACAATATCGGAATAAATTCGATGGTCTATATTATGAGATTCTTTCCAGTCTCAAATGCTAGGATTTAATTTGTATTCTAGTGGGATGAATGGTATCCTATAATTCCAAAAAATTAATAAAAAATTCCAAATTTTGATTTTTAAAAAAGATATATGTTTGAATTAAAAAATTTATTTAAAATATTATAATTAAAAAATTAATCTTTGTAATTAAGATCATATTTCTCTTAATGCATAAAAATGTAATAAATTATATAAAAAAAATAAAATCCACAAGAAAAAAATATTAAAAATGAAAATAAAATTTCTGAAAATTTTTTCTTTTTCAATTTCCCCAAACATAAAATATTAAACTCTTGGGAAATTTAATGAATTTAACCTAATGATATTTTATGTCTATTCTAGGTTACAATACACATGCAATAAATGAATAAATTCAAAAAAAATCATTAATGAGAATTTGAGTCCCCCAATATTAATTTTACACACTAAATCACTTCAATCCATGTTCATGTTCTTCTTCCGAATTTGAAACAAATAGAATAATGTAGAATTAAATATTTTATATTAAATATTTTTAAATTATTACACTTCACTATGTTTGTTATAGCAATGTTACATTTTCTTCTTCATTAATATAACCTAAATGATATTATTATAAACTATATTAACATTTATTGATCAATCATTCAATATTCCCCTCACTAAAATTAATTATTTTTTGATAATTAGAAACTTATTGAATATTTCTATGGAATTTCATGTTAAAATAACATAACAAATTATATAATGGAATTCATATATTCATACATCTAATTCCAAATGTATCAATGATTAATTATAGGATCCAAATGAACCATTTTACTCTAAAATCATAGGAAATATATAAATCTAAATTCCTTTTAGTGTTCTCCAGGATGTGTTATTTTTCAAAAAGTTAATTATTTCCAATAAAGAGTTAAAAAAATCCAATTTCTTCATGATATAATTTTGAATAAAAGTATATCTATTTAATAAAACTCCCTCTAATAGTTTTAAAATTTAATTTTAAATGAATTAGTATAAAAATTACATAAAATACCTTTCAATTAAATACATTTTAAAAAATTATATCTAAAAAATATAGCCCATAATTTTCTACTAGGTGTTGTAGAATTTAACTCTATATTTTTTATACCCAAAACAAACCAAAAATTAAAAATTCGGAAAAAAATCATTGAAAACCAAAATGGATTTTTACCAATCCCCAGAATTTATGCAATTATTATCCAATTTCAATTGAAATGGAATTTTATGAAATTTTTATATAGATTCAAATTGGGTGGAAACAATATAATTATAAAAGTAAAATACAACTCGACCTATAAAAAATGATTTCTTTGATTTAATCTCCAAGATATAGCCACATAGAACCTCAAAGATATCAAGAAAAAAAAATAAGGAATATATAGAAAAGAAAATAAATTGAATGGTATAACGATAATGTGTAATTAAAAGAAATTAAGATTTTTCTTGACCCCTAAGTGTGCTCTATATTTTTATAGCCACTAGTTAGTCATTTCCAGTGGGTTATATTGAATCTAAATGCGGTTATGATTTCTTATTCATTATCCTAAATAATGTATTCTTTTCAATTATATTCCATTCACACTAGCTATAAATTAAACATTGAATAGAGTATAGTAGATCCATTCTCTTATAAATATTGTTCATGTTTTATATAGGGTAAGGAAAAAATGGGTCCTATTATTCTTTTACAAAAAAATTCCACTTCAACATTAACTTTATCCAAGCCCATCTCATTTGATTATTCTACATTTATAATTTTTAAGGGGAAATTTAATTAGAATTTCATTTTATGTGAATTAAATTAAGATAATTCAATAAATTAATCTTCCCCTTCGTGAAAAACAACATAAAATATTATTTATTTAGGAAAACATACAAGGTTATCTTGATGTAACCTGTTTAATAATATTTTAATAGATTTCATAAGATCTATGTGTTCCTATTTATATATATCATCATATTATTCTTTATACTCCTTGGAAATCTAAATATTATCCAAAAATAAATAATAATAACAATATGAGGTAATACTACATTCATAAATTAAAATATAATTTATAGTGGAAGGTGTTCAAAAAAATATTATCACACTTAATTGGATTTTATTCAATTTCCCTTTCATTACTCAAAGACTCATGGATTTCGATTATATTATATGGAAATAAGTATTTTAGATCCTCTATATTTTCTTCATATTAAACACATAAGTCGTGTCTTCTTCTAAATTAAATAGGATGTGTAGAGGTGATGATTTTTCAATAACATATATGGGAGTATCAAATTTTGTTTTTTATTGTTTAAAATCTGACTAATACTTGTCCAAATAATCATGATCACCCATATGTATACCACTTAACATTTACGATTATGAAACCTCTTCTAGAAATTGTTAATGGAGGTTGAATACATTGTTATTTACTTAATTATTGACTTCGAAAAGTTCTGTAAACATGGAAATTTAATGGGGATAATTTATCCACCCCTTTTACTACTTCTTACCCTAGTTTATACTACAATGATGCATGAAAATATGATAATAAAAATCAATTTCATATATTTGGGTTTTTTTATTTCTAAATAAAATTTTAATTTTCCTTTTTAATCATTATTATATCTTTCATATTGTTTGTTTGAATTAATTTTTCAAGTCCATGCATAATAATTTCAATTTGAATACATCATATAATTAATTTTTCCTATTATTTAAAAATTAAATAAATGAAAGATATCTACAAATTTCTTAATGAAAATTGTGAATGGAGACCAATTTCCCCCTATTAGGGCTGAAATGTTTCGATAAAAACCTATCATGTGATGTGGCACATGCAATTTTTTATTTTTCATGTGTAAAATAATGAATTATGGGGTTTTTTTCTCTTGATGAGACATTTCAATCCAACACTCACTATTCCTAGTCAATTTCTATTATTTTTGTGGGTCAAAATTTTATAAATAAAAAGTAAATTGAAAGGGTTAAGAAAATGGATTCAATATATGATTGTTTATATAATATTAATTTAGACGGAATAAATATAGTCATTAATAAAGGGTATACTCCCAAGTGAATAACTCATGGTGATTCATCATTGCCTAATTTAATTTTAAATATTAACATAATGATCAAATTCCATTTTATTTGTGGTAACCATCATCATAAATGGATTAAAATATGTGGTTCACTAAATGATCATCAAGTACACAAAGAATACACCTCCCCAATTGTGGTATATAAGTTCATAAGAAGCAACTATGATACAAATAATCATGGCTAGGATTTCACTCACTACTGATAATCATTATAATGACTCAAATAAAATATGAATCATAAAAAATATTGTTTAGTGAATTGGGTATGACATTGATTTATCACACCATGATATTCCTCATGTTAGTCCACTTGAAAAAGTGTGGAGGTGAACATAGTGAATAATAATTGTGGAAGAACACAAATGAGAAACAAAAGATAAAATGTGAAATAAGGTAGAATGATAATGATGATATGTATAAGAAATGAATAAATATATTATTGAGGTATAATATTAGAATCCTAACTATAAAATGATAACTAACGTGTCTAATGTTTTTGAATGGAGATGTATAATAAATTTATAAGAAAGATAATTGAACACATGGTTACAAATAAATTTGAGGACAATTCATGTTTGGATTTCATATTAAATTGTAATATTTGGGATAATATCATTATTATAAGTCATTCAAATATTCATTTTCCATTGTCTATAAAAATTTTGTATTATTTTTTCATGTTTAGGGAAGGATATATAAAAATTAATAAATAAATTATTTCTATCATGGAGACTCAGTATATACCAACATCCCTTATTTACAATGAATTAGTGGCCATGAAGAAAGTACAATTATGTATATCCGACAAAAATTAAAAAATATTTCTTCGTATTTTAACAATATTTATATAAACAGTTATTTTCATTAGGATTTCCATGTAAAAATGTGGGACCATATTAAAATTTTATTTAATCTTGGTACAGATCCCAAACTCCCCAATATGAGTTTATTTTAGGTCTCAAATGTTTGGATTCATCTTCTATTCTACTTGTATAAAATGTGTAAAAAACGAAGCTCTAGTAACCAATATATGATGTCTAATTTATTACATTAGCATATACACATGGGATCGCATAACCATGGATCCAGTGGTTTGTTAGACATGAAAAACTAGATGCATACATGATTCCCATATTAAATTATAAATATAAAATAAATAACATGAGAAGTATTCGTTCATCACTCATTTTAATAGTTATATAATTATTTTTACCGATTGGAATGTTAAAAATGAATCGGTTATCTCAGATTCTTATGAAGGGTAACATCCAATAGAATCTATCATTTGTAAATAATGTATAATAATTATTTCAAGATAAATAATCCAAAGAAGATTTCCATTAATCAATAAAATGTATATAATATGAATCCATTGAAAACATTAATACACTAATATCAGAGATATAAATAACTAATCACCAAATGTGGAGAATTCATAATTTTATATGTGATAATCTTAGATATCATGATATATATACCATCAAGGGCTTATGATAAGGTAATTTAAACTATGGTTAGGCATACACTAGAAACCAATTTAATTTGTCTAACTAATTGGTCTCATGAGAGATATTGATGCGTTGAGAAGAAATATAATCTCATGACTCACCTTTAAATTCATTTCAATTATATTGCACATATATTTAATGATAAATTCAATCTATAAACAATATTAATTAAAAACAATATCCATATTGAGTAATGAATAAAAATTATCAAGGTTTCCCCCTAAAAAATCTTATAAATTTCATTGTAATATATTCTCTATAAAAATGATAAATGATTTAATAAATGATAACATCAGTGGTATATAATTAATATAAATGTAATGTCCAGGTAAAAAGTTATCACATTAAATTGAATATATCAAGATAAATAATGACCTTAAATTTAGTATAATGTTTTTAAATAAAATGACTTACTTTTGAGACTTGAAGAGAATGTGATAAAAAAATATTAATTGAATTATTTTATTATTAAAATTTTTGAAAACCTGAATAATAATATAAAATACTATAAAAAATTTGTGGAAATGGGAATGTTTTTTTATGATGTATACTTTAAAAAAATTATTTTTATTTTTTTAAATGGAAGTCAAATAATACCCTATCAAAAAATTATATAGAATAATTTCAAACGATGTAAAAAAGAATAAGATGAAATAATATATCCTTAATATATAATTTTATTAATATTAAATATTTCTATTAAGGAACTAGACAAATATATAATGTCAAGAAAAATATACCCGATCAAAAGAGAAATGCCATCAAATTTTCTTTTAAACGTTTATTTTCATGATGCATGTTCCAATGATAGGAAAATCTGGGAGAAAATATAAAGACATATTAAAAAATTTGAGGTTATGATATTAAATATAGAATATTATTGATGGGAATTAATATTTCTATAAATAAATTGGGAGTTATCCCAAAAATGATATTGTACAATGAATTATTAGCTCTTTGCTAACTTTCATTTTGTTACCCCTTGAAAGATTAATCATGAAGTGAAACATTAATACTGATTAATAAATTTATATTCATGTTAAATTCATAAAGGGTAGGATATAAACAATATAAAATTAAATTGGTTCACTATATGAAATATTTCACAACGTAGTAGAAATTGAGAGGAAATCCATTACCTCACATTCGAGTTGGTTCATATGCTATTTTAATCTCCTATATAATAAATATAGATTTATTATAATTACATAACATAACCATATATATATATATATCTTTTATATCCTATATAATCCCTTTATAACATTTTATAACACTTTTTATAAAAATATTAAATTATTATAATAATTTTGCATGTAAAATGCTTCGTTTGTCATGTAACATTTGATTAAGTAGTTTCAAACCAGGAATTTTTCTCAAGGTTTCATCATATTGAGAATATTATTAATGATATATATATATATCATACATATTCATTATATATTTATATTATTGAATAAATGGTCAAGATATAAAAATCAATTACACTGTTCATTGGGATAATATTCCTTAGCTACACATAAACGTTGTTTTCACTTTTAAACGAATGGAGTGAAGGAAAGTAAAATAATACTTAAATATTATACAATAATGTTTTTGTTATGTATATCTTATATATTAATATAATCTATCCTCCTTACCATCCATTCATAGTGTAAATGAAAAACGGATCACATTGCTTTGTGGAGGTGGTAGTCCACACGTACGCACGAGTGACATTATCATTTTAAAATGGATTGGAATATAAGAAGATATATATTAAATTATAATTATATAAGCAGAGTTATTTCATAAATAAAATATATATTATTTAATTTTATATTTATAACCATACAAGTAAAATAGATTTCAAAAACAAATTACAACGAAATGTTGATATGTTAAATTGTACATACACACAAGTAATGTTTTCACTTTTCCTAGGATGGGAAATATTTGGAATATAGTGTTTCTATTACCATAATAACATATATTTATATTTATTATGCACAATATATTATTTTAGGAAGGGTAAAACACATTAATTTAATGAAGAAGTACTGATAAACAGTAAAATTTAAATAAAGACAATTACCTCTTCTCTAATAGACTTCGTTTAGATATCTTTTTATGTGACCTTGGATTGAAATTTTGGAAGTAAAATAACCCCTATAAATTGTTTATGGGTGTTTAAAATGGAATTAGTTGTGGGGTTTGGAGAAATATGACTCAATGTGGAATAAAATAACAAGGGATATGGGAATCTGTTTATAATGGAAAGTAAGGACACAGTTGTAATTTCATAAAAT
This sequence comes from Viscum album, assembly GCA_963277665.1. Classification (NCBI taxonomy): domain Eukaryota; kingdom Viridiplantae; phylum Streptophyta; class Magnoliopsida; order Santalales; family Viscaceae; genus Viscum; species Viscum album. The sequence continues at coordinate 369,234,715 of OY728146.1, forward strand.
ATTAAAATATAATCATGTATTTGTCAATAAAAAAGATTACGAATGGATAGATATTCGAAAAAATATTATAATTATGGAACATACAAATCCAATTTTTATTGGAAATGATTTTTTCTATAAAACACTATCATTTGGTTTAACCCCATGGCTAACCAATTTTATTTTTAACCACGGTAATGAAATTTTAAATATTAAATGTTTATAATATTAATTATAAGGTAATAATTAGATCATAAATGGAAAAGGTATAATATTTTGGCTGTATTATATCCCCTCTTAATCTTTCAATATTTTAAATATTTTTTAATAGTATAATAAAAAAAATTCATAAAATATCGATACTTTCTTTTTAAAAAATTATTCATTTAATTTTTATTTATACACATCAATAAAAATATGTAATTCAAATAGATACTTTAAAAAAACTCAAAGAAGTAATATATATCAATAAAATTTTTGGTATATTATATGTCAAAAAATATTGTTTTACTTTTTATATTATTAAAATGAATAACATTATTTTTGATTTAATAGAATAAAAACTATGTTTAAATTTCATAATATTTAATTATAATTATTCAATAAAAATAAGTTTAAAAAAGTACTTCAATGTAAATAATTCATTAATATTTCTAATGAACATTTAGTACCAAAACTATGTTGTATTTTCCCCTATAATAAAATATCATATATATTAAAATAATAAAAGTGGAATTTTGTTCCTTTATCTATCACTTAAATATTTTAAAGCAAAATATAAATGAAATATGGAATAAATATTCAATATATTTTAAAAATTGATGGAAATTTAAAAAATCAATTCCTATAATTTGATAAAGGTAAGTTCTTTTTTTCTTAATAAGTCCATATCATATTATTTGTAAACATAATTACACGATTTATATTTTACCAATGTGATAAATTTTACAACAGTTACTCTTCATAATGCCTAAAATTAAAAGGGTCATATTTTCAAAATTTTAACCCAATAATTAAAAATATATTATCCATTTTCCAAAAATCATTTTCTAGATTTAAAAGAAATTATTTTTCCTATAAATGTCTAAAATTCAATAAAAAATGTTTTTTTAAATGACTTTTTAATAAAAAATGTTTTTTAGAAATATAAAACATTAAATTAATTTCAAAAAAACTAATTGTATTATTATTACAATAAATGAAATATTTTAAATTATAAACTATTTTATAAAAAATCACCTTGAAGATTCTTCATAGATAAATATATATTTAAATAAAAATAAATATTTATCATTATTCACTACAAAATCAATATTTTAATAAAAAATCCAAAAAATCACTATACTATAATTTTTACATATGTATTAAACAAAAGTTAAATTTTTTTCAAATAAAATTTCAAAATGTTTGTAAATTAAAAATAAAATTCACTCCTAAAAAAATAAAAACTATTTTTGAATAAAAAATTATTATGAAGAATAAAATGTCTTTACTAAAAAATGAGTAAAAATTTTATAAGAATTAATCAAGAAATGTTTATTTATGAGGTAAATTATATATATATATATATATATCATTCTAATTTTAATCAAAATCACACCCACTATATTCAACAGTGAGATTCTAATGATCATATTTCAATAATAATATTCTGTGGTTCATTTAAGCTCATTGTTAGGTATTGTGTATGGAATTCAACATAGAATTCATTTAAAATCATGTGGTCTTAAAATATATGTAACATAATGATTTATAACCAAAAAAATTAATTTTACAATTTGTATTCACGTAGGAAGATATATTTTTAATTGCATACCTAGTTTAACATATTTCAAATTCCAAAATTAATCCATTTTCACACATAAAATGAAATTAAACATATAACATAAAAATATAATAATTAAAAATAAAAATATCATTTTTGGGATTGAAATATTGAAATAAACATTAATATTATTTAAAATATTGACACTATTAAAGAATATCCCCAATATTAGAAACCTGATTTTTTTTCCATTCACTACTAGAATCACTTATTATTTTCTACTCGTTGGGTATATAGGAAATATATGGTACTCAATATTCTTCAAAAAATGTTTAATAATCATATATACCATTATGTTTAGATGTTTCATTATCGTGATAAATCATATTATGAGATTAATTCAACTTATTCTTATTCTTTCCTTTCGGTCTAAGTCAATTTTAATTCGGACATTGTTTTTTGAAAAATGAATCATTAAATCCCATCCAAATATATATAGATAAAATATAAGGAAAAATTATTTCAAAACAAATTTTATTAGAGAGTCATTTAATTCCTTCTTGACCATCGCATAAATATCAAAATATCATTTATTTATCTCAAAGATAATTCAATGTAGTGTGACATATAAAATAGAATTACTAAGATATTTTCCAAGTGTTATCAACTACAGAAAAAATGATGGACTTCTTGAATAATTGATCAACCAATTAAAACAATGACTAACTGTATGATCCAATGATCGACCACTATTACACATATCTGACCATAAGAACAATAGAATGAATGGGAGGTATATCAACTAACCTTAAGACATAAATATATATAATAAAATTTTAAACAATGACTAAAGAATCCTTTATCAAGGAATTTGTATCCACCAAATACAAAAAATTTAAATTAAAAATTCAATATATAATGTTTTGATAAAATTTCTTTATTCATTGAAATCAAAAAATAGAGGTACATATAATAATAAAAAAATCCAGAAAATTTATATCACTAAAAATCCTAACAGACGGTTAGAATTAATAAGTTTTCTCTTTAAAAAAATCCAAATTGATAATCTATTATAAAAAAATCTCCCCCTTTTTTAAAATTTATAAAAAAATTAAGAATAGAAAGAAACAATTGATAATATTTAAAAAATAATAATGTATAAAATTGATAACCACATACCCCTAATAGATTTATGTTATGTAAAATATTTAAAGAAGAGTTAAAATTAGAAACTAAATCTCCATCAGACCTAATTGAAATTTTATTTTATCAAATTTTCATTATCTAATGGTTCGTTAAAAATATAAGATATTTAATTTTTAGAGGTCACATTTTCAAGAATACTATCTCATTTCTTAAATGATCTATAATAAAATGAAATCTTATATCAATAATATTTTATTTATAAATCTATATAAAAAATGTGAAATTGAAATGGGAGAATCATTACCATAACAAATAAGAATATTTCCAAAAATAAAAGGATAGACAGATAATGTTCCACTAATATATGATGATTATGAATAAAATAAACTAGAAAAAATTTATTTAATATTTTTAGATATATAAAAAATTATTTATTAAAATCTTATATGCTATTATTCAAATATGAAACTAACACTAACATGTGGTTCTTTTTTATCATGATCTTTACCCAATCAAAATCATATTAACTAGTAAAATCTAAATATTTTTCATTTGAATAAAATTGTACACTATTAAAAGTTCACCTTGCATTTCTTATATTTTTAAAATCTTTTATGTTAGATTATATAGGATTATTTTGAAATCAATGAGATAAACAAGTAATTAACATAATATTTTTTCATGAAGTAGTCAAATTTAAAATTCCACCAATCATACCACTAAAATTTTTAGAATCCACATATTTAATTGTTTTATATGTAAATATAATTTATTAATTGTAATAATAATGGTTCTATAGGTTTTTACAGAATCTAAACCAAATCTATAAACTAAATCATTACAAATTTGACATTAAATTAATAATAATCCTTTATTTATTGGATTATTATAATGACCCAAAAAATTAAATTTAATTTATTAAACTCATATTAAATTCACATTCCATCCTATTAAAAAATTAATTACACAAAAATATAATCATGAAAAATTTAAACAATTAAAATATCAAAGGAAATTTGTTAATTAAAATAAATTAGGATCTATATTACATTTATTTTAATTATTTAGGACAATAATAATTTATGAATACTAACTAAGAACAAGGTACTTGTTTAAGAGAATAAAATTATTCTTTAACAAAAATAAATGAATAGTAAATTTCTTATTTTCTAATATGTATGGTTGAAAAAAACTACTTTATATATATAACCAATTTAATATGAACTTTTATAATTAATAGGAAATAGGTTAAAACCATTAAATCCAAAAAATCTAATAAAGATAAAATAAATTAAATCACATAATTTGTTTTAAAATTATCTTAAAAATATATATCTTCTTCCTGAAATTAACCACCAGATACAACTTTATCTTGATTCTTAAAAATTTTAGCAGATTCATCTATTTAAATCCTAAAAAATCATATAGTTCAAACAACAGGTTCATCATTTGGATTCTTAACTATATTCCAATCATTTATTCTATGAATGTCAATATGTTCATCTTATATAAAAAATCCAATTAACACTATTCAAATTATCAAAAAATATCATTTCGAAAACATTGTATAACATATTCAAAACATGAATAAAAGTTCAAAACGTTATTTATTGTTCTAATTATAGAACCAATAGTATTGATAATATTATTAATATAGTAGTTTTTCAAAATTTTCTTGAATTTGGATAATAATGAGAAGGATTATTCAATCCCTATGAATTTACATTAACATCACGATGTTTGTCATTACCAAAATTTAATTCAATATATTCATAGAGAATAATATCAAAATAAAATATATTTTCCACATTATATTCAAAATAAATACACTAATAGATTATTATACAACCATTTTTCATTTATTATGTACTCCATAAGATTTAATTTTATTATAATAAAAAATATAATCAGATCATCACATTAAAAATAAATCATATCTCAATTAACCTTGTTATTTAAAATACAAATATTACACTAAAATCTATATAATAAAAAATATTAATTTTCCTACCATTAAACAAATCAAAAAGAATTTTCACTTAAATTATTTATTTAAAAATCTATTCTAAAAATTATAAGATTTATTTATAGGTTTATCCTATAAATGTTTATGTAAATTTTATTTATTCAACATTGTTCTATCCATTTTTTATGATAGTTCTATTTTTCACTCTATAATAACATTTTTTTGTTTTCTACGTGCATAAAATTATAAAAATGACCTTTTTGTATAAAAAAATCCAACTAAGGTTTAAATTATTCAAAATCATTATAAATTATTATAGAAATAACTAAATGAATATCATAATTTTAAACTAGTTTAAAAAAACTAACATATTGTTTTTATGAGATATAAAATAAGTCGATTAAAATATTTCAATATCCCCAAAAATTAGGAAAACATATTGAACTCCTTCATTAATGGAAATATGCATAAGACTAAAAATCTAAATGTACAATTTCTAATGGTAAAATAGATTTGAGTTCATTAATATATTTAAAACATATTCTATTTTTTTTCCTTTTAGACCATAATCACAAATAAAATTCTTAATGATTTTTAAATTGGGTAGCTAAAACACATGAACTTTTTGTTATTATTTATAACATCCAAAAGTTAAAATGATCCATAATCTAATTCCATAAGTTATCCATTGTATCTGTAGAATTAATACATATAAATTTATATTTAGTTAATGTAGTAATATAATTGGAATAGATATCATATTTTTAATTAGCATAAAACAAAACAAAATCATTTGTTGAAAAATAAAAATTTAATATATTCATATTTGACTCGATCCACCATCACATAATAGTGAAATACTAAATATTTTATAATTAAAACTGTCATCATATAATACGTTAGAAATTAAAATTTTGGTAGATATACCCACATCACAAAATTTGTTATCATTTCCTTTTTTGTAATCACAAAGTTCCAAATAGATACCATGACATTGATTATAACATAAAAACATTAATTGATCTTTATTCATGTGTCAATATCATCTATTATCCCTTTACCAAGTATCTTTGATACACTTAAGGCACGTTTCATGATATATTATTTAAGAATAAAATAATTATTTGTACCCACGTTATCTAGTGTCCAATCGGGTTAGTATAAGAATTATTAAGTACACAATAATAATTTAAACTAGTATTCATAGGTAATAGAGCAGATAAATTACTAACATAATTTTTATTGATTAAGGACTAAATATTGATGAAATATCAATGAATTTTCATTTATATATTCCAATTTCATTCTACACAGAAAGCATGTAACATTAAATATAATTCCTTTAAAACCCTAAATAAATAACATTTTATATAATATATGTATTTGTTTATTATAACCAAAAATACATATATCATTATTACTTTCCTTATTGACATCATTTTGCGAATTTATTAACTAGAAGCAAAGTAGAAATGTTTTATTTTAAAAATAAAATTTCATTCATCGTTTTTAATTATCTTTTTATGAAATATCTAAATCATTGAATTTTTTTGATCTAAATGAAATGTATTATTTTTTAAAAAATATATTTTATTCATTAAATTAGTTTTTTTGATTAATAATATCTTTATTTTCTACTATAAAATTTATATACAAATCACATATTCCAAAAACATATCATTTTAATTTATTGTTCCGTTCAATGAATTATTCCATGTAATATTTTTTAGATTCATAATAATAATAAATAGAATCAAAATAACTACTAAAATCACTAATAATGGTTTCTACTAAGAGAAGGTTAATTGTTTCTTTTTCACATCTATTTTCATCACCTGAATCAAATTCATCCATGAAACTCATCAAACCTTCAAATGTTATTTCCCCATTTTCTTGTATTTATTATTTTTCTTTCTTGATTAAATTTCATATATTTATGATTTTTTTGCATGTTAGTTTGTTACTCATAAAATATTAGTGAAGAAACATAATTATAATTAGGTTTAAATTTTGTATTTTTATGATACTCGAAACTATCCTTTTTATTTTTTAGTATCCTCTTATAGTTTTGAATATTTTTTAATAACCTTTAAAAAATTGGCAATTTATTTCATGCATTACTTTTCATTAGAATAAAAAATGTTAGTATTAATAGTTATATTTTATTTGTATCCAAAAAAATTATTATTTGAGTTATTCTCTTCATATTTTTTCTTTAGTTCTGGTGGTAATTGATGTTATGATCTAATGATTTCATCCAATTTATATTCATTAATTTTATCTCCCTCATTGATTGATAATTTCATTCCATTCCACTTGTTGGGTATATCTATGAGTACTCATTAACAAGTACATGATTCTATAATCTTTTTCTATGGGAATTCATTATATTCTCAATACTAGTGAATAAATGGAATACCCAGCAGACACTCTCATCCTCACTCATCTTGAAATAGAGATACAAATTATATATCATTCTAGTATTAGTTTTTGTAAGATTGTCTAATATTTTCTTAGAAACATGATATATTTTTCAAATTTTATAAATTATCTTACTCTAGATTTATAACAAAAAAATATATCAATAAAAAAATTTATAAATTTTTAATTTTTAATTCAAAAATTACATAGTATTATTATTTCTAGTACGTGATTCATAGTCAGAATCAATTAACATATAGAGTTTTACAATGTTAGTACAATTATAAATTCCGAGTTACATATGGTATTATTATATTATATATTTGTGCTTACCATAATCATTTTAACTACAATGTGATGGCTTCTAAGGAATCAAAAAATCATTTAACTTCATTCCTATCATAATATAAATATCTAATTCCATATAATGTTAGGACTACAGAATGTATATTATCCCCAAAAAGTAACATAACCTATATTTGACATGATTAAACATTGTTACCAACAACAATCTTTCATTAAAAAAGTGTAAAAGTGGATGACTAGGAAGATTCAAAACACATAAGATATGAAATGATTATTAAATTTATTTTTCATTCACATGAAATAAAGATACATCATGGAAATTTAAATAGATAATAAATAATATTATTTTAGTAGTTTGGTTCAATGTGATCATATATATACTCTTCAAAGCCCTTTACTCTTTATGGGGTATGATATTCCATAAGAACATAATTTTCTTAGAGAAATCATAATCCAATTATTACTTACATTTCCTATTTTATGTTTTACAAAAGACACTGAAATTTTATGGGGGAATCACAACACCTTAAAACACTTTAGTTAGTTACGGAGTGTCATAACACAGGGATCCAATATTTTAAAATCTAGGAATCCAAAACTGATAGAAATCATTTTTTTTCAAGATAAAATAATATATAAATGTTGAATCATATGTGATATAGGTAGAAATAAATATAATAGACCCAAGAAGAATGTGAAAGAAGAATTAAATGAGGAATGATGTATCCCAACCAATTGTTTTAGAGTAATAGATTAGTATGTCTCTTCGTGTAAGTAATAACAGTTTTATAATACTAGGATCCCCTTACATGTTAATCAAGAATTTGAAACTTTTTTCACAAAATATGTCATGGAGATTCATAGTACGGATCATAAAAATCAATTCATTGATCAAGGTCAACATTGATGGTGCAGCTTCTTGACCCTCCAGATGTGGAGGTGTATTCTGACCATATAATGGTTTTATCAATTGGTGTTTCTTCCATAACATTATAATTATAGTGCCCTATGAAATAGTATTATGGTATATTGTGTATTTTTTCAAGTATTCCATCCAATATAAGTGGAATTGAATAAGTATTGATTCTGACTATGAAGTTGTTGTCGAAAAATTGGAAAAAAATAACATGTAATTTGACATGGAAAATACATCCTCATTGGATTTATTTCTTTAGTAATGTCACCCATATCTACCTAGTTATCTCACATTCATATCGAGAGTAAAATCAAGTGGTGTATGCTCTATCTAAGAAGTCATTATAAGAAATGAACATAATTTGGTCCTTTAGGACTCCTGACTACTATGTTCCAATGCTGAATACTGACTTGTGGGATGTAACAAACACCCATCCATGTAATAATATCATGTAATGCCTATATTTTCATCCACCCCTTTTTTATAATTTCTTCTAAGGTAACACTAAATTAGGATCCTAATCTTTTGGTTATATAATTGAACTTCATAATGTTTCATTGAATGTTTAGACCACTAATAAGCGTGGTTGAATTAGTGGTTATCATTTATAACTTCATTTTTCTAAATTATCCTCTAAAATATATTAATGTTTCTATCCACATCACTTCAAATAACAACCTCTCTTACATGTAATTATAAAGAATATAATTCCAGGAATACATGTGTTTATATGGACTAGACCTAGTGTGTGTACCAATACATGATTTATTGATTCCATTCAATCTATAAATATCCTATATACTCCACATGTGCATAAAAAATCATCCAACACAAATCAATCAACCTTTTTCTCTCAATAAGAAATATCATCGGTTCCCACCTGTTAAAATTTTTTATTCTTTTTTGAGAACATACACAATAAGATATCTTTGAATCCATCTCATTCTAAGCATAGTTTAGACTTACTCCATTTAGATCCTATAACTCTACAACTCTTATGTTTAGTTACTCTTTATCTGAAAATTCTTTGTCTAAAAGCTAATGATTGAGTCTTCTAAATCTTTCCTCAGAACATTTTTTTATAACCTTCTCAAAATAAATCTATAAATGAGGTTCTCTAAAATGATTCAAAATATATATCTTGACATCAGATCTTCACAATAATACTTCACCACATTATATAATCAAACATCCTCCAAAGAATATGTGAATAATCCAAATTTTAATTTCCAACTCAACACAATTATCATTTAAATAGACTTAAAGTCTCCAAAAAAATTGGAGACAAAAAAACTTGTAAGAGATTACTCAAATATTGGTGACAACTAAATTCATTTAATACTAAAATCATGGATTGAATCACAATATTTAAATCAAAAATATGGATTCATTTACCATCCAATTGTAAATCATATAAAACATTTGATATTATAAACATGTTGGTAGTTCTATCTATAATGGATTAATAACTTCTTCATCAAATTCATCATCACCCAGATTCCTTTTACTAGTAATTCTACATTTAATATTTCATCATAAGTATCCCTCAATCTGAAAATTCTTCCTCCAATATTTCTATATAATAACTCATCCATGTGATGTTTTTTATTTTGAATACATACTTTCTTCATCCAATGTTCTATATAGGTTTCCTGTTTATGGATTTCTCCATTCGAAAGGCTCAAAATTTGTTTCCATCTAATACATCTTCATCTAGTGATTCTTCACTAGTTTCTTTATTTTATAAAATTTTTCTTTCAATATTTACAATATTTTAAACTTAAAAACATTCACCTGGTAAAATAAATATTCTCTAACTAGTGTCTTTATAAAGATCTTCTGCAAACTCTTTGTCCATAAATTTATAATAATTATATTCATCTAATCTTATTTTTCAAATAACAATAGTGAGTTATAATTAGTCTGGTGACCTCAAAATCATTAAAAATATAAATCAATACATCCCAAACTCTTTCCGACGCTTTCGCCAGGGCGCGCGCATCCGTCTGTGGAGGACGCGCTGCTGTTGCCCTGCATTCCTACTTTCCAACGGCGGGTGGAATTCGTTCCTTATTCAGGGACGTCTGCTCCTTGATTGAAACGGGATGATGGGATGTCGGTTCTTCCTTCTATGGATTCCTCCTCATAACTCGTCACCAAGTCTGGGTCTCCCTCAACGATTTAATACATTGTTCGTGAAACTCTTCCCAGTGTCATGTTTCCATGGATGCCGGTTAATTACACTACTTCTGTCGGGATATTCCAAAGGGTCCGGTCAGGGCAGCAACCTTCAGTCAGGGGAGTAGTCACGTTGAGGCATCATTAGCGTGTCTGGATGCTGGGGAACCTAGCATGTCTATCTATTATCCCTGGTCACATGGCTTCTCGAGGGCGTGGAAGCCCGAGGCATCCCACATCGAGCATGGGGAATTATATGCCATAGACACATATATGAGGTTTTCCTTAGCTTTTCGTGTTTAACACAGGGTACGCCGCGAGTTGAACGTCCAGCGGAGACGGATCAGCCCGATCGGAGCATTAGCTAGAATAGATCGGATTGAGGGATTTCCCTTGAAGGGGTGCCGATACTGGGACCAGCCCATGGGCGGCTGTGAAGAGGAGCGTACCGACATGGTCTCACCGGGATATGACGGCCCGGATGAGAATCAGGGTAGATGATGGATAGACGAATGAAGTGGAAGGGGTAATGGCAAGGAACCATCATAAGGGCAACGGTGAAGTTGGGCTTGAGCCTTGAAGGGGCTTCCTACTTATCCCTGTGGCAGGGAATCAAAGTCCGCGTAGTTCGGGATGGTGCTGGTGAACCGGTATGAGGGTGGACCTCGGTCCGATAGGCATCATCAGTGAACTGATGTGAATGGGGAGGACTAGGAGGGACCTAGTGGTGGTGGGCTTGGACCTCGTGGAGGCTTCCTACGTACCATGTCGTGACATGGATCAAAGACCACATAGTTCAGAGGGGCTTCGTCGGCGAACCGACATGACGGTGGACCTTGGCCCGATGGATGTCGTCAGCGAACCAACGTAAAGGTGGACCTTGGTCCGATGCGTCAGCGAACCGACGTGAAGGTGGACCTTGGTCCGATGGGAGATGGGCTTGAACCTCAGGGAGACTTCCTACGTACCATGCCTTGACATGGATCAAAGACCTCGTAGTTCAAAGGGTTTCATCGGTGAACCGACGTGAAAGTGGACTCGTGGGTCCACTAGTGGTGGTCTTGAACATTGGGAAGGTTTACTACGTACCATGCCTTGATATGGATCAAAGTCTTCATAGTTCATAATGGTGGAATACAGTTTAATGTCATGCGGGACGATAGTGAACCCTGACGTGAAGGAACAACAGGCGGTGGGTGTCGGCTAACCGACATAAATGAGGGACCTTGGTCCGATGGCGATGGGATTGAACCTCTGGGAGGCTTCCTACATACCATTCCTTTCCATGGATCAATGTCCTCGTAGTTTGGGTGAAAATGGGGGGGGGGACTTCACACACCCCCAAGGAGACGGTCTGGGACAATGATTGTTGGGCTTGAACCTCGGGGAGGCTTCCTACGTACCATGCCTTAACATAGAACTAAGACCTCGTAGTTCAAAGGTTGGTCACAACGGCTTGTTGTCGGACTATAATGTAGTTTAATGTCATGCTGGATGAAGGTACAACTCGACTTGAATTGGAAGACTGGTGGGCTTGAAACTCGTGGAGGCTTCCTACATACCATGCCTTCACATGGATCAAAGACCTCGTAGTTCAAATGGGTGTGCATTTTAGTGTCATGCGGGACAAGGTCATACAGTTTAACGTCATGTTGGACGAGGGCATGCAGTTTAACGTCATGCTGGATGAGGTATTGTCATGGCCAATGCCAACTCTAAGCCCACGAGAGTCATGCTCGGTGTGAGAAATAAGAGACAGCAAGGACCTGACGATCACGCCGTGAAGGGTGCGTCCGTGAGAAACAAAGAGGGGCTTATGCGTTAGGCGGCCCATGGTGCTGGGACTTACTCTAGGATGGAGGCACGAAGTGCGACAAAGCGCGGCGAAAGAGGGATTTGGGACCAATGATGGGAGGTGCCTCGTTCCCTATCACGCCCTCCACTGAACTTGGTAGTGGGGAAGTACGGAGATACAGGGGTGAAACCATCCGTTGGGGAACTAGGGTCGCCCTTCTCTTGAGAACATACACCACTCCAATAAGGAGGACATCATCCTTTGTGGATGGGTGATTACACTCCTGTGGAGATGAGTGGCGTAAAAAATGTTCGAGCTGGGGGGACCCTTCGTGAGAGGCACGAGGTTGGGTCATAGTTTAACGTCATGTGTTGAGGACGTGGTGCTTGGTAGTTTAACGTCCTGCAGCTCGGACGAGGTGGTTTCACTCCGCACCCCTAGGACTTACATAACCGGTACCCTATGGTCCTTGGGGGAGGGAAGGTACTGGCAAGGCCAATGTCAAGGGGGTTGTGGAGCGAACCATCTAGGGGTCCACGTTAGCGTGGCTATATGAATAAGCAATAGTTGTTAGCGTGCCTATGCGAAGGAGCATTAGGCGAAGCTACGCAACGAGTGGTATTGTCCGTGGGACTTTGAAATCACATCGTGCATACCTGGAGGGTCGCACGGGAAGAGGAATTTCCAAGCAAAGGAGTGTGCTTCATGAAGCGGAGTGCCTTGGCCTTAGCATGGGGCATAGGTGTGAGTGGAGGGTGCTTCGTGAAGTGGAAGAGTATTCATGGAGCACTACATCGCAAAGAAGAGGTGCCTCGCGAAGCAAGGTGCTACAAAGTAGTGTGCTTTGCGATGTGTAGCGATCCTGCCTTAGCATAGGGATCACTAGTACAGGTTGGGTGTTTTGCGAAGCATAAACGCTCCGTGGCTTCCCAGGTTCCCTTGGGAATCCTCTTCCTTTGCGAATTCCCATGAGCTTCGCGAAGGGCATCCCTCTCGGAAGAGGGGATCAAAACGAGACAAAGATAAGGCATCACACGAAGTAGAAGTACCTCGCGGAGCTCATGATTCCCGGGGAAAAGAGTGCTTCACGATTCGAGAGAGGAGAAGCCGAAAGGTTATATTGTTAGTCCCCCAGGACTCAGGGGGAGTCCAGTATTTATAGGGAATGGTCGCCGCAAAGCAGAACTTGCGCACCGCCTTAGGTGCTTCTCGGCGCGCTCGCGAACGTCAAACTCGTTCGCGGAGAGTTACCGCCTCCCGAGCTTCGCGGCGGGCTAGCAAACGTCAAAATCGTTCGCCGAGAGTTACCGCCTCCCGAGATTCGCGGCGGGCTCGCGAACATCAAACTCGTTCGCGGAGAGTTACTTCCTCCCGAGCTTCGCGGTGGGCTCGTGAATGTCAAACTTGTTCGCGGAGAGTTACCGCCTCCGGAGCTTCGCGAGACCGCGATGCTCGGGGTGCCTCGCGTTGGTGCTTCGCGAGGCGGCGGGCCGACCTTCTTTTCCGTCCCTTCCTTTCGTGCAATATTTTGGTGCCAACAAATTCCCCCCCTCAAACTTGGAGCCATAGAGGGTGAAGGGTTGAAGTCTGAGGGAGAATCACCAAAATTTTCGGTGGTTCGCGATGCGGCTTCGCGAAGGGGGCCCGCTGTGCTGACCGGGGCCCCGGATCTGGATGCGCCGCGATGGAAAAAGGAACAGGATTTTACGATCCCTGGGGCTAGACCCTAGGTGAAATTCCTGGGTGTCCCTATGTATCCCATAAGGATGGGAATCAAGCCATACGTAGTTCTGGAAGCACAGTGCAGTCAAAGACCAACACTGGCAGGTGAAATCCTCTCTGATAGAGGCTCTGGTGCATCCCATGATTAACATGGGGCATCCTGAGCTTGCTCAGGGTATAACCGCAGTTTAGTGTCATGCGTTGAGGACACATGGACTCCTATAGTTTGACGTCATATGATAGTACATGGAATAAAAGGGAAGATCCCAGGGAGAGTGTGGTGCAGTAGACATGACACCGACGTGAATGAGGACTTGGAGTCCAAATTGCACCACGTACTCCTGGAGGAAACTCTTCAAGTCGAGGGACCAAGAGTGAGGATTAGGATGGGCCCGAAGTAGAGTGGTCGGGTGTTCCTACGTACCCCATGAGGGTGGGAATCAAGCCATACATAGTTCTGGAAGTGCAGTTTAACGTCATGTGGGACAATGAGAAGCCTGACTGTGTTGGTACACATCCCACCAAAACTACTAAGCCCACGTCAGTCGTGCTCGGTGTGGGAAACAAGAAGTAGTAGTGGGAATTTCCCGACACAAAAAGGGGAAGGTTAGGGAAAAGGGACGCTCAGTGAATACTGACCCAATGACACTAACACGGTCATTTAGCACACCTAGATGTGCGAAGAGAAAGAGCCGAGTATGATGGAATTACACTTGAACATGAGGAAGTGGAAATGTGTGAATCATGGCGCTCGAGATTCAGATCATGATGATGGTGGCGTGAAGATCGAGGATAACTGTTGACCGTGGCAGAAACCCAGCATCCATATCGCGTTAGCCTAGAATGGGGACAAACAAAGAGGGTTGACCATTAACCATGTTCGAAACACGGGACCATGTCACAAATGTTGTCAGATATCCGTAGGGACATTGGCCCGAAACGATTGGAGAGCCCTTAGGTCCAGAATTCATGGAGAGCCCTTAGGCCTAGTATCCATGTCATCTGAGGGATCTTTTGGATGTGGAAGAGGATGAGGATCCAAATAGCAAGCTCACGAAGCTTGGTCATGGGACGAAGGGAATGTCCGTATGAAAGTCCCACACTTTGGGCTCTTTGTCGATACACATCTGAATACGACAATGAGACGTATTAGATAGAGTTAGCAGATTCCTTTCCCATAGGGAGATCCTAGTTTAGGGTCGTAGAATTCGGACCATGGATGGGAGGAGACATAAGAGGCACATGGTGGAGTAACTCAAACACCTGGCATGAATGGGAATAGGGGTTTTGTACTGTGCGGTGAACAACCTGACGTTAATGAGGATGTAATCCCATATCACACCGCACGACCCCCTTGGGAGAAGCTTTAGGTCAAGGGACCAAAACTGAAAGTTAGGTTGGGCCCGCGGGGAAGTGCCCAGGCACTCCTACGTATCTCATAAGGATGAGAATCAAGCCTCACGTAGTTCTTGATGGACCATAGACCATAAATGGGTAAAAGGAGCAGGGGAAACATGGCAACAAGACCCATCGTGAAGGAGGAACTAAGCCCTACTTACCATGTGTTCTCTGGGGAAGTGCTCGAATCGAGGGACCGAACACAAAGGTTAGGCTGGGCCCGTGGGGAAGTGCCTGGGATCTCTTACATATCTCATGAGGACGAGAATCAAGCCATACGTAGTTCGTAAAGGTTACATGGTAAGATACATGTTCCATGGCAAAAGGGGAGCACGACCTTGGCCCTTGCACTAAATGAAACGGAATTTGATAAATCTTGATTGTCCTTTAAGGTGAGTGGTTTTTTTTGTGAAGAGACAGGCCTACAGTAGTAGGCCGTGGTGTCGCCAAAAGGATCAAGCCATGATAGGCGTTGACAAATGGCATGGCATGTGACCAATACCCAACGTGATGTCCTATACAACGAGGTCACCACAATGCAGTGCCGTTTTTCATCGTGCGGCCAGGACGATAATGTCACAGTTTAGGGTCGTATGATAGGACCAAGCATGCATTTTATCATCATGCAGCGCAGACGTAGCAGAGACGATGCTAGGAGGGGAACGTGCATAGTGTTATAAAACACAATTGATGGAGACATGATCCCAAATCACATTGTACGCCAATCGGAGAGGGAGACCTTAGGCCGAGGGGCCTATATAGAGGTAAGAGGTGAAACAGGGGGAGTGACTGGCTCCCTAAATGGGATGTACCCGAAGACAGGGCGTCTGGGCGGTCCTATGTATCCCATGAGGATGGGAATCAAGCAGAACGTAGTTCCGGATGGATCTTAGTTTATGGTCTTAGAGCTCGGACCATGAATGGTAACAACCTCCCACGTTAGTGCAGACGTCAACCCGATCTCTAAGACCACATGAGTTAAACTCGGTGTGGGAAACAAGGGGGGGAATCCTCATCGCAATACATGGGGAATCCATCATAGGGGAGTCGGCAGAGAGCCCCGAAGGACACCTTTGACACGGCTTGTTTCCCCAACGCGCAGACGTGCACGGAGGAAAAGTACCAAGAGTTTCGCGACTCTACTTGGACACGATGAAGTGATGAAGGGTGTGAATTGTGTACCCGACATTTTGGGATAAATGGATTGCCGTGGTGACAGAGGAAAACTTTTAACCATGGTGGAAACGCAGCGTCCATATAGCTTTAGCCTGAGGTGGGAACAAAAAACGAGAATCGACCGCTGACCATATTCGCAACGCATGATTTTATCGATTTGTTGTCCGAAACCCTCAGGGAGTTGGCCCGTAACGGTAGGAGAGCCCTTGGGCGTAGTATCCAGGCCGTTATAGGGGGTCCTTACAGTTGTAAAAGATGATGGAATCCCTGATGCAGAGATACACAAAGCCTGGAGAGTGGGTGCGGACGTGTCCGAGTAAAGCTTGGCATTCCAAGAAATAAACCAGAGTACTCTTAGGCACATTGGTGAACCGCCGAAAAGGGATCGACGAAACAGCTCAGGAGGGAGAGGTACAGGGCGTGGTCATTACGAGACCGATGTGAATGAGGACATAATCCCACACCACACCATGTAATCCTCTTATAGAGGAAGGGTAGGCCATAGGGCCAAGATGGGATGAAGATTCCCGAGAGATGGGGCTGGACCCGAATCCTAGACATTCAGGTGGTCCTACGTATCCCATGAGGATTGGAATCAAGCTGAACGTAGTTCTCTAGATGTAGTTTAACGTCATATAGGACGAGGGGGGAGTAATATACCCCCAAACAGGGGAGGTGTACGGTACGGCGAATAATCTCACATCACACCATACACTCCTATAAGAGAGGACCTGGGCTGGGGCCCGCAAAGGCCAAGGGGCCTGATGGTTAGGCATTGGTCAGGAAGGTCTGACCTGCTTTCAGTTTAACGTCTTGCAGTAAGGATGAGGGCCGGGGACCCGAGGAGGCCAAGGAGCCTGAGGATGGCACTACTAAAACAACCTCCTATAGCGACCGCCAAAAGCGGTCGCTTTATCCTCGTCGCTAGAGGCCTATAGCGACCGCCAATGGCAGTCGCTATAGTGAATTTTTTTTTTAAAAAAAATCTCCACTGAAATAAATAAATAAATATATATATATATATATATATTAAAAAAATATCCACATATATACTATTAAATACAATATTTTAAATATATATATATATATAATATATATTAAATGTTTTAATATTTATAATATTAAATATATGTATAATATCGAATCATTGTGCTATAATAATTTAAAACATCTGATTTAAGAAATGCTATCATTCCTGGTTTTTCAGAGCACGTTTGCTTCGAATTCGACCGCCGCATGCCGTTTTGGTGTTTTATGACTCCGGAAACACGTTTCTGGCCGCCACTGTCAAACGGAACCTCCGATTGACATGCTGTCTCTCCGACCATTTCACAATTCACGCAATGGAAGTTGTCGTGTGGTTTTGTGGCATTCGGAGGTCGTTCGGGTGGTTTTGACCCGCCAACGCGCCATTTCAGCGCGCGCCGAGCTGATGAAAACGACGCATTCGGTCGTGCCGCGCACACCGCAAGTCCGATGGACGTGCCGCCTCCTCCTGTATCTCAGGAATAATATTCCTATCATTCTCGTGCAGTTTTAGGTTTTTCGGAGCACGTTTGCTCCGAATTCGACCGCCGCACGCCGTTTTGGTGTTTTATGACTCCAGAAACGCATTTCTGGCCGACGCGGTCAAATAGCACCTCCGATTGATGTGCCGTTTGTCTGCCAATTTCACAATTCACGCAACGAATGTTTTCGTGCAGTTTCGTGGCATTTGGAGGTCGTTCGGGTGGTTTTGACCCTCCAACGCGCCATTTCAGCGCGCGCCGAGCTGCTGAAAACGACGCATTCGGTCGTGTCGCGCGCACCGCACGTCCGATGGACGTTCCGCCTCCTCATGCATCTCAGGAATAATATTCCTATCGTTCTCGTGCGGTTTCAGGTCGTTCGGAGCACGTTTGCTCCGAATTCGTCCGCCGCACGCCGTTTTGGTGTTTTATGACTCCGGAAACGCGTTTCCGGACTCCACTGTCAAACGGCACCTCCGATTGATGTGTCGTCTTCCCAACCATTTTACAATTCTCTCAAAGGATGTTTTTGTGCGGTTTCGTGACATTCGGAGGTCGTTCGGGTGGTTTTGACCCTCCAATGCGCCATTTCAGCGCGCGCCGAGCTGCTGAAAATGACACATTCGGACGTGCTGCGCGCACCGCACGTCCAATGGACGTGCCGCCTCTCTCTGCATCTCAGGAATAATATTTCTATCATTCTCGTGTGGTTACAGGTCGTTCGAAGCATGTTTTCTCCGAATTGGACCATCACACGCCGTTTTGGTGTTTTATGGCACCGAAAATGCGTTTCCAGCCGCCGCGGTCAAACGGAACCTCCGAATGACGTGCCGTCTGGCCGACCAATTCAGAATTCACGCACCGGCCATTATTGTACGGTTTCGTGGCATTCGGACGTTGTTCGGGTGGTTTTGACCGCCCAACGCGGCATTTCATCGCGCGCCGCGCTGCTAAAAACGACACATTCGGTCGTGTCGCGCGCACCGCACGTCCGATTGACGTGACGCCTCCTCCTGCATATCAGGAATAATATTTCTATCATTCTCGTGCGGTTTCAGGTCGTTCGGAGCACGTTTGCTCCGAATTGGACTGTCGCACGCCGTTTAGGGGTTTTATGGCGCCGAAAAGGCATATCCGGCCGCCACGGTCAAACAGAACCTCCGAATGACGTGACTTCTAACCGACCATTTCAGAATTCATTCACCGGCTGTTATCGTGCGGTTTTGTGGCATTCAGAGGTCGTTCGGGTGGTTTTGACCCCCCGATGCGCAATTTCAGCGCGCGCAGTGCTGCTGAAAACGACACATTCGATCGTGCCGCGTGCACCACACGTCCGATGGACATGCCGCCTCCTCCTGCATCTCAAGAATAATATTTATATCGTTCTCGTGCGGTTTCAGGTCATTCGGAGCACGTTTGCTCCGAATTGGACCGCCACACGCCGTTTTGGTGTTTTATGGCGCCAGAAAGGCGTTTCCGGCCACCGCGGTCAAACGGCACCTCCGAATGACGTGCCGTCTGGCCGACCATTTCACAATTCACGCACCGTCTGTTGTCGTACGGTTTCGTGGTATTCGGACGTCGTTCGGGTGGTTTTGACCGCCCAACGCGCAATTTCAGCGCACGCCCCCCTGCTGAAAACGACACATTCGGTCGTGCCGCGTGCACCGCACTTCCGATGGACGTTGCACCTACTCCTGCATCTCAGGAATAATATTTCTATCGTTCTCGTGCGGTTTCAGGTCATTCAGAGCACGTTTGCTCCGAATTGGACCGCCGCACGCCGTTTTGGTGTTTTGTAGCGCCAGAAACGCGTATCCGACCGCCGCGGTCAAACGGCACCTCCGAATGACGTTCCGTCTGGCCGACCATTTTACAATTCACGCGCCGGATGTTGTCGTGCGGTTTCGTGGCATTCGGAGGTCGTTCGGGTGGTTTTGACCCTCCGACGCGTCATTTCAGCGCGCACCGCGCTGCTGAAAACAACACATTCGGTCGTGCCCCGCGCACCGCACATCCGATGGACGTGCTGCCTCCTCCTGCATCTCAGGAATAATATTTCTATCATTCTCGTGCGGTTTCAGGTCGTTCGGAGCAAGTTTTCTCCGAATTGGACCGTCGCATGCCGTTTTGGTGTTTTGTGGCGCCGGAATCGCGTTTCCGGCCGCCGCGGTCAAACGACACCTCCGAATGACGTGCCCTCTGACCGAACATTTCACAATTCACGCACCGGCTGTTTTCGTGCGGTTTCGTGGCATTTGGAGGTCGTTCGGGTGGTTTTGACCCCCCGAAGCGTCATTTCAGCGCGCGCCGACCTGCTGAAAACGACACATTCGGACGTGCGGCGCGCACCGCACGTCCGATGGACATGACGCCTCCCCCTGAATCTCAGGAATAATATTTCGATCGTTCTCGTGCGGTTTCAGGTTGTTCGGAGCACGTTTGCTCCGAATTGGACCGCCGCACGCCGTTTTGGTGTTTTATGGCGCTGGAAACGCGTTTCCGAGCGCCGCGGTCAAACGGCACCTCCGAATGACGTGCCGTCTGGCCAACCATTTCAGAATTCACGCACCATCTATTGTCGTACGGTTTCGTGGAATTCGGACATCGTTCGTGTGGTTTTGACCGCCCAACGCGCAATTTCAGCGCGCGCCGCGCTGGTGAAAATGACACATTCGGTCCTGTCGCGCGCACCGCACGTCCGATGGACGTGCCACCTCCTCCTGCATCTCAGGAATAATATTTCTATCGTTCCATGTGGTTTCAGGTCGTTTGGGGCACGTTTGCTCCGAATTGGACCGCCGCATGCCGTTTTGGTATTTTATGGCACCAGAAACGCGTATCCGGCCGCCGCGGTCAAACAGCACCTCCGAATGACGTTCCGTCTGGCCGACCATTTCACAATTCACGCACCGGATGTTTTCGTGCGGTTTCGTGACATTAGGAGGTCGATCGTGTGGTTTTGACCCCCCAACGTGCAATTTCAGCACGCGCCGCGCTGGTGAAAACGACACATTCGGTCGTGTCGCGCGCACCGCACGTCCGATGGACGTGCCACCTCCTCCTGCATCTCAGGAATAATATTTCTATCGTTTCATGTGGTTTCAGGTCGTTTGGGGCACGTTTTCTCCGAATTGGACCGCCGCATGCCGTTTTGGTGTTTTATGGCACCAGAAACGCGTATCCGGCCGCCGCGGTCAAACGACACCTCCGAATGATGTGCCGTCTGGCCGACCATTTCACAATTCAAGCACCGGATTTTTTCGTGCGGTTTCGTGACATTCGGAGGTCGATCGGGTGGTTTTGACCCCCCGACGCGTCATTTCAGCGCACGCCGCGCTGCTGAAAACGACACATTCAGTCGTGCCGCGCGCACCGCACGTCCGATGGATGTGCCGCCTCCTCCTACATCTCAGGAATATTATTTCTATCGTTGTCGTGCGGTTTCAAATCGTTCGGAGCACGTTTGCTCCGAATTGGACCGCCGCACGCCGTTTTGGTGTTTTATGGCGCTGGAAACGCATTTCCGGCCTCCGCGGTCAAACGGCACCTCCGAATGACGTTCCGTCTAGCCGACCATTTCATAATTCATGCACCGGCTTTTGTCGTGCGGTTTCGTGGCATTTGGAGGTCGTTCGGGTGGTTTTGACCCCCCGACGCGCCATTTCAGTGTGCACCGCGCTACTGAAAACGACGCATTCGGTCGTGCCGCGCGCACCGCACGTCCGATGGACGTGCCGCCTCCTCCTGCATCTCAGAAATAATATTTCTATCGTTATCGTGCAGTTTTAGGTCGTTCGGAGCACGTTTGCTCCGAATTGGACCGTCGCATGCCGTTTTGGTGTTTTCTGGCGCCGGAAACGCGTATCCGGCCGCCGCGGTCAAACGACACCTCCGAATGACGTGCCGTCTGGCCGAACATTTCATAATTCACGCACCGAATGTTATCGTGCGGTTTTGTGACGTTAGGAGTTCGTTCTAGTGGTTTTGACCCCCCGACGCGCCATTTCAGCGCGCACCGCGCTGCTGAAAACGAAACATTCGGTCCTGCCGCGCGCACCGCACGTCCGATGGACGTGCCGCCTCCCCCTGCATCTCAGGAATAATATTTTATCATTCTCGTGCGGTTTTATGTCGTTCAGAGCACGTTTGCACCGAATTGGACCGCCGCACGCCGTTTTGATGTTTTTGGCGCCGGAAACGCGTATCCGGCCGCCGCGGTCAAACGGCACCTTCGAATTATGTGTCGTCTGGCCGAACATTTCACAATTCATGCACCGGATGTTGTCGTGCGGTTTCGTGACATTCGGAGGTCGTTCGAATGGTTTTGACCCCCGGACGCGTCATTTCAGCGCGCGCCGCGCTGCTGAAAAAGACCCATTCTATCGTGCCGTGCACACCGCACGTCCGATGGACGTGCTGCCTCCTCCTGCATCTCAAGAATAATATTTCTATCATTCTCATGCGGTTTCAGGTCGTTCGGAGCACGTTTGCTCCGAATTCGACCGCCGCACGCCGTTTTGGTGTTTTATGGCGCCGGAATCGCGTTTCCGGCCGCCGCGGTCATACGGCACCTCCGAATGACGTGCCGTCTGGCCGACCATTTTAGAATTCACGCACCGACTGTTGTCGTGCAGTTTCGTGGCATTAGAAGGTTCTTCGGGTGGTTTTGACCCCCCGACGCGCCATTTCAGCGCGCGTCGACCTGCTGAAAACAACACATTCGGACGTGCGGCGCGCACCACACGTCCGATGGACGTGCTTCCTCCCCCTGCATCTCAGGAATAAATGTTTTATCATTCTCGTGCGGTTTCAGGTCGTTCAGAGCACGTTTGCTCCGAATTGGACCGACGCACGCCGTTTTGGTGTTTTATGGCACCGGAAATGCGTTTCTGGCCTCCGCGGTCAAACGACACCTCTGAATGACGTGCCCTCTGGCCGACCATTTCAGAATTCATGCACCGGTTGTTGTCGTGCGGTTTCGTGGCATTCGGAGGTCGTTCGGGTGGTTTTGACCCCTTGACGAGCCATTTCAGCGCGCGCCGCGCTACTGAAAATGACACATTCGGTCGTGCCACGCGCACCGCACGTCCGATGGACGTGCCGACTCCTCCTGCAACACCGTAATAATATTTATATCGTTATCGTACAGTTTTAGGTCGTTCGGAGCACGTTTGCTCCGAATTGGACCACCGCACGCCGTTTTGGTGTTTTATGGCGCCGGAAACGCGTATACGGCCGCTGAGGTCAAACGGAACCTCCAACTAACGTGACGTCTGGCCGACCATTTCACAATTCACGCACCGGATGTTGTCGTGCGGTTTCGTGACATTTGGAGGTCGTTCGGGTGGTTTTGACCCCCCCGACGGCCCATTTCAGCGCGCGCCGCGCTGCTGAAAACGACACATTCGGTCGTGCCGCGCGCACCGCACGTCTGATGGACGTTCCACCTCCTCCTGCATCTCCGGAATATTATTTCTATCGTTCTTGTGTGGTTTCAGGTCATTCGGAGCACGTTTTCTCTGAATTGGACCGCCGCACGCCGTTTTGGTGTTTTATGGCGCCAGAAACGCGTATCCGGCAGCCGCGGTCAAACGGAACCTCCGAATGACGTGCCGTCTAGCCGACCATTTCACAATTCACGCAACAGATGTTTTTGTGTGGTTTCGTGGCATTCGGAGGTCGTTCGGATGGTTTTGACACCCCGACGCGCCATTTCAGCGCGCGTCGCGCTGCTGAAAACGACACATTCGGTCGTGTCGCGCGCACCGCACGTCCGATGGACGTACCGCCTCCCCCTGCATCTCAGAAATATTATTTCTATCATTATCGTGTGGTTTCAGGTCGTTCGGAGCAAGTTTGCTCCGAATTGGACCGCCGCACGCCGTTTTGTTGTTTTATGGCGCCAGAAACGCGTATCCGGCTGCCGCGGTCAAACGACACCTTCGAATGACGTGCCGTCTGGCCGACCATTTTACAATTCACGCACTGGATGTTGTCTTGTGGTTTTGTGACATTCAGGGGGGCTGTCCGGGGGTGCGGGGGGCTTTACGGGGGTGCCGGGGGACTGTACGGGGGGCGGGGGGCTGTACGGGGGTGCGGGGGGCTGTACGTGGGTGCGGGGGGCTGTACGGGGGTGCGGGGGGGCTGTCCGTGGGAGCGGTGGGCTCTACGGGGGTGTCGGGGGGGCTGTACGGGGGTGTGGGGGGCTGTACGGGGGTGCGGGGGGTTGTACGGGGGTGCGGGGGGCTGTACGGGGGTGCGTGGGGGGGGGGGGTTGCCTGGGGGTGCGGGGGGCTATACGGGGGTGCCAGGGGGGGGGGCTGTACGGGGGTGCGGGGGGCTGTACGGGGTTGCGGGGGGGGGGGGGGGCTGTATGTGGGTGCGGGGGGCTGTATGGGGGTGTGGGGGGGCTGTCCGGGGGTGCGGGGGGATGTACGGGTGTGCCGGGGGGGGGGGCTGTACGGGGGTTCGAGGGGTTGTACGGGGGTGCGGGGGTGCGGGGGGGCTGTACGGGGGTGCGGGGGGCTGTACGGGGGTGGGGGGGGGGGCTGTCCGAGGGTGCGGGGGGCTGTACGGGGGTGCGGTGGGGCTGTACGGGGGTGCGGGGGGCTGTACGGGGGTGCGGGGGGGCTGTACGGGGGTGCGGGGGGCTGTACGGGGGTGCAGGGGGGCTGTCTGGGGGTGCGGGGGGCTGTACGGGGGTGTCGGGGGGGCCTGTACGGAGGTGCGGGGGGCTGTACAGGGGTGCGGGGGGGGGGGGGGGGGGGGGGCTGTCCGGGGGTACGGGGGGCTGTACGGGGGTGCGGGGGGGCTGTCCGGGGGTGCGGGGGGCTATACGGGGGTGTCGGGGGGGGGGTGTACGGCGGTGCGGGGGGCTGTACAGGGGTGTGTGGGGGGGGGGGGGCTGTCCGGGGGTGTGGGGGGCTGTACGGGGATGCCAGGGGGGCCGGACGGGGGTGTGGGTGGCTGTACGAGGGTGCGGGGGGCTGTACGGGGGTGTGGGGCGGCTGTACAGGGGGGCGGGGGGCTGCACGGACGTGCGAGGGGCTGTCCGAGGGTGCGGGGGGCTGTACGGGCGCGCCGGGGGGGGGGGGGGGCTGTACGGGGGTGTGGGGGCTGTACGAGGGTGCGGGGGGGGGGGGGGGGTTGTACGGGGTGCAGGGGGGCTGTACGGGTGTGCGGGGGGCTGTACGGAAGTGCGTGGGGCTGTACGGGGGTGCGGGGGGCTGTACGGGGGTGCTGGGGGGGCTGTACGGGGGTGCGGGGGGCTGTACGGGGGTGCGGGGGGCTGTACGGGGGTGGGGGGGGGGGGCTGTACGGGGGTGCGGGGGGCTGTAGGGGGGGGGCTGTACGGGGGTGCGGGGGGCTGTACGGGGGTGCGGTGGGATGTACGGGGGTGCGGGGGGGCTGTCCGGGGGTGCGGGGGGCTGTACGGGGGTGCCGGGGGTGGTACGGGGGTGCAGGGGGGGGGGGGGGGGCTATTCGGGGGTGCGGGGGGCTGTACGGGGGTGCGGGGGGCTGTACGGGGGTGCGGGGGGCTGTACGGGGGTGCGGGGGGGGGGGGGGCTGTACGGGGGTGCGGGGCTGTACGGGGGTGCGGGGGGTTAGAGTTTTTAAATGCACGCCATAGATAATATTAGCTATCATATAATAAACAAGAAAAGAAAGAAATTATGAGTAAACCACCTTCTAATTTAAATTAAATGAATAAATACAGTACATCAATGTCAACCCCACCTGTAAAAACAAAAAACATATCTCGTGAATATATGATGCGTCACGCGTTGTCATCACTGCTACCTCCTTCTGGTGGTCCAGGGGCCTACAACAAATAAACATTATAAATATTTTAATAACAAAAATAATTTAAATTAAATAAATAAATACATTATATACCTGCGTCGTATGATCCCCTGCACCATTAGCTCGATGCACATATTCCTGCAGTGCTCTAATCTCAGCTGTCAATTGTGCATTTGCCTCTTCGGAATCGCGCAGCCGTGCCTCAAAATCTGACATCTGCTGTGTCATATGAGCAACAGTAGGACCGACAACCGCAGTGCGTGACACTACAGAACGAGGAATCCCTGCTCCATAGGTCAAACTATAGCCATGCCCGTCCCGACCGATAATGCGATGAAAGATCTCATCCCGTCGCATGGGAAGCTGTTGCTGGTCTTCTGGCAGATGTTCTAACTCAGCTTCAAATTGAGCCTGTGAAATATTTAAATATATATAAATTTATACATGTTAATATATAGATTTATGTAAATATTGGTAAGTACATACACTTACTATCAATGCTGTGACCTCTGGATCATTGCGATCACGAGTCCTCATCCACACCGACATTTTATCAGTTGCTGCACCTTGCTCTCACAACTGTATATTAAAAGAATATAAACACAAAACCATATTAATTAATAAATTAAAAAATGAATTATATATACCTCATGTCGGATCTGAGACACCTGACGAGTCCCGAGCCTGTGAGGTGGTCCCTGCAACGCTCGATTCTCAGAATGGCGTGTTGACACCTCCTACATTCAATTCATTCATATTTCAAACAAATCACATATTCTTGAAAATATATATACACCAAAATAATTAATATACAAACCGCAACACCCTCAGTATACCAATATGCAACCATGTCACGCCACTGATCTGGGAGGACACCTCTCGGGACTTTTTCCAAAATGTCTAGGGCACCCACATTGTTACCCAGTGGTCCCTCTTCACTTTGCCTTTATAATCTTTCCACATCTTATGGCATTTTCTCATACACACGGGCCGAAACTCTTCAGGGCATACTTTCAAATTTTGCTGTAAAGAAAATAATCAAACATTTTAGTATTCTTTATACATAGAAAATAAAGTAAAATGATTTTCTTACCTAAACCTCCCTCCATAGACGATCTAATGTGTCCTGAGGGATAGAAGCCCAGTCACGCGTGGTCAATGGAAATCGATGTGGGTCACGTATGATATGACCCAGCTGACGAATAAATTCCGGGGAATTCGGTCCCACAGGATGAAAAACCTCATCAAATGAAACATCTATCGTCGTGTCAGAATTCCATGATAATATGCCACGACCAGGGCCTCTCTTGCGAGAGAAAGAAGCAGCCGAGTCTGATCCTGTTGAAGACAATTTTATATATAAATTGACAAATTATATATATATATATATATATATATATGTATGTTAATTACATAAAAAATATAGACAATGAAATTCAAACATACCTCGACCCTGAGACGTAGATGCCTCAGATGGATGATGTGGATCTTCTGCCTCTTCCCCTGACATGTCTGCAGTCATAGAAAACATCAGTAATGAGTCCAAAGTGTTTAAAAGTTAAATTGGATTGTTCTTAAAAAATAAAACTTGTACAACTGTTAATCAAACAAAAAATGGATTGAATAATTAGTTGTGAATGAATTTCAAAAAATCAGAAAGTTAACAAAACAGATATACAAATTATGTACAAAACCAGTCATTGCATAGCCAAATTTCAGATAGAACTAATAAAAATTCAAGCAACACATGAATCAGATGAAGAATACCTCAAAGGGATGATACAACGACCATAACATCAGTAAATCAAGAGTATAAACAACCTAAATATTTATGATTGAATTAACTTACAAAAGTGAGGATTAAAACTTATAAAGATTTATAAAATGATTAGATAATTTATGATATCCTAGGACATTTTACTGAATAGTGGGAAAACAATTATACCTTTCATTAAGCATTCAAATCGACCATTTCTCCTTCAACAGCCACTCTGACCCAATAAATATCTTCTTCACGTTGAACTACGATATGTTGATCAAGTTGTTTGTAAACAAACGGAACAGTCTCGGGTTCATCTTCTTCAAATAAAAACACTCCTTTCCGAGACATTTTGACAACAACTTGCCAAATTGGATCCGAAGGCAAAGTAACGATGAATACTTGTTCCGATTGTGATGTCAAAATGAAAGGTTCATTCTCAACTCGTTCATTATTTCTGTATAACATATAGTTAAAATTCACCAATGAAAACTGATATTGATCGACTTTACATCCATGCACTGGATCAACCCAATTACACTTTAACAATATGTACTTCAAACCGTGTGTGTATACAACTTCAATGATGTCTATCAATTGACCATAGTAATAACCAGAATCGACAAAGGGATAACCGATGCCACTGTTTTGTGTTTCTCGTTTGTCGTCAACATCTTTAATGCGAAATCGAAAACCATTAGCATCAATAGATTTATAACGATGAGCCGTTATACATGGACCCTCAGCCAGTTGGATAAATACTTCAGGTAGCGTGGGGTCCCCTAACTCCCTCATCTTACGAACATACATAAGTTATAAAAATCAATACTGATATATGCAGAAAGAATTAGTATAATACTTCACTCATAATGAAAATCAATTTATACATACATAATCCTTGAACCAATCATGAAATGATGCATAATGAGATTGTTGAATTTGCAACTCAGTCGCACGATGAATCTCTCCTTTTATCTCATTAATGTGTTTCCTGCAAATTATAACGCAGCGTTTAAAAGATCATCTTATGCAAACAAAACATGTAAAAGTTATACAAGCACATTGATAAGATACTTACTGCATTAATGGTGCAACTGATGGAGTATTGAACAAGATATATCGATGTGCTTGTATCCACTCGATGTTGTCCATATCAAATGTGGTTCCTTCTCCAACTGGACCATCATGAATCCGAGAGGGATTATCTAATTTTGTTTCAACATCTGTAAGATATTCTTCACAAAAGGTAGTACACTCATCCATCAAATAACCATTGGCTATTGATGCCTCTGGACGATCTCTGTTGCGTACAAATCTTTTCAATGTACTCAAATACCTTTCAATAGGATACATCCACCTGAATTGCACTGGACTAGAAGCCATTACTTCATCAGTTAGGTGCACTGTCAAGTGGACCATAACATCGAAAAATGAGGGGGGGGGGGGAAAGTTTCTCAAAGTGACAGAGCATAAGTACAATTCTGTCCTGCAAACTTTTTAAATCACTCATTCGTTGATTTCTTAAAAAAAGTTGTCTAAAAAAATTACTCATCCCAATCAAGGGATGAACAAAATTCAGGGATAAACAATCACAAATTGCAATTGGAATCAACTGTTGAAGTAATATGTGATTGTCATGACTTTTCAACCCTTGCAATGTCTTGCTCGTCAGATTCACACACTTTGTAATATTAGAATAATAACCATCAGGAACCTTGACCATATTCAAAATGGAAAGAAATGTCTCTTTCTCCTCTGTATTCATCGTATACTGTGCAGCAGGCATATATGCCTTGTTTCCATCAGCTAACTGTAAATGCAACTGTTTCCTTAAACCCATTTCTTCCAAATCACGGCGTGCATTAACGTGGTCCTTTGATTTTCCACTGACACCTAAAATGGTCCACAATATGTTATCACAAACATTTTTTTCAATGTGCATGACATCCAAATTATGCCTCAACATGTTAGTTTTCCAATACGGAAGACTATAAAAAATACTTTTCTTTTTCCAATTGTGACTGCGCTGCCTACCCGCAGCACGAATATTACGTACTGGAGGAGCTAGCAAATCCTGAATTTCATATACCATGCGGATGTTTTCTTCCTCAATCTGCGATAACATTTTGACTCCTGTCATGATCTTTGGTGCTGGGTTGAACTCTCTAGAACCATCAAATGCCACTCTGTCCTTTCTGAATCTGTGCTGAGGAGGGAGAAAACACATGTGACCCATGTATGCCCATTTTTTGGAATGTTTAAGCCATACATATTTTTTAATTTTATTGCAAAAAGGGAAATCAAATTCCCCTTTAGTACTCCAGCCTGATAAATTTGCATAAGCTGGGAAGTCATTTATTGTCCACAATAAAGCATCATGCAGTTTGAACATTTCATTCGTTTCGCAGTCATAAGTCATCACACCATCTCCCCCAAATTCATTCAACTCATCAATCAATGGCTGAAGGTAAACATCAATCATATCCCCCGGACTTTTAAGTCCATCAATAAGAGTGGAAAGTAATATAAATTGTTGCTTCATACAAAGCCACGGGGGAAGATTATATGGAACCAACACCACGTGCCATGTGTTATGAGTTGCAACAACGATAGACTTGAATGGATTGAAAACATCTGCTGCCAATCCCAATCTGACATTACGAACATCTTTAGAAAAGTCGGGATGTCTCTTATCAAAATCCTTCCATGCATGAGAGTCTGCCGGGTGGGTTAACATATCACTTTCATGAACTCTTTCTGCATGTCATCTCATTAAATTAGAAAATTTAAATGACATAAAAAATCTTTTCAACCTCGGTTTAAGGGGAAAGTAACGCATTTGCTTTACCACAATCGGTTTCCCCTGTATCGCAATCTGACTTTGATGAGTATTATTTCCCCTGTTCTCTTTCCACCTGGAAGCACCACAAACCGTACAAATATCCAAATGGGCAGTTTCTTTTCTAAACAACATACAGTTGTTTGCACATGCATCTATGGTCTCATATGTAAAACCTAACTTCTCTGTCAATTTACGAGCATAGTAATACGACTCAGGAATCTTAGCGTTGACAGGAAGATCTTTTTTCAATAAAACCAAAAGCATGTCGGATGATGTGTCTGACCAATTATTCAAAGTCTTCAAATGCAACAACTCCACGATAAATGACAATTTATTGTAAGAAGTACATCCAGGATATAATTCTGTTTTCGCATCATCAAGTGCTTCATAAAACCTCCTCAAATCACGATCTGCACCAGAGCGAAGATTTATCTCACCAGTCTCAAGATTCTGGATGTCAATGCATTCAGGATCAAACCCACATACCATTTCAGTAAGCATTTCGTGCGTTGGATCAGTCATCCTTGCATCAACATCCATCTGAGCTGCATCTGTATTTTGACAACGAACATATTCTTCTCCATGATGAGTCCAACTCTTATAATTTTTCAGAAATCCATTAAGGAAAAGGTGCTCCCTCACATTATCTCGTGTGAATTGATATCTATTGGAACATTTTCTACATGGAAAACTAATATAGTAACTTTCAAATCCTCTCGTGAAGTCAATAGACTGCATAATGCCATTGAAATATTCTCTAGACATTCTATTTGGAAGATCAATCCAACTCTTATCCATAATTATATCTGTATAACAAACATTTACACAATACTTATTACATTTACATTTTTCAAATCAACTATATTTAAAATAAATATTAATCATTTGTTTATGAACCATTGATAAAATGATAATGTAACTAAAACCCATGTTACTTGATTGAGCTACAAACTTGAAAGGGAGGGGAGCCGAAGGCAGTGTAGCGAGAGAGAGGAGGCAGCGAAGGGGAGCCAGAGCCAAAGGCGGTGCAGCAAGGGAGGGGACGGGCGATAGCGGCGGCGTGGAGCTGGAGGAGAGGAGGCGGTGAGGGGACAGGGGATGGGCATCGAGGGGGGGGGGGCGTCCGGGGTGCGGGGAGTGGTCCGGGGTGCGGCGGGGGGGGGGGGGGGGACTGTCTGGGGTGCCAGAGCCGTCTAGGGTGGGGGGGGGAGGGCTGAGGGGGCGGAGGGGGGAGGCCAGAGGGAGGAGGGCGGATGGCGGAGGCTGGAGGGCGGAGGGTGTGCGACGGGGGAGGCCGGGCGGCGGGGGAGGCCGGGGGGAGCGGCGTCGGGGGGGGGGGGGGGGCGACGGGGGGGGGGGGGGGGTGGGGGGTGGGGGGGCGCGGGGGAGGCCGGGCGGCAGGGGAGGTCGGGAGGCGGGGGGTGAGGGCGGCATCGGGGGGGGGGGGGGGGGGCGATGGGGGGGGGGGCATCGGGGGGGGGGGGGGGCGATGGGGGGGGCATCGGGGGGGGGGGGGCGATGGGGGGGGGGGGCATCGGGGGGGGGGAGCAGGGTTCGATCGAGAGGGGGGGCGCGGGGGGGGGGGGGGGGCAAAAAGGCTCTTTTTTTATCAAGGCCAGCGACCGCCATTGGCGGTCGCTATTAGATATCTATAGAGACCGCCAATGGCGGTCGCCCGATTCTGGGGGGCTTCAATGCCCCCTTTTCTAGTAGTGTGGGGATCGTAAGGGATGGCGTACGACATGGTACCTGATCCCTACGTAAATGAGGACATAGTCCCACACCACACCGTACACCCTGGGTAAGAGGTTGGGTGGAGGGGCCCGAGAAGGACAAGGGGCCTAAGGTCAGGCATCAGTCAAGAAGGCCTGACGGGTCTGCAGTTTAATGTCTTACATGAGGACGAGGGCCGGGGACCCTAGAAGGCCAAGGGGCCTGAGGCTGGGCCTTGTAAGGGAAGGTGTATGTCATGGTACATGATCCCAACATGAATGAGGACGTAGTCCCACACCACACCGTACACCCCAATGGGGAATCGGGGCCGTGGGCCCGACCGCTAGCATCACCCGGGGGGAAGTTTGTCACTTCGGGATGGGGTAGAATGAATCACTACACTTGATGTCTGGGAGATCTTGGGGTGGACCCGATGATCCAGGACACTGTTTACCATTTTCGAAACACAGCGTTCTTATGGTGACCTGATATGTGAGCAACAAATGAGCGTCGACCGCTGACCAAATTCACAACGTGGGACTTGTATCGGCTTGTTGCTTGAAAACCCTCGGGGGCATTGGCCCGTATCGGTAGGAGAGCCCTTGGGCGTAGTATCCAGGCTGTTCTTGGGGGTCCCTCTGGGTATGAAAAAAAATGATGGACTCCCAGTCAAGGAGTGGGTGAAGCATAGCTGTATCC
This sequence comes from Viscum album, assembly GCA_963277665.1. NCBI lineage: Eukaryota > Viridiplantae > Streptophyta > Magnoliopsida > Santalales > Viscaceae > Viscum > Viscum album. The sequence goes on from OY728146.1 coordinate 369,267,810, forward strand.
ATCCACGAAAGAGGCAAACATCTCCTAGGGGGATGTGCAGCCAGGTCGAGGCTTCCTCGATGTGAGTTGGGGAAAATGTGTGCACCCTGCCATATGTCTTGACCCGGGGGGGGGGAAGATTTTGGCTTTTCGGTTCGGCCAATGGACGAAATGCCCGGGCGTTCCTACGTATCCCATTAGGATGGGAATCAAGCCATACGTAGTTCTTGAAGGCCATGTAGTTTAGCGTCATGCGGTGAGGACGTGGGAGGATAGAAGAACGGGAGTGGGCGCATGGTTTGACCCTTATAATCCTTGTGTGAGCGGGGTTGTATGAGAGGGCTAAGAAAGCCTACTCCCAGCTACACAAAGATCCTCCAAGGAAACTATTCCTAGGGGGGATAGTGGAAGAGAAAAGCTTGGGGCTGGGCTCAAGACGAGGTGTTCGAGAGTTCCTATGTATCCCATCAAGATGGGAATCAAGCCGCACGTAGTTCTTGAGATGAATTTTAATGTCATTCGGGACGAGGATGCATCTCATTTGGGGATATGTAAGGTATGGCAAGTAATCCGACGTGAATGAGGACGTATTCCCACACCATAAAGTACAATCCCGCAAGAGGTTTAGTCGGGGAAAACCAAGGGGCCTGAGGCCGGACCGCGGTCAGGGAGACCTGACCAGGTTGTGGTTTAACGTCTTGCGGTGAAGGCGGGGGCTGTAGGACCGAGGAGGCCAAGGGGCCTGAGGCTGGGCCTCGGTCAGGAAGGCCTGACTGGCTTGCAGTTTAACGTCTTGCAGTAAGAGGGGGTCCATGGGCCCGAGGAGGCCGAGGGGCCTGAGGCTGAGCATCGGTCAAGAAGGCCTGACTGGCTTGCAGTTTAACATATTGCAGTAAGAAGGGGGTCGCGGGCCCGAGGAGGCTGAGGGGCCTGAGGCTGAGCCTCAGTTAAGAAGGCCTAGCTGGCTTTCAGTTTAACGTCTTGAAGTAAGGACGGGGGGAGATCTTAGTTTAAGGTCATAGAGCTCGGACCATTTTGCTGTTTATCGTCTTGTAGGGCGAAGATGCAGTTTAAGTTCATGCAGGACCTTACAGTTTAAGGTCGTGTCGAACCATAACGTGCAGTTTAAGTCACGCGGGACCATTTTGCAGTTTATCATCTTGCAGGACGAAGATGCCGTTTAAGGTCATCCAGGACCCTTTTGCCCTAGGCAAAGTATCCCTTGAGGAACTTGGCGTTGGTGGGAGGAGTTATGCGCTCTCCATCCATCGTCACCAAGGAGTATGCTCCATTGGGGTAAACCTTATGGATCATATAAGGCCCTTCCCACTTGGGTTCTAACTTGGGTGGTTTCCTACCGGGGAATCATTGGCGCTCGAAGGGCCAGTACTAGGTTTCCCTGTTGAAAAGAACGGAGACGAACCTTCTTGTTGAAGGCCTCGCTATCTTATCCTAATTCCATTCTATATTGTGCAGGGCATGAAGCCGGTTCTCGTCCAGTGCTTCTAATTTAGCTAGACGGATTTCGGCTACCTCATCTGATGTCTGATGATCATAGACTGCAGTGCGTAAAGATGGCAGCTGGATCTCAATGGGTAGGATGGCCTCAGCTCCATACACCAGGGAATATGGGGTCACCTAGGTAGAGTTGCGAGTTGTCGTCCGGTAAGACCAGAGGGCGTTGGGGAGCTTGTCTGGCCAAATTTTCTTGTTCTGACCAACCATCTTCTGCAGAATGTTAGAGAGGGTTTTGTTGAACGCCTCGATCTGTCCGTTTTCCTGTGCATGGTAGCGGGAGGTATGGTTCGAACGGATGTCATACTTGGCGTACAATTTCTTCAGTTCAGCCGCTCAGAAGTTGGTTCCATTATCGGTGAGGACAGCGTGAGGGAACCCAAACCGGTGGATAATATTGGAGCTCACAAAGTCAACGATGGAACGGGCCTTGACCTCTTTGAGTGGAACTACCTCTGCCCACTTGGAGAAGAAATCTGTAGCAGTCAGGATGAACCTACACTGGCGGGATGTTTCCGGTGGATACGGTCCCACTACATCAAGTCCCCATACCGCAAATGGCCAAGAGTACTTGGTGGGGTGGAGGGTCTCCGACGGCCGATGCAGGAAGTTGGTGTGAACTTTTCACGTGTGGCATCTCTTGGCATACCCAATACATTCGTGGATCATAGAGGGCCAGAAGTACCCCAACCTCCGGATTTGATGGGACAGCTTCGGCCCAGCTTGATGGGCGCCACAGGAACCAGCGTGAACCTCTTGCATAACTTGAGGAATCTCTACACCTTGAATGCAACGGAGGAGGACACCATCGAAGCTCCTCTTATAAAGGATTTTTTCAAGACTGGGGCCGCTCTGGAGGGTAAATTATAGCGCGCGGCGTCGGATTTGCTCGCGCTTAGCCCGGTCGTCCGGGAGGCAACTATTTTGGAGATACTCGACAAAAGGTGCCCTCCAGTCGGGAGTGGCATCATCCATTGTGTCTGACGAACCCGGGACCCCTGACGTAGAGGGTCCAACAGTGAGATGACTTATCCGCAGGCCATCATTGTCCTCTTGTGTGTCGAGGGCGATGGATCTCTGGTGTTCCACATGTATGATCAAATCATCTTGCTCGGGTTCTGCGAGCGATGCGACTAAGCCAGCCAAGGCGTCTGCTTGACCGTTCTGTGACCGTGGGACATGGGTAACCTCTGGTCGAGAAGAGAACTTGGCCATTAGGCGGAGGGTGTACTCGAGCAACGATACATGCTCCGGCTTCCTGAAGACGTAGTCACCATTAACCTGTTTGATTACCAGATCGGAATCTCCTTTCACATGTAGATGGGGCACATGGATCTCAAGGGCCAACTCGAGACCAGTGATGAGAGCCTGGTACTCTTCCTTGTTGTTCGTACAGCCTTCTGACTATAGGAACGAGTATGGCAGGACGGCTTGCGCCGGGTTAATGAAGACAATACCCAGGCCCACTCTGTTGAGCTTAGGATCATTGAGCCGCCTACCGGTGGGGCTCCGGGAGGAACCGTCAAAATTCATTTGCCAACATGGGATGACATGATCGACTGAGAGGATCGTCTCATCAGGAAAATCCAGGTCCAGGGATTGATCCACGGAGGTTGGATGGGCTGCTAAAAAGTCTGCCAACGCCTGTCCCTTAATGGCCTTCTAAGGTATGAACCTGATATCAAACTGCTAGAGAATCACTGCCCAACATGCTAGTCGGCCAGTCAGCATGGGGCGGTTCAGGATGTACTTCAGTGGGTCTACCCGGGAGACCAATTTCACCTTATGGTGCTGCAGGTAATGTCGCAACTTATGCAAGGCGAAGATGAGCGCAAGGCATCTCTTTTCGATAGGGGAGTATCTGACCTCCGTATCGAGAAGCATGAGGCTGAGATAGTAGAGACTGTTCTCAGTACACTCATTATTCTTCTGGGCGAGCAGTGCACCGAGGGATCTTTCCAGGGCGGTCACATAAAGGACCAGCGGCTTTCCGGAGATGGGTGGCATCAAAACTGGAGGTTGGAGTAGATAATGCTTTATTTCCTCGAAGGAGGTCCGAAACTCCTCATCCCATTCGTAGGTGGCTCCCTTCTTCATGAGCTGGGAAAAGGTCTTACACCTGCCGGCCAGATTCACGATGAATCGGCGTATATAGGCTAAGTGGACTTGGAGGCCTCAAAGTTCTTGAATGTTGCTCGGGGGAGGCATTTGGTTGATGGCCTTGATCTTCTCTGGGTCGATCTCAATACCTCGCTATCTGACAACAAAGCCCAGAAACTTCCCATAGGTGACCCCGAAGGCACACTTCAACGGGCTCATCTTCAGGTGACAGGAATGGAGGAAACCGAACACCTTCTTGAGGTCTTTGAGATAGTCCTGGCGCTGACATGATTTGACCACTATATCATCTACGTAGCATTCCACCAACGTTCCGAGAATCGGCTTGAATATGAAGTGAATGGCCCTATGATAAGTGGAACCTGCATTTTTAAAACCGAATGGAATAACCTGGTAGCAAAAGGTACCTTGGGGAGCCCTGAAGGCAGTGGACTCCTTGTCTTCGGGGGCCATACAAATCTGGTTGTACCCAGAATACCCGTCCATGAAAGAGAGATCTTGGAACTCGGCCGTGCTGTCAATCAATAACTCTATCACCGGGAGTGGGAAGTCATCCTTTGGGCAGTGGTGATTAAGATCGCGGAAGTCGATGAAGACTCTGATCTTCCCATTCTTCTTCCTGACTGGCACAATGTTGGCAAGCCACTTGGGGTACTGGACTTCCTTAACGAAGTTGGATTTGATAATCTTGTCAACTTCAGCCTCAACCATAGCACCATGAGAAGGGTGCATCTTCCTGGGAGGCTGCTTAAATCCACGATGGTTTGCCGGGAGGCCCAGACGATGAACGGATACCTGGTGATCTAGTCCTGGAATCTCATTGTAACTCCAGGCAAACACGTCACTGTGTTGTTTGAGGAAGTCTATGTACTGCTGCCGCTCCTCGGGGAACATGGCTGCACTGATCAATGTGGGTTTTGAATCTGCCTCGCTAACAAGGTTCACCTGCACCAGTTCATCAACCGTGGTAGAGACTCCTTCATCAAAGGTGGGGGGAGCATCCTCCAGGTCTTCCTCTCCACCCGTGGGGGGATTTCCCGTGAAGGGAGATACTTCTGGGCTATCAATGCCTGATGGAAGCTGGTGCCGGCTCGGGTAGCAGTGGTCATCATATCAGGGGACTCACTCGCCATTGAGACCATAGCAATGAAGGCAGTCGACCCTATCCCATCTGGACATCGGCCTAAGGGGCCACGTTTGATGATATCAAAGCAGTGGTGACGTGTCGGCCTGAGTCAGTGGATTCCAACCCAGCAGAAGAGACACGTATGGCGTACCGCCATTGTCATAAGCTTGACATTCTGGTACCGTACAGGGGTAGGAGGTTCCAGGATCACTTGGTCCTGGTTGATGTAGGAGTATGAGGTGATTTTCCGCTGTCGCTTGGACATGGGAATATGACTTCCTGGTGTACCCTAAAAAACAAAACATTTTCCCATGTCGGGGGTCGTGGCCTCCAATCGGTGGATCGGGAGGATGTAGGTGTCATCCATGCTTGCCCAGGGATCACTTGTGACCGGGGCGAGTTCATCCTCACTTACTAGGATTTGCTTATCCTTACTTTTGTAATAACCAGCATCCAGATAGTGGACCTCACAAGAAGTGAAAGGGGACACATCTCCTTGGAGCACGCCTACTCGACCGTTGAGTGAGTATTTGAGGCACTGGTGATACGACGAAGGGACCGCTACATGCAGATGGAGCCATGGCCTACCCATCAACACGTTGTAGGTGGTGTTCTGAGAGGCGAACATGAACTCGGTGCTGGAAATTAAGCCACCTAAATGAGTTTTCAGGAGGATCTTGCTGACTGGGGTTTGCTCGGTCCTGTCGTACCCCTAGATTCTGAGGTCAGAGGGAGTTAAATCACATTCAGACAGACCCAGTTTTCGCAACGTCCGAGTCGGAATTAGGTTGATTCCGGAACCCGTGTCAACGTGGCAGCGGCAGACTTCCACACCATTGAAGTGGCCAGTGATATACAGTGGGCGAATATGCCCCTGTATAGGAGGGTACTCATCTTCACCGGAGAACGAGATAACCACCTGACATTTGGCGTTCTCAATTGTCTCAGTATGGAAGGCTTCTGCAGCTGCGACCTCCGTCACAATCTGGAGGGGGCTCCTTAGGGCCTCTGCAAGTGCCTCGCGCATTTCAGATGACAGGCGAAGGGCCTCGAGGATAGAAATCCTTACCGGAATGCCGGCCAAGTGCTTCAGGACATCATACTTTCATGCCAAATGCGAACATCTGCCTATAGGAGGTCGTTCGGCATTTGGAGGCATAGCGGGTCCTGCCGGTTGAACCGGCGATCGACTAGTACTGGGTGCATCCTGTTGCCTACTGGTTGAAGCCTGGAGAGTAGTCGCCGGACTAGGATCGGACAGCGGAGGCTGGCCTATAGCCGGGCAAGACTGACTGTGATACGAACGAGAAAGCTCTCCCTGATCTAGCTGCACAAACGGCAGTGGAGGTAGAGCTGAGGGCGTTAGATGGGGTTGCGCGTGCTGAGATCTGTGCTGAGCCTGCTGTCTGGTCTCAGTAGCTTGAACGGATTCGCTGAAAGTGTCGGCTAACTTACCTCAATGACCAGCACGGTTGCGATTCCACTAACGTTGAGGTCGGCTTGAAATGTTGGGGAGGTTCACCTGGCGTTCCCCCTTGTCGGGAGTCATATAGGGATTTACCAGCTCCACGGTGTTAACCGAAGCGTACCCCTGGCTGTCGCTCGAGGAGTCATTCACCACCGGGCGGATTCTGGGAGGAATCCCCATTTCAGGGGGCATAAAGTCACCGAGAGTACGGGATGACGACGACACCGTCAGTGCGCGTTGCTTCTTCTTGCGTCGCCGCTGCATGACCTTTTGGGAAGAGGTCGACTGTGAAGACGATGCGGAGGTACCAACTACTTATTCTGAAGGTTCCGGCTGCTTCAGGCATGCCTGGATGATACCATGGGCACGAACGACGGTTTTTCGAGCCATCCGGTCATCGTATTTCCAGGATCCGCAGCTGGGGACCTGTTGCCACTCACCTTCGATGTCGCTGCCGATCTCTGACCCTGCAAAGACACCCGCCACTTGTGTTGGTGTCGGGCCCAACATGACTATGTTGTTGTTGACCTGGTCTTGAATCCAGTCTTTAAACACATAGAATTTCTTGAGGGTGTGCCCCAGAATATGATGATAAGGACATTAGTTGGGGTGATCGGTGAGATTCACCTCTTCCGGCCTTCTGCACTCGGGCAGGCGCACAATCCCTTGCTCTAGAGCACTTCAGAAGTAGCCAGGGACCTGATTTTCATTGAACGAATAAGTTTGGTGCCTTCTTTCTGGATAGGGGGCCCTGGGGGCCTGGCCCTGATGAGGGGCCGGAGGGGCCTGCCGAGGAGGCGGTGCCTGATTGTCTCGCCTGGGTGGCAGTGGCACATTGCGTGGGGGAACCTGTCGATTCTGAGGCGGTCGCTGCTGGGCAGGAGCCTGTGCATGAGGTGGAGGACCTCTGCGGGGTTGCGGGGATGGTTCTGTTAGCATTAATTCTAGTAGCCTAGGGGATTCTATTGGGGCCACTGCGACGGGTTCATCCCTGGCGGTCCTCCTGGCTGGGATCATAGGGGGAAACAAACGTGCCTGACTAGCCTGTTGTAGAGCTTCCTCAAGGTTCTGATCCTTATCTGATACATCTCTGAACCCTACAGGGTAGTTCTGGGTAATTAGGGAGGGTACCAGCTCCATCATGACGTTCCCCACACACATTGTCAGTAATTTCTCCTGAGTCAGTGGCATATCGAGGGAATACGTAAGCCCCTTCCACCGGGCGATGGAATCTGCGACTCGCTCATCAGGACTTTGCTTGCACTTGATGAGTTCTGTAATGCTAGTCTTCCGCGTGGTGGAGCTGAACTGGTATAGGAACTGCTGGCGGAGATCCTCCCAGCCGGTCACCGATCCGATAGGGATATGGCTGTACAAGACGAATGCTGGACCTTCCAATGTCTGTACGAAACATCGGAGCTTGGAGGCTTCTTACTGAGTCGGGGTCCCCAGCATGGGGCCACACCTGGAAGAAAAATGAGACAAGTGTTGTGGCGGGTATCCTGTCCCGTTGAAGGGAGAGAAAGTGGGGTTTCCAAAACCCGAGGGTGCGGGCATATCATCCACCCACGCGGGATACGGCTTGCCATCCGGTGGGACCGCTACCGGTCGTGTTTCCAACGCTTCGAGGCGGGCTGTGAGTGCCTCTATAAGATCATCCGGGTGGGGGTCCCTGTCTTGAAGGGGATCCCTAACCACAAGTGCGTTTCCAGGTTCTTCAACACATTAGATGGCTTCGGCAGCGCGTGGATCAACTGGCGGAATGACCTACGGGGCGATTGGGGGAACCCAGACTGGATTTTTCAGATTTCCCCTTCGCTCCGGGGGGGGGGGGGGGTTGGCGAGACGTATCGCTCCCTATTTCTGTAAGTTCCGGCTTCTTCCATGTCTGCGGAAGTAGCATGATCAGGGTTGCCCGAAGGCATCTCACTGGGGGGATATTGTTCCTGCCCCTGCTGCCCCGGCCTGGGATTACCATAGTCGGGTTGCCGCTCTGCATCGCGCTCAGCCAAGAGTTCGTCAACCATCCTCTTCTACTCAGCAATCTTCTATAGTAACGTGGCCTTCTCGGGATCTTCATCTGTTTTCTGCACATAGGCAGATGAGTCAGAGTGCTTGAGAATTCTGACATGCTCCTTAACCTTTCTGGTATTTCGACCGAGTACCAACGACTCGGTGGGTACGGGGAGGCCTAGAAGGTTCCTCTACTGATGGGTAACCCTTCCTGATGGGTCCAGTAGTGGCGGTACACCCTCAGGGGGTATGTATCCATCAAGGAATTCAAGCTCGTCTTCCTTGTTCACTACATTAGCCATGTGGACCGCAACCCCTCTCGAGGGCACGTCCTCAATGTCGCATAACAAATCGGGTTGCCGTCGGATAGGGTCGAAGAGGAGAGCGGCATACTGTCCCCAACCATGGATTTGCACATGGGGGGTAGATTCCCTGACGATTCTGTGGTGTACTTTGAAACTCTGAACACATTTCTGTTGAAGGGCGCTCTGGCGGCGTGGTGACTCAGGGTGCTGGGCCACAAGGAGTGCGGCCAAATCGATCAGGTGGCATTGCTCGCCGATTTCTTCGAAGTTCTCTCGACTTCTGGGGTACACCACCCGATCACAACGAAGGCAGATGTGTGTCTCCCATAGGGTTTGAAAAAATCACCCCACTTCTTCAGGGGTAAGTGACTCTGGTGCGTGAAAGTTCAGTGCCGCCGTCGGCCAGAATTTCTCCGGGAAGTGATCCGCTTCGAGAATACTCCAGAAGCTCATGGGTTTGGACTCGAGGTCTGGCCCTGTATTGCCCCACTCGTCAACCGGGGGTGGCTGAGGGATTGGTAGCGGTATCGAGGCGGACCTCTGGGAGAGTAAACTCGGCTGCAGAGAATACGGCGAACGAGCTGACTGGCCGCTGAATTCCAGGCCATCCTCTGAAGAGTAAGGTGACCTGGCCACGATGTCACGATACGATGGGCTGATAGCCACAACATCTGGCACAGGATTCGCGGCTACCGACGACAGGTCATGTTGTCGCTCTACCGCCATTGGCCCCCAAAATAGCTCTTCGTGATCTCTGGTAGAGGTAGAGGGTGCTTCTGGTGACAATGGCGGTGATTGTGCAGTCGAGACCTGCAGAATTCCCAAGATTTCTTCCTTCTGGATGTACCTGCGGAGAGAGATGGGAATCTGGTGGACCTCAAATTCCGGGAGAATGAAGCTAACACGCCTGGTTCCTGCCCCAGTCCTTGATATGGAGGAGCGGGGAGAAGGTTCCATCGCTGAGTCGCATTCTGCTTCAGAGTCGGAGAAGCTTGCAGGTTTGATCTCCACCTAGGCCTTCACAGGACTCTTCTTGTGGCGGCGACGACCCGCTCTCCTGCCCCGGGGTGGCTCTTCGGGACACGGTTGATTCTCATCATGTAGTCTCGGGGCGGCGCTGGCACCGTGGCGGAGAGGGACCCCACTCGAGATAGCCGAAGTGTGAGGGGAACCAGGGAAAATGTTGAAGGGTACATGGGAAGGACATCCATGGACAACACCCATGTGGGCGGAGCCTCTATTGGAACCGGCAGGATCATGGGGAGGACCTCCATAGTCGATGCGGGCGGAGCGAGACTGACCATCACTCCTCGAGTTGTTGGGGCGAGGAGGACCTTTTCTTGTTGCAGAGAAGACGTAGGGAGGGCCCCACATTGGAGAAGGATTGGATGGACGGTGCCTTCAGATCGGCGGCCGGGGGTAGGAGGATGGACTCCATACCCTGTATAGTGGGCGCGGGAAAGGTTTCCGCGCCGAGCGTCACTGTCGTGGGGCAGGTCTTCCTTCGGGATGGAGGTAGCATGAGGCATACCTCCATGACGAGATTTAGAGTGGAGAAGGCCCTCGCTCTGTGGAGTAGTGGTACAGGGAGGGCCTCTGTACGGGGGGGACATCACCGCGGGTTAGTTCGCGGTGATCACCTCTCAGGCCTACAACCCGGAGAGTCAACCCAGCCTACCTGTGGGGCGGTTGGGGTCTCGATCCTGGTTGGGTGAAGGAGTTCCCCTGCTTAGTGTATGCAGGGGCCCCATGATGCACTTCGGCGGTGGCTCGAGCCACTATAGCTATTGACGTCGACGCACCTGGGCGAGAGTCCCCAGCTCAGGCTCGGTGCTGACGTCGGGTCAGACGAGCTGGCACAGGTGGTGCAGGGGCATGGCATGTCTGCACTTCCCATGGAGTCGGACGGTGGCGCTGACGCAGCCGGAGGGGAGCCCCTTCCTGGAGCCCTTGGGTCGGGACCCTAAGCGGGCCGAGTCGGATGGTGCCCACCACATCAGCGTAAGGCGAGGAGTCGTCAAGGCGTTCTGGGGACAGGCTCCCGAAAAGGTTGAACGTTGGGGTGGGGAGCAGTGGCTCCCTATGCGGCCTGTTAGGGCGGCGTTAATGGCGGGGCATGGAGGCCTACAGGTCCAAGCGGGCCATATCCCGAGTTGGTATGACCCCATCCTCCTCGTACTTGTGTACGAGGTTGTTGATCACCCTTCACTGGATGACCTCTGATGTGGAAAGGGGACGTGGGCGCCTCGTATTCCGCAATGTGGCGGCCGTCGTGGCGGTAGCGGCGCCATGCGGGGTGGCTATGGCGGTGTTTCCCCTTCCCCTGCGTAGGCGAGCGGGCGGTGATCGTGTCTCTGTAACAGCAACCTGGTTCATGAGAAACGAAGGGATCAACTCATCAACACTGCGAGGAAAAGGATTGACAACCAGTGCCACAACGTCCTTCCATTCTCCATGTCTGTAAGAAGGATCCATGCCAACAAGCTGTAGAACGGAGTGCCCCACGTTCTGCTGCCCCGACATCCGGTGAGTTTCACGACAGGGCCGCTATTTTCTAGGTGGGACCAGGCGCCGAATATCTAGATCTGGTGACACATCAATCTACTGGTGTCTCGAACACTACTAATCTCTACATTAAGGAGAATACTTTCACGTCGGGTTCAACATTTCTTTTTCCGATGCTTTCGCCGGGGCGCGCGAAGCCATCTGTGGAGGACGCGCTGCTGTTGCCCCGCATTCCCGCTTTCCAAAGGCGGGCAGCATTCGTTCCTTATTCAGGGACGTCTGCTCCTTGATTGAAACAAGATGATGGGATGTCGGTTCTTCCTTCTGTGGATTACTCCTCAGAACTCGCCACCTAGTCCGAGTCTCCCTCATAGATTTAATACATTGTTCGTGAAACTCTTCCCAGTGCCATGTTTCCATGGACGCTGGTTAATTACACTTCTTCTGTCGGGACATTCCAAAGGGTCCGATCAGGGCATCAACCTTCAGATGGGGGAGTAGTCACATTGAGGCATCAGTAGCATTTCTGGATGCTGGGGAACCTGGCATGTCTTTCGATTATCCCTGGTCACAGGGCTTCTCGGGGGCGTGGAATCCTGAGGCATCCCACATCGAGCGCGGGGAATTATATGCCATAGACACATATCTGAGGTTTTCCTCATCTTCCCATGTTTAACATAGGGTACACCGCGATTTTAACATCCAACGGAGACGGATCAGCCTGATCGGAGCATTAGCTAGAATAGATCGGATTGAGGGATTTCCCTTGAAGGGGTGCCGATACCGGGACCAGCCCATGGGCAGCTGTGAAGAGGAGTGTACCGACATGGTCTCACTGGGATATGACGGCCCAGACGAGAATCAGACTGGATGATGGATAGATGAATGAGTTGGAAGGGGGAATGGCAAGGAACCATCGCAAGGGAAACGGTGAAGTTGGGATTGAGCCTTGAAGCGGCTTCCTACGTATCCCCGTGGCAGGGAATCAAAGTCCGCGTAGTTCGGGATGGTGCCGGTGAACCGGCATGAGGGTGGCAGGATGGTTCCGGTGAACCGGTATGAGGGTGGACCTTGGTCCGATGGGCATCATCAGCGAACTGACGTGAATGGGGAGGACCAGGAGGGTCCTAGTGGTGGTGGGCTTGGAGCTCGTGGATGCTTTCTATGTACCATGTCGTGACATGGATTAAAGACCACGTAGTTCAGAGGGGCTTCGTCGGAGAACCGACGAGAAGGTTGACCTTGGCCCAATGGATGTCATCAGAGAACCAATATAAAGGTGGAACTTGGTCCAATGGGTCAGAGAACCGACGTGAAGGTGGACCTTGGTCCGATGAGAGATGGTCTTGAACCTCAGGGAGGCTTCCTACATACCATGCCTTGACATGGATCAAAGTCCTCATAGTTCAAAGTGTTTCATCGGTGAACCGACGTGAAAGTGGACCCGTGGGTCCACTAGTGGTGTGCTTGAACCTTGGGAAGGTTTCCTACGTACCATGCCTTGAGATGGATCAAAGTCCTTATAGTTCAGAATGGTGGAATACAGTTTAACCTCATGCGGGACGATAGTGAACCCTTACGTGAAGGAACGACGGGCGGTGGGTGTCGGCGAACCGACATAAATGAGGGACCTTGGTCCGATGGATATGGGATTGAACCTCTGGGAGGCTTCCTACGTACCATGCCTTGACATGGATCAAAGTCCTCGTAGTTCGGGTGAAAATGGGGGGGGGGGCTTGGCACACCGGCAAGGAGACGGTCTGGGCCAATGATTGTTGGGCTTGAACCTCAGGGAGGCTTCCTACGTATCATGCCTTGACATGGATCAAAGACCTTGTAGTTCAAAGGGTGGTCACAATAGCTTGTCGTCGGACTGGAATGCAATTTAACGTCATGCTGGACGAAGGTAGAACTCGATGTGAATTGGATGACTGGTGGGCTTGAACCTCGTGGAGGCTTCCTATGTACCATGCCTTTACATGGATAAAAGACCTCGTAGTTCAAATTGGTGTGCTGTTTAGTGTCATGCGGGACAAGGGAATACAGTTTAACGTCATGCTGGACGAGGGAATGTAGTTTAATGTCATGCTAGACGCGGTATTGTCATGGACAATGCCAACTCTAAGCCCACGAGAGTCATGCTCGGTGTGAGAAACAAGAGACAACAATGACCTGACGATCACGCCGCAAAGGGTGCGTCTGTGAGAAACGAAGAGGGGATTACGCGTTAGGCAGCCCATGGTGCTGGGACTTACTCTAGGATGGAGGCCCGAAGTGTGACATAGCGCAGCAAAAGAGGGATTCGGGACCAATTATGGGAGGTGCCTCGTTCCCTATCACGCCCTCCACTGACCTTGGTAGTGGGGAAGTATGGAGATGCAGGGGTGCAACCATCCATTGGGGAACTAGGGTTTCCCTTCTCCTGAGAACATACGCCACTCCAATAAGGAGTATATCATCCCTTGTGGATGGGTGATTCCACTCCTGTGGAGACGAGTGGCGTAAAAAATGTTTGAGCTGGGGGGACCCTTCATTAGAGGCACCAGGTCAGGTCACTGTTTAACGTCATGTGTTGAGGACATGGTGCTTGGCAGTTTAACGTCCAGCAGCTCCGACGAGGTGGGTTCACTCCGCACCCCTAGGACTTACATAACCGGTACCCTCTGGTCCTTGGGGGAGGGAAGGTACTGGCATGTCCATGGTCAAAGGGGGTTGTGGAGTGAACCATCAAGGGGTCCACGTTAGCGTGGCTATGCGAAGAAGCAATAGCCATTAGCGTTCCTATGCAATGGTGCATTAGGCGAATCAACGCTACGAGTGGTATTGTCCATGGGACTTTGAAATCACATCGTGCATACCTGGAGGGTCGCACGTGAAGAGGAATTTCCAAGAAAAGGAGTGTGCTTCGCGAAGTGGAGTCCCATGGCCTTAGAATGGGGCATAGGTGTGAGTGGAGGGTGCTTCTCGAAGTGGAACAATATTCGCGGAGCACTGCCTCACGAAGAAGAGGTGTCTCGTGAGGCAAGGTGCTACGAAGCAGTGTGCTTCGCGATGTGTAGCAATCCTGCCTTAGCATAGGGATCACTAGTACAGGTTGGGTGTTTCATGAAGCATAAATGCCTCGCGGCTGCCCGGGTTCCCTTGGGAATCCCCTTCCTTCGCGAATTCCCTTGAGCTTCGCAAAGGGAATCCCTCTCGGAAGAGGGGCTCAAAACGAGACAATGAAAAGGCGTCACACGAAGTAGAAGTACCTCACGGAGCTCATGATTCCCGGGGCAAAGAATACTTCACGATTCGGGAGAGGAGAAGCCGAAAGGTCGGATTGTCCATCCCCCGAGACTCAGGGGGAGTCTAGTATTTATAGGGAAGGGGCGCCACGAAGCAGAACTCACGGGCCGCCTCAGGTGCTTCGTGGCACGCTCGTGAACATCAAACTCGTTCGCGGAGAGTTACCACCTCCCAAGCTTCGCGGCGGGCTCAAGAATGTCAAACTCGTTTGTGGAGAGTTACCGCCTCCCGAGCTTCACCTCGGTCTCGCAAACGTCAAACTCGTTTGCGGAGAGTTACCGCCTCCCGAGCTTCGTGGCGGGCTCGCGAACGTCAAACTCATTCACGGAGAGTTACCGCCTCCGGAGCTTCGCGAGACCGTGATGCTTGGGGTGCTTCGTGAGGCAGCGGGGTGGCCTTCTTTTCCGTCCCTTCCTTTCGTGCAATATTTTGGATCCAACACGAACTTATTGAATTCATTACATGATATTTTTATAGCTGAAACTCCATCTAAAAACCGTATTTTTTAAAACCCATCTTTTTACAACATTATCCTTTAAAAAAATATATTATATAATGATTAATATCATGGGGAAATCATGATTATTACCACTTCATGGATCAAAAAATACTAATCATATATAATAAATATTAACTCAATCATTTTTTCTTAATAAAATATCCCATTTTTTCAATAAATAGAAAAACATTCATAGAAAAAAATATTAAAATAAATAAAATAAAATTTCAAAATCAATTTAAAGGATCATCACAACACTTGAGAGTTTTATAGATAATTTCTAAATAAAATCAAATAATCACAATAATGTGGTATATCTACATTCTTGAATGATCCTCAATTACCTTTAAATAACACTAATCACTAACTCAATATCATCTAGACACCATGTTACACAATTCAAATAAAATTTAAAAATAATGGGGGAGAGATAGGGGTTATCATTCCTTATATATCCTTATTATTCAAAAACTATGAACTAGTTTAATCCAATTTTATTTCACCATTTAAATTTTTTAAAATATATCCTTATTTATTGACCAAGTTAAATCTAAAAAAAATAAAATTTATTCCTTTTGAAAAATTAAAATTAAAATTTCAAAAACCCTTTAATGTATTTTCAATAAAATATACAATAATAATTTATAAATTCAATAATACCACATTAAATATGAAATAATGCTTCAAATGTGTTCATTAAGAATAATTTTTTATTAATAAAAAAATAATTTTATAAATTAACCACTGATAAATATATTGAATGTGTTGAATTTTTATGTTATAGGCTTATGTGGGAAATGAGATGAATTTAAATAAACATTTAAATATTTATAAAACTCTAAAAAATTACTTTACATAGTATCTATATATATAATACGAGGTCATGGAATCAATTAAACAATTACAAAATTTACTATAATTATGAAATTACTGAAAACATAAAAATATTAGAAGAATATATATAATATTCTATAAATTCTATATTTCAAGTAATTTAATCGAATGACTGTGTGGTACATCTAAAATAATCAACCCCATGTATTGAATATGAACCGTGAGTTATAGGCCATATTTGAAAACTGAATGACTTTGAGTAATTCACATCATGAACAATTGATTGACCATATAGACAATATATAGACCACAAAAACAAATAATTTTCTAAGAGGTAAGTCATGTGACCATGTGACATAATTATGAAAACAAATGATGGAAAAATTGACTATAAAATATTTTATTCAAAAAATTATATACAAAAAATCTTAAATAAAATAAACAATACATTGTGTATATGATACTGGGAGAAATTATAATTATACTATAAAATAAAAAACATTTTAGGTAATTGTAATATTCAAAAAAATCACCAAATATAATCAAAAAATAAATTATAAATCATAAAAAGACCAAGAATAATTATCTTTAAAATAAAACATATCACCATACACACTATAAAATAAATTATGAATCATGTATATATCATGGATTACATCATACATTATAGTGGTGAGGAAAATAGATAATTTTACATGTATGTGAACCCATATTCAATTTTAGGTGGAATCTAAATATATAATATAAAAGAATTTAGACAATTGAGATGAGTCTGTCTTACATATAGTAATCCAAGACCTTCCAATAATCTTTCATTAGTAGTCCCTTTGAGAAACAACCAAAATGAATACTTTCCTAACTCTCTCAATCATCATTCTCAATATGTTTTATTCCTAACAGAGAGAGATAATATTGAATATTCTATATAAATAACACATAAACATCTATTTCCAATAAATTTATGGATCATACTAAAATATATCATCAGTATAAATAGATTATGATGATAATACCATCATTCCATGAATTTTAGTAGAAAAAATTCTACGTATTTTACCACGTGGATTCTTCCCCAAGAATGAATGAATTTAATTTATAATTCCAATACCTTGGAAAATAATTCAATCCATATAGGGGTGTCTTCAGTATTAACACTGATACCCAATTTCAATCATCTATGAAATACACTGGTTGATTCAGGTAAATTTCGTTCTTCAATTTACCATAAAGAATGAATACCAGCAAATCCATTCTCTCATGGTGTACATTATCAAAAGCTACCAATATCAGCACAATCTAGATTGTAACATGTATAGATATAGGTGAGGATATTGTATAAAATTCAACACTCTCCTTCTACTGAATTCCATTCTCCCCCAATCATTCTAGTATAAAATTCCTTATGTCAGTTTCTTTATTAAAAAACATCCACTTATTCTTCTGTATTTTTATCTGCTGTGGTAAATTAGTATGCTCCCATTTTCCATTGGAATTCAATTAGGATTGTTATTAATTCATTATTTACTCTAATTTTTTGGAGTCAATTATATTTAATAAACATATGGGAATTCTATTTCTTATTTACCCATTAGAAGTGTAAAACACATCTTATCCCAGAACATCTAGATTTCCATATGAATCATTAATACCATCAACACTGAACATCTGTCTTAAATATTTTCTATATTATATATTACGATTTTATATCTTATGGATCATTAAATTCTAGAGCAATTATTCAAGACTCGATGATTACAAATAATTTTAGTGAAACAGTCAATATTATCACTTATGGCCTTCCAATGATTCCAACTGAACTTAATGAAACATAGTTACTTCTTGTATTCCCATTTAAATAAAATTTGTCTTAATTAGTTAATTATTTTCACTCAAATTTGGATTCATCCCATTTGTGTTCCATTAACATATCTTTATCATTTAAGGGGACATCCTAGATAATTATTACTTCTTTATTGTCATCATTCGAGGACCAAAATCCAAAACAATTATAAGCATAACCTTCAAAGAATCATTCTTATGACATTTCCTCATATTTTTCGTTTCCCTTGATGTCAAAATTGTTGAAGGTGGTGCTCTAAAAAAATTTTGAGATGGATAAATTCTAATGGTTTTATATACTATATATATTCTAGAATTTCCTCTGCTAATAAAGTGGAAAGACATCAGTTGACCGAGAACATAACAAACCAACATGGGATAAAAAAAATTATCACCAATCTATCTCACCATAAGAACAAAAAGAATACCCTAATCCCCATGGGTTAGAGAAAAGCCCCAATGGTTTCCACATGAATCATTGTGAATTATTTGACCTTTATAAATTTATAAAAATATGTACTGGAAATTCTTGGGAATATGAAAAGGGTTACGTAGAAGATGTTCATGCATGAAAAAAAATATGAAAATAGAAAATAATAATCAAAGAAATGATTTCATAATAGAATTACCATCCTTATCATGCTACAACTACATCACCCAAAAAGGATTTAGAGACATGGGAACTGAATAAAGAATAATCTAGGATAAACCAGACAACAAAATATACAAAAAGAAAATAGAGCCAGAAAATCTCCATCACAAATCCTCCACAAGATCCACAACTACTCACCATAATTCACCCTAACCAAAAAAGGACCCATCAAACATCTAATTCATAGGATCAAAAAAATTTGGAACCCATGGTTGAAACCTAGTAGCTACACACACATAAAACAATGTATATACAAGGTTTTATCAAAATATACCAAGTAGGATTACACCAATGGGTCTATGTATTTACTTTCATTATAGACCACATTAATACTAGGTTGAAAAAATAATAAAAATTAGTTTTTCACATGATCATACATGAATAAATTCAATATATATTTAATTCATTTCTATAAAATCTTGTAAGTATTTCAAGGTATTTTTAATCCCATGTTTTTATCAGGACTTGGTTGGGTTCTGTTTGATGGTGCTTCAGGTGAAAACATGGATAATATTTAATTTTATAGGTTTTTCATGGTTCATACATGTTTTTCCCAAACCATTCACCTTACTAGAGGAGACCACAAAAACAAATATAGTGGGATCTTTCAGGGTTACTATACGGTTTGATAAATTATACACCCATTTAGTAGAAACCATTCACTAGTATAAAACGATCCCATAGTAACGGTGCACATTTTGTTTAAACAGGGTGTTTCTTCCTAGATAATAATGCACAGAGGTTTTTTTAAACACAAAATTGTGGTTTAAAATATCAAAACCCCTCCTTTTGGTCCCCAATGGACCTGTATGAACCTATTACAAATTATTATTCCCTAAAAGATCCTAATATTATTTTTTCCTCCCTATATTCCACTAGAGGTAAATCGAGGCTGTTATAATGATGTTCAACCTTATCCTGATTGGTTTCCCCATCACGTTCTCTATCTCCCAATATCACCATTTTCCACCCTAGGGTTTTTTAGATCCACATATTTATTTTTGTATCTAATTCCCACTGTTTTGAATCCGAAACCTAGGTTTTATTTTTGGATTCCCATTGACGATGTTCTTCATTAGAGAATCATGTTTACAGTGTTGTGATTCAGGGTCACGTGATTTTGAGGTAGGCGGTTCAATTTTTGTTGCACAATTAAATAACAAAAACTGATTGATTTAAATATAAATATTTTATTTATATTAAATTTCATGAATTTTAGGAAATTCTTTTAAATTGATTGATTTAAAAACCAATTCTATTAAATTTAGAGACTAGATTTTTTAAATTATATTTATGGCCTGAAATTGGAAATCCCCACCCCAACAATTCCATCGAATTAGAGTGTGTTTGTGAAATTAATTCAAATTAGTGATAATTAAATTATGAAATTAGATTGATGGTATATTCTAGAATATAAATTATGAAATTTAAATTGGTAAAATTTATTGGATGGAATTGATTTATAATTTATATTAGATGAAAATTTGTTAAACTATTTTTTTTATAGAAACAATTGGGGTTTATCATGTAAACATGTTATTAAATATAAACTAGTGTGTTGGTTTTCAAATGTAAATTCTTATATTTGAAATAGAGAATGGTATGAATTATATTTTAAAAATCATTAAAATAAACTTCACATCTTTGATTTTTTACTAGAGTTCATGCAAGGGTCGAAAGTTAGTGAGTTATGGGGATATCACTCTATGAGTTAAAATATTTAAAATCATAAATATAGAATGTCACAAACCCAGTTTGATGATTATGAAGTCCTCTTATCCATTTCAATGGTATGTATGTATACAAATATTTTCATTTCACTTTGGGTGTGATGGATTCTCATAGCCTGGAACTATTATAAATTTTGGAACATGACCTTGTTTATCACTTATTTTGATTTTATATATATGAACTTGATTTTTGAAAACTATTTTACATTTATTTTGAATTTATATAAACTAATTTTATATAAAAAAATTATTAATCCATTTTATAAAAATATCCCATCAATTGAAATGTGAAACATCTAATTAATGTATTTATATTATCTGAAATATAAATCATTATTTTCAACTGAAATTCCTTTTTATTATAAATTATATTCATTATTTGGTTAATTAAAATTGGAATATCTTATGTAATCCTTATTGAGACCCTACTAGTCTTCTACCACAAAAGCTACCTATTCCATTTGCTGATTACAGATTATCTCATTCTAAGTTCATGTAGGGAAAAAAAAACTACTTCAAGGTGGATCAAGCTATTCATTATTCTTAATGAAGAGTTGAGTCTAATGGGACATGGGTTTTCATTACTATTTTTCAAGTACTTTTATTGTACATTTTGTTTTTTATATATATTTTACAACAAGTACACTTCTACCTATGGAGTTTTTCTTGTACACATACTGGTTTTTTATCTTTATTCAATAATTTTTGTAGAGAATTCGTTCATAATAACATTTTGTAGGATTCCATGGGATAGTCACCAACCCATGGTGATTTAGAATTACCTTTAGTCCATGTATATACTAGCTCATTTTTCAGGTTTCCAAGGTACTTAGGCATGTTCGTGAAAAACTTTTATCATAGGAGTTTGATTTTCCGTTCTAGAAGTCTGTAAGCTGTTGTGAACTCTTATCGGTACATATAAGGTAGTTGTGATTGAGTTCTTACACATATCTCACCATAATAAACCTTAATTAATGAGGGGTGGTATGGGAAATACTTCTTGAGTATTACTTCTACTATTTTCCATAATTTTTGTTTGGATATATTGAAATAAAAATCGTATTTGTGCTATCTATTAGGATTGATTTCCCTTATTGGTTGTTTTGATTGTTAATCTGATCTCTTAAAAGTTTTCTTCAGATATTGTTTGGAATCATGCCTCTGATAATACGCGATAATAAAAACCATCAGAAATATATTTATGAACCTCAGTAATTGAATAATATTATGGACCAGAGTCTAGTTGAAGTGATTGTGTGTACCATCCAGTCTCTAGGATAGGCATCACCACCAGTTCCCCATAATTCTCTAGCTGTGAAACATCAAAGGGATGTTACCTAAATTCATTCACACGTGTTCCTTTTCTATAATACAATTGCTTTATAATGATCAAATTATCCTCAATAGGATGAGGAATAGTTTATTAGGCTAGATAGATTGTTTGGTTTCTTGGATACACCTGACAACATCAAGGTTAGGTGCACCACCTTCATGATAGAAGTGAAAAGAAAGAGATAGTGGGATGGAATGGTGATGGAAAAGAAGAATGAGGTTTTATAGTGGAATGAATTAATGTTTCCTTTCACCAAATATTATTATATATAGTAAATTATATTCCCAATGTCCATCATGTTTTTCAATATCGATTGGGCTGAAAATATTGTGATAGAATATGAAAATAGATTTGGTGAGTTTGTGTAGTTTTCACCTGTAAAAGTATATAATGAGAAGATGAAGGCTCCAAGGATATATTTGGGAATTCATCAAGATATTTATTCTCAGGTTCTTTACAGATGTTTCCTTATTATAATGATGTGTTGGATATATCACCGATGGTTGAAATAGACCTCACTAATAAGTAAGGGTTGTCAAGAGTTCATTTTTCTCTTAGTGGCAGTGTGGTTTTCCCTATGGGGAAGAAGAATATTTATGATTTTCAAGGTGGCTATCAAGATTAAGTAAATTTTAGTCTATCTATAGTGATAAGAAGTAGGCCTTTAATTTGATAAAAATGTGGAGATCCAGGGAATTCATAGAGAGTCTACATAGAGGCTCCAAAGGTGTCTGGTTCATGTGGAAACTCAGGTCACTTTTAGAAGTTAATTACTGTTTATTACATAACCCATAGTGGAATAAGATCATCAAATAATTCCAAAACAATGGTGCGAAAATATTATTCATGTAAGAAGGGGTTATAGCCACCAACATCTTGAATAAATATTTTTTACATTGTGGAAGAGTCTCTAGAGGAAGAAAAATACAGTCCCAATGACCGTGAGAGGTACTATTACCAAATCGTTATAATTATAATCTACTTTATATGATACTGGTGATTCTCATAAATTTATATCAACTGACATTTTTAATTTTCTAAATCCACCATCATTGATTTTTTCATATGTGATGGATATTACTAAGCCCCTTGGTAAAAAGAGAGTGCATGGATTCTATAGTCCCACTTTTTTTATTTATTATTCTCTACATGAAATACTTTGATGTCATATTCATGATAAATTAGGTCATCACCAAGAAAAAATGGACTTATTTTTATCTTAGACGGGACTTCTTCCCTACACTCGATGGGGTATCTGAATTATTCATGGATAATGGGACCTTAGGTCAAGTAAAGGCACAATGTTCTATCCAGATCAAAGGAAAGTGATTTCTATATTCTTTTTAAATCAAGAGAGGGATTTTTTGAGTGGTGATATCACTCTGGTTGTCATTGAATTTTCTTATGTGTTTCCCTATGACATATCTAGTTTTCTACCAGTATGAGATTTGGAGTTTTCTATCGTCTGAGTGGTAGTACTTAACCAATGTAAATTACCTCATACCTCATGGATCCTGATGAAAAGAAGTATTTGTAGACTCAGTTGGATGATATTCTATAAAAAATTTACATTCCTGAGTGTGTCACAATGGGAAGATCTTGTTGTCCTTTCTAAGAAGTTTGATGGTTCACTTCCCCTTGGTGTTGATTTTAGAAAACACAATCAAGTTATGATAAATAAAACGTATCCATTCCCACATATTTATGATCTATTTGATCATTTTATAGGGGACAAGTGGTTCTTAATGTTTTTTCTTTAGTTTAGAATCCATCAGTTGAGGATAAAAAAATTGATGAACAGAAAACTACCTTTTGGATCTAGTACTACCATTATGAGTACGTTTTCATTCCATTCGGTTTTACCAATTCTCTTATATTTATTGTGAATTAGATGAATATAATTTTACATTAGTATATTGATACCTTCATGGAGGTATTTTTGGACTGAGTATTTTTTAATCTATGTATGAAGAGTATAATGTGCATAATATGAGATTAGTTCTAGAATTGTTGAGAAATCACCAACTATATGCCAATTTTTATAAATGTGATTTATGGATTTAGAAAGTTAAATTATTGAGAAATGTGGTGT
Source organism: Viscum album (assembly GCA_963277665.1). Classification (NCBI taxonomy): domain Eukaryota; kingdom Viridiplantae; phylum Streptophyta; class Magnoliopsida; order Santalales; family Viscaceae; genus Viscum; species Viscum album. The sequence continues at coordinate 369,291,106 of OY728146.1, forward strand.
CTGAAGAAGTTATAAAATTTAATCATTTGAAGGTGAAAGCTGTTATGACATGGGATCAACTATGAAATGTATTCTAGATTCAGGGATTCTTGGGAAAAGAAAGTTATTATATATAGTTTTTAAAGGAATTATAACAGTTAGATTCTTTTAATACTACTTTAACATGGAATATTGGAAATATCTTTTGGGATGATAAGTGTTCGAGTTATTTTATTGAGATGAAACATCCTTTGACTACTAATCTGTTGTTGACACTCCCAGAGGACAAGATGTGATATGTGGTCTTCTGTGATGCATCAGGCTTAGGTTTGGGATGCGTTTTTATTCTTGGTGATCATATTTTTGTATATATCTCTCATCACCTTAGGTGACATGAGAATAAATAACAGACCCATTACCATTAACGAGTAGTTCTGATGCATGAGCATAAGAGTTGGTAGAATTACCTTTACAGAGAAATCTTTTCAATGTTTTCTATACTAAAAGTTCTTGAGTTATATATTCTGATAAAAATGAATTAAATCACTGCCAAATGAGTTGGGTGGAGTACCTCTACTCTTTGGATTTCGAAATATCCTAGACCCCAGTGAAAGGGAATTTTGTTGTAGAATATTTATGGTAGAATCCCCCAAACCAAGTAGTAAAAGAATCATCAATAGAGTGTAACTTGATGGATTTGTTTATATAGTTAATATTGGAGTTTTGAAATCAGGGGTCTTGGTTTATTTTGTTGTTCTTAGTTAAAAACCACTCTTCTCAGTATGATTCTTTGGAAACATTAGTTGGCTGATAAGTTCCATAGAATTTTTGAATATATTTATGATGAAGAGGTTATTCTTAAATAGTCATTATATACTAAGGGAATTACATGATATATAAATCAAATTATTATTCCTCTATTGGTAAGGAAGGATGTGATGGGGGTTTCCATTATTCATAGTAGGATGTGTACACAAAAACCCTGTATATTTAATATAAAATGTGACCAATGTTTTGGTGTCCTGGTATGAGATGGGGAATTTCTAGATTTTTTTACTATTGATACACTTTTTAATAGGTCAAGTCTAATCACCATAAAAAAATTAGGTTTTCTTCATCCACATCCAATCCTAGAATTGATGTGGTATAAGGACTCTATGGACTCTGTGTTAGGGTAACTGTGTACCCAGTGAAAGAAGAATGTGATATCATTATTTATTGATAACCTGGCCAAATCAGATCACACTATACCCCTTATAGATACAACCAATGTTCTTGATTTGTAAATTCTCTATTTGAAATTGATTTTTTATGGATCTCAATATGCTATATCTCTAAGATGGAACCTTGATTAACCTCTCATTTTTATAGAGGCCTTTAGGTGGAACATGACTCGCATGTCAGTTTGAGTATGACATACCACCCACTATGAGATAACCAAAAAGAAACACCTGTATTTTTTATTTAGGATATGTTATGGTCCTATCTTATTGACATTGGTGGATCTTTTGAATACCATCAAGGGATACTTGAGTTTTCTTATAAGAATAGTTACCAGTATATGGTCATAATTTCTCTTTTTAAGGCCTTGTATGTACACCCTTTTAGACATCTACTATATTAGAATAAGATTAGTGAGATTTCATTGTTTTGAATAAGATTATTTCAAGAGAAAATAATAAATATTTTTTTATTAGTCAGATAATGTTGATAGAATAGAGCTGATATATATTTTATGAGGATCATCATTGTAGACCATTTTAATTTTCAGTTGGCGACCCGGTGATCTTGAATGGTTCCCCCTGTTTGGGACATCGATGGCTTGGGAGGCAAGGGAAGCATTCTCCAAATTTTTTGGGAACGTTCTATATAGTTTAACAGGAAGGAAAAGTGGATAATCAGTTACAATTCTACCTCAACTAATATAAATACATAACATGTTCAATGTATCTCAACTACAAAAGTATTTATCTGGACCATCTCAGGTCTTGAGATAGAGTGATCTTAAGGATGACCTTGATTTATTCATGACTTAATGTCTCATATTGATTATTGATTACAAAACCAAGTTACTCTATGGGGGGATGATATCATTAGTTCGAGTGTTATGGCATCGTGGTGTTGATATTAATGAGAATTAGGATTGATAGGAACAAATGAAATAGTAGTGATATCATATTTTTTAAATAAATTATCCTTTATAGGACTTGTTAGGATAGAAATTTTCTATGGTGGGGAGGTTGTAACATTATGTTACTATTTTTAGGTATCAATAAACTCTTACTTTGATCAAGATTTGGTCAGGTTTCGTTTTAGGTATTTTGGGTGAAAACAAGTTTAATTTTGAAATATTTGGGGTTGATCTTGATTGGCACATAGTTTTCCCAAACCATGCACCCTGCTAAAGAATACCATAAAAACCAAGTCAGGGGATTTTTTCAATATTTTCACATGGATTAAAAAACAATGAACCCATATAGTAGAATCCATTAACCCAAATAAATAAGGGCACTATTGGTGTGCTTGTTTTTGCTAAACCGTATGGAATTTTCTACCTAATGGAATATATAGGTTTTTTATTTTTAAATTATGTTTTAAAATCCCAAGACCCCTCTATTACATATTCTAAAGACCTGTACGACCCCATTTTGAATTCTTCTTCCTCATAGGATCTAAATAAGGGTTTTTTTCCCATTTACTCCCCTTAAGAGGAAAACATATGATAGGTGGACTTCGTTCGATATTATCCTAGTACGTTTCATATTCCCATTCTATAAAAGGTACTCACTATATTCCTCTATATGGTTTTGTAGATCCCCATGTTGATTTGTGGATCTAACCCTACTATTTTGAATCCTAATCCAAGTATTTATTCCTTATTACCATTAATGATGATATTCATTGGAAAATCACATTTAGGGTGTAGTGATTTGAGATCCTATAATCCCAAGGTAGGTGATTCCATTTTTATTGGCCAATTTAATAAGACTAAATATTATTTAATTAAATTCATCTATTTAATATGGATTCAATTCCTTTACATTGATGAAATTTCATTCAATTTGATGATTGGAAGACAAATTCCCTTGAATAGGGTGAATTTAATTGGGAAATTAGTTTATTGGCATGAAATTGGGGAAACCCCTCATTTCCAATGAATTGGGGTATGTTTTTTAAATTGATAGAAAATTTTGAAATTTAAATTAATGACATTAAATTTTTAAATTAGTTTGATGGATAATTGTGGAATTTCAAATTTCAAATTTAAATTATTGAAATTGATTTAATGAAATTTACTTCAAAATTTTATTTGATAAAAATGGCTTCAAATGGATTTGATATAAACCATTGGGTTTTATCTAAAAATTGATTTTTTTAATAAAAACACTCCTGTTAGTTTATAAAAGGAATTTTTCATTTTTTAAATTGATAATGGGATGAATTTTATTTTTAAAAGTGGTAAAATATTTTTACCATCATTTATTTTGTACTAGATAACACGCAATATTAGGTAGTTAGTGTGTTATGGGTATATCACTCTATGATTCACCATGTTCCAAAACATAAATGAAGCAGGTCACATCCCAAAAATGATTGTGATAAAGTCATCATTTCTAGTGTCAAAGGTACATGTGTATACTCATATTTTCATGTCACATTATGTGTGTGGGATTCCCAGAGCGGGGAACTATCACACCTTTTGGAACATGACCTTGTTTCTCACTTGTCTGTATTTTAAATATATTTAATAGATTGATGAAAACTTTTTTACATACCTTGTGAATTTATATACACTATTTTATATAAAAAATATTAATAAATTTATTTATAAATATTCCATCAAAAGGTATGTGAGGCATTTATTTGATGCATTTAAATCATTTAAAATATAAAGCATGATTTGTTTCAGTATGATTTTAAAATTCAAAAAAAAATTAAATATTTATTTGGATAATTAAATTTTGAATCCCTTATATAATCCTTGGTAATACCCTACTATGATTCTATATTACATCCAACTTTTTCCTTCAGGTATTTTAATATTATCTCCACCTAGGTTCGAGTGAGGAAAAAAGGACCACTTTGAGGTGGTTCTTACTATTGATCATTAAGCTTGATGAGTTCTGTCCACTAGTACTTGTTTTTTCCTTCCACTTTTTCTAGTACATGTGGTTGTACTTTAGTTTTAATATACTTTTTGAATTCTGGTACCGTTCTCTATATGGAGTTTCTCTTTTATGCATGCAGATTTTCATCTTTTTTCTATAATGATTGTGGAAAATTTGATCCCACGTTCATTTTTTATGATGTTAGGTGCCAGTTTCCAACCCATGGGGATTAGGAACACCCTTTAGTCCTTGTCAGGACTAGCTCGGTTATCAGTTTACCAGGGTACCCAGGCCAGTTCATGATAATCTCTTTCCAGACCCATAATATAAATACCATTATTAAAATTTAAAAGTCTCATTCAACCTAAAAATATTATTCATAATCCAAAGTGATAAATCAATGTTTTATATTAAAATATATTTTTAACAAAAAAATATTAATTTTAATTCGTAAATAGTCCAACCATTTTTTCAAATTTTCCCCAAAAAATTATCAATGCCCTTTTTAAAACAAACATCACTTTCCATTTTAAGAAACAAAACATTAAAAAGTATTTATAACAATTGTTCTAAAGTAAAAAAACCACAAAAAAATTTATGTCATAAAAAATGAACGAAGATATCTATTGATACCAAGAGGAATTGAGGTGTTATTTAATTGAGAGGAAATGTGTTAAAAAGAAATTCAGCTTTCATGGTGATATATTCTAAAATCAATTAACAAATCACTTGAAAACATCTGGTGTTACATATAATGTTTGTGGAAATATTATACTGGATAGATAAATCCAAGTAGAATGGACTAAGTTGATTAGGTCGTGTGTGGACCCAAATGTTTTTTCTATTCTATTAAGTGTTCAAAATGATATAATTTTTTGTAAAAATTCATATGTTGATACTTTGATTCTTCAACGTTAAAACATTATGACTAATAAATGTTCTCATGGGTCAAGGTAAGAAAAATATACTGTTTTTACATAATGATAGATATGAATATAAATCGGATAGGTATATGGATTAAGTCATTAGATAAGTGATTCTGAATGATGAGATATAGTGCTCTAAATGATCTGATAGAGATTTTAGAGTCATCAAACTATTATTTTTGAGTTATGAGATAGATAATTCCTTGATAATACATCATACAAAGCTTTTAAACAATTTCTTCATACAATATATTTGATCAAAGTCATCATATAGATGTTTTTAAATGATTATATTAGATATAGAATTCATTATAAAGTCAATGAATATAGGGTTGAATATCTTTACACCAAATATAATGTTATTCGATGGATAATTTCATAGAAAGATGTATTAGTCATAGGTTTAAGGATATTTACAATTTATTTTATAAAGACCATAATTTTATTGGTGGTGAGGTGGATTCTCAAAAAATCAATAATGATGTGGTACTAAATCACGATTCATATATATATTGGAGTTTGTGTTGAATATATCATTGAATCCTAGATTTGTGGAATGTTATTATATAGATTATTAACTGAAATTTATTTTTATGATCAATGTTTAATTTCAATTCAATTTCTATGTTCACGGTCCTCACATGATTTTCAAATAAAAATTCCTATATAAATGGGATAATGATTGATGTGAGGTGGTTGTTGCTGATATTTTATTTTTGAATAAGTGAGGTGTTGGCTAAAAATATTGAAAGTGTTTTCCATTTGGTCAATGTACTAGAAATAGTTTTATCCAATAGAGCTATGAAATATAGTGGTAATCATATATTGAAACTAGATATACTGGTATTAGATAACGTGATATGAGAAAGACATTATTAGATGTATAGGGTATCAAACAAAGGGTACTAGTGATAGAAATCATTGAACATACTAGTTTGAAAAGATTAGGTTGTATAGATGTCATTTCTCATTTTTGTGAAAGAAATGAAAAGTGAGAAAAGTAGAAATTGTAAGAATTCATGTGTCAAGAATTCATGAATAACATTGAAAATATAGTGATGTTTTGTTGAGTATTTCAGTTTTTGTTAAAAAAAATTATCGTATTAGCTGTATGTATAGCACACGAGGATTCAACATATTATAGTGATATACAAGTGATACCCAACCCCTTATTACTAAAACAAATTAAGGTTTATTATCGAGTGGATTATGTTATTGGATTATTTTTAACCCAATTAATGGGAAATCTACACATATTAAGTAGTCAAAATTATAAATTCATAGGTTAAAATGGGTTTTCTTGTTTTCTTCAGTGGAGTAGATTCTCTCTAACCAAGAGAAAATGTTGTTTTAACAATGAAAAACGCAAAACAATGAAATTCTACTGATTCTCCCCCAACTCAGAGGTCACACCCATCCTAAATGGTCATTTCAATAGGTATCAAAGTCAAGGAATCATCAGTGACTCATGGTTGTTTTTTAGGTTTGGAAAAGAAAATTTTTACTATAGATGTTTAAAAATTAGTTAATAATGAATAATTCGTATTTTCAATGGATATAATTATCATATCATGAATGGAAAAATGATATCATATATATTATCTATTTTTATGAAGTTATTTAAGATATTATAGATGTATTCACTACTCTTACCGATAGTAATACCTAAATAGGTGAAAATAAGAATCATTTATAGAATAAGGGAAAACCCATAACTATTATACTCATTCCACTTTCTGAATGTGGATTTTTAGGGTTAAATGAATTAGAACTGTAAAATACATGTTGGAAAATATTAAAAATATCTATAAATGAAAAATGAATGGTTTGTAAACCATGATACAAATAAATATATTGAATTATTATGATCATATAATTATATATGATTAATATTTTGGTGAGTTAATTACAAGGGATAATAGTATTTTGGGCTTTATAAGATGTTTTTGGATGAAATATGAACATTTCACTATTGTGGAAAATATTTTCTAAATTTTTACTGATATATTTGATTCCAAGGTACCATATATAGAAGATAAGTATCCTTAGAGTCTCTTTATTTAGTTATTTTCATAGTATTCTCATCATATGTGAAATGAGATGAGAGAAGGATATCAAGAAAAAGAATATGGATGACTGGTAATATCATTCAAAACTATAAATTAGGGAATGTGTAATAAATGTTTTGTGGAAGAAGTTAGTGACTCTGATATTGATGATGATGTGAGAATTTTTTAATGAATTCATGTAATTCATTTCTAGAAATATTACGAATCATGATTAGTTATAAAGGAATTATACTTTTGATGATCTTTACCTTCAGATAAAAAGGAAATTTCATTTAAAATTTTCCTTGGATAATGGATGATCAACATAGTGATGAAATATATAGAATGTACATAATATCAATGAATAATAAGATAGACAATTAAAATATCTATTTTAAAAGAAATTATAATAAATTATCTTTATATAAAAAGAGAAACATTTAATCTAGATGTGAGAAAGATAATAATAGTTAAGTGAAAAATGAAAATTGTTGTTATCATGGTTTGTAGAAGTTTCGTATTTTTGATATGAATGATGAGAATAGTTCTGGTGAGGAAAACTACACCATTTAGAAGAAAAAATAAGAAACAAATAAGAAGTTTATGTTTAAAAAATAACTAAAAGATTTTCTATTAAATGTTGTTAAATAAGAAAGGATAAAAACATAAAGAGATATGATCTATTATAAAATAATAAGGAATGAGGTATTAATGAAAATTTGAAGTTATTAAAAGGGATTGATAATAAAGACAAGTTAATAATTGAAAATAAAAACTTGAACATTGTGCTGGGAAAAAAGAAAAAGGATAAATAGAAATAACTTGATCATTATAAATAGAAATTAGTTTAAGATTCCCAAAAAACAATTCTTATACAAAACTACGTTTTTGATATTCTTCAATTTTATATGAAGTGTAAAAATTGGAAGGATCAATAAAGATATATATCATAGGTAAAAAACAATTATATAAATGTTTAGAAGATTAATTAAATTTAGAGGAATATGTTTTTATATAAAACATTCAAATCCAAAGATAATTATATTTTGAAGAATTAATGTTTGATGGAAAAAACACTACAACTAGAGTAATTGTTTAGTATGAGAATAATTCTAGGATAAATAATACATTTTTTTTATTCTACCAAAATTAACGCCATAATATTTTCCAAAGGATTATGGGTATAAAGATATTGAAAAATATATACAAATTTGTGGACAACATGTAGGTTTTAGTGAAAATATATAGTGTATTGATATTTATTAAACTATGGAGCCTTTAAAAGCATATTTAAATGTTTTGAGTTTCATCATCAACAGTATAGTGAAAAAAGAATCTATTCAAGGTATATATTAAAGGAAATTCACCCCACACATATAAGAAAACCTAAAATATCCAGTTTAAAATATAAAATGGGTTTCAACCATAAATAAATATTTTTTAATGATTTTAAAAACCAATAAATCATGAAAATTAATGTCTTATAACAAAACCAAATGAATAATGTTTATATAAAAATTCCCAAAAGTCTTAGTTGATGTAAGAAAAGGCAATATAAATGGACTTAGTTGCTGAAACAACACTCAAATCCCCAAAATGAGAATGAACAAAGCTATTCAATTATGGGATTTATTCACATATGATAGGTTATTTGAAATTGATAAAAAAAATTACATACTACAATGAAGGGGGAGTAACTTTTTGAAATGATGAGTCTCTCAATATCAATGTAATTGGATCTATTACCATTGGAAAAAAAATTGAAATTCTAAAGTGCTTTATTTTTTGGTGGATGAAAACATAAATATTCAACTGTTTAACTACTTATCGATGAAATAAACAAAGTACATTATTGAATAGTTGAAATTTTCGTTAAATTTATCAAATATATAAAAGTGGTAAAATGAGTAAAATGAATCCATGAAATCTGTTTCACATAGGACATGCACATATTTCATGTTATATGAGAATTATAAATGAATATATGTTAAGGCGTCAATGACTTAGGAAAATTTTCTGGAGAAATATGGACAATATAACAAATAAATTATGTATTTATCATGTTTCCAATATGATAATGTAACACCCCGACCCCAGCTACCCAGAGTCGGTGCATTACTTCGTAACATTGGCATGATCCCAAAAGATCAAGTCTCGAAAGACCGATTAGTTTAGTAGCCTTGGAAACACTAGATACATTCATAAGTCTTTCATTACATCAAAATTAAACAAACTACAAAAAAAACATGGTCTTCATAGTCCACACTCATATCTTCACTGATTATTCTTGCAAGTCAGTCATAAAATACTTCTTCACAACCTGGAAAATTTTTAAACATTGAAAGGGGTGAGCTCAAATGCTCAGTAAGGATAACAATAATGCGGAAGCTTTCATAAATAAACATTAACATTTAAGGCAATGTATAACTAAAACAAAAGCCTCTTAAACATGAACTTCAACATAATATGGCAAAAGTAAAATGAGATAATGCCATTTACTTCTTCACATGGATATTCTACTGGTCGAATAATCACATGTAATATCAATAACCACTTTCATAATGATGGAATGCATAATGCCAGACTATCATAACCACATAGCCAAGGCCTCGTGCCAAGACTACAAATAAGATTTTGTCAAGGCCTTGTGCCAAGACACTAGTTTGTCTCATGAGACCTGCCGATGCATCGAGGAGCAATAGCGGGCTCCACCCGTCACTTATTAAGTCCAATGCATTCCTCATATGAATAGGTTTAAACATATCATAAACCATAACATAATCGTATCACATAAAACAGGCATAAAGGAAACATAACATTTCCACATTTCAATCACAAGATTTCAATACAACACATTGATATATAAAAAAAAAATGCTTTTAATACCATTTTCATTACCAAAATAAAAGAAAGTTAAAACATTGTATTTATTTTTCTTTTAAAAAAAAGGTATGGCTTGTAAAGGAAGCCGAAACTCAAATAATGGTCACGGCGGCGGAGAAGTCGTTGTCGCCGCATAAGTACGGAAATAAAAACATTCCCTTTTTGTCGTTTAGCAAAACGCTTTGTATAAAAAGATTCCTTTTGAATAACCGTAAAAGTCAAAGGGGTTTATACACCGTATAAAAGAAAGTTGTGTATAAAATAAAATATGCCTCAACGAAAGGAGATTGAGACGAAGTCCCATACAAAGATCATTTTTTAAAAAAAATAGATATATTATGTGTATTCACTATAGGTACACATAAATAACATAAAAATACAAAATAGGACATAATAATATCATGACATAATTTGAAAGTAGGAGATTAACCCAAAGAATGGAAGTTGGGTTAAGAAGATCCCTTACAAATATCATTTAAATAAAATATATCTATTATGTGTATTCACTATAATTACACATAAAGGAAGTACAAATACAAGATATGACATAACAATATCATGACATAATTTGAAAGTAGGAGATTAACCCAAAGAATGGAAGTTGGGTTAAGAAATTCCCTTACAAATATCATTTAAATAAAATATATCTATTATGTGTATTCACTATAATTACACATAAAGAAAGTACAAATACAAGATATGACATAACAATATCATGACATAATTTGAAAGTAGGAGATTAACCCAAAGAATGGAAGTTGGGTTAAGAAATTCCCTTACCTCGTGTCTGACTTGACGCAACCGTTCTTTAACCTCCTGAATAATAAACTAGAGTTAATATATACCTTATTAAGAACCATTTTCAATTTCATTATCCTTATTATATCACTTATTACAATGATATGAACATTATGTAATTATTTAAGTTAATAACGGTCGTTTTGTCGATCTTTGGTACTTGAGTCAAAAATAAACTTCTTATAATTACAAGTTGTTCATGTGGTGAAATATCCATTATATCCGGAATTATATTAATGATGTAGATATCATATATATCATATATATACAGTATATACATTCATTTATAATATTACGTAACATTTAGAGGTAAGAAATGAAATGCACCGTTCATGGAGACGGTAAGCCGTACGTACGCATGAACGCTACTTTCATTTCAATTTCATATTTAATGGAATGAAATCATAATGATATAAATGTATAATATAATTCCAGTATAATATAGTGTATAATACCATTTACTCCATCCTTTATACATCCCACACATGGCATTAACGATTCAAATCACTTTGAGGGGGCGGTAGTCCGCACTTCCTAAAATGAAATTATCGCGTTTTACCCATAATGGAAACCATAAAGGTATGCCCAAAATGAAAAAAAACAGAAGCTTAAGGAAAACATAAACATATTATATATCATATATAAAAATAGTGACATCATAATGGCCACCTTTGAAGGTGTTAAATGAGTGTTGAACAATCATCGTTTCGGGAGGCAGAATTTCGCCATCCACGGAAACCTTATGTTCTTTAACCATTTGATGTAGTTGTGTGGAAGTGTAGCTCAAATAAATCTTATAACAACATCCTAGTATATTTAATATACTGGTGTTGTTACAAAAGAAGTAAATAAAAAGAGTTTAGGGGGTTGGAGAAGCAAAATAAAACAAAAGAACATGAGAGAATGAATTACCTTAAAAAGTGTAACTCCTTTTGAGTTGAGCCTAAAGGCTTCCTTTGAAAGGATTATGCCAAAAGGGAATCCTCTAGGATGAGTAGAGGGATGTGGAGAGAGCAAATGGGCAGGGGTTGGCCGAGCCAATGGCTTGAAGAGTGTGTGAAATGAGGTAGAGGTGGGGGCCTTTTATAAGAGGAGAGGAGGGGCACTTTTGGAAAGTAAAGGAACATTACATTATTTGAAAATGTGTTTCGGTTTTAAAAGGTCCCACATTGATAGAATTCGTGGATAAGGTGATAAGGCATCGAAATCCACTCATCCAATTGGCTTTGGACAAGTGTAAGCCTTGGAATTTTCATTATCTTCTCATTTTATTTAAATCGTTAAATAATGAGGTCATCACTGCATCATCATGATGTCATAAATAATTTAATTTATTTAATGTCTAAAAATTATAAAAAAAATACTATGATGTAGGAAATCTTTTTAGCGTTCTAATGAATATTTATAATCAAAATTTGGACTTGTGTAACCCCACTTAAAAATTGTTTTAGTAAAATAACTCATGTTTGTGTCAATTTAACTTTAACATTAAATAAATATATATTAATGTCATTTTCCAACTAAAGTGGCTCCATGGGGTCCCCAAGTTAGGCCATGGCTTCTCTTGGTCGGCCATGACACAACCAATGAGGTTGGGACATGTGTCTAGGTCATTTAATATTATTAAAGTATTATTTATACCTTAAACTACCCTAATTACCACTAATCGCGATTAAGAACTTAATAAGTTACTATTCACCAAAAAATTATTTTTATCCCATTGAACCACATTTTACTTCTTAATGACAACCATGTATGTCGGATTTTTGAAAATCAAATCACAGAAGTGGTAATATTTCATTTAAACGAAAAATCAGTTATTTAACAACCACTTAGTGGTTTCACTATTCATCAAAAATTGAAGTTTTTCAGAATAAGGCCAAAATTTCACCCTAAGCTATAATTGATATTCCGAATTGAAAAATGATGTCTATTTTACAAAATTCCAAACATATTAGTTGCATTAATTAATTTTATAATTAATTCCCACTGTCACAACAAATAGCGTGTTTTTAAGAAACAATTTATATCAAAAGATTGGCAATTGTTTATGTCCAATTTCAATGTTAAATTAATTCTAATGACCACCATTGGATAAAATGGTAAAAATATATTCTAATTATACTTTAAAACCATCAAATATTATAATTTATCACTATAAATTATTTTGATTAAAAAAGTTGTTTTAAGTATTTTTCACTATTTATAAAATTTTAGAAGTTCTCAGAAAAATACCAAAAATTCAACATAGGCTAATTTCGATATTACGAATACAAAAATGAAGTCCATTTTGACATATAAAATTTATAATATTTCAAAAATAAGGTATTACTATTCATAACGGCTACTTTGATTAGTCGCGGTGTTTTAGAACTCGAAGTTGCGTACAATGCAAGCTATTGTATTACTGAATGAGAAGCGTATCGTGGAAGCTCGGGGTGTTACATTCTCCCCTCCTTCAATAAATTGCGTCCTCGCAATTTGAAATTTTTCTTGGAAAATACAAGGTTGAAAAGAGAAAATACCTTTGAGGAAAACCCACATCGAAAATAAGGTTAATAAATATATAACATTAAAAGAAAGCAGGATAAGTACAAAGGTCACCCGATATAGCCCATTATAGGATTCTATGAAAATATGGATATGGAGGAGAAACAAACCATCAAGGTCTGATGGAGAGTTATAGAAAACAGGATTAGGAGAATGTTTAACCACAAGAAAATCACAAACTTGTGATTGGTTAAACGGTCATTGAATCCCCAGTTGGAAAAGTTAACCGACAACATTTTTGTTTTAAGTTACCTTTTATAATGTTGAGGAATTTATTTATGAGATTTACTAAGAACGTAAGGGAATATACATACTTGTTATGTATACTTTCATTCGTTAATAAATTTTTACCACAAACCCAACTTTTACTCCAAATGGTAACAGAACTCAAAAATATTCTATTTATCCTAATTTTATAAGGTTCAAAATGTTAACACATACCATTTAGATTAGTAAAACTATTTTGTAATAACCAGGGACTTCCTGTAGGCTAGTGGTAGGAAATAAAGGCTTGTCGCACTATGGTTGTGGGTTCGATTCCTGCAGCTTTGTCCGACGCGACGGGTTATTCCCCACCCTGCAGGTTGTCCTTTTCCTAAAAATATAATACTATACTATTCCAAGAATAATCTTCATAAATGTTTTAAACTTAAACAATACTATCCAAAAATCAACTTAATCCACTCCAACCTTTATAGTTATCCAAAATACCTCTGTCCAGACTTTCTCTAAAAGGTCTCTTAATTCCAAAATCAATTTATCAGATTCCCCAAACAAAGTAAAGTTTCTATTATTGTCACATACTAAAAATATAATTACCTTCATCATATTAAAACCTTACTGAAACCAACAAGTACTGCAGTACAATCCTTATATAGATCACATTATTCTAATAACCAGAATATAATCGATGAGTCCAAAAGCACCAATACATTAGTTATTCTGTTTCAACTGTAGTAATAGCATAAGATTGTCCTTGATCCCTTGGCCTTTTCTGAGGTAAGTTTCCTTGACGCTTAGGACATTCATTTGCATAATGACCCATTTCTCTACAATTGTAGCATTCAACTTTGACAGCCTCTTTCTTTCCCTTGCAATCACGTGCCTGGTGACCTTTTTCTCCACATTTATAACAGACTCCCATTCCTTTTAGGCAAGTACCAGGGTGATTCTTCCCACAATTATCACATAATGGAAAATCCTTCTTTCCCTTTTTCCCTTTATCTGTCTCTTGTTCCACCGTTCTCTTCTTCTCTTGCTTTACTTTGTTGTCATAAGACTTAGAGAATTCCTTTTCTGTCTTGATAGCACATGAGACTATATCTTCGTATGTTGAGAAAGATTGTGACACTAGAGCTCGACGGAGAAATGGTTTTAACCCATCAAAGAAACGATCAATCTTACTTCTTGGGTTACGTATATAACCGGCAGCATACCTTGCTAACCTTGTAAAGTTAGCCTCATACTTTGCGACATTCTCATCCTCCTTCTGCCTCAGACTCAGAAATTGCCTTTCCATATCTGCTCGATGGTCACGAGGAAAGTATTTTTCTAAGAAAAGATCTTTGAACTCCCTCCATTCCATATTCGATACGTCATCATCTTCCTTTGTGTTTTGAATCAGCGACCACCACTGATCGGCATCTCCAGTGAGGCGGTAAACTGCCATGACAACCTTCTCCCTTTCACTACTCCCCAAAGCCTGAAATATTTTCTCTAGGGAATTTATCCATTGCTCGGCTACTAAGGGATTTGTACTCCCATTGAACATTGGTGGTTGTTGCCTCATGAAACGGTCTAGCATTGATCCTCCACGTTGCGAATCAGGGTGCTCCATACGAGTAAGGTTGTTATTCATAACCTGCGTGAGTTGTCCCAGTATGGTAATAAGTTGATCAGCACCAGTTGTATCTCCAGGTCCACAATAATTATCTTGAGCAGGAGGGAAATCCCTACACGGAGTTCGTGCATTGATACAGTTTCCATTCCTTCTACTAGGCGCCATTTCTAAACAATGGCATAAACCAGATTAGTTTATGAATCAAAATACATAATTCCATACTTGTATAATACTTAACATAAATTGAACTATTTATGGATATAATCCATAATCATAAAAAGGTTTTATTTGAGGAAGTATATACTCATAACCGTTCATAGTGGTTTGTAAAGAAAATGAGAATTATCCTAAGCGTATCCCCCGGGAGTGTCGTAACCAAGAGTGCAGCAAGGCCCGTTGTCGTGCACCAGTTCCCGTTCGAGTCTAGCTCAAAGCGGTGTTTTCGGGTTTTACCCCTAGGTACATCTGTGCCAGAGCCGCCTCTACCTGCTCGTATCCAGACAGGGATGTATTGCTCGGAAAACTCATATCATCTCTATAATACCAAAATTCTAGGAAGTTCTTCTATACTAATCCTCGAAGCCTATCTTTGGGCTATGCGTTCTAATCAGAGTTTATCTACATCTAGCTTCCAAGGTTAGTACTAAACTGCCTCTGATACCAACTGTAACGCCCCGACCCCAGCTACCCAGAGTCGGTGCATTACTTCGTAACATTGGCATGATCCCAAAAGATCAAGTCTCTTGGAAACACTAGATACATTCATAAGTCTTTCATTACATCAAAATTAAACAAACTACAAAAAAAACATGGTCTTCATAGTCCACACTCATATCTTCACTGATTATTCTTGCAAGTCAGTCATAAAATACTTCTTCACAACCTGGAAAATTTTTAAACATTGAAAGGGGTGAGCTCAAATGCTCAGTAAGGATAACAATAATGCGGAAGCTTTCATAAATAAACATTAACATTTAAGGCAATGTATAACTAAAACAAAAGCCTCTTAAACATGAACTTCAACATAATATGGCAAAAGTAAAATGAGATAATGCCATTTACTTCTTCACATGGATATTCTACTGGTCGAATAATCACATGTAATATCAATAACCACTTTCATAATGATGGAATGCATAATGCCAGACTATCATAACCACATAGCCAAGGCCTCGTGCCAAGACTACAAATAAGATTTTGTCAAGGCCTTGTGCCAAGACACTAGTTTGTCTCATGAGACCTGCCGATGCATCGAGGAGCTATAGCGGGCTCCACCCGTCACTTATTAAGTCCAATGCATTCCTCATATGAATAGGTTTAAACATATCATAAACCATAACATAATCGTATCACATAAAACAGGCATAAAGGAAACATAACATTTCCACATTTCAATCACAAGATTTCAATACAACACATTGATATATAAAAAAAAATGCTTTTAATACCATTTTCATTACCAAAATAAAAGAAAGTTAAAACATTGTATTTATTTTTCTTTTAAAAAAAAGGTATGGCTTGTAAAGGAAGCCGAAACACAAATAATGGTCACGGCGGCGGAGAAGTCGTTGTCGCCGCATAAGTACGGAAATAAAAACATTCCCTTTTTGTCGTTTAGCAAAACGCTTTGTATAAAAAGATTCCTTTTGAATAACCGTAAAAGTCAAAGGGGTTTATACACCGTATAAAAGAAAGTTGTGTATAAAATAAAATATGCCTCAACGAAAGGAGATTGAGACGAAGTCCCATACAAAGATCATTTTTAAAAAAAAATAGATATATTATGTGTATTCACTATAGGTACACATAAATAACATAAAAATACAAAATAGGACATAATAATATCATGACATAATTTGAAAGTAGGAGATTAACCCAAAGAATGGAAGTTGGGTTAAGAAGATCCCTTACAAATATCATTTAAATAAAATATATCTATTATGTGTATTCACTATAATTACACATAAAGAAAGTACAAATACAAGATATGACATAACAATATCATGACATAATTTGAAAGTAGGAGATTAACCCAAAGAATGGAAGTTGGGTTAAGAAATTCCCTTACAAATATCATTTAAATAAAATATATCTATTATGTGTATTCACTATAATTACACATAAAGAAAGTACAAATACAAGATATGACATAACAATATCATGACATAATTTGAAAGTAGGATATTAACCCAAAGAATGGAAGTTGGGTTAAGAAATTCCCTTACCTCGTGTCTGACTTGACTCAACCGTTCTTTAACCTCCTGAATAATAAACTAGAGTTAATATATACCTTATTAAGAACCATTTTCAATTTCATTATCCTTATTATATCACTTATTACAATGATATGAACATTATGTAATTATTTAAGTTAATAACGGTCGTTTTGTCGATCTTTGGTACTTGAGTCAAAAATAAACTTCTTATAATTACAAGTTGTTCATGTGGTGAAATATCCATTATATCCGGAATTATATTAATGATGTAGATATCATATATATCATATATATACAGTATATACATTCATTTATAATATTACGTAACATTTAGAGGTAAGAAATGAAATGCACCGTTCATGGAGACGGTAAGCCGTACGTACGCATGAACGCTACTTTCATTTCAATTTCATATTTAATGGAATGAAATCATAATGATATAAATGTATAATATAATTCCAGTATAATATAGTGTATAATACCATTTACTCCATCCTTTATACATCCCACACATGGCATTAACGATTCAAATCACTTTGAGGGGGCGGTAGTCCGCACTTCCTAAAATGAAATTATCACGTTTTACCCATAATGGAAACCATAAAGGTATGCCCAAAATGAAAAAAAACAGAAGCTTAAGGAAAACATAAACATATTATATATCATATATAAAAATAGTGACATCATAATGGCCACCTTTGAAGGTGTTAAATGAGTGTTGAACAATCATCGTTTCGGGAGGCAGAATTTCGCCATCCACGGAAACCTTATGTTCTTTAACCATTTGATGTAGTTGTGTGGAAGTGTAGCTCAAATAAATCTTATAACAACATCCTAGTATATTTAAGATACTGGTGTTGTTACAAAAGAAGTAAATAAAAAGAGTTTAGGGGGTTGGAGATGCAAAATAAAACAAAAGAACATGAGAGAATGAATTACCTTAAAAAGTGTAACTCCTTTTGAGTTGAGCCTAAAGGCTTCCTTTGAAAGGATTCTGCCCAAAGGGAATCCTCTAGGATGAGGAGAGGGATGTGGAGAGAGCAAATGGGTAGGGGTTGGCCGAGCCAATGGCTTGAAGAGTGTGTGAAATGAGGTAGAGGTGGGGGCCTTTTATAAGAGGAGAGGAGGGGCACTTTTGGAAAGTAAAGGAACATTACATTATTTGAAAATGTGTTTCGGTTTTAAAAGGTCCCACATTGATAGAATTCGTGGATAAGGTGATAAGGCATCGAAATCCACTCATCCAATTGGCTTTGGACAAGTGTAAGCCTTGGATTTTTCATTATCTTCTCATTTTATTTAAATCTTTAAATAATGAGGTCATCACTGCATCATCATGATGTCATAAATAATTTAATTTATTTAATGTCTAAAAATTATAAAAAAAATACTATGATGTAGGAAATCTTTTTAGCGTTCTAATGAATATTTATAATCAAAATTTGGACTTGTGTAACCCCACTTAAAAATTGTTTTAGTAAAATAACTCATGTTTGTGTCAATTTAACTTTAACATTAAATAAATATATATTAATGTCATTTTCCAACTAAAGTGGCTCCATGGGGTCCCCAAGTTAGGCCATGGCTTGTCTTGGTCGGCCATGACACAACCAATGAGGTTGGGACATGTTTCTAGGTCATTTAATATTATTAAAGTATTATTTATACCTTAAACTACCCTAATTACCACTAATCGCGATTAAGAACTTAATAAGTTACTATTCACCAAAAAATTATTTTTATCCCATTGAACCACATTTTACTTCTTAATGACAACCATGTATGTCGGATTTTTGAAAATCAAATCACAGAAGTGGTAATATTTCATTTAAACGAAAAATCAGTTATTTAACAACCACTTAGTGGTTTCACTATTCATCAAAAATTGAAGTTTTTCAGAATAAGGCCAAAATTTCACCCTAAGCTATAATTGATATTCCGAATTGAAAAATGATGTCTATTTTACAAAATTCCAAACATATTAGTTGCATTAATTAATTTTATAATTAATTCCCGCTGTCACAACAAATAGCGTGTTTTTAAGAAACAATTTATATCAAAAGATTGGCAATTGTTTATGTCCAATTTCAATGTTAAATTAATTCTAATGACCACCATTGGATAAAATGGTAAAAATATATTCTAATTATACTTTAAAACCATCAAATATTATAATTTATCACTATAAATTATTTTGATTAAAAAAGTTGTTTTAAGTATTTTTCACTATTTATAAAATTTTAGAAGTTCTCAGAAAAATACCAAAAATTCAACATAGGCTAATTTCGATATTACGAATACAAAAATGAAGTCCATTTTGACATATAAAATTTATAATATTTCAAAAAGAAGGTATTACTATTCATAACGGCTACTTTGATTAGTCGCGGTGTTTTAGAACTCGAAGTTGCGTACAATGCAAGCTATTGTATTACTGAATGAGAAGCGTATCGTGGAAGCTCGGGGTGTTACAGATAATAAGATGATGTAGGTGTTATGTTATATTTTCAAAATGGTATATTTTTATTTTAAAATATAAGAGGGTGGAGACATATAAAAATGATTGCTTATAGCTTATTCATTTCAATATATATGGGCCCATTAGAAAAAAAAATATGATATAAGTATAACATTATTATTATTTATTATTTCACTCATATCTCATGTATTATAGTTTTGAAAAAATTTCATAGTCCATCAAAATCAATAAGAGATCCTGGAGATGTTCTGAAAATATTATAGATATTCTACGATGAAAATTCGAACTTAAAATGTTTATGAATGAAAAAAATTGGAATATCAAATATTATCTTGAAAATCATAGAATTCACCATAAAATTATTTCATAATACACACCATAAAAGAAATATGTTTCCAAAATATTGGATAGTTTTTTGCATGAAATTTCTTGAACCATGTTGATTGAACATGATACCTCTCCATTATTTTAGAGACAAGATATTTGAGTGGAATTTAACATTTAGTATTTTTTTATATATGATACACCATGACATGGATCTATAAAATATGAATTATAAATACACACCATGTTTGAAAGAATTAAGTGTTTTGGTAGACCCTATATTACCAAATCAAATTGTGAGTATCTTGGGAAGTTTGATAAATGTGGAGTTGATGGTAACATCATTGGATACCTTTCTAATATTAGAGTATATAAATGATATAACATGGAAATTAGAAATGTTTTTTATTTAATAAATGTTAATGTTTCTAATAATTTTTAATGAATGGGTTCATAGTCTATTGTACATATAAGATGAATCAAATATGATGTTATTATATTAAAATAAGATTCCAATGTTTAAATAGAATTGACAATATGGAATATGTATAAGATAAAAATATTCATTAATATATTTAAAGTTAATATGTATCATTTAATTTATATTATCTATGTATAAAGAAGAAATGGGAGGTCCAAAATATCATTTTAGATCAGGGAAAACTGGTTCATACTTTAAGAATATTACGAAATGTTACACATACCTTGTTATTTTCATAGGATGAGCCATTAGTTGTTGAAGAATATTTAGATAATCCCGAATTTCATAATAACATGAATGATTAATTGGATCATATTTAAATATAACAATCATATTATCTTATACCCAAACTATAATCTAAATATGCGAATGGAATAAAGTGGGTTTATCGAAATAAGTTCATGGAATATGTTATTGTGATAAGAAACAATTCCAGGAAGGTTTGTAAGGGATACTCATATGTTGAAGGCATTGATATTGATACAAAAATTCCTCAATGTAAATAAATGAAACCATTCATATAATTCTAGATATTTAGACATAATAAATTTATATGATCTATTATATAGATTTCATGTCAAAATTTCTTAATATAGGGTAGGATAATGAAGTTTATAATGATAAATCTTGTATCGTATTTTTTGAACAATATGAAATCTACATTTTCATGCTGAAGAGGTCTTTATGTGTGTTGAAAATTATGTGATATGTCAGTATTATAATCCAGGTACTTCAAAAAATAAGTTAAATTTCAATAAAGGAAGAGTAGAAAACAACTCCTATAAAATAAAATCATGTGGTTTCCCTCATTGTGATTGGTTTTTTAAATTATGTCCTTTTTTATAGGAATAATAAAGAATATTAATATTGTTTTTCAAGATATATAAAGATGTTTATTGAAATTTATATTCTTGGTAAAATTAGGTACTTTCATGTATTGTAAATTTAATAAGATAATGATCACATTTTCTTAACAAAATTAAAAAATGTCCATAAATTAATTAATATATTTTTCAAGGATGATTCGAAACCTACTTCCAAAGATATATCAGTGGAAAAATATATTTAAGGATGATTCTGGAATGAATTATGATCCTATGATATTTTAAAAACTTTTTTTAATACTTCTCTACTTAACATCCTCTATACTAGGATTGGTTTATGTTATTATGTTATGTGGTCTATTTCAAATGTGCACATAAATATGATATATTTTTTGGTGGTTATATGAACACTCATATACATTAAAGTCAACACAAAAAATGTAATGAGTTATTAATGTAGGATAAAAATAATAAAATTTGGATATAGAGATGTAAAGATGACTGGATGTGTCAATAATCCAGGATCTACATCTATTGGATCCTTATTTCAAGGAGAGAGATTTGTGAGTTAACATACAAAGAATACTTTTTTATTGAAACATAACACAATGAAAGCTGAGTATATAGCTAAAACTCAAGATATGACACATTTATTATGGATATAGATATACTTAGAAGATTACATAATTGATGTGATATAGACCCTTATCTTGGGTATTTAAAATCAGAGTTATAAAATTATCACCAAGAATCCCTCAAAACACCTAATATCTTATTAGATTAATATTAAAAATCACATTATCAAATAAAATGGGGAATTAAATTAATTAATGTTATAGTTTGTACCAATAAAGTAACAAGTAGAAGATATATTCACTAAACCAATTTTGAATGTAACATTTTACAAGATATGGTTGATTATATACATTCAAAATTAATCTATTCAAAGATAAAGTATGTCATATCTATCCCCTCTCTATTAGTATATTTTGATAGTGTTGTTAACGTGGGAGAAAATATTTAAATATAGTCTACCTATCGATATGTGTTTTACCTATAAAGGGAGATAATATTTTTTTGGAGTTCTTAATAGGGGTAATATGTGATGTCAATATGTGTGAACTAGTTAATTCTTTTGTTCATGTATATGTAATATATTTTTCTTCATAGGTTTATTTTTATTTTGGGTTTGTGATGATGAAGATTTGATTTCAGGAAAAATGATAGACTGATTTTTTATCACTTTAATATTGAAGAAAATATTATTTTCAATAAATAAATATTTTTTCCTACATAAATCTCAAAATTGTAGACTTAGAGTTTCTAGATAGTGGTCAAATGATTAATATTTATAACATCAATGATGTATTATTCTTGGTTAAAAAATAAATATAATGTGGGTAATTTTTGATGTAACACCCCAATAAATTAAAATATTTTAATTTTAAAATAAAATTACTTTTTCCTTATATTTCTTTACACTCAACAATATTTTATGTTTACGCTACACATAACACTAAGTTAGCTTATGTTACATGCAAGATTGAGTTATTCTCCTTTTAATGTTACTTCTACTTTAAAACTAAATATTTATGATTTTATACATTTAATTTGAAGAAATAAAAATTATTTTTGAAATTGAAACATAAAAAATAGTTTTGGGTGATTTTTTGGTATTTTTCTTGAAGTTTTAATTTTTTTACCAATAGTGAAAACACTAAATTTTAATGGATATTGATTTTCACCTAATTTATTTATAGAGTTCAGTTATATTTTAATTTTTTTTAAAATTATATTTAGTTCAATTATATACAAATCAATATAATATAGATAATTTTAACCAATTACAAAATTAAGTTAGAAATAAAATGAATTCATACTTTTGAACATATTTACATTTAAAACTCTATTTCATGCCTTGTATACGAGATGGTCAATAAATTTAATTTCCCACTTATTTGAATTTAATTTGTAAAAATGTTTATAATTTTTTTTAATAATTGTAATATTTATTTTCTAATTATATATGATTAGTTTTAGACAAAAAAATAGAAAAAGTAAGTAAACCTAATTACAGTATTTAAGGTAAAATTAAGCTTAATAAAGAACTAAACCTCAATGTTTACGGCAAAAATGTCCTATACCATTGTAAAAAGGCAATTGGATTCTAAAATTTTGACCAGGAACCTCTTGGTTCTTAATTTTTGGAGTTAGCAAGACACATGTTCGTGAAAGTGACCCATATAATAAGATAAGTAAATAAAAAGAGAAGAAATGTAACTTCCTTGATTTTAATTCCTATAATGATTAAGAGTCTGGATGAAGATTCATAAGATAAGTTTTAAAAATTATTTTGAATGATAAATATTTTTTTATTATGATATTTTAACATTAATTTTTATTGATGAATTAGTTACATTAATTTTCTAATAGACACTAACATCGTGATTATTTAGTAAATTAAAAAAAATAAATGATACTAAAAATACTTAAGGTCACTAAAATTTAAGTAATTATTGTGCACTATAATTTTTTTTAAAATAAATAGGTCATGTTACATAGATTTTAACATACTATTTTTGAATTAAATCATTTTCATGATATTTTTAAATTTAAATTATGTTAATAATGTCAATATTGACATTAAAGTTATTTTTTAACTATTGATATTTTATTAAAAGAAATAAAATTACTAAAACTCCAATCGTATTAAAATTTATTTTTAAATGTTAATATATATAAAATATCGTATATTAATTTACCAATATATATTTTATAATGAACATATTTACTCTTGAGAAGTAACAACATTATTAGCATGGTTGGGGTTAAATTACTATTTTTGAGAATTACATGCACTTATGTTGAAATTAATTTCCATCACACAGTGTGTTTATATTTTGTAAATCATATATAATATTTATAATTCGATATGTAAATATTTTATATTAATTATCACTTTAATTTATTCTTAATGGATGAAGTAAATAGGTTAGAAAACAACTTTCCAAAATGTAAAACCAAAAACAAAATATAAAGATATTTAATGACTATGGAACAAAATTAAAAAAATTTAATTATTTTTGTGTGTCCGAGATTTTTTACTACTATAATTCCTCATTAAACCCTTATATGATGATTTTATAATCACATTATGTTTGGGTTACATCTTAATAGTTTTTACCTATTGGTATGTAAATGAATGTCATTTCACCTCCGCTATAAAAATGAATTCAATATTCCCCTTCCTAACACCTCTCATGCCACTTTTTTCTCATCCATACTTTGCCCAATTAAGATCCCAAAATCATTACCATTAATCTATAATCCTCACTTTGAACATAATTTAATCCATTGAAATACTTTGGTGAAAACAAATTAAAGATACCTAAAAAAGGATACAACATTAATCAAAGATCGGTTTTGTTTTATTTATTTCCAGAACCATTAATTGTTTTTTATTCCTATGCTTATATATTAACATAATTATCCTCAGTAGACTAATATATTTTTATCTTAAGGATTTTAATAACAAATACACATACTTTTATCAAATGGGTAACAAAATTACTATTTGTGTGTATGGTGTACTAACGCCTCGTGAAACGATGCCATTCGTTTTTTCCATTACCCATATCATGGTTGGGAATTATTGTAATGTACCTACCCCCAATAGCTAGGAGTAATAAACATAGATTATTAAATTTATTCTTTTAGATATAGGTCACATCCTAAAGGTTCAAATAGTTTAGTATATTTGGAAAACCAGATACAAAAAAATGTTTTACATTAAAACTTGAAATGAAATACAACATAGATGCTCCTTTGGAAATATACATAAATGACTATATTATCACTGATATTAAATCATAATACACATATTCTCATCCTGGGGGAAAAATAATATAATAAATTCCTGATATTATATTCTTATTAAGGCTATTTAATAAATATGTAGAAAATATAAAAAATTGCATGTTGGATGACTAAAAACACATTCCATTAGAACATATTGTTGAGAGTTATATGGATAGAATAAAATATGAAAAAATAGTACCACATAAATAATCCTTTCAGAATGAAATATACCCATTTATATTCTACTTTTATAATAATTACATGGATTATCAGTTAATAATATCATAATGAGGGAATGGATAATGCTAGACATCATAAACACATCATATAACATCAATCCCAGTTAAGAATATTATTTAACATAGGGTGTTGAAATACATGAAAATACTATAATAAAATCATTGATAAATTCTTGAGTGAAATAAACATTTGACATTTCAAAGAATGTTTATTAATGGAAATAAAATTTTTATTTTTAATTAAATCATATTATAAAAATTTATATCATAGAAAATATTATAGGAACAATGAAATTATGTTTTAAGAATAAATTATTTCCAATTGATGCGAAAATGTGTAAAAATAATTTTATAAAACTTACTAAATGGGCTACATTAGTGGGTTTTGGGAAAAAAATATAAATGATTATTTAATGTGGAATGATTATTAATGATTTCTATAAACCAACAATGAGAAAATAACATTCTTAATGATATTATGTTTTATTTTATAAAAAACAATTGTCTTATAAATGATTATGGAGGGTACTTAAAAATTTGTAAGAAAATTGGTTGTTCCCTTAAATCATTATTTCTTATCAAGAGTAATTGAAAATGGAAACTTTTAATACATGTATTTAACCGTAAAAATATGAAATCATCCCAATATATTAGTTTTTAACATATAATAATAATATATCATAATTTTATAAAAAACATTGTAGAATTACACTAAGGTAAAGATAGAGAAAGTATAACCCAAATGGAAAATGGAGGTTTGGGAAGAAACCATTACCTGATTTCTAAAAGTGCTCTATACATGTAGTCAACATCAGATATAACGAAATTAGATTTATTAATAATTTAATTATGAAAATATTAAACATTTATTTTATTTTTTATTTCATTTATGTGTTTTTTATGAGTTATAATAATCAATTTTGTCATCTGGGAGTGTTTATTTCCTTGATTTTCAGGGTTGATTCACTAGTATACATGAATGAAAGATCATGTAAAATGAAAATAAATATAAATAATGTAAATTATATGTTCATTAAGATAATGAAAATTATTTAATCATCTTAAATATTGTATATTTCAGATATGAGAATGATTCATTAGAGATAACATTAATGATAATGTTTTAGACTATTTTAGCGGTTTTTTCGATCATCGTGAACTAGTTTTTCCATTTTATTTAACATAATTTATATATATATTCTCATTCAAAAACACTAAATAAAAAATTCAATATATATATATATATATGGTTTAAAATAATTATGGTTTTATAATTATCCTTAAAGTAAGTAAGGGAAAATGAAGTGACATATTCCACGATGATAGAAAATCGGTTCAACATGGATAATGTTTTCATTTTTTGAATAATAGGGATAAGAGAAGAGGTTTGATGATGTATCACTATTAAAAGTATATAATTCTAGTATATATAAGATACTTTAGTTATCATGCATTCATGGAAGGAATATATATTATATACTAAGAAGAAAATAAATTTTATTAATTTGAAAGAGAACTGGAAACGAGTTTTACCTCTCGAATTAATTTTCTTGTAAAAATCATTAAGAAACAATGAAATGGTATTTTGGTGATACCAAATAGAAATAAACGTGGTGGATAGGTTTGGGAGAGTAAATGGGTGTAATATAATAATTATTAAAGGATGTATAAGTGTGAGTAGAAGATGTCATGCCAATGGTATTTATAGTGGATGAGATGATGGTTTTTTATTATTTTAATAATTAGTTTTTTATTTTGGCTCAAGACAATGAATATTTTGAGAATTATAACTAAACCAAATAAAAAACTATTTAAATTTCTAGATTATTGTTCCTAGATCATTCAATCCTCAAGCAGAAGTTTATATGTCTTATAATGTATATATACCATAAATTACCATATTTCTATATTCACTACAAAATGAACTATTTTAGAGAAATTCAACAATTCACCATAACAAATCTATGACGTGTAGAACTCAAAAATGAACTCCATTTGTTGAAAATTGTTTTCTAAATATGATGAGTTTTTTTTAATGAAAATATTATTTATAAAAATATACCAATTTATTAATTTTAATGAATTTTATGACACTTAGAAAAATTAATTAGGTTATCATAAAATTATCTTATAATCATAAAACTACAAAATATTATTATATGAATTTATTTTATGAAAAAAGTTCTTTAAGATTATTATATTAATTATAAAATTATAAATATATAGTTTGCTTTCATAAAAATACCAACACTAAATTTAAATTTCTTAAAGCATTTATTTACTTATTCCATTTTTAAATATACCATATTTTCATTTAAAAGGTACCTAAATTTTATTTATACTTTAATAGGTGAGTTTATTATTTTATTGGTAATATTAGTAATCCTAATTATCACATTATTACTCCAATGGTCATATTTAGCAGTATTTTACAGTTTAAAACTCAGATTTGGGTGAAGTATAATGTATCGAAGATATTAACTTTTAAAATATGAAACCCATTAATTTTTGGGGGAATTAAATTCTACCTTAAAAATATTTTATCCTCATAATTTCTATAATGTCACCACATTAAAATATTTGGTTATTTATTTATCATAAAATCATCTGTTTCCCACATCTCATCATCAATTTTATTATTTTTCAAAAGTAACTTTACTAGCTGAGTTATCTAATTTTTCAACACCTTCTATCTATTTTCCAGAACCCATATAGGCAAAACACGGTAGGATAAATATGGTTCTTATTATATTCCTTCAAAAGTGAGGATATGTGTTGCATCTAACATGTAATTTCATAACAAAGATATATGGAAAATATTATGTTATTTAGAAAGGTTATATGGAATAACAAAATTATAATCCATAGAACTAATTATCTTCAATATTTAACTAGTTTCAATGTACCAGGAGCTTAGTTTCCATTTCCTTACAAATGATAAAACACCCTTCCATAAAGATACTTTCAGAAAAAATAATCTCCCAATTGAAACACCAAACCCTTTATTTGGATTCCATTATTGATTTTTTGTATACTTTTAGATACTTTGATATGGTTTTGAATATTAATTATATTTTATATTGTTTCCTCAAAAAGTTATATCCCTACATTTTTCCTTTAACCAATTTCATCCCAATAAGTTGGTGTATGACATATCTTTCCATACATTTCTTCATATGGTTCAATTTTAATACATTAATAGAAAAAATTATTGTATTTAAACTCTTCTAAAGTTAAATACTAATCCAAAACACATGGAAAGTTACATTGCAATGATCTCAACATGTCTTCTAATGAATTAATGGTCCTTTCAAAAAGGTATTTAGTTTTACGGTGATAAGATGTACTCAAATAATGTTAAATGTATTGATATGTCTGAGTAATTTTCCATAATGTTGATGTAAATCATGCATCATGATCATACAAAATAGAAATATTGGGTCCATGAAGTCATAAAAATTCATTAATTTATATTCTTTCAAGGTTCTCAGGTGGAAAATCCTCTCAAATATTGAGGAAATTTGATGATTTTGTTTCTCCATCAATAATTACATATATTTCATAATTCAGTCATGGTTTTTATGGTGATATAGTGAAAAAAAAACCATAGTAATGTCACCTCAATTACATATAAGAATAGTATGTTGTTTCAAAACACCTCTTGGATGTTGTCTTTCATCCTTCACCTATTGACAGACTAATCGTCTTGATACATAATCAATAATTTCCTACTACATATTATCCCACCAAAAATGTTCCCTAAAATATATATACAAATTAGTGATACCATGGTGTATATATAAATTTTAACTATGATCATCATACAATAATTCCCTCCTTATATCGAGTATATCCATAACACAATGCATCGTCATTAATTTCCATATTTTATCTTCATATACGAAGTCTACAAAATTCTCCTCATTCATAATAATAATTTTCAATTGAACATTTTCATCATCATATTGATAACTTTTAATCATTTCCAATAAATCGTGTTTGGAAATATTTTTGAAAAAAATTATGTCTCTCTTTTTTGATAAATCCCATATCATCTTTTCATATATCTATGTATATAGGGTCCTTTTCAATACTCAACTTGTTCAAAACTCCATGATCCTTATTATTTAATGCATATTCTAGAATATTCCCTTCCCAAGGCGGTATTTTATTGAATAATAACAATCCTTGAGTAGCTCAATGCATCAACATTTCATTATGTTGAGTTCTTTATGAGAGAATATATATTTCAAACTCTTGAGATCTGTATATATCTCACATATTTCACCATAGAGATGGTTTCTCTATATTTTCAAAGAAATGATTATAACTACTAACTCATGATCATGAGTTAGATAGTTCTAGTCACTAATTTTTAATTTAATTAATTTATAGTAAACAAATATATTATTCTATATAACGAACCTACCATGTAATTTCATTGATGAATCACTATAAATCACAAATCCACCATTTCCTGATGGTAGAGTCAAGATCGGATATTTCTCCAATATCTAGTTCAAATCATCAAAAAAAATTGATATTCTTTTATCCATATAATCCTAAAAACAATATGTGTAATACAGGTTCATGGGTTAGCTAATCCAGAAAAAATCTGAATAAGACACTGATCATATCCTACTAATCAAATGAAGCTACATACATTGATTATGTTTGTTGGTGTTTACCAATCATTGTCTACCTTTTTCATGGAAATATCTACTAATATTCCTTCCTCATATAAAATATAACCATGAAAAGAAACTGTTTAAAGCTATAATTGACACTTCCTAAGCATACCATATAATAATTTTCGTCTAAGAGTCTATATAAAATCCCAAAATCTATTCTCATAGCCCTCGTAACATTAAAAATATGTCATGTTAATATCAATAAATACTAAAAAAAAATCATATAGGATATAATTTGAACATTTTTTTGAGTAGATACATAAAAAATGAGGGTGCAATAGTTAGTCCAAGTTACATAACTCTAAACTCGTAATTTATATACCTGGATCAAAATGTTTTCTTTATAATATCTTCTTTGACTAAAACGTAACTGATGATATCGTGATCAAAGTTCAATCTTTTTAAAATGTTGAGCTCCATGAATTTGATCAAATAAATCATCAATGTAGGGAAGTGGATACCTATTCATTATTGTAATAGAGTTTATTTCTCTATAATCAATACACAACCTCCTGAATACATATTTCTTATTGACAAAGGGAATAGGGGATCCCCATGGAGAAAAACTAGGGAGCTTAAATTACACATAATTCAATTCCTATAGTTGTTTATTCATCTATACTACTTCCAAAACATACATTATATAAGAGATCTATGATATATGTGTTGCACTAGAAATTAAATCAATATAGAATACAACATCCTACTCTGGAGGATTCCAAGGTAAATCCTATAAAAATACAATAGTGTATTATTTCACAATATGTAAATATTCAATTTAATGACTTTTTTCCACATCCATAGATGATTTTTCTTCTTCCTCCCCATGAATTTTATGTATATGAGCTATTGGATGTAGATCTAGATATGACTCTGATGTTGAGGTCTCCACTCTAAAAATGAGAAAATACATACCTTCGTCAAGAATCATTATTTCTTTCTCATTACAATAGGTTTTTTAATAATATTTTTGTATCTAGTTAATACCAAGAATTATATCAAAATCATTCTTAGGTATGATGGTAAAAACATCAATTAAAGCACCTTTATGTGTCATAATAGGGTCTTATCAACACATATTTGTTGTAATGAGGTTTCTAGTTGGTTTTGTTACTAAAAAATCTCTTTCCAAGGTGAATTCTATGTATCAATTTTATAAAGAAAAAATAATAATATATAATAGAATGTGAAGATCCAAATTCAAATAATGATTTATAAAAAATTTAATATATGAATAATGTAGCTTCCCCCATGTCATTAGGAACATCCACATAAGTAGTTATAATCTTATAAGCATGGATTATTCCCTTTTCCTTTTATATAGAATCTTTCCTTAACACATAGGAAAATAATTGGAATAATTTTCCATAACATTACAATTGTATAATTGAACAACGGTAGATTGATTAATTCCTTTAACGTCCTGGGCTAGGTGACCTTCTCTCCACACTTTTAAAAAAACTCATTATCCTTTTAAATAGACAACAGGGTGTCCCCTTCCATAAGTATTGCATGTTGGAAAATTTCTTTTTTTATTCATCCCATTATCCATTATCTTCCTTACCAACCTATTATTCTCTTTTTTCCCTTAATGTAATAAGTCATTGAGTATTAATTCATTGTCTTGATACTTTATGAGACAATATATTCATATAATGAAAAATATTGGGAGACCAGTTCCTTTTTGAGGAATGGTTTTAAACCATTAAAGAATAAATCTATCTTGTTCCTTGGATTATGTATGTTGTCTGTGACTTTCCTTGTTAAACATGTAATGTTGGATTCATACATGGAAACAATTTCATCCTATTCTTGTTCCACACTCAATAATTATCTCTATGTATATGCTCGATCATCTTTAGTGAAATATTTTTTGATGAAAATTTCCTTAAAATCTTTCTATTCCGTACATTTCATTTTTTCCTCATCCACTATTTTTTGAATTAATGACCAATATTTATCTAAAAATCCTGATATATGATAAACTACCATGGTATCCTTATCCCATTAAATACATCCCAATTCAATAAATATCATTCCTAAGGAACATATCCACTATTCATATACAAATGGGTTTCTAGTCCAATAAAATGTCATAGTCTTTTTTCACATAAATAATTATAACATTTCTCCTCCACATTATGGATCAAGATTCTCCATGTGGGTAAGGGTATTATTCATAACCTAAGTCAGCTGTCTCAATATAATATGTTTAACACCAGTGGTAGATCTAGTTCCAAAATTATTATCTTAAATATGAGGGAAATCCCAACATGGAAGAAATGCATTGATATGATCTTCATTCCTTTCACTGCGGGTAATTTCTAAACAATAGAATACACTAAAATAGTTAATGAGACCAAATGTATAATTTAGAACTAGAAAAATACTTTACATAAATTGAAAATTTAGGAATAGAAAATATCATAATCATAAACATGATTTCAATGGGGACATATTAAATTTTAAATCATTCATAAGGGATTGTAAAAAAGGATAAATTATCATATGAATATTCCCCATGAGTTTAAAAACCAGTGCATAGTAAGGCATATTTTCATGTAACAGGTTTCACTGAGTTAGGCTAGACACACCTTGTCTAAGTTGTTACCCCTAGGTACATATGTTGTAATTTCCTGACCCCAGTTACCCAGAGTCGGTGTATTATTACATAACGTTGGCATGATAACAAGGGATTAAATCCTAAAATACCAATTAGTTTTGTAGCCTTTTATGTACTAGATAAATTCATATGTTTTATGTTACATTATAAAATAAAAAACACCAACAACATGGTCTCCATTGGCCACATTCATATACCTTAGACTATACCTCCGGGTCATTCATAAATACATCTTCACAGCCAGGGAAAAATAAAACATATAATGGGTTGAGCTCAGATGTGCCATAAGGATAAAAATATAGAGGAAACATTCATAAATAAGCATAAAAATTTAAGGCAATGTATAAGACTAAAACATAATCCTTTTAAACATAAAATTTTTCATAATATAGAAAATATAAATCAAATAATTCGATTTACTTATTCACATGGATATTCTACTAGTCGAATAATCACATGCAATATCAATAGAAACTGTCATAGTGATGGAATGCATAATGTTAGACATCATAACCACATAGTCAAATCCTTGTGCCAAGAAAAAAAATATTTTATCAAGGACTTGTGCCAAGAAACTAGTTTGTCTCCTTAGAACTACCGATTTATTGAGGAGATATTGCGGGCTCAACCTGTCACTTACTAGGTCCAATGCTTTCTTCATATGAAATGGTTGAAACATAACATAAACATTCACTTTAAAACTAGCATATGAAATATTAATACATTATCTATAAACCATGAATGGTATTAATATAACACATCCACAGTCAAGCATATCACAAAACCTTCAATACAATATGGAAGATTTGTATCATAATAAATCAACATCAAACAAGTGTAAAATTCATCAAAGGATGTCCTCAAAGATGAAATAAAAACAATTTTAGAGAAATATATCTTTATATTTTTAAATCAACTAAAATTCACATAATTATAGAAGAGAAAATTATTTTGAAAATATCCTTATATGCTTGTAATGGAATCTTCAAAGGATTTATAACGGTGGAGAATATATGCACCTACCGTATAAGTTAAAAACATTCTTTCCTTAATTTTTCGAAAAGGTCATAAAGTATCTTGTTTGGAAATTGACGTAAATATTCCTTTCAAACCATTTTATAAATATTCAAACAAGGGTATAATTTAATTTATCCCATAGTATAGTAAATAGCAAAAATGTTTTTAAATAAATTTTAAGGAAGCACATATGTGGATGAAAAAGATGTCCCAGTAGATACTTTTGTAAAAACAACCTCAGATAATAAAGAGATTGTAAAATTAACTGCTACCTGGTACTTTTACATGGTTGAGGGTATGTTAACCTCCTTTATAATAGTTAAATCATTATTATTAAATTATACAATTACTAAAAACATAAATATGATATCATATATGATCTTGTAATATTGCTTTGTTAATAATATTTTAGTAGTATCATTGTTTTGAGTGTTACCTGATTCTTTTTCCTTTATATGATTTATTTTGTAAGTCATGTCTGTTAGGGATAGGATGTATATTATTCATATCCATAATGATATCTAGTAATTAAAATTTATTTTTAATCATCAAATGAAAATTATATTTCAATGGTTATGATGGGGAATGACATCTCATCGCGTCGTGGAGACAGTAAGCCGTATGTATACACGGGCGATAATATAATTCTTTTGATGGTGAAATCATATATAATTGGATGGTCTATAATATATATGGAATAAATAACATTTTATATTTATTATTAAATTATTTATTATCATTGTTATACCCATCCAAATAATGATGTGTTTGAATAAAAAACTACACCACGACATGGATATGGTAAGTTGAATGTACACACGTATGGTGATTTTGTCATTTATTAGACGGATAGAATAAGGAATATGATTTTATGATATTTATAATAACATCACAGTATGTAGAAGTTATTGGATTTGTTTTTTTTGTATTTAAACAACAAACAAAGAGGATGTGGAAGAAGAAAAGAATGTCAATGAGGGTGGTGAAATTATTACCACATCTTCGGGTGATTCTTTTTGAGTTGATCAAAAGGGATCCTTAGGTTGGATTTCTGACCAAATTAAAGACTCTAGGTTGAAATGAGGGAAGATTGGGGGATATTTTGTCAAGGTTTTTCTGATAAAAATGGATTTGTAGGTGTGAAATTAAGAGAAGTTGAAGTGTTATTTTATAAGATAGGTGAGGGGAACCTACTGAAAAGATTGAAATATTATTTTATAATAAAATCATATTCGGTTGATAAAGACAAAAGGGTTTATTTAGAGGCTATGGTGCGTATGGGTCTAAATCCTCTCAAAAAATAGGTTTTAGACAAGTTTGGGTCACCATATTAACCTTATCTTTTAGATATAACTCTTAGTTAAATAATTTGACATTTACCATGTCCCGTGGTATTTTTATATTATATGGTTAATAAACATACAATAAACATATAACATACCCCAAGTGGTTCATTATTGATATATATAACCTTATCTAATTCCATTGGATGAACATTATATTTTTAGGAATGTTATATCAATTAATAATATAGTATTTGTTTTAAATTCTAATTTATGTCAATTTTGACAAAATTTGGTATTCTTCTTTGGTTAAAATCATAACAACAAGATTACTTCGAAAAAAAATTTATTGAATCAACGCTAACATGTTATATAAACCTAGAAAATTAGTTAACTGAAAATTATCTTTTTATAATAAAATCACTTTTTAGGAAAAGTGATAAACCAGTCCCAGTTAATCCGAAGGTGAAGCCTCATAACAAAAAGCCAAGCCATCAAAGAAAATCCTTATCTTATTAGTGCTTTATTATCTGTAAAGATTCTAGTTCATAAGTCATACCTTTTTTGCTGGGTCATTTCCAATAACATCTTCAAGATGACATGCCATTTTATCCCAGGTTCGAACATACTCTTCATTGCTTATTTTCACATCATTAAAGCCTCTCATCAGGATCAAATCTTGTTTGTTGATCCAATTCGCCTGTTCGCTGTTGACCACCACTTGAATAGGTCTTCCCATCATCTCCACCTATTCCTGTGGTATATTGACATAAAGAAATTCCTCTACTATCTCCTCCATAGAGTGGAGAATAGGTTATTTAGTATCCATTTTCATTCCAATGAATTTATCTTTGTTGTTGTTTTCCTGGATTTTAACTTGAGGATTCTCCTATAGAATAACTGTGAGGGCCGAAGACATATCCTCCCCACATGATTTTTATTTTTTACCTGATCGTGTTTCCATAGGGTTTGGTAAATTGGAGTAGTCCTTACACCCTTTCCCCTTCTTCTTCTTAGGTTTTAGCCTATCCTCAAGAGCCTTAGTCTCCTCATCTAACTCCACACCTTCTATAATTCCTCCATCCGGGTCATCGGGTGTATCCTGAACAGGCTCATTGGTATCCAAACACTCAAAGTATTTTTGAGTCTAAACAACATTTTAAACTATAGCCTTCCCCTCTATTTGAAATTTGACCGTCGAAATACTCTTCTTTAATTGAGGTTATTTTTTCACCCTTTCTGACCATACCTTAATTTCCTTCCTAGGTAAACTCTTACCTTCAACTTGAGATGCCTA
Source organism: Viscum album (assembly GCA_963277665.1). Classification (NCBI taxonomy): domain Eukaryota; kingdom Viridiplantae; phylum Streptophyta; class Magnoliopsida; order Santalales; family Viscaceae; genus Viscum; species Viscum album. Next base: position 369,327,571 of record OY728146.1, read on the forward strand.
TGTAGGGGATTCAGCCATCTGCACTGAAATACCTATGTCTCGACCCCTCAAATCCTCCTTAGGCCGATCAAGATTCGACAATACCGCATGTTCCTTGACTTGGTTTAAAATAAGACTATTCTACTCTGCCCTGCCTGCTGAGTGATTTTTCTGTATAACATCATTCTCTTTCCTCCCCTACAATGTAAATTTCCCCTGATAACCATCCAGTCTGCAAACAACAGCCGAGTGACCCAGTCTTCTGCAAGTCGAGCAAAACTCCCCTCAATGATCAAAAACCACTTGTTTTTTGCACCAAACTTCCTCACCAGCTTCAATCCACAACGATTCAACTCGTGGCCTCGACACATCCACCTCCACACACATGTGCGGGTTGATCGGATGACATACTGAAGCAGTACGTGAATCCACACAGAGGAAACGTCCCACCATATTTCCTAGCATACGTAGAATTGAGGGATTCTGAAATGGTAGAGGAAGTTGATGAAGACTACCCCAAACCTGAACTGCAGGAGAATCATGATTCAGGTATAGGTCTTAGCTCCACTGAAATAGATAGTAGCCGCATCCAATTCATTTATTGGGCGCACATGACAGAGCATGCACAAAGTCCTCTGACGAAGCTTATCACACCATTAAATTCATTTTATCTAGTAGACTGACAATCGCTCGTTCTTTTAGACCCCAATTTTCAAAGACAAACCCATCTAATTCATCCACTAAAGGCCTCTTGTTTCAAAATAGGGCGACCAGTGTTAGATGCAGTAAGCTCTTTGCCTCCGTAAACTCCCGAACCGACAATGGAATCATGGGGTCACCTTCCCGAATTCCATGGAAATTTCTTGTTGAGGTTAATCGTAGTAAATCCTGGAATCAAATCTGGATTGGTGAAGATATAGAAATCGTGACTCCGGCCATGATAAGGAATTCTAGAATCCTCCCCCCTCACGCTAACAAGCCGCGGATGGGGAAGCACCATCGACCCCATTAGGGTTAATCCATCGCCGCGTCGAAGGGAAAGTGAGACGAAATTTATATAATGTCAAAAAATATAAATAAGATAACATTATATATGAATTTTTTTTAATTCTAATTAAAATTTATAGTTTAATTTAGCTTATGTATAACCCTCTATTAAAAATGTTTTAGTTATGAAAACTTGAATGTAACATTTTTAACTCTTCGTTAAATTAAATATTAATAAATGTCATATTCTAATCCAAGTGGACCTAAAGGTTTATATATTATTCCTAAAGATTTTTTGGGTTGCAATACACTTATAAAATAGAATTAAGAAATGTGTTAGGGTAATAAAAATATCATTTTTACCTTTAATTACCCTATTAAATTTTATGTGTGGAAAATAAAAGTCAAAAGTTACTATTGACAAAAAATTATTTTCATCTTTTTGAACCGCATTTTTCTTACTGATATTAACTGTGTCTCTTGGATTTTTGAAATTAAACTCATAGAAGAGGAAAAATTAAGCTTTATTCAAATTTGTAAATGCTCATTGAAGGTGTGTAAAGGACGATAAAAAGTTCAATAAAATTTTATATATCTAATATTATTATAAAATGAATCCAATAAATTACATTGAACATATATAGGTATTTTGTATCTATTTTGACCTAAAATAAATTTAAATAAAATAATTATTTATTTATATAAGATGTTGGTTTTAAACAATAACGCAGTGTTTTTCACTATTTATCAAAAATTGAATGTTTTTAGAAAAATACCAAAAATTCACCCTAATCTAATTTTGATATTTTGAATCCCAAAATGAAGTCCATTTTGAGATATAAATTTATAAAATTTCAAATAGTGGGTATTTATATTCATAACAGCAAGATTTATTGGTCAGGGTGTGTTAAAACTCAAAGTTGTATACAACGTAAGTTATTGCATTATTCAGAGGGAAACATACCGTGGATTCTTGGGGTGTTACATTCTCCCCTCCTTAAAATAATTTCTTCCTCGAAATTTCTACAATACTACTGCACAAAAATATTAGGTTGGTTCTTCATCATAAGTTCATCAGTTTCCCATATTTCCTCTTCCATCTTATGGGTTCTCCATAGAACTTTCAGCAGACGAGTCGTCCTGTTTCTCAACACTTGTTCTCTGGTATAAAGAATTCTGACAGGCTCTTCATCATTAGAAAGATCGAGTTCGTTTTCTATTTCTTCATAGGTGATTACATGAGTTGGGTCTGGCATGTATTTTCTTAACAATGATATGTTGAACATGTCATGAACATTGGAGATATTTGGTAGCATTGCCAAATGGTAAGCTACAAATCCAATTCGTTCTAAAATTTTGAATGCTTTGATGTACCTGGGACTCAATTTACCCTTTTTACTAAATCATATAACACCCTTAAATGGAGATACCTTCAAGAAAACATGATCTCCTACATGAAATTCCAAATCCTTCCTTCAGTTATCGGTATACCTCTTTAGCCTACTTTGAGCTGCTTTGATTTTGGTTTGGATAATCTTCATTTTTTCCATTGTTTCCTCAATAAGTTCTAGGCCTAAGAGTTTTCATTCACCAAAATCATCCCAACAAGTTGGTGTGTGACATGTATTTAAATATAACGCTTCATACGGTTCCATATAAATACTTTAATGGATGGTATTTTTATAGGAAAATTCAACCATAGGCAAATGCTGATCCCCCATACCTTGAAAGTCAGGTGAGCAGGATCTCATCATGTCATCTAAGGTTTGAATAGTCTGTTCTGATTGTCCATCAGTTTGAGGGTGGTAGGTAGTGCTCAAACGAATTTCAGTATCCAGGGCCTTCTGAAGACTTTTCCAGAATCTTGATGTAAAACATGGATCATGATAAGAAACAATCGATTGGGGTACTCCATGAAGTCTTACAACTACATTAATATATATTCCTTACAAACTTTCAAGTGGTAACTCTTCTCTTATTGCAATGAAATGAGGTGACTTTGTATGTTGATCAACAATGACTTATATCACATCATTCCTTCTATTATTATTTGGTAACCTTATGACAAAGTCCATCATAATATCATCCCATTTACTCTTAGGTATGGGAAGAGGTTGTATGACTCCTCTAGGATGTTGTCTTCCAGCTTTCACTTGTTGAAAAACCATACATATTGATAAATAATCAGAAATATCTCTCTTCATGTTATCCCACTAGATATGATCCATTAAATCTCAATACATCTTAGTGCTACTAGGGTGTATAGAGAAATTTGAGCTATGAGTATTGTCACGAACCAGATCTGATCGCCACCAAAACCGACACCAAACCTGGCCCGTGGCAGGGCCCGAAGGGCGTTCCCGATCCCCACAGGCTGGCACAAGTTCCTGGGTATCATAAAATGAGAATTGGGAAAGATTTACCCATGTTTATAAACATAAAAAACAAATGAATCCAAAAAAAGAATTTAGATTTTTCAAACCAAACATTGTTTTACAAAAAATTCAGAACTGAATTACATAGTCTAAAACAACACACCAGGACTATAACAAAGGTAAACAACCAAAACATGAACAGCCCAAGAACCTCAATATGGAAAGAGGCATCACCCTCAAGCAATCTCTACAACACCGCATCATGAATGACTGGTGAAAACCCAAACTATTGGCACAAAAGTTGTACCCAAACCTGCGAAAACAAAAATAAACAAGTCTATTTCCACCCAAGGGTATAAGTAGGGTGTGAGCCAATTCTCAGTATGATACCACCACTAAGAGATTCCATGTGATAACATTCAAAAAACGAAAAGCATGAATGTTTTCAAAAACATGTGATTTATAGTTACAATTTCTAAAATATGAAACATAAAAAAAATCAGTTTTCAAGTGAGCTAATTTAAATAATCAGCACTTTTAAAATAAATTAAAAATCTACTGAATTTTTCAAGACAAATATACCATATGTCTACGATAAGTATAAAGGATATAATGAGCACAACTAATAGGAAATAACCCCTAGGTACTAGCTAGATGTGGGTCTCAGGTACCTCGTATCTCGGTGAGAGTAAGCACAAAAAATATCAGATCTTTTGCGTGATCCACTAGTAGATATCATACCCATAACCTGGTGGTCCCCAATCATCATCATCATAGTTTAGTTGGAGTTTTAAGCATCAATCTTTCTAAGTGAAATTGAGGCCAAACTCCATGGATTCACTAGCATACTAGTACGCATCCACCCACATAGATACTCGTTTTTTCCTTTTGGGATCAAACAAGTTCAACAATACAAGAAATATATTTTTCACATGAAAATATAACTTCCACATCACACATTAACCAAACATCCCCTTTTACATCACAAAAGTCAAAAATTCCACTTTTCATTCAAATGCATTTTGAAATCAAACTCACACTAAAATAGCCCACAACATTTTTTGCATAACTTTCACAATCCAAAAAATCATTTAAAATTTTTATAAAGCCTCTAAAAATATGCTAAACATCACATAACATCCCACTCACATGTTTCATAAAACCCTTTTTATAAAAAAAACTCCATTTTTCAGATCGCACTCACACAAACAGCCCATGTCAAGTTCACACCTCTTTCACATTTCAGTAAATCCATTTAACATTTTTATAAAATATTTCCAAGGGGATACACATCACATGACAAAACTATTAACATTTAAATTGGTCCATTTGAAAGTATAAACAATAAAAAATAGTTTTCCAATATGGTTTCACCTCTTATATAAATCATTAAACCATTCAAAACTTTCATAAAACAACTCTAAAGAGTGCACCCATGATTTTCACATAAAACCCATTTCAAAACCATATTTCAAGGACAAAATAACACCAATAAAAAATTTAAACTAAGTTGGCAGCCCAAAAAAAAAATTAAACTAACCCCATGTGTTATACAAACACCTCAAACAATACCACAAAAGATCCACTAGAATAGCACACGTTTTCAAAATCACTTCCAATAAGTACAATAAGGTTTTACACCTTAAAACCATTAAAAACTATTTAAAACATAATGTCACACCAATACCCTACCAAATCAGAATTTTCATCCCAAAAAAGATTTATTAAACCCATTTCATATGTTCTAAAATACACCGAAACAACACTCAAAGGGTTACACATGAAAAAAAACACAATTTTAAGCGAAAATGAAACTATAAAAATAAATTCTTAACCAAATACAACATAAACAGTTTTCACACCGCAGAAAAAATCTTAGGAACATGAATAATAAGTAATTCATGAAAAACAACTCATCTAGAAATGATTACACATGGAATCAACTACCTTTTATGTCGAAACCCTCAAAACATGGTGCGAAACATCAACGGCACCACCGCCACATCTCAAGGAAGAGAAATCCAGCCCTAGACCACCATATTTGACAAAAAAGACACCAAATCAAACCCTAGGTTCGAAAATCAACTTATGAACATGAGGAACTTCATGAAAGGGTGAAAGAAACCCTAAGGAAGGGGAAGAAATCAAGGAAAGAAACATTTACTTGAAACATATTGAATCAATCGAACCAAATACACCAAAATTTGAATCTCCAAGAAACCAAAACTGATATGGAGGCTCTAATGGGGATGAGAAGGTCCAGTGGGGACTGAAATGGGAGAAAAAAAGTGAAAATTAAAATATTTATGAACGAATCAACTTACCTTCCCAAATATGGACGATTTGACGAACCCTAACAATTTTTTCCCTACTCCGAGAGGAAAATGAGGTCCAAAGTAGAAAAATTAATAATGGGGGTTAGGCTCGGGATTTTGGCTTTAGGTTGGAGGTGGAATAGTGGGAATAAAATAAAAAATGAGTGAGTTATTAAATAATTAAACAAATAATTTAAAACTGGAAATGGCTCACGGGTTGGCCCAATTCCAAAATAATTCACTCAAACCCAAAATGCTAATGGGTTCCAAAAGGGTCCAAATTGACATGGTGATTTGTATAGGTCATAGGATGAAAAGTGGGAAGTGGAATGGATGAAAAATGTAAAAAAAATTAAGGATTTATAAAAGAAATAAAATTTATTTTTAAATCTAGAATTTTCCTCATGGTTTGTCCCAATTTTTGAAAACCCTAAATTTCCACCAAAATGAATTGAAAACCCCCAAAACAAAGAAAGAATGAAAATTAAATGAAAAATACATTTAAAAGAAGTCATAGATGTGAAAATTCTCCCCACCTTAAACCTTTCCATCCCCAGAAATCCACAGCAAGGCCAAATACAAACACCAAACCCAATCGATAAACCAAGAAGTAATTCTTTGCCAAGATTTTCCCCCAAAGGCTAAACCACCGCACGTGATCATTTAAGGAAGGATTACTCTAACAAACCAAAACATACAACACATTCGTGAAAAAATCAAGAACATTTAGGCTTTATACCAAATTAAAACTCCTCAAACCCAATCTGAACAATACTCAATCAATTTACCTAAACAAACAACAACATCAGACAAAGTTACACTTACCCTACGATAAATAAACAATTGGGAACTCTCTAATATAAATGTTTACCCATGGAAGATGTAGGTAGTTAGATATCTCTGAATGATAATACCCAATTCAAAGATAAGACCAAGGAAAAAAATATGAGTTACTCATATGAAGAGACACAAATGGGCTCCCCACTATAAGAGACAAGTTAAATTTTTTTCTGAGAAAAAATAAGGACACTAATAGGGGGAGGCCCGAATAGACTCCCTAGTAAAAAGGGTATACATCCAACAGAAATTTCTAGAATAATACGCATGATACCCATGGTGGGTCTCCCCACCACAAGAACCAACCACCTTAACCGACCGACGTGGGCTGACACGAAAAGACCCCAAAATGTTAATGATTTGGGAAGGCTTCACAGTTAGTCCACATGGTTTGGGAAGCCATGTACTAACTATGCAGATCATTCTTTCTGCATGGCTTCCTAGAACATGGTCACTACTAATCATGCACAAACCATGTGCTCAACCTGTGTAGCCAAATTTCAATCCATTCTCTAAAGGCTCAATGGAAACCAAAGAGGGGGGAGATATTGGGTGATGACATGTGTACAAGGCCCTCCTCCAATTTCCATCGAACAAGAAAAAAAGAAGTAAGATGATGACACCATAGGTTTAATCTCTTCCTATCTTTCATACTAAGGATAGGAATTTGTACAAGGTTTTAAATGACAATAGGGTTTCCCCAAACTACGCGCCAGCTTCTCTCCGGGACCTATGACTGGATCTCAAAATATTGAAGCATATTCGGCCTCATAGTTAGGATGTTGAAACCCATGTGTAGAACTTATTCTTTCAGTGACACAAAAAACTAGACAGCATACCCTGATGGGTTCAACAAGATATAACACACTCCATAACTCACATTACCAAAACCTGACTTTTCATGGATACAAGGGATCAGAAGATGCACACACATCAAATGTTGTTTCATTGGGTGAAAAACAACAGAAGGTCAGGACACATAAAACACCTTCCTCAAAGATAACGGATTTGGTGTTTTTTCTAAGGGAGACGTACTCCCAATATAATAGGGAACCTCAAAGGATTGTGCGACCTTCACCTTTACAGTCAAATGAGCACACAACATCACAATGCATCCCAGAACATGACCATTGCAATTGATAGAAACAATACATGGAACGAGACCTTATGTCAAGTCCCTAAACAACAGACAAGTCCAAAAGGTGGACACAATAGCCTCTCACGACCAAAATCCCAAAATTGTTGGTTTAACAAGGACTCTTTCATAAAAGAAACTATGAAGAACCCAAAGGACCTCTTAGACACCATTGAGACACTCAACCACACTAACAACCCCAGAACACTTCCACCTTCGATGAATCAGGAAATGTAAGAAACTAAGGTCTCTTTCAACCTTCCACAAACACTATCACACTACAAGAGGATAGAAAAATCAACGAAATGAATGGGTGTAGGCTCAATCAACAATGATTAATAAAATATTCCTTATATTGATCAATTGGATGATTTTCCAATGGTGAAACAATACGGGTTGCACCTCAGTTGTGCATTAACCCTTAATGGGGGAGTACCTTATCCAGTGAGAGAACCCAAGGACCCAACTAAGCTGGTTCATTGGTAAAAACATGCCACAAACCATATCCAAACTCATTAAGGTAACCTTCGTAAAGGTTTCCCGAAACATATCTCATAAGAGACTTCTAACCGATCCTTCTACAAACTCGCCATCCAAACACAAACCCAAAACACGGTTAGAACAAGAGGAGTTCATGGACTCAAAACATACCACAACATCAACATTTTCCAAAAAAAACATAATATACACCATCCCAAACAATTTAACAAGACATCATGTTTTTCATTAAAAACATCTTTTTGAAAACAAATGGTTCAGCGGTTGGCGTATCCACTAGTGGTACCCCATGAGGCTCACACATGCATGTTTCTATGCCACACCGAGCACCCTCCTCATATCTATCCTAGCACTCATCCATTCATTCCATCAAACATCCATTATCCCATATAACCCCATGCATGTCGTCTCTCATTAAAATACCAAAGGTTAAAATAAAAATTCATTCCACTTTTCAAAACCAAAATGGTTAACCAACACATCCTTTTCCTCAGAACTGCTATCCACAAGATCAAAATATCAATTCACATCTTACAAAACTATTCAAAATGACAAAAAAAATTAGAAAAGAACTCACTTTCATGTTATTCACATAAATTTCAAAAAATCTCATCCCATTAAAACACCATATGATTGTTTAGAATACTCTACAAGAAACACTTTTCCAAAAAAACATCAATATAGTTCCTCTTTTCAAAAGAGGTATAAGCACACCATTTTTCATTTCAAAATAATTCTGAAAATTTAGTTCCATCATTTCATAAATCAAACAATTTCATCCTTATTTGAAAATCATTTCACACAAACTTTTCACTTCTTAAAACCGATTCACTTTAAAACCAATGTTCCAAGATTTCAAAACTAAAGAACAAAAGACAATGCGAGAGGAAACGAGTTTCCGGGGGTGACTTGGACATATTGTTGGCAGCCATATTACAATAAATTCACTGTCATAGAGAGTGTTCTAGGGAACTTCCCCAGCTTCACATGGCTTTCCAGGACCTGCGAGCTCACAAAGACTATTAACCCCGCTCTCTTTTAATTTCCCATCATCATCATTAAACCAAGAAAACCAAAGGACTCCAAAAGGTCCCAACTTTCCTTAGAGACTTGAATCCCTTAATGAGGTGTGGTGATCAGCCGCACTACTCATAACCGAAATTCCATGTCCAAAAAATCCTAACTCCAGACTATCCTGACTGTTTCCCAAATAACATGACCCAAAGAGAGTGAACCTCCTCTGATACCATTTTGTCACGAACTGAATCTGATCGCCACTAAAACTAGCCCCAAACCTGGCCCGTGACAAGTCCTTATTGGAGTTCCAGATCCCCACAAGCTGGTACAAGTTCCTGGGTATCATAAAATGAGAATTAGGAATGATTTAACCATGTTTATAAACATAAAACAACAAATGAATCCAATAAAATGAATCTAGATTTTTCAAACCAAACAATGTTTTACAAAAAATTCAGAACTGAATTACGTAGTATAAAAAAACTCACCAGGACTATAACAAAGGTATAAAACAAAAAAAATTAATAGCCCAAGAACATCAACATAGAAAGAGAAATCCCCCCCAAGCTATCTCCACAACACCGCATCATGAATGATCGCTAAAAACCCGAACTGTTGGAACAAAAGTTGTACCCAAACCTGTGAAAAAAAAAATAAACAAGTCTACGTACACCCAAGGGTGTAAGTAGGGTGTGAGCCAATTCTCAGTAGGATACCACCACTAATATATTCCATCTCATAAACATTCAATGACGAAAATCATGCAAGTTTTCAAAAACATGTAATTTCTAGTTACAATTTATAAAAGATGAAACATTAAAAAATTAGTTTTCAAGTGGGCTAATTTAAAGAATCAACACTTTTAAAATAAATTCAAAAGCTACAGAATTTTTTCAGCAAAATAAATTATATTCCTATGGTAAGTATAAAGGATCTAATGAGCACAAGTAATAGGATATAACCCCGAGGCACTAGCATGTTGTGGGTCCCAGGTACCTCGTATCTCGGTGAGAGTAACCACAAAAATTATATGTTCTCGTGCACGAGCCACTATTAGTGATCATACCCATAACCTAGTGGTCCCCAATCATCATCATCATAGTTTAGTTAGAGTTTTATGTGTCAATATTGCTAAGTTAAATTGAGGCCAAACCCCAGAGTTTCACTAGAATACTAGTACACATCCACCCACCTAGATACCCGGGTTTTCCCTTTGTGCTCAAACAAGTTCAACAATACCATAAATCTAGTTTTCACATTCAAATATAACTTCCAAATAACACATTGATTAATCAACCCCATGTACATCACACAAGTCACAAATCCCACTTTTCATTCAAATGCATTTTGAATTCAAACTCACACCAAAATATCCCACAACACTTTTTGCATAACTTTCACAATCCAACACATCCTTTAAAAAATTTATAAAGTCCCTAAAAATATTCTAAACATATCATAACATCCCACTCTCATGTTTCATAAAACCCTTTTTATAAACAAAATCCATTTTTCACATCGCACTCACACAAACAGCCCACATCACATTCACACCTCTTTCAAATTTCAGTAAATCCATTAAACATTTTTATAAAACATTTCCAAGGGGATACACATCACATGAAAGAAATATTCACATTTTAATTGGTCCATTTGAAAGTATAAACAATCCAAAAACATTTTTCCAGTATGGTTTCACCTCTTACATAAATCATTAAACCATTCAAAACATTCATCAAACAATTCTAAAGAGTGTACCAAAGCTTTTCACATAAAACCCATTTTAAAATAGGATTTCAAGGCAATAAACACACCAATACAAACTAAAAATAGAATTTTATGCCCCAAAAACATATATTAATCTACCCCTAAGTGTTATACAAACCCCTCAAACAATACCACAAAATATCCACAAAATATCCACATAAAAAGCAAATGTTTTCAATATCAATTTCAAGAAGTACTATAAGGTTTTACACCTTAAACCCATTAAAAAACTCTTTAAAACATAATGTCACACCAATAACCTAACAAATAAGAATTTTCAGCCCAAACAAGATTTATTAAACCATTTCCATATGTTCTAAAATACACCCAAACAATACCAAAAGGGTTACACAAGAAAAACACCCAATTTTAAGCTAAAACGAAACAATAAAAATAAATTCGTAACCAAATCCAACATAAACCATTTTCAAACCACACACAACATATTTGAAACATTAATAATAAGTAATTCAAGAAAACTAACTCATCTAGAAATGATTACACATGGAATCACCTAACTTTCTTGTCGAAACCCTCAAAACATGGTGTGATACATCAACCGCACCACTCCCGCACCTCAAGGAAGATAAATCCAGCCCTAGACCACCATATTTTACCAAAAAGACACCAAATAAAACCCTAGGTTATAACCTCAAATTTTGGACAAGTGGAACTTCAACAAAGGGTGAAATAAACCCTTATGATGGGGAAGAAATCAAGGAAAGATACACTTACTTGAAACATTTTGAATCGAACAAACCAAATACACAAAAATTTTAATCTCCAAGCAACCAAACCTGATATTGAGGCTCTAATGGGATGAGAAGGTCATGTGGGGAATGAAATGGGAGAAAAAGTGTGAAAATTAAATTATTTATGAACGAATCAACTTACCTTCTCAAATCTAGATGATTTGAGGAACTCTAAGAAATTTTTCCCTACTCTGCACGGAAAATGAGGTCAAAAGTGGAAACATGAATAATGGGGTTGAGGCTCGGGATTTTGGATTCAGCTGGGAGGTGGAATTACGGGAATATAGTTAAAAATTATAGAGTTATTAAATAATTAAAAAATACTTAAAAACTAGAAATGGCTCAGGGTTTGGCCCAATTCCAGATTAATTCACTCAAACCCAAAATTCTAATGGGTTCCAAAAGGGTCCAAATGGATATGGTGATTTGGATAGGTCATAAGAGGAATAGAGGGAAGTATAATAGATGAAAAATGTTAAAAATATTAAGTAGTTATAAAAGAAATAATATTTATTTTTAAATCTGGAATTGGGATCACGGTTTGGCCCAAATATTGAAAACCCTCCATATCTGCCAAAATGAATGGAAACCCCCAAAACATAGAAAGAATGAAAATTAAATGAAAAATAAATTTAAATGAAGTCATGTATGTCACATGTATCTTCCAAAAATTCCATTTTTAGATCAGGTTTGTCAGGAACACAAAGGCTCTTCCGAAATATCAAAATCACATTTTCATATACGAAGTCAATCAATCTCCCATCGTTTATAGCATTAATTTTCTTTTGAAACTCCTCAACATCAGTCTGATATATTTTTATCCTTTCTACTAAAGTTGTTTTGGAAGTCATTTGAAAAATTATCGATGTTTCACCTTCCATGGTTATTCCTATATCCATATTGACTAGATCCATGAACATAGGATCCCTTTGAACTCTCATCTTGTTCAAAACTCCATTATTATTTTTTATCAAAGAATATTCCACCTTGTTTTCCATCCCTAGGTGGTAGTGTATAGTGAAATAATAATCCTTGAGTAGTTCAAGACATCACCTTTTCCTCATGTTGAGTTCTTTCTGTGAGAAAATATACTTCAAAATATCGTGATCTGTATATATCTCACATTTTTCACAATAGAGATAGTGTCTCCATATCTTCAAAACAAAGATTTCATCTGCTAACTAATGTTCATGAGTACGATATATTTGTTCAGGAATTTTTTCCTATCGTGATGCATAGGAAATAAATCTATAATTATGCATAAGGACACAACCACGTCCTTTCTTTGATGCATCACTATATATAAAAACTCATCATCTCCCGATGGTAGAGTCAAGATATGAGAATTGACTAATCTTCTCTTCAGTTCTTCAAAACATTATTCACACTCTGTTGTCCAAAAAAATTTAACCCCTTTACATATGAGCCTGGTTAAAAGGTTATCCACTCAGGAAACATTCACATACCTCAGTAATACTTGTTGGTGCTGGCCATTTTTGGATTGCTCTTATCTTTGAAGGATCAAAAGAGATTCCATCCTTAGGGACAGTATGGCCAAAAAAATAAATCGCCTAAATCTAGAATTCACACTTGATAAACATCCCATATAATTCATTTCTTCTAAGGATTTTCAGAATGGTGCCCAAGTGATTTTGATGATCTTCATAGATTTTGGAGTATACCAAGATACCATCAATAAATAACAATACAAATTCATCAAGATATTCCTTGAAAACTCTATTCATTAGATCCATGAAGACATATGGTAAATAACATACCAAAAAAGGCATTACTATAAACTCTCAATGCTTGTACCTAGTTCAAAATGTTGTATTTGGAATGTCTTCCTTCTTCACACAAAACTGATGGTATCCAGATCGAAGGACAATCATTCAAAAATATTGATCTCCGTGAAGTTGGTTAAATAAATCATCCATGTGAGGTATGGGGTACTTGTTAATTATTGTTATAGAATTAACCTCCATGTAGTCTATGCACAACCTCATAGATCCATATTTCTTATTAATAAAAAGGATAGGGTCTACCCATAGAGAAACACTCAGGAGAATAAATCCCTTGTTACTCAATTCCTCAAGTTGTTTCTTTAGTTTCACTAATTCCACAATGGCCATTCTATAAGGGGTCTTCGATATGGGCCTTGAACCATGAATTAAGTCAATGTAAATTTCAATTTCTCATTATAGAGGATATCCAGGTAAATCACCTGGAAACACATCAACATATTCTTTCACAATAGGTACATCCAATATTTGAACATTCTTTTCTTCACCCACATTTATTTCATTTTATTCTTACCGAATAATTGAATTTACTAGAGATGCTGGGGGGATCTTGATAAGAATCAGATGGTGATGTTTCTACACTAAAGATAAGGTACTCGTTATCATCTTTGAAAATTATAACCTCCTTCATCTTACAGAAAATTTATGCATCATGGTCTGAAATCCAATCCATACCGAGGATTATACCAAATTCAATCATGGGTACGACAATGAGATCAGCGAATAAGGAAAATTTATATTCCCTAATGGGAACTGATTTTCAAAACAGTGTTCCAATGATACTTCCCTTAAGAGTTTTTACTAACAACTCCTTTGTTAAATCAAATTGGAAAAATCTAATTTCCCAGCACACTAGGAAGATATGAAACAATGTGATGATCCAGAATCAAATAACGCATTGGCTAAACTTGAGGAACCCATTAAATTACCTGCCACCACGTCTTTTGGAGCTTCAACCTTAGTATTAGTGATCACATAATCTTGGCCTTCCCCCATTGGCCTTTTCTGAGGTATGTTTCTTTGGTTCTTAGGACATTCATTTTCATAATGTCTCATATCCTTGAGATTGTAGCATTGAACATTGGTAGCTTCTTTCTTCCCCTTACAATCACCAGCAACATGGCCTTTCTATCCATATTTGTAGCATACTCCTTTTTCTTTTAGATAGACACTAGGGTGATTCCTTCCAAAATTATCACAGGGTTGAAATTCAACTCTTCACTTCTTCACTGTTTCCTTATTTCCTTTCCCATATTGTTTAGCAGATCTATTGTTCTCTTGATTTTCTTTAAGGTCATAAGACTTAGAGAATTCCTTTTCTGTCTTGATAACAGAGGAGACAATATCTTCGTACGATGCGAAGGATTTCAAGACTAATGCTCGATGGAGAAATTGTTTTAACCCATGAAAAAAACAATCAATCGTACTTCTTCGGTTACATATATAATCTATAGCATGCCTTTATAACCTGGTAAATTTAGCTTCATACTTTGGGACATACTCATCCTCCTTTTCCCTTAGACTCAGAAATTACCTTTCCATATCCACTCGATGATCAAAAGGAAAGTATTTTTCTATGAAAATCTCTTTAAACACCCTCTATTCCATACACGATAATTCCTCATCCTATTTTGTGTTTTTAATTAATGACCACCATTGATCTGCATCTCCTATGATGCATTAAACTTCCATGACAACTTTTTCCCTTTCGCTACTCCCCAAATCATGAAATATTTTCTCTATGGAACTTATCCATTACTCTTCTACAAATGGATTCGTAGACCCATTGTATATAGGTGGTTGTTACATCATGAAGCAATCTAACATTGACCATCTGATTTGTGGATCAGGGTCCTCTATACGGGTAAGGTTATTATTTATAACCTCTCTGAGTTGTCCCAATATGGTGATAAGTTTATCAACACTAGATTCATCACCAGCTCTACTATAAGTATCTTGATCAGGAGAGAAATCCCTATATGGATTACATTTGTTGATACTGTTTCCATTCCTTCCACTAGTCTCCATTTCTAAACAATGGCATACTCTAGATTAGTTTATGAATCACAATACATAACTAAAGACATATAAAACACTTAACATAAATTGAGATGTTTATGGATATAATCCATAGTCATAAAAATGTTTTCTTTGAGGAGGTATATAATCATAAATCCATCATACTGGTTTGTAAAAAAATGTCAATTATCCTAAGGATATCACCTGGGAGTGTCGTAACCAAGATTGCAGCAAGGCCCATCGTTGTGCACTAGTTCCCGTTTGAGTCTAGCTCAAAGCGGTGTTTTTGAGTTTTACCCCTAGGTACATATGTACCAGAGCTTCCTATACCAGATCATATCTAGAAAGGGATGTATTTCTTGTAAAACTCACAAGATATCTTCATTAAAAAAATTCTAGTATGTTCTTCTACACTAATCCTGAAAGTCTATCATAATAAATCAACTTCAAACAAGTGTAAAATCAATCAAAGGATGTTGACATAGATGAAATAAAAACTATTTGAGAGGAATATCTCTTTCTATATTGAAATCTATTAAAAGTCACATAATTATAGAATAAAACATTTTTTTGAAAATATTCTTAGAATATTTTAAGGGAAGCATCAAAGGTGTTATAACGGTGGAGAATAACCACACATGTTGTATAAGTGAAAAAACAATCATACCATAATTTGTCAAAAATTCATAAAATACCTTCTTTGGAAAACGATGGAAATATTTATTTCCAAACATTTTATAAAAATTCAAAAAAGGGTATAAATTATATTAACCCGTAGTCTAGTAAATAGTAAAAATGTTTTGAACTAAATTTTTAATAAATATGGATGTGGATCATAAAGATGTCCCAGAAGATACTTATGTAAAAACAACCTTTGATAATAAAGAGATTGTGAAATTAACCCTTACCTTATACTTTTCCTTGGTCGAGGGAATGCTAACCTCCTGTATAATAGTTAAATAATTGTTATTAAATTATAAAATATCTATATACATAAATATGATATCATATATGATCTTCTAATATTTCTTTGTTAATGATATTTCAATATTATCGTTGTTTTGGGTGTTAACTGATTCATTTTTCTTTATATTCTTTGTTACATAAGTCATGTTTTTTATGGATATGACTTATCTTCTTCATATCATGAATGATATCAAGTCTATAAAAATTGTTTTTAATAATAAAATGAAAATTATTCTTAAATGGTTATGATGGGGAATGACATCTCATCGCGTCATGGAGACGGTAAGCAGTACGTACGCACGAGCGACAATATCATCCTTTTGAGGGTGAAATGGTATATAATTGGATGGTATATAATATATACAGAATCAATAACATGTAGTATTTATTATTTACATAAGTTATACTCATTATTAATCCCATCTAAATAATTAAGTATTTGAATAACAAACTACACCACGACGTGGAAATGGTAAACTGTACGTACACACGTATAGTAATTTTGTCATTTATAGGATAGATTGAATAACGAATATGGTTGTAACATATTTATAATGACATAAAAATATGTATAAGGTACTATATTTCTTATTTTTGTTTGGAAACAACCATGAAAGAGGAAGTGGAAGAAGAAAAGAACTTGAAAAAGGGTGGTGAAATTATTACCTCTTCTTCAGATGTTTCCTATTGAGTTGATCAAAAGGGATCCTTAGACTGGATTTCTGATCAATATAAGGACTCTAGATTGAATTGAGGGAAGTTTTTATGATATTTGGCCAGGGGTTGGCTAAGACAAATGTCTTTGGAGGAGTGAAATTAAGAGAAGGCGAAGTTCCCTTTTATAAGAGAGGTGAGGGGCACCTTAGGAAAAGATTGAAATACTATTTTATAACAAAATAATTTTATGTTTATAAAGTCTCCAAATGGATTTATTTCTATGATAACATGGGGATGGGTCTAAATCCTCTCAACCAATAGGTTTTATATAGGTTTAGTTCCCCATATTAACCTTATCTTTTAGATTTAACTCTTAGTTAAATATTTTGACATTTACCATATCTCTTTTTATTTGATATTATATGGTTAATAAACATACTATAATATTATAAGAAAAGACCAAGTGATTCATTATTGATATTTATAACCTTATCTATGTTCTTTGTCCTATCCATAGATTGTTAAGAATATTATAACAATTAATAATATATTACTTGTTTTAAAAACTAACTTTTGTCAATTTTGACTATATTATGTATTTTGTTTTTGTTAAATTCATAACAACATAATTACATTGAAACAAATTTATTGAATCAACACTAACATGTAATAATAACCTAAAAAATTAGTGAATTCATCAAAAGTCTCATATTACATTTATTTGGATATTTATAATATAAATTACTTTAATCCATCATTAATAAGGTAATTACTACATCATTATTGGGTCATAAATAAATTTAATTTTTTAAAGTCTAAAAATAAAAAATTCAATTCAATTATGTAGGAAATCGTTTTATCTTTCAAATTTATATTTATAGTTGAATTTATCTAATGTGTAACGCTATATTAAAAATGTTTTAGTTATAAAAACTTGAATTTAATACAATTAACTATTCTATAAATTCTATATTAATAAATTTCCTAATCTAATCCAAGTGGTCCTAAAGTATGAAATTTGAAAATGCTGATAGAAGGTTGGTAAAAGATGGTAAAAAGTTTAATAAAATTTTATATATCAAATATTTAAATAAAATGAATCCAAGGAATTAAATTGAAAATATATTTTTTTATGTATCTTTTTTGACATGAAATAAAATAAAATTAAATAATTAATTTTTTAAAAAAAAATCAGTTTTAAGCAATAACGCATTGTTTTTCACTTTTCATAAAAAATTGAATGTTTTCAGAAAAATACCAAAAATTCACCCTAAGATAGTTTTGATACTCTGAATCCAAAAATGAAGTCCATTTTGAAAAATAAAATTTATAAAATTTCAAAAAGGCATATTACTATTCATAACGGATAGTTTGATTGTTTGTGGGGTGTTAACACTCCAATTTGCGTACAATGCAAGCCATTGCATTATTCAAAAGGTAACATACCATGGAAGTTTGGGGTGTTACATATGTGTTACAACCATGTACAATTTTAGTATCTATATATGGATTTTTTTCTGGTAAGAGCCAAATAATATCAACTTTACAAAAAAATAGGATTTTATTTTACTATTGTCCTCAAATTCTATCTCAAGGATATGTCCACTGATATTTTTTTCACAATTTAATTTCTAATGGTTTTACTAAACATCATCTGAAACCAACTATAATGACCCCGACCCAAGTTTCTTGGTGTCGGTGCCTTAATTTATAACATTAGTACAATGAACAAGATGACACATCCTATAGGACATAATAGTTTACTATATTTCTAAAAAAACACTCCAAAATTTGTTTTACATTACCATGTGAAGTGAAATAAATCATAAAAACACCATTGTAAACCATCATAAACTCCTAGATTATCCCTTCAAGCCATTCATGATATACATATTGACGTCCTTGTGAAATATAAAACATATGAATTGGGTGATGTCATATGCTTATCAAGGGTATTTGATAAAGTGAAATATATTATAAACAAATAAAGAATCGTTAAAGACTAAAGATACATGTCATTACAACATAATGTTGAGCATAATATAGAATGAATAAAAGATGAATAATTAATTCCATATAAATTTTCCCATAGTAATGAAACATAAACAAGTATATTAAACTAGTCAAATAATCACATGGATTATCAATTAATAATATCATATTGAGGAAATTCATAATTCCAAAAATCATAAACATACCATTGGGGTTTTAGCTAAGACATCTACAAATAAATGGTTAAGGCCTCAGCCAAATCCATATATGTTTTGTCTCATGAGACCAACTGATTCATTTAGGAGATATTATGGGCCCCAACCATCCCATACTAATTCCAATGCATTCTTTGTATGAATGGGGTGAAACATAAACAATATATATATATATATATATATATAAGTAACTTTCAATAAATAGTAAACATTATCACTAACCATTCTTTATAATATTGTCAATGGAATCAAGATAAAACATCCAATGTCAAAATGATCATAAAAAATAAATGAAATATGATAGATGATATAAAAAAATATCGATACCATTTCATAATAATATTCATCTTATGATGTTCAATTATATGAAAATAATCTAATAAAATTACTATGTTGTTCTTAAGGGAAATACATGTTTTACATTGCAAAGAAGGGTTCTTTTGGAAATATGACTTGAACTATTCATATAATTAGATTTTAAACATGTATTATACAGAAATTAAAGGTAATGACAATGAACTTATTTTTTAGGAATCATTGTAGTATAACTGAAATGAAAACATTTTATAGTGATTTTAAGAAACTTTTTAAATGGGAAACTTTAGCGCGGTTTGATGGAAAATATAAAAGAGGCATTAAAGAGGGCAAAGGATTAATTTTTATGATATACCAGAAATGAAAAAAGATACTTCTTCTTGATTTGAGAAGTGATTTTATAAAAATATTTATTCCTTAAAATAGATTATGGAGTGTATATGATAAAGTGTAAAAAATTGGAATGCTCCCTTAAAACGGGCTTGCTTTTCAGGAAGAATTTTAAATTAAACCTTATAAAACATGTAGTTCAAGTCAGTTAAATATGAAAAGATTCGTTAATATGATTATAGAAAATATAAACATAATTTACAGGAATTATGTAAAAATAATTAAGAATTACATTATGATAAAGAGATATAAAGGGTAACCCGAATGGAAAATAGAGGTTCAGGACGAAACACTTACCTTGTGACTGAAAGTGTTATACACTTGTACTTAATGTCCTTGAATGATAAATTATATTCATTAATAAATTAATTAAAAACCTATTAATAATTTATTTTTGTTATTATAATTTTATTTAGTTCAATTTTTTTAATTAGAGTTAATATTCAAATTCTTCATTTGGGAGAGTTCGTTGCCTTTATTTTCATGATTGATTCACTTGTTTACATGTATGAAATATAATTTAAAATTGAAATAAATCTCCAAAATTGAATTTATATGTTATTAGTGAATATAAAAAAACCACTTGTCTTATATATTATTGTTTTCATATTTGAGGATGATTCTTTGTATAGATCATTAATATAAATCATTTAGATTATTTTGCTAGTTTTTTAATCATCATAAAATTTTCCCCCTAATAATTAGTATTATGTATATATATACTAGTTATAGAACACTAAATAACTTATAATAGGTATAATAACATTTTTTTAACAATACTTATTTCTTTATAACTATTCATGAAGGTGGTAGTGAAAAAATAAGCTGCATCATCCGCGATGGCGACATATTGAGACAAGAGAGATGGTGTTTTCTTTTTTTGAATAAAAGGGGGAAGGAGAAGTGGTTTGATGATGGATATTACATTAACATAATAAATTTCATGTATATATAATGTATTGGAGTTATCAATATTGTTTGTACATAATAGGTAATGATAGAATTTGAGTAAAATAATTTAAAATAAATGGGAATAGAAGGAAATAAGATTTACCTTTTGAAATAATCTCCTTGAGAACCTTGTTAAGAAACATTCAAATGGTATCTTTGTAAGACCAGTAAGAGCATACCATGGAGGTAGGTCTGGGAGAGGAAATGGGAAGAATGTATGAAATTTTCAATGCTTTGAATGTGTGAAGAGAATATGTGGTGAAGGGTGGTATTTATAATGGAGGAGAGTGGTGTTTTTTGATTATTTTAATGATTAGTTTTTTTATTTTACCTCAAGACTATGAATAGTTATAGATTTATCAATATATATAATAAATAATGAAGGAAAATTCTATATTATGGTTATTAAATCATTCATTACTAAATTAATAGTATATTTATCTTATAGCGTATATATACTGTAAATTATCATATTTCACTATTCCCAAAAACACAACTATTTTAGTAAAATCTGAAAAACTGACCATAACCATTTATTGAATTGAATAATTCCAAAATGAGCACAATTTTTAAAAGAAATCAAAATATGGTAAATTAAATTTTTATTTAAAATTATTATTAAATCAAAAGATAAAATTTTAAAATTTATAACTGATTTTATGAAACATAGAAAAATTAATTATCATCCCATAAAATTATCTTATAATCACAAGACAAAAAAATATTAATTTATAAATTATATTCTTGAAAAAAAATTTGATTTTAAATTATTATATTAATTATAAATTTATAAATAAATATTTTTTTTCAGAGAAATACTATCACATAATTTATCATTTTCAAAACATTTATTTACCAATTTCATGATATAAATATACCATATATTGATTTATAATATACCTAAATTTTAATTTTTATTTCATAGGAGAGTTTTCTATTCTATTGGTCATATTAGTTTTCCTAATGGTTACATTTCTATTCCGATGAAAACATTTAATAGTATATTATAGTTTTAAACATGGTGTTGTGTGAAGCATAAACTGTCGAAGATATCTAATTTTAAATGATGCAAACCACAAAATATTTTAAAGTAAAAATTATAATAGAAAAATTATTTTTATATGAAATATATGATATTAATAATGTCTTTATGCTTATATAATTTTTATATAACATATACCTTTTTCCTTTATAATTTTTGAGAATATGATAACTTCGTTTGTGGGTATGTGGACTATCGCCTATTCAAAATGATGTGAAAAATTCACACATTCAATAAAATTTGTAAAGGATAGTTTTCAAATAAAAATATGTGACATAAAAAAAAGTATATGATATTCATGACAAAATTACCTTTATGAAAATATAATATATATATATTTATTCATTAAAATTTTCAAACTCTGAAAAATATTCATAATGTTGTTCGTTAACATGTGGAATAGAGCCTATTTGACATGATCTGAATCATTTTACATCCCAATAATTCTATATATAGGTATATATGATTAAACTAATAGTATTTAGGATATAATTATCATTATAAAAATATAAAATTTCACTTACCTTCTTTCCATAATTTTCATTGAAAAATGGGAACATTACTCATGTGTACATACAAAATACTGTCTCTATGATTTTAACATTTGTTCATTTTACATAACCATCTTTCAGGATTGTTTTTAAAATAATAATTGATATATAATTACTAATTATTATTATTTATATTTTTATATAATTTCCCCTTTGGATATTTCCAACCTACCAAAGTAATTTTTGAGAGATAAACAGAATTTGGTCAAAACAATCAATGTAAACATAATTGTTTACGTATTTTTATAAAAAATAATAATAAATTAAATTAAATTAAAAAAAATATAAATGATATCAATAAAGTAAATAATTAATATAAATTTATAAATTTAGAATAATAATAAACACATGAAAATTCAAACTCAAGGTAATGGATTTCATCTCAATTTATGTTCTATTGAGACTAATTAATAATTATACCTGAATTAATATTAAAGTGGTATTTATATATCCTATTTTTCATTTAATATCATGATTCACTGATATTGTATTTTATGTTTCTATTTGAACTATCTCATCCAAGGGGATTTTTGTTGATAATTACCATGTGATAAAATTTTTCATTGAAATATCAATTTCAATGGTGATTGTTAATATTCTCTTGAAAAAATCACTTCCAGATGATCAATTTTATTTTACATTACATTTAACTCAAATATCTATATTCTCATGAAATTTATATTCTTGTAGAATAAAACATTTACCATATTTACATACTGTGTTAACTTTGATAGTGATTTCATTAACTGGGGAATTCTTAATAAATCAGTATCCTTTATTTAGTACGGATATTTTGTATGGCACATTGTTTATGATTTAAACTAATTTTTCCACATATGAGGAATTGTTTGGAAATAAATTATATTTTTTGGGGACCAGAAAATGAATGACTCGTGATGCATTGTTAGTCTAATGGGATGAGGTTTTTCAGTGAAAACCCATTGGAATTTATTTTCATGATGTTTTATCAAATCAGGAGGATATATCTTGAAATAATAAAATGGGTTTTAACCCATAGAATTAATCTTCTTGGTGGACAGATCATGATAATAACTATCATGAGGATTGATCTTGATAGTGAAGATGTCCAAAAATATGCATTCATTCATTCTTAATACTAAATGTGATAATTCAATTAGTTATCATATCCGTGGTTAAGTTTCATTCTCTATTAATTTATTATCATATAGGAGTTTCCGTTATTTACCATTCCATGTTTATTATTCTAATGGATTCATTATTAATTCCATTTAACATGACCCTTACATTGAATTTAAGATCATCCTTATAATTTTCCATTCCCTAGGATATGAGGATGATTTCTCATAATGAGTTTTCAAGGATAAAATTTATTATAGTTTTTATGTATAATTTTTTATCTTCTATTTCACAATGTAATATCGGTATCATGTATGAATCTGGTTTTCCAAAATGAAAAATTGGTTGTTCATTTTGGATTTCATTCCATATAATCATACAAATTTAAAAAAGCATGGCACTGATATTGGGCATCTAGGGTGGTGGCATTATATTTGGAATCAAGGGATGTTTAGTATAATCCTTGGAAAATAGATTTATGAAAATATAGATTAGGGAACAAAACCCTAAGATATACATTAAGGATAAGTATAGATAAACATCACAAAGAAATTTTTTTATAATGAGATTATATATGCATAAATTTTTAAATTAATTGAATGTATTCAACTACATATTTTATTATAAATGATAATTTATAATAAAGTATATTTCTCTATTTAGAAATGACAAATATAATAATGAATGTGAACCTCGTTATTGCATATGACGTAAAGAGTAATAATGAACGTTTATTTTATGGAATATAATGAATATTATTAAGGGAAATTGTAACCAAATAATTATTATCATATGAGGACATAATATCATGTGATAATGTGAGAGATAAATAATTCTCTATCTATCACGGCTTCATAAGGAAGCATAATAACAAGAGAAAAATTTGGGAAAAAAGATGGATATAGTGAAGAAGGGAAATAAGTATTTTTGAACACGTAATAATTGGGGAAAAATCACCCTGGTATATGCTTAAAAGAAATTAAATTTTCATACATTTATGGAAAGAAATGCCTTAATTCTTTTGATTTATTGGATAACAAGAAGGTTCCCAGTGCACAATTCTTAAACTGAAATGAGAACCTACACTATGCAAATCAATGTATCAATTGTCAAAGAAATATACCCCAAAAGAGGCTAATGTATCAAGGTCAAGTTATTTCTACTAAAATATTCAAAGAGGACCGATTAATATATATGTTTATGGATTGAATAATGTTGTCATTTTAGTATGGTAGTATTCTTGAGAATTATAAAAAATATATAAGGATTGTATTATAATACTTTTAAAAAAGGATTTTAAAGCATATGTTGAATGGCACTAAGAAATGTGATTCAGTAAAATTTAATGTTTTTTATAGAAAACAGATAGTTTAAGAAATGATAAACATTAGTATTCTCCACATGTTGAGATGATGACGCGTGGATAAATTGAATTGGATGATACTAACAACCTAGGAATTGATTCTAATGTTTTAGATCATAATACTTATATGGTTCAAAAGGGAAACCATTTTTTGAAATTATTTAACTTTATCATTGAATGAAGTTTTATAATTTATTGAATGACTACCCCATATGATGAAACATGTGTTAAGAAATAATTTAATAATGGTTTATGGAAAAACCATCGGATAAGATTGTATTTATAAAATAAAAAATATATATTTACTTATATTTTTTTTAGTGTGAAAGAAGTATCAACTATAAGATAAGGGTCTTGAAGTAAAAATGATTTCCTATTATCCTCATTTTTATGATATTTACAAACATTATTCACACCCCTTTCTTGTGACTCTATGGTCAATAACGTTCTCATGAACATGTTCCTTATCACTCTCTATCAGAACTTAATAGTAATATTTATCTTCCCTTTCCATGTTTTTACTAACATTATCCTATTCAAAAGCCTATTTTGTTAGTGACATTCGTATTTTAATTTTACTATTATTAATAATATGTGTTATTAACCATATTTATTACGTTGGGTTTTAACAAGTAGTATTTTAAAATATTAAACACTCAATTATTGAGATCATGATTCAATTGTGAGGGCACAATTTATTTAAGGTGGATAGAATGTGACACCCCATTAAATAATTATAATTTAATTTTAAAATAAATTATAATTTTATAAATCATGGTTTTTGTCCATTCCATGTTGAACATATGCTACAGACCACCCTGAGTCAGTTTTTTAACATGCAAGATTAAGTTTTTCTACCATTTAAAAGAACACCTATTTTAAAACTACATTTTGAAACGTTTATAAATTTTATTTCAAAAAATAAATATCATTTTTGAAATAGAAACAAAAAAAATCATTTTATGGACAAATTTTAGTATTTTTCTAAAAAAATAATTTTTTATGAACTGTTAAATATATTCAATATCAATTGAGGACTAATTTTTTATCTAATTTATTTATATATATTAATTATATTTTAATTTTTTTAAAAAATATATTTATTTAAATTATAAATCCATTAATCCAATTTAGGTAATTTTAACCAATTTCACAATTAAATTAGATATAAAATCATTTCAAATATTTAATCATTTTAACATTAAAACCCCACTTTATCGCCACGTGTGCGAGATTAGCATTAAATTTAATTTTTCCACTTATATGAATTGAATTAGGAAAATGGATATACAATGTTTTATTCAGTATAATTTTTTATATTCTAATAAGATCAAATTAGTTTTTGACCAAATATATTAGTGATAATAAATAAATTAATTACAGTGATTAAGGTAAAATTAAGCATAATAGGGGAGTAAACTGTAATATTAAGGCCCAAAATAACCTAGAAATATTTAAAAAATCCATTTAATTAAAATATTTTTACCATAACCCATATTTATTCCATTTTTTTAGTTAGTGGGAAACAGTTTCATGACTTTCATACATATAATAAGTCAGGTAATGAAAAATAAGAAGAAATGTACCTTCCTTTCTTTTAATTCCTAAAATGAATTTGACTATGGAAGAAGCAATATAGTTTCAGTAATATTCATTATATAAAAATTTAAATTATTTTTTTATAATGATAATTTTATTTAAATTTTTAAACATAAAATAGTTACTTATATTGATTTATTATTTCGAAGACATTGATTTTTTTGTTAAGAACAAAATAAATTAAATGGTACTAAAAATATTAATGGTGAATGATATTGAATAAATTATCATGTTACCTTATATTATTTATATGAATATATCATGTTAAATATATATGGACTTAATATATTTAAATTCCATATTTTTTTTGCTATTTTTTAAAATTAAATTTAGTTATTAATGTTAAAATTGACATTAATGTTATATTTAATAAATGGTGTTTTCCTAAAATAAATACAAATAATAAGAAACCAATTTCTATAAAATTTATATAAAATTTTAAATAAATATAAATCATGCTCTATTCATGTAACACCCCAAGATTCCATGGTACATTTCCCTTTAAATAATACAATATCTTGTGATGTACGCAACTTCGAGTTCAAACACACCACAATCATTCAAACTAGCCGTTCTGATTAGTAATACCAACTTTTTGAAATATTTTTAATTTTATATTTCAAAATCTACTTAATTTTTGGGTTCGGAATATCGAAATTATCTTATGGTGATTTTTTGGAATTTTTTTCTGAAAAATTTGAATTTTTATGAATAGTGAAAAACACTGAGTTATTGTTTAAAACCAAATTTTTATTTAAATAATTATTTATGTTATTTTACTTTATTTTAGGTCAAAATACATACGTAATACCTATATAAGTTCAATTTAATTCATTGGAGTCAGTTTATAATAATTTTAGATACATAAAAATTTTATTCAACTTTTTACGGTCTTTTACCCAGCTCTTAGGAGCATTTGAAAATTTATATAAAACATAATTTTACTGATTCTGTGAGTTGAATTTATAAAATATGAGAGACATGGTTGATATCATTAATTAATATTTGGTTCAATAAGATGATAATAATTTTTAGTGAATAGTAACTTTTAACTTTTTTTTACCACAGTTAAATGTAAATAGGGTAATTAAAGGAAAAAATGTTATTATTATTAACCAAACACATGTTTTAATTATATTGGATAAGTTTTATTTGGCCAAAAGCAACCTTATAAACAAAATATGAATTTTTTAGGTCCCCATGGATTAGATTAGGACATTTATTATTGTTTAATTCAAAGAAGAGTTAAAAGTGGTAAATTCAAGCTTTCATAACTAAAACATATTTCATATAGGGTTATAGATAATATAAATTATACTATAAATATTCATTAGAAATATTAAAAGATTTACTAAATAATGGTATTTTATTTATAATTTTTTGACATTAAATAATTCAATTTATTTATGACACAATGATGATGCAGTAATTACATTATTAATGAAAGCTCAAAATAATTGATATTATAAATATAAAAATAAATCCAATTTGATACTTTTAATGAATTAGACTAATATTATAGGTTAATATGACATTTTGGTTTGATTAAATTAATATTTTCCAAATTAATAAGGTTGTTATGAATTTAACAAAAACAAAATAGAAAATAGTGTCAAATTTGACACAAAAGAATTTTTAAAACAAATATTATATTATTAATTGATATTATATTCCTAAAAATCTAAGGTTCTACCAAAGGTATTAAATAATAGTATATCTATCATTAATGGACCACCTGAGATTCTATTGGGAGTTTATAGTAATTTTATTAACCATATAATACAAAAATACAAAGAGACATGGTAAATGTCAAACTATTTAACTATGAGTTAAATCTAAAAGGATGAAGTTAATATAGTGACCCAAACCAATATAAAACCTATTAGATTAGTGGTTTTCTACCAATACCCACCTTATCATTGAAATAAAACATTTTTGATCCATTAGAAACCGAAATGGATTTTGTTATAAAATAACATTTCTATTGTTTACTAAGGTGCCCCTCACCCCTCTTATAACAGTGAACTTCCCCTTCTCTGAAATTTAAACCATCAATGCCCTTTTCCTCAGCCAACCACTACCCCAAATATCCTATCAACTATACTCCATTAATCCTAGAGGCCTTATTTTAGTCAGAAAATGTAATGAACCGCGTTTTGAACCAGGTTAAAAAGTGGGGGAAATTGAACTTTTTCAATTACTGAACTAGTTGAATTTAAGACTGTGCTTCAGAAAAAAAATTATGAAGGTTGAAACCTTTATTTTTAATGTTTTTTTGACATGGGTGAATGCACGTTAAGTTTACCAAGTGTCTTGAGGGGTTATGGGAGTGTCGAACCTGAAGGCAGCTGGTTTTTAAAGGTCAGCAGAAGGAGCACGGTGGGCTCACAGTTTCTCAAACCGTGCGGCCCAAACCGTGCCGTTTAAATCAGGAAGTCAGAGGAGTCTGCACATCCTATACACGGTTTACCCAAAAAATGTGGCCAGCCCATGTGGGTTGTCTTTGGTGTCCAGAGGGGGACGTAGGGTTGCTGCACGATTTTCCAAAACGTGTGGCCCAAGCCGTGCGCCATGCCCTGTTTTGGGTTTTTAAAATATTTAAAATGAATTTAAAAAAAATTACAAATAAAACCTAAACTAAAATAATGATTCTCTCCTCTCCTCTCGGTCAAACCTGCACAAACCCCCTCCCTGGAGCCGCCAGCCTCACGTGACCCCCCCCCCCTCAGCCGCACCTCATTCGTCCTCCTTTCATGGAGATTTCTCCTTCAAACCTCTATGGTAAGTCTCATCCCTCCTTCCTCCTCCTTATTGGCCAATTTTAGGGCATCCTTGCCATATTTTTGGTTCGGATGAATCTCCCTAGGTTTAGGGTTGTGTTGATTTCTGTTATTTAGTATTCCACTTGTTCTAGGGTGGTGCGGAAGGTCCCTTGGGACCCTTTAAGGCTTGTTTCGTGGTCCTCCACCAAAGGTGTAGCGGATTGGGGTAGTTTCAGTCCGCCGTTTTGATTCCAAGGTAAGGGTTTTACATGTGGATTGTTTTCACAGCTTCTAAATAATTGCTTTAGTGGTTCTATAGTGTTCCAGGTGTGTTTGGTTTAGTGATTTAGATTTTTGGTCGTGTTTTGGGTTGCCGGAGCTTAGGCGGCTCGCCTACGTTGGCATAGGTATGTAATTATATGAATGTGAGTTCCCCTTGTATGCGTATATTCATACATGGAAGCGAGTACACACGTATGGGGTAGGTGTACCCTTGTATATATATAAAATTTCCTGTGCAGGTGAGCGGAGGCAGGTATATGTGTATAAGCATAGGTGTAAGGATCCTCTTGCACATGCTCATGGACATGTGGATGTGTGCATAGAGGCTAGGTTTCCTTATACATATGTGAAGAGACATATACCTATCAGGGGAGAAGCAGCGGCTCTTATTAATAAAGTGCCATGAGGCGGGGTGGACAGATGGATCCACCTGGAGGTAGGATCCCTATCCTAGACTTTATTTAAAGTGAAGTATTAATGAGTTATTTCTGAACTACTTTAGTATGTTAATTATCCAAGTTTACTTTCAATTAAATTCTTCTGTGCAAAGACTATTAATTGAAGGGACAAGACTAAAATGGTTTCTTGGTCACTAAACTAAATGTTTATTGGTTAAAAGAATGTTTGTTGAAACTTGCCTGCTTTTCCTTGAGTTGTTTGTTAAAAATCCAGTGCCTGGTGATTTTGGTTTTTAAAGAGTATTTGAGGTTTTGATTTGAATGATTTAAAGTGATTAAAAGAATAAATGTGATTAGATATAAAGGTCTTGGAAATGTAACTTATAGTGGTGTCCTCTGTTTGAAACCCCGTGTGAGGGCGGGTTATGTTTCTTTTGTGTGGCCTAGGAATGATAGACTAAGTGTTTCCCATAGGTGTGTTTTCTTTAGTAATTACTTAAATGTTAGGCTTTTGAGACCGATGATTTTTTTTGGCGTGACCAAATGCTTGATTCGATGCTTGTTCCTCGTTAGGGGCAATCTCGTTGTAGGTAGTGCCCTTAGAGATTTTATGACTTACTAACGATGTGAGTCTCCTGACGTTTGCTACCATTCGGGTGTCGTTTTCCCTTGTGGGACATCCAGTTTCTAATAACGCCCTTGTTCGGATGGGTGGTCATGCTTCTTTTGATCTTGTTATGGGATTGAGCATCGGGTAATGCTCTGTATAGATGCCTCTAGCATGGTCGATTTTATGTCGGTCGTTTGACCTTTTGTTCTTCCTCAGTGATGACAACTTGGTATGAAATCATCATTTTTTCACGTTCGTAGGGGGTAATAAGATGATGGGCTAAATCTCTTGTGTTGTTGAGTATGGTCTCGGGTCATCTTCGTGGTAGAGTGACTTGAGCATTATAGAATTAAGTTGTCCCAATGCACGAGATGTTTTTCAGAAGACTCGGGTGGTTGACACACCAGTCTTTTTGTTTTTGTTTCCTTGTACATTTTGACATGGTGATCATGGCTCGGTAGAGCGAAAGACGTCTATTTAAGTGGTTATGAACCATTTCTCTTAGGATAAACTGGTATTTTTCTCCTTTTGATGACTGGCACTTCTAAGGTGGGAAGTGTCGTGTCGGTATAGTAAAGTGTGTCCTTCCAGGTATAAGGAACACGCAAAGAAGGACCATTTTGGAGATGGTCGGGTTTTACTCGATTGCCTTTTTGGTTTTGGTGGTAAGGTTGATGGATGGAATTCCTCGGATGGAGAAAGGAATTGTGATTGGTTTTAGATCTCTATGTATCGGCAGGTGAAGTCGAGTTTCTCCTTTAGAGTCGACCGGGGGCAGTTCGACTGTTCTCCTTTCCAGTTTTTTGGTATGACTAACTGGAATCCTTTTAAAATTCTCTTAGTGTACTCTGTTATGTGATGATCATGTCCCCTATCTTGATTTCATCCTCGATGCACTAAGAGAGTGTCGGTCTTACATTGTGCTAATGTTTAAAAGCAGTTGAGCCCATTTAGTTGTTCTCTTTCGGCATTGCATGCATGATGTGTGGTTTCTCTCGTGGTTTGATTTAGAGATGTCATCGGTAGTTAGGTATGATCTTCGGTGAACTTTCTCGAGGTAGGTCTGAGATGCCTTGGGATAAGACATCATTGTTCAGCTTATAAAGCATCGGCCATTTAAGCTGAGTGTCTTTGTAAATAGTCAGCCGAAGATGGATTGACTCAGGGTTCTGGTTTAATGTCTCTAGTCGGTGACATACAGTTCACTGGCACATCGTTGGGTAGAGGCGAGTGCGGTTTGTGTCGGTCGGTGCCTGATATGAACAACCAGCTCATTTTCAGCCTTGAGGTAGATTGGGAATCAACTATTGATCTGTTTCAAATCATGCTAGGAGCGTCGTGGGAACTCTTGGGGAATTCTTTGAATGTTAATTCCAACGGTGGTACGAACCGTCGTTTGGAGTTGGTTTCTTAACGTTAAAAATCTAATGTGGGAAGTACCTTTTATTAGTTACTTGATGAGACGACGATGTGGTTGTGTCTATGGTATGACAGGTTCAGGAAAAAGTCGTCTTAGTGTTTCAGATGGAAAATGAGCGTTGGCTCAGGTGTTGACAGCTTAAGTGTTCTGTGCCTAAGTGGACGTTCTTTGGTGCGTGGGACGTTTAGTAATGTAACACGATCATTTGAACGAAGCTTCACAGACCTTATAGGTTGAGTGAGGTGTGTGTTGTTCCCGATGGCTTCTCGGGGATGAGAAGTTCTAAGGTAGGAAGGTTGTAATGACCCGCATTTTGAACTGGGTTAAAAAGAGGGGGAAATTGAACTTTTTCAATTACTGAACCGGTAGAATTTAAGACTGTGCTTTGGAACCAAATTCCGAAGGTTGGAACCTTTCTTTTTAATGGTTTTGGACATAGGAAAATGCCCATTAAGTTTTTCGAGTGTCTTGAGGGGTTCTGGGAGTGTCGGACCTGAAGGCAGTTGGTTTTTAAAGGTTAGCAGAAGGTGCACGGTGGGTGCATGGTTTCTCAAACCGCATGGCCCAAACCATGCGGCTTAAATCAGGAAGACAAAGGAGTCTGCACGGCCTGCACATGGTTTCCCCAAACTGTGCGGCCAGCCCGTGTGGGGTGTCTTGGCTGTCCAGTGGGGGATGCATGGTTGGCTCACGGTTTTCCAAAACGTGTGGCCCAAGCGGTGCGCCATGCCCAGTTTTGGGTTTTAAAATTTTTTAAAATGAATTTAAAATAAAAATAAAGAAGAAATAAAACATAAAATAAAATAAGGACTCTCCTCTCTCCTCTCGGCTAGACCCGCATGAACCCCCTCCTGGTGCCGCTGGCCTCGCGCGAGCCCCCCTTTCTTGGCCGCACCTCATTCTTCCTCCTTTATTAGCAATTTATCCTTCAAATCTCCATGGTTTTTCTCCTCCATCCTTCTTCCTCCTTATTGTCCGATTTTAGGGCTTCCCTTGCCCTACTTTTGGTTTGGCCAAATCTCACTAGGTTTAGGGTTGTGTTGATTTCGGTTATTACTTATTCGGCATGTTCTAGGGTGGTGCGGAGGGTCCCTTGGGACCCTTTATGGCTTGGTTCGAGGTCCGCTACCAAAGGCATAGTGAATTGTGGTGGTTTCAGTCCACCGGTTTGTTTCCAAGGTAAGGGTTTTTCTCGTGGCTTGTTTTTGTATCTTCTAAATAAGTTCTTTCGTGGTTCTAATGTGTTCCTGGTGTGTTTGGTTTAGTGATTTGGAGTTTTGGTCGTGTTTCATGTTTCCGGAGATTAGGCGGCTCAACTACATTGGAATAGATACATAATTATATGTATGTTAGTTCCCCTGGTATGTGTATATTCATGCATGGAAACGAATACACACATATGGGGCTAGGTGTGCCCCTTTATATATATAAAAGTTCCCACGTAGGTGAGCGGAGGCAGGTATATGTGTATAAGCATAGGTGTAAGGATCCTCTTACAAACACTCATGGCCATGCAGGTGTGTTCATAGAGGCTAGGTGTCCTTATACATTTGTGAAGACACATATACTGAGTGGGGGAGTAGCAGGGACTCTTAGTTAGAAAGCTCCAAGAGCCAGAGTGGAAAGATGGATCCACCTGGAGGTAGGATCCCTCTCCTCGCCTTTAATTTAAATTGAATTATTAATGTGTTATTTCTACACTTCTTTAGTATGTTAATTATGCAAGTTTAGTTTCAATTAAAAGATTCTGTGCAAAGTGTGTGAATTGAAGGGACAAGATTTAAATGGTTGTTTGGTCACTAAACTAACGAATTAATAAAAAAACCCTCGATCAGATGTGCGTTGTCTTCAAGAAAAAATTAGTAAGTAGATTCTTATGCTTTCTTACTAAATTATTATTTTGCTTTGGTGATAATTAATGATGTCACGTTTCCTCTGAATTGTACCAAATGGTTAAAACATAACATTTGTGCTCTTTTGATGAAATGGTTAAACTTGAATGAAATGGATTAGGGTGGTAAGACTTTTCCTTAGGATAATGGAATAAGCACATCTTATGTTAATGGAATGGATCTAGTGAGTGGGACTTACCTAGGTGGGGTAGTCCATAGCACCTCTTTATGCTTTGTAAATCCTTATATGTCTTTGAAATGATATAAAAGGAATTAAGAATGAATTGGGGGTTGGCCAATACCGTACATGAGTGGGTTGCCTCATGTACCTTATATAAATGTGTTGAATATGATAAATGACGTGATAATGATACTTGAGATGGTTTGCCATAAGTAGTTTTGTACGAATGTGATTATAACCATTTTTGTGGATATGGGCTAAAAGATTTATTGTGATAGTGTTATATATTTTGAATGCTTATGAGGTAATTCCATAATAAGTATACTATAAACATGGTTGTAATGTGAGTGCTCACATGTTGATGCCACCTAATGATGATTGCGTGACTGGATGGGAGGCAGTTATACCCTATGCGAGAGTGATGAATGTGATGGAAGGGTGGAATTATTACCCCTTTCCAGTTGAATTCTAGTGATGATTTACATGTTTGTATGGGAGGTAGTTATACCCCATGTAAGTATTATGAATGTGACGGACGGGAGGCAGTTATACCTCATACTGGTTGAATGAACGTGATGGAAGGGAGGAATTCTTACCCCTTGCCAGAATATTTTAGGAACGCGAGGAATTCTTACCTCGTTGCCATTGTATACTAGGTACGAGAGGAATTCATACCTCGTGCTCTCTATCAACATTTGATGGGTGGGAGGCATGCTTACCCCACACCATATTTTATAAATACTTACATATGTAACTGTAGTGGCATGATCAAACTGATATCCCGGAAATAAGCCGAAGCTTGTATAGCCGTTAGGTTTCCTTTGGGAAACCAGGACAGGTGTTGTTAATCTATGTTGTCTTACTTATTGAATTTTGCTACACCTGCTTAATGTTTAATTAAATACACACTGTCTGGATTGGGTTAGACACCGGTGGTGCTGGCCTACTGAGATTTTTATCTCACACCCAACTCGGGCCACTATTGCACTGGGGTACCCGAGTAGACCTTATTGCTTGCGAGACCTAGGTTGTATGTTGTGCTATTTGTACCTGAGGATTTAGGAGTAGAAGACCAAGCGGGAGCTTGGGATTCTCAGGAGAACATTTTCGGGCATTGATTTCTTTTCTATTAGTGTTGTTTGTAAAGCATGTTGTAATGTTTCCTATTTTCATAAATGTATCATCATTTGTACATACATGCATTGTAAACTGGTGTTTTCCACCTCTTACAAAAATGATCACTTGTTGTCTTCTGCTACTGTTTTTTCATTGTTTATCTATTACTGCTTCTGCTACTAGTGTTATTTACTCTGAGATACCATTGTGCAACTTTGATAAGAGGGTATAGTCTCCCCACTATCACCTCTCGAGACCCTCGCTGCTAGTTAGCAGCCTCTGGCATACGGGGAGATGAGCTTGAGGCCATGTGACCTACCGATCTGACTACCAGTTCGATGCTAAGCTGGGCTGGGACATTACAAAAAACTAACCTAAGGAGTCCTTTTGATCAAATCAAAAGTAATAACCAGAATAAGAGGTAAATATTGCATCACCTCTTTCATGTTCTATTCTTCTTCCACTTCGTCTTTATTTGTTTATTCTATTGTAAAAAAATACCTCAAGTATCTTATATATACCGTGATGTTATTATAAATATGGTACAGCCATATTAATTATTTTATCCATCCTATGAATGACATGTCACCATACGTGCATGTGTACGGATTACCGTCTCCTCGTCGTGGTGTAGTTTGTTATTCAATAACTTCATCATTTGGATGCGAATACTAATTAGTATAAATGATCTAAATAATAAATATAACATGATAATTATTCTTTATATATGATATTACATCCAATTATATTTGATTTTAATATCAAAAGAATGATATTGTCATTCATGCGTACGTACGGATTACTGTCTCTACGAACACGATGAGATTCATTTCCCATCGTATCCATTTAAGACTAATTTTCATTTGATGACTAAAAATAATTTTTTTGACTTAATTTAATTCTTAATTAGAATAAGATACATTATATCCATAACAAACATTACCTATGTAACAATGCATATAAAGGAAAACAAATCAGTTAACACCTGAAATGATGATTCTACTGAAATATCATTAACAAATAAAATTTTAAAAGATCGTATATGATATATTATTAATGTATATGATTCTTGTACAATTTAAATAAATTATTTCACCATTATACAGGAGATTAACCGACCCTCGACCAAGGAAAAGTACAAGGTGAGGGTTAATATCACAATCTCTTCATTATCTAAGGTTGTTTATAAGTAATTATCTACCAGGGCCTCATTATCATCCACATCCATGCTTCATAATAATGTGTTTCAACACATTTTTAATATTTACTAAACAATGGGTTATAATAATTTATACCCTTTTTTGACCTTATATTTTTTTAAAGGAATTTTTCGGTCGTTTTCTAAACAATGTACTTTATGATCTTTTTGAAAAAATTAAGGTAAGAATGTTTTTTTAACTTATACGGCGGGTGAAGCTATTTTCTGCCGTTATAAAATCATCGAATATTCCTTTATAATCCTATAAGAATATTTTCAAAAATAAATGTTTTATTTTATAATTACATGAATTTTAAATGATTTCAAAATAGAATGATATATTTATCAAAAAAATGTTTTGATTTCGTCTAAGTCAACATCCATTGATGGATTTTAAGCTTGTTTGAAGTTGATTTATTATGATACAAATCTTACATAATGTATTGAAGGTTTTGTGATATGTTTAACTATGGATGTATTATTTTATACCATTCATTGTTTATGGATAAATTATTGACATTTCATATTCTAGTTTTAATACGAATGTTTATGTTATGTTTAAACCATTTCAGATGAGAAATGCATTGGACTTAGTAAGTGATAAGGGGAGCCTGCTATTGCACCTTGATGCATCAGTAGGTCTCAAGAGACAAACAAGTATTTTGGCCCAAGGCCTTGCCAAAATCTTATTTGTAGTATTGGCACAAGGCCTTGACTATGTGGTTATGAAGTCTGGAATTATGCATCCCATCATTATGAAAGTGGTTGTTGATATTGCATGTGATTATTCGACTAGTATAATTTCCATGTGAATAAGTAAATGGAATTAGTTGATTTTATATTTTCTATATTATGTTGAAGTTAAAGTTTAAAAGGCTTTTGTTTTATTCTTATACATTCCCTTAAATGTGTATTCTTATTTATGAATGTTTCCACTATATTGTTAACCATACTAAGCATATGAGCTCACCCCTTTATATGTTTTATTTTTCCCAGGATGTGAAAAAGTATATTATGACTAACCTTCATGGATAGTATGTGGGATAAGAATGTGGTTAATGAAGACAATGTTGTTGTTTTTTATTTCAGGATGTAATGTAAAACTGATGAATGTATCTAGTATTTCCAAGGCTACTAAACTAATCGGTATTTTGATACTTGAACTTCTGTGATCATGCCAATGTTATGTAATAATGCACTGACTTTGGGTAACTGTGGTCAGGGCATTACAGTTAGTATCAAAAAAAGTTTTGTAAAAACCTTGGAATCCAGATTTAGATAAACTATGATAAGAGAACATTAACCTAAGATAGACATTGGGGAATAGTATAGAAGGACTTACTAGAATTTTGGTACTGTAGAGATTTTTTGAGTTTTCCAAAAAATACATCCCTGTTTGGAAACGAGTAGGTAGAAGCCCCTCTGGCACAGATGTACCATGGGGTAAAACCCAAAAAAACCACTTTGAGATAGACTCGAATGGGAACTGGTGTGCGACAATGGGTCGTGTGGAACTCTTGATTACAACACTCCCGTGGGATATGCTTAGAATAATTTCCATTTTCATTACAAACCATTATGAAGGGTTTATGAGAATATAATTCCTCAATGAAATCATTTTTATTGATATGTATTATATCCATAAACCGTTCAGTTTTTGTTAAGTGTTTTACATGTTTGGATTTATGTATTTCAATTCATAAACTAATCTAATTTACGCCATTTTTTAGAAATGGATCCTAGTCGAAGTAATGGAAACCATATCAACGCACGTAATCCATGTAGAGATTTCCCTCCTACTCAAGATAATTATAGTGGAGCTAGTTAAGCAACTGGTGCTGATCATCTTACCACTATATTGGGAAAACTCACTCAGGTAATGAATAATAACCTTACCAGTATTGCGCACCCTGATCCACAGTGTGGAGGATCAATGATAGATTGCTTCATGAGGCAACAAACAAAAACATTCAATGGGACTACAAATCCATTTTTAGCTGAGCAATGGATATGTTCCTTAGAGAAAATATTTCATGCTCTGGGGATTAGCGAAAGGGAAAAGGTTATCATGGAAGTTTATCTCCCCACGAGTGATACAGATCAGTGGTGGTCATTGATTCAAAACACAAAGGAAGATGAAGAAGTATCATATATGTAATATAGGGATTTAAAAGTGCTCTTCTAATAAAAATACATTCATCTTTACCATCGAGTGAATATGGAAGGGAAATTTATGAGCCTTATACAAAAGGAAGATGAGAATGTAAAAAAGTATGAAGCTATCATTACAAGGTTAGCGAGGCATGATGAAATTTTTATACGTAACGCAAGAAGTAAGATTGATCATTTATTTTAAGGATTATAACCATTTCTCAGTCAAGCATTAGTCTCACAATCCATCTCGTCGTATGAAGATATTGTCTAATGTGCTATCAAGACAGAAAAGGAATTTTCTAAGTCTTAAGACTTTAAAGAAAACCAAGAGAAGAAGATATCTACTGAACACTCTGGAAATGGAAATATAGGGATGAAGGGAAAAGTTTAATATCTATCCTATAGTAAATGTGAAAAGAAACACCCAAGTACTTACCTGAAGGGAATGAGAGTCTGTTATAAGAATGGTGAAGAAGGCCACCAAGATCGTGATTGCAAGGGGAAGAAAGTGGATGTCAATGTTGAATACTACAATTTTAGAGAAAGGGGGCATTATTCAAATGAATTTCCTAAGCACCATGGAAACATACCTCATAAAAGTCCGAGGGATCAAGTCCAAGCTTATTCTATCACTACTACTGAGGTTGAAGCTTCGAAAGACGTGGTGGTAGGTAATTTAATGGATTCCTCAACATTAGAAAATGTGTTATTTGATTCTAGATCATCACATTGTTTCATATCCTCCCAGTTTTCTTTGAAAATTAGATACTTCAAATTTAATTTAACAAGGGAGTTGTCAGTCAAAATTTCTAAGGGAAGTATCATTGCAACAACGTTTTGTGAATAAGTTCTCGTTAAGGAAAATAAACATTATTTATCGGTTGATCTCATCATCATACCCATGATTGAATTTGATATAATTATGGTAGGGATTTTCTTTCAGACCATGATGTGAAAATTTATTGTAAGAAGAAGGAGTTTTTATTCTTGATGATGATAAGGAGTACCTTATCTTTAGAGCAGAAAAGTCGCTATCCGATTCTTATCCAGATCAACCCCTAGTAGCTCTTCTAAATTCAATTATTAGGGAGGATGAGAATGAAATTACTATGGGTGAGGAAAAGAATGTTCTAATATAGGACGTACCTATTGTGCACAAATATGTCGATGTGTTTCCAGAATATTTACCTAGAAATTCTCCAGAATGAGAAATTGAGTTTTCTATTGACTTAATTCCTATTTCAAGTCCCATATCGAAGACCCCTTATAGAATGGCCACTATTGAATTAGTGGAACTAAAGAAACAACTTGAGGAATTGAGTAACAATGGATTTATTCACCCTAGTGTTTCTCCACGGGGAGCCCCTGTCCTTTTTGATAACAAGAAATATGGTTCTAGGAGGTTGTGAATTGACTATAGGGAGATCAATGATATAACAATAAAGAACATGTATCCCCTACCTCGCATTGATGAATTATTTGTCAAACATTATGAAGATAAATATTTTTCAATGACTTAACTTAGATCTGGATACAATCAGTTTTCCATGAAAAAGGAAGACATTCTGTAGACAACACTTCGAACCAGGTACGGGCATTACGAGTTTACAGTAATTCCTTTTGGATTGAATAATTCACCCACTATATTCATGGATCTAATGAATATAGTTTTCAAGGAAGATCTTGCTGACTGTGTAGTGTTATTTATTGATGATATCTTGGTATACTCCAAACACTACGAATATCATGAATGTACCTTGCGCATTATCCTTAAGACTCTCAGAAGAAATGAATTGTATGGGATGTTTAGCAAGTGTGAATTCCAGCATTAAGAGATTTATTTCCTTGGCCATATTATCTCTAAAGATGGAATCTCTATTGATCCTTCAAATACCAATGCAATCCATGAATGGCCAACACTGACGAGTATAACCAAGGTGCACATTTTTATTGTTTTAGCAGGTTATTATCGACATTTTTACAAAATTTTGCCCGATTGGCAAACCCATTAACAAAGATCACACATAAAGGGGTTATATTTGTCTAGAAAAAATAGTGTGGAAAAAGTTTTGAATAATTGAATATAAGATTAGTCAAGGAACCTATATTGACTCTACTATCAGGGAATGAAGGGTTTGTCATTTATAGTGATGCTTCAAAGAAAGTACTTGGCTGTATCTTTATGCAGAATGATAGGGTTATTGAATATACATCATGACAGCTAAAATTTCATTAACAAAACCATCCTACACATGATCTTGAGTTATTAGTTGTAATATTTTCTCTAAAGATATGGAGACATTATCTCTATGGTGAAAAATGTGAGATATATATAGATCACAAGAGTTTGAAGTATATTTTATCACAAAAAGAACTCAACATGAGGAAAAGGTTATAGCTTGAACTACTCAAGGATTATGATTTCACTATACACAACCAATTTGGGAAGGAAAATAAGGTGGCAGATGATTTGAGTAGAAAGGATCATGGAGTTTTGAACAAGATGAGAGTTGAAAGGGATCCTATTTTCATGGATCTAGTGAAAATGGATATGGTAATAATCATGGAAGGTGAAACATCAATACTTTTTTAAATGGTTAGAAAACCATCATTACTAGAAATGATAAAGAGTTATTAGACTGATGATGAGGAGTTTTTAAAGAAGATTAAAGATTTGAATGATGGG
Organism: Viscum album; assembly: GCA_963277665.1. NCBI lineage: Eukaryota > Viridiplantae > Streptophyta > Magnoliopsida > Santalales > Viscaceae > Viscum > Viscum album. The sequence goes on from OY728146.1 coordinate 369,368,892, forward strand.
TGATTGAGTGACTTCGTATATGAAGATGAAATTTTAAAATTTGGGAAGAGACTTTGTCTTCCAGATATACCATATCTGAAAAGAGAATTTTTGGATGATGCTCACAGCTCCAATTTATCTATACACCCTAGGAGCACCAAGATGTAAGGCGATTTGAAGGAACATTTTTGGTGGGACAACATGAAGAGAGAGATTTCCAATTTTCTGTCCAGATGTATGGTTTTTTAACAAGTGAAAGCTGGAAGGCAACAGCCTGGAGGAGTCATGCAACCTCTTTCCATACCTGAGTGGAAATGGGATAATATTATGATGGACTCTGTCATGGGACTACCAAAGACTCCAACAAGGAATGATTAAATATAGGTCATTGTAGATCATCTTACCAAGTCAGAAAATTTTCATGCTATAATAGATGATTTACCACTTGAATGTCTAGAAATAATATATATTAATGAAGTTTTAAGACTTCATGGAGTACCCTTACCGATTGTTTCTAACCATGATCCACATTTTACATCACGATTTTAGAAATTTTTTCAGAAATCATTAGATACTAAACTTCGTTTACGCACGGCCTACCACCCTCAAACTGGTGGAAAATGAGAACGGACTATTCAAACCATAGAAGACATTTTGAGATCTTGATCACTTGACTTTCAAGGTATGTGGGATCAATATTTACCACTGGTGGAATTTTTCATTCCGAAAAGATTGTATTCAAGTATTTAGATGTCACCATTTGAATCGTTATATATAATGAGATGTCTCACACCATCTTTTTGGGATGATATTAGTGGAAGAAAACTCGTATATCCCGAACTTGTTGAGGAAACGTTGGAAAAGGTGAAGGTAATCAAAATCCACATCAAAGCGGCTCAAAGTAGGCAGAAGATAAATACTGATAAGTGAATGAAGGATTAGGAATTTTAGGTAGTATGTCATGTTTTCATGATGGTATCTCCATGGTAGGGAATTATATGATTCGGTATGAAGGGTAAATTGAGTCCCAGGTACATCAGACCTTCTGAAATTCTTGAACGAATTGGGGTTGTAGCTTACCATTTGGAAATGCCACCAAGTCTCTCCAAAGTTCATGATTCATTCCATGTATCACTATTGAGAAAATACATGTCTGACCCAATGCATGTACTTGCCTATGTAGAATTAGAACTTGAACCTAATCTATCTTATTGCGAAGTTCCTGTCAAGAATCTTGATACAAGTGAACAAGTTCTGAAAAACTGGATGACTCGTCTTGTAAAAGATCTATGCAGAAACCATAAGATTGAAGAGGCAATTTGGGAACCCGAGGAACTTAGGATAAAGAACCACCCAAATATTTTTATGCAATAATATTCTAGAAATTTCGGGGAAGAAATTATTTGAATGACGGGAGAATATAACACCCCAAGATTCCACAGTATGTTTCACTGTCAATAATATAATGGATTGTGTTGTACACAACTTCTAGTTCAAACACACCACAACCAATCAAACTAGCTGTTAAGAATAGTAATACCCACTTTTTGAAATTTTATTAATTTTATCTTTAAAATGGAAATCATTTTTGGGTTTGGAATTTCGAAATTATCTTAGGGTGAATTTTTGGTATTTTCTGAAAAATTTCAATTTTTTATGAATAGTGCAAAACACTGAGTTTTTGTTTTAAACAAATTTGTTATTTAAATAAATATATATTTTATTGAAATTTATTTTAGGTCAAAATAGATACATATTGCCTATATAATTTCAATGTAATTTGTTAGAGTCAGTTTATAATAATTTTAGATATATAGAAATGTTATTGAACTTTTTACCATCTTTTACCCACCTCCTAGGAGTTTTTGGAAATTTATATAAAACTAAATTTTACTGCTTATGTGAGTTGAATTTCAAAAAAACAATAGACACGGTTGATATTAGTAAGTAAAATGCCGTTCAATAAGATGAAAATAATTTTTGGTGAATAGTAACTTTTAACTTTTATTTACCACGGTTAAAACTAAATAGGGTAATTAAAGGTAAAAAGTATATTATTATTACCCTAAAATGTGACCTAATTCTATTGGATAAGTTTTATTCGACCAAAAAAACCTCATTAATAATATCTTATCTGTTAGGTCCACTTGGATTATATTAAGATATTTATTTTTATTTAATTCAAAGAAGTGTTAAAAGTGTTAAATTCAACTTTTCATAACTAAAACATTTTTAATATAATGTTACACACAATATATATACAACTATAAATAATAATTATAAATATAAACATATTTCCTACATAATGGTATTTTAATTATAATTTTTAGACAGTAAATAATTAAATTTAATTATGACACAATGATGATGTAGTAATTACCTTATTAATGAACGATTAAAATAATTGATATTATAAATATCTAAATAAATCTAATATGAGAATTTTAATGAATTACAATAATTTTATAGGTTAATATGGAATGTTAGGATTTATTAAATGAATTTTTTTGATGTAATAATTTTGTTATGAATTTAACAAAAACAGAATAGAAAATAGTGTGAAGATTGGTATAAAAGCGTTTTTAAAATGAATATTTTGTTATTAATTGATATTCTATTCCTAAAAACCTAAGGATTGGACAAAGGTCTTAATTAATATTATATATTAAATTTATAAACCACTTAGGGTTCTCTTGGATGGTTATAGTAATTTAATTAACCCTATAATATAAAAACAAATAGAGACATGGTAAATGTCAAACTGTCAAAGTAAAAGTTAAATCTAAAATGATAAAGTTAATATAGTGATTCAAACCTGTCTAAAACCTATTGGTTGAGTGGTATTTGACCCATACCAACCTTATACTATAAATAAATCATTTTGGATCCATTATAATTCAAAAATTATTTCAATATAAAACAATATTTCAATCTTTTCCAATAGTTCCCCTCACCCCTCTTATAAAATGGCACTTCCACTTCTCTCAAATACACACCATCCAAGACATTTGTCATGGCCAAACCCTACCCAAATATCCTCTCAATAATTTTCCATTAATCCTAGAGGCCTTCCATTCGTCATAAAACCATCTTAAGGATCCCTTTTGATCAAATCAAAAGTAAGAACCCGAATAAGAGATAAATATTTCATCACCTCTTTCACGTTCTATTCTCCTACTTCCTCTTTCTCTGTTGTTTCTATTCTGAAATAATAATGACAATATCTTCTTTATAATGTGATGTTATTATAAATATGGTACAAACATATTCATTATTTTATCCATCCTATGAATGACTTGTCACCATACGTGCATACGTACGGATTACCGTCTCCACATCGTGACGTAGTTTGTTATTCAAACACTTCATCATTTGGTTGGGTATAATAATGAGTATAAATGATGTAAATAATAAATATGACATGATAATGATTCTTTATATATGACATTCCATCCAGTCATATAAAATTTTAATATGTAAAGTTTGATATTGTCGCTCGTGCGTACGTAGGGATTACCATCTCCATGAACGCAATGAGATTCATTCCCCATCGTATCTATTCAAGACTAATTTTCATTTGATGATTAAAAATAATTTTTAAAGACTTAATATCATTCTGAATGCGAATAACATACATCCTATCCATAACAAACATTACATACATAACGAAGTATATAAAGGAAAAAGAATCAGTTAACACCCAAAACGATGATACTACTGAAATATCATTAATAAAAAAATTTTAGAAGATTATATATCGTTTCATATTAATTTATATGTTTCTTGTATAACTTAATAACAATGATTTCCAAATTATACAAGAGGTTAACCAACCCTAAACCAAGTAAAATTACAATGTAAGGGTTAATTTTACAATCCCTTTATTATCTGAGGTTGTTTATACGTAATTATCTACTGGGATATCTTTATCATCCACATCCATGCTTCATAAAAATATATTTCAAAACATTTTTACTATTTATTAGAAAATTGTTAAAGTAATTTATTCAAATATTTGACCTTTTATGTTTTGAAATGAATCTTTCCATCGTTTTCCAGATAAGGTACTTTATGATCTTTTCGACAAAATTAATGTATGAATGTTTTTTTAACTTATATGGTGGGTGCGACTATTTTCTGCCGTTATAAAATCATCTAAGCTTCCCATAATAGATTATAAGAATATATTTAAAAATAAATTTTTTATTCTATAATTAAATGAATTTTAAAATATTTCAAAATAGAACGTGATATTTCTCGAAAAAAGTTTTGATTTCATCTAAGTCCACATCCTTGGATGGATTTTAAGCTTGTTTGAAGTTGATTTATTATGATACAAATATTACATTATTTATTGAAGGTTTGGTGATATGATTTACTATTGATTTGTTATTTTATACCATTCATGGATTATGGATAAGTTATTGACATATTGTATACAAGTTTTAATACGAATGTTTATGTTATGTCTAAACCTTTTCATATGAGGAATGCATTGGACTTAGTAAGTGACGGGTGGAGCCTTCTATAGCTCCTCGATGCATCGGTAGGTCCAATGAGACAAACTAGTGTCTTGGAATAAGGCCTTGACAAATTATTATTTTGAGTATTGGAAAAAGCCCTTTACTGTGTGGTTATGAAGTCTGACATTATGCATTCCATCATTATGAAAGTGTCTGTTGATATTGCATGTAATTATTTGAGAAGTAAAATATTCAAATGGATAATTAAATGGAATATTTTGATTTTATCTTTTCTATATTATTCATAATTTCATGTTTAAAAGTCTATGGTTTTAGTCTAATACATTGCCTTAAATGTTTATACTTATTTATGAAAGTTTCATCTATATAGATAACCTTACTGAGCATCTGAGCTCACCCCATTCTATGTTTTATTTTTCCATGGATGAAAAGAAGTCTATTATGACTGACTTGTAGGGATATTATGTGGGATATGAATGTGGTTAATGAATACAATGTTGTTTTTTTTCATTTCATGATTTAATGTAAAACTAATAAATGTATCTAGTATTTGTAAGGCTACTAAACTAATCGATATTTCAAGACTTGATCTTTTGTGATCATTCCAATGTTATGTTATAATGCACCCACTCTGGGTAACAGGGGTTCGGGAATTAATATTCATAAAAATATTATCTTTTACAATGGATATATTGAACCCTATATAATAAGAACATTGTTAGCACGGTATGGGTTAACGTAGTGTTTTTTTCCGTTATATGCACTTAAATTAAATTTATTTTCCAACATAAATGGGATTTATATTTCTTAAGTTAAATATAGTATTTATAATTCATTGGTTCAATATTTTCTAATAATTCTCACTTTATATTAGTTTTAATAGATAAATTACATAGGTTATAAAACTAGTTACCTAAATGAAAAAACCAAATGAAAAATATAAGGAAAAATAATGATTGGGGAACAAAATAATAAAAAAGAAATTTTTTTGGTGTGATGGAGGCCTTTATAGTCCATAATTTTTCATCAATCTATTATTTTTCTACTTTTGAAGCACATGATGTAACACCCCGAGATTTTGTGAAAAATATTCTTTTTAATTTCATTAATGTCTTGTGTTGTACGCTACACCAAAAGGAGCTTGCACAACACGCATCCCTGACATGGCTTTTATTACACGCAATAAAGACCTTCCTCGATAGCGTGTGTAGTACGCAATACCGAGTTTCACCTAAACGAGATATTATTATAATATTATTATGAACTAGCCGTTATGAATAGTAATACCCACTTTTTGAAATTTTATAAATTTTATATTTCAAAACGGACTTCATTTTTGGATTCGGAATATCGAAATTAGCTTAGGGTTAAATTTTGGTACTTTTCGGATAACATTCATATTCTGATGAATAGTGAAAATTACTAAATTTTAATTAAAAACAAATTTTTTAATCGAAATAATTAATAGTGATAAATTATTAATTTTACGGTTTTTAAAGTATATTTAGAATATATTTTTACAATTTAATACAATGTTGGTCATTGGATGTAATTTCACATTTAAATCAGACATAAACAAGTGTCAATCTTTTGATAGTTATTATCTCTTAAAAACACGCTATTTGTTTGATGACGGGAATTAATTTTTAAATTAGTTAATGTAACTCATATTTTTTTAATTTGGTAAAATATACATCATTTTTTAATTCATAATATCAATTATAGATTAGGATTATTTTTTGGTATTTTTCAGGAAACTTTCATTTTTTGATGAATAGTGAAACCACTAAATGGTAGTTAAAAACTGAATTTTTCATAAAACATAATTTTACCACTTTTGTGAGTGGAATTTTGAAAATCCGAGGGACATGGTTAATATTAAAGACTAAAATGTGGTTCAATGAGATGAAAATAATTTTTGGTGAACAATAACTTTTTACTTTTTTACCACGGTTAAAAGTAAATAGGGTAATTAAGGGTAAAAGTGTTATTATTATTACCCTAACACATGTCCTAATCCTATAGGAAAATTGTAATTCGACGAAAAACATCCTTAGTAATAAAATATGACCATTTAGGCCCACTTGGATTAGATTAGGACATTTATTATTAATTTATTTAAAGAAGGCTTAAAATAGTTAAAATCAATGTTTAATAACTAAATCATTTTTAATATAGGGTTATAAATAAGATAAATTCGACTATAAATATTCATTAGAAAGATAATAGGATTTCCTACATAATGGTTTTTTATTTGTAATTTTTAGACTTAAAATAACTTAATTTATTTATGACACAATGACGATGCAGTAATTATCTTATTAATTATATATTGACATAATTGATGTTATAAATACCCAAATAAATGTAATTTGAGCCTTTTTATGAATTACAAAAATTTTATATGTTAATATGTCATGTTAGTATTGATTTAAGTTACTTTGTTTGAACTAATAATTCTTTTATGATTTTCAAAAAAATCATTTAGCAAATAGTGTCAAAATTGACATAAAATAGTTTTTAAAACAAATATTATATTATTAATTGTTATTATATTCCTAAAAATCTAAGGTTTGGCCAAGATACATATATCATGATAGTTTTATCATTAATGGACCACATGGGGGTCTCTTTGATGTATATGTTAAGTATATTAACTATATAATATAAAAATACAAAGTGACATGGTAAATGTCAATCTAATTAACTAAGAGTTAAAACTAAAAGATAAGGTTAATATAGCGAACTAAACTTGTATAAATTCTATTGGATGGGATTCTTTAGACCCATCCCCACCTTAGCTTAAAAATATATCAATTTGGAGCTATTAAAACCCGAATATGACTTTATAATAAAATAATATATTTAGTTATTCCAAAGGTGCCCCTCTCCTCCCTTATAAAAGGGAACCTCCTCCCTCTCTTTCTCACACCACTTTGAGCCTTCACGCTCGGCCAAACCCTGACAAATTCTCTTGTAAACTTCCCTAGATTCTTCCTATAGGTCCTGGTCTTCTTCAAAGACCAATTTTAGTGCCCTAAGAGGAGGTCTAAAAAAGGCGCCTCAAAGAAGAGGTAATGTTCGTTACCGGTTCTTTCAACTTTATTTCCTCTTCCACTACTTATTCTTAGGTTGTTTTATTATGAAGTAATAACATCAGTATCACTCATGTACGGATATGTTATTATAAGTATCAAACAACCCTATTTCACCGTCTATCCATCCTACGAAAAATGAATTCACCGCATGTGCGTACGTACGGAATACCGTCTCCACGCCATGGTGTAATCTATTTTCCACCACCACCTTACTTGGATGGGTATAATGGTGTAAATAATAACTATATATGATTATTTTAATTTTATATTGATTCTTTAATAGTATAAATACAATCCAATAAAATTCCACGATCATGGGAACGATATCATCACTCGTGCGTACGTACGGAATACCGTCTCCACGACGCGATGAGATTCATTCTCAATGATTAACCATTCATGAATGATTATAAAGTATATATAATAAATAATTATGAAATAAATTACATAATAATGATACTGGATTTATGTATATATATATGTATGTCATCCAATTAATTCCATTCAATTCAATGGGGAAACGAAAACAACGTTCATACGTACGTACGACCTACCGTCTCCATGAACGATGTATTTCATTCCATTTATCGATCTATTATATATATGTATATTATGAATATATATTATATATAAATCATGGTTTATATTCTGGAATTAAGTAATCATGATCTATGTAATCATATGAATAATTACAAGTAAAAAGACGGACGACAAATGAAACGATTTTACCTAAAATGCTCTTTAACGATGGAATTTACAAAAGAACGGGTAATATAAATTAATTAGTTAACCATATATGAAATCATAACAATGAATATGATTCTTTAATAAGTCAATGACATTATTTAAATCATTATACAGGTGTTTCTGATACGTACAAAGCATATCGGACCTAAGGTAAGGGATAATTGTGCAAATCTCATTTTTATCCGAGATTGCTTATTCGTAAGTATTTACTAGGTTATTGATATCATCCATGTCGATGTTTTATAAAATTTTTTTCATCTATGTTTAATGTCCTTTTTACCCATTTTAATTTTACCCCATGGTATGGAAGGAATATTTCTTTTATTTACCCTCCAAGGTACTTTTTGACTTTTCCGAAAAAAGTACGAGAAGAATGTTTTTTTAAGGTATACGGCATGAAAGGATTTTTACAGTCTTATAAAGCCTTTTTTTAATGAAGATTATTCCAAAATATTTCATGAATATTTTAAACAAAATCCTTCTCTTTTAAAATTTCATGAATTTTTGTGAAAATAAATTTATTTTGAAGAAGAATGGATATTTTCCTCAAGAATTCATTTCAAATGTTTTATCAAAACCATTTTCCATATAAGATGACATTATTTCATATCTGTATGTTTCAATTTGAATGTCTCTATTATTTACATGGTTTTACTTTTCTTATTATGAAATTATATCCATTTATTTTATATGGATGATGTGATGATGGGATGATGTTTATGAAACCCATTTTATTTATTGGGTTATTATGAATGATGTATATTTATTTTGTGGCACAAGTAAGAATGATTTCATTATGAGATGGGTGGTACCTATATCTCCCTCCAATTAATTGGGTAAAGATTTATATCTCATGAGATAGCCATGGCTGGAACAGAAAGTTAAATCGGTTCAGTAATACAGGACTGGAACGAGGAGTGAACTCGATTCAGAAATGGACTTTTTCCACTAAGATGGTCTTGGCAGCAATGCCTTGGCTACTATGAAAATCATATAATGTGCTTAATGGTTGCCACAATTACATGTTTTATTCCCATGATTTTTTATCATGATCGATGTTCCCTTATGATATATTCCTTACATACTTCCCAGATTCATGTCTTTGCTCAAGATTTTGATGTTTATATTTTTATGTTCAAGTTTTTGCATTCAAATGTTTATGGATTGTTTTATGTTTTCTATGTTTACCCTTACTGGGCATTTGAGCTCACCCCTTTTATTTTTTCTTTTCCCCGAGATATAAAGAAAGGTTTTAGGTAAGAAAAAAAGGGGAAGATCTTTATTAGGAGATATTGAAGATCATTCACCACGATTAGAAGATTTTATTCTGAGTTTCCAAAGACACTAAACTATTAAGATCCTTGTGTGTCTGTTTTTGTTATGTATTAAGTATTCCGTAAATGTAATGTAATATCTATGTACGTCAATCTTCAGGTATCTACACATGAGGTACGAGAGACCCCCCAAGAGTGTTTACCTTTTGGTATTTACAAGAATGAAACTTCTCATCCACTATAAATAGTCATTCACACTTGCCCTTCCACAAACATCTCAAGAAAATTTGCATCATAAAAAATCACCCAAAATAATATCCCAAAATCCATCCTATAAACCTATAATATTCAATTTTGTTTAAATAAACACAATGATGTCCTTTGATGAAAACCAAAATGAGTTTCACGAGTAAGAGGAAACATTCTCCAACGATCACTTTCGTTTTATTTCATTCTAAACCAATTCAATTATTACTATTCCTTACTTATATAGTCACATTTTTATACTAAATATAATTATATGTTATCATAATAATGTTTTGACATTCACCTATACATATTTCCATAAAATAGGTAATGGATTTACTGTTCGTGAGTATGGTGTAATACCACCTCACGAAATGATGCCATTCGCTTTTCCTTTTCCATCTATCATAGTTGGGAATTATGATGGAAAAAATTGATATTATATGATATATATGATATTTATTATCTATTTATGCTTCATTATTTTTAATATAACAAATAATTTTATGTTTTCTATTTTGTGGGAATACGATAACTTTGTTTGTGGATGTGTGGACTACCTCCTCCTCAAAGTGATGTGATACGTTCACACATTACATTGAATGTATTAAGGGTGAGTTTATTTAAATATTTTTTGCGTAAACAAAATATATATTATATTTATGAAATAATTTCCGTTATATAAAAAAGATATATTTTTTTCTTTATTACCATATTAATAAACTAAAAAAAATTATAATGTAATTCATGGATTTGTTGACTACTTCCTCCTCGAAGACATGTGATTCATTTTACATCACAAGATATCTAAATATAAGTATACATGAAAAAATAAAATGGAATTTATGATATATTTTTCATTATTTGTGGATAAAATTTTACTTACCTTCTTTCTATAATGGTTACTATAAAATGGGATTTCTACTCATGCGTACGTACATCCTACCATATCCATGATTATAACATTGGGTAATTTTTCATAACCCTAAATCATAATTGGTTTTAAAATAATAATTGATGAATAAATATGATAAATATGTAATTATTATTATTTTTTATATGTTTATATAATAAACCCTTCAACTATAGCTGACCTACCTGTAACATCCTATGTAAATAAAGAATAAGAAATTTTATTATTTATTAATATTTTTGAATTAAATATTAATTTTACAATAATGGTGATTCTATGTTTGATGGAATACCCATTATGGAAAAATGGGTTTCATTGAAACATTTATACTGAAAAATAAAATAATAAAATAATATTATTTTAAATGGTAGTTAATGCCTAGCCATTATATGGAGGGATTGAACATAACTAAATACTATATGATTATACATTTTTGTTAAATGTTTTTAAAAATATCCAAAAAAAATTAGAGGCATAAAATAAGAAAGAATCCAATTTTAAGGATAAATTGTCTAATATTCTTTAAAGGGTCGATTTACCACCTTTTGATGGTGAACCATTTTTAAATATATTTTTTTTCACATTTATATGTTATATTTGACAAAATGATATTCTTATTTAGAATTGGGACATCAAAATTTACATTGGATGAAATATTGGTATTTTTCTAATAATGTTCACTATTTTATGAATAAAGAAAAATACCTTATTTTAATTCAAAACTGACTTTTAATATAAATTATTTATATAGACAGATTACCTTTTTAATTGGTTTTAAAGTTTAATTAGATTATATTTTTACCATTTAATCCAATTTTAGTCATTTGGTGTAATTTTAATTTGAAATTGGACATAACCAAGTACCAATATTTTGATGGTTAGTATTTCTTAAAAACACGATTTTTGTTTTGACAATGAGAGTTAATTTTAAATTAATTTTTGCCATATCTATGTTTTTAATCTGGAAAAATGTATTCCATATTTTTAATTAGAATGTACAAATTTTGTAAAAAGGGAACTTTTATTTTTAGTCATATTGAATATTTACTTCACTAAATATTTTATTTACCATGGTTAAAGGGTAAATCTGGTAAATAAGGGTACAAAATAATATTATAATATTATTAAATTACCCTAAGATGTGAGATAATCCTATTGGAAGATACATGTTCAACCATGGTCATCCTTGGGTCGATTTTGGGACCCCATGTAGCCACATGGGAGTGATAATGACACTTGATATTAATTAATTTAAAGTGAAGTAAAAGATCACTAAAACATATATCTTTTAGTAAATCAATTCTTACATGGGGTTAAATAAGTTATATCTTTTAATATAAATATTCATTTGAAATCTAAAAATAGTTTCTAAATCATGGTATTTTTTTATAATTTTTTGTCATCAAATAAATAAAATTATTTATGACACATTAATGTTGCAGTGTTTGCCTCATTAATGAATGATTTAAATAAATATTATTATAAAAAATAAAACAATAACCAAAACCGGTCCAATTCTTATTGGATGATTTTATTTCGATCAATTGTCAACTTTTCTTCTACATTAATGATTTTTGGACCTCTAGAAACTGAAAATCATTATATAAAAAAATAATATTTTCAAACATTCCTAAAGTGCCCTTCCTCCCCCTTATAAAATCCCTCACCTATAACCCATTACTCACACCTCTCAAGAACCTTTTTTCATCCATCCTCTACCCAATTAATCTCCCTAAACCCCTCTCTTACTCCTAGGATCCTTAACTTAGGCATAAGACAGTTCAAGTAAACCTTTTTTTCATACCAATGGAAGATACCTGATTTAAAGGTAACATCTTCTCTTAAGTTCATTTCTTTTACTTCTCCTACCCCCTAGAATATATTTATTTATTTAGTTTATAAAAACACCTATATCTTCAATATACTATTTTTTGTTATGAGAAAGATTCAAACAACACTTTAACACACCACCATCTAACTGGTAAGGAACATACTATTTCTGTGGACGACGAACTACTGCCTCATGAAACGATGATTGTTAAAATATCTCCAACCACCTATCATGGTGGATAATATTATGGAACTGTATTTATATGTGGTATATATTATATTTATATTGTCTATTTAATTCTTTATTTTTCTTTTATATCATAAATATATTGTTTCCATAATCGGTAAATATGATAATTTCATTTGAGGAAGTGCGGACTACCGCCCCCTCAAAGTGATATGACTCGTTCATGCCATATGTGGGACATATAAAAGATGGAGTTAATATAATTATATATGATATAATACATGAATTATAATATATATATATGTATAATTATGTTTTCATTCCATTAAAATACAAAATATAAATGAATGTAGCGTTCATGTGTACGTACGACTTACCGTCTCCATGAACATTGCATTTCATTTCTTATCTCAAAATATTATGAACTGTTATAAATACATATATATATGATATTTATTATATATATGATATTTAATTAATGAATATAATTCTATAGATAATTTAAATTTGACCACATGGACAATTTATAATCATAATATGTTCACTTTTAACTCATGTTCCGAACATCGACAAAATGTCCAATTTGAACTCAAATAAATAACTAATTGTTATATAAAGGGTAATATTAAAGGAATAATAAATTGGAAAAAGGCTCTTAATCAAGTATAAATTAACGTAAGTTTATTATTCAGGAAGTTAAATAATGAACAGGTCAAGTCGGACATGAGGTAAGAGACTCCATCTGAATCTTCTTTCATTAAGGAGTGTTTTGATAACATACAACTCCTCCTATTATACGGTATATATTAAACCCCTTTGACTTTTAATTTAATTCAAAGGGAATCTTTTTTAGGAATCATTTAACTAAATGATATAAGGAATGTTTTTGACATTTGGGGTGACAATGACCTCTCTGTCACTATAGTCTTTATTTGGCTTCCCTTATAAGCATTAATGTTTTTTAAATGATAAAAGAAACCCCTTATTCTACTTTTGGGTGTTTTGGTATTGAAAATTATTTTTTTAAATGGATTGATTATTCCAATATCTTGAAATGATTTCATATTATTTCGAATGAAATTTTATTAGTGAATTTTTAATATTTGCAATATTTTTTGTGTTATGATATTTTTATGGTACTTGGACATTTCACAGGAGGATACGTTATAATCCAACTGATTGGAAGTGCCATGATAAACAAAGATAGTTGGTTACGTTATAACCTCTAATTCATTGGGTATGGAAGTCAGTCGTATGTCTATTCTATTTAGTGATATGTGTGGAAGTCGACTTTATGGCTATTCCGTCTATGTATGATTATGTCCCAAGTTACCTTTATATGTTATGTGATCTTTTATGGGGTTTATGGTAATATTTTGGTTACAAATGGGTAAGAAATGATCTTTTATTCATTGAAGAGGATTTACTACTTCATAAAGGTGAAAAGTATTACTTATGATAACGTATTCATGGTTTACTTGTTGTTTTAAAAAACTAATAGTTTTCCTTCATCGTGTATCCCATACTGAAATTTTTATGCTCATCCCAAGTTTTATTGAAAAGTTTTTCACATGAAATAAAGATTAATAGGGTCAAGGATGGGTTCAAGGAAAATTTATGATGTCTAAAATATAGAACTAGACATGACTCTTTTTTTCAAGAGTTTTTATTTTATTAAAAAAATGGATACTGAGTAGAAGTGTCTACATGTAATATTCAAATTTTTATGTATATGTTATGGCCTAATTCTAAAAATCTATAAACCTGAAAATATCATCAATTTGTATTATTCATATAATTCATGATTATGTAATGTTTTAAGGTTTGGGACCGTATAGTTGGTTTTATAGGTCAGTTTAGACAACTCTAAGAGGTATGATTTTATTAAATTAATATATATAAATTAATTTATGAAAAAATTGAAATGATATAGTATTTACAGATTACCACATTGCCTCACCTAACATATTTCTGTGTTCAGAATAGTTTTCTGCAAAGGAAACATGCATGCTATGTTGGGAAGGCATAGAGTGGATAATAACCTTCTAAATCAGCAACCTGAGATAGTCAGAATCAGAACTGAATAGTTTTTTTGTAGTGATAGAACATTTGACTCTGTCTATAAGTGTTGGTTGTATCCATGCATGAGATCAGCCGGATCAAGCATAGAAGAACATGTCGGTAGTAAAGAATTTTATGAGGCAACTTCCACCATCATTCAGAAGATCATCTGACCATGTGCTTGATAAAAGGTGGATTAAAGGACTGGAGAAGATATTCGATGTTAGGGGGTGTTCATAAAATCAAAGGGTTAGTCTCGATGTTTACCATTTTGAATTTGAAGCTGATCAGTGGTGGTCTATGGTGAAAAATATCAGGGATAGTGAAAATATTGATGCTCTTGATTTTGATGAATTCAAAGGTATGTTTCGAGAGAAAATTTTTCCTAAGGTGTTTCATCTTATGATGGGAAAACAATTCTTTCAATTCAGGGAGGAGGATAACTCAGTGGCTACATACAAAGAATAGTTCACTCAACTGGTAAGGTATGCTCCAAATTTCATCAGAGATCTTGATTGAAAGATAAATCAATTTTACGTGGGACTGAAGCTGTGATATTGAAGATCATTAGCATATCGTGAATTAAAAATCTAGGAGAAACTTTTCAGATGTACAGAGAAGGTAGAAATGGATTTTTCTGATGATTAGATGTTCCAAGAGATCATACAAAATAAGTGGTCCAGTTGGCTGGAAAAGGGAAATAATTCATCAAATAATCCTGTAGCTAGGAAAATTAAATATCCATCATGTGAGAGGTATGGTAAAAACCATCATGGAGAATGTGTATCAAGATCTGAAAAGTGCTTCTGGTGTGCTAAGTCTGGTCATATTGCTTGTAACTGTAAGGAAGCTGATCAAGCGGTAAATTAAAACTCAGGAGTAAGATGTTTTATGTGCAATAAAATGGGTCATTTAGAAAATTAGTGTCCAGCAAAGAACGTAACTGAGGAAAGAATCCTCACTACAAGCAGAAAGTGGTGGTGAAATCATTTGAAACTACTTCAGCAGATGTTGGGCCATCAAATGATGTAGTATAAGGCACACTGATTGTTTATTCAAATTATGCCAATTTGTTGTTTTATTCAAGGTCCACACATTCTTTCATTTCTGAGAATTTTTCTAGTAAATGGGGAATTCCATCTCAAGATATGAATCCTGAAATTATGGAAAAAACACCTGGAGAAAATTTTGAGGAAAACAAATTATAATAACCTTCATGTCCTTGTGTGCAAAAAGAATCTACCCGAAAAACTAATTTTTATCTCTAGTAGAGTTTGATATTATTTTGGGCATAGATTGGATTTCTGTTTATCAGGATATGATTGACTACAAAGGTGAAGAGGTTTCTTTTCAGAATGATTTTCATTTTGTGTAAAATAATGAACCCTTACTTTTGATAACATATCAAAAAGATGAGAAACTTGTAAAATATGGAAATGAATGTTACCTTGCATATATTGTTGGAAAAAAAGAAATGTTCATATTAATGATGTGACAATGGTCAATGAGTATCTTAATTTTTTTCCTGATGAGTTTCATGATATTATAACTTATTTGAGAGATGAATTTACTATTTAGTTAGTTCCTGATTCAAAACCAATTTTGAAACCCCCTTATTGAATGGCTCAAATTGAAATTTTATAATTAAAGAAGAAATTGTAGGAGTTATTAGATAAAGGTTTCATTCGACCTAGAACATCACCATGCGGTGCTCCTGTCATGTTTGTTAAAAATAAAGATGGTTCCATGAGGCTTTTCATTGATTATATATCATTTAATAACATGACTGTTAAGAACATGTATCATTCGCCTTATATCAATGATTTGTTTATATCAGATCCATAGAGTTTAGAATTTTTCAATGATTTACTTCAGGTCGGGGTACCATCAATTGAATGTAAAGGAAGAAGAAATTCTGAATACCATTTTTCACACTAAATATGGTAATTATAAATTTGAAGTTATGCCTTTTGGTTTAACCAATGCACCTATTGTATTCAAGGATCTTATGAATAAAATTGACTATGAATTCTTGGATAAGTTTTTAGTTGTGTTTATTGATGATATATTGGTTTATTCTAGAAGTAAATAGGAGTTTGAATTTCATTTAATTGTTTTCTTGAAAACCATAAAAGAAAATAAACTATATGTAAAATTCAGAAAGTGTGAGTTTTGGTTACAAGAAATTTCATTCCTTGGTCACATTGTTTCAAAAAATGGCATAACTGTTGATCCTACTAAAACAAAAGTTGATGAAGAATGGACAAGACCCACTAATATAACCGAGATCTATAGTTTTCTTGGTTTTGATGTTTATTAGCAGAGGTTTTTTGAAAAACATTCATGGTTATCTAGACCAATGAATAAGTTAGCACAAAAAGGTGTTAAGTTCATTTTGACAAAATAATGTGATGATTGTTTTAAGGAATTGAAAAGATGATTGGTGAATGCTCTAGTTATGGTACTACCATCAAGAGATGGTGAGTTTGTTATCTATATTGATGATTTATTTCAAGGACTTGGGTGTACATATGAATAATGATAAGGTAATTGCTTATGCTTCACGTCAGTTGAATCATCATGTGTTAAATTACACTACACATGATTTGAAATTAGCTCATACTGTTTTTGCATTAAAAACTTTGAGGCATGATTTTTATAGAGTAAAATGTTAAATTAATACTGAACACAAAAGTTTAATGTATATATTCACTCAGGATGAATTAAATATGTAATAGAGGAGATGGATGGAATTAATGAAGGATTATGATTGCACGATCCATTACCATCCGTGAAAATAATGTAATGTGGTTGATGCTGAGTCAAAAAAGTAATGCTTCATTAACCATGCCACGTTTGGAACGAGACCCTTCAGTTTTTAATTTGATGAACTTTGTCATAGAATTTTTTGGTGCAAAAAAATCCTCTTTTTTGTTTCAGGTGTCAGCGAAATCATCTCTATCAGACAGAATTAAGAAAAAGAAGAAAGAAGATAGTGAGTTGTAGAGAAAGGTAGAGTTGGTTCAGAGAAAGGTGGAGTTGGTTCAGAAGGGAATGTTTCCTGATTTTGACACTAATAATGATTATGTTTTGAGGTTTGGGATGATATTATATTCCATGTGATTCATTATTGAATAATTATTTGTTATGTGATTCTCATAGTTCTCTATTTTTATTTCATCCTTGTAGTACAATGATGTACAAAGATCTTCGAGATTATTACTAGTGGGATTGAATGAAAATAGATATTGTTGACTTTACTATGAAGTGTTTGACTTGTAAAAAGGTTAATGAAGAGCAGTAGTTACTGAATGGGACTCTTCAGTATTTATCGGTGCCATAGTGGAAATGGGAAAATATATCCTTGGAATTTGTTTTAGGATTACCAAATACATCTCGAATTAAGGATTCAATGTGGGTTATTGTTGATCGATTGACTAAATCTAGTCACTTCCTTCCTATTCAAGATACTTTTTATTTAGATAAACTATCTTGGTTGTATGTTAAAGAGATAGTTATATTGCATGGATTTCCCCTCTCTATTGAATCTGATCATGATCCCAGTTTTACTTCTATCTTTTGGAAAGGCCTTCTGAAGATGTTGGGTACTAAATTAAATTTTAGTACATATTTTCATCCACAATCAGATGGGAAGTCAGAACTCAGAATTAAGACATTGGACGATATATTACATGCTTTTTTGATGGATTAACAGGGAAGTTGGGACCAACATCTTTCTTTGGTTGAATTTTCTTATAATAATAGTTTTCATTATAGTAAACAGATGGCTCCATTTGAGTCAATATATGAGAAGCAATGTTGAACTCCGGCTTTTTGGGATGAATTAGGTGAAAGGAAGTTGATGGGACTAGAATTATTATAAGAGATAGAAGAGAAAGTTCAGTTGATTCAGAAGAACATGAGAATAGCTTATAGCAGGCAGAAAAGTTATGCAGATAGCCGGAAGAAGGATCTATCTTTCAAAGATGGTGATCATGTCATTCTCAATGTTTCTCCATGGAAAAGTGTGATATGTTTTGGTAAGAAGTGAAATTTGTGTCTGAGGTTTATTGGACCTTATGAAATCTTGGAGAAAGTTTGATGAGTTTCTTACAAAGTGGATTTACCTCCCAGTTTATCCTATGTACACAATGTTCTTCATGTTTCAATGTTGAGAAATATATTTTGAGCTCAGATGTAGTTTAGTTGGAAGAGAATCTCTCGTATGAAGAACAAATAGTCTAGATTCATGACCAAAGAGAGAAATTGTTTTTGAATAAGGTAATTCATCAGGTAAATGTTTTTTTGGAAAAACCATATGGTTGAAGAGGTAACATGGGAATCTGAAAATTCTATGAGGGATAAATACCTGCACTTATTTGATAAGTGATTAAAAATTTTGAGGACACAATTTTCAAAAGGGGGGAAGGATGTAACATCCCAGGTAAATAAAGAATAATACATTTTCTTATTTATTAATATTTTTGAATTAAATATTAATCATACTTTAAAGGGAATGCTATGTTTTATGGCGTACATGATACTCAACAATGGGTTTGTTTTGAATCTTACATTTAATACAACTTGGAGTTATACCAAAAAATAAATTAATAATATAACATTTTTTTAAATGGTAGTTAACATCAATCCATTTTAATGGAGGGAATGAACAAAACTAACTAAAATATGATTATGCAAGTTTTTTAAATGTTTTTGCATTTATCCAATAATTTTTAGGATCTTAAAATAAAAAATAATCCATCCTTAAGCATAAATACTCAAATATTTGTTATAGGGTCGATTTACCACCTTTTGATGGAGAAGGGGTTTTAAATCATTTATTTTTTACTTTTATATGTTCTATTTGACTAAATAATATTATTCTTTAGAATTGGGGCATAAAAATTTAATTTAGATGAGATTTTGGTATTTTTCTAAAAATGTTCATTTTTTTTATAGTGAAAAATATCGTATTTTAATTTCAAAATGCCTTTTAATATAATTTATTTATATGGATAGATTATATTTTTAATTGGTTTTATAGTTTAATTAGATTATATTTTTATTATTTAATCTAATTTTGGTCATTGGATGTAATTTTACTTAAAAATTGGACATAAACAAGTGTAAATTTTTTGATAGTTATTATTTCTTGAAAACATGCTTTTTGTTTTGACAAAGATAATTAATTTTAATTTAATTTCTGCCACTTATGTGTTTTGAATCTAAAAAATGGATTCCATATTTAGAATCAACAGTTCTAAATTTGGTAAATAGGTAACATTTATTTTTAGAAATTATGAATATTTTCTTCAGTAAATATTTTATTACCATGGTTAAAGGGTAAATCTGGTAAATAAGGGTGAAAATTAATATTATAGTAATATTAAATGACCCAAAAATGTATCCTAATCCTATTTTATGATACATTTCCAACCAAGGGAACCTTTGGGTCTATTTTGGGGCCCCATGGAGCCACTTGGGAGTGATAAGAACACTTTATATTAATCAATTTAAAGTAAAGACAAAGATGCCTTAAACATATATCTTTTAGTAAATAAATTTTTACATGGGGTTATATAAGTTATCTCTTTGACAATAAATATTAATTTTAAAGCTAAAACAATTTCATAAATAATGGTATTTGTTTTATAATTTTTAGAAATCAAATAAATAAAATTATTTATGACACAATAATGATGCAGTATTTGCCTCATTAATAAATGATTTTAATAAATATGATTATAAAAACAAAAAAAACATCCAAAACCAGTATAATTCTTATTTTATGATTATATTTCGAAAAAGAGTCATCATATATTTGACATTAATTTGTTTTTGACCATGAGAAACTTACAATCATTATATAATAAAATAATATTTTCAAACATTCATAAAGAGGCCCTCCTCCCCCTTATAAAAATATCACAACTCTATCCCAATACTCACACTTCTCAAGCCCATTGTATCATACAAACTCTACCCAATTAAGCTACCTAAATCCCTCTCTTCCTACTAGAAGCCTTACCTTAGGCAGAAGTCACTTCAAGTAATCCTTTTGTTTCAATCCAAAGGGAGATACCCGATTTAAAGGTAACATCTTCTCTTAAGTTCTTTTCATTTTCCTCTCCAACCCCCTAAAAACTCTTTATTTATTTATTTCATAAAAATTATAGTATCTTAAATATACTGGAATTTGTTTATGAGAAGGATTTAAACTATACTTCCACACACCTCCGTATAATGGGTAATGAACATAATGTTTCTGTTGACAGAAAACTACTACATCACAGAACGACGATTTTTAAAATATCTCTAAATGCCTCTATTGGTGTCCATTATGATTGAACTATATTTATATGTGATATATATTATATTTATATTGTCTATTTACTTTTCTATTTTTCATTTATATCATACCTTTATGGTTATCATTATGGGTAAAAGTGATAATTTCCTTTGAGGAAGTGCAGACTACAGCCCCCTCAAAGTGATATGACTCATTCAAGCCTTATGTGGGATGTATATAAGATGATGTTAATGAAATTATATATTATATTATACATAAATTATAATATACATATTTATATTTATGTTTTCATTCCATTAAAATACAAAATAGAAATGAAAGCAGTGTTCATACGTACGTACGACTTACCATCTCCATGAACAGTGAATTTCATTTCTTATCTCAAAATGTTATGTATTTGTATTAATACATATGTATATATATATTATATCTGATATATATGATAACTAAACCTTGAATACCATTCTGGAGATAATTTAACTTTG
The DNA here is from genome assembly GCA_963277665.1 of Viscum album. Lineage (NCBI taxonomy): Eukaryota > Viridiplantae > Streptophyta > Magnoliopsida > Santalales > Viscaceae > Viscum > Viscum album. The sequence continues at coordinate 369,390,506 of OY728146.1, forward strand.
ACCACATGGACAATTAATAATTATAACAAGTTATGAACATCGACAAAATGTTCGATATAAACACAAATAATTAACTAATTATTATAGAAAGTAAATAAGTGATATAATAGTAATAATAAAATATAAAATTTTCTTTAGAATGTATAAATTTACTCTAGTTTATTATTCATGAAATTAAAGAACGAACGGGTTAAGTCGGACACAAGGTAAGGGACTACTCTTAATCTCCTTTCATTGAGTCATGTTTTGATAATATACACCTCCTTCTATTATACGTTATATAATAAACCCTTTTTAATTTTAATTTTATTAAAAGGGAATCATTTTTTTTGAAACATTTTACTAAACTACAAAATAAGGTTTTTTAACGTTTGTGGCGACAATGATCTCGCTGCCGCCGTAATTGTTATTTGGATTCCACTATAAGCATTAATGGTTTATGAAATGAAAAAGGAAACCCCTTATTCTTTTTTTGGGTGTTTTGTTATTGAATTATTTTCTCAAAAATGTATTGAGTATTCCAATATCTCTGAATTATTTATAATGATTTCAAATGAAATGTTATTAGTGAATTTTTTTTAATTTCAATATTTTATGTGTTATGATTTTATAATGGTACTTGGACATTTGAAGAGTGGTTACGTGACAATAGACGGGTGGTTCCATGATAAAATATGATGGGTGGTTAAATTATAACCTTTAATTTAGAAGGTATGGAATTTTGTTGTATGAATATTCTATTTAGTTATATGTTTGGAAGTCGACCGTATGGTTATTCCATCTAATTACTTTTATGTCCCAAGATACCTTTATATGTTATGTGTTTTTTCTACGGGTTTTATGGTAATATTTTTCTTACAAAAGGGTAAGCAATGATCTTTTATTTATTTAATATTATTTAAAACTTCATAAAGGTGTAATTCATTACTTATGATAAAGTATTCATGATTTGCTTGTTATTTTGGAAAACTAACAGTTTTCATTCTTTATGTATCCCTTACTAAGATTTTTATGCTCATAACATGTTTTTTTAGAAATTTTTTTCATAGGAAATAATGATTAATAGGGTCAAGGATGGGATCAAGGAATTGTAATGAGGTCTAAAATATGGAACTAGACATGACTTTTTTTTCAAAGAGTTTTTATGTTATGAAAAAATGGATACCGAGTAGAAGTGTCTACATGTAATATTCAAATTATTAGGTATATGTTATGGACTAATTCTCTAAAGCTCTAAAACTGATAAGATACTCGACGTGTATTATTAATTTAATTCAAGATTATGTAATGTTTAATGGTTGAGTCCTTATACTACCAATTTCATTTTTTACACATGAACGAAATTTTGTCAAAATACCCGACATATACATAAATTTTTAAGTTGTTGTATACAAAATTGTAATAAGTGAAATAAAAGTAATAATAAACATGAAAAATTTTCTTATGGAATTAAAAAATTAACAAAAGTTTAATATTTAGTATGATTAAGATACATGAGACAAGTTCGACTCATGGTAAGAGATTTTATCTTAATTTACATTCCACTAAGACTTATTTTGTTTTTATGCACCAATTCACTTCAATGTGGTGTATATACATTCCCTTTTTTAATTAATATAATTACTACCTAATAAATCATGGTATTTATGTTTCACTTAAAACTGATTCACCTAATGGGTTTTTCCTTGAAAATTTCCATGTTGTAAATGTTGTCTTTTTAAAATCAAATTCTTTTGTGATTGTTAAAATTAACATGAAATAATAAATACATTATAATAATTTTTTATATTAAATTATTATTAGATATCAATATACTTATAAAATTTATACTATTATTTCCTAACCCTTATACAAATTTTTCATGTTTTATTAACATTTTTGGTTATTTTGTTAGCTATGAAATTGTTGATAAATCTATATCTTTTATTCGATACAGATATTTTATCAGGCACGTTTTTTATGATTTAAAACAATTTTTTTATATATTTAGAATGTTTTTTACATAAATTATATTTTTTATAGACCGATAAATGAAATCCCCAAGAAGCATCACAAGTCCCATGGTATAATGTTTGTTGGAGAAAATCTTTCATATTTGTTTCCAAGTTTGTTTGGATTATCAGGATGATAGATCTTAACAAAAATTAGATGTGGTTCTACCCAAAGATTAAAACTATGTTCAAGATAGATCTTGATAATAATTATCTTGAGTATAGATCTTGATAGTGTAGACATTCAACATTATGAATTATGTTAGTATTATTATTCCTTGCGATTCTTTTACTAGTTATAATATATATAGTTAGGTTTTGTACTCAATTTATTAATTATCTAGAATACGTGTTAGTTATTTACTATTTTATGTTTTATTATTTTCATTGAGTCATTATGAAATCTACTACATATGAAAATTATTTAGCATTTGAGCTCACCCATATTTTTTTCACTTTCCCTGGTATAAGAAGATGAAATATAAGAAGGGTTTTTCAAGGATATATGTTATTATCTTTTGATATGTATGATGTTTTATTTTATATTTCTATATATAATATGTGTATTATATATGTAATATGGTTTTCCAAAACTAATAAATTGATTGCCCCTTCATTATTATTTTCATTGTTATCATGCCACTTAAGTAAATTAAAGGTCTAAATCTAGGCATCTTGGGTCAGGGCATTGAATTTAATATCAAATCAATTTAGTATAAAACATGTAAATTAGATTTAGGAAAACTTATATTAGGGAACATAACTGTATGATAGAATTTGTGGATGAGTATATAAGAACTTCCAAAAGAAAACATGTTTATGATTATGAGATTAGATACACATAAATTTTAAAATTTATGTCATGTATTTCACTAATTTTGTGATAATATAGAATAAGATCTAATCAATTCTTTGTTTTCATTTTTAAATGACACCAAACATAAGGAATTTTAACCTCACTAATCCATATTACCCAAAGAGTAAGTATAGTCATTTATTTAAAGGTAATAAGCCAATATTTTTAGGCTAATTAGTTTCCCAAAAATTCTATTCATATGAGGACATAATATCATGTTATAATTTGATAGAGAAATTATTCTTTTTTTTCATATTTTCAGATGCAATCATGAGAACATTAGGATAGTTGGAAAGAATATCGATAATGTGAAGAAGGGAATTAATTGCCTTCCCACATTTAATAAATGTGGAAATAATCACCCTTATACATGATCAAAATGAATGGGAGAATGGTAGAAGTGTTAAATGAATATATGTCATTCATTTGATTGAATGTATATGAAAAAAGTTCCTAATGTAAAATGCTTCAATTTCAAGGATATGGGACACAAAACAAATCAAGGTCTCAAGTGTCGATCGAATATACCCCCAAAGTGGCTAATAGATCATGGTATTGTTTTTTCAACTTCCATATACATATATTAGTGGTTAATATTCATGTTCCATGATTCCATAATTATGTCATTTGAGTAAGGTAATGGTCATGACAATTTAATAATATATAATGATTATATTGTAATACATTTCATTAATGATTTGAAACAATATGTTGAATTATGCCATGAAAATTTATTCAATAAAAAGTTAATATTTTATTCATAAACACATGGTTTCTGGAATGATAAACCATAATATGATCCTGATGTAAAAAAATGATTATTGGATAAACAAATTATTGACATGTATAAATTAAATTGGTTACTAAGAACTATGTTTGAAATGATTATAATGTTTTGGATCATAATACTTGGAAAGGACATAAAGACAAACATTTATGAAATGGTTTTAGTTTATCATTTAATTAGATTTTATAATTTAATTTATTACTTCTCCATATGATGAAACCTTTTCTATCAAATGATGTATAAGTGGGTCAAGGCACTAATATACGATAAGATTGTGTTTATAAAATAAACACGTATAATTATTTATATTATTAGAGTGTGAAAGAATTTCTCAACTCTAGGGAAAATGTCTTGAAAAAAAATATTTTCCTATTATCATTATTTTTTTATGATATCACCATCAATTATTCACACCACCATTTTAGGGTCTTTGATCAAAAAAATTATCATTGACATGTTCTCTATCACTATTTATCAGAGCTAGATCGTTTCATTTTTCATCCATGTTCATGTTTTCATTAACATTTTCCCATTAAAAATCCTAGTTTTGTGGAGAGCATCCCATTTTTTTTCCTCTAATTAATAATATGTGTTTCACCCATATTTACAATGTGGGGTTTTACAATATAATTTTTTTTTAAAATACCAAACCCTTGATTACCAATATCAGGGTTGAATTGTAAGGAAAAAATTTATTTATGTTGGGGATAATGTTACACCCCTAGACATTACAATATTATCATATTATAATAATTGTTTTTTTTTCTATCTTTATTAGTGCACAATTCCATGTTATGCTTATGATACTCATGACATTTAGTTATATTGTGTTACGTGCAAGACGGTGTTTTTCTGCCTTTTAATAGGGAAACTATTTTTAAATAAAATATTGACATTTTTGGAAATTTTATTTTAAACAATAAACATAATTTTTGAAATTTAAACATCAAAATTAGGTTATGGTGAATTTTTGGAACTTATCTGAAAAGTTTCATTTTTTGATAAATAGTGAAATGTGCGGAATTTTAATTAAAAATAGTTTCTTTCTAATTTAATTGTATATTTAAATTGTATTTTAATATTTTTTTAAAGTATATTTAGTTCAATTATACATCAATCAATCCAATTTATGTCATTTTAACAAATTTTAAATTTAAATTGGATATATAATCATTTCAAATTTTTGAACGTTTTCACTTTAAAACCCCGCTTTCTAGCTACGTGTGTGGGATTTTCATTAGATTTAATTTTTTCACTTATGTGAATTGCATGTAGAAAAATATATATAAAAGTTTGTTATAAGTATAATTTTTATATTCTAATAATATAATGTTTTCGTGACAAGAAATATCAGTGAAATAAATTAAAATTATTTACAACAATTAATGTAAAATTAAGCTTAACAAGGGACTAAACCATAATCATAAGGTCCAAAATGGCCTACAACCTTATAAAAAATCCATTAATATCAAATATTTCAATTAGATACAATATTGGATTTAATTTTATGAAAAATTTGGACACATGTTCACAAATTTGACCCATATAATAAGTTTAGTAAAGAAAAAGACAAAAAATTTTCCTTCCATGATTGGTATTCAAATAAATATTTGCTGTATGGGAGAATCTATGTAGTTTTTTTTATACATTATTTATAAATTTAAATGATTTTTTTAACATGTTAATTTGTCTTTAATTTTTAGGGATAAATTGGTTACATAAAATTCTTATTAAAAGCCAAATCGTGATTATTTAGTTAATTGTTAAATAAAATAAATAATACAAAAAAATATTAAAGGTGAAGAATGTTAAATGAATTATTATGTTCCATTATTATTTTATATGAATCTGTGATGTTATATAGATTATAAATTAATATAATTCAAATAAATCATTTTATTGATATTTTTAATTATAAATTAAGTTAACAAACTCAAAATTCACATTAATGTTATTTTATAATAAATGATATTTTATTAAATAAAATAAAATTACTAAAAAATATATATTTTTAAAATTATTCTTGAAATTTTTATACTTATCAAATATTATTTATTCATGGAATAATTTATATATTTTAATGAGCATATTGAACCCTATTTAGTAAAAAAAATTTAGCATAGTTCAAGTTAAAGTAGCGTTTTTTCAAATTACAGGTTATTATGTTAAAATTAATTTCAAACATGCAAGATATTAATATTTTTGAAAGTATTGTTAGTATTTATAATTAAATGGTTATATAATTTCTAATAATTTTCACCTTATGTTATTCTTACTGGATGAATTACATATGTTAGAAAACTAGTTAACTAAATGAAAAACCAAAATGAAAAATAATAAAAACAAAATGACTAGGGAAAGACATTGTAAAAATGACCATATTTTTTCATAGTGGAGGGTTTTACAGACCATAATTTATCTTTAATCATTTTTTCGGTGTTTTAAGAACACTAGTGATGGGATAACTCCCAATAGTGTTTACCTTTTAATATTTACAAGAATGTAACTTCTCCTACACTATAAAAAGAATTCACCTCTCCCATTATTCTTACCAATGAAGAAAACATAGATGTTCCATTATCATCCCAAATAATCTATTAAAATTCCTCCCCTAAACCTATAATCCTCACTTTCTGGTAAAATCAATCTAAGGATGTTATTTGGTGAAAACCAAAAGGAGTTACCCCAAAACGAGGTAACATTTCTCAATGATCACATTTGTTTTATTTCTTTAGAAAACTATTACAATAGAATTATTACATGATTATATAATAAAATCAATATAATGAATATAACTATATGTTTTTATCATGTTTTTTAACTATAGTAACTCAAACTTCAATGAAATCGGGAACAAATTTACCATTCGTGCGTACGACGGACTACCGCCTCGTGAAACGATGTCATTCGTTTTTCCTTTAAAACATATGATGGTTGATAATTATAATGGTAATATTGTTTTTATATGATATATTAGATATTTTTTATGTATTTATTATTATATAATTTCTACATGACACATACTTTCACACATGACATTTTCTGGGAATATGATAACTTCGTTTGTGGATTTGTTGACTACATCCTCCTCGAAGTGATGTGACACATTCACACAATACATGGAATTTATTAGGGATATGATTAATTAAAAATGTTTTACATACAAGAAATATTTATTATTTTACTTAAATAATTAACTTTCTATAAATATAATATATCATTTCCTTTATTAACCATTTCACACAAAAAAAGTGATAACACCATTCGTTGATATGTGGACAACCTCCTTCTTATCACGATGTAATTCCATTTATATCATAGGAATTATATATCATAGTATATAAGATTAAATTAAATGGTATTTATTATATAATTATCATTATGTAAATATAAAATTTTACGTACATTTTTTATATAATGATCATTAATAAAAGGGAATGTTACTCTTTTGTATGTATGACCTACTATCTCCATGATTCTAATGGTGGTTCATTTTTCAAAACCATATTCCCTGAAATGTTTTGAAAATTTAATTTATCTATAAATATGATAATTATTTCATTATTATTATTATTTATATTTTTATATAATGGCCCTTTTTACCACAGTCTGCCTACCAATGACATTTTTGACACATGAAACGAATTTGGTCAAAACACCCAACACAAAATAAATTGTCTAATTAGTTGTATAAACAATTATAATAAGATAAATAAAATTAATAATATACTTAAATATGATATCAATAATTTTAATAGTTGAAAAATATTTATTATTTAGGAAGATAAAAATACATGTGATAGTTTAGACTCAAGGTTAGATATTTCATCACAATTTACATTCCATTGAGACTTATTAGTTATTACACAAAAATTCATATTAATGTTGTGTATATTCTAAAAAAATTTCATTTAATATAATTAATAAATCATTCTTCATTGTATTTTAATTTTCACTATGAAGTATCTTGTCCAAGGGGTATTTCCTTTATAATTACTATGTGGTAAAAGTTATCTTTGGAATGTCACTTTCATTTATGATTGTTAACATTCTATTAAAGAAATCACTACCTTATGATAATTTTTATTATAGATGAAATTTATTATATATATTAATATTACCAAGAAATTGGTATTATTATTTCATAAAGTGTATACTATTTTTACATATGTTGTTCATTTTGGAACTCATTAGATTAACTGGGGAATTATTGATAAATATGAATCTTTTATTCAATACAGATATTTGATAAGACAAATTATTTATGATTTCAAATGATTTTTCAATATGTGATGAATTTTAATTAAATAACTTATATGGGTTGGGGGTCGGCTAATGAAATCCCCTCGATGCATCTTCAATCTCATAGGATAATTTTAGTTAGCGATAAACTATTCATGTTTGTTTCCAAACAGTTTTTTTATTTTTTGGAGGGTAGATATTGAAACAAATTACATGAGTTTCTACCATCATAATTAAATTTTTTTTGCGGTAGATCTTTATAATAACTATCTTGGGGATAGATCTTGATTGTGCAGACATCCAATATTATGCATTCCATCAGTATTATAATTCTATCTAATTATTTAATTATTATTATATCCCAAGTTATGTTTCATGCTCATGTTATTTTTTATATGGAATGGGTTTTAGTTATATAACTTCCCATTTTTATTATTATGATTTTTTCATTATTTCTTCTTCTTTTCTTAACCCCTACTATGAATACGAGGTTACCCTTATTATTTTTTTTCTCCCTGGGATATGAAGGAGAATTCTAGGAATGTGTTTTCCAGGATGTAGTTTATTATCATTTTTATGTATCATTCTATATTTTATATTTCTTGATGTATTATGGGTATCATATATGTAATATGGGTTTTCAATAATTATAAAATAACCAGTCCCTTTGTATTTTATTCCTTATAATCTTTACATTTAATAATGAAATAATCCATCTTCATGGTTTATAAGATAGGGTGTTACAGTTGAGAGTAAGGGGATTTGTGGTATTTTTAAATTAATAAAAATCTAGTCAATAATAAATAAAGACAACACACCATAATAATTTGTTTTTAATTTATAAATCACATGGAAATGTTGAGCCTTTCTTATAATTTTTCCACTTTAAAAAGACATTATAATGAGAGATCATTCAAATTGACTAAGGTAACGAGACATATTATGGAACCAAAAGTATGTCTGGATTTATTCATAGTTTCACCATGCATAAATTCTCAAATGGATTATGGTAACTAGGCATAGGGTATAACCAAATATATGTACAAATGTATTCATATTTTGATCATTCAAAAATTTTTGGGTAAATAAAATTAGGTGATGTTTTATTGATTCATTAAAGAACCAGAAACCATGATTAACAAAAGTTCTCATGGGTTATCTTGATAATAAAAAAGTCATTTCTCTACATAGAGAGATATAACGTCATATCATTATGATATATGGATGAATTCATCAAAAATAGGATTATGAATGATTCGATGGATGGTTCTAAATGATGGGAATGATATTTATATGTAATTATCTAAATAATTCCATGTTATTGGTCAATTGATTCCTATAAAATCTGTTAGATAGAGATTCCAAAAAATGGAATAACACATGTTTTTTATATAAGTCTTACGATATAGGTTTACAAATGATGTTATCAGTGATATGTTTCCAAAAAAAATCTCAAGAAAGAGAGTAAAGGGTATTTACATCAGATGGAGTGTTAATGGATAGAGAAGTTCCCATGAATATTTATCAGATGATGGTTTGATGAACATTACAATGATTTTTCAAAGTATTTCATTTTTATGATTTTGAGTTTCATTTTCATTTACATAATAATCAATAAGTATAAAATCATTATTATAAGAGATATTTCATGAATTCTTGAAGGGATAATTCACAAGGAGATTCGAGGAAAATTCATATAAAGCTATTTTACTCAAATTTATTTTGTGGTTTGATGTTGGTCAATTGAAGAAACTTGATCAAGACATTCATATTTTTATTGAGATTTGAATTTTGAATTTTGTTCTCACCCCTACATATTTATAGAAATGATTCTTATTTAAAAAAGAGCACATGCATTGTGAAATATTTGATATTGTTATATTTTTCATTAAAGAAGAGAGTTATAGTCGATTAAGCGTGAATGTATTTTTTTTGTAAAAGTAACAGACATAAGAGTATCATAAAGACTAATAATATAAAGAGGGAATTGGACAGAGACACCAAGTAGAGTGGTTTCATACTACGGGGTGCTAGAAAAATGGTATCAGATGGACATGGTACTAGAGGGAGGGTATTGGATAGAGAAGTCATCTAATAAATAGGATTATAAAAAAAATTAGAATGAATTTGTGTCCCACTACTATGTATGAAAAATAAGAGGTATATTAAAAACACACATTAAGGAATGTGTAAATAATTCATTAATCACAATAAAAAAATATTATATACTATTAGTGAAGGTTACTTTTATTTTTATTAAAATTGTTTTATCAGGCTATCTGTGAGAAGAGAAAATTAACCATCAAAGAACAATAGTTCCAAGAATATGAGGAATATTACCAGCTCACTATAAACCAAAAGGATTATTTTATAATGGATGTGTATTCTTGGATTATTTCTAAACCTAGAAAATGACTACCTAAACTTTCTCAGAATAGAACTTTGTAAATTATTATATTACTATGGGTGTTCTTTAATTTTTTTCAGAAGAGTCCATTCCATTTAACTAAAGGTGACTATTTTTTAAAATTATTGAAACATATAAATAAGAAGGACATTTATTAAACTCCCTGTCAGTGGTCATACAGATCCTGAATGGCATTTTCAATTTAAATTAACAAAATATAACAATCCATAACCAACCTTAGTTAAATGAAAAAAAATTAAATATAGGTGTTAAAAATAATGTACAAATATATTGATCTCCCTTAAATAATCCTCAACATGTTATAATCACCCTTGTAAATAAACCAATACTTGGGTAACGTAGTTCTAAATATGGTGACTCTGAACCCTAGGTTGGCCTAAATGAAATCATCAATAATCTTGGTAGCCTCTAGGGACTATCTTGGATATATAATATATCCCATGAGTGATTTTCTTAATTGGGACTCATAATCTATCTCGTAAACCCTTTACGTCCATTCATAAATGACCCCTATTCCAGAAGAAAGTCTATACACAGGTATCAGTCTTCCATATTTCCTATGATCAAAACAAATTAATAACATGATCATTAAAAAATCAACACGTAAATCATATGTCATAAACCTCATCTCACCACCAACACCCTCACATAGAAATACCACTTTCTTATCCATTCATAATTATCAATAATAAATATCCCCCATGGGTCCACAATACAAAATGAACATAATATAAATATAGCGTATCATCACTGAGGGAAAATATAATCTCAAATAAAATTGGTTTGTAAAAATTTGAAACATGCCATTGAAAACATTCTTTGAATTCCAAGATAATTTATCATCCATTTGAATTATACCTTGTAAACACCCTTTAAATCAATTTATTAATGATTCATTTCCCTTTAAAATCATTTAGAAATAAAAAAGGATAAAAAGTATTACAAAAGGCCCCCTAAACATTTCCCACTAATTTTTCACAACTAGACCTTTTGAAAATCATCAAGTCCTTTTTAAAATAAATACTTCTATCAAACATCAAATTCACACTCCTAAATTTATTTTCAAGATACAATCATTCATTTTCAAAAAATCTTCACATGTGACAGCTTCATAAAAAGTGTAGAATGATGAAAACCTATCTTGAAACCCCTCATGTCTAACACATATAAAGTAAATTTGGAATGAAAAGTTGTTAATGTTTGTGTTTGGACATGGTTTATAATTTTATTTATTATTTAAAATATCTCTTATATTTTTTTATATTTTATACTCTATAGAACATATATATACAATATATATATATATATATTCTCTTCAACTTATTTGGTCCAATTAAAGTCGTTATAGTACCTTCCCCTCATGGTAGCATCTACTTCACATAGTAGTTGTAACATCATTTCCATAGAGTATCCCTTTTTAACATTTTCATGTATGAAAACAAAGTTTGGATTATTTTTCAATACAAAAGAAGAATAATATCTATTAATTATAATAAATTTTCCTCTCCAGTCCCCAAACACCACGGATATAATAGTACAACTCTCATTTAACAGAAGGCACCACCTCTATGTATGATGAAATTTCATAAGCGATGGTGTAATTGTTTGATGGTAGCCAAATAAATTTCACCATCATCCTATATTCTACAATCGCTATAAAATCTTGGGTACCCTATATTGATACCTTCTTTAGACCATAAAAGTCTATATAGAGTGGTAGACGATTATTACTACTCCTAGGTAATTTTTTTCCGTCAAAAAATTAATAAAATTTGCAACTACCTATTAAACATTTTATATCTCTACTTAAAAACCCCATCGTACAATCAGTTTTAAATTATGATATCATATGTTAAAATCTAAAACCATATAGAACTAGGTAATTTATATTTCTACAGAGATGTGATGCTTTTTTATTTTTTTCTTAAAAAATTATGACCCCTTGATTATTTATTATTTTTACAGACATCATAATTGATTATTTACATTAAAGTGTTATACATGATCTCATTAAATCATAAATTTATATAAATCATTCACAAAATATTTTTTAATTAATATTTAAATTAATATCAATTTTTAGTCAATGTGACTAAAATTTTAAATATTCTATATTTACCTGTATTTTAATAATTTTAAAAATTATAATTTTTTTGTATTTTTTTACTTTTAATATATTTATGCAAATATTATTAAATTTTTATATATACATTAGTTTTTTGAAAGTATTATATACAATTCAAAATATCCCTGCAAATATTTTGTTTGGTTCACATGATATTCATAAAAATGGTGAATAATTTACTTTCATTTTATTATTTGTAACTATTAAAATGGAAAGTTATATTGTGTCATGAAATTATGATGTATATACGTGGAAATTACCATTTATCATGAATAATTTTGTAACCTATATGAAGAAAAGATTCATGGTATTTCTTTACAAGAATAATATCCATAATTTTTTGTATATAAATAAAGGACGAGGAAAATAGTGGAGATAACAAGACAATGAATGAATTATACATTGTTTCATTATTGTTGAATTAATTAGAAAATTTTGGTTTCTTAAGTATTCCTTGCTCAAAATCATTTCTAAAAGGGTGAATGATCACATTTCCACACTATCCTTCTTCATTGACATCAATAGAGAGTCTAGCTGGTTTTTTATATATAGATGTTTCTATAATTATAATCTCACACTTTTACACACCACTAAAATTTTTGCATTTAATACTGCTATAAATGGACTTTATTAGCACTAGATTCGTGTTGACTACCGGAGAGAGTTTGAAACCCCTAGTATTTTACCACCACCAAAAAAATCATTGATAATGGGGTCCTTAGCAGAACTACAAACGAACAAAGAAAAGGGATCCTTTATCATCATTTTTAGTATCACGTATAAATGAAAACATTTATCATAACATTTATCTATCACTGTTAAATGGGACCTTTATCGGTGATTTTAAAATCATTGATAAAGGCCCATATTATAGTGTGCTGCAACAGCACACTCCAGCACCAATGAAATGCACTATAACAGTACTCCACAACACCAAAAACAGACTAGATATCAACAAAATCATGTTTCAATACATAATTTAAATGAAATGAAATTTACATCATTAATACAAGAAAAAACAGTATATTATAGACATTTAAAGCATTGGTTTATACAAATAAATAAGTAAAAATTATTACATACATTCAACAACATATATATTCTTTTGTGTTTTTTTCCTGACCCTAAATCCTGATATTTGAGAACAATTTCCACTTTATCAAGAAAATGATTACACACCTATAAGAAAAAAATTCTTATGTTAGTAATAATATAAGGAACGAAATTACTAAAAAGTGATTGTTTTACTTAAATTGATGTCAATTTTAAAAAAAGACTCACTTAGCATCGTATTGATCATGCCATGCATCAGATTAAGGGATGGTTAATTCCACTATATCCCAAATAATTTTCTGTTCATTTTCATCAGACATCAAAACAATCCAAATGTGTTTTCTTGATTTTGAGTACATCACTTATCTTTTTAACTTAAATGTCATATTAAAATAGAAACAAGCACTTTTACTCATATCAGTCACATCATGACTTGGTTTGATGTGAGACTAATTATTAAATTTTAAAAATCACTTATGAATTGATTTCCTAAATTATCTAGAAAATTCAAGTGTGTTTTTTTAGATTTTAGCAAGTGAAACATTTTGTTCTAAAGGGTTGATTTTAAACTGATAATAGGCACATTGTGTCATATAGGACACATCATTTATTAGATTTAGGTGTGGATGACTCCTATACCAAAAAATGACATGTGGATCGTTTTACTGAATTATCAAAACTGTTACGACCCGTCCTCGGAGCCCGTGTCGTGACTACCCCAAACCCGCCTTCCATAGGCCAGGGGATAATGACTAGCACCAAAGGCGTAAATCCTGATAAAAGGGGAAGTCATTGCCTTTAAGAAACATAAACACACACACAACTAGAGTACAAGTGGAAGAAAACACTAGGTAAGCAGCATAACAAGTGTGCTAAAAGTACAAAGGGGTAGGAATACAAGCCCAACTGTAAAGTATAAGGAAAAGACAAAACAGCAAGAAGGTTCCAAGCTACTCCTGGATCATCCTCCAGAGTTCCTACCTGAAGGGTAGGTACAGATGGCCACCTCATCCCTCCATGTCTGTCTGTCACCTCCGGGTACCATCTCGTCATGAAGTCCACCTCCGGGAACCATGTCATCGTGAAGTCCACCTCAGGGTACCGTCCAGCTCTACAAGCCGGAACCACGATCAGTTATGTCTATCGTCTTCATACAACACAATGAGGTGCGTGCATAGCCCGTGTAGGGGTGAGTATATCAATACTCAGTAAGGACCACAAGACTCTCATGGTCTCACTAAACCAACAAGGATAAACCAAAAATAAAGATCTCAACAAATAACCTTTACTTAGGTATATGACCATACATATACCTAAGTTATCAAGTAACCCATCTCAATCCTGAGGTAAACAAAAAGGACATTGACTGAGCTCAAACTAGGATTTTCATTATCGAAACCACAACTAATGGAGAACTCCTACTGTGTTGAGTACAGTGGACCTGTCACGACTCTGAGATGGTACTCACTAACCTTAGACTGCTGAGGTACTCCTCCTGTTTAGTACTGCGGGTCTGCTACCAAATATCTGGCGCTCCGTCCACTGAGGGTCTGCCACAAAATACCGAGCACTCTCACTAATAGTATATAGAGGTACTCCTCCTTTCGAGTACCACGAGTCTGCTGCCAAATACCAGGCGCTCCGTCCTCAATGAATCTGCCGCCAAATACCGGGCGCTCCATCCACTGGGCTAACTGAATCACTATGAGTCGATTCGGTAAAGCAGGCGTCAGGTCTACAACTACTTGGTCTCCACACTTCGTGCGCTCGTCTCCGGGAGGGTCCGCTCCACGAGCTACAGGTCATTACTTCCAACTGTCACGAAGTCTCATGTAGAAGTATGATAAAGGACCACCTCCTCACAGGGTTCTCAACTCCACAGACGGTGCGTCAACCGGATGCCCGGTCTGTGATTTATTAGTCTTTCCGTTCTTGGGGCATGGTTGGTTTTTTAGCTAAAACCAACCCAACCATACTCCAATATTATCCGAAAACCACGTGGAGTATTCCAAAATAACTGTCTCATCAAGGGGAATCCAACATTGTTGACGACACGTCAATCGGACATCCAGTCCTCATGTTATAAGTGTTTCCGCTCCGGGGCCCGGTTAGTTTCAGGTTCGAACCATCCCAGCCAAACACAAACATCGTCGAAACCATGAGTGTAAACTACCGAAACGACCTTCTCGATCCCTGTAATCCTACGCGACTAATGGTGCGTCGATAGGAGGTCCACAACTCATGTTATGGGCGTTTAACTGAAGAAGGTCCGAAAATAGGGGGTCTGGGCCCGGTCCGACCCGGCCCAACACCCCCTGGGTCGGCCAGAACCGGGTCGACCAGACCCGGGTCTGGGTGCTGCGCTGTATGGATCGGCCCGACCTGGCTAGCTCAGTAGGGCCTAGCGATGGCGGCCCGGCCCGACCGTCATAGCCCAGCCCCTGTGGCCTACACGGTTGGCCGCATGGCGGGATGACCATGCGGGGTGGCGGCGCCCAGTGGGGCTCGCCCTAGCCACAGGTCTGGGGGTTACACCCCCCGGTTTCTTTGAAATGGCCGACCATGATGGTCGGCCCTTGGGTAACCGCAGGACCCCTTCGGGTCCAACCTCTTGGTGGCGCCGGCAGCCGGCAAAGCCGGCCGCCCTTCCAGATCCGCTGCGGCCCGCCCCAGCCGTTGTCCTGCTCTACTCCGCACGACCCGATGGTGTCGCGCCTTTGCGGTGACCCGACAATCAAGTGATGACGATCCACTCGTGGTCGTCCCGACACCGGCCGGTTCTTCGTAGTCTACCTCCATCATCCATAAACAACAAACAAGAGGGGAAGGGTCTGACTGTATTTGTGCGGTCCGAGCCCTTCCTCGTCATGATGGTATCAACAGGCCAAAAGAAACTCCAGAATTGAAGGACAATGAAGAACGGTATTAAAACATGAACATAACAACCCATACCTCATAAAACGGAATTAAAATATGGTGAGTCGTGGAAGACGGGCGTCGTGGAAGACATGCATCATTCCGTCAACGTCGGGAAAGAAGGAGTCGAGGGTGGCATCGGCGTTCTTCAATCTTCATTCTTCATTAAAGGAAGATGAAAACTCTCCAAGTTATAGGTGTCGTGCTTCGCTGCTAGCGTTCCACCGCTTGAAGAAGCCGTCGAGAACTCCTTCCCCTAGACTCCATTATATAGGAATGGGAGGGTTCATCATTGGCATGCGAGTCATAAGTGGAGGGTTTATGACAGAGGGATCCACCTAATTAATCTGCTACGGTGGCGCATTAAAATTGGGAGGAAGTCAAAAAGGGGGTTATTGGCCAGGGTGGTCCCCACAGAAGAAAATCCTCCAAAGGGAGGATATTTCCTGGTAGGCCCCACCATTAATTAACCACAAAAAGGAAAGGGGGTGGTTAATGCTTCGGTGGTCCCTTCATTAAAAAGGGAGGTTTCATCCTTCTCAATTAAGAGGTGGATTTAAAACTAAAGGCTCTCCCTCATAAATGAGGGGGAGTCAAGGAGTTATGATTCCCCTCCCATTAGTGGGAGGCCTCGTGTGGTTTCCACCACAATCAACCTCACATGGGAGGTTGGATATTAGTGGGCCCCACCACCAAAACCTCTCGAGTGGGGATTCTAACCACTTTATCTGCACGACATGTGTTTAACAAAATAAAATAAATTGTTCACTTATTTTATTTTATTAACCCACGTAAAACCCCAAAAACTAACTTTTATACATGATCATCTACCGTCGAGGTTAAAGGCTTAGTAAGCTAAAACCCACGTCGTGAGTTCAACGGTGCCCTTGGATTTCAATTCCGAGGACCGGTTCAAAATATAGAAAAACTTGTTTGTTCGTTTACTGAATGTACCCAAGAAAAACATCGGAAATTGATTCCGGGCACACTGGGCCTCGGAATCATGTTCCGTCAGAAGCCACAAACTCATAAAATTCCAAAGTATTTATGAAAAAACAGATATTTTCCTTGAAAGTTCTGGGACTTTACATTACTTTCACCCGAGGGATTTACGTCCTCGTAATGCTTCAACACCCACTAGGGAAAACAAAAGAGGTACTAAGCATGCATCTGATCCTTCCACTCCCAGGTGATCTCCTGTAAGTTTCTGTGCTGCTAGAGAATGTGCACTAGAGGAATCGACCATCCTCGTAGGACCCGATCCTATCGATCCTCAATCTCTACTATAACCCTATGAAAGTCCCCCCGTCATCGATGTACATTTCTCCGTGGTCGGTGATTTGTGAAGGGTCGTGCACGTATCCCCTTAGCTAAGATATGTGGAAGATGTCGTGCACCTGGTACAACTGTAGTGGAAAGGTCAAGTGATAAACCACCTCACCTACCCTACCGAGGACCTATAAGGGTCTGATGAACCTCAGAGATAACATGCAGCTTCAGCCAAATCTCTGTAGACCTCATCGAGGTGATACCCGTATAAAGATGCGGTCGCCATCCTCGAACTCTAGAGGCCTCTATTCCCTATTCATAACTGAAAACTCAAAACTCCTGCTTCCATGAGAGTAAGGTTGTCCGACTCAAGAGTGATCATCCACACCCTCTTATGCATGAGTTTATCCTGTGCTGCTTGGGTTTCCCTTTTCTCCGACCAAGGGAAAACCCTATCCCAACTTTGTAGATAATCTACATCATTTTTTCCTAATACAGTAAATCTGAGTATGAACTGTGAATCCAATCCATTCCTAGACCAATGTCGTAAGGCCTCGATGCTGCCAGAAAGAAGTTCCAACTGAAAATCTCACCTCAAGGGTGAGATCACACTGTCAGCTTAATTGGGATTATCAAGTCTCCCCCCAAAGGTATTTCTAGACACGAGGGTCGATTCAACGGTTTTAACCGAAAACTCTAGGTCTGGGACAAGATTTTTGGAAGGAAGGAATGATTTGTATCAATATCTATTGATACGGAAGCTGGTAGTAGACACAGATCATTCCTCGAATAATCCCTAGAGCCTTTCGGTCGCACTCCTTGGCCACATGTAGCTACTCTATTCCCCTGCCCTCCATCCCACTATGCCTAGCGGGGACTACAAAGGAGGGTGGTTGTAACATGTCGAAATGTTTGGTTGGAGAAAAGGAAAACCCAGGTAGCACAGTAAATCTGAGTATGAACTGTGAATACAATCCATACCTAGACCAACGTCGTAAGGCCTCGACGCTACCACCAAGAGGTTCCAACCGAAACTCTCTCCTCAAGGGTCTGATCACACTATTGGCGTAAGTGTGATTATCGAGTCTCCTCCCAAAGGTATTTCCAGACGTGAGGGTTGAGTCAATGGTTTTGACCAGAAACTATAGGTCTAGGACAAGATTTTTGGAAGGAAGGAATGATTCTTATCAATGTCTATTGATACGGCAGCTAGTAGTAGACATTGATCATTCCCCGAATCATCCCTATAGGCTTTCAGTCGCACTCCTTGACCGCATGCAGCTAGTCTCTTCCACTGACCTCTAGCTCCCTGAGCCTAGTGGGGACTAAAAAGGCATGTGGTTATAACATGTCGAAATGTTCACCACCTCATGCTGCTCTCCTAGCTCTGCTTCCACATCTGCTGCTCTACAGATTCTTCTATCCTTAAAACTTCTTCTTCTTGAAACATTGTAAATTCCCATGTCTCGGAGACTGGCGCTAGTTTCCTGTTTCTTACTGCTTACATTCACTAGTTGTATCTATTTAGTCAAAGAACATTCAACAAAAAAGGTTCTCTCTAGCACCCTAGCATAAGTAGTAATGCACAGAGGAAAAGTGCTGGCTTGGATGTATTTTAAACACACCTTGCTCAGAATTCAGAGTTCTAAAGAACTGATCGCATCGTATTCATTGAGTACCAGGAATGGTCGGTACTCCCCAATGAATACTCTGCTACCAACATGTTGTCCTGCCGAAGCTGTATAATCTCTAGAAAACACTCAGCCACCTCCTTAAGCTAGTCCTCAACTGCCTATGAGTTGCGCTGGCCTCAGAACCTGAGAGGTATCGGATGCGGAAACACGTTTATGGAACTATGCCTACATGTGTCATCTACTAGTACCGCCGGTTGAAACTGCTGACCAACAGGTAGTGATATAGCTAGCACACTACCCGAAGGTAATATCTCAAGCACCGGTCCATGTACCGAATCCTCAACACTATACCGACCAACCTTATGGTCACTCACTAGAAAAAACCAATAGCTAAGATCACCATCTGCTCTACCAGTGTCTAAACTAGGTGTAGAAATCTAGAAATCACCTCCATCCTATCCACTACTGTCTGGGAATATGCCTCGCCTCATAACCTCAGAGGCCTCTACTGCTGGAACTCGTGAAATGTGCTCTATCAGCGTGCACTGTCCGCTAGTACGGCGGGTGGAATCTTCTGCCTAACGGGTGGTGGTGCTGCTGGTACACCACCCAAAGGTGCCAACATATTAAGGGGGACCTGCACCGGAGCCTCGTCGCTCGGTGGGCCGTCATTGTGTACTCTCTTGGAACTCCAACTTCCTGTTTGCATAGAGATATCCGGAACAAATGCGACACGATCAAATGATTTAAACATGGTGAGCTGACCTAGTTGAGTTGACTTAATGAAACTTTTGAAAACACACATGCAATCAGTGTTTTCGTGAACTATGTCGGAAATCAGAAGTTAGGGTCCTGGTGTATGGATACGTCGGCCGCCGCACCAACACTGGACTCCCTGAACTGAAAACAACAATCAGTAACCTTAACACTATTTATTCACATAAAGAAAATATCAGAGTCCTATGTTCTGCGGTTGAAACGACTCCTATGATACCAATTTGTCACGACCCGCCCTCAGGGCCCTTGTCGTGACTACCCCAAGCCCGCCTTCCATAGGCCAAAGGCTGGCGACTAGCACTAATGGCTAAATTCCCGATAAAAAGGGAAGGAATTACCTTTAAGGAATGTAAACACACACACAACCAGAGTAGAAGTGAAAGCAAACACTAAGTAAGCAGTATAACAAGTGTGCTTAATGTAAAAAGTGGTCAGAATACAAGGCCAATAGTAAAGTACTAGGAAAAAGACAAAATAGCAGGAAGGTGCACAGCTGCTCCTGGATCGTCCTTTGGAGTTCCTACCTAAAGGGTAGGTACAGATGGCCACCTCATCCCTCCACGTCCATCTGTCACCTCTGGGTACTATCTCATCGTGAAGTCCACCTCTGGGTACCATCTCGTCTTGAATTCCACCTCTAGGTACCATCCATCTCTACAAGCCTCAACCATGATCAATGTTGTCCCTCATCTGCATCCAACACAATGAGGTGCGGGCATAGCCCGTGCAGGGGTGAGTATATCGGTACTCAGTAGGGACCCTGAGACCCTCAAGGTCTCACTAAACCAACAAGGATAAACCCTAAAGAAAGATCTCCACATATAACCTTTACTTAGGTATATTCCCATACATATAACTAAGTTATCATGTAACCCATCTCAATCATGAGGTAAACACAAAGGTCATTGACTCACCTCAAACCACGATTTTCATTATCGAAACCAAAACTGTTGGAGAAATCCTCCTCTGTCAAGTACAGTGGCCCTGTCACGACTTCGATGCGCTACTCACTAACCTTAGACTACTGAGGTACTCTTCATGTCATGTACTGCGGGTCTGCTACCAAATACCGGGTGCTCTGTCCGCTAAGGGTCTGCCGCCAAATACCAGGCGCTCTCCCTAATAGCCTACAGAGGTAATTCTCCTGTCGAGTACCACGAGTCTGCTGCCAACTACCATTCACTCTATCCACCATGGGTCTGCTGCCAAATACTATGTGCTCCATCCACTGGGCTAACCAAATCCCTATGAGTTGAGTCGGTCAAGTAGCCGTTAGGTCAACAGTTACTCGGTCTCCGCACTACGTACGCTCGACTCTGGGAGGGTTCGCTCCACAAGCTACAAGTTGTTACTTCCAAGTTTGATGAAGTCTCACATAGAAGTATCACAAATAAACGCCTTGTCGTAGGGGTATCAACTCCACAGACGGCGCGTGAATCGGATGCCCGGTCTGTGAGTTATTAGTCTTTCTGCTCCCGGAGCCTGGTCAGTTTTTCAGCTAAAACCAATCCGACCATACTCAAATATCATCAGAATCCCATATGGTGTATTCAAAAAGAACCGTCTCATCAGGAGGAATCCAACATATTCTACGACACTTCAATCAGACGTCCGGTCCTCAAGTTATAATTATTTCCACTCTGAGGGCCCGGTTGGTTTCGAGTTCGAACCAACCCGGTTGTACCCAAACTTCACTAAAACCATGAGTGTAATATACCAAAACTACAACCTCGATCTGAGGAATCCTACGCAATGGACGGTGCATCGATCAGATTTCCACAACTCATGTTATGGGTGTTTAACTGAAGAAGGTCTGAAAATAGGGGGTCTAGGCCCGGTCCGACCCAGCCCAACACCCCCTAGGTCGGCCCGAACCAGGTCGACCAGACTCGGTTCTGGGTCATGCTCGGAAGGGTGCGGGCCAGCATGGCTGGCGCGGCCTGGCCCGGCACTGGCAGCCCGGCCCCCGTGGCCCACACGGTTGGCCGCATGGCTGGCCGACTAGGCAGGGTGGCGGTGCCCAGTGGGGCTCACCCTAGCCGCAGTTTGGGGGGTTACACACCCCAGTTTCTTTGAAATGGTCGGCCATGATGACCGGACCATGTGTAACCGCAAGACCCCTTAGAGTCCCACCTCCTGGTGGCGCCGGTGGCCGAAACAGCCGGCCACCCTTCCGGATCTGCCGCGGCCTTAGGCCGCGACTTTGTTCAACTAGCGTGGTGCGACGGCACCGCGCCCCTCCACCACAGCCCACCCTGGCCGCGGTCCGGCTCTACTTCGCGTAGAATGATGGTTCCGTTCCTTTGCAGCGACCTGACAATCAAGTGCTGATGATCCACTCGTGGTTGACCCGAAACCGGCCGGTTCTTCACAGTCTGCCTCCATCATCCACAAAAAATAAACGAGAGGGGAAGGGTCAGACCGTGTTCGTGCAGTCCTATCCCTTCCTCTTCAGGATGGTATCAAGCAGCCAAACGAAACTCACGAATTGAATAACGATGAAGAACATTATGAAAACATGAACATAACAACCCCTACCTCGTAAAATGGCGGTAAACGATGGTGAGTCGGGGAAGAAGGGCGTCGCGGAAGACATGTGTCATTCCTTCAATGTCGGGGAGGAAGGAGCTGAGGGTGGCGTCAGCGTTCTTCATTCTTCGTTGGAGGAAGAGGAAAATTCTCCAAGTGTTGGGCTCCATGCTTTGCTGCTAGAGTTCTGCCTCTTAAAGAAGTCGTCCATAATACCTTCCCCTAGCCTCATTTATATAGGAGTGGGAGGGTTCGTCGTCGGCACACAAGTCATAAATGGAGGGTTTATGACAGAGGGCTCCACCCAATTAATCTGTTGCGGTGGCACATTAAAATGAGGAGGAAGTCAAAAAAGGGGGGTTATTGGCCTGGGTGGTCCCCACAGAAGAACATCCTAAAAAGGGGAGATATTTAATGGTGGGCCCCACCATTAATTAATCATAAAATGGAAAGGGGGGTTAATTCTTTGGTGGTCCCCTCATTAAAAATGGAGGATTCATACTTCTAAATAAAGAGGGGGATGTAAACCTAGGGGCTCTCCCTTATTAATGAGGGGGAGTCAAGGAGTTATGATTCCCCTCCCCTTAATGGGAGGCCTCGTGTGGTTACCACCATAATCAACCTCACTTGGGAGGTTGGATCTCTGTGGGCCCCACCACCATAATATCTCAAGTAGAGATTCTAATCAAATTATCCACATGGCATGTGTTTAACAAAATAAAATAAATTGTTCACTTATTTTATTTTATTGACCCACGCAAAACCACAAAAACTAACTTTCATACCCGATCATCTATCGTCGAGGTGAAAGTCTTCAGAAGCTAAAACCCGCGCTGCGAGTTCAACGGTGCCCTTGGATCTATTTTAAGAACCCTAATGCAAATTTTGATTTTAAACAAGAAATTTGCCTTGAAATTTCTGGGTCTTTACAAAAACAATAAAAATGTGTTTTATCTTTTTTGAGTAGTTCAGCTGTTCTTTTAAATAAAATTGGATTCAATTTGAAATAAAAATTGTCGCATTGATTCATACCGATCATTGTGTGCATTATATTTAGGTGAGGTTGATTCCCACATGTTTAAATCAAATTATAGACATAATTTTCCTAATGTATCAAATCAATCCAAAAATGTGTTTTTCTGGTTTTGAGTAAGTCAGTTGTATTTTTTACTAAAATATATTTTTAAACTAAAAACACACATTTTGACTTATACTGGTCACATCGTGTATCAGTTTGAGATGAGAAACATTCCTACATGTCAAAAATGACTTATGAATTGTTTTCTTAAATTATCAATAAAATATGATAATGTTTACTCATTTTTCAATGAGTGAAACTTTTTAAATGAAAACGATGATTTTAAACAGATAACATATATATATTGAGCCATAGTAGACACAACGTGTATCTTATCAAGATTCATATGATTCTAAAAACTCAAAAATGAAGTTTGGATCATTTTCTAAATGTATCAAAACTATGAAAATGTGTTTGCTCGGTTTTGAGTAGGTCAGTTGTGATTTTCATTTAAAATGATGTCAATTTTAAAAAAAATACACAATTAGAGTCAAACAGGACACATCGTGTGTTGTATTATGGTGTGGATAATGACAATACAACCTAAATGACATATGTATTATTTTATTAAATTATCAAAACAATATGTATAATTTTTCTTTATTTTGAGTACATCATGTGCCTTCTTTGGGAAAATGTAATTTTAAAATTAAAACACATACTTTGACTAATACTAATCACATCTCTTATTAGTGGAACTAGAGGCCTATTTTTAAATATAACATATGATTTATGAATCTATTTCTTAAATTATCGGGTAAATAAAAGAACGTTTTTTGGGTTTTAGGGAGTGAAACGTTTTGAACTAAAATGTAAATTTAAAACTGATAATGGACACATTGAGTAACATCAGGCACATAGTTTATAGGATTGAGGTGAGGCCAATTAATAAATGTCGGAAATAAAATATGGACCATTCTTCAAAATTATATAAATAATACAAATTTGTTTTCATCATAATGAGTATGTCTATTTTAATTTTTATTAAAATTAGTGTTACTTTTAAATAAAAATACGCACTTATAGTTATACATATCACATTTTCCATTGGATTGAGGTGAGGATGATTCCTACAAATTTAAAATAACTTTTGGAGTGTTTTACTAAATAATAAAAACAATTTGAATGAGTTTTCTTATTTTTGAGTGCTTCAATTCTCATTATCAATAAAATTACTTTTTAAAAATGAAACTCACACATTGGCTCATACCGATAAAATTGTGTATCGGTATAATGTGAAACCGATTCCTACACATCATTAATGTTTTTTGAATATATGAACTAAATTTTCAATAAAAAGTTTCTCGTGTTATCAATATAGATTGAGTGAATCTTTTTGAATTAAAATATCTATTGTAAATTTATAATGGAAACATTGAGTCATAAAATGAAAATCGAGTATAGCATTGAGTTTTTGTGGATTCAAACATGTCAAAAAAGACTTATAGATTACTATCTTCATGTATCAATACTATATGAATATGTATTCAGGGTTTTGAGTATGTATGATTGCATCTATTCACTAAAATTAATGCAGGTTTTAAATAGAAATAAGTAATTGGAGTTCTACCAGTCACATCAAGTGTTATATTGAAGTGTGGATGATTCTTATATGTCTATTAGTCTGAAATCAATCATATCTTTCAATGTTACCCAGAATATAATTATCAATATTTTTCAAACTACCGGAAATTTGAATTGATTCAATGTTCATAGGCAAAAACCCCTTCTCACTATTGAAACCGATAAGAGTAAAGGAAGCTCAAGTGCAATTATATCAATAGAATTAACTACAATTAGAAAATGATCTACCTCTACTCTTCTAGATTTGAACAGGAAATTTTTTTTCCTTGAAAATAGACTCAATATATAGTGTTGGGAGGTTGACAAATAATGAGAATGGAAAGTGTGATAACATTGGTAGGATGAAACATTTTATTTCTTTTAGGTATTCTTGAAGATAGTTGAAAGAAAAATATTATATCCCAAATGAAATTTAAAAGAATAATAATAAATATTACATAAAAATGATAAGAAAATAAACCTAAAAATATAGATAAATGAAAAAATTAATTAAATAAGTAGTAAGAACTCACTATTTCAAGATGGTTTTATTCATTCTTGATGTATTTCGTTGTTGTTATTATCTCTGTTAAAGGCTAAATATCCAATCTATCATGAGCATTCACATCTTTGAACAAACAACCCCATATCCAAAATAATAATCCACCTCTATAAGAAAATAATTATAATATGAGATATTTTAATAAGAAGTGAATTAAACATAAATATGAAATAATAGATTAATTCAATGGATAATTTTTTTATTGTGGAATAATCATGATTTTTTATATGATTGTGTAGTAGAGGTAACTTGATGGAAAGTTATAAAAACCAACACTTCAAGGGTGAATAGGTTTTGAGGGAAAAATGTTTGTGGATGTTTTGGTGTAGAAAGTCTTGAATGATGGACCTGCCTCCCCAACTCAAACAAAAGAATCCACAAGTAAAAGAAAAAAATTCTTATGTGAGTAGTACTAAAAATATATACATTAATCATAAATATAAAATAATATATTAATTATATAAATAGTGATTTTACTATGGAAAAATAAATATTACCTTTGAAAATGAGAAGAGACAACATCAGCCCCCTTCCTGAAAAGACTGTGGAGGTAACATGAAAGAAAGTGACAAATGCCAAATATTTCAGACTAACTGGTTTTGAATAAAAAAATGTAAACATGTACAATGTATTTGAAAAGGTTTTTAAGTATGACCTATTACAATCTTGATGAACTATTTAACTCTATATTCATAAAAAAATTAAAACAATTGGGATACATAAATTTTTTATTCATATCCATCTTATGATACTAAAAAATAGTCATTTTTTATAGTAAATAACTAAATACATACAATATATTCATTATCAAATGTCAATGTTATAAATAATTTTTCCAAGGGAAACACAAAATTTTATTATTTAAATAATTTTAGTATACATTGAAGAAAATGGTAATTGAATTTAATAAAAGAATTACTATATTGTGGTAGGTGTTATCCTCTGAATTCATTAAAAGGATAAAATTGTAGAAAATAGTCATCCTCATCAACACATCTCCCTGAACTTTATCATTACATTTTTTTTGACACACATCCTCCATTTCTTGTCAAAATGCTCCTACGATGCTTTAAATACTCTAACCAGTAGTCATTCATGGGATGACTAATTCTCAAAGTAGTAAAAGAAACCTAAAATATGTTGGGGATGAGTATCAAGTAACAAATTTCAATAATAACTATTTAGGATGATGACAGTTGTATTTCATATACAGGAAATGCATAAAATAATGAATAAAACGTCACTAGTGATCAGATAATTTCAATGAGAACTCAGAGGAGTCAGACTCTACAAAAAAACCCATTTTCCCCATATAGAGTCTAAATCAATTAGAGAGGATGGAAATGATAAAAATTGGATCAAATATAGGCATGAGGAGATTGATCTGAATAAGAATAATGTGACATGGACAATTTTTCCATTGTAGGAAGACAAAAATGTTATCATAACCAAGTGGGTGTTCTGTAATAAACTCATTCACTATGGAACGGTGGATGAAAATAAACAATGAATAGTGTGTAAGGGGAATTGGTAGATCATATGAATTTATATTTATGAAAAATTTAATCCCATATTCCAATTATAAGCTATTTTAATTTACTTGGATATTTCATTGAAAATATAGTATAATGTATACCAAATGAATGTTAAATATATCTTCCTAAATGGAGTTTATAAGGGGGAGTTTACATTGAGAAACTAAATGGGATTATTATGGATGAAAGTGATTGAAATTTGTGTCAGTTAAATAATTATTTTTATAATATAATGAAATTACTAAGGACCTGTTATTTAAGATTGGATAAATACCTAAGAAAGATTTGTTTATAGCAAGGTAGAGTTATTCACAGCCTCTACATAAAGAAAGAGAACAATCAAATGATATTGTTACTCATATATTTCAATATCATTATATTTTAGGATTCGAAAAATCATTATGAAATTTTTTTGTGCATCATATGTAGTATTATATCAAGATGTCTATGATCAGTGATTTAATCAATTTATTTGGCTTTTAGGTGAATCAAGGAAATCATAGTTGGATCCTTGATTCTAGTGTGGATCCTATCTTCGATTCTATAACGAGAAGCTTTAACATTAGGTGGATTCTGTGGATAACTTTAGGTATAGAAAACTAGTTCGTGATTGTTAGGGTTCTTAAAATAGATCGGGTCAATTTTATCATCACTTCCCAAAAATTGTTGGTAAAGATCCATTTTATTGGAGCTATGTTAATAAGCACTCATAAAAAGAACATATATCAATGCAAAAAAACTGCTCATAAAGATTCCTTTTATCATCACATATTATTTAAGCATTGACAAAAGATTTATAATTATAATTATAATTAATTTCTTTGTAAATATATATATATATCAAATATATATAAATATAGTAAACATATTCATAATTGAAATATATTTATTATAATCTTATAAGTATTTAAATATATATATATATAAATACTTTAAAAATATAGTTTTATCATTATATATATTTATATAATTATATATAAATGTATATAATTATAATTATATAAAATATATTCATTATTTAGATAAATTTATTATAATATTATAATTATTTAAATAAATATACAAATTTATTTATAATTATATAAATACTGGTTTAAGAAATAATATTTATTTGTTTATACTTATAAATTTATAAATATAGTAAATATACATTTTTAAATATATTTTTTTATAAATATTTTTCAACAAATATGTTTTCTACTTTATTAATGATTTTGTATTCTTAAGTGCATGCATGTTAAAAATGAGTGAAATTTAATAATTAAAAATGATCACACTTTAACCATATTGAAAAAATATATAATTTTTATTAATTACAAATAAATTATTTAAAAATTGAGAATATATATTTAAATAAAAATGAATTAATTTAAAAAATATTAAAACATAGTAAATTAATATATAAAAAATTAAAAAATAGAAATTTATTAAATTTCAAAAAATTTGAAAATAAAAAATAAAACATATTAAAATTTTATAAATAATACCTAAAATTATTAATTTTATCAATAAATAAAAAATTAACCAATTCAAAACATAATATATTAAATGTGTCATTTTATAAATCAATTCCAAAATAAATACTAAAACATGAATAAAATATATAAATATTAGGTGTATGTGATTCTATATAATATTTCATTAAATGTGTAAATATTTGTTTGTGTTTGTTGTATATAAAAATCCATTAATTAAATGTATATGAATGTTAAATCAGTATGATAGACATTTAGTCTATGTTATATTGAAGAATTAAATGACATTCAATTATGTTCATTACTCTATAAAAGTAGTCAGTATTTTTAATTCTTATTCACTTTGAATTATAAACCATTATTCACTAAATATATTAGTTATTTAATGAAAATAATAAATATTATGTGTTATATAAATCATGATTTTATACATTAAAATATATAACTATATATTTAATATATGCCATTTATTAACATTATAAATAAGTATTTAATTAATAATATGTTTAACAATTTTCTTATTTCACTTTTAAATTATTTTTGTTTCATTTTCATTTTTTGTATATCTATAAATTTAATATATAATATTTATTTGTATTTATAATTTATATATATTATAATCAATTTATTCATTTTTATCTATAATTATTTTATTTTTTTAGAAATTTAGCACCACTTAAAATCAATGATAAAGGATCCCTTTATAAGTGTTGAAAATAATTTGCTGATAAATGGTATCCTTTATCAGTTCTAAAAAATAACTGATTAAGTTTCCCTTTATCAACATTAAAAATAAAGAGCTCATAAATTGTATCTATTATTAGCAACATAAAAAAGGGCTAATAATGGGTATCATTTTTCAGCATTAAAAAAGCATTGATAAAAGGTTCCCTTTACCAGTGCATGTTTTAGCTGTGATAAAGGACACCTTTATCATTAAATTGTTCTATCATTGATAAATTCAAGATATGATGAAATAATATTTTTTAGTAGTGTCACCTATATTCAAAAGGTAGTTTCTTGGTTAAGCTCACATAATCAACAAGAGATAACATAGGCTTTCAATATCCTATAGAATAGACTGAGTTCTGTCTGCACCCTTAAAAGGCTGAGTGATAGGTTAGAGATTATCCTTATATAATATTACATTTTATTCATGAACCTAAAAAATTAAAGGGTCTAGTATGTCTTGTAACGTATTTTTTTGAGTCTACTCCATTAATGGAGGACTTTAATTTTTTCAGTGAGTATTAGTTCTTTTATTATGTTAGAGTGGATTTAACAATAGATGTATGTTCTCTAATAACCAAACAACTATAAAAACCATTGTTTTAATATTCCCAATTTTCTTTTATATTCCTTACCTATTATCACATTACACTCACATTCATCTATTATTTTGTTTATAATTCTCTGGTATTTTTTTTATTAAGTCTAAAAAGATTAAAAGGACCTTTCATCCCACTTGTCCATCTAGGAATTGATACCATGGGCCTAGACTTAGTATAAGAGATGTTTCCTTAATGGATATTTTATGCTCTATTATTAATTATTATTCAAACTATTTCTTTTCGATAGGTTATGATTTGATATTTTTACTATGCTAACACTGTCCTTGAACCATCATTCTATGGAAAGATAATTATTTTTTTCAATCGAATGTTAGAAAACTAAAGTCATGTATTCTATAAGTACACCTTAATTAAGTTGAAGTTTTTATACATATTATAAGGATCATATGGAGTTATATTTAATCAATATTTTTATATAATATTGGATATTCAAGATTAAACCTTAAAAATTTCCTGGATAGGTGTTGGATATACTGACTAGAAATGATGTTACAATGTATTTTCTAAATTATAAAGGCATGAATTTAAATTAATATGTATTAATTATAAACATGTATATTATTATTTCATCATGATATAATTATTATTACATTTTGAAGTCTTTAAAATTATCTCATCATTGAATTGATAAGTTGTAAAGAACCATATTAAGAATCAATTGAGCAAAATTTCAGGAATTTGGGATGTATGATCAGGATAAAATTAGCGATATGTAAAACTAATTAACAATATATTATCAATGGAATGGTGTTTTAGGGTTTTTATGAAGAATAAAGTAATTTTTGATAGATTTCATTTATTATTACCTATGAAATGGATCTCAATGAAGGTTTCACTCAATGAAAGGGAGGATTTCATTCAGTATAAGATGGATGAATTGATTGGATCTATTCGTTAATAAAAACTATTATAAAGGTTCAATGATATTTAATTCACTGATAAATAGAAACACATACAATTTAAATATTATACTATTTTTCTCTAACCCTTCTAATATAAAATTTCTGACAAGTGATGAGGATAATGAACTACAACAACTACATGCATTTCTTGTAGTTTTTTCTTCAACATATGGAGGTTTAAACTGATGCCTAATCATTAAGGGGTGGTTATTAATACCTTGCATGTTGTTGGATATCCAACAATTTCAAGGTGGGTTTTTCCTTTTAAATGCAATTTTTTATGTGTCATTTTTGATAATTTAGTGGTTGTTTCAGTTTTATTTACCGATGGAATTTTTTAAAATGAACCTGAAAATAGAATATATAAGATTAAACGAACCACCACTAAGAACTTTATCAGTGGTTTTTAGAAACACAATTTAAATATTTAATATTTAATTTATTTATTTTTATATATTTAATATATATATATATATAAACTATTACATTAAATAAACTAAAACATAAATTATTGATAAACCTTTCATACATACATCATAAATACATGATACATCCACAGTAATATATACATACACCCAAAATTAGTATAAAATCAGTCACCATAACCTCAGTCAACCCACATATCAATCACCAATATATAATTATATATATATATAATTTGTCCATCAACAACCCATACCCAATATACATCCTCCCCACGAACTTCACATTATCTATCTGCCTCAACATCATCTCATCAACTATAACCGACCACATCATCTCATCATTTGTAACAAAAAAAAGACAAAAAATAAAACTAAACCTAATATATCAAAATTACTATAGAATCATTGATAAAATTTAAACATACCATAAAATATAAAAACCATTAAAACATCATTATAATGAATTTTAGGGATCAAAATGGTCAACAGCATACCTACTACCATAAAATGTTACAAATAATAAAAACCATAACATTTATGAAACAAATGTGAAAAAGTAAAGACACAAAATATATTCAAAATAAGGAAAATAATCATTGATATATATTTTGAAAAAAATTGAAATTTTAACATTATTCAAATAATATATCATGATAAATCATTGAAAACATAAACGTACCTTTTTACGATATGATTCAACACTTCTTACTAAAAATCAATTACAATATAACATTCTAAAAAAATTTAAATCTATTTTTAGTGTGATTGAAATTTACAAAATAAAACATTTATATTATTTGATATGAAAAATTATCCTATACTTAAAAATAAATCAACCATGGTTATCTTATGGTATTATATCAACATGAAATCATTTATTAAGGTTTTGAGTGTGAGACAAGTTTAACTCTTTTAAAACACGTAAAATGAATTTAAGTGCATCCTGATAAAACCCCATCACATAATGATGTTTTTTCATTTCCTATATTTCAGTAATAAATCAATGTTTTTTTCCTCTTATTTTATATCAATTGAATGTTTGTTTCCACGTTTTGATACCATGACACACAATTTTAATGGCTTTGGTACCTTTAAAAAAGGTTTACCGGGTAATTCAAAACATACCACACAATGAATTGACACACTATCTGCATATAAACAATAAAAATAACTCCGCAGTGATTTAACCATGATTTCACATCAATATGAGGTCATTTTAAAAACAATTTGACTATTAAGCTCACATTTTAGTGTTTTAAAACACTAAAAAACATGATTATAGGCATCTCGGGAAAACTGTAACTCAGAATGAAATTCTATAATGTCCTAAATTTAAAACATAGGCCATTGTAAATTTTCCATGGATTTCATAACAATAATATATGGGTTTCCTATTTTGGACCCCCACCCCCTATAACTCGTTTTTAAAGGCATCAATGCCTTTAAAATTGTTTACTGAGTCATTAAAACAACAATGCACATCAGATAGACTTGTTGACTATGATTACACATAAAAAAACTAAATGGTGGTTTTAATGTGATTTCTAATCAATGTGATGGAATTTTATATTTTTTTGACCATTACACACATGTTTTTGAGTTTTGAAACACTAAATCACCTTTATGTGCATCTCAAGATAAATTTAATTCGGAATTACATGTTGTTAGTTCAAATATTTAAATAATCAACTGACTGTCATTTGTTTATGATTTCATCTCAATCGGATGTGATTTTCCTAACTTTAACCCCCCCCCCCCCCCCCGCAAATTTTAAAAGGATTTGGTTCCTTTAAAAACTATTTACTGAGTCATAATAACCATACCACACATCTAATTGATTTGTTGTATGAATAGACATGTTTCAAATAACTAAATGTTGTTTTTAAATGATTTTTCATCAATATAAGATCATTTTTATGGTCTTTACTGTCAAATGCATGTTTTAGTGTTTTAAAATATTAAAAACACATTTACTGGCATCTCGGGAAAACCATAATATATAATGATGTAATATCAATTTGTAAATTCCAAAATAATATATAATATAATTTTTCTCTTTTCTTGTCAATCAAAAATCATTTTCTTTGTTTAGACCCACCCTAAAATGGCATTAAAGGCTACATTTCCTTTAAAAAGTGGTTATCGATTCATTATGAACACATTTCAAGTCAGATTGACATTTTTTCTATATGTATATATCAAAAATAACAAAAAGTTTGTTTTACCATGACTTTTCATCAATATGAGGTCATTTTATATGGTATGGACCATTACACACATGTTTTAGTGTTTTAAAACACTAAAAATGTGTTTATAGTCATCATGAGAAAAATATAACTTAGAATGATGTGTTGTCAGTTCCTACATTTCAAAAATAAATTTATATTTATTTTTCAATTATTTTATATCAATCAATTCTTTCCTGGTTTTTTCTCCCAACACTCAATTTTAATGTCTATAATACCATCATAAACAATTTATCAAGTCATCAGACAACACAAGATGTAAAATTGATGTGTTCTATATGAATACAGAAAAAAAAATCAAATATTTTTTTACCTTGATTTCATGTTAATATATGTTTTTTTTCTACATTTGTGTCCATTACACAAAAGTTTTAGTGTTTTAAAACAATAGAAACACAATTTTTTAAATCTCAAGAATACTGTAACTCAGAATAATGTTCAATCAATTCCTATATGTCAAAATCTATTACTTGTCATTATCATTTTATTTCATGTCAATATGACATCTTTGGTCTTATTTTCACACCCAAAAAATGTTTTAAAAGGATTTGATACCGTTAAAAATTGTTTACCGAGTCACACAAACCACACCACATATTAGATTGATGTGTTCTCTACATGTATATATAAAAATAATTAAATGGTGGTTTTACCATTATTTATCATCTATAAAAGGTAGTTTTCAATTATTTAGACTATTACGCACACGTTCAAATTTTTTAAAACACTAAAAAAATGTTTATGGGTATCCTGATGAAATAATAACATAGAGTGTCATATTTTCCACTCATACATTTCAAAAATAAACTGAGAGTCACTTTCGCCTAATTTCATGTCTATCTGATGTTTTTTTGGAGTTTTAACCACCTAACCAATGTTTTTAAATACCTTTGTAATTTTACAAACCATTTAACAAGTAATAATGACCACACCACACATTGGATTGGCATGTTGTTAATGTGTACCCATTAAAAATAACACAATATTTCTTTCACCATGATTCCATGTTAATATGAAGTTGTTTTCTATTATTTGGACAATTTCATAAACATTTCAATTTTTTAAAATGTTAAAATCACATTTATGGTCATCCGAGGAAAATCGTAACTCATAATGACATGTCATAAGTTCCTATATTTAAAATTTTAATTGAAGGTCATTTCCCTGTAATTCTATATCATTCCAACATTTTATTTTTAAGTTTTACCCCCAACAAACATTTTTAATGGCTTCAATACCTTTACAAACGGTTTACCGAGTAATTCTGAAAACACGAAATTTTAGATTAATGTGTTGTCTATGTGTACATTTCAAAATAACCTAATGGTAATTTTACAAAGATTTCATGTCATTATGAGGTTATATTATATGTTTTGGACCATTACAATCATGTATTAGTGTTTTAAAGCACTACAAAATTTACAGGTATCACGGGGAAACTATAACTCAGAATGACGCTCCATTTATTCCGACATTTCCCAAATAAATAGAAATACATTTTCCAAATATTTCACATTAAAATTACATTTTTTTCCATTTTTGTCCCCTGACACATGTTATTAAATGCTTCTATACATTTACAATCTATTTACAAATCGATTCAGACCACACTTCATGACGTATTTTCATGTTTCCTATGTGTAAATGTTTGAAATTACACAATATAGATTGTTCCATGATTTCACATAAATATGACAATTTTTCTGTAATTGGGACTCTTACATGAACATAATAGTACTTTGAAAAACTGAAAATGTGTTTGTGGGCATCATGGGAAAACCATAACTTGGAATGATGTGTCATCACTTTCTACATTTCAATCATAAATTAATGGTTTTCCCTCCAATTTCATGTCAATTTGGAATCAATTTAATTGTTTTTACCTCATGAAAGTCATTTTCAAAGGCTTATTTGTTTAATATCATTTGTGGGTTTCAGAACCACATGCGGTCACTACACAACAGGCGGTGGTCACGTCATCAGCTTGGTGTCCGTGCAAGTATATAATGATTAATATAAATAAAGATTATGTAAATAAAGTGGGTTAAATGGTTAAATAGAAATAATTATAATTTATTATGTAATTGATAATGTTAATATCGATAAAGTGTTATTGTTGTTATTATTTTTATTTTTATTATTTTTGGTTATTATCATCTTTATTATTATAACCTTTATGGTTATTATTATTTTTATTATGTTTTTATTATTATTCATTATATTATTATTACTGTTATTACTATTATTTTCATTATCATTATTATTCATTACATTATTATTATTGGTCATACTAATATTACTATTTATAACATTACAATTATTATCACTATTATAATTGAATTTAAAGAAATGCTAACCCTAGTATCTACCCGCAAACCAGAAGCACCCCCCTTTTCCCCCATCTGTTGTGTGACACCCTCTTTCCCTGGTACTGCACTACATGCCCTATCCCCAGCCCCAGCCCCCTCACCCCCTACCTGCCTCCTGCCTTCGCACCCCAGTCATGCTCCTCACCTCACAACTTCCCCTCCACTAGACCTCGCCGCACTATTTACCCATGCGCAGCGGCGCCTCCCATCGCGATCTGCCCCTTCCACACAACCCGACCTCCTATCTACGCCACCTCCCCCATCCAATGCCTCCTCCTCAAGGCGACACCCCGTCTGACCTCCCTCTCTACCCATGCGTGCCAGGCCTGTCACGACCTATCCTCGAGGCCTGCGTCGTGACTACCCCAAGCCCGCCTTCCATAGGCCAGGGGCTGGATACTAGCACCAAAGGCGTAAATCCTGATAAAATGATAAGGCATTTCCTATATTAAATGCAAACAAACACACAACCAGAGTACAAGAAGAAGTAATCACTGAGTAAAGAAATAAGACAAGTGTGCTGAAAGTACAAAGGGGGTCAGAAATACAATCCCAACAGTAAAGTACAAGGAAAAGAAAAAATAGAAGGAAAGTGTCAAGCTGCTCCTGGATCGTCCTCTAGAGTTCCTACCTGAACGGTAAGTACATATGGCCACCTCAGCTCTCCACGTCCTTCTGTCATCTGTGGGTACCATCTCATCATGAAGTCTACCTCCGGGTACCATCTTGTCAGGAAGTCCACCCCCGGGTACCGACTCTTTGTAAAGTCCACCTCTGGGTACCGTCCAGTTATACAAGCCTCAACGACGATTAGTGATGTCCGTCGTCTGCCTCCAACACAACAAGGTGAGGGCATAGCCCCTGCAGGGGTGAGTATAATGATACTCAGTAGGGACCCCGAGACCCTCAAGGTCTCACTAAATCCAACAAGGATAAACCACAAAGAATTATCTCAATAGATAACCTTTACATAGTTATATGCCCATACATATACCTAAGTTATCATGTAACCCATCTCAATCATGAGGAAAACACAATTGTCATTGACTCAGCTCAAATAAGGATTTTCATTCATGATGACGAGAAACACAGCTGCTGGAGAACTCCTCCTCTGTCGAGTGCAGTAGTCCTGTCATGACTCTGAGGTTTCACTCACTAACCTTAGACTGCTGAGGTACCTCTCCTGTCGAGTACCACGGGTCTGCCACATCACAAAGTAGTGCTCCTCTGCCATGGGTCTGCCACCGCACACTGTAGTACTCCCCATCAAAGCCTACATAGGTACTCCTACTATTGAGTACCGCGGGTCTGCCACCTCACAAATTTTTGCTCCTCCGCCATGGTTCTTCCACCTCACAAATTAGTTCTCCCTACTGGGCTATGTAAGTCACTCTGAATAAAATCGGACAAGCAGTCATCATGTCTCA
Source organism: Viscum album (assembly GCA_963277665.1). Taxonomy (NCBI): domain Eukaryota; kingdom Viridiplantae; phylum Streptophyta; class Magnoliopsida; order Santalales; family Viscaceae; genus Viscum; species Viscum album. The sequence continues at coordinate 369,428,047 of OY728146.1, forward strand.
GCCGGCTACAAGGTAACCATACTCAGTATGCTCACATCTAGGAGGATCCGCTCCACGATCCACTAGTCGATACTCCAAGTATCACAAATTCCCAATAAGAAGTATTACAAAGGCCCTCCTCGTCACAGGGGTCTTAACGCAACAGATGGTGCGTCAATCAGACGCCTAGTTCGTGAGTTATTAGACTCTTTGTTCTGGGGGTCTGGTTGATTTCGTATACGAACCAACCCGGCCACATTTCAACTATTTCCCGAACTCCCATGGGGTATACTCAAAGGGAAGACTATGATCCAAGAGTACTGGAGCCGCTGACGGTTCGTCAAACGGATGTCTAGTGCAAAATATATGGCCCAAGAAGATAATGGGACAGTAATGAGCCCGAGTCTGGTCTGACCCGGTCAGACCAACTCATCCTAACCCAAACAGGGCCGACCTGGTCTGGGTCGACCCAGTTAGACTCGTTGGGTCCGACCCGGCCCATTGGGTGAGTTAGCCCGCTATGTTTTGAACAGGTCCACTGGGCCCGGCCCCGCAGACCGTGAGGGCGGTTCGGCCCGATAGTCGCCAGGTAGGCGGCTCAGTAACTCTGCTTGGGAGACCGAGCTAGTTCGACCAGCGACACTGCGGGGGCGTCATGGGCCGGTTCAATAGGCCGGTGATTGGGAGGCCAGCAGGCAAATCGCGCGGGGCGCGGCCGGGCTGGCTGGTCTCCGGCTAGCCGCGGGTGCACCGGGCAGGGCGTGGGTGCTCCAGGCAGGGTGCCGAAGGCCGGGCAGCGCGTGGGGGCGCGCAGGGTAGCGCGACAGGGCACCGTGGGGGCACCGGGGTGCGTCGGGCAGACCGCCGGCCAGGGCGCCAGGCAGGATGCCGGCAAGGGCACGGGCCACCGGGCCGGCAGTGCAGCACGCCGGGCGCCGGGCTGCACCGGCAGGGCGCCGCGGGTGCACCGGTAGGGCGCCGCGGGGCGCCGGCAGCGCGCCAGTAGGGGCGCAAGGCACCGGGTGCGTGCCAGGGGGTTGCGTAGTTCACAGAGGTCATGGGTAGTGCGGCCTTTGTTCGCCCCCTACGTCGCCGTCACCTCATTGCCATGTTGTCATGAAGTCATTACAAAAAGAATAACGAAGGTGTCGGGCCATGTTGGTTTGGCCCAGACCCTCCGCATTTAGGTAGGTAGCAATAGGTTATTGCATGTATGAAGCACAACAACCACAATTATTCATTCTGAGAGGAAGGAAGAACACGTGAGAGGTTCATACATTAAATAAAAATAAAACCCCTACCTCTTGCTCATTGCTCGTCGGCGGAGTCGCGGAAGGAAGACGATGAAGACCGTCATTCGTCGTGTCCGCCACACGTGCCCAATTCCGAGATGCGTCGGTTTTTTGATGAAGTTGCGGAGGATAGGTTTCTAGGGAAGGAAATTCGAAGAAGAATTGTGTGTAAGATCATCGTTGGTGTTCTTCACGTTCTTCGTTGTAGAGGATATGATTTCCCCAAATGTTGGGTGTCGCAATACTTTACCAGCACTTCATTGCTTGGTGAATCCATCCCAAAACCTTCTCCCAAGCTCCCTATATATAAGTGAGGGGGAGAGGTATGTAACCATCATGGAATTTATGACGGTTCATTTATTTTGAACCTTCTTAAATTTCAACGATGTGGTTACTTAATTTAAAAATGGGGTGGGGCGAATTAAATTGCGTTGGCACAATTTAGGAGATGTGTTGGCACAACTTAAGAGTGGAGAATGCCAAAAAGCTTCCCCCACGTAGCCTGCATCAAAACATATGACATGAATTAATTTTATGTTTACACATAAAATTAATTGACTGCAATTAATTTCAGGTCGACACATAAAATTAACTCACAACAATTATTTTTTACGTCGACCCATAAAATTAACTGATAACAATTAATTTTACGTCAACTCATAAAATTAATTGAGAGTAATTAATTTTACTTCTACACATAAAATTAACTGATAATAATTAATTTTATGTCGACACATAAAATTAATTGAGTGAAATTAAATTTTACGTCGACATATAAAATTAATTGATTGGGGGTTTGAGAAGTTTCCTCTCCCTCCCCATTAAATGGGAGGTTAGGGTGTGGCAGTTCCACCACCAACTCCCAAGTGGAGCTTCTAACCACTTTATCCGCACTGCATGTGTTTAACAAAATAAAATAAATTATTCACTTATTTTATTTTATTAACCCACGTAAAACCCCAAAAACTAACATTCAGACCCGATCATCCGCCATTGAGGTGAAAGCCTTCTTAATCGAATATCGGCACAGTGAGTTCAATGGTGCCCTCAAAATTCGATTCCGAGCACCGGTTAAAAACTTATAAAACGCCGCTCGTACGTTTATTGAACGTACCCGAAAAAAAGTTCAGAAAATTATTATCAGTCACCCTCGACCCACTGCGGTCAAGGTTAGGCTCTGCCTATGAGAAACAAACCCCAACGAACTCAACGGTACTCTTGGAATTTCAATTCGAGTTACCGTTTAGAAGTTATGAATTTTATAATAAAATAATTGCCACTTAATTATTTTATTTATGGCCAAAAACTAACTTTCTCAGGTGGCTCGCGCCGGCCAAAGTTAGTATCTAACTAAAGGAAGCATACCCTCACGAGTTTAGCGGTGGTCTCGTATTTTTAATCTGAGTTACCGTTTGTTCGTTATAAGCATTTCAAAAATAAAATAACTTTATTTAATTATTTTATATACAGTTATGCCATTTTCGGGTTTTCTCACAGGAGGCATGCGCCGACTAAACCTAAGTCACCCCTAGGGTAAACCTTCCATCCTGAGCACAATGGTGTCCTCATATTTCTGATCCGAGTAACCATTTAAGAGTTATTACACTTTTTCAGGAAAACTGCTTATGCACATTAATTTAGGCTTAAAAAAACTTCAGAAAATTATTCCGGGCACACCGGGCCTCAGAATCAGGTGCTATCAGAAACTGCGTACTCATAAAATTCCATAAAATTTACCAAAAAAAATTCCCTTAAAATTTATGGGTCTTTACATTACTCCCACCTCAGGGATTTACATCCCCGTAAAGCTACAACACAAACTAGCGAAACTAAAGGAGGTACCGAGAACACATCTGATCCTCCTGCTCCCAAGTGCTCTCCTGGAGGTTCTCGTTCTACCAACGAATGCACACCAGAGGAACCGACCGTCCACAAAAGACCCTCTCTTGTCGATCCTTGATCTCCACCGAAACCTCCGGGAAGGTCGTCTCATCGTCGATATCCAGCTCCCCGTGATCGATGACGTGGGTCGGGTCATCTATGTACCTCCTCATCTGACATACGTGGAAAGACATCATGCACCCAGTGAAACTTAGGTGGAAGGGATAGATGAAGCACGAAGATAACTTGCCGCCCCTGAAAAATATTCGTAGTCCACGTCGAGATGAGACCCGTAAGAAAACGTGGTCGCCATCCTCAAAATCCAGCAGTCTCCGTCTCCTATCAGCATAGGACCTCAGTCTGCACTGTGCAGTCTTCATTCGCTCATGGATGATCTGCACTTTCTCCATCGTAGCCTGCATCATATCTGGTCTTACAAGAGTTTCCTAGTTTTCCCCTTTTCCAAAAAAGAGAAATCTTGTCTCATCCTCGGGATGAACCACGTTCTTTGCCTAATACAGGCAATACTGACATGAACGGTACATTTCATGTCTTGGATGACATCGTAAGGCCTCGAAGCTACTACCAAGAGATCCAACTGTCACTCACACCTCCAAGGGTTGAGTCACACTGTCGGCAAAAGTGTGTGGTCACTGGGGCTCCTCCAGTAGGATTCTCAAAAGTGAGGGTCAAGTCAACAGTTTTAACCAGAACCTCTCAGTATCAACCACACAACAGGGAAGGAAAGCAAACGTCACAGGGAAAAGTGTCTTTTATTACTGCAGCTCAAGTAAAAAAGACACACAACAACCATAAGAAACAACATCATGGAAACTATAAGCACCATGAACAAAGGCCTCCATGCCTGGAAGTAGTCCCGCTCCTGTTCCGCTGCTTCCGAAGCTCCATAGTCATATGCTTCAGCTGCCTGAAGTTGTGATATTCCATGTCCACCTATTCCATGTGGTCAGGGTGGACCTAATTCTGGTGGTGGTTGCCACACCTCAAAGCGTTGTCCACCTCCAGCTGCACGGCCTGCTCCCCTGCATCGGTCACCGGCTCCTTGCAGTCTGCCTCGATCGAACCTATGCCTCTGCCTGGGAGGTCCTTCTTCTATCTTATGATCATCCAATCGGTGGGTCGAACAGTCACGAGCCATTTCACCCTGTCCGTCGTATGTGTAACACAGCATGGCAGGTCTGGCTCTGTCACTCCCCTTAGTGCCTCGCACTACCGACCCTGAGTCGTGCGGTCGACCACCTGTAGGTCTGGCCCTGTTGGACCTCTGCATCATATGTCTACTGCCAGCTGCTCAAAATTCCGATGCTTACCGGCTAGTAGTGGATCCTTATGCTGGAGACTACGCAGTAAGGAAACTCTCCACTAATAGGGCTCGCTCCAACACCCCCGTCTACATCGGGATGCTAGGAGAAACAATTGAAGTTGTAATCTCTCACCTGATCCCCTGCTCAAAGGTCCGGGACCTGAAGAACGGGTCCCGTACCATATCAGTGGAGTAGCGCGAGAGGTCGTTGAACCTCGCTGAATAATGTTCCACGATCATGATACCCTGATGAAGATGCAGTAGCTCTTGTATACGAACCGCTCGAAGGGTGGCTGGTACAAACTCTACATGGAACAAGCTCTCGAATTCTGCTCACAGAATTGTCGCCTCATCATGCATATGGAGCATCAGGCTCCACCATCTTCCTGCTACTGCCTGAAGGAGGATGGCATCAAGGATCATCATAATTTTGGCTGGTGTCCCTACTATCCTGAAGACTCTCACCACAGCCTCCAGCCAATCCCCAGCCGCCTGTTGGTCCGTCTCTCCACGAAACCTGGGTGGCCTCTGGCACTGGAACTCATGCAGCGTGCTCAAGCGGCGTGCATCACCAGCTACTGGGGCTGGTGGCATTGGTGGCCCAATATGTGGTAGTATCGCTGGTGCCTCCTCTGGGCCCTTAACTGGAAGAGGGCCCTGTACTGAGGGCTCATCGCTTGGCAAACTGTCAGTACGTAAAACTCTCGGGGCTCTAACTGGTCGTCCTCGAGGAGGAATCATGAAAGAAACAGATGTGACACGGTCAAAAGACTATACTTGGTGAGCTGACCTGGTTTGAGTTGATTTAAAGGAAAACTTTTGGAAACACACATGTAATCAGTGTTTTCATGCACTGAGTAGGAAATCAGAGGTCGGGGTCCTAGTGTATGGATACGTCGGCCGCCGAACCAACACTGGACTCCCTGAACTGAAAACCAAACTCGGTACACTTAACATTATTGCTTCACAGAAAGAAAATATCAGATTCATAAGTTCTATGGTTGAACCGACGTCTGCTGATAACAATTTTTCACGACCCTTCCTTGGGGCCCGTGTCGTGACATCCCTAAGCCCACCTTCCATAGGCCAGGGGCTGGTGACTAGCACTAAAGGCTTAAATCCCGATAAAAATGGAAGGCATTGCCTTTATGAAACACAAAAAAAACACACAACCAGAGTACAAGCGGAAGAAAACACTAAGTAAAGAAATAAGACAAGTGTGATAAAAGTACAAATGGGGCTGGAAATACAATCCCAATAGTAAACTACAAGGAAAATACAAAATAGCAGGAAGGTGTCAAACTTCTCTTGGATTGTCCTCCGGAGTTCCTACCTGAAGGGTAGGTACATATGGCCACCTCAGCTCTCCATTTCCTTCTGTCACCTCTAGGTACCGTCTCGTCATGAAGTCCACCTCTGGGTACCGTCTCGTCGTGAAGTCCACCTCCGGGTAAAGTCTCAACGTGAAGTCCACCTCCGGGTGCCATCCCGTTCTACAAGCCTCAACCACGATCAGTGTTGTCCATCGTCTGCATGAAACACAACAAGGTGTGGGCATAGCTCGTGCAGGGGTGAGTATAACGATACTTAGTAGGGACACCGATACCCTCAAGGTATCACTAAATCCAACAAGGATAAACCACAAAGACAGATCTCAACAGATAACCTTTATGTAGGTATATTCCCATAGATATACCTAAGTTATCAAGTAACCCATCTCAATCATGAGGAATACACAAAGGTCATTGAATCAGCTCAAACCAGGTTTTCTGTTCATGAAGATGAGAAACACAGCTGTTGGAGAAATCCTCCTCTGTCGAGTGCAGTAGTCATGTCATGACTCTGAGGCGTCACTCACTAACCTTAGACTTCTGAGGTACTCCTCCTATCGAGTATCGTAGGTCTACCACCTCTCAAAGTAGTGCTCCTCTGCCATGGGTCTTCCACCTCACACAGTAGTGCTCCCCCTCATAGCCTACAAAGGTACTCCTCTTGTCGAGTACCGCAGGTCTTCCACCTCACAAAGTAGTGCTCCTCCACCATGGGTCTTCCACCTCACAAAGTAGTGCTCCTCACTAGGCTATGTAAGTCACTCCGAATCAAATCGGACAAGTAGTCATCAGGTCTCCGCTAGCTACAATGTCCCCATACTCACTATGCTCGCATCCGGGAGGATCTGCTCCACGAGCCACTGGTCGATACTCCAAGTATCACAAATTGCCACAAAGAATTATCACAAAGGACCGCCTCATCATATGGGTCTTAACGAAATAGACGGCGCGCCAATCGGACTTCCGGTTCATGAGTTATTAGCCTCTTTGTTCCGGGGGACCGGTTGGTTTCGTATACGAACCAACCCAGCCGTATCTCAACTATACCCCGAACTCCCATGGGGTATACTCAAAGGGAAGGTTATGCTCCAAGAGTACCGGCGCCACTAACGGTTCGTCAAACGGACGTCTGAAGCCAATGATATGTCCCAATAAGGTAATGGGCCAGTAATGAGCCCGGGTCCGGTCTGACCTAGTCAGACCAACTCATCCTAACCCAAACTAGACCGACCTGGTCTGGGTCGACCCGGTCAGACTCGATGGGTCTGAACAGGCCTATTGGGCGAGTTAGCCCGCTATTTTTTGACCCGGTCCACTCGGCCTGGCCCAGCAGACCGCGAGGGTGGTTCAGCTAGATAGTCGCCACGTAGGCGGCTCGGTAACTCAGCCCGGGAGAACGGGGTGCTTCGACCAGCGACCCTGTGGGGGCGTCGCAGGCCAGTTCAGCAGGCCGGTGACTGGGAGGACAGCGGGCAGACCGCGCGGGGTGTTGGCAGGCCTGCTGGGCTCCGGCTGGCCGCAGGCGCACCAGACAGGGCGGGGGTGCGCCAGGCAGGGTGCCGAATGACGGGAAGCATGTGGGTGCGTGCCGGGTAGTGCGACAGTGCGACAGTGCGCCGCGGGGGCACCGGGCGCGCCGAGCTGGCCGCTGGCCGGGGCACCGGGCAGGACGTCAGCAAGGGCGCGGGGCACCGGGCCGGCATTGCGGTACGCCGGGGGGAGCCGGGCTGCGCTGGCAGGGCATCGGGGGTGCGCTAGCAGAGTACCGCCGGTGTGCCGGCATGGCGCCGCGGGTGCGCCGGCAGGGTGCCGCGGGTGCGCCGGCAGGGCGCCGCAGGTGCGCGGGCAGGGCGCCGCGGGTGCGCCGGCAGCGCGCCAGCAGGGGCGCGGGGCACCGGGTGCACGCTATGGGGCCGCGGGTGCGGCGTAGTTCATGGAGGTCGTGGGTAGTGAATCCTTTGTTCGCCGCCTTCGTCATCGTCGCCTCATTTCCATGCCGTCGTGGACTCATTACAAAAAGAACAACGAAGGGGTCATACCATGTTGGTTTGGCCTAGACCCTCCACGTTTAGTGTGGTAGAAATAGGTTCTCGCAAGTATGAAGCACAACAACCACCATTCTTCGTTTTGAGATAAAGGAAGAACATGGGAAATGTTCATACATTAAATAAAAATAAAACCCCTACCTCTTGCTCGTCGCTCGTTTGAGGGGTCGCGGAAGGAAGACGGTGAAGACCGTCGTTCATCGCGTCCGCCACACATCCCCAATTCTGAGATGCGTCGGTTCATTGACGATGTTGTGTAGGATAGGTTTCTGGGGATGGAATGTCAAAGAAGAATCACGTGGAAGATTGCCGTTGGCGTTCTTCACGTACTTCGTTGAAGAGGATATGATTCCCCCATGTGTTGGGTGTCGCAATACATTATCAGCGCTTCGTCGCTTGGTGAATCCGTCCCAAAACATTCTCCCAAGCTCCCTATATATAGGATAAATGGAGAGGTATGTAACCATCATGGAATTTATGACGGTTCTTTTATTTGGAACCTTAATAAATTCCAACGATGTGGTTACTTAATTTAAAAAGGGGGTCGGGTGAATTAAATTGCGTTGGCACAATTTAAGAGGTGCGTTGGCACAACTTAAGAGTGGAGGATGCCAATAAGTTTCCCCCACATAGCCTGCATCAAAACATATGATCCAAATTAATTTTATGTTGACACATAAAATTAATTGATAGTAATTAATTTCAGGTCGACGCGTAAAATTAAATCACATCAATTAATTTTTACATCGACCCATAAAATTAACTGACAACAATTTATTTTACGTCAACTCATAAAATTAATTGAGAGAAATTAATTTTACGTCGACACATAAAATTAACTGACAACAATTAATTTTACGTCATCCCATAAAATTAATTGAGTGAAATTAATTTTACATCGACATATAAAATTAATTGATGGGGGGTTTGAGAGGTTTTCACTCCCTCCCCATTAAATGGGAGTTTAGGGTGTGGCGGTTCCACCACCAACTCCCAAGTGGAGCTTCTAACCACTTTATCCGCACTGTATGTGTTTAAAAAAATAAAATAAATTATTCACTTATTTTATTTTATTAACCCACATAAAACCCCAAAAACTAACTTTCATACCAGATCATCCGCCATTGAGGTGAAAGTCTTCTTAAGAGAATATCGGTACTTCGAGTTCAACGGTGCCTTCAGAACACGATTTCGAGCACCGGTTCAAAAGTTAAAAAATGTCGCTCGTAAGTTTACTGAACGTACCAAAAAAAATGTTCGGGAAATTATTATCAGTCACCCTCAACCCACTGCGGTCAAGGTTAGGTTCTACCTAGGGGAAACACGCCCCAACAAACTCAACAGTACTCTTGGATTTTCAATTCGAGTTACCATTTAGAAATTATGAATTTTACAATAAAATAATTGTCACTTAATTATTTTATTTACGGCCAATAAATAACATTCTCAGGTGTCTCGCGCCAGCCAGCATTAGTATCTGATTAAAGGAAGCATACCCTCATGAGTTCAGCGGTGGTCTCGTATTTTTAATCCGATTTACTGTTTGTGAGTTATAAGCATTTGAAAAATAAAATAACATTATTTAATTATTTTATTTACGGTTATGCAATTTTCGGGTTTTCTCACAGGAGGCCTGTGCCGACTAAACCTAAGTCACGCCTAGGGTAAACCCTCCATCTTGAGCACAACGGTGTCCTCATATTTCTGATCCGAGTAACCGTTAAAGAGTTATTCCACTTTTTCCGGAAAACTTCTTGCACGCATTAATTTAAGCTTAACAAAACTTCAAAAAAAAATTTTGGGCACACCGGGCCTCAGAATCAGGTGCCGTTAGAAACTGTGTACTCGTAAAATTCCAAAAAATTTTAAAAAAAAAATTTCTTTGAAATTTACGGGTCTTTAAAAGGACCCCCCACCCAGTCCTCTCCTCCGCGCTGCTTTCCCATCCAGCTGCCTCCTCCTCAATAGCGGCGCCCCAGCCTCCTTCCGCACCCAGCACCGCCCAACAGCCCATCACAACACAGCAGCAGCATCCCTCTTCTCTTCCAGCCTCAACCGGCCACGCTCCAATCCACCTCCCTCCCGACCGCGCACCTTTCTAGTGAGTGATAACCAACTAGTTCTATTGACGACCGCGACCTCCCCCATCCAGTGTCACCCTTCTCATTCACGTGTGGCTCCACTTTGGGTAGACCCTTCTCCTTTCTGTATAGGGTTTTTTCTTTGTTCTTAGGGTTTTAATTTGGGGGATTTGAGTTGTTTGAGGTCCGACCTTGATAATTTTGGGTAGGTTCATTGTTTTAGGGTTTATTTGTAAATTCTTACGGTGAGTTTGACGTATGTTTTGGTTTCGCACCGATATATTGATGTTTTCTACCTCGAGGTAGGTGGTTCAATACCCTTGCATGAATTTATTAATTAATATGTTATTTGGTTTTATAAATTTGTTTTATCATCAAATTTTTTGGTGTGAAATGTATTTTGGTAGTGTGTCGACATGCATTCAAGTGAGAAATTATTATTTTGGTGTTTTTTACATGTCGTGCACCCTTGAAATTAATTTTAAACAATTTTAATAATGTTCTTTGAGCTGTTTAAATAATTTATCAAGTCATTCATGTGATGCAGATTCGGGTTTGAAATGGTTCTTGTTGTACGTTTGGTTTCAAAAGGGGAATTTAATGTGTATTTTGGTGTGATATATTTTTGGTCTTTCTTGAATTTAGCTAATAAATAGTTTAATGATTTATTAAATTATTTAGATGTCATGAAAGTGCTATTTTGAATGTGTTAAATATGTGTTTGTTTTTAAAGTAGTGTGTTTATTTAAATTAAGACATGTTCTTGGTGTAAACCATTTTTTAATCACATAGTGTTGTTTTATAAATTTTGCAAGGAATCCATTAAATAATATAGATGGTGAGAGTTGTGTTTTGAAAGCACGTAGAGGCAATGTTTGCGCAATTTGGTTGTTTGAATTGTTTTATTTCTGTTTTTATGTATTATATTTATCATTATGGTTACAGCACGTTGACAAGGTTTTTCCACAGACCTGCGATCGTCAGCTTGTGGACCCATGCGAGGCGTGTTGCGTCATCGTGATTAGTTTGAGAGTTGAGGTAGGTCCCCCACTACACTCGGCATTAAATTCAGAATTTATTAATTTCTTGATATTTTATTAATTTTAATTAATGAGAGATATGTTGTACATCTCATTCCCCTCGTTGTTTGATTTTCATGATCACAATCACCTTCTTATTTATCTAATATTGTGTTTTAAGTGTTATGGATGATAGGCAAAAGATTGCCAAGGAAATGGGCCATGAAGCACATCAAGTGGACTGAAATTCAGTCCACCGGCCAACCGGTGTGATAGCACCGGCCAGCCGGTGGACCTGGCAGAGGCATTGCCCACTGCCAGGCTCCACCGGTCAGCCGGTGGCTTGACCACCGGCCAGCCGGTGGCATCCAGCCCAAATTGTGTTTGCTACTGTCTTGCCACCGGCCAGCCGGTGGCTCCTCCACCGGTCAGCCGGTGGAGCCTGGATCAATTTGCTTCTCCTCTACCAGGTCCACCGGCTGGCCGGTGCTATCACACCGGTTGGCCGGTGGACTGAATTTCAGTCCACTTGATGTGCTTCATGGCCCATTTCCTTGGCAATCTTTTGCCTATCATCCATAACACTTAAAACACAATATTAGATAAATAAGAAGGTGATTGTGATCAAGAAAATCAAACAACGAGGGGAACGAGATGTACAACAATCTCCCCCTATTTTGTTGATCACAATCACCAAAACAATTAAAGTAAAAAACTGAAATTGAAAAGAAATGCAAAGCATGATGAAAAGGATTCTCCCCCAATCAATCAAGAAATTTCTCCCCCTTTGTGATTATCAAAATAGCGTGGGGCATAAAAATTTGATTGAGGGAAATTTTGAAAAACAAGAGATGGGATTTGAAAATCAATTGAAATTTTGGAAATTGAAAGATTTGAATCAAAAAATGAATAACAGTTTGAATTGAAAGTTTTGAATCAAAATTGAAATGAAAATTTTGAATGAAAATTTGAAACCAAGTGTTGAAATTGAAAGATTGAAAAAAAAATTTGAAATTGAAAAGCTTAATCAATCCTAACTCCCCCTAAATAAAAACAAAAAATCACCGGGGAGAGGGATTTTGAAAAGAGACAATTTTAGGCCCGGAGAGACTCGCTAGAAGGGATTTTTCAATCCAAACTTGTCTCATGGCGGGTCTTCTCCTATAAAACTCATCGGAAAAGAAAATAGACTTGGGTTGGCCGTACCGGGCATTTTTGCAATCACACTCATAAATGAGGTGCCCGAGTTTTTTACAATAATTGCAAAATTTAAAACTAGAGCTCCTCCTTACAAAAACAGTGGGTGCATGGGAGGAGGAAGCTATATTGGTATATCCTAGCCCTTGGGTGGTTTTAGATATTCATTGGGAACCTAGGAGATTGTTCAAATTTTGTTCACCTTGGGTGAACTTGGCTAGGGTCTCCCTTAGGTCTTTGATGGTTGATTCCATGGAATCAACATTTGGAAAATTTTGGATTTTAAGGGTCTACTCTTCCTTCTCTTTGAGAAGTTGTTCTTTTTCGGAAGAGAGTTTTTTCGAAATTCTTTTTCAAAGAAACAAATTTTGAAGAAAGCTCATGAAAACCATTTTCTAATTGATCTCTAGCATATTGGAGATCCTCATAAGAAATATGATTTAAAGAATTTGAATTTGAAGAGCAAGAGGAGGAGGAGTCGGAAGATGTTACCTCATTACATGCCATTAGGCATTTTGTACCTTGGTCGCTCGAGGAGGAGGAGGAGGATGATGATGAGGAGGTGTCACTCCATGTCGCCTTGATGACCTTTTTCTTTCCTTTTTCCTTTTGCGTGGCCCGTTTTTTGTTGAGTGGGCAATCGGGCTTGTAATGGCCCTTTTCGCCGCACCCGTAGCATTTTACCTTGGGCTCGGATCTTGCGGTGGGTTCTTGCTTTCGCGCCTTGCGAGATTTCTTCTTCTTCTTGTGCTTCTTCATAAATTTGTGCATTTGGCGGGCGAGATTCTCCATTTCCGAGTCGCCGCTTGATGATGAAGAAGATGAAGATGATGATGAGGAGGAGGAGCTTACTTCTTTTTGTACCTTGAGGGCGATGTTCTTTGGGGTCTTGATTGGTGTGCCCTCCTTTTGTGCTTGCCTCCTCATGGTGATCTCGTAGGTCATGAGAGATCCGATGAGCTCCTCTACCGGCATATTTTTGACGTCCTTAGCTTCTTGGATCGCCGTCACCTTTGGTGCCCATGAGCTCGGAAGGACCCATAAGATCTTCTTGACCATCGTCTCGGCTGAAACATCATCACCAAGAGATTTCCTTCCATTGCACACGTCAGTAAAGCGAGTAAACATATCGGAAATAGACTCATTTGGATGCATTGAAAATGACTCAAAATCTTGCCTATACATATCCAATCTAGTGTCTTTGACTTTGTTAGTGCCCTCATGAGTTACTTCTAAAAGTTTCCAAATTTCATGTGAGGAGGTGCAAGTAGACACTCGATTGAATTCATTTCGGTCTAGGCCGCAATGGAGAGCGTTCATGGCTTTGCCATCAAGCTCAAAATTCTTAATATCGGCGGGGGTCCATTTGGATTCGTCGGGAACCTAGGAGGATCGAAAACCTCCCTCTGATACCAAATGTTGGGTCGGAACAAACGAGGAATGATGGCAAGAGGGGGGGTGAATTTCCTTTTAAAAAATAATTAACAAATTAAAATCAAAGTTGAAATGCAGCGGAAAGTAAAGAGGCAAGACACACGAAATTGATAACGGAGTTCGGCCAAAACCCGGCCTACGTCTCCGCTCCCAACTCAACCGTTGAGAGATTCTTACCGCTTGCTTTTCAATGGTTTTAGCAAGAAACCCACTAGGTTTTGAGGTAGCACTAGGACCTATTACAGCTTGCTTTTTGTGGTTGAGCAAGAACCCACTTGCTTTTAATGGTTTAGCAAGAACCCACTAGCCTTTTTAACGGGTGAAGGCTAGCTCACCGAAAACTCAAGCCTTTTAAAAGGAAAGGCTTGAAGAAACCTCTTCACACCTTAATGGTGATGTGAGACACAAAAGAAAGAGGGGATGAGAAAAGTTTGGGGTTTGTAGGCACAAACCCAATTTTAAGCTCAAAAAGATAAATACGATAAAACCCGTAATTGGAGAAGCTTTGGGCGCCGGAGGATGATTGAAGTTGAAGACGTGCACTCCCAAGCTTCTATGATGGAGCTCCTTGGATGTGGAATTGAGTTGGAGCTATTGGGGTTCCCTTGGAGGAATGCGCCGGAGGTACGCCAAATGATCAACAAGGTGTCCGGTGGCTTGAGTTGAGTTCCGGGGCTTCCTAGGCCTTTATTTATAGGCTAGGAACCTTTAATTATCCGTTGGAGGGCTTTGGAGCCGTTCGAAAAGGCCTCGGAGCCGTTGGGAGGCTTTTTGGAGTTGACTGGTCAAAGCCAACGGCTAGTTTGACCAGGCCTACCGGCTGGCCGGTACAGCTCCACCGGCTGGCCGGTGCCTTGACAGAGGAGGAGAGATTTGGTCCAGGCTCCACCGGCTGACCGGTGGAGGAGCCACCGGCTGGCCGGTGGCAAGACAGTAGCAAACACAATTTGGGCTGGATGCCACCGGCTGGCCGGTGGTCAAGCCACCGGTGGAGCCTGGCAGTGGCCGAACTCCGTTAACAATTTCTTGTGTGATTGCCTTCTTTACTTTCCGCTGCACTTTACTTTGATTTTTAATGTGTTAACCTTTTTTTAAAGGCAATTCACCCCCCTCTTTCCATCCTTCCCGTTTGTTCCGACCCAACAACATAATATAAGATAATTAATTTTAAAATGATTATTTGGTGTAAAAAAACCATTTATTTTATACACGACACTTGAAATATTTTCTGGACGAGCGGACACCCAGTAGTGATGGAATTCCTATTTGGATTTTAAACAAAATTCACTAAATTTCAAATGATGTTCTAGTTTATTGATAAATTATTTCTTTTTATTCTTGAGCAAGCGTTTTGGTTCTCTTGGGAAATGATGATTTTCTTTAAAATTGGTGAAGTCCCGTTTGGCACATTAATAAAATAAATTGTTTTGGAAAACTCCATTTGGGGTGACTTAGAGGTGATATTTTGTGTATGTTGACTCTATGATTTATGTGTGATGTTTGTGCTTATTGATTGTCTTTGTTGACTCACCCCTTTCCTGTTTACTAAACATGTTGACATGGGAACTTGGCATAGTAATTGAATCTTCTGAGAATGATTGCTGCACTAGTTTAGATTGTGCACTGGCTAGTGAACCCAAGTATGGATGAAACTATGATAGGGGATTGGGCCCCTCGGTTATGCCATGTAGGGAAACATTAGGCGTTAGGGAATTATGACGTCATCGAGAGAAGGCATTCCATTAGGATGAGTCACATGTATAGTACGTTCTGGATTGTTCATGAGATCTGGGTATCAACCCATGTTTTCTTTAGTGTTTTTTATGTGGGGGACGATTGAGAGATCTAGTTCGGTTGTTGGCCGCTGTGTGCCACTTCTTTTCCATTTCCCTTAGTGCATGTTGTGTGTTGTGTGTGGTTTTCCCTTTGACTAACAACTGGAATTTGAATTTCTGAATTTCTCGTAGAAATGTTTTAAAATGAAATACACATGTTACTTTCAAACATTAAACTTATTTTAAATTAAAAAGGGAAATGGACAGATACTTGTCTTAAAAATGGAAGTGTGTGTGTGAAAACTCATATTTTTTAAAATATAGTTCAAACATGGAATTAGAAAATTATTTATTTAAAGGTAATGCATTGGGAAATAGTTATTTGGGAACACCTAATGAGTTTTAATACTCACACCTATAGTTTTTCCAGTTTTTTTAGTTTTGTGGCAGGTTTGACTTGAGCTAGCTCACTGTGGGTGAGAACTAGTTGTGGAATAGTGAGCAACTCTTTGAGTCGCGAGGAGTTTTGGTCATGGTCATGTTAGCTTGCTGTTATTGGTTGTTCTTTTTTTTCATTTATTTTCCTTGCTTTATTCTACTTCTTCTGCTTCTTTACTTGTCATTCATTTATGGGCCAAATAGTTCCATCTTGTTTAGTTTTGATGCCCGGCACTCGATGCCATCCCGTGGGGATCAGGAACACCTCTCGGGCCTTGACGTGGATCAGCTCAGGTGACCGGTTCAGGGTCGACCCGGGTTGGTTCCTGAAAAAATGGTATCTGAGGAGGCCCTTGTTATTTGGGGTGTTCGGTAGATGGATATTAGGTCTATCAGAACTCGAGAGGTAGGTAGTGGAAGGACGCCATAAACCCTTCCCCATTTCGAACCTCGAGTCTCCAGGGGTAGCTGAGAATTGAGTTATTGTCTCATTCTGATTTGTTTTGGATTGAGGGATGACAATGGAGGCAAAGTGATGTTACATTGTGATTTTACATGGATTAGTGACCCATGTGGAGTCTGTGTACATGGATTATGTTCTTCCTAGTCATTGATGCTTAATTGTGGCATGACCCACTACCAAGTTGCTAGGATAAGCATTACTACTAGTCCCTCTCTTCGATGATTTGATGCAAGTTGTGTATTGTCTTGGTTTTGGTGGGTGTAAGTGCACTTTTGAAAATGAAAAGGCGTTTTTGAAAAGAGAACGTTTTCTTTTAAATGGATTTAAATTTGTGAAAGGGATTTTTAAAATAGAAAGCTCTTGGAATAAAAATTTGGCGTTTGCTCAGAACTGGTAGAGATATGGTTTGAGTGAAACCTCGGGTACTCTATATGAACATTAGCACATGAGAGGGAATTCATGGGAAGTGCATTTTGGTGTGCTTAGATGAAAGAGGATGAAGACATGTGCAACGTTTCATGGGATTACCGGGGTGTGCACTTGGAATTAAAGGCTTGACCTTGTTTTTATAAAGTGATTTTAAAAAGGGAAAATGATCTTTGGAAAATTGAATTTGGTTTGGAAAGTGACCTTGAATAAAAGAGGATTAAAAATCTAAAATGAAAAAGGTAATTTTGGTTGGGTTTACATTTGGTTGTTTATTTTGAACTGGTTTTTTTGGATGAAGGAACTTTCTTTGATGTTGCTTCAGCTTGATATTGGTTTTGGTTCTGTGTTTCATTTGTTGTTTAAATAATGCCACCAAGAAAGGTCCCCAGAGTTTCCAATAAGTCATGGCTAGTTTTTGGTCCTTCTTAGACATTGTCTGTACATGACGGTGATTGAGTCCTATTAAAGGTAGTTATGTGGTTTGAAGTGGTTGAGTGTGTCTTCAGGGTATTGGGAACTCCCGAAGCTGTCAGAGTGCATGTTGTTTCGGGTATGTTTGAAGGTCCATCTCTGGAAGTATGGGAGTTGCTCGAACCACCATCAATGCAAGTTGGGATGACATGGGATGTCTTTAAATTTGTCTTCGTCTAATTATTTATACCTGAATAGGTTAATACGAAGAAAATAGAAGACCTTATGTGCATTCAACAAGGCCAAAGGGTGGTGAAGGCATTTGTTAACCATTCCAAGTATCTTGTGTCCTTTTCATTGGAGGTAGCATCAGAGGATTTGATTAAGACTTCCCTCTTCATCGGGGGTCTCCGTCTAGAGATCAAGGAGTGGTTCCTCCCTTCTTGGGACCATTGTTTTGAGATGTTGGTGGATGAGGTGAATTTAGCTAAGTAGGTATCCGGAGCATAGATGCTTGGAAATCCAGTATATCTAGTTACTCATGAAGCTTCCCCATCTTGTGAGTAGGATGTGCTAGAGGAACTTGTTCCAAAAGATTCCTCTGTAATGACTTTGTCTTCTAGTTCATCAGACCGTTCAGTGGTGTGCCACTAGTGTGGCCGGTTCAGGTAGGTGAAGTTGTCATGTCGCTCCCCTCCGAAGACTGCCATCATTGCAGGTGTCTAGGTTGTCTCGAGAAGTATTATAGGAAGCGTCGCTTGAAGAAGAAGCTATGACTAGAGGAATTCTAGTTTCTGGCTATGAGGCAGGAGATGCGTCAGCCATCAGAGCCCCAGCCACAGGTCTTGGGGTGAAGCTCACGCGCAGTCAGGAGTTTCTAGGGGTGTGAAGCCTTGGTCTGGGTATTGTGTTCCATGATGGCAGTGGAACATTTAAAGTATTTTCGTTATTTCTTTTTCTTCTGTTAAAGTTTTGACGTTCTTGTATCTTCATTGCGTCATCATGGAGTTATAATAAGAATGTTCTGTTGTAGTCCAATAGTTATGTTTTTCGGATTATGGTTTTCTGAATCGTGCATTTTCATAGAAGTGTGTCTGACTCTTGTATAGGTTGGTCTTGGTTCGGAGGTGTTCATTTGGAGATGTAAGTTCATGTGAAGGAGTTAAATATTATAGTTATACGTGGGTTTACTATCTGAGTTAAGTTCTTCTTGTGGTTTTTTCTCCAGTATTTGGACATTTGGTCCAGGTTGAGAGTTTTAAGGTTTAGTGGGGGTGTTCGCTCGTGCTATAGAAGATACTTTGGATTGGTTGGGAGTTCCTGTGTCGCCCCCTCCCGGGGTGGTATGTTTGGCTATTAAAATTTCCACACTAGCTGTGTTCTTGTGGTGGGGAGAACCCTCTCATGTTCTCCCATTCTCTTATGTTGTGGTTTCTTCTTGTTTTATTTGGGAATGGATTCTTGTTTGGTCCATCCTTTGGTAGGGTGACTTTCTGGGTGCAGAAAGTGTCTATGGTAGGGAAAATTGTCACACCCGGACTTCTTAAATTATTTATATTGTATTATTTCTTGGCTCCATGTCATCGCTCCAAGGTCTGGACTGGGTCCCGAATTAATTTTTTTTGTCATTTAGTATCTTTCGTGGGTTTCAGACCCACGCGCGGTCACCGCACAATAGGCGTTGGTCGCGTCGTTAGCCGGGTGTCCGTGGAAGTATCTAAGGATTAAAATAAATAAAGTTTATATAAATAAAGTTGGTTAAATGGTTAAGTTACAATAATAATAATGTATTACATAATTGATAATGTTAATATTGATAAAGTGTTATTGTTGTTATTATTTTTCTTTTTATTATTTTTGGTTATTATCATCTTTATTATTATAACTTTTATGGTTATTATTATTATTATTATTATTTTATTGTTATTCTTTATATTATTATTACTTTTATTATTATTTGTATTATCGTTATTATTCTTTACAATATTATTATTATTATTGTTAATACTAATATTACTATTTATAAAATTACTATTATTATCACTATTATAATTGAATTAAAAAAATGTTATCCCTAGTATCTACCTTCAAACCCAAAGCACCCCCTTTTTTACCACATCTGCAGTGTGACGCCATCATTCCCTGGTCTAGCATTGTGTGCCCCGTCCCCGGCCCCTACTCCCTTGCCCTCAACCTGCATCCTACCTCCGCATCCCAGCCGTGCTCCTCACCTCAAGGATTCCCCTCCACTCGACCTCACCCCCCTATTTACACCCTGCACAATGGCGCCTCCCAGTGCGAGCCTCCCCCTCCCCACAATCCAGCCTCCTATTTGGTCCACCTCCCCCATCCGACACCTTTTCCTTACGGTGGTGCCCCATCCGACTACCCTCTCTACATGTGCATGCCAGGCCCCCCTACCCGGTCCTCTCCTCTATGCCGCCTTCCCATACGAACGCCTCCTCCTTAGCAGTGGTGACTTGACCTCCTCCCGCACCCATCGCCGCCTAGCAGCCCCACACAGCATAGAAGAAGCATCCCCCTTCTCTACCGGCGTTGACCAGTCGCACTCCGGTCCACCTCCCTCCCAGCCGCGCACCAGTCCGGTGAGTGAGAACTGACTTGTTCCGTCAACGACCGTAACCTCCCCAACCAGTGTCCCCATTCTCTTTCTCATGTGGCTCCACATCAGGTAGACCGTCCTCCTTCCATTCTAGGGTTTTTTTCTTTGTTCTTAGGGTTTTGATTTGGGGGATTTGAGTTGTTTGAGGTCCGACCTTGATAATTTTGGTTCAGTTCATTGTTTTAGGGTTTATTCATGTTTTCTTGTGGTGTTTTTATGTGCATTTTGGTTTCGTACTGATATATTGATGTTTTCTACCTCAAGGATGGTGGTTCCATACCCTTGCATCAAATTTTTAATTTAATATGTTATTTGGTTTTATAAATGTGTTTTATGATAAAATTTTGTGGTGAGAAATGTATTTTTGTAGTGTTTTTAAATTCGTTCAAGTGGGAAATTATTATTTTGATGTGTTCACCTTGTGGTGCACCCATTAAATTAATTTTTAATTATTTTAATAATGTTCTTTGACTTGATTAAGTAATTTATCAAGTCATTCATGTGAAGCAGATTCAGGTGTGATATGGTTCTTGGTGTACGTTTCGTTTCAAAAGGGGGATTTTATGTGTATTTTGGTGTGAAGCCTTTTTGGATTTTCTTGAAATGATCTAATAAATAGTTTAATGATTTATTGAATTATTTAGATGGCGCGAAAGTGGTATTTTGAATGTTTTTAATATGAGTTTGTTTTTTAAATTAGTGTGTTTATATAAAATAAGACATCTTCATGGTGTAAACCCTTTTTGTGTCACTTAGTGGTGTTTTATAAATGGTGCAAACAGCCCATTAAATAATTTAGATGGTGTGATTTGTGTTTTGAAAGCATGTCGAGGTGGTTTTTGCGCTGTTTGTTCGTTTGAATTGTTTTAAGTCTGTGTTTATGTATTTTACTTATCATTGCTGTTACAGCACATTGAAAAGGTTTTCCCACGGTCCTGTGATCATTATCTTTCATGCCCAAGCGAGGAATGTCGCATCATTGTGATTGGTTTGCGAGTCGAGGTAGGACCCCCACAACACTTTCCCTTAAATTTAGAATTTATTAATTTCTTGATATTTTATTAATTTTAATTAATGAGAAATAATATATGCTAATTAATTTTAAAATGATTATTTGTTGTAAAAAGAGACGTTTATTTTATAAACGACACTTGAAATATTTTCTTGACGAGCAGACACCTAGTTGTGAAAGAATACCCATTTGTCTTTTAATCATAATTCGAGGAAATTAAAATGTAGGTTTGGTTTTTTGATAAATGATTTATTTTGAAGCATGGGCAAGTGTTTTGGTTCTCTTGAGAAATGAGGGTTTTCTTTAAAATTGGTGAAGGCCTGTTTGGAACTTTAATAAAATAAATTTTATTGGAAAACTCACTTTGGGGTGACTAAGAGGTGATATTTGGTGTACATTGACTCCATGATTTGTGTTTGATGTTTTTGCTGCTTGATTGACTTTGCTTACTCACCCAGTTTCTGTTTATTATATGTGTTGACATGGGAACATGGCATAGTAAGTGAATCATCTGAGAACAATTGCTACAGTAGTTTAGATTATGCACTGGCTAGTGCCCCCTAGTACGAATGACACACTACTAGGGGATTGGGCCCCTCGGTTAGGCGACGTAGTGTAAAACTAGGAATTAGGGCATTATGATGCCATCAAGAGTAGGCATGCCTTCCGGATGAGTCACATGTATAGTACATTTTGGATTGTTCACAAGCTCCTAGGTTTGACCCATGTTTTCTTTATAGTTTATTTTTTATGTGGAGGACGATTGAGCGGTCTAGTTCGGTTCCTGGACCTGGTGTACCACTTCTTTTCCATTTCCCTTAGTGTGTGTTGTGTTTTGTGTGTGGTTTTCCCTTTCACTAACAACTGAAATTTGAATTTCCAAATTTCCTGAAGAAAAGTTTTAAAATGAAATACACTAGTTCCTTTCAAACATTAAACTTGTTTTAAATTAAAAAGGGAAATGGACTGTTACTTGTCTTTGAAATGGAAGTGTGAGTGTGAAAACCCATATTTTTTATAATTTAGTTCAAAACTGAAATTAGTAAATTCTTTATTTAAAGTTAGTTCATTGGGAATAGTTGTTTGGGCACACCTACTGAGTTTTAATACTCACGCCTATAGTTTTTCCTATTTTTTTAGTTTTGTTGCAGGTTTGACTTGAGCTTGCTCGCTATGGGTGAGCGTTGGCTGTGGACTGGTGAGCGACTCTCAGAGTCTCGATGAGTTTTGGTCGTGGTCAGGTTAATTTTCTTTTATTGGTTGTTCTTCTTTTTTTGTGTCATTTATTTGCCTTGATTT
The DNA here is from genome assembly GCA_963277665.1 of Viscum album. Classification (NCBI taxonomy): domain Eukaryota; kingdom Viridiplantae; phylum Streptophyta; class Magnoliopsida; order Santalales; family Viscaceae; genus Viscum; species Viscum album. The sequence continues at coordinate 369,450,080 of OY728146.1, forward strand.
ATTATACTTCTTTCGTTGCTTTAAATGTATTTCATTTATGGTTCAAATCGTTCCCTCGTGTTTAGTTTTGATTACCCACATTATTTTCCAGCCCGTAGGGATCAGGAAATCCTCTCAGGCCTTACCGCAGATCGGCTCAGGTGACCGGTTCAGGGTCGACCCAGATTGGTTCGTGGAAATGTGTACATTTCAAAATAACCTAATCGCAATTTTCCCACGATTTCATATCATTATGAGGTCTTATTATATGTTTTGGACTATTGCATTCATGTTTTAGTGTTTAAAACATGAAAAACTTTATAGGTATAATGGGGAAACTATAACTCAGAATGACCTTCCAGTGATTCCGACATTTCCCAAATAAATAGAAATCCATTTTCCACAAATTTCACGTTAATATTAAATTGTTTTTCATGTTTCTCCCCCGACAGAAGTTATTAAATTCTTCTATACATTTACAATCTATTTACGAATCCATTCTGACAACACCACATGACGTATTGTCAAGTTGCCTATGTGTAGATGTTAAAAATTACACAATATTGATTATTCCATGATTTCACATAAATATAAGGATTTTTTTATTATTGGTACTCTTACAAGCACATAATAGTACTATGAAAAACTAAAAATGTGTTTCTGTGAATCATTGGAAAACTGTAACTTGGAATGATGTGTCATTAGTTTCTATATCTCAAACATAAATTAATGGGTTTTCCTCAAATTTCATGTGAATTTGGAATCAATTTAATTGTGTTTACCTCATGAAATACATTTTCAAAGTCTTAAGTGCATTTATTAACTATTTTACAAGTCATCTTAACCACACCACATGTCATATTGACATTTTTTTCATGATTAAACATAATAAATAACTCAATGGTCATTTTCCAATGATTTAACATAAATATTAGGTATTTTTATATGGTTTTCACCATTGCACAGATGTTTTAGTGTTTTAAAATACTAAAAATGTATTTACTAGTATCCTAGGAAAACTGTAACCCAGAATGATGATCCATTGGTTTATAAATTTCCAAAATCAATGGATAGTTGTTTTCCTCTTATTTCGTGTCAATACGATGTTTTTTACCCAATAATACATGTTTTTAAAGTCAGAGAGACCATTACAAATAGATTACTATGTAAAACTAGATCATATGAGCATGAATTGTATTAAAATCATGGGGTAATGATATATAATTTCCCTTTTATCTATATAAATCATCCAAATGTCAATCTAGAACAAGATCTGGTTAGTATGACTTGAATTTCATGTTTTCAATATAAAAGTTTCATTTTGGTTTTATTTATAGATGTTTTATGTGTTCCTTGAAAATGTCTAAATGATCAATGAAATTTATAACATATTCTCTTGGATAATCTATATGCCCAGTAATTTCCTTGGGGGTCATATTGATTATTCGTTGAAATATAATAACTAAATAATATTACATTTCAAACCGACATTTCTCTTGTATTTTCCTATAAGAGTCTTGTTCTTGGACTTTTCATTTCAACCTTGCAATTTCACTTTGTGATTTCATGTAAATGAAACTACTTGAAACCCCATTGGTTGTAGGAGAAACTAATGGTGATGTTCTACAAAAGACTTTTATTGAATTATATAAAGAACACTTCCCACATACATGTATGTGATTCTACTTCCCTAAAATAACTACAATTGAATCATTATGGTAAACCAATGATGATTGGAAGGGGTTTGCATCCCAAAATTCATGAATTTTAACATATTAATACAAAAATATTAACAAATATTTATTTTAAAATATCTCATCTTCATAATATTATCTAATTAATAATTTTTAAAATATTAATTTTTGTTATTTAATTCATATAAATAATATTGAAATATATGATATAAGAACAAACAATTCTTAATCCCAATTAATTTGGGCCATCTAGATGTGTCGAACAATGCCAAATTTATATCTTCTAATCCATGTTTTATACCCCATTTTAGTTGGTTTAAGTTTTTTTTTCTATAATATATCTTTTATTATTATGTTTTTATAATAGTGAAATTACATGAAATTGTAGTAAAAAGTACTTACTCCCATATCCTTGGTAGGGTAATTCACAAAACTGCTATTGGGGTCCTTATGTTCTCCAAACCACATCATTTAATTTCCTAAATAGTGACCTAATTTAGTATCCTTTGTGAACAAATATACATTTTAGAAAAAACCTTCTCATATAAAAAATGGTATAAATAAAAATAAATAAAACGTAAACCGTATTTTTGTTTTCTAAAAAATCTCCGAGATCCAACACTGTGAGGAATCACTTGTTTCTCAATATTCAAAATGCTTTTTTAATAATTACCAAAAAAACTGCAACATTAACAAAAATTATAAATTTTTTTGTGTTTATTTTATTAAGATACTCTAAATTATGAAATTAGCTCATGAGATGTATCTCTGTTAATATCAACAAATAACTATGATTTTATACAATTAATTCCTCCATTAGCATTCTTATACAACTATTGTGAGCTCTAAGATTTATTATTAAAATAATTCCATGATATCCATTTAAAATAACTCAATTTCTTGTGCACACGTTTTAGAGTCCATGGTCATGAAATGGAGTTAGGGACATCAAAATTAAAAAATACATATGAAAATATAAAACATAATAATTCATAAGTATATTATAAAATAATACACATTTATTTTTTATCAATTATCAAGGAATATGAAATTAATATTATCGTTACTTGAGTATCCATGTTTTAATTTTTTTCAAGATATAAGAATATGTCTCCAATCATTATAATTAATGGTAATGATCACCATATAAAAATAATGATTCCAATGAATCATCCCAAATATTTTTGATGTGTCACTGGTCATTAACCGAAACTCATGAAATGGAATGATAATCTTGATGTCCTTTAAGTCCCATATGTCATCTATATTAATATTTATAACCCTTCTATGCTTACCATTATCTATTTGAAAAAGTAATTAAACAATCAATAAAATATAAAAACAGTTGTACTATAAAATACATAATAGTAATGATAACTCATCAATACCTCTTATATGGAGGGGTGAAAAACTACTCAATAATTGAAGGTGAATCTTATAGTTGGATACCAAAAAATCTATAGAAACTAATACTGACAGTTGTATTGGGTACAATAGAATCACTTGAATCCACTGAAGCTAACGATAGTGGTGGTGTACTCCAAGATTTTGGTCTGCTATGATAATGAGTTTTTTCTTATAATCCCTGTAATTAAAATGGTTAATATATATTAAATGTATAAAACTTCAAAAACCAATAATATTTTTTAAAAAAACAGGAGAAAAGTATATATGAATGAAACACATAGAAATGAAAAATTATAATATACTTTCATTACAAATGTATTCATTATATTATCTTCATATTAATTTTCTTAATTATTATCAACCTCCATTAAGACTGGTGCTTCGTTTTCACCATGTCTTGTATGTTATAATAATTTGATATTGTTAGGGAAAAAATAAATATTTTTTGGTTGAGAATCATCACTATCACATTGTACATATTGATCTAAATCACCCATAACATATAGGTATCCTGGCTGTTATTGTACAAAAACACTCCATTCTTCATGTATTTCAGTATCCACATAATAAAACACATTAACTTATAAATCCATGATAAATTGATCATTATTTTCATGCTCACTAGTGTGAATCAAGAGATAGAATTTGATAGAGTAAAATTTAACAAATCATTCATTATACCCCTATCAATGTAGACCCACATTCATTTGAATAAGACAATTCAAAACTAACCATGATAGTTTCATTCAATTATATCTTTTATCATTCTATAGTATCACACCTCTGAAAGTGTAAATATAAGCATAAATTTTGTTTTCAAGACTTCTTTACAATAAATTTTATGACACCTGTAGAAATGACTATTCTAGGAATCAAATCTATTGGCTTGTCTTAGAGGGCCTCATCCAAAAATATCAACTCATTTTATATTTTACATTTAGTTTAAAAATTAATTATCTTGAAACAAAAGATATTAGTTGTTACTTTTAATGGAGAAAATATAACAATATGTCAATACTATAGATATGAGTATATAATTACATGAAAATAAAATAGTAATATAATCTCATTATTAATAGCTTTTGTAAATTCCATCTCATTTCATGCTTAACACCGTAGTCAGCCCTTTTTTTCAAATTCAATTCTTAAATAAATGGACATAAAATTTTAATATTGAGTAGAAAAATCTTTTTTCTTGTAGCAGATCCAATACAGTCATTGTTAAATTTGTCCCATTTCAAATTAATCATCTAATATTTGGAAATAAAAATTACTACAGTTTAGAATGTACATTATTGGAGATTTCATCAACATGTCCAACATGATGGAATCTAGTCTTAATCTCATCCAAATACCTAGAACATAAGTTCAGTAATGCAACAACTATGTAACCTTCAACCATAGAGCCTACTGTTTAACATATATTCCTCACATATCATTTCAAATGAACTACATACCTAATAAAAAAGTAAGAAATATATTAAAAAAACTACACATTTTTTTATAAAATATATTTCACCAATAAAAATAATAATATTATCAACATACCTCTTAATTGGATACATTTATCGATAGTGTACTTGTTCATCATGTTTATCTTCCTCATCAAATAAAATATCTTATAAATCATTATTATGAATAATTAAGGGGAAAATAACATATAAAAATAAAAAAGTGACAAAAATATCCTTCATGAACATTATCTAGCTCATCTCTATTTTATTTTTTCCATAAATGTATTTGAAAAATGTAAAAAACTATATGAGAACCACACTACTTTTTAGGTAACAGATTACACAATCCCAATGACAAAAACTGCTCCATCAGGATATGTGAGTCATGACATTTCAATCCATGTATGTTTTAGTGTTTTAAGTCAACTCACGTTGATGTGTTAATTGAATGTCCATCATTAACTCCTTTATTATTTAATGCTCAAATGAACTCATATTTTTCAGGATTTTTCTTTGTAAAAATATTCAAAGGATACATTAAATTCTAATTTTCACACAAACCAGGCTTCACATTCATTGACTCCAAATCCTTACTAGCATTAATGTGATCCATCGATTTACCCTTGTCAATAAGAAGTGCAATAATTATGTTATCACAATTTTTCTTCTCATTACTCATTATGTTAACATTATAAATTTTTAAATTAAAGATCTAATAAGGATGTTGGAAAAATATACTCATTTTCTTCCATTTTTATGATCTGGTTACTTCAGATATTGGACCTCATACCCTTTCCCCCATCTTCAAACTCATTACATTTTCACAAAATTTCAATGAAATTCATGAATTCTCTAATGATTTATAAACTAGATAACGGATTTTGTGGATTTATCAATTAAATATCTCCATTTAATTGGGAATTGATAAACCTAAAATTTTGATAAGAATAAATAAATCATGGATGAAACATAAAAAAATATTTTTTATATATAAGTTAATCATTAAGGTTCAAAATCAAAATAAAAAACTGGAAAAGACAAACTAGTTTGAGTGTTCCAACAAGATAAAATTTCTAGTATAGGAATGTCACTAATTTTCAACATTAAAAGGACATCCATGTTGAATATTTTCTTCAATGACGCATTATATGTTTATGTTCCATAATCCCATAATTCTAACACTTATTTTATTAGAGTTTGATGGTATATATAAATTTCTTTTCTATGAATTGTCCTTCTTGAAATAATCATAAAAATAATAAAACAATTATTTTTCATAAAATCCATATATATATATATTATAGTGGATCAAAACAATTGAAAAAATTGCAATAATTATTACTTAAACTACCATATGGGTCAAACCCATGAGAAGCCAACCCTTAACATACATTCCAAGGATCTAGTGAAAAAAAAATTATATATATGAACCAATCATCATTAATGATGTTGACTATTTTGGATGTCTCATTAGGCCATTGTTGTTATCCTGAGAATTCCACTTCATGTCATATGTAGTCTTAAATTACATGAATAATATTTTGAATCATTATTTTAGAGGAAAGAAACAAAACACCTTTTCGCGAGTTTTCTTCCTCTATTTCTTGATGGGTTGGACTGATTTGTACTCTCATTATTGTTCATTGTATTCCATCTTCTTGTATGATATATTATCCATTCTTAATTATCATACACTTCTCTATAGTAAAGTATGTAATCATTAGGGCATGTTTTTATTTTTTTATTGTCATGTGTAAGTTTGTTGATGAATTTTATTTATCTAATATAACGATTCATATATATTAGATTCCCTAAATACATTATGATGAAATTCTAAAGTCATTGACATTAATTTGTTATTAACCACTTATAGAAAATTGATATGAGACATCTTATGTAGAAAAGTAATCATTGAATACATGGCACACCCTTTAAACAATTCCTTTTCCCATCCTCAACTATGTCATGAAGCCAATTTTTTATTTACTAAAGATATGAACAAGATTTATCTATTTAGGATCAACTAAAGGTTGTTTTGATCTACTAAAATATTTTAAATTTTATACTAAAAAGGAAAATGCATCCTTTACAAAAATTTGAACTTAATTCCCTTATGATGGGTCGTTTTTTATTTCATTGATGTGATAATAATTGGTTTGACTAGTAATAACATCTGATTCACCATCGAAAATCCAACAAACATACTGAGAATGAATTTGATTTTGTATTAAATTCCCATAAAATTATTTTCTTTTTAACCATCACATGAATTTTCAATCAGGACATGAACATCTTATTTTTCCATCCACTGTTCAGTTTGAAATTTCATAATCAAAAAATTCATGAGTGATTTTCTTCTATGGGACACATAATCTATCTCGCAAACACATTACGTCTATGTTAAATGACCCCCGTTCCAGACCAAAGTCTATAAAGTGGTTTCAGTCATTCATATTTCTTATGATCAAAACAAATGAATCACATGATCATCCAAAAACCAACATGTAAATCATACATAATAAACCTCATCTCACCACCAACACCCTCACATAAAAATACAACTTTCGCATCCATTCATAATTATCAATAATAAATATCCCCATTGGGGCCACATTCCAAAATGAACATTATATAAATAAATGGTATCATCACTGAGGGAAACGATAATTTCAAATAAAATTAGTTTGTAAAAATTTGAAACATTCCATTGAAAACATTCACAGAATTCCAGGATAATTTATCATCCATTTAAACTATACCATGTAAACACCATTTAAATCAATTTATAAATGAAACATTTCCCTTTATAATCATTTACGAATAATAAAAAGGATGAAAAGTATTACAAAATATCCCATGAATAATTCCCACAAATTTTTCACAACTAGACATTTTTAAAATCACCAAGCCCCTATTTAAAATAAATTCTTTTATCAAACATCACATTGAAACTCCTAAATTTTTTTGACAGATACAATAATTCATTTTTAAAAATAATTCACATGCAACAACATCATACCAAGTGTTGAATTATGAAAACCTATCTTGAAACCCCTCATAGATGACACATATAATGTAAATTTGGATTGAAAAGGTGTTAATGTTAGTGTTTGGACTTGGATTATAATTTTATTTATTATTTAAAATCCCTCATATATATATTTTTATATTCGATAGTCTATAGTACATATATATAGAATATATATATATATATATATATATATATATATATATTTTCTCTTCATCTTTTTTGGTTCACTTAAAGTCGTTACAGTACCTTCCCCCCATGGTAGCATCTACATCACATGGTAGTTGTAACATCTTTTCCATAGAGTCACCCTTTTTATCATTTTCATGTATGAAAACATAGCTTGAATGGTTTTTCATTATAGAAGTGGAATAATATCCAATAATTATAATGAATTATCCTCTCTAGTTCCCAAACAGCATGGATCTAGTAGCACAACTCTCATTTAACCGAAGTCCCCAACTCTATGTATGATAAAATTTCATAAGTGATGGTGGAAATGAATGACAGTATCCAGATAAATTGTATCATCATACTATATTCTTCAATCACCATAAAATCTCGGGTACCCTATTTTGATACCTTCTTTAGAACATAAAAGTCTAACTAGAGTGATAGATGATTCCTACTACTCCTAGGTAATTATTTTTCGTCAAAAAATTAATAAAATTTTCTAGTACCAATTAACATTTTATATCTCTACTTCAAAACCCCATGATACAATCAGTGTTAAATTATGATATCACATCATAAAATCTATATCCATATAAAACTAGGAAATTTATATTTCTACAGAGATGTGATGTTTTTTTATTTTTATTCATAAAAAATTATGACCCTTTGATTATTTATTATTTTTACAGACTTCTTAATTGATTATTTACTTTTAAGGGTTTTTCATGATCTAATTTCATTATAAATTTATATAAAACATATAAAACATATTATTTAATTAATATTTAAATTAAATTTTATTTTTTGCCAATGTGACTAAAATTTTAAATATGCTCTATTTACATGTATTTTTATAATTTAGAAAATTATAATTTTATTTTATTTTTTCACTTTTCATATATTTCTAAAAAGGTTCTTAAATTTCTATGTATACATTAGTTCTTTGAATGAATTATATATAGTTTAAAATATCCTAGGAAATATTCTGTTTGTTTCACATGATATTCATAATACTGGTGAATGATTTACTTTCATATTAGTGTTTATAACTATTGAAATGCAAAGTTATATTATGTCATGAAATTAAGAAGTATCTATATAGAAATTACCATTAATCATAAATAATTTGGTAACATATATGCAGAAAAGATTCAGGGTATTTCTTTGGAAGAATAATTGCCATACTGTTTTGTATATAAATAAAGGAAGAGGAAAACAGTGGAGATAAAAAGACAAGGAATGCATTAAATGTTGGATCATTATTGTTGAATTAATTAGGAAATTTTGGTTTCCTAAATATTCCTTGATCAACATCATTTCGAAAAGGGTGAATGATCACATTTCCACACTATCCATCTTCATTGACATCAATAGATAGTCTAGCTGGTTTGTTATATATAGATGTTTCAATAATTATAATCTCACACTATTAAACACCACTAAAAATAGGCATTTAATGCTATTATAAACAGACTTTATTAGAACGAGAGATTTTTTGACTACCAGAGAATGTTTAAAACCCCTATTAGTTTATCACCACAAAAAAAGCATTGAAAACGGGGTCCCTAACAGCACTAAAAAAGAACTAAGAAAAGGGATCATTTATCATCGCTTTTAGTATCACGTATAAATGAAAACATTTATCAGAACATTTATCTATCACTGATAAGGGGGACCTTTATCGGTGATTTTAAAAGCATTGATAAAGGCCCATACTATAGTGTTCTGTAATAGCACACTCCAGTACCATCAAAATGTACTATAACAGTACCCCACAACACCAAAAACAAGCTAGATATCAACAAAATCAAGTACCAATACATAATTTAAATGCAATGAAATTTAAATCAATAATACAAGAAAAAACACTATATTATAGACATTTCATGCATTGGTTTATACAAATAAATAAGTACAAATTATTACATACATTTAACAACATATTTATTCTTTTGTGTTTTTATCCTTACCCTGAATCGTGATATTAGAGAACAATTGACACCTTATCAAGAAAATGATCACACATGTATAAGAAAAAAATTATTATGTTTGTAATAATATAAATAAATAAATTAATAGAAAGCAGTTATTTTACTTAAATTGATATCAATTTAAAAAAAAGACTCACTTGGTATCATACTGATCAGGCCATGCACCGGATTGAGGGATGGTTAATTCCACCACATCCCAAATAATATTTTTTTCATTTTCCAAAAATAGCAAAACAATCCAAATGTGTTTTCTTGATTTCGAGTACATCACTTTTAGTTTTAACATAAATTTAATATCAAAATGAAAACATGCACTTTTACTCAAACCAGTCACATCATGTCTCGGTATGATGTGAGACTAATTATTATATTTCAAAAATCACTTATGAATTTATTTCCTAAATTATCTAGAAAATTCAAGTGTGTTTTTTTAGTTTTTATCAAGTGAATCGTTTCGATCTAAAAGGATGATTTTAAACTGATAACATACACATTGTGTCATAATGGACACAACATTTATCTAATTTAGGTGTGGATGATTCTTATACACAAAAAATGACATATGGATCATTTTACTAAATTGTCAAAACAATACAAATGTGTTTTCTCTTTTTTGAGTAGTTCAACTGTCCTTTTTACTAATTTTGATGTCAATTTGAAATAAAAATAGTCACATGGAGTTATACCGATCATAGTGTGCATTATATTTAGGTGAGGTTGATTCCCATACGTTTAAAAGATCATATGCATCATTTTCCAAAAGTATCAAAACAATCCAAAAATGTGTTTTAAGGTTTTGAGTAAGTTAATAGTATTTTTTACTAAAAATATATTTTTAAACTAAAAACACTCATTTTGACTTATACTGATCACAATGGGTATCGGTTTGAGATGAGAAAGATTCCTACATTTCAAAAATGGCTTGTGAGTTGTTGTATTAAATTATCAATAAAATATGAGAATGTTTACTTATTTTTCAATGAGTGAAACTTTTTTAATGAAAAGGTTTATTTTAAACTGATAACATATATATTGAGCCATAGTCAACACATCGTGTATCATATTGAGATTCATATGATTTTAAAAACTCAAAAAGGACATTCATATCATTTTCTAAATGTTTCAAAACTATCCAAATCTGTTTTCTCGGTTTTGAGTAGGTCAATTGTCCTTTTCATTGAAAATGATATCAATTTTATATAAATACGCAGATAGAGTAAAATAGGACACATCGTGTGTTGTATTATAGTGAGGATAATGACTATACATCCTAAATGAAATATGTATTGTTTTATTAAATAATCAAAACAATATGTATATTTTTTCTCGATTTTGAGTACATCACTTGTATTCTTTGTGAAAATGTAATTTTAAAATTGAAACACATAATTTGACTAATACTAATCGCATCACTTATTAGTGGAACTGGAGGATAATTGTTAAATATAACATATGATTTATGAATCTATTTTATAAATTATCAGGTAAATACAAGAACTTTTTTTGGGTTTTAGTGAGTGACACGTTTTGAACAAAAATGTTAATTTTAAACTGATAATGGACACATTGAGTCATATCGGGCCCATAGTTTATAGGATTGAGGTGAGGACAATTACTAAATGTCATAAATAAAATATGGACCATTCTACCTAATTATTTGAATAATCCAAATTCGTTTTCTTCATAAAGAGTATGTCTATTTTACTTTTTATTGAAATTGGTGTTAATTTTAAATAAAAATATGCCCTTATAGTCATACATATCACATTTTCTGTTGGATTGAGGTGAGGATGATTCCTACAAATACAAAATAACTTATGGAGCATTTTACTAAATAATAAAAACAATTTGAATGGGTTTTCTCATTTTTGAGTGCTTCAATTCTCATTCTCACAAAAATTACATTTTAAACATGAAACACACACATTGGCTCATACTGATAAAATTGTGTATCGGTATAATGTGAAAATGATTCCTACACATCATAAATGATTTTTCAATATGTGAACTATATTTTCAATAATCGTTTTCTCGTGTTATCAGTATAGATTGAGTGAAACTTTTTGAAATACAATTTATCTTGTAAATTTATAATGGACCAATTCAGTCATACCAAGAATATCGGGTATAGGATTGAGTTGTGGTGGATTCATGCATGTCAATATGACTTATATATTATTATCTTTATGTATCAAAACCATATTAAAATTTATTCATGGTTTTGAGTATATATGAAATAATTTATTCACTACAATTAATGCATGTTTTAAATAAAAAGATGTAATTGGAGTCATACCAGTCACATCAAGTGTCATATTGAAGTGTGGATGATTCTTATATGACCAATAGTCTGAAAGAAATCCTATCTTTTAGTGTTACCTAGAATCTCATTATCTTTATTTTTCAAACTGCCTTCAATTTGTATTAATTCAATGTTCATAGGAAATAAGCCATTATCACTATTGAAACTGATAAGAGTACAAGAATATAAATATCCCATTATATCAAGACAATTAACTACAATTGGAAAATGATCTACATCTACTCTTCCAAATTTCAATAGGAAATGTTTTTTCTATGAATATAGACTCAATATGTAGTGTCGGGAGGTCGACAGATAATGGGAATGGAAAGTGTGTTAACATTGGAATTGGGAAAGATTTTATCTCTTTCATGGCATCTTTCATATAGTTTAATGAAAAATATTACATCACAAATGAAATTTTTTTAAAAAAAAAAAATAAGTATAAGATAGAAATGATAAATAAATTAACATAAAAATAGTAGATAAATGAAAAAATTAATTAAATAAGGATAATAAGTTCACTATTTCATGATGGATTTATCCATTCTTGATGCATTTCTTTGTAGTCATTATCTCAGTTATAGGATAAATATACAATATATCATGAGAATGAGCATCCTTGAACAAACAAACCCATATATAAAAAGAATCCACCTCTAGAAGAAAATAATTATAATATGGGATATTTTAATAAGAAGTGAATTAAACATAAATATGAAATAATAGATTAATTCTATGGATAATGATTTTATTGTGGAATAATGATGATTATCTCTATGATTGAGTAGAAGAGGGAACATGATGCAAAGTGATAAAAACTAACACTTCAAGGGGGGATAGGTTTTGAGGGATTAAACATTTGTGGATGTTTTGGTGTAGAAAGTCTTAAATAATGGACCTTCCACCCCAAATCGAACAGAAGAATCCAAATTTAAAATAAAATAATTCTTATGTGATTAGTACTAAAAAGATATAAATTAATCATAAATATAAAATAATATATTAATAATATAAATAGTGATTTTACTATGGAAACATCAAGAATACCTCTGCGAATGAGCAGAGACAACATCATCCTCCTTCTTGAAAATACTGTGGAGGTAACATGAAAGAAAGTGATAAATACCATCTATTTTAGACTAATTGGTCTTGAATAAAATAATGTAGACATGTAGAAAGCATTTGAGAAGGATTTTAAGCATGATCTATTGCAAACTTGATGAACTCTTTTACTCTATCTTCATAAAAAATTTTATAACAATTAGCATGCATAAATTTTTTATTGATATCTATCTTATTATACTCATAAAATATTCATGTTTTATAATAAATAATTAAATACACAAAATATATTCGTTATCCAATGTCAATGTTATAAATAATTCTACCAAGGGAAACACAATATTTTATTATTTAAATAATTTTAGTATACATTGAAGAAATAGGGTAATTGAATTTAATAAAAGAATTACTCCATTATGGTAGGTGTTATCCTCTAAATTCATTAAATGGATAAATTTGTAGAAAATGGTCATCCTCATCAACACATCTCCCTAAACATTATCATTACATTTTTTGTTTGACACATATCCTCCATTACATGTCAACAAGCACCTATGATGCTTTAAATACTATAACCATTAGTCATTCATGGGATGACTAATTCTCATAGTAGTAAAAGAAAGCTAAAATATATTGGGGATGAGTATAAAGTAACAAATTTCAAGAATAACTATTCATGAGATGATGTTTTTGATGATGATAGTTGTATAGCATATACAGGAAATGCATAAATTATTTAATGAAACATCACTAGTGATTTGACAATTTCAGTGAGAACTCAGAGGAGTCAGACTCTACAAAAAACTCTTTTTTTCCCATATAGAGTCTAAATCAATTTGAGAGGATGGAAATTATAAAAATTGGATCAAATATAGGCATGAAGAGATTGATCTGAATAATACTAATGTGACATGGAAAATTGTTCCACGGTAGGAAGAAAAAAATGTTTTCATAACCAAGTGGGTGTTCTGTAATAAATTCATTCTCTATGGAATGATGGATCCAAATAAACAATGCATAGTGTGTAAGGGGAATTCATAGATCAAATGAATTCATATTTTTGATAAATTTACTAACATATCCCAGTTATAAACTATTTTAATTTACTTGGATATTTCATGGAAAATATAGTATAATGTATACCAAATGGATTTGAAATATATTTACCTAAATGGAGTTCATAAGGGGGACTCTATATTGAGAAACTAAATGGGATTATTAAGGATGAAAGTGAGTGAATGTGTGTCAGTTAGATAATTATTTGTATAAGATAATGAAATTACTGAGGAAATGGTATTTAAGATTGGATAAATACCTAAGAAATTTTTATTTATAGTGAGGTAGAGTTGATCACTGCCTCTACATCAAGAAGGAGAACAATAAAAGGATATTGGTACTCATATATTTCAATATCATAATATTTGAGGATTATAAAAATCATAAGGAAATTTTATTATGCATCATATTTTTTATTATATCAAGATGTCTATGATTTGTGATTCAATAATTTTAATTGGTTTTTAGGTGAATCACGGATATCATATCACATTAATTTATCATTAAAAATATTAAAAATAGGTTACCAAGGTATTTGTAAGAGAATATTCCAAACCAATTCCAACACTGACCATTATATGGATGATTTTTTCAAAATATTATGATTGTAAAGAGGTAGAAGTCAGTGAATATATGTATTGGGACTCTATTATACATCACAAAAACATGATCCAACATGGATCCTGTTATATTTAAAGTCGCGTAGTACCAATGTTGTCCTAAGGGGAGCCACATTCTATCAGGGAATACGATTCATCAATTTATCAAAAAACAATGAATTTTGGGTTGTTTTATTAAAGGATAGTGCAACTGGAGTTGTTGGAATACATAGATGTGGGATGGGAAGGTTCAATGGATAATTATGGTAAAGTAAATATATCAAAAAACATGGACTTGGCTCAATCCTTAAATTCGTTCAACCCTTGAATCGTTCGACCCTTGAATCGTTCGACCCTTGAATCATTCAAGCCATGTATTATAGCCATGGAATAGTTGGATCCTTGATTATAGTGTGGATCCTATCTTTGATTCTATAACGAGGAGCTTCAACATTAGGTGGCTTTTATGGACAGCTTCAGATATCGCGAACTAGTTCATGATGGTTAGGGTTCTTAAAATAGATCGGGTCAGTTTAATCATCACTTCCCAAAATGTGTTGATAAAGATCCATTTTATCAGAGCTAAGTTAATAAGTACTCATAAAAGGAACACATTTCAATGCTAAAAAAACTGCTCATAATGATTCCTTTTATCATCACATATTATTTAAGCATTGAAAAAAGTATTATAATTATAATTATAAATAAATTTTTTGTAAATATATATTTATATATATAATATAAATATAGTAAATATATTCGTAATTGAAATATGTTTATTATAATTTTATAAGTATTTAAATATAAATATATAAATATATAAATACTTTAAAAATATAGTTATATCATTATATATATTTATATAATTATATATAATTATATATAATTATATATAATTATATATAATTATATATAACTATAATTATATAAAATATATTCATTATCTAGATAATTTTATTATAATATTATAATTATTAAAATAAATATACTAATTTATTTATAATTATATAAATACTTGTTTAAAAAATAATATTTATTTATTTATACTTATAAATTTATAAATATAGTAAATATAAATTTTTAAATATATTTTTTAATAATTTTTTTTTAACAAATATATTTTCTACTATATTAATTATTTTTTTATTCTTATGTTCATGCATGTTAAAAATGAGTGAAATTTAATAATTAAAAATGAGCACACTTTTACCATATAAAAGAAATATATACTTTTTATTAATTAAATATAAAATATTTAAAAAATGAGGATATATATTGAAATAAAAATGAATTAATTTCGAAAATATTGAAACATAGTAAATAAATATATACAAAATAAAAAATAAAAATTGATTAAATTTCAAAAAAATTGAAAATAAATAATAAAACATATAAAAAATGATTAAATAATACGTAAAATTAATAATTTTAACAATAAATAAAAAATTTACAGATTCAAAACATAATATATTCAATGTGTCATTATATAAATGAATTCTAAAATAAATACTAAAACTTGTATAAAATATATAAATATTAGGTGTGTGTGAGTCTATATAAGATTTCATTAAATGTGTAAATATTTGTCTAAGTTTGTTGTATATAAAAATCCATTAATTAAATGTATATGAATATCAAATCAATATGATATACCTTTAGACTAACTTAAATTGTAAAATCAAATGACATTCAATTTTGTTCATTACTCGATGAAATTAGTCAGTATTTTTAATTCTTATTCACTTTTAATTATAAACCATTATTTACTAGATATATACACTATTTAATGAAAATCATAAATATTATGTATTATAAAAATCATGATTATATAAATTAATATATATATATATATATTTGATATATTCCCTTTATTAACTTTATAAATAATTATTTAATTAATAATATGTTTAACAATTTTCTCATTTCACTTTTAATTTTATTTGGTTTAATTTTTTTTATATCTATAGATTTAATATATACTATTTATTAGTATTTATAATTTTTATGGATTATAATCAATTTAATCATTTTTATCCATAATTATTTGTTTTTTTAGAAAATTACCAGCGATGAAAAAGTAATGATAAGGGATCCCTTTATAAGTGTTGAAAATAATTTGGTGATAAAGGGTATCCTTTATCAATGCTAAAAAAGTAGCTCATAAAGTTACCCTTTATCAACATTAAAAATAACGAGCTCATAAATTATATCTATTATTATCACCATAAAAAGGACTAATAATGGGTAGAAATCTCCAACATTAAAAAAGCATTGATAAAAGGATCCCTTTATCAGTGCCTGTTTTAGCATTGAGAAAGGACACCTTTATCTTTACATTTTACTATCATTGATAAATTCAAGAGATGTGGAATGAATATTTTGTAGTAGTGTCACCTATATTCCAAAGGTAGTTTCTTGGTTATGCTCACCTGATCAAAAGGTGATAACATAGGCTTGGAATGTCCTATAGAATAGACTGAGTTCTGTCTATACACATAAAAGGCTGAGTGATAGGTTAGAGATTATCCTTATATAATATTACCTTTTTTCCTGAACCTAAAAAATTAAAGCATCTTGTATGTGTTGTAACATATTATTTTGAGTCTACTCCATTAAAGGAGGACATTATTTGTTTTAGTCATTATTAGTTCTTTTATAAAGGTATAATGGATTTAACAATAGATGTATGTTGTCTATGAACCAAACCACTATAAAAACCATTGTATTCATATTCCCAATTTTCTATTATATTCCTTACCTATTAGCACACTACACTCACATTCATCTATTTTCTTGTTTATAATTCTCTGGTAATGTTTTTATTAAGTCTAAAAATATTAAAAGAACCATTCACCCCTCTTTCCATCTAGGAATTGATAACTTGGGCCTAGAATTAGTATAAGAGAAGTTTCCTTAATGGATATTTTATGCTCTATTATTAATTATTATTCAAACTATTTTTTTTGATGGGTTATGATTTATGATTTTTACTTTGCTAACACTGTCCTTGAACCATCATTCCATGGAAAGATAATTATTTTTTCAATGGAATGTCAGAAAACTAAAGTCATGTATCCTATAAGTACACCTTAATTATGTTGAAGTTATTATACATATTGTAAGGATCATGTGGAGTTATATTTAATCAATATTTTTATATAACATGGGATTTTCAAGATTAAATCTTTTAACTTCCCTAGAGAGGAGTTGGATACACGGACTAGAAATGATGATACAACGTATTTTCTAAATTATAAAGGCATGAATTTACATTATTATGTATTAATTATAAACATGTATATTATTATTTCATCATGAAATACTTTTTATACCATTTTTAAGACATTAAAATTATCTCATCATGGAATTGATAAGTTGTAAAGAACCAAATTAAGAATCAATCGAGAAAAATTTCAAGAATTTAGGATGTATGATCTGGATAAAATTACCGATATGTAAAACTAATTAACCATATATTATCAATGGAATGGTTTTTTCAGGGTTCAATGAAGAATAAAGTAATTTTTGATAGAATACATTTATTATTACCTATGAAATGGCACTCAATGAAGGTTTCACTAAATGAAAGTGGGGATTTCATTCAGTCTAATATGGATGAATTGATTGGATCTATTCGTTATTAAAAACTATTATAAAGGTTCAATGATAGTGAATTCGTTGTTAAATAGAAAGAAATACCATTTAAATATTATACTAATTTTCTCTAACCCTGCTGATACAAAATCTATGAAAAGTGATGAGGATAATGAACTACAACAACTGTATGAATTTCTTATAGTTTTTTCTTCAACCTATGGAGGTTTAAACTGATACCTAATAATTAAGGGGTGGTTATTAATGCCATACATGTTGTACGATATCCATCAATTTCAAGGTGGCTTTTCCATTTAAAGGCATTTTTTATGTGTCATTTTGGATAATTTAGTGGTTGTTTCAGATTTATTTACTGGTGGAATTTTTTAAAATGAACCTAAAAATAGAATATATATGATTAACCAAACCACCACTAAGAACATTATCAGTGGTTTTTAGAAACGAGAGCTAAATATTTAATATTTAATTTATTTAGTTTTATTTATTTAATATATATATATATATAAACTCTTGCATTAAACAAACTATAACATAAATTATTGATAAACCCATCATACATACATCATACATACATCATACATTCACATTAATATATACATACACCCACAGTTAGTATAACATCATTCACCATAACCTTAGTCAACCCATACGTCAACCATCAATATATATATATATAAATATATATATATATATATATATATATATATATATTGTCCATCAACAACCCATACCCAATATATATCCTCCCCATGAAATTCACATTATATATCTACCTCAACATCATCTCATCAACTATAATCAACCACATCATCTCATCAATTGTAAATAAAAACAAGACAAAAATTAAAACTAAACAAAATATATCAAAATTACTATAGAATCACTGATAAAATTTAAACATAACATCAAAAATTAAAACCATAACTACTTCATTATAATGAATTTCATGGATCAGATTGGTCGACATCTTACTTACTTCCAGACTATGTTACCAATAATAAAAACCATAACATTTATTGAAAAAATGTGAAAAAGAAAAGACACACAATAAATTCAAAATGAGTAAAATAATTTTTAATATTTATTTTGCAAAAAAATGAAATTTTAACATTAAACAAATAATATATCATGATAAATAATTGAAAACATAAACATACCTATTTATGATATGATTCAACACTTGTTACTAGAAACTAATTATAATATAACATTCTAATTAAATTTTAAATCGATTTGTAGTGTTCTTGAAATTTACAAAATAAAAAAATTATATACATTGATATGAAAAATTATCCTATACTTAAAAATAAATCAACCATGGTTATCTGATGGTATTATATCAATATGAAATCATTTACTATGGTTTTGAGTGTGAGACAAGTTTTACTCTTTTAAAACACAAAAAAGGAATTTACGAGCATCCCGAGAAAACCACAACACATAATGATGTATTTTAATTTCCTACATTTCAAAAATAAATAAATGGTTTTTTCCACTTATTTAATATCAATAAAATGTTGGTTTTCTAGTTTTGATACCACGACAAGGATTTTTAAAGGCTTTGGTACCTTTAAAAAAGGTTTACTGAGTAATTCCAACCATACCACACAATGAATTGACACACTATCTTCATATAAACATTAAAAATAACTCAGCAGTGAATTAACCCTGATTTCACATCAATATGAGATCAATTTAAATATTTTTGACTATTAAAATCACGTTTTCGTGTTTTAAAACACTAAAAAACATGATTATAGGCATCTCGGGAAAACTGTAACTCAGAATGAAATTCTGTCATGTCCTAAATTTCAAAAATAGACCAATGTACGTTTTCCTTGGATTTAATTACAATAATATATGGTTTTCCTACTTCCGACCCCCACCCCCTATAACACATTTTTAAAGGCATCAATGCCTTTAAAAATTGTTTACTAAGTCATTCAAACAACACCACACATCAGATAGACTTGTTAAATATGAGTACACATAAAAAAATAACTCAATGGTGGTTTTAATGTGATTGCAAATCAATCTGAGGGAATCTTATATTTTTTGACCATTACACACATGTTTTGGAGTTTTGAAACACTAAAGAACCTTTATAGGAATCTCAAGATAAGTTTCATTCGAATTGACATTATTCTAGTTCAAATATTTAAAAAATCAACTAGCAGTCATTTTTCTATGATGTCATCTCAATCAGATGTGATTTTCCTTGTTTTAACCCCCCCCCCCGCACATTTTAAAAGGATTTGGTTCCTTAAAAACTGTTTATTGAGTCATTCTAACAATACCACACATCCAATTGATGTATTTTATGAACAAACATGTCGCAAATAAGTCAATGTTGTTTTTAAATGATTTATCATCAATATAAGATCATTATTTATGGTTTTTACTGTTACATGCATGATTTGGTGTTTTAATACATTATAAACACATTTAATGGCATCTCGGGAAAACCATAATATAGAATGATGTAATATCAATTACTAAATTTCAAAAAACTATATAATATATATTTTTTATTTCATGTCAATCAAAAATCATTTTCCTCGTTTAGACCCCCCCTCCCCAACATGTTGTTAAAGGCTTCAGTTCCTTTAAAAAGTGTTTATCGAGTCATTATGACCACATTTCCGGTCATATTGACATGTTTTCTATGTGTATATTTCAAAAATAACACAAAGGTGGTTTTACCATGATTGTTCATCAATATGATGTCATTTTAAATCGTATAGACCATTACACACATGTTTTAGTGTTTTAAAACACTAAAAACGTGTTTACAGTCATCCTCAGTAAATTTTAAGTTAGAATGATGTGTTCCCAGTTCCTACATTTCAAAAATAAATTGATATTGATTTTTAAATTATTTTATGTCAATCCATTTTTCCTAGTTATTACTCCCAACACTCATTTTTAATGTCTGTAATACCATTACAAAATATTTATCAAGTCATTCAGACCACACAAGATGATAGATTAATGTGTTGTATATGAATACACATCACAAATAAGTCAAAGATGTTTTTACTATTATTCCATTTTAATATATGTTTTTTCTACATTTTTTATATTACACAAAAGATTTAGTGTTTTAAAACAATAAAAATTCATTTTTGTAAATCTCAAAAATAACATTACTTAGAATAATGTTCCATCAATTCCTATATTTCAAAATCAATTACTTGTCATTATCCTTTTATTTCAGGTCAATATGACATCTTTTGTCTTATATTAACCCCCAAAAAATGTTTTAAAAGTATTTTCCACCTTTAAAAATTGTTTACCTAGTCACACAAACCACACCACATATTAGATTGATATGTTCTATAAATGTATACATAAAAATAATTCAAATTTGGTTTTACCATGATTTCAGATCTATATAAGGTTGTTTTCCATGATTTAGACTATTACACACACGTTCAAGGGTTTTAAAACACTTAAAAATGTTTATGGGTATCCTGAGGAAATCATAACTTAGAGTGTCATACTGTCCACTCATACATTTCAAAAATAAATTGAGATTCACTTTCCCCTAATTTCATGTTTATCTGATGTTTTTTGGTATTTTAACCACCTAACACTTGTTTGTAAATACCTTAGTAATTTAAATAACCATTTAACAAGTAATAATGACCACACCACACATCGTATTGGCGTGTTTTCAATGTGTACGAATTAAAAATAACAAAATAGTTCTTTCACCATGATTCCATGTCAATCTGAAGTTTTTTTCTATTATTTGGACTCTTTCATAAACATTTCAGTTTTTAAAATGTTAAAAACACATTTATGGTCATCCCAGGAAAATCGTAACTCATAATGACATGTCATAAGTTTCTTTATTTTAAAATTTAATTTAAGGTTATTTCCCTCTAATTCTATCTCATTCCAACATCTTCTATTTATTTTTTTTCCCACAACACACATTTTTAAAGGCTTCAGTACCTTTACAAACTATTTACCATGTAATTATGAAAAACCAAATTTTAGATTAATTTGTTGTCAATGTGTACATTTCAAAATAACCTCATTGTAATTTTCCCATGATTTCATGTCATTTTGAGGTCCTATTATATGTTATGGACCGTTATATTCATGTATTAGTGTTTTAAAACACTAAAATATTTACAGGTATCACGGGGAAACTATAACTCAGAATGACGTTCCACCGATTTTGACTTTTCTCAAATAAATAGACATTCATTTCCACATATTTCAAGTTAATATTACATTTTTTCCAAGTTTGGCCCCCCGGCACACGTTATTAAATGCTTCTATACATTTAAAATTCATTTGCAAATCCATTCTGACCACACTGCATGACGTATTGTCATGTTGCCTATGTTTAAATGTAAAAAATTACACAATATAGATTGTTCCATGATTTCACATAAATATGAAGATTTTTTCTATTGTTGGGACTCTTACATGCACATAATAGTACATTGAAAAACTAAAATTGTTTTTGTGGCCATCATGGTAAAACCATAACTTGGAATGATGTGTCATCAGTTTCTACATTTCAAACATAAAATAATTGTTTTTTCATCCAATTTCATTTCAATTTGGTATTAATTTAATTGTTTTTACCTCATGAAAGACATTTTCAAAGGCATCAATGCATTTATAAACTATTTTCCAAGTCATCTCAACCACATCACCTGTTATATTGACATTTTTTACATGCTTAAACATAATAAATAACTCAATGGTGGTTTTCCTATGATTTAACATAAATATTAGGTATTTTTATATGGTTTTAACCATTACCCAATAATTTTAGTGTTTTAAAAAACTAAAAATGTATTTACTAGTATCCTGGGAAAATTGTAACTAATAATTATGATCCATTGGTTATTAAATTTCAAAAATCAATTGATAGTTGTTTTCCACATATTTCATGTCAATACGATGTTTTTATTTTGTTTTGACAAACTACTACATGTTTTTAAAGTCTTCTAGACCTTTACAAATAGTTTACTATGTAAAACTAGATCATATGAGTATGAATGGTCTTAAAACGTAGGGGTAATGATATATAATTACTTTTTTTATCTATATGAATCATCCATATTTCAATCTAGAAAAATATCTGGTTAGTATGACTTGAATTTCATGTTTTCAATATAAAAGTTTCATTTTTGTTTTATTTATGGATATTTTATGTGTTCATTGAAAATGTCTGAATGATCAATGAAATTTAGAACATACCTCTCTAGGATGATCAATAAGGCCATTAATTTCCTTGGGGGTCATTCTGATCATTTATTGAAGTATAATAACTAATTAATGTTACATTTCAAACCAACATTTTTCTTGTATTTTCCTATAAGAGTCTTTTTCTTGGTCTTTTCATTTCAACCTTGCAATTTCACTTTGTGATTACTAGTAAATGACACTACTTGAAACCCAATTGGGTGTAGTAGAAACTAATGATGATGTTCTACCAAAGACAGCTATTGCATTATATAAAGAACACATCCCCATACATGTATGAGATTCTCCTTCCCTAAAATGACTGCAAATGAATAATTATGGGAAACCGATAATGATTGTGAGGGGTTTGCATCCCAGAATTCTTTAATTTTAACATGATAATACAAAAATATTAACAACTATTTTTTTAAAAATATCTGATCTTCATAATATTATCTAATTAATAATATACATCATTATATATTGTTATTTAGTTCATATAAATAATATTGAAAAATATTATATAAGAACAAACAATCCTTAATTCCAATTAATTTGGGCCATCTAGATGTGTCGAACAATACCAAATTTGCATCATCTAATCCTTTTTTTAGACCCCATTTAAGTTGGTTTATGTTTTGTTTATTTCTATACTATACCTTTTATTATTATGTTTTTATAATAGTGAAATTACATGAAATTGTAGTTAAAATTACTTACTCCCACATCCTTGGTAGGGTAAATCACAAAACTGCTATTGGGATTCTTATGTGCTCTAAACCACGTCTTTTCTTTTCCAAAAGAGTGACGTAATTCAGTATCCTTTGTAGAAAAATATATGTTTTCGAAAAAGAATTTTCTTGTAAAAAATGATATAAATTATAATAAATAAAAAGTAAACCATATTTTTTTCATTTTCTCAAAAAACTCTCAGACCCAACACTGTGAGGAATCACTTGTTTCTCATTATTTAGAATTTTGTTTGAATAATTCCCAAAAAAACTGCAACATAAATAAAAATTATAATTTTTTATTTTTTATTTTATTAGGATACTCTAAATTATGAAATTAGATCATGAGATGTATCTCTATTAATATCAAAAAATAACATTGATTTTATAGAAGGAATTCCACCATTAGCATTCTTATACAACTACTGTGAGATCTGAGAATTATCATTAAAATCATTCCATTGTATCCATTTAAAATAACTCTATTTATTGCCCAAACTTTTTAGAGTCCATGGTCATGAGTTGGAGTTAGGGACCTCAAAATTAAAAATACATATGAAAATAAAAAACATAATACTTCATAAGTATATTATAAAATTATACACATTTATTTTTTATTATCTATCAGGGAATATGAAATTAAAATTATCATTACTTGAGTATCCATGTTTTAATTTTTTTTCAAGCTATAAGAACATTTCTCCAATCATTATAATTAATAGGAATTATCACCATCTCAAAAGAAAGATTCCAATGAATCATCCCACAAAATTTTGATGTGTCACTGGTCATTTCCCTAAACTCATGAAATGGAATGATAATCTTGATGTCCTTTAAGTCCCATATGTCATCTATGTTAATATTTATAACCTTTTTATGTTTACCTTTATCTATTTTAAAAATTCATTAAAAAATCAATAAAATATAAAAAACATTATACTATGAAATACATAACAGTATTGATAACTCATCAATACCTCTTATATAGAGGGGTGAAAGACTACTCAATCGTTGAAGGTGAATCTTATAGTGGGATACCAAAAAATCTACAGAAAAAAATATTCAAAGTAGTATTGGGGACAATGGAATCACTTCAATCAACTGAAACTAACGACAGTGGTGGCATACTCCAAGATTTTGGTCAGCTAAGAAAATTAGTTTTTTATTTTAATCCCCGTAATTAAAATGGTTTATATATATTAAATGTATAAAAGTTCAAAAACTAATAATTTTTAAAAAAAACATGAGAAAAGTATATATGTACAAAACACTTAGCAATGAGAAATTATAATATACATTCATTACAAATTTATTCATTATATTATCTTCTTCTTCATTTTATTCATTATTATCGACCTCCTTTAAGACTGGTGCTTCGTTTTCACCATGTCCTTTATGTTATAATATTTTGATATTGTTAGTGAAAAATCAATATTTTGTGTTTGATAAGCTTTACTATCACAATGTAACGAATGATCTTAATCACCCATAACATATAGGTCTCCCGGCTGTAATTGTACAAAAACACTACATTAATCATGTATTTGATCATCCACATAATAAACTACATTAACTTTTGAAGCCAAGATAAATTGATCATTCTTTTCATGCTCACTGGTGTGGATGAAACGATAGAATTTGACTGAGTAAAATGTAACAAATCCTTCATTGTACCCGTATCAATGTAGACCCACATTCATTTGAATAATACAATTCAAAATAGACCATGATAGTTTCATTCAATTATATCATTTAGCATTTCTTAGTATCACACCTCTAAAAGGGTAAATATAACCCTATTTTTTGTTTTCAAGTATTCTTGATAATAAATTGTATGACACCTAAAGCAAATAATATTATAGGAATCAAATCTCTTGTCCTGTCTTAGAGGGCCTCATCCAAAAACATCAACTCATTTTATATTTTATATTTAGTTTAAAAATTAATTATCTCAAAAAAAAGATATAAGGTGTTACTTTTAATGGAGAAAATATAACTACATATCAATAATATAGACATGAGTTTATAATTATATGATGATCGAACAATTCTATAATCTCATTATTAATAGATTTTGTAAATTCCAGCTCATTTCTTGCTCAACACTATAATTATCTTTATTTTTCAAATTAAATTCTTAAATAAATGGATATATAATTGTAATATAGAGTAGAAAAAATATATTTTCTTGTAGAAAATCCAACATAGTAATTGTAAAATTTGTCCCCTTTCAAATTAATAATCTAATATTTGGAAATAACGATGACTACAGTTTAGAATGTACATTATTTGATATTTTTTCAACATGTACAACATGATGGAATCTAGTCTTAATCTCATCCAAATACCTAGAACATAAGTTCAGTAATGCAATAACTAGGTAACCTTCAATAATAGATCCTTCTGTTTGACATATATTCTTCACATATGATTTGAAATGAAATACGTACCTAATGAATAAAATAATAAATATATTTAAAAAATTACACATTTATTTGATAAAATTTATTTCACCACTAGAAATAAAAATAATATCAACATAACTCTTAATTGGATACATCCAATGATAGTTTACTTGTTCATCATGTTTAGATTCTTCATCACATGAACAATATATTGAATCATGATTGTGAATAATGAAGGAGGAAATAATATATAAAAATTAAAAAGTTACAAAAATATCCTACATGAAGATTATCTAGCTCATCTCCATTATATTTTTTCCATAAATATATTTGAAAAGGGTAAAAAACTATACGATAACCACACTACTTTTTAGGTAACGTATTACACAATGACAATGACAATAACTTCTCCATTAGGATATGTGTGTCATAAATTTTCAATCCATGTATGTTTTAGTGTTTTAAGTCAACACAGCTTGATATGTTAATTTAATATCCATCCTTAACTCTTTCATTATTTAATGTTCAAATGAACTCATATTTTTCCTGATTTTTCTTTGTAGATATATTCAAAGGATACTTTACATTCTAATTTTCATAGAAACCAAGATTCACATTCATTAACTCCAAATCCTTACTATCAGTAATGTGATCCTTCGATTTACCCTTGTCAATAAGAAGTGTAATAAATATGTCAGCACATATGTTCTTCTCAATACATTTTATGTTAACATTATAAATTATAAAATTAAAGTTCTAATAAGGATGTCTAAAAAATATACTCATTTTCTTCCATTTTTATGTTCTGGTTACTTTAGAAAATAGACCTCATACCCTTTCCCCAATATTAAAACTAATTGCATTTTCAAAAAAAAATGAAATTCATGAATTCTCCAATGATTTCTAAACCAAATAACAACTTTGGTAGATTTATCAATTAAATATCTCCATTTAATTGTGAATTGTTAAACCTCAATTTTTGATAAGCATCAATAAATCACGGATGAAACATAAAAAACCATTTTAATATAAGTTAATCATTAAGGTTCAAAATCCAAATAAACAACTGGAAAATACAAACTAGTTTGAGTTTTCCAACCAGATAAAATATCTAGTCTAGGAATATCACTAATTTTCAACATTAATGGAACATGCATGTGGAATATTTTCCTCAATGATGCATCATATGTTTCTGTTTCATAATCCCATAATTCAAACACTTATTTTATTAGAGTTTGATAGTATATGTAAATATCATTTCTAAGAATCTTATTTCATGAAAAAATCATAAAAATAATAAAATAATTATTTTTCATAAAATCCATATATATATATATATTAGTGGATCAAAACAATTGAAAAAATGCTATAATTATTTCTTAAAGTACCATAAGGGTCAAAAACCTCAGAATCCAATCCCAAACATATATTCAAAGGATCTAGTGAAAACACTTATATAATGTAGCAATCATCTTCGATGATGTTGACTCTTTTTTATGTCTCATTAGGCCATTTTTATTATCCTGATAATTCCACTTCATGTCATATGTAGTCTTAAATGACATGAATAATATTTTGAAGAATTATTTTAGAGGAAAGTAACAAAACACCTCTTCACAAGTTTTCTTCCTATGTTTCCTGTTGGGTTGGATTGATTTATACTCTCATTATTGTTCATTGAATTCCATATTCTTGTATGATATATTATTCATTATTCATTATCATACACTTCTCTACAGTAATGTATGAAATCATTAGGGCATGTTTGTATCTTTGTATTGTCAAGTGTAAGTTTGTTGATGAATTTTATTCATCTCATATAATTATTCATATAAATTAGAATCACAAAATACATTATGATGAAAATCTAAAGTCATTGACATTAATGTTTTAGTAACCACATAGAGAAAATTGAAATGATACATCCTATGTAGAAAAGAAATCATTTAATACATGGAACACCCTTTAAACCATTCCTTTTCCCATCCTCAACTATGTCATGAAACCAATTTTTTAGTTACTATTGATATGAAAATTATTTACCTATTCAATATCAACTAAAGGATCTTTTGATCTACTAAAATATTCGAAATTTTATCCTAAAAAAATGAATCATTTACTAAATTTTGAACTGAATTCTTCTATGTTGGGTCACTTTTTATTTCATTGGTATGGTTATAATTGTTTTGACTTACTATAACATCTGATTCACCATCCCAAATCCAACAAACATACTGAGAAGGAAATTGATTTTGTTTTAAATTCATATATACTTATTTTCTTTTCAACCATCAATTGAATATTCAATCAAGACATGAAAAATTTGTTTTTCCATCCACTGTTCAGTTTGAAATTTCATAATCAAAAAATTCATTCAAACCCTTATCATAATAAGGATTGTTTTTAGGTAAAATAATACAGCTATTATATGTATGTATTTTATTATCAATATTCACATAGTACATTTAGATGTTAAGATATAAATGGTTAATAAAATATTTTAATCAAAGTTAAATATTTCTATACTTTTTATATCTTGATCACCAACTATATCCTATAATTACATAAATATAGTATATAAAATCTTGGTAAACATAGATGAAACATTTTCAGATCATGACTGAAATATATTTCATTATCTTCTTCATATTAAATATTTTAAAATATTTCACTTAAATAAAAAATAAATATATAATAATATTTCATATCATTTAATATCAATACATCTAGAAATTATGAATAATAATCTTGATTATAATGTAGATATAGAAAATAATGAAACATGTAATTATAAAAAAATAAAAAATAAATCACAATACTTTAAATAATCACATTTCAAAAAATGTCAGATCACATGAAACATATGATTAATATTAAATCCAAACAACATATGCCTCTAATTTTGACGTTGATAAACAATAATAAATCAATATTATAATTATAATTTGGGTAAAACAAAAATTGAAATCATTTAAACGTCTATTAATAGATTGATAAAAATGAAATGATCTATAAAATTTGGATTTTTATTAAATATTTAATATGAAATATTTTGAGAAACTAAATAGTATCACGAGTTAAGATAACATGAATCATTTACAATATCAATATTACTTTGAGAGAGGAATCCTTACCTCCATGTTTCATAAATTAATACTCTATTCCAAATTTGAAATGATTCTCTAAACACTTTATAGACAATCCAATGATACAATTTGATATTAAAATATTTATATATCTAGGACAAACATACTATATTAAAAAATTATACATTACGAGTGGGGATCACACTTTCAGGGAAAAGGGGAAGAGGTGTTGTTGTTGAGTATTGTTGTTAAGGAATATGAGGGTTACAATAGGGTCATCATCACGAAGTAAGTGGGGTTAGGTTCATTAGGATTAGAGATATGGGTGGAGAGAGTGATGGTAGTAGTTAGGGATGAGGACTGAGACACTGGGAAGAAGGATGATCAGGGGGAGGGGATAGCTTTTAGATTGAAGGGGGGTTCTCATTTTGAGTGGAGGATGGGATAAGGGGGAGGGGTAGTCTATAGTGTTAGGTAGAAGGGAACCCAATGGGGAAGGGGTGGTTGTCAGTGTCAAGAGAGGTGTGGCTGAGAGTGGGAGGGGTGATTGGAAACATCGAGGATAGGCACCCTTGAGGGGGAAGTGTGGTCTCCATCATCATTGATAGTTGTGAATGATAGTTTAATGGTTGGTCACTTATGTCATGGAGAGATTCAATAGACTGAGGGGGAGGTGTAGTTGGCGGTAATGATGGGTTAAATTTGGGTTATTTTTTACCAATTGTTGGTGTTTTAAACAAAAATTCCATTAAATATTAAAAAACCAATTAGTGTAAGTTTAAACGATATCGAAAATATTTTTATGTTCTATTACAATTATTTTTTTAGAGGTGGTTATTAGAACTACCCTTAATAAACCAACCGTAGAACCTCTTTTTTGGACTGTTATTTCAAACATGAGTATAGTTCTCATTATGAATCTTATTCAATCATGATTGGTTATGATGAAATAAATAAAAAAATATTATATTGAAAATGTATTTTGTTTTTAAAATTATTAAATTATATGATGGATTAAAATAAATTCATAAGAATATTAAAAAAGAAAATATTAATCTTATTCAAGAAAATATAATGGTTATGAAAGATGAATCATGTTTTACTGACAAACATAGTTAATAGTTAGATATAATATGAAAAGAATATGTGAATCTAAATTATGATATTGAAATAACTATATTTTTAATTTCTATAAATAATGAGGTCTAATAAATAATATTTTATCAAGTAAATTATAATGTGACTGTAAGGATCATAAGCTAGATATTAATATACAAAAGAACTCACCATCCTACTCAAATAGTAAAATCTAGGAATAATTTTAAATTTATTAAAATATAAATGAAAATTTTAAAAATAATTCTTATTATTTAGAACAATACTTTCATGTTTTGTATATGGGGAAGATATGTTTGACATGGCTATTTCCATGAATAAGATAAAAAAAAGAAAAATATATTTTTAGGTTATACTAATGAAGATTCCAAATAATTATAATACTTGTTTTGTAAAATGTACGTATTGTAAATCATATATATGTTTCATGTTTCATATGACTTTTGAAAGTGAATTAGGATAATGATTCTTCCCCAAAATTGAAAAAAATAGGTTTTACTAAATTGGTATATCTAACGATTTATCTTCAATATCACCATGTACCAATTGCCTTAAATATGTGTGGATACTAAATTATTTTTTTACTAATCCAATAAGAAATAAAGTAACATAGGATCCAGAAAACACTCAACATAAATTTAATTTTTGAAATATAACTTATAATTTTCAAAGACATATGGTATATAAAAATTTGATCCTCATTCTATATGACTGGTTATCAAATGATATTTCAGTCATTTAATAAATGTGATAGAGTATTTTTCACTTTGGCGGAAAATAAGAAGGTAATGGATAAAGGGAATGGATTATTAAATATTAATGAATATTTTATAATAACAAAATTATTATAGGATAGATAGAAAAATAATTTAAATTGTGTATCATAGAATTTTCATGATGGGATGATTCTTGGGTTTGAAGATAATAGTTATACTGTTTTTGAAGATAATTATTTTTTATTTTATAGGAATATGAAATTTAACATTTATAAAATTAAATTTTATGATCTAACAAATAAAAACGTTTTGTGAATCGAGTCATATAATTTTTGTTCAAATAATTATATTTTAGTTCAAGGTTATTCAACGAGTAAGGAATAAAATTTAGGGAATTTATATCTCTATTTTATAGAATTAAGGAATTTAGGATTTTAATCATATATATTGTTTCATGATTTTAAATTATTCCAAATGGATATAAAAATTCTGTTCCTTAATGGTTTTATTTCTGAGGAAGTATATGTATACCAACCCCTTTGATTTGAGAGTGAATAATATCTAGATTATTTTTTATACACAATAAAGTATTGTTTGGTCTTAAGAAATCTACAATGTCTTGGTATGAAATAATAATGATGGTTATTCTTTAAAATTTATTTGATTTGATAATTTTTGATCAAATTTATCCACTAATATATTCTCCTAAAAATGTCATAGTTTTCCCTTCAAATTTTGATGATATAGTATTCTAATATTCTTTTTTAATCTATGTTATGAGTGTTTAATTATTATGAATTATCATTTTGACATGATATTAATGGGATATTTAATAATTTTTATAGGTCTTAAAATAATTCAAATGATAGATGTGATATTTCTTAATCAATATATCAATACTAGAGAACTAGTTAAGAGGTTTTGTTTGGATTCTTTTATATGTATGAGAACCCCCATTAATAAAAATTCAAAATTGGATAGTGATGAATCTATAAAACCTATTCATACTAAATTATATAGAATATTGATAGGCCTTTATCTTTACATTACTACTTCTAGGACTGATATGTTTTTCTTTGAGTGTTTGGGTGAAAGATATTAAGAAAATATTAAATTATTTCATATTAAAGTGTTTAAAATAAATAATAAGATACATAAAAGAATTGTTAATTTTGGTTTGTTTTATTCTAAAAAAAACTGATTTAATTTTTTAAGGTGCTATGATTCTAAATATAGAGGTTATAGTCTTGATAGGAAAAGTACATAAACTATGATTTATTTACTTGATAAAAATTTAATTTTATGGAGTTCAAAGATATATTTTTATGTATCTTCATCCATAGATGATGTCGAGTACATAGTCACTAAAAATTGTTGTTATTAGTTTATTCGGATCAAGAAAACATTGTGTGATTTGGATTTTTATTTTGATAAAATTTATACTTACATTTATAATAATAAAACTATTTAAATATTTAAAAATATATTTCATCATTATCAATCATAGAATATAATTGTAACAGTTCATTTAATTCAATATCATGTTAATAAAAAATGAATTATTTTAGAGTTTTTTCCCAATGAAAATAAATAAGATAACATATTCCATAAACCATTAATACTAAATTTTTTGATATAAAAATTCTTTAACTTGGAGAATTATAAAAATAAATTTTTACTTTTTTCTAAAAAAAAATTTATACTATATACAATTTTCCCAACATAATATAAGTATGTATTAAAATAATTTTTTATCCAATAGTTAATAAGGGAATGGAAGGTTTGTTTAATGTTCCTGGGTTTATAAATCATTTTTCATATTTACATAATCTTACATTATATGAATCGGACAATACCAATAAATATTCTTCCGAGTTCTTGAGAATTATTCTTTATGATCCTATATATCTTTATTAGTTTCTGTAATTTCGTGGATAATAACGCTATTAAATGTCAATTTATTTCACTCAATTGTTTCATCTCTCTGTTGTTACAACACTTCTCTCAATTGACCAATAAAAAATATTCTATGAATGGTGGCTCCTTAGGCTACCCTATTCTCAATTCATGTAATCTTAGCTCCTCCATAGGCCCATTCACATCACAGTGGTTGGGAATAAATCATTATGATTTTAGATCCTCCTCTTCTTAGAAAGAATCATGGGAAATATAAAGGTTTCCACTTAATCACATTATAAAGGTAGAAGATTCATTTGATGGATGTGGATGAAACAACACCATGGTATCACCTTCATCCCTTATATTTCACGTAGGGAATAAGAATGAGTTTTTCTTATGGATCCGTTATTTAAAGAGTAACAAAAGTTGTTTTCACTCTAACGGAAGCACTATAAGTCTTTGTCTATCACTACATATTTTTTTCTACTAACATTTTGAAAATAAATCTATCACGAGTTGAATTTTTAATATATCATAACTTTACAATTTTAATTTTTGTTATTCTAATAATAATAATATCATTAGTTCAAAATATCTTATTATCGTTAGATGTAAATTATAATACCATTATTTAATATCTAGAAATCATCGTCAATAATCAGTTGTATTCCTCATCAGTACTGTACAATATTCATTTCTACATGTTTGTTTAAGAATTAAAAAAAAATTTTCTCTGAACAATTATGTTCATATATTTTTTTGTATTTTGAAAACTAGTTTAACTACATGTTTAATTTATGTGTTCATAGTGATCTCATTACATCTTAAATATATATAATTAATATATAAAATATTTTTTTATTAATATTTAAATAGATATTATATTTAATAATATCTAAATAAAATTCTACATATTCTTTATTTATCTATATTTTTATATTTTTATAAAATATATTTGTTTTTAAAAAACTATAATTATCATATCTATTTAAAAATGTTCTTAAATGAAAATAAAAATTAAGCAAAATCTAGATGTATTTTATTATATCTAAGAGTGACCATTAACTATTTTGTATGCTTTAAGTGAGAATAAAAATCATGATAATTTATCTAACTTATCTTTCATGTTTGAAACTATTAAAATGATTGTTTGGATTATGGTAATAAATTATGAAATATCTATGTTAAAATTACCATTAATCACGAAAAATATGGAAACACATGTTCGATGATGATTAATGGGATTTATTTTGAATAATAATAGACAATAAGGTTTTTTATAAATGAATTATAATTCATGTAATTAAGAAGTGTGGATTACTCTGTGTTATTTATCCAACACTAACTTGGGTGATTTATCTAGAAGATACATGATATATTCTTAAATTCTATTTTCAATTTTTTCTGGTGTTATGGAAGTGTACAATAGGTTACCTATCTTTGTTTTAATACCACATGTATTCTGAAAGAGGTCCATGTATGGCCAGTATAGCTTAGTGATGTACACTTGATCCAGGTTGTGGATCATATATTATTTTATATAATCTTCTTGGCAGTGGGTGATTTCCAATTAGAGATGATTACGTATTGGCTTGATACTGATCCTCCTGTTTTATTCCATTGTGTGTGTTTTTTTCCTACTTCAATTTTATACTTCAAAATGAATTGTATTAAACTATAAAAAAAACCACTACACTGATAGTTAGTCATTATTTGGATTGACAAAAGGATTTGATCATGTAAATTTGTTTAAAAAGGTAATGTAATATTGCATACTATTTTTACTAAGACATAATCAATCATTGAGAAATATTTTGAATTTTCAGGACATGTATCGACCTACTATTTAAATTAACTCAACTCTTTGAAATATTTGGGGTATTTTATTTAAACCTATTTCAAATAAAAAAATTTATTGGGAACTCAATTCACCAACCCTATTGATATACTCACTTAAACTAACACATAGACCTAACACTAGAAGAATAAATCTAATATTTTCCATCCTTTTTTGTAAATTTTCTTTTAGGGTTAAGTTTATCCCGTAATGATAGCACATAAGAACATCATATGTCGAGTTCCTCTCACTGTAACTCATCCATCCTTCACCCATCTAGTGACTGTTTCATCCACTTGTATTATAAATTCTCTTTTCATTATATAAATTGAATAAAGATTCATGGATATCATTCTAAAAAATAAATTCATTCAATATCAAGTCTGTAATGACTATTAAAATCATGTATACCTTTTCACTAGAATTACTCATAGATGTAACCATCACATAACATGATATTTATAGAGAAATGGGTTATAGTCTTTCCTGAACTAGGTCTCAGAATCCTTCCATAAATGATCGCAACTAAACTAAAATAAAATTTAATTCATTTATAGTAACATTAGTTGAATTAAATTATAGAGTCATCATTTTAAAGAGTCTCTTTAATATGAATGAATTATTTATATCCATTGGATTATAATACAAATTATAAATGACCTTAAACGGATTTTATTTATCAGATATTTTCTTATTCATTATTGGGAATTTTGATTCAAACAAACTTTAGTGAA
Organism: Viscum album; assembly: GCA_963277665.1. Classification (NCBI taxonomy): domain Eukaryota; kingdom Viridiplantae; phylum Streptophyta; class Magnoliopsida; order Santalales; family Viscaceae; genus Viscum; species Viscum album. Next base: position 369,486,179 of record OY728146.1, read on the forward strand.
TTATTATCTATAATATCTCATTCTAAATTTTAATTAAATCAGGTTTGGATATATTCAATGAAATATAATGTTCTTTTTCCAGATTGAAATCCTCTAGACACATTTTCCATAACCAAAAATATGATTCATAAAAATAATCAAACAAACCTTAATTAACTCCCTTTCCATAGCAAAAAAAATTATGAAACATTATATACAAATAGAAAATTTTAGGTAAATAGATCAATAAATGATTAAAAATATTATCATTTAAGGAAAATGGTATAATTATGCTTCTTAACTAATTTGTAAAACACTATAAATAGAGTGTATTATTCCTTATTCCCTACAACCTTGAGCTCTAATACCACTTCTTGGTTCCATGGTTATCTTCTAGTGAAACCCACATATGATATTCCATGAAAAAATAACAATTAGAAATGATTGTTTAGAATATAAACCTATCCTTTGGGGATCAGAAAATGGAAGTCGAACCAACACCCATTTAACCTCATGGTAACACATAACCTCTGAAATACATGGGTAATTATTTAGATTGAAATGATCAAAAAAATTCAACCAAAACAAAACAATATTTCATATTGTTTGAACTTGAACGTAGTCCATGATGGAATATTCTATTACTTTTTATTCAAGTAAATGATAGGAATTAATACAATGATTGATCAGTACATCAAAATGTGATTCAAGACTACAAATATAGTAGTGCCCGACAAGTTATTATCGATTACACCTCAATTATGATCCTCTAAATTTCTCATCCATGTTTTTTGATATTATTACTTAATAAAATATTTCATTGATAAATTCCATTTTAACTTTTGAGGTTTGGTTCCTTTGAAACTGTGTACATAATAAATGAAGTACATAAATCAAATAAAATTATTTAATCCTCTTGAAATAATCCTTGATATTTCCTTATATAATCACCTGACATTATTTTATTTCCCCAAGAGATAAATTAAATTTAATGGTTGTGTAAAACTTTTAGTAAGGGGGTAAATTAAGGAAATGAAAAGTGATTATAATATATAATCATGAGGCATATTATAAGAGCATAATCAAAATTAAATGAGGCATAACGTAGAAATGTTCCCACAGTATAAAAATGATTAATTTATATGAATATCACAAAGTTTCATTAATAATTATTAAAAAAAATATTCACAATGTTATTTCCCAAAGTATCACGAGACATTACCAAGGGTTATATGAAGGGATCATAATCACATTTCCTCAAGATATTAATTATTCAATTTTTTAATCTTAGAAATATCAGGAAACATCCTTCATATGAATAAATATTTTTATTCCACATACATAGAATTATATCTGAAATTATATCATCTATCAAATATATTGAATACGAAGTAGCATTCATATAATATTTTTGAGTTTGTATGAGTATAAAGACTGTGAATTTTCATCATTTTTAACCCATGAGTCAGGAATATAGGCTTCATATATATAAATTAACAACCGATTAAGAATAATTATCTTTATATGAATACTCCTGAATTAACATAGGATAGGTTATTCACACTATGAATGTATGGAATTGTAAAAAATAAGGAGTTCATAAGTATAATAGATGTCCCCCCATTAAATATTCTTTTAAAAAAATTAGAATAAATACACTTTTTCGTTTAGAGGAAAACATATATCCAATACTAGAAATCACAAACCACACAAGTAAGAATTAAAATTCAATCCTAATTAATAAAACAAAATAATAAAAATTTAAAACAAATACACAAAAAAAATACTTGGGTCACATTCATGACAACTTCAAATTCATATTTCAGAAAAACTTATACCTTCCACCACATCAAAACCTGAGCCTCTTTAGGTAAAACACAAAAAAGAAAAACCATTTTCATTATAAAAAATATTACTAATATGAAAATAATTGGTAATATAGAACACAACACCAACAAAACAATAAATATAGATACATTGAAACACTCAAAAATACCATCAATTGAACCTTTGGGAACCACCCCCATCGAGGAGAACCGGCTAGGAAGACCACCATATCATTAGAAATAGTTAATCTAATAACACAAGAGACTGTATATATTATTTTCAATAAACATCAGTTGTATGAATTTGAAATTGACCCAAACATCCATATATTGAGAATAATTAATGGAGCTGCTTCAAAAACAAATAAAATTCAGGTGATATCCAAATTTATGTTGAACACTAGTAGAAACAACTGAATGATTAGTAAAAAAACATTATGAAACTAAAACCAAACATTGTTGTTAATTAGAATAAATATCATAATCCCATACCCAAATAATATGTTGTATACAAGACTAAAAATAGGGTCTGGAACAATGACATATATAATTAGAGAATAAGAATGAGTAGTGAATATGATGATGAAGGAACAACAAAAATGAACCTGAAGCATAACATAAACCACCTAAAAACCATTATAAAACCTGTATTTGGTGTTTAAACACAATAGGATAGGTGATAAGAGTATTGAGTACATAGATGCAGGCCCAAAAATCATCTGAGAGAAGATAAAAAACATATAGAAGAAACCACCAAGCACCACAAAAACACAATCATAATCCACCTGATCAATATCAGAGAAAGAAATATTTTGGTTTAGAAAGATGTACCAAGATATTAAATGATAGAGTTAGTGTTTTATATTGTCAAATGAGGAATAAACCATCATCACCAAAACGAATGAAAACAAAATACATGAAATCATAAGAAGTTTTAAATCAAAAGAAGGGGTTGATTCCTTTAGATTTTGGGGGATTTTTCAAACGACCTAATAGGATACTACTAGATATTGGGCCATGATAATGAGATAGGAAGTTAATAAAATGAGATAGAGATGTGGGTATTAAAAGTAGGATGAATAGTTTTTTTATTAATTATCAAATATAGCCTTTGGAATTTTAGGTTTTGGAAAATACATTTTTCATCAGCCACCCATATTCATGACTCTGAGATTGGGACATTAAGAACATTGTTTATGAAATTATTAACATGGATGTTAACATATTACAATTACCAAACCAAATTATTATATTATATATCAATCTAACCACAAAATATCCTTTGTTCATGAATTTTTTTCTTAAAAGTCAGAAAGTTCTATTTCGAATTATGAATTTCAATATTTATTTTAAAAATAACTTTGATACTAAAAAATTAAAATCATTATTTAAAAATATTAAATTTCATGAAACACATAATATATCATATTAAATCATTTAAGACATATGATTTTTTGAAAAATAACATATTTTTATGAAATGCTATTTTAAAGGGAAACACGTATTTTATTCACCTCAAAAAAATTTAAAATTTTCATTACCATACATATTGATTTATAATGTGTATGTAAAAATATAATAAATTTTTTGAAATGTAATTAATATATATAATACAATTTAATTTCCATTTAAATTTTTATTTTAACATTATATTTTCTATTTTTATAGTTGCAACACACTTATAACTATAATGTTGCAAAAGTCATGTAAAGGATAGATCATAATTGTCACGTTTCCCTTTACACTCTATATATCCCTCATCATTCTCATACATTATCATTTAATACTTCACCAACACTGGTTCTAAATGTACTTCGATAATTTATAACATATTTTAAACACTTCTCTTTCTGTTGGGACTCATTATGGAAGAAGGGGTCTTTATGGAAGAATCTTATTTATAGAATTTACCTTTATATGAGCACTATTATTTAGTTTTTATGTATCATTACTAGTCCTAGATTTTATGGTCAATATTATACCATGATGTTTAAAATTTCATTGAAATTTAATATTCTTTAAATGTACCTCAATTGTAAAAAAATATTCAAACAATCATTGTGGAACATGAGTTGTTTTAATAATAGAGTAACAAAATTTCATTCAATTAAAACTATCTTATCATAATGTGTTACAATCCACCTCAAATATCTTCTCAAATAGACCCTCCTCTTAGTCAATGTAAATTAGTGTATTTGTGGCTATATCAATGTAAAGTTCCACTACACATTCACATATCTCTTCTATAGAACCATTACATTTTATGATATATTAATCATCAATACATTTTAGGTTTTCAATACAATTATTATAAGATACCGAATCTTATTTAGATATGTTTTTATTATGTTTTGGTTTGGACTCTTCTTTTTGTCTAGATAAGTGATTCACCATGTTCATGTGAAGACCCGAGGGTGTTCTGGGGGATCAGCACACGAAAAAGGAAGAAAAAGGAGTTCCTAGGCATGTTTCATGGTTTGCATGTAGTTAGTGAAAACTGTTCGAGAACCATGCAACCATGGATAGAAGATTACGCACGTTTGGCGCACGAGTAATAAAATCATGCATAATACCTAGGAAACTCTGTGAAGGGTTTTTTTCATATAGTGGCTCATGCACGACTTGAGCACAGTTTGACAAAATGTGCAGTTAAACCATGCCTCCCCTAAACATTGATAAAATTACAAAAATGCCACCTCATGATATTAAAACCCCACTCGGGATTTTCCTCCATTACACCCCTCTCAATCCTAGTGATGAACGTGGATGACCAAATTTTCCAAGAGGTGTTTCCCCATCACTTCATGGCTGTTTTGGATGACGTTTGTTGTGGATCGATGATCTGGGTAAGTCTAATCCTCTCATTAATTCCCTTTTTAGGATTAGGGTTTGTGAATTATTTCGACTTCTTAAAAATTAATAAAACCCCTTTTTCCTGTGGAACCAATGTTGGGGATTTATGGGGTGTCTGAATCTGGATCTAAGGCCATGATTTAGAGTGTGTTCTTCATCAGATTTGAGGTCTATGGTCTACAAGTATTATACCATAGTTTTATTTTGTATTTATTCATGGAAGTTGGTGTTCTTTTTTCCCATTTTATTGTTCTTCATTACATTGAATTTTTTGATAAAAATGTGTATCTAAGTGACCAATTGTAACACACATGATCCCCATGGGATGAGTTAAGGATGACTTGACCATTTTAGGGCCACCAATGGGGTGATCCAGCAAACCCTAATTGAGAGTGTGTTTGCATTAAGTAGTGGGTTATTGAATAAGAATGCAGAACCCATGTAAAATGTGTCTTAATGATTGATTAATTTACAAATTTAATAATGATAAATAATCTTAGGGTGATAAGTGAATAAGGTTTTTTTGTAATGACATGAAAATGGGTAATTGGGTTGGAAGAGATTATGTTGATCGTTTCAGGTATTTGGATAGAAATACCAAATGGAATTAGAGAATTCTAAATGGTGAATTGGAAATTGGTAATAGAATGGGAAATGGGGAACGTATTAATTTGATGTAATAAGGGAATAGATGAAATTTTGGAATGGGTTAGTGCATGAGAATTAGGTGGTACACCTAAATGGTTGAATGTAATTAAGGGGTTATGTTATGAGAAATGTACTTTAAATGCATAAATGGGTGAGTTCTTGTGAAATGATAAATTGGAAAAATGTTTAAATGTATGGTCATTGATGAATTTTTCTAAGGAATAATTATTTTTGAATACCCCTAATGGGTTAAGGCACGAGAATGGGAATTTTTCGAAATAGACATAAATTTTAAATGGTAAATGTATTAATGGGTTATGGAATAGTATTAATTCCCATGTTGATGTTATGCGTTGTGATATCCAATTGCATTAAATATTCTTGGTTCTATTATGGTATGGTTTTGGTGACATGAAAAATAAGAGTGTGAACAGGGCTTGGAAGAGTGGGGTATTGACTTGAGGTTCTATTCCCATGGGTCAAGTTAGACTGAGGCTCTAAACTTCACCCCAAAATTCATAGGTTAGGGAAGGGGACGGAGGCTCTATTCCCCTAACAGCTGTATTTCACCCAGACTAAGGCTTTGAGGTGAGTAAAATGTGTTGATGTGATTTGTAGATCCCTATTGAGATATGTACGTTATTTTTTCCCTATGAATTGTGATTGGTTTCCATAGACCATTGTATAAATGATATTTAAGCCTAAGCCATCGATCATGTAATAAATATGGATTCTGTAATGAATATGATATAAGAATGGGAATTGGGATAAATTATAGCAATGAAATAAATGAACTGTGTTAACTAATCGTACCCAAACTGTCCCTTGTTTAATTTGCTTTTATTTTGTACTTTCATGCACTATCTGCTATACATGACATTTTTTAGACACTATTGGTAGTGGCCTACTATGTTTTGTACTCATGCCCGGCTTGGGCCGCCGTTGGGTACCCAAGAAGAGCTCATGGATGCTGTTTAGGAAAAGGGTGGAGGTCCTACACTAAGATGTTGAGTTGTGCTCAGGATGTACATGGAGAAGGATCTATACTTAAATTCAGGACATGTTAGGAGTTTTGGATATTTGTTTTATTTTTAGTTTCTTTCACTTTGCACTAATAGTATGTCATGACATTGTAGTATTTTATTTATTGTTGTACCCCATTTGGGAAACGTTTTGTTAAACATGTTATTGGTTTTCATATTGTTTTTGTTATTTATATTGTGTTCTATTGTGTCTTACTACGGTTAATATGGTATTCTCTCCCCACATGACTCAATATACCCTCACCACTAGTCGGTAACCTTTGGTGTATGAGGAGGTGTGCTTCAGGTTATGTAACGAACCGGCTCAGAGCACTGATTTAGTGGCTTCCGGATAAGGGACGTTACAAAGACCTATCAAAGGAGTTATTTTCTCTTTATTTCTATTGGGGGATGGTATACTTGATATTAGGATGTGTCGGCACTTTGTATTGAGCTTGTTCTTAGGAGTAGATGACCCATGTATGGGGGGAAACCCAAGTCCCACTAGGTGGGAATTGTTGTTCTTGAAGTTTTTTGTTACAATTGAATGATATTTCACCGTTGGGTGATTCACATGTTGTGTGATTTGACTGATTTAAGATAATTTTATCATTTTTGTAATGACATGAGGTTGTGTATTCATGCATAATTTTAGGAACCTAAGGATATTGATGGAATGCATAATTATCGGTACACACACGGGATGGGTGTGAGGGGCATAGAAAGTATAATTCATTTTAAATCCTTGATTAATATGAATTAAATGATGAATAATAATGGTAATTAATGTAGGTGAATGAATAAAATGCAAATGAATAGTGAACTAATATCATTTATAAATAAGTGTTGTGACCGGGGTTAATCTTTTGGGTTGTGATAATTTGTAAAGGGTGATTCGGTGTCTAAAATAAAAAGGATTACATCATGATGATAAAATTATTAATGAACTTTTCCTAATGAAGGGTGTAAATGAGTTAAAATGATGATTGTAACAAGTTGTGTAATGGGAAAGTTTCCTAAGAAGAATGGATCATGTTGTAAAAGAATAATGGGTTTGAATCGGTGTTGATGAAAGACTCATGATTAAGAAAATTGGTTACCCCATGTTGACCATGACCCGTGGTAGGTATGGTAGAGGGTAGTGTTCTAAGTTTGATGATGACCCTTTAGATAGAGTATGAAGACTGGGTTGTTTAAGGTTGATAGCATTAGAATTTTTTCCTCTATATGGTTAAATCATATCGGCCATTCTTCTAATAATTGAGTGAATGATAAGATTGAAAATGAGAATGATTGAGTTCAATAGTGGGTATCGATGTTGTTGTCATTTTGACCATCGTGTGTGGGTTGGGGTTGTGAGAGTGCTCTAGTTTGAGAACATGGATTTGGATTATGAGGCTTGGTCAGTTGTGATATGGCCTAGGTGGTGTGTTTAGGGATCCCTTGGTAGGGTTGTGGCCTTTGGGTTGCGAGGTGTTGTTCGGTAATTTCAATGGGGAAACTCTTGTTGTTCTTGACTATTCAGAGTGCATGTTGGACCCAAAATATGGTGCCTGGGTCTTGGTGCCCTTGTGATTATAGACCTTACGAGTTGTGTTTTGAATCCCGGAGGGGATGTTTGGCTCATGGTGCTGATGAATTTGTACACCTTTGGTGTATAACCTAGAGAAAATGGATGTTGGGTGCTTTAGGCATAGTGTGCATGGGAATGGGAGTGAGAGTTCCATTTACGAGCATTGATTTATTCGTGTCAAGATATATAGAGTTTAGAGAGAGGAACAATGGCTTCTCCTAGTTGTGACTCTAGTCTAGGGAGTTGGTGTCATTTTACCTTTGAAGTGAACTAAGAGAGGGGTTAGACTGGAAGTCTAGTGCTTTTGGGCATGTCTCGCACATGTTGATGTTTGGGACATTGATAGCTGAACTCAGGGTGTTTTATGGTGTAGATTTGGCGTAGAGGGATATGTGGTAAGGTTGAGGGTTGGTGGTGCTACTTGAGTTATGATTATGCATTGACTGTTCGGAAAAAGAAACGGTGGCCCTGTGGGAGGTTATCCCAATGGTGCAGGTACCTAGGAATATGAATAATAGGAGATTCTTCATAGGTGCAGTTAATGCATACTGAGTACCACCATGATTTAGTAAATGGAGTTGATATATATATAGTTTTTTATTAAGGGAACCCGAGTGCTCGTGATAGGATCTAAGGTTTGTTTCGAAGTGTAGTGTCATATGGATTCCTAACTCACCTATTTAGATGATGATTAAGGGAGGCTTGAGGTTGTTTTGAGTGGAAGAGATGAAGGTGGATGGAGTGTGGTTATATTCTTTCAATCAATGATGACACCTGAGGTAAGGGTGGTCATGTGGCTGAAAATGTTTGTATGAATGGTTTTGCTGTAGAGCGATGGATGAACCTAGTTGTAAATCACACATGAGTGGTGATGGTTAAATATTGATGTGAAACATTTGGTAGGGAAGCTGGAGATCTCTGGAAGGTCATGATGTCCCATTGATTGAGATTAAAAAAAAGAAAAGTTGGTTGTTTTTTTCTTCAACAACCCCATAGCGTACCTCAGATAGTGACGAGCATGCCCAACAACTTGAAATCATACTAGGTATGTTGATAAGCTCTGGATCACTCTAAGAGATGTGAAATTGTTTGGATGGATGAGGGACATCATGGGAGTTACACTCATGGAAACAGTATGCCTGAAGCCTGAAGATGGGATGTACACCCTTAATGGATTCGTGTGGGGACCCCAGGATAGACTGAATAATGAAAAATTCCATGGGTGTTGTTCACAGAACCCAATAACAAGAACTGGGTGTTTTTTGTTTCCTTGATATGGTAAAATCAGGATGATTGTGTATAACGTTGTGGTTTGTCTTGTGTTGAGTGTAAGAAGCGGTGGTTGGAATCCTTCATGGTTAGAAATGGTAATGAAAATCCTAAGGTGGGGAGTGATGAGTTAGTCCTAGATGTGGAGACGAGAACATTGAGCTGATTTGGTGGCACCAGTATGCCAATAAAGAACATGTGAGGTTCTTGTTAGGTTCCATAGATAGGAAATGTATAACTTGGATGTGGTGAATGATGATCCAAGTGTCGGCTTCGGTCTTAGGGTGTTTTCATGTGAAGATTTTTGTGTTTGTGCTGATGTCGTAGAAGGTTTTGGTTGAATATGAAAACAGGTTGGGGAAACAGAGGTTGGGTTCTATAACTCCAATGAAAATCAGGGGTTAGACTAGGGAAATTTAACCTTGGGTGGTTTTAGAACATCTTGAAGTTGGGTCAACCTTGGCTATGTGATGTGGTTTCAAGCCAAAGGTGAAGTTTATGATAGTCTAGAGGGATGTAAGGCCGCTATGATGGAATGCTAATGGAATTCAAGAAAGGACCTCACTGGGTGCGTGGGATGATATTGATAGGCTTCAATTCAGAAATAACCTTGGAATGGTGAGAAGGGTATAGTGTACCATCAGTGGAAGGTGGGTGTTTTGGGATAATCCAGTCATGTGAGGTCTAACCTAAGATGTTAAAATGGAATGGGTGTGGTGAGGGTGAAAAATCTCCAAGGTACATGTTGTAACAGAAAGTTCATTTGGAAATTAAGTTGTACATAAGTGAGGTCATGTTGATATTAGTAATTTAAGGGATAGTGTAGGAATATCATTACGAATGGTTTTGATGGTGCGGTTGGATTCCAATGTAAGGTAATTATTCTAAGGATGCTTGGGCGCGGTGAGTTGAAACATGTTAGGCAATGGGAAAGTTGGGTTGAGTTATGGTGGTCCTTCTTCAAAAGTTAATGTTCCAAGTAACTGGAAACGGTAGACAGAACCATGCCAGATAAATTTTTGGATGATGATGTGATCATATTTTTGGGTTGTAAGGACTCGAGTTGTCACTGTTCGAGTGAGTAGGACCTGGTAAAGAGCTTTGAAATGAGTTAAGTTGGTTGAGTACCTGAGGGTTTTGGGTGGCGTTTGGTTGTATAGTGGTGAAATGAAATCATTTGGAGACGCAGTTTGAAGGATCATGTGTTCTACTTCGGGTGATACCTGGTTTGTCACCATTAGAGTTTGGAAAATAGAGAAAAATAACACCAAGTCATTTGGGTCATGAGTTGTATAGAGGATCGGGTCGATGAGGTGTCGATTGGTTACTCCATGGTGATGTGATAACGTTGTGTGCTATGTATCCATGTGTTGAGAGTTTTGTGTTACCACCTATGTTTCCCCCATCAAGATCTTGTGGTGAGAATGGTTGAAGTGGATGCATCCATGATGAATTTTTATTGTTCGTGATATGGGTTGTGGTGAAGAATCCTTGTGGGGAAACTATGTTCCCTTGGTCTATGATCGGTGACCCTGTTATGTCTATACAGGAACATGGAACATGGTAAAGGATAAGCAGGCCTTGTGGCATGATCCCTTGTTACGAAAGTTAGTGACGCTCAAATGAGCTAATCGAGGACATCCTGTTATAAGGTGGGGAGGTTGTAAGAACCTAGATCTTCTTAAGGTATGTTTTTGTTTGAGTTTTAATCTGGACATTTTTTTTGTCTAGATAAGTGTTTCACTGGGTTCAAGTGAAGACCTGAGGGTGTTACAGGGGTTTGTTAAACGAAAAAGGAAGAAAAGGTAGTTCTTGGGCATGTTGCACGGTATAAACATGGTTTGGGAAACCCGTGCGGAAAGCATATAGCCATAGACAGAGTCTTACACTTGGTTGGTGCATGGTTATGAAAAATGTTTGTAATCCCTAAGAAACCATGCAAAGGGGTGTTTTTTCAGACAGTATCTCATGCAAAGTTTTCGCATGGTTTTCCAAACCATGCGGGTAAACCATACAGCCCATAATCTTTGAGAAAGTTACAAAAAAAAAGCCACCTCGGGATTCTAGAACCCCACTGGGAATTTTACTCCATTCCTCCCCTCTCAAACCTATTGAAAAAATTGGATGACCCAAGATTCCCAAAGGGTTTATCCCTTCGATTCTTGGCCATTTTGGATATCGTTGGTTGTGGATCGAAGCTCCGGGTAAGTCTAATCCTCTCCTTACTTATCTTTTTTGGATTAGGGTTTGTGATTTCTTTCATCTTCATCCAAAACCCTAAAACTCATTTTTTCTAATGGAACCTAGGTTAGGTATTAAGCGGTGTTTGGATACAGATCTATGTCCATGATTTAGAGTGTGTTCATCATAATATTCGAGGAAGATTGTCTACAAGTATTATCCCATAGTTTTATTTTGGATTTATGCATGGAAGTTAGTGTTCTTGTTTTTCCCATTTTGTGTTCTTGATTCCATTGATGTGTTTGATAAAAATGGGTGTCTATGTGACAAATTAAAACCTGCAGGATCCTCATGGGATTCATTGAGGATGACATTAAGAATTTAGGTCCACCCATGGGGTGCGCTGGCAAACTCGGACTGAGAGTGTGGTAAGATTAAGTGGTGGGTTTCTGAATAAAAATTTGAAACCCATGTAGAATGTGTCTTAATGATTCATTATGTTATAAATAGAATAATGTTAAATAATACTGGGGCCATAAGTATTTAATGTGTTGTTAGAATGACATGAAAATGGGTAATTTGGTTGGAAGAGATTATGTTGATTGTTTCATGAATTTGGTTAGAAATTCCTAAGGGAATTAAGGCATAATAAACAGTGAACATGAAATTGGGTAATAGAATGGGAAATGGGGAATGTGTTAATGGGATGTAATATGGGAATGGATGATATTTTTCAATGATTTAATACAAGATAATTAGGTGGTACACATAAATGGTTGAATGTAATGAAGGGATTGTGTTATGAGAAATGTACTGGAAATGCATAAATTGGTGAGTGCTTGGGAAATGATAAATGGGATAAAAGGGTAAATGTAAGGTAATTGATGAATTTGGATAAGGAATAGGTATTTTTTATTACACCTAATGGGTTATGGATTAGTGTTAATTACAAGGATTATGTTTTGTGTTGTGATATCTAATGGAATTTAATATGCAAGGTTGTGTTATGGTATGGTTGTGGTGACTTGAAAAATAAGTCTGTGCACATGGCATGGTTGAGTGGGGTATTGACTTGTGGGTATACGCCCATGGGTCATGTTAGACGAAGGCTCTAAAATCCACACCAAAATTCATGGGTTAGAGAAGGGGACGGAGACTTTATTCCCCAAACGGTTGCATTCCACTAGGACTGAGGATTTGAGGTCAGGAAAATGTGTTGACGTGATATGTGTATCCCTAGTGAGATAGGGACTTTCTTTATTTTCCCTATGCATTGTGATTGGTTTACATAGACCCTTTTATAAATGATATTTATGCCTAACCCATGGAACATGTTATAAATATGGATTTTGTAATGAATATGGTAAAATAAATGGAATTGGGATTAATGCTAGTCATGAAATAAATGATCCTTGTTAACTAATGGTACCTTAATTTTCCCTTATTAACTTAAAGTTTATTTTGTACTTGCATGAACTATCTATTATATTGGATATTTTATAGAGACTATTATTGGTGGCTTACTTAGTTTTTTACTCACACCCTGCTTGGCCCGCCGTTGGGTACCCAAGTAGTGCTCTTGGATGCAAGTCAGGAAAAGGGCCGAGGCCCTACACTAAGATGTTGAGTTTGGCTCGGGATGTACATGGATAAGGATCCATACTTAGATTTGGGACCTGTTAGGAGTTTTGGCTATTTGGTTTATTTTAGGTTTATTTCAATTTTCACTACTAGTACGATATAACATTTTTGTATTTGATTTGTGGTTGTACCCCATTTGAGAAATATTTGTTTATGCATTTTTATTGTTTGTTCGTATTGTTTCGGCTATTTATATTCTGTTATGATGTGGATTACTCTGGTAAAGAGGGTATAGTCTCCCCACGTGACTCATTAGACCCTCACTGCTAGTCAGCAACCTCTGGAGTACGGTGAGTCACGCTTGAGGTCAAGTGACGACCCGGTTCGAAGCCCCAGTTTAGCATCATTCGGGTCAGGGAGGTTACAATTATTTACATAGAACACCGAGTTTAAAGGAACAATGATAAATTATTGAATTATTTTTTTTAATGCTTCATTTATCGCATAGGACTTGGATTGATGGTTTTGAATAGAACCAAATAATTTTTTATAATTTCTTTTTACACATATATATAATTAATTCTTTGGTTATCAATTGGTTATAAAATAAATAGACCACATTTGATGGTTAAAAGCGATGATTGTTTGAAATACTATTTTTATGAACATAATGTGATTTTCTGTTATTAAATTAAATTAATCACAATTAATGAATGATTATAATACAATATATAAAAAATATATTTATTGAAATATTTTAACATTCATCTAATATTTTTTACATTGCAAGGAATGAAGGTATACTAATTATTGTAAATACAAATTCATTTTGATAAAATAGTTTTTATTGTGTTTTTTGCACCTATTTTAAAATATTCATTTCCACTTATAGAAAATATATTTCTAAAATGTATTAATAATTTATAATCGTAATTATAAATATTATTTAATTATTTAAATATATTTTTTCATTATGAATTCTAACCAAGGTAAAAATATATTACTATAATAAATGATAATAAGGAATAATGATAAGATAAATGAAAGAGATGAGGATTTAAATGACCTCAAAACTTGTCTAAATCCTATTGGATAAATATATATCATTTCCATATCATCCAATATTTTATCTTGATCAAATTTGTATCCAATGTTCCATGAAATTCACATTATTATATTATAATGTTCTTAATAATTAAAAGTGTTCCACTCTACTCAATTTAAAAAGGAATCCACTCTTCTCTCTTCTGAAAACCACTTGAACCATTTATCTCAACCATAACCTAAAACAAATATCTTCAAAAATACTATAGAAAAATCTTAAAGCTTCATATCTTCTTTAAATACAACCCCTATGGTTTTTTAGAATAAATTTAAAGGTGGTTTTTCAAAAAAGAGGTATATGTTCTTATTGATCACTTTCAAGATTCATTCTTCATCTAAATCTAATAAAATTTATTTTCTCCATTCTCACATAATGAATCTATTATAATAACTATAATGATATTTTATTATAATTTTTGGATAACCATTTTAACCACCTTTTCATAAAATGGGAAATTAATGTATCCCTTATTTTTACATGTGGATTATCCACTCCATATAGCGATATGACTCATTTTCCACCATAAGCATTAATGGTATGTTATTATTATGGATTTAAAAAACATGTCCGATATATATGAAATAATTATGCATAAAAATTTATATTATCTTTTCAGCATTCTTAAATTTACATCTGCTCAAAAAAAATAATTTCTCTCATATGTACGTGTGGACTACAACCTATACAAAGCGATGTAATTTCTTTTTCATTATATATATATTTGAATAATTATAAAACAATATATACAAATTAAATATTATACTTCTATAAGGGTTAGTTGTATTGATATGGTGAAACCATGTCCAAGAATCATGTATCAAAACTATTGAACTGAAACATATATAGAAAATGAACTAGTTTTCAACTGAATGTTCATTTTAAGGAAGAAATTATGAAAAAATAGTAATTTAAAATTAAAAAGGAATGATACATAGTATGTTATGTATTAATATGGTTCTGTATGATATTTATAATAAATCAATTTTTATTATATATGCTATTTGAATGTATATGAAGAAAGTCAGGACCTGAAATTAGGGTTATGATAAATCTAATTTCCATTCATAATTATCTATGATAAAATTACATTGAAGGAAACTATATAGATACTATACATTAAACACAATATATTTTACTTTAATCTATTTATTCTCATAGTTTTTACAGATTTTTACAGTATTTACCACTTTCTTACGAATATTGTTTGAGAAAACCATTTTAAAGATACATTGTGACACCCCGAGATTTACAAAAGAATAAAATTATATTCAACAGAATAACAGACACGAAAAACTAAGATTAGATCAAAATATAACAACATAATACATTAAAATATATTTATCATAATAATAATAAAAATATATTCAATAGCTTTTGGTATACTCAAACCAATGATTTTTCAGATTGATAATGTATTCAACATGCAACACCAAGATTAAATGATCCATGATATATACAACCATTATAATATGGCCTTTCAATTAGAGGGAATGAATAGTATTCAATAATTTAATATATATATATATATATATATATCCTACTTGATATAAATTATTGATAAATTGTTAATAAATAATCAATTATTTTTATGTAAAGTGATGTTATTCTTGAAAATTTATATTTATTTATTTTCATACAAATTACTATATTTAAATTTTGGAAAATATACAATTTACTTTAATAAAATTAACAATATATTTGAAAAATGGATATCAAAATTTACTTTAGATAAAATTTTGGGACTTTTCTAAAAATAATGATTTCTCAGTTAAAAAAATACCAATTTTTGTAAAAAAAATATCCTTTCTTTTAAATTAATTGGGTAAATTAAAATTTGAATTATGTTTTCAATATGATTTAATGTTACATAAGTTCTATTCTGTTATATTTAATATAATTAATTTCATATTAATAATCATTATATCTTATTTTAGAATTAGTTCACCTTTGGGTTTAAAAATGGGTTTTCCTCAAAACTATTTTTAAAATGATTAATTATATTACATATTAATTAATTAAATAAATTATTGATTAGGAATTTTTTAAATGTAATACATGGATTATATATAATTATATTTAAATGTATATCATTAATTTTTTAATAAACATAGAGTTAATATAAAACCATCTTCAACATGATAATTACACTTCTCAAATATTTATGTTTTCATTATATTTGTGGGTTTTGTTTTAAAATAATTGATTCATTTTTTGGATAAATTATTTAAAAAAAATGATTTTTTTTTTGATATCATAATATTAAAATCATTTGTTGTGAATTTTATATAATTTTCTTCAAATATTATTTTTTAATGAATAAGGAAAAATACTAAATTTTAATTCGGAAATAGCTTTTCATTTATATTGTTTTTTAAGATAAATTATATTTTAAATTGTATTTAAAGTTAAATTAGTTAACTTTTATATCTATTAATCCAATTTGTTTCATTGAATCCAATTTACTATTGAACTTTAATATAATATTATGAAACCATTTTGACATTTTATATTTTAAAACACACTTTCTCGAGTCGTCTCTAGCATTAATTTTAAATTAAAAAATTTCAATTATGTGAATTTAATTTGTAAAATTTGATTCCTTATTTGTGATCATCATAATTTATAATTTATAATATGCCTAACTTAATTAGTTACCAATGTATAAAATGAAAACAGTAAAAAATTACCGCAATATAGGTAAGAATTGACTTATTGGGGGGGGGGGTTAAACTAAGTAGGTAAGATTTAAAATGACCTAAACACTTTTAACAAACCCATTTTATGGAAACAAATTGACCATAAATCTTATTTGTTATATAATTTCCAATTTTTGGAACTATTTTCAGGATAAAGATATTTTTATGATTGAATCTTTTCAAAAAATTACAAGTGTGTCACTCACATCACTTAAAAAAGGACACCCTATCCTCTATTAATCATGAATTAAAACCAATTTGGTTAATAAAATACCTATAAAAATAACTTTCCATATTAATTCACCTCATATTATAAGCCTTATTTTGAACATAAATTGAACCTATGGCGGATTTTGTTGCAATACTACATGGGATACCTAAAGAAGAGGAAAAGTTTTTCAATGAGAGTCTTTATTATATTTATTTCTCCACCTTCTTAAAGTATTATTTCAACATTATAATGTTATAAAATAATTAGTTAAAATATTTTTTAATTTGTTTATAATATATTAATTACTTAAATCCTCTCTACTACCGTCAAATGGGTTACAAAATCCTCATTCATGTATACAGTAGACTACCACATCATGAACCTATGTCATTTGTTTTTCCATTACATCCTATCATGGTTGGGTATGATGAAATATATAAAGAATATAAATATTATTTATATCATAATTATACCTTTATATTCATTATAAAATATTTAAATTTCTACATTATATTCTATATGGGATACAATAACGTCGCAGATGTTTTACAAAGGAATACCACCTCATGAAGGGATGTGATACGTCATTCACTAACACATTACATTGAATTTTACAATGATAAATTTAATAAATATATGTGTTATAAAAGAAATAAAAATTATAGTATAGACATAATTATCTTTATAAAATGTTAATATACAGCTTTCTATTTTACACTAAAAAGATGATAACATCGTTTCTGTACGAGTGGATTATCGCCTTCACAAAGCGATTTTACTCTATTTCCATCATCACACTGCATCGATGATATATATAAGTATATTTACATAAAAAATACGATATATATGATATTATAAACATTTTTTAGAGAGAAAATATTACCTACCTCTATTCAATAATAATCATTGAAAAATGGAAATGTTATTTTTACATACGTGCAACCTACAATATCCATGATCATAACATAAATCATTTCTGAAAACCATATTTTATGATTGGTATTAAAATTTTAAATTATATATAAATATGATAATTATTTCAGGACCACTACTATATATATGTTTTATCTATATAATATTCAAAAGAATATAAAATTTCATAATAAATCATAAATGAGATAATAAGCCAATTAACACCCAAAAAATTGATAATAATGAAATATTTTTTAACAAGAGGTGTTTAGATGTTATAAAATATCATCTATTATATTATAATTTTTAATATGGTTCATTAATAAGTCTATAAGATGTCTAAAACCACTATATAGGATATTAAATCATGATCAACCAAATGAATGACTGGGGTAAGGGATTTCCATCTCACTTTTTTCTTTTGTGAGAGACATGTCATATTCACAACATATTTAATTTAGGCAGTGTATATAATGACCATGAATGTATTTTATGATGATATTTTAGATTTTTTTATATATCCCTTTATGGTGGTATAAATCATTGGGATTTTTATTCAATTTTAACAAAGCGGTAAGATATTTATCTTACTATCTCATATTTTATGGGGATTGTTTACGATTAAGTCTCCGAAGATGGACTATTTTGACCAGACTCTCAATAATTCAAATTAATTTTCTTCTCCTAAATCTATTCATCATAATTTAATTTAACATTACAATTTTTAACTCTTTGGTAATTACCATATTTGGGAAATTTTTTTGAATAAAAATCATCTGTATTTATATCTTCGGTCGAAAACTCTTTTTCTTCCAAAACCTTGTTTTCTAAAATTGCATTCAATGAATTTTTTTTCATTTTAAAAAAAAAATATTAAAGATATTTTTACCCAATTTAACTTTTTTACATAATTTTTTCAACGAAGTATCTATATTTTTTTTCAAAATAGTGCCCATAGATATTTTACACAAAGAGTGAAATAAAATAGTTTTTTATCTTGTATGACATGAATGAAATTTACATCCATCATGACAACTCATATATTTTAATGATTACTTAAATTTATCAAATATTATTATGAAATAAAATGATTTTAAATTTTTTTATGTTTTATACATTTTATTCCAAAATAGAAATGATGATTTCATCAATAAATGTTTTTAATGATTTTCTATACTTCCTTTATATGATTCAATTTTTTTCAAAGAAAATTTTTTTTGAAATATTTTTTGAACATTCATTATTTAGAATGTTTTTATCAAAATGAAATGGTTATTTTTTAAAAAATAATGTGTTGGTATATTGGTATATTTTTATCCATAACTCATGTTAATCCCAACACATTTTTTTTGATTCTTTTTATTGGTTTATAATATTTTTTATGACCAAGAATGATACTACATGACTTGTGGTCATTGAGTTTTTTGACTCTTTCCTTTTCAATGTTATCATATTTGATGATACGTTTATTTATAGGTATGAGTACTTTTATTAATCTTTCATGCACTCTGGTTATTTGATTATACCCTTATGAATTTCTTATACCAATTTATGACATTCAATTGTTAATTCTTAAGTTTACTCTTACTGAGAGTTTGAAATAACCCTTCTTATGTTTCATTTCATCTGGTTATCAATAAGATATATTGAATGAATTATTTCTATAAATGATTTTGTATGGATGATGATGATGAATTAATGTGGAATATTAAAATATAGTATATGTGGGATAAATAATAATTTAATTATATGGGTATTGTTTCCGTAGAAGTTTGTCCAAATTCTGTACAACTATAAACTTAAAAGGTTATTTAAAATTTAAGTGATCCAGCTATTCCTTTTATTGTCATATGGTTTGGATGAAAAAAATTGGGTACCATTATAGGTATCAATGAATAGAATGTAAATTTTATGGTTTTATCACCTAATCTTGGATATTAGGTTCTATGTTATTATAGTTTGTATCAGATGTCAGTTTAGATAACATTGGAGATTAGTATATTTTCAAGTGCTGGTATCTTATTAGTTATGGATACCATAATAGGTCTTTAACCTTAATAATGTTCATAAGTTTAAAATAATATAAAACCCTTTTATTTTTTTAGAGAGGAGGTCTTAATGTGATTAATTTCATTTTAGGTGACATTTTAGTAGGTTAAGTCATTTGTTTAGAAGTGGTTTAACATGAAGTATGCATTTAAATTTTTTGGAATTGAGATTTAAGGTTCTGATAGAATTTATGGTTTATGTGATCATGGATATTAATAATAAATTTTAATCATATATATAACCATAGGATCGAAAATTCATTTGGTGGCTAAGGGATTATTTTTACTTCAAAAAAATGTCCCCATACTTTTTGGATCAAAATTTGAAATGTATGACATAACCGTTGTGGATAAAACACTCTTTAATTGTAATGTTATTGGGTTTATTTTAGATATAGGGTTATGGTTATATTTAGATTCTCGTTTCAGTATTATAATTCAATTTTGATGACTAATGTATTATAGTAAGGTTTATTCATTTGGTTAATTATAATACAATGTTCTGACCACATTGGTTTGGGTTAATGTCTAAATACAGATGAAATAGATTTATTTTCCATTTAATGGTTACCTGGTCTTTAAAAAGTTGATTTCATTTCATTTAGCATGAAAAAATCAATTGTATTTCCCATATTTTAGAGAAAAAGATTATATTGAGGTGGAAATTGGAACAAATATTACATTATATTCATTATGAAAGTATATTTCATTATTCTCTTAGACTATATGGAAAATAATTCCTAAATTCAAGGAAATGTGTATTGAAAAAAAAATTATCCTATTACATTCATATCTGAGGAATAATATGTTCCACTATATCATTAAATTTTTTTTAAGGCCACTAAATTTACATTGAACATTCAATTTCTTGTGGTCAATGATTTCAATCATTATCTTAAATTATTTATGATTTTCTTCCATTCCAATCTATTTTCTTCTATTTTAAAACCTTGTTATGTGTTTTTCCATATTAAATTTTTACTTCACTTTCTCACTTATTACTTTCATTTTTTATTAACCAATTTTTATTTGGGTTTATGATTAATTGTTTTTTCAAATATCCATCCTTTTATTACTGAGATAATGTTTAGAATAAGAGGATGTAATTTATTAAAGTATGGAGAGGATGGAACACTTTGATATTTTAAATGAATAAAATTATATTGGATAATATAATGGATGTGAAACACTCCTGTAATATGAAAATATATCAACCTGGTAATTTATAATTTATTTATTTTTAAATAGATTTAATATCTACAATAAATTGTGGTATACATAACCCTAATATTTTTATCTTCGATATCCTATACTACATGAAATGTCCAGCATAAATGAACCAAGATATATATAACCATTCTAACCTTGCCTTTAAATTGGATGGCAGGAATAGTATGAATAAAATTATGAAATAGATATAAATATATATTTCCTAATCACTATTAATTATTGGTAAATATTTATTATATAATCTTTAAATTTTTTGTAATGTGATTTTATTCATAAAAATTATGTTTTCTTCGAAAATATTTCTTGTTTATTTTCATAAAAAATTATTATAATTAAATTTTTGAACAATTAGAAAAATTAATTTGATGAAATCAAATTAATTTTTTAAATTAAAAAATCAAAATTTACTTTGGGTGAAATTTATGGATTTTTTTTAGAATATATCTTTTTCTTTTGAATAGTGAAAAATTCATTTTTTGTAAAAATATAATTTATTTTCAAAAAATTAAGTAATTTAAATGTCATATTTTTTCAATATAATTTAAAGTAACCTAAATATTTTTTATTTTAATTTAATAGACATAATTATTTTTGAGTCATCATTATATTATACTTCAATATATGTTACCTTTTGGGTTTAAAAATGGGTTCTATCTTCTAAATTTTTTTAAGGTGCATAATGTTTCTCTATATTAATTAATTAAAATAACACCTAATGATGAATTTTTAAATGAATTATATAGATTTCATATATGTATATTTTAATACTAATTCAATCATAGATTATTTTTATACCTAAAGTTAATATAAAATCATCTTATTTAAGAAAATAAGCTGCATGAAAACATGATTTTCGATCAGGTATGCGGGTTTTGACTTAAATTTTTTTTTTCCATTTTTATAAAAATTTTAAAACAATTATCTTCAATTTTCAATTAATAATTTCTAATTTTCATTATAGGAAATTTTTTATAGTTTTTTGAACATGTTATATTTTTTTAAGAATATTTAAAATCACTGAATTTTAATTGAAAACTACCATTTTGTTTAAATTATTTATAATTTTTTATTATATATTAAATTTTTTCTACAAAATATTAGGTAAATTGAAAATATATTAAAAAAATTTAGGTTATTGGAACCAATTTCATATTGGAATTACTTAAAAATCTTTTTAATCCTTTTAACATTTTCACTTTGAAAAATAGCTTTCCTACAGCATATATGGGATTAATTTCAAATTAAAACTTTCCACTTCAATGAATATTGAAAAAAATAAAATAATTATTACTACGGTGAAGTTAAAAATACATTTTCCTGAGGTTAAACTAAGAAGGTAAGTGTAGAAATAACCTACCAACTTCTGGAAAACTCATTTTCTAGAAATTGTTCAACCTTATATATTCAAGGTTCAATAATGAAATATTTTTTTTAACGATAAAAACTTGGGTATGATTGAATCATTAAAAAATTCAATTGTGTGCCACTGACATGAATTATATAATACTAACCTCTATAGTATTTTCTTCACACCATGAGGATTTTTTTCTAGGAAAATACCTACCCAAATCAATTCCCAAAATGCCTCCCTTCATCCTATAATCCTTATTTTTTACATAAATCCAACCAAGTATTTTTTTGGAAACCAATGGAGGATACCCAAAGAAGATGTAACATTCTTCATTCTATGATTTTATTTTATTTCTTCTACCACCTCTTTAAATTATTATTTAACCATTATTATATAGTAAAATGTATATATTACATATAATTTTATGTTTTTATAATAATTTAATTTTCTAAAACAATATCCACTTCCATCAAATGAGTTATAAAATCATCATTCATGTGCACAATGAACTACCTCCTCACAAATAGTTTCCATTCCTTTTTCCATGAAAATTTATCATGGGGTCATATGAAGATGGATATAATGTATATATATGATATTGATAAAATATTTATACATCCGTATTAATTATATCACATAAAATATTTATACATTCCATTCCACAAGGGATATTATATGACACTTGTTTTTCTGAAGGACTATCAGCTCATGAAGAGTTGTGATTCGTCTTTAACAAATGCATTACATTGAATATAGTAAGGATAACGTTAATTAATATATAATATATTCATAAATTTATTATTATATTCACTACATAACTATAATTATTAAAAGTTAATATATCATTTTATTTTATTACATTGGAAAGATGATAAGATCTTTCGTATACACGTGGAATACCGCCATCACAGAGTGATTTGACTCTCTTTTCATCAACACAGCACATTGATGATATATATAATAATATATAAATAAATATTATATTTTATTTAATATTATTATCATCTTGTAAATAAGAAATATTACTTACCAATTTTCCATAATGATCATTGAAAAATGGATATGTTGCTCATGTTTACGTATAACATACTGTCTCTATGATCATAATTCACTTCATTTCTCCAAACCATTATTCATGATTAGAATTAAAAATATAAATTATTTATAAATATGAAAATTATGTATTTATTATTATTCTTGATATTATAGAACAACATAGTATTCATTAGAATCAGAACTTTGCTAACAATGTAAAAATTATTAAACATGAAAATTAACACCCAAAACAATGAAAATAATGAAATATTATTAAAGAAATTGTGATTAATAGCTATAATAGGATAATATGTGATATTATAAATATTAATATGGTTCATTAATAACTTATTAACACATATAAAACCTCTATATATGAGGTTAATCCATGATCAACCAAAAGTAAGTGTGATGAAAGGGATATTTTACTAACTTTATACCTTTGTGAGGCACATTCCATATTCTCCACTTATATATTTTATGTGGGGTATATAATTACCATGAATGATTTTTTTTATTATTCTAAAGAAAATTATTGGTATTTAGATATCCATTTTAGGATCTCTATTTTATGGGTATTATGATTCGCATTTCCAATGTGTTAAGAGTTTTATATTATAATTTCATCTTTTATCATGATAGATTATGATTATTTCCCTAATGATGATATATTATGATCTACATATAAATATTTATCATGAATTTTCGTCCCCTAAAACAATTCATGATATTCTAAATCAATAGTACCATTGTATACTATTTGGTGCATAAAATTATTGAGAAAATATTTTGAAGAAAAATGATATTTTTTTACCTCTTCAGTAGAAAACACTTTTTCTTCCAAACCCATGTTTTTTTAAAATGTTTTCAAAAAATATTTTTCATTAATAAAATGTTTTATTAAATAAATTTTTACACAATTCTATCTTTTAAATAAATGTTTTCAAAGGAATATTAAGGTATTTTTTTAAATCCCTCTTGGGATTTTACTAAAAGAGTGAAAGGAATTTTTTATTTAACATCTATGAAATGAATGAAATTTCCAACCATTATGAGCACTCAAATGTTTTAAACATTCCTTTTTAAGATATAAAATTAATTATCCAATAACACTAATTTGAAATTTTCTTATATTTGAAATAAAATTAAATGGAAAGGAATTATTCCTCAGTAAAAATTTTAAATGATTTATAATTATTCCATTATATTTTTGTAATGTTTTTTTCAATGAAAACATTTTTTCACAATATTTTTATGATTTTTAGATTTTAAAATGAAATTTTTAAAATGAAATATTTATTTTCCTAAACATTTATTTAATAATAATTTAATGTTATTTTCATTCATCAACATTAACAAAAGTTATTATAACATATGCTCAAATAGGGATATTTTGTTACGATGCCATCCTCATTCTTTTTATGGATGGATTAAAAATGTTGCAATTATATTTTTATGGAACCCTTTTCATTTTCATGGGTTAATCGTGATTCATTCAGATAGATATCGAATACATCTACTTTCTACAATTTAGTCATGTTTTGAATAAATTATTTTGGAACCCATTTCTTTTCCATAGGCTAATCATGTTATAAAGATAATCCCATGAAACCCATTTCTATTATATGGGTTAATAATGTTATGAATGGAATAATGGTTTTTATGAGTTTTATAATGAAATGAAATCTCTCTTTAGTTTATTCATTTTGAGGTACTTGGAAATTACCTATATGATGGGGAGACATAGATAGGTATGGCTGATCATATTACAACATATATAATGGGGAAACCTAAATAGAGATAACTAATACTATTATATATTATACAATGGGTGTCCAAAATTGTGTCTGGTTATCCTATTATATATTAAATGATGGGTGTGCCTAGATAGTACTCCAATTAATTAGAAAGTGTACCTTTTCTTGAGAGACAAGAAATAGGTACATAGATGATGGTTTCTCCTAGGGATTTAATTTCGTTCCAATTATTTATGACATGGGTTTAACATGAGTTGTGAAAATAAATGTTCCAACACACTAATGTAGGGACTAGAGCCTATAAATAAAGGTTCAAGTGATTAGTAAAGGGATTAGCCAAGGTAGGTATTTGGTCTTTGCACAGAGGAAGTTGGATGATGTTAACTTAATGTTTTATTTTCATGTTTTATTTATATTATCTTTTAATATTAAAAGTAATGCAATTCCACATTTTTATTAATGTGTTCTTACATCTCTATATCTATGTCTTTCACATTCATTATCTTTATCTTTTCCATCGTTTTCTCATGACCTCTTTCACTTTGTAATGGAAAATGACTAACCCAAGGATTTTATTTCGGGAGGATTCATGACACTTTTTAAAATATTTACATTTAAATTTTTAATTGTTTTATTTTAGTTTTTTGTGAATGAGAGGTAAATGTTAGGGTTTCAATTATTATCCATATATTTCTTGAATTTATTCTTTTTTTCCACCAATAATATGTTAAATTTTTTTTTCTCAATGTGGTTTCATAGTCATTCTATAAATAACACCCATTCATGAGTATAATAGTATATCTACAGATGGTTTAATTTTCAAAATTAATTTAGTCAATAACAAAGAATAATTAAGGAGACCACATAACCAAAACCTAAGGACCATGACTCTTTCTTTTACCCTGAATTCATTGTATTTTACATCAAAATTTAGGGATTATTTTTTCATTCCATTATTTTTCTAAAACCCAAAAACAAAAAAAGTTATTATTTTAATAAAATATTAAAAACAAAAAAATAATGTATTTTAGGTGAATTAGAACTCAAATTTTTAGAATATGAAACTCTTTCAGTGAAATGACCATGGTCAACCGCTATACTACACTAGGAAAATAAATTATATTTTTAATCACTGTATGAGAGGCATATAAAAAATGGAGCTATTATATGGGATCTATAATATTTTTCAACTTCTTTTTTATTTTTCAAAATTTTTAAAATAATGTTTTTTAATTTTAAAAAAATAAAAAAAATTCTTACACACCCTTTTCTACAAAATATTTTTCTACATTTTTTACTAGAAAGATCCAAGTTGAATATAGATGAATCATCATAGAGGATTAATTCATGGGGTTCATCCAAGGCCATAATGATATCCTTTAGTTCCCAATTGTTATTGGATTTCAAAACGAGTTATTGGATCGTGCTCCCTCTTCACTTCCCCCTCAGTACGGCTTGGAAGCAATGGTGTATGTGTCAGTCCCTCCCATCATATAGGGTGATTGAACTCCATTTTCTTTTGAGAGGGTTCGACCCCTCCCTTTCAATCCATTTTCTTATCCTAAATCCTTTACCAATTTCCCTCCTATTTTGATTTTCTACAAAGTACCAAACCATTTAGAGGGATCCTTGAAACAATTTCTCTTATATTTAGAGTTCATTGATGCCTTGCCCCATTTAAATAAGACTTTGGCTTCCCACATCATGTATCATTGAACGTCAATGGATTTATTTAATGTTTTTGTTTTGGGATCTTAATGATTAAATAAATTATAAAATGTTGTTCTCCTCGATAATAATATCATTAGGATTAAATTTTATTTGGATATTGATTTGATCAAGTCCTGGTCCAGTTACCCCCATATCTTCAACATATCTCACTTATTCTAATTCTAGTGGTCATTTGATTTCCACATTATGCGTGATTCCCCAATAATGGAGATTTGGATTATATTTAAAAAAATTATTCTTCCTTTTCAGAAACCTTCGATTATATGAATTTTAGGGAACATGATTGGATAATTTCTATGTTCTAATAATATTAATAGCGTTGTTTATCCCCATGTTTCCACACATATTTATTTTGAAGTTTATGATTCAAAAAATTTAGTAGAAATTGTTTGGGTTGAATTTGGTAAATATATCTGATATAAGAAACAGGTTTTCCTAAAGTTGTGTTTGGATTTTTTATCCATCTACAAAAAATTGGTTTAGATGATGTTAATATTTCAATGAGGGCTTAAGAATGTCCACCAAAATATGGACTTTGTTTTAGGGTCATTTCTTTTTGACAAGGTCTTGATATCCAGGTCTAGTGGTCAAATCTAACGAGATCAGTTCAATGATTCATGTGACTGATGTAGTTTAAATTCTTAGTATTATTATTTTTAAAGGAATGTAACCAATTGGGTTTAGATGGATCATCAAAAATCTCTACCATATTGAAAATGGAATCCATTTTAACCTTTATTAGAAGGCCATGGATGGATATGGAATATTTTGATGTGATTTCGTCGAGAACAATTTGGTGGTGCAAGACACAATTGAGGAAGAAGGAAATGAGGGGTTGTCTACAATAGGTATGTTTGATAAAAGTGTCAAATCACCTATTGCTACATAATATGTGGATGTAGTAAAATTGGGAAACAAAATTAATGGGAAGGAGGGTTCAATAGAAGAAGAGAAATTGAGATATGTTCATGAACCTATTCATGTCGTGGTCTCTTGTTTGGAAATAGAGTGAAGTAAAACTCACTATAAGGAACCTGATTATATGTTTTGGCCACAAGGGGTGGGGTATATACATTTATCATGTCAATCCCTATAAAATATTTTATAGTTATTAATCTTGGAAATATCATTTAAGGTTTAGAGTGTGTCGAGGTATTCCAAGAACATGTATCAGCTTGGGCATCAAACAACAATGAAGAGAACATATTTTCTAGTGAAAAGTCTAGCAATTAGATCTACTATCAATTTTTAGGTGATATTTCAGATTAAATTCAAGGTGGCGGGATACATATCCCGAAGAGGAGGTTGTATCAAAAGGGAAATTTGGATTCAATGACCTGTATCCTGATTTGAAGTCAAAAATATTTAGGGAAATGACTATTAATACTTACCCAACCCAATGGATATAAGATCCAATAAAAATATGAAGGAAAAGGTTATGGTTTATGAACCCAATATTAATAAAAATAATTTTACAAATTGTGGTGATTCTATGGATTTGGAGTAGGTTAGAGATTTGAAGGTGGTTTTCAAATATTGGCAAGAACAGAATGTGGTGAAGGACCACACTTGTAGCGTGGTCATCACTGATTGGGATGAGGAAAAAAAAATAAAGAAATTTATGAATTTAATATTCAATTTGAGGAAGAAATTTTGGAGGAGTCTATTATGACTAATTCCACCCAATAAGATGCTGGGAGAATGTTTGATATAATGTTTCTTATGGAGACCAATAAGAAGAATAAGGAGTAGATCAAAAAGTAAGATCATATTTTAGTAAGAGGGATCGATCAAAAGAAGATCATTATGGAAGAGTACATTCAATCATGGGTCAAGATGGATTATTTGAAATAATACCTTATTAAGGATATATGACTATAGAGGTAATTTTAATTGAATAGAAATTATAAACTAAGAACACTTGTAATAGAGTTAAATCAAATATCAATGATTTTATGATTTATTTGGGTATCTGGTGCTTTGAATTTTTTTATTTTAATGTTTTTTTCTTTTCCTTACATGTTTTTGAAAAAAAAATTATTTTTTCATCTGTCCATCAAAAAGTTAACTCTTCTCTAGGAGTAATTACAAAAACATTATCTATAAAAGGATGAAACAACTTTATATTATTCGTTATTTCCCCAAAACAAATTAATGAAATTATTGAGGTGAGATATTAGGAATAGGTTACTGAAAAATAAAATATTGTAGACTTGTTGTAATGGATTTAAGATAAGATAAAAGAGATAAAGGGAACTATATAAGAGTTAAATGAATGTATCTATGTATCTTAGGAGTAGTAATATGAATGTATACCAGAGATAGATCTTGATCTAGATGTGGGAAAAATTTACCAACTCACATTTAATGTTGAATATCATATGGTTGTAACATATGTGATATCTAAAAACGATTTGACCTCACTCAGCCATTGTTATTAGTGATGAATGAAAAATACATTCCAATTGAGATACCTATAGGAGATTAGTAAGACCTGAATAATTTTTTGGGGCATATGAATACCAATATGATCTCATAATCTATTACAAAGTAGAATAAATAGAACTATAAAATATATCCTTAGCTTTGTAATATTAATACACCACGCATGTGGTGGAATTAGAATAATGAACGGATGTACCTAACTACCATCCTCCATAAAGAGAATATATTTCCAACATAAACTTCCAACTGAAGAAGAAATCAAATCCATGGAGCCTAGATTACATTAAAAAGTGATTTTTGATGATATAGGGTTTCAACTCCTAGAAGTGTGTCTCTATAGGGAAGGGTTTTTATCATCTACTCTTCCCCTGTAAAGAACTTCTGTTTCATGCATGGGGCTTGGGCACAATTTCATTCAATCAAGGTGCGTTGTACATTTTGTAATTGGACCTCAAATTAAAACCCATGAAAATCATAAACACCACATTGAAAACTTGGGTTAATTATTATGGTTTAAACTGGATTCTATGGCATCATAGTATCTTTTATGGCATTACTTTGTCAATATGGGTCCCATTAAAAATGGATAAAGAAACTGTAGTTGCTAGATATGTCAATTATTCTAGATTCATGGTTTATATTGATTGAAGGTCCATCTTGTTTGATAATGTGTATCTATCTACTGATGAAGAAGAAATTGAGCTGAAATTGCGTTTAAAAAACTCCCCTGGTTCTGCCCAAATTGTAGGGTCATAAGACATGATGCATCAAACTGTAGAAGGAATATATTTTGTGAATTTTTCTCATCATGTGAACATGATAATAGTATTTGTTTTAAAAGAGAAAAGACCCTAAAATTAAATTCCCTTGGAATTGAGAAAACCTTGATTACCTAGGCTCAAGAGGAGCCTCCCAAGCTTCGTCAAAACACAAGCTTAGGAAAGAATTCAATGGATGATGTACCCCCTAGACCTGGTTTGTAAGAGAATGGTAATGTGTAGGAAATCCTCTCATGGGTAGACATTGTAGATAGGGGTCTGACAGTTCTTCCCCCACTGCATGTTCCATTGAATCCTTTGATGTTGGGTGATATTGAGGGAACTAATTCCAAAATGGATAATGATGGTGCTTCTTATTAATTCTGATTGGGTTTTCTAAAATTTCAGATGCTGGTAAGGCCATTTCTCCCTCCCCTGTAATTAGCAATGCAATTCGATTTTTTGGAGACCATCGTAGTATAATTCCACTTTCTATACAGGTGGGAAAGCCACCTCATGTTCCCTCGAATGAAGTGGGAAGTGCAACTTACAAACACCCCTTGTCACCTTCTCCTAAAAATTCTTCCAATATGTTGGTTGTTCTTGACGTTTTTCATACATGTCAACTATAGGAAGCTTCCATGGGGTCAATGGGAGATGACATGGTTCCCACTCCAATGAAGAGTATTGATCTACCTATGGTAGAACATAAGACCCCATTAGATATACCTTTTACAGAGGGCAATGAGTTGGATGACTCATAGAATCATTCTAACTCCTGGAATCATGGACACCATTCTTGGAATCATGGGAGGGGAAGTTGAAGTGCAGAACCAATGTCCTGAAATTTTGATGTTCCATCTAAGGTCTCATACTCGGATGGTACATACATTTAAACTCTTACACAATAGGTGCAGTACATGGAATTTCACCATTTAATGGGTCATTCACATGGTCATAGTTGAGGAATGGATTGGGGAGACTTGCAGGAAAATGAACGAAGGATTACTGAAAAGAATAGAAAAAATCTTGGGTCCTCGTGGTGGGGGATTTGATGAAATATTTCAAATATCCTGCTAATATATGTGCTTCTTAATGTCTCTATTTTCTGATTCAATAAAAATGGGAACCACCCCTACCCTTGATGAAACTACATTATGTATCACCAACTTCTATTTTGAGTTTATAGATTCAGTGAACATATAGACTACATAGTATGAAATTTATAAAAAATAAAATTCACCTCTTAAAAAACACAAGGTGCTCCCCCATGAAGTTGAACATTTACTTGAGGAAGACCATGAATTGATCCAATTGACTCTACTTGAGGAATAAGAAACAAAATCTCCTAACATAAAGACTACAAATTTTATTATTTATTCTTCTTATTTAAATTTTGTTCATATTAAATTTCATTCTCACTTTCCCTTTGATCATTCCATTTATCCAAAAAATCTTGAAAAAAGACTATAGAATTTAAAATAGGTTTTACACATAGAATCCATATAAGTATAGGTCTCATACATCATCATGCCCCTCTATTAATGATTTACGTAATTATGAAGGGTATGGATTTGGATTACACTTTTTATAGAGTCATCCACATACAAGAATAAAAAATGAATGATGGAATGAAAAGAAAAAGGTAGTTCAAATACAGTAATATCCACCCTAAATTAGATTATAGATGATGAAAGTTACTTCCCATATGGTTTAACTCAAATATTATTCCCTTCTTGCGTGATTAAATAATTATTTAACTTTCCTTAATTTTAATTTATTTCTATGAATTTCAATTTTAATAATTTATTTTAATTATAAGTTAGGATCAAACCATATTCATCTATTTTTTTAAAATAAATGATATGGTCAATCAAATTGGATGTTTTATTTTAATAGAACCATCATGATGATGAAACTAGTGGTGGGAGGAAATTGAGAAGGATGTCTACATACAGTTAACACCATAAAAAAGCGATATTAGGTCACAAATGGAACATTTATCTCATAAAAATTATAAAATACCACTTTGAAACTAGAGTATGTATGGTCCAAACTGATGAATCATTGTGAGGGTAGTATGAGTTTAATTAATTTTTTTACACACAAAACATTAATTATGTTGTTTATCCTTAATAGAAAATTTTAGGCCCCACTTTGAACTCTTGTTATATAGTGTCAATCTAAAAATATAATGTTTCTTAGGATAATAATTATTTTATATTTTAATTATCAATTTTGACAAAATTAGATGAGTGAATTTTTAATGTAGAGAATTATAGTTAATCATGAGGTTATTAATTTGACAAATCGTTATTTCTTTGAGATGTGTTAATTTTTACGAATAAAATAATTCATATATTTTGGAAGGTTTTGAATTTCAGAAATTGATATGTATTTTTTTATTTTTTTTGTTCATTTCCATGTTTAATTTTGACAAAACATATATTATTATCCCTAAGAATATTATAATCTAATATCTCTCATCCATTCTGTAGTATATTTTCCGAGAGGCTCTTGCATGTTTTTATAGTAATTTCTTATAATATTATTGAATCAATGATTGACCTGAATAAATATAAATATTACTGATACATACTTAAATTTTCTAATTTTTACATAGAAATGCCTTTGAATAAATCCTGATGTTTCCCATATAATTCTTGAATGACCTTATGAATAAATAAACCATTTTGCATGCCTCTTATATCAATTCCTACACTAGATACAGTTTTCCAAATGGTATTCTATAAAATATGTATATAGGTGAGGTTTTATATTGTTGGTGGGGATATAATAAATTGAGAATATTATATTAGGTCTTTATTCTGATATTTTAGGACAGGGCAAGTTATAATTCACTGAAATTTATTATTTACCACACTTTAAAAAATGAAAAAAACTTAGAGAATTAGTATCGTTTGGGAGGATCAAAAATTACATTTTTATGAATGATTATTTTGAAAACCTGGGGATAAGTGATGTATTTGAGAGTTTTTAAAAGAAACACTATTGAAAAATAAATAAATGAAAAAAATAAAAAATGAAAAAATCAATAGAGGAAGACTCATTCATTATACTAACTTATATCATGGTCCATCATTGAGTTCTGGGATTTTGGGAGATTAAATAATTATATGAGTATTTCACTGAACTTATCTATTTATATAATTCATTATGTTAAATATTATCACATCATTTTTTTGTTTATTTTTGTCTATTACCAACCCACCTTAATCTATAGAGTGATTTGAAACATAATACAAAAACCTCATTATTAAATTTTATTTTTTTCAGAATCTGTTGCAGATGCAAGATACCTTGAATGCCTTTGGTATGTGCAATATACATGAGGTGTGATCAAAACATAATTATATGTATTACCTTGAGTTATTATTAAAAAGAACATAAATTTTATCTAAATTTCAATAGGTGGGTATGTGAATGATGAATTAAGAAATAATATTTTAAATAAGGATGAGAATTGTTATTCTGAAAGTGGAAATGTAAAATGGTTGATTGATTTTGTTTCATTGAAAGGTGAGGAGTTAAAGAAATTATTTTGGGTGAAATTTAAATTTATATTTTTCATTGACAAACAATTGGCTTTGTTTCTTTCTTATATATTAAATATTGGTAGAGAAAAGTTTATCTCTACTGTTGTTGAGATTATATTATTAAAGACAAGAATGTTCTATATGGGATTCGATTTATATAAATAAATTATGGATGTTTATTTTTATATAAAACAATTTAATTTTATATCATTAATTGGTTACTATTGATGATATTTATTTTTCAGTTTTTATTTATGGAAGGACATAGTATTTGACAAAAAAATATTTTAAAATAAATGAATTTGACAAGAAGATGTCGTCTGGTGACATACATCTAATAAAAGACCAATTTTGAAGATAAATTGAAGAATCATGGGTAAAATAAGAGAAAATAGTTGGATATTTATGATTTACATAGTAAATTAATCATTTACATCATAAAAAATTTCCAAACAGTTAAGCAGGGGAAGAAACTATAAAAAAGAGGCCATCTAAACCAATGCAACATCAGTCATGAAATAACATATATGGCTACACCATAATGATTGTTTTAACTACATATTCCTTTAAATCAGGTATTAAAATGGTTTGGGCCCAAAAAAATTATGTCATAAAACCTTATTAATGATATTAAATAGTTTACCAGGATCCAAAATCACCATATTTAAGTAATTAAATAAAAAAACACCCCGTTTTAACCCCATTATCACCCGAGATTTCTTTTGATTATTTTATTAAAGATAATTAATAGAGCCTATGGTAATATTGATTATAATAAATAGAGGTCCAAGGTGGATGATAAAATAGATAATCCCATCTATTGATTTTTCCATTGCACTGAGGAAGTGTCCTACTACTTCATTAGGATTTTCCTTGCATGTTTCTTATAATTTTGTTTTGTTTTTCGATATAATTTAATTCCATAATTATATTAAAGTGTTATTCGACCTCCATATCTCTATCTTTCTATTTCTCAGTATTTTTCATTCTCTATTCTAACATTTTATCGTTATCTCTTACACATTTCAATAGTAAGTGACTGACCTAAAGATTGACCTTGATGAAGGTTTTGAAACATTCTAAAATTATTGTACATTTTTAAATGATTGAAATTATATTTTTGTGAATACGAGGTGATTTCATTGTTGGGATGGTCATGCACTATTGTTAAATATTGAATTCAATCCTATTTTACACTAACAAAGTGTTGAATTTTAGTGTATCAAAGAGGTTTTCTAGGCATTCAAAGAAACTCTCTAAATGTATGGAATGTCGATCCATGTATGGAGTGATGAATTTTTAAATTGAACTTAATAAATAATAATAAAAATAAAGTAACCATATAACCAAACCCTAAGGACCAAGCCCCTTTCTTTTAACCTGGATTAAATCTTTTATGGATCTGCATTTAGGTCATTATTTGTCTTTTCATTTATTTTCCTAAACCCCAACTCACAAAATCTATTTTTTTAATAAATTAATAGAAAAAATGATTTTTTGGTGAATTTTTATTAGGGTTTATTTTGATTTCTAAGCTCCTCATGTGATAAAAACCTGGTAAGCCACTGTGTTGCATAAATAAAATAAAATAATGTTTCCATTGTTGTACGACATGTGTGTCATAAAACCAATCCAAAAATGGAATATGTATACTATTATTGTCTTGACAGTGAACCTTGAATAAAAAAATTATGTAATGGGAACTGAACCCAATCTGGTATGATATTTTTAAAAGTGATCATTGACTAAGGAAATTTGCTTCTATTCCTATATATGTGCCACAAAAAAATATTTATTAGGATTTTTATATGTTCTATTTGATCATTTTTATTTATAGAGAATTCAACACACTTCTAATTTATGTATTGTTTTAGAAAAAAGACTTATGATATAATTTTTTATTATAAATATTTAATTGGTTTGGTATTATTTAAATATGTTATGACTACTTTCTCATATTCTTATACTCAGTCATGATTAGTGATTGATATTTATTATTTTTACCAATTCTTAGCACTTGATCTTAGCATTTCGTAGGTTTCCTTTCCATTGGTTAAGATTACCTATATTATTTTGGTTATTTTTAATGACTTTATTATATGAGAAGAACTTATTTGGGAGTGTTTACAATTTATCATGAAATGAGATGATATTGTATGTTGTCTCCAAATTCTCTAATCATTTATTGTTTTGGGGCATGTATTATCACAAAATGTATTTTATATTCATAAAAAAATTATGTAGCACATATTTAGGAAATTCATGGGTTACATTAGTTGGTATCGGGGTAGATTTTAGCTATTTTTGGATATTAGGAATAAAAAATTAGTTAAACTGTAGTCATTAGTCTAGATATAGGATAACATCCTAAAGTTTTGGTAAAGTATAGATTTTTTGATTACCTAGAAAATGAATAAATTTCTAGAAACTAACATATGGATGTAGCTATAAAATAGATGAATATAGGGGTAATAACTCTAAAAGGGGTATAATAAGTATTAAATCAATCATCACTGATGCAAGATTAGTGCGATTAAGACAATATACTTGGTTATACATTATCATGGGATATTATTTGGTTAATTCAGATTATCTTTATGAACCATTTTGATTACTGAGATTATATAACCAATGAAAACAAATGATATACTATTTTTATTTGATATCAACTTAATGTATCCTATGGTAAAAGAATCTGTCATAATTTACGATACTATAATAATAAATAACCTAATCATATGATTTTTTATCTTGTTATCGATATTCGAAAATCAAAATATGTTTTTTTTACATTTAGTAAATAGTTTCAACCAGGAGGAACAATTTAAATAATGATATTGATAAATAATACAGTGACCTTCATCATTAGAAACCAAATGGAGTAGGAGATACAACATGAAATCATGTTATTATTCCTAACTATATATCTTGATATATAATAAACAACTTCAACATGGGTGATTTTATTGACACACGTAGTAATTGTTAAATGGACTTTCTATAGAGGTCAGTTGGTGAAAACCATGGAGAAAACAGATTTAAATTTCCCAATTTTAATGAATTTAGGAATAATTACCCAAGAAAATGTCTCTAAAGAAAAATAAAATTTATTATTTGTGGGAATTAAAGGCATGATGAAAAAAATTATTAAGGAAAAATAATTTTTTCTACTAGAGTGAAATTAAGTACTTATTAAGGATAGATAAGTAGTTTAATTTCAAAATTTTGGGATCTTGGGAAACAATTGGGTTAATTCCCTACTCTATAAATAATCTCGTAGACCAAGGAGTGTCTAATGCTATGTCAATAACTAAAGTGGAACATGGTGGTAAAGGCACACTTTTTCTCCATTCCATAGTTAGGGATTTTATGTTATAGTTTGTAATAATATACCCTATTAAAATTTCATTGTTCTTCATTTAGTGGAACATGATGTGATTTTGGGTATTGATTAGATCTCTGCATATTGATCCCCCAAAAAAATTACTATATTAAGGAAATTAAATTTAATATTCCAAATAATCTTATGATCGTCTATAGGATTGATTATGAATATGATATTTCAGTTAATATTACATCTATTATATTGGTTTTTCTAACTATTAATTGGAGGTATTTATCTCAAATGGTTTGGGAGATAATAAAAATTTATGATATGCCTACTGTTATAGAATATACTGATGTATTTCATGAGGACGATCCTAGTTTTCAAGAATTGTGAATTTTATTTTTCAATAAAACTCATACCTGGTACTATATTAATTTCATTGACTGTATATATATTTACACTGATTGAGATATAATAATTGATGAAGAATCTCCAAGAGAATCTAGCTGAGGAATTCTATCGGCCTAGTGCTTCACTATAGGATGTACCAATTCTTTTTTGTAAGAATAATTATGGGGAAATGAATTATTTCATTAATTATCAAGGACATAACAAGATCATTGTTTATAATAAGTTTCCACTACCCCATATTAATGATCTATTTGATCAATTATGATGGAAAACATATTTTTTTCAAGATATATCTTCAATGTGGATGTCATTAGTTAAGGGTCCAGAAGGAAGATGTCAAACTAGAAAATAAGATGTGAAATATTCTTGAGATAAACAATGTTTGTGATGGAATGGTAAGCACCAAAAACCCAATATGTGTCCCACAAATACTATATTTAAAGATGAATATTTTTAAATAATATCATAGTTCATGATTCTATATTCATCATAGATGTATGATGATGTATATAAACCTAAAACATATTTCTAGTGGGATACAATGAAAATGGATATTATAAAGTATATTTCTCAATATTTGGTATGTAATATTATGAATTCAATAATATTGAAATTTAAAGGTATTTAATAAACATTTCTCAATCTATAATGGAAATTGGAAAACATCTATATATATTTCATCATCTGAATTGCCAAAACATATAAGTAAAATTCTAATATTTAGGTTGTATTCAATCTCCTTTTTAAGTCAGCACATTTCATTTTAATAAAATAATATTTATCTTTAAATTTAATTTAATTGATAAACATTAATGATGTTATAACGTTTCATGGAGTACCACATTCTATTTCATCTAATCAGGGTATGAGGTTTACCTTAACATTCTTCAGACATCTTTATCATGATTTTAATACAGAGATGAAATTTAATAGTTCATATTATCCTGAAATATATGTTAAATATGACAGGACCATTAAAACACTATAATTATTTTGATAATGTTTTATATGGATTTCAAATTCCTATAGTATCAACACATTTAAATAGTTTCTTTTTATTATAATAATTACATTCAATAAAGTAATCCTATGGATCCTTATGATGCCCTCTATGGTTGGATGTATAGAACTAAAATGTGTTGGGATGGATTTGGATAAAAATAAATTAATATTGATAGAGATATTTTAATGCTAGATAAGGTTACAACTATTAAGTATCTTATCGAGGAAGCT
The DNA here is from genome assembly GCA_963277665.1 of Viscum album. NCBI lineage: Eukaryota > Viridiplantae > Streptophyta > Magnoliopsida > Santalales > Viscaceae > Viscum > Viscum album. Next base: position 369,524,919 of record OY728146.1, read on the forward strand.
CAGAGTAGATTGAAACATTATATTGAAAATCATTGATGAGATCTAGATTTCATTGTTGGTGGAATGGGACTCTTATGAATATATTATTGGAAAAATATATACTATTTTCAAATAATGGAAGGATAGTCCCTAGATATATCATCCCTTTAACAATTTCTTTACATATATAGATAGTTTCTTTTTAGACATCGCATCTAGTGAATCTCTCTCAAGTTCACGATGTGTTTTCGGTATCTATCATGAGGAAGTATATACCTTATACTCATCATGTTTTAAATTTAGTGGTCATAACACATATGCATGATCTATATAATGAGGAATAACATGTGGTGATTTTGGATTGAATCAAGAAGTATCTTTCTGACAATAACACTCATCTGGTCAATTGTTTTTTTGAAAAACCATAGATTTTATGAATGAACATTTGAACATGGATATGTGATGAGAAAAACATGTCATCATATTTTTATTAGTGTTAAAAAATTTCATAAATGAATTATTATAAGTGTTGTATAATATAACACCCCAATATCTTATTACATATTTTTATTTAGTAAATTTTATTTTTTTGATATATTTCATTACACGGATCACTGAGTATAAAAAACCATGATATAATATTGAATTATTAATATTTCATGTTACAATTATTGTCTATCCATTAGATGAAATAATATTAATAAGACGAAGTAACTTATGAAAATTGATTTTTTAAATATCTAAAAAATTATTTAACTGGGTATTATCTAGTTATAAAAGAATATAATATTATTTTAATGTTAAAGGAGTTGATTTTATGAATAACTATTATATGGAACACAATGTATTTTTATTATAATAGATAAAATTAATACCTATTTAAGAAATATTTTAACTAAATATTTACATAATAAGTTTAATAAAATATATTAATATTTATCTAGTAGTTTTTAAATGGTAAGAAATGAAGGTAAACTCATTTTTATGCTTAAAAATCCATTTTCATAAAAAATATATTTAATTTTATGTTCTAATTTTAAAAATAATTTTTGTATCTTATATAAATTGAATCTATTAATATAGAAAAAATATTTTAAATCATAATAATAACTATTAGGTGACCATTTCAAAAAATTGTTTTGTCATTGTAAATAGTAACTGAGTAAAATATTTATTGTTACAGTAAAGGTTAAATGGGGTTTATGTGGAGTTAAACTAATGATATTGGGGTTAAACTTTTCCAAATCCAATATTTTAGATATATTTAGATTATATAAGATCCTTTATTCTATCTTGATCAAATTTTTATTTTCTTTCCCTTATGATGGTCATTGTTATATTTTAATATTATGAATAATAACAATTATTTCACTACCCTCACTTATGAAATGGAACCATCTCTCCTCCCTTATCCACACCCCATTACACATTATCTCAATAAAAAATTACCCAAAAATATTTTAAAATTCTCAAGACACATACTATAGGTGACTTTGTTCTTAATAGACAAACCTAAGGGTCTATAATAAGAGATTTATTTGAGGTTTCTCATATAAGGGTATATGTTCTTACCGACCATCTTCAAGTTTCATTTTTCTGATACTTATCGTAAATATTTTTTTATATACTAACATAAGGAATCAAACATCATAAATATATTAAAATTTATTATGACTATGGTAAACCCATTTTCCACCTACTTTCTATCTAATGGAAATTAATGTGTTGTTTGTTCCTACCTGTGGATTACCACCTCCATATACAGATAAGATTCATGTTCAATGACCTTAATTCATAGATGGTTAACATTATGTATTTATAGTTTATATATTATAATTATGAAATATTTATATTTATTTAATTATAATATCTTATCTACCATTTTACCTTTTAATAGAATGTTAAATGATAACGTCTCTTGTGCGGACATGTTTAATTCCACCTCCACAAACAATTTGATTCGTATTTAATCACCGCCTAATATGAATAATTATTAAATTAAAATTGAGAAAAAAATTGGAATAATATTTCATGATTATGATACAATATATGATAGAACGATGAACAATATTAATGCATTGAAACCATAGAATCAGGAAATTTATAGAAAATTGAACAGTTTTCACCCCAGCATTTATTTTAATGGAAAAACTATTAATAAAAGAATATTTGACCTTGTGTGATGAATTATGGGACATGAGGAAAAAATTTATGTTCCAATCTCCTTTTTCATCAAGATTATTAATACTAAATTTTCAGGGAGGGAAAGTATATATATAATATTATTTCAAACATTAAAATTTTAATATCCTATATTTATTCCTATATTTTTTATTTTTTTGTACCATTTTTTTATCTTTATAAATATAAATGGTTGAGAAACAGCATTGAAAAAATCCAATAGTATTTTCATTCTGGTAGATGAATATTTTATTCTCTATCCACGGTCATAAAAAACTAGTTATTGTATTTAAATATACTCTAAATGTTTAAAAATTTTAGTTTTCATTACATTTTACTTTACTTATAATGGTATAAATGGAATCTTTTTAATGAAATGTTTTTTGAATAATAAATTTTTTATTGTTGACAAAAGTGTGAAAAGAATGTTCTCTTTTACAATATATGTTGGAAAGTTATTTAACAACCATCATGAAATTTCTTAAATTTAATATTGTCGTTATATGTTTCTATATGTATATTCATGGAAAATAATTTCCTCAATATTCTGGAAATTATTTTTTATAATGTTTTCAAATGAAAATGGTATTTTTCTCAAGTTTTTAAATAGAGGATTGAATATTATTTTAATTATTTATTTTACTAATGTAAATATCCTTTAATTATTGTTACTATTTAGTAGGGATATGATCATATGATATAATCCAATCTATTTACCTATGTGGATTTTGAAGATGATGATTTTAGGATTAATCAATTGAACCAACTTCATTAATAAAGATTAATCATGTTATGATGACACCTTTATAAAACCCATTTCTTGTCCACTAGTTATGCTATGATGAAATGACATAAAGTTTAGGAAACTAATTTCGTTTCCATGAGTTATATTATGATGATATGATGAATTCATTATGATTTTGTGTAACACATATGTATGGTTCTCATTATGTGGCAGATGTGCCTAGAATTATATAGAACTCTAATGAATTCAGTAAAGAGTTATATCTCAATAGATAATTAGAAATTGAATGGTGAGTGAACCAAGTTCAGTAAGAGACTTTGTATACTATGATATTCTTTGGAGTGAACCTTAACTAAGTAAATTATGGAATCTAGAGTGAACCCAATATACTATAACAGTTTTAACTATGATCCTTGATTAAGGAAATTAGTTCATTTTATTATGTGTATGATACAAAATTATGTATTGTGATTATGATATTTCCTTAGGGATCAAGGAAGATAATTCAGGATTATGTAAATATATGATGTATGTCTATTGGTATGAAAAATCCTTATTAAAGTATTTATGGTTATTCATCATTGAATGACTGGGTATGATTGTTGTATTTTATTATCATTTTCTCATACACTTATACTTATCTTAGGCTCACTTATGATCATTGATTGTTATCTCTAACATTTACCCTTACTGAGAAATTGAGATCATCATTTCTTCTATTTTCATTCATTAGGTTATGAATAATGGTTTAAAGTTTGGTTTTTAAGAAGTGTACTATGTGAGGATAAATATTAAAAAGATATTAAATATCATTAATGAAATAAGATGATTATATTCATAGTCACTAAATAAATTAAATCCATATGATTTCAAAGTGTGTAATATTATGATATTTATGATATATTTTGCCGAAATTTTATCCTATATATATTTAATAAATTTCCACGTCACTTAATAAACAATAAAATATAAATATATTCACTAAAATTTATGTTATAACCATCATTTGTTTTAGTAAAAAAAATTATAGTACCATATATTCTTATTCTAGTGGTCTTCGTTTCCTATTTCCTGAAAAATTTATGTCACATGTCATGAGCCCAAAAAAATAATTTCATTTAAAATTGAGGCTATAAAATTATGAATTCAAAGATAATATCTCAACATTAATTTGTAATAGTCCTGTATTTGATAATATTTATGGAAAAATATGGATAAGACTTAACATTTGGGATAAAAAAATTGAAAAAACAAATGATTATAATTTGAATATTAGAATTCTATTACATTTAAAAATCTAAATAGAAAACTATAAAATGTTGAAAAAATGTAATTTTAATAAATAATGTTAAAATACAATAACAAAAAAATATTCATCAGTTATATTTATTCTAAATAATTTTTCATAAATATATTAAATAAAAATTAATTAAATTTAGAAAGATATTTATGGAGTTCTCTCCATATACAATTAACCATTGGGTGATTTAAATTTATAATTTTTTTTCAATTTTTACATCAATATAAATTTAAAAGATTGTTTTAAAAATTAATTGGATGAATATATGTACAATATTAGTGAAATTTATGTAATATATATATATATAAGTTGGTAATTAGTTATCTTATTCTTATATAACTTCCATCCCATGTATAAAATTGCTTTCTAGTTCATTACATTATTGGGAGGTCAAGTTTGAGTTAACATATTTCTAACACTATTTTAGAAAAAGGATATATATATATATATATATATATATAATTCATATTTTTTGTACATGGAGAATCTTTACCACCTCAAGAGTTATGGGTCCTCATATTCTACTAAAACCCCTATAATGATTAGTCATTGTAAATTATTGAGTTATTGATTCTTTCACCATATATTTATCAATTTATAGCATATTATTATACGCCTTTGAGTTTTCTTTGGTTATTACCTACTATTAAATTCCCTCTCAAAAACTCAAAAACTATTTATAAATAGAACAATATTTTTAAAAAATGAAGATATGTAAGAAAGGAGTATGATTGTTATATTATTTTTTTAATTGGGAAAATATATTTTTGTAATGACCATGGTTATAGAGAATAGTATTAGGTTTTATCATAAAATGATAAAATGATTTTATTTTAACATTAGTTCCATTAATATAATGAAAACATTAATAATGGAGTAATTTTTTCAATGTAATTATTGAAAATAATTCTCTAGTTGCATTCTCTAGTGATACTTTAGGGATATTCTTTTCTGATCACTTTTTTTAAAAAAATAGTGTTATTTTATTTCCCCAATTATTCATTAAAGAAATTTATTTTGGGAGAAAAAATGTTTTTACTACTACATTCCATCCCGCATTGAAGAAATATTTATCACAAAATGTGGTAAAAACATATTTAACTTTTGTTATGTTTATGTGTTGTATCACTAGGAGTGATATAAGTATATCACATGGGGAAATATTCATATATAAATGGATATTTTTAATTTCATATCTAATCTTCTACATAAAAATCTATAAAAAAATTAATATAATATGATAATATTAATATATTATAAATGCATCATAATAATTTTTAATAATTGACATTTATATTAAATGTTTGTAAATTTATCATGATTATGAACCACTAGTAATTTAAAGAAATTTAATAAATGGGTGAAAATACTAGATAAAAATTTCATGGAGTCATAATTATGAATTTCCTAAGGAATACCCAAAAATAATATTTGTAAAATTGGTATGGAGTGAGCCAATGCAAGAGAAAATAAAAAAATTATCACCCCGGACTACTTTGGAATTTATGACGTCAACCACCATGTTACACTCACATAATGTATGAAATGTTAAGAAAAATAAATATTTAATAAATTAATATCAATATTTAAATACATTAAATTACATGACTTTTTCCCTATAAAAGGTATTTTAAAAAAAGTGTACACTTTGGTACCCATATATTCTGGGGTCTAACTGTGTCAGCAAGTAATGATATGGGAATCAATATTTTCCTTATTTTACCGAAATTTACATTATGTTCTTGAGAAATATTTTTTGAATTAATGGATTCATAAATATACTTATCTAAGATTTATTAAAAAAATGTTGTTAGAATAAGGTCCCTTAATTCCACATTAGAAACATGGAGTATTTTTATAACATGGAATGAACTAATTTTCATATAACATTAATTATTATAACATTCCATTTATTCCATGTTTTATCTTTTTCTTAACATTTTTTTTCAAAAATCTCACTAAGTTATTTTACTCTATTAGTTAATATACAATGAAATATTTTAATGATTCTACTTCATTCTGTAATTTTTTTATTTTATTCTCCTGAATAGTGAACATTAATGTAGATGTATCTTTTAAATTCCAGATGTTGTTTTACTATTAAATGTTTTTCACTTAATACAAAATTAGGAATATTCATTATTGACTTATAATTTAATAATATAGATTAATATATTAATTCATTGATTAAGCATTAAGAATCCAATATTCTCTTTTATTAGCTATCAGAAATATAAGAATAAGAATAATAGGATTGTACCTCATCTTCTTACCTATCTTGAAAGTCCATGTTTGATTTCATATTTGTGGATGTTTTTTAGAGTCAAATTTATATGTTCTGTTTTATTCTTCAAACAAACTCCAATTAGACTATATAGCTATCTTCCCACTTTCAAAATAACTAGTTTTCTTCAGATTTTTCCTTCCCATATTTCTTCATTCTTATTTTAAATATGATAAATCATTTGTGATATAATTCATCTATTTGAATTAATATCATCATACATTTTTATACACTTTTTGATAATTATTGAAGTGTTTTTCAAGGACTCTATTTTTTAAATAAAATCTATAAAATTTTCTATCTAGTTAGATAGATCCATTTCAGAATCTGAGTGATCTGAATCCTTTGATATTTTGAAATCTTCTTTCAATTTCTTTTCCTGATTTTGAGTTGTAATTTTAAGGGAATTATTTTTCCCTTTTTATGATCTTGTGATCTTTATCTTCAACATGCATATATACTTAATATATCATCAAGGTTCCAATAAAATCATTCATTGTCAAATATATGACTGGTGATGATTGTTTTATAATAATAGACATGACATTCCATTTTGAGGGTAGTAATATGAGTACATTTAGTTATTTATCTAATTTGATAATTCTAGTTCCTAAGGTAATAATATAATTGAATATTTATATTAATCACCAATTAATATGGGTAATGATTTCCACAACATTCTTTCTAAAGATGTAAAAATTCCATTTTTTAGCAGATTAATTTAACTATCTCACATTTTTAGTTCTATTATATGAAACAAAAATCGTCCACCATTTTTCATAAGCATTAGAACATTGATATACTCAATTGAACTCATCTAGTCCAAGTACACTAATAATTGAATTAGATTCTTTTGTATTGATATCATACCCATCTTCTTTGGCAGTATCCCATGTTTTTGGTTTTTCAAGGATTTCATACGGAGTAATAATCATCATATATAATTAAAATCTAATACTTTTTACATATATGATCATATGAGATTTCCAACATACACATTTTTCACAATTGAATTATGGATCACAAATCATTGGGATATATTCTCTAGGATCAACCATTGACATATTTCATTCAATATACATTATACTTTTGAGTTTTCTAGAGGTTTCCTTCTATATTTAAAAAAATCACTCCTTTGATACTGATTGCTAAGTCAGAATAATGAAAAGATACACAAGAGGGGGTAATTTTTTATTTTAGACAATATTGAAATATTTTTAATTTTATCCATTATTACAAATTATGAATATATGCAGTATTCTGTTCTTTTTGTAGTTTGACAAGTAGATAAACTACTAATAAGAAAAAAATATTTTACACATCTTAGTATAGGAAGAAAATACTCTATGATGACTGATTTAGAGTATCTAGAACCCAAATAATTTAAAAGAGTTTGATTCGACTGATTAATCAGGTAATTGATCCAGGTTACAACACTAACTAAAAGAACAAATATCTTCTTATTCAAAAATAAATTCCATTAAAAATCTTCTAAGATATCTTAGTTATGAATTATATTCAATAAAAATCTCAACAAACAAACAATTGCAGTTATGCGGCAGAAGGTTGAAACATGTATGTCCTCAAAGTGTATCTTATTCAAAATAACATAGTTCTTCTATAATTTGTTTCTCTGTAGAAGTTATTTATTCAAAAATATGTTCCATATATGATATGATATGATATGAACATTTTTTAAAGAAAAATTTTCTTTCCATATATACAGAAAACATGAATTTCTTTTAGCTCACCAGATCCAATAATTTCACATGCAAAATCACAATCATTCAAATTTAAATCATTTGAGAGAGTAATAACTTCCTATAGATATAGGAATGAATTATTATAATTATTATTAGTCATTTAATCATTCTTAAAAAAAATTAAAATTATATTTACTTTGATCAGCACAATTTTAGTAATACTAGAAAATATATTTAATTTTAAACTCCTTCACCGAATATTCAAATGTTGGGTTCCTTCATGTAATTTAAATAAAATACAAATATAGGGCCGAAAATATATAGTTTTTTTAAAAAATAGTTTTGATAATATATGTTTGTTTAAAAATACAGTGGCGAGAAATAAGAGATTCGTTTTTCTTAAATGTTGGGTTCCTTCAATATGTAGGGTTGATGACCATACTTTTACCAAAATATAGCTTACATAATCCGAATATTTTATTTCTAAAATATGGTTGTTGAACCATACATTATGATTACAAACATAGGGTATGAATAGTGTATCCAAAATACAATCAACCAAATGAAGAATGATTTTAAAAATATATAAACCCACAAATAATAAATACCTATAAATAAATGTAAACCTGAAAAATATTTAAAGTAGTTTCATTAGTAAAAAAAATAATTTAATTTTTAACATCAAAATCAATAAGATTAATATAGTGTTATTGAGATAATACATTTTCAATATACATATTATAATGGGTACACCCATATAATGCTCTAATGAATTGGGTATTTTTTTTGTATGATGATATACCATATTTGGGATTTGGCAGTAAACCTAATCCATTTTTGACTTCTTCATCATGTTATAATTTCTTAGTGGTTATTATTGAACTATGACAACAATTTCATGGTTAATTGTTTCACTACATTCCTATGTTTCATTTTTGTGATCATGTTATATCATGCCTTTTTGTTAATAATTATGATGCTCACCCCTCTTATATTACATTGATATGCCCCTTGGATTTCATATAGTACATCACCTTTTTATATTCTTTGTTTATTCACTTATTTTGATTTATTAATCACCCTTTTCTTATGTATTTTTACATGTTATATGATGTCATTTTAGAAGAATAATAGAATTTTATGATCTTGTTAAGTAATTTTACAACAATTGTTATTCTATTCTAGTAGCAATATGTTATGATATGTACCAAATTTACCAAAGACACTAGTCTTTATGATATTTTTTTGTTGTATCATTTACAAATTTATGTTACAAATCGTCAAATAATTTCTTTTGAAGATAGGATTTTTTTCATATTTATTAATGAATCTAATCGTGAAACATGATTATTGGAGGAGATAATTTAAATTTACATATCATGATTCACCCCTATCTCAATGTAACGTCTCATTTTTTTAAAAATATGTGGAATGAAAGTAGAAGGTTCAGTTTTTTTAAATGATTCCAAATATTATATTCTATTTCAAATTTGGTTATCTCTCTTCAATATTTATGGATGTTCTTTTGAATCACAATGTAATTATGACATTTTATGGACACTAAATAAAACTATAAAATATTATGATGATGTTCTATTTTGAATCACTCAACATGGGTGTATATTTGTTTATTATTATTTTAATTTATATAAACATAGATGTTAGATATCTCACAAAAATGTATCTCAAGGAATTGGATATCAATATAAAATTATTTTATTCATAAATATATATATGATGATGTTTTCTTTTAAATAATGAAATTTCAATTGAGAATAGTTATTGAAAATCTATGATGAAAATTATGAGAAAAAAATTATCTATTATGGAATATGTACAATGATTTGAGGATGATCCAAAATGAATCAATAGATGCATCCATAAATTAGGTGAATGTGATTTTGTTGGGAATGTGAGGTATTGGTGAAAAGTTTAAGGGTTTTAACATTGTAAAGAAAATACTAGAATGGATTAAACATCACTTATGACCAAATTCTTTTTAGATTAAACAAAAATATCCAAACACAGTTAGATTAGATGATTTTAATTCTATAATCACTGCATATAAGTTGATAAATATTGAATATAATCCTATAGACAATGGGACTTTGTATAATATGATATTCTTCAGATTGAACATTGACTAAGTAAACTATGGAATCTAGAGTGAACCCAATATATTATACCAATTTTTACTATTATCCTTGATTAAGGAAATTAGTTCATTTTATTATGTGTATGACACAAAATTATGTATTGCGATTATGATATTTCCTCAGGGATCAAGGAATATAATTCATGATTCCGTACATATATGATGTATGACTATCGGTATGAAAAATCCTTATTAAATTATTTCTGATTATTCGTCATTGAATGATTGGGTATAATTGTTGTATTTTATTATCATTTTCTCATACACTTATACTTATCTTATGATCACTTATGATCATTGATTTATATCTCTAACATTTACCCTTTCTGAGAAATTGAGATCATCATTTCATTTGTTTTCTTTCATTAGGTTATGAATAATGGTTTAAAGTTTGGTTTTTAATAAGTGTACTGTGTGAGTCTATATATTAGGAAGATATTAAATATCATTAATGAAATAAGATGATTGTATTCATAGTCATTAAAGACATTAAATCGCTATGATTCCGAAGTATGTAATATTATGATATTTATGGTATATTTTTCTGAAATTTTATCCTATATATATTTAATAAATTTCCACGTCACATAATAAACAATAAAATATTAATATATTCACTATATTTTATGTTATAACAATCATTTTTTTTGTAAAAAAAATTATAGTACCATATATTCTAATTCTGATGGTCTCCGTTTCCTCTTTCCTGAAAAATTTATGTCACATGGTATGAGCCCAAAAAAATAATTTCATATAAAATTGAGGCTATAAAAGTATGAATTCAAAGATAATATCTCAACATTCATTTGTAATAATCCTATATTTTATAGTACTTATGGAAAAATATGGATAAGACTTAACATTTGGGATAAAAAATTGGAAAACAAATTATTCTAATTTGAATATTAAGAAAACTATTGCATTTAAAAATCTAAACAGAAAACTATAAAATGGTAAAAAAATGTGTTTTTAATAAAAATGTTAAAATACAGTAACAGAAAAATTATTCATCAGTAATATTTATTCTAAATAATTTTTCATAAATATATTAAATAAAAAAATAATTAAATTTAGAAAGATATTTAAGGAGTTCCATCCTAATTCAATGAACCATTGGTTGATTTAACTTTATAATTTTTTCAATTTTTACATGAATTTAAATTTAAAATATTGTTTTTAAAGTTAATTGGATGAATATATGTATAATTTTAGTGAAATTTATGTAATATATATATATATATATAAGTATGTAATTAGTTATCTTATTCTTATATAATTTCCATCCCACGGATAAAAACGCTTTCTAGTTCATTACATTATTGGGAGGTCAAGTTTGAGTTAACATATTTCTAACACTATTTTAGAAAAATGATATATATATATATATACAATTCATTGTTTTTTTTGTACAAGGGAAATTTTTACCTCCTCAAGAGTTATGGGTCCTCCTATTCTACTAAGAACCCTATAATTATTAGTAATTTTATATTATTGAGTTATTGATTCTTTCACCATATCCTTATCAATTTACAGCATATTATTATACCCCTTTGAATTTTCATTGGTTATTACCTACTATTACATTCCCTCTCAAAAACTCAATAACTATTTATAGATGGAACAATATTTTTAAAAAATGAAGATTTGTAAGAAAGGAGTATGAATGTGATATTATTTTTTTAATTTGGAAAATATATTTTTATAAAGACCATGTTTATAGAGAATAGTATGAGCTCTTAACATAAAATGATAAAATGATATTATTTTAACATTAGTTCCATTAATATAATGAAAACATTTATAATGGACTAATTTTTTAATGGAATTATTGAATATAATTCTCTAGTGGCATTATCTAGTGATACTTTAGGGATATTATTTTCTGATCACTTTTTTTTAAAAACAATGTTATTTTATTTCCCCAATTATTCATTAAAGAAATTTATTTTGGGAGACCAAATGTTTTTACTACAACATTTCCTCCCGTGTTGAGGGAGGCAAATGAAGTATAATAATATAATTTCAGAGTTGAGAAAATTATCACAAATGATAATGACCATGTCCAGTTACATGAACCTTAAAATAAATGGTTGGAAAATGAATATTGAGAAGATATATGGAATGGTGAGTAAAATATAAAAAAAGAAAATAAAAGTAATTATGTGATACTAAAAATAAAAATAATCACTATATTGGGATTATGTCATGGGAAGAGAATATAGAATGTATATAAAAGAAAACAATATTGATAATTATGTGGAAAATAATTGGAGTTGTATGGAAATATTTTACTTTGTGATATAGAGTTATCCTTATATGTGATATAGTGTGGTAATATTTATCAGAAAATGTAGTAAAAACATATTTATCATTGTCATGTTTATGTGTTGTATCACTAGGAGTGGTATAAGTATATCACATGGGGAAATATTCATATAGAAATGGGTATTTTTAATTTCATAACTACTCTTATACAAAAAAATATATAAAAAAATTAATATAATATGATAATATTAATAGATTATAAATTCATCATAATTAATTTTTAAACATTAGAAATTCATATTAAACATTGATAAATTTATCATGATTATGAACCACTAGTAATTTAAATAAATTTAATATATAGTTGAAAATACTAGAAATTTTTTTTAGGGAGTCATAATTATGAATTACCTAAGGAATACCCATAAATAATAGTGGTAAAATTGGGATGGAGTGAGCTAATGCAAGAGAAAATAAAAAATTTATCACCCCAGAATCCTTTGGAATTTATGAGTTCAACCACCATGTTACACTCACACAATGTATGAAATGAGAAGAAAAATAAATGTTTCATAAATTAATATCAATATTGAAATAAATTAAATTACATGACTTTTTCTCTATAAAAGGGATTTAAAAAAAGTGTACACTTTGGTACCCATATATTCTCAGTTCTAACTATGTCAGCAAGTAATGATATTGGAATCCATAATATTTTATTTTACCAAAATTTATATTATGTTCTTTAGAAATATTTTTTGAATTAATGGATTCTTAAATATACTTATCTATGTTTTTATTAAAAAATGTTGTTAGAATAAGTTCCCTTAATTCCACATTAGAAACATGTAGTATTTTATAACATAGAATGAACTAATTTTTATATAACATTAATTATTATACCCTTCCATTTATTCCATATTTTATCCTTTTTCATTACATTTTTTTTCAAAAATCTCATTAAGTTATTTTACTCTATTAGTTAATATACAATGAAATTTTTTAATGATTCTACTTCATTCTGTAATTTTTTTATTTTATTCTCACGAATAGTAAAATTTAATGTAGATGTATCTTTTAAATTCCAGATGTTGTTTTACTATTAAATCTTTTTCACTTAAAACAACATTAGTAATATTCATTATTGACTGATAATTTAATAATATAGATTAATATATTTATTCATGGATTAATCATAAAGAAGCCAATATTCTATTTTATTAGCTATCAGAAATATAAGAATAAGAATAATAGGGTTGTACCTCATCTTCTTACCTATATTGAAAGTGCATGTTCGATTTCATATTTGTGGCTCTTTTTTATAGTCAAATTTATTTGTTATATTTCATTCTTCAAACACACTCCATGTAGACTATATAGCTATCTTCCAATTTTTAAAATAACTAGTTTTATTCTAATTTTTTCTTCCCATATTTCTTCATTCTTATATTAATTAAGAGAAATCATTTGTGATATAAATAATATATTTGAATTAATATCATCTTATATTTGTATACCCTTTTTGATAATTCTTGAAGTGTTTTTTGAGGAATCTATTTTTTAAATAAAATCTGAAAAATTTTCTATTCAGCTAGATAGACCCATTTCAGAATCTGAGTGATCTGATTCCTTTGATATTTTGAAATCGCCATTCAATTTATTTTCCTGATTCTGAGATGTAATTTTATGGGATGTATTTTCCCTTTTTATTATCTTGTGATCTTCATCTTCAACATGCATATATTCTTAATATATCATCAAGGTTCCAATAAAATCATTCATTTTAAAATATATGACTGGTGATTATTATTTTATAATAACAGATATGACATTCCATTTTGAGTGTAGTAATTTGAGTAAATTTAGGTATTTATCTAATTTTTGTAATTTTACTTCCTAAGGTAGTAATATAATTGAATATTTATATTAATAACCAATTGATTTGGGTGATTATTTCTCCATCATACTTTCTGAAGGTGTCCAAATTCTATTTTTTAGCAGCTTAATATAACTATCTCACATTTTTAGTTCCATTATATGAAACAAAAATCATCTACCATATTTCATAAGCATTAGAAAATTGATATACTCAATTGAAATCATCTAGTCCAAGTCCCCTAATAATTGAATTAATTTATTTTGTATTGACATCATACCCCGATTCATTGGTAGTATCCCATGTTTTTGGTTTTTCAAGGATTTCATACGTAGTGATAATCATTATATATAATTAAAATCTAATATTTTTTAGATAGATGATCATATGAGATTTCCAACATACACATTTTTCCCAATTGAATTATAGATCACATATCATTGAGATATATTCTCTAGGATCAACCATTGAAATATTTCACTGAATATACATTATACATTTGAGTTTTATAGAGGTTACATTCTATATTTAAAAAAAGCACTCCTATGATACTGATTGCTAAGTCAGAATAATGAAAAGATACACAAAAGGGGATAATTTTTTTATTTTAGATAATATTGACATATTTTGACTTTTATCCATCATTACAATTTATGAATATATGTATTATTCAGTTATTTTTGTAGTTTCACAAGTAGATAATCTATAAATAAGAAAAAAAATATTTTACAAATCTTAGTATAAGAATAAAACACTCTATGATGACTGATTTAGAGTATATAGAACCCCAATTATTTAAAAGAGTTTGATTTGACTGATTAATCAGGTTATCGATCCAGGTTAAAACACTAACTAATAGAATACATATATTCTTATTCAAATATAAATTCCATCAAAAATATTATATGATATCTTTTTTATGAATTATATTTAATAAAAACATCAACAAACAAACCATAGCAGTTATGCGGAAGAAGGTTGAAACATGTATGTCGTCAAAGTGTATCTTATTCAAAATAACCTAGTTCTTAGATCATTTGTTTCTCTATAGAAGTTATTTATTCAAAAATATTTTCCATATAGGATATGATATGATATGAACCTTTTTTAATGAAAAATATTCTTTCCATATATACAGAAAACATGGATTTCTTTTAGCTGACCAGATCCAATAATGTCACATGAAAAATCCAAATCATTCAAATTTAAATCATTCGGGAGAGTTATAAATTCCCATAGACATAGGAATGATTTACTATATTTATTATTAGTCATTGAATCATTTTTAAAAAAATAGTAAAATGATATTTACTTTGATCGAGACAATTTTAGTAATCATAGAAAATATCATTAATTTTAAACTCCTTCACTGAATAGGGAAATGTTGGGTTCCATCATGTAATTAAAAGAATCCAAATACAGGGTAGAAAATATATAGTTGTTTACAAAAATTGGTTTGATAATGTATGGATGTTTAAAAATATTGTGCTGATAAATAAGAGATTCATTTTTCTCAAACGTTGGGTTCCTTTAATATGTAGGTTTGATCACCATACTTGTACAAAAAATATAGGTTACATAATCAGTATATTTTATTTATAACATATGGATGTTGAACCATACATTATGATTACAAAAATTGGGAATAAATAGTGTATCCATAATATAATCAACCAAATGGAGAATGATTTAAAAAATATATAAACCCCCAAATAATAAGTACCTATAAATAAATGTAAACCTGAAAAATATTTAAATTAGTTTAATTAGTAAAACAAATAATGTTATTATTAGCATCAAACTCAATAATATTAATAGAGTATTGTTGAGACAATACATTGTTAATATACATATTATAATGGTTACACCCATATAATGCTTTAATGAATTGGGTAATTTTTTAGTCTGATGATATTATATATTTGGGATTTGGTAGTAAACCTAATCCATTTTTGACTTCTTCACCATGTAGTAATTTCTTTGTGGTTTTTATTGAACTATGATAATAATTCATGTTTAATTTTTTCAATAAATTCCTATGTTTCTTATGGTGATCATGTTATATCATTCCTTTTTGTTAATATTTATGATGCTCACCACTCTTATGTTACATTGATATGCCCCTTGGATTTCATATAGTATATTACCTTTTTATATTCATTGTTTATTCACTTATTTTGATTTTTAATCACCCTTTTCTTATGTATTTCAACATGTTATCCGATTTAATTTTAGACTAATAGTAGAATTTTATGATCTTGTTAAGGAATTTTACAACCATTTTATTATATTACAGTAGCAAGATGTTATGATATGTACCAAATTTACCAAACACACAAGCATTTATGATATTTTTTTGTTCTATCATATACAAATTTATGTTATAAATCGTCAAATTATTTATTTTAAAGATAATAGTTTTTTCATAATTATAAATGAATCTAATCGTGAAACATGATTATTGGAAGAGATAATTTAAATTTACAAATCAGGATTTACCCCTATCTCAATGTAACCTCTCGTTTTGTTAAAAATATGTGGAATGAAAGTAGAAGGTTCAATTTTTTAAATGATTCCAAATATTATATTCTATTTCAAATTTGGTTATCTCTCTTGTAGATTTATGGAAGTTCTTTTGAATCACAATGTAATTATGAAAATTTATGGACACTAAATAAAACTATAAAAGATTATGATGATGTTCTATTTTCAATCACTCAACATGGGTGTATATGTGTCTATTATTATTTAATTTATATAAACATAAATGTTAGATATCTCAAAAAAATGTATCTCAAGGAATTGGATATCAACAAAAAGGATTTTATTCATAAATATATATATGAGATGTTTTATTTTAAATAATGAAATTTAAATTGGGAATAGTTATTGAAAATATATGATGAAAACATAAAATTATGAAAAACCAATTCATCTATTATGGAATATGCACAATGATTTGAGGATGATCCAAAATGAATCAATAGATGCATCTATAAATTAGGATAATGTTATTTTGTAGGGAATGTGAGGTATTGGTGAAAATTTTAAAGGTTTTAAAACTGTAAAGAAAATACTAGAATGGATTACACATCACTTATGACCAAATGTTTTCCAGATTAAACAAAATGATCCAAACACAGTCAGATTAGATGATTTTAATTCTATAATCACTACCTATAAGTTGATAAATATTGAATATAATCCTATGGACAACGGGAGATCAAGGTAATTTAATTTGATGGTAATGAAAAATATCATGTTTGATGATGATCATGAGGAAAAGGATTTCAATTAATTAATGTCATTCCTTTACAAAAAACAAAATCATAAATATTTAATTTTAATGGGAAGCTTCCATTTTCATCCCTTCAGTATGGAAAAATTGTGGAACCTTATTTTTAAGTGACCAAATATGTTTTGGGATGATTAATTTGGTGATAAAATCATAATCAAATATTCCCTGGGTGTGAAAGGAATTAAAAGTCAAAGAATAATTAATTTAAGAAGAAAATATATTTTTTTGAAGAGGCTAATATCTTAGATGAGTTGATGGGAGAATAGATTCAGGATTAAAAATAACTAAATGATGAAGTGATGGTGATTTTCATAGAGAAACCAAATTGTAGTGTGGAATGAAAAGAATATGAAGAAAACATTGAAGATGTTGTTGACCACAAAGTAGGATAAGAGGTTATAGTTGATTAAATGGGAGTTTTGAGTGAAAATAAAATATTTACAATGTTATTTTATGTGACTAAAGGATATATATAAAAAATAATAGAAATATGAGTTCAATACTTTCTGAGAAAATCCAAAATCCAGGAAGCTCAAAATCTATGGGAATGTAATTGATCTTCAGATAAATGTGAAGGATGAGGAAGAAATTATTGATGGATTGACCAAATAATTGAATGAATTATTAAAAAGGGTGGGGATCTAAGAATTTAAGTCATCATGATGAGTTAAAATATCAATGTACAAGAATGATCTATTAAACATAATGGAATTTGGATGTTGTATTTCATATTTTATGGAAAAAGTGAAAAATATTCCAACAGATCCAATATTTGTTTTTGGGAAAAGAAAGAATTTTATTAAGAGAGAAAAGAGAGATAAAGTTTATATGAAATTAAAAGATGGAATCTTATTAAAATCTCTAACCAAATGGGGAAGGATCTCAATCGGAAGAGAATCACTACAAGTCATGGCTTGGTTTACTCATTTGATGGAAAGACCATCTGCAACCGTGTTTGATTCTCGATAAGTATGAGTTAAAATGTGTCTGATTTCAAGAAGGTCTTTGAGAGATTTTATCCATAGAGTAGTGAGAGGCAATGAAAGGGGAAGCACTCTTTTCCAAATATCTTTCACAAATGGTGGTACAGTCACTCTCAAAATGATCTGTAAATGAGTTAGTATGTGGCCCCTAAATTCCACTATTAATATTCCATTCCTTGGGTAATAGATTCAAAGGAAGTATTCCAAACATATATGAAAGGAATTTAACATTATAAATTAAAACAACACATCACCATGAAAAAACATTCATTACCAAACACAATTTATTGAAAATATATCAAAATATTATATTTTATACAGAACCAATACACAGAAATATAAGAAACAAAATCTTCTATCATCTCTTATATACCTCGAGAAAGGTATAATGCAATATTCACCTACCAAAAAGTCCCATATCTCCAATTTAAGGTTGTGAGACACCACCAACAACTCTAACAAGAAAATCTATAATTTTTATAGATGAAGTATTGGTGGGAATATAAATACTACATAAGTTTCTCCAAGAATCCACCACATTTCCATGCCAATGAATCATACTAATGAATCTACGTATAGAATAGATAAAATAAAATACCTAATCAATAAGAATCTCTCATGATTTAACCATCTAACCTCATCAATTCCATAATATAAATTCCACATATCATTCAACATTACATTCATATTATGAATTCCTATTATGTGAAACTATTATCCTCAAGTCACATCATAAATATTAATTATGTACTCACCCATACACAAATCACTATAAAACCTCTCATAGTTTTACAACTCTAAATAATTTAATATAAAATCTACATGGTTATCTCACTTTCTTAACCAAAACACTTTCCCTATCACACTTAATCATATAACCACTTATATAATATTAACCACCAATCGAAACCCTATTACTAAGAAGATTTCTATATGCATGGTCCTCAATATAATATATGTTGGGTGAGGTCTTTATAGTTCTTCATATTCAATTCAATAGATTATGGTCACATTATTTATGTAATTGAATGTTGAGTCTATTATAGTGTAAAAAAATGGAGACATAATATCTCATGGGAAAACAATAACATCATATGTTTATATCTGACGATGAAGTAATGTAGTTATGGATTATTAGAAAATAAAGTGTGGTGGATTTTTATGTTTTTCAAATGAGCTTGCCAGGTTTTTTTAACTATGATCTTTGGGGATCTGGCTTAACTTGTTGACTAGATACCACTAAATATATAAGTGAATGAGACTTAGCTAATTATTGTATATGATTAAATATCAAGGAGACTGGTAGAGTTTGAAGACTAATTATAAATAAAAATATGGTTTGTATTCCATATGCTTTTATTTTGAGTTATAATTTAAATAGAATTGGTGGTGTTTCTCTCATACATGTTGGCCTCATTATCTAAAGCACCTAAATCATTTTTTTTATTTCTATAATTATGTTATTGCATTTTTTGTTTTTTGAAATTCATATACGTGTGTGAGGGTTGAGTTTATAGAGTGAGTAGGGTTATTAGACTTCCCTTATCTAATATACTTAGTTTAGGGAGTCATTTTGGATGAATAGGATTCATTTGATTTCACATTCTAGTATATCTCATAGATTATTCCTTTAACCAATGAGGGTATATTTCAGTTGTTTTATTGGGTTGTTAAAAAGTAGGGATCCCCAATATTGGTATCATATATTTCTTAGGTTCCCTCATTATATGATGTTATTTTGTTTTTAGTGGGAGTTCACTACCAACAAATAGTATATCATTAGATGGAGGGAATTTATAGTTTATTAGGTTTGAAGGAATTTATTTTGGATTATGAATAATGTAGATAGACGATTATTTAATACAAAACTAAATAAATTTTCCAATTTCATGGATTTGATCAGGGAAAAATGGAAGTGGTGGAAGGGGAATGAATATAATAAATGAAACTCATATTGAAAATGATTTCATTATCATAAAACATGGACATTGAAATCATATAAAATAAAACAATAGAGGAACTAATAACATTTATAGAAGATATATAAAAGATTCTTATGAATCCTAATATGTAGTTTATGATGTGGATACTAATAAAATTGTGTTTTCCAGAATGGATTCTAATGGTATATCATATTAATGACTTCAACATGATCATTGTGTAGATAACATCGATAAATGAGGATTTCAAATTTTTTATTCAGGTGTTTCTACTATTTTCCTCACATTTAGTTAGTTGGGAAAGAAGGATGACTAAAATTAGTTGCTCTTTTGGAAATATTGATTTGGGGATTGATGATATGTGTAACCTAATCTGAAATGATGATATTGGGTATATATAGGTCCATGTATTGTCTGAGACTGTTCTTAATGATGATAAAAATGGATAGTCACCTTAATAGAATATCAATCAAAAAAACAATTTATTAATATTTTATGGGAGAAGATCCAATGAAAATGAGTAGTTCTAAGTCCTACCTATTGAATATATGGGAAGAATAAAAATTATTATTATTATTATAGGAGACAAAAAGAAATAACAGAAATAATGTAAACTTTCTTAAGCTCAAGTTTCAATAGTACTAAAAAAGGTAGTAAATAATTATTTCTCAATTGGTGATTGACTTAAGAGAATCATTCCATTCTATGGGGGAGTTGATATATATGGATAATTATGAGTCATGAAATTTTGGAAATGTACATATATGGGATGATGGAGATATATAGGTCATTGAAAATGGATATATGAATACATGAATGAATAATTTTGGTTACTTGAGATGCAAAGATGTTATACATATCATGGGGATATGGAAAAACAAAATTTCTACTGGATAACCTGATGTGGTAGTTAATGGTAATAGAATTATTTATAGATTCTAGAAAGTAATGTGATGATCTATGGTGGATATTAGAGGATTAATGGATCTGATGTTTTATTTTACTAGAAGAATGGATGGAATTACATTAGTTATAACCACATCATCAGATTATTGAAAGGATACCTTGTAGGGTAGTTCATATTAGTGAGAATAACATGAATGTTATAACTTCAAAAGGAAAATTAATGCATGATCACATAGATATCAGATTCTTTTAAAGTTGTGTTCTATAGAAGCATATATGGTTTTTTTATGACAAACATGTATGGAATCACTGACCTCATATATTGAAACCAATTCACTAAAATGTTTGGGGACCTACCCTTTGCTACTCCCTTGGAGGTTCTCTAACACTATAGCAATTACTGGTGATTCTTCTAGAAAATTATGGATTTAAATTTTAATCACACCTCTATTGATTTTTTAAGATTTTATTAATTGGAAATAAATTGTGGATTGAAAATGTTGTCAAATTTTAAAATTAAATCCTTTTGAAAATGGTGGTTAATACATTATACATAACCTCAAAATGTTATTCCAGAATAAGTTAATAATTCATGATATTAAGATGCCAAAAACACTATATAAAAATGGTGTGAATTAATGGATGATTCAAAAATTAATTAAGAATCTTAAAATCCTGAATTCTTACTCCATAATAACAAATATAATTTCAAATGAGGCACTCAACACAAAACCATACATTGTAAAATGTTTTTTAGAATTAGAGGTTAGTTTGGAAATTTTATAGGATATATGGTTTGGTAAATGATAGGATGTTATGAACCTCAATTTATTTTCCAATATATATTTTCTCCATATTTGTTTATAAAATTGTTAAATATTGATTTAAAGTCCAAGGCATGTTTTTTGATTGGATATAGTGTTGAGAACATTAGTTTATTACGATGGGATGATGATAAGAAGAATGACATAAGGAGTGGATATGTTCAATTAATTGAATGGTTTATATTGAAGGATAAAATATTTTCGGATAAACAAGTTGAAAGAAAATGGTTAACTATTAAAGGATAAGTAAAACTAAGTGGTAAAAATTAAATAGGAAAAAATGAAGAAATCAGAGGGATACATCAAAAGTATTGGGGTGATTCCAAAAAAAAGATAATCCTAAATATTCCAGTAGGGTAGAATCTAAAATAATTATTCTAGAAATTATTTCTCTAGATGATCAAGAGGATCCAAGAAGTACAATGAAATAAATATGTATATGAGATAAACTATAGTAAAAAGGCTAGTTCAGAGGATTGGGGAAAACAACATCATTATTATTCAGATAGATGTAAGAGAACCGTAATTACTGAAATAATTGAAAATTATAAATGATTCGGAACAATGGATTTTAGCGATAGATTAATATATGTCTTCATTTAAGTCCCATATATCTTGGGGGGATAAGGGGGTTAACATAGGGAATTAATTTCATTTAAATTAAGTGGGTTTTTAGATTAAACTAACTGGTCAATGGAAATAAAAAATTAATATCATGGTCGGTGTAATTAGGATTTCCAAAAATTGAAGAAGTTGATTTCATTAAAATATTCTAAAAAAAATTAAACATTTAACTACATGAACAATGATAATAATTCTGTAACAAAAATAGTCGTACATTGATTAAATTGATATAAATATTTCCTTCTATTATGGAGAGTTGGATGAAGAATCTTACATAAATAAACTCATAGGTTTCACAGTAGACAGATTCCATAATTTGGTTTATAAATTGAAGTATTGTATTTTTGAATTGAATAAAGAACATAAAAAATGGAATCATATGTTCAGTGGGTCTTTGTAAAAAAATATTAAAAAGTGGAAACAAATATTATATTTTTTACTAGATTTACTGAAAATATGGTAAAATCATTACAACACCATTTTATGTAGATTATATATTACCATAAATTCTAGAGATTTAATGGAAAAAGATGTGAATCAAATGTTTTATTAAATAATTGAAATTAAGGAGACTGGAAAGAATATAAAATAAAGGGGATGAGGATTAAGAGGGATATGAAAACCAAAACATTATTGATATATCTAAGAGGATACATTTAAAATATAATGTAAATATTTGTAATAATTTTCTGTAATCCGATCTCAAATACTCTTGTTGGATGATTGAATTTATCCTAGGTAAAACTACCAAGAACATAATTAGAGAGTAGGTACGTAGAGAATGGTACATTTTCAATAGCTTCCTAAACATTTATGCACAAAATGATCTATATATATATGGAAATTATAATTTATGTGGTAGTTTTATGATGATTCATGTCTCATTCGCGGAATTTAAATAGACAAATTTTGAAGTGGATTATCCATTACTTAAAAGTAATAAAAGCTACAACCATGTTCTTTGGAGTGGAAGATCCATTAAACGGATTGGTGTATACAGAATTCAATGGAGATTCAAACACTGATAAGAGAAAATAAATATTTTTGTCTAACCATAGAGGCACAAAGGTCAGCTGGATATCAGAACAATAATGTATTGTTACTCTAAGTACAAATTTGTAGAGATAATATCTAAATAAAATCTATAAAGGAAATATATTTATTTATGGGATTGCTGAACGATCTTATATGAAATCATTAGGGTGGAATTATATTCTATGACAATGATATTGTGATCCACATGGTGGAAAATACAATGTTCCACACATGAATAGTGAGTAACGACTTAGAATAATTTTTCATATTGATCTAGTTAGTGGGTAAGGAGTGAGATCTACTGATGATAGCTAAAAGTAAAAAACTAGAGCACATGTTCACCAAAGTGTTAGTTCAATAATGTCTATAAAAACAATAAAAATTAGTGGAACTTTAGTGAAAGAATGGATAATGGATAAACCCAATATTATTTGAAGGAAGGTACTGTATTTTAGAAATTTTCAAAGGGTTATTAAACATTCTCTAGAATAATATTCAATTAGGATATTGTTTGGAATTGAA
The DNA here is from genome assembly GCA_963277665.1 of Viscum album. NCBI lineage: Eukaryota > Viridiplantae > Streptophyta > Magnoliopsida > Santalales > Viscaceae > Viscum > Viscum album. The sequence goes on from OY728146.1 coordinate 369,549,539, forward strand.
GTATGATTAGTTCACTATATTTAGTTCATTGGATTCAGGTAACCAGATTTATGTCATTAGATGTTGAATTATTTGTGGTTAATAGAATGGGGAAAAATAATCTCTCTAGAGTTATAAAGACCATTGAAAAATCAAATCTTATCAAAAAGGGGTATAGATATAAATGTTCAGTAATGAAAGTGGACACTAGGTTGGCTTTCTAGATAAGGCAATCAAGTTTTGTTAATCATAATTTCAGTGGAATAGGTTCAACTACATGATCAGAAAGAACTTTTATATATTTTACTGTTACTTTATTGATTAGTGTACACAAAACTATATTAAAGAGATTGGTATATCATAAATATTACTTATATGTATTAATGAGTTTTGTAATAATTTTACTTGTATTTTTGGTTATAATAAAAAAGTAGCATTAATGTTTCTCTCGTGCTTATAGAAATCTTTTTTAATGGTATTTAATCTATTTATTCTCTTTCGTGATTTATATTCTTTCAGTTTTTGTTTTTTCATTACAATAAATGTGTGTAAGGGATTAATTTGTGAATTGATTTTGGTTCTTAGACATTCTAATTCTAGTACACTTTGACAAGGGAGTCCTTCTGGATAACTAGTCCCCACTATGCATCTCTTCATTCCCATCCTATGGTGGGTTTATTCCTTTGGATGAAGAGGGAATATTCTGGTCATTTCTTTAGGATATAAAATATAATTTATTCTCAATAATTACCTGACATTAAAAATTACTTATTCTTTTGACATTAAACTATAATTAATATTCATTCATTCCTCGTGACCTTTTAGATTTAGTGTTTTAGATATTTATGTAATAAATTTTATATAATAAATCACATGTATAAATAAAAATTAGGCACATCCAATCATAGTCCATTATTCCAAAAATATAAAACTTTTAAAATAAAACCTAATTTATTTTCATGAAAAATCTTTTGAAAATTCAACTTGAATTCTTCACTTAACTTACCCATCCGTAAACCCTATGAAAAATATTTTAAATCATGGTATGATCACATAAAGATTATTAGGCAACATTAAAATTAAAAATCTACTAGTCTAATGAAAAAAATGAAAACCCATAAAAACCATGTACTAAAAACATATGGTTTACACATAAAGGGAATCATCATAATTGTTTTAAAAAAGAATTTATCATACCTTTTGAAAAAAAATTATTTCCATGAATACTCTTTAGAAAAAATATAAAAGCTATGATGGAACCTTGGGACATCATTATAAATGAACCCTTACGAGAACCCTTACATTTTTTCATATCCATACAACCAAAATCCAATATAATTCTCCAAAAACCATATTTATTTTCCAATGCATTGGATAACTATATTGGTGCACACATCATAGAAGATATATTCGGCTCACCAATGATCTATAATGGTGATCAAACCTTCTTAAACAAATTCTATAGACCATATCATGAATAAATTATTTTAAGAATGAAAATGCTCATAATAAAACCCTTGAAAAAAATTATGCCCTTACGATAAATTCTTTCTAATATCAAAATATCCTTTTATTATAAAAACCATTTTCACTAAAAAAATACCTATAAAAATTGAAATAGGGTTTCTATTTAAATAAATAATGAAATTTCTTAAAGGAATTCAAGAATGGGATAACTATTATAGTAGTGGTAAAAGTTGTTGTTTCTATATATGAAAATTTTAACATTACTATTTTTCCTTTTGTTAAAACATTCTATAACAAAACAGAAATATATTACGTCTAAAGACCATTGAAATATTTTAAAAAGTGGATTAAATTTTCATTATAAATATTTTATTTCTGTATAAAATATAAAAAATATAATATGAAAATTATGGTCTTGGAATAAAACAATTTGAAAGGTAATTCATTAAAAGAAGAGTTTAGTAATAGAAAGTCCCTTACCTCAACTCTCAATCATCGTGTATTTTTTAGACCTTATTGAACAATAAAATTATGACAATTGTTTAATTACTTATAAAAGTTTTCATGTTTATTATTATTATTGTTTTATCTTTTACCATTCTATACCAAATTATTTAAACATTTTTATTTTACTTCGAATGATTTGATGGTATAATGTTTATGTTTCAAAAAATGACATGATTATGTTTACTATTGTAAAATAGTTCCTTATTAAATTATCTCTATAATTATAATCATGAAATAATTATCATATTTATACATCATTTTTCTTCTTAAACTAATCATGACTGTTGTTTATGAAAAATGAACTATGTTACAGTCATAGAGATTTTAGGACATATGTTCCCATGAATAACATTTCAAATTTTTTACAGTCATTATTGAAATATGGTAAGTAATATTTTATTATTTTATAATGATAATAGAATCCTAAATAAAATATAATTTATTTAAATATATTTATATTTCCTATCCATGTGATTATATGATGAAAAAAGAATCATGTTTCTTTGTAGAGGCGGTAGTCCACACATGTACATGAAAGTCATTATCATCTTTAAATGGAAGGAAAAATTATATATCATTTTTATGAATGATAAATATTTAATTAATATCATAATTTCGTTATTTATAACACTTATATTCATTAACATTACTTTTATTACATTTTATGTAGAGTGATAGAGAAAAATGAATCACATCACTTTGTGAGGCAGTAGCCCACCATAAACTCATGTATCATTATCGTATCCCCCATGGAATAGAAATTAATAATATATATTCGATATAATAGTTATATAAGTATAGTTATGTTACAAATATCATATATATATACTTAAAATCCATCATTATAACCAGACATAAGTGGAGGTGATGGAAAACGAATGACATCAGGTTATGAAGCAGTTGTCGCTGTACATAAGAAAGATAGTTTCATTAAGTAATTCCATTAACATAAAAACAACTTTGAATATTTTAGATATTTTTTTTATTTCATCATGGTAGTAGTGAAATTTATTTTCCTTGTATTATTTCTTTAATATTGTATGTATTATTTTCAAGACCAGGAACTGAGACGACATGTGAGGTGTGATTGTAGTAAATGTTTCAAATATATTAAATATATTAAATAGAAAGTGAGAATAGTTCCAAAAAAATTGGAATAAATTATTAATGGGGGCCTAGATAAAAAATCTAAGGGCACCATTGAGTTTTTAACATGAGTTTTACAATATGAACAACATAACCTTTATCAGTGAAGGGTGTTTGAAGAAAACCCATCATGTGTGTAAAATGAATAAAATAATTAATTAAATTATTTTATATTATTGATTTGTTTTAAAGGCCTAATGACTAATTAAAATAAACTATTTTTTGGAAATTCATCAATTTAGCTACTATAACCTATAGATCTGAAGAAACTTTGGAGAGAAATTAAAGGTGATTCTATTGGTAGATGATGATTGGATCGGAGATCGATGGCCAGTGTGTGGAAAATTAAGAGTATCTCACTAAAAACACATCGCATTTCCATTATTCATAGTAATTTATTTGTATTGATGTAGGACTTTGTTTGACTTGGTTTTCATTCTATGTTTTTCTTTATATGATGAAAATGGATCAATCAAGTAACAGATTGTCTATAGCCCATCCATACTTTTGAATGGGTTAGATTAATCTAGAATTGGGATAATTTAATTTTTGTTTTTTATTATCTCTATGTTCATCATTCTAACGGAAATGAATTAAGGTTAACACAAATATCGACTGAGTTCATTTCCACACAATTTTTCGATGTGTTTTTCTTCCCTAATTTCTTCTTTCCTCAGATGCATTCTGTGTTATCATGTTGTTAGACATCTACCAAGGAATCAATCGTTGCACACCTTTTTTTTTGATTTGGTTATATGATATTGCAGATCTAATATCAACAAGACATGCTGGTGGTGGGATGATGGATGTAGAGTCAAATAAGATGGGTTTGGATACCCGATTTTTTGTTATTTGGAACGCAGTGAATAATAGTGTTCGATGGTGTCTTATGAGTGTATTGATGGAAATATTCCAATGTTTCCACAAAGGGATGGTCGATAGGGAATAAATCCTTCATTTTTGGCATAAGGTTAGGATGGATTGGTTTCCAGTGCAACGAAGGAGATGCACAATTCTAGAACTATGATTCTTGAAAACACCAGAACATGTGGCATGTAATCTTGAATTACATGGTTAGTGGGACTCTTTTAGTGGCAACTAGAGATTTTGGGAAAGTTAATTATATCACGAAGTGTGACAAGGTCACATGGAATGTGAACTTCCCTTAGTGGCATAGCATGTACCTCAAAGGGTACATGGACACATGGTGGAGTAAATGGGCATGAGAACACTGTGTACTCCCACAACGACGTGTCTTGTACTACTGTACATGATCATACCCATGTATTGAAACATGGATAGAGTAAACAAGAAGCTGACATGATGTTTATTGTTATACAGAGACATACATGGGACATAGACTATTTACATGGTTAGGATATGGGGTCTAGAGGCATGGCGTTTGAACCTACTACATATTTTATACTTCTATAAAGATGTCTTGGAGCCCTTTTCCTATATACCATGGACAAGTCTCATTAGGGTGTGTTCCTAATATCCATTGTCTCAGTGTCATTATGGAATATCCTTATATATATTGTAAAATTATCCATTTTGTATGAATTTTTATATAGAGTTGTTGGAATAATTCCATGAGGCCTAGAGTGATATTCTTTATTCATCTCCATGTTATAGGTGGAGTTCCTGGTATATTTGTTACCAATAATACGTGAGCGTCCATCCACTACTAAGAAGGATAATCCATATTGAGTTGTTGGTATACCCCATGGAATTGGTAATGATCCTCATCTATATATTATATCTATTTGGACGTTCAGTGTGTACTTCCAATGATGAGATCCAACAACTATTACCTATCGGATGGACATCATCAGTGCTATAAAATTGGAAATTTTTTTCACCTAGTTGAGTGCTACATGGAAGCTTCAAGCTCGAATCCTAGAATATAATTACTATTGTGACATTACCTCTAGACTGGGTCTCTATTTTGAGTATATCTGGATGATATTTTTATATGTTCTACAAATATATATTCCTTTTCAAGATAACTTTAGTTTATTTTGTTTTCTTTGTGGCTTCAGGTTATCCTACTTGGTATTTTTATATTCACACCTTCGCACGATTTATTTGTACAAGTTGTGTCTTGTGTAGAAAATTGACCATTCAATAGACTTCTAGATGGAATAGGACAATATAGTTCTTTGTGAGATCCAATAGACCTAGGTGTGTTCCTCCGGTATCATGATCATAGACCCCAGTATTACTTTCTAGTTGTTCTTGTTTTGAGACTCATTTTGGGGGCATAGTATTTGGATCTATTTAACTTAAATTAATTTTTTTCGTACAATAGTTGTGGTATTTAGATGTATGCAGTCATGGTTGTTCATTTTTTTTACATTTCATAATTTTATGGGCTTCGAGAAGTTTATATGGGTGTGTCTTTATAGGTACCCAGAAAAAGGCCTCCCATATTATTGATATGCCTACTCAGCACTTGTCGTCAACAACTGGACTATTGGAGGTGGGCTAGGGGAGTCCCGAAATGGGACCCATCAGGATGTGTCATGAAAATGTTTGAATTATATTTTATGGATAGGGATGAACAAATAAAAAAAATGATCCGTTAAGAATGACACCTCTTATTCAGACAACCTCTTATGATTTACACCAAAATATTTCCTAGACAATTTTTCTGATAAAAATGACAACTAGGATGTGGTAATGGAATTAATAAAAGAAATTTTTTTAGATCAAGCAGGAACCAGAATTCATTTATGTTTGGAAGAGGTGAGAATAAGTGGTGGCCTTTTATATGGGGTTTTGAGGACATACATGGAAATTTTGAAATTAAAAATTGATACCAACATATTTCACAAGATACAATGATAAAAAATAAAGAGTTCAAGATCATGGGTGGGATAGGTTTTTTAAGATTCCCACCAATAATTGTTTTATAAAATTCAAATACCATATACAGAAAATACTCTAACTCTTCCAGGAATGAATGGATTCCACCAACTATAGATCATGTGTGCGATCGTTTTTATCATTTGTTCGTAACATTGTCAATCATTACACAAACACAATATCGTTTTCTCTTTACTATACCTCCCATCCTAGATCCAGATGCATCACTAAACACATAAAATAATTTGATAAACCCAAATATTTCAACACTATCATGGAATTAAATCTCCTATTCATATCCTCAAAAGACCCAAAAAACATCTAATCCAACTTAAAATTTAAATACTTTGGATTCAACATCATCATTGTTGATTCTAACCCTCAAATGTTTTTCAATTAATTTTTTTTAGTAAACTAATAATATTAGGAAACTCAAAAACTCAAATTCATTTAAGGACCCTCCCAATACATTTCTACATAAACATTAATTTTCTCTACTAAGATATATTTTTTAAAAACTCATGTACCCTAGAAAATTTACCTCTTGGATCCGAAAGATTAATTCAGAAATATATTTATATAAATTTTTCTCCCATGAATATCTTGGAATTTCCTAAAATAATTTCCATGATCCTCCTGTAATCTAGTATAAATTAGAATATTAGAATAAAAAACCATGAAAAAACTTCCATGTTCATTATGTAAGACATAATTGATCAAGGATTTAAAAATAATAACATCATTGGTAAAACCAAATGAATTTACCAATAACAGATAATTTTCATACCTTCTCATTAAATCTATCATTTGAATTTCTATCGCCTTCATCATCAATTGGTGATATACCAACCAAAAATGTTATTTGAAATCAACATAAATCCAACAACTAATCAAATAAATCATTGATATGATGTAGGATAATTTTATTCATTATTGTCACTTGATACAATATTAGAAAGAACATACACAAGAAATAATTATAATTAACATTTGTGGAAAATAGAACTGGTGTTATCCAAGGAAAAATACTAAGTCAAATAAATAATTTGTTTCATAAAATACTCAAATTGAATATTTTTCCCTCAAAACACAGTAAGAAACATATAATATAGGGGAAGTATCGTCAAAAAACATCCATGAAATTATTTTTTAGATAACAATATATATCACTATATTAGAGACCCATATATGTATTCTAGGAACACAGCCCATATTTACATGACTTCCACCGACAACTAAAAATGATCCCGTAATTATATTGATTTGATAACCAACTTTTCCAACTGAAATATTAAATCTATAAGATCATTAAAGATCAGTATTTATCAACCAGATTGAATTTTTAATTCACCTTAAATTTTTTTAACAATCATACATAGTGAATTAATAGAAATTCAAGAATCATAACAATCAATATGACACTTTAAAATCACCGTTAAATCTATTCCAATTACGACCCTGTGAATTTACATCTCTATAACTGAGAAGTCCCATGAGATCAATATAACAATAAATATAATGGAACAAAATGAACATCAAATCACAATTCTCTTCATTATCTAAGAGTAATGTTTTTCTTCAAAGAATAAGTCATCAACCCCATATGAAACTTTTGTTAGATTAATACACCTGAAAATATTAATCAATGAGATTTCATTATCTAAAAATTGTAAAACAATAGTATAATCAATAATATTAGTACCTCTTACTATCATATGTCCTTACCTATAATAATTTTTCATATTCTCTATAAAAAAATTTTCCCATATTATTTTAGTCATTTACCTTTTCTTAATAACCACTTGTCCTCAATTATGATTTAACTCCTTCATTATTTGATTTTTACAATGGAATCCCAAATCCATGTATCTAGATTGAATATATAATACTAGACTCCTAAGGGAAGTAACTATATAACTTCTTCAAATTCCCATGATTCTGGGATAGATGAATCATACAAAGTGAATTAGGATAGTCTAACAATAAATGTTCAGTGCAACCACATTGGTAACACATAATTTGTATCGTCCCTTGAAAAAATATTTATTTTAGGGATTTGTTATGACCACATACCTACTAGTATTCATCCATATTCTTATTTTATCATTCATATTTTTTCCCTCCCATGGATCAAGGATGAAAATAACCCACACATTTTGTATTCTTCATATCTAACTCCTCTATAGATACCTTGTATCCCATTTCATAGGTGGGTAAGTCAATTAGTTTTACCATTGATTAGTTCATAGGTAGAAGTATAATATGGAACCTCCATTCTTTGATATTTTCACTATTGATCAGCTACAATACAAGATGAACTAACTCCACGAAACAAGTAGCATAATCCAACACTATCTTGTCTCCATTATTTATCTCTATGAATACCCAATATTTATTTTACTTCAACATATCTAGATAAAAATATTAACATTACACCATTTTTAATACATCCCACCTCATATGTTAATGCATATTTTATCCCATATTTATCCCCCACCACTTGTGAGATTCCTTATAATGAATGTATATAAAAAAATTACCTTCTATATTTCAAGAGTATTGATAAATTGGGATCTTTTTATAATCTTTTCAACCAATTCTAAAATTTAGGTAGTCTTCCATTACCACTAACTATATGATTATTTAATTACTATAACTTTAATTTAGTATCTTCTTCCTTGACTCTCTTTCAATATATCAATTTTTATGAGATATTATTTCTAGGAATAAAATACGCATGGGTTTAGTAAAACAATCCACATTCATATATCTTTCCTATAAAATATTTTCCATATGTTGATGCATCGCTAAAATTCAATTGAAGCAACGAAACCAAAACAAGGTACCATGAAAATATTTCCTCTTCCTACATAAAAAGTCTAAAAACATAAGAACTTTATTCTAATTTTATGTAAATTTACTCCTATTTCGAGGATTCATTATTTTACAAATCAAATTTTAAAATAGTAAAGCACAAAATATTATAAAAATTCCATTTAAAACTATTTAAAATCCCATTAAATGTTATGTTATTCTAAATAAATATGATATTTAAAATCTAACACATATTTATGATATATTTATACATGTCTATCATGATTAATCAACACATTTCATTTCCTAACCCATCATGGGAGAGTGCCCCTATTGGGACCAACTCAATAATATCCTATAAGGGATCCTCTATTAACCTTTGGTATCCAATATACCTAGAAACTGAATTCATTCCATAAAGTGTTTATTTGTGCTTTTTTATGTGTAACTCTTGAGTTTAGACTATCTAAATTTCCAAACCTTCCATACTTATTATGATATTGTTTTATGAATATAATATTGATGCAATTATATAATGAACATGGCTCGAGAACCTTAAACATGATGCATATGTTTGGATCACCCCATGGACTCATGATAGTGGCTCAGTCAATAGTGGTAGGAATCTACTATTAGGGGATGATTAGAATTTTTCCTTAAAATAAATAATTAGAAACATGAGACATAAATGGTTTTTTATTTTAAATTACAAATCAGAACATTAATGAACCATTTGAAATAAACAATTTATAGTGGATAAAAATAGTCGTAGATCGTTACATGACATGAAAAATTAAATAATATGACTCGAAAAAAATTAATACTCTAACTGATTAAATGTATTAGGGTTAAATATATCTACATCCACCATTACTAAAACTCCTATTATTAATATCCAGTCAAAATTAGAGCATTTCCCATACATGCATCTTGACATAAGATATCTATTATATGTACTCAAAAGTTAATATGAAATATAATAATATTCATACATATAAAACCATAAATGGTTTAAATATAACATCTTATCAAATTGTCATTAATAATATTTCATTATCTTTATCATTTTGGGTGTTAACTGCTTCATTTTCTATTTACGTTTTAATTTTTTCAGTATGATATTTTCATCTAGATCATGGTTAAACCATATCTAGAATGTCAATAATGACATAAATATCACAAATATTCATTATATACATACTAAAATCCCCCCATAAAAGTTATATATAGAAAAATGAATCACACCATTCTTGGAAAAGGCGGTTCATACATACGCATGAACGATGTTTCCATAATCAAATGAAAAAAGAACTAAAGAAAAATAATATTTTATAATTTAAGAATAATAATAATTTAATATATTTAATATATTTAATATATATTTATTAAATCCATTATTATATACATAAATATTATATTTTTAAGGAAAATGAATCAGATCACTATATAGTGGCAGTATTCCACAGGTACATGTGAGAAATACATCCATTTTCCATTTGATGGAATGGAGGTGGAAAATGGTAGTCCCATAATCGAAATAAAATATTAGTATATTTATTTTACTATAATAATTATGTTATTATAGAAATAATAGATTTAATGTAGGTAGTAGAGTAAATAAACTTCGAAATATTCATGTAAGCTTATTACCTCTTCTTTGAGAGACCTCCTTTGACATACACCATAATCCTTCATAGGATGATCTTATGGTAAGACCAGAAGCTCAATAAGGAAGGAAAGTAACATATGAATGTTTTTAGGTGGTTATTTTCTATGATAAACGTATTAATTTTTTGAATAACTATTTAGATTATGTGGCTTTTTACAAGTTAGGGGAGGGACACATATGAAATTACAAATACTATTTTACTAATATAAAGTCTTTTTCCTTTGAAAGTGGATCCAAATGGATAAAAAATCATTGTTAAGAAAAAATGTGGTCAAAATAAATTCTAAAAGTATTTTTTAGGAATGCTTAAATTGAATTTTTACTCTTAAATCATGGTTTAACACTCACAAGGGAAATCTCTTCAACTCTAACCATAGTAACAACTTTTTGATTTTTTACTATTCATTATAACTAAAAATGAATGTTTCCTCAATAAAAATTTGGAAATTATTATTATCAATATATAATTCATTTTACCAAATTCATTTTATATAATTGGAATAAACTAATATTAATATAAATGTGAAAACTACAATGAAAATAGATTTTTAGAGTAATTCATTTTTTTGAATAAAACTGAGTTTGCATTCATCTATTTCCTAGTAATAACTATTAGATAAATATTTAAATAAATAATTTAATATATATTCATCAAATTAGATTAAAATTTATAATATATTTTTATTTATTTAATTTAATAGTCTAAAAAAACATTTCCTGTATAAAAATTGTCTTCCCAAAAAATAACTCTTTTTACCATCAGATAATTTCAACTTCATTAATAACCATTAGATAAATAATATTTTAATGATTATTCATAAATTAATGATATATTTCATTAAAATAAATTTTTTATAGTCCTAAATATATTTTTTTAAATGAAAATTCAAAATATCTTAAAAAATAAATTTCTTCACTAAAATAGGTATTTTAATGATCAAATAATTATATTTTAGATTTAATGATTGTTCTGTATGCATTTAAAAACATATTTTAATTAATGGAAAAAATTCTATAAATATTTTATAATTTTTTTAATTTTATACATACCCTCAAATAAAATGTATGGGTTATAAAGGCCATAATATATCATTGTTTATTTAGATTCAAGGTTCATGTAAACCTAACGTTCGAATAATACAAATTTATTTCGAAAGAATAAATATAAAATTTTTGCGTATAACAATCTACCCAGATTAAAAATAAAATTTACATCCAAAAAAATTTATTTCAACAGAAAATTGATTGAATTTCTAATCGATCAAATCACCAGGTTCCCAAGTAGGTTCCTCAACTTTTTGATTGATCCAAAAAACATTAAAAAGGTTACTAATAATGTTATATAAAACATAATATGCATTATTTAAATTGAAATTCATAGGTAATATCATGATCTTATAGTACATGCTTTGAGTAAAATACAGGTGAATGATTAGATATGTACTTCCTCAAAATAGATTCATGCAACATATCATGAACTCAAGAGAGGTTTGATGAACTTTCCAAGCAATAAGCTACTGTCCTTACTCGATCATAAATCTTGAAGGTTCAAATATTTCAAGGACTAAAATTCTCATTATTTAAAAAATATAATAACCTTATTTGAAGGGGAAATTAATAATAGTACCTTATCACAAACATTTAATTCTAGATCTCATTGATAATTGTCAGTAAAAATATTTTTTTCACTATGAGCTAACATGATAACTTGTTGAGAGGATTTATCATAATCAATCATATCATCAATTAGAATAGGACCCAACATGATTTTTTATATAAACAAATATCTCATTATCTTATATTTATTCTTTTCATTCCAAATAGGGATTCATGGTGTTCGTCTGAACACTCAAGGTAAAGCTAATATTATAAGATAATTTGACTAGGGGATGGTGTTGATCTAAAACACATTTCACAAATATAGAAAATTATTATATAATATCCTATAAGTTTTTAATTATTCTTTATGATTGACTATCTATGCAGGGATGATAGTTTTCACAAAAAAATAACTCTGAATCTGGAGCATACTGTAGACTTCTCTAGAACATTGAGGTAAACATTGAATATTGATCAAAATCAAAAGAATACGATACTCTATACAACCCGACCACATACATAATGAATATAAAAGAAATATGATAAACATATAAATATTATATGATATAAATGAAATTTTAGGATTTCATAAGTTGATGAAATAAAACCCAATAAGCAATATTCAATTTAGATGTATTTTAGAGTACTATAATGAAAGTTGTGGATACATTTTCCTACTTTTAAAATGGTATTGGTAATTATTTTGATGTCCCCATATAAATCTTACACTCTACCATAACTTCTTAGAATACCAAAAAAATATGTGTACACTATGATATATCTCTTCATTTAATCCTATAAAAAATGATTCTTTTTGTTCTCTATAAATTATTATACATCCATGATTAATAAGGAATGGAGAGCTTTTAGTTTTTCCCAATGAATCGTTTTCAACTCTTTTATAATAAGGACACATAATCTATTTCTAAACCTTGACATTCCATCACAATCAATGTTTATATAAAGAACATTTATCAATATCTCTTTATGTTATACATATTCCCCCTTTACCTCTATAATCGTCACAGGGATATATGACTGAACACTCATTTGAGAATGATAAGATTTCTCGGCTTCCTTATAGAATTAAAGGCTTATCATTTGAAAATGAAAAAAATATTATGTATTTTTTTATCCTAATAAATGATATTCTAGGATGATCCATTCATATAAATGGATTATCCACCTTGTTCTCCATCCAATGGTGGTAATTTATTGTATAGTCGTAATATTTACTCAATTCCAACAATCTCTTTTGGCACACATTCAACATTTTTTGGAATATATGCATCAAGAATTTTTTATTAACATGTACGTCTCACCTTTCACTATATATATAATTACTCTATATATTTAATGAAACATTTACCATTTATAACTCTATGTACCATCATTTTTAAAAAAAAATAAATCACATTAAGGTTAAGTGACAACCAAAAAGCATACCATGCCCCCAAAGAGTGCCATAAATGCATCAGGAAAGGAATAGCACCCAAGACCAGACCCTCCCAAAAAGGAACATGAACAACACCAACCAAAAAAGGAGTCTTCCAAGGAACCATTTCTAAGATCAGACATTCCAAAAAGATAAACACATGAACACATCATAACCTATGACATCACCCATAACTTTGATGCATAGTGCCCACGTCACAACCATCACCAACCTCACACAGCCTTGGGACATAGTGCCACTGATTGGCCAAAATTGCACCAGAACTTGGGTAATCTTAATAGAGCTGAATAAGGATCCATTGAGACTAAACACCATTATCAATGTCATGCTTCAGGATACACAACCAAAAAACTAGTGGAATAGAATATGGATTCCTATGTAACACAAATGCACAATGGTTTTACACATAGGGTTCCATACACAACAATAAATTTCAAAATATAAATGTCATAGGAGACACCAGCACCACCATAATGGGAATGAATCTTACCACGAAGATAGATCCTATAGCAAAGCCACTGTTACCGAGGCCACAAACACAACCCCACTCATTGAGGAAGATATCTAAACAGACTCTAGTGGAGTATTTTATGGTGGGTCTTAGAGAAATAGTATTTGGGGCTCAAGAACAGTGAAAACATGTAGGGGAAAATGACATCTTCCATTAATGGGGACCAAACTGAAAAATGGAACCTATACATAACTATCAGAGAGATTGAATAACAGAAAAGGCTTTGCCTCCTGAGCTCCATAACATAGAGTTAAATGACCAAGAATGAGAGGAATATCAAATGGAGTATAAATCACAAATCCTTATCCACAATGTGGTACTATGAGTATAGGTGCACTGACCAATCATCCCTCTGGCTCAATGAAAGTTTCTTCACATTCTTTAGTGTAGTGGAACATTATTCCATGTCATGTTAACACTGTGAGTGGATTAGAAAACTATGAAACACTATTCATAAAGCATAGATAATATCCATATAATCTAAAAAAATGTGGAAATTGGTTACAATTATTGGTTTGATTCAATGTTTAATTACTTCCATCATAAAAGTGTCTATTTATATACTCTTAATTGTGACCAAATTTCATAGGACTGATACAATTAGTTTTTATAATTGAAACTTACTAAATTTTTAATACAGTAACTCATTACTATGTGTATTCAAGACAATTCTCATGTGATCCTATTTTTGTTCCTTAATATAACTATATATAATAATATCAACTATAAATATTATTCAAAATTAACACAGGTAATATCTGAAGACTTTATTCATTAAATCTATGAAACTAGTGTGGGTATTAGTACATCCAAATGTAATCACAATAAATTCATAGTGAACATACCTTATATGTAAGGATATCATAGAAATGTCTTCACATGTGATCCCCAATTGACAGTATCCAAAATGATGATTGGTATTTGATAAGTAATAATTTCCTAAACATTGATTATAAAATTATCAAAATGGAGAATAGGTAGATTATTATTGATCATGGTCTTTTTACGTTCAAGATTATCAATTTATAGTCACATTGGTACATCTTTATTCTTGAAAAAAATAGTAGGTTTACCACATAGTGACCTAATTGGTCAAATGAATCATTTTTCATTATTATCCTCAACGATAATCTTTAATTAATATGACTATATTAGGTTAATTATTTATAGATTATTTGAAATAGTTTTATAATTAGGTAAGAGTTAGATTGAAAACTCCATATCACGACTCATACTATGACTAGAAAACATTTTGAAAAAGATATAAATAAACTCTTACATAATAAGAATATCTTAGATGTTGAGTTATTTCTCAATAAATCAAGAAAAATACCCCTTATGAATTTGAATAAATACCCATGAGATGGATTTAATTTCCATCGGATTCTCATTATGATCATCACATACATAACTAATAAAATATTCATTCGTAATATGAAATGTGACAACCCATTCATAGAAATTGACATGATTAATCTATAAAGAGAGAAAATACATTCCCAAAATCAAATGAAATTAAAATAATGTTTAAAAAATATTTTCCTATAAAACCATATTACGAACATAAACATGATATCCTAAAATTCGAAGTGGAGTATATGTGTAGCTTAAAATCATGATTTAGTTCAATGATTAACATAGAATAGACCCATCACTGTATTATGATTTACTCCTTAGATTAATGGATTAATAAGGATAATACCAAATATTCCCTAAAATATTACATTGAACTATTATTGTTACCTTATAATAAATTTCATTTACCTACATTGAACTCTTTATTTTTTATCAGAAATTAATTTGTTCACACCCTTCTGCTCCACACAAAAAAAAATATCTTCCCATTCATCTAATACATTTACTTGGTTTATTATACCCACATTTTTATCATTTATAATATTTAATATCCTTCCCTACATGGTATTTATCACTTGAACTACCCTAAAACATCATTTTCCTCTTTATGGATCATTTATAAACTCACATGTTTAATTTTTTTTATTATATAATAAGACAGACTGTATGTAATGATCAAAAGTATAAAAAATTTAGATAATATTGTAATTGGTTTCTCAAAGTACAATCATTCCATTTTTTATCACATTTAGTGTTAACACAACTCCTTTTAGTTCCATCCATTAACTAAAACCAAAAATCTTATTGTAAAAAACAATAATCATAGTGATTATTCATATAATTCTGAAATTCCATTCATAGGATCTCTAAATCATGACACTTAATTTTCAATATATAACAATTTTAATTTATCTCATATCATTTTAGATTATAATAGGCTTTTAAAGAATTTATCCCTTTATTTATCATAATGGTTCATATAGAAAATGTTGATTAACCGAATAAAATTTAATGGGAGATTCTATCCGGGTGTGTGTTCGTATTCACACTAATCATGAAATAGTGATGATAATGTTTGTACATACTCCATCCGTTTTAGAGTTGTTACCTCTACGTTCATATGTAACATATCAACAACAAATTTATAGAATATTAAATCGGATTATTACTATATGAAAACAAAATAATTTTTACTCTACTAAATATTCATGATATTATCCTATACATGGAATTATATATATAGTTTTGAATATTTTTATTTAATAAAAATATTTAGAAATTATTAAACCCTACTCTCATAAAAACTTAGGCCACATCACATAACATACATAAATATTGATCAACTATTTATAAATAATCAATACCAGTCAAAAAATACATTCCTGGTAGACATAAGTCCTTATATTAACTAATTAATATATAAATATTTATAATCATATTATATTTTGAAAATATATTCATTATATTCCACAATATTCTTCTCAAATAGTAAAATTCATAGTTATACCCTACTAAAAACTTTTCTTCATGACCTAGGAAATGAAAAAAATAACAAAGGTATAGCTCAGGTTATCAATAATGAAAAACATGAGAGATATCATTGAATAAAAATATGTAAGAATAATATAATTATAATTCTATTATAGTATTATCATAACATTATAAAATCATAAACAATTATTCATAGTTCATAATCAAGGCGTAAGGAAATTTAAGATTATAATACATGGATAATAGAAGAATCAATGATTATGAGCCAAGATATCATATCAAAATAATATTAAAATTTCTTATAGAGTGGCATAAGAAATGTGGAATAATCATAAGCATATAAATATTATTTCAAGGATACCCACCAATAAATTCATCACATTTTAGGCTTGGGATAACCACCCATATACCTATTTTGTTCCTCGGATGACCTCATATGTATCCTAAATAAGGATTAGGATAACCTTCCATGTGACCATTGATCTCATAAAAATTAAAAATTACCCAATTTATTAAAGTTATATAATAGACACACCTTTTATATAATCATAATTCATTCATCTGTATGCCACAAAATATTAAACTACTTATTAATTTATTAGAGAATATCTCATGCAAAAATAAAATAGGTTTCATCAAGATTTCATCATCATAATAAAAAACCATATAGACAAATAATACATATGATATCAGTGGATCATATCCCTAGTGATTCAAAGGTATCATCAATTAATGTTTTCAATGATTAAAATACCATTAATAGGTCACTGGAATATTTTTTGAAGAAAATATCTTTCTAATTTTAAATTATATTATTCAAAAGATAAAAATATCTATAATATTAGGGAAAAATCATTTGAAATATCCAAGTTAATTTGTAAAATAATCTTCATGAAATATAATATTCATGGTTGTGGTAAAATCCATTCATACCGTATATGATTAAAGAAAGCATATGTTTTCATATAAGATTAAAAGTACCTTGTTCTAAAAATGAAAAGAGGATTATTTTTAATAACATTTCATGAAAATATAAGAATGTAAAATGACATTGATAAATAATTGGGAAATATTAAAATCAATCTTGAAAACATTTTAAACAAAATATTTACATGGAAGAAAAATATTCCTGACTGAATATACCAAAAATGTATTTTTTTCTTAAAAACATTCCTTTAGAATTTTGAAAACATTGATAGAGAAAAATGAATGTAAAACATATAAATTATAGAAATAAACATATGTGAATAATATACATAACTATTTTCAAATATCAACTGTATAATTTTATTATAAAAAAATTTAAGCATATTTAGTCCAACTAAAAAGTAAAATGGATACATAAAACCATTTCAAATTTGGTAACTTTTAAATAATAACCCCATAACAGGATAAAAAAAATTATTGAAATTAAAATGACAAAATTAGATTCAGTATATATCATATATTAAGGTAATTATATACACCAAATTAAATAGAAACATGTTTAATGTTGTATATTTTTCATAGAAAAAAAAGTGAGATAATAAACCCTTAATATTGGTCTGACTTTCTTTGTATGAGATTTTAACCTCATTTATAATAAAATTAAATTTATTATAAATATAATAAATAATAATATTCACACTTATAGAACCATAAAATTTATATATGTAATATCTTATCACATATTCATAATAAATTATTCATTTTCATTATCCTTTTTGGTGTTAACTTATTCGTTTTCTTGTTTTTTTATTCAATATGAATGGTCTTTACATATATATCCTGGTAAAACAATCTCAATTGTTTTAATAAAGTTATAAATATTATATATTTTTATATACATATTTATTACCATCCATAAAATGAATATATTTAGAAAAATTAATTACATTGTCCAAGGAGATGGTAGTCAGTATGTATAGGTGAATTCTATTTTTAGGTCATAACATAAATAAATAAATAAAGATAAAAAATAAATAATAATTAATTAATCATAACAATATCATAAATATCATATATTTATATATTTAAATTTTATATACATAATTATACCCATCATTGTGACTTGGTGATGGAAAAAATAATTATATTTTTATTTCAAGGAGGTAGTTCACCCATAATCTTTACCAATATTTTCATATCCCATTTAATGGGAAAGTGGAGTAAGATTAGTGTCCCATCATCATAATGAAATATATATACATTCTTTTTACGAGAATAATTATTTCATAATTGATTAAATATATTTATATGTATTAGAATAAGAAATAAAATTTGAATGAGTCTGGTATGATGCTTACCTCCCCTTTCAGATACCTCCTTAAGATTACACCATAATACTTATTATGATTTTATTAGGGTAAGAAAAATAGAGAAATAAATAATTGAATTTATCTATTATGATTTTTTCAATATATATTCCATTCTAGGGGTCTTGGAGTTTTTGAATATGATTTAATAAGAGGTTCCATTTTATATGTGAGGGGAGGAACTGAAATGGAATTACCTAAAAGACATAAATATTATAAAGCCATTTTCTATTGAAAAGGGAAGAAATAGACTATAATTTTATGTTAAAACAATACAAGGTCTAAATATATTCATATAATAAAATTTATACATGTTTGTGTGTAATTTTTCCGGTATCTCTTAGTTTAACAACCCCTTCGTCCCCCTGATAAGCCCATTTTAACCCTTACTGTGGTAACAAATATTTACTCTTCTCATATTCATTATGACATAAATTAAAAGTGAAATTGTTAAAAAAAATTAAATTATTATTCAAAAAATTGAATCCATTTTTTCAAATTCAATTTTTATAAGTGGTAGAAAATAATTTTATTATAATAAAGAAAAATTCAACAACAAATTTTTAAAAAAAATAAAATTCTACCCATAAGACCAAGATTAAATTCATTCCTTTCCTAGTATAAACTATTTAATTAATGAAAAAATATATATTGAGTATATATTCTATAAATTTCATTAAATTCATTAATTGTTATTTTTTATTTAATTAATTAAGATTAGATCACACTTCACTCCTAAAAATAGTTTCTAAAAAATAACTCTTTTTATCATAAGTAGATTTTATACTCATTTCTAACCATAAAACTATTAATTTATTAATAATTATATGTTAATTAAAAATATATTTTCTTAAAATCACTTTTCATTATGATTAGTATATTTTTTTCATATTGAAATTCATATGATCTAGTAAGATACATGTCTTCATAAAATCATTTATTTTAATCATGAAATTATTTTATTTAAATGCATAATGATCATTTCATAATAATTAAACAATAAATTACAATTATGGAAATAATTTTTATTCATATTTAATAAATTTTTCAATCCAATTCACACACACCAATCCAAAAGATGAGTTATAAAGGAAATAATATATTATAGTAAATTTATACTAAGGGTTACATTTAATTAAATTGATCAAATGCATAGAATTTAATTCAAATGAATACAGATAAAATATTGGTGTGCTATAATTTCTCCATATGAAAGCCTTGAAATATGATTCATAACCTATTCTAAATCAAGAAACTTATTCTAATAAAAAAACTCATCGTGTTTCAAAAAAATAAAGGTGTTTATCACATTAATTATATGTAAATTCACTCAGTATATGATAGCAACCATATAATTATCATTCCAATTAATTAAAAATACATGATTGGTCATAGAAATCCCAGATACATTATAAATATTTATCATTTAACATGTATAAATACCTATTAACATAGTGTACACCCATTTTGGATTATCATTCACATGAGTCTTCTTACATATTCACGGGGCACCTCGTATACATCACATGAAATGAAACATCCAATTTTATATGCTTATAAAACACTTTAATCCCTTTCTTGATACATTATGGTCAATTCTCATAACCAATTACATTAATTTCTATACATGTTATACATAATGAGAGTATTTTTTTAAACAAATACATTATGGGAACCTATCTTAAATTAATTGAATTTATGACACTCATAGAAATTTCAGATACTCAAATCTAGTTTCTCCCAAAATTACCATTTATAAAGAAAATCCCATAATTTATATTAGAATCCCAAAACCCTGTGTTTTAACAAAAAAAATGAAATGTAAATTTTTCAAATAGATTATATATAAATAATTTATGAATAAAAAAATTCTAAAGTAACCTAAAATTACATCAAACACACAAAAAAGGGAATCAGAATTCACCAAGTAATGAATCAAACACATCTAACATAAATAAATTGGATATAAAAGTCAATTAAACCATAAATCATTCACCAGTATCAATGATCTGATCATTCAAACAGAAATAAATAACACAAGACCATGATTATTGAATTTACGGTTCAAAATTAATAATTATATCTCTGTAAATTATATCTAAAATGATACATACTTTTATATAGATGGGTAATATAAATTCAATAATTAAGGAAATCATCAAGATCTTATTGCTGATCTGATATTGAACTAATAAATCCTATAGATAATCATGTTTTTTAGAAATTTTGGTGACTTGGGTTTTCACTAAATATACCCTTAGTATATCAAAATATAATATAGGGTGTTAATGAATGTTTTTTTAGGATAATATACATTTTAAAATTCAAAAGGTGTAACCCAAACCTGACGGCATGGTCATCCTCTACAATCCCTTGGACCATGAATTGTACTAGGTTGGGTTCCACTCCCATGATACCCAAAATTAATAATCTTCTTTCATGTAACCTAGGACCATGTACTCATTAATTCATTCAATTGTGTCTTGAAATAATTATATTCATCATTGTTTTGAATGGTTTCCAGAATCATGAACCAAATTCAAAATTCATTATATGGATTATCAAAACTACAATTTCAACCCAATAGATGATAGAAACCTGATAATGTTCTCTCGTTACAAATAATGGCAATAAAATGAACATTATACTATTTCAATTAAATGTTAAAAATTGAGTTATATAAACCATAGAAAAAATCTACTGCATTATTTAGTGAAAAATAAAATTGATAAATTTTATTTATTTATTATGGAACAATTTGAAATGGTTTGGTGAAATTATATTTTATTTAATCTCAAGACAAAATTAAGGATTTTTAATTAAGGAATTATCTCAATAATATTTTGAGATGAATCAATTGGTTTTTTTAGAAAAATAATCACCACCACTTGAATGGTTTAGAGAAGGGACCCCTACTCCCCTAAATATTTTTTCATGACAAAATTCAACAAGTGGTATCAGTAACTGTGAATATCAGTATGTATTTCCATGATCAAGAAAATTTTATTAACATTGTATGTTTTACTTCATCCATTGATTTATTAAGGTATTGGTTTCTTATTGTACCCTTGAAGAAGTGAATATTTTGTCCATTATTAATGGGGTATAAATAAACATTTTTAATAAGGAATGTGAAAGAAAACATAAGGGGTAGTAAATTATAAATGGGAAAGGGTGTATAATTTCTTAAGTGATGTTTCAAATGTATAGAATATACTCATTGAGGTAGGATTCTTAGGGAGAGAACAGTAATTTTTTAGGCGTAGTCTATGAAACTGATGATATTGAATCGTTGAATGTCAATGTGTTGACACAATAATTTGTGCCAAGCATGAGGTCACTAAAGTGATATATGTTTGGAGATGTTACAGTAAAAGTAATATAATATGGAGTAAGTTTTAGTTTTAAAACAAACATAAAATTTTCATCCACTTCATGTATTCAGTTGTAACACACCTGAAAAATGAGACCTACAAGAATAAATGATACTACACATGTCAACAGGGTGAACATTTCTTTTCTGAATCCTACCTAATTAGATCTACAAAGATAAGAATTATTTTCTTGATTAGTTTTCAATAAGGATGTCCTATATAAATATTTCACAGGGTGTGTGTGAGTGAGAAAAAATCACACTAAAAGATCATGTGTTCTATCATTACTATAATAATTATTGTGATAAGTGACTTGGATGGGTAATAACATGTAGTGTACTAAGAATACGACTAATGTATTATAAGAGACACATATGGTCAGATGATATGGTTCATGTCCAAAGGATAGTTGAGTCATGAAAAATGGTATCAGAGAAAATACACAAATGTAACTATAGATTAACAACATAGGATTAAGATTTGGGGTCCATGGAGAGGTCATTATGCTTTAATTGGGGGAGTGTGTAACACCCCTAGAAATGGTAGACATAAAATGAAAAATTATACTAGACATGTCAATAAGGATTTCTTTTATTTTTAGGATCATGAATTATTATAAATTTACAGTTAAGCATGCTTGGCATTGAACAGTTATAGGATGAATGAACTATTGAGAGGTTTCCTAGGGTGTGAGTTAGAGAGGAAAAATAGCATTGAAATAATATAAGATGGACTGTGGGGATAATTATTATTTTGATAACATACTTAGTTGGTTAATTACCTTTGGTGTTCTAGTAATGTTATCATGTTAATAAAGGAGACCCATGGGGTCTGATGACAAGGTTCATACCCTGATGAAGGTTGGGTCATGACATAAGTTTATCAGTTTTTTTGTATTTCCTATATAGTAAAAAATTACTTTATTTCAAATTTCCAAAGATATTAGATATCATAGTAAAATAAATACATATAATATGAAATAAAGTTCACACATAAAAATAAAACAATCCA
Source organism: Viscum album (assembly GCA_963277665.1). NCBI lineage: Eukaryota > Viridiplantae > Streptophyta > Magnoliopsida > Santalales > Viscaceae > Viscum > Viscum album. The sequence continues at coordinate 369,573,081 of OY728146.1, forward strand.
TATTTTAAATTAAAAATAAAAGGCTTAATGAAATTCACTTTCGGCTATATAAAATTTAAAAACTACAGTTTGAAAAAAAAACACTAAGTATGGCTTATTATTCCATATAATAGTTAAAATCATATTTACTACAACCAATAATTTTCAAACAAAGTTAAAGTTAGAAGGGTAAATATTATATGAGGTATCCACAACTATAAACATATCCTAATGTATCCCTAATTTTATGCCTATCAAAAATTGGGTATTCCTATCCCCAAATTCCCTTAACTACAACTATTCGTGTAATCGCAATCCCATGATACAGATGTTCCTATTATTTTTCTTCCAAGCCATGAACACTCTCAATGATATAATGGGATTTTTTCTCTTCATATCCCGAGAATAAATCGATTGCCAATGATTGGTATAGAAGTTATGATCATAAAATAACTAATATGATCACATGTAAATCTTACCATGTTGGTATCTATTAATAACGACACTCAAAATAAAAAATATTACATTGGCCATAAGTTCTTAAAAAATAAATTTAAAATCATAAAAATGAATAAATATTTTTATAATGCTTACTTTTTTAACATTTGTGTGTGCATATGATTTATAATGTTTATATTCATTTGAGTTAATCATTGTAACAATCTCCTATTATTGAATTCCAAAAAAATCTAGTTTATTTGAAACAAAATCTTTCATAGATCACTTTTCGTCTTTAAATTGTCTCAACATCATTTTTTATATAATAATTTTTTACTTAAACCCCACTTTATAGATTTAAAATCCAATAGATATAATTTAATAATTTTATTAGATCATTGTATTTTAAAAAAATATTTTAGTTTTATGGTATCTTATTTAACAATAGTTCATTATATATAATAATAAAAATTTAGAAAAGAACATAACAAATAATTTTCATATTAATTGTATCATGATTTTAGAAATAAAAAAAAATTAGTTGTTTATATATTCAACCAACTCCAGAAAAAGTATATTTCTTTTTTGAAAGCACAAATCATGCATGAAAATTTGAATAGAGGATATAAATTTCAAACAAAATCTTAATATATTATTTAGGATAGATTATTTCAATCCCTTTTTTCCCTCATTGTTTTTCATGTTTAAAAGATCATCCAAAAAAATTAGTTAATAATAAATCCAGAAAATATCCCCCTAAAGAATCAATATGCTTCATATAAGGTATTATGATACAATTTATATAAAATCATAGAAAGATACTTCTAATATGGATCATTTTATCATTAAAATATTAACATGGAAGGATACATTAGACAACCTCCTTATATATCATTCATTATATTGTAACTGTTGATTTTCATGTCCAATAGATTTCCTTTGATGTATGAGTGGTTCTCGCAATTTTTCTCAGAAAATTAATATCCAAAACATATATCATACATATTATCTTATGAATAAAATTTTTAATATTATTAAATTGAAAAGAAAAATTTTTCTTCCAGATAAAAAATAAAAACTCTCTTTGTACGAAGTAATTGAACCGATTTAATTAAAAAATTGAATATCTCCTCCTATTATAAATTGAAAATGTAAGGAAATATATATTTAAATTGATATAATAATTAATCATTATTATAGTTATTTTCTAAGAAATAATGGGTGATATTAAACTTTTAATGATGGATTAATAATAGATATAAAATTTAAATCTTTTACAAAAAAAATTATCAACTACAAATTTTAAAAAAAATTATGTTTTCAAAAAATATATTATTTTTGAAATATAGATAGGTTTGGAAATTCTAATAATTTGAAATATAGATAAATATTAAAAATAGATATATTTTAATATTATATAATTTTAAAAGTATTTATTCTCTATTTTTACTAGAGGAATTTTTTAATATAAAGAGATAGATGAAATTAGAAGTAGATTAAATATCATTAAAAATTTATTATTCTCAAATTCGATTTATTGAATTTGAATATATAATAAGTATGATTTTTTATATAAATATCAGCATAATAATATTCCATTCTAATAAATTAATAAATAATATCTATTTATTGTGTGTTTTCTCGAAAGAAATGTTTTCTTATATCTATGTTCTTAGTTCAAGAGTTATTTTTTTTGGTTTCACGGTAAGTAAATAGAACTAATATCATAGCAAATAATTATAATATTAGTAAAAATAAAGTCAAAATCCATGAGTATGTGTTTTATCCAACAAACCTGAGAACCATAACACAGGGCTACTACATATTCTACTCTAGTATTGAAAATTACTACCGAATTTTGTTTCATTTTAGACCATGATACTAATGATTCTCCTATTAAATAACACATTCCATAATTCAATTTCCTATTTAACCTACAATTTTCAAATTTAGAATCTGAGTAACATATAAAAACAAAATCATTTCCATAAGAAAAATAATTATCCAAATTCCAAAGTTCCCTAAATATATCTCAAAATATGATTTACTGATTTAAAATGAGATTATCTTGGATTATCTTGACATATATCACATAATAATACAAAAAAAACATTATTTTATATAGCATTCAACAATATATAGAAAACATGAGATAATACTTCTATTATATTTTTGATCTATTGATTTACCAATTTCATCAGGACCCATCTTGATATAAATTTCATTAGTAGGACATATATTTGAAGCATTTTCAAAACAAAAAATTCTATTAAATATTTAATATATTTATATTAATTTAAAATATTTCCACTCAGATTTTAAAAAATATGAAAACCAAGGATAAAATTAATGTTCTCCCATAATTCTCAACTAAGACACATATTTCATAAATTTAATACACTTATTTTAAATAGATTTATGAGATTATCCAAAAATAACATCACTATAATTTTAGAGAATTGTATTGTTTTTAAAATATTTTATTATGAAAAGAGTTGAGTCATCACTTCCATATAAAAATTATTTTTGAAGTAAATATTTGACAAGTCTTTTACACCATGCTCTTAGTGCATGTTTACATAAATATGGTTCATTAATAAGTTTAAATAATTTTCCAAAAACATTAATATCATTAAAACTAGGAGTTTCATCAACATGACCTTCCTCTAAATCATATACACTATGAAAATAACTTTTTACATCTATTTTATATAATATAATTTTAATATGTGATTCAAAGGAAAATAAAATATTGATATATTTAATTTTATGTACCAATCCCAATGTTTCACCATAATATTTTCTATTATATTGAAATTTTAAATTCGAAACAATTATTAATTTATTTTAAAAAATGATTCCATTTTAATCACATTTTTTTCAAATAAAAAATTATTTTACTCAAATTACCGATAGATTTTTATGGAATTAAATTACAGTACAAACGTTGTTCCACTCAAACTGATTCATCTCTCCTTACATGACCCTTGTTGAACATTCAACACCTAAATCATTATATTTTTTTCTAGGTTCAAATTCTGCTAGGAAATAATGATGCCTATAATTATTTATTAGGAAGATTCTAATTTGGACTAGTTGACATACATCTCCCATGATATAATTGGAATGATCATTACATAAGATTTACTGAATTTTTTGTAATGTTGTATGATAAACTTAAACTAATGGATGTGCATATTATGTTTAATTAGTTTCTAAATATTGATAATATATTAGTCTTACTTCTGTAGTATTTAAAATTTTTAGTTTTATATTATGGTCGAGTAAAGTTATTGAATTTTTTGAAAGTTTTATTATAATTCTGACTTTTTGATAGTTTTAGAAAAAATGATTCGATTCATCAAACATCACATAAATTGTTTCATAGTAAACATTGTTTATTTATTAATAACATATAATCATTTATAGTATTAAAATAACATATTAAAGTTACTTCATTAATTTTAGGATCAATTTTATATGACAAATCTTTATTATTATGGATGAATACTATATATCTAAAACTCTAATGTAAGAATGTTTTTTCTTTATTCTGTCCCAAAATTCATAAATATTTTTATTAAGAAAAAATTTCATTAAAATTTGATTTATACTATAACTACTAACAATCACAGGATTCTCCCAATAATGTCATGAAATAAAAATATTAACATAGAGAAGCATGATTAATTTCATGAAGAATTCTATTTCTTCATTCTACTTTGATATTGTGTTCCGCTGTACTTGGGGAAATATGTAATTCCATTCTAGAATAAAAAATTTCAAAATTTGAATTAAAAAAATCATCACCCTGATCACTCTAGACAATAACCACTGGAAATTTATTCTTATTTTTATGTAAATCATGATATTTTTTAAATTAATTAGAATATATGCATCATTTATTGAGAAAATATTCCTAGTTATATCTATTTTATAAATTATATAAAACAAATTACATTTTATTTTCCAACAACAGATTCAATTTGTTTAAAAATGCATATATCTATGTGAACTAATAATAATGCTTCATTAATTGAGTTGGAGATTTTATATTTAAAATTCAACTTATAATTCTTGAGAAATTAAAAAGAACAAAAAACTATAGTAGGGTTAAAAAAATGTTTTTGTAGATCCCTAACATGCCCTTTCCTATATAGTTCATTTATGTTTTGGAAATTAAATTTTCCTAATCTCCAATTTCAAAACCAAGACAATTCTACCATTGCATAAAAAAATGGAAAACTCTAATGACTTATTTCTTCTATGTTTAGTGTGTAAACATTTTCATGCCTATTGGTAGAAAAGTGAAATTAACTTATGAAGATTAAACATTGAATTTTTTATTATTGAAGTTCAAATGATATCCCTCCCCACATATCTAACGTATGTTTAAAATGTTCTTCATATTTCCTAAAACATATAAATCATTTAAAAGAATAGTTTTTTCATGAAAAGAAATGTCATTAATTTCAATGATCTTTCCTGGTCTACTCTCTCTAAAAGTAACTCTTCCCCTACTCAATTGATACTAATTTCTAATGATTGACTTGTCTCTTGATATATATTGATAACAACTACTTTCCATGTACCATTTTTTACTATTGACGGTACTCAACATCTTTCCATGAAAAAAATATGTTCTTGGTACCCAAATAAGTTTGGGTTCGGTTATGTCATCAAATAATATTACAGAAACCAACATATCTCCAACCATTTTATATTGTATAGTTTTTAGTTCTTTTAAAATATAATTTTTGTGAAAACCAAAACAATAAAGATTATTTAAAGAGAAATATTTAATCTAGTGGGATCCTATTTGAATTTTTTTAAAAACAGTTCACATTTAAGAATATAGTATTTTGATTTTTAAAAAAAAATTAGTTAAAGTAAAATTAATTTCACCAGTTGTTCTAAAGTATCTTATTAATTTTTTTAATATCATTATAAAATTACATGAATTATATTTTGAGAAAATATTATTAAAAAAACATAATATTTATTTTAAAAAATCAAATTATGATTTTATCCGTGGGATTTCAAATAAAATAATATTTTTCATCTAAATTCATATTATAAAATTCAGATAAACTAGATTATGATCAATAGAATATATATAATAATTATTTTATAAATCCAATCCAGTTGAATGTTTTTGAAATTTATGAATTCAATCTCGAAATTGAATTATTTCCTTCAATATGTTTTCCTTCAGAAAAATCATGGTAACTTTTTTTTATTATTTTCGTCATTCATAAGGGTTATATAGCATTTCATTTTATATATTGTTGGAAAAGTTTCTTAATCATATGATGAATTTAATTTTTTATATGGATTATTTTTTTCGTCTTCTGATGAATTTGAATAATCGTCTTCATTATCATAATAAAATCATGATTCTAGACCAAAATTTCTAAGGGATTCTGTAGCTCCCTTTTTAATGAATAATTTTTTTACTTATGATATTTGAATAGATACTAACTATTCTCTGAATTTTTTCCCAAATTCTTCTGATAAGTTGTTGAATGATGTGTCACATTCACAATAAATCTTTGTATGTATGGATTTCATGCTCTTATTTATCTTTTTTTTATAAATCCTTCTTGAAATTATATTTCTTTCTCCAGTTTAGGACAATCGTGTCTGATGCGACCCTCTATCTTAAAATCATAGTATATAACTTCATATGATTCCATTCTATCTTTATATTATTTCATGCCTTTCAAGTGAATATTTCAAACGATTAAATTATAATCGAGCTTATTTATCCTCCTTGAAATTTTATAACATTCGTTTTTTTAGACATTGAATCAATTGTCATGGAATGATTAAATTTTCTCTTTTAGATATGATAATTATTTGTTTTATCATAATTATTAAAAGTTCTCTAATAATGATTACAAGAATTAGATGAAATTGATACTCCATTTTTTCAATTATTATTTTCGACATCTTTGCTCAATCTATATTAATATTTTACTAATTTTCTAATTAATTAATCAATACATAACATTGTATAATGTTTTCTGTTGTTAATTTTTTCTTCTAGGGATCCCATTCATTAAGAATAATGTATACAATCTTTTCAATGAACCTTGTACCATGTTCCAGGAATATGAATCTTCATGGAAAATGGTAAGTATCGATAGAGCCATTTGGAATCCTCTCAAATATGGTTTGATTACCATAATATTCCCCCTATATCCTAGGGTTTAGTGGGTTTTTTTCATTCAAAAAAATATTTTATGAATTAAAGCCTATGTATTTAATACTATTTCATTAATTTATACATAGATTATATTTTTTGTCCAAATTATTGGTGGTGGCCTACTAAATTTTACTCACATAATGTTCCCATCACCAATTGGTACCCAAGTAGACCATGTTGATAATGGTGTGGGAAAGTGAAAGGGGCCTAGTGCTTTCTTCTATTTTTCCCTTGCTGGGACTAGAGGATAGAGATGGGATAGAGCATCGGGTCATGGACTAATTTTTTTAGTCATTATTGGGATATTATATTTAGTTATTTAATTGTATGAATTCCAACATGAAAAATAGTTTGACATACCTTATGAAATGAAATGGTTTATCATATTTTCTATATTTTCATTTTAACTATTTATAAATTTTAGTTTAATTATATTTTCATTTATATAATGTTATCTTTCATATTTTTTACTCAGTATCGGAGGGAATAGTCACACCATTATATTGTTTAGACCCACTCTAATATTAAATATCCTCTACCATATAATTATACTCACTTAATTTAACATAACTAACCATCACATTCATATACAGGGGAACCATCTCAGGGATGTTACACTCAAATTCCTACACAATCATTTTAAATTCATATAAAGTCACAATATGTATTAAGATTTTATCAATGACTTATGGGATTATGACATATCTACATGTCTTTGATTGAAAAACAAATTTCTATAATTCTTTAAATTAGTTTATGTAATATTCAAAACAACTCTAGGAATCACCAATAACATCAAATTTACATTGATTCTCTAATAATAAATTTGTAAACTTTTAAATTAGTTCCAAACCACTAATGATAGTTCCCAAGGTGCTTTGAAACATCTGAATAATAATGATATAGTATTTTAAGTGTCTCAATTCTTTAATTACTCTATCTAAAATATCCAACAATTCAATTCTTCATCCAATATTATTTTCTCTTATATTTTAGTGTCTAACATGCTTACATACTCTAGGATGTTTTATCAATAAGTTTATCATTTCAATGTATTCTTTTTAACATGTTTTTAAATTTTTTAAAAATAATGTATTTGGTCTTTTCAAGCATACATAACTTGAAACCTATAAAAATGGTTATAGTACACACATCAAGAACATTAGAACATTTCTATTCCATGAGTATCATCTCAATGGATCATCAGATATACAGCTGTTACATAAAATTTATCCACCTATATAATTCAAGATAGAATCCCCTTCATCCTTCATTAACAAGATATATAGGTAGAATATTATTCATCATTGATTGGGTGTATACTTATTCTATCACCCACAAACAAATCATGCATCGACTTCTAAAATGTAAATAAATTCAATATACTCTTCTCAAATCCATTTTTTACTTCCTGGAGGATCTTGCATTTACTTATATTTTGATCCACCTCATTCATGTTCGACATAATTCATAATAGTGAATATTTTTATCATGAAAATTTCACACACTCTTTATAAAGATGATCATAAGAAAAATTAGAAAATAATAAATATATTAAAATAAAATTACAAGGCTTCCTGTGAGGGAATTATTTTGACCGCATAAGAATCATGTGGCCAGTTATTTTGTTTGTGGTTGAAAAGAGGTCATCCACTATAGTCATGAGACATTAGGTGATATGAGCATCATATTTTAGTGAAAGGTAGTAAACTCATGTGGTAACTAGATTTCATAAAAGCCTTACTTTATGGAATTGAGGTGATGATCTTATGTAGTCACGTAGAAATGATATGCAGTAATTATTCCACATCCCCTAGAAAATCGGATACATGATTTCACCTATAAATATATTCAAGAAAAACATTTCAATAATAGAGTAAATTTTTTAGGTTCGAAGATGATAAAATATAATAATCAGGGGGTAAAAAATGAACATTAATGCTATTTGAGATGAATTAAATTTTGTAGACTTTATAATTAAGTCTAAATATTTTTTTCCACTAGGGTAAAATATTATAAAAATAATTAATCACCCATATTATATTTTTTTCATGTTCTACGTAAAAGCATTTTGAGAACACTACATAGTACCTGAAAATATTTATTTATAGTGGTATTCATGCATGAATATTATGTAGTCTCTATCCTTTTACCCCTAATAAATTTTTACCCTCAATCATTATCAATTGGGGATTAAAATTTTCATGGCATAATGGTGTCCTATAAGATATATATCCCTCTTCTTGATGGATCATCTACGTATAATATTTTTACAAAGGTTATCCATTAAATAAATAATTCATTATATGGGTATTTTAACCCTCCTAATGACCAAATGTAAAATATTATACACCTTTTCCAAAGTAAATACCTTAAATATGTTATTTTATCAAGGCCTCCTCTAAAACATCTATACTGACATTATCAGTTCACCATGCTTGTATGTGTTCTTCCTTTTGATCATGTATTTCATTGATGATGGAAATAAATCATCATATAAGAGATATCCTATGACTGTACTCTGGAACAAGAGAAATATTCAAGATATAATAAATCATTTATCCCCTTGATAATAAGATCTCTATCGTTTTGAGGACTAGTGGAATATTATTTAGATCAACCCTATTTACTCAACTAACATGGATTTTTTGATGTAGAATATTATATATTTATCACTTAACTAATCCTTTAATCAACCATCTATTCTAATAAATGATCCTTGAGAATTAATTCATTCCCAATATGGGGTATGTCATAACCAACCTTTACATAACTCATCTATCTAGTTGAACCAAAAAAGGGGTTCTCGTGTATATGTCCTACATAATCTATTACCATGTAAATTTCAACTACTAGTCTATCTTGTCATGCCCCATCCCCCGAGGCTCATGTCATGGCTACCCTAATCCCGCCTTCCATAGGCTAGGGGTTGGCGACTAGCACCGGAAAGATGAATCCCTAAAACGGGAAGTCATTTCCTTTAAACATGTACAAACACACCATCCAAGAACAAAGAAACATGAAACCACATTGTAAAACTGAATTAGTAAAGGATTGTACTAAAATTAAAGGGTCGGAATAAAATCCAAAATTAAAAGGTACCACTACAACTGAAAACTGAAAATAACTCTTGTGATCATCTTCTGAGGATCCTACCAGAAGGGTAGCTATAGATTGTATCCAATTATCTCCACATCAACCAATATTCTCCATGTACCACATTGTCTTGGATCCCTCATGTCTCAGCTATGCTTCTCGTCATCTGCACAAGACACAATAATGTGTGGACGAAGCCTGTGCAGGGGTGAGTATAACAGTACCTAGTAGGGACCCTGAGACCCCCAAAGGTCTCTCAGAATTCCACGATGGAAAATACACAATGCATGATATCAATCACAATGCACAAAGTAATAGACACCACTCAAACTAGGTATAAGTAATGCACCGATATAAAGATGATTAGTCGATAAGTTAGATCATCTTATTCTGTCGAGAGGCACTTCTGCTGAACATATGGAGTCTGACCCACACAGGATCGATAGGGACTAACCTCCACAAGACCTACACAGAATCCGACCTTCTTAGAGTCGATAGGTACTATCCCCAGCAATCCCCACACAAGATCTACCCTACACAGGATCTGTATGCGTTGACCCACACAGGATCGTTGAGCGCTGACCTACGTAGGATTTGATCCACACAGGATCGGTATGTCGTTGATCTATGACAGGACATTCTAAGGATGGTCCTCATCGGGACGTGTACTACTGATCCACATAGGATCTCTAGGTGATGACCCACATAGTATCGTTAGGTGATGACCCACACATGATCACTCGGTACTAACCTTCATATGATCTGTCTCAAACCTCTACCTTACTACCTACCACTGGATTCCCAATCATAGAACGCTTGATTCTGGGATAATCTCTGCTCAAGACATCGGATATAATTCAACTAGAACTAAGTCCCATGAATATGTAACCTAAAGATCTATAACTTCATAGGGGTTCCAACTCAACAGACGGTACATCAACCAGACGCTGGGTCTGTATGTTATTATCATTTTCGTGTCGAGGGCCCAGTTGGATTTGGGATCCATCCAACCTAGACATACTCCAACATTCTCCAAAACTCTCGTGAAGTGTCTATAAATGACATTATTTCTCAAAGGATCCCATATCCACATACGGTCCATCAAACAGGCGTCTGGTTCGCAAGATACCTTCACTTATGCATATCAGGGCCCGAGAGGGGTTTGGGTCCGGTCCGACATGGTCTGGGCCAACCGGACCCAGTTCGGGTCGACTCACCCACCACAAGTCCAACCCAGACCGGCCTGAACTACCCTGGTCTGGTCCGGTTGGGATTGGTCGTCGACTGGACCAGCCCGCCCTAGCTGGGCCGGGTCACGGTGGGCTCGGCCCGCCACCTGGCGTGACCCACACGGGGTCACGTGGCCCACTACTCCTGAATGGCTCAAAGGAGACATTCGGCTCCATTAATTAGTGGTGTCGCATGGCCCCACCTCAACACCCATGGGACCTGCAGAAGCCTGGTCCATTGCGTACTCTTCCGCTACTTTGAAGCAACGGCTTCCTTCAGCACGGCGGATGATGGCACACCGCCTCCACATCTGCGGCCGGCCACCTATCCAACCACCGTTGCGCCGAGCAACGCCACTCTTACACCATTGCCGGTAGTTTTCAGCCACCTCCCTCATCTTCTAGCACCAGTTGTCAGCACTTCCACTCAAACGCTTCTTCCAGGGGCCACCTGGTGAGCTTCGGTAGTTTGTTCATCCTTCCGGACATGCCTGTGGGCTCCCCATGAAACTGTCGTCACTATGCGGATTCCAGATTCCATAATCTAACAAGTTGAAGAATTTTCTCTTGAATAACGCAACAAGAACGAAGCGGCGTAGGGTTCTGGCCTTGTTCATTTGGCACACGCCCTCTTTTTTAACATGATAACAAGCAAGAGGAATTTTAATTCATCAAAGACAATTTCAACAATACACCCCCTACCTTGATAACGTTGGAGGTTTCACGGTCCTTGGAGAAAGGAGATTCCCCATCAGTGTGAGGTCATTGGCGTTTATCAATCATGGATCGTCTCTGCCCAAGCTTCTGTCCTCTATCGTTGGAAGTCATTGCGTCACTTCTCCATAGTTTCCTTGCTTGGTGAAGCCATGTCAAGAATCCATCCTGAGCCTCAAATAAATAGTGGGGGAAATGGTGAGTAACGCACCTAAGGAATTAATGAGGTTCATTTAATGAATGAACCTCTTAATTTCCCCAGTGGTGCAATTACAAATAAAGGAGAGTCAAGCAATTAATTGTCTTCGAAAAGTCACGGGTCCCAACCACCGCCGCTCATCCGGTAGAGAAAAAGAAATAAAAAAACATGTTAAGTTATTTTATTATTATTCTGTAAAGTCCAAAATTTATCTTTTTCTCCCAACCTACTGTGGTTGAAGAAAAGCTTCCCTTAAAATAATATCGGTGCTACAGATTCAACGGTGCCCTCATATATTTTATCTGAGCACTACTTCAAATGATAGAAAACGCTGCTGGCGTGTTTACTGAATGTAAATTATAAAAATCATAATTTCATTCCAGGTGCACCGGGCCTTGGAATCATGTGCCGTCAAATTTGATAGACTCATAATAATCCCAAATAATTTAAAAAATTACATGGAATTTTTGGGTCTTTACATTCTCCCCACCTTAGGTTTTTTTGTTCCTGAAAGCTACAAAAAAATAGTGGAACAAATTGGGGTTATAAGCACACATCTGATCTGTAACACCCAGAGATTTTATGAAAAATATTCTTTTTAATTTCATTAATGTCTTGTGTTGTAAGCTACACCAAAAGAAGCTTGCACAACATTCAACCTTGACTTGCCTTGAATTACACGTAATCGCGACCTTCCTCGATAGCGTGTGTAGTACGCAATACCGAGTTTCACTAAACAACGATATGCTATTAAAATATTATTAAAACTAGCTGTTATGAATAGTAATAACCACCTTTTAAAATTTTAAAAATTTTATCTCTCAAAATGGACTTCATTTTTGGATTCGGAGTATCGAATTTATCCTAAGGTGAAATTTTGGTACTTTTCGGATAACTTTCATTTTCAGATGAATAGTGATAATTACTAAATTTTAATTAAAAACAACCTTTTTAATCAGAATAATTAATAGTGATAAATTATTAATTTGAGTGGTTTTAAAGTATATTTAGAATATATTTTTACAATTTAATACAATGTTGTTCATTGGATGTAATTTCACATTTAAACCAGACATAACCAAGTGTCAATCATTTGATAGTTATTATCTCTTAAGAACACGCTATTTGTTTTGACGACGGAAATTAATTTTTAAATTAATTAATGCAACTGATATGTTTTGAATTTGTTAAATTGACATCATTTTTGAGTTCAAAATATGAAATATTTCTTAGGCCTAATTTTTGGTATTTTTGTGAAAACTTTAAATTTTTCATGAATAGTGAAACCACTAAGTGGTTGTTAAAAAACTGAATTTTTCATAAAACTTAATTTCACCGCTTCTGTGAGTGGAATCTCAAAAATCCAAGAGACACGGTTGATGTCAGTAAGTAAAATGTGGTTCAATAAGATGAAAATAATTTTTGGTGAATAGTAACTTTTTACTTTTATTTACCACAGTTAAAATTAAATACGGTAATTTGGGGTACAAATGATATTATTATTACCCTAACACATGTACTAATTCTATTGGATAAGTTTAATTCGACCAAAAAAACTTAGGAATAAAATATGACCATTTAGGCCCACTTGGATTAGATTAGGACATTTATTATTAATTTATTTAAAGAACGGTTAAAATTGTTAAAATCAAAGTTTAATAAGTAAATAATTTTTAATTTAAGGTTATACATAAGATAAATTCGACTATAAATATTCATTAGAAAGCTAAAAATATTTCCTACATAATGATATTTTATTTGTAATTTTAAAACTTTAAATAAGTTAATTTATTTATGACACAAAGATGATGCAGTAATTATCTTATTAATGAAATATTGACATAATTGATGTTATAAATACCCAAATAAATGTAATTTGAGACTTTTTATGAATTCCACTAATTTTATAGGTTAATATGACATGTTATTATTGATTTAATTAAATTTTTTCGAACTAATAACATCAGTATCACTCATATACTGATATGTTATTATAAGTATGAAACAACCCTATTTCAACATCTATCCATCCTATGGAAAAAGAAATCACCGTGCGTGTGTACGTATGGAATACCGTCTCCACGCCGTGGTGTAATCTATTTTACACCACCACCTTACTTGGATGGGTATAATGGTGTACATAATAACTATATATGATTATTGTAAAGTGATATTGATTCTGAAATAGTATACATACACTCCAATACAATTCCACAAGCATGAGAACGATATCATCGCTCGTGCGTACGTACGGACTACCGTCTCCACGACGCGATGAAATTCATTCTCCACGTTAACCATTCATGAATGATTGTAAAGTATATAGAATAATTAATCATGAAATATATGAAATAATAATGATACTGGATTTATGTGTATATATATGTATGTCATCTACTTAATTCCATTCAACTCAATAAGGAAACGAAAATAGCGTTCATGCGTACGTACAGCCTACCATCTCCATGAACGGTGTATTTCTTTCCATTTACTGATCTATTATATATATGTATATTCTGAATATATATTATATATAAATCATGTTTTATATTCTGGAATTGAGTAATCATGATCTAAGTAATCATATGAATAATTTCAAGTCAAAACATGGATGACAAATGAAACGATTTTACCCAAAACGTTCTTTAACATGAAATTTACAAAAGAACGGGTAATATAAAGTCAAAAGTGAACCATATATGATATCATAACAATGAGTATGATTCTGTAATAAGTCAATGACATTATTTAAATCAATATACAGGAGTTTCGGACACTTACAAAGCAAATCGGACCTAAGGTATGGGATAAATTTTCAATATCATTTTTATCCGAGATTTCTTATACGTAAGTATTTACTGGGGTTATGTTTATCATACATGACCATGTTTTCTAAAAATGCTTTTATAAAATGTTTACCATTCTTACATGGATGATTAAAGTCATTTTTACCCTTTATTGACTTTTTACCACATCGTATGAGTGGAATCTTTCCTTTGGTTTCCATATGAGGTACTTTTTGACTTTTCCGACAAAAGTACGAGAAGAATGTTTTTTTAACTTATACGGGATGAATGGATTTTTAAAAAATTATTGCCATGAAGATTCCTTTACAAGTTTTCATGTTTATTTTTAATCAACCTCTTTTATTTTAAAATTGTATGACATGTTAATAAAGGAAAAATGTTTTTAAAGTAGAAAGGATATTTTCCTCAAGAAGGAGTTCAAGTGTTTTATCAAAATTATTTTCCATCTAAGATAATAAAGGGTTCTGTTTCTATCCATATTACTACATAGATTTGATTATGTTGTGATGAAAATATTTTTATGAATTACTTTACCTTATATGAATTGTTTTATGATGTCACGATGTTTAAGATTCCAATTTTTAATACATAGGTTATGCTATGATGTATGGTTCCGGATTTTGTGGCACACATAAGAATGATATCATTGTGATATGGGTGGGACCTATATCTCCCTCCAATTCATTGGGTAATGATTTTATATCTCATGAGATAGACATGGCTGGAACAGCAGGTTAAACCGGTTCAGTGAAACAGGACTGAAACGAGGAGTGAACTCGGTTCAGAAAGAGACTTCGTCCACTAAGATAGTATTAGCAATGAGTCTTTACTAAAAATAAATGATTCTCTATGATTATGTGTGTATCCCCCCAAGTTTCATGTTTTATGTTATGACTATTGGGATTACATTTCACTATTTTGATTTATTCCATGTTATGATATTATGATCTTTTTTGCAGGTTAAGATTTCCAAAATGTTATGTTCTTATGAATAAGATGTGATTGATATTTCTTTTTTTACCCTTACTGAGCATTTGAGCTCACCCTTTTATGTTTTCTTTTCCCCATGATACAAAGAAAGGTTTTAGGTAAGAAAAAAAAGGGAATATATTTATGGGAGATGTTGAAGATATTTCACCACGATTAGAAGATTATATTTCGAGTTTTCAAAGACACTAAACTATCACGGTCCTTGTGTGTGTGCTTTTGTAATGTAATAAGTATTCCGCAAAAGTAATTTAATTTCCATGTATGTTAAGCTTAGGGTCTCTACAGTTGGTATCAGAGGAAAGGTTTAGTCAACCATTGGAAACTAGGATGCGAAAATGTTAGTGAGATCCCGGGAGATATTTCTAAGGTATGTCTAGGGATGTCCCTAAGGATAAGTATACGTATAAGATATAGTCCTATAAATTCGGTAACGATATTAGAATTTAACCTAAGAAGTTAGATATTGAGGGTGCTCCCCCTTTACTATGTTGTTTTCTCCAGCATGATTTTTGCCTCTCACAGAATTCTTTTTGTGTTTTAGTTAATGGAGGGAACCATAATGAATTCGGTTAACATTGAATCCAATGGAAAAATTGGTGACTATGAGCAACAAAATTGTGTAATTCCTAGAGAGAAAGATATTGTGATTATGCCGAATCAGTCATCGCGATATATGATTAAAAAGGTGAAATTAAGTGGTATGCCTAATTCATCAAAGAAGAGGAAGATAAACTATTATGCATGTTCTCATGTTGAGGAACATAAAGAAATGATGATTGAGATTTCTAAAGAGGGGAAGAAGAACCTTGAGTAATATCTCAAATGGAGGGACCGATGTTATCAATGTGGTGAAAAGGGTCATAGAGTGACAGACTTTTATGGAGTTCAATGTATTATTTGTGGAGAACATGGGAATTACCCAACTCAATGCCCTGACCTAAAAATATACTTCTAAATCAAGGAAGGACTTATTCCAGGACAATAATTGAAGAGGATGGATTGAAGTGTTTATGTATTGGTATTCAATAATAATGTTGTTGAGGTACTTTTATTAAAATATTTTTGTATTATTCTATTGTGGTTTTCAATAATTTTAAGGTACCGGTAACCATGAAAAGTGATTCAAAAATTTTGGAAAGCAGATGATATGCGCATCATGAAGGGATATGGAGAAAATGAAATGTTTGAAAGTATTCATGAGCTCATGATTGATATAAGGACTAAGTGATATCATGGTTTGAGTATAAAGAATTTTGAGGATTTTGGTTTTTGGAAAGTGTTAAGTTTTAACTACATTCATGTTTTCACTAAGTTTCAATGGGTATTCATTCTTCAAGAGAATACATGATTAAGGTATTAACATGTTTTTAATTTGTCCAACAAGATATATCTTATGATATATGGGGGATAAATGATGGCATTCACGTGATTGTTACGTGACATTTCAAGTAATAATTTTCTTTATACTATGAGCTTGGACCGAAGTATTTTAGATAAGTCTAAAGAATGGAATGGATAATGTTGGACATAACTTAGGATATAACTTTTGTAGATATTATTTATGGAATGTTATAGTAATATAGCTTTAGAAAAAGGACAACCTGCAGGACGGGCGACAGCCCATCGCGTCGGACAAGGCTGTGGGAATCGAACCCACAACCGAAGTGCGACTGGCCATTATCACCTACCACTGGCCTACAGGAATTCCCTGTTTAGTAGAAATTAGTTTTATTATATTAAGTAGTATGATACATTAAGTATAAGTCCATTTTAGGAACCATATATGATTAATCTCAATATAGATGGACTTATGTATTTTTTGATAACTTTTCTAACCTTTTGTTTGAGATAGATGGAATGACCCATCATTCTACCACATGATCTGCTAACACATCATGAATGAAAAATTAAACTTCATTTCTTTAAGAGATGAAGTGGAAATTGTCCAAAGAATGATCAACGGTGAGACTATACCAAAATCACGAAAGTATTTCTTCTAATTACAATTTCATCAACTTTAGGGAAATGATCTTGAAAACCAAAAATGTTGTCCTAGTGCTCTTATATCTGATGAATCAGATGGTACCTTAGATCATCACAAATTTATGGCTTTGTGATTTCTGTCTATTCCATAGCCATGTTCTCTACCACTCTCTGTCAGAACATGATGGTTATATTTCTCTTCCATATCCATATTTTTATTTATGTGGAAACCCAGTGATTAGTTTATTTGGGTAACCGTTACGTTTCATACTTTTGTTTTTAAAGATTGGTTTTGGTATTCCTTTTTAAGATGTGGGTTTCTATTAAAGAAACTTTCAAATAGTAAACCATTTATAACCCCGACGAATTTTGAGGGCTAAATTCATTTTAAGGGGGGTAGAATGTAACACCCCGAGATTTTATGAAAAATATTTTTTTAATTTCATTAATGTCTTGTGTTGGACGCTACACCAAAAGGAGCTTGCACTACATGCATCCTTGACTTTCCTTTCATTACACGCAATCACGACCTTCCTCGATAGCATGTGTAGTACGCAATACCGAGTTTCACTAAACAACGATATGCTATTAAAATATTATTAAAACAAGCCGTTATGAATAGTAATAACCACCTTTTAAAATTTTAGAAATTTTATCTCTCAAAATGGACTTCATTTTTGGATTGGGAGTATCGAATTTAACCTAAGGTGAAATTATGGTACTTTTCGGATAACATTCATTTTCTGATGAATAGTGAAAATTAATAAATTTTAATTAAAAGACCCTTTTTAATCAAAATAATTAATAGTGATAAATTATTAATTTGAGTGGTTTTAAAGTATATTTAGAATATATTTTTACAATTTAATACAATGTTGTTCATTGGATGTAATTTCACATTTAAACCAGACATAAACAAGTGTCAATATTTTGATAGTTATTATCTCTTAAGAACACGGTATTTATTTTGATGACGGGAATTAATTTTTAAATTAATTAATGAAACTAAAATGTTTTTAATTGGGTAAAATAGAAATCATTTTTGAGTTCATAATATCAAATATAGCTTAGTCTTAAATTTTGGTATTTTTCTGAAAACTTTCAATTTTTGATGAATAGTGAAACCACTACGTGGTAGTTAAAAAACTGAATTTTTCATAAAACATAATTTTACCGCTTCTGTGAGTGGAATCTCAAAAATCCGAGAGACACGGTTGATGTCAGTAAGTAAAATGTGGTTCAATGAGATGAAAATAATTTTTGATGAATAGTAACTTTTTACTTTTATTTACCACGGTTAAAAGTAAATACGGTAATTAAGGGTACAAATGATATTATTATTACCCTAACACAAGTAATAATTCTATTGGATAAGTGTAATTAGACCAAAAACAAACTTAGGAGTAAAATATGACCATTTAGGCCCACATGGATTAGATTAGGACATTTATTATTAATTTATTTAAAGAAGGGTTAAAATAGTTAAAATCAAAGTTTAATAAGTAAATAATTTTTAATATAAGGTTGTACATAAGATAAATTCGACTATAAATATTAATTATAAAGCTAAAACTATTTCATACATAATAGTATTTTATTTTTAATTTTTAGACTTTAAATAAGTTAATTTATTTATGACACAAAGATGATGGAGTAATTATAATATTAATGAAATATTGACCTAATTGATGTTATAAATACCCAAATAAATGTAATTTGAGACATTTTATTAATTCCACTAATTTTATAGGTTAATATGACATGTTATTATTGATTTAACTAGATTTTTAGAACTAATAATTCTGTTATAATTTTCACAAAAATCAATTACTGAATAGTGTCAAAATTGACATAAAATAGTTTATAAAACAAATATATTATTATTAATTGTTATTTTATTCCTAAAAATACAAGGATCGGCCAAATGACATAGATAAGGTTATATATATTAATAATAAACAACATGGGGTTCGTTTGGCTTGTTATAGTATGTTTATTAACCTTATAGTGTAAGAACACACAAAGACACGGTAAAAGTAAAATTATCTAACTTAAAGTTAAAACTAAATGATAAGGTTAAAATAGTAAACTAAACTTGTCAAAATTCTATTTTATGAGAGGATTGCAACCCCTACCCACCTTATATTCGAAATAAATCAATTTGGAGCTATTTAAAACCGAATTTGGCTTTATAATAAAATAATAATTTTAGTTATTCGAAAGGTGCCCCTCTCCTCCCTTATAAAATGGCACCTCCTCCCTCTCTTCCTCACACCACATAGAGCCTTCAAGATCGGCCAACCCCTGCCAAATTCTTTTCTCCACTTCCCTAGAAACATCCTAGAGGTTATGGGATTCCTCAAAGACCAATTTTAGTGCCCTAGAAGGATATCTCAAAGAGGAGCTTCAAAGAAGAGGTAATGTCCGTTACCGATTCTTTCAACTTTATTTCTTCTTCAACTTCTTCTTCATAGGTTGTTTCACTATGAAGTAATAAAATCAGTATCAATAATATACTGATATTTTATTATAAGTATGAAACAACTCTATTTCACCATCTATCCATCCTACGGAAAAAGAAATCACCGCGCGTGCGTACGTACGGAATACTGTCTCCACGCCGTGGTGTAATCTATTTTCCACCACCACCTTACTTGGATGGGTATAATGGTGTACATAATAACTATATATTATTATTGTAAAGTGATATTGATTCTAAAATAGTATAAATACACTCCAATACAATTCCACGATCATGATAACGATATCATCGCTCGTGCGTACGTACGGACTACCGTCTCCACGACGCGATGAGATTCATTCTCCACGTTAACCATTCATGAATGATTATAAAGTATATATAATAAGTAATCATGAAATATATGAAATAATAATGATACTGGATTTATGTGTATATATATGTATGTCATCTACTTAATTCCATTCAACTCAATAAGAAAACGAAAACAGTGTTCATGCGTACGTATGGCCTACCGTCTCCAGGAACGGTGTATTTCTTTCCATTTACTAATCTATTATATATATTTATATTCTGAATTTATATTATATATAAATCATGTTTTATATTCTGGAATTAAGTAATCATGATCTAATTAATCATATGAATAATTACAAGTCAAAACATGGATGACAAATGAAACGATTTTACCCAAAACACTCTTTAACATTGAATTTACAAAAGAATGGGTAATATAAAGTCAAAAGTGAACCATATATGATATCATAACAATGAGTATGACTCTGGAATAATTCAATGACATTATTTAAATCATTATACAGGAGGTTCTGACACTTACGAAGAAAATCGTACCTAAGGTAAGGGATAAATTTTCAATCTCATTTTTATCCGAGATTGCTTATACGTAAGTATTTACTGGGGTTACGTTTATCATCCATGACCATGTTTTCAAAAAAGGATTTCATAAATTTTTTACCATTCTTCCATGTATGTTTGAAGTCATTTTTACAATTTATTGACTTTTTACCACATTGTATGAATGGAATCTTTCCATTGGTTACCATATAAGGTACTTTTTGACTTTTCCAACAAAAGTATGAGAAGAATGTTTTTTTAACTTATACGGCAGGAATGGATTTTTAAAACATTATTTACAAGAAGATACCTTTACAAGTTTTCAAGATTATTTTTAATCAACCTCTTTTAGATTAAAATTGTATGACATGTTAAGAAAGGAAAACGGTTTTTAAAGTAGAAAAGATATTTTCCTCAAGAATGGAGTTCAAGTGTTTTATCAAAATTATTTTCCATCTAAGATAATAAAGGGTTATGTTTCTATCCCTATTACTACATGGTTTTGATTATGTTGTGATGGAAATATTTTTATGAATTCCTTTACCTTATATGACTTGTTTCATGATGTCACGATGTTTAAGATTCCCATTTTTATTACATGGGTTTTGCTATGATGTATGATTTATGATTTTTAGGCACAAATAAGAATGGTATCATTATGAGATGGGTGGGACCTATATCTCCCTCCAATGAATTGGGTAAATATTTTATATCTCACGAGATAGATATGGCTGGAATGGCAGGTTAAACAGGTTCAGTGAAACAGGACTGAAACGAGGAGTGAACTCGGTTCAGAAAGGGACTTTGTCCACTAAGATAGTCTTCGCAATGAGTCTTGCATAATAAGAAATGATTCTCTATGATTATGTGTATATGCCAAAAAGTTTCATGTTTTATGTTATGATTATTGGGATTACATTTCATTACTATGATTTATTCCATGATATGATATTATGATCCTTTTTGCAGGTTAAGATTTCCAAATTGTTATGTTCTTATGAATATGACGTGATTGATATTTCTTTTGTTTACCCTTACTGAGCATTTGAGCTCACCCTTTTATGTTTTCTTTTCCCCAGGATATAAAGAAATGTTTTAGGTAAGAAAAAAAATGGAAGATCATTATAGGAGATGTTGAAGATCTTTCACCACAATTAGAAGATTATATTTCAAGTTTCCAAAGACACAAAACTATTACTGTCCGTGTGTGTGTGTTTTTGTTATGTACTAAGTATTCCACAAAAGTAATGTAATGTCCATTTACGTTAATCTTAGGGTCTCTACAGTTGGTATCAGAGCAAAGGTTTAGTCAACCTTTGGAAACTAGGATGCAAAAATGTTAGTGAGATCCCTAGAGATATTTCTAAGGTATGTCTAGGGATGTCCCCAAGGATAAGTATACGTATAGTATATAGTCCTAGAACTATGGTAAAGATATTATAATTTAAACTACGATGTTAGATATTGAGGGTGCTCCCCCTTTACTACGTTGTTTTCTCCAGCATGATTTTTTGCCTCTCACAGAATTCTTTTTGTGTTTTAGTTAATGGAGGGAACCAGAAGGAATTTGGTTAACATTGAATCCAATGGACAAATTGGTGACTATGAACAAAAAAATTGTGTAATTCCTAGAGAGAAAGATATTGTGATTATGCCGAATCAGTCATCGCCATATATGACTAAAAAGGTGAAATTTAGTGGTATGCCTAATTCATCAAAGAAGAGGAAGATAAAATATTGTGAATGTTCGCATGTTGAGGAGCATAAAGAAAGGAAGATTGAGGTTTCTAAAGAAGGGAAGAAGAACCTTGAGGAATACCTCAAATGGAGGGACCGATGTTATCTGTGTGGAGAAAAGGGTCATAGAGTGACAGACTGTTATCGAGTTCAATGTATTATTTGTGGAGAACATGGGCATTACCCAACTCAATTCCCTGACCTAAAAAGTTACTTCTAAATCATGGAAGGATTATTCCAGTACAATAATTGAAGAGGATGGATTGAAGAGTTTATGTATTGGTATTCAAGAATAATGTTTTTGAGGTACTTTTATTAGAATATTTTTGTATTATTCTCTTGTGGTTTTTAATAATTTTAAGGTACCGGTAACCATGAAAAGTGATTCAAATATTTTGGAAAGCAGATGATATGCACATCATGAAGGGATAAGGAGAAAATGAAATGTTGGACAGTATTCATGAGCTCATGATTGATATAAGGACTAAGTGATATCATGGTTTGAGTATAAAGAATTTTGAGGATTTTGGTTTTTGGAAAGTGTTAACTTTTAACTACATTCATGTTTTCACTACGTTTCAATGGGTATTCATTATTCAAGAGAATACATGATTAAGGTATTCACATGTTTGTAATTTGACCAAAAAGATATATCTTATGATATATGGGGGATAAATGATGGCATTCACGTGATTGTTATGTGACATTTCAAGTAATCATTTTCTTTATACTATGAGCTTGGACCGAAGTATTTTAGATAAGACTAAAGATTGAAATGGATTATGTTGGACATAAGTTAGGATAGAGCTTTTTTAGATATTATTTATGGGATTTTATAGTAATATAGCTTTAGAAAAGGGACAACCTACAGGACGGGCGACAACCCATCGCGTTGGACAAGCCTGTGGCAATCGAACCCACAACCGAAGTGCGACTGGCCATTATTGCCTACCACTGGACTACAGGAAGTCCCTGTTTAGTAGAAATTAGTTTTATTATATTAAGTCGTATGATATATGAAGTATAAGTCCATTTTAGGAACCATATATGATTAATCTTACTATAGATGGACTTATGTATTTTTTGATAACTTTTCTAACCTTTTGTTTGAGACAGATGGAATGACCCATCATTCTATCACATGATCTGTTAACACATCATGAATGACAAATTCGACTTCATTTTTTTAAGAGATGAAGTGGAAATTGTCTAAAGAACGACCAACAGTGAGACTATACAACAATCACGAAAGTATTTCTTCTAATTCCAATTTCATCAACTTTAGGGAAATGATCTTGAAAACCAAAAATGTTGTCCAAGTGCTCTTATATCTGATGAATCAAATGGTACCTTAGATCATCACAAATTTATGGCTTTGTGATTTCTGGCTATTCCATAGCCCTGTTCTCTACCACTCTCTATCAGATCATGATGGTTAGATTTCTCTTCCATATCTATATTTTTAATTATGTGGAAACCCAGTGATTAGTTTATTTGGGAAACCGTTACGTTTCATACTTTTGTTTTTAAAGATTGGTTTTGGTACTCCTATTTACGATGTGGGTTTATATTAAAGAAACATTCTAATAGTAAACCATTTATAACCCCGGTGAATTTTGAGGGCGAAATTCATTTTAAGGGGGGTAGAATGTAACACCCCGAGATTTTATGAAAAATATTCTTTTTAATTTCATTAATGTCTTGTGTTGGACGCTACAACAAAAGGATCTTGCACAACAAGAATCCTTGACTTTCCTTTCATTACAGTCAATCGCGACCTTCCTCGATAGCGTGTGTACTACGCAATACCAAGTTTCACTAAACAACGATATGCTATTAAAATATTACTAAAACTAGCCGTTATGAATAGTAATAACCACATTTTAAAATTTTAGAAATTTTATACCTCAAAATGGACTTCAATTTTGGATTCTGAGTATCGAATTTAGCCTAATGTGAAATTTTGGTACTTTTCAGATAACTTTCATTTTCTGATGAATAGTGAAAATTACAAAATTTTAATTAAAAACATCCTTTTTAATCGAAATAATTAATAGTGATAAATTATTAATTTGAGTGGTTTTAAAGTATATTTAGAATATATTTTTACAATTTAACACAATGATGTTCATTGAATGTAATTTCACATTTAAACCAGACATAATCAAGTGTCAATATTTTGATAGTTATTATCTCTTAAGAACACGCTATTTGTTTTAATGACGGGAATTAATTTTTAAATTAATTAATGCAACTAATATGTTTTTAACTTGGTAAAATAGAAATCATTTTTGAGTTCATAATATCAAATATAGCTTAGGCCAAATTTTTGGTATTTTTCTGAAAACATTCAATTTTTGATGAAGAGTGAATCCAGTAAGTGGTAGTTAAAAACTGAATTTTTCATAAAACATAATTGTACCGCTTCTGTGAGTGAAATCTGAAAAATCCAAGAGACACGATTGATTTCAATAAGTAAAATGTGGTTTAATGAGATGAAAATAATTTTTTGGTGAATTGTAACTTTTTGCTTTTATTTACCACGGTTAAAAGTAAATACGGTAATTAAGGGTACAAATGATATTATTATTACCCTAACACATGTCCTAATTCTATTGGATAAGTGTAATTAGACCAAAAACAAACTTAGTAATAAAATATGACCATTTAGGCCCACATGGATTAGATTAGGACATTTATTATTAATTTATTTAAAGAAGTGTTAAAATAGTTAAAATCAAAGTTTAATAAGTAAATAATTTTTAATATAAGGTTATACATAAGTTAAATTAGACTATAAATATTCATTAGAAAGTTAAAAATATTTCCTACATAATGGTATTTTAGTTGTAATTTTTATACTTTAAATATGTTACTTTATTTATGACACAAAGATGATGTAGTAATTATCTTATTAATGAAATATTTACATAATTGATGTTATAAATACCCAAATAAATATAATTTGAGACTTTTTATGAATTCCACTAAATTTATAGGTTAATATGACTTGTTATTATTTCTTTAATTAACTTTTTTGGAACTAATAATTCTGTTATAATTTTCACAAAAATCAATTACTAAATAGTGTCAAAATTGACATCAAATAGTTTTTAAAACACATATTATATTATTAATTGTTATTTTATTCCTAAATATCCAAGGTTCAACCAAATGACTTAGATAAGGTTATATATATTAATAATAAACAACTTGGGGCTCTTTTGGGTGGTTATAGTAAGTTTATTAACCTTATAGTGTAAGAACACAAAAAGACACGGTAAAAGTAAAATTATCTAACTTAATGTTAAAACTAAATGATAAGGTTAAAATAGTGAACTAAACTTGTCCAAATTTTAGTTTATGAGAGTATTTCGACCCATCCCCAACTTAGATTCGAAATAAATCAATTTGGAGCTATTTAAAACCGAATTTGTCTTTATAATAAAATAATATTTTTAGTTATTCCAAAGGTGCCCCTCTCCTCCCTCTCTTCCTCACACCACTTTGTGCCTTCAAGATCGGACAAAACCTGAAAAATTCTCTTCTCCACTTCCCTAGAAACATCCTAGAGGTTCTTGTCTTCCTCAAAGACCAATTTTAGTGCCCTAAAAGGAGATCTCAAAGAGGCGCTTCAAAGAAGAGGTAATGTCCGTTTCCGATTCTTTCAACTTTATTTCTTCTTCCACTTCTTCTTATTATGTTGTTTCATTATAAAGTAATAACATTAGTATCACTCATATAAGGATATTTTATTATATGTATGAAACAACCCTATTTCACCATCTATCCATCCTACGGAAAATGAAATCACCACGCGTGTGTACGTATGGAATACCGTCTCCACGCCGTGGTGTAATCTATCTTCCACCACCACCTTACATGGATGGGTATAATGGTGCACATAATAACTATATATGATTATTTTAAATTTATATTGATTCTGAAATAGTAGAGATACACTCCAATACAATTCCACGATCATGAGAACGATATCATCACTCATGCGTACGTACGGACTACCGTCTCCACGACGCGATGAGATTCATTCTCCATGTTAACCATTCATGAATGATTATAAAGTATATATTATAAGTAATCATGAAATATATGACATAATAATGATACTAGATTTATTTGTATATATATGTATGTCATCTACTTAATTCCATTCAACTCAATAAGGAAACGAAAACAGCGTTCATGCGTACGTACGGCCTACCGTCTCCATGAACGGTGTATTTCTTTCCATTTACTGATCTATTATATATATGTATATTCTGAATATATGTTATATTTAAATCATGTTTTATATTCTGGATTTAAGTAATCATGATCTAAGTAATCATATGAATAATTACAAGTCAAAACAAGGATGACAAATGAAACGATTTTACCCAAAACGCTCTTTAACATGGAATTTACAAAAGAACGCGTAATATAAAGTCATAAGTGAACCCTATATTATATCATAACAATGATTATGATTCTGGAATAAGTCAATGACATTATTTAAATCATTATACAGGAGGTTCGGACACTTACGACGCAAATTGGGCCTAATGTAAGGGATAAATTTTCAATCTCATTTTTATCCGAGATTGCTTATACGTAAGTATTTACTGGGGTTATGTTTATCATCCATGACCATCTTTTCTAAAAATGCATTCATAAAATATTTACCATTCTTCCATGGATGTTTAAATTCATTTTTACCCTTTATTGACTTTTTACCACATTGTATGAATGGAATCTTTCCTTTGGTTACCATATAAGGTACTTTTTCACTTTTCTGACAAAAGTATGAGTAGAATGTTTTTTTAACTTATAAGGCATGAATATATTTTTAAAACATTATTTCCTAGAATATACCTTTACATGTTTTCAAGTTTATTTTTAATCAACCTCTTTTAGTTTAAAATTTTATGACATGTTAAGAAAGGAAAAAGGTTTTTAAAGTAGAAAGGATATTTTCCTCGAGAATGGAGTTCAAGTGTTTTATCAAAATTATTTTCCATCTAAGATAATAAAGGGTTCTGTTTCTATCTCTATTACTACATGGATTTGATTATGTTGTGATAGAAATATTTTTATGAATTCCTTTACCTTATATGAATTGTTTCATGATGTCACGATGTTTATGATCCCCATTTTTATTACATGGGTTATGCTATGATGTATGGTTTATGATTTTGTGGCACACATAAGAATGGTATCATTATGAGATGGGTGGGACCTATATCTCCCTCCAATGCATTGGTTAAAGATTTTATATCTCATGAGATAGACATGGCTGGAATGGCAGGTTAAACCGGTTCAGTGAAACAGGACTGAAAAGAGGAGTGAACTCGGTTCAGAAAGGGACTTTGTCCACTAAGATAGTCTTGGAAATGAGTCTTGACTAATAAGAAATGATTCTTTATGATTATGTGTGTATGCCACAAAGTTTCATGTTTTATGTTATGATTATTGGGATTACATTTCACTACTATGATTTATTCCATGTTATGATATTATGATCTTTTTTGCAGATTAAGATTTCCAAAATGTTACGTTCTTATGAATATGATGTGATTGATATTTCTTTTGTTTATGTTTACTAAGAATTTGAGATCACCCTTTTATGTTTTCTTTTCCCCAGGATATAAAGAAAGGTTTTAGGTAAGAAAAAAAGGGATCATCTTTATGGGAGATGTTGAAAATCTTTCACCATGATTAGAAGATTATATTCCGAGTTTCCAAAGACACTAAACTATTACGGTCCTTGTGTGGGTGTTTTTGTTATGTACTAAGTATTCTACAAAAGTAATGTAATGTCCATGTACGTTAAGCTTAGGGTCTCTACATGATCCTCCTTCTCCCATGTGCTCTCTGAGATATTTTCGTGCTACCAATGAAATCACCCCAGAGGAATCGATATCCCATGAAGGACCCACCCATTTCGATCCTCTATCTCCACCAGAAACTCCACAAATTTTGGCCCATCGTCGATGTCCAGCTCTCCCCAGTCGATAACGTGTGATGGATCATGAATGTATCTTTTTAGCTACGACACATGGAATACATTATGCACCTAGTGCATCTATGGGGGAAGAGCTGGAAGGTATGCCACCTCACCTACTCTTCTGATGATATGGAGGGTACGATGAACCTTGGAGAATGTTTGTCACCCTGAACAAACATCTATAATCGTCGTTATTGTGAGACCCATAGGAATACACAGTCTCCCTCCTCAAACTAGAAGGGTCCCATTTTTCCAATCGGTATAAGACTTCTTCTAGCTCTGTGCAGTCTTCATCTGCTCCTAGATGACCTGTATCTTCTCTGTGGTAGTATGTACCAAATCTGGACCCATAATTTTTGAATCGCATAGGATTTTCCATCAAAGAGGCGATCTTCATGGTCGCTCATACAAGGCCTCAAACGGAGCCATTCCGATGGTGGAGTGATAACATTTGTTGTATAAAAACTCCACCAGTGGAAGGTGGTCCTCCCAAGTGCGGCCAAAATTGAGGACACAGGCATGAAGCATGTCCTCGAGTGTCTATATGGTCTGATCCATATGACCATCTTTCTATGGGTGAAAGGAAATGCTAATGCGTATCTTAGTTTCAAACACCTCCTGCAATCCCTTCCACAAGAGGGATGTTAAAAGTGTGTCACAATCTGAGATGATCATTGATGTTACTTTGTGATGTCGCACAATCTCTTGAACATAGAGACGTCCCAAGATCTCTACTGATCCCTTCTCTCGGATGGGTATGAAGTGGGCTGACTTGATGAGTCATTCAACAATCACCCAGATGGAATCGTGGCCTCTAGATGTATGTGGTAGCCCCATCACAAATTTCATGGATATTCTACACCACCTCCACTCTGGTACCTCATGTGGTTGAGCTAAGCCTGCTGGTACCTAATTCTCGTCCTTCACTTGCTGACATGTGAGGCATCAGGATACGAACTCTACCACAACATTCTTCATCCCTGACCACCAGTACTGATTCCATAGGTCCTAGTACATATTCTTCACTCCAGGATGTACCACTAAAGGGGATGTGTGGAACTCCCTCAACACTCCCTCATGTAGCATCACCTGTACCATAGTGCATCCTCTTAAGAGGATAACATGCTCCCCACAATTAGAAAATCCATCAGGAGCATGTCCTAAAGATATCTGAGCACATTGGGCCCCACAGTATATGTCCCCAAGTTGTGCCTCCTGAACTCGCTAAAGAAGTGTGAAAGTGACCATCATATAATGGATGTAAGACACTCCATCTGTCTCCACAATGTATATCTGCAATGTGGCTGGCTTCTCTGTCATCTCACTCAACATCTATAGACAATACCTCCTTCTATGTGTGCTACAACTATGTTCTCCTTCCTAGGAGTATGGACTATCTCAAATTCATAGTCCTAGAGGAACTATAGCCATCATTTTTGTCTCAGGTTCATGTCCTTCTGTGAGAAGATAAACCTGAGACTCTTGTGATCAGAATAAATAGTAAACCATTCACCCATAAAGTAGTGCAGCCACATGTTCAGCACAAAAACCTCTTCTGCTAACTCCAGGTCATAGGTTGCATAGTTCTACTCATTCTGTCTGAACTTTTTTGAGTTGTAGGTGATCATTTCTCTCTCCTTCATTAGGACACAACTCAGTCCGATCCCTGATGCATTGCAGTAAACTATGTACCCAATCCCCTCTTATGGTATCCTCAATATGGGAGCACATGTGAGTCTCTACCTCATCTCCTAGAAACTATATTGGCACTTCTATGTCCACAATAAAGGCGAACCCTTCTTCATCAAGGCTGAAAAGGGTGTCACTACCCTTGAGTAGTCAGGTACAAATCTCTCGTAGTACCCATCCAATCCAAAGAAACTATGTACCTCAGTCACACTCTTGGGTGGTTCTCAAGAAAGCACTACCTCTATCTTTACTGGATCCACTATGTCTCCAGCCTCCGATATATTGTTCCCCAGGAAGCGGGTTTCCCATATCTAGAACTGGAACATGAGAGCTTTCCATAAAGAAGGTGCTCTCTATGTGTATCCATAACTATCCATAGGTGTGTGGTGTGATCCTCCTCTGATGTAGAGTATAACAAGATGTCGTCGATGAATACCACAAAAAAGTGATCAAGGTATGGCTGAAATATCCTATTCATGAGACCCATGAACAATCCTAGAGCGTTGGTCATGCCGAAATGCATATCCAAGAACTTGTAATTTCCATATCGATATCTGAAGGATGTATTTGTAACGTCCTCGTCCCGTACTCTGAGTTGATGACAGTCTGATCTGAGGTCTATCTTCGAAAACCATCGAGCTCCATTCAGCTAGTCAAAGAGATCATCGATCCTCGGTATTGGATACTTGTTCCTCATTGTTAGCTTGTTCTGGCTCCGATATTCCACAAAGATCCTCAAGCTACCATTTGACTTCTTGGTAAAAAAGACTAGGGATACCCAGGGAGAAACAATAGGTCTTATGAACCCATTTCCCTACAAGTCCTCCACCTATACCTGCAACTCCCAAAACTCCACGGGAGCCATCGGATATGCTAGTGTAGATATCTGTTCCATCTCAGGGTATAGGTTGATGTAAAAGTATACCTCTCTACATGGAGTTAGTCCCAGAACATCATCATGGAATACATCAGCATAATGATCCACCAATATAGGATAACTCGGAATCCTCACGTCATCTTATCTGAGGGTGAGGCTTGCCAACTAATGAGTAATCGGTTGCACCCTCCTCTAAGATTTTACATCTTGTTCTGAAAATTTTTCCTTCTCATCGGTGAAGGTAACCCTGATCCCATCGTCATGGACACACCAAACTTTGCACGTAAAACAGTCTATATAAGTGTGGACTATGGATAGTCATTCCATACCCAAGATGACATCATAAGGCCTCAATGCTAATACTATGAGATACCAACTAAATCTCTCACCTCATAGAGTGAGCTCACATTTCCTGCACCTGTGTGTAATCGTCAAATCTTCTCTCGTAGGAGTCCCTAATCGCAAGGATCAAGCCAACAACTCCATCAAAATCTCTGAGCTTCGAACGAGTGATGTGGAAATGAATGAGTGAATGGAACCTGTGTTTATGAGTACTACATCTACAGTTTAATAGACATAGACTGTACCTCTAATCAACTCTGGAGCACCATTGTTGTAGGCCTATGCTGCCTGTCACTGTGATCACCCTAGTCCACCTCCTCTTTGTGGTCAGGGTGGACATCCTAGTGGTGGTCGTGGTAGAACCTCAAATCGTCGCCCACCACCTGCTGCATGACATGTTCCTCTACCACATCTGCCACCCTATAGACCTCCTTACTCGAATCTCTACCTATGCCTCGATTTTCCCTCGACCGTCTGATGATCGTCGGTACAATAGTTCAGGCAGTCACGAGCCATGTTCCCCTGCCCGCTGCACGTGATGCACATTCTGCCTCCCATCTAAACTTCTCTGTCTCGCGAGCTCTACGCCTACAACACTGCATCCTGGGGTCGTCCTCTGGTAGGTCTGGACCACTTGGACCTCTATGTCATCTATCTACTGCCTCTTGAAGATGACTCGACAACCTGTTGTCTGGTGGCAGTTCTCAACGTCGGTGCCTGCTCATCTATGAATATCTCCACCAATAGTGCTTTCTCGAGCACTCTATCCTTCGTTGGGATATTCAGTGATATCATTGACTATTTGATCTCTCACTAAATAACCTTCTCAAATGTTTGTTCCCTAAATAATGGGTATTGTACCATGTTGGTGGAGTAGTTAGAGAGGTCAGGGAATCTCGCCATGTACGGGGCCACTAACAAGCCTCCCTATTATAAGTTTTGCAGTTCTTGAATATTCATTGAGTTTAGTTTTACTGGAACGAACTCCTCCCTAAAGAGGATCTCAAAGTCAGTCCAGGTGAGGGACACCATGTAATGTGTCTGGAGCATCAGGCTCCACTATCTCCCCATTTTTCTTTGGAAATGGAAATCATCTAGGATAACCATCTACTCTGCTGGTGTCTCAACCGAGAAAAAAACACAAGCCACAGCCTCTAGCATGTCCCCAACTACCTAGGGATCTATCTCACCTCGAAACGTCATAGGCCTCTATCTCTGCAACTCAGGTAATACGCTCAGTCAGTGTGCATGGTCTGCTGGTGGGGCTGGTGGCATCTGCTTCCCAACGGGTGGTGGTGCTACTGGTGCACCACCTGATGGTGCTACCACATTAAGAGGGCCCTACACAAATGCCTTGTCACTCATTGGGCCATCATTGTGTAATATCTCAGGAATGATGGATGGTTTTCTATGTGGTGACATCCTGAAAAGAAACAGGTATTCCACGCTCAAAAATTTATACCTAGTGAGCTGACTGAAAAGATATCAATGTAAAGTCATTTATAAAACACACTCAATCAGTTTTTTCGTGCACCGATTCCGAAATTAGAATTTTGGGTCCTAGTGTATTGATTAGTTAGCCACTGCACCAACACTGGAATCCCAAAACTGAAAACCATACTCAAAACACTTAACATTATAGCTCCATTTATAATATCAGAGTCCTAGTTCTTCATTAGAACTGACTCCTCTAATACCGCTTTGTCACGACCCGTCCCCCATGTGTAACGACCCGGACCCGACCAGACACTCGAACAGTGCCAAACAGGTCGAGTGTCAGCACCTTAGGCTCACCTCCCGGAATGCCAAAGGTTTCTGAATAGCAGCGAGGGTCTGTTAGGTATAGTGGGGAGGCTATACCCTCTTGGAGGATCATAATAAGTGCACTGTTCCACATATAACAATAAAGATGCAGCGGAAAGAAAGACTCATCAGACTTAAACCAGGACCACAGAGCGGAAGCATAATCAATATAGATAAATAGTGGAAGCAGTAAATATAAAAACAACAACAGAAATAAACATAATAGAATGCTAATAACATGTAACTACAACTGAACAGTAAAACATGCATCCAGAGCAGTTCGTACACAACTTAATATAAAAGGGTGCCAATGGCTAACCAATAGTAGCTAAAATAAGTAAGCATGCCGACAATGAAAAGGAAAAAAACAAGTAAACCCCAACTAGGCATGACCTCATGGTCCATACCATCTCCATGTAACAAATAATGCAGCCCAACTCCTGAAGCTGGCCTCTTTCCTGCACATAAATCCATGAAGTATGCACGCGTCCCGAATGGCACATGCAGGGTGTGAGACAAATTTCAGTAGGATGCCACCCAGCGGTCCGTACCAAACATATGTGTATAAGAAGTCCTGCATTTACAAGGAAAGAAGTAAACAGTATAGTGCACAATTAAATAAAAACTCAACTGGTGCTCAACAGCCACCATGGAGTGTCACCTCCTTCGGTCAATGCCAGAATCTCTGTAATGTAACCCGACACCATGTGTCACCTGACACCTCATGTCTCAAGTACCGACGTCCCGAAGGCATGCCCAAAAAATAGTAAACAGGTACCATGTGCCTCCTGACACATCGTGTCTCATGTACCGACGTCCCGAAGGCAGGCCCATCCTCTGAAGGCTCCTCACCTCCCACATAGCTTTCTACGGCAAGCACCCCAAACTAAAATACCTAAACGCAAATATGGGGGCCTCTACGCACAGGAGTGGTGAAAACTACCTCATCAAGGAGTATCTCTGTGTGCACACTACTCAAGTCCCGAGTGAGCAGTAATAACCAAAATAGTCCTAAGCCACCAACACGTCTGACACCTCGTGTCCCTACGACCATGTTGCTCAAGTCCGATGGCATCTCCATCCTAGTATCCCAGGCCATGCCCAACCTAATAGTCGTACTGCCTCAAGCCAACGTCTATGACACCCAATCCCGTGGTCAAACCCACCCAAAGTAACCCGGGCCAAGCTCCAACCTGTGATCATCATCACTCAAGCGTAACAGGGCCAAGCCCAACACAACCCAAAAGGGTCCAGCAGATGCAATCCAGCAATTTCATATATATCATATTTAAATAGAAAACATAAACCGGAAAAACAAACTAAACAGTTGAATTTCACTCTACCAGGTGTTGTCCCATACCAGCACTGAGGTCTTAAATTCCTCTAACAATTTATAACAGGCTTTAACAAATTAAACTAATCAGTTTATAACAATCATATTTCTATTAAAACCATTTTGGCGCTCCCTGGGAAAAATGCCCCGATGAGCAACGACCCCTCACCCGGCCCTGATCACGCAAAATGGTAACTGAGCATACCCAAAAGTATCGCAGAGGTCCCATAAGCAATACAGTATGAAAAAGCAGATAAACCCAGTCTCGCTCAAAATACCCAAAACGCGCCGAAGGCTGAGTTACCCTAAAAACCACGAAAAACAAAAAAAAAATTATGTTCCACCTACCTATGACTCGCATGATGCTACTCTTTTGGTAACACCCGCCAATTAGGTCTAAAACGCGTTAAATCTAAAAAATAATCCATACCGCTCAAAGGCCTATAACTCATTATAGAATGAAAATCAGACCAAACGGACAAAGAGGAATCGAGGCCTTACCGAGGGAGTTCCAACGCACCAATCGGAGTTCGGACCGGGTCTCGGTCGGACGATCGGGAGGAGAAGAGAGGTTCGGCCAGCCTAGTTCGCGTATCCAGATGGAGGAGATGAGTTCTGGATCAAAAATGAGGTTACTGCCCATTTTAAGCAAAAAAAAGAAAGTACACGGCGTGTACTTTAGGACTACACGCCGTGTATAGTTCATTTATCTGTTTATAAGATGGCAGGATTCCACCGACATACTTTCCAAACCTGCCGACATAAGTACACGGCATGTACCACTGGATACACGGCGTATACCGGGTTCCTCTTCTCTTCCTCACCGACAAACCCACATGCCTTTTGTTTCCCTTATACATAGATAGACTACACGGTGTGTCCACAGGTAACACGGCGTGCCCCTAGTTTTACCCAGCCACAAGCTCACATGCCATGTATGGCCACCACACAGTCGGGGGTATACATGGCGTGTGCACAACCACACTCCTTTTAGTAAGAAACTACTACACGGTCATCACGCGGCATGTACTCGGCGAGCACACGGCCGGTAACTCGCCTAACACATACACGGTGTGTACTTAAAAGTACACGGCGTGTAGTCTAGAAATTCCCAGAAACATCCCATTTTCTCTAGTTTCCTTGGAATCTAGTCAAAAATTCAAACATCGTCGGGATTTTGACCCGTTCTAAAAACCCGGGTTCTTACAAACTCCCCACCTTAACGTAGCTCATCCCCGAGCTACCAAAAAAACCTGGAGATGCCACCGAACATACCACCCTGATCAATGTAACCTGGATTTCCCCGATCTCAGAGGTCCCAGCTAAATTCCTAAAGGGGGTCTCCCCACCGTTGGAATCGCCTAACCCGGTCTCAACCCAACAAAACATAAAGAAAACTAGGTTTACTAACCTATTTCCCAGACGCATAGTCCTCCCATGACGCATCGTCGCCCCTACGCCCCATTGATGCTCTTGTGTCGCTTCTGACACCCAATGTAACCCGTGCCGCATCGGTGTCCCCCTCCACAAGGTCCTGGTGCCTAGCACCTCAAGTAACCTGCATTCTCGATGCCTCGATTCCCACGACACCTCAAGTAAACAGCATCCTCGATTCCCTGATGCTACACATCTCATACATACATACAGATATATATATATATATCACGCACCTGATATGGTGCCAATCCCACTGACTAGCATCTAGTCAGTCCACATAGATCTTGTGCACTACGTGCACACAAAACAGAAATGCCTCTAAAGGTCATGCCAAAAAAGGAAACATGGAGATCACGGTCACACCGCGGTGTACCTCTAACTGTCATCGGCTCACTAGCCTGCTCAGCCTATGGCAGCTCCACGGAATGCACCTGGCCTGAAACACGGCTGCCTGACGCCTAAACTCCCGATGCTACTCCAGTCACTGGCCACTGACCCCTTAGCTGGGTCCCACCGTCTCTGTCATGACCTTCACCCACATTTAATCATCGACTACCCTCTCTGGGTACCGAACCTGAACCAACTCCAGATGCTGGTGTCTGTCCTGGTCCCTACCTGTCGGCTATCTGAGAAGGGTGCCTGCAAAACCTCTCCAGATGTTCATCCTGTCCACATGCCCGGCACTCCTTCGGAGGCCTATCACACTACGCCCGAACATGTCCCGGCTGTCCACACTGAATGAAAATCACCAAAGAACTCCCACGAGGTGGTCTAGCTGAATCCCTAGCCTGACTGCCATGATGGAACTCATCTCGTCCTCGCTTCATGCTGTCTGAACCATCACCTGAAGCTGTCACCCTTCCCAAGAAAGACTTTTCTCTCTCATTTCCCGCGGCTATGAGTGGATGATTCACTACCTCAGAGAAGGAACCCAGCCTGAAGATATTCACCTGGACCCGAATGGAATATCGTAATCCATCCACAAAGCGCCTCACCCTAGCTGCGTCATCGCTCACCATACCAGGTGAAAAACGGGACAACTCTGTGAATGTAGCTACATAGTCCATGAAGGACATATCTCCCTGCTGATGACTCAATAACATCCGAGCTCTCTCTTCCCTCTACGTCTCTGGATAAAAGTTCTCAAAGAACCTATCCTCAACGTCCTTCAATGCCATTCCCCCGTTCCTACGAACCTGAACATGTACGTCCCACCAACGCTTCGCCGGTCCTCTCATCATGTATGTTTCCAGCTTGACCCTCGGCCCTGGAGACGTCTCGAGCTGCTCAAAGATCAACTTCATGCTCTCTATCCGGTTCTCAGCCGGCTGCGGACCACCCTCACCCTGAAAAAGTTGCGGGTGTTGAGACTGGAATTCCTACATTATGTACGCCATAGAAGGCTTTGTACCCTGCATGCCTCTGTCAATCCCCTGCAAGACACGTACCATGCTAGCGCAGAGCTTCTCTTCAAGCCATGACCCGAATGATACCAAACCCGGCTTCTTTCCTGCCTGCACTAGATCCTGAACCTGATCATGTCCATGTGCCTATACCTACAGCTTGTGCTCTGCCTGTACTGAATTCTGACCCTAATCCTACGGCACTGTATCATCTCCTACATTACACTCAATCAATTCGTGAAGGAGTAACCCGCTGAATACCATAAATGGTCAGACAACCCATATATACATATAACAATACATTCTACACAGGTAAGGAAAGCTGTAAAAGGCAGTGCATAACAACTACCCTTACTCCCCCTCACCGCAACCCCTTCCCCATGGCATCCCGGCCTCATGGCCTCCTTACCCGGCCTCAACAGAGCCATGTATCAAAATTACCTCAGGCCATGCCCGTCCCGAAAACTCATGTTTCCTCAAATCGATGACCGAGTCACCCAATCCTAACAGCTACACTGTCTCAGCCATAATACCTGTCTACTCTCATAAGATTCAGACCCAAATATTCCGCCACATGCAATTTTACAATATATACAAAGCATGACATAACACATTGCAATATCCAAGAAATTATATTAGTAATTTCACCTTTTACATTTCAGAGCACACAAGCATGGAAATTTATTTTTATTCAAATGGTATTATCACATCATAAAGAATACGTGAAATTATGAAATTGAAATACCCTAAAAACGTTCCTATCAAAATCCAATCAACCAGACCTTGCCATACGGGGCCAAGGGCCTATTCTACCTTACCGTACCAGGTCAAGTGTCACATATCACAATCAAGAACATCACACATCAAGTGATCCACCGAGGTTAAAATCATATAAACTATAATCTGAGCAAAAACAAACAGCAGTTCCCACCCATGGAAACTAGGTCCATCCCTCATACCTGGGGCTACAGGCACCCAAGCACATGCTAGAAACCCAGTCCCTATAACAAACTATCTCCAGTCTACCATATCCCAAATAGTAAAACCAGCAGAAAGGAATGAGAAGACTCAAACTCATTAGTAGCCAGTAAAACACTGCTACTAAATCCCTGTCAAGAACCCCTCTGATTCCACTTTGTAACGACCCGGACCCGACCAGCCACCGGAACAGTGCCAAACAGGTCGAGTGTCACTACCTTAGGCGCAACTCCCCGAACGCCAAAGGCTTCCCACTAGCAGCGAGGGTCTGTTAGGTATAGTGTAGAGGCTATACCCTCTCGGAGGATCATAATAAGGGCATTGGTACAAGTATAATAGTAAAGATGCAGTGGAAAGAAAGACTCAGCAGACTCGAACCAAACACGCAAAGTGGAAGCATATTCAATATAGATAAACAGCATAAGCAGTAAATATAACAACAGCAGCGAAAATAAACACAACAGCATGCTAATAACATGTAACTTCAACTGAACAGTAAAACATGCATCCAGAGCAGGTCGTACACAACTGAATCTAAAATGGCGCCAATGGCTAACCAAAAGTAGCTACAACAAGTAAGCATGTCGATACTGAAAAGGAAACAAAACAATTAAACCCTAGCTAGTCATGACCTCAAGGTCCATACCATCACCATGTAACAACTAACACAGCCCAGCTCATGAAGCTAGAATCTTTCCTACATGTAAATCCATGAAGTCTGCACGCGTCCCGAAGGGCCGGTGAAGGGTGTCAGAAAAATATCAGTAGGATACCACTCAACGATGCATACCAAATATATGTTTTTAAGAAGTCATGCATTTAAAAGGAAAGTAGTAAACAGTACAGTGCACAAATAAATACAAACTCCACTGGTGCTCAACAACCACCATTGAGTGTCACCTGCTTCGGCCAACACCGTAATCCTTGTCGTGTAACCCGACACCATGTGCCACCTAACACCTCGTTTCTCAAGTACCAACATCCCAAGGGAATTCCCAATAATAGTAACCCGGCACCATGTGCCTTCTGACACCTCGTGTCTCAAGTACCGACGTCCCGAAGGCACGCCCATACCCTGAAGCCTCCTCAGCTCCCACGTGGCTTTCTACGGCAAGCACCCCCAAGCAAAATACCTAACTGTAACTATGGGGGCCTCTACCCACACGAGTGGTCAAAACCACTTCATCACGGAGTATCTCTGTGCGCACAATAATCAAGTTCTGGGTGAGAGATAATCATCAAAATAGTCCAAAGCCACCAACACGTCTGACACCTCATGTCCCTGCGACCATGTCTCTCAAGTCCGATGGCATCGCCATCCTAGTATCCCGGTCCTTGCCCAACCTGGCAGTCATAATACCTCAATCCGACATCCATGATGCCCAATCCCGTGGTCAAAACCACCCAAAGTAACCCGGGGCAAACCCCAACATGTGATCATCATCACTCAAGCGTAACCGGGCCAATCCCAACACAACCCAAAAGGGTCCAGCAGATGCAATCCAGCAATTGCATATATAACATATTTAAACATAAAACATAATCTGGGAAAACAAACTAAACAGTTGAATTGCACTCTACCAGGTGTTGTCCCATACCTGAACTGAGGTCTTAAATGCCTCTAAAAATTTTTAACAAGATTAAAAAAATTAAACTAAGCAGTTTATAACAATCATATTTTGATTAAATCCATTTTGGCGCTCCCCAGCCAAAATGCCCCGATGAGCAACAACCCCTAACCCGACCCTACTCACGCAAACTGGTAACCGGGCATACCCAAAATCATCTGAGGGGTCCCATAAGCAATACAATATTAAAACTCAGATAAAATGGGTCCCGCTCAAAATACCCGAAAACGCGCCGAAGGGCGCGTTACCCAAACAACCACGAAAACACAAAAAAAAAATTTATCCACCGCCTATCTGAGACTCGCACGATGCTACTACTCCGGTAACACCCACCAATTCTGTCTAAAACACAGTAAATCTACAAAATATTCAATACATCTCAAATGCCTATAACTCGTTCTAGAAAGAAAATCAGACAAAATTGACAAAGTGGAATCGAGGCCTTACTGAGGGGGTTCCAACGCACCTATCAGAGTTTGGATCGGGCCTCAGACGGACGATCCGGAGGAGAAGAGAGGTTCGGCCGACCTGGTTCATGTATCCAGGTAGAGGAGATGAGTTCTTCCTAAAAAAAGAGGCTACTGCCCATTTAAATAAAAAAAAGAGTTTACACGGCATGTACATTAGGACTACACGCCTTGTATAGTTTATTTAACTGTTCATAAGACGACAAGATTCCGCTGACTTACCTTCCGAACCTGCTGACATAAGTACACGGCTTGTACCACTCGGTACATGGTGTGTAATGTGTTCCTCTTCTCTTCCTCGAAGACAAACCCACACGCCACGTGTTTCCCTTATACACGGCTAGACTACACGGCGTGTCCCAAGGGAAGACGGCATGCCCTTGGTTCTACCTGGCCACAGGCTCACACGCCATGTATGGACACCACATGGTCGGGGGTATACATGGTGTGTGCACAACTATACGTCGTGTAGTAAGAAACTAATACACAATCCTCACACGGCATGTACTCGGCGAGCACACGACTGGTCACTCGCCTAACACATATAGGTCCTGTACTTAAAAGTACATGGCGTGTAGTCTGGAAATTTCCAGAAACTTTCAATTTTCTCCAGTTTCCTCAGAAACCAGTCAAAAATTCAAACAAGGTCAGGATTTTGACCGATTCTAAAAACCCGGGTTATTACACTAGGCTTGTTCCGTGCCTACCCCAAGCCCGCCTTCCATAGGCCATGGGTTGGCGACAAGCATCGGAAAGGCGAATCCATAAAACGAGAAGGCATTTCCATTAAACATATTCAAAAAGACAATCCATGATCACAAAAAGATGCAACCACAAAGTAAAACTGAAGTAGTAATGGTGTGTATTGAATGTAAGGGGGCTGGAATACAAGTTGAACTAAAAAGGTAAAACTAAAACTGAAAACAGAAAATAGCTCATGTGATCGTCCACTGAGGATCTAACCTGAAGGGTAGGTACATCCTGTCTCCACTACTCTCCACATTATCCAATCTCCTCAATGTAGCACCATGTCCTCACTCTTTCAAGTCTCATCCATGCTACTCATCATCTGAACAAGACACAACAAGGTGTAGGCGAAACACATGCATGGTTGAGTATACTAATACCTAAGAGAGACGCCAATACCCTCACCGGTATCTTAGAATTAAAAAATTGAAAAATCACAAATCATGATATCAATCATAAAGCACAAAGCAATAAACATGGCTCAAACCAGGTATAAGTAAAGAACAAAAGTATAGATGATTAGTCAAGAAGCTAGATCATCTTATTCTATCGAGAGGCACTATTGTTGACCATACGGAGTGTGACCCACACAGGATCGATAGGTACTGACCCATGCAAGATCCCCACAGGATCCAACCTACCCGGAGTCGATATATACTAACCCCTACAAGATCCACACAGAATATGACCCACACAGGATCGGTATGCGCTGACCCAAAAAAGATCACTGAGCGCTGACCCACATAGGATTTGACCCACACAGGATCGGAATATCATTGATCCACAACGAGACACATTAAAGTTGGTCCTCATTGGGTTATTTACTGCTGATCCACATAAGATCCCTAGGTATCAATCCACATAGGATCTCTAGTTGCGGACCCACACAGGATCTCTCACTACTATCCTCTGTATGATCTGTCTCAAACCTCCCCTCACTACCAGCAACTGGATTCACGCTCATAGTACGCTTTATTCTGGGAGAAACTATCCTTAAGCCATTGGTGTTTATTCGACCATAAAAAGTCCCATGAATAAGTAACCTAATTATCCATCTTGTTATGAGGGTTTCAACGAAATAGATGATGCGTCAACCAGACACCCAGTCTGTAATTTATTGACATTTTATTGCCAAGGGCCTAATTGGATTTGGGGTTGATCCAACCCGGTCGTACTCCATCATTATCCAAAACCTTGGTGGATATTCTCAAAAGGAATATCTCGCTCAAAGGATCTCATCATCATAGATGGTTCATCAAACTGATGTTTGGTATTCAAGATATGGTCACTTTTGAGTATCACGACCTTAGAGGGGTCTGGATCCTGTCCGACCCAGTCTGGGCCAGCCTGACCCACCCCAGGTCCAACCCATACCAGCCTGAACGGGCAGGGCCCGACCTAGTTGGGATGGGTTGCGGTAAGCTCGGCCTGCCGGCTAACATGACCCACGCAGGGTTGTGTAGTATGCTGCTCTCAAACTACTCAAAGGAGAAATTTTCCTCCATTAATTGGTGGCTCAACATGGTGCCTCCTCATCACCCTTGGGAACCACAGGAGGTGGGTCCCATTCTAGATCCATCGTAGGTTCCTTCAGTATGATACACGATGGCGCGCCACCTCTAGATCCGCGGTCGGCTGCTTTCGGCTGCCTATACAACCATCGCTTTGTCGCACGACACTACTCTTCAACCATGGCCGGCAGTTCTGGATGCTTCCCTCATCTACCGGTGCTAGTTTTTGATGCCACCACGCCGGTGTCACATCAATGATTCCTCCGCGGGCCACCAGGTGAGCTCTGGTGGTCCAGTCTTCCATTCGGATGAGCCTACCAGCACCTCGTGATACCACAGTCGATGTGTGGCCCCAAGATTCCTGAATCTAACAAGTTCAAGAATTTTCCCGTGATTAACACAACAAGAATGAAGTTGTGGGGGTTCCGGGCCTTGTTCATTTGCCCACACCCTCCCTGTTTACATGATACCAGGATGGAGAAATTTCAATTCATCAAATAAAATTTCAATAATAAACCCCCTACCTTGATAACGTTGGAGGTATCATGGTGGTTGGTGGATGGAATGTTCCTATTAGAGTGAGGTCATTGGAGTTCATTTATCCCAGATTGTTGCCGCCCAATATTCCTCCTCTATTAGTGGAAGTCTTCGCGTCACTTCACTAGAGGTTCCTTGCTTGGTGAAGCCGTGTCGAAACTCCACCAATAGCCTCACTTAAATAGAGGGGGAAAGGTGAGTAACACACCTGATAAATTAATGAGGTTAATTTAATGAATGAACCTTTTAATTAACCCAATGGTGCAGATACCAATATAGGATATTCAAGACACTAATTGGCTTGATAATTCTTCGGTCCCCACCACTAGCATTCAACCATAGGAGAAAAATAAATAAAATAACTTGTTAAGTTATATTATTGTTTTTCTGTAAAGTTCAGAATTTATATTTATCTCCCGACCTACTGTGGTTGAAGTAAATCATTCCATAGTCTAATATCTGTAATGTGTATTCAACGGTGCCATTGGATTTTTAATTCGATCGCCAATTGAAAAGATAAAAAATGCTGCCTATGAATTTACTGAACGTACCATAAAAAATTTCATAAATTCATTCTGGGCACATCGGGTCTCAGAATCATGCACTGTTAAATTTTGCAGACTCATAATAATCTCAACTAATATAAAAAAAAATTACATGTAATTTTTGGGACTTTACATATCCCACAAGACTTTAAGCTACTATATATAGGCCTTAGTCATATGAACATAAAATAAAAGACATGATGGTCCAACACAGATGGCCTTAAATAATACTCCATCGATCATGGATACATGACTTTAAAAGGAACTTCATCTATCCAAGATGAACGACCATAGAAGGAAATTTATTAGTAATAGATAAAAGGCAATAAAATAAACCAACGAGGCCATTTTAATATATATTTAAAAGGTATGATGTTTTCTATTAGAATTCACCTAACAATGTGTATTTTGATTCCCTTCAAAAGGATACATAGGCATCTCTTATACTGCCCATAATCCCAACTCAAATACTCATTATTCCTACAAGGACCGAGAAAAATTATAGAGTGAACACCTATAAAACTATAAATTAGAACATATATAAACAATTAACTGGATTTTGGGAACCAATAATATATATTAATGTTTATATATATCTATAGTATCAACTGGTGTATTTGAAAATAAAGGGGAACATTTATTACTAAGGGAATAATATGATCTAAAACTATATGATAATCCCAGACTGGACAATAATACCCTTCACAAGATGAGTAAACCTATAGTCCTCTCAACATAACCATGTAAGTAAAATAATTTTTATAATATAATAAAAACCACAAAACATTCAAAATATAGTTCATGTGATAATGAAAAATCCACACAAATGGATAGGGGGCCAAGTATAAATTCTCGAAAACAAAAAGCAATAATTCACCCATATCAGATCATTCAATCCTATATAAATTATGACTATTTATTATGATGATATATCAGTGTATGAGTTATGTCTTAATACCTCAAGAGGTGATTATGGAACACC
Organism: Viscum album; assembly: GCA_963277665.1. NCBI lineage: Eukaryota > Viridiplantae > Streptophyta > Magnoliopsida > Santalales > Viscaceae > Viscum > Viscum album. Next base: position 369,618,078 of record OY728146.1, read on the forward strand.
CAATATGAATTTCATCATCATTTTCATGTGTGTGAAATATTCCAGTAACATTTAAGCCATTACGGTGTATTGATCACTCCATCATGAAATGATTCATGACATATCCCCATAGGAGTCCCTACCATGCTGGTAGTGAACTTCATCATAACGTTTGAATCTCTCTTAAAATAATCCACATGTTTTGAGAATAGCATCAAGATCATGAAAACAGACACATGGTAGACATTTCACAGATAAAGCTAGAAATATAAGATATAAATCCACCAATCGACTTAATAACACAAATAATAAAAACCCCATCATCCCAAAATTTATCTAAATTTCATATATAACTAATGGTATCCCATATAGAATTCCAAAATTGAAATACAATGATAGTGACAGATTAAACACCAATAAACACCATGAGATAGTATTGTTCTTCCCAATCACCATCTCTCTCTTAGAAATCAATATATATTAGTGAGAATTTAATAATAATCATTGAGATCCTCACCGAAACCTCTAATGAAAACATGATTCAGTGAAGAAATATTTTAACCAACTCATCACCTATTTCACGTCAACTACTACTCATCCTTAGAAATTATCACTCAAATAATATCTCATCTGATAATTGAAATATAATTTTAAAAATAGTATATCAATAATTTACAATACAACTACTTCCCCATAGATATTGTTTCCATCATGACCCAATTGAATATGTAATGTGCTCCCATCCCTTACTTATACACATAACCAAAACCAACATGCCCCATTGGAAACATGACTACATATTCAAATCCATATATTGCATACCACATAAATATAAGGAATATAGAATCCATATAATGAATAAGTAAATTTCTATATATTCAAGGTCTATTTATTTTTGAGTTTTTTGTGTTAGAGGATTAGGGAGAAGTTTTCAGTGAGAAAGATGGTGTTAGGGAAAAAAATTAACTTTTGGTGTTATTTTTTGTGAGGGATAGTGTATTGTGGCATGAAAATCAAGTTAGAGGATATGGGTTTCTTGTAGTATTATGTGTTGTTTCATGAATCTTTTAGATGTGGTATGGTTCTTATGTTGTGGAATGGGCTGTAATTCCTTATGTTTTGTGTCACACAATTTTTGGGTGGATGTCTAGTCTTGAAATAAATGGGCATGGAGGTGGTGGTATGTTTCCCAGATTATTTTAATATTGATAAGTCCTTGGGTTAATCTAACATATGTATTATTGAATTTATTATACATGATCTTCGTTATTCCATAATGGGAGGTTTTTTGGAATGACTATCGTAAGGAATTTTTGGTTATTATTATGTGAACCATTTGTTGGTATCACATGAGTGGAATTGTGAAGTTGTTATAATTATTCTTGCATAAAGTCGTTAATAGTCTGTTAATTGGATCGGTTTATTTGATGGATTGCATCATTTATGGTTTGGGATTTGTTGGGTTAAAAGGAGGAGGCTGAGGATTGATGAAAAATTTTGCGGAGTTTGATTATTAAGGTATTTAATTTTGGTTACAATGTGAACCTTGTTAAATTAATCGGTATTAATTCAGTTTTACTCTACCATTTGGAGACATAATTCATCATGGTTTTTTAATTAGAGATTCATTGTGGTGTGTTGAACCATTTCTTGTTATTATTGAATAATTTTTCCAAAAGTAATATAAATTTCATACATGTATTGTATTATTTATTATATGAATCTCTTCCATTAAACCCTAAGAAATAAGTAGATAGAATTTGGTGATCATTATCCACACATTGGTTAATTTTATCTATCAACATTAAGACATCATCCTCATTTTGATCCAAGGAGATTTCATCCTCTTATTCATAATTCTCTTATTTCTCCTTCTCCTTAGGAAAGTTGTGATAAAATTTATGATTTCTGTTTTTTGTTTATTTTTTAGGGAATTGTCATGAATAGGCCTTGTGGTTGATCATAATGTCTTTGATTGTTTTTTATTTATGTTTTCTTATTGATTCATGCAATAATTATTAAAGTTCTAGTTAAGGATGTGGATTTAAAACATATCCTTTATTATTAACTAAATTATAGAATTATAATGATTTTTTATTCATTTGTTTGATTTTATAGATTAACCTAAAAATGATAATGAACTAGACTAAAGTAAATTTAAGGGAAGAAATTGATTTTCATATGTGTTATGATATTCAAGGATATTCCCCATTTATTGATGGTTTTGTTAAATTTTAAACTAAGTGATATATATTTTCTGGTGTGAGACACATTTCATGGTTTCATTTATTTGTTAGAATCAACTTACATAATGGTATATTGACCTACTGGTGGTGATTAATTGGTTTTGATGAAATATGGAATAAATTTATTGATATTCAAACCATAGATTTTACTTTTATATTAAATAACTATTAAATGTTAGGTTCTTGAAAGTGTATTATTGTGGTGTTTTCCATTGTATTTTGATATATATGCGGTATTTTTTTATGTAACAAGAAAGGATTTAATCTTATATTTTGGTAGGTTAGAATATCATGGTGTGGGTGTTGACGCAATCATTATTGATGGGTTGTTATGTGATTATGGTAGTGGATGAATGATTAGTGGTGTGGAATGGAACTGGATTTTTTTGATATTATAATGGTCTTTGGAATGTTTAATGTGGTGATTCATATTTTCAAGGATTTGTTTTCATGTTTTAATGTTACAGATATATGTGGGCATGGAATGTGTCATTAATTAATGTAAAAGTTAATTGGTGATGGGATAAAATTGATAAATTATGCCTGTTAAATGGGTAATAATACTAGTTGGTATAGTTTTGTTAAATAAATGGTTAGGGATAGAATAATATTAATAATGACTAAGAAAAATCATTTAAGTGAGGAGTGTATCAGTAAATGTTTGGACATTAAATATGGATAAATTAATGACATACTGAATTCAATGGGGATAGTAAATTGTAATTCTAGAAAATTGTGATGATGATATGATTAAATTGTATGTTAATAATTTTTATGGTTTTCTTGAGTGGATATTTGGGGTTGGGTTGTGGAGTAGTGATGGAAGAAAATGTCGGAAGATTTTGGTATTGCGGTAGTAGTCCTCATGGTTGATGGTTGTGTTGGTTTGGTGAAAAACCTTATGTTTGGATTATGTGGATACAATAGATTCATTCTATATTCTTGTTATTTAATACACACCACAAACTGATTTTTTAATCCTTATTGATAGCTATAATACATATATATTTTATGAAATAAATTTAAATAAATTTAATTTCTTTGATATCATGTGTTATAGGAAACACTAAGTTTATACAAACAATGATATACTAATAATTTTTTTAAATGTCATAGTTATAACCAATATGTTAAATTGGAAAATTTGAATTGAAATAAGTAAATTATTAAAATCATATGGTTTATACATTTATAAAAAACAAATTGGTTATTAATTTATTAAAAACAATTCAAGGTAAAAGAAATTTTTTTCTAAAAAACTACTTTATGCGTGAAATGTGTTTTTATCAAAATAAATAAAACTAATCCCCAATGGTGAATTATTAATAATGAAATATATATATATTTATATATATATTTGATATTAAATAAATTATTTTATCATTTAATATCATATTTTTCTATGAATGGGATAAAAAAAATCAAGTTTTCTACTTCAAAATTGTATTCATTTCTAAATAAGTACATTTATCTAATTGTGCACAATTGTTTTAAATTATCTGTCCCAATTTTAGAAAATTTATTTGACCAATTGAAAATATTTTTTGAATTAAAGAAGACCAAATTATCTTTTAATGATTTTTTATAATTTTTTGAATATAGGAATTTTTCAATGAATAGTGAAGGATTTTATTTTTTATTAAAAACATCCTTTTAATTTAATGAATTTTTTATGTTACATATTATTTTAAAAAAAATTTGTTTATTTTTTTTCAATTTTATTTTTATTAATCTAATTTAGGTCATTCGAACTAATTTCACGTTGAATTTTTATATAAAAACTTTTTATACTTATAATACTTTTCTTTCAAAACCAACTTTTTCATCGCATGTGTGGGTTAATTTTAAATTTCATTCTACCACATATGTGAGACGAATATGGTAAAATGGATTAAATTATTATTTTTTCAATATAATTAATATTAGTTAATAATTCAACCATAATTTTATGTTAGAAAGAATAGAAAAAACTGTAAAAATTAATTACCATATTTAAGGTTAAAACGGGTTTACCATGGGTTAATCCAAAATATAGGGATATGTTTTACAATTAATATTTTTCAAATACAATTTTATTCAAATATTTATACATTATATGATCACAACATATAATTTATGTTAATTTGGAAAATTTATTATTTGGAATTAATTTATCATTTTGTATTCTTTTAGGAAGTTTCTAAGTGGGTTCTCTCCCCCACTTATAAAATGACATCTCTTCCTCTCTCATCTATACACTTAAAGATAATTTTTGATCATACAATACCTGAAAAAAACTTACTTAATTCCATACATACAGCCTATATTCCTTTTTTAATTATGAGATCCTCCTATAATGGGTTTTGGGGAAAACCAAATGTTCTTGTATGAAGAAGAGGAGTTGTTATTAACTGGGATTTTTTGTTTTATTTCGTCTTCCACATACATAAAATGTAATTAAACCATTTTAATTTAAATAAATAAGTATCTAACATATAATTATATGTTATAATGTTAGTGTCATATAATTTATTCATCTCCACTTTCATTAACTTGGTAACAAAACCTTCGATCGTGTGTATAATGGACTATCGTCTCACAAACCGATGTAATTCCTTTTCCATTACCACATAGAAGGGATATATAATGATGTATTTAATTTATATATATATATATATAATATTTTTGAAATAATTATACTTATCGAATTTCAATATCACATCTACATTCTTACTATACAATCTGTTGACAAATGGTAATGTCTCTCAAGTGTTTGTGTGGACTACCACCTCCATATATCAATGTGATATGTTTCTCAATTTATTTTTAGTTAGATGGTATTGAGGAAATAATTATTTAATGTATATAAGATATAAAAATGAATCTTTAATGGTGAATTTTTAAATACATTTCTTTCAGTCCATCTGTTGAAGAAATGTAAATAGCCTTCATGCATATGCATGGACTACCGTCTCCAGGAATTGGGTAATTAATTTTTCAATATATAATTTTATGATGGAATCTAAATATTTTGAAATATCTGATGGTTTGGTATAGGTAAATATTAAAAGGGAATTTTCACTCAAACATTTGTTGGGGGATCTGTTATTTAAACTAAGTTTTATAATGTCATTCCATTTGTTGGAAAACATAAAGGGGTTGTGGTTAGACATGGTTTAAGGACTGAGAGGAGTCTTGGGAGTTTGAATGAGTATTTGGGAGCATTGGACTCCGAAAAATAAAAACTGGTGGAAAATGGTAAGGGTGCATAGTTTTTCAAAAACTGTGTGGCCCACTATGAGAAAATGTGGTGTCTATTTATAGAGGATGATGTTGTTTCATAGTTTTTTATAATCTTGCGCCCTAGGCCACATGACCATGATACTATCGTAGAACTCTTTCTAGAGAAGAAATGAAAGGCTTTCACATGGTTTATTAAACCATTAAAATGTACTATACGACCACACATATAAAGTATCCCTTTCATTTTAGAACATGGTTTGGAAAAACATGTAGGAAAACTATGTGCCTTGTTTAAAAGGGTTATTTTATCCTTTTCCCATACCTTATTTACATGTATTTCCACTATTATTTTCCTCCCATCGGTTTTCACAATCCCCACATTGTGGCTCCTCATCGTCTCCTCCTTCCATAGAGAGATATCCCTCATCAATATTCTATTTTCAGTGTCATTCATTTTGCTGGAATCATATTGGTGAGTATATGACTCCTCATACCTCCTTTCCATGTTTTTTTTCACAATCAGTGGCACTATCATAGCGTGATCTAATTTTCTTTATTTTCAAAGACTTTGTCTCTTTCATAATTTTCTATTAAACTAGATCAAATAAATGATTTATATTGGATGAGTGGACCATACTAAGTTGGAGGTAGGTGGTTTATAGCTTTTCTTACATCATTCATTGGTTTATAATTTACATCATGGTGTGGCACGATGGATTATCTGTGCATTACCATTATATTGTGAAATTTTTATTATAGACCCTAATGGATTGAAATAATTAATGTTTCCATTAATTTTCATCATTTGAGGGTGCTCACCTCAACATGGTCCACCCCCTTAGGGTAGTTCCTTGAAATAACATATTAAATAACAACTCATTTTTCTAATAAACCCACCTATTGAGGTGTTCAATCTTATATAATGATAATTGTGAAATTTGGGGGATTAATTGAAATACATAATGGATATAATTCTCCACCCCTATACTCCCTTGTAGCCAAACCACATCTTAAAGTGTATTGGTTTGGGTTATATTTGAAATTATTACTTTTAATTAAATATAAATTGGATGGTAAGACCTTTTCTCTTGACCTTCTATTCATTGTGAATCTAGCCTTTGGCTAGTAAATGAATTTTATAAATTTCATATGGAATTATTATGTAAATGGAATTTATAATTTGTTAATTTTAAAGGAAATTAAGGATGAACCTATTTATGTATACATGACTGATGAAGTGGAATGTCCATAAACATGGCACTACCACTACAAAAAAAAGTTATTTAGCGATGGTTTTTAGAGAGTTTTTTTAAAAATGTCACTAATTTTTATATTTAGTGATGTTTCCTGGAAATATCACTAATTTAGTGATGTTACCTGAAAATTTCACTAATTTAGTGATGTTTCCTAAAAACATCTATAAATTAGCACTATATGGTGAAAAGCATCACAAAATTAGCCATGTTTTGAAGAAAAGTTTGCTATTTGGTGGCCTTATGAAGGAAACATTTCCAAATGATTGATTTTATTAATTAAACATCTCTAAATTAGAAATAGTTTTAAGGAAACATCAATAAATATATATATATATATAACATTTCCCAACATCGATGTAAATATATATTTCAATATATAATTATAAATAAAGACCTATATATAAGAATATATATATAAATATATATATATATATAAACACATAAAAACACATATATATAAATATCTAAATGTTTATTTATTTAAATTTATATATATATATATAGAAATACATATATTTTGAATTTATTCTTGATTTTAAAAATAATATGGCTATTTTAGTGACTTTTTTACCAATATTTAAAATGTAGCTAGTTATATATTTATTAATTTATAATTATAATTATATATAGATATATATACATACACATATATATTTATACACATAGACACACATATATATAAACATATAATATAACATAATATAATAATATATATATATATATAAACACACATGAATATATATAATATAAACACACACAGATATATAAACTTTAAATATATATATATACATATAATAAATAAAAACATGAAATATAAACACAGATATATATAATATAAAACATAAACATATATATATAATATAATCATATATATATAACATAAATATATATATAATATGAAATATAAGAATATATATATATATTGAACATAACATAAACATATATATTAATAATATATTTCATAAAATATAAAAATATATATTTATATTAATATAACAAACATATATATATATATATTAAATTATAAATAGTGAAATGTATTTAAATATATATATATTTAAAATAAAAAAATCCAATTAAAAAATTAAAATTTAGAAATGTTTTTTTAAAAAGGGGGCTATTTTTGTCACATTTTTACTAGTGTTTTACAATGTGGGTAATTATTTATATATGTATAACACACACAAACACACACGAACACACACACACACACACACACATATATATATATACATATACACATACACATACACATATATATTTACACACACTCACCCACACATATATATAAACATAATATATATATATAATTTATATAAATATAAACATATGAGTATATAATAATATATAAACATACAAATAAATATAAAATATAAACATACATATATATTTGAAAACATAAACATATATATAATATAAACATTAATTATATACATATATAATATAAAAATAAATATAAAATATAATAAAAACATATATGTGTGTGTGTATCTATAAAGATAAAACATAAAATATATACATATAATAGAAAAACATGGATATGTATATTTTATTATATCTATATTAATATAAAGATTTATATATATTTAAATACAGATATCTATTAATATATATATATACATATAAAACAAAACAAAATAATTATTTTATAGTTGAAATAGGTTAGTTGGCAAGTTGTTCAGCTTTGCGGCTTCAGGTCACAAGTTCAAAATCCATGTCCTTACATTTTCTAGGGGTTCAAGGAAAGGGTCATTTAGATAGAGTATTGGGCGGTGACACATGTACTTGTTGGGGGTGGTCATTCAGAGGGTCTTGTAGTACTAGAGTGAGGGTTATTCTTGTGGTACAAGAGGGGGTATCTGGCATTGGGTGGTGCGATACTGGAGTGGTGGGGGTTTTGGGTCGTGGTTCGTGATGTACAACAAGGTGCAAGGTCTAGGGCAGTGGGTTGTGTTGTACTGGAGGGTGTTGGGGCTGTCTAGGGTGGGTCATGGGTCATGTGGTACTTTGGATGGGGTAGGGGTGAAAGGAAAGGGGTACTGGAGAGTGTGTTTTTTAATAAAAAATAAAAATATATAAACATTAAAAAAATTATTAATAAAAATATTTTTCCAAAAAAACATGCAATTTTTTTAGAAACTTCTGTAAATGAAACCTCATTTACTGATTTTTATTGAAAACGTTGTAAAATTTGATGTCATTAGTTAGTGATATTTATAAAATTCACTAACTTAGAGACATTTATTTAGAGATATTTCTGAATAATGATAGTAAATGAGTTGTCCCTAAATAGAGACATTTATAAACCTCGCTTATTGGGGAAATTAATAAATTTCACTAAATTCACGACGTTTATAAATGTCTCTAAATTAGTAACACCTCGTTTAGAATTTTTATTTATGAAATGTCAATAAATTAATTAGTGAGGTCTTAAAATGTCTCAAGGAAAAAATATTCTTTAATTATTATTTTTTTGTGTCCTCTTTGTTCAATTTAAATGAATAAATTAATTCTCTTCCCTGAGCGATAATTTTGTTACCACTTAATGGGATTCCAAGGATGAAATAATTAGTTACTTGATTCATATTACACCAAGTTGGATAATTACATTCCATTATAGTAATTCCTTTTATGGACTCTTAGGGAGAGTTTTTTATATTTTCCTTGAGCAATACTCGGATTCCCATGTCAAAATTCATTGTACAGGCTTGTAGGTTGATTGGGATTATTATCCCCATGAGAGAAACCAGATACCTATGAAAGTCTTTTTAGAAGAGATAAATGAAAACATGGTTATCCTATTTCATGAGAGATACATGGTCTCCTATGATAAATTCATGGAATGGACTTAGAGGTTTAAACCTTTATACCATATTGATAGTAATACTTAGGATTCCTCTTTATGAATCTCCTTGGATTGACACTTGTTGTGATGGGTAATTATAGTGATCATGGTGCGATAGATTGGATTCCTCTTTATGGATCACCCTGGGTGGGACCTGGATGAATTTTGATTAAGGACCTTAAAAGCTCTTGTTTAGTGATTTATGGACTGTTAGTTTATCATTTTAAATGGTGCAACCACCAAGATGAAGAACATTATTGGGTTTAGTCGATGTTTGTATTAGGTCTTTTTTTATAGCCCAGTTATGTCCCATTATACGTAAAACAATATAATTATATATATATATATATTCACATACAATATATCTGTCCTAGTTGACTATGGTTCAAGATATTCTAGATAAGACCAAAGCATGTATGATCTAAAAACTATCCCATATGAATCTAAGATGACTTATTTAAATTTATTTATATATTTAATCAACTGTCAAACCTGAAACTAATCTATTTTATATTCACTGATTGTATATGTTTAGATACTATTTTTGGTGGCCTACTAAGTATTTCTCACACCCTATCTGGGCCTCCCTTACACTTTAGTACCCGATCACGCCTCATGATTGCAATTTCAGGAGTAATGGATTATGCTTGGGTTGTTGTGCTTGTACCAGGGAGATATGAGAATAGGGCTGATTCAGTGCTTTGGATGATCAGGGAGATATCCTTGAACATTTTTAAATATTTTATTATTTAGGATTTAAATTTTATCTCTTATTATACTTTATCCTCTTTATTCATGTATTTCACCTAGACACGCATGCATAGTCATGAATTTTTCATTGGTTGGTTCTCTATTATTGATTATTATTTTCTACTTCTCTGTATTTATACTTATTCTTTTATTTTTTGTTTCTTGTTTGATTATATCTTATAATAATATTCTAATCTGATCATGAAGATTATAGTCTCCGCATCATACCATTATTAGACCCACATTTCTAGTCGGCAACCCATAGCATTTGGGGAGGTGCGCATGAGGCCATGTGACTAACTGGGTTGAGGCACTGATTCATTGGTTCTCAGGTCAGGATGTTACAAAGTGGAATTAAATAAGACTCTATTCCTTTTTTATACTATTTTTTGCTCGTATATAGGAGACTATTAATGTTTTCAAGCTTCATAAATAGTCATTTCTAGGAGTTTCCACCCCACATGCATGGAAAAGTCCATGTGGTCATGGATGGGATTGTTGTTCGTGTTGTTAATTTCTTTATGGTTTGCTGTGATTTCATACAGATTGATTGGTGTAAAATTTCATTTTATTGATTAATGATATTTTTAGTATGTAACCTTTCACTAGTATGGAAATGAAGTATAATTATATGCATCATTATATTCACATAGGGATTCACATTCCCTAAACATTCTTTGTCGTATCGTTGCATTGAAAAATATTCTTTCTCTAATTTTTTAACATGATTTTTTTATAACATGAAGAATAGTTTTTGGGCACCTATTCTCATAAAACATTTTTTTCTTATTCAATTGCTATGTTTAGTATGTTTAATTTCCTTTTATTATTATTTAGTATTATTCCATGTTTTGTGCTTTATCTAGCACTTTTTCCTGTAGATCTTATTTTTGTGATTATTACACCATGTTGTATGATTATTTTCAATGTTTATCTTCTTACCAATATTAGGTAATTATTTTCCAAGGTTTCCAGTATTCATTACATTTTATAGTATTCTTAGTAATATATTTAATATAAAATTGGTTGTAAATATTCCAACATCAACCAAAATGGTTCTTCCCATATAGATTGATGGTGAAACCTTTATTAACAAATCCTGAAATGTTTGATCCATGTAAAATTTGTGGAATGGCCAGAAACGTATTTTTTATTGTTAATTAGGATCCAATTTTCAATTTCTAAAGTGTTTGGGTTCATTATATAATGAGAAATGATGAGCTATATAATCATATAATTTTTTGGGGACTCAATATATCTAGAATCCATTGTGTAAATGTATAAGTTTTTAAACCTTAAAATTTACATAAATTGGTTTCTTATGCATCTTATCACAGGCTTGATCCAATTAGGACTACCATTTATTGTTATGTTTATGTGATAAACCCCTAATTATGTTTTAAATATTAATTTTTAATATGTTTCTAGTGGAATTTCGATAAACCAAGATGTTTTGATGGGACCCTTATAGGTCGTGTTTATTCCTACGTGATCTGGTGCCATATAGGATAACTTTATTTTGATATTCCTTGGTATTTAACCCCTTTGGGTGTGCTTATAATATAAATAGATATTCATTCAAAGTGTATGCATCTTCTTTTATGGTTTCACATATAAACACATGGTGGCATTCTACTTGACAATTCCCCTCTTAAATGTATAACATACATGTTATCTAATTTTTATTTGTACTCATATGAGGTGTTAGTTAATTTAAAAGACAATTACAATCAAAATGATTTTCTACCCTATAGATTGGAATTGAAATTTTCTTTAACAAAAGAATTGTGAAGTGTTATGATTAAACAAATAACGTTTAAAATGGAATTTATGAGATTGTTTTCCTAAGATGTAATTGGATGTCACTTGAATAAGAATTTCTGAATGGAAGTTGATGTAACATTACTTTATTACTTTTTTCATTTACTAAATAATATTTCAACATATATTATTCTTAGGACTGATACTTTATGATTAATTTGAGCATTGAAAATTTTTAATAACTAAATGTTAAATTTTGTAATGCCTTAAAATGAATCCTTAAGTTTTTTCCATAGTCTAACCCTCATGTAAGGGTAGTTAAAATATTTCCCATGGACTGACTTATAATAGGAATGCAAGACATTCCCATAATACTATGTAACTTTTCTTAGTGTTCATTGAACCTAAAGTATATGCAGTAGATCCCATATATCTTTTACGGGGTTACTCTAGTTTTAGGAGTTGAGATTGCATACTATAGTAAGGGTCTATCCCACTGTACGTAGCACTGCTATAAGTTAAAAACATTATAAAATTATATGATGAATTTTCTAAGATGTCATAATGTTCTAGTTCTATTTTTTCTGGTATAGGACAATTAGTAACTAAAATGAAAACCTTGTTTTGAGGGATGGAGATTTTATAATTTTCCCATGTTACATGAGTAAGTATCGAAAAATTATCCATTCCATTGGGTTAGTCCAACCTAGGGCCTAGTCAGCCGCTTAGTGGGTTGTGTGACCCTCTTCCTCTTCTTCACTGTTGGATGACATAAGAGGTCATCAACATGTATTAGAATCATATAGTATAATAATAATATGTTCTAGTTCTTTTTAAAGTAAATTTGATTCTAGGATTCATAAGGCCGACACGCCTATGGATATTATCTCGGATGTTCCATTTTTCTTTTCAAATCTTGGGGTAGTATGCCTTGAAACATGTGGTACCCATCATGTTGATAAAAAGTAACATCGAACATTATGTATTTATTGGTAATATTTAATTTCTGGATCTGTTAAACTAATATCATTGTTCATATCTAAGTTATAGTGACCTTGGAATTAAAGTAAATATAACTTGTCCCTATACTCGGGATGAAATTTTAAAGAGGATCAAGTGTTTTGACACGTGTTCAATTTTTTTGGATCATACGATTAATGATATAAGACATGTGGATGAAATATAAAGGATTTATATGCATATTTATTGACTAAATATAATCTTATTCATTTTTAAGCATGTGGTTTCCTTCTCGTTTTTTGGAGGAATACTTAGAAATAGTGAGTTAAAGATTTAAATTCACTCACTTTTGGTGAGTTCAGAAATTTTTTTGGCATTTACAAGGCAACATGACAATGATATGGTAGGATATTTACGCATCCTTTGAAAAAACCATTGTTCGGTTATGGACTCTATTGGTTGTGATTGAGTTATCAAGCGGTTCTTGGTACTAAGGACACTATGGTAAACCTATGAAGATGTGTTAGTTGGTAAAGCCATGATTCTCCAAAAGATTCAACCCGAGGTTGTCTGGCTATCTTTTCCTACAAATATTTGGATTATATATGGTTCAAAATCATACCAAGAACATAGTTTTTGATTTAGCAGATGTGTCAAATTTCCTTTTTTAAATCATTTAAATACTCTTAGTATAACCTTGACATAGTGTCAATAGTGTTCCATATCATATACCATACAAGACACACTATGAGGGAATCAATTATATGAAGAGATAGATTAAAAATCCCTCTTTATTTAAATATATAGACTCCATGGGAGTTTCTCTCCAAAATTTTGGTTGTTATAGAGTAATGGTTAGTCCTAAGTGATACTTGGGTTCCTGAGTATGAACTCCTTATATGGACTCATATGCACCATCCATTTTTCCTTAGACTAGATGGACTGAAGAGTTATGCTTTAGGCTTAGTTAGGGTTCTTTATACGTGGACATTTTGGATTGGTACAAATATCTCAATTGTAAACACCAAGGAATGGACTACTTTTTATGATCTCTATGGACTCCAGATTAAAATTATGATGTTACCCTTGGATATTAGTTAGTATCAGATGATATTTTTAAGGGTAATGATCCATGTGTGTTGGATCATGTATAAGACTATGTTTATTCTATGACACAATAGGATAAATAAATATTTTATCTTAATGTCTCACCAATAATTGGTATAGGCTTCCCTGGAAGGGATTGAAGAAAATATGAGGTTCCCAAGAGAAAAGATATCATATTTTAGGTTGTGTTACTTTCGCTCTCTAAGATGAGTGTGTTTTAGAATAGTTATACAACTCACTAAGGGACTCTATCATCTATTATTAGATTGGAAAATAACCATCATTACTATTATGGTTTGGAGACAGATCCAAATCCACTATGATAGTATTTGAAATTATGCATGACGACTAAGGAAATGATTTTAAATTATTATGTGTATTAAAACAATCTACGTCATATGCCAATGTTATACTCCAATGGATTATTATTTTTAATTATTTTATGATTCATGTATTATGAAATATGAAGAATTATTATATGAATCAGGATTTGGATCCATTATATGAAGGGTATGGTTTTTATATTGTCTTTCTCATGTTCTCGTAACCTTATTCTCGTGTTGTGTTGAAATATCACTTATTTAACCATACTAATCATCTGAGATAAAACTTTCTTATTTTCCATTTTCCTTTGTTACTAATATAGGTATTATGTATGACATGTATATGAAAGGGTTTTATTTATTATGAACTAGTTTTTTATGTATTCATGTATCCAAAAGTACTATATCTATACAATTATTGTGTGAAATGTTATGTTATGAAATGAATATTCATCTAATAAGATTTTATATTAATGTATGAAAATAATGGGTCTCTATAATTTCCATATGTGAACATGGATTTGGGGGTTTTCCCTTCATATCTAGGTGGAGGAGGGAATTAATAGATGGTTTGACCTGCTTCACATCTCTACATTAAGAAGTATTACAGGATATAATGGCTTAAGGTAGGTATATACATATGGGTTGTAATGATTGGTGGATAGAGTATGTCTATCTAGGTTAACATGGATTTTTATTATAATAGGAAAGCATGGTATCAGTTATGAATGGTATGAGAAGGGAAAAATGATGATATTCTTTATGTTTATGGTAAACTACAATGATGAGAATGTTATATACAGTTATGTTTTGGTAATTTGTTATATGGTTCTAGTTTTGTGATTATGGTTGTGATATGATATGGGGTTATGAAGATGTGTGGATATATAAGGGATGGTATCATAGTATATATTCTGTTGGGGAATCAAATTGACTAGATTACTGGATAAGTTGGTGTGTGGTACCTTATTGACACTTGTTTTTGATACTATGTTATTATACTTGGATGGGATATTGGGTGAATGAGAATTGGTTAGGTTGGGTGATAGTTGTATTAGTGTAGGTGTAAGTTAGTTTTGAAATTTTTCACTATGGAATCAATATCCACTTTACTCATTTCATGATAGGTTTTGGGGATGATCACATGTTAATACTTCTATTCTCACCACTATATATAAATTATTTTTCAGGTTTCTAGAAGGTATTTGGCAATCGAGCGGGATATTTCTTTCTTGAGGATTAGATGTTATATCAGAGTCACTATTATAATAGTTTACTTTGCTAATTTTTTTAGAGACCTATTTTAAGAATGAAATTTATATGTATTATGGATTGAAATTCCTTAATAACATATGGGTTTAATCGGTTGTTTATCTTTTTCCCCCATTTTTATGAGTGTAATTTGTTCTATTTTTATGTTTTTACCCTAGATGAAAGTCTCCAACCTATGTCCTTTTAGTGGTGGTCTTCATGGTTTATTCTCACATTTACTACCATACTAGGAGGGGTTCCTAGGGGGATGGGTCATGATAAAGTTTTATTAGAAACATGAATGGGAGTTATTATGGGGTTTATTGTTAGGAATATTTTTCGATTTCATTGGATGGTATGGAAACAGTATTAGTTAAATTTATCACATGATGTAGCAATGAAGATTGGATAGGACATTGATGGTTAGAGTCCCCTATTATAATATTAAAATAACTTGAGGTTACCAAACATACTAGTAAACATGGTTCCAATTATATGGTATAGACCAAGGGGTGGTATATGAATAATTCTTGATAGATATTGTTTTTTGAATTGGGGGAATTTTGGAAAAATAAAAATTAATCTCAATAAATGATCTTAAATTAATTCCATATTCCCAAGTCAAGGGTTTTTGTTTTTCCCATTTAGATATAGTTGGTGGCCATCATCACTATATTGTCCAGATCAACAAGGTGTAGTAAAATGATCATATTGACCATAGGAGGGTTGAACTAACAATGGTTGATGATTCGTGAAGTGAGATGTTTCATGAGTTTTAGATATAGATATTGGTGATGTTTCATGAGATTTTTTTCAATCTAGTGGTGGTGCAATGTGTAGAGGATTTATTGATTACGTTTTTGATGAGTCTATATTGTTAATGATCAATATATCTCATTATTTATTTGTTAGTTAAGGGGTTGTGTTTCATTCATAGTTACCATTTCATAGTGATTGTTAGGAGTCATCAAATTCATAAGTGGATTTTTTGAATCACATCCCCGTATAGTTTCATTCTTCAATGATAAAGGTAGATAAGTAGACAGAGTTTCTTTATCATCAACAAGTGATCATGAGAATCATAGAGCTAACAATTTTATTGAAGTACATTATCTATTTTACTATTTATATTTTATTTAATGTGGAGGAATGGAATCTCATTATTCATTACCAGGTTACCAAATTTACATTTCCTATGTATCTAGAGGTTATTGATAAGTTAAATCTGATTGAGAGGATTCATGGTCATTATAGGGTGTCTCAATTATGTAATCATAAGAACCTTTTGAGAAATGGATTTATGAATGGAGTATCATAGTGTCTGGGCAGTCTATGTTTCTACTAGAAGAGAGATTGTATCGGTTGTCTTCTTCACATTTGTATAGAGCTAGTAGTTCTAGTTCATTTACAAATAAATCTGTTCTAATTTTCAAATTTTATGGAGGTCATTGACAATATTATTTTCTATACCTGACCATTCAATGTAGCCTTCTCAGTTTATGCATGTACCATCAACTTCATCCTCATCAGTAGTTTCCCCTATGGCCTTATTAGCAGTAGGGTCAGTAATCCATCAGTCGGCTGAGAGAATACTGGGAAGGTCGAGGATAGTGCATTGATTCCCAAAATCCTCAAGGGAATAAGGATGATTGTGGTTGAATAGGTGGTTATTATAAAGTCTATTTTGTGAGAGGACAAGGGCGTGGATAGTTACATAATATGAATATTTGGGCTCTATGTGTGTCCTATATCATCATAGGTTCCATCATTTTATCATCTACCATGGTATTTTCATTGTTTCATTATAGATATCCACATTTCGTTATTTCATCCACATGTATCCATCCATTTGTAATCATAATGGATAGGGTTTCAATACCCTCGGTTTTTAGATAATACTTGTAGGTATGTCTAGTTTTCTTGATGCGTACCTAGGTATTAAGATTATGATGTGGTAGAATCAATTATTGTGGGATTTTTTTCTCTAGATATAAACATGTGACTCTATTGTTTACATAGACTAGTTATACTCTATGTATGGCTTTAGTGAGTTCTTCAAAATTGTATTTGTGTTCCTAGGTATGGAAGGAATATATGTAGTATTCATTAGTTTTTGTGACCATCAGATTAGTCATATGTGTTTTGATCCTTTCTGTTCTTAGATAGTGTAGTTAATATTGAGTTTTCTATAAATTTTGGTAGATGTATTTCCTTTGTTTAATGATTTATTAGATGTTTTTTTCTAATAGGTTGTGACCCTAACTCGTGATTTCAATATAATTTTTTTGAAAGATGTTAATTGGTCTCTCCACTTTCAAGGGGTCCTTATTAGATGGTATATTCTATATTATACGAGTAACGTATTTGGATAAATGATTTAATATAGAAGTGTTTTTTCTAGACTAGTGCCTATACATGGGGTGTGATTATGTAATTCCTTAAGAGATCATAATTTAATCTGAGGAAGTTTATATATTACAGGTATTTGAACTATTTAATAGTCATGAAATGTTACCTCATTGCATTTATAGATGATTTTTTCAATTAGTTAAATTGTTTTGGATTGTTTTTAGATATTCTTATGTTGTCTTTGTATCTTCATATGAAGGTGAAGTAGGGTAATTTCCCAAATACTAATTTTAGGTTTCTCAAGGTACACTTTGAGGTTATGGTTGTCTAATTGGATTTTAGAAAATATTTAGATGTTTTTTTGGGATTCATGAACTATATATTTCTTGAGTTGTTATATTAGTTTAGTTTAGTTTTTACCAATGAAGTTGTCGTGAACTTGAAGTTAGTGGGGGATCATGTTTAGAATCTAATCACTATTTTTGAGTCCATTTGGTACCATTATTTATATCATAAGTTTTAAAAATTAATTTCTTGATGTGTGAGGTGTATTTCCTTAGACCTGTGGTATCTCAATAGGTATTGATAGTCAATCCATTAAAGATAGAATATTATTTTATAGCACTTGTAAATATTATATAGGAATATAGTTTCTTTTTCCTCTAGGGATATTATCCTTTGACCATGTATTATTTCTTTAATGTGTGTATCATTTCATACTACCAGCTAAGAAGAACCAAAACATTATTCCTATAGGTCTATTTTATATGGATTTAAACTACTTGAATATGATGTTTAATAGTAATCATTGTCATTGTCTTTTATAGGAAAGAGTCGTGTTCGAGTGTTTCTGTAGATAAATTTTTTATCTTGGGGTGTGTTTTGATATTCTAATGGGTGGATATCTCGTATGTTTCTATCCAATTAAGTTCTCGAAAGAGTAACTATTCCACCCATAAAACTGATTTAGTAGTAGAGGGGTTTCCAATGAAGATATAGTGGCATTACATCATCTGTGTATTATTTCTAGTCATTATGGATCACAATATCATGAGTTTTATTTTATCCTTATCTAGTTTGAACCAATATCAACATTAGTGGATTGTGTTCTTCCAGAACTATGACTTAGAAATCTTTTATAATCTAAGGAAATGGAATGTATTTATTTATTCACTGACTAGGAATTCATTAGTGGTGTTATTTCGGATTCCAGATATGTGTAAATGGTGACATAGTATCTTATGACTAAGAATTATGACGTGGAATTGGACAGTGGCAGTGGTTTATTATATCAGGTAACTTTTTATTCATCCTTCTTGTAACAAGTTTAGGAGTTATATTTTTGAGATCAATAGGTGTAATGTTTGTGTGGTTCTTTAATTTATGGTGATTATTATAATCAATGGTCATAGGATTATTGGAATTTGGTGTTTTTTACAAAAGTTTTTAATCCCAAAATCTATTTCAGATTAGGTTCTTTATGTGCTTCACCAATCTCCAGTGTTTGTAAGTCTAGTTATATCAAAGACATATCAGGCCTATAAGATTTAGCTCGGGTGGACATTGATGAATTATTTAGTTGAGGTGTTTGTACCATGGTGTTTGGTTTGTGAGAAAGTGAAATTGGTGAATCATGTTCCTAAAGGTTTGTTTATCACATTAGATATACCTTGGTAGAAGTGGGGAAAATTTTCGATGTATTTCATGACCAGGTCTTTCTAAGAATAGATATAATTTGATGTTATTTGGTTGATCTTGGATCAATTGATGATGTCATCTCATTAAATTTAAATTAAGGATTTCATTCTTATGATGTCTTTCAATGGTATTATGTGAATGTGGTAGTTAAGATTATTGGGGTTCCAAGGACCATCATCGTTGATCAAAATATTCCATATACCTCTAAAGTCTTGAGATGTTTTTACCATGAATTTGGATCTCAAAAATTATTTGTAGAAAATTTCCATCCTTAAAAATGGTTATATAGAGACAGTATTTATGACATTTGAGGACATATTTCTCACATGAGTTCCATATTTTGATGGATCAATGTTGAAGAACATGCCTTTGGTTGTTTATTATTATAATAATAGTTATCACTAATTTATTAGTATCCCTCTATTTGAGGTTTTTTAGAGTGTTTTTGTATATCACAACTATACTATACAGATACTTTAATGAAGGAGGTACTTCGACAAGATCTAGTGAAAATAAATAATGAGAAAGAGTATATGGATTTAGAGTGATTGAAGGTGGCATATGACCAGCAGAGGTTGTATATGGGTAAGAGGGGGTTACCACTAGATTACGATATTATAAAAATTGTGTTATTTAAAGTTTCACATCATCATTTTGAAATGGAAGTTTGTCCATTAGAAAAGTTGTACCTTTGATTTATCAATCCCTTTTAAGTGTTAGAGTGAATTAGTGGGGTGTTTTTTGGGTTAGAGATTCCCATGACACAAGATCAGATCCACATTATCTTAAAACTATCATACAATCAATGGAATTCTCATGATGAATCACATTTCATCTATTAGGGTGAGTTTCATATAGAGGATGATGTGATGTTCGTAGTGATTCTATTTTAGATTCATGATTACCAGGAGAAGGTTTATTATGGGTACGTCATTCGCATAGTTCATTATTTTATGGGTATTGTGACTTGGAAAAGTTTACATTAGAATGTGATTAACATATGAGTATTCAATATCCAGAGATATTTTTATCATTATTATTATATAATATTCAGATGCTTGACATAGTGATAATTTGATTGAGATTTCTTCTATTTGTACTAAGTTTTGTTTTGGTAATTGCATTGTTTATATTTGAGAGGGTATCTCCCATAGGTGATTGGGTTGGAATTTGTTGTTTCCTTTTTGGTTTAGTTTTGATTCTCAATGTCATGAATCACTTAATAAGTTTAAATGTAATTACCTATATTTTATTTGACCATTAATTTTTTATTTTTGGATTATGGAAACTTTTTGATAAGGTTGGAGGGAGGATGACATAGTTAGAGCTAAAACATCAGTTGAAAGCATGTGTTGCGATGTGGGCTTGTGTGTTATTCCCGAAAGAGGTAGATGAAGGAGATATATTTACATTAGTTTTATGTGTTCCATAGTGAAGCTTAAGGCTACGTAATAACTCTTATGTTTTGTTGAGGGGTATGAGACATCAGTCTTTTGGGTCGACCTATTTTGCAGTGGATGTTTGGTTATGACCTAACGAGACATAATTACATTGTGAGTGGTGGTATTGTGGCATAATTTTCTTATATAATTATGGATTATTCTTATATAAACTCATATTTAATCACATATGAGTGAAATTATGGTATGTTTATACTCATTTAACCATGGATTCTTTGGTGGTCAATTTCATAGCTCTATGTATTCAATGATTCTGGAACTATAGTGTCATAAATTATATTGTGGTTTGGTTTGGGAATTTTTTAGGTTTGCGGGATTAGGTTGAGGTTCACATAGTGAATTTTTATCATTTGAGTGTTAAGGCATGGTAACCTTGGTTTCACGAGGAACCTTGATAAATGTATTCGTTTTAAATTTTTTTGACACTAACAGTTGGGGAGAAAAAGATTATTGGATTTTGTATTAGAGTTTTATTATGGTGTGTATACCCCTATCACATCATGACTCATTAATTTTTCTAAATGGTTATAGATTATTTAATTTTATATAATTATTTCATATTTACTTGACTTCCATAAAACCAAAGGATATAAGTAGATAATCTATGGATAACATTATCCGTAAATAAGTTAGCTTTCACCGTCTTCTTTAATATATCAACATCATTTTGATTCAATAATAGTTCATCATATCTTCTCTTTGATTATCTTCATCCCCTCTTCATAGAAAGGTTTTGATAGTAGTATTGAGTTTTTTAGGGTTATTTTATTTTTTCATGGAGAATGGTTATTATTATGACTTTTGGTTGATCATTATGCATTGTGTGGAATTTTACTGGAGTTTCATTTCCATTTCATGAAATTGATGTTAATGATCATGTTGATGTAGTTATTTCAAAATAAGTCCTTCATTATTATTGGTAAATTTATGATATTATAATTATTTATGTATTCATTGATTGGTTTCAATAAATTAACCTAAATATGAAAATTAACTGAACTAAATTAAATAAAATGGGATATAGTGACTAAAATGTTCTTTTCAAGCTCCCATTATACTTATTATTTATTGATGATTTGGTTGATATTTTTTCTATGTTATTTATGCTTATTTTTATAAAAGGAAATGATTTTTTTCATAGAAATGTTCTTATCACGTTTCATAAATAAAAAATCACTCTATTTAAGTAGGGAATTGGTTGCATGGATATATGGGATTGAAGTGATTATGTTTGAACTAGAAACACTTCTTTAATATTAAATAATGATGAAAGGTTAAGTTCACAAATGTGTATTTTTGTTATTATTTTCCCTATTTTTTTATATATATGGGATCTTTATTTCTATAATTGGAGGGTAATTTGTCAATTTTTACAGTTTTATAGAAGGATGTGTTGTCTTTGTCGATGCAGTAGTGCTTTAAGAGTTATTTTTTGGTTATGGTCTTGGTGGAAAGGATGGTTTTGTGTAAAGTAAGTGGTTTTCTGGATATTTTGGTCATTGTTAGAATGTGTTGTGTTGGATTTTATGATTTTTTTGGGTTTTTATGTAATGGGGTTGTTTTTGTGTTTCATAGTAGCATAGAATGTGGCTTAAATTAATGGAAATGTTAACGGGTTATGGGATGAAATTGATAAATGGTGTCTATTAAGAGGTAAATACTATTGGTTGGAATAGTTGTGTTCATTAAATTATAAGTATTGTAATAATATTAATAATGAATAATGATGTTCATGAAAAATGGAGTGGTTTGGTGAATGGTTTGACATTAAATAACAATAATTGAATAGAATAATAAATGTAATGGAATAGGTAAAAGTAATTTTCGAAAACTATAATGTTGATAACTGTAAATGTGAAGATAATAATAATTATATATATCTTATGGTGATAGGTTGGGTGGGTTTTTTTAAAGACCCCAATCCTAGTAGCCTAGAGTCGGTGGGTACTTTATTACGTTGGAATAATATACACGGAATCACATGTTGATGTAAAGGATAGTTTTTTAGTATTGTTAAACTAGATACATTTTTGAAACACACATTACATTTCAAACATAAAATACACAATGAATTTACAATGAGAATACCATAGTTCCCATTATTGTATCCTTATATATCAATCACAAAAAACATCCTTATATCTTAGGGAAAATAAAACATAAGAAAGGGGTGATCTCAAAGGCTCAAAAAAGTTAATTGTATAATAAAAGATATGAATAAAAAAATATTAAACCTTATGAAGTGGTAAATAACTGAAACATGTGCCATTTAATCAATAATTTGTGTATAATATGGTAGGAAAAAAAGATGATCAAACAATTCCACATAAATAATAGCATGATCCCGTAAGAATAACCATGTACATTAAAAAAATTGAATAATAACATGGAAATAAATAAATAATCTCGTAATGAGGGAATGAATAATGTGATAAATCATAAATATACCATCAAGGATTCATCCAGCACACTATAAATAAATGGGAGAGACATAAGCCAATATCATAACTGGTTTGTATCTTGAGACCTACCGATGCATATATGGTCTAGAGAGGTCCCCTAACATTACATAAAAATTCCAATGAACTCATTATATGAATGATTTTAAACATAGTCAATATATACATTTTTATTGAATCTAAGATAATAAATGTAAATAACTTCCCCCAATCCGTAAATATAATTACATACCATCCAGAGTAATATAGTAAATGGTATCTAAATATTAAATTCATAGTCAAAATCATCAAAACCCATTTAATAAAATTTGGTAAGATATATCATATTAGATAAACCAAAATGAATCATATCATCCGAAACATTATTTTTACATAGATAAAAATACTTTATTATGATCAATGAAAAAATCATGTGTAAAATAACCTTTTCACTTTAAAGATGACTTATTTTTAAAATGTATAGAAATTATAAAAGAAACTATTTTAATTGAAAATAAAAATTTAAACTTTTAATGTAATAATTATATAATAAGGTCATGATGATGGTGGTAAAATATTCTCACTCCATAAATGTTAACACACATTATATCTATATTTTGGTTAGAATGGTCACAAATAACCTTTTTTATAAAATGAAAAAAAATATACATTTTAAACCATTTATTAAAATTTCAAACATGAGTAAAAATTAAATTAATAAAATCATAGGATAATTGTAATAAAAATTGGAATTAATTTTATAAAACACAATCATGAAAGAAAAAGCATGTTTTATGGAAATTTTTCAAAATATTCTTATTTAAAATAATGTCTATTAAAAATATCATATCATTGAAGTGAGCATTAATAAAAAAAATTAGATTATTTTTATCAGTTGTAAATATTCATTAATAGGTGGAAATTAAACTTAATATAATAAGAAAACATTTCACACATAATCTTAGCATGACATAATCAATAACGTATAATTACAACCCAATTAATGGAAATTGAGTTAAGAAATCAATAACCACTTGAAATTCGTCGAATTATATGCCCTGTAAAAGTAGTAATTATAAAATGAAACATTTAATACCATGAATCTACTTATATTCAGCATATGATATATCATAGTGATGTATATTCTCCACACACAAAAATAAGTGGTGAATAAGGTATATATCTCAAAGAAGTAATGGTGAGATGAGAAATGGTTACCTCACACATCACTTCATTTTTATATACTTTAACCACCTGTACAAAAAATTAAATAATTTTATTATTTAATTATAGAAATAAAATAATATTTATAATACCTTATATGACACTTTTATAACATCTTACCACCCTATCATCAATAATATTTTATTTTCCACCTTATTTATCACATGTTTGTTTCATGGATTATGATTGGTTCATTTGTGTATAATTAGGATATTATTTCAAAATAGAAATAAAAAACCATAAGTGAAATGAAATTATATTCATGAAATTAAATATTTTTAAATGGTCCCATATATATGTTTTATTTTTTACATGAGATAGATTCATTTGATAAAATGTTAATGATAAATGATTAGTACATTTTAGCGGTATCCCGTACCATTGTTAACTTGTTTAATTTTAATTAATATTATATATATATATATTTATATGTTATAGAACATGAAATAGGTTATAATATTCATTCCAATTAGTTACCAAGAGTAATACATTCATGAGAATCCTTGAAGTCGGTAATGGAAAATGAAAAAAACAATTCACGGTGACGTTTAACATCTATAATTTGGACAATGGTTTAATTTCATTGAATAAGGCCAGGTAATAAAAAGGTATCGATATAATATATTCCATTATCAGAATAACATTATATTATATAAGTTATACTGGATTTATCATTCATTTATGGTGGAATTTTGTGAGGTGAAGGTAGAAAAAAATAAATTAAGAGATGTTGGTTGAGAAAGTTACCTCTTGAATGTCACCTTCTTGAAGGACACCATAAGAAACATGGAATTTCTCATTGGGTGATTCTAATAGAAAATGGACATGGGAGAGTGGGAAGTATATTATTTGGAAGAAATTAGAAAATATTCAATGATTTTTCTAAAAAATGGGGTTGGGATGATTGGTTTTTATACATAAGAAGGGGTAGTTTTAAGTGATTAAATAATAATTATTTTATATTTAAATCCAACCACATTTTGGTGGCATTAATTCTATTAAATTTATTTATAATTAATTTTGTAAATTCTATTTAATTTCAAGAAACACATAAAACACCATTTTAATAATGTATTTTATAAATATTTTAAAATTTTACCTTTTAAATTTAACCAATTATATTATTTTACCAATACATCATTAAATCATTTTTTTAGCATGATAAATTTTGTATTAATAAAAATTAAAATGAACATATAAAATAACACATATCTCATGATTATAAATATTTTATCCATTTTACCTAATTCAATTTATAAAATTGATTAAAATCATTTCTAAATTTATTGTCTATATAACCCATAAAAACAATTTTTTAGAAAAGGAAAAATCATGGTTTTCAAAATACTAGGCATATGTTTATATAAATGAAACCTTAAGTATTATTTGATTCATTAAATGAAAGTTTATAATGAATAAGTGATAATTAATATGAAATCATGATCATATAATTATTATTTAATAAGTCTTATGGTATTTTTTTAAAATAGTATTTTCAGTTTTTACCAAAAAATAAGCTTTTTTAAAAAATTAAAAAAAATACCCTGAGAATATTTTGACATGATGAATCAAAATATAAAGTTTATTTTTTAAAATAAATTTACTAAAAGTGTTTAATTTTAATTATTTTTATATTCTCTTAGAAATCGATAAAAAAAACCCTTTTGAAGAAAACATATATTTGAATAATAAAATGACTTTAAAAAAAATTAAGTTTTCATTTACTGAGAATAATTAAAATTTTATTGAATATAAAATTCCTATTTATTTCATTATATAGTTTTTATTTTTCTCAACCTCCAATTTAAAGGCTATTTTACAATAGTCGTGTAAATATAATAAAATTTTGGAGTTCTTTTATGCCTGGTGTTTTGTGAAATGAACAACATCAGACAAGTTTTTATTTTAATATACCTATGTGTAAAAAATGTTGTGAATTTAGGGGAGTGGTTTTTGGATAGTGGTAGTAATGAGGTAGTGGTCTTTTTGGGTGACTATTATGTTTGTTCAACGTAAAACCTATGTTTTGGATTTTTTGGTAATATGATATTCACTATATTTTCTGATTATTTAATATGTGACTCCACTCATGTCAGGTAACCTGATCGATGAATAGATTAGGACATGGGATTTGAGTGTTTTCAAAAATATTCAGGTTTTAGATGGTCTAGAAGGTTGGTCACTCTCTCCTCCTCATTCTCTTTCCAGATGTAGTAAAAGTTTTTATGGATAAGTATAGTTATATATATTACCTATAATGGATAGTGGTTATAGTATGTGTATTATATATGAAATGGTTTTTGATTATAGTGGAGTTTCATTCTGGGGGCCATGCATAGTATGAGGAGCACACAAGGTTGATGTCCTTGAGGTTCAGGATCCCCTAATGTGGTGAAAATGACATATGAATTTGTGATGTGGTGATGTGGAATGTGGTAATGGATGTTTTGTTATTTTTATGATATATAATGTTGTAATTCATATATGTTGATATGGAAAGGATTATAGAACAAGACACATGTCATTAAAAAATGAGATCGATAAGAACACTGGGGAATATGATGTGGGGTTCCTTCTTGAAAAACATTATTATCCAAATATATTACTATACATATATTTGATATTGTATGAGTTAGATTTTGTTAGGTTGCGTGATAATTGAACTACTATATGTTTCAGCTAGTTCTATTATTTATTAATCATGGAATTATTATTCTGTTTCAATATTTTCTTGAGATGTTTTGTGAAGGATCCTACTGAGTATACTTGCTTCCTCACCCATATATATATATTCTCTTTTTCAGTTTTGTAAGAGTGAGTAGTTGACTGAGAGGGAAATTATAATTTCCATTCATATATAATATATTAAATTCATTTCATAAGATTTTTATTTTGGAATTTTATTTTAGTGACATTATCTATGTATGACATTTACATGAATTGTGTATTTCATTTTATTTTAAACCATATGGTGTTGTTTGGTGTTATAACATTATTCTTAGGTTATATGAGGGTATTTTGCCTAATTTGTTTGTTTTATACCCTCTATTATATTCTACAACCCAAGTATTATTAGAGGTGGGCATCAACTCTCACACTCATTGTAGAACCATGAGATTTTATTATCAAATTCCCATTAAATAATTTTTTTTAATATTTTGTTTGATACCCAACACATAACTAAAATGAAATATGATTTATTTTATTATGATGAAATATTAAAATAAAATATAAACAGTAATAAATTACAAGAATATAATACAAAACATTATTATGAAAATTATAATAAGAATAAATCCATAGGTAAATAAAAATAACATGGACATAAAATCATTATCCTTGTTTTTTATGGAGATCATAATCTCGATTGAAACTATGGAAATAAAAAAAGAATTTTAAATATAATATAAATGTTTTGAGAGCTTCAAATTAATAGGATTAATGATTCTAAGAGTGAATATAAGGCTATATATAGAAATAAAATCTGACCAATATATATATATATATATATATATATATATATATATATATATATTGGTGAGTAGTATTTTGGTCTTCGGAAATATTGTCGGTGGTAATATGTTTAGTGGATATATGGGTATTGGTATGAATATATTAAATAGTTATACTAGTTTTGATTAATTTTTAGTAAAAATTGTAAAATAATTTAATTAAATAATATTAATAATGAAACAAAAAAATTAATTAGAATATTTTATTATTATAATATATTTTTATGTTCTACATATTGTTCTTGTTAGTATTATTAAATTATTATTAGATAAGTATGCCAAATTTAATAATTTATTTTAAAATATAGATATAATTTAATTTTTAGAATATTATTAATTATTTTTAAGGATATGGGATTAAAATCATTAAATAATCAAAGGGGTATTTAAAAAAAATTAAAACTATTTTTTACTTTTATATTAATAAAATAAATTTATAACATTTAGAGGATTTTTATAATAAACATTCTCAATTTCTAAAATAATTTACTTACAATAATTTATTTATTAATTGATATGAAATAGGGTTTAGAGCACATAATGATAAAAAATAATTTTTTATAATAACTATTTTTCATATATATTATATTTTTTCATTAAAAATATGAATTAATACATTTTAGAAATTTAATTATGTTAAATAATGTCTTTATTTTTAATAATCAGATCAATATTATGTTAAGAAGTTAATTTCATTTTTTGGAATAAAATATGTTATAGAGGTAATAATTGAGTCACCATGATAATGGATGAATGACGTAAAATTGTGTTAAACTGATTGGTAAAGACATAAAATATCATAAAACCATATCCATGAATGTGTGGATGAAGGATTTATTGACCAAAAAAGTCTCATGAACATCATTTGTCCCCCTTTTATCTAATTAATTTTTAATATTACAACCTTATACATTAAAGAAAATATATTAGTGTAAATTCCACTAAAAATTCACTAATAAAAGGACCCATCCTCTACCCCTCCAAACCCAATCTTTTCATTTTCATCTATCTTTATTTTTTATTCCTTTAACCCAAAATCCATGAATCGATAATCATAAATACCATATTTATATACCATATTTCAAATGAATCGAAGAAACCCAATATCAACTATCGACAATTACAATATCACCAAAATGTATAGAGACACATAAATTCAAAGAAACCTTTTTCTATATTATTATTAGAGAATTAGGGAAAAGAATATACTAACAAGTATCATGTATTTATCATACAATGGAAATTTATCCACTTTGTAAGAAACCACATAATCTATAATAACACTTCAACATCTCAAAAAAAACTCTCCACACATAAATATTTTAAAGTCATATCATGTGTCATACTTTTATTCACAACCAAGGGAAATGGAAATATAAGAAGAGTGATATAAACCTCTTGGTAAGGCAAATATTATATCAAAAGCAGTCTTTTTATTGTCTTAGAAGGAATTATATGGTGGAAACAAATGATAATCAATTAATTACATTTAACTGATCATATAATATTGAATGAATCCATGGTTAACAATATACATAAGCACTTGGAAAACATTAACTAAATTCATGGGGTTGTAATTCATAATTAATGATGTATTTTACCATTAATACCTCATCCAATACATCATTATTATTGTTAAGGTCAAAGAAAATAAATAATTATTGATGTTAAGGTATCAACCAATCCATCAATCTTGAATTGAGTACACGTACACAAAATGAATAAATATTTTCTCTCATAATACCAACTTATTCATAGAGTGGAAATATAATATCAATCCCCACTCATCACTTCATTATGTCCAAAGCATTCACCACGTTAATTGTATAAATATCAATTCAATGAATACCTTATTTTTATTAGTAATCATTAATCATACATATTTAGATAGAACTTCAGATAATATTAAGAACATTTGAGGTAACAAATAAACAGACCCCATTCACATAATGAAGTTAGATGGTTAAAAAAATTAATAATCTTCCATGAGTAATCAATTGACATCCATATCAGAATAAAATGTATCCATATTTTCATTATTTCTTCAATCAATAAATGGAACATATTTCAATGTAATCATCCCTAAAACTAACACCATATTGAGAAATGGATATGTAATTATGTATATAGCTTCTTTAATCAATATACATAAAGAATATAGGTAAAAACACTTCAATCAAGTGAATGAAGTATATAGTGTTCATATAAGAAAGGAATTGGATGGAAAATATTGTATATAATAGAGAATGATTTGGAAATAAAAATCTAGTGATTGATCTAAATAATTTTATTCCCCTAATGTAATATAATACGAGATGGTTTATAAAGTATTACATATCAAATAAATAAACTACCAAAAGGAATTATATTCGGAATTTGAATAATATATCAATGAAAAAAATTGAGATGCAAACACTCTTACAGAAATGGTAATGTATGAATTAAAATAAAAAGAGCGTAATATATTAAAATTAATAAATAATTAAATGAAATATATTCACTATACTTAAAAGAAATTGGGAAATGAATACACCATATAAAAATAATATGACATGAAAAATCAACCATGTCTCTTGAAATTGAAAACAGAGAAAAAATATACTTATTACTTTCGAAACATTGGAATCACAAACCCTTATGGGATAGAATGTTAAATGAAACATTAAATACCATGATTAATTATAGTATCATAATGTGAAATATTAAATTAGGTTTTAGATTCAAAATAAAAATAAAATATGGTATATATTATGAAATAAGACTCAAGGAATTGAAATTTGAGGCAACGAAATCTTTACCCTTATTCATGACTTCTAATTAAGTACACTAATCCCCATTATAAAAAATAGCTATCATAATCACCAATTTATGTAACTTATTAATTTCTATATGCTTCTAAAAGTATTATTTATAATTATTTTCTATATGTATATTAGCTACTTATTTTATGTTTTAAATAATGGGTGTGAGTAATGTTGAACATTTTGATCTAGTTTCATAATAGCATTGTTGTTATTCATTATTATTTATAATTTCGTCATTCCTAGATCAATGGAACTATAATTTATGTTTTATAATTATTTATAACATTAAAATTTCATTCAATTATAGTTTTGGTTTTGATCCTTAATGATGAAATTAGTGACGAGCATGTTTCAATGAATTTGTTGGAACAAATGCTAGTTCATTAATTCATGTGTTTAAAATTAATGTTTCCATTATAAAATCAAAATAAAATCTATATTTTATTATATATATCATATATTATATGTAAATAAATTTTCATATTAATCTATGTTTTTTTTATATCATTACTCTTTTCGGTGTTTAGACGAAACCAAAGATGAATATACCATAATTAATGAATGATTATGATTACAAAAGTGGATTATTTTAGAAATAATATCAATATTTTCGAATAATAATGATATTATTAAGATAATTTTATGGTTTTTAATAGTTTTTTAATTTTTTAAAATAAGTATTAATTAAACTCAAGGAAAAATGATATATGATAATTTGTGGAGTTGGTAGAAAATACAACACACAATTAATTTTTTCATTTTTCAAAGAATGACAGGGAAGGAAGTTGGATTATAATTTTAAATTCATAAAAAAATTATTTTTTATTTTTTATTTATACTTTAATTTTTCTCTTATATATAAAAAATATATGGGGTCTTGAAAAATTGAATTTGTCACTTCATGGAGGTGGCAGTCTTGACAATTAATGATTGGTGATTTAATTTTTTATAATATAAAATGGGAAAGGATGATAATAGTTTTTACTTTATAATAATATCATATAATATTAAAAAATAATTATTTCATTATATATTAATTATAAAATTATATTTTCTAAATTATTAATGAAAATAAAAGAAGTTATTTAAAGACATACTCACACTAAGGACATGAGATTTCCCTTGGAAGACTCCTAGGAAATTGAGGTATTAGGAAAATAAAATTAAACCATAGACGTAAGGACAAAGAAGATGAACCAAAATAATGAGAAAACAAGGAAATTTAAATATATAAACTCCTTTTTTGTGGTCTTGGATGGCTGGTGAGAGACCCTTTTTATATAGGGTGAGAATAGATTTTTTTTGAAATATTTGTACTTAATTTAATGAGGGAACATGTTTCACTTGTCAATAATACCTAAATCGGTAAATAATGGAGTGAGTGATGAGATAAGTTATATAATACCACAACTAGTCATTTTTACACATGTTCTAATCATGTTTATATGTCCATTACTATTCAAATATTCATTTTTACCATTTTTTGTTTTACTATGTTAAATTATTTTATTAAAAATAAATAAATTTGAAATTATTACATATTCTAAAACTAATGATTACTATTATGATATAAGTATAATACGATAGATTTTATATTTTTAGTAATATCAATTTTATCATTAGATCATGTAGCGCGTAAAAACACAATTTTAGAAAATATGTACTTTTACGTATAAATATTATGTGTAGGATAAAATTGAAAATAAATTTTCATTTCATGATAAAAAATAATTTATAATAAATGAAATAAATTTTATATGTCTTTAATATCATGATAAAACCAAATTTAACAGAAAAAATATTTAATTAAAATAAATGATTTTAAAAGTTTCTTCTATTGAAAGATATTACATAAGTATTTAAATATAAATCATAGTTTTTATAAATAAAATATTGAATTTTTAAATTGATTAGTTATAATCCATAAATAAATATTTTTTCAATTATTGGGTTTTATAAAATTAAATTACCTTCTTATATAATTATAAATCTATAAAATTTATAATTTTGGTAAAAACTATATTTTCAATATTCACCTCTAAATAATCGATAATAAAAAAT
This sequence comes from Viscum album, assembly GCA_963277665.1. Taxonomy (NCBI): domain Eukaryota; kingdom Viridiplantae; phylum Streptophyta; class Magnoliopsida; order Santalales; family Viscaceae; genus Viscum; species Viscum album. Next base: position 369,651,324 of record OY728146.1, read on the forward strand.
ACATAAAATTCAAATCAAGATAATATATTTACTAAAAATACAAATATTAATTCAATTTGTTAAAATAAAAATTCAAAAATTTTGAATTCAACTTTTAATCATAAACATATAAATATAATGAATATTTTTTTCAATCGAATATAACTTTTTTTAAAAATATTAACTCTTCTTAATCATATTTCATATCAATTACTAATCAAATTGGTTTGGATATAATTTTTGTATGAATTATATATTTTATCTATAATATTTTTATTTTCGAAAAATAATGTTTATAAAAAAATTTAAAAGAGTTTTTTATAACATATATTTGTTGTTTTAATTACAAGGCTACCAAAATTTAATTTTTATTGATTCCTTAGAATAAATAAAGACCAATATTTTTTCCACACATATTTTATAATTAATTTACATTAATTTTTTCTCTAAAATTATATGGATACATTTTAACTATTATATAATATTCTTTTGTACAAGGCCTTTCAATTTTATGTGTGAAGAAAAATATTGACCACATTAGGTTTTAAAGAAAAAAATATTTTTAAATATTCAATGGGTGTTACATGCCCCCATTAAATAAATTGTTTCTCTTAAATCTTTATTAAGAATAAATAATAAATTTAGTTAAGGATTTCAAAATTATATGAAAAAGATAAGATACAATTTCAAATGAGGTGTGAACTATATTATCTTAGTTACACCTTAGATACTAATACATTCCCTCTACCTCATTAACCAATTGGTTAATATTTTCGAGAAAAAAATCTATGTTGCCTCCTTTTCCACCCCTGAGGAATCTTTAAATTCTATTTTAAAATTTAACTTTGTGATTATTACAAAATTTTTGACAGAAAGGATATTAAAACATTATTCCTTCACCATCTTTATCACCTAAACACCCATGTGACTCATCCATCAAATAATTGGTTTTTTGGGAAAATTAACAATGTTCATGATGAAAATATTAATTTTTTATATCTATTTTTGAGTAATCATAATATTTTTCACTCCATATCATACTTGGTTAGGTTTCTCATGGGTAAAAGCTTTGTATTATACCTAGAATCGATTTTGAACGTGGTTTATTCATGATTCTTCATTTATTGAAACCAAAAGATGTTATTAATTGGTGAACACGAATTAAAACCATAATATAATTATTGTAAGATAATTACATGATACATTCAACCTCAAAATGCCTTATTATTCAATATTGTGTAATTACCTTTTAGTTCAACATAAATAAATCTCAGTTCAATATAGTTTTATTTAGTTCATACTCTATTATGTTCATTAACAAAATTCTATAACATTATAAATCATTTTGAATGGGTATTAAAGATAATTTGATTAATAAATGTCTATCCCATGGGATATTCAATCATAGTGTACAACCTTAGTCCCAATCATTGTGGTAGAGAGTTGATATTGAGTTAATACTGAATCAGAATTTTTCTGAGTGGTTACCCCTAGATGCATATATGCTACTACCAGATCCACTTTCTAATGTCTATACAGGGTTGTAATTTCTTCGAGAACCACAAAATTTCTATTTTTTTCTATAACTTCATGATGTTATCCTATAATTATAGTTATCCCTATATCATTAACTTATTTTATCTTATCATAATCTCTAGAATATTAATTATTACATCAACCAACCTAAAGGGTTATCTATACATTTGAAATTATGATCAACATTAACCTATAAACCACTAAATTATCCTCAACTAACATCCTAACTTCAAAATATTTCTAACCCCTCATTTGTTACCAATTGTAAAGCTCGGGATATGAAATCCGAGATTTGGTGATCATAAAGGCCTTTTTTATTATACATTTGAAATGAACTGAAGCTACTTAATTTTTACATCCAATAATAACAACATCACCGACTAACACTGAGTGACATAAATTTTATGAAAATTTTTGGTTTTCAGTTTTAGAGAGTTAGGAAAAAATAACTACAAAATCTCATGTATTTATTATCAAATGGATATTCTTTCTAATATATAAAAAAATAGTTAATCCATAATAATTCATAAACATCTCCGACAAATGTATACACATATATTACCCTTCTATACATCTAATGTTTAATAATTTTCATCATAACCAGGGAAAATTGAATCAGAATATGGGTGATCTTTAATACTGAGTAAGTATAAATATATATCAAATGAAATAATGTAATGGACTCTTCATGGACAATATGGAAGGAAACAAATGATAATCCTGTAATTTCATTTAACTGATCAAATGATCTTGGAAAACAATAAATTTTTAATAATATAATAAACACATGGAAACTAATTACTAAATTAATTATGATGGAATGCATAATGGAAAACAAATATTACCATTAAGGCCTCATCCAAAACATCATTTTTTCAACAAGTCCATAACTAGTAAATCGTTCTTACCATAGTGGTCACAAGAAAAAACATTATTTCATTGGGTAATCATACACCAAATACCCAAACAATTTATCCCGAGACACCTAATAATGCACTGAGGGGGGTATATAATACCAGGCCCACCCATCACTTCTCTATGTCCAAATAATTCACCATGTGAATGACATTAATATAAATTATATTCACATTCAACATTCCTTAGCAATCAAAAAACATCTATATTGAGTTACTAACATACAAAATGTAAAAAACCATTCTAGCTAATAAATTAAAATTGTTCATACAGTTAAATAAGTTTGTTGGATATACAATAAACAAACAGAATTCATGATAAATCAATAATTATCTATATTTTAAGAACATGTATATGGATATTACATATTTCCACAATCAAAAGATAAAAGATAATTCTATTTAATAATACCTCAAACTAACATTGTAAAGAGTATGGATATAGATTATTCTTAATTATTTACCAAATCAATAGATGTTTAGAATCCATTTGAACACCCTTAAATCAAAAGAAGTAAAACTAGGTTTTTCACATATGAAACACATTGTAAAAAAAATAACAAAAATAACAGTGGATGATTTGGAAGGAAAAATTATGTAATGGATCCCCATGAGTATAATTCCCTAATGTGACATAGTATGATAAGATTTAGAATTTAATACATAGAAAATATATAGTCCAAAAAAAATCAGACATGTGTAGAATATGAATCATATATTAATGAAAAAAAATTGAGATGCAAACACTATAATCGCAATGGTATCATAAGAATGAACACAACATTAAAGTAATTACAGGAAATTAAGTAGATATGAAATTATTGATATTATTTATAATTATAGTCAATATGGAAGTGGATACACTATATAAAATAAAATATGGTTTGAAATATAAAACATGTCTCATGAAGTTGAATATTGAGAGAAATAAAATTTATGACATTAGAAACTTTAAAATAAAAATTTCATAATGGATATAATTTCAAATGAAACTTAAAATAACATGGATAATGTGATTATAATGGCACAAAATAATAAATAATTTATTATATACACCATACAAAATAAAAAAATAACTAATATATAAAATATTTCTCTAGGTATTGACCTTTTTTATAAAAAACCCTTACCTTAATTCCTAACATCCACTATAACTCATGAATCTCATGAATAAGATAAATAACTATCATAATCACAAATTATAGAACCTATTACATATCTATATCAATTTTTAATCATTAGTTTTAATTATTTTATACATTTATATTAGTTTTTTATAATTTATTTTCAATATCGTATGTGGGTAATCCTAATCATTTTGAACTAGTTACATACTAGCATATTTGTTCATAATTCATCTCTTAATTTTCACCATTCTCATATCATACAAGTTATTTGAATTTATCTTTTATAATATTTTATAATGTCATAATTCAGTTTTATGTTATTTTCTATTATGATCCTTAAATATGAAATTTATAATGATCATGTTTTGTTGATTTTCCATGAACATGCGTTGGTATGTTAATTAGTGAGATTGAAATTGATGTTATCATTGTAAAACCAAAATAAAATATTTATTTTATTATGTATATAATATATTATTTTTAATTAATTTCACATATTCATACATGATATTAATTTGTATCATTATTCTACTGTGTTTTTAAAATTACCTAAACTTATACATATTGTAATTAGTGGAGGATTATGATTGTGAAATTGGTTTATGTTTGGAATAATATCATAATAATAGAAGAATAATGATGTGATTTACATACTATTAATTACATGAATCTTATTTGGACATGAATTTATAAATAATAAATAAAATACATGAAAAATAGAAAAATTTACTTCGTTCAGTCTGTAGTTCTCACAATTCATTGTTTACATTTTCATTTCTAGAAAAATGAGAGTAAAACTGGTGGATTATATTTTTTATTGTAAATTTTTTTTTTATATTTTATATTTCGTATTTATCCTTCAATTTCACCTTTATAACTATCTAATATAGGCAATGGGGAAAACATAAGTCGTCTCTTCAGGGGGGTGGAAGCACACACACTACAAAAATGACTTTTTCATTTTACAAAATAGAAAACAGTAAATGAGGTTAATAGTTAATCATTTAGAATAATAAAATTATGTATAAAAAACATAAAAACTTATTTTTGAATTATAAAATTATATTTGGAAATTTAAGAATGAAATCAATTGAATTTGGGGAAATGAATCACATTGAGGAGTTCAGATTTCCCTTGGAACACTCCTTAGAAGTTGAAGTCACATTCCAATATCTTATAAAAAGTTGCTAAATGAAAAGGAATATAATTATTAGTTAAGTAATAGGGGCCTATTTATATTAGGAAATATAATTTTGGGATTATTCTTGAATAAGTGGTGAGAATACGCTTTTATAAGTTGTGCGAATTACATTTTTTAAAATGTTTCAACTTAATATAAATAGAGAACGTGTTTTAAATTTAAATAAAACTAAAAATGGAAAATAATGGACCATGGGATGATATATGGCCTATAATCCATCATCCATTCACATTAACACTTGTTTTAAACATGTTTCTAAGTCAATTAATCATAAAATATTCACTTTTATAATTTTTGGAATGAACTTAGTAACAAATCTTTACCAAAGTAAATTTCAATTAATTCAAAAAGTGAAATAGCCATTATTAAATATTTTGAAACTACATATTTAAATAATTAAATTAATATAATAACATAAAATATATATTATTAACAATATCAATTTTAACATTAGAACATATAACGCATAAAACCCCATATTTAGAAATTGTATTTTGAACCTTAAAATGTATGTGTAGGATAAAATTTTCACTATATATGTTTTTAATGATTAGAATTGGTTTATTATAAATAAAATAAATTTTATGTTTCTTTCATCTCAATCCAAAATGTAATATTACAAAAATAAAATATATATACAACTAAAACACCATAATATTTTCATTTATTGAAAAATTTCAATTAATTCCAAAAACTATAAACAATAGGTTTTTGACACTCAATATAGTATTTAGAAAATGATTTTTTTTACAAATGAAATAATAATTTAATCAATTATAAGTACTCATAATGTTATATTTCTTTATTATATAATTATATATCAATAAAATTTTAGTTTTGGTAAAAATGATATTTTTACTATTCAAATAAAGAACTATTATTTAATAAAAATGTAACAATTTAATCCCAAGATATTAATGTTATTATAAATCCAAAAATAAATTAAATTTATTCACATAAAAATACCATGTTTTATAATTTAAATTTTATAAAATATATAAATATAAAAGGAAAAATGTTTTCATATAAAAATAACATTATAGAATATATTGAATAACCTTATTCTTATTTCCTATTAATTATTTATAAAATTGGTTTTATTATATTATTAGAATAATAAAATATATTTTCTCTATAATATATTTATTTTCATGGAATCAAGTATATATAATCTAATTTTAGAATGATTGGTTTTTATAGAATAAATCGGTGTTATTAGTTACCTAGATACACTAATTAAATTTCCTTCCCTAACATTTCATTAATAAATATAATTATTTTTATTTCCAGATATATTTCATAATTCAGTTACATATATTTTTATGATCCAATTCTATGGCTATATTTTAACAGTTATATAATATTTTGTGGTTCATCATGGTTTACTGTTTCTTGTGAATAATGTTATAAAACACATTAGCTTGAAAAGGGAAAAAATATTATTTAATTCTTGTGGTGGTATATGATTATTTTCTCATTTTCACCTCCCAAGTCATTCTTATGCATTTGGTAACCTATGGTTTCAAGAAGAAGTCCAAAATCCTTCTAATGGAACTCGTGTATAGAAGGAGTAAATTAATCAATGTACCTAGTTCGTTATAATATTTATCAATTACCTTTTCATATAAAATATATATAAATACTATTATTCATATTAATGATGTTATATTAACATCATTATGCTTCTATGAAAATTATATTACTATTATATAACTCTATACTCTTACTCATTCATTATTATAGCATGTATATATAAAATATGTTTTAAAAATATCATTATTTTTATCATGAAAATATATCATGACATTAATATTGGTTATATATGATATTAAATATTAATTCCTTTCAGTAATATGATTCATTAATGATAACAAAAAACAATTAATGATCATTATAAACTAATATGATGTTAGTGGTAAATTACCAAAAACACACTCATCATGGATTATATTTTTGCAAATCATACCTATACCGTCAATAAAATTAATATGGGATTGCATAAATCAATAAAAAATAGTGATCTCACTACCATGACTAATCTTGGGATGATGATATTGGTATAATGTGACGAGGAACAACATCACCATTGTGAAACACATAAAAATGATCAAAATAAAAAACATCCTATAATGATAAAAATAAAAACATATTAAAACATGTTTACTAAATGATTATTATAAAATTATATAAAAGTTAATATTAATTAATAAGGTTATGAAATAAGTGATCAGTATGGTTATGTTTATTATATAGGGGGTAGAATAACTTTAATGGAAGTTGGGAGTATAGTTAAGTTGTATTTTCTAATATCACTATGAAATCAAGGTTGATTCTGATTCAACATCAATTTGGATGAATTGTATATTAGGTTTTTATAATAAAATAAATTTTATTCTCATCTATTTATTTATATTTTTTTCATGTATTCTTACCATTTCACCCCCCCCCCCTCGATCACAATTCAATTGAAAGGATGTTTGTAAGTGGAGTCAACCTTATCTGTTCCTTTTGATCTACAATATTTATTAATCATGTCTATATTCATTATATTGTTTCAAGGACGTAATTATATATACTTATATGATTTAATAAAGTTATTTTAAAATTTCCTTGACACAATTTAGAAAATAATGAAGGGAATATTTTTTTAGGTTTTCTGTATGAATCATTTTCTATTTACTTTGAATTTATTTACACAAGCGTGGAAATAATATTACTTTTTAATGTTCTTTGAATTTACTCAATACCTATAATTTATAACAATTTTATATAATAATATTCCACTCTATGTGTTATAGTATTTCCAATGTATTTTATATTCTAATTTTATATAATTTATTTTCATTTAAAATAAATTTTATAAAAAATGATATTTTTAAAAATTTTCCAATGGAATTTTTTAATTCCCTTATAAAAGTGATTTTCATACATTTCATTATCCATTAAAGATTATTATTCTTCACTAGGGATATTATCTAAGGATATCATCGACAATTTTTCTATAAATGTTTTACGACATAGATTTATAGATGTTTTCATGAAACCCTTTTATTTCTCATTTTTTAATCAAGATATTATTGTATTATGAATCGTTTCATGATTAATTGTAAAAAATGTGTATATATTATTCCTATAAGATGTGTGAGCCTGATATAACCCTCCAATTCATTGGGAAAATTATATACCTCATGATATAATTTGAGGGAATCATTTTATTTTCTTATATCATAATTTCTGGTAATCATTTTGTTCACTCAATTATTTATGGGTGGGGATCATAGGGTTTTCTAACAAAGTTATGATATCCATGCCTTATACATGCACCACATATATGATTATTTCATATTATGAGGCTCATGATTATTGAATCATGTTTCCACATGTATATTTCTCATTTATTATGTTATGCTAGAATCTTTGTGTCATGACTTGTAATTTTATTATAAATGTTTATTAGGTATGATTATCTTAGGTTATGTTCATTCTCCTGGACTAATCTCTAATAAACACATGATCATATTATGTTCACTTTTTACCTTATATTATTATATATTCTCTTTACCATTATCAGGAAACTAATCTCACCACATTGTTATGTTTCCATTCCACAAGTTATGAAAAAGAGTATACTATATGATGTATCAAAAAATGGTATCATGTGAAATGAATAATTGTGGAAATGTTATAGAATTATTTTAAAATAAGAAATCATATAACTAATATCCAAAGACATTAATCCTTTGAGTTTTAGGATTGTGTGAATTTGTTAGTTTAAATAGTTAATATATAGAAATGGTGTAAAATATATATTTTATTATACTTGGTTAATTTCACATGGTATCAAATAATTTTTCTCTTGTTTATAAATATATAATTGAATCTAGGAGTGTTTTTCTAGTTTTTATTAGTTGGTATCAAAGTGGGAATCAGTTATTTTAGGATATTAGGATATAAAAAATAATAGGATATAACATAAAACCAAAAACAATATCCAATTTAGTCTATGAGTAACCAAAAATATCATAGGTTATAATGAAGGTTTCGTAATATATATCATATTAGGATTGATTAATCTTATTACTTTATTTATTACACTAATTCTTTCCCTTGATACTCATACAAACCTTTTTTATTAAAGAAAATCGACAAAAATATGTGAAATCAAGTTAACAATGAGTTTATTTACTAATGAAATGATAGTCCCAATGAGTATACAAATGTGGTGGGGGTGGAGTGAAAACATTTATTTAAATTCTTTCTCATGTTAAAAAAATTAAATTGAACCATATTGAGCTTTTGAACACCCAAAATAATGAGAAACACAATATTTATTCTTATATTTATCAATGAAAACTGACCTTTTGGGGATCATCTAGTCCCTTAATTATTGTGAAATGGATTGAACTAAATAGAAAGATTTATTTTAATATTAAATGATCTAATAAAGACGAAGAAATTTTGGTTTTTTATCAATTGGTATGTGATGAATACTAATGATGTACCCTATTTAAGACTATTAAGAATGATATATAAATCAATTCCATGATTCCAGAGGTGATAATGTAAATTTTTTTAAATAAATATTATCCTTAAACACTTCACACTAAAGTGGATAGGGAATTAATTGAGTTTATGTAAAAAGAATAAATGTTTATTAGAACCTAAGATGTAAACAGTACACGATTTTCTAGAAATTAATATGGTTTTATCGATGACCCTAAAAGGAAGATAAAAAAAAGTAATTATTGTCGTAAAATCCAGTATCTATAAAGAATTCAATATAAGGGACTTTGGTAACAATGAACAAATGTTTTGGTGTTCCCGCAGGTTATAAATGGTTATTAGTGACTACTATTAATCTCATTATATTGGGGATAATATAAAAAATAAATTTGAAAAAAATAAAATGATAAAACCCATATAGAAAAGAAAATTAATCTACTAATATACTAATAGTGTGAGAATAATCAAGGGTATATGTACCCAATGGAGTAGATTAATTCTTTAATTGATGAATATAAGGCCTTAAATAACATTAATTTTGAGATATATAAAGAATTAAAATAATCACGAACCTTATGTATCACCCACACTCCAATACATTATTTTTTTTTAATATAATCATTATGAAAACCCATGAACCAATCCAAGGGTTAATGAAAAGATCAACCATAGTAACCTCTTATGATAAGTGATTAAGGGAGAGTTTATTCAACCAAAACTATTGATGTAGGTCACAAAAATGAAATGGTGTAAGATACACTCATATCCACTCCAAATCTTAAAATATCTTATTGAACAATGGATCAAACCACTCCTTCACATCTAGGAAGTTTTCAACGAGCATGAAATCACAAACCCAATGATTATATACTAAATTATATGTTAAAAATTTCGAGTCATATGATGATTTCAAACAATTTCTATAATAATTCTCTGATTCAAATTTGTGGTTATGTGCTTCTATAAAATTGTGTTATTTTCCATTTTTCAAATTTGATATAATTTTTGGTACATATTTGTTATATCTATATAGTTTTTTCCTAAAATATCAATATAAAAAACTCACATTTTATATCCCATATAATCTTATGATCATCTATTTGTGTAAGGATAATTATAAACACCCTATGGGAAGTACTTCCATTTTATATGCCTTAATATGAAATCATTAGGCGTATCAAGATCAAATGGTTGAGGATAACATAAATATTAGTGATGTAATATCATGTTACTATTTTTTAGGATATCCTCAACACTCGTTATTGATCATGATTTGGTTGGGGCTTGTATGGGGTTTTTTCGGGTGAAAATTTGAAATTTTTGGAATTTTATACGTTGTGCACAGTTGCAGCATGATTTTCTCAAAAGATGAACCTATCTAGTAAAAAACATGTAACTCTAGGTATTTGGAGTTTCTATAGTTAATTCATGGTTTAACAAGAAATGTTCCCACCTGGTAGAAACCATGAACCCTATTATAGGGGTTCATTTTTGGGGAACATTGTTTTTCTAACTATGCGGCCCAACCCAACATATCATGCTTGTTGTAATTTCTAATTTTTTTTAAAAAAATTCTATAATACCCTTTCTATCTCTTCCTTGAACCCAAATCCTAATTTAATGATTTTTTTGAGATAAAACGATATCAATAACGACCAATATTCGCAGATGTACAAATGCAAAGCCACGAAGGAAAATTGTCCAGCCCGAGCTGGTTGGCCTCCATGGGCCCTGATGTTGCGAACTGGTGGGCCGCATTGTTGCCTTCTCTTGTGGTAAAGGAGAAGGTGCAGAATGAAAATCATTGGAAGAGCGAGAGAATTCTCTTGATGATGAGGCCAAATGACTGGATTCCGCCGTTGTTTTGGTTAATGGCATCGATCACGGTGAGGCAGTCAGATTCAATGCAAATATCAACCCAGACATGTTCCAAATCCAGCATCAAAGCTTCTAGGGTTGCATTAGCCTCTACAACAGCAGGTTCCCAAAAGGCCTGATGTGACTCATACATTTCTGCGATGATTTACCCCATATGATTTCGGGCCAGGAGACCGAGGGAGACAAGTCCATCCTTTAGGAGAGATGCGTCCATGTTGATCTTAAGAACACCTTCTATTGGGGGGGTCCATTGAGGGGGACAGGAGGGGGGAGCATCAGGCCTTTGTTTTCTATTGTGGTGATTGCATCCCTCGATCCATGAGGTGGCCTGTTCAATCCAGAATTCAAGAGGTTTATGCTTGTGGTGGAAGAAAACATCGTTACGCCATACCCAGATGATCCAGGATAGGGTGCAAGAAGACCCTGCCTTAGTTGCTGAGAGGGAATAACACCATCGCACCAGGAGAGCGGGGAGGTCAGAAGCCGTATCCAGCGATGCATCGGGGGTTGGGGCCCACTTATTCCATATTTCCATAGCTTCTGGGCATTGAATTATGGAATTCAAGGGGGTATCTAGGATGTTCGGGAAAAACGGACAGTAAGCGGCATTGTACATATGTCGGTACGCGAGAAGGCTCATTTTTTGGAGGGTTCCCAAGCAGACCTGCTACCAAAAGTGTCGTATTTTTGGGGGGACTTTGAGCTTCCAAAGTGATTTCCATGGTCCCTCATTCCGGTCGGTTGTGTGGTTTCCAAGAGGAAGCCTGTATTCAGATCTCACTGTGTATTCTCCTGATATGTTGTTTCACTAGAAGAGATGGTCAGGGACTGCGTCAGGGACCTAGGGGATGCTTAGGATAATTCTTTGGTCTCTTTCATTAAACCATTCCAAAATCTTATCCACACACCACCCCGTTCCTTGGTCGGAAAGGAGGCTTCGGACAGTGGCGTCTTCAAAGCCTGGTTGTGCGTGGGATGTAGCTCGCATACCATCTGTATCAATCAGGCATGGGTCAGACCATATGTTAACAGATTTTCCATCCCCAATCCTCCATCCCAGTCCTTTTTCCAATATCTTTCGGGCCCCCAAAATGCTTCTCCAAAGGAAGCTAGGACGCGGGCCAAGTGAGGAAACCTGGAAGTCTGTGTGGGGAAAGTACTTAGCTTGTAAAACCTGCTTACAGAGGGATGATGGTCGGTAAATTGGGTGACATCCATGCTTGGCCAACAGTGCGTCGTTAAAGAGAAGAAGATTCCGGAATCCCATCCCTCCCTCAATCTTGGGGATGCAAAGTTTCCCTCATGCCCTCCAGTGGGGTCTATTTCTTCCATTGTTTTTCCACCACCAGAAGTTGGCAGTGCGTGTATGGATCTGGGTGACGATGGCTCCCGGGAGCTTAAACAGGGACATAAAATAGCTTGGGATAGACTGGATGACAGCTTTAATGATGGTCTCTTTGCCTGCTTTTGAGATTCTCTTTGGGGTACAGCCATGAATTTTCTTCTCAATCTTGTCCACAAGAGATGCAAAAATTTCTTTTTTGGACCGGCCAATTACCGTGGGTAGCCCGAGATACATTTGGTGTTTTTCAACCATATGTATGCCATCTGTTGCGTAGAGTTAATCTCTCTTGGGGCGAGGCACCCCTGCACTGAAAGAGATTTCTGAGTTTCTATGATTGATTGATTGTCCAGACGCCCTCTCGTACTGATGGATCACATGACTGATCACCTGACATTCATTAATAGTTGTTCTGGAGAAGAGGAGGCTGACGTCAGTGAAAAAGATGTGCGACACTGGTGGAATGATGCGATAGATCTTTTCCCCATGAATAGTTTTAGCGGATGCATCCCTGGATAAAAGGTTGGAGAAGACATCATCCACCAAGATGAAGAGAAAAGGGGAGAGGGGATCTCTCTGACGCAGGCCGCGGGATGGCACAAATCCTTGAGTGAGCTCCCCATTAACCCTGATTCTGAATGAGACAGCCGAGATGCATTGCATGATTATATCTGTCCACTTAGTGAAGAAACCCATTTTCAGCATCACAGTTTTGAGGGAGTTTCATTATACTTTATCGTAAGCCTTGGTCATATCCATTTTCCAGGCCATGGTTCCTCTTTTCGCATTGGAGAGTGTTTTCATAGAGTGAAACACTTCGTGGGACACAATTGCATTATCAGTTATTAGCCTCTTTGCCACAAAGGCACTCTGGTTTTCCGAGATAATATCAGGCAACCACGGTCGCAACCGATTTACAAGGATCTTAGAGAAGATCTTGTATGTTACATTGCATAGGCTGATAGGCCTAAAGTCAAGGGTCATCTAGGGCTTCTTAATTTTTGGAATGAGGACGAGGACAGTTTCATTGATGGCGGAAATACTTGTTTTCCCGACCTAGATATTCCTCTTTTTGATTATCTCATGCTCATTGTTTCTCTAATCTATTGGGTTGGTTAGATCGTCACGTTTTTTTATGAATCTAAACTCCTTTGATTTTAATCATGATTTAATGTTATTTAGATGACTATTATCATCATTAGTCATTCGAAAATTACATTGCAGGATTTTTGACATGAGATCTATATGAAAATGGTAGTTTCCTTTATTTGATATTTGGCCAATTAATTAAACCTAGAAATGATTTATTGTTTGAAAAAAATTTAAATTTAATTTTGGAAGCCAAATTGAATGGAAATATGAATTTTGAAAATAAATATTTATGGATTTTTGGAATACCACCCAATTCATTTGAAATGGGTATTAACTAAGGCATACAAGATATATGGTTTATTAGGTATTCAAGAAAACTTACTGATTTCATGTTATATATTATCTTACCCAAGTAGTGGAATAGGATCATCAACCCCAAAATGTAATGTGGTGTAATCATATTCTTCAAGGTCTAAGGGGTTCTAGACAACGACATCTGGAATGATGACTCTTCACAAATTGTAAGTCTCCTGAGGAAATAGATACGCGTCAAAAAAATATGACATGTGTCATAACTATACCTTAATATTTAGTTACTATGTTATTTGATACTCATTCATCTTATTCATTCATTGTTAATTAAATTTTGAATATAATAAATCTTCTGTGGGATCTTTAATCATAAGTGATGGATATTACTATACTCCTCATAATGAAGAGAAATAAAGGTATATGTTTTACTACCTTTATCTTGTCTTTATCAGAGTTTGATATTACTTGGGTATATCTATTTTTTTATATGAATCCTCTTGATGTCATCTTCAGTATGGATTGGATTATTTCTAATAAATCTTGTATTGATTGTTATCTTCAACGGGTCTCCTTTACTATTCCTAATGTAGTGTTCCACATATTCAAGGGAGAATGGGACTCAAGGATTAGTAGAGTAAAACCTTATTATCCAACTTTAGGGAAATTAAAATCATTGTGTTATTTTGATCTTTAGAAGGAATATTTTAGTGATGATCTCTATCTACTTTTCTTGAGTTTCACAACAATTTTCCTTTTAATTTATCTAGTTTTCCACCATTAAGGGATATATATTTGTCTATTGATATAGTGTTGGTACTCAACCATTGTCTATTCATTCTTACTACATAGAACTAGATGAAATTCAAGAGATGAAGACTCAGTCAGATTGTCTTTTAGGGAAACGAATTATTTTCTTGAGTGTGTCGTAATGGGTGGTTCTTATTCTAATTTCAATGAGATCTGATGGAACAATTCACCTATGTGATGACTAATATTAATTCAATTGAGTCTCGGTAATTAAAAAAATAGTGGTTTCCATGGATTGATTATTTTTTTAAGAAGTTGAAAGAGGAAAAGTTTTTCTTGAATATTTATCTTTGATCTAGTTATAACTAGTTATGAATAAAATAATATGACATTCAAAGAGAAGCCATTCATAGTAGGTATAGACATTATGACTATCTTCTCATGCCATTTTGTCTATACAATTCTCTTGCAATATTTATAGACTTCATGAATATAATTCCTATTTGTATCCGAATATTTATTTTGGTGGTATTTGTGTTTGACCTCCTAGTTAACTCAATGTCCAAGTAGGATCATGTCCATCATCTAAGAGAAGTTTTATACTTGTTGAGAAATCCCTAAAATTGTTTCCAGACTATTAGAATGTAATGTCGATATTCTGGTTGTGAATTTATTTGGACATGTGGTCTCAGAACATGTTATTTAATTTGATCCTAAATGTTGAATGATTAATGAAATGAGAGAAACCATGTAATGATATCAATATTCAGATCATCTTGGGTTTAGTAAGATATTATTTTTGGTTCATAAAGGATTTATCAATGTTGGATTCTCCAATGATCGCTCTAATAGAAAGGGAGTGATGTTTTTTGGGGATGATAAGTTTCAGAGTTATTTTTTTGAGTAGGAAAATATTTTTACTTTTTCACTAGTGTTGACTCTTCTATGTATGGTAGGGGAATTGTCATCTTTTGTGATGTATTAGGTTTGGGGTTGTTATGTTTGCTTATATAGTGAGTGCACATCATTTACTATGGATATCTCTATATTAGGCCACATGATAGGAATTATCAGATCCAGGAACATGAAATTGTAGTTGTGATGAATTTCTAAAATATTTGGCGAGACTAAATTTTTAGGTAATGTTTTACTATGTATTTTAACATTAAGTTATTCAGTTATATCTTCTCTAAAAAACATTTCAATCTCTACCAATGTTTTTGGTTATAATACCAACAATCAATTGACATTAACATATCTTATACCCATGGGGAAGGTAATATCATTTTGTAATGATTTCAGTAGGAAACTTATTACCTGGGTAGTGAAGGAATCATCAGAAGAGTGGAACGTGATGACTCATTATTAAGTGAATATAAAAGTTTTGGAAACATGGGTCAACGTAGTCTTGGCCATTGTCCAGTTTACCTACACTCTTCTTGTGATTATTCTTTAGGAATATAATTGTGATTTTGAATTTTTTTTCATTAAATATTATCCTCATTGTAGAGATATAGCCTTTGAGTGTCCATTCTCCACAGATGGTGTTCTATGTTTTAGAATTTTTTATTCTGTTAGCTGTGAGAAAATATGTGATGGGGTATTTCCATAATTCCTTCTTGGATATGCACCCAGGAAATAAAAATACATTTTATGATATAAGGTGTCTATTCTGGTGGAAATGTATGATATGTGATATTTCCATGTTTGTTTCTCATTTTTTTTAATTTCAAATAAATAAAGGCTGATAAATAAATATCTTTGGGTTTAATTTAAAGACATCTAGTCTGGACTTGGAAGCAGGATGAGATCTTCATTCACATTTTGGTTGGGTTTATGATTACCTAAAAATGAGAAATATGATTTGGGTTGTGATCAGTATGCTGAGGCAATCAGATCACATTATACCCATTCATGATACAACCAAATTTGAGGAGCTGGTAAATCAAAATGGGAATGATATTGTACATTAAACAGAGTTCTATTTGTTATATTCTCTTATGTAGATCTCTATTTTACATCCCAATTTTAGAGAGGCATATATATGGCACTTGGATCTTACATTCATTTCAGTATGGATTTACATCCACATACAGATGTCTAGACAGAGAGGGATATATAATTTCTTAATGATATTCCTTATGCATTCATCCTCAATTTTGGTGGAGCCTGGGATGACTGTTTTAGACTAGTTATTATTTACTATAACAATAGATTATAGTCTATGATTATAATGTATCTTAATGAGGCCTTGTTTGGATGACCATATAAATTTTTGTTGTGCTGGTCAAAGATCAGTGAAAGTTCCTTAGTTTAAACGAAATTGGTTCAAGACATGATAGTAAATCTTCAGAAGATTCATTATAGAATTTTGATGGCATAGAGTTGGTAAAAATCATTTGTTTATCATCATCATATATAGTAGTATTTTTTAGATAGTGTCCAAATGTTATTTAAATCCTAACCTTGTTTAGTTCATGGACATAATAGGATGTAAGGTAATCATACTCATTGTTTTGTGGGACCTTTTAACATTTATAGGTGGTAAAATTGGATTACTTATTATAACTTCCTCCATAGTTGACTACAATACATAACGTGTTTCATTTATCATAGGACCATAAAAATCATTCGGATCCATCTCCTATTTTGAGCTGTAGTGATATTGATATTAAGCCTAATTTATCCATGACTAAGCATCTCGTAAGGAGAGTTGATTCTGAGAAAAAGTTACTTCATTGGAGTATGATACATTTGGTCTGATTGTTATGGTATCATAGTATAGATATGTTAGATATGTGGGAGATATAGGCACTAATGAGAGACTATCGGTATCATCTTTTTTATATGGAAACATATTGATAGTCATTCCATGGATTGAAATTTTCTATGGTTGTAGGTTTTAACATCATATTATTATTACTATTATTAGATATATTGGTAATCATATTGTTATTATTATTTTCTATGGTTGTATCATTTTATCATGAATTGGTTGGGGGGTTTTATGATGTTATTTTGCGTGGAAATTTTAATTTTACGGAAATTTCTAGTCTATGAAAAGTTGGTGCGTGGTTTTCCTAAACTATGCACCCACCCAATGTAAGACATGCAACACCATATTGTAGGGTTTTCATGGTTGGAGAACATTTTGAAATACTATGTTCCCACATATTGTAAACCATGAACCCTAGTAGAGGGCCACACAGTTAGGGAACACTGTATATCAAAACATGTGGCCCTGCCCATGTAATTTTGCATGCAGTCATATTTATTTTTTATTTTTAAAAAAAATATATGACCTCATTTTTAACACCCTCATGACCCTAACTACTTATTACATGAGTTAATTGGTCACGAGGGATCCTAATAACCATTTTTCCTCCCCCAAACCTTATCTTTTATGAATCAAAGAACTAGTGGAAAATTTGATCTCTCTCGGGTATGTGGATCTCCTCCCATTATTTCTCTCCCACTCTCTCTTTCTTTCCTCCATAGGTTTTGTTGGATCATGACATGTTTTATGGATCTATACTTTTTTAACTGGAATCTTTATTCTAGGATTGTTTTTTGATATCTCTATTTTCATTATTCTTAGTTGGCAAATTCTATTACCAAATTTGTGATATGTGATCTATGTGATAATGGTAGATGGTTCCATTTCAGATTTGTCCATTTGATTAAACCTTGAATTTCTCAAAAGATTGAAATTGATTTCAATTGAATTATGAAAAACCAATTTTACGTGAATTGTTTAATAACCATGGATTTTATTACGAGGTATGGATCCCTTCTATCTAAGCAATAATTCTCAAATATGGCCTAATTTAAATTCCCTTTGAGGTCATGAATTTTTTGGGTGTTTCTGGTGATTTTTAGAGCCTAAAACCCATGTTTGGTATAATTTAGGCTAAGAAAATGGTTAGTGTATGTTGTGTGGGGAAGTCCACATGATTTAACAAATCATAAGAGTGGTGGGTAGTGAGCAGAGGAAGGTCACACAGTTAGACCAAACCATATTGAATGGGTTGGATGGCCATGAAGCAAAGATTTCAATTTTAGAATATCTTAATATTGGGTTTTCTCGGGGTTTCTGTATGGTTAGTCAACTGTAAGAGGAAACTTTTCAATATTCTACTATGATACAGCTTCTCGTGAATGGTTTGAACATGGGTTGGAAAACAGTGTGCATAAACCTTGACACCCCTATTTTTCCATAATTTTATAATTTTTAATTAAAGAAAAAAATCCATTTTATAAACCTTATAAGGATTTCCCTCAATGGAAAACAATCCCCCTCTTCCACATTGATGCTCTCAAATTATAATTTTCCGGGATTTCAGCTCGATCCACTATTTGATCTTGGATTCAAGAACTAAACATATCTTTGGATATGTAGTGGTAAGACCTCGATTACTTTTTATCAAT
The DNA here is from genome assembly GCA_963277665.1 of Viscum album. Taxonomy (NCBI): domain Eukaryota; kingdom Viridiplantae; phylum Streptophyta; class Magnoliopsida; order Santalales; family Viscaceae; genus Viscum; species Viscum album. Next base: position 369,670,383 of record OY728146.1, read on the forward strand.
TACTCATCATTTTAGGTATCAGTTACTCTATTTTTATTTGGGTTCATATTCCCAAATTTCATGTTATTTATATGGTATTCATATTTCTCTCAAAATGAGTAAAATTAAGAGACGATACAAGATGATCACTCCACTCTCAAGAGGAGGTAGTTTCTCTATTCAATTTCCTTGAGTTTTGGTGCTTTATTAGGATACTATCCACCATGTCTCCCTTCATACATTCTTGCAAAACCCATAATTTGAACGAGATAATTGAAATAGATGTAATCAGACCTTTTCGAGATGATTGTAGGTTTATTTTTGAATTTTTGGTAGCTTTTGGTCAAACTATGACTACCCATGGGGTATTACTTATGAGAATACCCTAATGTTCCTTTATTGAACCAGCTAGGAGGTGAGGTCTCAATCTTTCTTATGTGTATGGAGCACGAATTTGATTAAATGGAATTGAATGTTTTGTTTGGAGATATCTTTCATCCTTTTTTACTACTACGTTTACATGCCATGATTGAATGGTTTAATAGGAGCATGTGAATTTTAAACAAAAATTGGGCATACCCCATGGTTGATTTGTGTTGAATTGGAAATTGTGAGTTAGTATACTCATTGATAGAATTGGATGTGAAATGGTATTGTGAGTTGGTATACTCACATAGTTTGAAAGAATAAATGTTTTGAATGGTACATGTTTGGATAGATTCATTGGACTTTTTCCATGGATATGGAATAAGGTTGTGGATTTCATGATAAGAGATTCTCCTTGGTTTTTGATATTGTGGCATTCCAGGGGATTTTATAACCCTTGGATATGGAATGATTGGACTAGTATGTGGAATGTCTTGTATGACATGCTCTTATGAATCTAACTAGTTCCCAACTGAGTATCCATCGAGATGCTCCTGGGACTAGACAAGGATTTCATGGTCTTCAAAATCATAGATTTTTTCATTCATCATCTGACTCTTGACCTTTTAAATGACCATGAGAAATACGACATGTTTTGTTGAATATCATGGTTGTGGATATTTATGACACTTTTTGTTGAATGGAAAGGATGTGGTTGAAATGGTATTATGGATATATAGTAAGGTAGTGGTGATTCTTCCATTTTACTTGTAGCTAACTTGTTTGGATTTTGAAACTTGTTTTTTAGGGACCATTTAGTGGATGGTTAGCAATACTTACTTAGTAGTGGAAATGCCAATGGAACATTACTTTTAATTATAGCTCACCATCTTATAGTTTACTTGATTGGACTATTATTTTTCAGGAATTGTATAGATCGTGGATAGTTTCCTATTGAGATGTTATCTTACACCCTATTCGAGAATCAATAGGTACTCTAAAATACTATTTGGATGCATGTAGTGTTGGGGGAAATGACCATAGTTCCACTACTGATTTTTTCCATGCTTACGAGTATGGGACTACGGGACTGAGATGAGGCTCACGATGATATTCGAAGAGATCACTTTTATTAATTTTTCATTTTATATGCATGTATTATAATATATTTATGTGTACCTTTTTGGATGTTTTATTAGACATATGAAATGTATCATCTTCATTATTGTATGAGCCTTATTTTGATATTGTTACATATTCCATATGTGTATCTATTTTTGGTTTGTTTTATTGCTTCCTATGTCAATATGTTATAATATTTCCAAATTTTTACACAATGTTAACATGGGGATATTTTCCCCATGGACATAGTTAGTCCCTCACTAATAGTTGAAACCCTATTTCGTTTTTGGAGATCTGCTTGAGGTTATGTGACCCACTAGGATCAGGGCACTGTTGGGTGGATTCTTTGTTTGGGACATTACAAAGTGGTATCAGATGTGGTTTTTCTGGTTTTTTAGTATTTGTAAATGATAGATAGGGATATGATGGAATATTAGTTTGTAAATAACATTTTCCCAGAAGTAGATACCCTGCGTACAGGGAAAATATAAACTACATCAAATTAAATTGTTTTTGTTTTGGATATTGACCATTACGGTTGATTTGATTCCACCATAGGGTGACATGCATGATTTATGATATTATTATTGATGTGATTACATGTTATATTTAGTTGAAAACCTATTATATGAGGTCATTCCATCTCATGAATCTTGTAGTCACTTGCTTGAAATCACATTCCATGCAATATTTCATTCCATTTAGGATGCATTACTTGATGCATATTGTTGTGATAGGTGTTGTTTAAACTATTCTTATTATTGTGAGGTCTTGTGAAATGGATAGAGGAAGTGAAAACATATTTCATTACAAAAGATGTATGGTTCCTTACGTACTGGGACGTGATGCACCATTATTTCAATTGTTAAATTTAATTTTCTTGTTGTGGAATATATGGGCACCAAATTTGCGTTTATGAGGTGTTATGGACCCTCATGGATTTGGATGTGGTGAAACATTAGTTATACCCATTGATTAATTGAATTATGGAAATAAAATTTAAAATTAATGTGAATTAAAATGAAAATAATATGGAAACATGAAATTATAAACAAACACATAAAATAGTCCTGATTTTCGAGTTGGAATGAGGTAGGGTTTCCAGTGGTGTTTCTAAAAATTATTTTTACTACCCTAGAATTAGGAGCATGGTATTGTGTATGACTTGTTTTAAGAGGTTTTTTACCTTTAGTAAGATTTTTATATGTTAATTGTGATCTTATTATTTTCATAGGCATGTTTTTATCATTATAGAGTCATTCTATCATGACTACCTCCACTTGTACGCCGCAAGGGAGGAGACAACCAAACTCTAGATGTGGTGGGCCATGGGTTACCAACAGATCCCCCTTTAGTTCCTGCTATAGTATCTACTATTTTTTAAGATATACGTGATATGTCATAGTTTCTTGAGGGATTATTTTGCTTCATGCTGACTTATTATGGAGCACCACAGCCTGCCTTGTCTATGGTTGAGCTGAGGTAGGCATTCCTCCAGCAGCATCCTCCCAGATTTTCTAGGTACAACAGTCCCCAATATTCTTAGATGTGGCTTGAGAATACGCTAGAAATTTTTTAGAATCTCGAGACTCCTCCTGAGAGGTGGATCAACCTCTCTAGATACATGATTTGTGGGGAAGAAAAAAATGGTTTGATGTTATAAACCAAGCTGACAGGTTGTGAGATAATGGTTGGACTAATTTACAAACATGTTCCCATGACTATATAGTGCAAGATGCTTCAAGGAGGGTCTATAAAATGCTATAATATCATTGATCAAAATTTTCATATTGACCCTTGTAACTAAAATTTAGTATCAGGTGCTGACTACTTGGAGGAAATGGAGAGAAGCTGGGGGCACATACTAGGGATGTAATATTTCTCAACATAGTGGTTCAATGTCATCGCGAAGGAAGTGACATTTTGAGGAATCTAATGAGATGATTTCTAGTCCGGATCTGAGTAATCGTAGCTCAATATTCTATCATCCATGTGGTATGTGAGGCCAGTTGAAGAATAACTGTGATCAAAACCTATTAAAATGTTGATCATTTGGTAGGATGGGCCACATGAAATGTTACTATTGGAAACTCCCTCCAAATGTGAGTGGTATGGCGTTAGATCTAACGCTAGGTTCATAATAAGGTTCCTCAGCTCTTGTTAGGTAGGAATATGGAGTAGTGAAAGTCGATCAGGCCATGGTAGTGGTTATCATAGCTGAGGTAACCATGCTCCAGTTAGATCGAGACCTCATAATTTCCCTACTTTTAGTAGTGAGGTTTTATCAAAGGGTCATGCCATTGGTTAGATCTATTTTGTACAGCATACCCCCAAGGATTAGGGTGTCATACCGACTGTGGTGAGAGGTATAATCTTAATATCCTATACCATTACATCTTCTCATTTTAAGATAATTTCATCTTATAGTTGTATATCTTCACCTGTGGTGAAAAAATTGGCCTCATCGTTTTGTCTTCTAAGAGAATTATGATGATAGACACTCTGTTGGGAATCATAACAGATGATGTATGAAATTCTAGGGATTTCACCCTCAAGGATTTTGGGTGTAAATTTGACTAGAATATATTTTTTCTTTAAGATGATAGGGTTTGATTTCATACTCAAGATTTATTTGCTAGTACATTATCAATCTTACATTGACTGCAATCACCGGATGGTTACTTTCACATCACTATAGGGTGAAGTGAATACAAAATTGTTGAATAGGATGTCCATGATACTCGAGATAGACTATAACATCGTTGGATGGGTGGGATGATAGCCCAAATTTCTAATTTTATCTAGATGATTAGGTAATGTATTAGACAGACTTTCATTCGGTGGTTGAGTTCTTCAGGGATGTATTTCTGTATGAGTTTTTTGGTTTTCCACCTAAGATAGAGCTGGAATTATTTATCGATTTAGTGATAGGAGATGTGTCGGAATCCATTCCTCTTTAATGTATGGCTATAATAGAGTCACAAGATCTCAAGAGAAAACTATAGGATTTGGAGGTGAAGGGTTTTAGTAGACCCATTACTTCTATAAGGGGTTCTCCAGTCATTTTTGTGAAAAGGTGGATTGAACACTTAGGCTATTCATGGATTATCAAAAACTATACTAAAAAATGATTAATAAATAATATCTATTTCATGAATAGATGAAATTTTTTATCAGAGTGGATGTTTCTTAGTGTTATTAAAATTTGAATGGATGTTTGGTTATCATCAGGTCTTATTTTGACCTACACACATACCCTGTACAATGTTTTCTACCAAGTATGATCTAAAAGAGTACCTGGTAATGCCATTAAGTCACGATAACATGCTATTTGTTTTCATGGAGCTAATGAACCAAGTGTTCTATCCTTACATGGATTCATTTTTGGTGAATTTCATGGTTGATATCTTGGTGTATTCTCGCAATTGAAACGACCTTGACAAATTCCTTGGTATCATTATGGATACACTAAGTGATCATAAATTTTATGATAAGATCATACTGATCCTGTAAGAACCCTTTTTTTTGCTAAAATGGACTTTGGAATATTCTTGTTGATATTCCAGATCAGCGCCTTCAGAAGGCGTGTGATTCCGAGCCCCGGAGTGGCTGGAATTAAATTTTCAGTGCGTTCACACTGGAAATTCCAAATAAATGTGATAACTACTAAACGGTGTTTTAGATCCGAGATCCGAGTGTATGGATGAGTCTAGAATGGGGTGTTTACCCTAGGAACGACATAAAACATATCAGCGCGGGATGTCCGGACCCCTCGCTCGCTTTCGGAACGATAAATGGATTAATTAATTAATTAATTAATTCGTTTAATGGTGAAACCCAAGCATCTCTTAAACGGTGGCTCGGATTGGCAAAACGAGGGCACTATTGAGCTCGAAGCGTGCCGTTTACCCAATAAAGGGTGTAACTTTCACGGGCGTGGGCCGAATGTGGAAAACGCCGCCAGTGGCGTTTTTGTAATTAAGTGGTCTTGGGTGTTAGATTTTATATCTTTCGAACGGAGCCTCATATTAAAATTTTGAGACCACTATTGTGCTCGGCACGTGGTGTTTACCCTAGGTGCGACCTAAATTTCACTAGGTTTGGGGTTTCTGACACGGATTTAATTTGGGTTTAGTTTTTCTTAAAGTTTGATTAAAAAAACTTATTTAATTTATGATCTCCCCATCCCCCCTCATTTGTTTTCCCTAACGGCACTCATTCTCACCCTCTAAAGAACCACTCTCCCCCATCTCTTCCACCTCCTCTCCGATCAAGGCAGAAGCAGCGGCGGAAAGGAGTGGATTGTGCAGTTAAGCTTCGGGCCACGCCCTGCAGGTAGGCAGTTTGAGTTTTGAGCCCCGATCCCTTATTTTTTGTTTGTTCCTCCCTGCCCACCCCACCTTTTGCGTCAATCATTGAGCATGGAATACCACCATAAAGATCTCGAACTATAGGGATCACAGATATGGCTCCATCTTTTAGGTTTGGATTAAATCGAAACTGCAGCAGGTTGCGTTGCGAAAGGGGTCATATTGTGTGAGCTGGCGTGAGTGCAGAGGAGATGCAGGTTGCAGTGCGGGAAAGATGGTGCTTGGCCGGCAGCAGTGCGGGTTGATGCCAACAGCAGCGTAGGGGAGCCTTAGGGTAGGTGGGAGTCGGGCTGTCCGAAGTGGCTCAGGTGGAGGCGACATGGGGGCTGCGCGCGTGAGTCCGGATGGCTCGGCTGGGCTGCAGGGCATCTGGAGGAGGGGTGTTGCGGCATGCTAAGGAGTAGCACCGGCCGGTGGCCGGCCGGAGCTGGGTAGCGGGATGTCCAGGGATGCGTGACCCTGGTGGAGAAGGAGACCCGCTATTGCGGGTCTCTGTTGGAAGCGACCTGCAAAACAGGCGACCAAAAAAAAGAAGGATAAAAAAACGGGGCGCGGAAAGATAAAAAAAACAAAAAAATGGGAGTCTCCCTTAATTGGAGAGAGAAACACCCATATGAAAAAAATAATATAAATAAATAAATAAAAAATGGTTTCAATAATTATAATAATGTTATAATTATTAAAACGGTGAATGGGGCGTAACTTCCCCATGCGTCGTCCAATTCACGCACCGTCAGCGGCGGTGTGCCTCTGTCTTCGATGCGGTCTTTTTAAGCCCAATGTTGGGTACCTTTCATTGACTCGTAGAGTGGGTCAATAAAACACCCTATAAATAATATTATCATTATTATTTTCAAAGTCCGACTCGAACGTAAATCCTACATGGAGCGTTAGATTAATGTGTCATCTTCGGCTGTGTGACCATGACCATAAGACGGTCATTTCGAGTCCCATCTTGGATACTTAATTTGGGCTCGTGGCTCGGTTGCACGGAACGCTCAAGTATAATAATAACATAATAATTATTAATTGAGGGAATTTTGAATCAAACAGTATGTCTGCATACGACGTCAGATTGATCCGCCATCAGTGGCGTTGTGACCCTGGTGCCAAGGCAAAGTTTTCCAGTGTGGTTTTGGGCGTTGAAGCCAGAGTTGAGGCGTGGGCCTCACAGCCCCTCTTTCGAGATGTACGCAACTTTGTGTAACTTTTTCATCAGATGTCGGTTCGGGGCGTGAAACCAGTCAATTTTGTGTGTTTTTCCGAGGTCATTGCATTGGCGCAGTCTTCCCACTTTAATTCATCACTCTGGTGCGGGCCCCATGAGGGCTGTTTTAGGAGTTGGCGGTGATTTCTATCTTTATCACTGGGTGTCCATTTCGGACAAGTGGATAGTCAATCTTGTGTACTTTTTTGAGAGGATCGCAATGGTGCAGTCTGTTCGTTGTGTTTTGGGACCGGGATGCGTGTCCCACGAAGCACCACCTGTGTGCGGTGCACTGGAATGCACTTTTTATCCGGATATCCGTTGCACTCATGTGAGTAGTGATTTTGACGTGTTTTCCCGATGGGATCGCATTGGTGCGATGTGCCCGACTGTTTTTGGGGCTGAGGCTCGGGATCACAGGACGCCGTTCGGGCATGAGGTGGTGTTGGTGACTTTTCCGTCGGATATCCGTTTTAGACAATTAAGTAGTCGATCTTGCATGTTTTTTCATTAGGATTACAATGGTATGATCTGTTTGGTTGTGCGGAGGCTCTTGTGCGATCTTATTAAATGTGAAAGTGTGAAGGTGCTCCGGTGGCGGTTCTTCTACCGTGTTTGTAGTGGACCCTTTGCGAGTGATCGCATGCACTCCCGTGTGAGTGTTGTAAATGATTTTATTGATGTGGATGGTTGTGCCTCATCCGATGAGGTGGAAAGTTGGCAAAGTTACATTTTATGCCTTCGTGTTGATGTTAGGGTGTCGTGTGCACGATAGCCTTAGGGCTGGGTAGTGGGTTACTCATCGACTTCTCAGGGTTTAGCCTCTACCAGAGACTAGGCAGTGGGTCACCCGACAACCTCTTAGGGTGTACCCTCCAGAAGGACTGGGCAGTGGGTCGCCCGTCATCTAGTTCCAGGTCTACCCTCCAGCAGGGCAGGGCAGTGGGTTGGTTGTCGACTTATTCCAGTTCTACCCTCTAGCGGGGCTGGGCAGTGGGTCGCCTGATGATGTATTAGGGTCTACCATCCAGTAAAGACTGGGAAGTGGGTCTCCCAAGGACTTCTTAGGGTATACCCTCTAGCAGGGCTGGGTAGTGGGTTGCACGTCGTCTTCAATCAAGTTTACCCTCCATCAGAGACTTGGCAGTGGGTCACCCGACGACCTCTTAGGGTTTACCCTCCAACAGGGCTGGGAAGTGGGTTACCCGTCGAATTATTCCAGGTCTACCCTCTAGCAGGGCTAGGAAGTGGGTCACCTGATGATGTATTGAGGTTTACCCTCCAGTAGGGCTGGGCAGTGGGTCACCCGATATCATATTATGAATTACCCTCCAGCAGGGCTGGACAGTGGGACACCCGTTGATATTCCAGACTCAATCCTTTCTACTAGGACAGTCTGTGGCTTTCCTCTGTGATTACTGGAGCGGGACTCTTGGTTGTACAGGTCGGTGATGGAACAACTTTCACTTTGAGGAGACCTTATGACTATGTGGTAGTGACGAGTTGGGGTTTGACGTTCCCCCAGAACTCTCAAGTACGAGGAGTGCTTTCCCCACCGAGACGCGTCCTTGCGACGTGACCTAAAACCGTGTGGGCGAGTCGGTGTCGCCCAAAGCAGATAGTGTTGAGGTGTGGTGAATTGATCCCCTTGACTTGTAGTTCAGGGAAGACGTACGGGATGTTGGGCATCGATGGTGTTACTTCTAGGACTGTTGGCTACTCTTTTCGTGGGCTGATCTACGGGATGGAGATCCCCTTAAGACTTGTTTGGGCTTCTTGTTTGAGCATATGGACTTGTATATACCTTTTTCTGGTACCCCCTTCTTGGGCTTGGATACTCTCTTTCCAGGAGAGGCGAAGACGCGCGGGGTATGCCATGTGCTTTCTGTGTCTAGATTCTCATGGTTGGATGAGTCTACTCTCCTGCTATAGGTAGAGAAGACTCGATGGAAAGTTCATCTTGTCACCATTTCTAGCTCCTTGTGTCATGGACGAGTCTACCTTCCTTTCTCTTGTTGGGTTGATCTGGACTCTTTATTTCACTCTCTGTTGTACTTCTATTCTACTTTCTTTTCGATGTACTGCTCACCCTTCGGTACCTCCTTTGTTGCTCCCTCGAGCCTTTGGGGTATCCTACTGAGTCTTTTTTATACCCACCCCTGCTTGGTCTTTTCCCGCACTTGGTGTGCCCTTGCAGACGACAGACAGGCTGGTCGTGACTTCAAGGGAGCTTAGGAGTTCAGGAGCTTGGACCACGTGTGATGGTCATAGCCGGGATCCAGGTGGGAGACCTGTCAGTTGTTTCTTTTTTTACCTGTTGTTGGGTTATGGAACCTTTTCTGGTTGGCCATGTGTTTTTTACCTTTTTCCTTTTTAGCACATTACTTGTACTGTTTAGAGGTCGATGCACTCTTGTGGTTTATTTATAGCAGTTTCCCTTTACATTTCTTTTTTAATCTGCACTTTTTCATTGAGTTTGCTACGTGTGTGTGTGTGTATAGGTACATTGGCAAAGGCCTCCCCGAGTTATTGTGCCTTCGGCGATGGTCGCCAGCCCCTGGCTTATGGAGGCAGGCTTGGGATAGTTGCATCTCGAGCCTGGGTAGGGTCAGGTCGTGGAAAAGTGGTATCAGAGGAGGTTAGTTCCTTTGGACGCAGTTCGGATGTCTCTAAAATAAAAGGAATTGGTTGGGATTTAGGGAAACCGTGTTAATGTGTCTCGAGAGTGTCTCTCATGCCAGGGAATCTAGTGATGGTGCGGCGGCTGACGTATCCATTCACTAGGACCCTGATAACCCGCTTGTCGACTCGGCATGTTGAGATACTCATTGTAGGGAAAATTTGGTTTGTGAATCACATAGGATTGAGTCTTTGACTGTCCTTTTTGAGTCACCTCCACATAATTTTTATTGGTATATAAATATATGCTCAATTGGCTGTGGCACTCCTTGATAATATTCAGTATGTCTCCGCGAAGACAGCCAGCCAGGATACCAGCTTTGGTTCGTGACGACGACCCTGTGAGCTACGAGGCCATTGTCCAGGACCCATCATGCGAGCCCCTTTCTCAGGGTGGGCCGGTAGCAGCATCCCCACCTGTTGAGCAGTAGACAACTTCAGCAGAGCAGACTGAGTTTGAGCACAGGTTGAGCGCGCTCTATGAGTTTCAGCGGTAGAGACCGCTGAGGTTCATTGGTGAGACAGACCCTCTGGCAGCAGAGGTTTGGCTAGAGATAGTGATTATCCTTTTCAGGATTGTGCAGACGCCAACAGATCAGAGAGTGTCTTTGGCAGCCATCCTTTTTCGTGTATCAGCTTGGCGTTGGTGGAGTCTGGTGACTCGGTTTCTTGACTAGTCGTTTCATTCATGGGGCGACTTTCATTTGTTGTTCCGTGAGGAGTTTTGCCCCTCTTGCTTGCGATCTGTTCGGATTCAGGAGCTCCTATAGTTTCAGCAGGGAGGGATGATGGTGGCCGAGTACGCGGCTAGTTTCGCAAACCGTGCAGGCTTTTACACGGACATGGTCCATGATGACAACTTCCGAGCGCGGAAGTTCGAGCAGGGTCTCCGTAGAGATATTTGTGCTGTCATAGTAACCTTGGGAATTTCCACATTTTTCGGGTGTTAGAGCAGGCATTGGTGACAGAGAGATTCCTGTCGCGTTTTTCAGTTGGTAGTGGCAGTGGGCATGATGGAGCCGAGATGTCTGCCATAGCTAGCAGTCGCCGGATGACAGAACCACAATGCGGTTGGCCTTCCCACTTCCGGTTTCAGAGACGTGGTCATATACCACCGTGGTGGAAAAGTGCAGGGCATCATCCGAGGGTGCCCTTCTGTGAGTGGGCTCCAGGCCATGGTCGTACACCACAGTGGCAATGGAGGGCACCAGGACAACCCAGAGAGAGTTGGTGCTATGCTTGTGACGGGCGAGGTCACTTGGCACGGGACTGCCCAACCAGGCATGCAGAGAGCTTCGGGCTGGATGCGGGTGCACCACCACGACCGAGGCAGCGCCGTGATCGGAGTAGCAGCCAGAGAGATGGTGCTAGCAGAGGATCGGGAATAGATGGTAGTGGGGGATGACTTTATGAGGTCTTCCCATCACCACTAGGTGGTCCACGACAGGCTCCGGGAGCTGACAGTTTGGACCGCAGACAACCACGAGCTTTGGATGTCCACGTTCTTGCAGAGCATGAGGTGATAAGAGGTACGCTCTATGACTCTTATTACTTTTGTCAGTATAATTTTTAGGCTCTGTTTGTGAAATGTTTTTCTCCATACTCCTTTCTTGGGTTGTTACCAGGGTGGCGCAGGGCATCGGTGTAACCTTGGGGTGGTAGAGTAAAAGGCGTGGGACCCTTTCCTTTAGTCGATGGTGTCGACTCCATCGCTTTCCGAGCGTGTAAGAGAGTCTTGGTTGCGAGACATCGATGGTGAAATCTTACGTGACCATATATCCTGGGGTGTTCCACCATATGGATATTCTGAAGGAGGGAATCACCAGGCCTTGTTCCAGGTGTGGGTAGTGATTTTAGTCGCAGCGTGCGACGTAAGGGTTTGGTCAGGGAGGTGAGCTACCCTCGAGAGTCTTCGAGCCGTTTGAGACTGTGAAAAGGGATGGCGAGGTTCTCTACCGCCTTTCCTTAACCCCAGAGGCTGGTTTGGGTGCATGACTTCTCCCACGCGAGTTACCCGAGGAGATGTGTACTTGCCCCTATGCACGTCATCACCGAGGGCAGGCCTCGTATGGAATAGATCAATCCTTTGGTCTGTCTGCGGTGGCGCAGAGTTGTGCGTGAGTTCTTCTGGGTACGGGAGAGCTGGGTGTGGGCTTAGTACCCCGAGTTTGTTCCCTGGTTTTGCTTTTTGGGGAAGAAAATATCGAATTAGGGAATGATTTAAGAACCCTATTTTTGGCTACAAAGGATTTGGAATATTCTTGTTGATATTCCAGAGCAGCTCCATCAGAGGGCCTGCGATTCCGAGCCCCGAAGTGGCCGGAATTAAATTTTCAGTGCGTTCACACTAGAAACGCCAAATAAATGTGATAACTCCTAAACGGTGTTTTAGATCAGAGATCCAAGTGTATGGATGTGTCCGGAATGAGGTGTTTACCCTAGGAACAAAATAAAACATGTCGGAGCGGGATGTTTGGACCCGTCGCTCGCTTTCGGATTGTTAAATGGATAAATTAATTAATTAATTTATTCGTTTATTGGTGAAACCCAAGTATCACTTAAAAGGTGGCTCAGATTGGGAAACTAAGGGCACCGTTGAGCTCGGAGTGTGCCGTTTACCCAATAAAGCATGTAACTTTCACGGGCACGGGCCTTATGTGGAAAACGCCGCCAGGGGGGTTTTCATAATTATGTGGTCTTGGGTGTTAGATTTTATATCATTCGAACAGAGCCTCAGATTAAAAATCTGAGACCACCGTTGTTCTCGACACGTGGTGTTTACCCTAGGCGCGACCTAAATTTCACTGTGTTTTGGGTTTCAGACACGGATTTAATTTGGGATTAGTTTTTTTTAAAGGTTGATTAAAAAAACTATTTATGTTATCATCTCCCCATACCCCCTCATTTGTTCTCCCTGACGGCACTCATTCTCACCCTCTTAAGAACCACTCTCCCACATCTCTTCCTCCTCCTCTCCGATCAAGGCAGAAGCAGTGGCGGAAAGGCGCGGATCGTGCAGTTAAGCTCCGGGCCACGCCCTGCAGGTAGGCAGTTTGAGTTTTGAGCCCCGATCCCTTGTTTTTTGTTTGTTCCTCCCTGTGCGCCCCACCTTTAGCATCAATTTTTAAGCATGGAATACCACCACAAAGATATCAAAATAGGGATCACAGATCTGCCTCCATCTTTTAGGTTTGGATTAAATCGAAACCACAGCAGGTTGCGTTGTGAAAGGGGTCATGTTGTGTGAGCTGGCTTGAGTGCCGCAGAGATGCAATGTGCAGTGCAGGAAAGACGGTGCTTGTCCGGCAGCAGCGCAGGTTGATGCCGACAACAGCGTAGGGGAGCTACAGGGGAGGTGGGAGTCGGGCTGTCCGAAGTGGCTAAGGCGGAGGCGATATGGGGGCTGCGCGCGTGAGGCCAGACGGCTCGTCTGGGCTGCATGGCATCCAGAGGGGTGTGTTACGGCATGCTAAGGAGGAGCACCGGCCGGTGGCCGGCCGGAGCTGGGTAGGGGGATGACCAGGGTTGCGCGACCCTGGTGGAGAAGGAGACCTGCTGTTGTGGGTCTCTGTTGGAAGCGACCTGCAAAACAGGCGACCAAAAAAAAGAAGGATAAAAAAAGGGGCGCGGCAAGATAAAAAAACAAAAAAACAGGGGTCTCCCTTAATTGGAGAGAGAAACACCCGTAGGAAAAAATATAAATAAATAAATAAATAAAATGATTTTAATAATTATAATAATGTTATAATTATTAAAAAGGTGAATCGGGCGTAACATCCCCATGTTTCATCCAATTCACGCACCGTCAGCGGCAATGTGCCTCTGTCTTCGATGCGGTCTTTTTAAGCCCAATGTTTGTTACCTTTCATTGACTCGTGGAGCAGGTCAATAAAACACCCTATAAATAGTATTATCATTATTATTTTCAAAGTCCGACTCGAACGTAAATCCTACATGGATCGTCCGATTAATGTGTCATCTGCGGCTGTGTGACCATGACCTTAAGACGGCCATTTCGAGACCCATCTTGGATACTTAATTTGGGCACGTGGATCGGTTGCACGAAACGCTCATGTATAATAATAATATAATTATTTTTTTTAGTGAATCTTGAATCAGACCGTACGTCTACATACGACGTCATATTGATGCGCCGTTAGTGGCGTTGTGATCCTGGTGCTGAGGCGAAGTTTTCCAGTGTGGTTTTGGGCGTTGAAGCCGGAGTTGAGGTGTGGGCCTCACGGCCCCTCTTTCGAGTTGTACGTAACTTTTTGTAACTTTTTTATCGGATGTCCTTTCGGGGCATGCAACCAGTCAATTTTGCGTGTTTTTTCAAGGTCATTGCATTGGCACAGTCTTCCCGAATTATTTCCGCACGCTGGTGCAGGCCCCACGAGTGTTGTTTTAAGAGTTGGCGGTGATTTCTATCTTTATCACCGAGTGTCTGTTTCGGACAAGTGGATAGTCAGTCTTGTGTACTTTTGCGAGAGGATCGCAATGGTGCGGTCTGTTCGTTGTGTTTCGGGACCGGGATGCGGGTCCCACGAAGCACCGCCCGTTTGCGGTGCGCCGGAATGCACTTTTTCTCTGGATATCCGTTGCACTCATTTCATTAGTGCTTTTGACGTGTTTTCCCGAGGTGATCGCATTGGTGAGATGTGCCTGACTGTTTTCGGGGTTGAGGCTCGGGATCACGGGACCCCGTTCGGGCATGAGGCGGTGTTGGTGAATTTTCCGTCGGATATCCGTTTGAGACGAGTAAGTAGTCGATCTCGCGTGTTTTTCTATGAGGATTACAACGGTACGATCCATTTGGTTGTGTGGATCTTCTTGTGCAATATTATTAAATGTGAAAGTGTGAAGGTGCCCCGGTGGCGGTTCTTCTACTGTGTTTGTAGTGGACCCTTTGCGAGTGATCGCGTGCCCTCCCGTGTGAGTGTTGTAAATGATTTTAGTGATGTGGATGGATGTGCCTCATCCGATTTGGTGGAAAGTTGGAAAAGTTACTTTTACACCCTTCGAATTGGTGTTAGGGTGTCGTGTGCATGATAGTCGTAGGGCTGGGAAATGGGTTACTCCTAGACTTCTCAGGGTTTACCCTCTAGCAGAGACTAGGCAGTGGGTCACCCGACGACCTCTTAGGGTCTACCCTCTAGTAGGATTGGGCAGTGGGTCACCTGTCGTCTAGTTCCAGGTCTACCCTCCAGCAAGGCTGGGTAGTGGATCGCCTGTCGACTTATTCCAGGTCTACCCTCCAGCAGGGCTGGGTAGTGGGTCGCCTGATGATGTACTAGGGTCTACCCTCCAGCAAAGACTGGGAAGTGGGTCACCCGACGACCTCTTAGGGTCTACCCTCCCGCAGGGCTGGGTAGTGGGTCACTCGTCGTCTTGATTCAGGTTTACCCTCCAACAGAGACTGGGCAGTGGGTCACCCGATGACCTCTTAGGGTTTACCCTCCAGCAGGGCTGGGCAGTGGGTCACCCGTCCACTTATTCCAAGTCTACCCTCCATCAGAGCTGGGCAGTGGGTCACCTAATGATGTATTAAGGTTTTCCCTCTAGCAGGGCTGGGCAGTGGGTCACCCGATATCATATTATGTATTACCCTCTAGCAGGGCTAGGCACTGGGGCACCCGTTGATATTCCAGACTCAGTCCTTTCTACTAGGCTAGTCTGTGGCTTTCCTCCATGATTACCGGAGTGGGACTCTTGGTTGTACGGGTCGGTGATGGAACGACTTTGGCTTTGAGGATACCTCTCATCTTCGGGGCAGTGACGAGTTGTGGTTTGACATTCCCCCATAACTATCAAGTATGAGGAGCGCTTTCCCTACCGAGATGCATCCTTGCTACGTGACCTAAAACCGTGCTGGTCAGTCATTGTCGCCCAAAGCGGATAGTGTCAAGGTGTTGTGAATTCAGCCCCTTGACATGCAGTTTAGGGTAGACGTACGGGATGTTGGGCATCGATGGTGTTACTTTTGGGACTATTGGCTAGTCTTTTCTTGGGCTGAGCTACGGGATGGAGATCCCCTTACGATCTTGTTTGGGCTTCTTGTTTGAGCATTTGGACTTGTATATACCATGTTCTGATACCCCCTTCTTGGGCATTGATACTCTCCTTCCAGGAGAGGCGAAGACGCGTGGGGTATTCCACGTGCTTTTCAGGTCTAGATTCTCATGGTTGGACGAGTCTACTCTCCTGCTATAGGTACTGAAGACTCGACGGGAAGTTCATCTTCTCACCGTTTCCAGATCCTTGTGTCATGGACGAGTCTACCTTCCTTTCTCTTGGTGGGTTGAGCTGGACTCTTTACTGTACTCTCTATTTTAATTATATACTACTTCCTGTTCGATCTACTGCTCACCCTTCGGTACCTCATTTTTTGCTCCCTCGAGTCTTCGGGGTATCCTACTGAGTATGTTTATACTCACCCCTTCTTGGGGTTTGCCCGCACTTGGTGTGCCCTTGCAGACGATGGACAGGTTGGTCGTGACTTCAGAGGAGCTTAGGAGTTCTGGATCTTGGACCACGTGCGGTGGTCATAGCCGGGTTCCAGTTGGGAGACTCGTTAGCTATTTCTTTTTGTTTACCTATTGTCGGGTTGTGGCACCTTTTCTGGTTGGGTGGGTGTTTTGCCCCTATTTCCTTTTCATCACTTTACTTATACTGTTTATAGGTCGATGCACTCTTGTGGTTTATTTATAGCAGTTTCCCTTTACATTTCTTTTTACTCTTCACTTTTTCATTGAGTTTCCTACGTGTGTCTGTGTACAGGTACTTAGGCAAAGGCCTCCCCGAGTTATTGTGTCTTCGGCGCTGGTCGACAGCCCCTGGTCTATGGAGGCGGGCATGGGGTAGTTGCGGCTCGAGTCCGGGTAGGGTTGGGTCGTGAAAGATCCACTTCTAGATGGACCAAATTGACTTCTTGGGTCACATCATCTCAGAGATAGGAGTATCAGTAGACTGACAGAGGGTGAGAGTTATAGTTTCTTTGGGACAACGGAAGACTTTTTTGACATATGAAGTTTCTTGGAGGTACTTAGTTTTTTTATCTATATCACACATGACATATCGTGCTTATAAATTCAACTTATAGGATTAAACATGGACAATGTGAAGTCTATATGGTCATATTCTTGTGAGAAATCCTTTCAGGAGCTGAAATGGATATTGACTTCAGCATAGGTCTTGATAAAGCAGGTCAGGAGTTGCACTATGTATTGTAATGCATTACGTATTGGTATTTGAGTAGTGATTCTATAGTGGGATATATTCATGGTGTATGGGTCTCACAAGCTAAGGACACATGTGAGGAACCACCTGACATGTGATCTCAAGCTAGTTGCAGTTTTTCATGCATTTCACTGTTGGAGATTCTATTTTTTGGGAGAGCGTTTTGTGGTGTACATGAACCAAAAAATCATCAAGAATATTTTTAAATAGCTTAATATGAATATGAGGTATTGAAGGTGGTTGTAATAAATACATAATTTTGAATTATAGATTACCTATACCCTTGGTAAAGTCAATGCAACGGCCAATTCCCTATGTAGGAGGACTCAGATACAGGCAGTGCAGTATGCCAGTAGGGAGTGGTAGCTTATGGCTTTGTTCTTGGAGATTCATTAGTATGTGCATGATATCCATGGTTAGACATATCTATAATCCATAGTTAGGACCTCTACCTAACAAATAGAGTATGAATGTGGAAGCTATTATATTTAGAGGGCCTAGTCCTATGAGAGAGTGTGGCAGGTGAGGACCCACCTCATGGTTAGATAATTTTCAAGGATAATATCCATTGTATTCATGGTCTTGTTTAGGTTCTAGTGGACATATGTGATGATTTTATGTGGTATATCCATGCTTCATCTTGGTAAGTACCTCATAGAGTCACCAAGATATACCATGACTTGCACCTTTAATACTGGTGGTCAGGTATGAAACATGAGGTTGCAGGTTTTGTTATGAGGTGTTTCACCAGTTAGTTGGTGAAAGAAAAACATCAATGACCAGCTGGTCATTTACAAATGTTATTGATTCCCAAGTGGAAATCAGATAATTTTTCTATGGAGTTCATGAAATGTTTACAAAGGTCACCTTGAAGTAACAATGTTGTGTGGGTTTTTGTTGACTAGCCCACGAAGGTTTCTCATTTATTATCAATCAAGGAGACCTTCAGAGTGGATCAGCTTGGGTAGTTGTAAACCTGGGAGATAGTATGATTTCACGGGGTCCCTCACACTATCATTTCATATATGGATTCCCTCTTTACATATCGTTTATGGTAGAGTTAAAGTGGGCAGTAGGTATACATGTGCTTTTGATCACAAAATACCATTGTCAGAATGATGGCCAATCAGAGCATACAATAAAGGTTTTAGAGGATATTCTATGATGATGTGCCCAATATTTTGGGGGATCCTTGGAGAAGCATATACCCCTGGTCATTTTCTCCTACAATGATAGCTATCAAGAGACTGTATACATGTCACTTTATGAGGAATTGTATGGTATTCCATGGTGATTTCTCCAACACTGGTTAAAAGTAAGTGATCCAGATTTATGGGACCACATCTTGTGCATGACACTTCATAAAAGGTCCAGTTGAATTAGAAATGGATGGCTACTGCAAAGTGTCAATTGAAGTCATATTCTAATCAAAAAATATGACCTCTTTAGTTTAGGTTCGGGGATCATGTTTACATGTGTTTTTTACTGTGTCCAGAACATAGAATATTTAGGAAATAATGTAATAACTTACCACAATATGTTGGTTCATATGATATATTATAAATAGTTTCTTCAGTATCATATTGGTTGCACTTACAACATATACATTGATCCATGTACGAATTCTTTCATGTCTCTCAGCTACTCTACTATAACTCAGAGCATTCTCATTATTTTTAGCCCAAATTGGTTGATCTACAGGTCGAATCATCATTTCATGATCATCTAATTGGTATTGTTTAAAGGAGGAAAAAGGTTCTTCGAAGCCAGACAATTCCTCTTGTATGGTTAATATGGAAGCAGGTTCATTTACTATATGGGCCTTTGGAGTGGGATATCGACACATGTGATAAGTGGCTAGAGTTGTTCTTAGATGAATCTTGACCATCCTAGAGAAGGTAATTTGGGGAAAATTTTCATTAATGGGGGGATATTTTAAGAACCCATGTTTTCTTAGGAAGAAAAAATTGCTTATTTTTATGTTTTAATGCTCAAATATGACCTAATATGAATTGCCTTTGTGTTAATGTAGGTTTGGGGGGGGGGCTTATAGGGCTCGTTTGGAACGAAGAACCCACATTTGGGGTTATTTAATCTTGATTCATGGTTAGTGTAAATCGTATCGGGTAGGCCGTATGTTTTAAAAAATCGTACGAGCGGTGGGTAATGAAAAAAGATGGATTCTTGATTAGGACATCCATTACATAATGGGATGCATAGACATGCATCCAGATCTACAAATTTATAAGATCTTAACAGAGGGATTTTTCATGGTTTCTTCATGGTTAGTCGACCATGTGAGGAAACTAGGTGATATGACCATATGCTAGAGGTTCCCATGCATGGTTAGGAAAATTGTTCACATAAACCCTCTAATCCCTATATTTCTATAATTTTATTATATTTAATTAAATTGAAAATCTATATTTATAACCTAATTTTCTTTTCACATAATGGAAAACACCCCCCGATGCACTCAAAGGTGACATTCCTATGATATGAACCTGATCCTCCATCCAAACTTTGATTCAAAGGAGGAACATCAATATAGATCTATAATTGTATGACCATTATTCCTTTTTAACCATTATTTATTATTTTAGCTACCGGTTTCACTATTTTGATTTAGAATCATATTCCATAATTTCATTTTCATCATATGTTCTTCATATTTATCCAAATATGAGTTTAATAAGTATCTGATATTGGATGATAACTCAAGTAATGAGTTGAGGTAGTTGGTATATAAAATATCCTTAACTTTTGGTTCTTTGTTTGTCTACCTTCTACTATATCACCCACTGAACTTTTTCATGGGTCCTTTAATTTGAATGGTATAATTGAAATAGATGTAATCAAACATGTTAGAGATTCATGCAGGCTCCATTGTGATGTGTTGGTATTTGTTTCATGAACTATGGAAACCCATGGGGTGTACCTTATAAAAATAACTTGATGTTCCTCATTTTAACCACATAGGGGGTGAGTTCTCAATATTTACTGTGTGTAGGGAACCCAAATGCGATTAAAGGGAATTGAATTTCTATCTAGGAAATAGAATTCCACCTTTTTAATGGCATGTTTACAAGTCGTGTTATGATGGTTTAATAAGCACATGTGAAGTTTAAAAAATCAGTGGGTATACTCTTTGGTTTCATTTAATTAAATTTGTAATTATGAGTTGGTATAATCATAGGAAGAATTGAATATTAATATGTAATATGAGGGGGTATACTCACATATCTTGAAATGATGAATTGTTTGAATGTTGAGTGTTAGGATAGATTCCATGTATATGTTACTTGGATCTGGAACACGGTAGTGGATAACATTGATAGAGATGATCCTTTGGTCAGGATTATGTGGGATGCAATGGGATTTACTAAACTATGGATCTTGAATTCTTGGACTCATATAGGAAATTATCGGTACGACATGCTACTAGGACTTCAACCAATGCCTAACTGAGATTCCATCAAGATGCTCCTAGGATGTGATGATGATTTCTTGTTGTTCAAGACATTAGATCTAGTTCTTCATGGTATAAATCATTACATATGGCACAATCATGAGAAATTAAACATGCATGGTTAAAAGGCTTGTCCATTGAAATTTATGATACATTTGGTTATATAGTAAGGTTGTGGTTAAAATGGTACTATATATATACTGCAAGATAATGATGTTTCCTCAATTTTACATGAAGTTGTATTATTAGTATCTTTACACTTTTATTATATAGAGCCTTCAGTGTATAGTTAGCAACACTTACTTGGTAGTGGGTGTTCCAAGAGGACATTTATTTTCATTACTACTGAACTGTTTAATTTTCACCTTCTTAGCATGTTATATTTCAATTAATAGAATTGTATAGATCTTGGGTGGGTGTATACTTAGATGTTATCTGACAACCTCTTTTGGTAGTATTGGGTACCAAAACTAACTATTTGGATGCATGTAGTTACAAGGGATAATGAGACCAAGCATATGCCTGTATTGCTATTCAGAGATACCATGTTTGTTCTATTTTGACATTTTAGATATAGGTATTGTAATATATTGTCATGTGCCTGTTTTGGATGTTTTCTTTGACATATGAAATGTATCACCAAAATCCTTGAATATGATCCTTATTTTGAATTTTTTTTCTACTCTTGATGTGTATCTATTGTTATATTTTTTACAGATTCTGTTATAAATCTATTATTATATTTCATTTATGTTATAATCTTGTAAATGAGGGCATAGTCTCCCCATTAACACATCTAGGCTCTCACTTCTAGTTAGCAGCCTCTGGCATTTGGGTAGATGCACTTGAGGCCATGTGAAGCACCGATCTCAGAGAACTATTGAGTGTATTCTAGGTTTGGGACGTCACAAATTCGAATATCTAAACTGAATTGGTATGGACTATAGAAAAGACTACCAATTCCAATGTAATTGTAAATTGGGGAGTATTTAGAAATTGTGAAATAATATGTGGGTTGATTTTTGAAAAAATGGATTAAATTTAATTAGTAAGAAACATTTGATTTTTTTAAGGAATGAATTGATAAAAAATCCTATTTATTTCAAAGTGAATTGGAATTTTGAAAAGGAAAAGTGGGAAATTGAATTTTTAATGGTGATTAATTTGAAATCAAATGATTTTTCCATTTTTAATTGATTGTTTGATTAATTTTATATGAGCTTGGCTAGTTAGTGGGTTATTTTTGACAAGCACACAAGTATGGTAATTCCCTAGTAATGTATTGACTATGAAAACTCTAAAAAAAATATTTAGGAAAATTATATTCCAGATTGAACATAGATGAGTTCTTTTCAGCATGATCCTATGGGATGTGTGTGCACATATCTTATAATCACTGATATAATACTGTGAGGATCCTATAAGAAGAAACTATCACATCACTGGTTCGATGACCATGGTTCTTATTGTGATTGTTTTGATTATAAATCCCATTTATTTTTAAACTCTGTTTCTCATCCCTATTCCTTAAAATAAAAAAAATAATTCATTTATTTAAGCAATTTTTATAAGTTTTCCATCATTCTGAAATGAAAAAAAAGTTTTCTAATGTTAAATTGTTCCTCCGTGTCTATTTTAAATTAAATTAAAAGAAAGGCTTGTTTTATTATTGTGGAATAATTTTATGAAACACTTGGTGTGACCCTACTGTGTTTTTTGGAACACACCATAAATTTTCCTAGAGGAGTTTGTAGATTTACTTCTTCAAAGTTTGATAAAATGGAATGTGACTCTTTTAAATGGTGGATGTTCTTGATTTTTTTTCTTGGATTGTTGGTTCCTTTGGCATGTCTGATTTTACCTTGTCTTATTTTGATTACATTTGATGATGTATTATTGGGATTTTGTTAAACCTATTTGGTTTCGGGTACTTTATCCTAGAGGAGTTTTGAGGATACAAATATTTATATATTATCATATACACTTCTTATGGAAAATTTGTTCCCACCTTTATAATTCATGAATCCAGCTACTTGTCTCTAACACATGGTGATTGGGAATGCCCTTCGGGCCATGTCAGTTCTTGATCAGGTATCCATGTACCTAGGTATTCAGTTCATTTCTTTAAAAGGGATAGACCTAATATTATGGGAAATGAGTTTCCTTGTATTGCCTAAATTAGTGAGGTTGATATCTCATTAAAATTATATCTTTACTATTTTATATCTTTTTTATAACCACAACTATTTTCATCAATGATAGAAAATTAAAATTGGGAAGATGTAAAATTATTTAGGTGTGTGTAAAACCCTTAGACTACAGTACAAATTTATTTTTAAATAAATATTATGTTTAATAAATTTTTTAACATGAAACACCAAACCAGAAATACTAAAATATATTTTATTGACATAAAATTTTACAATGAAGGGAAAAAATTAATACATTATGAAAATATAATATGAAACATCGTTAAAAAGTATAATAGGAATTAATTCATAAGTAATAAAAATAATATGAAAATAAAATCTTGATCCTCTTAGTTTGACATGAGGATTTTAACCCCAATTGAAAATATGGAAATAATTAAATTGATTTGATATATAACATAAATTTTGGGAGAGAAGTAAATTTATAGTATGAATGATTCTTGGAATTCATGTAATGCTATATATAAGAAAAAATTATTGCCATTGGAAATATGGTTTTTGGAAATACATTCATTGTATATATGGTCACTAAGTGGGAATTTATCGAATAAGTAAATTAATTTTCTATAAAATTTTGAAAAAAAAATCAAATAATATATTTCAAAAATGATAAATAATGGAACCAAAAGATAAAATTAAATAGGATTATTTTTTTATAAAAATTTATTTTCATGAATTTCATATTATTATTATATTTTTTAAATAATTATTTGATGTATTTATAAAATAAAAATAATCATTTTAATGGAGTGATAAAATTAAATGGTTAGAAGATAAATAATTAATATTAAAATGATGCAATTAAAACTACATAATATTATTAGTGAAAATTTGAAATAATTTTTTTAATGTTTTTTAAAAAAAAATTCCTAATAAATATAATTTATCATTATTAAATTATAATTATAATAAAACATTTCAATTTATAAAAATAATAGTAACATACATTATTTAGTAATCAATATGAAATATTACTAAGAACACATATGGTTTAAAAGTCCATTTTTTGTAAAAATTGTTATATAAATATTGTTTTTATATAAAATTAAAATTAAACATATTAAGAAATTGAATTTTATTAAATGGATTATAAATTTTTAATCATAAATTAAAAATTATTTATATAAATAAATTTAATTTTTAGGAATAGAAATAAGTTACATGGCTAAAAAATTAGTTAACATGCTAATAGTAAGAAGGGGTTAAATTAAGTGGTGAAGAAACAAATATCATAAATTTCTATCTATAAATGTGTTAATGAAATACTTATCAAACATACATAATGTTAACACTATTATTTATCCAAATTATATCGAAATTTCATTTAAAATTAAAACCTTCTTTAATAAAGAGTGAATATTTTTTGAAATACCATTCAAAACACGCCTATAAAATGAACCCTCCTATAACCCAAACAAATATCAATTTTTAGTGAGTTATATCTATAATATATGACCATTTTTAATCTCCAAAATCCTTCTTTGACATTATATAGTTCCATGTTCTAATATGGAAGCTGAAACCCTGCATTCTGAAGGAACCTGCATTGAGAAGGAGCAAATTCATCAATGTATATACCTAGTTCTTCAAAATCTCTTTCAATTACGTTATCATTTCCAATCTTCCTATGTTTTATTATCCATTTTAATGATGTTAAATTAAAATAAAAAATATTCTAATAATTTTTTTTTCTATTATATTACTCAATACTATTAATCATTTATTAGTATATCATGTTCTTATTTGGATGAGTTCAACCACCTACTTGAATGATGGTACAACAACATCATTATATTTAGTATGGATATGTATAAAGATATTAATAATAGTTATATATGATATTACTGAGTAAATTATGTCAATAATATCATTTTGGAAGGATGAAAAAAAATTAATGATCATTAGAAAATAATTTTTTTTATCAGTAAATTTCTTGAACAAGCTCATCATGGATCTCATTCTTATAAACTATACTCATTACTTAAACCTATGATTGAATATGAAAATGAAATAATTGAGTAAAATACCTTGTAAAATATTGTAATGGTGAACTTAGTATCACATAATTAGGTTTAATATGTTAATTTTAAAAAATATATGAAATAAAAAAAATTAAAAACATCTACTGATGGAAAAAACATTATATTACTAATACATGTGTAATGAATGTGTTGTCCCATAGGATACTGTGGCCACCCTCTCTGGTATTAACAGTTTTAATAATCACAAATCATGTCAATTCCTATTAATCATGTCAAAAAAATATCATTCATGATTATTTACATTTCAATATGTGCAATTATGTTTATCTGAGATCTCATATAAATTTTCTACATTCTGTTAATATTTATGGAGTAGGATATTCCAAAAAATATATTTTCTATGTATAACGAACTGACACCGATAGGAGAGATGAGATAGCGATAGTGTAAATGACATATCAATGCAAATGACCTTCCGTCATAGATGGACTATCGATGGAAATAACCCACCGACACAGATGACCTACTAATGAAAATGACCTACCGACGCAGATGAACTACTGATGTAAATGACCTATTGATGCAGATGACCTACTAAGATGACATACTGTCAGCTCAAATGATGTACTGATGCTTGGTGCTACCAACGCAAAGAGTCACTGATAGTTAAAATGAGCCACCAATGGAATGAGTCACCGACAGAAGGAGATATCATCTGAGGACTCACTGATAAACTGTTTAAATTTATTTTATTTAAAATTATTTCTAACACTCATATTTTGAATTTTTTAATGTGATTGATTAATTTAATTCCTTTTTTTGATGACATATTGAACGAGGATGTCTGAAATAAGAGGTATTGTGTCTACCTCAAACATGCATATTTTTGGGCAGCAAGAATATTTATATACAAATAATAGTGCATAAAAGGTATGCCTGGGAAGACTCACATAGAAACTCATACAAAAGAAGATACGAGATGACCCCCCAAGAGAACCATATAGAAAATAAGAACTCATGGGGAATTTTTATTTAATACTTGATATAAACCAGATAACTATTTTTCATCATAGTTCCACCATCTCAACTACATCCAACTATAACTTAGGGAAAGAACATCTAACCCTCCTAGAATATTGAACACAGTTCTCCAAAACACTTTGTTTTCAGAGTCTATTTCAAGAAGTGGACTTGAGCTTCAACTCTGATACATCAGAGAGTCTAGATCTGAATTTTATAAAATCTATAGCATCTCTAATCACTTCTTAATATATTCTTCTCTATTGTGTACTATTTATCTAATCTTTAAAGTAGTGTGTGTGTCTGTACTAAAAACACACATAGTCTTCTACACTAAACTGGAGGATACTAGATATCCTCAAACAACTGTCTTCCTTCACTTGTTTATCACACGAAGAACTCTGGAAGAGGTCATGTGTGAAATATTTGTAATTTTTATTCCCACGTACAATTATGGTAGAGGTATTATGACCTAGAAAATCAATGTACTGATGTGTTAACCATGATCCATGGTGTGGATCAAAATCTTTATTTTTACATATTGCTTCATGGCAGGTGATCTCCAAGTGGAGATGACTAATCTCTTCTTAAGACCGGACCTATAGTGTTTATATCTGATGTTCTTTTAATTTGTCCTTCTCTGTTTTAATTTATTTTTTTGAAAACTAAATTTTACTTTGATATTTATTCTTCGATAGTATTTATAACTGTATTTCCTTTTTTAGATTAATTTAAAAAGTTGTATCAATATCTCATATTGTTATAACTTAGAATTAGTCAATCTTGTGAGAAATAATTTGTACAGTCAAGCAGTTATAATTCTACTACCTTGGTTAACTAAACCGTTTTATTTTTGATTAGGGATCCTTTTAAATATAAATTTTAACAGAAATTTTTTTAGTAACTCAATTCACTCCCCTCATCAATGCCCTACCCCGACTAACATTTTGTATTAGAGGGAGTTTTTAAATTTGTTGTTTAGAAAATTTTAATTTTGTTTTAAAATATTTTTCAACTGTGATTTTAGTTGTATTTTAAAGGTCTTTATATTTTTTTTAGTTCTAAATTTCTAGTTCATTAAAATCTTATTTCATTATCATGAATAATAGATTGAAATTTTCTACTACAGACCTCCCTTCTTTAATAGAAAAAATTATGCATATTGGAAAATTAAAATGAAAATGCACTTAAAAAGTATGGGATTTGAGATTTGGACATCAATTATAGATGAATATAAGTTCCATTTGACTACTATAAATAATTGTTTTGACCTAAATAAGGCTGCCTATAACAATAATTGCAAATCCATGAATGCACTATTCTATTCTTTATGTGATGAAGAGCTTAATAAAATTTCTACATATAAATAAGACTATGAAATTTGGGACACATTTTTTAAGGTTGGGGCTGAGGCCTTATTTTATTGTTAATGAAAACTAAACACCTCTCTTGACTGGGTAGAGGGAGACTCATTACCTAGCCCAAAGTCCCATTGGGCATCTATCCCATTACATGGCTCATAGGCTTGAATTTTTTCCAAAGTCCCATTTTGTGAATAGTACTACTACAGTACATGCTAGAAATAGTACCCACCACTACTACAGTGCCTACCACCACTACAGTCTCTGTCGCCGCTATAGTGCATGTCGTTGCTACAGTTCCTTCACAGATATAGTATTACTATAGTACATGTTCCCAATGGGTTTTGAAACCCCATATTTCATAATGTATTACGAGGTTCTTACCACTAAGACTAACCCCAACCAAGTGAAATTTAGGATAGTTTATCTATTTCACATGAAGGAACCTATAATGTTAAGGAAATGAGACTTAACACATATACTGTTAAATATGATAACTTTTAAATGAAGCTTGATGAGCCAATTTCTAAAATGTAACATAGGCTTAATGAAATTGTGAATACTATGATCTTTTTGGGAAGGGATGCTACAGACAATGATAAAATCATGAGAATAATCATATGCTTACCAGATAGGTGGAGAGGAACTTCTGTATCAATCATAGATTCATTTTACATTAGAAAGTTACCCATAAAGGAGCTTATAGGAAAGTTGATGATGTGTGGGGAATAACTATAATTCAATAAAGAAGAGGATGATGAACCCAAAATAAAATCTATTTCTTTCAAATCTGCTGCCTCTAATAAGAAGTAAAAAGTTCAAGATGAAATCGAATGTTCATGTAATGAAAAATAATCAGAAGATAGTGGCAGGGAGATGGATCAAACTGACAGAAGATTTAAGAAATTTTTTAAAAAATAAATTCTTAATAAAGACCAACTAAAAAGTTAAGTATGATCACAAGGTCCATTGGAAAAATGATTAGAAGAAAGCTGATAATTCATGTGAAATAATATGTTATGAATGTAAGAGAAAGGGACATGTGAATTATACTATCCCAACATAATGTACAAGAGGATGTATGATGATAAGGATAGAAATTATAAAAATTCCATGACGAAAACTTGGAGTGCTTCTGAGTATAGCTCAAGTGACTCAGGATCCTCTCATGAAAATTTGTATAAAGAAAATATGTGTTTTGTGAAAAACAAATCTTAGGTAACTCTAAATTCTCTTGAAAATAATTCTTATTATTTTGTAGATTAAATTGATTTTAAAAATATAAAAAATGGGGAAATGTTGGAATAGTTCAAAATGATAGAAGACACTTATAATGAATTAAATGATTAATAAAAATATTTAAAGAAACAACATGATTTGACTACCACTATTAAATATAATCCTTATATGGAAAAATAGAATGCTTCTCAACAGCTTAAGGATAATAATGAACATATATTATCAAATGAGAAATTGAAAACTTAACCTAGAGAAATTTAACAATGGGAAAGAATCTCAGTTCAACTGCTTGGTAAACTAATATCCCTTAAGTACACTACTAGAATAGGATACCAACTAGGAAAGAGGAATAAGACAAAAACTCATTTTGTATCAAAATATATAGAATCCATTTTTTCCCAGTTCTAGAAAATTTTCTACAAGTTCTAGCTATGAGGCATCTTCTACTATTTCATGTTTTTCTGGACCAAATAAAGTCCATTTTTCAAATAAATATTGCTTATTGTAAACCCATTATCCAAGTATGCTTCTAAAGTCACCTATTACAGATGTTTCTAGAACCAAGAAAATCTGGTTACTAATATCTTTATTTTTCTATCCTTATGTAGGAATTTTGTTTGAAGATCTCCTGTAAAATTATATGGTATTTGGACAGTTGATGTTTAATACATATAATAGGATATTATTCATGATTCATGAAATTGATAAATATTGATGGTGGGAATGTGAACTCTGGGGACAATTCCAAAGAAAAAATAATTGGCCTTGTCCAAATTTGTAACTCTAACTTAGTTTTAATTTCTAATGTACTTTTTGTTAATGGATTAAAATATAATCTACATAGTATCTCTCAGTTATGTGATGATGGTTTTAATGTTAAATTTGAAAATGATGCATGAATTGTTTTTAACTTTAAAAATAATCTACTATTTTATTCTCATAGAAATAAAAATTTATATATTGTTAACTTAGATTATTTAATTCCTAAAAAATTTCATTCTTAAATGATTTTCATAAAGAATCATATCTTTGGCATAGGAGATTACGACACTTTAATGTACACTCAATTAGAAATATAACTAGAAAAAATTAGTCAAGGATATACCCAAACATGAGTTTCTAAATGAAAATGTTAGTAATCATTGTCAAAATTGAAAACCACACAAAATCGCTTTTAAAAAAATAAATAAGTTTCAACTACTCAACCTCTTTATTTGGTTCACATCGATATTTTTTACCTTTTATAGTTTCATGTATAAGTGGGAAGAATTATGAATATGTTCTTGTAGATGACCAATCTAGATATACATGGTCCTTTTTCTTAGCTTAAAAAAGTTATGATTTATCTCATTTTACCAAGTATGATATGACTGTTTAAAATCTTAGTGGTCTTAAAATTACAACCTTAAGAACTGACCATGTCCCTAAGATTGAAAAACAAGAGTTTGAATCCTTTTTCTCACAAAATGGATATAGTAATTACTTCTATGCTCCTATGACACAACAAAAAATAGAGTTGTAGAAAAAATAAATAGAACCCTGCAAGAAATTTCTAGAACCATGATTAGTGAGTATGGACTACCTATATACTTTTGGGTAGAAGCTGTCAATACAGCATTCTATATAATCAATAGAGTCTTGATTAGACATATCCTTAAAATTTCTCCCTATGAGTTTTGGAACAATAGAAAAACCAAGGTTTACTACATCAATGTTTTTGGTTGCAAAGTCTATATTTTAACACTGAGGATAATTTGGACAAATTTTCCTCTAAGACTGATGAACGAATTTTCCTAGGTTATTCAATTTCTAGTCAAGCCTATAGAGTCTCCAACAACATAACCAAATTTGTAAAATAATATTTACATATCAATTTTGATGAGACAAATCCACATTTTCCAAATACCTATTTAGAGGATCTTGAGGATGACATATCAAACATGGACATCAATGCTAAATCATCTAACCATCCTGCGAAGAAATCTATTAAAATGCCCAATTTTGTAAATTCCCCGAATTCTAGTCATAATGAACTTGAACCTTTTAAAGAACCATTAGTGACTATCCCTTGGTTTTGTAGACCTGTTATAACTCTCAAGAACCATCATTTGGATGTTATTTTTGGAGATTCAGATAATGGAACATAGAATAGATCTTCTCTAAAAATTTAGGTTAAAAATCAATCTTTTTTGTCACATATTGAACCTAAGAACATCAATGATGCAATCAATGATGAATTTTGGTAGATGGTTATGAAAGAAAAGTCAAATTAGTTTGAATGAAACAAAGTCTGGGAACATGCAGATAGACATAAAGACATCTTGACCATGGGCACTAAATGGGTGTTTAAGAATAAAGTAGACGAATCTAGAAATATAGTTTGAATCAAAGCTAGATTGGTTGTATAATCTTTTTATCAAGAAGAAGGGAGTGACTATAAGGAAAAAATTTCACCAGTAGCTAGATATGAGGCCATTATAATCTTACATTCCTATGCAGAACATCTCGATTTAGAACTTCATCAAATGAATGGAAAGAGTGCATTACTAAATTGGTATATACCTGAGGATCTTTTTTTGAACAACCTGCTGGATTTACAAACCCTCATTTTCCAAATAAGGTTTTTAAATCAACAAAATAATTATATGGTTTAAAGAAATATCTGAGAGATTGGTATGATAGGCTCAACACTTTTCTTATTTATAAATATTTTACAAAAGGTATAGATGATCTTACTCTCTTTATAAAAATAAATTCCAAATATGATCTATAGTAAAAAAATTTGAAGATGATACTTTTTTCAGATATTCTAAATATTATTTATGTTTTGATTTTTCAAAGATGATTAAAAGGGAATTTGAAATGAGTTTAATGGGTGAGATCATATTATTTCATGGATGTCAATTATTTCAAAATAAAGAATGTGATGTTTTGAATCTATGTAAATATACTGAGGATCATTTAAAAATATTTGGATTTGAAATCACTAAGATTAGTGACACTCTAATGAGTACCACTTTTAATTTGGATATTTATTAAGATAGTAAATATGTTGATCAAACCACTTATAGAGAAATTATTGGATGTTCACTCTACTTAACTACTAGTAGGCCAGATATTATGTTTACTGTATGCATGTTTGAACGTTTTCAAGAAACCCTAAAATAATCACATCTTCTAATTATTAAAAGTATTTTCAAATACCTCAAACATACTACCAACTTATGACTATTCTATACTAGAGGACAAAATTTTTATTATGCAGGTTATTCAGATAATGATTTTGCTGGCAATAAGTTAGATAGAAAACGTACCTCTTGAACATGTCACTTTTTATGCACATAACTAGTTTCATGGTGTGGTAATAAACAAAATTCTATTTCATTATCTACTGCCAAAGTTGAATACATAGATGTTGGTAGTTATTGTGCGGAAATTTTGTCGATGAAACAAACATTACTAGATTATGGATATTGATTCTAACATGTCCCTATAAATTGTTATAACACAACTGCTATTAATATTTATAAGAATCTTATTTCATACTTTAGAACAAAACACATTGATGTAAGGAACCACTTTTTTAGAGACAATTATTAAAAAGGTGATATAACATTAGAGTTCATTAGCAATGAACATCATCTTGGTGACATTTTCACTAATCCATTGAACACTGAAAGAATGAAATATATTATACATGAGTTTGGAATGAACTACATATAGGACCTTGTGTTTCTATTCCTTTGACCATTTTATGTGAACATGTCATACTGACATTACCAGCATTAAGCTGACAATTTAATGCTGACACCCATAACATTTTCAAACCGACACAGTTGTCATTCCAGTGCTAATTCTAGGTCATGTCGATACCCTATCATGTCGACATCGACACCTTGTCAAACCGAATCCATTAGTATTATCAAAAATTTGTCATGTCAACACCAATGGATCCCTATTTTTATATGTTTTATGTTTTTAACAAAATGACACTGTTTCATTGATTTTGTTGACCCAGTTCATGATTTGATGATTTCGATATTTCAAAAGCCTTAAATGATATAAATCTCAATTGATCCACTCTAATTCATTACCCCTACACTCCCTTGTCTGTTTCTCTCTCTACCCCTGACCTTTCACCTTGCAACCTTAAACTGAACTGTTAAAATGGCGCGTGTGAAGTGATATCATGATGGTGGTGAGTCTTTTGCATCTATGAAATAGAAAGTTGAATCGAGAAAGTCTTCAAAACATGTAAATATTTCTCTAGAAGACCATGTTGTTACTCTATAAAATTAAGTTCTTACAGAATGGTTGTTGGAAAGAAAGTCAATAATGCTCCAGGTTCTACAATATTAGGGATGGATTGAGTGGTTATCAGATAACGAAATAGCCTTTAACCTGATGCAAGTTCATGAATTTTATATGAATATGGAGTTCCTACTGGAAAGAAGTGATGTTTCCTAGATCAAGTCCATAGTGAGAGTCAATATAATATATTTATCTTCAATACAATGGGAAGAATGTCTTAAATTTACTCCTGAAGGTTTATTTGATGATTATTAAGGTACCTTTCCACCTGAATGTGATATGATTTACTTTGAGACATATCTGATGGAGTTTACTAATAATGAAGAGCATATGAGACCCATTTATATAGAGTTAAGTGGATAATGTAGAATATTGTTAAAATTTCTTCAGAATTAGATCTATCATAGGAAAGGTGACTTTTCTTCTCGGAATTTTCAATACGATTACTTGGTTTATCTACTAATAAAAGGGATGAATGTAAATTTATGTGGGTACCTAGTTGTTCATATGAATTAAATGAACAAGCCTTTTTGAAAAAATAATTACCTATTTTATCAACAGATGATCTCATTTATTCTCAAAGAGAAAGGTTGTGTAAATTAAGGAGAAGAAGTTTTTTATGAGTGCAGTAGGATCTGCCTCAGTATAGTGATTTGTAAGAGGATAAAAATAAACTAGAACCCATGGAAGAGGAATGGGTTGAAGATGAACATAAGATTTATGATATGTTAAATTCAGTGGACTATCTAACTAGGCCTAATAATATGGATGATCCTAGTATGGGACTAGATGAGGAAAATATTTACTCTTCCGATAAATAAGAAGAGCATGCCGCCCCATTTAGAGATCAAGGGTAACCCATAGATGATTGGAGTGATCCTGACACCACTTAACCACGCAAAGTTATTTCTCTTGTACCTCCTATTCCTCCACCTTACTTACCCACTGATGAGCCCACACTTAAATATAATATAGATGAGGAGGCATAATTCTCTGGTAGTGTGGAATATGTATGTAGATCCAATGGCTCTGGAGAAGAAGAAGGAAGTAAAGATGATGAAAGTGGTAGTGGTATTGAAATGTAATAAGGTAAAGAAGATGGTGATAGAAATGGAAATTAATAGAATTTATATAGAAATGATGATGATGAAAGAAGTGACCATGATGATGACCACTATATGGATAATCAAGGTGAATATGATGAAATTGATTAATATATGGATCATGCTAGGTTGGATGAACCTCTAGAAATTGTTAA
Source organism: Viscum album (assembly GCA_963277665.1). NCBI lineage: Eukaryota > Viridiplantae > Streptophyta > Magnoliopsida > Santalales > Viscaceae > Viscum > Viscum album. Next base: position 369,704,192 of record OY728146.1, read on the forward strand.
TGTAAGAGAAAATTATTATTTTTTTGTTGAAGTGCAAGCTCAAGAAATTCTTTTACATCATTTAGTTTATGAAATAAAAAGATATCATGCTGAAGATGAGAAACCAGTTAGGATAGATCAGATTGAGGGGGTCATCAAGAAAGGGGAATCAAGCTAGTGAAGAGCATAAACATGGAAGAGTAATACTTCATACTCTAACTCTTATGGAAGCACTATTGAGGCAATTATTGAAAGAACTTCCACGTTGAGAAATGAAATGAATGATCTTGATTATGAAATAAATACTTTGACCTCAGAGTAAAAGGTTTGTGTGGAGAGTATTCTTAAAACATTGAATTCTCATACCTCAACACCTACTGATATTTCTTCTACATCTAGTCAGAAATCTCAGACTCTAGACATTGAGGCTGTCAAAACTATTGTAAGGGAGGATATTCAAGATATATTTGGTTCTTTTATTTTGGGAAACCTTGAAATGATTGATATGTACAGTGATCATGTTAATGATATGGTCAGAGTCTATTCCAAGTGTATTGAAACTGCAAATGCTCGGATCACATAAAAAGTGGTCTACTATATCAAAAATATCATTACCAAGCATACTAGTCTATTTAATTATTTGGTAGATAATCTATCTTTGACTCTAGTAACCAGATATTTTAAAGATCAAGTACATAATATGAAATAATTCTCTCCTCTTTTGGAAAAAAACATAGAGAATAAGGATGACTTTGAGAAATCAATAATGTATGGTGGTGAAATTTTTCTGGATTTCATCAAGCTGTTAAAGAAATACCTTCATTTCCAATGTCAAGAATTTTTATTGCCTACTAATGAACCTCTTGGACCTCCTGGATCAGTGCCTCCACCTAGAATGTTTGTTTCTCATGGTTTGACTTAGATTCTCCCAGTGATCCAAGAACTGATTCAACCTCATGTATTGTGCCAACACAAACCTAGCCTTGTACCTAATGTTCCAAAAGGAGTGATTCTACCTCCTCTAAAAATTTATTCAGAACCTATAGCTTCTCAAAAACCACCTACTAGACCCTCTATTAATCCCTCTTATAAGGGTAAGGAACCTCTTCATCCTTATCTGTAGTGTGGATCATTCTATGATAAGGATGTTTTATTGGCTTTTGTTATTTTTTATTGAGGAATTATAACACATTGTACTTTATTGATTAATGAAATGTTGTGTTTTGGTCTTTCCTCTATTTATCTTTTATCTATTAGTTTATGATACTTTTTATTTCTTTATATTCTTTCACTTTTGGATAATCTAAAAAGAAGGGATCCATTTTGGCATTCTCTTTATTCACCTTATCTTTGGTCTCACTATTATATATGTTATTTATATTTTATACCATTACTCTTTATTTTACCTCTAAGCCTTATCTATATATTATTAACAGTCATCAATAATGGTAGATGATAATTAGAATGATTTCATTCCACATCAAACGATTCTATTGAATAATTCAATTATTTTTTATCATCAAAAGGGGGGGTTGTTGGCCTACAAGAGACTGTGGAAAACCACTCTAGTATTAATAGTTTTAATAATCACAAATCAGGTTAATCATTATTAATCATGTATAAAAAATCTCAATCAGGATTATTTATGTTTCAAAATGTGAAATTATGTTTATCTGGAATCTCATATAAATTTTTTACATTATGTTAATATTTATGTTGTAAGACAGTCAAAAAAAATTTCTAAGTGTGACTGACTGACACCAACAGTAGAGATGATATACCGATAGTGTAAATGACCTACCGATGCAAATGTCCTACCAAAGCATATGATCTACCTATGTAAATGACCTACTGAGGTACATGACCTATCGAGAGGACTTGTCATTAGTTCAAATTACCTACCAATGCATGGTACTACTTACCCAAGGATTCACCGATAGTTAACATGAGTCACCGATGGAATGATTAGCTGGAAGAAGGAGATACCAACTGAGGACCCACCAATAAACTATTTAAAATTTATTTTATTTAAAATTATTTATAACGGTCATATTTTGAGTGTTTTAATGAAACTGGTTAATTTAATTCCCTTTTGCTAACATCTTAAATTATGAAGTCAGAAATATGAGGTATTGTGTCTCCCTCAAACATGCACCTTTTTGGGCGGAAATAATATATATATATATATATATATGATTATTGGAAATATATACACAGGTAGACTCATATAGACACACATACATAAGAAGAAATGAGCAGACCCCCAATGAGTGCCATGCGGAAAGGATAAACTGATGAGAAATTCTCGTTTCATACTTTTTGTGAACCATAGAACAGATGTTCAATATAATTCCATCATATTAACAATATCCAAAAAACCTAAGTGAATGAACATCTCACCCTCTTGGGAGACTGAACACAGTGATCCATGACACTCTCTTTTCAGTGTCTATTTCCATAAGAGGACACGAGCTTCGACTTTAATACATCCGAGAGTCCATAACTGAATTGAATAACACTCATAGAATATTTAATCCCTTATTAATATATTCTTCTCTGTTTTCTAATATTTAACTAATATATCAAGAAGTGTGTGTGTGTCTGTACTAAAGACACACACCGTCTCCTGCCTAAACTAGAGGATACAAGATATCCTCAAACAAATGTCTTATTAAACATGTTTATCCCATGAAGAATTATGGAAGAGGTCTTTTGTGAACTGGTTGTAATTTTTGTTCCCACATAGAACTGTGTTAGAGGTCTTGTGTCCTGGACAGTTTTTGTACTATTGTGTTAACCCAGATACAGGGTGTGGATTGAAATCATTATTTATAAAAATTTCTTGGTGGAAGGTCATCACCAAGTGGAGAGGACTAAGTTTCTGCTTGAGACTCAAATTATTATTTTTATATCTTCTTTGTTTTCAATTTAGTTCTTCTCTGTTTTAATTCATTTTTCATTAAACTAAATTTTACTTTGATAGTTAGTCTTGGATAATAGTTATAACTTTTTTCCTTTATTAGAGTAGTTTCAAATTTGTATCAATTTCTAATATTGTTAAAACTGAGAATTAATCACCATTCTGAGAAACTATTTGAATATTCAATCTATTATAATTTTACTACCTTGGTTAACTATCTAGTTTTTTTAGATTGGGGAACCTTTTGAATAAACTATCTAACAAAATTTTTTTATAGTATCTCAATTCACCCCCCTCTTGAGTGTCCTACTTCGACCAACATAATGGTTATAAAATAATATTATAAAAATTAATATATATGTATGAGGTTCCAAAATATTTTATTATGATTGTTATTTTTATTATTCAAGGGATCATATTGACTTCATGGATGTAGAGAGTACAAGTAAGGGTTTATTTTCTGATCACACATTCAAATCTATGTTCATTTTGTTTAAACGTCATTTTTTATGAGGTTTATTTTTTTATTAATAAATCAATTCTATTTTTGATTAATACTATTATTTCTACTCATTTTATTTCTTATTACCATTTAAACCCCATTTGGTTCATAATTCAATTGAAATGATGTCTGTAAGTGAAGAAACCTTTATCACTTATTTTTTTCCAAGAATAGTTCTTCTTAAAGTCCTTATTATTTAAATTGATTTATATATTTCCTTACCTCTAAATAGGTAAATAATTTTGTTCATTGTTAATTTTACCCATATATGATTACAAAATAATGAAAGGAATTATTTCTTACATTTTCTGTATGGGTCATTTTCTATTATATTTTTTTTTCTAAAAAAAGTGTGCAAATAATATTCCTTCATAATATATTCTACATCAATACTTCTTATAGAATTTACATACATATTTATTTCAAAATATACATATCAATGTTTTCATGTATTTTTAACAGAATTTATTTTCCCACTATTTTATAAATTTTTTTCTTTTACACTAAAATTTAAAAAATGTTACGGATATTTATTCTAATTTTCTAAATAAATTTAGTAATTATATTATAAATTTTTTCATCTATATAGATATGATTTAATGGATATTATGATTCACTAGATATATTCTCTAATGATACCACTGACCTTCTTTCTCTATATGGATTATGATAATAAATTATATAATTTTTTAGGAAACCCATTTATTTTAAATGGATTCATCAATATTTAGTTGGAATATAAATGTTTTATTAGAAAAGTACACACATATGAATGGTTTGTTTTTAAGAGAAATTGTTATTCTAATATATACAACCAATCAATTGGGTAAAAGTTAAATACCATGAGACAATATGTGGGTATCATTTGGTTTTCTAACAACTTAGTGTGTGGGTATAATTTGTTTTGGAAAAAACTTAATATGTGGGTATTATTATGTTTACTTAGAACTTAATGTGCTGGAATCGTTTTGTTTTATCGTAATGCTATGATTTCCTAGGATAATTGAAGTACACTATCTCAATATTATACCTCATAACTATGTTATTCTCTGAGTCACATGATTATTGATATACATTTCTATATTTATATATCTCATCCTTTATGTTGTTCCAAAAAAATTCCATGAATTGTGATTTTACAATATATATTCCTTCGGTATTATTATATTTTTTATGTTCAATAAATGGGACTATGTCCATATACCCATATAATCATCTTATTATAAATTATGATAATAAATTGTCATATCTTATTTTTACCCTTAGTTGGCATTTGATTTCCTCCCTTCAGATGTTTCCATTCCCTAGGCTTTGATGAAGAGTATTATATATGTTGTGACTAGAAGGGTTTCACATTTTAAAACTATTTGTGGGATATTTTTAAGACTATTTATAAAATATTAATATCATATAGCAAATATAAAAAGACACTAAAACATTGAGATTTGTCATTGTGTGAATTTTTATATAAAATTTTAAAATTATGGAAATGATATAAAATATATTTTTGTTATACTGAGTTCTTCTCACTTAGTATCAAATAATATCTTTAATGCTTTTATTTATAACACTGAATATGGATTTGGGGGTCTGGGGAGTCTCGCTCAACTTTATTAATGTCCTGTGAGGGGTTCCCAGTGTGAGTAGGTTATAAAAACATACCACATATCAATAAATAATCACATACTCATCTCAATATTGTAGAGTAAACATAATAGGAATTAACAGCAATATCGACTCCTTCCATATATTCCCACACTATGAATCCAAAACACATCTATATCATAGTAAATCTACTTTCAATACCTTATATCTTTTTCATTGTATCCTTCATCCCCCATTGACTATAATAAATCAATAAGAGATAACAGGTAAGGGGGAGTAGTCAATAATCTATTCCACCACATTCCTTGATTTTTAAGAATATTTATAGAACCCCAGACCTCATATGGGAATTAATAAGGTTAACCAAAATGAATATTAATGTGTAGGAAATTAAATGAAAAATACAGTGGGTACATTATATTCCACTCAGCAAAAAAATTGATTTAACAAATAAATTCAATACATTTACTTCTACTACCTATAGTAGTAACTTAATTACCACAACTACACGCTGATAAAAACTACTATAACTAACCAAAAAATAAACTAGTCACACTGCCACTACATAAAAACACCAAGATAATAATTTCTTCTCATTTTAACACATAATTAAAATTTTAAATTTTTTTGTTACCATATATATTGAATTCATTCTACCATAATTAATTTCTTCAAATATTTATTCATTAAATCATATTTTATATACATGTGTTTCAATTCCATTTAACCTCTTTTATTTTTTTCCATTCTCATCACCACAAGTCAATTAGACATCGACACATTAATTAATTTCCAACACATAATTTATTCCATCAAATATGATCCCTACTAATGATTTCATACACCCATTATTGGATTATTAATTAAATGGAATTCCATATTACCGGGAAAATAAGACACAGTCCATAATAGGAACACACAACACTACATCAACCACCAAAATATACCATTACAACTTCCACAACATCAAATTATCCTCTTTTTTACCATCATTAATTCCAATCAATCAATAAATAAAATAAAATATCATCCCAACCTATACCACAACAACTATATTCACTACAAAAAAATCACTACTATGAATAATCTTGAAAAATTGATTTAGAAAAATAAAAAATTCAACAGTGAAAAATATAATAACTGTAAAAAATAACACCGAACATCATTATTTATTCATCCCCAATGTTTATTTCAAAAACCTTATAGAACAAACATCAATATAAATTTATATAATTCCATTCCTCAAAGTCATTAACATATTTATGTTATTATAAAATTATAATGGAGATAAAACAAGTTAGAAAAAAGGGTTTATAATAGTAGGTATCAATAAATATTGGAATTAGTATATAAAAAAATCATGAAATCAAGTACTGAAAATGTGATAAAATTTTCCATTCGAATATCTCTAGTTTGTTTCACCATATATTAATTTGACTCTAACCATGTGTATAATGAAGGTATATACATTATGATTCCATATTCACACATGAATATATGAAAGGAGATCTTATATCTCGTGTGTCAATTATCACTTCAACAGACACAACACAAGAATGATTAATAAATATGAATCCAGAACAAATAAACTCACTAGGATCAACCACAAAACCTATGTATAACCATTATCTATCAAGGAAAAAGGAAAATTCACCATTTAAAAACCAATAATATAAAATTTTTTATATTAAATTCAGTTAAGTGTTGTTGTATTTAGCTCATGTTATACAATTTAATTTATATTAAGAGTAATATATTATCATTTATTTGTGTTTATTGCATAGAACAAGGGGATAATATGAAAACAACCCCCAAAAATATATTTTCATCACTACATTTTCTATAATTGATATTCATTATATTGTTTAGTGATGAAATATCATGATTTTAATGAGTTGGATCACTTGTAAAGAGATTTGACTGACCACTCTTAAGATATAAGTAAGAGAACTTTTATTCTTATTTTCAAACATAAAATAAACCAAATAGATTGTAATATATTTCTCGTTGGTGTTACATAAATTTAAATTTCCTATGAATCCTTCAACCTGATGTTTTAAATTAGGTTCCCTAGTTGTGAGGTTTCATGCCTTGATACCTATCTAAATTCATTTGAGAATATGGATTAATAGAATGTAATTTGGTGTGATTCTAATAAGGTGGATGGATTTGATTAACCGTGATAGGATGTGGCTACCCATATGAGGGGTTATAATATACGTTCCCTCAATTAAGTTTTTTAAAAAAGTTCATGAATATTCAAATATAATTACTTTTGGTATAATTATAAAACATTTAGTCACCATGGGAATTGAGAAAATGATATAAGAAATGAATGCTTTAAAATATTTACGTCTCGTTATTAATCTAGATTTCATGGAAAATAATAAAATTTCTAATATTCCTTTAGTGGATTGGATAACACTAAACCCCATTAAAATTTTGATAGTTATAAAATATTTCTAGATATAGATTTTATTTTATGATAATGAATTCAATTCTTTATTATTTCCAGCTTTTAAATGGGACCTTGTAGTAATACATAAGATAATCCTATTTGGGATATTTGGACTAATATGATGAGTTCATGTGTAAATATGTTTATATTTATTATTTGGAAAAAATAACTTTTTCAATTTATAAATTTTTAAGTAGATAATAGTTATTTAATTAAATAATCATTGTGGTATCGTAATATATATAATGAGTTATTTATTCTATTAATATATGAACGCGAGGAAATGAAAAGCACCCAAATTGGATTTGGACGTAGTCTTTGAGTAATGGGTTTTTAAGGCTCATTACATGTTAAAATTTCATTATCCCACTGGGAGAGAGAAGTTAAGAACTTCCTTTTGTAGATTTAACAAATATAGAGTATCATTAATGGACCACCCATAATGGTTTGGGACTTAAGACTCTTCTGGGGTTTGTTTAATTACAAAAATGACCTCTAGAGGATATTTATTGAACCACTATTGGTTTGTTAAGAATTTAGATTTATTAGAGGATATATAATACCCCAATAGATATAAATATAAACGATTAAGGGGTGTTAGAATGAATTTTATTAAGAGAAAACAAATCTGTCACTTAGTGTTCTATAGTGTTCTTTATCTGAGAGATCTCCCTGATTTTCCCTATTTGAGAGGTTCACTAATTCCTTTATATTTATTTATTTTACAATTTTCCTTAATGGAGTGACTAGAATCACTTACATAATATGATGATCCCAAAAAGTCATTGGTGATTAGATTTATCACTAAATACTGATGGATTCATCAACAATTCATGTTTGAACTAAATATTCCAACCCTATTTAAAAAAAATTATTTCATTTTTTTGTTATTATGTTTTTCATTTAATTTGTACTATATCACTAAGTTTTAGGATTTCTTCCACTACATACCATGGGCTGGTAATATAATTAAAACCCTGAAAACACCATTTCCATAGCCTCCTTAAAAAGAATTGATAAAAAGGAGTACAATAAAATTAAAAATAAGAGAACCTTGATCAGAATAGATTGATATGTTAATGTTCTAGGTTAATATCCACCAATGTATGATCGATAGCAGACAAAACTAAAACACATGACACAAATGGTTTGAAGGATTTTTAAAAAATTGGAAACAAACTAAGGGAACACCCAGATTTATAATAAAAAAATGGAAACTTAACATCACAATGTGATCTCCTTTTTTAGGTCGCAATGGGTTCCCAATCCAAAAATCATAACATGATCTCCATAATTATGAAGAAAAAAACCCATTTTAAAATCAATATAACCATGGAATATCTTAGATTAATTGGAACCTTCATGCCACAATTCATGAAAACCTGATAATTACGACACAATCCTCAGGCTACACCTAAAACCTGATAACCCCTCAAACCAAAATGGTTGTGCAACAAAACCACTACAATGTAATGATACTCATCAAAAAACGAAATCATTATCCAAGGATTCTATTTTCATAACCCTTCACATTGTAACCTAAAAAATCATGGTGCAACCAATAAGACCCAACCTTCTAGATTCACACAAAAATATCATGTCTCAACCCCCACACAACAATATACCTCCCCAGACTGTAACTTCACTTACCATGGTGAAATACACCAGACAAAAGAATCTTGTATCATTTAATATAAAATAATGTAAAATTTTATATGGTCATAGAATGATCAACTCTAGAAATTAAAAATTCTTAAAAAAATACCAAATCCACTTAACCACTAACCTAAAAAATTCCTCTCAAAACCTCTACTACCACAAATCAATAATGTAGAGAACTAAGAGAAATAGAGACCTATACATCAAATATCTCTCAAATTATTTTCTTAGATGAAAATAAAAGAAAAATCATGTAAATTAATTCTCCTAAAATTTAACATATATGAAATGTACTTCTCAAAAAAGGATAATACCCGGGGTAAACCGAAAAATCCAACTCAATGGAAAGATGAAAGAATATACTCCATAGGTCCTAACATTACACACTCTTTAATATGGATCATATGCATTAAAAAACCTCAACCTTAAGTAATAACACACCCAAAAATAATTTATTTATTAAAATCACTGCAGAAACCCTTCCTGCATAAATTAAACTGTTACATAAACCCTTCTCCAAAAAGGGAAATCCCAAATTTAAACAACTTGTAAGATACTTATCCAGCAAGATTAAACATATTAAAAAAACTAAGTTGAAAATAAATGATAACTTTATTCACTATAATATATAAATAAAACCACCTTACCAAACCTTACTACATTTATTATAAACAAAAAATTTATAAATACAATTTTAAAAATATGAAAGCTACACTTTCTCCCATTTTAACATATGAAATCAATCAATGTTAAGTCAAAAATAATATTAAAACAAAATCATGATTGAATTTAAAAATAACTTTAATAGATGGAGAGTGAGAATATACCAAAAAAACATAAAAATAAAATTTGAATGATCATTTAAAGTAGTTTCTTATAAAAGTAATAATGTCACTAAATCAAAATATTCCTACTTTTAAATTCCTAAAACCAATCCCAGTATATCTTAACTAACTACCATAGTAATCCAACATCATTACCAGAAAAAAACTTCACCTGAACCAATGAACAGAAATAATGATAGGTTAGTCATATTGTTGATGTACTATCACATTAAAATGGAAATTGATCATCTCACCTGACCCAGGTCACATCAAGATACTGAAACCGAAATCATGAATTCCCACAAGAACCCTAAAATACTATCTCACTCTCCCCCATCGCCTTCCATGAGATTTAAAACTTGATGAATCATCATAGAAATTTCAAAAACCCTATATAAAACCGCCCTTTTTCATCTCATTTTAATTTTTCACCTCCATCTATGACTACAATAACTATCCCTCAACATTCCATATAATCTATAGCCCCTTGGAAAACTAAAAACATCATGATTTTACATATCTATCCATAACAAGGATGGTAAATTAAAATAAATCCTAATAGAAAATTCTTTGATCACACACATTGGATCCTACTTATTGGAACTCTAGAATAGTCTTCATGGAATCATGCTTTCACACATTGAAAAAATATCTCTTAAACATGAAAAGGAATTATTACCATGAAACATATTTCATTTGACTTTGTTTTATCATACACCATAGTCGATACAATCCATGAAGTGAACTTAGAACTAAGTAAAATTTTAATTTATCAAGATCACTCATCAATTTGAAGGAAACATTGATCTCTTCGAAAAACTACTCAACCTCAAGGTCTGATACAACTTTGAAGAACCTTGATACTCTTCTTCATTGAATTCATTATAGAAGCTTATCCAATGAATCCACCTTCTACTTCCAAAAAAATTCCATAAATATATTCTGGTGTTATGTCTTCTACCCAAAATCAAAATTGACATGTTTAATTTTAAAAAATAAATTACATATGAATTATAGGAAAAAAATATCACATAGAATGATTCATATTCAAACATAAACTACTGGATCACTAAAAAATCTCACCCTCCAAGACATAATATCATCACTATCCTAAATAACCATCCATCAAGAATGAAAAATACCTCATAATCATCCCCATTAATCATTTCTATCAAATAATATAAAATGATATTTTGTTATGAAAGAACCCAAGAAATATCATAAAAGTAATAAATAACTATTTTTATATAAATAAAAACACTTTATAGAATTGTTTTTAAGGGAATATTACATTTATAGAGTTATCTCAAAACATAAAAACATTACATTAAAATCTTAATGGAAAAAAAATATTATTTCAAAATTACCATAAGTTTTTCCTTAAAATATTCTTTTAACAAAATCAATATTAATTAAAAATTCTTAAATTATTATTTAAAAAAACTACCAACAAACCCCATTATAAAAACAATCCCAAATATTTTTCAAAATACCATCTTCAAATATATGAAAAATACATTAAAAGAAAACCCACAAACCTTATTCATTATTTAAGGAATAATTTTTTCAAAAAGAATGTCTTAATTTAAAAAATACTGTAAACATTATCAAAAAACACTACGCACATTATTTTGAAAAAATGTAATTGCATATTAAAATCATCATGTCCATATCAGCAAAAAAATTGAAAAAAATACATTACCAATGATGAATTTGAGATTAATAAATTAATTAGATAATCTAAATTATCATGTTTTGGGGCCCAAAGATTAATAAATATTTTAATAACATACTTGGGATAAAGTCACTAATAAAATACAGGATTAGCAGGATGAAATTCTTGGAAACATTTAATAAAAAAAGGAATTTTTGTAATGTCTAGATTGATTCATGAAGTAACTCATGTTATTTTTAAATCATTTCTTCCTTCATGAAGTGATAATTACACCAGTGAGGAAATTCCATTTTCAAGGATAATGTGGTAATTTTTTGTACAATACATGGTTCTTTCATGATACATTGTGACTCCATAGTCATAGGTAAACTGATATTGTTTGAGTCTTAGAGGAGGATATTTCATAAGTACTACATTCATCTTATTGAAATAATTTTTTACGTGAGCCTCATCGTCAGTGATCATAGTATACGGTGATATACTCACAATGTGTCTAGCCAATTTTGGATGTGGTTACAATGAACTATCTATAAAAACCCTATTTGAAAATCCAAGAAATGATAGTATAACAGAGGAGTGTCTTTAATAATAGATTTTTATCCATTAGAGAAACATGTAAGAACTCACACTCTTTCATTCATGAGCGAATCTAAAGTATCTATAGAGATACATATGAATTAAATGAACCATTGTTCATAAATTATTTTCCTCAAAAAGAACAATTATGAGGTCCTCCCATTATGTGGTTCCTAAGTAGGATATTCCCAAGAACTAGGTTTGTGGAGGGTGATACACCTAGAAATGATTTGTGAAGCCTCCATAATCCATTCCCAATTGGGGATCATCTATTTGGTTAATGTATCACCCATGATATGTAAATTGGTAGACCACCAAAAAACCTATTAGTATTCTTTTAAGGCCTCTAGCTGGAATAGAATCTATCTCCACATGGATACTTCATGAAGAATTTATTTAGTGGTTAAATTAACCATTTGCATTCCCAAATCATCACCCATTTCACTTACTTTTGTCATATCAACACAAAATAACATTATGAATTCCTTCAGTTCAATATCTAGAAAGGGCCAAATATATCCCTCCTAAAAACCATTGAACACACCTAATTAATCTATCAAGAACACAAGAGTTCCCCCTTTTAATCATGCAATCCCTTGATAAAAGGAAGATCAAGAATCATCTTCTCGGATAAGTTGAATATTAAAAGTTTTAACAATATTATATTCCCTTCATAATGAGGGTCCCCGTCTTGAAGAGAATGGAGTGGACTCTCCTGGCTCATCATGATCATTCAGGTTCATGATTCATAACAATAATCTAGGATTTCAGGGGCTTTCATTCTATGTGCAATCCCTGACGTTGTTCCCATTGATTATTTGTTCACTAGAATACATCAATGATCCAAGGACATCCATATACAGGAAGTAAAAGATAACGTGTCAGCCCCACTCATGCACTATTACTTCTCTAGTAGTATCATGGGCCTCCTTTTATGTATAATCCATGGTAATGAACAAAGTAATTGTTTGAAACCTATTTACCATTCATTTAGCCATGCCAACCAATATCCTAGAGACTGAGGCATAGGCTATACACAGATATCCTTTCATCTACAATGTAATAAGAAAGCCTCTGGTCTATTTAATAACTCTATCAATCATTCCCTCACTAATGATGTAATTTTTATTATTCATTAGTTAGCCTCAAAAAGTATTATCATACATAATCCCCATTCAATCCCCTATTTTCATATATTTTAGGTTACAAATGAACAAGTCACATGATATAAAATAGGATAACAACATCCATAATGCATGAAATTAATCTACATGGTATGATCCTTCCATGTGACTTTAAATTATGCAACGTGAATTATATGGGATTTTATTCTCATCAACTAGGATATGTAAGAGTCTTTCTTGGGGTTCAAAAACAACATCATAACCACCTATATACTTTCTAAATAGGTCATATTCCCCATGAACATTAACTTTCCTTTCACATTGGTCCACATTTCTTATTAACCTTTCTCATTTTGCTAAATTCATGATAATGGAATATCCTTATTATCAGTTCATAATACCAAGACATAAACCGTCCAAATACATTATAGTTACATATTCTATGTGAAACCAAACAATACTAATTGGGCCTATTCCCTTTAAGGATAACCTTTATGAGTTCTCCATGAATAATCCCATCATAAACTATTAATAAAGACCATTTTCCTTTTCAGCCTCACTACAAGATGTTATATTTTACGGTAAATTGCTTTTCACTCAACCTTAAAAGTTGTAATTAATCATTTTAAGTGTCACTGAGTTCCATGGGTTATAATTTCATTCATAGGGATACCTATTAAGACCTTCTTGTGTGTCTACTACAAACTATATAAATGATTACTACTTGCTTGGATTGTGATAAACTCTATAATTCTATTTTTCAGATTTTAATAGTAAGATAACTAATTAAAAAAATATAAAGATGTATAGTGCCTGATAAATATAAATGGTACCATAAATGGATATCCTCTGATACAAATATATGTTCACATTGATAGAGACACTATAATAAATATAGATACTCAAAATTTACTCTTATTGAAACGAAATCAATATCACATTCATAACCAATATCACACTGGGATTTGGGAATGAATCATGAATCAGTATTAATTTTATAAAAGAGTTCAATAGTGGAAAATAATTACCCCCAGAAGGTGTGGATGATCCTAACCCCAACCCTCTTGACTAGTAACACATTCTGAAGTTTCATTTTCAAAATACCCGAAGACCACCTACTTTTGGAATGAAAGTCTGCAGTGACATCCATTTTCAAAACATAATGGATGAGTAAGCAATCATAGTTTCCATAGAAAAAAATTTGACACTAACATGAATCCTTCAACTATGAAATAAATTTTTCAATCATGTTCTTACTTGTGATGTTGAATATATTGGTTTTCTTATTTGGGTTTTTTTATCTTTACAAGGATTTCAATCATGTTCTTACTAGTATTTTATGGTAATTTCCAAGTAAAAATTTAATATTATTCTATTATATGTGGTTCCCATTGATATATAAAAAAGATAATGGATGGACGATAGTTTTTTCACATCCCCACTACCATTAAATATAAGTACCACAATCCTATTACTATTAAATATGCTCACTAACTATTCTGGTGGTGATCAAAGGGAAGGATTATAGCCCTGATCATGCATTGAAAAACTCTCATTGTATTCTAGATTGAGTAATAAAATTAAAATATTGGAATACACTGATGGTCAAATAAGGGAAGGTTCATGTTCCTACTCTCATCACCAACGGATATCATAAGAATATTTCAGGATCTACTTAAAAGTGGGAACATATTCCCATTACCATTCGTGAGTATCATTGGTATGACCTAGTAAAGAATGAAGAACAATATAGTTCCAATATTTCTATTCTGACTAAATTTCATTACAGTATCATAGTTACTACATTAGGGATGGCTATTATTCATGCCATCCTCAATAGAAACCATCGCCATATTCTGACGGTCACTTAAATGACAACTTATTTCCTATCTTCTATTTAGTTTCAAGAAGCGATTTAGTATATCCAAGAAAAAATAAAAATATAATCACATATTCCTTCCCATTATGAAGAATGTCATCGTTATATTCTATTGGACAATAGAGGGTTGGGCCATATTAATTTATATATTTAAAAATCCTATCAAAATAATTTGAAAACAAAAGAAGTTTCACCTATAAGGACTCACAAATATGAAGACAGTTTCAAACAATACATGAACCCAACTACCTAATAAAAAGTTTCCAATAAGAAGTCTAAATGGGGGAAACAAAAAAACATAAGATCAAGATTATATTCTTACCAATGTAAATAATTATGCTATTAAGGATTTTAAACATCTCTTGGTAGTGGCCCAAGTTCTTACTGAATCGTTATTAAGAAGATAAACCATTTATGGTCATGGGAGTCTTTCCCATAATATTTCCATCAGCATATATGGAGGTCCTCCCCATACTTTCATCTATAAAATTATTCTATGTGGAAATATCAAGATGGATCATGAAAATATTTATCATGTTAATGTTAGTTCAGAATAACTAAAACCTAAACTCAAGAGGGAGGTTGAATTGCTAAATTTTTAATAAAATTAAAATTTTAGATGCATCCCTCCTGAAATAAATAGATTCTTTACATCACTCACAAAAACAAGTATGTAATGGAAAACAAATAAGAGAAAGAACATGAAAAAATTATATATAGAGGTTCATAGAACATAAAACCCCTACTTCACTCCATCAATTCTCTCTCCATGGACATGGTTAATTTCACTAGTATGTCTTTTTAATGGGTGCCTCCATAACTAAGTGCAGGAAGTTAACACCTTATAATAATGCTTTTATAATTCCTTATGGTACATTAGTAGGGAATTGAGACATCTAGAAAATAGTATGAGAAGATAGCACTCGATCATGAATAATTATGAGTGGATTTTACATCATGAAAGTATATGTGATATAAAAGATTAATAATAGGTTCAGATCATAGTTTTAGAAGAAATTGATAGATATAAATGACCCTCCGTGAAGTAAGACAATATAAAAATAAATTTCAATGTTGAACAGACTCCATTTTTCTTCAAACAACTACAGCGTGAATATTCCATAAATGAAAAAACTGAATATATCCAAAGTGTATATGTGATAGTTTCTATGATAAACTACAAAAATATATTGGAAATGGATACATTCTAATTTGAAAAACAATCAAATAAAAAAATATCAAAACATGAATATCTCCAACATGTGTCTCTTCAAAGAACTAGAGGTTTTTTCTAGTAAATATTTTTTGGAACATTAAACTCTTGACATTTAACAATTGTATTAATTTTTATTAATTATAAAAGATCAAGAAAATACCCTAAATAAATCAAAATCATTTTAATTTAAACATGCCTTGAAAAAATCATAACTTCCCTTAGAAATAATAACAATTTAATCTACTAAATGAGGCACTTGAATTTTTCTTTAAGTATCTTTAAATGATAAAAACATTTACATGAAATCATTCTAGAAATCCTGGTAAGAAACCATAATTAAAATCACAAAGATTAATGGGTCAAACATTGTGTTACACAACATTTAGATAATCCTAAAAAGTTGGGTTGAAAATGTACGGTTGATTCCAAAATTTGTGTTAATGAACCATTCTTTGAGTACAAAAATGGAGGTCTACTAAAAAAATTATCTTTCTGAAAACGTCAGTTTATGTCGAAAATAGGGTTCTAAAAGTATAGATCCTTAAAAAAGTAGGGTTATTGATCCTTACATTTACCTCAAATTTAGAGTATAGAATTTTGATTCTAGACTACATTGAAATTCCAAGAAATATTAAGGAAAACAATGATTAGGTGAATTTATAACTAAAGATCTTCAAAGATAAAATAATTATTATAATAAATATTATCCTGAAATACACTTAATATAAATTCATTAGTCACACAAATTTGGGTGTTTCTTAGAGTAAACATCATTGATAAATTGATTAAATAATTGGATAAAAACATAACTAACAATATCCCCCATTTTGATGGTCACAAAACCCATAAAATAAAAATCATATATATTTTATAAAAACCAAAATATAGAGAACTTAATAAAAAATTATAAAATTCCCCTAACTAAATATTAATAAAAATATAATATTTATGGTAACATATTTTTTCAAATATCCTTCAAAAGATAAAAATTGTGTGTTTTTTATCTATATTTATCCACATTTTTGTGAGATCAAAAAAATATTTAATTGAATTAATACATATTTAGAATAGAACAATAATATTACTGAATTTTATGTTTATCTAAAAAATTGAAATGAATGTATAATTTTATATATAAACTCATAGAATAATTAAATAAGGTATATATGTATGATAAAATATAGAAATTTATATTAAATAATTATTAAATAGATGTTTTGTACTTCAGGGTTTGGATAGATTAAGATTCAACATGTGAAAAATTGTTGGGCCTTTTAGTTAGGTTGAGGGTTTTATCTTCACACTCTAAACACTGAAATATTCTACTAAATAATATTAAAAAGTGTGAAGTATATATATTTCCTTTTTAATAAAATGATATAATTTTTTTCTTAATGATGAGGAAGCATGTTCAACAAAGAACACATACGACTCACCAAGATCTTATTAAAAAATAGTCTCTCATCTAATATGATCCACTACATCAACTATTTCCTCTTTAAAATGCATCAAAAATATTCACTTTAAATTGATATTTTCTATAGACTTTGATACTATGTATGGAGATATTAAAAAAATATATATATATATATATATTTTAGCAGTTCAAAAATATTTTCGACAAGTTTCAAGATCTTCATGAATCATCATTTCATCTCCTTAAAAAATATTATTTAGGATCGAAAAAATGATGTAGATGCTGAATTTACAAGCGGTGGTGAATTATATATTTAAAAAAATTCATTTTAATCCATAATAAGAACATTGTTTAACAAATTTAAACAAAGTAAATTCACAATACCCATTTTAGTTGTACTAAACAAACTTCCTAGGTTCCAGAAATATGGTTTCGGAATTAAAATTTAATGAAAGTTTACAAGAAAAACATTTTACCTTAAAGAGTATAGAATCATTCTTATCATAGTATATAAATTTACAAGAATGTATAAGAAGGTTATACTATCTTTATTTATCAAAATAAAGTGGAAATAAACTTGAAACCAAAAAAGTAACAAGTATGAATTATTTTAACCCAAAGAGTAGGGTATCCAACAACCTTTGATAAAGGTACTTTGATTTAAACATTCAAAAAAGTCTCTCATACCCACAACAAGGTATTCCCTCGATATTAATATCGGAATCTATCTTATTATCCCTGTAAGACCTTGAACTTTAAGGTAGTCATAACCTCTGTCTCCCTATCCCCAGAACCACTCAATTGTACTCAGTAAAAATTAGAGTCTCACGAAGCAATCTGAAAAACATATTCTGCACACACAATGAATGAGAGTCTCTATCGCTAGAAATCACTTATTTTTCATGAAATCTCTTGAGTGATGGAATAGTCTTTCTCAGTTATGAGATTTTTAAAATGAGATCTTATTTATAGGTACTACTCCAATGGTTAGCTCCCTCCTCCTATGGTCATATTTTTTCTTGAATCTCGGAGGGACTTTTACATGTGTCACTCAAAAAACAGTTAGTTTGAAACAGATTGTACAACATTGTTTCATGACTATAAGAAGTATATGAAAAATAAGGCTACTTAACAAAATATATTTTTCTTATTAAAGGAAAAAATGGTATTTGGAATCTAACCAAATAAACATTTAGAGTCTATAAGACATGAATATTCAGATATTGTTTTAAAAAGAATTCAGAATCTAAATTTTATAGATTTTAGAGTCTGAATTCCAATGAATTCGTAATCTGAATTCTGAAGAATTTATTGTTTGAACTCTATAGAATTAGAAGTCTCAATTCTATGTTATTTGGAATCTTAATTCTGAGGTATTCGGAGTCTGCATTATGAAGAATTCATATTTTTATTTCGGAGGAATTTGGAGTCTAAATTTTGAAGAATTTGGAGTCTGAATTCTGAGGAATTCAGAGTCTTATTTATGAGGAAATCAGATTCTGAATTTCAGAGAAATTGGAACCAGGGTTTTAGAGAATTCAGAGTTAGAATTATAGAGAATTCGGAGTCCAAATTTCAGAGAATTCGGAGTCTAAATTTCCGAGAATTCAGAGTCAGAAATTCATGGAATTCAGAAACTGAATTTCATAGAATTCAGAGTCTAAATTTGAGAGAATTCGGAGTCTAAATTTCAGAGAATCTGGAGTCTGAATTCAGAATAATTTGGAATCTAAATTCTAAGGAATTCAGAACCTAAATTTTTATCCTATAAATATAATAGTTTTTTTCTATGAATTTATTGGATTACAAGGTTTTAGAAGTGAAACCAAATTCTTCATTAGTATTAAGATGACTTGGATCTAGAGAGTGTGTAAAAATGAACAATGAAAACAATATAAGGATGAAAATTTCATTTGAGAATGGAAATTTGTTTTAGAGAATAATCCTTAGGGAAAATATAATTTTCCTTAAGATAAAGCGTTTGTGATTTTCAAAACATAGACGAATGGAAATGTCATAAGGAAACTTTATTGACTCAAAAATATACCCCTTTTTGGAAATCACAAACATCCTTACGAAAAATAATATAAGGACTTAGAATTTTTCTTTATGAACTTGGAAATATAAACATATCTCCATTTACTTATGAATTATGGTGAATATGACTAACTCCCCCTTAGGTTTTCAAATCACTATGGATCGTTTTCTTGACTTCTTGAAAGAGATGTAACTTTTTCTTGCATAAGGAAATATTATTTGATATGAACTCTCCCTTAGATGGACTTCACCATTCATAGGGAATTATATTCTATGTTTAGTATTATTTTTATCATTACTTTCTCCCCCTTTGTGATTTTCAAAAAGGAATAAAGGGAATGAGAAAAAATTGGAACCTGAAATATTAGTACTATACAAAAAAACATATGAGGAATAACCCAAAATTTAATTACAATTGAAATAATTTGTACTAGGAAGGAAAAACAAAAAAATTATCGGATTGAAAAAAATCATCCATCATTATCCTTTGGTATTAAGTTCTTCATGATGGTTTTCATCTTCTTATACTCCTTCTGATCTTGTTCAAAGCGCTTGAGAAAATGATCCTGATATTCATTTTTCTTCTCCAAGGCTTTGATCTTTTCTTCTTGAGCCTTAAGAATTTATTCCGTTGACTTCAAAAGCTCTTATTTCTGGCTGAAAGTTTCCTCAAACTCTATTCTTAGATCACTTTCCCTCTTCAAATTCATAGAAACTGAATTAAGTGTCCCATTCAGGTCTTCGACTTCATGCTTCTGAACTGTTTGTTCAAGATTAAACTTCTCATAAAAACATGTAGTGAAGTATATGATTTTTTTATCTTCAGTATCAAATGCATCCTCTGCATTTTCTTGAAAGACATCAGAGACACTCATCTCTCATATTGTCTTCCTTGACCACTTTGTAATTTCCTTACATGACCTCTTCTGAACTTCATACCCAATGAAGAAAGAATTGAAATCAGACTCAAGCCTCATGAACATATCCATGAGCATGGAAACTGAATCTAATTTATGATTAATCGACTGGTGAATCATTTGGAACCTCGAGTCTATACTCGGAAACAAGGGAATGGTATCAACCAACTTTTTTGGTTGGTGAGTAATATTTCTCTATCTCTTCATATTTTCTCCTTTATGATCCACTAACAACTTTCTTTTCCCCCATGACTTTCCTTGGGGTATCAACCAACACTCCTTTTCCCTTATCAACTCTCAGAATGATCTCTACTACTTTTAGTGATTCATGCTCACTATCTAATAGAAAAACTATCTTATCTTCCTCAAGATTTCCTTTTTCAACATTTGCCACAAGATCCTCTAGTTTAAAAAAATCAAGATTGTTGCATTCATCACCAAATGGTTTATTCAATTCTTCATCCTCTTCATTCTCTTTTAATTTTGGATAAATTGTTTTGATTTAGCCTGAGAAGTTCATAATGATAGTTTTTCATAAGGACTCTCCTTCTCATGATATTCTTCCACTTGTCTTATCATATCATCTGTATCATCACTTCCTTCATCTTATTCTCCTTCTACTTCTGCTTCCTAAACTATTTCTTCTTATTCTTCTAGTTCTGGAATCACCATTTTCATTTTCAAATTTACTGGAATTGAATCTTGCAGAAATAATTTTGTTACCTAGACTTGTTCAAAGGCTTTCTCGATGACTTTGAGAAGAGCTTGAACTATTTTATCCCCCGACATATTCTTCCTCTACTTCTTTATATTTTCCTCTTTCCCATGCTCCTCAGCAGCATTAATCTTCGAGGCATTAGTTTTAGTAGGTTCCAAGTCAAAACATGGCTTTCCTTCCTTCCTTTTATTCTTTCTTTATCTACACATGGAAACCACTTCTTCCGGATAAGTCTTTTTATTCTTAGGTATTGGAGGTGAGGATTCATTTTTCTAAACTGCATGAGTTTTTCCTTTCAATTCTAGTTCCTTCACGTTTCTCTTATTCCCATCGTTCTTGGAAGTCTCATCCACATCCAGTTTCTTTGATAAATCCACTATTTTAGATTCAAATAAATCATAGAATTCTCAAGATTCACTAGATAAACCAGCCTTCATTTTTCATAGGGAATCATCACTCAACAAATTACCTTGAAATTACTTGTCTTATAACTATAAGGTATTTTGAACGATTTTAGACAAAGTACTGTGATCATTGAAAGAATAACTGGATACATTATTATTTGTGATTTTATATTCTCATTCTTGATATTCAGGATTGTAATCAAGACATACATCACCAAATTAATTTTCTTGAGGTTCACTAGATAATCCAGAATATAGATATCACTCTTATTTAAGGAGTCCTTGTCTCCTTTTCTCAGAATGAGAAAACCTTGAACCCATAACTCAATAATCTGATAATTTTTAGAAAGATGAACACACTTTGGAGTCTTCAATTCTGTCAAACTGAGACACTCAAAATCCTTCAGCATTTCAAATGAACCGGACACATCTGGAAGCTTGTGGGTGCAGAACTCAGATACACCCTCATACAAGATTCTAATTAACTTTCCAGCCTTACTGTAGGGAAGGAAATATGTTTTTCCATAACTCTTAAATGAAAACTTGCCTCTTCCACCTTTATTAAGGAAACATTCGGACTCATAAAATTCTACTAGCAACATCGGATAAACTGGATCTTGTTCCTTCAGTTTGGATACACATAAGCTCTCCCAGCCATTAAACTTGATATTCTTCG
The DNA here is from genome assembly GCA_963277665.1 of Viscum album. Classification (NCBI taxonomy): domain Eukaryota; kingdom Viridiplantae; phylum Streptophyta; class Magnoliopsida; order Santalales; family Viscaceae; genus Viscum; species Viscum album. Next base: position 369,726,778 of record OY728146.1, read on the forward strand.
AAATAATAGAGTCAAACTTATCAATGAAATTCTGATATACTAACCTTTCTCTATAGATCTTCCATTTAGAAATTTTATTTAATGATGAAATTTGTGTCTGAGGAGAATCGTCCAATGAAATTAGGAATTGGGAAAACCAGGAAATTCGATACAGGCCTTAAGTAGAGAGACATAGTTTCATCGTGCTTAATATTGATAACTGATGTGGCAAAACCATAGGGGGTATTTATATAGGCGTTTGAGGTTATAGTTCATATTCCCAAAAATATCTAACGGTTGTGATAAACATGATCTGATCTGAAAGCTAATATAAAATCCGTATAAGGATTTTGATAGGTTCTGACCTTTTATGGTTTTTAAAAATAAATCATAGGATTGAAGGAAAGTGAATCTGGAAATTTTTGTTAAACAATATGAAAATTATTCTTAAACAATATGAAAATACAAACAAGTAAAAATTTTATTATGAAATTTTAAGAAAGGAATCCAAACTTCTAGATTACTAGGAAAATTATCAATAATAAGTAATATTCTTCTTGAATAAAATTAGATTACGAAAATTTTAAGTATGAAAATTTTAATTATGAAATCATAAATTATGAAAAATTTTGACTATGAAAAATTTTTTACTATGAAAAATTATGACTACAAAAAAATTATTGACTATGAACAATTTTGACTAACAAGTAAATGAACTCCACCTATGAAAAGGAGTTTCTTACTACAAAGAGATAGGTTTCAACAGAATGTTAATATGGAATATTACCTTTTGGTTTCATTCTTAACTTTTGTTTAATGTATTCAAATCTATCAAAGGGTAAATATTTTGTGAAAATGTATGTATGTTGATCTTGCGTTCCAATAAATTAAAGAATGATATCTCCTTTTTGTGTGTGATCCCTAAGAAAGTGATTCCAAATATATATGTGTTTTTATGAGAGTGAGGCGCATGGTTTTTACTTAGGGAAACGAAACTAGTGTTATCACACAATATCTTTGTTTTGGTAAAACTCATGCCATAGTGTGTTAGTGTGTGTTGCAACCACAACACTTGAGCAAAAAAACATCCAACAACTATATATGTAGCTTCAGCATTGGAAAGTTATACTAAGTGTTTCTTTTATCCTGACCAAGAAACTAATGAATCTTATAATAAATGGAAAGTTCTTGATGTACTTTTATTATCCATTCTACATCCCCCAAAGTTAGTATCTGAAAAAAAATTTAAAAAAATAATATCAAAAAGTATAAAAGTGTCCTAAATCCATGGTTTCAATTAAATAGTGAAAAATTCTTATCATTTACTTTAAATGTGATTCATTAGGATTGGATTTATATCTTAAACATAAGCATACTGAAAACATCAAATCTGTATGACTAGATATACTGTATAGTAAACTACTTATCACACCTCTCATTAGTGGAAAAAATGATTAACATGTTGGATTGTTTCACGCCGGTTCTATATAACCGACGTGCAAAGTTGTAAAAATAAATTTATCACATCGGTTATTGTATAACAGATGTGATAAATCGATAAGAATCCATTTGTTAAGTTCGTTATAAAATAACCGATGTAAAAAATACTGTTATTAGCTTTATCACGTCAGTTATTTTATAACCACTATGAAAATAGAATCTGGTGCTTTATCACGTTGGTTATAAAAGAACTGACATGATAATGGAAATCTCGGCCATTTACCACATCAGTTATCAAAAGAACCGATGTGATAAAATTCCATTTGTCACAACAGTTATAAAATAACTATTGTTATAAATTATTTTCTACGTTGGTTATTAAATAAATGACGTTATAAACATAAAAAAATAGTTTATAAAGTCGGTTATAAAATAACCGATGTAAAGGATTTTTTAAAGATGTGACCACTAACCTCATTTTTCCAACATCATTCATCATCTTTATTGTCACCAGATCTATCAGGTCGACCCGCAACACTCAAGTAAGCTTCACATGGCTCGATTTCAGTTTTTATTTTTGAAGATACCCAAAACTAATTTTTTTAAGATGTTATTTTTCTATTTTTTTTCTTTCTATAATGGTAAGTTTCATATTGTTCATTTATACCGTGCTAAAATTGTTTTTGGTAAAAGAAACCATGGAAGTGATATCATGAAACTTTATGCTCATTTTGTGTTCTATCATGTGTACGTGCTCATATAGAGGGTGTCGAAGGGGGTGGGGCTATCTAGAGGGGTGGGGGCTATCCAAGGGGTGGGGGGCTATACAGTGGGTGAGGGTGTCTAAGGGGTGTCAAAGGGGGTGGGGGTGGTGTCCAGGGGGGGTCGGGGGCTGTCCAAGGGGGTTTTGGTGTCCATGGTGGTGGGGGTGTGTCCAGGGGGTGAGGGGGTTGTCCAAAGGGGTATGGGTATCTAAGGGGTGGGTGTGGTGTCCATGGGGGTGAGTGGGCTTTTTGTGGAGGTAGGGGTGTTTTGGAGAGTGGGGGTGTCCAGGGGGTGGGGGCTGTCGAGAGGGGTGGGGGCTGTCCAGGGGTGGGGGCTGTCCAGAAGGGTGGGGGTTCTGTTTAGGGGGTGGGGGCTGTCCAGGGGTGGTTGTGTCCCGGGGGTGGGGGTGGTGTCCAATGGGGTGGGGGTTGGACAACCTCCTCACACCCCTGTACACCACTCCCCCACACCCTGGACACCCCCACCCACATGGACAGCCCCCACCCCCAAGATAGGCCCCCACCCCCTGGACACCCCCACCCCCTAGACACCCTAGACAGCCCCTACCCCCATAGACAGCCCCGACCCCCTTGGACCGCCCCCCCTGGACAGCCCCCAACCCCCTTGGACACCCTCTTGAATGATATATATCCCAACGGTTTCATTGAAATCATTGGATTATTTTAACATGTGGTAGTCTATACCAACAGTTCATGTAGAATCGTTGGTATAAGTCTATTACAATGACCATCATATCAATGGAGTGTGAAACTGCAGGGGTATTCTATCCCCATGGTTTTAGGGGTTATCCTAATGGTTTCAAATCGTTGGGATCTGTGTAATTTTCAGTAGTGAATGTATACATATTTTAATATTTATACTTCATATTTCTTTTTTACAAAAGGGTGAATTTGGTATCCAGTTGCACTAGGATGTATTCTTTATGTACCTTAAGAAGAAAGGATCCAAGATTAATTTAAAACTATTATATCTAACTATATTTTCTTTTTAAAATGATTTTCATATATATTATTTTCATATACGCATAGATTTGTTTTATATTTCAAATTTGTTTTTACATTAAAATTATGATATTTTTCATATAAATATATATTTGTCTTATCATAAAAAGATTTATAAATTTGATATTTTTCATAAATAATAATGATTCGATGTTGGATTATGACACAATGAATGAGTAATGAATATGAGGATGGTGTTGATTCCTTTTTGGAATTTTCTAAATGAAATGTTCCAAGCAATGACATTTTTATTCTGTTCATGCCTGAAATGTTTGAATATGAAGAAGTTGAAAAGCAGAGAAATCAAAGATCATCTGATTTTTCATGGATATAATCCAAGTTAAAGCCCTTAGATTTGGTATGGTGAAACTATAGGGAATTTAAATTCTAATTATGATGATGATTCACAAGATGGTAACTCTGATGCAATTGAAGAAATTATTTGTGATATTGCAGTAGAGGAAATTGAGATAGAACTGGCAGTTTCACGTCTATATGGTGATGCTAAAAAACCATTGTATCCTAGTTTTATGGATTTTACGGTTTTTTTTGGTGGTGTTAAGATTGATTAACCTGAATGTGAAACCTGGATGGAGTGACAGAAGTTTTACAGAGCTGCTACAATTGATGAAAGAGATTCTTACAAAAGATAATGATCTTCCAGATTCACATTATAAGGCCAAGAAAATATTATGCCCGATGAGATTGGGATACAGTAAAATGCATGCCTATCTGAATAACTATATGATATATATGAAGGAATATTAATTTCTGTCTGAGTGTCCAAAATATGGGACATCACGGTATAAGTTGAAAGAAAAATCACAAGCTGATGTAGAGATTACAAAGATCCCTTCCAATGAATTTTGGTATCTTCCTATAATTCATAGTTTGAAACATTTATTTGAAAATTCACATTATACAAAAAGGTTAATATGGCATGCTGATGAGTGGATATGTGATGGAAAAATATTTCATCCAAAATATTGTCCACAATGGATGAAAATTGATGAGCAGTATCCTACATTTGGAAATGAAATTAGAAATCTCATACTAGGGTTGTGAACAAATGGAATGAATCCATACCAAACCCTCAATAGCACACATAGTTCATGGTCTATTTTGTTGGTAATCTACAACCTCTCTCTTGAAGTTTTTATGAAGCGCATATATGTCATGTTGAGTATAATGATCTCTAGTCTAAAGTAACCCAGAAATGATATTGATGTTTTCTTGTCACCATTTATTGATGATTTTAAACTTTTATGGGAGGATGGTATTCGGGTGGATGATATTTATAAAATGGAATATTTTCAACTGCATATAGTGCTTATGTTCACTATAAATAACTTCCTAGCATATGGAAATTTTCCTGGATATAGTGTTAAGGGGCACAAATCATGTCCAATTTGCGAACAACAGACTTCATATTGGCAATTGCATCATGGGAGGAAAACAATGTACATCTTTCATCGAATGTTTTTCCCTATGGATCACTCTTATAGAAGACTAAAAAAGGCATTCAATGACTCATAAAAATTTTATATTTCTCCAAAACCTTTATCCCTGGATTTGTATTTTGAGAGGGTGGAAAAACTCATTGTGACATTGGGAAAGACACAAAAATCTGGTAATGATTGACATATTTGGAAGAAAAGGTCCATATTTTTTGTGCTACCATATTGGAGATATCATGAAGTTAAACATAATATTGATGTCATGCATGCAGAGAAGAATATTTGTGATAGTTTTTTTGGAAAGTTGTTAGATATTAAAGGAAATACCAAATATGGGTTGAATGCATGATTAGACTTACTATCAATGGGAATATGTTTGTAGTTAGCTCCCACTCCTAAGGGATGTCAGAAATTTCTTCCCCCCGGCTTGTCATACATTATCCAAGAGGGAGAAAATTAGATTTTTTCGGTGTCTACATGATATCAAAGTTCCTCAAGGTTATTCTTAAAATGTAAAAAAAAATTCTCATTAAAGGATTTGAAATTTTTAGGTATGAAATCTCATGATTGTCACGTCATGATGCAACAACTTCTACCTATTGCATTGTGTGGAATATTGCCCATCTGTGTTAAAAAGACTATAATGAAGTTGTGTTATTTTTTTAATTGAATTTGTAATAAGGTTATTGATGTGAATGATTTGAAAATTTTGGAAAAGGATGCAATTTCTATACTTTTTCAATTGGTAATGAATTTTCCTCCATCTTTTTTTGATATAATGGTTCATTTAATGATTCATCTAGTTCGAGAAATAAAGCTTTGTGTACTTGTATATCTTCATTGGATGTATCCTTTTGAAAGGTATATGAAAATATTAAGGGGGTATGTTAGGAATCCATATCAACCTGAAGCCTCCATTATTTAAAAGTATATTTCTGAGGAGGCTGTCGATTTTTGTACGAGCTACATTGTAGTGGAATATCACATATGTTTGCCTCCATCTCTCCATGAACGAGTTATTAATGAGGAAAGGGGATTCGTGGCTTGAAATCCAAGTAGTTGTCATAGGAACAGATGAAGAAGTTATAATTATACATCCTGAATAACATAGTTGATGCTCAACCTTATATCAAATTACATATTAATGAGTTGAAACAATGTCATCCAAAGAAGAAAGAAATGTGGATTTTGAATGAGCACAACAAAACATTTTTTCATGATTTAAAAATACATTACTTGGTAGATAAAATGTATCAGATACATTAGGATGGATAGTGGGTGGTACATATTTTAATGTGATAACATGGCCGAGTTATGACATTAATGGGTATACATGTTATATGAAAGCTCAGGATAGCAGAAGTGCAGTTCAGAATAGTGTTGTATTTGTGTTTGCAGAAGCAATTCATTTTTTGAGTTCTAAAGACAAAAACCCAATTTCTGAATCATGTGCATATTATTGAGTTATTGAAGAAATTTGGTAGGTTGATTAAATTAAAATTAATGTTCATTTTTTAACTTTAAATGGTTTATCAGTAAAAACAGTGTAAAACATGATGAATTTGGAATGAGAGTTGTTAATCTGAATAGATTGGAAGAGATAGTTAACTCTTTTATAATGGAAACACATGGAAAACTGATTTTTTATGTAGTTGATCAATCAGATATGTAGTGGTCTATTGTTTTACAAGGAAAAAACAATATGTTGGTGAGGATCAACTTGATGAAGATTCTGATTTATGTGAGATCCCTACGTCAATGGAATGATTAGCATAACATAATAATGAACATGTTGAAGACATGGTTTGTTCCATAAGTAATGATCATGATGAAGGAATTTGGGAAAACAATCCATTTGTACATTCTTAATATTACAGGTAACATATGTTTATTTCTTGTTTACATATATTATTTTCATAAAATATTATATATTGTAATTGTTTTCTTTATTAAAATTCCTATTAAAAAAATTAGTAGATTTATTTGTTTATTTTAATTTTGTTTAGTGTAGTTTACCATGTTTACCATAGTTTACAAATGTTTACCATTGTTTACTTTTACGTAATTTATATATTTATCAATTTTTTTAATGATAATTACACTACCATGTTTACCATCTTTACCATTGTTTAACAAGCGTACCATATTAACCATGTTTAATATTATGTAATTTAGTTCAATTTTATATTTTCTATTAACATTAGTATTGTAATATTTGAATTTGTATATTTTTGAACTAATGTTTGTTTTTTTTTGAAGGATAATGAAAAATCAATAATTTGATCAACCACATGATTTTGGAGATGATCATAATGATCATACCTCTAGGGAAGAACATTAACATGATTCTCTTGATGTTCCCAAATCTTTCTCATGTGCTCCCATAATGACAAAGAGTTCAAGAGTTGGTAGGCAAGGGTGCTCACATTTACCATAATTATCACTTGCATGTACGCGGGACCAGAGGATACTCATTGAGTTTGATGATAATGTTATTCCTAGAGGTCCAAATGAAAAAGATTTTAAGAGTTTTGTATCAACTTAGGGTAAGAGAAAAGTAAGAAATTTTTATGATGATTGGAGAAGTGTGGACAAAGTTATAATATCTCAGTTGTGGGAGATGATTTTGGTAAGTTCTTTTGTTATTGTGTACCTATTCTTTAAATGTTTATAGTATAGTATGTTTTACCTCTTTTTTATCAGATGAAATTTGATATTCCTAGCACTAGAGGAGTTAGGAATAAATGATTATCGATGGCTTCTAGGATATGGAGGGATTTCAAATCAACCCTCACATATAATTTCATTTTTGGTCATAGGATTCATGACAATCCATGTCATATATATCCATTCATAGATGAAGACACATGTATACAGTTTGTTAAAAGTAGAAGAAAATGTTCATTTTTGGTAAGGAAAATGTAAACGTTTATAAGATTTATTATATAAATGATCTTATTAATGTTTTGATAATGATTTCATATTCTGAATTTATAGAAAACATGGAAATCTCATCAGGAGATCCAATCTAAAAATATATACCCTCATAGTTTTTCTCAGTGATGGTATACATTATTGGAAGAACAAATGATGGCAGAAAATTAAAAAAACTAAGAGATAAGTCTTCAAGATCTAGATAGGTTTCCCCTCTATCCCCTCCATCTAGACATGAAAAATGAAACAGAGATGGTATGGGAAAAAATGGGCAATATATTTCGAATGATTCGAGAATCATAGCTAAGAGGATTGTAATATATTTATTTCATTTATTTAATTTTACTATATTTTTCATATAATTTGAATCATTGCAGAAATGTTCAATTAATTAATACATGATTTTCATAAGGAGAAAATCTCACAAGGGGTATTTACAGCTGCTGGGAGGCAAAATATTTTATCTACAGCATTGGGAAAGCCCGAACATCTTGGTCGTGTACAAGTATATCTGAGGGGTGTATTAGTATGAAATTTTTTTCTACATTCATGTACTTTTTTTGTAGAGAGAGTTTATAAAAAAACAGATTCCCTAGATGCTGAAGTTCATAATATTAATGGGATGATGGAGTAAAATATTAGAGCGTCTGTATAGTCTATGTTTGCAGACATGCAACAACAATTTCAGACTGCAGCTCCCACTCCTCCACCCCCCTATAGAACCCATTATCTATCCTCCACCTCCACCAGTATCTCCCACTACCCCACCTCAACTTTCGAAACCCATTTCTAATCCTACTCCTTCATAGAAGCTTCTTACTTATTGTGAGTTGTATGTTTATGATCCTCAACATCATATAGTTTCATATGGACTGGTAATTGTATAGGAGATATAGTTCATCATCAACAGTTAGAGTTAGAAAATCATAGGGCCACTATATTAGATATTATAGATAGATCAGCTTGATTTCCATTACCTACAGATGAGGTGATGACAGTTGGACATAGTATTGGCCATTTTTTAATTTGGCCATCCAAAATTATGTGAATCATTACCATAGAGGTAGGTATGTCATATATTCTATTTTATTTTTTTTATTAACGTTGTTTTAACATTTGAAATCAAATATATTTTTCCATTTATTTTTACAGGAATATTTCAATGGTAAAGAAAGGGTGTGTATACAACAACAAAGACAAATTGTTATGACATCAGATACAGATTCTAGTAGTCTTAAAATATTATCAATATATTCAAATTTTTTGGGGGTCATTATGGGTTTCTAATGGAAGTTCATGTTTGTGGATGTGCAATAACTACGGGGATTGTGAAAACTGATATCATGGAGCTTGTTACTAGAGATAATTTGGGCATCAACGTGGTGCAAATTTTTTCATGTATGTCTTAACACCTTTCCCTGCTATATATATATTAAAAATGTAATGTCTATTTTTTATTAGGTATATTTATAACATGTGTCAGAATAATGAGAGGACATATGTATATAGATTCAGAGACATGCATTTAATTTCCCCTGAAGCACATGCATTGGATGAGGAACAAAGAATGCATTATATTGTTGAAAGATTTGAACAGAATATAATCACACAGTATTGGATGATGAATTTTTGTGAGAGGTATGAAACATATCTCTAGCAAAGAGTTCATTATCATTTAACATAAAATACCACTAACCTTAATTTATCTTTTATCAGTGATCATTTGGTGTTAGGTGTTTTTTCCCAAGAGAGAAAACACTTTATTGGATATGCTCTGTCCATGGCGATGTGTGGGAATGATTTAAGAATATGTCAGAAAAGTAAGTTTAAATTTCGTAATAGTTGTATATATTATAAAAAATAATAAATTTATTTTATTCGTATTATTTTTTAACAGGGGATGGGTCTACTTTCGAAAAAACACAAATAAAAGGAGTTCCATGATCAAATATGTAAATGAAAGGTAAATATCTATTTATAATTTGTAATTTTTGATGTATTACATAAAAATAAAAATTTGAATTTACACTCATTCAATAATAATTTTCATTAAGAACAAGACATCATTGAATTCGGATAATATATGTTAAGATTTATGTATGAAATAATTAAAATTGACATTGTAAGAATTCCTTTTAAACTTCACCACAATATTTCATTTGATTTATTAATTATACATGTTAATTACTATCCTTTTAATTTGTAGATATTTGATGACCCTCAACCCTATAGTGCTGAAGAGGTCAAACACTTACAAGTAGAATGGTCAAATTATTTTACAGGTTTGATTGGATTTTAGTTTTTTTGTAGTGTAAAATGTAATTTTGAATATTGTCATTATAATTGTGTATTTGGTAGTAGTTTAGGTTGGATTTAGTTTTTTTTTTGAAATTATAGGTTGTGAATGTTATATATGCGAATGTTTAATTTTTCTCTAATTATTGTTTTGGTCTAGTTCTGATGGTTTTACGGGTATGGATTCTGGTCTGGGGGTTTCTAGGGGTGTGGGGAGGGGTTCAGTGGGGTGCGGGGTTTCCAGGGGCATGGGAGGGTTTTCTCGTTTAGTGGCGGTGTCCAAGAGGTGGGAGGGTTGTCCAGGGGGTGTCCAGGGGTGTGGGGGCTGCCCAGTGGGGTCAGGGGGATTTCCAGGGGTGTGGGAGGGATGTCCAGTGGGGTGGGGGTGTCCAGGGTGTCAATAAGGGTGAAAGGCAGTACTGGGGGTGTCTAGTGTGTGGGGGGTTTCTAAGGGTGTGGGAGGGATTTCCAGGGGGTGCCTTGGGGTGGGGGTTCTAGATGTGTGGGAGGGATGTCCAGTGGTGTGGGGGTGTCCAGGGTGTCCATGGGTGTGGGGGTGTTCAAGTGGCTGGGAGGGCTTTCCAAGGGTTGGGGGGTTGTCCAGGAGGGTGGGGGTGTCCAGGGGTGTCGGGGTTGTTCATGGGGGTGGGCGTGTCCATGAGGGTGGGAGGGCTGTCTAGGGGGTGGGGGATGTCTATGAGGGTGGGGGCTGTCTAGGGGTGTTTAGGGTTGTGGGAGGGCTATTTACTGGGGTGAGGGTTTCCAAGGGCATGGGAGGGCTGTCCAAGTGGTGGGTGAGGGCTGTCAAGTGGGGGTGGGGTGTCCAGGAGGGTGGGACGGTTGTCTATGGGTGTCCAGGGGTGTAGGGGGTGCCTAGTGGGGTCAAGGGGCTTTCTAGAGGTGGGGAGGGTTGTCCAGTGGGGTGGGGGTATCCACGGTGTCCATGAGGGTGGGGATAGTCCATGGGGTGTTCATGGGTGTGGGGGGGGGGGGGGCTTCTAGAGGTGTGGGAGGGTTTTCCAGTGGGGTGGTTGTGTCCAGGAGGGTGGAAGGGTTGTCCAGAAGGTGTCTAGGGGTGTGGGGGTGCTCAGTGGGGTTAGGGGGCTTTCTAGGGGTGTGGGGGGGGATTCTAGGGTTGTGGGAGGGATATCTAGTGGGGGGGTCCAGGAGGGTGGGAGGGCTGTCAAGGGGGTGTCTAGGGGTGTGGGGGTGCCCAGTTGGGTTAGGGGGATTTCCATGGGTGTGGGAGGGATGTCCGGTGGGGTGGGGTGTCATGGGTGTTCATGAGGGTGAGGGAAGTCCAGGGGGTGTCCATGGGTGGGGGTTCTAGGGATGTGGGAGGGCTTTCCAGTGGGGTGGGGGTGTCCAGGAGGGTGGGAGGGATATCCAAGGGCTGTCCAGGGGTGTGGGGGTGCTTAGTGGGGTCAGGGGGATTTCCAAGGGTGTGGGAGGGCTGTCAGGTGGGGTGGGGGTGTCCAGGGTGTCCAAGGGATGTGGGTGGTTTCTAGTGGTGTGTGAGGGATGTAAAGGGGGTGTCTAGGGTGTGGGGAGGGGTGTCCATGGGGTGGGGTCTTTCTAGGTGTGTGGGAGTGTTTTCCAGTGGGGTGGGGGTGTCCAGAGTGCCCATGATGGTGGGAACAGTCCATGTGGTCCAGGGGTGTGGGGGGAGGGGGGCATCTAGGTGTGTGGGAGGGTTGTCTAGGGGTGTGGGGGTGTCCAGGGTGTCCAGGAGGGTGGAGGCGTTCAGTAGGGTTGGGGGTTGTCTACGGGGTGGGGGTTGTCCATGAGGGTGGGGGTGTCAAGGGTTGTGGTTGGGATTTTAGTGGGATGGGGGGTTTCCAGGGGTGTGGGAGGGATGTCCAGGGGTGGGGGAGGGCTTTCCAGTGGGTGGGGGGTTTGGTATATTTTTGTTCTATTTCAGGTATTCCTTTGGCTGGTCATTGTTATAGGGGTGTCCAGGGGTGTGGGGGGCTGTCCGGGATGGTGAAGGGGGTAGTCCATTGTTGTGGGGGGTGTCTAGTGGGGTGGGGGTTTTCGTGTATTTTTGTTCTGTTTCAGGTATTCTTTTGGATGGGCATAGTTGTGGTTGAACTGTTTAATTAAAAAATTGTGTTTTATGTCATTTATTTTATAAATGATGTAAAAAATGCACCGGGATTGGTTTTAACATTGGTTATTTAAAAACCGACATTACATAATCTTGGGAATGGTTTTTATGTCGGTTGGAAAGGAATAGTTTTTTACGTAGTTTATTTTATAACCGACATAGTATATATGTTTTCACGTCATTTATTATTTAACTGATGTGGAAAAATACTTGGAAGAATACTTTATCACATCGGTTATTAAAATAATCGATGTGATAAATGCTTCAGAGGCATGATTTAGGATGTAATTTATTTTATAACTGATGTGATAAACTATATACAATGTCAGTTTTTAAATAACCGGTGTAATAAATCCCGACTTTGAAAAGTTTCCCATGTCAATTTTTGAGTAACCGGCGTAAAAAACGCTTCAGTTTTTTGTTTTTTACATCGGTTTTAAAATAACTGACGTAAAAAAGTAATATTTATAACATCTTCTGTAATAATGTCGACCAAAAACCGACATAAATCTAAAAAATAACCACTGTAAAAATATGTTTTCTGCACAAGTGTCTAAATGACGTTTGATCTACTAGTTTCCCAGCTTCATCAAATTCAAGTGATATTGAGGTACTAATTAGAGTACTTATACTCTTAGTGTTTTCATGTCCATTATTTTTAATAATATATTAAATATAATTATTGTAGAGACCCAAAGCCTGACGTACATAGACTTTACATTACTTTTGCGGAATACTTAGTACATAACAAAAACACACAGACAAGGATCGTAATAGTTTAGTGTCTTTGGAAACTCGGAACGTAAACTTCTAATTGTGGTGGAAGATCTTCAACATCTCCCATAAAGATCTTCCTTTTTATACCTAAAACCATTGTTTATATCCTGGGGAAAAGAAAACATAAAAGGGTGAGCTCAAATGCTCAGTAAGGATAAACAAAAGAAATATCAATCACATCATATACATAAGAACATAGCTTTTGGAAATCTTAACCTGCAAAAGAGAGCATAATTTCATAACATGGGATAAATCATAGTAGTGAAATGAAATAATAACTTAAAACATTACTCATTGTGGCATACACACATAATCATAGAGAATCATTTCTTGTTAGTCAAGACTCATTTCAAAGACTATCTTAGTGGACAAAGTCCCTTTCTGAATCGAGTAATCCTCGTTTCAGTCCTGTTTCACTGAACTGGTATAACCTACCATTCCAGCCATGTCTATCTCATGAGATATAAAATCTTTACCCAATGCATTGGAGGGAGATATAGGTCCCACCCATCTCTTAATGAATCCTTTCTTATGTGTGCCACAAAATCATAAATCATACATCATTGCATAACCCATGTAATAAAAATGGGATTCTTAAACAACATGACATCATTAAACCATTCATATAAGATAAAGGAATTCATAAACATAATTCCATCACAACATAGTCAAATCAATGTAAAAATGTGGATAGAAACAGAACCCTTTATTATCTTATATGGAAAATAATTTTGATAAAACACTTGAATTGAATTCTTGAGGAAAATATCCTTTCTTCTTCAAAATCAATTTCTTTTCACAAAACATCATGCAATTTTAAAAGAAAGAGATTTTATTGAATATAGTCATGAAATCTTTTAGAGGAATCTTCATGAAAATAAGTCTTTATAAAACAGTATAAATCCGTTCGTGCCGTATAAGTTAAAAAAAACATTCTTCGTACTTTTGTCGGAAAAGTCAAAAAGTACCTCGTACGGAAAAACGACAAAAGATTCCTTTCATATTCTTTACTAAAAACTAACCTAAGGGTAAAATTGGATTTAAACTATTGCAATTGGATGGAAACAATATTTCATATTGAGGGAACATGTATGTGGATGATAAAATACACCCCAGTAAATACTTACGAATAAACAATCTCGGATAAAAATGAGATTGTGATATTTCCCTTACCTTAGGTCCGACTTGCTTTGTAAGTGTCCGAACCTCCTGTATAATGATTTAAATCATGTTATTGACTTATTACAGAATCATATTCATTGTTATGATATCATATATGGTTCACTTATGACATTATATTACCCGTTCTTTTGTAAATTCCATGTTAAAGAAGCGTTTTGGGTAAAATCGTTTCATTTATCGTAGGTGTTTTGACTTGTTGTTCTTGACATCATTATTACTTATATCATGATTTACTTACTTCCAGAATATAACATATGATTTATGTATCATATATATTCAGTATATATATATATATATAATAGGTAGATAAATAAAATGAAAAACACCGTTCATGGAGACGGTAGTCCGTACGTACGCATGAACGCTGTTTTCCTTTCCTTATTGTCTTGAAATGGAAGTAAGTAGATGACATACATATGTATATATATACATAAATCCAGTAGCTTTATAATGTCATATATTTCATTATTATTTCTTATATATACATTACAATCATTCTTAAATGGTTAACATGGAGAATGAATCTCATCGCGTCGTGGAGACGGTATTCCGTACGTACGCACGAGCGATGATATCATTTCTATAAATATTGAATTGAATTGGAGTGTATTATACAATATATCAGAATCAATATGATGTTGTAATAACTATGTATAGTTATTATTTACACCATTATACCCATCCATGTAAGGTGGTGGTGGAAAATAGATTACACCACGGCGTGGAGACGGTATTCCGTACGTACGCACGCGCAGTGATTTCTTTTTTCGTAGGATGGATAGATGGTGAAATAGGGTTGTTTCATACTTATAATAACATATCAGTATATGAGTGATACTGATGTTATTACTTCATAATGAAACAACCTAAGAAGAAGAAGTGGAAGAAGAAATAAAGATGAAAGAATTGGTAACGGTAATTACCTCTTCTTTGAAGTGCCTCTTTGAGACCTCCTCTTAGGGCACTAAAATTGGTCTTTGAGGAAGACCAGAACCTCTAAGATGTTTCTAGGGAAGTGAAGAAGAGATTTTGGCAGGGTTTGGCCGAGCTTGAGTGCTCAAATTGGTGTGAGGAGGGGGGGGGAGGAGGTGTCCTTTTATAAGGGAGGAGAGGGGCACCTTAGGAATTCTTAAACATATTAATTTATAATAAATATAACCCCACTTAAAAACCTCCAAAAATGACTCATATTCGAAGCTTAGATGAGATATAGTTGTAATCTCATCATCCAATCAAATTTAGACATGTTTGGATCTTATTTTAAACCTTATCAATTAGATTTAACTCTAAGTTAAATAATTTGACTTTTACCGTGTCTTTTTGTTTTCTTTCACTATATGGTTAATACACTTACTATAACATGCCAAACGAACCACAAATTGTTTATTATTAATATATATATCCTTATCTAAGTCATTTGGCCGAACCTTAGATTTTTAAGAATAAAATAACAATTAATAATATAATATTTGATTTAAAAACTATTTTGTGTCAATTTTGACACTATTTGATATATGATTTTTGTGAAAGTCATAACAGAATTAAATGTTCGAACCAAGTTCATTAAACCAACATTAATATATCGTAGTAACCTATAAAATTAGTGGAATTCATAAAAATTCTCAAATTACATTTATTTTGGTGTTTATATTATCAATTATGTCAATATTTCATTAATAAGATAATTACTGGATCATTTTTGTGTCATAAATAAATTATATTATTTGATGTCTAAAAATTAAAAATAAAATACCATCATGTATGAAATCTTTTTAGCTTTCTAATGAATATTTACAATCGAATTTATCTTATGTATAACCCCATATTAAAAATGATTTACTTATTAAACTTTGATTTTAACTATTTTAACCCTTCTTTAAATAAATTAATAATAAATGTCCTAATCTAATCAAAGTGGGCCTAAATGGTCATATTTTATTCCTAAGTTTGTTTTTGGTCGAATTACACTTGTCCAATAGAATTAGGACATGTGTTAGGGTAATATTAATATCATATTTACCCTTAGTTACCCTATTTACTATTAACCGTGGTAAAAAAGTAAAAAGTTACTATTCACCAAAAAATTATTTTCATCTCATTGAACCACATTTTAGTCCTTGATATTAACCGTGTCTCTCGGATTTTCGAAATTCCATTCACAGAAGCGGTAAAATTAAGTTTTATGCAAAAATTCAGTTTTTAACTTACCACTTAGTAGTTTCACTATTCATCAAAAATTGATGTTTTTCAGAACAATGCCAAAATTTCATCCTAAGCTATATTTCATATTCCGAATTCAAAAATGAAATATATTTTACCAAATTCATAACATAAAAGTTTCATTAATTAATTTTATAATTAAATCCCGCTATTAAAACAAATAGCGTGTTTTTACGAAACAATATCTATCAAAAGATTGACACTTGTTTATGTCTGGTTTAAATGTGAAATTATGTCCAATGACCAACATTGTATTAAATTGTAAAAATATATTCTAAATATACTTTAAAACTACTCAAATTAATAATTTATCACTATTAATTATTTCGATTAAAAAAGTTGTTTTTAATTATAATTTAGTAATTTTCACTATTCATCAGAATATGAAAGTTATCCGAAAAGTACAAAAATTTCACCTTAGGCTAAATTCGATACTCCGAATCCATAAATTAAGTCCATTTTGAAAAATAAAATTTACAAAATTTCAAAAACTGGTTATTACTATTCACAACAGCTAGTTTTAATAATATCTTAATAGCATATCGTTGTTTAGCGAAACTTGGTGTTGCGTACAACACACGCTATCGAGGAAGGTCGCGATTGCGTGTAATGCAAGGCAAGTCAAGGATGTGTGTTGTGCAAGCTCCTTTTGGTGTAGCGTACAACACAAGACATTAGTAAAATAAAAAGAATATTTTTCATAAAATCTCGGGCTGTTACATTCTACCCCCCTTAAAATGAATTTCGCCCTCGAAATTCGTCGGGGTTATAAATGGTTTACTATTCGAAAGTTTCTTTAATAGAAACCCACATCGTAAAAGGGAATACCAAAACTTGGCTTTAAAAACTAAAGTATGAAATGTAACGATTACCCAAATAAACTAATCACTGGGTTTCCACATAGGTGAAAATATGGATATGGAAGAGAAATCTAACCATCATGTTCTGATGGAGAGTGGTAGAGAACATGGCTATGGAAAAGCCAGTAATCACAAATCCATAGATTTGTGATGATATAAGGTACCATCTGAATCATCAGGTATAAGATCACTAGGACAACATTTTTGGTTTTCAAGATCATTTCCCTAAAGTTGAAAATTTGAATTAGAATAAATACTTACTTTATTTTGATACAATATCACTGTTGTCCGTGCCTTGAACAATTTCCACTTCATCTCTTAAATAAATGAAGTTGAATTTGTTATTCGTGAAGTGTTAGCAGATCATGTGATAGAATGACGGGTCATTCCATTTGTCTTAAACAAAAGGTAAGCATAAGTCATTCTATAGTGAGATTAATCATATATAGTTCCTAAAATGGACTTATACTTCATATATCATACTGCTTAATATAATAAAACTAGTTTCTACTAAACAGGGACTTCCTGTAGGTCAGTGGTAGGCGATAAAGGCCAGTCGCACGTTGGTTATGGGTTCGATTCCTACAGCCTTGTCCGAAGCGATGGGATGTCGCCCGTCCTGCAGGTTGTCCCTTTTTCTAAAACTACGTTACTATAACATCCCATCAATAATATCGAAAATCTTCTATCCTTAAACAATACTAACTTATGTCCAACATAATCCAGTCTAATCTTTAGGCTTATAATACTGCAGTCCACTCTCATAATATAGTGACATCGATTACCAGAGATTTAACACTATCGTTGATCCCCACATATCATAAGATATGTCTTGTTGGTCATATTCCAAACATTCAAAGTCCTTAATCTTGTACTCTCTTGAATACCCATTGATCCATAGTGAAAACTTGAATGCAGTTAAAAGTTAACACTTTCCATATACAAAAATCCTCAAAATTCTATATACTCAAACCATGATATCACTTAGTCCTTATATCAATCATGAGCTCATGAATACTATCAAACATTTAATTTTCTCCTTATCCCTTTATTATGCGCATATCATCTAAATTCCAAAAATATCTGAATAACCTTTCATGGATACTAGTAACATTAATCATACACTTTCAAAACACAAGGAAAGACAACAGTGTAACAATCCATAGATGTCTCTTTATTCCAAAATTACACATGATAAACATGTAATCATTCCACTACATTCTCAAACCATTGACCGAGCTTCAAAAATTCTTTCATCTCACATATCATTTGTAGTCTCTTCATCATCATCCACATAAATACTACCCATATGACCATACTGATTCTCTTCATGAGTCTTTCCCTTAGGGCATTTGTTTGCATAATGCCCATACATTCCACATTTAAAACACTTAACCATTTTTTATGTCGTAGCAATACCATTATCCTCATCCATGGTGTTAACTGACCCTTTTCCTTTGCACTTACTTGCTTTGTGTCCTTCTTTTCCACACCCAAAGCATCTTCCAGTTCCCTTGAAACATTCTCCTTGATGCCTCTTCCCACATGAATTACATAGGGGAAATTGAACTTTCTTTCCTCTATGATCATCATGAAACTCCATCTTTCTCTTATTAGGCGAGTCAGGAAACTTACCAAATTTTACTTTATTGATCATATTATGAGATTGCTGATTCGGCATAATAATTATGTTTGGACTTCCAAATCCCATTTCATTATGAAGAATATCATTCCATTGTCCATCATATCCTCCATTATCGTGAATCATCTTGTTTCCAGCCATTCTCTAAAACCCAAAAAGAATAGTGTGAGAGGCAAAAATCATGCTAGGGAAAACAACATAATAAAGGGGGAGTACCTTCAATATCTAACATCTTAGGTTTAATTCTATGATCGTTAGCGTTGTTCTAGTACTATAACCTATACGTATACTTATCCTTAGGGACATCCCTAGACATACCTTAGAAATATCTCTAGGGATCTCACTAAAGTTCTCGCATCCTAGTTTCCAAAGGTTGACTAAACCTTTCCTCTGATACCAAATGTAGAGACCCGAAGCCTGACGTACATAGACTTTACATTACTTTTGCGGAATACTTAGTACATAACAAAAACACACACACAAGGATCGTAATAGTTTAGTGTCTTTGGAAACTCGGAACGTAAACTTCTAATTGTGGTGGAAGATCTTCAACATCTCCCATAAAGATCTTCCTTTTTATACCTAAAACCATTGTTTATATCCTGGGGAAAAGAAAACATAAAAGGGTGAGCTCAAATGCTCAGTAAGGATAAAAAAAAGAAATATCAATCACATCATATACATAAGAACATAGCTTTTGGAAATCTTAACCTGCAAAAGAGAGCATAATTTCATAACATGGGATAAATCATAGTAGTGAAATGAAATAATAACTTAAAACATTACTCATTGTGGCATACACACATAATCATAGAGAATCATTTCTTGTTAGTCAAGACTCATTTCCAAGACTATCTTAGTGGACAAAGTCCCTTTCTGAATCGAGTAATCCTCGTTTCAGTCCTGTTTCACTGAACTGGTATAACCTACCATTCCAGCCATGTCTATCTCATGAGATATAAAATCTTTACCCAATGCATTGGAGGGAGATATAGGTCCCACCCATCTCTTAATGAATCCTTTCTTATGTGTGCCACAAAATCATAAATCATACATCATTGCATAACCCATGTAATAAAAATGGGATTCTTAAACAACATGACATCATAAAACCATTCATATAAGATAAAGGAATTCATAAACATAATTCCATCACAACATAGTCAAATCAATGTAAAAATGTGGATAGAAACAGAACCCTTTATTATCTTATATGGAAAATAATTTTGATAAAACACTTGAATTGAATTCTTGAGGAAAATATCCTTTCTTCTTCAAAATCAATTTCTTTTCACAAAACATCATGCAATTTTAAAAGAAAGAGATTTTATTGAATATAGTCATGAAATCTTTTAGAGGAATCTTCATGAAAATAAGTCTTTATAAAACAGTATAAATCCGTTCGTGCCGTATAAGTTAAAAAAAACATTCTTCGTACTTTTGTCGGAAAAGTCAAAAAGTACCTCGTACGGAAAAACGACAAAAGATTCCTTTCATATTCTTTACTAAAAACTCACCTAAGGGTAAAATTGGATTTAAACTATTGCAAGTGGATGGAAACAATATTTCATATTGAGGGAACATGTATGTGGATGATAAAATACACCCCAGTAAATACTTACGAATAAACAATCTCGGATAAAAATGAGATTGTGATATTTCCCTTACCTTAGGTCCGACTTGCTTTGTAAGTGTCCAAACCTCCTGTATAATGATTTAAATCATGTTATTGACTTATTACAGAATCATATTCATTGTTATGATATCATATATGGTTCACTTATGACATTATATTACCCGTTCTTTTGTAAATTCCATGTTAAAGAAGCGTTTTGGGTAAAATCGTTTCATTTATCGTAGGTGTTTTGACTTGTTGTTCTTGACATCATTATTACTTATATCATGATTTACTTACTTCCAGAATATAACATATGATTTATATATCATATATATTCAGTATATATATATATATATATAATAGGTAGATAAATAAAATGAAAAACACCGTTCATGGAGACGGTAGTCCGTACGTACGCATGAACGTTGTTTTCCTTTCCTTATTGTCTTGAAATGGAAGTAAGTAGATGACATACATATGTATATATATACATAAATCCAGTAGCTTTATAATGTCATATATTTCATTATTATTTCTTATATATACATTACAATCATTCTTAAATGGTTAACATGGAGAATGAATCTCATCGCGTCGTGGAGACGGTATTCCGTACGTACGCACGAGCGATGATATCATTTCTATAAATATTGAATTGAATTGGAGTGTATTATACAATATATCAGAATCAATATGATGTTTTAATAACTATGTATAGTTATTATTTACACCATTATACCCATCCATGTAAGGTGGTGGTGGAAAATAGATTACACCACGGCGTGGAGACGGTATTCCGTACGTACGCACGCGCAGTGATTTCTTTTTCCGTAGGATGGATAGATGGTGAAATAGGGTTGTTTCATACTTATAATAACATATCAGTATATGAGTGATACTGATGTTATTACTTCATAATGAAACAACCTAAGAAGAAGAATTGGAAGAAGAAATAAAGATGAAAGAATTGGTAACGGTAATTACCTCTTCTTTGAAGTGCCTCTTTGAGACCTCCTCTTAGGGCACTAAAATTGGTCTTTGAGGAAGACCAGAACCTCTAGGATGTTTCTAGGGAAGTGAAGAAGAGATTTTGGCAGGGGTTGGCCGAGCTTGAGTGCTCAAATTGGTGTGAGGAGGGGGGGGGGAGGAGGTGTCCTTTTATAAGGGAGGAGAGGGGCACCTTAGGAATTCTTAAACATATTAATTTATAATAAATCTAACCCCACTTAAAAACCTCCAAAAATGACTCATATTCGAAGCTTAGATGAGATATAGTTGTAATCTCATCATCCAATCAAATTTAGACATGTTTGGATCTTATTTTAAACCTTATCAATTAGATTTAACTCTAAGTTAAATAATTTGACTTTTACCGTGTCTTTTTGTTTTCTTTCACTATATGGTTAATACACTTACTATAACATGCCAAACGAACCCCAAATTGTTTATTATTAATATATATATCCTTATCTAAGTCATTTGGCCGAACCTTAGATTTTTAAGAATAAAATAACAATTAATAATATAATATTTGATTTAAAAACTATTTTGTGTCAATTTTGACACTATTTGATATATGATTTTTGTGAAAGTCATAACAGAATTAAATGTTCGAACCAAGTTTATTAAACCAACATTAATATATCATAGTAACCTATAAAATTAGTGGAATTCATAAAAATTCTCAAATTACATTTATTTTGGTGTTTATATTATCAATTATGTCAATATTTCATTAATAAGATAATTACTGCATCATTTTTGTGTCATAAATAAATTATATTATTTGATGTCTAAAAATTAAAAATAAAATACCATCATGTATGAAATCTTTTTAGCTTTCTAATGAATATTTACAATCGAATTTATCTTATGTATAACCCCATATTAAAAATGATTTACTTATTAAACTTTGATTTTAACTATTTTAACCCTTCTTTAAATAAATTAATAATAAATGTCCTAATCTAATCCAAGTGGGCCGAAATGGTCATATTTTATTCCTAAGTTTGTTTTTGGTCGAATTACACTTGTCCAATAGAATTAGGACATGTGTTAGGGTAATATTAATATCATATTTACCCTTAGTTACCCTATTTACTATTAACCGTGGTAAAAAAGTAAAAAGTTACTATTCACCAAAAAATTATTTTCATCTCATTGAACCACATTTTAGTCCTTGATATTAACCGTGTCTCTCGGAGTTTCGAAATTCCATTCACAGAAGCGGTAAAATTAAGTTTTATGCAAAAATTCAGTTTTTAACCTACCACTTAGTAGTTTCACTATTCATCAAAAATTGATGTTTTTCAGAACAATGCCAAAATTTCATCCTAAGCTATATTTCATATTCCGAATTCAAAAATGAAATATATTTTACCAAATTCATAACATAAAAGTTTCATTAATTAATTTTATAATTAAATCCCGCTGTTAAAACAAATAGCGTGTTTTTACGAAACAATATCTATCAAAAGATTGACACTTGTTTATGTCTGGTTTAAATGTGAAATTACGTCCAATGACCAACATTGTATTAAATTGTAAAAATATATTCTAAATATACTTTAAAACTACTCAAATTAATAATTTATCACTATTAATTATTTCGATTAAAAAAGTTGTTTTTAATTATAATTTAGTAATTTTCACTATTCATCAGAATATGAAAGTTATCCGAAAAGTACAAAAATTTCACCTTAGGCTAAATTCGATACTCCGAATCCATAAATTAAGTCCATTTTGAAAAATAAAATTTACAAAATTTCGAAAAGTGGTTATTACTATTCACAACAGCTAGTTTTAATAATATCTTAATAGCATATCGTTGTTTAGCGAAACTTGGTGTTGCGTACAACACACGCTATCGAGGAAGGTCGCGATTGCGTGTAATGCAAGGCAAGTCAAGGATGTGTGTTGTGCAAGCTCCTTTTGGTGTAGCGTACAACACAAGACATTAGTAAAATAAAAAGAATATTTTTCATAAAATCTCGGGCTGTTACAATTATGTTATGATATATAAGTTCCATCTGGTTTTTAATAAATTCACAAACCTAGGAAAAATGTTAAATCACCCATCATACTGATTTCAAACTCAGATTTCATTAGATTTTCAAACGAATCAGTTAAAGATTGCTGATTTGAACCAAATATAATTTCATCAACATAAATTTTAACAATCAAAACATTTTTCTTACCTTTCTTTATGAAAATGGTTGGATCAACATTTCCCTTGACATATTTTTTTTGTAAAAAAACATGAAATTCGGCCATACTAGGCTCTAGGGGCTTGTTTAAGTCCATATAAAGATTTGGTAAGTTTGAAAACATGTTCAGTATGTTTTGTGTCTTCAAAACTAGGAGGTTTTTCAAAAAAAAAAAACATCTTATTGAACATATCCATTAAGGAAAGCACATTCTACATGCATTTGAATTTTTTTGAAATTAATGAATGCGGAAAATGAAAGTAAAATATGAATAGATTCATGTCTAGCTACTAGAGCATAGGTTTCTTCATAGTCTATTCCTTATTGTAGATTATAGCCTTTAGAAACAAATCTGTCATTATTTATTAAAATGATTCCATTTTCATCACACTTATTTCTGAAGACCCATTTTACTCCAATAACATAATTTTCCTTATTTCATTCAACTAAGGTCCAGACTTTATTCCTTTAGAATTCATTTAGCTCATATTTAATGGATTTAATCCAATCATCATCACCTAAAGCAACATCAGTACTTTTTTTCTAATTGGGAAAATAATGATATATGTTCTACTTTATTTCTTAAAGAACTTATAGTCCTCACAGGTTGATTTACATCATCAATGATTCTATCACTAGGACAATTCATAAGAAAAAACTAATTTGAGTTTTGTAAAACCTGTTCATCAACATATGGAAGGAAATCTTCTAGAGTAAATGCATCATAAGTATTTTCTTGGCCATTTTATTTATCAGAAGGATTTTTTATCAAGGGATGAAAATAAGTTTTTTAAAACACATCCATAGATGTAGGTTGAGGTTTTTTAAAAACAAAAGGATCAGTTTCATCAAATTTAACATGCACTATTTCTTCAATAGTACAAGTGTTTTTATTAAAAACACTATAATCCTTAGATGTTATGGAGTAGACTATGAAAATTATTTCATCATCTTTGGGTGTGAATTTATGTAAATTATATTTAGTATTCAGAATTAATACTTTTCAACCAAATACCTTGAATTAGGAAGGTCGAGGTTTTATACCATTCCACAAATTGTAAGGGGTTTTTTTAATAAAAGGTCTAATCAAAACACTATTCATAGTATAAAAATCAGTACTTATTGCTTCATCCCAAAAGTGTTTAGTTATTGAATATTAACTCAACATGGTTCTAGTTATTCCTTGACGAATCTGAATTATTCATTCAACAACACCATTCTGTTGAGGAGTTCTTGAAGATGATAACTTATGAGTAATGCATTTCTTAATACAAAATGTTTCAAAATCAGAATTTTGAAATTCTCCTCCATGTTCACTATGAATATTTATGAATGGAAGGAATTTATCATTTTTAACATAGGCTCTATAAATATTTATATAAGAAAATTTTTTAGACATCATTGATAGAAAATAAACCCACGTAAATCTTGTGTAATCATCAACTAAGACAAATACATAATATTTTTCTCCAATGCTTCCAGTTTACGCTGGACTAGAATTATTTGTATGCACTAATTATAATGTATCATAAGTTGATACTTCACAGATTTATTTAAAGCTTGATTTATGTTTCATGACATATTTACAAGGATAAAAAAGTTTTGAAGAATCAAATCTATGTTATGGTAGATCTTTAACAAGTCTTTTCTTTAAGAGTTTACATAGGTTTCTAAGGTTGTAGTGTCCTAACCTTCTATACCATAACCAAGATTGATCTTCCATTGCACTGAGGAAAGGTAGATCGTGGCATCTAAGGTCTTCTATGTTAAGTGTGTATACATTCTCTTGCCTATGGGAAGAAAGAATAAACTCATTCTTGAAATTGTGTACTAATAATTTATCATTCCTAAAATTCACAAGGTAACCTTTATCACATAATTGACTTATGCTAATGAGGTTGTTCTTAAGATACTTAACAAATAGAACATTTGAAATTAATGTTCTTTAAAAAAGAACAATTTTACCTATACCAATAATTTATCCTTGAGAATTATCTCTGGAAGTTACTTTTCCTTTTTTTTGTCTTGATAATAATTTCAAAGAAGCTTTTGTTACCAGTCATATGTCGGGAATATCCACTATCCATGTACCATGTATTGTTGTTGGACATTTCCTTATTTTCTTAGAAGTAAAAAAAGTATACTTTTACAAAACAAATTGTCTTGGTTCTGGAAATTTCAGAAAGCAAGATTTAAGGAATCCACATTTTCATAGTAAAATAAGCTTTATGAAAACCTAAGGATTGGGTTTTGTTTAAAGAAAAAAAATTCACCCAATGTCCACCACAATTTCATTTATTTAATAATAAATCACATTGAGGGGAAAAATAGTTATTACTGAAAAATGGTTTAGAGTGTGTATAACCAAATCTAGACCTATTTCTTAAAGGTCGAATCAATGGATACATCTTGTCAATGTTTTCTTTACCAAAAGTAATGATTGATAGAAACTTCCTCAAGGAAAATATTTTTTACTTTAGTTTAATATCAAAATTTATATCATCAAAAATATTAATTTTAGAATAGGACTTAATCTCTAAAATATTTTTCTGAGAAATTACATTTTCAATATCTATAGAAAGTTTATCCTCTCAGAATTAACTTCTTGGAAATTTTTTTAAATACTGTTGAAATCAAAAGTTTTCTTTTCAATATCTTTAAAAAGATATGATATTTCATTAGATAAAATAGATAATAAATAATTTTATTTATCATGCTTTTTCTTTAGTTTAAAATTTTCATTCTTAAGAAGTTTAGAAAATCCAGACACTTCTTCATAAGAATGTAATGTATTATCTTCTGATGAGGAAGAATCATCATTTGAAGATTCATAGTATTCATTGTCATTATAATTTGAATTCAAAGACACATTAGTAATAGATTCATCATTGTGTACCTTGTTTGTTATACATTAATTTTCAATCGGTAGTTTGGCTAGTAGACCAATATTCTTTTGATCGGAAGATTCATACTCTGAGGATTCATCTGAAGATTCACCACCACTGGAACTCTTGGTGTCATTAGCTTTCAACGGTTTCTTTTCATTAGTATTGTAATACATTTTTCTATTCCTCTCATAATTCTTTTCCTTTCTATCCTTTTTCTTAAGCATAGTAAAATACGACCTTATATGCCCTGCTCTTTTCCATTCATAACAAGTGACTTCCATGTATCTCTTGTCTTTTCATTCTTTATTTTTATATCTATACTGAATGTCTTTCTTTCCAACTATCTTCTTCATCCTTCGACCAAGATTAGCTATCTCATTCCCACTATCCTCACTTTCACTAGATTCAGATAAAACAGTATCTTTCTTCAACTTGGATCTTGTATCCCTTTCAGGATACTTGGATTTAGTAGTAGTAAAGGCTACACTTCCATTTCTACTTTTCTTCTTATTCATATTAAAATCACTTTTCATTCCTGTATCATGTTAAAGAAGAGTTCCAAAAATATCATCATGAATAATTTGAGATACCTTCCTATTCTCATCGATACTTGTTCTCTTATATTCCCACTCATTAGGCATGATATCTATAATCTTGTCCATAAGAGCTTCATCATCAAGACCTTCCTCACTCATAGATTGTAAAATATTAACAATTCTTATAAATATTTGTTATACCTTGTATACTGGTTCTCCATAAGAAAATATAAATCCATGATATTCTTCACTCAACATAGCTCTTCTAGTTTCAATCACTTTGGATGTACCAAAATGTGTTATTTCCAATTTCATCCAAATACAATTTTCAGCCACAAAAGAATAAATATGACTACATATATTCCTGTCATTGATCACAAAAAAATTATTACGTACCTTTTACTTTAGTTTATATTCTAATTTTTCTTGGTTGTTGAAGGTCTTGACTTCTTGTCCTCAATCATGTAATCTCTAGTAAGCATAAAAAAGTTGTCTACTCCAGTGTTAAGAACAAAAATCTTTTTACGATCTCTCAAATATTCATACTAATTCCCATCAAATACTGATGTTCTGGTAGGATTTATATTGTCAATAGAACCAACATTCATTCTTTTCATTCAATAAGAAAAATATATTTCTAAAAGAAATATGTTAATATTAAAAGATTTTATACAAAGACAAAAAAATCCCTATGCAAGGAAAAAATTAGAACAATGAAAACTTCAGCAAGAAAATTCATATGTGAATATAAGTATGTCAGAGACCTCCTTTTATACCAATTGTAGGATCAAAATAATTATTTAGATGCTTGATTAAAAATAGGGGGTGAATTGTAGGTTTAAAAACATTCATTCATAACATTATGTAAAACTATGTTTAACAACGTTAAATAAGGTAAATTCACACGACCTCTTATAGTTCTACAAAAAAACTGGCTAGGTTCCAAAAATATGGTTCTAGAAATGAAACTCAAGGAAAGTTTACAAGGAAAAGATTATACCGTAAAGCATATAGATTCTTACTTATCAGAGTATATAAAAGTACAATAAGGTATAATAAGGTTATACTTTCATCCTTTATCAAAATACAACATAAATAAACTTGAAACAAAAAAAGTATCAAGAATGAAATCTCTTATCCCAAAGAGTAGGGTATCCAACAACCTTGGATAAAGGTCTCTTGATTTATTCTTTCAAGAAATTATGTCTTATCCACACTAGGGTAATACCTCAATAAGAAAATTGGAATCTATATTACTATCCCTACAAGACCTTGAACTTTAAGGTAGTCGGATCCTTTATCTTCCTATCCATGGAAGCCTTCGATTGTACTCAGTAATAATTGGAGTTTCATGAAGCAATATGAATAAGATGTTCAGTTTCCACAAATAATGAGTGTCTCTATCTCTAGAAATCACTTCTGCAGCATGAAATCTCTAGAGTGATGGAAAAGTCTTTCTCAGTTATGAGATTTTTCAAATTGTCTCCTATTTATTTTCTCTTCTCCAATGGTCGGCTCCCTCCTCCAATTGTCATATTTTCCTTGAATCTCGGAGGGACTTATACATGTGTCACTCAAACAATGCTAATTTAGAAACAGATTATACAACATCCTTTCATGACTATAACAAGTGTAGAAAAAATAAGGTTGCTTAACCAAATTAAATTTTCAGAGTCAAGGAAAAAATGGAATTCAGAATATAACCAAATATTCATTTAGAGCCTATAAGACATGGATATTCTGATTATGTTTTAAAAAGAATTCAAAATATAAATTCTATAGATTTTGGAGTCTAAATTCCAATGAATTCAGAACCTGAATTCTGAAGAATTCAGTGTCTGAACTCTAAGGAATTCGAAGTCTGAATTCTGAGGAATTATGAATGTGAATTCTGATGTATTCAGAGTCTAAATTATGATGAATTTTGAATTTGAATTTGTAGGAATACAGAATTAAAATTATGAAGTATACAGTGTCTAAATGCTTAGGAATTTGGAGTCTGAGTTCAGAGGAATTCAGAGTCTGAATTTCAGAGAAATCAGAACCAGAATTTCATAGAATTAAGAGTCTGAATATTAGAGAATTCAGAAACTCAATTTAAGAGAATTTGGATCCTGAATTTCAGAGAATTCTGAGTCTGAATTTCAAAGAATTCAGAGTCTGAATTTTAGAGAATTCGAAGCTTGAATTTCACAGAATTCAGATTCTGAATTTCAGAGAATTCAGAGTCTGAATTCTAATGAATTTGGAATCTGAATTCTGAGGAATTCAGAACCTAAATTCTGATCCTGAAAACAGAATACCCTTTTGCTAATTATTTATATGATTCTGAGGTTTTATAACTGAAACCAAATTTTTCCTTAGTAATAAGATGACTTGGATTTAGAGAGAGTATAAAACTGAACAATGAAACCAATATAAGGTTGAAAATTCCGTTAGAGTATGGAAATTTTCCTTAGAGAATAATCGTTAGGGAAAATATAATTTCCCATAATATAAAGTGTTTATTATTTTCAAAACATTGATGAATGGAAAATTTATAAGGAAAACTTATTGACTCTGCATATTATACATAGAGGTTATTTCCATATGAAAGAAATTAAAATTATCTCTTCAAAATTAATCATTATCATTTGATGGAGTTCTTTGATATTTTACTAAAGTCATTAACCTTTTCACCATTTGAAGATATTATTCTTCTAGTTCTTCAAAAGAAAAAATTTCAGTACATTTTATAAACTACATTTCAAAATAATCTAAAAAAATTAAACAAATTTTTTCCTAAGTAGATTAGAAAATTTACCAGCAAATGAAATACCTTACTTATGGATGTAATTAATCTACTCCTCATAAACATACTCTAGAAAACAATTAAATAAATGTTCCAAACATTAAAAATATTATTATTTAAGGTTAAAATATTTATGAACTAGAGAAATTTCATCTCTTTTTGATGCTCGGGTTAGCATCAATATAAATCTTTGATTTTTATATTTTATGAATGTATGAGGAATGGTTGAAAGTTATTGAGAGAGATAGAAGATGAATTTTTGAAGAAAGAAAAAGATAGTGTTTTATTCTAATGGTTCTTCTGTGACATTTTCATTTCGCAATCATAAATTATAGTGTAATCATTTAAGATTTTATATTTGTGAAGAAATATTTATGTAACATGGATTACACAAGAAATGATTTAAAAAACCAAATTTTCTAATAGAATGAATTAAAAAAATTTATTGAGTAAACTGAACTCCCCTTATATGTATTTCCATTAAGAGAAACCTTATAATCAACCCCTTAATTAATATTTCCCAAAAAATACTTTTATTTTTTAAGAAAATATGTAAAATATTATTATCTAAGAAATATTGGATTGGTAATGAGCTATAATATATAAGAAAAAAAATTCATTAAAAATAATAAAATATTTAACCACATGATAAAATTTTAAAATAGATCCCCCTATGAGTAAGATTATATACTAAAAAAATATTTTTTTAGAATTTAAAATCTTTTCACATGTCATAAATGATGAAAAAATTTTAACAATATAAAAAAATTGATGGGTATATAGGATGTTATCCATATAATTCAAGGGTTTATTTAACCACATAAAAAATATGATGAATTAACTGATTCAATAGTTTATCAAAAAAATAATCAAATGTAGAGGGATTTTATATAACATAATTACATGTTTTCACCCCAATATGAAACAAGTAAATATATAAAAATAAAAAAGAAATATTTCCTTGATTTCAATAGTTCATGATTTAAGGAAGTTTATTTTTAGATAATATACTACTTCAGAGTTGTTCAACTTCTGAAAAATAATTAAAATTTTAATTAATCAGAAATCCTCACATATTTTTCAAATGTCCATGTATAGATATGAAAAATGCATATTAGGGGAATGACTTTGGTAAAATCTCAAAAACAAGTTCCTTTTGGTACCCATATGAATTTCGGGTCTGGTGGTTTTAGAAATTAACAATTTATATAACCAAATCTGATTAATTTGAGTATTGTTTCTAAACATAGATTCAGATAAGGGATTTAAATAATGGATATAATTGACACTAAAAAATAGTTTATTTATAAAATAATATTCAATAGTTTTATTTTTATTATTTCCACAATGATAAAATTTAAGGGTATATATGATTTTACTTTTAGATCTAGGAAAACATAGTTCTCATATAATCTTGGTTTTTCCATAATACAACCAATACAAATATTACCTTTATTAATTTTATTTTTTACAATAATATTATTTAAATTAGTTTTCCCTTTGATAAGTATATTAGTGGCTTATTTTAATGTATTAATTTCCCCCAATGACTACTTAATCTTATTTTCACATAATAAATAATGACTTCTTGAATACTTAGATCTTAAATCAATTACCAAATTTGAGAAAAAATATTTTTCAAAAGAAAAAAAATCATAATATTTTATATTTTTTTATTCTCATTATTTAAAGATTAAAAATTATCTTCAAAAAAATAATATTTATTTATTTCACCATAATAAAATTTTTATGAAATATAATTTTGAGGGAAGGATGATTGCACCTATTCATCATGAGCCACAAGATATAAATTTACCTTTTGATTTACTTTCTCACCATTAAAATTTTTAGTCGATTAAAAAATTGAATATTTGAAAGAACTCGAAATATCCTTCATAACATTCCTTTCTTTTCTTTTATAATAAAATTTACATTAAACACTATGCACTAGAGAATTAGGTCATATATGACCTTTATTCCTACATTAATGGCTTCCATATTCTTTATCATTATTCATTTTTAATTTATACATTATTACATATATATATTGATGATTTTTCTCGAATGATCATATATCTCCTTACTTGATTGTGAAAGACAAGTATCTAAATAGACATTCCTCAAAATTTTGAGTATAGCCTCTTCCTTTTTGATATGATGATTATTTTAATATTCTACTTATATCTCAACTTCATACATCATTGTGATTCCAATAAATCCTTTTATTAAAGTGTTAATAATAAGAGTGTATCTTCATACTGTAGCAGATTTGACATTCCAATTTGATGGTAAAACTCTTAGAAAATTTAAACTCGAGTACATTTCTAGAATTTGTTCTCCAAGTTAAGCAACGCCACTGACTATTTCAGTTTATAATTCATTCATTTGAGTGATTATTTCACCATCCTACATCCTGAATGTGTCAATTTTTTATTTTTGTTGTTACACCTTAATTTTATAACACTTTCAGTTCCCTCTTAAGAAATTATCATTTTTCCACATGTAATAGTAAATATCATATTGAGAAACTTGATTGAATTTATATTTTTCTAAGACAAAAACAATAAAATTCCTAGATCTCAAATTAAGATCATAATTAATCTATAAATTATTATTCTACTTATCTACATCCTCTTTAGGAACATCATAAGGCATTAATACTTTAAAATAAACTCTTATTATAAGATTAATTAAATAAATAACCATGCATGCTTTCTAGAATCTATAGTTATCATTGCAAAAATAAGGAGTATAGATAATTGACATACCTTGTCTAATATCTTCCTCTTTACTTTCTCATCATATGGATATTTAACTCAGACTTTTTTTATCCAAAATAAATGAATAAACTTGAGTTTAACTTTTTTATTCCCATTGATAATATAAAGTAGTAAAAATCGAATCATAAAATATTTCAAAAATGGTAAATATATTCAATAGAGTGTATACATTTATACCAATTTTTAGGTCAGAATAACTACTTATTTACTTTTAAAAATGAGAAATTCATAGCATCCCTTTAGAAAAAAAAGCGATTTTTTCCTTCTCTCTTGAAAATTAGTAAGTATTGAAAAATAAATAAAGGAATGAACTAAACATGGTGATATATGGAGGTTTAGAGATCTAAAATCCCATATCCCACTCCACCAATGATCTCTCTATGAGGATGGTGATTTTTGTTATAAGGTCTTGTTTACTAAAGACTAATAAAACTAAGTGTAGGTAGTTTCTACCTCATAACTAGTATTATACAAGGCCTTTTAGTTATTTTATAGGGAACTCAGATATCCACAAATTAAAAAAATAATTGGACACTCTACGATGTCTAAGGAAGAAAATTAGACACTTAAATAAAATTAATAGATGTAGAATTTTAATAAGAGGTCTGACTCATAGTTTCAGTACAAACTGACAGATGTAAATGATCATCCATAAAGTATAGAAGTAGAAAAATAATTTTCAATCTTAAGATGGATTTTTATCTTTAAATATAAATAAATAAAATACTTAATGAATTATAAACATTTATATCTCAAAAAGTGTACCTCTAATAGTTTCTTGGAATAACTAACACAATAGATTGATAATGGATATACCAGCATCAATAAGATGATCAAATAGAAAAATATCAAAACAAGTTTTTCTCCAATCTATAGATCATCTTATAAGTAGAGACTTAATAACATTTATATATTTTTAGAACAATAAATTATCTATATTAACAAGAATATTTATTTTCATTATGTCAAACTAATCCAAAATATCCACCTGATAAATCAAGATCATTTGAATTTAAACATGCCCAAGAAAAATTGTAACTTCTATTATAAATAATAAAGATTTGATATATTGAAAAATGTCCTTTAATTAATCTATAAACAACATTAAATGATAAAACAATTTTAAGGTATTGTTTCATAAATCACATATATAGTCTATAATATAAATCTTCAAAATGACAGGGTGAAACGTAAGTTTTAATTATGTATGAATAATCATAAAAAGTAAGGTTGAAAATATATGGATGATTCCAAAATTTGAGTCAATGAAGCATGAGTTAAGAACAAAAATGTATGTTTTTTGATGAATTTATGGTTCCCAAAACATATATTCAATCAATAATAGGTTAGAAAAGTATAGATGTTTACAAAATTAGGGTTCTTGATCCTTACTTTTACTTCAAATGTAGGGTATATAATAGTGATTCCAGAAAACTTTTAAATTCCCATTGTACATAATAAAATAAATCAGAAACTAAATTTAAAAATAATTTTATTCTAGAATAAAAAAATTATTCCAATAAATATTATCCTGAAATACATTTAAATCATCCTTTTAAGTAAAAAAACTTTTGGTGTTTATGAACATAAAAATCATTGAGAAATTAATTAAATTATTGGATCAAAACATGGCCAATATTTGGGAGCTAAAAAACATCCTCGATGTTTGAAGATAAATTGGTAATAAGTTATTCTCTTTTCCAATACAGTCAACTTTGGTCACTTTAAAGTTGCTCTCCAAGTGCTCTAGACTGTCCACCTTGAATTTCCTTCTAAGGAGTATGTTGAACAAAATTCCCCTTTCAACACAACATCATGAAAAAATGGTAGTCATCCCAAGAATCACATATATACAAGTGACCAGGGAGTTTCCCCCTATGTAATTCTCTATTAAGTTCCTCTATATAGTGACATATCATTTTAATAAGAAGTACCTCCCATTTTCTAATAAACTTTTAGAAGGACCTAATGTTGAGAGGTACTCAAGAGACTCAGAACAGTAACACTAAGTTCTACATCTTTGACATGTGATATCTCTTCTAAAATAAAGTACAATTCATGTAAAATGTCATCATATATAACACCTTGAGATCTTTCTCCCATCTATATTTGTAGAGAAAATTATGACTAATATCACACTCAGAAATAAGCCAGATGAAAATTGTCATCTCTAGTCAGAACTTGTAGTGGAATATCTCTTAGAGTATAAAGATAACTCTACAATCATGAAAAAATAACTGGGCCAAGATAATATATCAATTTTTTTCCATCCCATGGAAACACCTTAACATGCTAGTATTGAGACATTGTATGGGGAAAACATGTATTAATTATTTATGTGTCTGTGGAAGAATCATTACCATTCAAAGTTAATGTATCTATATTATAAAGAGTATACAATCCATGTTATTATAGTGAGAGTAATATTACAATGGAATAATTTTGTTTCCCATTTAGCAGACCAACACCCAATGTTAGTAAATCTCTGAAGAGACCTCCAATATATGTGACCCAGTGATTCGAAAACTCTTATCTAGATAATATCACTTTCCCCATCTGGTGTACACATTTAAGGTTGGGGTAAACATGGATCTCTACATTTCACACCACTCCCTAGTTAGTAGATTCTAGAATGAATAATGTAATAAAACAACATTTTCTAAGGCCAAGTATTTTACCTTGTATCTATAAATTCTAGTTTTTCTTTCTCATATGGTACCATCATTTAGAAAGTACAAAAATATTGAACTTAGTAGGTGTGGTCCATTGATAGGATCCTTTATCAAGACTCAAAAAACATTTAACATCCCACTTCCTTTATAAAAAACTAACTTTTAGCTAAAAATATACCCTAAATATAAATTATCTCATGCTCATATCATGTACAATATCTATTCATTCCTCATATTAAGGCTCACAAAATCAAAAGGGAATTGTAAGTGGTTTCTGAAATGATAATACAGGATCAACCATAACCCATAGTGTTAGTGGAATAATTACAACCACCAACACCAATAGGAACCTAAAATCTCTTTTCATTATGATATTCTATGGTGTTATCACCATATAAACTCTAACTAGTAGGGATATGGTATTTAAATCACAACATCATCCTTTTATATGGAAATATGTATACTACATGTTTTGGGAAGCTTCACATGATCAGACTTCAATGTTTCTTTTTTTTTGATCCATCGTTTTCTTTAGGTACATGATCAAAAAATGATCTCATGAATTTTCTTAGGATTACTCTTCATATGTCACTATTGGGGAGCATCAGGAAGAAAATGTAAACCCTCATATAGGTCTAAAACCAAAAAAGAGTCTCATGAATGTGAATAATGGATTGGTTTCAAATTTTTCCCTTGACATTCATTCAAGGGGTGACCCATATACTTATATTTATTATGAAAACATGATTCCTATGTTGCATTATGCCTTAGTTATTGTTGTCATTAACAAGTCGAATAATGACTTGGAACACAATACTGGTGAAAAAGAGAAGGATAAGGAAATTTATATCCCTAATATAGTCTAGATTAAACACTTGAACAAGTGTGTGTACCCCACATTAGATATTGGTTAAAATTTTCATGGCTCCCCAAGATGCTCAATCGTTTCCTCTCATATGAACTTCATCAAATGGAAAGAAGAAAAAAAAATTCTATCCCACCCACCACCCTAATGAGTCAATCCTACTACTATCATAGAATGAATCACCCAATATGAAATTAATTTAAAGGAGATAAAGTGATAAAACACTAAACTACTCAAGAAAAGTGTCCTTGTTTTGCATAACTTCTCACCAGAGACTCACATTTCTCCAATGGAAAATCGTTCAAAATATGAAAAAAAATACACTATAAAGGGGAGTAGAATTTGTTCATCTAAATAACTTAATACTTAAGAAACCAATGTATCTAAACCCTATTACTGAGGGATATCATGATAAACATCAACTTGGGTGGTAGGTAAATCCATTTTTGGGTAAGCTACCCTATGTCGACTCGTACTATTCCTTATCATAAAACACAATAAAATTGGACATATCTTTCTCTTCCCACCACCTATACTAAAGTTTTAATCTATCCCATAGTCCCTCCAGAGAATATTTACTTTATTAAATCCCTAGTAACTCAAATAAATGACATGGAAGGGTGAAACACACTACTTTATCCTGAAATGAATCCATACCCAAATTGGATGGATGTGAATCACCCTACTACCAACTTAAAAAATAAATATTTTCATATATTAAATGGAATAAGGGACCAAAATAAGAATATTACACATTCTATGTCCTGTTACAGACCCATTATGGGAACACATGAGAAGAAAGAAGCATCATAGATCAAATTTTTTGTGTTTAATATGGAAGAATTTGAATTTTTCTAGTATAGAAACATCTCGGTTGGAACATTCACAATTTGGTAAGGCCTAAAGTGTAAATTATTCTACAAAATATTTTAGTACTGAGATATTAAATGATCCTTGATATCTCTAATTTCTAAATATTAAATAATAATGAGGTCTCGTACATCATTTCTATATGGAAGGGTTTGACCTACTCCTTGAAAAGAGAACTCCCACAAGAATGTCTATATGGTATTTCATAGAAATATGTGGTTGGATGACTAGAAATATGATCAATTGGTCATATGTTAACCTTAAAGACAATCTAAATCAATTAATTTTTCCCCCAGTTCCTTCAATAATTGACACGTTAACTTTTTTAATGTCATAGTCCTCAAAGAGGCATTCATTTAAGAACCGGTGCAACTGATGTAATGAGAGTAAATCATAAGTAGATGTACCCATGTTGGAGCACAATCTAGTATAGACTCTTAAATATTTTGTTACCTCATCAGTGAGAGTTCTACTCAGACAATGAATCCCAATATAGGTATGTCAATGTGATTCATTTGGAAATACCATTCTCTAATAGATAAGTTACATGTGAACCTATGTTACATTCCCATAATAAGGGATATAGAGGGAGTTCATATAGGTTGATGGGGTTAAGGTACTTTAGATTGATATAGTTCACAACATTAATTCCATATTTCTTCTGAATCCATATATATTGCAAAGACACAAAGTTATGATCTTCAATGATCTCTTCATGGGAACCAATATATTCTTGAACCATTCGTTCATTTTTTGGTACTAATCAGACAAGATGAAAAATGGGAAAATAATAACTTTCCTGGTAAACCCAAAAAATTTGGGTGGTATTTCTAGCATACCCACATATTTCAAAAAATACCTAAAACTCTATCTTAGGAATGTAGACACTAACATAGAAAACTCTAACTTTAAATAGTTAGTTTAGGGAGAAACCTTATAGTGGGAAGAATATGCAAATGGTACAAAAGTATGACACCATGAAACAATATTATGTTGTCCCAACTAGTCTCACGATTTTGGACTCCCTTCATCAGTCAAATAAACTTTTATAAACACTCGTTGAGTCCCATTTCTGACATTAGGAGTTTGATATTGGGGTTTTTGCTACAAAAGTGTATCATGAAAATACTACCCCTACTAAATTTCATATGGTAATGTCATGCAGAGATCATGACATGGTCACTATCATAAAAGGAAATACATTCCCTTATATATATTTATAAAGATTAATGATGTTAATATATGTCATTATCTCATTTAAATTAATTATATAATAAATCTCATAGTACACCAAACTCTCTAAAAATAACCTACAGTGTAGCTGATTTTTCACCCTCTCCCTTTATAATCCAATGGTATGATAAAAAACAAGCATAAACAAATTTGGTATATCAATCATAAATTACAGTTTTTTAAAATCATAACTAATTATGAATTCATGGTTTTGTGTTAGGGTACATACTATAATCCTCCATAGTGATTACCACGAATTCATTCACATGTGTTTTGCCTTTATTATACATTTATTTTCTCAAGTATTCTACTGAAAAGTAATTTATACCTTTTTTGGTGACATGTCCACTGTAGAATCATTAAATCCCAATACATAGACAAAAAATTATACCAAAGTGATGTAAGGAAGTGTATAGCTAATAACGGAACTTGGGCCTCTTCTCTTAATGATTTAGAGATGTATCATATCAACAAATTCAATGAAAATGATAAATAATATGTTTTTACAATCAATTAGATTGAAGAAATATCTCTATATTTAGGAACACATTGGGTTATGTGAGTCCCATTTGAAATTTAAAAGCATATAATTACCTTTTGGTCATATACGTGCCAATATCATGACTTTGATAAGAAAATAGGTTTAGAAAGTAAATATATAACAAAAAATAATATTTTGAATAATATGTATTCTTAGTGACTTTGCGAAAATGACGGTTTAAAAATCAGGAGGATAAAAAATACAGAATTCTTTGATTAAAATACATCCATTTCCAGTGAATAAAGTGGGCACAATGTTTGGTCATGTTTCTTCCTTTCTTTATTATGTTGATCATGATGGCCAAATCAATTAACACATATGAAGGACATGATATATGTAGTTATGGATATTCCTTAGAAAAAATGATTATTATTTCCCTCGAATATCTAATTAGACACTTTCTTAATAATGATTATCTAATGATACATCCACATCACCAATGGAGAATAAAAAATTCCTCATATCACCTCCTAAATCATAGAATGTCGACACCTCTTCAACCCCTAATAATAGTGTAGAGGATGGGGAACATATCCAGAATGCCCCTAAAAATTATTCACATGCATTATCATCCTCAGAGTCTATATACACCTCTCAATCATTTATAGATGATTGAAATTTTCCCATATTTTCTTCTAGATCAAAAAATATTCCTTCATCACCCACTTCTACTGAAAATGATGTAGAGGAACGAGATAAATAATAACTCAATGATGCACCTCCAACAGTTGAGGAAGTTATATATATCACTATTAACGAACCGAAACATGTGAAAACTACATTAATTAGTACCTCTATGACTTTAAAAAAGCAAGATATAAATTTCATTCTTGTTGAGCATCAGGAAAACTTTGCCTAGAATTATATAAAAATTACCATACATGGTTTGGTGTGATGACGCATCATTTGTAACTACTTGAGGATCACCCTGGATAAAAGATGGAATCCATGATAATTTATTTTATTCAACCATCCAATGTCAAATAAAAATTTGACAATATTATTACATAGAAATTCATTTATGATGTTCAATACAAAAAAATGGAACGCCAACGTCATCCCCATCATATAGATGAATATGAAGATTAGGGATTCCATCAGCTTCAAAAGACTCAAACAAAAATTTTCAAAATAATACTTCCTTATTCGTAATATAGAGATTCAGATTAATAAAACTAATGATTTTTAGTCTCTCTACTTAATGGATGGATACTCCAATTATAACATAATTCTCATGGATCTCAAAGATGAACATTACAATAATTTTAGTTAACCTCAATGGGTGTGTTTATGTTGAGTTATTCTATTTTTATTGAATAATTTTGGCACCAACTATCAATATTCTAGGAACCATATCTTCAATCCCTTCCTAGTAAAAATTATGGAATGTTGAATTGATGGTTTTGAGGTAAAATATTATCAAAATTGTGCTCATATTCCAAATCATAAATTTTTTTTGACAAACTTTCTCAACACATCATGAAGTTTAATCCTTTGAAATTCACATTCAATGTATAATCAGGAAAATTAATCAACTTCATGGTTCATTTTCATAACAATGTGGTTGATCTTGGGAAGAAGAATTTTATTTAGAACATTCCATCTCATCATAATATCTATGAGATAAGAGGGATTCGTGTAGGCATCACCTATATTAGAATCTACATAGAAAACCATTAATAAATGTTTTTACACATCAAAAAATTTTAAATAAAACGAGTCACCTATCAATGGGATGAATATTTTCATTAATTATTCAATAATATTAATAAATATCTCTTGCACCTAGTCATATTGATGCTTCTCGTGGAATAAAATATATCATTCTATATATAGAAACCTTTGAATGGTCACTTGGTTCCCTTATCATACAAAATAATGATACAATGAGGGATAATAGTAATTATTATATAATATAAAATATTCTAGACACTGAGATTAAATACTCTAACATTTAAAAAAAATCAGTAATATTCACAAATCAGAAGTTGAGGCACTACATGTAGCAACATGAGGTCCAACTAGTATCTCATAATGAACTTATATAATATATACTTAGTTATTTGATTCTAACTTGATGTTTGAAATAGTGCATTCAAATCCTAAAATAGATTTACATTCCATTAATATCACATAAGGCTGTCAAAGGAAATGTGTTGTTAGACTTTAATATGCAACATCTCACCATAAAAAGCATGCTAGTGGATACAGAACATCCTGATGATGTGGTTTTTCAATCCATGTTACTCTATGTACGTGAGGAATGTATTGTGATGGTGGTTCATGAATATATATAGGATGTATAATGGTAAACTCAAAACTCAACAGAGTGGTATTGGAAATAATCCTCATTTCTGCATTAAATGCAGTCTTTCTATATTTCTTTTGATTTTTATAAGGTTGAAAAAAAATTATGTAGAATGAAAATACCTCATTATAGGCTCAAAAGTTTTTATAGAATTACCGGTAGCCTGATTTAATGTAAATATAGAATGAAAATATGTAATCAAGTATATAAATGATGAATATTTTTTTAAAAATGACGAACTAATTCCCCTAGTAGATTACAAATGAGTGTTAATGGAAGAATTTTTCATGGAGACAACACAATCTCACCCTACAGGTTTGAATAATTCTCATGTTGATGATTTGTATAATGTATCCATAACCCTAGAAGATCCCAATATGGATGATCTAGTAATTCACATCACACATCATAGAGAGGCCACTCTATTAAACAATAATGAAATGGAGGAGATCAATGAGATCAACACCTCCCATGAGTAAGGTGATTGAATATCCTATACAAATTATACCATCATTAAATAAAAATATCTTATAGTAGAACATCGACAAGGTTGATTTCTTCCATCATAAAAACAATTAAAAGATAATATCTTACAACGGTAGTAAACATTATCATTTATAATGGATTGAAGTTTCAAAAAATACTCTATAAATAAGTATTTTATGGATTCATCATCATATGAATTGGTGGATAAGAAACCATCACTATTATGTAGGACGCTATTATAGGTTCATTCAGTGATCATTACTCAAGAACTAATCCCTCCCTTCAAATTAGGAGGATTATATGGTTTTTGGTCATCAATGAAAAAAATATTTTTTTGAGTTCAATATGAAATTTTACTTTTTATATATACAAGCCGGTTAAACTAGTATTCCCTATAAGAGACCAACCCGGGTTTACTAGACTAGTCACCCAGGTCAATCCATTATGGGGTGTGGTAAAACAAATATGAAAAAGAAATCATTTTATATATAAAAACAATACATACAACTATAGAATAAATTGGAAATGACATGGATATAAAACTAAGAAAAACCGGTTGAAATATAAAGTATAAACATTATTGATAAACTAGTTTCCATGTGACTAACCATCACCTCCAATCTATACCAAACTAAACATCCACACAAATAGAATCATGCATGCTAAACAGTTCCCTTCCCATTACTTTTATCCTGAAAAACAAGGACTATAGATTCACACAGGAAGTAGTATAGGGTGAGAATTGGATCCTAGTAGGATACCTCTAATATATCTACACAAGTTATAAAATCAATAATTCATAACTCCAAGCATTAAAAAATGGTTTTAGATGTGTTATAAAATTAAAAAAATTTAAATCCATTTTCAAAAAATCCCTCAATAATCCATAATTTCATGCCATATTTTCCAAATACATTATGAAACATGTAAGGATACAAAATATAAATATACATGTGAGGAATCATCTATGATATAATATATAAGGAAATAAACAACTAGAAACAATAAGAAACCACAATGCATCAGTAAGTCAAGCTCTATCCTATGTGACAATATGTACTATACACTCACAGTTCAAACAAGGAATAAGGTTGTATCCATCTGACATAGAGACCTTCCATATATCATTAAAAAACAAGAGGTTACCTACTAGTGGTGTCACAAAAACAAAGGCTACGCGTGTATCTTTCCTGACTCACCCATGTTTCACACTGTGCAATGTTTTTCAATTTCATTTTTTAAAACCATAATAAAATTTTTATAAAACCATTTAAATCCAAGATAATTTTTCTATTAAAAAATCCATTTTAAATTTAAAATCAAGATAATTCCATCTTCAATGAAATAATCCCTATAAAACATGAATTCATTCCCTTTTCAAATTAAAAACATGAAATACAATTTTAAATTTCATGGAATCAATATGAAAAACTATCAATTCAAGAAGCTAGAATAATTAAAGAGATCCTCCCACCTCAATGAAGTAGAAAACCTAACTGCCTTTTACAAAAATAATTAGAAACCACCAGATCAACCTTTAAAAGATAAGGAATAATAATAAATTGTAAAGGATTTATATAAAAATCAATCTGATTACCAATCCCCACTGTAAATAATTCAAAAATGAAAATAAAGCGAGAAACCAAGAGGAAAGGCTTAATCAATGAGATGCAGTTCATAACCCAGCTGATCAATCACTGAAGAAATTGATATGGTTGGAAATATGTCACCCAAAACCTCTTAGGGAGAATGTTGGGTCAATAGAGGGTGTTTTCAACGAAAATGAATGAAACATATCACTCTTATAGGGACCAAAAAAACCAATACCCAAATATTTACGTGGTGTGTAATCCATTTTCACATTATGCAGTCCTAGGGGTCTATATACATTGAAAAAATCATCACATTTATATTTAAAACATAATTTTATACAAACACGGCATGTACCTATTACACAGCTTGTAAACCATTCATTATATTTATCCAACTCACAGATTCTACCCAGCAACCCATAAACAGCATGTAATACACTTAAACGGTGTGTATGTGCTTACGGAGCCCCAGAAAGTCCATATTTTACATTGAAATTTTCAAAAACCTTGGTGACTTCACCATTACATGTATCCTCTAAATTCCAGGCTGGCCATACTCACTCATCAAAAAAGGAAAACCAAAAAAAGGTAGAATAATAAATAATAGAAAGGTAATGGTGAGTTTTAATCTCCCCACTATAAAATATTTATGTCCCTAGAAAGACTCAAGATCCCAGATCTGAGAAGTGATAATGTCATTTCTTCCACATCAATGAATCTTACTCTCGTGTATCATAGATATCTTGTCTACACTACCAAAATACCCAAACCAAGATCTCATTTTACCACATATTATCTTATTCGAGTGATACATAATCTATAATAGATATTCAACCTAAGTGGTATTATGAAAAGGATCAACAACCTCCCATTTAATAAAATAGTAATGATCTGATATATAACTCCTCAACTATGAATAATTAAACATATCATGTTTTAATGTAAAGAAATATGGTAATAGAAACTGATAGTACACACTCCCCACTCACTCAATGATCTCAAATAGTCTCACAAACCTCGGAGACAACATACCATACTTACCTAATCGATGATGTCCCAAACAAGATGAAACATTGAGAAATACCTGATAACAAACTAAAAAAATACAACGGCATACAAAGATGGTTTGGATATTATTTCTGATGACTCTGTGATGTCATCAGACACCTCCGAATCAACTGCACTATCTCTTTCATCTCTTAGAAAACACACATCCCATTCAAGGACGGATCTCCAATCATTTCTGAGTATAAGGGATATCGATATGGCCACCCATATAAAACCATAAAGGGTTTCATCCACATAAAATACTAATAATTAATATTATATGAAAACTTAAAAAATTCCTAAGGCTATCCCAACATCAAATGAAATCAAGAAAACATGCCTCGAGAATATACTCAAGAGCCCTAATTTCACTCTCTATCTATCCATCTTTTAGAAGATGATAATTTATTCTCAATTTAAACTATGAACTCATTTCCTCCTTCAACCCTTTCTATAATTTAGTTGTGATCCTTGACTCCCTGTCATATACAACCTTAAAGGTAACCCCATGAACTCTCATAATATCTCAAACATATAATTCCCCATGTTGTTCCACCTTTGTCATCTCCCTTATTGGAAAGAAATGTGATGATTTAGTGTGTATATAAATAATCTCACAAACCACATCCTTTCCACTAGGATTATATGGTAATAAAA
This sequence comes from Viscum album, assembly GCA_963277665.1. NCBI lineage: Eukaryota > Viridiplantae > Streptophyta > Magnoliopsida > Santalales > Viscaceae > Viscum > Viscum album. The sequence goes on from OY728146.1 coordinate 369,771,548, forward strand.
TGAAAAAAAATCCATGGAAATATCATATAATGTCCATATCAGAATGGGTAAAGTCTAAGAAAACATACAGGTCTTCGGTGTTCCACCATAACACTTTTACAAGTTAGACACAATATCTGCAACTTACCACCTCATCCCCAACCACCAATAACAATATCTCAAATCATGGTACATATTTCTATACCCAGGTTGAACGAGAAAACATGACCAGTGTCAATTGTCTTGAAATTACATCCTTAAGAGAAAAGGAACAAAAAATATGATAGAAAATTACAAATCACCCATGTGAGACTGAGAAAACTTGCATGAAGTATCCCCACCATTTAGGATTTCTCCAAAACATCATCTCTTAGGGTCTATCATTTTCTCTATCCAAAATCACTCATCACAAGATGAATCAAACTTTATCAAAACCTAAAAATTTATCCACTAACCTCCTTCACTCCCAATTTTATCTTGGAAAAAACCTCAAAAAACCACTGCTCAACAGATTCCTTCATGGTTGTGTAGTTAATTATCTTCTCAATGCATTAGAAAAGACAATTCTTTTTATGAGGATATACATTATATCAAAATTAAAATTTTGATTATAATCAACCTAGAGCCTTATTCCCAAGTTCATTCCCCCTATGTAAAAACATACTTTATGATTTTTATTATTAGAATATACCATAAATAAATCACCAAAGAGATATTGATGCAATGTTTTTGAGTGCATTCACAATGGGTGACAACTCAAGATCATGGGTAGGGTATTTCATCTCATGAGGTTGTAAATGGTGAGTTCAATAATCTATAAACTATTTCCCTTTCATCAAGACACATCTAAAACCTATACCAGAAGCAACACATAAACTATCTTAACCAAAAACTAGTTCCAGAAGAATCGAGATAATTCATGAAGTCAACCTCATCTTCAGCTTCTCAAAAGATCTCTAACACTTTCTGTTCTACTCGAACATTGCACCCTTATGAGTTAATGATATCATAAAAATGTGATCTTGGAGGAGTCTCGAACAAAGTGTATATAGAAACTGTCCAAACTGTAGAAGCTACAACTTCAGTCAAATTTATGGGATACCCCTAGAAATATTTAAGGCAATACCTTTGCAGGATCTATGGAGTCGACATTCTCATATATCACACTAACTAGAATCCTTAACTCTTGGATCAAAAAATTATACTTTAAAATATTAATATACTGAAGATGATCCCTCAAGGTTCAATGAATGATATCTAAATGTTCCATGTTCTCCTACCCTATCATAGAGGACACAAAAATATCATCCACATACACAAAAATGAAACAATCCAAGAACTGATGGAATATCCGGTTCATAAAATCCATAAACATAATACTACCATTAGTGATACCAAAAGGCATAAAAAACATGAAATTCCTACATCGACACTTATATTCTTTTTTCGGTATATCCTCTATGTAAAATCTAAACTAACGGTTCCCCAACCATATATCAACCTTTGAAAAACAACAAGACCATCTATGATGATCAAATAGATAATTAATTCTGGGTAAAGTATACTTGTTATTAATGGTCACTAGATTCCACTTTTTATAGTCTATACAATGTCAAAGTCCCATGTCTTCCTTCTCAGCAAAGAGCACAGAAAAATCCCTCACTGAAACCCATGGATGAATAAATCCTTATTTTTTCTAGGTCCTCATTATTTATATTAAGTTGCACCAACTCAAAAGGTTTTATTTGATAGGTTTGAATAGAAATATGATTCATTCGAGGAAATATGTAAATAGTAAACTTGACATATATCTGTGTAGGTAAACTATAAAAATTACACAAAAATTTCATAGGGTACGCATACACAATAGCTAGTAGTTTACTAACCAATCATGGGTCATCTTTATCAAGAAACACATATGAAATAGACATGAGATCAAACTATCATAAAATATTACATTCCCTTCCCTTCCCGATATATAGTCTCACTCACTTAGGAAAAAATGAGTTCCCACATCGGTAGATAATGATTATACCAGATGATGATAAAATTCTACCTCTTTCTTTAAACTGATCATCCAATCATTTCCATTGATCAAATCAAATATGTAAAGATCAAGTACCAAGAAGTCTGAAAGCACCTCAATGTTATCTATCAACACCCGATATGGGGTGAACTCGAAACATTATTGGACCTCCTTCCCAAAGGCGTAGACCGATCCAACTATAATGGAATATGATCTAAACAGAAACCCAATATGTCAAAAAATATTGATGATATAAAAGGATGAGTATAACCCATATCAAACAATGGTATTGACATTGAAGATGAAATAAACACCTTCGCTATAATAGTATATGTCCTTATATCAGCTTCATCTATAACACACCCTTCCGTATAAATCCATCCGTACATAGCTGATCGACATTCCATTTCAACTGAAAATGAGCCCCACCACCCTTGGAGGCCTCAACCTAAACCTATTATCCCCTGGTGAAAGTGGATCTCACCTTATATCATTGTAAAATCTTATCATATATATGTTTAATATGGATAGATCACCCAGAAAGATGATAAGTCCTTTGATACTCCATATAGTGTGGCCTAGTATGACCATGCCTCCCATTCTAGTAGAAAACTACTTGTTTATTCCTTGAAGAAGACCCTAAAACTGGTCCTTTAGAATACTGACCACTCTCGTGCTTAATTTTGTGACTAGAAGGAATACTGTAGCTAACTGCTGCACCCACTGAAGCTCCACCACACCAGTCCTTCCATCCATCTATTCCTCATCCAATGTTGCTTTATCCACTACCTCCATTGTGGTTAGATGTCTCAAAATAACATTCATCAACCAAAAATCAACCCTCATCCCCATATAAAACCTATGATCATTCAGGAATTCCATAGTGACCTACTATATGTCTTATGGACCAACTCAGCAAAACTGGTAATGTACTTCAAAACGATACACTCCCCTTGCTCCAAAGTCAGAAATTCATGGGGTTTCCACATGTAAATTCCTAAGATAAAACTTATAGTTGAATATTTTATTGAAGGAAAACCTAGTTAATAACTTCATGAAACATAGATTACACTATAGATTCCCACCATATCATCCCTACCCCTTTGAGAATATATGTGGGAAAACCCACCTGAGAGTCTATTGGTATCTTCAAATGGTTGATGATTCTTTCAATTCATTCAAGAAACTCCAATGATTATTGGGCCCCTTTGTCACAAAATAAGATGAGTGGATGTTTCTAGGTAAATTCATATCCATAATTCACTACTTATCTAGGTTTCACTATTCCCATTATCCTTGGAGTCTGAATAGTAATGATCCCTACTTCAACCAAATAAGGGTCTACTGGTGGATATTCCGGTGGAACTACCTCCTGGTTTCCCCTCCCTTATTTGGGAGAGCTCCCCTATGAGGAATTTTTTGTTCAAACAAGATAATAAAAAATAAGTCTTGAGAAAATCAAAAACCATGAAACCAAAAATAAGAATTCAAAACAAAACATTATAACAATAAAAATGTAAAGAATCTATGAATCTTACCACAAAAAAGGAAACACATTTTGTAAGGAACATTTCTATATAAATAAACTCCCATCTTAGTTTATTCAAAAAACCATACTCAAAAAAGGGTCAAAAAAAGTTTTAGATAGGTAAATTTAAATAAAATTACAAATACATTAATTCAAATAAACATATGTACTAGGTCTTGGACTTTGTAAATACTTTTTGACCACCTGTGGAAAATCAGATTTTCCCACTAGAGTGAGATATGTATGCCCATTTTCCGCACCCACTATCTAAATTCTGGTGGTCCAAATATTATCTACACATGATAATAAAACAAATTCATAAGTACCAACACACATCAGCCTTTGTCAGTCTCTTATACCGAATTGTACTATACAATCCCGGGCCAACCAGACAAGTCACCCAGGTCATCCCAACACTGTTTGGGGTAAAAAAAAAGAAATATTGTATATAGGAAAAATAGGATATACAACCATAGTATAAAGTTGAAACAATATATAGATACAACTAATCCAAATCAAATAAACCATGAAGTATAAAAATTCCAGACAAACTAGTCTCCATGTGAACAACAGTCACCTCCAAAATATCCCATACCAAAAAAATGTAAAGAGATTCTTATATGATACAGAACGCTCTTATCATTACCTTTATCCAAAAAAAATTTTGATAGTCAACCATAGGAAGATGTAGGGTGAAAAACAAATTATAGTAGGATACCACCAAGTGATCTATACAAGTTTTAATAACAAGAATTCAAAAGTTTAAGCTTTAAAATGAAACAATTTTACAAGAATTCTTTAATTAAAAAATTTGAAATCATTTTTCGATAAATACATTATTTTTCATAAAATTATTTCATATTTTACAAAGAATGGATGAAGCAGGTAATGATAAAAAATATAAATTTACATGTGATCCAATAGCCATGAAATAATATATCATTAAATAAAAAACAAAAAATAATAATTCACCTGCCATTTGGGATCTAGCCTATGGGAAAATACATACTAGACACTCATGATCTGAACAAGGGATAAGGTTAGATCCAACTAACATCAATTCCAACAATAGAACATCGACCTAAAATAGGTTACCTTCGAGTGGTGTCACACACACTAAGACTATCAGTGTCTCTTTCTTGATGCACCCAAGGTTCCTACTGTGCAATGTTTTTTCAATTTATATTTTTTACACCATGCTCAAATTTTTATAAAACCATTTCTAAACCAATTCAATATACTTTAGGGTTCTAAGATCCGTTTTCCATTTCAAATAAAGGTAGTTCCATTTTCAAAGAAAAAGTAAATTTTATTCTTGAAACCTTTCCATTTTAACGTTTTACACATGAAATACAATTTCAAATCTCACGGAATCAATATGAACAATAATAATTTCATGAAACTAGAACAGGTAAACTTACCCACCTACCTTAAGGATGTAGAAAACATAACTTCTTAGGAAAACAGATATTAGAAACCATAACATATCCCATCAAAAGACATGTAAATACAGTAAACTCTAAAGGATTGATAGAAAACATAATATGATTACTAATCCCCACCACAAATGGTGTCCCAACCATAAACGAGATAGAAATAAAGAGGAAAGGCTTACCCTAAGCGTTGAAGTTTCTATCCCTGTTGATCAATTTTTGAATTAATAAACCCATATAAAAATAAGTTACCCAAATTACCTAAGGAGAACTCTGAAGTGAGAGATTATGGATTCATAGAAAAAAATGAAACATATCAGTCGTATAACACCTGAAAAACAACATTGTGATATTTGTAGGGCATGTAATTCATTTCCATGTCGTATAATCCATTGGGTATGTGTACGTGAAAAACTCATCACCTTTTTATTTAAAAACATATTATTATACATACAAGGTTTTTTTCATATTACATGGTGTGTAAACCATTAATTCTATGTACCCAGTTCACAAATTCTTCCCAAAAACTCATACACAACATGTAATATACTTGCATGACGTGTAAGAGATCAAGTAGCTATAGAAATTCCATGTTTTATATTGACCAATAAATCTCTAAATTCACTAATAAAAAGTATCCACCCAATTCTAGTGGTCATCCATAACCTTTCATTGAAAAAAGTAAACCAAAATATGTAAAAACATACCTTAAAGAAAGGTAATGGGGTGTTACATTCTTGTATAGTTTCAATAATCATCAGAATAATCTGGTTTGTTGTTTACTAAGGGAATAGATGTCATTGGGCCCTATCCCCTTGCTATATACAATAATTTTGAGTGGACCCTTATTGGAACCAAATTATTCTTTATATGGTCTAAGTATACATCACTCAAGGAATTTGGGAAGAAGGTTATCATAAATATCATGAATTCAAATATCATTACTAGATTTTGTTTCCCTCACAAAATATTAATGGAAAATAGCCCATATTTCTTCACATATGTGTTGAAATGGTTATACGAGTAGTATAATTTTGAGCCCAATAACTCGAACCACTACAATATAGTGGAAAATTTATAGATAAAGGCTTTTAACAATATTTTATCTAACATACACCATAAAATGGTAGATAAAGACAATAACTCTTGGACTAAATAAATTCTGAACGATTTTTCATATTATCACACCATAAACCATACTATTATCCATGAACCTCATATTCTCTTTTATATAGTATTGAGGAAGTCTTACACATCAAATTCTATGTTCCCTCACTCCACATAGTTATCTATAACAAGTTATATGAATTTGAATTGTCATAGAAGCATCAAAATGTGTTAAAATGGATTAATGAGAAAATATTATCCACAATTCACAAAATATTGGTCTATCAAAACCCAATTGAATGAGATTTCAATTTAAAATTTCCTCCCTACTCCTTCCTCCAGGGATTTCTGGTATTGGTTCATAGAACTTCGATGACACTAATGAAGAATATTATAAAAAATAAACCTAAATGGGTAGGTAATTATGTCATACACAACATATACTCAAAAAAATAATATTACCTGACTATAAGGGATGGATAATTCATCATTATAGCCACCAATTTTAGGTTCATCAAAAAATTATTTCACATATTTTTATGTTGGTTTCACCGAAATTTACAGCTATATTACATTAAATTGTGGAGTTTTTTATCCATGTTATGCGACAAAGATCTTAGTCAAAAGGCATCAGACAATATGAAATTTAAACCCTACAGTACAATGATAAACTGTATAGATATTACATCCTAGTATCTTGGCATTAAACTATATGATAATAAACCCACTATAATACTTTAAATAGTGTGTTGCCTGTTGAAAATTCCCTTGAATGTTCTCTAGTATGGTATGAGTAATCTTCTAATTTATTTTTTCATTCTACACACAAAATGACTCATTTGATCTTACTGGTATTGTTCAATTACTGTGATTTTCATAATTTTGATGCACCACGTCTTATAGTAGGAAACAAAGTCCTGGTTGCATAATGTAAAACTACTCTTTGCAAGGATCATCCTACACAACCTGAAACTGATTAGAGAGGTCCCATCAGTGTAATATAGCTCCCTCATATATGATTGAGATATATGTAAGAGCCTCTAGAAGATGGATCCATCATTCCATGAACCTATGATTAAACAACACTCCATCCATATATAAGTGTCTGGTCTGGATTAGAACCATTTAGAAGAACTACGTATAGAATGACTCGTGTTAGTTTAGTATTTATAGGGATGTCTAAATAAACATAAATGACCAAAAACAATATCCTAAATATAACCCCCCCCCCCACACACTCAATATTGGGTATGGAACCTTTTCCTTATTCATATTGGGTTCTCTTCCTTTTTTTCATTAATACATGGTCAGTATATATTGAGATCTATTTATGGATTGATTTATTTCATTGCAAGTTAGGTAGTAACACCTAGGTCACTAATCCTAGGATCATTCTAGAATATTAAACAATTTCAATCCCATTTTTCTTATGTATGAGTAACATCTAAGTTAGATATCTCAATTCATTTCTTATTCAAAACTATTAGTTTTCATCATGAATATAATATCCCATATAGTTTTTTGTCCTTATTGTAATATATTAAATTTTATAGTCATGTTCATAGTCTCATGATGTTAAACATCATAGTATCTGTGTCCATGAAGTATGAAATTTAATTTAAATACATAACATCCTGATTTCATGAACATAAACTATGATACATATGGCCCACACTACATGAACATAATCCTCATATACTATTCTTTGCAACATGAACCACTTTATATAACATGAAATCAATGTTTATGTATGGGTGCATTATATATGGGATCCCACAAAAGGTTAAAATTCCCTTGTTTTCCAAAAAATCATAGTTCATATGTCCCCATTCCAAATTTACATTTTTCTTTGAGTCTAGGATATTAAGGTTCTCCTCCCTAACATTTGTTCCATATTGGTTCAGTGGATATCTGAAATCCCATAATTATATATGAAGTGAAACATATCACTATGTTATATATGGTGTTGTACGAATTATATACCCCTATCACAACTTCTATAAAAATTACCTCTCTATCATAGGGTTTAGATCCCTATTCATTAACATTGTCTTTTCTACCTATACACTTGAAATTTATGAAAGGGTTACTTCATTTTCTACATGATCCAGATATGTGTGAAATAATTCTCATCTACCATAATCTTGTTTTGGAGGTTAGGGTATCCCTTAAAATCCATCTACCCATATACGATTGAGATATATGTAGCCGCTACTAAAAACTATGTGGTTCTTGATTCCAATTACTTCAGGGTACATAGTGATTCCATGTTATCTTATCCTAGGCCCAACCATAATCCTACGTACCATTTTTTAGTCAATTAATTTTGAGTAAAAATCATTTTCACCTCTTCATGAGGTAGTATATACTTTATTGGGGCCTTCATTCACATTGGGTTTTTCCACACGATTTCTGGAAAGAATTTCTCACACTTTGTTCAATGAGGTCAAACCTTAAACCCTAGTAATAATAAGTCATGTATATGTGACCTTAAACATTATCCACAATGAGTCAAATATGTGTGACATTAAATTCTACCAAAAATAAGGATATATTAATTAGGCCTACTAGTATAAAAAAATTCAAATAGAACTTTTGTCAACCTGGTCATCCTGGGAATGAGTTCAATATATGATGGTGTTAAAATTAGGGTATATGAATTGTTATTGAATATCTTGTTCAATATAATCCTTCTTTATCTCTTGTATCATTAAATCATCACAATTTTTTCATGGTTATCATTAATGAGTGTATACGTCCCCAAGGGAAACCACTATTTTAATATGTATAAATTCCCCTAATTTGGATTTGTAAATACACCAACAATATAGAATATTAACAAGAGGAATATTCATCACAAGGGGATGGCCATGTAATCTCTATATCCACTGGTAGTATAATAGTGGAACTCCGCATTTGAATTTGGCCCATTTTATTTGATATTGTACCTACTATATATCTCTATTCACCATATAAAATTTCCTAAGTTGTTATTTATATATTCCATAATCCAAATATTTAAATGTATTTGATATGAAAAGTCTGTTGAGTTGTGCATCATACCCATATTTAAAGAAAGAGTATGTCATTTGACCTTTGATCCCTTTATTGATCCTCATCATGAGACCTTAATCCACTTGAAATGATGGACTGAGATTCATGAAAATAAAATGAATTATCCTATTCTCGATATAGTCTATAATATAAATGGAATTCCCATTCATGTCGGGTTTTTCACTTCCCAAACTATATAGACTATCTAAATTTTTTGTCAATGATATCTGGACTAAAACACTAGTCAAATGGTCTAAATTGAATAACCATAAACTGTCCAAGGGAAGAGATGAAGTACTCAGTAGGTTATAAACTCTCAAAGGTAATCCAAGAACAAATACTAGTAACCTTTCACTAGGATTTCAAATTTTATAGCCTAGAAAATGTTGATAAATTGAAAAGAAAATGGTGTAAAACATATTAGGTTGAAAACCTGTATAAGGAAGCCTATGAAAATGCAAGTTCCAAACTTCTATTTTTCCCTCATGTTAGGTTTAGGAAAAAATTGGGGCTATAAAAAAGATGAAAAGATTGTGTGGTGCAATATATGATCCTAAAAAACTTATTCCATACACGATGGGCCCCATCTCCTAGGAAAAAGTTATAGGCCTCTTATAGTATGGGTATGTTGGTTCATACATTAACACAAAATCATACCCAAATGGCCCAAAGGCCATATTATTTATTTTATTACGGATAAAACCCCTTTTCAGGGTTGAAGGGGAACCCTTACATGACCTGTATGCCCAAGGAAGAAGGCCCAACATGACTGGAAGGCCAATACATGACCCAAATGCCCAAAGGTATATTATGGCCATTACATGACTCATAGGCCCACCCACTAGAGCTTCCCCTCCCCAGATTCTACATCATTGATGACCTAGCTCCACACCTTGCAATTTTAATTGGCTATCATTTCCACATATGAAGTTGCATGGTGCCTGTTCCCGATGGCGGTTTCCATTCCCTCTCATTATTCCAATCTGGTTCGCTCTTATTCTGGTGAATGCTACTCCTTTTGATTTGATCCTCTTATGGGGCCTGATCTGTGTGAATGGGGATACTCCATTGTCTCTATAGCCTGAATGCCCTGGGCCTTGAAATCATTTTGATTACCCAAAGTCCATAAGACCCTTAGGCCCAAACTGGTAGACCTAAGGCCCAAATCCGATGAATAGTTTTGTCTGCTGCAGTACCCAACAGTACCTGCTACAGTGCTGCTACAGTGCCTACTACCGTAGGTGCTAGAGTACTCACTACAGTAGCTGCTATAGTAACCTATAAATTCTCCTCCACCCAGTTTTGAAACTAGGTATCTTGGATGCCAAGTAAGAGCCCTTACCACTCAAGTAAGAGCTCGTTGGCTAAATAAAAACTCAAAAATTTGTGATTTTCTGGTATCAAAACCATTTTTAGAGTAAAAAGACTTATTCCAACCAACCCCTCCAATATTCTCATTATCTTTAGTCATCCTTGTCACATCCAAATGGAATAACTCTAGTGTTTAGGGATAGTGTTTATTCATATACCCATATTTGAGGAATTCCTAGGAGGAAACAATGTTTCATAATTAAATTGAAAAAATCAAGTACTATGTTGATGGCGTTTGTTCCTATTTTTTTACAGTGACCAATTACTTGGAGGAAACCATGTTTCATATCTAAATATTACAACTCTATTGTTATTGTGATAGTGTTTATTCCTATAACAATCTATGAGGCACACCTAGGAGGAATCCATGTTTCATATCTAAATGGACCAACTCTTAGTTTATAGTGGTGGTATTTATACCTATAATTATCTATGAGCCATGATAGGTAGGAAAAATACTTGAATCACGTGTTTAGAAACCATTATTGTTTTAATATGTTTCAATTAAATGATTGTACTAATTCATGTTATCATAATTTTATCTTTTAGATTTTTTCATGTTTTTATTAAATGATTATTAGGGTGAAATAGAGGTTGATGAACAAAATGTTTGAGAATAAATTTTCTTTCATTAATTATCAATAAAAGGGAGGAGTACATAAAATCCAGAGTCTCTTGTAACATACAAGGATAAATAGAGGAGAGAATAATATTTTAATGAAAATTCAATGGAATGATAAATTTGAGTTGTTTCATGATAAGTTACATTCATATGTTTCTGCAGTCTATCCAATGTGGTGGATTATTATTATATATATAACTATAATGAATCCTCTATGACATCTAAATCCATCCAAGTATTCTAAAAATCTTGAAAAAGGTACGTTTTCTCCAATGATATATTTTCAATTATAGCTATTTCATATAAAAGTTAGTCTAGTTCTAGGAAGATTCAGTTAAACTCATGGAAGATCTATTCAGATTCAACCCTTATTTCCATGTCGTCATATTAATACTTTGAGGCCACCACTATATATTTGGAAGATTCATTAAATGGATCATGTGTTATACTAACCAATTAGGATATTCTATAGTATGAAACCAAAATTGAATTACAGTTGTTCAATCCTAATAATCAATCACTTTTTATACCCAATATAGACTACATAGTATTCATACCCTCCAAATACCAGAGTGAAAAACAAGTATTGGAGGAGATGTATTTGCCTTCCAAGATCACTTAGAGGGGCCCATAGATTAGTTCCAAGGTAATTTTCCACAAATTGTATTTAATTTTTTGTTAAATTTTGATCTACACTAGGAATAGATCAAATAATATTTTAGGTATTAACATATAATCTAGAACTAGATCACTCAATTTGACTCTTGTTTGAACACCTATTGGGTGAGCTAGCACTAGATTAACCTATATCACTATAGCTTTTACTGACTATGATGCCAGAAAAGTGGCATATAGAGGTTCTATGGTTAGTAGGGTTGTAGAGATAGACCAGTAACATATTATAGATTAGTGAAGAAAGGAGACATTTAAGGATATAAGAAATTTTTTTTATCTATTAATTTGTTGACTATTGTTTCCCCATTAATAGGTGAAGAATATGGGTACCCTTGTTTTAATACCCACATTAAGCCTCGAGATACTATTCCGCTATTGTGGAAACGACATCCACATTTTTTATTGAGGGTACTAAATTATATTCTTGTCTAGTAGGCTTGGTGGTGTGTCTTACCAAGGCCTCCCAGAATCATCTCTATCAAAGGATGAACATGAAAATTGACATGGTATAACATAGTTATATAAAGAATAAATAAATATTAGGGTCAATAACCTTATTAAGGGAATTTTTATACTATATCAATATCATATGTATTAAAATGATCCTGGTTTAAGATCTCTATGAAATTATTCACTAAAACTATATAGGAATGAGTGATATGTAGGGAATCTATATTAGAAGATGATTCTAATCCTATATAAGATTCAATTATTATTTCATCTTAAATCACTAAAATATCTATTGGTTTACCCTTATATAAGAACCATATCTATTTTCTCTTGGAGAGTGGGAACTCATAGATTTAAATCCCATATGACGTCATCCACTAATATAGACTCAACTTGATTATTTTTTGGAAATGTTGGATTTATTTTTTCTTATGTTTCACCTATTATAGCTCTTATAAAAAACCCATATAAAATACTAGGGGAAACATTTCCTTGGGAATCTGGTTCTCCCAAACTAGTGTCTCTAAGGTATTATTTTCTAGACATCTGTTACATCTTAAAGTTTCTTCTTCTTTAAGTTCACCGTCCAGTGACACCATAAGCAATCCTCATGGGATAATTCCTCTAGAAGATGTGAAAGTTGTGATCCCCGGAGTAGTTGATTATTTTTCAACACTCATGGGATTTAAAGGATTCATTTATCCCCTACTGAATAAAAAACCCAAAATACTCTTCTCTCTTCCACTTAAAAATTTCTTCATAGGATAGTCCCCTGCATAGAGAATTTGGTGGTGTTGATGGTTGTAATATCCCCTCAAGGTCAAAAAGTATAGGTTGCATATGGTCCCTAGAAAAAGGTAAGAATTCATATTAAACCTATTCATATAGAGGATCACTCAAAGTTTTTTATACCTCTAACCATGTATTTTGGAAAATATATGGGTGAAATAGTTTCCTCAATAATGTAAAAACTTATATGAAGAATTTATATAAAGTTAAATCTAATATATTGGATGAAAATAAAAAAAAGGTTTTACCTCTCTATTGTAATTACAATCTTCATTAGTCTCTACTGTTATAGGTATTATCATCTCTAGAACCAGATCAATGTAAAATACCCAAACCATTGATGAATGGACTAAGGCATCGTGGTCTCTAAGGTAAGCTTCCACTTTTCAATTTTATTTCTAAAGGAAACATAGGTAGTAGAGGTCACATACCCAAAATTCACTACGTAATTTTACTCTTACTAGAGTATCCTATAAGCCTATTTAGTGGACAGATCCTTTCTCTTAACATCACATTCCATATATGAATTCAAAAATAATATTGTGGTTTAGATTATTAAGGAAGATAAAACCATGCCTGTATTTCGAGTATGTTCGAAGTGAATTAGATAATTTCATAGCATCTTAGAAATTAGTGGCATCATTGCAGGCAATATTTGGTGTGGCCTTTGTAACCCCACTTGAGGATGTTATTCCTCCTCCCCTTTAATGGCCAGTGTAACGACATCTATGGTCACCTATTCAACCAATTTCTTATCCAGATACGAGAATATCCAATCCTCAATGTTGTTATTTTTGAACATTGGTAATGATTCATGTGTATAAGGTATAACGAGATGTATATCTCCTCTAGTATGACCATAATCAAGATTTAGTTTTCTTTCATCGGATTCTTCACTTCCCTCACAGTACGCAGTGGAGCAAGTCATGTTTTATGGACACATAGGTATTATCACCTTAGTTTTTAAGCTGAATAATCCTCACAGATTTGAATCCCATAGATCATGGTTCCTACGATTCCTTTTCCTAATGATATGAGATTTTCTAATGATACATGGATACCAGATGAATTATATATCAAAACTCTTTTCGATGGTGCATATGGATTATATAAAAAGTTTTAATGTTGACTTAGAAATCTATTAACATCCCATTATTCCAATTATAATGGTTGAACTTTTTCTATTCACTAAATATGTTGATATAAATGTTTCCTTAGTATTATCTAGTAATTTAAATACACATATCCACTCAGGTGAGATATGATATAAATACAGAGGACTGGAAATAGGAAAACAATTGAAATGCTAATTCACCTATTAATATGTCCAAGAAGATGAAATATCATTTCTAGGACAGGGACCACCAGATTAATGTTTTTCTCAATCACTAGAAGAGCCTCCGTCACATTTGTCTCAACTCTAACATGGTTATGGGACAAATATATTATAAGTTAGTGTTCCCTCATGAACATAGAAATTAATGTTTCCCATCATAAAAACTTATCAATATATATGGCTAATTTCTATCCCCACTCATTAAAATGACCTTCTTATAGTATAGGAAAATATACATCTTCATGTCATTGGTCTATTTGAGTCAGAAAGGTCCTTGGTCTCCTCACTTGTGGCTCATGATCATCTTCTTTGATAAATATATAAACCCAATAATGGAACGGAATGTTGATCTTGGGATAGACATCCTCCTTCAATTCATGATACTTCATTATATATAGTTTCCATATGTGTATAGGTTTCCTCTTTGTATCTTCCCACAATGAGATAATTGAGATAAACTCATCATAAATATCTCATGTGGTAAATTCCATCATTACATCCCAAAGTATTATTCTAACATCTCCATAAACTAGGGGAATGGTGTTCGTATCAAGGATCGATCTTCGTAGAATTTTCAAAAGAATTTCATAATTATGACGTGAAAATGACTCTAATTTCTAAAAAAACATAATTTTTAATGTCCCAAAGATCCTAGATAAATTCTTCATAGCTCTAGATTACCTAGTGGGGTCACCAACAATATATTCCAAAATAACCCTTGTGGTTAACATATCACCTTGATGACCATCCTATACTTTGGATAGTTTTTTCCTTCTTCATGATAGACCCATAATTGTAAATATCTTACTGTGACACTCATGGAACTTCTTATACCATCAATAGAGTGAAACATAAAATATAATCTTCCTAATGAACATCATCCCTAAAAAAATTCCCTCTTACTGAGATGTTTTAATAAATGGCCTCTTGATGGTGGTTTACCCAGTTGATGTCCTAACTTCCATGAAATAATTCAGGGATTTAGAAGTCGATTAGCATTATAAATCCATATATTGGTATCATTTTTGATACCATGTAATAATTATGTCTATAACCCATGGCTTCTGATAATAAATTATATCACAAACATACATATCACCTTGCATTATCTTATATGCTCTCAGTCATAGAATATATCATCCCTTGAATATAAAGAAGATGTTGTCATGAATTCAATTTCAATAAGAAGTAATAGAATTTTAGATTTTAGGAGATTTGTACCAAAATTTATATGTATGGAAATCACATATAGAGCCTATAGAACTTTTAATATTCCTTAATTCTACACAAACTGCATGGTTGCTGTGAGGGTGTATTAATTTCTCTTAGAAAAATTATTCACAATGCTTCATTATATTTTCATGAAGTAATAGTATATTCTCATCCCTCAGTGGTTTATAGAAGATATCACTTAAAAAGGAATCATATTGTTAAAAAAGTGAGATCATGATCTTTGTATAATCATGAACTAGCCTCAAGAACAATGTAAAAAAAGAGGGGCCTTACTTAATTTATATGGGGGTGGGCCCACTTCCCAAGAGATTATATGGAACTAATGTATGGATCATTTATTAAATGGAATTGCCTCCTCTCAATTACAAAAAAAACCCAAATACATGTGGGATGTTTCTTGGGTCCCAAAATTTTTAAATATTTAAAGAAACCATTGTATAGAATGTCACTAATTAATCAAAAGATCAGTGTGATGAAAAGATAATTGAAATTTGAAAAGTGGATAGGTTTTTTATTGTGTCTTAATTAGGTCATCATGAATTTATTCCTTTATAAGGTTTCACTCCTTCCTACAAGGCACTACTGTTTGTGAGGTAGGGGAGGTACATACCAAAGTATCACATGGTTCCCTCACGACATGTTGTGGACCCCTTAGTTGTTTGAAAATTATTAACATGTGTGGTGTGGGGTAAGAGATTTTGGATACACCAAATAGATCATTAAATATTCCGTATTCATTTTAGAGTCATATCCTTAGTGAGAATAGTATATTGTTTCATACTCCCTATGTATGTTGAAAATTTAGTTGGTAGTTACCTAGAATCACCTATAAATACTACATTCCCACCATAATGTTATACAGAGTGAAATAGAGGAGAGACATTCTAAGGAGAGGCTTAGTACTTCAAGAAATTCATATGAACTCCACCTCTTTAGTTCATGAGGTAATCTTATCTAAATCCATATTTAAAACATGAATAATGGAAAATAATCATGATTCATGAATAATTTTATTTATAATTCACCTTCAATACCTCCTCCATTCATGAGGTCCCTATAAAGCATTTTCTTAGGAATTAGATTAGTGGAGGGAGGATCACAAGGAAATCCTTGGATAAGTCACATTAAACAATTACCTATGTGGGATCATCCCTCAGATTACATATCAATCCTTATATATAAATTTATTGGTCTCCATGTTACGCATACACCTTATTTCAAGGCCTCTAACTCATGTATCATATTAATCCCCATGGATACATCATGAAAATTTCATATAGTGGATAAATTGAACTCTTCTATGCCCCATTTTTCACCCAAGTCAACTACTTGGGATATATCAACCCAAAACACCATCATGTATTCCATAATCCAAGATAATAACCCTAGAAAGGCTAAATGTTGACCTCCTTTAAAACCGCATGACATGCATGATCAGGTTGTGAGGCATGCCAGATTCACCCCTTTAGATCACAAATTCCCATCATAAAAGGAGACTCGTTAATTATCATACCATATTGGTAGAACACTCTATGTAGTCACAATATTTTATTCCCTTGATAATGAGGGTCTCTATCATGATCACACTGAAGTATTCTCCCTTGGATCAACACGCTCCTCTTAGTTCATAATTCATATCAATGAACCATGAGGTCTAGATCTTCATTTCTAGGTGAAATCCCCCTTCCATGTTCTCATTTATTATTTAATCACTAGGTGAAAATAATATTCTAGGTGTATCTATATATTTATATAACAATATCATTAATATCCCTAACTCTTGCTCTCCCAACTTCTATGAAATGTCACTATCCTCATTCTAGGTTTATGCCCCGGTAATTCAATCATTGATGGTTTAACCCATTTTTTATATTCAATGATCAATGAAAACCCATATCAAAAAATCTCATGCATAATACCCACACACATATTATATATTCTCCGATTCAAGAGACAATCCTCCTCCCCAGGCATAAACCCCAATCAATACTGTCACATTAATGATCATATGAGGATAATTTGTTAGTGAGACACAAAAGGGAAACCCATTCATATGCCCCATTTAATCCTAGAATATCACATATCTCACTTCATATAAATCACAGTTTCATTACGTAAAACTAGACAGATACATCATTACATCATGTTGTCAAACAGCATGGTACGATCATTCCATGTCACCTTAAACTATGTAACATTAATTATGTGGGATATTATTCCAATAAACTAGGATACATAGGATGACTACATGGGGTTTAAATCCATTACTATAACCACTTACATTCATCCTCATTATTCCATGTTTCCCATTAAATTTTAAATTCCTTTTTCGTTAGGCCATATTCATCATGAACTATTCTAATTAGGACACATTCCTCATAACTTCATATCCCAGTTAGTGGATCATACTCTCATGATCTTTACCAATCACATAAATCATATGGCCATATTCCCTATGAGACTATACCGTCATCATTATGAAATATTCATATTGAGTTGATATGAAAAGGGAAAATCACGATTAATTCCCTCATCAACCATTGTTTGGAACCCTTCACCTAGTTTTCATTTCAGCATGATGTTAAACAGCATGGTCTGGTAATGATCACATGATCATAGAAGATACCCCATATCTCATTATGTTTCACTAAACTATGTGTTTTTTAATTTCCTTCACATTGATACAAATTAATACCTTTATTTTGGATTTATCTTGACTCCATAAACACTTATTTCATTCCATGGATGATGATAAAATGAAAAGTTCCTTTCTGTGGGTTTGAAAAACTACATAATTACACTTACAAGATAAATATGGAGAGGGTAAAATAAATATAAATGGTACCATAATTAGATAATATCTTATAAACACATATGTTCACCTTTACAGAGATCCTCTGATACATATAGATGAAAAGAGTTGATGCATACCAATAACTAATTATAGGCACAAGGGTATCCTGTCTCACACATAGATTTCGGGAGGATTCATGGATATGTATTAAATATATAAGATATTACAATAGTATGAAATAATTAACGTTAAAAGTTTTAGATTATCTTAACCCCCCACCCAATTGACCAATTCATATCTTGAAGTGTTGTTGGGAATAAATACTAGTGACCATGTGACTTTAGAAAGAAGGTATGTAATGACATCGAATGCTGAAACACCATGGATGAGGAATCCGTTAGAGTTTCCACTAAAAACTAATTCATAATATGATATTAAATGTATTTTAATCACTTTAATAAAATTTATCATTAATTTTATTTTTACATGATCTCTAATATATAAATAAATAATTATAATAATTCTAAAACAAACTAAAAATCTTGACTAAAATATCACATTAAAAAAATTTAACTAATAACTCCTATTTCTTGAAATAGAAATTATGATATATATTAAATAGATTTTAACTCAACTCATATAATCCTTCATATTCCCTTCATCTAACCACTATCCACATTATCAACTTCCAAATCAATTATCCTATATTAACATATGTAATTATATTGAACTTGTTAAAACATAAACAAAAAATATTTCATCTTAACAGACATGAAGGGTGGTAAGCTTACTAATGAAATTCCAATTTTAAAGACTAAGATAATGTAAACAACAAAATTATACATTTTAATAAATGTTTCAACAATCATGAAGCCAATATCAAAATTTACAAGGTTATCATTTTTTCACTACCATTTACTTTAGATAAAAGTCATTTTTTCTTAGAGATCGAAATTAATACTTTTTTTGCATCTTTTTAAAAAATATGAGAATATGGAACTTAAAAAACATATAAATATAATTTTTTTACCATATATATAAATCAATAAATATAATAAGTAATAGATAAACTAATATCAATGTTAATTCTAATAACCCCATTAATATCCTTATGTCCAAAACATTGGTCACAAGCTTGATATTAAACCCAAATCCCAGAAACATGGAATTCATTTAACAAATTTAAGTTACATTTCCCAATTAAATTTCTTCAAAATCATCCCAATTTCGACGCAGATGTAAAAAGCATGATGAATTTACATCTAGTAATCTAGTAAGAAATAAGTATCATCTCACACAGAATGTACAGTAAACCTAAGGTTCTTGTATCAGATCCTAGAAGCCAATATATATCATTTTCCTAGAAAATATCATATACAAAATCACAATCATAGTTCAATTAATATTTTTTTATACCAAAATCATGTTGTCCTCACCAGTTTCTAACACCAAAAAGTATCCTCACATTCATCCATAAATCTAATACCACTCTATAGTGACCCACCCAACAAGAACCAATTGTGGTCTAGTATAAAGGGTATGAGTTACACCCAAATCCCACCATTAATATTCCATATATTGGGTACTATAAATGAGGGTATGAAAACACACATGTAGGTGGAATTATCCTCATAAACCCTGTAACACAAGATATAAATACAAAAATCAAATTTGTAACATAAATAATAAATAACCCATTTCCAAATAATGAATGTAAATATCATATGGAACCAAAGTTATATAATATAGAATACCAAAATACACCTCTTTTGGATGTGCCTCCATGAATAAAATGAGCTAATATGGTCCAAACCATTAACCAACCCCCTCCTAGAAACCTATATGTGTGTGTTTGTGTGTGTTTGTGTGAGAGAAAGAGAGTATATAAGTATGGTTAGTTGGATCCACCAAAAACCACTCATACAAATGTGTATGAAGTATACTAATGCCTCAGTGAATAAATAGTTAAACATTATCATCACTTATTCTTGGTCAACTACCACTCATCCTCATAAAATCTCACTCACCCAATATCACATATAAGAATATTAATATAATAATCATAAGAATATATCAATATGGTACACTACAATCACTTCCCCACTGATCTAGTTCCCCTTATTCCCCAGTGACATATGTCAAGTTTTTTCATCCCATTCGTATCCACATAACTACAACCCACATACCACATCATAATGATAACCACATCCACTGCCATATTTTGTATACCACAACTACATACTATATACCAAAGATAAAAAATTAATATTTTTAAAATTTTTTCATATTAATTCAATTAAAATATTAATTATTTTATATTGATATAGTGTTAAAATAATTTTTTAGTTAAATTGTCTACCAAATGAATAAAATGATCATTTGACAAAAATTTAATTTTAGGTTTTTTTTATTGTTTTGTTCATAATGTTTAAATGGACATACTCTTCAATTATGATTTGATAATATCTTTAGGTTCCATGAAAAAATAAATATTATGATAATTAAAAAAATGGGAACATGCCTAACTAATAAACCCAAGACCTTATAGAGAACCATTGAAGCCATGTCGATGTTGTACTAGGGATTGGATTGATAATGAAAAGGTTTGTGGGCTATGAGAAATGGGCAATCCTGCAACATGTAAGTATGTTAAGTGTGAATTAGACTCAATAATCAAGGATTAAATTAGTTTGGTATTATCAAAGGATTATACATTTTATTTACTTTCATGCTTTTCATTTAATGATTTTATTTTAGATTTAAAAAATGAATTTCATTTTTCATTTATTTAAATTTCATTTATTAACCAAAAAAATAAATATTAATAATGGATATAAATGAGAATTAAGGAGAGTACACTACCTTTGGATATAACTTGATATCTTGCACTATTTTTCACTACCATGTGTTTATAAATGTCAACTTCAAAAGCCTAATACAACCCATGTAAATTTTATTAGATTTTTTTCTGTGAACATCTACAACTCTTATTAGTGTGACTTCAGATTTTGTATATATTTTGTTTATTTTCACTTAATTGTTTTTAAATCTAAATATTTACATGAATTTCAATACCGACTAACTAATATGATGATTGAATAGAAATAATAAATATAGGTTTGGCAGATGAATAATTCAAACAATGAGTAGGGGTGTTTATGGGGGTCATTAAGAACTTTAAGAAGGAACATGAAGGCACATGCCTAACAAAACTCACTGGGGAACATATAAAATTATATAATTATTTTAAATTTACATGATGATATGGCATATGAGCTTATAGTAAAAAAAAGAAAGAAATTTTCATCCCCATAGAGGAGATCCTACAAACATACCCACTGCTTGACCAACTTAGTGAAATTCCAAAGGAATTAATGAAATAGGAAGAGAAAGAAGTTGTATCCAATGAGGGGGATTTATCTACCTTGAACACAATTATTTATAACATAAGTAAAGATCAATTATCCATTCATAGTTTATTATTTAATATAATATAAAACATATTTATTTACCTTAGGATACTATGAATAGTAATCCACTTAAGTAGTGTCTATTTTTTAAGAAAATAAGTTGAGGAACCCTAATTTTCTCCCACACATCATTATACTAATCATTTATTGTTTGGGGAGTTTAAGTATTATACTTTGACCAATAAATACTCCTCATCCAATTCATTGTCAAAAACATTATATGATAATGTATTTGGTGATTCTAAGCATAAAAACTACATCCTCTATCAGATAAACAATGACATATAGTACCACATTATTATAGGTATTAAAAACATATCTCCTACTTAATGGATTAAAATATAATATAAAAAACCTTATGGTTAGTTACATTGTGCAATTAAAGAGGTAAATGTGTTTTTAGGGAGTCCTAAAGAGTTTGGAAGGTAAAATAGGTATAGGAATAAAAATACAGTTAGAGATATTTTTATGGAATGGAGGGGTATTTTATGCTCTAGGGTGTGAAACTATGGTGTAGGGGGATCTATTTGAAGTTTAGAGGCTTGTGTGAGGGTCAATATTATGATATGGAGTGTTATGTTGTGGAATAGGGGAGTCCCAAGTTGATTTTTTAAGCTTCTACCGAAATCCACACCATTGAACCATGGATCATGGGTTGTAGCACCAGCCTTTCTTGGTGATTTTTCTCTCTAATGTAGTTACCTAAGATGTTTAGTGTTACCTTTCTTGTATTTTATTATAACTATATCACATGATTAGATAAAATATTAAGATGGATTTTGACCATAAAATATGTGACATGGTGATGCGTGTTTCACTGTAGTACCTTCATTTTTTAGTGTTTAAGAGGTGTGGTCCTCTTAGTAATGCCATTGTGTTATTTTTTCCAGTGAAGATATAAATTTCAAAAACCCCTCATAACACCTTATCCTTTAATATTTCCTCTCATTTCATGGGCATCCCAAATTTATCATTATTATCTCTCTCAATCCACTTATAAAATATTTTGATCCTAGCCCTTGTACATTGACCCATGGTGGTATATGATGAGTCTCATTCATTCATTCTTCCTGTTTTCTTCTAGTTTATCATCAATGGAAGGATGATTTCACGTATAACCTTTTATTTTAGTGTTTTTGTAACCATTTTTTGGGATGTTATTATAGTTTGATCCTTGTGTTCCCTTTCATCAAGATTTTTGGATGTTGTCTCTATCTCAATCCATCCTTATGCAGTGGATCAGAAATCATCATTCGAGGTAGGCGAACCTTTGTTTCTCATATAGTGTATCACACTAGTGGGATTTTCTTTTTTATCTTTATGAAGTATCATTAAATTCATAATAAATATAAATAACTTGTTTACTATAAATTTTAGGGTAATTATAATGATTTCCATGTTTTTTATTCTTTTGATATTATTAGTATTTGGATTATTCACACTTATTGTACTACTGAAAATAATGACTATTATGATCTAATGTTTTGTGGAATTGATATGTGATTTGGACCCCTTTATTTTTTATTATTTTGATATGACATTTAATAAATTGTTAATTAGTTATATTCATCTAATTAATTGGTTTCACAAGGAAAATTTGACGTGTGTGACAATACACTAAAATAAAGAAGTGTGATTGATGAAGCCTCCACCATTATTAAATCTAAAATATAATAAGTTTTTTTGTGTGTCCAATAAATATATGGTTGTGGTTTGTGAGGATTATGTTTTCTATAGTTTCTATGATGAGGGGAGGTGATGTGTTGTTTTGATTGTTTTGTTATCAAAAAGTTAATGAGATTTGGTGAATTTGTTGATGATGTGGTTAGTACATGATGTTCATGATGTTGAAAACTATTTTGATGGAAAGTGGTTGTGTCTATAAAGAGAAGGTGATGTATTGGTCATTATCTTCAGAAATATGGTTGCGGTGATATGCTTTATTGATCACAATAATCAAGTAGTAATGGAATTAAATGATAATAAAAAATTAGAAATCGATCAAAATGAAATAGTTAATGTAATCATGAACTAGTATTCATTGCATGGAAAAATACTTTTGGTTTTAAATATATTATAACATGACTAAATAATGAAATAAATTTTATGTAAATAATGGAATGAATTAAATGATTAAATGAAATGGTTGGTAATGTGAATTTGGAAACATTACTTAGTTGAGAAAGAAGATGAAATCTGGCTTGTGGATTCTGGCTTGTTTTGTGGTGTTTGTGTATTTAGATGTGGTAGTGTAGTGGAAGCTTTTTTGAGAATTGGTAGAAATTTTTTGACTTATTTGGATCCTTATTATAAACCTATAGGTTAATACTATGTGATATGATATTACATGAATTGTATTTCCTTGAGGTTTCTATACACTACCCACGCATGTTGAGCACGTTATGTCGATATCCAAATGTGATGGGGTCATTTTTTATAATATCCCGGTGGTGAAGATAGAAGGCTAGCTACCCGCTTTTTAATGCTCTCTCTTCTTGACAACAATGGAATGTATGGACATTGATGGACATGTATCACAAGTGCACCAGAAATATTTGATGTGATGTGATGATTTAGCTCTATGCGGTAAATATTTGATGTGATGAGGTGTGATAAGATGGATTATGGTGGGTATTGTGCATGGTAGGAGGATGGAATGAGGTTTTTACCTTCATATTCTTGATACCATGCTATTATAGTTATGTTATGTGATATAATATAATGGCCTAGGGTTCTGTGTAAAATATTTGAAGTGATATGATGTGATAGTCCAAGTGTTTGAGAGGGATGTGTGATGTGATGTTATATGGAATAGATGTGAGTGCGTGGATGTATGATGTTGTGGTGTGAGAGTAGAAACTACAAGGGACAGTAGTATAGGGTACCCATTTTGATCTGTTTCTTATTATATTATTATACTTTGATGTGTTATTTTGTGATATCGACATGATGGGGATGGGATAGGTTAGTTGAACTTCTTAGGTGTTGTTGGTTCTACTGTTTTATCATTAGTTAGTTAGTATGCTCTTTTTCACATGTGTATGAGAGACTTTGGTATGACCCCACTGAGTATGCTTGTAAGATCACCCTATATGTATAAAAAATATTTTTAGGTTTTCAAGAAGACTATGTGAACCATGTTGGAAATTACGAGAACATATCTTTGTTATGTTTCAGTGTTTCTTCCTTATCTTTTCTTTTCGGTATTTATTTGGAGACTTTTATCTATATTTGTTTTACTTATACATGAATTATGGGATGGTTTTTTATCCTTTTATATTATGTCATGGAGTTTATTTTTGTTGATTTATCCTATCTCATTGTCCTATTTTTATAGAGGTTAAAGGCTCTATTTTTGATATTATAATACCCTTGGTGAAAGTCACCAACTCAAGGCCTACTGGTGTCGGGATTTGGGAGTTATTATCTCTCTTCCTTCATTTTAGGCTCTAAAAGGGTACATTTGGAGGGAGGGGTCATGATAGAGTGGTATAAAAGGTGTTTGTTGAGGGATAGGATGGAGTTCAATGTTAGGAACAATGATGATTCCATGGGTTTGTAAGTAAATAGTGTCATTTTATCTTGGTGTGTCACATAGTTTTGGTAAGACCAACAAGTATATAAGATTTTAGGATCCTATGTGATCCGGTGAAAGGATTGTGAACCAACAAAATGACCAAGTTAATTGAGTCCACTATTAGGTTAGAGGTATAAATGTGTTATATGCATCATTATTGACTTATGTTCTTATTTTAATTGGGTTTTTTGGTTCTTGGATGTTAAAATTAATTATGTATATACATAAAATCCCATACCACTGGGATTTGGAAATATTTTTTCCCTTTCATTTATAGATCCTGGTCATCTAATATATGTGGTTCAGGTAGTGGATGTTCAGTAAGTAAATATAGTTGATTTTTGAAGGGTTTATCTGGTTGAGGATGATCATAGGTAGAAAATGGGGTGTTCTTTTCCATAGTAGACATTTGTGAAATACGATGGGAGTTTTTTTATCTCAAGATAGAGAGATAGTTGGAGGAGTTCAAGATCACCTTCATTTTGATCTAGATCCTATTGTGGTAATGGATCCCATTGGTCATTATTAATTGGTGTGGTTTTGTGCATCATTGGTGGATGTTTCATCTTGGTTAGTAGAAGGAGGAGGATGTTTTGTTGGATGACTTTTAGAATTACTTTCACAAATAATTTCTCTCTTTGACCATGAAGGATGTTAAGAGGTAGGAGGTTCTCTCACTTAATTAGGGGATTATGCCTATGAAGATGCTCAGTATCATTTACAAGGACCTTCTATGTTTTTACCTTTACATTTTTTCTAATGAAGATTCTTGCGAGAGACATTATTATGAGGAACTACATCCTTCAATCTAGTATGTGGTTACTCATTTTATGTTTCTAATGTATTTGTTATTTCAGAAGATGTTTGATGTGATATATATGATAAACTCATGTAGAGGTTTACAATGTGAGGGGAACTAGTATAGTTCCTCAAGTAGAGGAGTTGTTAGTGGCAGGTTTGATGTGCTGTGTTGTTTGTGGTTTTCCCTATTAGGGAGTCGAACTCATCAGATTCCATTACGACCATCTGGGGCCAGTAGTTTTTATTCTATTCTTATAGGCCTCTAGATAGCGTGTCTCTCCTATAGATTTCATGGTCATCACCATGGTAAATGAACAGTTGTTATCAAAGTCTAGTATGGTGGAAGTGGATAGGATTATTTTCTGCATTAGTTGCATCATTTAGTGAGGCCATTTCAATAACATCAGTTGTAGGATTATACTCCACTATGAGGATTTTGAGTGGTAAGATTCATAACTTAGGATGTTTCTCATGTTCTTGGACCTCAACATGAGTGTAAATGTGGAGGTGGCTTTCAGATGAGAGTTAGGGGATCTGGGCATGGTAAGTTACATACTATGGATGAAGCAATTCTTGTGAGGTTGGAGATTTTTCTAGGTATGATTATCTTATCTTCAAATCTAATTTGTTCATTTTCTTGATTCAGTAGATTTTTATTATTATTTTCACACACTCTAGTTTGTTCTTTAGGACTAGACAAAGAGATTCTTCCCATTCCCCTTGTATTGACTACACCAGACAGAGGCCAGACCATCTTGTTTGATGTGTGTCATGGGAATAAACAGATTATTGTTCTATATCATCCATTTGGGGATTTTTTCTTACTTCCCATGTAGCTTCATGATATCATTATTTTTATAAATTGGTTGTATTCTATACATTCTATTATCATATACATTTAGATGAGATTCATTTTCTCAAATGTGGATGGTCAGTATGTGGTTTTCATTGATGAATATATTTTTCATGTGGGTAGTAGATACGTATAGTCCCTTCTTTATTTGATGAATGAGTTTTCTATGGAATCCATCGACACTAGGATAGAAAAGTATCCTTGGGTTGATAGGTTGATTCTAGAGGTTTTTAATTAGGAGATTGTGACACTACCCCCCCCCCCCCCAAATTTCTTATTGAGATAAAGATGGAATTGCAGTATAGTGATTCTCCAATTTCAATTTACCCTTATCATTTGGAACCATATGATTTGTAGGAGATGAGGATTCAGATAGATGATATGATGTGAAAGGGTTTCATATGGACTATTGTGTACTCATGGGGTGCTTCAATGTTATTCACCAATAATGTGGATGGGAGTCTAAGGATTTGTATAGACCACCTAAGGTTAAATTAGCGATGATAAATAATGTATACCCTCATCCAATGATCGATGATCATTTCTACCATTTTTTAGGGGCTAGATGGTTTTATGAGATCAACCTGTGGTCTGGAAATCACCAATTGTGGGTAAAATAGGTTGATGTCCCAAATATTGTCTTCATATAATAGTATGGGAACTTTGAGTTAGTGGTCATGTTTTTTGGAGTCAATAATCCTCCAGTTTTGTTTATGGGTCTCATGAACTTGGTTTTTTTAATGCCATGACCACTTCATAGTAATGTTCATCGACACATATTGATGTACTTGAAGCAATAGGAGATTCATACTAATCATCTCATAGTTGTATTGAATTTTCCTAAACACCACATGCTCTATTGATTGTTTTCTATGTGTATTTTCTAGATATATGATTTTCATTTCCCAAGGATGTGGTGTATTGGTATGTTGTGGTTATAGACCCATCAAAGGTTGAGTAATTTTTTTATTGTGTAGAACCCAAGAATGTGGTGGAGGATTGTATCTTCCATGGTCCTGTAAGGTATTATCGTAGGTTCATATCTGAGTTGTAATGAATCATGGACTCCTTTAATATCCTTTACCATGAAGGGAAATTATTTTATGTTGAGAGATCATTATTGGAAAACATTCAACTACATGAAGGGGAAATCGATTAGTGCTCAAGATCTTGAGTTTCTGGAAGAAGGGGTGATGATTAAAGTGTTATATGATGCTTCTCATCTAGTATTGGGATGTGTCTTATTGAATCATAATTCAATGATATCTTAAGGCTATAGGAATTTATTCCCCTGAGATTATAATTATTGAACCTGTGGCCTCGATCTAGTAGCAGTTGTTTTTTTACTGATGTTTTGGAAAAATTACCTCACTAGGAAGTGCTTTGTGATCTTTGTCAATCACAAAAGAATGATGAATATCTATTTCAGTGGGATTTAAATATGTGGAAAAAGAGGTGGATGGATTTCCTTTAGGATAATAACTTTGATATATCCTACAACTTAGGAAAATAAAATTTCCTAGTTGATAAACTAGCAATGAAATCACAAAAAAATGTTGTTCAGGAATCTATAGATTCTTAGAGTGTGATGCAGGGGTCGGTAGCCCTGCGCATAGATGTGGCAGTGGTTGATAGTAAATGTTGATTATTTTAGATGGTATTGATTTATCATGTGTAGTAGTCTGAGTGGGGATGATCAGAGGTTGAGGTGATGTATAATCATGTTGTGCATGGAGATGCTTTGGAGGGATTTTAAGAGGATTTTCTAAACAATATAGTGTTTTAGGGGAGGCTATTTTTTCTAATAGTGATGCATGAGGGATTAATTACTTAGATAGATAACATAGATTTCAAAGTATAGTTGGGGGTATCCAAGATATATTGTGCCATGAGGATGCAGTTTTAGTGGGTTGGGGTAAAAAGTGTTGTGGTAGAGTTTGTGGCTCAATGCTTAGTTTTCTCATAGGTAATGGTTCAACACCATGTTCCTTGGGTTTTTTATCTCCATTGGATGTTCCCAAGTGGAAATGTGATGAAATATCATTAGATATTTTCGTATGGTTACCTATATATCATGGAATTTGTGATGTTATCTACTTAATTGTGGACCAGTTTATTAACTCAGCTCACTTACTAGTGATCAAGGATTCGGGAACCATGGATGTTTTAGCGAGGTGTTATTTGGATGAGTTATTGAGGTTACATGGGTTTTTATGGTCTATTGTATTAGAATGGGGTGAAAATTTTACCTCATCTGTCTGGAGGGTATTACAGCATTCCTTTGGCATAGAATTGTGCCTTAACACTACATTCCACCCACCGATTGATGAGAAGATAGAGTAGATTATCCAAATTCTAGAGGATATGTTTTAGGAATGAATTTAAGATTTCAGAAATAATTGGTTAAAGAACTATTTTATTTTTTTATAATAACATCTATCAATCATCCATCGACATGGTCCCTTTTGAGGCTTTTTGTGGGAGGTCATGGAATTATCTGATGTGTTGGATCTTGGTTGAAGAGCCACAAATTCATGGTCATAAGGTGGTTCAAAGCATCCTAGAGATGGTTCGTGTTTTTTCTGAGAGGATGAAGGTAGTGCAGTACTAGAAGAGTGATTATGCTGATCACAGGAGGAGGCCCTTGGAGTTTAATGATGGAGACATGCTGTTCTTGAGAGTCTCCCCTCGACGTGGGTAGTGAAGGTTTGGTTGGGGGAGTAAGATGATGCCCTGGTTTTTTTTCCTTTCTAGGTGTTAGGGTGTGATGGAATGGTGTATTATCAGTTTTGTAAGTACATGACCCTAGTAGCCCAGCTGCGGTGCTTTATTTTATTACATTGGCGTGATTACAATAAAGTCGTATCCCAAAGGAATGAATAGTTTAGTTGATTTTGAAAACAATATAAAAACATAATTTCAAAATTAAAACATGAAATGAAGTTCATAATAGAAAATACATAGGACTCCTAGATTATCCCTAAAATTCATTCATAATATTCATCTTCACAACCTGGGGAAAATAAAACATAAAAATGGTTGAGCTTAGATGCTCAATAAGGGTAAGTAATACAGTGGATGTTATCATAAAAATAAACACTTGACATAGTGAACAACTAAAAACACATGACTTTAAAAATATACATGATTATAATATGGAAGGAATGAATGTGGATTATGTATGGCCATATAAATTATCGTAAGAGAATGAAACATAACAGTCGAATTTATACTTGTTTATTGATCACGTGTATTATCAATTACTAATACCATAACGAGGGAATGCATAATTCCGGACATCTAAAACATATTTCTAAGGCCTCTTCAAAGATGTCTGAAAATACTAGGGTAAGGCCTCGACCAAAACCCAATTCTATTTTTTCTCGTGAGACCTACTAATGAATAGAGCAGAGTGAAGAGAATAGGGAGTGGGGAGTGGTTTTTATATTGGAGGAGAGCAGTTATATTTGAATATATTATTCATTATTTTATTATTTTATTCAATATAAGAAATGGTGTTACATTCATGTGACCAAAAATAGTAATATTGAATGTGAGTTTGAACCAATGGCCATTTAAATCATTCATGATTGAAGCATGATTCTAAAATTCATTAATTTAGCATATTTCCTAAATTATTAAATTTCACTATTCACCAAAAATTCATGAATTTCCGAAAAATCCCAAAAAAAATCAACCAACCCATTTTACAACGTGTATCTTTTAAAAAATTAACTTCACTTTATCAAAATAATTTACTTTGAAAGTGAAATATAAATTTTAAATAAAATCATTTTTACTTGAAAAATACATATTTTAAATTTAAAACAGATTTTATAATACTTTAAAAATTCAACTATTGTATCACAAAATTATCTGAAAATCATAGGGAGAAAAAATATTTGTTGAGGAATACATCTTATGAAAACTAATTTTATTTTAAATAAATTTATTTGTTTAAAATTTTTATTAAATATTTATTACTCACAAAATATCAACACATAATTATGAATTTTTAAAATATTCACTCTCATTTTTACTATGCCAAAATTTTATTTATACATACATGGGTGAGGTTTCTATTCATAAGGGTATATTAATATTAATAAGGATAAGTTAATATTTATATAGGGAAGTTTATATTCACAAAAAATATACGTTTATCCTATCAGACTCAAAATATCTTAATGATCGCAAACATGTATGTATGTTTTTAGAGTTCAAATAACAAAAGTGGTAAAATTATGTTTTACGGATCAATTATACTATCTCATATAACAAATTTTTTTCTCTAGGGCTCAGTATTGGATTATAACACCCCGACCCCAGTTACCCAGAGTAGGTGCATTATTACATAATATTGGCATGATAACAAAATATCAAGTCTCGAAAGACCAATTAGTTTAGTAGCCTTGGAAATAATAGATACATTCATCAGTTTTACATTACATCAAGAAATGAAAAACAACAACAAAATTGTCTTCATTAACCAAATTCATATCCCATAGACTATCCATGTACGTCATTCATAATATACTTCGTCGCATCTTGGAAAAACATAAACATATAAAGGGTGAGATCAGATGCTCAATAAGGTTAACAATATAGAGGAAACATTATCAAATAATCATTAAAATTTAAGGAAATGTATAAGACTAAAACAAAAGCCTTTTAAACTTGAACTTCAGCATAATATGTCAAAGATAAAATCAAATAATGCCATTTACTTATTCACATGGATATTATAATAGTTTAATAATCACATGAAATATCAATATCCACTTTCATAATGATGGAATGCATAATGCCAAACTTCCTAACCACGTAGTCAAGGCCCTATGCCAAGACTACAAATAATATTTTGTCAAGGCCTTGTTCCAAGACACTAGTTTGTCTCATGAGACCTACCGATGCATTGAGGAGCTATAGCAGGCTCCACCCCTCACTTACTTAGTACAATGCATTCCTAATATGAAAAGGTTTAAACATAAAGTAAACATTCTTATTAAAACTATCATACGAAATGTCAATATTTTATCCAAAAAATATGAATGGTATAAAAATAACACATCCATAGTCAAACATATCACAACACCTTTAATACAATATGGAATATTTGTATCATAATAAATAAAAATCAAAAAAGTTTAAAATCCATCAAAGGATGTTGAAATAGATGAAAATGATTTGTAGAACACTTTGAGAGAAATATCCATTTTTCATGAAAACATTTAAAAGTCACATAATATAGAAATAAATACATTTAAAGAATTTTTTTAATCAAAGTGTCCCATACCACTTTGAAACTTTTTAAAGGAATTAACATTTGAAAAACATTCATGTCCATATAAATAAATCCTTAAAACCCATTTTGAAAACATGGACATTAATGAGAATGATTTAGAAGAATAAATATTTAAAACATTTAATAAGATATTTTATTAAAAAATCTCTTAAAAATAATCCCTTTGAAAACTCTTTTATGAAATATGGACATGGATAATAAATATGTCCGAGTAGATACTTACGTAAAAACAACCTCGGATGATAAAGCGATTGTGAAATTAACCCTTACATTATACTTTTCCTTGGTCGAGGGTAGGTTAACCACCTATATAATGGTGAAATAATTATTATTAAATTATAAAATAACTATATAAATTAATATGATATCATATATGATCTTCTAATATTATTTTGTTAATGATATTTCAGTAGTATCATCGTTTCGGGTGTTAACTGATTCATTTTACATTATATGCTTTGTTACATAAGTAATGTTTGTAATGGATAAGATGTATCTAATTAATATACATAATTATATTATGTTCAAAAACATTATTTTTAATCATAAAATGAAAATTATTCTTGATTGAATATGATGGGGAATGAATCTCATCGCGTTTATGGAGACGCTAATCCGTACATACGCACGAGCGATAATATCATTCTTTTTATATTAAAATAGTATATAATTGGATGTTATATCATATATATATAATAATTATCATGTTATATTTATTATTTACATCATTTATACTCATTATTATACCCATCCAAATGATTAAGTGTCTGAATAACAAACTACACCACGACGTGGAGACGGTATCCCGTACGTACACACGTATGGTGACATGTCATTCATAGGATAGATAAAATAATGAATATGGTTGTACCATATTTATAATAACATCACAGTATATATAATATACTGTAGTTATTATTTTATAATAGATACATCAATGAAAGAGGAAGTGGAAGAAGAAAAGAACATGAAAGAGGTGATGAAATATTTACCTCTTCTTCGGGTTCTTCCTTTTGATTTGATCAAAAGGGATCCTTAGTTGGATATATGACTAAATTAAGGCCTCTATAATGAATTTAGGACAATTTAGAGGATACTTGTTTAGGGGTTGGCCGAGCCAAATGGATTTGAAGGTTTGAATTTGAGAGAAGGGGAAGTTCCCTTTTATAAGAGGGGTGAGGGCACCTTAGGAAAATATTGATATATTATTTTATAAGAAAATTATTTTCGGTTTCTAATGGATCCAAAATGATTTATTTCATGGATAAGGTGGATTTCGGTCGAAAACCAATCAACCAATAGGTTTTAGATAGATTTGGGTCACTCTATTAACCTTATCTTTTAAATTTAACTCTTTGTTAAATAGTTTGACATTTACCATGTCTCTTTGTATTTTTATATTATATGGTTAATAAACATACTATAAACTTCCAAGAGAACCTCAAGTGGTTCATTAATGACATGTATAAAATTATTTTATCCCTTTGTCCGATCCTTATATGTTTAGTAATAGAATATCATTTAATAATATAATTTTTATTTTAAAAACTCTTTTCTGTCAATTTTGACACTATTTGGTATTTTGTTTTTGTTAAATTGATAACAGCATTATTAATTCAAAAAAAATTTATTTAATCAACCCTAAGATGTCATATTAACATATAAAATTATCTTAATTCATTAAAAGTCTCAAATTATATTTATTTGGATATTTATAATATCAATTATTTTAATCTTTCATTAATAAGGTAATTATTGCATCATCATTATGTAATAAATAAATTTAATTATTTAATGTCTAAAAATTAAAAATAAAATACCATTATGTAGGAAATATTTTTATCTTACTAATGAATATTTATAGTCAAATTTATCTTCTGTATAACCCTTTATTAAAAATGTATTAGTTATTAAACTTTGATTTTAACTCTTTTAACTCTTCTTTAAATAAAATAATAATAAATGTTCTAATCTAATCCAAGTGGAACTAAAGGATCATATTTTATTCCTAATGTTGTTTTTGGTCGAATAACACTTATCCAATTGAATTATTACATGTGTTAGGGTAATAAAAATATCATTTTTACCTGTAATTAACCTATTTACTTTTAACTGTGGTAAATAAAAGTTAAATGTTACTATTCACCAAAATTTATTTTCATCTTATTGAACCACATTTTACTTACTGATATCAACCATGTCCTTCATATTTTTTAAATTCAAGTCACCGAAGTAGTAAAATTATGTTTAATGCAAATTTGCAAAAGCTCATAGGAGGTGGGTAAAAGACGGTAAAAAGTTCAATAAAAATTTTATATATCTAAACTTATTATAAAATGACTCCAATTAATTACATTAAACTTATATAGGTATTATGTGTCTATTTTGACATAAAATAAATTTAAATAAAATAAATAATTAATTAAAAAAAGGGTTGGTTTTAAACAATAACTTAGTGTTTTTCACTATTCATCAAAAATTGAATGTTTTAAAAAAAATACCAAAAATTCTCCCTAAGATAATTTCAATATTCCAAATCCAAAAATGAAGTCCTTTTTGAATGATAAAATTTATAAATTTTCAAAAATTGGGCATTAATATTCATAACGTCTTGTTTGATTGGTCATAGTGTGTTAAAAATCCATGTTGTGTACAACACAAGCTATTCCATTATTCAAAGGGAAACGTATCGTGGAATCTTGGGGTGTTACATTCTCTCCTCCTTAAAATAATTTCATCCTCAAAATTTCTAGAATTTTACTACATAAAAAGACTCGAGTGGTTCTTCATCATAAGTTCCTCGGGTTCCCACGTTGCCTCATCTATCTTATGATTTCTCTATTGAACTTTTACCAGACGAGTCGTCCGATTTCTCAACACTTGTTCTCTTGTATCTAGAATATTAACAGGCTCTTTGAAATAAGGCAGATCAGGTTTGTGTTCTAATTCTTTATAGGTGAGTACATGCGTTGGGTCATACATATATTACCTCAACAGTGATACATGTAACACATCGTGAACTTTGGAGAGACTTGGTGGCATTGCCAAACGGTAAGCTATAACCCCAATTTGTTCTAGAATTTCAAAACGTCCAATGTACCTGGGACTCAATATACCCTTCTTACCAAATCATATAATTCCCTTCCATGGAGATACCTTCAAGAAAATATGATCTCCTACCAAAAATTCTAAATCCATCCTTCGGTAATTAGCATAGCTCTTTTTCTAAATTTGAGATCCATTGATGTGGGTTTGGATAACCTTCACCTTCTCCATAGTTACCACAACATGTTCTAGGCCTACGAGTTTTCATTCACCAATGTCATCCCAAAAAGCTGGTGTGCGTCATATCTTTCCATATAATGCATCATATAGTGTCATCTGAATACTTTAATGGAAGCTATTATTATAGGAAAATTCTACCATAGGTAAATATTGATCCCACATACCTTGAAAGTCAAGTGATCAAGATCTCAACATGTCTTTTAAGGCTTGAATAATCTGTTCTGATTGTCCATCAATTTGAGGGTGGTAGGCACTGCTCAAACGAAGTTCAGTATCCAGGGATTTCTGAATACTTTTCCAGAATCTGGTTGTAAAACGGGGATCACAGTCAGAAACAATCGATAAAGGTACTCTCTAAAGTCTTACAACTTCATTAATATATAGTCTTACTAGACGTTCAAGTGGAAAATCTTCTCTTATAGTAAGAAAATGTGCTGACTTGGTAAGATGATCAATAATTACTTCTATTGCATCATTCCTTTTAGGAGTCTTTGGTAGTCCCATGACAAAGTCCATCGTAATATTATCCCATTTCCACTCATGTAAGGAAAGTGGTTGCATGACTCCTCCAGTCTATTGCCTTCTAGCTTTCACTTGTTTACAAACCATACATCTCGACACAAAATCATCAATCTCTCTCTTCATGTTTGTCCCACAAAAAATGTTCCTTCAAATCTCAATACATCTTGGTGCCCCCAGGGTGTATAGAAAAATTGGAGCTATGAACTTCATCCAATATATCACTTTTTATATTAGGTATATCGGGACCCAAAGTCTCTTCCAAAATTTTTAAATTCCATCTTCATATATGAAGTTGCTCAATATCCCATCATTCAAAGATTTAATCTTCTTTAGAAACTCCTCATTATTAGTCAAAGAACTCTATATCCTTTCTAGTAAAGATGGTTTGGAAACAATTTGAAATATTATTGATGTTTCACCTTTCATGATTATTCCAATATCCATTTTCACTAGATCTATGAAAATATGATCCCTTTTGACTCTCATCTTGTTCAAAACTCCATGATCCTTTCTGCTCAAAGCATCTGCCACCTTATTTTCCTTCCTCGGGTGGAAGTGTATTGTGCAATCACAGTCCTTGAGTAGTTGAAGCCATATCTTTTGCCTCATGTTGAGTTCATTCTGTAAGAAAATATATTTCAAACCCATGTGATTGGTATATATCTCACATTTTCACCATAGATAATGTCTCCATATCTTCAAAGAAAATATTATAGCTGCTAAATCAAGATTATGAGTAGGATATTTTTTCTCATGAATATTTAACTGTCGTAATTCATAGGCAATAACTCTATCATTCTGCATAAGGACACAACCATGTCCTTTCATTGAAGCACCACTATAAATAACAAAGCCATCATTCCCCGATGGTAGAGTCAATATAGGAGCATTGACTAATCTTCACTTCAATTATTCAAAACATTCTTCACACTCTTTTGTCCAAACAAATTTAACCCCTTTACGTGTGAGCTTGGTTAATGGGTTAGCCAATCGGGAAAAATTCTGGACAAAATGCCGAAAATAACCTTCTAAACCAATAAAACTGTGTACCTCGGTTATACTCATCGGTGCTGGCCATTATTGGATTTCTATTATATTAGAAGGATCAACGGAGATTCCATCCTTAGAGACAATATTTCCATGAAAAGAATTATCTTGAAGCCATAATTCACCCTTGTTAAACTTCCCGTATAATTCATTTCTTCTAAGAGCCTTCAAGATAATGTGCAAGTGATTTTCATGATCTTCGTAGCTTTTGGAGTATAACAAGATATCATCAATAAATACCACTACAAATACATCAAGATATTCCTTGAAAACTCTATTCATTAGATCCTTGAAGATAGAGGGTTAATTAGTCGGCCTAAAAGGCATTACTGTAAACTCGTAATGCCCATACCTAGTTCAAAATGCTACTTTCGGAATGTCTTCCTTCTTCACACACAACTGATGATATCTAGATCAAAGGTAAATCATTGAAAAATATTGAGT
Source organism: Viscum album (assembly GCA_963277665.1). Classification (NCBI taxonomy): domain Eukaryota; kingdom Viridiplantae; phylum Streptophyta; class Magnoliopsida; order Santalales; family Viscaceae; genus Viscum; species Viscum album. The sequence goes on from OY728146.1 coordinate 369,809,249, forward strand.
CCCATGAAGTTGGTCGATGAAATCATCAATGAGAGGAAGGTGATACTTTTTCTTTATTGTTAAGGCATTGATCTCCCTGTAGTCAATGAACAACCTCATAGATCCATCTTTCTTCTCAACAAAACGGACATAGTCTCCCCAAGGAGAAACACTAGGGTAAATAAATCCCTTATTACTCAATTACATTAATTAATTCTTTATTTCCACTAATTCCACAGTGTCCATTCTATAATGGGTCTTCGATATGGTCCTTGAACCAAGAATTAAATCAATGGAAAACTCAATTTCTCATTCTGGAGGATATCTAGGTAAATCCTCTGGAAACACATGAACATATTCTTGCACAATAGGTACACCCTCTATTTGAACATTATTTTCGTCACCCATAGTTATTTCCTTCTCTTATTCCCCAATTAGTGAATTTAGTTGAGCTACTGCGGTGGATCTAGATAAAAATCTGATTGTGACGTTTCTTCTCTAAATATAAGGTACTTCTTATCATCATCAAAAGTTGTAACCTCTTTATTCTTTAAAAAAAAATTTCATCACGGCCTAAAAGACAATCCATACCAAGGAATATATCAAAATTCAGTCATTGGTATGAAGATGAGATCAACAGATAAAGAACATTTATATTCTCTAATGGGAACTGATTCACAAAACGTTGTTTCAATGATACTTCTCTTTTTGACTGACAACTCCCTTGTTAAATAAAATTGGAAATGTCTAATTTTATTAGAAAAACTAAGAAGATATCAAACAATGTGATGATATAGAATAAAATAAAACATTTTCTAAACTTGAGGAAACCATTAAATTACCTGCCACCCCATATTCTGGTGCATCAACCTCAGTAGTAGTGATAGCATAATCTTGGCCTTGATCCCTTGGCCTTTTCTAAGATAAGTTTCCTTGGTGCTTAGGAAATTAATTTTCATAATTCCCCCTTTCTCTACAACTTTAGAATTCAATATTGACAGCCTCTTTCTTCCCCTTGCAATCATGAGCTTGTTGGCCTTTTTCACCACACTTATGACTCGCATTCCCTTCAGGAAAGTACCAGGGTGTTTCCTCCCACATTTACTTTAGTATGGATATTAAACATTTCCCTTCTTCCCCTTATTTTAATTTCTAGAGTGTTCAACTGATCTCTTCTTCTCTTTCTTTGTTTCAAAGTCATAATACTTAGAGAATTGTTTTTCTATCTTGATAGCACATGAGACAATATCTTCATATGATGAGAAAGATTGTGAGACTAATTCTCGATGGATAAATGGTTTTAAACCATCAAAGAAAAGATCAATATTACTTCTTGGGTTATGTATATAATATGTAGCATTCCTCGCTAACCTTGTAAAGTTAGCTTCATACATTGCAACATTCTCATCCTCCTTTTGTCTCAGGCTCAGAAATTGCCTCTCTATATCTGCACGATGGTCATGAGGAAAGTATTTTTCCTAAGAAAATCTTTTTAAACTCCCTCCATTCTATATTTGAAACTTCTTCATCTTCATTTTTGTTTTAAATCAATAACCACCATTAATCTACATCTTCCATGAGGTGATAAACTTCCATAATAACTTTTTCCCTTTTGCTACTCCCCAGAGTATGAAATATTTTTTCTAAGGAAAATATTCATTGCTCAACTAAAAATGGATTTTTATTCCCATTGAATGTTGGTGGTTGTTGCCTCATGAAGAAATCTAGCATTTGTCCTCCATTCTGGGGATCAGGGTGCTCCATACAGGTATGGATATTATTCATAACCTGAGTGAGTTGTCCCAGTATAGTGATAAGCTGATCAGCACCAGTTGCGTCACCAACTCCACTATAATTATCTTGAGTTGGAGGTAAATCCCTACAAGGATTATGTGCGTTGATATAGTTTTCATTCCTTCCATGAGGAACCATTTCTAAACAATGGCATAAACTAGATTAGTTTATGAATCGAAATACCTAATTACCTACTTTTAAAAAACTAAAAATAAATTGAACAGTTTATGGATATAATCCATAATCATAAAAATATTTTCTTTGAGGAATTATATACTAATAAACCCTTCATAATGGGTTGTAAAGAAAATGACAATTATCCTAAGCATATCCCACCGGGGTGTCGTAACCAAGAGTGCAGCAAGGCCCGTTGTCTTGCACCAGTTCTCGTTCGAGTCTACCTGCTCATATCCAGATAGGTATATATTTCTTGGAAAACTAAAAAAATCTCTTCAGTAAAAAAATTCTAGGAAGTTCTTCTATACTATTCCTCAAAGTATATCTTAGGGTAATGTGCTCTAATCAGAGTTTATCTAAATCCAGATTCCATGGTTTGTACTAAACTTTCTCTGATACCAACTGTAACGCCCTGACCTCATTTACCCAGAGTTGGTGCATTTTTAAAAAACATTGTCTTGAACACAAAAAATCAAGTCTCGAAAGACAAATTAGTTTATTATCCTTGGAAATACTAGATACATTCATCAGATTTACATTACATCAAGAAATGAAAAACAACACAAACATTTTCTTCATTAACCACATTCATATCCCACAGACTATCCCTACAGGTCAGTCATAATATACTTTTTCGCGTCCTGGGAAAAATAAAACATAGAAAGGGGTGAGCTCATATGCTCAATAAAGTTAACAATATAGTGAATATATTCATAAATAATCATAAACATTTAAGGCAATGTATAAGACTAAAACAAAAGTCTTTTAAACTTGAACTTCAGCATAATATGGAAAAGATAAAATTAAATAATTCTATTTACTTATTCACATGGATATTCTTCTAGTCAAATAATCGCATGCAATATCAATAGCCACTATCATAATTATGGAATGCATAATTCCAGACTTCATAACCACATAGTCAGGGCATTGTGCCAAGACTACATATAAGATTTTGTCAAGGCCCTATCAAAAAACACTAGTTTTTCCCATGAGACCTACCGATGCATCGACGAGCTATAGCGGGCTCCACCCATAACTTTCTAAGTCCAATGCATTCCTCATATGAAAATGATTAAACATAACATAAACATTTGTATTAAAAATAGCATATGAAATGTCAATACATTATCCACAAACCATGAATGGTATAAAAATAACACATCCATAGTCAAACATATCACAAAACCTTTAATACGATATGGAATATTTGTATCATAATAAATCAACTTCAAACAAGATTAAAATACATCAATTTATGTTGAAATGGATGAAAATGATTTGTAAAACTCTTTGAGAGAAATATCTCTTTTTCATGAAATCATTTAAAAGTCACATAATTTAGAAAGGAATGCATTTAAAGAAATTTTTTAATCAAATTTTCCCATACCACTTTGAAAATTTTGAATGGAATTAACATTTTATAAACATTCATGTTCATATAAATAAATCCGTAAAACCTTTTTGAAAACATGGAAATTAATGAGAATTATTTAGAAGAATAAATATTTAAACATTTAAAATGATTTTTTGGTAAAAATAATTCCCTTAAAAAGAATACCTTTGAAAACTCTTTTATGAAACCTGGAAATGGATAATAAATATGTCCCATTATATACTTAAATAAAAATAACTTCAGATAATAAAGAGATTTTGAAATTAACCCTTACCTTGTACTTTTCCTTAGTCGAGGGTAGGTTAACCTCCTGTATAATGGTTAAATCAATATTATTAGACTATAAAAGAACTATATACATTAATATGATATCATATATTATCTTCTAATATTTCTTTGTTAATGATATTTCAGTATTATCATCGTTTCAGGTGTTAAATGATTCATTTTCCTTTATATGCTTTGTTACGTAATTAATGTTTTTATGGATAGGATGTATTTGATTCATATACAGAATTATAATATGTTCATAAACCTTATTTTTAATCATAAAATGAAAATTATTCTTGAATGGATACGATGGGGAATGAATCTCATCGCGTTCGTGGAGACGGTAATCTGTACATACGCACGGGTGACAGTGTGATTCTTTTGATATTAATATCATATGTAATTGGATGGTATATCATATATAAAGAATAATTATCATATTATATTTATTATTTACATAATTTATACTCATTATTATACCCATCCAAATGATTAAGTGTTTGAATAACAAACTACACCACGACGTGGAGACGGTAATCCGTATGTACGCACGTATGGTGACATGTCATTCATAGGATGGATAAAATAATGAATATGGTTGTACCATATTTATAATAACATCACAGTATATAAAAGATACTAGAGTTATTATTTTATAATATAAACAACAAATAAATAGGAAGTGTAAGAAGAAATGAACTTGAAAGAGGTGATGAAATATTTACCTCTTCTTCGGGTTCTTTCTTTTGATTTGATCAAAAGGGGTCCTTAGATTTTTTATATGACTAAAGGAAGGCCTCTAGGATGATGGGTGGACAGTTTATATGATATTTGGGTAGGTTTTGGCTGGTCCAAATGTCTTTGAAGGTGTGAATTTGAGAGAATGGGAAGTGTGCTTTTATAAGAGGGGAGAGGGGTACCTTTGGAAAAGATTGAAATATTACTTTATAATAAAATAATTTTAGTTTCTAATGGCACCAAAATGATTTATTTTGAGGATAAAGTGGGGATGGGTCAAAAAACAATAAACCAATAGGTTTTATAAATATTTGGGTCACTATATTAACCTTATCATTTATATTTAACTCTTAGTTAAATAGTTTGACATTTACCTTGTATCTTTTGTATTTTTATATTATATGGTTAATAAACTTACTATAATCCTCCAAGAGAACCTCAAGTGGTTCATTAATGACATATATAATATTATTTAATCCCTTTATCTGAACCTTATATTTTTAGCTATAGAATATCAACTAATAATATAATATTTGTTTTTAAACTCTTTTATGTCAATTTTGACTCTAATTGCTATTTGATTATTGTTAAATTTATAACAGTATTATTAATTTGAAAAAGAGTTATTTAATCAACCCTAAAATATAATATTAACCTAGAAAATTAGCGTAGTCTATTAAAATTCTAAAATTGGATTTATTTGGATATTTATGATATCAATTATTTTAAAATTTCATTAATAAGGTAATTACTGCATCATCATTGTGTCATAAAACAATTTAATTATATAATGTCTAAAAATTATAAATAAAATAAAATTATGTAGGATATAGTTTTCTCTTTCTAAGTAATATTTAAAGTCCAATTTATTTAATGTATAACCCTATATTAAAAATGGTTTATTTATTAAATGTTGATTCTAAATCTTCTAACTCTTCTTTAAATAAAATAATAATAAATGTCCTAATCTAATCCAAGTGGACCTAAAGGATAGTATTGTATTCTTAAGGTCGTTTTTGGTTGAATAAAAATTATCCAATATAATTATGATATGTGTTAGGGTAATAATAATATCATTTTTACCTTTAACTATACTATTTACTTTTAACCGTGGTAAGTAAAAGTTAAAAGTTACTATTCACCGAAAATTATTTTCATATTATTGAACCACATTTTACTTACTGATATCAATTGTATCTCTAGGTTTTTTGAAATTAAACACACTAAAGCTGTAAAATTATGTTTTACGCAAATTTGCAAATGCTCCTAGGAGGTGGGTAAAAGATGGTAAAAAGTTAAATAAAATTTCTATATATCTAAACTTATTATAAAATGGAACTAATGAATTAAAATAAAATTATAGAGGGATTATTTATTTATTTTGACCTAAAATAATTTTAAATAAAAATAATTAATATTTAAATAAAAATTTAGTTTTAAACAACAAGTCAGTGTTTTTCAATATTCATCAAAAATTGAAAGTTTTCAGAAAATACAAAAAATTCACCCTAAGCTAATTTCGATATTCTGAATCCAAAAATGAAGTCCATTTTGAATGATAAATTTTATAAATTTTCAAAATGTGGGTATTACTATTCATAACGGCTAGTTTGATTGGTCATGGTGTGTTAAAACTCCATGTTGCGTACAACGCAAGCTATTGCATTATTTAAAGGGAAACTTATCGTTGAAGCTTGGGGTGTTACATGGATGCATTATATATTTATTTTTAGAACCATGGGGGGTTACATTTTCCCCCCTTTACAAATATTTCATCCTCAAAACTACCAAAATGTTACCTCATAAAATGATTTGGGTAGGTCTTTATCAGAAGTTCCTCAGGCTCCCATGTTGCCTCTTCAATTTTCTAATTTTCTCAAAGTTTCTTTTCCAGATGATTCATTTGATTCCTCAAAAACATTTATTTTGTGTCTAGAATCTAGATAGTCTCTTCATAGAAAGATAAGTCTGGTTCCAATCCTATACCTTCAGAAGTTAGTACGTGTGTTGGGTCTGGCGTGTACTTTCTCAATAATGAGACATGGAACACATTGTGTACCATAGAAAGGTTAGGTTGAATTTCCAAAAAATAAGCCATGAATCTAATTCTCTCCAAAATTTCAAAAAGAACAACGTACATGGGTATCATATTACCTTTCTTCCCAAATCATATAACACACTTCATAGAGATACTTTTCAAAAACATAATCTCCCACTTGAAATTACAAATCTTTCCTTCAATTAAAAAATATATCTTTTCCCTAATTAGACTTTCTTTGATATAGGTTTTAATAGTATTTACATTTGTTGTTGTTTCCTCTAGAAGCTCTGGCCCACAAGTTATTTTCCAAAACATTATCTCAACATATTGGTGTATGACATCTCTTTACATATATTTCATCATCTGGTGCCATTTGAATACTTGAATAGAAACTATTATTGTTGGAAAACTCCACAAAAGGTACCTACTAATCCCACATACCATGAAAATCAAGCGATCATTATCTCAACATGTGTTTTAGTGTTTGGATCATCATTTCTGATTTCCTATCAGTTTGAGGGTGATAAGAAGTACTCAATCTAAGTTCGGTATCCAAATCTTTTTTGAATACTTTTTTATAAATTTTATGTGAATCATGGATCATGATTAGGAACAATTGATAGAGGTAATCCATGAAGTCTCACAACTTCATTTACATAGATTCTTGGAAATCACTCCAGTGGAAAATCATCCCTTATATATAAAGAAATGTGCATATTTGATAAGTCAATGCACAATTACCAATATTGAATCATTATTTCCTGGATTTTTGGGTAATCTAGTGAAAAAATGTAGTGTTGTCATCTCATTTCCATGTAGGAATAGGTATTATTTGTATCACTGTTATAGGATGTTATCATTCAACCTTCACTTGTTTACATACTATAAATCTTTATACATAATAAGAAATTTCTGTCTTCATGTTCTCCAATCAAAAATGTTCCATCAAATATCTATACATTTTAGTGCTACCAGTGCATGTATAGAAATTCGATCTATGGGAATCATCCAATAACTCCCTTTTCAGCTCGAGTATAGAGGGAACTCATAGCCTCCCCCCAAATTTCAAAATTCCATCTTCAAACATGAAGTCAGCTAACTTTTTTTCATTCACACCTTTAACTTTCTTTTGAAGATTCTCATCAACATATTGAGAAGTTTTAATTCTTTCTAATAAAGATGGTTATTCTACCAATTTAAAATTTACTAATGTTTCACATTCTTTGATAATTTCCACATCTATGTTTTCTAGATCCATGAATATGGGATCCCTTTCAATCCACTTTATTTTAAACTCCTTGAACCTTCCTGATTGATAAATTAGATGCCTTATATGCCTTTCTTAGGTGATAGTGTATGGAAAAATTATAATCCTTGAGTAGTTAAATCAAACATCATTGCCTCATGTTTAGTTATTTCTATGAGAAGATATATTTTAAACTTCTGTGATCCATATATATCTCACACCTTTCCCCATATAGATAGTGTCTCCATATCTTCAATGAAAAGAATATAGCTACTAAATCAGGATCATGAGTCGGATAGTTCTGTTCATCAATTTTTAACTGTCTTGATGCATAGTAAATAAATCTATCATTCACTGTAAGTACACAACCAAGTCCTTTATTTTATGCACCACTATAGATCATAAATCAAACATTGCTCTATGGTAGAGTTAGGATCATATTATTCACTAATCTCCTCTTCAATTCCTCCAAACATTCTTCACATTATTTTTTCCATACGAACATAACCCATTTACATGTAATCTTGGTAAACAGGTTGGCTAAATAGGAAATTTTATGAATAAAACACCAATAATAACCTGTTAAACCAATAAAACTACATACCTCAGTTATGTTCATGGGAGTAGGTCATTCTTGCATAGCCTTTTTCATCACAGGATCAACTTAGATTCCATCCCTATAGATAATATGGCCCTAAAAAGAAACTGGATGAAGCCAAAATTCACACTTGTTAAACATCCAATATAATTAATTTCCTATAGGACTCTTTAGAATAATTCACAAGTGATTCTCGTGATCTTCATATATTTTAGAGTATACTAGGATATCATCAATAAATATCACAAAAAATCCAACTCGATATTCTATGAAAACTCTATTCATTAGATCTTTGAAAACATAGGGTGAATTAGTTAGTCCAAAAGGCATTAATATAAACTCATAATCCCCATACCTGGTTTGAAATGTTTTCTTTGGAATCTCTTCTATCCTCACATGAAACTGATGATATCCAGATCGAAGGTAAATTTTATAAAAATATTGGGCTCCATGAAGTTGATCAAATAAATCATCAATATGAGGCAAGGGATACTTGATCTTTTTTTGTAATTTTATTGATTTCTCAATAGCTATTGCACAACCTCGTGGATCCATATTTCTTCTTGACAAATAGAATTGGGAATACCCATGGAGAAACACTAGGGTGGATAAATCCTTTATCACTCAATTAAATTAGTTTTTTCTTTAGTTCTAATAATTCCACTATGTAAATTCTATAAGTATTCTTTGATATAGGCCATTCATGAGAAATTAAATCAATCAAAAACTCAATTTCCTAATCCGAAGGATGTCCAGGTAAATCCTCTAGAAATACATCGATGTATTCTTTCACATTACATAAATCCTCATTTTGAATATTTATTTACTCACTCAAAGATATTGAGTTCTCATAATCCCAAATTATTTAATTCAGTAGATCTACTGGGGGTAGATCTAGATAAGAATCAAATTGTGATGTTTTTTCTCTTAGTATAATGGATTTTACACCTTTCTCACAAATCAAAATTTCCTTCTTCTTGTAATAGATTTTTCATCATATTTTGAAAATCAAATCCCAACAAAGTATTATGTCAAATTAGAACATAGGTATAATGATAAAATCAGCAGATAAAGCATATTTATAAGTCATAATGGGGACTTTCATACACATCTTTGTTTTAATGAGACGTCCCTTATGGGTTTTGGTCAGAAAACTGCCTTTTTAAAGAGAATTGGAAATATCTAATTTATAAATAAAACTGGGAAGATATAATGGAATGAAATTATATAGAATCAAATAAAGAACTGGGAAGGTTTAAGGAAATGATTATAGCACATTCCACCACAACATTAGGAACTTCAATTTCAGTAGTTGTGATCGCATAAGCTTGGCCTTGATCCATTGACATTCTCTAGGGAAGGTTTCTTTGATTCTTAGGAAAATCATTGTCATAATGTAGCATATCTTTACAATTATATAATTGAACATTTGAAGCTTCTTTAATTCCCTTAAAATCTGGATATTTGTGCCCTCTTTCTCTAAATTTTTAACAGACTCCTATTCTTTTTATATAGGCTTCAGGGTGTTTATTTCCAAAAGTATCACATGTTGGAAAACTCCACTTTTTATTCTCATCCTCTTTTTGTCTCAGATTCATAAACTTCCTTTCCATACCTTCTCGTCGTTCATGAGGAATTTTTCTTTCAATGAATATTTTCTTAAAATCTTTCCATTCCATATTTTCAATATCTTTCCCCTCCATTATGTTTTAGATTTGTTGCCACCATTGATGAGGATCTCCCGAGAAACAATAAACTATCATGACAACCTTCTCCCTTTTTTTACTTTCCAATGCTAGAAATATCTTATCTAAGGAACTTATCCCCTCCTCTACTACGAATTCGTTTGTAGTCCCATTAAATGATGGAGGATATTGTCACATTAATCGGTCTAACATTTCTCATCCATGTTGTAGTTCTGGGTTCTCCATATGGGTAAAGTTATTGTTCAAAACATGGGTCGACTATCCTAGTATAGTTATTAGTTTCTCAACAACCATTGTAGCTCCAAAAACAATATCATTATCTTGAATATGGGGAAATACCTACATGGGATATGCACATTCATGTGGTTTCCTTTCCTACCACTATGTTCCATTTCAAAATGATGGCATACACTAGATTAGGTTATGAATCATATTGCATAATATAAACTTAACATAATTTTAAATCCTATGCATAGATATTCCAATAATCATAAAAATGGTTTATTTGATGAAAAATTCACTTTTAAATCCTTCATAATGGATTTTTAAGGAGATGTGAATTATACTAAGCATATCCTCTGGGAGTTTTAAACCAAGTGCATAGTAAGGCATGTTATCATGTACCAGGTTACCCCAGGTCAAGCCTAAAACACCTTGTCGGAGTTGTTACTCTTACGTAAATATGTTTTAGTACCACGTCCACTTGAATTATTCATACAGGGATATATTTTATAGTAATATACACAAAATATCTTCCTTACCAAAATTATAGGATGTTCTCATATTATTATCCTAAATGTTTATCTTCGGTTTTTGTTCCGTAATCTACATTTCCTAAATCTAGTTTCTATGTTTTCTACTAAATATCCTTTGATACCTACTATAAGGACCTAACCCCAGTTTTCAAGAGCCAGTACATAATATTGTTACATTGGAATTATTACAATAAATTCATATCCTAAAGGAACAAATAGTTTAGTATTTTTCGAAAACCGGTTACAAATATATTCTCAACATTACAACAGGAAATCAATTACATAATAGAAAATACATATGAGTCATAGATTATCCATACAATTTATTCTTAATATTCATATTCACAACCGAGGGAAAATAAAATTTAATAAAGGGGTGATATCAGATGATCATTAACGGTAATTAATACGGTGGAAGTTATCATAAAAATAAACATTAGCCATGCTGAACAAATAAAAACACATTCCTTTAAAAATATACTTGAGCATAATATGGAAGGAATGAAAGATAATTAAATATGTTCATATAAATGATAATAAGAGAATGAAACATAACCATTGATATTATACTAGTCAAATGATCCATGGTTTATCAATTAATAATACCATAATCAGGGAATGCAAATCGTTTGACATCTGAATCATATTGCTAAGGCCTCGGCCAATACATCTGAAAATACTAGGGTAGCCCTTGACCAAAACCCATTTTATTTTGTCTCATGATACCCACTGATGCATATAGAGGGTATATAAGTCCCCAAAAACACTTAATATGTATAATTAATTCATAATATGAATGGGGATAAACATAAACAACATGAATATAGGAAATAATTTTCCAACATTGCACACATAAACACTAACCATTCTGAGTTATATCGTGAATGGTATAAAGATATGACATCCATAAAAAACTTATTATAACCCATTTAATAATATATGGTATATGATCAACATAATATATTAACCTCAATAATAAATAAAATTAAATAGAGGTGTTAAAATTGAACAAATACTATGATAAATTCATCGATGATTTTTTGAGAGAAATACACTTTTACATTGAAAAGAAGAGTTATTTTGGAAATATTTTTTTACCTAAAACATTCATCGAAGTAATTTAGTTTTTCCATGATTATATTAGTGGTTTTATAAAACTAATTGTGTATTAAAATATATTATATAAGTCACTTTAAAATAGTTATGAATTTCAGAAGTTCCCTTGCATTGGGATGGTTTATCATGAAGAATTGAGAAAGATCTTATAAAACATTTAACTCCCCAAAAAAATAAAGATGGATTATGATTGGTACACTTATATTGAAAATTATAATATAATTTATGAATATTAAAAAATAATAAATAATAATTTAATTGGGATTAAGTTAGAAAATAGTAACCTGAATGAAAATGGAGGTTTTGGTAGAAAACCCTTTACCTGTGTTCGAATATGTTATCCACCTGAGCATAACATCCTTGATAATCAAACTAAATCAATTAATTATTTAATTAAGAACAATATTTAATTGTTTTTTGTTTATTATAATTTTATTATGTTCATTTATGGGCTTTTGAAGAATTATAAGATACAAATTTATCGCTCGGGAGCATTTTTTTCCTCAGTTTTCATGATTGGTATAATTGTATATGATAATGAATGTTAATATGGAATGGGTATATTATATAGAATTAAATTTATTTTGTATTTATGAAAATATAGTATAGTAAATGGTTATATATATAATTTGGTTATATATTATGAGTATGAATCATTAGATAAAACATTTAGTGATAATCGTTTATATTTTTACGTCTGTTTTTCGATCACAATGAACTAGTTTTGTTCTATTATTTAATATCATATATAAATGATGGTTAAAGAATAATGAAATAAGATATAATAATTATTTTAGAATATTGTTCAACAATTAAAATGGTTTCATGACAATCCTTGAATAAGAAGTTGAAGAATGAAACTTTATCATCCACGAAGGATGTAAATCAGAACCTCCTTGACGATGATTTTGGTTTTTAAAATAAAAGAGAGAGTGTAAGGATATTGATGATGGATCATATGTTAACATGATATAATTCCAATAAGTAGATTATGTAGGAGTTATCATGATCATTTGGACATAGTATGTGAGTAGATAATAATAAAACAGTGGACTTAAAAGAAATTAAAAGGAAAAAAGGGAAGAGAATTTTACCTCTTCAGTACTCCTCCTCAAACACCTCTTTAAGGGAAGGGGATTTGGTCTATTGTTATGAAAATGAGCTCCTGGACGTGGATAGATTCTGGGAATGAGTATTTTGGAATAAATTTGAGATGCTTCAAGTCTTAAAGGAGTGAAGATAAGAGGGAGTGAGGGGTGGTTTTTATTATGGAGAGAAGTGATTTTTTAATATCTTATTCATTATTTTGTTATTTTTCTCAAGATAAGAAATAGTATTTGATTATTGTGACCAAAAAATGTAAAAATAAATTTTATTTCAAAAAAATGGCCATTTAAATCATCCATTACTGAATCATGATGAAGAAATTCATTTATTTAGTATATTTCGTAAATTATCGAATTTCACTATTCACCAAAAATTCATGTATTTCAGAAAAATACCAAAAATTAACCCTAAATTTTTTTGTTGTGTATAATTAAAAAATTAAATTAATTTTATCAAATTATTTTTATAATTAACAAAAAATTAAATTTTAAATAAAATCATTATTTACTTGAAATATACATATTTTAAATTTAAAAGTGATTTTATAATACTTTCAAAAATTAACTTTGGTCTGAAAATATTATCCTAAAATAAAAGTAAAACATAATATTTATTTAAGAATAAATTATAGGAAAATGAATTTTTTATTTAAATTTATTAATTTAAAATTTAAAATAAATATTTATTACTCACAAAAAATATCAATGCTTAATTATTAATTTTTAAAATATTCACTCTCATTTATATTGTGACTAAATTTTATTTATACATACATGGGTGATGTTTCTATTCATAAGGGTACATTACTATTCATAAGGGTGAGTTACTATTCATACAGATAAGTTACCATTCACCTAAAATGTAAGTTTAACCTATCAGACTCTAAATATCTTACTGATCACAACTCTGTATGTCAGTTTTTAGAAATTGAAATCACAGAAGCAACAAAATTAATTTATGTGTCTAGGTTATAATTATCTCCTATATAAATGTGTTTTTTTTTCTCAGTGGCTGAGTGTTTTATGCATTCTATAATTATTTTTAAAACCTTGGGGTGTTACAGGTTGGCACTCTATCTGCGACTGAACCAGATTCACAACACCTTCTATATCTCTCATATTTGCCGATATCTTCATGATGACTCCCATTTCATTTATTGAGGAGAGTTAGATATTTAGAATGAATATATTATTTTAGAGTATCCAATTGAGATCCGTGATCATCCTGAGAAGGTGTTCTGTTGATGGACCATTACTTTGTTTTCTGTGTTGGGGGGGAATAATGTCTTAGAGAAAATTCCATGGGAGTGTGAGATGCATATGCATGCCCAGTACCCAAAGCTTTTTGAGTTCTTCATTATTCTATTTTTCTTTGATGGTGTAATGATTGTATAATAATGCTTTATGAGATATGTTGTTTCATGGATAATGTGATGGGTTATTAATAAAACATCAAGTATAAATAATGGGGAAACCTGATTCCTAATAGAGACATGATACACATTAACATAATTATAACGTTGTGGGTGGGTTAGTTTTACACAAAGATGATAATATCATGACCTGGAAGATATAAATTCATTGATTTTTTTTCTTGGGATCTATTGTGTTGTGGTTTTGTGATCATTGGTATATGCTTTTCGAGGGATAAAGAAGTTTTATATATAGTTATGTGTAAGGTATGAGGTGTTTTTCTATTATAAAATCATTTGGATTGTTCCTAATGTTAAGGATGATGAAATGTTGTGGTGATGTGGTTTTATAGGATCTTTGTGATTGTTTTCGGCTGGGTTTGGTGATTTTTGTTAGTTGTAGTGCTTTGGTTGTAACAAGATCCTAAAGAGGTATCTTGATGAATGGTTGTTGGACCATTTACCTCTTTCCTTCCATTTTGGTTTTGAATATTGAGGTTAATAATAGTTTGAGAGGTACCTAATATAATTCCATAGACCATACATCATGTTACTGTGTGGAATTCTAGTGGTGGAAATGTCTGGAGGAGGCCCCGTTGAGTTTAGAGCGTAAAAGGGGGAGCAGGATGGAAAATCTAGCTAGAGAGAGATTTACATTTTGGTGGGGTGTGTATCACCTTTATATATGTATCTACAGTGGGGTGGATCCTATGTTGTGGAGTCCTATATGTGGGTACAAGCTATGACATAGAGTTTTATACTCCAATTTCGGGGAGTCATGAGTCGAGTTTTGAATCTACTACCAAAATCGGCACTGTTGCACCATACAGAATGGGTTGAAGTATATTCTTTTATTAGTGAATGACTTATACATTTTAGTGACCTTAGTTTTGTTGTGGTCCCATTCTCCTCTTTTGTCAGAATCTCTAGTGCAACAGTGGAAAAAATACACAATGTTAGTTCTACCGGTAGATTAAAGCATGGTCATGGGTATAGAACCACAAACCCTACAGTTTTTAGCTGTTCTGTGGTATTTTCCATTTGGATATGTCATTATATTATTTTTTAATTCTGGTTATAAATTCCAAGAATCTCTCTAACCCCCTTATTATTCAGAATCTCCACTCATTTATTAGATGACCAAAGTACATCCCAAATTTCTCTTCCAACCCATTTCAGTGTCATGTGATCTTGTACCATGGATATGAATCTATGGTGGTCTAATGTGGGCCATCTTTCTTCATTCTCCATGTATTCTACTATTTTTATCATCTGGGGAAGTATTCTTTCAATGGAAACCATTTTTTGGTGGTTTTTTGTAATATGGTGTTGTGGGTTATTGTACTAGGTTGATATCGATATTCCCCTTTATCAAGGTTCTTGGTGGTTGTCTCCTTATTAATAAAACATTTTTTAGGGTTTAAAAAAATATTATATGAGGTATATAATTATTCATTTCTCTTCTAGTGTATCATATGGGAAGATTTATGATTATATTTATCCTTAGGAAGAATTATATTTGGACTAATAAAGATAAATGACTAGATTAATTTAAATTTAAGGGAAATTATAATGATTCAAATAGCCTTTATATATAGTTAATATTTAGATTATTCGCACTTGTAGTACCACTAAAAATCATAGTTGATTGGAGCCTATGCTTGTTCTTAATTGATATCTATTTTGGATCCCTTAATGTGTGATTGTTATGAAACCACCTTAAATATATTCTCAATCACATATATTTGGATAAATAATTGGTCTCGCAAGGTAACTAAGGATATTATAATAATAACCTAAAATAAATAATTTTAATTAATTAACACCTTTTTATATCTAAAATGTGTAAATTTATTTTTCTGTGGCTATGAAATGTGTGGTTTTGGTGCGTGGGGATGATGTGTTGTGGTGTGGCTGTGATTCGAGGTGGTAATGTGTGGTTGTGTTTTTTGGTTGTGGTGGAGGTAAAGAGATCATGTTAGTATGATTCAGATGTGTTGCGACATAGTTGTTATGTGATGGTTGTGATATGGAAGACTATTTTTGATGGAAAGTAGATTTGAATATGAATGGAAGGTGATTTTTTGGTTGTTATATTGAGAAATATTTTTCTGGTGATGTGTTGGTTTATGCTAGATAACCTGGTAATAATGGAATCAAATTCAAATGCTAAATTGGTAATAGAATATAATGTAATGTTTAAAGTAATATTGAGAGAATATGGGTTGATTGGTTAATGTTAAATGTGAAATAACAAGATAAAATAATGAAATTAATAGGATCAAAATAAATAAATAACTTGGGTTTTTAAATGTAATTGTTGGTAATGTGAAACATGAAACTATAATTAATTGATAAAAAGGATGAAATGTGGCTTGTCTATTGTGGATTTTTATGCAGTGTTGTGTATCTATATGTGGACAATAAGTGGTAGCTGTGGAGAGGTTTTGTTGAAATGTTGTGAGTTGGTCTATGCCTTGTTGTGAACCCAAAATATAGCCTTGTATTCTATGATATTGTATACAAGATATTTTCCAGTGATTTCTATACATTCCCCACCAATTTCCAGAACATTATGCTGATAATAAAATTTTGAGGGGGCGTTTTTCCCAACATCCAGGTGGTGAGAATGGATGATTGGCTACCCACTTTTACACTTCTCTCTTCCAGGAAATGTTTACATTAACAACCATTGATGACCAAAAGTCGAAATTGCACTATCAAAAAGTTCTGTGATGTGGTAGCCTATCTATATGCCGGAAATATGTTATGTGATGAGATGGGATGAGATGGATTATGGTGGGGTAAATGCATGGTATGAGAAGGGAACAAGGTTGATGTCCTTACTGTTCATGATACCATACTATACTTTTTAGGTGATGTTATTTTATGTGATGGCCCATGTGTCTATATGAGATATGTGATGTGATGTCCTAGGTGTTTTTGGGTGAGATGTGATGTGATATTATATAGAAGAGATGGCAGATCCAAGACATATGATGTTGGGGTGTGAGAGCAAAAAAACAGTGGGAATGTGGTATGTGTACCCCGATCGATATGCTTATTATTATGTTATTATATTTGGATGTGATAATTGGTAAGAATTTCTTGGTGAAGATTGGATGTGTTACATGACCTGCTTAGGTGATGTTTCCACATGAGTGCATTAATATTCTCCTTCACACCTATGAATGAGATATTTTGGTATAAAAATACTGAGTACTTTTATTCTCAACCTACATATATAAAAACTATTTTCAGTTTTTCTGGAGGACCATGTGGACTGCGCTAAATATTACTAGCTTAAACCATTCGGTTCTTATTTCGTTGTTACCTTAGACTTATTTCTATATCTATTTTAATTACACAAGAATTGTAGGATGGAATGGGTTTCCTTTTATATTATATCTTATATTATCTTGTGGTTGATTTATCCTTTATATTTATCCTATTTTTATAGAGGTTAATGCCTCCCATTTTGGAAAAAAATTTACCCTTAGTGCTAGTCACCAACCACGGGCCCACTAGAGGTGGGACTCATGGGGTCATTATCTCTCTTCCTTTTTTCCCAGACTAGGAGGGGTAACATTGGAAATAGGGGTTCATGACATAAACAATGTTATCTCCCCCCTTTCACTTTCTTTATTTTTTAATTTTAATATATTTATCAGATTTCTTTCTTTTTCATTGTTAAGTTGTGGAAGGAAACATTCAATTGATTAGTTTATATCACCGATGAAATAATAATGAGATTTTATTTTCCCTTCCCATTGGATTTTTCATTAAATGTATTTTCAGTTTTTTTACATTAAGAGGTATTAAAATCTAAGTGTGGGTGTAATATTTTCCTATAATAGTTTTGGTGTGTGTTTCCCACACATGAGTGGATTCTGTTCTTGAGTACTGTAAGAATAAATTTCATGATTAAAATAAAAATTCAATTGTTTTAAAATCAGATAAATAAATTTTAATTTAAGATGATTTAAGTGAATTATAGATTAATATACATGTATTTGATGAATGAACTTGATATTGAGCAACTTACCTTCTAAAAAATCAACATTCTAGTGATTAATCACTACACAAATAATTATATAAATTTATTTAAATTAGAGTAACTTGAGAAGTTCGAATCTAAACATAAGAATAAAAAAATAAATGATCATCGTATGTGTGTTTTTGTGAAAGATCCAAATCCCTAAATAATATTAAATTATAATCGAGATCCATTTTCATATTGTTTATTCTAGGTCTCAGTAATTATAATTATCCATAGAGGAAGTATATTGTCTATAAGGTATTAGTTTTGAATTTTTTATACATAATATTGAATAAAAATTATGAACATAAGTGTCTAAAAAATGTGTGAATAAGTGATTTATTATTGAGGGTTTGAAATATAAGGTGAATACTAAATTTTAATTAATAAAATGAAAATGAATTTATCTAGTCAATTGTATAGTAATGAGTCAATGATTGTGAAATTGGGTAATATGTTGAGGATCTTTATTGTGATAAAATTTAGAAAGTATTTTATATTAATATTGATATTAATATAAATCTGTAATGATTAATATTAATTGATATGTTGGATGATATAAAATATTAGTGACATCTTATTAAGAGATTCCTCAAGAAAAAGTAATAGCTCATGTGTGGGGGTTTGAAATCAAATGTTTGTCACAAGTTTTTCTTATTAATTACCTTAAAAAACATTACTTTATGTTAATATAAATTAAATAATAATGTTATAGTTTAATTTAATAAAATGTTAGTAAAAATGAAAACTGATTTAAAATTAGTTTTTGGTGCACTAATATTTTAATGCACTTAATATTGATATTAACAAACATTAAATTTTTATTTCTTGCTATTATTATGCATCATGAAACAATAATTATTATACTAAAAATACAAGGATCTACCTTACCTAATAAACCAAGGACCATGGAGTTAAACCCTAAATGTTTATCAATATAGACCCAAGGATAAACATGGGTTAGTGAAGTTGTGTAATCTGTGCGAAATGGGGAAGTTTGTGACATGTGTTCATGTAAAGTGTAAATTCATGTTTTCTAGAAAAAACATTTTATGTCGTGGTTAATTTCTTATAAAAATGAAGAACCCATTCTTGGTATTCCTAAGAGGTTCCTCACCCTATAAAAACTTCAATGTGGTATGGACAATTTAGATAAAAACTATTGTGTGTGCGGGGGATAAAAAATTTGAAATAGTCAATTGTTGTTTCATCTACTCTAAATTGGTGTGGTTTCCACACATACAACCTAATCAATAAATATTATCCGAAATTGATATTCTGGTGATTTTATCTCTCAAAAATGGAGATACTCACTCTCTTATACATGTACGTTGCTCCGGAAATGATCGGATTGAAGACCATATATATGGTCATTATGAGTTATTTGCAGCTTGCGGCATTGGGCGTCATCGATCTGTTTTACAACAGTCGGCTGTTAAATTGTCTGAGACTGAATAGGATTCCATTAAGGGGACTATTGGTGATGGGGTCTTATTGGAGGGGTTTTTTTATATAAATGGGTTTTTAAAATGTTTTATCGAAAAGGGGTAGGATTACAGATATATATAAAAATGGGTCTCAAGATGCGTGAAACCCGTTCACGCATCTTAGGCATGGAGAGTTGCGTGAATGGGGTTCACGCATCTTGCGCAATCGGTATAAAAGATGCGTGAATCTCGTTCACGAATCTACCCTCATTGGGAAGCATGAACGAGGTTCACGCATCCTTTGTAAACATTAGGAAGGATGCGTGAACCCCATTCACACATCCTACAGAAAGTTTTATTTTTTAAGTATTTTTAAAATGGTTATTTTTATTTTTATTTTGTTTTTTTGTTTATATATATGTATATAAACGAAAATATTTCAGCAGAATTTATCTGATATTTAATATCCAGTAGTTTTGTTGTTATATCAGTCTGGATTCTGAAAGACACCCCCACCTAGGACTCTCTTTTATAAGAGGGCTAGCCTGGGAAATCCTTCTGCATTTTCGATGTTGGATTCTGGTTCTTTCTTTCTTGTGGAGAATATTCTGCATTTCCTATGTGGGATTCTGTTTCAAGTACATGACTTTGAAAGACTATAAAATAAAAACTATAAGACCAATATAAATGAAACTTAAAACATGGATTAAAAATATAATAAAATGTAGAAAATAAAAAGTATTTTATAAAAAAATGATGATGAATAATAATTTATATGCATTCAAAGCCACCAACTTGAAACTTAAAAATGATTCAAATACGTGTCTTTGAAACACTATAAAATAAACACTATAAGACCAATATGAATGAAACATAAAACATGAATTAAACATATAATAAATAGCTGAAAATAAAAAAGAATTTTGCAAAAATGTTGATGAAAAATAATTTATAAGGTTTCAAAACCACCAACTTGAAACTTAAAAACGTTTCAAGTACATGGCTTTGAAAACCTCTAAAATAAAAACTATAAAGCAATATAAATGAAAATTAAAACATGGATTAAACAAATAAGAAATAGTTAATGATAAATTAATTTATTAGTAATATAATTATTAATTAGCTAATAATTAGTTAATTAGTAATATCATTATTAATTATATAATACTTAATTAGTTAATTTGTAATATAATTAGTAATTACATAATAATTAATTTTTTAATTAGTAATATAATTATTAATTATATATTAATTCATTAGTTAATTATTTTATTAGTAATATAATAAATAATTATAATTATTCATTACAATTATTATCTATTAATTATAAATAATTAATTATATAATAATTAATTAGTTAATTAGTAGAATAATTATTAATTATATAATAATTAACTAATTAATTATTATATAATTAATTTAGAATAATTAATAATTATATTGGTAATTAAATAATTAATTATTATATAATTAATAACTACTAATTATAATTAATAATTATATTACTAATTATAATTAATAATTACATTACTAATTAACTGATTCTTTATTATATAATTAATAATTATATTACTAATTAACAAATTAATTATTATATAATTAAAAATTAACAATTAAAAATTAAAAATTATAATGAAAAATTATAATGAAAAATTATATTACTAATTAACTAACTAATAATTACAAATTATAATTATTAATTATATTACAAATTATAATTATTAATTATATTAAAAATTATAATTAATAATTATATTACTAATTAACTAATTATTTAGTATATAATAAATAATTAATAACTATAATTAATAACTATAATTAATAATTTAATTATTAATTAATTATTGTATAATTAATACTTATATTACTAATTAAATAATAAATTATTATATAATTAATAATTAATAATCAATAACTAAAGATTATAATGAATAATTATAATAAATGATCATAATTACAAATTATATTACAAATTAATTAATTATTTCTTTTATAATTAATAATTATATTACAAAATAATTAATTAATTATTATATTATAATTTATTAATAGTTATAATTAGTAATTATATTAAAAATTAACTAATTATTTTTATAAAATTAATAATTAATAATTATAAAGAATAATTATAATTAATAGTTATATTAATAATTAACTAATTAATTATCAATTAATAATTATATTACTAATTAACTAATTAATTATTATATAATTATATTACTTATTAACTAATTAATTATTTTATATTAGTAAATAATAATTAATAATTATACTAATTATTAACTAATTAATAATTATATTACTAATTAACTAGTTAATCATTAAAAATTTCTTATATGTTTAATCCATGTTTTAGTTTTCATTTATATTGGTCTTATAGTTTTCATTTTATAGGTTTTCAAAGTCACGTACTTGAAACATTTTTATGATTCAACTTGGTTGTTTTGAAACCTTATAAATTATTTTTCATCAACATTTTTTTCAAAATTCATTTTATTTTCAACTATTTATTATATATTTAATTCATGTTTTAAGTTCCATTCATATTGGTCATATAGTTTTTATTTTATAGTCATCAAAGACACATATTTGAAACATTCTTAAGTTTCAAGTTGGTGTCCTTAAAATCTTATTAATTATTATTCATCAACATTTTTTACGAAATTCTTTTTATTTTCAAAAATTTCTTATATGTTTAATACATGTTTTAATTTTTTTTATATTGGTCTTATATTTTGTATTTTATAATCTTTCAAAGTCACGTACTTGAAAAAGAATCCCACATTGGAAATGTAGAATGTTCTGTATAGGAAAGGGAGAACTCGAATCCCACATCAAAAATGCTGAAGGATTTCCCAGGTTATCCCTCTTATAAAAGAGAGTCATTAGTGAGGGTGTCTATCAGAATCCAGACTGTTGTAATGTCAGTACAGCTGGATATTAAAGAGCAGATAAATTCTTCTGAAAATTTTTGTTTTATTTATATATATATAAAGGAAAAAAAATTAAAATTAAAATTTTAAAAATAGAAAAAAGTTAAAAAATAAAACTTTCTGTAGGATGCGTGAACGGGGTTCACGCATCCTTCTTAAATTTTAAAAAGGATGTGTGAACCCTGTTCACCCTTCCCGGTGGTGGTAGATGCGTGAACGGGCTTCACGGATATTTTATACCAACTGTGCAGGATGCGCGAACCCCATTCACGAGCAGTGGCCATCGGGTGCTCAGTTTATTAGTGGTGCTTCAATCGTTTAATTTTGTATCCATTCTTCTTTTTGTTGTTGTTGTTGTCCTCTGAGACGGAATTACTGAAGGGAATAATTCATCATTTTCATTATTTACTTCAAATAATCAATCTTAGCATGTTTCTTATTCATATAATGTTCTGGTAGCAAAGAACTAGTAATCATTTTCATGACATCTACTATTAATATTATTTATCGTAATGTAATATGGGAAATTTGAAATTATTGTTGATGATTCTTGGTTTTTTGGAGCTTTTATCCTCCCATCCACTTTGATACACTGGTGGTTATAAAGGAAAATGAAAATTTTATACAGGAACCAGTGGGGAAATAAAAGAGTGGATGTAATTTTTATTATGGGTCAGAACTAATTCTCTACCCTTGGAAATGATATTGTCCACTCAATTTAGTTTGGATTTAAAAAAAATTTCTAGTACTAATGAGTGGATTCAGCATTGTTCTTATCCAATAGTAAGAAAAATAAAAAATAATGAATAAAACAACAGAAAATAAATATCTAAAAATGTGAGTACGGAATGAACTAAAAAGTGCCCTTCTTGAAAATGACACCAAATTGATGCATGGTTTATTATGGGTTCCCCATCAATCATATTTTTAACAATAGTTCAAAATAATGGTGACCATATGTCATATCTCATGGTGGGAACTAAATTAATCATTCTCCATGAAAATATGTGTAACATATTATTATTATATTAGTTTTAAATAAATAATTATTTCATTAAAATAAAAGTGTAAGCGTCTGAATTAATAAATTCAAAACATAAAATAAATAAATGAAATTAAAGAGAAAGAAAAATAAAATGAAATGAAATGAAATTTTTAGGGAGATAATGGTAATTATAAGAAAGATGTTAGTATCTCCATATCCATCTCTATTTATTAATATACTATATTATATTTCATTGGTATAATTATCTCCCACTATTTATTATGCTGGTGATTAACCCTCTTAATAACCTTAAAATGTTCATGAACCACTAACTTTCTTCACATAGTATGCATGATAATGCTCCTCTTCCGAGTGTGTATTTTCTTGTAACCTCTTAGTTGTATCCCACATATTATTTTTCTATCACCTCACACTAATAATCCATATATCAAATTATGTGGGGGAAGGGAGTTAAAAAATTATTTTAATATGGAATAACTGTGGTGTGGAAAATAAATTACACAAGAAAACACATTCCTGCCACACATAAATTATCCTTCACCATACAAACATCAACAAAATATAATTTCTGATTTGATATTGGATATGAGAACCACTTACTCCACCCATAAATCAATCAGGTCTTGGTAATCCATATATTTATAGTTAGAGATGATCTATACAATGGGATAAATATAGTAACTTTTTGGAACACCTAAGAAAATGATAAAGCACAAGAGCCTCATCCCAGTTAGTGAGGACTCGGAAAATGCATTAGAGAGACTCAAGTTCAAAACCGGGTGGAGACATATTTCAAAGGTAACTGTAGAAGTACTATAGCAGGCATTGTTCGGTATTTTAGTAGTCGGGACTATTCATCTGTTTGGGCTTTCGGGCAACCAGATTGGGCCTCGGGTCCTTTAAGTACTTTGGGCCACCCAAGGACTTTGGACCAGTAAGGCTTTCGGGCCACCTCAAGGCCTTCGGGCATCCTCATGGCCTTCGGGCCACCTAAAATGGTTCTTAAATGATTAGATATAAATTACAAAGAGTAGACTCCATATGGGGATTCAGAGAAGGCACATTCACCCGAGCAGAAGCTAAGAAGATTTTTCAAAAACGGAGGGTATGTCATTTCCATTTGGACCAGCCTGTGCTTGCACGGGAAACCTAGCCTAACAGTCATGCGATGGTGGAGAGCTGATATCATGATGAAGAAGCTGGGACGAGGAGTTCCAAGTATAGTCTGTATATTTCCCAAGACCTACGGGTCATGTAATCTCTGATCCTATGGGCCTTGTATGGGTTCACCCTCATCATTTTAAAGGGGGGTTATCAAAAATCAATAAAAAAATAAGGCCTTTGGGCCATTTGGGCATAAGAAAATGAGAAAAGTAAATTCTTATAAA
This sequence comes from Viscum album, assembly GCA_963277665.1. Classification (NCBI taxonomy): domain Eukaryota; kingdom Viridiplantae; phylum Streptophyta; class Magnoliopsida; order Santalales; family Viscaceae; genus Viscum; species Viscum album. The sequence goes on from OY728146.1 coordinate 369,834,376, forward strand.
ATATTAAAAATAATAACACAAATACACAAAAAATAAATGAAAATCAATCCATAGATAATATAATGTTGACGGAGAGAAAGATACCACCCGAATGATAAACCCAAAACACGATGGCCTCCACCATCCTTACCTAAGTGATAGCTCCCTCTCCCTTTCTCCCCCTCTATAAAAGATAACTTCACATCATCACTACTACCGATGAAACTTTTTAAACTACTTGAAAATGGGTTTATCAGTACGAAAAATATCTATTGACCTAAGGGTCATTAAAAGTAGGCCTTTATAAATTCTTTTCATAGGGTTGATAAACGGGAATTTTTACAGCACTTTTTTAGAAATGATAAACATGGAATTTTACACAGTTTTTTAGCACTGATAATTGTCAAAATTTAATAGCTCATGAAAGAAAAGTGATGATAAAAGACACCTTTATCAGTGAAAAACAAAAACTTTTCTAAAGGTTGCATTTATTAGCGATATAAAAAATAAGGATAAAGGGTACATTTATCATTGTTTGTTGTAGAGCTGATAAAATTTGATTTTTTAGAGGGATCACCATCTCCTATTTGTCAGTGCTTCTCCCCACCCTTTGTCAGCGATTTTCAACCACCCTCCAAACCTAGAATGCTCACTTCTCCCACCCCCAACAATTGTTAGTTCTCAGAAATTCCCATTTTCCAGCGCTTTTATACTACCCATCCATCTCCCTGCATTCTCCCAGATTCGAGCCTTGGACCTCCCTTATGAAATTTGAACCCTTTTACCACTTCCCCATGTTGTTTTATTCTATAATTGTCAATATATATATATATATACATAATAATTTTTTATTTATAAATTTATATATTTATATAATTAATTGTAAATAAATATTTATAAAATATATGTTTCCATGTGTGTTCTATATATATATACCTATATTTACGTAAATATATTATATATTAATATTGATTTACATATATTAGAATATATATTTCAATATATATTTCTTCATTAATACACAAATATGTGTATATAAACATTATATATAAATTTGGATAAGTATATAAATACGCATATTTTTTTATATTTGTAAAAAATATTAGATATTGTTTTAAATAAAATAGATAATAATAAATTCCCCGTGATTTATATAATTTTTTTTAAATAAATTTTCAAAATATTACTATATATTTTATTTTTAGATGTAAATTTTATACATTACATATATATTTATATGTCTACATATTTATAAATAAATTTATTCATATTTACATATAATTGTATATTTAGATATAAATTTATGATAATGTATTTATAAATATTTATTGTAAGTATGTTTATATGTTATATTTAATATGATAGTGATATATTCATAAAAATACATTTATAAATGATGTATTCACACAATATTGATATACACACACACATATTCACTCACACGCATACAAATTTATATTTTGAATTTAAACACAAAATTATTTACATATATGTACTTAATTACATTTATTTGAATATAAAAAATATTTTTTTTAATTGGGACACAAATATTCATATATAAACATTACTTGTATAGGTATATATATATATTAAATCTATTTTTATAAGGTAAAAAATGGATTAAATTTTATTTTAAATAAAATAGATAATAAATATTTATTCCCATATAGTTTATATAATTTAAAAGGAGTTTTTATGTAAATAATTATAAATATTTATTTGTATAATTAATTTATTATATGGAAATATATGAAACAATGAATATATTTAATTATAAGTACAACTAAAATATGAAAAATGATAAAATTTGAAAACCATGTTATCTATATTAATGAAATATCTAAGAATTAACTTAGTCCGAATGGAAAAAGGACCACAGTACCATCTTAAATGAAACCGAAATCCAATTGAATATTAAAAAATTAGGGTATAAAAACTAAAAAACCCATTTCTGGAGGTCTTATGGTCCTTTTGGGACCTCTAAAAATAGTGACCAGGCTCCCTCATGGTCATCATGGTTTAAATCTCTTCACTGTATTCGATTTGATATGTGGTATATCCTAACCGGACACCCATATCAAATGATATGGTTGTTTGAAGTTTTTGTAATGTTTTCAACTTATCGTAGATCGTTCAATAATTTTTTGGATTTTTCTGTCATCCAATTTTTATTAAATTACAATTAATCAACAATAAAAAAAATTATTAATTAATATTTTTAAATTTTTTCTTAAGTCATTTAAACAAAATGTATTATAAATTTAGTGTTAATGCATGTTTATTTTTCTGCAAATCATACTTAGTAAAATATATTTCATTTTTATCAATATATTATATTTATATAAATATAAATATATTTATATATTATTATATGATTTTTAATTATATTTAATTTTTTTAAAATATATATTTTTATTAGAACTAATAAAAAAAGTTGATATAGGGTTCCATTTATTAGCGCTAAAATAAAAGTGTTGATTAAGAGTAACATTTAACATTACTAAAAGAAGAGAATTTATAAAAGGTATCATTTATTAGTGCATTTTTATAGCAATGATAAAGGAAATATTTAATAGAATTTTTTTAGCACTAATAAAGGTCGCCTTAATCTGTGCTAAAATAAAAATGCTGAAAATAGAAATGTTTATCTGCATTTTTTTGGGGATGATGAAGGTTCCTTTTAGCAGTTCCAAAAAAGAGCTGATAAAGACAACCTATCATCACAAGAAAAAAACTGATAAAGGGTGCCATTTATAAATGTTTGGAAAAAGCACTGATAAAAGATATCCTTTATCAGCGCCCTTTCTCTAGCACTTATAAATGGTACCCTTTATCACTGTTTTTCATGCACTAATAAAGGTTGTATTTATCAACACTTTTAGTTAACATTGATAAATGCTATCACTGGATAACCCTAAATCTGTAGTAGTGAATGAAGAGAATACCATAGTTATTATTTCATTCCCTCTAATATTCTAACAACATAGGACCACCAAAATATCCCTACATTGTCCTCTTCTGATTTCTTCACACTATATCATGCCTCATGGAATGTGTACAAATAGATAATACAAAAATAGTTTATTTTACTTCAAATCACCTGCATGCATTCCACATGTAAAGAGATCGATCCTACAACCTCATATTGATCCTCTATCTCATTCTAGAATAACTTATGAGTCATATCTAATGAATTAATGGTGATCGGAAGTTTGTGGGTATCGTGTATGATAATAAATAAACAGTGATCATACACCAATCAAAATTAAACATAATAGAAACCCATTTGTTTCATGTACATATGACTGTAAGGGTTAAGAATGGTGGAGAAAGAGCATTTAGATACGGTGAAGTGATTCTAAGGTAAAGAGGAGTGTCTAAGGGCCTACATGGGTAAACATGGTAGCATGAAAATTTTACAACTAATTAGAAGATTCCACTGGGAAAAGAACATGAAGTTTGGTGTGATGTTGGGACTTATCTAGTCTTGTGTAAATTGGCTATATTTTTTTCATTAGTTGGGGGTCATGATTCTTGGATGATCCCATTTTCCCATATTCCAAAACTAACATTTCCCCCTATTTTATTTTACATGGCATGACTGATTCTTTTTTAACAGAAAAAATATAGGCTTTTCTGATAATATTCTAAAAATAATTAAATCAATTAAAATCATTCCTTTCATCAATAAAATTTTTATTTCTATTTTTTCAATTAAAATATAAATGTTGATTAATTCCAATTAATGTAATAAAATATGGAGTTTAAGGGTAATTTTTCTAGAGTCTTTTTTATTTTTTATTTTAAAAAATGGGAGTATGTCTTTTTTTAGTTACAGGGATACCCCATTGCCAGATCAATCAGATAACATTTTTAAATTTATTTATTTATATAATTATATTTATTTATTATTACAATTATATATACATATATATAAATATAAATTCATGCTTATAATTCTTTAAATATATTTATAATTATATAAAATAAAATAAATTTTAAAAAATAATTAAATTTATTTGGTAATATATTTTAATAATGATAAAATTATAAATATATTTATATTTATATAGTTATAAAAATATCTTCATAAATAAATATAAATTTTATTAATGCAATTATATTTTATTATAATTATATTTATATATATATTAATAATTAAATATATATATACCTATATAAATATATTTATAATTATATTTATATAAATATATTTATTGTTAATTATAATTATAAAAATATATATTTATAATGATATTTATAAATAAATATTTTCAATTATTTAAATATATATATAATTATATAAGGATAAAAAATATTATACATATTTATAAATATACATTAAATTTATTTATAAATAAATTTTAATAATAATATAATTATAAATTTATTTACATTTATATTTTTTTGAATATTTATTTATAAATACATGTTAATAATTATTAATTATTAAATATACTTATCATTTATATATATTTTGTATGTATATATATAATAATAAATATAAATAAAATTTTAAATAAATATAACTGTAATATACGTATAATTTTGATAATATTATCCTAACTCGCCAAAATTAATAATCAATAAGTAATTTTAAATTTAATTTTTTTAATTAATAATTAATCATATCATTAATAATATCATTATTATAATTATTAAGTAATAATTAATAATTTATATAATATAGTTAATATTTAATAATATAGTTAATATTTAATAATATAATTAATATAATTATAAATTTGAAGTAAATAATAACTTGTATATATTTATAAGGAAATAAAAATTCGTATAATTTTTTAAAAAAAGACATATATAATTACAAATATATTTATAGAATTGTAATTTTATATTTATAAATATATTTATAAATGTGTTTATATAATTATATTTTGAATTTATTTATAAATATATTTATATAATTATATTTAAAATTATTTTATAAATATATTTATAAATTTAATGTAAATTTATTTATAAATATATATTTTTATATAGTTATAAATATTTATTTATAAATGTAAATTTATAATTATATAACTATAATTATATGTAAATAATTTAAATATATAATTATAAATATTTATTTATAAGTATATTTATAAATAATTATATTTATGAAATTATATAAATATAAATATATTTATTTTCATATAATTATATAAATATGTATTCATAAATATATTTATACCAAACAATGAAAACCATGGGTTATAGCTCATGGTCAAGATATTTATTGAAAAGAATATAAAACTAATATAAAAGGGAAGATGATATATGAATGCATGTGACAATCCACTTCCACAAAGAGCAAAGTAGAATATTCATTTATGGGATCGACCACCACCTCTATGTCTCAAATAACATCCATTCCTCCAGATTTTAGGTTTTCACCATGCCTCAGCCTTCACTTGAGAATCAATATTTTAAATCGATTTGGTGGGATCTTTAAGGGACCGAGAACCCTATTTTGTAGCCGGACCTACCTTGATAGTCTTAATTCTTAATAATTTCCATTCATCTCTGATAAATCAATGAGTTTTTCCAAATACCTCAAGGAAAATATGACTAATGTTATATCTGTTTAAGATGTAAAGCATACTATTGAAATTTTTACCAGATTCTGATAGAGTCATAAAAATTTCATGGTCAGTTATTGCATATCTATTCACCCTCTCCTAAAAAAGATACAAAATTCCAACAATGGCCACTTCAGAGGGCTGCTCCATAGTTAAAATCAAGCCTTCCTTTGGGGGTTCCAAGGAAACCTTCTTCTCATATTCTTCTGTTGGCCCAGACATAAATGAAGGGATGAGCAAGATGACTTTTCTATGAGTGACCAACTCGAATCGGTCATCATAAATGATGATGGACTTGCCTTTTTTTACCAATTTAGAGACTAGACCAGTCTCTCTAAATTTTGTACAGATAGCTGCCTCCATCTTTATTTATTCCTTTTCTTGTGGCCACGGGTAAGTATCACTCCTACCACAGTTCTTTATCCACTTTTTATTGCATATAAGTCTCAAATTCAGTTTGACCATCAGGTAAGTGAGCATTTCTAGGAACTAAATCATTATTTCTACTCGGGATATCTCGAGTAGATAGATACACTTCAACTACAATATATACCCATGATTTAATCAAGAATGGGGACTGCTTTGCTCCATTCACACCTTATAGATGGAAAACATAATGATCTTACTTAGTAACTGAATATTTATCCTTTCTAATCTTATGAGAAGTCAACTATGACGAGTGAAAATTCATTTGGATTACAGAAACCCCTACCACTTCAGCATTAGTAGAGGATCAAATGGGATCCCTCGGATCATAAAGGACCCTCTATATTTTAGGTAGTCAATCCCTAGAAAATTTAGTATCAAAATCAGGTCCTCCTTGGAACATATCCTCCCCTTTCTAGGTGTTTCCCATCACAACACAAGAAAAATTAATATATTTTATAAAATAATAAATCTTGGCATGTCCTTTACGAGAATATATGATAAATATTATAGATCTTTTTCAATTCAACATATCATTCCCCATGATTCCACAATTTGAAAAATGCCAATATTTTTTTTCATAATCAATCCCCATCACAAATTCTAAATCATCATTTGAAATAATATATATAACAATAAGTGATGAACTCAAATCCACGTCAACCAGAAGATGAGGATAATGATCGAACCTGGCCTATTAACTCTCCCTATAAATTTTTTGGGAATTCTAATGGTCAGTGTGATTTCATATAAGATATATGGGTGAAAATATATCAATTTTAGACCATGAAAATTGACCCATATTTCAATAAAATAATTACATAACTCTTGTGGATTGATTATATAATCCCACTCCAAAATGTGAAGAACAATTAGTTTAGGAGAACTTGATCCCAAACCCCATGCTTTCACCCTTAAATCCTTATATGGGAAGAGGATGTTAAAAATATATAACCTAAGGAGATGTTTTTCCAATTTGAAAATCCAAAAATTTCCAATAGACTAGTATCTATGTTTTAGATTCTACTTGGTTTTGAAAACCTTGTTATGATATGCTGGGAAACGATGGAGTGTTTATGTTTATCTAGTCATTCCCAGATCGCATCTGGGTCGACCTTCACATGAACAAGATTCCTTTTTCACTAGGGTCCTCCAATAGAATTTTCATTGAAGATAGAGAAAGAATGGCTAGATCCATTCTTGTATTGTGGATAATCTGAAGAGATCCCACCACGAAAGATCTTCTTATTTCCACAACAGTGGTAGAAAATTTGTTACTATCAAATAACCCATGGGAAAAATTCATCATCTGAAAGAGGATCGAACGAGAAGATTATCTGAAAAAATCCATGATCACCATTGAGCCTTAGAGAGAGAGGGGCCCACATCACAAACCCATCTCTCCCATAAATATATTCATACAAATATATATTTTTAATGATATAAATATATATTTTTTCAAATATAATAAATATTCATTTAGAAATATATTTATATAAATAAAAACAAATATTTATTAAAAAATTATTTAAAAATTATTTTTTATTGATATATGATAAATAAATATTTTTAAGTATGTTTCTAGTTTAGGAACCTGGAAATCTGGTTCTGATTAGGTTTGAATTATAAAAATATTAAAAGAACTCATTCAGATTAATAATCAAGTAATAATTTTAATCATTATTTTGATTTATAGTTTTTATATAAATAATTATATAAAGATATTTAAAAATATATATTTATAATTGTATAGGTATTTTTTTAAAAAATATTTTTATTTATTTATAATTAAATATTTATATATAAATATAAATTTATTATATTTAAAAATAAATATATTTCTATTATATAAACATATAAAAATTATCATTTTTTGAATGGGAGGCAGTGGGGAACCACGTGAAGATGAATGCTGTAATTCACCAAAAATCACCAAATGAAGTGGCGTTTTTTTGGGTTCCACTAACCATCATCAATTCATCATGTGTTGGTCCCTCCCATTTACCAAATTAGACAAACCCAAACCCCATTTAAATTAAAAAAAAATTGAGATATCAAATTCAAGGAATCTTTTGGCTCTCTTCACTCCCCCACACTTCTCAATGGAAAAATTACATCCTTTCCCAATTTAGACACCCAAAATCTACTATGAGAAACTTTTCAATTTTTCTAAAAAAAATATGCATCATGTCTTATAAATGGATTTTTTCAATGGTGTAAATCTATCATATTTACATGAAAGTTATGTCTCAATTCGTGTTTATTCATGTTATGGGACCTACCTCACATAAAATTCAATTTCAATATCTTCACTTAGGAAAATTATAAATGAAAATATTCTCATACTTAGAAATGTATGTATCCCTTTAATATTGTGAAAAATCCAAATTTTATGAGAAATTTAAATTTAAATCAACCTTGAGATATTTTGAAGGAATGTTTTGTGCCTTTAGGTTAGAATATAAACATTAAAAAACAAAGGACACAAATAATAGGTTTTACTCTTAAATATAATGCATGGTTAGTTAAGTAAAACTATATGGGATACCTCGCTCATATCCACTTTCAAATGATAATCCATACTCCCCTTCAATTTTATGTGGCTCATGAGTTATCAAATAAAGTATAATAAATAATTCATTTAGAGGGTTATTAGGAATTTGGAATAGTGATTGGTCAAATTAAATTTATTCTGAAGAAGGATCTACTCCCTTTACTAGTTCTACCATGATTATTTAGTTTTCATTGGTATATGATCAAACAAAGAAGGAAGTGGAACCTCCATATTCTCTTCAAAGAACATTACCTCTATTTCCTTCATCACAAAATACCACATACCACCTCCACATACCACTTACTATAGCCACATACTGCATACCACATATCACAATCTCGTCACATCCACCTCACATTAGGGAAACAGAAACATGAATGACATAAACCTTATTCCATCCTTCTTCCATGTAAGTTCCCTAATGAATATTCACACCACAAACAGATCATAGAAACTCTATCTTTAATACATTATAGCACGTACATCATAAAATTAAACCATCATATCATGGACTATGCCTGTGATAGAAAACATAGAATGGGGAGTATTTATCCATCTATGTTTCATATATCCTAGATATTGGAAAACCACCAGGAATCCAAAACGTCACATGAGAATCAGAAGGTTACCCAACATTGGTGGTACAATATTAGAATATAACAAAAACTAAGAAGGATAAATAATAAGACACATATCCCAACCTAATAATTGACTCACAAATTAAAACTCATTTATTAAAGATATATACAACAATCCAAAAATTACCACTTTAATGGACCGATAAGAACTTCCATAAATAACTACACTGCCACTACATAAAAATCACACAATGATGATAACTTATAATTTCATCAAATCATAATTAATTTATATAAATTCCCTTACAAGACATGTTACATTCATTACTCCATAATTAATTTCAATAAACCTTTATTCATTAATCCTCATTTTATTTATATCCATGATAATTATATTTATATGCTTTCAATTCTTTTATTTCTTTTCCCTATACCGTATGTCAGTTTATCATCGATGCATTGATTAATTCCCAACCCCCATTTATTTTATCACAATCCATCCCCAATTATGATTTCATAAACCCATTATTGATTTATTAATTCTATGTTATTCCATATTAGAAGGAAACCACAACCCAACCCACAATAAAAACACCTAAGGCCATATCAACACCATGAAATCCCATTCAAATATCCACAAAAAAAACTCCACCTCTTTCAAAGCATCAACTATACCAAATATACCATCAGAACCATAATATATTAACCCATCCTCCACAATACCTGCCACACCATTCTATCACCCCAATACAACCGCGAAAATTCACTATTAATCCCACTTCTATCCCAAAAAATAATTATCATAATAAGTTGACAATAAGAAAAATTAATTTTATTAGTGAACCACATCGAAGTTAAAACAAATATCGAACATCCTTCTTTAGATAATCTCCCATATTTATTCAATTTTCATTGTATAAACATTATCAATATAAGTATTATGATTATAATTCCGTTAATTGATTTCCATTTTAAGTGATTATCTAATTACAAAAGTGATCAAACAATTAAACATAGAAAAAAAGGTTCCACAACAACACATATAAATCAATATAAAAATTAACACATGGTCTCCAAATTAAAGTCATATAAATAATATCCAACTGTTAATTACCTTTTAATTTCTTTATTCTAGTTTATTATCTTTATTAGGTTTTTCAAAGCTTCTTAACCAATAAAAGAATAAGCAGGATAATTCCAAACTACCACATGAATATAAGAAAAGATATCCTAAATCCCCTATATTAAATGTTGCCTTAATAACCACACAATTATAATTATGATAAAACATCAATCAATAACCACCAAATTTTCTATAATCCACCAAAAATTCTACCAATGAACATTATCTATTAAGAACATAAACATACATCACAAAATTCACACCAATACAACTATAATATCCTATGTAAGAAGAATGAATAAGAGGAAGGAAGGAAAAGTGGAAATAAGTAAACCTTAGTCTGAAAGAGATCGACATATGGATGAAATCAGTTAAAATACACCTATGAATGACCAAGAGATCCCAAAAATAACACAAAAGATGCATATGGATTATAGTAGGTTGAAGGAAACAAAATAAACGCAGGGGGAAACCTAAATTTAAAATAAAAACTAGAAAAAATAACAACTTATAATTAAAGGCTTGGTAATGTAGAAATAGTGGCTCAATCCTAAATTCACCACAAAATCTCCCCAAATATTAGGGAGTCAAAGTACTTAAAAATAAATAAAAACAATTATGTTCACAACTTATTTAGGGTCTTCGCACTATAACACATTATTATCCATGAATCACATTTCAATCCTTGACCACAAATTTAAATCCAATGACTCCAAAAAAATCCATAAAATTAAATATCCACCACGGCTCAATAATCAGAAGAATGGAAGAATCAAAAAAACTTCTTCCCACAATTCCATGACGAAACACTCATCTCTATGATATATCAATATTAAAATAATATTAAACAGTAACCCTTCATGTTATAACCTATGTCAGAAAAAACCTTCCATGATTTTTACAGTAATCTAGCTACCCTCACTTTGATTTTCATTGTATAAAACCACCCCCCTCAAATTGATAAATGAGGTGGTATAGAGAGGTAGGGATGGGAGTTTTGATTTTTAAATACCACCATAAAACAGCTGATAATATATGGGATTGGGGGTTGTTTCAAGAAATAAAATGTTTGTTCTCCCCATTAATTCCATTAATCAAGAAGTATATCATTAGCAATAACTTCTCCCATTATTTATAGTATGGGTGAGGTGTTTATCCATCATTATAGTTAGATATTTTTTGTTGGTTTTTTCCTTGTGAATGTGAGAGACTATTTGAACCTCACCATACATAGTGATACTTCTATTATTCTATGGGTTTTTACCCATTTTCATTTGTGTTTTTTTCATATTACATTTGATGTCATTTATTTTAACCATTTTTAACTTTATTTTATCTAAGTATTATATCCCCATTTGATGGAAAATAATTTTTATCCAAGAAATTTACATTGGAGTATGATTTTGGAAAGGTGTTTTTAAAATAATTGGGGTGAAAAAAATTATCATAAATTTGAGAATGCATTGTGATTACAACTTTGATTGATCTTTCAAATAATTAATAAATTTATTGATATTATTAATATAGCTTTGTCAAAATTTTACTATTCTAGAATAATATAGTACACAAATAGTGGTGAAATTAGGGATTGAAAATTCAAAAATAATAATTTTCAATTTTGAAAAATAATTATGAAAGAGATTTTGTGGAATGATAATTGTTTACTGAAAAATAGTGAATGATCGATAGTCTGAAATATGGGAAATTGAATGACATAGTCCAAAATTTAATTTCTAACATCTATTGGGATTTGGATAAAAGGTCATGGCATGAATTTTATAGAGAAGGAGTGTGTAATAAATTAGGTATACATATAAAAACTATACAAGGAAAATTTATTGAACAAAAAAAATTACCTCAAAGATGAAATTATTTTAAATTTTAGAGTAATTATCTATAAAAACCTCATCAACACCCTAAATACCATGTTCTATTATCTCATGATGTTGGGATATTAAATAAGGGATATTGAAAATGTGAAGACTCTTCTCCAAATATTTATCAATTTCTATGATCATCTCACCATTAACCACACCAATAATATCATAATAGTTATATTACTCTTTATTGGTGTTGTAGTTTTAGTTCACAAAAAATAAAGTTAGTGAAAAAACAAGGAGGATAGATAAAGAACTGTACACTAAATAGAGGATTTCTCAACTGAGAGTAAGGACTACAGAGTAAAAATATAGTGGGATATGAAATCATGGAAGTTTTAAGTCTAGGAGAAATAAAAGGAATATCACAAATTATAACTATAGAAATAACGGCCACATCAAGAAGGATTGTCTGAATAATAATAGTGGTCGAAATAACTTATATTGAAAAGTGGAAAGTAATTATGTAACGAACCTGAATTCTATCAATGATATTTCCCTCCATATGTTTATTTAATATAGTCTAGATCACATAAAATCACTTATAGAACAAAATACAATGATTATAAATGAATAATTAATCAAATAAGAGGAATTTATAGAAATTAGGGAACCTCAACCAATAAAATAATAACTTTACCTTAGAAATAGTAATATGAACCTTATGAAGAGTAAATCAGCATAATGAATAGTAAAATAGCCCATGAAATTATAAAAAAAATTGTGAACCATATAATTTAAAGTATCATATATTTATATCATAGTCTAAGTAAGTGAATATTTTAGAAATTATTAATTAAGTTTTGATGTTTTTTAAGTCATGAATATTTATGTACAACATAAAAATTAATAAAATAATTTAAAAGAAATTTTATTTTCATTAAATGAATTTATAAATTAAATTTTTTTTGTCTTATGATTTCAGGATACTTTTATGAGACCTTATATAATATTCATACTGTTATAATATCAGTTATAAAATTAAAATCTGTATTTTTCAGAAAAATGATGATTTTAATTAAAAATTAAAATTCTCATAATTTTAAAATTAATTTCATAAAATAGATTTCATTTTTTAATTCCAAGTGTCAAAAAATTGTTTGGGTTAATTTTTGGGATTTTTCTAAAATACTTGAATTTTTTGTGTATAGTAAAATACGAAAATTTATGATAAATGTTGAATACTAGAATTATGGAGTCATATATGATGTATGGATGATGTAAGCCCATAATATTTAACTCTACATAATTATTTTAATAAATATAGTTATAATGCTCAAAATGTTCATAGTCTTGAGGCAAAATAATAAATAAATTAACAAAATATTCATAAAACACCCCTCTCCTCCACTATAAACACCCACCCCACAGCCCCTTCACCTCAAACCTTCAAAGAATTGAGACTTCTCAAATTTCTTCCCAATAATATTCTTAATAACCTCCCCCATGTCCGTGAGCTATTTTTCTCATAAAAATACTAAACCATTTACCTATAGAGGTTCTCAATGAGGAGAATTCAAGATGTAAAATCATCTTCCTTTTCCTTTTAATGTCTTTTCAATTTCTTTTATTTTATTATTATCTTCTCAAATACACTCCCAAAAATATCCTGAAACATACATTAACTTAATTTTATTGTAATTTTATTATGCTAATTTAATAATCCATAATAAATCACCTTATCCTCTCCCTAATATTCAAAAAATGGACGCCATGATCATTATGTGTTGTTTCATTACCTTCAAGGATAAAAAGTTTTTATTTTCCTTAATAGTATTAATTGTTTTTCATAAAACCATATTATTGGTTGAAACATATTATAAAATTTATATTATAACCCTTTTATGTTATGTATGTAACATATTTACATAATATTAAACTATAAAACAAAATGACTTTGTTATGATTAATAATCGTCATAATAATCTAAATGATTTTCACTAAATGTATTATCTAAACGTTTATCATAATATTTTGGAAATATATATATATATATATATATATATATATATATATATAACTATACTTAGGTATGTTCATTAATAAAATATATTTCCAATTCTATATAATTTTACCCAATTTACATGAACTCCATTACTTATAAACAAGAGAACTGATCTTGAAACCCAAGAAAATGAACAATATGGAATGATGAAATTAAACACTGTAATTTATCAATAGGGATATAAATGGACTTAATAAAATAATAATAAATATAATAATTGTATAAAATTTTATGATTTAAATAATTAATATATTTAATTTGATTACCTAGGATATTATTTTCTAGTGTAGAACACATTCAGACATAAGGTAAGGGATTCTACCCAAACTTTCATTTTCCTTCAAGTTATTCTTTCACTATCATTACCCAAATTATTAATTATTTATTTTTGTGTAATTATTATATATTTTTTTTATATTTTCCAAAATTATATATCTAAATCATTTCATCTTATTTTATGGGGAATCATCTTTTACAAGGTTCCCTTGTCAATTATTCTCGATACGCAAGCCTGATTAAACGGAATGTCTCGATTTATTACCCATTATCAAGTACCATAATTAATATATTTTAAGACATAATTATTTTTATATAATAACTAATTTTTTCATGAATAACTATAATTCTTAATTTCTATTTTTATACAAACAATCATGACAAATACAAATGATATTTCCCAAAGAACTCTTCTTTGCAAAGAAAAAGGGTATTTCTCTCAAAAATTCATCGATGATTTTATTAGAGTGTTTTCATCTATTTAAACACATCTATTTAATTTTATTCTTTTTTGAGGCTTATCTCTTATATTTATAATCCATCATATTTTTTTAAATGTTTTATGATCATTTTGACTATGGATGTGCTATCATGATATAATTCACCATAATACTCAGAATGAATTGTCACTATTCTTACATATTGAGGATAGTTATTTAAATTTATTATTTATATGTTGTTTTTGTTTATCCCAGTTCAAATGATGGATACATTGGACATAGTATGATGTGGGTGGGCCCTGCTATATCCCCTAGATGCATAAGTAGGCCCCATGAGACAAACTACACTGGGTAATTATCCATTATGCATGGTGTGTTGGTCGAGGCCCAGATGGTATGTTTATGTTGTCCATTATTATGAATTCCATCACTATGAGACAAGTAATTGATATTCCAAGTTATTATTTTATTATTATAATATAACTGGTTATGTTTTATTATGGAATCATTTAATAAGCTTTTATTTTTTCCATTTTATGCTCAAAATTAGGTTTTATTGGCCTATATTTTTAGTGATTCACCATGTATTATTGTTTATGCTTATGATAAATTCCACTATATTATATATCCTTGCAGATATTTAAAATCACCCATTTTATATGTTTTATTTTTCCCCAAGATGTGATGATGAATATTATGAATGACTTGCAGTGATAATCATGGAATAATGGATGCTTCCAATGGAATCACTATATTTTATTTCCTTTAAAAATGTAATTTAAAACTTATGTTTGTATGTTGTTTTCCAAAACCTCTAAACTATTTGGTACTTTAGTATAAAAATTTCTTATATATTATTACAATGTAATGAAGTAAGGTACTGACTCTGCAAAACTGGCAGCTGGGTCTCTACAGTTGGTTTTAGAGGAAATTTATTAGAAAAGCTGAAAAAGATATTTAGAAAACATATATTAGGTAACATAACTCTAATATAGAATTCGAGGAAAAAAATATAAGCACATCCTTGAATTTTGGTAAGGTATAGATTATGTGTATCTTCCTAGAAATACATCCATATTGGGATACTATAAGTGGATGTGGCTCTGGAACAGATGTACCTAGGGATGAAAATTCTGACAAGGCATCCCGGGCCTGACTCGAGGTAACCTGGTACAAAAAAATGGACCTTATTATGTACATGGTTTGACACTCATTAGGGATATTCTCAGGATAAGTCACATTTTTCTTTACAAACCATTATGAAGGATTTAAAATTAAATATGTCCCACAATAATCCATGTTTCAGATTATGAGATTAATTGTGCATATATTTTCAATTTATGTTAAGTATTTTTTTCATTTAAAATTATACATTATGATTGACAACCTAATATCATGTATGAAATTATTTATAAATGGTGCGTAGTGGAATGAATAGGAACCGTATCAATGAATGTATCCCATGTAGGGATTTCCCACCTATAAAATATAATGATATTAGTATTGGAGATGCAACTAGTGTTGAGATACTTATAACTACACTGGGTAATCTAAATTAAGTTTTGAACAATAACATTACCCATACAGAGAATCCTGGTCCAAAATGTGGCGGAGAAATCTTATACCACTTTATAAGACAATATCCTCTGTAATTTTATGGGACTAAAAACCCATTTTTAGTAGATCATTGGATATATTAGTTAGAAAATATATTTCTCAAATTGGGTTGTAATTAATGGGATAAGGTTTCCATGGTAGTTTATCTTCTATTGGGAGATGCTGACTAAAGGTGGTCATTAATGCAATACATAAATTATGTGTAAGAAATTAAAAATATGGAATGTATGGATTTTACGGAAATTTTTCTAGAAGAATATTTTCTTCATGAAAAGTAAGAGGATATGGAGAAGAAATTATTGTGTATAAAAAATATGGAGGATGTAAACTTTGAGAAGTATGAATCTAAGTTTACAAGGATAGAAAGACATGTCATCTACTACATACATAATACATGGAGCAAGATTTATACATTCTTTGAAGGTTTAAAACCAATCCTCCTAAGGGAACTAGTCTCCAAAAATTTGTCATCATAAAAAGATACAATCTCAGGTGCAATCAGGATAGAAAAATAATTCTCTAAGTCTTGTGACATTGAAGGAAGGAAATAGAAGAAGAGATTTTCTGAACACTCTGTAAAATTAAATAATGTAATGTGGAAGAAGGGAAAAGTTGATTTTCTGTCTGTTGATAATTCTGGGAAGAAACGCCCTGGTACTTTACTGAAGGGAATGGTAGTTTATTACAAGTGTGGAGAAAATTTCCAACAAGAACTTTATTGAAAGGGAAATATAGAATCTACCAATGTTCAATGCTAAAATTTCCTAGAGATAGTACATTATGAAAATAACTATCCTATTTGATAAAGAAACATTCCCCAAAGGAGGTCATGGGAGAAAATCCAAGCTTATACAGTCACAACTATAGAGCATGAAGTTCCTAATGAAGTGGTGGTAGGTACTTTAATCATTTCCTCAAAATTATCCAATGATTTATTTGATTTTGGATCATAAAATTCTTTTATATGTTCCTAGTTATCCTAGAAAACTAGATATTTCCCTTTTTAATTAATAAAATATTTTTCAGTCAAAACACCTAAGGGAAGTATAACTATAACAAAGATGTTTCAGTTTGTACCCTTTATAACACATAAACATTATTTAGTTGTTAACCATGTCATAATATCTATTATTACTTTTTAATAATCCTTAGTATGGACTAGATATCAAAATATGATGGGAAACTATATTTCCAAAATAAGGAAGTCACAATTTGTTATGAAACTATAGAATCCATTATTTTCAGAGAAGAAACGTTCTCATCTGGTTCTTATCGAGATCCACCCAATGTAGCTCTTATAAATGATATTTTTAGGGAGTTAGAGAAATCATTGTCTGCAAAACATTAAATTTTAGATGTACCTATTGTGAAAGAATATATTGATGTATTTCCAGAAGATTTACCCAGACATAATCCAGAGTAAGAAGTTGAGTTCTCTATTGATTTGATTCCTGGTTCTAGACTTGTATCAAAGAAACTTTATATAATTGGTAATGAGGAATTAGTATAACTGAATAAACAACTAGAATAACTGAGTGATAAAATTTTTATTCACCACTAGGGTTTCTCCAAGGGGATCCCCTATTCTCTTTGATAATAATAAAGATGGATCCATGAAGCTGTGAATTGATTATATAGAAATAAATGCTATTATAATAAAGAAAAAGTATCACATGCCTTGCATTGATTCTTTATTTTATCAACTTCAGAGAGATCCATACATTTTGAAGACTGGCCTTTGATCTGGATATCATTAGTTGCATGTGAGGAAGGAATGTATTCCAAATAAATCATTTAAAATTGGGTATGGACTATACAAGCAAACAATAATTCTATTTGGACTCACTAATGTACCCTCTTTTTTCATGGATCAAATTAATATAGTTTTTAAGGAATTTCTTGATAACATTGTTGTCGTATTTACTAATGATATCTTGATATACTAAAAATATATAAATTATATGAGAATCACTTGTGGATTGTTTTTAATACACTTAGATGAAATGAATTATATGGGATGTTTAGAAGGTGTGAATTTTGGAATTAATAAGTTTCTTTTCTTATCTATATTGTCTCTAAGGGTGGAATCTCAGTTGATCCTATAATGAAAAAGGCCATTTCGAAATTCCTTAAACCAAAAAACAAAACCTATGTACGTAGTTTTATTGGTCAAGTAGTTTATTTTCAACGTTTCATTCAGAAGATCACCCAATTATCTAACTCATTAACAGAACTTACTCATAAAGGGGTTAAGTTAATCTGAAAAAAAGAATGTGAATAACATTTTAATTAATTAAATATGATATTAGTGAATTCTCTAATCCTGACTCTACCATCAGGAAATTGTGGATTTATAATTTATAGTGATCCATCAATGAAAGGAGATGTTTTCTTACTTATGTAGAATGATATAGTTAATGAATAAACTTAAGGGAAGTTAAAAAAACATGAATAGAACTACCCAACACATGATCTTGAGTTAAATACTATAGCCTTTGCTAAAAATATACAGAGAAACTATCTCTATGGTGAATTTTATGAGATATATACTGATCATAAGATCCTAAAATAAATATTATCACTTGTAGAACTCAATATGAGGAAAATTATGTGGCTCTAACTACTCATGGATTATGATTGTACAATACTCTACCAACCTACGAAGGAAAATAAGGTAGTAAATGTATTGAGAAGGAAGGATTAATGAGTTCTGAGAAAAATAAGGATTTATGAGGACCTTATATGTGGATCTAGAAAATATAGATATGATAATTATCATGAATGTTGAAACATCATTATGTTTTCAATTGGTTTCCCAACTATCTTTATTGGAATGTATTAAAAGTTATCAGTCTATTGATGGAAATATTCAAATGAAAATTAATGTTGTGAATAATGGTAAGTTGGAAGAATTCATCTATGAGTGTAGATTTTTGAAATTTGGGGAGAGTATATGTTTTCCCTCTATACCTAAGCTAAAGAGGGAGTTATTGTATGATTCTAATAGATAAAATTTCTCTGTACACCCTGGTGGAACTAAGATGTATGGATAATTGAAGAACATTTCTTGTTGGATAAAATGAATCATGAAGTTGCCTATTATGTATCAAGATGGTTAGCCTATCAAAAAGTGATGGATAGCAGACAAAATCCATGAGGATCCATGAAACCTCTGCCCATTCATGCATGGAGATTTGATGGAGTTACTATGGATTTTGTCACTAGATTACAAAAATCCACAATAAATAATGATGTAATATGGGTAATTGTTGACCAACTTATCAAATATTCTCATTTCCTCTCTATAAGGGAGGATTTTCCTCTAGAGATCCCTACAGTACTCTATATTAATGAAGTTATAAAATATCATGTAGAAGCTCTATCAATTTTGTTTAATCATGATCCATAATTTACATCAAAATTATGGAATGGTTTCTAGAAATATTTTGATAATAAGCATCATTAGAGTACTGCTAACCACCCTCAAACTCATGGGCAGTCAGAAAGGATGATCCAAATATAGGACAATTCATTTATATCATTATCTCTTGACATTCACGGTACATGGAATCAATATTTACCTTTTGTGGAGTTTTATATCAATAATAGTTTCTATTCAATTATTCAAATGGAACCATATGAAGTGTTGTATCGAAAGAGATGTCCTACACCAACATTTTTAGATGAAGACGGTGAAAGGAACCATGTATGCCTTGAGCTTGTGGAGGAAATAACAGAGAAGGTAAAGTCTATTCAAACCAATATCAAAGTGCCTCAAATTATGAAAATGATCTATTTCGATAATTGAAGAAATGATTTGGAATTTCAAGTGAGAGATCCTGTTTTCTGGAATGTATCTCTATTGAAGGGTGTTATATAGTTTGGGAGCAAAGGGAAGTTGATCCCCTATTACATTGATCCTTTTCAAATTATAGATAGAATTAGTGGTTTATATTATCATTTGGTTATGATTCCTTGCCTTTCTAATATATAAACTTTTGTCTATATCTCTTTGATATGGATGTACCATCCAGACCCAACACATGTACTCAATTCAGAAGGAATAGAAGTGGAACCTGATTTATCTTATTGTGAAGAGCCAATCCCGATTCTAGACACTAAAGAACAAATGTTGATGAATCGAATGACTAGACTACTAAAGATACACTATCAATAAAACTAAATTGAAGAGGTGACATGGGATCCTAAGGTACTTATGATAAAGATATTCCCAAATCATTTTATGAGGTGACATTCTGGAAATTTGGAAGATGAATTTTTTATAGGAGGGATAATGTAAAGGATCAACATTCTATTAATGAGATTTCCCTTCCTATTCTTATTTCATATAATATAGATCATATAAAATCACTTATTGAACACATTACAAACATTATAATTTAATAATGAATGAAATAAAAGTTATTTCTAGAAATTAATAATCTTATACCGATAAAATAGGAACTTAACCTTAGGAATAATATTATGACCCTAATGAATAGTAAATCGACATAATGAATAGTAAATTCACCCAGGAAGGTGTAAATAAAATTTAGGTTCCTTAAAAATTAATGTATCGTATAGTTATATCATAATATATGTTGATGAATTTATTAAAAATTATTAATTAAGTGTTTGTATTTTTATAAGTAAAAAATATTTAATTAAAACAATATATTTAATAAAATGATTTAAAAGAAACATAATTTTCATGAAATATATTCCTAAATTAATTTTTTTTATTGTGATTTTATGATAATTTTATGAGACCTTAGTTAAATTTTCAGAGTGTTATAATATGAGTTATAAATTTAAAGTATGTATTTTTCATATAAATGATGATATTAATTAAGAATTAAAATTCTCATATTTAGAAAATTAATTTCCTAAAATTTAGTTAATTTTTTTATTTCCACACATCAAAAAATGGTTTGGGTTAATTTTTGGGATATTTCTAAAAACATGATTTTTTTTGTGAATAGTAAAATACGATAAATTGTGATAAATGCTAAATACTTGAATTGTGGAGTCATAGATGATGTATAGTTGATGGAAGCCCATAATCTCGGACTATCTATAATTATTTTAATATATTTAGTGATATTTCATAATTTATTCAAATTCTAGATCCAAAATTATAAAAAATGAATAAAATATTAAAAAGACACCCCTCTCCTCCACTATAAATACCACCCTTCACAACCCCTTATGCGCACACCTTCTAATATTTGGGCCCTATCAAATTTCTACCCAATAATCTTACCAAACCCTACCCCACATTTTATATCTCTCTATGTCATAAAAATCAAAAAATAATTTCCCCAAGGAGGTTCTCAAGGTGGAGAATTCTAAAGGTAAAATCATCTTCCATTTCCTTTTATTTTTTTCATGTTCTATTCTTTTATTATTATCTCCTCACACCCACAAATAAAAATTGATTGAAAACACCAATACCATATATTTACTAGAATTCTATTATGCTAATTTAATAATCTAACATCAAGCACCTTATCCTCTCTCTTTTATTTTAAAAATGGAAACGTCATCTGTGAGGTATTATTTCATTGCATTCATGGATGAATTTTTTTCATTTTCATTCATTATCATCAATAATGTTCATAAAACCATTTTAATAGTTGAAACAGATTAAAAAATAATATTATAACACTTTCTATGTTCTGGATGTACCATATTTAAATAATACTAAACGATAAAGAAAAATGAGTTCATTATGATTAATAATCATCATAAAAATCTAAATGATAATCATTAAATGTCTTTTTTAATGATTCATCCTTATATATATGAACAAAACAATATATAAAACCAAATATATTTCTTTATTTTAATTAATATCATATAATTATAATTCTGAAGAATTGTACCTATTTTAAAAGAACTCCATTACTTATAAACAAGCCAACCGATCATGAAAACCAATAAAACAAACGCTCCGGAATAATGACGTTAAACTCTAAAATTCATATATAAGGCCTAAAATGAACATAATAAAACTATAATGAATCTATTATATGTATAAAGTGTTCTGGATTAATTAATTAATGGATTTAATTTTATTATCCCTGACATTATGGTCAAGTTCATAACACATTCAGACATAAGGTAAGGGATTCTTCCCGAAAGTTCATTTTGGTTCGAGTTATTATTTCACTATCTATATCACCAATTATTACTTACTTATTTTTGTATAATTATTATATATATTTTTATATGATCTAAACTCATATATACAGATCATTTCATCTTTAATTTATAAGTAGATACATGTTTTATAATGTTCCCTTTTTAATTATTCACGATACGCAAGCCCGATTAAAGGGAACATCTAGATTTCTTACCCATTTAAAAGTATCATCCTTAATTTGTTTTAAGACACCAATAATTCTATAAAATATCTAATTTTTTCATGAAAAAACTATATTTTTTCATTTTTAGTTTTATACAAACAATCATGAAAAATACAAATGATTTTTTCAAAATAACTCTTCTTTGCAAAGTAAAGAAGTGTATTTATCTCAAGAATTACAAGATGATTTTATTAAAAGTGTTTTCATCCTTTTCAATACATATGTTGAATTTTATTCATTGTTTATGTTTATCAATTATTTTTATCATCCACCACATTTTATTTAATTGTTTATTATGAGTTTTAAGGAGGATGTGAAATCTTGATACCATTCACCATACTACTCAGAATGGTTAGTGACTATGTTTATATATTGAGGAAATTTATTTAAATTTCATAGTTATATGTTTTTATTTTCATATATATTAATATGGGGAATTAATTAGACTTATTAAGTTGTGGTTGGTCCCCACTATATCCTCTTGATGCATCAGTGGGTCTAATGAGACAAACTAGACTACGTTCTTACAAAATATATATGGTGTCTTGGCTGAGGCCTTGATGGTAATTTTATGATGTCTGACATTATAAATTACCTAACTATGAAATAAGTAACCAATATTCCATGTGATTATTTTACTAGTATAATATCCAAGGTTATGTTATATTATGGAATTATTTAATCATCTTTTATTCCTACCATTTTATGTTCAATATTTGTTTTATTAACCTACTTCATAATTTATTCACCATGTCTTATTGTTTATGTTTATGATATCTTCCAGAGTATTATTTTCCTTACTGATCATTTTAGATCACCCCTTCATTGTGTTTTATTTTTTCTAGGATGCGAAGATTAATATTATGAATGACTTCTGGGGATAATCTAGGAGCTATGGATGTTTCCAATGGAATCTCAATATTGTATTTCCTTTCAATGTTTTAATGTAAAACATATGTTTTTATCTGGTTTTAAAAAACTACTAAACTATTCAGTCCTTCAGGAAATGAATTCCTTATTTATTATGATAATGTAATAATGTTACACACCATCTCCAGACAACTAGGTTCGGGGTCCCTACAACTTCTAACAAAGGTGATATTCTAGTTGGAAAATTAGTGATAGATTCTCGATGTAAGGTACTGATAAACTATAAATGAATAATTTATTGGATAAAAATGTGGCACATGATGTCTCAATGGGATTATTTTGATCAATATGAACCTATCCTAGAAAGATTTTGGTCTATGGGGAATGATCACACCATGATGATCAATGGATTTGGTACTGTCAAATTAAGGATCCATGATGTTATGTTATGGATCATCCAAGGAGTATTAAATGTGAAGTCATTAAAGGATAATGTATTTTATTTTGGATAATTTCAATACATCTGGTTCCAAACTCACACGGATAAACGAGTGGTGAATATTGTGAAGGTTGTGCATATTGTTTTGAAGGACAATAAAATTTCAAATAACCTATATGTGATTATGGGTGAATAATATAAGGATAAATATATATATTTCACTTGAAATACCTATATGAAAGCATGGATAATGTCATTATATCCAAATATTATCCATATTTTTAATGAAAATTAAATAATATCACTAAGAAAAAGTTTTTTATTAGTATTAAAAGGGAATCATTGTAATTTTTGGAGAAATTGTTTTAGAAAAGAAAAAAAATTTAATGTTTGAATCATTAATGATAAAGAGAGGGGGGGTATTAAAATTAATCCATACCAAAATTAGAATGAATTATTTATATGCTCAATAGGATTAATGAAATTTGTATCATTTTTTGATGATCATTCCATGAGATGTTGGGTGTACCCAATCAATAGGAAGGAGGATGTCTTTAAAGTATTAAAATAATTTAATGCATAAATAGCATGGATCTAGAAAAAGGATTAATCATTTGAGGAATAAAAATGGTGTATAATGTAAAAGATAATATTTTGAAAGTATTTTTTAATTGGAATACATCAAGATAATGTTTACAGTTCCATACACCCATTAATAGAATAGTGTGGTAGAATGGATTTATGTAACCATATTGGAGAGAATAATGGAAATTTTGAATACACTAGGAGTCGTGAAAAATATTTGGGTATAAAAAATGAAGATTTAATATTATATGATCTAACAATATCATTCAGTGGGGATTGATTTAAAAATATATATGGAGACATGGAACTAGAAAACTGCTAACTATTCTCAGTTACATACTTTTGGATATCATATGAATACACTATTTAATGACCTGGAAAGATCAAAACTGGAATCAATATCTAGAAAATATAATTTCTATAGATATAATAAGTTTTTGAAGGGTTATAATTTATTGGACCCCAATACCTAAAAAATTATCATTAGTATATATGTCATTTTGGTAAAAGATAAGGTGTAAATGATGATTAATAGAGACATGGTGAAAGAGCGTGATGATACTAAAACAATTAATGTGAATGATATGCTAAAATAAGAACATGTTCACTCTAAAACATTAACAGATCATAATGATCATGTATTGGTTGATTCTAGACCACGATGGTAAACTCAGGAGAAAAGACCACCAATATGACACTCAAACTATGTCATTAAGAGAAATATTAAGTAATTATTATTAATGGGGGATAGTGAGTCATCTTATTTTATGGAGGTTCATCGTAGTCTATTGTATCATCCTTGATAGTAGAAATATTGGAGGGAATTGAATCCATGTTCGAGATCAAGATGTGGGGTCTTATTCTGTTACCTCATAGGAAGAAGTCCATCACAAAAAAATATCTGTTGTTTTAGATAAAAAAGAATGGAAATGGCCAAATTTGAAAGATAACATATGTGATCAGTGGTAAAAAGATATTATTATAAGGAAGGTATTAATTTTAATGAAGAATTTTCTACTTTTGTTAGATTAATGATTGTTCAGGTTGTTTCATAGATGTTTTATGTATAAAATTTACATCTAGAGCTAATATATGTGAAGAAATATTTTATTTTTAGTGATCTTGATATATAAATCTATAAGGTATAGAAAGAAAAGTTTACATAATAGTTATAATAGGACATTTTATTCATGTTTAATAAATCATTTTATACTATAAAGTAAGATCCAATTAATTGTTATAATTTTTTTGATATCATGATCTTTAGATAATTTTTTTTGCGTGCTTGTTAATATTTCATGGTTTTAAATGGTTATTACATTATAAATTTTTCTAGTGAATGTGGATGAAATGATGGTTGAAGGCCCCAACAATGATCATATTTTGAATATTAAGGCATAATGTTCTTGGGAATTTGATATAATAGACTTAGGACCATAAAACAATATTATTTGGATGAAAAGTTTTCGGGGAGAAAATTATTTTAATAGTTGAACATCATAGAATATTTTCTTGAGGAAATTCTTGATATGATTTAACATGAAAATATATAATCTAATATATACCATGTTCCCACTAATTTAGATTTATCCTCTATGGTTAGTAGTTAAGAAAAGAGGATGGAGATTTATCTTGTACTATATACATTAGCAGTGGTGACTCTTATGTTTGATATGGTTTTTACTATATAGGAAATGACATAAGAAATGGGGGAAGCCAATTGGTATATACAAATCAATGATGAATGATTTGGAACATGGTGAAGATAATCATATGACATAATAAAGAGACCTTAGATTCGGTAATATGTTTTAAAGGATTAGATTTCTCTATCATAGGTTATATTTGTAACACCCCAAAATTTTAATATATGATTACCTTCAAATTAGTCATTGTGTTTGATATCTTTCTCAACACATGAACCTAAAAAAAATGAAACTGTGATATGTTTAGACCATTCAGCACATAGATATTGAATATATGGAATGAATAGTATTAACCACATTATGAATTATAATTTAAAAAGAAATAAATCCTTCTTATAATATGAATTAAATTCATTTACATTACCTAAAATTATTAATAAGATCATTGTTTTGTAAAAAATGTATTTTTTTTAAAATAATTTTAATGAGATGTGAATTTCTATTTTAGGAAAAATATAATTAATGGTAATATATTATGTCTTATATTAACAATTTTTTATGAGAAATTTAGTAATTAATTGATATTAAAGTAAACTAATTATAGTAAATATTTAAAATTTTTATTTTATAATGAAAATGTTTTTAATTATATTTTTTTATTATATTAGAAAATTTAATTTATTAATTTTTGAATTATAAATTAATAAAAATAAACATTATTTTTAAATACCTTGTATAAAAATTACATATTAAGAATTTTTAATCTTTTTCTAAAAAGTTCGGTTTTTATTAAAAATAATATCGGTTTAACAAAACTTCTAATTTGATTGAATTTATAATTAAATAGTATTTACGTTTAAGTTTTAAAAAAACATACTAAGAAATTAAATTTAAAATAAAATAAGATTATTATGAATTTAAAAATATTGTTTGAACTTAGAAACCCTATTGAAAAAAATTTATCAATAATTTAAAATGTTACATTACTATAAAAATTGTCTTTGATATTTTCATTTAATCATGTTTTTTCAAGGGGTATTTGATTTTGGATTACATTAAAATACTCATAAACCTTATTTTATATAATATATGAATTTTTTTTATTAAAAAAATTATCCATGAAAATTTTATCTTATATATACTTTTAAATTATAAAATTTCATTTCTATAAAAACTGTTTTTACATGATTATGTGTATTTATTTTAAAATTAATAATTCACAAAATTAGAAGTTTTATTTAATAAATTTAAATTTAAATTTTAAATTATAGGTAAAAAAATATTTAAAATATTAAATATTACTCTTTTTCATTAAATTTAATTATTATTATTAGAAACTAATTACCAATGTAAATGTAAATTAGGGTAAAAGAAAAAAAAGATAAACCAAAAAGTACTAAAAAAATTAAAGTTGACTCAAAATTGAGATTTTGATGTGAGTTTCAATAAACACTCACCTTCCTATCCCCATTTATCCATGTTATGGCCTTTGACAACAGAACAATAATCTTACATTATTGAATATATAAGGGTTACTCTCAAATTTTACCCTTCCCTTCACTTATAAAAGGGTTACATTTTCACCACATAAAAAAATTATACTTTTAATATGAAATTTAAAATATACAATTCTATCCTATTATAACATTCTACCATTTTAAAAATATTCCAATCACCATTAGTTATCATAATTATTTCATTTCCAAGGATACTTCCTTGGAAAATTCATGTCTCTGATGTTAGTATTGTAAACTAATTATCCTTCTTTTTTAATTATATTAATTACAATTTATTATAGAATAAATAATATATTTATATTAGTATAATTTATATAATTTAATTTTGTTTTATTAAGTTTGTTTTTATTTGTTAATTCATATACATCACCCATTAGGAAAAATACCATTGTTCGTGTGTTGTACGGACAACCGCCTCTATAATATAATGTGTTTAATTTTCCTTCATTTCCTTAAAAGGATTTATATGAGGATATAATTAAAATATAAAAATTATTTTTATTATGTCATTAATTTTATTTATGAAAACAATATGATTTCATTAATGATATGATCAATAAAGGATCATCATTAATTTAATCATTTAAAATTAGTTTACTAAGAGGATAAAATTTTATTCGTATTGTGTAATGTTTTAATATACATAATTTATTCTTATAATTACATGTAATCCCTATGTATATAAAAATTAAAAAAATATCATTACACTTCTGGTATAATGATATTACAACTAAACCATATCATCATTATCCTTTAATCATGATAGGATCATGTTTGGGTCAGTTTAACCACTTACTTGAACAATAATATACATTGAAGTCATAGATGAAAATGATAACTTATATTATGGAATAATATGATATAATAGTGTAAAAATGGTTTTTTATTATCATGTTTTAATATAAATATTTAAATGACAAATTAATAAAACACCCTTTGATTATTAAGAAGCCTGTAAATATTCCTATAATCGATTTTATCATTGATAAAGAATGAGACATTCATGAAAGGAATTTTAAATATATTAAATAATTATATGAAATAACTATAATAAACTCTAATGACCTTGTATGGATGAACATTGAATAACAAATGAATATATACAATGCTATTATGAAACTAGTACAAATGATCAAAACTATAAACACCAAATGTGGAAAATTGTAAGAATTTATTTAGAGAATGACTACATATGAAAATTATAAACGAAAATTGATATGATTAAGGTTGTGAATTATGTTATTTTTATAGATATTTTTATAGAGGTTAAAGTACATTCGTTAGTGTTTGAAAAAGATTTGAGTATTTTCATCTCAAATTCCACTCTTCAATACAAGCTTGGTATTATGCCCCTAATTTCATTTATGTGGTGTGTATAATTCCTACTATATATAACATTTCATGAATTAAATTTAAATTATTTTATTTTATTTTCAATTATAATAAAATTCCTTCAATTTTTTTTAGTAAAATATTACTCAAGCTGCAATTTTTTTGTGTCTTAATTATGATTCTTTGACAGTTGTTATATGTTATGAACCAGGATTACATTATATGGAGTTATATTGATTAAACATACCATGAATGTTCTATTACATATTTATTTTAATTCATGGGATAAAATAATCAAAAAAAGTTCTTTCTTTCACATCTCTTTTGACTCATGTGTTTCCCCAGTCATAATTTTTTTTTGGTGAAACAAATTTCATTCTTAGTATTATGATCATTTACATGAACATATTTTATATATGTTGGGTACATTATACCATTTGAATATGTTATGTGTTATTATAGAATTTTTACATTTTGACGACATAAACCCATTTTTAAATTATCATGCTTCATGGATTATGTTTCCCATAAAGTATTTTGATTACTCGAGTCTTCTTTACTTAAGTTATATTGCTTCATTTTGAACTTCATTCTTACAGGATTAATTCCTAATAAAATAATATTTTATTTTATTTTATTTCATAATTCTATATGTAAAATTATGTTTGAATAAAAATATGTTTTTTCA
Source organism: Viscum album (assembly GCA_963277665.1). NCBI lineage: Eukaryota > Viridiplantae > Streptophyta > Magnoliopsida > Santalales > Viscaceae > Viscum > Viscum album. The sequence continues at coordinate 369,864,278 of OY728146.1, forward strand.
CTCTTCTTATATATGATTGTTAAATTAATGTATTTTGAAAATATTTAAAATGGATTTTCCATTCACTTTAAAATGTTCTATCTTTCTATCCATATTTATCCAAAATAAATTTTATTTATTTTCATAGATCCATTATTGGTTATTATTTTTATAATTAAATTTTATTCAATTTTTTCAAATCAACTTTTCAAGAGTGACGATTTAATGAAACTTGTAAATTTTTAATTTACATAAATGATAAAAATATTTTCAAAAAGATCTTTTATATTTTCAATTCCACTTCCCTTATAATTTTCTAATGGATTTCAACTAATTGGTTTTATATTTCATGATATAAATAAGTTATTTTTTTCTCTGTTGAACTATTCATAAAAAATAATTTTATTTATGATGCGTTCTTTTTTGATATCGTTCAAAGCGTTTTTCTTTAAAAATATTTTTTTATGTTTTCCAAAATCCTTATAAGTTTGGTTTTTTTTTGGGGTTATGATCACATGAAACCATCCACCTCCTTTCTATGAACTATAGCATCCATGACCCCAGTATCCCAGATTTGGTGGTTACATTATTAAATTGGAATAAGATCCAAGGAATCACATCTCAAAGTACCTAATAATAATGTAGTCTTGGTAATCTAAATATATACATGAATGTTATATTACAATTGAAAAAATAAATTAAATTACATTATTATTTTAGAGTAAACCATTATTCCCTTTATAATATTCCAATATATCAATCATAATACACTTCCTCTCATCTTGTATAATGGAAATATACAAAAAGGATGAACTCTAATGCTTGGTAAGGGTATACATACAAGAGAAGCTATTATGAATAAATCAGAAATAAATATTATTAAAAGGTAAATAAATGAAACAAATTTCATTCAATAACTTACATGAGAATAATATGGAAGAAATAAATGATGATAAAATAATACCATATAAATAATCACATGATTTTGAAACATAACAAAGGATATTAAAAATAATCAAATAATCACATGGAACATCAATAACTAATCCAATAAAGAATCAATGAATAGTTTCAAACATCATAACCATATTTTTAAGACCTCATACCAAGACATATTACATAAATAAGTAAGGACTCATCCAAATACTCAAACTAGTTTGTCTCATGAGACTTACTGATGTATAGAGGTGTTATAGCAGGCCCCACCAATCAAATACTAAGTCTAATTCATTACACATATGAAATGGGTGAAACATAATCAATATAAAAAATAATATTAAAAACTATCATATGAAATGTTAGTACATTCCCCAATCAGTAAACATGATCATAAACCATTCAGAGTAAGATGGAGAATAATGTCAAAATAGTACATCCCCAATCAAACTGATCATAAACTATCTCAATAAATAATATGGATGGTATCATTAGAACATATTACTAATTTGTAATAAGTGATATATGGGTTTTTTTTTGATTAATATAAAAATCATAAAAATTCCATTAAAACATTATTGAGGAAAATATCCTTTTCACAATGAAATTAAATTTCAAAAACCAAAAATTTATAGAATCATAAGAAAAACATTTTCTTTAAATATATCCTTTAAAATTTAATGGAATCTTAAATTTAATTAGTATTCATGGTTTTGGGTAATTCCATGCACATTTTAAATGATTGTAAAATATTCATTTCTTAATATTATAAAAAGATTAAAAAGTTCTTCACTCGGTAAATGAAAATAATATTCCATCCAAAACTTTTTTTAAAAAGTAATTAATTTGTGCAATTATATTTAATATATAATTTTAATAATTTCATAAAAATTTCTGATTTTTTTTATAAATCATGTATATGGAAGAGAAATTATTTTTGACTAGAGTGAGAAAAAAAGTTATCTTTTCATAAAATCATTTTCTCAAGCATTTTATATTCCAAATAAAGGAAATAGTTAGTATTATAGGAAATTTAATTAATAATTAAATGAGAGTAAAATTTATTTTTTTAATATAAAAATATTAAAAAATTCCCCCAATGGAGACTTAAACATAAACAATCCTGAATAATGATTAGATCATGAAATAAACACATACCACTTTGGAAACTTTTAAATCCTACTTCCTATGAAAGGAATAACATAAAATTAATCTTAAAAACACATAAATAAAATATAATTATTAATTGAATTATTGACGGGAGAGTATATACACCACATTAGAGAAATAAGTGGTGAATGTGGCATATGACTCATGAAAGTAAAACTGAGACTAGAAACCCTTACCTTAGGTCTGATTTCTTTGGTCATTTTTCAATATTCTTATATAATAAATATATATTTATTATAAATATATTAAATAACCATAATAATATATTAAATTCCATATATTATTTACTTATATTATTTTTTGACTTGTTTATTAACAGTTATTTATTAAAATAACTATTTGAGTTGATAATTGCTCTGTTTTTCATGTATATTTTTGTTTGGTAGTTTCATTCCTTTTAAATTGATCATGGTTACAAAATCTATGAAAATTTAATCATTATTTAAATATCATATATGATAATTAAGTATTTATTTATAATATTCCATAATATTTAGAGATGAGATAATGAGATTTACTATTCATGGAGACGGCATATCGTACGTATGCATGAACGTTGAATCTATTTTTCCAATAGATATACTGTTAAAAAGGTTAATAATTTATAAAATTTAAATAATATTTATTTTATATAATTTTTATTGTATGTTAATTTAATACATCCTTATTACCATCCATGTTAAAATAAAATGAAAAATATTTTACATCACTACGTACATGCGGTAATCCACACCTATGCATGAGTGACGTTATTATTTTTCAAAAAATTGGAATATATGAAGTTATATGTGACATTATAATACCAAATTTATATTATTTTTATAAATATATTTTAAAATTTTAAAATTCATCACTATATCTAGAAAAGAGAGAGGATTATGAAAAATGAATTATATCAGTTCATGAGGTGGTAGTTTGTCGTAGACATGATTGATTGTTTCATTTCACATTTTCTTCAAGAGTATATGGATATAGGTACATAAAAAATAAAATAACATCATATATGAGATACTGTTGTTATTATTTTTTCATAGTTGGAGAGGATTTTATGGAGTTACAAGAAGATGTAAAATAAAAACGCAAGGTTAGGAACATTACCTCATCATCAGAAAACCTCTTTAGGTTTATTCCTAATGACTTTCTAGATTTAATTTATGATAAAAAAAGGAATATAAATTTTTGGGAGGTATTTATGAAATTAATATGGGTTTTTATTTTATAAAATTAAAAAAATTTGGCGTGTGAATAGGATAGAAGAGTGGGTGAACTTTTATAAGTTGTGGAGAAGACACACATGGAATTGTTGAAATGAAAAACTGATAACCACAATTTTTACATGCCATGAGGATCCAAAATTTCTCATTATTGAACCATGTACTATACAGGGTTTAAGTATTTTTATAAAAGATAAATTAGACAAGTGTTTGGGTCATTTTAACCCTTATCATTTTAGTTCAACACCCTGGTAAAATCGTTTTAACATTAAATGTGGTAATTAGTTTTTACTGTACACTCCATTCTAACTAAAAAATAAATTAACATTATAATTTATAATTAATTTAAATATTTATTAATTTTTTCCAAATTCCATTCAAAAAAGAAGAAATATTTAATTTAAAATTTAACACATTGATGAAATGAAGAATCAGTTTTCCAAAGAGAAAATTCTCATAAGTATAGGAAGTTTTAATATAAAAAATAAAAATTAATTTTATTCCCATAAAATAATTTTTAGGTTATAATATAATTTTATTAATTTTACATTTAAAAAATTATAAATAAAAAAGTTAATTTTCTATTATTTAAATGAAGAGGATGTTTTAAATAAAAACCAGTATGGTTCACTATTCATCAAAAAATTCATTAAATTATTACCTAAAATATAATTTTTAAATAATGATTCAAAAAATGGATTTTATTTTTTAAAATAAATTTGTAAAATTAATTTTAATTTATGTTCACAAGGCACGACGAGACTGCCTTTTAAAAAAATATTGTTGTTTAAAAAACATTTCCTTTTCTTTTATATGATTATAATTTTATTTATATCCAATGCATAATAATTGAATTTATTTTATACATATCTAAACCATATAGTTTGAATGTTTTATATAGTCCTATTTATAGCTACCAATTTAATGGATAGGTTATAACGATATACTATAATACAGTTCATTTAGACTCAGTGTTGTGTTCACCACAAGATATGGAATATATTAAATATAAATAAATATATTTCATGGTTTTTTATGATAGGCATTTAATTTCATATACTATATAAAAAATATTGTTCTTTTAAAATATTGGGGTGTTAAATTCTACACACTATAAATAAATTATTCATTCACATTTCTATTTTGGTCATCATATGTTTAACCATTAATGAAAACCTACATCAAAAAAGTGTTAATAAAACATACTCTTAATAAGACATAAAGGAAAGTAAAAAGGTCATATATATTAACACATAACTAGGAATCAAATTAGGAAAAAAATTGGGAAGTGAAAATATATACATGGAGGAAAATATTAAATAATTTTTCAGAGTGATAGAGATCACTGGTCACAAGAAAGTGAATGATCAACCAAAACCCATAAATATGGGATTGAAATGATGTTATTAGGATAATATTTTCATTTTAAGATCATTTTAATTTATTTTTTGGATTCATTTACATTAAATATTGATAACACTAGAAAATATAGATACCTAAAATCATTTTATTTCATAATCAAAATTTTATCAATTGGATGGGCTTCGATCAACATCAACTTCATTTCTAACTCAATTAAATGAATATCCATGATTAATTTTTTATTCATAATGCACTATATTTAACTTTTAATATAATTTTAGATCCATAAAATGGTGAAAATTCCTTCCACGTGCCCCTCAGAACTTACCAAAACATAAATGGTTCGAACGAGTTATCCAAAACAACTCATTTATCTTTATACCTCTATAATGACACCAAAAATGAAACTTAATCCATTCCATATGTATCTATTTGTCAAATAATTTATGTAAAAATAATTTCACACTAACTAGTACATCACATGGTCCAGAGGTAGGTGATGAACCCATATCGCCCTTCTATTGTGGGTTCAAGCCCTTTTAACTCATCAGATGTTACAGTTTTTCACCCAACAGGTGAGTTTTCCTTTTTAAAAATAAATATTAATTTAATTCATATAAAATTACAAAATTTTAATAAACCTTCATTGCATAAAAATAAAATTTTATAAAAACCCTAAAGGTAACAAATTTCATTAAACCTATATCCAAAATATGTAAATGTATTCTTCTTTAAATAACTTTTTCACTATGATATATACTAAACCATTGGGTTGTATTTCCATAATGTATCCCAAAATATCCTTAATATTGATAAAATTCCATCACATAATACCTCAAAAGGGGTGTTTTATTCCATGATCTTATTATCATCCTTAAACTCATAAACCCATAATGGTATCCACAACTCTTATTTTAATGAAATCTTTTATGTTTCCAAAATTAACACAATCCTGAGATGTTTAATGATTCTTATTATTAAAATACCACTGGTAAAATTAATTTTATATCATAATGGATTAATGAAAATACACAATAACATTAATCATTCAACTTCAGTTATATTAATATCGTAAGCCTAACCATGATCCCCTATAATCTTCTATGGTATATTCCCTTGACGCCTGGGGTATTCGTTTGTGTAGTGCCTTATCTCTTTATAGGTAAAAACCTGAACATTATAGGTTTCCTTCTTACCCTTTCATTAATAGGCCATATGGATTTTATCTCCACATATAAAACAAACTCCAATTTCCTTCTAGAGTGTACCAGTGGGATTCTTTCCACAATTATCACATGTTGTAAAATCATACTTCCCATTATTCCCCTTATCCATTTTTTCTATGTTTCCCTTAGAATCTCTTTATTTCCATAAAATATATTATACATAAAGAAATATTTCTCTTTCTTGATAGTACATGATGATATATCCTTATATAATAAGAATTTATGGGAGACTAGTAACATTGGAATTATTGACTAAACTGATTCAAAGAAATTATCAATTCTTCTCTTCATATTACTTATATATTTTGAAATGTACCTTTTTAAACATAATGTAATTTTTTTTCGTATATTAATTTCCCTTTTAATTTTATCTCATAATGAAGAATTTTCTCTTCATATCTTCTTATTTTGGGGGGGAATGTACTTTTCAAATATGAGTAACTTAAAATACTTCCACTTAATTCTCTCTATTTCTTCCTCATCCTTGGTGTTTTGAATTAATCATCCTCACTAATCTTAATCCCTTAATAGATAATAAACAACCCTAAAAACCTTATCAATTTCATTAATTCTCAGAGAAATAAATATCTTTTCTAAGGAACTTATCCATTTCTCATCTATAAATGGATTTTTAGTCCTATTAAATGATGGTGGATACTGACACATGAAGCAGTCTAACATTGTTGCACCATGTGGTGGATCTATATGATTCTCTATATAGGAAAGTTTGTTAAAAATAATCTGATATGGATGCCCCAATATGGTTAAAATTTTATAAGTTCTTGGTCCAGTTCTAACTTCATCGTCATAATCTTGTAAAGGAGGGAAATACCTATATATAGTACTTGAATTGATATGGTTCACATTCTATCCTCTAGATTCCATTTTTAAAAAATATAATTAATATATTAAATCATATCATTATGAAACATAATTTATAATCACAAAAATAGTGAAATATTTAACATAAACTTAAATCATTATACATAGCTAATATCGTAATCATAAACATGGTCTCATTGGGAATGTTTTAAAATTTAAAAATATTTTAAAACAATTCCTAATGATTTTTAAATAAAATGTGAATTATCTTGAGAATATTCATTAAGTGTTTCAAAACAAGTTCATAGTAATGCCCATTGTTTTTCACCTTGTTATGATTGGGTCAAATCCAAATGTTACCCTTGGTACAATTGTGCAAGAACCCTATACACATTAAGTGACTAGACCTGAATGTATTGCTATGAAAAAGTGACATAATTGCTTCCTCGTTAAAGCATTAGGATGTTATTATATACTTATTTTTAAATTATATAATAGGGTTATGATTTCTAATCTATATTTTCTTAAATATAGTTCCCAATGTTTACACTAAACTTTCTCTCATACCAACTATAAATACCTTGACCCAGGTATCATAGAGTCTATGGTTACTTTACTACATTTCTATAATATACATGGAATCTCATCCTGAAGGACCTAATTACTTATTAGTCTAAGTAAACGATATAAATATATAAATCTCATAATATGATTGAAAACATCAAATAAAACATGGTATTTTTAATTTGGTACACCATTATTTCCTTTAGGATCTCCCTACAAATCAATCATAAAACACTTCCTCACATCCTAGGGGAAGAAAACATAAGAAAGGGGTGACCACTAATTCTCAGTAACGGTATACTTATATCTGAATATATCATGAATAAATAAAGATTAATCAACATGTAATGTTAAATAATAGAAACAAATTCTATTCAGTCAATTACATGTGAATAGTTTGTAAATAATAAACGATGATCCAATAACATCATAAAAATAATCACATGAATTGTAACTTATCCATGGATATTATAAATATCATAATAATTGCATGTAATACCAATAAATAATGTCATAATGAGGTAATTCATAATAATTGACATCACAAACATACCATCAAGGCCTCATGCCAAAACATATTACATAAATGGGTAAGGTCTTGCGCAAATAACCAATATGGTTTCTCTCATGAGACCTATCGATATATCAAGGGGCTATAATTCTATCTTCCTATCACTTAATAATAATAATGAATTACGTATATGAAAGGTAAAATCATAATCAACATATGTATTACTATATAAAAACTATCATTTGAAAATTTAATATTTCCCCCAATCAATAAACATAATCATAATCAATTCAGTGTAATATGGGGAACGATGCTAAAATAGTATATCCCCAGTCAAACTGTTCATAAACCATCAAGATAATTTATAAATATGGTATAATTACAACATATTACCAAGGTTTCATAATTTAAATATGTGTTTTTGTCATTAATGGATATAAATTATTTTGAAATTCCATTGAAAAAAGTCTTGAGGAAAGTATCCTTTTCACATTGTAAATCAATTTCAAAAATTGAACATTTCTAGAATATTATAGAAAAAATAATTTAAAAATATCATTTTAATCATGTAATTTTATCTAAAAAGTATTTAGTGGTTGTTATGGAGGGTAATTCTATACACACAATGTTATTTACAAAGCATTACTTTCATAATATTATAAAATATTTAAAAAGTGCCTCATTCAAAAAATGATAATGAGTTTCATTTAAAATATTTTTTTAACATGTAAACATGGATAAAAATTAATTTAATATATATTTTTGATGATGTTAAGATTTTTTTGAAAATATTTTTAGAAACCATTGATATAGAAGAAAAATTATTTTCAACCAAAAAGAGGAATACATTCATGTTTTCTTAAAAAACAATTTTCTCAATAATTTAATGTTCCAAAGATAGAAAATGGTTTTATTACATTAAAATTACATGAATATTCATAGGAAAATAAAATTTATTTGTTTTAATATAAAAATATCTAACAATTCTACCAAGGTATAATTAGTCATAAATAATCCTGAATAATGATGAGATTGTTAAATAAACACTTAACACTTTCATTACTTTTCAATCATATTCAGCATGAAATAAATATCAAAAAACGAAACATTAAATACCATTAAGATAAATAAACTAATTATATAACAAATAAATTGGGCAGTATAAACACCAGACAAAATAAAGAGGTGGTGAATATGGAATACATCTCACGAAAGTAGAAGTGAGACGCAAAACCCTTACATCAGGTATGATGTCCTTCATCTATGTTCAAAACACCTGTATAATAAATATATATTTATTATAAATATATTAAATAAAAAAAATTATATATTTCATATCTTATATTATTTACTTATATTTTTTTGCGACCTTTTTATTAACAATTTTTTGTTAAAATCACTGTTTTGGGTGATAATTACTCTATTTATCATGTATGTTTTGGTTCAGTGGTTTTTTTCTTTTACTTTGTTCATGGTTACATAATATCCAGAATTTTAACCATAATTTAAATATCATATATATTCAATATATATGTATTTATACGAGTCCTTAAAGTTAGATATTGAAAATTGATTTACACAATTCATGGAGACGATAGGCCGTACGTACGCATGAAAGCTATTTCTATTTTTTAAAAATATGGAACATAAAAAAGGTAAATAATTTTCACATTAAAAATTATTATATATAATATTTCATTTATAATCATTAAATTTATCTTTATTACTATCTATGTCATAATAAAATGAATAATATTTCACATTACTACGTGGAGGCAGAAGTCCACATATACGCATGAGCAATTTTATAATTTTCATAAGGATTGGAAGGAAAAATAGTAATATGTGATATTATAATTACATAAGTATTTTTTTTCATAAATATAATTTAAATATGTTAAATTCATCATTACATCCATCTATGAGAGACAATGATGGAAAACTGGTTACATCAGTTCGTGAGGCGGTTTTCTATTGTACAAATGATCGACCAATAGGATTCCCATTTGATGGAAGACGAGAAGGTTGTATGTAATGAAATTAAGATAATAAAATATTATTACATACTATATAATAGTTTTATTATTTTATAATAGTTTTATAAAATTTTAGGGATTTATAATAAGTAGTGAAATTAAAACGCATGGTTGAAAACATAACCTCTTCTTCGGACAAACTCTATTGGTATATACCTAATTCCTTCTTGGTTGGATTTATGATCAAAAAAAGAAATATATTATTTGGTGAGGGATTTAAGTAAGATATTATTTGGATATTTTAGAATCAAAATTTCTTTCATACTATTAATAGGACATGAGATGGGTGGCCTTTTATTAGTTGGGGAGAGGAAAGAGTAGAAATATTTGAAAAGAATAATCAATACCCATGCTTTTTCACATACCCTAAGGATAGAAAAGGATAATTATCAAACCATGGATGAGATAAGGTCAATATTTCTCCATAAAAAATAAATTTCACATGTTTTTATGTAATTTTAACCCTTTTCTTTTTAGTTAAACCCTTGAAAAACCAGTTTTAACCTTAACCATAATAATCAATTTTTATAATTTTTCTATTCATTATGAATAAAAATTATGTTTAAAAAATTATATAATATTAATTATTCATCCTCAAAATATGGATTACATTTTCTCAAATTACATTCACATTAGTGAAAAAACTTATTTCAAAGTTAAACCTTTAGAAAAGATGAAAAAATTGATTTCCAAAGAAAAAATTCTCAAAAGTATAGAACCTTTGAATATCAAAAATAGAAATGAAATTGATTATAAAGACATAAATTGTATTTATTATAATACATGTGTAACAATTTTTCAATTAAAATTGTTTTATATCAAAATAAAATAATTAAATATTTAAATGACAATTTTTTTTCTATAAAAACTAGTATTTTTCCCTATTATTAAAAAAATTAATCATTTCATAAAATTATCAAAAATATAATATAAGATAATTTTGACATGATTATTTAACATGAATTTAATTTTTTAAATGAAATTTTTTAAAAAAATATAAAAAAAATTAATTTTAATTTACATGTGTAAAGAGTGATGAGACCGCCATTTATAAAAATAGAGTTTTAGCAAAAACATTTCATTTTTCATCCAGATGAATATTTATAATCAATATATAACCATAGAATTTTTTTTATACATGTTTAAAGAATATAATTTTTATAATTATTTATTCTTATTCAAACCCACTAGTTTATTGTCTAGGTTATAATTGCATTCTATATTACAGTTCATTTGGACACAGAGTTTCAATCATCGTAAGCTATCAAAGAGATTAAATGTAATGACAAATATTTCATTGGTTTTTTTAAGATCTGAGTTCTATGTAACAAAATCTAGTGAAAATAATTACAATATTTTAAAATCCTGAGATTTTATATGGATGGGTTTTTATCATTTTATTCCAGCATTTCCTTATATGTATATTCATGATCTATATAGTGTGGACATAAAATTTTAAATAATTCATATTTGATTATGTACACCTAAAATTTATGTTATTCTATTGACATGGGGATATGTATTGGTACTCCATATGTTATTATTTTGATCTGGATGATTTTTTGAATATCGACTATGTATTGTTTAATCGTTTACCTTTTTCCTATAGATGGGTTAGGATCACTTTATCCCTTTAATTGATATGGAAAAAGATATTAAAATTCCCTATATTCTTATTCAAATTTTTAGAAATTTGAATACATTTTTTTAACCATCCAAAATCCATATCAGTATGGGTTATGATCATTTTTTCACTATTGATGACATCAAGAATTTATTGGAATTATTGATTACAATTGAATATTAATTTCGTTTGATTATGTATTTGATTTACATATTTCCCATTATACAAATAGACCTATTTTATTTAGATAGAGTTTACTCTGATAATTTTATAAAAAATATTGTTGAATCATATGTTGAATTCATTAGACATTATCAAGTAATGTGTGAGGCCTAGAATTATATAGATACTCGATTCATCGACCGGTCTCATGAGACAAAACAAGATTATGTATTTTTTGTATTCATAAACAATTTAGAAATATATCTTGACTACATTACTGATGAACAGATAAATTTCTTTGGACAAGGCCTTAAAATAGGTTTTTAATTCCTATCATTATTAATTCTATCAGTATGATTTTATTATTATCGGTCTCCTTATTTTTATTTAGTTTCATTGATTTAGCATGCTCTATGTTTCAATTTGATCCTCAATTAATGTTTTTTTCCAATACCTTCCCTAATATATGTTTCATGTTTATTCTATAATTACTTCAGTTACATGTTTCCATTATTGATTGTTTGATTTGAACCCTTTCTTGTGTTTTCATTCAATTAGTCCCTGTAACATATTTAGAGGGATAACACGTGTGGAAATATTTTTTGGAGATATTGAAGAATTATCAAGACTTAATTAGTTTCTTATATATACTAGGAAAAATATAAATTTGTTGCTATATATATGGTATTTATTTTTTCATGATGCATACAAATTATTTGAAGCTCTAAATCTAAAAGTATCCATCAAATGTAGAGATTCAAAAATTGTTAATATGTTTTTAATTATGGATGGTTGTATCCATTCTTCTGCAGCTGGTATCAATGAAAGTATATAATGATTGGGTTTATGAGCACTATATATAGTAGCATGTGTATGGGTAATCTCAGTTGATATTAAATTAATGTTTTATAATACTTCAGAGATTAGGATTTTTATTTAGGATAATTTCTCGACTAATAAGTTATAGTTAATAACAACATAAAAGATATAGAAAACACTATTTAATATTATATGATTTAATTCTTGGATAATAATACACATTTTATTTTTGTATTAGGATAATAAAAAATCACTGAATACAAAATAAATATGTCAAATTATTTGATAATGTCTGGATGTTTTAGTAAAGTAGATATTATTTAGTTTTCCTAGAAATATATCCATGTTTACATACTAGGAAGTGGATACGGCAGTGGAATAGAATCATTAAGGTGAAATCACCCTAAATGGGGTATGTTTAGTATTGAATAAATCAACACTCGGATGCACGATGAGTGGGCCTAAGAATATAAGCCTAGAAAGAAAATCCCTAGGGATATGATTTTGTTAATCACATTCTCTTTAAAAAACATGATGAAATATTTAAAGTTGATTTAATCAAATTTTGTTAGAGAGAAAAATATACAAATAAATTTGTATTATATATGATTGAAAAAATAAAGTCATAGGTTCATTTGAAATAATTAAATGATATGAAACCCATAAGGAAAAACTATTCATATTGATGTTTTCATATACATATTTTTCATATATCAAAACCATTTTGGTTTTAGTATTCGGTTTAAATAGTATCATGTAAATGAATATAAGAAAGGTATGTAACTGGAAACCACTATGTCTTATAACCAAAATTAAGAGAATAATTAATTAATTGATAATATAGTTATATTCATGTTATGGTTGAAAAGGTGAGTTTCTTAGTCTTACTTAGTTTTTTGAGATTGATTTTTTCTCAAAAATATATTTTGTTATCATTATTAAATGACATATATCAATCATATTTGGGAATATTCTAAATTTTTTGAGGATTATAAGAAACCTATAAGGATTATTATTATGTGATTTTACATTATTATTATGGTTAAATATATAAAATGGTATTAATAACCTATAATATATATTTTATGAAAATTTTATATATTTGGGGATAAATATTTGATAAAAATGATTGATGAACTAATAAATATTAATATTAATATAAAAAAGATAATGAGATAATAAATGAAGGTTTTATTTTGAATAAGTAAGCTAGACAATAATTATTAACCATGATATTAATAATTGAATCATTTTTTGGAAATGTTCATCTCCTTTTTGGGAATATGATACATAGTTACTTTTGTGTCACCCATTTAACAAGTGATTAATACCCTTTTAGGGATATATATAGAGTTACTTATTATAGGAATTTATCAAATATCATTTTGGTTTAATTTCCTGATTATTCCAATATATTTTGGGAATGTAATGCTATTGAAAGCATATGATTAAGGTATATAAATACTTGGGTATATGATTTTAATATTTACTATTTTTTGAGGAAAGATCATTTGTATGTAGATATCATAATTTTTAATTAGTATTTGGTTCATAATATTTTAATAATCTTCAAGGTAGTTTGGGATCTCTATTTTAAGGATTATGTTAATAAGTATGATGGAATCCAAATCAAAGTAACACAAGTTGAATCCATAATGATATATTTTAAACTTAGAGTGATATAGTTTGAATAAGACATGATAAAAGTCAAATTTTAAGAAATTTAGTTTAACATGATAGAGTTACATTGTGGTATATCTTCAGGTTAAATATTCATTAGTTAATTTTTAATAATTCTCGTATAATGATCCTCACTCATGATAACTTTTTTGGTTTTGGTAATGGTTGAATCCTGATGTAACCAAGTAAAAATTGGATTCCATGTAAAATTATAGAATTTCCTTAATGAATAACCAAAAAAGACAAGGACTAGTGTGATAAATGTTGTGATTTTTCCAAACCAAATATCAATAAATTTGATTAAAAATATGAACATAGTCATAATACTTACAAACAAAGTTGAAAATAATTGAATCGCCAAAAAATTCAGGTGATAGTGATGATTAAGTAAACATTATTCAATTTGTTACTGGTCAATTATATGGGATTAATAGTGGGGAAATTTCATTAAAGGGACATGTAAATGATATAAGTGTGGATTTGAGGTTCATCACACTAAAAAGTGTAAGGGAAGATAAAATTTTATAAAATTACTTCAATTTCAAGAAGGATGGAATTTATGTGTCTCATTTTCCCAATACAAGGGGAAATGAAGGAGATAGTCACTAAAAACCATGTGAAAAATGAAAATCCTATGAAACTTCAACTAATGAATTTGATACTGAGTTTTCACTCAAGATTTTATATTGTCCAATGTCATGTATGTTTTCACTAACTACTAGACATTAAGTTATAAATAAAATCTCCAAGTGGAATGATTATCATTTAATTAATTTTCAATATTTTTTAGAATTTATTCCTTAAGGATCTATATCTATATCCCTTAGTATAATTTGATGATAATATGGAAATTGGTTATATTTATTTATAAATAACTCATAATGATCATTCATATAGATAAGTATCATTCCACATCATAAATAAACCCATGATCAATTAGAGGTGTGTTGGTTATTAATATATCCCTATAAAATTTAATTTTATTTTATGTTTCAAATTGTAAGGATACAATTTATTTAAGGAGATGAAAATGTAACACCATAAAATTATAATATACTATTACCATTAAATAAGTCAATATGTTTGATAGTTTTCTCTACATTCAACATCAAACTAAAACAAAACCATCATATTTATAGACCATTAAAAACATATCCATTGGACTAGTTGTAATGTAAAGGAGTAGTATATTTATGAATTATATGTATGTAAAAAATAAATGATACTTTGAATATGAATTAAATAGAACAAGTTTACTTAAATGAAAAATAAGATCATTTATTTCATAGAAATGTACTTTTATAAATTTCATTTTAAGAAATTTGAATTTCTATTTGAATAAAAATTTGATTAATGATGATAGATTATATTTTATATTAATAATTGGTTAACACTAATTTAGTTGAAAAGTTATATGGACTGAGAGTAATAACAGTTATTATTTTAAAATAACCTTTTCCAATAAAAATTATTTTTAATTATATTTTATGATTTTATTAAAAATTTAATTTAAAATATTTTAAAATGAAAATAATAAAAATGGACTTAATTTTTTAATTCCTCATATAAAAATTT
The DNA here is from genome assembly GCA_963277665.1 of Viscum album. NCBI lineage: Eukaryota > Viridiplantae > Streptophyta > Magnoliopsida > Santalales > Viscaceae > Viscum > Viscum album. The sequence continues at coordinate 369,879,958 of OY728146.1, forward strand.
AATTAGTATGTGTTTTTTATATTTTCTAAATAGGGTGGTTTTCAGTCTAAAAATACGTTTTTCACAGAACTTGAAATTTTTATGAGTTTATATTTATATAATAATGACCTAGATGTTTAAAGAACCATTCAACTAATAAAATAGGAATTTATGTAAGAATATCATGAATTTTAATATATTACTTAAATTTAGAAAACCTATGGGAAACATTTTTAGAACTAATTAAAATGTTACTTTAGTATAAAAAATTATTTTGAGTATTTTCATTGAATCAAGTATTTCCAAAGGGGGTTATTTAACACCGCGAGCTTCCACGATACGCTTCTCTTTCAATAATGCAATAGCTTGCATTGTACGCAAGTTCGAGTTCTAACACACCACGATAAATCAAAGTAGCCGTTATGAATAGTAATACCCACTTTTTAAAATTATATAAATTTATATTTCAAAATGGACTTCATTTTTGTATTCATAATATCGAAATTATCCTAAGTTGAAATTGTTGTAATTTTCTGACAACTTCCAATTTTTTATGAATAGTGAAAAATAATTAAAACAACTTTTTTAATAAAAATAATTAATAGTGATAAATTATACTATTTAGTGGTTTTAAATTATAATTAGAATATATTTTTACCATTTTATCCAATGGTGTTCATTAGAATTAATTTCACTTTGAAATTAGACATAAACAATTGTCAATCTTTTGATATATATTGTTTTTTAAAAACATGCTATTTTGGGTGACAGTGGGAATTATTTATAAAATTAATTAATGCAATTTATATGTTTCCAATTTTGTAAAATAGAAATCTTTTTTGAATTTGGATTATCAATTATATCTTAGGGTGAAATTTTGGCATTGTTCTGAAAAACTTCAATTTTTGATGAATAGTGAAACCACTAAGTGGTAGTTAAAAACTGATTTCTCGTTTAAAAAAACATTACCACTTCTATGATTTGATTTTCAAAAATCCTACATACATGTTTGTCATTAGGAACAAAAATGTGGTTCAATGGGATTAAAATAATTTTTTGGTGAATATTAACTTTTATGTTTAATTAATCGTGATTAAAGGTAATTAGTGAAATTTAAGGTAAAAATGATATTATAAAAATATGGAAATACCTTTACACTTGTCCTAAACTTATTTTATGACTCATGTCCGACCTATAAAATCCATTGGTCAACTTGGGGACCCCATGGAGCCATTTGGGTAAGAAAATGACAATAATAACTTTTTATTTAAAGTAAAAATAAAATTGTCACAAACATGAGTTTTTTACTAAAACAATTATTACATGGGGTTATATAAGATAAATATTCTACTAAAAATATTAATTGGAAATCAGAAAATATTTCCTACATCATGATATTTTTTTATAATTTTTAGACATTAAATAAATTAAATATTTTATGACACCATGATGATGCAGTGATTACCACATTAATTAACAATTTAAATAAAATGAAAAGATAATGTAAAATCTAATACTTAAACTTGTCAAAAACCTATTGTATTAGTATATTTTGAACCCTTATCACCTTATCCTCAACATATATAAGTTTGGGACCTTTAAAAGCCGAAACTCGTTATATAATAAAGTAACATTTCAATCTTTCCAAGACTTCCCCTCCTCTCCTCTTATAAAGACCCCCACCACTACCACCTTACTCACACCTTCAAAGCCTTTTGTCTCGGTCAAACTCTGCCCAAATACTCTCTGAAATTCCATGTCTTACTTCTAGAAGTCTCACTTTGGGCATAATTCTTCCCAAGGAAGCCTTTGGCTCAAATCAAAAAAGAGTTACCTGATTTTAAGGTAATGTCTTCTCTTATGTTATTTTGTTTTATTTTGCTTCTCCAACCCCTTAAACTCTTTTTATTACTTTATTTTGTAACAAAACCAGTATCTTAAATATACTAGGATGTTGTTATAAGAATTATTAGATCTAAAATAACACACACCTACATCTAATGGTTAAAGAACATACTGTTTCTGTGGATGGCGAATTTCTGCCTCACGAAACGATGATTGTTCAACACTCATATAACACCTTCAAAGGTGGAAATTAAGATGTCACTATATTTATATATGATATATAATATGTTTATGTTTTAATTAGGCTTCTGAATTTTTCATTTATGGCATACCTTTATGGTTTCCATTATGGGTAAATGCGATATTTTCATTTTAGGAAGTGCGGACTACCGCCCCCTCAAAGTGATTTTTATCGTTAATGCCATATGTGGGATATATAAAGGATTGAGTAAATGGTATTATACATTATATTATGATGGAATTATATTATACCTTTATATAATTATAACTTCATTCCATTAAATACGAAATAGAAATGAAAGTAGCGTTCATGCGTACAAACTGCTTACCATCTCCATGAACGGTGCATTTCATTTCTTACCTCTAAATGTTACGTAATATTATGAATGAATGTATATAATGGATATATATGATATATATGATATGTAAATCATGAATATAATGCTGGATATAATGGATATTTTACCACATGAACAACTTGTAATTATATGAAGTTTATTTTTGACTCAAGTACCAAAGATCGACAAAATGACCGTTATTAACTTAAATAATTACATAATGTTCATAACATGGTAATAAGTGATATAAAAGGAATAATGGACATGAAAAAGGTTCTTAAGAAAAAATAAATTAACTCTGGTTTATTATTCAAGAGATTAAGGAATGGTCGAGTGAAGTCGGACATGAGGTAAGGGAACTTCTTAACCCAATTTTCGTTCTTTGGGTTAATCACCAACTTTCAAATTATGTCATGATATTATTATGTCCTATATTGTATTTGTACTTTATTTATGTGTACTTATAGTGAATACACATAATAGATCTATTTTATTTAAAAATGATCTTTTTAAGGGAATTCTTCTCAATCTCCATTCATTGAGGAATATTTTTTTTAATACCCAAATTTCTATTATATGGTGTATAAACCCCTTTGAGTTTTACGTTTATTCAAAAGGAATATTTTTATATGAAGCGTTTTACTAAAAAAAGGAATGTTTTTCTTGTTAGACGTATGTGGAGACAACGAAATCTCTGCTGCCGTGACCATTATTTGAGTTTCGGCTTCCTCTACAAGACATAACTTTTTTTTAAAAGAAAAATAAATACCAAGTTTTAATTTTCTTTTATTTTGGTATTGAAAATTTTTTTGATAATTTTTTTATTATATCAATGTTTGTATTGATATCTTGTGATTGAAATGTGGAGATGTTATATTTCCTTTATGCATGTTTTATGTGATACGATTATGTTATGGTTTATGATATGTTTAAACTTGTTCATATGAGGAATTCATTGGACTTAATAAGTGACGGGTGGAGCCTGCTATAGCTCCTCGATGCATCGGCAGGTCTCATGAGACAAACTAGTGTCTTCGCACAAGGCCTTGACAAAATCTTATTTGTAGTCTTGGCACAAGGCCTTGGCAACGTGGTTATGATAGTCTGGCATTATGCATTCCATCATTATGAAAGTGGTTATTGATATTGCATGTGATTATTCGACTAGTAGAATATCCATGTGAGTAAGTAAATGGCATTGTTTAATTTTATTTCTTCCATATTATGATGAATTTCAAGCTTGAAAAGGATTTTGTTTTAGTTATACATTGCCTTAAATGTTAATGATTATTTATGAAAGATTTCGCAATATTTTTATCCTTACTGAGCATCTGAGCTCACCCCTTTCAATGTTTTAATTTTTCCAGGATGTGAAAAAGTATTTTAGGAATGACCTGCAGGGATTGTCTGAAGGGGATTTGAGTGTGGAAAATGGAGACTATGTTATTGTGATTTTTCACATTATGATGTAATGTAAGACTAATGAATGTATCTAGTGTTTCCAAAAATACTAAACTAATCGATCTTTCGAGACTTGATCTTTTGTGATCATGCCAATGTTACGCAATAATGCACCGACTCTGGGAAACTGGGGTCGGGGCGTTACAGTTGGTATCAGAGGCTGTTTAGTACTAAACTTGGAAGATAGATTTAGATAAACTCTGATTAAAGCACATAGCCTGAAGATATAATTTGAGGATTAGTATAGAAGAACTTCCTAGAATTTTGGTATTATTGAGATTTTGTGAGTTTTCCGAGCAATACATCCCTGTCTGGATACGAGAAGGTAGAGGCGGCTCTGGCACAGATGTACCTACGGGTAAAACCCGAAAACACCGCTTTGAGCTAGACTCGAACGGGAACTGGTGCACGACAACGGGCCTTGCTGCACTCTTGGTTACGCCACTCCCTAGGGATATGCTTAGGATAATTATCATTTTCTTTACATACCATTATGAAGTGCTTATGGGTATATACTTCCTCAAAGAAAACATTTTTATGATTATGGATTATATCCGTAAATAGTTCAATTTATGTTAAGTGTTTTACAAGTATGGAATTCTGTATTTTAATTCATAATCTAATCTAGTTTATACCATTGTTTAGAAATGGCTCCTAGTGGGAGGAATGGAAACTGTATCAATGCACGCACTCCCTGTAGGGATTTCCCTCCTGCTCAAGATAATTATTGTGGAGCTGGATATACAACTGGTGCTGATCAACTTATTACCATACTGGGAAAACTCACTCAGGTTATGAATAATAACCTTACTCGTATGGAGCACTCTGATCCACAATGTGGAGGATCAATGTTAGAATGCTTCATGAGGCAACAACCACCAACATTTAATGGGGGTATAAATCCATTAGTAGCTAAGCAATGGATACAATCCTTAGAGAAAATATTCCACGCCTTGGCGAGTAGCGAAAGGGAAAAGGTTGTCATGGCAGTCTACCGCCTCGCTGGAGATGTCGATCAATGGTGGTCACTGATTAAAAACACTAAAGAAGATGAAGAAGTATCAAGTACGGAATAGAGGTAGTTTAAGGAAATTTTCCTAGAAATATAATTTACACATGACCATCGAGCAGATATGGAAAGGAAATTTCTGAGTCTGAGGAAGAAGAAGGATGAGAATGTCGCAAATTATGAGGCTAATTTTACAAGGTTAGTGAAGCATGCAGCAGATTAAATACATAACCCAAGAAGTAAGATCGATCATTTCTTTGATGGGTTAAAAACGTTTCTCTGTTGAGCATTAGTATCACAATATTTCTCAATGTATGAAGATATAGTCTCATGTTCTATCAAGACATAAAAGAAATTCTCTAAATCTTATGATAATAAAGTAAAGAAAGAGAAGAAGATAACGATGGAACAAGAGATAGATAAAGGGAAAAAGGGAAAGGAGGATTTTCCATTATGCGATAATTGTGGGAAGAATCACCCTGGTACTTGCCTTAAAGGAATGGGATTTTGTTATAAATGTGGAGAAAAAGGTCACCAGGCTCGTGATTGCAAGGGAAAGAAAGAGGCTATCAATGTTGAGTGCTAAAATTGTAGGGAAAAGGGGCATTATGCAAGTGAATGTCTTAAGCGTCAGCGAAACTTACCTCAGAAAAGGACAAGGGATCAAGGACAATCTTATGTTGTTAATATAGTTAAAATGGAATAATTAATGTTCTGGTGCTTTTGGACTCAAGGATTATATTATGGTTATAATAATAATGTGATATATATAAGGATTGTACTGCAGTACTTGTTTTTTTCATTAAGGTTTTAATATGATGAAGGTAATCATATTTTTAGTATGTGACAATAAGAGAAACTTTACTTTATTTGGGGAATCTGATGTTACAATTGATTTTGGAATTTAGAGACCTTTTAGAGAAAGTATGGATAGATGTATTTTGGATAACTATAAAGGTTAGAATGGATTAAGTTGAACTTTAGATTGTATTGTTTAAGGTTAAAACATTTTTGAAGATTATTTTTGGAATATTATAATATTATAGCTTTAGGAAAAGGACAACTTATAGGTTGGGGGATAACCCGTCGCGTCGGAAAAAGTTGCAGGAATCGAACCCACAACCATAGTGCGACAGGCCTTTATTACCTACCACTGGCCTACAGAAAGTCCCTGGTTATTAAAAAATAGTTTTCTTATTCTAAATGGTATGTGTTAATATTTTGAACCTTTTACGATTAGGATAAATATAATATTTTTGAGTTATATTATCTTTTTGAGTAAAAGATGAGTTTGTGGTAGAAATTATTTGAAGGTTGAAACACTACTTGTCAAGAATAAATATATATATACATATCTCTGATTCTATGAATAAATTAATTCTTAAACTTTAGTAAAGGGATATTAAAATGAAAAATGTGTTATCCTAATACCTTATGTCTTGTTGAACTGATAATATTTTAAATCAACATAGATTGAATGCTTTGAGGCCCTCAATTTTACACTTGTTTGTGATTGATGACCCCAATCACTCCCTAAAAATATTTACGTTTTTCCTCCAATTATATGTCTCTAATTTCCACCAGTGTTCTCATTATCGAGATCATAATTTGGTTGTGACTTTTTCATTTCCCTTTCCCTCTTATTAAGGATAAATTTTAATAACCTTATTTCCGGTGTGGGTTTTCCAAAAAGGTATTTTCTATTTGGAACCTTTTATTTTCAAAGAAAAATTTTAAATTTCGAGGATTCAATTTATTGAATGATGGAAGAATGTAACACCCCGTGCTTCCACGATACGCTTCTCTTTCAATAATGCAATAGCTTGCATTGTACGCAAGTTCGAGTTCTAACACACCGCGACTAATCAAAGTAGCCGTTATGAATAGTAATACCCACTTTTTAAAATTATATAAATTTTATATTTGACAATGGACTTCATTATTGTATTCATAATATCTAAATTATCCTAAGTTGAAATTTTTGTAATTTTCTGAGAACTTCCAATTTTTTATGAATAGTGAAAAATACTTAAAACAACTTTTTCAATCAAAATAATTTATAGTGATAAATTATACTATTTAGTGGTTTTAAATTGTAATTATAATATATTTTTACCATTTTATCCAATGGTGTTCATTATAATTAATTTCACTTTGAAATTGGACATAAACAATTGTCAATCTTTTGATATATATTATTTCTTAAAAACATGAAATTTGTTGTGACAGTGGGAATTAGTTATAAAATTAATTAATGCAACTTATATGTTTGGAATTTTTTAAAATAGACATCATTTTTGAATTCGGAATATCCATTGTAGCTTAGGGTGAAATTTTGGCATTGTTCTAAAAAACGCCAATTTTTGATGAATAGTGAAACCACTAAGTGGTAGTTAAAAACTGATTTTTCGTTTAAATGAAACATTAACACTTCTGTGATTTCATTTTCAAAATTCTGACATACATGGTTGTCATTAGGTAGTAAAATGTGGTTCAATGGGATTAAAATAATTTTTTGGTGAATAGTAACTTTTAAGTTTAATTAATCGTGATTAAAGGTAATTAGTGAAATTTAAGGTAAAAATGATATTATAAAAATATGGAAATAGATTTAAACTTGTCCTACACTTATTGATGAGTCATGGCCGACCAAGACAATCCATGTGTAAACTTGGGGACCCCATGGAGCCACATGGGTAAGAAAATGACAATAATAACTTTTTATTTAAAGTAAAAATAAAATTGTCACAAACATGAGTTGTTTTACTAAAAAAATTATTACATGGGGTTATATAAGTTAACTTTTATACTAAAAATATTCATTGGAAATACGAAACGATTTCCTACATCATGATAATTTTTTTATAATTTTTAGACATTAAATAACTTAAATATTTTATGACACCATTATGATGCAGTGATTACCTCATTAATTAATGATTTAAATAAAATGAAAATATAATTTAAAATCTAAGACTTACACTTGTCAAAAACCGATTGGATGAGTATATTTCGAACCCTTATCACCTTATCCTCGAAATATATAAGTTTGTGACCTTTAAAATCCGAAACTCATTATATAATAAAGTAACATTTCAATCTTTCCAAGAGTTACCCTCCTCTCCTCTTATAAAAGGCCCCCACCACTACCACCTTACTCACGCCTTCAAAGACTTTTGGATCAGCCAACCTCTGCCCAAATACTCTCTCAACTTCCCTCTGTTACTCCTATAAGCCTCACTTTGGGCATAATTCTTCTTGAGGAATCCTTTGGCTCAAATCAAAAAAGAGTTACCCGATTTTAAGGTAATGTCTTCTCTTATGTTATTTTGTTTTATTTTACTTCTCCAACCCCTTAAACTCATTTTATTCCTTTATTTTGTAACAACACCAGTATCTTCAATATACTAGGATTTTTTTATAAGAATTATTAGAGCTACACATACAACACCTACATCTAATGGTTAAAGAACATACGGTTTCTGTGGATGGAAACTTTCTGCCTCACGAAACGATGATTGTTCAACACTCATATAACACCTTCAAAGGTGGCCATTAAGATGTCACTGTATTTATATATGATATATAATATGTTTATGTTTTAATTAAGCTTCTGTATTTTTCATTTATGGCACACCATTATGGTTTCCATTATGGGTAAACGCGATATTTTCATTTTAGGAAGTGCAGACTACCTCCCCCTCAAAGTGATTTGAATCGTTAATGCCATATGTGGGATGTATAAAGGATGGAGTAATGGTATTATACATTATAGTATTCTGTAATAATATTATACCTTTATATAATTATAACTTCATTCCATTAAATGCGAAATATAAATGAAAGTAGCGTTCATGCGTACGTACGGCTTACCGTCTCCATGAACGGTGCATTTCATTTCTTACCTCTAAATGTTACATAATATTATGAATGAATGTATATAATGGATATATATAATATATATGATATCTAAATCATGATTATAATTCTGGAAATAATGGATATTTCACCACATGAACAATTTGTAATTATAAGAAGATTATTTTTGACTCAAGTACCAAAGATCGACAAAATGACCGTTATTAACTTAAATAATTACATAATGTTCATAACATGGTAATAAGTGATATAAAAGGAATAATTAACATGAAAAAGGTTATTAAGAAAATGGAAATTAACTCTAGCTTATTATTCAAGAGATTAAAGAATGGTCGATTGAAGTTGGAAACGAGGTACGGGAACTTCTTAACCCAATTTTCGTTCTTTGGGTTAATCTCCTACATTCAAGTTATGTCATTATATTATTATGTAATATATTGTATTTGTACTTTATTTATGTGTACTTATAGTGAATATACATAATATATCTATTTTATTTAAAAATTACCTTTTTAAGGGAATTTGTCTCAATCTCCATTCATTGAGGCGTATTTTGTTTTGTACCCAAATTTCTATTATATGGTGTATAAACCCCTTTGATTTTTACATTTATTCAAAAGGAATATTTTTATACGAAGCATTTTACTAAACGAAAAAAAACAATGTTTTTCTTGTCGTACGTATGCGGCGACAACGACTTCTCCACCACCATGACCATTATTTGAGTTTCGGCTTCCTCTACAAGACATAATTTTTTTTAAATGAAAATTAAATACCAAGTTTTAATTTTCTTTTATTTTGGTATTGAAAATGGTTTTGATAATATTTTTATTATATCAATGTGTTGTATTGATATCTTGTGATTGAAATGTGGAAATGTTATGTTTCCTTTATGCATGTTTTATGTGATAAGATTATGTTATGGTTTATGATATGTTTAAAATTATTCATATGAGGAATGCATTGGAATTAATATGTGACGGGTAGAGCCCACTATAGCTCCTCGATGTATCGGCAGGTCTCATGAGACAAACTAGTGTCTTGGCATGAGGCCTTGACAAAATCTTATTTGTAGTCTTGGCACAAGGCCTTGGCTATGTGGTTATGATAGTCTGGCATTATGCATTCCATCATTATGAAAGTGGTTATTGATATTGCATGAGATTATTCGACTAGTAGAATATCCATGTGAGTAAGTAAATGGCATTATTTAATTTTATTTTTTCCATATTATGCTGATGTTGAAGTTTGAAAAGGATTTTGTTTTAGTTATACATTTCCATAAATGTTAATGATTTTTTATGAAATCTTCCGCAATATTGTTATCCTTACTGAGCATCTGAGCTCACCCCTTTCAATGTTTTAATTTTTCCAGGATGTGAAGAAGTATTTTAGGAATGATCTGCAAGGATAGTCTGATGGGGATTTGAGTGGGGAAAATCGAGACTATGTTATTGTGATTTTGTACTTTATGATGTAATGTAAGACTTATGAAGGTATCTAGTTTTTCCAAGACTACTAAACTAATCGGCCTTTCAATACTTGATCTTTTGTGATCATGTCAATGTTACACAATAATGCACCGACTCTGGGTAACTGGGGTTGGGGTGTTACAGGTTATGTTTTTTTATTACCATGAAAGCCTCATAAACATTATTGTTTTATAATAAATCAATTTTGTAATTAAAAACAGTATCCAAGATAATTTTATCTAATATATAAGTTCAAATTTTAAAAATACTATTTCATTAAAAAATCTTTTTATACAATTATGGTTTTTATTTTAAAATTATATTTTCACACCTTTATAAATTTTATTTGATAAAATGATTTCAAAATTTTAAATTATATGTTTCATATTATTTAAATATTTCACTATCAACATTTTCATTAAAATTAACTACTAATATTAGAATTTAATTACCAAGGTTAAAGTAAATTTGGTTGAAAGACAAAAAGTCAAAACTAGAATACCTATAAAACTCAGAATTTTGTAAAAAAGGAGTGTTTTAGTTTAGTTTTTACCCACTCTCATATTCCACTCCAATTTCTTCCAACATTTTTTTGAAGCATGAATAGAAATCTCACATTATTCAAAATGTAAGGTTCACTCCCAAAAGAACTCTTCCCTTCACTTATAAAAGGGTAACATCATCACCCCTTTAATACTAACTTATCATTATAATTTAACTTTTATTATATGAAATTATTCTCCTACAAGAACCCTATAAAACATTAATAAACTTATTTTCATCATTAGAGAACATAGGGCCTTCATTTCTAAGGATACTTTAAGGAACATTCAAGTCCCAGACATGTGTATTATCAACTATATAGCTTTTCTTTTTAATTATATTAATTTAAAATTATTCTATTCTAACTAATGTAGTTATATTAGTATCATTTATATAATTTAATGTTATTATATTATGTTCATTTACAATTTTTTATCCATATACCCAATCCATTACGGAACGAAATCCTTGTTCATGCATTGTGCAGATTACCGTATCGACGACGCAACATGTCTCATTTTTATTCACCTCTTTAAAAGTATGGATATAAGGATGAAATTAAAGTATTAATATGATTTTAATAATTTCTTTAATGTTCTGTTATAAAATATTTATGAACCTATTCATGAAATTATCATCCAACGATCATTGTTAATTTAATCATTTAAAATAAGCATACTAAGTGGATAATATTTTATTCGAATTTTGTAATTTTTTATATCAATTCATTCATATTATAATTCATTTTAATTATGATATATAAAGAAAATAAAAATTCAATATGTTATTTATTCTTCTTTAATAATTATATTACAAATAAATTATCTCATCATCATCCATTAATCATGTTATGTTTATGTTTGGGTTGGTTTAATGACTTACTTAAACAATAGTATACATTTATTGGATTAATGACTATGAGAACTAATTTAATTGTATAATTTGATATAAATTTATAAATAAGTATTTATTTTTTATTCTTATTATTTCATACTAATACATAAATCATCAATTAATAAAACACTCTTTTATTGATAAGAATCACTAAAACATGTTTATTATCAATTTAATTTTCAAGGATAAAGACTAAAAACCTCATGAAAGGAATTTGAAACATTATAAATAATTATAATAGATCCCTATAAGTAACCATAATTACCTATAAATTATTAACTTCTATAAAAAAATATGGACACTACTATTATGAATCTAGTACAAATGATCAAAACATCAAACACCTGATGCAAAAAAACAGAATAATTCATATAGATACTGAATAATTATGAAACATGAATTAAAATGGATATAAATAAGGCTATTAATTAATCTATTATGATATATATATATATATACATGTGACACATGAGGTTAAATTACATTCAGGATGTTTAGGAAAGAAGGTAAGGGTTTTCATCTCAAATTCCACTCCTTGATACATGTTCGACATCAGGCACCAAATTTCATTTATGTTGTGTGAATACTTCCCATTTTATATAAAATTTCATGAATTATATTTTAATAATGGTATTTTATGTTCAATTATAATCTAACTCTTAAAATGGGTTTTGGTTAAATTATTACTCAAACTGAAAGGGTTTTCTCAGTCTCAATTCTAATTCATTGAGACATTATTCATGATACATAACATGTTTCATTTGTAAGGTGTTCCTCTAATTAAATATCTCATGATTTTTTTATCATTTATTTAATTATATTTAATGATATAATATAATATAAATCATGATATTTCCTCACATGTGTTTTGACTCGTGTGTTTCCACAATCATAAGTTTTTTTTGGTATCTCAGTTTTGGTTCATTGAGTTATGATCATTCGCCAAAACATATTTCATATAAGTTGGGTGAATTATTATTTATATTTTATTATGTGGTATTCTCTAAATTTTTTACATCTATACCACATAAACTCATACTTAAATTATTAATGATTCATGAAGTATGTTGAATGTATTGGTTATTGATAACTCATTTCTTCTTTCCTAGAGTTATATTCTTTCTTCATGAACCTATTTATACCATTTCAGGGTTATCCAATCCTAATATTTTATTATATTGTATTTTATAATCCTATTTGAAAAAAAATAAGTTTTAATATAAATTATTTTTTTACTCTTCTTAAAATTACATTTTTAAACAAATGTATTTTGATATAAATAAAATTGGATTTTACTTTCACTTTAACATTTTTGGTATTACTCTCCCCATTTCTACAAGATAATATTTATATCATCCCAAGACTAAATTAGTTGAGATTATTTTAAAAATTAAATTTTTTAAAAGGATTTCATTTAACTTATTTAAAAATTACCATTAAAGTCGAAACATTAATTTATATTTTATGCCAATAATAAAAAAGTTTTCTAAATTCTCTTTTAGGTTTTGGATTCTATTTCACATATCATTTTCAAAAGTATTTATACTAATAGAGTTTTTTTCATGATACACCTAAGTTATAATTTGGGATATTAAAATATTATTATTGAACAGTTTAATTATTAATCCCTTCATTTGTGATACTATTCGAATAATTCTCTTACAAGGATGTGTTCCATCTATTTTAACATCTTTCTATGTTTCCTTATAGGGTTAGAGTTATGTTCTATTGGAACCATCCAACTTTTTTCTTTAAACTTCATATGATGTTTTTTTCCTTCATTGAATTATCTATTTACTCATTACTCTATATAGTGTGAACATCATATTGTACATAATTCATACTGGATGATAGTCACCTATAAAGTATGTTATTCTATTTACATGGGGAAATCTATCAGTGTCCCATATGTTTATATTTCAATAATAATGATTATTATAAAGTTGACTTTGTATGGTATAACCATCCACATTCTTCCTTCCAATGGGTTACCATCACATTATCTATAACGTCCTAAAAATTTATAAGAAGTCAATATTGAATGGAATATACAACAATCAACATTGAGCATTAATGAACCTTGAATTATTATTATTTTATGATTGTTATAGTATAGTATTTGAATGGGAAGGTATGAATATATGTAAAAAAATTATAAAATATATATAAATTTAATAATCACTAAAAGATTATTAATAAATGATGAAGAAATAAGCACTCAATTTCAGATTTCATTTTATTCTTCAAAATATGTTTTCTTAAAAAATAGTTTCTATTGTATTTTATTAGTGAATATTTTAAATATTTTTTATAAATTATAAAAACAATTATAAAAATAATGTAAAATTTTAAATCATATTATCAATATTAGGTTTCATTGAATCTATGTTATTTTTTTGAATAGATTTATTTTTTAGTGGATATTGAAAAAGGTTGTTTATTATTGTTAACTATATTTCTTACAAGAATTCACAAATTTAAATTTTTTCGAAATATTATAAAAATAAAAAATATTCCTAATATATTATTAATAATCCAATTATATTCATTATAATTCATTTTATGGATTAATTTTTTATAAAATCATTTTTATATAGTAAATGTCATTTTTCTGAAAAACTCTTTTTCATTATGTTTTTCATTTTTATTAAATTAAATTATTCAACTTCTAGAAATTATATCGTGAAAATTTTTCTACATATTTTTAATTAGGAGGTACAAATTTGATAAATATGTCATTTTATTTTTCATCAATATGAATATTAACCATATTAAATTCTAGTTACCAAGGTAAAGATAAAATATGTTAATTAGGGTTAAAATTAAAATGATATGGCATAAAATCCATATAAAAACATTCCTTGATTTTATTTGGCGATTATATTTCATACATAATAATCCAAAAATCTAAAATGCAACCTTTTTCCATTTAACATTGATTTTTACATTTATAATATTTTCGTAAAAGATAATACCAAAAATTCTACCTTCTTGTTGTTAATATCTAAAATATTTTTTGATATGGATAAAAATGACCATTTTTCAGTTATAAATATTTATTTTAGTGATTGATAAATATTTTTTATCATATTTATTTATTGTTAAATTTTACTGATGAAATAATTATCATCAATTCATATGAAACATTGACATTATCCTTGAGGAAGTTGTACAAAAATCAAGTAAATTATATCAAAACTATAAAAGTAATAATTACTGGGGGAATTATAGTTTAAAAATAAGTTAAGAGAAATATATGACATATTATGAATTTTTTAATGGTCTATACTTGAATTTATTTTTTGGTAATTTTGATTTCAAATTTAATGTAAATGAATTGTGTCAAAAATGACATTAATGATATTTTATAAAAAATAGTATTTTATTAAATTATATAAAAATAAAAAAGACCTATAAAGAAACAAAATATGAATATATAATGTCTAAAATATCATACCATTTCCATTTATGGACCAATTTGTACCTTACATGTAAAATTATAATCCATTAAGATTGGAAAAGATATTATCGCAGTAAAACACAAAATTAGTTAATGAAGGGGTTAAACAAAAAGATGAGATTTATAATGAAACAAAAACCTATATAAATTTTATTGGATGATGATATTTTTACAAAATAATATTTTTATTTGATATAATTTCTTCCCTGGAGAATTATTTATGAGAAATACGTTATTTATATTTAAATATTTAATGTAATAGTAATTGTGACCATTCCCTCCCTTATAAAAGGACTCCCCTTCCGTATTTATTTAAACTAATTTTAGCCATATATCTCAAGAAAACACTATAAAATTATCTTATAAGCTTCACTATCCATGAATTAAAGGTTATGGTATTCTTAAAATAACATTCCAGGTGTCCTTAAGAAATGATCTAAAGGAGGCCTACTAAAGAAGTTGTAATCATCCAACCTGAACTCTTTCAAATTATTTCTTCATCAATCTCCTATAAATCTATGGTATTAATAATGAAATAATAGAATAATTATCCTAATTATTTTAAATTTTATTATGATTTTTTAACCATAAACATACAACCTCTATTCCATCAAATGGGAAGTGAATGTGTCCTTTGTGCGTATATGAGGACTACCATATCCACGTAGAGATATAATTCATTTAACATATCCATATTTCACGTATTTTTATTCTTATGGTTTTAATACTATATAATGTATTTATGATATAATTATTATATAAATTTAAAGTAAAAATTACTTTTTAAACTTCCAACCCATTTTGAAACGAAAATTTCGCTTGTGGGTATGTGTGCACTACCACCTCCACGAAGCGATGTGATTTATTTTTCATTTTAACATTACATGGATGATAATAAGGATATATTAATTGAATATATATTATATTATAATTATTAAATAATGTTTAATTATTATTTTCATTTATTGTTTTCCATATTTAGAAAATAGAAAACAACGTTCAGGCATACGTATGGCCGACCATCTCCATGAATGGTGGAATTCATTTTTATATTTCTATCCAATATGGATGGATATATATATGTATATAATGAATATATATATGATATTTATATTATAAATAACATTCTCAAGAGGATTTACCCGTTATAAAAGTACAAGGACCAGAACTACCGAATAGAAATTCTCATGAAAGGCGAAATAATCAAAACCTATAAATGATAATTTTAATAATAAATTACTAATAATTTAGAATTGAACTGTTATAAGATAATGATATAAAATATTATAGCCTGCAAATCATTTTTTTTTTCAAATGGCAGGTTTGAGGGTAGTCGGTTCCCTTGTAGCCCGGTTTGAGGAAAACCGGAAACCTCACAACATTCCAGTATCAAACCAGCAGAATACAAAACCAGTGAAACAAATTCAAATTCAAACACTAATCGAACCACGTGCCTACTCGAGCCGCACGCCACCTTGAGAAACCCGTCGACGAAAATCCAGTCGTCTCCATACATGTCATCGGTGATAGATTCCGGCCATCTGCCTCCATCGACGTCGTCAAAAATGACAGATCAACACCATTCAGGCAGAGACATCATCACCGGCGACCATCCTGAAACAGCATGTCACTGGCGAGAGAACTCGGCCATCAACATCCATCGGCGTCGTTGAAATACAACGGATCAACACCATACAACAATCGTCCCAACTCCAGAACGTCGGTGAGCTTCACCGACGTCCATCATCACAAACTCATCCGCGTCGGTGATGAGAAATAGCGAATCATGATTTTAGAGTTCTTTCAATTCATGTTGAACTCATGGTAATGAATTATCATCACATTTTCATTTTGAAGAGAATTATGACATATTCACCACTTTTTACATCTGTATAGTGTACATAAATCCCATGACTGTATTTTATAAGTATTATATGAAAATTATGAGTATTAATAAATATATATATGTTTCTCTCTTTTATGAGGTTTTAATACGGATATTAGCAAAGCTGTAGGGGTTTTATGTTGAAATCTAATTGTTTATGATTAAGTTTCCAATTATGAAATTTTCTATTCTACCTCCCAAGAATATAATGATTTTTATTCTACTTAGTTTATTTCTAGATATTGTATGCTTTCCTATAATTTTATTCTCTTTAGAAACACCAGAACCCAATATAATAATTTTAAAAAAAATTGAATTTATTTCCCTCATCGGTCAAAAATAATTTTTTTTCCATGAACATATTTTAAAATAAATTGTTTTCTAGAATATATTAAATTTCATCAAATGATTGCTTAAGGTTATTACACCCATGTTTTTATTTCTAAAAAAATTAAAACGAATCATCTTTTCATTTTCCTATTGAGGTATTTTTTGTTTTTTTTATGTGAAAGGAATCTATGTTTTAACATACATAGTATGAAGAATATTTTCCATTGTCATGAACACTTAATTCATTAAAAGTTACTTTACAAGCTTTCAAGTATATTTTAAAATAATTTTTTTTCCTTAATATATGATAAAAAAAATTATTTTAAACAAGTTATTTCAAATTGAAAATGGTTTTTTACTCAAGGAATATGATAGTTATCTTTTGAAGTCAATTTTAATTTATAATATCTTATGATGTTACTTATTCTTTATTGGTGTTATGATACAATGATACCATCCAAATTCATTATTTAGATGGATTATTAAAATGATGATTCAATTATGATACTAGTAAACTGATTTCTTTTCCATGGTTTAATTAAGTTATGATAAAACCGTTATGAAACTACTTTCTTTTCCATGGGTTATGAAATGATGAAATGATGAAATGTTAATGAAACATATTTAATTTACATGAGTTATACTATGATGAATTTTTTATGATATTGAGGAAAAAATATGTAATATTTTCATTATGTGATTTGTGGGATCAAAGTTAAATATCCCTCCAATGAATCTTTTAAATATGGATACTTCATGAGATAATATTGATTGAAATAGTGATTGAACCTAATTTAGTATGGGTCTTTGTACACTACAATAATAATGGGAGTGAACTATGACCAAGGTTATGATGGAATTTAGAGTGAACCAAATCCACTTTGACAATATTTTCAATGATCCCTAAATAAAGAAATTATTTTTAGTCTTATTTGTATTCCACAAACTTATGTTCTCTGCCAATAATAGGCTCTCATGTCTCATGTTCATTAATTCCATTATGATTCTTGTATTATAATCTAACATACAATATTACATGACTTATGATTTTTATATATGATATATAAGGTGTTTTTAAAATGTTAAAATCATATCCTTATACCATTATTCTCATTTTATGCTTAAGTGATCATTGATATCTCCCTTGTTTACCCTTACTGATGATCCCAACTTATCCTCTCTTGTGTTTCCTATACCATGGTTATGATGAAATTTTTTAGGTATGGTTTTTCAATAGAGGTAAAAAGTAAAAATAAATTGATTATATATGTTTATGTATGTACATAAATAAGATATTAATGCTTCTACTCTACAAAGACACTAAACATATATGGTCCTGGAATGGATCGTAATATTATTTGATGAATATTCATCAATTAAGATATAATATCAATGTTTGAAATGTATGGGTTTATATAGTTGGTATCAATTCAGGGTTTAAATAATCCTTATAGATTATGATTATATAACATTGGTGATAACCTTATTTAAAGGATAACAACCTAAATTTTGGTCGGATATAGATTATTTTGTTTTACTAGTAATTCATACTTATTTGGAAATAACAACTGGATGTGTTTTTTTAATAGATG
Source organism: Viscum album (assembly GCA_963277665.1). NCBI lineage: Eukaryota > Viridiplantae > Streptophyta > Magnoliopsida > Santalales > Viscaceae > Viscum > Viscum album. Next base: position 369,898,885 of record OY728146.1, read on the forward strand.
AATATAGAGTTAATAATATTTAAAAGAGTTATTTGAAGTATATCCCATCCATTATTCTAGTTCATAGTAAATGTGACCCGGTTTCAAACCTGGTTAGAAAATCTTGGTGGATATTCTAGGGTTAACTCACATTCCCCTTATAAACCATTATGAAATATTTGAATATATGAAAACCTAGTATAGTATAGGTGTTAAACTCGGCCTATCTAGTATTTTTATTTTATTATTTTAATTGATTTTAAAAATTATTGTCGCGCTTCATGTTGAATCCAAAACATGATTTTTACTTTTTGTAAAAAAAATGCCTTTTTTTAGTTGACCTCACTAGGCGCATGGGCGGAGTGCATTTCGGAAACCCTGCGCAGCTTTGCACATGCAATTGTGTGATCCGCCTATCTTAGAAAAATTAAAACGAGTAAATTTTTCAATTTTTTGTGTGATTAATAATAATTTCTTTATCGTTAAGAAAATTAATGTTATTAAAAAGCATGAATACTTTTATTATTTTATTTTTACCATCATTTTATTATTATTATTAAGGATGAAATTAATAGAATTATCTTTATTATTATTATTAAAATCATTATAAATAATATTATTAATGATATCATATTTTTTATGTTGTAGTTGTTATTATTACAATTATCCTCATCATTATTGTAAAATTTATTAATTACTATTACCAATAAGAAGTTTAATTATTATTACAGTTGTTATTATTATTATAGTTTAAATTTATTATTATTATTATTATTAACTTGTGTATTATTATTGATTTTTTTCTTTTATTTATTTATTTTATCTCTTTTATTTTCCTTTTTTTCTAACCCTAGCGTGTTTTTTTTATATGCATTTTTTCAAAAAAAAAAATTTGAAAATACATCTAGGTTAAAAAAAATTATTTTTTTACCCCCCAAAGGCGGCACCTGGTGTGCCGCCTTTGGGGTATTTTCCGGCTAGGGCAAGGCGGCACCGGGTGTGCCGCCTTTGCCCAAAAAATAACCGCAAAGGCGGCACACCAGGTGCCGCCTTTGCCTAAATAATTTTTTTTAAAATTTTATTTTTTATTTTTATTTTGTTTTGTGTTGTTTTATATATATATATATATATATAACAAAACTTTTCAGAAGAATTTTTCTGCTATTTAATATCCAGCGGTTCTGCCAGTACAGCAGTCTGGATTCTGACTGATACCCTCACCCAGGACTCCCTTTTATAAGGGGGTTTTCCCTGAAAACAATACTGCATTTCCGATGTGGGATTCTGGTTCTCCTTTTCCTGCACAGTACATTCTGCGTTTCTGATGTGTGATTCTGTTTCAAGTACGCGACTTTGAAAGACTATAAAAGTTAAACTATAAGACCAATACAAATGAAACTTTAAACACTGATTAAACATATAAGAAATAGTTGAAAACAAAAATAATTTCATAAAAAATGTTGATACGGATTAATTTATAAGCTTTCAAAACCACCTACTTGAAACTTAAACATATTTGAAGTACGTGACTTTGAAAGCTTATAAAAGATAAATTTTAAGACCAATACAAATGAAACTTTAAACATTGATTAAACATATAATAAATAGTTGAAAACAAAAATAATTTCATAAAAAATTTTCACCAAAAACAATTTATAAGCTTTCAAAACCATCAACATGAAACTTAAAAATGTTTCAAATTCCCGACTTTGAAAGACTATAAAACATAAACTATAAGACCAATAGAAATGAAACATTAAACATTGATTAAAAATATAAGAAATAGTTGAAAACAACAAAAACTTCCTAAAAACTTTCCGTAAAATTTAATTTATAATATTTCAAAACAATCTACTTGAAACTTAAAAAAATTCGTGTACATGATATGAGTATGATGGGTGGCCTTAAATTATATTCCTCTTCATAAAAATGGGTAATGTTTTTACCTCATGAGAAATCACTTACAGTGCATGGGAGGTTATCCTAAGCACTCTATGTTATATTTTTTTAGTGGTTATCCTTAACTTAGAATTGTGATTCCATGTTTTATTTTTTATTGCATTCCAATGTTGCCTTGATATTATTATATTATATAATAATTTGAGGTTTATTTTTACGAATCACATCAATTTTATATCACCTTGTTATGTCTCTCTACTCACATGTATTAATTTCATAATTTTATTCTTTGATTATTTCTTTACAAGGATTTATAATTCACCCCTTTCTTATGTACATCCCCAGGTTATCCTATGCAGTATTATAAGATCAGTGGATTTTAAGGGCATGTTATGGGGTTTTAAATAATTTATTTGTATTCTTAGTTTAGGTTATTATTCTATGTAACTAATTACCTAAGGACACATGGAATAATTTTATTTTGTGATTATATTAAGTGTATATTTTTTGAAAGAAATCATGAAATAGGGGGCATTAAATATATGGGTTGTCATTTTTTCACGGGTCTCATACCAATGAAAACTATTGTACTCAATTACTATCTTCCATGGATATACAACACATTGAAGGTACCCTCACCACTATATTTTTATGATTAGGGTAATTCCAATTACATGGATGGTAACACAAGTCTTCCAAGTTCAATAAGGGTTTTTCGAGAATAAATTTACATTATTATAAGGAATGGGAAGTATTTTATGTATACATTTATCAATATATGGATACCCATGATTAATTCAGCAATAGGTTTCATAGGTAACTTTTACAAAGGTCATTATGACTCGTAGAGTGAATTGATTAGTCTTAATCAGGTGATGGGTCTGGCATATAACTATATTTCCCATCAATTCATCAGTAGATATCATATGAAAAAATATGTTGGTGTATTCTTCTTCTAATAATACTAACGTGGCCTAGCGTTAAGCCTTAACAACAAGAATTTCATTTCTAGAAATATACATTCCATCAGTATGAGATAATTGATTATTTTATTCCACGTTATCGTTTATAATCATGACCATATAATTCCCTCAATTTTAGCATATTATGACTTAATTTTTTAATTTATACTTTACATATCACTTATTCTATGTTTATGTTATGTAAGGTTCCCATATATGCTACTCTGTAATGAGCTTTTGATCACACATGTAATTTTTTCCTTTCTCAGGAATCATTGAGGAGGAATATGTGATATTTTCTGGGATATGATTGAAGGGATTTTCATGATCTCATAATATGTTCATTTTGAATCTTCTATTTTAATATGTATTGTATATCTATATATGGTCTTCCGAGACTACTAAATTGTTCTTTCCATTGGGGACTCTTTTACTTTATATCAATAATGTAATATAACTATTGACTATAGTTTTATGGATTATAAGTTGTTATAATTGGTATTTGAGTAACATTATTAGTAACATTTAGAAATTGATTTAGAGGAACCAATATAGATATAAATATTTCAATGAAAACACTCAAGATTTCTAGAAAACACTCTATAATTCATAATTAGAATTATATTTTACATTTATATTTTATTAGCTAATAATATATATGTCATTATAAAAATATGGATACCAAGTGGAGGAATGGGAACCATATAAACATTCTTAGTCAATGTAGGGATATTCCCCATAAACAATTTAACAAATATATTTTTGCAGAAAAACCTATTCATAACTATATTAGGGATTTTAACCCTTGTTATGAAAAATAAACCCACCTATATAGAGAGACCTATTGATCTACAACACTGTGTAACTATAATGGATATCTTCATGCAGTAATAACCTCTAACATTCAGTGAAATTTCTAATCCATTTGTAGATGAAAAATGCATAATGTCCCTATAGAAAATAATTTTCAATTTAGGAATTAGTTAAAAGGAAAAAGTCATCATGGTGGTTCACCATATGAATGGATATGTGGAACAATGGAAGTCATTAATTCAAAACAATAAGGAATATGATATATAAAGATCCCATTGATATGAATTTTTTTTCCAATAAGGATGAATGACTTGTTAGTAGATTATTTTGATATGTGAGGCATAATTGTGATGACTTTTGATGTGATATTATGTTAAAAAAATTGTGGAAATGGTGACACGTTGTTTACAATAATAGAAAAGGAAGTGAAGGAAATATAATATTTTATTATTTCATGAGGGATTAAAATATGTTCATGTGAGATGAATTTATATTTTACATAAATAATAATTTAGGAGATGAAATGGATAACTATTTGTTTGATTTTACTCAAAAACATTATCCTACCACTAGCTAGCCAAGGGAAGAGTCTACCACTACCTAGGTGGGAAAGTAATTAACCCTTAGCCAAACAATAAGTGGTATGATATGCTCCTAGATGAGAAAGGGTGGTTGTGAAAATAGAGACACATGAGAGAATAGTGGATCCATATTTTATGGTGGAGTGCCTGCAAAGAAAGTTTCCATGGTTTAGTGCTATATTGTATTATAGAGAGGACCCTAATACACACATATTCCAATTCCACAGAATGTGTTTACTTATTAAGCAGTGCCAAGATGGTTCAAAATCTGACATGTGATCCTGAATTTTGTGTAATATTCATCCTCATTAAAATTTATGGGTAAAAATTTGAATAAAATTTCTGTATGATCAAGAATCATAATCATGATAGATTTTATTAATTCAAAAGTTTTGTTATTATCAAAATCATATTAATATGGATAAAATCATAATAAAAATACTAATATGATGTTTTGAATTCAATTATATGTGTGGTGGAAATATAAAAACTTTTTACAAAAAAGAAATACAATTTCATACAAAACAAATAATGACTTTCAAAGCCATTAAAAGAATAATGTCTTTTAACCTTAAGAGAATCGTATTCTATAACCAAAAAATAAAGGTGTCCCTTATATTATAATTATAAGAAAGTCTATATTCTCTTAAAAAAGAAATACCTCGATATAATGAATGAAATGAATCTATCTTCCTATCCAAAAAATCCATAGATACAATGATCCGATTATCTATCAACCTAGCCCCGGTATCCCTCAAACTGATGGATCGGATTCCCTATTCAAGTAGATTGTTTTGAAATATTATAAATTAATTTTTACGGAAATTTTTTAGGAAGTTTTTTTTGTTTTCAACTATTTCTTATATTTTTAGTCAATGTTTAATGTTTCATTTCTATTGGTCTTATAGTTTATGTTTTATAGTCTTTCAAAGTTGGGAATTTGAAACATTTTTAAGTTTCATGTTGATGGTTTTGAAAGCTTATAAATTGTTTTTGGTGAACATTTTTTATGAAATTATTTTTGTTTTCAACTATTTATTATATGTTTAATCAATGTTTAAAGTTTCATTTGTATTGGTCTTATAATTTATCTTTTATAAGCTTTCAAAGTCACGTACTTTAAATATGTTTAAGTTTCAAGTAGGTGGTTTTGAAAGCTTATAAATTAATCCGTATCAACATTTTTTATGAAATTATTTTTGTTTTCAACTATTTCTTATATGTTTAATCAGTGTTTAAAGTTTCATTTGTATTGGTCTTATAGTTTAACTTTTATAGTCTTTCAAAGTCGCGTACTTGAAACAGAATCACACATCAAAAACGCAGAATGTACTGTGCAGGAAAAGAAGAACCAGAATCCCACATCGGAAATGCAGTATTGTTTTCAGGGCAAACCCCCTTATAAAAAGGAGTCCTGGGTGAGGGTATCAGTCAGAATCCAGACTGCTGTAATGGAAGAACCGCTGGATATTAAATAGCAGAAAAATTCTGCTGAAAAGTTTTGTTATATATATATATATATAACAAAAAAAAACAAAAATAAAAATAAAAATTTTAAAAAAAATTATTTAGGCAAAGGCGGCACTTGGTGTGCCGCCTTTGCGGTTATTTTTTGGGCAAAGGCGGCACACCCGGTGCCGCCTTGCCCTGGCCGGAAAATTCCCCAAAGGCGGCACACCAGGTGCCGCCTTTCGGATGTAAAAAAAAATATTTTAAACCTCGTTGTATTTTTAAATTTTTTTTTTGAAAAAATGTAAAAAAAAATAACTCAACCCTAGCCCCCCCCCCCCCCCCCGTTTTTTGGGTTTTTTTATATGCATTTTTTCAAAAAAAAAAAATTTGAAAATACATCTAGGTTAAAAAAAATTATTTTTTTACCCCCCAAAGGCGGCACCTGGTGTGCCGCCTTTGGGGAATTTCCCGGCCAGGGCAAGGCGGCACCGGGTGTGCCGCCTTTGCCCAAAAAATAATTTTTTTTAAAATTTTTATTTTTATTTTTTGTTTTGTTTTGTTTTATATATATATATATAACAAAACTTTTCAGCAGAATTTTTCTGCTATTTAATATCCAGCGGTTCTGCCATTACAGCAGTCTGGATTCTGACTGATACCCTCACCCAGGACTCCCTTTTATAAGGGGGTTTGCCCTGAAAACAATACTGTATTTCCGATGTGGGATTCTGGTTCTCCTTTTCCTGCACAGTACATTCTGCGTTTCTGATGTGTGATTCTGTTTCAAGTACGCGACTTTGAAAGACTATAAAAGTTAAACTATAAGACCAATACAAATGAAACTTTAAACACTGATTAAACATATAAGAAATAGTTGAAAACAAAAATAATTTCATAAAAAATGTTGATACGGATTAATTTATAAGCTTTCAAAACCACCTACTTGAAACTTAAACATATTTGAAGTACGTGACTTTGAAAGCTTATAAAAGATAAATAATAAGACCAATACAAATGAAACTTTAAACATTGATTAAACATATAATAAATAGTTGAAAACAAAAATAATTTCATAAAAAATGTTCACCAAAAAAAATTTATAAGCTTTCAAAACCATCAACATGAAACTTAAAAATGTTTCAAATTCCTGACTTTAAAAGACTATAAAACCTAAAGTATAAGACAAATAGAAATGAAACATTAAACACTGATTAAAAATATAATAAATAGTTTAAAACAACAAAAACTTCCTAAAAAATTTCCGTAAAAATTAATTTATAATATTTCAAAACAATCTACTTGAAACTTAAAAAACTTTATGTACATGATATGAGTATGATGGGTGGCCTTAAATTATATTCCACTTCATAAAAATGGGTAATGTTTTTACCTCATGAGAAATCACTTACAGTGCATGGGAGGTTATCCTAAGCACTCTATGTTATATTTTTTTAGTGGTTATCCTTGACTTAGAATTGTGATTCCATGTTTTATTTTTTATTGCATTCCAATGTTGCCTTGATATTATTATATTATATAATAATTTGAGGTTTATTTTTACGAATCACATCAATTTTATATCACCTTGTTATGTCTCTCTACTCACATGTATTAATTTCATAATTTTATTCTTTGATTATTTCGTTACAAGGATTTATAATTCACCCCTTTCTTATGTACATCCCCAGGTTATCCTATGCAGTATTATAAGATTAGTGGATTTTAAGGGCATGTTATGGAGTTTTAAATAATTTTTTTGTATTCTTATTTTAGGTTATTATTCTATGTAACTAATTACCTAAGGACACATGGAATAATTTTATTTTGTGATTATATTAAGTGTATATTTTTTGAAAGAAATCATGAAATAGGGGGCATTAAATATATGGGTTGTCATTTTTTCTTGGGTCTCATACCAATGAAAACTATTGTACTCAATTACTATATTCCATGGATATACAACACATTGAAGGTACCCTCACCACTATATTTTTATGATTAGGGTAATTCTAATTACATGGATGGTAACACAAGTCTTCCAAGTTCAATAAGGGTTTTTCGAGAAGAAATTTACATTATTATAAGGAATGGGAAGTATTTTATGTATACATTTATCAATATATAGATACCCATGATTAATTCAGCAATAGGTTTCATAGGTAACTTTTACAAAGGTCATTATGACTCGTAGAGTGAATTGATTAGTCTTAATCAGGTGATGGGTCTGGCATATAACTATATTTCCCATCAATTCATCAGTAGATATCATATGAAAAAATATGTTGGTGTATTCTTCTTCTAATAATACTAACGTGGCCTAGCGTTAAGCCTTAACAACAAGAATTTCATTTCTAGAAATATACATTCCATCAGTATGAGATAATTGATTATTTTATTCCATGTTATCGTTTATAATCATGACCATATAATTCCCTCAATTTTAGCATATTATGACTTCATTTTTTAATTTATACTTTACATATCACTTATTCTATGTTTATGTTATGTAAGGTTCCCATATATGCTACTCTGTAATGAGCTTTTGATCACACATGTAATTTTTTCCTTTCTCAGGAATCATTGAGGAGGAATATGTGATATTTTCTGGGATATGATTGAAGGGATTTTCATGATCTCATAATATGTTCATTTTGTATCTTCTATTTTAATATGTATTGTATATCTATATATGGTCTTCCCAGACTACTAAATTGTTCTTTCCATTGGGGACTCTTTTACTTTATATCAATAATTTAATATAACTATTGACTATAGGTTTATGGATTGTAAGATGTTATAATTGGTATTTGAGTAACATTATTAGTAACATTTAGAAATTGATTTAAAGGAACCAATATAGATATAAATATTTCAATGAAAAACACTCAAGATTTCAAGAAAACACTCTATAATTCATAATTAGAATTATATTTTACATTTATATTTTATTAGATAATAATATATATGTCATTATAAAAATATGGATACCAAGTGGAGGAATGGGAACCATATAAACATTCTTATTCGATGTAGGGATATTCCCCCTAAACAATTTAACAAATATATTTTGCAGAAAAACCTATTCATAACTATATTAGGGATTTTAACCCTTGTTATGAAAAATAAACCCACCTATATAGAGAGACCTATTGATCTACAACATTGTGTAACTATAATGGATATCTTCATGCAGTAATAACCTCTAACATTCAGTGAAATTTCTAATACATTTGTAGATGAAAAATGCATAATGTCCCTATAGAAAATAATTTTCAATTTAGGAATTAGTTAAAAGGAAAAAGTCATCATGGTGGTTCACCATATGAATGGATATGTGGAACAATGGAAGTCATTAATTCAAAACAATAAGGAATATGATATATAAAGATCCCATTGATATGAATTTTTTTTCCAATAAGGATGAATGACTTGTTAGTAGATTATTTTGATATGTGAGGCATAATTGTGATGACTTTTGATGTGATATTATGTTAAAAAAATTGTGGAAATGGTGACACGTTGTTTACAATAATAGAAAAGGAAGTGAAGGAAATATAATATTTTATTATTTCATGAGGGATTAAAATATGTTCATGTGAGATGAATTTATATTTTACATAAATAATAATTTAGGAGATGAAATGGATAACTATTTGTTTGATTTTACTCAAAAAAATTATCCTACCACTAGCTAGCCAAGGGAAGAGTCTACCACTACCTAGGTGGGAAAGTAATTAAACCTTAGACAAACAATAAGTGGTATGATGTGCTCCTAGATGAGAAAGGGTGGTTGTGAAAATAGAGACACATGAGAGAATAGTGGATCCATATTTTATGGTGGAGTTCCTGCAAAGAAAGTTTCCATGGTTTAGTGCTATATTGTATTATAGAGAGGACCCTAATACACACATATTCCAATTCCACAGAATGTGTTTACTTATTAAGTAGTGCCAAGATGGTTCAAAATCTGACATGTGATCCTGAATTTTGTGTAATATTCAACCTCATTAAAATTTATGGGTAAAAATTTGAATAAAATTTCTGTATGATCAAGAATCATAAACATGATAGATTTTATTAATTCAAAAGTTTTGTTATTATCAAAATCATATTAATATGGATAAAATCATAATAAAAATACTAATATGATGTTTTGAATTCAATTATATGTGTGGTGGAAATATAAAAACTTTTTACAAAAAAGAAATACAATTTCATACAAAACAAATAATGACTTTCAAAGCCATTAAAAGAATAATGTCTTTTAACCTTAAGAGAATCGTATTCTATAACCAAAAATAAAGGTGTCCCTTATTTTATAATTATAAGAAAGTCTATATTTTCTTAAAAAATAAATACCTCGATATAATGAATGAAATGAATCTATCTTCCTATCCAAAAAATCCATAGATACAATGATCCGATTATCTATCAACCTAGCCCCGGTATCCCTCAAACTGATGGATCGGATTCCCTATTCAAGTAGATTGTTTTGAAATATTATAAATTAATTTTTACGGAAATTTTTTAGGAAGTTTTTGTTGTTTTCAACTATTTCTTATATTTTTAATCAATGTTTAATGTTTCATTTCTATTGGTATTATATTTATGTTTTATAGTCTTTCAAAGTCGGGAATTTGAAACATTTTTAAGTTTCATGTTGATGGTTTTGAAAGCTTATAAATTGTTTTTGGTGAACATTTTTTATGAAATTATGTTTTTTTTCAACTATTTATTATATGTTTAATCAATGTTTAATGTTTCATTTGTATTGGTCTTATAATTTATCTTTTATAAGCTTTCAAAGTCACGTACTTCAAATATGTTTAAGTTTCAAGTAGGTGGTTTTGAAAGCTTATAAATTAATCCGTATCAACATTTTTTATGAAATTATTTTTGTTTTCAACTATTTCTTATATGTTTAATCAGGGTTTAAAGTTTCATTTCTATTGGTCTTATAGTTTAACTTTTATAGTCTTTCAAAGTCGCGTACTTGAAACAGAATCACACATCAAAAACGCAGAATGTACTCTGCAAGAAAAGGAGAACCAGAATCCCACATCGGAAATGCAGTATTGTTTTCAGGGAAAACCCCCTTATAAAAAGGAGTCCTGGGTGAGGGTATCAGTCAGAATCCAGACTGCTGTAATGGCAGAACCGCTGCATATTAAATAGCAGAAAAATTCTGCTGAAAAGTTTTGTTATATATATATATATATATAACAAAACAAAACAAAAAAATAAAAATAAAAATTTTAAAAAAAATTATTTAGGCAAAGGCGGCACTTGGTGTGCCGCCTTTGCGGTTATTTTTTGGGCAAAGGCGGCACACCCGGTGCCGCCTTGCCCTGGCCGGAAAATTCCCCAAAGGCGGCACACCAGGTGCCGCCTTTAGGATGTAAAAAAAAAATTAAACCTCGTTGTAGTTTTAAATTTTTTTTTTTGAAAAAATGTAAAAAAAAAATAACTCCCGTTTTTTTCTTTCTTCTTCTCCAAACTGGTTCATGCGGTGCTTCCAGCCTCATCCTCTCCCTTCTCCCACCCCCACAAGGCACACCCTCCTTACATCGCAGACCCGCCTCACCCTCAATTGCACACCCGCTCCTGCTTCTTCCAACACCTCAGCGCCTCTACCCTTTTTTTCTACACTCAAGCGAATAGTGCTGCAAGACTGCCTGATTGCCTCCCTTAGCTAGTTTCGACCTCCGCCTCATCTCCCTTTTCAGTGCACGAGTAGGCCACCACTTTTTGGTCGGCTCTTCCTGAGTTTTTTTTTACTATACATTTTTTCAGAAAAAATTTTTGAAAATACATCTAGGTTAAAAAAAATTATTTTTTTACCCCCCAAAGGCGGCACCTGGTGTGCCGCCTTTGGGGAATTTTCCGCCCATGGCAAGGCGGCACATGGTGTGCCGCCTTTGCCCAAAAAATAACCACAAAGGCGGCACACCAGGTGCCGCCTTTGCCTAATTTTTTTTTAAATTTAAATTTAAATTTTTATTTTGTTTTGTTTTGTTTTGTTATATATATATATATATATATATATATATAAAACAAAACTTCTCAGCAGAATTTTTCTGCTATTTAATATCCAACGGTTCTGCCATTACAGCAGTCTGGATTCTGACTGATACCCTCACCCAGGACTCCCTTTTATAAGGGGGTTTGCCCTGAAAACAATACTGCATTTCCGATGTGGGATTCTGGTTCTCCTTTTCCTGCACAGTACATTCTGCGTTTCCGAGGTGTGATTCTGTTTCAAGTACGCGACTTTGAAAGACTATAAAAGTTAAACTATAATACCAATACCAATGAAACATTAAACACTGATTAAACATATAAGAAATAATTGAAAACAAAAATAATTTCATAAAAAATGTTGATACAGATTAATGTATAAGCTTTCAAAACCACCTACTTGAAACTTAAACATATTTGAAGTACGTGACTTTGAAAGCTTATAAAGATAAATTATAAGACCAATACAAATGAAACATTAAACATTGACTAAACATATAATAAATAGTTGAAAACAAAAATAATTTCATAAAAAATGTTCACCAAAAACAATTTATAAGCTTTCAAAACCATCAACATGAAACTTAAAAATGATTCAAGTTCCCGACTTTGAAAGACTATAAAACATAAACTATAAGACCAATATAAATGAAACAATAAACATTGATTAAACATATAAGAAATAGTTGAAAACAACGAAAACATCCTAAAAAATGTCCATAAAAATTAATTTATAATCTTTCAAAACAATCTACTTGAAACTTAAAAATGTTTCAAGTACGCGAATTTCAAAGACTATAAATTGGCAAGAACATATTGGATGACACTAGAGAACCCATCAATGTTCCCATGGTTGAGAAGATTCAACCAGGAAATCTAATCATAATATTCAGTATGTTCTACCTAACTAGGTTGGAACTTTATTCTTGTACATGTCCACTTCCATATAAGTTCATAGAGAAGAAAAAAATCCATAAATCCCCAAACCATAGATAGGATATAATACTAAACTAGAAAGAAATTTTTCACTAATATAGGTAGACTATAAGCTCCCCAGACCTAAAAAACACTATCCAACTAATAGAAGATTTCATTATATAATTCTCAGAATTGATGCCAAATCTAATAATATCCCAAATGACTCCTCTCACATCTAGAACGTGAATAGAAATGACCAATAAAATCCAATTCAGAGGCCACAAAGACATGATTTGAGAAAACTAAAACCCATCACCATTTTAATTGAAACTAGTACTATCCCTATAGGGGTAAAAATAATAGGGCACCCAAAATAGTTTTCAGAACCACATAAATAACATAAAAACCAATACAGTTCTACTCTACCACATGTAAAAATCCTTAATTCAAGACCATATAAATAGGACCTCATCCATCCTCTTGGAATAAAACCTATATCCAAAAAATACCTCACACATTATAATATACTAAAAGGTCCATCAGACCTAATTAAAACTTTACTTAATAGAACTCATTTGTTCTTGACATCCCCATAGGGTCACCATATCATAATGTCTATAAAAAAACTAAACTTTGAAAAACTGACTAATAAAGCACAACCATGAGACTACACTATCCTTAATTATAGAAAAAATCATAAAGAGCATAAAAAAATACACCATGGTAATTCTAAGTCATTCCAAGAAGAAATCCTACAGCCCCCACTTGGACCTCACACCACACTTCCTTTAATAGGATTCTAAAATAAAAACCATGATGGGGTCCTCCAAAAACCATTGTAAAAACCCAATATAAATATATAATATATCAATAATTTCCTCATATCACCACTTCATCCTCACACCTAAAATTCATAAGAAGTAAATGGTGTGTTCATCATGTATATAGAATGTTCCTCCTCAATCCTTACCTTCTCATAAAACTCTTCCCAACCTAACATGTACATCCAAATTATATGGAATGTCTCCCTTATACATACCGTGCATATCAAATGGGGTACCTTACCATGTACCAAAATTTAATCTTTCCATGTTCCAACATGGAATCCTTCCATGTTCCAACATGGAATCTTTCAATGTTCCGACATGGAATCTTTCCATATTCTAACATGGAATCTTTCCATGTAACACATATAGCTACTTTCTACATATAATAAATGGGATATGGTGATGTTACTTACATGTCCATATTCCCCCACATAGGGTATCCAAAAAACTAAAAATCCACACCCATATCTACTCTAAATTGAATTTCCCAAAAAAGAAAATAGTGTATCCACAAACCATTATTCACGCGATTAATCAATCACATGTGTTGATAAATGCCAATGAGAGTCAAAGTTGAGGTAGATCAATGAGAAATCCCTAGAATTTCAATCCATCGAAACAAGGATCCAATCCATCAGCAGCATATGAATTTTTCACTCTCAAAGATAGAGAGTAGAGAATAATGGTGGATTCCACAACAATAAGAGATATCCACATCGAAGGAAGAATAATAACATCCATTGTTACTTTGGTCTAAGAATATTACGGGTTAGAGTGGTCAAAATAATCTACTGAGAGCCTAAAAAAACCAAAGGTTCAAATTAGAGTTGATTAGAAGGAGTTAGTGTAACATCATATCCTGGGTGCCATAAAACCAGTGCCTCGGTCAGGAAAGGCCTTCAGTGGAAGCACTAAAGTGAGAAGGAAAGAGGAATTGTAGGTGTGCATGAATTATAAAATATTTTCATGAAAATTAAATAACACTTACATAAAATTATCATGGAATATTTTATATTTGTCTTTTTTAAATAAAATTGAATTGATATTCCATTAATTTTATATACATAAATATTGAGACCGATCTAGGTAGTGTTTCAGAAGATATATACCCATGTTATGAGTTTTTTGAGATTAGTCCAGGAAATTTTATGTTCAATGGATAGTGATAAAGATAAGGTCATTGAAAAACAGTTGCATAATTTCATTAATATTGTACATGGGTAGATCAGGTGCTTTGGTTTGTTTTTTGAGAAAGACTATATATGAAGGTTGTCCAGAAATATAAATATTTGATAGATATATTTAGAAAAAAGTTGATATATTGTGTGACTTAGGATTTTTGAAGTCTTTTTTGGGACTCAGATGTAGAAGAAGTCACCAGTGGGACTCTCGAGTAGGCTTATGAGATTTTAGAATCACCATGGATATAGTATAAAGATCCACCTATGGGAGTTAAGAGTTGTTAGTGAAGGTGGGAGCTTGTAATTTATAGTGGGACTCTAGATATGAAGCACTATTGGACTTATTTTTTATGGGAATACAACTTTCCCATGTTGTAACCGACTAAAAAAAGTGAGTAACCTTTATCAAGGTGTAATAAATGGTTGTAGTAAGGAGTAGGCCTTTGTAATGAACCTAATAGAATCCCTATGTTTTTCATTGATTTTATTTTTTCATTCAGGCGGATTTTCAGAATTTAAGATAAGGGATAGATAGTTTAATCAGTCACAGATTTTAGATTACAGAATAGTGAATTTTTAAAACAATGTACTATGGATTCACCCCCCCCCCCCTCATTAGAACCCAACTGACCCTTGGTTAAATCAAATGGTATCATAAAAAGATCCCCTCTCATGATAAGAAAACATTATGAGAAATGAAGGATCGTAATTCAGTGAGAAACCATGGAATACCTAATTTTAGGGAAATAACTACCATACATAGAGGAATATTATACTCTTTTCCTTCAATCGCTTTTCTTATAAATGAAAGACATATCAACCATTAGATTACCACCTATTATTAAGTACTATTATTGTACTAAATCTAAAATGATAAATCTTGAAGTTGATGGAAAATATCATAATTATACCCTAATGGATTTATCAAAAATGTTATACACTAAAGCGATGGGTGTTGAAACTACCAAGGATATTTTAGACAAACTAGGAAGTACTTATGAAGGAAATATTAATGTTAAGAGAGATAATATGAAAATCCTAAGAATAAAGTTTGAGAATATTAAAATGGTTGATGATGAAATCATTGATGACTATTTCATTAGGTTCAATGAGATGGTATGTAATATCTATGGATTTGGTTAGAAGATATAAGATTCAAAAATTTTGAAAACACTTTTGATAAATTTCCCTATAGGATTTGATGCCATGGTTTTAGACATGGAAGATAGGGAATATATTTCATTAGAGGAGTTATATTTTATTCTCATAGATTATGAAATGATAAAGGAAATGAGTTTCAAAAAGAAGATATAGATTATATATCCTTTGAGGCTATAAGAAAAAATAAGTTCAAATAATTGGAAATTGGGGAATCAATTGATTCTGATGATGATAAATTTGATGAATACATTAATGAAATTTATTCACCTATTTAAAGATGGATTATATAGGGTAAATGAATTTAAAACTAAATAAACCACTATGGTGATGAATCTATAATTTCATTGGAATCTTTTCCATTAATTTTATAATGAAAATAGATAATTTATAATTTGATAAAAAAAGTGAGAATCCTTTAAAATAGAAAAACGATATAAAGAAGACGTATCATTCTAGTAATAGACATAATAATTTGATAAGAAATTATTTAAAAGATAATTCATCAACTAGTAGTCCTTAAAAATATAAATTTAGTTTCATTAATCAATTTGAGAAATTTTCAATTTATTCATATAGTAATGATAATGGTAAAGCTAGAAAATAAAATAAATGGATATTAAAAGATGAGTTGGAATATTCTCTTGAGAAAACCACACAATGTTGTATCATTATGCCTATAATTATTATTAGGATCATAAGAATATTATTCTAATAGATAAGTTAAAAGTGGGAATATTTTAGTATTAAAAAATGTAGTTTAAAATAAATAAACTAAAAAATAGAAAACTCTTACATTTTTTATTGGAAATGGTTCTAAGTCCAATCAAATAATCATAAATAGAAACAATTTGATTAAATCAGAATGTAAAAGATCAGAGTCTATATGAATCCGAGTAATCAGAGTACAAGAATCATAATCATGATAGATTTTATTAATTCAAAAGTTTTGTTATTATCAAAATCATATTAATATGGATAAAATCATAATAAAAATACTAATATGATGTTTTGCATTCAATTATATGTGTGGTGGAAATATAAAAACTTTTTACAAAAAAGAAATAAAATTTCATACAAAACAAATAATGACTTTCAAAGCCATTAAAAGAATAATGTCTTTTAACCTTAAGAGAATCGTATTCTATAACCAAAAAATAAAGGTGTCCCTTATTTTATAATTATAAGAAAGTATATATTCTCTTAAAAAAGAAATACCTCGATATAATGAATGAAATGAATCTGTCTTCCTATCCAAAAAATCCATAGATATAATGATCCGATTATCTATCTACCTAGCCCCGGTATCCCTCAAACTGATGGATCAGATTCCCTATTCAAGTAGATTGTTTTGAAAGATTATAAATTAATTTTTATGGACATTTTTTAGGATGTTTTTGTTGCTTTCAACTATTTCTTATATGTTCAATCAATTTTTATTGTTTCATTTATATTGGTCTTATAGTTTATGTTTTATAGTCTTTCAAAGTCGGGAACTTGAATCATTTTTAAGTTTCATGTTGATGGTTTTGAAAGCTTATAAATTGTTTTTGGTGAACATTTTTTATGAAATTATTTTTGTTTTCAACTATTTATTATATGTTTAATCAATGTTTAAAGTTTCATTTGTATTGGTCTTATAATTTATCTTTTATAAGCTTTCAAAGTCACGTACTTCAAATATGTTTAAGTTTCAAGTAGGTGGTTTTGAAAGCATATAAATTAATCTGTATCAACATTTTTTATGAAATTATTTTTGTTTTCAATTATTTATTATATGTTTAATCAGTGTTTAAAGTTTCATTTGTATTGGTCTTATAGTTTAACTTTTATAGTCTTTCAAAGTCGCGTACTTGAAACAGAATCACACATCGGAAACGCAGAATGTACTGTGCAGAAAAAGGAGAACCAGAATCCCACATCGGAAATGCAGTATTGTTTTCAGGGCAAACCCCCTTATAAAAGGGAGTCCTGGGTGAGGGTATCAGTCAGAATCTAGACTGCTGTAATGGCAGAACCGCTGGATATTAAATAGCAGAAAAATTCTGCTGAAAAGTTTATATATATATATATATATATAACAAAACAAAACAAAACAAAACAAAAAATAAAAATAAAAATTTTTTAAAAAAAAATTATTTAGGCAAAGGCGGCACACCCGGTGCCGCCTTACCCTGGCCAGAAAATTCCCCAAAGGCGGCACACCAGGTGCCACCTTTAGGATGTAAAAAAAATTATTTTAAACCTGGTTGTATTTTTAAGAATTTTTTTTTGAAAAAATGTAAAACAAAATAACCCTATCATCCCTCCCAGTGTGTGCACAGCCCGGCAGCCTCCCCTGGACTCAACCTCCCTTTGTGCAGTGCAGACCAACCCCAACCTCTCTAGCGCACCTCTTGTGCCACCCCAAACCACTGGCTGTGCAACCTCCTTGCACCCACCTGGCTAACCCTCCTAGCATCCGTCAACCACTAGCAGCCACCCTTCGCGGCTCCGCCTTATAACTGTGACCTCTAGCACGCTTCCCTTCCCTCTGTTTGGATGACCTCGACTCCCCTTTCTCGATCTATCTCCATCACCCATCTGGCACCCACCTTTTTCAGGTGATCACCGCACTAGACACGCACCAACCGACCTCATTCCTTGCATTGGTGGAACACCGACGCCGAGCCCCCTTCCAATTTTCCAGCAGACACCTTGACACCTCTTCGACTCCCCTACAGATATCCTACCTCCCAATCACTTGTCTGGATGCCCCCCTTCCATTCTAATAGGCCGTAGTAAACCCCTACACCCTATCCACACTCTGCTGCATCGCTCTTTTTGCTTCCCACGAGTGCGTTTGAGGTGCGCATGGTGCTTTGCACCGGTTCTGAGTGGGCGTTTTTATTCTGCATTGGAGTTGAGGTATGAACCCTTTATGTGTCACCTTTAAATTTACATTTTCACTGAACTCTTGTTTTATTGTTTTTTTCTGGTGCTTATATTTTAATTAATTAGTTTAGTATATGATCTAATTAATTAGTTGGTGTAAATTGAGATTTTAAAATAATTTAGTTGCATTTTATATTTTTCACCATGTTTATGTGAACTGAATTTGTCGGGTTTTAAATGCAACGGTCTAATTAGTCCCACTGGCCCTTGCTCGTATTTAAAAGTTTTTAGAATTTATTAAATGATTCTCTAGTTGGTTTCTTTTTTTTAAGTCGTGATATACTTTTTAAAATTGTTTGATAAATTTTTAAATGATTTTTTAAAACATATGGGTGCTGCGAGCCTGGTTTTGGAAATGTGTTTAGCCGCACATGTTTTTAAATGTTGATCTAATCATGTCGTGTGCTTTTGTCAGGTTGCACACTCTCGGTGTTTTCTTAATGTAGTTTTTTCGCTCTTTAAAATGTTTAGTGAGTTATTTTGGCATTGTGTGATTTTTTGTAAACACTTTGTGGTTTTTAAAGGGGTTTAGTAAATAGTGTTGATTGTGCGAGTTGTGTTTTAAAAGAATGTCGAGGTCGTGTTCGCGCTGTTTATTTATTTTAATTGTTTTAAGTCCGCATTTATATACCTTTGTTGTTGTGCATTTATTGTAGTGTGTTGGCAGGGTAACCACGCGTTACCGCAATCATCAACTTGCACGTGCTTGCGCGCCCGCTCGAGGCGTGTCACATCATCGTGCTTGGACTGTAAGTCGAGGTAGGTCCCCCACTACACCCGCCTTTTAAATTTTGAATTTACTAATTTCTTGATATTTTATTAATTTTATCAAATGATAAATAAGATAAGATAATTAATTTTTAATTGATTATTTAGTTTAAAAAGAGACGTTTATTTTATACACGACACTTGAAATATTTTCTTGATGAACTAACACCCAATAGTGAAAGAATTCTTGTTTGGCCTTTAAAAATAATTCACAGAATTTCAAATGTAGATCTGGTTTATTGATAAATGATTTCTTTTTAATCATGAACAAGTTTTTTGGTTCTCTTGAGAAATGAGGATTTTCTTTAAAATTGGTGAAGGCCCGTTTGGAAATTTAATAAAATAAATTATTTTGGAAAACTCTATTTGGGGTGACTCAGGGGTGATCATTAGTGTACGTTGACTGCATGAGTTGTGTGTGATGTTTTTTCTACTTGATTGACTTTTTTGACTCACCCCTTTCCTGTTTATTATACGTGTTGACATTGGAACCTGACATAGTAAGGGAATCTTCTGAGAACGATGGATGTACTAGTTTAGATTACGCACTGGCTAGTGCCCCTTAGTACAGATTATACTATTCTAGGGGGTTGGGCCCCTTGGTTAGGCCATATAGGAAAACATCGGGCGTTAGGGCGTTATGACGTCATCGAGAGTAGGCATGCCTTCTGGATGAGTCACATGTAGAGTATGTTCTGGATTGTTTATGAGCACCTAGGTTCTACATATGTTTTATTTAGTGTTTATTTGTATTTATTGGACGATTGAGAGGTATAGTTTGGTTGTTGGCCCCTGTGTGCCACTTATTCCATTTCCCTTAGTGTGTGTTGTGTGTTGTGTATGGTTTTCCTTTTGACTAACAACTAAAATTTTGATTTCTAAATTGTTCGCAAAAATGTTTTTAAAATGAAATGCACCTATTTCCTTCAAAAACTAAACTTGTTTTTAAATTTAAAACGGAAATGGACTATTACTTGTTTTAGAAATGAAAGTGTGTTTGGAAACAAATATTTTATATAATTTAGTTCAAACCTGAATTTGGTAAATTCTTTATTCAAAGGTAGTGTGTTGGGAATAGTTTGTTGGGTGCGCCTACTGAATTGTAATACTCATGCCTATAGTGTTTTCATTTTTTTAGTTTTTTTTCTGGTTTTACTCAAGCTTTTTCTTCATGGGTGAGACTTGGTTGGGGTTTGGAGAGTGACACTTGAGGTCACAAAGAGTTTTATTCGTGGTCAGGTTTTTGGTTGTTGGTCTTTCTTTCTTTTCGTGTTGTTTATTTATTTTGTATTGTTATATTTTCTTACAATTGCTTTATTTATTTTTATCTGGAGAAATCATTTCATCTTTCTCTATTTTGATGCCCTAGTGCCGGTAGCCAGCCCGGGAGGATTGAGAACTCCTCTCGGTCCATGTCGCAAACAAGCTTGGGTGACTGGTTCAAGGTCAGCCCAGGTTGGTCTGTGACAAAATGGTATAAGAGAAGGCCATATCATGAGTGGACCTTGTTTTTCAGAGTTCCCATTATTATTTGGGGTCGTCATTGTAGAAGGAGTGGAATTGTCGGGGCTCGGGGCGTATGGATGAGAAGGACGTCATGAACCCTTGCTTGTTCCAAACCTCAGGTTACCATGGGATGTTCGGGTTGTTGGTGTCTTTTGGTTCTTTTGAATTGTTTTACGTTGGGAAATGAAATGGGAGCCGAGAAAGGGACCTCTGTGAGCTCACATGGTCTGGAAAGACATGTGGAGGTGGGTACATTACCCTATAATTCTCTTACTAACAGGGGTGTGACTGGCGTATGGTCGCCAACCATATGGATGAGTCACCCATCGTCACTAGTTGTCCCCCTAGTGAATCGTTTTAGTTTTTCTTAATTCTTAAAATCATTGTGAAAAGTGTTATTTTGGTATTTAAAATGGAAATGACCAAGTTTGACCCATCTTATTGTTTTCTTGTTCCTTAGTGTTCACCCTCATGAAGGTTCGATGGATGCGCAAGGTGTAGCTTCAGGTGGTGCATCCTTAGAAAATCCTCTAGTTGATCAGCCCATAGATTACGTCCTCGAGTTCCGAAAGTTGAACCCTCCCCTATTTTATGTCCAAGCATATCCACTTGAGGTGGAGGAGTGGTTACAGAATATTGAGAGGAAATTCAGTTTCATTTTGCTTCCTGAGTCGTTAAAGGTGAAGTTGGATACCTTTATGCTTGAAGTTTCAACCTGGAAATGGTGGAAGTCCTTGTCTAGGAATAAGCCTAAAGAAGATTTAATGTGGGAGTTCTTCAAGTCATCATTTATCCAACAATATTTCTATGAGTTGATGAAGCTGAAGAAGATAATTAAGTTGTGTTTTCTTCAGTAGGGCATTGAATAGGTCCTAGAATTCTATTGACATTTCATAGACCTAGTTCTGTACGACCAATGGTTTGTTGCAAATGATCCCGGGAAGGGTCGACAATTTGAGTCTGGAATCCGACCTGAACTGCGGTCAAAAGTGGCAGAGCTCAACTTAACCGCCTTCTCTGATGTTGTGCGGAAAGCCTTTCTTGCTAAAGCTGAGTCAGTTAGGGGACATGAGGTGGAGAATCCTGCCTCGACCTTGGGAAGTAGTGCAGAGGATGGTGAGATAAATAATGAGAATAGCTCTGATGGTGGTGGGTCTACTAGAGGAATTAAGAGGCCTTTGGACCTGCAATCAACACCTTAAGAATGTAACACCAGGATCTATCACCATTATGGTAGGCAGGGTCAAAAGAGGTCGACGTACCCAAGTGCTCCGAGACACTACCACACCTGTGAACATCTACGTCACTTTCAATGATTTTGTCATGGTGTTTCCAAGAAGCGTGTTGAAGCTAGACCTTGAAGGTCAACTCAGCCCATTAGTAGAAGTAGGGCGATGTTTGGGGATCATTTTGAGGTTTTCTCTTTGTAGTGTTTCTTGGATGTAGTAATCATCTTTTCTAGCACTTTATAGTGTTTCTTTTCCATCAGTTGTAAGAGTGGTTGTTGTTAAACCTCCTTGAAAACTTTATTTTTAATATAAGTGTGTTTGGTAAAACTCTGGTTCATGTGTGGTGTTTGGGGGTTTCGGAATCCTTACTAAGAGGTAGTAGATGCTTCAATCATCAGTGCTCCAACTTTAGGTTCTGGAGTGAAGAAAGTGCGTAGTCAGGAGAACCCCAATTGTGAAGAAGGGTCTTGGTTTAGTCCTGGTATTTGGTGTGGCATGGTTTGTGTTCATATAAAGGTGTGACGTCGTTGAGGTAGCGGTGATGGTAGTTTTGAAGTTTGATTGGTTGGGACCTTCCCTCCACTACCCTTGTGGTGGGGTTTCTGGTCCGTGCGGAATGTTTTCAGTTTTGGTTAATCTCATCAGTTCTTATGGTGGGGATACCCACAGTGGGTCTCGCAGAGTTACACCTGAAGAAATTTAGATTTATCCCAATCCTTATGGTGGCGAGCCCGTTTGGGACTCCCCGTGTCAGTATCAGAGTTTTTTCTTGTTACTGTTTTGGTGGTGGGTGGTCTTGTGTGGAATCACCTAATCCTATGTTCTTCCTCCTAGGTAAACGTTAGTATTGGAGTACACCCAACAGTCCCATTGGACTAAGATTATGGGAATAAGTGTCAAGGTTGATTAAGTTCGTTCGTTCCTTGGTTGAGATGGATGGTTTGGCATGTTCTTGGTGACGGTTAAGGTGATCGTCTTTTAAGGCTGAGTTGTGTGTCATGGGTTTTTGGGGTCTATTTGGATCGATCAACTAGAGGTGCTTAAACTTTTGTAGGTGAGTGACACTTAAGGTGTTTCATCATTGGGTCTTAATCTTGTTGTGGCTTTATGAGGGCAGAAAGTGTTATGGTGGGGAGAATTTTCACACCCCGGCCTATCTAGTATTTTTATTTTATTATTTTCATTGATTTTAAAAATCATTATCACGATTTAGGTTGAGTCATAAACAAGATTTTTGAGTGTTGTCAAAAAACGCGTGTTTTTCAGTTGACGTCACTAGGCGCATGGGTGGAGCATGTTTTGGAAACCCCACGCAGCTTCACATATGCGATTGCGCGATCCGCCTATCTTCGAAAAAATAAAACGAGTAAATTTTTCAATTATTTTTGTCATTAATAATAATTTTTTTATCATTAATAATATTATTATTATTAAACAACATGAATATTTTTTTATTTTATTTTTACCATCATATTATTATTCTTCTTCTTATTATTATTATATTTAAGGACGAAACGAATATAATTATCCTTATTATTTTTATTAAAATCATTATAAATAATATTATTATTGATATAGTTATTTCTTTTATATTGTAGTTGTTATTATTACTTTTATGATCATCATTATTGTAAAAGTTATTAATTAATATTACCATTAAGAAGTTTAATTATTATCAGTGTTATTATTATTATTATAGTTTAAATTTATTATTATTATTATTAGTAACTTGTGTATTATTCTTGTTTTTGTTTCTTTTATTATTTTATTTTACTTCTTTTGTTTCCTCTTTTTTTTAAGCCAAGAACCCCCCCCCCCACCAGTTTTTTTCTTTTTTCTTCTCCACCCTGGTCTATGTGGCTCTGCCACCCTCATCCTCTCCCTTCTCCGCCCCCCACACGGCGCACCCTTCTTGCATGGCAGCCCCGCCTCGGCCTCCCTTTCACACCCGCTCTTGCTTCTTCCAGCACCGTGGCGCCTCTCCACCTTTTTGTTGCGCTCGATCGAATAGCACCACAGGACCACCTGGTTTCCTCCCTTATCCAGCGCTGGACTCCGCCTTGGCTAACTTTTTACTACATGAGCATACCACCACATTTTGGTCGGCTCCTCCTCCCTCCCGGTGTGTGCACATCCCAGTAGCCTCCCCTGGACTCAACCTCCCATTATATAGCGCAGACCAACCCCAACCCCTCTAGCGCGCCTCCTGCGCCGCCCCACACCACCAGTCGTGCGACCTCCCTACACTCAGCCGGTTCTCCCTCCTTGCAGCTGCCAACCACTAGTATCCACCCTCCACGGATCCGCCTTCTACTCGCGACCTACAACGCGCTTCCCTTCCCACTGTCCGGCTGACCTCGACTCCCCTTTCCTGCTCCGTCTCCATCACCCATCTGGCGCCGGCCTTCTGCAGGTGATCACCACACGGGACACGCACCAACTGACCTCCTTCCTTTTATCAGCAAAACCCCGATGTCAAACCCCACTCCAATCTTCCAGAAGACACCCCAACACCTCTCTGACTCCCCTCCGGCTATCCTGCCTCCCTATCTCTTGTCTGGACGCCCCCTTACTTTCAAATAGGTTGTGGCGAGCCCCTACATCTTGACCGCACACCACTGTACCCCTCTTTATGCTTCTCTCAAGTGCATTTGAGGTGTGCATGGTGATTTTCACCGGTTCTGAGTGTGTGATTTCATTATGTATTAGAGTTTATGTATGAACCCTTTGTGCATCACCTTTAAATTTATGTTTTACTGAACTGTTGTTTTCTTGTGTTTTTTCAGTTCTTAAATTTTAATTAATTAGTTTTGTATGTGATCTAATAAATTAGTTGGTGTAAATTGATTTTTTAAAATAATTTAGCTATATTTTATATTTTTCACCCTCTTTATGTGAACTGAATTTTATGGGTTTTACATGCAATGGTCTAATTAGTCCCATTATCCCTTGCTCATAGTTGAAATTTTTTATAATTTAATAAATGATACTTCAGTTGGTTTCTTTTATTTAAAGTCGTGATATACTTTTTAAAATTGTTTTATGAGTTTTTAAATGATTTATTAAATAATATGGGTGCTATAAGCCTGGTTTGGGAAATGTGTTTAGGCACACGTGTTTTTAAATGTTGATCTCATCGTGTCGTGTGCATTTGTCAGGTTACGTACTCTAGGTGTTTTCTTAAAGTGGTATGTTGGATCTTGAAAATGTTTAGTGAGTTATTTTGGTGTTTTTTGGTTTTTTGAAAACACTTCATGGTTTTTAAAGGGGTTTAGAAAATAGTGTTGATGGTGCGAGTTGTGTTTTGAAAGCACGTTGTGGTCTTGTTCATGTTGTTTGTTTGTTTGAATTTTTTTAAGTTAGTGTTTATGTACCTTTCTTGTTTTTTATTTATTGCTATGCATTGGCGGGGTAACCTCGTATTACCGCAATCATCGACACGCGCGTGCTTGAGCGCCTACTCGAGGCATGTCGCTTCGTCGTGGTTGGACTGCAAGTTGAGGTAGGTACCCCACTCCACTTGCCTTTAAATTTAGAATTTACCAATTACTTCATATTATATTGATTTTAATAAATGAAAAATAACATAAGATAATTAATTTTTAATTGATTATTTGGTGTAAAATGTGTCGTTTATTTTATACACAACACTTGAAATATTTTCTTGATGAACAGACTCCCAGTAGTGAAAGAATGTCCATTTGGCCTTTAAGCATAATTCATGAAATTTCAAATGTAGTTCTTGTTTATTGATAAATGATTTCTTTTGAAGCGTTAACAAGTGTTATGGTTCTCTTGATAAGTGAGGATTTTCTTTAAAATTGGTGATGGCTTGTTTGGCACTTTAATAAAATAAATTGTTTTGAAAAATTCTCTTTGGGGTGAATCAGGGGTGATCTTTGGTGTACGTTGACTACATGAGTTGTGGGTGATGTTTGTGCTACTTGATTGACTTTATTGACTCACCCCTTTCCTATTTATTATAAGTTTTGACATGGGAACTTGGCATAGTAAGTGAATCTTCTGAAAACGATTGTTGTACTAGTTTAGATTACGCACTGGCTAGTGGCCCTTAGTATGGATTATACCCTGCTAAAGGATTGGGCCCCTCGGTTAGGCCATGTAGGGAAACACTGGGTGTTAGGGTGTTATGACGTCATCGAGAGTAGGCGTGCCTTCAGGATTAGTCACATGTATAGTACGTTCTGGATTGTTCACGAGCTCCTAGGTTTAACCTCTGTTTTATTTAGTGCTTATTTTTATGTGGCGGACAATTGAGAGGTCTATTTTGGTTGTTGGCCCTTGTGTGCCACTTTTTTAATTTCCCTTAGTATGTGTTGTGTGTTGTGTGTGGTTTTCCTTTTGACTAACAAATAAATTTTGGATTTCTAAAATATTGACAAAATTGCTTTTAATATGCAATGCACTTATTTCATTCAAACACCAAACTTGTTTTTAAATTAAAAAGGGAAATGGACGATTACTTGTTTTAGAAAAGACTATTTGTGTGGAAACCGATATTTTATATAATTTAGTTCAATCTTGAATTTGGTAAATTCTTTATTTAAATGTAGTGAGTTGGGAATAGTTTTTTAGGCACGCCTACTGATTTTTAATACTCACGCCTATAGTGTCATTCCTGTTTTTGGTTTTTTTACAGGTTTTAATCGAGCTTGTTTTTCAGGGGTGAGACTTGGTTGGTGTTTGGAGAGTGACACTCGAGGTCACGAGGAGTTTTGGTCATGGTCAGGTCAGTTTTTTGTTGGTCGTTCTTCATTTTCATGTTGTTTATTTACTTTGTATTGTTCTATTTTCATTCCACTAGATTATTTATTTTAATTGAGAGAAATAGTTCCCCCTTCCTCTCTTTTGATTCCTGGGTGCTTGTTTCCAGCCCAGGAGGATCGAGAATGCCTCTCGGGCCATGTCACGAATCGGCTTGGGTGACCGGTTCAAGGTCGACCCAGATTGGTTCGTGACAATAGGTTAATCATATGGTGTCATAGATTGAAAATAATTTATAATTATTTTGATATCATATGATTTATTTTTCCTAATTATAAGTTTCCTCGAATTTACTATTATAGAATGCACTATACTTTTTAGTTTTTATCAATGTCCAGAAGTAGGAGTATTCATGTTAACATCAAAAAAGTTGGATTGTGTAATAACATTCTTCATCAGTGACCAATTATTTTTAGAGCTGGTTAGCGAAACCTTATGATTATATCTAATAATATATCTCGTTAAGTGATTTACATTATCCATATGGGTGATTTTCCGGACACACCTAATAAGATAAAAATATTGTTTCAAGATTCTCCTGGAGGGAATATGTTTTATCTTCCTACATGTCATGTATGTTAGAATAATAAATTAGGGAAATTCCTTATAGAATTGAGAAAATGATTTATGTTTGTAAAAAAATTTCATAGGGAATGTAATTTCTATGGAAAATGAATATTTTTATAAATGTAATTAATGTTATAGTTTAATTTCTCTTATATGGGGAATATGGGAATTATTCGATCCAATATCTTAATTCAAGGGTTAACTCCTATACCGAGTAATGACTTATTCTATTCTGATTATTGAAGGAAAAATATTAAAGTGTTTATATATTTAGATTATATAATTATTTAGAAGAAGTTTTATGTCAATGATATTATTAATACAATAATCATGAAAAAAATCTCAATTTTTTTAAAATAGATTTCCATTAATGATTTGAAAAAAAATGTTGAATGATGCAGATAACCAGGAAAAGTGATTTAGTGGAACTGTAATATTGTTTAGTTGGAATAAAATTATGATTAACATTAATTCTATAAATGGATAGTATTGGTAACCTTGAACTTTGTTAGTTATTTGATGAAAATGTGATTTTGT
Organism: Viscum album; assembly: GCA_963277665.1. Lineage (NCBI taxonomy): Eukaryota > Viridiplantae > Streptophyta > Magnoliopsida > Santalales > Viscaceae > Viscum > Viscum album. The sequence continues at coordinate 369,926,999 of OY728146.1, forward strand.
AAATATTAGTTAAAGTATATTTCAATTATATTTTTATAGAAATAGACTACGATTTAATTTGAGGAAAATAGGTTGTGTTAATTTTTAGAAGAATATATGTTATCTTGTTGGGTTAACTGATTATTTATAGACACCATTATGGGATTATAAGTTTAAGGTTTATTATAAGTTCCTAGTCATATATACCCATTTTGAGGATTTGAGTGTTGGGATATTGAGGTAATTTGAATCTTTTAATTTTTTTAGGAAGAATTATTTATAGAGGTTTAAATAACTATTTGGATTATTATATGATTTGATATTAAGTTAATTATTGTCTATTTAATAGTGGTATTTAGACAATATTTATGGTTCAAAAGTGATTCATTGACATGGTGATATTTTTAGATATATTTATTGTTAATAATTACAGTCACATTCTGGTTAGTATCTATATTTTATTCATGATATTTTATTTATGTTCACTACATTATAATATTATATAGTGATTTATCATGGTTATTAATGATAATTTGATATTTTCTTCATGGGTTTGAGGTATATGAACCCCTTGAGTACAACATGTTATTCAACATTGAATAATTTTTTTGAAAAATTAAATTAAATTTTAATAGATGTAAGATAAAAGGAATGAGAACACCATTGATGTTGAAACATTATTTATTATTAGGGTATTGATGTAATTTGGGATATGTGGTTATTTATTTATATAATGATCTATAATGAACCTTTGGGGCTGTTGTCGAAATTTTGGAGTTACTTATATTATTTATTCTCATGAAGGCTTATACATTTCAGATATTATTTTACCTTATTTTAACTATTTTGGTTTTATTAATATTTAAATCTAAGAGGAATAAATTTTATATCCTTTTATATATTACCTGATCTGTTAGAAGTTCATTTTACTACTTTTGGAATGAAAAATTATTCTTTCATACTCATCATTTGGACAAAAGATGATATAGTTGTAGAAATTGATCAAAGGGTGAAATTTTACTTATCAAATAAGTATATTTCCTTATGATATTTGTATATATGATATGTTAATTAATCAACTCTAGGAAAGTGATATTGATAAATAATTCCCATTATGATTATTTTTTATGAATTGATGGCCTTTTTCACACCTCATTGAATTATAGTTATGTGGTTGTTAACTTTATCAGGATCAATCAATTTCTTATGATCAATGTTCTCTATTACTCTATATTATAATTTAGACATTTATTTTTCCTACTTGCTCATATTTTTATTGAACACCAATGTTCTCATATTTAAAAATATATTTTTGTGATATTCTAGATGACCTTGGTATCTCCCTTACCATCTTTTCAGAAGGATGTTTAATTAACCCTTTTTATGATTTCGGTTTATAGCAAAGGAATTATCAAATATAGAAACATCGATTATTGAAAAAAAATCAAATTGTGGGGATTAAATTTATTTAATGTGGGAGAATGTAACACCGTGATATTTTAAAAGAACAATAAGTTGGATAACATATACAATGCAAAAAACTGAGCTTTAACAAACAATAAAATATTTTTATTTAATTACTTTTATAACATTGTCATTGAATTAGTAGGTATGAATAGAATTAAATGAATTACAAAATATATATTTATAAATGTCATAATAAACAAAAATATATGGATTAATTATTATTATATAATCACTCAATTTATTATGTCATTTTATTCTTCAGAAAACATTTTCTTCAAAAATGTGTTTTATTAATTTTTATGAGTGAATATTATAACTTTTTTATAAATTTATAAATTTTATTTTAAATATATAATATAAATTTCTAAATTATCAAATAAAAAATATCTTGGGGTGATATTTCTTATATTTTTTTGAAAAGATTGTTTTTCTAGTGAATAGTGAAGAATTCTAATTTTTATAGGAAAATGTATTTTTTTCAAGATTTTAAATTTTATTTTAAAATAGTTTGAAAGAAAAATTAGTTATATTATATTATTAATTATCCTATTATTTTCATTTTAATCAATTTTATTGTTTAATTTGATATAAAAACATTTTTATACATAAAAGGCATTTTACTGAAATCGAATTTTCATTGCATTATTGTGTTTTTATTAGATTAATTTCTTCCAATTGTAGAAGTTGAATCATGAATAATTTATTCCATATTTGGAATATGTAGGTCAAAATTTGATAAATTTTTCCCTTGTATTTCTTATCAATATGAATAGTATCCATATTACATTTTTTCCCTGACAATGGCAAAATTAATTAATTAGGGTTAAAACTAATGTGATGAGGCTTTAAATTCATTAAAATAATTTCTATTATTTCATTGGATGAGGATATTTCATAAATAATCATCCAAAATTCATAAATCTGATCATTTATTTCAATTTAACATTGTTTTTTACCTCTATAATATTTATGTGAAAGATAATGTAAAAAATGTCACTATCTAGTTTTTGATATATATAATATTTTTTTATGGATATAAAAAAACATGTATTCAATTACAAATTATTTTTAGATATATTAATTATATTTTTAATGGTAATTTATTTTTATATTTTATTGATGAAATAATTAGTATAATTTCTTATGCGGCACAGACACAATGCATGTGCAAGTAGTAGAAAAATAAAGGAATTTATTTTATAAAACTGTAAAAGTAATAATTTTTGTGTGATTTATAGTGTTACAATAATTTTATAGATAAATATAATATATTAAGAACATATTAAACTTTTATATTATAATTCATTTTTTGTAATTTTGCTTTCAAATTCGAATTAAGTGAATAGTGTTAAAAATGACATTAATAATATTTTTTTAAAAATAATAATTTATTAAATTATCTAAAAATAAAAAAATTACATAGGTCAAGTATGATTATAAATGGTTTAAAAATTTATCCCTTTTACATTTACGAACCAATTTTTTCCTTATAATTAATATTATATCCCTTTAAGATTGAAAAAGTTGTTACTGTATTTAGTGTTGAGATTGATAAATGAATGGGTTAAACTCAAATATATGGTCTAAAATGACAAAAATAACCATTATAAATTTTATTTTATGATGGTATTTCTATCAAATCAAATTTTATATTAATTTATGGATATTTTGAATCATTTTTAATGAGAAATACAATATTTATATTTAAATCTTTTATGTAATTCCAAATGTGTCATTTCTCTCCCTTATAAAGGGACACTCCTTCTCATTCTTATTTACACCAACTTGATCCATATATCGTGAAACATCTCTAAAAATTTATATTCCCAAATTATTTTTTCATAAATTTGAGTTTTTTGTATTCTTAAAAAAATATTCCAAGGGTCCATAAGAAAGGGTCTAAAGGAGGCCTTCCGATGAAAAGGTAAAAATCCTACTTGAACACTTTAAAATTTTTTCCTCTTATACCTTCTCTAAATCATTTGTATAAATAATGAAATATAATATTAAGAATATTAATTATTTTTTAATTTTATTATGATTATGGAACTATAAATAACCTTCTTATATTCTATCAAATGGGGAGTGATCTTATCCCTCATGTGTATGTGTTGAGCATCATCGCCTAATAGCGATACAATTTCATTTACATAAAAATCATTCATGGATTGTTATTATGATGGGTATAATGTTTATATATCATATTTATTTTATAAATATTAATCAATAATAACAATATCATTTCTACCTAATTAACTTATAATCTTTTGGAAAATAATAATGTCACTCGTACGTACATGTAGAATATCACCTCCATGAAGCGATGTGATTTATTAATCATTTCTTAATTAAATCGATGTTAATATTGATATATTTAATTAAAATATGACATATATACTATATAATAATTATTATGTAATTTTTTATTATTATTTACCTTTATTTCTCTCCATCCATTAAAAATTGAAAATAACATTAAGTTGTACGTATGGAATACCATCTCTGTGAATGATGTAATTCATTTTTATATCTCTATACTTTATAAAAAAATAAAAAAAAAATTAATATATATGATATTTATATCATTATTAATATTCTTCAGATAATGGTTACATGATCAAGGTATACTGACAAAAACAACCCAACCAAAATTCTCACAAAAAACAAAATATTTTACACACAAAAATGATGAGTTTTAGAAGGTATTATTAAAAAAATGTCTTTAAATGTCATAAGTGGATCATATCTGATATTATAAGTTTATAAATAGATCTAGATTATTATTATAATAAATTTAAATTTATTATAGAAGAGGTTAGATCACTGTTGATGCAAGTATAACTCAATGTAAGGGATTCTTGTCTCACTTTTATTTATGTGAGACTTATACCATATTAACCAATATTTTCCATTCGGTAGAGTATATAATACCCATAAATTTAATATTTTATTCTTTTATAAAAATTATGTGGATTTCAAAATACATCTAATTTTATCCCCTTTCTGAGGTTTTGATACAGATGTCACTAAATTCGTAACGGTTTTCTTTTACAATATAATTGTTTACCGGGATTGTTTATGATTAAGTTTCCAATGTTCAAATTTAATGATATGCCTATTAATATTCTCATTATTTTTATTCCAATATTGTTTTTTTTTAAATATTACTTGTTTTAATTTTGTTTCCTCTCTTTAGTTACATAAGGGAATGAATGAATATTTTATGTAAATAAGAATTTTTTTCAAGCATTGGTTGAAAATGAATTTTATTCCATGACCACGTTTTATAAAAAAATATAATTATACAATGATCTTTTTTAAATCATTTTAACCCATGTTATATTTTTTTTAAATGGATTAAAATAAATCTTCTTATACTTTTTTGAATGATGTAATTTTAAAATTTTTACCAAAAATGTGATGGGAATCATTTTTTAACACATAGGTCATGAAAATATGTTACCACCATCATAAACAATCAATGATTTTAAGATTACATTATAATATTCCAAGACTATTTTTAAATAAAATTGTTTCCATAATTTTATTGATTTTTTTATTTTAAAAACCACTTTCATTATTTTGATGGCCTATGATGATGATGATTATTTATGGATAATTATTTGAAACCTATTTCCTTTCTATAGGTTTATTAAATTATCATGATACCATTATGAATCACTTTTTTCACTAGTTATTCTATGATGAAATTATGAAATGCTTAAAAATCCCATTTATCTTCCATAGGATATAATATGATAATTTTTTAAAATTATGGGACAAATATGTATGATTTTAACTATGTGATTGGTGGGATCGGGATTATATAGTCTTCTAATGCATTGGTTAAAGAAGGATTTATCATAGGAAAATAAAGACTAGAATGGGTAATAAACCCATTTTATAATGGGACATTGTCCACTATAATAGACCTGGGAGTAAACGTTGAATAAGGATATGATGGAATTGGTAGTGAACTCAATCCACTATGATAGTTTTTTCCTTGATACTTGACTAAACATACGATTTTATATGCTTATGTGTATTCTCTAATATTATGTCTTATAACAATGTCATTCTCTCTTGGATTATTTTATTTGATTCCATTATGATTCATATCTTATTAACTGTCAAGATTTATCCCAAGACTCAAGATTTTGATATATGAATTGAAGGTTATGGATTTCAAATGTTAGTATCATGATCTCATACCATTATTCTCATGTTATACTAATGTGATAATTGATATCTCCAATTTATAGCCTTACCAAGAATCTCCACTAACCTTTTTTTTAATTTTCCCCATGTTTTGAATAAATATTTTATTTACAAAATTTCTAGATGATTACAGAGTGAGAGGATGAGGGAAAAATATGTTAAATATTGTACCTAAATAATATTCCAATGTACCTAGTCTCTAAAAAAACTATACCATTACATTTATGATATGGATAGATGTACTATGTAATGAATATTTATCAATTAAGATGAAATATCTATCTAGGAAAAGTATAAGTCACTATATGATCAATTTTTCTAGCATGGGGAAAGGAATTAGAATTCGGTATATTGTTATACTAATACAAATGATTATTGTAAATTTACTATATATTGTTTGACAATTTAAAATCTTTATCTAGATGGGTTATGATTATATTTTACATTTTATTGAAATGATAAATGTATTATTATTATTTATGATTAATGAATAATAATAGAGCTTGATTTTATATTTTATTTCAATATTTCTCAATGTACATGTTGAAAAAATTTATTCAGTAATGGGTTCCATAGATAACTATATGGACATTATTAATGAATCTTATGTTGTATTCGTAATAATTAATCCAATGATGGGTGGGGATCATAATTATTTATCCCCTCGATGCATTGACAGGTCTCGTGAGACAACACAAGTTTGGGTATTTGGTTTATGTCTTTCCAATTCTGTAAGATATTTTGATTTCGGTCTTCAAAACAGGTAAATTGTCATGGAAAAGGACCTTAATAGTAACATTTTGTCTTCCAATATTATGCATTCCATTAGGATGGGATTTCTATTATTGATATCCATGTTTTTTTATTTTCATGGATATATCATTATCTCAGTTTCAAGTCTGTTAGGGCTTAATGTAATTTACATATTCCTACAATAATATTAATATCTGGTTTATGCCATGATAGACATAATTATATGCTTTCTTTATTGAGTGTTTAATCTCACCCCTTTCTTATTTTTTTCATTCTCTATCTTATGAAGAAGAGTAGTATATGTGACATGTTTATAATGATACCATGTTTAAGAGAATTTAATGGTCATATTTATGAATTTTAAATAATTAAGTTGTTTCCTATACATAATTGGAAACAATATCCATTTTTTGTCAAATATAATTGATTTTTTAGTGTTTGATGTGACTAAATTCTATAAAGATCCAAACCAAAAAGTATCCTTAAGATATAGATAATCAAAAAAAATTACCAATTTTATAATTATATATGGTCATATCTAGGATTTTATAACTCGTATAAAAGAAATTTTGTGAAGTATTTGTCTATGAGGACCTAATGTGGGAGCATGGGATTGGGGAATATTTGTTATTATCAAAGTAATGTTTTAAATAACTTTGTTGATTATGATGTTTTTATGATAATTTAATGATCGGTAAGTTAAAGTTTTCTATAATTTTAAAGGTAAAGATAACCCATTGAAATATTATATGATTAATTATAAGATAATAATGAATATTTAATTTGTAGATTATGATAATAAAATATCAAGAAAAACACTAGGAATCAGTATAAGTATTGTTTAAAAATATATATTTTAGTAAATCATATATATGTGGTTTTCCCTATAATTATATCCCTTTTTGATATTTTCATGTGGATGTGGTTATGGAATAGATGCACCCAGGGGTAATCACCTAAAAAGAGTTGGTTGAGCATTAACTCAATCATCACTCTAATACATGATGGGTGGGCCTAAGACAACACACCTGGAGACACACTCTTATGGGATATGCTTTAGATAGTCACATTCTCTTTACAAAAAATTGTCAATGATTTAATTATGATATTCAAGAATTCTGTTAGAGAACATAATAGATTAATGGCTATGGGTAACCAATTATTTAATAAATTGATTGTTCAGTTGATCCAAAAGCATCATATGTTAAAAAAAATGTGTCAAAAGAGAAGAACTATTCATAATAATGTTTTATATACATATTTTGGATATTTTCATAAACTTTTTTTAGTATTTGGTTGAAATGGGATCATGAAACTGAAGGTGAGAAAGGTTTATAATTGGAAAAAACTATGGCTTGTAACCATATAAGGTAGCATACATCAATTATGGAGAATCTAATTATATGACCATTATGATGGAAAATGTGATTTTCCCAGTCACAAATAAGGCACTGAGATTGATATTTTTCTTGAAACTCTAATCTGTTATCATTACTTAGTGATATATATAAATGATATTTAAGATTATCATAAATGTTTTGAGGATTATGTGAAATATCAAGGGATTATTTTTTAAGGGTATGGTGGCATATATTAATTAGTATTAGTAATCATGAAAAAGTAAATTTATGAAAAGTTTATATTGCTTTGTATAAATTTTGGAGAACATGTTATTGAGGTATGGATAACTCCAAAGTTTAATATACAAATGATAAAGAGTTAATAGTGGGTGGTTTTATTTTGAATAATTAATTTATATAGTAATCATTAATCTATGGATTGATAATTGATTCATTCTTGGACAGTTTAATCTCGTTTTTTTATTATGATATATACTTTCTAGCATGTGACCTTATAAACTAGTGGTTAATACCATTTTGGAGTTAATGATAGAGTTATATTTTATAGGAATATATATAATCTCATTATGGGTTAATTTCATGAAGATTCAAATAGGATTTTGCAAAGGTATGTTATTGACAGTATATGATTAGGGTATATACATATTTGGTTATATGATTGTAGGACTAACCAATGTTGTTTGGGGAAGTATAATTAATATTTCCGAAGAATATTTTTTAATGATCATAGGGTTTAGAATATTTTATGAAATATAATTATAGTTTAGGATCTATATTTTAAGGATTTTGGTAATAAGAATGAGTGAACCCAAGTCAATGTAACTTTGGATGAACTAAGAATGGTAAATGTTAAACTGAAAGTGATATAGGTTGGATCTACTACGATAAAATTTTCATTATCCTAACTATAGGCTAACATGCTATTTTTATGAAGTGAGACATATTGAGTTTAAAGTTTTTTGTGGTTATTTATGATAATTATCTTATAGTTATCATCACTCATGATAACTAGTTTTTTGTTTTAGTAATGATTGAATCATAATGTAACCAAGTTATTAAGGTATTTCATAGACAATTTTGGAACTATCACAATGAAAAACTGATTTGGATAAGGGATGGAGTGAGAAAAAAAATGTAATTACTCCAAACTGCAAATTAAGAATTCTAGTTTGCAACGTATGCATATTTTAAATATAAAACAAACCAATGAAGAGACAAATTAAATTTCCTATAATTCATGGTGGCAAGGATGATGGAGGAAAAGTGATTTAATTTCCAACATGACAAAATTTTTGGAAGACTCATGGGGGAATTTCCTTAATGGGATGAGTAAATTCTATAAGTGTGGTGATGATGTTCATCAGACTCATAAGCTTTAGGAAAAAAGATGCTATAATAATTTGCTGCTTCGATTGAAATAGAGTAGGGAATTATGTGGATTGATGTCTCAATCTAAGTAATAATGAGATAGATTGTCACCATTAGCTATAAAACATAGTCAAAACCTATGAAAATATTACTAATGAATCAAATAGTGATTTTTCACTATAGATTTTCGGGTGTTGTATGTAATGTAATTTTTCACCAACTACAACATATTATGTTATTAATAAAAACATATAGGGGTATAATTATGATATAAATCATTTTTAGGGTTTGTTAAATGTTACTCCTTAGGGATTTAGATCTACATCCCTTGGTATAATTTTATGTTAAATTATGAATGGGTTATATTTGTTAATAAATCGCTTATAATGATGTTTCATATAGATAAATCTCACTCCAAATATGAAATAAATCCATGATCATATAGATATATATGGTTAACTATGAGTTCCATAAAGAAATTAAATTGAACGTTTGTGTCCAATTGGGAAGTAGAAGTTTATTTCAGGGGGATAATGTAACTACCCAATATTATAATATATGATTATATTTAAATAAGTGAATGATTTTGATAGCTTTCTCCACACTAAACAATGAACTGAAATTAAACCATGAAATATTTATAAAATCAAAAACCTATCCATTAAATTAGAAAAAATGAATTTTAGTTTTTTCTTTATGAATTATATGTATATAGAAAGTAAATACTAATTTTAATATTAATTAAATTCAATTAGTTTTCCTAAAATGACAAACACGGTCAATTTTTACTTAGAGAAGTATTTTTATAAAAATTTACTTTTTATTAAATATACCTTTATATTTCATGAAAAATGTGACTAATGATAATAAATTTTGATTATATTAATAATTATGAATAATAATTTTAATTGGGAACTAATATGAAATTAGAATAATAACATTTAATATTTATAAATGTCATTTTCGGATAAAAATGTTTTTTATTATATTTTATGATTTTTTTGAAAAATAGAATATATAAATTTTATAATTTGAACATTATATTAATGAATGAATTTTTTTAAATGTTAAATCAATATTTACTTAGTTTGAGTTTTGAGATTTTTCTGAAAAGGGAGGGTTTTAGTAAAAAAATTCGGTCTTCCAGAAACATTAATGACTTTATAACTATATAATATTGACTTATATGTTCATAAAAGTATTTAAATAAATATATATGACTTTATGTAAGAATATCATGAACTTTAAAATATTTTTTCAATATTGAAAGGTCATGGAAAACATTTTTTAGACCAATTAAAATGTAACACTAGTATGAAAATTATTTTTAGTCTTTTCATTGATTCATGTATTTTCAATTGGGATTTAGTATTGTATTACATTGAAATCCCCATAACTATTATTTATTTTATAATAAATCAATTGATTTTATTAAAATAAGTATCTAAGATAATTATATATTAAATATATATTTGAATCAAAAAACACTATTTCTCTAAAAAAATTACATGATTAAGTGTTTTTATTTTAAAATTGACTTTTCACGCTTTTAAAAATATTATTTAATAAAATGGTTTTAAATTTATAATTATAAAATATGATAAAAATTTAAATCTTTATATTTTTCATTAAAATCAATTACTTTGGTAAGATATTTATTACCATGGTAAAAGTAAAATAGGTTAAATGACAAAATGTTAAAACAAAAATACCTAAAACACTCAATTTCATATCAAAAAAAGTTCATTGATATTATTTTAGACCCAAAATCATTTTTTATCAAATTTTTTTTCATTTTTGTTTTATATAAATTAATATTAATCGTATATTACTGAAAATATACGAGTTAATACCAAAACTACACTTCCCATCACTTATAAAAGGGTAAGATATTAAACAAAAAAAGTCTCACTTATATTTTGAATTTATCCTTCAAACTATTCCATTTTACCCTCCAAGAACATTATACCACTTCAAAAATATTTTTTCCACCATTATTTTAATTCCTTAATTTCTGATGAGACTTCTAAGTAAAATTGAAGTCCATGACATGAGAATTATCAATTAATTATCTTTTCAACTTTATTATATTCATTCAAATTTACTCTAAACTCACTAATATAATAATATAAGTATAATTTATATATATTGGTGTTACTGTATAAATGGTGTTTTCATTTTTTTAATTCATAAACCCCATCCATTAGGAGAAACAAAATCAGCATCCAGACATTGTGTGGACTAATGCCTCCATGATGCAATGTGTTTTGGTTTCCATCACTGCCTTAAAAATAAGGATCTCAGGATGGAATTAAAGGATAAATATTAAATTGATGATATCATTAAGTTAATTTTATTATAAAATTAAGAAAAAATTAATGATACGATCAATAAATGATCATAGTTAATTTAATCATTTAAAATAAGAGTACTAGGAGTATAATCTTTTATTAAAATTGTGAAATGTCTATATGTCCATTAATTATTCAAACAATTCCTTATAATTATGATATATCACACTAATAAATAGTAACTAAAACCATTGTTCTTCTTTATCATAATATTACTACAAAACCTTCTTATAATAATCCATCAATCATGTTAGATTCATGTTTGGGTTGAATTAACCATCCTCTTGAACAATACTATACATTTATGTCATGAATGACTATGATAAATTATTTAATACTATAATATGAAATATTTTTGTAAATATTTTTTTTATTTGGAAGATTTTATATTAATATTTTAATAATAAATTAATAAAACACTGAGTTATTTGTTATGAATCATCGAAACGTTATTATTGTTGATTTAATTTTCATTGATAAAGACTAAAAAACACACGAATTGAATTTGAAACATCTTAATAATTAATAGTAACCCCTATAAGTAACCATAATGACTTATTAATTATGAATTTTGGAAGAATAGTGAATACAAAAACCACTATTATGAAATAATTAAAAACACCTGATGAAAAAAATATCATAATTGTGGGTGACCCAAACCCAACTATGTAGTATTTTTTATTACCATATTATTTATACATTTAGATATACATTATTTATTCTTACCATTATAGTGTAGATATTTCTGCATCAACTCTTTAATGATAATTTCCATAGGTTTATTGTTGTATCGAAAGGTTATTGAATATCACATGCTATAATTAGAACCTCAAGATACATTGAAATTAATCTTAAACAATGATCACATGGTATAGACTCATTATACTGACTGGACACAGTATATGTTTGATGATTAGGTGTTGGGGGCTCTAAATCATTGATACTTCTTCTAAAAATATTTTCACTTTTTTATCTCTAATAGTGAGATCATAAAGAAAGATCCACCAATAGGAACAACAAATGTTTTGGGTGTCATTGGTTGTTTCTATCTACAGACATGTGTATTGTTCTTCTAACAACAGTTCTTTACCAATGTGTATCATTTGATCGTGTACGTTGATGAAAGAAAAAAACCATGATAACGAAATTCTGGAGAGTTAACTTGTGTTAGGAGTGTAATTGGTGGTATGATATTGGGTGAATGGTCAAGAATGGATTTTATAATTCTGGGTTCAGGAAGTAATATATTTATGGCCTTGTAGATCGACATGGTAGTAACTTCATATGAACTTGTCCAAGGTAGTTGAGGGTAAATCCATCCATTTAGATCAATAAATAATAATTCATGAAAAGGGTGATGACATACGTATGCTTCTCGTTTTATGAGATATGAAAGACAAAGAGATTATATTACACAGTAAGTGTTCATAGGATTATTGACATTAGTATGGGAATCCTTATATATTTTGAGTAATTGAAGGGTTTCTAGAATCTGCTCTTAGTCAGTTAATTTTATTCACTATTGTCGAGATAAAGGCTTAAAGGGTCATACACATTAGCGTATTCAAGAATCCCCCCTATTCAGTTTAATAGGTATATCGGACATTGTGGGCCCCACCATGGGATTCGAGTATTGTACAAATTATTGATCACTGATAAATAAATATGTTCATATCATTAAAGTAAATAATAATTAAAAATGAATTTTTTTATTAAATGTATTTATAAGATATGTAATAGGAGAAAATATTATTCGAACAAATACTATTTTAATATTCATGTTTTTTTAATATTAAGCAGGGTTACGAGTCGATTGAATGAATTAGGTTTTTATCAATTAATATAGTATATATATATATATAATATTTAGGTGATTAAATAATAAATAAATATTTACAATCCAGATTAGTTCATCATATTTATATATTTAGTGGGTGTTAAATAAACATGGGTTTGGGAACCCATCTAGATATTTTAGTGATCCACTATAAATAAGTGGAGAGAGGATCAAGATCATTATTATACATGGAAAATTTTCCTAACAATCTCTCTCCTCTTACTTCCTAAAGAAGGGATATCTAGATCAAGACATTTGGATTGAGTTCTCCATCACACATCAAAGGAACATCAATGAGGTGATCATCAGGACATCAAAGGCATCATTGGATCTCCACGCTGGAACCTAGAATTTGACAATCAACATTCCAGTAGATTTTTGAAGTGTGTGTGGATGAAATAGATGGATCCATCTATAGATCCTTCAAAAAATCACTAGAATTGAGTTTCTATCGAGGGCCACTTCATATCTTAAAATGTATGTTTTAGATTTATTTTATGTGCTTGTCACGACCCGTCCCTCGGGGCCCGTGCCGTGACTACCCTAAGCCCGACTTCCATAGGCCAGGGGCTAGTGACTAGCACCGAAGGCGTATTCCCTAACTTTGGGAAGGTATTGCCTTTATAACCTGAAAACTCACGCAACCATGCACACAACAGGATACGAATAAGAATAAACTGAATAGTAAGAAGAGTGAGTACAGTAAGTAAAAAGGGGCCATAATACAAGCCCAACTATAAAGTACAAGAAACTGAAAGGTAAAAGTAAACTGAATAGATCCTATGAACACCCACCAAGGATCCTACTTGATGGGTAGTTACGTATCTCGAACGGTCATCTCTACAGAACACCTTGTCTAGGTCCACCTCTGAGCTACCTCCAGTCCTGGTGCCATTTTCCTCAGTCAGTGTTGTCCTTCGTCTACACCAAACACAATAAGGTGCGGGCATATCCCATGCATGGGTGAGTATAACAATACTCAGAAGGGACCCCCAGACCCACAAGGTCTCACAAAATCCACAAAGGATAAACCAAAAAGCATGAAATCAACTGAAAACCCTACTTAGGTATATGCCCATACATATACCTAAGTTATCAAGTATACTCTTCTCAATCATGAGAAAACATAGGGTCCAAATCAAAATCCCAAAGTTCAACTGTTCCACAAAGGAAGGAATGCCACAAAGGTAAGTACCACATAGGTATTCCACATAGAAGAATACCACCAAGGTATCACCACGAAGGTAAGGACTCCTCTCACACCAGGTATTACTTTAGTATAGTAGTACAGATGATAAGATGTAACTAATGAATCATCTTACTCTGTTAAGAGGAAGACCCATGAAGGATCCTAATTCACAGACCCACACAGGATCCTCATACATCATCATACCCACACAAGATTCTAGTACATCGTCAGACCCACACAGGATCCTAGTACATCGTCAGTATGTCGTCAGACCCACATAGGATCCGAGTAAATAATCAGACCCACACAAGATCCTAATACATTTTCAGTACATCGTCAGACCCAGAGGGGATCCTAGTACATCATTATTACATCGTCAGACCCACACATGATCCTAGTACATTGATAGTACATGGTCAGACCCACACAGGATCCTAGTACATTGTCAGTACATTGTCAAACCCACACAAGATCCAAGTACATATTTAGTATGTACTGAGACCCACGCAGGATCCTAGTACATTGTGAGTACGTCGTCAGATCCACACAGGATCCTAGTACATTGTCGCATCCAGCTACAGGGTTCCCGCACTAAGCTTTCTTGTCTCAGTGAGGATATTCTCCTCATTCCACAAGTCAATAATCCAAATTCCATGAAGTCCCACGAAGATGTATCCCAAAGGACCGCCATGTCATGGGGGTATCAACACAATAGACGGTGCGTCGATCGGACGCCCAGTTTGTAAGTTATTAGCTTTTTAGTCAAGAGGGCCCGACTGGATTTGTGCTCGATCCAAACTGACCATACCCAAACATTATCCAAATCCCAATTGGGTTATACCAAAAGGACCCCCTAGCTCCAAGGATTCTAGTGCCATAGATGGTTCAACAAACGGATGCCTGGTGCCAATGTTATGGCCAAAAAGTAGGAAAGGGTCGAAACTGGTCCGGGTCCAGTATGACCTAGTCTGACCAACCCAGCCCGGCCAGTGCTAGGCATTTAGGCCCACACTAGGTTTCTTGGTAGTGTGAGGTGGACACGGGGCGGTGGGGTGGCCGCGGTCTGGCGGGGTCGTCGCGGTGCGACGGGGCGGCCGTGGTGCGGCGGGGCAGCCGTGGTGCGACGGTCCATCGTGGTTGGCCGGATGGCCAGATGTCCTCTCCGCACTGCGCGGTCATGCACCACGCCTTCACCGGTGGTCGGATGCCCTTCCCTTGCCACCGCGGCACAAGGCCGCTGTTCTCTTCTGTCAGGTGGCGCAGTCATGTTATCGCCTTCATCGCAGATGGCCGTGGTGCCGTTCGTTGTTCCTGTTCCCCACTGGTGTCAGTTTTCGTCCTCCTTCATCATGAAGAATACTCCATCCATGAAGAACGACAGAGGGATCAGGCCATGTTCACTTGGACTACTCCCTCCGCATTAGTTCAGTAGCAGGTAGATCAGGGTGATTAATTTGATGTAAAACATGAAGAATAGAAAAACCCCTTCCTCAAGGTTTGTTGATTTCGGTGAGGAAAGAAGGGTGGACATCGGTTCATTTTTGTCGAAGACCTCCCACATTAGAGTTTGTCACAAGGATGAAGGTGAATTCATTGGAGAATGCCGATGTTCTTCGTTGGAGAAGCGTTCTTCGTTGGAGAAGAATTCTTCTGTGGTGAAGCGTTCTTCGTTGGAGAAGAAGAATTCCTCCAAGTTCTCTCCCAATTCCTCATTTTCCAACACATCCCCAAATTCCACAAAAAGTGAATAGAAAACATATTGAATTATGTTTCATTAATTTAATTGTTGGCACAATTAATTTTTGGCACAATTAATTATACCATGTTGGCGTAATTAATTAATGCGAGGAAGTTCAAGAGTTACCTCCCATTAAAGGGGGAGTTTTAAGGGTCAGGTGGTTCCCATCATTGAACTCAAATCGGGGGTTTTAGTTTGGGTGGTCCCCACCTCTATAACCCATGTTGAGAGGTTTCAGGAATAAAAATAAAATTTTAAACAATATTATTTTTATTTTCCCATGAAAAAGTGAAAAACTATTTTTCACCCTCAACCTTCTTCAGCCGAGGTGAAGGTCTCCTTAAGAGAATACTGGCATTGCGAGTTCAATGGTACCCTCAGATTTCAATTCCGAGCACCGGTTCAAAAGTTACAAAAACCTGCTCGCACATTTACTGAATGTACCCAAAAAAAAGTTCAGAAATTCATTTCGGGCACACCAGGCCTCAGAATCACATGCTGTTAAATTTCGCGGAGTCACAAAATTCCCATATAATTTATAAAAAATTACATGGAAATTCCAGCCGTTTACATTCTCCCTATATTAGGGATTTGAATATCCAAAATCCACATCACAAAACTAGGAAAACACGTGGGGGTAATGAGCACGAATCTGAGCCTCCCGCTCCCATGTGCTCTTGTAGACGCCGGAAAAGTCCGTTGTTCCCAAACGAAGCTCCGGATGCGGAAAGCGAAGTGATATTTGGAGTCAGAGGCACATTCCGGAGGGCCCGGAGGACTTGCGCGAAATTTCAGAGGCCCGCGCGCAAAGTTGAGTCTCGGCGCGCAATCCTCCCGGGATGCGCGCAATGCGCTGGGCCAGCGCGCTATTTTGCGCGCCCGTGGCCTGTGCGGCTCCCTTGCGCGCCGGGTCCTGATTCCGCGCCCGCGAAGGGAATTCCGTGCCCGAGACCGGATTCCGCGCCCGGGGTTGCCTATAAATATAAGGCGACCCCCAATGTTTTGAAGGTTTCCAGAATCCGAAGCGTCGCTCATTCGCGCAATCCAACCCCTTCCGCGCGCAATGCCGATCTTCAGGTAACCTCCTTTCTTTCGCGCAATAGAGCCTTGGGGTTCGCCTTCGCGCGCAATCCCCTTGGCTCCTTTCCTTTGAATAATCCTTATCCCGAAGGCCTTTGCGCGCAAAAGAAGCCTCTTGCGCGTAATTGCCCCCGGGTGCGCGCATTCCAGCCCGATTGCGCGCACCCCCCTCTTCAAAGTGGCCGTTCGTTAGAGAATGAGCTGTTTCCCCCACGAGCTGTCCGATGCCCGGTGCGCGCAATCTCAATCATCTGCGCGCAAAGCGCTGGCCCAATTGCGCACCAGCCCGCACAATTGCGCGCCGGCCCGCGGTATTGCGCGCAAAGCTCCTCTTTTGCGCGCAACCCGCCGGGGTCGCCCCCTTTGACCCCCTGAGGGTACCCGCCTGCGTGGCGCCCGATGATCTTCGTCCTGGGTGCCCGCACCGTGCGTTGTCTTTCCGTGCGGCCCTCCAGGCTTGCGCGAAGTGACACGGACCCATCGGCGGCAACCAACGTCCATCATGACGTTAAACTGCACATTTGTCCAGCATGACGTTAAACTGCACATTCGTCCTGCATGACGCTAAACTGCATCCATCCAACATGACGTTAAACTGTACTACGTCCAAGCTGCACGACGCTAAACTGCCTAGCCCCTATCGTCCGTGCTGCACGACGTTAAACTGCCAAGCACCTTCGTCCTCAGCACACGACGTTAAACTGTACTTCGTCCGGAAAGACGTTAAACCGTCCGCTTCGTCCTCAGCACACAACGTTAAACTGTACTTCGTCCGGCAAGACGTTAAACCCTCCGCTTCGTCCTCAGCACACGACGTTAAACTGTACTTCATCCAGCAAGACGTTAAACCGTCCGCTTCGTCCTCAGCACACGACGTTAAACTGTACTTCGTCCGGCAAGACGTTAAACCGTCCGCTTCGTCCTCAGCACACGACGTTAAACTGTACTTCGTCCGGCAAGACGTTAAACCGTCCACTTCGTCCTCAACACATGACATTAAACTGTACTTCATCCGTCAAGACGTTAAACCGTCCACATCACCCGATCCCGTGCCTTTCACGCAGGGTCCCCCCCCCCCGGTTTGGATGTGGCCCCCACCCGCTCGTCTCTGCAGGGATGTCGGGATTGCCCCTCTTTAGGGACGATTTAATGGGAGTGGCTTTTCCCTACGGGGGTAGGGTATTACAAACCCCTAGTTTCTTGTGGGGGGCTGCACATGTGTATCTCCATTGCGCTCCCCCACTGCCGAAGCTAGTAGAGGGTGTGACTGGGATCGAGGTGTCTCCTACTTTCGGTCCAAGTCCCTTCCAACTGAGTTTTGCCGCATCCGGGCTGCCTCAAGTGCGTAAGTCCTGACAGAATGAACTACGTGGACTTTGATCCCTGTCTTCTAAACAGAGTATGTAGGAAACCTCCCTGAGGTTCAAGCCCACCACCTGGTCGTCCCGGTCGTATTCACATCGGTTCGTCCATAAGTGGACCCCTCCAGGGTTCACGCTTGCGTCGATTCACCTATGAATCTGCCCCTGTGGGAGACTGCCCGTGTGTATCTCCACTGTGCCTCCCCACAGCCCCTTTTTCCATCTCTCCTTTTATCGTCCAGCATGACGTGAAACTGTGATCCACCCGGCCGTTCCATCCCCCTCTGTGCGAGGTGGTTCGGTTCAATCCTCCGCCCGGCGGCCTCGACCCCTTCGTGAGTCGGCTTGCCGACGTCCAGCATGACGTTAAACTGTATACCCGAACTACGTTGACTTTGATCCGTGCTAACGCGCGGTACGTAGGAAGCCTCTACGGGGTCCAAGTTCTTCACTCCATCATCCATCCTGATCCTTACCCGGGCCGCCACATCCCGGTGGGGTCATGCCACTTCTCTCCACTCCACATCACTTGGGAAGCCGCCCATGCGCTGGCCCCAGCGTCGGAGGTTCCCCGGAAGGGGTTCTGTCATCTGATCCACTTTTCGTGTTGATCGGTCCGATGCCGTCCCCACTGGACGTTAAACTCGCGGCATACCCCGTGTTAAACATGGGAAGCCGAGGAAAACCTCAGGTGACACAGTTCCCCGCACCCAGTGCGGGATGCCTCAGGCCATCATGCCTTCGAGAAGCCCTATTAGGGACGGAAAGCAGACATGCAGAGCCGCAGTGTTACGACACGCCCCCAGCACCCAGAGCCACCCGGTCTCCTCACTGCAGGTTGCTGCCCCGACAAGACTCCTTGGAGCGTCCGGGCGGAAGCAGCGTAATTAACCGGTGTCCATGAAGATATGGCGCCGGGAACGAGATTCACGAACATTCTTAAATCTATGAGGGAGACCCGGATTAGGCGACGAGTTCCGAGGAGACGTCCAAGGAAGGAGGAGCCGACATCCCATCATCCCGGTTTTGATCAAGGAGCAGACGCCCCTGAATAAGGGACGGATGCCGCCCGCCTTTGGAAAGCGGGACTGCGGGACCACAAGCCGCGCGCCCATCCCCTCGGGTTGACGGGTGCACGCGCGAACGCGTCCTGGCGGAACAGCGTAACCCGACGCACATCCGCACCGAAACAGAAAAATGGTGAACCCGACGTGAATCTCTTCTCCTCGATACGAAGACCGATGGCTTTCATAGGTGTTGGAAGACCGGCATGTTGCCCGGCCAAGCATTCAGTCTTACCCGCCAGGGGCTGGGGAAGGGAAATCGGGCACTCCGTCTCGCAACGTCGAGGGCCTGGGTTCCCCCCACGGAAGGCGTCGTGGCACTAATGGTTGGTTGTCGATTCCTTTTCCTGTCAGTGTTAATGGGTCCTTCTCCCTGCTTTCAGAAATCAGGTCGCCCAATCCAGTGCCCGATCACCGCCCGCCCACTGGCGCAGAGGTAGGGGAAACACCGACGCGGCTACTCCGCGCGGTCCCGCCCGTTCCACAGCCATCCCAGCAGCCGCAATTGCGGGACGACCACACCCTCTCTCCCCCTCGTAGGTCATCCAGAGAAGGTTGATCAACAACCTGGTGCGGAGATATGAGGAAGAGGGAGTCATCCCCACCCGGGACATGGCTCGCCTAGACCTTGAGGAGGCTGCGCCTCGCCACCACCGCCGCCCCCGAGGGCCGCGCAGGGAGGCACCGCTGCCCACCTCAACGTCCAACCGCTTCGGGAGCTTATCCCCGGAGCACTCTGACAGTTCCCTTCCCTATGAGGATGAGGAGGAAGATGTCCGGGATCACCCTATCCGGGATTCGCTCCAGGGATCTACGGTAAGGGCTCCCGCCAGGCCACGGCGACACCGTCGCCAGGCCTCTCAAGTCGAAGAGCGGACTCTCCACCTGCCCGAGCCGCTCATCCCGACTCGTTTGTCCCGACGCCAACGTCAGACACGAGCGGAGGAGGATGCCCACCTTGGGGCCTTAGCAACAGCGGCCGCATTGGCCCAAGCCACTGTTGGCTTCAGTCGCCAGGCCCCTGCGCATCCTGAGCAGGGGAACTTCTATGCCCGACCTGGATCGAGGCCCCGACCGCCCTAAAGGCAGGTTGGGTTGACTCTCCCGGTTGCTGGTGCAGGCAGTAGCCACCGCGGACCACCTCGCGGTAGCGCTATTCACCAGCGGGATCTACTCCGTGTGGCCGATCCAGGAGGCATGGGTCATCCCACCTTCCGATCCCGGCCCGGAGGCCTGCCCGGAATCATCTCTCCCCGCGTCCCCTTTGATATTTGTCCCGGTGCCCCTCGCACCTTGGTTTCCAGTCCTCTTGGCCCCAGCACCAGTGCGGCCGAAGGACGCCAGGACAGAGATCAGCCCTGCCCCGAAGAACCACCCAGGGGCAGGAAGGCAAGGCGTCGACGCCAAGGGAAGAATGTTGCGGAATTCCGGACAGAGATCTGAACGGTGCGCTTCTCTGATTCGAAGGCGGAGTATGATTCGGCGACAGAGCCCTCCCCCCAATCCCGCCAGTCAAAGGCAGGGGTAGGAATGCGGCACGTCAGCCTCGTACTCCCCGAGAGCGAGATCGATATGATCCCCGCTTCTCTCCGAAGGTATATCCGGAGTAGCGAGGGCCTGGCAGACCCCCAAGGATCAAGCTTGCGGTTGGTACCGGCCCCTCTGGAAGCGCCTTCCGTCTCGGTCGGAGAAGCCGGAGACTTTTTCTGGGGACCGACGGTCGAACCACGATCTGGTGCACCCTCGGCGAGCACCGATGCTACGGCAGGATGTTCGCTCGCCGGCCCGTCCTATCGTGATGTGGTAGCCAGGGCACCGCCACCCTCAGAGGGCGGCCCGGGATATGGAGGCCAATCGGCCTATTCGCCGTATTCACCGCCGGCCAGCCCGTCAGCCCGGCGGCCCGCCTCGGCACCACTGCCGGTTCCCCGTCCGTTCCCAGCCATTGAAGAGGACCAAGGAGACCTGGGTCCCGAGTTTGAGTCCTGGAGCTTCTGGACCGTCCTTGCAGAGGGCCACTTCCCTGAGAAGTTTTGGCCAGTCGCGGGACCGGGCTTTGATGCACCCGAATCGCTCACCCCGGATGAGTTCGAATGCTTCCGCCAAACTCTCCGGGAGACTCGCTCCTGTCTTCACCGCCTACAAATGCCATACCCCGGGAGTCAAGCGCACCTGGAGGATATTGGTGAGCAGTGCCGTCAAATTGACCTGGCCATGCTCCCCGCGGTTCGGCACCCCGGGTCATTTGAGCACCACGAGGCCCTCCAACAACGATGCGTTGAGTGTTTTCAAGTACTCCGCAAAGTTATCGAGGAAGCCACTCCCCACGTGTATATCCGTGGATGGGGGTAGTACGCTGCCCTACGCTTCAGTGTGATTCGCCGACAGCCCGATTCACTGGGTGGCCCTGAGGGTATATCCCCAGGCACAGAAACGGTCAATATGGCTGACCTGTCGAGAGAGGGGAAAGACTTGGAACTTCTCGACGGGGGCTTCCCCCCCGAAGACAAGCCGTCGTCAGAGCCATCGGTGAGAGTCACTCGTCATCAGAGGAACCTCCTGGGGCTCCCCGCACCCACTGAAGCACTGACGTTGAGCCGAAATGTCAGCAAAGGTAAAGAGCACAGCGAGGCTATAAAGCCCGCCGACCCATCTGCCTCCGTGCAGAGGGCAGAGGAGGATCCCGAGAAGGCTACGCTACGTCAGCAGCTCGCCGAACAGAAGAAGCTGGTTGACCAGCTCCTCGCCGAGCGCGCTGCAGAACGGCGGCCTGACTACGGTGATCCTAGGCCAGGACAGCAGGGACCGGAACAACCGCTCCTCGACGAGACTCTCCCGGGCAACCGTGATTACGCCGTGTTCGCCGACAGGAGAGAGGCCATTGCCTATGGCAAGAGGGCGCAGTATGTTTCACCACACCCTCCCGAGCGGCGTGACTACCTGAGAGACCCCGCTCGGATTCCTCCCGCTGCCCCAAGGGCCGCTCCGCCCGCCATCCCACGAGCTGCCGAGTTCGACGACCCGGTCGACGACCCGATTGAAGGGCCATGCAATGCGCTCATGGTTAGAGATCCTCGCCAGGACTGGAACCCATGTCCGGACGATCCGATGGCGGCACTCATTGCCCGCTTGGAAGCCTTGGAGACTCGGCAGGTGGCGATCCCACCGGACGGCAAGCCATACCCAGCATGGGTGGATGACATGCCGGCGCCTCCGGGGTTCGAGAATCCCACTTTTTCCCCCTTCAAAGGGACTGGAGATCCGCCACAGCATTTGGCCTATTTCAACTCAAGGTGCGGGCCTATGTTGGGGACTCCGGCGCAGCAAGAGGCCGCTAAGCTTCGCTGCTTTGTCCAGACACTGGAAGGGCCAGCATTTGTCTGGTACAGCCAGCTCCCCGTCGGGTCGGTAACCAGCTGGGAGGACCTCCGTAGACAGTTCCTTTACCAGTTCAGTTCCACGACCCGGAAGACAAGTATCGCAGACCTCTTCAAGTGCAAGCAGAGGCCTGATGATCGAGTCGCGGACTTCGTCGCCCGATGGAAGGGTCTCACGTATTCCCTTGACATGCCATTGACTCAGGAGCAGTTGTTGACAATGTGCGTCAGGAACGTCAAGACCGAGCTGGTCCCTTCCCTGATCACTCAAAATTACCCCGGAGGGTTCAGGGACTTCTCAGACAAAGCTCAACGTCTTGAGGAAGCCCTGCAACAGGCCAGCCAGGCACACCCGCTGCCTCCTATGATTCCTGCAAGGAGAGTCAGCAAGGCTGAGCCCGCTGATGTTGCCCAGATAGAGGCCCCCAGGCCGTTGGAGCTGCTGCCGGCGAGGCCAGCTCCACAGCCTCACAGGAACCCGCCTCCACGGGCTCAGTTCCCGGCCCAGC
Organism: Viscum album; assembly: GCA_963277665.1. NCBI lineage: Eukaryota > Viridiplantae > Streptophyta > Magnoliopsida > Santalales > Viscaceae > Viscum > Viscum album. The sequence continues at coordinate 369,950,651 of OY728146.1, forward strand.
AGCGGCAGCCTCAGAACCGGCCGGCCCCTCCGCGTAATGTACCGCCGCAACCCAGGCGAGATAATCAGGGTCCACCTCCTCGGCCGGCCCCTCCAGCCCCTCGTCAAGACCACGCTCCCAGGGTCCCGCGACACCTGAATTACTCATTCCACGAGGATCAGGTCCCCGGTTATTTCCGGAGCGCCCTGGAGCAGAGGATTGTGCGACTGCCTGAGTGTTGGAGGCCAGAGGAGGCACATCTCACGGATAACCCCCGCTACTGCCCTTACCATCGGGCCCTGGGGCACACCATCCAACGGTGCTATGTGTTCAAGGATTGGCTCCAAGACCAGATTAACAACAATGTAATCAGGTTGGGCCCAGCTCCAGCACAAGTGGCGGGCGTGTTCGTGGGATCAGATGACGATAGTGGCAACGAGGACGAATGGCAGCTGGTCTCCGACCGCGGATCCCAAAAGTATAAAAACGGGATGGCTCGCAAGACGATCATTCGCGCCCATGGAATCATCCGTGCGCGCTTGACTCAGCCTGAGCCCCCAGAATCTGCGGGTGCTTCTTCGGCATCGTCGTCCCAGCCTGCCTCTTCCAAGAGGAGCAAACGGCTGCAGCGCAAGAGGGAAGAGCGCGCCCCGCCGGTTCCGCCACTATCCCGCACTCTCGGCGATTTCATGCCCCCGGAGATGGGGGTCCCTCCTCGGATCCGCCCGGTGATGGATGATTCGTCCGATGACGGTGTTGGGTACGCTTCGGTTAACACCGTCGAGCTGGTAAATCCCTTTTCGGTTCCCGACGTTGAAGAACACCAGGTGGACCTCCCTAGTGTCCCCGGTCGTCGCCACCGTCGGAAGAACCGCAGCAGCAGGAGTCGTCGGGGCACAGCCGTTGGTACCTCCAGCCAGGCCGTGCACGCCACTGAGACTAGGCAGCAGGCTCAAAACCGAGCACAACGTGCGCCGCCCCCCCATTCGGGGATGACGGATTCGCCTCCGCCGCTGTTTGTGGTGTGGGACCAGGCAGAACCGCCTCAGCCGTGTCGCGACCAGCTCCGCCCTGCCACGAGTCCATCCCGGCCTCCTGACCCCAGTACGGTGACCATTTCCCGGACTGCAGCCAGTGAACAGCGAGATGCGCCAAGTACCAGTCGGCTGCCGATCCAACCGGCAAGGCCCGTCATGCCGCCAACCGCAGAGCAACCTCCTGCAACCAGGGGCTCACGCTTGGCCAAAAAGTATGATGTCCTGAAGCACTTGGCTGACATCCCAGCAAGGCTCTCCATCCTTGAGGCTCTGCGCATGTCATCTGAGATGCGCGAGGCACTCGCTGAAGCCCTGAAAATCCCCCTCCAGTTTGAGACAGAGGTTGCGGCTGCAGAGGCCTTTCACGCCCAAACGATCGAGGACGCCGAATGTCAGGCAGTTATCTCGTTCTCTGGTAAGGATGAAGACCCTCCTATACAGGGACACATTCGTCCGCTGTATGTCACTGGCCAGTTCAATGGCCTTGAAGTCCGGCGCTGTCTTGTCGACACGGGGTCCGGGATTAACCTGATTCCAACTCGGACGCTCCGGAGATTGGGGTTGTCTGAGGATGACTTGATTCCCTCCGACCTCAGGATCCAGGGGTACGACTGCACTGAGCAAACCCCAGTCGGCAAGATACGTTTGAAGACCCAGTTCGGTGACTTGGTTGCCAACACCGAATTCATGGTAGTCTCTCAGGACACTGCGTATAATGCATTGATGGGCAGGCCATGGCTCCACCTTCACGCGGCGGTTCCCTCGTCATACCACCAATGCCTCAAATACTCCCTTAATGGTCGAGTAGGCGTGCTTCAAGGAGATGTCTCTCCTTTTTCCTCGTGTGAAGCCCGCTATCTGGACGCGGACTATTACAAGAGCAAGGATAAGCAGATCCTGGCAGGTGAGGTTGAGCCTGTCGCTGTTGCAAGTGATCCCTGGGCAAGTCTGGATGACGCTTACGTCCTCCCGATTCACCGATTGGACGTCGCCATGGTCTCGACGGCCCGCGAGTCTCCTGATGAGATGACCGCGACCACCCGCGCCAGCACCAGTGGCCCAGCAGGATCTGGTAGCCCCAATGCAATTTCCAACGCAGTCTCTCCCGTGGACGATCCCTCCCCGAGTGGAGAGGACGTGGAAGATGCACCCCCAGCCTTTGAGGAGGGCGTCCCCGCCACGGTCGATGAGTTAATACAGGTGAACCTTGGAACCGAGGCCGATCCAAGACCCACATTGGTCAGTGCCGCCATGCCCTCTGAGGAGCGGCAACAGTACGTGGACTTTCTCAGGCAGCACCGTGATGTGTTCGCTTGGGGCTATGACGAGATGCCGGGGCTAGATCCTCAGGTAGCCGTCCACCGCCTTGGTCTCCCGGCGAACCATCGCGGGTTCAAGCAGCCTCCCAGGAAGATACACCCATCCCACGGTGCCATGGTTGAGGCCGAAGTTGACAAGCTTATCAAAGCCAACTTCGTGAGGGAAGTTCAGTACCCCAAATGGCTGGCCATCATTGTGCCGGTCCGGAAGAAGAACGGGCAGATCAGAGTCTGCATCGACTTCCGCGATCTCAACCGCCACTGTCCGAAGGATGATTTTCCCCTTCCAGTGACAGAGCTGTTGATTGACGCCACGACAGGGTTCCAAGCCCTCTCCTTCATGGATGGATACTCCGGATATAACCAAATTCGGATGGCCCCTGAGGATGAGGAGTTCACTTCCTTCAGGGCCCCCCAAGGTACCTTTTGCTACCAGGTCATGCCTTTCGGCCTGAAGAATGCAGGTGCCACCTATCAACGGGCGATGCACCGCATATTCAAGCCAATCCTCGGCACACTGGTGGAATGCTACGTCGACGACTTGGTGGTCAAATCGCGCCAGCGTCAGAACCATCTCAAAGATCTTGAGAAAGTGTTCGGCTTCCTCCGGTCTCGCTGCCTGAAGATGAACCCGTTGAAGTGTGCCTTTGGGGTCACCTCCGGGAAGTTCCTTGGATTTGTGGTAAGATACCGGGGTATTGAGATCGACCCAGAGAAAATCAGGGCGATTAGCCAGATGCCTCCCCCAGGTAACATCCGGGAACTGCAAGGGTTCCAAGGCCACTTAGCCTATATACGCCGATTCATCGCGAATCTGGCCGGCAAGTGTAATCCCTTTTCCCGGCTCATGAAGAAAGGTGCCACCTATGTATGGGATAAAAAGTGTCAGACCGCTTTCGAGGAAATCAAGCAGTACCTGCTTCAACCTTCGGTTCTGATGCTGCCTGTATCCGGGAAACCGCTGGTCCTCTATGTGACCGCCCTGGAACGATCCATGGGTGCCCTTCTCGCCCCGAAGAACAACGAGGGAACGGAGAATAGCCTCTATTACCTCAGTCGCATGCTCCTCGATGCGGAAGTTAGGTATTCCCCCTTCGAGAAGAGCTGCCTGGCGCTCGTATTTGCCGTACAGAAACTACGGCACTACTTGCAGCACCATGAGGTACAGTTGGTTTCTCGGGTAGACCCGTTGAAATATATCCTGAGCCAACCTATGTTGACTGGCCGTCTAGCGCGGTGGGCTGTGATTCTCCAACAGTTCGACATCAGGTATGTGTCTTAGAAGGCCATCAAAGGGCAAGCATTGGCAGACTTTCTGGCAGCTCACCCGACCTCCGCGGATGAGCCGCTGGATCTAGGCTTTCCTGATGAGACCATTCTCTCGGTCGATCATGCCGATCCATGCTGGCAGATGCACTTTGACGGTGCCTCCCGGAGCCCCACCGGTAGAAGACTCGATAATCCTAAGCTCAACAGAGTGGGCTTGGGCATCGTCTTCATTACCCCGGAGCGAGCCGTGCTACCATACTCTTTCCTGTTGTCAGAGGGCTGTACCAACAATGAGGCGGAATACCATGCCCTCATCACTGGCCTCGAGTTATCTCTCGAGATCGATGTGCCCCATCTGTGCGTGAAAGGGGACTCCGAGCTGGTTGTTAAGCAGATCAACGGCGACTATGTTGTCAGGAAGCCGGAACTTGTGCCATTGTTGGAGTTCACCCTCCTTCTGATGGCTCGATTCCCTTCTCGGCCAGAAATTGTCCATATTCCCCAGTCGCAGAACGGTCGAGCAGATGCTTTGGCCAGCCTTGCTGCGTCACTTGCAGAGCCTGAACAGGACAACCTGATCGTCCGCGTGATGCGGCGCAGGCTCATCGCTCCCGTTATCCCGGAAGAAGATCGCGGCCCGTTGGTAAGTAGTCTCACCACGGTTGCCCCTATGCTCGGAGCCCCGAGTACCCCAGATATGACAGTCGGATCAGCCCATGATTGGAGGACGCCTTTGGTTGAGTACCTCCAACATGGCATTCTTCCATCGGATCGGGCCGAGCGCGAGTGAGTTCGACGCCGCGCATCGCAGTTTGTCCTCCAGAGCAGTCCCGGCCTGGAGAAGATCCTCTACAAACGCGGGTTTGATGGTGTTCTCCTCCGTTGCCTTCAGGGAGTTGAGATCCCACGAGTCATGCAAGAGGTTCATGCTGGTTCATGTGGCGCCCACCGGACTGGACCGAAGCTGTCCCACCAGATTCGGAGGTTGGGATACTTCTGGCCCTCCATGATCCATGACTGCATCGAGTATGCCAGGAGGTGCCATGCGTGCCAGGTTCATGCGAACTTTGTGCATCGGCCGCCGGAGCCTCTCCATACCACCAGGTATTCTTGGCCCTTTGAAGTCTGGGGGATGGACGTTGTGGGACCCTACCCGCCGGCGACAGCTCGCCAGTGCCGGTTCATTCTGACCGCCACGGAATTTTTCTCCAAATGGGCAGAGGCGATTCCGCTCAGAGAGGTCAAATCTTGTTCGATCGCTGACTTCGTGACCTCCAACATCATTCATCGATTTGGAGTGCCTCACGCTATCCTCACGGATAACGGAACCAATTTCCGGGCAGCCGAGTTGAAGAAGTTGTACGCCAAGTATAACATTCACTCGAACCATACATCTCGCTATCATGCGCAGGCGAATGGACAGATCGAGGCGTTTAACAAAACCCTCTCTAACATTCTGCAAAAGATGGTTGGTCAGAACAAGAAGAGTTGGCCGGACAAGCTCCCCAACGCCCTCTGGGCTTATCGGACGACGACTTGCAATTCCACCCAGATGACCCCTTATTCCCTGGTGTATGGAGCTGAGGCCGTCCTGCCCATTGAGATCCAGTTGTCGTCCTTGCGCACTGCGGTCTACGACCAGCAAGCGCCGGACAGAGTTGCTGAAGCCCGTCTAGTCGAGTTGGAAGCACTGGATGAGAATAAACTTCGCGCTTTGCACAACTTGGAGAGGCATCAAAGCAGAATGGCTCGAGCTTTCAATAAGAAGGTTCGCCTCCGCTCCTTCCTGCAGGGTGATCTAGTGCTAGCCCTAAGAGCACCGATGATCCCCGGCAGGAAGCCGCCCAAGTTGGAGCCCAAGTGGGAGGGACCTTTTGTTGTCCACAAGGTCTATCCCAATGGCGCGTACTCCCTAGCGATTATGGATGGTGAGCGTGTCACTCCTCCCACCAACGCTAGGTTCCTCAAGCAGTACTTTGTCTGAGTGTGCCAACGTCCTGCACGACGTTAAACTGCATACGTCCAAGCTGCACGACGTTAAACTGCCTAGCATATCGTCTGCGCTGCAAGATGTTAAACTGCCAAGTGTTTCGTCCAACATGACGTTAAACTGTACTACGTCCGAGCTACAAGACGTTAAACTGTTCAGCATCCGTCCCGCATGACGTTAAACTGCCCCTCGAGAACTACGTGCGGCTTGATTCCCATCTTCATGGGATACGTAGGACCGCCTGAACATTCATGTTTCAGGCCCAGCCCCATCCTTTGGGAATTTCCATCCCATCTCGGGCCCTTGGCCCAGTTGCCTCCGGGTGTGCGGCGTATGGTGTGAACGTAGGGCTATGCCCTCATTCACGACGGTTTGCTCGCCACGCTGTACGCCCCCCACGTTTGGGGATGCCTTCTGCTCCCCCCCTTTTTTTCGTCCTGCATGACGCTAAACTGCACTTCAAGAACTACGTGAGGCTTGATTCCCATCCTTATGGGATACGTAGGACCGCCTGGACATTCATGTTTCAGGCCCAGCCCCATTTCCAGGGAATCTCTATCCCGCGTTGGGCCTCTGGCCCAAGTTCCCCTCCTTTTTGTGCGAGGCGTATTGCGTGAGCGGGGGATCATGTCCTCATTCACGTCGGTCTACTGGCCGCGCCGTACGCCTCCCCCGTGTGTGGGACCACCTCACACCTCTCATCGTCCTACATGACGTTAAACTGCCTCTCAAGAACTACGTGCGGCTTGATTCCCATCCTTATGGGATACGTAGGACCGCCTGGACGCTTGTGTTTCAGGACCAGCCCCGTCTCTTGGTTGATCACGGGGATCTGCCCTCTTTTGGTTGCTCTCAGGGTGAGTCCTCCGACCCTTCCCGGTGATCTGTTAACATGTTTTGGGTACTTCGGTCTATGACTCGTAGTGTCAGATTCAATCCCGACAAGTCCTGTGTTGCTTGTCAGGCCTCGCGCTTCCTCTTGTTCGAGCCTTCACTCAAAGGGATCCTCGTTAGCGGTTTGGGTACGATGCCTCAGAGCTCTCCTACCGCTCCGGGTCGATTTACCGGCGGGTCTTGGGCCGCAAATCGATATGAATCCTGCGATTGAGCGGTCGATGCTCGTTTGCTTGCCCCGTCTTAGGCTGACGCGATCGGATGTTGTGTTGCGAATATGGTCAGCAACGTCCTTGATCGCCATGTCGGCTCTTTCAGGCTCTAAACATTGGTTGCGCAGTCCTCATCACACTCCGCCTTTGTGCGTTGTAGTGGAATCTCGACACTCTCTTCATACTGACCTCCAGTACACCTCTACACGTTAGGCAGACCAACCAGGGTAATGGTGTCGTTCAAGGCTCCCATGATCTGAGCACCAAGGATATATGCGGATGTCCTCCCTAAGGGCCATGCGTAGTTGTACCCTCGTCCCCATAAGGAGGAAGGAGTCGCCCGAACAATCGCGTTCTCGGCCCAGTATATCTGGAGGCTAGCATCTCTGCCCCTCGGGTGATGGATATACGCAGGCCCCGATCCCAAGACTCTTCTCTTGGAATCGTGTGTGACCACAGGGCTGGGTATGTTCCTACCTCCGCCGTGTCCGCCGTACCGCAATAAGCGGGTTCCTCCATGGTCCGAACCACACGACCTTAAACTGTGTTGTCTGGTCCTACCACATGACCGTAAACTGTGATCGTCTTGGCCGCCCGACGAGAAACGGCACTGCATCGTGATGTCCTCCTCAGGGGACACTCATGTTGGGCGCTGGTTAATAACCATGCCATTCATCAATGCCTTCCGTGGCTTGATTATTGTGGCGACGCCAGAGATTTCTCAATCACAGGCATGTCGCCGCACAAAGAAAACCCATTCATCTTTAAGGACAAACAAGAAATATCAAATGCCGCTCCTTCTGTGTGCGAGGGTCAGACCCGCACTCTTCCCCGCGCTGGTGCCCGATTGTGTTGCGCCGCGCTTCAAGAACTACGTGTGGCTTGATTCCCATCCTTATGGGATACGTAGGAACGCCCGGATGTTTGAAACTTCGGGTCCGGCCCCCCACCTCTTAGAGATTCCCACTTCTCTAGGGAATCCGCCGCCTTCGGGTCACCCTCAAGGCGTGTTCCCCGACCCCTTGCAGTGGTCCACCGGTGTCAAGAGTACTCTGGTTTATTGCCAGGAGGGTCAGGATCCGCTTGGTCAGGTTTCCTCCACTTTTCAGGCTTCGTGCTCCCTTTCATTCGGACCCATCGTCTACGCCCTGGGTGGAGCCCCCGTGAACGGTTCGGACACAATGCCTCAGTGCTCTCCCACCGACTCGGGCCGGTACCCCCAATGGCCTCGGGCAGCAAATCGATATGAATCCTGTGATTGAGCGGTCGATGCTCGTTTGCTGCCTCATTCCACCAACGGTTAGTGCGATATTGATGCTGCTTTTCCGCCACGGTCGGCAGTACTCCCATATGGTTACTCCGGTGCCCCCAGTCCTTGAGTGAATGGCCGCATGATTCACATTTTCCACCTCCCATTCTGACCAGGCGAAACCTCGACACTCTTGACACTATCCCTCAGTGCATCTTCGCATATCCAGGGGATAGGACCACGATGTGGCGTACTTTGAGGTCCTTATGGTCCGAGCTCTAAGACCTTAAACTAAGATCTCTCCTTATGGTCCGAGCTCTAAAGACCTTAAACTAAGATCTCTCCTTATGGTCCGAGCTCTAAGACCTTAAACTAAGATCTCTCCTTATGGTCCGAGCTCTAAGACCTTAAACTAAGATCTCCCCTTATGGTCCGAGCTCTAAGACCTTAAACTAAGATCTCCCCAAACGGGATTCTACGTCCTGCATGACATTAAACTGCACTCTCAGAACTACGTGTGGCTTGATCTCCAGCTTGATGGAGTACGTAGGAACGCCCGGGCATCTCGACTTGGGTCCAGCCTCAGGGATCGTTAAGTCCCGCCCCTCCTCGTTGCCGGCCGTCTGGCCTGACTTCGGGTAGAGTGGTGCAGTTGTGATATTCTCCCCGATTCAGTTCGGGATGCCCCATCGCAATGATGGGAAGCGACGGTTTCCTCGTCAAAGAGGTTCTGTCTGAGAATTGGGGTGATTCACGACCAGATTAGTGCATCCGCCTAATACGCTTTCCCCACGGTGGCGCAATTCTGAGAGCGTTGGATTCTATCCGAACAATCGTCACTTCGCCCCACGCTTCGCATGCCCTGTTGATCTGGATTTCCACCCTTGTGTCTGAAGGAACCCCCAAAGCGGTATTCATGATGACATGTGGTCCGCCTCCTGCAATATGAATGATGACCTTTGGTCCGTCTATTACAGTTGTTATGGTCGATCCACTGTCCGCCTACCGTCTTGGGAGTTTCCTGGAAGGCCGACCGTTGTGGATGTCTGGATTCGGGACACGCGATTCACCCTTTCTCATTTCCCTATGTTCGGATAAAATCTCAACGCCCCTAGCGTTGTCCCGCTCGTGTGTTGGAACAAGTTGGGGGATGATACATTGATTAGGTCTGAGGTCTCCTTTCCTAGGAATGACCTCCCTCTTTTCTCCAGCAATCCAGGCCCAACTATGGATGCCTGATGCTTGGTTAACGCTCCCGCAAGACAGTGAATTGTGGTTGAGCATGTTAAGCCAAAAGATGCAGATAAATATATTGATTCATACAAATGGATCAAAGTAGCGGAAGCAAAATGTTCTGGGAGTGGCAAAACAAAGCCCCTAGGGATTAGAGTGCTGAATGAGTCTCTCTAACGTCGCTACCCTTTGGCTGGCGGCCTCCAGGGCTGTTTCTCGCTCTCTGCGTGCCCTCTCCTCGTCGGCGGTCGCAGCACGCAGTTCGTCGATTCTGGCCTGTGCACGCTCCCGCTCGACCTGAATTGTGACCATCTGTTGGCCCGCCTCCGTCAGCTGTACCTGGGCGTCAACCAGCTGGGCTGCTAGTTGCTCCACAAGCTCGGTACACGTTGCGACGAAGGCCTCCTTCTCTGCCGCCTGCCCTTCGAGACGCCGGACTTCATGCTCCGCCGCGAGGAGCGCCCGCGTGCTCTCCGACATGTCCCGACTTTGTGTGACGTCGGCACGCCGACAGCTCTCGCGCATCTTTTCTGCCATGAAATCACGGACCGTCAGATGGAGGCGTTGAGCATCAGCTCCCCCGGCACACAGGAAGCGCATCCAGGTTTGAAGTGATCCAATGCGCCCCAGCCACTCCGATGGGTCTCGCTTGAGGAAGCGCTGGATGCACTTCCACCCCCTGCGGCGCGTTATCCGGCTCTCCTCGACCGCCTCCGCGTCCGAGTCGTCCATCTCCTCGGGGTCGGCAGGCCGGTAGGCAGGGAAGGCAGCCAGCAGGTCTGCTGCAGGGTCCGCCCCTGGGAGGTCCTCATGAGGGATAGGTTCCCCAACATCTGGGTGACCTTCTTCTCTCTCCCCAGCGGCGCTGACACCCTCGTCATCCCCCGACCTCTCTCCGATGTCAGCACCGCCGGCGTCCGCAGCCCCCTGATCAGCAGTTGGTGGGGCCGGCTCGGTTTGGGAAGTCTGTTCCGGAGCAGGCGGCATGTCCACCACTGGTCCACTCGTAGATGGCCCGGGTTCGGCAACCCGACGAGCCTCCAGTGTTGAGATCACTGCGCGGGGCATGCCATGGTTAGTCACGGATCGTCAACGGCAGGCACCAGCAGTAAAGCAAGGAGACTTACGGGAGGTCAGAGCGTCATCTTCCGCTATCCCGGCCGCCGCAGGAACAGTTGTAGCAGGGGGCCCTTCCGCGCCTGTCAATTCGATAATGGGTGCCTGGCCCCCACCTTGTCCTGCTGGCGCCCCTCCTACTCCCGCTGAGGACGCCTGACCAACATCCGTGCGCTCCTGAGAAAGATGGAGAAATGGGTTAGAAGCTGCATAAGGGAATGAATGAAGCAGGTTGAGTAGGGATAGAAGCGGACCTCGAGGAGCTCAGTGACATCAACATTGTCAGAGTCGGCCACCTCGCCGCTCTCCCGCGGACTCCCCTGATGGGATCTTCCCTCGGAGCCTTCATCCTCCCCCATCTCCTCCTCTTCCTCGGAGTCGTTGCTACTGTCGTCTTCTTCCGGCGGCATCTGTTCTGGAGCGAGCTCTAGACGGAGCATCACCTTCACCAGAAAGGATGGCTCCGCACGCTGACCACGTTGGTGCGCGTAATCGTCCATGGCCGTCATATACGCATACTGCCGGTTGAAGTCCACCCTGTCGGCAATATGGAGGCGCCCGACCTCTGGCAGATGGATTCCTTCTCTGAGAATCTTTCTCCAGATGGCGTCGGTCCCCAGTGACTGCCGCAGGGTCATCCAGGCCGACCACAGCGCCGGGAAGACAGCATCGTGGGAGGGTTCGAGCAGACGTCTCACCTGCTTCCCGGGCCGCTCTTCGACCACCGCGCGTGCCCCCTCTCTGGGCGCCGAGGTCGTAGCGGCAGCCTGCGATGTGCCCGCCGCCGAAGTCCCTGCTCGCGCCGGCTCCGCTGCTTGGCGCGCCTCCGTTCTCCCCCGTGTGGCGGCGCCTCGCTTCCTTCCTTGACGCCCGGTCTCCGCACGGGTAACCTCGAGCCGCCGAACTGGCTTCCGTAGAAGCCCCTCGGGGTACGTGATGGCCCAATGTTCGGCGTACTCGGTTGCCAAGCCTGCGTCAACCCCGGTAGGAGGGAGAGTGATGACGTCGCCAGAGCCGAAAGCGGCAAACATCAGCCACATCTGGCGAAGGACGCAAGGGTTCGTCTCCTCCCGGACAGCAGTGAATACCCTCTTCGGCATCCGCTGAAGGCACCCGAACTGCCTGGCGAACCGGGTTGGCACGTAAGGCTCGCAGATCACCTTCCCGTCGATCCGAGCCACGAGCACTCCGCCCAGCATGTTCAGGAAGTATTCATGCTGCTTCAGCGGACCCTGCCCATTGTCGATCATCTGGCCGACGGGAGTGGGGAACGGACTGAAGTTGAAATTGGCATGATTGCCAATCCGAATCCTCACGCCCTCCTCACTTAGGGTCATCGGAGCGAGACCCACGATGTTCAGCAGGGAGGGTCGCAGGCCGTTGCCCGGAGGAATGATGGCGTTCGGAAATGTGTACCCACCGAGGTGAGCAGCCACCCAGCCGTGGAAGAAATGAAAGGGCCCACAGATCCTTCGTGGCGACCCCCCTCGTGAGATGCGTCCCAGGATGGCATATAGCCTCGCCAGCACTGGGACCCCGAGGTTGTATCTTTTGTTGGCGGCCATAGCGCCCGCCATCGCCAGTGTCGCCGGGCGAACGCCCATTCTCGCGTCCCGCACTGGCAGGAGCCACCCACTCAGAAAGGTGGCCAGGAACGCCGCGTACCGGACATTTGGGTCCCGGGCCTCGATGACGCGGTACCCCCATGAGCGGTAGTCGCCCGTCTCCAGGACCCGCCAGTACGACCCGTTCCGGCTCCTCTGAGCTGCGGTCGGGCACCACTTCCCCCTGCCTGGCATCTTGACCGCTGGGTCATGCTCCAAGAACTGGCCGAACCACTCCTTGTAGGATATGTCCTTCTGGAAGTCCTTGATCCCAAGCCGCTGCGTAGCCAGGTCAAGTAGATGCCATGTCAGAATGGGAGTCCGTGACCTGTCACCCCAGATGTTCTTCGGGGGTAGGAACTCATCATACTGGTAGCCCTCCAGCGGGACACCTCCGATGCAGTGGATGTCCCAGAGACCGATGCCGACCTCCCCATGGTGAAGATGGAAGGTGTTGGTATCCGAGGACCAGCGGGTGAACAGCTCCGGCCCGAGCTCGGACTGCTGGTAGAAGTGGAACTGCGACGTCCACACCGCCTCAAACAGGCCGATGTACCGCAGCTCCTCTGCGAAGTGATCGCAAGTGTGGCGTACCCAGAACGCCCAGGCCCACTCACTGGTGAAATTTCCCCCAGATCGCAAGTCCCAGTCCTTCAACCAACCCTTGGTTTCGTCCGTGACACTCTGGCGGTATGTGCTCGAGTAGAGGGCCGGAGAATTCTCCGCAGTAGGCTCACCCCCGTCAATGGTCCGCGTCCTCGGGTTCAGGACGTAGACATCTAATTGCCTGGTCTCCCTGGCAGGATGCCCATTGTTGGTGATGTTATAGCGGGGAAGCTCGTCCTCCCGAGTCACCCAGGTCTGTGGCGCATCAACCTCGAACCCTGGCACCGAAACCTCATCTAGGATGCCGAAGTTCCAGAGCGGCAGGTTGTCTGACAGCGGATATGTCTTCTGGGCCGGCGTCAGCAAGTCGAACAAGGATTGATTGTTGGAAACAATCTCCTTGGCTCCGTAGACCTCCTCGTTCGTCGCCATCTCAGCTCTGCGAGTGGTGGCATCCCCCTAATTTCCTCGGTGCGCGGCCATCTCAGAAGTTTCGGGAGTCGTGCGGGTTAAGGGATGAAGCGTGCGGGATCGGACGAGGCTGGTAGAGAAGTTTGAAGGTTGGCGCGCAATCCAAGTGGACGGCGCGCAATCGGGAAGAATGTCGCGCAAAGTTCCGGGTTTTTGCATAAAGACAGGGCGAATTCCGGATGGTTTTGCGCGCCGATCGGGAGAATTTCCCGACCGGAAAAGGCGATTTCGCGCACGAGAGCGTTGAAGCTTATCGCGCGGAAGGCCTGTGTACGGAACGCGGAACCCCGGACCCCTATTTATAGATGAGGCCGGGAATCCGCGCCGCGCGGAACGCTCGATTGCGCGACTGCGGCGGCGAATTGCGCGCCCGGCACCCCCTTTTGCGCGCCTAAGTCCCGCGCAGCCCAGGACTTCGGCATTCCGGCGTCTCCCTCGGAACCCGATCGTTGCGACCTCTCACCGATCAGATTCCGAGGGGGGGCTTTTGTAGACGCCGGAAAAGTCCGTTGTTCCCAAACGAAGCTCCGGATGCGGAAAGCGAAGTGATATTTGGAGTCAGAGGCACGTTCCGGAGGGCCCGGAGGACTTGCGCGAAATTTCAGAGGCCCGCGCGCAAAGTTGAGTCTCGGCGCGCAATCCTCCCGGGATGCGCGCAATGCGCTGGGCCGGCGCGCTATTTTGCGCGCCCGTGGCCTGCGCGGCTCCCTTGCGCGCCGGGTCCTGATTCCGCGCCCGCGAAGGGAATTCCGCGCCCGAGACCGGATTCTGCGCCCGGGGTTGCCTATAAATATAAGGCGACCCCCGACGTTTTGAAGGTTTCCAGAATCCGAAGCGTCGCTCGTTCGCGCAATCCAACCCCTTCCGCGCGCAATGCCGATCTTCAGGTAACCTCCTTTCTTTCGCGCAATAGAGCCTTGGGGTTCGCCTTCGCGCGCAATCCCCTTGGATCCTTTCCTTTGAATAATCCTTAACCCGAAGGCCTTTGCGCGCAAAAGAAGCCTCTTGCGCGCAATTGCCCCCGAGTGCGCGCAATCCAGCCCGATTGCGCGCACACCCCTCTTCAAAGTGGTCGTTCGTTAGAGAATGAGCCGTTGCCCCCGCGAGCTGTCCGATGCCCGGTGCGTGCAATCTCAATCATCTGCGCGCAAAGCGCTGGCCCAATTGCGCGCCAGCCCGCACAATTGCGCGCCGGCCCGCGGTATTGCGCGCAAAGCTCCTCTTTTGCGCGCAACCCGCCGGGGTCGCCCCCTTTGACCCCCTGAGGGTACCCGCCTGCGTGGCGCCCGATGATCTTCGTCCTAGGTGCCCGCACCGTGCGTTGTCTTTCCGTGCGGCCCTCCAGGCTTGGGCGAAGTGACACGGACCCATCGGCGGCAACCAACGTCCAGCATGACGTTAAACTGCACATTTGTCCAGCATGACGTTAAACTGCACATTCGTCCCGCATGACGCTAAACTGCATCCGTCCAACATGACGTTAAACTGTACTACGTCCAAGCTGCACGACGCTAAACTGCCTAGCCCCTATCGTCCGTGCTGCAAGACGTTAAACTGCCAAGCACCTTCGTCCTCAGCACACGACGTTAAACTGTACTTCGTCCGGCAAGACGTTAAACCGTCCGCTTCGTCCTCAGCACACGACGTTAAACTGTACTTCGTCCGGCAAGACGTTAAACCGTCCGCTTCGTCCTCAGCACACGACGTTAAACTGTACTTCGTCCGGCAAGACGTTAAACCGTCCGCTTCGTCCTCAGCACACGACGTTAAACTGTACTTCGTCCGGCAAGACGTTAAACCGTCCGCTTCGTCCTCAGCACACGACGTTAAACTGTACTTCGTCCGGAAAGACGTTAAACCGTCCGCTTCGTCCTCAACACCCGACATTAAACTGTACTTCGTCCGGCAAGAAGTTAAACCATCCGCATCACCCGATCCCGAGCCTCGCACGCAGGGTCCCCCCCGGATTGGATGTGGCCCCCACCCGCTCGTCTCTGTAGGGATGTCGGGATTGCCCCTCTTTAGGGACGATTTAATGGGAGCAGCTTTTCCCTACGGGGGTAGGGTATTACAAACCCCTAGTTTCTTGTGGGGGGCTGCACATGTGTATCTCCATTGCGCTCCCCCACTGCCGAAGCCAGTAGAGGGTGTGACTGGGATCGAGGTGTCTCCTACTTTCGGTCCAAGTCCCTTCCAACTGAGTTTTGCCGCATCCGGGCTGCCTCATGTGCGTAAGTCCTGACAGAATGAACTACGTGGACTTTGATCCCTGTCTTCTAAACAGGGTACGTAGGAAACCTCCCTGAGGTTCAATCCCACCACCTGGTCGTCCCGGTCGTATTCACGTCGGTTCATCCATCAGTGGACCCCTCCAGGGTTCACGCTTGCGTCGATTCACCTATGAATCCGCCCCTGTGGGAGACTGCCCGTGTGTATCTCCACTGTGCCTCCCCACAGCCCCTTTTTCCATCTCTCCTTTTATCGTCCAGCATGACGGGAAACTGTGATCCACCCGGCCGTTCCATCCCCCTCTGTGCGAGGTGGTTCGGTTCAATCCTCCGCCCGGCGGCCTCGACCCCTTCGTGAGTCGGCTTGCCGACGTCCAGCATGACGTTAAACTGTATACCCGAACTACATTGACTTTGATCCGTGCTAACGCGCAGTACGTAGGAAGCCTCTACGGGGTCCAAGCTATTCACTCCATCATCCATCATGATCCTTACCCGGGCCGCCACATCCCGGTGGGGTCATGCCACTTCTCTCCACTCCACATCACTTGGGAAGCCGCCCATGCGCTGGCCCCAGCGTCGGAGGTTCCCCGCAAGGGGTTCTGTCATCTGATCCACTTTTCGTGTTGATCGGTCCGATGCCGTCCCCGCTGGACGTTAAACTCGCGGCATACCCCGTGTTAAACATGGGAAGCCGAGGAAAACCTCAGGTGACACAGTTCCCCGCACCCAGTGCGGGATGCCTCAGGCCATCATGCCTTCGAGAAGCCCTATTAGGGACGGAAAGCAGACATGCAGAGCCGCAGTGTTACGACACGCCCCCAGCACCCAGAGCCACCCGGTCTCCTCACTGCAGGTTGCTGCCCCGACCAGACTCCTTGGAGCGTCCGGGCGGAAGCAGCGTAATTAACCGGTGTCCATGAAGATATGGCGTCGGGAACGAGATTCACGAACATTCTTAAATCTATGAGGGAGACCCGGATTAGGCGACGAGTTCCGAGGAGACGTCCAAGGAAGGAGGAGCCGACATCCCATCATCCCGGTTTCGATCAAGGAGCAGACGCCCCTGAATAAGGGACGGATGCCGCCCGCCTTTGGAAAGCGGGACTGCGGGACCACAAGCCGCGCGCCCATCCCCTCGGGTTGACGGGTGCACGCGCGAACGCGTCCTGGCGGAACAGCGTAACCCGACACCCATCCGCACCGAAACAGCTCTCTTGGAGGTTCCCGTGATGCCAGAGAATGCACACCAGAGGTATCAACCATCCATGAAGGACCCGCTCCTGTCGATCCTCAATCTCAACTAGAACCTCCGTAAATGTTTCCCCATCATCTAAGTTGATCTCACCATGTTTGATGATATGAGAAGGGTCATGCCTGTATCTCCTCAACTGGGATATGTGGAAGACGTCGTGCACCCAGTGCAACTGAGGGGGAAGATCTAGGCAGTATGCCACCTCACCAACTTTGCTAGGGACCTAGAAGGGTCTAATGATCCACGGAGATAACTTTCTTCCTCATCCAAATCTCCCCAAACATCATCGAGGTGAGACTCATAGAGAGACATGGTATCCATCCTCGAACTCTGGCGGTCTCCGTCTCCTATGAGAAAAAGACGTTTGCCTTCTCTGTACAGTCTTCATCCTCTCCTGGATGATATGCACCTTCTCTATGGTAGCCCATACCATCTCTAGTCCCACGAGTGCTGACTCCCCTAGGCCAGTCAACCACAAAGGTGATCTGTAAGGTCTCCCGTATAACACCTCAAAAGGTGTCATCCAAATGGTGGAGTGATAAATGTTGTTGTATGTAAACTCCACCAAAGGCATGTGATCCTCCCAACTACGACCAAAGTCAAGGACACACGCACGCAACATATCCTCAAGAGTCTGAATGGTCTGCTCAGTCTGGCCATCCATCTGAGGATGGAAGGCAGTGCTCAAACGAAGATGTGTCCCGAAATCCTCCTACAACCCCTTCCATAGTTGAGAAGTGAAAAGTGTATCACGATCGGAGATAATCGTCGAGGTTAGTCCATGTAGCCGCACAATCTTCTGCACATAAAGGTGTCCAATGATCTCTACTGAACCCTGCTCTCTGATTGGTAGGAAGTGGGCCGACTTGGTGAGTCGGTCGACTATCACCCAGATAGAATCATGACCCCTGGATGTACGTGGAAGTCCTGTCACAAATTCCATGGATATCCCATCCCACTTCTACTCTAGGACCTCTAAATACTGAACCAAGGTTACCGGTACCTAATGCTCCACCTTCACATGATGAAAAGTGAGGCATCGAGTGACAAACTCGACTAATGATTTCATCATTACCTTCCACCAGTGCTGTCATCAGAGGTCCTAGTACATATTCACCACTCCTGGATGTACCAGTAGATGGGATGTGTGGAACTCCCTCATCACTTACTATCAAAATGACACTAGTAGCATGATACGTCGTCTGAAGAAAATGACGTGCTCCCCACCTTCAGAAAATCCATCTAGTAACTATCCTGTAGATATCTTAGCATGTCGAGTCTCGTAGTCAGCGTTCCCATGCTGTGCCTCCTTGACTCGCTGAAGAAGTGGAGGAGTGACAGTAAGAGACTGAAGAAAAGCTGCTCCATCTCGATCCAAAAAGTATATCTGCAGAGTAGTCAGCTGCTCTGTCGCCTCACCTTGCAGTTGTATACTAGATCTCATGCTAAGTGAATCTACTATAATATTACCCTTTCCAGGATTATAGACTATCTCGAAGTCATAGTCCCGAAGGAACTCAAGCCAACGTTGTTGTCTTTGGTTCAGGTCCTTCTGAGAGAAAATATACATGAGACTTTTATGATCCGAGTAGACTATAAAACGCTCGCCCATCAAGTAATATCGCCACATCTTCAAGGAAAAGACTACTACTGCTAACTCTAGGTCATGGGTAGTATAGTTCTGCTCATGATGTCCCAGTTGTCATGAACCAGATGTGATCACTGCTCACTCCCGCATCAGGACACATCTGAGCCTGGTCCCTGATGCGTCACAGAAGACTACGTATCCTACACCCTCCGACAGAAGCCTGAGGATGGGGGCACTAGTCTGCCTCTGCCTCAGCTCCTGAATACTCCACTGGCATCTCTCCAACCAAATGAAGGATTGCCCTTTTTTCTTCAATGCTGTTAAAGGTGCTGCAACTCTAGATAAATCTGGCACAAACCTCCAGTAGTATCCAGCCAAACCCAGGAAACTCTGCACCTCCGTTACACTCCTGTGTGGCTCCCAAACAAGTACTGCCTCAATCATCGATGGATCCACCTCAACTCCAGCCTCCAAGATGACGTGTCCTAGAAAGTGAACTTCTTGGATCCAAAACATTCCCTTTGAGAGGTTACCATAAAGCTGGTTCTCTCAGAGTGTGTCCATTACTACCTACAAGTGATAGGCATGCTCCTCCTAAGTAGCTGACTAGATCAGAATGTGATCAATTAATACTACTACATCGCATTAAAGGTACAACTGAAAGATCATGTTCATGAGTCTCATGAACACTATTGGGGTGTTGGTTATGCCGAATGGCCTAACCAAGAACTCATAATGGATGTACCGACATCTAAAAGTCCTATTCTATACATCCTCATCTCATACACTGACCTAGTGATAGCCTGATCTGAGGTCTATCTTTGAGAACCTTCATCCTCCCTTAAGCTGATCAAAGGGGTCGTCAATCCTCGGGAGTGGGTACTTGTTCTTCACGGGTTCCTGGTTTAGGCATCGATAGGCAACACAAAGCCTCAAGCTCCCATCCACCTTCTTGGTGAACCAAATCAGGGCTGCCTAATGGGAAACACTGGGCTGAATGAAATCATTCCCCTGTAAGCCCTCCTGTTGTACCTGCATCTCATGAAGCTCCGTGGGATCCATCCGATATGTTGGTGTAGATATCGGTGTTGTCCCCGGGTATAAATCAATGTAAAAGTCCACCTCTCTGTGAGGAGGTATACATGGAACATCATCAGGGATGAAATCCACGTACATGTCCACCAATACAAGATAACTCGGACTCTCCACATCAATTGATCTGAGGGTAAGGCTAGCCAACTGATGAGTGATTGGTTGCACTATCCTCCAGGTAAGTCCATCCTGTACGGAAAATGCACCCTTCTCTCTGGTGAAGGTAAACCTGGTCCCATCCGTGTGGACACACTACACTTTGTGCCTAATACAGTCGATCTGAGAATAGAATGTAGATAACCAGTCCATACCCAAGATGACGTCGTAAGGCCTTGAAGCCACTACTTGGAGATCCCAGCCGAAGCTCTCACCTCCTAAAGTAAGCTCACACTGGCGACACTAGTGCATGATCATCAAATCCGCTCCCGTAGGAGTCTCTAGTCGTAAGGATCGACCAAACGGCTCTGTCGGAATCTCCGAGCCCCGAACAAGGGTAGTGGAAATAAAAGAATGACTGGAATCTATGTCTATAAGTACTGCAACTAAGGTGGAATAGACATAGATTGTACCTCATATCATCTCCGGAGCACCATGGTCATAGGCCTCAGCTTCCTAAAGCTGATATCGCCCCTGTCCTCCTGCTCCTTGTGGTCGGGGTGGACCACCTGGTGGTGGTGGTGGTAACATCTCGAATCGACGCACACCGCTAGTTGCACGGCCATCTCCTCTTCCACATCCGCCTGCTCCCTACGGACCTCCTCGTTCAAACCTCTGCCTCTACCAGGGCGGTCCCTCAACCATCTTCTTATCATCCGTACGGAAGGTTGGACAGTCACGAGCCATGTGACCATGCCCGCCGCATGTGAAACACTGGATGTTATTTGAATGACTAGAACTATCTACGGTACCCCTTACAACCGACCCTGAATCCTGCAGTCATCCACCTATAGGTCTGGTCCTCTTGGACCTCTACGACATCTGTCTACTACCAATTGTAGAAGACTCCGCTATGTGATGCCCGGTGATGGGTCTCTCTACTGGTAACTACTTAGCAAGAAAACACTCCACTAAGAGGGCTTGCGCTAACATTTTCGCCTACGTTGGGATGCTAATTGAAATCATCAAAAACCTGATCTCCCGCCTGATTCCCTACTCTAAGGTCCGGGCCCTGAAGAATGGGTCCCTCACCATATCAGTGGAGTAGCGTGAGAGGTCAGTGAACCCCACTAAGTACTAAGACATTGTCATGCGGCCCTACAGTAGATGAAGAAGCTCTTGTATACACATTGTGCAAAGGGTTGCTGGAACAAACTCTACCAAAAACAGACTCTTGAAGTCTGCCCAGAAAAGTGTCACCTCATCGTGAACCAGGAGAATCAAGCTCTACCATATGCCTGCTGGTACCTATAGAAGATTGGCAGAAAGGATCACTATGAGATCAGATGGTGTCCCTACCAGTCAGAAGAATCCCACCACGGCCTCCAGCCAATCCTTAGCTGCATGTGGGTTTGTCTCTCCCTTGAACCTGGGTGGCCTCTAGCGTAGAAACTCATGCAATGCACTCAAGTGGAGTGTACCCTCTACGGATGGGGCTAGTGGCATCGGTGGCCCAACGGGTAATGGTACCGCTGGTGCCTCCACTGATAGAGGTACCTACACCGAGGCCTCGTTTCTTGGTGCACTATCATATCATACTCTACCCGGAACCCTAGCCGACTGTCTGTGTGGAGGCATCCTGAAAATAAACAGGTGCTCCATGGTCAATAAGATATACCTTGTGAATTGACTAAGATAGATCACAATGAAAACTCTTGAAAACCCACACGCAATCACTATTTTCATGCACTGAGTCGGAAATCAGAAGTCAAGGTATGGGTGTATGGATACGTCAGCTGCCTCACCAACACTAGATTCTCTAAACTGATAACCATACTCACTACACTATACACTATTTTCGTTAAGAAGATCAGAGTCCTATGTTTTATGGTAGAACTGACTCCTCTAATACCAATTTGTCACGACCCATCCCCTGGGGCCTGTTCTGTGACTACCCCAAGACCGCCTTACATAGGCCAGGGGTTGGCGACTAGCACTGAAGGCGAATTCATTAAATCTGGGAAGGCTTTTCCTTTATAACCAGAAAACTCATGAAACTAAGCACACTGCAGGATATGAAAATGAGTAAACTGAATAGTAAACAGACTGAGTACAGTAAGTAAAAAAGTGGCTAGAATACATGCCCAAATGTAATGTACAAGAAACTGAAAGGTACAAGTAAACTGAACAGATCCTGTGAACACCTAAAAAGGATCCTACCTAAAGGGTAGGTAAAACTCTTGAACGGTCGTCTTTTTGGAACACCTTGTCAAGGTCCACCTCAGAGCTACCTCCAGTCTGGGTACCCATGTCCTCTGTCAGCGTTGTTCGTCAGCTGCACCAAACACAAAAAGGTGTTGGCATAGCTCGTGCAGGGGTGAGTATAACGATACTTAGTAGGGACCCCGAGACATTAAAGGTCTCAAAAAATCCAAAAAGGATAAACCACAAATCATGAAATCAACTGACAATACTACTTAGTATTATGCCCATACATATACCTAAGTAATCAAGTATAACCATCCCAATCATGAGAAAACACAGGGTCTAACTCAAAAGCCCAAATCTCAACTATTCCAAAAAGAAAAAAATACCACGAAGGTAAGTACCACACAGGTACGCCACATATAAAAATACCATGAAGGTATGGACTCAACTCACACCAAGTATTACTTTAGTAGAGTAATATAGATGATTAGATGTAACTAATGAATCATCTAACTCTATTAAGAGGTAGACCCATGAAGAATCCTAATTCATAGACCCGAACAGGATCCTTATACATCATCAGACCCACATAGGATCCTAGTACATCATCAGACCCACACAGGATCCTAGTACATCGTTAGTACATCGTCAGAACCACACAGGATCCTATTACATCGTTAGTACATCGCCAGACCCACACAGGATCTTAGTACGTCGTCAGTACATCGTCAGACCTGCACACGATCCCAGTACATCGTCAGTACATTGTCAAACCCACACAAGATCCTAGTATATTGTCAATACATCGTCAAACCCACACCAGATCCTAGTACATCGTTAATACATCGTCAGACCCACAGAGAATCCCAGTACATTTTCAGTTCATCTTCAGACCCACACAGGATCCCAGTACATGGTCAGTACATCGTCAGACCCATAGAGGATCCTAGTACATCGTCAGTACGACGTCAAACCCACACATGATCCTAGTACATCATCTGTATGTCATCAGACCCACACAAGATCCTAGTACATCATCACAACCAACTACAGGGTTCCCGCACTAAGATTGCTTTTGTCCAGGAGGATCTGTTCCCCAAACCACTGGTAGATACTCTAACTACCATGACATCCCACGAAGAAGTATCCCAAAGGACCGCCGCGTCATTGTGGTCTCAACGCAACAGACAGTGTGTTGATCGGATGCTCGGTCTGTAAGTTATTAGCCTTTTAGTCCTGAGGGCCCGGTTGGATTCGTGCTTGATCCAACCCGACAGCACCCCCAACTTTATCCAAATCTCATGTTTGGTATACCAAAAGGACCGTTTTTCACCAAGGTTTCTGGTGCCGTAGACAGTTCTTAAAACGGACATCCGGTGCCAAAGTAATGGAAAAAAAGTGGGAAAGGGTCGAAACTTGTCTGGGTCCGGTCCGACCCGGTCGGACTGACCCGGCCTGACCCGGGTCGGGTCGACCCAACCTGCGTTGGGCATCTCGGCGGTGCAGGGTGGTCGCGGTGGTGTGGGGGGGGGGGGGGGGGGTAGGGTGGCCGTGGTGCGGTGGGGTGGTCGCGGTGTGGCGATCTGTTGTGGCCGGCCTGATGTCCATCCATCCTCTCCGCGCAGCGCGGTCGCGTGCCACGCCTTAACCGGTGGCTGACTGTAAGTCGAATGCCTTTCCCTCACCATTGTGGCACAATTTCATGGTTCTCTTCTATCGAGCTGCACGATCATGTTGTCGCCTTCGTCTCAGCTGACCGTGGTGCTGACCGCCATTCCCATGCCCTACCGATGTTAGTTTTCATCCTCCTCCATCGCGAAGAACACACCAACCAAGAAGAATGGCGGAGGGATCAGGTTGTGTTTGTTTGGCCCGCTCCCTCCGCATTAGTTCGATAGCAGGCAGATCAATATTATTAATTCGACATAAAACATGAAGAATAACGAAACCCATACCTGAAGGTTTGTTGATGTCAGTGAGGAAAGAAGGGAGAACTTTAGTTCGTCATTGTCGAAGACGTCCCACATTGGAGTATGTCACGAGGAAGAAGCCGAAGTCATTGGAGAACGTAGTCATTATTCAATGGAGAAGCATTCTTTTTTGGAGAAGAAAAATTCCTCCAAGTTCTCTCCCAGTTCCTCGTTTGCCAACGCTTTCCCCAATTCCACCAAAAGTGAATAACCAACATAATAAATTATGTTTCATTAATTTAATTTTTGGCACAATTAATTGTTGGCACAATTAGTTTTACCATATTGACATATATAATTAATGGGAGGAAGTTCAAGAGTTACCTCCTATTAAAGGGGGCGTTTTAAGGGTCAGGTGGTCCCCACCTTTGAATTCAAATTTGGGGTTTTAGTTCGGGTGGTATCCACCTCCATAACCCATGTTGAGAGGTTTCAAGAATAAAAATAAAGTATTAAACAATTTTATTTTTATTTTCCCATGAAAAAGTGAAGAAAACTGTCATTCACCCTCCACCTATTGGGGTCAAGGTGATGGTATCCTTAAGAGAATATTGGTGCTGCGAGTTCAAGGCTGTCTTTTGATTTCAATTCCGATAACCGGTTCAGAAGTTACAAAACCCACATGCACTTTTACAGAAAGTGCCTGAAAAAAAAGTTCATAAATTCATTCCGGGCACGCCGGGCCTCAAAATCAAGCTCCGTCAAATTTCACGGTCCCGTAAAATTCCCATATAATTTAAAACAAATTACATGGAAATTTCGGGTCTTTAAAGTTCTCTTTAAATTGATGTGTGATCCTTGAACCATACCAGGGATCAGATCGTTGGCGATGACAAGTTCTTTCATCCTGATGATAAAATTTTAAAAAACCCCTATCCACCAGCTTCTAATTCTCACCATGGTGCCTACAATTGGTATTAGAGTGATCGTGTAAATTTTCAGATCCTAGAAACATTAAATTTCATTAAATTTAAGAAGTGAATTTATTTTGCTTCAAATGGATCCAACTGAGATTCGATTTGAGCTTAGTTTTCTATGATACTATCATCCAAGAAAATGGATCTAATGCAGTTGCCTTTCAGGTATTAAAATGAGAACAACATATATTTATATAAAAACTTCTTTTAATTCGGATTGTTTTATAAATATGGATGTTAGAGTTTAACAATGGTGAAAACCATTTTTAGGGTCGAATAGTATTTTCCGATCGGATAAACATTCCATCCGTTTTTTATAATAATAAAAAAATTTCTTATAATATTGGGTAGGCTTATATAGTAGACCTTTAAGGATCTGAATTCTGCAAAAAAGGATATTTTTGTTGCTTACCTGTGTGTGGATGTTTTACATAATGGATGACGAAAACATGAAAGAGAAAAAGATTCAAAAAAACAATGTGATCTTTGAATAACCTAAAGCCCCCCACCCCACCCTATCGGCTCTCCCTTGACCCACCAAGCCACCTGTGACGAATCCCCCTGTGCAACCTCCTAGATGGTAGGTCTCCACTCCACCATGTTGCTCTTCCTCTTTATCCAGATAGAACCTAGGAAGTGGTAAACTCCCCTCCACAGAGTACCACCCCGACCACCTTTCGATGTCCTTATGGCACTGTTCTACACCTTGTTGTCCAACCCCTTGAAGCGGCTGGTCTATCCTCATCTAAATTTGACCATATCTCACAAAATACGAGTCACTGCCATATCCCTCAAGTGTCAACCAGTGATGCTTGTTGCACAATCTATGAACCTCTCTCGAACCGTCCAACTCCCCACTGACGGCTGTATCTAGTCCCACCGAATGCCATAGTCTCCTTTTAAGACACATTTGACCACCCTACCACCCCGGGTGGTTCCCTCCATCAGAAATGTGTCTCCCCTACACCCTGGTAGTTATCCCACACCTTTTAAGACTCTCACAGCTGACTTTTCCAGCCATCATCTAGCACCAGTGCTGCTCGGTTCTTCTGACCAAGTTTAGTGACATGCGGTCCACGTGTGAGGTAACCTACTGGATTAGATCTAATTTGACCATCAAGATTCGTTACACTCTTAAATTTACCAATGCAGGTCATCAAAACCTGTAATGGGTTTGGGAGGGCTTACCTAGCCCATATTATCCTAGCATAAGCTTCACTATGCCCAATATGGGATTACGTAGGTACCATGTGACCTGCTTTGGGCATGCAAGGGTACCAAAGACAAGACGGTACTCCAGAGGAAGACATTGAAGACGATGCATGATGTAGACGATGCATGATGTAGACCCAACAAAGACAAGACGGTACTCCAGAGGAGCAGTGGACTCACTTGACGAGGGAGATTTGAATCTCAAGTAAATTGAAGACTAATTTATGATGCCTATAGGACGTTTTAGTTATCAAGACCAG
The DNA here is from genome assembly GCA_963277665.1 of Viscum album. NCBI lineage: Eukaryota > Viridiplantae > Streptophyta > Magnoliopsida > Santalales > Viscaceae > Viscum > Viscum album. The sequence goes on from OY728146.1 coordinate 369,976,456, forward strand.
TCAGATAATATTTTTCCTTTAGATATTCATTAATTATATTATGCAGTTTATAACAATGGGAAAATATATAAAATAATAAACAATAAAATGCATAATGAAGCTACATATATTTTTCTACTAATGTTCAGTTGTGAATTAGAAAACATATATGAACAAGATTAATAGAATTTTATTACATTCGTTGAGAGAAAAAGAAAAAATCATCAAAGAAATATTGAGTTCTAATCGCCTTCCACCATTCAACATTGAACAAACCCATGTTTTTAGGGTTCTTGTCATGCCACAGCTATCACGACCCGTTCTCCAGGACCCTTTCCGTGACTACCCCAAGCCCGCCTTCCATAGGCCAAGGGCTGGCGACTAGCACCAAAGGCGAAAATCCCTAAAAACAGGGAACGTATTGCCTTTATAAACTGAAAACACACACAACAGAGTATGAGTTGGAAGTAAACACTAAGTAAAAACTATATACAAAAAGAGTGATGGAAAGTAAAAAAGGGCTGAAAATACAAGCCCAACTGTAAAGTACAAGTACAACCGAAAAAGGGACAAAACAGCTGAATAGTGAAAGAAGCTCATGGATCATCCACCACGGATCCAACCTAATGAGTAGGTACGGATGGCCTCCTCAGCACTCCACTTCCATCAAACTCTTTTGTGTACTATCTTGTCATAAGGTACACCTCCGAGTACCATCCTGTCCTGGCGCTCTCAGCCTCCGTCAGTGATGTCCGTCGTCTGCATCCAACACAACGAGGTGCGGGAATAGCCCGGGCAGGGGTGAGTATAACGATACTCAGTAGAGACCCTGAGACTCTCAAGGTCTCATAAAATCCAATAATGATAAACCACAAAGTATGAAATTGACAGATAGCCCCACTTAGGTATATGCTCATACATATACCTAAGTTATCAAGTAATCCATCTCGTTCACGTGGAAACACAAGAGGTATTCAACTTTTGTAGAGTGACATAGATGATTAGATGTAGTCACTGATTCACTTAAGTTGTTGGACCCACACAGGATCCAGGACCAGCAATTGGAACTGTCGGACCCACACAGGATCCAGGAACAGGAGTCGGAGCTGTCGGACCCACACAGGATCCAGGACCATCTAAGCTGTCGGACCCACATAGGATCCAGGACCAGCTATTCTGTCGGACCAACAAAGGATCGTGGAACAAAAGTCAGAACTTTCAATACCAGACAGGATCTAGGAACAGTTGTCAGAGCGTACCCAGCCGTAGGGTTTTCACAAAGTACGCTTGATTCTGGGAGGGTTAGCTCCTCAAGCCAATAGTTGATACACCAACTTTCATGTCGTCCCAAGTTTATATATCCCAAAATTCTGTCTCTTCAAAAGGAACACAACGCGACAGACGGTGCGTCAATTAGACGCCTGTTTTGAAAGTTATTGGTGTTTCCGTTCCGAAGGCCCGGTTGGATTTAGGATCAATCAAACCCGACCGTACCCCAACTGCGTCCAATCCTTATGTGGGTTATGCCAAAATAACCATCTCATTCCAAGATTTCCATTTCCACTGACGGTTCACCAATCAGACACCTTTAGCCCAAGTTACGGGCGAAAAGGTGAAAACATGAAAAACGGGTCCGGACTGGGGTCTGACCCGGTCTGTGGGTTTGGCCTTGTCCGCTGGTCCGACCCAGCCCGCGCGGGGCGACCCGGCCCTTGCTGGGTGGCCTGGCCCTCGCTGGGTGGGCCGACCTGCGCTGGGTCCGGCCTGACGGCCGGTGGGGGTCCACCTCGGCCGCATCCAGGGGGAAAGGGCGTGCACCCCCTAGTAACCCTAACGTCATACCCATTCCGATGGGAGGAAAACCAGAACCAGGTTGTTCCAGTCCACGTCATGCAGGACCCAGCGGTGTCCCGCTTCTCCTGGCTGGCCGAGCGACCAGCCACTTCTGCGCGGCGCCGTTGCACCGCCCCACCTCCGGCAACCTGGTGGCTCAGGTCTCTAGTCTTCTTCGCGGCAGGCTCGAGTCGGTTGTTGTTGCACCGCCGTGGCCCTCCATCAGCCACCACAAGGATCCGGTTGCGTCGTGCCTTCCATAGTGTCCCAGCGGATCGGGCCGCCAGCTTCTTTCGCGGCCAGCCTTGTGCCGACCACCGATGCACCTCCGCAGTCCAACGGCCATGAAATTCTCTTCCAGCGGTAGGGTTGCGCTACCACCATCCATGCGGTGATGATCATCGCACCAACAGTCGGCAAACTTTCCACGGCTCACCGGACGAGTTACGGTGGCCCGATTCTTGATCCGGAAGAATTCGCGCATTCCTCGGGTCATCTCCTTCGATCCACAACCATTGATGATGGGTAACACTCAACCCAGACTCATGTCGTGTTTACATTCATTATCCAAAAAGAAGGCATAGGGGTCGGGCCGTGTTTGTTTGGCCCACACCCTCTGCGTTAGGATGATATCAAGAAGCTTTGATTCTTATTCTTAGAAGCAAGGTGATGAACATGCAACAGTTATCAAGTTTGAACCCCAACCTCGTATTCATTGTTCATTGATGATATCATGGGAAGGCGGATGTTAATTAGTTGATGTTGGAAAGGAAGAAGCCAAGGATGGCGTCGTTGGCATTCTTCGAGGACGACGCTCCCTCCTTTGTTCTGGTTGAAGAAGGAAGACGGTTTCCATTGTTGGAGGATGAAGCATTCTTTGTTCTTCGGTGGTCGTTCTTCGTTGGAGAGTTCTTTCCTCCTCAACTATCCCTTCCAACAAATTAATGATGCCAACACCAATGAAATAAAAGATTGTCTATTATTTTAATTGTTGGCATGAATTCAAATAGAGAAATAATTAATGGGGGCTCCACTTAATTAATTCTTATGTGTAGGCACAAATTAATTATGGGAGTCCAAGAGGTTTCTCCACCGTAAATGGGGGGTTCCAAGGGGTTATAAGCTTGAGTGGTCCCCACCAAAATTATCCTCCCAAGGGAGGTTATATTCGGGTGGTCCCACCACCATAACCTCTCATGAGAGGTTATGGTGTGGTGGCCCCCACTTCTTCCCTCCTCTTGGAGGTTTTAACCACCAAGATTAAAAATAAATTCACAATTTATGTTTATTTAATTTAAAACATAAAAACCCCAAACTAACTTTTATTCCTGTCCATCTGTCGTCAAAGTGAATGTATTATTTAGTGAAAACCGGCACAACGAGTTCAACGGTGACCTCAGAATTCAATTCCGAGAACCGGTTCAAAAGTTATAAAAACTCGCTCGTACGTTTACTGAACGTACCTGAACAAAACTTTAGAAATTGATTCCGGGCGCACCGGCCCTCGGAATCAAGCGCCGTAAATTTTCACGGACTCTTAAAAATCCCATGTATTTAAGAAAAAAATTTCCACAGAATTTCTGGGTCTTTATATTCTCCCCACCTCATGGATTTACATCCCCATAAGCTACAAGTCAAACTATGGGAACAAATGGGGGTACTGAGCACGCATCTGAGCCTCCCGCTCCCATGTGCTCTCCTGGAGGTTCAATTGCTACCATCATATACGCACCAGAGGTATCGACCATCCACATAGGACCCGCTTTTTTTGATCCTCAATCTCCACTAGAACCTTCGTAAAAGTCGCCCCGTCATCAACGTCCAACTCACCATGGTCGATGATGTGGGAAGGGTCATGCACGTATCTCCTCATCTGAGATACGTTGAAGACGTCGTGCACCCGGTGCAACTGAGGTGGAAGAGCTAAGCAGTAAGCCACCTCGCTAACTCTACTGAGGACCTAGAAAGGTCCGATGAATTTCTAAGATAACTTGCCGCCTCGGCCAAATATCCATATATCTCATCGAGGTGAGACCCGTAAAAATACGTGGTCGTCATCCTGAAACTCCAGAGGCCTCCGTCTTCTGTCAGCATATGACTTCTGCCAGCTCTGTGCAGTCTTCATCCGCTCCTGGATGATTTGAACCTTCTCCATAGTAGCTCGTAACATCTCTGGTCCCACTAGTGATAACTCCCCAGGGTCAGTCCAGCACAAGGGTAATCTTCAAGGTCGCACGTACAAGGTCTCAAAAGGTGGCATCCCTATGGTGGAGTGATAGATGTTGTTGTAAGAAAAATCCACCAAAGGCAAGCGATCCTCCCATCTACGACCGAAGTCGAGGACACATGCACTTAGCATGTCCTCAAGGGTCTAAATGGTTCTCTCAGTATGGTCATCTGTCTATGGATGGAGGGTGGAACTCAAGTGAAGTTGTATCCTTAAAGCCTCCTGCAACCCCTTCCATAGTCGGGAAGTAAACCGTGCATCATGGTCAGAGATAATAGATGTAGGTACTCCAAGTAGTCGAACAATATCCTACAAATAAGGGCATTCCATGCCCTCTACTGAACCCTACTCTCTGATCGGTAGGATGTGGGACGACTTGGTGAGTCGTTAAACGATCACCCAAATCGAGTTGTGACTCCAGGATGTACGTGGAAGACCCGTCACGATGTCCAGGGATATCCCATCCCACTTCCACTCTGGGACCTCTAAAGGCTGAACCAAGCCTACTGGTACCTGTTGCTCTACCTTCACTTGCTGACAAGTGAGGCACCGTGAGACAAACTCCGCTACTGCCTTCTTCATACCTGGCCACCAGTGCTGTCGTCGAAGTTCCTGGTACATCTTCTCCACTCTTAGATGTACTGATAGAGGGGACGTGTAGAACTCCCACAACACTTATTTATGAAGTGACAGTGGTACAATAGTACGTCCTCTTAAGATAATGAAGTGCTCCCCATCTTTAAAAAATCCATCAAGTGCCTACCCTGTGGATATCTAAGCATGTCATGTCTTTTAGTTAGCGTCCATGTGCTCTACTTTCCTGACTCACTGAAGGAGTGGGGGAGTGACTGTAAGAGACTGTAGAAAGTATGCTCTGTCTCTATCCACATAGGATAACTGTAAAGTAGATAGATGCTTCGTCGCCTCTCCGAGCATCTATATACCAGTCCTCCTGTTGAGCGCATCTATAACAATGTTCCCCTTCCCAGGAGTATAAACTATCTCGAAGTCATAGTCCGGGAGGAACTCAAGCCAACATCATTGTCTCATGTTTAGGTCCGTCGGAGAAAAGATATACCTAAGAATCTTGTGATCAGAGTACACGATAAAATGACCACCCATCAGATAGTGTCGCCACATTTTTAAGGTGAAGACCACTAATGCTAACTCCAGGTCATGTGTAGCGTAGTTCTGTTCATGATGTCTCAACTACTGAGAACCGTACACGATCACAGCTCGCTCCTGCATCAGTACACACCCAAGTCCATTCCCTGATGTGTCGCCGTAAACTATGTACCCTACGCCTTCCTCTAGAAGCCTCAAGATAGGGGCACTAGTTATCCTCTGCCTCAGATCCTAAAAGCTCTGCTGGCATCTATCCGACCACACAAAGGGTTTTTTCTTCTTCGTCAAGGATGATAGTGGTGCTGCAACTCTGTAGAAGTACGGAACGAACCTCCGATAATATCCATCCAAACTCAGGAAACATTGTACCTTCGTCACACTCTTGGGTGGCTCCCAAGAAAGTACTACCTAAATCTTCACTGGATCCACTGCAACTCTAGCCTCCGAGATGACGTTTCCCAAGAAGTGAACCCCTTGAATCCAAAACTGGCACTTCAAGATCTTACCATAAAGCTGGTTCTCTCGAATTCTGTCCACTACTACACGTAAATGGTAGGCATGATCCTCCTTAGTAGTCAAGTAGATCAGAATGTCATCAATGCAGACTATGAAAAAGCTATCATAGTATGGCTAGAAGATCATGTTCATGAGTCCCATGAACACTGCTCGAGTGTTGGTTACACCGAAGGGCATAACCAAGAACTCGTATTGGTCGTACTAACACCTAAAGGTCGTCTTTTGCACATCCTCATCTCGAACTCTAAGCTAGTGATATCCTAATCTGAGGTCTGTCTTTGAGAACCACTGTGCTCCCTTCAGCTGATCAAAGAGGTTGTCAATACTTGTTAGTGGGTACTTGTCCTTCACAGTCACTTGGTTCAGGCGACAGTAGTCAACATAGAGCCTCAAGCTCCCATATTTCTTCTTGGTGAACAGAATCGGGGCTGCCCATGGAGAAACACTAGGCTGGATGAATCCCTTCCCCTCTAAGTCCTCTAGCTGTACCCTCAGCTTGTGAAGCTCAGTGGGAGACATCTAATATACTGGAGTAGATATCGGTGCCTTCCTAGGGTACAGGTCAATGTAGAAGTCCACCTGTCTTCGAGGAGGTAGTCTTGGAACATCGTTAGGGAAAAAATCCGCCTACTGGTCCACCACTGTAGGATAGCTTGGACTGTCCACATCAACTACTCCGAGGATATGGCATGTCAACTGATGAGTGATCGGTTGCACCCTCCTCCGAGTAAGTCCATCCTGTAGTGCAAAGGCTGCCTTTTCGCCGGTGAAGGTGAACATGGTCCCATCTGTGCGGAGACACCACACTTTGTGCCTAATATAGTCAATCTGAGCATGGACTGTAGATAACCAGTCCATACCCAAGATGAAGTCGTAAGGCCTGACGATGCTACTAGGACATCCCAGATGAATCTCTCGCCTCCTAGAGTAAACTCGCACTGTCGGCACTAGTATGTAATCATTGAATCAGCTCCCTTAAGATTTTCTAGCCATAAGGATCGAACTAACGGATTTTTCAGAATCTCTGATCTCCAAACGAGGGATGTGGCAACGAAAGAGTGATTGTCACCTGTGTCTATAAGAAATGAAGCTAAGGTGGAGTAGACATATATCACACCTCAAATCATCTTTGGAGTTCCATGGTCGTATGCCTCAGCTACCTGAAGCTGAGCTCTCCCCAATCCACCTGCTTTCTACGGTCGGGGTGGACCACCTGGTGGTGGTGGCGGTAACACCTCGAAAGGTTGCCCACCGTCACCTGCTCAACCAGCTACTCTACCATGTCCTCCTTCTCCCTGCATGCTACCTCGATCGAATCTTTATCTCTACCTGGTGGTCCTTCAACCATCCACTGATCATCCGTACAGTGGGTCGTACATTCAAGATCCATGTGGCCCTCCCCGCCGCATGTGAAACACTGATTGTTCCTCACATGATTGGATCTGTCTCATGTGCCCCCCACAACCGAACCTGTGTCCTGAGGTCATCCACCGGTTGGTCTAGTCCTCTTGGACCTCTGCGACATCTGTCTACTACCTGCTACAGAAGACTACGCTATGTGATGCTCGGTGGTGGGTCTCACTACTGGTGACTTCTCAGAAAGTAAACTATCCACTAGGAGGGCTCTCTCTAACACCCCCGCCTACGTCGGGGTGCTGAGTGAGATCATCGATGCTCTGATATCTCACATGATCCCCTTTTCGATGGTTTGGGCCCTGAATAATGGGTCTCATACCATATATGTGGAGTAACGCGAGAGGTTGGTAAACCTCACTGAATACTTTTCTACTATCATGATAGCCTACTGTAGATGCAGTAACTCCTAGATCCGCACCGCACTTAGGGTGGATGGGACGAACTCCACCCAAAATAGGCTCTCGAAGTCAGCCCAAAGTAGTGTCACCTCGTCATGCACCTGGAGCATCAGGCTCCACCATCTGCATGATGCTGCCTAAAGGAGACTTGCAGCAAGTATCACCATGAAGTCTACTGGTGTCCCTACTATCCTGAAGACTGTCACTATAGCCACCAACCAATCCTCAGCTGCCTGCGGGTCCATCTCACCCCTAAAACTGGGCGGCCTCTGGCACTAGAACTCATACAGTGTGCTCAAGCGGTGTGCACTCTCTGATGCTGGGGATAGTGGTATTGGTGGCCCAACGGGTACTGGTACCACTAGTGCCTCTATTGTAATGGGTCCATGCACCGAGGCCTCATCTCTTGGTGGTCTTCCATCTCGTACAACTCTCGGAACCCAGGCTAGCTGTCTGCATGGAGGCATCCTGAAAAGAAACAGGTGTGCCACTATCAATAAGTTATACATGGTGAGATGACTCAAAGAGTTCACAAATAAAACTCTTGAAAGACAAACACAATCAGTTTTTTGTGCACTGAGTCGGAAATCAGAATTCAAGGTCCTGGTGTATAGATGCATCATCCGCCGCACCAACACTGGACTCCTTGAACTGAAAACCACAGTCAATATGCTTAACACTATTGCTTCATAGAAAAGAATGATCAGAGTCCTATGTTCTACGGTATAACCGACTCCTCTAATACCAATTTGTCACGACCCGTTCCCCGGGACCCGTGCTGTGACTACCTCAGGCTCACCTTCCATAGGCCAGGGGCTGGTGACTAGCACCAAAGGAGAAAATCCCTAAAACAAGAAAGTCATTGCCTTTAAAAATTGAAAACACACACAACAAAGTACGAGCTAGAAGTAAACACTAAGTAAAAACTGTATAAAAAAAGAGTGCTGGAAAGTAAAAAGGGCTGGAAATACGAGCCCAACTGTAAAGTACAAGTACAACTAAAAAAGGGACAAAATATTTGAATGGTGAAAGAAGCTCCTAGATCATCCACCATGGATCCTACCTGAAGGGTAGGTATAGATGGCCTCCTCACCACTCCACGTCCGTCAGACTCCTCCGTGTACTATCTTTTTTTAAGGTCCAACTCTGAGAACCATCCAGTCCTGGCGCTCTCAGCCTCCGTCAGTGCTGTCTGTCGTCTCCATCCAACACAACGAGGTGCGGTCATAGCCCATGCAGGGGTGAGTATAACGATACTCAGTAGGGACCCCTAGAATATCAAAGTCTCATAAAATCCAACAAGGATAAACCACAATGTATGAAATCGACAGATATCCCCACTTAGGTATATGCCCATACATATACCTAATTTATCAAGTAATCCATCTTGTTCATGTGGAAACACAAGAGTTTTTGACTTACCTCACATATGTATACAACTTTTTTAGAGTGATATAGATGATCATATGTAGTCACAGATTCATTTAAGCTGTCAGACCCACATAGGATCCAGGACCAGCAGTTGGAACTGTCAGACCCACACAGGATCCAGGAACAGTACTTGGAGCTGTCAGACCCACACAGGATCTAGGACCAGCTAAGCTGTCGGACCCACATAGGATCTTGGACCAAATATTCTGTCAGACCCACATAGGATCCAGGAACAGAAGTCAGAACTGTCGAACCCACACAAGATCCAGGAATAGTCGTCAGAGCGCAGCCACCCGCAGGGTTTTCACAAAGTACGCTTGATTCCTGGAGGGTTCTCTCCTCAAGCCAAGAGTCGATACATCAACTACCACATCGTCCCATGTTAATGTATCCTGTAGTTTTGTCTAGTCAAAAGGAACACAACGCGATAGAAGGTGCGTCAATCGGATGCCTCGTCTAAAAGTAATTGACATTTCCGTTCCGAGGGCCCGATTGGATTTAGGTTCAATCCAACACAACTGTACCAAAAATGCGTCCAAACCTCAAGTGGGGTATTCCAAAATAGCCTTCTCCTTCCAAGCCTTCCATCTCCACAGACTGTTCGTCAATTGGACACCCATAGCCCATGTTATGGGCAAAAAGGTGGAAATAGGCCAAACCCGGTCCGGACTGGGGTCCGACCCAGTCCGCAGGTCCGACCCGGTCCATGGGTCCGACCCGGCCAACGGGGGTGGCCGGGCCGGTGCTGGGCTACCCGGACCGCACTGGGTGGCCCTGCACGCACTGGGTCCGGTCCGGCGGCCCATAGGGTGTTTGCCCTAGCCGCGTCAAGGGGGTAAGGACGTGCGCCCCCTAGTAACCCGAACAGCATAGCCGTTTGGTGGGAGGAAAACCGGCGTCAGGTGGCACCAGTGCACATCACATGGGACCCAGCAGGGTCCTGCTCCTCTTGGCTGGCGGAGCAGCCAGCCGCTCCCGCGCGGCCCTATTGTGTCGCGTCCCCTCCGGCGACCTAGTGGATCAGGTCACCGGTCTTCTTCGCGGCCGGCTCGAGCCGGCCGCTATTGCCCCTCCGTGGCCCTCCTTCGGCCACCGTGTGGCGCCGGTTGCGTCGTGCCTTCTTCGGTGTCCTGGAGGCTCGGGCCTTTGGCTACTTTCGCGGTCAGCCTTACGCCAGCCGCCACTGCACCTCCGCGGTCCAATTGTCACAGCCTTCTATTCCGGTGGCGCGGTTGTGCCACCACCATCCATGTAGTGACGATCGTTGCACCAATCGTTGGGGAACTTTCCACAGGTCACCGAACGAGTTTTGATGGCCCGATTCTCATTTCGGAAGAAGTTGTGCATTCCTCGGGTCGTCTCCTTCGACCCGTAACCATTGATGATGGGTAACACTCAACCCAGACTCATACCGTGTTGAGCGTCACAATCCACAAAGAAGGCGGATGGGATGGGGCGTTCTTGTTTGGACTACGCCCTCCGTGTTAGGATGGTTTCAAGAAGCTTTGATTCTCAATTTTAGAAGCAAGGTGAAGAACGTTCAACAATTATCAATTTCGAACCACTACCTCATATTCGTTGTTCGTTGACGATGTTGCGGGAAGGCAGATGTTAACTTGTTGACGTCAAAAATGAAGAAGCCAAGGATGGCGTCGTCGGCATTCTTCACGGACGGTGCTCCCTCCTTTGTTCCATTTGAAGAAGGAAGAAGGTGTCTGTCATTGGTGGATGAAGAGTTCTTCATTCTTCTGTGGTCTCTCATCGTTGGAGAGTTCTTTCCTCCTCAATTCTCCCTTCCAACAATTTAATGATGCCAACACAATGAAATAATATATTGTATATTATTTTAATTGTTGGCATAAATTCAAATGGATAAATAATTAAGGGGGGCTCCACTTAAATAATTCTTGTGTGTAGGCACAAATTAATTAAGGGAGTCCAAGAGGTTTCTCCACAATAAATGGGGGGTTCCAAGGGGTTACAAGCCTGGGTAGTCCCCACCAAAATTAACCTTTCAAGGGAGGTTATATTTTGGTGGGCCCCACCACCAAAACCTCTCATGGGAGGTTATGGTGTGGTGTCCCCCCACTTTTAACCTCCTCTTGGAGGTTTTAACCACCAAGAATAAAAATAAAGTGACACTTTATTTTTATTTAACTTAAAATATTAAAACCCAAAACTAACTTTTATTCTCGTCCATCTATCATCGAGGTGATAGTATTCTTAAGCGAAAACCGGTGTTGTGAGTTCAACGGTGCCCTTAGATTTCAATTCAGAGCACCGGTTCAAATGTTATAAAATCTCGCTCATACGTTTACTGAAAGTACCCAAAAAAACATCAGAAATTGATTCCTGGCGTACCGGGTCTCGGAATCAAGCACCGTAAATTTTTGAGGACTCGTAAAAATCCCATGTATTTGAGAAAAAAATTTCCACGGAATTTTTAGGTCTTTACAATAGATAAGGGTTCCTCTTACTACTGGGGAGTTTTTATTAGAGTGGTGGGTTGAAATAACTAAATCCATATTAATTATTTTCCATAGGTAACTTTCTATAATTTTAGTGGAAAGTGTTGAGTAATTCTTATTATGAATTTAGAAGATCAGACATAACTCAACATATCAAAAAACCATGAATTCATATGGTTGGCCAGTAAAACTCCTACCTTGAAACCTCCAAGTCATGGAATAACCTTAGATTGTAAAAAATGAGGGGAGGTTTAAGGGTCATTTCAACTATAATACTTAAGAGACATAGTATTCTAATTCTAGCCCATAGATTTTCTATAATTCGATAAAATAATGGGAGACAATGAAATATTTAATCAATAATTTATAATTAGGAAATCAAGATAAAAGTACTATTCTGGTAAATTTTATTTTTTAGAAAATGCAAATTAATACCACAAGATAAAAAATGATAATAAATGGACAATGTAAATGTCTAAACTCATTAATTTTCAAGTGTAGTACCAACACTTTCATACAATACTACATTATCAGGAATTGAATGTGATATTTCCCTTATACACGTTCATCCACCTCAGGTTGCGAGGGTGTAAAAATTTCATAGAGGAGACCAGTGTAATGTGGATATGATGGTTATGTCATTTTGAAATAATCAACATCCGATGGTATCTGTTTTCACTACATTGGACATCGATGATATAACATGTCATTTCTTATTTGATATGTTTACAAGGAGAAACTGGAGAATGATATGAGGGTGATAAATTACACTGGACTATGTGTAAATATGAGAAATGGATCATGATATTTTGAGGAATCCCACTCTTTTACCTGATTACTATAGTTTCATTTTAGGTTCCAAAATGAAGAGGATGGTGTAAATGCATAATTACCTTTTAGGCAATGTTATCCAAGCAATAAGAGTAGTAAATACAAGTTAATCATTAATTCTTATGGTGAATAAATTAAAATACAATGTGAAAAGAATAATTTACTCCAAATGAACCTTCGTAATTTCATTCAAATAATTTATGTTGATTATTATACCGGAGGTTATTTTCTTCACATAATCATGAAATTAATTTATGGAAACTTAAATGAAATGAACTGAAATAAAGAAGCAACTACTCACTTCTTATTTAGTGTATATTCATCAATTTATATTACAAACATGTTTCTTGGGTTTTAAATTCAATATTCCTTTCACATATGTGTATTGAAATACAATAACAGATAATATAATAGAAACATTATAATGATTTAGGTGTATACTCCAAGCATTTGAGAAAGCGTGATTCCAAATTCAGTTATGAGAAACACATAACATCTAATTTCTAATACATTGATTCATATAGAAATTTTTTTGGGTATAACCAAAGAATTTATCTTACGTGTCATTTGGACTTAAGTAAACATTATTCTATGTATTATAAGGAATTTTATTTGTGGTGTCTTATACTCAATCCATATTTTTGGTGATACATAAATCATAATGTAATAAGTGAAGAATATAAATTTTAAGACATGGATAGTTGTGGTAAGGTAATTAATTTTCAATGAAAACTAAAAGTGGATGTTAATTTTATACTGAGTTTAGTATTTAGTCCTGGTAAATAAAAACACCTTTGGTATTATCAGTGTATTTAGTTTGGACAATGAAATCATTAGTAATAAATGTATGACACAAATCTTTCAGAATTAGTTCAGAAATTGAGCATGAACACATACAAGAGTAAAATAGTGGTAAATATATATTGTAATATTCCTTAATTAAACAATTAATGGTAAAGTGAAGTATGTGCATGGTCAAAAGATATGATTTTCTTCGAGCTGGTATGTCGAAGAATATTTTGACCTAGCATTCATCGATCATGATAATGTAGTATGCGGTAATTTCAAAATTTACATTACACTATCTGTATCATGACACAGTTTTGAATATGGAGGATTAATGAGGAATTCTTACATGTTAACATTAATAACCAAAATTTAACGTGGAGCAATTTCTAAATGCACATTTTACACATTTGAGATATGATATAAGTAGTATCAATGTTTCATGTTGAAACAATTTCCATTATATTTCAAGTTGTGTTTTGAAATTAATAAAGAAATACCAAAACCATAATCAAATTATAAATGATGAATGAATATCATATGAGTTATAGTGTGGTAGAAATTAATTTTTTTCATAAGAACATGTTTTTAGGATTCAAAGGGTTTTTTAGGATATAAAAAAACTTGCATCAAACTAAACACATTGAACATCTAAGTAATTATCCTACTGGTTTATTAAGATATTATTTTAATACCTAAGATATAAAATATTTACTTAAGTGATATACTACATTTCTATATAAGGGTGCACATTTCTGCTTGAGATTGTGGGAGCAAGATTGACTTTATTTTAGTCAATGCTAGAAATTCACATGTAGTTAGAATAGGGACTTCTTCCCCATGTTCATATGAAAAAGGAATGTTCCAGTGATGCATACTACATAGGAAAGATAAAACCATAGTGATGGATTCAAATTCCCTATGGCCAATGATACATTTTTCATCATACAAGTAAGTAGTGTATGGAAATTAGCTAATATTGAAAAGGTTAACTAAATTTCAATAATAGATTCCATGTATCTAAGTGTAAAGGGGGTTATTATTTTTTAATACTATGGTGGGTATTCAAATGGGATGATTCATGGATGGTACAAGCGTGGTACCAATAAGGATAAATTTGTTATACCAAGTCATTATGCCTAAATCCATTATAATTTTACTTTTCATAGATAATTTCAGTGATCATATTATTTCATTTTTTATATCAATATTAACATTTGTGGAAGGTTTCTATATGATGCAACCAGAAAGGGATGAAGACATCACAAAATTTCAATAAAGGTATAAGATTACTTAAATCTAGTTTAGGATTAGAATAAGCATCTCGATCATAGAATATTCATTTGGAATGAATATTTTTCATGTTTCTACAAGTAGAAATGCTTGTGCATAGGAGTAGATTAGGTGGTAAGATGAGTTCCATGTGACTTAGTGATGGATCAATCATGTATGACATGATATATACATGAAATGATATTTTCGAAAAAAAATACATCATTGTTATTTCCATAGGTTAATTTTCTTATCAAAGGGTTATAGCAGATCTCATGTTGTAATGAGAACCTCGAGATACTATGACATTAATCTTCCACACAAGTTTTATAGTCTAGATACATCATACTGAGAAGACATAGTAGATATTTGACTATCAGGTGTTAGGGATCATAATCATTGAGACTTATTTTGATGAAGTTCACACTTGGTGATCTCTTATAAGGTGATTATGAGGACATAACTGTGAATAATAAGACCACATGTTTTGGGTGTCATTGGTTGTTCCTATATATGGACATGTGTATTGGTCTTCAAACATGTGATTATTACCAGTGTGTACCATTTGATGAATACATTAATACAACATAAAAACCAAGTTAATTATATCATGGCGAGGTATCTTGTGTTGGATGTGTCATTGGGGGTATGACATTGGTTGAATGGTCAAGAAATGATTTTTCATTTCTGGGTTGAGGAAGTAATATACCTTGGCCCATGTTATTAGGATGGTTGTACCTTCATAAGACCTTGTCCATGGGTTTTGATGGTAAATCTGTAGAGTTATATCAAAAAATAATAAATCAAGAAAATGGTGGTGTCACAAGTATGTGTCCTACTTTTTGAGATATGAAAGAAAAAGTGATTATATTATATAGGGTGTGTTCGTAGGTTTGTTTTCATTGGTATGAAAATACTTATCTCTTTAGGGGCGTTGATGAGATGATATACTCCACTCTTAGTCTATAAATTTTATTCATTACTATCGATATTGGGTCATAGTGGTTCACACACAATAGCATATTCAAGAATATTCCCTATTGAGTAGATTAGGTATATCAGATATTGTAGTCCCCACCGTAGGATTTGAGTATTGTCCAAGTTATTGATCACAGATAAATAAATAAATTCATAATCTTCAAGTAAATAATAATTTATAAGGAATTTATTTATTAAATGTATTTACTAGCTATGTAAATATGAGAAAATATTATTCGAATGAAAATTATTTTAATATTATAGGTTCGTTTAATATTATGTGGGATTATGAGTCGAGTGAACAACTCAGGTTTTTATTACGTAATATAATTTATATACATTTGAGGATTTTGATAAAAAAATAAGTAAATATTTATGACTTAGTTTAGTTTTTCATATTTATTTATGTAGTAGAAGTTAAATTTACAGGGGTTGGGGAACCCATCTGGGTATTTTCATCATTCAATATAAATAAGTGGAGAGAATCTCAAGATCATTATTATTAATAGAGAATTTGTGAGATCCTCTCTCCCCACTCACTTCATATAGAGAATATCTTGATATAGGTGTTCATAATGAGTTCTCCCTCATGCATCAAATGCACATCGATGTGGTGATTGTCAGGATGTCAAAGGCATCATTAGATCATCATGCTAGCACCCATAATTCAACAATCGTTGTTCCAGTGGATTTTTATAGTATGTTTGGATGATGTATAAGGTTCCTACTATAGAACCCTGAGAAATGATCACTGATAATAAGTTGCTGTCAACCACCACTTCAGATTTTAGAAAAGATTGTTTTTAGTTTTATTTTCTATTCTATTTTAATTTAAGTGTGATCCTTGGACAATATAGAGGCTTGGATCATTAAAAAAGAATAAATATTTCATCCCGGTGACAAAATATATAAAATCCATAGCCCACATGTTTTGGTTGTGTTCCCCAATACCTTCAAAAAATCAGATTAATTTATATAGATCATTGAATGTTATGAAAACTATGAATGAAAATGGATATTAATAATGTTATGAATTAAGTGATTAAGATATATTTTTTTTGTTATTGGGTATTAATGTGAATTCATGAATTTTAGGAAGATAGGTAAGGGGTTTCCCCTAAAATTCCCCTCATTTACAATTGTTTGGTTTCATGAACCTAATTTCATTTACGTGGTGTCTAAATATTATATTTTTGATAAAATATAATAAATTATATTTTAATCATGATATTTTATGTGAAATTATAATCATGACATTTCAAGGGTTTTTCAATAAATTATTAATCAAGTTGTAAGGGTTGTCGTTGTCTCAATTATATTTATTTGAGATATGTTATTCCCCATGTTTTCTTTATATTGTGTTCTATTGATTTACCATCCCACAAATTCATTATTTTTTATTTACTAGTAATTCATGGGAAAAATAAGCTAAATCATGTTCATTCCTTCACATGTATTTTGAATCAATTGTTACCCCAGTTGTAAGATTTTTTTGGAAACATATTTTTCATTTATTTTGTTATGATCATTCACATAAAAATATTTCATATATATTGGGTACATTTCTCCATTTGGTTATATTATGTGGTATTCAATCATTTCTTACATTTTTAGCATATAAACACCTTTTGAAATGATTCAGGCTTCTTGAAGTATGTCATTCATAAGGGGTATTGTTAACTCAAGTCTTCTTTTCTTGAGTTATATTGTTTAATCAGGAACTTATTTCTTCCATTTTTTTCTCCCACCCTAATAAGTTATTATATGATATTTTATAATCTGATTTGGAAAAATGATGTTTTGATGAAAATGATTTTATTGTTTCCCTTCTTAAAATATTATTTTTCTAAAAATATTTTTCAAAAATAAAAAAAAGTGATTTTTCATTCACTTATTTCCTATTTCTCTCCACATTTCCCTAAGATAAGTGTTTCTCCTTTCAATCCTATATTACTATCGAGTATATTAAAAATTAATTTTTTTAAAACCATTCACGTCACCTTTTCAAAAGTTACTATTGATAGAGATGTGTATATTTATATTTTATGTCAATGATAAAAACATTTTTAAAATCAATTTTACGTTTTCGATTCCATTTCCCTTGTCATTTTAAAAAGGATTTATTCTAATGGGTTCTATGTTTTACGATATACATAATTTATAATTTGGGGAATTGAAATTAGGGAATCTAAAAAAAAATCTTGAACCCTTATTTTGTGATATCTTTTTATTCATTATTTTGCAAGGATTTTTTTCATCTATGTCAACATCCTTATAATATTCCTTGTTTCCCAAAGGTTATATCACTATAAAATTTTAAGGTTATTATGATGGCTTATTTGTGATGGACTCTTGTAAAAAAAGATCAATTAAAACGGGATTTCATTGCAAATACCCCATTTTTGATGGTGGTGACACAAATGTGTTTATTTGTAAAGATCCACCAGAAATATGATTTATTTGCGGCGGACACTTTTTCCATCATAAAAGGTCTTAAATGTTATTTGTGACAGATTAATTCATCTGTGGTAAATAATAAATTTCTCTAAAAAAACAAAATCCAAAATAATAAAAATATAATTAATATTATTTAAAAAGTATATAAAATTAAATTAATAAAAAATTTAAAGTTATATATAATTTTTAAAAATATAAATATTAAATAAAATAAAATTATTTTACAAATAGATATTCTGAAAAATAATTAAAATAATTAAAATTGTTGAAATTAATTAAAATTTTAATTATAAAGAAAAATAATATATATCTATATAAGAATAATCAAAAATCCTAAAATAAATTGAAATTTGTTAAAAATAGTTTAAAATTAATAAATTTATATAATTAAAAATTTATATAGAAAAATAATCAAATTAAAATAGACATAAATGTAATACATCAGTTATAAACTAACATGTATACCATACCAAATTACAAAAAAAAATCATAAAAACATCATAAATAATCAACTATCGTCTAGGGGAGGGGGATCACTCGAAGGACTAGGGAGAGAAAACTCTATACCAATGCCACATGAAAGTCACCACATATACTCCATAATCCTCTCATCTCTTAGATGCTACTACTCATTCTCCTCCTCCCTCTCCTTCTGCAATTATTGTATCATCTCATCCTGGTCTCTCAACCTCTCCTCATACAATGCAGTGAAAAACGATGTCGATAATAACTCTCCATGGCCTCCCTTTACACTCACTCATGTCATCACAGAAGTACTAGAATAACTCATAGGTGTCAGTCGAGAACAAAAACCAATCACATGACCTTTTTTGGCACCCTGTGAAGTCGCATGTATCCAAGCCCCCTCATCAAAACCCGAATCAGTAGTGACATCTTGTTCAGCCTCAACTAGACTCTAGCATGAATGAGAAGTTAAATAATAATTTGTTTCCTTTAAATATAATGAAAAATTAGAATAATAATTAAATTAATATTCATGAAATTTTAAAACAAATCATTAACCACAATATGGAACTGTCATTCAATACAAATTCTTCTATACAGGGATTAGTATACATCTTCTTATAAAATTCAAACTCCATGATAGATGGATCAACAATGGAATGTATATATAATAAACATTTTATAGTTAAAAACAATATATATTTCTAAATAACATAACATACCATATTTTTTTCGATGCATTCCAAATGTACGACTCTCATCCATTTGGGTGACCTCTTTCATCTCCCAGATATGATATCCAGTTGATGATATTCTCCGAAAAGTCTCTTTTAGCCATAAAGAGAACAACTCATCATATACCTGAGCTGATATGTACTATTGATTATGGGAAATTAAAGATGATTAAAAAATGGTATCAAAATAGTTATCCATAGTTCGATTTCTGATGTTATATAGAAACAGATGAATGCACTCATGTATACAATTATCCTACAGCTTTTACATAAAACCTCTATAGCTATCAGAAATCAGAAAAAATAAATTCTACAAGAAAATTAAAAAAAATCAGTTAGTAATTAAATATGTTTTAAAAAATTATATAGTATTTAATAACGTACAATCTAGTTTTTGAACGTCCAGTTAATCATGGAGATGGTTACCAAGTCCCATGACATCCTTGGCATAGAAAAATAATTTCATAGAATTTCACCAGCCTTCCCAATGACTATATGAAAAAAACTATACAAATTGAAACAAATTTATTACCACAAAATTATTATCAAAATTAATACACTTAGTTAATATAAACAAATTATCTTAAAAAATTAAACAGACCTCTCTAAATGAGGATAAAAATCAATAGATGGTTTCATATCTCTAATAGGATCTGGAATCAATAATCGAGAAAGAATATGCCCCTCCTAGTATGTGCCCCATCCTGAGGAGGAGGAGATGAATCAAGCTTATCATCAGGAAGTCTATCATCGGTGATAGAATGTAATAGATCATCAAGATCATCCCCAGCCAACTAAAACCAATATATCCACATTAAAATATTGTTTATATAGATATGAAATATAAAAAACTAATAAATTGCATAATAAAATAATGTTACATGTAAAAGATTGTTAATTAAAATATGAAATTTAAAAAACTAATAAAAAAAATAGCCTGTAACTAAAGAAATGAATATAATAAATTTCCATATTTAACACCATTTTCATCAACATCAATGTATTTATCCTCATATTTAGCTTTGTCAACATTCAAATGACTTTCAGTTTCATCATCCCTTATTAATTCCTCAACATTATCTATACCATCTGTACTTAACTCGGGGGGGGGGGGTTAATCATCTATATTTATATCCCATCAGGTAAGAGATATATTTTGGGATGTTTCTTGAAATATTTCAATATGTTTCACTTCCACAAAAACATTTTCATTTTCAATAAAATAATTGTCATTTGATTTCACTTTTATCACACTCCACCACTCCGTCAAATATCTCAAAACATCAAATTAATTTTCATAGTAAACTTGATGTGATTGATGTGCCAACATAAATGGTTAATTTTATGCAAGAAGGCTATTATATTTTATTTCAATGACTCTATGTTGTGGATGTACTCACAAATTCTGATTAATATAAAACCAATGAAATTTAAATATTGTAACATAATTTGGTCTCAGATAATAATGCACAATTATTTCATCTAGTATACTATAAAAGTCAACATCACATTCCTTATGATGATATCATTTGAAACAAACACCACTATTCTTTGATTTATCCAAGTCACCATATATGCGTGTATGGAATCGGAACCTATTAACCAGAAACCCATTATAAAATTTTACTAATTTTGATGGAGGGTTTTTAAGTACACATAGTCGACTGTCAATTTTATTTTCATGTTGTGTTACATGTAAACAATAAAAAATTATTAACAATATATATCATTGAATAATTTATTTTACATTCCATCGAAATAAACTTATCTTGTAAGTATCTGAAACCAATATGAAATTTTTTTCTCACAATCTTCTATAGAAACATATTTAGTTTTTATAAATTGTTTTTTTATATGGTTACCATATAGTCTACAAAAAAGTTAATTTAAATAAATATATATTTTATAGATATTCAACAAAATAATAAAAAATTAGTACTTACTACACAAATCATATCATTTCTTCAAAATTCAGTAGTACATAAGTATGATATTTTTTAGTTCTTCGTATGTAATCCATCACTCACAATAACCATCAAAACCAAGATATGTCTGATTAAAAACTGACAACTGATGGTGTATGACATCATTAACATTTATATCATTATGACCCATGAGATTATGATATAGAATTATATTCCAACTGAAAATAATAAGAGCATAAATTTTAAATTTCCCCTTTTAAGTACGCTTCAATAATCCACCCTTCAACTGATGTTTTATTTTATACTTTCTTATTTAATTTTTGTATACATCCATCAAATAGATACATCCACTAGAATTGTACCGACCCTCCATATTTGGATTCATGTGGAAAATGAAATATTTCATGTTCCATGGAATCAAAGAAGTCTTGTGGGAATACATTCTCTAATTTAAATAAAATTAAAATAACATCTTTCCCATTAAAACTCAAAGCATCATAATAGGATGTTTCCGCACAAATATCTCATAAAAATATTATATTTTAGTCAACACATCCCATATTGAAAAATTCAACAGCCCTCTAAGACCAAAATGTAATAATCTTTCAATTATGACATCACATTCATGAATTTTTAACCCTATAATATGCTCGTTTCTTACACAATTATACAAATTAAAAGCATAACCATCTAGTTACCACAAATCTATAATCAATTTATAGAGTAATAAATGGTTATCTTTACAATGTGAGTAATCTTATTTTGGTTTCATTAATTTATGTGATCTTTAATCTTCAAATAATTTAAATTCAAGATGTCTTAAAGTGTACGCAAGATCTAACTATGACATTATATTATCTTTCATCTTACTAGGTTTGTCCAACACAGTATAAAACATGTTATCAAAAACATTATTCTCGTTATGAATTACATCTAACATGTGACAAACCAAAAAATAATACCCATATGGAAGGTCCCAAAATATACTATGCTTTCTCTAATTATGATTTCTCCCAAAACCATTTACCATGTTCTCATTTACGGTTTGTCCAAAAGTAAAATAAGGTAATGATGAGACAATAGATTTTACCTGATTACCTGAGAGCACTATTAGAGGTGTGTCTATTTCAATTGAACATTTTTCAAAATTAATTGTTATTCTTAGAAAAGGGTGACGTATAAGAATAAATAACTAATGACATTCAAAATAACAAACTGTTTCCCTTTACTAAGAATAAAAGATTTTTTATCATCCATGCAGGAGAAACATGATTTTAGACCATGTTTCTTCCATCTAGATAACATAACATACGCCAGAAATTCCATAATAATCCATATTAATGAAACCATGGATATAAAATTTTGATTTGCAGTTATATCAAATGTAGTCACACTGTTGCTCTATAATGGAATTAACTCATCAATTAGTTGTTTTAAATAAACATAAATATTCTTCGTTGGATGTCCTAGGATTAACAGCATCAAATATATATGTGGTTCCTTCATCAACATCCATGGAAGCAAGTTATAAGGAGCAATGAAAATAGGCCAATAAGAATATTGAATGTTGTAATCCCAAAATAGAAAAAAAAAATCAACAGTAGAAAGTCCTAGACATATGTTACGAGGTTCTCAAGTGAATGAAGGATACATTTGTTCAAAATGTTTCCATGAATCACCATCACATGGATGATTTAAGCTATTTATGATGATTTTTTTTATTTATTCCATGTCATCAATCCAGCTGTGTTGCGAGAAATAAATAAATGTTAATGAGTTTTAATTGGAAAATATCTCAACTATTTCATAGAAAATAAGGTCGTTAGTTGTTTTGCCTCTTTATACCTTGATTCACCGCATGTTGGAAAATTAACCAAAGATTCATAATCTCCAAAAAATAGGAAGTAGTCATTTTAGCATACATGGATATTTTGATAACTTATACCCATATTATAAAGCAACCATTTAATTTCATAGATACTTGTAGGTAATGTATTTCTGTCAGGAAACAAAGACTTAACCAAAAATAAAATCAGATCGAAAAAACTATTAGACATTCTGAAATATGATTTAATAACCCTAAATTTGGTAACAACTTCATGTTTTCTTATCTGGATTTATGTATATAAGGCCTCCTCAGAAGATTTCAAAAAATTTTAAAACTAGGAAGGTTCTGATTCAAGATTTGGAATACCATTTTGAGTTCTTGTTTTAGGAATAGATGGACTAGTAGCCTAATGTATTAAATTATGAAATTATGGATTTGGAACCAATTTTTTTCTATTTTCTACTAAACTCTTTTCACCATATTGTTACCAAAAAATATAATATTTCAAAAAACTAGAAGGCAATAGATGAAGTCTGATATTGTCAAACTTTTCGAATGTATTTAGATCACATTTCTGACACAGAAATTTAATTGTTATTTCATAAAAAAAATTATTAATTTGATGATTAAAATGATATAAAGGGTTCAACACCATCAATGTAGAAAATAATTAAACCAAATCTGTTTGTATTTTTGAAATTATATATCCAATCACGATAACATAATAGATAATAGTGTCTACTTACGAAGTCCATAGTTATGTATAAAATAACAAGAATAAGAAAAACTATTTCTGGTCATTTTTACTTGTTGAAAATTATTATAATATTATAGCATCTTGAAATATTCTATGAAATATGAGCAAATTAAGGCACTAGGTTAACACAATTTTATGGGGCCTGTAGAGGCGCAATGTAGATAAAAATAAAAATATTAAATAAATTATATAAGAAACATTCTTTTTTTTGAAAATAATAGAATATCTCTTGAATGGTGTCTCATATGATAAATTAGATATCACTAGTGGGTTCGGGATGTGTGGTTAACCCTAGATGCAGTATTAGATTCGTGAGTGTTGGGTGTTTAGTTACATTGTTGGCGAGGGTATTTCATTTAATGTTTGTATTATAAATTATTAAAAAAATTCAATGTGTCTTTCAAACTATATATCATATGAGAAATTTGGGATCATTTTTGGGTCTGAGGTGTGGGGTTTACCATAGGCACGACATAACAATGTTTAGCGTCGAGTGTTTCGTTACATCGCACGTGGGAGTATCATTTTTAATCTTTTATAATAATATTTTATATAATTATTTATTTTTATATATAAATATATATTACAATATTTATTCAAATTATTAATACAAGTATTTCTAATTAATTAAATATTTATATGAAATGATTTTTAATTGATTAATAATTACTATATATATATCCCAATTTATTATAAATTATGTAATGAATATTATAAATTATGTAATTATTATTATTAATTATTATAAATTATGTAATTATTATTATGTAAGGATAATTATTCTTTATTTTAATTAATATAAATTATGTAATGATTATATATATATCAAAATTTATTAATTTATTATTGCAATTTTACGATTACAATTTTATTATATAATGATTATTATTTTTACAATTTCATAAATTATTTAAATTATTATAAATTATGAAATGATAATTTTAAATTTATCTAAATTATTATTACAATTTTAATAATTACTACATATATCAATTTTTCTTCATTAATATAAATACTTCAAATATATTCTACCTCATTTTTAAACAATATACAAAAATAAAATCTATATACACATATTGATATATTTATATATTATACATATTTTTACTTTTGGTTAATATTGATTATAAATAAATTTGATTAACTTGAATTTATAATTTATAAAAAATTGACTTCATATTGTTGAATTAATAATTAAATTGAATTGATAATTATTTTTGAATTAAATTTTTTACCATAGTTGCATTATAAAAGTTTTGTTATTCAGGTGTTTTAACATAATTTATATGAAATATTAATACTAATTATTTTAATTAATACAACATTTTATAATAATTGCTATTAATTTATAAAAGTTATTATATTTTATTATAATTTTTTAAAAATTATTTTTTTATACTAATATTTTTAATTTATTAATAATAACGACTCATTAATTATTATATATTATAAATTATTTATTGATTTTTACTAATCATTTCAATCAATACTATATTTTTTAAAATTAATATTTTTAAGAATTTTTTAATAATTTATTTTTATTTGTTACATTTTTTTACAAACTATTACAAAAATATATCCAAATTATTATTAACTCTGTTTTTAATAAATATTATATATTTGGATTTCTAATTTTTTTCATTAAACCAATTTTTTAACATTTTTTTACTCATAACAATTACATTTTATTGTAATGTTTTCTTTTAATTAATATTCTCATCCTTATTAAAAACTAATTAATTATATTTATTTGAAATATTATATATAGATATATATATTAAATAATTTATTAATAAACTCTATTAACATCAAATTTATTATTACACACATATGCGCATGCAAAAAAATAACATAATAAATATTTTGACATAAAAATATTTAGACATACATACATGCATACATGTGTGCCAAACAACATTATTATAAAGAAAATTATAAACAAATATTATTGAAAACAAATATAATTTGAGTGCACAAATATTATTATAAAAAATAAAAATCACATGTGAAAATATTATAATTATAAAAAAGTAATGATAACAAAGATTTAGACATACATACACACGCGTTCAACTAAAATAGAATCGGGAGACAAATAAAAAAATTAAAAAAACCAAAAAACCCATAAGCAAAAATGAACAAGTAAAATTATAATAAGTTTACAACATCCCAAAAATCCCACGAAAATTAAAATAAATATTAGGGTTGACCAAACTAGCATATTTGAAAATAAATACAAACATACAACATATTTCAATAATAATCATATTTCAAATAATAATATAAAATAATAACGTTTTAGTAACCCGAAAACCCAAAAAAAATTATCTATATAGATTAATGATCAAACAATGTGAAAAATATTGTAAATCAAATTAAATCAACTTGCGCATAATCAAGACACTCAAATATGTAATAATAAATTTAGACTAACCCTACATGTTAAATAAATCATCAAAATAGAGTAGATTTATGAACCTAGGTTTTTTCAATTAATCAATATTACCAAAATATGCAAAAAACAATGATGGAGGATAGAAGAAAAGTCCATACCTTGTAGATTTGGTGTGAAATCACCCAAAACATTGAAGAAATTTAGCTTTTTGGGGCTTCACGGAGTAGGGAAGTCGTTAGGGTTCCATCATGTTCGGGAGAGGGAGGGAAGAAAAGATGAGGAAGAAGAATGGAAGGTCGTCCAGTGATAAATCCCAATATTTTTTTCAATGGAGTAATCATGACAGAAATAATTCAAATGCAAAAAAATCAGTCAAAATTATATACGATGGGCATTGAATTTCATTGTTAATAATCGTGACTTAAAAAAGAATTTGTGATGGACTAAGAAATCTGTCAAAAATGGCCATGCTGAATGATTTTCAAGCTAGGAAGCGTGAAACCCCACCAAAAATATTTGATATGGACTTAAAATTCTATCGCAAATGCATACTATTTGTGATGGAATTCTACATCTGTCGCGAATAGGTCATGTGTGCAGTATATTTGCGATGGGACATTTGTTCGCTACAAATTTATCATTGCAAAAACATTAAATTCTATTAGTGTGTTAACTTAAAACCATCCAACTTAATTATCTATATGTATTATGATAATATTATTATATTATTAACATAGTTTTATACTCATTACATTTTATGGAGTGAAAATCACATTTTATATAATTCAGATTGAATGATGTTCACCTAGAAATAATATTATTCTATTAACATGGGGAAATTTATTGGTGTTACGTATGTTGTTATTTCAATACATATGATTGTTGAAAAGTTGAGTATGAGTTTCTTTAATCATGCACCTTATTCCCCTATATGGGTTAGGATCATGTTATCCCTTTTGTTGAAATGTGGAAAAATATTGTTGTTTCGTATATTATTATTCCAAAATGGATGATTATTGGAAGGTTGATTATGTATTAGATGACCATACAACCTCTTTATCTTAATTATCTTTTATCATATTATCCCTTTTACTAATAAGGTAAATGGACTAGAATTCTGGATAATTAATGTCACCTAACACACGCTGAATATGTATTGGATTTATGTATTTTTCAATCTAAATATAGTTATGTTTTATTCAGTAAGAGGATCCTATAATTGTTTTTCAATATTATTATTGAATCTTATTGTGAATGCATTAGAATTAATAAATTGATAGGTTGGTATCAGAATTATAGATCCCCTCGACTAATCAATAGGTCTCATGAGAAAAACAGGTTTTTGTATTTGGTGTTTTCCTACACAATTTAGTGATATGTCTTGGTTGTGGTCATGATGATAAGTAAAGTGTCTTGTAAAATGTATTTGATAACATGTTTTATATGTCTGTCATTATACATTCCACTATTATGAGATTAGTATTATTTATTACCATATTTTAATTTATTTTCATGGATATATCATGCTCCCAATCTGTATTTGACTATAGCTTCATGTTTTTTACCTATTCATGCCATAATATTTATACCTTCTTTATGCCATGATTTATTTAGTTATATGTTTCCCATACTGAGGGTTTGAGATTACCACATTACTATATATCCATTCTCAGTGTTATGATGACAATAAGTACATGTAACATGTTTATAAGGATGTCACATGTGGAATAATTTATTGGAGATATTGAATATTTATCATGAATTAAGTGGTTTCTTATATATAATGGGAAACATTTTCCATCGGTTGGGAAAGACATAGGATTTATTAGTTTATCATGTGTCCTGATTCTATAAAGATATTAACTGTAAAATTTGATATTGATGTAGATATTCAAATACCATTATTTATTTTGTAATTATGGGTGGCTATGTATCATATTTTTCAACTGAAATTTAATATATTATGTAATGTATGTTCATATAAGCTCTGGTTCAGAGAGCGTAAGTCTGGGGTGTCTCAATATTGATCTATATTTTTTAAGTGATTCCATTTAGAGGTAATCCACTATTAGTTATGTATTTTCTCATGTAATATTATTTATGAGATATATTTTAAAATTTATAATTGGTTATAGAGACATCCACATCCAAGGTGATGTACATGGAAACTATAAAATACTGTAAATATATAACTTGGATGAGAAGATTATTGGTGAAGCATGGCCATAGGAAAAAGTTTATTAATTTATCTTTTGGAATTCATAGAACCTTGAATATTTTAACAAACCTTTTATTTATTCTAGTACAAATAATATTATAGTAATGTATCATTCGGCGTGAGACATAGTAGAGGAAGGATGTTTGAAAATGAAAAAAAATCACACTAAAAACCTAGTAGATTTACTAACAATGGAAATTATATGCGATAATTTCATATAATGAAAATATTTTATCAGCCTTTCATATATGTGAGCATTATGTTTTGATGTTAAAAAATATGTGTGTAAATTTAATTTTTTCTAGATCAAATAATAAATTCAAAGATATATCTACAATATCCATCCTGGATTTTTTAGGATTCTACCTACAATCAATCCAGTTTTCCTTAAAAGGAATAGACCCCTTCATTGTTTTAAAGGGAGAATGTGGGGGTAGTTTGGTCTAGTTTATTCCAAGGAAAAATCCTTGCACTAACCAAATGATATGTTTTGGGAGTGTGGGTTATAGAATACTATAAAAGGGAAGTCCCCCTAATAGTTTCATTAATCAAGTAATATACCATCATCAATAAATTCTCCCATTATTTACATTGTGTGTTAGGTGTTTCTCATTTATTTAAGGGTGAGATACATAAGTTCATTTATACTTTTAAAATTGGGAGAGTTTTTATACCCACACTATCTATAGTGATCCTTATATTTTCAAATTTTTATTCTACCCTTACTCATTTAGGGGTTTTTCTATGTAACATTCTATGTCATTTATTTTCTATATTTTTTACTTTATTTTGTCTCAATATTATTTTCATACTAAAGGGTTAGTAATTTTCAATCCTATCATCATAATAAATAATATATTAACCAATTAGGTCCAACCAACCATAAGAAATATAAAATCTCATAACCCAAGCCCTATGTCACAAATCACCTCTTCAATCCACAACCACACATTCCATGATGTAATGCTTTACACTACAACAACTTCTCTCCTATAACCAACCATTCATGGAAAAAATATTTTTTTCATGGTGTGATCCATAGTAACAATTGAAAATTCAGTTAAAAAATCACCCCCTCAACCACACATGTCTAAAATTCCACCAAATAACCTCAACAACTCAAAATAACAATGTAGAACTATGAGGGATTTATTCCTCTACAACGTAATATTCCAAAACATAATAAATTATCATTATGTTACTCTCATCATAGATATGATCAGTCTTTATGTGATCCATGAGAATGTTGAAAAAAAGTAAAACATGGAATCATATTTTAAACTAATGAATAGTAATATCTAAAAAATAGCCATTGTAATATCCTAATACAAGAAGTATCTAAACACTAGTCAATTCGATAAAATAGTGTTTTTAGAGTTCTCCAACCCCCATTGTAAATATCTTTAAAGTTAGAATATTTAGATATTTAGGGTTTGGGTAAACGTTAAATGTTTTTAAAGCTCAATAGTTCAACTTAGATCAATATTTTAGCCCAAATATTTATCTTTTCATATAAATATAACAACCCAACCTCACTTAGAATGTACAGATTCTTAGAATTCTTCTTCAACATCATATCATCGCAGGTTACCCAACCCAAAATCTCTCCCTTACCTATTTTATCTCCTATGTTAGGAGAAATCTATGTGATCTCCCTCAATGGGGTGGTTTCCTCCATGGAAAAATTCTATCTTTATCCCCCTCCCCCAACCTTCCCTCCAAATAGGCACATCTTAACTTTTAATTTAAGTAAATTCCTATAACAGGACCACTCAACTATGTACCCATATCTAGCATAACCTAGATTCTACCTTATTTTAATTATGAACCAACCTACCCCTATCAAACCACCCAATCAACTTATATCCCCTATATTTAGTGTCCCCTAATATTTGTAACAATTACAATTCATGTGATTCCTAGCACTGAGTGCGCTCTCCACGAACTATTTGAGTGCCTGTCTAAGGTGATGACATTTCACCAGTTCTACAGACAACTACATTTTCCTTCATCTCTATCATTTATTAATATACTCTCACTACCCTTTACAACCTATACTTGTTTCCTATCATTCTATAGAGTTATCTTCACTTGCATCATATCCTTACTGGGTCCAAAAAGAAAGATTCATTTCACCTAGTCATTTGGGTTCATAAGATGGAGTTTGTTCTACCATGACTTATTGACTCTTCAATATAGGTGTATTTCTATCCAATTATTTGGATCTATATAATTTTTGTTGTTTCACTTATACCATTAGGTCTATAATATGGTAATTGTTCTGCTAGAACTTATTAGATCCACATGATGGGAATCATTCCACCCAACCTTATTTATTCTACATGAAGGGTGTCATTCAGCCTTTCCATATTGTCTCTTCATTATGACGATTGTTTCACCTATAATACTTGGGTCTAAAATATAGTTTCCATTCCTCCTATACTTTGGGCCCATATGATGGGTTTCATTCCACCCATCCTTTTGGGTCAATATTATTATCATTGTTCCACCTGGCCGTTTGGGTGTATAATACGGAGACTGATTTGCTCGACCTATATTTCAACCACTAGTTTTCATCATCATGATAGAGTTTTTAGGGTCATATATTCATCACTAGAATAAATTATATACAAAATTATGTCAAAATATTTTATATATATTCTTATTTTATTTTTTAGTCCTTTTATCAAAATAGGTATATCTTGATTGAGAGGGTAACAAGGGTGTTGGTTTTTTTTGTTTTATTTTGTATCCAAGATAGGTAAAACGATATTGAGGGGGAGTATTCATATATTTATATATTTAGGTTATTTTTCTATTTAAGACATGTGTCAGTGTTTAATGGTTTGATAGGTCAATGGTCTATATTGTATTTATGTTCTAGCCAATATCATTTTCATCCTCAATAAATATGACAAGCTGACCTCATTTAAGAGTTATGGATTATGATCACTCTC
Source organism: Viscum album (assembly GCA_963277665.1). NCBI lineage: Eukaryota > Viridiplantae > Streptophyta > Magnoliopsida > Santalales > Viscaceae > Viscum > Viscum album. The sequence goes on from OY728146.1 coordinate 370,007,452, forward strand.
CTTCTACAAATAATTTATTAATCAAATATCGGTTTAGATATTCCACCCCACCCCCAATAAATTTACATCATGAGGGCCCCTTAATCTTTAAGGGATCTTCATCCTATTTTTTTAATAATGGTTTTGTCACAAAAATCACTAAATTATCCTGTATTTCCACTTCAAAATTATTTAAACAACCCTTATCAATGATTTTTATGATAATTTCATATTTTTAATGAATATTTTTGGTTGTTTTGTGAGACCAGGGATCCGTTTCCTACTCAATAACTCCATTTTTTTTCAAAAAATAACTATATCATGATTGATATGATACGAACTACACATAATTTAGTTATAGTCTTATTGATCTTAATAAGTTCATAATATTTAATATAGAGATGTGTTATGCATCCACTGTTGAATCCACCACCATTGACTATTTAGAACTCTTCCAGGTAATGAAACCACCATTGTGGTAGAAGAAAAATCCATATTGAGATCCTAGATTATCTTTATTAATTTGGAATATATATTCATATTAACTCTTTTTAATGCACTATTACTAAAATATAAAGACCAATAATAGATTTTTAGTCATTCTTAAGGTCTTATGTATAGTCTTTAATACAATATAGGGACTCTCATCAATATTTGGTTGATAATGGTTGGTTATTCTCAAAGTATAAGAGACACTAATTCAAGTACATAATAATACATAAAAGATTGATCTTATTTTCAAAGCCTAATTAATCTCATTAATGTGTCTATATTATTTCCCAATATAAGGTCCCCAAGACTTTTTAATACTGACATCAATTAATACCAATATAAACCACTTATTGGATTTGTTCTTGATAATCCTCTTTAGCGCTTCACAAATATATGAATTCTAACATAGACTAAACAACCACACTGATTATTCTTTATAGATCTTTATACATAGTATTGAGGTTACTTTACCCATGTATTTCATTAAAAATATATAAATAAAACCTTAACAATATTTTTGGTAGTAATATCAATTCTGATGAGTTGTATGTCATCCACATATAACACTTAAAATAAAAGAATACCCCATCACTATTTTTTTTATAAATCCAAGGTCTTTAATTAAAACATGTAAATAGATATTCAAACTCCTAGATGATTATTTCAATACAAAAATGAACCTTTTCATCTTCCAGACCATAGAAACACCATTTTTATTCTAAAAACCATTAAGATGTATCATATAAACATCCTTAATTTGATTTTCGTTAAGGAAAGTGATTTAGATATTTATCTAGAATATCTAATAAACATAATAAGTTGTTCTGTTAATATAAATGTATTCATAATTTATCATATTTACTAGTAAGAATATATTTTTATATTCAATACCATGAATTCATGTATAACCAATAAACACCTTACAAGATTTTTACATAGAAACTCTACCATCCATGAAGACATTCTTTTAAAAAACACACATTCATAATATGGGTGTTTCCACTATAGGTGGGTTAATAAAATTATAAAATTGATTTCTATAGATCCAATATATTTCATATATATTGGTCTCAAATTATTTTTCATATTAAAAACTCTCAATAGCCTATTTATAAGTCGTATACTAACCTTTTACTCAATATCATAATCATTATTCATAATAAATTCATATCTCTAAAACTCTTGATGAATCTTGTAAGACATATGAGGTTATTATGATGTCTAAATAAATTCATTTTTTCCATAATCATGTGGTTCAAATTAACATTACATGTCAGAAACTTTTCCAATTTATTATTTTCAAACATTACAAAGTTTTAATTTCCCTTCCATAGATTCATCATGTGATATATTACTTCTCAAGGAAAACATATTATCAATTCAAAAAGACATTGTGATATTTTGGGTTATAATAATAATAATGTATTGTTTTTTGGGATAATAAATAAATAAGAAATTTTTTTATTTAGGTCCAAGTTTATCTAAAAAATTATGTTTCCCAAAATCTTTGTATTCAAAAAATTTCAAGGAACATGGGTTGGAATGTTTTCTAGTTTATATATCATATTGTGTCTCTAAAAATTCCTTTGAAGAAATAAAATTTGGTAAGAACAAAACTGTGAATAAATTTATAAATATATAGGAAGATCAAATTGACTCAACATTAATAATATCATGTTTAAGATATTATGATTCCCCACCTTAGTTATTCCATTCCATTAAGGTTTACCTGGATGAGTGATCTATGAGTCAATTTTACAATCTATCATATAATCTATAAATGTTTTCAATTTTATTATGTAATTTTGTATTTAACTCAATGAATATTTAAAAAATTTCAAACTTTTTCTTTATAATAAATACATAACCATATCGGGTAAAGTCATCAGTAATGGTTATGAAGTACATATAACCATAAATTACCTATCTATATAACAACCCATATACAACACTATGTATTAAATAGAATAGTATACCAAATTTTTAAGATTTTCCACTCAAAACGATTTGGTTATTTTTACAAATAAAAAAGTCTCAGATATATCAAAAGATTCATAATCAAATGATTCAAATATTCTATCTCTATGAATTCATTGGATTCAATTTTCATTTGTAACCAAGGTAAAGATGCTAAAAAAGAGGTATTAAATAATTCACTTTGACCGTCTTATTTTTAATTTTATATAGTATATTACATATGTGTTAGAACAACAAGGTAAAATAACCTGAGGGAAGGTGTGAATCAAGGTATCATAGATTAAAACTATTACCCCTTCAGATCTTGTATCATTATTGAACAAAACACACTTCTCTACCTTTACCATAGAAATGAATGATAAGAATTGAAAACATGCACAAGGAATATCAATATTACTTGTTCCACCCTCAATAGGCTATATCCAAGGAGCATATAAATGAAATTTGCATATATACCAAATACATTAAATTACACTATTCTTTAAAATGTTCAGATCAGACTCACTATCCATTCTTATTTACAACGATTCGTAATTTGAACGCTTATTTATCTCTCAACTATAGTTATATCCATGCTACTTCCAATGATTATCCTTTTGATCACTTGAATAAATATGTGTTACACCTATTTTTTTGGATCATTAAGTTCAAATTTCATCCACTTGATGAATAACAATTTTCCACAGATTTATTGAGAAATCCATTTTCAAAACATTCACAATGACTACCCCTTTCATGAAGATCACACATCATTTGTGAGACTGCCCAATCAATAAGGTGAAGAGAATTTACAACATTTGTTTTGCTTACATATCCTTCACAAACATCTTTTATTCACAAAAATTTCTACAAGAACAAACATTTTGAATCAACTTGTTTAATTCAGAGAAATTAGAATTTTTTAATGCTTGATCACTATTTAGGATAGTGTAGTGGCCTATTTATATGAATTTTTTCCCTTTCACAAAGCTTTAATCATCTTCATCACATTTCAAGGAGCTCTCTATTCCAGTTCGTTATCCTCTATAATTTCACAAAGAATCGGGGAAATTTTTCCAATTCATGAAGATTCTCATTATCACAAAGGTTTACCTTCTTTCCATCTCACATTCATGAACCTTCAAGATTTCATGACACCAGCTTCCATAATAAATCGCAACATCTTCATGAAACACTAATATTCATGAAATCCTTGTATTTTCGATATTTTTATGATACATTCATAGAAATCCATTTTTCACAAATCTTTATTCATCATCTAGATTTCATACCCCACAAATTTGGAAAACACAGGGAAATGAAACCACCTTGTATACACACTACTACCTCTAGAGCATCCATTCCTTTGTCTTGGAAATTTTTCAACATATCTTTCCAAAAATATCTCTTGAAATCCATAAGTGACATTTTCCACCTACTCTTTTAACAAACACAATCAACCCAAAAACACTAAAAAGTTACCATCATGGATTTTTACCAAAAATGTGTCAAGAATATATAGATAATTAACTTTTTTTTTTCAAACATCATTTCAATCATGTATATAGAATAAAAATGGTCTTTAATCAAAAAAGAAAATCATTTCATAGACAAACGAAAAACAGAAATATTATTTCACTTTATTGTATGAACATTGTAATATTATTATAATTCTAGAATTTATTCATTGGTTAAATGTATATTATATGTAACTATTTACAATGAAAAAATTATTTATCGAGTTATAACATCTAGATATATGTCTCCCCAAACCAATTACGTTCTATTTTTAAATCATTGAACATTATAAAAAATGTGAGGAAAAATTATTATCTAATACCCATGAGTTGGAATTGGAAATATTTATTTCAATAACATTAATTTAATTATGCTTTTTCTATTTCACCATATAACTAAGAACACTTCTCAAATTATAATACCAATATATAATTAATCCCAAAATTAATTTTGTGTATAACTTCTATCTAATATAAAAATGATTAAATTTATAGTTTTATTATACTAGTTTTTAAATTATCTAGTAATCCAAGTGTGAGACCCCAAGCATGTATCCAATTGGCCTTAGGGTGGTGACTAGTGTAACACAGTGAGATTTTAATAGGTGATTTACCTTAAATATGTCAATGTGTTTGATAGCATCTTCTATAAGAAACACTAAACATAAACAAAAATAGGATATATTTAAATGAAATATAATTATTTTTCTATGACCAATAAAAATAGATATTGAATTTATAGGAATGAATTGGATTAACCTCTTTATGAAATATAAGTATAATGAAAAAAATTTAGTTTAATATGACTTAAATTCAATTATTTTACCTAAAATTACTAATAAGAACATTTATTGTTTAGAAAACTTTTTTTTAAATTCACCCTTAATGCATAATAATTTTTACCATAGAGAACATATCATTAAATATGATAAGTAATTTTTGATATTAATAATTTTATAAAACCATTTTAGTTGGTAAAGGATATAAAATGACAATAATAATAGTTAATTTTGAAAAAAAAATTCTCTAATGAAAATGGGTTTTCATTATATTTTATGATTTAAAATAAACTAAATTTGTAAATTTGAGAGTTTTAACTAAAAAATATGAACATAATTATTGGATTTACAATAAATATATTATCAGAAGATAAATGTTTTTATTTTTCTAAAATAATGGGTTTTTAGGTGAATATCGGAAAGAATGATAATTTTGATAAAACCTTGTCACTTTTATGAATTGATAAAATAAAATAATGGATTAAAATATTTTTCAAACACTTAAATATAAAATATATATTTATAATAAAAATAAACCATTGAAAATTACTATGATTTTTTATAAATTCCATGTATATATTTTCAGAAATTTAAGTAATGTTTTAATCTGAAAACAGTTTTTATTCGATTATATTAAAAATTTATTTTATAAAATTATAGATTTTAAATATATTAAAATGGATTAATTATTTTATATCCATTTGATCATATAATGTGATAATTTTAAGTTCAATTTTTTTTATAAAATTATGATTACTAATATTAATGTTAATGACCATCAGGATTGAAAAAATAGTTGTTTTGAAAGAATCATTTTATTAATATAGTGTAATTTTTAATATAATAAATTATACCAATATATTCTAAATTATTAAAATAATATGATGTTTAACAAAAAATATAATTATAATAAAACATATTTAAATTATAACTGATCAAAAATATGATTAAGAACGCATAATCGTTAAAATATTACTTTTCTAGAATTTTGTTTTCATTATATAAAATTATTAAATTTAAATTTAAATTTTAACCTATTCAGAAATTGATTTATATTTATTGTTGATTAAATTTATCTTCATCACACAACGATTTGGTTTGATGAGTAATTTAATATTTTTAGTAATAGGGAATGTAAGTAATTAAAAACTAGTTAACAAGGTAAAATCAAAAAAAGTACAAGTAAATAACTAAGAAAAACATACATCCAACATGATCAAAAAAATTTGTTTAAATATTTCTTTTTGAGATATTACTAACCAAATAACTCCCTAAAATATATTATTTTTATCTTTTTGAGTCCTTTAACTTTGAATAGTGTAATGGTATCATTGAAAATTAAATGGAATTCCCAAAATTTCCATTTTCTTCACATATAAATGGGGGTCACTGCAGCATCTTCAATGCTACACTTCCCATTCAAATTTTATTTCAACCTATTATTGGGTCCCAACCCCCAAGGGCCCACATGGATGGTATTAAGATAATTTTGACACCCCATGATGGCCTCTAATAGGCCATGGGTTGGTGACTAGCACCAAGTAGGCATATCACACAAATGGGAGGCCTTAGTCTAAGTCCCTTGTACACACACATCTCTAAATACCCATAAAATGAAAAATAATAAAATAGAACTAATAAAATTCTGTATTCTTACATCTATACCCCACATCATCATAGGACAGAAGTACTATAAATCATAAGGACTAAATATATTCCCACTAAGACTATTAAATGAGTCTAACATGATAGGTATGAGTGAAATGATATCGAATGAAATACCTGGTATAAACCATGGTATTTTGAGCTGAACTATTCTATTCTAGCTACTAGTCCACCTAGGAAATCATCTAAAGTCATGAATTCATCATAAGACATGACTTGTGCAGATAGATCCGATGTAGGGTGAGTATATACATACCTAGTAGGACACCCTAGGATCAGAAAACATAAAGAATCAAGAGAGTATTCATCACATCATTATAAAGAAATGTTAATTATAATACGTATCATGGAAATAATAATAACACATATATACTCTAGATAGGCACTATGAATTACTATAAGACCCTAACCGTACTGCCAGACTAGGATTCCTACTCAAGGATTCTAGGTAATGATCATCTTGGAGATCCCACTCCACAAGTCTGATAAAACTGATGGAACTCATTCATGAGGTCATTCTAATCAGGTCTCTACTTGATGAATTAAACTCTCTCACACTCAATATATCTCAAGGTAAGGTATAAAATGATCCGTACATAGCTCACATGATTACTGACCCTACCCATGGAGAAATAAGTGATAAAAGATCACACTCCTGAACAAACAAATATATTCCTAAATTCTATCTAAGACTTATCCCATAAAGTGGATAAAACCCAATGTTTAGGGTGGGATGACTCATTGTACATTCATGGGATGGACCAAGAGAGTTAACCCTATATACTAGTTTAAACTAAAGAGAATGAAGTAATTTAAATACCATGTAAAAATATATGGGGTGTATAGGGGAAAACGTGGGGTTTCTTGAATACCATGGCTATGCATGTCTACTCTAGCTCGTGCCCATGTACAACTTCCCATTACCATGCATATTATTTCGTCTCATGTAACTTCCTATGTATAGGTACTCTATATGTGTCAGAATATCATGCCATGCCTATGTACTCTAGTCATGATCATGTACCTGGTCATGTTTGGGTACTTTTTCATTGTCTAAGTACCAGGTCATGCCTTTATAATCTATCAAGGCCCATATACCACAATGGTATATTAAAAGTCTCAAGGGAAGGTAAATATAGCGTATAGATGTCCCCACAGGGGACGTGACATTTTATTTCTATAAAACCCAAGCTACCATGACCATGGGACTACATAGAGTGTGTTATTTAGTTTACACACCAGGTATATTGGGCTTTCCAAAACCATTTAATTTTTCTTGTATTTTTACTCACACCCACACTACCTCCAATTCCACCACCATGTCTAACAAAAAAACATGGTTCTAGTCTTGAATGATCATATCCATCACTGGTAGCTGGAATATGGCCATCGATTCACTCTGGAATCACATATTGATGACCCATATCTTAAAAACACCTAACCCGCAAACTAACCTCCTCTAATCCATCATTGAATCATCCATAGTCATCATAGAACCTCATCATTACCCTCAATATTTCACTTGTATCTACATAAATGATCCATTACACCAAATATAAAAAATACATTGATCAGTCACAAGGTATTTATCAAGACATCGTCCAAACAAAATTTTGATGATGAATGCATGAAAAACATTGGCAGAAAAAAGTACAAAAAAAAAAGTTTGAATGAATTTCATTAATTATTTAGCTTAGATTTCATTATTGGATGAGGTAAACTATTAACACACATGAATAAAGATGGATCAATGAATAAATATCATTTCTTAATTATAATAATATAAAAACATCATTGTGATCGGCCATTGATATGAGATTCAATTCGTGTTATATTATTTGATTCATGTTAGAAATTTGATAACAAAAAGTGATTATTCAAAAAAATCTCTACCTTGAGTTTTGATCAAATTTTGATGAATAACAGTTCCAAATTTCTTATGTTTTCAAGATCCATAAACTCCTTCAACACACCGATCATTAACCCAGAATCTACTTCTTTTCATTCAAGAACTCCCCTGTAATGGTGCCTCTAAAAAACCTAAGGTTATGTGTCTATCCCAAGGGATTTTCCACAGGTGGGATTAAATATTCCATATTAGGTTTCAGATCATTTAATAAATAATAAATAAACAAATTTATTTATTTATTAACCTTACCATGATTATATTTAAGACAAACACCCTACATGGATAAAGTATTTGTCGTGCCTAGGGTAAAACCCAGATTTGGTATTTAATGGAGGTGTTGGATTTCCGATTCAAGGATTCAATTAAAAGTTTATACATTTTTTCATAAAAAATATACATGATTGAATTAATATATTTTTTATTTTTACTATACCAATTTCGATCTTCCCCGGGCCTCAAAACCCATGATAACTCATCACCTACTGTTGAAAATATTGTTTAAAACACATCAATGTATTATTAGAAGAAATAATAATTGTTAAATTCTCCTCACCTTATAGATTTTTCTCATGAAAATAAACTCCTACTCAAATAGATTAGGGTACTGATATTTTATCTAGTTCTACCACTCCCAGGTTCTCTCCTAAATATTCCCATGCTCCCATTGGATACAAACAAATAGAATCTCCCACCCATAGAGGATCTACTCTAGAAAATCCTCGATATCTACTGGGTACTATGAAAATATAGATTCAACCATGATTTTTAGCTCCCCCCAGTCGATAATATATGATAGGTTGTGAAAAAACATCCTCAAAAGTGACACTTAAAAGAAATTATATACTTGGTCTAAATATGGTGGTAGGGGAAGTAGAATGCCACCTCATTAGTCCTATATAGTATTTGAAAAGGGATAATTAATATCAAATATATCATTCCACCATAGACATATATCTACCATCCTCACTGAGTGAGACCTTTAAGAACACGTGGTCTCCCTCATCAAACTCAAAAGACCTCCATAATCAGTCCACATTATTCTTTTGATAACTATAGGTTGTCCTCACCGTCTCTTCTATGATCTACACCTTCACTGTTAACACTCACAGAAACTTTTGTCCCATGATTACTAACTCTCCTGGATCAGTCCAGTATGGTGGTAACCTGCATGGTCTCTCCTACAACTCCTCTAATTGGGTTATAGAAATAGTGGAATGATAAATTTTTTTATGGAAACTCTAACAAGGGTAGTTGATTATCCCAACTACAACCGATGTCTAACATGAAATCCCAAAGCATGTAATCTAGAAAATTAATAGCTAGCACTGTCTGGACATCAGTCTAGGTTTTGAACTTCTTGCTAAAATAAAAATGTCTCCGAATAATCTCATACAATACACTATATACTCATGATGTGAAGTGAGTATCAGGGTCCAAAATGATCATCGAGGGAACTTTATGAATCCAAAATATTTTCTTCATGTAATGGAATCACATTATCTCTATTTGACTCTACACTCATATTTATATGAAGTGGTATGTCTTGTTGTGTCGGTCTATGATCATCCAAATAGAATCATATCCCCTAGATGATCATGGATCCCCATCATGATGTCCAAGTATATATCATCCTAATTTTAATTAAGAACAACTAGGGGTTGAGCTAAACCTATTGGAATCGGGTGCTCAATCTTTACCTACTGAAAATTGAGGAATTGAGAGAAAACCTTTTATACAATAATTTTTATATATATCTACTAAAAGATGACATTTAATGTCCTGCTACATATTTTCTACTAGAAAATTTACCGTTAATGGGTGTATCTAACTCCCTTAAATCCTCCACTCATAGCATCACTCATACCATGTTAAGCCCTCAGAAAAGGATAATGTTTACCCGACATACAAAGATCCCATTAGGAGAACATCTAGTGTATATCTGAACACATATGGTCTCATACTTGGTATCTCCATAATGATCCTCCCTAACAATGCATATAAATATAGGGGTAACAACCATCGACTATAGGTAATCTACACCAACCTATTCCACTATGTACAACAGGAACAAGTCTAACTTTCTTGAATCATCACTCCTGAACCACAACAAGTATCTCATAATTAGATCATCTTCTATAGTATCCCCTTACCTAGAGTATATACTCTATATAAGTCATAATCATTGAGGAACTCTATACATTTCCTATACATCAAGATGATATCCTTATATGAGAAGATATAATTGAGGCTCTTATGGTTATAATAGATGATAAACCACTCACATATATTTTCTCCTCATATTTAGGTAGAATACCACTAATACTAAATCAAGATCATGGGTCCGATAGTTCTAGTCATGTGGTATCAACTACTAGGTTTCATAAGGAATCATAACTTGCCTCAACATCATAACACATCCAAGACCAGTTCTAATGGAATTGTATAACACTATTAACTCAAAAACAACCTATTGTGGTATTAAGATTGAGGAACTCATCAACATATTCCAAAAATCCTAATATTTCTTTTATCACCTCCCAATACACATGAAAGTATGCCTCATTTGGGTTAAAGTATTCAATGGTGCTATAATCCCAAATAAATAACCTATGAATCTTCTATAGTATCCTTTTAACCAAATGAATCTTCATAGATAAATAACACTCATGTGTGGATCCCAATATAGCACTATATTAACATTTTTTGGGTCCATAGATAATCCTTCTTCTGAGAAGACATGTCCCAGGAAGTGGAATTCTTGAATCCATAGTTGATACTTTGTGAGATTCTCATAATGTTAGTGCTTCGGGAGTATTTTGAGGTATATCCTCAAGTGTCCCTTGCACTCCTCCCCTGAAGCTGAGTACATTAGGATTTAATCGATAAAAATAGCCATGAACTGCACCAAATGGGATGAATGGTCCATTTTATAAGTCCCATGAACACTCTTAGGTTTTTTGTTATTCCATAAAACATCACCAAGTACTTATAGTGACTATAGCAAAATCAGAATGTCACGTTTTTTATATCCTCATCCAAAACATCAATCAAGTGATAGCCTGACCTAATTTCAATAACCATAAACTACGTCATACCTCTTAACTATTAAAATAGGTCATTAATTCTTGATAGTGGATACTTATTATTGAAAGTAAAATGATTTAAGTGATCTTAATCCACACAAAATCTCAATATTTAATCCTCCTTCTTGGGGAACAAAAATGGGGCTACCCTAGGGGTAACACTATGTATGACAAATCCCTTCATATTCAAATCCTATAAATGAAACATTATATTTGGAAGATCATCAAGATCCATGAAATGTTAGAATAGATGTCAGAGTAGTCCTTAGGTGAAATTCTACACATAAGACTATCTCTTGGTGGGTTAGTAAGCCTGACACATCCTCATGAAAGATATCCTTATACTCCACCACCAATGTATGAAATTGGTAACTCATATCATACACATCTCCCAAGGTAATACTAACCAGATGATGAGTAATTGGTGTTATACTCATTTGTATGAGTGTATATTTCTCTGCATGGACTTCCATCTCACCGATGAAGGAGAACTTAATCCCATCAATGTGGAAAGTCCACAACCTCCACCTGAAATGATAAATCTACACATGAAATATAGAGAGCCAATCCATACCTAAAATAATGTCATAAGGCCCCAACCCTTCCATGTATATTTCTCAAAGGATGTTCTCTACTCTAAGAGTCATGTCACACTATCAGCAGAATTGTGTGATGGATGAATCCCCTCTAGTAAGAGTCTCAAAGCACAAAGTTTTAGCTAAAGGGTCAACTAGAATTTCTAGATCCCATAAAATGGATGCCAAAAAAAATAAGTGGTCTAGATATATGTCAATCAGTACTACTTCTAAAGTACATAATACATAGATCATACCCCTAATCATCCTTGTATCCTTTCGGTTATAGACCTCCACTGCTCGCAGCTTCCCTCATCCCGGACCACCAGCTCCTTGATCCTAGTGTGGACCACTTGGGGATAGTGGTGTCAATGTATCAAATTTCAAGGTACCTCCAAATTCTCTTTTAGATCCACTAACATGTCTGCTACCCTACATACCTCCCTTAGATAGAGATTTCCACTTCCTTAGAGGTCCATAAATTTTCTCCCTATTAGATATATGTAGGGTTGGAAAATACCATGCCTGATTTATCCAACCTTTACAAGATAATCACTACGTATACCTCACCTAACTATAACCACCATGAGAGAATTGAATGATATAGCTTAAGTACATCGAATATCTATGGAAACACCTAGATCACCTGAGTTCCTATGTATGATATCATCTACCAGCTAAAAATTTATCTACTCTAGGTTACCCACTACTAGAACCAAATTTCAGTGATTGATCTACCAAGACACACACCACCACTAAATCTCATTCGAGCACTCCAAAAAAGGTAATAATTAAAAGAGATATTACACAAAACCTGATATCCTTATAGAGGCCATTCTATAAAGTTTATTTTTGAAAAAATGAATATTGAATCATATTAATGTAGTGTTGTGAGAGGCCAGTGGACATCAAAGAATACCCTACCACTATCATGAGGCCCCACAAAATATCCAAGATGTACACTGCTCACAACATGGCAAGAAAAAAACTTATTTAATAAGATATTCTTGAACATGGTCGAAGAGAAGGTTTCCTCCTCATATGTGTAATTCAGATAACTACACTATATCCCTATAGATATAGGAAAAAGACACACTGAAAGGACCACCATCTAATATAGAGGGTTCCTCACAAGATGACAAACTGGTGTAACTACCTCAATCCAAATATCAATTTCTTAGGGGTTTGGATCACCTCTAAGCCTAAGAGGCATCTGTCTTCGAAACTCATGATGTATAATTAGTCAATGAAATCATAAAATAGTATCATATGTGTAACCTACGTCTCATTGGGATGTAGTAACCCTAGAAAACCACCCATAGGTACTACCTCCTATAAAAAAGGCATTATACTAAAGCCTCATCACTAGGAGGATCATCCTTACAATCCTTTTACAAAATCCTATCTAAATGACATCTTGGAGGAATCCTCAAATAGGAAAGACTTACCATGGTCCAAAATTATATTTGTAGAGCTGACTAAAAAATTACATGGAAACCACAATCCATTCCAATATGATTCATTTAGAAATGATTTCCTTGAAACCAGTGCCTAAGTGTACTAAGTCAACAAAAAGGTTTTTAGAGTCCTAGAGAATGGATATGTTACCCACTATACCAAAAACTACATTTCATAGCCTGAGAGATCAACTCGAGATACATTAACATTATTTCTGTAGTTCCCAAAGAAACCTTCACTACTAGATAATATCTAAACTCTGATCCTAATTTGACTACTCTAATACCACTCGATCATGACACGACTCACCGAGGACCACCTGGATGATGGTAAGACAAGTGTAAAACCCCAATCCCACCATCAATAGGAAAGGGGTTGGTGACCAGTGATGAGTAGGAACATCACACACATGGGCAGCCTTAGCATAAGGTACATGTACACACACATGTCCAAACACCCATACAACATTGAAATGTAAAATACTGTTGATACAAAAATGTATGAATACATATATATACCACATTAGAGTATAAATATGTACTTAGAAGCATAAGGGCCAAATATTATCCCACTAAAATGATAAAATGAATCCAACCTTCTATAAGGAGTGGACCACTATCAAATGAAACACCTGGTATGAACCATTTTCTTCCAATTTAAACTATGATTCACCTACTCTTAGAGAACTAATGAATCCTTTCTAAAGAAATATTGTTTATGTAAGACAAGTCATTTGTGCATAGAGACCATTTAGGGGTGAGTATATATTTTCCTAGTAAGACATCAGAAAGTTCGAAAAAAACATCAAGATAGTAGTCAACTCATCATTATAAATCCATGTCAATAAAAATATGATACATAGCGATAATAATAACCTAGATATACTCAAGGTATACACAATGTATGACCATTAAAATCTATCTATTGAATTGGTTGGAATTAATTGGAGGAACCAATTTATGAAATATATGTATAATGTAAACAAAGGATTAATTTAATATGAATGAAATTCAATTAGTTTATCTAAAATGACTAATAAGATTATTTATTATCAAAAACATTATTTTTCTCAAAAATTCAACTTTATGAAATATGAATTTTTACTTGAATAAACATATTATTAATGAAGATCAGTTATATTTTATATCAATAATTTTTTAAAACCAATTTACATGGTAAATGATATAAAATAAAAAAAATTAATAGTTGATATTAAATGTTTTTTTCTAATGAAAATGGGTTTTCATTATATTTTATGATTCCATTAATTTTTTTTGAAAATTTTAGAGTTTTAACAAAAACATATGAACATAATTTTTTGACATATAATAACTATATTATCATAAAATAATTTTTTTGATTTTTCTAAAATAATGGGTCTTTTGGTGAATAGTGGAAAAATACATATTTTTCTAGAAACTATCACTTTTATGAAATTATGATAATAAAAAAATGACTTAAATATTTTTGAAACATTTTAACAAAAAATATATAAATATAGGTAAAATAAATCATTAAAAATTACTTTTCTTTTTTTTAAAATTCCAGGTATATCATTTTTGAAACATAAGTAATTTTTTTATTGTGAAAAAGGTCTTTATTCTCTTATATTAAAAATTACTTTTCAAAACATATTGATATTTAATCTATAAAAATTGATTTCAAAATTTAAATACACCTGATCATATTATATAATATTTAAAATCTCAATTTTTTACAAAACATTATGATTACTAATATTAATGTTAATGACCATGCTAATAGAAAAAACTGATGTTTTCAAAGAATTATTTTGTTAATATTATTTAATTTTAAATAAAATAAAATATAATAATATACATTAAATTATGTATATAACGTTATTTTTAACCACATATGTAATTATAATAACACACATTTAATTGGTAATCGGTTCCAAAAAAATTTAGAACACATAATGGTTAACAAACCATTTTTCTCTATATAAAATATTTTCATTTTCATTTTCATTTTAAATTATTTAGAAATTAAATTATATTTTTTGGAGATTTAATTCAGGTTCACCACAACAAAATTTTTTGAGAATTTTTATTTCATATATTGAGTAAAATAGAAATTACATAGTTAAAAAATAAATACCATAGTCAGTAAAAAATAGGTAAATCTAAATAACAAAAAAAATTACTCCCCACATGATTTAAACAAGTATCAAAATACTTGGATTAGGATTTATCAACCAAATACTACCTAAGAATCTATTATTTTTAGTTTATGGTGTCTTTGACCCTTGAATACTATAATGGTATCATTGAAAATTAATGGGTATTCACAAAAATTCCATTTTCATAACTTATAATAGGGGATCACTTCTTCCTCTTAAACAATACACTTCGCATTAAAATTAAATTTGAACATATTTTTAAGACCTGACACACTAGGGAACACATGGATGGTAGAAATATAAGTCTAACTCCCCAAGACAACCTTAAATAGGCTATGGGTTAATGACTAGAACCAAGTGGGTATAACACACACATGGGAGGCCTTACCATAAGGTAGCTACACAAACACATATCAAAATAACCATACAATGGAAAAGGTAAAATATAGAAGATACCATAGTAAATGCATACATATATATTTCACATCAGTGTATAACACAAGTGTTGTAAATCATAAGGCCCAAATACAAACTCACTAAAACTATAAAATGAGTCCAACATGCTGGGAAGGACGGAACTGCTATCAAAAGAAACACTTGGTATGAACCTTGGTATTTATATATCAATTATGCCTTTCTTACTTCTAATCTACCTAAGAATCCATCAAAAGTCATTCATTTTTCATAATACATTACATTTCTTGACATAGCCTATACAGGGGTGAGTAAATACATACCTAGTAGGACACCCCAGAATCCAAAAATAGAAATAATCAAGAGAGTAGTCAGATCATCATCATAAATGAATTTTAATAAAAATATATACCACATAAAAAAATTGATATATACTCAAAATAGACACTAAGTATCAAGGTAATTCCATATCCATACTTCTAACCTATGGTTTCTGCTCGAGGCTTCAACGTAACACTAATATAGGATAACTCACCCAACAATTCTAATAACCTTGATGGAACTCATTAGAGAGGTCATTCTCATCAGGTATAACCTTAAATTAGTACAATCTCAAATGATGATTATATTTATAGGTAGGGTATGGAATGCTTGGAAAATGAGTAATATGATTCTGGACCCAACCAATATACAAGGAAGTTATAGAGGAGCACACTCCATGACAAATATAGGGATTACTAAACGCTATATGGGACTTGTTATAACAACCTTTCTCTTCAATAAACACTTAAACCTGATTTATTATATAAACATGAACTTTATACAACTCTGGGGATTGATACCTCTAGTGTATTGGGAAATTTAGAACATTACATAACAACTTAAAACATAAAATACAACATCTTAATTGAGAACTTATTTTACATGACCACAACATTCCTTCGTACTTAGCATTGTGTGGGATAACCTGAGGGCATGCATAAAAAAGTATGATCTATAAAGCCCAGTAAGGGAGTAAACAAGGCATAACATGAAGAATACAATACATGTTAGGAAATAGGAATATCAATGGATCATAAGAGAAACATGAAAATAAAGGAACGATATATCATGATTATCATAACATGGATATGTGGAAACAACATTTAACATGATATTAGCATGATCCAAGGATCATTGCACATGGAGCATGAGTAAACCCTCATTAAATTTGAATTTCCATGAGTAAAAACTCATTTCACTTGAATTAGCATGATTAAAGCCTCATTTCACATAGTGTATCATGATACTTTTCTTTACCCAAAGAATTAGAGTGCTATCAGGACACACCCATTATAAACATTTCCTTTCATGCATAAGTGTGCCACACGAATCATATAAACTAAAATCATTCAACATCCTAATTTACTCCATGATAAAGTAATGTGGAATACATACATGAAATTAAATAATCAATATATATATATATTCATAAAGTTTAGTACCATTAATAGAGAAATGGGTATGGTATTCACTACACGATGATATGGCTTGGAGAAACGTGGTGCAATTTTAGCAGTATAACGACATGACATAGTGATTAATAAAAATGGTTGGTGAGAGAGAAATGGAAATCTCTTCATATTTAAAAAAAATGGATAGTAATGGGGTCATGTAACATAATATCCCAACATATGTAATGGATTCTAGATGCATAATATAATAGAATTTCTTGAATGTAATGAGGAGAGAGAAATCCCTTACAGAATTTCGTCATGGTAACGGGTGTACATGGGAGGAATTAATGAGAGATAAAAGTGTATCACATCATTCAAACATAAGTAGGAAATAATAGTTGAGGTTTTAAATCATACCCAAACATTTTTAATTGAAAATTAAAGGTCAAAACAATATAAGGAAACTTGGACATAAATAAGGACAGAAGGAAAGTGAAGATCCCATACTTGGATGTGTGATCCCAAATGATTGGTAGAGGCCTGAGAGAGGTTTCTTGGGAGAATGGGGATAGTTGGTACGATTATAGAGAGAGGATGAAAGATTTAGGTCTATCTCAAAATGGTTTTAGTGAATAGGAATGAGATATTGAGTGGGTTTATATAGGAAAGGAGTCGGAATTCTTTATTATTTAGGTTTTGGACACTACACATTAAACTAATCAAAACCAAAAACCATCCCATGGTTTTTGCCAATGTTTTTTTCCAATGTGGATTGGAAAAAATTATCTTATAAGGACAATGTCCAAAAATATTAAAATGTTAGGATTTCTTGTGCGGAGGTGAGTCACACTCTCAAGCAAATCATTTTAAAATGTTAAAATGTTTTATAAAACATAGATGGTCCACTAAGGCATTGTAAAATAAATAAAACAAATATAAAATCAATTTATTTTAAAGGTAAAACATATATTTTCTGAATAACCCTTATATAGTATTTTATTACATCACTATTGGGTCATTATGATGTCACAAAACCCATTATATATTTAAACGGTATTTAATTTTTACCCAAAAATTCGAATGTCTCATAAAATTATGAAAAAATAACCATTGGATAATTTCAACATCATGATTTGAGAAATAATATTCATTGTATCTAAATAATTTTCTAAATATATTACTTTTTACTTTTAAAATAAAAACTGACATTTATCAAAAACTCATGGGTTCTGAGGAAAACATCATTCAAACCTTAATAAAAATTACATTTATATTCATAAAAATTATATAATCATATATATTTAATAAAAATTAATTTACTATTAATATTTTATTAAAATATTATTTAATTCAAAAATACATTAATTCATCAAAATACATTTCTTAATTGAATTTAAATATAACTAAAAATACTATCGTTGCTTTAAAACCCATTTACAAAGTAACAATAATAAAATGAATGTTTATTCATTATAGAAAAATAATGCACATAATAATAGTTATAGGGTCTTGTTTCATAACCCCTTATAACACTCGCATAAGTCCTAATGGTAAGGTGTGTAATGGTGAAAAACTCTTGGGGCGGCTCAGATAACATTGCTCGAGTGGTAATCTCTATTAACCTCTACTTATATCAAAGGCGATTCCATTCAACCTTAATGTGTTGAAGCTCAGCTTGGTATTGGTCAAGAAAAAAATCCCATTGATGCTACCTCCTTTTCGAGCTCTGACAAATGGACTTCTTATGGAGCAATTCTACTGGATGGGACCATCGATTCCTTTTTCTGAGTAAATTGGATTTTCTAAATCCCTATATTTATACTAATCATGGGATAATTGTTCAATGGATATGTTAGAAATGATAACAATTCTTAACGGTATTTTAAAATCCAAAACCATAAAACCAAGTAATTTCATATGTTTTATATAACCATTTTACATAATAATACATTTAATTGGATCAAGAGGAATTTTCATTAATAAAAGTTTGAGTCGTAACAATATTCCCCCATTAAGAAATTCCACCCTCTAAATTTCCTTTTCCGACACTAAAAAAGATGAGGGTAACTCTACATCATCACTTCCTCCGATTCACATGTTGTTTCTTCAGACTTGTGGTTTCACCACAACACCTTGATGAGGGGAATTTTATTATTTTTTATAACATTTTCCATATGATTTAAGATCTTCACCAGATTCTCTTCATAGGATAGGTCATTGTACAATGGTACCGCATCTAGATTGAGTACATGTGATGGGTCAGGTATGTACTTCCTCAAGAGTGATACATGGAATATTTCATGCACTTGAGACAAGTTTGGTGGGAGTTCTAGTTGATTGGCCACTGCTCCAATATGATCAAGGATATCAAAAGGACCTATGTACCTTGGAATAAACTTTCTATTCTTCCCAAATCTCATAACTCTCTTCCATGGTGATATGAGGAAGAATACCATGTATCCAACATCAAACTCTAGGTCTCATCGACGATTATCAGCGTAGCTCTTTTTTTGACTCTGAGCAGCATTAACGTGCTTCTGGATAGTCTTAACCTTCTCCACCACTTCTTCAACAATTTCTAGAACTAGTAGTTTTTTTCTAACAATCTTCATCCCAACATGTTGGTGTTCTACTCCTCTTCTTATAAAGGGCTTCACAAGGATCCATTTGGATGCTTGAGTGGAAACTGTTATTGTAAGAGAACTCAACTAGAGGAATATATTGGTCTTATCCTCCTTTGAAGTCCATTGAAAATGATCTCAAGTTTTCCTCAAGTGTTTGGATAGTTCGCTCAGATTTTCCATCAGTTTGAGGATGATAAGTTGTACTGAAGTTCAGATCAATATTCAGAGTGTGTTGGAGAATCTTCCAAAACATAGAGTCGAATCATGGATCTCGATTGGATACAATTTATAGTGGTACTCTATATAGTATTACCACTTCTATGATGTATATATGTACCATTTGATATAATTATAAATCCTCTCGAATTGCAATGAAGTGTGTAGTCTTTATAAGATGATCCACAACAACCCAGATATAATTGTTTCCTTTGGACATATTCAAAAGTCAGGTGACAAAGTCCACTGTGAGGTTCTCTTATTTCCTTGTTGGTATGGGTAATGGTTCCATTATCCCCTTAGACTTCTTCCTTGCAACCTTCACTTGCTAACACACTAGGAACTTTGATGTATACTCGGCGATCTCCTTCTTCATGTTATCCCACCAATAATGCTCTTGGATATCTCAATACATATTTGTGTTTCGTGGGTGAATGGAGAAATTTGAACAATGTGCATAATCCGAAATTTCATTCTTTAACTCCAGATTCTATGGAACACATAGTCTTAAACAAATTCTCACAATTCTTTCTTTATTAACATTGAACTCCAAGGATTTCCCTTTTTTTAATAGTTTCCACTTTCTTCTGAATTTTCGCATCATCCTTTTGAGAATCCTTTAACTTTTTTAAAAATACGGGTGAACAATAATTTGTGAAAGGATTGATGATGTTACCTTATTTATGATTCCCATGTCAATCTTCGTCAAATCTAAGAAGATTGGATCTTTTTAAATTCTCATCAATGAAAGATTTGTTGGATCATTTCTATATTGATCATATTCCACTTTGTCCACTTTCTCAGGGTGGAAATGGATTGAGTAGTCATAGTCTTTGATCAGCTCTAACCATCTGCTTTGGAGCATATTCAGCTCTTTCTATGTGAATATATACTTTAGGCTTTTCTGATCCATATGTATTTGAAACTTCTCCTCAAAGAGTTAATTTCACCAAATATTTAAATCTATGATTACTATATCGAACTCCAGATCATGTGTTGGATAGTTTTCATGAAGAACATTCAATTACCTTTAATCATAAGAAATTACTTTTTCATTTTTCATCAATACACATCCCATGCCCTTCTTCAAATCATCACTGAATACCACAAACAATTCTTCACTTGTGGGAAGTGTGGGCACAAGCACAGTGATAATCCTCCTTTTCAACTCCTTGAATCTATCTTCTCATTCATCACTCCAAGAAAACTTGACTCCCTTCTGAGTTATCTTGGTATTAGGGTTTGACAATCATGAGAAATTTCTCACAAATCGATGATAATATCCAGCTAACCCAAGGAAGCTACGAATATACTTCATAGATATTGGACTCATCCATCCCCCAATTTCACTTGTATTGGACGAATCCATATATATCCCATTGCTTGTGATGGTATGACCCAATAATGAGACCTCCTTCAACCATAACTCACAGTTGTTGTACTTTGTATAAAAATTATCCCTCTGTAAGGTCTCTAGTACAATGCTTATATTCTCCCCATGCTCCTCTTTGGTTTTATAGTATATTTGAATATCATCTATCAAGACTACCAAAAAAATTTGAGGTAACCTCTAAAGACTCTATTCATCAATTCCATGATGATTGTTGGAGCATTAGTGAGTCTTAAAGACATTACTATGAATTTATAGTGCCCGTACCCTGTACGAAAAGTTGTCTTGGGGATATCCTCCTTCTTCACCCTTACATGGTAATATCCCGGCCGCATATCCACCTTGGAGAAGTATTTTTATCCCCATATCTAATCAAACAATTCATCAATTTTTAGCATATGATACTTGTTCATTATCATGATTTTTTGAGCTCACTATAATCAATGCAAAGGCACATTGACCCATCCTTCTTCTTGATGAAGAGGACTGGTGCACCCCATGGTGAAGCACTTGGGCATATAAAACCTTTATCAAGATTCTTCTATACTTGTTTATTTAGCTCCTCAATCTCTACAACATCCATTCCATAAAAATTCTTGGATATTGGAACCTCCCTAGGTATAAGATCAATCGATATTCAATATATCTTTTAGGAGGAAGACCAGAAAATTCCTCAGGAAACACTTCAATGAATTTGCTCACAATAGGCATGTCCTCAAGGATGGTTTCTTCCTTAGATTAAATCATCTGATAAATATTTTCAAGCTCATAGGGTATTAATATCCATACTTAAGATGATGGTGCTAAAGAAGATTCATCCTCCTCCTTGCACTTGTACAGAATCGGGGGTCGATTTTCCATATGGAGAGTGATTTCCCTATCACAACAATTTATGTTGTATCTATATAGGGAAATCCAATAAATTCCAAGAATTGCATCAACCTCCACTAGAGGGATTATTCCAAGGTTCTTCAAGAAGTTCAATCCCCAAATTGTGACAGGGAAGGAGTTATATTCACGAGTTGTAATAATTTCCCCATTTTACGTTCTCACCGACATCTCTAATTCCATTATGTTGGTTGTGTTGGATTTTTCTAATAAACTTGTTGGATATAAATGAATACATTGAACCATAATAAAAAATTATGTTTTGATATTCTTAAATTAAAAACTAGAGTACCTGTTTCCACTTTGTTTTTAGGGTTATCTTTGGCGGTACTAATGGAAAAAAGCTTGCCCTTGCTACCTTGGAGGTTGCTGGTTTCCTCAAAAAACAATTGGATTAGCGAACTGGTTTGTAAAGTGACCCGGTTTTTTGCAGTTGAAGAAATGAACAATGAGTTGAGGGTAGATAGAAGTCTTCTTATCCTATGTCAAATTAGATTGTTTTTCACGATGGTAATTAATGGCAAGGTTCCCTTCTCTTCCACACCAAAAGTATTTACTCATCCCATTAAAGAAATTTCTAGGGTGCTTCTTTCTGCACATTTGGAATGTGGCGTGAAGGAATTTCATAGCACCATTCGATTTATCCATCAGATCACCAGAATTAAAGTCCACTTTCTTCTTCTTATCACCATGATACCCCTATGATTAACTAATCTCCATTTTGACTTTGAGGGCCCATCAGACCATTTCCTTATAGCTATCAATGTCACAAATCGCTTGGGTTATCTATATGCTAGTTTTTATCCTACTAAAGAATCGGTAAACCATGCATTCAGGGGTAATGAAAAAGATGAAGGAGTATTGTAAAATCCTTATGTTATTTTCCTAAAACACTCTAATGGATTCTTCTTCTTTTATATTGAGGGAAAGGAACTCCCTTTCTATCTAAATTCGTACGGTGCGCAGAACATAATAATCGATTTTTTTCTAGAAATCCTCCAATTCCAACACCTCGATCTATTCCTCAGGATTCATATTTTTAATCAATGTCCATCATTGATCATAATCACCCTCCCTAAAATAAGGGGATAGAAGAACCTTCTTTTGTTTATAACGTTGAAGGATGAAGAATATATTATCAATGGGCTTGATCCATTGTTCAACAATTGTGGGATCAGATAATCTATTGAATGTAGGGGGCCTTTGTCTCCTGAAGCTCTCGATTTTGGATTATTATTTCTTCGGGGGCCGAGGGTTGAAAGTTCCTCTTTCCCCATGTTTCTATTCAAAACATGAGTTAACTGAGAGAGTATCGTGACAATTTTTTCTGATTCCTGCTTCCATC
Source organism: Viscum album (assembly GCA_963277665.1). Lineage (NCBI taxonomy): Eukaryota > Viridiplantae > Streptophyta > Magnoliopsida > Santalales > Viscaceae > Viscum > Viscum album. Next base: position 370,031,318 of record OY728146.1, read on the forward strand.
AGATTGGGCTTCTCATTCGAACAATCATCACATCAATCTTCACATCAGTTGTTATCCCGAGTCCACCTATTACTGGCCATTGGCTGGAATAAAAGGAATGTTAGGGGTAACACATAAATTAGAATCCATATACAAAAAGTTATAACTTATAAATTACATTTATTTCCTTAACTTATTAATTTATAGGATTCAATATATGTTATCCATGATATACTTAAAAACATATATTCTTAGGGTAATTTTTTATTCCCTTAAAATTTTTTCATACTAACCTTATGAATTTACAAAATAATATCACCTAGGAGTTTCATAAACAATAGTGCAACAAGACCCATTTTTATGCATTATTTCTCATTCGAGTACAGCTCAAAGTGGTGTTTTTGGGTTTTACTGCAAGATACATATGTAGCAGAGACACCTCTTTTTGTTCATATCCAGAAAAGGATGTATTATCTTGATAAACCAAATTCTCTATATTTACAAAAAATTTGGGATTGTTTTATTATACTTATTCTTATACATATTTCTTTCACTAGGTTTTTCTAATACTAATCACAATAATAATTAAACCTATCATTTGATACCAACTATAACAACCCTACTCTTTAGTAGACACTTAAACATTATTTATTACATAAAATTTCACCTAAGACAACTATGAGGATCAAAAGTTCTAGTGTCTTGGGAAATTAGGAACATTACATGACAACATAGAACATAAAATACAACATATTTATTGAGAACTTCTTTTATATGACCACAACATTCCTCCGTACTTAGTATTGCATGGGATAACCTGAGAACATGCATAAAAAAGGGTGAGCTATAAAGCCCAGTAAGGGAGAAAAAATTCATAACATTTAAAATACAATACATGTTCGGAAATTGGAATATAAATGGAGAAAAAAGAAACATGAACATAATGGCACAATATAGCATGATTATAATAACATGGAAATGTGGAAAAAACATTTAACATGATATTAGCATGGGCTAAGGCTCATTTCACATGGAGCATGAGTAAACCCTCATTGCACTAGAATTAACATGAGTAAACCCTAATTACACTTGAATTGGCATGAGTAAACCCTTATTTAACATGGTTTATCATGATACTATTCTTTACCCAATGCATTGGAGCGCTATCTGGGTGCATGCCTTTATAAACATTTCATTTCATGCAAAATTGTGCCACATGGATCATATAACATGGAATCATTCAAAATCATAATTTATTCCTTGATAAAGGAATGTCTGATACATACATGAAATTATTTAATCAATAATTATATGTTCATAAAGGTGAATACCATTTATAGAGAAACGAGTATGTTATTCACTAAATAATGATTGGCTTGGAGAAAAGTGGTGCAATTTCAGCCGCCTAACGGCATGACGTAATCATTCATAAAAATCGTTGATGGGAGATAAAGAAATATATAATAAAATTATCAATAAATTGATATTAAGTGGGTCATGTAACATAATATCCCAACATATTTAATGGAATTTAGATGAATAGTATAAAATAATTTCTTGAATGTATATGAGGAGAGAGAAATCCCTTACAGAATTTCGACATGGTAATAAGTGTACATGAGAGGAATTAATGAGAGAGAAATGGATATACCATAATTGAAACATAAGGAGGAAAGTATAGGTGAGGTGAAAAATCATACCCCAACTTTTTCATGGGAAAAATAAAGTGGCATAACAAAATAAGGAAACTTGAGAATAAATAAGTAAGGAAGGAAAGTGAGGATCCCTTACTTGGAAGTGTGATCCCAATGCCTGGGGAGAGGCTTGAGAGAGGATTATTGAGAGATTGGGGCACCTTGGTAGGATTATAGAGAGAGGATGGTAGAGTTTGGTCGAGCTCTAAATGGTTTGAGTGAAGAGGAATGGGAGATTGAGTGGGTTTATATAGGGAAAGAGAGAGAATTCGTTATTATTTAGGTTCTGGACCCTACACATTAAACTAATAAAAACCACAAAACATATCATGGTTTTCACCCAGTTTCTTTTACAATTTGGATTGGGAAAAAAATATTATATGGCCAATGTCCAAACATATTTAAATATTAGGCTTTCTTATGTGGAGGTGAGTAACACTCTCAAGGAAATCATTTTAAAATATTAAAATGTTTTATAAGACTTGGAGGTTCCACTAAGGTACTGTAAAACAAATAAAACAAATATAAAATCACATTATTTTAAAGATAAAATGTATATTGGATGAATCACCTTTTTATAGTATTTTATTACATCACTATTGGGTCACTATGCTGTCATAAAACACATTATATATTTAAACGGTATTTATTTTTTGCCAAAAAATTCAACTATCTGATAAAATTATGATAAATCCACCATTGGATAATTTTAACATCCTAATTTGAAAAATAATATTTATTTTATCTAAATAATTTACTTAAATATGTGAATTTTTACTTTTAAAATAAAAACTGACATTTATTCAAAAATTCATGGTTTTGATAAAAACATCTTTCGAACGGTAATAAAAATTACTATTGTATTCATAAAAATTATAAGATAATTTATATTTAATAAAAATTAATTTATTAACAATATTTTATTAAAATATTATTTAATTAAAAAATCCATTAATTCATCAAAATAGTTTTCTTAATTGAATTTTAATATAACTAAAAATACAATCTGTGCTTTATAAACCATTTACAAAGTAACAATAATAAAATGAATGTGTATTCATTATAGAAAAATAATTCACAAAATAATAGTTATAGGGTCTTGTTTCATAACCCCTTATAACACCCTTATAAGACCTAAGGGTAAGGTGTGTGATGGTGACAAACTCTTGGGAAGGCTCAGATAACATCGCTCGGATGGTAATCTCTATGAACTTCTGCTTCTCTTGTAGGTGATTCCGTTCAATCTTAATGTGTTGATGCTCATTTGGGATTAGTCAAGAACAGAGACTAGTGATGCAACATCCTTTCTAAGCTCTGAAAAATAGGCTTCGTATGGAGTAATTCTACTAGATTAGGTCATCACTTCCTTTTTTGAGTAAATTGGATTTGATAAAGCCCTATATTTATACGAATCATGTGATCAATGTTCGAAGACTATATTAGAAATGGTAAAAATTATTAATGGTATTTTAAAATCCAATAACATAAAACCAAGGAAGTACATATGTTTTATATAACCAATTTACATAATAATACATTTAATTGGATTAAGAGGAATTTTCAGTAATAAAAGTTTGGGTCATTACACTTCTCCCATAAAGGGGATCACACCCTATTCCCAGGATATCTTAACTCATTTTACATTCAAAGGGATGGTCTATGGGAATAAAACCTAAAGAAATTTTTCCAATCTAAATAGAACGAGGGCATAAAACTACCCTGTAAATAGTATTTGGCATGTATAAGGGAATACATGGTGTTTCAGGTATACCTTAGTTCTTCCCATATACTCTAAATTATTCCCAAGAATAGTAGAACATTATCGAGTATCATGATTTCCTCAAGTACCTGGCTATATTTGGGTACACTAGTTGTGTCTAAGTACTAATTCATGTATGTGTACTCTAGTAAAACCTGTTTCCCTAGATGTGTTTGGGTTCGTAGGCCCTATCCACGCACCAGGTCATGTCTATGTAATCATTACATTCCCATGTACCCGAAGAGTAAATTATAAGTATCATGGAATGGGACACACAGTGTGTGGTAGGTCCCACATAAATCATGCTATTTTATTTCAGTAAAACATGAGTTATCGCAACCATGGGACTACACAAAGTGTGTTCAATACACTACACTCTATGTATGTTGAGTTCTCCATAACTTTATAGTTTTCCATGTAGTTCCACTAAAACCTTTTACACCTCATGTTCAACCACCAAATCCATTGAAAAACAGGGATCTAGTCTTGTCTATTGTTATCCATCACTGATAAATGGACTATGGCCACCAATTCACTCTAGAATTTTCTTTCATCACCCAACATATCGAAAATGCCAAGCCTGAAAACCGGCCTCCTCTAATCCATCACTGAATCATCCATCACCGTCATCATACATTAATAATCTCGTCAGTATTTCATCTGTATCTATGTAAATGATCCATTATTCAAAATATAAAAAAACAATGCCCAATCTATAGGTATTTATTGAACCTACATCGAAATGAAATTCTGATGATTAACATATGAAAAACATAGGTATAAAATGCACAAAACACCAAAAGTGAGAATGAATTTTATCCATTGTTTTGATTATATTACATTATTTGATGAGGGAAACTATGAAATTACAAGAGTACAGATGGATAAATGAAGAAATATCCATTCTTAATTTTAAGAATATAAAAACATCAAATTCAATCAACCATTGATCATTGAATCAATTTATGTTGGGTTAATTGATTCACGTTCAACATTTGATAATAAAAAGTGATTAATACAAATAAAAAAATTCCATACCTTGATTATTGATCAAAATATTTTGAAGAACGGTTCCACGATGTTGATGTTTATGAGATCCAAAAACTCTTTCAACACACTGATCACTTCCCCACTATCTGTTGTTTTCCATCCAAGAACTCTCCTCCAATAGATCCGCTCAACTCCCTAGGGTTATGGGGATAACCCTATATATTTTCCATAACTGGGAAATAGTTCATATTAGGTTTTGGGTCACATAATAAATAAATAATAAATAAATAAATAAATTTATTTATTTGTATTCCCATGATTCCTCTTAAGGCAAACACCCACCTTGCATAAGGGTTAAGTCACACCTAGGGTAATACCCACATTTTGGATTTAATGGAGGTCTTATATTTCCCATAAAAGGCATTTTTTAAGATTTATTTAATTATTTTATAAAAATGTTCCATTTTTGATTTAATATATTTATTATATTCACTATGTCAATATCGAGGCTCCTTCGGACCCAGAACCCACGATGACTCAACACCTAACTTAGAAAATATTCTTTACAATATTTAGATGTCTTACAAGGAAAAAATATATTTATCACATTCTCCTCACCTTATGAATTTTTGTCTTGAAAACTAAAATCCCACCCAAATAGATGATGGTATTGAGCCTGTACCTAGTTCTACTTCTCATAGGTGATATCTTGAATATTCACTTGTTTCCTCTAGATATGCAGTAAAGGAATCACTGACCCATGGAGTATCTTCTCTAGAAGATCCTTGCTATCCACTGGGTACTATGAAAATTTACCTCTATCATCGATTCCCATCTCTCCAAAGTCGATAACATGTGATGGATTTTGAATATTCCTCCTCATATATGACACATGGAAGAAATATTTTACGTGGTCTAACTATAGTGGTAAGGCCAAATAGTACATGTAACACCCCGGGATTTTATGAAAAATATTATTTTTAATTTCATTAATGTCTTGTGTTGTACGCTACACCAAAAGGATCTTGCATGACACGCATCCCTGACTTGGCTTTCATTACATGCAATAAAGACCTTCCTCGATAGCGTGTGTAGTACGCAATACCGAGCTTCACTAAACGAGATATTATTATAATATTATTATGAACTAGCCATTATGAATAGTAATAACCACATTTTGAAATTTTGTAAATTTCATCTTTCAAAATGGACTTCATTTTTGGATTCGGAATATCGAAATTAGGATAGGGTGAAATTTTGGTATTTTTCTGAAAACTTTCAATTTTTGATGAATAGTGAAAACACTGGGTTACTATTTAAAACCCGACTATTTATTTAAATAATTTTTTATTTTATTTAAATTTATTTTATGTCAAAATTGACACATAATACCTATATAAGTTCAATGTAATTTATTGGAGTCATTTTATAATAATTTTAGATATATAAAAATTTTATTGAACTTTTGACCGTCTTTTACCCACCTCCTAGGAGAATTTTCCAAATTTACATAAAACTTAATTTTACCACTTTTGTGAACAGAATTTCAAAAACCTGAAAGGCATGGTTGATTTCAGTAAGTAAAATGTGGTTCCATGAGATGAAAATAATTTTTGGTGAATAGTAACTTTTTACTTTTATTTACCATGGTTAAAAGTAAATAGGGTTATTAAGGGTAAAAATGATATTATTATTACCCTAACACATGTCCTAATTCTATTGGATAAATGTAATTAGATCAAAAACCAACCTTATAAATAAAATATGACCATTTATTCCCAGTTGGATTAGATTAGGACATTTAATATTAATTTATTTAAAGAAGGGTTAAAATAGTTAAAATCAAAGTTTAATAAGTAAATAATTTTTAATATAGGGTTATACATAAGATAAATTAGACTATAAATATTCATTAGAAAGATAAAAATAGTTCCTACATAATGGTATTTTATCTATAATTTTTAGACATTAAATAATTTAATTTATGTTTTACACAATGATGATGTAGTAATTACCTAATTAATGAAATATTGACATAATTGATGTTATAAATACCCAAATAAATGTAATCTGAGGCATTTTATGAATTCCAATAATTTTCTAGGTTACTATGACATGTTAGTATTGATTTAATTATCGTTATTTTAACCAATCATTCTGTTATGATTTTCACAAAAATCAATTACCAAATAGTGTCAAAATTGACATAAAATAGTTTTTAAAATAAATATTATATTATTAATTGTTATTTTATTCATAAAAATCTAAGGTTCGTCCAAATGACTTAGATAATGTTATATATATTAATAATAAACAACTTGGGGTTCGTTTGGGTTGTTATAGTAAGATTATTAACCTTATAGTGTAAGAAACCAAGAAGACACGGTAAAAGTAAACTTATTTAACTTAAGGTTAAAACTAAATGATAAGGTTAAAATAGAAACCTAAACGTGTCTAAATTATATTGTATGAGAGTATTTCTACCCATCTCCACCTTACCTTATAAATAACTCAATTTGGAGCTATTAAAAACCGAATATGACTTTATAATAAAATAATATTTTTAGTTTTTCCAAAGGTGCCCCTCTCCTCCCTTATAAAAGGGCATCTCCTCCCTCTCTTCCTCACACCACTTTGTGCCTTCAAGCTCGGCCAAACCCTGTCAAATTCTCTTCTCCACTTCCATATAAACATCCTAGAGGTTATGGTTTTATTCAAAGACTAATTTTAGTTCCCTAAGAGGAGGTCTCAAAGAGGCGCTTCAAAGAAGAGGTAATGTCTGTTACCGATTCTTTCAACTTTATTTCTTCTTCCAATTCTACTTTTTTAGTTGTTTCATTATGAGGTAATAACATCATTATAACTAATATACTTATAAGTTCTTACAAGTATTAAACAACCATATTTCACCATCTATCCATCCTATGGAAAACAAAATCACCGCGCGTGAGAACGTACGGAATACCGTCTTCACGCCGTGGTGTAATCTATTTTCCACCACCACCTTAATTGGATGGGTATAATGGTGAAAGTAATGAATATATATGATTATTGTAGAGTGATATTTATTTTTTAATATTATACATACAATTTAATATAATTCCACGATCTTGGGAATGATATTATCGATCGTGCGTACGTACGGACTACCGTCTCCACGACGCGATGAGATTCACTCTCCATGTTAACAATTCATGAATGATTATAAAGTATATATAATAAGTAATCATTAATTATATGACATAACAATTCTACTGAATTTATGTATATATATATATTTATTTATGTCATCTACTTAATTCCATTCAATTCAATAAGGAAACAAAAACAGTGTTCATGCGTACGTACGGCCAACCGTCTCCATGAACGGTGTATTTCATTCCATTTATAAATATATTATATATATGTATATTATGAATATATATTATATATAAATCATGTTTTACATTCTGGATGTAATTAATCATGATTTAGGTAATCATATGAATAATTACACGTTAAAACACGAACGACAAATGAAACGATTTTACCCAAAACGCTACTTTAACATTAATTTACAAAAGAACGGGTAATATAAAGTCATAAGTGAACCATATATGATATAATAACAATTAATATGATTTTTTAATAAGTCAATTACATTATTTAAATCATTATACAGGAGTTTTGGATACGTACGAAGCATATTAGACCTAAGGTACGGGATAATTATTCCAATCTCGTTCTTATCTGAGATTGTTTATTCGTAAGTATTCACTGGGGTTATTGTTATCATCCATGTCCATGTTTTCTAAAAGTGTTTTCATGTATTTTTAAAGGCCTTTTTACCCAATTTTTTCCTTTTACTACATGGTATGAAAGGAATCTTTCTTTTGTTTATGTTACGAGGTACTTTTTGACTTTTCCGGCAAAAGTACGAAAAGAATGTTTTTTAAATTATATGGCATGAATGGATTTTTACGGTTTCCTAACACCTTATTTTCATGAAGATTCCTCCAAAAGATTTCATGAATATTTTCAACAAAATACTTTTCATTTAAAATTGGATGACATTTTGTGAAAAGAAAATGATTTTGAAGAAGAAAGGATATTTTCCTCAAGAATTCATTTCATGTGTTTTATCAAAACCATTTTTCATATAAGATGACATTATTTCATATGTGTATGTTTCAAGTATCATGTATATATGGTTTACATGGTTTCACTTTTCTTATTATGAAATGATATCCATTTATTTTATATGGATTATGTGATGATGGGATGATGTTTGTGAAACCCATTTTATTCGTTGGGTTATTATGAATAATGTATGTTTATTTTGTGTCACAAGTAAGAATGATTTCATTATGAGATGGGTGGGACCTATATCTCCCTCAAATTAATTGCGTAAAGATTTATATCTCATGAGATAGACATGGCTGGAACGGCGAGTTAAACCAGTTCAGTAATACAGGACTGGAATGAGGAGTGAACTCGATTCAGAAAGGGACTTTGTCCACTAAGATGGTCTTGGAAGCAATGCCTTGGCTACTATGGAAATAATGTCATGTGCATAATGGTTTCCACAATTACATGTTTTATTCCCATGATATTTTATCATTATTGATGTTCCCTTATGATATATGCCTTACGTACTTCCAAGATTCATATCTTTGCTCAAGATTTTGATGTTTAGATTTCATGTTCAAGTTTTTGCATTCAAATGTTTATGGATTGTTTTATGTTCTCTATGTTTACCCTTACTGGGCATTTGAGCTCACCCCATTTTTTATTTTCTTTTCCCCAGGATATAAAGAAAGGTATTAGGTAAGAAAAAAATGGAAGATCTTTGTTGGAATATGTTGAAGATCTTTCACCACGATTAGAAGATTTTATTCCGAGTTTCCAAAGACACTAAACTATTATGATCTTTGTGTGTCTGTTTTTGTTATGTATTAAGTATTCCACAAAATTAATTTTTTGTCCATGTACTTCATGATTCGGGTCTCTACAGTTGGTATCAGAGGAAAGGTTTAGTCAACCTTTGGAAACTAGGATGCGAGAACTTTAGTGAGATCCCTAGAGATATTTCTAAGGTACGTCTAGGGATGTCCCTAAGGTTAAGTATAAGTAAAGGTTATAGTACTAGAATTATGGTAAAGATATTAGATTAAACCTAAGATGTTAGATATTGAATGTACTCCACCTTTATTATGATTTTTTCCTCTCACACTATTCTTTTTGGCTTTTAGAAAATGTCTTGAAACAAGATGATTCACGATAATGGAAGATATAATGGACAATGGAATGATATTCTTCTTGACCAACCAAATGAAATGGGATTTGGAAGTACAAAAATAATTATCATGACGAATCATAAATCTCATAATATAATCAATAAACTCAAATTTGGTAAGTTTACTGACTCGGCTAATAAGAGAAAGATGGAGTTTCATGATGATCATAGAGGAAAGAAAGTTCAATTTCCCCTATGTAAATCATGTGGGAAGAGGCACTAAGGAGAATGTTTCAAAGGAACTAGAAGATGCTTTTGGTGTGGAAAAGAAGGACACAAAGCCAGTAAGTGGAAATGAGAAGGTTCAGTTAACACCATGGACATGGATAATGGTATTTCTATGACATCAACAATGATTAGATGTTTTAAATGTGGAATGTACGGGCATTATGCAAACCAATTCCCTAAGGGAAAATCTCATGAAGATAATTAGCATGGTCATGTGGGTAGTATTTATGTGGATGTTGATGAGGAGACTACAAATGATATATGATCTGAAAGAATTGTTGAAGCTCAGTCAGTTGTTTTAGAAGGTAGTGGAATGATTGTATGTTTATCGAGAGTTATGTTGTATAGTTAATGGTACTATGGAATAAAGAATCATCTAAGGATTGTTACACTGTTGTCTTTCCTTAACTTTTGAAAGTATATTATGAATGGTACCAGTGACCATGAAAGGTTATTCAGATATGTTTGAAAAGTAGATGATATGCGCATAATGAAGGGATAAGGAGAAAATTAAATGTTTGATAGTATTCATGAGCTCATGACTGATATAAGGAGAAGGTTATATCATGGTTTGAGTATATAGAATTTTTCGAATTTGGTTTGTGGAAAGAGTTAACTTTAGATAGTATTCATGTTTTAACTAAGGTTTAATGGGTATTAATTTTTCAAGAGAATACATGATTAAGGTATTCACATGATTGGAATGTGACCAACAAGATATATGGGGGATAAATGATGGTTGGTTGATGACATTTCAAGTAATCATTTTCTTTATACTATGAGCTTGGACCGAAGTATTTTAGATAAAGATTGGAATGGATTATGTTGGACATAAGTTAGTATTGTTTAAGGATAGAACTTTTTTCGATATTATTGATGGGATGTTACAGTAATGTAGTGTTAGAAAAAGGACAACCTGCAGGACGGGCGATACCCCATCGCGTCGGACAAGGCTGTGGGAATCAAACCCACAACTGAAGTGCGACTGGCCTTTATCACCTACCATTGGCCTATATGAAGTCCCTGTTTAGTATAAACTAGTTTTATTATATTAAGCAGTATGATATATGAAGTATAAGTCCATTTTAGGAACCATATATGATTAATCTCACTATAGATGGACTTATGTATTTTTGATAACTTTTATAACCTTTTGTTTGAGACAGATGGAATGAGCCGTCATTCACGAATAACAAATTCAACATCATTTCTTTAAGAGATGAAGTGGATATTTTTCTAGGCACGAACAACAGTGAGATTGTACCAAAATAAAGTAAGTATTCATTCTAATTCAAATTCTTCAACTTTAGGGAAATGATCTTGAAAACAAAAAATGTTTTCCTAGTGCCCTTATATCCGATGAATCAGATGGTACCCTAGATCATCACAAATATATGGCTATGTGATTGTTGGCTTTTTCATAGCCATGTTCTCTACCAATATCCATCAGAACATGATGGTAAGATTTTTCTTCCATATCCATATTTTCACCTATGTTCTCCTACGCGAAAACACATTGATAAGTTAATTTGCGTAACTGTTATGTTTCATACTTTAGTTTTTAAAGCCAAGTTTTGGTATTCCTTTTTACGATGTGGGTTTCTATTAAAGAAACTTTCAAGTAGTAAACCATTTATAACCCTGATGAATTTCGAGGGAAAAATTCATTTTAAAGGGGGTAGAATGTTAGACCCCGAGATTTTATGAAAAATATTCTTTTTAATTTCATTAATGTCTTGTATTGTACTCTACACCGAAAGGAGCTTGCACAACACGCATCCATAACTTGTCTTTCATTACACGCAATATATACCTTCCTCGATAGCATGTGTAGTACGCAATACCGAGTTTCACTAAATGAGATATTCTTATAATATTATTATGAACTAGCTGTTATGAATAGTAATAACCACTTTTTGAAATTTTGTAAATTTAATCTTTCAAAATGGACTTCATTTTTGGATTCGGAATATCGAAATTAGCCTAGGGTGAAATTTTGGTATTTTTCTGAAAACTTTCAATTTTTGATGAATAGTGAAAACACTCGGTTACTATTTAAAAATCGACTTTTTATTTAAATAATTATTTATTTTATTTAAATTCATTTTAGGTCAAAATTGACACATAATACCTATATAAGTTCAATGTAATTAATTGGAGTCATTTTATAATAATTTTAGATATATAAAAATTTTATTGAACTTTTGACCGTCTTTTACCCACCTCCTAGGAGAATTTGCAAATTTACATAAAAAATAATATTACCGCTTTTGTGAATAGAACTTCAAAAATCCTAGAGGCATGGTTGATGTTAGTAAGTAAAATGTGGTTCAATGAGATGAAAATAATTTTTGGTGAATAGTAATTTTTTACTTTTATTTACCACGGTTAAAAATAAATAGGGTAATTAAGGGTACAAATGATATTATTATTACCTTAACACATGTCCTAATTCTATTGGATAAGTTTAATTCGACCAAAAAACAACCTTAAAAATAAAATATGACCATTTAGGCCCACATGGATTAGATTAGGACATTTAATATTAATTTATTTAAAGAAGGGTTAAAATAGTTAAAATCAAAGTTTAATAAGTAAATCATTTTTAATATAGGGTTATACATAAGATAAATTCGACTATAAATATTAATTAGAAAGATAAAAATATTTCCTAAATAATGGTATTTTATTTATAATTTTTAGTCATTAAATAATTTAATTTATTTTTGACATAATGATGATGTAGTAATTATCCTGTTAATGAAATATTGACATAATTGATGTTATAAATACCCAAATAAATGTAATATGATACATTTTATGAATTGAAATAATTTTATAGGTTAATATGACATGTTAGTATTGATTTAATTATATTTTATTGAACTAATAATTCTGTTATGAGTTTCACAAAAATAAATTACCAAATAGTGTCAAAATTGACATAAAATAGTTTTTAAAACAAATATTATATTATTAATTATTATTTTATTACTAAAAATCTAAAGTTCTAAAAAATGACTTATATAAGGTTATATATATTAATAATAAACAACTTGGGGTTATTGTGGCTTGTTATAGTATGGTTATTAACATTATAGTGTAAGAAAACAGGAAGACACGGTAAAAGTAAACTTATTTAACTTAAGGTTAAATCTAAAAGATAAGGTTAAAATAGAAACCTAAACTTGTCTAAATTTATTGGATGAGAGGACTTCGACCCATCCCCAAATTATCTTCTAAATAACTCAATTTGGATCTATTAAAAACCGAATATGACTTTATAATAAAATAATATTTTTAGTTTTTTCAAAGGTGCCCCTCTCCTCCCTTATAAAAGGGCACCTCCTCCCTCTCTTCCTCACACCACTTTGGCCTTCAAGTTCGGCCAACCCCTACCAAAATCTCTTCTCCAATTTCATAGAAACATACTAGAGGTTCTGGTCTTCTTAAAAGACCAATTTTAGTGCCCTAAGTGGAGGTCTCAAAGAGGCGCTTCAAAGAAGAGGTAATGTTTGTTACCGATTCTTTCAACTTTATTTCTTCTTCCACTTACTATTTTTTAGTTTTTTCATTATGAGGTAATAAAATAAGTATCACTCATATATGGATATGTTATTTTAAGTATGAAACAACCATATTTTACCATCTATCCATCCTACGGAAAATGAAATTACCGCGAGTGCGTACGTACTGAATACCGTCTCCATGCCATGGTGTAATCTATTTTCCACCACCACCTTACATGGATGGGTATAATGGTGAAAGTAATGAATATATATTATTATTGTAAAGTGATATTGATTCTGTAATATTATACATACACTTTAATACAATTCCATGATCTTGGGAATGATATCATCGCTCGTGCATACGTACGAACTACCGTCTCCACAACGCGATGCGATTCACTCTCCATGTTAACCATTCAAGAATGATTATAAAGTATATATAATAAGTAATCATGAAATATATGACATAATAATGCTACTGGATTTATGTATATATATATATATATATATATATGTCATCTAACTAATTTCATTCAATTCAATAAGGAAACAAAAACAGCATTGATGCATACGTACGGCCTACCGTCTCCATGAACGGTGTATTTATTTCCATTTATCAATCTATTATATATATGTATATTATGAATATATATTATATATAAATCATGTTTTACATTCTGTATGTAATTAATCATGATTTACGTAATCATATGAATAATTAAAAGTTAAAACACAAACGACAAATGAAACGATTTTACCCAAAACGCTACTTTAACATGAATTTACAAAAGAATGGGTAATATAAAGTCATAAGTGAACCATATATGATATAATATAAATGAATAAGATTCTGTAATAAGTCAGTGACATTTTGTAAATCATTATACATGAGTTTTGGATACATACGAAGCATATCAGACCTATGGTAAGGGATAATTATTCTAATCTCGTTCTTATCCGAGATTGATTATTCGTAAGTATTCACTAGGGTTATTGTTATCATCCATGTACATGTTTTATAAAAGTGTTTTCATGTATTTTTAAAGTCCTTTTTACCCATTATTGTCTTTTACTACATGGTATGTAAGGAATCTTTCTTTTGTTTACGTTACGAGGTACTTTTTGACTTTTCCGGCAAAAGTATGAAAAGAATGTTTTTTTAACTTATACGGTGTGAATGGATTTTTATGGTTTCATAACACCTTATTTTCATGAATCTTCCTCCAAAATATTTCATGAATATTTTCAACAAAATTCTTTTCATTTAAAATTGGAAGACATTTTGTGAAAAGAAAATGATTTTGAAGAAGAAAGGATATTTTCCTCAAGAATTCATTTCATGTGTTTTATCAAACCCATTTTTCATCTAAGATGACATTATTTCATATGTGTATGTTTCAATTATCATTTCTCTATGGTTTACATGGTTTCACTTTTCTTATTATGAAATTATATCCATTTATTTTATATGGATTATGTGATGATGGGATGATGTTTATGAAACACATTTTATTCGTTGGGTTATTATGAAAAATGTATGTTTATTTTGTGCCATATGTAAGAATTATTTCATCATGAGATGGGTGGGACCTATATCTACCTCCAATGCATTGGGTAAAGATTTATATCTCATGATATAGACATGGCTGGAACGGAAAGTTAAACTGGTTCAGTAATACAGGACTGGAACGAGGAGTGAACTCGATTCAGAAAGGGACTTTGTCCACTAAGATAGTCTTGGCAGAAATGCCTTGGCTACTATGGAAATCATATCATGTGCTTAATGGTTTCCACAATTACATGTTTTATTCCCATGCTATTTTATCATGATTGATGTTCCCTTATGATATATTCCTTACGTACTTCCAAGATTCATGTCTTTCCTCAATATTTTGATGTTTAGATTTCATGTTCAAGTTTTTGCATTCAAATGTTTATGGATTGTTTTATGTTCTCTATGTTTACCCTTACTGAGCATTTGAGGTCACCCCTTTTTATGTTTTCTTTTCCCCAGGATATAAAGAAAGGTTTTAGGTAAGAAAAAAAGGGAAGATCATTATTGGGAGATGTTTAAGATCTTTCACCACGATTAGAAGATTTTATTCCGAGTTTCCAAGGACACTAAACTATTGAGATCTTTGTGTGTTTGTTTTTTGTTATGTATTAAGTATTCTGCAAAAGTAATTTATTGTCCATGTACGTCAAGATTCGGGTCTCTACAGTGCACCACCTCACCAACCCTAGGTAATGTCTGGAAAGGGATAATGAATCTCATAGATACCTAGAAAATTAAAACAAATATCTATAATTATCATTGATTAATACCATTAAAAATACATGGTCTCCCTCATCAAACTCCAAAGGCCTCAATCATCATTCTGAATTAGACTTTTGATAGATCTGTGTAGTCATCATCTTCTCTTAGACAATCTGCACCTTATCTATTTCAACTCACACCAACTGTTCTCCCATTAGTGTTAACTCACCTAGATCAAATAAACATATTGGTGACCTATAAGGTATCTCTTACAAGAACTCAAATGGTTTCATACCGATATTATAGTGATATGTGTTTCTATATAACAAATCCACCAAGGGTAGTTGATCATAGCAACTAAAACCAAAGTCTATCATGAAATTCAAAAGCATTTCCTCCGGAACATTAATGGTCAACTCTGTCTGTCCATCTATATGGGGGTTATAACTTCTTACTCAAATGACAATGATTCCTAATATCCGCATGTAATTGTCTCCATAATCATCATTTGAAAAGAGAATCATGGTCTGAAATGATCATCGAGCAAATTCAATGAAGGTAAAGTATATACTTCATGTAAAGGAATCCTAAGATCTATACTAAACTCTACTCTCAGTTGTATAGGAAGTTGGATCATGTAGTGAGTTGGTCTATGATCACAAAAATAGAATCATGTCTCATATATGATCACAGAATCCTTGACTTGAATTCCATAGATATATCATCCCACTTTTACTCTGGCACCTCAAGGGGTTGAGCTAGACCTGCTGGAACCTAGTGAATAGACTTCACCTACTAGATATTAAAGCATTGATAGTAACACTTCTCTATACTCATGTTCTTATCTCACCTTAAGAAAAAATGATAACTGTCACTTTTCATATTTTATACTCCCATATTTACAACTAATGGGGATATATGAGGTCACAAATCGAGCCGGGTAGACCCTGAACTTATTGCCCGAGTCAGCCCGCGACAAGGCCCGAAAGGGAATTCCTAGTCCCCATGGGCTGGAAACTAGTGTTGGGAATCAAAATTAAACATTTCGGGGTGATTTTGACCCTAAATAAACGAAAAATGAATAAAAAATGTAAAAATAATGAAAAAAATAAAACACTAGTATAAGAACTAAAAATAGAACTTGGCAGCTAAACAGACCTCTAAGTGACCACATGAGTCACCACCAAACACAGAAGCATGCTCGCTGCAAGAGTGATCCAAAACTAGAGGAACCTAAAACTAAAAATTAAGGTAGGTGTGAGCACTGAGATGCTCATTAGGAATTCCAAGATACAACAACTCCCTATGCCCATGCCTTTTTATAAGAAATCTAAAACATGTTGGTTTCGAAAAATTACATTATAAAATAGTGTTTTTTGTTCTTTTAAATTTTAAGTAACAAGTATGTATTCTCATGTAAATCATTTATATGTCACTACATTTTTAAAATAGGTTCCAAGAATTCATTAAAATCTCAAAATGAAAGTAAGCCAATTTAGATTAAAATATGGTTTTCAAAAATAAGACATCAAGTATGAAATGACTAAAATAGAAATCACATCACAAGAACCATGGGAAATCCCTAAGTAGAGAGTGTTAGTTAGGGACCTATGATCCTCGTACCTCAGTGAAAAATGGCATAGAAACCACAACGATATATGTTTTCATCCACGATCCACTAGTAAGGAATACACCCATAACCTAGTGGTCTCCAATCATAACAAATTTTTATTTAGTGTTGTAGCCTCAATACTGATAGACAAAACTAGGATGAACCACTTCCTTATCATCTAGAATACTAGTCCTAGTCCCCCCCTCTTATATATCTAGGTTTCTCATTGTGATCCATTTCAAGTGGTGGTGAGTTTTTATCAAGAAAGCATTATGTACTTATCATTTTATTTACTTAAACACATCCAACCTCTCACCACCAATCTCCTTCCTTAAGTGCATCCCCCCTTTTGTTGTCACACAATAATGCAGAACCCTTTTTACTTGGCACATATCACAAATCACACATTAAAAACACAAATAATTTTCGAAAACTAGGGGGTATGCCCCAAGAGAGCTTTTTCTTTTTCATAAACCATTATTAAGGTGCCAAACATGATTAATTAAATACAAGGAACATTTTTTATAACTAACCAACTGAAAGGCCAAATGCATTTAGAAATATTCATCACCAATTAAAAGCCACTTAGAAAGTCACTTTTAAAGAAAAGTCACCTAAGGCCAATGGCCATTAGAATAACATTTCAATTTCTAAAATGAAGGCATAATCATTTCTAGAAATTGCAACCAGATTTCATATCATGTGTATTTATCATAAATATAAAACATATTTTTAAAACAAGCTAGAAATTATGGAATTCAAATTAATGTTATAGGCATAGGGTACCTACCTCAGTGTGGAAAAAAACTTAACATTCATCCATTGGCACTTTCTAACTAAAATCTGCTGCTCCCCCACTTAGCATATGCACCTTAACATATATGTAAGGACACCGACCCCCTATGCACACATCTACATGGCCATGAACATGTGAAAGGGGATCCTTACATATATACTTATATTCTTATACCAATCACCACTCACATATGTATGCATTTTCATATATATACATGGGAACCTACTCATACATGTATATTCACTTATATGGATGATTATACATGTAACGGGGGAACCCGGATATAAATATATACTTTCTTATACACACGCGAGGGAGTTTCCTTAGACCAAGTGGCTCAAAACTACAAAGAAGAGTTCAACACACTACACCATAAATACTAAAAACCTTAAAACAAATAAGGACCCCAAATTTAGAGGTTGAGAAACCAAAAAATGGCATAAAATCAATAACACGGATGGTGGTGGTGAACCGAAACATCCCGAACTGCCTCACCTTCAACGATGGTTGATGGAATCCACAAGAATATGTCTCGGGGGACCATTTGCACAACCCTAAACCACAAGAAATAAAAAAAACCCAAATCAAACCCTAATATAAAGTTTAAATTAATTTATTAATAAATCATTCTATCATTTAATAAATCAAGGGAACCCAAAATCAAAATAAGAAGAGACCAATAACACAAGCATCAATCACATGAACATAAACCTGATATAAAACAAGAGGGTTCAATAAGGGGAAATAAATATCACATTAAAAATTCCAACCATGACTTCACTAAAAGGTAATAAACTCACACATTTCAAACAACCATTTGAAGTTAAATTGAAAACCCAATTTTTAAATCATTTGAGGTTCCCCCTCAATTTTAAACCAAATTCCATTTTTTAGATACCATTTTCACCCAATGAAAACCCATCCAGGAAAAGACCCATTATGGAAATTTAAAACCATAGAAAGAGAAATGAATCTCATAAAAATATTAGCACAAGTAAACATACAAATTTAAAACATAAAATAATAACTACACCAAAGAAACCAAGATAATGGGCCATGCTCCTTCTTAAACATACTCTATATTTGAACCGATTTTTAAAACCAGCTTTCCAACATTAAAATATTCCACAATTTATAAAAAAAAATATGTCTAATATTCCCAAATGATTCATTTTCAATTGAAAATATCCATTTAAATATACACACCTCAAAACCCCTAAAAACTATCTTGCACTTACCAAACTATGCCAAAAACCCTTACAACCATGTTTAGCATTCCAAACACCACTTAAATAAAAAATTGATCAATTTATAAAACATCTTACATGAATAACACAATGCCTCACTTCAAGAGACATAAAATTCACATCAAAACCCCCTTTTAAAATTAATTTCACATCCCAACCTTTCTAAAACCCCATTCCCACCGCAAAATAAATTTATGACAACTCAAAAATCATAAAACCACTAAATTAAAATTAATCCACAATGAATAAATTGAAGAATATTTACCCTAAAATCATGATGAACCCACTTACCTTGATGGAAGTGTCTAGAACTAGCCTCTATGGAACCCAAAGAACCCTAAATAATAAGAATCAATTTACCTAAATAACCTAAACACATTAGGGTTAGGTCAAATTTTACTTGGGAAATGGAGAGACCTCAAATCAGCCTAAAATGGAAGAAGAAGAGGAGAGAAAATCATACCTTGAATGATATGACCATAATTAAGTTTAAACTAGTTGAAATCCAAGCCGAAGAGGCAGCTCAAGAGGCGATGTCGTAAGTGGAAAGGGCTCAGCCAGGGGGGTCGCTAGGAGGTGAGGTCAAGAGGAGGTAGGTCGCCCGAAAGGAGTTCTGTCTAAGGGAACCTGCGAGGAGGGAAGAAGGTTCCCCAAGGAGGGGGAGGGGACCACCAGTGGGTTGTGTTAAAGAAATTGAGCATGAGGGAGGGGAGACGCAAGAAGGGGATAGGGGAGGAAGAGGGAAATTAGGGGGAAAAGTAAGAAGTAAATAAGAAAATAAAATAAATAAAATGTTAATAAATAATAATAAACCTAATAAGAATTATAATAAACTCTAATAATAATAATAATATTTGTAATAATATAACAATAACAATAATAAACATAATAATAATAATAATATTATTAACCATAATAAAATTATTAGTATTATTAAATTGTTTCCATTTATTTTATTTTATTATATTTTATTTTAATTTAATAAGTTTTTAACTTTAAGAGACCAAAGACACAAATATAAATTAAAAAAAGAACTGCAACCACAATACGCTAGGTCGGGGTGTGACATATGAAACTACTTTGAAACCTCCTATCAAAGAATCATTGGTACCATAATCCAACCTCATGAAAGGATAATGTGGTCCCAAAAATTAAGAAAATACTTTGGGAGAACATCCATTGGATATCTGAACATGTATGGTCTCATAGTCAGTGCCTCTATGATGACCCTCCAAAACATGCTGTAGACATAGAGGGGTAACTACCATCAACTAGAGGTAAGATACACCATCCTTATCCACTATGTAAAACTATAATGGGGCCAACTGCCCTGATGCATCACTCGATGATCTCAAACTTTATCGCCTATTGAGAGCATATGATACCATGTTCCCATTACAAAGTGTATATACTATCTTAAATCCATAATACTGGAGAAAATATATCCATAACCTCTATATTAAGTTTATATGATTCAATGTGAAAGTTTAATTGAGGATATTGTGGTTTTAATAGATAATAAACTACTCACCCATAATATATTATCGCTATATCATCATGGTGAAGACCACTGCTCATAGATAAAGATCATGGGTTGTATAGTTAAGCTCATGTGATATCAACTACCGAGACCCATATGAAATCACCACCTTCCTCTACATTAGAACACATACAAAACTAGTTCTAAAGGCCCTGTAAAACATTAAATACTCAACACCCTCCTATGGAATTCTTAATATCAGGTAAGACATCAACCTAGACCACAACAACTAAAATCCTATTGGAAAATCTCAATCCACATGACTGGTTTTCTCATTAATTTTTTTTAAAGTAATCATTGGTTTTTTAATCCTAGATAAATTGGTTATTAATATCTTGTAGTATCCTTCCAACCAAATGAATCTTCTTATCTCAATCACACTCATGGGTGGCTCCCAAGATAGCACTACATCAAGAATTATTAGGTACATATCTAATCCCTCTTCTGAGATGACATGTCTGTGAGAGTGGACCACTTAACTCCAGAACTAAATCTTTGAGAACATTCCATAATGTTGGTACTCAGGAAGTATGTCTATGACTATCATGAATTGTCCCATGTGCTCCTCATTTGGAACTGAATACACTAAGATGTAATCAATGAAGACTTCCATGAATTTATTAAAAGGGGATGAAATATCTATTTTATATGTACTATGAACACACTTAGGGTGTTTATTATGGAATATGACATCAGAATGTACTCATAGTGACTGTAGTGACCTCAAAATGTTTTCTTTTATATACCCACATGCCGAACTCTGCTCTGGTTATAGCTTGAACTGAGGTCAATCTTCATGAACTATTTCATCCCTCTCATCCTTTCAAAGAGGTCGTCAATTCTCAGTAATGGATACTTATCATTGAAATTCACCTGATTCGGGTGACAATAATCCACACAATACCTCAATCTCTCATTATCTTTCTTCGAAAACAGCACTGTGGTTTCCCTAGGGGTAACACAATGTCTAACAAAACCATTTATCTACAACTCATCCAACAACCCCATTAGCTTTGTAATCTCTAAAGTATCGATCCAATATACTTTAATAGGTATCGAGGATGTACCTGAGTGAAAGTTTGTACTCAAGTATATCTCTTGGTTTGGAAGTAGGCCTAACACATCCTCGGGGATGATGTCTTTATACTCCACCACCACTATTGGAAACTAGTTACTCGTTATATCTACTACTCTAAAGGTAATACGAGTCAACTGAAGATTAATTGGTTGTACCTTCATTTTTATGAGTATATCCTTATTTTTATAGACTATTATCTCATTTATGGAGGATAAAATTATCCCATCAATGTAGACAAACCATATTCTCTACCAGAAATAGTAATTCTTCACATGAACTATAGAGATCCAATCTATACCTAGAATGAAATTATAAGTCCCCGTTACTACCATGAAGAGTTATCGGAGGAATATCTCTCCTCAAATAGTTAGGTCACACAATTAAAAGAAGTGTGTGATGGTTGAATCACATCCAGTAGGAGTCTCCAAGAACAAAGGTTGAGATAAAGGATCAAATAGAATCTCTAGATCTCAAATAAGGGATATATAAAATAAATAGTTGTATACCCATATGTCTATCGGTACTAAAGATAATTTATAGAAGTCATAGATCATCGCACTAATAATCATTGTATCCTCAGGGTTATAGGACTCCACTTCTTGTATCTTCCCTCATCCATGACCACCATCACCCTTATCTTAGAGTGGACCCCTTGGGGATGGGTGTGGAAACTAATCAAATTACCATACACCTCATACTACTCTCCTAGATCCTCTTACATGTCCTGTTCCATATAGACCACCCTTATTTAGCCAGTTCCTCTTTCTAGGTGGTTCATATACTATCTCCCTATTAGCTATATGAAGGGTCAAAAATCTTATTCATGATGTCGTCGACCATCACAAGAGGATCATTGCCTCTCCCTCAGCTAACTTGAACTGCCCTATGAGCCCTGAACTATAGACCCTCAGTCCAGATACTATCTCTAAAAACACTTATCTCACATAGATTCAGGTGTCTGACATTGGCTACCAGATTCCAAATTATCTGCTCCAGGTTACCCACTACCAGCACCAATGTTTGGTGACTAATCTGCTAAGAAAATTTCCACCACCAATGCATGTTCGAGAAGTCTATCATAGATAATATTGAAAAGAGTTATCACACTATCCCATATGTCCCTATAGATTACATTATTGAATTTTTGGGATTTTAAAAGCACATATTGAATCATATTGTTGGAATGTTGTGAGAGGCCAGTGAACCTCAATGAATACGCTACAATTTTTAGTCGACACTGCTGAAGCTCTAGAAGCTCCGAGATGTTAACTACTAACAAGATATCTAGAATTAAATATTTTATGAATATATTCTAGAACATGGTTAATAAATAGTCACCTCATCATATCTATAAGTCACCCGAATCCACCATCATTCTGTATTTCAATGAAAAAGACTCAATTAAATGACCACCCTGTGATTTGGACGGGTCCTTCCAATATGAAAAACTCACGTCACTAACTTGATCCAGTGATTGGATTCTTGGGGGACTTGATCATATATAAACCTTTGGATTTTATGTCTTTAAAACTCATAAATTTCACTTATACTACACACATACTAAACTGGTACTACTGATGCAACCTGATTCTCAACGGGGTTTATTAAGACTAGAAAACCACACAGAGGTACCACCTCTTATACATAACCTTATACTAGAGCCTCATCACTAGGAGGATCATCCTCATGATCCTGAAACAGAATTCTAATCAACTTTTATTGTGGAGGAATCCTAAAATAGATAGGACTTTCCTTGCTCAAAAGTTATATTTAGAGAGCTAACTCAAAAAATTTCACGTAAACCACCACACATTCCTATATGAATCTTGTACCAATGTTTTCCAGGATACCAGTTTCTACATTTTCTAAGTTAATAATAAGGTTATTATAATCTAGGTGAATGGATATATTGGAAACTATACCAAAAACTGGATTCCCTAGCCTGGGAGACGACCTCGAGATACTTTAACACTATTTCCCTAGTTCCCAAACAAAACCTCATAGCTAGAAAATCTCAAAAATCTTATCCTAATTCAACCTCTATAATACCACTCATTCATGACCCAACCCATTGGGGCCCATCCAACGGATGTTAAGACAATTGTGAAACCCTAATACCACCTTCAATAGGCAAGGGGTTGGAAACCATGGATGAGTAGGAATATCAAAAACATGGATGGCCTTAGCCTAAGGTCATATACACACACATATCCAAATAACCGTAAAATGATGAAAGGTAAAATAAAATTGATTTCGTAATTCATTCATACATCTATATAACACATCAGAGTATGAAATAAGTACTAGAAATTATATGGTCTAAATACAAGCCTACTAAAACTATAAAATGTTTCCCGCCTTCTAGAAGGAGGTGACCACTATCAAACAACACCCCTGGAATGAACCATCATCTTTCTAATTCAAACTATATGTATCCATCTCCTGGTTCACCTATTACTCCATTGAAAGGAGATTTTTCTATATAAGGCATGACATGTGGGATTTAAGTCCATTCATGGGTGAGTATATATTTACCTAGTAACTCATCCCAAATTAAGAAATCATAAAGAATCACAATAGTAGTCATCTTGTCAACATAAAGTAATGTCAATAAAAATATGATATATATCAATAATAATAACCCAAACATACTCAATGTATAAACTAAGTCTCAAGGTAAGGATACAATAATACTATTAGCCTAGTATTGTTTGTTGAGGTGTCAAGGTAATGCTCATATGGGAGAAATCACTCCACAAGAATGATAACACTGATGGTACTCATCTAAGAGGTCATTCTCTCGAGATAAAATCCTAAATAAGTACACTGTGAAATTATAAAGATATAAATATATAGAAAGGAGATCTCACCAAGGGAATATAGTTGGTTCCAAATTCTTACAAGGTAATACACATGGAAGTGATCGAATGATGAGTACATCAGTCACATGATTCCAAACTTTTCCTATGTTGGAATAAGTGATAGAGGATTACACTTTAGTCCACAAGGAGTTATTCGTAAACTCTATCTATGATTAATCATGTATAGGGGATCACACACTATGATCATAATGTTATGTTACAGTATACCCTTGTAGGGATAGACTAAGAGAACTCACCTTACATATACTAATCTAAACTTAAGAGAATGAGGGGCTACAATTTCTCTTGAAAAATTACACAACATATATAGTGGTACACATAGAGTGTCTTGGATACCCGAAGTTTATTTATAAAATCTATCACATGTGCATGTACTTTTTACCATGCTCATGGATTTTGATTCTACCCATTTACTTGGTCGTGTTTGGGTACACTGGTAATGTTTGAGTATAGTTCCATACCTATGCACTATGGTCATAGATGTATACAAGGCTATGTATGAGTTCTCTACCATGTCTGAGTTCTAGGTTATGCCCATGAACCTTGTCGTGTTTATTCCTGTGTATGCCGAGGGTACAAAACAAGTCTCCAGGGATAGATCACAGGACATATTAAAGGTCCCACATAGAATGTGATATTTTATTTCCTTAAAACCATAACCACCATAGCCAGGGGACTACACATCATTTGGTTTTCAATCTACATGCCATGAATCGTGGGTTTTCTAGAACCTAATGGTTCTCTAGTAGGTTCCCCTCACACGTCTACTACTTCCTATTACACCACCAAATCTAATAATAAACAGAAAAGTGTTCTTAAATGAACCTATGTCACGACTTGTCCTCGAGGCATGTGCCGTGACTACCCTAAGCCCGCCTTCCATAGGCCAGGGGCTGGAGACTAGCACCAAAGGCGTAAACCCCGATAACTGGGAAGTCATTGCCTTTATAAAATTAAAAAAAACACCACAGAGTACAAGCGGAAGTAATACACTAAGTACAAAAGAAAGTGCTGAAAATGAAATGGTCCAAAATACAAACCCAACTGAAAAGTACAACTACAACTGAAAAGAAGTACAACGGAAAGACAAGCAGCTAGAAGAGTAGAAGCAGCTCCTGGGTCGTCCACCTTGGATCCTACCTGTAGGGTAGGTACAGATAGCGCTGCTCCTGGATCATCCACCACAGATCCTACCTGAAGGGTTGATACAGATAGCCTCCTCAATGCTCTCACCGGTAAACCTCCTCCGAGTATCATCTCGTCGTAAAGTCCACCTCCGGATACTGACTCGTCGTGAGGTCCACCTCCAGGTACCGTCCAGTCCATGAACACTCGGCCTCTGTCAGAGCTGTCTGTCGTCTGCATCCAACACAACGAGGTGTGGGCATAGCCCGTGTAGGGGTGAGAATAATGATACTCAGTAGGGACCCCAAGACCCTCAAGGTCTCTCTAAATCCAACAAGGATAACCACAAAGCAGAATCACAAAAGATAACTCTTCTTAGGTATAAGCCCATCCTTATACCTAAGTTATCAAGCAACCCATCTCAATCACGAGGAAACACAAAGATTATGAAATCAACGGATAACCAATACCCAGGTATATTCCCATACATATACCTAAGTTATCAAGTAAACCATCTCAATCATGAGGTAAACACAAAGGTCATAGACTCATCTCAAACCAAGATTTTCATTATCGAAACTGTAACAGCTGAATAGCCCCGTCTCTGGAGAGTACAGTGATCCTGTCATGACTCCGAGGTACTGCTCACTAACCTAAGACTGCTGAGGTACTCCTCCTGTCGAGTACCGTGGGTCAGCCACCCAAACAAAGTAGTGCTTCCCGCCGGGGTATTCCACCCAAACACAGTAGTGCACACCCCCTAATAGCCTGCAGAGGTACTCTCCGGACGAGTACCGCGGGTCTGCACCCAAACACTGTAGTGATCCGTACTCCATGTGTCTATACCCAAACAAAGTAGTTCTCCGTCCAC
This sequence comes from Viscum album, assembly GCA_963277665.1. Lineage (NCBI taxonomy): Eukaryota > Viridiplantae > Streptophyta > Magnoliopsida > Santalales > Viscaceae > Viscum > Viscum album. The sequence goes on from OY728146.1 coordinate 370,058,163, forward strand.
TGGGCTAGTCGACTCACTTCAAGTCGAGTCCGTCAAGCAGTCGTCAGGTCTCATCCGGCTACACGGTCTCCATACTCCGTATGCTCGTCTCTAGGAGGGTCCTCTCCATGAGCTACAGGTCAATACTCCAAGTATCCCAAAGTCCCATGAAGAAGTATCTCAAAGGACCGCCTCGTCATAGGGGTCTCAAGGAAACAGACGGCGCACCAAACGGACGCCCGGTCTGTGAGTTATTAGCCTTTTCGTCCCCGGGGCCCGGTTGGTTTCGTGTGCAAACCAACCCGTCCATATCTCAACTGTACCCCGAACTCTCATAGGGTATACTCATAGGGACCGTTTCTCAACGTTATCACCCACTACAGCAGAATAGGAATCTAGCGGTGGTTTTTTTTGTTTAGCGGCGGTTTCCAGAAACTGCCGCCTAATACGACATCACCAATCTTTTCACAGCGGTTATTTTCGTTTAGCGGCGGTTTTAGGGAAGCGTCGCAGCTGCCTCATTTCGCAGCGGTTTTAGCGGCGGTTATAACCGCCGTTAATAAATTCAAATCTAGCGTCGTAAAACCGCTGCTAAATCTAGAAGAACCACCAGAAGATGAGACTGCCACGATGCGACTATTTCACGGCGGTTATAACCGCCGCTAAACGTATATTTTATTTTAACTTTAGCGGTAGTTTTTGTAGAGACCCTAAGCTTAACGTACATGAACATTACATTACTTTTGCGGAATACTTAGTACATAACAAAAAATACACACACAAGGATCGTAATAGTTTAGTGTCTTTGGAAACTCGGAACGTAATCTTCTAATCGTGGTGAAAGATCTCCAATATCTCCCATATAGATCTTCCTTTTTTTTACCTAAAACCTTTCTTTATATCCTGGGGAAAAGAAAACATAAAAGGGTGAGCTCAAATGCTCAGTAAGGGTAAACAAAAGAAATATAAATCTCATTGTATACACAAGCACATAACTTTTGGAAATCTCAACCTGCAAAAGAGATCATAATTTCATAACATGGGATAAATCATGGCAGTGAAATGTAATCACAATAATCATAACTTAAAACATGAAACTTCATGGCATACACACATAATCATAGAGAATATTTTCTTGTTAGTCAAGACTCATTGCCAAGACTATCTTAGTGGACAAAGTCCCTTTCTGAACCGAGTCACCCTCGTTCCAGTCCTGTTTCACTGAACCGGTATAACCTACCATTCCAGCCCTGTCTATCTCATGAGATATAAAATCTTTACCCAATGCATTGGAGGGAGATATTGGTCCCACCCATCTCATATTGATACCATTATTATGTGTGCCACAAAATCATAAATCATACATCATTGCATTGCCCATGTAATAAAAATGGGATTCTTAAACAACATGACATTATAAAACCATTCATATAAGATAAAGGAATTCATAAACATAATTCCATCACAACATAGTCAAATCAGTGTAAAAATATGGATAGAAACAGAACCCTTTATTATCTTAGATAGAAAATAATTTTGATAAAACACTTGAAATGAATTCTTGAGGAAAATATCCTTTTTTCTTTAAAATCATGTTCTTTTCACAAAATTCCATGCAATTTTAAAAGATAAGGGTTTTATTGAAAATAATCATGCAATATTGTAGAGGAAGCTTCTTGAAAATGAGGCGTTATGAAACTGTAAAAATCCGTTCACGCCGTATAAGTTATAAATAACATTCTCCTCATACTTTTTTCGGAAAAGTCAAAAAGTACCTTATATGGTAACCAAACGAAAGATTTCATTCATACAATGTGGTAAAAAGTAAATAAAGGGTAAAAATGACTTTAAACATCCATGGAAGAATGGTAAACATTTTATGAAATCATTTTTAGAAATCATGGTCATGGATGATAAACGTAACCCCAGTAAATACTTACGTATAAGCAATCTCAGATAAAAATGAGATTGAAAATTTATCCCTTACCTTTGGTCCGACTTGCTTTGTAAGTGTCCGAACCTCCTGTTTAATGATTTAAATCATGTTATTGACTTATTCCAAAATCATATTAATTGTTATTATATCATGTATGATCCACTTATGACTTTATATTACCCGTTCTTTTGTAAATTCATGTTAAAGTAGCGTTTTGGGTAAAATCGTCTCATTTGTCGTTCGTGTTTTTTACTTGTAATTATTAATATGATTACTTGGATCATGATTACTTATATCAAGAATTTAAAACATTATTTATATATAATATATATTCAGAATATATATATATATATAATATCGATAAATGGAATGAAATACACCGTTCATGGAGACGGTAGTCCGTACGTACGCATGAATGCTGTTTTCGTTTCCTTATTGAAGTGAATGGAATTAAGTATATGACATACATATAAATTTACATAAATCTAGTATCATTATTATGTCATATATTTCATTAGTACTTATTATATATACTTTATAATCATTCATGAATGGTTAATCATTGAGAATGAATCTCATCGCGTCGTGGAGACGGTAGTCCGTACGTACGCACGAGCGATGATATCGTTCCCATGATCGTGGAATTGTGTTGAAGTGTATGTAGACTATTTCAGTATCAATATCACTTTATAATAATCATATATAGTCACTCATTACACCATTATACCCATCCTATTAAGGTGGTGGTGAAAAATAGATTACACCACGGCGTGGAGACGGTATTCTTTACGTACGCACGCGCGGTGATTTCATTTTTCCGTAGGATGGATAGAAGGTGAATTAGGGTTGTTTAATATTTATAATAACATATCAGTATGTAAGTAATACTGATTTTATTACTTTGTCATGAAACAACTAAAGAAGAAGAAGTTGAAGAATAAAGAAATTGAAAAGATCGGTAATGGATATTACCTCTTCTTTGAAACGCCTCTTTGAATCCTCCACTTAGGGAACTAAGATTGGTCTTTGAAGAAGACCAGGACCTCTAGGATTATTCTAGGGAAGTGGAGAAGGTATTTTGGCAGGGGTTGGCCGAGCTTGAGTGCTCAAATTGGTGTGCGGATGAGGGGGAGGAGGTGTCCTTTTATAAGGGAGGAGAGGGGAACCTTAGGAATATCTCAAAATATTATTTTATATAAAAGTCAAAATCAGTTTATAATGGTTCCAAAGGGTCTTATTTCGAAGATAAAGTGGGGATGGGTCGAAATCCTATCAACCAATAGGATTTAGACAAGTTTAGGTTATTATTTTAACCTTATCAATTAGATTTAACTCTAAGTTAAATAATTTATCTTTTACCGTGTCTTTTTGTTTTCTTACACTATATGGTTAATATACTTACTATAACATGTCAAAAGAACCCCAAATTGTTTATTATTAATATATATATCCTTATCTAAGTCATTTGGCCGAACCTTAGATTTTTAGGAATAAAATAACAATTAATATCATAATATTTGAATTAAAAACTATTTTGTGTCAATTTTGACACTATTTGATATATGATTTTTGTGAAAGTCATAACAGAATTATATGTTCAAACCAAGTTTATTAAATCAACACTAATATATCATAGTAACCTATAAAATTAGTGTAATTCATAAAAAGTCTCAAATTACATTTATTTTGGTGTTTATAACATCAATTATGTCAATATTTCATTAATAAGATAATTACTGCATCAGCATTGTGTCATAAATAAATTAAATTTTTTAATGTCTAAAAATTACAAATAAAATACCATTATATATGAAATCTTTTTAGATTTCTAATGAATATTTATAGTAGAATTTATCTTATGTATAACCCCATATTAAAAATGATTCACTTATTAAACATTGATTTTAACTATTTTAACTATTCATTAAATAAAATAATATTAAATGTCATAATCTAATCCAAGTGGACCTAAATGGTCATATTATATTAATAAGGTTGTTTTTGGTAGAATTAAACTTATCCAATAGAATTAGGACATGTGTTAGGGTAATAGTAATATCATATTTACCCTTAGTTACCCTATTTACTATTAACCACGGTAAAAAAGGTAAAAAGTTACTATTCACCAAAAATTTATTTTTATCTCATTGAACCAAATTTTACTTACTAATATCAACCGTGTCTGTTGGATTTTCTAAATTCCATTCACAGAAGCGGTAAAATTAAGTTTTATGCAAAATTCAGTTTTTAACCTACCACTTAGTGGTTTCACTATTAATCAAAAAATTGAAATTTTTCAGAAAAATGCCAAAATTTCACCTTAAGCTATAATTGATATTCCGAATTCAAAAATGATTTCTATTTTACAAAATTCCCAACATATAAGTTGCATTAATTAATTTTAGAATTAATTTCCGCTGTCACAACAAATAGCGTGTTTTTAAGAGATAATAACTATCAAAAGATTGATACTTGTTTATAACTGGTTTAAATGTGAAATTACATCCAATGACCAACATTATATTGAATTGTAAAAATATATTCTAAATATACTTTAAAACCACTCAAATTAATAATTTTTCTCTATTAATTATTTCGATTAAAAAAGTTGTTTTTAATTAAAATTTAGTAATTTTCACTATTCATCAGAATATGAAAGTTATCTGAAAAGTACCAAAATTTCACCTTAGGCTAAATTCGATACTCCGAGTCCATAAATGAAGTCCATTTTGAAAAATAATATTTACAAAATTTCAAAAAGTTGTTATTTCTATTCATAACGGCTAGCCTTAATAATATCTTAATAGCATATCATTGTTTAGCGAAACTTGGTGTTGCGTACAACACACGCTATCGTGGAAGGTCGCGATTGCGTGTAATTCAAGCCAGGTCAGAGATGTGTGTTGTGAAAGCTCCTTTTGGTGTAGCGTATAACACAAGACATTAATGAAATTAAAAAGAATATTTTTCATAAAATTTCGGGGTGTTACATTCTACCCCCCTTAAAATGAATTTCGCCCTCGAAATTCGTCGGGGTTATAAATGGTTTACTATTCGAAAGTTTCTTTAATCGAAACCCACATCATAAAAAGGAATACCAAAACCAATATTTAAAAACAAAAGTATGAAACGTAATGGTTACCCAAATAAACTAATCACTGGGTTTCCACATAGGTGAAAATATGGATATGGAAGAGAAATCTAACCATCATGTTCTGATGGAGAGTGGTAGAGAACATGGCTATGGAAAAGCTAGCAATCACAAATCCATAAATTAGTGACGATCTAAGGTACCATCTGATTATTCAGATATAAGATCACTAGGAAAACATTTTTGTTTTTCAAGATCATTTCCCTAAAGTTGATGAAATTGGAATTAGATGAAATAATTTCGTGATTTTGGTATAGTCTCATTGTTTGTCGTTCTTTGGACAATTTCTACTTCATCTCTTAAAGAAATGAAGATGAATTTGTCATTCGTAATGTGTTAGCAGATCATGTGATAGAATGATGGGTCATTCCATCTGTCTCAAAAGGTTAGAAAAGTTATCAAAAAATACATAAGTCCATCTATAGTGAGATTAATGATATATGGTTCCTAAAATGAACTTATACTTCATATATCATACTGCTTAATATAATAAAACTAGTTTCTACTAAACAGGGACTTCCTGTAGGCTAGTGGAAGGCGATAAAGGCCAGTCGCACTTCGGTTGTGTGTTCGATTCCCACATCCTTGTCCGACGCGATGGGATGTCGCCCGTCCTGTAGGTTGTCCTTTTTCTAAAACTACATTACTATAACATCCCATCAATAATATCGAAAATCTTCTATCCTTAAACAATACTAACTTATGTCCAACATAATCCATTCTAATCTTTAGGCTTATCCATAATACTGGAGTCCACTCTCATAATATAGTGAAAATGATTACCAGATATTTAATACTGTCGTTGATCCCCATATATCATAAGATATGTCTTTTTGGTCACATTCCAAACATTCAAAGGCCTTAATCACGTATTCTCTTGAATACCCATTGAACCTTAGTGAAAACATGAATGCAGATAAAAGTTAACTCTTTCCACATACCAAAATCCAAAAATTCTATATACTCAAACCATGATATAACCTTCTCCTTATATCAGTCATGAGCTCATGAATACAATCAAATACCTCATTATCTTTTTATTCCTTCATTATGTGCATATCATCTACTTTCCAAAAAATATCTGAATAACATTTCATGGTTACTAGTACCATTAATCATAAACTTTAAAAAAATAGGAAAGACTATAGTGTAACAATCCTTAGATGTCTCTTTATTCCATAGTACCATGAGATTACTTATACAACATTACACTTGATAAACTTGTAATCATTCAACTACCTTCTTAAACCATTGACCTAGCTTCAACAATTATTTCATCTCACATATCATTTGTAGTCTCTTCATCATCATCAACAAAAATACTTCCCATACGACCATACTGATTCTCTTCATGAGAATTTCCCTTAGGGCATTGGTTTTCATAATGCCCGTGCATTCCACATTTAAAACATTTAACCATTGTTGATGTCGTAGCAATACCATTATCCTCATCCATGGTGTTAACTGAACCTTTTCCTTTGCACTTACCTGCTTTGTGTCCTTCTTTTCCACACCCAAATCATCTTCCAGTTCCTTTGAAACATTCTCCTTGATGCCTCTTCACACATGATTTACATAGGGGAAATTGAACTTTCTTTCCTCTATGATCATCATGAAACTCCATCTTTCTCTTATTAGTCGAGTCAGGAAACTTACCAAATTTTACTTTATTGATCATATTATGAGATTGCTGATTCGTCATAATAATGATGTTTGGACTTCCAAATAACATTTCATTATGAAAAATATCATTCCATTGTCCATCATATTCTCCATTATCGTGAATCATCTTGTTTCCAGCCATTTTCTAAAACCCAAAAAGAATAGTGTGAGAGGCAAAAATCATGCTAGGGGAAAACAACATAATAAAGGGGGAGTACCTTCAATATCTAACATCTTAGGTTTAATTCTATGATCGTTAGCGTAATTCTAGTACTATAATCTATATGTATACTTAACCTTAGGGACATCCCTTGACATACCATAGAAATATCTCTAGGGATCTCACTAAAGTTTTCGCATCCTAGTTTCCAAAGGTTGACTAAACCTTTCCTCTGATACCAACTGTAGAGACCCTAAGCTTAACATACATGAACATTACATTACTTTTGCAGAATACTTAGTACATAACAAAAAATACACACACAAGGATCGTAATAGTTTAGTGTCTTTGGAAACTCGGAACGTAATCTTCTAATCGTGGTGAAAGATCTCCAATATCTCCCATATAGATCTTCCTTTTTTATTACCTAAAACCTTTCTTTATATCCTGGGGAAAAGAAAACATAAAAGGGTGAACTCAAATGCTCAGTAAGGTTAAACAAAAGAAATATAAATCTCATTGTATACACAAGCACATAACTTTTGGAAATCTTAACCTGCAAAAGAGATCATAATTTCGTAACATGGGATAAATCATGGAAGTGAAATGTAATCACAATAATCATAACTTAAAACATGAAACTTTGTGGCATACACACATAATCATAGATAATATTTTCTTGTTAGTCAAGACTCATTGCCAAGACTATCTTAGTGGACAAAGTCCCTTTCTGAACTGAGTCACCCTCGTTCCAGTCCTGTTTCACTGAACCGGTATAACCTACCGTTCCAGCCCTGTCTATCTCATGAGATATAAAATCTTTACCCAATTCATTGGAGGGAGATATAGGTCCCACCCATCTCATAATGATACCATTCTTATGTGTGCCACAAAATCATAAATCATACATCATTGCATAACCCATGTAATAAAAATGGGATTCTTAAACAACATGACATCATAAAACCATTCATATAAGATAAAGGAATTCATAAACATAATTCCATCACAACATAGTCAAATCAATGTAAAAATATGGATAGAAACAGAACCCTTTATTATCTTAGATGGAAAATAATTTTGATAAAACACTTGAAATGAATTCTTGAGGAAAATATCCTTTTTTCTTTAAAATCATGTTCGTTTCACAAAATTCCATGCAATTTTAAAAGATAAGGGTTTTATTGAAAATAATCATGAAATCTTGTAGAGTAAGCTTCTTGAAAATGAGGCGTTATGAAACCGTAAAAATCCGTTCACGCCGTATAAGTTAAAAATAACATTCTCCTCATACTTTTGTCGGAAAAGTCAAAAAGTACCTTATATGGTAACCAAACGAAAGATTTCATTCATACAATGTGGTAAAAAGTAAATAAAGGTTAAAAATGACTTTAAACATCCATGGAAGAATGGTAAACATTTTATGAAATCATTTTTAGAAATCATGGTCATGGATGATAAACGTAACCCCAGTAAATACTTACGTATAAGCAATCTCGGATAAAAATGAGAATGAAAATTTATCCCTTACCTTAGGTCCGACTTGCTTTGTAAGTGTCCGAACCTCCTGTTTAATGATTTAAATCATGTTATTGACTTATTCCAGAATCATACTCATTGTTATTATATCATGTATGATCCACTTATGACTTTATATTACCCGTTCTTTTGTAAATTCATGTTAAAGTAGCGTTTTTGGTAAAATCGTCTCATTTGTCCTTCGTGTTTTTAACTTGTAATTATTAATATGATTACTTGGATCATGATTACTTATATCCAGAATTTAAAACATTATTTACATATAATATATATTCAGAATATATATATATATAATATATCGATAAATGGAATGAAATACACCGTTCATGGAGATGGTAGTCCGTACGTACGCATGAACGCTGTTTTCGTTTCCTTATTGAAGTGAATGGAATTAAGTAGATGACATACATATAAATTTACATAAATCTAGTATCATTATTATGTCATATATTTCATTAGTACTTATTATATATACTTTATAATCATTCATGAATGGTTAATCATTGAGAATGAATCTCATCGCGTCGTGGAGACGGTAGTCCGTACGTACGCACGAGCGATGATATCGTTCCCATGGTCGTGGAATTGTGTTGAAGTGTATTTAGACTATTTCAGTATCAATATCACTTTATAATAATCATATATAGTTACTCATTAAACCATTATACCCATCCCATTAAGGTGGTGGTGGAAAATAGATTACACCACGGCGTGGAGACGGTATTCCGTACGTACGCACGCGCGGTGATTTCATTTTTCCGTAGGATGGATAGAAGATGAATTAGGGTTGATTCATATTTATAATAACATATCAGTATGTAAGTAATACGTATGTTATTACTTTGTCATGAAACAACTAAAGAAGAAGAAGTTGAAGAAGAACGAAATTGAAAAGATCGGTAATGGATATTACCTCTTCTTTGAAACGCCTCTTTGAATCCTCCACTTAGGGAACTAAGATTGGTATTTGAAGAAGAACAGGACCTCTAGGATTATTCTAGGGAAGTGGAGAAGGGATTTTGTCAGGGTTTGGCCGAGCTTGAGTGCTCAAATTGGTGTGAGGAGGAGGGGGAGGAGGTGTCCTTTTATAAGGGAGGAGAGGGGCACCTTAGGAATATCTCAAAATATTATTTTATATAAAAGTCAAAATCGGTTTATAATGGTTCCAAAGGGTCTTATTTAGAAGGTAAAGTTGGGATGGGTCAAAATCCTATCAACCAATAGGATTTAGACAAGTTTAGGTTATTATTTTAACCTTATCAATTAGATTTAACTCTAAGTTAAATAATTTAACTTTTACCGCGTCTTTTTGTTTTCTTGCACTATATGGTTAATATACTTACTATAACATGCCAAAGGAACCCCAAATTGTTTTTTAGTAATATATATATCCTTATCTAAGTCATTTGGCCGTACCTTAGATTTTTAGGAATAAAATAACAATTAATAATATAATATTTGATTTAAAAACTATTTTGTGTCAATTTTGACACTATTTGATATATGATTTTTGTGAAAGACATAACAGAATTATATGTTTGAAACAAGTTGATTAAATAAACACTAATATATCATAGTAACCTATAAAATTAGTGGAATTCATAAACAGTCTCAAATTACATTTATTTTGGTGTTTATAACATCAATTATGTCAATATTTCATTAATAAGATAATTACTGCATCAGCATTGTGTCATAAATAAATTAAATTATTTAATGTCTAAAAATTATAAATAAAATACCATTATATAGGAAATCTTTTTAGATTTCTAATGAACATTTATAGTCGAATTTATCTTATGTATAACCCCATATTAAAAATGATTCACTTATTAAACTTTGATTTTAACTATTTTAACTATTCATTAAATAAAATAATATTAAATGTCAGAATCTAATCCAAGTGGACCTAAATGGTCATATTATATTCATAAGGTTGTTTTTGGTCTAATTAAACTTATCCAATAGAATTAGGACATGTGTTAGGGTAATAGTAATATCATATTTACCCTTAGTTACCCTATTTACTGTTAACCACGGTAAAAAAAGTAAAAAGTTACTATTCACCAAAAATTTATTTTTATCTCATTGAACCAAATTTTACTTACTGATATCAACCGTGTCTGTCGGATTTTCGAAATTCCATTCACAGAAGCGGTAAAATTAAGTTTTATGCAAAATTCGGTTTTTAACCTACCACTTAGTGGTTTCACTATTCATCAAAAATTGAAGTTTTTCAGAAAAATGCCAAAATTTCACCCTAAGATTTAATTGATATTCCGAATTCAAAAATGATTTCTATTTTACAAAATTCCCAACATATAATTTTCATTAATTAATTTTATAATTAATTTCCGTTGTCACAACAAATAGCGTGTTTTTAAGAGATAATAACTATCAAAAGATTGATACTTGTTTATAACTGGTTTAAATGTGAAATTACATCCAATGACCAACATTGTATTAAATTGTAAAAATATATTCTAAATATACTTTAAAACCACTCAAATTAATAATTTATCTCTATTAATAATTTCGATTAAAAAAGTTGTTTTTAATTAAAATTTAGTAATTTTCACTATTCATCAGAATATGAAAGTTATCCGAAAAGTACCAAAATTTCACCTTAGGCTAAATTCGATACTCTGAATCCATAAATGAAGTCCATTTTGAAAAATAAAATTTACAAAATTTAAAAAAGTTGTTATTACTATTCATAACGGCTAGTTTTAATAATATCTTAATAACATATCATTGTTTAGCGAAACTTGGTGTTGCGTACAACACACGCTATCATGGAAGGTCGCGATTGCGTGTAATTCAAGCCAGGTCAGAGATGTGTGTTGTGAAAGCTCCTTTTGGTGTAGCGTATAACACAAGACATTAATGAAATTAAAAAGAATATTTTTCATAAAATCTCGGGGTGTTACAGTTTTGAATGTTTAGCGGTGGTTTAAACCGCCGCAAAATAGCCACCAGCTTTCATTTATCAGTGGTTTAAACCGCCGCTAAAAAGTTGCCCAGAAAAAAAAATTACCTGATTCTGCTGCCCCACAGCCTGAAAACCAAACCAAAACACATATAACAGAGAGAACAAGTATAATACATGAAAACAATGTTAGGGAAAGAGGTGAATCTAGAGGTTTAAGTGAGTCAATGGGTAGGAGAAAAGATAGAGTATAGTTCAAGAAATATATAATTTAATCTAGAAACAAGGTAATCAAATGTTTTAAATGTAAACAACCTGGACAAGGGTGACTTTAAAGATAGTAATAATGACCATTCCCTATTAGTTGAACAAGACTTCAACACTACTAGTGTGTTAAATGTCACTGATATAGCCATCTTATATGAATAGAACCAGGATTCATGATGCTCATTCCACATGTGCCCAAATAAGGAATTCTTTACTCAGTTAAGGGAATTGAATAATGGTGAGGTATTTCTAGAGAATAATATGAGCGGTCACATCATGGGCATAGGCTCAATTTTACTAGAGCTTCATTATGGGTCTGTTAAAACTTTTGAATAATTTAGGTGGGTACCTGAATTAAAAATAAACCTAATATCCCTAAGAACCCTTGACCAGAAAGGGCACGACTTCAAGTCTGGATCTGGAAGCCTTAGAGTTTCCCAAGGATCCCTCACTGTAATAAAGGGAACCCTTCGCAATGGTTTGTTTGTGTTAGATAGAAAAGTGTATAGAAATTAGTTGAATAGTTATTCTGGTTCATAATGTGATTCCACCACCTTATGGCATAGGATACTAGGGCATGTTAGTGCCATGGGTCTTAGTGAGCTTAAGAAACAGTGCCTTCTAAGTAATATCACTCCTAATAGTTTACCTTTTTGTGAAGACTGTGTATATGGGAATTCTAGGAGAATCAGCTTTAGTAGATCCATGTTTAAGGCTAAAGAACCTCTTGAATGTGTACATTCTAACTTGTGGGGTCCTTCTAGGGTTACCTCCCATGGTGGTGGTTTATACTTTGTAACCTTTATTGATGATTTTTCTAGGAGAGTGTGGATTTATATTATTAAGCACAAGTCAGATACCTTTCAGAATTTTATGAAATGGAAAGTTGCGGAAGAGAGTGAGACTAATAAGAAACTTAAGGCCTTAAGAACTGATAATGGTTTAGAATATATATCCAATGAATTCATTTAATATTTTGAATCTGAAGGAATTAAGATATATCGGACTGTTTTGGAAACTCCATAATAGAATGGGTTAGCAGAGAGAAGGAATAGGACTGTTCTTGAGATGGTAAGGTGTATGTTATCCCACTCAAAACTCTCTAGTACCTTCTAGGATGAGGATGATTCAACAGCAGTGCACCTCATTAACTGTTGTCCATATTCTACCAACTCCTTTATGACACCTGAATAAATTTCGAAGGTCACACCCCCAAATCTAGCTCACCTTAGGATATTTGGATCCATAGCTTACGTGCATTCATGTAATGATAAGCTAGCTGATAGGGATATTAAATGAATATTCATGGGATATCTAGAGGGTGTTAAAGGGTAGTATTTATGGGTAGATAAACCAGGTTACTAGAAATGAATCGTTAGTCATGATGTGGTCTTCCATGAATCTAGTGTGACCAGCGAAAAAGTACCTGAACCTATTGTAGCTTTTGATGAAGCTGCAGGACCCTTAGAGGTCCCAACACCTTTAGGTGTTGATGTTCCTTTAAGATCAGGTGACCAACCTCAGTTCAGTGTTGGTCCTGCTCCTTTGGTGACCCATGACTAGCCTAAATCAGATCCCAATTTGGAATCCGAACCTGAGGACCAAGAACCTGTTGCCCTGATCAACAATCGGCTTACTTGAGATAAATAAAGGAGAGTTATTAAACCTCCATCCCACTTCAACTAGTCATACATTGCTGCCTATGCTTTCAATGTAGCTTAGGAATTTTTTAATGATGAGCCTAAAACTTTTAAGTAAGCTTTTATGTCCAAAGAATATAGTAATTGGCTGAGATCAATACAAAAAGAAATGAATTCCCTTCTTAAGAACAACACCTGGGTTGTTGTTCCGAAACCCAATAACTAGAAAGTTATAGGTTCAATATGGATTTATAAGAAGAAATAAAGCAATGTAGGAGAGTCTAAAATCAAATTCAAAGCCTGCATGGTATCTAAAGGATTTCTAAAATGTGAAGTCATTGATTATAGTGAAATATTCTCTCCTTTTTTAAGCATTCATCCATTAGAATTATGCATGCATTTTCTGCCAAACTTGATTTGCATGTTGAACAACTCGATGTAAAAACCACTTTTTTTACATGGTAGTCTTGATGAAAGCATTTATATGAATCCTCTAGAATGATTTTCAAAATTGTTCAAACAAAACCATGTTTTTATTTTACATAAGTCCTTTCATGGGATTAAATAGTATTCAAGACAATGGTATAAAAGGTTTGATTCCTTTGTGAGTGAGAATCAGTTTTCTATAAGTATATTTGATGCATGTGTGCATTTTAAAACTGTTAAACATGAGTCTTTTTACCTTTTATTATATGTTGATGACATGTTTTTAATATGTAAAAATATAATGATCATAAATTCCGTTAAGCACCAGTTGAACTGTGTTTAGGGTGTGGATACTGACCATATACCCTATGAGAATGCAATGGAAGAATACCTTATCAAGGATTGGAAAAAGCTGTTGAAAGCATAGTAGTCATTATAATTAAAAAATGATAACAAAACTGACTATCAGGACACAGAAATGAGCATATCAGATTGAAAAAACAAAACTTAGCCTGAAACTCATAATGTTGAATGAAAAAAATGTATAGGTCATAGTTAAGAGCATAAATCGTTCCATAATCATGCATGTATGATGCATTAAATTACCATTTCCGGATTGATGTACCCCATCACGAATGAGAACTTCTTATTCTTTTTTTTTCAACTGGTGTACCCCTGCAAACAGAAACAGTATAGTATGTTCATATTCCTTTTAATGCACACCATATACATCGTTGTCTTGCCTACAAAAAAGTGTAAATCAAACCTTTTATGCATGGACCCGAATTGTGTGCTTTGCACTTGTTGAACGACGCCAGTTCTTTTTCATCGTGTAGCAGGGATTCGTGGAAACACTTCTATACAGTGCTGTAATTTTTGGGCAATGACAACACAGTTTTTAAATGTTGAAACTATTCATAAACATCAAAACATATCAATCTATCATGGAATCCATTTCTATGGAATTTGAAAATATAGAGTCATGAATAAAGGGATAGAAATCTGCTGGGAGGCTTACCGTTTGCATCTGTGTACTCCTATTTCCATAAAAATTCGATCTTCTATCATTTGGTTTCTCCATGCAACCATGTTACGACAACCTGAAATCATATTTGAACAAAATATTGATGCATAAAAAGGGAATATAAGTGGATAAAATATGAACACCATTAAAATACATGAAATCTGATTAATACCCTAATTGAATTGATTATTTAATCTGAATACATGTATAACCTGAATGTTGTTCATACGTTGACATCATCCTTGCCAAAGGGGACATCATATTATGCATTGCCTTGTGGTCTCTGAGTAATATTGCTACATATCGATGCCTCATGCAATATAATATTATTCATCCAAAGCAATATGATTGCCCAAGCATAATCACAAAAATGTTTCCACTTCACAGAGAATAATCTAAAAGCTCAATTTCATTTTACACCATAACCAAATCATAGAAAGAAGAAAATAAATCTGCAAGGCACATACAATTCATAAAAATGCTCATAACCATGATATATAAAGTAGTCATAACCAAACACATAAAAATAATAATATAGAACCCTTGGAAAAGTTCATAGTAGGCTAATCAAACAATTTATTCCTAAAATGAGAAATCAAGGAAATTTTAGGACATGAAAATGTGTGGTGGAAACTATGTGCCACAAATGTTACATATACAAACCAACTGTTTTCATATTACAAATCAACAATAAAACTACTCAGGTTCTGATGATGCATCATCACCCTCTCCACCTTCATCTCCACTTTGTGCTATCACCTGTAAGAAAATTATATTGAAAATTAAATATGATTGCATATTTATATTAAAACATTAGACCAATGAAAGTTAGAAAACTAAATGATTTTGATTTTTTGTGATTTACCTACATACCACCAGTCGATCAAAGGCTGCAAGTATACATCAATATCATTTCTATGTATTTTTTTCCAGGAATAATCATCTAAAGGATAAAAGATTTTTGTTGCATACACATCCACGAAGGCAAATTATAAGGGATCCAAATAAATGGACAAATTCTATAATTGGTACTCAAAGTCCCAAATGGGTTGAATCCATCGGCAGCCAATCCCAATCGAACATTCCTAGGATCAGCTAAGAAATCGAGATGTAATGAATCAAATGTCTTCCATGATTGAGAATCTCGTGCATGTCTCATTAACCCATCTTTTTTATTATCTACAGAATGCCACTTCATGTGTTCGTTGGTTTTTGATGACATGAATAATCTTTTCAATCGAGGTTTCAAAGGAAAGTAACGCAAAACCTTTGCAGGTGTGCTCCTTTTCTTCTTCTTCTCCATGAAATTATGTTCATTCAGACTTCCAACATCATCCTTTCTTTCCATCTAGAAGAGGAACATTTCTTGCAATTCTGTCTACTTGAATCCTCTCCCCAATAAATCATACAATCATTGGGACACGCATGTATTTTTGTATAATTCAGACCAAGCTTGTTAACAAATTTTTTCATATCATAAAAAGATTCTGGGATTTTTGCTTCAGGAAATGCATCACGTATTAATTCAAATATCATGGACATTGCCTTATTTGTAATTCCACATAGACATTTTATGTGATACAACTTCAGAAGAAATTAATGATTTTAATATTTCAAACACCCACAATACAACTCTTGATTTCCATCGTCAACTAAATCATGAAACACATTTTCCTCAGTGAAGTTTTATCTTACATTTGGCTCCAAAAAATCAAGAGGAGGATCCAATGATATGTGACAATCTTGATCTTCCTGTGTTACAGTCTCAAAAACATCACTTGTCACGTTGAAATTTGTAGCACCCTCTTCTGGTTGTTCTGATATGTTTTGACGCTGATAGTGGTGCCTTGCAGTGCCGAATGCATCATTTATTAGGTTCTACATTTCATTTTTCATTTTCAATGAACTTGGGACCTCATTCTGCGGATTAACATCAGTGCTCAATCTTTTTGTAACGTTCGATTCTCCATGCCAAATCCAACACAAATATTGATCAGGGAATTGCTTCAGTATTAAATGTTCATAAACCTCATCTCTCTTCAACCATGTTCTAAATTTACATTTAGGACATGGAAATTTTATTCTCCCTTCAACGGATCGATTAGAAATTGGAAAATCTAAAAACTCATTCAAACCCTTAACATACTGATGTGTGTTCCTCGGTAATGTGATCCAACTTTTATCCATGTATATCACAATGTTCCTACATAATAATAAAAAAAATTAGAACACATAGTTACTACTAAATAGAGAAAGAGATTCATATATACGATAGTATAAGATTACAAAAATATAATATAATAAAGATGATCCCCTGAGTTAGATATGAACCCTTAGTGTTTGGGATAAGGGAAGTTTCTTTCGTAAAGAGAAACAGTGTGCTAACAACGTGGTAGCTACTTTACCATGAAAACCAAAACACATTGTTAATTTGGAATAACCCCAATAATTGTGAGAAACACTTTTACAAAGGTGTGGATTCACATTTTTAAGCTAAATTGGATTTACTGGAATCCTAGAATACAGTGGGATATTGCTTATGCAGTGGGTTCCCTTATTTGAATTGACAGAGAAATTGATAACCCAAGGTATTGGCACTATGCAAGATTCCTCGTCAAGATTGACCTAGCAAGAACTCTGGTTGAGGTGGTGGTCCTCACCACCTTTGATGATACGTTGAATCTAGAAATTATGTATGAGAGAAGGCACTGGTTCGGTGGGAATTGTAACATTATTGATCATTCGATTTATGAATGTAGAATATTAACATCCTATGACAGGTGTAATCAATAAGTCCATCATGATGGAGACTGCCAGAAGATGAGGGGAAGGGAAAAGAGAATTTGATCCACCCTCTGAGAAGCATCCATCTGTCAAGTCACTCATCACTGAGCTGATACTTTCCCTTGATATGAAAACTCATAATGAGGTGGCCACCACATCCCCCCAGGATGATCAGTCAGGTCATGAGTCAAGACCTACTCGTAATTTAGGCTCTACCTCAGGGGGAACAAATCTTGACTTAAGTGTTGGCCCTAGTCCAAGCCAGGCCAATCTCTTGGAGGCTGACAGGGATGGATCAACATCAGATGTTGGTGGCACCAAATTCCTCAAACATGTTCCTTCTATAATTGTTAATGTACAGGTTGGTGAGGGGCTATAATTCCTCATTGCTATGGAAGCATTACAATGATCCTTGGCTCACCCAAGTCACCGAAGGCACCAGCCCTCTAGGCACATTCTCAGGTTCCACCTACAGCTGACTCGGTGCTTTCCTTCTGTGGAGGTGGATATGGTATTGATAGGAAGTAGGAGGGGGATTTATAACAGTCTGTTGCGGATCCAGAACCTGCTTTCGCCCTGCATGATGTAGGGTTTTCGAACACCACTACACACTTGGCAGAGAAGGGCATGCAGGTGGTCAGCAATCAACCTTCTGTTAATAAACAGACCGATGTAGCTCTTATCACCTCTTGTGCCAATAAAAATCCTTTCCCAATGCTGTAGTATACTTATTAAATTGAATTTTCTATTCAAAATACACCAACACAAATTCTGGGTGTCCCTCCAATTCAGTTCAGAGACCTCAGCATGTCATAGTGGGCTCCCCCTTGGAGGCGACCTCAAATCACTCATCTGAGAAGTCTGGCACACTGGGAGACCTTTTAACTAAGTTCACCTCCCTGAAGGATAGGAAGTGTGTGAAAAGGAATCCTGATGGAATGTCCCCAAAGGTTGATACATGTGTTCTAAAAAAATTCTCACCCCTCTAAAGTAAATACTAGGCAGATGTTGGTGATGAAAATCATGAGAAGGTGGATGATGATGTTACAAGAAAATCAAATCTTGATAAAATATCCATTGTCCAAACACCCAAGAAGAAGGGTGGGAAAGGTAAAGAGAAGAAGATTAATCAATGAAAACCCTCTTTTAAAACTGTCGAGGGCTTGGGAACTCTCTTACTTCCTCTTCCCTCAATAATTTTCATTCACATAATAGGCCAATGCTAGTTTCAGTTGCTGAACCCAAAATGAACTTTGGGAAATGGAAAGGGTTTAGTTGGGATTCTCTTAAATACTAACTTTTTGCACACAATGGAGATCTCAAGGGATATGAAACCCTATGGGTTCTCGAGCATGATGATATTCAGATTAATTTTTATGAGATTTGTTCCCAAGTCATCACTATCTCTACTGTTATAGGCAGTGTTGTCACCACATTTTGATTTGTATATGCATCCTATGCCTACAGCAGGATAAGAGAGCTTTAGAGGGATCTAAAACAAAGTAATGACCAAACAAAAAGTAATTGGGGTATTGTGGGGGATTTTAATACTGTCCTAGGGTCGCATGAAAGGTTGGGTCCTCATTTTTCTCATAATTCTGCAGAGGAATTTGAAAGCTTCTTAGATAAGTGCAACCTAATAGAGGTCCATATTACAGGGGATAAATTTACATGGGGAAGGATTACAGGAAACAGAAGACAAGAAAGTAGGATTTACAGGTGCTTCTTCTGGATTAATGATCATTATGCTATCGCTGAAATTTCCAAACATACACTTGAAAAGTTCCACTCGGATCACAATCCTCTTGTCATCAAGATTCTGGAAGGCCCCACAAGGTCTTCCCCCTTACCATTCAATTGTAATAATTCATGGCCTACTATTCATGGATGTGGGAAACTTTTCATTAATGGATGTAATAGTGTCTTTCATGGCAGTCCCTTTTTCACTCTCACGTCTATGCTCAAGTGCATTAATGCCCAAAAGAGGGAATAAAGTAGATGATCTTTCTCCATGTTGGATGATGACATTAAGGAGGCTGAATCGTGGCTTGAACACTATCTAATTGTCAATCAATATCATAATTTACCATAAATATGTATGCGATTTCTATAAAGCAGTTGTATTTAATTTTGGTGATAATAAGGATCTGTTTCCAGCAATATTAAACTAGAATAATTTTTTGATGTCATCTTTAATAATGGTTGAAGTCTTTGAATGTACTTATGATGGAAATTATGATTTCGACACTTTCTCAATGGAAATCAATTAAGTAATCCCTACAGAAATAATTATTTCTTTTTTGAAAATACAAAAGTTGTAGAGATGGTAGAGTATTAGTAGGAGTTTCAGTTAGTGGATGGTACTATGAGGTCCTTTAACCACAACCCCTAGGAGGCCCACGTCAAGCATAAAGAGATGGGGGCTAGGGAAATGGAAAACTTCATGCTTTGGTTGTCTACGATCCAATGGAACACGAGATGATTTGAGTTATTATTTGTGTTTATTATGATCTTTCCTTAGTATTATAAAACATAGGTTCTACCCATTATTTTAACCCTCGACTCCTTGTGTGATAGTTAGAGATCAAAGTTGAGACATTATCAAAATAATTTCGTCTTGAGGTTCCTACCGGGAACACTTCATTTGAAATTTTATTTACTTGTAGTGAGAGGTATAAATTATCCCATAATGGTTAATGTGGGATCATTTAGTCATCAAAATGGATCCCTATGATGTCATCATGGGCACATATTGGCATTTCATAGTCTAGGAATAGATCTACTTTCACTATAGACTAGTCAGATGCCTATAAAATAATTGGACGAGGTTCTCCTTTTATGTGATAGATATATCAAGGAAGTTTTGGTGGATGTTGTGAATAAGAGGTTTCAACCTATCACCCATCATTTGGAAGGGGCGTCCCTTAGATCCATAAGAAATTCATGCATCTGGGTTCCTTCAATTCTGGTTGATTATTTGAAATTTTTTCTGATGTTATTTCAAGAATACCTCCAAGATGGGAGATGGAGATTTTCAATTTATTGGATCATGGTATTTCCCTAATATTTTTTGTGGCATATCAGATGGTACCTACTGCGCTTCATGATCAATGGTTTCATTTTTAAGACCTTTGTGGGAATTTTTTCATCAGACTGAGTATTTCCCCCTAGTCAACTCCATTCATGTTCAAGAAAATTTTTGAAGAGATCATATGGATTTATGTGTATTGTCGTTTCCAGAACCCGAAAATGATAAACATGAATTACCCCTTTTCAAGGATTGATAAATTTTTTCACTAGTTTTGAAGCATGATATGGTTATAGAATATTTATTTCAGTAACATCTATCACTATTATAGGGTTTTCATGTCTGATATTTCAAAGTTTGATAGAAAAATTTTACAAAACAAATCCTCCAATAAACAAGTCCAATATTGAAAAATAACTATTACTTTCTCTGATACCAACATAAACACCTCCGACTCACAATTATGGATTCAATTCTAAAAACACAAACTTTACATATACACTTTGATATATAGTAAAATGACACTGGATAAACAAACATATATTTCAAATCATTTTCAATACATAAAACATTTCATCTCATAAAAATATCACATTCCCATGAATGAGAGGTCTAGTGATGTTGGGAATAAATTATATAAGAATAATATTTTATGATTAATGTGAAAATTTCTATATGGACAAACCACATTAGACCCGCATCATGAATTATCATACGATATACACATTATTCTAAAATATAGAATTAATATCTTACAACAGTGTGAACTATAATTCTAAATAAGTGAAATTTTTTAAAAATATCATCAACGGTTATATCACATAGAGAATAAAATAGTAGAAGGGGAGAAATCAAACCCTAGGGTTTGTACAGGTCTTCGGGGAAGCCGGGTCGCCGAGGTCGCGGGGGGCTGGGGTCGCCAAGGTCGCGGGGTCACCGGGGAAGCAGGGTCGCCAGGTTGCGGGGTCACCGGTGTAGCCGGTGTCGCGGGGGGGCGGGGTCACAGGGAAAGCGGGGGGCCGGGGGAGCGCGGGGTGAGAATGAGAGTCAAGGTGGGGGAAGGGTCGGGGCCGTGTAAAAAAAATGTTTCGCGGCGGTTCATTATAAACCGCTGTGAAACCTTTTTAAAAAAAGGTTTTGCAGCGGTTCCTAGAACCGCTGCTACAAAACCTCCGCTAAATGGTGGTTTTGTTTTAGTGACCAACACCGCTGACGGTTCGTCAAACAGACGTCCAGTCTGAATGTTATCATCTTTTCCGTTCAGGGGCCCGGTTGGATTTCAGGTACAATCCAACCCGTCCACTATCCAACTGGAACCAAAACTCAGGGGAAGTTTTCCAAAAGTTCCATCTCATCAATAGGAAACCAACAAAGTCGACGACACGTCAATCGGACGTACGGAGCTCATGATATAAGTGTTTCCGCTCCGAGGGCCACGTTGGTTTCATTTTCAAACCAACCCGTCCATACACAAAGTTCTCTGAAACCCTAATTGTAATATTCTAAAACGACCGCCTCGATCCAAGGATCGCTACGCAATTGACGGTGCTTCGATCTGAGGTCAGTGGCCAAAGATATGGGCGTTCGAATGGAAAGAGTCCGAAATGGGGGGTCGGGCCCTGACCCGGCCCCGCCCGGCCTGGCGTGATCGCACCCACACGGCCAGGCTGGTCATGCCGTTGTGGAAGAGGGGGGGGGGGGGGGTTCCCCCTTGATTGAAGCTGCCCCCCCCCCACGTGGGCGCCGCTCTGTTGACCACCGGGGGTTACGACCCCCAGTCTCCCTCGGTCCCGCACGACCACTGGACCGGTCGGCTACCACCGCGGCTTCGGCCGTGGCGGCCCTTTTTGGCGGAACGTCGGGCGCCGCCGGTGCCGCCGTTCTGGCGTGGCACGCCAGCAGGCCCTTCCACGGACCACTGGAGTTTCTCCGGTGGTCCGTTTTTTATTCCGTCTTCGCCTGCGGTCCTCCCAGGACCTTCCCTTCACTGCAAAGCCTTGAAATCTCCCCTACGGCCCATTATTCCGTTTCCCGTTGATCCTTAAACCAAATAAAAAAACCGCGTCTCTTCGTGGTTTTCCGGCGTGGCGTGATGGTGTCGCGACTTTGTTCGGCTTCAACGGCGTAGCGCGACGGCGCTGCGCATCCTTGCCGCATGATCTCGCGTGGTGCGATGGCACCGCGCCATCCCCATTCCATACCACAACAAGGTCAATAAAAAAATTAAGGGAGGAGGGTCGGTCGTGTTTGTGCAGTCCAACCCCCTCCCGTTAATCGATAGCAAGCGGTCCAATTTGAAACGAGGAACGACGACGGATGAAATCACGAACAACAAAAACAAAATCTCCTACCTCGAAATTTACGTCGCATGTCATCCAAGTCGCAGAAGTCGAAGGTCACAGAGTGAAGCTCTATATACGTCGATGGAGAACGTCTGAGGAGGAAGCGGCATCTACCTTCCTTTTTCACGGAGAAGAGATTATATACCGACGTCGATGGCGAGCTTCCGCGTCAGTGCCTCCTCCTTGGTCGTGGAGGAAGAAGATGACTGAAGAATCCGAGTCGCTGAGTCGATGCTCTCCATTGGTGAGATAGTGTTCTTCGTTGATGTGGGGATGTTCTTCGCCGAAGAAGATGAAGTTCTCTCAAGGAACAAGAGCTCTCCCTCACCCAAAATCCCCACACAACTATCCAACCTAATAAAATAAGGCCTCCCCTTTATTTTATTATATTTTCCATGCCTTTTAAAAAGCTCAAAAATCAAACTCTTTAGTTAAATTAATTGATTAGGTTTAATCAATTAACTTAAAGTGAGTTGGCATGAAATTAAGAGGGAGGGAGAGTGAGTTATACATCAATTACAATGGGTGTTAACAAACTTAAGAGGGGTTTTATGAGAGTTATGGAAATGTGAAGGGTTGGGGATCGTGTGGGCCGTACCCCACATTTATCCTCACATGGGTAGTTAAGTTGTTAGTGGGTCCCACCCTAACTTCCCCATGTAGAGGTTATAATCACTTAAGATATAATAATAAAATTTTCCCACAATTTTATTCACCTCTTAATCAATCCACAAAATTAAACTCCTTCTCTCGTGCAAACTCATCTATAGTAAAAGTACTCTTAAGAAATTACCGGCGCTGCGGTTCCATCGGTGCCCTTGGATTTCGATTCCGAGCACCGGTTCAAAAGTAAGAAAAACCCGCTCGTTCGTTCACTGAACGTACCCGAGCTAAACTTCAGAAATTGATTCTGGGCACACCGGGCCTCGGAATCAGGCGCCGTTAGAAACTGCGTACTTGTAAAATTCCAAAGAAAATAAGAAAAAAATTTCCTTGAAATTTCCGGGTGTTTATATTACTCCCACCTCAGGGATTTATGTCCCCGTAAAGCTATAACACAAACTAGGGAAACAAAAGTGGTACTGAGCACGCATCTGAGCCTCCCGCTCCCATGTGCCCACTTGGAGGTTCTCGTGCTGTCAACGAAAGCGCACAAGAGGAATCGACCATCCTTGTAGGACCCAATCCTGTCGATCCTCAACCTCTATTGGAACCCCGAAAAAGTCACCCCATCGCCAATGTCCAAATCCCCATGGTCAGTGATATACGTCGGGTCAAGCACGTATCTCCCCAATTGAGATACATGGAAGATGTCGTGCACCTGGTGCAACTGAGGTGGATGTGTCAAACGGTAATCCACCTTGCCTACCCTGTTGAGGACCTGAAAAGATTCACTGAACCTCGAAGATTACTTGCCACCTCGGCCACATCTCCGTAAACCTCGTCGAGGTGAGACCTGTATAAGAATGTGGTAATCATCCTCGAACACTAGAGGTCTCCCTTTCCTGATTAGAACTAAAACTAAAAACTCTTACAACCACGAGGGTAAGGTTGGCCAACCCAAGAATGATCGGCTACACCCTCCTATGCACGATTTTATCCTATGCTGCCTGGGGTTTCCTTTTCGCCGACCAAGGAAAACCCATCCCGATGTTGTAGATAACCACAACCTCTTTTCCTAATACATTCAATATGAGCATAAACTGTGAATCCAATCCATACTGAGACCAACGTTGTAAGGCCTCGACGCTGCCACCAAGAGATTCCAACCGAAACTCTCGCGTTGAGGGTCAGACCACACTGTCGGCATAAGTGTGATTATCGAGTCTCCTCCCAAGGTATCTCCAGACGTGAGGGTCAAGTATACGGTTTTAACCGGAAACTCTAGGTCTGGGACAAGATTTATGGAAGGAAGAAAAAATTCTTATCAACCTTTGTTACTACGGAAGCTAGTAGTGGACACCGAATGTCCCTCGAATCATTCTTAGAGTCATTAGGTCACTCTCATTGACCTCATGCAGCTACACTCTTCCCCAGCCATCCAGCTCCATGATCCTGGCAGAAACAAAAAAGGCGGGTGGTTGTAACATGTTGAAATGTACACCACCTCATGCTGCTCTCCTAGCTCTGCCTCCACGTCTGCTGCTCTGCAAACTCATCTGTCCTTAACACTCCTTCTTGAAACATTTACACACCCAAGTCTCCGAGACTGGCGCCAGTTTCCTATTTCTTACTGTGCTGTGAAGTTTTCATCCGCTCTTGGATGGTCTTCACCTTCTTCATCGTAACTCGTACCATCTCTAGTCGGTAGGAAGTTTGCCGACGTGGCAAGTCGGTCAAAGACCACCCTTATTTGCCTATGATCCGCAAGAGCTTCTAAGATTTCTCTTTTTCCAAAAAGAGAAGATCAGTCTTATCCCCTGAATGAACCACTCCCAATGCCTAATACAACCAATCCAGACAGGAACGGTACTATTTCATGCCATGGATGACGTCGTAAGGCAGTAAGTCTACAAGTGTCACATACCGGTACTGCTGGTTGTAACTACTGACCAACAGGTAGTGATGTATAGCTGGCACACTACCGGAAGGCACTATCTCAGGCATCGGTCCACGTACCAAAGCCTCATCACTATGCAGACCATCCTCATGGTCACTCACTGGAAAACACTAGTATCCAAGTCTACCATCCACTCCACTGGTGTCTCAGCTAGGCGGACAACTCTAGCAATCGCCTCCAGCCAGTCCTCTACTGTCTGGGAATCTGCCTCGCCTCGTAACCTCAGAGGCCTCTACTGCTGGAACTCGTGCATCGCTCTCTGCCAGTGTGCACTATCCACTAGTACGACTGGTGGCATCTGCTACACAACAAGTGGTGGTGATGCTGGTACACCACCCGAGGGTGCCAACATAGAAAGAGGGCCATGCACTAGAGCCTCATCGCTCGGTGAGCTGTCATCGAGTACTCTCTCGGAAACTCCAACTAACTGTCTGCGTGGAGACATCCGGAACAGATGTGACATAGTCAACGATTTATACCTGGTGAGATGACCTAGTTTGAGCTGACCTTAAAACTCTTGGAAACACACACACAATCCATGTTTTTCATGCACAAAGTCGGAAATCAGTAGTCAGGGTCCTGGTGTACGGATACATCGGTCGCCGCACCAACACTAAACTCCCTGAACTGAAGACCACACTCGGTACCCTTAACACTATTGATTCAATGAAAGGGGAATATCAGAGTTATAAGTTCTCCAATAGAACCGACTCCTCTGATAATAATTTGTCACGACCCGTCCTCGGGGCCCGTGCCGTGACTACCCCAAGCCCGCCTTCCATAGGCCAGGGGCTGGTGACTAGCACCAAAGGCATAAATCCCGATAACTGGGAAGGCATTGCCTTTACAAAAGTAAACAAAACACCACAGAGTACAAGCGGAAGTAATACACTAAGTAAAAAAAGAAAGTGCTTAAAAGTAAATGGGCCAGAATACAAACCCAACTGAAAAGTACAGCTACAACTGAAAATAAGTACAACAGAAAGACAAGCAGCTGGAAGAGTAGAAGCAACTCCTGGGTCATCCACCTCGGATCCTACCTGTAGGGTAGGTACAGATAGCGCAACTCCTGGATCGTCCACCACGGATCCTACCTGAAGGGTAGGTACAGATAGCCTCCTCAACGCTCTCGCCCGTCAACCTCCTCTGAGTATCATCTCATCGTGAAGTCCACCTCCGGATACTGACTCGTCGTGAGGTCCACCTCCGGTTACCGTCCAGTCCTCGAACACTTGGCCTCTGTCAGTGTTGTCCGTCATCTGCATCCAACACAACGAAGTGCGGGCATAGCCCGTGCAGGGGTGAGTATAACGATACTCAGTAGGGACCCCGAGACCCTCAAGGTCTCTCTAAATCCAACAAGGATACCAACAAAGAAAAATCACAACAGATAACCCTTCTGAGGTATAATCCCATACTTATACCTAAGTTATCAAGTAACCCATATCAATCATGAGGAAACCCAAAGATTATGAAATCAACGGATAACCACTATCCAGGTATATGCCCATACATATACCTAAGTTATCAAGTGATCCATCTCAATCATGAGGTAAACAAAAAGGTCATAAACTCAGCTCAAACCAGGAGCATCATTATCGAAACCCTAACTGCTGAAGTGCCCCGTCTCTAGAGAGTACAGTAATACTATCACGACTCTGAGGTACTTCTCACTAACCTAAGACTGTTGAGGTATTCCTCCTGTCGAGTACCGTAAGTCAGCCACCCAAACACAGTAGTGCTTCCCATCGGGGTATGCCACCCAAACACAGTAGTGCACACCCCCTAATAGCCTACAAAGGTACTCTCCGGACGAGTACCGCGGGTCTACACCCAAACACTATAGTGCTATGTCCACCATGGGTCTGCACCCAAACAAAGTAGTGCTCCATCCTCTGTGCTAGTCAACTCACTCCAATTCGAGTCCGTCAAGCAGTCGTCAAGTCTCAGCCAGCTACACGGTCTCCGTACTTCATACGCTCGTCTCCGGGAGGGCCCGCTTCACAAGCTACAGGTCGATACTCTAAGTATCCCAAAGTCCCACGAATAAGTATCTCAAAGGACCGCCTCGTCATAGGGGTCTAAATTCAACAGACGGCGCATCAAACGGATGCCCGGTCTGTGAGTTTTTAGCCTTTTCATCATAGGGGCCCGGTTGGTTTCGTGTGAAAAACAACCTGGTCATATCTCAACTATACCCCGAACTCTCATAGGGACCGTTTCTCAACGTGATCACCAACGCCGCTGACGGTTCGTCAAACGGACGCCCAGTTTGAAAGTTATCAGCTTTTCCGTTCCAGGGGCCCGGTTCGATTCCGGGTAAAATCCAACCCGGCAACTATCCAATTTTAACCAAAACTCAGGAGAGGCTTTCCAAAAGTTCCTTCTCATCAATAGGAAACCAACAAAGTCAACGGCATGTCAATCGGACATCCGGAGCTCAAGATATAAGTGTTTCCGCTCCGAGGGCCCGGTTGGTTTCGTGTTCAAACCAACCCGGCCATGCCCAAAGATCTACTAAACCCTAAGTGTAATATTCTGAAAGGAATGCCTTGATCCAAGGATCACTACGCAACTGACGGTGCGTCGATCGGAGTTCTGTGGCCTAGGATATGGGCGTTCGAACGGAAACAGTCCGAAATGGGGTGTCGGGGCCTGGCCCGGCCCGACCCCACCCCCCTGGGTCGGCCCGGCCCGGCTGTTTGGCTTGGGATGATCACACCTGCATGGCTAGGCTGGTCGTGCTGTTGCGGAAGAGGGAGGGGGGGGGGGGGGGTTGCCCCCCTTGATTGAAGCCCCCCCCCCCCCACGTGGGGGCTGCTCCGTTGACCACTGGGGGTTACGACCCCCAGTCTCCCTCGGTCCCGCGCGGCCACGGGACCAGCCGGCTACCGCCGCTGCTGAAGCCGCGTCGGCCCTTCCCGGCGGCGTGTCGGGCGCCACTGCCTCCTGATGGCCGGCCGGTGCCGGCCGCCGTGCCGGCGGGGCGCACCGGCAGGCCCTTCCGCGGACCACCGGAGTTGCTCCGGTGGTCCATTTTTAATTATGTCTTTGCCTGCGGTCCTCTCGGGACCTTCCCTTCACTGCAAAGCCTTCAAATCTCCCATGTGGCCCGTTCTTCCATTTCCCGTCAATCTGTATGCCAAATAAACAAACCGCGTCTCTTCGTGGTTTTCCGGCGCGGCGCGATGGCGCCGTGGCTTTGTTCGGCTTCAACGGCGCGGTGCGACGACGTCGCGCATCCTTGCCGCATGATCCTGCGCGGTGCGACGACACCGCACCATCGCCAATCCAAACCACAACATGGTCAATAAAAAAATTAAGGGAGGAGGGCCGGCCGTGTTTGTGTGGTCCGACCCCCTCCCGTTAATCGATAGCAAGCGGTCCAATTTGAAATGAGGAACGATGACGGAAGAAATCAAGAACAACAACAACAAAATCCCCTACCTCGAAATTTACGTCACACATCGTCCATGTCGCGGAAGTCGAATGTCGCAGAGTGAAGCTCCGTATACGTCAACGGAGAACGTACAAGGAGGAAGCGGTGTCTCCCTTCCTTTGTCGCGGAGAAGAAGATTATATAGCGACGTCAATGGCGAGCTTCCGCGTCGGTGCCTCCTCCTTGGTCATGGAGGAAGAAGATGACTGAAGAATCTGAGTCGCCGAGTCGATTCTCTCCCTCGGTGAGATAGCATTCCTCATTTAAGTGGGGACGTTCTTCGCAGAATAAGATGATGTTCTCTCAAGGAACAAGAGCTCTCCCTCACCCAAAATCCTCACACAATTAGCCAACCTAATAAAATAAGGTCTCCCCCTTATTTTATTATGTTTTCCATGCCTTTTCAAAAACTCAAAAATCAAACTCTTTAGTTAAGTTAATTGATTAGGTTTAATCAATTAACTTAAAGTGAGTTGGTATGAAATTAAGAGGGAGAGAGGGTGAGTTATACATTAATTACTAGGGGAGTTAACAAACTTAAGAGGGGGTTTATGAGAGTTATGGAAATGTGAAGGGTTGGGGCTCGTGTGGGCCCCACACCACATTTACCCTCACATGGGTAGTTAGGTTGTTGGTGGGTCCCACCCTAACATCCCCATGTAGAGGTTATAACCACTTAAGATATAATAATAAAATTGTCCCACAATTTTATTCACCTCTTAATCAATCCACAAAATTAAACTCCTTCTCTCGTGCAAACACATCTACAGTAAAAGTCTTCTTAAGCAATTATCGGCGCTGCGATTCCATCGGTGCCCACAGATTTCGATTTCGAGCACTGGTTCAAAAGTTAGAAAAACCCGCTCGTTCGTTCACTGAACGTACCCGAGCTAAACTTTGGAAATTGATTCCGGGCACACCGGGCCTCGGAATCAGGCGCCGTCAGAAACTGCGTACTCGTAAAATTCCAAAGAAATTAAGAAAAAAATTTCCTTGAAATTTCCTGGTCTTTACAACCTATCCATAACTGGTAGTGGGATTCCATCTATTGATTTTCTCGAGAACAATCCCTTATTTTTTCTCATCACCAAAATTGGAAAACCTGAAAATTGGCCTCCACTAATCGATCACTAGATCATCTTTCATCATCTTCACACATCAATCATTCCCTCAATCTTCATTATGTACCTAATGAAATGATCCATTGCACCAAATATCAAATTCACAAAGTTATTTCCCTATATATGTCGAACCATTATCCAAACATAATATTGTTGATGAACACATGAAGAACATGGGGGGAGAAGTCAAAAATGCCCAAAGTGACAATGAATGTTAGCTTTTTTTATATTATCTTCAATTAACTGATTACGTAAATGAGGAACATACTAGAATAAATAACTCATAATAAATAAATATCAATTCACAATTCTTTAAAAATATAAACATTAGTGGAAATTAAAAAATAGTATGTGAATCAATTCTTTTTAGGTTAATTGATCCATGTTTAAAATGGGATAATAAAATAGTATTAATAAAATTTAAACAAATTCCTTAACTAAAGTTTTGATCTATAACTAATGATATATGGTTCCACATCAATATTTTTAGTGAGATCCACAAACTCCTTCGGCACACTGAACACTGCACCTTGGCATTCATCAATAATCTCCCCTCTAACGACTTCATTCAAATCCCTGGGGTTATAAGGAAGAACCTAGGTACTTTCCATAAGCATGATTAAGTATCAGATATTAGTTTTTTGGTACTTTAATAAATATTAAATATAATAATCTATATATTTATTTATCTATCTATCTATGATTCCACTTAATCCAAACACCTAGCAGACACAATGGTTATGTCAGTCCTAGGACAAAAACATATTCCATATATGATGGTAATAATAAATTTCCCATTAGAGTATCCATTTGATAGTTATTCAATTATTTTAGCAAAACTATATTAATGTTATATAATATATGTAATATTTCTATTATAATAATATTGAGCTGCCTAGGGCCCCACAATCCCACACCGACTCAGTGTCTATCCTTAAAATTATTCATTAAATATTCCAATGCTTTAAAAGGAATAAACATAATTTTTATACCTCTACCTAAACTAGCCCCCGTATAATTATTTTTCCCTCCCTTAAGCTCTTAATCTCTAGATGTTATCTTAATCCCTCCACTTATAAGGAGATCTCTTGGAGAAATTCAAGTCTCCAATGTAAGTATTACCTTCATTGAAATCTCTTCCCCTTAATCATCTTCTTATAAATCTCCTATATCCACAAAAATATAATTACCTCAGTATCAATATTATAGTGAGATGATATTATAAGAATGTAAAAACCATTATGTAACGCCCTAGGTTTTAGGAGCCATTATTATTATTATTATTATTATTATTATTATTATTATTTATGTCTATAATATTAAATGTATTATCTATTCTTTCAAAAGGATTGAATCATGATTTTAAAACATACCCTATGAGAGATTAACCATACTAAATACATATTATTCATTCATAAGTCGGAAATTATGATAAAATCACACAAAAAAAAGTACTACACGCCATGGATTATTTCTCCCAGATGATGAATTACATCCATTAAATGTTCCTAAATCAATAGGGGAAAATAGATAGAATATAATAGAATCGTCAAGGCTAATAAATCTTCTAGATCATCTAAAAAATGAGGATTAATAATAGAAAAAAACCTATTATGAGGAAGAGCACCATGAAATGAGAAATAATTATTCAAAATCTATAATATGAAATAATAATTGTGCCTTCCAAAGTGAGAGTGGAATGAATGAATTATTAAGTGACTGTATATACAAGAGTGAAATATACCCTTTATAAATATGGTCATTACAAATATGGTCATTGTATATATTTTAATTGGCCATATATCCAATCGGTATTCTTATTCCATCTATTATAATTTAGTAAATTTAAAATATTATAACTCCTAATGAAATATAAAATGATTAAAATAATTTAAATATATATTTATGCATTATAAATAAATATTGATATTTTTTTATAAATGAAATGATGTATATATAAAATTCAAATAATTATTTTAATATCAATGTACTAGTAAAATTAAATATTATAATATAAATAATTTTTTTAAATTGTATTTTTTATAATGTATTTAATTTAAAAGTAAACATTATTTTTGAAAGAAATATTTTGTAATGTATCCAAATAAATTAAATTTAAAGAATTTAAAATATTATACAAGAACTTACATTTAAAAAAATTAAATTATATACTGATAATAAATAACATTAAGAACCCATAATGTTTAAAAATATCATTTTTAATAAAACCCGATTTTATTAATATTTTTTATCTTCATTTAAAAGATAAACTGATAAAATAATTCCTTGAATATTTTTGAAATACATGATACAATAAAAAAAATATTTTATAATTTTAAATTATGTATTCTAAAATAATATATTGATATATTAAACCCACACCTAATATTTTAGCAAATTTATGTAATGTATTAATAAAAAATGTTTTCCATCTATTTCTCTTAATAAAATTTCACAGTGATGGAATTAAGTTTTAGGTTTATTTTATTAAATTTTAATTTAATAATAATAAAAATTTTAATTTAAAAATAGACAATAACATTGATAATATTATCCTAAACATAATACTTGTTCCTAAAAAACATTTTATAAAAACAGGTTTTTTGTCTTTTATATTCGCAAATGTTAAAATTAATTTTCATTAAAAATTGAAATTTTATTTGATAAATTTTATGAAATATTTCTAATAATTATTTTAAAATTATCTAACTAAAATCACTTTCTGTTTATTAATGAAAAATAAATTACTTTTGTAAAAATTATTTACCTCGATAAAAACAAAAAATGGTAAAATTAAAACTCTAAGTGTAAAATAAAACAATTTTTTTCAAATAATGGGTGGAAATGAGGGTTAAAGAATTTTCAAAACATAATACTTCCCAAAATATATTATTTTAAACTTTTTCTTCACATTCCAAGTGAAATTTCTTGTGGAAATTTATTTTAGATTTATATGTGCTAAAAATGCCATTCTCTTCAATTATAAAAGAAACCAGGACTCCTCCGCCTATACACTATATAAAATCCATTATTAAGGGAAAAACCTATAACCTATTATTTCATAAATCTTCTAATTAAATCATATATTCTTTTATATTTCCAAAAACCATGTTAAGGTTCCTTATAGTTGTGACCAAAGGATAACATCCAAAGTGAGAGGTAATATTTTCCATTGCACCTTCTTAATTATTTTCAATATATACCAACCCAAACCTATTATATAAGTAAATGTTTGATAAAACCAGTACAAATGATATTTTTGTATGTTTTTATGCTAATGTAGAATCCATTTTTTAACATCCTCTAAAACCTTTTGAAAAGTGAAGACTTCACCATACATGCGTGTGGAATACCACCTCCATGAACGATGTGTTCTATTTTTCATCACCACCATTCATGTAAGGATAAAAAAGGTTATTTAATAAGATAATATGATATTTATATCATGTTAATGATTTAAAATTGTTAATATATATCATTTTATACCTTTCTTCTATTATATAAAGATAATACTGTCATTTGCGTGTATGTGCGAGATACTTCCTCTACATGATGATGTTTATCTATCATTTTACATGTTCACTAACATGGGTGTACTTTAAATATAATGTAATGGAATAATTTTTATTTTCTAAACCATTATCATTATAGAATTATTATATTAAACACTCTACATGTGATATTAAAAATAAATGGTTATTGTAAATTTAACTGAAAAAAATATATTTCAAAGTACCTTTTATAATTTGAGTTCATTCATGGAAAACCTATTTACCATTAAAAACATAATATAATAGAAAAATAAAGAACATAATAATGTTAAATTATGTATATTATGAACTTATTTTACACCCCATTGATCTTGGTCAACATTCTATGAATGTTTCTATAAATTGACTAAAGAACATCATGTGTACAACAGAAGCATAAATGATGTATAAATATGTGTCACATAATGAAAAATAGAACATATAAAAAGAAATATAAATTAATAAGGTTCTTAAGATGTTTTTGGATAAAATTAAATTTATTATTTGTAAATTTAAGTATAAGTGTATATTAATTTTGGATACTAGGTAAGTTTTTTCATCTTAGTGACCCTTTATTAAGGCATTCTTTAATATTATGAACCAATATTATTTTCAATTGTGTAACTAATAAACCCTTGATTTTTATTATCGTAAATTTATATTGAACTCATTAATTAACATCAATTCACACTCTTCCTTTCTATGGGATATTATTGATGCCTTCCCTATAATATAAGGGTCTTTCATAACCCAATTTTCATTCTTGAATTATAATGTTTCTCCTTCATTTTCATGTATGATTTAATGTGGAATACCCTATTTATATCTAGGGAGATAAATTTTGATTAAAATATTATATATTTATGATTTCTACACCTCATTGAAAATGAAATTATGTTGATAATAATTCCCACCCTCTTAAACAATTGTTTCCCCTTCTTGTCCATAGTTTCCTTTCTTATCAATCTTCTCCTTTTTAATTGGAAACATAATTAAGTGACATATCATGATAATTTTATGTTTACCTTATACTATTTTGAAATTAGTGTTTTATTATTATTATTACATTATGGTATTTCAACAATGTTATTTTAAAATGTAAAAATGTAATGGCAATGCCTTCTTCGTGACTTCTGGGTTACAAATTCTCTTTATTTTTCTCCCTTTTATATCGTATTATTCTTAGCCGCCTCTTCAAATTTTTTGTATATATGTCCCCTATATATATATACATTTTTAATTATAACCTTAATTGATATGTTTATTGTAAAACCACATGATTTTAGAATAATAAAATTGTGCTGGATATGGTTTGTGACACGCAACAAAAAACTTAAACAACCCAAAAAAGATATTTCTTTAAATTTATTCTCTTCAATATCCTATGATACATGTAACCGTGATTCTAAATAAACCACAATATAGTATGTTCTAATAACTAGGCCATTATATTGGTGGTTATGAATAAGAATAACTAAAATATTAAAATTATTCAGTTTACAGATGTACAAAATAATCTAATGTTTATCAATTGATTATAAATAAAATAATAATCATTTGAAATAAAAGTAAATATTTTCTAAAAAAATATATTTTTCAAAAAGGCGGTATCAACGTTCTTTGTGCACATACATTAAAATTAATTTTTTCCAATTTTAGAAAATCTATTTTAGAACGTGAACCGAATTTTCTAAATCATCATTTTGAAATTATCTTAGAGTGAATTTTGGAAAATTTTCAGGAAATATTAAATTTTCAATGAATATTAAAGAATAATGGTTTTTATTGAAAACCATATTTGGATATAAAACATTTAAAATTTCCATTTTTATTTATTTTTTAAAGTTAAATTTGTACAATTATTTAATAATCAATAAATTTTAGTTAATTTTATTATAATTCATCTTGATTTTATATATTAAAACTTTTTATACTTATTAGAATTTTCTCTTTAAAAAATAGTTATTCATCGCATCTGCAGATTTATTTATAAAATAAATTTTCGAAATTAAGTTAATGGATTTTGAAAAAATGTATCCCATGTTTTTAATAATCATAATTAATATTATATATTAAGGTATACTTATATTTTTTTCATAATGAATAGTAAAATAGTAATTATCATGGTGAAGGTTATACTGGTTTCCTGATGGGTTAAACTAATAATATAATGGTATAAATGATGTATAAATAAATAAAAATTCTATTTTATAACCATATTTAGACCATATATAATTTATTATTTGGTAATAATTTATTTTTGATATTCGTTCCTTGTGAAAAATGTAGGAATCATTTTTTATTTTTTAAATTTCAGGTGTGTCCTCTCCCCCACATATAAAAGGTAATCCCCGTTCCTTTCATATTCACACTCCCAAAGCTTTTTGGATCACCCAAACACTAGAAAAATTTATTCATTAAATCACTCCCTATATACTATAGTCCATTTTTGGTGATAAATACCATCTAGGAGGGCATTACGTATAAACCTAAAGTGTTTGTCTAAAAAAGAGGCAAAGTACCTAGTCATGCATTTTCTTTTTACTTATTATTATAAATCCATAAAATCATCTAAAAATGTGACGAAATAATAAAACAAGTATATAATATATAAAAATATTTTATTATGTTAAAATTATAACCTATATCAATCTCATTTTTGATCAAATGGAAAATGAAACCGTTGATCATGTTTACAACAGACTACCTCCTCGCGAAGTAATGTAATGTGTTTTACATAACCGCTATACTTTATGGATATAATTATGAATTTAACATATTTATTTTATATTTATGAAATTTATAAACTTATTTAATTATAATTTCTCATATAACTTCTTACCTTCAAATCATACAAAAATAATAGCATCGCTTGTGCAAACATGTGGTCTACCACCTCCGAGTGGGTATGTGAAATGTTTTTCATTTTGTTTTAACAAGGAAGGTAATATTGATATATTTAATAAATATAAATGTAATATTTTATATAATAATGGTTCTATAATGATAAAACATTATTTACCTAGATTTCTACATTTCATTTGTTGGAAAAGTGGAAATATCGTTCATGTAGACATATGACCTACCATCTCCATGAATGGGGAAACTCATTTTCCTATATATAAATTTTATAGAATATTATAAATACTTATATAATTATTTTATATAATATCATGGTTGAAATTAAGTATATGTAGTAAAAAATACCCAAATTAAATTCACAGAAACTACCAAACCATGATATACATGAAAAATAGAGAAATTATCATCTGAAATAGGGATTTAAACAAACCATTATCAATAATAATGTAATAAAGGAATATAATTAAATCATATATGTTAAGAAATATATGATTATGGTTTTTTATTATATTTTTAAAATATCTATTTCTATCATACAAGGAGTTACATACACATATGAATGAAATTGGTCACAAGGTAAGTCATTCTAGGCTCACTTTGACTTCCGTGAGATGTATTTTATTTTGACCACTTATTTATTTTTGTACCGTTTATATTGTCCCTTTGATATTTAATATAATGAAAAAATATCTAAATTTTAGTTAATATTTCATTATATGTTATTTCTTTTATGGGGCATATAATTTAGAAGTTACCAAAGTCCAAATGATTTATGTTACAATCTCATTATTTAACATGATTGTTAATGATCAAGTATAAAATGATGAAATATTATGATATTTATTTAAATAAAATCATAAATTTTATTCTCATTTTCTTAATCCAGGATAATAAATATTTTAAAATCATTTTCATCACTTTAAGAACAAAAAAATACAAAATGAAAAATTCTTATGATAACTGAATTCATTTCTCTATTGGATCAAAAATAATTTTTCTTCCATATTCATGTTTTATAAAAAAATTCAATTTTTTTTTAAAATTTTCCAAATAGTTTGTTATAGAAATTTTTACCTGCGATTTAATTATTGAAAATTGGTTTGAAAATAATATTTTTGTCATTTTCTGAATGAGGCACTTTTTATCCTTTTTAAAATAGTGTAAAAGGAATATTTTTTAACTTACAAAATGTGTATTGTATTAACCACTATCATGAACACTCATCACTTTTAATATTACTTTAAAAAATTAAAATGACATATTTAAATAAAATTATTTTCTTAATATTCTAGAAATTTTTAGTTTTTGAATGTGATTTTTTAAGTGAAAATGATATTTTCCTCATGAATATTTTTAAAGGAATTTTTACTATGTTCTTATTAATAAATGATAAAAACCCATATATCCCATATTCGCCATTGGTAATATGTTATAGGGATACCATCGAAATTATTTCTCTGTATTTTTTATAATCAGTTTGACTGGGGATATTATATTTTTATACCATTCACCATATTAATCTGAATGGTTTATGATTATTTTTATTTTTTAGAAAATGTATTAACATTTCATATAATAGTTTTTTAATATGAATATTTTTGTTGATTATGTTTCACCTTGTTAATATGAAGAATGAAGTAGACTTATTAAGTGATATGTAAGGTCCGTTGTAACCCCTCTTTCCATTTTTAGGTATCATGAGACAAACTGGCTTTAGTATTTGGTCAATACCTAACCCATTTAGGTAATTTGTCTTGGAATGAGGCCTTGATGATTTGGTTATGAGGTCTACAATTTTACATTCTCTAATTATGAAATTATTTATTATGTTACATTTGATTATTTGATTAGTTAGAATATTAATGGTTATGTTTCAAGCTCAGGTGATTATTTATATGGAATTATTTGGTCAAAATTTATTCATTCCATATTTTTCTCAAGAAACTGATTGAATAAAATTTGTTTTAATTATTTAAACTTACATATTAATTATGAATTATTTATTCATAATAAATTTCACTCCATGTATACCCATACTAATTATTAGTTCTCAACCATTTAATATGTTTCCTTTCCTTCAGATACCAATAAGTGTTTTATAATTTATTTTCAAGGATATGATAAGGGTAATAATTGTGAACTAAAAGGAAATAATATGTTGTATTGTATGTTTTCATATTTAATATGAGAATCAAGTATGTACCTATTTTACTAAGACTAATAAACTCTTTTTTCCTTTGGGATGTCATTCCATGTATCTTATTCTAATGTAATAAAGTAACAACTGAACTTGGGCTACTATGGGTAGGGACATTATAGTTTTTATCAGAGAAATTTTAGTATAATCTTGGGAACTAGATTTAGGAAAACATATATTATAGAATGCATCCCTATGATATAATTTGGGGGTAAGTATATAAGAAAATCCTAATATTTTTTTGAGGAAGATATTATGTTTTTTTCTACCAATACACCCTTGTATGGATAATAAATGTGAACATGGTTCTAGAATAGTTGCACCAATGTTTAATAAATTCAGAAAGTTTGTATTGGGCTTTGACTCGATCGTCAACTGGTGTACGACAATGGGCCATACTGCACACTTGGATTGAAAATACAGAACGATATGCATGGAATAATTTATATTTTATTTTAAAAACCACTAAAATGTATTTGAAATTCTTTTTAAGATTTTAAATATTTCTTGAAGAATCCATTTTTATGATTATGAGATTACATATACATAAATTCATCAATTTATGATAAGTATTTAACTAGTTTATGGATTATACATTATGATTGATAATGTTATGATCTAATATCGAACATTACATTACATAGAAATAGTACCTCTAAGAATTAATGGAGACCATATCAATGCACATACTCCATGTAGGTATTTCCCTAAAGGGAAGATATTGAAGCTCGAGTTGGATTTATAGCTGGAAATCATAAAATTATAAACATTTTGGGGATGATTACTTGTGTTTTCAATAATATCATTTCCCTATGGAGAATCTTACTAATCCACCACATGGGATAACATTTTTAGATTGCTTAATTCATCAACTACCTCCATCATTCAATAGGACTTATAATCCATTTTTAGGTGGTAAATGGATAAGTAACATATAGAATATATTTCTCTCTCTGGGAATAAATTAAAGGGAGATGGTTTTCATTGATGTTTAACATCTATAAAGGGGTATGTATTAATCGTGGTAATCTATTTGAAACACTTAGGATGAGGATTAAATAGTGAGAATGGAGTGGATGTATTTTAAGGTACAATTTTTGGAAAAAAATATTTACAAGAAACGAGCAGAAATAGAGTTACAATTCTAAAGTCTAAGACAAAATGAAGATGAAAATGTTTCCATGTATGAATCTATCTTTACATTGTTAGTAAGGCATATTGTAGACTATGTATGTAATATAAATAGAATTATATATCATTTCAATGATGAGATTATGCCAATACAATGATGGGAACTAATCTCCCAAAGCTTTTATCATAATAGAACATAATATCATGTGCTATCAAGACAAAAAAATAATTATATATGACTTATGTATTCAAAGGGATGTAAGAGAAAAAGAGGATAGTATAGAAAAAAGTGTATAAGGGGAATCGGGTAAAGAGGGATTTTACCTCATGTGATAAATATAGAAAGATAAAGAATGGTACATTCATAATAGAAATGGAGTTTTTCATAAATTGTGGAAATGCCATCAGGTGTGAGAATGAAATGGCATGATAGAAGCCTATAATGTTTATTGTTTCAACTGTAAAAAGATGGGTAATTAAAAAAATAAATTCCCTAAGGATGAAGGGAATATAAATTAGATGAATATAAGGAATAAAGTTCAAGATTATGATATTAATACATGTGAAGTGAAATTAATAATGCCCTTATGGATTTGGATTCAATAATTTTGTTGTAAAATTATTTTACCAATGGTATTTTTTTGAGAATAAATAAGACAAATCTAAGGGTTTAGTTAATTTTTAAGGAAAAAATGTCTTCAGGAAATTTTAACTAAATAGTTAGTGATGCCATCAGGGGTTTATGATTTTTTGGTGGATCTTATGTTCAATGTCTTAAACACAATATTTTGAGGTTTTTTGGGATACGAGTTTATCTAGATTAAGTATATTTTTGGAGAATTTTATGGAAAAACAACCAATTAGTTTATTATATGTTAAAGATAAAAAGTTATTTAAGGAATAATTCCTTAACATTTTGTTTACAAAATATTAAAGGTATTTATAACTTTTAGGTTTAATATTATCATTGGTGTTAAGGTAATTATAGTCAGTTAAGATGATTTTATATCATAAAAAAATAAGTTATTTAGGAAATATATGTGGTTAAAAAGTGATTTGATGACCAATTTTATTTTTGAGGATATTATTACTATTTTTTGGAACATTATAGGAATTATATTAATTTGGTTTTATAAAAATGAAAAATCACATGTTTATTGACAACCCATTACATCCAACAATACCGTATGACTTGAAACTACCAACAAAGAGAGATAAGGGTGAAATTCCTACCACTGGCCTACGTGATGTAGTAGTTAGTATGACATTGTTTTTACATAGACGATTTTTCTGCTAGATACCAAAGGAATGGATTAGATTATTTATGGGTGTTATTGTTGAGGTTTAGAGATTAATTAATTTTTTGGATAACTCATGCTATCCATTTTTTTTATAATTTTTAGGAATATATGGAATGACTTGTCACTAGTTTTATGGTTATTATGGTCTAATACAATTTAATTTCCGTACTTTAGAAAAAATAGTCTTGTATATTTCTTTCATGATGTAATAAGTGAATTGGATGTTGATTGAAGCACAACCAAAGGATGAAATGGTTCTTATGAAATAAATATATATTAATTAACTATATTTTCTAGTGTTCTCCATAATTATATTAAAATAATCCATAAACTTTAATAAAAGGATATTGAAATGAAAATTTTATTCTATTAACTACATTTTCATCACAAATTTACGCTTTTTTGGCCAATCATTCACTTTATTATGATCAATGATCTCTATCACTTTCTATAATCATTGACTCTTTTCGTCCATGTCCATATTTTTAATTTAAAACTACTTTTTACTACTTCATAACCTAGTTATGTGTTCTTTTATATAACCTTAATAATTCTAATTCTCTCTTATTAAGATGATGTTTTATTAAAGATTTTTTGGATGTGGGTTTACATAAAAGGTTAGACCAATGATGACCAAGATAGAATTGTGAGGGATAAATTTATTTAATGGGGTATAATGTACCAACCATATATCTTAAAAAAGAACATTTTGTTTTATATTATATGTGATAAGAAACAGCAATGATTAACTACCAATTAAATATAATTCTTTAAATTTAATCTCTTTGATAACAGATGATACACACTATCTTGAGTCTAAATGTACCATAAAATATTATAATATTATAACATATATATTAAATTAGACGGTATTAGTATGAAAAAATAAATTATGTAAAATTTATTCTTTATAAATATAAGAAATAAATTATTCTGTTACCTATTGATTATAAATAATATAATAATAATTTGAATGAAAAAAAAATATTCTCTAAAAATATATATTTTTCTAAAAGGATGTCTCGTCGTGATTCGCATATATATTTTAAAATTAGTTTTTACCGCTTTTATAAAAAAATTAAATTTTAATTAAATTTTTAAATCATAATTTAATAATTATATTAAAGTTAATTTTTTGATGAATATTGAAACGTGATAGTTCTTATTGAAAACTAACTTTTAATTTAAAACATTTAGAAGTTAAATTTTTAAATAAACATTTTTTAAAATATAAAATTAGTGAAATTATATTATATTAAATACAATTTAGTAAATTTGATTGAAATTAATTTTTATTTTTAACATTTTAACTTTCTATACTTATGAGAATTTTCCCTTTTGAAAACAATTTTTTCATCGCGTCTATGAGATTAATTTTGAATAAAAATTTCCCACTTATGTGAATTAAATTTGGAAAAATGGATTCCATATTTTTAATTATTATAATTAATATTATAAAATAATATCAAATTGATTTTTTTCATAATGAATATGAAAAACATTATAAATCAATTATCATGGTTGAGGCTAAAATGTGTTTATGGAGGGGTTAAACTAAAAATATAGGGGTTAAAATGAACAATAAAGTTGTTAAATTTATATTTTATGGAAATAATGATACCTTATCTCATAAACTGTTTGAGAAATATCCATTTTTGATACATTTTCCAAGTGAAGAATGTGGGTATCACTTTTTCTTTTCAAATATACCATGTGTGTCCTATCCCCCACATATAAAAGGCCACTCTATATCCTCTCCTATTAATAATAAAGAAGACTTTTTTTATCCAATACCTACCCAAAATAACTTCCTTACTTACCTAACCACATTTTAGATATATTAATTTTTCATAAATCCAATATAGGGAGGCATTATGTATAAACATAAAGAGGTTGTCCAAACAATTTTTAAAGTTCCTAAACATGTGTTTTCATTTTAATTATTATTATAGCTCTATAAAATATTCTAATATTATGATTAAATTACATCACCATTATCGTTTATATACTTATATTTTTTATGTTAATTTAATAACCTATTTCCATCTCATATTCCATCAAATGGGAAATAAAAATGTTGATAGTGTGTATGGCTAACTACCGCCTCGTGAACAAATGCAATTTTGTTTCCATTACCGCCTCTCATGGTTGGATATAATGATGGATTTGAAATATTTATATGATATTTATGAAATTAATATACTAACAGAATTATAAAATCACATATTACTTCTTACATTCTAATCTTTTTGAAAATAATAACGCCGTTTGTCCGTACGTGTAGACTATAACATCCACACAGAGATGTGATTTTTTTTTATTTTGACATGGATGGTAGTAAGGATATATTTAATTAATATAAATTAAATAATTAATAAAACA
The DNA here is from genome assembly GCA_963277665.1 of Viscum album. Lineage (NCBI taxonomy): Eukaryota > Viridiplantae > Streptophyta > Magnoliopsida > Santalales > Viscaceae > Viscum > Viscum album. The sequence goes on from OY728146.1 coordinate 370,101,553, forward strand.
TTCTTTCTGAAAGGTTTAAACATTATTTAACTTTTTTTATGTTCCATCTATTTGATAAATCGAAACATTGTTCATGCATATGACCTATCTTCTTCATGAAAGGTATAACTCATTTTCCCATATCTAACTTTTATATACTATTATAAATAAAAAAATAATTATTTTATATATAATTTAGATAATTTTTAACATTATTGATGTTATTTAACTATGATCATAGTAATTGGACCAAAACTACCTAACCAAAACATATATAAAAAATGGATTTATCCCCGAAAATACTGATTTTAAAAAAGAATTGTTAATAAATAGGTCATAAAAATTATAATTAAATCATATATAGTATAAAATATATGATTATGGTTTTATAATTTATATATAATAAATATATATTTATTATACACGAGGTAATGAAAACTATGAATGAAATATTACATAGTGTAAGGGTTTATTGTATCGCTTTTACTTCTATGAGATGTATGTCATATTCACCACTTATTCACTTTTGTGTGTGTATATACTTCCTCTTTGATATATTAAATTATGAATACATTTTTCTTCATTTTATTTGAATTTATTTCATCTATGGGGAATATGATTTAGATGTTACCAAAGTGGTAATGGTTTTTGTTACAATCTCATTATTTATTAGTATTTTTTATGATTATGTTTCTAATGATGAAATATTTAGATATATATTTCAAAAAAATCATTATTCTTTTAACCTTATTTTATTACATGAAAATTATTTTTTTCCTCTCATTTTTCCTCTCTTTAAAAATAAAATATATTAAAAGAATGTTATTATAAAAAACTGGCAGCATTTTAATCTTTGTTAAAAAATAATTTTTCTTCTATATCCAAGTTTTTGAAAAATATTTTGATTTTTTTTTTAATTCTAAAAATTATTTACTAAATAAATTTTTAGCCATGTTTTACTTTTCAAAAATATATTGAAAGGGGTCGTATTTTTGTTTTCTGAAAGAGGAACTTTTTAACTATTTTACAACAGTGTGAAATGAATGTTTTTTAACTTATTAGATGTATTTGGAATTTCCCTTCATCCTATACAGTCACTAATTTTAAATTCACATTAAAATTTTATAATGAAATTTTTTTAAAAAATGGTTTTCTTAATATTTTCGAAATTTTTATTTTTTTCAAAGTGATTTTAAAAGTGAAAAGTATATTTTCCTAAATAAAATTTTGATGTATTTTTTATGATATTTCTATTCATTCATGAAAAAACTATATTTTACTTATGAACCATTCTAAATATATTGTAATGATTCTATAATCATTACATCTTGGGATGTTTTTTATCAGTTTTATTGGAGATTTTATTTTTTGATTCCATTATCCATATTACTCTGAATGGATTATGATTATGCTTATTGATTAGGGAATGTATTAAAATTTTACATCCTAGATTTTCAATATGAATATTTTGTTGTGTAATGACCCAGGAATTTCAAGAAATTTCTTTTCTTAAATACTTTGGAATTTTATGAGTCTGTGGCTTCTGACGGCACTTGATTCAGAGGCCTGGTGTGCCCGGAATCAATTTATAAAGTTTAGCTTGGGTGTGTTCAGTAAACGAACTAGCGGGTTTTTCTATATTTTGAAAAAGTGCTCGGAATTGAAATCTGAGGGCACTGATGAACTCATAATGCCAGTAATTTCTTAATAGTACCTGTACCGCGGTGGCATTTTCATGGGAGGAGAAGTTAAAATTTGTGGATTAAATGAGAAGTGAATAAAATTGTGGGACAATTTTATTTTTATATCTAAAGTGGTTATATCCTAAATGGGGGAGTTGTGATGGGACCCATAAGCTTATAACTACCCATGTAAGGATATTTGTGAGGTGGGGCCCACACAATCCTAACCTTTCACATTCCTATAACTCTCTTTTAACTCTCATAAACTCCCCATTTAAACTTGACAACTCCCCTAAATTAATAAGGACCCTTCCTCTCTCTCTCTCTCTCAGTTCATTAAAACATTCCAACCTATCACATAATTAATTAAAAAACTCTTGATTTAATTAGTTATGTGAAATGGATTCTGATTTTTAAAATGCATGGAAAGTAAAATTAAAATAAGGTGTGGCCTTATTTTAATGGTTTTTGGCTGGTTGTGTGGGGAGAAATTTTTGGGAGAGAACTCTTGTGAAGAAGAAGAGGATTTCTCCTTTGTTGAAGAACGCCAAATCTCCGATGAAGAACATCAACTCGGAGACCACGGTTCTTCATCCTCTTATTCCTCCATGGAAATGGAGGAGACACCGACGTGGGAACTCGCTAGCAAAGGCGCATCTTCTATTCTTCTCTCTGTGACAAAAGAGGAGACGACACTTCCTCGGGTGCGCACCGACGACGATGGAAATGGCACCATCATCCAATTATTGTCAACCGCGAACCTTATTCGAGGTAGGGTGTTTTGTTCCAATTTTTATTTGAAGAAAAATTGTTCGTTGTGCTTCGTGAAACCTTGTTCATCATTGACCTATTGTTACCGCCTAACACGGAGGGTGCGAGCCGAACAAACCTGGCCCAACGACCCTCTGTCGTTTCTTGGTCTTTTTGGATTTGGAAACTGGAGGCAGAGGAAGAACGGCGCTGTCACGCCGTGTTGGGAACATGGAGAAGGAAGCTGGTGCCATCATGTCGGATGTGCAGGAGGAACCACGGCCTGCATCACGGGCCGCTTCGGTGGAAGAACCGGCCGGGCGGAGCTGGACCGCGACGCTAGGAGGGCACCGCACTGGAAGACCGGTAGCCCGCCCATGCGGGTCACGTGCACAGTAGGCCGACCGGTCAAGCCAGCCGGTTTAGGGAAGGGAAGAGCCGCTTGGCGCCGCTGGTGCGGACAACTGGGGGGCACCCCCTTAGAACCCGCTCGGCCTTCGGTCGAGCCATCTAGGTCGAGCTAGGTCAGGCCGAGTCGCGCGGCGCCAGACCGGGACGGGCCGTGCCTTGCCTGGCCCAGCTGCACCCCTTCGGGCTGAGTTGTGTATTCCTTCGGACCAGTCTGACACCCCTACTGGGTCGGACCCGTCAAACTGGGTTAACCTGACCCGTCGGTCCAGTGGGCTAAACGGGTCGGGCCTGTTAATCACTTAAACGGGAATAACATAAAGGCCGTGTGTCCGATCGATGTTCCATCTGCGGCACTATGACCCTTTCAACGAGATGGTTCTTTTGCATTACTCTAATTAATTTTTGGATGACTATGGATATCGGCCGGGTTAGAAACAAGTGTATTTCTAACCGAGCCCCTGGAACTGAAAATCCATTATCTCTCAGACCGAGCGTCCGATTGACGCGCCGTCTGTCGTGTTGAGTTCATATTGACAAGACGGAAATTTGGGATACATCAACTCTAGACTTTGTGATAGTTTACATATCAACCCTCTTGGCTCGTGGAGCGGACCCTCCCGGAATCGAATGTGCTGTGTGCGGGAACCCTAGAGCTGGCTGCGACTGCGATGACGATGACGACTATACTGGGATCCTATGTGGGTTCGGCAGTGAGGACGAATGTACTTGGATCCTCCGTGGGTTTGGCAGTGATGATGACTGTACTTGGATCCTTTGTGGGTTCGGCAACGATGGTTACTATACTTGGATACTATGTGGGTTCAGTAGTGATGACTCCTGTACTTGGATCCTACATGGGTTCGGTAGAGGAGATGATTCAGAGGATACATCTAATCATCTCCACCCCTCTTCGTGAGAAGTATACCTGTGTGAGCTGATTCTTGACTTCCAATCATTATCTATGGTATGATTGACTTCTTTCCTTTGTGGACTGGTTGTGCTTGGGCATGGAAGTTGGAGTCGTACTGAGATTGATGACTTAGGTATATGTATTGGCATATACCTAAGTAGAGTTGGTTGATACTTCGTATTTGTATCTTTCCTTTGTGGATTATCCTTTGTGGATTCTGGGAGTCCTTCTAGGGTATGGGGGTCGTTACTGAGTATTGTATACTCACCCCTACTCGTGCATCGCCTGTACCACGTTGTGTTGGTTGCAGATGACGGACAACACTGATCGTGGTCAAGGCTTGGAGAGTTGGACAGTATCTGGAGGTGGACCAGCTGGCAGGACAAATACGGAGCGGATGAACAGACCCAAGGTACCGACGAGACTATCTATACACACCCTTCTGTTGGTATTTCCAGAGTATGACTCTGTGGTTGTTGCTTTACTTTACAACTATTGTACTTTCTTTCTCAGTTGTACTGTACCTTCAGTTGGGTTTGTATACTAGCCCATTTACTTTCCAGCACTTACTTTTGTACTCAGTTTACTTAGTGTTTACATCATCTTTCATACTTTATTGTGTTTGTTGACTTATATAAAGGAAATTCCTTCCCTTTTATCGGGATTTATGCTTTTGGTGCTAGTCGCCAGCCCTTGGCCTACGGAAGGTGTGCTTGGGGTAGTCCCGACACGGGCCCTGAGGATGGGTCGTGAAAAATTGGTATCAGAGGATTCGGTTCGACCGCGGAACTCAGGACTCTGATAATTTATTCTGTGAAGCAATAGTGTTAAGAGTATTGAGTGTGGTGTTCAGTCCAGGGAGTCCAGTGTTGGTGTGGCGGCCGACATATCCATACACCAAGACCTTGACTTCTAATTTCTGACTCAGTGCTCGAAAACACTAATTGCATGTGTGTTTCAAAAGTTTTCTTTGTGATTTCTTTGTGTCATCTCACCAGGTATACTATATTAACTGTGGAACACCCGTTACTTTTCAGGATGGCACCACGAAGGCAGCCAGCTAGGGATCCGAGCTTTGTACGAGATGGAAACCCACCAAGCGATGAGGCCTTGGTGCAGGGACCCATTACAGTAGAGGCACCGATGGTACCTCTACCCGCTAGGCCACCGATACCACCAACCCCAACAGCAGAGAGTGCACACCGCTTGAGTGCGTTGCACGAGTTTCAGCGACAGAGGCATCCCAGGTTCCATGAAGAGACGTATCCTCAGGCATCTGAGGATTGGATAGAGGCTATAGTTAGTGTCTTCAGATTGGTAGGGACACCAGTAGACCTTATGGTGATCCTTGTCACGAGTCTACTGCACACAGCAGCAGGTAGATGGTGGAGCATGATGCTCTAGGTGCATGACGAGGCATCACTACTTTGAATGGACTTCGAGATCCTCTTACGCTCAATGTTTGTTCTGGATACCCTCCGTGAGATGTGCATCCAGGAGTTACTATAGTTGTGGCAGGGTAGTATGATAGTAGCCTAGTACTCGGTGAGATTTACCAACCTCTCGCGATACTCCACATACATGGTATGGGACCCATTCTTTCGGGCTCGGACCTTCGAGCAGGGATAGAGTCATGAGATCTGGGCTTCGATGGTCTCCCTCAGCATTCTGACGTAGGAAGGAGTACTGGAGAGAGACCTTATTTTTGATAGCTTCCTTGCTGAGCCAATGCCAGCAGCGAGGCCTACCGCAGGGCGACACGTAGCGGAGTCTTCTATAGCCGAAAGTAGACAGATGTCGTAGAGGTACAAGCAAACTAGGACATCAGGTGGGTGACCCCAGGATTCTGGTTCGGATGTGCGGGGCACATCCAGCAAATCCAATCATACGAGAGGCATTAAGTGCTATGCATGCGGCGGGCAGGACCAAATGGTTCGTGACTGCCCGACTTGCAATGCAGAAGAGCAGCAGACAATAAAGGGACCTCCCAGGCAGAGGAAGAGGTTCGGTCGTGGTGGTTTGAAAGGAGCAGGTGGATGAGTTAGAGGAGATGGCTGAGCAGCAGGTGGTGGATGAGGCTTCAAGGCTCTACCACCACCACTACCAGGAGGTCCATGCCGACCACAAGGAGCTGGCAGACAGGGGCAGGCTCAACTCCAGGCAGTCAAGGCCTACGACCACGGCGCAACTGAGATGATTCTAGGTACTATATGTGTCTACTCCACCCTTGCTGCAGATGTTATAGACATTGGAGTGAGTCATTCTTTTATTGCCACTGCCCTTGTTCGGAGCTAGAGATTCCGACGGAGCCGTTGGCTCAATTCATACAGCTAGAGACTCTTACAGGAGCAGACTCGACGATTAAACACTACTTCCAGCAGTGTGAGCTTACTCTAGGAGGCGAGATCTTCGGTTGGGATCTTCTTGTAGCGGCGTCGAGCCCTTACGATGTCATCTTGGGTATGGGCTGGTTGTCTACAGTCTATGCTCAGATTGACTGCATTAGGCACAAAGTGCGGTGTGTCTGCACCGATTGGAGTAGGTTCACCATCACCAGCGAGAAGGGGGCCTTTGCAGCGCAAGATGGACTTACGCAGAGGAGAGGTCAACCAATAACCCTTCAGTTGGCTAGTCTCATCCTAGGAGCAGTTGATGTGTGGAGTCTGAGTTTTCCTATTGTGGTGGATCAGTATGCAGACTTTTTTCCTAACGACGTTCCAGGACTACCTCCTCATAGAGAGGTAGACTTCTACATTGACCTGTACCCTGGGACAGCACCGATATCTACTCCAGCATATCAGATCGCTCCCACTGAGCTTCGAGAGCCGCGGGGACAGCTGGAGGACTTGCAGGAAAAGGGATTCATTCGACCCAGTGTTTCACCCTGGGCTTCTCCGATTTTGATCGCCAAGAAGGCGGACGGGCGCTTGTGACTGTATGTCAACTACCGTCGCCTGAACCAGGTGACCATGAAGAACAAGTACCCACTTCTAAGGATTGATGACCTCTTTGATTAGCTCAAGGGAGCACGATAGTTCTCGAAGATAGACCTCAGGTCAGGCTATCATCAACTCAGAGTTCGAGACGAGGATGTGAAGAAGATGGCCTTCAGGTGTTGGTATGGCCACAACGAGTTCTTGGTTATGCCCTTTGGTGTAACCAATGCACCAGTTGTGTTCATGAGTCTAATGAACAGGATCATATAGACTTACCTCGATCGTTTTTTTGTAGTCTTCATCAACGACATACTGATTTACACGACTACTAAGGAGGAGCACGCCTACCACTTGCGGGTTGTACTGGACACACTCCGAGAGCACCAGCTTTATGGTAAGCTGTCAAAATGCCAGTTCTGGATTCGAGAGGATCACTTCTTGGGGCACATCATCTCGGAGGTGGGAGTTTCTGTGGATCCTACAAATATCAAGACAGCACATGCTTGGGAGCCACCCAGGAGCGTGATACAGGTGCAGAGTTTCCTAGGTCTGGCTAGGTACTATCAGAGATTTGTTCCAGACTTCTCCAGAGTTTCAGCACCACTTTCAGCTTTGACGAAGAAGGGGAAACCCTTCGTGTGGTCAGATAGATGTCCGCGGAGCTTCCAGGAGCTGAGATAGAGATTGACCAGTGCACCCATCTTGAGGCTGCCGGAGGAGGGCGTAGGGTACGTAGTTTACTACGATGCATCAGGGACTAGACACAGGTGTTTCCTGATGCAGGAGAAAGCACTGATCGCCTATGGTTCACGATAGTTGAGGCATCATGAGCAGAACTACGCTACCAATGACATGGAGTTAGTAGCAGTGGTCTTCGCCTTGAAGATGTAGAGGCACTATCTGATGGGCGAGCACTTTACAGTCTACTATGACCACTAGAGTCTTAGGTTTATCTTCTCACAGAAGGAACTGAACCTGAGACAGAGGTGATGGCTCGAGTTCCTCTAAGACTATGACTTTGAGATAGTCTATACTCTTGGGAAGAGAAACGTTGTGGCTGATTCTCTCAGCAGGAGGTCGGGCATTCAGCTACTTGGAGAGGCGACGAAGCAGTTAGCCACTTTGAAGATATCCTTCATGTATAGAGATGGAGCATCCTTCCTATAGTCCATCATAGTCACTCCTCCACTACTTCAGTGGGTCAAAGAGGCACAGCGTGGGGACATTAACTGTGAGACTTGACGTGCTCATATTCCGACAAGGCAGGCGCCTGATGGATTTTCTGAAGGAGCAGATCACGTCATCCTCTTTAGGGGATGTACCATGGTACCAGTTGCACTGCAGGAGGAAGTGGTAAGGGAGTTTCACACTTCCCCTCTAGCGGTAAATCCAGGAGTGGCGAAGATATACCAGGACCTCAGACGACAGCACTGGTGGCTGAGTATGAAGAAGGTTGTAGCAGAGTTCATTTCACGATGCCTCACTTGACAGCAAGTGAAGATGTAGCACCAGGTACCATCAGGCTTGCTACAACCCTTAGAAGTTTCGGAGTGGAAGTGATATGGGATATCCATGGATTTCATGATGGGTCTCCCACGCACTTCCCAAGGACATGACTCCATCTGGGTGATTGTCGACCGACACACCAAGTCGGCCCACATATTACCTATCAGAGAGAAGGGCTCAGTGGAGTGCTTGGGATGCCTCTACATTCAGAAGATTTTATGGATTCATGGTGTGACATCATCTATCATATTCGATCGAGATGCTCACTTTAATTCCTGGCTTTAGAAGGGGTTACAGGAGGCATTTGGGACGCAGCTACGCCTGGGCACCACCTTTCATCCTCAGATAGATGGCCAGACTGAGAGGACCATTCAGACTCTCGAGGACATGATCCATGAATGTGTCCTTGAAATTGGTCGCAGTTGGGAGGATCACCTACCCTTGGTGGAGTTTGCGTACAACAACAGCTATCACTCCACCATCGGGATGGCACCATACGAGGCACTGTACGACCGACCTTGCAGATCACCTCTGTGCTGGACTGACCCTGGGGAGTCAGCACTCGTAGGACCAGAGATGGTTCAGGATATGACGGAGAAGGTGCAGGTCATCTAGGAGAAGATGAGGACTACACAGAGCAGATAGAAGTCCTATTCTGATAGGAGAAAGAGACCACTGGAGTTTGAGGATGGTGACCATGTTTTTTACGGGTCTCACCTCGACGTGGATTACAGAGATTTGGCCAGGGTGGAAAGTTATCTTCGCGCTTCATCAGACCATTCTAGGTCCTTGGAAGGGTAGGTGAGGTGGCTTACCACCTGGCCCTTCCAATTCAGTTGCACTAGGTGCACGATGTCTTCCACGTATCACAGCTGAGGAGATACGTGCAAGACCCAACCCACATCATTGATCAAGGGGAGCTGGACATCGATGATGGGTATACCTTCACAGAGGTCACAGTGGAGATCGAGGATTGACAGGAGAGGGTCCTATGTGGACAGTCGATTCCTCTTGTGCGCATTTGTTGGTAGAACGGGAACCTCCGGAAGAGAACATGGGAGAGGGAGGCTCAAATGCGTGCACAATAACCTCTTTTGTTTCCATAGTTTATGATGTAGCTTTAGGAAGATGTAAAGCCCTGAGGTGGGAGTAATGTAAAGACCTGGAAATTTCAAGGAAACTTTTTTCTTAAATACTTTGTAATTTTACGAGTCTGTGGCTTCTGATGGCACCTGATTCCGGGGCCCAGTGTGCTCGGAATCAATTTCTGAAGTTTAGCTCAGGTACGTTCAGTAAACGAACGAGCGGGGTTTTCTATCTTTTTAACTGATACATGGAATTGAAATCTGAGGGTACCGATGAAGTCGCGGCACTGGTAATTGACTAGGAGGACCTTTATCACGGTTGCGTTTTCATGGGAGGAGAAGTTAAAATTTGTGGATTAAATGAGAAGTGAATAAAATTGTGGGACAATTTTATTTTTATATCTAAAGTTGTTATATCCTACATGGGGCAGTTGGGATGAGACCCACAAGCTTCTAACTACCCATGTAAGGATATTTGTGAGGTGGGGCCCACACGAGCCCCAACCATTCACATTCCCATATCTATCTTTTAACTCTCATAAACTCCCCCTTTAAACTTGACAACTCCCCTAAATTATTGAGGACCCTTCCTCTCTCTTTCTCACTTCATTAAAACTTGACAACCTATCACTTAATTAATTAAACAACTCTTGATTTAATTAATTAAGAGAAATTGATTTTGAGTTTTGAAATGCATGGAAATTAAATTAAAATAAGGTGTGGTCTTATTTTAATGGTTTTTGGCTGGTTTTGTGGGTGGAAATTTTGGGAGAGAACACTTGTAAAGAAGAGGAGGATTTCTCCTTTGTTGAAGAACGCCAACTCTCCGATGAAGAACATCAACTCGGAGACCACGGTTCTTCATACTCTTCTTCCTCCGTGGAAAGGGAGGAGACACCGACGTGGTAACTCGCTAGCGAAGACGCGTCTTCTATTCTTCTCTATGTGATAAAAGAGGAGACGACACTTCCTCAGGTGCACACCGACAACGACAGAAACGGAATTGTCATCTGATGCTTGTCAACCGTGAACCTTATTCGAGGTATGGTGTTTTGTTCCAATTTTTATTTGAATAAAAATTGTTTATTGTGATTTTTGAAACCTTTTTCATATGAAACCAATTGTTACCACCTAATGCGGAGGGTGTAGGACGAACAAACACTGCCCGATGACCCTCCATTGTTTCTTGTTTTTTTTTTGGATTTGGAAATAGCAGACGGAGGAAGCAAGACGCTGTTGCACTGTGCCAGGAACAAGGAGAAGGAAGCCAACTCCGTCATGTTGGTTGTGCGGGAGGAACTGCGGCCAGCATCATGGGCCGCTTCGGCGGAAGAACCGGTCAGGCGGAGCCGGATCGTGGTGCCAGGAGGGCGCCGCGCTAGAAGACTGGAGGCTCGCCCATGCAGGCCGCGTGCGCAGAAGGCCTACGCTGCTTGGCGTCGCCGGTTAGGACAATCGGGCCCCCTGGAAACCTCTCAGCCTTCGGCCGAGCCCGCCGGGCAGTGCTGGGCCGAGCCGAGTCGGGCCGTACCAGGCCGGGTCGGGTCGTGCCCCGCCGGGCCGCGCCACTTTGGGCCGGGCTATGCCACTTCGGGCTGCGCCGCACCCCTTCGGGCCAAGTTGTGTATTCCTTTGGACTGGTCCGACACCCCTGCTGGGTCGGACCCGTCAAACTAGGTTAACCTGACCCGTAGGCCCACTGGGCTAAACGGGTCGGGCCTGTTAATCACTTAAATGAGAATAACATAAAGACCGCGCGTCCGATCGATGGGCCGTCTGTGACACTAGGACCCTTTCGACGAGAAAATTCTTTTGTGTTACTCTAAGTGAGTTTTGGATGACTATGGATATCGGATAGGTTAGAAATGAGCATATTTCTAACAGATCCCCTAGAATAGAAAAAGCCATTATCTCTTAGACCGAGTGTCCGATTGATGCGCTGTCTGTCACGTTGAGTTCTTATTGACGAGACAGAACTTTGGGATACATCAACTCTGTACTTTGTGATAGTTGATGTATCGACCCTCTTGGCTCGTGGAGCGGACCCTCCCGGAATCGAGCATGCTGTGTGCGGGAACCCTAGAGATGGCTGCGATTGTGATGAAGATGATGACTGTACTGGGATCCTACATGGGTTTGGCAGTGAGGATGACTGTACTTGGATCCTCTGTGGGTTCGGCATAGATGAAGACTGTACTTGGATCCTACGTGGGTTCGGCAGTGATGGTTACTGTACTTGGATCCTACGTGGGTTCGGCAGCGACGACTTCTGTACTTGGATCCTACTTGGGTTCGGAAAAAGGAGATGATTCAGAGGATACATCTAATAATCTCCACCCCTCTTCATGAGAAGTATACATGTGTGAGCTGAGTCTTGACTTTCAATCATTATCATTGGTATGATTGTTTTCTTTCCTATGTGGACTGGTTGTGATTGGGCATGGAAGTTTGAGTCATACTGAGATTGATGAATTTGGTATATGTATGGGCATATACCTTAGTAGATTTGGTTGATACTTCATGTTTGTATCTTTCCTTTTTGGATTATACTTTGTGGATTCTGGGAGACCTTCGGGGGTCTCAGGGTCCTTACTGAGTATCGTATACTCACCCCAGCATGGGCATCGCCCTCACCACATTGTGTTGGTTACAGATGATAGACAACACTGATCGTGGTCGAGGCTTGTGGAGCTGGACGGTATCCGGAGGTGGACCACCTAGCGGGATGAACACGGATTGGACTAACAGACCCGAGGTACCGACGAGACTATCTGTACCCACCCTTCAGGTGAGATTTCCGGAGGATGAATCGGTGGTTGCTGCTTTACTTTACAGCTATTGTACTTTCTTTCTTAGTTGTACTCTACTTTCAGTTGGGTTTTTATACTGGCCCATTTACTTTCTAGCACTTGCTTTTGTACTTATTTTACTTAGTGTTTACTTTACCTTGCGTACTTTATTGTGTTTGTTTACTTATATAAAGGCAATGCCTTCACTTTTATCAGGATTTATGCCTTTGGTGCTAGTCGCCAGCCCCTGACCTATGGAAGGCAGGCTCGGGGTAGTCATGGAACGAGCCCCTAGGATGGGTTGTGACTTGTTGATTATGTTTCACCCCTTTTATATGAGGAATGAATTGGATATACTATGTTATTTATGGGGACAAATAAATCCCCTTTATGCATTGATAGTTACCATGATACAAACTATCTTGGGTATTTGATCGAGTCCTTACCCATTTATGTAAGATTCCTTGGAACGAGGCCTTGAATATATGGTTATAATGTTCATAATTATTAATTACCTTAATATGTGATTATTTATGGATGTTCTACATAATTATTTGATTATTTAAAATATACATGGTTAAGTTTGAATATCACGATCAAATAATTCCATATATATAATCACATGAGCATGAAACATAACCATGGATATTCTTAATAATTTTATAATCACATGTAACATCAGAAACTAATCTAATTAAAATGGATCTATGTATCTCAGATACCATAAACATATCATCGTGGCCTCATTCCAAGACATATCACGTAATTGGGTATGGCCAAGGCTATATAACCAATCTATTTTCTCTCATGATACCTACCAATGAATCAAAGGTATATAACATCCCTCACAAATAACTTAATATTTACAATAAATTCTTCATATAAATTGGTTAAAACATAATCAATATAGATATTCATTTTGAGAACTATCATACAAAATGTTAATACTTTCCCCAATTATTAAACATAGAAATAAACCATTTAGATTTATATAGAGAATGATATCAAAAGAGTACATCCCTAATAAAAATGATCATAAACCATCTAGATAAATAATAAGTATGGAATAATTACTTCATTTTCCCAATGGGGTGTATGTTCAATATGGATTTTTGTCTTTCATGAATATAAATACCATATAAATTCAATTAAAACATTCCTGAGTAAGATATCCATTTCTCTTTGAAAATCACATTAAAAAAATAAACATTTATAGAATATTAAGATAAAAAATTTCTTTAAAATGTATTTGAAAATTTTTAAAAGAATCTTCAAGGTAATGTGAATCTATGAAGAATGGTGATTTCATAGATGATGTATAAGATAAAAAAGCATTCATTTTGCACTGCTATAAAAAGATTCAAAAGGTACCTTGTTTGTAAAAAGAAAAGAATATTTCATACAAACTATTTTTTAAAATGTAAAACATAGGTAAAATTTTATTTAACAATCCATTTTTATAATTTTAAAACATTTTATAAATTTTTTTTAATACATAGATATAGAAGAAAAAGGGGTTTTAGACTGAAGAGAGAAATGAAGTCGGTTTTCTTTAAAAGCCTTATTTTGTCGTCTTTTGATATTAAAGAAAGGAAAATGAGATGAAAAAATTTATTCTATAGTAATAACTATAGGATAAAACTAATAATTTTCTTGAGATATAAGTCATTAAATTTCATCATCATAATCTTAATCATGATCAAATCTGGTAAACAGTGAGATTGAAACATACACCATTACCACTTGGGTAACTTATGAATCATAATACCCATGAAATAAATAAATAAAAATGAATCATTAAATTCAATTAATATAAAGGGGTACATTATATAACATCTCAAATGGGTAGTATATATACCACACAAAAGGACTTAGTGATGAATATGGAATATGTCACCTAGAAGTAAAAGTGAGATGAGAAACCCTTAGTTCAGTTCTAATTTCATTTATCCATGTTCAAATATATTATATAATAAATATAAATTCATTATAAATGTATTAAAGAATAATAATCATATATTTCATACCATATTTGACTTACTTATACTGTTTAACCCTTTTATTAACAATTCTTTGTTAAAATCAAGGTTTCGGGTGATAGTTGCTCTACTATTTTCATGTATGTTTTTGTTCATTAGTTTCTATCGTCTTACATTGATCATTGTTACATAATCACCATAATTTTATAAAATATATAAATATAATATATAATAATTACATATGTATTTATAATAGTCCATAAATTTTGGAGATGACAAAATGAATTACATTATTCATGGAGACGGTAGGTTGTACGGACTCATTAACATTATTTCTATTTTTACAATATATAGAAATTTAAAAAAAGGTGGATAATTATTCACCTTTAAAAACAATTATTATATATATTAATTCATTTATATTCATTAAATATTTCATTATTACCATGCATTTCCAAATAACATGAAAATATTTCGCATCATTACGTGGAGGTGGAAATCCACATGTACGGAGAAGAAATGTTATTGTTTTCCAACAGATTGGAAGGTAAGAAGCTATATGTGATATCATAATTATAAAAGTTAATTAATGTCTTAAATATGATATTAATATGTAAAATAAATAATTATATATATCTATGAGAGGTGGTGATGGAAAATAAATTACATTGGTTCGCATGGTGGAAGTTTTCCGTACACAAGATTGATGGTTTAGTTTCCCATTTGACGTAAGAGGAGAAATCTATAGGTTATTAAATTTATAGTATAACATTGAATTATGTTGGATATTTTTTTGTTATTATTTTATAATATTTGGATAATATTTTAGGAAGTTGTAAAAATAAGTAAATTGAATATGCATAGTCACGAACTCTTCCTCTTCTTCGGACATCCTCTTTAGGTATATACCAAATGCCTTCCCAAATTGGGGTTTTGATCAAAAAAAGTCATCTAGGATGTGATTAGGTATTAAATAATAGATTAGGGTATGCATTGAATGAACCAAAAGTGTTTTGGAGTGTGAATAGAAATGAATAGTGGTTTACCTTTTACAATTTTGGGAGAGTACACACATAGAATTTTTGAAAATAAAAAGTGATACCTACATTTTCCACAGGTCACAAGGAACCAAAATGGATCATTATAAACCATGGATGATATAAGGTATGAATATGTCCATAAAATTTAAATTTTACAAGTTTTTAGGTCATTTTAACCACTATTTATTTTGTTTAATCCCTCGGTAAACACATCTTGACCTTAAATGCAATAATTAATTTTCAATGTTTTATTATTAATTATGACATAGAATTAAGTTGAACTTATTATATAATTTTAATTATGATGATTAAAAATATTGAATCAATTTTTTAACATCCATCCCCTTCCTCATTGTATTGAGAAGTTGTATGTATGTTATTAGGCTTTATGTGATGATCCTAAGGTTCCAAATGCTAGCAATAAATGCAGAGAGATTCAAGAAAAGTTGGGGAAAATATGACCTTACAATAAAATAGCCTACCAAAAAAGTCATAACAAACAGAAACTATATCATTCATATCAACAAGGTTTTATAACTCAATAAGACAAAAAGACCAATACAACAAAATAAAATATCCATAATCATAGTACCAAGAAGAAGTCTAAAAAACCAAACCCCAAAAAGCTACGCCACACCTCCAAATCTCCAATCCAAGATCCATTATCCAAGAAACACAACCCACAAATGCATCACAAAGTACCAAAAAATTAAGGAGTTGCTTTACCTTTACCTGTATCCCGAAAAATGACATCTGCAAAAGAACTAAAGTGACAAAGTAGGGGGTGACTACAAATACTCACTAGTTTTTCCCCAAAGGACTTCCCTACACATGCCACTAGAATAAAACCGTTAGCACCATTATATAAAACAATTTCTATAAAAAGAGAAATAGTGAAAAAAATTCCACAAGACAAACACACCCATACCATGCCACCTTTACCCATAGCCACACAAAACATGGGAAATCCAAACAACCATTCCACAATCCATTTCACCATCACACAATAGTAGAACCATTTATATCTTGCATAACAACACACAAAAGGAAACTAAACATGGTGGAACTTCATGTCCAATGCCATTTACTAAATTCCCAATCTAGTGGTACTTCTGAAACACTTATCCTTAATGGTGGCCCTTCTATACAATATCCACCACATTTATAGTGAGTCTTCAATCCCACATCACAAAAAATCATCACAATCCATAATACATAACCAACCAACAAGCATAAAGCACACCAAATCCACACATTATGGACACAACCATTTCCAACACCTGCCAACTCACTTTAATAAATCACCCATTTATTAAAAACACACTTTAAACATTTCCCATTACAAAACACATTTCAGTAAAACAAAATATTTATTGAAATTCATCTTTTATAAAACATTTTCCATAATTCAAACCATTATCAATTTATAATCAACATTTTAAATTCACACAAAAAAACCACTTTTGCAACAATATCTAATTTTACTCAAAATCCCCAAATCATCAGCAAATGGGATTCCACCGTGATTCTTACATCATATTAATAATTAATTTCAAGAAAAACAAATTAATTTCAACAAGTACTCCAGTTATAGAAAGGTGGAGTTGAGAGAGAAGCCACCAACCTTAGGGTTACAGGGAAATTTACTCCCTATACAAATGCACACCAAAACTGGATAAAACCTCTACAAAAACACTCTAGAACCATTTTCCTAACATTAAAAAATCCAACTCTCTACATTTTAAACAAACAATACCTCTATATCTACATGAAAGAAGTGTATATCTAGAAAACTGAGACATATATATGTAAGAGTAGATCTAGAGAAAACCACAAACAACCAAGAGAGGATACTTACCTGGGAAGAAATGCCTTTAAAAAACCAATAAACCACCTCTATTTTCTTCCAAAGTGTATGGGAGAGGTTCCCTTTCCCTTGAGGAGAGGAAATATCTAGTGAGGTTCTAGTTGGAGTAGAAATGGGTGTTTTAGGGGAAATCCGGACTCACCCCATTTTTTAAAAACCTAACTTTAATGGGTTGCACGATTATCTTGCATGGTTTGAAAATCATAAAATGAACAAGTAGAAGCTAATATTTGAATAGTGACAAATCTCATGGTTACCTTGGATTCTTGCATGCTTTCCTCTAACCATGCTCAAGCCTTTTGGCCCCATAAAAGCTACCAAACATTTCCAAATCATTCCAAAACCTTCCCAAACACTCCAAAAAATTACCTGACAACTTTAAACGCATAAATAGGAATAAGGAAGGGTCACATACCTCAAACCGATGGTGTTACATTCTCCCCAACATTGGAATTTCCATCCTTAGAAATTAGAGGACCATTACGTTGAAGAAAGAGATCGGGCCATTTCTCAACCATCTCTTTTTCCCACTCCCAAGTATCCTATTAGATCTGGCCATGCTGCCACACAACCCAAACTAAAGCGATGCTTTTACCATAAAAGAAATTATCTTTCTAATCCAAAACAGGCACTGTAACGTGCACTAACAAATAATCCTTCTCTAACTCAACATGATCCCATCAAATGACGTGGCCAGGATTCAGTTGATATCTCTTCAACTGAGACACATGAAACACATTATGCACCACACTAAACCATGGTGGAAAAGAAAACAGATAATCCACATCAATAACCCACTCAAGTATCTAAAATGTCATAATATACCTTGCAGATAACATTCCCAGTTTTCCCAACTGATGAGGTCCCAGGTTAGGAGATATTCTAAAAAACACATGATCACCCAGCTCAAATGACAACGGTCATTGATGATGGTCTGCATACAATTTCTGAAGACTCTATGTTGTCTCTATTATTTTCTAGATCAAATTAATTTTCTTCATCATCTCTTGGACAAGTCTCAGTCCAAACTACAAAATTTCATCGATTTCCACTCAAAAAGAGGAGAATGACATGGACTCCCACATAATGATTCAAATAGATCCATATGTATAGAGGTTTGAAAATTGTTATTATAAAATAAATCCACCAACAGAAAGTGATCCTCCCATGAACCAACAACATACATCGCACAAGCCCTTAGAATATCTTCCAAAGTTTGTATCTTCATCTCCGATTTTCCATCCATCTAAGGATGATATGATGTGCTCATCGTCAAATGTTTCCCAAGGGATTACTGCAAGGATTTCTAGAAATTTTATGTGAGAATAAGATCTCTATATGATAAAATTGAAACTAGAACACCATTTCTATTTACCACCTCACAAATATAGATTTTGGACAAATCCCCCATCGTATGAGATTCACATATAGGGATGAAATGGTCCGTCCTTGTTAGCAGATCCACTATCACCCATATGGAATCATGCTTTTTGACCATTCATGAGATACCTGTAACAAAATCCATCACTATTTACTCCCATTTCCACACTAGGGTAGGTAGATATTGAAAAATTAATGCTGGTATTTGATGCACTACCTTGATTTGCTGAAAAGTCTAACATCTCTAAACAAACTCATCCACTTTCCCTTTTAAACTAACCAAAAAAACTGGGCTTTCAAAACCTTATACATTTTCTAAATTCTAGGATGTACATCCCACCTAGAATGATGATAAGTCTTGATAATTTTCTCCTGAAAATCCACTGGTATAACCATCTTATTCGGAAAATACAAAATTGCATTCCCATTTAGTTTATATCCCTTAATGGTCTCCCCAGCATTGAGTTTCGACCTCATCTCCAAACACTTGGAACCAGACACCTGTTCCTCTTTAACCAACCCAACCAAATAAAGAAGCAATGTGACTAGAAAGAAAACCACCCTATCACCCTGATCCCCACATTTTATCTGCATGTCGGCTATGGCCGACATTAACTTCAACTGATCTGATGCTTGTTTCACCACATGACCATATGAATTCCCATTTATTTCATCCCCCACCAAATTTCCCTTACCCAGTGTATATATTAAGTCAAAATAAAATATCTAGAGATATTCCACCCATCTACTTTGCCTCAAGTTTGAATCTCTTTGTGAGACAATTTTCATTAAACTCTTTTGATCCATAAGCACTATGAATTTCTCACTGAATAGACAATGACTCCACATTTTAGAGGCATGAACCACTTCCACCAAATCCAAATCATGTGTTGGGTAGTTCTTATCATGAAACCTCAACTAACATGATCTATGTGAAACCACATGATCCCCATCCATGAGAACACACCCCAACCATGATCCAGATGCGTCACAATACACCATATACCCTTTCCCTTGTTCAGGAAAACCCAAGATTGGTGTTGATGTAAGGAAACCCTTAAGCTCTTAAAAACATTTTAGACACTGGTCATCCCATTTAAATGGAACATTATTACTTTTTAAATCTTTTATTAGTGTGTCCAATCATGAGAAATCAAAAATGAAATGCTGATAATACCCAGATAGACCAAGGAAGCTATGTATCTCAAATACATTCTTTGGCAGTTTCCCTGAAATAATAGCCTCGATCTTTTTGGATCAACTGAGAAACCCTTCTTAGAAATAAAATGGTCATGGAAACAAACACCCTGTATCTAAAAATTAAACTTCCAAAATTTGTCATAAAATAAATGATCTCTCAAGATCCACAACACTATCACCAAATGTTGCTCATACTCCAACCTTTTCCTAGAATACACTAATATACCATCAACAAAATACCACCAAAATAGAATCCATATATCTCTGAAATATCTGATTCATCAATTCCTTGAACATCACTTGTGTATTCATCAGACCAAAGGGTATAAAAACATACTCATAATGGCCATATCAAATTCTGAAGTCCAATTTGGGAATTTACTCCTTCACCCACAATTGATGATATCTTGACCTCAAGTCAATCTTGGAGAACCACTGAGCTCCCCTCAACTGTTCTAACAAATCATCAATGTGTGGAATTGGATATCAGTTCTTCACCATATCCTTATTCGGCCTACGATAATCAATACATAGTCACAAGGTTCCATCTTCCTTTTTAACAAACTAAATCGGCACTGCCCACAGAGATGTGCTAGGCTAGATGATTCCCTTGTTTTCTAAATCCTCTAACTGCACATTTAATTCCATTAATTATATAGGTTCCATATGGTAATATGGACATGAGATTAGACTAGTCTCTATGAGGATATCAATCATAAACTACAATTCTACCATAGGTGGAAACCCTGACAATTCTTTAGGAAAGACATCCAGAAACTAATCAACCACTGTTGGAAATATGTTCTGCTTCATTCCTGCTATTTATGCCAAAACAAATATCACTAACCAATATGGGATCATTCCAAAAACTATGCCAACAAATCTAGGTCACCAATATTTTCATTGTTATCCCCTATAAAGAGATGTTTGATGTCATCCCGCATTTTAAAGCTCACTTTTCATGCATAACAGTCAATATAGGACTTAAAAATTGTTAACCAATCCATTCCTAGGATTACATCAGAAGAATCCATCTCAAGAAATGGGAAGTCCCACATCAAATCAACCCCATCCATAACTAAAAAGCATGATCTACACATGAAGTCTTGATACTCTCTTTGACCCATAGGGGTTTGATGTTTCAAATTAGAAGGAATAATTTCCACAGGTAAACCCAGAAAAGTAACAGCACAAGAACCCTTAAAAGAATAGGACATATCAAACAACACTTGCATCAGGGTACAATTTAAAACAATCATACCTCGCACTGTGGATGGTCCCAACTAACCATCCCTCAAAATCTTGTCATATCTAATAAACTACTTTCCTTCCACACTATTCTCTTTATTTACCTACCAAGGAGTCATTGTATTCCTTGAATCACCATGACTAACTTTCTTCTGCTGGTGAGAGGTGTGCTACTACCCCCACCTTGTCGAGCAATAGGATGCCTGTGACCACTGGGGAGTGTCATGAACACCCTACCGTATAGCATTATGAAAATACCACTAAATATGACCCATATTTATACAGTTATGACATGCTTGAGGTTGTTTCATACAATCTCACTTGATATGTCCCATAGAGCCACAATGAAAAATAAATATCGACTTTCTCTGAGTCTTTGGAGGAAGATCAACTGACCCTACCACTGGATTCCGAGTCATAATCTCACCCTGGGAATAAGTATCCCTCTTCTTCATAAATCCAGCATCGTAGTTCCCACTATTCCCCATGGGTACCAAAATACTTCCCCTTCTTGTTTCCCTAAAGATATCTCATTTAGCTCTTGTTTCTCTATTCACCATTTTTGTGCAATCGATAATACACAACACTACTATTTTCAAACAAATTTCCTGCCTCAATCCTTCTTCAAAAATTAATGCCTTCAATGGTGTACTACCCGCCACCTCAGGTCCAAAACACACTAAGTTCATAAACATGGATGCATATTCCATTACCAACATATTCCATTACTTCAATCTGAATAAATCCATCATGCATTGAATTTTGAATATACGAGGGTAGAATTATTTATTAAAAAAGTACTCAAAACCCTCTCATGATAACCCTTGGTCCATTCCGGCTTGGACCAACAACTCCCACCACTATAGGGAAAGATATTATAGCATGTACATTTCTTGTTTCACTTTCATCTTGATCAGTGTTCCAAAGAATTAAAATATTCTATTTATTCTATTCAACCACGCTTCTTCCATTTCTGGCTCTGAATAATCCCTAAAGATGGGTGTATTCTTCTTTGAAACTGAACCACATGTTCACATGATTCGGCTCATATGCATTATTCTCACTTTCTATAGCTTGGAAATCTTGAACTATACTCTGCACTAGCTATTGGTTCACCTAGGGCTTAGGTACAACCACATTTTCCGCAGCCTCCCCCAGCTTGTCTCTTTGACGCCTACCCGGTGCCATTTCTGTCGACACAAAAATAACCATAAATGTCACTCCCTTAGAAAGAAAATTTTTATCATTTCGATTTCAATTACATTTCCACAATCACAATGAGGCTTTACACAAGTTCGCATTTCCCATGTTGCACCATTTTTGAAAAACCCACCATGTTTTGAAAATCGATCCATTTTCAAAATACCACAACCATCCCCATTTGAAATTAATTTCAAGATTTTTCACAAGTCAACATAATCACAAGACAACATAAATCATTATAATCAATGAAATCTACATCCTAGAGGGAATTCATATATACCATGAAAACCATGTTCTTCTTATTAGATACACCAATAAACATAAGATTTCCAATGCCTATAAGTGTCTCCAAAAGACTTCTCTACCCAAATCCCTAGTAACTTGAAGTTTAGCATAAAAGGGTTAGATACATCCTTTTATGCTATTAATTACAAGTTCCTACAATCCTATGAATTTATACCATCCCAACATAAAGGAAAGACCAAGAATGAATGTCAACACCAAGACCAACAATCAATTCCAAAGTAACGAACAACGTCTTTCGCTTCAAAGTCGAGGACTACACAAATTGATACAACTTATAATGTCTCACCCCTTCCTCATTCACTCGAGAAGGCAAAAAGGTTATACTAGGCCTTAGGTTACATTCCCAAGGCACCAAAGGCTGGCAATAAATTTTGACAGCTTCACAAAAATTTAGGGAATGATTTACCCTTTGAATAAATAAACCAAAAAATAAGTCATAACAAACAGAAACTATATGACGCATGACAACAAGGTTTTATAACTCAGCAAGGCCAAAAGACCAATAAAAACCATAATATTCATAATCAGATTACCAAGACGAAGACTACAAAACCAAACCCCAAAAATCTAAAACCCACCTCCACATCTCCAAGCCATGCTCCATGGTCCAAGAACCACAACCCATCAAATAATCTAGAAGTACCACAAAATAAAGGATATGGTTTAACATTACCTGTATCCTGGAAAATGACATCTGGAAAAGCACTGAAGTCCCAAAGAAGTGGTGAGTATAAATAATAAGTAGGTTTTACCCTAATAAAATCCCTACACACGCCAGTAAAATAAAACCATTCACACCATTATATAAAACAACAAAGAGTGCAATAATGACCACAATCCGAACACACCCTTACCAAGCCACCTTTACCCATATCCACACAAAACAAGGGAAATCCAAAATAACCATTACATTATCCATTTAACCATGACACAATTTCACAACCATTTCCATCTTGCATAATAACACACATATGATAACTAAACATGGTGGAACATCCTGTCCAAGGACATTTACTACATTCTCAATCTAGTGGTAATTCTCAACCACTTATCCTTAATGTTGGTCCTTCCATACACTATCCATCACCTTTTATAGTGATACTTCCTGTACACTTTACACACAATCAACACAAGCCATACAACTTATCCAACCAACATGTATGAGGAACACCAAGTCCACACATTATGCACACAACCATTTCCAACACATGCCAACTCACTTCAATAAACCACCCATTTATTGAAAACACCCTTTAACCATTTTCCATGACAATCTTCATTTCAATAAAATAAAATCTTTATTGAAATTAAATATTCATAAAACATTTTCCACAATCCAAACCATTATAAATTTTAAAATCATCATTTTAAAATCACAAAATAAAACCCCTTTTGGACCAATATCCCATTTTACCCCATATTCCAAAATCATCCCCAAATGGGTTTCCACCAAGATTAACACATAATATTCATAATTAATTTCAATAAAAACAAATTAATTTCATATAATTCCTCATGTTATAGCAATGTGAAGTCGAGGGAGAAGCCACCTACCTTAGGGTTCCGTCAAAATCGACCCACCACCCAACCACACACCAAAACTGGGTAAAACCTCTACAAAATTGCTCTATATCCCTTTACCTATCATCAGAAACCAAAATATCAACATTTTAGGCAATCAAAACCCTAGATCTATATGCAATGAGTGTTTATATTGAAAACTAAGAGAGAGAGGAGAAGATGAGATCTAGAGAAAACCACAAACAAACAAAAGAGGAGACTTACCCAGGAAGAGCCACCATCAAACCACCAAGAAACCCATTATATTTTCTTCCAAAGTGAGTGGGAGAGGTTCCCTAGACCTTGAGGAGAGAAAATCCTGAGTGAGGTTCGATTTGGGGAATAAATGTATGTTTTAGGGAAAATCCCAACTAACCCCATTTTTAGAACATAATTTTAATGGGATGCATAGTTATATCACACATTTTGAAAAACCGTTCACTAATCATGCAGATGATACTATCCAAAAAGTGTAAAATATCATGGTTACTTAGTATTCTTTCATGGTTTCTTCCTTATTTTCTCAAACCGTGTAGCCCCAAAAAAACATCCAAACATTTCTAAATCATTCCAAAACCTTCCCAAACATTCTCAAACATTACCCAACAACTATAAACACATAAAAAGAATAAAAATGGTTACATAACTCAAATCGTGGGTGATAAAAAAAAATTAAAAATTCCATTCAAATAATTAGAAAATTTTAATTTAAAATTAAACTCACATAAAAGATGATAAAGCAGGTTTCCAAAGAGAAAATTCTTATAAATATTGAATGTTTTAATTTAAAAAGTAAAAACAATTATTTAAATTAAATAAATTGTATTTATTATAATTTAATTTTATTAATTTTATATTAAAAATAATTTCAAATAAAATTGCAACTTTTGAATGTTTTAAAATAAAAAGTAGTTTTCGATAAAAACCAGTATTTTTCATTATTCGTTGAAAAATTAATAGTTTATAAAATTCACAAAATTTAACTCTAATATTATTTTGATATTATTATTTAAAAATTTAATTTAATTTTATAAAATAAATTTTCTAAAGGTGGTAAAAATAAATTTTAAAGTATGCACTCAAAAAGCGTTGCGACCAGCTTTTAGAAAAATACAATTATTCATAATACATTTCCTTGTCTCTAGAATGATTATTATTTTATTTATAATAAATATAAAACCATTTATTTTATTTTATACTTGTTTAAACCATATAATTATTATAATTTAGTTATTCCTATTCATAACTACTAATTTAACAATTATGTTTTAACAATATACTATATTACTATTCACTTAGACTCCAGGTTGCGTATATCATAGGCTATCAAATAGATTATATTTTAAAAAATCTATTTTGTGGGTAGTTTGATCTTGGTGTTTCATGTTAGATATTACATCAAACAAAATTTTATACTTTTAAAAACATGGGGTGTTATATAGAGGGGCTGGAATATTATTTATTGGTTTAAGAGGGGGTTATAGAGCATCATATTGTCGTAGAAAAATGAAAACCATGGTTAAAAATATTGAAAAAATAGAGTTCATCCTAAGTTACCATTAATAATTCAATATAAAATGTGTGGGTGACTTATTCATTATCCAATTTAATGCTTAAATTCAAGGACTAACCAAAATAATGAGCATCATCAACCTCTAAGACTAAATGGGAAATGAAATGCCTATGCAATCACTACTCCAAAATAGGATCAATATATTTAAGGTATAGATAACCTATAATCCCAATATGTATATGTATTATCCAAATTTTATTCTAAGAACTATGGTATATCTAATAATTTCTCATTGATCATTAAATCACCACCCAGATTAATTGTTTGTTGAATAGATCATATACCAATATGATTATTGTATTCAAAGTTGAATATTATAAGAATGATCCTTATGGAATTCTTAAAATCCTTCATTTAGATAAATTTAATGTAATTTTAGTGATTTATTGGTTCCCTCCACATAGAATAAAATTTATTTGTACTAAGGGAAACACAATTCCTATTAACCTATGAAATTTTTTCAATTAAGTGATAATAATAAAAACCCTCAAGATAAAAATTATATAATGTGGGTCATGTAATAAAGTAATAGTAGAATCTTAGAAAAAATAGTTTGAGAAAAACACAATATTAGGGATAAAAAAAATCTATGAAAATAGATATGTTTCCCATGTTTTTAATGTCGATATCTCTCTATAAATTATTTTATCTTTCATCTATATAATTTAGATTCCCTATTTATATTTATATGAGGATATGACAATTAAAATTGTTAGATCATAGTTAATTTAATGGGGGAGAAGATAACACTTCATGTTTTAAGATCCATTATTATTATTATTATTATTATTATTATTATTATTAGTGTTTCAGTGAACTGATATTTCATGACTATTGATCCTATGATAGTGATGGCCAAATTGCTTCTACTTATTAATGTGGCTATGATTCTTTAATCTCGATGAAAATAACCACCCCCTAAAAATATTTTTATATAAAGGAACTTCCTTAATAAGTTCTTGTGGATTCTATAATTTTATATGAGTTTTATCAATGCTCCTTCTGCTGGTTACTCCCCTTCCCTTTCAATATTCTCCTGACACTCCAGTTTTCATTGCGGTGGTATCACCTTCATCATCTGGGATTTTAGGAAAGTGTTTATAGGTGGTGTCTATATATGGATTCATGAAATATTCTTGTGGATAGGGGCCTTTTTTGTTGAATAACATGGATGGTGACATATGGTGCAAGCAGTGGTGTTAAAGGTGATGACAATGGTGTCATCACCGCATACTCGATAGTCTAGTGTTGGCTGGAAGCATGATGTCAGATAGAAATGGATTTATTGGTAGATATTTTTTCCTAGAGTTTACTATTTCACTTGGGCTTTTGGGCCACTAGTTTGGTCCTCATATCCTTCATGGACTTTGGGCCACCCAAGGCCTTCAGTCCAGTAAGGCAGACCACCTCATGGCCTTCGGCCCACCTCAAGGCCTTCAGGATAGATGAAATTATACTTAATGGACTAGGAAGACTCTACAAGAAGTGGGATCCAGATGAGGATATAGAGCATGCACAATCAAAAATGTAGAAGTTCATAGATTTTATAGAATAAGAGGTTATGAAAATTTTCATCGAGACCAACATGTACTTGCACAAGAAGCCAATCCAAACAACCATGAAAAGGTGGAGAGTTGAAATCATAATGAAGACACTAGGGAGAGGTAGTTCCAAAGTCTTGATGATTTCCTATAAGACCTTAAGGTCATGTAATTCCACAAATCCTACGGTCTATGTAAGGGTTTCCATTCAACTCTTAAAATCAAGATTATCAAAAATGAAAAAAATGAAGTCCTTCAGACCATTTGGGTAGGTCTTTAGGCCTTGAATTTTGGGTCTCTAGGCTTGTAATGAGTTATCTACTTTCCCAGTGAAAAAATACTCTTTTTTATCTATTTAATAAAAGGTAATTTACCCCAAATCATTTCAATTACAATAATTATTACTCTTTATGTATTTAATTTTAAACAATGTTTCTCTATTATTTCAAAGGATTGAAACAAGATTAGAAAATGTTCCCTATAAGATATGAACCAATCTAAATAAACAATAATCATTAATTTGTGGAATATTGAAAAAAATAACATAAAAATATGTATTTCACACCATGGATTATAACTTAAAATGGATGAAGTATATCAATTAGTAGTGAAAAAAACCAATATTGGAAAATACTGAGAAAAGTGTAAAATATTCATGATTAGTAATTATCCCATATCATCTGCCACTTTAAATAACCAATTTCATAAAAAATCCTATAATTTGTAAGAGCATCCTAAAAAATAAATTATTATGAAAAATCTATAATATGAAATAAGAATTGTGCCTTGGAAAATGAGAGTGTAATGGATAAGAGATTTAGTAAGTTCATGGATAGGAATTAAAATTTTCTATTATAAATATCTTCATCACAAATATTATCTTTGAAAAAAATTTGATCAGTCATATATCCCACCAATTATATTAAATTTATCTATTGTTAATTAGTATAATTAACAAAATATAACACCCAATGAAATAAAAATAAGATATTAAAATATTATAAATATATATTAATTTGTTATGTATAAATATTATAATTATTATTGAAATAATATATGATGCGTAGATAAAATTCAAATAAATATTTTAATATCAATAGAGTATTTAAATTAAATTTTAGAATATAAATAATTATTTTTAATCATTTTTGTTAAATCATATTCATTATGAATGTAATATTTCTTTTTTCAATGAATCATTTTGTTAATTATTGTCTATTTTATCTAAATATATGAATTTAAAAAACCTTTAAAATTTAATATATGAAATAACATATAAATATATTTTAAATTATATATTGATAGGAAATAATATTAAGAACACTTAATGTTTTAAAACATCACTTTTTAATAAAAGCATGTTATTTTTATATTTTGTAGTTTCATTTAATATAAAGATTTATAAATTGTATTTTATGAATTAGATAAATATAAATTATTTTTTAGATTTATAATATAAATATTAACTTGAGATTAATTTTTTAGGATTTTCCTAAAATAATTGATTTTTAGGTGAATAATGTAAAACACTAATTTTAAATATACTGTCACAATTCTGACATTATTGTAAAATAATTACATGAATGTTTTGAAACCCTTTTTACTAAAAAAATATATTTTATAATGTAAAATAAATTATTTTAAAATACTATATTGATATATTAAACCCACACTTATCATTTTAGACAATTTTGGTAATGTTTTGTTGAAAAACAATTTTCTTCAATTTTACGTAATAAAATTTTCACATTAGTGAATTAAATTTTTGATCTATTTTATTAAATTTTATTTTAATAATAATAATAAATTTAACTTCAATAAAATCAATAACATTGATAAATGAATTCTAAACGTAAAACATAGGCCTAAAAATACAATTTTTACAAAAACATGTTTTTAAACATTACATACGCTATTGTAAAAAGTAATTTTCATTTCTCAAAGAAATTTTATTTTATAATTTGGATTTATTATTTAAAATAAATAGTTTAAAAATATATAAAAAGGATCATTTTATTTTTAATATTTAAAGCTAAATTTCATAGGTAAAAATTATTTAACTCACTAAAAACTAAAAATTGTAAAATCAAAGGTAAATTACTAAAAAAAATGGTTGAAACATGTTTGTAAACGTTTTTCTGATTTGTTATCTGCCGTAAACATTACTAAAATCTATTATTGTCCACTTTTTATTCACATTCCATTTTAAATATGTTCCCTTTTTTATTTATGAGTTATATGTACTAAAAATTCCTCTATCTTCAATTATAAAAGGAACCACAACCTCTCCACCTCACCAACATCCAAATTCTATTATTATTGACCAAATAACTTCCCTATAATATAATAAACATCTCCCCACATCCTATAATACTTTATCATTACAAAATAATATGCTAACGTACCTTAAGGTGGTGACCAAAAAAGAACTTCCAAAGTAAGCAGTAATAAATTATACCACACCTTCTAAAATATTTTCTACTTCTACCACTAAAAAAATCTCCAATACATGATAGTATGATAAAAATATATTTTTTATAATTTTATACTAATGGATCATCCATTTTATAACTTCCTTCAAAAAAAATTTAAAATTGAATATGTCGCCATTTTTTTGTGTGGGCCACTACCTCCACATATGGTGTCTTACATTTTTCATCACCACATTTCATAATTTTTTGAAAAAAGGTTATTTAATAATAAAATATGATATTTATAAAATTTTAATTATTCTAAAATGATAATATATTTTATTTTATACATTCCTTTTATTGTACAAAAATGAGAGTGTCGTTTGTGTGTACGTGCAGACTAAAAACTCCATGTGACGAGGTTTCAAATAAATCTTCAATAATGACTAAGATGTGTGGAATAAAACATGTATTTAATGTATAAAAACATACTAAAAATTCAACATTATTTAATAATAATATTAGAAACTCAATAAGTGATATTGTTAATAAACAGTTAATGTAAATTTAGCTGCTAAAAAGGACATATCAAATCACCTTTTCTAATTTTAGTATATTCATGGAAAACCTATTTAAATATATTAATTATTTTATAATAATAATAAATTATATATTAATATAAATCTATGTATATTATGAAACTATTTTAAATACTATTACCTTGGTAAAAATACCATGAAAGTTTCCTTGAATTTAACTGAAGAACTTCGAGTAACCGAAAAAAGAAGAAACAATGTAATAAATTGGTGAACCATGATGATAAATAAACCTTTTAGAAATAAATATAAATTGAAAATATTAATAGGAATTTTTTTAATACACATAATTCGATCATTAATGAATTTAGTTTCAAGTGAAGAGCACATTCAGATGCGAGGTAAGGGTTTTCGTCTCAATCACCCTTTATTTAGGTCTGGTTTGTTATTATGCACCAATATTAATTATAGGGATGTAACTAATTACCAATTACATTATAATGTCTTAAAATATTATTGAACTATTAAAATTCACTTCAATTCATTCTCTTCGTTATTATGGGCTATGATTTATGTCTTCTCTAGAATATAAGGGTCTTTAATAACATAACATTATTTCTAGTGTTTTAAAATTTCTCCTTAAGTTTCATATTTCATTTCACATGATATACCCTATTTTTATTTTGGTAGATAACTTATAATTAAAATTATCTTTAGTTAGGAGTTATAACCCTTCTTAATAATAATTCTTATCCTCTAAAATGATGGCTTCTAATCTTTTTCTATAATTTCCCTTCCCACAAATGTGATTATTTTTAATTACAAATGTAATTAATTATTATCACATAAAAAATTAATATTTACATTCTCATATTTTCAAAATAAGGTTTTATTGTTATTATTATTCTGTGGCATTTCAATAAATGTGTATTAAAACCTAAAAAATGGTCTTTTATACATCGTTCGTGACTTTCCCCTTACACATTCTCTTTAATTTTTTCCCATTTATATTGTATTATTATAATAAAAATATTATATTTCTTTTTAAATAAATCCCACAAATATATACCTATTTAAATATCCATTTTATTACTGGATTCATAAAATAAATTAGTTTCCTTGGGAATTCCCACTTTTAATTAAACTCCATTTAAGGGAAATTTTCTATATCTTGTCACATGTTAAGAATCACCCAATAAAATGTTTTTAAATGATTAATAGCTTCAAAAAACCCTTATGTTTTATTTATAACCCCATTAGTTCAATTATGGTTTTACATAAAATAATAATGACCTTAATTCTTTAATAAGATACTTTAATTATTTTATAAATATTTATCCATGATGTACATTTTTATACATTATTCTCATTGATACATCTCATGAAATATATGTATTATAAAAAAAGTATCAATATTTATTTTTTAATTTTTTAATATGTATATATTAATGATGTAATTACACCATCAATTTGGAATCCTTATGATTTAGGTTTCCATTATTCATTGAATCATAATTATGAAACCTAATTACTTCTCAGGGGTTTGATCATGATTATGATTTATACTTGTAATATTTTACTCATTTTTTATTCAAACATATGATTTTAATATATGTGATGGGTTTTCTCAAAATTATATTTCTCTCGAATTAACTAGTTAAATTTTTATATCTCATGAAAAGTTATGTTAGGGATTAAGAGGTGCAACAAATCCACCATGGTTCTTTTTCCACTTTATGATAATATTATTTGGAGAGAAACCAGACTTATGTTTATGATATCATGTTTTATTTTGTATCCATATTTTTAGAATCATATTATGTCATTCCATTATTCCATGACTCTAGGCTTATGATCATCCTATTTATGATATCATGTTATGCCTCTTGAATCTCGTGTTAGGCTTTATTGACATGTTTATTCCCTTACTGGTATTTCTAGATCACCCTTTGTTTTTATAATTTTTTACAATGTATCCTTTTTAGTCTTATAAAATCAATATGATTTGAATCACTATGTATTGTTTTAAAAAAATATTTTGTATTTCTGTTTAAGAAGATTTAGTTATATGTCTAATCTTTCAAAGACACTATTTCTCTAGACTCTTGAATTTCATGTGTTGGAAACATTAATTAAAAATTATGAATCAATATATTTTGAAGTATTGGATATTATACATTATTTATTCCTCTCGATATATAATGAAAAAAAATAACTGTTAGTGTGTGTGAACGGACTATTATAATGGATTTTTTTATTGATGGTATTGATGAATAAATATGATATATAGAATATAAATATGATTATATAATGTTAAATTTTTATATTATTTATTTCCTTCTCAATAATTTTAAAATGGAAACGTTAATCATGCATATGCGTGGACTACTGCCTCCATGAGAAATGAGTTTTATTTATCATCACCACCAATCATGGATGGGTTTCAAAATATATTTAATTTAAAAAAACTATTTCCACAACAATATTAGTATTATGTACAGTATGATACTATTTAATTATAGTTTCTAACATTTTCAACATACTTAAGGAATTACAGAAAAAATAATTGGACAACCTCAAGTAACCAACGTAGGTAAGAAAACTATGTAATAAATAAATAATATTTGATAAAATAAGTTTATTTTAAATGAAATATATATGAATAAGTTTCTTAGTAAGGTATCTAATAAACATAATTTTATTATTAAGGAAGATATGTGCATGTGATGAAGGAATCTTAAAAATGTAACGGTTTTTATCACATATTCCTCTCTTTGGGACATGTTGGGTATTATAAACCTAACATCACTTATATAGTGTATATAAAAACTATTTATGATATCGTATCTGGAATTATATTTTTATTATTTAATTTTTAGTTCAATTTTAACTCCCATATTTCAAGGGGTATTTATTAAAATATTACTCAAGTCATAAGGGTTCTTTGTCTCAAACTATAATTCTTTGAGACATATTTATGTCTTAAACCATGTTTTCCTTTTAATGGTGTATTAAATTTACATGAATGTATGTTTTTATTTATTTTTTATTCATTTAAATACTAGAAATAATTTTTTAATTTTCATCAAATGGATTTGGACTCATATTTTACCACAATTGTTAGGATTTTCTGGACCTCAATTTCCATCTTTGAGTTATGATCATTCTCTTGAACTTATCTCATATAAGTTTGATATGTTATTAACATTTATTTTTTATGTGGTATTATCTTGTTATTTTATAGAGATATATATTTCTACCACATAAACCCTTTAACACTTTTTTATCACTTCTTGGGAAATGTTTCCATAAGGGCTATTGGTAATTTAAATATCATTGTTTGAGTTATAAGGTTTTATTATAGAATTTATTCTCCCGTGATTGTTTTTCTTCTACACTAATTTTTTATTATAATTTATTTTATAAATCTCTTTGTTAAAATTATGTTTCAACACAATGAATTTTTTATTCCTCTTTTTATAGTGTGGGTTTTAAATGAATCTATATTAAGATATTTTAAATGTTTTATTTTCAAAACTATGTGTTCTATCTTCCATGACACATTTATTTTAAAAAACATTACATAATTTTAAAAGATCCATTATTTGAGATTCTTTTTTAAAGTAAATTTTTTAAAAAAATCTTATCACCCTTTTGAAAATTACTTTCTAATGTGAACCCTAACAATGTTATCATATAATAATGTTAAAAATATATAAAAACTCTTTTATAATTTTCATTCTATTATTATTTTAATGTTTAAAAGGATTTACCATCATAGGGTTCATTACTCATGATTTTTGCTACATTAGATATTTATCTTTTTGGGGTTGGAACTCATGGTTTCAAAAAAATTGATTCTTAATCCCTTCATACATTATACCCTTCAAATTTTTCTTTTATAATAAATTTTTTCATATATGTCAATATGCACCTATGTTTCCAGTATAATGTTGGGTTTATGTTCATTTTAAACCACCTACCTTCTTCATCTGGATAGATTATGATCATGTTATTATATTATTTAGTTATTCATACGCTGATTACTCTATATAGTGTGAACATCAAATTTTACATAATTTTGTTTGAATGGTGTTCACCTAGAAAGAATTTTTTTATTGACCTGGGGAAACGTATTTGGAATATATATGTTATTATTATAATATGAATTCTTATTATCATGTTGAATATGTATTGTTTTACCATCCACCTATTTTATTTGGATGTTTTATGACTTGTTATCTCCTTTATTTACATGGGAAAAATTATTGGTGTTTTGTATGTTGTTATTCTAACATAGATTATTATTTTCATGTAGACATTGCATTGTTCAACCTTCAAACTTCTTTATACGGATTGGTTATGATCATGTTATCCCTTTTATTGACATGGGGAAATATATTCAGGTTCTGTAAGTTTTTCTTTTAATATGGATGATTATTGGAAAATTTAATTATGTATTTTTTAATCAATATCTCATTTGATGAATGCATTCGCCTTAAAAAAGTGATAGGTGGGGCCCAACATTATATAGCTCATAGATGTATTAATAGGTCTCATAATAGAAACATATTTGAGTATTTGTTTGTATCCAAACCCATTAAAATATATTTACTTGATTGTAAAATCATATTGTCTAATATCATGATGTATTGGCTTGTTGTGTGGAATTAGCTATCCAGAATTATGAATTTCATCACTAAGTAACATGTTGTTGATATCCCTGTGATCCAATGATTTCCATTATTATACTTGGGTAAATTATAATTTTAGTTTCATTCTATTATGGAATTATTTTTTATTATATAATCTTTCCATAATATTTGTTCCATGCTTATGTAATGATTTCCTTAGTTATATGTTCTCCCATTTTGAGCATTTTCTCTCACCCCAATATTATATTTCCACTTCCCCGAGTTATGATGAAATTTATTTCATATGATATGTATAACAGGATAAAATGTATAGAGAAGTTTTGGGATATTTTTAGAACATACTATGGATTAAGTAGTATATTATATAATGAAAAAGAATTTATCCATCATTTGATAAAGAAATGGGTTTTGTCAGCATATGTTTTGTACTAATTCTATAAATCTATCTAACATAAATTTTTAATGAATATATGTAATTCAATGTTTATATTATGTCTTGTAATTATCGTATAGTTATTTCTAGGAATATGTAGTTTAAATTAGAGAGAGTATGTAAGGTATGTTATTATGGAACTATTCTCATGAGAAAGGGTCTGGGGTGTCACAACTAGCATCGAGTAAACATAACACAAAATATGGGAGGACCTATCCTATTACACCCATGCACAATAACATCTCCATTATGATATAAAATTAATGAAAACTAAATATTAAAACTAATTGTAATATATAAATGTATTTTCCACACTCCAGAAATCCATATAATAAAAAAAGAAGTGTCACAAGGTAAAGTAGAAAATATAATCCCATCAAATAAAAAATTAAACCATCCTAGAGTAAGTAGTAAGGGGTAAGACCCCTTGATGCTTAAATCATCTCACTAACATTGTGATGAGTCCATCACCACAAAGTACAACTAAGCCACTACTCCACCAATACCATATTCTTTATGATCACCATTGAATTTTTTATCATCTACATAATACATGGCATATTTGGTGAAGGTCTCTATGGGGGTAGGTATATTCATACATAGTAGGACACCTTGAAAAATATAAAATTGGGAGACTATCTATCTCAAGGCCACAAATGCAAAAGGATATACCTTTATGCCCCATTACATTGTGTATTCTGGGGGTATAAGGTGTTAACTGAGTATTGTAGGAAGATATTTGGATTAAAATCTATTATTTTGGTTGATTTAAGTGTGTTTTGGAATATCCATAGGTGTCATGGTGTTAAGTATTTACTGGAATAATGGAAATTTAAGTGCTTTGGTGTGTCATTCCATAAAGGTTTGATTCATGTCATGGTCTTTTTTGTTTCAACGTGATGATGTTTCATCAATAGGGGTGAAAGATGTGAAATTAAGGACCCACTATATTTTGGTGATGTAATTTTTGTTATGTCTTTGTAGATATAGTCACATAGTGGAGGTTTTGGAGGTGGGTTGAGGTAATGTGGACACATTTCTGTATCTAAGTAAAACATTTTCATTTTGAAATTTTACACTCACACATAAACCATTCATGGAGTGATGGGTTGTAGTCATAGAGTGAAATTATTTTGGTGAATATTTTTAATTATTGAATGAGGGGATACCATGTAATAACCACCTCTATTCCGATGTGAGACCTAGATATTGAGTTTTGGGGTTCTACCATTTTGGGTTTCGTCACACGATGGTTCAGTTTCCAATTCATGAACCTTATTCTATTATACCAAATTAGGTGTCTAAAAATGTTTTAAAAAGGGAGATATAATAATTCATGGCTTGATTTTTGGGGGATTTTTCTCTTTATACACATCCTAGTGTGGCTATTACATGTCTGGTTATGACCCTACTAGTTCCAGATTTAGTAAAAAGTCAAAAAAATTATCCAAATTCTTCTTAATCCTATTTATGTTCCCCAAACATTAGGTTATCATAGATTTGTACTTAGAGAATTTTGGGAACCATTTTACTGTTTATGTCCCTTGGATTCATGGAATTAATTTCTTTTTATATGAGGTTCATTTTCCTCCTTTTTTCTTAGTTCTCTTCCTACACTTTCTTTTAAAATGATTTATAGTAGACTGGAATTAGTTTTTTATTCTTTTGTTAGGTTTTTATTAGTGACCAACATAATCTAGGTTGTTGTAGATTTATTTATGTGAACATGGTTTTGTGATCATCTTCTTCTACCTTCTCTTGTAGAGTTCTTATAAATCTTTGTTTGTGGTAGAGGATTTTAGACTTATCCGTTTTATTTAAGTGAAATTATTAAATTATTAATATTTTTATTTATCTCAGGTTTGATGATAGGGATTTACCTATTTATCATAATAAAATAAATTATTGGAATTAAAAGGAACAAATTTATCACACATATATTATAAGAGTCTATTACATTTATCATGTTTGACGGTTGTTTGACTTGTAGATATGTTTTTTTACTGTTATTATATGTCTGGTGGTACTATGAATACATTATATAGATCAACACTCATAATAAGTTTTACATTTAAATATTCTAATGAAATGGTTTCTCAGTAAATCTGGAAAAGAAATAATTCTTTTTAACCAATACATGAATGAATTATATAAGGACGATAATTAATGTTTTATTGATTATTGTGTTATGTTTCTGGTTTTTATGTGGTTATATACT
Organism: Viscum album; assembly: GCA_963277665.1. Classification (NCBI taxonomy): domain Eukaryota; kingdom Viridiplantae; phylum Streptophyta; class Magnoliopsida; order Santalales; family Viscaceae; genus Viscum; species Viscum album. The sequence continues at coordinate 370,138,751 of OY728146.1, forward strand.
ATTATTCTGTTATGATTTTTATGAATACTGATAGAATTTGGTATGATTATTTTTGGGTTGTTGTCATTATTTTGTATAGGTTTTGTGGCCAGTTTTCCTTGGTTATCACGGGGGATATTGGATTATTCATGTAGAGATGATGGAATATTAAGTTATTTGGGAAGGAAATTATTTTTTAATGTATTTTGGGAGGTTAGTATGTGCTATGGGGCTATTTTAGTGGTTGTTAGTTGAATATTGTGGGGGTGGGTTATAGTTTCTCGATGATATGGAATGTGAATGCTAGTAAAAATTATAATAGTGGGTATAGGTATTAATTTAATAAGAAGTGGGTTGTTAAAATACTTTAAATGACTAAAATGGTGTTCAATTTATGGAAATATATAGATTATGGATAATGAATGGTTTTACATTTATAATGGGAATGAATGTAATATAGATAGTAAATGGTATTTTTGGAAATTGATATAGGATATAATTAAATGGAAAATTGTGAATGTTTTTGTGGCTATTTTGTGTGGGAAAGTTGGAATGGTTGTGTCATATAAATGATGATAGTTTTTACGGATCAATAGAAATGATTTGGAGATTTTTGTGGGATTTATTAGTGATTTATTGGTATAAAAAACATTAATGGGGCTTGTGTGTGACTAAAATATATCTTTTACTTTCATAGTGATTTATTATACACCCCACATGATTCTGATAACACTAATAATGCCCAAATGTTATGGATTCACTTTTTTCAAACATCCTGGTTAGTGAGGGAATGGATAGCTGATTACTCCCTCTCCCCCACTCCCCCTTCAAGGAGTAGTTTAGGTTTTGGTTAATGTAATTAGGTATAAACATATATGATGTAATAGATTTAAGTTACAATATGTAATATATTGTCTTACATTGTAATGTGTATTTATGTACATACATGGCATGGTTTTTTTCATGATAGGAGGAGGGTACAAGTTTATTGGTCTTCATGCTCATGATATCTTAATTTGAGGGATATGTGATGTAACGTCCCAGTCCTGGATTCCAATCAATAGTTCCCTGAGCCCGGTTGGCCACATAACCTCATGTGTATCTCCCTGAATGACAGAGGCTACTGAATAGTAGTGTGGGCCTAGGGTGTGTCCATGGAGATACTATTCCTTCATTACCATAGAGTAACACAACTGAATATCAATAATAGTCAATTGAGTTAGTGGATATAACAACCAAAAAAATGTTAAATAAAAAACATATGAATATATTAACAATACCATAAGTATCTCATATACAATGAATGATCATGCCATGTTTCTACAAAGAATCCAAAATAGGTACATAGTAGTACAATATAATACATGTATCAAAATACCAAAAAGACAGAAAGAACTATCTCATGATGGCATCAGGAGCCTCAACTCAGTCATGTGCTCCCCTTCTCCAAATCATGGCCCTTGTCAAGAATCGAACTGTGGGTGCTTTCCCTGATCTGTAACTTTATCCATATAGTCTTCTTGGGTACCCAACGTTGGCCCGAACATGTTTTGAGATAAATCCCATTAGGCAACCACCCAAATTTCTATAATAAGTCTTATATGTGTAATATAACAGGCTAAGTAGAGTTCAATACATATCATGGTTAAGAAGTAACAAAATTAAAGTGCTCTTGGGATATATACTACAAAATAAGTGATCCTATAAAGCCCAAGAAGGATCCATATAAAACATAGTACATGATACTATAATAATGCACCTACAAACAATTTAAAAATAACTAATATGATCTAATTTTACATATGTACATATAATATCACCTGCATGCTAACTGTATCATCTATATATCAAATCAACCATGAATACACTATATAACTAGATGTATCACATTTATGACGAATGATCCATTTAATTTAGAAAGTCACATATACCACATCCATTCCATATAATGAAAAAATTCCATAACTTTAAAGGCCAGATCTAGGGTATATATGATCAATGCATCCTCTTCAAGCCTTAAGAGTGTCTCAATGGAAACTTGGTTAGGCTTGAATTGGGGTCCAAGGAGAATTTCTACAAACCATGTCAACTATGAGCCCAAACAAATAGGATCTAAGGGTTATAAAGTCCTAAGTAATCCCATGAAATCTGGATCCAAGGATTATATAGGTCCAAGTCGTTGTCTATTGTTTTCATGACCCATGACATAGCACATACATTTTGTCTTATGTAATTGTTCATCAATTATCATTCAAGTTATATTATTATACCCACTCATATCAAAATTCACATTGAATTCCATTTCATGAGTTTACCCAATAATATTACAATTTCTACAAACCATTAAATCAGAATAATCAACATTCAAAGGAGGTAAACTAACCCATAATCAAGAAATTTAATTCATTTCATTTATAAATAGGCTTCCTCTAACTAGGAAAGCACTATCACTCACCCCATGGGTGGTTTAAGAAAGGAAAATGAAAATATAAATTCACTTGGAACACCCCAAGGTTGGCCTTGGGACGTAAACAACCTCCAACACATATCAAAGAAACTATAGGGAATCAATAACATGTTTTATTTTATTTAATTCAATTATTCAATTCATTTTTGGGGCTATACTGGAAATTCTGGTGGTGGAACAATGGAAACTAGCTTATTAAATTACCAAACCAAATGGGAAAAGTATATACCACCAACCATAGGGTGGCAGTGGAGTGTTCATCCAATATCAACTCCTGATTCCACTCAAATCATAAGAAAAAAAATAATGGATATAGATCCTTAAAATAGGGAAATTATCTTTTACCTAAACAACTATGTGAATACCAACAATAAGGAATGATGGCACAAAATGAATCTAATACTCACTTATGCATATCCAAGGTGAATATCAGTGCTTGAATACATGTTCCTAAGGAATAAAGGAAACATAAACTGTTCTTCCATCTTCAAAGGATCTCACCCACTCTCACAGTTTTTTAACAAGAGAGAAATATAAATTTAGGTTTGACGTTATAAACTCATTAACGATGATTTTTTAATTTCACCCAAAACATTAGTTCACATGGTTTGGCCACACGGTTCTCCAAACCATGCACCAACCGTGCACCAACTCCTATAAGGATGAGCACTTCTCATGGTTTTCTTACACAGTTTGACTAAATGTGTACAAACTGTGTCTCAGTCCACTTTTAAATAATGTAGAGGCCACCACATGGGAATTCATCTCTATCTACAAGGTTTTACATCCTGTGTGGGATCATCTTTCCATATTTCTAGGTATCACATGTTTTGTCAATTTATGCATCTTATCCCACACGGTTTCTACTAACTATGAGGAATGCCTATTTTTTCAAAAAAGTTTCTCTCTAGAAACCAATCAAGTCCCAGACACCTCTGATACCCCCCATTTCCCCAAATTATATTCACATTAGTCAATAAAAAATAATTTAAACTAGAAAAAAATCCATACCTCGTACTAAAAACTGGGATCTTACAGTCTTCCCACCTTAAACCAATTCATCCTGGAATTTCACTCTCAAGGGTGTTCAATATTTTTATGATAATAAATCTAGACACTCAGCACATATATCAACCTCCCACTCCAAAGTCTCATCCTATAAATGGTTATGCTTCCATAGAACCTTGACTATAGGAACTGACCAGCCTAAGAGAACCTTAATGCTTCTGTCTGTGGAACAAATTAGATTATCTTCAATAGAAGAATCATCCTATAACATAACCCCCTCATATTGAAAATAATGATATGAATCTGAATGATAATGTCATAATTGTGATATGGGAAATATTTTGATCATAGACTGGTTTCACTGAGGTAACTACAACAAATTGGTTACCATCCCTACTCTCTCTAGAATCTCAAATGGACCAATATTTCAAGGTGAAATCTTACCCTGTCTCTTGATCTGTTTGTGTCCCATCATCAGTGAACTGTATAAAAAGACCAGATCCCTAACCTATAACTTTGTAGGTCATCTTTGGCGATTGTCATAAGATTTTGGTCAAGACTATGCAGTTCCATCTACGTTCTTATCAACTGGACCTTCTCAGAAGTCTCTTGCATGAGACATGGTCCTAGTAAATCTACCTCAACTTAATCCTACCATCACAGGGGATATTAGAATGGACTAACCTATAAATACTCATAAGGTGACATCTGTATAGTCTCCTGATAAATATAATTTTAGGGAAACTCGACTAGGGGAATATGCCTCTCCCAAGATCCCGAAAATCTAGGATGTTTTCTCATAGAATATCCTCAAGAACCTATATCAAACGATCTGATTGGACATTAGTTGGAGGGTGGTATAATGTTCTCAGAAACACCTATTCACCCACTTACCTTTGCAAAATCTTCCATAAATGAGACATAAACCAAGTATCCCTATCTAAAATTATTGTTCTTAGGACCCTATGAAGTCGTATAATCTCAAGGATAGAAAATGTCCCAATATCATCAACACTAAAGATCTCTTTTATAGGTAGAAAATAAGAAAACTTCATGTGCGGGTCAAAAAACTCACACAACATCGCTACGTTGAGGCAGCCTCGGTAAACCGATGATGAAATCACCATGACGTCATAACATTCCAACTTGAGATTAGATAATGACTATAAAATATCATATGGTCATTGATGTTCTGCCTTCACTTGATGACAAGTGGAACACCTCATAACATAACCAAGTACCTCATTTTTCATACCCTTCCACCTATACTAAAGGTCTAAGTCACGATACATCTTGGTAATGTTGAGATACACTTCCTTAACAAATTAATGAAACTCCCAAATCATCTCCTCATGTATTTCCACTAGAACCCATATACATCCATGGATACCCATGATCTCATTATTTCCCAGAGTCCAACCAGGATGTGGTTTCGCACTTACCAAACTATCACAAAAGGCTAGGCCCTTAGAAATTGATAGCTTCCTCATACTCACTCTATCTAGTAGGGTAGATTCTACATATAAAGGAGAAATGTAAGTCTACCATAGAATTTCCTATACCTCTAAGTGCATCATAGAGAATGTATCCATAAGGTTCCACTCAAAAATAACATCTTGAACATTCTATATTTGATTCCCCATGGTTATTGCATCTGCCATTGTATTTCCCTTACCATGCATATAAAAAATATCAAACTAAACATACTATAGGTAATCAAACCACCTTCGCTTCCTCAGATTCAGATCACGCTATGTAAAAATGTGTTTGAGGTTTTTTTGTTTGTGTACACCAATAAGTGCTCTCAAAATAAATATTGTCTCCAATAGTAGAAATAATGGACGACTTCAGAAAACTCGAGATCATTCATCGGGTAATTCCTATCTCGTGGCCTCAGATTCGAAGACTCATATGCCATGTAACTATCCCTCTACATTATAACTACTCCAAGTATGATACCTAATGTATCACAATACATAGTTTATTTCTTTACCTTCTCTAGTAGTTTTTGTGTTGGTACTGAATTCAATATCCCTTTCATCTCCTAAAAGGCTTTCTCATTGGTATCTATCCATACAAACTTTTTATCCTTCTTATCTTAGTATTTCTATGGTGCTGTTAAGTGTGATAAGCCTTGCATGAAATTCTTATAATATCTATAAATCCCTAAGAAACATCATATGTCAAAGAAGATCATGGGTTTCTCCCAGGAAATAGCATCTCTCACCGTCTATGGTCCAACTAATACTCTTTTCTCTTACTTAATATGACTGAGGAAGTGAATTTTATCCATCTATAAGTGGATGTTTGTGATATTAGAATATAAATAATTCTTTACCATTGTATCCAAAATTATCTCACGGTGTTTGGAATGATCGTTTCTATTGTGACAATAAACCAAGATATCATCCATAAAAACTACTACCAATGAATCCAGATAAGGATGAGAAACACGATTCATCAGCTCCATGAAAACCACTGGCATGTTCATGGGACTGAATGAAATAACTAGATACTTGAATATATCATACCTTATATGAAGTTTGTATGAGTTATATATGTAGGCCGAGCACACACCTAGTTATATCCGGATCTGAAATCAATTTTCATGAACACATGAGATCCTCAAAGATGGTCAAAAATATCATCTATCTATGGAAGAGGATATAAGTTATTTACCATCATCTAGTTAAATTTTCAGAAATCCATGCATAGAAAAAGAGAATCACCCTCGTTTTTTCCCAAATAGATTTGAGAACCCCATGGAGAAGTATGAGGTCAAATAAACCCCTTTGCCTCCAAATCCTTTAGTTGTCTCTTTAGATCTCGTAACTCCAGCATAGCTATCATGCAAGGAGGAACATATATCGGAAAAAAATCCTAGCACTATCTTGATGGAGAACTTAACCTCTATCTTTGTAGGTAAACCATAAAATTCAACTGAGAAAACATTTCTGAAATGATTAAAAACTGTATGAAATTCTTCCAAACGTGCTCCCTGATCATCTAGATACAAACTAAGAATTTGGGAAGTCATCTGTCCAATACATAATGTTTTGGTCTATATTTTCATGGATGGACATCCCATTCACCCTTGGTAGTATATAATCCACCATATGGTGATGTGAAATTCATCCCTTGGGGATATCATTCAATGTAGGCTTGATAATATTATAGTAAGTCCATCTATAGTATGATTTCAAACTCGGTCATCTCGATGGAAAATATATTCCAGAATAAGTGAACCCTCCAACCTCAAGAGGAACTCCATGCATTAATGTACATATTCCATTTTGATCCCCAATAGAATTTCTAGCATCAAAACACCCTCAGAAAATTTAATCATAGGCCCATGTCTCTCCACATTAGTTATAGATAAAAAAACTATGTGATTTACCTATGTAAAAAAGAGGAGAGACACAAGCCGAGGCTACTAAATTTGTACCTCTCGATGTAGATGGTATGGCACCCATCTCCTCAAGGGTAGACTATAAAAAATATATCTATGTTGAACCACAACCGTATGACACAAGCTCACAGGACAGAGTAGACCTGGTCTGATATCTAGGTAAAATGGGTTCCTATATTCCTCATCCATGACCACAACCACCTCATCCTGATGAAAAGATACTACTCCAACATGTTTCCTGATGCAGAGTTGTGAAACCTACTCCTAAACCTATTGTCGGAGCTAACTCCCTTCAACTCACTGTTAGAGTGAATTTTAAGAAATAAAATCACATGGACTATCATACCACAAGATCGATACTCGTTTAGGTTAAGATAAAACTAATTCCTAACATGTCTTCATCAACCACACTGATGGTACAAAAAATCACTACCAACACTAGTAGCTAGGCTGGTACTCATCTCATGGGAAGCCTCAAAATGGTGATTCCTACTAGTAGAAGTTGAACTACTAGCTCTAGACTCTACATTTCTCAACTCTATGACCCTAGATTACCTCAAGTTATTCTTTGTAATCTGTATCTGATTTTTAACATCAGTAAATGAGGTCAATCTGAAAACATTGCCCAGTGATCAAATGGAATGTCAGAGACCTACCTCAAAGCATTTCTCCCTTGATAACTCATCAGTGTGGTATATAAGCGCAAACTGTTGGATCTCTATAAAATGTTCTAAGTACTCCATAACCATAATTGTGAAATTATCCATATGCATGTACTCACTATCCCTCTCTTTACTTAAAGTCTCATCATTAAATCAGTCTTAAAACCTAGTTTTGAAATCTTCCCAAACAATATCTTTCGGATAGTCTTTGTGGTTCAAAACATCCCACCAACACTTTTATACTCCACATAGCATATAAGTTTTGAGATACACTCTCCTATTAGAAGGTTTTTACAGATTATTGAAGATCGAAAGAGTAGTCTAAAGACACAGATTAGTGGAATTTGGACTACCATCCCCCAAAAACATGGTAGGATTCTACCTCTAGATCAAACAAATCATATCATCCATAGATAATTCATTTGTGATGTTCTCAGAAAAGTATGTGTGAAGAAGAAAAAACTCTCACAGAATTGTTCCCTAGAACATGTTTCTAGTAAAATAGTTGGTGCCTTAGATATCACTATAGTAGGATCTAATAGTAGCCCATGGCCCACCACCTCTGGAGGTTGGTCGTCACCGCACTCCTGGGGTAAGATTGATGCTCATTATGGTGGCATTCCTCTAAGATAACAAACACACACCTCAGAAAACAATGATATCAACGTTTGCAAAAAAAAGATTAAGAAAGGTAAAAACCATCCTATAAATAGGTAATATCACATGGAATACTCCTAAATCCAAGACTTTAAAATTAATCATTCATAAAATTTACTAGAGACACTCCATCTTTCCCACTCAAAGGACGAGCCTAGGCTGATCTCTCTATTCCTCATTTCAATTTTCCAATATAATTTCATATTAATTTCATATTCAATTTTAATAGTTGAACCAAATGGTATATAAATTCTTATCCATAAGGAATTATAATCTTTATGAACTAAAATATGGCATCCACCCAATCCAAAACATAACATGATTTAGTCTTTGAGACTAATGGTCCTTGAATCAACATGCCACAATTGGATAATTATGGTTTCTACAATAGCCTAATCAGGAAAACAGTTCATAGGTTATGGATTACCAACCATGTTTCTCAAATACTAGAACAAAATTATTTCACAACATTAGGTATATAATTCATGGAACCTATCACAATATGATGAAAACAGGAAACACATCTTATATGGTATGGGATAATTTATGGTATCTAATTTCTAATAAGTGACTAAAATGATTCATAAAATGGAATAAACTCATCTCATTGGGTTGAGACATAATATATACCACATTCATATCAATAATAAAATAAAAAATCAAGTGCATCACTTAATGGTGGAATCTAATCAATTGTAATTTTCAAAATCCAAAAAATGACAATTCTGTTCTAGGAAATTTGGTTGTTCTGTATACATGGGTTATCTACACCTATGAATAGATCATTACTAAATTTGAATTCATTCCAATACCTATCTATTGTCTCAAAATAATAAACTAGAAATTGAAAACATCTCATATACCACTTTGTAACAACTTAGACTAAGATTCTACTCAGTAGTTCTCTAAGCCTGATTGGCCACATAGCCTTGTGCACATCTCCTCGAAGGCCAAATGTTTTAAAATTGTAGTGAGAGGCTAGGTTGTTCCCATGAGGAGACTATGACGTCATTAATAGAGTATAACATAGTGGAATAACAATAACATTCAATATCGTAAGTAGATATAACAACCTGATAAATGATAAATGTACAAGATAATAGTGTGTAAACAATTCTCAAAGAATCTCATATACAATAATTATCATGTTTTGTATCTACAAAGAATAAAAAATGTTACATTAGATTACAATACATTACATGTATCAAAATAACAAAAGGTCTGAAAAGAATTATCTCTTGAGAGCATCATGAGCCTCATCTCAATCCCATGGCCCCATTTTCCTAATCATGTAACAAGTCGTACATCAAACTATGGGTGCTTTCCCGATCCATACCTACATCCATATAATATATCCAGGTGCCCAATAGTGGCATGAATATGTTGTGAGATTCAATCCATATAGGAAATCACCCAAAGGTCAATAACAATTTCTAGATGTGAAATATAACAATCTTAGAAGAATTTTATATATATCAAAATTAAGTAGTAATAAACATATAGTGCATATGGAATATATACTATAAATTAACTGATCATGTATAGATCAACAAGGCACACTCCAAAACATGGTCCATTCTACAATATCAATGTAGCTATAAAAAAATCCTAAATAAATAATATGATAACTCTGAACATCCAGACATATCATATCACCCACAAACTTTCCATATAATCTTTAAATCAAATCCACCATGGCCACACCACACAACCAGAAGTGTCACATTTATGAATAATGAGTTGTTTAATCAAGAAACTCGCATTTATCATATCCACTCTACATAATCAATAATGAAAGACCTTTATGGGCTGGAACCAAAGTATTACTGACTATGGAATCCTCATCGAGTACTAGGAGCATCTCGATGGAAACTAAATTAGGCTTGAATTGGGGTCTAAGGATCAGTTCCACCAACCATGTCCACTGTAATACCAATCAAACTGGATCCAAGGGGTAGGAAGACCCAAGGCATCCCACAGAATCAAAGTCTAAGGAGTATATGGGTCCAAGGCATTCTTAACTGTTTCCATCACCAATGGAATAACACACACATGGAATCCTATGTAACCATTCATCAACACACATTCGTGTTCCATGAGTATACACACTCATATCACAATTCACATTCAATTCCAGTCCATGAGTTTAACAACTCATAGGTAAATTGATATAAATGAATAAATCAAAATAACTAACATTTAATGGATACATACCATATTCAAATCAATAAATTCATTTCATTTCATTTATAACTAGGCTTCCTCTAACATAGAAATAGCTATCACTCACCCCATGGGTGGTTTAACAAATGAAATGTAAAAGGTAAATTCATATGGCATGCCCCCTGGGTGGCCTTTATAACGACCCACACTTTACATACATTGTTAATACTTCAAAATTGAAGCACACTTATTACAACATATGACAAAACCACAAAGGACCGTATAGGTATAGTGTCTTTAGAAACTGGGGAAACATAAACAACTGGTTCATAAATCTTCTACAGTGTCTCCCATTTATTTCATCATATCTAGGGTCCCTTTTAGCATATTCTACTTAATATCCATCTTCCTGACCTGGGGAAAAGAAAACATAAAAGGGTGAGCTCAAATGCTCAGCAAGGGCAAATAAAAGAAATAAAAATCATATCATATCTTTATGAAAATCAAAACCTGCAAAAGAGATCATAATATCTTAACATGGAATAAATCATAGAAGTGAGAATGAGATCCCCATAATCATAACATAAAACTTAAATCTTTGTGGCATGCACACATAATCATGGAAAATCATTTCTTGTTAGTCATGACTCATTGCCAAGACTATCTTAGTGGACAAAGTCCCTTTCTGAACCGAGTTCACTCCTCGTTTCAGTCCTGTATCACTGAACCGAAATAACCTTCCGTTCCAGCCATGTCTATCTCATGAGATATAAAATCTTTACCCAATGCATTGGAGGGAGATATAGGTCCCACCCATCTTATAATGAATCCTTTCTTATGTGTGCCACATAATCATAAAACATACATCATCGCATAACACATATAACAAAAATGGGATTCTTGAAACATCATGACATCATAAATCAATTCATATATGATAAAGGAATTCATAAACATAATTCCATCACAACATAGTCAAACCAATGTAAAAATATGGATAGAAACAGAACCCTTTATTATCTTAGATGGAAAATAATTTTGATAAAACACTTGAATTGAATTCTTGAGGAAAATATCCTTTCTTCTTCAAAACACTTTTCTTTTCTTAACATGTCATACAATTATAAAATAAAAGAAGTTGATTAATAATAAACTTGAGAACTTGTAAAGGAAGCTTCTTTGAAATAATGTTTTAAAAATCCATTCATGCCGTATAAGTTAAAAAAAACATTCTTCGTACTTTTGTCGGAAAAGTCAAAAAGTACCTCGTACGAAAAACGAAAAAATATTCCTTTCATACATATTACTAAAAACTCACCGAAGGGTAAAAATGGATTTAAACAATTGTAGGTGGATGTAAATAATATTAAATTTTGATGAAACATGGATGTGGATGATAAAATACACCCCAGTAAATACTTACGAATAAACAATCTCGGATAAAAATGAGATTGTGATATTTCCCTTACCTTAGGTCTGATTTGATTTGTTCGTGTCCGAAGCTCCTGTATAATGGTTTAAATAATGTTATTGACTTATTCCAGAATCATACATATTGATATGAGATCATATATGGTCATATTATTAGCTTCTTGTTAGTAATATTTCATTGTTACTTGTTACTCGGGTCTTTATAACTTTTTGTTCTTATGCGTGTTTTGTCGAATAAATTCTTATTCTTATCTTTAGGTTATAGATAATTCATTTCCAGAATGGTATTAGTGTAGTATATACCATATTCATTCATTCAATTCATTTATATAATCATTATGAAATGAAGATCATGTAGAACGAGTCGCATCACATCGTGGAGACGGTATTCCGTACGTACGCACGAGTGATGATATCGTTCCTATGATCGTGGAATTGTATTGGAGTATATATATATATTATTTCAGTATCAATATTACTTAATAATAATCATATATAGTTACTGATTACACCATTATACCCATCCTTGTAAGGTGATGGTGGAAAATAGATTACACCACGGCGTGGAGACGGTATTCCGTACGTACGCACGCGCGGTGATTTCATTTTTCCGTAGGATGGATAGAAGGTGAATTAGGGTTGTTTCATATTTATAATAACATATCAGTATGTAAGTAATACTGATGTTATTACTTTATCATGAAACAACTAAAGAAGAAGAAGTTGAAGAAGAAAGAAATTGAAAAGATCGGTAATGGATATTACCTCTTCTTTGGAACGCCTTTTTGAATCCTCCACTTAAGGAACTAAGATTGGTCTTTGGAGAAGACCAGGACCTCTAGGATTATTCTAGGTAAGTGGAGAAGGGAAAATGGCAGGGGTTGGCCGAGCTTGAGTGCTCAAATTGGTGTGAGGAGGAGGGGGAGGAGGTGCCCTTTTATAAGGGAGGAGAGGGGCACCTTAGGAATATCTCAAAATATTATTTTATATTAAAGTCAAAATCGGTTTATAATGGTTCCAAAGGGTCTTATTTCGAAGCGAAAGTGGGGATGGGTCGAAATCCTATCAACCAATAGTATTTAGACAAGTTTAGGGTATTATTTTAACCTTATCAATTAGATTTAACTCTAAGTTAATTAATTTAACTTTTACCGTGTCTTTTTGTTTTCTTTCACTATATGGTTAATACACTTACTATAACATGCCAAACGAACCCCAAATTGTTTATTATTAATATATATATCCTTATCTAAGTCATTTGTCCGAACCTTAGATTTTTAGGAATAAAATAACAATTAATAATATAATATTTGATTTAAAAACTATTTTGTGTCAATTTTGACACTATTTGATATATGATTTTTGTGAAAGTCATAACAGAATTATATGTTCGAACCAAGTTGATTAAATCAATACTAATATATCATAGTAACCTAGAAAATTAGTGGAATTCATAAAAAGTCTCAAATTACATTTATTTTGGTATTTATATTATCCATTTTGTCAATATTTCATTAATAAGATAATTACTGCATCATCTTTGTGTCATAAATAAATTAAATTATTTAATGTCTAAAAATTACAAATAAAATACCCTTATGTAGGAAATCTTTTTATCTTTCTAATGAATATTTATAGTCTAATTTATCTTATGTATAACCCCATATTAAAAATGATTTACTTATCAAACTTTGATTTTAACTATTTTAACCCTTCTTTAAATAAATTAATAATAAATGTCCTAATCTAATCCAAGTGGGCCTAAATGGTCATATTTTATTCCTAAGTTTGTTTTTGGTCGAATTACACTTGTCCAATAGAATTAGGACATGTGTTAGGGTAATATTGATATCATATTTACCCTTAGTTACCCTATTTACTATTAACCGCGGTAAAAAGGTAAAAAGTTACTATTCACCAAAAAAATTATTTTCATCTCATTGAACCACATTTTAGTCCTTGATATTAACCGTGTCTCTCGGATTTTCGAAATTCCATTCACAGAAGCGGTAAAATTAAGTTTTATGCAAAATTCAGTTTTTAACCTACCACTTAGTGGTTTCACTATTCATCAAAAATTGAAAGTTTTCAGAAAAATACCAAAATTTTACCCTAGGCTAATTTCGATATTCTGAGTCCAAAAATGAAGTCCATTTTGAAAAATAAAATTTATAAAATTTTAAAAAGTGGTTATTACTATTCATAACGGCTAGTTTTAATAGCATATTGTTGTTTAGTGAAACTCGGTATTGCGTACGACGCAAGCTATCGAGGAAGGTCGCGATTGCGTGCAAAGCAAGCCAAGCAAGTGTTGTGTAGAAAAAGATTCCTTTGATGATTTATATAACATAAAAGTCTCGGGTGTTACATTCTACCCCCCTTAAAAAGAATTTCGCCCTCGAAATTCGTCACTTTGTAACAAACAAATGAGGATACTTCTCCCTCATCATATCCTCAAGCTCCCATGTAGCTTCTTCAAGTTGGTGGTTCCTCCATAAAACTTTCACCAAGCGAGTGGTCTTGTTTCGTAGGACTTTTTCGCTACGATCCAGAATCTCTATCGGCTGTTCTTCATAAGAAAGATCTTGCTCCAGCGGTACAACTTCTGAGCTGAGTACATGTGAAGGATCTGGTATGTACTTTCTCAGGAGAGATACGTGGAACACATCGTGAACTTGAGAGAGATTCGGTGGAAGCGCCAATCGGTAAGCTACCTTCCCAACACGATCCAGTATTTCAAAAGGACCGATATATCTAGGGCTCAACTTCCCCTTCTTTCCAAATCTCATAACCCTCTTCCAGGGAGATATTCGTAAGAACACTTTATCGCCCACTTCAAACTCTAGGTCTTTTCGTCGGTTGTCGGCATAACGTTTCTGTCGACTCTGAGCTGCTCTTATGTGTTGTTGAATAGATCTGACCTTTTCTGCCATTTCATCAACGAGATCAGGTCCTAATAGCTTTCTTTCCCCAACTTCATCCCAGCAAGTTGGAGTCCTGCATTTCTTTCCATAGAGAGCTTCATAAGGAGCCATCTGAATACTGGAGTGAAAGCTATTATTATAAGAAAATTCCACCAAAGGTAGGTGTTGATCCCAACCTCCTTTGAAATCCATAGAGCAAGCTCTCAACATATCTTCTAGGGTTTGAATTGTTCTCTCAGACTGACCGTCTGTCTGGGGATGATAAGCAGTGCTGAAACTCAACTCTGTATCCAGAGTATGCTGAAGACTTCGCCAGAACTTCGAGGTAAATCTCGGATCTCGATCAGATATAATAGAAAGTGGTACTCCATGCAATCTTACCACTTCCTTTACATATATCCTGGCAAGCTGATATAGAGAGAAATCCTCTCTAATAGCAATGAAGTGTGCAGACTTTGTAAGACGATCAACTATGACCCAGATAGCATTATTGCCATTGGATGTTTTAGGAAGTCCTGTGACAAAGTCCATAGTGATGTTTTCCCATTTCCATTCGGGTATGGGTAATGGTTGTAACATCCCCTTAGACTTCTGTCTCTCAGCATTAACTTGTTGACAAACCAAGCATCGAGAGACATATTCAGCAACATCTCTTTTCATGCCATCCCACCAGAAGTACTCTTTCAGGTCCCTATACATCTTCGTGCTTCCAGGATGAATAGAGAATGAAGAACTATGAGCCTCATCCAGCAGCTCTTTCTTTAATTCGGGGATGGGAGGAACACAAACCCGATTCCTGAACTTTATTATCCCATCACAATCAAGGTTGAATTCAGGAACATTTCTCATCTTCTTTTGTAACTCGACATCTTCTTTCTGTGCCTCTTTAATCTTCACATGTATAGATGGTTGAACATTCATTTGAGAAAGATAAGATTTTTCCCCTTCCATTATAATTCTAAGATCCATCCTTTGTAAATCCATAAATATTGGATCTTTTGTGATCCTCATCATGGATAAACTAGCATGGTCTTGTCGACTTAATGCATCTGCCACCTTGTTTGCTTTCCCAGGGTGGTAATGGATTGAGCAGTCATAATCCTTAATCAGCTCCAACCATCTTCTTTGGCGCATATTCAGCTCCTTTTGTGTGAAAATATACTTTAAACTTTTATGATCAGTATAAATATCACACCTTTCACCATAAAGGTAATGCCTCCAAATCTTTAATGCAAAGATTACCGCAGCCAACTCCAAATCATGTGTTGGGTAATTTTGCTCATGGATTTTCAACTGTCGTGAGGCATAAGCTATCACCATATCATTTTGCATAAGAACACACCCCAATCCCTTCTTGGATGCATCACTATAGATCACAAACCTTTCTCCACTACAAGGCAGTGTGAGCACAGGTGCACTGGATAACCTTCTTTTCAACTCCTTGAAATTCTCTTCACATTCCTCTGTCCAGACAAACTTAACTCCTTTCCGAGTCAACTTGGTGAGTGGATTAGATAATCGTGAAAAATCTTTTACAAAACGTCGATAATAACCAGCCAAACCAAGAAAACTTCGGATCTCAGTTACTGTTGTTGGTCTTGACCATCTTTCGATAACCTCTGTTTTTGCTGGATCCACAGATATCCCCTCTTTTGAGATTATATGACCCAAAAATGCAACTTTTTGAAGCCAAAATTCACACTTGGTAAATTTGGCATAAAGCTTCTCTTTTCTCAGGGTCTTCAATATAATTCTCAAGTGATCTTCATGCTCTTCCTTGCTCTTTGAATAGACAAGAATATCGTCTATAAAGACTACCACAAATTGATCAAGATAGTCTCTAAAGACTCTATTCATTAGATCCATGAAGATAGCAGGGGCATTAGTAAGACCAAATGGCATCACTATAAATTCATAGTGTCCATACCTTGTACGGAAAGCCGTCTTTGGTATATCCTCCCTTTTGACCCTTAATTGATGATACCCTGAACGAAGATCAATCTTGGAAAAGTATTGAGCTCCGCGTAGTTGGTCAAATAAGTCATCAATGTGTGGGAGAGGATATTTGTTCTTGATAGTGATCTTGTTAAGTTCTCGATAATCAATGCAGAGTCTCATTGATCCATCTTTCTTCTTAACAAATAGAACAGGTGCTCCCCAAGGTGACGCACTAGGGCGTATGAATCCCTTATCAAGATTCTCTTGGAGTTGCTTCTTCAATTCCTGCAACTCAATTGGGGCCATTCTATAAGGTGTCTTTGAAATAGGCAAAGCACCCGGTACGAGTTCTATTGAAAACTCAACTTCACGATTTGGTGGAAGACCCGGCAATTCCTCCGGAAAGACATCATCAAACTCACGTACAATGGGCATATTCTTAATCGTGAGTTTCTCACCAACCATTTGAGATAAATAACCTTCATTTAGTGGAATCAATACCCATAAGATGGAAGAAATTTCCACTGGAAGGTTATGTTCATCCTTGCATTGATAGACGATCATAGGTTGATCTGGAATATGAAATGTGACTTCCCTTCTTTGGCAATTGATATGAGCTCCATGTAGAGAAAGCCAATCCATGCCAAGAATCACATCAAATTCCACTAAAGGAAGGATCACAAGATTTGCAGGAAGCACTTTCCCACAAACTTCGATTGGAGAAGAATTATAAACTTCTGATGCGATTGATGTGCCATTAGGTGTTGTCACAGCTAACTCAACATCTAATTGTTGAGGTAATACGGTGATACCCTTAGAAAATTTTTCAGAAATAAAAGAGTGGGTGGATCCAGAATCAAATAAAACATTTGCTACTTTAGAGTGGATGGTAAGTGTACCTTTCACCACATCGTTATCGTACTCCACATCGCTGATAGAAATTGCATGTGACTTTCCTTTTTCTTTAGCCTTAAGAGTTTGTTGACGTCGACCATCATCATCAACCCTTGGATTTGGGCATTGATTGGCATAATGCCCCATCTCCTTGCACTTGAAACATTGAAGTGTAGCAGGTTCATTCTGTGTATCCCTTCCTTTGTTTGCATCATTAGACATCTTCTTCCCATTATCACGGCATTCAAATGCCCGATGACCTTCCTTTCCACATTTAAAACATTTACTTGTCCCTTTAAGACAACTCCCTCCATGTTTCTTTCCACACTTTGAGCATAAGGGAAAGTTCATCTTCTTTTCCATGTGCTCTTTAGATTTTTCTTTGAATTCCATCTTCCTCTTCTTATCAAACCCATGTGACTGATGGGTTACTCCAATCTCCATCTCGACTTTGAGAGCACATCGAACGATTTCCTCGTAGCTATTGAAGTCCCTTATGGCTAACACCCTTCGAAGACTTGGTTTTAAGCCACTAAAGAATCGATCGATCTTACTCTCAGGTTGGATAATAATACCAGAAGCGTACCTTGCAAGTCTTGTAAAATTTGCTTCATAGGTACTAACAGATTCATCATCCCTTTGCTTCAGTTCAAGGAACTCTTTCTCCATCTTTGTTCGGAGAATACGAGGGAAGTACTTATTGAAAAATAAGTTCTTGAACTCGTCCCATTCCATAGACTCAATTTCATCCCTTTGCCTTGTATTCTTAACAAGATTCCACCATTGATCAGCATCTCCTTCCAAACGATACACTGCTAGGATGACTTTATCATGCTCAGAACATTGAAGAACTGAAAATATCTTTTCAGTAGTACTAATCCATTGTTCAGCAACTAATGGATCAGTAGACCCGCTGAAAGATGGTGGACGCTGCCTCATGAAGGATTCAACAGAATGTTGCTCCCTCCTTTGTTCGTTTGGAAATCCTGCATGATTCATAGCTTGAGAAAGTTGTGTGAGCATGGCTACAAGATTTTGCATTCCAGCTCCCATATCGTTTGGTTGCTCAGGGGGACAATCATTGCATTGCCCATCGCATTCCGCATTAACACGGTTCCTTCGGGTTCCAGCCATTGACTAAAACCAAGAAGAATAGTGTGAGCAACACTAATTATAATAGGAAACCACATAATTCAAGAATAAAATTTTCATGCTTATGGTCTTATCCTAGGTTATTCATAGCCATTTCTAAGATTGTGTTCTATGCTTAGACTTATCCTTAGGGTTCTTACTAAGGCTTTCACATCCTAGTTTCCAAAGGTTGACTATACCTTTCCTTTGATACCAACTATAACGACCCACACTTTACATACATTGTTAATACTTCAAAATTGAAGCACACTTATTACAACATATGACAAAACCACAAAGGACCGTATAGGTATAGTGTCTTTAGAAACTGGGGAAACATAAACAACTGGTTCATAAATCTTCTACAGTGTCTCCCATTTATTTCATCATATCTAGGGTCCCTTTTAGCATATTCTACTTAATATCCATCTTCCTGACCTGGGGAAAAGAAAACATAAAAGGGTGAGCTCAAATGCTCAGCAAGGGCAAATAAAAGAAATAAAAATCATATCATATCTTTATGAAAATCAAAACCTGCAAAAGAGATCATAATATCTTAACATGGAATAAATCATAGAAGTGAGAATGAGATCCCCATAATCATAACATAAAACTTAAATCTTTGTGGCATGCACACATAATCATGGAAAATCATTTCTTGTTAGTCATGACTCATTGCCAAGACTATCTTAGTGGACAAAGTCCCTTTCTGAACCGAGTTCACTCCTCGTTTCAGTCCTGTATCACTGAACCAAAATAACCTTCCGTTCCAGCCATGTCTATCTCATGAGATATAAAATCTTTACCCAATGCATTGGAGGGAGATATAGGTCCCACCCATCTTATAATGAATCCTTTCTTATGTGTGCCACATAATCATAAAACATACATCATCGCATAACACATATAACAAAAATGGGATTCTTGAAACATCATGACATCATAAATCAATTCATATATGATAAAGGAATTCATAAAAATAATTCCATCACAACATAGTCAAACCAATGTAAAAATATGGATAGAAACAGAACCCTTTATTATCTTAGATGGAAAATAATTTTGATAAAACACTTGAATTGAATTCTTGAGGAAAATATCCTTTCTTCTTCAAAACACTTTTCTTTTCTTAACATGTCATACAATTATAAACTAAAAGAAGTTGATTAAAAATAAACTTGAGAACTTGTAAAGGAAGCTTCTTTGAAATAATGTTTTAAAAATCCATTCATGCCGTATAAGTTAAAAAAAACATTCTTCGTACTTTTGTCGGAAAAGTCAAAAAGTACCTCGTACGAAAAACGACAAAATATTCCTTTCATACATATTACTAAAAACTCACCGAAGGGTAAAAATGGATTTAAACAATTGTAGGTGGATGGAAATAATATTAAATTTTGATGAAACATGGATGTGGATGATAAAATACACCCCAGTAAATACTTACGAATAAACAATCTCGGATAAAAATGAGATTGTGATATTTCCCTTACCTTAGGTCCGATTTGCTTTGTTCATGTCCGAAGCTCCTGTATAATGGTTTAAATAATGTTATTGACTTATTCCAGAATCATACATATTGATATGAGATCATATATGGTCATATTATTAGCTTCTTGTTAGTAATATTTCATTGTTACTTGTTACTCGGGTCTTTATAACTTTTTGTTCTTATGCGTGTTTTGTCGAATAAATTCTTATTCTTATCTTTAGGTTATAGATAATTCATTTCCAGAATGGTATTAGTGTAGTATATACCATATTCATTCATTCAATTCATTTATATAATCATTATGAAATGAAGATCATGTAGAACGAGTCGCATCACATCGTGGAGACGGTATTCCGTACGTACGCACGAGTGATGATATCGTTCCTATGATCGTGGAATTGTATTGGAGTATATATATATATTATTTCAGTATCAATATTACTTAATAATAATCATATATAGTTACTGATTACACCATTATACCCATCCTTGTAAGGTGATGGTGGAAAATAGATTACACCACGGCGTGGAGACGGTATTCCGTACGTACGCACGCGCGGTGATTTCATTTTTCCGTAGGATGGATAGAAGGTGAATTAGGGTTGTTTCATATTTATAATAACATATCAGTATGTAAGTAATACTGATGTTATTACTTTATCATGAAACAACTAAAGAAGAAGAAGTTGAAGAAGAAAGAAATTGAAAAGATCGGTAATGGATATTACCTCTTCTTTGGAACGCCTTTTTGAATCCTCCACTTAAGGAACTAAGATTGGTCTTTGGAGAAGACCAGGACCTCTAGGATTATTCTAGGGAAGTGGAGAAGGGAAAATGCCAGGGGTTGGCCGAGCTTGAGTGCTCAAATTGGTGTGAGGAGGAGGGGGAGGAGGTGCCCTTTTATAAGGGAGGAGAGGGGCACCTTAGGAATATCTCAAAATATTATTTTATATTAAAGTCAAAATCGGTTTATAATGGTTCCAAAGGGTCTTATTTCGAAGCTAAAGTGGGTATGGGTCGAAATCCTATCAACCAATAGGATTTAGACAAGTTTAGGGTATTATTTTAACCTTATCAATTAGATTTAACTCTAAGTTAATTAATTTAACTTTTACCGTGTCTTTTTGTTTTCTTTCACTATATGGTTAATACACTTACTATAACATGCCAAACGAACCCCAAATTGTTTATTATTAATATATATATCCTTATCTAAGTCATTTGTCCGAACCTTAGATTTTTAGGAATAAAATAACAATTAATAATATAATATTTGATTTAAAAACTATTTTGTGTCAATTTTGACACTATTTGATATATGATTTTTGTGAAAGTCATAACAGAATTATATGTTCGAACCAAGTTGATTAAATCAATACTAATATATCATAGTAACCTATAAAATTAGTGGAATTCATAAAAAGTCTCAAATTACATTTATTTTGGTATTTATATTATCAATTTTGTCAATATTTCATTTATAAGATAATTACTGCATCATCTTTGTGTCATAAATAAATTAAATTATTTAATGTCTAAAAATTACAAATAAAATACCCTTATGTAGGAAATCTTTTTATCTTTCTAATGAATATTTATAGTCGAATTTATCTTATGTATAACCCCATATTAAAAATGATTTACTTATTAAACTTTGATTTTAACTATTTTAACCCTTCTTTAAATAAATTAATAATAAATGTCCTAATCTAATCCAAGTGGGCCTAAATGGTCATATTTTATTCCTAAGTTTGTTTTTGGTCGAATTACACTTGTCCAATAGAATTAGGACATGTGTTAGGGTAATATTGATATCATATTTACCCTTAGTTACCCTATTTACTATTAACCGCGGTAAAAAGGTAAAAAGTTACTATTCACCAAAAAAATTATTTTCATCTCATTGAACCACATTTTAGTCCTTGATATTAACCGTGTCTCTCGGATTTTCGAAATTCCATTCACAGAAGTGGTAAAATTAAGTTTTATGCAAAATTCAGTTTTTAACCTACCACTTAGTGGTTTCACTATTCATCAAAAATTGAAAGTTTTCAGAAAAATACCAAAATTTCACCCTAGGCTAATTTCGATATTCTGAGTCCAAAAATGAAGTCCATTTTGAAAAATAAAATTTATAAAATTTTAAAAAGTGGTTATTACTATTCATAACGGCTAGTTTTAATAGCATATTGTTGTTTAGTGAAACTCGGTATTGCGTACGACGCAAGCTATCGAGGAAGGTCGCGATTGCGTGCAAAGCAAGCCAAGCAAGTGTTGTGTAGAAAAAGATTCCTTTGATGATTTATATAACATAAAAGTCTCGGGTGTTACAGCCTTGGATGGGGAAAATAACTCAATTGAATCTAAATGTAACTAAGGGGAATACCTAATAGGATCTATTTCATTCCATACAATTATTCAATTCGTTTTGGGGACCACATCAGAATGTTCGGTGGAGACACGATGGAAACTAGATTAATAAATCACCAAACCAAATAGGAAGAGTATATACCACCTACCATAGGTCATTAGAATAGTTCTTATCTAATATCAACTCTTGATTTGACTCAAATTAGAAGAAAATTTAATAATGGATGAAGAACCTGAAAATAGGGTAAGTTATCTTTCACCTAAATAACTCCTTTGATACTGAGAAGAATAAATAATGTCACAAAAAGAATTGAGTACTCACCAATGTAGATCCAATGAGATAATCAGTGATCAAATCTGAGTTCATATGGATTAGTGAATGAAAAAACAATTCTTTGAGATTCAATGAAGCTCCCCCACTATCACGGTTATCCAATCTGAGAGAAAAAAACAAAAAAAAAATTAAATTTGTAAACCCATTAAGATTGTATTTTTAATTTCACCCAAAACATAGGTCAACATATTTTGAATGAACTATTTTCTAAATCGTGTTCCCACTACTATAAGAAGGGGTACCTCACACAATTTTCCTACATGGTTTGAATAACTATGTGCAAACCGTGTCTCGTACCACATTCAAAAATTAAAAAGGACACCACACTGATA
This sequence comes from Viscum album, assembly GCA_963277665.1. Lineage (NCBI taxonomy): Eukaryota > Viridiplantae > Streptophyta > Magnoliopsida > Santalales > Viscaceae > Viscum > Viscum album. The sequence goes on from OY728146.1 coordinate 370,161,942, forward strand.
TGAACCTCCATACACATGGTTTGAAAAAGGTGCAGGCTCCCCTTTCCCTCTATCCAGGTACCACACTGTTAGTAAGACAATGTGGCAGGTCCCGCACGGTTTCTACTAACCATGTGGCCTGCCTATTTTTCAAAAACAAAGTTCAGTTTTGGACTACGATAAATCCCCAAACACCTCTTATACCCTCATTTCCTCAAAGGTTATTCACATTAGGCTGTAAAATAACCAGTTAAATAGAAAATGATAGGATCCATACATCATACATAAACCCGAGATTGTATAGGTGACGAGGCTATAATATGTGGTTTCAGTGTGGTGTACAATTGTTATGAGGTTATGGTTATGTGATGGTTGTGGGGATGGACATATGATGATGATGATGTGGTATTGGTATATGATATATGTTTATGTAATATATTTCCTGATTTCATAGCTATAAATTGGATTTGAGAATGTTGATGTTTTCTAATGGGGGATGAGAGAAACAAAATAGTGGGGAAGTGGTTGAGGGGTACCTTCTTGATATATTCATTAATAATATATTATTATAATTATATGTTATATAGGGTAATAAATACATGGTAGTAATGGGTGTCAAATGACCTAGTATAGGTGACAGTTGGTTCAGATATTTATTAATTGAGTAATTAGTATGCTTATTTCAATTTTTCTCAAGAGGTCCTGAGGATGATGTTACTGAGTATACATGTATTCACGCACACACACACACACACACACACAAATATATATATATATATATATATATATATATATATATATCTGGTTTCCACTTGGTATTCGGTGACATATCTAGACATTATTAGATCGATGATTGGGATTGTTTTTGTAGTTTTATCCATAACAATTTCTTTTTAGTATTTTTTCTGTAGACTTTGTACCTGTTTAAAATTTAATATACCTTTGGATATTTGTTTAAATTTTATATAGTTGATCTTATAGGTTTTTTACATATATGTTCCTATATTTTTTTTCAGATAAATGGATCCCATTTTTTTTTGTTTTTTATCATTGATGCTTGTCTCTATATTGTGGCCTATTGGAGGTGGTCTTTGGGGTTCAATATTTTCTTCATTGTATGACCATGAGGAGTTCAAAGTGGGTATAGGTTGAAAAACAGTTGTATCAAATATATGGATTAGAGTGAGGATGAATACCAGTGTTAGTAACTAAAAAGTAGTTAATGAGTTTAATCGGTAAATAGTGTTATTAAAGCATAATATTTTACATAGTAAGGAATACACACTATGAAACTAGTGATTAGGGGCCCCTATGATCTAGCATAGGGTCCTTAATCTTATTAAACACACTATATGAGATAGTAATGATTATGGAGTAGACTTTTAGGAGGGGTAATCTTATCACAATTTTTTGTGCATGTGTTTTAATATAGGTGATTTTGGGTGAAGTTAAAATTACTCTAATTAAGATATATTTAATAAATTTCATGCACCTCAGCTTAAGAGTTTCCCAAAAAAATTAAATAGATAGACCAAAGTCATTCTCTATGTGTGTACTAGGTTGGTGTGGTGTAACAGGATGAACCAATTAACTGTACAATGGTTGACCTGGTGGAGGAGGATGATTCTTGTAGGTGTATGATGTGTAAGTTCCAACATTATGGCTTGTAGAAGTATAAACCAGGTGTCTCAGATTTAGAGATAGAGAACTTATTATAGGGGTTAGAGATAACCTTTAGTTTGATCCATGTCAGGGTTGAGTATCGGGGCCCCCTGGCTATCAATAAGATGAGAGGGGATGAACACTAATAGTGGATTCTATTCCATGGAGGATTAAAATTGGTGATGATTTTATGGGATGATTACCGTAGGCATATCTATGTGGAGTTACTTTCATCGATGATGAGTGCAGGGAATATGTGGGATTTACTCTCCCTTTAGCAGGGGAGCATGATCATGAAGGGTATCAAGATTAGATTTAGGGGTGTTATTTTCTTTTATGACAATATTTTCCAAGGAGAGGAGTCAAGAACATAGGATTTATAGTAGACAGTATATCTAATTATTCATTTTGAATAGGTGATGTTAATTTAGTAGAGGTGTAAGTGGTAGTTTTACATAGTGTTTTTAGGGGTTCTCTTATGTTTTTTCGGAAGTGTATATTTCACTTCCCCCTTATCTCAATATCATGTTCAATATAGAATTTATTTCGAGTAGCTCTCCATTTTTTATGGATCATTATCAGATGGTGTAATTTGAACTAGAAGAGTATAGGAAATATATTGTTCTTTGATGCAGAAGGGATTTATCCAGCCTGATATGTAACCATGGTGTTCTATGATGTTATTATATAATAATAAGAATGGTGAAATAAGTTTGTAAATAGACTACTAGTGGGTGAATTAGGTGATGGACAACAAGACTTATTCCCTTGGTAGGATAATGGTTTTTTTACTAGTTGAAGGGATATAGTTGGTATTCAAAGATTGGTCAATGGTAAATTTGTCATAAAATGATGGTAAAAGAGGAGGATATCCCACAGACTATGTTCAGGTGTCCTTATGGTCACTTCAGGTTTCGTATCATGTTATTCATTATTATGAAATCCCCATTTTCCTGGGACTTCTAATCTATGTGTTTTTTGATTTTCTAGATCTATTCATGGTAGTGTTCATTGAATTCATTCTGGTGTACTCAAAGTGGGGTAGGATCATGTATATCATATTAGGTGTGTTTTAAAACTACTTATGCACCATCAACTCTATGGGAGTTATCCATGTGTAATATTGGGACAAAGGAGATGCATTTTTTTGGGAGTGTGGTGTCTTAGAAGAGAGTACAAGTCATCATTTGAATATTGAGTCAGTTATTTCATGGGTGGAACCAAGGAATGTTGAAAATATCTATAGTTTACTTAGTCTCATGAGATATTATTTGTAGTTCATGTATAATTTATCTCACATTATTGCCACTTTTATTGCCTTTTCTAGGAAGTACCAAGGATTCTTGTGGACTAATCAGTTCCAAATAGATTTTGACTAACTGAATAAAAAGTTGATTAGTGAATCTATTTTTTGATTTTCAGAGGAAGGAATAATGTTTGTGGTTTATATGAAACTTTTTGACTCATTTTTGGTTTCATATTAAGGATGTTTATGGTGGTGAGCTCATATGGGTATAGGAAGTTGTGTCACCATAAGAATAACGATTCCATCTATGATCTTGATTTAGAGGTGCTGATGTTTTCCCTAAATTTTTGTCCAAATTACCTCATTGGAAATAGCTTTGTGTTCTAAAAATACCACAAGTTCATTAGGTATGTTTTCTATCATTAGGATTTTAATAAATATCAATGGAGGTGGATAGAGTTCTAAAAATACCATTACTATGTCTTTTGTTATACCATAAGGAAAGGGAACATAGTTGTTGGTGCCCAGAGTAGGAAGTCACAAGGAGATGTTGTCCAGGAGTATAAATATGTTTGGAAAGAGATATAAGAGCTTGAGGTGATTCATTTTAATATGAAATAGGGTATTGGTAAATGTTTTTATGCAAAATGGTTGTGAAATAATCCTTTTTTCAGTTGGTGGAGGAGTCTCGATGGGGAGAATCCAAGATATAAATGATGTCGAAACATGTCTTTCATGGTGATGATCTTGTGGGATGGTTAGAGTGTAATTAGTAACAGATATTTTAATGAAGGATATTATTTTTTAGTGAAGCATGAGGATATTATTAATGAGTTTTATAGTTCACCCTTAGAAGAACACCCTAGTATATCTAATATGTATCATACACTGAAGAGTCTTTTCAGGTGTCTGGGGATAAAGCGATCTATAGAGCAGAAGTGGAAGTATATTTTTAGAGATTTCATCTCTTATTTTTCATGATATTATGGAGTATCTGATGATATTTAGGTGACTATAGATTGGTTTATGAATTCAAGTTACTTATTGTATATTAGTGAGTTTAGTTTTTTGGATGTTCTAATGTGGTTTTATATGAATGATATAGTGGGTTTTCCCAAGGTACTATGGAACATAATCCATGATCAGGATCCTTTTTTAACATCATGAGTATGGAGAAGTATTCAATGTTATTTTATCTCAAGTTAATTAATTAACACTACCATCTTTCCTCACATGGATGGTTATAGGGAATGGACTATATATAACCTGGGGGGGTTTGTATGCCTGTGTTTTTTATTTTTGTGGGTTGTGGGTAAATCACCTACCATTGGTTCAGTTTTCCTATAGTAATATCTCTATATAATATATTTTAATTACTATGTTTCAAGATTTATTTTTGGGTTTCCACATAGGTCATTGTTTTTTTCTAATATGGTTATAGAGTTTATGATCCTTGGACTAGATGTAGTAAAAATCAAAGCCGATAATGTTCAAATGATTAGAGAGTGGATGAATGTGACGAATGGACATTAAAGTTTTTATGTTTATTAGAGGGGTATATCTCTAGTGTTCATTGTTGGGGATAATGTTTTCTAATTATTTCAATTTATCACGGGAATTGGAGGTTTGGTCCATGGATTTACCATTATCCATGGTTTATTATCCCTTTTATGGGTTGGTGTGAAATGGAAAGGTGGAATACCTTTTATCTCTTCCTATATAGTTAGATAAGATCCATAATGTTTTTCACATGTTATGGATTCATTTTTATCATCATTATATGTAGAGACCCGAAGCCTGACGTACATAGACTTTACATTACTTTTGCGGAATACTTAGTACATAACAAAAACACACACACAAGGATCGTAATAGTTTAGTGTCTTTGGATACTCGGAACGTAAACTTCTAATTGTGGTGGAAGATCTTCAACATCTCCCATAAAGATCTTACTTTTTATACCTAAAACCATTGTTTATATCCTGGGGAAAAGAAAACATAAAAGGGTGAGCTCAAATGCTCAGTAAGGATAAACAAAAGAAATATCAATCACATCATATACATAAGAACATAGCTTTTGGAAATCTTAACCTGCAAAAGAGAGCATAATTTCATAACATGGGATAAATCATAGTAGTGAAATGAAATAATAACTTAAAACATTACTCATTGTGGCATACACACATAATCATATAGAATCATTTCTTGTTAGTCAAGACTCATTTCCAAGACTATCTTAGTGGACAAAGTCCCTTTCTGAATCGAGTAATCCTCGTTTCAGTCCTGTTTCACTGAACTGGTATAACCTACCATTCCAGCCATGTCTATCTCATGAGATATAAAATCTTTACCCAATGCATTGGAGGGAGATATAGGTCTCACCCATCTCTTAATGAATCCTTTCTTATGTGTGCCACAAAATCATAAATCATACATCATTGCATAACCCATGTAATAAAAATGGGATTCTTAAACAACATGACATCATAAAACCATTCATATAAGATAAAGGAATTCATAAACATAATTCCATCACAACATAGTCAAATCAATGTAAAAATGTGGATAGAAACAGAACCCTTTATTATCTTATATGGAAAATAATTTTGATAAAACACTTGAATTGAATTCTTGAGGAAAATATCCTTTCTTCTTCAAAATCAATTTCTTTTCACAAAACATCATGCAATTTTAAAAGAAAGAGATTTTATTGAATATAGTCATGAAATCTTTTAGAGGAATCTTCATGAAAATAAGTCTTTATAAAACAGTATAAATCCGTTCGTGCCGTATAAGTTAAAAAAAACATTCTTCGTACTTTTGTCGGAAAAGTCAAAAAGTACCTCGTACGGAAAAACGACAAAAGATTCCTTTCATATTCTTTACTAAAAACTCACCTAAGGGTAAAATTGGATTTAAACTATTGCAAGTGGATGGAAACAATATTTCATATTGATGGAACATGTATGTGGATGATAAAATACACCCCAGTAAATACTTACGAATAAACAATCTCGGATAAAAATGAGATTGTGATATTTCCCTTACCTTAGGTCCGACTTGCTTTGTAAGTGTCCGAACCTCCTGTATAATGATTTAAATCATGTTATTGACTTATTACAGAATCATATTCATTGTTATGATATCATATATGGTTCACTTATGACATTATATTACCCGTTCTTTTGTAAATTCCATGTTAAAGAAGCGTTTTGGGTAAAATCGTTTCATTTATCGTAGGTGTTTTGACTTGTTGTTCTTGACATCATTATTACTTATATCATGATTTACTTACTTCCAGAATATAACATATGATTTATATATCATATATATTCAGTATATATATATATATATATAATAGGTAGATAAATAAAATGAAAAACACCGTTCATGGAGACAGTAGTCCGTACGTACGCATGAACGCTGTTTTCCTTTCCTTATTGTCTTGAAATGGAAGTAAGTAGATGACATACATATGTATATATATACATAAATCCAGTAGCTTTATAATGTCATATATTTCATTATTATTTCTTATATATACATTACAATCATTCTTAAATGGTTAACATGGAGAATGAATCTCATCGCGTCGTGGAGACGGTATTCCGTACGTACGCACGAGCGATGATATCATTTCTATAAATATTGAATTGAATTGGAGTGTATTATACAATATATCAGAATCAATATGATGTTGTAATAACTATGTATAGTTATTATTTACACCATTATACCCATCCATGTAAGGTGGTGGTGGAAAATAGATTACACCACGGCGTGGAGACGGTATTCCGTACGTACGCACGCGCAGTGATTTCTTTTTCCGTAGGATGGATAGATGGTGAAATAGGGTTGTTTCATACTTATAATAACATATCAGTATATGAGTGATACTTATGTTATTACTTCATAATGAAACAACCTAAGAAGAATAAGTGGAAGAAGAAATAAAGATGAAAGAATTGGTAACGGTAATTACCTCTTCTTTGAAGTGCCTCTTTGAGACCTCCTCTTAGGGCACTAAAATTGGTCTTTGAGGAAGACCAGAACCTCTAGGATGTTTCTAGGGAAGTGAAGAAGAGATTTTGGCAGGGGTTGGCCGAGCTTGAGTGCTCAAATTGGTGTGAGGAGGGGGGGGGGAGGAGGTGTCCTTTTATAAGGGAGGAGAGGGGCACCTTAGGAATTCTTAAACATATTAATTTATAATAAATCTAACCCCACTTAAAAACCTCCAAAAATGACTCATATTCGAAGCTTAGATGAGATATAGTTGTAATCTCATCATCCAATCAAATTTAGACATGTTTGGATCTTATTTTAAACCTTATCAATTAGATTTAACTCTAAGTTAAATAATTTGACTTTTACCGTGTCTTTTTGTTTTCTTTCACTATATGGTTAATACACTTACTATAACATGCCAAACGAACCCCAAATTGTTTATTATTAATATATATATCCTTATCTAAGTCATTTGGCCGAACCTTAGATTTTTAAGAATAAAATAACAATTAATAATATAATATTTGATTTAAAAACTATTTTGTGTCAATTTTGACACTATTTGATATATGATTTTTGTGAAAGTCATAACAGAATTAAATGTTCGAACCAAGTTGATTAAACCAACATTAATATATCATAGTGACCTATAAAATTAGTGTAATTCATAAAAATTCTCAAATTACATTTATTTTGGTGTTTATATTATCAATTATGTCAATATTTCATTAATAAGATAATTACTGCATCATTTTTGTGTCATAAATAAATTATATTATTTGATGTCTAAAAATTAAAAATAAAATACCATCATGTATGAAATCTTTTTAGATTTCTAATGAATATTTACAATCGAATTTATCTTATGTATAACCCCATATTAAAAATGATTTACTTATTAAACTTTGATTTTAACTATTTTAACCCTTCTTTAAATAAATTAATAATAAATGTCCTAATCTAATCCAAGTGGGCCTAAATGGTCATATTTTATTCCTAAGTTTGTTTTTGGTCGAATTACACTTGTCCAATAGAATTAGGACATGTGTTAGGGTAATATTAATATCATATTTACCCTTAGTTACCCTATTTACTATTAACCGTGGTAAAAAAGTAAAAAGTTACTATTCACCAAAATATTATTTTCATCTCATTGAACCACATTTTAGTCCTTGATATTAACCGTGTCTCTCGGATTTTCGAAATTCCATTCACAGAAGCGGTAAAATTAAGTTTTATGCCAAAATTCAGTTTTTAACCTACCACTTAGTAGTTTCACTATTCATCAAAAATTGATGTTTTTCAGAACAATGCCAAAATTTCATCCTAAGCTATATTTCATATTCCGAATTCAAAAATGAAATATATTTTACCAAATTCATAACATAAAAGTTTCATTAATTAATTTTATAATTAAATCCCGCTGTTAAAACAAATAGCGTGTTTTTACGAAACAATATCTATCAAAAGATTGACACTTGTTTAGGTCTGGTTTAAATGTGAAATTACGTCCAATGACCAACATTGTATTAAATTGTAAAAATATATTCTAAATATACTTTAAAACTACTCAAATTAATAATTTATCACTATTAATTATTTCGATTAAAAAAGTTGTTTTTAATTATAATTTAGTAATTTTCACTATTCATCAGAATATGAAAGTTATCCCAAAAGTACAAAAATTTCACCTTAGGCTAAATTCGATACTCCGAATCCATAAATTAAGTCCATTTTGAAAAATAAAATTTACAAATTTTCAAAAAGTGGTTATTACTATTCACAACAGCTAGTTTTAATAATATCTTAATAGCATATCGTTGTTTAGCGAAACTTGGTGTTGCGTACAACACACGCTATCGAGGAAGGTCGCGATTGCGTGTAATGCAAGGCAAGTCAAGGATGTGTGTTGTGCAAGCTCCTTTTGGTGTAGCGTACAACACAAGACATTAGTAAAATAAAAAGAATATTTTTCATAAAATCTCGGGCTGTTACATTCTACCCCCCTTAAAATGAATTTCACCCTCGAAATTCGTCGGGGTTATAAATGGTTTACTATTCGAAAGTTTCTTTAATAGAAACCCACATCGTAAAAGGGAATACCAAAACTTGGCTTTAAAAACTAAAGTATGAAATGTAACGATTACCCAAATAAACTAATCACTGGGTTTCCACATAGGTGAAAATATGGATATGGAAGAGAAATCTAACCATCATGTTCTGATGGAGAGTGGTAGAGAACATGGCTATGGAAAAGCCAGTAATCACAAATCCATAGATTTGTGATGATATAAGGTACCATCTGAATCATCAGGTATAAGATCACTAGGACAACATTTTTGGTTTTCAAGATCATTTCCCTAAAGTTGAAAATTTGAATTAGAATAAATACTTACTTTATTTTGATACAATATCACTGTTGTCCGTGCCTTGAACAATTTCCACTTCATCTCTTAAATAAATGAAGTTGAATTTGTTATTCGTGAAGTGTTAGCAGATCATGTGATAGAATGACGGGTCATTCCATTTGTCTTAAACAAAAGGTAAGCATAAGTCATTCTATAGTGAGATTAATCATATATAGTTCCTAAAATGGACTTATACTTCATATATCATACTGCTTAATATAATAAAACTAGTTTCTACTAAACAGGGACTTCCTGTAGGTCAGTGGTAGGCGATAAAGGCCAGTCGCACTTTGGTTGTGGGTTCGATTCCTACAGCCTTGTCCGAAGCGATGGGATGTCGCCCTTCCTGCAGGTTGTCCCTTTTTCTAAAACTACGTTACTATAACATCCCATCAATAATATCGAAAATCTTCTATCCTTAAACAATACTAACTTATGTCCAACATAATCCAGTCTAATCTTTAGGCTTATAATACTGCAGTCCACTCTCATAATATAGTGACATCGATTACCAGAGATTTAACACTATCGTTGATCCCCACATATCATAAGATATGTCTTGTTGGTCATATTCCAAACATTCAAAGTCCTTAATCTTGTACTCTCCTGAATACCCATTGATCCATAGTGAAAACTTGAATGCAGTTAAAAGTTAACACTTTCCATATACAAAAATCCTCAAAATTCTATATACTCAAACCATGATATCACTTAGTCCTTATATCAATCATGAGCTCATGAATACTATCAAACATTTAATTTTCTCCTTATCCCTTTATTATGCGCATATCATCTAAATTCCAAAAATATCTGAATAACCTTTCATGGATACTAGTAACATTAATCATACACTTTCAAAACACAAGGAAAGACAACAGTGTAACAATCCATAGATGTCTCTTTATTCCAAAATTACACATGATAAACATGTAATCATTCCACTACATTCTCAAACCATTGACCGAGCTTCAAAAATTCTTTCATCTCACATATCATTTGTAGTCTCTTCATCATCATCCACATAAATACTACCCATATGACCATACTGATTCTCTTCATGAGTCTTTCCCTTAGGGCATTTGTTTGCATAATGCCCATACATTCCACATTTAAAACACTTAACCATTTTTTATTTCGTAGCAATACCATTATCCTCATCCATGGTGTTAACTGACCCTTTTCCTTTGCACTTACTTGCTTTGTGTCCTTCTTTTCCACACCCAAAGCATCTTCCAGTTCCCTTGAAACATTCTCCTTGATGCCTCTTCCCACATGAATTACATAGGGGAAATTGAACTTTCTTTCCTCTATGATCATCATGAAACTCCATCTTTCTCTTATTAGGCGAGTCAGGAAACTTACCAAATTTTACTTTATTGATCATATTATGAGATTGCTGATTCGGCATAATAATTATGTTTGGACTTCCAAATCCCATTTCATTATGAAGAATATCATTCCATTGTCCATCATATCCTCCATTATCGTGAATCATCTTGTTTCCAGCCATTCTCTAAAACCCAAAAAGAATAGTGTGAGAGGCAAAAATCATGCTAGGGAAAACAACATAATAAAGGGGGAGTACCTTCAATATCTAACATCTTAGGTTTAATTCTATGATCGTTAGCGTTGTTCTAGTACTATAACCTATACGTATACTTATCCTTAGGGACATCCCTAGACATACCTTAGAAATATCTCTAGGGATCTCACTAAAGTTCTCGCATCCTAGTTTCCAAAGGTTGACTAAACCTTTCCTCTGATACCAAATGTAGAGACCCGAAGCCTGACGTACATAGACTTTACATTACTTTTGCGGAATACTTAGTACATAACAAAAACACACACACAAGGATCGTAATAGTTTAGTGTCTTTGGAAACTCGGAACGTAAACTTCTAATTGTGGTGGAAGATCTTCAACATCTCCCATAAAGATCTTCCTTTTTATACCTAAAACCATTGTTTATATCCTGGGGAAAAGAAAACATAAAAGGGTGAGCTCAAATGCTCAGTAAGGATAAACAAAAGAAATATCAATCACATCATATACATAAGAACATAGCTTTTGGAAATCTTAACCTGCAAAAGAGAGCATAATTTCATAACATGGGATAAATCATAGTAGTGAAATGAAATAATAACTTAAAACATTACTCATTGTGGCATACACACATAATCATAGAGAATCATTTCTTGTTAGTCAAGACTCATTTCCAAGACTATCTTAGTGGACAAAGTCCCTTTCTGAATCGAGTAATCCTCGTTTCAGTCCTGTTTCACTGAACTGGTATAACCTACCATTCCAGCCATGTCTATCTCATGAGATATAAAATCTTTACCCAATGCATTGGAGGGAGATATAGGTCCCACCCATCTCTTAATGAATCCTTTCTTATGTGTGCCACAAAATCATAAATCATACATCATTGCATAACCCATCTAATAAAAATGGGATTCTTAAACAACATGACATCATAAAACCATTCATATAAGATAAAGGAATTCATAAACATAATTCCATCACAACATAGTCAAATCAATGTAAAAATGTGGATAGAAACAGAACCCTTTATTATCTTATATGGAAAATAATTTTGATAAAACACTTGAATTGAATTCTTGAGGAAAATATCCTTTCTTCTTCAAAATCAATTTCTTTTCACAAAACATCATGCAATTTTAAAAGAAAGAGATTTTATTGAATATAGTCATGAAATCTTTTAGAGGAATCTTCATGAAAATAAGTCTTTATAAAACAGTATAAATCCGTTCGTGCCGTATAAGTTAAAAAAAACATTCTTCGTACTTTTGTCGGAAAAGTCAAAAAGTACCTCGTACGGAAAAACGACAAAAGATTCCTTTCATATTCTTTACTAAAAACTCACCTAAGGGTAAAATTGGATTTAAACTATTGCAAGTGGATGGAAACAATATTTCATATTGAGGGAACATGTATGTGGATGATAAAATACACCCCAGTTAATACTTACGAATAAATAATCTCGGATAAAAATGAGATTGTGATATTTCCCTTACCTTAGGTCCGACTTGCTTTGTAAGTGTCCGAACCTCCTGTATAATGATTTAAATCATGTTATTGACTTATTACAGAATCATATTCATTGTTATGATATCATATATGGTTCACTTATGACATTATATTACCCGTTCTTTTGTAAATTCCATGTTAAAGAAGCGTTTTGGGTAAAATCGTTTCATTTATCGTAGGTGTTTTGACTTGTTGTTCTTGACATCATTATTACTTATATCATGATTTACTTACTTCCAGAATATAACATATGATTTATATATCATATATATTCAGTATATATATATATATATATAATAGGTAGATAAATAAAATGAAAAACACCGTTCATGGAGACGGTAGTCCGTACGTACGCATTAACGCTGTTTTCCTTTCCTTATTGTCTTGAAATGGAAGTAAGTAGATGACATACATATGTATATATATACATAAATCCAGTAGCTTTATAATGTCATATATTTCATTATTATTTCTTATATATACATTACAATCATTCTTAAATGGTTAACATGGAGAATGAATCTCATCGCGTCGTGGAGACGGTATTCCGTACGTACGCACGAGCGATGATATCATTTCTATAAATATTGAATTGAATTGGAGTGTATTATACAATATATCAGAATCAATATGATGTTGTAATAACTATGTATAGTTATTATTTACACCATTATACCCATCCATGTAAGGTGGTGGTGGAAAATAGATTACACCACGGCGTGGAGACGGTATTCCGTACGTACGCACGCGCAGTGATTTCTTTTTCCGTAGGATGGATAGACGGTGAAATAGGGTTGTTTCATACTTATAATAACATATCAGTATATGAGTGATACTGATGTTATTACTTCATAATGAAACAACCTAAGAAGAAGAAGTGGAAGAAGAAATAAAGATGAAAGAATTGGTAACGATAATTACCTCTTCTTTGAAGTGCCTCTTTGAGACCTCCTCTTAGGGCACTAAAATATGTCTTTGAGGAAGACCAGAACCTCTAGGATGTTTCTAGGGAAGTGAAGAAGAGATTTTGGCAGGGGTTGGCCGAGCTTGAGTGCTCAAATTGGTGTGAGGAGGGGGGGTGGAGGAGGTGTCCTTTTATAAGGGAGGAGAGGGGCACCTTAGGAATTCTTAAACATATTAATTTATAATAAATCTAACCCCACTTAAAAACCTCCAAAAATGACTCATATTCGAAGCTTAGATGAGATATAGTTGTAATCTCATCATCCAATCAAATTTAGACATGTTTGGATCTTATTTTAAACCTTATGAATTAGATTTAACTCTAAGTTAAATAATTTGACTTTTACCGTGTCTTTTTGTTTTCTTTCACTATATGGTTAATACACTTACTATAACATGCCAAACGAACCCCAAATTGTTTATTATTAATATATATATCCTTATCTAAGTCATTTGGCCGAACCTTAGATTTTTAAGAATAAAATAACAATTAATAATATAATATTTGATTTAAAAACTATTTTGTGTCAATTTTGACACTATTTGATATATGATTTTTGTGAAAGTCATAACAGAATTAAATGTTCGAACCAAGTTGATTAAACCAACATTAATATATAATAGTAACCTATAAAATTAGTGTAATTCATAAAAATTCTCAAATTACATTTATTTTGGTGTTTATATTATCAATTATGTCAATATTTCATTAATAAGATAATTACTGCATCATTTTGGTGTCATAAATAAATTATATTATTTGATGTCTAAAAATTAAAAATAAAATACCATCATGTATTAAATCTTTTGAGCTTTCTAATGAATATTTACAATCGAATTTATCTTATGTATAACCCCATATTAAAAATGATTTACTTATTAAACTTTGATTTTAACTATTTTAACCCTTCTTTAAATAAATTAATAATAAATGTCCTAATCTAATCCAAGTGGGCCTAAATGGTCATATTTTATTCCTAAGTTTGTTTTTGGTCGAATTACACTTGTCCAATAGAATTAGGACATGTGTTAGGGTAATATTAATATCATATTTACCCTTAGTTACCCTATTTGCTATTAACCGTGGTAAAAAAGTAAAAAGTTACTATTCACCAAAAAATTATTTTCATCTCATTGAACCACATTTTAGTCCTTGATATTAACCGTGTCTCTCGGATTTTCGAAATTCCATTCACAGAAGCGGTAAAATTAAGTTTTATGCAAAAATTCAGTTTTTAACCTACCACTTAGTAGTTTCACTATTCATCAAAAATTGATGTTTTTCAGAACAATGCCAAAATTTCATCCTAAGCTATATTTCATATTCCGAATTCAAAAATGAAATATATTTTACCAAATTCATAACATAAAAGTTTCATTAATTAATTTTATAATTAAATCCCGCTGTTAAAACAAATAGCGTGTTTTTACGAAACAATATCTATCAAAAGATTGACACTTGTTTATGTCTGGTTTAAATGTGAAATTACGTCCAATGACCAACATTGTATTAAATTGTAAAAATATATTCTAAATATACTTTAAAACTACTCAAATTAATAATTTATCACTATTAATTATTTCGATTAAAAAAGTTGTTTTTAATTATAATTTAGTAATTTTCACTATTCATCAGAATATGAAAGTTATCCGAAAAGTACAAAAATTTCACCTTAGGCTAAATTCGATACTCCGAATCCATAAATTAAGTCCATTTTGAAAAATAAAATTTACAAAATTTCAAAAAGTGGTTATTACTATTCACAACAGCTAGTTTTAATAATATCTTAATAGCATATCGTTGTTTAGCGAAACTTGGTGTTGCGTACAACACACGCTATCGAGGAAGGTCGCGATTGCGTGTAATGCAAGGCAAGTCAAGGATGTGTGTTGTGAAAGCTCCTTTTGGTGTAGCGTACAACACAAGACATTAGTAAAATAAAAAGAATATTTTTCATAAAATCTCGGGCTGTTACATTATAACCCTCATTTCATTTATTGGGGATAATTTTATATAGAAAATGACATGATATTCATGGGGAAAACGATTTAGATTCCGGATCATTAGGAGAAGGTGTTACACAGGAGATTTATTATCATGGTTTTTTTTATGGAGGCATGGTGGTTTGGAGGAATTTATATAGAAATGTGATTCATAGATTCATGCTCAATACCCCCTTGGTGTTTTGATACTTATTTTTTTAGAGGATGAGACGTTTAAATTGTTCTTATTTTCTTAAGATTACTCATTTTTATGCGATATTATTCCTTGGTAATGAAATCATTATATTTGAGAGGTATCACCTCGGGGATTGTTCAAGTTAGTAAATTTTATTTATTCTAGATTCAGATTTGATTCATTATTATGAAAATCTTTTGAGTGGTATCTAATATAATTACCTTGACCATATTCATCTATTACTTGCATCTTTTGGGTGTTGGAGGTGTTAAGAGAGGATCAAGGGAAGACAGATGGAGTTAGAGTTTAGATTTCAGCTTAAGTTAGTGTGTCACAGTATGGCCTTGGGTGGTGCAGTATGAAGGGATGGCTAAATGAAAGGGGATTTGTGAGGTCTAGTGTGTTTCACAGAGAATTTTCGAGTCATTGAATGGGGTTTTGTGTCATGGGGTGAGGGATTTGCATAGTTTTTGGTTTAATATGTGAGAGTAAGATGTCATACTATTTTGGGGTTTGATGTTTTTTCAGGTTGTAGTGGATCCAGCCATGAAATAAAGGGTTTTTAAAAAAGTGTGTAACTTTATTTATTAAAGGAACAGTCTTACACATGGATATTTTTCCCTCATTTATGAACCTTTCATGAAGTGAGTTATGTTTTTTCATCAAAAAATAGTTTCAGTGAGTTTCTTTAATTCTTCCTTATGTTATTCCCATGGCTTTCCCACCACTATGGGGGCGTGAGACTTGGTGGTTGATTTTTTGTGTTCTTCCATTTTGGTTGTCATTGATCTAGGGTGATCTTATCATCATGTTCCCCTTATTCAATTATATTAAATTAGGTGGTTCATCAAGCTTGAAATATGGGAGATATAAGGATTTACTATGTTTTTTATTGGTCCATTTAGTTTATCCCTATCATGGTGTAACCATTATTTTTCACACTGTGGCCCTATTAGTTTCCAGCTTTAGTATAAATTTGAAATCCCACCTAAATTATTCTTAATTCCCTTAAATTTCCCCAAAATATAGTCATTAAAATGTGAATCCTTAGAAACCTTTTTACAGTATATTGGAATCGATATTATTGAACTAAGGTCATTGATTTGATGAGGATCATCATGATATAGGGTTTTGAGGATTCCCTTGTGTGATCCTTTTTTCTGATCATATTGCTCAGCTTGTTCATTATAGGAGTTGTGAATATTTGGTTGAGGCGATGGATTCATGACTTATCTATTTTATTTATATGGAATTGTGGAATTACCATGATTTTGTTTCTCATTGAGTGTATTGTAAGTATTGATCTAATGAAGATAATAATATTAATTATATGAAATCAAAGGGCATGGGGAAATTTATTTTTATTATATAATTCTATGATATCTAGCTTTTTTAATGATTTTTTGAATTAATAGTAATTGTTTCTACTATGTAATGTGTGTTGCTTCTATGAATAAATTTTAGCGACTACTATTCATAAAAGGTTAATCATTTAAATATTTTAATGAAATGTTTATTTATAAATTTGTAAAAGTAGTGATGATATTTATGTTGTATAAGAATTTATTACAGATATAGTATGATTAAAATGTGACTTTTTATTGTTTAATTATATTGGTTTTATTTTGGTTTGATGTTGTTATTGTGTTTCATTTATTACGATTTGTATGGTCGTTGATGGGAATTTGTGTGGTTTGTGATGGGTTATTAACATAATTTGAATAGTTGTTTTTTTGGTTGGTTTTACTCATTCGGCATAAAGGATATATGATTATTGATGTGGTGGATGACTACTTATATGGTAAGTAAATGGGTTTTATAGCTTTGGGGATGATTGGAAAGTGTCATGGGGTGGTTTTTCTGGTGTCTAGTTGATTGTTAGGGATTGTAAATTGTAATAATAAATATGGTACTAGGTATGGAATAGATTTTAATAAGTCGTATAGTCTTTATATAATGTAAATGGTTTAAATTATGGTTAATTTTTTTAATGAATTTAGATGATAGTTAATGGAGGTTCAATATTGAATACTAGAATGGATGGAATAATGAATGCACTTTGGATGGAAAATGGTAATTATATAAATGGATAAAGTATTTGATTAAATATTTAATTATGAATGTTATTATGGTCATTTTTTATTGGAATGTGGGGTTGGTTATGTGGTAGAAATGGCAGTGGATATTAGGGATTAGTAGTGATGATGTGTTGATGGTTGTGGGTTGTAATAGGGATGTCTTGGTATGAAACCCTTTGTCTGAGCTTGTATGTCACTATAATATATCCTGTATTTTCCTTTTGAATTCTTAGACACCCTACATGATTAAGATAACCATACTGAAACCCAAATGTTTTTGGATTTAGGTGATTTCCACAAACTTCTCGGTAGGTGATAGAATTGATGGTTGACAACTCCATCTCATCCACTCTCCCTTCCATGCATTATTCTAGACGTGATGGATCATAGTAGGTATAATCTTACTAATATTAATGTTTAAAGTTATAATATTTTATATACTAGTTAATGTCTTATTTTAGATGTGATATTGATATATGGTGGTTTTTTCATGGTAGGATGATGTTATGTGGTTGATGTCCTTCATGTTCACTATACATTACTTTGATGGATAAGTGATGGCATTGTAATGTGTGGTTGCAATGTGGTATGCAATGTTTATGAGGTTCATGTACTGTTATGGTTGAGGGGATTCCCATGTTATGATAATTATTATATGGTTGGTTCTATTTTCTTTGTAATTCTTCCCACATAACTAGTAAAATAGGTTTTCTATCAAAAATAAAAAAATTATTTGTAGTGATTTATAGTTGGGATATGATATATGTTTTTTTGGTTTTATGGTTGTGAAAGGGAGGGGGCATAAAAAATATTTTGTTTGGCTGTGATATAGATAACATTGTGGGTAAAAATCTGTTAGGTACCATCATTATAAATTATTTGATACTAGGTTATGACACTTTTATCTAATATTGGGTGGGAAAGACTTTTTGAGAATGAGTGATAAATGACCTGGGATTGGTGTGAGTTGGTTCAACTATTTATTCACTAAGTCATTCGTATGCTTCTTACACTTGGTAATTAGATATCATGAGTTGTATTCTACTGAGTTTAAATATATTCTCACCCATATATATATAAATCTATTTTTTAGGTTTCTTGATTGGATTATGTGATTGATCTAGACACATTTGGCTTAAGGTTTTGGGCTAATTTTAGTGTTTTTTCCTTAGGAATTTCTTTTTGGTATTTATTTTTGGGGAATTTTATATATTTTACATTTCATGAACAACTATATCATTGTTTTCATTTTATATTATGGTGTTTAATAGAGGTTCCATTAAATTTTTCCCAAATTTATAAGGGTATTACATCCCATTTGTATGTTTCATACCACCAGTGCTAGTCTCTAACCCATGTACTTTTGAAGGTGTGCTTAAGGGGTTATTATCATCCTCACTATAGGCCCATGAGGGGTTCCATGTGTGGTAGGTCATGAAAAAATGGTAAATACAATCGAAATATGATTCCAATATAAATAATCCAAGGCATAAAAGGGTATCACTCTTCACAACCTTGAAACATTAAGATCAATCACTCCAATAAACCTAAGTGATCAAGCTACCAAGATTTACCAATCCTATGTCCCTTCACAGATCCTATAATGGGGTAGTTGTGTATCTTCAATGTAAAGAGCATTGGTCAAGGAATTATTAAACACATTGAAGAACCCACTATAATTTCTCATGTTTTTTGAATAATTTTTTCTTTTAAATACATTTTAATTAAATGACATTACTCTTAGTTACAAAAAACTATGATATATTTTAGCATAAAGTATATCTCATGAAGTTAAATGTTTTCTATATAAACACCATATAATTGAACAAATAAATAATTCTTTAATATAATAAAATGTGGATATGAAAATACAATATTATTCATTATAAGTAATTGAAAATGGGAAATTAAAAGATAGGTAACTAGAAAAAAAGATTGTAGAGTAGTTCATTATGGCCATCCTTAAAGATAAATCCACTAACAATTTCAATAGTGAGAATGAAAATCTGGGAAAATAACGAAATCATCATTGTATGTGAAATTAGAGGATATAAATCATTATTATTTAAATAATAAAAACATATGTCCATTACATGTGGTTATTTCTATGAATAAAATATTAATTGAGAGGGAGTCATTATAGAACTCTTTCGAATAAGGCATAAAATAATGTTTATATTGTAAAAATACTATAATTTTCATTTAATTTGTTTTGGAAATAATATGTAAATATATCATTATTAAACATTAATTTATATTTAATATATTCATATTTCAAAATTTATACTTTGGCTATATTTAAAATTTTTTATGAATTTATTGGTAATATGTTAATAAAATTAACTATTAGTTATTTTGAATTATTTGATGATAAAGGATAGTATATAATAGATATAAATTGAAAAAGTAATATATAATTTATTGGGAAATATATATATATATATATATATATATATTTTACTGCATATATTATATTAATTTGAAATAAGAATATAAATTTTAATAGTAATATAATTTGAGAAATATAAATTTTATGAAATATAATATATGAGTTTTAAAAGAATGAATTATTAATTATTACTTATTATATTTTATAAAAAATGTAAATTTATACTATAATATAATTTTTAGGGTATTGGAAACGAATATAAGGATAATTATAAACTCTTATAATGGAATGATTATTATTAAATATAAATGAGTAAAATGATAATTATAATTGACTAAAGGTTATGTTTAAAATATATAGAAGATGTAATATATTAATAACAAAATATTTAAAATATAGAAATATGTTGTAAATAAAAAATTATAATTAATTAAATGAAACAAACATACCTTAATAATTATAATGACTAAAAAATGATGCAAATTTGGAAATAATTTATTATATTGAATGAGGTTACTAAAATTGTAATTAGAGAAAAATATTTTTATAATTTATTTTAAGAAAGGTAATTTATTTATTATTATTAAAAAATATCCATTTTTGAAATTGGGAATTCAAACAAACTTGAAGTCCATGTCCGCCAAGACTTGTCGTGGAGGTGTATATATGAGACAAAGTGAACGCATGAGGGTCATAGTGCACATAGTTCTATGTGAACAGGGAACAATGGTGCTTACCCTCTCATGTGAAGGGTAAAAAAAGAGGCTAAGGAATAACACCAGTACCCTTATGGACATCAATATTGAGATAAAGTGGAATCATCATATATAATGGAATAGGAGGCTTCACATAAAACCAATGCGGAATATGGATAATTGGGTACTGATCACATATTTAAAAAAAATGTGGATGTGAATTAATTAAAAATATATCATCATCTTATTCTTCTCCCTCTAAACCAATATAATATCAATGTATATATATGTAATATATATTTACTTTTATAGGATCACTACCAGATGTTGTTGACAAATTTGGGAGTAGAAAACAATTCATTTTAGTTGGTCTTCATCTTCAACTGCTTGCATAACATTGTAAATTGATATCGTCATGATATATATATGTATGTATGTATGTATGTATGTATGTATGTATGTATGTATGTATGTATGTATGTATGTATGTATGTATGTATGTATGTATGTATGTATGTATGTATGTATGTATGTATATGTGTGTGTGTGTGTGTGTATATAGGTATATATATGTGTATATATACACAAAATATCAAGGAAACACGGAATTAATGAATTCATGAATTCATGAGGCATAGTATGGGCTGCGATAAAATAAAATGATATGTTGTGAATAATGATGCATCATCATCTTCAAACATGCAAATAATACACAGTTTTTTGGATGTTTTTCATGAATCTAAAGACCATGATTCCTTTGGATATAAGAATTATTGAATAATAAGGTATCTACATGTTATAATTTTTAATAATCTTGGATACATGAGGTAAAATGTTATACTATAATCCATAGAGTAAGAAATTGTCATCTTCCTCCATGAATTCAGCTATGAATGACCATTTCTATATATTATATATACATATTTTTAATTGTGTACGGTAGTAAGAGTAATGGTAACAAAAATTTAGCATTCCTTTTAAATGAATTTAATAGATATACATATTATGGTAATCATATTATAAAAACTGAAAAAAAAATATTTCTGTTTGAAGTTCGCTTTACATCCATCTCCCAAAAACTAAATATGTTATTAAAAATTTATTTTATAGAAATATATAATAGATAACCAATATAATTTTTCAATATAATGATATATCATTGGGTTTTATTGGGGAAGAGAAACTTTCTTCATAATAATTAAATTATGTGTATTTTCCCTAGAAATAGTGAGAAATAGTGCAGAAATAGACTGATATTGAGGATTTTTACTTGGGAGGAAGTCCTGAAAAGTGAAGTAATTTTTAAGAGATATCATCATAATTTTTAACTTAGCATCTGGTGAGGGGATTTTTTTATATTTTCCAGTTTAAAACTTTTGTGAAATTATTCTATTTATAAGGTTTCTATAAGACAAAACCCCCTTCATTTTCTATATTTTGGTAATATTTTTTTCAATTAATTGATTTCAAATATTGTATTTAAAGAGTTTAAAAATTATAATTTAATGTTTAAAAATGTTTTATTCCATAAAATCCCACTCTCTTATTTCTAACATCGGTGTACTTCTCAAAATAATTTTATGATCATAGATATTCCTCTTTCATGGTTATCATTTTTGTATAAAATATTTCATAGAAAATCACATCTTTTTAACCTCAACTTCACCAATGAATAATGTATATTTTTTAAAATAATTTCACTTTATTATTTGATTTTAACAATTATATCAAATATATATCCATGAACTTTTATCATATCAATACCTCAATTTTTTTTGTGTTTACTTATCAAAAAAAAATTCATTTTTCATTCATTTGACATGAATACATCATTCCTTTTTAGAAATTAATGTTAAAGACTTGAAAAGGAAATTTTAAAAATAATTTTATTTGGAAAAATAAAGATGATAAATATTTTGTAATAAAAAATTTCACTTCGGAATTGTAAATGAGGACAATATGTGGGGAGTGAACAATGGTCCTCAACATAAATTTTCTAAAAACTGAACGGTGGTCCCAATACAACTATTCTTGTAAATATTTTTTGCAACAAAAAATAATTGAATTTCATTTTATATATAATTTTTTGAAAAGTAAATTTTTTATTTTTAAAATTTGAAATCGTGATTTTATATGTTTAAAAATTTTTTAAAAATTTGATTTTCCTGATTTTTAGATAATGTTTTCAAAATCACCATTTTCCTTTATGATTTTCTCTAAAAAAATATAAAAAATCACTTAGAATTTAAAGGTAATTTTAAAAATTATTTACCATTCTCAGATTCCTTTGTTTTAAATAATACACTACCAAGGAGTTTTTAAGAATTTCTAAAAGGTATTTAATCACTCTATAAAAACCCTTACTGATCTTTTTTCTTTCACCCTTAGTTTTAAAAAAAATCATAGGGTATTTTGATGGATATGAGTTATTATGGAGTCAAGTTTTAATTTTCACTATTTCTTTGAGTAAAGTTACGATAATATTTAAAGAATTTATATTTTTGGGGAAATAATACATTAAAATAAATAGTTTGAGTCTTTATATGTATCAGAATTTAAAATTTCAAAAAATCTCAAAAATTAAAAAGATTCTCAGGTGTACTTATTCAATATTAGTTATGGAGGTTGCAATATTTAATGATTAAAATTGAGCCACCTATTATACAATCAAAGAAGTATTATTTAAAAAAGGAAAAATTTATATCATTTTCAGCAATATACGTAGGAGTTCAAGTCAGAAGCATTATAGTTGGTATCAAAGCTAAGGTTTAGAAAAATTTAGAGGATAAGATATCATCAGTTAATACTTTTTTAGTATTTCGGTTACCATTATAAGTTAATTAGTTTTGGGAATATATGTTGAGCTATATAAAAACATTAGGAGTCAAAAATTGATTTGGTAACTAAGTGATTTAGGGTATTTTGTATTGAAATTAAGGTATTAATTCATACGAAACTTTTGGTTGAATTTTATATTAATATTTTTGTAAATTATTATCATAACCGTATTTTTTTATTATATAGTTGAGTAAATGATCATAAAAATGAATTAACAATAAATTTATTTAAATAACCATTTTGTTTTATAGCTAATGAAATACATTTGATACAAATGGAGGTTAAAACTAAAAAATTAGATATATTTTTATGTAAAAGATGAGGTTCATCAATATAGTGAGGTATATAACTCATTATAAATTATATTATGACCATATTAAGAAAACCTTCATATGTCTTCAATTAAATATATTTTTAAAATTGTGAAGATAATTTTTATTTAAGGGGGTAGAATATAGCATCCCATGATTTTGGAATATTTTTTCCAATTAAATAAATGTTTAATAAATGGTATTTGTTAAAAAAACTATTATATATTTTGAAAATAATTATATATTATAAAATTAAATATTTTACTATATAAACAGAGTAAAAATAGAATTAAAAATATTACTTTACTATAAGGAAATGTGGAAATGAAAAGGGAATATTACACATTATTGGGAAAATAATAAGAGAACAATAAAATTTAATAAACAAAAAAACCTAAATATTTTAGAATGGTTAGTCATGATCATCCATGAATATACCTCAATAGAATATTTTTATAGAGAGAATATAGATAATTTTAAATATTGGAATAATCCTTAAGGGTGAAATTTTAGGATATGAAGCAATATAATTTAAATAATAATAAGAAAATATGATTGTCACGTGAGGTTGTAGTTATGAAGAAAATAGTCATTGGGAGGGAATCATTATAGGTCCCTTTAATGATGTAAAAATACTATAACTATCATTATATTTATTTTGGATATAATATGTAAATTTATTTTTTATTAAACTTGATGTTATATTTAATACGTTTACATTTCAAAATTTACACTTTGGTCATATTTTTATTGAGTTTATTTATGAATTTGTGGATAATATGTTAATAAAATCAATTATTAGTGATTTTGAATTATTTACTGATAAATGATAGTATACGATAGATATAAATTTAGATAGTAATAAATCATTTACTGATTAATATAAATATTACTACATATACAATATTTATTCGAAATATGTAGATAAGTTTTAATAGAAATATAATTTGGGAAATATAAATGTTATGAAATATAAAATATTAGATTGAAATGAATGTATTATAAATTCAGAAATGAATATATTTAAGAAAAATTATAAAATGTGATAATAATATAATATTTATGTTATAGGAAATGAATATAATTATAATTGTGGATTCTAATAATGGAATGATTAATATTATATATAAATGTGTAGAATGATAATAATAATAGAAGAAAATCTATGTTTGAGATATAAAAATATAGAATATATTAATAAAAAAATATTAAAAATATAGAAACAGATATTAAATAATAAATGATCATTAATGAATTGAAGTAAATAGATTCTATGAATTTTAATGAATAAAAATTGTATTTTCTATCCCCCTTCCTCATTGTCTTAAGAAGGCCTTGAGATGCTACTTGGCACTAGGCGACGTTCCAAAGGCGCCAAAGTCTAGAAATAAATACTGAAGTCCTCGAGAACAATTGGGGAACAATTTTACCTTAAAAAACCAACCAACCAAACAAGTCATAACTTACCATAACTACACGATGCATATAAATAAAGTAAACCATGATAACACATTATCAAAAGACAACCAAACAACCAAACTCTTTCATAGAAATTTCAAAAAACCAATACAACTAAATAAAAAAATACAACATTAGAGTACTAAGATGAAGACTCAAAAACAAGACTCCAAGAAAACCATGAAATGACCCATGGATCCACACCATGCCCCAAGCTCTAAGCACCACAATACTGACCCACCATCACATCTCCCCGCTAGAAAAATGATATTATTTCTGTTACTGGTGTCCCAGAAAACAACATCTACAATACAACCCAAGTACCGAAGCAGGGGGTCAGTAATAATACTTAGTAGGTTTTCCCCAAATTACTTCCTTTAACACACCACTATGATAGAACAATTTTCAAATTTATATAAACATGTTTATATAAAAAATAAAATTGTGTAAAAAAATTCAATAAGCCAAACACACCCTTATGAATCCATTTTCTCCAAAAATCCACACAATGAAAGGGAAATCCAACCAAAAAGACATAATCCATTTTACCACCACATGTTATCATAACAATTTCATATTTATTATCCACACACATAATCAAACACAGTCATAAAATTTCACACACTCAACCCGTTGTAGCAATCATGGTGCAACTTCCCATCCAAGAACGATAACTCCTTTCCAACCATAGTGGTACTTCACACCCAGTTATCTTTGATGGTGGACCTTCCATCCAATAAAAATATCTCTTTTATAGTGGTACTTCACCCACACTTCACACCACAATCAACACATGCATAAAAATATTAAGATAATAACAAGAATATACACCCGCTAAAGCCCAAAAAATATGAAAACAATTATTTCACAACCAAATAATCCCTTAGGACTTCTTCAATTCCATATCACAATTCAATAAAGAAACCCATTTTATTTAAAACCATTTTCACATACCATTTTCATAAATCAACCCAATATACCAATTTTAAATTCAATATTTTAAAATCCTATAAAAAAGAACATTTCACCACAATAACTCATTTTCCCTAAAAATACACAAAAAATAACAAAGGGAATTTCCATCATTCGTTGAACATCATAATCACAATTAATTTTACAAAAACCCAATTAATTAAAATCAAGGATTCCAGTTCTAACAAAATTGAGTCAATAAATAATCCACCTACATTATGGTTTTGGTGAAATCGGTTGACTCACAACCATACCACAAATCTAAGTGAAATGTCTACCAAAACCGCCCTAGATCCCTTTACCCAATTAGAATCTCCTCCAATAAACCTTGAAAACCATTCAATTCACTTCTAAAATGAGTGGGAGATCTAATCTGGACCTTCAGAACCAAAAAACCTGAGTAGGGTTTGTATGGTAGAAGAGAGGAGGTGTTTAGGGAAAATCCCGGGTGAACTCGTAATTAAAAACCCAATTTTTATTGCCGCACATGGTTACCTAGAATGGTTAGGAAAACTGTGTGCTAACCATGCACATGATAATACCTCAATAAGGACCCCACATGTTTTCCTTGCATATTTAGACAAACTATGCACAAATCATATGAAGCCCATTGCCTCCACTTGCACGGTTATATTGAGATCCTTCATTGTTTCCCCAAACCGTGCTCAAATTGTGCTCCCCTTGAAAATCATCAAAACCATTACAAATCCCTCCCAGGATCTCCCAAAAATTACCCAACTACATTAACCACATAAAAATCCAAAAACAAGGGTTACATACCACAAACCAGAGGTGCTTCATTCTCCCCACCGTTGAACGTTCCATCCTTAGAAAGTATAGAACCATCGCATTACCGAAAGATCTTAGGCCATTGATTGACCATGTATTTCACTCATTCCCAAGTATCCTACTGAATCTTACCATGTGCCACAAAACCTGAACTAGAATGATTCTCTTACCATGAAATACTTTCTCTTTCCTATCCAAAATCTGCATTGGCATGTTCACTAAGGAAGAATCCATCTCTAGCTCAACATGATCCCATCGAATCACATGGTCAGGATATAATTAATACTTCTTCAATGGAGAAACATGGAATACATTGTGCACTACACTGAATCATGGTAGAAAATCCAACCTATTTTCCAACCCTTCGACCCACTCAAGTATCTCAAAATTTGCAACATCCATTAGAGACAACTTTCCCTCCTTTCCAAACTGACGATGTCCAAGCCTAAGAGATACACTCAAAAACACATGATCACCTAGCTATAACAAGAATGATCATCGATGATGGTAAGAATAATATTTCTTATGAATATGAGACATCTCTTTTCTCTTCCTGATCAACATGATATTTTTTGTAGTCTCTTGGACAAGGCTTGGTCCAACCATTTAGGTCTTACCTACTTCCACACAAAAAAAATGGAGAACAACAAGGATTCCTATATAATGATTCAAATGGAGCCATATGTATCAAGGATTGATAAATTTTATTATATAATAATTCTAATAATAGAATTTGTTCCTCCCATGAGCCACCAAAATCCATTACACAAGCCCATAACATATCTTCCAAAGTTTGTATTGTCCTCTCGGAATTGTCATCTGTCTGAGGATAATAAGTCGTGCTCATTTTCAATAGTGTCCCAAGGTCTTACTTCAAGGATTTCAAAAGACGATATGTGAACTTGGATATCTATCTAAGACAATTGAAACTTGAACACCATGCCTCTTTAACACCTCATGGTTATATATTTTGTACAGATCCCCCACCATATGATTTTCATGAATAGGGATGGAATGGACAGATGTTTTGAGTTGATAAACTATCATACATATGGAATCATGATTACTGAAGGCCCTTGGGAGACCTATAAAAAAATAAATCATGATATTCTCCCACATCCATACATGGATAAGTAAATATTTCAACATACCTACCGGCCGCTGATGCTCTACCTTGACTTGATGACAAGTCAAGCTTCTCGAAAAAAACTCTGTCATATTCCTTTGCATACCAACCCACCAAAACTGCACTTTCAATTACTTATACATTTGGTTGAATTATAGGATTGATAACTCTTCTAGAATTACGATAATCCCTAAGAATTGCCTCTTCATAGGCCACTAGTACAACCATATGTTTCCGAAAACATACATCTGAATGCCCAGTAAGTTCCTAGCCCTCAATGGTCTCCCCACCATTGAGTTTTAATCTCGTTACCATACACTTAGAATCAGACATCAGTGCCTCATTAACTAATCCAACCAATTCAGGAACCAATGATATCAAAAAGAAAACTGTTCTATCACCCTATTTTCACATTCCAAATGCGTTTCAACTATAACTGACATCAACTACCACTGATCTGATTCATTTTTCACCACTTGAGAATATGACTTCCTACTTAGTTAATCTTGTACCAAATATCCCTTACTCAGTGCATAAATTAAGTCAAAGTCACACATATTTATATACTACATCCATCTCCTTTTCATCAAGTTCAAATCTCTTTGAGAGAAAATATGATTTCAACTCTTATGATCGGTAAAGAGCATAAATTTATCATAGAAAATGTAATGACACCACATTTTTTAAGCATGAACCACCACCTCTAACTCCAAATCTTATGTTGGGTAATTATTCTCATACACCCTCAACTATTGTGATCCATAAGTAACCACATGATCCCCTTTCATGGGAACACGCCCCAACCCTGATCCCAATGCATCACAGTACACCATGTACCCTTCTCCAGGTTCTAGAAAAACCAAGATAGGTTATTATCTAAGGCGACCTTAGGCCCGTCAAAATATTTATAACACTACTCATTCCATTGAAGTGGAACATTATTCCTTGTTAAAGCTATCATTGGTGAGGCCAATTGTGAGAAATCAAAAAAAAACATCATTAATATCCAACTAGACCAATGAATCTTTATTTCTTCAAAACATTCTCTCGAGGTTTCCATGAGATAAAAACCTTTATTTTTTCTGGATTGACTAAAACACCCATCTCATAAATAATATGGAAGAGGAAACAAAACTCATGTATCCAAAAGTCAAATTTCAAAAAATTGGCATATAACCTGTGATATCTCAAGATCTCCATCACTATCACCAAGTGTTGCTCATGCTCCACCCTTGTCCTGGAATACACCAATATATCATCAACAAATACCAATATAAAAGAATCTAGATATTTTTTAAATATATGATTCCTCAATTCCATGAAAATATTTGGTGCATTTGTCAAACCAAAGAGAATAACCACATACTCGTAATGTCCATATCCACTTATGAAGGTTGTTTTTTGAATATCTTCCTTCCTCACTTTCAATTGATGATATCCTGACCACATGTAAATCTTGGAGAACCAATGATCTCCCCTAAACTTATCAAACAAATAATCAATGTGTGAAAGTGGATATCTATTATTTATCGAAACCAAGTTAAGCTTATGATAATCAACACACATCCAAAGAGTTCCATCCACATTTTTAACAAACAAAACTGGCGTTGCCCATAGATACATGCTAGGCAAGAAAAAACCTTTGTTTTTTAACTCCTCCCACTTCATTTTCAATTCCCCCAATTCTTCCAGTACCACATGGTAAGAAAAAACTGAGAGAAGACTGATCCCTGTAAGGCGATCAATCATAAACTCCACTTATATCATAGGTGGAAACCCTGATAATTATTTGGAAAATATATCTAGAAAATAATCAACAAACACTAAAAAAATTCTATGTTGAACTTATTCTATTTATTCCAATGACAGTTCCACTAACTGATATGATATCATGCCAAAAACTGGTACCAACAGTCCTAATAGACTGATATTTTCATTCTTCTCTCCTCTAAGGAGATGTTCGACACCATCATTCATCATGAAACTACTCGTTTGCACATAACAGTCAATGTGGGGCCTTAATCATTTCCAACCAATCCATTCCTAGGAGTATATCATAAGAATCCATTTCAAAAACTAGTAAATCCCACATCAACTCAACCCCATCCACAATTATACAATATGATCTACACAGGAAGGATCGACACTCTCTTTGACGAATAGGAGTTTGAAGATTTAAAACTGAAGGCATCATTTGCGCAGTTAAACCAAGAAAAATAACAACATGGGAAGCAATAAAAGATTGTAAATCACCCATATCAAAGAATTCTTGCATCAAGTTATAATTTAAAAGAACCATACCCTGCACCATGGATGGTTCCCACTGATCTTCCATGACATCATGGTCTGCTCCAAACAACTACTTTCTTACCACACTCTCCTCCATATTTTCCTACTAAGGAGTGATGGTATTCCTTGAATCACCATGACAAACATTAATCTTTTGATGAGGGGTATGCTGCTTCACCCACTCTATCGAGGCATATGATGTATGTGACCCCTAAGAAGTGCCATAAATATCTAACCTTTGAGCATTACGACAATAATTCTGATGTTTCCCCATCTTCTTACAGTTACAACATGCTTGAGAGTGTTCCATACAATCCCACTTGATGTGGCCCGTAATGCCACACTAAAAACATCCCAGCATACTCTGAGGCTTCAGAGGAAGATTCACTGATCCTATCATCGGATTTTGATCCATACTCCCTGCCTGAAAATAAATTTACCTATTTCTATTGATCCCAGCATTAGAGTTTCTATTATTCCCCATGGGTACCAAAATTCTTCCCCCACCTGTATCACAAAAAATATCATGCTCAACTGCTATTTATCTATTCACCAGTTCCATGTAATCATTTATACATCACACCACTATTCTAGAATGAATTTTCTACTTCAACCTAGCTTCAAAAATAATTTCCTTGAACGATGTACTACCCACCACCTTGGTTGAAAACTGCACTAAGTTCATAAACATAGCGACATATTCTATTTCCGAGAGGTTCCCTTGATTTAATCAAAATAAAATTATTTTACACTGAATTTTGAACGTATGAGGGTAGAATTGTTTGTTAACAAATTTCTCAAAATCCTCTCATGTCATCCCTTGGATCATTCCAGCTTGGACCGCTAACTCCAACCATTTAAGGGAAATATCTTCTAATATGTATGTTTCTAGCATCACTTTAATCTCCACTAGTGTTTCTAGAAATTCAAATATCCCATTCATTCTGTTCAACCATGCCTCCACCTTTTTTGTTCAGAATCACCCCTAAAGATACGTGGATTCATCCTTTGAAACTGAACCACATGATCTACATTCTTTGGATCATCCAATTTATTCCCAGTTTCCACAACTTGGAATTATTGTACTATACTCCCCACAAGTTGCTCGTTCACCTGGGACTCAGGTACAACCATGTTCTCATCAGCCTCCTCTTGTTTTCCTCTACGATTCCTTCCGGATGCCACTTCTTTTAGCAAAAAAACAATCATATGTCTCCCTCCCTTAGCAAGAAAATTATTACAATTTCGAATTCATTTATAGTAAAACTATCACAATCAAGCTTTCCACAGGTTCACATTTCCCATGTTTCACCATTTTGAAAATACACCATGATTTGAAAATTGAACCATTTTCAAAATAACACAACCATCCACATTTCAAATCGATAGATTTGAAAATTAATTTCCAGATTTTTCACCAATCAATATATTCATACCACAACATAAATCATCATGATAATGAAATATTCAATCCTAGTGGGAATTCATTTATACCATGCATGTATTGTTCATATCATTGTCTACATCAATGAAAAAGATATTTCCAATGCCTATAAGTGTCTCCAAAACAATTATGTACCCAACTCACTGGTAACATGATGTTCAGCATAAAAGGGTTAGCTACATCCTTTTATGATATACATTTTATATTCTGATGACCCTAAGCCTTTATACCATCCCAACTCAATGACTTAACCAAGAATGAATCCTAACTCCAATACTGACAACTAATATCAAAGGAAAAAACAAACTTCCTTCACTTGAACATCAGGGGCTGAAAATTCTAATACCACTTGTAACATTCGGCCCCCTTCCTCATTGGATTGAGAAGGAGGTGAGATTCTACTTGGACTTAGAAGATGTTCCCAAAGATGGTTATAAATTTTGAGTCCCTCAAGAACAATTGGGGAATGACTTTCCCGTAGAATAAAACCAACCAACCAAACAAGGCATAACCTAACACAACTACATGATTCATTTTAACAAAGTAAACCATGATAACACATTACTAAGAGACAAACAAACAACCAAACTCTATAACAACAATTTCCAAAAACAAATATAATTAAATAAAAAAAATTTAGTATTATAGTACTAAGAAGAAGAATAAAAAAAATAATTTATGAAAACCATGACACACTACATGGATCTACACGAAGTCCCATGATCCAAGCACCATAATACCACCCCAGTGTGACAACACCCCTGGAAAAATGAGATTCTTTCCCCTTACGTATGTCTAGTAAAATGACATCTGCAAAAGCACCCAAGTGCTAATGTATGGGGTGAGAAATAATACTCAGTAGGTTTTTCCCAAATTACTTCCCTACACACACCACTATGATATAATTTTTAGCACATTAATATAAATTAGATTATATAAAACATCAAATAGCGTAACAATTTCTAGTAATCTATACACACCCTTACCAAGCCATTTTTCAGCCAAATCCCACCAATGTAAGGGAAATCCAACCAACAAGAAATAATCATTTTTACCATCACATGTTATCAAAACAATTTCATTTTTCTTAGCCACACGCATAATCAAACATATCCATAAAGGTTCACACACTCAACCCATTGTAATAATCATGGTGGAACTTCCAATCCCATCTCATTCACTCCTTTCTAAACCTAGTGGTACTTCACGCCCACTTATCTTTGATGGTGGACCTTACATCCACTATCCATCCAATTTATATAGTGGTACTCCTCTCCCACTTCAAACCACAATCAACACATACATAAAATTATTAATCCCATAACAAGTATATACACCCACTAAATCCATAAAAATATGGAAAAAACTATTTCACAACCAAAAAATCCCTTAAGACTTCTTCCATGACATACCACATTTCAAT
The DNA here is from genome assembly GCA_963277665.1 of Viscum album. Classification (NCBI taxonomy): domain Eukaryota; kingdom Viridiplantae; phylum Streptophyta; class Magnoliopsida; order Santalales; family Viscaceae; genus Viscum; species Viscum album. Next base: position 370,195,246 of record OY728146.1, read on the forward strand.
AAAGTGGCCCACTTTTTAGAAAACCATTTTTACAAACCATATTCATAAATCAACTTGATCTACCAAATTTTAAATTGAAATTTTAAAATTTGATAACAAAGAACATTTCACCACAATAACCCATTTTCCCCAAAAATCCAAAAAACATCACAAATGAAATTTCCACCAAACTTCACACATTATAATCACATTTAATATTAATAAAATCCAATTAATTGAAAATAGGGGTTCTCGTTCTAACAAAATTAAGTCAAGAGAGAATCCAATTACCTTAGGGTTTCAGTTAAATCAATCGACTCTCAACTGTACCACAAATCTGAGTAAAATCTCCACCAGAACCGCCTTAGGTCCATTTTTTGGAAGAGAATCTCCTTCACTATTCCATTAAACCCTCTGATTCGATTCCAAAATGAGTCAGAGATCCCCTATAACCCTTGATAACCAAAAATCCTGAATAGGGTTTGTATGGGAGGAGAGAGGATGAGTTTAGGGGAAATCTTGAGTGAACCTGTAATTAAAAACACAATTTTTATTTCCACACATGGTTAGGTTGCATGGTTAGGAAACCTATGTGCCAACTATGTGCATGCTACTACCTCAATAGGGAACCCACATGGGTTTTTCACATAGTTAGAAAAACCATGGAGAAACCAAGAAAATCCCACTACCTCCACTTACACAGTTTCCGGGAGATCCTGCACGGTTTCTCCAAACCGTTCTCAAACTGTGTCCCCTATGAAAGCCTAATAACCTCTCCAAATCACTCCCAAACTCTCCTAAACATTACCCAACAACTTCAACCACATAAAAAGGAATAAAAAACGGTTACATACCTCAAACTGGGGCTGCTACAAAAAATATAATAAGAAAACTTTTCTTATGACTTATTATATATAATTAGGTCACAAAAAATATAATTAGATAATAGATTTTTATATGTATTTTTTAAAAAAAGTAATTTATATATATATATATATATAACTATTTAAAAATATAATTGAAACAACCCCAATAAGACAACAATCTCAAGGGATCGTTGTTTAACCTAAGGGATATATTGGGAAAGGCTATTCATAGAGGTGCATAGGTGTGATTGAGCACACACAGGAGGTGCATATTATATGTGGGTTAGAGAATACAGGGAACCATTGTTTTTTACTTCTCATGTTTAGGGTTAAAAGAAGGCTAAGAAAAAAACTTGACACCCATAAAGACATAAATGGAGAGTTAAAGAAGAATCATAATATATAAACGAGCTTGATGATGAATGAGAAACCAATCTGGGAAAGGGATAATTGAGAACTATGCATATATTAAAAATATAGTGTGCAAGTGAATTCGTTTAAAACAATGATTTCATCATATTCTTATCTATATACGACCGATATAATATCAATATATATATATGTATGTATATTTAAAAAAGTTTATTTCTATCAAATATTGTTGATAAACAAAAGGAATATAATGAGATTCAATTAAGGTGGTCATCATCTTCAACCACCTACATGGAACTATTAATGGATATTGATAATTTATGTGTGTGTGTGTGTGTGTAAATATTGTGGGATGATGCAATAAACCCATTAAAAAATTGTGAATATCAGAATGGGAAGAGATAAAATAAAATTATAATTAGTAAATAGTGACTTTTTGTTGTCTTAAACATCACCTAAAACAAGTAATTTTTTAAACATTCTTCATCAAACTGGAAACCTAGTTTCCATAAGTTGTAAGACATATCACATATGGAGGGATCTATATATAGAGGTCTTCCTGATCCTTGTGTGATGCATGATGTACAATGATGCACTGTAACCCACATTGTAAGAAAACACTATCTTCCTCTTTGAAATAAAATATGCATGGTGGTTTATAGGTTTTATATATATATATACATGTTTTTTTATCATGTATGGTAGTATGAGAAGGGTTGAATAATTTACCATTCGTTTTCATTTAATTTGAGGGATCTTTATTATATTGTAAACATATAACAAAAATAGAAGAAACTATTTCTATTGCAAGGTCTCTGAATATCCATATTTCAAACATCTAATAGACTATTAAACATTCATTCAGTAATAAGATGTAATAGATACCTAGTGGAGATTATATATAACAAGGTATCATTGGGTGTTTAGGGGGGAGAAATCTTTTTCTCTATAATTAAATTATGTATATTTGCACTAGTTTTATAGAAAAATGGTTAAGAAGGAGAGTGATCCTATGGAGTTTTTCTCATGAGGATGTCCTAAAAAGGGAAGTATGTTTTAGAAGATTCCAACAACATGGTTTGATTATTATCTGGTAAGGTGAATTTTTGTTAAATTTTCTATTTTAAAATGTTTATGTCATTCATTAATTTATAAGGTTTCAAAAAAATATAATCCTGTCAATTTTTTACATTGAAAATAAATTTTTTGAACAAATATTTTCCAAGCTACTATTTAAAGAGTTTAAAAATCGTCAGTTTATGTCTTAAAATATATAATTTAAAAACCTCTCAACATCACTTATTTCTGAACTTGGTCTCCTTATCAAAATAATTTTACCATAATTTTTTTACTCTTTAATATTTTTCAATGTTGTATAAAATATTTCATGGAAAATATATATATTCATAAAACAACTCTCTAAATTTTTTAAAATCATTTATCCTCATGATTAAATTTAAAAATTTATTTAATAGATATCTCCATAAATTTTTAGTTTCATTGGATCATAACCTCGATTTGTTTTATTTATTTCTAAATCTTTACTTCCCATAAAAAATTCATTTGTTCAATCTTCATAGGCTAACCATGTATAGCCCTTTCAAATTTATAAATTAATGTTATGGAAATGAAATGAAAAATTTTAAAAGATATTTTGATGGAAAATTAAGCTCCAAATGTTTTGTTTTGAAAATTGAAAATTTGGCGTTGTAAATTATGATAATGAATGGGGATTGAATCCAAGGCCCAAAGGAACATTTTCCACAATGTGACAAGTGGGCTATATAAATTCACTCAATTTTCCATTGTTACCCACGTTTTTTCTAATATTGTGAAGATGTTTTACCAAACATATTATTGTATTTAATTATAAATAATTTTTTCAAAAGTAAAAGTTTAATTTTAAAAATGGTTATTCCTAATTTGATAAGGATTGAATTTTCCTTGTTCTCAAAATTGGTATTTTATTATCTTTAAATAAATTATCCAAAATAACCAATTTATCTAATGTATTTTTTAATATTTTATTTAATATTAAAGGGTGAAATTTAAAATGATTTATTATGGACATGGTATTTTTTAAAGTATTTTTCTAACAAATTACCACTAATTTTTAAAAGTGTTTTATTCTCTATTTTCAAACCATTACTGAGTTTTTTTTTCTCACCCAAAGTTTTCAAATGTTTTCTCATAATTTTTTGATGAGTAATAGTTGTTATAGAGTCTGGTATGGGATATGAGGATTGTCTTGAGTGAAGCTACGATAATATTTAATAAATATTTATTATTAGGGGGAATTCCCATTTAAAATAAAAATTATGAGTTTTGGAATGTATTAGTATTTCTTAATTCTCTAATCTTCATGGACTAAAAATATTATTGGGTATGTAGTTACTCAATATTAATTACGAGGTTTGAATATTTTATCTTTTTTAAGTATCAAATCAAATTTATATAAATAAATAAAAAATATGAATTTTATGTTGTTTTTAGCACCGAGGGGTGTTTTGGTAATGGGCATCACACCCATGCCTCATTGAGTGAAGAACTTTGAACAATGCAGTAACCAACTCCATGAATAGTGGGATCAATCTCTTTCAGTGGGGAAGATCCTACCTTTATCATCCCTATGGGGGGCATGTCACTTATCATGACCATGGGAGAATCAACCAAATGACCGAACCTAGAGGATCCATTACCCATGAATTAAGGGTAATTATGATATTTTTTAAAGTATGTGGGAGATCTTCTCTTTTTGTTAGCGTTTATCCAGGGGAATATTGAACCCCATGTACACTTTGATCATCACGCTCAGACCCAATCATCAGCCTGGAAAATCTAAAAAAGTAAACCTATATAGAATTTCTCTAATATGTCATCAAATATCTTAATTAATCAAACTATCATATTATATATAAAAAATATCAATATAAGTTATTTATTGACTTATTTCTGACATAGGGACTAATGGATGTTAAAATTCCCATGAAGGGCTCGTATTAAGCTAAAACCTTTGGGGATTTGACATAGTTACAATGTAATGCATACGTCTGTGTCCCGATTATAGACCCATTTACTTCTCTCCATAGGATTAACACCATGACATACTGAAAACCTCCTTACCATAAGAAAACAATATCATAGATAGAAAATTTTGTCAAAAACATCATGTACCAGGGTCATGATGAAACTCATACTTTGTGGCGCGATTCTCAAAACTAATCATGTGTGTCATCAAGATGGGGTAATAACACCAAAATATAATGAGTTTCATTATGAATCCTTATTAAAAACTAAAACTCAAAAGTTCATAATTTATGGCATGAAATTTTATTTTATGGTGAAACATGACTCTATTCAGTATAATCTTAATTTTTCCTCACAGTCAAATGTTTTTTCCATGTCATGCATCAACTATTAAGTGTAGTCATTACTATCCACCATCATTAGTTCCAAAAACATTCATTCAATCGAACCAATATAGGGAAAGGTTGAATCAAAAGGGAGTATTATAATGGGGTTTATTACAGAATACATTAATATATATATATATATATCCCAGGAGATCATTTTCAAAAAGTGGTATTTTCATATAAATCATTATAGCTTCAAAGTGTTGAAAATATAGGAAAAAATGGAGTGATAATAATTTCTATTCTTTAAAAGGATCAAAATAATAACATAAAATAACATAGTATAAGATAATTAATGAGTCATAATTTAAAATACTCTCCATAGAATTTAATTTTTTTTGAAATATCGGATCGTAATTCCACTAATGGTTCCCTGAGCCAGGTTGGTCACATGGCCTCAAGCGTATCTCCCTAAATTTCAGAGGCAACCAACTAGCTACAGGGAATGGGGTGTGACTATCGGGAGACTATGACCTCTTTACGATAGTATATCACAACATATGAATATAATATAATAATAGATAAGTAGTTGAAGAAATTTTATAAATATATTGAAAATCATAAAAAGGCTTAAGTACTAAATGACTGAAATAACTACTGCTCATATACAAAAGATGATGATGATATTTTGTGTATCTATAAATCTTTAAAACATGGATACAAAGAGGAAGGTAGTACATGCTTTGAAAAATTAGAAAAAAGTAATCCAAAACAATCTCCAGCATCTCGATCTCCAGATTGGTCATCTACTACTAGCTCCATCCTGTGCAATCAAGAAAACATGTTTCTGAAGCAGTATACTTCCCTTTGTCAACACCTTCAAACATATAGTATTCCCATGGGCCAATGGAGGCCTAGATAGGGTTTGAGATAAATATCAATAGGATACCACAAATGGTGTCTATAACATCTAGTCCATGTAATATAAACTAAAATATTATGAAAGAATTCATATGTAAAAGTAAAGTAGCACATTAATATAAATCCCCAAGTACCTGCTTAATCCCTTAGCTAGTGTCTGAACATGTAGACAATTCATTAATTAATTAATATAAAATTTATGTAATTATATCACATGAGGTAAATCCATCACTAACATGATAATAATAAAGGATCCAAGTTGAACAATGAATCCCTAATGTGATTTATAATTAAGAGGATCTAAGGTAATAAAAAAGGGATCTTATACTACAAGGGTCTCCAACTCAGTATTCACTATAGCCTGGATAAGGGGTATGAGTGTAATCCTAGAAGAAAAATCCAAGTCATTCCACAATAGTGTGATCTAACTGAGTCCAATAAAACATATATCCTAGGTAAAAAGGGATAATAAATGGCTAGACCCCGGGTTGTAACGAAGGGATATCATGTCGGTATAATACATGCTAGATCAAAGGAGTGTATCCAAGGAATAATGTAATACCAAATGGGGGATCCAACCATATCATATCGGACATCCATTGATATAAGAGGATCGAGTTCCAAGGGGGGTCTCAACGAAGGAAACTGACATCATTTAATTGGAATGGAATTCAAAAATACTCAAGGCATTCCCTCGGGATTCTAAAAGAAAACTTGAGTCGGACCACTACTATAAATATTTCAAGGTCCATATTCAATTAGGTACCTTAAAACTAATTCATTTAATAACTAATGCCATGTAATGGTCATATCATTTAAAAATTTCATCCGGTAAAATCCATTCCTTTCATTAGTGTGACAAGGCTAAGGGGCCTGAAACCTTTTTTTTAATTCATTTAATTTATTTCATGTTAAATTACTTGGTTCTATACTCTACCTTTCACTAACATTATATGGTGGCTAATGATGATAAACCACATATCAAACATTCATAAGAGCTAGGCCAAGTGATATCAAATATACATAAACATTAAAATTCAACAATTTAATCATTGATTTATCAAACTAAATAACTTACCTTAGGTGGGTCAAGTGAAAGAAAACATGGTACTAGACATTAATCAATTCAATAGTCATTTAATTATGGAAGGATTAACATTAGCAGGGTCAAGGAGAGGCACACCCAAATGGAGTCACATGCACACATTTCAAATCTCTACGAACCTAATTATGATAAATATTATACATGGGGCGATTAGAATCGTGTGAATAATCACTGAAAATAAATATCATATATGGAATGGGTCATAGAACTTGGTTCTAATGACTAAAAGAAAAGAATATTAATTAAATAGATTATGCCTGATAAAATCGACAAAGGCGTATGGAAAATTATAAAATGATGAAACATGAGGGTTTAGTTATAGACCACCTTCTTAGTACTCATACAAATATCCTTTTCCAATATCAACCTCTAGTTTTCCCTATATTTCAAGTGGTTTGAAGAATAGTTAAATTCCTCAAAACTTGGGAATACAAGATTACATATAAATTTTTTCTTTAGTAGGATGAATAACAACAAAATATTAAATAAGAATCGAGATCTTATAGGAATAGATTCAATGAGATGAATGATGATCCAATCAGACTCCAGATAGAATCTTGAGATCGATTCCTATACTAAGCATGAAAAGGGCACAAAATATGGAGAGTTTGTTTGCTCCATCCAATGGAAAAGAAAATGATAGGAGGGATAAGTTTTAATAATTTTTTGAAGGTAAAAAATGTAAAATCACCTTAAAATATCCTTCACATGGTTTGGATGCACAATTTTCTATACTGTTTACCAACCGTGCACCATCAATTGTCAAAAGGGTCACCTGGATGGTGAGACTGCATAGTTAGGGAAATCATGTTCCAACCATTCGAAACTCCTCCACAATTTTTTCTATAGTCTTCACACGGCCACACAACCACTAGCACACAATTTGGGAAAACCATGTACCCTAATCCATCCCACTATCCTCCATACATGGATAAAATTTACCATTCATCCTTACCCTAACTATTTTTTTACCATGAAACATGACTTTTTATAAAAAAAATTGTTCTAGGATCTAGACAAGACCTATACGCCCCTGAGGCCTTCACAAACTGATTAGTCATCTATATTATGTTCATAAAATAAAATTATACCAAAATTAAATGGTTCCATACCTGAGTCAAAAAATAGGTTCTTACTGTCTTCCCCCCTTAAAGGAACTCATCCACAAGTTCACTTTCTAAGGGAGATGAAGTAATACCTGAGAACAACTATGGCCATTAGGAATGTATGTCAGCCTCCCACTCCAAAGTCTCATACATTACATGATCATGGTGTCATGAAACCCATACTATAGGGAGAGAAAATCTTCATAGAGACTTCATTCTATATTTATCAGTGAGGATAAGATACTCCTCAAAAGAAGAATCAACATCTAGATAAACTTCCTCAGGATCAAAAGTATGAGATGGGTCTGCCTGATAACAGTGAAGTTGTGAGACATGGAAGATGTTGTTCATGGAACTATACCAATGAGGTAGTAGAGACCGATAGGTTGTTGGTGTGATTCTCTCCAATATCTCAAATATCCCTACATAATGAGATGTCAATTTTTCTTACCTTTGTATCCATCTATTCTCTATCCAAGGAGATACTCATAGGAAAACACAATCCGAACCTCAAACTCTAGAGGTCATCAATGGAGATCGACATAAGAATTCTGTCTATACGGAGGAGTATAAATATGATTTTTGATCAGCTGAACCTACTTGAAATTCATATAAATGATATTACTTCATGTTAGGGCTACCTATCCTACCTATATCTACAATAAGGGTGAATAAAATAGCCTAACATACCATGCCTAAAAAGGATCCAATTGGTTCATCACCAAAAAGCTATTATTATAAATGAACTCAAAGAGAGGTACATTCTTCTCCCAAGAACTACTAAAATCATCGATGCATTCCCATATAATTTCCTCTAAAACCTTTATCATCTGTTCTAATTTTCCATCGGTCAGATGGTGAAAGGATGTGCTCAGAAGCACCAGTGCAGTCATAGCATTCTGAAACCCCTTCCAGAACCATGACTTAAAATGAATGTACCTATCTAAAATGATAGTAAAAGGGACCCCATGTAGTAATATGATTTCATGGACATACAGTCTTCCCATCTCATCAACTGATAAAATCTCCCAAATAATAATAAAGTGGGTTACGTTCATTATTCTTTCATTGACAACCCACACAACATCGATGCCTCTAGGTGACCTAGGTAAACTAACTACGAAGCCCATGGAAATATATTACCATTTTCATTTAGGGTCTGTAAGTGGATGTAGAAATCCTAAAGTTACCTAGTGCTCTGCCATCACCCACTAATAGGTAGAACACCTAGTGATAGAGCCTACTATATGACATTTCATCCCAGGAAACAAATACGGGTGTTTCATATCTTGATACATCTTGGAGATTCCTGCATGAAATTACCACCGAAACGTGTGGGACTCATGCATCAAATCCTCTCTCATGTATATAGGTACCCAAACACGTACAATTATATACAATATGTTGTCTTTGTCCATAGACCAATTTAGAGGTACATTATCTCCTGAAATACTCTCATGAAGAACCAAGCCTCTGGGATCTAAAAATTGTCTGTTCTTTAGCTTCTCAAGGATGGAATAGATAACGGTCAATACTAAGAGACGTGACTTCTTTTGACTTTGATGAAACTCTTTAAGTAGCTTAGAAAGAGGTTCATAAATATTTATTCATCACCGGCTTCTTGTATGGCATACACCTAATTTTTCTATCTTAGCACATATATTGTCATGTTTCCCTTTCTAGGAATAGAGGAAATCTCAAAATACAAGGAATGAAGATATTCAACACATATTTGATTTCTAAGGTTAAAAACACATTTTTTGAAGATATATATGAGGCTCTTGTGGTCTGTACACACCACGAAGCACTCGCCCAATATAGAATGTCTCCCAAAAAATAATGCATGGAAAACTACTACTAGATCATGGCTATAAATTAGGTAATTCATCTAATGAGGCTTCAATTGCTGAGTTACACACACAAATACATTGTCCTCCTACATCAGAACTGATCCTAGGATAATGCCTAAGGAATCATAGAACATGGTATATCCTCATTCAAGATCTATAATTATCTGAATCAGTGTCAAGACAAGCCTTCCTTTCACCTCCCAAAAGGCTTTACTAGACACTTCTGACCATAAGAACTTGGCACCTTTCTTTGTAAGACTAGTAAGAGTTGACAAAAAATTTGAGAAGCCCTATATGAAACATATCTAATATCCATCCAGTCCTAATATACTCTATATATCAAACACTTTCTTGGTCTTCTCCCAGGAAACTACAACTCCCATCTTCTCTAGGTCAATATAGACCCTTAATTCTGAGATTATATAACACAAGAATTAAACTTTTTGATCCATAAGTGGAACTTACTAAATCTTGGAATAAATAGTATTCTCTATTTGTGTAATCATGACTATCTTAATGTTATTTTAATAGTCTCTATGAGTGTGATATTACACCATGATTTCATCAACAAAGACCATGAAAAAAAATTAGGTAGGGGTAAAACACGCTATTCAAAAAATCCATGAAAATGGAAGGATCATTCATATGACCTAATGACATAAAAAGGTACCCATACATACCTTACCTACTATGGAATGTTTTATAATGTTTGTATGATGTAATGACATTCACATGATTACACCATGATCTCAGATCAATCTTAGAGAACACCCTATCTCCATGGAGCTAGAAAAAGATATCATCTATTTGAGGAAGTGGATACTATTACTTGATTGTAAACTAGTTCAATGATATTTAATCCACAGATCGGGGAAGGTTCTCATTCTCCTTCTTAGAAAAAATCATGGTAGAAAACTAAGATGATGTTCTATTCTATATAAAACCTTTGGACTATAAGTCCTCCAACTTCCACTTGAGCTTCTGGACCTCAGTAGGAGACATCCTATATGGAGGAATTGAAATTAGGTATACTCAAGGAATAAGTTCTATCATAAACAATTCCTCTATCCCATGAGGTAAGCTAGAAAAACAATAAAAAAAATCCATCAAATGATCTACTACTGGATAGAATTCATCCTGATGTCAAACCTGATCCTCCAAATAGATATTAGAAAATTGGGAGTTCACTACACCTATACCAAGATACTCTGGTCCATCTATACTATCTTTGAAATCTCACTCACCCTTTTATAGATAATTTCTTCCCCAGGGTGACATAAATGATACAACATTGGGATATTAGTCTAAAAATGCATAATACAATACATCCCAAGAATGACATTGAATACCATCGTCCCAAGAATAAAGAGGTCCCATAAGATAGAGTAACCACCCACCTCAAGGTGATAGTTTGTATATTGGTGTATTCCTTATAACCGTACTCCAAATGGTGTATCCCAGGTCATCACACCACAATAATATTGTATTTCTAGACCAATACATTCCATGATAGATAAAGAGGTAAAGGAGTGTGAATCACATGTATCAAATAAAGTAGATACTATAGTAGAGTCAAATAGAATAGTACCTTATACTATAGATGGTACTATAGCCTGATCCTTGGGTATCAGTTATATTGCATGCAACTAACCTGATCCATGACCATGTGCAACAAATATACTACTATGATCAACATCGATCTTTTGGTGTTGTTAGTGATATGGAGTCAGGCTACCATGACCATGAACACCTCCATATCCAATCATTTTGGTGATACTCCAACTTCCTTCCTGATGTGGTATAAAATAATCTACCCCTGAAGGTGGAGCTGGTATGAAACCTCTTCCACTAGAAGATGATGGAAAGGTATTAAAGAATCTATAAAGGTGACCCATATGACCATAATCCTAACAATTCAGACGGCCTTTATCACACTGAGGCTTCAGGTTACCTTGTATTAAACATTGATGGAACACCATATTTATACTAGAAGGGGTACTCATTCTTCCACTACCCTGATTAGAAACCTTGAGGTATCACTTTTTTCTATCAGAAGAACTACTTTCTTGCCTCCGCATTAATCCTCTATGTTTGGTACTATTTATATCCCTTAGGTTTTAATTAGAGATAAGATCATAATTGTCTATTTCAAATAATGTTCGTAGGCTAGAGAGAATCATCGGAGAATGGGTGGGATACATAATCCCATCCTTAAGGCATTTATTATGCGAAAGATCAGCATAGGCTAGAAGTTGTGTGATGAGATGAAACTCACTGAAACACACTGAATACTCAATGTATGACATAACACCCTACTCTATATGAATGGAATCTTTTCTTAGTCATCTCTTAGAGTTTTAGGAAAAATTACTCAAAGTAGATATTTAGGATTTCATCCCATACCATTCCCTAATGGAGACCAACCGAGGTAATCACATCTCAATAGCACTTGGCCAAATCTGAAACATGTAAGTAGAAAGATTGACCCTATAATATGGAAAAGTATTCTAAGGCTCAAAGATATAAAATGTGTCCTTTAGCCATGACTTGGAAGCATATGAACCACAGTACTATGAGAAAGTAGGGGGATGTTGTTGTTGGAACTCACATATCATATCATCCATTATAGGTGAGGGTCATGGATCACCTTTCATAGACTGCATCAAATAGAGATGACTATCACAGAGTTGAGCATTGGTTCCCATATTATGTACATCATGTGGTTTCTCAAGTGTCACTCTTGGAGGTATGTCTGGATTCTCAAATCCAACCATGTCTAGATCATAGTCATATCCACCCTCCTCGTGCATGACATGAGGAAGTCATGGTAGAATTTTTCTACAAATGCCAATGACACTCCTATGAAAATATTTAAGAAGATATATAACAACACTATTAGAAGACATATGTAAAAAAGATCCCACTACACAAGGTATACTACCCTAACTTCCAACTTAGGAGGCAAGGTATTTGTACATTCTCCTGTATAAGCATCATGGTGTCCAATAGATGAAAGGTCAATAGCACCATGACTCTTCATTTATTGGAAACCATAGAATTTTATACGTCATTTTTTATTTATATAGCTTTCATTTTCTTATAACTTATATCAAAGTTCATTTGAAATATATTTTCATTCACAATGAATTAGGTCCCATTCACCTTATCACTAAAAATGGAACCTGTTATATTTTAATCTAATGGATTAAGTCAGTAAATTACCCATTCCAACCCACAAGGGCCTATAAAACCTCATGAATTGAAACTAAAAATTCCTAAATCACAACCAAATTAAAACAGAACTATATATATACAAATAAGTCTCACTCAAAAATCACAAACATATCATGCAATGAAAGAAATGGAATGAACCTATATGGAATGAAAATATGTGTGGAATGTGAACTCTAGGTTATTATGATGATGCATGTTTATATTCCCCTTGAACTAATATAATCATACCAAGTATGGAATTGAATCTCAATCATAATAATAATCAACAACACCACCGACAATGCATTTCACCCAATGGTCAAATGGTATAAACTATAATTGGTAAAAGAATAGAAACAATTATAATTCAGGTAACTCGACATTTATCCCGAACATAGGTTTGTGACACCGAAGAACGACTTATAACCACATTTCCAGAATTCATAATCTATAATATATTTTATCCAAATAGTAAATAAATAAGTAACCACTATGATACCACTCTATGATTCCCTGAACTCAGATTCCAATGATGGTGCCTCGATCTCGGTTGGGCACATGACCTCAAGCGGATCTCCCCGAATTCCAGAGGCTACTAACTAGTAGTGAGGCCTCGAGGTGTGTCTTTGGGGAGAATATTCCTTCATTACTAGAGTATAGAATAGCATACAAATATAATATAATATAATATAAGTAGTAGAATCAATATAATAAATAGATGGAAAAGTACAAACAAACTCAAGTAATAAATAACTGAAACAACTACTAATCATATACAAAAGCCGACGATGATATGTCATGTATCTAAAATGATGGAAAACATAGATATAATGAATCAAAAATTACATGCTATAAAAAAGTAGAAAAAAAGGAATCCAAAACTATCTCTAGAATCTCGAGCTCAAACTCAGTAATCTGTTACTACCACCATCTTATGAAATCACTAAAACAAGTTTCTGAAGAAATACTCTTCCCTTTTACAACACCTTTTTACATATAGTCTTCCTGGGTGATAATTTTGGCCCAGATTGAGAGTGATATAAATATTAGTAGGCCACAAACAATGACTTATATAATATCAATTCCGTGTAATATAAACTGAAATAGTGTATATATATACATATATAAAAGTAAAGTATTACAGTAATATAAATCCCTAAGTACATGCTTCAACCCTTGTATGGTGTCTGAACATGTAACTAATACATTAATTAATTAAAGTAAAATTTATATAATTAAGCCACATGTGTTAAATATATAACTTTTGTGATAATAATAAATGTTCCAAGGTGAATAATGCATCCATGATGTTATTTATAATGAAGACACTCCAAAGTAATGACCAAGTAAACCTAAACCTCAAGTGCACCAACTCATCAGTAACTGCATCCTGGATAACGTTTTAGAAAATAATTCACAGAGCCTTATCCAAGTAGTTCCACAAAATTTTGATTTAACTAAGTCTAAGAAACACATCCAAGGTAAAACGGTATAAGCAATGGTTAGACCCAAGGATGTAACCAAGGAATATCATGTCCATAAGATCCATGTTAGATCCAACGAGTGTATCTGAGGAATCTTGTAATAGTAAAGGAGGAATCATATGGTTTCATACGAGGCGTACACTGATAGAAGAGGATCTTCTAAGGTGGGTCTCAACTAAGGAAACTGGAATCCTTGAATTAGAATGGCTTCCACGAGTGCTCAAGGAATTCACTCCGAAATCCACAAGCTAACTCGAGTAAAATGACTCCAATAAGTATGTTAATATCCACATATAATAAGTTACCTTAAAATTGATTCATTTGATAATTATTCTAATTAATCATCATACCATTTTATAAGTTCATTTGGTTTAAGCATTTCCTTCCATTAGTGTGACAAGGCCAAGGGACATGCAACCATTGTTTAATTTATTTATGTCCTTTCATATTAAAGTACTTGGTTCTCTCCTATACCATTAATGAAAATGACAAGGAGGGATAATAAAGAGAAATGAAATACCACACATTCATAAGAGATAAGAAATGTAAAATCAAATTTATATATATATACTTTCCAATTCAACCATTTATTGATTGATTTATCAAACCGAAGCACGTAACATAGGTGGGTTAAGTGAAAGAAAATATGGTACTAACCATTAATCAATTAAACATTAATTTAATTAAGTAATAATTACCATTATTAGGGTCAAGATGAGGGAAATCTGAATGGTGGTGCAGACACACATGACACAGCTCTACAATCCCAATTATGGTAAATACCGTACATGGGGTGATCATCATTATGGACGTAACCACCAATAATCAATATCATATTTGACATGGATCTTATAACATAATTCCAATGAATAAAATAAAGTAATATCAATTAAATAGGTGATTCCTAATGAAATCTTCATTCACGCATAAAAATTTATAGAACAATGAAACACGGGGGATGAGTTATAGACCACATACCTAATACCCATACTACTCTACTCATTGAGTATCAACCTCTATTTCTTTATGTGTAAGAATACATATAGAGAATGGATCAATGACCTGAAATTGGGGGATATGAGCCTACAAATTAATAGATTCATCGATAGGAATAATAATGAAAAAATATAAAAAAGGAATCAAGATCTTATTCACACTGAACCAACCGGAAGAACGGTAATCAAATCAGACGTTGGATGGATGCTTGATATTGATTCCTAGAAAAATATTGAAAATGGATCGAAAGATAAAGAGGTAGGGTTCTCTTTCTACTAGAAAATAAAATGAGATGAGGGGTGATTTTTTATTTTGTTCTTTAATGGAAACCTCATAAAATCACCCAAAAATAGGCTTCACAAATTATGGGTGCATAATTTTCCACATAATGACCCAACCTTGCACAATCATCTTTATGAAGGGGGAATCTGCATTATTAGTTCTCATGGTTAGGGGATCCATGTGCCTATCATGATAAAATCTTCTTTAATTTTGTCTACATTTTTTTCATGGTCGTGCGGCCCCTAGAGCACGGTTTTGAAAAATAGTGTTTCCTACATCACCTTGTTTTCCATCCTCACATGGTTAAAAATAACCATGTGGCCTTCTCGTACAGTTTATTATAACAATGCGACTAACTTGTTTCTCCCAAAAAGTTAGGGTCCATGCTATGAAGAAGCACCGAACACCCCTGAGACCATAAAAAACTCATTAGGCATCTATATGAGGTCCATAAAAGAAAATTATACCAAAATTAGAAGGACTCATACTTGATTCAAAAACCAAGATTTGAAAAAATAAAACAATCAAAATGTTCCAAGAGATCACCATGTGATAAATAATAGATTAAGATCCATGTAGAATATATAAGGATCCAAAATCACACCACTAGGTACTTTGAGGTTAGGTGAAGAAAAGAAATTCTGATAGAAAGAAGGTTTCTCTGATTTTTATAATTAAAATTCAATCCATTTAAATCATAGTGAAACTCAAAATATTATTATGTGATTCCACATAGTCAAACCAAATCCACATCTCCCCAAGGATTACCACACTAAAATAGACCTTGGTATACTAAGATCTAAAAACCATGGTGCATTAAGACCCTTTTTAACACCCCCATTAAACTCATTCAACTCCCATTATCTTCAAATGAATAGAACATGTTTTAACACAACATAAGGTATCCTATCACAATCCTTGAACCACCATTTATCATGGAGAAACCCTAATTCCTCTTTATTCTACCCCAAAAGAATCACCATAAAACAACAACTACAATAAAGGAAAACACCACCATTGTGAACTTTATATCATAAGTCACATAGTTATTCTCATCATCCATCAACTACCGATACCCATAGGAAATCAGTTTATGTCTCTTAAATTATCACATAGAAAAAACACATATCTAAAGGAATATTAGGAAATAATGTACTCATTTTATTCCCCCATTAACCCGGATATAGGATCTATCATCAAAATCCTCTTCATCTCCTCAAAATCTATATGTCATATCTTAGACTATATAAAGGTCCTTCTTTCTGAGGATAGGGTAGTCATAGGATATGTAATCCTAGATATGTCCACTATAAATATATAGTAATATCCCACCAGTCAAAGGAAGCTACAAACCTTGAACACCTTCCTAGGTGGATCCCAAGATGTAATTTTCTTGATCTTTTTAGGGTTCACATCTACTCTACATTATTAGATGACATGCCATAAGAACTGAAATTCAAAAATATAGAACATACATTACAATTGGTTGCCATATATTTGGTTCTCCTTAAGAATATATAAGACTATTTATAGATGCTCAATATGATTTTACTCTAGAAATAAATAAAATAGTATGTCATTGACGAAGAACAACGCTATCCGATCTAATTAAAGTTCAAATATGTAGTTCCTGAGATCATGAACATGGTTGGGTCATTTGTTACATCAAAATACATCACTAGAAGCTTATACCGATAATATAGAAAGTTGAAGGAGATATTCTGCATATCCTTCTTAGAAACCTAAAGCTGGTTATATCTAGACATAATATTGATTCTCTATATAGGTAATTATTTATTTACTTTCACTAGGATCAAGTGGTGAAAGTAAATTCAAATCCTTAATCTCTCACGTTATTTCTTAGAGAAAAACACAAGATATGGCTAGGGGACACAATGGGTTATTTGAGACCTTTCTCTATAATTACCTTCATCTACACCTTCTGCACCCTAATCTCAAATAGGGCCATCAAATAAGCTAAAAAAGATAATGATTTCTTTCATGGGTGAATATTAATACATAAATCAATCTCTCATTGAGGGGGGTATCATGGAACATCCAAAGAAATACATCTAGGTACTTATCCAAAACTACAGGAATATAATAATCTAAAATTCCAATTCACACATCTATAAAATCACCAAATAATGGGTTATGGGATATAATTTTCTGTGAATAGGCCTCACATATCTTGATTGAAGATCCCAATCATTCATAAAAGAAAACATTGACATGTTAGATTAAAAACATTCCACTCTTTGATGATAGTATTCTAGCATATCAGAGACTGAGGATGGACAACCTATACTAAGGATAAAACTATAGGAATTTATCCAAACCACTATGGGGACCCATAAAATTCTCTACTTACTAAATGTAATCTCACATTATTGGAATATGTGGGTGATAATGTGATCACTTCTGGTGGAAGTATATAGCCACAAGGGTTAGTCTAGGGGACCTATGGGAATCATAATCTCTCAAATAATGATTATATGTAAAAAATAAAAGCTCGTGTTAGTGTTGATAACTATGGGTTCTATTATAGAGTAGACATAGATTATACCTCAAACCATGTAAAGAACTTTCTATTTGTATCCCTTTATTGCCTCCATATAACTACATCCCTAATAAAACTGTATTCCTCAATAAAAAATTTAATTCTAAAATTCAATACATAAAAATATTTATCCCATGCATAACGTGAATGATACTATATAATGTAATGGGTTAAAATCACAATAGAAACAAATTATTACTCAATAGCATGTATAGTGTGATTATTAGCCAAACCTACCTTTCAAGAGAAATTACAATCGTTGTTCCTTTATAACTTTTATCCAAAGTCACACTATACATAAAATAATACTTTTGAGAGATATTCATTTCATTTTATTTTTAAATCCAAATATTCCAAAGTAGTTATAATTAATCATCATTTTAGAATTATACCAAACAAATCATTAATTTTGGTTGTCCATAAATTAAATTTTATGTTATACCTAGCATAAAACTCCTTAAAAACAAAAAATAATTTTTTGTGTATAAATTTAAGAATTATAAATTAAAATTTGAAAATATTAATAATATCAATAGTTTATATACATGAATATAAGGCATTAAATAAATAACCTAATCATTACAATATTTATCATTAATGTAAAAAAATTACATTATCATAAAAACTATAATTTAATATGCTCATTTTATATTAGAAAACTTATGAACATTTCATAAATAATATTTTAAAATTTTATATTTTATTTATTTTATAATTTATATCATTGTTATAAAATTTTCATTCAATTCATTTTTTTAAACAAAAATATCAGGAATAACTATATCTATAAATCACTACATATGATATGGGTGGTATTATATTATAACTCAAGGTGCAATTTTATCTCATAATGTTTCTCAATGTATTACATATAGTGATACCCTCATATCACTTCCTATGATAAATGTGATTACTATTTTCTCTACCAATCCATGCCTTGTTTCTAACTGTGTTAGGTTTCATGGATAAAAGTATATTTATATAACTTAAAAAATATGCAAAATGAAATATTTTGAATTTTAATGCACACATAAATTCAATATATCATTATAACATTTTCATACTTTTTTTTGAGCTCATGAAATAAATATATCATGGTTCGTGATAACTCATAGAGTTATTCATTTTAATGTTATAAAACCATAATTTGGTTAATTTTTACCATATAAAAAATATAAACATATTGTTTCCCATAACATAATTTATTATTCATTTTTTCAGAATTTCTTGAATTTGATGTTTAATCAATCATTTACTGAAGATTCCTTTAATACCACTAATGAGTTTTAATGACATATAATATGTCCAAATGTAGGTTAAACTTAGAAATAATTATCCATAACTATTTTATTGAATGGAAAGAAAATACACATAAAATAAACAATACATACCTTCCGTATGGTAGCTTCAACTTGTGTAGTTGATATTGACAACTCAACAACACCCAATGAGTTCTAGTCTCTAAAAGTTATCCACCTTCAATGGATTCTTGAAATAGTATTGGAAGGAGCCTTTTTATATTCCAATGTTATTATAGTAACCAAATTTATTAAAGAATAAATAAGTATTAAGAGATTCTTGACAAGTTATATAACATACCAGTGTATAAGTATTCATAAAAATGAAACATTAAACCAATTTTAGAGATCTATTTCATTAATGAACGGGTATATTAGAATTTTATTATTTCAAAGATGATTGACCAATTATTTTATTACCTTTTATACATTTATAACATATACTAAATTAATATCAAGTGATCATTGAACTATTAAACATTCAGTCACATGTTACACTTCAATATGTACTTGATCACATGATGTAAAATCTATAGAAATTGATAGTGGTAACTAATTCTTATTTTTTTCCAAATTCAACTTATGATTGTCTTAGAACACCCTTAAACTACCAAAATAATTCTTGTAAATATAATTTGTACCGCACAAAGGTAAAAATTTTGTTGAATAATTCAATTTTCCTTCAAATCCTATAATTTAATATTCATATCAATCAATTTTTTCAGGATAACATAATTTTAAGGTGACACGATCAATATGATTTTAAACAAAAAGATAATGGATAAATCCATATCTACTTCTGTTTTAAACTTATATAAGTTTTTAGGAAGCATGACTAAGAAATCATATGACATTGTTGATAAATGAAAATGATTACCTAAATATATTGATCCAAGAACCTACCTATCCATATGGAATGATAAATCTATGAGTTATTTAAGGATTGGTCATGTTTGACTACTTTGAATGTTTTATTCTCAACTAAATGTGTGAACACTCCTATCAACTGAAGTAAAGGATATTTTATGTTTGGTATATTCAATATAATCCTTGAACATCACTATCCAATCTATCCCAATTATGACCCCATACATAGAAATATCTAGATCCAATATATCCAATGATATCTCCACATCACCAATAATAATGGATTAAGATAGAAATTTATGTCCTAATTATAACCATTCCAAGATAGTTTCCTCTATCATCGAGGAATAATACACAACTCCGCATAAAAAGTCAATAGGTATACTACTCATGTAAAAATAAATGAATGAGATGCAATATTTTCAAACATAGTAGATAATATATTATAAACTATAAGAAGAGTAAATTTCACTTTTCCAATTTCTATACTAGAGTCCTATAAAATTTTCTCTATGGAAAAATTAAATTAAAGAACAAATACATTTATACCAAGTGTACAAGTAGAACATATATACAGGTGATACTAGTGATATCAATAGAAATTTTTAAATGAAAAGAAAAATGGAAAAAATGTGTAAAGATAAGTGAACAAGAAGAAAGTAAAGGATCCTACCAATAATTAATAACAAATTTATTCTCCTTCACTTGAGTGGAAAATAACATTCAAGGAAAGATGAATTCATTAAAACATACATATACCAAAATATTAGTCAAGATACTATAATTATACACAACCATTAACTACAAAGAGATACTTGGGTAGAGATGATATTCATGAATTCCTAATAAGAATATTTGTCTGACTATGTTTTCCAAACACTTATCACAAAGAGAAATCAGTTTTTAGTTACATGGTGTTTTTCTTCCTCTATCTATTCCATTTTAATCTCAACATGGGTTTGTGAAGCCCTTATATGGTTGTCAATCACAACTGTGAAGGTGTCACTCCTTATACTTTCCTTAGTAATATTAACAATGTGTTTAATTATATTGATAGTATGGTTTTAACTCTAATATTTACCCCTCTCAAAATAAATCTACCTACAATCAATTTTATATATACACAAGGCTGATTTTGAGCTTCCACTCTCACTGCTCCACTCACATTCATAGGATTCCCATATAATGGACCTCTAAGTACACATTATACAATCTAGAAAAATAAGACCAAAATGAATTCATAATAGATTAAAAAAGATTATTTTTTTAAAAAAAATCTCACGAATTCAATAAGATTATCTTGATAAAAAAATTCAAATAAAAAAATACAATGAAATGAAAAACAAAGATCAGTGGTTGTAAAGACTTTTTCCATCTCCCCTAATTGATTATGTTCTCATTCAGTGTGGATCACTCCTAGAATTATTATTTGATTTGATCAATCCTTATATAGATGGAATACTTCTCCAAAGTGTTGTCTTGGAACCAATTCATGGTCCCTTCTTGTATTTCTTATTCTTCTTCTTCATATTGGTGTCTATCACGGGCATCCTTACTTGGTCTCACATATCACTTCAACATTGCATTATGATTCTCATAAGATAATATTCTATGTATAGTCCACTCCTTCCTCGATTTATTTATATAAATAAATCCATTTTATCTTAATTCCACCTCTTTCAGGGATCTTAAGTTTCATTTCTGGTTTTTTGGGCTTTTACCCAATTTGGTTAGACAATTTGAGAGAATATGCTTTTGGGACCCAAAACATGGGTATATAAGGCACATGTAAAGTATTATTCATAAATCGGTAGGGGGATTATACATCTTCAATAGTTTAGATCGATCATTTCAAATAATCTCATAACTTTTATAATATTTAATGAAGCACTGAGAGGCTTTTGATGATGATTCTAGGATTAAAGGTTGATTTTTTTATTAATTCATATTATATTTATTAGCCAACATAATGTAAGGCCAAGAAAATAGAATATTTCTAGAGAATTATTTTTTGACATGAAATACTTTAAAATACTTCTTAATATATTTCCAAAGCTAGGAATTGAGATGGAATGTGATTTCAGGGACTACTGTGCCCGAAATTAATTAAATAAAAATATTTAAATATATTTTATATTCCATGCACGTGGTTATTTAAAGAAAACAAGATAAATCTTAAATGGTTGATTGGTTCAGATATCCAATACCACGGTTGTGTATGAAATGTGGTGTTTACCCTAGTCATGACATAAAATTATTCAGTGTAGGACATTTAGACCCCCATTGGCTGGCGGTACATTTAAGTGAATTAATTAATTTTATTAAATTAATTAATTTAATTTTAACCTAAATAATATATTATAAATTTATTTTCATAGAGAATTATCTAGGGTTAGTCTCGTAATCCTGGGATCACTAGTGAGATCTCTCTCCTTCCTATGTTTTCGAACCTCTTCGATGAACGATGAAATATTAGATCAGATCGGATCAAGACACGATGAACGTAAAAAAAATCCCCCTCCCTATTTGGAAAGCATGTTCTTCACTATCAATTGATCCAAACAAGAGTTAGGACTTATCAGGTGGTGTTTATACACTTTTTCTTAAATTTTTGAGCAAATTGATAATTGTTCCTCGATCTGCGCCCCTATTGTAATCCTTTTAATGAGCCTGAGTATTGAAACATTATTTAACCAGTTTCTTGAAAATATGAATTTCTCATCCTTGATTGATTGGATAAGAACGCTTGGATAATGATGATAATTTTTTTCCCTTTTGCCCCTCATTCTTTTTATTCTTCAGTGATGGAACCCTTGTGGTTCCAGGTTCAACATTTTTTGGTAAACCTGAACTCGATCGGGTGCCCAGATATGTGGTGGATCGATGAAACGATGATGATATCATGAGAGGAGCATAGATCTAGAATCATCGTGATAAAATAATGATAAATTAAACAATTTGGGTCCATATTACCATGTATTTAATGAATGAGTGCGCCTATAACGAATAATGAAACCCTAGTACCTTATAGAGATCGATTTCCCACGAATGATTGTTCAAACTGCGATTCACATCCAAATCCATGTTTTTCAAGAGGAACTGAAGTGGAATCCAAGGTGGTTGAGGTGGATTTAAATAAAATATGAATATTGGTATATATATATATATATATATATATTCTAAAAATACCAACAGCATGTCATGTTGTATGAAGAACACATGACATGTGGCCTCCCTCTTCGGAGGTGCT
Organism: Viscum album; assembly: GCA_963277665.1. Classification (NCBI taxonomy): domain Eukaryota; kingdom Viridiplantae; phylum Streptophyta; class Magnoliopsida; order Santalales; family Viscaceae; genus Viscum; species Viscum album. Next base: position 370,218,748 of record OY728146.1, read on the forward strand.
ATGGTATGGGAATATATAAGGATGACAGGATGTGTAATCTTCCTTCACATGTCATGTACACATTCCTCGATTAGAAAACCCATGTGATGGGTCACATGATAGGGGACTCTAAGTAAGAGAACATGGACACAGGTTTTCCACATATCTAGAATCCCATGCGGGCCAACACACCGTGTACTGAAGTACAAGGGCATGTGATCTGAGTACACGAACACGACCTGCATACACAACCCAATCCGCAGATAAGTGGGACACGCCATGTAGTCCACCTACACGGATGATACAAATATTTATACAGGACCCTTGTATCGACTAAAGACATGGTCGGGTAGTGAAAAAGTAACACACGCCATGTGGGTACCCCCACATGTTGTGTACTACTTGAGATCTCTTAAGAAAACTTTGAACGTTTGTATATCTTTCATTTGAACTCAGATTTTGGCCCGTAATATGCCTATACTAAGTGTATTTTCATGTATAATGTGATGGTTCACAGAAAAGAGGGTTTTAGATATTATGTTAAATGTTATGGTTCTGACATGCACTGATGCGACACCCGATGATGGTCTTAATCATACAGAATCACTAGATAATCTAGGGATTACGCTCCAACTAGGCAAGGTAGTTTCATTTCCTGAAGATAATATCGGTCTTTCCCTCCAACTAGGCTGGGTAGTGGAATTCTCTGATGATCCTTTCAAGGTACCCTCTGGTATTAATTGACAGAGGGGTTCCTCAACATTTCGGGCTTACCTCTACCAGGGTTGGTCAGGGGTATTCCCTAATGATAGTTTCAGGCTTACTTTCCTATAGGGCTAGGCAGTGGCATTCTCTTATGATAGTTCTGGGATTACTCTCCAGCAAAGTTGGGTAGTGGAGTTCCCATATTAAATCTTCTAGGTGTAACCATCTAGTAGGGCTGGGTAGTGGAGTTACCTAATGAATCATTGGCTTTACCCTCTAGTAGGATTGGGGAGTGGTGTTCCCCAATTACTTCCCCTAGCGTAACCCTCCAGTCATGTTGGGAAGTGGAGTTCTTTAGTGACAATCAGCATAGGACACTCCTATCCTACCAAGGTATAAGATCCTTAATTTGAATTTTTGTCCCCTTAACTTTACGACACAGGTATGATATATGGTTAGATTTATCTTTGGACTTTTAGGGAAGAGGGATACTTTCCCTACTAAGATGTTTCCTTGTGAAGCTATCCAAAATTGTGTGGTCAAGTCTGTGCCACCCAAAGAATATAGTATTAATATGAAGTTATTGGGTCCATTATAATTATGTGTTCAAGGTAGACATTTGAGATGTTGGTCATTGTATATGACTTTTCTTGCAATTTTTTGTTACACTTCTTCATAGGATGAGCTATGAGATTGTGATCCCCTTACACTCTCATTTGGGATTTTTTACTGATCATATATATATCCTACTTTAGTACCCACTCCTTGGTTATAGTTACTCTCCTACAAATAGAGGAAAACATGTGGGGGTATGCCACATGATTTCTATGTTTATATTCTCATGGTTGGATAAGTCCACTATCTAGCTATAGGCAACAAAGAGTTGATAAGAAGTTTATCTTCTCAACGTGTTGAGATCCATATGTTTGGATGATTTCACTTTCACTCTCTTTTTGGGTTAATCTATACTTTCTACTATAACTTTGTTCTATCTACTTCTTCACTCTTCAGTTGTATATCTTAATGGTCCCACTTCATATTTTCGAGGTGTTCTACTAGGTATGTATTTACACACCCCTACATGGGCTTTTCCTAACAACTGTCATATCTTTTAAAGATAGTGGATAGGTTGATCATAACTTTATATGAGACTAGGGATATGGGGTTCTTGGATCATGTATGGTGGTCATATCTTGGGATATATAATCTGGGATCTCTCAGGTGTTTAGTTTTTTTCTAGTTTTGTCAAGTTGGGACATATTTCTTCTTTCCAATGGTATTTTTTTTCCATTTTAATTTTCAGTATATGCTACAATACTTCCTTCTATCTGGTGTTCCATTCCTATTTTTTGTATTTATATATGTTTTTAATCCTTTTCTTCATTCCCCTAGGAACTTCTTTATTGAGTTGGTTGTGTGCATGTTTATAAGTTCTTAGTAAAAGGCATCCACGAGTTAGTTGTGACTTCAATGCTTTTTTCCACCACCTAGGCTATAGAGGTAGTCTTGGGGTAGTTACAGCTCAAGCCCCGACTTGGGTTGAGTTGTGGGTGATTGGTATCCAAGGTGGTTAGATCCTTGGGACTTTGTTTGGAAGCTCACTAAAAAGGATTTTGTTGGGTTTGGGGAAACTGTGTCAAAGTGTCTTGATTATGGCTCCCAGGCCAAGGAGTCCAGTGATAGTGCAACGACCGATATATCAATTCACTAGGACTTTGATTACTTGTTTGTCGACTCATCATGTTGAGATATTTATTGAAGGGAACAATGGTACATGCATAATATAGGATCCAGTATTTGACTATCCTTCTTGATCCAGCTCCCCATTATTGTTAATATATATATATATATATATTATCATCTGACTGTAGTACTCCTCAATAATTTTCAGGATGCCTCTATGATAACATCCAGCGGGGCTACCATCTTTGGTTCATACTTACAATACTATGAGAGATGAGGCCTCGGTTAAGGGTCCATCTCACAATGCCCTTCCTCAAGGTGGGTAGTTAGTAGCACCTCCACCTATTGATCAGTAGATAATCCTAATATAGAAGTATGAGTACATTCGTAGGATGAGTGCACTCCACAATTTCCAACATCATAGACCTCTTAGGTTCTACAGTGAGATAGATCCTTAGACAATAGTGGATTAACTAGAGTCAGCGGTCCATATCTTCAGGCTTATCCAGACCCCGATGGATCAGATAGTGGATTTTGAATCCAGCCTTTTACATGGAGTAGTTGGGAATTACTGGAGCCTGGTTACCCAAATCAATGGGTAGTTTATACTCTTGTTGGATGACTTCCAGTAGCTGTTCTATGAGGAGTACTACCATTCCTACTTACATTCAGTTTGGATCTAGGAGATTTTGGAGCTTCATTAAGGAGGTATTGTGGATGAGTATGTGGATAAATTTTTAGACCTTACATGGTAATCAGTAGAAAAGATATGTTATGGATACTTCTGAGTATGGAAGTTTGAGCAGGGACTTGGTAGAGATATCTAAGAAAACATAGTGCCATTGTGCATACCCACCTATGTTGGGGTGTTGGAATGGGTAGTAGTGATAGAGATTTTTCTACTTGAGGGATATTAGGTAGCTAGATATAGTAGTTTCCATAATAGTTTTGATTTATCTATAGTATCAAGAAAGTTCCATAGATCTTGAAACAGGATACCCTTCCGTGGAAAGGATCCGGCACATAGTCATGTGGGTCCAAGACATCACAGTAGGATGGAGCTGTCTAGAGAGATTTGGTGCATTACTTGTGATGGAAAAGGTCAAATGGAACAAGAATACCTGATCAGACATGCTAAGAAGCATAGGTAGATATCTGATAGACTACCACAGTAGATACAACACTGTGATCAGGGATCTCTCAGGTATGGACAAGGTGGTCCCTTGGGAGGTAGATCGAGAAGAGAGTCAGGAAGAGAAATAGGAGGAGAAAGGAAGTATGAGATCCTTTCACCACCATTACCAGGTGTCATACATCATGCTTAGGTAGATGGTGGTCTACACACCAGATAGCTACAAGCTTTAGATTTCTAAGTTTCTACAGCACACGAGATGATTTGAGGTATAATTTTAGTTAATTCTGCCTTTTCCTCAGTATTATTTGACATGGGTTCCAATCATTATTTTATCTCGATACACTTGGTATAGAAGTTGTAACCCCTAGGGAGATTCAAGTGCTACATCTTTCACTAAAGGTTTTCACAAGGAATAACTCTTCCTTGTATTTCATCAGTCAGTAGTGCAAGTTATCTCTTGGTGGAGAGAGGTTCATGTGAGACCTTTTAGTAATCATAATGGAACCCTATTACTTCATTTGTGGAATGGATTGAGTTTCCATGGTCTGAGCCTAGATTTATTATCAGCATAGACTGGTTAGTTTCCTACTCACTGAAGGGATGAGGATATCCTTTTCCAGTGAGAGAGACCTCATAGTAGGACCAGTGGATGCTATGAGAAGGAGGTTTCAGCCTATCACCCATCAGTTTTTTTTAGTATAAAACTTGGTGTTTCAGACTCTATAGGCATCTAGGATCCTTCAGTTGTGGTGGACATTGTGGAAATATTCCCTAAAGATGTTTCAAGACTACCTCTAAGGTGAGAGATGGATTTTTTTATTGAAATTAATCATCAGAATGCCATGATAACTTCTATGTCATATTATATGGAACCCACTGAGCTCTGATACCTACAGTTGTAGTTGGAAGAAATTCATGATAAATTTTTCATCAGACCTAGCATGTCCACCTGGGTAGCTCAATTACTGTTCATTAAAAAGGAATACTAGAGCTTATAGTTTTTAATGGATTATCATCTCATAAACCAGACTACGATAAAGAACAAGTACACCTTTCCTAGTATTTGAGACCTCTTTGATCAGTTTTGAGATGAGATATGATTATACAAGATCGATCACAGGTAATACCACTAGTTGTTGGTTCGCGAGGTTAATATTCTAAAGTTTTCATTTAGATGTCACTATAGACACTATGAGTTCCTAGTAATGCCCTTTGGTATGAAAAATGCCCCCACCATATTTATGGCTTTCATGAACAAGGTTTTACAGTTATAATAGGACTAGTTTGTTGTTTTCTTCATTGAATACATACTCATTTACTCTATAATAATGGAAGAGAATGCATATCACTTGAGGATGGTCTCAAATTTACTTCAAGAGCATCAGATTTATGAAAATCTCTCAAAGTGACAGTTTTGGATAAATGAGGTTCACTTTCTAGGGAATATCATTTTTGAACAAGTTTTACTCATGGATATAGTGAATATTGAACCTTTTCATGTTTTAGTGTCACCCATTAATGTTGTATAGGTGTAGAGTTTTCTTGGATTTGTGGGGTACTATATAAGATTTGTGGAGGAATTCCCTAATTTCATCCCCATTGATCACCTTGTCCTAGAAGGGATAGTTGTTTACCTAGTTAGAGAAGTTCCAAAGGGCCATTGAGTATTTGAAGCAGATGTAGATGAGTGATACAATTTTGAGACTACCAGAAGAAGATGTTGAGTTCCTACTTTATTATGATTCCTTATGTGATGGTCTTAGCTGTGTGTTGATGAAATGATAGGTAGTCATCATATATAGGTTGAGGAATTTAAGACCCCATGATTAGAAATATGAGACTCATGAACTAGATCTTACAGTTTTAGTCTTTTCCATGAGGATGTAGAGGTAATACCTATTGGGAGAGAACTTTGTACATTACTCAGAACACCTGATTCTCAGGTACGTCTTCACTCAGAGATACATGTACCTGAGGCATCAATGCTAGTTGGATATCTTATAGGGCTACGAATTCGAGATAGTCCATACTCTAGGAAAGGGAAACATTATAGCATATTACCTTAGCAGGAAGTCCTAGACTCATTTAGTGCAGGAATATCTGGAGTAGTTAGCTTCCTTATAGCTGACTATGGTGGATCAAGAATATACAAATTTTCTATAGTATATGACATTGAATACTTCTTTCCTTGACTGTGTGATAGAGTCTTTGTTGGGAGACATCCACTGCGAGGTCTTTTGTGATTAGATATCCATAGAAGATATAATAGGGGGATATTATGAAGGATGAAATCACAAAATCTAGTTCCAAGGGTGAATAATGGTAACATGGGCGAAATAAGGTTCCAAAAGTCGCAAGTAGCATGAGGATCATCTAAGGGATATATTGAAAACTCTGTGGATGGAGAGGCCACTTGAAAAGTTCATAAAATGTGATTTTTTTACAAAAAGTTTCTTTCATGGGGCACATTATAACTGATGAAGGAATCTTAGGTGATCCATTAAAGAAACATCTTTTAGAGGAGTGGCCTCATACAATAAAAATAATAGAGATTCATAGTTTACTTAGTTTAGCAGTATATTATAGGAGATTTTTGAAAAAAATCATGAATTTCTAATCTTCTAACCAATTTAACTCAAAAAGGGGTTAAGTTATCTCAAAAAAAGAGTGTGAAGAAATTTTCCAAGATATAAATAAGGGATTTTTTACTACACCCATGTTAACTCTATACTCTATCAAAGAAACATTTTTTATTTTTAACGATTTATCTTGGAAAGGGATTGGTTGTGTCCTCATAAAAAACAAAAATGTTATTTCTTATGAATATCTATATTTGATGTCTCATGAGTAGAACTATCCTACACAAGATCTAGATCTAGGTGCAGTTATTTATGCTATGACAATTTGGAGGAAGTATCTTTTTGGGGAGAAATGTGATATATACACAGACCACCAATGTTTGAAGTATATATTCCAAAAAAAGAATAGAAAATTAGACAAAGGAGACAGTTGGAACTTCTTAAAGACTATCACTATTCAATTCATTATCACCTTGGAAGATAAAATAAATTCACTAGTGCATTAAGTAAGAACTACCCTATTGTTCTGGAAATAATGAGGATTTTAGGAGATCCTTTTATCAAATACCAAGTACAAAAAGATATGGTAATATTAAGGTAAGGGAAATAATCTACCCTATCCCAAATTATTTCTCAACAATAATTACTAGAGAAGATCAAGGAATCCCAAAGATAAGATCATTTAATACAGAATAAGATAGAGGCTATGAAGAATTGGAGGTTTCATGAGTCCTGTATCATTCAAGAAGGTGTATTAAAATTTTGTACAAGGATATGTGTTCCATCTATTCAAGAAATAAAGAGAGAGATGATGGATGGAACACATAGCTCTATATTCTCTTATACATATTGGATCACTAAAATTTATGGGGATCTTTATGAACAATTTTTGTGGGATAACATGAAAGGGTAGATTTCCAACTACACTATAAGGTGTATGGTGTGTAAACAAGTGAAGGGAGCATGAAAACTTCCTAAAGGGGTATTACAACCACTACCCATAATAGCCTGGAATTGGTACAATATCACTATCGGAATGGTCATTAGTCTCCTAAGAACATCCAAAGGAAATAATGTGATATGGGTTATAGTGGACCATATCACAAATAATGCCCATTTTATCTCTATTCGGGGAAGATTTCTCTTTGGAACAAATTGCCATGACTTATGTAAAGTAAGTGGTGAAGTTACATGGTGTTCCACTTTATATCATTTCTAATAATGATCTAAGGTTCACGTAAAAATTGCAGATAAGTCTTCAAATGCTCTGAATACTGAATTGAATTTCAGTACGGTCTATCACCCACAAACTGATGGTCAGTATGAATGGACTATTCCAACATTAGATGAAATATTGAGAACATGCTTAATAGAATTTAAAAGTATATGGGATCAAAAAATACTATTTTTTGAGTTCACATATAACAATAGCTTCCATTAGAATTGTAAAATGGCACCCTATGAAGCTCTATATGGGAATTGATGTAAAACACCTACTTTTTGGGTTGAATGTGATGATAGAAAGCTTCTCTGACTGATCTTTTATAAGAGATAACAGGAAAGGTTCATGCCATCCAACAACACATAAAAGCCTACATAGATCTAGAAGAAGAGCTATGATGACAGTCTTCAAAGGACTTGGAGATTGATGTTGGAGACAAATTCTTCCTTCAAATTTCTCCTTGGTAGAGAGTCATGAGGTTTGGAAAGAAAGGGAAGCTCATATCCAAGTACATTGGCCCCTATAAAATCCTTGATCGCCTAGGAGCAGTGGCTTATCGGCTAGCACTTCCAAAAAACCTAGATCAAGTTCATGATTTTTTCCATGTATATCATTTGAGGAAGTACATACATGGCCCTTCACATATACTAAATTCATTGGTGGTACAACTGGAACATGAACTCTCTTATGAGGAGCATCTAGTGGAGATCATGGGTTGTAAAGACATTTTTCTGCGCAAAAAAGACTACTCACCTCGTTAAAGTGTTGTCAATGGACCACAAATATGAAGAAGCCATATGGTAACTAGAGGAAACAATGAGGTAGAAGTTCCTAGACCTATTCTCAACTGAGGGAATGAGATAAAATTTTGGGGATGAAATTTCTTAAGGGGGAAGAATGTAACAACCCGATCCTTTTGAATGATAATTGTTTCCTAAAAATGTTTCTTATATTATACTCAACAATAATATATCTCGTTAATAATGATTTGAGTGAAAATTAAAATGTGACCATCAGGTTTCGACCATTATATGACTATTGGTCAATAGGAACTTTGGAAATAATATTGTTAATAATAATTTTAATGTTATAATTAATGTTATAAATATAAATGATAATGGTTAATTATTGTAAAAAGAAGAAATAATGGCCTCGACCCGTAGAATCATGTCGTACGAAGCCCATTTTTTAGAAATTGGGAGGGAGATTGTTTCTTTGGGCTTCATAATTGAGAAATCCCAAGATGAGCTTCAAAAAATGAGGCCTAAATGAAATCACCTATTAGATATGTTCATGTTTGTGGAGATTACTACTCAGGAGATGCTAGTCGAGCTGCCCCAAGAATTTATGACCATTGAACACCTCACCCTTAGGTCGTATGTAGGTTTTATTTTGGATTATGTTTCAGTGATCTAGTTACATAAAGTGTAGTGAAATTGTATAAATAAAATTTTTATTCCATCAATTCTGTTTTAAGAATAATATTTCTTAATAAAACTGAGTTGGAATTTGATAAATTGACTTTTTCGATAGAAATTGTACTTTATCGAAAAGATATAATTTTTATAATAAATTATGGTATTATGAGTAATGATTATTTTGATTAAATTTTATTATTAAAACACTCCAATTTAGATATAAATTATTAAAAAAAATTATTTTTTTTCAAGTGTCAAATAATTCACTATTTAATTTCACTATGCATTTTATATCCGCTATTATGTTTAATAAATAAGAATTTTAATATTCAAAAGATAAAATTATCATATTTACGTAATTATTATGATAAAAAAAATATATTGTTATAAATATTCACATCAAAATTATTCTAGTGTGAATTTAAGATAATTTTCTAAAATATTTTGTTTTTTAGTGAATAATTAAAATACAGTTTGAGTTTTTCTGTATGTTTACTGAAATCATAATGATGTAATAAGTAATATAATATGATATTAAACTATTATGGATTAAAATATCATAGTAGGTGTCCCAATGCTTCAATACCATGGTAAAGTTCATGGTTTTTCATTTACCATAACCTAAGTGTCTAAGAAAATTAATAAAAAAACTTATCCTATTTTTATATAAATACCCACACATTTCTGAATTTTAATTTACTCACAATTAATCCTCTATAAATCTATGATAGTTTAAACTCCCAATGATTCCTCCCAAGGTTTCCTCAATCCACCAAGGTCATGATCCTCGGGTTTTAGGAAGACTCTTCAAGGTAAGGAAAATCTCAACTTCGCTTTTCCTTTCAAGTTCCCTTTTATGATGAATGTATTTAAAATTTCCAATATATGTTCTTATTTCAATTTTATTATATCCCTTTACTATATTTATACTACTTTATGAAAAGTATATTCCTCCCCCTACAATTTTATTTTTTTTAAAACCATGTTTTATTCCCGTTATATTGCCTAAGTTTCTTCTCAAAATTTCTCCATTTTTCTAAAGAAATTCTCTTGTTTTATTTTTTGAACACCCAAGACACTTTATTTTATAGGGGTATTAACCAAGATTTCAAAATGAACTATTTTATTCTTTTATTAATTTACATGAAATCAACATTCCTTTTTCATGGGTTAATAATGACATAATGATCTTGGCTTTAAGATTTTTTTAATGTCGTCATTTTGAAATAAAACCCATTTATTATATTCTCCACATGTTATTTTTGAAATATTTTATTATTATGTATGTGGATTAAATTAATTAATACATATTAAGGTTTATCCTTGATATTGCTAAAATTTATTTGGTAAAAAGTTTAATCTCCAGAGATAACAAGTTTTATGCTACCTTGGTGAATAACCTTTGAAATTTGTATGACGCCTCATGATAAAACTTGGTGATATGCTTATGAATGACTCAATTAAATGTTTAGAAACACTTATAAGATATTATTAATGGTATAATTATTATTATATTCCCTTTTATTATGCCTTTATGTATTTCCTCAAGTTCTTATTGATATTCCTAAAGATCACAATTTAACTATTTCCCTTATTTTTCCTTTACTGATCCTTATACTCACCATTTCCTTTTTTGTATGTCCTGAGGTTATGAGATGAATTAACTATACTTATTATGAACCTATGATGAGTTTTTTAAAGTGTATTAGAAGAATATTTTAATTTTTTATTTATTATGTACCATTTTTTCATGAAACTAAACTTTAAAATATCCTTGGTTTATATAATATAATGAAAAGTTATGTAACAAAAAGGTGGGATGCCATACCTTGGAACCTACATACGATTTCTTAAAATTTTACTAATTAATAATTAATCCATTTTTTATTATATATGAAATAATAAAGATAAATAAGAGGATATATCATGACTCGGATTTAAAGAATGATTAAACTGGAATTAAAAACCAATGATAAATTTATAAATCAATCACTGATCATTAAATAATGATAAATTATTATGTGACCCCTATGATACCATTTAAAGGTTTCAAGATTAGTAGAAGTTCATGTTTGGGAATTCATAACATGATTTTTTGTATCATGATTAATTATTATTATGAGAATTTAATGATGTATATCATCATGACCAATGGAACTGATTCAAGGATTAATTGAAGAAATAAAATCAAAAAACAATAAATGATCATCACATAATGATTTATAATTAATTTATGTATTTAAAGAATTACCTTGTGATGGATTATTTCTTAATTTTTGACTCTGACAACATCTCTACATTGTTCTATTGTTAGGTTGTATGAAGAAAGTATAGATTATATCCAATGATGACCCACACATGAACCATGACCCTCAATGTGACACTATAGGAATCTCTGAGTGCTATCATGGAAGATTATAATGCTTTAATTGTATTTCCTTGATCTCCATGAGAATCTCTTCAAATAAGGACTCTCCTAGTCCTCTTTAAAATCGATAGGGGTGGTGGAGTTTGATCTCTCTCCATTCTTGAGAAAATTTATAGAGCAAATATCTCTAGCGAATAAAACAATTCTACCTATTTCATTGTTCACAACAAAACAAATAGCTCACAATAGAGTTAGAAATAATATAATTGGGTTTAAATAGTAATAGGATTAGAAAGAAAATAATTTCCCATGGGACCTTATTATTTTATTAATCCCTAGTTAATCCCAGGGCCAAATAATGATATTATTGTTATTTTTCTTAACATTTTCAAAACTCATGGATTAACTAAATATCATTTATTGAATAAATTGTTTAAAATTTATTAAAATAAAATTAGGTATATTATATATCTAAGGAGATTTAAAACTCATTATTCCATTCCTCCACAATATTTATTATTCCTTGAGTAATGTCTATTTATTTTTACAAATAAATATCACTATATTTTTCACTAACAAATAAATAATTATTATATGTTCTAAATAGAAAATAATATATATTAAATATTATAATAGAAAATAATCATTCAAATTACTAGTGATTGAATATAAAAGATCAATCTAAAATGAATAATTTTTAAATAATGTATGCGAATAATATATTCAAAACATGTTAAATCAAAATAATATTTTATTGAGGTTTTGGATAAACATAGTGTTTAACTCTCTTGGCCTATTTCTTAGTGGGATTAGGTAGAGTCTCCCAAAGTCCAAGGATAACATCTAGATACATGCAAAGGTACTATGATGAACCTGACCCTCATACCCTCTCAAACTGGTAGCCAACCCATGTTTTCTTATACGTGGAGGGCATTCAAGATCTATATGGGTTGTAGAATAACACTCTGGCATCAAATAACAATCGTAGGGGATGATTTTTCCCAACTTAAAGTATAAAATAAGAATTATATACATATAATGAAAGAAATTGTATAAGAAAATATGAATATAAAAATCATAATAGATAGAAAAATATATAATTTATACAACTAAATTGGTAGCAAAATAATATCTAAGGGACAAGTCTAACTACAAAGGATAACAAAACTAAAATAGCTAATCCAACAGTCTATATGTGATAACATGGAAAAAATAACACCATATCACCACCATCTACCCAATCCTAACTAATATAAATCCTCATTACCTCACTGTGGATCTTTTTCTTTACCTACATTAAAATATATAACAAGTTATGTGCACTGCTGAAGGGGTGCACAAGGTGTGATCTAATAAGCTAAACAGGATCCAACCCAAGTGTTACGTATGAAGTCAATTTACAATAATCCAAGCATGATAAAATTTAAAGAAATAAAGGAATGATAAACAATTTAATAGTTTTAGATCAAAAGAAAGAAAAAATAATTTAATTTCCCCTTTTTCCACATTTCCAAAATAATGTAAGGAAATTAGTTTCAAATTCTTTCACATATATTATAATAACCCTGACCCTAGTAACCCGGAGGATATGCATTAATTTATTACATTGGAATAGATATAATATTAAAATCCTAAAGGACTAGATAGTTTAGAAGTCTTGGAAAATATGATTACAAATATGATACCAATTTTACATTGGTAATAGAAGATAAAACATAATACATAAAAAAGATAAAAAATTTAATCCTTGGAAACTCATTAAAATATATATTCTTCAAAACCTGGGGAAGGGAAAAAATAAGAGTGATGTCAAATGATCAGTAAGGTTTAAGTATAGTGGAAGCTTACTTGAATAAATAATTCATAATCAATATGTCATGTTAAGATAACTAAATACACACATGCAATTTAATAAATAAACATTTTCACTATATGAATCCATCAATATTATCATAGTGAGAATATCATGGATAATAAATAACTTAATTTCTAATGAAATTATTAATTATTGGATTTCATGTTCCCCAGTCACATAATACCTTTACCATCAAGATAGTTTAATCTTTATGGGTAAAAACCCATTTAATTTGTCTAATTTAATCATCTCATGAGACTACTGATGCATCAAGGGGATTTTCTATATACAGTCCCCAACCATTCTTTCATATAAAATGAATTAATTATATATAAAATAATTGATTTAATTTATTAATTCATATTCATTATCAACAAATACTGATATTCAGTAAATGATATGGATTAAATATTATTTCCTCAGTTAATCAAATCACTTTCAGAGTAAAAATTGTATATAAAATGTTATACAACTTAGGAAAAAATAATATCCATGATATAAGAAATATTTATATTTAAGATAAATAAAATTTTCAATGAATTGGGATGATAATTAAAACAAATTGGAAGTATATACACCAATTAAAAAAATTAGGTTTGTAATATTAAAATATGCCTCAATGAAGTTAAATTGAGATGAAGTCCCTTACAAAGATCATATTGTTAATCAGATGAATTAATTATTTATATTCACTATAAATAAATATAAAACAAGTGAAAATACAGCATGGTATAATTAAAATACCTCTAACACATTACATTATCATAAAATAATCAATAAGGTAGAAGTTTAACCCAATGAATGAAAATATAGTTAAGAAATCTCATACCACTTGTAATCAATCAAATCGTTTACACCGTAAAACTAACAATTATCAAATTAAAAATTAAATACCATGAAGATAAGTATATTTATGGTATGTTTTATAAAAGTTTATTATACAAATCACACAAAATAAATATGTGGTAATTAAGCCATATATCTCACATGAGAAACCCTTACCCCATGCCTCCCTTTAGTGTATAATTATTTAAAATCTTTTATAATTTTTTAAATTATTTTATTAATTATTTAATTAATTATATAAATATTTATAATAACTTATATAATCATTTTATAAAATATTACCACTTGTTCATTAAACACATTTCATTATTTTTATTGTTTTAGGTGTGTTTGTTTCATCGTCACTTTATTTACGTGTAATTATGGATTTTCTTTCCAAATGGAAAAATCCAAAAAAATGAAATGAAATGGTATTAATGAACTTATTTAATTTTAAATGGTTCCATTTTTTTATTTCATACATTAGTATTATTAATTTGATGAAATTTTAGTGACAAATGTTTAGTTATTTTTGGCAGTTTTCTGGAGATAATGAATTAGATTCATTTTAGTTAATATTATGTCTATAAATTAATTATTGAACATGAAATAATTTATAATATACATATTAAATTATTATTTATACATAATAATAGTATTGTGTACATACATGAATATTATAATGGAAATCAAACAAAACCATTATTCACGAATGTGATTAACCAGCATAATTAGGACAGTAGTTTAGTTTTTTTGAATTAGATGGGGTAATAAATGGGATATATATAATATATTGAAATATAAACATAAAATTACAATATATACAATATTATGGAGTTATTATTCCATGATGTATGATACAGCTGAGGAAAAATAGAATAATAATATAAAATAAGCGAGGTGGTTTTAGAAAATTACCTCTTGAATATCCCCTCCTTGAAGGACCCCTTAAAGACCATGGAATTGGTCTTTTGGTGATAAAAACAGCACTTTTACATGGTTAGGGTGGATAAGAGAGGCTGTTTTAGATATTTTGATATATTTATTGTTTTTTAGTATAAATGAGGTGGTGATGGGTGGTATTTTCACTCGAGGAGAGGTGGTTTTATGTGGTTTAATAATGATTATTTTATAATTAAAGCCAATCACAATGAGGTGGAATTAATTTCAAAAATTCAGATGATAATTAATATTTTAATGGGTTTTTAGGTTCTATAAACACATAAAGACCATTAAATATTATTGTTTTTATTTATTTTAATCCTTTACATTTTAACATTAACTAGTCTCATTATTTTACCTATACTACATTTAAATATTTCTTTTTACCGTGGTAAATTTTTTATTCTTAAAATTAAGTTGATAATACAATATAATTTTTGCCTTATTATTCCAAATATTAAATCAAATTTACCTAATTAAATTCCCAGAAATTATAAAAAATATTTTCAAGATTAATCCTGTATATGGGATAAGAATGAGGGTTTTTTAAAGTGAAAATGTTCAATAATTCAATGAGTTGTTATATATAAATTAAATATAAAAATTATTACAATAACATAAATTAGATAAATAGATTTATAATTGATCTAATTTTACTTTTAAAAAAATTAAAAATATAATTTAACATTATAAATTATTCCGATGAAAATTAAATTTTTAATTAAAATGAAGTATTTTTAACTATTCATCAAAAACAAAACCTATTAGAAAAAACCCAAAATTAAACCTAACACAATTTTGACATTAATATTTAAAAAATAAATTTATATTTTTGAATAAAATTATAAATGTTTCAAAATTTGGTTTAAAAACAACCTCTCCATCAAAAGGTGAAAAAACTACCTTTAAAAAAATATATTTTTTTGAATAAAATTGAATTCATACTTATCTTAAGCCTATAAAACATATAATATTAATTTAAATAATTTTTTTTGAATATATAAAATATAAATTTCATTTATAACTTTCACTAATAGTGATTAATTTTATTTATTAAGATAAAATGTCATTTTAGGTGTAAAAATAGTTTTTTATAAAAAACGCATCCTTTTCATTAAATTTGTTTTTATTTTCATTTATAATTAATTGGTAACAAAATAATTCATTTTATAAAAATGTGTAAACATTATTTTGATAATTTATTTAATTTAATTCAATCTATATATTCCAACAGTTAGGTGATAATAGTCATTTTAAAATAATAGTATATCACGATTTGGTTAAGCTCAGTTTGGTGTGAAATTTTTTTCATATAAGAGATGAAATTTAAGAAGATACATACTATAAAATCCATGGGTGTTACATTCTCCAATACTTTAGTAATTTCCCTCCTCTAAAATTATAAATTTCATTTTGAAAATCAATGGTTGGTACTTGAAAATTCATTTTTAGTAAACCCACATCATAAATAGGGTTATTAAAACATCCTGTTTATAAGAAGAAAATTTGAAGTCGCCACAAAATTAGGTTTTATAATAGGGTAAAATTAGTGGGAAATTAAAACCTATACATGGAAGAGAAATATAACTATCATATTTTAAATGAGTGTGATATAGAACATGTTCATAAGAAAGTTAATCATTACAAAACCACAAATCTTTTATCGGTTAAAAGGCCATTGAATTATCAAAACAAAAGGTAAACAGATAACGTTTTTGTTCCAAAATAATTTTCCTAGATTTGAGAGATAATTTTACAATCCAGATAGTCACTTGAGAAAATAAACATACTTTATTAATTTCCATTCCATAAGTATAATATAATTCTATGGTTATACTTTAACCTATTTTCACTTCATCTCTTATAGAATGAAATCAATGTTCACAATGAATTTTTTATTTCTAAGAACTATATTAAATCATAAGATCCACAAGTAATTCCTTCAACCTTTAAATGTTTTCTGAAACAAAAATGGTTATCACATGGTATCCAATATAATATAGCAGAATTTAACCAAAAATAATAATATACAATGTTTAATTTAATTCATTACATAAGTAGTTAATTTTATGACTTGTCCAAAATAAATCTATCCAAATTAAGAGTCCAAAATATTTTTAAGGGAAGTCAGTAAATTTCCAAAATTAACATAGAATTAAATTACATAAAGAATATATTGTATCTCTTTTTTCACATATCAAATATATGAATACCTTGATCATCGTAAAACTTTAATGTAAACATTCCCTCTTACAAATACATAATAAATAAGTACTTCAGTACAATCCTTATATATTCCATGATACTTATAACTTGAATATCATTGATTAAATACTTTTACAACATAATTCTTGAATCCAAAAACCCAAATACTTTAATTATTCTACATCAACTATAGTAACAACATAATCTTGACCTTGACCACATTGATTATTCTATGATATATTCCCATGATGATTTGGGTAATCATTTTCATAGTGTCTCATCTTATTACAGTTTAAGTATTTCACATTTATATATTATTTATTTCCCTTTAAATTATGAGTATTGTGACCTTTCTATCCATACTTTTAAAAAATTCTCATTCACATTAGTCAAGTATTTGGGTGTTTCTTTTCATAATTATCACATGTGGGAAAATACTTCTCTCCCTTTTTCCCTTTATTCATCTCTTACTCCACCATTTTTATCTTATCTTGATTTACCTTAATGTTGTAATACATAGAAAATTATTTCTCTATCTTGATAAAAAATGGTATTATATCTTCATTTGATAAGAAATTTTTAGAGACCAGTTCCCTTAGGAAGAATGGATTTAAACCATCAATGAAATGATCAATTTTACTCTTTGGTTTACGTATGTAGTTCATAAAATTCATTTGTAATCTTGTAAAGATAGCTTCATACTTGCTAATATTTTAATCATCATTTTGTCTCAGACTCAATAATTGGCACTCCATATATTCTTGTAGATAGAGTGGAAAATATTTTTCCAATAAAAGTTTATTAAGATAATTCCATTCCATGTTTTCTATTTACTCATCCCACTTAGTGTTTTGAATCAATACCCACCATTTATATTCATGTCCATATATGAAATAAATTACCATGAAAACCTTCTCTCTTTTTATACTTCCCAAAATCAGAAAACTATTCTCTAAAGAATGTATACATTACTAATCTATAAATGGATTTTTAGTTCCATTGAATGATGGAGGTTGTTGTTGCATAAAGTGGTCTAACATTGTTGTGTTGTGTTGTGGATCTGGATTCTTTATTTGGGAAAGGGTATTTCTCATAACCTGAGTCAGATATCCCAATATAGTTATAATTTTTTCATCCCCAGCTCTAGTCAAAACTCCATCTTTAGATTCAACACCATTATCTATCCTAGGAGTACAATCCCTACATAGATTGTTCACTGATTGGGTTCTCATTCCTTCCTTGAGGATCCATTTTAAAATACTATAATACACAAGATTTGATCATACAATTATGAAACATAATGAATAATATCAAAAATTAATTAACATAAACTAATCTCTAAATCAGAAATTTTGTTTCAATGGGGGTATTTCCATATTATATTATAGGTTTTCGTTATCTAATCTATATTTTCAAAAATATAGTTCTCAATGTTTCTCCTAAATGTGATATGATTCCAACTGTAATGACCTTGACCCCAGTAGCCAAGAGCTGATTTTATACGTTATTACATTGACATAGATAACAGATTTAAATCTTAAAGGACTGAATAGTTTAGTAGTTTTGGAAAACTAGCTTATATACATGATTTCCATTTTACATTGGGAATATCAGATAAAACATAATACATAAAAAAATCTAGTAAACTGCAACCTTGAAAACTCATTCAATGATACCTTCTTAAAAACCTAGGGAAAAGGAAAGAAATAAGTGTGATATTAAATGCTTAATAAGGGTTATGTACATTTTAAGATAACTTGAATCAATAATTCATAGTCAATATGTAAATGTAAGATAACAGAACACGCATATTCTATTTAGTCCATAGACTTTTACACAATCTGAACCAACATATAATTTCATATTAAAAATTTAATGGATAAAAAATGATTGAATTCTTAATGAAATTCATAATTTTTGGATGTCATATTTCTTAAGCACATAATACCTTTACCTTGAAGACCTTTCATAAGGAATATTAATATTTATGGGTAAAAACACAAATAATTTGGAAAATTTATTCATCTCTTGATACTACAAATGCATCAAGGGGGTTTTCTGTATATGGTCCCCACCTATACATTCATGTCCAAAATAGTCATTATATATTTAATAGTTTTTTTAATTTATGATTAAATATTAAATATAAACAAATATCCATATTGAGTAAAAGATACATATTTAACATTATTTCCCAATTTAATCAAATCACTTTCAAAGTAAACACCATATATAAAATGGTATACGACTTAAGAAATAGTCATATCCCTGATAAAATAAATATGGGTATTTAAGATAAATGAAATTTTCAATGAATGATGATCATAAATAAAACAAAGGGGAAGTATATACACCAAAAAATAAATTAGGTGCATAATATTAAAATATTCCTCCAGAATACAAAGGTCATATCATTAATAAATTGAATCGATTATGTGTAATCACCATAAATCCATGTAAAAAATTGGAAATACAACATGAGATAATAAATATTTATTTCACAAACAACCTTATCATGACATAATCAATAAGGTATAAGTTTTTCCCATTTCATGAAAATTGAGTTAATAAATCCCTTACCACTTGTAATCAGTCAAATCATATAACCCATAAAAGTAGTAATTATAAAATGAAATGTTAAATACCATAAAGATAAGTATATTTAAGATATTACATATCAAAGGTTTTTATACACACCACACAAAATAAATAAGTGGTGATTAAGAAATATATCTCACAGAAGTAAAAGTTATATGGGAAACCCTTACCTCACTCTTCCCTTTAGTGTATTATTCTTTAACCTCATGTAAAATGTTTTAAATAATGTTATTAATTAATTAAAGAACTATATTAATATTTATAATAAGTTATATAATTATTTTATAACATATTAACACATTTTAATTAATAATATTTCATTATTTTCTTTGTACTAGGTACGTTCATTTCAGGGATTCATGGTCTGTTCATTTGTGTAAAATTATGGGTTTTCTTATTCAATGGAAATAAAACTTAAAAAGTGAAATGAAATGGTATTAATGAAATAAAATATGTTTAAATGGTACCATTTTTTTCCTTTCATTCATGAGGATTATTCATTCGATAAAATGTTAATAATAAATGTTTAGTTTATTTTTGGTGGTTTTCTAGACATTAGGAAGCAATTTCATTTTATTTAATATTATGTAATTATATTAGGTACAAAACATTAAAAAAGTTTTAATATAATTATAAAAATATTATTTATCAATAATAACTGTTTTATTACCATTTATGAAGGTGGTAATGGAAAATGAACAAAATAATAATTTACAAAGGCGCTTAACAGGCATAATTTGGACAATAGTTTCATTTCATTGAATAAGAGGGGGTAATAAAAGGAATAGATATAATATATTCCATTATAAACATAAAATTTCAGTATATAAAAGTTTTTTAGTTATTATTCCATTATATATTATGAATTTTAGGAGAAATTAAAGGAAGAGAAGAATATAAGAGAGGTTGTTTGAGAAATTTACCTCTTGAATATCACCTCCATAAAGGATCCCTTAAAGACCTCGAAATTTGTATTTGGGTGATACTAGGAGAACTTGGATATTGATAGAGTTTACCGGATAGGTTTTGAAAGATATTTATAGATGTTTAAGTCTTTTCAATAGAAATTTGGTGGGGATGTGTGGTATTTAATCATGAGGATGGGTGGTTTTAAGTGATTAAATAATGACTATTTTATAATTAAAGTCAACCACATTGAGGTGGAATTAGTTTCCACGATTTTGGATGATAATTTATGTTTTTAATTATTTTTTGGTATGATAAAAAAATTAACCAACCATTATATTTTGTATTTGTTAGGCATTTTAAGCCTTTACATTTTAACTTTAACAGAGCTCATTATTTTACATATACCGCATAAAATCTTTTTCTTACCATGTTAATTTTTCCCTAAATATGAAAATTGACTTAAAAAATAATTTTGACCATATAATGACATATATTTAATCTATTTTATCAAATTAAATTCATATAATTGGAAAATATGGATAAAAAATTACTCCCATAGACCGGAGGAGAAAACAGGTTTTTAAAGCGAAAATGTTCATCAGTTTAATGAGTTTTTATATCTAAATTAAATATAAAAATAATTACAATTAATTAAATTGGATTATTTTGTATACAATTTATCTAATTTTACATTAAAATATTTTAAATATATAATTTAACTTAATTAATTATTTAGATGAAAATTCAATTTTCAATTAAATACTAAATTTTTAACTATTCATAAAAAATGATTCTTATTAAAAAATACCATTGTCTCTATAATATAATTTTTAAATTTAAATATAAAAAATGTTGTTTTTTGTCAAATAAAATTTATAAAAGTTTCAGATTCTGGTTTTAAAACAAGTAGTCCATCAAATGGAAGAAAAACGGCCTTTAGAAAAATAAAGCTTTAATGATTAAAATTAGATATATTCTTATCTTAAGACTATAAAAATTATTAGATAAATTTAAAATCATGATTGAATATATAAAATATAAATTTTATTAAGATATTTCAATATTAGTTATTAATTTAATTTTTTAAGATAAAATTCCATTGTGGGTAAAAAAGATAGTTTTTTATAAAAACACATCCTTTATATTCAATTGGGTTTTATTTTAATTTCAAATTAATTGGTAACCAAAGAATTAATTTTATAAACATTTTAAAAATATATTTTCATAATTTAGTTAATCTCATTAATTCCCTCCATTATAACGGCTAGGTGCTAACAGTCCTGTTAAAATAATAGTATATCACGGTTCGTTTAAAATTAGTGTTGCATGAAACATTTATTATGGAAGAGATTAAATTTAAAAAGTGAAATACCACAAAATCTTGGGGTGTTACATATATAAAATGAGATTTATCCTAATAAAAAAATCATGTATCAAGTATCATATAAAATCCATGGTAGTACAAGAGAAATAGTAGAATCCAAAATAGCCTAAACCAACCAAATCCCAAGTATCATCATACCAAGTATCGTAATAGGCCAGGATAGCTTGAACACTCAAATCCCCCACATAGTCAATCAAAAATACCTCAGGATCAAAGATATATTCATCAAATATTTTAAGTATAGGAAGACTCCATTAAATGAACCTACCAATAGTTTCTATGAAGTCCCTAGAGAAATAGGCCTATAGAACAGAGGAATACCCTATGTATGACCCCCCTGACAGTATTAATGGAAAATACCTATTACTAAACTTTTCACCTAGGTACCCAAGGATTCACATGTTATCTATTTTCCAAACCATTTCATTCAAACCATTTTTGAAAATCATTTCATAAAGACCATTTCACACTATTTTGAAAATACCATTTCATTTATCAAAACTAGGTGAAATCCATACCTTATCAAAACCCCTTTTCCACACCAATAGATCCTTCAATAAAACAAGAAAAATCATTTTAAAAAACAATTTATAAAAAAACAATGTAATGCAGTTCATACAACATAGGCTAGAGATGGAACCACCTACCTCAAACTCGGGTCTTACACACCCACAAAAAAGATCTATCAACGAGAGGAAACACAATGATAAAAATTGATGCCCTAGAATAAATCTACAAATATCAAATTTTAGTCAACAAAAAAAGTTTTATTGTATAAGACAAAACACAACATACCTCAAAGAACACAAACCTACCGCACTGTAATCAAAAAAGGATCATCCCTTGGAAAAAGATCATATGACAGATTCATAAAGGAATCAAGAGAATCATCATCTCATATAAACGGATCCAATAGCATAATGAAATGGTTTTTTCTGTGATCAAACTAAAAAAATAAATAGAAAGGATATCTTACTCATAGATATGTAACATAACTAACCTTATGATCCAACAATGAATGAATCAATATGGAATGAATGAATGTTCCCTAAATCTCTAGTTGAGAGCTCTGGGTCGAGAGGGAAGAGGGATGAAAGAGGGTGACTAAACAGATCAGACGTGTAATACCCTAAATTCCCAACTCATGATATTAATATGGAATATATTCCCATTACAAGTTATGTAATCCATGGGGTCAATATACAACAAAAACCCATTTCATTTTTACAAAATATTGATATTTTAACAATTACATGCTGTGTAATATTTACTCTACATGTAACCATTCACAATGTATAATCAAATAATGACATGATACTGGTGATCAAATACACAACCTA
Source organism: Viscum album (assembly GCA_963277665.1). Lineage (NCBI taxonomy): Eukaryota > Viridiplantae > Streptophyta > Magnoliopsida > Santalales > Viscaceae > Viscum > Viscum album. Next base: position 370,241,895 of record OY728146.1, read on the forward strand.
TAAAATAGTTACATTACATGTAATCACCTAACGGACTAGAAAAACTATATATTCTTAAAAAAACCTCAAACCAACTTGGGAATTCTCCAAACTCAAGGAGAAACCTCCAAATCCATTACACATTTATACACGTACTACATTAATTGAAACATACATACATCCATGAAATTTATGCCATTTTAACTATTATATGATCTTCATCCTTGGTTATCTCAAGATGCACTGAATTAAAGACAAAAACAAATAAATTAATGGGAAAATATATGAAAATGGTAATGGGATGTTGCAAACGTCCCTCCATAATATTGTCTATCACCCTAAAGTAATTTGGAAGAATTAAGTCTTCTAGATAGGTGAGACCACTAGTCCTTCATTAACAAATTATGATACCAAGTCTCATGAGAATATGATATGTTCATCCATAACACTATGACTAAGAGAATTGAATTACTACACAAGACTTTATCTTAAGATTCAATGATTTGTACTTTCCAATCCACAATTGAAACATCTGTAACAAACTCAATCACATCCCAAATCAGAACATCAGAGGGATTAATATGGTATTTACCAAACTATGATATATGGAAAACATCATGAATTCAAGTTAATTGAACTATAAATGGAAACAAATAATAAAACTTCCCAATTCTCTCAGTGACCTTAAATGGACAAACATATCATAGAGCCAACATTCCATGTTTTCCATGTTGATTGTGACTCAACCGATTAGAGAATTTTAGGAAACCCCAAACACCTATAGAAAAATCCAAAGGATGATTTTTCTAATCTGAATAATATTTCTTCCAACTCTGAGCTCTAACCAAACACTAACATATGTCCTGAATCATCACAGACATATCATGAACCAAACATGGTCCCAATAAAGATGTGTGTCCACCTATTCCCAAAAAAAATAGATGCTCTAAATTAGTGTCCATACAAAGACTCAAATGGATCCATTATGATAAAATAATGATAATTATTAGTATGAGAATACATAATAAGTCCCAAATTCCTATCCCAAGATCCACAAAAATACAATACATAGGCATGCACCATATCCCGCAGGATCTAAATAGCATGATTCACCATTCAGTATTTAGGTGGATGATATATTTTACTCAACCTGAACTGAGCCCCAATGCCTCATGGAGACTCCTCCAAAACCCCAAAGTAAACCAAGGATCCCTATCTAAAATAATGGTAGAAGGACCCCATGTAACATCACAATCCCTTATACATACATCTTACCTAGATCTTCATATTTGTCAGTGTCCCTACTCAAAACAAAGTGAGATGAATTTTTCAACCAATCAATCAACACCCATATAGAATTCTTCCCTTAGGTAGACTATGATAATCTAAAAAAAATACATGGAAACCATGTCTCATTTCCAAACTGGCACCAGAAGAGGTTCGAGAAAACCAGAAGGTCTCAAATACCCTACCTTTATTGATTTTATGGTGTTACAATGGGACACATAATTAGAAATGTCACAATTCATACCCAAACACAAGAATAATTATATTTATTTATAATAAATATTCATTTTAATTGAATGAATTACCCATGAATAACTATAAAAATAAAAAAACTAAGATCCTCACGGATGTTGGGATGAAAAACCAGTCTCTTAAATGCATAATAACATCTGAAGATAGAGACCAATAAGAAACAGTCTCACCACTATATAGGTTTTGTCGAATTCCTTTGAACTCCCAATCATATTATTGACTCCTCAAAAAAGACTCAAGGATATATGATGTGATATAAATAATATTCATAACCATACCTGAAATTTTCCCCTAAGAATCCTGATGAAAATGAGTGAAAATCCCCATAAGGTTCCACCTTCCATCAATTCCAAAATGGCCTGTGGTGGTATATTCCTACTAAGAGTGTCTTCAACAGCATCCCCCATCCCTGAGGTGTAAGTAATTTCTATGTAAAATGACTTAAAGTATTCAATTCACAACCTTTATATGAGATTTAAGTCTTTTTGAGGAAATATATAGCTCAGAATCTTATGGTCGGAAAATACCATGAACCTATCCCCGAAAATAGAGTGTCGCCAACACTTAAGCACATGAATAACCATGGAATGTTATAAATCATGAGTGGTTTTATTCATCTCATGTGGTAGAATCTATAAAGAGTTGTAAGATACCACATGATTATATTACATAATCACACCACCCAAACTAGGAATAAAATCATATTAGAAAACCACATGCCCCTTACATGGCTTAAGTAAGATCATAATAGGAGCCGATGTCAGAATTATTTTCAACTCATCAAAATCTAACTGACACTCTTCATCCCATATTACTTCAACAAATTTCCTAGTAAGTGTAGGAAAAGGTGTTTCCAAATTTAATAAATCCTTAACAAACCATCAATACTATCCAATAAGGCCAAAGAATCTATAAATTATAAATATGGTTTGTGGTTCTTCCTAAGAATATACAGCCTTCACCTTCTTAGGAACAACTAATAAGCCATGACCCAAAATCATGTTCCCTAATAAATTTACTTCTTGGATCCAATAATTTAATTTGGAAAGATTTTCATATAAATGGTGACTCCTCAGGATTTCCCAAACCAACTTCTAATTGTTTTAGTGCTTGTGATCTCATCTTTAATAAAGAAAAATATCATCCTTAAACACAACCAAAAAAGTGTCATGATACTGATGGAAAATATGATTCCTAAAATCCATAAAAAATATAAAATGGTTAATCATATCAAATAACCCCACTAGGTATTTATAAAGGTTGTACATAATCTTAAAATATGTCTTCGGTACACAGGCTTCGAAAATCTAATATGCTAAGAACCCAACTGATGATTGATATTCAGAAAAAAAAAAATTACCCCCTTAACTGATCAAAAAAATCATCCAGATAAGGTAAATGATACATATTCTTAATTTTCACCCAGTTCAAATTCCAATAGTCCACACACAATATGAGTGAACCATCTAACTTTTTGTAAAATTTCTCTTGGCTTCTTAAGGTGAAATACTAAGGAAAATAAAACTCTTCACCATTAGATCATCTAATTGAATATTGAGCTCTTTTATCTCTAATGGTTCCATATGACAATAATGTATTTAAATCAGCTGCATACCTAGCATAAGTCTAATCATAAAATCCACCTCCCTTTCTAGAGGAATCCTAGATAAGTATTTTCAGAAAATGTTAGGAAAATTTTGAATAACAATTAGAAGATCAAAAATATAAGAAACATCATTGGTATCATATGATGTTGTAAAAAAAATTAAACTCTATGATGGATGTTCCAACATGACCAGACCTTATATCCTACTCTCCCTAAACACCTATGATATTCCATAAGTCATAAGAAATGATACATACCAATGATAACAATCAACCTCATCATGATATGAAATAAGAAAATCCATCTCGTTGATGATGTCAAAATGATCCATATTGAGAATAAGAAAATCATAGACTAACTCATCATCATCTATCGATAGCACACAATAAGGACACTAAAACCTCCACTCATTCCTCTTACTAATTGGTGTTTCTAACTCCATGAAAAATTACATGAGCTCTATCATAAGTTTATGAATATCAATAAAATGGCCAAATATAAATGAGTGGGAAGCACCAAAATAAAAATAAATCAATCTCTACTTAAGATGAAATAAATATACTACCTATCACTATCATTGGAATTGTATCCACCTCCACTAGAAACTCATCTAAATCATGAATTTTCTTCAATCATAAGTCATGTGGTTGGAGCCCTATAGTCTTTGAACCACTTGACTATGCAGCGATATCCTTTCAATCTAATGATTATTGACTATATGAAGGCGTATACATAGGCTGATAGAAATTATAAAGATGGACATAACATCCCCAACTATTACACATATTTGTAGATGAAGTAAATTAATGCCTTTTTTGAACCATGGAACACTGATAGCAAGCCAATAGAACACTAAGAAATGTAGTTGAAGGTGAATAGGAGGCATGTCACTGAGAACCACCTCCACCACTCCTATGATGATCTTTATACTTTATTTTCCCCCTTGTGTTCCACTGAAGCTACCACTTGGTGAACAATAATGGGAATAATATCCAAAAATTCATGTTATATTCATATCTTCCATCATAATCATGTCCACTATCTCCACATATGTCTAAAGCATCATCATAAATTCTTATGATTGAATATCTAGTCACAAACCCTATAGGTACTTCTGAGCATTAAACTAGTTATTCTTTATAAATTATGCTGAAATATAAACCAGATATTCTAATATATTAATGTATGATAACACCAAATTCTCTCTCTCCTTCAAAGAGAGGAACTCTAGATACTTCACCATCATCAGTGACTTAGAAAAAAACTATTGGTAGTGGGGAGTCTTGAAACCCATCCATTCCAAGCCCACACACCTATCAACGTGTACCATGGTATCCCACCATCACTTTATAAGACCCCCAAGTTTTAATGACACACACTTTTCCTTGACACTCTACAGTGTATCTAAAATGTCAAAAATCAAATCAATCATTTCAAGACAGTCATCCACCTCTTGAGGTTCATTCATACTTTTAAAGGATGGTGTATTCTCATGTAATAAATAATGTGATTGATCTATGTCTCCAAACATTGATGCACCTCAATGAATGCATTCTATAAATTTGTTACATTCTGGCCGATATCTTGAATAGCTCGCAGAATAACCTCAATAATATTTTGATCTATAGGCAGATTCCCTTATGGAGTATCAACTGAACCCTCTCGTGGAACCCATGGAAGATGTCTCATAGGAATAATGCTTCCTATAGAAATAGAAGAAATTATTAGATAATATATTGATCTCATTTCATACCAAAATCCATAAGAAAAAATTGATATTATGATAAATAACAAAAATAGGAGACACACATCCCAACATCCCAAGGTAACTTGAGCCCAGTTACAAAAAGAGATGGCCAAGAACTCATAAAAACCCATCTCTCAAGTCCCGGCCATCCTATATATAGTCCACTAAATGACCCAAGATAAGTAATCTTGAGGATAGACCCCCTTTGATACCAAATAATGACGAACCTGAGCTGTATAACCTCTCAAACCAGTACCCAACCTAAGTCGTCACATACTCAAAGGGAATTCCTTATCCCCATGGGCTTCTGACTAACACTTGGGCATCAAACAACAACTATAGGGAATGATTTCACCCAAAATTATGACATATATACATATATAGAAATAAATAGTGGGATAAAAATGAATATATACTTCATAATATATAGCGAATAATAGAAGTGATACAACTGAAATGATTATAAAACAATATCCAAGATATAAGTCCACCTGTAAAGGACAACAAAAATAAAATAGTTACTCCAACATTATCCATAGGATAGAATGGGAATCTTCCCACAATCTCTCCACCAAGTACCCAAAACTATTTGGTATAAAATCTCGTCACCTCACTACGTTTACTTTCCTTTCGCTACGTCAAAATACATACCAAATTCTATTCACCACCGATGGGGTGTGTGCGGTGTTTGATAACAAGTTCAGTAGTATCTCACCCAGGTGGTCCATATCAAGACTCTATACAATAATCCTAGAATTCCCATATTTAAATAAAATAATTCTTGATAAAAAATTTAATAGTTGTACATAAAATACATCAAAAAAATAAATTTCCCCCTTTTCCACATTTCCACATTTCCAAAATAAATTAGTAAAATTAGTTTCAAAGCACTTCACATATTTCAAATATGATATACGAAAACAAAACCAAGAATGTATAAAATATCATATCAAATACAAGGTAGAATAACATAAATATTACAAGATAAAATATCCCAAATCATCCAAAGTATAGGTAACATCATTCCAAAATACTCACTTGGTTAGGATAGAGGAAACACTCATACCCCAGCATAAACAATTGTACATGCATCAAAATCATAAATATATGTATTAAATCTAGGTAGTAGAGAAACACCCCAAAAAATGAATATTCCAATAGTTTCTATAAAATACTGAGAAAAAAAGTCATATAGAGTAGAGGAACAATCCATGTGTGAACCCATCGATAGTATCAATGGACAAAGCCTATTAATAAACCTTCAACCTATGTACCTAAGGATTCCCATGTGCTCTATTTTCAAAAACATTTCATTAAAACCATGATTTGAAAAATATTCCAAAGAAACCATATCACAATGTTTTGAAAATACCTTTTCATTTACCAAAACTAGGGGAAAACCATATTTTATCAAACAAACCTTTTCCACACACACATATCAATCTATCAAACATGAAAATTTATTTTATAAATTTTTTTATAAAAAACAAAGAAATGTAGTTCATCCAATATAGGCTATATACAGAACCACTTATCTCAAACTTGGGTTTCATATTCCAGCAAAGGGATCCACAAAAAAGAAGGTACACATAGAAAAACATAAGTCTTTAGAATCAATTTACATATCTCATAATTTATTTAATAAACAAAATAGTTTACAGATAAGACAAATCACAACACACCTCAAAGAACACACACCCACCACAATGCAACCAATAAGGGATCGACCCCCAGAACAAGATCACATAAATAATCAAGAAATAAATCAAGAGAATAATCATCTAAGATCAATGGATCCAATATCACAATGCAATAGGACTACCATGACCAAAGGAAACAAAGTAACATAAATGATATAATAATAATAGAGATTTAGAACAACTACCATGATGATCCAATATTGAATGAATCAATCCAGAATTAATGGAGGTTCAAAAAATCATTAAGGAAGATCTCTAGCTCGAGAGGGAAGAATGATGTAATAAAATGAAAAGAAAAATCATACGTGTAGTGCCCTAAAATCTGAAATCATTATTATTACACGGTGTGTAATCCTATTACACGTCGTGTAATCCATGAGGTCCATATAATATGAAAAACTCATCACCTATTTATAAAAACTGATCTTTTAACAATTACACAGCGTGTAATATTTACACAGTATGTAACCATTCACCCTGTGTACTCTTCTCATGACATGATCCTAGAAATCAAATAGATTACGTGTAACCAGTTAAATGGCATTTAATCACCAAGAAGACTACAGAAACTACATATTCATTACAAAAACCTCAAACCAACATGGGTTTTATCTGAACTCAGGGAGAACCTTTCAAATTCAATACACATTTATACCCAAACTCCATTAATTAAAACAAACATACATCCCTGAACTTTAGATCATTTACCATATAGATTCTATCTATCATCAAGATTACCAAGACATGCCCAATTAAAGATTAAAACAAGTAAAGAGATGGGTAAATACTTTAAAGACAGTAATGGGATTTTATAATTACCCATTGATACATCAGTTAATGTCACAATGACATGAAAAATCATAATATTTATTAATATAAAATATAATATCTTTATCATTGTATCTTTAATGAAGTAGGTCGAATTATTATGTCATTAACTTATGTGCTTGATGTATCTTTCTTTGAATATTCTAAAATGAACCTCCCCATGGAACACCATAGAAATGGATTCATTTAGGTTTTTCAATTCCCCTAAAAGGCCCCAAGATATCTACTTATTCTAAATAATTTATGGTAAAAATAATTTCTCGTATTATTCATTACTTAAATATCACACATGACGTACCCCATATAAGTTATTTTTCCACAACCAAATGTCATCATGGTTTTTATCAATACAATAAACTAAGAGAATAATAATATCAATTAATAATAATGATAGTGTCTAAGGATCAGTATAAGTTCCCATTGATATGAATATATAATGACACATATAAATGGGTATTTCCTACCGGTGAGTTATATTCTCAAAATCTGATACACTGGAAATGACCAATACACCAAGAGAAGGTGCCTCAAATTCCTATGAATCTCCACCCATGATAGCTTGTATCACTCAAGTCCCATAAAATGATATCACTAAACTATAAAACATATATTTTAGAATATTACCATAGAAGTTCTAGGTCCTCATAATAGTGGAATTTTTTTACAACATTTAAATCTGATAGTTTCCCTTAATACATTATCCCAAAATATGTATTGAAGAAGAACAATAATGATCTCATATTTTTTAATAATATTTGAACCTATTAATATAAGTAATTATAAAATACATAGAATTTGGTTCTATGGCACTAAATATAACACTTATATCATGAAATCCTCTCACAGAAATTCCTCGTATTCCAAACTATTGATAATTCTAAGTTTTCTTCTCAGTAATCCCTTTGAATTTTACTGGTGACTTATATATAAAATCTCCTCATGTTGATTTATTCTTTATATTTATATCACTATCATATATACCTTGATAGAATAAAAATACAAAATTATTCCCCCAATATCATGGTGAGGGAATATTTCACACAACTTCTAGAATATTTCTCAATACTAATAAATAATATCTCCCAATTCTTGTCTAATGTAATAGATATATTTCATTCAAATTGGACTACCTAAAGTTATAAATAAAGTTTGGATGGGGATCCTATAACGGGCATCCCAATCAATGACTTCTTCAATATTTAGGATATATATCCACTATTTATTTGAACATTCCAAATATAATGCAAAGGATCTATATTTGAATTATTATTCAGCTATTATGAGCTTCGGTGTTACATGTACGTAGGTGAATTTCTGGATATAATTATTTGATTATTCACCTAAAATTCCCAAAATTTTGAGTAATGGTTTAATAAAACAGGTTTGAATCTAAAAGTCATTTATTATTATAACCATGAAAATATGGTTATTCTAATTAATGAAATGAGGTGCACAAATGTGTATTAGGGTTTGAGTAGAGAGATATTTTGTGCTCACAAATTCATTTTGAATTCTTAAAATTTTGGTAGAGTATAATAATTATTATTTTTAAAATAATTATCAAATTTTTTATGTCTCTTAATTACCATTGTTTATTTATCTAGTTTCTCCAAATTGATGGAAAAATTGGTAATAAATATCCTCTATTAGATAAATTCATGAAAATTAATGGTTATTAATTTCCACACAAACTCCCTAGAAATGATGAAAAGTTTTGTATCACTTGTATTGGGGTGGTAGAAGTTATTAATTGCTTAAGGTTATACTATAACATAGTGGGGAACAAATGTGTTCTCTATGGTGGGGTGTAAATTCATTATTCACAATTATAGGAAAGGTGTTTTTTTTATTTTAGTTTTAGAAAATTATAAATAATTTAAGAAAGTATATTTTATCATGTGATGATAGATGATCATTTAAGGAATTGGATTACAAATTCTAATGTTAACTTAGTCTTAAAAATGGTTTACTCTTCTTCTTATGAACTATTTCATGAAAGAATCCAAAACCATTTTATTGTTCTCTTTAGGTTGAGAAAAATATTGTGGTTTAATTAAGCGATGATCAATTTTGGTCAAAACTACTTCTTATGTGTGTGTTAAGACAACAAATGACACCTTAATAATAAAATACCCCAAAACTACTTAGTTAAATCCTAAATAGGTTAATCTAATACCAAGTAATTGAATGATAATTAATTTTCTTACACATGAATATTAGAAACCACTAGATACTCACCACTAAATATTAAATTTTATATCATATAAAAGGAAAAATAAATTGAGGGATAATTATTATTATCAACCCAAGAAGTAAAAAATTCACAAAAATAGTAAACTAAGTAGAATAGCCATTAAAATAATACTCTCCCACTAAAAACAGATGTCAATCAATAAAATAAGAACATTATATATTGAATCGTATACTCAAAAAATTAAAAAGGGTCATCCTTCCCCCTATCCCAATAACCAAAAATTTTACCCCTCCATATTAGAGGTAAAATGAAGAAAGAATAAAAAACAAAAAAAAATATAGAAACAAAATAAAACACAACTCAAAACATTAATCTCCAATTTTCCCAGCCTCCAACCTTCTTTATACATTCATCCATTCTTGTTTTATTTTAGTGAACCTTAATGAAATTTTTTATTGATGGGTTTTTATCATCCCCTTCAATATTTTAGGCCTTCCAAAAATATACATCTTAAAATTTATCCTCTCTAGAGTTGTCTTGTGAGTTCATTCTTCTCTGATTTAAATATATTCTCCAAGTCCTATCTACATGTACATGCTCTATGTTGCGTAAATATAATCTATATGAACATAATTCCATTCTAGTATTTTTTAAATATGTATCCACACAAAATATGACATTCAGTATATTTTTTCATAGGATAAAACTCTGAAAAATAATATCTTATGTCAAGAAGGCCCTTACGTAAGTGTTGATGACCCTTACACATTCTCTAAAGAACCCATACATATTACTCAATGATAACAGACAACCTTTATGTATCATAATTCAAAATTATTATATGAAAGTAATTACACATTATGTATTGTGTGATATATGGGGGCTCTCATGTATGATTCTAGTAACTCTTAATTATTATTCAGATAAGTCTTACATAATGAGTGTTTCATCCATATGGAAACGGAATTAACCTTTATGTATCATGTGGTCCTTAGGTTTACCTTTACATATCAAATATATTATACCCTAATTCCACCAAAAATAATTCATACATATGGGAAAGACCTTTTACACACTATTTTCCCATACATAAGGGTTTTCTCCTTTGGAATAAAATCCATGCAACCTAGACATGGCCTCTTACACATCCCAACTGGGAACTATTATGTATTATGATGAGAACTATTATATATCAAATCATGTTTTCAATTATACCAAAATCAAATGGTTTATCCAATTTAATTAAAAAAATGATAATTATTATCCATAATAGGAAACTCATTTTATTCCATACATTAATAAAATAAATTAAATTCCCAATTTTGGACATTTTATGCAATATTAACAAAATCCAATGAAATAACACTTTAATACCAAAAAGTCCAAGAACTCAACTAATTAAATATAATAAAGTAATAAAATAACTTAATTTCAATAAAATATAATGCATTTATTGCCTCTTTCAGTTCCTTCACACTTAATCCTTTGACTCTTGAATAAGTAAACATCAAAAATATTACCCATGAAAAATCCAAAATCAAGAAAATTTGAGTTCCCTTTTCAATAGTCATGTCACTAAAAATAATAATGCCTCAAACTTATTATAAATTTCATTATCAATATGAATAATATTAAATTTATTTCCACCTTTTCTATCCTCTCATTCTAATTCATACCTACCTTTCTAAAATTATTTCCCCAATTAAGAATATTATGGATTTCATGAAAGGTTTTTCTCAATAAAAACAAATGAAGGGTTCACTATAGTATTATTGAGTTTATAATAATTCAATTAGTCGAGTAATTATTTTTTATCATGAGTATAGTTTTGGGTTTTTTGTGTCTAAGGGTTGGTAGTTTCCGATTTTAAAAGTTCTAAGGATGAATCTGGAGGTTTCCCTCTAATTGATGTAAAATGTGTAATTTCTAGTTTATACTCTGGAATAGTATCGTCACTCACTCTCACTTGTAGATATTAGACTCTAAAATCCTTAATCATTATCATTGAATTTTTATAGAATAAAAACATTAGAAACAACCATTTCTCATTATGTCTTATTTCCTTCAAAAGATTTTTTTATTTGTTTTCCATTACACATATATTTGTTTACTTTGAAGGAAGATAATAATCATTGTATAATAAAACATTGTGAGAAATTATTTATTCAATTTTTAAATATATTGTAACTTATAAATTTTCCAGAAATCTAAGGGATAATAACAAGGGTTAGATGTCAAGGTATTCGAGTATAAAAGATTATTTTAAGAAAGGAATTTTCTATCAAAATAATGCTTCAATAATTATCATCATAAGTTCCTCAATGATCCAAGATTTTGAATTTAATTCATATAAAAACCTATTTTCAAGCATGAATTAATTCTCTCAAGAAATGATGTAATTTTAAATAATATTTGAAAATGGTTCATTAGTATCTTAAGTAAGTAATTTTAATACCAGGATGTATATCATAAAATTTGATTCAGAAATTAGTTTTCTTTTTATGAATTTATCAAAAATATAATCTGAAAATTATTTCATTTATTTATTCATATTTTTTGAGTTTCTTATGTCAAATCAATTTCTGAAAATTGGAAAACCTAATAAAATATTAAAGGCATTAAATTTGAACCCATAAAGTTTCAAAAATAAAAAAAATTAAAATTCTTAAAATTAAATACACGGTTCCCACCAACCCATACACTTGATTGATTTGGTGTACTCAATAAATTCAAAAGAAATAATAATTTTATAAGATTTAATATCAGAAAAATAATCAATAAGGATAATGAATGGTAAAACCTGGGGATTTTACTAGTTGAAGGTTTTGTTGAGTGTGATATCCTCTACTAGTACCTATGGTATATTTTTATGATATTTCTTTAGCCTATATCCATTGAAATTGAATGGGTTCATCTATCCTTCAAAACTATATTAACCACACCAAATGGATATACATCAGTGATTGTAAATAGGTCTTCCCATCTTGAACAATGTTTACTTCATATTAATTTTAGGATTGCGTTATAGAGTATTGCTTGTTCTACTAAATGGAATTATATCTGTTGAATACCCATTTCATGTGCTACTATTTTTATCTCCTTATAAATTCTTAAATTTTAAAATTATTCTCTCCTTATTTCTTCAATATTCAGAATCTAATCTATATTCTCCCATTTAGACTTATCTAGATTCATATTCATTTATAAAACTACCCAATAGGCATTATGTTCTATTTCCAAAAGTTTATGAAAACTTTTAATCTATATTAACCATTACGTGATCATTGTGAATTTGTTTTTATAAGATATTTTATAATTATACAAGGTATTTTCCAACCAATAGATCCAATATTTCCTATTTTCCGTAATAATATTTTTAAAATTACTTTAATCATCAAATTGAAAACTTATTCTTGTCAATAAGTTTATGGATAATATAGTTTTTATGATTTATGGAACACTCTATACATCCCCATTAAATATTTAATTATCCTATTGAAAAATTACATTCCATTTCCACTAATTATTACTCAAGGGATTCTAAATCTGTAAAAAGATATCAGTCCTTAAAAATTCACAGAGAACGATGGTATCTAGTGTTCTAGTGGATTTATCTTCCACCTAATTTGAAATATATTACACAACTAAAAATATGCAATAATATTCAAATTAAATGTAAAGGGTTCTCATAAAATCTATTCCCCAAACTTCAAGTATTTCATAAAAATCAATTGTTCTCAGAGAAATTTATTTTCTATTTATTGTATTTCTAGTGAATTGTCATTGATCCCATTTTTTTCAAAACTTATAGGCATATTTAAACAATATATACTATTGTATTTTAAATTATAATACTTTCCTAGTAGTTCTTTAAGGAAAAAACATGCCTCTATAAGATAAGGTATGAAAAAAATATAGGATAGATTGTACATCACTTCAAAAAAACATCTCCTAGTCATTTTATCTTTAAACATCTACCAATGATATGGATTATCCCAGACATACAACATTTATTATATTTTGAGTCTAATTTTTTAAATAGTTCTTATGTGATAGAATTAAGAAATTTAGAAATAAAATTCCATATTAATATACTGTGGTACATCTCCTTCAATCAAATAAGGATTTTACCATATAATGAAGTCATTAAATATTTATTTTTACAGAATTTATACCTCAGGTGTCTGGGGTAGACAACTCAAATAACATACTAAATTATTTTCAAATTACAAATTTTTCATTATTTTTAAATAATACTCTTATAACAGTAGTATTCATATCACCATCCTTGAGTTTTTATATGAATTCTTCCTCAAGTACCTAAGGGATACTTGATCAAAGAAAATAGTTGGTTTACTACTAAATATAAATGATTTCAATTTATCTAGAGAAAAAATAGATGTTAAAAACTCATTTTTAGTTGTTTTATAATGGTTTTAGTTGTTGTATAATGGTTTTGAGTTACATGACATTGTGTATTTATTTAATTCATCGAGACAACACTACTCTAAAAATAGGTTTTTACAATAAAACAATATTTCAAATGGGTGCTCCAAATTTAGTGGGTGTGTAACTAATAGGGTGGTCATTTTTCATTTTTTATCATCATAATATTTCCTTCAATGACTATCAAAAATAAAATTAGCATATTTTAAGAGTAGTATCGATAGTGGAAAAGAAATATTACGAAAATCCTTGATGAAACATATATTAAATTTAACATGTACTAAAAAGGATCTAACCTGTTTCCCAAAAGTTAGATAATATTATACATTGATAACTTAAATTTTATATTTTTTGACCTTAATCCTATTTTTTGAAATTTAATGTCTAAGAAAAAAGCCTCTTCCAATTAATATAAACTGCTTTTCTTAATTTAAAATAATATTATTTTTTAATAAAAATTTTAAAGCCTTCGTCAAAATTTTATAAAAAGTGACCAAATTTGTTTTAAAACCCAGTAAATTCATCCAAAAATACTTCAAGATATCCCTCTATAAAATAAAATAAAATTTCTACCATACATCTTATAAATATACGAAGTGAATTGAACAATACAAATGGTGTTCTCATGTAATCAATGTTACTATTAATACAAATGAAGGTTTTATTTTCTAAGTCCTTGGGTGAAATGGTAACCATTAAGTATCCATAAAATACATCTATAAAGTAATAATGGGTTTTACTTAAAAGTATTTCAAGCATTTTGTTATCAAACATAATTATAAAATCATCATTTCTAATGACCTGATTCAGTTTTATATAGTCACCAAAAAAGCTCCAACTATCTTTTATTCCCATAGGAATTAATTCATTTTTTTCATTCTTCAAAATAAATAGTAAATATTTTTTTATCACTATATATATTGGGTTGACCAATTATGTATTAGAAATTCGGTAAATGATTTTTTTCTAAAAACTTTTAAATTAGTTTTTTAACCACTTCAGTCATTATTCAGTAAGGTCTCTTATAAGGTTTTGTAATAAGTTTTTCATCACATTATTGTAATATATAGTGCATAAATATATTCTAACAAATTCCAAGAATTTATACTAAATTATATCTTATAGGTCTCACATCTTCTCTCAAAAATTTATTCAATTTTTTTCTTAACTGGAAGAAAATTTTCTAGAAATATTTACCAGCATCCTGTTTCCTTCTATAAAAAACAAATACTTTATATCATATAGAAATATATTAAATTCAATATTTGGGTTATAAATAATAGATAAAACCATATTGGGATTACATACCTCTATGGAATAAATTTCATACACAAGGGGTCAAGTATAAGCTCTTTCCTCATGGAATAAACAATTAAATCCATCAAGAAATCAGAGGTCATCTTCAGAAAGGTGCATAGGATTATAAATTTTCTACCTTTTTTCATATAATTTAAAATTTTTAATTGGTTACAAAAAATCAAATTATATTATACATAGTATATTACCCATTTATATTATATTCTTCGGAGTCTAAAAGTTTGAAAAGGAAATAGATTTGTTTTTTATATTTTATAGAATCAAAAATATTAAAGTGGATAGTATTTTCAAAAAAACTCTAATATTATAGTTCCTTCACGAAAATTTATGATTATATTTACTAATTGTGGGAAGGGTCCTCCAAATAAGATATGTTAATGGAACAGTGTCCAATATTCTTCTATTTTTATCACATAGAAATTAGATGTCAAGATCAAATTGTGTAATCTAACCTAAACACCTTCAAGAACTCTTAAGGGGAATATAGTGGATCTATTGGCTAATTAAAAACCAATATTATTGTTTTGAGCTCTCTCTTATAAAAATAATTAAGAAAAATGATGCATTACACAAATAAAAACTCATATATTACATAATGAATCTTGGAAGGACATATAAAAAATTGTTAAAGCGATAAAAAATTCCCTTGATCTTGAAATTTGGTTTAATGTTGTGGTGTCATCAAGGATGAAATGTTTCTCTCCAAATTTACACTCTCGTTCACTTTAAGTATCATTTTTTGGCATAGAGTTACATGAGAAACTTATTATATTTTGGAATCTATTTTATATATTCAAGTATATCTAAATTAATTTTTACTTTTATAAATGTTTCTAGAATTTATTTTTAGATTTTTTTCTTCTTATATCTTCTTTTATTATACCGTTCATATGATAAATAGTTTTGGAACATTTTTTCCCCTAATATATTTTTGTAAATGTGTTTTTGATTTCTTTTTACTCTTCTTTTTTTTGTCTCCTTATTCTATTATTGGAATCACTTGGATATTCCATATCTTCTTTCGTGTTATAGTGGGTCTTTTTTACCACTCATTTTTGTTACCAGGATCACATTAACTTTGGGATTTGGAATAGTCTAATCTAGTACTTTCTATGTATTTTTTTACATTAAATCTAAAATATTACTAACTAAATTTCTAATAGAATAATCTCATTCCTCAACCCCTAGTTTTATGAATTCATTTTCTTCTATGTTGATGGTTTTAAACTACTTGAACTTTGTTTATAGGGTTTCCCTTACAACAACTATGGTTGTTCGAAGTCTTGTTGGTTATATTATAGCTTATAGGGTTGTTGGAATAGAGATGTTTGATACTATTATTATTTAAAGGGTAGATTTTTTTGATTTTGTTGGTTCCCAGATATATACCAGACAAGTTAGGTTTCTCTCCGTTATTTATTGAGATTTTAAAATTGCATATGTGGGTTAAAAACTGCACAGATTTTAGTTCCATATATTTCAATAGACTGATTAGTATAATTATTTGGAGAATAAAACATTATTTCATCCCTTAAAAATTGTGGGTTGATCAATTGGGTACTTAATATTCAACTATATAACCAAATTAATAATATTCTCATGTTTAGACTCCATTATTTAGTCAAAATTACCTCATTAAATCGTCTTGTACCAGTACTAAATGGGATAAATTTTTGAGAATTATGATCCATTACATCAATAACTCTTCTATATTCCATTTGTGTATTAACAATAAATTCAATTCTTGATGATGCATCTAGTATATTTATATCTCTATCAAAATTACCATTATAGAAGAAGACTAGAAAATTGTGCTCATTAATTTCTTGGGGAGGGTAGTATGCACACTGCTTCTTGATTCTTTCTCAATAATCATAGAGTGTCTCCCCCAATGTATGTCTTATGACATAATGATCTTTCCATATAGTCATTCTCCTTGAAGCTGGAAATAACATTTATAGGTTGTTACCCTAATAGTTAAACCAATCATTAACTTATCCAAAATATTATTTATATGCCTATTCTTTAGTTTCTCCTTCAAATGATAATGAAAATGATCTCTATTTGACTTGTTCTCCAGATACACCTTTGGGATTCTATGTTGCACATACCAAGTAAAATTCCTTGATATGCTTTTTTAGATCTTCACCTATAATCCATGAAATATGGGAAAAAATTGAATTAATTTTTTAAAGATCAAAGTCACCTTAAAATTCAAGCATGGAAAACTGGTTATGTTGAATAATTAAATGAGGTGAAAAAAATCACTCTCAGGGTTTGGTTATAGTGATTTTTCATTTTCATGAATTCATAGTGAACACATAATGTTTTTCTAGAGTCTGATAATTCAATTTTTTCATAATTTGTTTGAAAATGTTCATTGTTTTAGGATTCTATATGTTTAGTTTTATATTTTACCTCATACTCTTGATCAAGAGGCTATAAATTTCCAGTGTTATAGTGGGTCATGAAAATTAATGTTTATATATTTTGACACAATCTTTTTGAAAACTATAGTAGTTTTTTTACTCACTTATAATGGGGTAGTGTAAGAAGATGTTAATTATCTAAGGTTATAGTATATCATAGTAGAAACCAAAGGAAAGACTCCAAGGAGTGATCTAAATCCATTATTCATGATTTGTGAAATGATGTTTTTTGTGGTTTCTAGGTTGAGAGAACAAAAAACCTATTTATTTATATTTTATCAATTGATTATTGGTGATTTCTTGAGGGTTTTAATGTTAACTATTAATCTATATTAGTCTTAAAAATTGTTCACTCTTCTTCTTATTAACTAATAACTAAAGTAATATAAAATAGCTTTATCTTTCACTCTATTTTGAGATAAATAGTGATTTTTAATCAAGAAATAATCACTAATGATACCGTACTTCTTATATATGTTGTAAGATATCATATTAAACCTCAATAATAAACTTCCCAAAAAGCACTTAGTAAAATTTTAGTTGGGTTAATTCACTCCCATGTAATTAAAATATAATACACTATCTTCCACACACATATAAAAAATTACATGACTGTAACCACTAAATTTTTCTTATTCCATCCAATATAAGTATAAATAAACAGATGGATAATTTTTATTATCAACCTAATTAGTAAACAATTCATAGGAATAGTAAATATAAAATAATTCAATTTAAAATAATAACCTACCACTAAATATAAAAGATAATAAATAGAAAAATAATTTTATTCATTTAAGAATAGTCTAGAGAATTAAAAAAGTTCATCTTTATGTTGGTCCCAATCACTATAAGGTTTTAACACTCTATTCGAGAGGTAACAGGTAACGAAAAGGAGAAATAAGAAAATAAAGAAGTGAAATAAAACAAACAAAAAAACATTGATCTCCTATTCCTTCTCAAACTCTAGGAACATTTTTAGATTCTTTATTTCATATTTTATTCTCGTCAATGTTCAGGATATTCTATCCTCTCTGATTTTGAACATCCCCATTGAGATTTTGGGAATTCTACAAATTCTTATATTAATTTATTTCTTCCCTAGATCAATTGATGGTTGTCATGTGATTTTATTCCTCCAGGATTCTAATATATTCTCAAAGTTCTCTTTTCATGTAATAGATTAATATAGTAACAAGATTATTTTCATTATTATAAATTATTCTAAGTATTTTAAATATATTTATCACTATGTGAAAATAAATTCTCAAAATTTTTCAAAGTACAAGATGCATAAATTTCATATCTTGTGATGATGTGACCTTTAAATAATTGTTGATGACTCTTACACATTCCTTGGAGAACCCCTAGGTATTATTATGTGCTTCCTATTAATATTTATATATCATCATTAAACTATCCAATAGTACATTCATTAACCTTTACATGTCATGTGGGTCACCAGGACTCTTACATATGATACCGGTAACTCTTACATATAATTTTGGTAAATATTATGTATCTATTGTTTCAACCACCGCAAAAAGAATTAACCTTTGTGTATTATGTGGTTATCGGTTTACTTTTCCATATTGAATAACTTTTACTATTAAGTATTCATAAATATCCATTACATATGGACATGATCACTTATGCATTAGTTAGCCCATACATAAGGGATTTATAATTTGAAATAAAATATTTGAAGTGTTTCTAGTGACTATTATGCATCTCATAATTAAAATTATACACATTAGGATAAGAATTCTTACATATCCCTACATTTTTTTAAATTATTCCCAATTCAGCTACATTTTCATACTTCCTTAAAAATAAAAAATAAAATGATTATATGTAATTATACAATTATTTTATTCTATAATATAATAAAATTAATTAAATTCACAATCTCATACATTTTAATAAATATTTAAAAAATACAATGAAATGATTCATTAATCCTAAAACATCCTAAAACTCAATTAATTCATAATGTTTATGGAATAAAATAAATTGAATAGAAATAAAATATAATTAATTTATCACCTATTTCACCATTATCAGGGAATCATGCCACTCACTCTTTATTCTTTCACTATTTTTAAATATAGATCTATTTTTGTAAGAAAATATAAAAATAATGTAAATTGTATTGAGATCATAATTGAATATCAATGACATATTAGAATTTTTAGCCCAAAAAATAAGGGGAGTTTGAAGAGACACTAGTAAGAGTGAGGAATTTTGGTGGTTTCTTCAATATTTCAAGGAAACCACAAATGATAGTACCGTGAAGCTATAGTAAAGGAACTTTATGAACTCCCAGATTAATTATTATTTTTCCAAAAAATGGTAGAAGAACATGAGCCACTATAATCCCCTACCTTTGATGAAAAATATATCCAATATGTTGATTCAATAATTAAATATCATCAACTTCCCTTCCATCTTGAGTATCAGACCAGGGAACACATAGAAAATAAAAAAATATAAGTCTTATCACTTCATAGAGATAAAAAAACTTTGGAATCTCTTATATTCATTTTTTTAATTTCATTTAGAAACTCGTGGTCCCTATTTTGATTTATTATATTCAACAATGTTGGAGTTTTCCCTATAATATAAAAAAGATGTTCCCAATGAAGAGATAACTATGTTTTGGGAGAATATTGATGATCTAATACATACCATAAGATATTTTGAATTCCTACCAGCTTTTCATTTGGATGATGAAATTCCATATGAATAAAATGATGGAGGCACCTTTTTTTAACATCTATATCTATTTTCATTTACTCAATATCATTTGAGAATGGAACTCCCTTGTACTAATTTTTCATATTTTTCCATGGTGATGTATGCTCTGAATGATGATAAATATCCCATAGAAGAAGTGTGTGAGGGGGAAATTATAGAATATATTGTGTTTTCCACTAATGAAATTAGGGAATTTTTCCTTGAAAATATTATATTAAGTAATAAGCTACCTAAAAAAACCTAAATACAAATCAATTCCCATGAAACCAAATGTAAACTCATATTTCTACACAAATCCTCAAAAAGAATTTGAATGGGGTCCCTACGTATTTTTTACACCCTAAATTATAGATTTATATTATATTTGGCTAGGGGTGGACATCTAAAACATCATTCATGTGCACCTTAAAAGTTTAGATCTGAAGAAGATAATATAATCCATTCACATAAAGTAGTTTCTATAAAAGAAACGAAATCCATATTCAAATTAGAGATGATAGATTATACTATATAACTAGGGTCACTAAAAACCAATTACCCACTTATTTTCCCAAAACAATTCTTTTATGATATTTATTATTTTATTATTCACTTTTTTTCTATTAAATTTCTCATGTTTTGACTATTTTTACTTATCTATTTGAAAAGGATAGTAGATACACTACACTAAAAAATAAATGGAAATATTTTCCACTTCACAATAACCATCATGTTATATAACTAATTTACATTATTTTTATATAACCCAACTAATAATGCTATGTTAAAATTTACCAAATCCATTCTAAAACTGGTGAGCGGGATAATGGATAAATAAGTATGGGGGAGGGTACTAGCCCGCTATAAGACAATGTGTTTTATTCTATTTTTTCTACTATATTTTTAGTTAGGATTCAAGTTGAATTGAATGACTTGTTAAAGTGTAATTATCTTGTAATTTTTGTAAAAACTACATTATTTAAACATATATGGATTTAAAAGAATGATGAAATGAATTTTATTAATTATTTTATAATGAAGTATTTAATTAACTTTGATCAAATGTGAAACTCAAGTGATAAGTGATAGCCCCACAACCATCATCTATTCTCATAGGGTTACCAAATTTATAAATTTCTTAACACAAAAAAACCACTAAACTATGAGGTTGTATAGGAATGTAATGTCTGTGGTCGAACCCAATGAGATAGTGTTGGAGAAAATATTAATTAAATAAAATAAACCTAAACTTATTGTGGTTACAAGAGATGAAGAATGATTTAGATTTGAAAGAAAATGGATAAATATGCCCTACAATTATAAATATTGGTTCATGATTGATTAGGGTATATTATAATTAAATAAAAATCATATGGTTTTGGAACTATGTTAGGGTGAGTCTAACAATCATGGTAGACAACCCCCAAAATCACCAATGTTCCCTTTTTTCAATGGTCATGATAATTCAGGTATTAATTCAAAAACATTTTTAAACCTAGAGAACAATAAATGCAATGGTCATGGTGTTAATTATTCTCTAGTCGAATGTGTTAAAAGAATAACTCCCTCACCAATCATGCAATGGTCATGAATGAAAAATAGATAAAGGGGATTTGGAAATTATGCATGCAGAAAAAGACCAACTATGAATTGCATTTAAAAATAAAACATCTTAAAAAAATCAGCACACCTTCATTATAATTTATTCACACAAGTTCTACCCCCTCATGCTAGCACGATGGGGTAAAAAAATATAGATCCTATTCTAGTCATCAAAGTAGTGAAAATATTTTAACCTAGTGTTGGCAGCTCTGAATTAATGAATTGGGTGGAGCCTTGGAAACTTATTTATAGTCTTCATATGGGCTATGGTATTAATGAGTATTGTTAATCATTTCACCCAATTTGGTCCTATGTGGGTCTCATGTCTAATAATTAGTAAAAAAACGAAGAACGATGAATCTGGATACTTGAATATCATTCTGACCATTTACACGACATGTAATTTGTTTACACATACTGTAATTATTTAAATCTCAGACGCCATGAATTTAAGCATATCTCCTCTATAAACATAACGTGAAAAAATTCACATCATGTAATGAGAATACACAATGTGTAATTGTCTTTCACTGCATTCAACAGTGTCACAACTTGTCCGTCATGCTTCTTCTTTTAATGAAGTCACAATGTGTAAATGAATTAAAAATGGTTTAATCGTTCTACTCCTAGTTCTCTATATTTTCTTTGGATTCAAAAATCTTGTGTTTCACCACTTTTAAATCCATTTTTCACCTCTTTACACTCCTTTTTCAAATATCTATTATTTAGGGCCATAAATCATAAAACCAGTCAAACATTCCAAATATTGGAAAGATT
Organism: Viscum album; assembly: GCA_963277665.1. NCBI lineage: Eukaryota > Viridiplantae > Streptophyta > Magnoliopsida > Santalales > Viscaceae > Viscum > Viscum album. The sequence goes on from OY728146.1 coordinate 370,264,795, forward strand.
AATGAATTAAATACACAATTCAATACCTTAAAATACAATAAAATGTATTCATAAAATACAATTATCAATAATTGTCTTCCATTTTCAATCTTATAAATTCAAGAGGCTTTAAAACATTTGTCAAAAAAGTCATAAATTTCTATTTTTCTCAAGTCTTGAGGCATTTCCTGAAATCTATAAATTTTTTGTTTTCTCCTTTTAAAATTGTTAGAGATCCTAACTTATGTCAAATGTTATCAAGGTAACATTTAGGAAATAAATTTTTGAACTATACCTTTAATAGTGCCTTCCCATACATCTAACTTTTCTATTAATCCTCTAAGAATCTACAAACCGCCTATTAGGTAGCCACATTGTATACCTAAAATCCCCACATATCCCACTCTTGATAACTTTTCAATATTTCATGATAAAAAATTGGGGTTTCATAATGGGATTCGGGAGAGGTGAATTTCATGTTGGGAATATGTTTTGGTGTGCATTCATTTGTTGGGAAGGATATTTCAAAACATTTATTATGATATTTTCCTTTATTTATCTCCAAAAATTTGAATATGAAAATAATTGTAAATAAAAAATGTTATATAAAAATAATATAAACGATGGAGAAAATATGTGTGATCCTTAAATGTAATCATTATTTTGTGAATAGTTTTTATAAAGGTATTTGTTGATATTCTAAAATCATATAAAGGGGACTGAGTGAGGAACATTTAATTATTATCACACCTACTTAATCATGTATTGAACTTAAAAGAACCAATAACCGTCTTTATTCCTTTGTCCTTCTCATATTGACCACCCACCCTATACTATGAAATATCCCATGTTAAAGGCTTAATGATATATAAACTCTTCTAAATATATTATGTGGGTAGATTAAGATAGCATAAAGCCTTTGGAAATTATGATTTTACTTGACAATGATAAAATATTTGTTTATAATTCTCTGAGTGAAGAGAGTTACATTTCCATGAAGGTAGGTACAACCTTCATATGGGTATTAACATAAGATTGAATAGATTTTTTTTGAATAGTGACGAATAAAGGAGAGTGAATTTATATAGGAAGCATGATATTTCAAGGATTGTATGAAATAAAAAATGTTTCCATTGATGTCTTTAAAAGTTAGATTTAGCCTTAGTATATAGATTTTTCCCTAGAACTCCTATAAATAAATGGAGGAGTGATGAGAGCTTAATTTTCATAAATTTTACATTTTATTTAATTATTTATTATCCAAAATTTTAATTAATATTTAAGAATTTACCACATTTTTTAAATTTAGGAAATAATTTCAGTTAATTAAAAATGTATTTAAAATCATGCATTTTATTATTTCTTTAATTTCTGTTCTAATATAGAAAAAAACTATAACGATTTTGGATTGATGATGTTTCTATAAGAGTAGAAGGATTTCAGGAATATTTTGTATGCTTAAAATAAATTCAAAAACAGTTATGTATAATGAAATTTAAAAATGTCAGGTTTTATTGAATTAAATAGTTAATTATTAATCTTGTATAATAATATACCCATTATAAGTATGATTAAATCATCAGGGGTTAACTCATGTTAAATTTATTCTCCTGGGGTGGGTGCTTCCTGTGAATAAAATCCCATTTCTAGGGCTCATTTTGGAATCATATTATGGCCAAGTGAGCTGAATTAGATTAATCGAGGGATTACAAAGCCCACATCAAATTAACTACCTCATCCAGATAGACTTGTAGGATTTAACAGGTCCTGAGAAACCACACATAAGAATAAATACTCACCTATATTAGATTAAAATCCCATCCAAGCTTCTTACAACATATTTATCTTTTCCGCAGCCATCACATCATATTAAGCTCCAAATATTTAATGCATACATGGGATTAGAATTGGTAATTACAAGAAAATTACTAATCTCAAAAAAATATGAGGGTGTGAATACCTATGGTTTTTTATGGTTTACTGAATCCCCATTTCAATTTATTAATGTTTTCGTTCAATTATTCTAGGGAAGTGTGGGTGTTTGTGATTTGTGGGGTGATCTCCCACCATACATAGAATTATATCTAGTATGTTCACCAATCTCTATTGTTAAGGATGTAAATTTAAATGTATCAAGGACATCTCTAAAAGTGCACAATATTTTTCAATTTTAACAGGGGATTGTAATTCATGAATTTTATTGACTATAATATCAATTAGATGATAAAAACATTAATGAATAATGATTTATACCACTGGTGAAACCTAAGGTTCATACCATTTCCCAATAAATTTTAAATTTAACTTCATTCAATATATTTTTTTGTTCCTACACAACCCACACAAACTACCCCAGCTATTTGGACTATTTTATTATAAAACATTATAATGAAAAAAGAAATATAATATATGAAATAAATAAATGGGTGTTTTGGATTGTCTCTTTATGAAACAAACTCATTTAAACACCCAAACTACATTCATGAGGAATTTTTAAGATTATTTTCGATACACCAAATCCTTCAATAAGATTTTAGTGCATCGATGGTTGTGAACATTGAGTGATGTTGAATATTCCCTAAAAAATTTACAAGTAGTGTCCTAAGTTGATTTTAGTACATTGATGCATTTTTGTGTGAATACTTCATAGATGTAGCACAATAATGGTGAACCAAGTAAAATGACTTCTATCACTATTCTTTATTGATTTCATATTTTATTGGGAAGATAATTTTTCTTCAACTAATTTTGAAAAAAAAATATTTTAAAACAAATTAACCCTCCTCAAAAGTCACAAGGGAATCATTTGAATTGGGATACCCAAATTTACTTTCACCTAAAGTAACCATCCATATATAAGACCAATAATGCTACTAGAATGGATGAAACAATTCCAGTGGTTTAGTAAATCATACTTCTATACTCTCTAAATGATTATGGATTTGGAGCATAATTGGTATAATTTTAGAATACACTAAATTTTAATATATATTACATGATATGTTTGAAACAATTGTCTTATGTTTATAGTGTATGTGTCTGAAAGTTTGATAGCAGGTGCCGCATAATATCATAGGTAAGTATTTTCTGTCTCCACCAAAGAATCATGATTATGAGAAAAGTTATTTTCAATCATAGCCTTATTACATTTTACTCAATTTCCATGCATTCTAATATAGTTTATTGGGTTTTGTTAATTTTTAATTCATGTTGGTCATCAATTCTTACTAGAAGATCATAAAGAAGAAATGTTAGATAGAGAAAACAACTAAAATATTGTCTAATAAAAATTCATCTATAATGTGCGTCTCTATGGTCAATAACTACATATATTTACTATAGTAATTAGTAATTTATTGATTACCAGCCGCTATAATTTATATCATTATAAATGGGACTATATTTTTTAGAATGAAATCTTAGAAAATGTTCTTAATTAAAAATGTATTCAAATAAATACTCTTGTTAAATGATAACATTTTCATCATTTTCAATAATAAAAATATATTTTATCACTACTTATTTTATGTATAATTAAGCTTATTCATGTAATTTAATTCAATGTTTCCTTGTTCAGGGGTTTTAGTACATGATCATTGTGTTACAGTTTCATTGTTAATGATATGTTTTTTTTCAACTTTGTATCCACAAGTTATAATGGTAATTTCATAATGATGGTAACATTTATATAACCATTGAGAATATGTAGAAAAATATAATTGGACAATTATTATTATGTGGTGTCTGTATTTATTGAAAAAAAATATTGAAACATTCACCACTGAACAAATACAATAATAATATGATAGAACCCTATATTGTGAAACTAACTTTTTCTCATATTATGGAGACATTAGAAACAAATCATGTATATACAACCTATCTTTCACATATATAAATTTACCATCTAAAAATCTATATGGTTCACTACTTTCTTATGATCTAGGCCAACTCTTTGATAGAGACTATATATGTTAGCAGAAATACTTGTTAAAGGTATACATATCAAGGATTTAATAGAGATTGTGATGGTTTTTTGTTAAATTTTCACATTGGATGAACATTTAATCTATAGTTTATCCTATATTTTACTACTTAATGTCATGTTTTATAATTTTCCTTACATTATATAACATTTTTTATTATAATTATTAATTTCCCATATTAAATGTAACGCCCCAACCCTAGTTACCCAGAGTCAGTGCATTATTACATAACATTGGCATGATCACAAGAAAGATCAAATCTCGAAAGACCGATTGGTTTAGTAGCCTTGGAAACACTAGATATATTCATAATTTTTACATTACATCATAAAATGAAAAACTACTACAACAACATAATGTCTCCATAATCCACACTCATATCCCCACATAATATCCCTGCAGGTCATTCATAATTTACTTCTTCACTTCCTGGGAAAAAATAAAACATAGAAAAGGGGTGAGCTCAAATGCCCAGTAAGGATAACAATATAGCGGAAACTTTCATAAATAAGAATAAACATTTAAGGCAATGTATAAATAAAACAAAAGCCTTTTAAACTTGAACATTTAACATAGTATGGCATAAATAAAGTGAAATAATTCCATTTACTTACTCACATGGTTATTCTACTAATCGAATAATCACATGCAAAATCAATAACCACTTTCATAATGTTGGAATGCATAATTCCATACTATCATAACCACATAGCCAAGGCCTCGTTCCAAGACTACAAATAAGATTTTGTCAAAGCCTTGTGCCAAAACACTATTTTGTCTCATGAGACCTATCGATGCATCGAGGAGCTATAGCGGGCTCCACCCGTCACATATTAAGTCCAATGCATTCCCATATGAAAAGGTTTAAACATAACATAAACATTCGTATTAAAACTAGCATACGAAATGTAAATACTTTCACCATAAACTATGAATGGTATAAAAATAGCACATCCATAGTCAAACATATCACAAAACCTTCAATACAATATAGAAGTTTTGTATAATAATAAATCAACTTCAAATAATCTTAAAATCCATCAAAGGATGTTGACATAGATGAAATCAAAATTCTTTTTAAAGAAATATCTCCTTTTATTTTGAAATAATTTAAGATCCATATAAAATAAAACATTTTCTTTGAAAATATTCTTATAAGCTTGTAAGGGAAGCTTTGAAGATTTTATAACGGCGGAAAATAGCTGCACCCGCCGTATAAGTTAAAAAAACATTCTTACCTTAATTCTGTCGAAAAGGTTAAAAAGGACCTTGTTTTGAAAATGACAGAAAGATTACTTTATAAACCTCTTATAAAAGTCAAACATGGGTATAAATGACTTTAACCCATATTATTGTAAATAATAAATATGTTTTGAAATACATTTTGAAGAAACATGGATGTGGATGATAAAGAAATCCCAGTAGATTATTACGTATAAACAACCTCGGATAATGAAGAGATTGTGAAATAACCCTTACCTTGTACTTTTCCTTGCTTGGGGTAGGTTAACCTCCTGTATAATGGTTAAATAATTGTTATTAAATTATACAAGAATCATATATATTAATATGATATCATATATGATCTTTTAACATTGATTTGTTAATAATATCTTAGAATTATCGTCGTTTCGGGTGTTAACTTACTTATTTTCTTTTATATGTTTTGTTACATAAGCCATGTTTGTTGTATCTTATTCATATCCAGAATGATATCAAGTCCTTAAACATTATTTTTAAATCATCAAATGATAATTATACTTGAATGGATACGATGGAGAATGAATCTCATCGCGTTCGTGGAGACGGTAGTCCGTACGTACGCACGAGCGACAATATCATTCTTTTGATATTAAAATAATATATAAATGGATGGTATATCATATATACATAATCATTAACATGTTATATTTATTATTTACATGAGTTACACATCATTATTATACCCATCCAAATAATAATATACTGAATAACAATTACACCACGACGTGGAGACGGTAAGCCGTACGTACGCACGTATGGTGACATGTTATTCAAAGGGTGGATAGAATACTGAATATGGTTGTACCATATTTATAATAACATCACAGTATATGTGAGATACTGGAGTTATTATTTTAGAATGGTAAGAACAAAGGAAGAAGAAGTGGAAGAAGAAATGAACTTGGAGAAGGGTGGTGAAATCATTACCTCTTCTTCGGGTTCTTCCTTTTGATTTGATCAAAAGGGCTCCTTAGGTTGGCTTTCTGATCAAAATAAGGCCTCTAGGTTGTAGTGAGGGATGTTGGGAGAGTATTTGGGCAGAGTTTGGCCGAACCAAAAGGCTTTGAAGGTGTGAAGAAATGAGAAGGAGGAGTGCCCTTTTATAAGAGGGGTGAGGGGAACCTTTGGAAAAGCTAGTAATATTAATTTATAATAAATTCATATTCGGTTTCTAATGGCTCCAAAGTTGATTATTAAAAGTTTAAGGTGGGGATAGGTCTAAAACCACTCAACCAATATAATTTAGACAGGTTTGGGTACTTATATTAACCTTATCTTTAAGTATTAACTCTAAGTTAATTAGTTTCACTTTTACAATGTCTCTTTGTATTTTTATATAATATGGTTAATAAACATACTATATACATCCAAGCGACCCCCAAGTGGTCCATTAATGATGAACCTATCATGATATAAGTCTCTTGGCTGAACCTTAGATTTTTAGGAATTTAATATCAATTAATAATATAATATTTGTTTTAAGAACTCTTTTATGTCAATTTTGACACTATTCAATAGTTGATTTTTTTGAAACTCATAACAGATTGATTACTTCGAAAAAAGTAAATTAAATCAATCCTAATATATCATATTATCCTAGAAAATTAGTTTAATTCATTAAAAGTTTCATATTATATTTATTTGGGTATTTATAATATCAATTATTTTAATTTTTCACTATTATAGTAATTACTGCATCATTATTGTGTCATAAATAAAATAAATTATTTAATGTATAAAAATTATAAATAAAATATCATTATGTAGGAAATATTGTTATCTTTCTAATGAATATTTATAATCTAAAATCAAACATATATAACCTTATGTAACAATTGTTTTTCTAAAAGATATATGCTTGTGTCATTTTTGTATTCATTTTAACTTAATTAAAATAAAGTGTCATTATCACTTAAAAGTGGATCCATGGGGTCCCCAAATCGACCCAAAGATGCCCATGGTAGACCATGTATCAACCAATAGGGTTAAGACACGTTTTAGGGTAATTTAATATTATTATAATATTATTTTTTAACCCTTATTTACCGGATTTACCCTTAACCATGGTAAATAAAATATTTACCGCAGTAATTATTCAAAATGTCTAAAAATAAAAGTTACCTATTTACACAATTTGAACATCCTGATTCCAAATATGGAATCCATTTTCCTAAATTCAAAACACAGAAGTGGCAGAAATTAATTTAAAATTAATTCGTGCTGTCAAAACAAAAAGCGTGTTTTTAAGAGATAATAACTATCAAAAGATTGACACTTGTTTATATTTGGTTTAATTGTAAAATTATGTCCAATGACCAAAATTATATTAAATGGTAAAAATATATTATAAATATACTTTAAAACTAATAAAATTCATAATTTATCACTATTAATTATTTTGATTAAAAAAGTTGTTTTTAATTAAAATTTTGTAATTTTCACTATTCATCAAAATATGAAAGTTATCCGAAAAGTACCAAATTTTCACCTTAGGCTAAATTAGATATTCCGAATCCAAAAATGAAGTCCATTTTGAAATATAAAATATATATAATTTTAAAAAGTAGGTATTACTATTCATAACGGTTAGTTTGATTGGTTGTTAGAACTCGGTGTTGCGTACAACACACGCTATCGCATTATTCAAAGAGAAGCGTACCGTAGAAGCTTGGGGTGTTACATTCTCCACTCCTTCAAATAATTTCGTCCTCTAAATTTCTAGAATACTACCACATGAAAAGACTCGGGTGGTTCTTCATCATATGTTCCTCGGGTTCCCACGTTGCCTCTTCCATCTTATGGTTTCTCCACAAAACTTTTACCAGACGCGTCGTCCGGTTTCTCAGTACTTGTTCTCTCGTATCAAGAATCCTGAAGGGCTCTTCACAATAGGAAAGATCGGGTTCCAGTTCTAATTCCTCATAGGTGAGTACATGCGTTGGATCAGGCATGTATTTCCTCAACAGAGATACGTGGAACACATCGTGAACTTTGGAGAGACTTGGCGGCATTGCCAATCGGTAAGGTACAACCCCAATTCGTTCTAGAATTTCGAAAGGTCCGATGTACCTGGGACTCTATTTACCTTTCTTACCAAAACGTATGACTCCCTTCCATGGAGATACCTTCAGGAAAACATGATCACCGACTTGAAATTCCAAATCCTTCCTTCGATTATCGGCATAGCTCTTCTGCCTACTTTGAGCTGCTTTGATGTGATTTTGGATTACTTTCACCTTTTCCACTGTTTCCTCCACCAGTTCTGGGCCTACAAGTTTTCTTTCACCAACGTCATCCCAACAGGTTGGTGTACAACATCTCTTTCTGTATAACTCTTCATATGGTGCCATCTGAATACTCGAATGGAAGCTATTGTTATAGGAAAATTCTACCAGTGGTAAATATTGATCCCACATACCCTGAAAGTCAAGTGAGCAAGATCTCAACATGTCTTCTAAGGTCTGAATAGTCCGTTCTGATTGTCCATCTGTCTGAGGGTGGTAAGCAGTGCTCAAATGAAGTTCAGTATCCAGGTATTTCTGAAGACTTTTCCAAAATCTTAAAGTAAAACGGGGATCACGATCAGAAACAATTGATAAGGGTACTCCATGAAGTCTCACAACTTCATTAATATATAGTCTTGCTAGACGTTCCAGGGGTAGATCTTCTCTTATAGCAATAAAATGTGCTGACTTGGTAAGACGATCAACAATAACCCATATTGCATCATTCCTTCTAGGAGTCTTTGGTAGCCCCATGACAAAGTCCATTGTAATATTGTCCCATTTCCACTCCGGTATGGGAAGAGGTTGCATGACTCCTCCAGGCTGTTGCCTTCCAGCTTTCACTTGTTGACAAACCATACATCTTGACACAAAATCAGCAAACTCCCTCTTCATGTTGTCCCACCAAAAATGTTCCTTCAAATCTCTATACATTTTTGTGCTCCCAGGGTGTATAGAGAAATTGGAAATATGAGCATCATCCAGCAATTCCCTTTTTAGATTAGGTAAATCGGGAACACAAAGTCTCTTCCCAAATTTCAAAATTCCATCTTCATACACAAAGTCTCTCAATCTCCCATCATTCACAGCTTTAATCTTCTTTTGGAATTCTTCATCATCAGTCTGAGAACTCTTAATCCTTTCTAGTAAAGATGGTTTGGCAACCATTTGAAAAAGCATTGATCTTTCACCTTCCCTGGTTATTCCCATGTCCATCTTCACTAGATCCATGAAAATTGGATCCCTTTCAATTCTCACATTGTTCAAAACTCCATGGTCTTTTCTACTCAAAGCATCTGCCACCTTGTTTGCCTTCCCCGGGTGGTAGTGTATCGTACAATCATAATCCTTGAGTAATTCAAGCCATCTCCTTTGCCTCATGTTGAGTTCTTTTTGTGAGAAAATATACTTCAAACTCTTGTGATCAGTATGAATCTCACATTTTTCACCATAGAGGTAGTGCCTCCATATCTTCAAAGCAAAGATCACAGCTGCTTGTTGGGTCGGAAAAAAGCGAGGAAGATGGCAAGAGGGGGGGTGAATTGACTTTTAAAAAATTGATTAACAAATTAAAAATCAAAGTAAAGTGCAGCGGAAATAAAGAAGGCAAGACACACGAAATTGATAACGGAGTTCGGCCAAAACCCGGCCTACGTCTCCGCTCCCAACTCAACCGTTGAGAGATTCCTACCGCTTGCTATTCAATGGTTTTAGCAAGAAACCCACTAGGCTTTGAGGTAGCACTAGGACCTATTACAGCTTGCTTTTGAATTGGTTTAGCAAGAACCCACTTGCTTTTGATGGTTTAGCAAGAACCCACTATCCTTCTTACAGGTGAAGGATAGATCACCTATGTCTCAAGCTATTTAAAGGAAATCTTGGCAACCTCTTCACACCTTAGTGGTGATGTGAAACCCAAAAGAAAGAGGGGATGAGAAAAGTTTGGGGTTTGTAGGCACAAACCCAATTTTAAGCTCAAAATAAATAAAGAATGAAAAACCGTAATGGAGGAAGACTTGGGCGCCAATTGGATGATGGAGTTTATGTAGCGTGCTCTCCCAAGCTTCTTGAGGGGGCTCCTTGGATGTGGAAGTTGTTGGAGCTATTGGGGTTCCCTTGGAGGAAGTCGCCGGAGGTTGGCCAATTGATGCAAAATATGTTCGTGGGCTTCCGTATAAAAGCGAGGAAGATGGCAAGAGGGGGGGTGAATTGCCTTTTAAAAAATTGATTAACAAATTAAAAATCAAAGTAAAGTGCAGCGGAAATAAAGAAGGCAAGACACACGAAATTGATAACGGAGTTCGGCCAAAACCCGGCCTACGTCTCCGCTCCCAACTCAACCGTTGAGAGATTCCTACCGCTTGCTTTTCAATGGTTTTAGCAAGAAACCCACTAGGCTTTGAGGTAGCACTAGGACCTATTACAGCTTGCTTTTGAATTGGTTTAGCAAGAACCCACTTGCTTTTGATGGTTTAGCAAGAACCCACTATCCTTCTTACAGGTGAAGGATAGCTCACCTATGTCTCAAGCTATTTAAAGGAAAGCTTGGCAACCTCTTCACACCTTAGTGGTGATGTGAAACCCAAAAGAAAGAGGGGATGAGAAAAGTTTGGGGTTTGTAGGCACAAACCCAATTTTAAGCTCAAAATAAATAAAGAATGAAAAACCGTAATGGAGGAAGACTTGGGCGCCAATTGGATGATGGAGTTTATGTAGCGTGCTCTCCCAAGCTTCTTGAGGGGGCTCCTTGGATGTGGAAGTTGTTGGAGCTATTGGGGTTCCCTTGGAGGAAGTCGCTGGAGGTTGGCCAATTGATGCAAAATATGTTCGTGGGCTTCCGTATAGTTCCGGTAGATGTCCGGGGCTTCCTTGGCCTTTATTTATAGGCATGGAACCCTTGGGGAGGCTTCGGAGCCGTTGGAGAGGCTAAAAGAGCCGTTGGGAGCCAAGTGGGCAGGCTGGTCAACAGCCCAACGGCTAGTTTGACTGTGTCCACCGGCTGGCCGGTACAGTCCCACCGGCTGGCCGGTGTGTGAAAAAAGGCATAGGATTCTTGTCCAGGGGCCACCGGCTGACCGGTACATCTCCATCGGCTGGCCGGTGCCTTGGTAGAGAAGAAGAGTCTTGATCCAGGCTCTACCGGTCGACCGGTGAGGAGCCACCGGCTGGCCGGTGGAAAGACAGTAGCAAACACTATTTGGGCTGGGTGCCACAGGTCGACCGGTGACAGAGCCACCGGTCGACCGGTGGAACCTGGCAGTGAGCAATCCCTCTGCCAGTTCCACCGGCTGGCCGGTGCAATCACACCGGTTGGCCGGTGGACTGAATTTCAGTCCATTTGATGTCCATTCTTGGGCCAACTTCTTGGCAACCTTGTGCCTTTCAATCAAAAACACTTCAAACAATGTTAGATAAACATGAAAGTGATTGTGATCATGAAAATTAAACCACGAGGGGATACGAGAGGTACAACAATCTCCCCCTATTTTGATGATCACAATCACCGAAACAATCAAAGTAAAATACTGAAATTAAGGACATTCTTAAAGGATAATTTGAAAATAAATCAAAGCATGATAGAGAAGACTCTCCCCCAATCAATCAAGGAATTTCTCCCCCTTTGTGATTATCAAAAAAGAATGGGGCATAAAACTTGATTGAGGGAAATTTTGAAAAACAAGAGATGGGATTTGAAAATAAATTGAAATTTTGGAAATTGAAAGATTTGAATCAAAAATTGAATAACAGTTTGAATTGAAAGTTTTGAATCATAAACCAATTGAATTTTGAAATTTGAAACCAAGAGTTGAAATTGAAAGTTTGAACAAAAATTCTTAAACAAACCAATTGAATTTTGAAATTTGAAACCAAATGAAATTTATGAAATTGAGAGTTTTGAAACAAGGTTTGAAAACAATTTAGAAAGATCTCCCCCTAAATAAAAACAATGAATCACCGGGGAAAGGAAATAAATTTTGGCCCGGAGAGACTTGCAAGAAGGGATTTTTCAATCCATACTTGTCTCATAGCGGGTCTTCTCCTATAAAATTCATCGGAAAAGAAAATAGACTTTGGTTGGCCGTACCGGGCATTTTTGCAATTGCACTCATAAATAAGGTGCCCGGGTTTTTTACAATAATTGCAAAATTTAAAACTAGAGCTCCCCCTTACAAAAACAGTGGGTGCATGGGAGGAGGAAGCTTGGTTGGTATATCCTAGCCCTTGGGTGGTTCTAGATATTCGTTGGGAACCTAAGAGTTTGGACAAATTTTGTTCACCTTGGGTGAACTTGGCTAGGGAATCTTTTAAATCTTTGATGGTTGATTCCATAGAATCAACATTTGGAAAATTTTGGATTTTTCGGGAGAGTTCCTCCTTCTCTTTGAGAAGTTGTTCTTTTTCGGAGGAGAGTTTTTTGAAAGATTTTTTCAAAGAAACAAATTTTGAAGACAGTTCATGAAAACCTTTTTCTAATTGATCTCTAGCATGTGAGAGTTCTTCATATGACAAATGATTTAAAGAATTGGAATTTGAAGAACATGAGGAGGAAGAGGAGGAAGAGGAGGAAGAAGATACCTCATGATTTTCCATTAGGCATTTTTTACCTTGATCGCTTGAGGAGAAGGAGGAGAATGAAGAGGTGGAGCTATCACTCCATGTTGCCTTTGAAGCCTTCTTCTTCTCCTTTTTCTTGGCCCTTTTCTTGTGAAGTGGGCAAGCGGGCACGGATTTTTCATCGGGTTCTTGCTTGTTGTCGGGTTCTTGCTTTTGAGCCTTCTTAGTGCCTTCATGGGTAAGTTCTAAAAGCTTCCAAATATCATGAGAAGATGTGCAAGAAGAAATACAATCAAAAACATTTCTATCTAACCCACAATGTAGAGCATTCATGGCTTTGCCATCAAGCTCGAAGTTTGCAATGTCTATGGGGGTCCATTGAGATTCATCTTTACAAGAGAGAGTATAACCATGCATGACAATTTTAAAAATAGGATATCCAATACTTTTAAGAAATGTGGTCATGCGGGTTTTCCAAAAACTATAATCGGCTCCATCAAATAATGGAGCACGATCCAAAGAATGTCCTTCGGGGGATTGAGAGGAAGAAGCGGTAGAAGACATCAAAAAGAAAATAGGATCTTTAATTTGAAACCGGTTAAGGAATTATTCAAATACGTCCTCTGATACCAAATGTTGGGTCGGAAGAAACAAGGAAAAGAATGACAAGAGGGGGGGTGAATTGCCTTTTAAAAAATTGATTAACAAATTAAAAATCAAAGTAAAGTGCAGCGGAAATAAAGAAGGCAAGACACACGAAATTGATAACGGAGTTCGGCCAAAACCCGGCCTACGTCTCCGCTCCCAACTCAACCGTTGAGAGATTCCTACCGCTTGCTTTTCAATGGTTTTAGCAAGAAACCCACTAGGCTTTGAGGTAGCACTAGGACCTATTACAGCTTGCTTTTGAATTGGTTTAGCAAGAACCCACTTGCTTTTGATGGTTTAGCAAGAACCCACTATCCTTCTTACAGGTGAAGGATAGCTCACCTATGTCTCAAGCTATTTAAAGGAAAGCTTGGCAACCTCTTCACACCTTAGTGGTGATGTGAAACCCAAAAGAAAGAGGGGATGAGAAAAGTTTGGGGTTTGTAGGCACAAACCCAATTTTAAGCTCAAAATAAATAAAGAATGAAAAACCGTAATGGAGGAAGACTTGGGCGCCAATTGGATGATGGAGTTTATGTAGCGTGCTCTCCCAAGCTTCTTGAGGGGGCTCCTTGGATGTGGAAGTTGTTGGAGCTATTGGGGTTCCCTTGGAGGAAGTCGCCGGAGGTTGGCCAATTGATGCAAAATATGTTCGTGGGCTTCCGTATAGTTCCGGTAGATGTCCGGGGCTTCCTTGGCCTTTATTTATAGGCATGGAACCCTTGGGGAGGCTTCGGAGCCGTTGGAGAGGCTAAAAGAGCCGTTGGGAGCCAAGTGGGCAGGCTGGTCAACAGCCCAACGGCTAGTTTGACTGTGTCCACCGGCTGGCCGGTACAGTCCCACCGGCTGGCCGGTGTGTGAAAAAAGGCATAGGATTCTTGTCCAGGGGCCACCGGCTGACCGGTACATCTCCATCGGCTGGCCGGTGCCTTGGTAGAGAAGAAGAGTCTTGATCCAGGCTCTACCGGTCGACCGGTGAGGAGCCACCGGCTGGCCGGTGGCAAGACAGTAGCAAACACTATTTGGGCTGGGTGCCACAGGTCGACCGGTGACAGAGCCACCGGTCGACCGGTGGAACCTGGCAGTGAGCAATCCCTCTGCCAGTTCCACCGGCTGGCCGGTGCAATCACACCGGTTGGCCGGTGGACTGAATTTCAGTCCATTTGATGTCCATTCTTGGGCCAACTTCTTGGCAACCTTGTGCCTTTCAATCAAAAACACTTCAAACAATGTTAGATAAACATGAAAGTGATTGTGATCATGAAAATTAAACCACGAGGGGATACGAGAGGTACAACACTGCTAACTCGAGATCATGAGTAGGATAGTTTTGTTCATGAATTTTCAACTGTCGTGATGCATAGGCAATAACTCTATCATTCTGCATAAGGACACAACCAAGTCCTTTCTTCGATGCATCACTATAAATAACGAACCCATCATTCCCCGATGGTAGAGTCAATATAGGAGCATTGACTAATCTTCTCTTCAGTTCTTCGAAACATTCTTCACACTCTTTTTTCCAAACAAATTTAACCCCTTTACGTGTGAGCTTCGTTAATGGGTTAGCCAATCGGGAAAAATTCTAGACGAAACGTCGATAATAACCTGCCAAACCAATAAAACTGCGTACCTCAGTTATACTCGTAGGTGCTGGCCATTCTTGGATTGCCTTGGTCTTAGAAGGATCAACAGAGATTCCATCTTTAGAGACAATATGGCCAAGAAAAGAAATCTCCTGAAGCCAGAATTCACACTTGCTAAACTTCCCATATAATTCATGCCTCCTCAGAGTCTTCAAGATAATGCGCAAGTGATTTTCATGATCTTCGTAGGTTTTGGAGTATACCAAGATATCATCAATAAATACCACCACAAATTCATCGAGATACTCCTTGAAAACTCTATTCATCAGATCCATGAATACAGAGGGTGCATTAGTCAATCCAAACGGCATTACGGTAAACTCGTAATGCCCGTACCTGGTTCGAAATGTTGTCTTCGGAATGTCTTCCTTCTTCACACACAACTGATGGTATCCAGATCGAAGGTCAATCTTTGAAAATTATTGAGCTCCATGCAGTTGGTCAAATAAATCATCAATGCGAGGTAGGGGATACTTGTTCTTTATCGTTATAGCATTGATCTCCCTGTAGTCAATACATAACCTCATAGATCCATCTTTCTTTTTAACAAAAAGAACAAGGGCTCCCCATGGAGAAACACTAGGGCGAATAAATCCTTTATTACTCAATTCCTCTAGTTGTTTCTTTAGTTCGACTAACTCTACAGTGGCCATTCTATAAGGGGTCTTCAATATAGGCCTTGATCCAGGAATCAAATCAATGGAAAACTCAACTTCTCGTTCTGGAGGATGTCCAGGTAAATCTTCAGGAAATACATCTACAAATTCTTTCACAACAGGTACATCCTCTATTTGAACATTCCTTTCCTCACCGACAGTTATTTCATTCTCTTCCTCCCCAATAATTGAATTAAGTTGAGCTACTGGGGGTGGATCTAAATAAGAATTAGGTGGTGATGATTCTGCTCTAAAGATAAGTTGTTCCTCATCATTATCATCAAGAATCGTAACCTCTTTCTTCTTACAATAAATCTTCGCATCATAGTCCGAAATCCAGTCCATACCGAGGATTATATCAAACTCAATCATAGGTATGACGATGAGATCAGCAGATAAAGAAAATTTATGTCCTCTAATGGGGACTGATTCACAAAACTTTGTTGCAATGATACTTCCCTTAGGAGTTTTAACTGACAACTCCCTTATTAAATCAAATTGGAAATATCTACTTTTCCTAGAAAACTGGGAAGATATGAAACAATGCGACGATCCAGAGTCAAATAATGAATTTTCTAAACTTGAGGAAACCATTAAATTACCTGCCACCACGTCTTTTGGAGCTTCTACCTCTGCAGTAGTGATTGCATAAGCTTGGCCTTGATCCCTTGGCCTTTTTTGAGGTAAGTTCTCCTGACGCTTAGGACATGCATTTGCATAATGCCCCATCTCCCTGAAATTGTAGCACTGAACGTTGGTAGCTTACTTCTTCCCCTTGCAATCATGAGCTTGGTGGCCTTTTTCACCACACTTGTAACAGACTCCCATTCCCTTCAAGCAAGCAGCGGGGTGTTTCTTCCCACATTTACCACATGATGGATATTCAACCTTTCCCTTCTTCCCCTTATTTCCATTCCCAGATTGATCAGCAGGTCTCTTCTTCTCTTTCTTTGCTTTAAAGTCATAAGACTTAGAGAATTCCTTTTCGGTCTTGATAGCACATGAGACAATGTCTTCGTACGATGAAAAGGATTGTGAGACTAATGCTCGATGGAGAAATGGTTTTAACCCATCAAAGAAACTATCAATCTTACTTCTTGGGTTGCGAATATAATCTCCAGCATACCTCGCTAACCTTGTAAAGTTAGCCTAATACTTTGTGACATTCTCATCCTCCTTTTGTCTCAGATTCAGAAATTGCCTTTCCATATCTGCTCGATGGTCGCGAGGAAAGTATTATTCTAAAAACAGATCTTTGAACTCCCTCCATTCCATATTTGATACTTCATCATCTTCCTTCACGTTTTGAATCAATGACCACCATTGATCAGCATCTCCAGTGAGGCGGTAAACTACCATGATAATTTTTTCCCTTTCACTGCTCCCCAAAGCCTGAAATATTTTCTCTAGAGAATTTATCCATTGCTCAGCTACTAAGGGATTTGTACTCCCATTGAACGTTGGTGGTTGTTGCCTCATGAATCGATCTAACATTGATCCTCCACGCTGTGGATCAGGGTGCTCCATACGGGTAAGGTTATTATTCATAACCTGAGTAAGTTGTCCCAGTATGGTGATTAGCTGATCGACACCAGTTGAATCACCAGCCCCACTATAATTATCTTGAGCAGGAGGGCAATCCCTACATGGAGTGTGTGCATTGATACGATTTCCATTTCTTCCACTAGGTGCCATTTCTAAACAATGGCATAAACTAGATCAGTTTATGAATCAAAATACATAATCCCATACTTATAAAACACTTAACATAAATTGAACTATTTATGGATATAATCCATAATTATAAAAATGTTTTCTTTGAGGAATTATATACTCATAAACCCTTCATAATGATTTGTAAAGAAAATGAGAGTTATCCTAAGCATATCCCCCGGGAGTGTCGTAACCAAGAGTGCAGCAAGGCCCGTTGTCGTGCACCAGTTCCCGTTCGAGTCTAGCTCAAAGCGGTGTTTTCGGTTTTTACCCCTAGGTACATCTGTGCCAGAGCCGCCTCTACCTTCTCATATCCAGACAGGGATGTATTGCTCGGAAAACTCACAAAATATCTACAATACCAAAATTCTAGGAAGTTCTTCTATACTAATCCTCAAAGTTCATCTTAGGTCTACGTGCTCTAATCAGGTTTTATCTAAATCTAGCTTCCAAGGTTTGTACTGAACCTCCCTCTGATACCAACTGTAATGCCCCGACCCTAGTTACCCAGAGTCGGTGCATTATTACATAACATTGGCATGATCACAAGAAAGATCAAATCTCGAAAGACCGATTGGTTTAGTAGCCTTGGAAACACTAGATATATTCATAATTTTTACATTACATCATAAAATGTAAAACTACTACAACAACATAATGTCTCCATAATCCACACTCATATCCCCACATAATATCCCTACAGGTCATTCATAATTTACTTCTTCACTTCCTGGGAAAAAATAAAACATAGAAAAGGGGTGAGCTCAAATGCCCAGTAAGGATAATAATATAGCGTAAACTTTCATAAATAAGAATAAACATTTAAGGGAATGTATAACTAAAACAAAAGCCTTTTAAACTTGAACATTTAACATAGTATGGCATAAATAAAGTGAAATAATTCCATTTACTTACTCACATGGTTATTCTACTAATCGAATAATCACATGCAAAATCAATAACCACTTTCATAATGTTGGAATACATAATGCCAGACTATCATAACCACATAGCCAAGGCCTCATGCCAAGACTACAAATAAGATTTCGTCAAAGCCTTGTGACAAGACACTAGTTTGTCTCATGAGACCTACCGATGCATCGAGGAGCTATAGCGGGCTCCACCCGTCACATATTAAGTCCAATGCATTCCCATATGAAAAGGTTTAAACATAACATAAACATTCGTATTAAAACTAGCATACGAAATGTCAATACTTTCACCATAAACTATGAATGGTATAAAAATATCACATCCACAGTCAAACATATCACAAAACCTTCAATACAATATAGAAGTTTTGTATAATAATAAATCAACTTCAAATAATCTTAAAATCCATCAAAGGATGTTGACATAGATGAAATCAAAATTCTTTTTAAAGAAATATCTCCTTTTATTTTGAAATCATTTAAGATCCATATAAAATAAAATATTTTCTTTGAAAATATTCTTATAAGCTTCTAAGGGAAGCTTTGAAGATTTTATAACGGCGGAAAATAGCCGCACCCTCCGTATAAGTTAAAAAAAACATTCTTACCTTAATTCTGTCGAAAAGGTTAAAAAGGACCTTGTTTTGATAATGACGGAAAGATTCCTTTATAAACCTCTTATAAAATTCAAACAAGGGTATAAATTACTTTAACCCATATTCTTGTAAATAATAAATATGTTTTGAAATACATTTCGAAGAAACGTGGATGTGGATGATAAAGAAATCCCAGTAGATTATTACGTATAAACAACCTCGGATAATGAAGAGATTGTGAAATAACCCTTACCTTGTACTTTTCCTTGGTTGGGGTAGGTTAACCTCCTATATAATGGTGAAATAATTGTTATTAAATTATAAAAGAATCATATATATTAATATGATATCATATATGATCTTTTAACATTGATTTGTTAATAATATCTTAGAATTATCGTCGTTTCGGGTGTTAACTTACTTATTTTCTTTTATATGTTTTGTTAAATTAGACATTTTTGTTGTATCTTATTCATATCCAGAATGATATCAAGTCATTAAACATCATTTTTAAATCATCAAATGACAATTATACTTGAATGGATACGATGGAGAATGAATCTCATCGCGTTCGTGGAGACGGTAGTCCGTACGTACGCACGAGCGACAATATCATTCTTTTGATATTAAAATAATATATAAATGGATGGTATATCATATATACAGAATCATTAACATGTTATATTTATTATTTACATGAGTTACACATCATTATTATACCCATCCAAATAATAATATATTGAATAACAATTACACCACGACGTGGAGACGGTAAGCCGTACGTACGCACATATGGTGACATGTTATTCAAAGGGTGGATAGAATACTGAATATGGTTGTACCATATTTATAATAACATCACAGTATATGTGAGATACTGGAGTGATTATTTTAGAATGGTAAGAACAAAGGAAGAAGAAGTGGAAGAAGAAATGAACTTGGAGAAGGGTGGTGAAATCATTACCTCTTCTTCGGGTTCTTCCTTTTGATTTGATCAAAAGGGCTCCTTAGGTTGGCTTTATGATCAAACTAAGGCCTCTAGGTTGTAGTGAGGGATGTTGGGAGAGTATTTGGGCAGAGTTTGTCTGAACCAAAAGGCTTTGAAGGTGTGAAGAAATGAGAAGGAGGAGTGCCCTTTTATAAGAGGGGTGAGGGGCACCTTTGGAAAATCTAGAAATATTAATTTATAATAAATTCATATTCGGTTTCTAATGGCTCCAAAGTTTATTATTCAAAGTTTAAGGTGGAGATAGGTCGAAAACCACTCAACCAATAGAATTTAGACAGGTTTGGGTACTTATATTAACCTTATCTTTAAGTATTAACTCTAAGTTAATTAGTTTCACTTTTACAATGTCTCTTTGTATTTTTATATAATATGGTTAATAAACTTACTATATACATCCCATAGACCCCAAAGTGGTCCATTAATGATGAAAATATCATGATATAAGTCTCTTGTCCGAACCTTAGATTTTTAGGAATTTAATATCAATTAATAATATAATATTTGTTTTAAGAACTCTTTTATGTCAATTTTGACACTATTCAATAGTTGATTTTTGTGAAACTCATAACAGATTGATTACTTCGAACGAAGTCAATTAAATCAATCCTAATATATCATATTATCCTAGAAAATTAGTTTAATTCATTAAAAGTTTCATATTATATTTATTTGGGTATTTATAATATCAATTATTTTAATTTTTCACTATTATAGTAATTACGGCATCATCATTGTGTCATAAATAAAATAAATTATTTATTGTCTAAAAATTTTAAATAAAATATCATTATGTATTAAATCTTTTTATCTTTCTAATGAATATTTATAATCTAAAATCAAACATATATAACCCTATGTAACAATTGTTTTTCTAAAAGATATATGCTTGTGTCATTTTTGTATTCATTTTAACTTAATTAAAACAAAGTGTCATTATCACTTACAAGTGGATCCATGGGGTCCCCAAAATCGACCCAAAGATGCCCATGGTCGACCATGTATCAACCAATAGGGTTAAGACACGTTTTAGGGTAATTTAGTATTATTATAATATTATTTTTTAACCCTTATTTACCGGATTTACCCTTAACCATGGTAAATAAAATATTTACCGCAGTAATTATTCAAAATGTCTAAAAATAAAAGTTACCTATTTACACAATTTGAACATCCTGATTCCAAATATGGAATCCATTTTCCTAAATTCAAAACACAGAAGTGGCAGAAATTAATTTAAAATTAATTCCCGCTGTCAAAACAAAAAGCGTGTTTTTAAGAGATAATAACTATCAAAAGATTGACACTTGTTTATGTTTGGTTTAATTGTAAAATTATGTCCAATGACCAACATTATATTAAATTGTAAAAATATATTATAAATATACTTTAAAACTAATAAAATTCATAATTTATCACTATTAATTATTTTGATTAAAAAAGTTGTTTTTAATTAAAATTTAGTAATTTTCACTATTCATCAAAATATGAAAGTTATCCGAAAAGTACCAAATTTTCACCTTAGGATAAATTAGATATTCCGAATCCAAAAATGAAGTCCATTTTGAAATATAAAATATATATAATTTTAAAAAGTAGGTATTACTATTCATAACGGCTAGTTTGATTGGTTGTTAGAACTCGGTGTTGCGTACAACACACGCTATCGCATTATTCAAAGAGAAGCGTACCATAGAAGCTTGGGGTGTTACATTAAAATTTTAGATTCACAATATATTCCAATAAAAAAACTTATAAATATCAACTCTTGTAAATAATATACTATAATTATAATTTTTATTAAATGGATAAAATGACAACAACACCAATAACATGCTATTTATAAGGAAGTAGTATTGAATTCTGTATCTCCATTATTCTAAAATTGGTCTCCAAATTTTTACTCCAAAACTATTTGAGGGAATTTTTTACAATATAAAAACATATTTTTTATTTAAAAAAATGTATACATAATCAACCTTAACTATTACTATTGTGAGAGATGGTTTCCTAGAACCAACAGACTTTATAATTTTGATTATTATAATATTAATGAATGACTTATCACTTTGTGATTTCTCTTATTCATAACATTAATATGATAATGTCCTTAGAGTATTTATTACATCATGTGGTTATAATATCTCCCTAATATAATGATAATAGAGATATATTATGACAATAATATTAAACTTATGCCCTACGGTCAAGATAACATATGGATAATGGGACACGGATAATGTTTTACTATTTATGAAAATTTCATACTTGATAATCTATAAGATAGGATGTTATAAATACTGGCTTGCTAATAGAAATTCCATATATTATATATTTCATTGGACTTTACTATCTCTATAAATGTGTCTTTATCTATGTACTTGAGATTATTATTAATATATTCGTTAAATCATATACTTTTATATATTAGTAAAATCCATGATAGAATATTCTCATAGTGAATTAGATTACATTGGATGCATCCTAATTGATATGGAATTAATTTAATGTGTCCAGAATGGGGTTATCCCTTCATATTTAATGTAATAATATATCATGGGCACTTTGATTGAAATAGAACTATCTCGTTAAATCCAAGTCCATGGTATTTCATCAAAGAGTTCATTTTAGTGAGTAAAATAAATATAAATCAGGAATATAAATTAATGAAACATAGTATAAAAGTTATTTTATGAGATATTAATGAAAATGGATTATATTAAATAGTATCATTTGTAGTAATGTTATTATTGTTACATCCTTAATTTTTTTATCTAGGGTAAATTGATGTATTTCTAGATGACGATATTAGACTTTTAGTAAGATCACATAATTCTACAAAGAAATAATCCAACTATTTCACACAAAAAGTGTATCTAGAATATCATTAAATTTTAAAAAATTTAAGATAAAGAACAAATAGTATTCTCATCTTATCGAATAATAATTATTAAAGTATCGTTGATCACATAAATTTAATTAGCAGAAATTTGATTTGATAAAAAGTGAGTTGAATATTAACATAAATATTTATTTGAAAATCTAGGGAATATAATATTTATTTATCTCTTATTTATTATTCACAAGGTAATAAATAAATAAATATTTATTCACCAGTTTAGTGAATACATAAATATAAATATTTGTTTAGTTACGTGAATATTAAAGTAAATATTAATTCATGAGTATAGTAAATATAATATTTATTTTTTCAATGATTGAACAATATGTATATAAAAAAATATTTTATCATTAAAGGTTTGATAAATGGTGAGGATATTCACAAGATAAGATAATGGCCTAAGGATGATGATATACTAAAAAATGAGTTTAGCACATATCATTAAATATAATGATATTATTATTATTTATATTTTTCTACCTGGGTTTTACCTAGAATAAATAGTTAGATAAGGATCCTTTATGAAATTAATAATTATTTAACCCTAAATATTTAACCATGATTATATACCTTCTTAGTAATAGAGTGGTTGTGCACAATTGAACTCGTCTAAATAATTCTACCTAACACTAGATAGAAAATCCTCCTTCATACCACACAAGAACAATAGGCAATAATAGAGAGTTCTAATTTTCATCAACAAAAAATGATTCATGGTACTTAGTTCATCTATTCTAGAACCCAAGATATTAAGATAATTGTTCAGAGATTCATGGAACACACATGGATACCAATAGAATAATTCTTGTTTGTATTCTTCACTGCTACGAATATATGAAAATAGTGGAAACTAGATTGATCAAAGGTTAATTATCATGTTTGGGTAATTATAAATTTAAATTAATTATATATTAAATTTTAAGTATCCACTCTTTGAAATTTATAGGGTTTCGTTCATCATGATCCTCGTGATTTTACCATTGTATTTGATGAGTGTTCAAAATTTTCTTCAGATATTATATTTTGATATAAAAAAACATTTCTAGCCACTATCCCATTTCCTATTTCCTTGAAACCTTTATGTGGTATCAAAACATCCCCATTATGATTTATAATTATTTAATATTTTTCTGATCAATTTTTTTAAATTGTTTGTTATTATTCATTTTTAATTTTTAATTTTTTAATCCAAAACGTCAAGATAATATGTTTATTAAAATTAATATGACTATGAATATGAAAACAATATATAAAATTCTCTATAATTTAATTAGGTGGTGTTAAGGATTCGGGCTAAATGAAATGGATAAACGGTGTCTAATAGAAAAGTATACATTATGTATCCATTTTCAACCACACAAGGGTGGGGTATGGAAATCATGACATGCCCTGTGGGATTGGTATATAGAGTCATTACATGCCACGTATTGGTCTCTAGACAACATGTGGTTTGAAATGGAGTACATGTCATGTTGTTGGTGTACACACCATGTAACCACTCATAACACTTACTCCACATAAATAATGACAAGCCATGAGGTCATAGTATATAATGACATTACACATCACATATTGACTAACAACTGAGAGACATGACAACACATGAATTTCATAGTTTGTAGCTGGTGGTACACAACATGTAACGTATGAAATACTATATGAGATATGCATTGAGTCCCTACATGTGTTGTACAAGAATCCAAAAATAGATTGCACATACTGTAACTAGTTGTTCTCACTATATAATTCATGTAATATCATGCATGTTACATGACAAGACAGGCATGCCATATCATTGAATATGCATATAATTAAAATAAAAACTAACCCATATGTTATATAGTTGGTTTTACATGCCATGTAACAGGTATTGATCTGCACAAGGTACACACCGAGTGATTTTCTATAGCTTCTGTAGAATTAAATTCTTAACAATTATTATTCACTTATTTATGAACTTACAAAATGTATTTGGTTTACATACACTTATGTGCTTCACGGAAATCTCCAGTGAAATAAACTGTGTATATTCATCTATTTCATGTAATGAACCCAACCTTAGGATCCTAGAGTTAGTGAATTATTTATAATAGTGGCACTAGATACATGTGATCTCATCCCAAAGAGTGAATATCTCAGTAGTCTTGGTAAACTAGATACATACTTGAATCTTACATTACATTTTGAAACATAAAATAAATCATGTAATTCTCATAGGTAATGTCATAACCCATCCCGGTGGGGACCGAGCAGCAACTCCCCAAGCCCGCCTCTAATAGGCTAGGGGCTGGTGACTAGCACCGAGTAGGCATGTTACTAACATGGGAGGCATTGCCTATAAATCTATTCACACACACACACACACACACACACACACATCTCCAAGCCCACAAAGATGAAAAAGTAAAAGCTATTAAAAATGGAAATTCAAGCATACACTAAAATCCCATCCAACAGAGTACGATAAGAAAGTAAAGTACAGTAATATAAAACCCTAGGCCAAAAGTACAAGCCCACCCAAAGAAAGTCTATAACAATGTCCAACATATGAAGAAAGGTACTCGGACTCCAATCCATAGTTGTAGGAACAAACCTCAACCTTCCTGATCTCACTGGGCACCATCAGGTCCTGGTCCACCTAGAATCCTATCAAAGGCTCGCTCGTCTGCACAAGACATGACATGTGCGGGAAAAGCCCGTTCAGGGGTGGGTATAACAATACCCATTAGGACATCCTGAAACCAAAATGGAATACAATAAGGGAAATACCACAAAGGAATGATACAGTTAGCTCTACATAGTATATGTTTACATAACATATAGCAAGAATATCCAGATATACTCATACACAATCAACCATCGCGAAACCACCACTAAGATCTAGCTCTAAGATTCCACTAACCACATAATAAGGAGAACACACTCTTAGGTCTGAAGAGAGAGATACGAAGTACTCATTCCGAGGGAACACACTCCACAAGTACTTGGGAATATTATGTTCAGATGAGGATCAAAACCAATAGCTATGGGGTGATTCCAACAACTCAGTCTGAACTAATCCACTAAGAAAAGGATCAGCGCCTGGGTAAATTTGGTCACATCGATATCAAGAACTCTACCTAGGGTACCAGGAAGAAATAGTGGATCTGGCTCCAAGTCTCACAGTGGGGATTCCAATGACTATATTAACGAAGTCCTGCTAAAGGGATTATACTCCTGTACATAGGAAATGATACCAGAAACCTTCAGGGGAAAGACCAAGGGTACGAACCCTAAGAAAGCTAGTCCAGGTCACAGAAGACAAATGTCTCAAGCCATGTAAAATAGGTTACACGACCTATAGTTGGATCACACGCCGTGTTCCTTGACTCCGGATACAGCCCATGTAAATGTCCCGTGCCCCTAGTCCAGGTGTGTATAACTAGACTACACGGCGTGTAGAAGGATCACATGCCGTGTTCCTTGACTTTGGGTACTGCCCGTGTAAACGGCCCGTGTCTCTAGTCTTGTCATATAAAAGTAACTACATAGAGTTTATAAGGATTACATGCCATTTCTGAGCACCTGGGGTTCGCTTCGTGTACGCTGGCCATGTGTACACGGTCTATGTCTTTGTCGCCATGCCCGTGTACCAGTACACGGGGTATCCCGTGTATCTGGCCGGTTTTGGCTGGGGAAGGGTATACATTCCATGTCTTTGGCCGTGTACCCAACCTGTGTCCGTGTACTCCCGGAGTACACGCCAGGTGGTCTGCCGATGAAAACATGCCATGTTGCCCATACTACACGTCATGTAGTTGGGATTTCTCCAGAACCGTCGTCTTCCTCCTCGCGCCTCGACCAATCTTCCGGATCTCGATCTTGCTATCCGTTTTCCGCGAAACTCAAGATATCAGGTCGCCTTGTTGTCGTGATAACAGTTCTGTGGGTTTAGATCCTTCAATCGGCTCTGAAATCCGATTCCAGTCACCTGTGTGAAAATCGTTCGAAGAATGATATCTTCCAATCCGCTTCGATCTGTCCATAACCACCGTAGTCGCACCTCTATATCATCGTTCTGAGGTTGGATCTACAATTTCATATCGTTGCACCGTAGATCGAAGGCGCAATTGATTTTTGTTCATACCCATTGAAGAACGCGTAGAACTCACACGAAGAACGCGAGAAATCGGGATAAAAATGCACAAAAAATTGAGAGGGACAAACCTCGATCAATTTTCATGTCGATCTTGGTTCATCACCATTAGAAAAATAAATGAAACCCAAATAACTTCAAGAATCAAATCCCCAATATCCCCGCAAAAATCCCATCTCCCAAATTTGATCGATCCATGAGCTAATCTGATCATGGATGAGTCCGTGTTCTTCATAGGGAGGAAGAACAGGGAAAGGAAACCAGAAATCAAAACTGCCTACCTAGATCAGCGGCATTCTTTGGTGAAGATTTGGTCGCCGCATCGTCATCGCCGATGAAACCCGTCAAGAACGTCGTCTCCTCATTGGGGTTCCCTCCAGAGCCTCCAGAGCCTCCAAGGGTTTCAGGGTTATGAGGTCTGTAACCCAGGACCCCTGCGCAAACATTTTTTTAAAAGGATAAAAGATCTCGTTGTAACAAAATTTAATAAAATATTTTTATTAAATATTTTATTACGGGTACATCCAAAAACTAGATTTCACCACCGACCTGCGCCAGCAGAAGTTAGGTCTCTCCTAGGGTAAAATCGATGCTCTAGATGCAATGGTGCCCTCGGATTTCCAATCCGAGTAGCCATTCAGAAGTTATTCCACTTTTTCAGGTAAACCACATGCGCCTGAAATTTAATTATTTAATTAAATTCAAACATTTGTTTTGGGCTCACAAGAACTCGGAACTGCACGTCGTCTCAAAGCCTGGTCTCAAAAGAATTCCCATATAATATTAAAAATAAAATATGGTGAAATCTGAGACATTACATGTAACAAAATTATTCTCTATATAAATATCCCTACTTATCAATAATAAAACATTTCTTATCGTCCTAGGGAAATGAAACAGAAGAAATGGGTGATATGTGATTATCAGTAATGTAATGAAAAAAAATAGAACCCAAATAAAACATGAATAATATTTCATGAATAAATTTTGACCAAATATTCCCATATAAATAATCACTTGATCTAGAAAATTATCCATGGATATAAAAACTAATCAAATAATATCATGTAAATTAGTAACTTATTTCATAATGATGGAATGTATAATTTCAGACATTTGATACTTACTGTTGAGGTCTTATGCCAATACATCAAAAAATATTATTAAGGACTCATGCCAAGATAACTATATAAATAGAAAATGACTCATCCAAAAAACTAATATATTTTGTCTCATGAGACCCAAATATGCATAGAGGGGCTATGTAATTATGGGACCTAGCCATTTTTGAGTTGTAATTTATACTTTCTACTTTTCTATTCCTTCATTTTGAAAATAACAAACACTTTCTTAAAACTCTACGTTATTAACATTATATACTCTAAGTGTTTTAGAATGTTTTAAAAAAACTTATTTTTATTCTGAATGAAGAAATTGTAATAATATAAAATGAATATAAACTTTTCATTATTCAATACGATCCATTAGACTAACTCCACATCTAGTCCATCGAACTGACTAGTGTTCTATCTATTGGATATACTAATGTTCTTTCTATCAGACCAACTGAAGTCATATCTATTAGACTGAATATTGTTTTGATACATCGAACTAACCACTATATAGTACATTGGATTGAAAAAAATAGTAAAGTCTGTTAGACTATTAAATGTTTATAATCAGAGTAATTGTAATTATTTCTAGTGGACAAAATATTTATATCATTATAATAGTGCTAATAAAAATTACATCGGATGAAAGGTTTTTCTAAGATTTCATGTGAATAAAATATGATTCCATTGAAACTGAATTCTATAATCACATAATTATTACAATTCGAAGAATTCCTAAAAATATGAGTGCAATTTAAGAGAGGGGAGGTGATGTAATTTCGCAAATCAACACTTATAATATTTTTCTCTTCCAAAACATTTTCTTCTTACACTTTATAAATTTTCAGAGAGTTTTAGTTCTAAGTAATATATGTGATGATTTTAAATTCCATTATAGCATTTTCATTTTTTATTCACTTATTTTGATTCAGATTTAGTTCTATGTATTTTATGGATAGGAAGACAGGTGAGCCTGATCCATCACATTGAGGGATTTTAGGGCTATGAAGATAGAGCTGACACTGATCATTATATCGAGGGGTTTTAGGGGATCAGTAGATAATGAAATTTTTATCATCATATTGAGGTATTTACTAGTATGAAAAGATAAAATTTTACAGTTAGGTTTAGAACCATGGATATCTTATGTCAAGATTTATGACTTCCTTAACATTTATGGTTAAATAAAGTAATTTATTTTATAAAGATTATAAATCATTCTTACTTCATAATAACCTTTCTTATTAACTTTTTATTAAATTTACCTTACTATATGAATTTACATTAGAAATTTTGTTTTACTAATATTTTTCTTAATTTTATTATTAGATGTTTTATAAGATTGGTTAGATAGACTGTTTTATTAGATGATTTCTGTATATGATTTACACACTCTAATAATCAAATGAATTTTTAGATTGTTCTCTTAGACTTATGATGTATTTTTTATTAGTTTTAATTTTAAAACTAAAATTCACCCCTATATATCCATCATAAACTCTAATAATCTAAAAATTGGTCCCATAGGATGTTCTTCTACTATAATTGCTAGGTTTTTTAATTTTGTTATTTGCTTCAAGTTATTATGTTTTTATGTAATGATTATTTTTTAAACTATGATTACTCTAACATGTTTTATAGAAAAGATTTTTAATTTTTTATAATATGAAATGTTAAAATGTAGGTACCCTGGAGAATCAGAATCCTAGTAGACCGACATATTTTATAGTGATGATTATAAATACTAAAGATAGATAATTAAAACTTTTGTTATCAATACTAGAGTTGATAATTTTTTGATTATTACTAATATTTATAATATTCCTTGATAAGGATGTTACTACTTTTCAAATTTTATAAAAGTTGTAATATCAAGTGAATTGTAGAGTAAAGAATACACTATTTTGTTCTATGACTTGGAATATTTACAGTTAGATTTCTTCATGTGAAGTAACTTATATTATATGGAATAAATTAGTAGTAAAACATTTTGGAACATTAAAAATCATTAAAACATGAAAAACTATGCATTATGTTGATTATCAATATTTTGATTATTTACCTGGAGATTCAGTTGCAAAGATCCACTAAAGGATTATGACTATTATAAATAGTCTAAAATATATTTAAGAGAAAAATATTGAAGATAATATATTAATTGATAAAATTATTGAGATCATGTCAAAAGAATGGTAATCAAAAATAACTTCTCTAGATGAGATGAGAAGTATTATTAATCTTAAACTTGATGATAGTATTTGAACTCTTTTGTAGTATGAGGGAAGACTAAAAAGGGATGTAGAAAAAAATAAAAAAGAACAATGGAGGAGTTTCTTTCTCAACCACATCTAATGTTCCAAAAAAATTCAAATCTACTGAGAACATTGGTAAGTCTTATAAAAAAGAGGAAAGTTCTTTTTGAATCAGATAGTAATTCATCAGAAAAATCTAAAAATGAATTGGATAATATTTCAATGGGGATAAACAAGATAGTTAGAAATTAAGATTTTTAGAACAGATATAAGGAAATTAAATATCATAAAATTAATAAGAAGGAATATTCAGAAGTGATATGATATGAATGAAATAAAGTTGTACATATTAGATCAAATTATCCTAAGCTAAAAAAGAACATATAAGAAGGAATGAAATTCTGATATAAATTCTTAAATGTTTTATAATCACAAGAATAAGAAAATTATGAATGATTCAGACATGTGGAGTGCTAATAAAGGATATATTTTTTCTGATTATTCATTAGATAATAAATGTTCTACACATAATAACATTGGTTTCTAGGAAGAAATACCAAAGGTGAAAAAAATGCCTCAAGGATATGGTATCTAATTTTGATTTTTTGAAAAACCTTAACATAAATTCTAATTACCTGGATAGTAATGATGAAAGTAATTTCACATATTCTAATGAATAATATTACTCAAAAAAATGATGAAAAAAATCCTTTACAATGTTTTGATAAATTTTCTATATTTTTGAAATTATTTTAAAATTAAAACTATAAGATTTATAAAAAACATTATAATTGCTGAGAAAAACTTACAAAGGTAAATTCAATATTTTGTAATATAACTACTGAGATAAAAAATATTTCAAAATCACTTAAAAATCAAATTTCTATAAAACTAGTTTACAAGGTGATATTGTAAAACATAGTTTGATAACAAGTTCTACTGAGGATAAAAACTTAGTTGAAAAAATAAAATTTTAAATTTATAGTTTGAAGAATATTTTTCTTATGTTTACTTCTAAAAAACACTAATAAAATGTATAATCATGTTATAATTCATAAATATATTTATGAAATGGGTTTTAATAATAAAAAAAATTAGTAATAACTACTTTGTTTAAAAAAGTACTCTATTTTTCACTAAATGTAAAAGTTCTGAACATTGGAAGAATAAATATTCTTTAAATAAATTTCAATACATATATTTTCATAATGAATATTTTTTAAAAGAGTCAAAATTTTCTAAAATTAATAATGTTGGACAAATTTAGATTCTTGAAACATTACATTCTAATATTACTGGACCCAAGAAGGTCTTGGTTCCGAAATAATAATGTTTTTAATTTCAGAGAAATATATAATATACCAAAAATAATAATATTTTTCATATTCATAGTGGTTGTTCCAAAAATATAATATAAAATGAAGATTTATTTAAGAATATTATAAAGATAAATGGTGGTAAAGTCACTTTGGGATATAACGCTTAAGGAGAAATTATTGGTATGGGTAACATTTTTCTTCATGGAAAGTATTTAATTTCAAATGTTTTGTTTTTTTGTAAGAGATAAGAACAAACTTATTAGAATAATTTAATTATGCGATGAGGGTTAGCTTTTAAAATTTAGTAATGATAAACATATTGTTCATTGTTTTAAATATGATTTTATTCTATCTACCAATCAACACAAGAATGTATACACATTAAAATTAAAAGACATTAGGATACAATACCTACCATACCTCAGTGAAATAAAAGACTAATCATGGTTATGGTATATAATATAAGGAAATTATAATCATATAAAGTTAGCTATTTTTTCTAATAAAGGAATATTTAGGGTCATACTATAAATTAGGTTTTATACCTCTAAACTCTGTGATCCTTATCAATTTGAAACATAATATATGTTTTAAATCTATTATTGAAGTCTCAAATTTATATGTTTAATAGTTAGTGAAAATGGATTTATTAGGCCCTACAAAAACTCGATGTATTGATGGAATATAGTATGTATATGTTTTAGTTCATGATTACACTAAATATACACAGATATATTTTCTTGCAAAGAAGTCTGAAGACATATTTTGTTTTAAAACATTTATAGTTAGAGTTAAAAATGAGAAAACCCTATCCTTGATAAATATTCATTGTGCTCATGTTGGGAAATTTGAAAATTCTAATTTTGAAACTTTTTTTTAGAAAAAAAGGGTATTATACAAAACTTTTTTGAACCTATAACTCCACGGTAAAATAGTGTAGTCAAAATAAGAAATATAATTCTTCAAGGGATTACTAGAACCATTTTTAGTAAATACTCAGTCGCTAAACATTTTTGGGTTCAAGAAGTTTGTACTTACTTTTATACTATAAATCAAGATTTAATAATACCTTTTATTAATAAAGAAGTTTATCAGTTGTAGACTTGAAAAAAAACAAAAACATTATCACTTCAATGTTTTAGGATAAAGAGTATTCATTCTAAATAATAATGATAATCTACATAAATTTTTTCCAAAATATGATGAAGAGATATTTTTTGTTATTATACAACTAGTAAAGTGTATAGATTTTTTAATAAAAGCACAAGTATTTTTGAGAAAAGAGTGCACGTTAGGTTTGATGATACTTGTCCTTTTGTTTTTTAAAAACTTTAACCTATATCTTTAAATGTTATTTCTAAAACAGATTGTAAACCTATGTTAAGAATTTATTCTCACAAGATAAAAATTGAATAATATATTTATAAAGTTATACCAAAATAATATTTTGAACCTATTTTTGAAGAAAATGGATTTTAAGTCCATGAAATCGGTAGTTTCTTAGGAATCATCCTAGTGATAATACTATTGGTGATCTAGATCAACTAGTAAGACCTCGATGTTATTTGAGAAATTAAATTGAAAATTTTTCATTAGTATCTCAATTAAACCATAAAACATCTTATGAGGATTTAGGTGGTGAATATTTGATAAAACTAATTCAAGATAAACTCAATTAATTTGAAAGGAATTAAGTTTAGACTTTACTATAATTCCCTTAAGATACTTCTATAATTGGACTAAAATGGGTCTCTCAAAACAAATGTGATGAAAATGGAATAATAGTTAGAAATAAATATGGACAAGTTACTAAGGGATATAATCAACAATAAGGCATACACTATGAAGAAACTAATGGTCTAGTAGATAGACTTTAAGTTATTCATATGCTCATAGCATATGCAACATTCGTAAATTTCAAACTATTTCAAATGGATGTGATGTGTTATTTCTTTAATGGATATGTTCTGGTGGAAGTTTTCTACGACCCCTAGGTTTTGAAAATAAAAAAAATCAGGCACATGTTTTTAAACTTACCAAGGAACATTATGGACTCAAACAATCCCCTAAATCCTAGTTTTATGGATTTACTGGATTTATGTTACAAAAACCATTATTAAGGGATATCTGGATGCAATTTTTTTAAAAAAATAATTTTATAAAAATATTATTATGGTGAAAATATATTTTGATGAGATTATGTTTAGTAAAACTAAAAATTCCTTAATAGATTCCTTTACGTATCTTATGAAATCTGAGTTTAAAATTAGTATGATGGGTGAGTAAATATTTTTTCAAGTTTTTAAAATTTCACAAAAAGAAGAAGTAAATGTTATACCTCAACATAAGTATATAGAAGATCTTATAAAGAAATTTCTATATGGAAATATGAAAATTATTTATACTCCTATTAGAGTCTTAAATAATTTAGATATTGATGAAAATGGGAAAGCAGTTGATCAAAATATCATTAGAGGTATGATTGGAATTTTACTTTACTTAATATCCAGTCATCCAGATTTAATTTTTTTTCTATGATAATGTACTAGATATCAAAAAAAAATAAAAAATAGACTAATATTAAATATATAAAACAAATTTTTCATTATCTTAATGGATCTATGGATTTAGGTTTATTTTAGACTTCTATAAATTATATTGAGTTAAATTTTTTTTCAAATGATGATTTTGGTGGATGTAGAATGGATAGGAAAAGTATTTTTGGAACATGTGATTTCTTTGGATAATCTTTAGTTTCTTGGCATTGTAAGAAACAAAACTTAGTGAAAATATCCACTATTTAAGCTAAATATGTGGCAGTTGGAAGTCATTCTGCTCATGAATTGTGGCTTCAACACACACTCAGTAACTATGGCGTGATTTTTTATAAAACTCAAAAACAATTTGATAGAAAAAGTGACATTACCTTAATTAAAAACCCATCAGATCACTAAAAACCTAATAAAAATATATAAGACACTATTTCATTAATGATATCACACTAAAAGGATATTTCATTTTATAATTCAGCAAAATGAATGAACAATTTGATGATATATTTACTAAACCACTTACTTCTGATAGATTTTAATATGTTAAACAAAATCTAGGAATTATCAATATTAAATGCCTATTCATTTCTAATTTATTTTTACCAATAAAATCTTCTCAAAGAGAGATCGCATATATTTTGGTTAGCAAAAATATTTTGTTTTCTAAAAAAAATCTAAAAAATTATAAAACTATTGTTCTTCTAAATGTTTTCATTTTTCTGTACTTGTTAGTTTTCATAATAAAAATTGTTAAATTTTTTTTCAAAAATTAAAAATATTTAATAATTTTTTTGAAATCAAAATTTCTTTAAAAAATGTTTCTTATGATATTTTAGTTAGAAACATTATAGGATTCAATTTGTAACACCCTGAGTGTTTATGTATTTTTTTAAATAAATTAAATTTTAATTTATGTCTTGAAATTAACTAGCTTAAACATCTATTTCACATAAAACCAACTCTTTGTGTGTTACATGGAAAATTTACAAGGTGTATATCACATGCAACACCGACCTGGCGTACCTTACACGCAATATCGATGTTTCTACTAAACATCGTTTTATTATTATAATTATTTATATTATATAATTATAACCTAGCCACTAAAAATATATATATTAATATTAATAAGTAATTTTCAAATATTTTTTATTATTTTTTTATATAAATAAAACAGATTGATAAAAAAAGATATAATTTTTTTTAATGTCCTTATATGTTTAAAAATACTACAATGTCCTTTTGTGAAATATAATAAAATTAATTTTTGGAAAATTTCAAATCTGAATTTGATAAAATAAACTATATTTTTTAATTTTTAATGTTTAAATTATCTTAGGGTGAATTTTTGGGATTTTTCTAAGACACGTCATTTTTTGGATGAATAGTGAAAATACCAAATTTGAGTTCAAAACTGCAATTTCATCTAATTTATTTATGAGGTTAAAGTATATTTTAAATTTATTTAAAGGTTTAATTAGATAATATTTGTATAATTTAATCTAATTTAGGTCATTGTAACCAATTTCACATTGAATTTTGATACAAAAACATAGCAAGGTTTTGATCATTTTTTACTTTAAAAACCTATAATGTCATCCCGTCAGCGGGATTAAATTTAAATTAATTTCTACAAATTATATTATTTTAATTTTGTAAAATGGATTATGTATATTGAATAATTATTTTTTATAATTAATAATAAGTTCAACTATAGTTTAGACCAAAAATATTAGTGAATGTAATTCAGATGAATTACCTCGATTAAAGAAAGATTAAGCTTAATAAGGGACTAAACATTAATATTAAGAGCCCAAATGACCTAGACACTAGAAAAAGAGAAATTGGATGGCATATTTAGACCCTGTCTTCCATTTTATCTAATTTTATCAATTATTTGATCCACAATACATGAAAAAATGTTGGTGGAATTTCTTTTCCCAAAATTTACAAGAGTACCACTCCTCCCCCGCTGTAAAAAGGCATCCTCTCCTCCAACTTCCTCACACCTCTCCAACCACATAGGTTCAGAAAATCTCTGACCAATTAAATTTAAAAAATCTCTACATTTCTCTTAGAATATCCCCTTGTTTATAAAAAATACAAGGAATCCTTTTTTCACAAATTAAAAGGAGTTACCCGATTAAGAGGTAACAACTTCTCTCAAGCACCTTTCTTTTATTTTATTTATCCACCCCTCCATTCTCGCTATTTTAATTATTGTAAAAAACAATAGTATAATAAATATAATAGTATTTTTTTATTCTAATTGTTTTACCTAAACTTACACACACCTACATCTAATTGGTAAGGAACGTACTATTTATGTGTATAGAAAACTACCGCCTCACAAAATGATGATTGTTAATTTTTACTTACCACAACTCATGGCGGAAATTATGATGAAAAATATGTTCAAATATGTTATATATTATATTAATTATGTATTTAATCTTATTTAATATTTTTACAGCATATATATTTATACTTTACCTTTGGTGTAATTATGATACTTTTGTTTGAGAAAATTTGGACTACTGCCCCATCAAAGCAATGTGATTCATTCATACACTACATGGAATGTATTAAGGATGGGTTTGGTAAATTTATATTATATATATGATATAATAATTATATTTTAATAATTATATATATACACATATATGTACACATATTTCATTTACCTTCTTTCTTTCCATATGATAATAAAAATGGAAACAACATTCATGTGTATGTACTACTTAGAGTCTGCATGAATGTTGTATTACATCTCATGATTATATATTCTATAGATTATTATGAAAAAATATATAATGAATATACATGATATTTATATCATTATTTACATTCTATAAATTATTATATAAGTATAAAGGCCAGATATATAACAAATTAAGACACATGCGCAGAACAAAGTGAATATTACCCGAAGTGAAACCTTACCAAATGATTATTAACAAGAGTTTAATATAAGGTCATAATAAAA
Organism: Viscum album; assembly: GCA_963277665.1. Classification (NCBI taxonomy): domain Eukaryota; kingdom Viridiplantae; phylum Streptophyta; class Magnoliopsida; order Santalales; family Viscaceae; genus Viscum; species Viscum album. Next base: position 370,302,037 of record OY728146.1, read on the forward strand.
AAAATATTATTTATATATAATAATATAGTTATTTAAAATTAGTATAATAAATTTATATTTATTATACAGGTGGTTTGAACAAGTATGGAGAGAGTCAACACATAGGGTAAGGGGATTTCGTCTCACTTTTTATTCCCCTGTGATACATGCTTTATTTACCACCCATTCATTTTGTGTAGTGTGTATAATGACCATGTATATATTCAATTATTATTATACATAAATTTATGGGTATTTAGATATACATTATATGATATTTATTTCATGAGTTTAATGTTTCAAAAGATTTTAAATCGGTAATATAGTTTTGTCTCAATTTTCTTTCCTTAAGACACTTGTTTTGTTATGCACCTACATTATATTTCAAGGTTTGTATACTTCCATTTTACATGTTATATCATGAATTTTCTTATTTTCATGTTATTTTATGCTTCATTTAATTTCCTTTTCTTACATGTATAGTATGATCCCAAGTTACCAAGTTGTAGTAGTTTATTGAAACAATCTCACTGTATATCAAGATTGTTTATGATTATGATTATTTTATTAAAATATTATGATCTATATGTCAAGAACACTCATGACTTTCCTTATACACTATTTATTTAAGTTATCTCCATTTATTTGTACTATTTTTTAACTCTTGGGTTCTTATGATAATTATGTAAAAAATTAATAAAAATATGACTACATTTCTCTCTTTAGTTGGAAATATTTTTTATTTCAAAAACCATGTTTTAATAAATGATTTGAAAAATATTTTAAAATGAACCTTGAATATAATTTTAATGGAAAAATTATTTTTAACAATTGTTTTATTGTTTTCAATTATTCCTTTATAATTTTTCAAATCTATTTTCAAATAAAAAGGTTTCTGAAAATGTTTTGTGTTTTAAAAAGAATTTTTAAATGAAGAAAGGTTATTTTCCTCATAAAATGTTTTTAAAAGATCATTAAAAATTATTTCACATATAATATGATTTTTTTGGGTGTTAATTATGAATTTATTTGAAAATAATTCAATCATTCCATTTATATTCTTTCTCTGAATGGATTATATTTTAATGGGATGATGTTTATGAAACTCGTTTCTCTTTCACAGGTTATATTCTTATGAAACCTGATGATTTTCACAGGTTATGTTTATGATTTTATTGTTATGAAACTTGTTTTTTTCCATATATTATGATATGATTACATGTTTATAATGACCATTTTATTACATGGGTAATGATATGATTGATTATGATCTTGTGTCACATGTATGTTTAATTTCATTATCAGATGATTGGAACTATATCTCCCTTCAATGCATTGGGTAAACATTTATATCTCATGAGAAAGACTAATATGGTCCTAATAATTAACCTTGACTACTAAGACGGACATGGGAGTGAATTATGACTACAAAGTTTGTATGAGGATTGAACTGATGCTACTAATATGGCCATGGGAGTGAACCATGACTACCAAGATATTATGGGGAGTGAACCCAAACTACCAAGATGGACTTTGTAGTGATTCCTTGTCTACTATGGAAGTCAAATTATATGCTTATGTTTATTCCAAAATTCCATATTTTATTCCTATGTTATGATTTCATGTCTTATCTTCTTTATTTTATTATGATTCATATCTTATGAACTACCAAGATTTATTCCATGATTCTGGTTTATGATATTTGATGTGAAGGGTATGATATTTTATTTTCTAGATCATGTTATCATACCCTTATTCTCAAGATTATGATTATGTATCTACCTTGTTTACCCTTACTAAGCATCTAAACTCGCCCATTATTATGTTTCCTTAACCCAGGTTATGAATATATGTATTAAGTTTGTTGTTTCTAAGATGAGTGATTATCAATAAGAAAATTATTGTATATAGAGTAAATCATTTATTTACTAGGGTTTATGTGTCCATGTTTCCAAAGGAACAAGACTAATATTGTCTATAAGAATTTGTTTGTACAATTTTTTAAGTATTCTGCAAAATATATATAATATTAATATTTGAATAGTGAGGGTCACTATAGTTTGTATTAGAGAAAACTTTTAGTTAACATTTAGATGTTATGATGATAAATCCTTAGTGAGAACCCTAAGGACATGTACAGGGATAAGTCTAAGGATAAATAAAATCAAAGGAAAATGTCCTAGAATTTTGGTAAAAGATAAAGTGAGTGGTTTCCAAGAAATACATTCATGTATGGATATGATAAGTGGATGTGGCTTTGTCATAGATTTACCTTTGTGTAAAAACTCTGAAAATATCTTCCAAGCCTGACTCAGGGTAATCATGTACATGACAATGAGCTTTACTTCACACCTCATTTGAAAATCTCTAGGGATATGGTTTGGGAATTAACAAACTCTTTGTGAACCATCATGAAGGATTTAAATAGAAGTTGTATGTGAAAAATATAGGATAAAACTAAGGTGTCATAGATTAAGGGAGGTGTCACAATTTAGATATCCTTTAAGTGACTTTTCATGATTCTTTGGTTCCTTAATATGATAATTGATTCTTATTCTATGCTTTATGTTTTAGTCAATGTAAGGAACCTGAAGGAACTGCATTAATGGTGATTGTGATGGAAAATAAAGTGATTTTTCTCCTGAGAAACCGAATGATGTGGGAGATGGAATGAAAATCCACATTGATATGATCACATTGATTTCTTAAGATATATATTATGATGGACTTCATTATGAGAAAAATGGATAACAACATTCTATTGAGTATTTCATGAGGAAAAATCCCCCTTCTTTTATAGGTTCATTTAATCCACTTTTTTCTAAAAAATGGATCAATTATACTGAACATATATTCTCTATTCTCCAATGTTTGGAACAAGATAAAGTCATTATGGTTGTTTATTGTTTAGAAGATAAATCTGACTAATGGTGGACACTAATCAAAAATACAGGGCAATAGGGTGATATTGAATTCATGTATTGGGAATAGTTCAAGAACTTATTTTACAATAATTATGTTACTCTGATTATTCATACCAATATAGAGAAATATTTCCTTGAGTTGAATAAAATGGATGTTTAATATGTTACTACTGATGAGGATAATTTCATGAGACTTATGAGGTACTTCATGAATTATTATCCAACCAAAAAATAATGTTAATAGGTCCTTCAGTTGCTTAATGCCACGTCTCAGAAGGACACTATCCATAAGATATTTTAGTAGCTACGAAAATATTGTGTGTTGTGAAATCATGGTTTAAATGTAGGTTGGAGTCATGTATAAATTCCATTGTTTTGATATGAAAAGGAATATGGCATTTAAAGGAAAATCTAAAGACCATGAAGATAAGAATATGATCTTTCTTTTACACTTAGTGTGAGAAGAAGCATACAGAAAATTTCCTTTTACGGTCTAATAAATGTTTTAAGCGTTTAAGGGAAGGAAATTAGGGATTTCATTTCTAAAGTGATGGAAAGAAGTTATAAAATATTACTAATGGAAAGAAAACAACACATAATTCACCTCCCACGACTCTGTGCTACAAGTGTAAGGATAATGGGCATTATGATAACCACTTCCCAAATCTATGGTTTGGTGATGAAGATCGACATCAGCAACCTCTTAAGCTGAGGGACAAGGGGAAATATCATTAAATAATTATTTTTGATAAAGGTTGTGATAATGATGTGATGAAAGGTACATTTACCATCCACTCTAAAAATTTTAATTTCATATTTTATTCTAGATCTACCCACTCATTCATGTCTATAGAATTTTATAAGAGTGTTAAGATTCCATAAAAATGAATATATTTGGAATTAATAGTGAAAACCCATAATGGTATGATAATTGTATCCCAAGTGTATAATTTCTATCTAGTTTAAGTTTGTGGTAATGTTCTTCCTGCAAATCTTTTCATTCTTTATTTGGATGAATTTGATGTTATCTTAGGCATGGATTGGCTTCCTTTGCATAAATCCTACATCAATTATCAATTAAGGGAAGTTATCTTTGATATTTCAATCTCTCCTACAATCATCCATCCAATTGGTGATATGTATGAACTTCTTGTGGAGATTACATCAAGTTTATGGGTCTTAATTCCCTTTCATACGGGTTATTTATCTCAAATGGTTGGGTAGAAAATTGATATCGATGATATGCCTATTGTTTGGGATTTTTTGGATTTATTTATAAAACAGTTTCCTATCTTTGCACCAAAATGTGAAGTTGAGTTTTCAATAGAACTCATACCTGGTTCTTCACCAATTTTAAATACTATTTATATAATGTCAGTTATTGAGTTTCATGAATTGGAGAAGAAACTCCTAGAAAACCTTGATAATGGATTCATTCATCAAAGTGTGTCACCTTATGATTCACTAGTTCTTTTTATGAAAAATAAAGATTGAATAATGAGACTAGGTATTGATTATTGGGAGTTGAAAAATATTAGAATCAAGAACAAGTATCATATTCCCCGTATTGATGACTTTTTTGATCGACTTCATGGAGCTCACAACTTTTCCAAGACTGACCTTCATTCTGGAAATCATCAATTGAGGGTCAAGAAGGAAGATATACCTAATATGGAATTTCATAAAAGTTATGAAAACTATAAATATATAGTTATTCCTTTTTTCTTACTAATTCCAATCTTATATTTATGGATTTAATGAATAGTTTATTTTGAGATTATCTTTTTTAGTTTAAGGTAGACTTTATAAATGATATTATTATATATTCAAAAAAAATAAGATCATGAGGATCACTTAAGAATTGTACTAAATAACCTAATAAAGGAGAAAATATATGAGAAACTTACATAGTGTGAATTTTGGATGTAAAAGTTTTCATTTAGGGGTCATATAATCTCAAGAGATAGTATAGTAATATATCCATCAAAGATTAAGGCTATAGAATTCTAGCCTAGACGGACCAGGATGATGAAGATACATAGAATTATTGGTTTAGTTGGATATTATTAATGGTTTGTGGATAATTTATCATGACTTTCTAATCCTATGACCAAGTTCACTCAACAGGGTGTCAAGTTCCTTTGGATAGATGAATGTGAGGAAAATTTCAAGGAACTGATGAGAAGGTTAATTAGTGCACTTTTGCTTACATTAACCTGAAGTGGAGAAGGTTTTTTAATCTATAGTGATTCACACAAGAAGGGATTGATATGTGTTCTTATGAAAAATAACATGGTTATCTCTTATTCATCATAGTAGTTGAAGATTCATGAAAAACATTAACCTACTCATGATTTGGAGTCTGCATAGGTAATTTTTTATCAAAAGATATTGGGGAATTATCTTTATGGGGTAAATTGTGATATATATAACGATCATAAAAGTCTAAAATTTATATTCTAATAGAAGGAATTGAACATGTTCCAGAGAATATGGTTAGAGTTAACAAATGATAATGACTGCTCATTACATTACCACCTGGGGAAAGTGAACAAGGTGTATATGTGCTTTAATGAATACAAGAACTATTTATTTTTTTCTTCTATACTAGATTTGAAAACGGAGAGGAATTTTATAGTTCTTAATTCTCTATTAATCCTGGAAGTAAAAAAGATTTGTATGGGGTGTAAAGAATACTTCTGGTGGTATGGGATAGAAGGAGATATCACAAAGTTTGTATCTCAATGCTTGGTATGCCAATAAGTAAAGGCTGAAAGAAAATAGTCTAAATAGATGTTGCGTCAATTACCCATACCAAAATGGAAATGGGAGAAAATCACTATGGATTATATTATTAGACTACCCAAAACATCTTAAGGGTTTAATGCTATTTGGGTGGTATTTTATTGTCTTATTAATTCATCACAATTCATCTCTATCATAGAAGACTTATTTTTGGATCAACCATTCAGGATATACATTCAGGAAGTGGTAATATTACATGAAGTACCACATTCCATTCTATCAGATCAGGGTATGAGGTTCTCCTCAAATTCTGGGTGAATTATTCATCAAGCACATGATATAGAATTGATTTTCATCACTTCTTATCATCCTTATACATATTCTTAGTATAAAAGAACAATTCAAACCATAGAGGGTATTTTGAGATATTTTTCCTGGGATTTCAAATGAGCTTGAGATCAAAACCATCCTCTAGTAGATATTTCTTACAACAATAGCTTTCACTCAAGAATTAAAATGGAACCTTATGAATCCCTATATAGGAAGAAATGAAGATATCCATAATGGTAGTATGAGGTTGTATAAATAAATCCTTTGGGACTTGAGATCATTTAATTAATGGTCGAGAACGTTAGAAACATTCATCAGCATCTCAAGGATTCTCCAATTCAGTAGAAAAGTTATTATTATTACTGATGATGTGATCTACAATTTTAAGTTTGTGAAAATGTGTTTCTATGGATATCACCCTAGAATAAAGTTATGCGGTCTGAAAATAAAGGGAAACTAATCCCTAGGTATATTGGTCCCATTGAAATTATTGATCTTATCAGTATGGTATCCCATCACTTGTAACTTCCTCCAAATCTCTCTCAATTCCATGATGTGTTCCATGTATCTCTCCTGAGAAAGTACATACTTGACCCTTCATATTTACTAAACTCATAGGTCATATAACTAGAGCGGGATCTTTCTTATGTGGAACAACCAGTTGAAATTTTGGATCATACAGAGAATGTTATACAAAATAAGACCACTCACATGGTCCATGTTTTTTAGAGAAATCGCTAGTTAGAGGAAGCTACATGGGAACTTGGGGATATTATGAAGTATAAGTATCCTTATTTTTTTACCTGAGTGACGGATTTCGAGGGTGAAATTAATTTTAAAGAGGTAGAATGTAACACCCCGAGTTTTTAAAGACCATTTTCGAATAAATTAAATTTTAATTTAGTATTGTAATGCCCTAATTCACAAATTCCTTCCACAAAATGCCGAATTCGTGTACATTACATGGAAATCAACTTGGATTATGTTACATGCAACACCAACTTGGCATATGTTACACGAAACACTGATATTTCTATGAAACATCATTTTATTTTTATAATTATATAAATGAGGTAATTATAACCTACAAGTTAAACTCGGTTTTATAAATAGTAATAAATAATTTTCAAATATTTTTTATATTTTATTTATATAAATAAAACAGGTTGATAATTAAATATAATTTTTTTGGTAAAGACCTTATATGTTTAAAAATACTATAATATCCTTTTGTGAAGAATAATAAAATTAGTTTTAGACACATTTATAATTTTAATTTTATAAAATAAACTCCATTTTTTATTTTTTATTTTAAAATTATCTTTGGGTGAATTTTTGGTATTTTTCTAAGAAACATCATTTTTGGATGAATAGTGAAAAATACAGAATTTAAATTCAAAACTGCTTTTTCAGATAATTTATTTATAAGGATAAATTATGTTTTAAATTGATTTAAAAGTTTAATAAGATCATATGTTTATTAATTAATCTAATTTAGGCCATTTTATCCAATTTTACTTTGAAATTAGATATAAAAACGTTAAAAAAATTTGATCATTTTTTACTTTAAAAACCTATAGTGTCGTCCCGTCAACATGCATTAAATTTAAATTAATTTCTTTTAATTATCTAATTGGAATTTGGAAAAAAAATCCATATTTGTAATAATAATTATTTATAATGTCTAATAATTTTAGATTAGTTTTTTACCAAAAATATTAATGGATGTAATTAAAATTAATTACATCGATTAAGGTAAGATTAAGCTTAATAAGGGACTAAATATTAATATAAGGGCCCAAACAACTTAGAAAATTTTCCTAGATCCATTGGATGGCCATATTTAGACCCTATCCTTCTGTGTCTTTAATTGGGTCTATTATTTGATCCACTGGATATTCTAGAAATTTGGGTGGAATTCATTTTCCCAAAATTTACAAGAGTGTCACTCCTCCTCCATTATAAAAAGGCATCATATCCTCACACTTCCTCGCACCTCTAATTACAAAAAACATTGGCTAGGATATTCCCAAATCACTTCCCAAAATCCCTACCTTTATCCTAGAATCCTTACCTTGTGAATAAAGTTTTCCAAGGAATCCTTTTGGCACAAACTGAAAGGAGTTACCTGATTAAGAGGTGACAATTCTCTCAAACTCCTCTATTTTATTTTCTTTCTCCACCCACTCCACTATCTTTATTCCAAGATGGTATAATAAAACCAGTATCTTCAATATACTATGATGTTTTAATACTTAGTTTTTGACCTTCACTTATATAAACCTCCATCTAATTGGTAACTAACATACTATTTATGTGTATGGTTAACTACCGCCTCACAAAATGGTGATTGTTCATTTTGACTTACCACCTCTCATGGTGGAAATTATGATGGAAAATATATTTATATATGATATATGTTATATTTATTTTTTATTTAATCTTCTTTAATACTTTTACAATACATATATTTATACTTTAACTTTTTTGTAAATATGACAATTTTTTTTGAGAAAGTTTGGACTACTGCCCCTCAAAGTGATGTGATTTGTTCACAAACAACATGGAATGTATTAAGGATGAGTTTAGTGAACTCATTTGATATATATTATATAATAATGATAACGTAATAATGACATATATATATATATACATATATATACACACATATTTCATTTACCTTATTTCTTTCAATATGACAATAAAATCGGAAAGAGTATTCATGCATACAAACAACCTACCATCTCCATGAATTGTGTATTAAATTTCATAATTACATATTATATAAACTTTTATAACACACTTATACTGAATATAAATTATATTTATATCTTTATGTTCATTATTTAAATAATTATATAAGTTTAAGGACCAAATATATAACTAATTAATATACATGCGAAGAACACAGCGAATATTACCCTAAGTGAAACCTTAGCAAATGATTGTTAACAAGAGGGTAATATAAGGTCATAATAAAACCATATGTGATATTAGATAAAAGAATATGATTTTTTAAAATATTTATGATAAATTTATATTTATTATGCAGGTGTTTGGAACAAGTACTACAAGATTCAAGACATAAGGTACGGGGATGTCATATCACTTTTTATTTCTATAAGATACATGATTTATTCACCACCCATTCCTTTGGTTAGGTGTGTATACATTCCATGGATTTATTAAATTATTATTATACTTAAATTTATGGGTATTTATAAATCTATTATATGAACTTAATTTCATGGGTTTAATGTTTCAAAAGCTACCAAATCAGTAAGACAGTTTTTTATCAATTTACCTTCGTTGAGACACATGTTTTATTATGCACCTACATTCTTTTTCAAGGTGTTTATAATTCTGTGTTACAAGTTGTATCATGAATGTTATTATATTAATTCTATTTTAATCTTTATTTAATTTTTTTCTTACATGGAGAATATGATACAATGTTAAAAATTTCGAAGTGTTTATTGAAACAATATAATTATATATCAATATTGTTTATGATTATGCTTCCTTTATTGAAATATTATGATCTATATCAAAATAAAACTTATGAGTTTCCTTATCCTATATTTATTTAAGATATCTCTATGTATTATTAAAATTTTTACAGTCATTGATACTACTGATTATTTATAAAAAAAATTAATAAATATTTTACCATATTTCTCTCTTTGGTTGGAAATATATTTGATTTTAAAAACCATGTTTTAAAAAAAATTCAAATGATCCTTGAAGATAATTTTCAAGGAAATAGATTTTTCTTAAAAAAATTATTATTTTCAATGCTTCCCTTATTATTTTTCAAATCTATTTTCAAAGAAAAAGGTTTTAGAAAATGTATTATTTTCTAAAAATTGTTTTTCAATATAGAAAGGATATTTTCCTCAAAAACTGTTTTTAAAAGATAATTCAAAATTATTTCCCATATAAGATAACATCTATTGGTATTACTAATTCTTTTTTAGAGAATTCATTAAATAATTCCATTCAAGTTATTTGTATGAATTGATTAATTTTTGATAGCATGATGTTTATGAAACTCGTTCTCCTTTCACAGGTTATATGCTTTTGAAACCCACTTCTTTTCATGGGTTATGTTTATAATGAAATGATTATGAAACCTATATTTTTTCATAGGTTATGACATAATTACATGTTTATAATAACCATTTAATTTCATGGGTTATTCTATGATCATTTATGATCTTTTGGAACATGTGTGTATGATTTCTTTATGACATGGTTTTGACCTATATCTCCCTCCAATGCATTGGGTAAGGATTTATATCTCATGAGAAAGACTAAGATGGTCTTAAGAATGGACCTTGACAACTATAATGGCCTTGGGAGTGAACCATGACTACCAAGATGGTATTAGAAGTGAAATCATTATACTGAGATGTTCATGGGAGGGAACCATGACTACCAATATGGTGTGGGAGTAAACCCATACTACAAAATGGTATTGAAAGCGATGCCTTGGATACTATGGAAATTATATTATATGCTTATGTGTCTACAAAAATTAAACATTTTATTACTATGTTATGATTTCATGTATTACATTCTTTATTTCCTTATGATTTATATTTTATCAACTGAAAAGATTTATGACATGATTCATGTTTATGATCTTTGATATAATGGGTATGATCTTCTATTTTCATGATCATGTTCTCATACCTTTACGCTCATGATTATGCTTACATATCTCCCTTATTAACCCTTACTGAGCATCTGAGGTCACCCCTTTTTAGGTTTCCCACACCTAGGTTATAAAGAAATGTATTATGATTTATATGTCTAATAAGGGTTCAAGTCAAAAACAACCTAGTGGGAGATGATGTAGCTCATTTATGTGCCAGTGTTTATGTTTCCATGTTTCCAAAGGAACTAGGCTAGTATGGTATTTGGGCATCAGTTTGTATAATATTTTAAGTATTCCACAAAAACTATGAAATTTTAATGTTTGAATTGAGAGTATCTATATACAATTTCTCTTAAAAACTGAGTGGAACAATTTATTGGATAAAAATTTTATTTTGAAAGTTAATTTATTCTCTGAAAGGTATTTCTCATGACTCTTCCCCTGGGGGTCGTTCCATGACTACCCCAAGCCCGCCTTCCATAGGCTAGGGGTTGGCAACTAGCACCGAAAAGGCGTATCCCAAAAATGGGAAGGCATTGCCTTTAAACATGTACAAACACACAACCAAGAATGCAACAAGTTTCAAACATGAAGCAAAACTATAGTAGAACAAGTGTGTAATGAAAGTAAGGGGGCCATAATAAAATCCCAACTAAAAGATACAACTACAACAGAAAAAAAAATAGCTCATGTGATCATCCAAAAAGGATTCTACTTGAAGCGTAGGTACAGATCATCTCCATAGCTCTCCATTTCAGTCAGTCTCCTCCATGTACCACCCAGTCCTAGATTCCTCAAGTCTCAGCCAAGCTGCTCGTCATCTTCACAAGACAAAACAAGGTGTGGGAGAATCCCATGCAGGGGTGAGTATAAAAATACCCATTAGGGAACCCGAGACCCCCAAATGTCTCTCATAATTCCACAAATTAAAACCATAAAGCATGATCTCAATCATAATGCACAATGAAAAATACACAGTTTAAACCAGATATTCTCGTCTCATCCAAAAAAACATAAGGCCCTGACATCAATCCATTTCCAGGATTTCCAAACAAGACTCAAAGCGTAACTCAAGGATCAAAATTACACACTCCATGAACTGGCCATCCCTAATGGAACTAGTCTAATAGATGTACTCCATCAGGTACAACTTAACCATTCCTAGTAGAACAACTAAACGGACGTGATACATCAGGAACTTTTTGCTAGAATTGTCTCTAGTACCCGACACTAGAGGTCTCGCAGTCACAGTCTTGCACCTGAGGCAAGACCAAGCCTCAACACTATGTTCGGCAGTCGTGGGAGCTTTAAATCCCTTAAATTACCTGCTCCCCATATCTACTTGGAGATGGGGGAGTACTACTCCATATTTGAGGACTCACACCCTACTTGGTAGGAGAGTACAACTATGGTAGTTTGTTTGATGTGGGGGACCCACGCCCTAGAATGTCAGTGGAGTACCAACCCCAGGCTAGAGGACCCGTACCCTGGCACGGAAGGGGAGTAATAACTCTATGTGTAAAGACCCTAACCCTACCCATTAAGAGAGTAAAAATCTAGTAGTTTGTTCGTTGTGGGGGACTCATGCCCTAGTATGTCTGGGGAGTACCGACCCCAGGCTAGAGACCCCGCACCCCGGCACGGTAGGGGAGTACTGACTCTACTGTAGCACTGCATAAGGAGGACCCGCACCCTAGGTTGATAGGGGAGTACCTAATCCTAAAATAGAGGACTCTCACCTTACCCAATATGGGAGTACTCGACTCTATCTGAGTTAAGTATGGAGGACTCACACCCCAGTCCAGCAGGGGGGTACTGACTCCCAAGATAGAAAAACCAATCAGAGGAAAACAAACCCACACTCTTGAAGTGGGGAGTCTTGTCTCTACCAGAGCAGAGGAGTAAGGAATACCTACACCTTGAGCCATCAAGAGAGTAGACATCATAAATCTCATTACAAGAAACACCCCATTTTTTTCCTCCTGTTTTTGGTCATACCTCAATCACCACTATGTTTAACAAGGAAGTAACCCGATGATCTTTCATGTCATAAGGGTTCCAACGCAATAGAGGGTGTGTCAACCAGACACCCAGTCTATAAGCTATAGGCATTTTAGTTTCGATGGACTAGTTGGATTCAGGTACAATCCAACCTAGAAAAAATCAAACTTTCTCCAAAAGTCACGTGGAGTATCTCAAGAGAATCGTCTCTCTCCAAGGATCCCAGCAGCACAAACGGACGTCTGGTTCGCAAGATACAACCTTTTAAGCATATCTGGGCCCGAGAGGAGTCTGGGTCCGATCCGACCCAGCCCGAACCGACCCGTTTCGGCCCGAACCGGATTGGTCCGGCCCGGTTGAGCTGGTCCATGGAGGGCTTGCCCCACTGGGTCGTGGATTGGCCCAGCTTACCGGCGAGGTGCTACCCATCAGGCGATGTGGCCCTATGCGCTTGCCCGCCTCTCCTTCCAGGTGGCTGCCAGCTCCCCGAATGGCTTAAGAAGAGACATTCATCTCTTCAATTAGTGGTTCCATGTAGAGCCTCCACGTGGTCCTCGGGACCCACAGGGCACAGGTCCTCCTCCTGCCGCAGCTTTGATATTACGATCCCTTCACTACGGCGAGCGACAACGCAGATCCTCAATAATGCGGTCGTCCTGTTGTCGGTTTCCCCTTTAGGTCTTCCCAGACACTTCCCTCCTCCGCAGCCAGCAAGCACCGGTCTCCTCCTCCACTACTCGCATCGGCCATCGGTGCTGTTGGGCCGACGGATCCTCCACGGGCCACCGGGTGAGATCCGGTGGTCCGTTCTTCCTTACGGATGCGCCTGTGGTCATCCCAAGATGTCGTCATTATTACGCGCCTCCGAGTTTCAAGGTTCCATCAAGTTTGAAAAACATGTCTCTGAAGAATGCAATAAAAATCAAACGGCGGAGGGTATAGGCCTTGTTCGTTTGGTCTGTGCCCTCCACATTAGCATTATAACAGGCGAAAGTAATTTATAAATCTCATTAAAAATAATGATAAACCCCGTTCAAATCCCCCTCAACGACCAACCAAAAAATCAAGAACGAGGAGATGATTCGTGGGAATTTCTTGATTTAAAATAAAAACCCCACCTTAAGAATATTTGGAGTCGTCCCGGTGGTGGGGGGAGAATATGCACTTTGATGAAGTCATCGGCATTCGTCACTCCCGGTTCATTGCCACCCATGATTCTGTCTCCGTTGATATAAAACATCATGTCACTTTGCCATAGGTTCCTCTCTTTGTGAGGCCATGTCAAAACTCTATATCGAGTGTCACATAAATAGATGGGGGAAAAGTGTGAGTAACACACAATGAATTAATGATTTTTATTAATTTACATAATTAATGTGCCCCATTAATTACACTAGGGGTGGTTATGCAACCAAACTGTAACTGAGAATCTAATATCCCATATTAAAAAAAATATGACCAACTCCATGGTCCCCACCACTTCCGCTCAAGAGGTGGTAGGACAGAATTAAATAACAATTACATGTTATTTTATTATTATTTTAAAAGTATGAAAACATATCTTTTTCACCCAACCTACTACGGTCAAAGTGAAAATTCCTTAAAGAGAATCCCAGCGTTTTGGATTCAACGGTGTCCTCGGATTTCAATTCAAAGAACTCGTTCAAACTATAAAAAATGACACCTATACGTTTACTGAAGGTACCTTAAAAAAATTAAAAAATTATTAACCGTCACGCTCGACCCACACTGGTCGAGGTTAGGCTCTGCCTAAGGGAAATATTCCCCCACGAGATCAATGATAATATCATATTTCCAATCCGAGTTTCCCTTTTGGAGTTCTAGAATTTAACAATAAAATAATTATTACTTAATTATTTTATTTTCTACCAAAAACTAACATCCACTATTGGCCCACCCCAACAAAAGTTAGGATCTGCCTAAGGAAATCATACCCTCATGAGATCAGGGGTGGTCTCATATTTTTAATCCAAGTCATCATTCATGAGTTATAAGCATTTGAAAAATATAATAATTTTATTTATGTTTATTCCATTTTCAGGTTTTATCACTGGAGACCTACGCCGACTAAACTTAAGTCACGCCTAGGGTAAACCTGCAATCTTGAATACAACGGTGCCCTTGGATTTCTAGTATGGGAACCCATTTAAGAATTATTTCACTATACTATGAAAACTACTCACGTGCATTATTTTAAGCTTAACACTTATTCGATGGATTATTCTGAGATCTTTGGGCCTTGGAATCATGTGCCATTAGATTTCATGGTCTCATAGAAAATCCCTATAATTAATAAAACTATACAAAATATCCAGGACATTACATTATTCTTCTAATGTTTTAATTATTTGTGATGATATTTTCTTTTCTTCTTCTATGTTTTTTTTCAAACTTTTAATGTGTTCCAAATATAAATTTTTTTATAATTGGAAGGTAAACAATCCTGATGATTATTTTTCCCTAGAAAAACATTAAGAGTTCAATATATATATATATATATATATATATATAATCATTTGAATAGTAATCACAACCATCGAATTAAAATTTTAATTTTAATCTAAGTTATTGGTTTTATGGGATATCAACCATCTCCCACATACCTATATATAAGGGTGAGTCACCCATTGTCTAACATTGGTTATCAAGGTTTTTTCTCTTGACCCTCAACACTTCATATTTTTCTCAATCTGAAAATTTTGTCACTCAGCTAGTCAAATTCTAAAATATGATCTATGGCCCCAGTTTTATTCAGATGGCCTATGAAAAATACTTTATGAAGATATAGGTTTTTAAGTAAAGACTTATCAAGAAAAGATTTTATGAAAAATATGATTCATTATTGAAAATAGTTATTAAGTTTCAATTTTCAAAAAAAATTGTCATGATAAAGAGGATTGTGATTTTCACTATCCAGAGATTATTATAGAATTATATTCCTCAATATAATTCAATATAGAAGAGGATACTGAAGAAATTATTTTTCCTTAATTTACTAAAAAGTATGAACTCTCATATCAAAAAATATCTAACTTAGAAGATGTAAGGGCCCAAATTCATGTGGATTTACCATTTTCATATTTCCAAAGACTAAGGTGATCAGAGGAGGCTCGAAGGATGTCTAGAAGAGTTTGGATACAAGTTTCTAGAAACAATAATAATTACACGTCATGTAATAATTACACATTCTGTAAGTCAGGACCACAATGTGTAAGTTTCTAGGATTAAATAAATAAAATTATACGCATTATTCAGAGGAACTGATCCCTGAGGATTACATAACATGAATGGGGATTATAGTTCATGTAAATACAAAATTTTGTATGTTTTATAATGTTTTCAGCCACTCGGGACTGTCAAACCCTACAGCTCTAGTGCCTATCGCTTAATTCCTGGTGACCTAGTGACCCCTCTTCGACATTATTTGGATTCCTTCATAAATGATCGATCCCTAGCTTCCCTCCTTTGATCTGTCTCTAATCCAATATATGTTTTGCCTCTTATCTTTCGGTTTCTTTGACATGTTTCCTCTTGTTCCAATTTTCATTTTCAAGGAACTTGATCTACATTTTTCTAATGGAGTTTTATAGGTTGTTTGTTGTCACAATTGTGGTACGACATCCTTTGGTGGATACAGTTCATGTGGGGGAGGTAATTGTGAACTGCGACACTGGTCTCTTCTTGTGAAAAGAATGTTGACACCATTTTTTAGGTAGAGGATTCATTGCTTCTCTATTTATTTACATGAAATCGTAGATGTAACGTTATTTTTCCCCTTGGATCACAGTGAAATTAAACTAAAAATTACTTAAATCGGATTAAATAATAGTTATTTATTGCATGGTGATGTTGTTGTTTATATCATGATAATGGGTTTCCTCTTCATTGGATAGATAGTTTGATATCTCTGTTGTGATTGTTGTGCCTACAGTAGCATGCGAAATTGGTAAAGAATGTAAAGCCAGAATTAATTTATAATTAATTGGATAAAATTTTAAAGAGGGATGTTTAATGAATTTGGTTAAAGAGGGATGTTTAATGAATTTAGTTGTTATTGTTATAATTTGATGATAATCAAATTGATACAAGTATGGATGTTTAATTTAGTAGGTTAATGAACCTAAATAATGTTAATGCTTGTTGATAAAATAATTAAACGCATGTAAAATTAATTGTTTAATTAATTTGTGACAACTTGTGGTAGCTTGCTACTTAGGATGCTCATAGTTGGAACCTATAAATAATGAATCAGCTAATTCAAGATGTAATAAGAGTCAGTTGTGTGATAAAATATATTCCCTTATAGATATTGAGTTTGTTGTTTTACTGTAAAGGACATGTTCCTCTTTATTTGGAGTCATGAAATCACATTGTATGTAAAGGTTGGATACCTTGTTTTAGGGCCAAGAGTCTTATTAATTTCTTTCTTGCTGCTTGTGATCTGATCCTGGGATGGTTGAGCCATGAGGGATGTTGTGATATATGGGGCGGGGAGGCTCAGATGTGATGAGATCCTGGGATGGTTGACCCTACATGGATGTTTTGGTATGAGGGGTGGGGAGTCCCAGTTGGTGTGGATTCACATGATGTTGGGAGTGGCTAGATGCATCGATATATGCATGTGGGTGTCAGGGAGGACACCAAATATGACAAGAAGGTTTGAAACTGGGCATACCCGTTGATATGAAATCTAGATTTTTGTTTGAATCTATTGTTTGGCTGACAACCAGGTTTTTTGTTTATCTATTTTCCTTTCCCCACTACTTTAGGCAAATGGATGTGCATGGTTGTTTACATGTTTTGTGGCTTATAATTTTTTCCTAGAGTACTTGGTAATATGGAATGTAAAAATATAAATAAATTAATAAATGTTTAAACAATGGGGGTTAGATCTTATTGGGAAGAAATGTTGAGGTTATAATTATGAGAAGTTAGGGACTCAGTTTTCATATTCATGGAGGGCATGGAAAATTGTTTTAATACAAAATTAATGTAATGTGGGAAATACAAAGGGTTAATTAATGGTTAAAAAAATTAATTAACATAAACTATAACATATGAAAAGGAATAGAATAATTTAATTTAACTATTTAAATGGTTGTGCACTTATAGGATATCTTTTCTTAGTAATAGAAATTTGGGTTCTGGGATACATCAACTATAGTTCATTCTGAGACTAGTATATTCACATAGTGTGGTGTTGAGCTATATTATATCATGTATATTATGTTTTTTATATTCTACTTCACCTTGTTGGTTAGGGAAATTGGCACATCAGGTATTCTGATCCCTGGGGTGTTTTCCCCAACAACCTGGTGGGAGGATGGATGGATGACTACAACCTTTGACCCTGCTCACTTTACTTGGTTGTTATTTGTGCTGGTATGCAAAATGGTTAGTTTTCCCCACATATGTGTGTAGATGGCTATTAAGAATAGTGGTTATTTTCACACACATGTATTCTATATATAGATTCCTAAGGACTATTCTAAGTATAATATGTATAGGTTGTGATGGATTGAGGTTTCTTACTCAATGTATGGGATGTGATGGCTTGAGGTATAATACTCCATGTATGATACATGTTAAACAGGCTATGGGGGATCACATAAACTACCCAGTTTGTTTTTTATGTGGATATGGTGGTTTGATGTGCATGTTATGGTGCTTCGCCTAGGTGTCTGTGGGATGGCCTTTTGGAGAGAGGTTCTTAGATAGTGAGACGTTGGGGTAGAGCAGAAAACCTACAGGGAAGTGGTAGCGGGTACCCTTGATATTCTTTATTATATTATATTATCTTGTGTGTGATACTTGGTGAGAGTATACATGGTGATCCTGGAAACTTGGTGTATCTGTTTAGTTGACAAGTGTTTTTCACTTGTTGTTCACTATGCTTTAGCATTCTTTCTTTACATTTTTCATGAGATGATATAGGGAGGATCCTGCTAAGAATAATTTTATACTCACCCTATATATATAAACTTTTTTTCAGGTCATTTGGAGCATGTTGGAGATCAGACTATTTACAACTAGCTTGGGGTTTAGCATGAGTTGTTTGGGATTCATGGTCACTGTCATCCTTACTTTTCTTTTGGCACTTACTGTTTTACCGTTCAGTTTTAGTAGTTCTTTAATGTCATCACATATTTTAACTAGAGTTTTATTTAATATTTTAGTATGAGTAGTAGTTGGTTGGAATCTTTATTATATCTATATTTCACATGTTTTCTCTTAGAGGGTAATGTCTCTCATCTGTGTGTTTACTATACCCCAGGTGCTAGTCACCAACCTCGGGCCTACTGGAGGCGGGACTTAGGTGTTAGTATCTTTCTTCTCCCATTTCAAGGCCAGGATGGGTACACTTTGTTGGGTGAGGGTTGTTACATAGTGTTATCAGAGGTCTGGTTGAGTGATTGGATTAAGTTTAGTGCTAGGAACATATGATGTTGCACGGGCGGGTAGGGAAATAGTGTCTGCTATGTTTAGAGAGTTTTGTAAACATGGGTGACCAGCTGATAAATGGGTATTTAGGTCCCCCTATGATATGATTCATAGACCTCCAAACTTACAACGACTACTAAATGAGGTGATACTAGTTATAGTTTAAAGACCTTGGAAAGGATCATGCATCATTATTTTTTTGTTCTAGGTTTGAATGAGTATGCTTTTGAATAGGTTAAGATAAAATGAATAAAATAAAATAGTTAATTAATGTTAAGGTGATCCATATTCTTGTTTTAGGAGATCTAACTATCTTTTCTTTTGCAGACATGGATCCAGATTGATGTCCTCATTAGGTTCATGTAGAATATGTTCTGTAGGTTGATCCAGAAGATCGACATAGAGTACAGGTTGAAAATGATGAAAATTGTAGGAGGACACTCTGATAGTTTCAGTTGCATATTTTAAATAAGTATGAGTGTTCTATTTTAAATGTAATCATGGAATATTTATTGGAGGGGATGAGATAACCTTCAGTTTGATCCATGCTCGGAAGAATCATTGGGTATCGTTGGATTTAAAGATGCTACATGGGGTATTGAGGTAGTGGTAGTTCTTCTTTGTCGTATATCATGAGGATTTGATGTCTTAGAGATGAGTTATGAGACCAGTTCAGAGTAAATTTTCATTCTTCGACCTTGAAGGTGGCTAGTCTCTAGGAGCTTCTTACCCTTCGGTAGGGGAGCTCAAATGTGTGAGAGTTCAGGATTCATTTTAGAAACCTTCTACAATATTATTCAAACATATTTTCAAATGAGGAGGCTACAAATATGAACTTAGACGAGGCTTTGCATCCATATATCCAGCTCCAAGTCTCCCCATTTATTATGAAGATGTATCTCGAGGTTATTTCAAGAGTAGAGTTCACCGAGATAACGTTAGCTAGAGCTAGATCATCATGAGAGGGGATTCATTAGGATTCCTCACAAAGTAGAGCTATGGTCATGGGATCCCAGTTGTCAGGACATAAGAGCTTCGGATCAGAATAGAGTAGGTCATAGACCTCAATGTCTCTTTTCTCTGGGAGTAGTGTCTCTCATGCCATTTCCAATGGATCAAAATATTTTTTTTTTAATTTTGGAGGCCGAGTTAATCAGTGGAGAGAGAGAGGCTGACATTTTTGAGCAATCAGTGTGAACTAGGTTTTTCATTTCATGTCCCTTCTATGAGGCAGTTCCAGTCGAGGAAGTAGTAAAAGGTTTCTCCAATTTGTGATCAATAGAGAGCAGATGGGGCAGGAATTGGGTAGCCTTGAGATACTCCCCATCCTCAGAGATCATAGCGCATCTATAGAGGTGGTCGTCAGTAGGGTTAGAGAATCTATGGATCAAGTCGTGGTCAACTTCATACATTAGCGTTGCCAGCACTAGGAAATCTAGACATCATTTGAGGTACCCTTTTCTTATTTTATACATGGTTTTATTCCTTGTTTGATCCAGAAGTGACATAATCCTTCATATCAAATGCAATTCTCCATGATTTTGTACATGAGGTAGATAGACTTCTCATTCCATTAGCATTGACCACATTAGTTGGAGGTCAAGATGACTTGTTGGATGTATGTAGAGAATATGTGCTAGTTATGGGGAAGCACCACTTTTAGGGAGATTTCCTATTTTACGAATACAACCATATGACATCATCCTTTGCATGTGTTGGTCGTATTCAGTTCAGGCTACCGTGGATTGCTTTAGGTGGAAGGTTGTGTTCGTTGATACTGACAGATATCTTGTCATGTTTTTGGTGATCGAGACCCTCATATGGGTTAGATACGTGTTTCATATTTATCATCCTTAATGGATGAGCTGATTCTGTTTTTTTTGTAGGTTTAGCAGTAGTATTTTCCATAAATCATAGAAGAGTACCCTGATGTCTTTTCATAGGAGGTTGTAACATTACCCCCTCGATGAGTGACTGATTTTGGGATCAAATTATTTCCAGGAATTTATCTTATGTCAATGTATCCATATAAGATTTCATATTATGAGTTGCGAGAGTTGTGTATAAAACTCGATGGTCTACCATGGTGTAGTTTTGTTTGGCCAAGTGTGTCACCGTGGAATACTTCAGTTTTGTTGGTAAATAATACTAATTGAATTTTATGGTTGTGTGTCGATTATTATCTCTTGAACCAAGTGATGGTGAATAACCCCTATCATCTTCCATGGATTGATGATTTATTCATTCAACTAAAGGTTGAAAGTTGGTTTTCAAATATTTATTTCCAGTTAGGATATCATCAGATACATGTGAAGGATGAGGATATCCTACAGACAGCTTTCCATTTTCATCATGGGCATTACGACTATGTTTTGATGACATTTGGTGTGAATAATGTTCTATATCTATTCATGGGGTTAATAAATGCCGTGTTCTGTGAGTTCTTTGATACTTCTATGGTGGTTTTAATTTACCACATCTTTGTGTACTCCACCTCTGAGGGGTCATGCAAAGTATCTAAGTTCCATTTTTGGTGTTATTCACTGTAAGGAGTTATTTAGGAAGTTTTTGAAGTGTGAGTTTTAGGTTTGAGTATTCTGTTTTATGGGGAATTTTTTATCCCAATAATGAGTAGTTGTGGATCCATCAAATATGGAAGAAGTTTTGTCTTGGTCTTCCCCCTAGATAGTTAAAGAGTTTTGAAGTTTCCTTTGTCTTCCCTGATATTATAAGATATTTGTAGATGATTTTTCATAGGTTTTTACTCTTATGATATTATTAAAAATAAAGGATCACATGTACCTATGGACTGATCAGTTTCAGACGACTTTTGAGTATCTAAATGAGAAGTTTTTCAGTGCTCCAATTCATTGTCTTCCTAAAGAAGTAGTTCATTTGGAAGTTTTTTATGATTCTTCGCATATTTGTTTGGGTTGTGTTCTAATTCATCACAGATTAGTTATTTCTTATGGGTCTCGACAATTAAGTCCCCATGACCATGATTATTCCACCCATGATCTTATGTTGGTGGCAGGAGAGTTTTCCCTGAATTTTTAGAGACAATACCACATCAGTGATAATTTTTTGGCCTTCAATAATCATAGGAGACTGAGGTATGTCTTCTCACAATGGGACATGAACTTGCACCAGTGTTAGTTTATGGAGTTCTTACAGGATTATGACTCTGAGACTTTATATACACCTATAAAGGGGAATGATGTAGCTGATGTGCTAATAAGGAAGTTGTGTAGTGATTCAATTCATGAATAAGGTGATTACTAGAGGGTTATGGAAGAACTTTTGGAATTGCATCTATATATGGGAGTGGTTGAGGTGGAGGTTTTGTTTTTCAGATGATGGTGGACTAATATCTAATGTAGTAGGTGGAGGAATCCTAGTTGGGGGTCTTGAGGTGGAGGTATGGATAGACCGAGTTGTTTTTTTTTGAGGCTCGTAATGGTTAGTCTAGGGATGGAAAACACCGAGTGTTATATAAGGGAAGGAATTTCATTTTGTTGGATATCTGTGAGATGGAAATCGGAGAGTTCCATAGTTCACCTTTTCTAATACATCATTTCATGAAAAAGATGTACCATGCTTTGAAGGGTTAGTTTTGGTGTCCTAGGTTGAAACATGCAGTTGCAGGGTTTGTGTCTCGATGTTTGTTCTTCTAGAAGGTGAAGGTTGAGCATCGTGTTCCTAGTGGTTTTCTCCCGCCATTATATGTTTCTCAACAGAAGTGGGAGGACATCTTGACATACTTTGTTATCAGTTTACCTCGATCTGAGGGTGGCTATGATTATTTATGGGTGTTAGTGTATCATTTGATGAAATCAAACCACGTTATAGTGATCAAGGGGTCGATCTCAATAGAGGTTTTGTTAAGGCCATATCTGGAGAAGGTGGTGAGACTTTATGGGGTCCCAAGGGTGATCATTACTGGTCGATATTGTTGTTTTGCATGTAAGTTGTGGAGAGTTATCTATCATGATTTTGGTTCTCTGTTAATCCTTAAAACTTATTTTCATTATTAATAATATGGTCAAACAGAGTGGACCATCTAGACTCTTGAAGACATGTTGTTCTCTTGTGTCCTGGATTTTGGAGGTTCATGGATGAGGAACCTTCCCGTGGTAGAGTTATCTTAAAAAATATATTTTCCACTCCACCAATAGTTTGGTGTTGTTTGAATCCTTATATGGACGACCATTCCATTCTCCTTTATGTTGGATTGGGGTCTGAGAGTTAGCAGTTCTCGGGTCAGAACTAGTACACAATGCATCAAATATGGTTCCAGTGATTCAAGAGACGATAAAAGAAATGTAGGATCCACATACATCCTATTACAATCATAATATATGACTTCTAGAGTTCAACATTTTGGATCATGTGTTCATAAATTTGACTCCCCTTTGTGGGTATCTGAGGTTTGGTCATGGGAGTAAGATTTCTCCCTAAATTTTTGGGCCTTTAAAGGTGTTGGCTCATGTTGGATTCGTGTCATATCAGATAGCATTTCACCCACAAATGAGCCATATTGACAATTTTTTTCTCATGTTACAGCTCCATTATTATCTTCATGGTGACTCTCACGTCATTTATTGGGGTGATATGGATGTTGTAAATGATATGACCTTCTAATAGCATCCTATATATATCTAGGACCACTAGGAGAGTGTGTTACCCAAATGTGTTATCCCCTTGGTTCGTGTTTTTTGGAACCACTGTGTCATGGAGGAGAGTACTTGGGAATGTGAGTCGCAGATATGCTCTCAGTATCTTGAGATGTTTGATGTTTATATATTCTATTGAAACACTATTCGATTTGTTTTTGTATACATTTAATGGTTTGTGATATGGCTTTCTCTTGTTTCTTTTTGTGGTTTACTCTCTTTCTATGTGAGGCGAAGATGCGCGGGGTATTCCATGTGCATTCTATATTTATATTTTTATGGTTAGATGAGTCTAATCTCCTATTATATGTGGTTATGAATCAATGAGTAATTAATCTAATAACCTTGTTGAGAACCTTAGGCTTGGGTGATGTAACACCCCAAGCTTCTACGGTATGCTTCTCTTGGAATAATGCGATAGCGTGTATTGTACGCAACATCGAGTTCTAACACACCACAACCAATCAAACTAGCCATTATGAATAGTAATACCTACTTATTGAAATTATATAAATTTTATATTTCAAAATGGACTTCATTTTTGGATTCATAATATCAAAATTATCTTAAATTGAATTTTTGGTATTTTTCTGAGAACTTCCAATTTTTATGAATAGTGAAAAAAACATAAAAAAAACATAAAAAAACTTTTTTAATCAAAATAATTTAAAGTGATAAATTATATTATTTAGTGGTTTTAAAGTATAATTAGAATATATTTTTACCATTTTATCCAATGGTGTTCATTATAATTAATTTCACTTTGAAATTGGACATAAACAATTGTCAATCTTTTGATATATATTGTTTCTCAAAAACACGCTATTTGTTGTGATAGTGGGAATTAATTATAAAATTAATTAATGAAACTTTTATGTTTTCAATTTTTTAAAATATACATCATTTTTGAATTCGGAATATCAATTATAGCTTAGGGTTAAATTTTGGCATTGTTCTGAAAAACTTCAATATTTGATGAATAGTGAAACTACTAAGTGGTAGTTAAAAAACTGAATTTTTCATTAAACTTAATTTTACCGCTTCTGTGATTGGAATTTTGAAAATCCGAGAGACACGGTTAATATCAAGGAGTAAAATGTGGTTCAATGAGATGAAAATATTTTTTGGTGAATAGTAACTTTTTACTTTTATTTACCACGGTTAAAAGTAAATAGGGTAATTAAGGGTAAAAATGATATTAATATTACCCTAACACATGTCCTAATTCTATTGGACAAATGTATCTCGACCAAAAACAACCTTAGGAATAAAATATTATCATTTAGGTCCACTTGGATTAGATTAGGACATTTATAATTATTTAATTCAATGAAAAGTTAAAAGAGTTAAAATCAAAGTTTATTTACTAAAACATTTTTAATATAGGGTTATACATAAGATCAATTCGATTGTAAATATTAATTAGAAAGATAAAACGATTTCCTAAATAATTATAGTTTATTTATAATTTTTAGATATTAAATAATTTAATTAATTTGTGACACAATGATGATGCAGTAATTACCATAATAGTGAAAAATTAAAATAATTGATATTATAAATACCCAAATAAATATAATTTGAGACTTTTAATGAATTACACTAATTTTATAGGATAATATGACATATTAGAATTGATTTAATTGACATTTTTCTAAGTAATCATTCTGTTATGAGTTTTACAAAAATCAATTATTGAATAGTGTCAAAATTGACATAAAAGAGTTTTTTAAAACAAATATTATATTATTAATTGAAATTAAATTCCTAAAAATTTAAGGTTAGGCCAAGAGACTTATATCATGATAGGTGTATAAGTAATGGACCACTTTAGGGTTTCTTGGATGTATATAGTAATTTTATTAACCATAAAATATAAAAATACAAAGAGACATTGTAAAAGTGAAACTAATTAACTAAGAGTTAATACTTAATGATAAGGTTAATATAGTAACCCAAACCTATATAAATTCTATTGGTTGAGTGTTTTTCGACCTATCCCCACCTTAACTTTTAAATAATACACTTTTTATCCATTAGAAACCGAATATGAATTTATTATAAAATAATATTTCTAGCTTTTCCAAAGGTGCCCCTCACCCCTCTTATAAAAGGGCACTCCTCCTTCCCATTAACTCACACCTTCAAATCCTTTTGGCTCGGCCAACCTCTGCCCAAATACTCTCTAAAATTACCTCAATTCATCCTAGAGTCTTTCCTTTAGTCAGAAATCCAACCTAAGATCCCTTTTGATCAAATCAAAAGGAAGAACCCGAAGAAGAGGTAATGATTTCACAACCCTTTTCCATGTTCCTTTCTTCTTCCACTTCTTCCTTCATTGTTATTAACATTATAAAATAATAACTCCAATATCTTATATATACTGTGATGTTATTATAAATATGGTACAACCATATTCAGTATTCTATCCATCCTTTGAATAACATGTCACCATACGTGCATACGTACAACTTACCGTCTCCACGTTGTGGTGTAATTGTTATTCAATAAATTATTATTTGGATGGCTATAATAATGATGTGTAACTCATGTAAATAATAAATATAACCTGATAATGATTCTGTATATATGATATACCATCCAATTATATATTATTTTAATATCAAAATAATGATATTGTCTCTCGTGCGTACGTACGGACTACCGTCTCCACGAACGCGATAAGATTCATTCTCCATCGTATCCATTCAAGTATAATTATCATTTGATGATTTAAAAATAATATTTAAGGACTTGATATCATTATGGATATGAATAAGATACAACCTATCCATGAAAAACATGGCTTACGTAACAAAACATATAAAAGAAAATGAGTAAGTTAACACCCGAAACAACGATAATACTAAGATATTATTAAAAAATCAATGGTAAAATATCATATATGATATCATATTAATATATATGATTCTTGTATAATTTAATAACAATTATTTCACCATTATACAGGAGGTTGACCTACCCCAACCAAGGAAAAGTACAAGGTAAGGGTTATTTCACAATCTCTTCATTATCCGAGGTTGTTTATACGTAATAATCTACTGGGATTTCTTTATCATCCACATCCATGTTTCTTAAAAATGTATTTCAAAACATTTTTAAGAATATGGGTTATAGACCTTTATACCCTTGTTCGAATTTTCTATAAGAGGTTTATAAAGGAATCTTTCCGTCATTTTCCTAACAAGGTGTTTTTTAACCTTTTCGACAGAATTAAAGTAAGAATGTTTTTTAACTTATACGGCGGGTGCGGTTATTTTCCACCGTTATAAAATCATCGAAGCTTCCCTTACAATATTATAAGAATATTTTCAATGAAATTTTTTTATTTTAGAAATATATGACTCTTAAATGATTTCAAAATAAATAGGGATATTTCTCTAAAAAGAGTTTTGATTTCATCTATGTCAACATCCTTTGATGGATTTTACACTTATTTGAAGTTGATTTATTATGAAACAAAACTTCTATATTGTATTGAAGGTTTTGTGATATGTTTGATTGTGGATGTGTTATTTTTATACCATTAATGGTTTATGGATGAAGTATTTACATTTCGTATGCTAGGTTTAATACGAATCTTTATGTTATGTTTAATCATTTTCATATGGGAATGCATTGGACTTAATATGTCACGGGTGGAGCCCGCTATAGCTCCTTGATGCATCGGTATGTCTCATGAGACAAACTAGTGTCTTGGAACAAGTCCTTGACAGAATCTTATTTGTAGTTTTGGCATGAGGCCTTGGCTATGTGGTTACGATAGTCTGGCATTATGCATTCTATCATTATGAAAGTGGTTATTTATATTGCATGTGATTATTAGATTAGTAGAATATCCATGTGAATAAGTAAATGGCATTATTTCATTTTATTTTTTCCATACTATGTTTAAGTTCAAGTTTAAAAGGCTTTTGTTTTAGTTATACATTGCTTTAAATGTTTATTCTTATTTTATGAAAGTTTTCTCTATATTGTTATCCTTACTAGGCATTTGAGCTCACCCCTTTTCTATGTTTTATTTCTCCCAGGATGTGAAGAAGTAAATTATGAATGACCTATAGGGATATTATGAGGGGATAATATTGTGGACTATGGAGACAATATGATGTTGTTGTAGTTTTTATTTTTATGATGTAATTTAAGACTTATGAATATATATAGTGTTTCCAAGGCTACTAAACCCATAGGTCTTTCGAGATTTGATCTTTCTTATGATCATGCCAGTGTTATGTAATAATGCACCGACTCTGGGTAACTGGGGTCGGGGCGTTACAGTTGGTATCAGAGGAAGTTTAGTACAAACCTTGGAAGCTAGATTTTGATAAACTCTTATTAGAGCACATAGACCTAAGATGGACTTTGAGGATTAGTATAGAATAACTTCCTAGAATTTTGGTATTGTAGAGATTTTGTGAGTTTTCCGAGCAATACATCCCTGTCTAGATATGAGAAGGTAGAGGCGGCTTTGGCACAGATGTGCCTAGGGGTAAAACCCGAAAACACCGCTTTGAGCTAGACTGGAACGGGAACTGGTGCACAACAACGGGCCTTGCTGCACTCTTGGTTACGACACTCCCGGGGGATATGCTTAGGATAACTCTCATTTTTTTACAAATCATTATGAAGGGTTTATGAGTATATACTTCCTCAAAGAAAACATTTGTATGACTATGGATTATATCCATAAATATTTCAATTTATGTTATGTGTTTTATAAGTATGGAATTATGTATTTTGATTCATAAACTGATCTAGTTTATGCCATTGTTTAGAAATGGCTCTTAGTGGAATAAATGGAAACCGTATCAATGCACGCACTCCATGTAGGGATTTCCCTCCTGCTCAAGATAATTATAGTGGAGCTGGTGATGCAACTGGTGCCGATCAGCTAATCACCAAACTGGGACAACTCACTCAGGTTATGAATAATAACCTTACCCGTATGGAGAACCCTGATCCATAGCGTGGAGGATCAATGTTAGATCAATTCATGAGACAAAAACCACCAACGTTTAATGGGAGTACAAATCCCTTAGTAGCTGAGCAATGGATAAATTCCCTAGAGAAAATATTTCAGGCTTTGGGGAGTAGTGAAAGGGAAAAAGTTATCATGGCAGTTTACGGCCTCACTGGAGTTGTTGATTAATGGTGGTCATTGATTCAAAACATGAAGGAATATGATGAAGTATAAAATATGGAATGGAGGGAGTTCAAAGATCGGATTTTAGAAAAATACTTTCCTCGTGACCATCGAGCAAGATATGGAAAGACAATTTCTGAGTCTGAGACAAAAGGAGGATGAGAATGTCGCAAAGTATGAGGATAACTTTACAAGGTTAGCAAGGTATGCTGGAGATTATATATGTAACACAAGAAGTAAGATTGATAGTTTCTTTGATGGGTTAAATCCATTTCTCCGTCGAGCATTAGTCTCACAATCCTTCTCGTCGTACAAAGACATTGTCTCATGTGCTATCAAGACCGAAAAGGAATTCTCTAAGTCTTATGACTTTAAAGCAAAGCAAGAGAATAAGAGATATGTTGATCAATCTAGGAATGGAAATAAGGGGAAGAAGGGAAATTTTGAATATCCATCATGTGGTAAATGTGGGAAGAAACACCCCGGTACATGCTTGAAGGGAATGGGTGTCTGTTACAAGTGTGGTGAAAAAGGCCACCAATCTCATGACTGCAAAGGGAAGAAGGAAGCTACCAATGTTCAATGCTAAAATTGCAGGGAGATGGGACATTATGAAAATGAATGTCCTAAGCATCCGGGAAACTTACCTTAGAAAACTCCAAGGGATCAAGGCCAAGCTTATGTTATAACTACTGTTGAGGTAGAAGCTTTGAAAGACGTGGTGGCAGGTAATTTATTGGTTTCCTCAAGTTTAGAAAATGCATTATTTGATTCTGGATCATCACATTGTTTCATATCTTCCTAGTTTGATAAGAAAATTAGATATTTCCAATTTGATTTAACAAGGGAGTTGTCAGTTAAAACTCCTAAGGGAAGTATCATTGCAACAAAGTTTTGTGAATCAGTCCCCATTAGAGCACATATATGTTCATTATCTGCTGATCTCATCGTCATACCTATGATTGAGTTAGATGTAATACTTGATATGGATTGGCTTTCAGATTATGATGCAAAGATTTATTGTAAGAAGAAGGAGGTTACTATTTTTGATGATGACGATAAGGAACACCTTATCTTTAGAGCAGAATCGTCACCGCCTAATTCTTATCTAGATCCACCCCTAGTAGATCAACTAAATTCAATTATTGGGGAGGAAGAGAATGAAATGACTGTGGGTGAGGAAAGGAATTTTCAAATAGAGGATGTACCTATTGTGAAAGAATATGTAGATGTGTTTCCGAAAGATTTACCTGGACATCCTCCAGAATGAGAAGTTGAGTTTTCTATTGATTTAATTCCTGGATCAAGGCCTATATCGAAGACCCCTTATAGAATGGACACTGTAGAATTAGTTTAACTAAAGAAACAACTAGAGGAATTGAGTAATAAGGGATTTATTCGCCCTAGTGTTTCTCCATGGGGAGCCCCTATTCTTTTTGTTAAAAAGAAAGATGGATCTATGAGGTTATGTATCGACTACCAGGAGACCAATGCTATAACAATAAAAAACAAGTATCCACTACCTCGCATTGATGATTTATTTGACCAACTGCATGGAGCTCAATACTTTTCAAAGATTGACCTTCGATCTGGATACCATCAGTTGTGTGTGAAGAAAGAAGACATTCCGAAGACAGCATTTCGAACCAGGTATGGGCATTACGAGTTTACAGTAATGCCTTTTGGATTGACTAATGCACCCCATGTATTCATGGATATGATGAATAGAGTTTTCAAGGAATATCTCAATGAATTTGTGGTGGTATTTATTGATGATATCTTGGTATACTCCAAAAGCTACGAAGATCATAAAAATCACTTGTGCGTTATCCTGAAGACTCTGAGAAGACATGAATTATATGGAAAGTTTAGCAAGTGTGAATTCTGGCTTCAGGAGATTTCTTTTCTTGGCCATATTGTCTCTAAAGATAGAATATCTGTTGATCCTTCTAAGACCAAGGAAATCCAAGAATTGCCAACACCTTCGAGTATAACTGAGGTACGCAGTTTTATTGATTTGGCAGGTTATTATCGACGTTTCGTTCAGAATTTTTCCCGATTGGCTAATCCATTAACGATGCTCACACGTAAAGGGGTTAAATTAGTTTTGAAAAAAGAGTGTGAAGAATGTTTCAAAGAACTGAAGAAAATATTAGTAAATGCTCATATATTGACTCTACCATCGGGGAATTATGGGTTCGTTATTTATAGTGATGCATTAAAGAAAGGACTTGGTTGTGTCCTTATGCAGAATGATAGGGTTATTGCCTACGCATCACGACAGTTAAAAATTCATGAGCAAAACTATCCTACTCATGATCTTGAGTTAGCAGTTGTGATCTTTGCTTTGAATATATGGAGGCACTACCTCTATGGTGAAAAATGTGAGATTTATACTGATCACAAGAGTTTGAAGTATATTTTCTCACAAAAAGAACTCAACATGAGGAAAGGGAGATGGCTTGAATTACTCAAGGATTATGATTGTATGATACACTACCACCCGGGGAAAGCAAACAAGGTGGAAGATTATTTGAGCAGAAAAGATCATGGAGTTTTGAACAATATGAGAATTGAAAGGGATCCAATTTTCATGGATCTAGTGAAGATGGACATGGGAATAACCAGGGAAGGTGAAACATCAATTCTTTTTCAAATGGTTGCCAAACCGTATTTACTAGAAAGTATTAAGAGTTCTCAGACCGATGATGATGAATTTCAAAAGAAGATTAAAGCTGTGAATGATGGGAGATTGAGATACTTTGTGTATGAAGACGTAATTTTGAAATTCGGGAAGAGAATTTGTGTTCCCGATATACCTGATCTAAAAAGGGAAATGTTAGATGATGCTCATAGTTCCAATTTCTCAATACACACTGGGAGCACCAAAATGTATAGATATTTGAAGGAACATTTTCGGTGGGACAACATGAAGAGGGAGATTGCTGATTTTGTGTCAAGATGTATGGTTTGTCAACAAGTGAAAGCTGGAAGGCAACAGCTTGGTGGACTATTGAAACCTCTTCCCATACCAGAGTGGAAATGGGACAATATTACGATGGACTTTTCCATGGGGCTACCAAAGAATCCTAGAAGTAACGATGCAATATGGGTCATTATTGATCGTCTTACCAAGTCAGAACATTTTATTGCTATAAGGGAAGATTTACCACTTGAACGACTAGAAAGACTATATATTAATGAAGTTGTGAGACTTCATGGAGTACCCCTATCGATTTTTTCTGATCGTGATCCCCGTTTTACTTCAAGATTCTGGAAAAGTATTCAGAAGTCCTTGGATACTGAACTTCATTTGAGCACTGCCTACCACCCTCAAACAGATGGACAATCAGAATGAACTATTCAAACCTTAGAAGACATGTTGAGATCCTGCTGACTTGACTTTCAGGGTATGTGGGATCAATATTTACCTCTGGTAGAATTTTCCTATAACAATAGCTTCCATTCGAGTATTCAGATGGCACCATATGAATCATTATACGAGAAGAGATGTCGCACACCAACCTGTTGGGATGACGTTGGTGAATGAAAACTTGTAGGTCCAGAACTGGTGGAGGAAACGATGGAAAAGGTGAAGGTAATCCAAAATCACATCAAAGCATCTCAATGTAGGCAGAAGAGCTATGCTGATAATCGAATGAAGGATTTGTAATTTCAAGTTGGTGATCATGTTTTCTTGAAGGTATCTCCATGGAAGGGAGTCATACGTTTTGGTAAGAAAGGTAAATTGGGTCCCAAGTACATCGGACCTTTCGAAATTCTAGAACGAATTGGGGTTGTAGCTTAATGATTGGCAATGCTTCCAAGTCTCTCCAAAGTTCATGATGTGTTCCACGTATCTCTATTGAGGAAATACATGCCTGACCCAACGCATATACTCACCTATGAGGAATTAGAACTGCAGCCCGATCTATCTTATTGCGAAGAGCTCGTCATGATTCTTGATACGAGAGAACAAGTACTGGGAAACCGGACGACTCGTCTGGTAAAAATCTTGTAGAGAAACCATAAGATGGAAGAGGCAACGTGGGAACCCGAGGAACTTATGATGAAGAACCACCCGATTCTTTTCATGCGGTAGTATTCTAGAAATTTCGAGGACGAAATTATTTGAAGGAGGGGAGAATGTAACACCCCAAGCTTCTATGGTACGCTTCTCTTGGAATAATGTGATAGCGTGTGTTGTACGCAACATCGAGTTCTAACACACCACAACCAATCAAACTAGCCGTTATGAATAGTAATACCTAATTTTTTAAATTATATATATTTTATATTTCAAAATGGACTTCATTTTTGGACTCATAATATCGAAATTATCCTAAGTTGAATTTTTGGTATTTTTCTGAGAACTTCCAATTTTTATGAATAGTGAAAAAAACATAAAAAAAACATAAACAAAATATTAATCAAAATAATTTATAGTGATAAATTATATTATTTAGTGGTTTTAAATTATAATTAGAATATATTTTTACCATTTTATCCAATGGTGTTCATTATAATTAATTTCACTTTGAAATTGGACATAAACAATTGTCAATCTTTTGATATATATTGTTTCTTAAAAACACGCTATTTGTTGTGACAACGGGAATTAATTATAAAATTCATTAATGAAACTTATATGTTTGGAATTTTTTAAAATAGGAATCATTTTTTAATTTGGAATATCAATTATAGCTTAGGGTGAAATTTTGGCATTGTTCTGAAAAACTTCAATTCTTGATGAATAGTGAAACTACTAAGTGGTAGTTAAAAAACTGAATTTTTCATAGAACTTAATTTTACCGCTTCTGTGATTGGAATTTCAAAAATCTGAGAGACACGGTTAATATCAAGGAGTAAAATGTGGTTCAATTAGATGAAAATAATTTTTGGTGAATACTAACTTTTTGCTTTTATTTACCACGGTTAAAAGTAAATAGGGTAATTAAGGGTAAAAATAATATTAATATTACCCTAACACATGTACTAATTCTGTTTGACAGTTGTATCTCGAGCAAAAACAACCTTAGGAATAAAATGTTATCATTTAGGTCCACTTGGATTAGATTAGGACATTTATTATTATTTAATTCAAAGAAGAGTTAAAAGAGTTAAAATCAAAGTTTATTTACTAAAACATTTTTAATATAGGGTTATACATGAGATAAATTTGATTGTAAATATTAACTAGAAATAAAAAAGATTTCATACATAATCATATTTTATTTATATTTTTAAGATATTAAATAATTTAATTTATTTATGACACAATGATGATGCAGTAATTACCATAATAGTGAAAAATTAAAATAATTAATATTATAAATACCCAAATAAATATAATTTGAGACTTTTAATGAATTAAAATAATTTTATAGGATAATATGACATATTAAGATTCATTTAATTGACGTTTTTTGAAGTAATAATTCTGTTATGATTTTTACAAAAATCAATTATTGTATAGTGTCAAAATTGACATAAAAGAGTTTTTTAAAACAAATATTATATTATTAATTGATATTAAATTCCTAAAAATCTAAGTTTCAGCCAAGAGACTTATATCATGATAGGTGTATCATTAATGGACCACCTGAGGGTCGCTTGGATGTAGATAGTATGTTTATTAACCATATAATATAAAAATAAAAAGAGACATTGTAAAAGTGAAACTAATTAACTAAGAGTTAATACTTAATGATAATGTTAATATAGTAACCCAAACCTGTCTAAATTCTATTGGTTGAGTAGTTTTCGACCTATCCCCACCTTAACCTTTAAATAATCCACTTTTGAGCCATTAGAATCTGAATATGAATTTATTATAAAATAATATTTCTAGCTTTTCCAAAGGTGCCCCTCACCCCTCTTATAAAAGGGCACTCCTCCTCATTAACTCACACCTTCAAAGCCTTTTGGCTCGGCCAAACTCTGCCCAAATACTCTCTCAACTTCCCTCACTTAATCCTAGAGGCCTTCCTTTAGTCAGAAATCCAACCTAAGATCCCTTTTGATCAAATCAAAAGGAAGAACCCGAAGAAGAGGTAATGATTTCACCACCCTTTTCCAAGTTCCTTTCTTCTTCCACTTCTTCCTTCTTTGTTATTACCATTCTAAAATAATAACTACAGTATCTTATATATACTGTTATGTTATTATAAAGATGGTACAACCATATTCAGTATTCTATCCATCCTTTGAATAACATGTCACCATACGTGCGTACGTACGGCTTACCGTCTCCACGTCATGGTGTAATTGTTATTCGATAAATTATTATTTGGATGGGTATAATAATGATATGTAACTCATGTAAATAATAAATATAACATGATAATTATTCTGTATATATGATATACCATCCAATTATATATTATTTTAATATCAAAAGAATGATATTGTTGCTCGTGCGTACGTACGGACTACTGTCTCCACGAATGTGATAAGATTCATTCTCCATCGTATCCATTAAAGTATAATTATCATTTGATGATTTAAAAATAATTTTTAAGGACATTATATCATTATGTATATTAATAATATATAACCTATCCATGAAAAACATGGCTTACGTAACAAAACATATAAAATAAAACGAGTAAGTTAGCACCCGAAACAACAATAATACTAAGATATTATTAAAAAATCAATGTTAAAAGATCATATATGATATCATATTAATATATATAATTCTTTTATAATTTAATAACAATTATTTCACCATTATACATGACTTTAACCTACCCCAACCAAGGAAAAGTACAAGTTAAGAGTTATTTCACAATCTCTTCATTATCCGAGGTTATTTATACGTAATAATCTACTGGGATTTCTTTATCATCCACATCCATGTTTCTTAAAAATGTATTTCAAAACATTTTTAAGAATATGGGTTATGTACATTTATACCCTTGTTTGACTTTTTTATAAGAGGTTTATAAAGGAATCTTTCCGTTTTTTTCCTAACAAGGTGCTTTTTAACCTTTTCGACAGAATTAAAGTAAGAATGTTTTTTTAACTTATACGGCGGGTGCGGCTATTTTTCGCCGTTATAAAGTCGTCAAAGCTTCCCTTACAATATTATAAGAATATTTTCAAAGAAAATGTTTTATTTTAGAAATGTATGACTCTTAAATTATTTCAAAATAAAAAGAGATATTTCTCTAAAAAGATTTTTGCTTTCATCTATGTCAACATCCTTTGATGGATTTTACGCTTATTTGAAGTTGATTTATTATGAAACAAAACTTCTATATTTTATTGAAGGTTTTGTGATATTTTTGACTGTGGATGTGTTATTTTTATACCATTCTTGGTTTATGGATGAATTATTTACATTTTGTATGCTAGTTTTAATACTAATTTTTATTTTATGTTTAAACATTTTCATATGGGAATGCATTGGACTTAATATGTGACGGGTGGAGCCCGCTATAGCTCCTTGATGCATCGGTAGGTCTCATGAGACAAACTAGTGTCTTGGAACAAGGCCTTGACAAAATCTTATTTGTATTCTTGGCACGAGGCCTTGGCTATGTGGTTATGATAGTCTGGCATTATGCATTTCAGCATTATGAAAGTGGTTATTGATATTGCATGTGATTATTCGATTAGTAGAATATCCATGTGAATAATTAAACGGAATTATTTCATTTTATTTTTGCCATACTATGTTGAAGTTCAAGTTTAAAGGGCTTTTGTTTTATTTATACATTGCCTTAAATGTTTATTCTTATTTATGAAAGTTTCCGCTATATTGTTATCCTTACTGGGCATTTAAGCTCACCCCTTTTCTATGTTTTATTTCTCCCAGGATGTGAAGAAGTAAATTATGAATGACCTGCCGGGGTATTATGAGGGGATAATAGTGTGGACTATGGAGACAATATTATGTTGTTGTAGTTTTTATTTTTACGATGTAATGTAAGACTTATGAATATATATAGTGTTTCCAAGGCTACTAAACCCATCGGCCTTTTGAGATTTGATCTTTCTTGTGATCATGCTAATGTTATGTAATAATGCACCGACTCTGGGTAACTGGGGTCGGGGCATTACAGGTGAGTTGGTTGAGCTCCTTTGGTGATAAAATCATTGATAAGTATATCACATGGTGGATATTCCGATTACCCCTTTTTGTTTCCTCCCTAGGTTGGTTTTGGATTTTTGAGGACAAGAATATTTTGATAGGTACCGACTGTAAGGGCCCAAATATTCGTGGATCAACCCTTTTGTGTTTTCGAAGACCAAGTTTCTATAAGGGTGATCAGAAAAAGTCTAGTGAATTTTGACTGTGAATTATTGGAAATAGGAATAATTACATATTGTGCATGTTAGGATCACAATGTGTAACTTTTTAGGGTTAAATAAATAAATAGATGATGTGTTTTCCAATGGAACTGAACCATGAGGATTAAATGATGTGAAAGGGGATTAAACATCATGTAAATACCTGATGTTATATGCTTGATAATGTTTTTAGCCACTTGAGTTTGTCAAACCCTATGGATGCAGTTTCTCTTTCCTTATTCTAGGAAACTTGGTGACCCCTCTTTAATGTTTTCATATTCCTTCATCAATGATAGGTTTATGTCCTCCCATCCTCGATCCATATTTTATCTATGGTATGTTATAACTCGGTTCTTGTGGTTTCTTCGATCTCTCTACTATCGTTCCTCTTTTCTATGTGATGGTGTGTGATCTTCAGGTTTCTAAGGGAGTTTGGTAGGTTGTTTGGTGGCATGATTGTGGTGTGGCATCCCTAGGTGGATGCAGTTCTTGCGGGATATGCGATCAGGATCTACGACAATGGTTTGTTCTCATACGAATAATGTTCACACCCTTTTTTAATGTATGTTATTAATTTCTCCTCTATTTATTTATGTGAAATCATAGATCTAAAATGATTTATCCCTTTGGATCATAATGAAATTAACCTAATAATTACTTGGATCTGATTAAAGAATTTGAATTGATTTCATGGTGATGTTTTTGTTATTACCTTGATAATGGGTTTCCTATTTATTTTCTAGATAGTGTGATATATATGTTGTTCTTGTTATGAATGGAGTATCTTTTGAAATTTTTAAATAATATAAATCTAGAATTAATTTATAATTAATTGGCTAAAAGATTAAAGAGGAATTTTTATGGAATCTAGTTGTTGTTGTTGTTGTAATTTGATGATAACCAAATTGATGTAAGTACACATGTTTAATATAATTGGTTAATAAACCTGAATAATGTTAATTATTGTTGATAAAATAATTAAAGGAATGTTAAATTAATTATTTAATTATTTTATGATAGCTTTTGATAGCGTGCTACTTAGGTTTCCCATAGTTGGAACCTGTAAATAATGAATTGGCTAATTCAAGATGGAATAAGAATAGGTTGTGTGATAAAACATAATTCCTTTATAGGTCCTGAGTTTCACGTTTTCTTGTAGAGTCCATGTGTCATATTCTTTGGATCCATGAGAGCTTGTTGTGTGTAATGGCTAGATGACTTGTTTTAATGCTAAGAGCCTAGTTTCTTTGTTTTTTCCTGTTTATTGTGATGTGATCCTAGGATGGCTAAGCCTAGGGGGATTTTTTGGTATGTGGGGTGGGGAGGATTGGATGTGATGTGATCTTGGATGGCTAAGCCTAGAGGGTTGTTATGGTATGAGGGGTGGGGAGGACCTGTTATTTTGGCAGCAGTTGACGCCTGGTGTGGCGAGATACATCGGTATATGCATGTGGGTGTCAGGGAAGACACCTGAGATAATAGAACATGTTGAATATGGTATTACCCATTGATATTAAATATTTATGTTTATTTAAATCTTTTGTTGGATGATGGCCTAATTTTTTGTTTATCTGCTTTCCTTTCCCCACTACTGGAGGAAGATGAATGTTCTTGGTTGTTTTCTTATTTTTTGTCTTAGTATGTTTTCATATAGTACTTAGTAATAAGGAAAGTAATAATATTAATAAATTAATAATTTTTTAACTCATGGGATTGGAGCTTGTTGGGATGCAATGTTGACGTTATAATTTTTAGAATCCATGGATTCGGTTTTCTTATTCCTAGAGGGCATGGAACTTTGTTTTAATGTTAATGTAATGTAATATGGGAAAATAAAATGGATAATTAATGATTAAATAGATAATTAAAATAAAGTTAAATTGATTACAAGGAATATAATATTTTTATGTATCTTTTTAAATGGTATTTTCTTATAGAATATCATGTTTTGGCAATGGTATCTGGGAGTCTGAGAGAAATTAGTTGCAGTTGAGTCTGAGACTAGGTTATTCTCATAGTGTGGTTGTGATATATATTATATCATGTACATTTTGTCTTTTTATATTCTAAATCGCCCTATCAGTTAAGGAAACTAACACCCTAGAAATTCGGAGCTCTTGGGGGGTGTTTTCCCCAATATCTGAATGGGAGGATGGACGAATAACTACCCCCTTTGACCCTAATTTATTCAATTAGTAGTTACTTATTTTGAAATGCATTGTAGTTAGTATTTTTCATATATATGTGTAGAGGGTTTTAATGGATTATGGTAATTTTCACACACATATATTTTGGATACATTTTCCTAAGGACTATTATTTGTATAGCATTTTTAGGTTTTTATGGCTTGAGGTTCCTTACTCGGTGTATTGGATGTGATGGTTTGAGGTATAAGAATCGATGTATGATACATGTTATACAGGATATGGTGGATTTTGGAAACTACTTGGTTACTTTTGTTTATGTGTATGTGGTGGTGTGATGCATGATGATCATTTTCTGGCACTTCTCCCAGGTGTTTGTGGGTAGCCTTTTGGGAGAGGTATGCTCAAAATGTGCGACATTGTGGAAGAGCGGAAAACCAGTGGGGAGGTGGTAGTAGGTACCCTTGATATTTTTATTATATTATGTTCTCTTTTATGAGATACTTGGTGAGAGTATATATGGGGAGGATGGGATCTTAGTATACCTATTTAGGTGACGAGTTAGGTTCACTTTTTGTTCACTTTTCTTTAGCATGCTTTCTTTAACTTTTTCACAAGAGGCTATGGGGAGGATCCTACATAGTATACTATTATAATCACACTATGTATATATATAAACTATCTTTTAGGTTAGTTGTAATAGGTTGGATATCTAGCTAGTTACTACTAGCTTGGGGTTTAACAGTAGTTGTTTGGGATTTGAGGTCTCTATCATCCTTAGTTTTATTTTGGTACTTGTTGTTTTCCCTTAAGTTGAAGTACTTCTTACAAGTCATTACATATGTGAAATTAGTTTTTCATTTATATTGTAGTCTAAGAAAGAGTTGGTTGGTGTATGTCTTATCTCTCTCGTTTTCATATGTTCTTTTAGAGGGTAATTCCTCCTATCTGTGTGTTTATTGTAACCTCAGTACTAGTTTCCAACCCAGGGACCACTGGGGGTGGGACTCGGGTGTCACTATCTCTCCTATCCCTTTTCTAGACTTTGAGGGGTACAATTTTTGGTGATGGAGAAATTATAGTGGAATTACCCTTATAGGGTGAATCATATCTATTATCTCACAACCTTATGTAGAAGCTTGGTAATTTTGATAAGTCAAAAGAAGTATCTTCCTTTCTTACTTACTCTAAAAAAATTAGCAAATATTTTCACCTCAATATATATGTCAGAGTGGTAACCCTTTGGATGAAAGGGTACATTATTTTGAGTAAGGAAGATTGGGACACTCTTAAGGTCCTTGACAAATTTATTTTACACTTTCTATTTCACATTATACAGATTAACTTGGTAAATTTTGTTTTACTATTGAATGAATCTATTAATAAAGAATCGATGAAGTTCATAGTACTCATGTTCGCTTGTTTTATAAACAATATGTCAGTGAACTTGTATCATATTTTGAACTTCTATAATGTTTTTTAAAACAATGGAATGGATGAAGTGGGACATTAATTTAAAGTTGAAAATTTTTATGAACAAGATGGAAAAAGTTGTGTTTGAAGCTGAACTTGTTAAGTAAAAAGAAGCAGTGAAAGAAAAGAGGAATGATGTATCTTCACCTCAAAATTTCTAGAAGAAGAAAAAATCTATGTCTAATGAAGAGTTAAAGAATCTAATGTCACACAAAGATTAGAAGATTCCACTGGATCCTATCATTGGACTAGATAAATTAGAGGCTTTCCCATAAAGATCCAAACACCTGATGAAATAAAATAGGCTGATAAGAATTAAAGAATAGAAGAAAATATTTTATGAGGAAATAATGATGGAAACGTTTCTTAATTTAGTTTAAGGAGAATCAGAATATCCACATATTTCTATATATCTTATTTCAGTAGTTCAACCAGTTCAAGGATCCATAACTATTCATAATTTCAGTTTAGATTTGATTGAAACTTCAGTAATTGTATCATTTGTTCCAATAGTTCTCGATACAGGTAACCGAAAATAATTTTTAGTTGAGCCTCAATATGAAAATCAACATGAAATATCATCTAAAGTATTGGAACCAAAATCTGTTGAAAATTTGGTTGAGAATAAGAAACAAAAATTATTTCAAAATTTTATTAATGGATTTATAAAAACATCAAGGTGGTTGGAAAGAAAACTCAAATAATAATTGGAAGAAGAATAAGAATAATCAGAAATAAAAGAAGAAACAAAGGAAGATAAAATTTCATCAGAGTCTTCCTCAACATCAACTATAATTTCATCCCAGTCAGATAAAAACTCTGTGTAAGACATTTTATTTTAATTCAAATCCTCATTAAAAGAAGTATAGGAAACTTATAATTCACATAATAAAAAATAATACAAGGCTGAAATTGATAATGATGTTGATGTTTTAAATGTTTCTAAGGATTAAAACGTAGAAGGATAAAAGAAATACAAAATTGAAAATTCTCATCCTCATATTTCATACTCTTCATCAGACTCTTTTTCCATAAAAGTATAGAAAACTATTGATTACATATATCAAAATTTGAAACAAATTACTTATTCCATGCCATATCTTGTTACTATTGATGTAAGGTGTAAAAAAATTCAAAATATTCTTAATATACAATTATAATCATCCATGTATTTGATAGAATAATTGGTCTTGAATGAGACTGAAATAATGTGTTACATAGGTAAGTCAAAGATAAGGAAGGGAATATTTAATCAAATGGTAAAGTGGTCAAGGAAATTTTATGATGACTTAAGATATCATAGTGAACAGATTGTGGAGGTTAATAAAGTTTCATTTTACATTATGGATTCTTTTGAAAAGTTTTCTTCTAATGTATCTGATAGAGTAACTTTTGTTGAAAAAATAAAATATATGATAGATTCTCATAATGAGGAAGTCTTAGTATCAAAATAATGGATTCAAAAGCTCAAAGAAGAGAATATCAAGATCTAATTATTTGAATATGAGTTCTTCATGTTGAAGGAAGCAAATAATAAAATCACTGAAGAGATCCTAAGTCTGAAGGAAAATGATTAGAGGATATCAGTTATAGAAGAAAGTATTGCAATGATTTAGTCTAAAATTGTTGATTCTGAGAAGGAAAAATAGGATTTCCTGATGATAAATGCCATTGTCAGAAAGAATTATAAGTGAGAATTAATTTTTTTTACTGAAATCCTAAGGTAATTTGAAACCTTTTGAATGAAATTTTAGTTTGAATGACTCATTATCCAAATAACTTTTTTCTGATTCTTTTTTTAGTTCATTTGGATAAATGTTATTTATTGTATATCTTGGTTGAATAGAAAATTCAAACAAATTTTTTTCTGATAATGTTTTTTTATCATTTTTGGATTTTATATTACTTTCCCAATTCATTTTCAAAAATCAAAAATTGGGAGAGTTTTTGTAAAAACTGAAGGAATAGTCTCATCGAGAGATTTTATCCAAAGGGGGGTAATTTTGGGAGAATTTGTTTAAAGGTAAAATTTATCTAAAGGGGTAGAAATATATCCATGGGGGATACTTTATTAAGAGGGTAATATGATTTAATAATACCTTCTATGAGATCAATAATGATGAAAAAAAAAATTCATCAACTTAGGGGAAGTTAAGATATGATAAGAGAAGATATTTCTATGAAATTTTTCTTTAAAAATCATAAAATAAAAAAGCCTATACATATTTCAAAGTTAATATTTTTATTTATTTTTATTTAATTTATATTTTTTATGCTTTCCAAAAAGGGGTTTATTATTGAGTCATAATTTATACTTTCTACTTTTCTTTTTCTTAGTGTTAAAAATCACAAACACTTTCTTAAAACTATATTTTACTAAATTTATAAATTCCAAGTGTTTTGGAATTTTATTATAGAAAATATATTTTCTTCTAAATGTAGAAATGTTTATAATATAAAATGGATATAGATTTTTTATTATTCAATTTGATCAATCAGACTAACTCTGTTACTGGCCCATCAGACTATCTAGTCTTCTACCCATTAGATAGACTAGTATTTTGTATATCAAACTGAATGAGATCATATCTACCAGACTAACTATAGTTTGGCACATCAAAGGACATTTTTTAGTTCATCGGATATACAAACAATAGTATAGTCCATCGAACTGACTAATGTTTATTATCAGAGTAATGAGAATTATTTATATCATATAGAATCCTTTATAACATTATAATAATGATAATAAAAATGACATCATATGGAAAATTTTATTCATCAGTCATGTGAAGAACATCTAAGGCCATTGCAACTAACTTTAAGGATTACAAAATTACGAAAGTTTCATGAATTCATAAAAATGGAGTGCATTTGGGGAGTTGATAATTGATGAAAATTTTCAACTCAACACTTCTATGATTTTGGTCTACCTAGACATATCATTCTTATGCTTTGTATTCTTTTGATATTTGTAGTTATAAAGAGTCCATGTGAGGATTTTAAATTCCATAGAATGTTATTCATTCTCATTATTTGGTTCCAATCAAGGTTTACATTGAGGGTTCTCGAGCAAGGAAGAAAGGTCTATCTGATCCATCAGATTGAGGGGTTCTAGGGTTAAGAAGATAGAGTTGACACCAATAATCATATTAATGGATTCCATGGGATTGGAAGATAGAGATATTTCAGTCATTGTATCGATCTCTTTTCTAGTGTGTAAAGACCGGCCTGTATAGTTAGATTTAAATTTGTGGATATCTTCTGTCTGGAATTATGACGTTCCTAGCTCTTAATGTTAAATAGTATAATTACTTTCATAAATATTATAACTCATTATTAATTTATTATAAAATTTATTAATACTTTTTTATAAAAGTTTACATTCCATATTTCATTTACATCAGAAATTTTTTTACTAATATTTATAAAAATAGTTTTATCATACTATTTTTTTGATTGATTAACCAGACTATTTTATCTGATGATCTATGGATATCATATATACACTCTAATCATCAGATGAATTCTATGCCCAATATTCTTGACTTGGTATTGTGTTTTGTATTAGTTTATATTTTTAAACTACAATTCACCCCCACTCTTGTATCCATCATAAACTCTAATGATCTAACGCCTATCACTTAAAAATATTGATTCATTCATGATAATAATAAATAATAA
This sequence comes from Viscum album, assembly GCA_963277665.1. Taxonomy (NCBI): domain Eukaryota; kingdom Viridiplantae; phylum Streptophyta; class Magnoliopsida; order Santalales; family Viscaceae; genus Viscum; species Viscum album. The sequence continues at coordinate 370,346,574 of OY728146.1, forward strand.
AACTAAATTAACATGCCTTAAAAATCAATATCTATTTTTTTTGGAAGAATAATCATACATAATTTCAACAATTTCCCTAGTAAAATTGATCATATACCCCAAATAAAAATATGGTGGATGGTGTCTTCATATTATATACTTAGTAACAAATAATATTCAAAAAAGTATTTTTACATAGATTAAATTACTGTAAAAGGTCACTAGAAAATTTCTTGATTAAAATACCCTTTTAACTTTGAAATCACTTATTTAAAATAAAAAAAATCCAAAAAAATTTAAGAAAAATATTTTATTTAAAAATAAACTTGAAATATTTTTATGTGATATTTAAATAATTGATTGTTCATGATGGTTTGAAATTCTATTCATGTATTATAAGTCAAAAAAAATCTCTCAATCTTTTGAAAATTTTATAAAATACCTTATTTGAAAAATAATAAGAAGTTTCCTTTTAAACCATTTCTAAAAAAATAAAACATGGGTATAAATTTATTAAATAACTCATAAAATAACACTAAATATATGATTTAAAATATTTTAAGTTAAATATGGACAATAAATAAAAAAATTGGATGAGTAGAAAAATGAAGTCGGTTTTCCATTAAAAATTTATTTTAGTATATTGAGTACTTAAAGAGTGAAAATTGAATGGAAAAAATTATTTATTGAAGTAACTATACGAGAAGAATGTATATTATATTTAATATTTAAAAATCAAATAATTCAAAAAAATAAAACTTAAACATACATTATCCCAAGTTTTGATGAGATTGTGTAATAAATCATTTTCTGAGGTCTGACATCTTTCATATGTGTTCAAAAATACTATATAATAAATATATATTTATTATAAATATATTATTTAACCATACTAATATATTTTATACAATTTAATATTTATTTATAACCTTTAATAAACCATTTATAAACAATTCATTATTAAAATCATTGTTCCTGGTGATAACTACTTCGTTTTTTTCAGGTATGTTTTGGTTCTCTAGTTGCAATCCTTAAAATTCATCATGGTTCTATAATATATAGTGTTTAAATAATGATAAAAATATCATTTATATTCATTTTATATATTTATATTCATCCCTAAAAGGTTGGTATGGAAAAAATATATTACACCATTCATGGAGATTGTAGGTAGTACGTACGCATGAATGTTGCACCCATTTTTGAACAGATGGAATAAAGTAAAGATAAATAATAATTCACCATTAAAAAATAATTAATATATCAAATATATAAAATATATTCATTAAATCCATCCTTATTATCATCAATGTAAATATTAAATAAAAAAAATCTTATCGCTTCGTGGAGGTGGTAGCCCACAAGTATGCACAAGCAACGTTGTCATTTTTCAAAATATTAGAAGGTAAGAAGGTAGATATGATTTTATAATTAAAGTAGAAAACTTATATCATTAATATAATATATAAATAATTAAACTCACCATAATACCCATCCATAAAATATGCTGATGAAAAAATAATGGTATCGTTACATGGAGATAGTAAGTCAGACACACACACAAGTGATGCTTTCTATTGCCATTTCATGGAAAAGACGGTATATAGTGGTGGTTTTATAATAATAATAATATTTAATAATATTTATGATACATAATTTATTATTTTATGATTAATACTGAATATTTATATAATTAAGAAGAAAAAATAAATTTAAATAGGTCGGGTGAGACGATTACCTCTCCTTCAGGAGACCTCCTTTAGATCCTTTTATTATGGAACCTATGGTTGGTATTTTATAAAGAAAAGAACCTATAGAAAATTTATAAGGATATTTATAATATAAATTGGTATTTATTGGTCAATATAGTATTCTAAAAATTTTTTATATAAGAGAGGAAGTGGTGTCCTTTTAAAAGGGAGGGAAAGGACACATCTGGAATTACTAAAAAGAATAAAATATAATTAAGTTATTGTGAATAAAAATGATTCCAAATGACAATATACTAAAATAAAAATATTATAAGATCAACATAACATTACATAATGAAATTTAGATAGGTCTTTATGTCATTTTAAACCTTAACGTTTAGTTTAACCCCTTGATTAAAAAAATGTAACCTTAACTACGATAATGACCATTTCAATAATAAAGTGTTATAATTTTACATCTAACAAAATAATTAGTTCATAAATTTAAAAGGGATGATATTTTAAACCATATATTACCCCCCTTATACTATTTCAATATTTTTATTCATTTTTAAATAATTTAATTAAATATTTCCTTCATAAAATATCATTAGCATCACTTTTGACACTATTCATTTAATTTGACATTAAAGACGTCAAGAAAAAAGATAGAATTAGAATATAATAATTTCACACATCCATAATATGATATATTCTTCTATAAAATTTTGTAGCACAATAATTATTCCAAATTGTCTTAGTTTTAATATTTTGAAAATCATTTATTTTATTTTTTCCATTAATTGAATAAATTATGTATCGACATTGTATAATCATTCAAGGTAATTAAATAATTAATAGAAAATAAAAATAAATTACCATAATAAGGAATATTTTATTTATTCACAAAATTAATTTTAATATTCATTCACACATTATTTTTATCCTTACATTAAATAAAAGTGGTTTTTAATGTCAAGTGAGTGATATTTTGTATTTTTCTTTACTTTAAATAATATGAAGGTCAATATCTAAGAAAAATTAAAATAATTGGATATAGTTTTTAGAAATATGTTAAAATGACAAAAATACACTCATCAAATAGGCTAAAATAATGTTTTAGAGAAATTTTAAAGCCTTATCCCAAAGTTTTAACCCTATTTTACCTGTTTACCCTAACCGAGGTGACAAAAGTTTATCAAGATTACTATTAATAATGAAAAAAATAAAAGGGATATATTTACCATATTTTATCTTCATAAATAGAAATATTGAATCCATTTTCAATATAAAATTTATATAAGTGTAAGAAAATATTTCTAAAATAAGTTCTCAAAACGTGAAGAAATTAATTTTTTAGAAAAATATAGTTTTATACATAAAACTAGATTTATTATTATCTTAAGCCTTGAAAAATATCAGAAAAATGTTAAAATATTTTATTTAATATAATATATATATATATATATATATTTCATTAAAAGTAACCACTAATAGTTACTGGTTTAATTTATAAGATAAAAACACATTGTGTGAAAAAAAGTAGTTTTTTACAAAATCATCTCTTTTACCTTAAATGATATATATTTTCATTTATAATAAATTGGTAACTAATTAATTCATTTTATACATGTATAAACCATAAATGTTTTAATAACATAGTTAATCATAATCTTATCCTCTAATTTTAAGGCTAGGTTATAAAAGTCATTTTTAAATAATATTTTAATAGTAGATTGTGGTTTGTTTAAACTCATTGTTGTGTATAACAAAATCTATTAGAGAATTAAATTTATAGAAAATATATATATATCTTAAAAAAATTAGATGTTACATTCTACCCCCTTATAACAATTTTTTCCTCAAAATTATATCACTCTCATACAAACAACTAAGGATGCTTCTGCATCATCACATCCTTGGGTTCCCAAATAGCTTCATTAATGTTATGATTTCACCAAAAATTATTAATTAGGTTAGTGGTTTTGTTTCGTGGAAAATTTTATCTACGATAAATAATCTCCACCAGTAGTTCCTCATAAGATAGATCTTTCTATAGGGGTATAACTTCAAATTTTATTTCATATGAAGGATCGTGTATGTACTTACTTAGGAGAGAAACATGGAAAGCATCGTGAATTTGAGAAAGGTTCTGTGTTAGTGATAAGAAATTAGCTACCATCCTAATACATTCAGTAATTTTAAAGGGAATAATAAATCTATGAATAGAATTGGCCTTTTTTTAATCTCATAACCTTCTTCCATGGAGATATTTGTAGGAATTTCTTGCCACTAACTTCGCACTCTAGATCTCATAGATGATTTTTAGCATAAATTTTTTATTCACTCTAAAATTACCTTATGTATTGTTTAATTGATTTAACGTTCTATATCATTTACTCATATATATCAAGTTTCACAATCTTTCATTATTTTACATCATACTAATACATTGGGTTTCTTCACTTCTTTTCATAGGGGGATTTATAAGTATCCATCTGAATACTCGAGTGAAATCTATTTTTATAAGAAAATTTCGACAAAGGAATTTGTTGATACCAACCACATTTGAAATCCATAAATAAATATTTCAACATTACTTCTAGAGTTTGAATGGTCCTATCATAATAAACATATGTATTAGGATGATAAGTAGTGATGAAACTCAAATATGTATCCAGATATTTCTAAAGAAATCTCAGTACATCAAGGTAAACCTCATATCTTGTTCAAATACAAATAGAATGTGGTACTCTATAAAAAATTACCCCTCATCTGGTGTATATTCTGGAAATATTATCAAAAGATAAATACTATTTGATATCAATGAAGTGTGTTGACTTCATAAGGCAATTGACTACAATCCAAATAGAATTATCTCCATTTGTCATTTTGGATAGGGTGGAAACAAAATCCATAGTCATGTTTTCCCACTTCCATGTTTGTATGGGTGAAAGAGCGCTGTCATGGGAGCCCTCAAATGATTAGTATGATTTGGGGGTACTTAGGTGCAGTAGAGTGGCTGACCAAGGTCATCTCTCAAAGGAGAAAGTGAATTAAAAAAACTTTTTAAAGGTATTATAAAAATAAAATAAAAGAGAATAAAAACACTACTTGAAAGGATGGGGTTTGGTTATAGTTTATTAATCTATAAGAAGTTTTCTGGAAGAAGATTGTATTTTTTTTTAGTTTTGAAATGAAGTTCGATTAAAATTACTCAACAAAAATATGTTTTTTAGACAATATTTAAAAGATGTAATCGATCTAACTCTACCTCATCAATTATTTATTAATCATTATAATTTAAATTAATATTCACTTAATTATGATCCCTTGATTTTTTAACCCCTGAACCCTATGAGAATTAACCTTACCACAAAGATGAAATTAATTAAACCCTAGGCTTGCTTCGGAACATGCTATCATAGCACCCTGCTTTGATTGATGATATAAGGCTAGATTATGGTCAGTGGTAAATTAAGGCACATAACCACTCTGGAAATGATGATTAATTGAGTTTAGGGATTGTATTTGAACTCTACAAATTGATCTCGTGCGGTCTTTTATTACCGATTAAGATCATGCTCTCACAATTCCCACAAATCCCGACCTCGTGCGTTTTGTGTTAATTGTTCAATTACTCAATTAGTTTCTTATAATTTAAAAACTCAATTAATGGATCATGTTTAGTTAATTACTGTATATCATTGATTCAAAATAAATGAATGAAGAAGGTGAGAGTTAGATCAATTACTAAAAATAACTACTCTTCCATGGGTGGCATAATCATCGTAGAAGCGGTTTTCATGTGAAATGGTTTATAATGGGTATAACCCAATAATGCTTCTACTCAAGAATTCCAGACCAAAGAGGAAGATTAATAGAAAGTGAAATTTAAACAAAACATAATAAAATAGAATAAATAAAATAAGAACAAAGAAGTTTATTAAGAAAACAGAAACATTACAACATGAGAAAGAAGAATAGGGCTTCGACGAAGGGATCCTTGCTTCAAGAGATACCCTTATTTAATTGCTTGGAGAATTGGAGTGGAACCTCTTATCCTCTGCCCTAAACTTTCTAATGCACGTCCCAATCCCACCAAATGAGAAAAAAACCAATTTATAGAGTGGTGGGGAGGCTAGGTTCAAAGTGGTTTCAAGTGTGAATGGGGAATCTCAGCCAAATATTTTATGCCAACTTCTACCGCCAATTTGACCACCAAAACGCATTAATTGGCTGGCCTTACATAAGGATCATATGTGAGGATATGGTTCCTTTATCTCCTATAAAACATTAGCTTCAATCGAAGCCCATATTAAAGAGTTATGGCCGAAATACAGAAACTTCTCCATTCTGGCGCGTCCAGCCCAACTTTGACTTCATGGCCCATTTTTAGAAACCAAATGCACTATTTAGCTCTAGTGTCCTAAATAAAAGTTGTACACAATTAAGTTAGAACACTTTTACAAAATTTCAAATTCAAATAAAAATTTTAGAAATATTTATCTTCGAAATATTACAGTGCACTATAAAGGGTAAAACTAGAATTTTCACCAAATTTTCAAATGAATGATCAAATAACAAATATTTTATAAATAAACATATTTAACACAATTTGGGGAAATTATATCATTTATTATCAATAAAATATTCAATAAAAATGTGTTTTATCAACTCCCCCACACTTACCCTTTTGCACTCATGGGAAAAACCTCATATCAAGTAAACATCAATATCAAATCAAAACAGATTTTAAAACACATATCCTTGAGATCAAGCAATTACACACCAAGAATCAAAATATATCATGCCTCATGAAAAACCATTATTTCAAGTTCTTCATTTATATCATTCAATATTTTTCCAATTTATTTATCCTCCCATGCACAAAACACTTACCTCGCTTGAATTTTCTCTTATCACACAAATGTCAATTTTTTTGCAATGTCTTTCTCATCCAAACTCATACAAGGGTCACCATAGGCTTGATAAATTCCTAAATCTCCACCCTATGTGAGTCAAGGACATATTTTTATCATGAGGACTTTTCAGGGTTGTTCTGTGGCTTTCGGTTGGTAGGATTTAGATGTGAAAAATTCTGAGGCTAAATAAGGAGGGCTTGACACTTTTTGAAGAGAAATTGCATTAATCTAATTTTCAATTAAATATGGTCTTCTCCTAAATCCTCATAGTATCAATTCAGATCCATCATCATGAAAAAGTAATGAAACTTTTACACCATTATTCATTTTATCATTAAAAATTTCAATCTTCTAAAACATGATTTTCTTGAAAGATCCCGATAGGCACAACTTTCCACCTTAATTAGAAGCTCTAGAAAAGGCACAGCTTCACTTGTCATGAAAGCTCCAGAAAAGGAACAGATTTCAATATAATGATTTTCTTCAGTAGCAAACACATCTATTCAAAATATAATTTTCTACCCAAAGTATCACAGAATGTGGTAGCACAAAACAAGATAGCTTCCCCCACACATAATCTCAACTAGATTATGAAATTTCACTCCAAGAGTTGGTTGGATAGGGAAAATTGGATTGTAATGTGGCTAGCCTAACATGTTGTGCATGTCTTATAAGGGATAAAATGATTAAATGTTCAAGGTAGGACATTATAAAAAAGGATTATTTGAATTATGGGCTTTAATACCAAACAAAATCCTCAATCATTTAAACATAAGTATCTCAAACCCTCAAGTTTTGACAGAAATAAATCAAATTCTGGTTAAATCAAGCATGGTTTGGTTCTCTCAAGAAGTGAGTTGAATGTAAAGAATATGAAAATAATGGTTTAGAAGCCTCACAGGAAAGTGATTTAAAATAAAAAGACAGTCAGATGTGGCATGGGATTCAAAATTCAGTGTACTTTTCATGAAATTACTAAATATTTGAACTTGAAACAAAGTCATTTCAGCATTCATTTAAGATCAGTTTCATGGGATAAATTGTTTCACTCATTGATATGAATTTCAAAATTGTGATGAGAATCATTTCAGCTCAAAAATTTCAAAAACACAAAGAAAATTTAAAAATAAACACACAAAATTTGAAAAACACACAAAATTTTTTTTGTTTTTTTACAGGAAAACAATTGAAATTACTAAACTAAAAGGTTCCCTCCCCCATACATAAAATATTGCATTTTCCTCAATGTGAACCCATGAGATGATATATGCACATCAAATGATGAATTTTTAAATAGGAAAAATAATATAAAAGTGAAAGAGTCAGGAACAGCCTGATTTCCTCAAGTGATGACGGGGTCATGCAGTGTGATAAAATCCACTGCATTAGTAGGAAGTCCCTCAATGTATCTCTTCAAACGTTGCACATTGACTGTAAAGCTCCTTCTAGTGTCCTCTTGTGTGATCTCCACTGCCCCATAAGGAAAAACATTAGATACAATATAAGGACCTAACCATTTGGAACACAACTTACCAGGCATCAGCTGCAGTCGTGAACTGTAGAGAAGGACTTTCTCTCCAACATGAAACTCCCTTTGTTGGATCATTTTATCATGAACTGATTTTGATTTTTCCTTATAGAGCCTTGAGTTCTCATACGAAGACAATCGAATCTCCTCAAGCTCTTGAATTTGCAGCTTTGTTTGGATTCCAGCTTGGGCCAAATCCATGTTACATTGCTTTATAGACCAATAAGCTCGATTCTCAACTTCCATGGGGAGATGACATGCTTTCCCAAAAACAATCCAAAATGGGGACATACCAATGGGTGTCTTGTATGCTATCCTATAAGCCCACAATGCATCATCCAAGCGCTTGCTCCAATCCTTCCTATATGGCTGCACGGTTTTCTCCAAGATTTGTTTCAACTCACAATTTGAAACCTCAGCCTGGACATTTGTTTGAGGGTGGTATGGTTTTGATGTTTTGTGTATCACCCCATACTTCCAAAGGAGGGAAGAAAAATTCTGATTGTAGAAGTGTGTCCCTTAGTCACTGATGATGGCCTTTGGTACTCCAAACCTGCAAAAAAATATGTGCTTTGACAAAGTCCACTACAACATGAGAATCGTCAGTCCTGGTGGCCTTGACCTCCACCCATTTAGTCACATAATCAACAGCCACTAAAATATATAAAAATCCAAATGAACTAGGAAAAGTACCCATAAAATCAATTCCCCATACATCAAAAATCTCACAGAATAGTATGGGTTGTTGGGACATCTCAGGTCTCCTAGAAATGTTCCCAATGTGTTGGCAAGGATAGCATGACTTACAAAACACATGGGCATCATGGAATAAGCTAGGCCAATATAATCCAGATTCTAAGACTTTTCTAGCTATCTGTTGGGGTCCAAAGTGTCCACCACAAGCAAGTGTATGACAAAAATGCAAAACAGACTCGAACTCATGATCAGGAACACACCTCCTAATAACATGGTCACTACACATGCGCCATAGGTATGGATCATTCCAAACATAAAATCTTGACTCACTATTTAATTTTTGGACTTGATGTTTCTTTAAATTTGTAGGGATTTTAGAGGCAACAAGGTAGTTCACTAAATCAGCATACCAAGGATGCGTACTTGAGATGGAGTAAAGATGCTCATCGGAAAAAGTGTCCCGAATTGGTACCTGGTCCAAGGTGTAATCCTCTAGTGTGTGAGTAAGCCTACTCATGTGGTCGGCCACCAAATTCTCTGACCCCTTCTTGTCCTTTATCTCATGGTCAAACTCTAAAAGAAGGAGCATCCAACGGATAAGTTGTGGCTTTGCATCTGGATTCTTCAGGAGGTACCTCAAAGCTACATGGACAAAAAAACAACTACTTTAGAGCCCAATAAATATGCAAGGAATTTATCTAAAGAAAATATGATAGCAAGAAACTCCTTTTTTCGTGGTTGTGTAATTTTATTGGGCTAAATCCAGTGTCCTCGATGCATAGGCGATCACATGTGAACGTCCCTCCACCCTCTGAGATAAGACAGCTCCAACCGTTATGTTTGAGGCATCACACATAAGCTCAAAAGTAATCTCCCACCGTGGGGGTTGTATGATAGGTGGAGTAGTCATACATTATTTTAGCTCATCAAATGAATTCCTGCAAGAAACATCAAACACAAAATCAGAATCCATTTGAAGTAATCTTGACATAGGAAGAGAAATCTTACTAAAATTTTTGATGAAGCACTGATAAAATCATGCATTCCCTAGGAAAGATCTAACATCACTCACACATGAAGTATATGGTAAGGATGAAATAATATCAACCTTTGATCTATCAACCTCTATCCCATGTTTTGACACTACATGCCCTAAGACAATTCCATGCTCTACCACGAAATGACACTTTTCAAAGTTCAGTACCAGATTCTTCTCAATACAACGATTCAACACCTTTACCAAACTAATTAGACATTCATCAAATGAAGACCCATACACTGTAGAATTATCCATAAATACCTCTATGAAGGTCTCAATAAAATCAGAAAAAATACTCACCATGCATCTCTGGAAGGTACCTGGGGCATTACAAAGTCCAAATGGCATCCTCTGGTAGGAAAATGTGCCAAAGGGACAGGTGAATGTAGTCTTCTCTTGATCCTCTAGAGCTATAGGAACCAGAAAATATCCAAAATATCCATCTAAGAAAAAATAGTTTGTTTTACCAGCTAGTCTCTCAAGCATTTGATCAACAAATGGGAGGGGGAAATGGTCCTTGTGAGTGGACTGATTTAGTTTCCTATAATCAATACACACACGCCAACTGTTTTGCACCCTCATTGGAACTAACTCATCATTATCATTTTTAACAATAGTAACACCACACTTCTTAGGCACAACCTGAATAGAACTTACCCACTGAGAATCTGAAATGGGAAATATTATACCTGCCTCAAGCAATTTCTCAACTTCTTTTTTAACAACTTCCAGGAGGGTGGGATTGAGTCTCCTTTGTGGCTGTCTCACCAGTTTAGCCCCATCCTCTAAGAGAATACTATGCATGAAAATGGAGGGGATAATACCTAATATGTCAGCCAAGGTCCACCCAATTTCCCTTATGTTCTCCCTCAAAATATTCAAAGGATTTTCTTCATGTTCAAAAGGGAGATTGTTAGCAATGATAACAGGTAATCTCTCACCACTCAACAAGTATGAGTATTTCAGATTTGGTGGCAATGGCTTGATTTCTAATGAAGGCGGGTGTAGTATGGATGGAGACATTGAAGGAAATGAAATATGTGCACAAAGGGCATCTGTATCAGAATAGACATCATCAAAATCAGAGAATAAAGCATCAAATCCGTCAGCATACTCAACAGCCATGTCATAATCAGAGTGAAAATGATCAAAATAAGAATATGAATGCACATCAAAATCAAATACAAGAGAGGATTTTGTATCAGCGACATGTGTGGAAGTGATCTTAGACATCAAACTCGAACCAATACTCATAATCTCCCTAATCATAGGACAATAAAATTCCATGGAGTTTTTATTTGGTGGTTCAAAATGGGAGATAAAAAATGCAGAGTGATCCTCTGAGGGGTACTTCATGGAATCTATAACATTAAATATCACAAATTCATCTCCAAAATCCATGGAAAGTGTAACCTCATTGAAATTTATGATAGTTTTTTCAGTTTTGAGGAAGGGTATACCTAATATTATGGGCGCATGAGAACTTACCTGATCTTCCTCCATGTTAAGCACGTAGGAATCTACTGGAAAGATCATGTCTCTTACCCAGACAAGTACATCCTCAAGAACTCCCGGTGGATATGTCATAGCTCTATTCGCCAGTTGCACCACTACTCTCGTCGGCTTCAACTCACCAACCTGTAAAGAAGAGAATACAAAGTGAGGCATCACATTTATTGAAGCTCCTAAATCACAAAGATCATTAGAGAAGTGAAACTCCCCTATGGTACATGGGATGGTGAATGTCTCGGGATCCTTTTACTTTGTTGGCATTGCTAGAGTTGGTGTAATGAGTGTTGAGACATTCCTTCCAAGGTTGATCCTCTCATTTCCCTTGAGCCCTCTTTGATTGGTACAAATTTCTTTTAAGAATTTTGTGTACCTTGGAATTTGCTTAATGGGTTCAAGTAGAGGAATTTTGATCTCCACACGCTTGAATGTGTCCAAAACCTCCTTTTTCATTGCTTCTTCTGCCATCTTCTTGGTTTGAACAACCCTGTTTGGAAAAGGAAGGGGTTTAGGAGGAACATCATCAATATTTTTCTTACCTTTATCTTTCTCCTTGGATTGCTTATCAATTGGTATAGAATGTGGATTCTCTGGAGTAGAGGTGAATACCGGTGGAATGGTAGGCACAGATGTATCGTTCATTTCCTTCCCACTTCTCAGTGTGATGGCACTAACATTCCCCTTTGGATTTGAAGTGGGTTGGGATGGTAGATTTCCGGAATTCATACTTACAAGTTCCTGGAGGGCGGTGGCAATCTAGCTCATTTGAGTCTTCAACTCCCTCAACTCTGAACTTTGACTCTTCAGCTCATTCTGTTGATTAAGAACAATTTGCTTCAAAATATCATCTGTATTAGAATCTACCTTTGGTGGGGGATTCCCATGTTGTTGGCTTGTTGATGCTTGGGATTCAAATCTCCTTTGGGGTTGTTGGAAACCCTGTTGGTAAGGTGAAGGTTGCTGGAAGTTTTGTTAAAAGGGTGGCCTTTGTTGTTTTCCAGAGCCATACCTCATGTCCAGTTGATCTTTCCACCCTTGGTTGTATGTTGGAGCAAATGAATCAAACTTCTTTTGGGGATATGGTTGTTGTTGCTGCTGAAATGGTCTCCCTGGGAATACTGTTGTGCAATCCTCTGTCTCTTGATGTTATGGGAAACAGTCAGTTGGGTGGCTTGTCTCAGTGAAAATTCCACATGGACTTGAAGGTGGTGGTTGGAATGTCTTTTGAGCCAATGAAATCTGCCTCACCATAGTGGTCAATTCTTCAAAATTGGTATCAATCAAATGACTTTCAAGAGAAGAATGACTTACCTGTTGTACTCCCCTGACATGTGGTGTACCTCGATCGCCAAATTGTTGGGATTTTTGTGCCATCTTTTCGATCAATGCATGTGGAGCTACTGGTGTCTTGTCCACCAATGCCCCTCCTATAGTGGCATCCACCATGCTCCTCTCCATAGGTGTGAGTCCTTCATAGAAGTACTAAATGTGGAGTTGCTCACTGATTTGGTGATGTCAAAGGCTTGCACACAACTTCTTGAATCTCTCCCAATACTCATACATTGAATCCCCTTGTTCTTTCTTGATCCCCAATATCTCTTTACAAATGGAAGTGGTCCTCGATGCTGGAAAAAATCTCTACAAGAAAATATGTTTTAAATCGTTCCAACAAGTTACATCCTCTGGTTGTAAATAATACATCCAATCATTTTTAGCTCCATCAAGTGAGAATGGGAATGCTCTTAATTTGATTTGATCTTCAAAAACATTTCTTGTTTTAAGGGTTGAGCAAACCACTTTAATTCTTTAAGGTGTTTGTTTGGATCCTCACCAGATAAGCCATGAAATTTTGGAAGAAGGTGAATTAACCCAGATTTTAACTCAAAGTCTGATTCGAGATTCGGGTATGCACTACAATTTGGTTGATAGTTAATATCAGGTGCAGCCAATTCTCGAATGGTTCTATTAAGTTCATTTCCATTATTTCCAGCCATTGGTTCCTCTTTTATGTTTGAAACTGAATTGCTTCCAATTTCAATGTTTCCAGAAGAGAGGAATTCACCAACTGGTTGAATATTGAAACTTCCCATAGACTGAGAATGTATGATTCGAGCCCTAAGGCTACGTTCAATCTCAGGGTCAAGATATAAGAGATATTTGGGATTATTTTATTTCATAAATCAAATAAAAATGAAAAGAAAGTGAGTGGACCATAGTAAAATAAAAATGAGAAGTTGATTTTATGGTCCAAAAAGAAAAGAAGAGGATGATAAAAAATGAAAACTTGAGAAAGGTAAAAGATGGAAGAGAGAGGTGAAGAAAATAATAAAATGAAAAATAAATGAAATACCTATAAATGGTTGAATAAATTACTTGCCTACCTGGAAATGGTTCCAATTTTAAAGATCGCTGTCGTGGGCGCCCTCAAATGATTAGTGTGATTTTGGGGTACTTAGGTGCAGCAGATTGGCTGACCAAGGTCATCTCTCAAAGGAGGAAGTGAATTAAAACTACTTTTAAAAGGTATTCTAAAAATAAAATAAAAGAGAATAAAAACATTACTTTAAAGGATGGGGGTTGGTTATAGTTTATGAATCTATAAGAAGTTTTCTGGTGGAAGATTGTATATATTTTTTTAGTTTTTAAATGAAGTTCGATTAAAATGACACAACAAAAATATTTTTTTCGACAATATTTAAAATACATAATCGATATAACTATATCTCTTCAATAATTTATTGATCATTATCATTTAAATTAATATTCACTTAATTATGATCCCTTAATTTGTTAACCCCTGAACCCTATGAGAATTAACCTTACCACAAAGATAAAATTAATTAAACCCTAGGATAGCTTTGGAACATGCTATCGTAGAACCCTGATTTGATTGATGTTATAAGGCTAGCTTATGGTTAGTGGTAAATTAAGGCACATAACCACTCTTTAAATGAGGATTAATTGAGTTTAGTGATTTTATTTTAACTCTACAAATTGATCTCGTGTGGTCTTGTATTACCGATTAAGATCGCACTCTCACAATTCACTCAAATCCCAACCTTGCGCGTTTTGTGTTAATTGTTCAATTTCTCACTTAGTTTATTATAATTTAAAAACTCAATTAATGGGTCATTTTTAGTGAATTACATTAGATCATTGATTCAAAATAAATTAATGAAGAAGGTGAGAGGTAGATCGATTACTAAAAATAACTACTCTTCCATGGGTGGCATAATCACCGTAGAAGCGTTTTGCATGTGAAAAGGTTTATAATGGGTATAACCCAATAATGCTTCTACTCAAAAATTCAAGCCCAAAGAGAAATATTAATATAATAATAAATTTAAACAAAACAGAAAAAAATATAATAAATAAAAGAAGAACAAAGAAGTTTATTAAGAAAACACAAACATTATAACATGAGGAAGAAGAATAGGGCTTCGACGAAGGGATCCTTGCTTCAAAAGATACCCTTATTTAATTGCATGGATAATTGGAGTGAAACCTCTTATCCTCTTCCCTAAACTTCATAATTCACGTCCCAACCCCACCAAATGAGAAAAACACCAATTTATAGAGTGGTGGGGAGGCTAGGTTCAAAGTGGTTTCAAGTGTGAATGGGGAATCTCGGCCAAATATTTTATGCCAACTTTAACCGCCCATTTGACCACCCAAACGCGTGAATTGGATGACCTTACAGAAGGATCATATGTGAGGATATGGGTTCTATATCTCCTCTAAAACTTTCGGCTCAATAAATTCCCATATGAAGTAGTTATGGCCGCAATACATAAGCTTCTCCATTCTAGCGAGTCCAGCCCAACTTTGCTTTCATGGCCTATTTTCAACAACCAAATTCACTATTTAGCTCTAGTGTCCTGAATAAAAGTTGTAGAAAATTAAGTTAGGAACACGTTTACAAAATTTCAAATTCACATAATAAATATAAAAATATTTATCTTTGAAATACTATAGTGCACTATAAAGGGTAAAACTGGAATTTTCACCAAATTTTCAAATGAATGATCAAATCCCAAATATTTTATAAATAAACATATTTAACACAATGTGAGGAAATTATATCATTTATTATCAATAAAACATTCAATAAAAATGTGTTTTATCAATGGGTAATGGTTTCAACATCCCCTTAGACTTATTTCTCTCATCCTTAACATTTTGACATACCAAGTGCTGAGATACGTACTCTACAATATCTTTTTTAATGTTATCCCACTAGAAATAATTTTTAAGATCTCTATACATCATAATACTTCTTGGATAAATATATAATTATGAAATGCGAGCTTCATCCAATATTTTATAAATCAAATATGGTATTTATGGGACACATACACAGTTCTTGAACTTTATCATTCCCTCACAATCAATGTTGAATGAAAGAACATTTTTTTTATTTTTTATAGCTATATATATTTCTTTTGTTTGAACTTAATCTTCCCTTGGATGTATGGATGAATACCCATTTAATAAAGATAATATTTCTCCCCTTTACTCAATATTCCTAGATCCATTATCTAGAAATACATAAATATTAGATATTTTTTATCTTAATCATAAATATTATAGCTTGATTTTTTTGATATAGATCATAAGCCACCATATTAACCTTCCTAGGGTGGTAATGTATTGAGAAATCATTATATTTGATCAAATACAACAATATTATCTGAATTATATTCAACTCTTTCTTTATAAATATTTACTTTGAGATTTTACAATCAGTATATATATATATATATATATATGTCACACATTTCACTATATAGATATATCCACTATATTTTCAATTCAAAAATTACAATTACCAAAACCAAATCATGGGTCAGGTATTCTTTCTCATGAATTTTAAATTAGAGAGAGTCACATGTTATCACCATGTCATTTTTCATGAGGATACACCCCATTCCCTTCTTTGTTGCATCACTATATATCAAAAACCCTTCTCTTTTGTAGGGTAGTGTAAGCTTGGGTGAACTAAATGACCTTCTATTTATTTATTTGAAACTCTCTTCACATTCATCTTTCCC
The DNA here is from genome assembly GCA_963277665.1 of Viscum album. Classification (NCBI taxonomy): domain Eukaryota; kingdom Viridiplantae; phylum Streptophyta; class Magnoliopsida; order Santalales; family Viscaceae; genus Viscum; species Viscum album. Next base: position 370,362,992 of record OY728146.1, read on the forward strand.
TAATAACTTAACACCCTTTAGAGTTAACACGGTGAGTGGATTAGATATTCATGAGAAATATCTCCCATATAAATGATATTATCCATCCAAACCAAGGAAACTATGGATGTTAGTTATTGTGGTTGGTCAAGGACATTATTCAATAACTTTTCTCTTTGAATGATCCATTGATATACCCACACATGAGATTATATGGCACAACAATGAAAAATTTTAAAATTCACACCTGCTAAATTTATCATACAAATTATCTTTCCTCAATGTCTTTATCGTAATTCTCAAATGTTAATCATACTCTTTCATGATCTTCAAATATATAATAATATCATCTATAAAGACTACGAAAACTGATCAAGGTAATATATAAATAATATATTAATTAAGTCCATAAATATTTCATGAGAATTTGTAAATAAAAATATAATTATTATACATTAATAATGACCATACCTCATACAAATGGTTTTTTTTGTATATCCTCCTTCTTGATCCTGACTGAAATTTATTTTTTATTGAGAATAACCCCCTTTTAAGGGCTGAGGGGGAACCCATGATGACATCATTGACTTAGATAATAAAAAATCCCCAACAGACCAAATGATCAAGATCACAAAAAACCTACACTACAAGAGTAATCTCCACCCAGCCAAAAAAAACCATTAATTCCACTTTCAACTATCTTAGATATGAATGGGTAGTTGTCCCGTGCAAAAGTGCATGGTCCTAGTACTGATGGCTGAACCCATACCGTCTCAAACATATGATTTCGAAAATCCATGAAATAATGAGAATCCATTGCCCAGCACCTCATCTAGAACAACTTCTTATAGAGAATTAATTGTTGAAACACTTGAGCACTGGACCATCGAGGCCAAAACCAAATCAAATTCTGAAAATACAAGCCACGAAGGAGAACAAAAATCATCAACCCAAGCAATTATTAAGAGAATGATCCCACCGAGCTTCAAGAAACATGGAGAAATACATGCAAAAACCACAATCCATAGCATGACCACCATTGAGGAAAATACTTCATTTCCAATTCAATCAGCACAAACTAGGAGTAATCCACGCATCACCAACTAGCATCCCTACTCTACCTGAGAAAAAACGAACCAAGTGCATGCAACCAACATTGTCAGAATCAGACAAAAACCCTCCACTGAGACTACAAATTGCCGATGGAACCAGAACCAAATACCCCGCTGCATCTATGAGACACCCTCCTACACCATAATGCATCAAATTGGAGAGGAAGACGAACCGGTGAGAATGAAGATGAGACTTCGTCACCCAGGACTGGAAGTCCCACCCCCACCTCGAGGGAGCATCACCATTGAGAGAAATCGACCAGATCTGAGTCTGTAATGCCTCTCTGGGTTTGGAGAGGGGTAGATCAAAACCTGGGAGGAACACTCGCTGAATTCCAAACTGGCCAGACTGTGGGAAGTAGAAGGGACCTTTGGGGAAGGAACAGGTCACACTGACGACAACATCATCGCAAGAACACCAACGGAGCATCTAACCCATACCCATCAAATGAACTAAAAACCTGAAAAAAGGAAAGGACATGAGAAATAGAATGGGGAGACGACGCCAATGAACCACCAGCTCGACGCTGAGGGCTTCACAAGCCTTCCCCCTCCAGAACACCACTGTGGAAAACCATAGAACTCCACGGTGCGTGAAATATCCCCCAGTTTGTCTGTAGATTTCCTTCTTGAACTTTAACCGATGATATCCAAATCAAATATAAATCTTTGAAAATATATATATCATTGTAATTGATCAAAAAAATCATTGATATGGGTTATGGTATACTTTTCTTAATATTGATCTTGTAATTTTTTTTTAGTAAATACAAAGATATATTGACCCATCTTTATTCTTATTAAAAAGAATAGGCATACCCTATAGTGAAGCACTATGTTAAATGAATCCATTATCTAGATTCCATTAGAGTTTCTTATTCAATATCTATATCTCAATCAATTCTATTCTACAGGGAGTCTTTGAAGTAGGTTTATCAATGGGAATGAGTTCTATTTAAAACTTACCTTCATGATTCTGGGGAAAACTAGGAAATTCCTTGGAAAATGAATCAACATGTTCCTAAATAATAGGAAAATTTTCAATGTTGATTTTCTCCCCAACCTTTTTAGATAAATATCCCACATAAATATTTGGAAAATACTATATGATGGAAGTAATTTCCATTTGGTTTTCAAGTTTATCTTCACATTGATAGATGGATGAAGTTTGATTCGGAATATCAAATGTAACTTCCCTTATCCAACAATGGATATGGGTTCGATACTAAGAAATCCCATACATTCCCAAAATTACAATAAATTTAACTAAATTAATAATAAAAATATTTTCAAGAAGAAATTAGCCATAAAATTCTATCAGAGATGATTTATATACTTGATATTTTCTCATCCTACAAATTATGAGTTTTCACCGCTAACTCAACATCTAATCTTTGAGGTGGTCATGTCATACCATTATAAAAATATTCAAACATAAAACAGTGGGTATAATTAGAATCATATAAAATACTTACAATAATTGAGTGGATAATAAGTATACCTTTCACCACACTTCTTTTAAATTACACTTCAGTTGTAGTAATTTCATAAGCTTTTCCTTCTCAAATTAGATTTTTTTTGTGGAATATTTCCTTTATTTTTGGGGAATTGGTTGGAATTTTTCCTCACTTCATTTTAGTTAAATTACTTCACTTTTATGTATTATGATTTTACCTTAAATTCTTGATCATGATGGCATTTTTCACTATAGTTGATTCAAAATAATTTCCCTTTTACGCATTTACCAAGGTGTTTCCTTCCAAAATTAGCACATGTTGTAAAATTACTCTTTTACTTCTTCCCCTTATCCATTTATTCTCTATATTCCTCTTATAATATTTATTTCCTTTTAATCCATAATAATTACATAATTATTTCTCTACCCTGATAGCACATGATATTACGTCCCCATATGATGAAAATTTCTAGTAGATTAATACCCATTGAAGGATTGGCTTAATCCTATAAAATAAATGACCAATACTACTATTTTGATCCATATGTAGTCTAAATCACATATTTATAACATTCTAAATTTGGATTCATATTTAGAAATATTTCTCACTTCCTTTTTTTGGACTCAGGAATTTTCTCTCAATATATACTCGTTGTTTTTTAGGAAAATATTTTTTCAAGAAAAGTTCCTTAAAATAATTCTACTCAATTGTCATTATTTTCCCCTATTTCTTATTTTTTTCATCAATGACCATAAATTATCTGCATACCCTAAGAGAATATAAATTTCCTTGAAAACTGTCTCCCTTAAATTACATTTTAAAGTGAGAAATATCTTCTCTATATATGTTATCCATATCTTAGTTACTAATTGATTTTTATTCCCATTTAATGGTGGAGTTTTTTTTATATATTATGTGTTCTAAAATTGTTAAATGACATTTTATATCATTATTATTATCTATAAAATAAAGGTTATTATTCATACCCTTTTTTGGTTATCCCAATATAGTTATAACATGTTCATCTCTAGCTACAACTCCGGCTCTAGCATTATTATCTTTTAGAGGAGGTCAATCAGAACAAGGACTAAATGCATTGATACAGTTCTTATCCATCCTCCAGGTAGATTTTCTAATCAATTACATACACTAGATTAGATCATAACATTATGAAACATAATATATAATTTCAAAACTAGTAAATCGCTTTACATAAATTTAAATTTTATTAATAAAGAATATTAGAATCATGAACTTGGTTTCTTTGTGAATATTCTCAAATCACAAAAAATACATTAAAATATTTCATTATAGTTTTTAAGGAAAATGTGAATTTACCCAATAATATCCTATGGAAATTTCAGACTATGTGTGAAGTAAGGGAACACTCACTGTGCACTACAATGATGTTCAATATATACTTGACCAACTCTTTTCAGGATTATTATCCCAAGAAGCATATATTGAAAAACCACACCCACTTATAGCATCCAGATAGAGATGTATCTCTAGTAAAAACACATAATCTATACCTTACCAAATACATAGGATGTTATCTTATACAAATACTTATCCTCAAATTCGAACATTTGGTTATGTTCCCTAATCTGTGATTTCCAAAATATAGTTCCCAAGGTTTATACTAAACATACTTTGATAAAAAAAATATCAAGACCCTGATTTTAGTATCCAATAGTTTGTTGATACTTTATTATATTAGAAATACATACAATTTATTTCATCCCAAATGACTAAATAGATTTATAGTCTTGGTAAACTTGTTACACACTTGAATCTTACATTATATTTGAAAACATAAAATACAACACAGAATTTTCTTTGAGATCACCATTATTATAACTAGAATATACTTTAATATCAATCATAAGACATATAATTTCATCCTCCAGAAAGGAAACATAAAAAAGGGGTGATATCATATACTCATTAATGGAACGTATAAAAATGAAGCAAAATAAGGCATAGATAATATGACAGGAATAAATAATGATCAAATATTTTAATATAAATAATAAATTGAGATAAAAACTTATCCACGAATATCAAAACTATTCAAATATTCTCATGGAAATTAATAACTAATTTCAAATTGAGGTAATGAATAAGGTCAGACATCTTAAATTTACCATCAAGATATTATAACAAAACATCCAAAATTATGGTCAAGGATTCATACCAAGACATCTATATAAATGGAAAGGCCATGGATAAATACCCAATATATTTTTCCACTTGAGAACTACGAAAGAATCAATGGTATTTGTAATTATAGTCCCCACCCATCACATAATAATTAAAACATATTAATCATGTGAATAAACAATACAACTTAATAAACATGGCTTAAAAATCAATAATTTTTTGTATTGGAAGAACTAGAATATAGAGCATTAATACTTTCCTAAGTAAAACTTATAATAAATCATCTATAAAAATATAGTGGATTTTATATTTAGAGTATATCCCTGGTAAATCTTAAGATTCAAAAAAGTATTTTCACATAGATGAAAATAATTTAAAAATATCACGGGAAATTTTCTAAAGGAGAGTGCCCTTTTCACTTTTAAATCACTTATTTAAAATATAAAAAATTTACTAAATATTAAAGAAAAAATTTTCTCTAAAAATAACCTTGTAAACTTGTAATTGAAGCTTCAAAAACTACTTGAAAAAGACTATACCAATGGTTTGAAACTCTCAGTATCGCCCAAAGAACCATTGGTATAGTCTATAATAATGGTTTGAGGGACAATTGAGTGATTTTCAATTGGTATAGACTGATACCAATCATTTGACCAAACATTTGGTATATAACACCTATACCAATTTTTTCAAACCAATGGTATAAGAAATTTAAATGGAAATACCTATACCAATAGTTTGGTTAAAACATCATTATTGGTATTATATTGGAAAACAATCCAGTGTTGGGTTTTTATCTAACAAACTCCCATTTATCTTCCAAATACTTTACCACTATCCTATTATATCTTTTATGTTCTTATATAGAAATATAGATATATGTATAAAAAAATATTTATATTAAATTAATTATTATTATTACTATTATTAATATATAATGGCACCACCTATACCAATGGTTTACCCAAAACATTAATTTAAGTGTATACAAACAATATATATACCAATAGTTATGGTCAAACTATTAGTATAGGTTCCATATACCATACCAACAGTTTTCCCAAAACCATTAGTATAGGTGTCTAGAAACAATACATATACCAATGGATTAGTATAACCACTGTTATAGGTTATATATAACAAACCTATAGTAAATCTTTTTCTAAACCATTGGTATAGTAGTCTAGAAAAAATACTTATAGCAACGGTTTGGTTAAACCATTAGTATATGAGCCATATACCATACCTATACCAACAGTTTTTGAAAACTCTTGGTATAGGGTGAAAATACCAAGTATTTTTCAAAACATTGGTATAGAACCATTGTTGTTCTCATATTTATACTATTGACGTAACTAATAAGTCGTGATGGTGGGAAATTCCATTCATTCCATATATGTTAAAAAACTTTCCATACCTACTTTTGTAAAGAATCAAAAAGTACCTCGTATAGAAAATGAAAAAAATCTTTTAAATAATTTTAAAAAATAATTAAAATATGGAAAAAATTTATTTAATAAATCATTGGAGAATATATAAATATTATCTAAACAAATTAAGGTAAATATGGACATGGAATGAAAATAATGCCAACCGAGTAGAAAAACAAAGATGGTTTTCCTTGAAAACATTTGTTTAGTATCTTGAGTGCATAGAGAGATTAAAATGAAGGGAAAATTTTAATTTCATTAAATAAACATATGATAAGAAAATATATTGGTTTTTATATATATAAATCAAATATTTTACCCAATTCACACTTAAACATAAACAATCTCGAATAATGATGAGATTGTGAAATAAACCCTTACATCAGGTCATACTTCCTTTATAAGTGTTTTAATCTACTGTATAATAAATATATATTTTCTATAAATATATTATATAACCATAATAATATATATAATACCATATATGAGTTACTTATAATGTTTTATCACCTTATTGACAATGTTTTATTAAAATCATTGTTTCAGGTGATAAGAGCTTTGTTTTTTCATGTATGTTTTGGTTTGGTAGTTGTGTTATTTTTGTAATGATAATGGTTTCATAATATCTAAAATATTAATAATGATATAAATATTATATATATTAATTGTATATATATAGTTATCTATAAAATATAGTGAAAGAAAAATGAATTACACCATTTAAAAGAGAAGGTTCGTCGTACGTACAGATGAACGTTGTTTCCATTTTTTGACATATGGAATGAAATAAAGATAAATAATAATTAACTTTTATATAATAAAAATTTTATCATATATATAATATATATTCATTAAATTTATCATTATTACTATCCATTTAATTCATAAATGAAAAATGAATCCCATCACTTCGTGGAGGTGGTAATCCACATGTACACACAAGCGATGGTATCATTTTGCAACAGATTGGAAGGTAAGAAGGTATATATGATATTATGATTACATAATAATAATTGTTTCATAAATATAATATATAAATATTAATCCCATCATAATAACCATCCCAAAAATATGGTGATGAAAAATGAATTGTATCGCTATGTGGTGACGGTAAGACGTACATATGCACGAGCGATACTTACACTTCCAATTTGATGTGAAAGAAGCTGGATAATGTGATTTTATTAATTAAAATAAAATTTTAGTATAATTATGATTCTAAATTTAATATTTTATGATCAATACTATAGATTTAGAGAAGTCAGAATAAGAAATAAATTGAAAGAGGTCGAGTGTGATGATTACCTTTTCTTCAGGACACCTTCTTTAAATCCTTTATTATAGAACCTAGAGATGGTATTTTGGGAATGCCGAAATATATATAACTTGTATAAGTTTTTTTATAAGATAAATAGTCAGTTAATGGTTGAGATAATTTTCCCAAAGTGGTGTAAATAAGATATACAAGAGGTGTCCTATAATAAGGGAGGGAAATGACACACTTGGAATTACTAAAAAGATTAAAATATAATTAAGTGATTATAAATATAAATAATTTAAAATGACCATATATTCTCATAAAAATATTTTATGGTCTTAATTTCATCATTAAATAAAAGTTATACAAGTTTTGGTGTCATTTTAAACCTTATATTTTGGTTTAACACCTTGGTAAACCAATTTTAACCTTTACTATAGTAATGACTTTTTCAATAATAAAAGGTTTTAATTTTACTTATAAGGAAATTATTTGTTCATAAATCGAAATGGAATGAAATTTTAGACATTATAATATCCCTATCATCCTATTTCAAGATTTTTTTTTAAAAAATTAATGAAATATTTTTTCATAAATTTTCATTGTTCCCATTTTTGAAATTATTCATTTAATTTGAATTAAAAGACATGAAGAAAATAATACAATTTCAGTATAATAAATTTAAAATATCCCTAATATGATATATTCCTCTATAAAATTCAAGAAACATCATAATTCATCCAAAATATATTAGTTTTGATATTTTTAAAATCATTTACATTATTTTTTTTCATTTATTTAATAAATATTGTGTCAGTGTTGTCTAAGTGTTTAAGGTAATTATATAATAACAAAACTTTACAAATAAATTACCATCATAAAAATAATTTTATTATTAACAAAATAAATATTAATATTAATTAATAACTTATTTTTATCACCATATTAAAAAAAATATTTTTAAAGTCAATAGAGTGACATTTTTTGTTTCCTTACTTAAAATAATATAACAGTAAATATCAAAGAAAAATGGAACTAAGTGGTCATATTTTGGAGACTTATATAGAAATGGATGAAATATTATAATAAATTTGGATAAATGATATTTTATGAGAAATTTAAATTCCTTATATGAAAATTTTCAACCTAATTTTCTCGTTTAATCCTTATTGGGGTGATAAAAATTTAGCAAGGTTATTATTCATAAAGAATGAAATTAGATCTATTTTCAATATTTTCTCATACTAATTTAAAATAATGGATCCATTTATCTAGATTCAATTTCTATAAGTGGTATAAATTAATTTTAAAATAAACACATAAAACATGATGATAACCGGTTTTTAGAAAAAAAAATAGATTTTAAGCATATAATAGGATTTATTCTTGTCTAATGCCTTGAAAAAATATTATATGAATGTCTAAAAATTGTGTTGAATATATAATATATAAATTTCATTAATATTATTCACCAATAGTGATTTATTAAATATATTAATATAAAAACACATTTCAAGCATTAAAATAGTTTTTTATAAAAACAACTCTTTAACTTCAAAATGGTTTTTCTTTTCATTTATAATCTATTAATAATAACTAATTAAATTATTTTATTCATTAATAAACCATTAATTTTTCCAAATTTAGTTATTCCTAATCATAACCAATAATTTTAATTGATAGGTTATAACGGTCATATTTAAATAATATTTTAATCATATATTGTTGTTTGTTTAAACTTAGTGTTGTGTGTAATGCAAAATTTCAAAGAAATTAAATTTATTTGAAATATATATCATAGAATTTTTTGGTTTTACAAGTAATTATTTTATATAAATTATTTATAATACATGGTTTGACCCTTATAACAACATTTCATGTATATCACAACACACTGTGTACATATGTATGTCATGTAAGTACATAGTACAATGCAAGGACTATATATGGTGTAACTCATACACCGCGTCGAGTTATAGAACACGTTTTCAATAGGTAAACTCTTGAAATGGATTTAATCAGATGAAACATTGTACAGGCATTTTCACCTTCAATACATTTCATCTATATATTTAATTTGAGTTCTAAATTTCATCTCACCATGAGGGTACACATCATGTCCCTCATCATTACATGTTTTGTACTCAATAATTTCAAATTAAAATTAATTTTATTTTATTATCTCAAATTACATCATAAAATTGTCTCAAGGACTATTTAGAAATAGTATTAAGATAATTTTAATATCCCCATCCTATTTTAATTATAGGAAACTAAGTCAGGTCCCAACATGGCCCTAAGCACACCTCCCCGTATGCTAGAGGTTTCTGACAAGTAGAGAGGGAAAAAATGAGATCATGGGGACACTATTACCTATATTCAAAGTGATAATAATAGCATAAATAACGTCAAAATAATCCACCACATACCACTATAATTATTGGATAAGTAAAGTTTCAAATAATTTAAACAATAACTATGCTAAATAATGAGGTCATACAATAAAAGTGACATAACCAGGTAAATTCAAAAAAATTAACCCAAAATTAATCCCAGGTACTCTCTCAGTCCATCTATATATGATCCATTCCCAGTAAATATGATCAACCATCTATCACAGGTCCATTTTCCTTATCTGGTCCTATAATCATGAATTCTATTTGAGTGAAAAAGGAGAACTGAGAAGGCTCTGATTCAAACTCCGTAGGCCACCCTGAAGTGTGTCTAAAGCATGTATAATATGAATATGTTGTATATATTGATGTTCAAGATAATAATTAAAGTGTTTCATGATAATTTATAAATAATATAATCCATCCTTGGTTCCATGGTTGAACCTGAAGGCAGTATATATGCTTCAGTCAATGCCAAATGTTTTTATCCATGGTATCATGACCATATTCATAATTATAAGGGTATATCAAATCCAAGAACAATATTTAAGGACTCCCAATAGTTTTGATTCATATAATGGGAATACAATATATATGGATGATCTCTAATGTATCCCCCAATGATATCCAATAAGGTCATACCAGGTAATTGGAATTCATCCAAGGTTCCCAAATAGAATAAATATATAACAAGCACACTTATATTTTGAATCATCTCAAGATACACTAAAAAATATATATCATGGGAAAACTATATCCATAAAACTTTTATAAGGTCCCCCATCCAATATATAATTAATAGTCATACTAGATCCTTGAAAAAAATTAAGTTCCCCTAAAAATGATCAATCATGGTAACACTAGATCCCTGAAACATCTTCAAGGTCCCAAAACAGGATAACAATATTACTAACTAGATAATCAATTCCACAATCATAATATCATTATCTAACCATAAATAAATAATCACAAAAATATTATGTCATAATATTAGTCATGAATAACCACACAACACATTTTTATAATCTTGATCTCATTATGTCATTAGTCATTTAATTAAAAATTTCCATTAACTAGCTATTTTATGATTAAAAATTAATAAAACATAATTACTAATTCATTTCCATTTAATTCTACAGATGTACCAATTTTCTAAAAAAATTAATGCATTAAAAACCCCTATAAAGGGTAATTCACTCCTAGAGTCAGCCATCCAATTTCCTTTTCAATTATATCAAGTTGGAAAACTATGAGCAGTGGCCTAAATTTCAGTTCTTATACACCAATGGATTTCATGGGACCAATGGAAGGGTTTAATGTAATCAATTTAAGGACATAATTAAATTATTTTTTAGAAGTTTCTAAGGGAATATTATGTTCTAATGAACACAAATCTTATATATAATAAATATGCATCAAGATTTCATGGATTAGATCAAGACCACCTACCTCAAGCATTACAAGCCTCAATTGTTAAGGATCACTTCATGATTAAAAATTGAAGAGCCGTAAACCCTAGATCTGTACAAAATTCATCATTATTGATAACCAAAATAAGAAACATGGAATAAATAGTGATTTAAGGTTTAAATGATGTTATTTTTACATATAGAAATCAAACTCAACTAATAGTGCTTGAAACACACAATATTCGAGGGAGAATGGTCCAAAATTTCTAAGTGAGTCTCTTCTAATCCACATAGTTTTAACTTGGGTCTGGGGAATAAAATTAGTAACTAATAATGGGTTTCATAAGAAAATTATTAGGAATAACTTTTTAAAAAACATCCAATAGGCCCACCGGATAACCGGTGGGGCCATAAAAACATGGCCAGTTTTTTTGGTTATTTGTAGGTTGGTGATGGATCACTAGCAAGCCATTAGGCCCGAAAAAAGACATGATTGAATCTATTTTTTCTACAGGATGGATGGATCAAGCTCAATGGTTATTCGGTGATCCCATCAGGGTCTAGGTGCCTCTGTTTAATCCATCATCTATCTGGTGATCCCTACTCCTTCTCAAGAAACTACAAATACACTCTTTCCCAAATATTATTCCTAGAATATCATGAGTATATCCTACTCTATAAATGTAATTAAAAAGGTTCATTAAAGTTGATTTTTCAAAAAAAATGAATGTACTTCAATATATATGATGTATTAAAATATCCCCATCATATAACATCTCATCCATGTATTTCCCTTATGGGCATCACTAAGATCCATTAATGAATCATTTGTTCCACTAGGATTGCATATATGTCTCTCGTTCCCAAGTACCCTCCCAGATACACTTGTAATACCATAACACTCATACCAAAGGGATTATTTAGCCATGCATAATCGTTTTACTATGATAAACTATATGAATCAGATTCTCCTAGAAGATGCATCAGTCTCAATCTCGATATCATCAGTTTCAATCATATGTGATGGGTTAAAGTGATTCTATAAAAGTTGTGACACTTTAAAGGCATAATTTGTAGTGAAACAATTTGTGGAAGTTCTAATTTGTATTCCACGACACTAATCAACTCCACAATCTCGAATGTCCCATTATACTTGGATTCCAACATTCCTTTCTTATGAATACTGTAATGTCTGGATATTAGTGACTCTTTAAAAACTACTCAGTCTCCAACTTCGAACTCTATATGTCACTTTAAATGATCAAAATATGAATTATTCAAACTATACATGGTAATAAACCACTTTCTAAACATCTAAATACTTTTTTATGTCTCTGGGACGATACTCATTATGAAAAGTTTAGACTCTCCAACATTCAAACCACACAACAGTGAGAGTCATGACCTACCATATAAATATTCAAATAGAGATTTATGAATAAAATTATGGGAGATATTAATATAAGTGAACTCTAACATGTCCAATTGGATATCCCAGGAACCACTAAATCTCAAGTTGTATTCCCTCAACATGTATTCTAGAATCTAAATGGTATACTCAGAAATTTTTATCAGTATGGGGATAATTAGTAGTACTCAAATGTACCTGTATACTGATTTACTTTTATAATACCATCCAAAAAAACGAATAAATTTGTTATCTTGATCTAAACTGATACTTTGTGTTACTCTATTAAGATTCATGGTCTCCTATACATAGATATTTTATAGTTCATCCATAGTAAAAGATTCAAAAATTTGTAAGAAGTGTGTCACTTTAGTAAATTGGTAAATGATAACCCATATAGTGTCATTTCTTTAGGGTGTCCTTGATAACCTAGTCATGAAATATATGGTGAATTTATATCATTTCTACTTCAGAATGGGAGATGGATGTAAGATACCAATAGGACTTTTTTTCTTATCCTTCACCTAAAGGTAGGTAGAGAACCATATCAAGAAGCCTAGTATCTCCCTTTTCATCCTTAACCAATCGTACTTCTGTTATATATATTTATACATATTGGTCAAATAATAGTGTTCTTCCCACTTCAAAGCATGTAAATGCCTCATTAATTCTTCCTGAATTCCTATGAGAAACAGAACATAGACATGAACATGAAGGATCTCTCTATCATCAATAGTGAAACCTTACAGAGGCTCCCCACCAAATATATCTTCTATTAGGGATAATAACTCTAGGTTCAACAACTACCACCTATATATCTTGTTTAGAGGAGAATATGTGATGGAAAAAAGTTGTAAAATGTTCTCAAACCTAATAATTGTACATATCTAAGTCCATCTCTACAAAAGTAACTATCATCTTCCACTCACTGGAATACTCATATATAAACTACATATGAGTTTTACTTCTTAAATCATCAACAATGATGTTACCCTTTCCAGAGTTATTTTCTAGATCCAAATTAAATTACCATTGGTAATTTACCCATATCCATTGAAGAAGATTTAGATCACACTGAAAAAAATAATATTTCAGGATATTATGGTCCATTTATGCTATGAACCTCTTTACCAATAGGTAATGTTTCCAAAATTTCAAATAATGAACAACTACTTCTATGTCAATTTTTAGATAGTTTTTCTCACGCGGTCTCAATTTTCATGATTTTTATGTGACTATGTGACCATCCTACATCAAAACTACTCTAAGATCGATTCTCAATATATTAAAATATATGGTATATTCCTTACCTGGTTCATGAAATATCAAAACCAAGACCATGGTAAATCATACCTTTGATTCATTAAATTTTCTCCCACAATCATCAATCCACACAATAACCACCCCATCCTTAGTTCGTTTTGTCATTGGTACCTCAAAGAGAGAAAAATCCCAAATAAATTGTCATAAATACCCATATAAATCTAAAAAACCTTAAATATCAAAAAAAACATAGGAATCTCCCAAGAATCTACTAATCATAATTTCTTATGATCCTCTAATACTCCTATCATGGATATCACGTGACCTAAGAATTGAACATAGTCACTCCAGATGTGACACTTTGATAGATTTGTATATAAACTGTGCTTTCTCAAGGTATCCAAAAAAATCTCCAGATGTCACATGTTTCCCTCCTCCAAATTGGATTCCATAATGATGAAATCAATAAAAACAAAGATAAAGTTATACAAGAGTGGGTGTAAGATTCATTTCATTAAATAAATAAACAATTTTGGGTATTTTTCATGATGAAAATCTTTACTAGGTACTCATATAGACCATACATACTTCTAATAGTATTATGGCGCATGTATTGATGTATTACCCTCAAATAATGATAACTTGATCAAAATTAAATCATTTTATGTGATCCTCTAAGTTGGTTAAACAAGTCATTGATTTTTTGATGTGGATATTTATTCTTAATTTTCACTTGGTTTAACCATTAATAATTGACACAAAATCTAAATAATCTATAGGACTTTCTAATAAATAAAACTAGGGAACTCCAAGGTGAGGTGATTGACCTGATAAATCCTTTTTCTTATAATTCTTCCAACTAAATCATAAATTATCAAATATTTTCATGATCCCTCTGATAAGGGGGAATAAAAACAGGATCCAACCCCAGTATGATTTCTATGGTTAACTCTACCTCCCTCCCATGCACCAATCATGATAAGTTATCAGGAAAAAAATCTTATAAATTATTCAAAACTAGAGGGTACACTTACTACCATGTTATTTCATCATCCAACATGAGTCTAGACACCTGGGATATAATTCCACCTAACTCCTGATGGTTATTTCCAAAATATGTTTCCTGCAAATCCCATTCTCTCTCATGAACATGACTGATACCATCAAGAGATGTGAAGGATATTATATGGTGGTAAAAATAAAAACAATATCGATATAATACTAACTAATATATATTGACAATTTTCTTTGTACAACTTATTTACAGAAAAAATAAATACCATGAAATTCAGTGACCACCAATTATGAGAGGGAATTCCATATAGAAATCAATGTAATCTGACCACTTCTCTAGTGGAATATCAAGGTTCATCCCCCCATATAGGTACTCTACAATGATACCCAAGATCTAAATAAATCTAATTTACATAAAAGGAATGAGAAGACCTAATGTCAAATAAAACAGAAAATAAATAAGAATCCACCATACTCATACCTTATATGGTGGAAGGTCTAGTATCCTAGAAATTTATTGTAGGCCACACTAGATGAAGTTTCCTGGAACCACATCCCTAAGTCTCCACCAATCCTCCCTAGACTACACCACTATACTGTTGTTTTTTCCCTATTCTTGAGGTACCACATCCTCCACCTCATATTATATGACCCATAGAGCTCTAACTACCCATCAGTTGTGGTGTGGTTGATCCCATACCATATTTTTATGCCTTTCTAAATTTTAAATTTCCAGATATATATGGAGTGATCCTATATAAAATCTATAGATATCCCAATCTTCCCATAATTCTAGAATTCATATAGTGTTTGATCATAATGAGGTTTTTTATTCCTAATCACACCTCACTAAAAATATATCACTAGACCAATACCTAGTCTACTCTTCCCACTACTACTCGGATATAAGTTCTTAAAGTGATTCTTCCTGTAGTAAGAAGACCCATTGCTTATTATTTTAGATGAAATTTTCTTCCCAACACTTGGGGCCTCCTTTAGGTTTACCTAAATGATGAGATCCTGATTCATAACATCAAATTAGGTCATCAAGTGAAATACATTCACCAATGGCCTAGTCTCATATCGAGGGCCATCTTCACATAATTTTACACTAATCAATTCATACCCATCTAGTATTGGAGAAAATCTTTAAATCCATGAAACAGGGTGCATATTCTAATCTAGAAAAACCAAATTTCACAAGGTGAATAAATTCTCTAGACTTATCATTACTCAAGGTATATGGGAAAAAAATAATTGAATAAACAGGTCATGAAGTCCTTCTAATTCATGCTCTAATACTAATCCACCTAGACTAATATGTCCTTCCACCACTTCATCGATGTTCCAAGAATATAATATTTAATTGAATCTCCTCTCCCAGGGAGTCTCTAAAATTTCAGAAATGTTTTTCATATATTCCACACAAATATTCATCAACTGGGGACCGCCTTCCCCTACAAATATTGTTGTAATCTATAGATTAAACTCCTTGAAATGGTTAGAAATAGATGGAAAATATTAATGATATCATTTTTTACTGCATAACTCATAATAATATTTCCCAAATATAATCATCCACTATATTTAATGGATCCATAGGAGGCTCTATCCTAACAAATATAGTTTCACACTCATCATTTCCCACAAATTTTACAACTAGTGATATTTATTAAGTCCTAACTCTATTATTTCAAAAATAAGTTTTTAAAAAAATTACAAAAAACATGGAACATGACAATAATAAAAAAGGATAAAAACAATAATGGCATGTCACTTAAACATTACAATTTTTTATTATGAATGAATCATTTCATACTCGGTTACTTATCATAAAAAACACTTAATAGAGAGGAAAACCTATGTGCATATTAATATTCATTAAATTCATCATCATTCCATATCATCCCATGAGTAAAACCTTTTAATAATAACTCTCAAAAATCAAGTACATATCTCATGCTAAAATCCATAAACTATAATAGTGAAATCCAAAATTGAAATCCCACACCTAGTAGCTTGGGCTTCCCTTATAAATGGTTTGGAAACTCTAATCATAAGTCCAATACCTAGTTCCAACAATAACCTATCTCTTTTCTTCTTTTAACAAAATAGTCAGACAAAATAAAATGATCTTTGATATCATTTTGTAATAACCCCAACCCATTTTTCTCATAAGTACCTAATCTAGGTCACTACATGACCTCAATTCAGCCTCCCCAAATTATATAGGACACTAACAAGTAGTGATGGAATAAATAATATCATTAGGATATTATTCCCTTTGGTTAGAGTGATAATAATAGTGAAAATATTATTAAAATAATTCATCACATACCTTCACAAGTAAAAGATAAGGAAAGTTCGAAATAATCCAAATGATAACCATGATAAATAATAAGTTCATACAATAAAATTGATATAAGAAGGTAAAATCCCAAATGTAAAAAAGATAACCTAGACTAGGATCCAGGCCCTTACCTAATCCATCATTATATTCTCGATTCCCAATAAATCTGATCACCCATCAATCATAGGGACATTTCCCTTATCCTAACTTATTACCATGAATTATACTAGAGTTCCAAAGGTGGCGCATGTAGGGTATGATTAAAACTCAGTAGTCCCTGCCAATGGTGTTTAAAGTATATCTAGTCTATTTATTATTTATATACTATTGGAAATGAGAACATGTAAAGGGTTTTATAATAATTAATAAATAAATATCATCAACCCTTAGGTCCAAGGGGGCACTTGGGTCCAACAATACCTGCTTCGGGAAATATCAGATGTCTATACCCAAAGTATCATGTTCATTTTTATAATTATAAGGGAACACCATATCCAAGAACAATGTCCAAGGTTCCCCAAGAGTGATGATATATTTGACCGACACACCATATATTTGGATCATTCTCGAAGTCACCAAATAGTATCTAAAAATGTAATATTAAATCCTCATCATTAATCTAAGGTCCCCCAATAGAATAAATATATAACATGCACACTAAATCCTTGGAATCACTTCAAGGTCCCCCAAAAGAAAAGAAATAATAGGTACACCAGATCCTTGGAATGTATCCAAGGTCCCCTAACCAATAAAAAATCAATGAGCATACTAGATCCATTGAATACCATCCTGGTCCCCAAAAAATGATCAATCTTGGGAAAATTATATCATTAAAACATGTTCAATATCCACAAACATGATAACAATAATACTAACCACATTATCAATTCCACAATCACAAGATCATTATCTCATTAACAAAAAATAATCACAAAAGTATGGTCACATAATATTTTTCATAAATAACCACACAATACCTTTTCATAATCCTGAGATCACTATGTCATTAGCCAATTAATTATCAATTCCCATTAACTAGGGATTTTTAGATTAACACTTCATCAAACACAATCAATAATTCATTTTCATTGAATTTTATCGATGTGTGAATTTGTCCAAAAATTATTTTAACATATTCCAATACATTGTAAAGAATAAGGTTCTCCTAAGGTTTCTAATTCAATTTCCTTTTCAACTATCATGATTTCGCACACCATCTGTAGTGGTCCAAATTTCAGTTCTTATATAGGAATGGGTCAGAAGGTACTCGTGGAAGGGTTTAATGTGATCAATTTAAGGACAAAATTCAATTATTATTTAGAAGAGGCCATGGACACATTATTTTGGAATGGTTTTACATCATATATATTATAAATATGTATCAAGATGTCAATTATTATCTCTAAACCACCTACATCAAGTGTAACAAGCCCTAATTGTTGAGGATCTTTTCAATATTTGAGCTTAATGATTCATTTTCCCAATATCATCAATAAATTAATCAGTTTAGAGTCTTGTAACAAGAAAAAAATAGTGAATCAAGGATTAAATAAGGTTAGTATTACCTGTAGGAATCAAAAGAAATTTACGGAACTTCAAACATCTAATATTTGAGGGAGAAAGGTCCAAAAATGATAAGAATATTTTTTTCCCGACTGTACAGTTCATCCTTGGGTCTTGGGAAACAAAGTAGTTTAAAAAGGGGATGTTATGAGAATTACCTTGAATCCATTCCTAATAACCCATCTAGAAATCCCATCTATTAGTCAGTGGGGCCAGACAGAACCTAGGTGGTTCTTTTTTAGCCAGTGGTTGTTTGGTGATGAAGAGTTTTGTAAGAGCCTAGTAACATTTATCAAATCTATTAGAAGTGATTAAAAATCCTAGTTTGATGATCTCTATGAAAGATATTATAAAACCTGCATAAAAAACAGAAATGAATAAAAAAATTTAAATACCTCACACTAAGGATCCCATGCATCATCTTCAAATTACATCTCATGGATTTGAGAGAGATCGCCAAAGTGAAAAAAAAATTATTTCTTCCATATATTGTCATAGGTAAAATGAATCATCCAATGTTTGGAATGGATTCTCCTTTCTCCCATGATGTTTTATCATATCAACATGAAAAGGTAGAAGAAGAGGAGGGAGATATATATTTGGGTGTTTTTTCCAATAATTATTCCTACACACCACACACTATCATCCTATTTTTGTAGGGTTTATATAGAAACCGTGGAGGTGTCTTTATTAACTCATTCATTATAATTCATGAGGAAATTCAATTTTTGGTTCATGTATTGGATAAATTTACTCACTGGATTTATATCTTATATAATACCTTAATGAATGATAACATTAAATGAGTTTAACTATTGAAATATTAAAATATATTAATATTCAACGGTTATTTGGATCAAAGGTGGTAGTATATATGAAATCTAGTTTTCTACATGAATCTCGATTTCCCATGCACATGATATAGTCATGCATTACATGCAGGATATAGCTTTAGGTCATGTATCCTTTAATCTCCCACGAACACTAAATCCAAGTATACACTGTGCCATTTAACCTTATATTTTATTGTTAATAATTACCTATAAAATCATATACAAAAATACTTTTGGAAATATTCTAAAATACTTTTGGAAATCTATCATTATCTTCACCATGTATCACATCATATGTAATACCTTGTGAATACCCTACAAAAACAATTTTAGATTAACACTAATACAATTTTTGAATATCTTAATTATTTAAAATAAATCCCCATTCAATCAACCACAATGTGTAACCCCATAAGACTTTATAGAATTAATAAAAAATATGAATCTCTGGATCCATAAATGTAAGAAAAGAGAGGCATCTAGCAATGTGCCGCTGCTACTCAATTTATAATGAGATATGGCATGAACTCTGAAAAATACATGTTTATATATACTTATGTCCACAAATATTCATCATATTAAAACATGAAATCTCATATTTTTTCCTTTTTTAAATACATCAAGTAACCTTGGGACATGGATAATGTCAATACCATATTTCTAAGTCATTTGTTCTAGATTCTCTAAGTGTGTACTAATCTGATCAATGAATACATCACATGTCATTCATCCTTATAGATTATAACATCACATGTATCTTATCTAGATAGATATATTATATACAGGTGTGGCTATACACATATTTAGTGTAGCTCAAACAATGTCTTAGATGCCATGGTCATCATATTAGAGGAAAAATCCCATTTTTT
This sequence comes from Viscum album, assembly GCA_963277665.1. Taxonomy (NCBI): domain Eukaryota; kingdom Viridiplantae; phylum Streptophyta; class Magnoliopsida; order Santalales; family Viscaceae; genus Viscum; species Viscum album. The sequence continues at coordinate 370,383,493 of OY728146.1, forward strand.
TTAAGCTCCAACTGATGACATTAAAAGAAAAATACCCAACCACCTATGTATTAGCTCTGTAAATATGTAGACTTACATAATTAGGGTGTCATAGTATGATGTTTCTAATGCTATGTATATTTCCAACCTCAGGTTTTGGGGACTCAAATATGATCTATTCACCCCTAGTAAACCAAATAAATTTGTATGACACTCTATGTGGTATACTTAGTGGTCCATACAGTGAAAAAAACAAATAATATTCTCTATATTTTACCTTATGATTAGGTTTTTAATCACTATAAAATAATACTACTCATGTTAACCTTCAAATTTCATCATAACCTATAATACTCCATAACAAACATCATTAAGGGATAATCTCAAAGTCGTAACTTTTTAGGTTAGTTATCATTACACTTCATAAAATTTATATCTTTATATCCATTTATATATCCAATGTTAAATAATGATATAATATATTTTTTCTTTAATATGATATATTTTACTATACTAGAATTATTTAATAATATTTAACAAAAACAAGAGAATCATTGATTTATCATATCATATATGATAAAATTTCATATCGTCCTTATGTTTGCAAAAAGTTTTGGTTTTTCATAACACATTACATCATATGTAATCCACATCACATATCTATGGGACATTTTATAAAACCCTCCCACTAAACATTTTAGTTAGAAACATCTATGAAGTAATACATTTTGAATAATAGTGAGATTTAGGAATCATGTTCCTAATGGTTCATCTTATGGAATATATTCTTCTAACATCATAACCTCAAATTTCATTATGTTAATTTTGGTTTTCTTCTTAGAACTATTCCTAATTATATCATCATAATCCAAGGAACCCAATTCTATAGAACGTTTTCCTTGAAATAATTTAATTTCTTACATTTTTGTTTACTAACACATCCTAACCCTCTTATGATATTAAGAAAAATTCAATTTTAACTTATATTAGTGTAATATTTTGTTTGTAAACTTTGAAATTCTCTAAGTCCAAATATACTCCCACTGGCCTCTTATACATTATATTCCATTCAAACAATCTTTCCCTGAAATTCAAACCCTTTTGTGTTAGGAAATAACATTTATTTCCATTTAGTTTGAATATTTAACAAAAAATATATTTTTCCATATCATATATGATATTCTATGTGTTTTTGAACATTTAAATTTTAAAAGAATAATTTATTATGATATACCATCGATTGGTGGTGGGAACACATTCCAACATATTTTAACAAATACTTGTATAATCATTTTATCCCAGATCAATTAATTTTCTCCATATCTTCCTATAAAAAATTTTATAGAAGTTTATGATTCAAAAACCATGTTTATATAATTAATCATATATTATTTTTTCACAATAACGCTTTATAATTGAACAATTTCTCTTATCATATAAGAGAAACATGATGAAGATACGCATATTTTACTTAAATTTAGTTGAGCTTGATAAAATCCATTACATTCAAATCCTTCGTGTAGTAACTATTTACATTATATCATAAATATAAACTACAAGATCAATAAATTATTCATTTTTTTAAACTCATTTATATTGACAAAACTTTTTAAAATATATATTCGATATCACATACCCATAAAAATTGATGAATTGTTTTTTATAATATCCATACCTGATAAGATAATTCCATGGATTTTTCACTAACTTCTTCATGTATATATCTTGGATAATCTAATAATATTGAATTATTATTATTCCTTCCTGAAATCCTATGGTTTCCATGAAATTTATTTTCTCATTAAAGAAACATTATTTAACTTTTTAACCAAATTTTATTCTTCTGGTTTGAACATTTTCCAAATTTTATAACCTATACAGCACTTTAGAACCTAGGAATCATATTCCTAATTCATATATATATTCTAAACACTTTTAGAATATCTCAAGAACATTTTTTAATTCAATAATATTGTTAAAACATTTCCATATATGATAATAATCTAAATTTCCTAACCAAAACAATCTATTTTGAGAATATCTTTAATGTATGTTATGGAACTAAAAAAATTACATCTATGTGTATCAAAAAAAATTTATATAATTTTATTAAACAATAATATTTTTCATATGATTATTTAAATCTAAATGATAGAAAATACACATATTATGATAATTTTATCCAATCCTGAAGTATCCAAGTTATCAATTAAGAAAAACCTTTTCCCTGTTACATGAAAAAAAATGTAGATTAAATTATTTTCTACTTCTGAACTTATAAATATTTAAAACACTTCGTTAAATATATATTTGATGCCATATATATTTCGGAATAATATAATTGATTTATATAACCAATAAATTTTTAATAAAACCATTAGTGTCACCAATTCATTTAGTGTGTTTAATCATATTGAATATCATTTGATGTACCCAATTAGATAGTGTATATAAGACTAAAATCATTTATATACACAATCATATTAAGTAAATGAGTGGTGAATAAGATTAATTTGGTCATTTAGAATCTAATTCCTTTAAAATAAATTACTCTATTCTTCCATAAGTAACTAGATTTTCTTTTTGAATAATTTCAACACTTAATTACTGAGGAAGGAAATATTATAACACATAGAATTTTCAGTAAAAACATTTCAAAAAACACCAATCTAGATTAGTAATATTTATAAAGTTATTAGTCTTAAAAGTAACTTATTTTAAGATTTTCCTTATCAAGGATTTATCACAAAGTTTAGCTTGATGATGATATTGAAATTTTTTAAAATGGCCTCTCACTAAAAATATGACCCCGACATCATGTCTATTAATATTCCATGATCCTAATTTCATTAAGTAATTAGTTCACTTAGGAGTTCATCTCACAACTTCATTATTTAGGTAAGGAACCATCCCATTAATATCATATATGAACCTTGGATAGCTATGCAGACAACCCTTTTTCAAATCTATTATATAGATAAACTAAACTCTATTTATATTCCCTATATGTATGTTTGATTCTAGTAATTTAGTTTTGAATCTTATTCTATCCACTTAATCAAAATATTTTAACTATATTGATATGTAACTCTTTACACGACCCACAAGTTTGTGTTACTTACCAAAAAATAGAATTCAAACATATTCATACATATCCAAATTCAACAAATACATAAGTTATATGAACACTTCTTGTAAAATCATAGAGTTATATTAGATTGTAAATATCATTAAAAGTAATCCTAAAGTGAAAGATAGCCAACCCCATTTAACATCTTTAAAAAGGAATAAGCCTCCAGGTAGGTAAGTAGTCTAACCCCAAGTCCTTCTACCCATGGATACTTCACTAAGAAGATAATATAATTCATCATAAATCCAATACCTAATATACGCAAACTATATTCCACAACAAAATTCAAGTTTATAGCATCAATTAAAAACTGAGGTGATGTTTGATGAAAAAATTAATTCATTATAGAAAAAATTCTATTATGTAATGTAAGGATCTATATAGAATTATTTTAATAATTTAAACTAAAACATACTCAATATTAAAATTTCATTAAAAATTAATAAACATTAATATATCAGGGAATGAAATTTAAAATAAATGAAGAATTATAATATTTAAACACAGGATAAACATTTATAAACTATTAATAAACAAAATATATTTATAAAAACTTTTATAATATTCAACTCTAACATTATGGACATTCATAAATTTATAATGTAAACATTTTAAATTTATTTCAATATGAACACTTTTATATTAATCATTATATGCCATTTACAATTTAAATATATAATATTTTTTTAAATAATAACAATTTGTAATCCAATTTCTATTATTTAAACATTTTATATACTAAAAATATAATATACTTCATAATTATTTAAACTATGATCATATCTTTCATCTAAACATTTTTTATGTGGTGTAAATAACATCCAAATAAGCCCCCTTTTATTCTGAACAATTAAAAATAATTAATAATGAACAATTCATAATTTAAATATAAAAATTTTAGGTTTTAGCTTTATTTTATAATTTATAACCCTTTATAAATTATTTAAAATGATTTATAAATAAAAAGGTCTATTTCTATATCATAATAATTTCCGTATATTTTGTTAAAAGGTAATTTAAACATAAAATTTTAATATTTTGGAAAAATAAAAGTATCCTAAACATTTATTTAATTAATTATAAACCATTTATAAATAATTAGTTAATTTATTAATCCTTTATAAATTAAATATTCCCAAAATAATTTTATAATGACTTTTAAACATTTTATAAACCATCTAAACCATTTAAAATATGTAAAAAATAATTTCTAACATCTTTTCTATTTAGCCTTATGTAGGAAGTCATTTATGTGTAAGGGTATTCTCCCTTTACCCTTATGTAGCCACTCAATGTAAGGTTAAGTTTCACATAACCCTTAAATATACCTTCTATAACTACTATTTAATGGTTAGAAGACATTTTAATATTACACAAATCTAAGAAATCTCGCTATGTAAGGGTATAACCTTCACGTTGCCAACATGCATGAGGGTTAGAGGTTGGTTACCCTTATATGGGTTTAGGAATTACTGATTAAGGTTAATGAGAAAACAACCCATCATAAGAGACTTTTATATATATAATACCTTTACACATTTCATTTTTTGAAAAGTTAATCTTTATATTTCTTTCACTGCATAAAGGTAAATTTCAAGGACCTTTACATAGCCACGCTAATACCTATATATGTAAGGGTAAAGAACTATATTGCCTTTACACAACCCTTTTAAAAACAAAACTACCTTTATGAAGACCTAATTTCACATAAATTTATGTTTTAATGATACTTACAAAGACCATTCTATATAATTTTAATGTCTTGGTTACCCTTATTAACTCAGGTGCATAAGGGTATGTTGTTGGTTACCTTTATATAGCCCGCCAACATAAGTTTAAACCATTAATGAAATTGAATTTCCATATACATGAGTTGATTATTATTTTTTATTTATTCCTAATTTCCATGAATGATTTAAAAAAAACATAATCATGGATCCCTTTGATACCACTGAAAGATTTTTTTACTATCTAATAGCATTTATCAGATCAAGTGGAAGTGATTAAAAATCCTTGTCTAAGGATCTCCATTTAATATAATATGGATCCTACACAATTTCATAAATGAAGAACATAATGCAAATTTGTGTACCTTTTAATGAAGAGACACTACATTATATTCAAAATCCATCACATGTTTTTTAGATAGATCACCGAAGTAGAAAACATAAGCATCCCATATCTATAGGTATCCATGGGTAAACTGAATCATCTGAATTCAGGTGGGATTCTCCTTTATCACATGATGTGACAACATCTTAGGTTGATAAAGAATAATATTTTGATACATAAGGATATTTAGGAGTTTTTTCCAAAAATTATCTATATACACCACACACTATCATCATAAGGCTTTAGGTTTTATATAGAACTTGATGAGGTGTCCATATTAACTCATGCATTAAAATGCATGTAAAAAAGGCATGGTGGATTCATATATTGTATGCATTTACCCGCTGAATTTATATATATCATATAACACCTCAATAAATAATATATTTAAATTTTTTGAACTATTAAAATTGTATAAACCTAATATTTTCTGATATATTTATCTTCAAATAAATTTAATTTCATTGATAGCTTGTGATGCACACAACCTCGAGTCTAAATGAACTGTGATATGGTATATCGTCATAAAAAAAGTTTTTAAATTGGTGGAATGAATATAAATAAATAAAATTTTCAATTATTTATAAGTTTTTTAGATAAATTAAATATATTGATAATTTAGTACCCAATTTTTATTAGAGTCTTCATATTCTTCCAAGTGTTATTTCTTCAAAAATTATTTTCATTGTTTTTTGTAAAAAAATAATAAATTTAATTTTTTCCACTTTTATAAAATTTATTTGAAAAAATTTAAATTCATCTTTTAAATCATCTTACAAAAATTAACCTAGAGTGAATTTTTTATAATTTTTCTAAAATATTGCTTTTTGATGAATAGTAAAAATACTAATTTTTATAGAAAAATGACTTTTCATTCAAATCATTTAAAAAGTTAAATTTTATTTAAATTGGTTTTAAAATTGTCATTTTTTATATTATATTATTAATAATCCAATTCGGGTCATTCTAATTAATTTTATTTTTAATTTTGAAGAAAAAAATATACTTATATAATAGCTTTTCGCCATGTCTGGAGGTTTAATTTTCTATTAAACCCTGAAAATTATATGAATTGAATTTTATAAAATAGATTCCATATTTTGAATTATTATAATTAATATTATTTAATATTTTCAACTTTATTTTTTTCCTATGAATCTTAAATATAGTAAAAACAAATTACCACAATAATGTCTAAAACGGGTATACCAATGGACGTTAGACCAAGAGATAAGGGTAATTTTACCAATTATTAGTGTAATAAACCTATTTTATAGCCATATATAGACCTTAACCTATAAAAACATTGTATTTATATCCATTAAAAAATTATTATTGAATATGAATTTATTATATTTTATTCTTTTAAAAAATTATAAGTGTGTCCTCTCCCCCACTTATAAAAGGACACCCATCCTTTCATTTCTTTGTACCACTTTGAGAAATCTATATTGACCTAAAACTACCCAATTACCTTAAAAAATCCCTATCCATTAGTTTTAGTTTATTTTTTCTTAAATTCCCATTCCAAGGGTCCATAAGAAATAATCTAAACGAGGACTACCAAAGAAGAGTTTATCATCTTTCCCTACCTATTTCAATTTATTTTTTCTTATAACTCCTCTAAATAAATTGTATTCATTATAAAATGATAACTTGAGTATATAAACATTAATTAAATTTTATTATGATTATGAAACCACCAATATCCACTCTCTATTACATCAAATGGGAAATGAAAGTGTCACTCATTTGTACATATACACTACCGCTTCCACATAGCGATACAATTAATTTTACATCTAAATTTTTCAGGGATGGTTATAATTATGGTTTTAAAGTTTATATATTTTATTTATGAAATAATTATGATTTTTTAATTATAAAATCATATCTACCTTATTACCTTCTAAACTTTTGAAAAAAAATAACATTGTTCGTGTGTACGTGTGGACTACAACCTCCATGAAGTGATATGATTAATTTTTCAATTATGATTTACATGGATGATAATAATGATATATTTAATGAATAAATATGATATATATGATATATAATGATTCTATAAAGGTGAATTATTGACTATATTTATTTATTTATATCTGTTGGAAAGTTAATACAACATTCATGCCTATGTACGACCTACTGTGTCCATGAACGGTGCAATTCATTTTTCTATTTCAATATTTTATGGATAAATCTATATATATATATATATATAATGAATAAATATTATATATATCATTATTAATATTATAAATATGATGTAACCATGATCAATTTCCATGTAATAGAACTTCCAAACCAAAATTCTCATGAAAAACAAAATAGTTAGCACACATAAATGATGATTTTAATAGGGAATTATTAATAAATGGGTGTTGAAATGTTTTATGTGGATCATATATAATGTTATAAGTCTGAAAATTATTCTATTATGTAGGTATAATGAATTTAAATTTATTATTCATGACGTTATATCACTTTTTAAGAAAGTCAAACTCGGGGTAAGATATTTTCATATCACTTTTAAATCATTGGGACACAAGCCGTATTCACTAATTAATTATTTTATGTAGTGTATATAATTAACTTTATAATATTTTATGATTATTATCAAGAAAATTATGGGGATTTTCATATCCATATGAGTTTCTCTATTTCATGAGTTTTTAATTCGAATGTTACCAAAGTAGCAAGGGATTTAGGTTAAAATCTCATTGTTTGTGAGGATTGTTTATCAGAGTGTTTTTATGATAAACTTTTATAACATTTATCTCAACAATTCCATGATTTTTATTATACTCTATTAATTTATATATATTATATGTTTTTATTTTGTTTTCCTCTATTTAATAACTTAAGAGACTAAAAAAATTTATTTGAAGAAACCTAAATTTATTTCACTCTTTGGTTGAAAATCTATTTTCATCCATATCCATTTTCTCTAAAAGTGTTTTCAAGAATATTTTTTATATTATTATATGATTTTTTAAATTAATTTTTACAAATGGATTAATTTTTACCAAAAAAAATTAAAATGAGTCTAATTTTCATTTTTTGAATGAGGTACATTTTACTTTTTACCCAAAATGTGAAAGGAATATTTTTTTAAATATACATAGAATGAAAACAATTCCCACCATCATGAATGCTAAATGCTTCGATGATTCTTTTAAAATTTTCCAATATTGATTTCAAATAAAATATTTTCTTTAGTATTAAGTATTTTTTTTATTATAAATATTTAATTTTAGATTGAAAAGGTTATTTTCCTCAATAAATGTTCCAGTGATCATTTAAATTAATTTTCATCTATAATAACATCCTTTGTTGTCAATTATGATTTAATAGGTATATAATCCAATGTTACCATATTATTAAATTCTTTATATGGATTATGATTATTATGATTTATGAATGATTCTATGAAACTCGTTTCGTTCCCATTGGTTAATTAAGTTATGATGAAACTTTTTTGAAACCTGTTTCTTTTCAACGGATTATGCTATGATGAAATATTTATGAAATTCATTTATTTTTCATGGTTTATGATATAATAAATGATTTATGATATTGTGGAATAAATTTTTTTAATTTTCTTTATATGATGGGTGGACCTGGAATTATATATCCCTCCAATGCATTGGGTAAAGATGGATACCTCATGAGATAATAAGGAATATAATGGGGAGTGAACCCAATTCATTAAGGTACTCTATCTACTATGATAGTCTTAGGAATGAGCCTTGACTAAGGATATTATGGAATAGTGAGTGAACCCAATCCACTATTATAGTCGTGGTAGTGATCCTTGACTATGGAAATGATTTTATATACTTAAGTGTATGCCACAAACATATGTATTATTCCAATGTTATGCTCATGTGGTTCATGTTCTTTGATTCTATTATGACTCATCTCTAATGAACTGCCAAGATTAACTCCATGAATCAAGATTATGCTATTTTAAAGGAAGGATATTTCCTTTTCTATCTCCATATGTCAATGTGATGGTTGTGGGGGCACCCTAGGGATATCAGGGCTCCAAGATATTTCATGAGGAAGTTATTTTTATGGATCCCTAGATTGTCCTAAAGAAAATGGACATGCCTTTTTGATCAATGAGAGGTGATATAAAAACTATACTTAGCATGATTAACCACATTAATACTATATTTTCATTAAATCCTAGTAATTTTGTTGATTTTATGGATTTATTTCCTATTGTTGTTGGTAAATATGAGGGTATCATCTACAAACATAATGTGATTAATCTCCAAAGCACTATATTTTCACTCGTAAGGGATAATTATCCTCACAGATTTACTCTTCTTGATAATGTGGCTAAGAGAGTCTTGAGAAGGAATAAAGAGGCTCAAAAAAAGTGGGTCTCCCTGTCTAAGACCCCAACAGTCATAAATAAACCACAGCTCTGACCCATGAAGCATATGGATAACTATGAGTAACAAAGTAATCTAAATATGAGATCTCGGGATGAGATAGAAAACCCTATATATGAGAGAACTTTAATGATAAATATCCATTCCAAAAGGCCAAAAAATTTATCAATATTGATTTTTATATCCATATTATAACCTATGGTCCATAGGTGGATACCAAAAATCATTTCTTGAGAAAGACCAATTTCCCCTTGGATATAAATCCCCTTAAAAAATTGTGTTGTTATTCTAAGATCAAATGGGGGTAGATGCTCTGAAAGTCACTTATTGATCACGCATGACAAAACTTTGTTTGGGTGTTTGTTGATGTATTTAAAAAAGATCTTAATAATTTTACACTGAATTATGAAGTTAAATTTTTTATATAACTCATACCGAGTGCTACACCTATTTCATAGATTCTATATAGAATAGCCACAATTAAATTAGGAATTGAGGATGAAACTCCATGATAATATTGAAAAGGGGTTTATTCGTCCAATTATGTCACCTTAGAATGCACCTATTCTTTTTATTAAAAATAAATATGGATCAATTCAACTTTGAATTGATTATCGAGAAGTTAAAAATATCATTATCATGAATAAGTATCATCTATTAGGTATTTATGTCTTTTTTGATTAAATATATGGATCTCAATGCTTTTCAAGGATTGACCTTCATTCTATATATCATCAATTAAGATTAAATAAGGAAGATTTACCCAGGATAATATTCTAAAAAAGTTATGGACACTATGAATTTATATTGATCCCGTTTGGTCCTACTAATTCCCCCTCTATATTCATGAATTCAATGAATAGAGACATTTGACATTACCCAAATTAGTTTATGATAGTATTTATATAAGATATTATTATATATTCGAAGTGAAAGGAAGACTATGAAGATCCATTAACAATTTTACTAAAGGCCCAAAATAATTTGAGGCTATATGAAAGATTTATGAAATATGCATCTTGGCTATAAAAAGTTCAATTTTTAGGCTATATAGCCTCAAGCAATGGTTTATCCATTGATCCGTCAAAGGTATCAGTTACTAAACATTGTCCTAAGACAACCAAAGTGACTGAGATATTTATTTTTATTAGTTTTGATATATATTATCAACAATTTGTGTAAAATTTTTCGTAGTTGTATAATCCACTCCCAAAGTTAACTTAAAAGGGAGTCAGGTTCCTTTGTATAGATGAATGTGAGGAAAATTTTAAAGAACTAAAGAGAAGTTTATTTAGTGGACCTAGAATAAACTACCCTATACTGGATATATATTATATATCTGTTGTGATTGATTAAAGGAAGTATAGGGATATATCCTCATGCATAATTATATGTTGATAGATTATTCCTAGCAAAAATTGTATGCTTATGAATAAAATTTCCCGAATCATTATTTAGGATTAGCTGTGAGATTTTTTACTTTAAAGATATGAAGGAATTATCTTTAGGGAGAAATGTGAGATATATATACAAATAATAAAATTATAAAGTATATATTCACTCATAAATAGATGAATATTCTCTAGAGAAGATTGCTAGAGTAGATCAAATAATATGAATGCTTAATACATTACCACCTTGGAAAATTAACAAGGTGTTAAATTCACTAAGTCAAAAGGATAATTCTCGATTATCTATTATGTGGATCAAAAAAGATAAAATATTTATTGATTTTCAAAGGGTGGATCTGGAAATATTAAAGTGAGGGGGAAATATTATCTTTATAATATGAGTGTTTAACCATCTGTTTTGGTAAAGATTATAGAGGTGAAATAGAACTAAAAAGAAGGTGATAGTTTTTTATGAGTTCAACCCTAAGTGTGATATAATGATATTTTTTAGGAACCATTTATGTTTCCCATTAATAATAGACTTAAATAAGGATCTATTGGATAAAGATCATAGTTCATCATTCTCTATTAATCTTGGAAGTATGAAAATGTATAGATATATATAAGAATATTTTAGGTGGGAAAATAAAGAGAGATATTGAAATGTATGTATCTTGATTGTTGGTATTTAATCAAGTTAAATCTAAGAGACAAATTTCTAATTGTATGTTATAACCATTACCCATACCATAATAGAAATGGGAAAACATGGCCATGGATTTTATCATCGGAATCACCAAAACATCTAATGGTGATAATGTTATTTGGGATGTATTAAACTCTCTTATGAATTAATCACACTTTATTTATATCAGACAATATTTCTCACTTGATTAGATTATTATAATATACAATAAGAAAGTGGTAAGTTTTCATAGAGTTCCACATTCTGTTATATCTGATTGGGATCTGATATTTACCTCCATGTTCTATAGAATTATTTACCATGATCTTGATTCAGACTTGTGTTTTAGTATTTCATTTCATCCTTGTATAGATTTTTATACTAATAGAACTAAGCAAACCCTGTAGGATAATCTATGGCCTTGTTATATGGATTTATAAGTTAGTTTGGATAAACACCTTCTTCTAGTCAAATTTTCTTACAATAATAGTTTTCACTTGGGTATTTGGATGTCTCCTTATTAAGCTCTATATAGAAAGATGTCTAGAAATCTAACATGATATAATTAATTTGGATAAAGATATTAGGACATGAGTTATCTTAGGAAATTATAGATAAATTTGAAGATATTTTGAAACATATTAAGGAAACTTAGAGTCGATAGGAAAGTTAAGTTGATAGTCATAGTAGAAATTTGGATTTCAAAGTTAGTGAGAAGTTATTATGATGAATTTATAGATGGAAGAAAGTTATGAGATTTTAAAATAAGGTAAATTTATTCCCTAGGTAGATTTTCCCCATTGATATTCTTCATCGAGTGGTTATGGTAACTTATCACTTTTTATTCCCACCAAACCTATCTCAAGTTCGTTATTTGTTTCATATATCTCTCCTCAGGAACTACATACCTAATACTTCATATGAACAGAACTCAAATATCATAACTCTAGAGCATGATATTTCTTATGAATAATAACCATTGTAAATCTTTGACCATAGAGACAAAGTGTTGTGGAACAAGACTACTCACCTGGTTAAAGTTATCTAGAGGAATCATAAATTCAAAGAAGCTTCACAGGAATTTCAGGATGTGATAAAACAGATATATCCTTATTTTTTTATTAGAGGGATGTAATTTTGAGTGGAAATTTTTTTAATAGGGGTAGAATGTAACTCCTAGATATTTAATGATATATTTCTCTTCAAAAAATTTTAATATATTCAATACCTTATGATATACGAAATCATGAGTTCAAATTTATTGAAATATAGTATACCATCATACCCTAGATGATAAACTGGAAGAATGAATGAGAATAAAAAAATGAAAATTATATATAAACTTTTTTGATAAATAAAATACAACAATAAATATGTACTCAATTTTTAGTAAAGCCTTTGTATGCTTTAAAAAAAATTCCACAAAAAATTTTTTATTTCTTTTTGTACACAAATGATAAAATCAATTTTTTCTACTTAGAAAAAAATTGACAATATTTACTTAATTTTATAAATCATCTTGTAAAAATTATCTTTGAATAATTTTTTATAATTTTATGAAAGTATTTATTGTTTAATGAATAATGAGACATACAGGTTTTTATTGAAAAATATAGTTTCATTAAAAACATTTACAAAGTTATATTTTATTTAAAATGGTTTAAAAAATTTCCTTACTTTAATAATATTATTAATTTTACAATTTATTTCATTGGAATCAATTTTTTTTTTATTTTTTTTATATGTTTATACTTGAGGGAAAAAATTCAGAAAACATCTTTCCATTACATTTGCGAGTTTAATTTTAAATTAGATTATGCCACATATTTTAATTAATTTTGTTAAAATATATTCTATATTTAGAATGAGAATAATTAATATTATTTAATAAAGTAAAAATATTTTTGGGTCAAATTGATAGTAAAAACAGTAAAAACTTTGTTACCGTGGTTATGGTTAAAAAGAGTTTACGAGGTGTTAAACCAAGATATAAGGGTAAATTTTATGATTAAACTAGTCTAAATCCTATTTTATGGCCCTATTTCATCATTATACTATCAAAAATTCGAATATATGTCCATTTTTATGCATTTTAGTGAAATATTACTTTATTATATTTTATTTTTTTAAGAAACTCCATGTGTGTCCTCTCCCCTAGTTATAAAAGGAACCACATCCTTTCTCTTCTTCACACCACTTCAAGCCATATAGAATTAAAAATCACTAAAAAATTATCATATATGATTACCTAGACAATAATCGGGGGTATTTTCTTCATTAAATACCATTCAAATTCTCCTTAATGAAGTACCTAAAGGATGCCTACTAAAGAAGAGGTAATTTTCATATCTAGCCTCTTTCAATTTATTACTTATTATACCTCTACTAAATCTGTGGGAATCAAAATAAAATAATAAATTCAGTATCCTAAATATAATAAAATATTATTATGATTATATAAACACCAATATCCACCCTTTATTCTATCAAATGGGAAGTGAAAGTATCACTTGTGTGTACATGTGGATTATCACCTTCACATGGCGATGAAATTCATTTTCCATAACCATCATGAATAGGTGGTTATTAATATAAGTTAAAAGTTTATATATGATATTTATTTCATAATTATTATTATTGAATTATAATACCATATATACCTTCTTACCTTCCAATCCATTGGAAAACAATAACGTCGCTTGTGTGTTTGTGTGGACCACCACCTTCATGAAGCGATGTGATTCATTTTTAATTTAGAATTTACATGGATGGTAATGAGGATGGATTTATTGAAAATATACGATATATATGATATAATAATTGTTATATAAAGTTTAATTATTATTATTCTTTATTTATTTTTATTTGTCTAAAAGTGAAAATAAAATTAATGTGTACGTACGGATGACCGTCTACATAAACTGTGTAATTCATTTATCTATCACTATATTTTATGGTTGAATATATATATATATACACATATATATATATATTATATTTATAAAATGATTAAAATTATATATTGTATGTATCCATGATCAAAGTAAAAGTACCATAACTATAAAACTGGAATTCTTATGAAAACAAAAAGGTTAACACCTAGAAACAATGATTTTAATATGGAATTATTAATAAATGGGTGTTAAGATATTTTATATAGATTATATATGTTATTTTAAGTATTAAAATTATTATTTTGTATTTTTATAATAAATTTAAATTTATTATATAGGATGTTAGAGAGATCTCAAAGAAAGTCGAACTGGAGAAAAGGGATTTTTGTCTCACTTTTATTTCTATGAGACACATGACATATTAACAAATTATTTCTTTTAAGTGGTTTATAAACTTTACATTAATTTATATTATGATTATTATAATGAAAATTATGTGGATATTCAAATCCATATAACTTTATCTATTTCATGAAGTTTGGATTTAATATTTACCGAAGTTGTATGAGATTTATGTTATAATCTCATTTTTTATTAGGATTGTTTATGATCAAGTTTCCAACGATAAAATATTATGACCTATCTCACAATAATATAATTAATTTTATTCTCCTTTATTTATTTATTTGCATGTTTTAATATCATTTTAATCTATTTAATAACCTAAGAGATCGAAATATTTTTTATAAGGAAAACTGACTTTATTTCTCTCTTCGGTTGACAATCCTTTTTATTACATATCCATGTTTTCTAAAAATGTTTTCAATAGTTTTTTTAAATATTATCCTATGACTGTTTAAATTCATTTTACCCATTATTTAATTATTTATAAATGTTTTAAATGGATTATTATTTTTATTTTATGAACTGTTTACTTTTGACCTTTACAAAAAATATGAAAGGAATCTTTGTTTTAACACACACAGAATGAATAGAATTTACCACTGGAATGATTAGTCGATTATTTGAAGATTCCTTTAAAATTTTACATGAATATTTTCAAATACAATTATTTCCTTAATATTTGGTAATTTTTTATATTTTTATGATTTTATTTTATAATGAAAATGTTATTTTCCTAATGAAATGTTCTAGTGATCTTTTAAAGTCAATTTCAACTATGATAAAATCATTAGATGTTAGTGATGAATTATTGTAAAAATGATTCAATGGTACTATCCAATTTCATTATTTAGATGTCTTATAATGATGATGATTTGAGGATGGTTATATGAAACTCATTCATATCCCATGGGTTATTTAAGTTATGATGAAACCTCTATGAAACCCATTTCATTTCCATGGGTTATGCAATGATGAAATGTTTATGAAACCCATTTCATTTCCATGGGTTCTAATGTGATTAAATTTTAATGATCTTTCTGAATAAATGTGTATAATTTTCATTATGTGATGGGTGGTCCTAAAATTTTATAGTTCTCAAATTCATTGTGTAACGATTGATATCTCATGAGATAATAAGGAGTAGAATGGGGAGTGAATCAAATTAAATAATGGATATTATCCACTATGATAATATTGGGAGTGAATATTGAAAAAATTATATGATGGAATGTAGAGTTAAATCAATCCACTATGATAATATTGGGAGTGAATATTGAAAAACGTATATGATGGAATGGGGAGTGAAATCAATCCACTATGATAGTCTTTGTAGTTATCCTTGACTAAAGAAAATATTTTTTCTTATGTTTATTCCACAAACATATATCTTATTCCAATGTTATTCTATCATGGATCATGTTATTTGACTCCATTATGATTCATGTCTTATAAACTCCAGGATTTATACCGTGAGTTAAGATTATTATCTTTGAAATTCAATGTGCGGTTTTAAAATTTTAAGTTCATGTCCTCATACCCTTATGATCGTGTTATGATTAAGGTGTCATTTATATATATATTATTTACCCTTACTGAGCATCTAAGCTCACCCTTTCCTATGTTTCCTTTCACTACATTATATATAAATGTTATAAGTATTATATGTCTAAGAAGGGTGCTAGTTATGAAGAACTTGGTGGGGGATGATATAGATCTCTTATGAAAACAAATGTTTATGTATCCAAGTTTCTAAAGACACTAAACCTATAAGATTTCTATGCAGATCATAAAGTTATGTATTGAATATTCATCTTATAATATGTAATATATATGATTGAAATGTTTGGGTTTCTATAAAAATATTAAAATAAATTAATATTCTATTTTTCATTTGATAAAAGGTGGTAGCATGCATGAAATCTTATTTCATTCATGCATCTTGATATCCCATTCTCATGATATATCCATACAACACATACAGTTTATAGCTTTAGTTCATTTCTCCTTTAGGTGTTGGATCATCAGCCAGCTGATGATCCTGGACAGAACTTGGGTACTTCAATTTTCACCACCACCAATATGAAAATGGATCACTAGCTAGTGGTGATCCTATAAGTGGCCAGGTGACTTTTTTAACCCACTAGCTAGAAATTGGTATCCCACTGGCTAGTTAGTGATCCTTAGATCATATAAAAAGGCACTAGTCCCATATTTCTTTCTCATGTGTTCTCCCTAGCCTCTGTTAATTCTCTCCTACTCTAGAAATGTAATTAGAAAGGGTGATTAAGGTATGTTTTCAAAAAATAAATTATTTAACATATATATGATGATCTAAACTGTTAATATAATAAATTAATAAATTAATTATGATATTTTTATTGATTTTAGTAAATTTATTTAAATAAATAATGAATTGAAGTGAATTTTAGAATGATTAATTGCATATTAATTTTATGTTTTGATTGATCATATTCTTGAGAGTCATATGTATGTTTTGGATTTTATTTTATTTTATTATTATTGTGTATGTTTTATGTGGTAATTAATTATTAAATTAAATATGATGATATTCATATCATATATTTTCCTTTATTGTGTGTGTGCCTATGACTATAATGATTATTTTATGTAACCCCAAACCCCTGGAACCCCTCTCCTACGAGTGAGTAGATATATGTGAAAGATGGATCTCATAGAAATAGAAGATGTTTCATTACCCACGCCAAGGTAAAACCAAAAAAGGAGATACAAAGGTTAACTAGGGAACTATATAACTCCAATCAAGAATCAGTTCAAGGATTTATTTCCCCTTAGGTCAAATTTTGGTTTATCCCAACTCGATAAACTGACCAATATATAACATACCATGATTGTAATAAATATTTATTTTATTTTTTCACATGAATGTTTATTTATTTATTTATAAGATTCATTTTTTATATGGTTGATTAAACACAATCACATAAATTAAATAAATTAACAAGCATTCTAACATGAAATAAAATATATTAATTATGCACAAATTAATTTATTATAAATGGTAAATCAGTTATTTAAAATCCATATAATGTTATAAATAATGTGAAGAGTAAAATAAAGAATATTTATGCATGAGATAAAAATGCTTAGTGAAAATATTAAGTTATAAAATTCTTTCTATATTTTGAGTTAAGATGTGACCATAGTCAAAATGTTAGTCTTTCCATATTTAGGGACACTTTTAAATTATTGGGGAGTCTTAACAAGGATAACGGGTTGAATTGGAAAAATTGATTTTAAAGCTTATGAAAAAAGTATACTTAATTAAATTTAGAGGAAATTTTTGAGTAAAACTGATTTTAGGATTTCTTTATTTGGGAGTCCACCCAATATATCATGGATATACAAGTCAATGCAATTGGAAATCCTGACCTACCTGAACACCTTTGAGAAATTGTCATAGAGATAGTATAGGCTATGCGAAGTGGGATATAAATAAATTCCATTTGAATATCCAAGTGACAAGATATTCTAAATACAACCATCAGGGTTGTTGGGATTTGATAAAATAATGGGAGAATAATGATCTTTATTGATTATTTCACAGTCTATAATCAAGATAAATTAATAAAATATACTTCTATTATAAAAAAAGAAATAAAAACTCTTGGAACACTATGATCATTCATTGAAAAATAATATTTCATCAAAATAAAAAATTTCCAAGATTAGTACAGTTTCTTGTTCACTAATCTACTATGGGAAAATTTTTATTATGTGATGTAA
The DNA here is from genome assembly GCA_963277665.1 of Viscum album. Taxonomy (NCBI): domain Eukaryota; kingdom Viridiplantae; phylum Streptophyta; class Magnoliopsida; order Santalales; family Viscaceae; genus Viscum; species Viscum album. The sequence goes on from OY728146.1 coordinate 370,402,257, forward strand.
TATCCATTTCTTGATTGTTCACCTTAGAGAGAGAGTGTGTGTGTGAATGCGAAAATTATTCCTATAAGAGATACATCAAGGATGATTCAAATTTATATTTCATCATGTCATTATATATTTTAAGAGGTCTAATAATGAAACATAAATACACTAATGCGTACACTATGATAAATCATCTACAAGAACGTAAAATGAGAAATATAGGATAAAGTTAAATGAGATTGTCATTATACTCTACAAGTTTAAACTAGAAGATAGGTAACTATCTAGTGATCTTTAATTCAAGATATTGAACTGAATTGATTTGTTAGCAATGTTAGGCTTCCATGTGGATAATAAATTATCCATTAATTTCATATTATCATACTTACCACCTATAGTATCCTTATTAATTAAGAATTATAGAATAAATAGTATGGATAAACTACATTGGAATAATTTGACTATTCTTTTCCAAGTTGATAAGGATTGGAGGGGACATGTTTCCACATCTATTATGGTGAATTGGTTGAGGGAAAATGTTGAAAATACTATGATAAATTAGGTTTCAATGGATCTTTTAAAACTTCCTTAAAAGTAAAAAAAGTTATAGATAGATAGAAATGAACAATAGGACATCAGCTTCACATGTGGCAAGAAAGGTCACTGGAAGTCGAACTACAATTAATGGAATAAGAAGTAATCATAATATTCTTATTCAAGTATATTCATTATTTCATATGATTTTCATTATTCACTCCTTGGGTATTGAATATAATATTAAAATCACACATTTATATCCAAAATGGGAAGCAATGAAGTTCAAATAGATTACAATAAGTAATGTGAAATTTCTAAGTGGCCCTGGGAAGGTGATTTATAACTCTTATAAGATAAGATCATAGTATAAAATTACCATGTGGAATTATTCTTGTAAAAAAAATTTATTGAGTGTTACCAAAACATTTATCTTATTGTCTATTTTTAGACATAGAAAGACATTATTTCATTTATTAAATGAATATTGTTATAGTATTTCATACATAATTAATATTTTAATGTTACTAGAATCATAGATATCTAATATTAGTAAATAATATTGAATAAAAAATATAATATTCATACAAAATATTGGAAAGATAATTCTTGGTCAAGTAAAACTAAAATTAATTGTCAAGTATGTACCCATAAGAGTTTCTAGACTCTTAAGAGCTAAAACTGTTTGGTATTTTGAAATGATTATAAAGTTTTACAAAAAAAATAAACCATTAGAGATAAATTTATATCCAAAATGAATCTATAATTAGTTCAATAAGATACATGTTAAATATTCTAAGAATAATATAGAGGTAAATTTATTTACTTCATGAAATTTCGTTAAGATATTTTAGTAATATATAGTGAAATTAGTGAATACACTATGTAAAAATATAAGATTCTATTATAGGGTTAGTCAGAGAACATTTTACCCAATAATTCATCAATAATTTAAATGTAGAGAGTATATTTTCCTAAACTCGTATGACCTTATACACATCAGAGTGATGATGGTGTCAAAATGAGGATCAATGATTTGTATTATAAGTATTTAAAGTATTTCATAATTACTTTTATGAAATTTTTCATAAATAGAGGTGTTAATACATAAACATATTCCTATTATATAGACTAATTAATATCACATAAGTTAAAAAAATAAAGAAACCCATTATTCCATAACTTAAGGTATTTTGATGGTAACTTTTAGATAAATCTAATTCCATCTAGAAACTTATGTTAGGTAAACACTAAGTGAAACTTTTTTAATTATCTAAAAATATACTAAGGATATAACTACAGCTAATATATAAATTTATTAGTCAAGTTTTCAAATGTATTTCAATAATTGGGAAGATCTTATCTTTTGAGATAGTGGTAGAAAGTTGGAATTCAATAAATTCAAAGCTCTAGATACATGTCAATTGGAATAGAAACATTAAACTCTACAAGACTTGGTGGGAAGGGTTTTTCTAGAGACACATATTTTATAGGAAAGTTAAAATCAATTAGGTTGTTGTATATTAACAAATATATGGAATATTTTATTTAATAAAAAAATAAATCCTACAAGAAAAATGTAAATATAAACAATATAACATTGGTAGGTTTATATGAATTTTGTAATGGATTCCATGTTACAAAATCCAGTTATACATTTTGGTAGTTTCTCTAGTTGAAGTAAAGTAATTGGTATGTATTCAATAATAAACCATATCTGTATGGTGAATTTTGAACCAAAAATGCATGATTGGTTACTGAAGGTTTTACGTGATTTATAAACATGATCTATGATAACAAGTATTTCAAATTAACATTGTAAAATTAATTTTAGTTCTACTTATCATAGAAAATTTATGTGATAATGTAATTGGGAAAATGGATTTCAAGACCAATATTTGTAAATTTAATCCTTATGGGATATGTTTATATGATGTAACTAGAAGGTTTTTTGAAACCATAAAATTCCAATAAAGTATGAAAGTTGTAGAAATGCATTTATGGTTTTGAGAAATAATTATGATCATGGGATATTCATTTTGATAAATCAATATGTTAGTTTGGTTTTATTATAATTGAAATTGTTTCATCTGTTTATAAAATTTTAGTGGGTGTTCTATAGTTTTACTAGTAAAATATGTTGATAACAGATATATATATATAATAGATGTTTAGTCTTACAGTTCGTTAAGACTGGGTTAAAATATATTTCTTCTAGAATAAATTAAGGTATAAACGATGTTATAAGGAAAAAAATCTACCAACATACTGTTATGGAGTAGACTAGATCAAGTTATAGTACATACATTGAAAAAATTATTGAAAAAATTAGATAGAATAATTCAAGGATAGAAATTATTCCTATGTCACATGGCATGAAATCTATCCAAGATGTTGTCTTAAACCACAGGATGGGATTATTATGTATAGAATTACATATTCTTAAATTATATAGATCTATTAAATATTTCATGATACGTACTGAGATTTTATATTTCATATGCATAAATAATAAAGGGAAGATATCAAATATAACTAGGATAACTACATTGTGTAGAAGTTATAACTGTCTAATAATTTTAGAGAAAGTATAAAGGATGAGTTCTTGGTAGTTAAAAAATGGGAATATTAGTTATAAATGGGATACCAAACTAGTTTTAATTTATATTAATTTTATATAGTATCATAGATATTATCTAAGTAAATAAAAAATAAAAGCTTATTAAAGCAGGTGGTAGATATATTTACATAGATCGAGTTTGTTGCATCATCTGATATAGCTTAAGAAGAAGTTTAGCAATTATTTTCTCTTTATTTTGGAACTATAGAAAGATAGTAAATTATTATCATAATATTTTATGATATACTTATGATTATGGTATTATCCAATATTTCACATTCATGATAGATGAAAAATGGTAAGTACTCAGTGATATCACCTATTAAAGTATTTTCTCATAAGATTGAATTTTAGAAAAGAAAAATAGCTATAATAGAATGAGGTAGGGATGCCAGATTTATCAATACCATAGTAAAAGAATATTTATCATTGATATCTAACAATTTTTCTGTTTGTAGTTAGCAATTTTGTAACTTGTAGCCTTTTGGATTTGGTTCCACTAAACCAACTTTCTATATAATTTCAATTTCTATAATATTAATAAATAACATATAATATGATGTTTTTTCTTCTAGATAAAATTAATATAATAATTTATTTTATTATTTATTACATTTAAAGGTTATATTAGTTCCCCACTATAATGATAACCTAGAGATTCTAGGAAAAAAAATTAAATATATATCCTATTGTTTGGATAACATCTATCTAATGAGACACGGATGATGTGTGACTATCAAGTATTGGAAGATCATAAGATAATTAGACATCTTCTTATGAATTTATCACAAGGTAATCTATAATATAGCTATTATATTGATCCAATATTAATATACATGGATATTAAATCATTTTATATAAATATTTAGCAAATTGAAAAAGTACATGCTCGAGGACTATAATTATTTAGTATCTTTGGAAACATGGAATGCAATATTCTAAATTTTTTAAACATCTTAAATGTTTCCCATAAATATCTTTCCATTTAGTACTCCTACTTAAAACCTTTCATCATAATCTAAGGAAGGGAAACATGAGAAAGTGTGAGAATAGGTTCTTAGTAAAGGTTAATAAATTGGATACATAAGTATAACATGAACATAAGGGTATGAGAATGTGAAAATAAAATTAGAAGACCATACACTACATATCAAATATCATAAACATTAATCATGTAATAAGGATTGAAAATTCATAAGACATGAATCATATAGAAATAAAATAACATCCACCCTGAGAGAATAGCATTAGAATAAGATATATACTTGTGGAATATACATCAAATTATAGTATTGTGAACATGTGTAAATAGAAACAGGTTCACTCATTAACTTAAGGGCATGAAATTAGGCCCTCAGAAAAACATATGGATGAGTAATTAAGTTCATGCGTATCATTTCATACATGAAAGATAGTTCCACACATAAAGATTTGAACATGTAATTAGGTTCACGCATAATATTTTGAACATGTAATCGGGTTCAGACATAACATTTTGAACATGTAATTAGGTTCATGCATAACATTGTGAACATGTAAGCAGGTTCATGCATAAACATATAAAAATGAAACCATGTCTATCTATAACACTGTAAACATGTAATCAGGTTCATGTATAATGTTGTGAACATGTAATGAGGTTCATGCATAAACATATGGGCATGTAACTAGGTCTATACATAACATTGTGAACATTTAATCAGATTCAAAAATAACATTGTAAGCATGTAATAAGGTAAACTCATAACATAGTGAACATGTAATCAATTTCTCATATAATGTATATACTCATGAGTCATTCATCATTAGCCATTTTATTGGAGAGAGATATAGGTCCCACCCATCACAAAATGAAATCATACTTATGTGTGCCAAAATATCATCATAAACCATGAAATGAAATGGGTATTATAAACACTTCATCCTATCATAAAATTTGGAAAAGTGATAGGTTTCATAATCATTTAATCATATAGTAACAATGAATGGTTGTTATTTTCATAAGAATTTTATCATGGTATAACCTGTGGAAGATAAAGGGTTTCATAATAAACTTATCATCATAAACATAAACCACTAAAAGAAATAATATTAAGGGTTTACTTGGATATTTTATCCAAAAAATCATAAATAATACCAAAGTATGTGATCTTATATGGAGGATTATTTTTAAAGATCACTTGCATCATTTCCTAAGGGAAATAACCTTTCTTTGAAAATAAATTTTTAAACCATTAAACATTTTCAAAATAATTTACTTCTAAAATCAATTTGAAAACTTATAAACTAGGCCTTAGAAATAATATAAAACTTTTATTGAGTAAAATATTTTTTCCGTTTTGAAAAAATCTTTTTAAAACATAAGACGTTTTGAAAACCATTTTCTTTCAAAACAACCTTAAAAATTTATAAAGGAATATTTGAAAAAAAAAATCAAAACATTAAAAAATAAAACATTTTTAAAATTATTTTCATATAAAATTATATTCAAAAATCTTTTAAAAAATTAAGTTTTTTAGAAAACATAGTTTTTGAATAAAACATATTTCTGACTGAAGAGATACATAAAGTCATGATTTCTTAAAAACATTTTCAAAATCATATTAAGTACCAAAGACTAGATAAAATGGTACCAACACATTAATATATCATTAATGAAAATAGGATAAGAACATTAATGATATTTATTGAGATATGGGTCATAATATTTCATCAATGGAAGCATAATTGTAAACACTCCCTATAAACAATGAGATTGTAGCAATAAACTCTTAAAACTGTGGTAACTTCGAATCATGAACCCTAGGAGATAATATAATTACATTAAACTTAAAATATAATATAAATAATTATATTTATTATAATCATGTAAAAGTTTAGTATATACACCTTTTAAAAGAATATAGTTTCATAATACAACATGTGTCTCAAAGAAGGTAAATTGAGACAAAATTACTTTACCAATTTGAAACTTTTAAACGTAAAACCCAAGAAACAGAGATAATAAAATGTATAAGTAAATAATAATAAATTCAATTAAAATAATAATATATTAAATCAATGGTTGGAATATAAAACACACAAAATAAATTAGTGGTTAATATGTCATAAGTCTCGCAAAAATAAAGTGAGACTAAAAATCCCCTAAACACTTGAGTAACTTTTGAATCGTGAGATTGTGAAATAATAACATAAATTAAAAATTTAATATAATTAAATAAATTAAATCCATGATATAACATTTCATACAGAATTATATATACCACACAACAATAATAATTGGTGAATATGGCATAAATCTCACATAAATAAAAGTGAGACGATAAAATCCTTACCTTAAGTATTGACTTTCTGCGTACATTTTCAGACATCATGTTTAACAAATATAAGTTTCGTATAAGTTTACCACATAACTATATTATTATATATATTTCAAAATATGATTTTATTGTGACTCTATATTACCCATTTATTAACAATTCCACGTTAAAGTTACATTTTGGGTAATATCTACTTTGTTTTCCATATATGTTTCGACATGTTATTTTTTGTCATTTTTATTTGACAATGATTTACATATCTCTAGAATGTAAAAAATGAAATAAATATCATATATATTAATTATATATTTATTTATAATAATCAATAAAATATATAAATATAAAATTAAATAAATCATTCATAGAGACAGTAGACCGTACAAACGCATAAACTCTGTTTTCATTATCTTTTCATACTGAAAGAATGAAAGTAAATAAAATATATGTATATATATATATATATACATTATAGTAGAATTATTTTGTCATATATATCACATATTTTTATTAAATATACCCTTAATACATTCCATGTAAAACGTGAACAAATCACATCGCTTTGAGGAGGCGGTAATCCATACGTCCACAAACGAAGTCATCATTTTCCCAAAAAATGGAAAGCATGAAGTTATGTGTTATATAATAATTCAATAATAATAAATAAAGTATAAATATCATTTATATATTGTAAAATCTATAATTACATCATTATTTCCAACCTTGAGAGGTGGTAATGAAATAATGAATGACATTGGTTTGTGAAGCGGTAGTTTTCCATACACACAAATGATGATTATGTATCCCATTTGATGGAGGTGTGTATAGGTGTAGGTATATAACTTAACATAAAAATCTATTAGTATATTTAGTATACTTATGTTGTTATATAATCATGTAATAAAAATAATTAATGAGGTGTAGAATGAAATAATACAAAAGGTCATATTTAAGAATGTTACCTCTTCTTCGGGTAATTCCTTTTGGTTTGCATCAAAGGACTTCATTGGTTTTCTTTATTCCCAAAGTGATTATTCTAGGATTATATTAGGTATGTTGGTAGATTATTTTTCTAGGTTTTGTTTGATAAAAATGTCTTTGAATTTGTGAATAAGAGAGGGGTACGAGTGCCCTTTTATATTGGAGGAGGAATAGGATTCTTGTAAATACAGAAAGGTAAACATTATTGAGAGGAATAACATACATAATGTTCCTAACATAATGGTCCATATTATATAAAAATTATTATATGTTCTAAATATTTCCAGAAATGGATTTTGGACAAGTTACTAGGTCATTGTTTCCCTTAAGATTAAAGTCTAACCACTAAGTAAACTCGTTTTTACCTAGATAGCTATAAATAATTTTAATTGATTTCACTAAAAAATTTGGTAAAAAAATAATTTGACATTAACAGACATTATAAATTATTCTTAATTTAAATATGGTATCCATTTTTTAAAATTCCAATAATAGAAGTAGCAGAAATTAATTTAAAATTAATCCTACAGACGGGATGGAAAAGAGGGTTTTTAAAGTGAAATCTTAAAAAGTACACTAAGTTTTTATATCCAATTTCAATGTTAAATTTATTCTAATTAACTAAATTAAACTAATAGGTTTATAATATATCTAAATACAATTTAAAACTAATTTAAAATATAATTTTACTAAAAAAATAAATTAGACAAAATTGTAATTTTCAATTAAAATTCAGTGTTTTCATTATTCATCAAAAAAAGAAACTTCTCAAAAAAATACTAAAAACTCAACCAAAGTACTTTTTTATATTAAGATTTAAAATATGAATTTTATTTCATAAAATATAAATTTTAAAATATTCAAAAATAAATTTCAATTCAATTATTCTATTAAAAGGCAGTAAAACTTCTTCTTAGAAAAATACATCATTTTATTCATAAATTTGGATTGATTATTCTATTTTATCTTGAAAATATAAAATATGATTTTTAAATAGTTTATTGAATGTATAATATATAAATTAAAATTAAATAATTCATAAAAATTGGTTTGTTTAATTTTTGGAGATAAAATATGTTTGTGTACTAAAAATAGTTTTTCATAAAAGGAATTTCATTATTTTCAAATACTTCATACTCTCATTTATAATTAATTCATTACTAAAGAATTAATTTTATAAATTTCATGAACAAATCTGGGTCACCATCCAACCTAGTGTCCAAACCAATATTTGGCATGTCCCGAAGGGTGCTCCCAATCCCCACGGGCTGGTAACTAGTTTCTTGGTATTGATAAAATTATTTGGGAGTTATTTTACCCAATTCCATACACATGAACAAAAAACAAGATAAATAAACCAAAACTAAAAATACACGACCAAATAGGGTGTAAAAAATTTCGAAATTTAAATTTTATAACCTTAAGAAACCCCCCCCCCCCCCTCCCCCCTAAAGGACTACAAAATAAGGGGACCAAAACACTATACCAAACCTCCATGAATGAGATGATATGGATCCTCATGTCACAACCGCCAAGGTCCATAATAGAAAACCACTAGAAACCCAAAATATCATCACCAAACACCTTTAATTTACTTGGAACAACCATAGAAAAGTTCTTTCACACACCCAAAGTTGTATGTAGGGTGTGAGACAATGGCCAGTAGGATGCCACCCAAATAAATAGATTCCCTGACAAAAAATTTAGAAGATAATATAATATTCTCATATAAGTAAATTCATTTAAAACATTTCTTGGAAAAAAACTATTGGCTAAAATTTTTAAAAACGAACACTTTCAAGGAAATCCATTTCACAATCACTATCTTAGCAGAAAAATGGGATTTATAAAAACACACACACAAGTGGTCCACCATATACCGACGGATGGCACCACATCATATAAAGTAGATCCCCATGGGTGGATCCCTAGGGTCAATCCAGATCGAGTGGGACACTAAAACATCATACCTCTAGGAAACATGGCTTATAAACCATGACTAAAAACATTATCATGCATGATACAATAGGAGGGGACACCCCAATAGCCTAATGGCCTCCCATCATCATAATTTTTAGTTAGTCTTGTAAGCATTAAGATCTCTAGACTAAATTGGGACGAATCACTTCCATATCATCTAGTGTACTAGAACAAGTTGTCCCACCTAGATACCATGGATTATCTTGTGTTCAAGTTCATGTTCACATGTCACACATATCACCACTTTCACAAATCAATGCCCAAAAAAAGTTCAAGTAAATCACTAATTTTTATAAAATAGACCATTTTCCATTTTACTCGCCCCAAAAACTATCTTCAATACATTTACCATCACTAAAAAAATTAACAAATTTCCCTTTTGATGAAACACAAGAAATATATACAATTGACAAACTAATTTCATGGGAAAAAACCCATTTTATAACCACACATAAACCAATTCCATTTTAAAAAATTCTTTCCAACCTTTACAAAATTCACAAGTTTACTAAAAGTGCACAGCATAGTATCTATCAATACCATAAAGACCCATTTCCTTTGAAAAAATCACCTTAAATACATTATCACGTTAATTACCTTAAGAAACCAATTTCACATATTTCATTAAAGGAAAAAAACCCCTTTCAAGAAACATCATAATGAAACACATAGAACATGTAACCATTTTCCCTTTTAAAATCCATTTTAACCACATATACGTGCCAAAATATTTCAAAAATATATTTCTCACCACATAACAAATTCATAGATCACATTTATAAAGACAATAAAGAATATTCAAATCATCTAAAAAATTTAAGGCATGGAACCACCTAATTCATATGAATAAATATCTATAATCCTATGTGAAACATCAATCAAACCTCAACTGTACCCAAGGTAAGCAATATCAAACATAAATCATCAAGATCAACCCAAAAATATTAGGTTCTAACCCTAAAAATGACACCCTGACCTCTGGATAAGGAAAACCCCAAAGAAGAACAGGTAAAACCCTAGAGTAGAGGAGGAATCAAGGGATATAGGGACTTAATTAGAGGTTCATTGAATAATATGTTCCAAAAACACCCAAAGGAGGGATTCCAATGGAGATGAGAGGTTGGGGGAGGTGTGCGTAGGGCTGGGGTGGCTGTGAGGTTTGAGAAAAGGTGGAAAAGTGGGATAAAATTCAGGAGAGAGAAAATAACCCCCAATTTTTAATGAGATAACAGGCCACACAGTTAGTCCACATGGTTTTTCAAATCATGTGGTGGTTGTGTGCCCACTTATACCAAGGTGGACAACTAATACATAGTTTCTCGACCGAGGCATGCGGTTGTGTGCTAGCCATGTTGTAGATACTTCCTCGACCTACAGCTATCATACAGTTACTTGGGGAGGTCCCAAGGTTACTACTAACCATGCGCTGGCTGTGCACTATGGTCTATACATCCTAACATTTTATTTTGTTTTCAAAAACACAAATAGAACCCGAGGGAAGAAGCTTAACCTAGGATAAATAGAATGAATATCCCAAAAATTAAAACCTGTCACACCTAGTTCCTGAGAGAATAATTGAGAACCCAACTCAAACCGGAACGAAGATGAATTCTAAAACCCATGTGTGGTAATTCTCCCCACCATAACACTTTTCACCCCTTGAAATCCATAATAAGGCCTGATCCAAAAGTAAAAACTACTACTCCTTTACAACTCAAGTAGATTCCCAATGAATCAAAAATTAATAGAAGAAAATAACACTACTAACTGAAAAAAAAAATGGACACAGGAGACCAAAATGGACTTCACTCTATATTCCACCCACCCCCAAAAGTTGAAACACCTCCAATTGATCAATCAAATGAAACAAACCCTCACAACGTTCCATCTAACATCCCGAGACAAAACATCTTAAATAATTACCAAAACCAACTCAATTCATCCACTAGTAAGGAACAAACTAATCCAACCCATTCATTGATTAAAAACACCATAAACTTAGTTCAAAAAAACCATTGGGCATGCTATAATTCCAAAATTTACTCAAGAAAGGATCTTGGGATTATATGGATCTGAACGAGACTACTTACAGATAATCCAACTCCAAGAAAGAAACCAGGATACTAATAAGGGGAGTCCTGAATAGAATCTCCACCATTAGGAATAAGATAACATTAATTTATTCTAGAGGAATTTTATTGAGACCCATAGTTGGTCTCCCCACCATAAGAACTATCCAATTCAGTCAACTAGGACAGACTGATATATGAAACCAAACATAAACTGAGCCTCTACCACTAGGGGTTTAATGAAAGAAACTATAAACCAAATGTAAAACATGATGTAGTTCACCACCCCCATGAGACGCCATAATTCTTAGATAGGCCCAAACCAAGATCAGTTCACAAGGACGGTCATACAATGGCCATCAAATGGATACCCACATCCAGCAATGCATGTCTGACGAGATAAAAAAACGATATTGTAACACCTCCTCATATTTATGGAGGAACTATCCTACCCATGAATTTTACAATGTGTTAATGAGGTCCCCACACATACCTTCACCAAATGGGACCATTGTAAATGAAACAGATATACAGGATGCTCAAACTATCTCTATTTCACACACTGGAGATAGAAATTAGACCAAATAATTTCACCCCTAGGGGTTCCTGACTATACGCCAACTTCACTCTGGGACCAATGGCTAGAGCTATTATGATTGAAGCATCTACTGTCTCGCAGTTAGGCGTTGGTATCCCCCAATTGAAAAATTCTCCTTCTGGTGCCACAAACCATCGCACCATGTTCCAGACAGCACCAGTATAACACAACACTCCTCAAAATCCACTTCACTTAAATGTGACACTTTTACCAATGAATGGGACTTCGAAGATTTTCATGAATCATAACTTTCACCTAAAATGAGAAACATAAAAATTAACGACAATAGATAGTTCCATTCAAAACGAAGAGATTTATAATCCCCTAAGAAGGAGACATGATTTTGTAAAAACAGAGGCTCTTGAAAGGTTCCATAACACACACCTTTACATTTAAAAAGGGAACATTATACTTCAAGATGCTACTGAACAAGACCCTTGAAACCAAAGAGTCCCTACAAGGTAAGGGACCTTAAACCGAGTCCCAAATAGTATAAAATTTCTACTAATAGCCATAATAGTCGCTTACACGTATACATTCCACACTGGTGGCCTAGCATGAACCCTTTCTTAGATGAAACTGAAAAAATATCCAATGACCTCTTCATACAGAATCTAGAACCAAAAATATATACTACTTCCACCTTTCCTCACTAGAATCCCTTTCACCACTTCCAGGAAGGACCTTCTGGTTTAAAGATTCTTGAAATCACCTAAGAAGACTCAGGAAACTCAAAATACTAATATTTGTTTCATCTCATTCCACATACACTCTTCCTCTATAATAGGATTCACTTAACTGAAATAGAAGGGAATAATATTTTTCTTCGAAAATTCAAGGAGAGATTACTTACATTGATCAACTGTTGGTTTTTCCAATGTTGGATCACCCATGGCTGCACTTCAAATGTGCATCAAACCTTATGGGGGTGTACATTAGCCAGAATTGAAAACCAAAGACCCAATAAAATTTGTCCATTTCCATAACATACCACAAGAAAACACCAAATTCATAAAAGGTAACATACTCAAAGGCATCCAAAAACATTTTTTGAAAAAACCCACTAACTATTATCCCAAACCGACTCACTGACAAAATGAAATTTGAAAAATATTCCAAGAAAGAAGAGTTTTTGACTTCCAAATGAATCACAAAATCATTCCCAAAATACAAAAATACACACCACACCATTTCTTTAAAAGGACCTTTTGAAAACAAAACATGATTAGTGGGTTGCACATTCATCAATGGTACCTCATGAAGACTCAAATATGCATTTACCTATGCTAATCGGGCACCAATTCACCATCCACATATAACCCATGCATTTGGTATCCCATGAAAATACCAAATATTAAAACAATAATTATTTCCATTTTTCAAAACAAACATTCAACCCACATCCTCAACATTCCCAATTTACTTCCCATTTTAAAAATTCACAAAGTGTCCCAAAACTCAATAACAACTAAATCAAAAACCATTTCAAATAAGACTCATCTTCAAACTATACACATAAAATCCAAATCATTTCACTCATTTCAAAAAAAACATACAATTTCACAAAAAACACCATTTCATCATTAACCATTTAATTAAAAACTAATATATTCTCATTTAAAGTAGGCTTCCAAAAATTCATAAAACATTTCAAAATATCACTAGTTATGAAATCAATGACTATTTTTAGACTCCATCTACAAATACAAAAAAAATACACCCAATTCGAACCACTCTTCAAATACCAATTTATACTATTCAAAACAATTTTCAATAGTTTAGAAAATATCATTTAAAATAGATTTCTAAATCCCTCTTTAATATAATTCAATCCTTCTAAATAATTAATTTCAACAGAAAATAATTTTAGATTATGAAAATCCAATCCTAATAAACTCACTCCCATTCACTCAAACCTTTTTCATAAAAATACAGCTTTTCAAAGAATCATTCAAAAAAATCAGAAACCCCATTTTTCACTTTTTTAAAATCAATCAATTTCCAATTTAAAATCTAGTTTCCATAATTACAAAAAAAAATCAAATAATTTTCAGATCCCAAAGAGATACCAAATAAATCAAGAGTAAATTATTGTCAATGGGTGACTCAGACATATGGCTGGTGACCATACGCCAGTCACTCAACCATCATAGAGAGTGTTCTACGACCATGTCTTAGACTCCACATGGATTTTTAAGTTCTGTGATATCACTGAACACATTGTCCCAACTCTCTTTTCATTTCTCCAATGTCAACAAACAACCCCAAGAACCAAATGACCCCAAAAAAACAGACATCCACTAGTAACTTGAATCTCATCACGAGGTGTGCCAGCTTGGAACCCTACTCGTAATAATAATATCAAGTATCGACAATCCTAAATCAAGTCTACTCAGACTATTTCCCATGGTACATGCCCCAAAAGAGTGTAACCTACTCTGATACCATTTTCTCACAAACCAAGTCGGGTCGCCATATGACCCAATGCGTGACCCAGTCTGTGGCATAGAACGAATGGAATTCTTGATCCCCATGGACTAGAAATTAGTGTCTGGGATTTGATAACATTCTTTGGGAATTATTTTACCCAATTTCGTACACATTAACAACTGATAAGATAAACAAAACAAAAAATTAAAATACACAACCAAATAGGGTATAAAAAATTACAAATTTAAAGTTTTAAACCTTAAGAAAACCCCCCAAAGAGACTACAATATAGGGGGACAAAACTATATTCCAAACCTCCATAAATAGAAGTATCCACGTCCTCAGGCCACTTTCACCATGGTCCATAAAATAAGACCACTAGAAACTCAAACCACAATCACTAAACACCTTTCCTTTACTAGGAACAAACATAGAACAAGGTCTACCTACACCAAAAGGTGTGTGTATGCTATGATCCAAATCCTAGTAGTATTCCACCCAAATAAAGATATTCCATTCCAAAATATTTATAATATATAATATAATATGCTCATTTTATTAAATTCATTTAAAAAATTAATGGGAAAACATTTATTGGGTAAACATTTTAAAAAGGAACACTTTCAAGGAATTCCATTTCACAACCACTTGCGTAAAAGAAAAATGGGATTTATAAAAAACACACTCACACAAGTGGTCCACTATATGTCGATGGGTGACACCACATCATATAAATTAGATCACCATGGGTGATTCCCTAGGTCCAATCTTACTTGAGTGGGATACTAGAACATTGTACCATAGTGAAACATGACATAGAAACCCTGACTGACAACATTATCAGGCACAAGACACTAAGAGGAGACACCTTTAATGTCTTGGATTTCTCCGTATTTTATTTTTAATATTATATGGGAATTATTTCGAGACCAGGCTTTGAGACAGCGTGCAGTTCCGAGGCCTGGTGAGCCCAGAACAAATGTTTGAATTTAATTAAATAATTAAATTATGCACGCATGTGGTTTTCCTGAAAAGGTGGAATAGCTCCTGAACGAGTGCTTGAATCAGAAATCTGAGGGCACTGTTGCATTCATAGTAGCGATTTTACCTTAGGTGATACCTAACATCGGTTGGCGCAGGTTAGTGGTGGAATCTAGTTTTTGGACGTAACCATAATAAAATATTTAATAAAAAATTTATTAAATTTTGTTACAATGAGATCTTTTATCCTTTTTAAATAAATGTTTGCATAGGGGTCCAGGGTTATATACCTCATAACCCTGAAACCCTTGGAGGCTTTGGAAGCTCTGGAGGAAACCCCCAACGCGGCGACGATGTTCTTGACGAATTTCACCGGCGATAACAATGTGGTGACTGGATCTTTGTCAACGAATGCCATGAATCGAAGTAGGATGTTTTTATTTTTTGTTTCCTTTCCCCGTTCTTGATTCCAACAATGAATGCAGACTAATCCACAAACAAATTAGTCCGTGGATTGATCGTGTTTGCAGGATGGGATTTTGCGGGGATTTTGGGGATTTTATTCTTGAAGGTTGTTTTTGGTTTCTTTTGGAATTCTAATTGTGATGAACCAAGATCGACATGAACATTGATCGAGGTTTGTCCATCTCGATTTGTTGTGCCTTTCTTCCCCAGTATCCTAACGTTCTTATTTTGAGTTCTACGCATTCTTCATGGAGATATGAACGACGGATCGTTGCATAGCTATTGTAAGACCCAACAGTCCCAAATTGAAGATCTGGCGTCAGTACAACCCCATGGAGGTGCGGCTGTGGTGGTGATGGATGGATCGAAGCGGATCAGAAGATATAGTTCATCGAATGATTTCTGCATGGGTGACCGGAATCAGATTTCGGAGCCGATTGAAGGGCCAAAACCCATGGATTCTGAATCACGATGATGAGGCGACATAAGATCTTGAGTTTCGTGGCAAACGGGTGACATAATTGAGATCTGGAAGATCGGACGAGGCGCGGAGATGATGATGGCGGTTCTGGAGAAATCCCTACTACACAGCATGTAGTATGGGATACACGACATGTGTTCGTCATCGGACCACCTGGCATGTACTCCGGGAGTACACGGACACGGTTTGGGTACACGACCAAGGACACGGCATGTATACCCTTCCCCGACTAGACCTGACCAGACCCAGCCAGATACACGGGATACCCCATGTACTGGTACACGGGCATGGCGACACGGACAGTGACCGTGTACGGGCTCATGGAAAGCATACACAGAGTGAACCCCAGGTGCTCGGACACGGAGTGTAATTCTTCTACACGTCATGTAGTTACTTTTTTACGACAAGACTAGAGACACGGGCCGTTTACACGGGCATTACCCAAAGTGAATGAACACGGCGTGTGATTCTTCTACTTGCCGTGTAGTCTAGTTTTACACCCCTGGACTAGAGACATGGTCCATTTACATGGGCAGTACCCGGAGTCAAGGAACATGGCGTGTAACCATACTACACACTATGTAACCGGTTTTACATGGCTTGATCCTTTTGTCTTTCGTGACTTGGACTAGCTTTCTTAGGGTTTGTACCCTTGTTCTTTCACCTGAAGGTTTCAGGTATCATTTCCTATGTACAGAAGTATGATCCCTTCAGCAGGACTTCTTGAATAGAATTGTTGGAATTCCCTCTGTGAGACTTAGAGCCTGATCCTCTATTCATTCCTAGAACCCTAAGTAGAGTTCTTGGTATTGACGTGACCTAATTTACCCGAGCGTCGATCCTCTTCTTATTGGATTAGTTCAGATTGAGTTGTTGGAATCACCCCATAGCTATTGGTTGAGATCCTCATCTGAACATTGTATTCTGAATTACTTGTGGGGTGTTTTCTCTCAGAACGAGTACATCGTATCTCTCTCTTCATACCTAGGAGTGTGTTCTCCTTGTTTCGTGCTAAGTGGAATCTTTGAGCTAGATCTTAGTGGTGGTTTCACGATGGTCGATCATGTATGAGTATATCTAGATATTATTGTTATATGTTATGAAAACATATACTGTGTAGAGCTGACTGTATCTTTACTTTGTGGTATGTTCCCTTGTTGTATTCCTTTGTGGTTTTGGGGTGTCCTACTCGGTATTGTTATACTCACCCCTGCATGGTCTTTTCCCGCACGTGTCATGTCTTGTGCAGATGAGCGAGCCTTTGACAGGATTCTAGGTGGACCATGACCGAACGGTGCTCAGTGAGATCAGGCAGGCCGAGGTGTGTTCCTACGGCTATGGATTGCAGTCCCAGTACCTTTCTTTACCGGTTGTACTTTGTTACAGACATTCTTTTTTTGGTCTTGTACATTTGGCTCAGGTTTTTACATTACTGTGCATTACATTCCTATCATACTCTGTTGGTTTGGATTTTAGTGTATGCATGCACTTCTATTTTTACTATATTTTAATTTTTCAGCTTTGTGGGCTTGGAGATATGTGTGTGTGTGTGTACAGGTTTATAGGCAATGCCTCCCATTTTAGTAATATGCCTACTTGGTGCTAGTCACCAGCCCCTGGCCTATTGGAGTCGTGATTGGGGAGTTGCGTCTTGGATCCCCACTGGGACGGGTCTTGACAGAGTGGTATCAGAGGATTCAGTTCTACCTTAGGACTCAGAGTCTATGAGTTGGTTTCGGGAAATAGTGTTCAGTGTTTAGAGTTTGGATTTCAAGCCAGGGACCCCAGTGTTGGTATGGGTGGCTGACGTATCCATACACTAGGACTCTGATAACTTACTTTTCAACTTGGAACATGAGAGCACCAGTTGCAGGGGAAAATAATGGTACATTCATCATATAGGAATGGGTTGTGGTTTCCATGTCCTTCTTGAGTTAGCTCTCCAGATATACTCACTAACTGAGATACATCTTTTTTATTTACAGGATGCCTCCACGGCATGCACCCGCTAGGATATAGCAAATTGATCACGAGGATGACCACTTTAGTGATGAAGCTTCGATACAGGGACCATATGCCGCATTTTTACCATCAGGTGGTGTGCCAGTTATTCCACCACCTATAGAGAAGTGTTTAGTTCATGTTGTACCAGTAAAGGAGGACCACAGGCTGAACGTACTCCACGAGCTTCAGAGACAGAGATCCCTTAGGATTCGAGGCGATCCTAGCCCTAAGGCAGCAGAGGGATGGCTTGAGGCTGTGGTCAGAGCCTTCCATTTGGTCAGGACACCAGCAGACCAGATGGTGATCCTGGCAGCGAGCCTTCTGCAGGGCTCGGCAGGACGATGGTGGAGTTTGGTTATCCAGACCCATGACGAGGTGACTCTTGCATGGTCAGATTTTGAGAATCTCTTCAGAGAGGAGTTTTCACCCGTTACCCTGAGATAAATACGTATACAAGAGCTTCTTTAGCTCTAGCAGGGAACCATTACAGTGGATAACTATTCATCAAGGTTTACCGACCTCTCACGATACTCGATGGATATGGTCAGGGATCAAAACATTAGAACTCTTACTTTTGAGCGGGGCTTGCGTAGAGGCATCTGAGCTATCATCATTCCTATGAGCATTGCTACTTATGTTGGGGTGCTCGAGTGAGCATTGATGGTCAAGAGCTTCTTGGCAGAGCAGAGACATCCAGCAGTTGTCAGCAGTGAGCGAGCTAGAGTAGAGACCTCAACAGCAGGGAGCCAACGTCAGGGACCCAGGCGTGGGAGATGTTTTCAGAGGAGATCCTAGGATAGAGGATCTTCCGTATAGGTTTCACGGGGAGCATCCATCCAGCCTCGAGAGAGGCGATGCTACTCTTTTGATGGTAGGGGACATCTCGCTCGAGATTGTCTGACCCACCGTACTACTGACATGGGATAAGTGGATGGACCACCGAGACAGAGGCAACGTGTGGAGCACACAGATCTAAGGATCAGCGAACATGGTAGAGGAGCTGGTAGAGTAGCTGGAGGTGGTTAGTGTTTTGACGTTTTACCACCACCACCCCCATAAGGTCCACCCCTGGCTCAGGGAGCTGGTGGACAGAGGTAGGGACAGCTGCAGGCAACAGAGTCTAATGACCCAGGTACTCCTGGAATGATTAGTGGTATAATATATGTCTTTTCTACCTTGGTTGTCGTACAGATAGACACATGTGCTAGTAATTCTTTTCTATCTACTTATCTTGTTTGAGATCTTGAGATTCCAGTTGAGCCGTTGACTCAACCCTTATGCTTAGAAACACCGAGTGGAGAAGATTCAGAGATCAGACACATTTGCAAACAGTGTGACCTAACCCTTGGAGGTGAGAGTTTCGATTGGAACCTCTTGGTGGTAGCGCCGAGGCCTTACGATGTCATTCTTGGTATGGATTGGAAATCCACATTTCATGCCCATATTGATTGCTTTAGGCGGAGGGTGCGGAGTGTCCTTAGTGATGGAATGAGGTTCTCCTTCGTCGGTGAAAAGGAGACCCAGGCAGTGCAGGATGGACTCGTGTGTAGGAAGGTATATCCGATTTCACATTAGTTGGATAGATTATCCCTTGGCTCAACAGATGTTACAAGATTCAAGTTTCTGGTATTAGTGGCTGAGTACGTGGACGTCTTTCTAGAGGATTTCCCCATACTACCTCCCCGTTGGTATATAGATTTCTGCATTGAGTTGCAACCCGGGACGACAACGATATCACCATCAACATATTGGATGGCTCTTACAACGATTCGCAAGCTGAGAGTGTAGCTAGAAGACTAGAAGAGGGATGGATTCATGAGACATAGTGTTTCACACTAGGCGGCCCCATTATTGTTTTCCAAGAAGGCAGATGGGATCTTGAGGCTGTGTGTGGATTAGCGGTGCTTGAATCAGGTGACCGTGAAGAACCGATATCCACTACCAAGGATCGATGACCTCTTCGACCAGTTAAGAGGGGCACGACGGTTCTCGAAGGTTGATCTATGATCAGGCTATCACCAGTTGCGAGTACGGGATGAGGATATACCGAAGACGGATTTTAGATGTCACTATGGTCACTATGAGTACTTGGGGATGCCCTTCGGTGTGATGAATGCCCCGGCTGTGTTTATGGGACTCATGAACCGGATCTTTCAGCCCTATCTAGATGGGTTCGTAGTGGTCTTCATCGATGATATCCATGTGTACTCTTCATCCAAGGAGGAGCACACGAGGCACCTAAGGATGGTTCTAGATATACTCCAAGAGCACCAGTTGTATGGTAAACTCTCGAAGTGTCAATTCTGGATATAGGAGGTCCACTTTCTGGGACATGTTATCTCATCAGATAGTGTAGTAGTGGACCCAGCCGAGGTAGAGGCAGTGTTAGCATGGGAGCCACCCCAAAACGTAATGGAGTTGCGGAGTTTCCTTGGGTTGGAAGGCTACTATTGGAGATTAATTCTTGGTTTCTCCAATATTTCAGCACCCATGACAGCTTCGACATGAAAGGATCATCCTTTCGTATGGACCGAGAAATACCAACAGGATTTTCAGTAGTTGAGATAGATTCTGACGAGTGCCCCGATCTTGAGACTACCAGAAGAGGGTTTCGAGTACATGGTGGTCTGCGACGCATCAGGAACCGGGCTCGGTTGTGTCCTGATGCAGAGGCAAGCAGTGATTTCCTATGGCTCACATCAGTTGAGGCCACACAGGTAGAACTATGCAACCCATGATCTTGAGTTGGCAGCATTAGTCTTCGCATTGAAGATATGGCCACACTACCTGATGGGTGAGCGGTTTATCATCTACTCTGATCACAAGAGTATCATATATATCTTTTCTCAGAAGGATCTGAATTTGAGACAGAGGCAGTGGCTTGAGTTCCTCCAGGATTACGACTTCAAGATCATTTATACTCCTGTGAAGGGGAATGTTGTGGCAGATGCTCTCAGCAGGAAATCCAGTTCACAGTTGTTGGATGAGGCAACGAGGTAGTTGGCCTCTTTACAGTTATCCTTCCTGGATAGAGATGAGGGATCTTACCTTCAGTCGATGGTTTTTACCCCTCCACTCTTACAGCGAGTCAGGGAAGCACAGCTCAAGGATGCTAGCTGTGAGACTTTATGTGCTCAAATATCTGCAGGCGATGCTGCTGATGGATATTCAAATGGTGGAGAGCATGTTGTTCTTTTTATAGGGAGCACAGTAGTACCAGTGACATTGTGGGAGGAGGTTCTGAGGGAGTTCCATACATTTCCTTTGGAGGTGCATCTAGGCATGGCAAGGATGTACCAGGACCTCCGATGTCAGTTCTGGAGGCCAGGAATGAAGAAGAGTCTGGCAGAGTTTGTTTCTCGGTGCCTTACTTGTCAGCAAGTAAAGGCTAAGCACCAGGTTCTAGCAGGTTTGACTCAGCCCCTTGAGGTGTCGGAGTGGAAGTGGGATGGGATATCCATGGACTTCATGACATGTTTATCACATAAGTCCAGGGGACACGATGTCATCTGGGTGATCATTGACCGACTCACCAAGTCGGCCCACTTCCTAGCCATACGGGAGCAGAGTTCAGTAGAGAGCTTGGGACGCATCTACGTGCCAGAGATAGTTCGACTTCATGGAGTGCCATCAGCGATCTTCTTAGACTGTGATGCTCGCTTCACATCCCGTTTGTGGAAGGGATTGCAGGAATAATTTGGGACTCAGTTATGCTTGATCATAGTGTTTCATCCTCAGACTGATGGTCAGACAGAGTGGACCATCCATGTTCTGGAGGATATGCTACGAGCTTGCATACTTGACTTCGGTCGTAGCAGGGAGGATCACCTACCACTGGTGGAATTTTTTTATAACAACAGTTATCATTCCACTATTGGTATGGAACCATTCGAGGCTTTGTACGGGAGACCTTGCAGGTCACCACTTTGCTAGACTGACCCAGGAGAGTCAGCACTCATGGGCCCAGAGATGGTGTGAGCTACTATAGAGAAGGTGTAGGTTATCCAGGAGTGGATGAAGACTGCACAGAGTTTGCATAAGTATTATGCCAACCGGAGAAAGAGGACCTTGGAGTTCGAGGAGGGAGACCATGTGTTTCTTCAGGTCTCACCTCGATAGGGACTGTGGAGATTTGGCCGAGGTGGAAAGCTATCTCTGAGGTTCATCAACCCTTTTCAGATTCTGAGTAGAGTTGGAGAGGTGGTGTACCTCTTGGCTCTACCTCCTCAGATGGACCGGGTACACAACGTCTTCCATGTGTCGCAGCAGCGGAGGTATGTGCATGATCCATCGCACGTTATCGACTGGGGAGATCTGGACATCGATGATGAAGCGACCTTTCTTGAGTACCCAGTGGAAATTGTGGATTGGCAGGAGAAGATCTTTAATGGGTGAGCTATTCCCTTGGTGTGTGTCCATTGGTAGCACAGGAATCTCCAGGAGAGAACGTGGGAGCGGGAGGCTCAGATTTGTGTGCAGTAACCACATCTTTTTGGGTATCCTTTGTTTTGGATTTTCTGGGACGTAAAGCCCTAAGGTGGGTGTGATGTAATTTCTCGGATTTCTTTGTATTTTATTTTTAATATTATATGGGAATTATTTTGAGACCAGGATTTGAGACGGCATGCAGTTCTGAGGCCCGTTGATCCCGGAACAAATGTTTTAATTTAATTAAATAATTAAATTATGCGTGCGTATTTTTTTCGTGAAAAAAGTGTAATAACTACTGAACGGGTGCTCATATCAGAAATTTGAGGTCACCATTGCATTCAGAGTAGCGATTTTAATTTAGGCGAGACCTACCATCGGCTGGCACAGGTCGGTGGTGGAATTTAGTTTTTGGACGTAACCATAATAAAATATTTAATAAAAATATTTTATTAAATTTTGTTACAATGATATATTTTATCCTTTTTAAATAATGGTTTGCGCAGGGGTCTAGGGTTACAGACCTCATAACCCTGAAACCCTTGGAGGCTCTGGAGGCTCTGGAGAAAACCCCCAATGTGGCGACGACGTTCTTAACGAATTTCCTCGGCGACGACGATGCGGTGACCGGATCTTCACCAACGAATGCCACGAATCCATGTAGGACGTTTTTATTTTTGGTTTCCTTTCCCCGTTCTTGATTCCTATGACGAACGCGGACTAATACACAAAAAAATTATCTCGGGAATCGATCGTGTTTGCAGGATGGGATTTTGCGGGGATTTTGGATATTTTATTCTTGAAGGTTGTTTTTGGTTTCGTTTGTCCTTCTAATGGTGACGAACCAAGATTGACACGAACAGCGATCGAGGTTCGTCCCTCTCAATTTGTTGTGACTTTCTTCCCTGTTTTCCTTGCGTTCTTCGTGTGTGTTCTACGCATTCTTCATAGAGATATGAATGAAGGATTGTTGCACATTCATTGTGTGACACAATGATCCCAAATTGAAGATCTGGCTTTAGTACAACCCCACAGAGGTGCGGCTGTAGTGGCGATGGACGAATCGAAGCGGATCAGAAGATATCGTTCTTCAAACGATTTCCACATGGGTGGCTGGAATCGGATTTCGGATCCTATTAAAGGCCTGAAACCCACGGATTTAGCATCACGATGATGAGGTGACCTGAGATCTCGAGTTTCACAGCAAACAGATGACAGAATCGAGATCCTTAAGATCGGACGAGGTGCGAGGAGGAAGACGGTGGTTCTGGAGAAATCCCGACTACACAGCGTATAGTATGGGCTACACGGTGTGTGTTCGTCAGTGGACCACCTGGCATGTACTCCGGGAGTACACGAACACGGGTTGGGTACACAGACAAGGACACAGCGTGTATACCCTTCCCCGGCCAGACCCGGCCAGATACACGCGATACCTCGTGTACTGGTACACAGGCATGGCGACACGGACAGAGACCGTGTACGGGCACATGGCCAGCATACACGGAGCGAACACCAGGTTCTCAGAAACGGTGTGTAATTCTTCTACATGCCGAGTAGTTACTTTTTTATAAGAAGACTAGAGACATGGGTCGTTTACACGGGCAGTTCCCGAAGTCAAGGAACACGACGTGTGATTCTTCTACACACCGTGTAGTCTATTTTTATGCACCTAGACTAGAGACATAGGGCGTTTACACGGGCAGTACCCTGAGTCAAGGAATGTGGCATGTAACCATACTAGATGTCGTGTAACCTGTTTTACATGGATTGATCCTTTTGTCTTCCGTTAATTGGACTAGCTTTCTTAGGGTTCGTACACTTGGTCTTTCCCCTGAAGGTTTATGGTATCATTTCCTACGTACATAAGTATGATCCCTTTAGCAGGACTTCCTGAATAGAGTTGTTGGAATCCCCCCACTGAGACTTAGAGTCGGATCCTCTATTCATTCCTAGAACCCTAAGTAGAGTTCTTGGTATCTACGTGACCTACTTTACCCGTGCGCCAATCCTCTGCTTAGAAGATTAGTTCAGACTGAGTTGTTGGAATCACCTCATAGCTATTGGTTGTGGTCCTCATCTGAACATCGTATTCCTAAGTACTTGTGGAGTGTGTTCTCCTGAAATGATTACTTCGTATCTCTCTCTTCATACCTAGGATTGTGTTCTCCTTATTTCATGCTTAGTGGAATCTTCAAGGTGGATCTTAATGGTGGTTTCACGATGGCCGATCGTGTATGGGTATATCTGGATATTATTCTTTGATGTTCTGAAAACATATTATGTGTAGAGCTGACTGTATCTTTTTTTTGTGGTATTTTTCCTTTTTGTATTCCTTTGTGGTTTCGGGGTGTCCTACTGGGTATTGTTCTACTCACCCCTACACGGGCTTTGCCTGCACGTGTCATGTCTTGTGCAGACGAGCGAGATTTTGATAGGATTCTAGGTGGACTAGGACCGGACAGTTCTTAGTGAGATCAGGCAGGCCGAGGTGTGTTCCTATGGCTACGGATTGCATTCCCAGTACCTTTTTTTATAGGTTGTACTTTGTCACAGACTTTCTTTTGGTGGGATTTTAATTTTGGCCCAGAGTTTTACATTACTGTACTTTACTTTCCCGTCGTACTCTGTTGGTTGGGATTTTAGTGTATGCATGCATTTCCATTTTTAGTAGAATTTACTTTTTCAGCTTTTGGGGCTTGGAGATGTGTGTGTGTGTGTACAGGTTTATAGGCAATGCCTACCATGTTAGTAACATGCCTACTCGGTGCTAGTCACCAGTGTCATGACCCGTCCTCGGGGCCCGTGCCGTGACTACCCCAAGCCCGCCTTCCATAGGCCAGGGGCTGGCGACTAGCACTAAGGCGTAATTCCCGGTGAAAAAGGGAAGGCATTGCCTTTGTAAAGTAAACAAACACCACAGAGCAAGAAAGAAGAAGTAAACACTAAGTAAAAACTGGGTAAAAAAGTAAGTGCAGAAAAGTAAGTGGGCCAGTATACAAACCCAAACTGAAAGTAAAGTAGAACTGGAAAGGGAAAACAGCAACTGAAAGTAAATCCATAGCCTCAAGATGTCCACTAGAAGTCCCACCTGAAGGGTGGGTACAGATAGCCTCCACAGCTCCTCGGTCCAGCCGTCCGATCCGAGTATGCCCCGCCCAGTGGTCCACCTCCGGGTACCGACCTGCTCCGCCAGCCTCAACCACGATCAGTGTTGTCCGTCGTCTACAACCAACACAACGAAGTGCAGACATAGATTGTGTAGGGGTGAGTATAAGATACTCAGTAGGGACCCCGAGACCCCCGAAGGTCTCCCAGAATCGACAAAGGATAATCCACAAAGGAAAGATACAATCACGAAGTAACATCCGACACTACTTAGGTATATGCCCATACATATACCTAAGTCTTCAATTATTGTTCGGCTCCAATATCTGAGCCCAAGTACAACCTAGTCCACATAGGAAAACGTAACCCGTTCCACACAGGAAAGCATAATGAAATCCACACAGGATATCAAGTCAAACTTATCGAGGATAAGGTTTGAATGTCAAGATTCAGCTCACACAGGTATACTTCTTCTAAAGACGATAGAGATGATCAAATGTAGCCACTGATTCATTTAAGCCGTCGGACCCACACAGGATCGATAGGTACTAACCCCCACAATGACCCACAAAGGATCGATAGGTAACTAACCCCCACAATGACCCACACAGGATCGGACCCACACAGGATCGTTAGGTAACTAACCCCTACAATGACCCACACAGGATCTGTAGGCGCTGGCCCACACAGGACCGCTGAGCGCTGACCCACACAAGATCTAACCCACACAGGATCGATAACACTAATCCACGTAGGATCGCTGAGTGATGTAGTCGTCATCGTCGAATCCACGGAGGATTTTTGTACATTCGTCATCGTCGTCGCAGTCGTAGCCAGCTCTAGGGTTCCCACACACAACAAGCTCGTTCGGGAGGGTCTGCTCCACGAGCCGAGGGGCTGATACATCAACTGACACATAGTCTGGAGTTGATGTATCCAAAAGTTCTGTATCGTCAACAGGAACTCAACGTCACAGACGGCGCGTCAATCGGACACCTGGTCTGAGAGTTATTGGCTTTTTCGTCCCAGGGGCCCGGTTGATTTTTAAGTCAAAACAAACCCGACTGTACTCCAACTGCGTCCAAACCTCGAGCAGAGTAAGCCAAAAGGTCCGTCTCACTTAGAGGAATCCATAAAAGTCTACGGCACGTCAATCGGACGTCCAGAGCTCAGGTTATAAGCATTTCTGCTCCGAGGGCCCGGTTGGTTTCGTGTACGAACCAACCAAGCCGAACCAAAAGTACTTCGAAACCTTGAGTGTAATATATCAAAACGACCGTCTCGTTCCAAGGATCTCATCGTCGTTGATGGTGCGTCGATCGGAGGTCCACAACCCAAGTTATGGGCAGAAGACCGTGAGAGGTCCGAAAGTGGGGGTTTCAGGCCCAGACCGACCCGGCCCGAGACCCCCTGGGTCGGACTGAACCCGGTCGACCCGAACCGGGTCTGGGTCCGGTCTGCCTGGGCGCGGTCCGGCCCGGCTGGCGCGGCCCGGCCTGGCGCGCTGGTGCGGCCAGCGGCCAGGTGGCTCGGCCGAAACGGCCGAGCGGTCGAGGGGTGCGGGAGGGGGGGGGGGCGCTGCCCCCCGCTGTCTCAATTAACACGGCCCCCACGTGGGGGGGCCGCTGCTATCTGTCCAGCTGGGGGTTACAACCCCCGTCTCCTCCCCTGTCCGGCCGGCCCGCTCCGGCCGGCTGGCTGCTGCCGCCACGGGATCGGCTAGGGCCGGTCCCTCTGTTCTGACGCCGGCGGCCCAGAACCGGCCGCCGGTCCCCCCTGCTCCGCTGCGGACCAGAACCGGCCGCCGGTCCCCCCTGCTCCGTCGTAGCCCGGAACCGGCTGCAGCCTTGGTCCGTCCGGCGCCGCGCGACGGCGCCGCGGCCCCGCTCCGGTCGCGGTGCATTGTGGTTCTTCGGCGCGGCGCGATGGAGCCGCGTCTTTAGTTCGTCTTCAACGGCACGGTGTGACGGTGCTACGCTTCTCCCCTTTTCCTTAATAATTCCTGTGCAGTGCTTCGGCACTGCGTTTCCTTTCTCGTGCCGCAATAATATCAAACAACCAAAAGAGGAGGAGAGTTGGTCGTGTTTGTGCGGTCTGACCTCGTCCCATTATTACGATAACAGGTGGCCCCAAATAGACGATAAGCCAATGATAAAGTAATCAAGAACAAACGAAATAATAATTCCCCTACCTCGAGCGTATTTGAACAGAGGTTCGTTGCGGAATTGCACGTCGCGGAAGGAGAGGGTCATTGGCGTCGCGGTACACGGCGTCGTGTAGTCAACCTTCGAGGATTCGGCGTTCTTCATCGGAGATCGGTGCGTTCTTCGCATTCTTCGCATTCTTCGATGAAGAAGATGAAGATCTTCCAGACCTCTCTCTTTCTCCCAAAGTCCCAACACAACAAAACCCCAACAATAATAAAATAATCTACCACTTATTTTATTACCCAAGTCTTAAGTTTGAAATTCAAATTAATATAACCTATGTCATATTAACGGAGGGTTATGGAAGGTTAGGGAAGATGAAGGGGTGGGGTTCGTGTGGGCCCCACCACTCTCATAAAATCCCATGGGAAGTTGGGTGGTTAACCCAACTTCCACTCAATGGATATTCCACTTAAAAGAAATAAAAAATTGCAACTCAATTTTTATTTTTAACTTCCACAAATTTTTAACAACTTCTCTTGTGAAAACGCAACTCCGGAAAAGGTGTTCCTAAGCAATTACCAGCGCTGTGAATCCATCGGTGCCCTCGGAATTCAATTCTGAGCACCGGTTCAAAAGTTAGAAAAACCCGCTCGTTCGTTCACTGAACGTACTCGAGATAAACTTCGGATAGAAATTCTGGGCACACCGGTCCTCGGAATCAAGTGAAGTCAGAAACTGCGTTCTTGTAAAATCCCAAAGAAAATTTAAGAAAAAATTTCCCTTGAATTTTATGGGTCTTTACATTACTCCCACATTAGGGCTTTATGTCCCTGTAAAGATACATCAAAAACTAGGGGAACAAAAATGGGTACTGTGCAGGCATCTGAGCCTCCTACTCCCAAGTGCTCTCCTGGAGGTTCCCATGCTTCCATCTGATGCGCACTAGAGGAATCGACCGTCCACAAAGGAACCGCTCATGTCGATCCTCGATCTCCACTGGGACCTCTGTAAAAGTCTCCCCATCATCAATTTCCAGCTCCCCATGGTCAATGATATGTGTCGGGTCGTGCACGTATCTCCTCAGCTGAGATACGTGGAAGACGTCGTGCACTCAGTGCAACTGAGCTGGTAGAGCTATGCGATAAGCCACCTCTCCAATCCTGCTGAGGACCTGGAATGGTCTGATGAAGTGTGGAGACAACTTTCCACCTCGGCTAAATCTCTATATACCACGTCGAGATGAGACCCACAAGAAGACGTGGTCGCCATCCTCGAACTCCAGTGGCTTCCACCTCCTGTCAGCATATGACTTCTACCGGCTCTGAGCTGTCCTCATCCACTCCTAGATGATTTGGACCTTCTCTGTCATGGCCTGGACCATCTCTGGTCCCACAAGTGCTAACTCCCCAGGGTCTGTCCAGCACAGCGGTGATCTACAAGGTCGGCCATACAACGTCTCGTATGGTGCCATCCCAATGGTGGAGTGGTAGCTGTTGTTGTACGCGAACTCCACCAAGGGTAAGTGGTCCTCCCAACTGTGACCAAAGTCAAGGACACATGCGCGGAGCATGTCCTCGAGAGTTTGTATGGTCCTCTCCGTCTGACCATCTGTCTGAGGGTGAAAGGTGGTGCTCAGACGTAGTTGCGTCCTGAACGCCTCCTGCAACCCTTTCCAAAGGCGGGAAGTAAAGTGAGCATCTCGATCGGAAACGATGGACGATGGCACACCATGAAGCCGTACAATATCCTGAACATAGAGGTGTCCCAGGCTCTCCACTGTGCCCTGCTCTCTGATGGGTAAGAAGTGAGCTGACTTGGTGAGTCGGTCGACAATCACCCAAATGGAGTCGTGACCTCTGGAAGTGCGTGGAATTCTAGTCACGAAGTCCATTGATATGTCGTCCCACTTCCTCTCCGGGACCTTCAAGGGTTGTATCAAGCCTGATGGTACCTAGTTCTCTGCCTTCACTTGCTGGCAGGTGAGGTATCTAGAAATGAACACTTCCACAGGAATAGACTGAAAAGCTCTCTCCCATCAGATAGTGTCGCCACATCTTCAGAGCGAAGACCGCTGTTGCTAACTCCAGGTCATGGGTAGCGTAGATCTTCTCATGCTAACTCAACTAACGTGATCCATATGCGATCATGGCCCGCTCCTACATCAGGACACATCTGAGTCTGGTCCCTGATGCATCGTTTAAACTACGTACCCTACTCCCTCCTCTGGTAGCCTCAAGAAAGGTGCACTGGTCAAACTCTGTCTCAGCTCTCGGAAGCTCTGCTGACATCTATCTGACCACACGAAGGGTTTCTCCTTCCTCTTTAACGTTCTGCAAGCTGCAAAGATTTCTCCTTTGCCGAAAAGGGAAATCCGGTCTCATCCCCTGGATGAACCACGTTCCTTTCCTAATACAGTCAGTCCCGTCATGATTAGTTAATTCATGCCATGGATGACGTCTTAAGGTCTCGACGCTGCTACCAAGAGATCCAACCGTTACTCTCGCCTCCAAGGGTTGAGTCACACTGTCGGCATCAGTGTGTGGTCACTGGGTCTCTTCCAGTAAGAATCTTGTAAGTGAGGGTCAAGTCAACAGTTTTTAACCTGTATCTCTTAGTATTTAGATACAAAAGACAAGGAAGAAAACATCACCAATGCAAGTGTCTTTTATTACTTCAACTCAAAGTACAAGGACACAAGGAAACACAAACAAAGAATCTAGAGGCATTATGGTCAAGGGCCTCTATTCCTGGAGATATTCCCGCACTTGTCCACCCGCTTCCGAAGCTCCATGATTGTAAGCTTCAGCTGCCTGAAGTTGTGCTCTCCCCTGTGGTCGGGGTGGACCTCCTAGTGGTGGTGGTGGAAGAGCCTCAAAACGTCGCCCACCACCTGCCGCTCAACCAGCTCCTCGATCTCGTCCGCCTGCTCCCTGCGGACCGCCACGGTTGAACCTCTGCCTCTGCCTGGGTGGTTCCTCAACCGTCTGCTGGTCCTCTGCATGGCGGGTCGGGTAGTCACGAGCCATGTGGCCCTGCCCGCCGCATGCATAGCACTGTCTTCCACTCGTAAGACCGGTTCTGCTGCGTGTGCCCTACACCTCTAAACCAGTATCCTAAGGTCGTTCGCCTGATGGCCTGGTTCGCTTGGACCTCTGTGACATCTTTCTACTGCCGGATGCAGAAGACTCCACCACGTGTCGCCCTGCGGTAGGTCTCGCCGCTGGTGTAGACTCAGCAAGAAATCTCTCGATGAGAAGGGATCGCTCCAGTACCCCTGCCTGTGTCGGAATGCTGAGGGAGATCAGCGATGCCCTGATCTCATGCCTCGGTCCTTTCACAAAAGTTTGGGCCCAGAAGAATGGGTCTCGTACCATGTCTATCGAGTAGTGCGAGAGATTGGTAAATCTTGCAGAGTACTGGGCGATCGTCAAGCTGCCCTGCCGCAGCTGAAGAAGCTCCTGGATGCGCACCGCACGGAGGGTGGCTGGGACAAACTCCGAGCGTAAGAGGTTCTCAAAGTCCGTCCAGGGGTGGGATGCCTCGTTGTGCACCTAGAGCATCAAGCTCCACCATCTGCCTGTTTCCGCGTGCAGGAGGCTTGCTACGAGGATAACCATGAGGTCTTCTGGCATCCTCACTTACCTGAAAACTCGTAAAACTGCCTCCAGCCAATCATCGGCTGCCTGAGGGTCCATCTCCCCACGGAACCTAGGCGGTTGCTGATGCTGAAACTCGTGTAGTGCACTAAGGCGATGTGCATCGTCAGCGGCTGGGGCTGGTAGCATCGGTGGCTCCGCGGGTAGAGGTACCGTCGGTGCCTCTTCTATCAAAGGGCCCTCTACTGAGGCCTCGTCGCTCGGTGGGCTGTCGTCACACACAACGCTCAGAACCCTAGTTGGCTGCCATCGTGGGGCCATCCTGAAAAGGAACAGGTGTGCCACGGTCAACAGTATACCTAGTGAGCTGACACAAATTAATCACAAAGAAAACTTGAAACACACATGCAATCGATGTTTTCGTGCATTAAGTCGGAAATCAGAAGTCATGGTCCTGGTGTACGGATACGTCGGCCACTGCACCAACACTGGACTCCCTGGACTGATAACCACACCCAATACCCTTAACACTATTGCTTCACATAGAAGAAAGATCAGAGTCCAAAGTTCTGCGGTAGAACTGAACTCCTCTGATACCAATTTGTCACGACCCGTCCTCGGGGCCTGTTCCGTGACTACCCCAAGCCCGCCTTCTATAGGCCAGGGGCTGGTGACTAGCAACAAGTCGTAATTCCCGGTAAAAAAGGGAAGGCATTGCCTTTGTAAATTAAACAAACACCACAGATCAAGCAAGCCTAAGTAAACACTAAGAAAAAATTGGGTACAAAAGTGCGGAAAAGTAAGTGGGCCAGTATACAAACCCAGACTGAAAGTAAATTACAACTGGAAAGGGAAAATAGCACCTGAAAGTAAACCCGCAGCCTCGAGCTGTCCACTGGAAGTCCCACCTGAAGGGTGGGTACAGATAACCTCCACAGATCCTCGGTCCAGCCGTCCTCTTCGAGTATGCCCCGCCCAGTGATCCACCTCCGGGTACCGACCTGCTCCTCCATCCTCAACCACGATCAGCGTTGTCCGTCGTCTGCAACCAACACATCGTAGTGTGGGCATAGCTTGTGCAGGGGTGAGTATAAGCTACTCAGTAGGGACCCCGAGACCCCCGAAGGTCTCCCGGAATCCAAAAAGGCTAATCCACAAAGGAAAGATACAATCACGAAGTAACATCTGACACTACTTAGGTATATGCCCATACATATACCTAAGTCTTCAATTCTCGTTCGACTCCAACATCCGATCCCAAGTACAACCCAGTCCACACAAAAAAATGTAACCCGTTCCACACAAGAAAGCCTAACGAAATCCACACAGGATATCAAGTCAAACTTATCGAGGATAAGGTTTGAAAGTCAAGATTCAGCGCACACAGGTATACTTATTCGAAAGACTATAGAGATGATCAGATGTAGCCACTGATTCATCTAAGTCGTCGGACCCACACAGGATCGACAGGTACTAACCCCCGCAATGACCCAAAAAGGATCGATAGGTAACTAACCCCCGCAATGATCCACACAAGATCGTTAGGTAACTAACCCCTACAATGACCCACACAGGATCGGACCCACACAGGATATGTAGGCGCTGACCCACACAGGACCGCTGAGCGCTGACCCACACAGGATCTGACCCACACAAGATCGGTAGCACTGATCCACGTAGGATCGCTGAGTGCTGTAGTCATCGACGTCGAATCCACGGAGGATTTCTGTACAGTCGTCATCGTCGTCGTAGTCGCAGCCAGCTCAAGGGTTCTTGCACACAGTAAGCTCTTTCAGGAGGGTCCGATCCATGAGCCGAGGGGCTGATACATCAACTGACACATAGTCCAAAGTTTATGTATCCAAAAGTTCCGTATCGTCAACAGGAACTCAATGTCATAGACGGCGCGTCAATCAGACGCCCGTTCTGAGAGTTATTGGCTTTTTTGTCCCAGGGGCCAGGTTGGTTTTTAAGTCAAAACCAACCCGACCGTACTCTAACTGCATCCAAACCTCGAGTGGAGTAATCCAAAAGGTCTGTCTCACTTAGAGGAATCCATCAAAGTTGACGGCACGTCAATCGGACGTCCGGAGCTCAGGTTATAATCGTTTCCGCTCCGAGGGCCCGGTTGCTTTCGTGTACGAACCAACCCGGCCAAACCCAAAGTACTCCAAAACCTTGAGTGTAATATAATGAAACGACCATCTCGTTCCAAGGATCGCATCTCCTCTGACGGTGCGTCGATCAGTGGTCTGCAGCCCATGTTATGGGAAAAATCCCGTGAGAGGTCCGAAAGTGGGGGTTTCGGGCCCGGACCGACCCGGCCCGAGACCCCCTGGGTCGGCCTGAACCCGGTCGATCCGTCCCAGGTCTGGGTCCAGTCCTCTTGGACGCAGCCCGGCCCGGCTGGCGCAGACTAGCCCGGCTTGGGCGGCCAGGTGGGTCGGCCGAAACGGCCGAGCGGTCAAGGGGTACGGGGGGGCGCGCTGCCCCCCGCTGTCTCAATTAATGTGGCCCCCACGTGGGGGGGGGGACACTGCTGTCCGGATAGCCGAGGTTTACGACCACTGGTTCCTCCCTTGTCCGGCCGGCCCACTCCGGCCGGCCGGCTGGTGCCGCCACAAGACCGGAAAGGGCTGGTCCCTCTGTTCCGATGCCGGCGGCCCGGAACCGGTGGTCGGTCCCCCCTACTCTGCCGTGGCTCGGAGCCGGCCGCGGCCTTGGTCCGTCCAGTGCGGCGCAATGGCGTTGCGCCCAACCACTGTGACCCCTCTCCGGCCGCGGTGCTTTGTGGTTCTCCGGCGCGGCGCGACGGTGCCTCGTCTTTAGTTCATCTTCAATGGGGCGGCGCGACGGCGCTGTGCTTCTCCCCATTTCCTTAAGAATTCTCGTGCGGTGCTTCGGCACCGCGTTGCCTTGCTCATGTCGCAACAATATCAAACAACCAAAAGGGGAGGAGAGTCGTCCATGTTCGTTCAGTCCGACCTCCTCCCATTATTGCGATAATAGGCGGCCCCAAATAGACGATAAGCCAATGATGAAGTAATCAGGAACAAATGAAATAATAATTCCCCTACCTCGAGCGTATTTTAATGGAAGTTCATCGCGGAATTGCACATCATGGAAGGAGAGGGTCGTTGACGTCGCGGTACACGACGTCACGTAGTCGACCTCTAAGGATTCGACGTTCTTCTTCGGAGATTGGTGCGCTCTTCGCGTTCTTCGCGTTCTTCGACGAAGAAGATGAAGATCTTCCAGACCTCTCTCTTTCTCCCAAAGTCCCAACACAACAAAACCCCAACAATAATAAAATAATATACCACTTATTTCATTACCCAAGTATTAAGTTTGAAATTCAAATTAATATAACCTAAGTCATATTAATGGAGGGTTATGGAAGGTTAGGGAAAATGAAGTGGTGGGGTTCGTGTGGGCCCCACCACTCTCATAACCTCCCATGGGAAGTTGGGTGGTTACCCTAATTTCCACTCAATGGATATTCCACTTAAAAGAAATAAAAAATTGTAACTCAATTTTTATTTTTAACTTCCACAAATTTTTAACAACTTCTCTCGTGAAAACGCAACTCCGGAAAAGGTGTTCCTAAGAAATTACCGGCACTGCGAATCTATCGGTTCCCTTGGAATTCAATTCTGAGCAACGGTTCAAAAGTTAGAAAAACCCGCTTGTTCGTTCACTGAACGTACCCGAGCTAAACTTCATATAGAAATTCCAGGCACACCGGACCTCGGAATCAAGTGCCGTCAGAAACCCCGTTCTTGTAAAATCCCAAAGAAAATTTAAGAAAAAATTTCCCTTGAATTTTACAGCTCTTTACAACCATCCCTTGGCCTATTGGAGGTGGGCTTGGGGAGTTGTGGCTCAGGCCCCAACGGGACAGGTCGTGACAATACTCCAATGGCCTAGTGGTCTCCCATCATCATAATGCTTAGTTAGTGTTCTATGTATTAATCCAGCTAGATGAGATCGGGATGAACCACTTACATATCATCTAGAGTACTAGAACTATTGATTCGACTTAGATACCATGGATTAACTTGTGCTCAAGTTCATGTTCTCACGTCACACATCTCACTACTTTCAAAAATCAATGCCAAAAAATTCAAGGAAATCACAATTTTACATAAAATAACCCATTTTTTATTTAACTCACACCAAAAAACTATTTTCAATATAATAAGAATCACTTACAAAATTCATAAATTTCCATTTTTACAAAACACAATAAATTCATACAATTGACCAACCAATTTCATGGGCTAAGCTCCATTTTAAGACTACACATAAACCAATTCCATTTTAAAATATGCTTCCCAACCATTAAAAAATTTACAATTTAACTAAAAGTGCACAAAAAAGTATCCAAAAATACCATAGTGACCCATTCCCTTTGAAAAAATCACTTTAAATACATTTTCACCTTATGTTCCTTGAGAAACACAATTTTCATCTTCCAAAAAAGGCCCAAAATCCCTTTCTAGAAACATCATAATGAAACACACACAAAATGTTACCATTTTCCCTTATAAAATCAATCTTCACCACATATATGTGCCAAAAAAAATTTAAAAATATATTTCCCACAACAACAAAAATTCATAGATCACATTTATAAAGACAATAAAGAAAATTAAAAGCATCTAAAATTGTTAAGTCAAGAACTACCTACCTCATATAAAGAAACTTCTGAAATATAGTGAAAAACCTAAATCGTACCTCAACCACACCCTGTGTAAGAAAGATCAACCCTAAAAAATCAATATCAAGACCAACATATTAGGATCTAACCCTAAAAATGGCACCCTATCTTATGGAGAAGAAAAAACCTAAAGAAGAAAAGTCAAAACCCTAGAGAAGAGGAGGAATCAAGGGAGAGAAAGACTTTCTTGGAGGTTTCTAGAATAATATAAGCCAAAAACACCCAAAGGAGGGAGCCCAAGGGAGAATAGAGGATGGGGAG
Organism: Viscum album; assembly: GCA_963277665.1. Lineage (NCBI taxonomy): Eukaryota > Viridiplantae > Streptophyta > Magnoliopsida > Santalales > Viscaceae > Viscum > Viscum album. The sequence goes on from OY728146.1 coordinate 370,438,962, forward strand.
GTGTGCCAAGGGATATTGAGGCTGTGAGGTTTGAGAAAAGGTGGAAAAGGGGGGTTAAAATCAAGGAGAGAGAAAAGAACCTCCAATTTTTAATGAGATGGAAAGCCACACGATTATTCTGCACGGTTTTTCAAATTGTGGGGTGACCGTGTGACTGCTTCTACCAATATATACACCTACCATGCGGTTCTTGGGCCAAGGTGCATGTTCATGTACTAGACATTCGGTAACTACTACCTTGACCAGTAGCTACTACATGATTACTTGGTAAGGGTGCATTGTTACTACTAACCGTGTGTTGACCGTGTACCATGGTCTTTCTATCCCAAAATTTTTATTTTTTCTCCAAAAAATCAATGAGAACCCAAGAGAATAATAGTTACCTAGGATAAAAGGAAGTAATACCCCAAAAATCAAACCTGTCACACAGAGTTCCCAATAGAATAAACAAGAACCTAACCAGAACCAGAATGAATATGAATTCAAAAACCCAGTTGTGATAATAAACGCGATTAAAAAATATTTTCATAATTAAATTAATCCATTTAAAACCCATCATCCCAACAGATAGGCGATAAATATAATAATATTTTAATAATAATATAAATATAATATTTTAGTTCAGTAAAACTCGGTCTTTCATGTAACACCAGCTATTGAAGGAACTCTATATTATGTGTAACACGATCCAAACATAGTGTCTTGTTTATTGAAAGCTAATATAAGTGTTGTGTGTAGCACAATATAATATTTTTATATATATAAAATAATATTAACATGTTGTATCCTGAAAAGAAATCCATCAAAGAATTTTAATTTATTCAAAATAATAATAATTTATAAAAACTTGAGGTGTTACATTCTACCCCCTTAAAATGAACCAAGCCCTATAAATTCATCTCAGTTATCAATGTTTTAAAACATGAAATTTCATTTCACAGAAACCCAAATTGTAAAAATTATTACAGAAACAACCTTTAAAAATGGATATTTGGAAACATAATAGTTACCCAATGTAACTCATAACTAGGATTACATATGTGAGAACATAGGTGGAAGGTGGAAACATGGACATGGAAGATAAATCTAACTATCAAGTTATGATGGAGATTGATACAGAACATGGTCAGGAAAATGTTAATGATCAAAAATCCACAAAACAAAGAGCCTTAAAAAGGTTCATTAATTTCATAAAAATAATGATAATGGAAAGCATTTTATTTTAATACCCTTTACCTAAATTTGAATTATTTTCATGAGAAGATATACTTACTTGATTCCCTTACCTTTCATAAGCACATATCACCCTTTGGTTTCACCTTGATCAATTTCCACTTCATCTCTTACTTCAAGAAATAAAGGTGATTTATTTATCCCCAAATCATTAATGGATCATAAGACCCATAGATAGACTAATAATTCATTCCCTCTATATTCAGGTATCATGAAAACAAAAATGGTTAGCACAAGATATTCAATATGAAAAAATCTTCATATGGTGAAGTAATATGTAAATAAAAAAACTCATCCAATGTTAAACTTAAACCATTCCATAAATGGTTATCCATATAACCATTCTGAAAGATAAAGTTAAAAATTTTAGAATGAAGTTCATTAAATTTCTCAAAATTAGATTAACATTGATCCCCCATATATCATAAAGAATATTTTGGTTGTCACATACCATACATGTGAATGCGTTCACCATGTATTCTCTTGAAACATGGTGGTAACATGAATTATCATAAAACCATATTGAAAATATGCATGTTTATTCATTCCTTACTTAGAAAATAGATTATTGGATATATTTCTTAGATCCAAAAACATTATAATATTCATTAATGATAATATAAACCACTTTGTAAACAAATCCTTTAGCAGTTCTAAGGTCATAAACACTATCTAATTTACTTTTTCCATATCAATCATCTCTTTATCCAAGAAAAACATGATTCTATTAATATTAAGAACACATTAAGTGTTACCTTCCCTTAATCAATATATCACATTTACATGAAATCAACTTTCTAGATCATCATAACCATTCAATATTTTTTTTCAAGTCCTTAATGAAAAATATATACTTCATGATTCATAAAACATAATTCTTTAATTCCAATACATATAACTTCAATTATCTAAATTTATTCTTAAACCATTACTTAGGCTTCATCACCTCATTTATTAATACCTCTTTCCTAGAATATGAAATATGATTCATGTTTTAAGGTTCTTAAACCTCAATTTAATCATTCCTCTTATATTTATTATGAAAAATATTATTATAAAATATCATACATTTCTCATTTCATTTGTGGTCTCTTTTTCTTCAGTAGTATAACCAATACTCATACCACATTTCTCATTCTATTCACAATATTTACACTTAGGATATATATTTTTATAATGATCATACTTTTCACATCTGAAACATTAAATGTTAACAATGTTCCTTCAAGTTCCCACCATTGACTAAAACGTGAAAGAATATTATGAGCAGCACTTTTTATAGAGGAAAACCACATAATCATGAAAATCATTTATAACATGTCTAAATCATGAAACCTAATTTTTTAATCTGTGAAACCTTAGTTTTTTTCCTATGTTATTAAATATACTCTTCTATTTAAATCATTCATGATGGTTTATAAAGATTTTTTTAATTCCCAAAGCATATACTCTGGGAGTGTTAAACCAGGTGTGTAGAAATGCCTATTATTATGCACCAGTTCCAGATCTACATCCACTTATAGTATATATATAGGGATGTAATTATAGGTAATCACTCTCTCTATCCTTTACCAAAATTCCCAAACATTTACCAATACTTTAACTCATCCTTAGACTTATCCTTAGAGATATCCCTAGAAATATCCTAAAAAATCCCTAGGGTTATCACTAAATTTTTCTCATCATTTATTCTAAAGTTTGAATAAAAATTTACTTTCATGTAAACTATATAAACCTAGGAATAACATGCATGAATATTACATCATTTTAGATGAATATTAAGCACATTACAAAATTACATTCCTGAGGACCATAATAGTTTAGTGTATTTGGAATTTTGGAACACGGTCTTATAACTTGGTGAAAGATCATCAAGGTTTACCATGAAGAGATTCCCATTTAGTACTCCTACTTAAAACCTTTCTTCATAACCTAGAGAAGGGATGCATAAGAAAGGGTGGGATCAGATTCTTAGAAAAGGTAAATAAAGGATATATATAAGAATAACAAGTACATAATGTTATAAAAACATGAGAATAACATTAAAAGATCATACCCTATATATAAAAGTTAATAAACATGAATCTTGGAATAAATATTGAAAGTTCATAAGACATGAATCATAATGAAATCAAATAACATGAGTCATGAGAGTATAACATTGGCATAATATATAGACTTGTGGCATACACATCAACTTAAAATAATGTGAACATGTATAAATAGAAAAAAAGTATACTCATTATATAAAGGACATGATATTGGGCCCTTAAATAAAATTATGAACATGCAACCGGGTCTACATATATCATTATAGAAATAAAAGACAGTCCCACGCATATCATTGTGAACATGTAATCAGGTTCACGCATAACATTTTCAACATGTAACCAGGTTCCCAAATAACATTTTGAACATGTAATAAGGTTCATGAATAACATTATTAACATGTAATTAGTTTCATCCATAAACTTATGGATTTGAAACCAGGTCAATGCATAATATTGTGAACATCTAATTAGGTTCACATGTAACATTGTTAACATGTAATCAGGTTCACACATAAATATAAATACATTCAACCAGGTCCATGTATAACATTGTGAACATTTAATCAGGTTCACACATAACATTTTGAACATGTAATAAGGTTGAATCATAACATTTTTAAAATTTAATCAGGTGTACACATAACATATATGCTCATGAATCATCCATCATTATCCAATTCATTAGGGGAGATATAGGTCCCACCCGTCGCATAATGAAATCATTCATATGTGTCCAAAATATTACAAACTTTCAAAAAATCATAACCCAATAAATGAAATGGGTAGTATAAACACATTATCCAATCAAAACCTCTTGTAAAAGAGAGGTTTCATAATCATTTAAAAATAGAATAACTCGTGAAAGGAAGTGAGTTTCATAAGCATTTTATTATGGTATAACCCATAGAAGAGAAACGGGTTTCATAAGAAACATGTCAACCTAAACATAAACCATTCGAAGAAATAATATTAATGGTGTCCTTGAGCCATATCCCTAATAAATCATAAACTATATCAAAGGTTTTTATCTTATATGGTGGAGTATTTTGAAAGATCACTTGGAGCATTTCTTAAGGGAAATAACCTTACTTTGAAAATCACTTTTTAAAACATAAAAAATTTACAAAATAATTTACTTTGAAAAAAATTTGAAAATTTATAAATTAATATTTAAAAATAATTTAAAAATTTTCTTTTAGAAAATATCCTTTTCTCTTTGAAAATGATATTTACAAAATAAAACATTTTTAAAACTATTTTTTTAAAACAACCTTGAAAACTTATAAAGGAATATTTGAAAAAAAAATCAACGCTTTAGAAAAAAAATATTTTTTTCCATTAAAATTAACATAAAATATAATTTAAAAACCTTTTTTTAAAACATTTTCTAAAAAACATGGTTTTTGAATAAAACATATTTCCTGCCGAAGAGAGAGATAACGTTGGATTTTCTTGAAAACATTTTCTTAATCATATTAAATACCAAATAGTGGGAATGTATCATCCCGGGTAATTGAAGAATAAGATATTTTCATATTCATTAATATTTGTGTATTAAATATTAATTTTATTTTAAAGGGGTTGCTATGTTCGATAGCGTACCTGATACGCACCAATGAGTATCTTTGGAATTTTGTGTTGCACACTAATAATATAATATTATTATTTTAAATGGTAGTTAACTCCTAGCTATTGTATTGGTGGGAATGAACAAAACTAACTAAAATATCATTATACATGATTGTTAAATGTATTTACATTATCCAATAAAAAGTTAGAGGCCTAAAATGGGAATGAATCTAATTTTAAGCATAATTTACATTAAAAGGTCGATTTACTGCCTTTTATTGGAGATACCTCTTTAAATATATTTTTGGTTACATTAATACATTATATATGAACAAATAAAATCCTTATTTATAATGGGAACATCAAAATTTACTTTGTGTAATTTTTTAGAATTTTTATGATAAAGTTCATTTTTTTAATGAATAGTGAAAAATATTGTATTTTAATTCAAAAGTGCCTTTTAATATAATTTATTTATATGCTTAGATTATCTTTTTAATTGATTTTAAAGTGAAATTAAAATATGTTTTTACAATTTAATCCAATTTTGGTCATTGGAATTAATTTCACTTTGAAATTGGACATAAACAAGAATCAATCTTTTGATAGTTATTGTTTCTTAAAAACACGCTATTTGTTTTGATAACGAGAATTAATTTTAAAATTAATTAATACCAATTCTATGTATTGAATTTGTAAAAATAGACATCATTTTTGATTTCAGAATATCAAATATAGCTTAGGCTGAATTTTTGGTATTTTTTTGAAAAACTTCAATTTTTGATGAATAGTGAAACCACTTAGTGGTAGTTAAAAAACTGACTTCTTCATTTAAATAAAATTTTACCACTTCTGTGAATTGAATTTAGAAAATCCGACATACATGGTTGTTATAAAGAAGTAAAATGTGGTTTATTAAGATAAAAATAATTGTTGTTGAATAGTAACTTTTGACATTTATTTACCGCTGTTAAAGGTAAATAGGGTAATTCAAGGTAAAAATAATATTATAATGCTTCAAAATTACCTTAACACTTGTCCAAAACTTATTAGTTGAGTCATTAACAACCATGATCGTCTTTGGGTCTATTTGGGGACCCCATTGAGCCACATGGGAGTGAAAATGACAATTTAGATTAATTAATTTAATGTGAAGACAAAATTGACATTAACAAACATCTTTTAGTAATGAATTTTTATATGGTTTTATATAAGTCTTATTTTAAAATAAAAATATTATTTGGAAAGATAACAAGATTTTCTACATCATGGATTTTTTTTTAATTTTTATACATCAAATTAATTAAATTATTTATGACACAATAATGATGTCGTATTTACCTCATTAATAAATGATTTAAATAAATAAGATTATAATGATTAAATTGTTATCCAAAACATGTCCAATTCTGATTGGATGATTTTATTCCATATATTAGTCATCTTATATTCAACCGTAATGATTTTTGGACAATTATAAACTGAATATCATTATATTATAGAATAATATTTTCACACTTTCCTAAAGAGCCCCTCCTCTCCCTTATAAAAGGAGACCACTTATAACCAATTACTCACACCTCTCAAGCCATTTGGCTCATCCAAACTCTTCCCAATTACACTCCCTAAATCCCTCTACTCCTCCTAAAAGCCTTACCTTTGGCAGAAGGCACTTCAACACGTCCTTTGGTTCAAACCAAAGGGAGTTACCCAAATTGAAGGTAACAGTTTCTCTTAAATTGTTTTCTTTTATTTTACTTCTCCAACCATAAACACTTTTTATTTCCTTTATTTTGTAACAAAACCAGTATCCTCAATATACTAGGATGTTGTTATGAGAAATATTCTAACTACACTTACACACAACTCCATCTAATGGATGAAGAGCATAATGTTTCTTTGGGTGGCAAACTAACGCCTCACAAAACGATGATTGTTCAATTACATCTTACCACCTCTCATGGTGGCCATTATGATGGAACTGAATTTATATATGATATATATTATTTTTATGATTTCCTTATTATTCTGTACTTCCCAATTATATCAAGACTTTATGGTTTCATAGTGGGTAAATACGATAATCTCATTTGAGGTAGTGCGGACTACCGCCCCCTTAAAGTGATGTGACTCGTTAAGGCCTTATATGGGATGTGTAAAGGATAGAGTGAATGATATTATATATGATATTATACTGGAATTATAATATATATATATATATGTATCATTATGTTTTATTTCCATTAAAATAAGAAATAGAAATGAAAGTAGTGTTCATGTGTACGTACGACTTACTGTCTCCATGAACGGTGCATTTCATTTATTACCTCCAAATGTTATGTACTATTATAAATACATGTATATAATGAATATATATGATATATATGATATTTATATCATGAATATCATTATGGATATAATGGACTATTGACCACATGGAAAACTTGTAAATTTGAGGTGTTCATTTTTTACTCAAGTACCAAATATTGACAAAATGAACCTTATTAACTTAAATGATTAAATAATGTTTAAAACATGGTAATAAGTTATATAAAATGAATAATAAACTTGAAAAGGGTTCTTAATAAAATAGAAATTAACTTTACTTTATTATTCAGGAGATTAAAGAACAATCGAGTCAAGTTGGACGTGAGGTAAGGGACTTCATCTCAATCTCCTTTCATTGAGGAATATTTTGTTTTAATACACGACTTTCTTTTATACGCTGTATAAACTCCCTTGAATTTTCAAAGGGAATATTTTTCTATGAAGCGTTTTACTAAACGAAAAAAAGTAATGTTTCTTTTAACGAATGCGGTGACAATGACCTTTCCGCCACCGCGAGTATTATTTGATCTTTGGCTTCCTCAATAGGTCATAATGTTTTTAAAAGAAAATAAATACCATATAATCTTTTACATATTTTTGGTTTTGAAAATGGATTTGCGATGTCAATATATTTAAGTGATATATTGTGATTGAAATGTAGAAATGTTTTCTTTCCTTTATATTTGTTTCATTTATTATGATTTTATAATGGTACTTGGACATTTTACGGGTGGTTACGTGATAAACCAAATGACGGGTGGTGCTGTGAATACTAGGATGGGTGGTTACGTTATAACCTCCAATGCATTGGGTATGGAAGTCGGTCATATGGCTATTCAATTTAGTGATTTGTGTGGAAGTCGACCGTATGGTTATTCCATTTAAGTATGTTTATGTCCCAAGTTACCTTTATATGTTATGTGTTCTTTATATGGGTTTTATGGTAATATTTTGGTTACAAAATGGTAAGTAATGAAATTTTATTCAGTGAAGAGTATTTACTTCTTCAAAAAAGGTGAAAAGTATTACTTATGATAAAGTATTCACGGTTTATTTGTTGTTTTGAAAAACTAACAGTTTTCCTTCTTTGTGTATCCCTTACTGAGCTTTATATGATCATCCCAAGTTTTTTGAAATGTTTTTCATAGGAAATAATGTGGAATATGGTCAAGGATGGAATCAAGGAAAATTTTAGCTGTCTTAAGCATGGAACTAGACATGACTCTTTTTTTCAAGAGTTCATGTTTTGTAAAAAAATGGATACTGGGTAGAAGTGTCTACTTTGTAATATTTTGAAATGTAATAGTTATGTCCTAACTCTCTAAAACTCTAATCCTGAAAATATCCTCAACATGAATTATTCATTTAATTCAATATTATGTAAGTTTTAAGGTCAGGTCCTTATATTTGGTTTCATAGGTCGGTTTAGATAACTTTAAGAGTTAGGGTATTGATAAATTAATATCCATAAAGTAATTTATGTTAATATTGATATCAAATAGCATTTACAGATTACCATGTTGCTTCGCCTAAGATATTTTTTTGTTCAGAATGGTTTTCTGCAGAGGAAACAGGGCAGCTATGTTGGGACAACATCAGGAGGAATACAACCTTCCAAATCAGCAACCTGAGATGGTCGGAATCAGAATTGAATAGTTTGTTGCAGTGATGGCACAATTGACTCAGGTGATAAATGGAGGTGGTATCCATGCACGAGATCAGCCAGATCAACCACAGAGGAACCTGTCAGTAGTGGAACATTTCATGAGGCAACATCCCCCATCATTCAGAGGATCATCTGACCCTGAGCTAACTTAAGGGTGGATTAAATCACTGGAGAAGATTTTTGATGTCATGGGTTGTTCAGAACATCAAAAGGTTAGTCTCGCTGTTTACGGTTTTGAAGGTGAAGCTGATCGGTGGTGGTCGATGGTGAAAAATATCAGGGATAGTGAGGAGATTGATTCTCTTGATTGGGATGAATTCAATGGTATGTTTCTGGAAAAATGTTTTCCTAAGGTGGTTCGTCTTAGGATGGAAAAACAATTCCTAGAATTAAGGAAGGAGGATGACTTAGTGGCTGCTTATGAAGCAAAGTTTACTCAACTGGAAAGGTATGCACCAAATTTCATCTGATATCTTGATAGTAAGATAAATCGATTTTACTTGGGACTGAAGCCACGATATCAAAGAGCGTTAGTCTCTTGTGAGTTCAAAAGTTATGAAAAACTTGTTCGATGTACGGAGAAGGTGGAAAATTGAGTTTGTCGATGATCAAGTGTTCTTTGAAAAACAATAGAATAAGAGGTCCAGTTGGCAGGTAAAGGGGAAGAATTCATCAAAGAATCCTGGAGGTAAGATAACTAAATATCCATCTTGTGAGAAGTGTGGTAAAAATCATCCTGGAGAATGTTTATCAAAGATTGGAAAGTGCTTCCAGTGTGGTAAATCTAGTCATATTGCTCGTAACTATATGGAAGATGAACAAGAAGACAATGAAAATTCATCAGTAAGATGTTTTAAGTGTAACAAAATGGGTCATTAAGGAAATGAGTGTCCATTAAAGAACTCAACTAAGGGAAAGCAATTGGACTAAAAGCAGAAAGGGGTGGTGAAATCCATCGCAACTACTTCAGCAGATGTTGGGACATCAAATGACGTAGTATCAGGTACATTGTTTGTTTATTCAGATTATGCCAATGTGTTGTTTGATTCAGGGTCTACACACTCTTTCATTTCTGAGAAATTTTCTAGTAAATTGGGAATTCCATATCATTATATGAATACCGAACTTATGGTAAAAACACCTGGAGGAAATTTTGATACAAAAAGAAAACCTAAGAACATTCTTGTCCTTGTGTGTGGAAAGAATATACCTTCAAACCATATTGTATTGCCACTAATAGAGTTTGATGTTATTTTGGGAATGTATTGGATTTCTTTTTATCATTATAAGATTGACTGCAGAGGTAAAGAGGATTCTTTTCAGAAAGATTTTCAGTTTGTGTACAAGAATGAACCCTTTTTTATAACATATCAAGAAGGTGAGAAACTAGTAAAAAATGGAAATGAATGTTACCTTGAACATATTGTTGAAAATAATGGAACTATTCAGATTAATGATGTGCCAGAGGTAAATGAGTACCTTGATGTTTTTTCTGATGAGTTTCTTGGAATTATACCTGATCGTGAAGTTGAATTTACTGTTGACTTAGTTCCTGATGCTAAGACAATTTAAAAACCCCCTTATCGAATGGCTCAAATTGAACTTTTAGAGTTAAAGAATCAATTGCAGGAGTTATTAGATAAAGGTTTTATTCGACCTAGCACATCACCATTAGGTGCTCCTGTATTATTTGTTAAAAAGAAATATGGTTCAATGAGACTTTTCATTGATTATAACGCATTGAATAACATCATTGTTAACAATAAGTATCTTTTGCCTCATATCGATGATTTGTTTGATCAGCTCCAGGGAACTCAGTATTTTTTGAATATTGAATTGAGGTCGTCGTACCATCAGTTGAATGTAAAAGAATCAGACGTTTCAAAAACCGTGTTTTGTACTAGATATGGCCATTATGAATTTTTAGTTATGCCTTTTGGGTTAACCAATGCACCTGCTATATTCATGGATCATATGAATAGAATTTTCCGTGAGTTCTTGGATAAGTTTGTGGTTGTGTTTATTGATGATATTTTGGTTTATTCCAAAAGTAAGGAGGAACATGAAAGTCATTTAAGGGTTGTCTTGAAAACATTAAAAGAAAAGAAAATTTATGGGAAATTCAGCAAGTGTGAGTTTTGGTTACAACAAATTTCATTCCTTGGTCACATTGTTTCAAAAAATGGCATAACTGTTGATCCTGCTAAAACAAAGGTTGTTGAAGAATGGCCAAGACCGATAAATATAACCGAGATTCGTAGTTTTCTTGGTTTGGCAGGTTATTATCGAAGGTTTGTTGAATGTTTTCCACGATTATCTAGTCCAATGACTTAGTTAACTCAAAAAGGTGTTAATTTCATCTGGACAAAAGAATTTGATGATTGTTTTCAGGAATTGAAAAGAAAATTGGTGAATGCTCCAGTTTTGGCACTGCCTTCCAGAAAGGGTGAGTTTTTTATCTACAGTGATGCTTCATTGAAAGGAATGGGTTGTGTCCTAATGCAAAATGATCAGGTAATTGCTTATGCTTCACATCAGTTGAAACCTCATGAGTTAAAATTACCCTACACGTGATTTGGAATTAGCTGTTGTTGTTTCTGCTTTAAAATTTTGGAGGAATAATTTGTATGGAGTAAAATGTGAAATATATACTGATCACAAAATATTAAAGTATATATTCACTCAAAAAGAACTGAACATGAGACATAGGAGATGGATAGAGTTAATCAAGGATTATGATTTCATGATCCATTACCATCCGGGAAAAGCAAATAAAGTGGCCAATTCTTTGAGTTGAAAAAGTAATGTCTCATTAACCATGATATGTTTGGAACAAGATCCTTTGGTTTTTTGATTTGATTAAATTTTTAATAGAAGTTGTTAGTACTGAAAATTATTTTTTTTTGTTTTAGGTGTCAGCGAGATCATATCTATCAGACAGAATAAAGAAAGCACAGAAGGAAGACAGTGAGTTGCAAAATAGGTAGAGTTGGTTCAGAAGGGTAAGTTGCCTGAATTTAACATTGATAAGGATTGTGTTTTGAGGTTTGCAAAGAGATTATATGTTCCTTGTGATTCATAGTTGAAGAATGAGTTATTATGTGAAGCTCATAGTTCTCTGTTTTCAGTTCATCTTGGCAGTACTAAGATGTACAGAGATCTTCGGGAGTATTACTGGTGGGATGGAATGAAAAGATATATTGCTGATTTTACTTTGAAGTGTTTGACTTGTCAGTAAGTTAAATCAGAGCGACAGTTACCGAAAGGAATGCTTTAGCCTTTAACAGTTCCAGAATAGAAATGGGAAAATATATCCATGGACTTCGTTGTGGGATTACCAAAGACATCTCGAGGTAATAATACAATCTGGGTTATAGTTGATCGATTGACTAAATCTGGTCATTTCCTTCCTATTAGATATACTTTGTATCTATATCAAATTTCTTGGTTTCATATTAAAGAGATAGTCAGGTTGCATAGTGTTCCCCTCTCCATTGTATCTGATCGTGATCTCAGGTTTACTTCTAACTTTTAGAAAGGCCTTGAGAAGTCATTGGGTACTAAATTAAATTTTAGTACAAATTTTCATCCTCAATCAGATGGGAAATCAGAATGAACAATTCAGACATTGGAGGATATGTTATGTTCTTGCTCGATGAATTATCAGGGAATTTGGGACCAACATCTTTCTTTGGTTGAATTTTCTTATAATAATAGTTTTCATTCCAGTATACAGATGGATCCATTTGAGGCATCATATTTAAAGCGTTGTCGAACTCCAGCTTTTTGGGATGAAGTAGGTGAAAGGAAGCTTATGGGACCAGAACTGGTAGATGATATGGCAGAGAAAGTTCATTTGATTGAGAAACACATGAGAAAAGCTCAGAGTAGATAGAAAAGTTGTGTAGATAACCGGAGGAAGGATATTTCTTTTGAGGTAGGTGATCATGTCTTTCTCAAAGTTTCTCCATGGAAAAGTTTGATGCGTTTTGGTAAGAAGGGAAAGTTGAGTCTGAGGTTCATTGGACCTTATGAAATCCTGGATAAGGTTGGATCAGTTGCATACAGAGTAGCTTTACCTCCAAGTTTATCCTAGGTACACAATGTTTTTCATGTTTCGATGTTGAGAAAGTGTATGCCAGATCCATCTCATGTTTTGATCCCAGAGGTAGTTTAGTTGGAAGAGAATCTCTCTTATGAAAAACCACTAGTCAAGATTCTTGATCATAGAGAGAAATTGTTGTGGAATAAGGTAATTCACCTGGTAAAGTTTTTTTGGAAAAATCATATAGTTGAAGAGGCAATGTGGGAATCTGAAAATGCTATGAGGGATAAATACCCCCACTTATTTTGATAAGTGAATAAAAATTGCGGGGACGCAATTTCCAAAAGGAGGGAAGGATGTAACATCCCAGGTAAATGAAGAATAAGATATTTTCATATTCATTAATATTTGTGAATTAAATATTAATTTTACTTTAAAGGGGTTGCTATGTTCGATAGTGTGCCTGATACGCAACAACGAGTTTCTTTGGAATCTTAGGTTGCACACTAATATTATAATATTATTATTTTAAATGGTAGTTAACTCCTAGCCATTGTATTGGCGGGAATGAATGAAACAAACTACAATATAATTATACATGATTTTTAAATGTATTTACATTATTCAATGAAAACTTAGAGGGTTAAAATGTCAATGAATCTAATTTTAAGCATAATTTAAATTAAACGGCCGATTTACCGCCTTTTATTAGTGAACCCTATTTAAATATAGTTTTGGTTACTTTAATACATTCTATATGACCAAATAAAATCCTTCTTTAGAATGGGGACATCAAAATTTACTATGTGTAAATTTTTGGAATTTTTCTGATAAAGTTCATTTTTTTAATGAATAGTGAAAAATATTGTATTTTAATTCAAAAGTGCCTTTTAATGTAATTTATTTATATGGTTAGATTATCTTTTTAATTGGTTTTAAAGTGAAATTAAAATATATTTTTACCATTTAATCCAATGTTGGTCATTGTAATTAATTTCACTTTGAAGTTGGACATAAACCAGTATCAATGTTTTGATAGTTATTGTTTTTCAAAAACACGCTATTTGTTTTGTTAATAAGAATTAATTTTAAAATTAATTAATTCCACTTAAATGATTTGAATTTGGAAAAATAGACATTATTTTTTAATTCTAAATATCAAATATAGCTTAGGCTGAATTTTTTCAATTTTTCTGAAAAACTTCAATTTTTGATGAATAGTGAAACCACTTAGTGGTAGTTAAAAAACTGACTAGTTCATTCAAATGAAATTTTACCACTTCTGTGAATTGAATTTTGAAAATCTGACATAAATTGTTTTTATAAATAAGTAAAATGTGGTTCATTAAGATGAAAATAATTTTGGTGAATGGTAACTTTTTGTCTTTTATTTACCGCGGTTAAAGGTAAATAGGGTAATTCATTGTAAAAATAATATTATAATAATTCAAAATTAAATTAACACTTGTCCAAACCACGTTTTTTGAGTCATTAACGACCATGGCCATCTTGGGGTCTATTTTTGGACCCCATTGAGCCACCTGGGAGTGAAAATGACAATTTAGATTAATTAATTTAATGTGAAGACAAAATTGACATTAACAAAAATCTTTTAGTAATTAATTTTTATATGGTGTTATATAAGTCCTAATTTCGACTAAAAATATTATTTAGAAAGCTAAAACATTTTCATACATCATGGTATTTTTTTTATAATTTTTAGACATCAAATTAATTAAATTATTTATGACACAATAATGATGCAGTATTTACCTCATTAATAAATGATTTAAATAAATAAGATTATAACGATTATATTGTTATCCAAAACATGTCCAATTATGATTGGATTATTTTATTTAGAATATGAGTCATATTATCTTCGACCTTAATGATTTTTGGACCATTATAAACCGAATATCATTATATTATAGAATAATATTTTCACACTTTCCTAAAGAGCCCCTCCTCTCCCTTATAAAAGGAGACCACTTCTAACCAATTCCTCACACCTCTAAAGCCATTTGTATCATCCAAAATCTCCCTAATTACACTACCTACATCCCTATCCTCCTTATAAAAGCATTACCTTAGGCATAAGGAACTTCAAGAAGTCTTTTGGTTCAAACCAAAGGGAGTTACCCAAATTAAAGGTAACGGTTTCTCTTAAATTGTATTCTTTTATTTTACTTCTCCAACCCCTAAACTCTTTTTATTTCCTTTCTTTTGTAACAACACCAGTATAATAAATATACTAGTATGTTTTTATTAGAAATATTCTAACTAAACTTACACACAACTCCATCTAATTGATGAATAACATAATGTTTCTGTGGATGGAAAACTAACGCCTCACGGAATGATGATTGTTCAATTACATCTTACCGCTTCTCATGGTGGAAATTATGATGGGACTGTATTTATATATGATATATATTATGTTTATGATTTCCTTATGATTCTGTACTTCCCAATTATGTCAAGCCTTTATGGTTTCATAGTGGGTAAATATGGTAATCTCATTTGAGGAAGTGCGGACTACTGCCCCCTTAAAGTGATGTGACTCATTAATGCCTTATGTGGGATGTATAAAGGATAGAGTTAATGATATTATATATGATATTATACTAGAATTATAATATATCTATGTATAATTATGTTTTAATTCCATTAAAATAATAAATAGAAATGAGAGTAACGTTCATGTGTACGTACAGCTTACCGTCTCCATGAACGGTGCATTTCATTTATTACCTCCAAATGTTATGTACTATTATAAATACATGTATACACTGAATATATATGATATATATGATATTTAAATCATGAATATAATTCGGGATATAATGGACTATTGACCACATGGACAACTTGTAAATATAAGGTGTTCATTGTTGACTCAAGTACCAAATATCGACAAAATGAGCGTTATTAACTTAAATGATTACAAAATGTTTATAACGTGGTAATAAGTTATATAAAAGGAATAATAAGCTTGAAAAAGGTTATTAAGAATGTATAAATTAACTTTATTTTATTATTCAGTATATTAAATAATGATCGAGTCAATTCGGACGCGAGGTAAGGGACTTCATCTCAATCTCCTTTCATTGATGCATATTTTGTTTTAATACATGACTTTCTTTTATACATTGTATAAACACCCTTGACATTTAAAAGGGGATCTTTTTCTATGAAGCATTTTACTAAACGACAAAAAGGAATGTTTCTTTTAATTAAAGCAGTGACAAAGACCTTTCTGCCGCTGCGAGTATTATTTGATCTTTGGCTTCCTTAACAAACTGTAATGTTTTTAAAAGAAAATAAATACCATATACTCTTTTACATATTTTTTGTATTGAAAATGGTTTTGAAAATTTATTTTCTATGTCAATATGTTTAAGTGATATATTGTGATTGAAATGTGGAAATTTTTTCTTTCCTCTATTTTTGTTTCATGTCTTATGATTTTATAATGGTACTTGGACATTTGACTGGTGGTTACGTGATAAACCAAATGATGGGTGGTGCCGTGAATACCAGGATGGGTGGTTACGTTATAACCTCCAATGCATTGGGTATGGAAGTCGGCCGTATGGCTATTCTATTTAGTGATATGTGTGGAAGTCGACCGTATGGTTATTCCATTTAAGTATGTTTATGTCCCAATTTATCTTTATATGTTATGTGTTCTTTATATGGGTTTTATGGTAATATTTTGGTTACAAAGGGTTAAGTAATTATATTTTATTCAGTGAAGAGTATTTAATTCTTCAAAAAAGGTGAAAAGTATTACGTATGATAAAGTATTCATGGTTTATTTTTTGTTTTGAAAATCTAACAGTTTTCCTTCTTTGTGTATCCCTTACTGAGCTTTATATGCTCATCCCAAGTTTTTGAAATGTTTTTCATAGGACATAATGTGGAATAGGGTCAAGGATGAAATCAAGGAAATTATTTCTGTCTTAAACATGGAAATAGACATGACTTTTTTTTCAAGGGTACATGTTTTGTTAAAAAAATGGATACTCAGTAGAAGTGTCGACTTTGTAATATTTTGAAATGTAATAGTTATGGCCTAAATCTCTAAAACTCTAAGCTGGAAAAGATCCTCAACGTGAATTATTCATTTAATTCAATATTATGTAAGGTTTAAGGTCAGGTACTTATAGGGAAAATGGTACCCATACATGAAGATATCAGGAATAAATATAGGAAAGTAAAATTCATGAGATTTATTGAGATATGGATCATAATATTTCATCAACTGAAGTATAACTATAAACAATCATGAAAAATTGTGAGATTGTAGCAATAAACTCTTACCAATTTGGTAACTTAAAATCATCATCACAATGAGAGAATATAATTAAATGAAAATTAAAATATCATTACAATAATTAGATTCATGTTACAACATGTAAAAGGGTAGTATATATACCTTGTAAAATAATATATGTGCCTAATACAACATGTGTCTCAAAGAAGGAAAATTGAGACGAAATTACTTTACCAATTTGGTAATTTTTGAACCGTAGAACCCATAAAATAGAGACAATAAAATGGATATTTAAATAACCATAAATTTAAGGATAATAATAATATCATACATTAATGGTTATTATATACACCAAAAAAATGAGTGGTGAATATTCCATAAGTCCAATAGAAATACAAGTGAGACTATAAATTCCCTTAATACTTGAGTAATAGTGAGATCCATGAAATAATAACATAAATTGAAACTTTTAATATAATTAAATAAATTAAATTCATGATATAACATGTCATATGGAATTTTATACACCAAAAAGAAGGACTAAGTGGTGAATAGAGCATATATCTCATAAAAAATAAAAGTGAGACGAGAAAAACCCTACCCTAAGTATTGGATTTCTTTGTACACGTTCAAACCTCCTATATAATAAATATAAGTTTATTATAAATCTAAAAATATATTATTATATATATTTCCATATATGATTTTATTATAACTTTTTATTACCTGTTTATTAAAAATTCCATGTTAGAGTTATGTTTCAGGAAATATCTGCTTTGTTTTTTATATTTGTTTTTATTTGTTATTTTTTCCCGTTTCATTGATAATTATTTTCATATCTCTAGAATTTAAACTAATATATAAATATTATATATATTATTTATATATTTATTTTATAGTAATCTATAAAATATGTAAACAGAAAATGAGATACATCATTCATGGAGATGGTAGGTCGTACATAGGCATGAACGTTGTTTCTATTTTCTTATCATATTGAAAGAAAGTAAGTAAATGATATATATGAATATATATAAATTATAATTATGGAATAATTATTATTCCATATAAATCACATATTTTTATTAAACTCATCCTTAATACATTCCACGTAAATCATGAAAGAATCATATCACTTTGAGGAGACGGTAGTCCACACATCAACAAATGAAGTTTTCATATTCCCACAAAATGTAAAGAATGAACATGTGTGTTATATAATATTTTTAGAAGAATAATAAAATCATAAATATCATATATATATATATAATATAAAAATATTAATTACATCATTATTTCCAACCATGATAGGTGGTAATGGAATAATGAATGACTTTTATCTGTGAGGCGGTGGTTTATCGTACACACGAATGATGATTGCATATACCATTTGATGTAAGTGTGTGTAGGTGTAGCTAAAACCCTTAACATAACAAAAAATAAGTATATTTATAATATTGAGGTTATTATATAATCATTTTATAATAATAATTGAATGGGTTGAGAAATAAATAAACAAGATGGATCATTGAATAATGTTACCTCCTCTTTAGGTAAATCCATTTGGTTTGCACCGAAGGACTTCTTGGTTTTCTTTCTTCCAAAAGTGAGTGTTATAGGATGATAGGATTATTTTTATATGATTATTGGGGTAGGATTTTCATGAGACAAATATATTGATAGGTGTGAATAAGTGAGGGTGAGTTCCCTTCTATATTGTAGGAGGAGTGGCATTCTTGTAAATATAAAAAGGAAAACACTATTACAAGGTCTCTCTTGCTTAATGTGCCTCAAATAATGGTCCATATTCTATAAAAGGGAGGATATGGTGAAAATATATCAATAAAATGTGTCTTTTATGGTTTCTAGGTCATTTATCCCCTTAATATTAATGTTTAACCACTATGTAAACTCATTTTTACCTTAACCATTATATTTCATTTTAATTGATTTCACTACTATTTTGGTAAAGAAAATAATATGACATTAATATAAAGTATAAATTATTCTATTTAAAAATATGGAAACAATTTTTTTAAATTAAAATCATAGAAGTGGTGGAAACTAATATCAAATTAATCCCGAAGACCGGATGTAAAAGAGGGGTTTTAAAGTGAAAATGTTAAAAAGTTCGCTAAGTTTTTATATAAAATATCAATGTGAGATTGACTTAAATGAAATAAAATGTATAAATATATGTATAATTTATCTCAATATAGCTTAAAAAATTTTAAAATATAATTTTACTAGATAAATAAATAAGAAGAAAATGCAATTTTTAATTAAAATTCAGAGTTTTTTACTACTCATCCAAAAAATAAACTTCTCAGAAAAATACCAAAAAATTACACATATTAAATTTTGATATTAAAATTTCAAAAATTAAGTTTATTCTTTAAATTATAAATTATAAAAGTATCAAAATTTAGTTTTAATACAATTCTATCATTAAAAGGTAGTAAAAATTCCTCTTAGAAAAATACATCCTTTTATGCATAAAATTGTATTTAATCTTATCTCTTATATATAAAATATATAAGATGAATATTAAATATTTGATTTATTATATAATATATAAATTAAATTAAAATCATTCCTAAAAAGTGGTTTTTTTAATTTAATTAGAAAAACATGTTTGTGCATAGAAAATACTTTTTCAAAAAAAATATTCTTTGTTTTCAAATAGTTCCTACTCTGGTTTATAATTAGTTCGTTACCAAAGAATTCATTTTATAAACATGTATAAAATATTTTTTTTATAATTTATTTAATCTAAATCATACCTACCATCCCAATGGCTTGATGATAACTATAATATTTTTTAATAATATAAGTAGTGTATTGTAGTTTGGTAAAACTTGGTATTGCATGTAACATCAGCTATCGATGGAACTCGGCATTGTGTGTGACATAATAATAACATAGTGTTGTGTTTACTGAAAGATGATATTTGTTTTCATGTAGAAAAATATAATCTTTGTTTTTCTTATAAAGAAATTATAACAAGGTGTACTATGTAATTGAATTCGTCAAATAATTTTAATTTATTCAAAAAACATTATTCATAAAAACTCAATGTTTATAAGATGTTATGTGGATAAAATCACTGATATGAATTACACATTTTATATGTGTCATTGGATATCCCTATACGTAATATCATGTATTAGTCCTTATAATTTATATTATTTTTAATGTATATCATCAATAGTGTACTTTGATGTATCAGTGAAATCCATGATGGCATATGCTTGTGGTGAAGTAACATACGTTTGGTGCATAGTAAGTGATATGAAATTGATTGAATAAGTACAGAAAGGATGTATTCCTAACAAGTTAATTAAAGATGATTTATATTTCCCTTTTATTGAAATTTAATTGTCTAATTAAATACATATCCATGGTAGTTCATCGACGAGTTCATTTTAGAGAGTCAATGATATATTAATAAAGAATATAGGTTGATGACCCAAAGCTTTAAGACCTACCTAATTAGATATCGAGAAAAAGGAATTATATTGTATAGTAGTTCTTATAGGAAGGTTGTTTGTAATTATAGAATTAACTTATTTCTCAATGGGTGTCTTGATGTGTTACTCGGCGTTGATCTTGGACTTTAGGTAAGTTCACTTAATTCCACTGAGAAACAAGCCTAAGGGTTCACAGACAAAGTGTATCCAAAATATCATTAAATATTATCGAATTTAATATTAATAATAAATATTATTCTCAGTTTGTGTAATAATAATTAATCAATTATCATTGATCACATAAATTCCCCACTAGATATTCAAGTTTAAAATATGTGAGTTGAATACTAAAATAAATATTTATTCATGAGTCTCATTAATAAAATATTTATTTATCTCTTATATACTATTCACAAGTTAATAAATAAATATTTATCTATTCACCAATTTAGTGAATATTTTAAAATAAATATTTATTTAGTTAAATTAATACTAAAATAAATATTTATTCATGATTTTAGTAAATATAATATTTATTTATTTATTTATTTAATGTATTATATATTTATCTAAATAAATATTTTATTATTCAAGGTTCAATAAATGTCAAGGAGGATTCATAGGGCGGGTTAAAGGATCAATAGAATAATATAATAATCCCTAATTTTAGTGAATGTCCTGATAATATAATGATAATAATAATATTATTATTTATCATGGGGTTTTACCTAGAATAAACAATAAAATAAAGGGCCTTTGAAAAAATATCAATTGTTAAACCCTAAATATTTAATATATATTTTATCATTTCTGATATATATATTTGTTGTATATAATTTATCCTCTCTAGATAATTCTATCAAGTACTAAATATAAAATAATCTTCCCTACCTCACAAGAATAAGAGAAAACATGAGAGATTTATTTGTGTGGTCAATGGAGAATAAAATGAGGTACTTAGTTCCTCTAATAAATCACTCAAAATACTAATAATATTTTTTAGAGATTCATGGAGCATATGTGGATACCATTATAATAATTATAGTTTGTATTCTTCACTAAAATTATCATACACCAAGAGAAGTAAGAGTATTGATAAAAGGAAAATTATCATATTAGAGGTAATTCTAGTTTTAAATTAATTATAAATTAAATGTGAAATATTATCTCTATGAAAGTTTTAGGGTTACCTTAATTAAGTCCCTAAAGATTTATCCATTGGATTGGATGATTTTTCATCAATTTATTCTGATATTATCTATTTAAACCAATGAGAGACATTTTTGGACACCATCACAACAACTTCTATCATGCCCCCAAAATCTTCATGTATTACCACATATCATTACACTAGTAATTTTTATTATGATATATTGAATTCCTCATCTCCATTAATTCTATAATTTATCTCTAAATTTGTAGTTCAAAACTGGTTAAGGATATATCTTGTAATTTTTAGTCATAAGTAGTAATCAAATAACATGTATAAAGAATAATCCTACATTATTTATAATTAAAAATAACATTTAAAATTTTGTATGTCGATGTAACTATTATATTTGTTCTAAATTATTATGCAACCCCCTGTAATAAGAGAAAATAGTTTTTATAAAACATGTTATTATTTATACATATTTATAACTAATTAATTTAAAAATTGATATCATCACCGTAGAATTTTCATTAACAATTTTTGTATTCAACTATTTTTTCTTTTAACATTTTATCACTCAGAGAATGATGAATTTTCCACCCTATTTTAAATATTTTTTAAGGTAGTATGTTTTATAATGTTGCGGTCACTATGAAAAAAATTGAACCTTTCTATTGATTTTTTTATTATACTCTTATAATTTAATGAAGTCTATGAATTTGAAAATTTAATGTTTTAAGACTCACATATAATATAAGCTATTTTTATGAACTTAATTTTTATCTATGAAAATGTTTTATAACATAATCCCATAATAATTTTTTCACTTTATACATGACTCATTATGACATTAAACATAACAATATTCCATGACATTCATATCCTCCTCTTCAATATATATTTCTTGAAAATTGATTTGAAAATAGTCAATCATAAACTTTTTCAACATGACAGCATAGATTAATGATAAACTAATATTTTCTGAAATAAAATTAAAAAATAAAGTTTTTAGCACTATATAAAACATGAATCACATTCACCCACCTCATCATATTCTTAATATATGAGTTTTAATCATAAATTTCATTAAAATATATCATAAAACAAGACCCAAATAGTTTATATTCATGTTTTAATAAATAAAATATCCCCAATGTATACTTTTTAACTATATAACACACTAATACAAGGTAAGGGAAATAGTGCGGAAATTTCTTCCTCATCTCAAAATCATATTTGGTTTCTCAATAAATAAAATTTATCTAAAAAATACATAAACTATTTGAAATTTTTTTAAACACTAAACCTTCAGTAAACATAATATTTTAATAATCCATTTAGGCTTTAACTTTTCATATTTCTATAGATCAATAGTGTTAAATCATTTTTGAATAAATAATGAGTTTACTACTTCTATAGAAAACAAAAAACATTTAATCACATATATTTATCATCAATGTATTCCACACATACAACAACCCACTCATCATTAAAATGAAGTAGATTATGGTATTGAAACAAACACTTCTTAAATTGAGTAAAAAACTAGATTCATATTCCATCCAATTTATTAAATGTTTGAGTCCATTTTTCCGTAAAACATTATGTACAAAGATAACTTTTAGTTTTATTCAGTACCTCAAAAATAGCTTTAGCCATCGCCACATATTAATTAGTAAAAAAAGTTTTTGGTGACTTAATATTATTTATCTCTTATAAATTTTGAAACAAACAATTGAAAGAAAATAAATTAATGGTGATATTTAGGGTGTTCATCGAATGAACTTGGAAATAGAATAAACCAATAATATGGTTGATCTTTATTCAAATGGATTAACATACATGAAATGAAAATATAAAATGACTATACCTTTATCACTATTAGTTCCATATTTTAACCTTTAATGTAGTATGCTTGATGTGAATCACTATATTTTAGGTCAAATAAGTCATTCTTATGAGGTATTATAATGACCTTTATCCCCTCTTTCATAATGAGAGGATCCCAGGATCTCCCATTGGGTTCTAAAACCTTCATCATGTAGAAAAATAGAGAAATTGAAAACAAAATAGAGTTGTAGATTCAAATTTAATTTATTAATGTAGTCTTCAATAGGATGAATCACATTCCTTTTATATACTTTATTTATTTAATGAAGTAACTTGGGGCATCAATGTGTTGGTTTCCTTCTTATATAAACAATGTGTTACTACCTATTAGAGATATTAATCATTTGATAATTAAATTATTAATATCATGCATGTATAACCATGATGAATCAATATCATTTACTAATAACTAATGAAACCATGTGGGAGGATATAGTATTTCATATATTGTATTATTATCATACACTATAATATTAGAAAATAGTGTCATCTTGATGCTATTATTGATATAATCATATCATAAGTCATGATATACATATCAGTATTATCACATAAGCTCTGGGATATCTTAATCTATGATATATATTATTTTATTTCATTCCCAACAATGTCCCACATACACTAAAATCCCATAAGGACTTTATGAAAAACTTCATAACTCTTTGTAAATCCATCCAAACTTTTTGGATCTATTTTATCAAACACTATTCATTTTAGAACAAACACATTTTCAAAAATTTTAAACTTATCCAAATTCTTAACTATGTGACCCTATACTTTGGAAATTTTGATAAAAACAATAAATTATAATTTTAGATAAGTGATCTAATAGAAAACTCTATAAAATCATCTGTGCTCCATGAGATACCAATGGGACTAGTGTGATCTCGACCAAACATACTCATGTCTCTATAAGAATATCTCCACCACAATATGAATCATATAAAATGTATTTATACCTATAGAATCCATTTTTCCATGACATCTAGTGACCACTAGTCATAGAAAATGTCAATATAGGATGGGCCATCTCATCGATTCAAGATTCTCTAAAAAAGACTGGCTAACTCGATGAATAAATAACAAGTTATTAATCTAAAGGATGAGCACGTGATATGTCCTTCATCCAATTAGTTTATTAAAGAAACCCAATATAAATATAACATAAATACTAAATTAATTTTATTATTTGAAAAATATATCTCACAAATAATCACAAAACCCAAAAACCTAAATGTTTGGTGTCTTAGAAATTAGTTATATAACTATATTATTTTATAACACTTGCAAAAATTTATCTATAATTTCACTCTTATATACCATTTTATATACATATCACATGATATAATCATATTTATAACCTAGTTAATGGAAATATAAGAAATGTGTGAGCTCAAATGCACAGTAAGGGAAAAACTTATTGTATATTTATCAGATCATAATCAATAAAAAGATCAAGAGGAAGGGATAAATATATCATTAAAATATCATGATACCATATATGATAATCATATAATATAATAGATAAATATAAGATCATAAATATATCATTAAAATGGAATAGGATTTATGAGATAGTTCAAAATACATCTTTGTAATCATAAAACATATGAGTATGACATAAGAGTAGGGAATATTCTAAAAAGAAGGTGTGGCATGAAAAGATGGAATATCATGAAAATTAAAAATAATCTTAGAAATATGGTATAACTTGATAAAAAATGGAACCAAAGTACTGCCATAATTATAGAAAATCCATTGTGTGAAAAAAAATTATACCAACTCCTTTATAAACAAACTCAATATGTCTAAACCTAAAAATGTAAGAAAACTCATTATGCCCATGATTGTGTGAAAAAAATATTTATTTTCACACCCAACTATATCATGAAATATAAAATTAAAAAAAATCATTTTAGGAAAACTTATGACCCCATCCCATCATCATCCATACATGTGTGTGTATTTAAAATCAATTATCATAATATATTAAATAACATATGGAAAAAATGGGTTTCCTAAAATTTGAAAATAAAATATAAAATAAACTGAACTTGAAAAACCATATGATATAAAAAATATAATTTTTCAAAATTAACCATATCATAATAAAAAAAATATAGGGTGATCAATGCATCAATTAAATAGAGATAAACCATAGAGGGAAAAAGTAAAAATAAAAAAAATATTCACAAAAACTTTTAGACATTGTTATAAAGGATAATATGGAAATTAATTTCAAAAAAATATTTATAAGGGAAATATAAGAGTTTTGAAAACATTATTATAAATAATTATAAATAAAGGATCCTTAAAAATAAAAAATCAAGCGAATAATTTTGGAGTGGTAAATAATGAAAAGAAATGACTTTGTTAAGCTTTTTAGGCCTTTTTTTAAAACCACATCAGAGAAAAACCGATAGAATTTAATTTAATAAAAAAGGTAAAATAAAATATAAATACTATAAAAGATAAAACATATTTGTATTTATTTATAGAAAAAACAATTATATGAAAAACCCAAACATGGAATAAATTGATCCATTGTTAATAATGTGAGTTGTTTTTACCAACATTATTCTTTTATTTCAAAAAACAATTATTTAAAAAGTGGTTATTGATGATGATAAGTAATTAAAATAGATAAAACTAGGTAATAATATATAAAATAGTGTATTTTAATGGTTAAATATATCTTTTAAGAGTGTATTCAAGTAAGAGAATCTATGACCTAATAAATCTGAAATTTAGTCGATGAAACCCTTACCCTGAATTCCCTCTTATTTGACCACACTCTGACCTCCTATATAACCAGAATAACTATATTAAACACCTATTTCTGAAAATTATTCATATCCATATAATTTTATAAATTCATTTATATTATTATCTTTAATCATATTTTTTTTGTTTTTATCAGTTTTCAATATCGGGTTTTAGTAATCTATATCATTTTGAACTAGTTTAATAATAGAGATGTTTTTAGCCATTATTCTCCCAAATTTTATCATGCATAGATAACATAATATACAAGAATATATTATTTATAATTATTTATAATTTTATAATTTCATTATATGGTAGTTTTGGTTATGATCCTTAAATATGAATTTGGTGATGAGCATGTTTTAGTGATTTTTAATGAACATACATTTGTATCTTAATTAATGAGTTTGATATTAATGATACCATTCCATAGATAAAATAAAATAATTATTTAATTATTTATATCATATATAATTATTAATTAAGTTCTCATAGTCATCCAATACAATAATTTAGATCATTGTTCAAGTAGGGGGTTAGATCTACCCAAACATGACCATACCATAATTAATGAATAATTATGATTATAAAAGTGGTTACTTTTCAAAAACACCATTATTATTGAAGAATAATTATATTATTTAGATAATTTTAACATGGTTAATCATATTTTAAAAAAAATTGACAAATTATAAATAAACTAGATTAAAAATGAGATATGTTACTTCATATAGGTGATAATATGAACAACACATGGTTAACGTTTTCATTTCTCATATAATAAAAGGGAAATAAGAAGAAATATAATTTTTAACGTTATAATAATTATTATATTATATATGTCACATTTATTTCTTTATTTCACTTTTATAATCAATGAAGAGAGGTGGTGGTGAATAAATGGAAGTCTTCGCTTCGTGGAGGCAGTAGTCTCCATAATACATTAATGATAGTTTCAATTTTATTATAAGAAACAGGAAAAGGTAGTTAATAGTCATTCCCTTATAATAATAAAATCCAATATAAAAAAAATACTTATTACATCATATAGTAACTATAAAATTTTATTTTGGAATGTAAGATAGAAAGGAAAAGAATTTTGGAAAAAAATAGTACTCATGTTGAAATTGTTTTCATCTTCCTTGGATGTTTCCATGGAAATTGAGGCATTGAGCCAATATATTTTGAATAGATGCACAAAGAAAAGGAATATAATTATAAATTATGTATAATGGTTATATTTACTTGTGGAAAACTAATTCTTTGAGTGGTCTTGAATGGGTGGTGAGAGGACCCTTTTGTAAGAGGTGAGAATGGATTTTTATAAATATTTCAACTTAATATAAACATAGAATTTTTTCACATTTAAATAAGACATAAAAATGAATAATAATGGAGTTAAGGATGAGATAAGGTCGATAGCCCTCAACTATCCTTTTTCACACATATTTTAAACATGATTTTAAGTCATTTAGTTATAGGATTTTCACTTTTACAATTTTTGGTTTTATCATGGTAACTAATTTTTACCTAAGTAATTTAATTTTAATGAATAAAAATAAAATGTACCTCCCTAAATAATTCATAACTTCTTATTAAAAATATGAAATAAATTTTATCATATAAAATTTATATGTATAATAAAAATTAATTTTAACTCCAGTGCATGTAAAGAATAAAACCTATTTTTTTTTAAAAAAGTGCATTTATTATCTTAAAATTTATGTGTATAATGCATTTATCAATGCATTTTATTTTCAGGATAAAAATTGAATTATTATAAAACAAAAAAACTATGTGGATTTTAAATCAATCCAAACCCTAAGTTGCCTATATATTATTTAATTAAAATGAAAGACCAAAAAAATATCTCTCATTGGAAAATATTTTGTATGTTTATAAAATGTTAAACATATGTATTATAAATTTAGAATAGTATATTAAAAAAATTACTCATAAAATTCATATTTAATAGATTACATGGTTTTATAAACTTCTATATCTCTCTAATATAATTATATGGTCCTACAACTTATAGTTTTGGTAGGCACTATATTTTTCTCTATTTACCTAAAAAAAATATTTCATAAAAATAAAAAAACAAACTAGATAATTTTTAAATTATATGTCATGACTCATCCTAGTGGGGCCCGTTTGATGACTCCCCAAGCCCAAAAAATGCTAAAATGAAAAAAAATGAACAACCAATGCATGCATACGTCTATATCCCACAACCAGAGTATGATAGGAAGTAAAGAAAGTAAATATGGACAAATACAGGACCACCATAAAGAAGTGTGTAACACAAGTCCAACCTAAAAGTAAATGTACTGGGACTACTATCTAAAAGTTTAAGGAATACACCTCAGTCTATCTAGTATCACTATGCATCGTATGGTCCTGGTCCACCTATGACTCCATCAAAAGGTTGATCATCTGCACAAGATATAACATGTGCGGGAAAATATCGTGTAGGGGTGAGTATAACAATACTAAGTAGGAGACCCTGAAACCAAAAAGCATACAACAAATGAATTACTGGCATCTCTACATAGGTATATTTATATAGTACATATAAGTAGAATATCCAGATATACTCAATCCAAAACACACAATCTAGAGGTAAGTCACAACCGTAGTGTAACAGCCTAGGATTCCAGTTTGAAGATTTCACAAAGCACTCATATGGGAGTACACACTCTTGAGTATAATAGCACTGATGATGTCTGTCCAAGAGTTACTTCTCGTCGAGTATTGTCATGATAAAGAATATGCTGATAGATATGAAGATCTATGATACATATATGAGGATCATAGCCAAGGCCATGGGGTGATGCCAACAAACTCAATCTGGATTAACCCTGCTAAGTATATGATCGGTGCTTGGTTAGTGTTGGTCATGTCAATACCAATAACTCCACCTTGGGCACAAATAAGAATAGAGGATCTCACTATGGGCCTCCCAGAGGGAATCCAAGGACTCTATCTAGGAATTATCATTGAAGGGATCATAGTCCTAGGTATAGGAAATGATTCATACCTACTTTTAGGGAGAGTATTAGGTGAATGAACCCTAATAAAACTTGTCTAATATACATGGTACAAGATATCTAAGCCATGTAAGAAAGAGTACATAATGTGTAGAACGTTGACACACCATGTCCCTTGACCACAAGTTCTACCCATGTAAATGGATTATGTCATCAACATGTGTCATGTAAAAGAGTGCATGGTGTGTAGAGGGGTTACATGTCATGTCCATGTATCCAGGGTCCTGCCCATGAACCCTAGTCATGTGTTAGTATATGGTGTCATCTTGTTTATCCATCCCCATGTACCAGTACATGGGGTAACCCATGTACATGGTCCAAGCCATGTTGTGTGGGGGATTATACACCGTGTATGAAACCTGTGTACTCCACCCTATGTCTGTGTACTTTCTTGGGTACACACAGATTCATCCAAGGAGACTATACGTCGTGTAGTCAAAGACTACATACCATGTGTATCATGATTTTTTTAGAACCCTTATTCTTCCTATCGCTCACCATAGTCGATCCTTCATCTTTCGCACTCTCAACCTCTATGTCGTGAAACTGGAGATCCAGCATTGTCTTTCCATGCATCATCGAATCAAAGATATTTGGGCCTTCGATCCTCTTGGGAAATAATATCATCTTCATTCTTCATTTTTCTCTGAATAATACGAAATTGGTACCAAACGGCATTCTATCCACTACCAAAACCACCATCACACCTCCTTCGAGTCGTATCGATGTTGGATCTACGATTTCGGATCATTTCACCAAGAATCAAATGTGCAATGATCGATCATTCAATGAAACTTAGAAATTTGGGGAAAAGATGAAGAATATCATGATGAATGGTGAATATAGGGAGAAAATCAAAAAAATTAATAAGACCAACAAACCTCGATCAATCTTGTTGTCAATATTGGTTTGTTTTTGTTAGAACGATAAATGAATTAAATCAAAAATCCTAAAAAAATCTCCCGATAAACCTCACAAATAAACCCATACCACATAATGATCAATCTATAGTCCAATATATTCATTGATTGGTCCACATTTTTTTGTATAAATTAATAATGGGGAATAAAAAATGGAAACACATTCCCTACATCGATTCGGTTTGATCATAGATGAAGAACAACAATCAAGTTACATTCTTTGATGAGATCTGTCGAATATCAAGTTGCATCGATTGATCGATCCATGATCCATCACCATTCACTTGAGAGGGATATCCAATGAACTCTTTAGAGATCCTCCAAAATATCTAGAGTTATGTAGCTAACCCTGGATTTCCAACATAAGTATCTATTTAAAGATGAAATAGTTTTTGTATCAAAAATACAAAATAAAATAATGTTATTCAATAATTTTATTCATTTCTATGCCTATAAGGAATTTTCTAAAAAAACCCATGCCGACTAATGTTAAGTCGCACCAGATGCTAACCTCATGTTCTAAAATCAATGGCTCCCTCATATTTCTGATTTGATCACCCATTCAAATGTTATTCCACTTTTTTATGAAAATCGCACACGTGTGATATTTAATATATTTAAAATATTTCAAATATTTATTCTAAGAACACTGGGTATTGGAATCACACATTATCTCAATGTCTAGTCTCAATAATAATATATATAATATTTAAAAATAATACATGGAAAATGTGAGTCATTAAATTTTCCCTACCATGGGGTTTTACATCGCAAAATTCCAAAATAAGGGCTACTCAAAATGACAAGGGTTCTGAGCACAAATATGAGCCTCCTACTCTCATGTTCTCTCTTAGAGATTCTCACATTGGCACCAGACACACAGTAAAGGAATTTATCAACCAATAAGGATCCTCTCTTGCCGATCCTCGGTCTCCACTGGGTACTCCGCAAAGGTCACTCCATCCTTGATGTCCATCTCGCCCCAGTCCATAATGTGTGATGAGTTATGAATGTACCTCCCCAGCTACAACACATGGAATATGTCTTGTACCCATTCTAACTGTGGAGGTAGAGCTATGATATATTACAACTTTCTAACTCTATGTAGTATCTAGAAAGTCCAATGATTCTCGGAGATAGCTTCCACCCCGGCCAAATCTCCTCAATTCACATAGAGGTGAAACTTTTAGGAACACATAGTCCCCTTCCTCAAACTCCAAAGTCCCCTATCACCTGTTAGAAAATGATTTTTGATGCCTTTGTGTAATCTTCATCTACTTCTAGATGATTTGTTCCTTTTATATTTTATCTCATATAAACTTCAGGCCCATGACTGATAAATATCCTAGGTCAGTCCAGCAAGGTGGTTACCAGCAGGGTCACCCGTACAAAGCCTCGAATTGTGCCATACCGATTGTGGAATGGTAGTTGTTGTTGTATGAAAAATCCACTAGTGGTAGATGATCCTCCCAACTACAGACAAAGTATACCATACAAGCTCATAACATGTCCTCTAGAACCTGAATGGTTCTCTCAGTATAGCCATCATTTTTTGGGTGAAATTATATGCTCAAGCATAATTAGGTCCCAAACGGCTCTAGTAATCCCTTCCACAACTGGGATGTAAAAAGATCATCATGATTAGAAACAATAGTTGATGGAAGTCTATGTATTTGGACTATATCTTGAATGTAGAGTCATCTCAATCTCTCTACTGAACTCTTATCTCATATAGCTAGGAAGTGGGCTAACTTGGTGAGTCAGTCCATGATCACCGAAATGGAATTATGTCCACTGTATATATTTGGTAATCCCCTTACTAAGTCCATTTATATCCCATCCCACTTCCATTTTTTAACCTCAATGGGTTGAGACAAACCCGCTAGAACTTTGTGATCAACCTTCATTTGCTAACAAGTAAGGCGTCTAGAGACAAACTTTTCCACTACTTTCTTTATCCCTGGCCACCAAAACTGATGTTAGAGGTCCTAGTATTCCATTTCCACACTTGGATATACCTCCAAAGGAGATGTGTGAAACTCTCAGAGAACCTCTTCCTACAACATCACTGGTACTAGTGTGAAACCTCAGAAAATAATGACACACCTTTATAATATCCATTGGGAGCATACCCTGTGGATATCTAAGCATGTAGGGTCTCACAATTGGTATCCCCAATCTATGCCTTCGTGAATTGGTCTAATAGTGGACGGGGATAACCATCAACTGGAAGTAATATAAGGACCTGAACTTATTACATTACATAGTCTTGATTTAGTCAAGAAAACACTTCCTTTCACATTGAGGATCTTTTCAAGAGTATGGATTTAGAGAATTGGGACATAATAAATTCATAACATTCTACATTAATACAGAGTGGATACCATAAAAATAATATTCATTTCTTTGAAAATATAAATCTTTTCGAATAAAACGTTTTTTCTTTGAAAAAACATCATAATATTTAACTTGGATTCCTTATTCTCCTTACACAACCTTATAACCTATGAAAATAAATTAAAAATTTGGGATGAGAACAAAAATATTAGTAAGGGGTATAAAAAGAAGGAAATGAAACATTAGTCCATGAATAATTGTAACGTATGAAATAATTTTCAAAAAAGGCATACTTGTTACCCATATAAACTTACATTGTGAAACTTGATATTTCCATGATATTTAAAAAATACATATAGAACATAAATAGAATCATAAAGGTATCTTAGAGAATCAATTACATAATCTTGTAACCATCTCAACTACCTTATAATTTGTAACCCTCACTACTACCTTACAATGTAACCCTCATGGCTACCTTATTGTGTAATCATCGTAGTTACACATGAAGTAACCATACGAATAACCTCCAAATTAAAAATACCCAATGCATTGGATAGAGATATAGGTCCCATCATTGATCATAAAAATTACCAAGAACCATAACATAATCTTAAAACAATAATACTTTCCTAAAAACATTCACTTTGAATTTTGTAAAACTAGAAATGTATAAGAGGATTTTATAAGAAAAGTCACTTACAAATAACATATAATTGATATGATAATCAATTGAATGAAAGGAATATGTGTATAAACTAAAAATTAAGACAATAAACCATAATATAACATTAATTAATCACATAAGTTTTCTTAAAACCACATAATTAATGAAGTATAAGTTTATCCCAAAGAATGGAAATTGGGTTATGAATTCACTTATCTCAGGTTTTTTTTTACTTCAAACTTGCTTAAACCTAGTGTATAATGGTTAAAATAGTGTTATAAATATCTTAAATAAACATATTAATTTTTATAAAACCTTATATGATCATTTCATAACATCATTTCACCCATTAATTATTAGTATTTTATTCCTTCCATTGTTTTTGGTGTGTTCTTTACATGATTTCCATGGCCGGTTTGTATTGGATTTTCTTGTCGAATGGAAATGAAATTATATAAGTGGAATGAAATGGTATTCATATTTTTCTAGAATATATAATGATATCATAAATCATTTTGCATCATATAGGATGATGGATCATTAGATATAACATTAATGCTGTTTGTTTAGATCATTTTTGGTTGTTCCTCGATAATCATGAACTTGTTTCATTATATAATTTATTTTCATGAATATAATTTCATTAAAAAACATAAAATAGTTTACAACATAAGATTTACATTCTGTTTCAACCATTAAAATGGTTTTATGATCATATTTGAAATAAGTAATGGAAATTGGAAACGCATCATCCACGATTTTGGTAAATCGATACATCGCGGGCGGTGTTTTTATTTTTAGAATAAGAGGGAGACGAGAGGAAGAAAGATGATGAATATTTTACATTAATATGATAACATAGAGAGTATATAAGATTCTGGAGATTTAATACCTCCTAAATAAGTGTAGGAAAATAGAGTATAAGAAAATAAAGGAATTGGAAAAAAACACATGAAAAAGAAAGAGAATTCTTACCTCTTGATCTCTTCTCCTTGAGATCCTCCTTAAGGACTTTGGTTTTGTCCTTTTGGTGAGACCAAGAGGTCTGGTACGTGGTTAAGATCCTTGAGGAGGTTATTTGGTAGAAATTATACAATTCTCAAGTCTTTATAGGTTTGTGAGGAAGAGGGGAATGAGGATGGTATTTGTAGTGGAGGAGAGGAGGGATTTTACATTATTTTAATCATTGTTATAATAATTTTGCTCATGACTATGAATAGTCTTTATTCATGTGAACCCAAGTAGTAATAAATTCTTGTGAGTTTGAACCAAGTGGTCTTACATCAGCCTTGCATTACCTATGATGCAGTAAAACAATAATTTAGCATTTATCGTAATTTATCGTATTTTACTATTCATAAAAAAATCCAAGCATTTCAGAAAAAATCTCAAAAAATAACCCTAAATTTTTTCAATTTGTATAATTAAAAAAAGAACTCCATTTTTTGAAGATAAGTTTCTAAATATTATTAATTTAATTTTTATATCAATTCATAATTTATTCAAAAATAACAATTTTAAATCTATAACTCATTTTTTAACACCTTTAAAAATTAATAAACATCTCGTTATCTTATAACCTTAAGAAAATAAAATAATAATATGATTTTCTATTAATAAGGGTCATATTACTATTCATATTACTATTCATAAGAGTATGTCACTATTCACCAAAATAAAATTTAGTTTTATCAGACTCCAAATAACTAATTGATCACAATCGTAGATGACCGTTTTTTGAAATTCAAATCATTTAAGTGGAAAAATTATGTTTAAATGCTTGTTATAACTATCTACTTAAAACAAAGTTTCATGAACTTCAATTTATTTTTAAAAACTTGGGCTGTTACATTATCCCCGCCTTTTGGAAATTTTTCCATCACAATTTTATTTATTTATTAAACAAGTGAGGGTACCTTTCCCTCATAGTATTTTCAGACTCCCATGTTTCTTCTTCAAGCACGTGGTTTCTCTAAAAACCATTACCTAGTGGATTATCTCATTCCGCAATACATGTTCCCTTTGATCAACAATCTGAACTAGTTTCTCTTAATAAAAAATGTTATCTTATAGCTAAACTGCTATTGGGATCAAGACATGAGATGAATCTGACACATACTTTCTTGACATTGAAACATGAAAAACATTGTGTACCTTAGATAAAATCAGAAGCAAATCTACTCAGTAGGTGACTGGTCCAACTTTATCAAAGATTTCATAAGGTCTAATGAACCATGGACTTGGATTTACTTTCTTACCAAAAAGGATAACACTTTCCCATGGTGATATTATAATAAAAACAAGATCACCTACCTCAAAATAAAAGTCTTTCATCCTGCTATATGTATAACTTTTATTCCTTCAATGAGTTTTCCTCAAGTCTTTCTAGATCATCTTCACTTTCTTAGCCACTTCCTCTACTAATTATGGTCCTATCAACTTCCATTCCCTGACTTAAACCCAAAAATATGGAGTTCTACACTATTTCCCATACAATTCCTCGAAAGGTGACATCTGTATACCGGAATGAAAACTATTGTTATAAGATAACTTAACTAAAGAAAGATGTTGATCCCAACTTCCCTGGTAGTCCATTAAACATGATCGAAGCATATCCTCCAATGTCTGAATCTTCCGTTCTGACTTCCCATCATATTTATGATGAAATGTTGTACTAAAATTTAATTATGTACCCAATGACTTCTTAAGTCCCTCCCAAAAGTTAGAAGTAAACCTAGGATCCTGGTCAGATACAATGGAAAGAGTAACTCCATGTAACCTGAAAATCTCTTTGAGGTACAGTCAGGAAATCTTATCCAAATTCATTTTATCTTGGATTGAAATAAAATGTGTAGATTTAGTCATCCGATCAACAATAAACCAATTCTCATTGTTACCTCAAGAAATATTAGGTAGTCCCACAACAAATTCCATTGATATGTTTTCATATTTCCACTCTAGCACTGGGAGTGGCTGAAGCATCCCCTTCGGTAACTATCACTATTCTTTAACCTGTTGACATGTCAAACACTTCATGGTAAAATATGAAATATCTCTTTTCATTCCATCCCACCCGTAAAATTCTTGAAGGTCACTATACATCTTAGTACTTCCAGGATGAACTGAAAATGGAGAACTATGAGATTCAAAAAAATCTTTCTTCAACTGGGAATCATAAGGAACACACAATCTTTTTCCAAATCTCGAAACACAATCTTTATCAATGTTAAATTCTGGATACTTACCCATTTCAACCAATTATAACTTTTTCTATAGCTCACAGTCTTCCTTCTGTTATTTCTTAATTTTGTTTGATAACGATGACTTCACTAAAACCAGAAACAAAACAGATTTATTTACTTCACCTATAACTTCTAGTACAAATGTCATAAAATAATTAATCAAGGGATCACATTCCAAAAATAACATGGTTAATAATGAATGTTGTTTTCAACTCAAGGAATCTACCACTTTTTCTGCTTTTATCGAATAGTAATTTATCGTGCAATTATAATCTTTTATCAATTCAATAAATCTTCTCTTCCTCATGTTTAATTCCTTCTTAGTGAATATATACTTCAGAATTTTATGGTTAGTATATATTTAACATTTGGATCCATATAGATGATTCCACAAAATTTTCAATAAAAACCCACAACTGCCAATTCCAAATCATTTATGGGAGAAGTTAACTCATGAGGTTTTACTTGTCTTGAATAATAAGCAATTACCTAATCATTATGCATTAGAACACAAGCAATTCCCTTCAATGAAGCATCATTTTAGATGAAAAACTCACTATTTCGGGATGGCAAGGCCAAAACTGGCGCATTCACCAATCTCTTCTTCAATTATAGAAAAAAACATCACATTCTTCTATCCAAATAAATTTAACCCTTTTTCATGTTAACTTAGTTAGCAGGCTAGATAATAGTGAAATTTGTTTTAAAAATCGTCAGTAATAACCTGCTAATCCAATATAACTATGAATATATGTAACATTTGTAGGTATTGGCCATTCATTAACCACTTTTTTGGTAGGATAAACTATTATTCCATACTTATTTACAATGTTCCAAAGAAAAAAAATCTATTACAACCAAAAATCACACTTTATGAATTTTCCATATAGTTTCTTTTCCTTTAAGGTTTGAAAAATAGCCCTTAGATTTTTTTCATGCTCATATTTACTCTTAGAAAATACCAAAACATCATTAGTAAAAACAACCAAAAACTTATCCAATAATTCATGAAATATTATATTCATAAGATCCATTAATATAGTAGGGGCATTATTTAACCCGAACAACATAACAACAAATTCATAATTCCCATATCTGGTACAAAAAATAGTTTTTGGGATGTCATCCTCCTTTACCATCAGCTGATGGTATCCGGATCTCAATTCAATCTTGGAAAAGCATTGATCTCCTTGGAGATAATCAAACAATTCATCGATATGAGGAAAAGGATACTTGTTTTTAATAGTGATGTTATTCAAGGCTCTATAATCAATGAAAAGTCTCATAGAACTATCTTTATTTTTAATAAAAAAAATAGGAGCACCCCATGGTGAAGTTCTAAGATGAATGGAGCCTTTATCAAGAAACTCCTGAAACTGATTTTTCAGTTCAATAAGTTCTATTTGATCCATTTGATGTGAGGGTTTTCAAATTAGATTATCATCAGAAACTAAGTAAATTTTGAATTCAACTTCCCAATTAGGTATGACACTGGGTAACTCATCAGAAAAACATCAAGGTATTCATTTACCACTAGCACATCATTAATCTGAACAATTCCCTTTTTTTAACAATATGAGAAAGATAACTTTCATTTACATATTTTAATAGTTTCTCACCTTCTTGATATATTATCAATTGTATGGGTTCATTCTGGTATACAAACTGAAACTCTTTTTGAAAAATTATTTAGCTCTACAGTCAATCTTGGTATGATAAACAGAAATCCAATCCATTCCTAGAATGACATCAAACTCTAATAAGGTAAAAACAAAAAGTTTTGCAGGTAATGTCTTTCCACAGACCACAATAGAAAGATTCTTATAATTCATCTTTGATATAATATTTCCCCCTGTTGTTTTAACAATAAGTTCTGGTATCATTTTTTGAGGTGATATTTCCAATTTACTAGAAAATTTCCCATAAATAAAGGAATGTTTAGACCCCATATCAAACAAAACATTCACAAAATCTGAGTAAACAAACAAGGTACCTAATTCAACTTCATTGGATGGAAATACGTCTTCTAATGTAGTTGCAAAAGATCTCACTACACCTTTCTGTTTATAGTCTCACTTCTTTGCATTATTCGGATCTCTATTTGGGCAGACATTTAATGACCCATTTCTCCACATTTAAAACACTTAACAATTTTCTTATCAGGATTAGTCTTAGGATAATTTTAATTAAAATCTCGGGCCATATGTTCAAACTGACCACATCAAAAACACTTCCCAATTTTGGTAATGCATTCCATTGGATGCTTTCTTCCACACTTTTCACAAATTGGAAACTGAAATTTCATACCATAGGATTTCTTTGGTTGATTCTTACCTATCACTTTCCATCTAGTCCACTTCTTCTCCTTGTTTACAAAGTGCACATGATTAGAAAAAAACCACATCTCTACCCTCCCAGCATATCGAAAACATTTCTCATAACTTTTGAATTCATGGGAGGGAAATTCCCTTTGATACCTTGGATTTAATCATGAGTAAAAGCAGTTGATTTTTCTATCAAGATCCAAAATAAGATTTAGAGCATACCTCTCTAATCAGGTGACTTTTTCTACATACGCATCCACTGAATCTTCCTCCTTTTTCTTTAATTCAAGGGATTTATTCTCCATACTATTTCACAACACCTTAGGAAAATATTTTTCAAGGAAAAGACTTTTAAACTCATCCCACTCTAAGGCATTAATCTCCTCTTCCCTGATATTTTTTACTATTTACCACCACTGATCATCTTCACCTTCTAAATTATAAATGGAAATAATTACCTTTTTATTATCTGAATATCCCATAACATTGAATATATTTTCAATTGACTTAATCCACACTTCAACCGCTACTAGGTTAGAAGATCCATTGACAGTAGGAGGGTGTTGTCTCGTAAAATGTTCCACTATCGTCATGTTCCATTTTGGTTCATATGGTTGTTCTATTGAATGGATGCCACCAGCATTTATTTTTTTCATTAGATGAGCCATTACTGACAAAAACTGCTCGGTTCTAAACCCTACCATTCCAGGATGTAAATTTGAAAGGATATCGTTCTGTCATTGCCTCTCCTCTTCTACAGAAAACCATACTGAACAAACATATCTTAGTCAAAGAAACATGGTAATCATTAAATTATATTTCATTTCAAATTAACCATAAAGTAAAAATCATTTATGGTATTATATTAATATCATCCTAAATTTTAAATTTATCTAAACGTTCCTCTGATACCAACTATAAGGACCTGACCTTATTACATTACATAATCTTGAGTTTAGTCAAGAACACACTTCCTTTCACATTAAGGATATTTTAATGTTTATATCTTTAGATAATTGGTACATAATACATTTATAATATTCCACATTAATACGGAGTGGATATCATAAAAATAGTATTCATTTCTTCCAAAATATAAAACCTTTCAAATAAAACATGATTTCCTTGACAAATCTTCATAATATTTAACACAAATTCATTCATTGTCTTAAAAAACCTTATAAACTATTAAAATCAATTAAAAACTTTGGATGAGAAAAAAACACAGTAAGGGATATAAAAATAAGTAACGAAAACATTATTCCATGAATACATGTAATGTATGAAATAATTTTCAAAAAAGACATACTTGTTACCCATATAAACTTACTTTGTGAAACTTTATATTTACATTTGATTTCCAAAAAACATATAGAACATAAATAGAACCATAAAAGTATCTTGCAGCATTACATACATAATCTTGTAACCATCTCTGCTACCTTCTAATTTGTAACCCTCATGGATACCTTACACTGAAACCATGTGGCTACCTTATAATGTAACCATCACAGTTACACATGGAGTAACCATACAACTGACCTCCAACTTACACATAACCAATGAATTAGAGGTAAATATAGGTCACAACCTTGATAATAAAAAATTCCCAAGAACCATAACATAATATTCAAACAATAATACTTTCATAAAAACATCCACTTTGAATTTTGTAAAACTAAAAGTTTATAAGAGGATTTTATAAGAACATTCAATTACAAATAACATATAATTGATGTCGGGATAAATTGAATGAAATAAATAT
This sequence comes from Viscum album, assembly GCA_963277665.1. Lineage (NCBI taxonomy): Eukaryota > Viridiplantae > Streptophyta > Magnoliopsida > Santalales > Viscaceae > Viscum > Viscum album. The sequence goes on from OY728146.1 coordinate 370,479,717, forward strand.
GTGTATAAAATGTAAATACACATAATAAAACATAATATAAAATAAATTCAACACACAAATTATCCTAAAAACACAAAATTATTTACGTAGAAGTTTAACCTAATGAATGGAAATTGGGTTAATAATTCCCTTACCTCGAGTTTGTCTTACTTAAAACTCATTTTAACCCCATGTATAATGGTTAAAAAAGTTTAATTAATATCTTAAAAAACATATTCATGTTTATAAAACCTTTTATTATCATTTCATAACATCATTTTACCCTTTAATTATTAGTATTTTGTTCCTTCCATTGTTTTGGGTGTGTTCTTTACATGATTTCCATGGCTGGTTTGTATTTGATTTTACTGTCGTATGGAAATTAAATTCATGAAGCGAAATGAAATTGTATTAATATGTTTACATAATATATAATGATACCATAAATCATTTTATTATCATATATGCTGATTTATCATTAGATAAAACATTAATGAGGTTTGTTTAGATCATTTTTGGTGGTTCCTTGATAATCATGAACTTGTTTCACTATATTATTTACTATAATGAATATAAGTTCATTATATAACATAAAATAGGTTACCAAATAAACCTTAAATTATAATTCATCCATTAAAAGGGTTTTATGATCATCTTTTAAGGAAGTAATGGAAATTGGAAACACATCGTCCACGATTTTGGTAAATCGGCATATCACGGGCGGTGTTTTTATTTTTAGAATAAGAGGGAGATGAGAGGAATAAATATGATGAATATTTTACATGAACATGAAAAAATATATAATTCATAATATTCTAGATATTTCATACCTCATGGATTAGTGGACATAAATAGAGTATAAGAAAATAAAGTAATTAGAAAGAAAACACATGAAAAAGGAAGAGGATTCCTACCTCTTGATCTCTTTTCCTTGAGATCCTCCTTATGGCCTTTGGTTTTGGAATTTTGGTGAGATCATAAGATCTTTGACATGGTAAAGAGCCTTTAGGAGAGAATTTTTCATAACTTAGAAAATGTTAAAGTCTTCAGAGGTGTGTGTGGAAGAGGGGAATGAGGGTGGTATTTATAGTGGAGGAGAGGAGGGATTTTACATTATTTCAATCATTATTGTAATATTTGTTCTCAAGACTGTGAATATTCATGATTAATGTGACAAAAAAATAGTAATAATTGAATGTGAGTTTGAACTAAGTGTTCTTACATCATCCTTGCATCACCTATGATTTAGTAAAACAAGTATTTATCATTTATCATAATTTGTAATATTTTACTATTCATAAAAAATTCTTGAATTTCATAAAAATCCCAAAAATTCACCCTAAACATTTTTTTATTTGTAGAATTAAAAAATGAGCTCAATTTTTTGAAAATTATTTTATAAATATTATTAATTTAATTTTTAAATAATATCATAATTTATTCAAAAATAACAATTTTAAATATATAACACATTTTTAACACCTTGAAAAATTATTCAACATCTCATTATCTTATAACCTTAAGAAAATAAAATACTAATATGATTTACTATTAATAAGGGTCATATTACTATGCATAAGGGTGTTTTACTATTCACCAAAATACAAGTTTTTTCTATCAGACTCCAAATAACTTACTGATCACAATCATAGATGAGCGTTTTTTGAAATTAAAATCATATAAGTAGAAAAATTATGTTTAAAGGATTGTTATAACTATCTACCTAAAATAATTCGTGAATTTTAATTTATTTTTAAAAACTTGAGGTGTTATAGGTAAGCTTATCTCTATCCATCCACAAAGTATAACTATAATGAGGCCAACTACTCTTATGCCTCATTCAATAACTACGAACTAGATCTTCTATTGAGAGCATCTACCACCATGTTGTCCTTCCCATGAGTATAGAAAATCTAAAAGTCATAGTCTTGGAGGAACTCTATCCATCACCTCTATATAAAGTTAATATCCTTATGAGAGAATATATATTTGAGACTCTTGTGATTGGAATAGATGATAAATCGCTCTCCCATCAGATAGTGTCACCGCATATTAAAATCAAAGACTACCAATGGTAACTCAAGATCATAGGCCACATAGTTCTTCCCATGTGGTCTCAACTAGTGTGAACCATTGGAAATCTCCACTTTTCTCTGCATCAAGACACAACCAATCTCGGTTCTTGATGCATCACAGAACACTACATACTTGATACCCTCTTCAGAAATCTCAAAATCGGAGCATTCGTCAAACTCCACCTCAACTGCTGAAAAGCCTACTAGAACATTTTTGTTTACAAGAAAGGCTACCCATTTGGAGTCAAATCTATCATGGGAGATGAAATCCTAGATAAATCAGGTATGAATCTCCAGTAATATTATACCAACCCAAGGAAGCTCTACACCTCCTCCATGATCTTAGGTGGATCCCAATCTAACACTATATTGATCTTGGCTCGGCCCACTGCCACTCCATCCACTGAGATAACATGTCCCTAAAATTGGACCACCTAAATCCAGCTGGTACATTGAGGGATTTCTATAAAGACGATTCTCTCAGAGTACATCCAAAACCATACTTAAGTATCTCGTATGCTCCTCCTCATACATCGAGTGCATAAGGATATCATCGATGAAGACTACCATGAACTGGTCTAAGAAAGGATGGAAGATCCAGTTCATGAGTCCCATGAACACTGTTGTGGTTTTTTTCATTCCAAAGGGTATCACCAAGTACTCATAGTGACAATACAGACATTTGAATTCTATATTTAGTATATCCCCATCCCATACTCATTGCTGGTGATAGCCTGCCTGAGGTCAATTTTCGAGAACCATCACACCCTTATCAATTGATCAAAGAGTTCATTGATCCTTGTTAGTGAAAACTTATTTTTCATGATCACCTATTTCAAGAACTGGTAGTCCATACACAACCTCAAGATCCTATCTTCATCCTTGGAAATAAAAATTGGGGCTACCCAGGGTGAAACACTAGAACTCACAAAGCCCTTCCTCTACAAGTCCTCCAACTATACCCTCATCTTGCAAAGCACTATGGAAGCCATACGATATGTTGGAAAATATATTAGTTTCATCCTAAGTTGTAGATAAATGTAGAAGTATATATCTTAGTAGGGATGTAAATCTGGAACATCTTTGAGGAAGAAATCCTCATACTTCATCACCACAATAGGAAACTGGAAACTCATAACATCCACTACACCAAGGTCCCAACTAGCCAGCTGATTATTGATCGACTTCCCCTCCTATAAAAGAGGACATCCTATGCTGCCTAGGTTTCCTTTTCACTAACAAAGGAGAACCTGGTTTCATCACTACGGGCACACCACACCCTTCTCTTAAAACAGTCAATCTAAGCATGAACTTTGTATAACTAGTCCATACCAAGAATGATGTTGTAAGGCCTCGATGCTGCTACCAAGAGGTTTCAACCAAAACTCTCACCTCCAAGTGTTACATCATACTATCAGTGTAAGTGTGTGATCACTGAGTCTTCTCTAGAAGACGTCTCCAAGTATATGGTTTGAGTCAATGGTTCAACCAGAATCTCTAAGTCTTGAACAAGATATGTGGTGAGAAAGGATTTACTAACACCTGTGTCTATTAGTACCGCAACTAAAGTAGAAAAGTCACATATCATAACTCAAATAATTCCTAGAGACCTTGGGTCATAATCCTTGATTTCTTACAGCTATCCAAACCCGTATCCTCCAACTCCATAAGCTTTGTATTGACCACCTAGGTGTGGTGGTGGTGGTAACAATAAAAATGTTGACCGCCTCATGCTTCTCTCCCATCTCCTCTACCACATCTACTACCCTATGAAACTTCCAAATCCTACTATTGTCTCTGCCTCGTAGGTCCATCCCTAGTCTCTCTGTTAGCTATATGGAAGGTCATACAATCTCAGGTGAGATGTCCCATGTCGTCACATGAGTAACATTTCCTCTCACTGGGCTAACTGGACCCACTCTATGAGCGATGAAATACATATCCTCTATCTTGGGACCTCCTCTTGAAACGTATCACATGTCTATATCTCTGATACTGACATCATCTCCCTGCTATCAACATCTCTACTCTTTCTTTCCCACTGCTAACAACCAATGGTTGTATCTTCTCATCCAAGAAACTCTCAAGCACCAAATCTCTCTCTAGAACCCTATCATAGCTAGGAATGCATAGAGGGGAAATATTGGATCGGATGTCTCTACGGAGACCTCACTAAAAGGTTTGATCTATGAATAACTTATCACAAACCATATCAATCTAGTACCTTGATATGTTGGTAAAACTTGATGAATACTCAACTAAATTCATGTTTCCTTGCTGGAGCTGAAGAAGCTCTTGGATACGTATAGCCCTCATCATAGATTTTGAGAACTCCTCTCTAAAGAGGTTATTAAACTTTTTCCATGAAAGAGTCACCCCATAATAATATTAGGTCACTAATCCCCACCATCTCCCAACTAATCGATAAATAAGGCTCGCTACTAGGACCACCATATGATCTTCTAGTGTCTTGAGTAGATGGAAAAATCATGTCACCACCTCAAGGTAGTCCTCATCTACCTATGGGTTAGGTTCTCATTGGAATTGGATGGGTCCCTATCACTAAAACTCATGAAGTATGCTCAGATTTTGCTCCTCATCTTCTGGTACTATGGGTACTATGTGCTTCTCTGCAGGAGGTATGGTTGGTGCACCACTAGGAGGTAACATTTTGAGAATTGGTCCAAGTATCGATGCCTCATCCTTGAGGGGATTATCCCCATGATCATCATGTTGAATCCTGGCTAGTATATGTTGCAGAGGCATCCTAAAAATAAACAAGATATACCATGGTCAATGAGTATATCTAGAGAGTTGATTCAATATGGACATGGAAACAAAAACTTGTTCTTTTATTATTCATGTACCATTTTTTCTCTACAACCATTGTTTTCATGTACAGAGTTGAAAAGCAAGTGATCAGAGTCCTAGGGTATGGATACATGGTCGTTGCACCAACACTGGAGTCTCTTGCCTAAAAGTTGAACTTGAAACACTTAAAATTGTTTCTCCAAACCAATCTCACATACTCTCAGTCCTAAATTAGAACTGACCAGCTCTAATACCACTCTTCCAAGACCCATCCTACTATGGATCATGTCGTGACTCGCCAAGCCCATTAAATATAGAAATATAAAAACAAATTAACAACCAATGCATGAAAACATATATATCATACAATCAGAGTACAAAAATAAGTTAAGAAATAAAATAAGTATAAATAAAATCCCCCCAAAAAATAATTTAATAACACAAGTCCAACTCAAAACTAAAGGTACTTGGACTACTGTATGAAATCCATAGGAACACGCCTTATTCTGTTTGGTCTCACTAAGAACCATTTGGTCCTGTTCCACCTAGGACTCCATCAAAAGGTCGATCACCAACATAAGACATGACACATGTGGGAAAAGTCTGTGTAGGGGTGATTATAACAATACTTAGCAGGACACCTTGAAACCAAAAGGAATACAAAAATGAAAATACAGTCATCTTAACATAGGTATATGTCTAAAGAACATATAACAAGAATATATAGATATACTAAATCCATGACACACACTCTAGAGGTAATTCATAACCATAGTATAATAGCCTATGATTCCATATCAAAGATTACACAAAGAACTCAGCCAAGAGTACACACTCCTGAGTCCGATAGAACTGATGATGTTTGTCCAAGAGGTACTACTCATCGGGTCTCATCATGAGAAAGAATACATTGATATATCTAAATAATTATGATAAATAGATGAGTATCACTAACAAGGCCTTGGGGTGGTACTAAAAAACTCAATCTAGATTAAATATTCTATGTAGAGGATCGGCGCCTAGGTAGTGTTGGTCACATCAATACCAAGAACTCCACATAGGACATTAAGAGGAATAGAGGATCTCACTTTGGGCCTCTCAGATGGAATATAATGAATCTATCCCGGAATTCCTGCTAAAGGGATCATAGTCCAAGGAGTTAGAAACAATTCATACCTACCTTCAGGTAAAGGATAAGTAAAATGAACCCTAACAAAACTTGTCTATGACATTGGGTAAAATAGATCTAAGACTTGTAAGAAAGAGTATACATCATGTGTAAGGGTTACACATTATGTCCCTTAACCTCAAGTTCTACCCATGTAAATGGCATGTGTCATCAACCTATGTCGTGTAGAAGAGAAAAAAGTGTGTATAAGGGTTATACAATATGTCCCTATATTTGAGGTCATTCTTGTGTAGTCCATCCAAGTGTCAGTACATCGTTTCATCTCGTGTATCATTTCCCATGTACCAGTATATGGGGTAACTTGTGTACATAGTTTAGTTCATACCATGTGGGGGAGTACACATTGTTTAGGAAACTTTTTTACTCCACACCCCATGTCTGTTTACTTTCATGAGTATATTCCAAGTCATCCATGGGGACTACACACTATGTAGTCAAGGAGTACATGATGTGTGTTTCAGGTTTTTTCATAACCCTTCTTCTTCCTCCCGCTCACCTCAGTCAATCCTCCAGCTATTGTTCCATCAACGAACAAGCTGTGAAACTCGTGATCCAACCTCTTATATCCATTAAATCATCAAATAAATGATATTAAAACCTTCAATCCACTCAAAAAACAAGATCATCATCATTCTTCATTGTGCACTGAATAATGTGAAATCGACAACAACTTTCATTTGATCCACTGCTACAACCATCGTCGAACCTATATCAATTCTTATCAATGTCAGGCCTATTATTTTGGATCTTTGCACAAAGAATCATATGTGTAATGATTGATAGTTTAAAGAAACATAAAACCTTTGGGAATAGACCAAGAACATCATGAATAACAGTGAATCGGGGGACAAAATTACAAATACAAACAAGAGAAATGAATCTCGATTGATGTTTGTATTGATCTTAGTTAATTGGAATTAGAACCAAAAATGAATTACATCAACAATCGTGAAGAAATATCCCAATAAACCTTGAAAATAAACCCATCCTATATAATGATCAATCCGTGGGCCAATATGTTCATCGATTGGTCTGTGTTTGTCATTGAAATCATGAACGAGGAATAAACTAATTGAAACACACCCCCTACCTTGATTCGGTTCAATCGCTGATGAAGAATAGCTGTCATGTTGCATTCATTGTTGAGATTCATTGAATCTATGGTTGTGATGATCAATCGATCCACGATATGTTGGTGTTCACTTGATATGGTTCTCCAAATCTCTCCCTAGAGATCCTCTGGAATCTACCAGGTTATTAGGCTAACCCTATATTTCCAACATAAGGATATATTTAAAGATAAAACATCTATTTCCTAAAAAAAATGGAATAAATTAATTTTATTCATTTATTTTAGTCATTTCTATGCCTGTGATGATTTCTCCACAAACGACCTACACCAACTAATTTTAAGTCATGCCTAGGGTAAACATCACATGCTAAACTCCATAATGCCCTCGGATTTCTGATTAGAACACTTTATTAGAAGTTATTTCAGATTTTCGGAAAATCATGTGCACTTTATATTTAATATATTTAATATATTTTAGACATTTATTTTAGGCACATCGAGCCTCAGAATCACATGTCGTTTCAGGACTTGGTCTCGAAAATAATCCATATAATATTTAAGAATAATATATGGAAAGCCTGATTCATTACATTATTAATTAAAATATGGAAATATTTTTATCCAATTCAAATTCTAAATCTTATAAATTTATTTTTTAAAATGAAAATACAATATATAAATAAAAAAATATTGAAAAATGAATTGTTTAAGATTTGAGTGTTCATAATACTATTTATATGAATTTATAATTGATTATTATATTTTTATCTACTATAGGTTTAATTTTTTTATATTTTTATTATCTAATATATCATAGATCATTTTAGTTTGGTGTTGTGTGAAAGATAACATATGATATTTAATTAAGGAATTTTTTTTAAATCATAGGTCATGACATTATACCCTCCTAAAAAAATAATTTCATCATCGAACTTTTATAACATAGTGGAAAAACATTTTGGGTGATTTCCTCTCATAATATCTTTAGGTTCCCATGTAGCCTCCTCAAACTTATGATTTGACCACATAAATTTTACTATATAGGTGTTATTATTCGTTGGAAACTGGTCTATTAGATCTAAGATTTATATAGGATGTTACTCATATAAAAGGTCGTGTTCTAGTTATACAACTATTGAGCTCGGTGCATGTGATGGATCTGGTATGTACTTCATTAAAATAGATATTTTGAATACATCATTCATTTGAGAGAGGTGTGTAGGGATAACTATGTCATAGGATATGACCCCGAAATGATGAAGGGCCTCAAAGGGACCAATGTATATAGGACTCAGGTTCCCTTTCATCACAAATATCATAACCTAATTCCAATGAGAAATTCATAGGAATACCTTGTCACCAACTTCAAACATAATATATCATTGATGATTACCTATATAAGTCTTTTATATACTTTTTTAATATTTTATATACCACTAAATAGTTTGAACCTTATCCATCATTTCTTAGAAAATGTTAAGACCTATCAAATTTCTCTCTCTAACTTCATCTCAATATATTGGATTCCAATATATATTCTTATAAAGAGCCTCATATGGTGTCATTTTAATGCTACAATATAAACTTATTTTATATGATAACTCTACCCAAGGGAGGTGTTGATCCCAATATCATAATAAATCCATCGAATAATATCTTAGTATATCCCTTAGAGTTTGAATGATCCTCTAAAATTTACCATCTATCTAAGGATGATAATAATTGTTGTAACTATACTCTATCACCAATGATTTCTGAATAATTATTCAAAACCCCAAGGTAACCCCTAGATCATAATCAGATAAGATGGAAAATGGTACTCCATGAATCCTTATCACTTCCATTATGTAAATCTTAGTGAGTTGGTTAAGAGATAAATCTTATTTAATAGAAATAAAATACATTGATTTTTTAAGGTGGCCGACTACAATCTAAATGAAATTATGTACTTAAAATGTATCAGGGATTCCTATGATAAAATAAATTTCTTTATTTACCCATTTATAAACTATTATGGGTAATGGTTACAACATACCCTAAACCATTTTTTGTTCTACCTTAACTTGTGGTCATACCATGCAATGAGATCTATATTCTGTAAATTCTCTCTTTAATCCATCCCACCATAATTTTTTTAGATCTCTATACATCTCCATAATTCCTAGGTGAATAAAGAAGGATGATTTATCTGAACCATATAAAATATCCATCTTCAAATGTGATTTTTATGGGACACATATCCTAGTTCCAAACATTATAAGTCCATATTTATTAAAGTTGAACTCCAAAATATTCACTACCTTTTTTGTAACTCTACATCATCTTTCTAGGATTCATTGACTTCATGTGGATAGAGGGTTAAGTAGTCATTTGGGAAGGATGGGATTTATCTCCTTCCATTGTGACTTCAATATTCATCCTCTGAAAATCCAAGAGTATTTGATCTTTTTCAATCCTCATCATTGATAGAGTGGCCTAGTCTTTCCCACTCAAAGCATCTGCCACCTTATTTTCCTTCCCTGAGTGGTAATGTTTTGAGAAATATTAATATTTTATCCATTCCAATCATCTCCTTTAGTTCATATTAAACTTATTTTATGTGAAAATATATTTCATGCTCTTATGATCAGTATATATATCACACTTTTCTCCATAGAGAGAATTTTACAAAATAATTAATGAAAATATCACTACTTCCATATATAAATTATTTATTGGGAAATTTTGTTTATGAGTATTTATTTACAGTGAGGAATAATAAATTACCTTATCATTCTACATGTGGGTGAAACCCAATCCCTTTTTGGAAGGATCGTTGTATATTAAAAACTCTTTCCTAATGTAAGGTAATATAATTATAGTAATAGTGACTAACCCATTTTTTTATTCCTTGAAACTTTCTACCCATTCCTTTATCCAAAATAAATTCACTCCATTTTGTGTCAACTTGGTTATTGGATTTTATAGTCATGAAATATTTTACATAAAGCATCAGTAATATTATGATAACCCAATAATACTATAGATCTCATTTATAGAGTTTGTTCTAGGGCATTCCTCAATAACTCCTGTATTTTATGGATTTATTGATATGACCTTTCTAGTGGTTACATAACCCATGAATGATACTTTATATATCCATAATTCAAACTTGTTAAATTTGGAATATAGTTTCTCCTTTATCAAGGTCTTTAACAAAATCTTCAAATGACATATATGCTCTTCCTTTATCTTTGTATATATATTAATGTAACCTATACATACAACCATAAATTTGTCAATTTAGTATCTAAAAACTCTATTCATTTTATCCATAAAGATAGTGGGATAATTCATAATTAAAAATAGTTTCACTATAAATTCATAGAGTCTATACCTCATAGGGAGACTGTGCTTTGAGATATCATCCCTTTTTACCCTTAAATGATGGTATCCAGATCTAAGGTCAATGTTTAAGAAGTATCGAGCTCTTATGAGTTGATCAAACAGATCTTTGATATAGGGTATAGGATACTTTTTCATTGTCATGATTTTATTTAGATCCTGATAATCAATTAAATGACACGTCAATTTGTCCTTATTATTTCCAAAGAGTACTAGTGCACCATAAGTTTAAGCACATACACATACAAAACACTTTTCTAGATTCGCTTGTAGATTCTTCTTTTATTACTCTAATTTAATGGAATCCATTCTATATATAATTTCTGAGATGTTCATAGATCTATGTATGAGTTTTTTTGAAAAAAATCCCCAATCTTTATGGTAATGTGAAGAATTTCATCTAGAAACACATCAATATACTTATATACAATAGGTATTTCATCAATTTTTACTTTCTCCCTAATAATTTGAGACAAAAGTAACTTTTTGTTTCATATCATAACCCATATTATAGAATTTTCTTCTAATGGGGGTTTATGATTATTCATATCTTAATAATTGATAGCAGTATGATTCAAAATATGAATTTTGATCTCCTTTCCTTGATAATTAATATGTTCTTTATACAAGGAAACCCAATCCATAACCAAAATGTTTTTAAATTAAACTATAGGAATAATAATTATATCTATAAGAAGTATCGCCCAAAAAATATCAATTAGAGTAGATTTATATATATTAAATACAGTCATTATTCTACCAAGGGTTTTCAAAGATAGTTTAATATCCATTTCTTGAGGTGGTGATTACATATTTTTAGAAAAATTGTGTGGTATAAAATAATTTGATGAACCAGAATCAAATAAGGTATTGAAAGATTTATAAAATAGATCAATTGAACCTTTCATAACTTCATTATCATGATCTTCCTCAACAGTAATGATCAAGAATATTTCTCCTTATTCCCTCAGTTTGGGAGGTTATTATAGCCTATTTTATTTATTAGTGCAAGGGTTAGGGAATTTATTCTTATAATTTCTGAATTACTTTCCCTTTAAATATTGTAGCGTGTTTGGGTCATTAGTTGGGTCCTCCCTCTCCTATGTTGAATTAATTTTCCTCTATACTTAATTTGAAACTTATTTGATTAGTGTCTTATTTTACCACATGTAAAAAACATCCCTGATCCCATGAGGAAATTACCCATTTGATTACTCCAAAATTTATTTCATGTATAAAAGTATACTTTAATTCCACCATGTGTCTTGTCATCATAGCTTATATGATACACCACTTTACTATAATTTCCCCAAAATAATAAGAGGTTATAGCTTCCATTTTCAATTTCAGATAACACTAAAAAAATCATCATTTATATTGAAGTATATTATAGATAATTCTCTTAAAAGACTAATATTTAATCAAATAAAGAATTGATCAATTTTACTTTTAGTATCAGAGATGAAATTGATGGCATACCTCACATTTCATGTGAAATTTTCTTTATAAGATCCAATAGATTCATCCTTTTTTTCTCGAATCTCAAGAACTAACTCTCCATTTTCATTCAAAGATACTAAGAAAAATACTTAGTGAAAATATATTCTTGAACTCTTTATATTCTATAGAGTATAATTCCTCCTTTTCCATGGAATTCATAAAGAGATTCCACAACTAGTTAGCATCACCATCTAAAAGACATATGGCTAAAATACCCTTATGATGGTTTGAGCACTAAAGAAAAAAAATATTTTCCATTGTATTGACCCACTACTCAGAAACTAGTGTATTAGAAAAACAATTAAAATTAGGTGGATGTTTCCTCATTAATGAGTCAATAGCGAGATGATCCTTCCTTGGTACGTTTGGGATCTCAACACGATTTGAGTTGTTTCTCATAGCTTGAGATAGTTGGGAAGGAATTTTCATGATGTTTTTCATCTCAGACCCAATGTCATTAGGTTGTCTATTGGAAAAAAATCAAAATTTCTCATTTCACACATGGTTAACATGGTTCTTTCGAGTTCTAATTATTACCTTGACTAAAGGAAATTTTTGAACGATTATTAATGAATGTACATATAAGAAAAATATAAAATTAGAATAGTAATTTCATAAATGATGTGCATACATCAACCTATGAATATATAGGTTTTAATATAGTTTATCAATGGGTAGTTTTCTAATTGAACTGGTTATATATTCAAATACTTCATAATGGTTCATAAATATAATGTGAATTTACTAAACCATAACTCTTGGGATTTTCAAACTAGGTGTGCAGTTATTTTGATTTTTCATGCAATGGGTAACGATTTAGTTAATAAATAATATACCCCTTTCAGGGTTACTACACCTAGGTATATCAATTCTAGATATTTATCCACTTATAGTATCTCGATGGGGATCTTATTTTTAGAAAAACTATATAATATCTATTTTATGAAACTTTTTGGATGTTATCATATACATAGACTTATCCCTTACAATTTTCCCAAGGGTTTTTGCGAAAGTTATCTAAAATAATCCCCAAAATAAATATTCCCTTATATGATTCCAATTAAATTGAAACAATATAAATATAACTTAAACTATACATTAATTTCATTATTTGAATAATATATCTCACAAGTAGTCACACAACCTAAGGACCTAAAGGCTTAGTGTCTTGAAGATTATCTACATTAATATAATATTTTAAAATATTGGAAAACTTTTATCTATAATTTTGATCATATAAACCTTTTTCTATACATATCGCATGATATAATCATCTTCATAACCTAGGTAATGGAAAAATAGTAAAGGGGTAATGCCAGATACTCATTAAGGGAAAAACTCATCATTGTGTATCAGATCATAATCATGAAGAAGATCATGAAAATGGGATAAATATATTATTAAAATATCATGATAACATAGATGATAATCATAAAACATGATATAGAAACATAATATCATAAATAGTATTATTATGGAATCATAAAATTTATAACATAGCTCAAAATATATCTCAATAATCATAAAACATTTGAACATGACATAAGAGTGTGGAATATTCTAAAAATAGAGTGTAACATGAAAAATAACATATCATGAAAATGAAAAGGTATCTTAGAAATGTGTAATAACTTGATTAAAAGCATCTAAGTGTGAAACATCCATAATTATAGGAAAACCCTTGTGAGAAAACTCATTATTCCCCGGTCTATATGAACAAACTCATTATGTTTGCACTTAAAAATGTGAGTAGACTTGTTATGTGAATGCCTATGTTAAAAAAATCATTATGTACATGATTGAATACATCATGATATATAAAATTAAACCAGTTAATTTTAGGTAAATATAGGACCCCACCCATCATAATCCATATATGTGTGTGTGTGTGTTCCACTTAAAATAAATCATCATCATATCTTAAAGAACCAGTAGAAAAATAATGGATTCTTTAAACATTTCAAAAACATCACATAAAATAAACTTAAGAAATAATATGATATAAAAAATATAATTTCTCAAAAATGATAATATTATAATAACATATATAGGGTGATCAAAGAATCACTTCCTGGGAGATAGACCTTAGAGGAAAAATAGAATTGAAAATATAAAATTTTTGAAAAAACCTTTTAAATATGGTTATAAAAGATAAAGTGAAAATTATTTTAAAAAACATTTTGATAAGGGTAAGAGAATAATTTTTAAAATATTATTATAAATATTACCAAATAAAATATCCTCTAAAACAAACAAAATATCTTGAAAATAAATCTAGAGTGGTAAATGATGAAAATAAATGAATATATTAGGATTTTTAAGTTCTTTTATTAAAAACACATTAGAGAAACATTGAAATAATTTAATTTCATAAATTAGGTAAAGGAAAATATTAATAATATAAAATAAAAATAATAATTTAATTTCTTTAAATAAAATAATTTCAATATGAAAAAACATGGCATGGAAGAAAATGATTCATTAGTAAGAATGGGAGTTATTCTTACCAACGTTATTCTTTTATTTGGGAAAACAATTTAATAAAGAAGAGGTTATTGATAATGAGAATTAATATCCAAGAAAAAAATATGGAGTATGATATAAAATAGTGTAATGGTAGGATAAAATAAAGGTTTAATGTTATATTCAACTCATAGATACAATGACCCAATGAATTGAAAATTGAGTCGATAAACCATTGCCTTGAATTTATGCTCATTCTATCGCACTCTAACCTATTTTATAACAAAATTAACTATATTAATCACCTATTTAATATAATTATTCATATTCATAAAATTTAATAAAATTAATTTATGATTATTTACAAAATTTATATTAGTTGTTTATTATCTATTTTCATTATCGAGTGTGAGTAATCATGATCATTTTGAACTAGTTTCATAATAGCAGAGTTGTTCTTCATTATTATACCAAATTTCATAATTCCTAGATATCAAAATGTAATATAAATTACTAAGAATAATTATTTATAATTTTATAGTTTCATTCTATAGTATTTTTTGTCATAATCCTTAAATATTAATTCGGTGATGAGTATGTTTCAGTGAATTTTAAGGAATGTACATTGGTATCTTAATTAATTATTTTAATATTAATGTTACCATCATAAAACCCAAATGAAATCATTTTTTACTTATTTATATCATATATTATTAGTATTAAAGTTCTTATAGTAACCCATTGAAATGACCAATCAGGATCTATGTGATCACTGAGTGGGGGAGGGGAATAATATGTGATATTGTTTTAAGTTTTATTCCTTGTAAAACAACCATCACCTCCTATTAGAGAGATATGAATTTCCTATAAAAACTAGAATAACCATAAGAACACATTTATTTACAAGGTTCACTACTCAATAAGAGTAGTTATTCCTTTTAATGTATTGGAAATAAAACAGAATCATATAGACCACTAGAAAAAAAATCATTCATACGCTGTTACAACAAGTAGGGAATATACTTTCACCGGCACCTCACTATAGTCATTCAACAATTTATTTTCTCCTTGCACAGAGAAAATATATTTAATATTTTAAACAAATATAATAACTTTCTCTATAGTGACCTAGTCCTAACATACATGGATATTACATCTTTTTAGATGAATATTCATTACATTATACAGACATTCTTGAGGACCATAATAGTTTAGTTCTATTGGAAAATTGGAACAAATTCTTAAAATTTGGTGAAATATATTAAACTTATACCGTAAATACATTCCCCTTTAGTAATTCTACTTAAAAACATTATTCATAACCTATTGAAAGGAAACATAAGAAAGGGTGATCTCAGATGCTAAGTAAGGGTATAAAGGTAGATATGTAAGTATAACATGAGAATAACATTTGAAAATCATACCCGTCATATCAAATATCATAATCTTGAATCATCAAATAATGATTTTTAGTTCATAAGACATGAATCATAAGATAATCAAATAACATTAACCATGAGAATATAAAAATGGATTAAGCATGGAATTTGGGGAATACACATAAGCTTAGAAAATATTATGTCAAGGAAACCTACCAAGACATTTACAACATGTTAGGATTGGGATAATCACATGTGTAACTACTTCAGTCTTGGAATTACCACCTATGTACCCTCTTGTTTTTTTTCTTAGGATGACCTCCCGTGTACCCTCTTATTGAGGTCTTGGGATAACCTTATGTGTACCCTCTTGTTGCGGGCTTCAGATGACCTCATGTGTACCCTCTTGTTGTAGTCTTGGGATGACCTCTCATGTGCCCTCTTATTTCAATATTGGGTTAACCACCCATGTACCCTTTAAGCTCATAGAAAATTTATCATTACCCAATGAATTTTAGGTAGATATACGTCCCACCTGTCACATAATGAAATCATACATATGTGTGCCACAAAATCATAAACATTCATCATATCATAACCCATGAAACAAAATGGGTATCATAAACAGGTCATCATATCATAACTAGGGTAAATAAGATAGGTTTTATAATCTTATCATAACCCATGAAAAGAAACAGGTTTCAAAATCATTTTATAATGGTATAACCAATGGAAGGAAAATGAGTTTCATAAAAAAACTTTTCATATTAAATATAACCCATTTAAATAAGAATTAGAATGGTTTCCTTCGATCATATCCCCAATAAAGTGTAAATTTTATCAAATTATTCCATCTTATATGATAAATAATTTTAAAAGATCATTTAAAATATTTCTTGAATAAAATATATTTCTAACATTGAACATGATTATTAAAACATAAAACATTTTTAAAAACCTTTTTATTTGAAAACCAATTTTAAAAAAATCCAAAGTATGAGGAAGAAAATATTTTAAAAAATAATATTGTAATAAAGCTATAATTAAATTACAATTATTATAGTTAGTAAATTTATACATGACGTACATGTTAAACGAATATTCATTTTTCAAGGTAAAAATTTTAGAGAAGTGTCTTGATCGAAAAATGAAAAGAATATTCCTTTGAAAAAATTTAAAAAAAATCATAGAAATGTTTTTAATAAATCATTTAAAATTTTTAAAAATTATTTTGAATTTATTATTATAAAACATGGTTTTGAAAGAAAACATATTTCCAACCGAAGAGAGAAATAAATTCATATTTTCTTAAAAGCATTTTATTAATTACCTTATGTATCAAATAGTGGAAGAATGGTAACCAAAAATGAAGATATAATTAATAAACGTAATATAATAAAATTCATGAGAATTCATGATATATGTATCATAATATTTCATCAATGGAATCATAATCATAAACTATCCCGATAAATGATGAGATTGTGGCAATAAACTCTTACCACTTTGGTAACTTTGAATCATAATCCCCATGAAAGAATACAATTTCATGAAGCATAAAATTTCATAAAAATAATGATATTCCTTATATAACATATCAAATGGGTAGTATATACACCTCCCAAAATAATATATGTTTATAACAAAAACATGTGTCTCAAAGAATGAAAATTGAGACACAAATACTTTACGGATTTGGTAATTTTTGAACCATAAACTACATGAAATACAGGTACTATAATGGATATGTAAATCCCAATAATTATCATTATAAGAATAATAAAATAAATCCTTGGTCAGTATAGACACCACGTACAAGAAAAAGGTGGTGAAAATGACTTCTGTCTCGCTAAAAATAAATGTTATATGAAAATCTCTTACTAAAGTAACTTTTGAATTATGAAATAAGTAAATTAATAACATAAATTAAAACTTTTAATATCATTAAATAAATTAAATTCAAGATATAACATGTAATAGGTTAGTATATACACCATAAAAAATGAATTAGTGGTTAATATGTCATAATTCTCGTAGAAATAAAAGTGAGACTAGAAATCCCCTTACCTTAATTCTTGACTTCCTTCATACACGTTCAAACCTTATGTATAATAAATTTAAGTTTAGTATTAATCTAAAAAATGACTATATTTATATATATAATACCCTATATTATTTTATTCTGACTTTATATTACCTTTTTATTAACAATTCTATGTTAAAGATACATTTTAGGTAATAACCGCTTTGTTTTTCGTATATGTTTTAAATTGTTATTTTTGGTTCTCTTACTTAGATAATGAATTCATAATTTATATATTTGATATAAATATAATATATATTGAGTATATATGTATTTATAATAATCTATAAAAGATATAAATAAGAGATTAAATACACCATTCATGGAGACGATACGTTGTACGTGTGCATGAATGTCATTTCCATTTTATTATCATATTGAAAAATAGAAAATTAAATGATATATATACATATTATAATTAAAATATAATTATTAGGAAATTTATATGATATATTTATATTAAACCAATCCTTCATAAATTTCATCTAAATCATGAATGAATCACATCGCTTCGTGAGGCGGTAGTCCGTCGTACACATTAACGACGTTATCATATTCTCACAAAATGGAAGGCATGGAGATATGCATTATATAAAAATTAAATAATCATAAATATAGAATAAATATATTATATATAATATATAAATATAATTTCCATAATTATTCACAACCTTAATAGGTGGTAATGGAAAAACAAAAATATTAGTTCGTGAGGTGGTATTTCGTCGTATACATAAACGATGATTTCATAGCCCATTTTATGGATGTGTGAGTGATTGTAGGTATAAAACTTAACATAAAATTATGTTATTATATTTAATATAGTGATTTTATTATATAATCATGATATAAAATTAATTTAACGGGTTTTAGGAATAAGTAAAACAAAAAGCATTTCTTGATGAATGTTACCTATTCTTCAGGTATCTCCTTTTTGTTTGCACTATAGGAATTCCATGGTCAAATTTATGAAAAAATTAAGAATTATAGGATGATATGATTGAATTTTAGAAGTTAATTTTTCAGTAATTGTATGAAAGATTAGTTTTTAATGTGTTGATAGAGGGGAAGATGGGTGCCCTTTTATAAGTGGGGGAGAGGACACACTTGGAATTTTGAAAAAGAAGCTTGGTGTACCCATGATTTTTACCTAAAATAATTCCTCAATAATAAATAAAATTTGATAAATAAAGGTAAAATGTTGAATTATTTCTATAAAAAGGGTTTTGTATAATTTTATATGTCATTTTCTCCTTAATTTTAATGTTTAGTCCATTGGTAAACTTGATTTCCTCTTAATTGTTGTGATTAATTTTAACTATTTTCAATAATCATTAAGGTCAAAAATTAAGCTTTATTATTAAAAATTATAAATTATTATTATTACAAAAATTTAATCATTTTTTCCAAATTATAATAAAATAATTTTCATAAATTATTTTAAAATTAATCCCACATACGGGATGAGACAAAGGGTTTTTAAAGTGAAAATGTTCAAAAGTCTGAAATGTTTTTATATCCAATTTCAATATGAAATAGATTATAATAAACTAAATTGGATTTATTTATGTATAATTTTACTAATTATACTTCAAAAACAATTTAAAATATAATTTAACTATATAAATAATTCAAACAAAAAGGTATTTTTCAATTAAATTTTTTTATGTTTCACTATTCATCAAAAAATGAATATTTTCCGAAAAATATCAAAAATGAATCATAATATAATTTTGATGTTATGATTTAGAATTTAAGGTTTATTTTTTAAAATATACTTTATAAAAGTGTCAAAAATTAGTTTTAAAAAAAGTGATCCATTAAAAGGTCGAAAAAACTACCTTTTTAGAAAAATATATCTTTTTTATGCATAAAATTATATTTATTCTTATCACTTGTCTAGAAAATACATAAAATGAATTTAAAATAATTTATTTAATATAATATATATATATTACATTAAATTCTTCCATAATTTTTTTTTAATTTATTGATATAAAACATGTTTATGCATAGAAAAATAATTTTATTTAGAAAAATAATTTCTTTATTTTAAAATAGTTAATACTTAAATCTATAATTAATTGGTTTCCAAATAAATTCATCTCGTGAACATGAATAAACCAAATTTACATAATTTATTTAATCCTTTTCATACCCTCTATGCCAATAGCTTGGTAATAACTATACAGATATTTTAATAATATAACACATTTCGTTTAAAATTAGTGTTTCATGTAATGCAAGCTAAGATCAATGTTGAATGTAATAGAATCTAATATCAGTATTTCATGTAGCAAAATATAAACTTGGTATTGTTTGAAACACAATCCCAAACCTAGTTTTGTGTGTACAGAAAGTTAAACTCAGTGTTGTGTGTAACGCAAGATTAACATGGTGTTATGTATAAATAAATCTTAACTTGATGTAGTGTTCAATGAAATCCATCAGATAATTTTAATATTTAAAAATAACTATTCATAAAAACATGGGATGTTACATTCTAACACCCCTTAAAATGAATTTCACTATCGAAATTTTTCTGTTTCATCAATTTTTTAACACTTGAAATGTCCTTTCATATAAAACCACATTGAAAAAATGAATAATAAAACATCCTTTAAAAATGGACTGTTAGAAACATAATAGTTACACAAAGTGACTCTTAACTAGGTTTACATATAGGATAATATAGGTGGAATTTAATTATGTCGACATGGAATAAAAATATAAATAATTTTAGAGAGTGATAGAGATCGCTGGTCACAAGAAAGTGGGTGATTTAGAGAAAGTTAACGATCACAAACCATGAATCTATGATGATATAATGGACCATTTGATTCATCGAAAATGAAGTTACTAGGATAAAATTTTTATTCCAATATTTATTTCCTAAAGTTGAAGAATTTTCACAAGTAGATATATTTACATGATTTCATTCCATTTTATAAGCACAATATCATCCATCAGTCATTCCTTGATCAATTTTCACTTAATCTATTACTCCAAGAAATATAGGTGATTTTTTTCTAAAGTACTAATGGATCATAAGATGAATAAATAGAATAATAAGTCATTCTGTCTATATTTATTTATTATCACAAAAAAAATGGTTATAATGGGTTATCCAATATGCATAAATCTACATATGTTGTAGTAATACATTAATCTCTAAAACCTCAACCAAAGTTCAACATTAACTTTTTAATAAATGTCTAATGATTATAACCCTTTTAATAATAAAAATTTATAGTCAATATTAATAAATTTCTCAAAAGAAAATTAGAATTTATCCCCTAAATATTATAATGTAACTCTTCATTTCCACATACCAAACATGTGAATACCTTAATCATATATTCTCTTGAAACATGGTAATAACCTAAATTACAATAAAACCATATTGAATATATAAATTCTTCTTCATTCCTTATATAATTTGTTATCTTATATGAAAACTATTTCATTATATTCTTGGGTTCATCCTCGTACTAATAGAATATGTGATTTCATTATTTTTAGAATCCAAGTAGATTATCACAAGAAATTTCAATAAGTAATGGAAAATAAAATTTTCATAGGGCTCATTCATACAAAATAAAACATAAAATTCCAAACTAAAAAGAGGAGGATAAGTGTTCCCTAATTATAATGGTTTAGTTAATCCATTATGATATTATAATCTTCCCCTTTATCCTTAATCGTCAAAGGTTTTTGTGTATTATCATCCACATTAGTCCTT
Source organism: Viscum album (assembly GCA_963277665.1). Classification (NCBI taxonomy): domain Eukaryota; kingdom Viridiplantae; phylum Streptophyta; class Magnoliopsida; order Santalales; family Viscaceae; genus Viscum; species Viscum album. The sequence goes on from OY728146.1 coordinate 370,501,394, forward strand.
AGATTGGGGTACTTGTAAGCATAATGCCTGAACTTCTTATAATTGAAACATTGAATTATGGGGGGTGTGTTTTATAGACCATTTTCATTATTCACATCATAAGATAACTTATTCCCATAACATTTGAATTTATTAACTCTATTACCTTTCTTTCCACACTTGTAACACCCTCTTGTACCTTTTAATTATTCACCTATTTTCTTCTTCCCGCATTTCTGGAAAATAGATGCGTAGAATTTGTTTCTACCATTTAAGTTATCATGATACTTGATCTTCCTTTTATTATCAAAACCAGAGGAATTGTGGGAGTATCCAATTTCCATTTCTAACTTTAGTTCACATCGAACGACTTCTTCATAGCTATTAAAGTCTCTTATATATAAGGCCTTTTAAATATATAGTTTTAGGCCACCAATTAATAGGTTGATTTTTATTTTAGTGATGATGATTAGTCAAGAAGAATATATTGAAAGTCTTGTAAACTAATATTCATAGGTGCCAATAGATTCATAATACTTTTTATTATTCTCAAGTAATTCCTTCTACATATTTTTTAATATAATATGAGGGAAGTGATTTCTAAAAATATCCACTTGAACTCTTCCCATTACATAAATTCAATTTATTATTATTCCCTCATGTTCTTAATAAGATTATACCACTGTTATGATTCATCTTCCAAATGATAAATAGACTAAATCAATATTTCATGATCTGAACATAAAAGAATTGAAAATATATTTTAAGTGGTACTGATTTGTTACTCAGCAACTATTGGAACATTGGAACCACTAAAAGAAGGTGGTTGTTTCCTATTGATGGACACCATAGAACATCATTGCCTCCTTTTCCCATTTTGAAGTTAAAATGATTTATAGCTTGAGAAAGTTGTTTGATAATATCAATAATATTTTCATTCTATATCCCATATTTCATGGTGTCTTAAGAGGATAATCATTGAATTTTCTGTCACACTCATCATTAATAAGGTTTCTCTATGTTCCAACCATTGACTAAAACCAAAATCATAGTGTGAGAAACACTAATCATTATGGGGAACCATATAATCATGAAAAATAATTTAAAGGATTTATTAATCAAAATCCCGTATTCTTTAACATATTACACTTTTAGTTTATCCAAGGTTATTTATATTCAACTTTTATTTAAATCTTTCACAATGGTTCGTAAATATTTTGTGAAGTTCCAAAGAATATACCCTGGGAGTGTCGAACCAGGTATGCAACAAGTCACATTGTTCTGCACTAGTACCCAATCGAGACAAGATCAATGTAGTGTTTTAAGGGTTATTAGAAATATGTACACATGTGATATAACTGAATCCACTTCTAGTATCCAAATTGGGATGTAATTTCTTATAAACCACTCTTTCAATACTTTACCAAAATACCAGGAAATTTTCTTAAACTTTGACTCGTCCTTATAAATATCTTTAGAGACATTCATAGATATATCATTAGAAATATCCCTAGGGATCTCACTAAATTTTTCTCATCCTTATTTCCAAAAGTTGAATAAATATTTCCTTTGATACCAACTATAGTGACCAAGGCTTAACATGAAGGAATTACATATTTTTAATTTAATATTCATTACATTATAAAAACACATGCATGTAAACCATAATAGTTTAGTTCCTTTGAAATCTTGGAACACATTATTCTAATTTGGTGAAAGATCTTAAAGGTATCCTATAAAGATATTTCCATTTATTACTCCTACTTAAAATGTTTCTTTATAACTTTGGAAAATAAAACATAAGAATGGATGACCTCAGATGCGCGGTAAGGGTAAATAAGGGATATATAAAATCATAACAAGAGCATAAGTGTATGCTAACATGAGCATAACATTTTAAAACAATGCCATGAAAATCTAATATCATAATCTTGAATCATGGAAAAATATTGGCATTTTATAAGAAATGAGTCCTAAGATAATCAAATAACATGATCTGTGAGTGTATAATAATGGAATAAGACATGGAACTTGTGGTGTACACATAAGATTATAAAATATTATTTCAAGTATACTTAACAATGCATTTATAACATGTTAAAATTGGTATAATCACCCATGTAACCACATTAGTTTTGGGATGACCTCTTGTGTACCCTCTTGTTTTGGGATTAGGATGACCTCATGTATAACCTCTTATTGTGATCTTGGGATGTCCTCCTGTGTACCCTCTTGTTGTGGTCTTAGTATGACCTCTCATGTACCCTCTTGTTGCGGGCTTGGGATGACCTCCCATGTACCCTCTTGTTGTAAGCTTCAGTTGACCACCTATTTTCCCATCTATCTCAAAGAACATTTATCATTTCCCAATTCATTAGAGGGAGATATAGGTCCCACCCTTAAAATAATGAAATCATACATATGTGTTCCACAAGATCATAATTATTCATCATATCATAACCCACAAAATGAAATGGGTATCATAAAAATTTAATCATATCATAACTTATGGAAAAGATACAGGTTTCATAATCATATCATTACCCATGAAAATAAGTGGGTTTCAAAAGTGTTTTATCATGTTATAACCCATGGAAGATAAATGAGTTTCATAAACAATTTATCATATTAAACATAAACCATTAAAATAAGAATAATAATGGTGTCCTAGGATCATAGAAACAATAAATTATAAACTATATAAAATCATGTCATCCTAGATGGAAAATAATTTTGAAAGATCATTTAAAACATTTCTTGAGGAAAATATCCTTTAATATTTGAAAATGCTTTTTAAAACATAAAATAATTTGAAACCCATTTTCTTTGATAAACAATTTTAAAAAAAATTTAATTTATAGAATATTAGGAAACAAAATTTCATTAAAAAATTAACCTTTTAAAATTTTGGAGTACGATTAAAAGTAATGACGGTCATGATGAAGTGTAAATCTGTATATTTCTTACATGTTAAACAAATATTCCTTTTTCATAATAAAAAGTTTTAAAAATATCCTTGACCGAAAAACAACAATAATATTCCTTATAAAAAATTTAAAAAAAAACAAAATAGTTATTTATGTATTTAATAAATAATTTTTAAAATGTTAAAAACACTTTTGAAAATATTTTTAGAAAACATAGTATTAAAAAAAACAAATTTCCAAATAAAGAGAGAAATAAAGTTCGGTTTTCTTAAAACCATTTTCTTAATTAAATTAAGTAAACAATAGTATAAAAATGGTTCCATTACTTGAATATACCATTAATAAACATATTATAATAAACTTTATGAGAATTATTGAGATATTTATCATAATATTTCATCAATGGAAGCATAATCATAAACAATCTCGATAAATTATGAGATTGTAACAATAAACTCTTAACGCTTTGGTAACTTTGAATCATAATAAAAATAAAATAATAACATTAAATGAAGCATAAAATATCGTTAAAAGAAGTTTATTCATTATATAAAATGTTAAAGGGGCACTATATAAACCTCTTAAAATATATAGTTGCATAACATAGCATGTTTCTCAAAGAAGGAAATTTGAGAGAAAAAATACCTTACCGGTTTGGTAATTTTTTGACGCATAAACCCCATGAAAAAGTGGAACTAAAATTGATATGTAAATCCCAATAATTATAAGTATTATAATCATAAAATTCTTACATGGGAAGTATATATACCACATAACTGAAATAAATGATTAATGTGGCTTCGGTCTCATGAAAAATAAAAGAGAGACGAAAATCCCTTACTACTTGAGCAACTTTTCAATCCTGAAATCCATGAAAGAATAAAATAAATTGAAACTTTTCATATCATTAAATAAATTAAATTCATTTTATAACCTGCCATGTGGTTCTACATACACCGCATAAAAGAAATGAGTGGTGAATATGTCATAATTCTCACAAAAATAAAAGTGAGACTAGAAATCCTCTTACCTTAAGTCTTGACTTCTTTTATACATGTTCAAAACTAGTATATAATAAATATAAGTTTATTATAGATTTAACATATAAAAATATTCATATATATCATACCTTATATTATTTTATTATGACCTTATATTACCCGTTTATTATAAATTTCATGAAAAAATTACGTTTTGGGTAATAATCACTTTGTTTTTTGTATATGTTTTGACTTTTTATTTTTTTTCCTTTAACTTAGATCAAGATTTCATCATTTATATAATTTAAACCTTGATATAAATATCATATATATATTCAGTATTTATGTATTTATAATAATTTATATAATTATATAAATAATAAATGAAAAACACCATTCAGGGAGACGGTAAGTCGTACGTACATTTGAATGTTGTTTAAATTTTATCGTCGTATTGAAAGAAATAAAAGTTAACGATATATATATATATAATCATTAAAATATAATTATTATTAAATTTATATCACATATTTATATTAAACTCATTCTTAATAAATTCCATGTAATGTATGAACAAATCACATCGCTTCACGAGGAGGTAGTCCATTGTACACACAAATGACGTTATCGTATTCTCAAAAAATAGAAGGAATGAAGATATGTGTTATATAATAATTACCAAATAATAAATAAATAATATATCATATATATATCATATATAAACAGTATGCTTATAATTATTTTTAACCTTAAGAGGTGGTAATAGAAACAACGTACAACCTTAGTTCGTGAGGTGGTAGTTCATCATACACACTAATGATCATTTCATAGAAAATTTGATAGATGTGTGTGTGTGATTGTAGTCAAAAATATTAACATTAAAAAATATAATTATATTTAAGATACTTATTTTATTATATAATATTTATATAAAAATAATTTAATGGGTTTTAGGAATAAATAAAACAAAGAAATTTGTTGATGAATGTTACCTCTTCTTCGAGTATATCCTTTTTTTCACTAAAGGACTTACTTGGTTGTATTTATAAAAACATTAGGGATTCTAGTATTACATTAGGGAATATTAGAAGTTTTTTTTATGGATTGGATGAATCAACTGGTTTTTATGGTGTGGAGAGAGGGGAAGAGGGTGTCCTTTTATATGTGGGGGAGAGGACACACTTTTCATTTTGGAAAAGAAGATAGGTGTATACACATTTTCACCTAAAAAATACTCAATAATGAAGAAAATTATATAAATTAATGGTTAAGGTTGAAATATTTTCTTTAAATTGGTGTTGGACAAGTTTCTAGGTTATTTATTACCTTAGGTTTAAATTTTAGTCCCTTAATAAACTCATTTTTCTCTTAATTACTGTGATTAATTTTAACTATTTTCACTAATATTATTGGTCATAAATTAAGTTATAATTATTAAATATTATAAATTATGATTATTAAGAATATGGAATACATTTTTCCAAATTAAAATAACATAATTGACAAAAATTTATTTAAAATTAATCTTACGGATTGGATGAGACAATGAGTTTTTAAGGTGAAAATGTTCCAAAGTTTGTAATGTTTTCATATCCAATTTCAATATGAAATTTATTCAAATGACATAAAATTTATTTATTGATGTATAATTGAACTAATTATTCTTTAAAGCTAATTTAAAATATAATTTAACTATATAAATAATTCAAATGAAAAGGTAGTTTTCAATTAAAATTCAATATTTTTAACTGTTTGTCAAAAAATGAATCTTTTTATAAAAATATCAAAAATTAATCCTAAGAGAATTTTGATATTAAAATATAAAAAATAAGCTTTATTTTATCAAATATAATTTATAAAAGTCTCAAAAATTAGTTTTAAAATAATTTTTCCATTAAAAGGTGGAAAAATAAACTTTTCGAAAAATGCCTCTTTTTATGCATAAAATAAGATTTATTATTATCTCTTGTATAGAAAATACATAATATGAATGTGAAATAGTTTATTTATTAATATATATATATATATCATTAAAATCATTTATAAAAAGTGGTTTTCTTAATTTATATAGATAAAACATGTTTTTTAATAGAAGAAATAGTTTTTCTTAGAAAATGAATATATTTATTTTTTAATAGTTATTACTTCCATTTATAATTAATTGGTTAAAAAATAATAATTTTTTAAATATTAATAAAAAAAATGTTCATAATTTAGTTAATAAATTCCATACCCTTCATTCCAATGGCTATGTGATAACTATACTAATATTTTAATACTATGACACATTTCATTTAAACTAAGTGTTACGTGTAATACAGGCTGAGCTCAATGTAGCATGTATCATAAATTAAGATCGGTGTTTCATGTAATGTGATATAAACTTGGTATTTCATTTAATAGAATCCAAACTTAGTGTTTCATGTACCAAAATCTAAACTTGGTTTTGCATGTAACACAATCTTAACTTGGTGTTGTGTATAAAGAAAGTTTAACTAGGTGTAGCATGCAATGAAATCCATCATAAAATTTGAGTTTATTCAAAAAAACATAAAAACTGAGCATTTTAAATTCACCATCATGATTCAACATATTTTCACTATGGTTCTTGAACTTTCTTTACACTTGCTTTTTATGCAAGCACTTCTTCTTCTTCACTTTCTTGCATAGTAGTCGGCAAGAACCTTCTTCAGTATAAACTTTATTTTTCTGATGGGTTCATTTAATATATTATTTTTTTATGTTCAAAATATAGATATTGATTCAACCTATTTTACTAATAATCTTAAAACTTTGTAAACTCTTCACCTCTTTTTCAAATCTTCAACATTTCTTTCCATGATGTATCAACTATTTATATTCACTGGATCATTATGAATAAATAATGGTGTCAATGTTTCCATATTCAAGTTAGATAAATCACATGATCTTTAGTAGAAATATTATAATAGGATTATATAATTGATACTAATATTAATTCATGCTCAAATATTTATTTAAATCCCCTAACGACATGGACTTCAATATTCCATGCGATATTTAAAAATATTTGTACTCAAATCTCAATTATTATATTTTTCACATCTTTATAAAATTATATACATCACATAATATTCATGAAATTGGGTATTTCATGCAATCGATTACATATTTTGTAATTATCATGTAGAAATTGGATGCATAGTTCCCAATTGGCTACATCCTTGAAAACAACTATTTGGTTTTCCTACATTTTTGAATCATCTATGTGGTTTTCCAATATCACTAAATTGGATATGTGATGTAATATACTACTTCATTCAGTTATGTGGATGAATCGACTACATTAATCAGCTACAAGATCATTTTCCTATGTGAATAAATTTCATCATTCAGTTGTATGTATAAGGCCCCAGACTTAAACATTACTTAATATTGAGTTAAGTCACGAATTCACATTGATTATATTTTAAGGTTTATAGTTTTAGATAATTAGGAAAAAACTATTACACAATAACTTAAATATTACAAATTATTCACTTCAACTCACTGTCTAGTTTTTTACAAGAAATATTTTAAAAAAAAACATGGTTTCATTTCATGCTTAAACATCACAAATTTTCCTTGATCCCATTCTTGATTCTATTCTCCTTTAAATCCTATGAAAAATATTTCAAAACATGGGATGAGAATAAAAACCTTAGTAATGGATATAAAATAAGAAAAGAAAACATTAGTCCATGAATACATACAAATCAATGAAATCATACTTTTTACTCATAAAACATAAGATCTTTAAAATATCTCATGAAATCATAAGATTTATGAATAAATCAAAGAAATCATAAATCATAAAGGTAACTTATGGAATCCATAACATGCATACATTGTAGCTTTCACATCCACATATGGAGTAACCTTCATGGTTATGTTTGGAATACCCATCAAAATATATTCCCTAAATCTATCAGGAGAAACCATAATGTTTACCTCCATCAAATTACCCAATACATTGGAGAGCTATCATGGGCTCACATTCCCTTGGTTTATCACAGAACCACATATATACTTAAGAAACTCCCAACAACCATAGCATTATCATAACACCTAAACCAATCATAATGGAAAAAATTAACATTAACACTTTGAAATCACATTTCATATTTACAAGTCATGAACTCATAAATGAAAACACGTTATTTTAAAATAAAATAGTAAAATTTTAAATAAAAACTCAACAAATAATAGCATCATAAAAGATATAAAATCCATTCATGACGTATATATATAAAAAATATATGTTATTTAAATAATCAACCACCTTTTAAAACACAATTAAAACATTTTAAAAGACAATTTTTGAATCAAATTCTCCCTTTCCACTTTGAAAATTTTGAAAGTAATTTACAATTAACAAATTCCATGTTTATATAAATAATTCCTTAAAATAATTGTGAAAACATGGACCTGAAAGAGAAGGATTTAGAATATTAAATCTTTAAAACATTTAAAACAGAGTTTTAGATAAAGATTACTTTACAATTTTGAACATTTAAATTATATGCCACATGAAATTAGAACATTGTACAAGACATTAAATATCATGAGTATAGATATAATATGGATAAGTAATGTAAAAGTGTTGTTATATACACCTTATAAATAAATAAAGGTGCATATCATCAAGAAATGTCTCAATGAAAGGAGATTGAGACAAAATCCCTTATAAAGATAGTATCCTTATATTAATGATAAATCAATGACATAATTATGTGTGAAAAAATATAAATAAACCCAACATAAGTGGATATTAAGTGTAAATAAATCATATTTCATTAACAAATATTCTTGTAAAAACAAAACCAATGACTTGGATATTCAACTCAATAAAATGAGATTGAGTTATGATTTCCCTTGAAAAGTTCATATAAACGACGTAAGAAATTCTCAATGGGGTGATTGTGTGTATAAAAATTATATCCACACAAATGGAAGTGGACATTAAAACATAAATAAATAAACAGTTATTACATACATAATCTTATCATAATATTATCAATGAAGTATCCGTTAAACCCAATGAGTGGAAATTGAGTTTAAAAGTTCCCTTACCCTGTGTCTGACTTATCTTGTTTGTTCTTTAATTTAACGAATAATAAACTTAGGTTAATTTATAATTACTTTAAAACCTTTTTAAATTTTATTATTCATTTTATATCACTTATTACCATGGTATAAAAATTAGTTAATTATTTGTGTTCATATCGGATGTTTTGTCGATGTTTGGTACTTGAGTCGAAAATGAACTTGTTTTGATGTAAATTGTCCAAGTGGTAAAAATTCCATAATCTCTAGAATATTATTCATGATTTAAATTTCATATATATCCAGTATATATCTATTTGTAATATCATTTATATTTGGAGATAAAAAATGAAATGCACCATTAATGGAGACGATAGGTCGTACGAACACTTGAACACTACTTTCATTTCTTTGTCCTATTAAAGGAATGAAAAATAAATGATACATAGTTATATTATAATTATATTATAATATCTATGTTATATATGTAACATAATTTGGTTAACTCCATCCTTTATACATTCCATATATGGTAGGAACGAGTCATATCACTTTGAGGGGGTAATAGTCCGCACTTCCTCAAATGAAATTATTGTATTTACACATTATGGAAAGCATAAAGTTATGTTATAAATAAAAATTACATAAGCATAGAGATAAGAAAATTTTAATATATATCATATTTAAATACAGTTCCATTATAATATCCACCATGATAGGTGGTAGGAGAAAATAGAACTACCATCATTTCGTGAGGCAGTAGTTCGTCGTACAAAGAAACAGTATGTTCTCTATCAATTAGATGGAGGTTTGTGTTATTGTGGTTATAATAATTCTCATAAAAAAAATCCTATTATATTTATGATATTTCTGTTTTTATGTAATAATATAATAATAATATCATAGGGAGTGAAGAATTAAAATAAAGGAAAGGAACTTTAGAGAAGACACTACCTCTAAAACAGGTAACTCGTTTTGATTTGAGCCAAAAGGCTTTCTTAAATTGCATTCTTCCCAATGTAAGGATTATAGTAGTAAGTTAGGGATGTTGGAATATTATTTTATAAGAATTTGTATGATTCAAGCGGCTTGTGAAGTGTGATTATGTGGGTAGAGGTGGTGGCCTTTTATAAGTGGGAGGAGGGTCACTTTAGGGAAGTCAAAAAATATTATTTTATTATAAATTTATTTTAGAATTAAAAAAGTTCCAAAGAGATATATTTCTTGGACAAAATAAGTATGGGTCTAAATACTCTCAACCAATAGGTTTTATAAATTTTTATGTCACAAAATTAACCTTATCCTTTAGCTTTAATTCTTAGTTAAAAACATTAACTCTTACCATGTATTTTTGTATTTTCATAATATATGGTTACTATAGTTACTATAAAACAAAAATATTACCACAAGTGGATCATTAATGACATTTGTAACATTATATAATTACTTTTTATGAATTTTATAGTTTTAGAAATATTTTATCATTTAATAAAATAATATTTTTTTTAAAAAACTCATTTATATCAATTTTGACATTATTTAGTAAATGGTTTATTTAAAGTCACAACAACTTTATTACGTCAAAAAAAGTAATGGAATCATCCCTAAAATGTAAATTTAATCCAAAAAATTCGTGAAAATCATAAAAATGTTCAAATTAGATTTATTTTAATATTTATAATATCATTTATTTGAAAATTTTATTAATAAGGTAATCACTCCATCATTATTGTGTCATAAATAAATTTATTTATTTAATGCATAAAAATTATAAATATAATACCATGATGTAGGAAATATTTTTATATTTATAATGAATATTTATATTTGATGATGTCATTTATATAAACCAAATTAAAATAGTTTTAATTAGAAGATACATGTTTATGTTATATTTCCCTTTTCTTTAATGTAAATATTATTAAATGTCATTATCACACCCAAGTCGCTTCATGTGGTCCTAAAATAGACCCAAGGATTACCATGGTTGTTCATACCCAATAGGATTTTTGAATGTGTTAGGGTGGTTTCATATTATTATAATATTATTTTTTTACCCTTATTTACCTGATTTACCCTTTAATCATGGTAAATAAAAATAATTACCGAAGTTACTATTCATAATGACAAAAAATAAAAGGTGCCTATTTACACAATTTGGACCTTCTTATTAAAAATATAAAATCCATTTTTCCAAATTTAAAACAAAAAAGTTTCAGTAATTGATTTAAAATTAATTCCCGTTGTCAAAACTAGAAATTATGTTTTTAAGAAGTAAAACCTATCAAAAGATTGACAAGTGTTTATGTCCAATTTCAATGCTAAATTGATTCGAATGACCAAAATTAAATTAAATGATAAAAAATTAATCCAATTAAACTTTAAACCCAATTAAAATTACAATCTAACTATATTAATGAATTAGATGAAAAGGTGATTTTGAATTAAAATGCATTATTTTTCACTATTCATAAAAATATGGATTTTATCAAAAAAATACCAAAATTTAAACCAAGGTAAATTTTGATGTCTCGATTCTAAAGAATAAGTTTATTTTTTCAAACAGAACTTAAAATTTTATCAAAAACAATATTTAAAAACATTTCTTTATCAAAAGGCTGTATAACTATAATTTTTCAAAAAATACTTCTTTTTATCTGAAAAATTGAATTTTTTCTTATATCACATCTAAAAAACATATAAGATGAATTTATAACATTACATTGAATGTATAAAATTTATTTTTAATTAAATAAAAATCCATAAAGAGTGATATGATTTTATAGACCTGATTATTATCTTTTAAATAGGTTTTCATAAAAACAAATCATTTATATTCAATTGATTTTTATTTCCATTTATAAGATATTTGGTAACCAATGAATTGTTATTTAAACATGTTTAAACCATATTTTCATGATTCAGTTGATATTATTCATTCCATCCATTCCAACATCTAGGTTATAATGGTAAAATTTTAATAATAATATTTAGTTGTTCGTTTAAGCTCAATGTAGCCTATCATGTTTGATATTGAACATAGTGTTTCTTTCTTAAAACTAGGGATGATACAGTATGGTTGAAATGTCTACGTTAATCATCTACATGACCATTCATCTACATGAATCCACTAAAATTCTAAAATAGTATCTTCTATATATAAATTGCTTCTTTTTTATTCCAACCTTTATTCAAGACCAATTTGTATGGACCATTATAACTTTTTTCATTATATTTAAATATTATAAGATCACTTCACTTTATGTAAAATTATTTTTTTCTTCTATAACTTATTCATTTAAAATATCAGCAATTACATAGGCATTATTCCCCCTGTTTCATCACACGACCTATGATACCCAAAAAAACATGAAACATTATAAAATTTGACAATAAAAACTATAACCATAACCAAGACCATTTCCTGATAACCAGCTTCTTTACCTAAAATAATAAAAATGTATCCTCTAGGTCTCAAAAATCCCCCCCTGTAGATTTTTTTAACCAAGGAACATAAATAATTGATGCATTGAATCTCAATAAATAGATCACAATCTAAAAATTCTAAGCCAACATCAGCGTACTAAGTGTAGGAAATAAGAATTATTGGAAAAAATCCATATTGTCCATAAAACAATGATATATAACCAAATTTTATTTAAACCACCTTAAAAACAGAACTGAACATAAACTATTTTAAAATAGTTCTTTCATCTACTTCAAACAAACAGTTAAAATAGTTCACACATGATAAAATCATAGCTTACCCTTTTAAGAACTCCCCTTAAATACATACTTCCCTAAAAAGGTAAAACACATACCAATGGATATATTTATGTTTAAAAAAATAAACCCCCTTCACAACACTATCTAAATTCATGATGGATAGTTTACGGGAAAACATACCTTAGCCTTGAAGAGATGGAGGTTGAACACCCATTATTAACCTCATCTCATGAAATGTTTCCTTTGGTAATGGTTTTGTGAAAATATCAGAAACTTTCTCCATTTTAGTAAAAAAAACAATAACTTCATTTAATTATTTTCTACATGGTCATTGATGAAATGAAATTTTATATCAATGTGAATAAAATTATAATTTTTCACTAGATTATTAGAAATATTCATATCACTTTGATTATCACAATCCAAGAGAGGGAAAAACTACACATCACTCTAAATCCATTTTTTTGTAATTTCAAAAAACTCACTTCTTGGTTAAGTGATAACCTTACAAATTCAACAACCAAATAAAAAAATTCTCAAAGTAAAAAAGTTCAAAATTCATACCAATTCCAATTTCCAAGAACAATTTTCCCCTAAATCCCTCTAAAAATAAAACTGTAACACATTTTCAAATTCTAAAAATTTGAAAACTAGAAGTGTAGAAACATTTCAATGAAGAACAAGAAACACTATTTAGTTAACGAAGGAATGTATAGTTGTTAGGCCATGTCGCCTGGAACACCATACAAATCTTACAACAGTGAACCATGACCTTTACACCTCTATTTTCCACTCAAATGTCACATCTGAAAACCTCATAGGAAACTAAAAATCAACAAAACAAATATTATAATTTTGTCTTTATCCACATAAGTTGTGTTGAAGCCTAAAATTACATACTCAAATTTTATAGCTTTGAGTGTTACATTTTTTTAGTTCTGTGTATACCAACTCACACATATTTCTCCCAAAAAGAAAGCTACAACAGATGTGGATCTTTTTTCTCCAATATAACCTACCCAAACTGCATCTATATAACCAAATAGGTCAATATTTCCTAAATAATAATATTTTATTATAATGTTAGTTTTTTCTTTGATATATCTAATAATTCTCTTTTCTGTCGTGGAATTTAATTCTTTTGGATCACTTTTATACTTGTAGAACAAGGTAACAATGTATACAATATTTTTTCTTGAAGTTATTATATAAAAAAAAGACAACCAACCTCTTAAATTATTTAGGATAAAACTTATTACCATATCCATATTTTGATAACTTAGTTACCATTAAAATAGTTGTGGAAACTATATTTAAGTCTTCCATTACAAATTTCTTCAGAATTTCTATTTAATACTTCACTTAATATTGGAAAATGATTCTCTTATTTTGAGATATTTCCATGCCAAGGATGTATTTCATTTCATATAGCATATAAATTTTAAAAAATTTATTCATATTTACATTAAACTTTTCAAATTTTTATTCATCTTTATTGAGTTAGACTCCCTTAAGAAGGTATTCAGTTTAGAATACTAATATCTCGATGATTTCTTTAACCCCTAAAATGGCATATTTAACTTGAACACATATATTTCATCTTTCCCAAGTATGAATCCACATGGTTGTTCAATATAAATTTATTTATAGATCTCTCTGTTAATAAAATATGAATTAAATTCCATATGTAAAATGTTATATCATCATTTGGAAATGATCAAAATAAATATTTTGATAGTTTCTAATATTAAAATAGGATAAATTTATCTTAAAAATCAATGAATTCAATTTTTTAGTAAACTTTATAAACCATTCATGCCTTGTTTCTTTGAACTTCACCTTTTTTGTTCAAATTATTTTGAAACACACACTTTGTTCTAATCACATACTTATTTTCTGGTTTGGGTATAAGTTCTCAAGTATCATTCTTTTAAATCAGATGCATCTCTTCATTAATCCCATAAATCCACTGTTTATTCCCTAAATCATCACCAAAATAGTTTGTCTCGACCTATGAATATAAAAATGTGTTTTATGTGTTGATAAACCTAAACTATCCTTTAAAAAATTAATTGAAAAAATTCATTGGGATTAATTCCACCCCAATTTGGTTGGATTTAAATATTAAATAATCATTATTTAATCACTTAAACCCACCCCTCCTCAAGTAAAAATATCACTCCCCACCACCCCCTTTCTCCTCACAAAACATTAATACCTTAAAATATATAACAAAACCTCTCCTATCCACTCTCCCCTCATACAATTTATTCTAGTATCACCCAATTACCAATCCCAATTTATTTAAGGGATCCTTCAAGGAGGTGATATTCAAGAGGTGACTTTCTCAAATCACCTCTCTTAATTTCTTCTCTTCTTATAAATTCTCCTCAACTCCTTCATCCATCAAGGAATAATAACTCAAGTATCATGTACATATTGGAATTTTATTTTTATATATGAATATATTATATCAATCACTTTTAATATCTCCACTTATTCAAATAAATGAAACCATTGTCCAAATTATGGCAGTTAACCGTCTCCGTGGATAATGAGTTTTCATTTTCCATTACCACCTTCAAAGATGGTAATAAAACTATTATTATGGTTAAATAAAATTTTAATAGGTATATTCTAACTTATTTAATGTTCTAGAACTAATTTATAGACACTATATTAAATAAAATAAAACTATATCATGATGGTTGGAAAACCCACTAAAATAAACTAACCATTTGTCATTAACATTTTTATCAAATCCATCATCCTCATAAAAGAAAGAAAAATTATATATGGGAAAATTTATTCCTTTTAAGTGAATTAATACCATTTCATTCCACTTCTAGAGTTTTATTCCCATTTTACAAGAATATCCATAATTATACTCAAGTGAACAGACCATGAAACCTTGAAATAAATGCTACCGAGAAGACAAAATTGATCTTTATAACTCATCAAAATGGTCATAAATGAATAAAATAAAATTATAAGAAATAAAATATAGATTTAAAAGGTTATTAATTAATTAATGAATATAATTTTATTTTCCAATACATTATGTGAAATTTAAGGACATTCATACACAAGGTAAGGGACTCTTTAACTAAAAAACCTCATTTTAAATGTCATAAAAATTTATTTTCCAAATATTTACATTTCCTGTACATGTTTTTAAAATTAATTTTATGGATATATTTTTATGCGCATGAGAATTTTAAAAAATAAAATTTTCTAATTTCTATGAAATTTTTTCAAAAAGGGATCTTTTAAGGTTTTACATAAGGTAATTTCTTTTAAAAGTATTATTTTAAAGTTTCCTTTTACATGTTTCAAAAGGAATTTTATTTATTATATATATAGAATGAACATAATTTCCCACCATAATTTCACCTTCATATTTTGAATCTTATATTATTTTTTTATTTGTATATTTTCAAAAAAAATTCCAATGTACATGAACAGTTTTTAAAAATTAGAGATTTCAAGATGAAAAGTTTGTTTTCTTCAAAGAACATTTTTATGTTGAAATATTGAATTATTTATGTTTATTTTATGGTTCTTTGGAATTTTTTATAATCATGGGTGGTTATGTAATAAACTAATGATGGTTTTTCCATGATAAACCAAGGATGGGTGGTTACATTATTAACCTAGGATGGATGGTATCGTGATAAACCATGGATGGGTGGTTACTTTATAACCTCCAATGCATCGGGTACTCCAGAGATGGAGGTTGGACATAATAGTTAAATAAATTTTAAGATTTATATGTAAAATGATGTCTAAAGATACCTAATTATGTTTTATATTCTTTATAATGAGTTTTCATAAAAATTGATTGATTTTAAAAAGGTGAGATAATTATATTTTTTAAGAAGATGAATCCTTTTTTGGGTGAAAATGTATGTTTTCATGAAAAAAAATTATGGTTTTTCATTGGACTCTCCATTTAATTTATTTATGCCCCTTACTGAGATTTTTTTTCTCATCCCAAGTCTTAAAATGTTTTTCATAGGGTTTAAGGAAATGTAGGGACAGGGATGAAATCAAGGGGAAAACTATAAATATTTTTCATAAAGAGAAACCATGTTCTATTTTTAAAAATGTTTAAAAAATTGATACTGGGTATAAGTGACCACTTTTAATTTATAGGTTTACTATGTAATATTTTTTTATAATTTTCAAAAAATCTAGACCAAAAATATCCTCAAGATTATAATAATATAAATTCTAGTTTATAATCACTAGAATATGTAATGTTTAAGGATAAGTCCTTAAAAAGGAATGGATCTATAAATGATGGATAATGGGAATATTTTTATTTATAAATTTAATTATTTGAGTGGTATTGAAGGGTTGGTGAGAGTACCCTTTTACAAGAGGTAAGAATTTCATTTTTGTAAATATATAAACTAAATATAGAGAGAGCATATGGTTCACATGTCAAGAAGACTCAAAAATGGATAATAATATATTATGGAATGATTTAAGGTTTAAAATATCTCAAATATTCATTTTCAAAAATGTTTTAAACTTTTTTTAAGTCCATTAGTATTAGAATATTAACTTTTACCATTTTTTGTTTTACCATTGTAACATAGTTTTACCTAATTAATTTAATTTCAATTCCCAAAAAAATGACCCTTATTACATAATTCAGAGACATTGATTCCAAATATTGAATCCATTTTATCATATGATATATATATATATAAGAAAAATTAATTTTAATATTAGTGCATGTAATTTGTAAAAATAAGTTTTCAGAAAAAATTGTGTTTTTAATCTTAAAATTTATTTGTATAATAAATTTATCAATGCACTTAATTTTCATGATCCAAATTATATTATTATAAAAAAATAAATTATATGTTCATTTTAAAGAAATAAAAAAATTGTTTTTTTTTTCAAAATAATATTTCATTGAAAGGAAAGACCAAAAATAGTTTCTCTTATTGGAAAATATTACATATGTTTATAAAATGTTAAACATAGGTTTTATAAATTCAAAATAGTGTTACCAAATATTTATTTTTACTCAATAAATTTATATTTTATCAATTAAAAGGTTTTATAATATTGTATGTCTTTAATATATAATTATAAGGTCATAAAATTTATAATTTTCTTAGAAACTATATTTCTCACTATTTACCTAAAAATCAACTATTTAAAAAAAATAAAAAAAATCATACTAAGATAATAATTATATTATAAAAATGCAAAAATAAAATATTTTTATGTAATTTGAATTATAAAATTTATAAATTTAGTTTTAAAATGAAAATACATTATATAAAAAAAACTAATTTATTGAAAAATGAATTGTTTAAGCTTTAAGTTCTCTTAATCCTATTTTTTATGAATCTCTAATTAATTAAAAAAAATTATCTAGTATAGATTTTATTCATGTTATAATTTTCTTAGGAAATATGTATCAGATCATTTTAGTTCTGTGTTGTGTGCAAGATGAACTACTCACATGATATTTAATTAAGAAGAAGTATTTACTAAAATCATTAGTTTTTACACTAATCACATTATGTGTAAATAAACTAATCATGGATATGAATTTCCTCGATCTAATTCATTCAACTACCCATATATATTTTCTCATCATGTGATTGGATATATCCCATCTTGTTTGAGCTCCAACTGATGACATGATCAACAACATACCCAACAACCCTCTAATTATAAAATCCTTAAGGCTTGTATAATAAAGGCATCAAAGTATGAAGGTTATCATGCTAATTAACTCACCAAAATTTGGTAATGTGGGTTTATGGTAAACATACACCCCTAAGTATATCGATGATTGTATAAAATTACATCATATATAATTTTTTTGGTCATTATAAGTAATAAGTATTGACTTATTATCTTATGATTCTATTATTTGTATCTTATATAAAACTATTTGAATTGAGTATAAGATTCTACTCATGTTAACCTTAACATATCACCACAACCCATAATACTCTTTGATGATCTTCAATTATTGATAACATAAAGTCTTGCATTGAAGGGATATTATTATTCCATTATTAATGTAAAACACATTGTAACACACATTAATGAATAATAAATGGATATCAAATTTATTATAAAATCATGATACATTTACAATTATTATATTCAATCTCTAAATAAACATATACCTAGAGATTCAATATGACTCTCATGATTTTTCTTTGATAATGGTTTCATTAAGGTATCAACTACATTTTCCTTTATATCCACCCAAAAAATTCTAAAATCAACCTTCTCAAAGATCTATCATATGATATGGTATTTTTGAAGGATGTGTTTGGTCTTTTTATTAGAATGGGGTTCCTTGGACATATAAATGGATCCAATACTATCATAGTAAGTCTTGATTTTTCATTTCATTCTTACTTCCACCCCAAGTTTAGTGATGAACTTATTGATCCAAAAAATTTCCTTCACAACATCTAATGTAGTGTTGTTCTCTACCTCTATTTTTGAAATTCTATTGGGACCTGTTTGGAACTCTTCCAACTCATAGTTCCACCATTTAGGAGAAACATGAGACTTGATTGAGTAATCATGTAATATTTATTTAATTAGAAACTTACATCAATGCAATCCTTTACATAGAGCTCATCCTCTCCTTTAAGGATCAATAATATATTAATATATCTTATTAAATATTTAAGGATTTTCATAATATAAATATTGCGAGTATCACCAATATTGGATTGTTATATAATAGTTATAAAAATAACATAATAGGCATCAAGTTAAGTAAAACACAAGAAATATATGTTGGATCCTATGGATTATTCATAGGAAATTATATCCATTATTTCTAACTCTTTATAAGTATCTAGAATCTTAATTAGATTTGTGCCATGAAACATCGGTATATACCCCTTTTTGGAGTCCTTCAAGTTAAAATTATTTATCAATTTACTAATGTATGTGTTCTAACTTATTCTAAGTAGCCTCTTAGATTATCTTTGAAGTTATCTTGTCTTGAATTTTTATTTGTTGTCAACTAACCTTATTTTCATTGTCAATGTAATCATATAAAGGTGATGTCTATGATGATAGATTGGGTATACACCCAATGAATAAATTAGACAATATCTCCGTGAATTTTTGTAAAGGATAATGGAATTTATGACATTTTGAATACTTGGAAAAGGATATAACATCATATGATTATAGATTTGATCCTCAAGTCAAGATAGGTACGAAGACTATGGGGCACTATCTTCAATAATTAGTATGTGATTTGGAAGAATCCAAAAATTAGGGAGATTATAATATAGATAATGTAGTGAATAATCTATCCTTATGTTACTAAGTATGAAGGTTAATTAATTTATTGTTTAAACACTATTTGATGAAGTATATAGAAGGATAGAGTTAAATTGGAATAGCCTTAAGGTCATTTGAAGAATTCTGGATTTTATAAGTCTTGGAGAATTTGAAAAAAGTCTTGAACCATATGGATGATACCCTAGTTTTTATAATAATTATCTAAACCTAGAGACATTAGAAAAATGGAAAATTATTGGATTCATAAGCATCCATGATCATGTAAACATCAGTTTCCCTTTGTATACGCACCATCTAGATGTGTAGGCATGGATTCTTATCTGTGTAGGGATTATCCCTATTTGTTAACATTAAGTGGAAACTTTATATAGATCATGAAGATCTATACAAACTTGGTTGGGAATCTTTATAAAAATAATCTTTTTATGAATAAAACTATCTAATTATGATATGGGTTCTATGTGAGCATGAGCTAGTCCATAGAAGCATCAATACTTATAGAAATTTTATATTTCTACAGACTAAAAATAAAAGTTTCCATATTCAAGAATCTTAAGAGGAAATAAATTT
This sequence comes from Viscum album, assembly GCA_963277665.1. Taxonomy (NCBI): domain Eukaryota; kingdom Viridiplantae; phylum Streptophyta; class Magnoliopsida; order Santalales; family Viscaceae; genus Viscum; species Viscum album. The sequence continues at coordinate 370,521,951 of OY728146.1, forward strand.
TGGATGATTACAATTTTTTTCTAAAATTTGGTTAACAATACAAATACTTAAATGGGTGTCTGATTCAATATAAAAAAATTTATAATATTATCTTCAAGCGTGGAGAAGACAATCAAAGTAAGATAAATTTTGAGAGTTTTTTTTTTTAATTCTAAAAGATTTAGATTCCAATATTTTTAATTTTGATGAAAAAAAATTTAGGATGCTTGATGCAAGATTAAATTTTATTTAATTATGATTTTTATTTAATTCTTGATTTAAGATAGATATTGAAAAATAATGATTGGATGTGCTTATTGAGAAAGTTCAGGAGTTTTCAAGAGTAATGTTACTACCGTTGAGTCAAGACTTGGTCTATTTTAAAGAGTTTAAATAATTATAAATTAATTTAAATCCAATATAAATGAGATATTAAATGATATTTATGACTGATATAAAGGTGATCAAGCTGAGATAGAAGGCTTAGAATTTACCCAATCCTAAAATGAATAATTTCCAAATTTTGTTAAATCTATAAATGAAGAATAATGTGTTAATGCATGTGTTTTCCTTAAATGTTTAAATATCATAGAATTATTTCTGTTTCAATATTGAGAATTAATAAAATGAGTGTTTATCTTCTATCTCAAAATTATAAACTCTAGATAGAGGCTATATATAATTTATTGTAGAAGTTCTCAAAATTATACTAGTTATTCTCTACCCACATGTTGTAGCTATTACATTTCATATAGTTTGAAGAATGATTTAAATATTTTTTATGAACTATATTCTATGGCAAAAATATCTTGATCTATTATATAAAAAACATATAAGAATTATTCATATGAGATTAAGGAGAGAGAAAATAAAATAAGAGAACTTTGCGTATTTCTATAGAGATACACATGTGCTACAATGAAAAAAAGGAGATATGGGAAATCAAGGGTTGTTGCAAGTGAAGCTGTTTTATTTTACAAAAATGATATCACCTGTAGATTTAAATTTATGGAAAATGAGAATACCCAATCTAAAATGAGGATTATATTTCTAGACAAAATTTAGTTGAGACTCCCGAGACAAAAAAAGGGTGAGTGATCAGAAGGAGTGAAATGAGTTATAAATAAGATATTTATAAGGAATAAGAACTGTTAAATAATGAAGAAGTAAGAGGAGATTCCGAGTTAAAAATTTGTACTCTCAAAGAAGGTGAATCTATGATAAATATGAGAGAAGTAAATCTCTATTAGGGTAGAATATGTTTAATATTTGTCAAATCGGTGCTGAAAAAAGGTCATCTGAGTTTCAAAGAAAAGATAAGCCGGCCAAGATGAGTTGGTTGATGTAGAATACGAATAAAAAGAAGAGAGGAGTATAAAACCTTTTTTGATGCATCATGATGTAATGAAGAATCATTCCAATGTATTAAGTGTGTTATATTAGAAATAAATATTTTGATAATTTATGAATTTATTTAAATATTCACCAGGTAATATATATTATGTGGATTAATTCTTGAAGTTATAACGTGATATTTTATAACATTCATATTCTGAAAGAACTAGGAATCTATATAGATAAAATATATTGATTTGCATGAGTATTTTTTGAGTACTTTGAGGCAGTTGAAGACACTTTGTTATTGAGTAAGTAGATCAGTTGTGAGGGTGTAGGGGCATCCATGGATAGACTTTTGATATACTTTAAAGGAGTAAGTAAGTTGAGAATGTCATCTGGTAAGATTCTAATTTAAGGACCATGGGATATAGTATAAATATCCATTAAATTGTGTCATATAGTGAAGGATGTTCACCTATATAATAAGGAGAAACCAATTTCAGGATAATAATAATCCAACCCACATATATTTTATGATATTAATACTAATTGAGAATCTCTGTCTCACTAGGAGTTGAACATAAAAAGAAGTATCTTTCCCACATCAGGGTCGAACCTTGTAAAAACACGTGTTTAAATTTACATTTATTTTTTATATTTCATATAGGTTTGTGATATGATAAACTATAAGTGATTTATTTGTATCCTAATATGTGATATAGGTTCAAAACCAAAGGGGGTTTAATTATCATAAGAATAATTTTTTTTATTAAAATAATTTAACCACATATAATTCACCCCCCCCCCCTAAGGTGTGTATGCATGATCCACTAGGACTCTAAATTGGTATTAATGCTTAGGTTCCCTCTGATTTTGAACTATATTATTTATTATAACTTTTTTTAAAATAAAAGTATGTCTTTGATTGGTTCTAAAATTTTCTTTCCTATTTGTTTTAATTAAATTACATGAAGTGTAAATTTTAAATAGAAGTACCTTAGATGGAAGAATCTAGATCCATCCCCTTCAAGACATATTTAAAGGTATTGAAAAATTCTATGAGAATTATACAGAATAAAGAGGCTATGAAACTTATAAAAGGCTCAGAGATAACATAGGAAAAACTATTGACATAAGGTGATCAAAATAGTAAGGGTTTATCAGCTAAATCTTCTTACTATTATTCCTCTAATTATTCAAGTTTAGGATATGATAAAGGATTCATTGAATCCACTAGATACCTATACCTTTAGGTTAAAAATTATTTTAAGAATTTCCATATTAAATTTGAAACTTATATATTCATATTAATCAATGGAATACATGATGAAATGTAATAGATGGAAGAAATATTTGATGTTATAGAAGATACATTTGCAAGGAAAGTAAGTTGTTAAAACACTCTCACAAAGCTGATGAATGTCAAAAAGGGAATTATATCACTTTATAGTGAAAGAATTTTTTTGGTTGAGGAATAATTGAAAATATATTTTCTATGAGAGAGAAATTTTTGAATATTTTGTTACATATTTGTTTCATATATTGGATAAGGTTTATAAATTTTCTATAAATGTCAATTCATCCTAACTAGAATCAAAGATCCAAAGGATAAAGTATTTGGAAAACTCTTTTTTGATGAGAATCCAAAGAAATGAGGATCAAAATAAAAAAATTAAAATTGAATGGTAAGGAAGTTTGATATTTTTTGAATATGATAAAACTGTTATCATTAATAAATTTCTTGATCTATAATTAAAATTGTAAAATATAGAATTTGTGCAGTCCAAAACCCCAAAACAAACTACTGATAAAAGATGTGTTGTCATAAAATAATCTAAAAGTATTCTCACATAAAAGAATATTCAAAATGGTAGAAAAATGATCTGTATATCAACTAGATAATAATCTATGTAAAGATCATAAAAATATGTAACCCAATATCTTGTTAAATCAGTTTGTACTGAATCTATTTTTCCTAAAAATATATGGAAAACAATAAATATTGTATTAATTTGAAAGGTGAAAAATGAATATAAATTCACCACATCATCGTGATTTAATGTAGGAATGTATACGAAAATAAAATCCCTAAACCAATCCAAAAATATTGGTTTATCATTCTAAAAATACCAAGTTATTCAATCTATAAATATGGATAGATTACACCTATTGTAGAAAAGAAACATATTGATTGGGAGATGTTAGTGTTGATGGAGGTTTGTAAATTGGTCCATTGAATTTTGAAAAAAAATTATTGTGTGTAAAAAATAAGTAATACATGGTGAAATGTGTATTAGATTTAAAAAAATACAGAGAACTGGGAAACATATATAATAGAAAAGACATAAATATTGTTTTGAAAAATATATTTTAAGGACTAATTAACTTTTGTGATTATTTAAAAATTAATGGTCACTATTGTGAATAGTTTTGGCATGTACCAACCCAAAACAACCCTCATGTTTATGTGAATAAAATCTTCAATAAAAATAAATATATGTGAATAAGATAAGAAATTATACTTTGGGATAGAATAAAATAAAAAAACTGAATAAAATCCTCTAATGAAGTCCATTAAGATATTTGAGAATGATATTTAACCTATATGAAGAGAATGACTCTATTATAGAAATACAATCAGAATAATGGACCATTTTAAAATGGACATGAACATCAAGTAAAAAATTTTTAACATACCATGATCATTAGCCACAATATTTTGTGACACAATTTGAGTCATCACATGACCTCAGGCACACCTCCCTATATGCTCGAGGTTGTTGATAAGCAGCACAAGTCTAAAGAGATACATTGCAGAGACTATACCCACTTATCATATTTAATCCAAAAAATATGTAATTTTAAAAAAAAATAACCATATGGAATAATATATATATAGAATATGAAATTTTCCAATAAATAACCAAGTAAACATGCTATAACAATATTATGAGTACATGACACGTCAAATAGTTATAAAAATAATGTCTAAAACCAAAACTACCAAAAGATCCTAAACACTGTCTTAGGTCCCAACCCAGTCCTAACATCCCATTCTCTAACTAAACATCCCATGCATGAACCAACCAACTAGACCTTGTCTTGAACCTGTACCTAAAAATAAGGAGCATCTGCTCAGGTACCCAAGTGGCAAGGCGGTCGATCAGGGTGTGAGTACAACTCAGTAGGCCACCACCAATAGTGTCTAAATCAATAACCAGTGTGTAAAATAGTGTATGAATATAATATATTTTTGGTAAATAAACAAGGAAAAATTATATTTATTTCTCACATTTGAAAAATTATCAAACAACCATTTTTTTACTTTAAGTTCCATGGGTCATCTAACCAACTAAATAAGCTCCGGTTACAGAAAGGGCCTAAGACATAACATAAAGGGTTATATACTTTTAATCCCAATCAGAATTCACAAATTAAAAAAATTATATAATTTCCTCAGAGCCTCAGTTTGATAATCAAGCCATGTGAATATGTTTGGGAGCATATATCCTCAGTCTGACATCCCAAACTTGGAAACACATCGGTGGGACTAGATAATCAGTCTTGCCCAACCCAATTAGAAACCTCAGTCCATAATTTAGAAGAATAGAGCCTCATTCCAGCATCCTAACTCAAAAATTACTTGGTCTTCCTATAGAATCATTTAATCCCAACCTAAACAAGGATCCTCAGTCTATAAGTTAGGATAATAGATCATTAGTTATACATCCTAACTCAAACAATGCATCAATGGGCCTAGAGCATCAGTCTAACTCGAACTGTGTGAGTAGATCCTCGGTCCAATACCCCACTCATACAACTTACCACTTGGACATGCTTCTTTAATCAATAATCACATTTACCCAATAATCATTTCAATTATTATGGTCCCAAAGGACTATCACAACCAAATCATGGCATAAATACAATTCAAAATACTAATTTTAAATAATCTTGAAGTCCCATTTATAACATTGGTCTTCCTCATTGAAAAACTAACCCATACCCAAGGCATTCATTTCCATTTCCAACCATTTCAAATAATCATTAAATAATTTTCAAAAAAAGGGGAACCCTCCCTCATTTAAAATCATTATTTAAAATCCATAAATAAAATAACCTTAAGGCCAACATCTCCTTTTAAACATTTTCTAATTAAAAAACATCATATTCTTCATTCAAAAAATATCTCAATCAAAATAAAAAAAATCATTCAAACTATTTCGAAAGTATCTTAGGAAATTCACATAAAAATCATACAACCATTTCAGTTACCCCCCCCCCCATCCTTTAACCACACACATAAACCAATTTAACCATAAAAACTTATTCATTTTTAAAATTTACCAATCTCAATGTTTACCCATTCAACTCACTATTTCTAAGGATTTGGTATACCCCATGGGTATCCCTAAGTCCCATCTCGAATCAAAAATGGACCCAACGGGATATGGAAAGGGTTTCAAATATGACACTAAGGCTAAAATTACTTTCCTTATCCAAAGAAAAAAAAAGAATCAAACTGTACATTTACACAACCACAGACACATATAAAACATGAAGACTATAGGAAAAGGCTTTATGAACACCTACATCGTGATCGTATATAGAAACCCATCAAAAATCAACCCTTGATTTGAAATAAATTTTTCTCAACTACTAAGATTAAGAAAAACATGTAAAAATAAGGGTTTATAGATTTGGAAGCAGAGGAACAACACACCAAGACTCTTCCATAAAATGGAAGAAAACAGAGTCGAAGACTTACCCAGAGCTTTGATTCACACCCAACGGCACTCTAAATGCCTACAAATTGAAGTAGAATAATACCTTGGAAGTTTATGAGGGTTTGGTTCATCACCCAAGCTTCTGGATGAGGAATAGGATAGATATTTAAGGGTTAACCATTTAAATCTGAGATGGAAAATCAAGAAATACCACTTTTTAAGGGCCACATGGTTTGATAAACCGTGCACCAACCATGCGGCTCCTTATGTACAAGAGGGTCCAAGTTGAACTATCTCTTAACAGTACCCACATGATTTTACAAAGCATGTGGTTCCCATGTTCCAACGTTAATATGAGAGGAGGTCTAGACGCATGGTTTCACTAGACAGGGGCATGGTTTGTACTAACCATGTGTCAATCATGCTTTGCATACTATTTGGCAGTTTTCCTTCTCCTTTTGTGTTCTAAACCCCATAGATACCCCTAAAACTTCCCAAACACCCAATAGTAACTTATTTATAAAAAAAATTAAGTTTGATCAAAATTTAAATAATGATGTACCTCCACACAAGGATGGTATCTGAAAAAAATGGATCAAGTTGGGATCTAAAATAGAATCCAAATATAGGGAGTATTAGTATTGGATTAGTGGTTGATAATCCTTGTTAATAATTTGAGAGCATGTCCAAAAAGGGTAGCTCAATGGTTCTTGAAATTTTATGATGAAGGAGAAGAAAGGTATGGAAAATTATTAACAATTTCATGTCATCAATTCTAAAAAAGAATAAATAATGAATAGAAAAGGTAAATCACTTGACACCTACTGTTAAGAATGCTAATTAAATAAGGTGACCATACTCAATAAGAAGTATGAACATGTTATAAAAGAGTGACTTTTTATAGGGCCATATTGGTTGGAAAAGTCTAAAAAGTTAAATAAATATAAAAGAAAAAAAATTTATCTAGTCTATAAGTTGAATAAGGCCAATCCGACTAAGAAAAAATGTTAAATGAAATAAATTCCACGGTACCTAGAGGTGAACAGTTTCAGAAAACCAAAAATAGTGAAACCATAAAGAGGTATAGACACTTTATCCCTTAAAAGAAGGTATTATTTGGGTTGAAAAATCTATATCATCCTGATGGATCATATTTAGGAAGAATAAGAAGACCCGCCTTATTCCTATATTATGTTGGAATGCATTATGGAAGAGGTAATTGATGGTGAATCTTGAAAAGAAGTAGAAATTTTAAAATCTTAAATTTCTAAATAGCTTGAATGGTTATCCAACATGGAATATATCAATTAGTATTAACCTCATAATTAGTATCATATATCTCAACTAGTTTTATACATGCTTGGAAACAACAATGGTGAGGAAATAAAAGTGTCCCCTAAGGAGAAGCTACCAAAGAAAACCAATAATATACAAATTTATCATTTCATGTGAATATATTATTATAAATAGATTTTATGAAAATGAATATTGTGGTGTGTTTTTTATTCTTCTTCCACTATTCTAACTCATATTCATTATTTTAATCATGTGGAGTAATTATGTAACCAAATAAGGGAATAAAAAAACTTATACATGAATTTTTGTGATTTTTTGATCATGTGAAGTGTAGGCTTATGACAATTACTAATGAACAGTGTGATCAACACCTATAGAAAAGATATTTGGATTTGGTATCACATTTTGAGTAGTTTATGGAGAGACTTTTTTTCCAAATTAACAAAACTTTTTTTCTACACTTATTATACCATGTAGACTTAGAGTCGGTTAATTGATGGAACATTGCAATATGTGACGACACCCTTTTCTCATGGAATGAACTGAGTCACTTAATAAAAGGGTAAAATATTTAAAGTATAATTAAAAATGGGAGAATAAGTTTCTTAAATTTAGAAGAGTTAAATTGATGAGATACAAACTTCCCGCAAAAGTTATGAGATTAATAAAGGGGAACAATAACGTCCTTAATTCTACCCTACAATGTCACTAAGGGAGGAAATTTTTCATCCTTTAAATTTATTGAAAAATAGGGGAGAAAATATACATTGAATTGTGTAAGTAAATTTGGAATTTATAAAAAATACAAAAGGAGAGAATAAAGTTCCCTTATGTTGAAGTTGTATTTATTGTCAATTAACATTATTTTTATTATCAATGTAATCATGTTAAGGTGGTGTTTTGGATGATGGATTGATTTTCCACCCAATGAATAGAGTGGATAATCAACCCACACATATCGATAAAGGATAATGAAGTTTCTTTTATGGTGAATACATGTCAAAGGATATAACATCAGATAATTATAGAGCTCATACTTTGTCAAGATAAGTACTGAGGTTTTGGAGTACTGTCTACAACAATTAGTAAGTGGTTTGGAATAATCCATCTAGTGGGAAGATTATAAGCTATCTAAAATAAATATACCACTTTTTTATGAGTTTTACTTTTTTTTCAATGATTTTCATTGGTTGAAAATGGTGAAGAATGAAATATGAAGATTTCATTAATGTCATTATAATGAAGTAGTTCCAAAGTTAATGGATCATGGATAAAGTGATCAAGTATTATGATTTGAATAAACATATAATTGGTTTGAAGACATTGATTTTTATAGATGATTCCTAGAGAATTGTTATGGATTCATTAAATTACATTATATTTCATGCTTGAATAATTCATCTAATAACTCTGATGATTTTTGAACTAGTTATATGTTCAAAATACATGTGTAAAAGGTGACACATTGTATACAATCATGAATATGATTTAAGTACCATTAATTTGAGTATTAAGAGGGGTTGAAGTCCATGAAAATATTTATTTGCATGGGGTTTTAATGTTAAGAAAATATTTGTAATTTATTTTCCAAAAAGAACATAAGAAGAGTTAAATAAGTTTATGTAATATTTTTTTACTACATAAGGAATATTTAATAATTGAATATCATTTAAAAAGAGAGAGAAACAAAAGAGATGATATGAAAATAATGAAAAAATTTATTTTACATAAAAAAGAACCATGAAATATTATTATTATTATTACATGAATGGTTATTTGAATATGAATAAGATGAATCCATGCACTTGGTTTTTATATGATGGCATGTTTTACTTAGAATTTATTCTAACTGTTATAAAAAATATTTCCAACCATACTAGGTATCCAAGAAAACCTCAACAGAGGAACATGTGGGACCTGAGGGTTAGCCATGCCCATGGGAGGTTAGATTATGCCACCAAGCATGGAGGAAGAGGAGAGTAAGGTCATGAATAATCCATTGTAGGGCCGACGTATAAGGCCTTCGGTGTGTATGCCCGAAGGCACGCATATATTGAGCCAAAATTACATAGGGAAACTCATATAAATCAAGTGGTGTATCCCATGTGGGAGTGAGGTTTAGTGTTTTCTAGGTTCCAACTCAAGAGGTTGCTGACACGCTCTGATATAAAAGGAATTTCTCAATGTATGGTGGTTCCGATATTGGATGCAAATGTGGTGTACTATTCACCCATATTAAAATTATATAGATATAATGTTTTTATTCAATATTTTTCGATCCAATGCTACACCTACATCCATGTCATCATTATATTTCTCCCAATACTTGAGCTCCTTGAATCTAGAATTTCTATGATTGACCACCGCTGATGCTCAAACCATTCATCAATTATCAAGTTTAGTGATTGAATCAAGCAAGAATGTTCCTTTGATCGATATGTATGTATATTATTCTTTTCATGTGAATAAGAGTTAAAATAAGTTTCCTTGGATGAATTAAAAACTTAATTGTAGAGGCTTTATAGTGTGTCCAATCTTCATGGATGAGTATGATACATGAAAATGGAATGTGTTTTTTATCGCATGCATGTGACACTCATCGATAGGGGAAGCTGAGATCCTAAAGAAAATATTCCATGATATTCAGCATCACCTGACCCTCCATTTGAATATTTAAATGATGACATCTATATGAATTAAAATAATTAATTTAAATGGAATAAATACTAGGATTCAAGTCAGTGGTTGAATTTGGAAGATGTGATGATCATATGCCTATAAATACCAAAGCCTCAAGGCCAAGAATTTTTCCATTGTTTAACTTTTGTGAGAGATCATGGAACATGGTCTCTCCATGAACTTTCACTATGCATAGATAGGATTTCAAGATCATTCATATTATTAAAATAACACTTGAATATCTTCTTAAAGAATATAGTTTTTTTAATCCATTCAGGAGTTTAATTTCTTTACACACATCTTCCTAGACTATGTGAATTATCTAAGTCCCCATGAGGTAGTGATATCAACAATATGTTTTGTGATGTGTACAAAGACAATAATGTTTTTTAAAATCCTCCTTGGTTTTCACTAACTACTCACATGAAAGAGAAATCACCTGGGATATGATAAATAATACTCCTATTTTCATGAAGATGTTGTGTTATATCATTCATGATACATCTAGTGCATCAATACATGCATCCTCATGCACATGTAAAGAATGAATTGGGAAAGACCATGTGTGTGTTAAGAAAAAAAAATTGGATAGTGGGGTGTGTGAAGAAGAAATATCATTATTACATGCACAAATATATAACCATTTGAGAAAACTAAACCATGAACTTTAAAAGGACATAAAATATTAGATCATTTAAATGGATGTTATATGTTTTAGATGTCATAAAACTCATGCATGAAGTTAATGGGATCTAATCAGGTTGTAATTTAAGAAGAGAAAAAAATATGAAAGGTAATTTTTTCATGATATAAAATTTAAGGTATGGTTCAATTCAGTTGAAAAAATATATACTACACCAAGAATAATAGAGAATAATCAATACAAAACAAGTGTTTATATTATATATCAAAGAAGAAGAGTTTATTGTGAATATTCTAAGATGAGTTGATATTTCATTGTTTCAACAGTAAAAAAATATTTTTTTTTTGAAAGAAAAAGATGAATAAGATTCAGTGTAGACTTTTTTCACTAAATGAGAAAAGTATCAAGACACTTATATACACTATTACATATATTTTTGTGTCATAGAAGAGAGGTATAAGAGGAAGTGACTATCTAAGTTGATATCATTTTATTATAATTTAGGTCAGGAATAATTAAGTATTAATTAGTCCACAACACATTCATATTATTATGACTAATGGAATAAGAAGGAATTGTAGCCTTAATTTTTCTATTTGGAATAAATAAGAAGGGTTGTTTTCCTACTTTTTTTAAGTAAAAAATTGAATAATAAGAAGTTATTTGAAGAACTAATCATCACTATGTCATCCAAAACTAGTCTCAATAGGCGGATGAATTTATTGGTGTTGTAAAGAACCTTATCTAGAAGGTGAAGACTGTCTTCATAGGTAGTATAAGGATCCATCCAAGAGTTATAAAACATGAATTTACTATTTACTATAGTGTATTTCAAGTGAAATGTTATTTCCTACTAGTTGTAATCACATTTGAAGGATTACTTTCTAATGGTTGTGTGGTTGGATCATTTCCACACCATGTCAAGGACTAGATACTCTAATTGAGTAGTGAACCTTGTATAAATATGGTGTATTATATTTAACTTCTTTAATACACTTGAATGTGAGAGGGAAAATAGAATAAGTGAATTGAGATCCTAACAGGTTGAAGAGGTAAAGGGATAAAATGTTGAGATTGGATAAAAAGTCCCCAACACTAATTCATCCCCCCCCCCCAGTGTTATGCATATCCCAAGATCGTCCTTTCATAAAGTAGTGAAGAATCTATCCTTAGGTTACTAAGTATAAAGTCTATTTCACTCAGTGTTTAAACACTCTTGGATAATGTATTGAGAATTATAAAGTTTAATTGTAATATCCTTAAAGTATTTTGAATAATTGTGAAATATAAATTTCTTAGAGAATTTTAAAAAGTAAAAAACAGTAAGAATGGTCCCTTGGTTTGCATAAGAATCATCTCATCCATGATAAATTGGAAAAATAGAATGTTAAAGGCTTTTTAATCATCATATAACCTAGAATAAACATCAATCACTCTATGTGTAAACATTATCTAGCTATATAGGCATGAGTCCTTATATATGTAAGGATCATTCGTTTATAAAACATCAAATGGAAACTTTATAAATATCATGTAGATATTCTAAAACATAAATGGACATATACATAAGCATAAACCAACTTATGTTTTATTTAATATCTGCATAAGTATGAGCCAATATGTGTAAGCATCAATTCTTAGAGAAATTCTATATTTCTAAAGACTAAAAATTATTATTTTCAAATTTAAGAATCTGAAGAGGATAAAAACTAGGCATGATGCCAAAGATATTCTATTGTGTTCTAAATATCAAAAACAATAAAATGGATTTTTTATTCAATATTAATAATTTTGAGAAGATTATATTCAATATTGGAGAAAAAGATCAAATAAATTATACTTTTGAGATTTTTTTAAGTCTAAAAACTTAAGATTATAGGATTGTTAATTATGATAAAAATGAATTTGAATATTTTATATATTGTTGAGTCAATGATTTAGAATATATTGTTGATTATAGGTGTGAGATATTAAAAATACTATAAATCATTACAAAATCATTGAGATACGAGTTGAATGGGTGATTTATTGATCTACATGACGGATATAAAGGAATTAAAGTTGACATAGATGATAGGGAATTTACCCAAGATTGAAATGAAAAATATATATATTTCATTAAATATATAATTTTAAAAACAAATTTTTTAATGCAATGGATGTATTTAAGTTTTTAAATATCATAAATTTATTTATGATTCTCTATTGAGAAATAAGAAAAGGAGGGTTCAGCTATAATATTGAAATTAAAAACTCAATATGGTGGCTGTATATATCATGACCGGACCCACTAGGTCTCACCTCCCTAGTAGAAAGCTGAGTTTGACACCCCAAATCTGCCTCTAATAGGTCAGGAGCTGGTGACCAGTACAAAGTAGGCATATCATAGACATGGGAGGACTTATCCTATGGTACATGTACACATGCACACATCTCTAAATAACCACATCATGATGAAAGGTAAAATTTAATTAATGAAAAAAATGCATTCAAACATCTATATACCACATCAGAGTATGACACAAGTACTGGAAATCAAAAAGGCCCAAATACAATCCCACAAAAATTATAAAAGATTCCAACCTTCTATGAAAGGAGGGGACTATTGTCAAATAAAACACCTAGTATGGACCACGGTATTTCCAGTTCAACTATGCTCAATATACTCTTGGTCCACCTAGGACTCCATCAAATGTATTGTTATCTCTATAAGACATGAAATGTTTAGACAGATCCTATACAGGGGTGAGTATAAAAATACCCAGAAGGACACCCTAAAATCACCAAATATAAAGCATCAAGAGAGGATTCATCTAGTCTTAATAATGTTATGTTGTTTAGAATATAATTCATAATAATGATAACCTATATATAATAAAATTAGAAACTAATTCCTAAGGTATAGCCACAAACATACTTCTATACTAGTATTCTTGTTTAAGGTTTCAAGGTAACACTTACATAGGAGAACTCACTCTGTGTGTCTGATAACATTGATGGATCTCATCTGAGGGGTCATGCTCATTGGGCCTCACCATGAAGAACCACATGTTTGAACACATAATATGTTGATACAAAAAGAGGGGATCTATTCCAAGGAATTTAAGGTATATTTTACCCTATCTGTAATAATCATTAAGTAGAGAATCGAAGGCCCGAGTATGTTGGTCAAGAAAATTAATGATAACCCCACTAAGGGAAGAAGTTGATATAAGGATCCAAACTTAAAAATTACAAAATACTGAGTTTTAATAAAAACAATAATTTTATTACATTTTCGGATCTTTTCAAGTCTATAGTTTTATAGAATTAGGTCATAACACTTACATAAAAAACTATATAATTAAAAGTTGACACTTCGGGTCTATATCCATTTTTTCCACCATATAATTGTTTTCTAAAAACACATGACTTATTTTCATGAAAATAATTCAATACCTTCAACTTTAACACTTAATTTTCTTTAACCATACTTAAATCATATGAAAAAATTTTAAAAATGTGGTATAATAACAAAAAACATAGTACGGGACACAAAAACAATAAAATTATTAGTCTACTGAAAAGCATGAAAACCCATGAAAAACTTTTTCTTAAATACATAAATTTTTAACCATAAAGAGTATTATCATTATTTTAAAATGATCAATTATATTACCTTTTGAAAAAAAATGATTTCCATGAAAGCTCATTTGAAAGCATAGAATATTCATGTAGGTTCCTTGGGATATCATCTCATAGAACCATTAAAAACCCTTACAAATTGGAATGACCATATGGAAAACTTTTAATATAATTCTCCAAAGAATATAATCATTACCCAATACATTATATCCATATATGGGAAAATTCATCGTACAATATCTAATGAGTTCACCTGATTCTATCTAGGTGCATCCATCATAAATAATTTTCAAGGACCATATCATGAAAAAAAACATTTTAATCATGGAATTTTTCAACATAAAACCATTTGAAAACACTTTTAAACCCATATGAAAAAACCATTTTTTGGATATCAAAATACCCTTTTATTTTAAAACCCATTTTAAATACAAAAAATACCCAAAAAAATGGAAAGATTGTTTTTCATTTAAAAAACATGAAATCTTAAAAAGTAATGTATAAATCAAATAATATTCACGGTGGCCAGAAAATTCTTTGTCATCATATATATTAAAAATAAGACTTTAATTTTATCCTTTATCAAAATTTTCGGTATAAAACATGTAAAAAAGATTCCTTTTAAAACCCACTAAAATAAAGAAAAATAGAGAAAAAAATGTAAATTATACATATTTTATTTTGATATAAAAACTTTCATAGAATAATTTTAAAAAACATGGAATTTTAAGAAAAAGAGTTGGAAGTAAAACATTAAAAGAGTATTTTTATTTAAAAAATAAATTCTTTTACCATTTGAACAACATTTGAATCAAAAGCCCCATAAAAGGTTAAAATTAAAGAAAACTTTAGATATCATGATAATAAAAAAAAATCATGATATATTATATTAATGGTTCTGTATATACACCTCATAAATTAATATGTATAAACAATATCAAAATATGCCTCAACGAAAGAAAATTGAGATGAAGTCCCTTACATTGAGTCTGACTTGTCATGTCAATTATTTAACTTCCTGAAAAATAAAATTATATTAATTTTATAAATTCTTAATAACCATTTTCAAGTTTATTATTCCTCTTATTTCACTTATTACCACATTATATATGATTACTTAATTAATTAAATTCATATCATATTTTTTTACCATATTCGGCTTATGTGTGATTTTGGTCAGTTGAATATGGTCAAAGAGGTCATTATTTAAACATATAAAAAATAATAACTAATTAATAATTATAAAATTTATACATCAATTATAATTTTCATACCAATCATGAAATATTTTTATGAAAAATGAATAGTGTTACGATCGTAGATCCAGTAGGCAATTCGTAAGCATAAGTAATGTTTCCATTTTTCAATGATTAGTAAGGAAAATAAGTAAGGAATGTTTTATCTTTATAGAATAATAATTATATAATATATAACATATTAATTAATTAATTATACTTATATAAATCATCCATTTGTGTATTTTGGAAAAGAGTGTCATGGCGCTTCATGCAGGCGGTAGTCCACACGTACACGAACAACATTATCATTTTTCAATGAGTGAGAAGATAAGAAGGAAAATGATATATTATCTTGTAATAATGATAAATTTTTCATGAATATCATAATATTTCCATTTATATTACATATATTCATTAAATTTATCCTTATTGACTTTCATTTAAAGTGTTAATTGAAAAACAAATCACATCGCTTCATGAGGTGGAAGATCATCGTACACACAAGCGATGTTATCGTATCCCATGTGGAATGGAAAGTAAAAAAAGTATATGTGATATAATTAATACATAGTTATAATTATAGTATGAATATCATATATATATATTAGATCCATCATCTTACCAAACTATGATAGGTTTTGATGTAAAATGTGTCACATCAGTTTGGGAAGTGGTAGTCTATCATACACACTAGCGACATTATCGTTTCCCATTTGAGGGAAGAGGGGATGGATATAGGTCATAACCATAACATAAAAACATATCATTATATGTTAGATAATATTTTTATTATATATTAATAAATGAATAATATTTATGGAGGTATAAGAAGAAGAAAAACAAAAACACATAGTTAGTAGTTTTACCTCTTCTCGAACCACCTCTTTTGGATTATACGTAAGGTATTACAAGAACAGATTTATAACAAAACCAATGATTATAGGATGAGGGTATGAAATTTGGTAATTTATTTTTCTATGTATTTTCTATACCAAAAGTTTTTTAAGTTTTGTATAAGTGAGTATAGGGGTGGATTTTATAAGTGAGGTGAGTGACACACTTGTAATTTTAAATAGAAAAAGGTGTACCTACGTTATTCACATGAAAAAAGGTTTTAAAATGAATTATTATAGAGAAATATAAAATATAAGGTCAAAATATGGATATAAAATAAATTTTATACAAGTTTTTAGTTCATTTGAACCCTCATATGTTTAGATTAACCCCTAGTAAATCCATTTTTACCTTAACCGTGGTAATTAATTTTTACCACTTCTACTATTCATTTTGGTAAAATTTTGAATTGAACTTATTAGAAAAGATAAATTATTATGATTCAAAATATTTTATATATTTTATAAAGTGAAACTCATATAAGTGGAAAAATTAAATTTGAAACAAAACCCATAGATGCGACAAAAAAGAGGGTTCTCAAGAAGTGTATTTTTCAAGAAAATGGTGATTTTATATTTACTATATGACTCATAATAACAATTTTATGAATTTAAATTAATATTTATTGAAATATATTCTAAAAATTTTATTTAAAACATTTCTAATTATGTATTACATTAATTAATTAAAATGGATAAACATTATTCATTTTAAAACAGTTTTTCAAAAAATCATGTTTTTAAGCCCAAAAAAACATATAATAAAATCCAATATAAATTTCATTAAAATTTGATTAGGTATATTAAATATAAATAAATAATACTTATTTTACTTTAAATAATAATAAAATCATAATTTTAATTTTAAATTACTTAATTTATTTAAAATAAAAGAAATTTTAACAAAAATTGGTATTTTCACAATTCAATGAAAAATAAATAATTTCTGAAAAATACCAAAATTTAACCCTAAGTAAATTTTGATATTATAATTTGAAAAATAATATTTCTGTTTTAAAATTAAAATTCTATAATTTATAATTTAATCTTTTTAATAAAACCATGTAATAAAAGAGTTCGATTAAGACTATTTTCTTTTTGATTTAAGAATTAATAAATAATTTTATAATGAATATAACTATATTAATAAACATTAAAGTGATTTATTAAATCATTAACTAGGTTTTTACATTATTCCCCCCTTTTATAAATTGAGTCTTTTCAATTTTATTCACTTATTAAATATGTGGGGATATCTTCCCCTCATAGCATTTTCATATTCCTATGTCACCTCTTCAACTGTATGGTTTTTCTATAAAACCTTAACCTGGTGAATCACCTTATTCCATACACTTGTTCTCTATATTCAATAATATGGACTGGATATACCTTATAAGAAATTTTAACTTTCAACTGAACTACTTCATGGATTAAAATATGATATAAATCTAGTAGATACTTTCTTAACATAAAATCATGAAATATGTTGTGTTTCTAAGATAAATTCAGAAGAAAATATACTTGGTAGGTATCTGATACAACTTTATATAGGATTTTATACGGTCCAATAAACCATGAAATTATCTTCCCCTTCTTACTAAAATTCATGACTCTTTTCCATGGAAAAACTGTTAGAAATACATGATCGCCTACCTTAAAAGAAAGATCTTTCCTCTAGCTATCATATTTAACTTTTATAAAAACTCCAAATAGTCCTCAAATGATTCTGAATCAACTGCATATTCTCATCCATTTCTTCTACTAACTATGGTCTTATCAAGTTCTTTTCTCCTACTTCATCCCAAAATGCTAGCATCTGACACCTATTTCTATACAATGCCTTAAATGGAACCATCTATATATGGGAATGAAAACTGTTATTATAAGAAAACTCAAGTAAATAAATATATTCATCCCAAATTCCCTATTAATCCATTTAACAAGAATTGATCATATCTTCTAGGGTATGAATTATATACTCAAACTGACCATTGGTTTTAGGATGAAAATTTGTGATGAAATTTAATTAAGTAACCAATGACTTCTAAAGTCCTTTTCAAATATTAGATGTGAACCTGGGATCACATTCTAATACAATTTATAGAGGAACTCTATGTACCATAATTATCACCTTTATACATAGTTTATAAACTTGATCTAGTGACACGGTATCTCGAATTGGAATAAATTGTGTCAATTTATTTAACCAATCAATAATAATCATAATCTTATTATTACCTTGTGGAGTCTTTGGTAATCCTACCAAAAAATCCACGGATATGTTTTCTCATTTCCACTCTAGCACTTGAAAAGTTTGAAGCACTCATTTTGGTAATTATCATTCTTCTATTACCTTCTAAAAAGTAAAACACTTCATGTTAAAGTCTGTAATATCTCTTTTTATTCCATCTCACTAGTAATACTCCCAAAGGTCTCTATACAAATTAGTGCATCCCAAATGAATATAAAATAAAGAACTATGAGATTCACTTAATAAATCTTTTGTCAAATGGGAATCAAAAGGTACACATAATATCATTAAAATTTTTAAAACACCTTCTTCGTCAATATTAAAACCATGAAATTTACCCTTCTCAACAGATTCTACATTTTCTTGCAAATAATGTCCCTCCTTCTGAGCTTGCATAATTTTTTTGACAAATTCAAATACACTAAAACCTGAAAGAAAAAATTAGTGTATATCCTTCTATCCACAACTTCTATGCCAAATTTATCAAATAATTAACTAAAGGTTCATGTTCCAAACATAAACATTTTAATGCATCATTATTTATTCAACTCAAATAATTGAACACATTGTTTGCTTTTCCAGGATGGTAATGAGTCAAGAAATCATAATCCTTGATCAGTTCCACCCATCTTATCTATATGATTTTAAATTCATCCTGAGTGAGTATATACATCAAAATTTTGTGATCAGTATATATTTCACACTTTACTTTATAAAAATTACGCATCTCAATTTTTAAATAAAAAAATAGGAATTAAATCCATATCATGTGTAAGGTAATTTAACTTATGAGGTTTTAAATAATATAAATCATAAAAATTACCTGATCACTCCGCATTAGGACATAACCAAGTCCTTTCAAAGAAGCGTCATTGTAGATGAAAAATTATCCATTTTTTGGAAGCCAGTTAAAAACCTGGATTATTCACCAGTCTTCATTTTAGTTCCTAAAAAATCATATTATTATTTTATCTAGATTAATTTAACTAGTTTTTTGTTTAACATAGTTAGTATGATAGAAAATCAAGAAAAGTTTTCAACAAACCACTGTTAGTAAACTATTAATCTAATAAAACTATGAATCTATATGATATTAGTGATACTTGGCCACTCTTCAACAACTTTTTTTTATCAGGGTCAATAGTTATTCCATATTTAAAATCAATATGTCCAAGGAAAGAAATTTGTTTCAAAAAAAACAAAATTAATAAATTTACCATATATTTTACTTTCTTTTAAGGTTTTAAAAACACTCCTTTTGTGTCTTTCATGTTCCCCTAACTTTTAGAATACACCAAAATATCTTCAATAAACACAACCATAAACTTGTCTAATAAATAAAGAAAAACTATATTCATAAGGTCCATATATATAGCTGGTGAATTGGAAACCCCAAAGGGTATAACTATAAAATTATAGAGCCCATATCTGGTATGAAATGTATTCTTTGGAATGTCATACTCCTTAAACTTCATCTGATGGTACTCGAAACTCATATCAAACTTCAAAAAAATGATCTCCCTGGAGCTGATCCAACAAATCATCGATATGAGGAAAATGATTCTTTTTCTTAACAGTAATTTTATTCAAGGATCTATAATAAATTAATAGTCTCATTGAGCCATATTTATTTTTTAAAAAAATAGGATCACTCCATGGTGAAGTTTTAGGTTTAATGAAACCTCTATCTAACAACTCCTACAATTTCTTTTTCAATTCTAAAAGTTCTGCTTGAGCTATTCGATAAGGGGGTTTAGAAATAGTCTTAGAATCATGAAATAATTCAATACTAAATTCAACCTCATGATCCAGAATAAAACCAGAAATGTAATTGGGAAATAAATCCATGTATTCATTTACTACTAGAACATCACTAATTTGAACAGTTTATTTATTTTCAACAATATGAGCTATGTAACTTTCATTGACATCTCTAATTAATTTATCATCTTCTTAGTATGTTATTAAAGTTATGAAATCATTTAATAAAACATTATTCTCTATGAAATATATCTTATCATGATAAACTAAAATCAAATTCATACGCAAAATGATATCAAACTCTAATATGGAATGTTCAACAAGATTTGGAGGAATGACTTTCCCACAAATAACAATATGAAGATTTCTATAAATCTTGGTTACTTTAATACTTCTACCTAGAGTTTTCACCAATATTTATATCTTACACTCAGGAGTTGATATTCCCAATTTACATCTAAATTTAACATAAATGAAAGAATGTGAAGATCCATAGTCAAATAGGGTATTGGAATAATTTGAATACATAAGTAACATACCTGTAACCACTTCATTTTATAGACTAACATCAACCATAGTAATATAAAAATATTTTTCCACACCCTCTTTCTTCTGATCTTGATGATTTCCAGCCTGAGTTACTAACTTTAAAAACATGTTAGCATAATGGTTCAACCCATTTCAACTAAATCACCTTACCATTGGGTGGATATTGTTTACCCCACTCTTTGATTCGCCAAGATACTTTTTCTTTCAATCATGAGAAATGTGGACAAACTTTCCACCTTGATAACACTTCCTTGATTTCATATGACATTATCCAGAGTGATTTTTACCAAAATTACCATAAGATGGGAACAAAATTTTCTTACATATATATTTCTTTATTTTATGTTTTCTCATCGCTTTCTATCCTAACCAATTCTTACTTTAATCGTCATGGAGAACATGAGTGTCAAAAAAATCCATCTCAACTTTTTCCTCACAAAGAACAAATCTATCATAAATTTTAAATAATCATGCAAACAAAGGTCATTGAAGAATATTTTTTAATACTGAGTAAAATATATTAATTTTACTATCAATTTTCTGAACAAAATCTGGTGTGTACCTGGCCAGTCTTGCAAAATTGGATTCATATGCGGCTATAAAATATTTATCTTTTTTCCTAAATTTCATGAATTTTTTTTCCACCCAGAGTTGAATAACTTTATGGAAATATTTATCAAGGAAAATATCTGTAAATGTTTCCCATTCCATGGAATAAAGATCATATTTCTCTCTTGTATTCTTAACTAAATACCAGCATTGATCCACTTCACCTTCAAAATTATAAATGGAAAGTGTTACCTTTTGATGTTCGGAACAACCCATGACTTCAAATATCTTCTCTAGAGAATTGATTTATCCTTTGGAATCCACAAGGTGAAATGATATATTGAATTATGGGGGATTTTTCCCCATAAAATGATCCACTATATACAAGTTCCTTCACGGTAGATTAGTTTCCTCCATGGCATGGATATCATCACCATTTATAGCTTGTTTCAACTGATCCATCATTGCAACAAACTATTTTGTTCCAATTACAACCATCTTGGGATGCTAATTTGAAGTGATGTTTTCATCTCAGTTCCTTTCTACTACATATTCCATATTTCCTATAAGGAAAACCATTATGAATAGACATATTTTATAAGATTCAACATGGTAATCTTTAAATTCTATATCATTTCAACTTAACCATAAAGTAAAATCTTTCAAGGGAATGTTATTAACATTATACTAACCTATAAAGTTATCTAATCCTCCTTATGATACCAAATATAAGGATATGGCCATAAACAATAGAAAATATTGAGTTTTAAGTCAATAATTCATTATCTTTCATTTGAGGATCTTTTTAGGATTATATTTTTAAATAATTAGGTTATAACTTATACATAACAAACCCATATAATACAAACTAGACACTTTCAATCAGAATCCAATTTTCCCAGCATATTAAACATTTAAAACAAAAAAAAGGATTATTTTCATGAAAAATATTCATGAAATTCAACTTGACCTATTTCTTTCCCTTACCCATCCTTTATATCCTATTAAAAACAATTTAAAAATGTTGTATGACAACAAAAATATCAAAATGTGAGATAAAAAGAATAAAATTATTAGCCTAGTGAAAAACATGAAAACCCATAAAAAAATTATTAAAAACAAAACTTTTTACCCAGAAAGGGAATTGTAATTATTTTAAAAATAAAATTTATATTACCTTTTGAAAACAAATTATTTCCATGAAAACTCATTATAAATCATAGAAAGGTCATGTGGGTACCTTGGGGCATCGTCTCATAGAACCCTTACATATTAGAATAACCATATAACCAACTTACAATATAATTCCCTGAATAACACAATCATTATAACACCCCCAATATTTTATGATATGTCTCTTTTTAAATTTAATCTCTTCAATAGCTTATGTTGCACACAACACACAACTTAAATGAATAACGAAATATTATTATAGTATAGCTATTAAATTCATGGGAATGAATAGTATTAAACACATTTTGAAATTTATATATTATATATTAAACAAAAAAATTAAATTTATCCAATATATTTAATAATCATAAGATAATAATAAATCCAATTTTACGCTTAAAAATTGAATTTTTCTAAAAAAATAGTTTTACCGCCTTTTAATGGTGAGCTTGTTATAAAATTGATTTTTGACACTTTTATAAATTTTATTTGAAAAAAAAACTTCATTTTTTAAATCTAAATACCAAATTTTTCCTTCAGTTAATTTTTTTTATTTTTCTAAGAAGTTCTATTTTCTTGATGAATTTTGAAAAATTGATTTTTAATTGAAAACAATATTTTCTTCTTATTTTTTTATATAGTTTAATTATATTTTAAATTGGTTTTAATGTATAAATAGTTCAATTATACTATAATAAGTATAATTTGGGTCATTTTAATCAATTTAACATTGAAATTGGATATAAAAACATTTCAAACTTTTGAACATTTTTTCTTTAAAACCTTGTTGGTTCATCCCGTCTACTAGATTAATTTTAAATTAATTTATAAAACTTATCTGAATTGAATTTTGGAAAATGGATTGCATATTTTTAATCAAATTTTAAAAATTCATGAAGTATTTCCCTTTTATTTTTGGTCAATATGAATAGTATCTATGGTAATTTTTGTTACCATGGTAAAGGGTAAATCAGGTAAAAGTAGAGTAATAAAGGGTAAAAATAATATGACAAGAATTATAAAATGAACATAAAACTTTCCCAAATTTTATTGGGTGAGTAAATTTCGTATATAATCTTTAAAATTTCTAATATGTGGCCTTTTTTTCCATTTATAATTGATTATAACATTTATAATATTTTATTTAATCGAAAGATAAAGATATCACAATCATATTATTAAAAATTAAAATATTTTTAATAAGGGGTTATCCAAAGGCTATATTAAACTATAAATATTAATTTTTTAAGATAAAATATTTTTTATTTATCCTGATATTTTATTTTTTATTTTTAGTGAAGAAGTGATTACCTTAAATGCTTGCACAACAGTGATGCAATAATTATTTTATTAATGGAAATATCAAATAAATTTTATTAAAAATATTAAAATAAATTAAATTTAATATAATTAATATGATAAACTAATTTTATATATTAATTTGACATGTTAGGGTGTAAAAAATTATTTTTCTAAAAGTTATCATATTTTTTTATATTTTTAAAAGTCAATATAATCAATATCCTTAAAATTGACATTGATGATATTTTAAAATAAAAAATATTTTATTAAATAATATAAAATTACTAAAAATTTTAAATTCATTCAAATGATTGGTATAAGATTAAAAATATAATCAATGATCCATTTAATGTTATTTTGTCATTTTATAGTAATTATATTAACCCTCAAACAATAAAAATCCATGTTTTCACAACAATAAATAAAAGATTTAAATAAGGGTAAAAACTAAATTATAATAGTAATAATGTAACTTAAAAATTTCTAAAAAATATTTTATGAGATTATTTATACCAATTCGCATCATTATCTTCTAAATACTTCATTTTGGATCCATTTTTATTTGAAAATTAGTTTATATTAATTTAATATTTTGAGAGTTTCCAAAAGTGACCATCACCTCAATTATAAAAGGGCACTCCTTACTTCACGTATTTACACCACTTTGAGACATATAGTTCAACCTAAACCTGACTTTTTCTCTTCTCAAAATCCATAAACATGTTATGGAGGACCTCATCTTGAAAAAATACCAACACTAGATCCTTTAAGAAGTGATCTAAATAAAGTCATCCAAAGAAGGGGTAATTGTTTTTACCAACTCGTTCAAGATCATTTCTTATACAACTTACTTCTCATGTGTTGTTTCCATCATTACACTTTCAACACTAAGGAAATTATATCATCACTCATGCATATATATAACCTACTGTCTCAATGACGCGATGTGATTCATTTTCCATGTTCACCATTCATCAATGATTCTAAAAATGTATATAATAAAAATATATTACATATATTACATTAATATAATTCCAGGAATGACTAAAATATATCCTATGTACAAAAAACAGGACTTATATGAAAAAACATACATTGTAAAATTAATCATTTAACACCCGAAACAAGGGTAATAATGAAATATTATTAACAAAAGAGTGATAAGATGTTATAAGAGGATCATATATGATATCATAAATATGAATATGGTTCTAGTATAAATTAATAACATGATTTAAACCATTATACAGGAGGTTAAATAATTTTTTGGTAAAAATAAATGAAAGGTAAGAGTTTATCATCTCACTTTTACATCTTTGATATATAATCCTTAATCAACACTTATTTATTGTGTGTGGTTTTTATACTACTCTTTGATATATCATATCATAAATATCATTAATTTCATGGTATTAAATGTTTCATTTGATAATTATTACTTTTATGGGGTATAAAATTTGACTGATTACAAGTGGTAAGGGATTTCTTAACTCAATTTCCATTTATTGGGTTAAAAATATATTTCATTGATTATGTTATACTTAGGTTATGAGTGAAGTGAATTTTTATTATCTCGTGTCTTATTTCCACTTGTTTTGTGAGTATTTATAGTGAATACTCATAATCGATTCATTTTATTAATGATATTATCTTTGTAAGGGGATTTGTCTCAATTTCACTTCATTGAGGCATATTTTAATTTTACGCAACTAATTTATTTTCTTTAGTGTATATACTTCCCCTTTGTTTTATTTATGATCATAATTCATTGAAAATTTTATTTCTATAAAATATATATTTCTTGTATCATGGATATAATTATTTCCTAAGTCATATACCATTTTATATACGGTGTTTACTTTAGATGTGATTTGATGAATTGGGTAAATAATGTTAAATCTCTATCTTTTACTCAATATGGATATTTGTTGATAATGCATATGGATTCATAAATTAAATTGATTATTTCATATATAATGAATGCTTTGGACATACAATAATGGTTGGGGACTGTATATATAAAATCCTCTTGATGCATCAGTAGTCTCTTGGGATGAATCAATTAAGCTAACATTAAATGGGTTTCACCCATAATGATTAAACCATCTAATGAAAGGTATTGAAGTTAATGGTTAATTTTCTAGATACATGATGTCCAATAATTAATCAATTCCTTTATTTAACATTTATTTATTATTATCGATGAGATTTTCATTATGAAAAAAATATTTGGATGCATTTCATTCTTAGTTTATTGATTAAATATAATGTGTGCTCACTTATATACATTTTCATGTTGATTATTTTCATTGATTTATGATAGCTTCTACTATTCACAACTCTTACTATGAATTTGATCTCATCCCTTTATAATTTTTTATATTCCCCTAAGATGCCAATAAGTTTATTATGATTGATATGCAGGGTTACACTAAGTGGAAAAATATTTTTCTTAAAGAAAATACATTTTTTATTTTATGTTTAAAATGTAATTTGAATTTAAAATATGTATCTATTATACCTAGACTACTAAACTATTAGGTCCTTTAGGATGTGATTTATTGTATCTTATGACAATTTAATAAAGTAAGGCAGTGGCTCTGGGATACTGTGGTTGGGATCTTTATAGTTGGTAACAAAGAAATTTTAGTAGAAACCTTAGTAACTAGATTTAGGAAAAAATAGATTCGGGAACATAACCCTATGACTAACTATGAGGATAAATATAAGTGTAGGATAACATCCTATAGATTTAGTAATGACCATGAAAATCCTAGGTTAAACCTAATGAATCATAGGTTGAGAAGAAGGTGACATGATTTAGACAAACTTTGAATATTATTTCATGGTTACACAATAGCTCACTATGATTATTATAGTTTGATGTTTACATGT
Source organism: Viscum album (assembly GCA_963277665.1). Classification (NCBI taxonomy): domain Eukaryota; kingdom Viridiplantae; phylum Streptophyta; class Magnoliopsida; order Santalales; family Viscaceae; genus Viscum; species Viscum album. The sequence goes on from OY728146.1 coordinate 370,548,848, forward strand.
TGCCTTATGGTTGTAGTCAATGGAGGAAACAAGATTGAACTTGGTTAACATTTAATGTGATAGACAATGTGTTGAAGAACAACCAATTGGGATGATGACTAGAGTAAAAGATATTTTTATCATTTCTAATCATTTATCATGATATATGATTAACAAATTATAACTAAACCAACTCATGAACTAACAAAATAAGAGGAAGATAGAGTTTTCTGGGTTCTCGGGTGGTAAAGGCTATAGAGGAAAGATGATTCATTTTTCTATATGTTGAGAATTTGATAAGAAACACCAAAGTGAATGTCTTAGTATAACTAGAAGAGGTTTTGGTTGTGTGAAATATGGATATAATGAAATTAATTGCTGATGAAATGAACAGTTTGGTTAACAAAATGGATGAGAATAATGGTCTCCCTAAGGTATTTTAGATGGTTTAATGTTAGTAATGTGGAGAGTATGGGAAATGTACAAATAAATGACATATAAGAAATCTCATGAAGATAATTATTAAGGTTTTATGAGTATTGGTTATACTACTGATGATGAAGAGACTACAAATGACATATGAAAGGAAGGAGGTATTAAGCATAGATAATCATTTAATAATAAAGTTGAAGGATTAAATTTATTATTTATTTGGATTCAGTAATTATGTAGTAAAATTATTATTTATATTTATAATAATCATAAGATATATAGGGATTTTACTGTAGTATTTCTTTTTTAATGATTTGGATGCATGTGATTAATAGTACCAGTAACCAAGAGAAGTGATTATATTGCAAGTTGATCTTCTGGAAAACACGGGATTTGGGGAATATTACCCAAAAAATGTGCCCAATGATAAATAAATGATTATGGGGTAGTATGGGTGACTATGAAATTGGTTAGTAATTTTATGGTTTGTAGAATTTACTATATGTTTGGACTTAATGAATATATTCAACAATATGGGATTTTATTTTTTGAAGAAATAATGTTTTCATTAATGTTTTAAGTTGATCGAGCTACTAATATTTTTGGTATGTGACATTAAGAGTTAAATTATGTTGTTTTGGAAATCTAATGTTATGTTGATTTTGGAAATTTAGTGACCTTACTTCAAGATTTTTGGACTTTGAATTTAGACAGATGTATTTTGGATGAGTCTCAAGGTTAACTACTTATAGAATGGATTATGTTGAACTTTGGATACTATTGTTTGAGGTTAAAGTATGATTTATCATATTGGATAACCTATGATAACAACATTTATTTTGATAAGTATTTATAGATTTAAGTAATTACTTACGGACCATATGGTTCATTAATAGTTCTTTAGGAATGAAAAATTCACCTCGTACATCCATTTACTGGCATAAGATATGAAGTGAAAATAGAAAAAAAAACACAACCAAATGATGAGATTATGTTTATGACATGGAAATAAATAAAGTAATTTTATTTTCTCAAGTGTCTATCTAGATATTAAAAGTATGCATAAACTGTAGGAAAAGTATTTTGGAATTAAAACATTATCTGTTTTCTTTTCTTATAGGGAAATCAATGGTCTTTTAATAGATCATAAAATTATGGTTTTGTGATGGTTAACTTTATATTAACCATGTTCTATATCACTCTTTATCATAACTTAATAGTTATATTTCTCATATATTCCTAGGTTTTTTACTTCCCAATAATGTTAACCAGTTCAAAAGTCAAATTTTTTTGTGGCCTTTTTATTTCCCATTCCCTTTTATTATGAGGATTTTTTTATTAACCCTTTTTACAATGTGGCTTCCCTATAAATAAAATTCAAGAATCAAAATTTAATTTTAAATGTGAAATTTAAAATTTAAAGGATTAAATTTATTTAATGAGGGGATAATTAAACACCCCAATATTTTATAGTAGGTCTCTTTTTAAATTTAATCTCTTATATATCATAAGTTTCATGCAACACCCAACTTAAATGAACAAAGAAAAATTATTATATCATAGTTGTTAAATTGGTGTCAATAAATATTATTAACCAAATTATGAAATATATTTTATATATTCAATAAAAAGTATTTTAAATTCATTCAATATATTTAATAGGCATAAGATAAGAATAAATCTAGTTTTGTGTTTAAAAATAGTATTTTTCTAAAAATTAGTTTTACTGAATTTTAATGGAGAAAGTATTTTAAAAATAAATTCTGACACTTTTATAAAATTTATTTAAAAAAATAAACTTCATTTTTTAAATAGTAATATCAAAATTTCACTTGGGTTAATTTTTTTTATTTTTCAGAGAAGTTTCTTTTTTTATGAAAAGTGAAAAACACTAAATTTTAATTAAAACTACATTTTAATATATTTTATTTATATAGTTAAATTATATTTTAAATTGTTTTTTAAGTATAAATAGTTAAATTATACATCAATACATCCAATTTGGGCCATTGGAATCAATTTCACATTGAAATTTGTTATAAAAACAATTCAAACTTTTGAACATTTTTACTCTAAAAACTTGTCGTTTCGTCCCATCTGCGGGATTAATTTTAAATTAATTGATACAAATTATATGAATTGGATTTTGAGAAATTGATTCAAAATTTTGAATAATAATTTTAAAATTTATTAAATAGTTCTATTTTATTTTTTTATCATATAAACTGTAACTTTGGAAATTTTTGTTACCATAGTAAAGGGTAAATCAAGTAAAACTTGAGTAATAAAGGGTAAAAATAATATGTTATGAATTATAAAATATCCATAACACTTGACTTAGTTTTATTTTATGAGTAAATTTCATACATAATATTTCAAATTTATACTATATATCCTTTAGTTCCTATTTATAAGTGATTATGAAATTCATAATACTTTATTTAAAGAAAAGACAAAGATGTCGCAATCATATTCTTAATAACTAAAATATTTTTAATAAGAGGTTATTCCAAGGGTATGTTAAAATATAAATATTAATTTTAAATATAATATATATATTTATCATGGTAATTTATTTTTAATTTTTAGTGAATAAATAATTAACTTAAATTCTTTAATAATAGTGATGTAGTAAATATTTTATTAATGAAAATATCAAATAAATGTTATTAAAAATGTTAAAATAAATATATATTTATATACTTAATATGGTCAATGAATTTTATAGATTAAATTTACATGTTATGGTTGTATTAAAGTATTTGGTTCGAAGTTATATTGTTTTTTATATTTTTTAAAGTCAATGTAATGAATAGCCTTAAAATTTACATTAATGATATTTTAAAATAAATAAAATTTTATTTAATGATAAAAAACATAAAAAAATATTAAATTAATAAAATTTGTTGGTATAAGGTTAAAAAAATTCCATGATCCATTTATGGTTCTTTTTTAATTTTATAGTTACTATATTACCCATCAAAGAGAAAAAAAATCCATGTTCACGTGATAAGAATTAAAGAAGTTAAATTAGGGCTAAAACTAAATGATAATAGTAATAATGTGATATAAACTTTTATAAAACTTATTTTATGAGATTATTTTGAACCATATTCATTTTATATTATTAATAAATCATTTTGGAGCAATTTTAAATTGAAAATTATTTTATATTAATTTAATATTTTCAGAGTTTCCAAAAGTGTCTCTCACCTCAATTTTAAAAGGAAACTCCTTCTTTAACTTCTTCACACCACTTTAATCCATATATACTCAAAAAAATTCTTAACATTTCTCTTTTATACATCCTTATGTAATTTCTTAAGGTCCTTTTCTTCCAAAAATATCAACCCTATATCCTTTAAGAAGATATCCGAAGGAAATTCGCCAAAGAAGAGGTAATCGTTTTTACCAACTCGTTCAAGTTCATTTATTCTCATAATTTATATTAATTTTTTGTTTAAATACTAAAATAATAAATACAAAATAATATATATTCGTCTATTTTATTATTATAATGGGACAAATATATTCAACCTTTTATCCATCCTATAAAAAATGAAAGCATTGCGCGTGCATACGTATGGCTTACGATCACGACGTTAGGGTGTAATTTTTTTTCCTCACTACTTTAATTGGATGTGTATAATTTTGTAAATAATGAATATATATGATAATTATTAAATGTTATTTATTTTATAAAAATTAATATACCATCCTTACCCTTTCACCATTAAGGGAATGATATCGTCGCTCGTGTGTATATATGGTCTGTCGTCTCCACGATTCGATGTGATTCATTTTCCATGTTCAACATTAAATAATTATTATAAAAATGTATATAATTAACAGATATTATATATAAGACCTTAATAAAACTCTTTATATGAATTAACAATATCCTATGCACAAAAAACAGGACATACACGATAAAACATGCATTAGAAAATAATGCACTTAACACATGAAACAAGGTTAATAATGAAATATTATTAACAAATGAGTGATAAGATGATATATGAGGATCATTTATGATATGATAAATATTAATATGGTTCTATTATAAATTATTAACATGCTTTAAACCATTTTACATTAGTTTAAATAATGTTCAACTAAAAATTAGCAAAAGGTTAGGGTTTATCGTCTCACTTTTACTTCTATGAGATATATACCTTTATCACAACTTATTTATTTCATGTGGTGTGTATAATGTAATTTTATATATCATGTCATTAATATTATTATATTCATGGAATTAAATGTTTCATTTGATAATTATTACTTTTATGTGGCATATGATTTGACTAATTATAAGTGGTAAGGGATTTCTTAACTCAATTTTAATTCATTAGGTTAAACTTATATTTTGTTGATTATGTAATACTAATTTTATGTTTGAAATTAATTTTGATTATATCATGTTATATTTCCACTTTTTTTTATTTATAGTGAATATGCATAATCTATTCATTGGATTAATGATATGATCTTTGTAATGGAGTTTATCTCAATTTCACTTCATTGAGGCATATTTTAATAATATGCACCTAATTTATTTTCATTGGGGTGTATATACTTCCCCTATGTTTTATTTATGATAATAATTAATCGAAAAATTTATTTCTCTTATATATCCATATTTATTGCATCATGGATATGATTATTTCCTAAGTCGTATACCATTTTATATATAGTGTTTAATTTGGAAGTGATTTGATCAACTGGGGAAGTAATGTTAAATCTGTTTATTTTACTAAATATGGATATTTTTTATAATTAATATTTATTCATAAGTTAAACTTATTATTTGATATATAATTAATGTTTTTTCGATTGAATAATGGGTGGGGACCATATATAGAAAATCCCATCGATGCATCGGTGGTCTCATGGGAAGAATCAGTTAAGCTAGCATTAAATGGGTTTTACCCATAATGATTAAACCTTATTGTGAAAGGTCTTGATGGTAGTGGTTAATGTTCCAAATATATGACAACCAATAATTATTAAATTCCTTCATTCTTCTTTCAGTTATTATTATCTAAAAAGGGATGATAAACCTCAATGACAACTTTTCACCCCTTCCAAATATCTACAATACTCACTGAGTTTAGTCCTTTAGAAACACATGGTCTCCCTAATTAAACTCCAAATTCCACTTTCATCGGTTCACATGATAATTTTATTGGATCTGGGAAGTCTTCATCAACTCTTGGATGATCATCACCTTCTCTTTTGTATTTTACACCAACCTTAGACCCATGAGTTATGCCTCTCCTGGATTATTCTAGCACAATGTGAGCTACAGGGTCTCCCATATAAGGCCTATAATAGTTCCATATGTATGGTGTAGTGGTAACTATTTTTATACATAATCTCAACCAAATTTATTTGATCCTCCCAACTATGTCCACTGTCCCAAATGCAAGCCAAAAGAATATCCACTAGAACCTGAATGGTCAATTCAATCTGGATGTATATATGGGGGTGAAAAGTCATGCTCAAACATAATTAATTCTTAAATTCAACCTCTAATCCTCTTCATAATCACAACGTGAGGTTATAATCAAGGTCTAAAATTATTTTTTAGGGAACTCTGTGAATTCGAGCTATCTTCTACATGTAAAGGCATCTCAAGTTCTTTGTTGAACGATACTCTTGGATGGCTAGGAAATGGTCCGACTTTGATAGTCAATCTACGAGCACCCAGATAGTATCAGGTACTCTAGATTATCATGGAATTCCTATCATGGATTACATAGAGATACCATCCCACTTACAATTTGGAACCTCAAGGGGTTGAGCCAAACCTGTTGAAACCTGGTGCTCAGCCTTCACCTACTGACAAGGAAGTTGAGAGACAAACTCTTCTACACACTTTTTCATTCCCGACCACAAGAACTAACATAAAAGGTCCTGGTATATGTTCATTATAGATATATATACCACTATAGGGGATATATGAAACTCACTCAAAAACTCCTCTTGTAATTTCCCTGGTACAATAGTTCACCCTCAGAAAAGTATGGTGTATATCCCACCTTCATAAAATCCATCAGAATCACATCTAGTGGATATATAAATATGATAGGTCTCATATTCAGTATATCCAAGATGATCCTACCTAACATTTTTAAGAAGAGGAGGGGTAAAAACCATCCACTTGAGTTAGGCTTCACCTTCCTCATCCACTGAGGACAAATGCATTGAGGTTAACTACTTTGACATCTTTCTCAACAACTCTGAACAAGATCTCATACTAAGAAAATCTACCACTATATCCCCCTTCCCGGGTTTATAGACTGTTGTGAATTCATAATACTATAAGAACTCTAGAAACTACCTCGACCTCATGTTAATATCCTTCTGTGAGAATATATACTTGATAATATTGCGGTCAAAATAAACAATAAACCGCCCACCCATATGATATTTTCACTACATCTTTAGGGTGAATACCATCACTACCAACTCTATATTTTAGTTCACTTAGTTATACTCATGGGGTATAAAATATTGGGAACCATGGGTGATCATTGCCTGCCTCTTTATTGAAACAAAACCAATCCTAGTTCTAGAGGCATCATAGAACACTACGTACTTAACACCCTCCTTTGGTAGTCTCAATACGAGAGTGATCATCAACCTCTATTAAAAATTCTAAAAATAATGCTAACACCTATTTTATCACATGATTAGTTTCCCCTTTTAGGTAAAAGAGGTCAAGATCACTACTATCCTAGATAAAGTAGGTACAAATATCTAATAGTATCTTACCAACCTAAGGAATATACATACTTCATTCATGCTATTGGGTGGATCCCAAGATATCACTGCCTCAACCTTCATTGAGTATATTGATACTCCCTCTTCGGAGATGACATTTCCTAAGAAGGGGACCTCTCGAATACAAAATTGACACTTCATGGTCTTACCTTAAATCTGGTTCTCTCATAGTATGTCTAAGACCATCCTCAAGTGTCTTCCATGATCCTTCTCTAACACTAAGTACACAAAGATATCATCGATGAAGACTATCATGAAATCGTCTAAGAAGGTATAAAATATCCATTTCATGAGACCCATAAACACTGATAGGTAATTCATAATTTCAAGGGAAATCACCAAGTAATTTTATTGAATTTAGTGGCATCAAAATATAGTATTTTTTATATCCTCATATTGAACTCAGATCTGGTGATAGCCTGTCCTGAGGTCAATCTTTGGGAACTATCTCACCCCCATTACCTAGTCAAAGAGGCCATTGATTGTTGATAGTGGATACTTATTCTTCAAATTCACTTGATTCATGTGAAAGTAGTCCACACACAACCCCAAGCCCCCATCTACCTTCTTGGTGAACAACATTGGGGCTTCCTAGGGTGACTCGCTAGGTCTGATAAAGGTATTCATCTGTAACTCCTCCAACTAAACCTTAAACTCATAAATCTCTACGGGTTAAATTTGATATTCTAGCACAAATATCAGGGAAGTCCCTATGTGAAAGTATATATAGAATTATATATATTAGTTGGGAGGTAATCTTGGAATATCCTCAGAGAATATGTCTTCATACTCCACTACCATAGTAGAACCTAAAAGCTCATAACATTCACTGCTCTAAGGTTAATATTATCCAACTAATGAGTAATCGGTTATATCCTCCTATGCATGATCCCATCATACTCTTCCTAGGTATCCTTTTCACTTATAAAAAACCTCATCATGTGTATTTAGACTCACCATATCCTATGCCTAAAATATTAAAAATGTACATGAACTTTGGATAGTTAGTCCAAAGCTAATATGACATCATGATGCATAATCATGGATACAAAGAGATCACATAAGAATATCTATCCTCCAAGTGTTATATCACACTATTAGAATAATTTTTTATCATTTAATCTCTTCTCATGGGAGTATCCAATCACAAGGGTTGAGCCAATGACTCAACTGGAATCTATAGATATTGAATAAATTATGTGGAAAGAAAGAAATGGATTGTCCATGTATCTATAAAAATAGAAACTAAGGTATATATATATCATACTTATAATCATATCTAGAGTCTTTAGATCATATACCTACACTTCCTATAGTCATCCTTGTCCCTGACCATCAGCTCCTGGAGCTTGGCATGGACCACCCCAGGGTAGTGGTGGCAATAGATAAAATCATCAACCACCTATTTCTTCTATCCCAACTCCTCTAACACATCCACCACCCTACGGACCTCCCTTATCTAACTATTGACTCTTACTTCGGTATCTCATTGAATTTATCTTTATCAACTATACAATGGGTTGGACAATCCCATGCAATATGTCTCTGACTGTTGTAAAAATATCACTGCCTCTCTCTCGGTTGACTTGAACAATACTGTAATCCCTAAACTATAAAACCTCTATCCTAAGACTACCTCAAGAAATTCATAGCTTAAATGAATCCCTAAGTCTAATATCAACTACAAACTACCAAAGTATGAGCTCTATGGTTCCCAATACTAGCACTAATTGTCAACAATTGTTCCTCCAAGAAGTTATACACCACCAAAGTTTTCTCGCGCACTCCAACATATGTTGTAATTTAAAGAGATATCAAAATATACCTAATATATCTACATAGTCTTCACTCAAAGTTATGTTCTCAAAAAAAGCATCTTGAACCATTTTCATGGAGTATCATGAAAGGTTAGTGAACCTTATCGAATACTCTATTGCTATAATTTTTCCCTACTGAAGCTGCAAAATCTCTTAGATATGCACTTCTCACAATGTATCTGGGTAGAACTCCTATCTAAAAAGTAACTCAAAATATTTCCATAAAAGAGTCGCCTAATTATACATTAGAGTCCCCATTCACAACCATATCCCTATAATTCCATGAAGAATTCTTATCTCTAGGACCACCATCTAGTATATAAGTGTTATAATGAGGTGTAAAACTAGTGTAACTACCTCAATCACGTCCTCATATACATGGGGATATAGATAACCCAAAAATATAAGGGTTCACTTTAACTGAAACTCATAAATTACACTCATCCTATGTTCCACTTCTACTGGTACTACTGGTGTAACCTTCTACCTGATGGGTGGTGGTAAGATTGGAAAACCACTCAGAGGTACCACTCCCTAAATAAGTCCATTTATTGAAGCCTATTCACTAGGTAGATCATCCTCGTGATCCTAATGTTGAATCCTAGATAACAATTATTATGTGGGAATCCTAAAATAGACAAGATGTACCACAGTCAAGAGTATATTTGGGAAGTTGACTCAAGAAGGATATGGAAACCATAAACCATTCATATATGATGCATGTATCAATGTTTCCCTTGAAACTAGTTCCCTCATGTATCAATTAGACAATAATCTTATCAGATTATTGGTGAATGGATATGTCAACTACTGCACCAACACTAAATTCCCTGGGCTAAGAGCTAAACTCAAAACACTTCAATACTATTTACCAAGTTCCTAAACTAAACCACATAGTTAGACAATATCCAAACTTTGGTATTAGGATGAAGCTTCTCTGATACCACTCTATCATGACCCTACACAAAAAGTCCCAACTATCTTGTGTTAAGATGAGTGTGACACCCCAACTGAGCCTCTAATAGGCTAGAGGTTGGAGACCAACATAGAGTAGTCATATCACCCACATATAATGATTTATCCTAAGGTACCTATAAACATTCACACAACCCTAAATACCCAAATAATGTCAAAAGGTAAAATAAAACCGATACCAAGAATTCATGCATGCATCTAAATCCCACATCAGAGTATGAGACAAGTAATGGAAACTATAAAGAGTCAAATATAATCCCACCACAACCATAAAAGATTCCATCCTACTAAGAAAGGAGGGGGTCTATGTTATATGAAACACTTAGAATAAACCATGTTATGTATAGATCAATTATCCTTCATCTAATCTTGGTCCAGCTAGGACTCTATCAAATAGTCTATCATATTCATAATATACAACATGTGAGGGTAGATCCCATGTAGAGGTGGGTATAACAGTACTTAGTAGGACACCTCAAAATCAACAAACATAAAGCATCAAGAAAGTAGTAATCTCATAATAATAAATTCATGTTAATCGTAATATGATACATAATAATAATAACCTAGATATAATCAAAGTAGACACTAATTCCCAAGGTAAATCCATAACCATACTTCTAGCCTAGGATTCTTGCTCGAGCTTTCAAGATAATTCTCACCCAGGAGAACTCGCTACATGAGTCTGATAACGCTAATGGCACTCATCCAAGAGGTCAATCTTATTGTGACTCTCCATGAATAATTATATTTTGGGACTTAGAAGATTTTGATATATAGATAGGGATCTCTTACGAGGCTTGTGGGGTATAATAGACCCTATTTGGAATAACCTACTAAGTAAAGGATTGAAAACCTAGGTATATTTGTCATAATGATTCCTAATAACCCCACCTAGAGGAGAATTAGATGATATAGGGTCACACCATAAGACATATAGAAAGATTATTGAACTCTATCCAAGACTAATCCTACAAAGGGGATCACCACCTACACACAGAGCATGATGCCTCACTATACCCTCATAGGGATGGACCAAGGGGACATACCCTATAGATACTGGTCTACACTGAAGAGAACGAGGGCCTAAAACCACCCTAGATAAAGTAAATGGAATGTATATGGTATACATAGTGTGTCTTCTCTTCCCTGAGTCTTCTTCCGTACTCCGTCCAGTTCCCTTGTACTTCAAGTCATACCTATATACTATAATCATGCTCTTGTACCTATCCATGTCTAGGTACCTAGTCATGTTCAAGTATTGGATCATTCTCATGTTCTATAGTCATTACCATGTACCTAATTGTGTTTATACCCATTTTTTCAAGGGTACATTCTTATTCAACAGTCATCGGTCACATGGAAAGTGGTGAGAACCAAAAGGAATGTGATATGTTATTTTCTATAGAATCTAAGCTGTTACATCCAAGGTCTCACACGGCATGTGTTCTTCTGACTACATGTCATGTATATCAATATTTTACAGAAACCACTGGTTTTCAATGCGGTTTAACTCTCAATTCTACCACCTTTGATCCAACAACCAATATTAATCGGGAAATGTGGATCTTATTTGACCAAACTCTTTTTATCACTAGTGGACAAATTTTATCTACCTATTTCACTCAAGAATCATTTGTCATTGTGTCGCATCACTAGAATTCTCAAACCCCACAAATGATAATTTTCCAATCATATCCCAAATATTTACTTTCACCATGCAATGATATCATGTCACGGATTCCAAACCTGAACCCATGTTATAAATCCATTATTCCAAATAATGGTTTTACAATTATAGGTTATCAGTTATTTGTCTAACCACCACCCAAAAGAAATATCGATGATGAACATGTGAATAATTTTGGGATAAATGCACACAAAAACATGATTAATGAACGTAGTCCTTTATTTTGGTTGGAATAGATTCATTAATGTGAGAAAAAAGAAAAAATAAGAAAGAAATAGTAAACATAAATTCCTAATTCTATGAAGATAAATCATCAAATTTAATCCAATGATCAACCCATGAATTGTTTTTTAGGAAATTAATTAATGTTTGACTTGTGTAAAACAAATACAAGTTTAATCCGACATAAAAAATTCACTACCTTGATTTTGGATCAATAATATATTAACAATGGTTATGTTATATTGTCGTTAATGAGATCCATGAACTCTGTTAGTGAAGAAGACCCCTTGGAAAATCAATTGTCGATCCTTAATTCCATTTTCATTTATCAAAATCTTCTCCTCATCCCTATCAATAATTCTAGTGTTATTTAGATAACCCTAAGGTTCATTTATAAAAGGGTTTTTATAGAAGGTGATTAGGTTTGGATTAATTATTAATATTTAAATAAATTAAATAGTCTATTTAATTATTATTCCTCCCACTATGGTGCTCAATACGAACACCTGACACACAAAAAGGTTATATCACACCTAGTTAAAAACCTACATTCAAGATTTAATGGAAGTCTTAAACTTCCCATCCAAGACTCTGGTCAAGAGTTGTTCCATTATTTCAAAAAAATTATGTGTGTATGATATAATATATTTAATATTTTTATTATATCAATTTGGGCCTCCTCAGACCATAGAATCTCATGTTGACTCAGTACCTAGCTTTGAAAATATTCTTTTAAATATTAAAAGTTTTATAAGGAAAAAATAGAGTCATTATTGTATAGAATTTATTTTTTGAAGCACTCAAACCAAAGCCTGAGATGCTCCACCCACTTTTTGTTGATACTATATTTCATATAGTATAAAAGATTTTATAAATGTATATTTTTGTGGAGAATATTCTAGGGATGAATATCTCGAGCTAGTTCGCAAAAAACCTAGAAGTACGGTTCAACTGAGATAAGGAAAAGATAAAATAAAAGAAGTTAACTTTAGGTATTTTGATGGAGATACCCATGTGATGCAATGAAAAGGGAGATATGGGAAATCATGTGTTTCTATATATTAATTCATCTTATTTTATTTAAATGATATATCTCAAAAATTTCTATTTATGTAAAATGAGAAGACCCCATCCAAAAAGAGGAGTATCTTCATGTACAGAATTTAGTTGTATCTCTTAAGAAAAAAAGGGGTGAGAGATTTAGAAGAATGAAATGATCTGTAACTGAGTTGTTCATGTGGAAGAAGAACTCTGAAAGTAAGAAGGATGAGGAGTAGGATCCAAGAAAAAAAAATTCTACTCTCAAATAAGGTGATTTTGTGAGAAAGTTGAGAGAAGTAAAGTGTAAAGACCCAAAACTTCCTTCTATTAGTAAAATAATTCAGGTTTCATTATAACTATTTTATTATGTTCTTAAAATAGATACACAAAAAAGATTTTAAATTTCATAGGAACATTACACATCATGAAATAATGTTGACTATAGCAGCTAGAAATGGTAAAGGGAGGTAAATAAAAAAGAGTAATGCATACAAAAATGTAAACTTCACAGACCTGAATACTCCCATGAAGTAAAAATGACTGTAAAAATAAATATAAGAATCATGAATATGATAGACATTATTAAGTTAATTACCTAACCTTATAATATAAGTATTTAATGTTGGGTATGATAATGGCGGAGTATATATATAGTGTAAAGGGAAATGTAACTATTAGGATTTGACCATTACCTAACCATTATATAACCATTGGAATAGCAATCTGACCACTAGGCATAGTAACCTGTCCGACCATTAGAATAGAAACATGACTTATGAAATTATCAAATAATATTTTTTATATAATGAAATGAAAATATAAAAAATTTATATCATGGTAAAAATAAATAATTTTTTTATAATGTTAAAATATGTGTTTTTATTTTTATAAACACATATGTTTTATTTGAATTTTTATGATGAATATAAAAATTTAAGAGAAAGTTTTTTTCATTAAATTGTTTATAAAATAATATTAATTTTCATTATAATGACAAAATAACTTTATGAGATGTAATTTTTCAAAGGGTTAAAAAATCGGTCTTAATATTAAAATTTTTATTTTTCAAATATATGAGGATTTTATTTAAAAATTAATTTTATATTTTTTAGAATATTAGTTTTATAAAATGGATTTCATTTTTTAACCTTCATGTAGAAAAATGGTTTGCGTGAATTTTGGTATTTTTCGAAAATAGTCGAATTTTTGGTGAATAATGAAATACGAAAAAAAATATTATTTAACATTATAAGTTAAATACATGAATTTGTGATTCATGGATGATGTAAGAAACCATTATCTTGAACTCACATGAACTAATTACTATATATAGTCATAATAATCAATACTATTGGTAGTATTTATCAAAAATAATAAACTAATCAATATTATTGTCAAAAAAACTCCTCTCATCCCCTTATAAATACCACTCATCCCCCCCCCACACACACACTTTTTAAAATTATTATATTTCCCATATTCTACCCAAATATCTCCCCAAACATCTACCCACATCCAATGAGTTATTTCCTAATTCAAATATCAAACCAAGGTTTCCTAAAGTGGTGTCCAATAGATGACATCCCAAGAGGTAATGCTCTTAACCAAAATATCCTTTAATATTCTCTTCTTCTACCTCCTCCTAAATTCTTCCATCCAACATGACATAATTACTCTATTATAATAAATATACTTGCATTTTATTGTGTTAATGGAATATCAATTATCAAATCACTTTTTATTTCACTCTAAAAAATGATTATTCATATTATCATGGGTTTACCGCCTCTATGAACAACATACTTCATTTTTATCCACCGACTTCATGGATATTTATAGAACAAATATTATGCTTAAATATGATGATAATAATAATATTATAACATATTTCATGTTTTATAAAGTATTAATAATCATTGAATAAAATAAAATGAATCTAGTTCATGATAGTCGGTAACACCACCTAATGGAACGAACTATATAATGATAATGTTTATACTAAATGAATTTTCCCTATATAGGAGAACATATAGATATTTGGGAAAATTTTAACTTTATTAAGGACATGAATATCATTTAATTTCACTTCTAGAGTTTTAGTTCCATTTGATAATAACTTTAATAATTATCCACAAACTAAAGTGACTTTGGAACTATGAAATGAACACCATAGGATAGTAGGGATAAACATGATGTATTTACAAAATGATTTTTAGAAAAATAAAATAATATTAATAAATAAAATATATATGAAAAGTTTTCTTAATAAAATATTTTATAAATTTAATTTTATTACTCATGAATTTATATGATTGTACCGAGCAAGTCATGATCTTATGATTCCATATCCTTTATGTTATTATCCTATATGATTATTCATGGTCCATGTTTTTAATGATAACATGTTATGTCTTTTAAATCATATTTTATGCTTCCTTATCATGTTTATTTCCTTACTAGGATTTATCTATCACCCCTTTTTATGTATCCCCAAGGTTATCCTGTGTATTTTTTAAAATAATAGGGATTTCGGAACTCATTATGGAGATTAAAATAAAGTTATTTTATTTTAGTTTAATCTTAATGTAATATGAACGTATTCTCCTGAACACACTAGACCACTAGATCCTAGAGGTTGTGTTTATATATTTTTATAGTAAAAATCATGTAATGATATGTGTAGGAGGATTGGGTCACTATATAAATCTTTCTCAAGGAGGAAAAATAATAATATCTATTGAACTAGTGCTCAATAAAAATCATCTGGGTTTATAAGAAACGATAATGTTGGCCAAGATGAATTGGTCGAAGTAAAAGAAGAAGAAATAGAAAAAAGGAGAAACAGAACTTTTGTGGTACTACATGTTATTAGAAAGGTGTAGACCGGTGGGTTCAATTTTTTATATTACCAGGAAAGATTGTGATGATATTTTCATTTTTTTTATATATTCACTAGGTAAGATATATTCTAGGTCTATATTCTTAAATTTTTGAGTTTCCAGCAATCAAATTTTTAAAGAAATTGGAAGATGTGTATAGAATAGAGGTCAAGTTTCATGAGAAGTTATTGTGTAATTTGATGTAGTCTAAGACACTATTATTGACTAAGTGAATTGGTTTTGATGGTGAAAATACATCCCTAAATATCCTATAGATCTACTTAAATAGATTAAGGAGACTGGGAATACCAACTGGTGTGATGCCAGTATACAGATTGCAATATGAAATATAAAGATTCCTTTACCAATGTAATATATTAAAGGAATTTCACATATGTAATATAGTGAACCTAGTTTCAGGATAATACATATACATACCACTTATATTTGATGATAATGTTACTACATTAGAATTCATGTCTCAATAAGAGTTGAACACGACAAGGAGTAGGTTTCCCACATTGGATTCAAACCTTGTAAAAACACTTGTATCAATTTTACTTTCAATATATGCATTGCATATAGGTATGTTTGAGAGTAAAATAAAATATATCCATATACATCTTAACATATGTAATAGTTTCAAAACAAAAGGGGGTTTAAGCATCACACAAAAAAAATATTATTTTTAAAAAAATTTGAACACACCAGATTCACGCCTCCACTAGGTGTGTCAACATAATCCACTAGGATTATCAATATATATAGATCTTTATACCTAATATGTAGGCTGATTCACACATTTCTTTCATAGAGAATCATTTTCCCAACCATAAATTTAGATAGTATAAGGTTATAATGAAATTTCTAATAAGGAGCATGTTATCTATATAAAATATCATAAATAATAATGCACTCTCATTAATCCACTTATGTACACAATAATCATTTGTGCTATTGATGAAACCAAACTCTTTTATTACATCATCAAATAAGATATTCTAGGTCATATCTTCTTACATCAATCCATAAATATACCATTTCAACTTGTACACTATCTCACTTATTTGGGACGTCAAAAACTTTGAGTTATACCATATACATTTCCCCAACTAAATTCTCATTTAGGAGGTGTTTTTTACAACAATTTGATATATCTCAAAATCAAAAAGAATTCACGTGGAAATAAATATCTAAATGAAATTTATCATTGAAACTAGAGAAAGGGTCTCTTCATAGTCAGTACCATGAATTTTTTTAACCCTTTACAACTAATCTTGATTTATAAGTAGACACCCTACCATCCTAGTCAATTTTTGTGTAGAAAACTCACATAAACCCTTTGGGTCTCAACCCTTCAAGTGCATCCACTAAGTTCCAAACTTGGTTAGTGTATATGGATTCTAATTCAAATTCCATGTATCTTGACCATTTCTAAAAATCATAACCTTTAATATTCTCTTGATATGTAGTAATTTCATCATCTATTACCAATAATTAATCATCATTTACTATAATAAATCCATATTTCTCTGGATCTTGATGAATCCTACCATACCTTCTTTGTTCTTGTGTGTCATGAGTTGATTCTTTTTTCATGTCTCTTTGTGGAACTAACTCAACATCCATTTCAAGAAAACTTCCTATTTGTTGGTCTTGAACTTATACAAGTTCAAATTTCTACCCATTAAATCCTTAATTGATATATTTCGTCTTAAAAAATGAATCAAACCAGCCCATAAACACTTTGTGCTAAACAGTATTATAAAAATAGTATCCCTTAGTTTCCTTTAGATAACCAATAAATAATCACTTTTTAAACTTATGGTCGTGTTTTTTAGAATCCAAATTTCATGCATATACATTACAACCCCAAATACTCATAAAAAATAAACTGGGATGTTTCACATGTTGTATTTCATATGGTGTCTTTATAACTTCTTTAAATCGAACATAGTTAAGTCAGAATACGATAGTCACCATAGTATACCCCCAAACTAAAACAGGAAGGTCGGATTAACTCATCATCAATATAACCATTCCAAACAACATATTATTCCTCCTCTTAGACACACCATTTCACTGTGTTGTTACAATAGGAGTGACTTGTGCAATAATTTCACAAAATCTTAAATGATCAGTGAATTCCTAACCCAAGTATTCTCTAACCCAATCTGATTAGAGAATCTTAATACTTTTTCCCAGTTGAATTTATAATTCATTTTGAAACTCATTTAACTTTTAAAAAGACTCATATTTATGTATCATTAAAATGCAAAACTATACTAGCTAAATTCATTGGTAAAATTAACAAAGTATTTAAACCCACAACTTACTTGAATAATCATTGGTCTAAATACATCACCATTTATGAGATCAATGAGTCCAGTATCCCTTTCTCATTTTCCTCTAAAAGTTTCTTTTTTCATTTTTTCTAATAAAAAATATCTTAATATATAAAATGATTCATAATCAAATGATTCCAATAATCTGTATCTATGGGTTCTTTGGATTTGTTTCTCATTTATATATTCAAGAGAAAAATTCCAATGGTGGGTGGGATTATAATCAACTCTAACATTCTTATTTAGAATGTTATTAGTAGGATAATCCATATCTATAATGTATAAACCATTTACCATATTTCCAATTCCACAAACCATTTCAGTATTATAAATTGAACAACTCTTCCTTTATAATGAATGAAAATCCAATCTTTTCCAAACAAGATACAAAAATCCAAATTCTGTTTATAACAAGAATATAATAATAGTTCTTTAATTCCAATACTAATCCACTAGGTAGAATTATATTATAAGTGATGATATCCAATGCTATAACTTTTTCTCCATTTCTAAAAAAATATATACTTAACCATTTTTCAATTCCCTCTTATCTATGAGAATGTTTTTATCAATACAAATGTGTTATGAAAATTCGATATCTAATACCAATGAGTTGATGTTAGAGAACTATATTTCTATAACATTCAAATTTATATACTCATAATTCTTCTTATTGAGAACACTACTCTACCTTATGTTATAATCTAGAACTATTTTATAGTTCATACATGTTAGAGATATCAAAATTATTGACATAAATTATTCCATAATCTACAAGAAAGAAATTTATATGGGTGAGTACCATCTTTTATATCCTTTCATAAATGGATTTTAATGAAATTAATCCCACTAAAAATGATGATTCCATACATCATATCCATTTAGTGATCTAATATCTACATTTCACTATGAAATGAGTCTTATTTGGTGTTACACTCACCAGTTATTTATTTAAATGATGAATCATCCATATTTTATCATATATTACACTTGGATTATTGAGTGGAAAACTCTTTGACTATATCATACATATGGATAAACTCAACTTTATTCCACTGGTATCCTGACTCTTAGGGTTTCTCAACTAAGTGTCACTTAAAACTCACAATGTTATTTGGTTACATAACTCTTAGGATTGGCCATTTCCACCATTCCTTGCACTATATGATCCATGGGAACCTAACTTTGTAATAACATACCCGGTTGGAAGATCGTGGTCCTGACATGAGTTTCCTTTTGATGTAATATAACATTTATATTTTAGGGGTTTTATTTTAAAGTCTCACAAATTTAATATAAATCATATTCATATTAAATTTATAACTATTGCATCATATGAAAACTTTCTTATCTCATGTCTTATTACTTTTTGTATGCATGATTATAACAATTTAGTTTTGGAATCCCTAATCTATCCATCAAATTATTATGTCCACACCATATTATTTTGTAACTCTTTACACAACCCACAATTTCTGTTACTCGCCCAAAAAAATAATCAAAACATATTAATACATATCTAAATGAATCATATGCATAAGGTACATGAACTCGTCATATAAAGGCTTAGAATTATATTAGAATGAAAATCTATACATGATTAAGCTTGGATTCACAAAAAGAAACCCTTACCTTTCTAGAACAATCTATAAGCCTCTAGGCCTATGGAATGTCAAACCTAAATTCCCACTATCTAGGTAAACTTTACAAAGGAAGATTCCAATTCATGATAAATTTAAATCCTAATATTTATAAACTATTTTTAAGAGTTAAATTAAAGATAATAACTTTAATTAAAAGGGAATGAAGGACGAGAATGCTGCCCACGGGCGATATTGGATGAAACCTTAATCCTGCCAATCAAAAGGGGATCCTGGATACCTGATCTTTCGCTGAAGTTTCCGTGGGAAGTGAATCTCTCATCGAATAAAATACCTCTGAAATCATTTCTCCAAAAAAATATCGGCATCGAGGTCTATCGGTGATTTATTTCTCCAAAGATGAGGTACACATTCTCTCTTCGGATCTGCAGTTTGTTCTTGTGGGTATATTTTTTCAGCGTCGTCCTTCACTATTGTTTCTGCTCAAAACACTGGAACGCTTAGGTTTCATGAATTTTCACTTCGGCCTTCTGAATTCGTGCCACGTTCTTTTTCGTTTTTCTTCAGAGAACAATTTTTACCATTTCTAGATATGTGGTTCTTGGTCTTTTGGGGGTTCTTTTATTAAGGTTTTCAAATGATCTTCGGACTTTTATGTTGGATCTGAACCTCCCATCGTTCCGATGTGGATTGATTTCCCGGGTTTACCCCTCAATCTCTTCAAGCAGAATGATCTTTTTCATATCATTGAACTCTTCAGACACCCAATCAAGCTTGATGCTGACACCTTGAATCTGTAAAGACCTTCGGTTTCTATAATTTGTACCGAAGTAGACATATCTCATGAATTTCCATTGTGTTTTTGGAAACAAAACGAAGACAATGGCTTTTTACAGGATGTTGTCTTTGAAGAGGTTCCTACCTACTGTAAAATGTTCTCAAGAATTGGTCATTTTAAGGATGAATGTGTAAATCCAAGGGATGCTCCCATCCCTCCACATTTCAAGTCAGTTTGGGTGAAAAAAAATGCTACAAAGGAAAACACCAATGTTTAGGCAGACACATTTGTTGATTGTGTCAAATTTTTAAACTCTATCGTTGTTCCTAAGCCCACCCCTGAGCCACTAATTCAGGAAGACATTACAACTTCTAATGAGGGTTTTGAGGTGGCTCGTATTGAGGATGGTGAACCCTCTAATCACTCTGTCCTGTTGGAGGCTGACGAAAAAGCCACTAAAATTGAAGAAGACTTCTTAAAATCAAGTTCTAGAAAAGGGAAAAAACAAATGGTGGATGCTGATGGATTCATTACTCCCCATCCTAAGAAAACAAGGAAGTATAGGGACTATTCTCGTCTTGAATGAACAATTGTTACGAGATATCTTACTGCTTATAACAAGGACAACATTGAAATCACAAGAGACTCCAGTAAGATACCTATAGACATTGATGCTCAGCTTGAGGTTATCTCTTCCACTGCACCTCCTGATGATAATCCAAATGAGGGATCTGATCCGACTGTGAACCCATTGCAGCATATTGGGGAGGTGAGTGAAGATTTAGAGTCTCGAAGGGATCAATGGGTTGAATTATCTCATCAAAAGCTCAGAAATAGTGAAATTTCCACGGTGACTTATCTTGATATCAAATGCCAAGTGTTTATTTTGGGGTGGGACCTGGAGACCAAAAAAACTCCCTAATTTCTTACGGCCAGCGCTACTTTTGTTCTCCAGTTTGATTTCAAATTGTTCTCCTACTGATGTTGTTTGTCTACAACTTGCACTATTTATCATGTATTCCCTTCAATCCAGAGTTGGTGTAAGCTCTTTACACCTCGTGTTTGTACGGTAACTTTTGTTTTTAATAAATTATCTTAGGGTATGAATTGGGTGACCAATTCATGTCTCTGCTTTCTCAAAAAAAACTTTAATTAAAAACTGATGTCAATGTAGATGAAAACTAAATCTTATGTTGTCATACCTAGAATGTAAGACATGAAATAACAATATATTATAAGTAATTTATCACATATATTAATCATACTCAATATTCTCACTATGTAAACATTTTATAAACACGAATATTCTAAAGGAATAAACAACTAATTAAACTCTTTATTTATTTTTCAATATAATAGTTGTAGATATGTACTTTTAATGTTTGATTTATGTATAAAAATATCTTATTTATAATGTCAAATACTTATCATTTATGAATATTTTATAAACTATAATAAATTAAAGAAATTTATTAAATTTTTAATATTTAGCTAATCATAATATATGATCAAAAATGGGAATTATCATTTATAATTTTTGATTGATATGTAAGGGTGATAGGACACTATGGGATATTCCAAACACTAAGAGGGATGAATTAGTGTTGGTAACTTTTTAACCAACTTAAACATTTATCCCTTGTTACCTCATCACTTGTACAGTGAATGGATATCTTATACATTTTCACTCTCTCTCTCTCAATCGGTATGAAAGTACTTAAGTAGTAAAGAAACATCATAAGAACACCACAATATTTTTATGAGGTTCACCTCCATTTAGGAGGACTATATCCCCAGTGTATCACGGGTGTTATCCCAATCACACAGCTTCATTCATTATTATCAAAAGAATCTTGGGAAATGGTATAGGGTTGGACCTATAAAAATATTGTCACCAACCATAATTTATTGAAAAAACCAACTTGAAAATGTCTTTATAGAGATATAGGATTCATTTTATGCCTTATAAATAATGGTGAGAAGTGATAAAATAAGTATATTTAGTACTTGAATAAGATATGACCTTTTTCCTTAAACTATAGCAATCTTATGGGATTCCTAAATCTCCTTAAAACTTTTATATTATATGAATATTGTCAGATGTCTCTCTCAGGTTCTTCTTAGATGCTTGGGTTGATCGGTATAAAAAACATTTCCTTATAATTCCCCTTCTTATATTCTTCTTCAATGCGTAGGGTTTTTATTATTCTCAGCAGCATTGGTTCTTTCTATCACTATGAAACTTGAAAAGTATAACCAAAATGTAGATGTCATCACTTTTTGATACTCTGGGTCTATAAAAAAACTATAGTATCAGATATATCTATTAAACCCACTATTTTTATAACATACAGAGTATGTAGTAAAATCATAGTCAAATTCACATTATTTTTATTTCTCTTTCTTATATATATTCCTTGCATCATGTGAATATTCATACCATAATATTGGTGATTTTAATCTTTATGAATATTTGAATTTACATATCCTAAAATCTCACCATTTAAAACTCAGAATATTTAATCTTAGTGTTTCATTAACATTCATATGACAATTCTTGATGATTAGGAATTTAAATTCCCACAAAATTAAATTTATTATGGCCTTCTTCCTCACAAATATATTCAATAAAAACTATGGTTTTACAGTCTAACTATGTAAGGTATTCATACAACATTACTATTAAAGTTGTATCTCTTTCTTTATCACATTATTTTGGTTTGATACTTTCATCATGGTGAAACTACAATTAAAATAGCAGTTACTACTCTACATTAACCTCCTCTTAAAATAACATTGCATCATGGAACATCTATCCATATTTTGGAACTCTCGGGGAGATTATTTAGCTTCCTCAACCTTTATCACTAAGATTTTCTACTGGAATCATTATTATATAATTTAACCATGATATTTAATCTTGAAAATCATAGTAAAGAGTCATCTAAATGTAAACTCATTCTTTAGAATATATTTATTTAGTAATTTTCCATTTTATAATATTTATCTAAAATTTAATGTACAAAGACTTTTAGAAAACATATGAAGTTCCTTGGAAATTTATCTTGTCTTTATAGGGTTGGTTGAATGCTTTTATAGGGTTGATTAAACCTTATAATTTTTAATTTACCTTATGAAGATCTTGTACTCTATGAATTTTTACCTTATAAATTCTTTTTATGATATCTACGTTGTTTCAATACAATCCTATGTAGTCCAAATGAACCTTATAAAGTTCATGTACTTGATAAAGTCTGGTGGGATCCCTATAAATATGAACTCTATGAAGTGTGTAGGGTTTAGGACTTTGTAAAATTTATCTCTAATACTATAATTATAGATTTTTTCCACCTCAACTCAAAAAAATTATAATACTTCTCCAATAATTAAAATCAACTTTAAACATCATCCACTGTTATCCAGTCCAACTTCCCAAAACATGGTCCCAATATTCTGTCAAGGCTATGAAACTCTCACTGATCTCACAACCCACAAAAATAAGACATCACCTTTCAAATCCAATTTCCCAGTCCATGACAATCGATCTTTTCCACTTCAAGTCTCTATCTCCTTGTACACACACTATCATGAACCTAACATGACAAATGTCTCACCTGTTTTCCACCCATGGAAAGGATATCAACCCACTCCCACACCTCTCAAGGTCTATGATACCCAACCATACCACTATTGACAGAAAAATAATGGCCGATAAGTGCAACCATTATTCCATGATACTTTTAGCTTGTCTCTCACATTAAGACCCACGTCTAAATAGTTCAGGGAGGCACTAAAAATGAAGGCTCTCGGTGTAGTGGAAGAACCAAATGGGGAATGTCCAACTCATTTTTTTGTAACAATAAATGATTAATCTAATATTGTACATAGAATATGAATTCCATGAAAAACAGAATTGAATCAAATATTAATAGAAGATTGAATGACAAAACCAAAATGTGGGATCATTGCATATTATAAATAATTAATTTAAACAATTAAATAATAACCTTGTGATGAATTCTTTCTTCATTAATGATTCATACAATTTCTCTACATCATTCCAGGATTGAGTTATAGTAATCATGTAAAGATTCCCTCTAATGGTGATCCACACTCTCTCTATGAATCTCTGAACATTTTCGTAGGAATATCCAAGTGATAGCATAGAAGATCCTAATGCTTTCATCATTCAACTTTAATTACATTGAGAATCTATTAAAGTAAATATTTTCTTTGATCTATTTAGAATTGAGAGTAGTGGTGTAGGGGGCGTCACTCTCTATTCTTGAGAGTGTTCTTGAAGAGGGAGATCTCTAGGGATTCAAGATAATTCTCTCCAGATGTCATTGTGTACAAAAAAATGAAAATGGAAACTCATAAGAAATAATATAATTGATCTTATATATTACTAGGGTTTCAAAATAATAATTTTTCATGATCCATTATTATTTTTATTTATCCCTATGAAATCCCATTTTTATTATATTATTATTATTATTATCATTTCTTAAAAAATTATAAACTCATAAATTAAATTAAATTAAATATTATTTATTCAAATAATATTCAATATATATTATTTATTACTAGAACATTAAACTTGGTCCTTCATTCCTCCACAATATTTATCAGAGCATGAGTAATAAATATAAATTTATTAAATAAATATAACTGAATTACTCTCCAATAAAAAAATAACTATTATATTCACTAAATAGAAATTAAATATTTATTAAATATTCTACTCAAAAAATATCATCTCAAATAACTGGTGACAGAATTTATATGATCAATAAAAAATGAATAATTATTAAACCACATGTAGAAATAATATTTATTCAACTTGTTAAATAATAAATAATATTAATATTTAACTGAGGTTCTAGATACACATAGTGTGTTACAATCTAGGCCTCTTTCTTAGTTTAATTATGAGAGGAATACTAAATTCCAAGGTTAGCATCTAGAAACACACAAAATCACTCATAGATAATGAAGTTAATACTGCAATAACATAATGCCTCATAAAAATTCTTATTATATAATATAATCCCTTTATCACAATATCTCTTAACAATAAGGTTTCATGTTAGTGTCATAAACCTATGTGCTTGATTTCTCTTTCTAATGTCATGGATTTATTTAGGATATATCATTTACATCAAAGGGCTTGAGATATCAACTTTCATTAAATAACATAAAGGAAAATCCTTTACCACATTATTCATTAATAAACCATTACTCATGATACACCCAACATATCTTACTTCACAGTGAACATATGTCATCATGGTTTTCATCAATACATCAAATTACATAAATCATAACATAAATTAATAATAATCTTGAAGTTTAAGGATCAATAAACACTTACACACTTAGTAACATCCAAAAACACATATAAATGTTGATTTCCTATTGGAGGGGATCATTCTCAAAACTCTTACACTGTAAATTACTAAGGGTGTACATCATGAGAAGGTGAATCAAAGTTCTATGAGTCTCCACCCATAATAGGTTGTATCATTTGTGTCCCTCATATGATTTAATCTGGAAATAGTCTAAATATTTAAGAATATTGTTGTGTCACTTATGGGTTCTCATCATAGTGGGGAACTACTATAACTTTTAGTTAAATAGTTACTCTTAGTACATTATCACACACTATGTCATGAAGAAGAACAATCATGATGTGATAATTAGTTTATTAATAATCAAAACTATTAATATGGGTAATCATAAAGTATAAAAAAAATTCTATGGCACAAACTCCAACAAATTCCCACTTGAACTAGATCTAACTCCTAACATCTTTCAGTCCACTAGTTATCACATCATACTCATGTTTCTTATGAGATAATGATTTAATAAAGGGGTATCTCGTTTTGTATTCCATATAAACTATTATTACTAATACTTTACCCCTCTAAATAGGTGACACTTTATAAGTATATACTTTGGATATTGTTGTAACTTCGGATCTTTTATAAGACCCACTACTATAGTATTATCACAGTATAATGTGATTGATACATTAATTATAGGTACCACATCAAGATCCTAGAAAAAGTTTCATATCCAAATGAATTATTCGGCTTTATTAGAAGCCTCTATATACTTGGACTCCATTATAGAATCAATAATAACTAGCTACTTTGAACTCTTCCAGCTCACAGATCCTTCATTGAGACTAAACACATATATAGATTACAATTTTAGATCATTAGATCTTGGAAATACGTTGACCCTATTAGCCTCGAGTCAATGGTTACTTTTTTACATTGAAATAAGATATAAGGAATGGAATTCCAAAGGAATAAATAGTTTAGTAGTCTTGGTAAACAAGATACATATTTGAATATCATATTATAATTGAAAACATAAATTTAACATAGTATTTTCTTTGAGTACTTCATTATTCTCTTTATCATATCCCTATATATCAATCATAAAACACTCCATAAAATCCTAGGGAAAGAAAATATAAGAAAGGGGTGATCTCTAATGCTTGGTAAGGTTATGCATATAACATAATATATCATGAATAAATAAAGGATAATAAATATGGAAAGATAAATAACTGAAACAAGTGTTATTAAATCAATTACTTAAGCATAATATGGAAGGAATAAATGGTGATAAAATAATTCCATATAAATAATTGAATTAGCTTAAAACTTAACCATAAATATTCTAACCAATCAAAAAGTCATGCAGAACATCAATAACTAAAATCATAATGAGGGAATTCATAATTTTGGACATCATAACCATACCATCATGTCGTCATTCCAAGACATCTTACATAAATGGGTAAGGCCTTGTCCAAATACCAAATATAGTTCTCTCATGAGACCAATCGATGTATCAAAGGGATATAGAGGGCCCCTCCCACCACTTACTAATTCAATTAAATCCTCATATGAAAGGGGTGAAATATAATCAACATAAACATTTTCATTGGAAAACTAGCATAGAAATGTAAATAATTTTCCAAATAAATAAACATAATCATAAACGATTCAGAGCAATATAGAGAATGGTATCAAAATAGTACATCCCTATTAAAACTGATCATAAAATATCTCGAGAAATAATAAAGATGCTATCATTACATCATATTCCCAATGTAGAATAATTGAAAGATGGGTTTTTTCATTAACTAATATAAATATCATAAAAATTCCATTAAAACATTCTTTAGGAAAATATCCTTTGCACTTTGAAATTTACTTTTAAAAATTAAAAAATTTCTATAATATTAAGAAACAAATTCTTTAAAAATATCCTTTTAAACTTGTAAATCAAACTTAAAGGTAATTATTGTTCACAAAGGAATGTAATTTTGTAAATTTTGTATAAGTTGAACAAAATTATTTTCACACTATTGTAAAAAGAGTCAAAAAGTACCATGTTTCGAAAAAAATAAGAATATTCCTTCAAAAAAATATAAAAATTCAAACATGGGTAAATGTTTCATTAATAAATCATTTGGATAATGTTAAAAAAATACTTGAAAATATTTTTATAAAACACGGATATTGAGGAAAAAGGATTTCTGACCGTAGATTTAAATAAAGTTATCTTTTCTTTAAAAAAATCTCAATCATTTTATGTACCAAAAAGAGGAAAAAAGTATTATTACTTGAAAATTTTATGAATAAAAATAGGAGAATAAACATTATTGGTTTTAAGATAAATAAAATAAAATATTTCTACCAAGGGAGACTTAAATATAAATAATCTTGAATAATAATGAGATTGTGAAATAAATACTTACCACTTTGGTAACTTTTGAATCATAAGACCCATGAAATAAATAAATTCAAATGAGAATTTAGATACCATTAATATGAATATATTAAAAATATAAAATATAAATGGGGTAGTATATACACCATAAAAAAAGAAATAAGTGGTGAATATGGCATACATCTCACAAAATTAAAAGTGAGATAAGAAACCCATAACTTGGTTTTGATTTCTTGTATCTATTTTCAAACCTTATAAATAATAAATATGGATTTATTATAAATATATTAAATAACATAATCATATATTACATACCATAAATGATTTAATTGTAGAATTTTTGGACCATTTATTAACAATTCTTTGTTAAAATCACTATTTTGAGTGAGAATTGATTTGTTTTCCATATATATTTTGGTTTAGAAGTTTCATTCATTTTACTGTGATTATAATTACATAATATCCAAAATTTTAAGCATTATTTAAATATCAGATATAATCATTATATAATTATTTATACTAGTCCACAAAATTTAGATATTGAAAAATGAGTTACACCATTCATAGAGATGGTGGGTCGTATGTACGCATGAACACTATTTCTATTTTCCCAAAAGATGGAACATAAAAATGGTAAATAATGTTTAAACTTTATAGAACTATAATTATATCAAATATTTTATTTATATTCATTAAATATATTCATATTACCATCCATATCATAATTAAATAAAAAACATTTCACATCGCTATGTGGAGGTGGTCGTCAACACGTACACACATAGTGATGTTATTGTTTTCCAATAGAGTGTATGGTAAGAAGCAATATGTGATACAATTATTCAAAAAGTATATTAATGTAAAAAATATAATATAAATATGTTAAATCCTATACTATATCCATCCATGATAGGCACTGATGGAAAATGAATGACATCGGCTCGCAAGGTGGTAGTCTGTCGTGCACATGATCGACGGTTTTGTTTCCCATTTGATGAAAGGGGATATGTATATAGGTTATGAAATTAAAATAATAACATATTATTTTATATAAGATAATTTTTTATTATTTTATCATATTATTATAATATTTTAGAGATTTATAATAATAATTAAAATGAAAACTCATGGTTAAGAACTTTACCACTTCTTCAAACAACATCTTAGGTTTATACCTATAGCATTCCTAGATTGGATTTATGATTAAACAAAGGACCCTAGTATGTGTTTAGGGATTAAAGTAAGATATTTTTATAGTTATATGCATAATAAAAAGTAATCTATAAGTTTGAATATGATAGGTGATGGGGTGGAGTTTTATTTGTGGGGGAGAGGATACACTTGAACTTTTCTAAAAGAAAAAGTGATACCCATAATCCACAAGGCACTAAAATGTATAATTATAGAACCATGAAGGATATAAGGTTTAAATATTTACATATAATATAAATTTTACAAGTTTATAAGTCATTTTATCCCTTATATATTTAGTTTAACACCCTAGTAAACTAGTTTTAACCTTAATAATGGTAATTTATTTTTACTATTTTTACTATTCATTATGAAAAAAAGATAAAATTATTATATAATATTAATTATTATGATTATAAATATGAAATAAATTTTTCCAAATTCCATTCACATAATTTTTAAAATTTAATTTCAAATTAAACCCACAAATGCGACAAAAAAGCAGTTTTCCAAAGAGAACATTCTCAGTATAAAAAGTATTAATATCAAAAATAAAAAATAATTTGATTAAAATGACCTAAATTGTATTTATTATAATATAATTTTACTAATTTTACTTTTAAAATATATTTAAATCAAAATGGAGCTTTCAAATGCTATAAATTAAATGAAAGTTTTTAATAAAAATATGTACTTGCACTATTCATTGAAAAATTAATCATTTTAGAAAAATCTCAAAATTAACTAAAATAAAGTTTTAAAATTATGATTTTAAAAATTAAGTTAATTTTTTAAAATAAATTTTATAAATAGGTAAAAATTAATTTTAATGTATGTATGAAAAACGTGACAAGACTGCTTTTTAGAAAAATATAGTTTTTCATAAAACATTTCCTTTTCATTAAAATAATTATTATTTTATTTATAATAAATAGAAGGTAATAAAATTTATTTTATACATGTTTAAACCATTTGATTTTTATAATTTATTTATTCTTATTTATACCCTCTAATTTAATGTCTAGGTTATAATGGTGTACTATATTACAGTTCATTTAGACTCAGGGTTACGTGTACCGCAAGCTATCAAAGATATTAAATTCAAATAAATATATTTCTTGGGGAGTTTAAGCTTTGTGTTTCATGTCACTTATTATATAAAACAAATTTTTATTCTTTTAAAATATCATGGTGTTACATTCTACCCCCCCCCCCCCCAAATAAATTGAGCCCTCTCAATTCTATTTTGGTCATCATAGGTCTAACCTTTTTTGAAAACCCACATCATAAAAAGTGTTAATAAAAATTAATCTTAATAATAGATTAAGGGAGTTATGAAGTCCATCTAGAACAACACATAACTAGGTTTACATGTTGTGAAAAAATAGTGGTAATTGAAAATATGAATGTGGAGGAAAAGTATAAATAATTATAGAGATTGATAGAGATCATTGATCACAAGAAAGTGAATGATCAAACACAAACCCATAAATGTATTATAGAAAATTAAGGTAATAGGATAAAATTTTCATTTCAAGGTCCTTTTCCTATATTTTATGGATTATTTTACAATAATGATAGAGAACACCATAAAATATACTTACTTAGTATCTTTTTATTTTATAATCAAAATTTCTTCATTTGGTTATACTTCAATCAACATCCACTTAATTTATTACTATAATAAATTAATATCCAAGATAAGTTTTTTTATGCCTAAAGTACTAAAATTAACTTTTAATAGATCATAATATCTATAAAATGGTTAAAAGTATTTTCGTCTGTCCCTAAACATTTACCAAAACCAAAATGGTTAGCACGAGTTATCCAACACAATTCATTAATCTATAAACCTCAATAGTAACACCAAAAATTAAACTTAATTCATTACATAATTATCCATTAATAAAATAATTTAAGTTAAAACAATTTAATACTAATTATTACATCTCATAGGCTAGTGTTAGTCATTGTACCCTTATTTCCCTTTGGTTGTGGGTTCAAGCCTCACAGTCTTGCCGGATGCGACAGGTTTTCACCCAGAATGTATGTTGTCCTTCTCTAAAACTATATTAATATAATGCCTATTTCATTCAAAAAATTTAATAACCCATAATTACATCAATATAAAAAATAATAAAAAACCCTAAATGTTACCAATACCCTTAAACTTATGTCTACAAAATGTAAATGCATTCTTCCTTAAATAACTTTTTCACTAAGATATATACTAAACCAATGGGTTTTATTACCATAAATGTCTCCCAAAATATCCTTAATTTTGGTAAACTCTCATCACATAAAACCTCAAAAGGTTTGTTTAAGAACTTGAACTTATTATTAACCCTAAACTCATAAATCCATAAAGGTATCCATAACTCTTATGTTAATTAATACATATATGCTTCCAACATTATCACAATTCTTGGATGTTTTATGATTCTTATAACCAAAATACCATTGGTAAAAATAATTATAAAACAATTAATGAATCTAAATACACAATAACTTTGACCATTCCACTTCAGTTGTATTAATAGCATAAGATTTAACTTCATCCCTTAGGTTTTTCTAAGGTATATTCCCTTGACTCTTGGGGAATTTTTTCATATCACCCCAACTCCTTATAGTTAAAAAACTAAACATTAGAGGTTTATTTATTACTCTTTTACTCATTTTCTTGATGAAATTTATCTCTAAACTTGAAGAAAACTCAAATTCCCTTCTAGAAAGTACCAGGGTGTTTATTTCCACAATTATCACATGTAGGAAAATCTTTTTTCCGCTTCTTCCCCTTATTCATTTTTTTCACTATTATCCTTTTATTATGTTACTTTGCTTAAAATCCATAAGACTTTTAAAATTATTTCCCTATCTTGATAGAACATGATTATATATTCTCATATAATTATAATGTTTTGGATACTAGCTTCTTTCAAATTATTGGATTAATATCTTTAAATAAATGGCCAATCTTTCTCTATGGATTATTTCCATAGTCCGTAGCATGCCCATATGACCTTGTAAAGTTGGATTCATACTTAGAAACATTTTACACTTAATTTTTTCTCAGACTCAATAATTTTCTCCCCATATCCTCTCATTTATAGTGAGTAAAATATTTTCCCAAGAAGAGTTCCTTAAAATCCTCTCACTCCATACTCATTATTTCCTCCCCATACTTAATGTTTTGAATCAATGTACACCTTTGGTTTTCATCCCCTGGGAGAAGATAAACTATCATGAAAAACTTCTCTCTTAAATTACTTCCCAGAGCAAGAAATATATTCTCTAAGGGACTTATCCATTTATTAGCTATAAATGGATTTTTAGTCTCAATGAATGATAGAGGATTCTAATGCATGAAGCATTCTAACATTGTTACACCGCATGGTGGATCAGTAGGCTACTCTATATGGGTAAGGTTATTACTCATAACCTAAGTTATCTTCCCCAATATAGTTATAATTTGATTAGTTCTAGCTATAGCTCTAGCTTCATCCTTATTATATTTCCTAGGAGAGAAATCCCTACCTGGAGTAAATTCATTGATATGGTTATCATTCCTTCTTCTAGGTGCCATATCAAAATAATGGAATAAACTAGATTAGAGCATAACAATATGAAACATAATTTATAATCCCAAAACTAGTGAAATACTTAAAATAAATTAAAATTTGTATGCACTACTAATCTCATAATCATAAAAATGATTTCTTTGGTAATTTTTTCAAATCAAAAAAATATTTTCAGATCCTTCAAAATGGTTTTTAAATAAAATGTGAATTATCCCAAGAATATCCCCTAATAATTAAAAATTGGGTACATAGTAAAGCCCATTTTTGTGCATAAGTGATGATTGGGTCAAATATCAATGCGCCCTTTTCAAAGTTATTAGCCCTATGTGAAGTTTTTCCATAACCATGTCCATATTTATCATCCAAATAAGGATGTATTGCTATGAAAAATAACCTCATAGTATCTTCCTCAAAAAACATTATAATGTTCTTGTATACTAATCCTAAAAGTCTATCATAGTTTTATGTTCCCTAATCTATTTTTTTCCTAAATCTAGTTCCTAAAGATTCTACTAAATTTCCTTTGATACCAACTATAAAGACCCTAACCCTAGTATCCCATAGTCGGTGGTTACTTTATTACAATAGTATAAGATACAAGGAATTTCATTCTAAAGTAATGAATAGTTTAGTAGTCTTGGTACAGTAGATACATACTTGAATCTCATATTGAAATTGAAAATATAAAAAAAATAGATTATTTTTTAGTACACCATTATTCCCTTTAGAATATTTCTATAGGTCAATCATAAAACACTTCCTATAATCTTGGTGAAAGGAAACATAAGAAATGGGTGAGCTCTAATGATGAATAAAGGTATGCATAAATCATAATATATCATAAAAGAAATAAGGTATAATATATATGGAAAAGTAAATAACTAAAACACATTCAATTCAATCAATTACTTGAGAACAATATGATGGGAATAAAGGATGATTAAATAATTCCATATAAACAATCACATGAACTTGAAAATTAACCATAGATATTCTAAATAATTGAATAATCACATGGAACATAAATAAATGATCTCATAATGTAACATCCCTGGTAAATGAAGAAATATGATATTTTCATATTTATTAATATTTTTGAATTAAATATTAATTTTACTTTAAATGTGATGTAATTTTCGATGGCCTACCCGATACGCAACAACTAGTTTCTTTGAAATCTTACGTTGCACACTAATAATATAATATTATTGTTTAAAATGGTAGTTAATGTCTAGCCGTTGTATTGGTGGGAATGAATATAACTAACTAAAATATGATTATACATGTTCTATAAATGTTTTTACATTTATCCAATAAAAGTTAGAGGCTTAAAATAAGAAAAGAAATCAATTTTAAGCATAAATACTCTAATATTCCTTAAAAGATCAATTTACTGCCTTTTCATGGAGAACCCTCCTTAAATATAGTCTTGGTCACTTTTATATGTTATATTTGACCAAATAAAATTCTTATTTGGAATAGGAACACCAAAATTTAATTTGGGTAATTTTTTGGTATTTTTCTGATTAAATTCTTTTTTTAATGAATAGTGAAAAATATTGTATTGTAATTCAAAAAATGCATTTTAATATAATTTATTATATGGTTAGATTATCTTTTTAATTCGTTTTAAAGTGTAATTAGATTATATTTTTAACATTTAATCTAATGGTGGTCATTGTATTTAATTTCACTTTGAAATTGGATATAAACAAGTGTCAATCATTTGATAGATATTGTTTTTTAAAAACACGCTATTTGTTTTGACAAAGGGAATTAATTTGAAATTAATGCAACTTAAATGTTTTGAATTTTTTAAAATAGACATCATTTTTGAATTTGGAATATCAAATATAGCTTAGGCTGAATTTTAGGTATTTTTCTGAAAAACTTCTATTTTTGATGAATAGTGAAACCACTAAGTAGTAGTTAAAAAACTGAATATTTCATTTAAATGAAATTGTACCACTTTTGTGAATTGAATTTCAAAAATCTGACATACATGTTTTTTATTATTAAATAAAATGTGGTTCAATAAGATGAAAATAATTTTTGGTGAATAGTAACTTTTGACTTTTATTTACTGCGGTTAAAGGTAAATAGGGTAATTCAAGGTAAAAAGAATATTATAATAATACAAAATTACATTAATACTTTTCCTAACCTTATTGGATGAGTCATGGCAGACCATGGGCATCCTTTGGTCAATTTTGGGACCCCATGGAGGCACTTGGAAGAGATAATGACACTTTAGATTAATTAATTTAAAGTAAAGACAAAATGACATAAACAAATATATTTTAGTAAATTAATTTTTACATGGGGTTATATAAGTTATATTTTAGACTATAAATATTAATTGTAAAGATAAAAAATATTTCCTACATCATGGTATTTTTTTATAATTTTTATACGTCAAATAAATTAAATTATTTATGACACAAAAATGATGCAGTATTTACATCATTAATAAATGATTTAAATAAATAAGATTATAATGATTAAAAAAAATATCCAAAACATGTCCAATTGTTATTGGATGATTTTATTTCGACCATGAGCCATCTTATCTTTGACTTAAATGATTTTTGGACCTTCTGAAACTGAAGATAAGTTTATAATAAAATAATTGTTTCAAACTTTTCTAAAGAACCCCTCCTCCCCCTTATAAAAGGACACCACTTCTAACCAATTCCTCACACCTCTCAAGCCTTTTGGATCATGAAACCTCTTCCAAATTAATCTCCCAACATCCCTATACTCCTCCTAGAAGCCTTAACTTAGGCAGAAGGAACTTTAAGAAGCCCTTTTGGTTCAATCAAAAAGGAGTTACTCAAATTAAAGGTAACAGTTTCTCTTAAATTCATTCCTTTTATTTTACTTCTCCAACCCCTAAACTCTTTTTATTACTTTATTTTATAAAAACAAAAGTATAAAAAATATACTAGGATTTTTTTTATGAGAAGTATTTTAACTACACTTACACACACCTCCATCTAATGGGTAAAGAACATAATGTTTCTCTGGATGGAAAACTAATGCCTCACGAAACAATGATTGTTCAATTATCTCCTACCACATCTCATGGTGCCCATTATGATGGAACTATATTTATATATAATATATATTATTTTTATGTTTTCTTTATTCATATTTATTTTTCATTTATAGCATACCTTTATGGTTTCCATAATGGGTAAACGCGATAATTTCATTTTAGGAAGTGCAGACTACCGCCCCCTCAAAGTGATATGACTCATTAATGCCATATGTGGGACATATAAAGGAAGGCTTTAATGATATTATATATTATATTATAATGGAATTATAATATACCTATGTATAATTATGTTTTAATTCCATTAAAATAAGAAATAGAAATGAAAGTAGTGTTCATGCGTACGTACGGCTTACCGTCTCCATGAACTGTGAATTTCATTTCTTATCTCCAAATGTTATGTAATATTATAAATTCATACATATACTAGATATATATGATATATATGATATCTACATCATGAATATCATTCTAGATATAATGAACTTTTGACCACATGAATAACTTGTAATTATAAGAAGTTCATTTTTGACTCAAGTACCAAATATCGACAAAATGACCATTATTAACTTAAATGATTACATAATGTTTATAACATGGTAATAAGTGATATAAAAGGAATAATAAACTTGAAAAAGGTTCTTAATCAAGTATAAATTAACTTTAGTTTATTATTTTGGAGATTAAAGAATGAATGGGTCAAGTCGGACACGAGGTAAGGGACTTCGTCTCAATCTCCTTTTGTTGAGTCATATTTTGTTTTATACATGACTTTCTTTTATACGGTATATAAACACCTTTTAATTTTCATTTCATTAAAAGGTAATCTTTTTCTACGAAGAATTTTACTAAATGAAAAATAATAGGGAATGTTTCTTTTTAACATACGCGGTGACAACAACCTTTCTGCCGTCGTGAGAATTATTTGATCTTGGGCTTCCTTAATAAGCCATAATGTTTTTAAAAGGAAAATAAATACCATATACTCTCTTATGTATTTTGATATTAAAAATGGTTCTGATAATGGATTTGTTATGTTAATATATTTAAGTAATATATTGTGATTGAAATGTGGAAATGTTTTCTTTCCTTTATATTTCTTGTATGTGTTATGATTTTATAATGGTACTTGGAAATTTGATGGGGAGTGGTGTCATGATAAACTAGGATGGGTGGTTACGTTATAACCTCTAATGCATTGGGTATGGAATTCGTCCATACGGCTATTCCATTTAGTGATATGTGTGGAAGTCGATCGTATGGTTATTCCTTTTAAGTATGTTTATGTCCCAAGTTACATTTATATGTTATGTGTTATTTATATGGGTTTTATGGTAATATTTTGGTTAAAAAGGGTAAGCAATTATATTTTATTTAGTGAAGAGTATTTACTACTTCATAAAGGTGAAAAGTATTACTTATGATAAAGTATTCATGGTTTACTTGTTGTTTTGAAAAACTAACAGTTTTCCTTCATTGTGTATCCCTTACTGAGATTTTTGGGCTCATACCAAGTTTTTGAAATGTTTTTCACAGGACATAAAGTGGAATAGGGTCAACTATGGTATCAAGGAAAGGTCATGATGTCTAAAACATGGAACTAGACATGACTCTTTTTTTCAAGAGTTTTTATTTTTTGAAAAAAAAGGAAACTGGGTACATGTGTCTACATATAATATTCAAGTTTTTATGTATATGTTATGACCTAATTATCTAAATCTATAAACCTAAAAAGATCCTCATTGTGAATTATAAACTTAATTCAATATTTTGCAATGTTTAAGGTCGGGTTCTTATAGTTGGTATCATAGGACGGTTTAGATAACTTTAGGAGTTAGAGTATTGTTAAATAAATATCCATAAATTAATTTATGGTAATAATGAAATGATATAGCATTTACAGATTACCATGTTGCTTCACCTAAGATATTTCTATGTTCAAAATGGTTTTTCACAGAGGAAATAGGGAAGCTATGTTAGGATGACATCAGGACGAAGACAACCTTCCAAATCAGAAACCTGAGATGGTTGAAATCAGAACTGAACAGTTTTTTGCAGTGATGTCATAGTTGAATCTGGCTATAAATAGTTGTGGTATTCATGCATGAGATCAGCCAGATCAACCGCAGAGGAACATTTCAGTAGTGGATCATTTCATGAGGCAACGTACCCCATCATTCAGAGGATCATCTGAACCTGTACTAGTTGAAGGGTGGATTAAAGCATTGGAAAAAAATTGATGTCATGGGGTGTTCAAAACATCAAAAGGATAGTCTCGTTGTTTACCATTTTGAATTTGAAGCAGATCAGTGGTGTTCTATGGTAAAAAAATATCAGGGATAGTGAGGATATTGATGCTCTTGATTGGTAATAATTCAAAGTTATTTTCCGTGAGAAATATTTTCCTAAGGTGTTTCAACTTAGGATGGAAAAAGAATTCTTGGAATTGAGGCAGGAGGATGACTCAGTGGCTACTTACGAAGGAAAGTTCACTCGACTGGAAAGGTATGCTCCAAATTT
The DNA here is from genome assembly GCA_963277665.1 of Viscum album. Lineage (NCBI taxonomy): Eukaryota > Viridiplantae > Streptophyta > Magnoliopsida > Santalales > Viscaceae > Viscum > Viscum album. Next base: position 370,587,495 of record OY728146.1, read on the forward strand.
CATCTAAGATCTTGATAGTAAGATAAATCGATTTTACTCAGGACTGAAGCTGTGATATCGAAGAGCATTAGCAACTCGTGAGTTCAAAAGTTATGAAAAACTTGTTCGATGTGCGGAGAAGGTGGAAATGGAGTTTGTCGATGATCAGGTGTTCTTTGACAAACAATAGAATAAGAGGTCCAATTGGCAGGAAAAGGGAAATAATTCATCAAATAATCCTAGTGGTAAGAAAACTAAATATCCATATTATGAGAAGTGTGGTAAAAAGCATCATGGAGAATTTTTATCAAAGTCTGGAAAGTGTTTTCGGTTTAGTAAGTCTGGTCATATTGCTTGTAACTTTAAAAAATATGATCAAGTAGGCAATGAAAAGCCAGTGGTAAGATGTTTTAAGTGCAATGAAATGGGTCATTATGAAAATGAGTTTCCATCGAAGAACTCAACTGAGGGAAAGAATCCATACTACAAATAGAAAGAGGTGGTGAAATCCTTTTCAACTACTTCAGTAGATGTTAGGCCATCAAATCAAGTAGTATCAGGTACACTGTTTGTTTGTTCAGATTATGCCAATGTGTTGTTTGATTCAGGTTCTACACAATCTTTCATTTCTAAGAAGATTTCAGGAAAATTGGGAATTACATCTCATGATATGAATATTGAACTTATGGTAAAAACACCTAGAGTAAATGTTGAGACAAAAGAAATTATAATAACCTTCTTGTCCTTGTGTGTGGAAAGAATCTACTTGCAAATCTTATTGTTTTGCTTCTAGTAGAGTTTGATGTTATTTTGGGCATGGATTGGTTGTCTGTTTATCATGCTAAGATTGATTGTAGTGCTAAAGAGGTTTATTTTTAGAAATATTTTTAGTTTGTGTACAAGAATGAACCCTTGCTTTTGATAACATACCCGTAAGGTGAGAAACTAGTAAAAGATGGAAATGAATGTTACCTTGCACATATGTTGAAAATAAAGGAACTGTTTAGATTAATTATGTGCTAGTGGTAAATGAGTACCTTGATGTTTTTCCTGATGAGTTGTCTGGTATTATACCTGATCGGGAAGTTGAATTTACTTTTGAATAAGCTATTAATGCTAAACCAATTTCAAAACCCCCTTATCGAATAGATCAAATTGAACTTTTAGTCTTAAAGAAGCAATTGCAGGAGTTGTTAGATAAAGGTTTCATTCGACCTAGCACATCACCATGGGGTTCTCCTATCTTGTTTGTTAAAAATAAAGACGGTTCAATGAGACTTTGCATTGATTATAGAGCATTGAATAACATCACCGTTAAGAAAAAGTATCATTTGCCTCATAACGATGATTTCTTTGATCAGCTCTAGGGATCTTAGTATTTTTCGAATATTGATTTGAGGTCGGGGTACCATCAGTTGAAAGTAAAGGAAGAAGATATTCTGAAGACCGTTTTTCATACTAGATATGTCCATTATGAATTTTTAGTTATGCCTTTTGGGTTAACCAATGCACTTGTTGTATTCATGGATCTTATGAATAGAATTTTCCATGAGTTTTTGGATAATTTTGTGGTTGTGTTCATTGATTATATTTTGGTTTATTCTAAAAGTAAATAGGAGCATGAAATTCATTTAAGGGTTGTTTTGAAAACCTTAAAAGAAAATAAACTGTATGGAAAATACAACAAGTGTGAGTTACAACAAATTTCATTCCTAGGTCACATTGTCTCAAAAAAATGGCATAACTATTGATCCTACTAAAAAAAGTTTTTTAAGAATGTCCAAGACCCACAAATATAACCGCGATCCATAGTTTTCTTATTTTGGAAGGTTATTACTGGAGTTTTGTTGAGAATTTTACATGGTTATCTAGTCCAATTACTAAGTTAACTCAAAAGGGTGTTATGTTCGTCTAGATAAAAGAATGTGATGATTGTTTTCAGGAATTAAAAAGAATATTGGTGAATGCTCCAATTTTGGCATTACCTTCCAGAAATGGTGAGTTTGTTATCTATAATGATGCTTTGTTGAATGGACTTGGATGTGTCCTAATGCAGAATGATCAAGTAATTTCTTATGCTTCATGTCAGTTGAAACCTCATGAGTTAAATTACCTTACACATGATTTGGAATTAACTGCTATTGTTTTTTATTTAAAAATTTGGAGCCATCATCTGTATGGAATAAATTGTGAAATATATATTGACCACAAAAGTTTAAATTATATATTCACTCAGAAAGAATTTAACATGAGACAGAGAAGATGGCTAGAATTAATCAAGGTTTATGATTGCACGATCCATTACCATCTGGGAAAAGCAAATAAAGTGGCTGATGCTTTGAGTCGAAAAATTAATGCTATGTTAACCATGCTACGTTTGGAACGAGATACTTTGGTTTTTGATTTGATGAACTTTGGCATAAAGGTTTTTGGTGTAGTAAATTATTCTATTTTGTTTTAGGTGTCAGTGAAATCATCTCTATCAGATATAATTAAGCAAGTGCAGAAAGAATACAGTGAGTTACAGAAAAAGGTAGAGTTGGTTTAGAAGGGTAAGTTTCCTAATTTTAACATTGATAATGATTGTATTTTGAGGTTTGGGAAAATATTATGTGTGCCTTTTGATTCATAGTTGAAGAATGAGTTGTTATGTGAAGCTCATAGTTCTCCATTTTTAATTCATCCTGGCAGTACTAAGATCTACAGTGATCTTCAGGAGTATTATTGGTGGGATGGAATGAAAAAAGATATTGTTGATTTTACTATGAAGTGTTTAACTTGTCAGCAGGTTAAAGCCAAGAGGCAGTTACCGAAAGGGATGCTTCAGTCTTTACCGGTGCCAGAGTTGAAATGGGAAAATGTATCCATGGACTTCGTTGTGGGATTACTGAAGACATCTCGAGGTAATAATGCAATCTGGGTTATTGTTGATCGATTGACTAAATCTGATCATTTTATTCCTATTTGAAATACTTTGTCTCTAGATCAAATTTCGCGATTGTATGTTAAAGAGATAGTCAGGTTGCATGGTTTTCCCCTCTTCATTGTATCTGATCGTGATTCTAGGTGTACTTCTAACTTTTGGAAAGGCCTTCAGAAGTCGTTAGGTACTAAATTAAATTTTAGTATAGATTTTCATCCACAATGAGATGGGAAGTCAGAACGAACAATTCAGACCTTAGAGGATATGCTATGTGCTTGTTCACTAGATTACCAAGGAAGTGGATACTAACATATTTCTTTTGTTGAATTTTCTTATAATAATAGTTTTCATTCTAGTATACAGATAGCTCCATTTGAGGCATTATATGGGAAGCATTGTCGAACTCTATGTTTTTGGGATGAAGTAGGTGAAAGGAAGCTGATGGGACCAGAATTGGTAGAAGAGATGGCAGAAAAAGTTTAGTTGATTCAGAATCACATGAGAATAGCTCAGATCAGGTAGAAAAGTTATGCAGATAACTGGAGGAAGGATCTTTCTTTCGAGGTTGGTGATCATGTCTTTCTCAGAGTTTCTCCATGGAAAAGTGTGATGTGTTTTGGAAACAAGGGAAAGTTGAGTCTGAGGTTCATTTGACCTTATGAAATCTTAGAGAAAGTTGGATCAGTTGCATACAGAGTGGCTTTAACTCCAATTTTGTCCCAAGTACACAATTTTTTTCATGTTTCAATGTTGAGAAAGTATATGCCAGATCCATCTCATGTTTTGAGCCCAGAGGTAGTTCAGTTAGAAGAGAATCTATCTTATGAGGAACAACCAGTCTAGATTCTTGACTGAAGAGAGAAAGTGTTGCAGAATAAGATAATTCATCAGGTAAAGGTTTTGTGGAAAAACCATATGTTTGAAGAGGCAAATTGGGAATCTGAAAATGCAATGAGGGATAAGTACTCCCATTTATTTGATAAGTGAATAAACATTGTGAGGACGCAATTTCAAAAAGGTGGGAAGGATGTAACATCCCAGATAAATGAAGAAATATGATATTTTAATATTTATTAATATTTTTGAATTAAATATTAATTTTACTTTAAAGGGGATGCTATGTTTGATGACTTACCTAATACGCAACAACGGGTTTCATTGAAATCTTACGTTGCACACTAATAATATAATATTATTATTTTAAATGGTAGTTAACGCCTAGACATTGTATTGGAGGGAATTAATATAAATAACTACATTATGATTATACATGTTTGATAAATGTTTTTACATTTATAAAACAAAAGTTAGAGGCTTAAAATAAGAAAATAATTCTATTTTAAGCATAAATACTCTAATATTCTTTAAAAGGTCAATTTACCACCTTTTGATGGCGAACCCACTTTAAATCTAGTTTTGGTCACTTTTATATGTTATATTTGACCAAATATAATTCTTCAATAGAATCGGGACATTAAAATTTACTTTTCGTAATTTTTTGGTATTTTTCTCATAAAATTCATTTTTTAATGAATAGTGAAAAATACTGTAATTTAATTCAAAACTGTCTTTTAATCTAATTTATTTATATGGTTATATTATCTTTTTAATTGGTTTTAAAGTGTAATTAGATTATATTTTTACCATTTAATCCAATTGTGGTCATTGGATTGAATTTCACTTTGAAATTGGACATAAACAAGTGTCAATCTTTTGATAGATATTGTTTCATAAAAACATGCTATTTGTTTTGACTATGGGGATTAATTTTAAATTAATGAAACTTTTATTTTTTGAATTTTTTAAAATAGACATCATTTTTGAATTCGGAATATCAAATATACCTTAGGATGAATTTTTGGTATTTTTCCGAAAAACTTCAATTTTTGATGAATAGTGAAACCACTAAGTAGTAGTTAAAAAACTGACTTTTTCATTTAAATGAAATTTCACTTCTGTGAATTGAATTTAGAAAATATGACATACATGGTTGTTATTAGTAAGTAAAATGTGGTTCAATAAGATGAAAATAATTTTTGGTGAATAGTTACTTTTGACTTTTATTTACTGTGGTTAAAGATAAATAGGGTAATTCAAGGTAAAAAGAATATTATAATAATACAAAATTACCTTAACACTTGTCCTAAATTTATTGGATGAGTCATGTCTGACCATGGTCATCCTTGGGTAGATTTTGGGACCCCATGGAATCGCTTGGAAGAGATAATTACACTTTAGATTAATTAATTTAAAGTAAAGACAAAAATGACATAAACAAATATCTTTCAGTAAATTAATTTTCACATGGGGTTATATAAGTTATCATTTAAACTATAAATATTCATTGTAAATATAAACATATTTCCTAAATAATGGTATTTTTTATAATTTTTAGACTTCAAATAAATTAAATTATTTATGACACAAAAATGATACAATATTTACCTCATTAATAAATGATTTAAATAAATAAGATTATAATGATTAAAACAATATCCAAAACCTGTCCAATTCTTATTGGATGATTTTATTTCGACCATGAGTCATATTATCTTTGCATTTAATGATTTTTGGCCCTTTTGAAACCGAATATAAGTTTATAATAAAATAATTGTTTCAAACTTTCCTAAAGAGCCCCTCATTCCCCTTATAAAAGGACACCACTTCTAACCAATTACTCACACCTCTAAAGCCTTTTGTCTCATCCAACATCTACCTAATTAATCTCCCTACATCTATATCCTCCTCCTAGAATTCTTACCTTAGGCCTAAGACACTTCAAGAAGTCCTTTTGGTTCAAACCAAAGCGAGTTACCCGAATTAAAGGTAACAGTTTCTCTTAAATTCATTCCTTTTATTTTACTTCTACAACCCCTAAACTCTTTTTATTCCTTTATTTTATAACAACACCAATATCCTCAATATACTAGGATTTTTTTATGATAATTATTCTAACAGCACTTACACACGCCTCCATATAATGGGTAAATAACATAATGTTTCTGTGGATGGCAAACTAACGCCTCACGAAACGATAATTGTTCAATTATCTCCTACCGCCTCTAATAGTGGCCATTATAATGGAACTGTATTTATATATGATATATATTATGTTTATGTTTTCTTTATTCTTATACATTTTTCATTTATATCATACCTTTATGGTTTCCATAATTGGTAAATGCGATAATTTCATTTTAAGAAGTGTGGATTACCGCCCCTCAAAGTGATATGACTCATTAATGCCTTATGTGAGACATATAAAGGATGGATTTAATGATATTATATATTATATTATACTGGAATTTTAATATACCTATGTATCATTATGTTTTAATTCCATTAAAATAATAAATATAAATGAATGTATGCGTACGTACGGCTTACCGTCTCCATAAACGGCGCATTTCATTTCTTATCTCCAAATGTTATGTACTATTATAAATACATACATATACTGGATATATATGATATATATGATATCTACATCATGAATATCATTATGTATATAATTAACTTTTTACCACATGAACAACTTGTAATTATAAGAAGTTCATTTTTTACTCAAGTACCAAATATCGACAAAATGACCGTTATTAACTTAAATGATTACATAATGTTTATAACATGGTAATAAGTGATATAAAGGAATAATAAACTTGAAAAATGTTCTTAAGCAAATAAAAATTAACTTTAGTTTATTATTCAGGAGATTAAAGAATGAATGGGTCAAGTCGGACACGAGGTAAGGGACTTCATCTCAATCTCCTTTCATTGAGGCATATTTTGTTTTATACACGACATTCTTTTATACAGTATATAAACACCTTTGACTTTTCATTTCATTAAAAGGGAATATTTTTCTACGAAGCATTTTACTAAATAAAAAGAAAAATGGAATGTTTCTTTTTAACGTACGTGGTGACAATGACCTTTCCGCTGCCGTGAGAATTATTTGATCTTTGGCTTCCTTAACAAGCCGTAATGTTTTTAAATAGAAAATAAATACCATATACTCTCTTATGTATTTTGGTATTGAAAATGGTTTTGATAATATATTTGTTATTTCAATATATTTAAGTGATATATTTTGATTGAAATGTGGAAATTTTTTCTTTCCTTTATATTTGTTGTATGTGTTATGATTTTATAATTTTACTTAGACATTTGACGGGTGGTTACGTGTTAAACCAAATGAAAGATGGTGCCGTGATAAACCAGGATGGGTGGCTACATTATAACCTCCAATTCATTGGGTATGGAAGTTGGCTGTATGGATATTCCATTTAGTGATATGTGTGGAAGTCGACCGTATGGTTATTCCATTTAAGTATGTTTATGTCCCAAGTTACCTTTATATGTTATGTGTTCTTTATATGGGTTTTATGGTAATATTTTGGTTATAAAAGGGTAAGCAATGATCTTTTATTCAGTGAAGAGTATTTACTACTTCATAAAGGTGAAAAGTATTACTTGTGATAAAGTATTCGTGGTTTACTTATTGTTTTTAGAAACTAACAGTTTTCCTTCTTTGTGTATCCCTTATTGAGATTTGTGTGCTCATCCCAAGTTTTTGAAATGTTTTTCACATGACATAAAGTGGAATAGGGTCAAGGATGGGATCAAGGAAGATTCATGCTATTTAAAACATGGAACTAGAAAAGACTCTTTTTTTCAAGATTTATTATTTTGTGAAAAAAATGGAAACTGAGTAGATGTGTCTACATGTAATATTCAAGTTATTATGTATATGTTATGACCTAATTCTCTAAAGATATAAACGTGAAAACATCCTCAATGTGAATTATTAACTTAATTAAAGATTATGCAATGTTTAAGGCCGGGTCCTTATACATAATTACGAATTTCATAATACTAGATATAAATGGGTAAGGCCTCGTACAAATACACAAGAACAGTTGTCTCATGAGACCTACAGATGCGTCGATGAGATATATCGAGCCTCACTGATCACTTACAAAGTCCAATGAATTTCTCATATGAAAGTGGTGAAACATAATCAACCTAAAAATTCATGTTAAAAAACTATCATATGAAATTTTAATACTTTCCCCAATCAATAAAAATAATCATAAACTATTCGGATTAATATGGAGGATGGTATCAAAATAGTACATCCCTAATCAAACTGATCATAAACTATCCAAATAAATAATAATAATGGTATCATTACAATATATTCTCAATGGAGCATAATTTAAATATGTTTTTTTATCATTGATTAATAAAAATACAGTAAAAATTACATTAAAAACATTTTTGAGGAAAATATCCATTTCACTTTGAAAATGACTTTCAAATCCCAAAAATTTATAGAATTTTAAGAATTTTTTTTTAAAAAAATATCCTTATAAAATTGTAAAGTAATATCCAAGGTAATTAGTGGTCATTATGGTGGGTAATTTCATACACATCATATAATATAAAAAAACATTCCTTTCACACTTTGTAAAAACAGTCAAAAAGTACATTGTTTGGAAAATAAAAAGAAGATTCCTTTCAAAAAAAAATTGAAAAATTAAAACATGGATAAAAATGTATTTAATAAATCATTTTTAGAATTAATACATTCTGGAAAATAATTTTATAAATCATGGATATATAAGAAAAAGGATTTTCAAATGAATGGATAAATAAAGTCATATTTTCTTAAAAATATTTTCCCAATCATTTTAAATACCAAAGAGATGAAAATGGTACTATTACTTGAAAATTTCATGAATAAACAAAGTATAATAAAATGAATTTGGTTTAATATTAAAATATAAAACAATTCCCCCAAGGGATACTTAAACATAAACAATCTTTAATAATGATGAGATTGTAAAATAAACACTTACCACTTTGGAAACTTTTGAATCGTAAGCACCATGAAATAAATAAATTCAAATGAAACATTAAATAAAATTAAGATAAATATATTAATGATATAAAATATCAATTGGTAATTATATAAACCACTCAAAATAAATAATTCGTGAATATAACATACGTCTCATAGAAGTAAAAAAAGAAAGATGAGAAACCCTTACCTTAGGTCTGATTTCCTTCATCCGTGTTTGAACCTCCTGTTTAATAAATATATATTTATTATAAATATATTACATAACCATAATTATATATTTAATACCATATATTATTTACTTACAGACTTTTGGGACCTATTTATTAACAATTATTTTCTAAAATCATTATTTTGGGTGATAGTTGCTTTGTTTATCATGTGTGTTTTGGTTTGGTAGTTTTGGTATTTTACTTTGATCATGTTTTTATCATCTCCATAATGTTAAAAATTATTTAAATACTATATTTAATCTTTACTTAAGTATTTATATTAGTCTATAAAAGTAATATGTGGGAAAATGAGTTACACTGTTCATGGAGACAGTAAGTTGTATGTATTCATGAAACTGCTGTTATTTTTTCAAAAAATGAAAGTAAAAAAGGGTAGATAATGTTTCACCTTTCCAAAAAAATTATAAAAAATATAATTTTTATATTCATTAAATATATTCTTATTCTATATATTTCAAAATAAAATGAAAAATATTTTACATCCCTGCATGGAGGTGGTAGTCCACATGTATGCACGAGCGACGTTATTATTTTCCAACAGATTGGAAGTTATTAAGTTCAGTGTGATATTATAATAAAATAAGTGTATTAATTTCATAAATATCATATAAATATGATAAATTCATCATTATATCTATCCCTGGGAGGTGGTGATGTAAAATGAATTATATCGGTTTGTGAGGTGGTAGTTAGCCGCACACACGATCGACGGTTTCATTTCCCATTTGATGGAAAATGGGATGGATATAGTTTATAGAATTAAAATAATAACATATAATTATATAGGAGATACTTTTATTATTATATTATTATAGTTTTATGATATTTTAGGGAGTTATAAGAAGAAGTAAAATGAAAACAAATGGCTAGGAACTTTTCCTCTTCTTCGAACAACCTCTTTAGGTTTATACCTAAATCCTTTCTAGATTGGATTTATGATCAAATGAAAACCTAGAGTATTTTTATTAGTATGTAAGGAATATATTTTTTCAGGTATTGGAAAGAAAAGGGTTTGTTAGTGTTAATAGGAGAGGATAGTGGGTTTCCTTTTATAAGTGGGGGAGAGGACACACTTAGAATATTTGAAAAGAAAATGTTATACCTGTGTTTTTTCACATGCCACAAGGCTCCCAAATGGATCATTTTCAAACCATCGATAATATAAGGTCAAAATATGGTTACAAAATAGAATTTGGACATGTTTTTAGGTCATTTTAATCCTTATAGTTTTATCTTAACCCTTCAGTAAACTCATTTTAACCTTAACTGCGATTATTATTTTTCATTGTTTTTACTATTCATTATAACCAAAAATTAAGTTTAACTTATTATATAATATTAGTTTTTATTATTCAAAATATGGAATCCATTTTTATAAATTTCATTAACATAAGTGGAAATGTTTAATTTAAAAATTAAACCTGTAGACACGATGAAAAAACGGTTTTCCAAAGAGAAAATTCTCATAAGTATAAAAAATTTTAATATAAAAAATAAAAAATTATTTGATTCAATTGAAATAAATTTTATCTATATTAATAAACATTTTCAAATTTTAATTTTAAAAAAAAATAAATAAAAATTTATCATTTAAATTCTTTAAAAGAAAATGCATTTTTCAATAAAAACAAGTATTTTTCACTATTCATTAAAAAATTAAACTCTTCAAAAAATTATCAAAAATTAACTCAAAGATAATTTTGACATGATGATTTAAAAATTAAGTTCAATTTCAAAATAAATTTTCTAAAAATGTAACAAATTAATTTTAAATTTTGTGCGCAAAACACGATGAGATAACCTTTTGAAAAAATACAGTTTTTCAAAAAAAGTTTAATTTTCTTTCAAATGATTATTATTTTATTTATAGTTAATAGATAACCATTGATTTTATTTTATACCTATTTTAACAGTATAATTTTTTTAATTTAGTTATTTCTATTCATACCCATCAATTTAATGTTTAGATTATAATGGTATATTATATTACGGTTCATTTAGACTTAGGGTTGTGTGTAACACAAGATATCGAAGAGATTAAATTTAAAATAAATATTTTTTTCGGGTCATTTAAGATCATTGTTTTGTGACATGTATTCTATAAAACACTATGTTATTATTTTAAAATCTCAAGGTGTTATAGGTATGTTTGAAAACTTTCATTAGTATAACCTCTGATAACTATCTCCTCATATCCTTCATACACTAGGAACATATCCTTAGTTATTCTCATATACTTAAGGATAGAATTAATAGTATACTAATGTTTTTCCCCTGGATCATATGGATATCTACCTACCATGATAAATGTATAGGAAACATCAATCTTGGTGCATAACATGGCATACATGATTGATCTTATCATCAAAGCATATGGTATCTTACTCATTCTATCTTTATATTATTGATTCTAAGGAAAAATTTTCTTAAAAATATATAAACCATTTGAAACTAGAGATATTCCCCTTTTGGATTGTTCCACATTAAATCTATTTAGTATTTGTTCAATGTATCTGACCTAACTTAGTCCAAAAAACCTCTTGGATCTATCATGAATGATCTTAATCATTGGAATGTGGGTTGCTTCACCTAAGTCCTTCATGGAGAAACACTTGTTTAACTAGTCCTTAACATACTATAAGACTATTATGTCATTTCCAATAAGTAATATTTCATCAATATATACCACTAGGATAAAAACTGAATTCCCACTAAAACGCTTGTAAACAAATGGATCACATTCATTCTTAGTAAAATCAAAATATATTATAACTTAATTAAATCAAATGTTCCATGACTTGAAGGTTGATTCAATCCATAAATGGATCTCTACAAATTTTATATAATTTTATAATCACCTTGAGTCACAATCCCTTCTAGTTATGTCATATAGGTATCTTCCAGAAGGTTCTCATTAAAGAAAGATGTTTTAATGTTAATCTTCCATGTGTCATATTCATGGTAAGTTGTTATAGAAAGTATAATTTAGATGGATTTAACATGGAAATTGGTGAAAAGGTTTCATCATAGTAAATTCCTTGGGGTTTTTTAAACCCTTGACCCACTATCCTTATTTTAAAGGTACTTAATTTACCTTCCATATCTATTTTTATCTTTAATACTCATTTACACCCAATAGTATTTTCATCAACTAGTAGATCAATCAAAACCTAAACTTGGTTCTGATACAAAGAATCCATTTCAAGATTTATGGAATATTTCCATCTTACATCTTCTAATATCTCTTCTACCTATTTTTGGGATATAGTTTCATTGTTTCCAATTAATAATGATTCATCATCTTTAGTGACTAAAAACCCATATATCTCTAGTTCTATTACCTCTATGGTGCTCCTATATAATTTTTTTCCAGGAACTACTTCTTCCATGGGGACCTATAGAATCTATTCATGTAACAAATCTTGTGTATCATGATCATCAACATCATCGAAGTCAATATTGCTCCCACTATCCTTCTAGAGGATGTGCCACCGGTCAAGAAAGATAGATTTTCTGGGGATAGTCACATCCCTATCTAAGGGTTTTTATAGGTAGTATTTATTTGTTTCCTTAAGGTGCCCTATAAAGATACACTTTGTGTCCCAAGGTTCTAGTTTGTTTTCTGAGAAGGCCTTAACAAATTCCCTTTAACCCCATACAAATGTATATTAAAAAATGGGTTTCTTTTCACTCTATAACTCTAATTTAATTCCATTTTCCACATTATTTGGTATTCATTTTAGTTTTTATTTCATAGTTTTTAATTCATATCCCCAAAAGTATAATGGAATATAGGAATGACTCATCATCGATCTTACTATGTCTAGAAAGGAATAGTTCCTCGTTTCATTAACACTATTCCACTATGGTATGTAAGGTGGAGTGGGTTGAGATATAATCTCAAACTCTCATATAAAATTAATAAAATCTCTGTTAAGATATCCACTACCTTGATCCGATGAAAGATTCTTTATCTTATCTCCAAGTTTATTCTCTTCTTCGCTATTTTATTATTTAAATTTATCAAAGGACTTAGTCTTATAACTCATCAAGTAGACATATCCATATATACTAAACTCATCAGTAAAAGTTATGAAGTAAGAATACTCACCTCTAGATTCTACTAGAAATGTTCCACACACATCAGTGTGTACCAATCCTAGAAGCTTTGTGTCCCTTTTACCCTATCCACTAAATAGTGGTTTATTCATTTTCCTTGTAAAAAATCTTGACATATTTCAAGTTTTTTTAGATCAAAAGAGTCTAAATAACCATCTTGATGTATATTTTTCAAATTCTTATCATTTTCATGACTGATATAGTGATGCCACAACTTGGTTTTATATGAGTCATGTGAACATGATTTTTTATCAATTTACAATACTTGGTTTTTTTAATTTAATACATAAATATCGTTATTTAAATGTTTCATACCATAACATACATTGTCATTATAAAATAAGTAATTTTTTCCAAAATTGAAAAAAAATGTATCTATGCAGGATACATAAGTTATTTGTTTGGTAAAAATTGGTAAATAATAAAAATATCTTAAAACAAATATCATTCATGTTGACAACAAGAATTTGTTGTCTCTAATGGATAGAGAGGTTAGCCTCTCGCCATTGGAATCCCACAAATCATTCTCTCCTATATAAATATTTTAAAACCTATTTGGTTCTAGAATTTGGATACATATGTGAGCACCAAAGCTATATCTAATACCCAATGTGTAGATGTTAAAAGAATACACTCAACAAAAAATGAACCTTTACATTACCCTTTATGTTGGGTACATTTCCTCTTTCAGTGGTCTTTCTTTCCACATGAAAAACATACTGATTCTTTTTCCATGCCTTGACCTTGGATAATTATCTTCTTGAAAGGATGGTTCTCAATAACTTTACACTTTTTATGATTCTTAAGTCCCTTTTCCTTGTTCTTCCTTTTCTTATTAACCATAAGGACTATGGGTTTTTCACACCCAATGTCTTTTTCAACTTTTAAAATTAAGTTAATAAGTTATTTAAGACTCTTGTATTTATTTCTCATGTTATAATTAATAATAAAACTAGATAAAGACATGGGTAGTGTGAAAAGTTTGATATATGTGTGAAACTCATCTGTTAATTTAATCACAATGATGTATAATCTTTCAATGTATCCAATAAGCTTGACTATATAAGTCCTAGATAGTTCCAACTTTCCAAAATTGGTTGTGAGTAGCATTGGAGATCTCATATCTCTCTTATATATCCTTCTCTTAATAGATATTCCAAAGGTTAGAAATCATGTTTTACTAATTTATTTCCTAGTGTTTCTTTATAATATCATTAGTCATGGATGATAGTATGAAACACTAAAAAATTGTGGCAACTTTCAAGTTTTTCTCAAAGAGATACAACCCCTCCTCACTAGCCTCTTTACTAGACACTTTAGGAATAGGTTCTTCCAACACATAAAATTTTCTTCCATGGATTAGGATAACACGTAAGTGAATTTTTCACTCTTAGAAATTAGTGTCTATAAGAAGGTTATCATTATATAATATGATCTATATTGAGATTTTCTAGGTCATATTTATTGTTTTTTCTACAAATATTAAGGTCAAAATTTTATTATATTATCTTATAAAAGTAGATAATAAATATTATATTAAATTTATTAATCTCCTACTATTTTATCAAAACCCAAAATCCCACAGTATTGGATTTGGAATATCATTTTTCTTGGAAATTATAGTGTAAGGATCTACATTCCTTTTCTCATCACCCCAACATTGTCTGATCAACTAATTTAAATGATATTATTTAGGAATTAAAATGATGACTGCATTAACTCATAGTTCCTTGATCTTTTGTGTGGACTCCTCAATCCTTAAATCCTTAAATTTTATTTCCTCAACCTTTGCCTCTTAGTTACACCATGTCCTACTTTGGTAATCAACTCTTTATGTAAACTAAGTTAAGTCAACCTAAAACTTCATATTAGAATTCCCAGATTATTTAAATCACTCAAACATTGACTGGTCAAACACTTTTAACTATGGTTCAATTTTAACTTAAGTAGTGGGACTTTATAACGGCTGAATATATATAATTGAGGGATTTTTATCTTTATTTGTAAGTTTCCTATTTTATCTTTATTACATTATTTTTAATATTTAGTGTATTTACATAAGTTATTATCCATTTCTTTGATAAAATTTACACATAATACAATTTATTTATTTCTATCTTACATGCTTGTTAATTCATTAATCCATGTGATTACGTAAAAACATTCATAATAAAATAACTATGACATTTGACTAAAATAAAATAATAAAGTGGAATTATCATGAACATTTACTAATGGTTAGTTTATCTAGAAGATGATAAACTAATTTTTGGCCTAGGGGTAAAGCACATTAAACCATTTTATGGTTCATGTAGTATCTTTCCACCTATCCACCTATATATCTCCCATGGATTGGTTTTTCCTCATCTCCAAACTTGAATTTCCTTCACTATCTTGGGATCTTCATCCATTACCTATGATTTTACTCACTCATAAGTGAGGGGAACAAACGTATTGGTTAAGGGGTTTATATAAAAGAAATAATGGGCTCATATATCCTTATATAATGAGAGTAGGGATAATACATGTGCCATAAATTTAATTTAATAACAAATTAAAAGGAAACCAATCACATAAAATGGTATATTATATGCACATGATCATCTACAAACATGGAATAAATTACACATTTAATAAAATAGCATTCGATTATAATCATTATTATTTAAGATAAATATTCTCTAATTAATTAATTATCATATTTAATTATTCAATTATATTAACTTAATTCTCACCCAAATTTCTCTTGAGATTCTCAATGTAAGATCCCAACCTTTTAGGGAGATGAGTCAGTCTTTATTTTATGTAAACTTTTTTCTTATTTTGAGTAAATTTTGTTTCGATTTTACCTTGGGGTGTGTTTTGGTGAAAATTGAGAAAAATTGAAAAAAAGGGACAGTGCGTGGTTGGCGCATGGTTAGGGAAAACCGTGTTCCCTATCCCAGAAAACCATTCAAACCTAGACAGTGGATTTTTTCATATTTATAGCATGATTTTTCAAACCATTAACCCTCTTAAGAGAAACCATGCACCCCTATAAAAGATTATAATGGTTTACTCTCGTGGTTTAGGCACATGGTTAGGGAAAACCATGTGCCCCTACCTATAAAACCATGTGTGGGGATAAAAGTCTCTCAAAAATTAGTTTTTGAATAACCTGAACCCCCTAATTAATCCCAAATCAACCCCCATTCGACCCTAGTTCATCTTTAATGATTTTGGAGCTCTTTGGATGAATTCTAAGCCTTACCGACCTCTGTTATTTGTGATTTGAATCCCAGACCGAATATCTTTTCCCCTACCAGTATGTATATCCTATCTCATTACTTTCTCGTTCCACCTACTTTGTTCTCTCCTTATTTTGGTGGGATTTTTTCCTCTATTTTTCTAGATCTAGATATAGATTTTATGAATCTAGATCTAGGCTTGTGGATCTATATCTACATCTAAGAGATCTTGATTTGTTTAATCTTAATTAAGTTTACATATCCAGATCTCATTCAACAACTTTAATCCACTAAATTTTGGGGATTTTCGTTGGAAATCGTTCTTATTCAAACTTGAGGTAGGGTTATATAATTTAAATCCCAATCTTTATTTAAATTATGTTTATGTAAATGTAGAATTTCTATTATATTCTTAGCAATTATGGTCTTGATGGAATTAATTAATTTGGTGAATTAATTAATTTAGGAGATGTGAAATTGTGGATTTTAAGGAATTATTTATTTGGATAATTAATTGTAAAATTAATTATGAATAATTGATATTTTGAATTAGATAATTAATTTTGGAATTAATTATGGGATTTTGAGTTTTGGATAATTGGTTAATTAATTTATGAATTAATTGAAGGAATTGAGGTACTTAATTAATTGGGGAATTAATTATGGGGATTTATATGCTAAACTAATTGTTTGATTAGTAATTAAATTAGTGTGATTAGTTAATTATTTAATTGAATAATAGAATAAATTTTATTAATTAATTATATAATTGATTAATATTATTAATGTGATTAGTTAATTGTGGAATTAACTAATAGAATATTAGTATTTAGATAATTTTTTAATTAGTAATTAAGTTGATGTGGATAATTAATTATTTAATTAATTATGTGTAAATGAATGGTAACATGGTCATTTGAATTTGAATTTATGAATGGTAACATGGTCATTTAGTTGTAAAATAAAGAATGAGAACATGGTCATTCTATTATGTGAGTTTGATTGGTGAGATGGGAATTCAAGTATGAAATAAAGAATGTGAACATGGTCATTATATTGTACAAATTAAATAATGGGATCATGGTTATTATATTGTTTGAATTAAATAATGGTAATAGTGTAATTTTGTGATATGATGTCCCTCTAACATACTTCGGTCTCTTGCATGAGCCAAACCCAAGTATTGAGGTATAGGTGTCTATAAGAACCTAGGGATTTATGTGGTTAAATAAAGATTAATTGATAATGTGATAACTTCTTAATTATATAATTTAATTATTTCTTTATATAACGACATACACTTGCTGTTGATTGGATTTTTCTTTAGACACTATTGTTGATGGCCTACTGAGTTTTACTCACATCCTACTATGGCTGCCTCATCAATACCCGAATAGATTTCATGGTTGTAAGATAGGATAAGGGAAAAGACCCTGTGTTAGATGGATTATTAGGGATGGATCATGTATGAGGGAATCATACTTGGTTTCGATCCTTTTTGGGAGTCTACAGTGTTTTTACTTTTTAGTTTTAATTTTGATACATGGAACATACATTAGCATGAAATGTTTATTGTTCAGTTTGATATTGTATCTCCAGTTTAGGTCATCATGTGATATTGGACTCCTTCTAGTTATGGTTATATATTTGGTTATTATTTATCTATTTTTATGTTGGTGTTTTAATCTGATAAAATAGTTTATAGTCTCCCATGATCTATATATCATCCCCTCACTACTAGTCGATAGCCTCTAGTGTACGGGGAGGTGCACTTTAGGTCATGTGACCGACCGGATTGGGGCACCAGTGTATGGCACCGAGGTCAGGACATTACAAAGTATTATTATAGGAGTTTTGTTTTCTTTTTCTTATACCTTACTATTTGGTAAAGGTAGATAGAAGACTAAGAAAAGTCGGGCCTTGGTTATGATCTCATGCATGGGAGTAACTAACCCATGTGTGGGGGAGAACCCAAGTACCTAGGGTGGTAATCATTGTTATTTTTTTCTGTTATAATTGAATATTATTTCATCTTGGGTGACTCACTTGTTGTGTTCTATGATTATTAATGTTGATATTTTATAAGATTTGACTCATGACCCGATATGGCATGATATTTTACTTTAATGCATCATTCTAGGCACTCATGGTTATTATGACAAGAATCATCTTAGGCACACATGGAAAAAAGAGTTATGGTTAAGTTGTTGAACTTGAACTTTTTTCCTTTATTACATAATTGAAATGAAAAATAGTGCCTAACATTAATTTTAGAAAGATCGTAAAATGATTCATGATAATAATAAATGGGTGTCCAAATGAGAAACTTGAATAATGGGAATGTGTTTTCCCTTGTCAATAAGAACCTAGTTTTAGGATGGTTAAGGGTAGTGATAATGCCTCGGTTTAGACTGTGTGGTGGAGTTTGGGGAAATGAATTTTTTTTGTATTGTAGTGTTTTACCTCTTATGTAAATGTGTTAATTTTGTGAACTATTTCCTAAGTTGCATGTTTGGAATTCTAGAGATTATTCAACCATGATGATGCTTGTTGAGAGGATGGTCGGATTACATGGCTAGAGATGATCCTCTAGTGGTGGAACCTGAGGAACCTATCATGGTGGGTGAGAAATTCAAGGATAAATTTTGAGAGAACTTATCTCCCTTAATGTATCTTATAGAAAGAAACTCGTGGTAGGTTTTGAATAATTTGTCTGATCTGATGAGGGATTTTCAGTTTCATCACCCTCTAACTTTTACTAGAGAGGGTGGATCTATGGGAGTTGAATTATAGGTTGAGTCAATTGAGATGATAATTGACCACTTAGAGACTTAGGATGAGAGGAGGGTCAAGTTGGATACTTATATTCTATGAATATCAGGGAATAACTGGTGGATCATTCCGGAACAAACTAGACAGGCTGATGGTATGCTATGGAAGAACTTCTTGGAGAAGTTCTTGAATCACTTCTATATAGATACAGTGATGAAGGAGAGAGTTTATAATTTTATGAGGTTGACTCAGGAGAGTATGTTCATGATGTACTATGTTGTATTCTTTACAGATTTTCAACCCTTTACTCCAGTGTTGGTAGGGGACGAGATAGCTCCAGCGAGGTGTTTTTAGGATGGTCTTAAATGTGATATTAAGTCTTGGGTTAACCTTTTTTATTAAATAATTTTCTTTAGGTGGTGGATCATGATATTATAGATGAGGGTAAATTAAAGGATGATTCCAGTACATGGTATATAGTTTCAAATGGATGATCATAAGGTGTTACTCTCGAGAGTAGGAAACATCACTACGACAGTGTCGGTCATGGCAATGGGAAGTGGGGTTCACAAACATAGGGATCAGTTTCTCAAGATCTTACTCAAGTGATATTTCACCAGTGTGGTTGGTCGGGAAACTTCTAGAGATAGTTCCCTCAACCACCAATAGACATTCAATAATGCAGAAATATGGGACATTTAAAGCAGTTTTACAGGATATAGTGACTAACGAGCAGTGATACATGATCTAGACAAAACCAGGGTGTGGGAAGGGGATCTTTGACACCATGTCAGTCAGCCATATAGAGTTCTATTGGATGAGGTGGTGGAGGAAATGGACATTGTACTTCTAGGAAAGAGTGATTATATCAGCAGAGTGGTGCATCTTAGGGAAGTCATACAGTATCATAAGGAAGAGGGTAAGGATAGTTTCATGTAGTACAGCCTACACTAGTGGAGAGAAAGGCTGGACCATCAATGATGAGAGGTACTATTATCATAGAATCTACTTTATCTAGTGACTTATTTGATATTGGTGCCTCTCAACTCTTTATTTCTACACAACATGTGAATGTTTTAAGCCTAGTTGTGGAGTTGGTGAGTAGGGTGTTGATGATAGACACACCTTTGTGAGTACGGTTGAGAGACATTTTCTTGTGTAATGGATGTTATCTCAAGGTTGGAGAGTATCATTTTTTGTGGGATATCTATATTATTAACATGTTACACTTCAAACTAATTTTGGGTATGGATTGATTAATATCATACCAAGCCTACATTTATTCATACCATGATAGAGTGACTTTTACATCCTAAGGCTGACAACTATATTCACTATGGAGAGTGGGATATCCAAGCAAGACGAGTAGGGCCAATTACTCAACAACTAGAAGAGATCGCAACCCAGGTTTCTAGTCTATTTTTGGATGACAATGATGTAAAGATATATGTATTTCCACCAATATTGGACAGGTTTTAGGATTTATTTCTTGAATAATTCTTAGGGATACCACCTGAGAGGGATGTAGAATTCACTATTGAACTTATTCCTAGAGCTGAACCCGTTTCAATTACACCATAAAGAATAGAACTGATAGAGATTCAAGAGCTCAAGAATCATCTAGAGGAGTTGTATGAAAATAGATTTATCCATCCAAATACATCATTTTGGGGTTCTCCAGTTTTTTTCTATAACAAGTTTGATAGAACATTATGCTTATATATTGATTACCAGAAGCTGAACTAGATGATAGTGAAGAATTGGTATCCTATGTAAAAATAATCTATTTGACCAGGTGAGAGAAGATTGTGTATTCCCAAAGATTTACTTTATATCAGGGTATCATCAGTTGGGAGTTCAAACTTATGATTTATCGAGGACTTATTTCAGAAGTAGGTATAGCCTTTATGAGTTCTTTGAAATGTTTTTTGGGTTGACAAACACACTAGTAGTGTTTATGGCCTTGATGAATAGAATATTTCATCCATACATGGATCAATTTTTTAGTGTTTTTGGATTATGACTTAGTGTACTCTAAAACTCATGAATATCATTCCCAATATCTTGACATCATTCTAAGTACACTGATAGAGCATTATCTATAATCCAAGCTATATAAGTTTTAGTTTTGGATTGATCAGAAAAACTTCTTGGGTCATATCATCTCATAGGAAGGAATTTTAGTAGACCCAGAGAAAGTTCAGGTAGTGGTTTCTTGGGAGAATCCCAATAACGTGTTTGATATTTCTATAGTTATAGGTTTGGTAGGATATTAAATGAGATTTATTAAGGAATTGTCCAGTTTGGCCGCACCACTTTGGGGATTGACCAAGAAAGGGATAAAGTTTGACTGGTCAGGAGCTTGTGAGGATGCTTTTCAAGATTTAAATAAGCACTTGGCATCGGCACCAATCTTGATCCTAACTATGTCAGGGGAGGATTACATGGTGTATTGTGATGCTTATAAGGTTGGACTTGGAGTTTTGTTGATTCAAAGAGGACGATTTGTGGTTTATGGGTCTCAGCAGTTGAGGACACGTGAATGGAACTACCCTACACATGACCTTGAGTTGGAATTTGTTGTATATTATTTGATGTGTTGGTGGAATTATCTATTGAGAGAGAATTTTATGGTGTTTATGGATCATAAGATATTAAATTACATATTTTTTTAGTGATATTTGAATATCAAATAGTGAAGGTGGGTTGATTATATGAAGTCTTTTGATTTTGAGATAGCATATATGCCCGAAAAGGGGAACAATGTTGTTGATGCTCTAAGTAGGAAGACCCAATATCAGGTGGTAAAAGATTCTAGTGCTAAGTAGAAGATTATGACTCTACTATATGAAATGCATGTGTTTGTGTAAGAGATTCAGGAAAAGATAACTCTTGTATCAGTTTCAGTGGAGTCTACACTTCTGATCTAGGTTAGAGACACACAGTATGAGGATTCAAAGTGCAAGAACTTTAGGGAAATCCTTAAAGGTGTGGATTAACCTTTATATTAGATCATATATGAGGATGAGATATTTTATGTCAATAATAAAGTAGTTGTCCCTACAAACATGCGAGATGAGTTGGTGTAGTAATTTCATATAATGAATTGAAAAATACATCCAAGAGTGACCAAAATGTACCATGACTTTCAATGGAATTTTTGGTGGCCAGGCATGAAAAAAAAGATAGCGGGGTTCATCACATGATGATACACCTATCATCAGGTGAAGTTTGAGCATCAATGACCTGGTGGTTTTCTATAATAATTACCCATTATAGATTGGAAGTGAGATGAAATGACCATGGACTTTGTGGTAGGTATCTAGAGGACACCTCAGAAGAATTGATCTATTTGGGTTATTATGGACAGATTGAAAAAGGTAGTGCATTTCTTGCCTATATGGGAGACTTTCATGGTGGATCAGTTGGGAGAACTATATTTTTGGTAGATAGTCCATATCTATGGGGTTTCGTGGAATATTGTTTCTGACTGGAACTTGTGTTTTACTTCACACTTCTAGTAGGTATTACAGAAGGAACTTGGTATGTATGTTTTATTGAGTAAATATTTCCACCCACAGATAGATGGTAAGTCAAAAAATACTATATAGGTGCTTGAAGTATGTTCAATATTGTGCTCTAAATTTCAAAGGGTCTTATTAGAAGCACCTGGAACTAGTAGAGTTCACCTATAATAATAGTTATCTGGATATGATATAGATTGCACCATACA
The DNA here is from genome assembly GCA_963277665.1 of Viscum album. Lineage (NCBI taxonomy): Eukaryota > Viridiplantae > Streptophyta > Magnoliopsida > Santalales > Viscaceae > Viscum > Viscum album. Next base: position 370,610,344 of record OY728146.1, read on the forward strand.
ATGCTTTTTATTGTAGTACATGTAGGTTTCCTCTATGATGGATAGAGGTAGGTGAGTCAAAATTGTTGGGACTGAGTCTCATTCAGAAGATGTCAGAATGGGTTCAGGTAATTCAGGAACATTTGGCTATAGATCACAGTATACAGAATTCATATGCTAACTAGAATCAAAGAAACCTAGAGTTTATAGAGTGTAATCATGTATTCCTTTTAGTGTCTCCTAGGTTGGGTCACTGTAGGATAAGAAATAATGGAAATTTATCACCCAATTTCACTGGAACATTTGAGTTTGTGGGAAGAATTGGGTCGGTATCATACTGATTGTCTCTTCTATAGAAATACAGTTTTATGCATGATGTTTTCCATGTGTCAAAACTTCAGCGGTATCATCCCAACCCTTCTGATGTGATCAAGGTGGATGATGTTGAGCTTGAGATAGATGCATCATTTGAGGATCATCTGATATGTTTGTTATATCGTAATGAGAAAGTGTTGTGGGAAAATACAATGTCAATAATTCATGTCTTGTGGAAACATGGGTATGTGTAGAAAGAAACATGCTAAAGGGAAAAAGATATACAAGCTCAGTGACCCAATCTTTTTATTCATAATATTATAGATTCTTGGGAGTGAAGCTCGAGGTTGAGATATTATAAGGTGGGAAGATTGTAATATCCCAACATTTTCTGTAGATGACTCATCCTTGATTTGAGGTAGTCATTTTCCTTCTGTTGAGTAAATTTTATTTTCATTTTAACTTGGGGTGTTTTGGGGAGAAAATTTAATAAAAAATTAAATAAAAATGGAAAGGTCTTGGTTGGTGCACGGTTAAGGAAAACCATGTACCCCATCCCAGAAAACCATGAAACCCTGAATAGTGGGGTTTTCATGGTTGGAGCATGGTTTTTTAAATTGTGTACCCTCTTAGTAGTAATTTTTAACCACTATAAAATAATAATATGGTTTAAGAATGTGGTTAGGGAAAACTATAAACCCCTGCCCAGCAAACCACGCGTAGGAATTAAAGTCTCTGGAAAATTAGTTTCTAAATTACCCGAACCCATAATTAATCCCAAATCAACTCTCATTCGACCCTAGGTCCTCTTTCATAATTTTGGATCTCTCCATATGAATTCCAAGACTTTCTAACCTTCGATATTTTTATTTGAATCCCATATCAAAGAAATTCACCCCTCTTAGTAAGTGGATGTTATCCTATTGCCTTCCCATTTCCCCTCTTTTCTTCTCTCCTTCTTTTGGTGGGATGTTGTCCTATATTTTGAAAGATCTGGATATAGATTTTAGGAGTCAATATCTAGGCTTCTGAATATACATCTATATATAATATATCTTGATTAATTTAATCTTGATTTAGGTTTATAGATCTAGATCTTGTTCTATGATCTTACTCTGCTAAATTTTTAGGATTTCCATTGGTGAGCGTTCTTCGTCAAACATGAGGTAGGTGGTCAATAACTAAAATCCCATAGTCTTAATTTAAATTACTTATATGTAATTTTAGAATTAATATTAGATGATTGGAAATCATGTTCATGATTTAATTGATTAATTTGATGAATTAATTAAGGAGATGTGAAGTTTTGGTTTTTGGGGAATTATAGATTGGGATAATTAATTGTGAAAAATTCATATTTTGAATGAGATAATTAATTGTGGAATTAATTATGGGATTTTAGTTGCAGATAATTGGTTAAATAATTAATGAATTAATTAATGGGATTGACATACTTAATTAATTGGTGAATTAATTAAGGGGATTTATGTGATAAAATAATTGTTGTATTAGTAATGAAACTAGTGTGATTAGTTAATTGTTGAATTGAATAATAGAATCAAAGTGAATAATTAATTATAGAATTAATTTTTATTATTAATTTGATTAGTTGATTATTTAATTAACTAATGGAATAGTGGAATTTAACTAATTCTTGAATTAGTAATGAAGTTGATGTGGTTAATTAATTGTTGAATTAATTTTGTGTAAATGAATGGTAACATGTCTATTTGAATGTGAAGTTATGAATGGTAACATGTTCATTTAGTTGTGAAATAAAGTATAGGAACATGGTTATTCTATTGTGTGAGATTGAATGGTAACATAGGAATTAAACTATAGAATTCTAAGATATGATGTCCCTCGGACATACTTCGTGCACTGACGTGAGCTTAAGAAAATATTGAGGTATGGGTGTCCATGAGAAATCGGGGGGTTTATGTGGTTAAATAATGATTAATTGATAATGTGGTAACTACTTATTTATTCATTGTAATTATTTATTTATACAACTACATACACTTTATATTGACTAGATATTGCTTTAGACACTGTTGGTGGTGACCTAATGAGTTGTACTCACACCATACATGGGCTACCTGATCAGTACCTGAATTGATTTCATGGTTGTAGGATAGGATCGGGGAAATGCCATATGTTAGATGGATGAGTCAAGATGAAGCATGGATGAGGGAACCAGGCATGGTTCAAAAACCATTTCGGAGTCTTCAATGTGTTTACGTTTGAGCTTTCATTTTAACACTTGGAATGTACATTAGCATGATATGTTTATTGCTCAGTTTGATATTATATCTCTAGTTTTGGTCATCATGTGATATTGGTATCATTCTGGTTATGGATATATGTTCGGTTATTGTTTATTTTTATTTTATTTTTGGTGTTTTACTCTGATAATTGAGGGTACAATCTCTCCATTGTCGATATATCAGACCCTCACTGCTAGTCGGCAGTCTCTGGCATACGGGGAGGCGTGCTTGAGGTCATGTGAATGATCGGCTCAGGGAATCAGTGTGTGGCACCCTAGTCAGGACATTACACTCAACCATCATAATTTTAAACAAATTAAATAAATTTACATAAAATTAACTTTTTACAAAATGTGTAACATGGAAGCAACACGGTGAGTACCCATTCAAACTATCCAACTTGTGTGATATTTGTATATAGTATACTCATCCAGCTTATAGAATACTTGACTTATCACATAATTTCATGGTGTGTACATAGTCAAATAAATGACACATGGAACACATGGTATTTTTGTATAATTTTAAGTTTCAATACACATAAATTAATGGTTTTATTATGACTTATACACGATATGTAGTTCCAAACGTTTGGTAGAAATTAATAAGATATTTAATATATATATATATATATAACCAATCATATTTCATGTAAATAGTCAAATGAATGACACACAGAACACATTTTAGTAAGGTATAAGTTGTATAATAAATTAACTTTTATTTTTTAGTAATTTGGTAATATGCACATCATGTACTATCCAGCTACATGATGTTTATATTTCTCAATGTCTATCTGCATCACATTAATAGGGACGCGGTGTGTAAAAATGCCATAAAAAATAATGGAGGCATGTACATGGGCCACACGGTGTGTGGTCTCTAGGTTACATGGTCACCAGTCATGTAGGCCGTGTAATGAATTACACAACCCATCATTAACTAATGTACTACACATAATGTACGAATGTTACATGTTATGTAGTCTGGATGGCCATGTTTTAGCCTGACCTGGTCAATATGCAATGTATTAAATACACATCGCATGTAATACATGCACATGGCTCGAATTAATTCTGAATTAATTCTTGGTGCATTGAACATGGGTACACAGTGTGTACCAGTAGGATACAGAGCGTGTACTCTTATGATATCTAGATAGAATCCTCATCACCTATAGATGATTTATTCAAATTTATTTCATTCATAAAATTAATCAATTTGATTATATTTTAAATAATGAAGAAAATAAGAGTGGATCTCACAATTCGAACTAAATAATGATTAAACTGAAATTGAAAACTAACGATTAATGAATAAGTTAATCAATGATATTTAAATAATTATAAATAATTATGTGACTAGTCTGATACCACTTGAAGGTTCCATGAATAATGAAGCATCATATGGGGGGGCATGCCCAACTTTTATTTTTTCCAAAATCAATTATTAATCTGAGATGCACATCGAAGATAAATTTCATGAAAAATCGAATTGAATCAAATATTAGTTGATGATTGAATGTCAGAACCAAAATTTAGGATCGTCACATATTATTTATAATTAATTTAAATAGTAAAATAATTACCTTACAATGAATTCTTTATTCATTTATGATTCTTACATTGTATCTATATTATAGTATCATTTCGTTATTTGATTAAAGAATATATTTCAACCAATTATGATCCACATGTGCTCCATGAACTACTAAATTTCATCATATGAATCTTCAAGTGTTTTCATTGTATGTCCTAACACTTGCATCATTATTTTTTTATTTCAACAAGAACCTATTCATGGAAGAGTTTTATTTGATCTATATAGACTTGAGAATGGTTATGGAGGAGGATTTATCTCCATTCTTGAGAGTGTACTTAGATAGGGGTTCTCTAAGGATTTAAAATAATTATCTCAGGATATCATTGTGCACAAAAAAAGAAAATGGAAAGACTTATGAAATAATATAATTGGGTTTGAGTATTTCTATGGTTATAAAATAATAATTGCACATAAACCCTTATTATTTTTCTTAATCCCTACGGAATCTTGTGTCTATAATAATATTATTATTATTATCATTTCTTGATATGCACTAAACTGGAAAAATTAAATTAAATATTACTATTCAAATAATATATAATATATTTTATTTCTCACCAGATCATTAAAATCATTCCATAATTACTCCAAAATATTTATCAGATCTTGAATAATGACTATTTATTTAATAAATAAATATCACCACATTATTTTCCAATAAATAAATAAATATTATATTAACTAAATAGAAAATAAATATTTATTAAATATTACACTCACAAAATGCTTTCTCAAATGACTGGTGAGAAATATATATGGTCAATAAAACATGAATAATTATTAAACCACATATAGGAATAATATTTATTCAACTTGTTAAATAATAAATAATATTATTATTTAACTGAGGTTCTGGATAAACTTAGTATGTGGACCTCTAGGCCTCTTTCCTAGTGGAATTAGGGGAAGTATCCCAAAGTCCAAGGTTAGAATCTAGAAACACAAAATGCACCCATAGAGAAATAATTTAATGCCACAATTACATAAACCCTCATATGAACACTTATTGTGAAATATAATCCCTTCATCGTGATATCTCTAGTTAAGTAGGTTTCATACTTGTGTCATCAACCTATGTTCTCGATGTCTCTTTCTTTGACTATCTATAATTTGAACTTTCCTATAGAAAACCATGGATATTGATTTATTTAGGCTATATCATTTCCATCATAGGGCCTGATATATAAAAATCATTTAAATAACTGAAGAGAAAATTTCTTTCACTCATTATTCATTAATGAAACATTACTCATGACACACCTAACATATCTTACTTCATTGTGAACATATGTTATCATGGTTTTCATTAATACACAAAAGTACATGACTCATAAAATACATTAATAAAAATCTTAATGTCTAAGGATCAATACACACATCTATATATAGGAACATCCAATGACAAATATAAATGTGGATTTCCTACTAGAGGGTCGTATTATCATAATCTTTTACACTAGAAATTACCAAGGGCTTACACCATGTGAAGTTGCCTAAAATTACAATGAGTATCCAACCCTAATAGATTATATAATTTTTTTCAATCAAGTGATTTCATCTAGATATAGAACATATATTTAAGAATACCATCATGGAACTTCTGGGATCTCATCATAGTGATGAAAAACTATGACCTTTCAGTGCGATAGTTACTCTTTCGACATTATCGCATACTATGTCATGAAGAATAAAAATCATGATGTGATAAGTAGTTTATTAATATTCAAAAATATGAATACAGGTAATCATAAAGTACACAGAAGTTGGTTCAAGGGACCCAAACTCTAAAAAAAAGAACCCCATCTAACTCGTGGGTCTCTACCCAAAACAACACCCCACTACACTAAAAAATATAGGTTTCACGTCGATATTAAGGCTCACATAGCCACCAACCACCAAAAAAACTTATTTAATCACTCTAGAGATATCCACACCATCTTCACAAGGAAAAATTCTAGGCTAACCACCCCTTTCAAAGGTCCATCTCTAACCAAATTTATAGTAAAAACTACCCAACCACATTCAATCATATCCCCTCAGGGAGGATATTTACCAAATCATGCATTCGGAACACCTACACTCAAACTGTAGAGACCCGTATCTTGACGTACATGGACATTACATTACTTTTGCGGAATACTTAGTACATAACGAAAACACACACACAAGGATCATAATAGTTTAGTGTCTTTGGAAACTCGGAACGTAATCTTCTAATCGTGGTGAAAGATCTTCAATATCTCCCATAAAGATCTTCCTTTTTTTTACCTAAAAACCTTTCTTTATATCCTGGGGAAAAGAAAACATAAAAGGGTGAGCTCAAATGCTCAGTAAAGGTAAACAAAAGAAATATCAATCACATCATATACATAAGAACATAGCTTTTGGAAATCTTAACCTGCAAAAGAGCTCATAATATCATAACATGGGATAAATCATAGAAGTGAAAATGAGATCCCCATAATCATAACATGAAACTTGAAACTTTGTGGCATGCACACATAATCATGGAAAATCATTTCTTGTTAGTCATGACTCATTGCCAAGACTATCTTAGTGGACAAAGTCCCTTTCTGAACCGAGTTCACTCCTCGTTTCAGTCCTGTATCACTGAACCGAAATAACCTTCCGTTCCAGCCATGTCTATCTCATGAGATATAAAATCTTTACCCAATGCATTGGAGGGAGATATAGGTCCCACCCATCTTATAATGAATCCTTTCTTATGTGTGCCACATAATCATAAAACATACATCATCGCATAACACATGTAACAAAAATGGGATTCTTGAAACATCATGACATCATAAATCAATTCATATAAGATAAAGGAATTCATAAAAATAATTCCATCACAACATGAACAAATCAATTTAATAATAGGGATAAAAATAGAACCCTTTATTATCTTAGATGGAAAATAATTTTGATAAAACACTTGAACTCCATTCTTGAGGAAAATATCCTTTCTTCTTCAAAAACATTTTTCCTTTCATAACATGTCATACAACTTTAAAATAAAAGAAGTTGATTAAAAATAAACTTGAAAACTTGTAAAGGAAGCTTCTTGGAAACAATTTTTTAAAAATCCATTCATGCTGTATAAGTTAAAAAAAATCATTCTTCGTACTTTTGTCGGAAAAGTCAAAAAGTACCTCGTATGACAAAAGATTCCTTTCATAGATATTACTAAAAACTCACCTAAGGGTAAAAATGGATTTAAACAATTGTAGGTGGATGGAAATAATATTACATATTGATGAAACATGGATGTGGATGATAAAATACACCCCAGTAAATACTTATGAATAAACAATCTCGGATAAAAATGAGATTGTGATATTTCCCTTACCTTAGGTCCGATTTGCTTTGTTCGTGTCCGAAGCTCCTGTATAATGGTTTAAATAATGTTATTGAATTATTCCAGAATAATATTCATTGTTATGATATCATATATGGTTCACTTATGACATTATATTACCCGTTCTTTTGTAAATTCCATGTTAAAGAAGGGTTTTGGGTAAAATCATTTCATTTATCGTAGGTGTTTTGACTAGTTGTTCTTGACATCATTATTACTTATATCATGATTTACATACTTTCAGAATATAAAATATGATTTATATATCATATATATTCAGTATATATATATATATATATATATTAGGTAGATAAATAAAATGAAAAACACCGTTCATGGAGACGGTAGTCCGTACATACGCATGAACGATGTTTTCCTTTCCTTATTGTCTTGAAATGGAAGTAAGTAGATGACATACATATGTATATATATACATAAATCCAGTAGCTTTATAATGTCATATATTTCATTATTATTTCTTATATATACTTTATAATCATTCTTAAATGGTTAATATGGAGAATGAATCTCATCGCGTCGTGGAGACGGTAGTCCGTACGTACGCACGAGCGATGATATCATTTCTATAAATATTGAATTGAATTGGAGTGAATTATACAATATATAAGAATAAATATGATGTTGTAATAACTATGTATAGTTATTCTTTACACCATTATACCCATCCATGTAAGGTGGTGGTGGAAAATAGATTACACCACGGCGTGGTGACGGTATTCCGTACGTACGCACGCGCGGTGATTTCTTTTTCCGTAGGATGGATAGATGGTGAAATAGGGTTGTTTCATACTTATAATAACATATCAGTATATGAGTGATACTGATGTTATTACTTCATAATGAAACAACCTAAGAAGAAGAAGTGGAAGAAGAAATAAAGATGAAAGAATTGGTAACGGTAATTACCTCTTCTTTGAAGCGCCTCTTTGAGACCTCCTCTTAGGGAACTAAAATTGGTCTTTGAGGAAGACCAGAACCTCTAGGATGTTTCTAGGGAAGTGGAGAAGAGATTTTGGCAGGGGTTGGCCGAGCTTGAGTGCTCAAATTGGTGTGAGGAGGAGGGGGAGGAGGTGTCCTTTTATAAGGGAGGAGAGGGGCACCTTAGGAATATCTCAAAATATTATTTTATATTAAAGTCAAAATCGGTTTATAATGGTTCCAAAGGGTCTTATTTCGAAGATAAAGTGGGGAAGGGTCTAAATCCTATCAACCAATAGGATTTAGACAAGTTTAGGGTATTATTTTAACCTTATCAATTAGATTTAACTCTAAGTTAAATAATTTAACTTTTACCATGTCTTTTTGTTTTCTTTCACTATATGGTTAATACACTTACTATAACATGCCAAACGAACCCCAAATTGTTTATTATTAATATATATATCCTTATCTAAGTCATTTGGCCGAACCTTAGATTTTTAGGAATAAAATAACAATTAATAATATAATATTTGATTTAAAAACTATTTTGTGTCAATTTTGACACTATTTGATATATGATTTTTGTGAAAGTCATAACAGAATTATATGTTCGAACCAAGTTGATTAAATCAACACTAATATATCATAGTAACCTAGAAAATTATTTGAATTCATAAAAAGTCTTAAATTACATTTATTTTGGTATTTATATTATCAATTATGTCAATATTTCATTAATAAGATAATTACTGCATCATCTTTGTGTCATAAATAAATTATATTATTTGATGTCTAAAAATTAAAAATAAATTACCATCATGTAGGAAATCGTTTTAGCTTTCTAATGAATATTTACAATCGAATTTATATTATGTATAACACCATATTAAAAATGTTTTAGTAAATAAACTTTGATTTTAACTCTTTTAACTCTTCTTTGAATTAAATAATAATAAATGTCCTAATCTAATCCAAGTGGGCCTAAATGATAATATTTTACACTTAAGGTTGTTTTTGGTCGAGATAAACCTGTCCAATAGAATTAGGACATGTGTTAGGGTAATATTAATATCATTTTTACCCTTAATTACCCTATTTACTTTTAACCGTGGTAAATAAAAGTAAAAAGTTACTATTCACCAAAAATTATTTTCATCTCATTGAACCACGTTTTACTTACTGACATCAACCGTGTCTCTCGGATTTTTGAAATTCCATTCACAGAAGCGGTAAAATTAAGTTTTATGAAAAATTCAGTTTTTTTTTAACTACCACTTAGTAGTTTCACTATTCATCAAAAATTGAAGGTTTTCAGAAAAATGCCAAAATTTCATCCTAAGCTATATTTCATATTCCGAATTCAAAAATGAAGTTTATTTTACCAAATTCATAACATAGAAGTTGCATTAATTAATTTTATAATTAAATCCCGCTGTTAAAACAAATAGCGTGTTTTTAAGAAACAATATCTATCAAAAGATTGACACTTGTTTATGTCTGGTTTAAATGTGAAATTACGTCCAATGACCAACATTGTATTAAATTGTAAAAATATATTCTAAATATACTTTAAAACTACTCAAATTAATAATTTATCACTAGTAATTATTTCGATTAAAAAAGTTGTTTTTAATTATAATTTAGTAATTTTCACTATTCATCTGAATATGAAAGTTATCCGAAAAGTACCAAAATTTCACCTTAGTCTAAATTCGATACTCCGAATCCAAAAATGAAGTCCATTTTGAGAGATAAAATTTCTAAAATTTAAAAAGTGGTTATTACTATTCATAACGGCTAGTTTTAATAATATTTTAATAGCATATCGTTGTTTCGTGAAACTCAGTATTGCGTACTACACACGCTATCGAGGAAGGTTGTGATTGCATGTAATACAAGGCAAGTCAAAGATGTGTGTTGTGAAAGCTTCTTTTGGTGTAGCATACAACACAAGACATTAGAAATAATATTTTTTTCATAAAATCTCAGGGTGTTACACAAACCAAGTATAAATAATAAAAACAATTACCCATTAAATAAGGTTTATGTAAAACACAACAATAAGAGGACCCCAAAGGATCTCACACTCATCATTATAACAAACCAGTTTAAAAGTTCAAAATGGGCCTTACTAAAATCTTGGCTCATCAATCCAAATCATTTATACCTTTTGAAAATACCATTTTTAATCCACTTATTCAACCAAAAAATTTGTGGGAAACCATATTCAAATCATTTGAAAAAAAACATTCAAATACGAATCACCTTTTAATTTTAAACCAATTGAGAGAAACATGCTATTTTTCCATTTTAAATAATTCACTAAAAACCAAAAGTTTACCCAATTTACATACGAAATAAGGAAAAAGGCCCTTAAAATACTAATTCTAGTTAAAACAACTCATTGAAATATTTATACAACCTCATGGTATTAAAAAATCATTTCACAAACACATGTCTTTCAAAATAACTTTAGTGACCAAAATCCATTGAAAACCAATTAAAGACTTTTTTACCAAGTGAGATTACCTTTTCATAAACACATTGAAAACTCTAGAAGCATCAAAACACTAAGGGAAGAAAACACCCAAAAATAATACATACCTACTTACTCAATAATCCATTCCATATCATCAATACATGTATATTTTTCACTACCACACATAACAAAATATAACATTCTTAGGATAAATTAATTATATGTCAACAATAATATATTTGGGAAAACATTGAATATATTATTACTAAAATTTAATTAATTTAAGCCTTTATCAACCATTGGAAACAGGATCATGACATATAAATCTAAATTCTTTTCCTAGGTGCATGAACTCACCCACTCTATTCAATTGAGCGAAGATAAAAATCCCATAAACCATAACTGCACAATAACACCCAAGAATAATATGAAATTGTAACATCATGACCAATAAAACCAATCCCATTTCCCTTTAAGAATAAAATTTTTCATCATAAAGGCCCTTTTTTTAATTTTCAATGCCCAAACATTTTTCTTTTGAGACCCCTGTTATATCACTAATGATAACCAAACCCTAGTCAGCATCATCACATAAAACTAAAACATTTATGTGAGGTACTAGTGGTTGTTCATGACTTGGAAACATGGTTTTGAGGACTACATTCAAATTATGAATCCTCCAATAGAAGTCTTATCAAACCAGGCACTCAGGATCTACATGGTATAAAAGTTCATGAGAGATCACTATGTAACACCAATTCACATAAATTATCATCCCTTAAAAATCATAAATCCATAATAAAAAAAATTCAACCACAACATCCAATGTATACTCAAGTTTCATCCCGAGTAGTGGTGATCAGAAACAATCCCTTAACCTACCTCCTGATCCTAGATAATCTTATTCTAATCTACCTTACATCCAAAACAAAGGTCACTCTCAAACCTAATACCATCTAATAATCCATAACCTATGATACCATTTTTTAATTCCCTAACCCTAATCACTTAGTCTAGACTGAGGGGATGCCACATGACCTCATACATGCCTCAACATAATTAAGAGTCCACTAACTAGCCTCAAGGGACTAAATGGTACATGGGGAGTCTATGGCCTTTTTATCAGTTGTCAATAAAAGTACTCAAAGAAATAATAAATAAACAAATAGGAATAAAAATAATCAATATAACATGTTATAACAAATTACATGAAATATACTTAGTTATATAATATCCAAATGGATCCCTACATGTAGTGGATTAATATAAAAAGGGAATAAATGAAAAATAATAAAAGAAACATATCCTAAATATCTTATAATATTTCCCAACATCACCTCTATCCCAATCCAATACCACCTACTTAGCTATCTGTCATAAGACCCCTTTCCCTAGGATTGATCCCTAACCATGAAGGATACAAATGAATTATGATTCTCTTGAAGGTCATAAGAATAATACTTGTTAGACACAACCAACATGACATTAGAGTAAGTGCATCAAGTGTATAAATGTGGATTTATTGATTGAAAAATAAATACTTAAGTAAAAACAAAAAACACTAGGCCATCGTGTGATAACTAGGCCGCCATGAACACTAGTCATGCCCACTTGGGATCCATGTTGGAAAGATAGTCTTTTAAAACCATGATTGCAAGATACAACCCATGGTCTGCACTTGTCGCATAGGTCATGGCCTCATTGACCTCCATGAATCATCCTTACTCACTCAAGGAGGTTATCTAATACACATTGACCCATACTTTGAGTTATTAGGAAGTCCTCTAATACATACCAACCCATCCCTATGGTTCATTGGAGGTCATTTGATACACACCAATCCATCCCATGGATTATTGGGAGGTTATCAGATATACACTAGCCCATCCCATTGATTATTGGGAGGTACAAAGATACACATTGACCCATCTCATGCATTCTTGGGAGGTCATATCAAGAAGAAGGAAATAATCAATTTCATGCATCAAAAAAAATATATCACAAATAATTGGAAACACCACCCCAAATCATACATCATCTATCTTATCCATGATATCCCAAAATTATCATAAAAAACTCTTAAAAGGTCACTTTACCTAGTTAGGAATCCCCTGTGTCGCCCATGAAACCAAGTGGAATCACCACTTTAATCAGATTGAAATTCATAAATACCCCTCTAAATATTCTAATATATCTATATGAACCTACTCATTTATTATAAACTATCATAACTAAGTTTCACATGGCTACACATGCACACACATGAAAAAAATACATACAACATTATGAAAATGTCAAAAAATAGTAAGGTACTTCGTACCTTAGGTGTAGTGAATCCAAAAAACCCTTAATCACCATGAAAAACAACCCTGGAAATTCAAATACATGAATTTATCCCAAAAATAATATATTAGGTTTGTATAAAATTGAAACAAGTAAAAACCAAGAAAACTAATGATTTAGGGGTAGAATGTCATTAGTCTCATCGAAATAGGACCATCAGAATGTATGACATCAAAAACATAGAATATATGAGGAATGGGGAGAAAACCCCTCCCTTAGAAGCCTCCCATAGACAAAATCATGATATTAGACTAGAGGGGAAGGGAGAATGCTTAAGGGGTATATTGAGAGAAAAATACTAAGATATGATTTAAAAAATTTCCTATAAGACTTTAATGGTTTTAAACCCTATTTCACAACTTGTAATTAGGACACCAAACACCCATTGGGGCCACAACATGACTTTTCATGGTTTAACCCCATATTTCATGTTGTGAAATCCCTTATTCAGTATCCATTCAATTGCAGACCTCTCTTGGCCCTTCCGAACGCACTCTTAAGAAACCCCAACACCTCAAAAATCCATATAATATCTCATGAAACATATCTATGAAAAAAAACTAAACCATAACATACCTAAAAATTTTAGGTTTTTTACAATATAATTCTCCATTTCTTTATTATTTGTCTCCTATTTCATTTTATTCTTTCTCCATTTTATTTACAACAAATACAAAGCTTCGAAGATAGGATAGTATCAATTTATACATAATAAATGTTTCATCAATCATCCCACTCTAAGTCTATGTGATCCATGTTCAGTGTAGAAAATAATAGGGTTTTATTTAGATAATAAATTTTTCCATAAAAAAATATGATGCCAAGCCCTATGAAATCACTTGTTATTTTCTTTAATGGATGATCAAACATTTTTCAAGATGATTCAATTTTTTGATACAAATTAATTTAAATATTCTCATGAAATATTTCAACTTGAAAGTATTTACTCACTTAAACACACATATTAAAAACATTCAAACATAATTGTAAGGTTTTTAACTTCATTTATAAACCTTGGAACTCCATTAAAATTTAATTCAGTTTTCCATGTCAAAAAATTTATCCCCCTTGATATTATAATAGGTTATTTTAATTTTTTGATATGAGAATATCAAGACATACTTTTTAATAATAGATTTAAATCAATTTATAGAATTCATAATTTTATGATACTATTATTTTGGTAACTTATTAGGTTAATTTCTTCACTTATCTCCCCCTCAAGGATGCACTCCATCCTTCCTCATCAAGGTTTATCCACTTCCTCAAGAGTACTTTTAGATACCAAATTTTTAATAATTTACATGATAGATATTTTCATCATGTTGTACAATTCTAAAATATTACATGTATTCTCTATTTATCCACTTTATAACTATATTCACCTTTAATTTCCTATATATAAGGAACACAAATGCAACACAAGAGATAAAGGAATAATGTGAGACTTATTTTCTGATATATGTGAGTAGTTGGGATGATAATTTCTTATCAATCAGATTTATATTTTATTTTATACTCTAAATCTATGGGACCTCTTAATAATTAATTTCTAAAGGTTACTATAATTCTTGGGTGGTATAGAAACTTTTATTCTTTATGTAACATCTTGGTTTGGAAAATAATTCTTTATATTTTCCTTTAAGACACATGCATCACCTGGTGAAAGCTTTATATTCTTTACCATATCTTGTTCAACTTGAAGTATATTTAAATGGATCTTATATGTGTGTTCATTCCTATTTCACCTTCTATAAAATAATTTTAAAACTCATTAGTCATCATTTTATCACAACCCCTCATGATATTCAGCTTCTTCATGTTGAGCAATTTTCCATTTAAAACATTCACTCACTTTTACTTATTCTATTTTTATTCCTTTTTCCAAATTTTATAACTAAATTTTCAAAAATTCCTTAGTACTATAATCAACCTTTTTTGTTCTTCTATATTTCTTCTTAGGATAATTTTTCACCAAATAAATACACTTTTCATTTTATTATACTATTTTTTCATTCTTCACTTGCATGCTTCCATTAATACATACATCTATGGATTTCTCACATGAGTCTATGGTATGTGACCTTCTTCAAAAATATTAGCATATGATTCTCTTTGGTGAATCATTATTATTTGACTTCTTGATTCTTCTTTGAACTAGCTTCATATTTCTTCTTTGTTTCCTTCTTATGAATATTATCTTCAACATGTTTCTCTAGATTTCTTCCCAAGTTTAGATTATCTACTTTCTCCTATTTTGTGATATTTTATTCTAAATATCTTTTTACTCATGATTTATTGATTTTGAGTAGTATACATCCTAACTATGACCATATACATTGCATTCACTACAGAAGTTTTCCAAGATCTCAAATCTATTTGAGATAAATAGAACTCCATTTTTCTGCTATGAATTTTACTATATCCTAGAAATCCTCCCCCTTAAATTAGGATTACATATTATTTCAATAGTTAAAATATTATTCGAAAAAACCATTACTTTATGCCTAAATATATTATAGTAGTAGTAGTGACCAACAAACCTTTATTTTCAACATTTATTTACAAGATGGATAGAAAATACTCATTGTTTTTTTACCTTTACTTCAACTAGTTGAGATTATTTTTAGGAAAAAAATTATACTTTCTTAAAACCACATTAGATATATCATTGGGTTATTCTTTATTTTTTTATCATCCACTTTTGTACAGGTTTTAATATACCACCTTCACTATTTTTAGAAACAACATTAGTAAAGTATATTTTATTTGAATTGGATGGTACCTTTTACTTTGTTCTTGTATTTAATATACTATAGAATGATTCCATGCTATAATTTTCTATTTTTATCATAATTTTAGAATGAAAAACCTCCTTGGAATATTTTGGTGTAGAAGTAATTTTATTTGTCTCTTATAAAGGAAGATCTTGAGTTTATTCCATATTTAAAAGTTTAACTCCCATCTAAAGACATTTCATATTGAAGGTAGTTTTCTCATCCCCCATTGAATTAAATTTATCCTAAAAATCCTTATTTATCTTATCATAATTTTCATAATTCATTATAATCTTCACTTATATTAAATATACAAACTATTTTATTTTTTTTCCTTGATCACTAGTTGTGAATTCCTTATAATATCTACTTCTTCAAATACATGGTTCCTTTATTATATAATTTTAAAGGCATCTTATTTCTATTGTATTACTTTTATCAAATTAATCTCAGGTATGCAGTATTTATATTCAAGCTCAAAATTCCTTAATTTTTGTTTATACGTGATTGGTGATTTTTTGTGTGCACCAATTCATTTTTTTCTAGGGACTTATCCTTTATCTTTGATTCTATTTCATGGTGGTGACCACTTCTTATAATTATTTAAGGGAGACAAGGATAAAATCAACTACATCTTGGGAAAACCTTATGAGGTTTCTTCAAAGTAATTATATAAACCATCATATGATTTATTATATAGATACTTAGAAATATAATCTTTCCCAGTTGTTCTTGGTTTATTAGAGGAACTCTCTTGAATATAATTTTCAATTACCTCATCTTCATGTAAGAATTCAAAGGCACTTGAGGTAAAAAATTATCCTTCTTCTTACCACTATATATCTTAACCAATTATTCAATATTCATAAAATATTAGATATCATCATGATTGTATCATGATGAATTTTGATTTTCTTCTTCTTTTCATAAGATGTTTGACTTCGTCATATTTCATCTTCCTCCTTCTATTCTTTTGAGTTTTGGAAGTGATGGGAATATAATCAATGGTTGATACAAATCCTCTAAGTTTTTACTCCATGATGACTTTTATAAGAGAAACCAAATATTAAAAAAAACTTCAAATTTTAGATCTATTCAAATGTGTGATCAGATCTGATATTAATTGAAAGAATCACAATGGGATATTCCTAATACCAGGAGATATGTGAATCAATGTTGGTACCTTTTAAAATAATTTAAACCATTATCCCTTTTCACCTCCTCACTTTTTTAGTGAATATATATCTTATTCTTTTTCTTTATCTCAGTTGATATGCAAGTACTTAAGTTGTAAAGAAACACAAAAAAGAACATTGAGGTTTGTTAACAAGGCTCTCCTCTATTTAGGATGACTGTGTCCCTAGTGCATCATGGATGTTATCCCATCCACATATCTCCATTATAATTATAAAAAGAAGATAATTCAAGGGTATAGACTTGGACCTGTACAAATTCTAGAACCAACCAGACTTTATTGTATAATCCAACTTGTATATCTTCTTATAGAGATATGGTATTTGGCCTTAACCATATGAGTAGTGGCCAGTTGTGATAATACAATTCTCTTATGGTCTTGAAAAGGATCTGAACTTCTTCCTCAAACTGTAGTAATATGATGGGATACCTTGATCTCCTTTATAATTATATAGTATATGAATAATTTATGTTAGATATCTCATTGTTCTTATTTAATAATTGGGTATATTAGTAGAAAAATAATCAACATATCATTCATATTCTTCTCTTCTTATTTTATGAATAATAATGTCATTATTATCAATGGAATTGTTTCTCTCTAGTTCTTAGACACTTAAAAAGTGTAAGATGAATATAGGGGTTCACTCACTATGATACTTTGGGTCTGCAATGAAACTAAAATATCAGTTATCTCTTATTCCCCCTCAATTATTTCAAATTGTAGAATATGTAATGATATCATAGTAGAATTCACATTCTTTTTCTTTCTCCTTCTCATAAATATTCCATGTATCATGTGAATGATATTCATATAATATATGTTCTTTGAATCTCTATAAATCTTGGCATTTAAAAATCTTAAAATATCACTATTTAAAACTATAAATATTCAAATTTAATATCACATCATGTTTTATTTTAAAACACCTGATTACTTTACATTTAAATTCCCTCAAATTTGGATTTATTGTGGTCTTATTACTCATAAATATCTTCCAAAAATGTTGTTTTACAATCCATGTATTCATGGGATTCATGAAATATTAATACCATGGTTTTACCTACTTCATCATCATGTGCTTACGGTATGGTAAATTCATTACAATACATTTACCATTCAAATAAGGGTACCTAATCTAGCTTGATATCCTCCTATGAAAGCTTCATTTCATGGTACATATCTCCACATATTGGTACTCTCGATGTTCTTATTATACTTCCTAAACCTTTTTCATTGAGATTTTCTAATTGAATCATGATTGTAGAATTTAACCATGTTATTTAAACTTGAAAAAAATAGTAAATAATCATTTAAATCTAATCTCACTCTTTGGAATATATTTATTTTGGAATTTCCCATTTCATATGGTTCTTTTAAAATTCACTCTACAAAGACTATTAGGAACCTTATGAAATTACTTGGAAGTTAATCATATCTTTATAGGGTTGTTTAAATTCAATGGATTTTCATATGGTTGATTGAATATTTAAATGTTTAATGTACCCTATAAAGATCCTGAAATATATGAATATGTACCTTATGAATTATGTTCATGAACTCTATTTTATATCCAAACAACCCTACTTAGTCCTAATTAACCTTACAAATTTCTTATACTGAATGAATTTTGGTGATAATATTATGAAGATAGACTCTAAAAAGTGTATAGGGTTCAAGAATATTTCATATATAGCTCCAACATTACAATTATAGATTTGGTCTACCTTAACTCAAAACATTTCAAAGACTTATCCAATATATAAAATAAATTTCAAAAAATCATCCAAAAGGTAAACTTCATCTGATCATAGAATCTTTGAGCCTTAATATACTTTAGATGGTATCTAAATATCTCATGCTAATATTTTACTAATGTAATCACAACTTTCAAGTTGTTCACCATATCTATCTAATTCATATTCATTCCAAAGTGTTATTGGATAGTGTTTCCCATATCATCAACACTTTTCTTTTATTTACTTCAGAATCAGATCTCTAATCACAATATTTTTTTTGGGATTATCCACTTTTTACTTTTATATATATCAGCTTATGATTAAAATAGTTTAAAAATTTTATATTCCTCTTTATTTTCCTTATATTTATTTTAATCAATATAATCATGGTAGAACTCAAACTGTAACATCCCCAACTCGCGACCACTAATCGGTGTTTGGAATGATAAAGGTACCCCACCTCATGTGTTCCTCATTATATGATAGAGGCTTCTAAATAGTAGTAAGGGTATAAGGTGTTACTGTGGAGAGAACATACCCTCATATCAAAGTAATAAATAATATAAAAATAAACAAAAATATCAATGATAAAGAATCAAAGTAGGTAGAAGCAAAAAAACATAACATACTATAAAAAATGAATGAAGAAGCATAAGAATAAAGTTATACATCACAAACTGATCATCCACTAGGTTGATAAAATAAATAATTAATAATAAAAATATATATATACAAAAGAGGATCCACTACTGTAACATAATGCCCCATCCTATTGTCTTGAGAGGGCGGGGGAATGCTACTTGGCCTTAAGCGACATTCCCAAGGTGCCAGAGGCTGGTAATAAATGTCGAGGGATTCGAGAACAAATTGGGGAACGATTTTTCCTTAATAAAAAACCAACCAAACCATCCATTACCAAGACTATATGATGCATGTCAAAAAAACATTCAAGAATATATTACCAAAAGACAAACAAGTTGTTCCATAATACAACCCAACACAATATCAGAGTACTATGCGGAATACTAAACAATAGACCCCAAAATAAACCAAGACACACTCTATATCTCCACACCAAACTCCATGCATCACCATAAGCCACTAGAAATGGGATTATTTACCTTTACCTATGTCCCGGAATATGACATCTGCAAAAGAACCCAAGTTCCAAAGAAGGGGTTGAGTACTAATACTCAGTATTTTTTCCCCAAAGGACTTCTCTACATATTCCACTAGGTTAAAACCATTATCAAATTTATATAAAGAAATTTATAAAAAAAATCACAAGTGCAACCATTATCATAAGACAAACATAACCTTACCAAGCCACCTCACCCAAACCAAGAAACCCAAAGGAAAGACAAACAATAATGCCATAATACATATCATAATTTACATTATCACAACAATTTACGTCTTGCAAAGAAATGAACAACAAGGAAACCAAAACGATGGGACTTCCGCCCATCATGTTCACCCCATTCTCAACTAGTGGTACTTTCCAACCACTACCCATAATGGTGGTTCTTTCAACCACTATCCATCACCTTTTATAGTGATACTTCCTACCCACTTTCACATAACCAACACAAGCCATAACACTCAATCAATCAATAAGAACAACGCACCAAGGCCGCACAATAAGTACACAACCATTTCCAACACATGCCAATTCACTTCAATAAATCACCAATTTATTGAAAACACCCTTTAATATTTTTCAATTCCAAACAAAATTTCAATAAAACAAAATCATTATTGAAAAATATTTTTCATCAACCATTTTCACAAATCAATCTCAGAAACCCATTTTAAAATCCACAACAAGAGCATTTCACCACAAAACCCCTTATTCCAAAAAAAATCCCCAAAACATCACCAAAGGGATTTATAAACAAATTCGCACATCAAAACAAAATTAATTTAAGCAAAAAAATTAATTTTCACCAAGATTAAAGTTCTAGAAAAGTGGAGTTGATAGAGAATCCACCTACCTTTAGGGTTCTGGTGAAATCGACCCACGAGTAATCGCACCTCAAATCTGGCGAATGCACCACCAAAACCGCTCTAGATCCCCTTCCCTAACATCCAAAAGCCTTAAAATCAACACCCAAGGAAACCCCAAACCTAGATCTACATGAAACGGATGTAGATATAGAAAACCAAGAGAGAGGGAGATGTAGATCTAGAGGAAACGACCAAGAACCACGAGAGAAGACTTACCTGAGAATAATCGCCTTTAATCTACCAAGAAACCCCTCCGATTTTCTTCCAAAATGAGTGGGATAGAACCTTAAACCTCTGAGAACCCAAAATCTCGAGTGAGGCTCGAGTGGGAGAAAAATTTAAGTGAAATAGGTTAATCCCAAGGGAGACCAAATTTAAAAACCCTTCCTTTAAGTGGCCACACGGTTAGCCCACACGGTTTGGAAAACCGTGCGCTAACCGTGCGCAATCCACTTCCTCGAGAGAGGGGCTACGCATGGTTTCCTCACTCAATTTGGAAAATTGTGCACAGGCCATGTGAAGCCCACTATCTTCCCCTACACATTTTCCAAGAGAACCTGCACCGTTTCCACTAATATTGCTCAAATCGTGCACACTTAGAAAAGCCTCCAAACTTATTCAAAACCATTCCAAACTCTCCCAACCTCTTACCAAATCATCACATGCACTTTAAACACATAAAAAAGGAATAAAAAAAGGATACATGCCTCAAAAAGGGGGTGCTAAATTCTCCCCACCATTGTAATTTCCGTCCTTGGAAAGTAGGAAATCATTGCTTTAGCAAAAGTGCTCGGGCCATTGCTCGGTCATCTCTTTCTCCCGCTCCCAAGTTTCCTCTAGAATCTGACCATGCTACTACAAAACAAGAACTAAACCAATGATTTTACTATGCAAGAATTTCTCTTTCATATCCACAATCCTCACTAGCACATGCACCAAGGAAGCATCTGGATCTAGCTCAATATGGTCCCAATGAATCACATGGTCACGATCTGGATGATAATTTTTCAAATTTGAAACATGAAAAACATTGTGCACTGCACTAAACCATGGTGGAAAAGGCTACTTGGACTTAATATATGTTCCTAATGAGACAAAGGCTGCAAATAAATGTTGAGGGCTTCAAGAACAAATTGGGGAATGATTTTACCTTAAGACAAAACCTACCAAACCATCCACTAACAAAGACTATATGATGCATGTCAATAAAACATTCAATCATGTATTACCAAAAGACAACCAAGTTTTTCCACAATAAAACCCAAAACCAATACAACCCAACACAATATCAAAGTATTATGCGGATGACTAAACAAGAGACCCCAAAATAAACCAAGACACACTCCACAGCTCCACACCAAGCTCCATACTCCAAGAACAAACACATCTCCCAAGAATAACCACAATCCACTAGCAATGATATTATTTACCTTTACCTGTGTCCTGAAATATGATATCTAAAAAAGTATCGAAGTGCCAAAGAAGGGGGTGAGTACTAATACTCGGTAGGTTTTCCCCAAATGACTTCCCAAAACATGCCACTATGATAAAACCGTTATCAAATTTATATAAATCGGTTTATATTAAAAAATCACAAGTGCAACCATTATCATAAGCCAAACATACTCTTACCAAGCCACCTCACCCAAACCAAGCAACCCAAGGGAAAGCCAAACAATCATGCCATAAGCTATCTCATCATTTACATTAGCACAACAATTTCTATCTTGCAAATAAATGCACAATAAGGCAACCAAAGCGGTAGGACTTCCACCCATCCTATTCACCCCATTCCCAACTAGCGGTACTTCCTGACCACTAACCATAATAGTGGTTCTTACGACTACTATCCACCACCTTTTATAGTGAGACTTCCTACCCACTTCCACAAAACTAACACAAGCCATAACACTCAATCAACCAACAAGAATAAAGCACCAAGTCCGCATAATAAGCACACAACCATTTCCAACACATGCCAATTCACTTCAATAAATCACCCATTTATTGAAAAAATCCTTTAATAGTTTTCTATTCAAAAAAAACTAAATAAAACAACATCTTTCTTTAAAACCATTTTTCATCAACCATTTTAAAAAATCAATCTCAACAACCCATTTCAAAATCTTCATTTTAATATCCACAACAAGAGTATTTCACCACAAAACCCCTTTTTCCCGAAAAACCCCAAAACATAAGTAAATGGATTTAGAATTTTATGTTTGTGAAAATGTGTTTCTATGAATTTTTATATGGAATAAGGTTATGATATTCATGGATAAAGGGAAACTAATTCCTAGGTATATCGGTCCCTTGGAAATTATTAACTGTATCGGGACAGTAGCTTATCACTAGGAGCTTCAACAAAACCTCTCTCAAGTCCCCGATGTGTTTCATGTATATCTCCTAAGGAATTATATACCTGGCCTATCTTATGTACTAAAATCATAGGTCATACCACTATATCAAGATCTTTCTTATGAGGAATAATTGATGGAGATTCTGGATCGTACAAAGAAAGTTATACAAAACAAGAACACTCACCTCGTCAAAGTTTTGTGGTGAAATAACTAGTTTGAATAAGCTACATGGGAACCTGAGGAAATGATGTGATAGAATTATCCCTATTTATTTGTATCATAGTGAAAAATTTTGAGGGAGAAATTCATTTAAAGGGGGGTAGAATGTAACACCCACTATTTTATGGGTAATCTTTTTTCGAATAAATCAAATGTCTTTGATATATTGAATTACATGCAATGCTAAGTTAATATTGTGTTACAAAAAACACCAAGTTAAGCTTTCTCTATATGAAACACTAGGTTATCTTATGTTGCACACGACACTGAGTTTTAACAAAACCACAATATATTATTATTTAAACACGACTGTTATAACCTAGATGTTAAACTTAGAAATATGAATAGTAAAAAATGTTTTTTAAATATTTTTTATAATGGTTTTATATAAATAAAATATATTGATAAAAAATAATTAATTTTTATTAAAAAAAATTATATGTTTTGAAAATACTATTTTCTTAAAAAAAATGTTTTTATTACTCCTTTTTATAGACAATAATAAAATTAATTTTTGATAGTTTTATAAAAAAATAGATATAATACAATTTATTTTTGAAATCATCATGTCAAAATTATCTTAGGGTTATTTTTTGTGATTTTTCTAAAAAGTTTCATTTTTTGATGGATGGTGAAAAATACTGGATTTTAATTGAAAATTGTCTTTTCATTTAAATTATTTATATTGTTATATTATATGTTAATTAGTTTAAAAGTTAAATTATTTAAATTATACATAAATTAATCTAATTTATTTCATTAGAATTAATTTATTATTGAATTTAAATATAAAAACATTTCAAAATTTTGAATATTTTCTCTCTAAAAGCCCGCTTTCTCGTAGAATTTAAAAGATTAATTTTAAATTAAGTTTTTATACTTATATTAATGGAATTTGAAAAAATGGAATCCATAATTAGAATCATCATAATTTATACACTACTAAAAATATTCTCTTTAACAACATGAAAAAATTATTTTAATAATGCTAAAAGAGCATTGTTGTCCTTAGAAATGATAAGGCCCCCCTTTATTAGTGCTATTTTTTCACTCATAAAGGTTCTTATTTATCAATTATTTTAATACAACTGATAAAGGGGGTCCTTTATCAGCCCTATTTGTAGCACTGATAAAGGGGGTCTTTTATCAGTGCTAAAAATAATGTCGGTAAAAGCCCCACCTATTATAGTGTGGTTTTTTATAACAACACACTATAGAAACATATAACCTATATACAAAATATACAATTTAAATGAAATACTTTTTACATCATAAATACGAAAAAACACTACTATATACATTTCAAACAATGTTTTGTATAATTACAATTACAATTACTATCCATAAACATTTAAAAACATTAATGTTTCATCATATTTGGAACCCATGATCCCCTCTCAAAAAAGTCCACCCATGGTATCAGTTTCCAAAAAAATAACCTCAAATCAAGCAAAAGAATCTGCCTATATAAGAAAAAAATATTCCGTTAGTAATATTATAAAAAATAAATTAAACATTAATATTAAAGAATACATTAATAAAATGTCAACACTAAATAAAAAGACTCCTGGATTTATACCAGTCACATCATACATCATAATGAGGTGAGGATAATTACAACACATCAAAAATGATTTATGGATCATTGTCCTAAAGTATCAAAATAATATGAATTTGTTTTCTCTATTTTGAGTATGTAAATTGTACTTTTTAATTAAATTAATGTCAATTTTAAATAAAGACACACTTAGAGTTATACTGGTCACACTATGTGTGGGATTGAGGTGTGGATGATTCCTACACATTACAAATTACTTATGGATCATTTTCCTAAAGTATCAAAATAATCTGAATGTTTTTACTCAGTTTTCAATATATCACTTTTATTTTTCACTAAAATGTCATTTCAAACTGGAAACATGCACTTTAAGTCATGCCAGTCACATCATGTGTCAGTTTGATGTGAGAATACTTCCTACATTTCATAAATGGCTTATTAATCACTTTCCTAAATTATCAATACAATTAGAGTGAATTCTCTTGGTTTTCAATGAGTGACACACGTTTTGAACTAAAATGTCAATTTTAAACTCATAACGGATACTTTGATTCATACTAGTCACATTGTGTTTTCTCAGTTTTCAGTATGTCACTTATTCTTTTTGCTAAAATTAATGTCAATCTAAAATAAAAAGACACACTTAGAGTCATATAGGTCACACCATGCACCTAAGTGAGGTTTGGTTGATTCCTACACATAAAAAATGACACATGGATCATTTTCCTAAAGTATCAAAACCATCAGAATATGTTTTATTGGTTTTTAGTATGTCACTTATTCTTTTTCCTAAAATTAATGTCAATTTTAAATAAAAAGAAATGTTTTGAGTCATACCGGACCCACCATGCATCATATTGAAGTTCAGTTGATTCTTAAAACTCCAAAATGACTCATGGATCATTTTCCAAAATTATAAAAACAATACAAATTATTTTTC
Organism: Viscum album; assembly: GCA_963277665.1. NCBI lineage: Eukaryota > Viridiplantae > Streptophyta > Magnoliopsida > Santalales > Viscaceae > Viscum > Viscum album. The sequence continues at coordinate 370,636,427 of OY728146.1, forward strand.
TTGGTTTTTAGTATGTCAGTTGTTCTTTTTACTAAAAAACTGTCAATTTTAAATAAAAACACACTTGGAGTAATACCGGTCACACCATGTGTCAGATTGAGGTTTGGGTGATTACTACATGTGTAAAATGAATTATGTATCATTTTAATAAAGTTTCAAAATAATACAAATATATTTTATTGGTTTTCGGTTTTCCACTTGTTCTTTTTACTAAAATTAATGTCAATATTAAACAAAAAGACACACTTAGAGTTTTACCAGTCACACTATGCATCATATTTAGGTGGGGTTAATTCCAATATGTTAGAAATTAATTATGAATCATTTTCTTAAATTATAAAAATAATCCAAATGTGTTTTCTCAGTTTTCAATCTGTCACTTATTCTTTTTACTAAAATTAATGTCAATTTTAAATAAATAGACACACTTGGAATTATACTAGTCACACCATGTATCAGATTGAGTTGAGGATGATTCTTACACATCAAAAAATACTTATGGATCATTTTTATAAAGTATAAAATTAATATGAATGTGTTTTATCAGTTTTCAATATGTCACTTGTTTTTTTAATGTCATTTGAAACTAGAATCATGCACTTTGAGTCATATTGGTCACATCATGTGTCAGTTTGATGTGATACTACTTCCTAAACAAAAAAAATGACTTATGAATCATTTTCTTAAATTATCAAGATAATATAAGTGTGTTTTATTATTTTTTATTCAGTGACACTTTTTGAATTAAAATGTTAATTTTAAAATGATAACGGGCACTTTGATTCATATCGGGTACATCATTTATCAGATTGATGTGAATATTATTTCTACACATAAAAAATGAATTATAAATCATTTTTATAAAGTATAAAAATAATATGAATGTGTTTTCTTGGTTTTTAGTATGTTAGTTTATTTTTACTAAAATTAATGTCAAATTTAAATAAAAAGACACACTTGGAGTCATATCGGTCGCACCGTACATTGGATTAAGGTGGATTTAATTTCTGTACATCTCAAATTACTTATGTATCATTTTCCTAATGTATTAAAAAAATATGAATGTTTTTTCTTAGCTTTTAGTACATCACTTGTCTTTTTTACTAAAATGTCATTTTAAACTGGAAACACACACTTTGAGTCATATCAGTCATATTATGTGTTAGTTTGATATGAGACTAATTTCTATAAATCAAAAATGACTTATGAATCAGTTTACTAAATTATCAATACAATCAAAAAAAAATTATGGGTTTTCATTTAGTGATTCTTTTTTAACTAAAATGAAAATTTTAAACTAATAACAGACACTTTGATTCATATCGGGCACATTGTGTATCAGATTGAGGTGAGGGTGACTACTACATGTCAAATATGACTTATTGATCATTTTATTAAAGTGTAAAAATAATCTGAATGTGTTTTCTCAGTTTTAAGTATGTGAGTTGTCTTTTTTACTAAAATTAATGTCAATTATAAATAAAAAGACACACATAGAGTCATACCGGTCACAATGTGCATCATATTGAGGTGTGGGTAATCCCTACACATCCTAAATGACTTATAGATCATTTTCCTAAAGTATCAGAACAATATGAATACGTTTTTTCAGTTTTGAGTGTGTCAATTGTATTTTTTACTAAAATTAATGTCAATTTTAAATAAAAAGATACACTTGGAGTCATATTGGTCACAATATGTGTCAGATTGAGGTTCCTCTAATTTCTAGACATCCCAAATGACTTCTAGATCGCTATCTTCAAGTATCAAAACAATCCAAACTTCTAATTTTACCACGATTTCCGTTATATTTCTTTGTCTAACTATGAACACTACATATTTAGTGGATATTCTTAGACAAAAAACCTTACTCTAATCTTCTATTTTTCAACAAAAAGAAAGGTTTTTTGGATAATAACATCCAATCAATACACAGTGTTTGAAGTTCAACAAAGAAAAGAAATGAAAAGCATGGTAACATTGGTATAAGAGAACATGTTATCTTTTTTGTGGCTTATTTTAGATTGTTGAAAGTAAAATATGACATCCCAAAATATTTGTGAAAAAAAATAAGTATTAGATAAAAATGATAGGGAAAATAACTTACAAATAGTAGAAAACTAATGACAAAATTAATTAAATAAGTGGTATGAATTCACCTTTTCATGATGGTTGTATACATTCTTAACCCATTTCCTTTTTTTCATTATGCGATTTGCAACCTTGAAGTCCAGTATCTCGTGAGCATGAGTATTTTCAAACAAAGCACCCCAAATCGAACAAAGAAATCCACCTATATAAGAAAAAAATTCATATGTGAGTATTACTACAAATAAATAAATTAAATATAAATATGAATTAATCAATTACTTCTATGGAAGTCAAATATTCATGCTATTTGTGTAAATTCTGTCATTAGGTATGCTAACCATTCTTTTTTAAGAAAATTTATATCATCTTATGTATATTAGTATTTCTGGCAGTCATAGTAGTACTGAAAAAATATAAATACACAACATATTGATAAATATTTTAAATTAAATAGTAATTTTCTTTGAAAATAAATCTTTATAGATTCTAGTTTGTTGATGGAATATGATATCTCTCATGAGTTTACAAACATAATAACCACAATCTTTTCCATTTTTTCATTTTGGACATTGTAAAAATATTGATAAAAATAAGTAATTTGTTTTGATATGTGTTTGGATGGTAAAATATTCTTATATATACCCTGATAGTTGTCCAATTGTATAACTTTTAAGGCTCTTTGTGCTTAATGCCTATCCTCATGACATGAATTTCATGATATTTAAACATCACCATATCATAATATAATTCTCATTAAAACATAATATAAATTATATAACATGAATTTTAGTTCTAAAACATTGGATGTAGTGTATTACAAATTGATAAACGTCATCATGTGTGGTCAGTTTTTTGGGTATCCATATAGTGAATCTTATAAATAAATATCTGGAGTGTCCAAATTAACTATTATGATCATCCAATGTTTCTTAAAAACCCAAAAAGGAAAAAGTACATAAAGAAATTAAAATATATTTTATATGATTAAATTATATATTTTTACCCCCTCATCATTGGTATTAATAATATTTTTTCAGCCATAATTTTTCTTTAAAACTATTCGGCCAGTTTTGTCACTATTTCATTTATTTTTATTGAATCTAATTCTTTTTATTCTCTTGAAGTGACGTGAGTACCAATGGGTCGAAATTTATGTTCATGGGGTAATCCCTTTAATTGGTATTGATATATACGATTGAAAAAATATATAAAATGTATTTAGTCATAATTAACATAGTATATCATCTTTTGGAAAAACAAATCATGAAAACATACCTCTTGTATACATGTAAAAATAAGCCTCCTAGTCATTCATAGTTGAGAATTTCATTTACATTCTCAAGATAAATGTAGTCTGTAACATCATCTTCATGTATTTTTTCTTCAAGGCCAACTATTTGATTACTTCTATTTTTTAACTTTGTATCTGCGTGAACCTTTAATGTTATTAAATGAGAATATTGAACAGGTGACGTAAAGGTGCTTTTAGAAGATATTTTTGATAGGTTGGTTGATCCTTTAGATGTTTTTTAGTCCACCTTTCATTTCACTCCTTATCTTTTTCTATTTGTAATAACATTCATCAGTTCATACCTTTTTCTCATTAATTTTTAAAGGTTTATCATGAAAAATAAATTGGAAATGAATACCTCCTTGTCAACATGTGTCTTTACAATATCATACGGCCTTGTGATGAATGTTCCAAAAACCTGGTCAATCGTATGAATATCATTTCCATCAAGTGCAAAAGGTACCTCATCACTCAACTCATGAACTATGCCAATCTCAACTCTCACATGATCTATTGAAAGTGGACTACTGTGTAGATGGTCATCTTAGACATTTAACATCATAGCCCTCACTACAAGGCGATGGGTGGGTGTTGATAGATATAAATCACAGTCATGTTCACACTATATAATATCATTACAGGAGAGGTATAAATGTCTATCTGATTCACATTTCACAAACACAATTATTAGAATATTAATTACCTTAACTAAGATAGTTCTTTGAGGAGAATGGCTTTCCTCAAAGATGGTGGGGGTAGGGAAGGATCTTCATGAAATAGTTTTTCTTGATTTATTTCTTCTTTTTGTTTCCCCTCCATAACATTCTCTATAAAATAAGTCTTTTAATGAAATTTTTCTTCAAGATCTTTCTTCATCTCTGAAATTTCTTTATCTTTATCCTCCTATTTTTGTTTTTTCTAAAAATATGTTTGCAGTGTCACCTCAAAACCCACACCTCTATCATAGCCATATTTTTATAACCACTTCATGACCCCCGATAGTAGGTGTTCATCTATTACAGGTATTGATGATTCCTATAACTATTTCAGATATAAAATATTGGAAAATAAGTCATCATTGTTATGTAATAGTGATTTAAAGAAAAAATATATTATTCCATACTTACACATGTTTCCTATAATTTTTGTGAGTTTTCATCTATTAGTATCCCATATTTATTTACAAGTTCCTCCTTCCATATCACATGACATGGGATATAATTGAATTTTCATTTGGATTCATTGATATCCAAATAAATAGAGGAACATAATTATGTTGTTGTTTCATGTCACATAAAAGTATTATGGTAGATTTAAAATATGTACAAATTTTTTTTCAAGTGAATCATATGTCATTCTTACTTTATTGTAGTGGTATGTTGGTTTGGTTTCCCATTCATTATTTTCATCACTCATTTATTTTTTCATAAATAAAAAATTATCAATCAAAGTGGTGAATACACATATTTTCAAACAATGTATTACAAGCCATAATGTACCTAAAAATATATATATCATTATGATGTCTAGTAAACACATCCCTTTATTCTTATATTATCATGTGTTCATACATAAGTAGTGGGCATGGGTTAATTTCCCTCTAGCATCTTTAAAATGAAATATCATTATAATTGTGTGAAAGCATCTATGAATCCTTCCAAAAATAATTAGTAAATATTTATTATGGGATTCATCTACTATAAATTCACTCTAAAAGGGATGATTAAGAGTAATTAAATTTTTCATTATTTTATTTTTTTAGTAAAATAAACAAATTATATCATAATATTACTAGAATCTCTTCCCACATTAGTTCCTTAAATGTGGGCACAACATGGTGCCACAAATCAGCATAAATCATCACACATTGTTGCGTGTTGATTCCAATGTAACTAATGAACATGGTATTGGTGGGGTTAACATGTTGGCACCACGCATTCTATATGACCTCAAATTTGATGCCTTTATTTTCACCTTTATGGTTTTTTAACACTGTCAAACTACGGTGTTCCAGTTTTTTTTTCATCATCGATCCTTCTTCACCTACCATTTCCTCATATTTAACATTGAAAATATGTTGTTCCTTTGGATCGGTAGCATAAACATGTGCAGAAGTTTTTTGTACCTATGCACTGGGAGTAGTAGTAGGTTGAGAAACCTATTATTCCTCAAAATTAGGAGCACCATCATGTGTAGAAGTTTATTTTTCCTCTGGACTGGGAGTAGCATTAGGTTGATAAACCTATTTTTCCTTAGGGTTGGGAGAACCAACACATGTAGAAGGTTATTGTTCCTCTACACTGGGAACAGCAACAAGTTGAGAGGCCTAATGTTCCTTGGGATTTGGAGCACTATCACATGCAGAAGTCATTATCTACAAAATTGGTTTAACATTTAATTTAGATTACACAAATGTAGCAGTGAACAAATAATAACATGAGGTAACGCAATGTATATTATGGTTAATAGAAAAACTCTAGGTGTGCCTTGTGAGTCTCATGAGATCTATCCTTGGATTTAATGAAACACACTTTTCAAACCACTTTGAAATCCTATAGAAACCTCACTCATGATACACAGGTAAATAATCAAATGAATGGAACCACATCATCAATGAAATGAATTTATAATACATTTCTTAAAACATTACACTTAAAACACTCTTGAAATCAATTTATAAATTAGTCCACCTTTATAAAATCACTTGATTGATTAAAACATTGCGTAAATTTTCATATCCAATAAAACAAATGGGATTAAAAAATGTTAAACCTCGTAGTTTATTTTAAATAAATATTGAAATATTGTATCAATGATTTTAATTTCAAGTATTTCTTGAAATTAAAAATATAAATATTGTGTTTATTTATAATTCACTTTGATGATCAAAACAACTTATAAAATCTTAGAATTTATTTATAAAACATAATTCATGCAATTTCTAAAACACATGGTGTGCATAGTTTATTAAAAAATATTTTTAACAAGTTCAACAATTGAAAAGTACATTGAATTGAAATGAAAATCACATAAAACTTGATTTTTCTTTCCAATAACACATAAACACATTTAATTTTATTATTTTATGTACAAAACACGGAGGTAAACATGAAAATAATCATGGTTCTCAAATTCAAGGGAAAATACATGGGGTAACCTATCACAAATAAATGGAGAATGGTCCGTAAATTCAAATATAGGATGAACAGAGCTCAAAAAATTAATCAAATTCCCCAGAAAAATAAATACGATTAACATCTATACATTCTATATCCATACCCATCCTATTTTATTTGATAATATTAATCTTTAACAAAATAAATACACAAAAAGGGGCCTTTAAAATAAGGTGAACCCAACATTTGAATGTTTTAAAAAATTTCATCATTCTTTGAAGTAAATGGGTAACTAAATTTAAGAAAATAATAACTCCAATGGTGGTCAATGCTTCAAATTTTTAAAATCATCAGCATTAAAACAATTTTAGTCTAAGGTACAAAGGCCATACAATAAATTAAATATCCTCTTGAGATAAACCAACCATCTCAGCTGCTAACCAATTTATCACATAACCATTACTTGATAAATTATGTAATCAAATGAAGAAAATGAATTATGATGTTTCATCACTAAAATTTGAATTACAAAGAATTAAAACTGGTAAAGCACCTAAGCCCACTTAGGTTATACCTTTTACAACCTTAAAGTTAGACTCTAATTACATGAAAACCCACATCATTCTTGGTTATACCTTCCTAGAAACAATCTACTCAGTCATATGATTTAGGAATATAAATATGACAAACTTTGAAAATATGAGCCTTGATCTCAACATCTATAATCCAATATCTCAAATTAGCGATGACGATGAGGATTTTCATGAGGTGAATTGGTTACAGAATGTGTAAAGTGGTCTTGGGGAATATCAATAAATTATTAAAAGATGTTTCAGTCAATAAGAAATTGATTTAATTTATTCACATGAGGAAAATTCGACTTCTTGGATTGAATCTCTTGAATATAACACCTTTGATTATTTTTTGTGATTACTAATCACTAAACCCTTGAGATAAATTATGAACATAGAATTTATGCCCATTCTAAAAACTGAACCAAAAATTTTAGAGGTTGATACGTCAATATTAAAGGAATAAATCAAGCCAAATTCCAACTCTCAATCTATTCATTGTGATTTAAATCATAAAATATTGCATATAATAAAATAACTCTTAATTAAAAAATTAATTTATTGAAATAATAATATTCATATTACAAAATTATAAAAATATAAAAGTATAATTTATATAAATAAATTTTATGAAAGTATAAAAGTATTAAACGATTGATAAATTAAAAAAAATTATATAGTTTTAAAAGTATAAATTACAAATTTTTATATATTTATATCAGTATATAAAATTATAGACATATATAGAGGTATAAAATTATATATAATTTATAAAAGAATATATATTTTAAATAAATGTAAATTATTTGAAAACCCTTTTTCATAATAGAAAATACATCTATTTAATATAATAATGCTTTCCACATAGTTTATCAAATAGTTCTTTCTAACTACATGACCCATATAAATTTTAATATTTTAAAACTTTGAGCATAAAAAGGTACCTAAATGTAAAATAACTTGTAATTATTTAAAATACTTAAAAATATTTAACTATAGTAACACAAAATGTTACAAACTCACCATCATAACACTTTCCTCCCCTAGAAATACATTTCGAACGGATGTAAGATGACCAATGACTTTAAAACATTAACGCCCTAAGAAAAAGTGAGTGTTATGGGTGACTATAATATATACTGATAAGATATACCATTAATAAAACTATTCCTTGAAACTGACAAAGAGAATCCTCATAAAATATCCAACATCTCTAAGAGAAATTCAATGAATTAACAACATACACAAGGCCTCATGAATGTTGATACCTATTAGGGTCACCCCACAATTTATACATAATTTTAAAGGGTGGCTCTACAACATGCATGCACACTCTATTTAAAACAAACAACGCCATGAAAGAAACACTTCCCTAAAACACACAACAAAACAAAAAATTCTTCTACCAAACACATCAACTATATAGAAAAGTAACATCAAAACACAGCAGAGCTCATCATCTATCATGGAACCAAAATTGAAACACTAAGCTACCTATATATGGATCTCTATGTCTCAAATGTTCAACCCATAATGAAAAGATCTATATGGAAGGAGAGATTAAATATGAGAATAAATAATCCCATACCTTAGAGTGGCATGTACCAACGGCGGTAGGGTAGGGAGCAACGACGACATAAAACGAAGGCAGTATGGAGCAACGGCTGTAAGGAGTGAAAGCGGCAGGGAGTGATGACGGTAGGTCAGGGAGCGACGGTGACAAGGAGCGATGCCGGTAGGGTAGGGAGTGACGGTAATAGTGATGGTGAAGGCGAAGGTAGGGTGTGATGGCGACAGCACTACAGATCCATGAAATATTAAAGGCAAGAAGGAAGGAGACTCTGTTAGGGTTATTTTTATAACATCGAGGAAGAATTTTATCAGCAAATTCAAAAAATACCTGATAAAGAGGTATTTTATCAGTGCTAAAATAAAAAAGCGCTGATAAAACACCTCTTTATCAGTGCTTTTTAACACTGATAAAGATTTAATGTTAATAATTTTTTTATATTATTATATATATTTATAAAACTATATATATAATAAATATATATATATATATGTAATTATAATTATAAACAAATATCTAATTATTTATAATTATATATAAAATAAATAAATTTATAAATATTTGTATATATTTATGTAATTATATATATTTAAGAAATTATAAATATTATAAATAAAAATTTATTTATTTATAATTATAAAATTATAATAAATATATTTATTATAAGTATAATTATAATTATAAATAAATATAGATTTATTTATAATTATAAAATCATAATAATTATATTAATTATATTTATAATTATAATTATAAATAAATATAGATATATTTAAATAATTATAAAACTATAATAAGTATATTTATTATATTTATTTATAAAATAATTAATATAATAAAAATATTTGTTATAATTTTATAATTATTTAAATGAATATATATTTATTTATAATTATAACTATAAATAAATATTTATTTATTTAAATAATTATAAATTATAATAAATATATTAATTACATTTATAATTATAATTATAAATAAATATAGATATATTTAAATAATTTTAAAATTATAATAAATATATTTATTATATTTATTTATAAAATTATACATACAATAAATTTATTTATTATAAATTTATAATTATTTACATAAATATTTATTTATTTATAATTATAAAATTATAATAACTATATTTCTTATATTTATAATTTTATAAATATATATAATTATTATATTTATTGTAGTTGAGGACTTACCCGAGTGGTAAAGGCTCTTTGTAATCTTGTATCAGACCTGGGTTCAAATCTGGGTGGGAGAAAATTTTCGTAGGGAGGTGGTGATGCAGGAAGGTGGTGATGTAGGCAGTATGATGTAGGCATGACACTGCATGGGGCTTTTGGGCCATGTAATGGGCTTTATTCCCACTGAGCTTTCGAGCCGTGTACTGAATAAATAAGTCTTAATAGGTGGGCTATCTCTTGGGGGGCTATGGCTTACCCTTCCAATCTGTGTGTGTGGTGTGTGCATGTTTAATATAATTATACCCCCAAACACCTAATATATATAATTATTATATTTATTATATATAATTATAAATTATAAATATAATACACATATTTATTATAGTTTTATAATTACATATATTTACTATATTTATTATAATTTTAATTATAAATATCTATATTTACTTATAATTATAATTATAAATATTTGTATATATTTATAAATATATTTATATAATTATATATATTTATAAAATTATAAATATAATGAATATATTTATTATAATTTTATAATTATTTAAATATATATATATATATATATTTATAATTATAAGTATAAATAAATATATTTATAAATATTTGTATATAATTATAAATATATTTATATATATTTATTAATATATAAATATATATTTATATATATTTATTAATATATAAATATATATTTATAAATTTATAATAAATATAGTTATTGTAATTTTATTAGTATTTAAGAGAATATAATAAGTTCATGGGCATAACATGGATGAATCATATGCCTATTAAAGTTTGGATCATAAAAAACGAGTCATCACATATATAGAAACCATAATAAGGGTGTCAATGTATAAATGATCATTCATGATTAATACATAACATATGCATGCATCATAATAATATAGGTAATCATAACATTTACCAACCCACAATCTTGTGCACAAATAAACTTATGATCATATAGCGTCAATTATACTCACACATCAATATATGAACATAAATAACAATAATCTTGTCTATGAATATCATCATTATCTCATGATATATATATATATAAGGAATTCATTAAAGACATATATTTATTTATTTATAATTATAATTATAATTATAAATAAATATATTTAAAATTATTTTTATATATTTATAAATATATGATTATAAATATAATAAATATTTTTACTATTAAAAAATTATTATAAATTTATAATTATTTAAATATATATTTACTTATTTATAATCTTATAAATACTTTTTTTAACATTATATATATATTTGAATTATTAAAAAAATTAACTCATGTATATAAATAAAAATTATTTTTTAATATAAATATAATAGTTTTATATATATTAATAATAATTTTTATTAAAAAATTTTATCAGGGATAAGAATAGAGTTGATTAATCTATTCTTTATGAATGCTCAAAAAATCACTGATAAAGGATACATCGTTATCAGTGATTTTTTAGCAATAACAAACATGACCTTTATCAGTACTTTTAGCTAGCGCTAATAAAGATGAGATTTTTATCAATGATTTAATCTTAACATTGATAAAATCCTCTGCATCCCTTGCCTTAATCTATGATAGTGATATTATCTACTAAGTTCAACTTAATTTTTTACCAAAATTAATAGTAAAAACTGTAAAAAAATATTTACCGTTGTTAAGGTAAACATGGGTTTATTGGGGGGTTAAACTAAAAAGATAAGGGTTAAAAGTAACAAAAAAATGTCCAAAAAATATTTTCTGGACATATTTTGACCTTATATCTTCTATTATCAAGAATGGTCCATTATTAGAGCCTTTTTACATGAAAAAAACATGGTTGGAACTCTTTTTTTCAAAAAATTACAAGTGTGTCACTCACCTCACTTATAAAATGCCACCCTTTCTCCTCTATTATTCACACCTTAAAACCCTTTTGGTTCGGCCAAACTCTTCCCAAATCACTTCCCAAATTCCATCCTATAATCCTATAAGACTTATTTTGTACATAAATCCAACCAAGGAAGGCATTTGGTTCAAACCTTAGGAGGATACCTAAAGAAGAGGTGATGTTCATCAACGAGCATTTTTATTTTATTTCTTCCTCCACCACCTAAAATTTTTATTATACCATGATTATATAATAAACTTAATATATTCAATATAATTATATGTATTTATTTTAATGTCATTATCTATAACCATCTCAAATTCTATAAAATGGGTTATGAAATCAGCATTCGTGTGTACAGTGGATTACCTCCTTGTGAACTGATGTCATTCGTTTTTGTAGTACAACCTATCAAGGCTAGACATAATGATGGATTTATTTTTTATATATTATATTTATGATATTATTATGATTCTTTAATTATTATATCACACATACCTTCATGATTTCAATTTTTTGGAATATGATAACGTCACTCATGTGTACGATGGACTACCACCTCACAAAGGAATATGATTCATTCATGCTTTAAATGGAAGTTAATAATGATGGGTTTAATGAAAATATGTAATATATTTGAAATAAAAATGATTATGTAATGATAATATATCATTTACCTTTCTTTCTTTTAATCCAACTAGAAAATGGAAACAAGTTACATGTGTACATACAGCCTACCATGTCCATGAATAGGGTATTTCTTTTCTATAACTAAATTTTATTGACTACTATAAATAAATATATACTGAATATATATAATATTTATATAATTTTTAAAAAAATGATATTTAAATCATGATAAAATTAAGTGTAACAAAAATAAAAAATCAAATCATATACGAAAAACAAAGCGATTATTACCTGAAACGTAACTTTAACATGGAATTGTTAATAAATAGTAATAAAATGTCATAATTGAATAAAATATAGTTTTATATATATAATTATTATTCTATAATATATTTATAATAAAAATATATTTATTATATAGGAGGTTTGAATGTTTACAATAGAATTCAAGACTTAAGGTAAGGGATTTCTAGTCTCACTTTTATTTTTGGGTCACATATGCAAATTCATCACTCGTTTATTTTGTATGATGTATATAATTCCCCTTTGAAATATTATATAATGAATCCTATTATTTTAATTATATTTAAAGTTTAATTTTATGATATTATTTATTAGTTATTACTACTAAAAATATTGATATATTGGTAATGGATTTTTGTCTCAATTTTCTTTCTTGCTGGAATATGTTAAATTGTGAACTTATATTCTTTCAAAAGGTGTATATACAACCCATTTGAAATTTAATATCATGAATTTATTAATCCTTGTGACATTTTAAGTTCCATTTTATGTTATTCTTTAATGGGGCTTATGATTTAAAGTTACCAAAGTGGTAATGATTTTATGTTACAATCTCATTATTTATCAGGATTGTTTAGGATTATTTTTACGATGATAAAACCTTATGATCCATATATAAAGAAACTCATGACCTTTATTATCCTATTTTTATGTCATGAGAATACATATTTTATCTTTATTTTCCTATCTTTATGTACTCAAGATCTCAAAAAGAATGTTTTTAAGAAAAAAAATTATTTTCAATCGAAAACCCTTTTCCTTCTAAAACCATGTTTTATAAAAAAAATAAAAAATTATTTTTAATTATTTTTAAAATGTTTTATTAAAGAAATTTTTACCGATGTTTTAATTTTTAAAAAATGTTTTAAAAGGGAATATTCATTTCATTTTCAAAAACAATTCCCATTTTCCTTTTACCAAAAATGTGAACGGAATCTTTGTTTTAACATGTATGGCGTGAACAAAACTTCTCTTCATCATGACCATTATTTTCTTTGAATTTTCCTTTTTTAGTTTTCAATTTTATTTTCAAATAAAAATATTTTCAAAAGTTATTGTGTTTTTAAAAGTTTTTTTCAAAGTGGAAAGGATTTTTTCCTTAAGAAATTATTTAAATGATCAATAAAAATCATTTTCCATCTAAGATGACACCTGATGATTTTACCTATGCCTTACTGGGGATATGATCCAAGGATACCATTCTTATTCTTTATTTTAATGGTTTATTTTTATGATGGAATTATTTTTATGAAACTAGTTTCACTTCCACAAGTTGTACCATGATAAAATTATTATGAAACCTGCTTATTTATTCACGGGTTATTCTATGATGAAGTGATAAAATGATTATAAAACCTATCTATTTTTTATAGGTTATGATTTGATGATATTTTTATTAAATCCATTTCATTTAATGGGTTATGATATGATTAATGTTTTATGATCCTATGGAATACATAAATATGGTTTTCATTATGAGATGGTTGGGACCTATATCTCACTCCAATGCATTGGGTAAATATTTATATCTTATGGGAAATTCATTACTGTAATGGGGAGTGAAGCCATTTCAGTAAGGGACTTTATCCAATATGATGGTCATTAGAGTGAACCATGAATGATATGATGGTTTGGGGAGTGAACCCATTCTGATATGATGCCTTGTCTATGAACCTTGACTACTATGGGAATGATTTTCTATGCTTATATGTACGCCAAAAATCTATGTATTATTCTAATGTTATGATCTCATGGATCATGTTCTTTTATTACCTTATAATTCATGTCCTATGAAATTACAATATTTATTCCATGACTCAAGATTATGATCTCTAGTATTTTGGGTATGGTTTTCAAATGTTATGATCATGTTTTTATACCCTTGTGTTCATGTCATGCTTATGTATCTCTTTTTTTTTACCCTTACTATGCATTTGAGTTCACCCTTTCTTATGTTTCCATTCCCCGTGTTATAAAGAAATTTATTACTAATTATATGTCTAAGAAGGGTGATATTTATGAAGATCACAGTGGGATATGATGTAGTTTACATATGGACCAGTTTTTTATGTTACTAAGTTTCCGAAAGAATTAAAATATTACATTCCTTAGGCGTATGTTTGTGTAATGTAATGAATATTCATAAAAAATGATGTAATATCTATTCATGATAATCCATGTTAATTATACTATACATCTCAAATATTTTATTTAATGATTAATTTTTCATCCATCAGTGGTTGAGGAACCAATACAGTGCTTAAGGGTATGTCATAGATCTCAAAACTTACGTCTATCCAAAGGAAATTCATTATAAGGAAAGATTTCATTTAAAGAAAATGATGATCACTCTTAGGTGATGAGACCAGATATCATATACACATATCAAATTCATAAAATTTAGAGAAAATTTTCAAGGATACCTCATACAAATTTATTCCCTTTAATCACAACCTAATGACTCTAACCGAAGCTCATACAATCCACATATAAGATCAAATAAAACCCTAATAACCTATATCAATCCATGATGCCCAATACAATTAATTATGAGAATTTATAATTAATTTTTCAATTTAGTTCACTTAAGCACAAATGCCTAATAACTCACTGGATCAACCTTTTATATAGATTCTATAAACAAAAACTCATGAAAGGTCCATAGTGTACTCCTTACACCATCTCAAAAAAATCCTCTCAAATGACACTAATTCAATTTTCAATTCCATTCGATTTAGGAAAAAATTATAAAAAATAATCAAGAGATATATCTCAATTTAAATAGTTAGAAAATATATGGGTTCATCATCACAAGGCATCACCAATCCATGTCGATCAAAATACCTATCATATCAAGATGATTCTACAATACTCTGATTTAATCATCACTAAAATCCCTAGTTGTGATAACAGAAATCATAGGGTTATCAAAGAGGAGTATTAACGGAGGGAGAATTGAAATATCATACCTTAAACCACTATAAAAATGCATCTAAGATCACCACTCTCAAGGGGGAACAAAGAATAATGTATGAGTGAGGTTGGTTGCACATAGGGAAGGAAGAAAACGGAGAAAAAGCTTAAAATATCAAGGGTTGAAATGTAATTCCCACATTTTAATAAAATCTGATATAAATTTTAGTTATTTCATGGTTTTCTAAACCATTTTCCAATAGTATGGTTTTTATTACCTCAATCTACAACACCCTCACATGTTTTGGGCCACACATTTTACCAATGGTGCACCAACCATGCATCCTCTATTGAACCAAGATACACACCTCACATGGTTTGGTCACATAGTTTTCTAGACCATGTGTCAACCATGAAACACCCTTTAAATATTGAATTATAGGTTTTATAGGTTTTTTATGCAACTATGTACAAACTATGCGTCATACCACTAGGTCAAACAACCTCACACATTTGGATCACATGGTTTACTATAACTATGTTCTAACTACACACAAGGAAAAAACCCTTCTAAATTTTCTAAAATTATACATAAAGCTCTTGTCCTTCTCTTAAGAACCTGAGACACCTATCAGGCCTCAATACTTATCCAGAAACATCTCCTTGAGATGATAAAACTCTTAGAATTCTAATTTAAATTCAAATTCTCACAATGAACCTTAATTAAAAAATAAAAATTTCAAACTCATTATGAAATTTACAACCTAAAAAGGAATAATGTTTTACAACATCCCCACCATAACACTTCCCATTGATAAGAAGCCTCAACAGCCTTTCTACCAAAAATCTAAACCTACCTAAGTCATTAATTCACAATCTACCTATTGTATTCTACTTTGAAATGTCGAACAGGCCTCTAGTTCTCAATTCCCAACATAAGGTACACTATTCATCAAAACCCATGCTACCCACTCATCACCATCACATATATCGAGATAGTACTCAATGATGCATTTTTATCTCAGGAAACTAAGGTATTATCCACCAATTAATTTCATGGCCTATGGTGCTCCCCATTATATTTCTCTACTTATAAAGACAGGTTTCGAGCAATGATGATCCCTGCCATAGGAATCACCTACTGAAACACATTTCCAGTGGTCTATCAACTAGCTCGGTGTGGTTTCACTCTCACTACACCTGATTCCATCAAAAAATCCTCGTTGATACTCCTCTAGATTAAATTTACCAAAATCACTCAATCTCACCCGCTGACATGCTATCTCATTTCTCGATCATGATACCAAAATCCTTATAGGCATTACATGATCACCCAAACACATTCACTGAAATTTAAACCCATCTTGGTGTAATTATAGGGTTGGGTACTTGACCAATAAAACTATCCATCATGCTCTCATCCTGAGCACTGGCTCACCATCAATCGGACACTCCCTCGGATCACACCCAATCCATCCTGATTAAAAATTACTAACTTTTTTCAATTTTTTATATAAATTATATATTTGGTATATCCCAATGAACCAGATGAAACTAGGTCCACATATACATCAGCATCCAAAATTTACCTCAACCATCCAATGACTAGTTTCCTCACACCCATGACCCTACCCACATGAGGTTCATACCTTAAAAGATCATGCTCCTTACATTACCAATGTAATGTAATGAACCAAAATAGGTCACTCTTAAACCAAGGACCCGAGTCAGCCTATGGTAAGGCCTGAATGGAATTCATGATCTCTACGGGATGAAAACTAGTGTTATGCATCAAAATATACAATAGTGAGAATGATTTCACCCAATAAATAATATTAAACATGCAGTGGAATTATCCAATAACTCTATCATGGAATGTTCATATTTTGGACTCCCATTAATAACCAAACAATCTATTTCAAAATTTAAAACAAAACCATATAATATTCAACCATAAATAAACATCCATAAAAATGTAATAAAACTAAATGAGATCCAAAGTATAATAAAGGATGACTTGGATAATAAATAAATAATTCAAAATAAAACAATAATCTAAGATATCCAACAATGAACTCCACATGACCCCCAAGGCCACCATCCACATCCCAATAAGCCCTGACTTGATAATAGCCAAGGAAGAGAAGTCTACAAATCCAAAACCTTCAATGAACCTAAACATACAAAATAAGTTATTTCTACCGACAAAAAGTCTTATAGGTAGGGTGTGACCATAACATCCTGGTAGGATACTAATAAAGATTACATACATTTACTTTAACAAAACAAACCATAAATGAAAGTTTCAAATATACTATTTAAAAATAAGGTTTCCATTATTTTGGTAAAAATAAACATATAACTTTATCAAATCACTTTTTAAAACCAAAACCTTCTTTAAATAAAACATTAATATCTTTATTTTAAACAAAATTCATTTAAAAACTTATTCTTTGAAATACCCTTTTTGGAAATACAATTTTAAAACCCCAAAATAAAGAACTCAAACAAAATCAAAAGAAATATATACTAAATAAATAAAATGTAACAATAAAATATAGAATTTAAGTGGTATAAAAAATATGGTTCTTGGATAATGATAAATTAAATGGATTAGTAATAAATGATAATAGAGTAAGGTACAGTAGGACCATATCATAAAAGTGAAAAAAATATAATGCATCATGGATGAATTCTAATAATAATATGAGTAAAACAGAATTAAAACTAAAGCTTGAAAGTAGAGATCAGTAAATCATAAATAATCATGGGAAACTCTTAGACATCATGTGATATGATCCTAAACATACTTTGGTGGAACCATATGTCATCCTATTGATGCATCCCTAGACAATATCCACTCAACTTGATCTACCCAACATCACTATGTTACAGAAATGCATGGAGAAATAAATGATCAACCTTTATAGTAGATGAGTAAAAGTGAAAATCAAAATAACAAGAATAAGTTCACGAGACATAGAGATTTTCATGGTTCAAGAAATGATCCTTATATCCATAGAGAAGTAGAATAATCACTATATTTTGGAGTATAATTATAGGGTGAAAATTATAGTTTCATATGCCCCATAATACCTAGTTTGAATGATCTCATAAAGAATATGATGCAATTATTCTACCAAAAGTATATTAATTCCACTATGCTACAGTAACTTGTGGTTGGAAATCTAAAAAGCTATAGTGATCTATCTGTTTCTCCAGTCACATGTTTCTATAGAGTCATGTTGAAGTTAACACTACTATAGTGTCCCACCCCATGATGCTACAGTAATTTTGCACTACTACAGTTCCCTATCAGTGATGCCACTCAACTATTCTATAGTGATTCAGCTTGACTGTAGCGAGTTATCACTGCTATAGTGTCTTGGTGAACCATGAGAGTTGCGGCCTGGTGTGCAGCATGTTTCGCCAATATTTTTCCCATCATTATCCAAATATTGGGATACACTAGTCCAAAACACTTATGGAACTCCCATAGTAGGTATCGTAACACACAAATAGGGGTGCTAGTCATTTCATAAACATAACTAACATAGAAACTATCCCTTAATCTCTCACTATTATTCCTAGGATCACCATGAAGTTAACTAATGGAGTTGATCTAACATTAATCATTTAAATTACATATAAATCACCAATGAAAAAGAAATAAATTCAAATAACATTTCCTCATCCCTCATTTATACACCCACTAATGTGAATCCCCTATTTAATACACATAAGATCATCAATAAATTATATTAAATATCAAACTCATATATAATTTGATTATATAGGGATTAAAATAAGGGTGTGGATCATTTAGGAAAACCTCTTTATAGAAGGTACCAACAAGGACACTATCTTTAAATTGGTAATAATAATATTTATAAATATCCTTCTAAATCTATTTTGAAAGGCCAAAGTTACTCATGAACCTCCTTTGTAAGGTACCAAATAATCCTTCAAATTTCAATTTATAAATCTAACACATAAAATACCTTTTTATAATTGGTCTTGAAATAAGTGAACATCACTAAAAACCCTTTAAAGAAAATAGAATATTTAAACACAATATAACACCACATATATTAGAAACAAATCACCATCAAATAACATAAAGTATAAAAAAATTAGAAAAAATATATAAGTGACATGAGAAAAAGTTAAATAAACCCATAAAAATCTAGTATCATTGTAAATTTGACGATAGAATCACACTAACTCATAAAAATCACATATAAATAATTTAGGGATTTAAAACATCATTTTGAAACCAAATTCCTTATGAAATTCCTTATATAAATTATAGAGAGCACTTGGTGTATATAATTTTCTATCCACAAAATATTGGAGTAATAAATTATGAAAACCCCTTTTTATCCAACCATGAAATCATAGTATTTTTTAAAAATAATTTTTTTTGAATTCCACCAAGGATCACAAAAAAGGAAAATACTAATAAAAAAATTAAAAAAATACAAGTTTAACACCCCAATATTTTGAAAATAATTTAATATTGAATGAATGAAACACTAAGTTTCTAAAAAACACCAATATTTTATAACCTAACCAGTAAACATAATTTTTTCACCTCTATGATTTGAAATTCAAAAAACTAACATACACAATTGTGTTCAATAAGATGTTTAGAAGATGATAAGAAAAACATAGTTTTTGGTGAATAGTAGCATACCCTTATAAATAGTAATATGAATAGTAATATGACCCTTTTAAATAATAAATATAATTATTTTTTTTTTATTAATTTTGTAAGATAATGAGATCTTGATTAATTTTTCAATGTGATATAAAAGGAATTATTGTTTTAACATTTTTATTTTTTAAATATACTATGATTTTATTTAAAAATTAAATTAATAATATTTAGAAAATTATTTTCAAAAAATGGAGTTCATTTTTTAAATCTACATGTCAAAAAATGGTTAGGGTGAATTTTTAGTATATTTCTAAAACACTCTAATTGTTGATGAATAGTAAAATACGGTAATTTACTGTATGTATACATTATCAGTTAAATTCACTATTCCTAGAATCCTGGATGATGTAATCACACTTAGTTAGAACTCACATGCACTTATTACTATTATAGGTCACATTAATCAACACTATTGGTTGTCTTGAGAGAAATAATAAAATAATGAATAAGATATTCACAAATCACTCCTCTCCTCCACTATAAAAACCCTCCCTCACTCCCTCTTCTCTTCACTTCTATAATCCTTGAATCTCCTCAAAGTTCTTACAAAATACCCTTACTTAGTCACTCCCCATGTCCATGAGATCTTTGTCTTGTCAAAATACCAAAACTCCTTCCCTTAAAAAGGTTCTCAAGGAGGTTATTTCAAGAGGTAAAACATCTTTCTTTTTCTTTTAGTTTCATTTCAATTTATCTTCTTTTATTATTCCCTCCTAACCCCCTATGTCCAATTTATCCTTATAAATCATTATCATCTATATAATATAGTTATACCTTGTTAATGTAATAACCATTATCAATATTCTTACTCTCTCTCTCACTCTTTAATAAATGAAATCATTGTCCGTGAGGTTCCAATTTACAACCTTCGTGGACGATGAAGTTTCGTTCTTAAATTTATCCTTCATTACTGGCCATGAAACCATTTTTATGGTTTAACCATACTATAATATATTTATTATATCCTACTTAATATTCATTAACAAGTATATTTAGAAAGTATTAATTCATGTGACAATACTAGTTCATAATAATCCAAATACCACCAAATAGTCTAAGTGATTGTCATTTCATCCAATAATTCATCATCATACCATGTAAAAAAATATATATATAACCATTAAAACTTCTAAATGTTCATAAATAATATATAATTTCAATTCTGGAGAATTAAATTCTTTCCACATGAACGTCCATACTCATATATAAATATACCGATCATGAAAACCAAGGAAACAAACACTCTGGAATGACGGAATTCAATCTTATAACTTATCAATAAATACGTAATGAACTTAATAAAATTATGATAAACTAAATTCATGTCAATAATTTTCTGAATGGATTTATTAATAAGTCTAATTTCATATTCTAGTGCCTTAAGTTCAAGAGTGGAACACATTCTGATTTAAGGTAAGGGTTTTCCACCCGAACCTCCATTTTCATTCGGGTTACTTTTATTGTCTAATGAACTCAATGGAATTATTATGTATTATTATGTAATCCTCATAAATTTTGTGTTATGTTTCTATATTTTTTTACCAACCATAATCCTTCCTTATTCTATGGGGAGTTACACTTTTTAAAAGTAACTTTCAAAATTATTTCTGTAAAACAAACCCGATTCAAGGGAATTTCTCACATTATTACCTATTTCTAAGGGCACTCTATAATATGTTTTTTGAAACCATTATATTTTTAAAATCATTCATTTTATTATGAAAATACTATTTTAACTCACTTTTGGTTTTATACAAATATTTTTCCAAAAGAACTCTTCTTTTCAAAATAAAGGAGTATTTATCTCAAGAATTACTCGATGGTTTTATAAAAGTATCTTCATCTGTTTCAACACTCTTATTGATTATTATGTATTATTGGGATTAATATTTTATGATATTATCTTACATATTTAATTTAATGTTTTATTATTAGTTTTATTGTGGATGTTCTGTCCTAGAACCATTCACCAATTTACTCCAAATGGTTAGTGTTTATGCTTAATGTTCGGGGAAAGTTATTTACATTTCATATGTTAGTTTCAATATGAATATATATGTTGTTTATGTTTATCCCTACTCATATTATTAATTAATTGGACTTATTTTGTAATGTTTGGGGCCTGCTATATCCCCTCTATGCATTGGTAGGTTACATGATACAAATAGATATGGACTTGGTTGAGGCCTTACCCATTTTGAGATATAGTTTTGGTCAAGGCCTTAATCATTTTAATTCATCTTGGTCGAGGCCTTGAAGGCATGTTTTAGAATTTGTTTCATATTAACTTACGTCATTATGAAGCTATAAATTCATGGTTCATTTGGTTTTTCGACTGGTATAATACCCATGATTATATTTTATTATGGAAATTTTTACTCAACTCATATTCCTTCCATATTAAGTTCTAGTTTATTTTTAAAGGAATGTGTTTTTAGTTATTCACCATATCTAATGTTTATGATATCTTCCTCTATATTTCATACCCTTAATGAGTGTTTTAGATCACCCCTTTCTTATATTTCATTTTCTCAGTACATGAAGAAGTTTATTATGATTGACCTGCAAGGATAAAATTAAAGTTGTGGATGTTCCCAACAAAACATATATGTTGTATTTCATTTCAGGTTGTAATGTTTAACTTATATATCTTGTTTAAAAATCTACTAAACTACTTATTCCTTTTAGATGTATGTTCTTTATTTATATTTTGATGTAATAAAATAAGGCACCAGCTCTGGGAAACTATGGTTGGGTCCTTACAACAAGAACACATGATTTGTTAATAAAATGAAATAGAATGGAAATACCAACCTCAAATCCACAAAACTTTCAACTTAGGTGTTATTACACCACTAATAGGTGATGTAAATTGAATCCTTGGACTTAATAAACTTATTCTATAACAACCAGAACATGAAATTTGAATTTATTTAAACATGTACAAAATACTACATTGCCTACGAAAATAAGTTTAGGGGTTACCTTCTACTCATTGATATGGATCCAATATCATCAATAGTGTATCATTATGATCAATATTAATGGAAATATTGAAGATATAATGTTAATAGAATTTTAGAGAGAGAAGTGAGAGAATAGAGTGGGAGATAAAGGTGAGAGAGATAGGTGAGTGGGGGATAAAATGTATCCCATGCATGCCTGCCCACTGCAAAATGATCCCCCTCCCCATTTTTACATTTTTTCATTTCATTTTATTTTTTTATTACTTTAATTTTTTTCTTTTACTCCATGCATATACAATTCCCTCAACTAGGAATATATTCTCCACTCCCAACCATTAAACACAATTCCTCACTCATATCCTCCTTATTATTATTATTTTAATCAATAACCAGTATTATTATTTACCATTTAATGTTTTAATATATATATAATAATTCAAATATCATACAAATAAAATAAAACAACCACTTTATTAGATTAAAACAGTTAATAATATCACTATTAACATTTTTAACCACCCAAAAAATATTCTTACATAAGAAGACCTCAATTATTAATTTAAAAAATATTAAAATATTCTTAATGTTTTGACTCAATACAATATTTCCTAAACATTCACCAACTCGTTTGATATGGTTCATAATGAACATATGTGGTTATACCACTCATAACCGAGTGCCAAAAAAATCACTTTCTACTGGTCCATGGATCACTAGGAATGTCATCCTTGACATACAATAAATTTCATCATAACGAGGGTCACACCCACTAACAGGAAATGGTTTTCTCCCTACCATATGGCTTCCCTTATACCACTCATTGAGTGTAACCTTGACAGGTTCCAACATCACATTCATCTCGCTTCTCCTAATCCATGTTCATCCATCTTGTCAATACCTAATACCATCCATACACTAGGACATCATCACCACAAAAAAATAACCTACAATTATTTTCCAAATCTAAATGGTGTATGCTTCTATACCACCTGGTTTCAGAGCCCAACTCACTCTCCCATGAGTTTCACACCATTAAACCTAGGCCCATATGCTCGTACCACTGACAGTTAAACCTTCACATGTAAATCTCATTTATGCATAAGAACTTTAGTATTTTATTTCAAATAAGATTGATATATCACTCATTAAAATTCCTACTACACAATCACCCACCACCTTAAGAATTATCACTAAGAAAAAGCATATACTCACACCCAATCCATCCTTGATCTGACCATCTAGGTTCATGATCCACAACCTAACTAGGAATCACACCCAAAATCAACAGGGTTTAGCATCTAATTGATCCTTCATTTTAAAACCAAAACCTTAATACCAAATCACCTCAAGTTTTTTATATCTCGAAACCTCAAGTCATATCCATGCATATACCATATACCCAATATCACCTACTATACACCAATCTCATAACCCAAAGAATTATCCCATGCCTCCTAATTATAAGGAACTCATAATCTCAAGTTAACCTCTCTCTATGATTACCCTCATATATCACTCAACACAATAATATCCTGAGATGTGTATCAAAGGAACTATGATTTCCCACCTAGACCATAAATCTTATCTTACATATATCACCGCTCACAGGGAAACATCTCTACTTCTATATAAAAATATCATGAGGAAACTGACATGCCATAAAATATAATCTATATTTTTCACATACATAAAATATCAGACATCACATTCCAATTAATTGACTAAATATAGGGCACTAATCCTTACTGGGTATCTATATTTGAGTATACACCTCAAGGACCATGATCTCATCCACATACATATAATGACATCATCCCATGACAATCTATATCAAGTAATCCATAGTTATATAGTTCAGTTAGTATAATACCACCAAGAATATATATGGGGAAAAACCATATAGGTTTTTTTACACTCTAAGTAATTGAACCTACATCACAATAACCCATAAGGGGTTTATCACTAAGGTTTCTAATGCCTATACTGACACACTATGATTCACTACACATCCCTTACACAGAGAGGTTGTATATCTATCATTGGAGATAATCTCACCATAATATACACATGACCTATCATTATAAGGAATGATATATTCCAACTAAGAATAATTATACAAAAAAGTTATATGGTAAAGCACCATATAAGTTTTTATGTATACTTTAAATAGTTGAACTTTTTTTATTTTTAGTGATATCGATCGCATAAAAGTAAATGCATGTCATGTGAGTCCTACATGCCAATAATGATGCATATACACAGGCCTCTTACTAATGGACCAATATCCAAAACCATAAATAATAATCTCAATACCCACTTCATATATAAATAAACATCTCAATCATAACATTGAAAACCACAAAAATATCATCTCCCTGGTAACCTAGAATTGCCATCAAAAAGGGTGTTCATAATACACCATTTTGAGGTCCATCACAAGATCCAACACATATTTAATACCTATCTACCATATCCCAAATATAAATATAAATATAAAGACACCTTAATAACACTTTTTAATTTCCTCAGCCCATAACCACTAATCGATGTTTAGACTGGTGAAGATATGTGTCCTCAGATGTGCCTCCCCATACGCTAGAGGTTGTCAACTAGAAGTGATGTTCTAATGTGTTATCATAGGGAGACTATGCCCTCATATCAGATTAATAAATAGGGGGAAAATAAACAAAAAATTTCCATAATAAAAAATCAAAGTATACATAAGCAATAAAAATAACAAGTTATAACAAATGAATGTGGGAGCATAAGCATATAGTCATACATCCTAAAATAATCACCCACTATGATGACCACATATTTAATAAACAAGAAATAATAATATATAAGGTCATTTGCTTCTATCCTCAAGCCTCACCTCATCCCAATATTTATCCAAGCTATCCAGATTGATGCATAAATTTATAAATAATGAGGTCTGATTGAGTACCCCAAGTGTCATGGTCATCCGAGTATTGTGTGATTAAAAAACAATAGGGAACCATAAATAGGGTCACTAACATAAGTAGTAAAGTGGTGTATGCACATGTGATATTCTCAGAAACATAATGTAGTGTGTAAGTATAAAAAAATAATCACTCATGATCCACAAGTTCTAACGTGACACACAGGATATACTATACCTACTTATGCTAATGAAAAATTTTCTATGATCATAATACCATCCTATGAAACATGAAGGGTTTAATGCATGTACCCTATCAGGAAACATGAGTAACCTCATATAGAACTCGGGGGAAGACATTTCCTTTCATGAAAAAATTAACCTCTTTTAGAAAATTAGGGTTTTTCTCACACCCTTTCAAGAGACAAAAAACCACATCTGAAAACTCAGGATAATATCTAAACCCTACTAGGAAACAAGTATCATCATTTGGAAACTCAAGGGTGTGACTATTAACTATAATTAAATAGATAACTACATTTTCAAACTCAAGGGCATGCTCACGCCCTACTAGGAAACAATTATCATCATCTAGAAACAGAGTGAGTGTAACTCTCCCCTTCTAGAAAATAGATAACATTATATGGAAACTCAGGACTATGCTCACACCCTACCATAAAATACATGAAAAACACACACTAGGGAATCATCTCACCCTGGGACCATCACACTATAAACATCTTCCTCAAATGGGTTGGCTGCTCACCCAAACCTCTCATGCATATCCTAGGTTGGCCTCTTAATTTTATAACATATATTCATCTCTAAATATAAGTCAATATACCCTCATAAATCCTTGGGTTTTAAGGTGAAACTTGAGATTGATGATACTTTATCTCCTACACCAACCCTCACTATGGTCAATGAATCACTGGGGCCCCCACCAAGGTCCCCTATGTCTCTTCTCAATCTAAACACCCTACATGGGCTCCTCTCTCTCCAAATCAACTCTTAGGTCAATCCCATCACTCAGAGGTAATCACACCTCTCATCATCACACTAATCATCACATGGACTCATAAACATCATTGGAAGTGTCATACCAACATCGTATGAAGAAGATAGTATAATCCTTATCTCTCTTTTCAATCTATCCAAGGTTGGTCCACTCACACAAACTATCATAAATCTACCTAGGAAATAAGGTCTCTCAATATCTCATCATGATCTCACTACTAAAAATTCAGGCTATAGCAACCGCCATTGGTGGTCTCTTTAGCCTCGTCGCAATAGGCCAATAGCGACCGTCATTGGCGGTCGCTTTAGGTGGCCGAAATTCCGGCCTACAGTGACCGCCTGGCGGTCACTCTAGGCAACCTGTCAGCCCACCTACAGCGACCGCCACAGGCGGTTGCTCTTCTGGGAAAATTTTTTAAAAAAAAATCACAGTGCATATAAATGAAATATTTTTAAGATTACAAATGTGTTTTATTATAATAGAAAATAAATAAAATAGATTTATTTAAATTTATTAGTGAAAGAAATATATATCTATATATAATATTAAATAAAATATTTTTCTTATTCATCCAATAGGTTTGTTAAGCATATGGTAATAATAAATCAAATTTTATGCTTAAAATTTGTATTTCTCTAAAAGGTAATTTTACTACCTCTTAATGGAGAGCCTATTTTAAATACAAATTCTAGCACATTTATAAATTTTTTAAGAAATGCTATCATTTCATGATTTTTTTCTTATTTGGTTTAGTTTGTGAAATTGTTTTGTTGTCAAAAAAGGAATGTTATTCGCGTGAACCGCACGTTCGATGGGTGTGTCGTCTCCTCCTACACGTCACGAATAATATTCCTATTGTTTTCGTGTGGTTTCAGGTTATTCGGAGCACGTTCGCTCTGAATACGACCATCTCACGCCGTTTTGGCGTTTTATGACTCTGGAAACACGTTTACGGTCACCATGGTCAAAAGACGCCTCCAATTGACATGTCGTCTTCCCGACCATTTTACAATTCACACAACGGCTGTTGTCATACGATTCCATGGTATTCCAAGGTCGTTTGGGTGGTTTTAACCCCCCAACACGCCCTTTTAGCGCGCGCCGAGCTGCTGAAAACGACACAATCAGTCGTACCGCCTGCACAGCATGTCCGATGGGCGTTCCATCTCATCCTACATGTCATGAATAATATTCCAATTGTTTTCATGTGGTCTAAGGTCACTCGGAGCATGTTCGCTCCGAATACGACCGTCTCACGCCGTATTGGCGTTTTATGACTTCAGAAATGCATTTACGGTCACCACGGTCAAACAACAGCTCCGATTGATGTGCCTTCTGGCCGACCATTTCACAATTCACACAACGGCTATTTTCGTACGATTTCATGGCATTCTGAGGTCGTTCGGGTGGTTTTGACCCCCCAACGCGCCCTTTTAGCGCGCGCAGAGCTGCTGAAAACGACACAATCGGTCGTACTGCGCGCACCGCACATCTGATGGGTGTTACGTCTCCTCCTACATGTCAAAAATAATATTCCTATTTTTTTGTGTGGTTTCAGATCATTCAGAGCACATTCGCTCCGAATACGACCGTCTCACGCCGTTTTGGCGTTTTATGAATCCGGAAACACGTTTACGATCACTGTGGTCAAACGACACCTCTGATTGACGTGATTTCTACCTGAAAATTTCCCAATTCACACAACGGCTTTTTTCCTACGATTTTATGTCATTCCAAAGTCGTTCGGGTGGTTTTGACACCCCAACGCTCCCTTTTAGCGCGCACCGAGCTGCTGAAAATGACACAATCGGTCGTACCGTGCGCACCACACATCCGATGGGTGTGTCGTCTCCTCCTACACGTCACGAATAATATTTCTATTGTTTTAGTGTGGTTTCAGGTCATTCGGAGCATGTTCGCTCCGAATAAAACCGTCTCACGCCGTTTTGGCATTTTATGACTCCGGAAACGCGTTTCTGGTCACCGCGGTCAAACGGAACCTCAGATTGACGTGTCGTCTGCTTGAACATTTCACAATTCACACAGCGACTGTTGTCGTACGATTTCATGGAATTCTGAGGCCGTTCGGGTGGTTTTGACCCCCCAACACGCCCTTTTAGCGCGCGTTGAGCTGCTGAAAACGACACAATCAGTTGTACCACAGGCACCACACGTCCGATGGGCATAACGTCTCCTTCTACACGTCACGAATAATATTACTATTTTTTTCGTGTGGTTTCATGTCATTCAGAGCACATTCGCTCTGAATACGACCGTGTCACGCCATTTTGGCGTTTTATGACTCCAGAAACGCGTTTACGGTCACCACGGTCAAACGACACCTCCGATTGACCTGTTGTCTGCTCGACCATTTTACAATTCACACAATGGCTGTTGTCGTACTATTTCATAGCATTCTGAGGTCGTTCGGATGGTCTTGACCCCCCAACGCGCCCTTTTAGCGTGCGTCGAGCTGCTGAAAACAACACAATCGGTCGTACTGTGCGCACTGCATGTTCGATGGGCGTTCTGTCTCCTCCTACATGTCACCAATAATACTTCTATTGTTTTAGTGTGGTTTCGGGTCATTCAGAGCACGTTCGCTCTGAATACGACCATCTCACGCCATTTTTGGCGTTTTGGGACTCCGAAAATGTGTTTCTGGTCACCGCGGTCAAACGACACCTCCGATTAACGTACCGTCTGCCCGACCATTTCACAATTCACACAACGGCTATTTTCGTACGATTTCATGGAATTCCAAGGTTGTTCGGGTGGTTTTGACCCCCCAACGCGCCCTTTTATCGCACGCAGAGCTGCTGAAAACGACACAATCGGTCATACCACGCGTACCGCACGTCCGATAGGTGTGTCGTCTCCTCCTACATGTCACGAATAATATTTATATTTTTTTCGTGTGGTTTCAGGTCATTCGGAGCACGTTCTCTCCGAATACGACTGTCTCACAGCGTTTTGGCGTTTTATGACTCCGGAAATGCGTTTACGGTCTTCACGGTCAAACGACACCACCAATTGACGTTTCATCTACCCGACCATTTCCCAATTCACACAACAGCTGTTGTCGTATGATTTCATGGCATTCTGAGGTCGTTCAAGTGGTTTTGACCCCCCAACGCGCCCTTTTAGCGCGCGCCGAGCTGCTGAAAACGACACAATCGGTCGTACCACACGCACTGCACATCTGATAGGAATTTCATCTTCTCATACACATCACGAATAATATTCCTATTGTTTTCATGCGGTTTCAGGTCATTCGAAGCACATTCGCTCTGAATACGACTGTCTCACGCCGTTTTGGCGTTTTATGACTCCGGAAACACATTTCCGGTCACCGCGGTCAAACGACACCTCCAATTGACATGCCATCTACCCTAACATTTCAAAATTCACACAACGTATTTTTTCGTACGATTTCATGGCATTCCGAGGTCATTCGGGTGGTTTTAACCCCCCAAACGCGCCCTTTTAGCGCGCACCGAGCTGCTGAAAACGACATAATCGGTCGTACCGCGCGCACCGCACGTCCGATGTGTGTATCATCTCCTCATACATGCCACTAATAATATTCCTGTTGTTTTAGTGTGGTTTCTGGTCATTTAGAGCATGTTCACTCCGAATACTACCGTCTCACGCCATTTTGGCATTTTATGACTGTGGAAACGCGTTTTCGGTCACCGCGGTCAAACGACACCTCCGATTGACTTGTTGTTTGCCCAAAAAATTTACAATTCACACAACGGCTGTTGTCGTATGATTTCATGGAATTTCGAGGTCGTTCGGGTGGTTTTGACCCCCCAACACGCCCTTTTAGCGCACGTCGAGCTGCTGAAAATGACACAATCGGTCGTACCGTGTGCACCGCACGTCCGATGGGTGTGTCGTCTCCTCCTACACATCACGAATAATATTCCTATTGTTTTCGGGTGGTTTCAGGTCATTCGGAGCATGTTCGCTCCGAAATCGACCGTCTCACGCCTTTTTGGCGTTTTATGACTCCGGAAACGCGTTTCCGGTCATCGCGGTCAAACGACACAATAGATTGACGTGCTGTCTACCCAACCAATTCACAATTCACACAAAGGCTATTTTCGTACGATTTCATGGAATCTTGAGGCCGTTCGGGTGGTTTTGACCCCCTCAACGCGCCCTTTTAGCGCGCGTCGAGCTGCTGAAAACGACACAATCGGTCGTACCGCGTGCACCGCAGGTCCGATGGGTGTTCTGTCTCCTCCTACATGTCACGAATAATATTATTATTATTTTTGGGTGGTTTCAGGTCATTCAGAGCATGTTCGCTCCGAATTCGACCGTCTCACGCCGTTTTGGCGTTTTATGACTCCAGAAATGCGTTTTCGGTCACCGTGGTCAAACAACACCTATGATTGATGTGTCGTCTTCCAGAAAATTTCACAATTCACACAACGGCTATTTTCGTAGGATTTCATGGCATTTTGAGGTCGTTCTGGTGGTTTTGACCCCCCAACGCGCCCTTTTAGCACGTGTCGAGCTGCTGAAAACTACATAATCGGTTGTACCGCGCACACCGCACGTCTGATGGGCTTTTCGTCTCCTCTTAAATGTCATGAATAGTATTCCTATTGTTTTCGGGTGGTTTCAGGTGGTTTCAGGTCATTCAGATCACGTTCGCTCCGAATTCGACCGTCTCACGCTGTTTTGGTGTTTTATGACTCCAGGAACGTGTTTCCGGTCACCGCGGTCAAACGACACCTCCGATTGACGTGTTTTCTGCCCAACCATTTCACAATTCACACAACAGCTATTTTCATATGATTTCATGGCATTCCGAGGTTTTTCGGGTGGTTTTGACCCCCCAACGTGCCCTTTTAGCACGCGCCGAGCTGCTGAAAATGACACAATTGGTCGTACCGCGTGTACCGCATGTCTGATGGGTGTTCTGTCTCCTCCTACATGTCACGAAT
The DNA here is from genome assembly GCA_963277665.1 of Viscum album. Taxonomy (NCBI): domain Eukaryota; kingdom Viridiplantae; phylum Streptophyta; class Magnoliopsida; order Santalales; family Viscaceae; genus Viscum; species Viscum album. The sequence continues at coordinate 370,668,562 of OY728146.1, forward strand.
AATATTCCTATTGTTTTTTGGTGGTTTTAGGTCATTTGGAGCACGTTCGCTCTGAATTCGACCGTCTCACGCGTTTTGGCATTTTATGACTCCAGAAACACATTTCCGATCACCGCGGTCAAACTACACCTCCGATTGACGTTCCGTCAACCCAAACATTTCAAAATTCACACAACGGCTGTTGTCGTACGATTTCATGGCATTCAGAGGTTGTTCGGGTGGTTTTGACCCCCCAACGCGCCTTTTTAGCGCGCGTCGAGCTGCTGAAAACGACACAATCGGTCGTACCGCACGCACCGCATGTCTGATGGGTGTGTTGTCTCCTCCTACATGTCACGAATAAAATTTCTATTGTTTTCGTGTGGTTTCAGGTCATTCTAAGCACATTCGCTCTGAATACGACCATCTCACGCCGTTTTCGCGTTTTATGACTCCGGAAACGCCTTTCTGGTCACCGCGGTCAAACGACACCTCTGATTGACGTGTCGTCTACCCAAACATTTCAAAATTCACACAACGTATGTTTTCGTACAATGTAATGGAATTTTGAGGTCATTCGGGTAGTTTTGACCCCCCCCCCCCCCAACCCGCCCTTTTAGCGCGCGTTGAGCTGCTGAAAATGACAGAATCGGTCATACCGTGCGCACCGTACGTCCGATGGGTATGTCGTCTCATACTACATTTCACGAAAAATATTCCTATTGTTTTCATGTGGTTTTAGGTCATTTGGAGCACGTTCTCTACGAATACGACCGTATCACGCCGTTTTGGTGTAGTGTGACTCCGAAAACGCGTTTATGGTCACCGCGATCAAATGACACCTATGATTGATGTGATGTCTACTCGATCATTTCAAAATTCACACAACGGCTGTTTTTGTACGATTTCATGGCATTCTGAGGATGTTCGGGTGGTTTTGACCCCCCAACGTGCCCTTTTAGCGCGCGTTGAGCTACTAAAAATGACACAATTGGTCATACCACGCGCACCACATGTCTGATGGGCATGTCGTCTCCTCCTAAACATCACAAATAATATTCCTATTGTTTTCGGGTGGTTTCAGGTCATTCGGAGAATGTTCTCTCCAAATTCGACCGTCTCACGCCGTTTTGGCGTTTTATGACTCCGGAAACGCGTTTCCGATCACCGCGGTCAAACAAAACCTCTGATTGACGTGCTGTCTGCCCGACCAGTTCAAAATTCACACAACGGATGCTGTCGTATGATTTCATGGAATTCTAAAGTCGTTCAGCTGGTTTTGACCCCCCAACGTGCCCTTTTAGCGCACGCCGAGCTGCTGAAAACGACACAATCGGTCGCACCGCATGTATGATGGGCATGTCATATCCTCCTACACGTCACGAATAATATTCCTATTTTTTCATGTGTTTTAAGTTCATTTGGAGCATGTTATCTCCGAATATGACCGTCTCATGCCGTTTTGGCGTTTTATGACTCCGGAAACGCGTTTCTGGTCACCGCGGTCAAACAAAACCTTTGATTGATGTGTCATCTGCCCGACCATTTCAAAATTCACACAAAGGCTGTTGTCGTACGATTTCATGTCATTCTGAGGTCGTTCGGGTGGTTTTGACCCCCCAACGCGCCCTTTTAGCGCGCGTCGTGCTGCTGAAAACGACACAATCGGTCGTACCGCACGCACCGCACATCTGATGGGCATGTCATCTCCTCCTACACATCACGAATAATATTCCTATTGTTTTCATGTGGTTTCAGATCATTCGAAGCACGTTCACTCCGAATACGACCGTCTCATTCCGTTTTGGCGTTTTCTGACTCTAGAAACGCGTTTCCAGTCACCGCGGTCAAACGACACCTCCGATTGACGTGTTGTATGCCCGACCATTTCACAATTCACACAGAAACTGTTTTCGTATGATTTCATGGCATTCTGAGGTTGTTCAGGTGGTTTTGACCCCCCCCCCCCCCCTTCGGGGCTGTCCGGGGTGGAGGGCGGCTGTTCGGAGTGCGGGGGGATGTCCGGGGTGCGGGGAGGGCTTTTTGGGGGTGCGGGGAGGATTGTACGGGGTACTGCGGGGCTGTCTGGGGTGATGGGGGGATCTCCGGGGTGTTGGGGGCTGCCCGGGGTGCGAGGGGGTTTTCCGGAGTGCGGGGGGGGGGGGGGGGCTGTCTGGGGTGCGGGGAGGGCTGTCCGGGGTGCGGGGGGATGTCCGGGGTGCGGGTGGGATGTCTGGGGTGTGGGGGGCTGTCCGGGGTGCGGGGAGGGGCTGTCCGGGGTGCGGGGAGGGCTGTCCGGGGTGCGGGGGGCATGTCCGGGGTGCGGGGAGGGCTGTCCGGAGTGCGGGGAGGGCTGTCTGAGGTGCGGGGGCTGTCTGGGGGGCCTGTCCGGGGTGCAGGGAGGGCTTTCCGGAGTGCGGGGAGGGTTGTCTGGGGTGCGGGGGGGCTGTCCGGGGTGCGGGGGGGCTGTCCGGGGTGCGGGGGGCTGTCAGGGGTGCGGGGAGGGCTTTCCGGGGTGCAGGGAGAGTTGTCTGGGGTGGACCGGGGACTAGAAATAGTGAACCTTAGCTCATTCATCAAAAACAAGTTTAATGGTTTATATTAGGAATCACATGGTTTTTTCAAGATTATTACAGAACATGCAATTGAAAACATTGAAGAATTAAATGAACAAAAAATATCCAAATCATTAATCAGTTTCATGGTTACTTCTCAATTCGTGCACACAAACATTGCATCAGGCCAAAACACACCTGATACCCCCAAATCAAAAAAAAACTCACTAGAAACCCAACCTAAATATCAATAACAAGCCCACCATTAAAAACAGAAACACACCTCGTGAATATGATGTGTCATGCGTGGTCATGACTACTACCTCCATCAAGTGGTTCAGGGGCCTACAACAAAAAAACATTATGAATATTTTCATAACAAAAATAATATAAATTAAATAAATAAATATAGTATAAACCTGCATCATCTGATCCCCTACACCATCACCTGGATTCACATATTGCCGCAGTGCTCTAACCTCAGCGATTAATTGCGCATTTACCTTCTCGGAAGCACGCAGCCCTGCCTCGAAATCTGATAACCGTTGTGTCATCTGAGCAACAGCAGGACCAAAAACCTCAGCGCGTGACACTACAGAATGAGGAATCCTTGTTCCATAGGTCAAACTATATCCATGCCCGTCCTGACCAATAATGCGATGAAAGATCTCATCCCTTCGCATGGGAATTTGTCGCTGGTCCTCTGGCAGATGTTTTAACTCAGCTTCAAATTGAGCCTATGAAATATTTAAATATATATACATATATTAATATACTGATTTTATGTAAGTATTGGTAATGAGTACAAGAACTTACTATCAATGTTGCAGCCTCTGGTTCATTGCGATCACGAGTCCTCATCCACACCAACATTTTATCAGTCGGTGCACCTTTCTCCCGCAACTGTATATGAATAGAATATAAACACAAAACCATATTAATTAATAAATTAAAAAATTAATAATAAATACCTCATGTCGGATCTAAGACATGTGACGAGTCCCGAGCCTATGAGGTGGTCCCTGCAATGCTCGATTCTCAAAATGGCGTGTTGACACCTCCTACATTCAATTCATTCAAATTTCAAACAAATCACACATTCTTGAAAATATATATACCAAAATAAATATACAAACTGCAAAACCCTCATTAGACCAATATGCAACTAAATCACACAACTGAGCTAGGAGGACACCTCTCAGGACTTTTTCCAGAATGTCTGGGGCACCCACATTTGGTACTCAGTGGTCCTTCTTGACTTTTTTTTTATAGTCTTTCCACATCTTATGGCATTTTCTCATACACACTGGCCAAAACTCATCGGGACATACTTTCAAATTTTGCTATTAAAGAAAAAAATCGCATATGTTATTATTGTTTATACATAGGGAATAATGTAAAATGGTCTTCTTACCTGAACCTCCCTCCAAAGACGATCTAATGTGTCCTGAGGGATAGAATCCCAGTCACGTGTGGTCAATGGAAATCGATGTGGGTCATGTATGATATGACCCAGCTGGAGAATAAATGCAGGGGCATTCCATCCCACAGGATGAAATACCTCATCAAATGAAACATCAAATGTCGTGTCAGAATTCCATGATAATATGCCACGACCAGGGCCTCTCTTGTGAGAGGAAGAAGCAGTCGAGTCTGATCCTGTTGAAAACAATTTTATATATAAATTGACATATGTTATAAATATATATATATATATATATGTGTGTGTTTATCAATTACATAAAAAATAGAGACAATGACATTCAAACGTACCTCGACCCTGAGACGTAGATGCCTCAGATGGATGATGTGGATCTGTTTCCTCTTCCCCTGACATGCCTGTAGTGGATCTATTGCCTCTTCCCCTAACATTCCTGCAGTCATGGAAAACATTAGTAAGGGGACTATCCAAAGTGTTCAAATGATAAATTGGATTGTTTTTAAAAAAAAATAAAACTTGTACAGTTGTTAATCAAGCAAAAATGGATTGAATAATTAGTTGTGAATGAATTTTAAAAATTAGAAAGTTAACAAAACATATATAAAAATTATGTACAAAACCAATCAATGCATAGCCAAATTTCAAATTGAATTAATAAAAATTCAAGCAGCACATGAACAAAATGAAGAATACCTCAATGGGAAGATACACCGAGGGTGGGACAACGAGGGAGGGGACCATGTACAGGGGGATCCGGAGTGGACGTGTAAAGGCCCATAAAATTCAAGGGAAATTTTTTCTTAATTTTCTTTGGAATTTTACAAGAACGCGGTTTCTGACAGCACCTGATTCTGAGGCCCGGAGTGCCCGGAATCAATTTCCGAAGTTTGGCCCGGGTACGTTCAGTGAACAAACGAGCGGGAATTTCTAACTTTTGAACTGGTGCCCGGAATCAAATTCTGAGGGCACCAATGAACTCGCAGCGCCGATATTCGCTTAAGGAGACCTTTTCCGAGGTTGCGTTTATTGCGGGTTGAGAGTTTGTTTTTGGGATTTTAGAATAAGTTAAATACAAATTGTGGAATACAAATTTTTATTTTAACTTGTTGGTTAACTTCTCCCAAAGGGAGTTAGAGGTGGGACCCACATCCACTTAACCTCCCTTGGGAGGATTAAGTGTGGTGGGGCCCACACGAAGCATAACTCTTCACCTTCTCTTTTTAAACTCCCAATAACCCCTCTTTAATTAACTTGACAACTTGGGTTATTAAATGGGTTGAGTTGTTTAATTTCAAACCTTTGAATTTCAAAATGGTTTGGTTGAGTAAATAAAATAAGACCTTAGCTTATTTTATTTGGGTTAGAATTCTCTAGATAATATTGAGAGAATTTGGAGCCTTCTTCTTCTTCTTCTTCAAGCTTTGACGAAGAACGCGAAGAACCTTCGAACATCGACGAAGAACGCCACGTTCTCAGGAATCGTCTTCCGCGATGCCATACCCGCGACACCGACGACGTCTTCTTCTGCGTCATCTCTTCCGCGACGATTTCCCGCGACGAAATCGTCGTCAAAGAACTTCGAATCCTCGCTTCACGACATCGACGTCCTTCTTCCATGACGCCGACCACCGCGACGCGTCTTCCGCGGGTCGTTGACGATCATGGTTCTTGAAACCGAGGTAGGGGTTTGTTGTTGATTATTTATTTACTCTCGTTCTTGGTTCTATCATGACAATCTTTTGGATAAATATTTAAGTGTTATCGTCTAACGAGAGGGGGGTCGGACCTCACAAACACGTCCGACTCCCCCCTCCTTTGTTCTTGAATATTATTATTTTCTTATGGATGAACGAGATGGCATGGTTCCGTCGCACCACGCGGGAATCACACGACAAATATTGTGTGGCGCCGTCGCGCCACGCCGTGGAAAGATTATCATGAACGCGACGCCGTCGCGCTGCTTCGAAGGAAACCGAAGGCGCCGCGGCCGGAGCGGGGCCGTGGCGGAGGGGCGCGGTGTCGTCGCACCGTGCCGGACAACGAAGACCGCGGCCGGTTCCGGGCCGCGGCGGAAACGGGAAGACCGGCAGCCAGCCGGGCCGCCGGTGTCGGAAGTCGGAAGGGGACTGGCTTTGCCGGTCCCGTTGAAGAAGAACCGGCCGGCCAGGTCGGGCCGGCCGGAAGGGGAAAAACCGGGGGAATTTAATTCCCCCATCCAACATAAATGGCCCCCCATTAAGAGGGGGGCCAGTTTCACAATGGGGGGCAGGTGTCCCCCCCGTTTTTCTCAAAAGTAGGCCCCCACGTGGGGGGGCCGTTTGATCCAAGGCGCGACTTTCAGCCGCGCCGCCAGCAGAGGAGGCGGGGGCTTTGCCCCCCGCGCGTGGCACCCGAGCGGCGCCCCGGCCGCGCCTCCGGTCCGGGTCGGGTCGACCTGGTTCGGGCCGACCCAGGGGGGGTCGGCCCGGGTCGGCCCGGACCCGGACCCCCCATTTTCGAATCGACTTCGGTCTTTTGCCCATAACTGGAGCTACGGACCTCCGTTTGACGAACCGTCAGCGGTGATGCGATCCTTGGATCGAGACGGTCGATTAGGTATATCGCACTCAAAGTTTCAGAATACTTTGAGTTCGGCGGGGTTGGTTTGTACACGAAACCAACTGGGCCTTCGGAGCGGAAACGCTCATATCTTGAACTACGGACGTCCGATTGACGTACCGTCAGCTTTTTTGTGTTCCTCTTAGTGAGACGGATCTTTTGGAATACTCCACCCGAGGTTTGGACGCAGGTGGAGTACGGTCGGGTTGGTTTTGCCTTAAAAACCAACCGGGCCCCTGGGACGAAAAGCCAATAAGACTCAGACCGGGTGTCCGATCAACGCGCCGTCTGTTGCGTTGAGTTCCTGTTGGCGATATGGAACTTTTGGATACATCAACTCTGGACTTTGTGACAGTTGATGTATCAGCCTCTCGGCTCGTGGAGCGGACCCTCCCGAACGAGCTTGTTGTGTGCGGGAACCCTAGTGCTGGCTGCGACAGTGACTGCTACTGCTATTCCTACTACTACTGTGACTGCGACGACGACAGTACAGAGATCCTTAGTGGATTCGACGACAACGACTACAACACTCAGCGATCCTACGTGGATCAGTGCTACATGTCCTGTGTGGGCCCGATCCTGTGTGGGTCTGATCCTGTGTGGGTCATTGCGCTCAGCGTTCCTGTGTGAACCAGCGCCTACAGGTCCTGTGTGGGCCCGATCCTGTGTGGGTCTTTGCGGGGGTTAGTTACCTATCAATCCTTCGTGGGTCCGACGACTTAGATGGATCAGAGATCATCTTTATCGTCTTTCGATGAAGTATACCTGTGTGAGCTGAAACCTGTTACTTTCCTGTGTGGATTGTGTTGTGCTATCCTGTGTGGATTTCGTTTTGCATTCCTGTGTGGAATACGTATACTTTCCTGTGTGGACTGAGTTGTACTTGGGCTCAGAGGTTGGAGCGTATTGGAATTGATGACTTAGGTATATGTATGGGCATATACCTAAGCAGTGTCGGTTGTTACTTCGTGTTTGTATCTCACCTTTGTGGTTTATCCTTTGTGGATTTTGGGAGACCTTCAGGGGTCTCGGGGTCCCTACTGAGTAGCTTATACTCACCCCTGCATAGGATATGCCCGCACTACGTTGTGTTGGTTGGAGACGACGGACAACGTTGATCGTGGTTGAGGCTTGCAGAGCAGAACGGTACCTGGAGGTGGACCACTGGGCGGGACGTGCCCGGAGCGGACGACGGGACCCGAGGAGCAGTGGAGCTATCTGTACCCACCCTTAAGGTGGGATCTCCAGTGGAAAGCTCGGTGTAGCGGCTTTTACTTTACAGTTGATTTTTTCCCTTTCGAGTTGTACTTTACTTTCAGTTTGGGTTTGTATACTGGCCCATTTACTTTTCCGCACTTTTAGTTGTACTCTGTTTTTACTTAGTGTTTACTTTTCCGCTTGCTTACTCTGTGGTGCTTGTTTACTTTACAAAGGCAATGCCTTCCTTTTTTACCGGGATTTACGCCTTGGTGCTAGTCGCCAGCCCCTGGCCTATGGAAGGCGGGCTTGGGGTAGTCACGGCACGGGCCCCGGGGACGGGTCGTGACAAATTGGTATCAGAGGAGTTCGGTTCTACTGTGAACTCTGATCTTTTCTATGTGAAGCAATAATGTTTAGCGTATTGAGTGTGGATATCAGTCCAGGGAGTCCAGTGTTGGTGCGGCGGCCGACGTATCCGTACACCAGGACCCTGACTTCTGACTTCCGACTTAATACACGAAAACATTGATTGCGTGTGCATTTCAAAGTTTTCTTTGTGATTACTTTATATATCAGCTCACCAGGTATACTGTTCTGACCGTGGTGCACCTGTTTCCTTTTCCGGATGGCCCCACGACGACAGCCAGCTAGGGTTCCGAGAGTCGACCGTGACGACAGCCCACCGAGCGACGAGGCCTCGGTGCAGGGCCCTTTGTCAGTAGTGGCACCGGCGGTAGCTCTACCCGTCGAGCCACCGATGCTTCCAGCACCATCTACTGACGATGCATGTTTCCTTGGATCTCTGCACGAGTTCCAGCGCCAGCGACCGCCTAGGTTTCGTGGGGAGACGGACCCCCAGGCAGCAGAGGACTGGATGGAGGCAGTGGTGCGAGTTTTTAGGCTAGTGAGGACACCTGCAGACCTCATGGTGATCCTCGATGCGAGCCTACGGCACGCAGCATCGGGCCGATGGTGGAGCTTGATGCTCCAGGTGCACGATGAGGCATCTCTACTATAGACGGACTTTGAGAGCCTCTTCCGCTTGGAGTTCGTCTCATCCACCCTTCGTGCGGTGCGTATCCAGGAGCTTCTTCAGCTGCGGTAGGGTAGCATGACGGTCGCTCAGTACTCGGCGAGATTTACTGATCTCTCGCGCTACTCAACCGACATGGTGCGGGACCCATTCTTTCGGGCCCGGACCTTCGAGCAGGGTTTGAGACACGAGATCAGGGCATCGCTGATCTCCCTCAGCATACCGACTCAGACAGGAGTACTAGAGCGGTCCCTTTTGATCGAGAGTTTCCTTGCTGAGTCTACACCAGCGTCGAGACCCACCGTAGGGCGGTACGTGGAAGAGTCATCTGTAGTAGGCAGTGGACGGATGACTCAGGGTTCCAGGCAGACCAGACCTTTAGGCAGACGACCTCAGGACACTGGCTCAGCAGTGCGGGGCACACAGCGAGGAGCCAGTCTTTCGAGAGGCAGGCAGTGCTACTCGTGCGGCGGACAGGGCCACATGGCTCGTGACTGCCCGACCCACCGTGCCGAGGAGCAGCAGACGGTTGAGGGACCACTGAGGCAGAGGCAGAGGGTCGACCGTGGCGGTCTGCAGGGAGGAGGTGGACGAGGCAGAGGAGCTGGCCGAGCAGCAGGTGGTGGGCGACGCTTTGAGGCTCTGCCACCACCACCACCAGGAGGTCCACCCCGACCACAGGGAGCAGGCGGGCAGAGACAGGCACAGCTCCAGGCAGCAGAGGCCTACGACCACGGCGCACCTGAGATGATTCGAGGTACTATCTGTGTCTATTCCACCCTTTCTGCAGTTCTTATAGACACGGGAGCGAGTCACTCTTTCATAGCCGCTGCCCTTGTTCGGAGCTCGGAGATTCCGACAGAGCCGTTGGCTCGATCCTTACGGCTAGAGACTCCTACGGGAGCAGACTCGACGATTACGCACTGGTACCGGCAGTGTGAGCTTACTCTAGGAGGCGAGAGATTCGGCTGGGATCTTCTTGTAGCAGCGTCGAGGCCTTACGACGTCATCTTGGGCATGGATTCTCTATCTACGGTCCATGCGCAGATTGACTGTTTTAGGCACAAGGTGCGATGTGTACGCACCGACGGGAGCAGGTTCACCTTCACCGGCGAGAAGGGAGCTTTTGCAGCACAGGATGGACTTCCGCGGAGGAGAGGACAGCCCATCACTCATCATTTGGCTAGCCTCATCCTTGGATCAGTTGACGTGCGGAGTCCTGGTTTTCCTGCAGTGGTGGATCAGTTTGCGGACGTTTTTCCCGACGACGTTCCAGGGCTACCTCCTCGCATAGAGGTATACTTTATATTGACTTGTACCCTGGGACAGCCTCGATGTCCACTCCATCATATCGGATGGCCCCCGCCGAGCTTCGAGAGCTACGGGTACAGTTGGAGGACTTGCAGGGTAAGGGGTTCATCTGACCCAGTGTTTCACCCTGGGCTTCCCCGATATTGTTCACCAAGAAGGCGGACGGAAGCTTGAGACTTTGTGTTGACTATCGTCGCCTGAACCAGGTGACAGTGAGGAACAAGTATCCGCTACCGAGGATTGATGACCTCTTTGATCAGCTCAAGGGAGCACGGTGGTTCTCGAAGATAGACCTCAGGTCAGGCTATCATCAGCTCAGAGTCAGAGACGAGGACGTGCAGAAGACGGACTTCAGATGTCAGTATGGCCACTATGAGTTCTTGGTTATGCCTTTCGGCGTAACCAATGCTCCAGTAGTGTTCATGGCCCTCATGAATATGATCTTTCAGCCATACCTTGATCGGTTTGTCGTGGTCTTCATCGACGACATTCTGATTTACTCTATGACTGAGGAGGAGCACTCCTATCACTTGCGAGTTGTACTAGACACACTCTGAGAGCACCCGCTTTATGGTAAGCTCTCGAAGTTCCAGTTCTGGATACGTGAGGTCCACTTCTTGGGACACGTTATCTCTAAGGCGGGAGTTGCAGTGGATCCTGTGAAGATCGAGGCTGTGTTAGCATGGGAGCCACCCAAGAGAGTGACTGAGGTTCGGAGTTTCTTGGGACTAGCTGGATACTATCATTGATTCGTGCCAGACTTCTCTAGAGTTGCGGCACCACTCACAGCTTTGAAGAAGAAGGGGAAACCCTTCGTGTGGTCAGACAGTTGTCAGTAGAGCTTCCAGGAGTTGAGACAGAGATTGACCAGCGCACCTATCTTGAGGTTTCCTGAGGAGGGAGTAGGATACGTAGTCTACTGCGATGCATCAGGTACCGGACTCGGATGTGTTCTGATGCAGGAGCGGGCAGTGATCGCCTATGGATCACGTCAGTTGAGGCCGCATGAGCAGAACTACGCTACCCATGACCTGGAGTTAGCAGCAGTGGTCTTCGCTCTGAAGACATGGCGACATTACCTGATGGGAGAGCGTTTTACAGTCTTTTCTGATCATCAGAGTCTCAGGTATATCTTCTCGCAGAAGGACCTGAACCTGAGACAGTGGCGATGGCTCGAGTTCCTCCAGGACTATGAATTTGAGATAGTCTATACTCCTGGAAAGGGGAACGTAGTAGCCGATGCCCTCAGCAGGAGGACGGGCATTCAGCTACTTGAGGAGGCGACAGAGCAGCTAGCCTCTTTGTAGATATCCTTCATGGATAGAGATGGAGCAGCCTTCCTCCAGTCTCTCACAGTCACCCCTCCTCTACTACAGCAGGTCAGAGAGGCATAGCATGAGGACGCTGACTGTGAGACACGGCGTGCACAGATATCCTCGGGACAGGCACCTGATGGTTTCTCCCATGGAGCAGAGCATGACATCCTTTTCAGAGGACGTACCATGGTACCAGTCGCTTTGTGAGAGGAGGTGCTGAGAGAGTTTCACACTTCTCCTTTGGCGGTACATCCAGGAGTGGCGAAGATGTACCAGGATCTCAGACGACAGCACTGGTGGCCGGGCATGAAGAAGGCTGTAGCAGAGTTCGTTTCTCGATGCCTCACCTGCCAGCAGGTGAAGGCATAGCATCAGGTACCAGCAGGCTTGGTACAGCCCTTGGAGGTCCCGGAGTGGAAGTGGGACGGCATATCTATGGACTTCGTGACTGGACTTCCACGCACCTCTAGAGGTCACGACTCCATTTGGGTGATTGTTGACCGACTCACCAAGTCGGCACACTTCTTACCCATCAGAGAGCAGGGCTCAGTGGAGAGCTTGGGACGTCTCTACATTCAGGAGATTGTGCGGCTCCACGGCGTGCCATCATCTATCATCTCCGATCGAGATTCTCGCTTTACTTCTCGGATTTGGAAGGGGTTACAGGAGGCGTTCGAGACACAGCTACGTCTGAGCACAGCCTTTCACCCTCAGACGGATGGTCAGACGGAGAGGACCATTCAGACTCTCGAGGACATGCTCCGCGCATGTGTCCTCGACTTTGGTCGTAGCTGGGAGGACCACCTACCCTTGGTGGAGTTTGCGTACAACAACAGCTACCACTCCACCATCGGGATGGCATCGTACGAGGCGTTGTACGGCCGACCTTGTAGATCTCCTTTGTGCTGGACAGACCCTGGGGAGTCAGCACTTGTGGGACCGGAGATGGTCCAGGCCACGAAAGAGAAGGTCCAGGTCATCCAGGAGCGGATGAGGACAGCTCAGAGCCGGCAGAAGTCATACGCTGACAGGAGGCGGAGGCCACTAGAGTTCGAGGATGGCGACCACGTCTTCTTGCGGGTCTCACCTCGAAGTGGTATACAGATATTTGACCGAGGCGGAAAGTTATCTCCGCGCTTCATCGGACCCTTCCAGGTCCTCAGCAGGATTGGAGAGGTGGCTTATCGCCTGGCTCTACCACCTCAGTTGCACCGGGTGCACGACGTCTTCCACGTATCTCAGCTGAGGAGATACGTGCACGACACGACGCACATCATTGACCATGGGGAACTTGACGTTGACGATGGGGCGACTTTTACGGAGGTCCCGGTGGAGATAGAGGATCGACAGGAGCGGGTCATATGTGGGTGATTGATTCCTCTTGTACGCATCAGATGGCAGCACGGAAACCTCCAAAAGAGCACATGGGAGTGGGAGGCTCAGATGCGTGCTCAGTACCCTCATTTGTTTCCCTAGTTTTTGATGTATCTTTACGGGGACGTAAATCCATGAGGTGGGAGTAATGTAAAGACCCGTAAAATTCAAGGGAAATTTTTTCTTAATTTTCTTTGGAATTTTACAAGAACGCGGTTTCTGACGGCACCTGATTCTGAGGCCCGGAGTGCCCGGAATCAATTTCCGAAGTTTGGCTCGGGTACGTTCAGTGAACGAACGAGCGGGAATTTCTAACTTTTGAACCGGTGCCCGGAATCAAATTCTGAGGGCACCGATGAACTCGCAGCGCCGATATTCGCTTAAGGAGACCTTTTCCGAGGTTGCGTTTATTGCGGGTTGAGAGTTAGTTTTTGGGAGTTTAGAATAAGTTAAATAAAAATTGTGGAATACAAATTTTTATTTTAACTTGTTGGTTAACTTCTCCCAAAGGGAGTTAGAGGTGGGACCCACATCCACTTAACCTCCCTTGGGAGGATTAAGTGTGGTGGGGCCCACACGAAGCATAACTCTTCACCTTCTCTTTTTAAACTCCCAATAACCCCTCTTTAATTAACTTGACAACTTGGGTTATTAAATGGGTTGAGTTGTTTAATTTCAAACCTTTGAATTTCAAAATGGTTTGGTTGAGTAAATAAAATAAGACCTTAGCTTATTTTATTTGGGTTAGAATTCTCTAGACAATCTTGAGAGAATTTGGAGCCTTCTTCTTCTTCTTCTTCAAGCTTTGACGAAGAACGCGAAGAAACTTCAAACATCGATAAAGAACGCCACGTTCTCGGGAATCGTCTTCCGCGACGCCATACCCGCGACACCGACGACGTCTTCTTCCGCGTCATCTCTTCCGCGACGATTTCCCGCGACGAAATCATCGTCAAAGAACTTTGAATCCTTGCTTCACGACATTGACGTCCTTCTTCCGTGACGCCGACCACCGCGACGCGTCTTCCGCGGGTCGTTGACGATCATCGTTCTTGAAACCGAGGTAGGGGTTTGTTGTTGATTATTTATTTACTCTCGTTCTTGGTTCTAGAATGAAAATCTTGTGGATAAATATTTAAGTGTTATCGTCTAACGAGAGGGGGGCCGGACCGCACAAACACGGCCGAATCCCCCCTCCTTTGTTCTTGAATATTATTATTTTCTTGTGGATGAACGAGATGGCGTGGTGCCGTCGCACCACGCGGGAATCACACGGCAAATATTGCGCGGCGCCGTCGCGCCGCGCCGTGGAAAGATTATCTTGAACGCGACGCTGTCGCACCGTGTCGAAGGAAACGGAAGGCGTCGCGGCCAGAGCGGGGCCGGGGAGGAGGGGCGCGGTGTCGTCGCACCACGCCGGACGACGAAGACCGCGGCCGGTTCTGGGCCGCGGAGGAAATGGGAAGACCGGCGGCCAGCCGGGCCGCTGGTGTCGGAAGCCGGAAGGGGACCGGCTTTGCCGGTCCCGTTGAAGAAGAACCGGCTGGCCCGGTCGGACCGGCCGGAAGGGGAAAACCGGGGGAATTTAATTCCCCCGGCCAACATAAATGGCCCCCCATTAAGAGGGGGGCGGTTTCACAAAGGGGGGCAGGCGGCCCCTCCGTTTTTCTCAAAAGCAGGCCCCCACGTGGGGGGGCCGTTTGATCCAAGGCGCGGCTTTCAGCCGCGCCGCCAGCAGAGGAGGTGGGGGCTTTGCCCCCCGCGCGTGGCACCCGAGCGGCGCCCTGGCCGCGCCGCCGTGCCGGGCCGCGCCGCTGCGCCGGACCGCGCCGCCGGCCGGGCCGGGTCGGCCCGGACCCGGACCCCCCGTTTTCGAATCGACTTCGGTCTTTTGCCCATAACATGAGCTACGGACCTCCGTTTGACGAACCGTCAGCGGAGATGCGATCCTTGGATTGAGACGGTCAATTCGGTATATCGCACTCAAAGTTTCGAAATACTTTGCATTCAGCCGGGTTGGTTCGTACACGAAACCAACCAGGACTTTGGAGCGGAAACACTCATATCTTGAACTACGGACGTCCGATTGACGTACCGTCAGCTTTGTTGTGTTCCTATTAGTGAGACGGATCTTTTGGCATACTCCGCCTGAGGTTTGGACGCAGGTGGAGTACGGTCGGGTTAGTTTTGCCTTAAAAACCAACTGGGCCCCTGGGACGAAAAAGCCAATAACACTCAGACCGGGCGTCCGATCGACGTGCCATCTATTGCGTTGAGTTCCTGTTGGCGATACGAAACTTTTGGATACATCAACTCTGGACTTTGCGACAGTTGATGTATCAGCCTCTCGGCTCGTGGAGCGGACCCTCCCGAACGAGCTTGCTGTGTGCGGGAACCCTAGTGCTGGCTGCGACTGTGACTGCTATTGCTACTGCTACTGCTACTGTGACTGCGACGATGACAGTACAGAGATCCTTAGTGGATTCGACGACGATGACTACAGCACTCAGCGATCCTACGTGGATCAGTGCTACAGGTCCTGTGTGGGCCCGATCTTGTGTGGGTCCGGTCCTGTGTGGGTCATTGCACTCAGCAGTCCTGTGTGAACCAGCGCCTACAGGTCCTGTGTGGGCCCGATCCTGTGTGGGTCTTTGCGAGGGTTAGTTACCTATCGATCCTTCGTGGGTCCGACGACTTAGATGGATCAGAGATCATCTTTATCGTCTTTCGATGAAGTATACCTGTGTGAGCTGAAACCTGTTACTTTCCTGTGTGGATTGTGTTGTGCTATCCTGTGTGGATTTCGTTTTTCTTTCCTGTGTGGAATACGTATACTTTCCTGTGTGGACTGAGTTGTACTTGGGCTCGGAGGTTGGAGCGTATTGGAATTGATGACTTAGGTATATGTATGGGCATATACCTAAGCAGTGTTGGTTGTTACTTCATGTTTGTATCTCACCTTTGCGGTTTATCCTTTGTAGATTTTGGGAGACCTTCAGGGGTCTCGGGGTCCCTACTGAGTAGCTTATACTCACCCCTGCACAGGCTATGCCCGCACTACGTTGTGTTGGTTGCAGACGACGGACAGCGTTGATCGTGGTTGAGGCTTGCAGAGCAGAACGGTACCTGGAGGTGGACCACTGGGCGGGACGTGCCCGGAGCGGACGACGGGACCCGAGGAGCAGTGGAGCTATCTGTACCCACCCTTCAGGTGGGATCTCCAGTGGACAGCTCGGTGCAGCGGCTTTTACTTTACAGTTGTTGTTTTCCCTTTCGATTTGTACTTTACTTTCAGTTTGGGTTTGTATACTGGCCCATTTACTTTTCCGCACTTTTAGTTGTACTCTGTTTTTACTTAGTGTTTACTTTTCCACTTGCTTACTTTGTGGTGCTTGTTTAGTTTGCAAAGGCAATGCCTTCCCTTTTTACCGGGATTTACGCCTTAGTGCTAGTCGCCAGCCCCTGGCCTATGGAAGGCGGGCTTGGGGTAGTCATGGCACGAGCCCCGGGGACGGGTCGTGACAGGACGGGCGGCAGCGGTGAGGGGACGAGTAGAGGACGTGTGGGGAGGGAGGGGATCAGGTGGCGGCGGTGCGGAAAGGGAGAGGACGGTGAGGGAGGGGACGGGCGGCGGTGGTGCGGTGAGTGAGGGGACAAAGACGGAGGGGATGAGGGTTAGCGGGGTGCGGGGAGGGGGGTGTCTGGGGTGCGGGGGGGAGGGCCGAGGGGGCGGAGGGCCGAGGGAGGAGTCCAGAGGGAAGAGGGGTTGGAGGCCGGAGGGGCTGGAGGCTAGAGGCGGGTGGCGGGAGGCTAGAGGGCAGAGGGAGGCCGCAGGGCGGCCGCAGGGCGGAGGGCGGCCAGAGGCGAAGGAAGGCTGGAGGAGTGGAGGGCAGGGCGGAGGGTGGCTGGAGGGCAGGCGGTGGAGGGCAGAGGCCGACAGGGCGATGGGGGATGGTGGAGAGGGAGGGTGCGCGGCGATGGGGCAGGGCGCGTGGTGACGGGGGAGGGCGGCGAGGGAGGGAGCGCGGCGACGGGGAAGGTGTGCGGCGAGGCGAGGAAGGAGGGTTCGGGGGGCGCTGAAGCCGCGAGGCGAGAGGAGGGTTCGGGGGGGCACTGAATCCCACTTTTTTTGGAAAACCTAGTGACCGCTAGTGGCAGTCGCTATTGGTTACCTATAGCGATCGCCAGTGGCGGTCGCTATTGGTAAGGGGGCTCCAAAGCCCAATTTTCTAGCAGTGTCTACTCAAGTTAATAATATTAGTACAACACTCTCCTCTGTAATTATTTTTATAAGTTCACCTACACTAGGGTCATTGTTTTTATTAATTTCATTTGATTTATACCCAAGAGTTTCTATAGATCTCAAATCATACATTTAATGATCGATCCCTCAATAATCAGTGGTCGAGGCACCAAGAAAGTGCTCAAGGGTCCATTGTGACCCATGATACTTACTTCTATCCATATATGTTTTATTTTAAGAATACATTTCATTAAAATAAAAATACAATTGATATTAAGTGGTGAGACCATATATCACATGAATATATCAAATGTATAAACATTAGGGAACATACTCAAGGACTACCCACATCATATAGAGTTATTCCCTTTAATCACAGTCTGATGACTCTTTCCCAAGATCTTACAAACTCATATCAACACCTGATAACATATCTCAAACCAAAACACCTAATAAAACTAATTATAATAATTTACAATCAATTTTACAATTTAATTCACTTAGTCATAAAACACATAATTACTCACCAGGTCAACCCATCACACTGAAACTATGAAAAAAATTTACAAAAGTTCTATGAGGTACTTATAGAACTATCCTAGGAAAAATATATATCATAAAAACCAATTAAATATCCAATTTCATTCAATTTAGGCAAAAACCCAAAAGGAATTCATCAGTTGATGTACCTCAACTGAAATGGCGATCAACGATGTGTGTTCATAATCACGAAACATTGACCATTTTTTCATGAAACATCAAATTTATTTTGTTTTAAAATATTATTTATATTGTAAGGTAGACCCTAGGTCATATCTCAAGGGGAATTGGGCGGTTATAGTGTGTATTTCAAATAATTTTTTTAAAAAGAAATAGAAAATGAGGGGGATTTTGAAAACATATTTTAAAAAATAACTTAATTAAATATTGTAATAAATCAAAATGGAAGTGTTTTTTTTAATTTTTATAGAATGAGGTTATTTAAAGTTCACTACGCATCTTGGTTAGTTTATTGTTCTGAAAATTATACATGGTTTAATGAAATCCTTTGGTTGGGGGTAATAATGATCTTGATTGCTCTCTTTCCATTTAAAATGATAAAAAAAGAACCAAAACTTGACAAAATAATAGTATTTATAAGGTTTGTTCCTAAATAATATAGTGAAGGATATTAAAACATACTAATATATCAATATGTGTGAGTGAAAAAGGATATTTGTTTTGTCTAATTAGAACAACCCAAGATTCCCACTTGAAATCTCAGCACATCCAGTATTGGAATGAAAATTATTTAACTTGATCATACTAAAACAATGCATTCAAAGGTGAAGCATGTCAAGATAAAAATTAAATTAAAATTTTCATATAAAATTTAATCCAAACTATTAAAAGAAAAAAGTGTTGGAACTCCCTCTTCAAGGGGGTGTATCTCACTCAAAAATGATTTCCCTCCATTTAGCTCGCTATCGAGAGGAGGTGAAGGATCATATGGAACTCCACCTTCATATTTGATATACTTATGAGGATAGTGGCCTCTATAAATTATTGTATTAATACGGGACTCTTTGTATCTCCAAAATAGTATAACATTTACCATTGGATAAACTTCTGAATGGGGTGGCCAAGGTGCCGATTTATAGGAAATGTGGAAAGCTATTTTTGGAACCCTAAATTTCAAAAACCACTTGGATAATGGATTTGAAATATTATACATCCTTATATCACTTTAATAAAAACTAAAAAAATTGTTTAAAAACCTCTTGAATATATCCAATGAAAATTTTGAATCCATCAGAGGCCTAAAACATGAGATATAGATGAATTATATAAGTGACCTAGAGATTTTGAACTATGAATATTTTCTCCAATGATGGTGCATTTTTTGGAATCCAAATGGACTAATTGAGATCCATAGTATTCTCAATACTTGTATTCCACATGTTATTTAATTCATCCACCAATTTTAAGCCTATATAAACATACATATTAGATTTTGTTAAGTCTAATGGTGGCCTAGATGCCCTAAGAGGGGGGTGAATCAGGGTATGAATATTCTTTTTGAAATTATTCCTTGCCCACTAGATCTTGACCTCTTTATTATAAGGGTCGCTTTTTTTGAACTTAAGTGTTTATGCTGATATTATTCGTTCTTTATTTATCTGATGATGATGCTTTGAATGTAATGTAGGAAAGCAAACACATAGTCACACAAATTTTTACTTGGTTCAGCCTCACTGGGCTACATCCAAGGAGCATATAATGACAATGTGCTGATTGTACCTAATCCACTAAGGATCATTTCCAAGAATGGTGGTTCAGGATAGATTGTATATATACTCAAGCTCACTAACTTTAAAATTTTTAGGGTCAACTCACTACTTTCTTGTAATTCCCTGACCCCAGTTACCTAGAGTCAGTGCATTATTTTAATAAATTGACATGATTACAAGGAATCAAGTCCCTAAGGACCGATCAGTTTAGCAGTCTTGGAAAATAGATTACATACATGAACTTTACATTACTATTTATAACATAAAACATAGAATAAATAATCCTTTGAGAATTACATTATTCCCTTAGATTAAACTTTCATATAAATTATAATATACTTCTTAGCATCCAAGAAAAATAAAACATAAGAAATGGGTGAGCTCAGATGCTTAGTAAGGATAAACAATATAGAAGAAGCTATCATAAATAATCATAAACTTTTATGGAAGGGAATAAAATTGAAACACAATCCATTTAAACATAAACTACAACATAATCTGGCAAAGATAAATCAAATAATTTCATTTACTTATTCACATGGATATTCTACTAGTCGAATAATCACATGTAATATCAACAGTTAATTTTATAATGATGGAATGCATAATATTAGACATAATAACCACATAGTCAAGGCCTCGTGTCAAGACTACAAATAAAAAAAATTCAAGGCCTTATTCCAAGACACTAATTTGTCTCATGAGACCTACCAATGCATTGAGGAGATATAGCGGGCTTCACCCGTCACTTTCTAAGTCCAATGCATTCCTTATATGAAAATGTTGAAACATAACATAAATATTCATATTAAAACTAGCATACAAAATGTCAATGCTTTAACCATAAACCATGAATGGTATAAAAATAGCACATCCACATTCAAACATATCATAACTCATTCAATACAATATGGAAGATTGTATTATAATAAATCAAACTCAATCAAGAATAATATCCAGTAAAGGATGTTGACATGGTTGAATTTGATTAGTAAAACTCTTTTTGAAAAATGTCACTATTTGTGAAATCATTTAAAAGTCATGAATTTATAAAGTAATTCATTTAAAATATATTTTTGAATCAAAATTTCCCATACCACTTTGAAACTTTTGAAAGTAATTAATATTTTAAAATAATCATGTCCATATAAATAAATTCTTAAAATCATTTTTAAAACATGGATGTTAATTAAAAATATTTAGAAAAATAAATCATTAAAACACTTGAAATGCTGATATTGATAAATATTCCCTTCCAAAAAACCTTAAAATATTCATTTTGAAGACATTTTCATGAAATTTGGACATGGATGATAAAAATTTCCCTATAAATACTTACACATAAACAATCTCGGATAATAAATAGATTGAGGAATTAACCCTTACCTTGTACTTTCCTTTGGTTAATGGTGTGTTTTAATATCATGTATAATGACCATAGTATGTTATTAAATTATATCAGAACCATATTCATATTTATGATATCATACTTGATTCATTTATGGGTTTATACTACCTATTTAATAATAATTTCTATGTTAAAATAACATTTTAGGTAATAATCGATTTCTTTATCATATGTGTTTTAACTTGTTATTCTTGATCGTATAACTTATATCATGATTTAATTGATTCCATAATATAAAAATTTATTTATGTATCATATATATTCAGAATATAAGTATGTATAATAGATAGATATATGAAATGGAAAACACCATTTATGGAGACGGTAGGTCGTACGTACGCATAAACATTGTTTCCGTTTTCATATCGTATGGAACGGAAGTAAGTGAATGAGATATATGTAAATATATATATATATATATATATATTTTCCATTAGAATTACTATTTCATATATTACATACTTATTAATAGTATATATATTTATAATTATCATTGAATGGTGAACGTGGAAATGAATCTCTTCGTGTCATGGAGATGGTAAGCCATATGTACGAACGAGCGATGATATCATTATATTGATGGTGAAATAATATTTAATTGGATGATATATTATATATAAATAATAATTAACATGTTATATTTATTATTTACATCAATTATACTCATTATTATACACATCCAAATAATGGAGTGTTGAATAACAAACTACACCACGACGTGAATACGGTAAGTCGTATGTACGCACGTATGGTGACTTTGTCATTCATAGGATGGATAGAATAATGAATATGGTACCATATTTATTATAACATCATAGTATGTAGAAGTTATTGGAGTTATTATTTTGGTATGGAAACAAAAAAGAAAGAAGAAGTGGAAGAAGAAAATAACTTTGAAAGAGGTGATGAAATAATTACCCCTTCTTCTGGTTCTTCCTTTTGATTTAAACAAAAGGGCTCCTTAGGATGGCTTTATATTTAAAGTAAGGACTCTAGGATGAATTTAGGGTAATTGGGAGGAGATTTGAACAGGTTTTTTTCGATCCAAATGGATTTGGAGGTGTGAATTTAAGAGGAGGGGAAATACCCTTTTATGAGAGAGGTGAGGGGAACTTTAGGAAAATCTTGAAATATTAATTTATTATAAATTTATGTTAGGTTTATAATAGCTAAAAATGGATTTAATTCTAGTATAAGGTGTTTATGGGTCTAAATCCTCTCAACCAATAGGTTTTAGATAAGTTTAGGTCACCATATTAACCTTATCTTATAGATTTAACCCTTAGTTAAATAGTTTAACGTTTACCATGTCTTCTTGTATTATTATAATACATGGTTAATAAAGTTACTATAAAATTCCAAGAAAACTTAAAGTGGTTCATTAATGACATATATATCATTATATAATTCCTTTTTCCGAACCATATATTTTTAGGAATATTATATAATTTAATAATATAGTATTTGTTTTAAAAACTCATTTATGTCAATTTTGACACTATTTAGTATTTGGTTTTTATAAAAGTCATAAAAAGTTGATTACTTTGAAAAAAATAAATTAAATAAACCCTAACATTTCATATTCATCTAGAAATTTTTTTATGGAATTAAAAGTCTCAATTTACATTTATTTTTATATTTATAATATCAATTATTTTAATCATTCATTAATAAGGTAATTACTGATTCATCATTGTTTCATAAATAACTTTAATTATTTAATATCTAAAATTTATAAATAAAATTACATTATATATAAAATATTTTTATATTTATAATGAATATTTATAGACAAATTTATCTTATGTGTAACCCTATATTTGAAATGGTTTAGTTATTAAACTTTGAATTTAATACTTTTAACTATTCTTTAAATAAAATATAATAAATGTATTAATCTAACCCAAATAGATCAAAAGGATCTTATTTTTTTCCTAAGTTTTATTTTGGTCTAAATACAATTATCCAATAGAATTATGACATGTTTTGGGGTAATTTTAATATTATTTTTACCTTTAATTACCTTATTTACTTTTAACCATGGTAAATAAAATTCAAAAGTTACTGTTCACCAAAAATTATTTTCATCATATTGAACCACATTTTAATTACTGATGTCAACCGGGTCTCTCATATTTTTGAAATTCAATTCAAAAAAGTGGTAAAATTATGTTTTATGCAAATTTGCAAAGGTGCCTAGAAGTTGGGTAAATGTGCCTAGAAGGTGGATAAAAATACGTTAAAATGGTTCAATAAAATTTTATATATCTAATATTATTATAAAAAGACTCCAATGACTTAAATTGTACTAATATATATTATTTATCCATTTTAATATAAATTTTTAATTAAAAATAATTATTTAAATGAAAAAGTCAGTTTTTATGTACTATGTAGTATTTTTCACTATTCGTCAAAAATTGAAAGTTTTCAGAAAAATACCAAAAAATCACCCTAATATAATTTTGATATTTAGAATTAAAAAATGATATCTATTTTACCAAATTAAAAACATAGAAATTTTATTAATTAATTTAAAATTAATTCCCATTGTCAAAACCAGAAAGCGGGTTTTTGAGAAGTAAAAACTATCAAAATATTGATATGTGTTTATGTCCAATTTAAATGTAAAATTACTTACAATAAAAAATATTGGATTAAATTATAAAAATATAATCTAATTATACTTCAAAACCATTAAAATTTATAATTTAATAATATAAATTATTTTTATTAAAAAAGTTATTTTCAATTAAAATATAGTATTTTTTACTATTCATCAAAATATGAAAGTTATCAGAAAAAACCAAAAACTTATCCAGACTAAATTTTTATTTTCTTATTCTAAGGAATAAGTTTATTTTGTAAAATTGAATATATAAAAGTGTCAAATATTGGATTTAAAAAGGGTTCTCCATTAAAAGGCGCTAAAATTTCATTTTTTTTGAAAAACACTTCTTTTATCTAAAAAATTGGATTTGTTCTTATATTGTGTCCAAAAACACATAATATGGATGTTAAAATTATATTTAGTATATAAAATTCAAAATTCAGTTAATATTATTCATAACCACTTTTTAAATGGCTACTTTGGTAAGTCGTAGTGCGCTCGAACTTAGTGTTGTGTGTGGCGCAAGCTATTGAATTACTTTAAAGAGATAACGTATTATGAAATCCTAGGGTGTTACATTTCCCAAGGTTCACTACCTATGTCTATTTCTCTATCTCACTGTCGATGGAAATGATCATATTCTTCATCTTCCTTTGTTCACTACTCTTATCTTATAGACTTTTTGGTCCATTCATTTTCATTAATTCACACATCCTAAATTGTAGGTAGATACTCTGTTGAAGTTATACTATCATCCAATTGATTAATATCACTTTACCACAGATTTACTGGGAAATTCCATCTAAACACCTTTCACGATGCACAATTCCTTCACAAATCTCCATCTTTTGAGAGCTCAAATAGCCTTCATGAAGCTCCTTCCTTTCGTGAATCTTACTTATACTTCGTGAAGAACACCACTTTCATAAATATCAACTAGCCTTCATGAATATATTTTCTTTCACAAACCTTACTTAGCCTTCTTTAAGATCTACACTTTTGATCGGTTTTTTATAGCTATTATGAATTCCTTTACTTTTGCGATGCTTAGAACATTGGGTTGGATTTTATAGACTTCGCAAAATTATTTGCATGAAATGCCTTTATAAACCACCCTCATAAACCATCTTTTTGATTTAGGAGCTTAAGATTTTCATTAAGTATCATTGCTCTTCTGAAGTGGGTAGAGGCCTATTTATAGGAATTTCCACTGATTCCAGAACCTTCTAGCCTTGTCATCACCATTTCACAATGATCCCTCTTTTCTTTCAAAATGATACATTTTTCATGATGCTCCAGAAAAATTATATGTTCATGATGCCCATCGTTGTCATAGATATCACCATCAAACTCTTCATTTCATCATGATGTTCCACTCGTGATGCTCCACACCTTCATTGTTCGCAATTCTTGTTGTTTTCGCATAGATCACTATCTTATTTCTTTGATCCTTTGTGGAACTCCCTTCGCAAATCCCATATTCAAAAACTCATATATTTTCCATATTTTCATAAGAAATTCAAGAAAATACACTTTTTGTGATGCTATCCAAACTCCAAGTTTTTTACCCCGAAAATTTGGAAAACACTGGGAAACAGCATCACCTTCTGTATGAAATTTTCTGTACCATTTCCGTGGAATCCATTCCTTTATCTTGGATCTTTGTCAACAAACTGTGTCAAAAATCTCTCTACAGTTCCACAAAATACCTTGGAAACTCGCTTTGTCAAAAAACACAATCAACCCAAAAATGATGCAATGTTACCTTGAGGGATTTTTTCCCAACAACTATAGTATAAATTTTAGTCGACATGTGCTTGGTCTCTTGTGTAGTTTGGCCCATTTTTCTTGAATTTTATCGTGGCATCTCCAAATCACCTCCACCTATAATGTAATCACAAAAAAGGTGAAATTTCTCTTTTTAATAGTGATAAAAATTATCCAATTGAATCAAATGTGAAGTGAAATGTTTTATTATATTTATAATTCACAATACAAAATCAGATTAACACATTGGTATAAGGGTGGAAATAAATAGAGAATCACTATACAATCACACCCCAGCACCTAAACATTTTCAATCCTGAGAAAAATAACATATCAAAAAAAATTATATCAAGATATTCCCAAGATCATAATGATTTAACATTCATAGTAAATTCATTTCATAATATCATAGCAAGAAAATGAATAATCACACAAGAGTGTTAATCTCAGTCAGTATATAAATGAGTGTATCATAAATTGTATCATAACAAAAGTCAAAGATATATATTATACCATTCTTATAATGGAATTCACAAGTCAAAAATGTCACTAAATCATTATGTGTATGTGTTTGATAACCATATCATGTTATTCTTTCCACTTTCTATCCAGTAAATATAAGTTATTTTAAAAAAATCATGTTTACCTTATTCTTTCCATTAAACCTTCCCCACATCCTTTGCAATAAAATTTCAAGACTCACTTACTTAAGCCTTATCTAAATTCAAACCTTAAGATCCTAACCTAGATATCCCTATATATTGTAAATTTCATCACTCCCCTTGTTATTTATTTGTGTTGTTTTTTTTTTGTTTTTTATTCTTTTGATGGTGTACAACAGTCGAATAACCAGTACATGATCATAGTTCAATCTAGTATATTAATGAACTGGATCAGGTAAGGAATTAATATGTGTAAAAATAATTTTGTAAAGTATAGAAACATTAACCTAACTTATATATACCTATAATTAATTAATAAATATTCATACTTCATGGTTGAGTGAAATGATGTGTGGAGATGTTAAATGACATAATTAACCCATATAAAACTCAAATTGAAGGTAAAAATATCTCAAAGGTTTTATAAAGATACAATCATTTATATCATTAAAAACACTTTTATTTAAAATCACCCCCCCCCCTCAATGTTAATTATGTTCTTAAAATCATATTCCATCAATGAAAAAAACTTTATTTAAATGTTAAAACAATATGAAATTGGTAAATTCATCATGATTTCATAATAATTTCTAAGATTATATGGGCTTTTAAAATGATTATTCTAACACAAAAGTGAAAAAAAAATGAATAAGGGGGGTAAGAATACCATGTAATATGAGAAAAATAAAAAAAATAAGAAATGTGAAAACAAGTCCTGATTAACTCATGAATGTAGGTAAAGGTAAAAATACCATGTAACAAGAGAAAATAAAAAAAGATGAAAAAAATCCTAACTAACCTAGTAATATACCCACCCACCAACCCCCCCCCCCCCACACACACACACACACTTAGAGTGTGAATTTTAATCACTATAATAAAAGAGAATGTGGGAAGGAATGATAAAACCTGATGAGTGTTACTTATAAATCTCTTCTTGAAGGTGGAGTTCCTCCACTGGGGACTCTGAAAGGGTTTCATGGAAGTGATTCAATCGCTACTCATTGATAGTAAAGTTTTGTTTTGTTTCTTCATTTTGAACCTACACAACACCAAATTGATAGAAATTAGTAATAGTTTATGGGAAAAACTAGTAGGAATGAATCTTACTTTTTTAAAATATCAACCTTTCACTGTAAAGGTGGACCTTCTTCCAAATTTTTAATTGATAGTGAAGGATGAGGTGGTCATGGGTAGTCTATGTTCTCTCCTTATAGATTCATGAGTTCTTATATGATTCTATTTTCAATTACCCTAACTCCTAAACAAAAAATTTCCTTTGATAACCTACACCAAAAAGATTATAATTTCATTATTTAATGGCCTAGTAGGCCCGATGCTCTATCTGAACAAGGAGGTGACAACTCTTTCTAAAAACAAGTCAATAAAGTGACGTTCTAATGGGAGTTTTGAAGGTAATATGGTAATCCCGCAATGAATCATTGAGTCTAATACTCCAATATTTTTGTTGGGTTAAACCATTTTTTTGAAGAATTTTTCAACCTCTCTATTTGACACCTTGGCTTGACCATTGGTTTGGGGTTGACACATAGTAAAAAATTGAAGCCCAGCCTGATTCCAATTCAAAATTTATAGTATTTTTCGGTATTAATAATGATAACCCTAGTCATTAATTATGATCCTCGGTAATCCAAACCTATATAAAATTTGGGTTCTCAGAAATTCCATAACTATATTTAAATCATCAATCCTTATGGATTATTCCTCTATCCATTTGAAATATAATATATTTATAGAAGAATGTACATGTAGACAAATGAATTGGGAAATGGCCTTATAAATTCAATGCCCCAAACATAAAAAATGTCATGAAAGAGTAAGTGTTGTTATTGAAATTCACTCCTTTTAGAGACATTCTCTGTCCTTTAACAATGAGGAAAATCTCTACAAAAATCATGATCATCCCAAAATAATGTTGGATAAAATATACTAGAATCTATGAACTTGAGAGAAGTATGTTGGGGCCTGAAGTGGCCCCCACATGCAATAGTGTAACAAAACCTAAGGATGGACTAAAACTCACTATCAAGGACACAGATCTTGAGGAATTTATCACTAAATGTGCACCAAAGGTGGAGTCCATACCAAATGTAACAACATGACTCATGTTTTATATGGTTAAATTTGTTTTTAATGATATCAGTAGGAATGAAATATTCTAATAAATAATTTATAATGTCTACAAAGTATGGAATAAAATCTTTCATTTTGTGTAATATCTCATTAGGAAACATTTCATTCATGGGAATAAAGGGGGATAATTCAATGTCTAAGGATGGAAGAATCCTACTAATATGGTTATCCACCACATTCTCTAATCCTTTATTATCACTAATTTATATATTCAATTCTTGAAGTAGAAGTATCCACCGAATGATATGTGGTTTGTATTATAACATCGTAGGATTTTCATACATAAATATCACATATTTTTAGATGAATATTCAATATATTTCACAATAAATGCCTAAGGACTATAAATATTTAATGTATTTAGAGACTAGATACAAAATATTATTATTTCATGAAAGATATTCAGCATCTTCTATAAATATCTTCTCATATAGTACACTTTATTGACTTGATCTACTTAAAAAATTTCTTCATAACTTGGGAAAATGAAACAAAAGAATGGGTGATCTCATATACTCAGTAAGGGTAAACATGGTATATATAAATATAACATGAGAATAATGGTATGAGAACATGGGAATAACATTTGAAAACCACACCCTGAATATCATAGATCATAAACTTGATTCCTGGATTAAATCTTAGCAGTTCATAATACATGAATCATAAAGGAATCTAAGAACATGATCCATGAGAACATAACAATGGAATAAGAAATAAATTTTTGGAATACACATAATATTATAAGATTATGGTCATTTATAAAAATAAATAGGTTCACTCATTAATTTAAGGAAATGAAATCAGGCCCTCGCATAAACTTATAGACATGAAACCAGGTCCTCATATAACCTTATGGACATGAAATTAGGACCATTCATAACCTTATGGATATGAAAAAAGGTCAATTAATAACCTTATGGACATGAAATAAGGTCTATACATAACCTTATAGACTTGAAAGAAGTTCCATGCATAACTTTATGGACATACAAACCAGGTCTATGCTTAATCTTATGGACATTAAAACTGAGTCCATGTATAAAGTTTTGAACAAGAAATTAGGTTTAGGAATAACATATTTACCCATGATTTATCAATCTTTACCCAATTCATTGGAGGGACATATAAATCCCACCTTTTACATAATGAAAATCATACATATTTGTGCCACAATATCAAAATACATTCATTATATTAGAACCCATGAAAAGAAATTTGTTTTATAAACATTTCATCGTAGCATAACCTGGGGAAAAGAAATGGGTTTCATAAACATTTCATCATAGCATAACTTGTGGAAAAGGAACAGGATTATAGAGACCCAAATCTTGACGTACATAGATGTTACATTACTTTTTTGGAATAATTAATACATAAAAAAAACAGACACACAAGGACCGTAATAGTTTAGTGTCTTTGGAAACTTGGAACGTAATCTTCTAATCGTGGTGAAATATCTTCAACATCTCCCATAAAGATCTCCCAATTTTTGTTTCCTTACCTAAAACCTTTCTTTTAATCCTGGGGGAAAATAAAAAATAAAAAGGGTGAGCTCAAATTCTCAGTAAGGGTAAGCATGGATAAAATAAAACATACCATATACATTTGAACTTAAAAAACATGAACATAATGTTTAAACATCAAAATCTTGAGCAAGGACATAAAACATGGAAGTACATAAGGAATAGATCATAATGGAACATAAATCATGATAAAATAGCATGGGAATAAAACATGTAATTGTGGCATCCATTAAGCACATGTAATGGTTTCCATAGTATCCAAGGCATTGCTATCAAGACCATCTTAGTGGACAAAGTCCCTTTCTGAATCGAGTTCACTCCTCGTTCCAGTCCTATAATACTAAACCGGATTAACTTACCGTTCCAGCCATGTCTATCTCATGAGATATAAATCGTTACCCAATGCATTGGAGGGATATATAGGTCCCACCCATCTCATAATGAAATCATTCTTACTTGTGCCACAAAATAAACATACACCATTCATAAAAACCCAATAAATAAAATGGGTTTCATAAACATCATCCCATCATCACATAATTCATATAAAAGAAATGGATATCATTTTATAATAAGAAAAGTTAAACCATGTAAATCATAGAGACATTATACATGAAACATACACATATGAAATAATGTCATCTTAGATGAAAAATGGTTTTGATAAAACACTTGATATGAATTCTTGAGGAAAATATCATTTTTTCTTCAAAATCATTTTCTTTTCACAAAATGTCATGCAACTTTAAAAGAAAAGGATTTTTTTGAAAATATTCATGAAATCTTTTGGAGGAAGCTTCAGGAAAATAAGGCTTTATAAAACCGTAAAAATCCTTTCAAGCTGTATACGTTAAAAAAACATTCTTCTCGTACTTCTGTCAGAAAAGTCAAAAAGTACCTTGTAGGGTAAATAAAAGAAAGATTCCTTCCATACCATTGGGTAAAAGTAAAAATGGGTAAAAAGGACTTTAAACAAACATGAAACCATTTTTAGGAAACATGGACATGTATGGTAACAATAACCCTAGTAAATACTTACGAATAAACAATCTTGGATAAGAATGAGATTGGAATAGTTATCCCTTACCTTAGGTCTGATATGCTTCATATGGATCTGAACCTCTTGTATAATGATTTAAATAGTGTCATTGACTTATTAAATTATCATTTTAATTGTTATTATATCATATATGTTTCACTTATTACTTTATATTACCCGTTCTTTTGTAAATTCCATGTTAAAGTAGCGTTTTGGGTAAAATCATTTCATTTATCGTATGTGTTTCGACTTGTCGTTGTTGATATTATTACTTATATCCTGATTTAAATAATTCTAGAATGTAAAACATGATTTATATATAATATATATTCATCATATACATATATATTATAGATCGATAAAAGGAATGAAATACATCGTTCATGGAGACGGTAGTCCGTACGTACGCATGAACGCTGTTTTCGTTTCCTTATTGAATTGAATGGAATTAAGTAGATGAAATATATATATATATATATATGTATACATAAATCTAGTAGCTTCATTATGTCATATATTTCATTATTATTCATTATATATACTTTATAATCATTCTTGAATGGTTAATCATGGAAAATGAATCTCATCGCATTCGTGGAGACGGTAGTCCGTACGTACGCACGAGCGATGATATCATTCCCATGATCGTGGAATTGTATTGAAGTGTATGTATAATATTACAGAATCAATATCACTTTACAATAACCATATATAGTTATTTATTTACACCATTATACCCATCCATGTAAGGTGGTGGCGGAAAATAGATTACACCACGGCGTGGAGACGGTATTCCGTACGTACGCACGCGCGGTGATTTCATTTTCCATAGGATGGATAGATGGTGAAATAGGGTTGTTTCATACTTATAATAACATATCAGTATATGAGTGATACTGATGTTATTACTTCATAATGAAACAACTAAAGAAGAAGAAGTGGAAGAAGAAATAAAGTTGAAAGATTCGTTAACGGACATTACCTCTTCTTTGAAGTGCCTCTTTGAGACCTCCTTTTAGGGAACTAAAATTGGTCTTTGAAGAATAACAAGACCTCTAGGATGATTCTAGGGAAGTGGAGAAGAGAATTTTCCAGGGGATGTCCGATCTTTAAGGCTCAAAGTGGTGTGAGGAAGAGAGGGATGAGGTGCCCTTTTATAAGGGAGGAGAGGGGCACCTTTGGAAATATAAGAAATATTAGTTTATATTAAATCCCAACCACACCTAAAAACTTCCAAAATTACTCATATTCGAATATTAGATGATATAGTGTTGTAATAGCATCAAATAATAAAATTTATACATGTTGGGAATTTATTTTAATCATTATCAACTTGATTTATCCTTATTTAATCAATTTAATTTTATTTGTGGTAATAACATTCTAAATTTTAAATTATAAAAAATAATTACTTATTTTTTATTAATTTTCCATAATTGGATACTTTATAACATTTTATATCATATAAATTTAAATTTATAATTTTTAAATATTTTTGTGATTTTTAAACAATTTTATAATATGTAATTTTTATAAAATAACAATAGTGTCAATTTCGACACTATTTATTTATTTGAATTTAAATAAAATATATACAGAAGATATGTTAGAAATAAAAGATTTAATATATTCCTAAAAGGTCATATGTATCTATTAAATTAGTGGAGCACATTAAATAGTTCATATATTATTTGTTTTATTATTTTTAAAACCATTTATTTGGTTTATCTCTTAATAAAATAATTACTACAGCATTTTTTTATAATTATTTAATATACTTATTTTTTCCATAAAAATTAAAAATAAAATCCTATGATGAAGATAAATATATTAACTTTCACAATAATACTTTTACTTGAATTTATCATCTTAAAATCACAATATTTAAATTATTATATTTATCAAATTATGAAGGTGACAACTTTGGCATCATTTAAAATAAAATAATATAAGTGTCATAATCGCCTTAATAAGGATAAAAATGGTCAAAAATTAGGCCAGTGGATGATTAGGGTTTATATATACACTAATAATAAGTTTTGTGCAGATTTTTGGGCTTTTTGATATGTATTACTATTTCAATAAAAACTATATTATTGATTTTCCACTAAATAAATAATTTCTGCATCATTAATGTATAAGATAATATGGTAATTAAATAACTCTTAAAAATTACAAATAAATTACCATGACAAATAAAAATATTTTATCTTCAAATGAGTATTTATAACCAAATTTATATTCTGTATAAACTTATATTAAAAATACTTTAATTATTAAAGTTGAGTGTGACATATTTCACTTTCCTTTAAATAAAATAAACTAAAGGTCTTAATCATCTCCAAGTGGGTTCTAATGGATTCCATTTCGACCCAAATATGAATTAGGACAAATTATAATCATCCAATTGTATTAAGACAAGTATTAGGAAAATTTTATAATATTATATTTACCCTTAATTACCCAATTTACCTTTTACTATGGTAAATAAAATTTACCGTTGTTACTATTCATAAAGCCCAAAAATAAAAAAGTGGTATATTAATATAATTTGGACCCATTGATTCCAAATATGGAATCCATTTTTCCAAATTCAATACACATAAGTTACTTAAATTAAATTAAAATTAATCCCATTGTCGAAAGAAAACGGGTTTTTGTTTAAAACATTGCAAAAGATTGAATTTATTTAACCTACGAATTCAATGTAAAATAAAGGATAATGACATAAATTATATTAAATGGTAAAAATATATTCTATTTATACTTTTAACCCATTCAATGTTATAATTTAATCACATAAGTTGTTACGATGAAAAAGTTGTTTTTAATTAAAATATAGAGTGTTTTTATTATTCATTAAAATATGAAAGTTATCATAAAAATATCAAAACTTTATCCAATGTAAATTTTTATATCCTGATTCAAAATAAGAAGTTTATTTTGTAAAATTGAACTTATAAACATGTCAAAAACTATATTTAAAGTGGGTGTTCCATCAAAAGGAGGAAAAACTGCATTTTTTGAAAAATACTTATTTTACCCGAAAAATTTATTTTGTTCTTATACCATGTTCTAGAAAATGTGTAAGATGAATAATAATGTTATAAAATTCAAAATTTAGTTAATACTATTCATAACGGCTAGTTCATAATAATATTATAATAATATATCGTTGTTTATTAAAACCTGGTATTGCGAACAACACACGCTATCGAGGAAGGTCTTTATTGTGTGTAATGCAAGCCAAGTCAAGGCTGAGTGTAGTGAAGGCTCTGTTTGGTGTTGCGTATAACATAATCAAAACTTATTTCATTTATGCATTAAACAAAATCTATACATAATGTTTCGTAGAATAGTTTCTACAAAACTAACTTGAAATTGTGTGTAACGCGAGCCAAGAATAGTGTTGCGTATACTCCAAGAAAATACGGTGTTGCGTATATCACAAGCTAATTTTGGTGTAGCGTACAACACAAGACATTAAAAAGAATATTTTTCATAAAATCTCAGGGTGTTACATTCTACCCCCCTTAAAATGAATTTCACCCTCGAAATTCGTCGGGGTTATAAATGGTTTATTACACGAGAGTTTCTTTCATAGAAACCCACATCGTAAAAAGGAATACTAAAACTTAATTTTAAACATGAACGTTAGAAACATAACGGATACCCAAATAACTCATCACTGGGTTTCCACATAGGATAAAATAGGTGAAAATATGGATATGGAGTAAAAATATAACCATCATGTTCTGATGGAGAGTGGTAGAGAACATGGCTATGAAAAAACCATCAATCACAAAGCCATAAATTTGTGATGATCTAAGGTACCATCTGATTCATCGGATATAAGAGCACTAGGACAACATTTTTGGTTTTCAATATCATTTCCCTAAAGTTGAAAATTTTGAATTCGAAGAAATACTTGCTTGATTTTGGTACAATCTCACTATTGTTCGTGCTTTGAACAATTTCCACTTCATCTCTTAAAGAAATGAAGTTGAATTTGTTATTCGTGAAGTGTTAACAGATCATGTGATAGAATGATGGGTCATTCCATCTGTTTCAAACAAAAAGTTAGAAAAATTTATAACATATAATTCCATCTATGGTGAGGTTAATCATATATGATTCCAAAAATGAACTTATACTTCATATATCATACCGCTTAATAAAATAAAACTAGTTTCTACTAACCAAGGAATTCTTGTAGGCTAGTGGTATGCGATAAAGGCCAGTCGTACTTCAGTTGTGGGTTCGATTCCCACATCCTTGTCCGACGCGATGGGTTGTTGCACGTCCTGCAGGTTGTTCTTTTTCTAAAACTACATTACTATAACATCCCATCAATAATATCTAAAAATTTCTATCCTTAAACAATACTAACTTATGTCCAACATAATCCATTCCAATCTTTAGGCTTATCTAAAATACTTCGGTCTAAGCTCATAGTATAAAGAAAATGATTACTTGAAATGTCATCAACCAAGCATGTGAATACAATCATTTATCCCCCATATATCTTGTTGGTCACATTCCAATAATGTGAATACCTTAATCATGTATTCTCTTGAAAAATGAATACCCATTAAAACTTAGTAAAAACATGAATGCTTCCAAAAGTTAACTCTTTCCGCATACCAAAATCCAAAAATTCTATATACTCAAACCATGATATAACCTTCTCCTTATATCAGTCATGAGCTCATGAATACTATCAAACATTTAATTTTCTCCTTATCCCTTCATTATGCGCATATCATCTACTTTCCAAAAATATCTGAATAACCTTTCATGGTTACTGGTACCATTCATCATACACTTTCAAAACTTAAGGAAAGACAAAATTATAACAATCCATAGATGTCTCTTTATTTCATAGTACCATGAGATTACTTATACAACATTACACTTGATAAACATGTAATCATTCCACTACCTTCTTAAACCATTGACCGAGCTTCAACAATTATTTCATCTCACATATCATTTGTAGTCTCTTCATCATAATATACATAAATACTACCCATACGACCATACTGATTCTCTTCATGAGACTTTCCCTTAGGGAATTGGTTTGCATAATGCCCGTACATTCCACATTTAAAACATTTAACCATTGTCGATGTCGTAGCAATACCATTTTCCTCATCCATGGTGTTAACTGAACCTTTTCCTTTTCACTTACTGGATTTGTGTCCTTTTCCACACCCAAAGCATCTTCCAGTTCCTTTGAAACATTATCCTTGATGCCTCTTCCCACATTATTTACATAGGGGAAATTGAACTTTCTTTCCTCTATGATCACCATGAAACTCTATCTTTCTCTTATTAGCCGAGTTAGGAAACTTACCAAATTTGAGTTTATTGATCATATTATGAGATTCTGATTCGGCATAATAATGATGTTTGGACTTCCAAATCCCATTTCATTTGGTTTCTCGTGAAGAATATCATTCCATTTTCCATCATATCCTCCATTATCATGAATCATCTTGTTTCCAGCTATTTTCTAAAACCGAAAAAGAATAGTGTGAGAGACAAAAATCATAATCAAGGGGGAGTAAATTCAATATCTAACATCTTATGTTTAATCTAATATCGTTACAATAATTCTAGGACTATAACCTATACTTATACTTAACCTTAGAGACATCCCTATACACACCTTAGAAATATCTCTAGGGATCTCACTAAAGTTTTAGCATCCTAGTTTCCAAAGGTTGACTAAACCTTTCCTCTAATACCAATTGTAGAGACCCGAATCTTGACGTACATAGATGTTTCATTACTTTTGTGGAATACTTAATACATAACAAAAACAAACACACAAGGACCGTAATAGTTTAGTGTCTTTGGAAACTTGGAACGTAATCTTCTAATCGTGGTGAAAGATCTTCAACATCTCCCATAATGATCTTACACTTTTTGTTTCCTTACCTAAAACCTTTCTTTTAATCCTGGGGGGAAATAAAACATAAAAAGGGTGAGCTCAAATGCTCAGTAAGGGTAACAATGGATAAAATAAAACATACCATATACATTTGAACTTAAAAAACATGAACATAATGTTTAAACATCAAAATCTTGAGCAACGACATAAAACATGGAAGTACATAAGGCATAGATCATATTGGAACATAAATCATGATAAAATATCATGGGAATAAAACATGTAATTGTGAAATCCATTAAGCACATGTAATTATTTCCATAGTAGCCAAGGCATTGCTTCCAAGACCATCTTAGTGGACAAGGTCCCTTTCTAAATCGAGTTCACTCCTCGTTCCAGTCCTGTAATACTGAACCGGATTAACTTACCGTTCCAGCCATGTCTATCTCATGAGATATAAATCATTACCCAATGCATTGTAGGGAGATATAGGTCCCACCCATCTCATAATTAAATCATTCTTACTTGTGCCACAAAATAAACATACACCATTCATAAAAACCCAATAAATAAAATGGGTCTCATAAACATCATCCCATCATCACATAATCCATATAAAAGAAATGGATATCATTTCATAATAAGAAAAGTGAAACCATGTAAATCATAGAGACATTATACTTGAAACATACACATATGAAATAATGTCATCTTAGATGAAAAATGGTTTTGATAAAACACTTGAAATGAATTCTTGAGGAAAATATCCTTTTTTCTTCAAAATCATTTTATTTTCACAAAATGTCTTGCAAATTTAAAAGAAAAGGATTTTGTTTAAAATAGTCATGAAATATTTTGGAGGAAGCTTCATGAAAATAAGGCTTTATAAAACCGTAAAAATCCTTTCAAGCCGTATACGTTAAAAAACATTCTTCTCGTACTTTTTTCGGAAAAGTCAAAAAGTACCTTGTAGGGTAAATAAAAGAAAGATTCCTTCCATACCATTGGGTAAAAGTCAAAATGGGTAAAAAGGACTTTAAACATACATGAAACAATTTTTAGGAAACATGTACATGGATGGTAACAATAACCCCAGTAAATACTTAGGAATAAACAATCTCGGATAAGAACGAGATTGGAATAGTTATCCCTTACCTTAGGTCTGATATGCTTCGTATGGATCTGAACCTCCTGTATAATGATTTAAATAATTTCATTGACTTATTAAATAATCATATTCATTGTTATGATATCATATATGTTTCACTTATGACTTTATATTAACCTTTCTTTTGTAAATTCCATGTTAAAGTATCGTTTTGTGTAAAATCATTTCATTTATCGTATGTGTTTCGACTTGTCGTTGTTGATATTATTACATATATCCTGATTTAAATAATTCCATAATGTAAAACATGATTTATATATAATATATATTCATCATATACATATATATTATAGATATATAAAAGGAATGAAATACACCGTTCATGGAGATGGTAGTCCGTACGTATGCATGAACGCTGTTTTCGTTTCCTTATTGAATTGAATGGAATTAAGTAGATTAAATATATATATATATATATATGTATACATAAATCCAGTAGCTTAATTATGTCATATATTTTATTATTATTCATTATATATACTTTATAATCATTCTTGAATGGTTAATCATTGAAAATGAATCTCATCGCATTCGTGGAGATGGTAGTCCGTACGTACGCACAAGCGATGATATCATTCCCATGATCGTGGAATTGTATTGAAGTGTATGTATAATATTACAGAATCAATATAACTTTAAAATAACCATATATAGTTATTTATTTACACCATTATACCCATCCATGTAAGGTGGTGGAGGAAAATAGATTACACAACGGCGTGGAGACGGTATTCCGTACGTACGCACGCGCGGTGATTTCATTTTCCATAGGATGGATATATGGTGAAATAGGGTTGTTTCATACTTATAATAACATATCAGTACATTAGTGATAATTATGTTATTACTTAATAATGAAACAACTAAAGAATAATAAGTGGAAGAAGAAATAAATTTGAAAGAATCGTTAACGGACATTACCTCTTCTTTGAAGCGCCTCTTTGAGACCTCCTTTTAGGGCACTAAAATTGGTCTTTGAAGAATAACAGAACCTCTAGGATGTTTCTAGGAAGTGGAGAAGAGAATTTTTCAGGGTTTTTCTGATATTGAAGGCTCAAAGTGGTGTGAGAAAGAGAGGGAGGAGGTTCCCTTTTATAAGGGAGGAGAGGGGCACCTTTGGAAATATAAGAAATATTAGTTTATATTAAATCCCAACCCCACTTAAAAACTTCCAAAATGACTCATATTCAAATATTAGATGAGATAGGGTTGTAATATCATCAAAAAAGAAAATTTATACATGTTAGGAATTTATTTTAATCATTATCAACTTTATTTATCCTTATTTAATAAATTTAATTTTATTTGTGGTAATAACATTCTAAATTTTAAATTATAACAAATAATTACTTATTTGTTGTGAATTGTCCATAATTGGATAATTTATAACATTTTAGACCATATAAATTTAAATTTATAATTTTTAAATATTTTTGTGATTTTTAAACAATTTTATAATATGTTATTTTTATAAAATAACAATAGTGTCAATTTTGACACTATTCATTTATTTGAATTTAAATAAAATATATAAAGAAGATATGTTCAAACTAAAAGCTTTAATAGATTCATAAAAGGTCATATGTATCTAGAAAATTAGTGGAGCACATTAAATAGTTCATATAATATTTATTTTATTATTTTTAAAACCATTTATTTGGTTTATCTCTTAATAAAATAATTACTACAACATTTTTGTATAATTATTTAATATACTTATTTTATGCATAAAATTAAAATTAAATCCTATGATGAAGATAAATCTATTACCGTTCACAATAATAATTTTAATCGAATTTATCATCTTAAAATCACAATATTTAAATTGTTATATTTATTAAATTATGAAGGTGACAACTTTGGCATCATTTAAAAAATAATAATATAAGTGTCATGATCACCTTAATAAGGATCCAAATGGTCAAAAATTCGGCCAGTGGATGATTAGGGTTTATATATACACTATTAATAAGTTTTGTTCAGATTTTTGGGCCTTTTGATATGTATTACTATTTCAATAAAAACTATATTATTGATTTTTCACTAAATAAATAATTTCTGCATCATTAATGTATAAGATAATAAGGTAATTAAATAACTCTTAAAAATTAAAAATAAATTACCATGACAAAGAAAAAAAATTTATCTTTAAAATTAGTATTTATAACCGAATTTATATTCTCTATAAACTTATATTAAAAATACTTTAATTATTAAAGTTGAGTGAGACATATTTCACTTTCCTTTAAATAAAATAAACTAAAGGTCTTAATCACCTCCAAGTGGGTTCTAATGGATTCCATTTAAACCCAAATATGACTTAGGACAAATTATAATCATCCAATTGTATTAATACAAGTATTAGGAAAATTTTATAATATTATATTTACCCTTAATTACCCAATTTACCTTTTACTATGGTAAATAAAATTTACCGTTGTTACTATTCATAAAGCCCAAAAATAAAAATTGGTCTATTAATATAATTTGAACCCACTGATTCCATATATGGAATCCATTTTTCCAAATTCAATACACATAAGTTGTAGAAATTAAATTAAAATTAATCCCGTTGTCGAAAGAAAACAAGTTTTTGTTTAAAACATTGCAAAAGATTGAATTTATTTAACCTACGAATTCAACGTAAAATCAAGGTTAATGACATACATTATATTAAATGGTAAAAATATATTCTATTTATACTTTTAAACCATTCAATATTATAATTTAATCACATAAGTTGTTATGATGAAAAAATTTGTTTTTAATTAAAATATAGTGTGTTTTTACTATTCATTAAAATATGAAAGTTATCAGAAAAATATCAAAACTTTATCCAATGTAAATTTTTATATCCTGATTCAAAATAAGAATTTTATTTTGTAAAATTTAACTTATAAACATGTCAAAAACTATATTTAAAGTGGGTGTGCCATCAAAAGGCGGCAAAACTGCATTTTTTGAAAAATACTTATTTTACACGAAAATTTTATTTTGTTCTTATACCATGTTCTAGAAAATGTGTAAGATGAATAATAATGTTATAAAATTCAAAATTTATTTAATACTATTCATAACAGCTAGTTCATAATAATATTATAATAATATATCGTTGTTTAGTAAAACCTGGTATTGCGTACAACACACACTATCGAGGAAGGTCTTTATTGTGTGTAATGCAAGACAAGTTAGGGATGCGTGTAGTGAAAGCTCTGTTTGGTGTTGCGTATAACATAATCAAAACTTATTTCATTTATACATTAAAAAAATCCATACATAATGTTGCGTAGAATAGTTTCTACAAAACGAACTTGAAATTGTGTGTAACGCGAGCCAAGAATAGTGTTGTGTATACTACAAGAAAATACGGTGTTGCGTATATCACAAGCTAATTTTGGTGTAGAGTACAACACAAGACATTAAAAAGAATATTTTTCATAAAATCTCAGGGTGTTACAGGGCTTCATAAAGATATTGTAAACATAAATATAAACCATCCAAAGAAAGAATAATGATGATATCATTGGATCATATCACTATTAAAACATAAACAACACCAAAGTTTGTTATCGATGATGAATATAAATTCCATAAAAATATCATTAAACACACTTGAGGAAAATATCAATTTCATTTTGAAATCACATTTTAAAATATAAAAATTTCCCAAATATTAAAGAAATAATTTTCTTTGAAAATAAAATTGAAATTTTTTAAAGGAATCTTCAAATAATTGAGTGGTTATAATGGTAGAAAATTTTGTTTATGTCATGTATGTTAAAACAAATATTTCGTTCACATTTTTGGTAAAAAGTCAAAAGTATGTTTTTTGAAAAAAAACAGGAATATTCTTTTTAAAAAACTATAAAAATACAGTAATGGTTAAAAATTAATTTAAATAATAATATTATAATATTATAATAATTTTTTAAAATATTTCTAGAAAACATGGATTTGAAATAAAAAATATTTTTGACAAAAGAGAGAAATAGAGTCTGATTTTCTTAAATAAAATTTTCTCAATAATTTTAAGTACCAAAGGTAAAAAAGGTAATATTACTTAAAAAATTGAATAATAAACATATTATAAGAAAATTCATGAATTCCTTGAGAGATGCGTCATAATATTTCATCATTGGAAACTTAATCATAAACAATCTTGATAAATTATGAGATTGAAATCGTAAAACCCTTACCACTTTGGTAACTTTTGAATCCTAACAAAAATAAAATAAATAACTTCAAATGAAACTTAAAATATCATGAAGATAAATATATTCATTATATAACATATCAAAGGTTTATTATGTACACCACATAAAATAAATAAGCAGTGAATATGGAATATGTCTCATTAAAGTAAAAGTGAGATGAGAAACCCTTACCTCAAGTCTCAACTTTTTTTATACAGGTTAAAACCTTCTATATAATAAATATAGGTTTATTATAAATATATTAAATAACCATAATAATATATATCATACATATATTATTTACTTATTTCCTTTTATTACCCTTTTATTAACAATTCCTTGTTAAAATCACGTTTTGGGTAATAACTGCTTCATTTTTCATGTATGTTTTGGTTTGGTATTTTTGATCAATTTACCTTTATAATGGTTACATAATCTCTAGAATTTTAACCATGATATAAATATCATATATCTTCATTATATATGTATTTAGATTCATCCATAAAATTTATAGATAGAAAATGAATTACATTGTTCATAGAGACAATAGGTCATACGTACGCATGAACATTGATTCCATTTTCTCAAAATATGGAATGAAGGAAAGGTAAATAATATATCACCATTACATAATAATTTATATGTCATATATATAATATATAGTCATTAAATATATCATTATTTTCATCCATGTCAAAATAAAATAAAAAACAAATCACATCGCTTTGTGGAGGCGGTAGTCCACACGTACGCATGAATAATGTTATCATTTTACAATAGTTTGGAAGGTAAGAATGTAGGTGTGATATTATAATTACAAGATTATAAATATTTTATAAATATAATATATAAATATTAAATCCATATTTATTTCCATTCATGAGAGGCTGTGATGGAAAATAAATCACATTGGCTCGCGATGCGGTAGTCTGTCGTACACACGATCGACGGTTTAGTTTCCCATTTGATGGAAGAGGAGATGGATATATGTAATTTAATAAACATAATAAAATATTATTATATTTTATATAATTTTTTTATTATATTTTAAATATTAATACATGAATTAATGTGTGAATAAGTAAAAAAGAAAGGGCATAGTGAAGACAATTACCTTCGCTTAGAACAACCTCCTTTGGATCTCTTATTAAGGACACTAGGGTTGGTATTTTCTTAATACCAGTAGATCTATAACATGTAAAAGGATATTTGGGAGTTATTTTTCAAGTTTTTGTTTATCCAAATGGCTTATGAAATGTGAATAAGTGAGGTAGGTGGTGGCCTTTTATAACTGAGGAGGAATGGCAATTTTGTAAATACCTAAAACTATTACATAATGGGACACCACTCTCAACCCAAGTGCCTCCAAAACTAATAAATAATGGATTTTAGTGAATATATGTTTAATACACGCCCACAACACAAAAAAAAATATGTGTTTTAAACATTTTGTTCGTTAACATATAAGTTTACTTTTACCATTTTTTTCACCACGGTAAATAGTTCTTTATTTATTTACCTAGATAATTTATCTTTTAAGACTAAAAATTAAAGATCCTTATTATATAATTTTGATACAAGGATTATAAATATTAAATCCAATTTATCAAATAAAATTCCTATATGTTTTAAAAAATAATTTTAACACAATCACATGTAACACACAAAACTCTGTTTTAACATTAATTGCGATAATTAATTTTATTGTTTTTATTATTCATTATGACCAGAAATTATATTTAAATTATTAAATAATATTAATTATCCTAATTAAAAATATTTAATACATTTTAATAAATTCAATTCATATAATTATAATAATTTAATTTTAAATTAAACCTACAGATGCGATGAAAAAGCAGTTTTCCAAAGAAAAGTTTTTCATAAGTATAAAAGGATTTTATATAAAATTTGAACATAAAAGTGATTAGAATGAACTAAATTGGATTATTAATAATATTATTGAACTTATGTTTCTTTTGAAACCTTTTTAAAACAAAATGAAACATTATAAATGAATTAACAAAATGGTAATATTTAATAAAAATCAGTATTTTTCACTATCATCAAAAATTAATATTTTCATAAAATTGTCAAAAATTAACTCTAAGATATTTTGAAATTATTATTTTAAATTTTATTTTATTTTTTTCAAATAAAATTTCTAAAATTGGAAAAAATTATTTTTAAAATAACTGTACAGAACAAGATGAAACTGTTTTTTTAATACATTTTTTAAACATAAAAAAGGATCTATTTTTATCCAATGATTATAAAAAATATTATATGATGATAAAAAAATTTATTGAATAATTAATATATAAATTTCATTAAAATCATTCACCTATAGTGATTAATTTAATTTATTAATATAGAAACACTTCATGCGTATAAAAACATTTTTTTTTAAAAACATTATATTAATTTTAAATGATTTTTCTCTTAATTTATAATCAATTGATAAGAAATTAATTTATTTTATTTATTTTTAGACCATATAATATTCATTATTTAGTTTTTCTTATTCATACTTTCCAATTTAATGGCTATTTTATAACGTTTAGGTTTAAATAATAATATTAATAGAATATCATATTTTATTGTGTTAAGTAGATGTCGGGTTCTCTCCCCTCCCCTCCCGATGACCTAGATCCATGATTTCGGGATCTTCTCCCCCCTCCCTATCGAAGGGGGGGGGGGTTTCTCATCTGTTTCCACCTCATAGGGATGACCCTTTGTCTTACCTTGGCTCTTCCCCACCCCTTCCTAAAATCTCTATCTCCCTGAAAGTTCTGGTTCTATTCCGAGAGGTGCCCTAGTTATCTCTGTTCCCAACAGAGCTAAACAGTGTTGCGGATCTGTGCAAGTATACCTTGGTCACTCTTTTTCTCCCTCATTGACCTTTGGTGGAATCATTTGTGCAGGTCAACTCAAAATCTTGGGAGCTGCAGGAGCGTGCGGTTCTCGGGTTA
Organism: Viscum album; assembly: GCA_963277665.1. Classification (NCBI taxonomy): domain Eukaryota; kingdom Viridiplantae; phylum Streptophyta; class Magnoliopsida; order Santalales; family Viscaceae; genus Viscum; species Viscum album. Next base: position 370,713,278 of record OY728146.1, read on the forward strand.
CTTGATCGGAGATATATTATGGTTCGTTTTGGATCGGAGGAGGATATGATTATCGCCTGGTCCAGAGCTCCTAGAAGGTGTGGTGATTCCTCATTTTATTTTTTCCGATGGAGTTTTGAATTTCATATGAAGTGTGATCCTTCTTCGATCGCAACATGGGTAAGTCTCCCTGGCCTCCCTCTTTCTTTTCAAAATCTTTTGATTCTCGGTGCGATTGGAAATATGATTGGACGATATCTTTATTCTGATCAAAGAACTGAATCTGTGTCTCATCCAATTTTTCCACGGATATATATTGAGGTCAACGTTGTGAGGCCTCTTGTGGGTTGTGTTTGGATTACTGATGATAAGGAGTTCAGATGGATGCAAGAGGTTGTCTTTGATTCATGGATGAAATTTTGTGTTAAGTGTAGAAGATTTGGGCATCGGGAGGTTGTTTGTCACAGTGGAGGCCTGAGTGTTAACTCGTAGGTGATGGAAAGGAAAAGTGGAGATGAATGGGTGGTGTGTGATGTTGTGATGCTGGCTTAGGCGGTTGTGAAAGATGGTCGTGTGGATGGGGCTAAGAGTACCCCTATGGACTTGCTGTGTGCATCAGACATGTAGGCTCATCTGGGTAGGAAAACAGGCTGGACTCTTCTTGCACTGCAGCTGATTTGGCTAAATTGCAACCTAATGGAAATGCAGAGAGGGAGATGAGGCAGGCCCTTCTTGCTAATGTGTTGGGCTTTGTAGGTGGTTTGAATATGATGTTGGTGCCTTTGAACCCATCAGTGATGCAAGTATTTGACAGATTGAAGGGTGCTCTTAGAGTGGAGTCCTAGTCTGCGGTGGAAGGTGAATGCCATCTGCAGCCAGCTCCTTCCTTGGAGGAGCATTTTTCCACTATGGAGGGTGATCAGGAGGCTACGAACAGGAGCCCAATTTTTTATGGTGGAACTTTGAGCTTCAATCGTTCTAGAAATCTAGTTCATGAGAACATGACAATGGCGATAGAGTGTTCTATCTCGCAGGATGGTGTCACCAAAAATGTAGGTGTTGTGGAGGAGGAAACAGAGAAGGAGTCCTCTATTGGCCCTGGTTCTATGAAGTAGTTTGTTGATGGAAGTGGTGTGTGGGTGAAGTGTTCAACCGGGTTCCAGCCACGACCTGTGAAGCAGGTGGCCAATATTGATCTTGGTAACCGATTTCATGGTTTGGTGATGGATGAATTGGCTTTGTACCAAGATGGAGGTGTTTCTTTGGGTGACAAGTCTTGTAAGGGCAAGCCAATGCAGGCCCAAGTGTTGATGTTATATCATTGCAAGGGCGGGAAGATGTTAATGAAGCTATGGATATTTCAATTAATGAAGATGTAAGTGCTCCTCTGGAGGTTGTAGTTGGAGGTGCTATTGTGAATAAAGGGATACATTATGGCCATGAGAATGATGGTCAATCAAAATTTCTTTCCATTCTTGACACTAACAGCCAATCTCAGCAGGAACAGGATTTGGAGGAGGGTTACCGTGAAGTCCGCATTTCTGAATAATGGGGGGATTGTCTTGATAGTGATAAGTAAAATGATGATGGCATGGTTCGGGATTCCTACAATGATGTCGTCCAGGGTGGGAATAAAAAGGTGTCTGAGAATGAGGAAGTGATGACAGCCCCACCATAAATAAGGACGAGGAGGGAATACTCTTATCTGCCAAAGCCAATGCCCACCAATTCTTCTATCGGGATGGAAGTATGGGTTATGCAGTCTTCTACAACATTTCTCTCTTTGGAGAAGTTAAATATTAGAAGGAAGTACGCCAAGGTTTTGAAGCACCGTGATAGTTCAGAGTGGGAATCAGCTACTACAGAGGAATCAATCTACAATGGGTATAGTGACGGGTCTGACTACTATGATTTGTAATTGTCCTTTCACTTCATTTTTTTACTTGTTGCACGTTTCTTTTCTTTAATAAATGGTCAGAGGCTTCACCTCTGACTGAGCCTTTCTGGTATTAATAGAATATTGTGGTTTGCTAAAACTCAATTTTGTGTGTAATGAAATCTATCTAAGAAACTAAATTTATTTGAAAAATATATATTTCATAAAATATAGAGCTTTCAAATTCCCCCACCCCCTCAATAAATTGTTTCCTCATAATTTTAACTTGTTCTGATTGGGTTTTACATTTAAAAATTTCTTTGTGGAAATCCCACATCATAAAAAGTGAAAATAAAACTTCATCTTGAAAAGAGGGAAATGAAATTATGAAGATCATCTAGGATGACACATAACTAGGTTTAAAATAGGATAGAATTAGGGGGAAGTGAAAATATAGACATGGAAGAGAAAAATAACACCCAAATACTAATATATAGTGATAGATAACATGGTTATGAGAAATTTGACTACCAAAAACCCATAAATATGTGATGTGTTAAAAGAATATCGATTCATCAGAAATGAAAATAAAAAAGATACCATTTTTTATAAAGATCCTTTTACTAAGGTTGATTTAATTTTTACTATCATGGTAGAAAATATTATAAAATATAATTACTTGATTTATTTTCATTTTATAAGCACAATTTCTTTATTTGGTTGTTCTTAAATCAATTTATACCCCATCTCTTACTCTAAGAATTAAATATAAATTTCTAAAGTAATAACAGATCATAAGATCCATACAAGAATGATAATTTTTTATTTATATCTATACTTATCATCAAAACTTAAATGGTTAGAACAAGTTATCCAATATGGATAAATCTTCATATGGTGAAATAATATATTATTCTCTCAAACCTCATCCAATTTTCAACTAAAATAATTTCATAAATGGTTAACCTTAAGACATTTCCAAAATATTTCTGACCAAAATTAAATCCCAAAGATTGGAATGACTTGATCTCACGTCCTTCCATGATCAACTTAACAATTATCTTGAAATAATTTTAATCAATCATAAGTCTCATACCAAAATGTATATACCCTATTCATTTTATAAAATAAATCAATAATAAAATCAGATATTCTCCCAAAACAGGATTCACCCTTTATTCCTTAAATTTTATCCTATATTAGACAAAAAAACATTTACATGGGATGATTGGGTTCATCCTTGCACTAATAGATGATTATATGTTGGTTTAGAATATCAAATGTGATTTAATTATTCCAAAATCTATGTAGAGGGAGATAATAAATGCTTAGAATCACATCAAATTTCATTAAAGGATAAATAATAATATTTTCATAGGGATTATTCATAAAAACATCGACATGAAATTCAAAACACTGGAGTGGAGAATAATCATTCCCTAATTATCACGATTCACTTAATTTTTTGTGATTTCATAAAATTTCCCTTTTCTCTATTGTCTTCAGTTATTTTCATGGATTGTTATCCTAATTAGCCCTTTTATTATGGCATTGATTCACATAATTCCAAAACTTATTGCATATATAGCACTAAAGTGTGGGTGGTGTATTCTGTTGAACCCTCTCTTCATTTATTTCATTAACTAGATTCTTCACATTACTTCGACATTGTTTTTCTCGATGGTTAGGTTTCCCACACTTAAAAAATATTAATTTTCCTCTTAGTCATTCACTAGAGTGTTCCTTCCCACATTTTTTGAAAGTATGAGGTTGAAATTCTTTCATCTATCCTTGTGATATGCCACTAGAGATTCCATGAGACTCCATATTCTTTTTCTTATCTCCAAAACCATTGGGGTTTCTAGATTTTATTTCCACTTCGAGTTCACATTGAAAATTTTATTCACATGTTCAAAAGTTCCCTATACCTGATACCTTTTGAATATTTGGTTTTAAACCTCTAAATAATCGATTAATTTTTCTTTCAAGGCTAATTATTAAACCAGAATCATACCTTGAAAATCTTTTAAAAAAAATTAGGCATGTGTTGTCTCAAAAATACTCTGTGAATCTTATTAATTCTTATACTCACAAATATCTTTATTTTCTTTACTAATGAAATTACTTTAAGTGATTTTTTGGAATATATTTCTTGAGAAATTTATCTTATTTATGGGTTAAATTTTTTGTCTTATGTATTTTGGATGTGTTTGTAAGTAATCTGGAAAAATTGTTTATACCCTACATTTATAAGTGAAATGTATGGTTTAGGAACCCTGTGTTTGGAATAAAATGTATAGATCATGAATCCTACACTGTTGGAAAATTCTGAATTGACAACCCTATATTTTAAAGAAATCCTAAGTTTGAGGAACAGACATATGGTTCACTAACCCTACTTTTGTAATCAACCCTACATTGTAAACCATATTTTTGGATTTTATCGCTATGCAGAGAAACCCTAATTTTGACTTGGTCAACAATGGAGTTCTAAATATAATATATTTTCTTCATTTTCTATAATGGTCTCTTATAAATTAGATATCTCATTAAACATGATTTATGACTGATTTAGAGGATCATATTTTATGGATTAAATCATTCTTACTTCTAAGGTAGTTGAAAATTTCTTTTGAATGTTTAAAATTTAAATAATCACAGTTTATCTGGTGATATTCTTGGATCTATTCAAACTAAAAGAAATCCATGTTTCTCTTGTTAAATACCAAGAGTGATTTTATTTTACATATTGGTGGTGTATTTTTGAATATGGAACTATTCCTAAAAGTAAAATAATAAATTTATCTGTTTTTCTGAAAGAGCTACACTTTGGAGACATACATGCTTCAACCTTGTGTTGTCGAAACTATTGATCTACTATTACTTTTACTATTTTTCTATTTCTATTTTTATTTAAGATCACTTGAAACTATGATCTCTTTAAAGATATTATTTCTTGAAGACTTTTATATTTGAAGGAGAAGATCTATTTTCTATAGGTTTCTATTGTGACTATGAACAATAATCTATTTTTTGCAAACAAAATAAATTACTATTGATTTACTAGAGTATCATTTTCTCAAACTCTGACATGGTGGAGTGTTAGATTCTCAGACTAAGATGTGTATATTTTGGTTCCCTATAAAAAAACAAGAAGTCCCAATAAAATCCTTTTTGTAAATTTTTCAATTGAATATAATCATTCATTAAGGTCTTGTGATAAGAGGACATGTCTAGTGAAAATAATTAATCTCGCTAAGAGAGTGTTAGTGGAGTGAACTAGGGGAACTTTTTTACCCGGGCCACTATAATAATTTTTGCATTCTTATTATCTATTTTTCCTCTACTAAACTTACTTAAAAAATAGAACATTATATACCTTCATAAATCTAAAATAGGGATAAAATTTTGAATCCATATAGATAATTAAAAAGACACAATTCACCCCCACCCTCTTATGTATCCTTGTATTATCTCGGCCTAACAGTTGTTATCAAAGGAGTGATTTTTGAAGAAGATAGATATGTTATAGCATTCTCAAGTAAAATTTCTATATAAAGATAGATGTCAATGATAGAACTAAAATAAGTTATATTAATGATCCATGCTCCCTGCTTTAATTGTGATACCTACAAATGATAGAAATATTACATAATTATTTATTTGAAAAATCTTGTATTCAAAGTTTACATGAATATTTTCACTCCATATAAAATCCCTGAAAAATCAAAAACATGAGGTGCCACTAAATAAGTCGAGTATGATGTCAATTCAAGAGAAATGGATACTATTATATGTAGACTTGGTATAGATAAATTCAATCGATTGTATCAATGTTCTATAGCCTATGATATTTGGAAAACTATTGATGTTTTCTATAAGGGAACAGACAATATCATATAATTAAGTTACTTTTTCCTAAAATGGTAATTTGAAACTTTCAGAATGTACGACGGTGAAAGAATCACTAATATGAATGGAATATTGATTGAAATAGTCCATGGTGTTTCTACTATAGGAACTTTAATTTCACAATTAGATCGGGAATTTAAAGTACTTAGAGTTTTACCCTCTAAGTGGAATGGAATATATGTTGCTATACGACAATCCACACCAGTTAAAATTTTGACAATGAAATAATTGATTTGAAATCTAGTGATTTATGAAGAAAAAAATGAAAAATGAAGATGAATACCATAAGATGATAAAAAAGGGAAAATAAAAACCTTAAAGTTACTACTCAGATACATGAAAAGAAATCAAAATAATATTTTTCATTATCAAATGATTCATAATGTTCAAATTCTAAAATAGAACTCGCTGAACTAGTTATAAGATTTAACAGATTTTATAATGAGAAGATAGGCTTTAAGAAGTCCTTCAAGAAATATGATTGAGGATCTAAATAAGTATGATTATATGAATGTAAGATGATGGTTCATATCAGACCTGATTTTCAATAGTTAAAGTAAGAAAATAGAAATATAGAGAATAATGAAAGGAAAAAATCATATGATAACTAATTATGAGCGAAAAGTAAAAAAGAAAGGATGGATACTTGGAGTATATCTGAAGAATCCAATAGTTTTTCTAAATATGACTTAGAAATAGAGTCAAAAATATAAAATAGAATATGTACTTTATGTCTAAGGAATAATATGAGGTATAATCCTATTATTATTTTGCTTCTAATTCTAAAATAAGGTCTAGCCAAAAATTATCTACTTACTACTCCATGATTGAATAAAGATATGGATATTAAGTAAAAAATCATAAATCCCTAAAAAAAATATTCAAAATTATATTTTAAGTGAAAAATATTCTATGTTATAATAGCACCAAGAATTAAAATAAAAAATTAACAAATCTACCTCAAACAGTGTTGTTCATGAAAATATAATAAAATAATTACAAGATAAAATGGAATCATTCAAAAGTGTTACTAGAATATTAACTAAAGGAGAATAATCTTTAAATTATATTCTTGGAAACAATGTTCATAAAAAGGTAAAATATGGAATATGAATCAACAAATAAAAATAAAAATTATATAGAAATTACCTAGTTCTAAAAATAAAAAACATATCAAGAGTAACCTATTTTTATTGTTGAATTAAGGAACATTATTCTAATTAATACTAATTAATAAATCCCTATATTGATTTAATTAAAAAAGATTTTATTTACATAAATATGTCTAAAGCGTGTACTATAATTTTTTAGAAAAATAAGAAAAATTTAGTTACCCATATCTTTACTTATTGACATGACTGTACCCAACAAAATATAGGTACCAAAATAAACTTTTGGTTAAATTTTTTGTAAGAAAAAGGCCATAGAAACAAAAATGTTCCATGGTCTATGGATAGTGTCTATTGAAGACACATGAGTGGAGAATCTTCCAATTTTCACACATTAGAAAAATTAGATGGAGGACTGGTTACCTTTAGTGATAATACAAAATTTAAAATAGTTGGAGTTAATTCTATTGTAGATCCCAAATCAATTTCGATCAACAAAGTACTATATGTTCAAGGGTTAAAACACAATTGGATAAGTATCTCTAAACTCTATGATTATAGCTTTTATGTTAATTTCTCCGATAATTCCTTCCATATTTTTAAATATAAATTTCTTAAATTTAGATCACCCAGAACTGAAAATTTTTATACCTTGGATCTTAATTATTTGTGTAAAAAAAGTGAATTGTTTAACTATTGACACAAATGCATAATAGATTTGGAATAGGAGAACTGGACATTTTAATGTAATTAATTTATATAAATTTTCTAAGAAACACTTAGTTTCAGATTTTCCTAGTCTTAAATTTGATAAAGATAGATTCTATGATTCATGCCAAATTTTAAAGAAAAATAAGTAATCCTTAAAATCTATTAACAAAGTTTCTACAACCAAACAACTGGAACTTACCCACATAGATTTTTTTGGACCATCAAGAGTAGAAATTTTGGTTGGTCGATCATATTTTTATTTTATATTTGATGAATTTTCATGATTTATATGGGTTTATTTTCTAAAGCTTAAAATTGAGGTTTTCTATGTTTTTGAAAACTTTTGTAAAATTGTTCAAAACGAGAAATATTTTAAAATAATATCATTGAGAAGTCATCATGGTGGATAATTTGAGAATCAAGAGTTTAATTCTTTTATATTAGACTTATGTATTAAACATGACTTCTCTAAACTAATAATACCTCAACAAAATGGAATTATAGGAAGAAGAAATATGATTATTCAAGAAATTTAAAGAACTGTGTTAAATAAATATAGCATCCATACCTACTTTTGGGCAGAAGTTGTAAACATAGATTTTCATATCATGAAAGAAGTTTCAATAAGGCACCTTTTTTAAAAAACACCCTATGAACTATGGAATAATAGAAATACTAAGGTTAGATACTTTTAAGTGTTTGGATGAAAGGTGTATATCTTGAATACTAATAAAAACCTTGGTAAATTTGATCCAAATGATTATAAAGGAATATTTATAAGATATTATGCTACCTCTAAAGCTTATAGAGTGTATAATAAAAATTCAAGGATTTTTGAAGAATCTATTCATGTGAAGTTTGATGAAAGTGACCATTTTGATCACATGAAAAATCAAACAGATGAAGTTGTTGATTCTTTAGACAATATGAGACTTGAATCACCAAAAAATGATTTTGAAAATAAACTAGATGAAATTCAATCTAGTTTAGAATATCATGAAAATGATGAACCTGAAAGTGTATTTCTTAACCTAGCTACTTAAAGGATCATCCTTTAGAAACTATAATAAGAGATCTAAATATATATTTAAGAACTATAAGTAATGTAGGAATCCTAGTTGAATTTCCTTCCTTCTTATCTAAATTAGAACCTAAAATAATAAAGGAATCATTAGAAGATGAAAGTTTTCTAATGGATATTCATGAAGAACTTAACCAATTTAGTAGAAACAAATTTTTGGAGTTAGTTGACATACCATCTAATCATACAATAATAGGAACCAAATGGGTTTTTATAAATAAAAAAGATAAACAGGGAATAATTACTAGAAAAAAATCTATATTAGTATCTAAAGTATATAATTAGGAAGAAGGAATATATTATGATGAAATCATTTCACTTGTTTCTAGATTATAAGTAATTAGAATCCTTCTAGCTTATGTATCTTATATGAATTTCAAATTATACCATATGGATGTAAAATCATCTTTTCTAAATGGATATTTAATAAAGGAAGTTTATATTGAACAACCACCAGGTTTTGAAAATTCTCATCTACCAAATTCAGTTTTCAAACTTACTAAAGCTCGTTATGGAATTAAATAAGCACCTGGAGTTTGGTATAAAATATTAAGTTATTTTCTATTGAAAAATGGATTTTATATAAGATTAAAATATCATTATCTCTTTAAGAAAATAGTTTTTTCTAATATATTATTAGTATATATTTATGTAGAAATGTAATTTTTGGTTCAATGAATAAAAATATTTTTAATGATTTCTTAAATCTTATGCAAAAGGAATTTGAAATGAGTATGATGAGAGAATTAAATTTATTTTTTGGTTTTCAAATATATCAAAAATATTTTGGAAATTTTTTAAATCTAAGTAAATATATTATTGATTTATTGAAAAAAATGGACTAGAAAAAAGTAAGGATTGTGAAACTCTCATGTATACCAATATAAACCTTGATTTGGATGAAACTGGAAAATTAGTTAATAATAAGTTATATAGAGGTATGATTGGAAGTTTTTTATATATTACTTCTCAAAAACTAGACATTATGTTTTTTATTTATCTATGTGATATTTTTCAATAAAATCCAAAAATAATATCATTTTACTTCTATTAAAAGAATTTTTAGATATTTAAATGGAACTATTCTCCAATATTTACTTTACAGAAAAAATTATGATTTTAATTTAATCTCATATTAAGATACTGATTTTGAAGGTTGTAGAATAGATAAAAAAGTACATTAGGAACTTTTCACTTTTTAAGGAAGTCCTTAGTTTCAAGGTCAAGTAAGAAATAACATTTAGTTTCTCTATCAATAGTTGAGGTAGAATATATATCTACTAGTACTTTTTTTCTATAAGTTGTGTAGGTGAAACACACACTACTATAATTTAGAGTTAATTTCAATAATATTTTTATTTTATGTAACAATAAAAGTGCAATTAATATTTCAAAAAATCCTATAAGTCACTCGATAACTAAGAATATTGATATAAGACATCATTTTCTAAGAAAACATGTTCTAAAAAATGATATATATTTAGAATTTGTAATTATTCAATATTAACTTGTTGTTATTTTTTCTAAACAACTTCCCACTACTAGTTTTGAATTTATTAAGGGGGGGTTAGGTATATTTAATTTTAAATAAAATTTTTATTTATTATTTTTCAAATTTTTTATTAATTATTTTATTATTTATGTTTGATAATTTATTTTTCTAGTTTATTAAATTATGGATTTAATACTGTTTTTAAAAAATTAATCTTTTCAAAATCAAAATAAATAATGGTTACTCTTACTATTTGGCTCAAGAAACCAAACTGATGTCAAAAAAAACTATCAGAAACTCTCTCTCCCTCACCCTCATTTTTTAAACCTTTCAACTTTTAGAGATCTAATTTTTCCCTTTAAACCCCTAGAATCTGAACCTTAAATCTTTTTATTTTCATTAATTTCAAAGAACTATAGGAAAAATAAAGGTTGAATGAGTGAATTAAATAACCAACACACTACAAGAACTGATAGACGAGTTCTCTAAAGGAAAATTATTGATTTCGAATGGCTATTTCAAATGAATATTCTATCAAATCAAGATCTAGCATTTCAAGGGTTTGAATTCATTTTCAATGGATAAAATACTCATTATGTGTTTGATATAGAATAAAAATAATTCTATGAAAATCCCCAGTTTAGTTTTGGCGACACAAAGGGAATCGTCATTTCAAAGGTAAATGGTATTGAGTTTTCGTTTCTTCAGTAGAGATAGAAAATATTTTTTACTGTCCCCATGAAGGGGCTTTTCACTTTGATCTATGATCCATTAGAGATAAATACCATAAATATAAAGACATTATGTCTTTTCTTTTTGGCTTCACACTGGTTAGAAAGATGTTTATAAAGGATATTATAGCGGACAAGAAGGTGTTGGTCAAATTCATTCAGTCTATAATACTACCGATAATTATCGAGTTAGAGAAAATTCTATATCCAAATATATATTTTTTTAAGATAAGTGACATTAAGTTTAATTTCAGTAGATATATGATATTTTATATTCATCATTTATATCATAAAAAGCAAAGGGTGTCTTTTTATTCATACAGAAGGATTGTTTCTAAGATTTTGTATCTAAAGAATAAGATCTCGGATGACCATCTAGGCATTAGGTGTCATCATATTAATATTCTTAATGATTAAAATTTTAGAAAATTAGGATTATTTTATATCATAATAAAATTAAAGTCTATTATTGTTGGTTTTGATGACCAAAAAGTATCTTCTTCTAATTCTTAGGGGGAGTAAGAAAATATGAAATTAGGTAGATCAATAAATTTTTGTGGTAAAGAAGTTGGAGAATCAATAATAGATAATGTTGTTGAGACAACAAGAAGAAGACTCCTGGTTGATATCTCTAACCCTCCTTCTATAAGAAATGTTCATCATTCTTATAAATAATGCTCAGAAGATACTAACACGGTGGCCCTTTTCACACAGACTAAACAAAAAGAAAAACTTGAAGTTTTGGATCTAGAAGATGAAGTTGTTACAACTAAAGAACTTCAACAACTAGTTTTTTTAAGAGTATGAATTACTATTGGGGAAAAAAGATGAGAATATAAATGATAAACAAGCTCATGAAGAAGAAGAAACTGAGGATAATTCTCAAGGTGGTGATAAATTCCAACCATTAGTGGTTGAAACTATTGAATTAGTTAAAAAACCAATAGAATTTGATACTACAGAATCTTTGGAAAAGGTTTCCTATGAATTTGGTGAGAATAAATAAGTTCTTAAAAATATGTCATCATCTTATAGTGAGAAATATAAAGTTAAATTCTTAATTATAATCAAAATAGGACAAGCATCGAGAATTTAAGAGGAATAATCTTCTGATTCTCTTAATGATCAAATTGAATATTTGGTTATAAAGTTTAATTAGATGAAATAAGAAAATTAATTCTTTAAAATTGGGCTGGAGGTTACTAATAAATCTTTAAAGGATTTGAAAAATTCAACTATTCTAATAGGATAATTGGAATTAGTTTAAGTTGAACTATAAACTCTCATAGAAAATTCTATTTCTAGACTATATTATGATTCATTTCAAATAGAAATGGTTGATCATATTATAAAGCTAAAAGAATAATCTATTTTAAAGATAGATTTAGGATAATTACATAAATACTTTGGAATTAAACTTCAATTGTTAAGGAGTATCTCTAGTCAATTCATAACTTCAACTTCTTCTCAACCAACTTCTTTAGATTTAATAGGAATATTTGAATCTATTAATGCATTTTTGTCTGCATTGAATGATTAGTTTCGTAATATTAAGTGTGATAGTTCCCCTATTTATATTATATTTAATAATTAGAAATATATTTTTGAGAAATTAACATCAGATGATCCTGGTATTAGACATATTATGAATCAGTTAAGTGAGATTCTATCAAAAAAAATCAATTTGAATAAAATTTTCATGAGTTTTTTAAAATCCATTTGGTAGAAAGTTTTAAATTAGGGTGGGAATCAAATTTTTTGATGAACCAGTGGGATTCTATTTTTAATCATAATTTTAGTGGGATGATGGAAGAGATTAAGGATGTTCATCAAGCTATTAAAGCATCTCCTGCTTCTACAAACTCATCTGAATAAAAACCTTCACCCTCATATAATTATGCCTCTTAAACTTTCTTATCCAAATGTTTATTGTAATAAAAAAAATATTATAATGGAAATATTTTTTATATTACATTTTTTACTCTTAATTTCTTATGATTCCTATCTATCCCTGAAGTGCACTGTGTTGCATTTTTTGTCAATGAGACATGTTGTTGTCTTAGAATGAATGGATGTCAAGAATTGTCAAGATGTGAATGCCAAAGGTTGTGATGGTGTTGGTGGTGAAGGAGAATGTCCATGGTACTAAGATGCATGTCACTTAGGAGATTCACTAAGTGGTATTGGAAATTGTGGTTGAAACATTCTCCATGCACATCAGACGATTGATGAGCTGATCCTTAAGTGTAAAGAACTTGTATCAAGATGATACAAAGTCACAACATGATTAGAAGACCATGCATTGTAGTGACAATGCATGAGGAGTTGAAAGTGATCCATCCATAAGTTCTAAGTGGATGAAGTGGATTAAAGAAGTCCATGCACTATCACTTAGTGCATGAGAATTTGAAGAAGTTCTAATCGATCTCTGATTAGATCAATAAAGAACATTGAAGATTGTAAGTGATTCAGGAGTTCGGTTGATGAAGATGAACCTTTTGAATTCCATATCCTAAGTGAAGATCACATGAGGAGAAGTAATGGAATTCTTAAGAAGAGAAATGGAAGAAGAAGGTAGAAGAAGAATGGCTTAGAGGAAGAGGGCTTGGTATTTGTCTTATACTAATAGGAGAACTTTGTATTTGAAAAAGTCCTTATTCATGCCTTTGCCAAAAAATATGGCCAGCCATGGGCACCTTGAGGGTTCAACCCCAAGGCATGGGCAATAGGAACCACACACATGGGGGAACCCGTGGGGCGAGCCCAGGGCGGCAGGACGCACCCAAGACACCGCATGGGCGTCTGGGGCACGCCCGGAGGAGCACGGTAGGGGCGCATGAGCGCACCCGCGAGTGTCAGGCAGTGCAGAGTGGGCGCATAGCGCGCCCGCGAGGAGCAGAGGTGGGCGCAAGAGCGCGCCCGCAGGGAGAACACGGTGCGGGGCGGCACCGTGGAGGTTGGAAGTTCAATTGAGGAGGCTGGGGGAGCGCTAGGTTGATAAAGCGCGAGAAACTCGCACGCGGTTTCGATGTGGGACGCGGAAAAAATTCCAGGAGCGAATCCTAGCCGTCCGAGTGATCGCGCGGCAGATCTCGGCCGCCCGATGCATCGCGCCATTCCCGTTCAAATCCAGGCCGTCCAAAGAGCGGATCCAACGGTGCTGATCTTATCTTCTTCCCCGAGCTCGGCTGAGGCCTCCCCGCGCATTCCCGCAGCCACCTTCAAACCAGGCGCCTCCCGACAATGGTTTTTGAGTTCCCGGCCACCATTTCCGAAGCCGAAGGCTCCATTGAGCTCATCTAGACCTACTGAACCGATCCATGCTTAAAAATACACTTGCATGCAATGGTTGGAGAGTTTTGGTATCCGGCCGAGGCAAGACGAAGTTGCCGAGGTTTGGGTGTTTATGCTTGCATGTTTTGGATCGAAGGAAGTTCGTGCATGCGTTCTAAGTCGCATGCACGTAGAGGAAATCAAAAATGAGTTAAGCCGCGTGAAACAGAGGAGAAACAAGATTTTGGAAATCTTGAAAACCCGAGATATTCGGGAGTTTGAATTTATATCCACGCGGATTGAACGAGATGCCTCTGCCTATATAAAGAGAGGCCTTGCTCTTGAATTTGCTTGCTGATCCTTTGTTGAAAACCTGACGTCCCGTGAGAGCACCCTTGTGCCTCACGAAGAAGAAGCCCCGCAAACCCACTTGTGCGGCTGAATTTCTCGGGACCACCCGAGGTCCTGAAGGAGTCCCATGCGCGCCTATCTTGCGCGACAGGAAGATCCCGAGCCGCTTGAATTTGCGCGCTCGAGGATTGGCACCCTCACTGCCCGCATACTTGTGCGGCAGGAGGAAGTGCCCGCGGGTGTTGCACTTGCGCGCCCCGCGGTGCTCATGCACCTTGCGCGACTGCCCCTTGTACTAAGGACTTGCGCGGCTGTTGAGAGTGGACACACCCCCTTGCGCGACTCCTTTGAGTTTGCCTTGTGTGTGCTAAGTGGAGTGAAGGCCGTAGCCTTTGGTGGTTGTGCAAAATAACAAGTAAAGGCCGTTGCCTTATGTGGGTGCACATTTTGAAGAACAAGAACACCCTATGGCCATTTAAGTGTGTGCCAAGTGCTAAGAAGACCACACATTGTGTGTGAAGTGAAAAAGGCCGAGAGGAAGTGTGTGCAAGTGGAATAGGCCGTAGCCAAGTGTGTGTAAGTGAATAAGGCCAAATACCACACCTAGTTGTGTGAAAAGTGGAGAACCTTGTGTATGCAAATTGAAGAACACACCTTGAGTGTGTGTGTGCAAACAAGAAACAAGTTGGCCGAACCTATGTGTGTGCACTAAGTGGTGTGAACACACTTAGAAGAAGTAGAATACACTCACACAAATTACAACACACATTTAAGTGTGTGTAATCAAAAGGAACTAAAACGTGTGAAGGAGTGAGAAGGTGTGTGCTTAAAGGATTATACCCTTTGTGGGTCTACTGCACCAAGAAGAGGAAAGGGGAAGTGCATGCATGCATGCATGCATGCATGCATATGCGCACGTAATCAAAGTTAAAATCTGCTTGTGTGCATTTGAGTTGTCCAAGACTTGAAGATCTTGAAGAGATTTGAGGAGCCATGCTATCAGTGCATGAAGAAGCAGAGATGCCATGCATTCAGTGCATGAAGTTGAATTGAGTGAGACTGAAGCCAAGCTGAAGTGAAAGATATTATTTGGCTGAGTATTCAGTAAGTGAGAAGACCCTGATCAACAGAAGTGATCAGAAGCTGTGAGCAAGACCTACAGACCTTTTCAGAGGCTGTTGAATATTCTTGAAGAGTGAAGCCAGGTCATCCTAAGAAGAAGGTGATAAAGCCTGAGCTAGACGAGAAGACCTGATCATCACAAGTGATCAGAGGTACAGAGCAAGGCCAGCAGTCTTTATCCCAGACTGCTGAGGATACTTGAAGAACTTAAAGTGAAGAAGAGCTACTCGTGTGACTCGAGGAGCCAGGAGAAGCCCCCTGTGAGACTCAGGGCGAAAGAAGTCTTCAGTGGGATTTTGGAGCAGGCCAGTGGGACTCTGGTAACACTGTGTGAAGCAGTATAAAGACCCTCCTGTGGGACTCAGGAGAGATACGGTGGGAAGCTGTATCGACCATTGTAATACTAACATATTATAATGGGAGAATCCATGCTGGGAGAGCATGGCAAGGATGTAGGCCTTTGGTGCCGAACCTTGTAAATCCTTGTGTCCTGTGCCTTTTCATTACTGCATTATCCGGGAAAGGTTGAGAGACATAAGAAGAGTGGATCGAGGCCTTAACAAGCCATAGAGGTTTAATTGATTAAGAATCAATTAGTAAAAATTTTTAAAGGATCACTGATTCACCCCCTCCCCCTCTCAGTGATTCACACTGATCTGGGCACTTCAATTGGTATCAGAGGGAGGTTACCTCTAAAAGATCCAAGGGAGTCTTTATGAAGTGCAGATTTGAGGAAACGAGTAACCAGCCTCAAATGGAGATATCTCCCAAGACTCAGAAAAATAGAAAGAAGAAACAGGCCAAGAAGATGAAAAAAGTCTGTCCTAGCTGTGATGAAGTTGGAACAATGAAAGATCTTCAAAGTGCAATCGAATATCTTCAGAAGATTGTCCCCATGGAAGTGGCAAAGTGTATAGCTACAGGCATCCATGATCTTCGAGAAGAAAAATCACAGTTAGAAGAAGAAGCCAATGCAATGGAAGAACAATTGGCTAAAAGGGTTGGCATAACCAACACTCTCAGAAGGCTGGTGAATGCCAAAGATGAAACTGTTTCCCTTTGCAATGAAAGATATGAAGATACCTGTGAAGAATTGCAAAGTAGATCTTCTGAGAAAGAAATTTTTTTGATAATGATCAAAGATGTTTTCCATGCACTGGAAAAGAGACACAGAGTTTCAATGGTTGTCAAAGATGCTCAACTTGAAGACAAAGCAAAAAGGGTAAAGGAGCTTGACAATTCATTGCTTGAATTGAAGAAAGTGCATGATGACCAGATGAATCAGCTGAAAGAAAGTTGGGAAGGAAAGCTAAGAGCTGTTGAGGATGAGAAGAACTCCCTTAACATGAAGTGCTTAGAACTAGAGGTGATATTGACAAATCTGCAATCACCCAAAGATGAATCCTCCCAGTCAGCTGTAAGAAGAAATGTTGCTACACAAGTATGCTTTGAGCAGGATGATTCTAAGAGAAAGACATCCTCTAATAAAAGTGCAACATCTTCTAGAAAGAAGGTACCATTCATACCATCTTGTACTGATGCTTCTAATTGTGTTTCCACAAAAAGTGCAGGATGGAAGAATAATTCCAAACAAATATGGATGAAGACAATAAAGAAGCAGAGCTCTCCTGAAACAGCACAACAGGTCAAGAAAAGTACCCTACAATCAGAAGGACTGAAGAGGTCAAGATTCGTGGGACAATTCTGGTGTAGTAACAAGTATGGGCATTGTGCAAAGGATTGTTGGTACAATCCACTGAATGCCAAAGCACAGAGGAAGCCCATGCCAAGGGGGAGCAAGCCAGAAGGAAGGAAGTAACATCCACAGGTCCAGAGACATCTTTTTACTGCAAATAGATTTGGATTACTTGACAACATCTGGGATGGTTGCAAAAGTGGTCAAAGAGTTGATACATATCAATCTCCGAATGTATCCGAAGATGGAATGAAGAGAAGATCACTGAACCTGGCTAAGAGAGATTCCTTGGGAAGCAAGCAGAAGAAAGTGGAAGATGCTCCCAAGAAGAGTTTGAAGAATGAAGAGAAGTCCTTGGAATTGAAATCCAAGAAGGGTGATGCATCCAGAAGGACCACCAAGAAAACATGCTTCTACTGTGGAAAGAAAGGACACATCATGGACCTTTGTAAAGAAGCCATGAAACTAAATAGAAGCAGACTGAACTCCAAAAGACAATCAATCCAGAAGAAGAAGGGATTGATTGAAAATAAGTTGCCTAAGAGTGGTAGCTTAGCAGCATCCAAAGAACCATGTGGAACTTCCAAAACTGAGGCCACTCTTCCAAATGATTTACTAGTCATATGGCCAAATCAGTTGCAACTTGCCAAAGATCTGCAAAAAGCTGAAGATAAAGTTCTGGCAATTTCTAAGGCAAAAGGGAAGAAGAAGATTTCACATGAAGATGTGTTGAGATCCACACCAGCACAAACATCAAAGAAGATCAGATGTGCAAGTGTGAAGAATGGTGAAAATGGGACATCTCGGTTGAGAGAATCTTCTCAACCTTGTTGTTCACATTGATGAACCAAGGAGGTTCCATCTTATTCCCTTATACTATTGGTATTTACATGTGCTGACATTGCAGGGAATTGAAGATGATGATCATTCTCAACTGGAGGATGGTTTGGACAGAATGGAGTGCACCCCTTGAGGGGGAGCCAATCTGGAGAAGATGATGTTCTGAAATTAATATCATCTTGAGAAAGTAGATGAAAGGGGGAGCTTTATCTTTGCACCTGAACATTCTAATGTGTTTTGTGAAGTATGTGCAGGATTCAGAAATTCATTGAATATCTGAAAAAAATTCAACCCCTAAGCATGATCTCACATGTATTGTGAATGTTGGACAGCATTGAGTTCCTTGGTTATATCACTCTTGTTTTCTACACCGGTTTAGCCCAAGTAGACTTAGAGTTGATCAACTAAAGGTTCTTTGCTAAAGAAGAACATGTGACATCATCCCTCTCCTAGTGTTTTTCAAGAAGATGCTATTCGAAGGGAGGAAGAGATATTGTGGAAGAGTACCACACCACACCTTTGCATTTGATTTCCAATAAGGGGGAGAAAATATTGGCACACATATTGACCCATTCATATGTGCTAAAGGAGTGTATTGACAACAAATACAAAGGGGGATATTGAAGTGCACTGTGTTTCATTTGTTGTCAATGAGACATGTTGTTGTCTTAGAATGAATGGATGTCAAGAATTGTCAAGATGTGAATGCCAAAGGTTGTGATGGTGTTGGTGGTGAAGGAGAATGGCCATGGTACTAAGATGCATGTCACTTAGGAGATTCACTAAGTGGTATTGGAAATTGTGGTTGAAACATTCTCCATGCACATCAGACGATTGATGAGCTGATCCTTAAGTGTAAAGAACTTGTATCAAGATGATACAAAGTCACAACATGATTAGAAGACCATGCATTGTAGTGACAATGCATGAGGAGTTGAAAGTGATCCATCCATAAGTTCTAAGTGGATGAAGTGGATTAAAGAAGTCCATGCACTATCACTTAGTGCATGAGAATTTGAAGAAGTTCCAATCGATCTCTGATTAGATCAATAAAGAACATTGAAGATTGTAAGTGATTCAGGAGTTCGGTTGATGAAGATGAACCTTTTTAATTCCATATCCTAAGTGAAGATCACATGAGGAGAAGTAATGGAATTCTTAAGAAGAGAAATGGAAGAAGAAGGTAGAAGAAGAATGGATTAGAGGAAGAGGGCTTGGTATTTGGCTTATACTAATAGGAGAACTTTGTATTTGACAAAGTCCTTATTAATGCCTTTGCCAAAAAATATGGCCAGCCATGGGCACCTTGAGGGTTCAACCCCAAGGCATGGGCAATAGGCACCACACACATGGGGGAACCCGTGGGGCGAGCCCAGGGCGGCAGGACGCACCCAAGACACCGCATGGGCGTCTGGGGCTCGCCCGGAGGAGCGCGGTAGGGGCGCATGAGCGCACCCGCGAGTGTCAGGCAGTGCAGAGTGGGCGCATAGCGCGCCCGCGAGGAGCAGAGGTGGGTGCAAGAGCACGCCCGCAGGGAGAACACGCTGCGGGGCGGCACCGTGGAGGTTGGAAGTTCAATTGAGGAGACTGGGGGAGCGCTAGGTTGATAAAGCGCGAGAAACTCGCGCGCGGTTTCGATGTGGGACGCGGAAAAAATTCCAGGAGCGAATCCTGGCCGTCCGAGTGATCGCGCGGTAGATCTCGGCCGCCCGATGCATCGCGCCATTCCCGTTCAAATCCAGGCCGTCCAAAGAGCGGATCCAACGGTGCTGAGCTTATCTTCTTCCCCGAGCTCGGCTGAGGCCTCCCCATGCATTCCCGCAGCCACCTTCAAACCAGGCGCCTCCCGACAACGGTTTTTGAGTTCCCGGCCACCATTTCCGAAGCCGAAGGCTCCATTGAGCTCGTCTAGACCTACTGAACCGATCCATGCTTAAAAATACACTTGCATGCAATGTTTGGAGAGTTTTGGTATCCGGCCGAGGCAAGACGAAGTTGCCGAGGTTTGGGTGTTTATGCTTGCATGTTTTGGATCGAAGGAAGGTCGTGCATGCGTTCTAAGTCGCATGCACGTAGAAGAAATCAAAAATGAGTTAAGACGCGTGAAACATAGGAGAAACGAGATTTTGGAAATCTTGAAAACCCGAGATATTCGAGAGTTTGAATTTATATCCACGCGGATTGAACGAGATGCCTCTGCCTATATAAAGAGAGGACTTGCTCTTGAATTTGCTTGCTGATCCTTTGTTGAAAACCTGACGTCCCGTGAGAGCACCCTTGTGCCTCGCGAAGAAGAAGCCCCGCACAACCCACTTGTGCGGCTGAAGTTCTCGGGACCACCCGAGGTCCTGAAGGAGTCCCCTGTGCGCCTATCTTGCGCGACAGGAAGATCCTGAGCCGCTTGAATCTGCGCGCTCTAGGATTGGCACCCTCACTGCCCGCATAATTGTGCGGCAGGAGGAAGTGCCCGCGGGTGTTGCACTTGCGCGCCCCGCGGTGCTCATGCACCTTGCGCGACTGCCCCTTGCACTAAGGACTTGCGCGGCTGTTGAGAGTGGACACACCCCCTTGCGCGACTCCTTTGAGTTTGCCTTTTGTGTGCTAAGTGGAGTGAAGGCCGTAGCCTTTGGTGGTTGTGCAAAATAACAAGTAAAGGTCGTTGCCTTATGTGGGTGCACATTTTGAAGAACAAGAACACCCTATGGCCATTTAAGTGTGTGCCAAGTGCTAAGAAGACCACACATTGTGTGTGAAGTGAAAAAGGCCGAGAGGAAGTGTGTGCAAGTGGAATAGGACGTAGCCAAGTGTGTGTAAGTGAATAAGGCCAAAGACCACACCTAGTTGTGTGAAAAGTGGAGAACCTTGTGTATGCAAATTGAAGAACACACCTTGAGTGTGTGTGTGCAAACAAGAAACAAGTTGGCCGAACCTATTTGTGTGCACTAAGTGGTGTGAACACACTTAGAAGAAGTAGAAGACACTCACACAAAGTACAACACACATTTAAGTGTGTGTAATCAAAAGGAACTAAAACGTGTGAAGGAGTGAGAAGGTGTGTGCTTAAAGGATTATACCCTTTGTGGGTCTATTGCACCAAGAAGTGGAAATGGGAAGTGCATGCATGCATGCATGCATATGCACACGTAATCAAAGTTAAAATCTGCTTGTGTGCATTTGAGTTGTCCAAGACTTAAAGATCTTTAAGAGATTTGAGGAGCCATGCTATCAGTGCATGAAGAAGCAGAGATGCCATGCATTCAGTGCATGAAGTTGAATTGAGTGAGACTGAAGCCAAGCTGAAGTGAAAGATATTATTTGGCTGAGTATTCAGTAAGTGAGAAGACCCTGATCAATAGAAGTGATCAGAAGCTGTGAGCAAGACCTACAGACATTTTCAGAGGTTGTTTAAGATTCTTGAAGAGTGAAGCCAGGTCATCCTAAGAAGAAGGTGATAAAGCCTGAGCTAGACGAGAAGACCTGATCATCACAAGTGATCAGAGGTACAGAGCAAGGCCAGCAGTCTTTATCCCAGACTGCTGAGGATACTTGAAGAACTTAAAGTGAAGAAGAGATACTCGTGTGACTCGAGGAGCCAGGAGAAGCCCCCTGTGAGACTCAGGGTGGAAGAAGTCTTCAGTGGGATTCTGGAGTAGGCCAGTGGGACTCTGGTAACACTGTGTGAAGCAGTATAAAGACCCTCCTGTGGGACTCAGGAGAGATACGGTGGGAAGCTGTATCGACCATTGTAATACTAACAGATTATAATAGGAGAATCCATGCTGGGAGAGCATGGCAAGGATGTAGGCCTTTGGTGCCGAACCTTGTAAATCCTTGTGTCCTGTGCCTTTTCATTACTGCATTATCCGGGAAAGGTTGAGAGACATAAGAAGAGTGGATCGAGGCCTTAACAAGCCATAGAGGTTTAATTGATTAAGAATCAATTAGTAAAAAGTTTTAAAGGATCACTGATTCACCCCCTCCCCCTCTCAGTGATTCACACTGATCTGGGCACTTCAATCCCTACTACCTAAACAATAGCATTTCTGTCTTACAATTTCATAACATTCATTGAAACTTATTTTCTATACTGATTGTGTTATAACCCATTTTTTCTTTCTTTTTTATATCACAAAAATAGGGAGAAATTTGGGTAATCACAAAATTATTAATAATATATTAACTGAGGAGAATTTGAATTTAAATATTTAATATATGTCTATTTTTTGAAAATAGAACTTTTTATATTCCCTGTTTATATCATGGTTTATACAACTTTAAATGAAAACTATAATTACTATTATATATCTTTAATGACTTTATTACATTTGTGTATAAATTTTCTATATTTTATATAAGTTATGATTTATGGGTATTTTTATCATCAAAAATGGGGAAATTTTTGGGAATGTATTGTCTCAGCAATACTCTATGAATCTTTCTGATTTCGATGATCAAAATACCCTTGTTTGTTTTACTAATGAAATTACTTTAAGAGTTTTTTAGGAATATATTTCTTGATAAATTTATCTTATTTATGGGTTAATGTATTTTTATTAAGTATTATGTATTTGTTTGTAAGTAATATAAAAACATTTTTCATACCCTATATTTGTAAGAAGAATGTATGGTTTGGGAACCATATGTTTGGAATGAAATGTATAGATCATGAACCCTACATTGTTGAAAAAGTATGGATTAGAAACCCTATGTTTGGATGAAACCATATGTTTAAGGAACAAACATATGGTTAATTAACCCTAATTTTGTAATCAATCAAACATTTTCAACCATACTTGTGGAGTTTATCACTACATAGATAAACCCTACATTTGACTTGGTCAATGACGGAATTTTAAATCCAATATATTTTCCATATTTTCTGTAATGGTCTCACTAAAAGTAAATATCTCTTTAAATCTATTTTATGATCGATTCAAAGGATCAAATTTTATGGATTAAATCATTACTACTTCTAAGGTAAGTTATGAATTTCTTTTGAACAATTAAAATTTAAATGGTCATTGTTTTTCAGGCAATATTCTTGGATCTGTTCAAACTGAAAGCAAGAAAAGTTTTTCTTGTTAAATACCAATATTGATTTCATTTTACATATTGGTGGTGTATTTTTTAATATAGAACTATTTATAAAAGTAAAATAATGAATGTCTCTATTATTTTGAAAGATATACACTTTAGATACATTCATGTTTTAATATTGTATTGTGTAAACTATTGATCTACTGTTACTGCTACTATTTGTATATTACTATTTTTATTGAAGATTAGTTGAAATTGGGATCTCTTCAAAGATGTTATCTCATGAAGACTTTTATATTTGAATAAGAAGATACATTTTATGTTATTTTTTGTTGTGAATATGAACAAGAATCTATTTTTCACAAACAAATCAATTACTATTGATTTACTGGAGTATCGGCTTCTTGGAATTAGTCGTGGTGGAGTGTCAAATTCTCAAAATAAGTTGTGGATATTTAGGTTCCTTTTAAAAGAACCATAAGTCCCTATAAAAACCTTTTTTTAAAGGTTCCAAATACCTATACTCAGTTTTTAAGGTCTTATGATAAGAGGACTTGTATAGTGAAAATAACCATGCTCGTTGAGAGACTATTGCTGGAGTCGACTAGGGGATCTTTGTGACTCAATCACCTATAAAAATCAATGTGTTATTATTCTCTATTTTTTCACTAATCAACTTACTTGAAAAATAAAAAATCATATCTACATAAATATAAAATAGGTATAAAGGTTTGAATCTATCTAGATTATTGAAAATATACAATTCACCCCCTCCCCCCTCTTTTAAAATCCTCCTCATAGGTATCAATGGTTTCATCATCCTTATGTTTAAGATTAAGGGTTTATTTCTATATTTTTTATTTAAAATACTTGGGAAGTAATTACTGAAAAATATACCCATAAACTCACCCCATTTAACAGATTCAATTTTATCCTCTTGCCTCATATTATTAATAAGATTCCACTATTGATTTACTTATCCTTCCAAATGATAAATAGCTAGGATGGAATTTTCATGGTTCAAGCACTGAAGAATGGAAAATATATTTTCTATCATATTATTCCATTTCTCAGTAACTAGTGGATCAGAAGTCCCATAGAAGGAGGGTGGAAATTATCACATAAAAGATTCAATGGTATTTTACTCCCTCCTTGGTAAATTTAGAAGTTCAATATGAACCTGTTAGGTCAGAATATAAAAAGTAACACAAGAGGGGTGAATTATTTATTTTCAAAAATCATCCACAATTTTGTATTTTGACACCCACTATGATTTATACAGATATGCAGTGTTTAATTCTATAAAAAGAATGTGCAGCGGATAAATAGAAAAAAAAAAGAACATATCTTTTTATAATGGTTTGAGGAACACAGATACCTTAGTCCACTCTACCAATCAATCTCTCTGTGAGCTTGTTAAATTTCACTAGAATAGTCCTCTTATCACAAGACCATAGATCTATAACTAAGTGCAGGTAGTTTACACCTTTACAACAACACTAATAACAAATCCTTGTAATTCTATAATAGAGAACCAGTTATCCACAGATTAGATCGAGAAGATGATACTTCCCCAAAACTCAGTACGAGTAGTTGAAACTTCAATAAATCAAAAGAGATTGATTTGAAAGGTTCGCATTGATCTTCACATTTGTAGAAGAAAGTAACTGAAAAATGATAGATCTTCTTCTTCAGAAAAGAATATCTTTAAAAATAAAACAGTCTGAAGCGATCCTTGTTGCAAAATGATCTTTAATAAGGTAGTAACTAAATAGTAGTAGTAACTTGAGGTTGAAATATGTATAAATTTCAAAGCATAGCCTCTTTTTCAAATAACATATATTTTATCATTCATTATAGTAGTACTGTAAAATATAATTTCAATAAAGTAGTCGCATATGTGAATCACTTATCACACAAATATTTTTTAAGAGATACTCTGAAATAATATATATAACAAATAGATTGCTTTGGAATTATAGATCCAAGAAAATAGCCTAACTGATCGTGGAAATTAAAAATTCCAATTAACTAGGGGATTTGTAACTTCCCTTAAGAATAGGAGTGATTTCCTCTAATGAATATTATTCTTTAAAACAATTATTATGAGCCTTGAATCAGTCTTCAATTCTGACTCGACCGTTGTAGCAATCTCATATTGAAAATAAAACATAAAAACTTCACCATTGAAAACACAATGTAGGGTTGTACTGTGTAGAATAGGGTTCATTCGCGTAGCATAGGGTTCATTCACGTAGCATAAGGTTCCTACCAATGTATTGTTCTTTAACCATACTTTCATCTTCATGTAACGTAGGGAACAAAAGTAGCATAGGGATGATGCTCCATACATTCATATTTTAGCATAATATCACGAATGTAGCATTGATTAACCATACATTAAAATTCACAAATGTGGGGTTGATTAATAGTTATACCAAATTCCAACGTAGGGTTTTTGATCCATACATTTAAAAAATTCTCTGAATGTAAGGATGTTGATCCAAATGAAAACTATTCATCATAACATAGGTTTAATACTACATGCAGTTGTTTCACTTTTACAGTGTAACGTTGGGTTCATACCATACGCAAGTGTTTCACTTTTCCAGTGTAATGTAGGGTTGATACTATATGCAGGCATTTCACTTTTCCAATGTAATTTAGGGTTGATATCATACATCTATTTACCAAACGTAGGGTTTGAAATAGTGTTTCTAGAGTAATTCTTGTAACTTTAAATTCCTTTAACCCGGATATAAATTCCTAAAAAATCACTCAAGAAAAATTCATTAGAAAACAAATAAGGGTATTTGTGAGCATAAAAATCATCATAAATTATTGAGTATTGTTGAGAAAATATATGCTCAACAATCTCCCCCTTTTGATGATTATAAAACCCGTAACATAATCCATAACAAAATTTAAATAAAATGTTGGATTTGTAAACATAAAAAATAGATATTGAAAATATTTCAATTTCATAGTATGATTTCGATAAAGAAAAAGAAATATTTTTTCCTAATGAAATGGTGTGGTTTACAAATATTCTCCCCCAAAGTTGAAAATATTCTCCCCTTCCTTAAATATTCTCTCCCTTTTTGTGATATCAAAAAGATGTTTTAAAAGAATAAATATTTAAACCATAGTTAATGTAGAACTTAACTATAAATGAATATTTATAAAAACTAAGAAGATAAATAAATTTAGGATTGGAAGTTAAGTATTTAAACTTAAATAAAATATAATAAACCTTAATCTCAATAAAATTAAATTGAAATTAAAACAAATTCAAATGTTTTAAAATTAGAGTACAATCCTCAGTCAAAAAAGGGTCTACAAAATGAGGGGATGTGATCAGAATCGTTAGAGGTAGTGGGAGAAGTAGGATGAGGAATGGATTAGACAACGCCATTGATATCAATGATATTCAGCAGAAATATCTAGAAATGGTTGTTGAAGACTTCTGACCATTGTTGAAGAAGCTTCTTTGAATCTTGACCAACTTTTAGATTCTCAACAAAATTAACCTCATAAACTCATTCACATCTTCCTCTGACTAAATGAATGAATTCAAATTATCCGTAACTTGATTAAGCACTAATCCCAACCAGGATTCATTTGAAGTTGTTTGACTAGCCATATTCCTCTTCTTGTCTAACAGAACACTTAAAGGAGTATTGTCACAATGAAGAGTGTGTAGGATATCATTGAAATCATCCATCACTGAAGTAATTTCTTCAAACCTTCTGATCATGTATGGAGGTGTCTGTTTATAAGAGGTTCATGCTTGATTTATTTCCTTGATAATTTGAAAATTATTTCCCTATCATCAGCTTAAAATCATCAAAATCTGAATTCTTGACAGATTCTTCTTTCAAAAAATTGAACTCTCTAGACATTTTTCTGATAAACTCTTGAAAGTATCCAATAAAAATAATATTTTCTTTGAATTGACTTATATGAAGCTTCTGATGCTCAAACTCTGATCTCAGAACTGAAGAAATATTTAACTCTCAAAATTATTTTTCTTAGCTTCCAATTGCTGGCTAAGAAACAAGTTTTGAGCCTCCAATAGATTTACCTTTATAACTAAGGATTCAGCATTAGAATCATAATATTAAGGAGATTGAGTGCCAAGTTCAGTGATATCTTCCCTATTATAAACTTCTACCAAGGCCAAAATTGGTTATTCATTACCAAATAATATGTCTCTTAATGTGAATCCTCCAATAACTTCATAATCAAGAATAGTAAGAGATTTATTTTCAGGATCAGGGACACCTTCACTGATATGTTCTTGACTATAATCCTCTTGCTCAACATGATCACCCACTGGAGCCTCATGCATAGTTCCAAAAGCAGGTTCATCCATAGTCTCTGTAATTTCAACTATAATTATTCTTCTCTAAACAATATTTCCTTATATACTATATTAGGCCTCTTCATTAGGTCTTTTTTTACAGAGCCAAATGAAGAAATCATCCTTTTCTCCCCTTAAGAAGCTATCATTAGCCTTTTCTGTTGTTTTGCACCAACAGGCAGATGACTATTGCAATAATTTCTCCATACAAATCCTAAATTCTTAATATTACCATCATTTAATATAATTATATGATTACGTGTTTTTCAAAAAAAAAATATTGAAAATTTTTACTTTTCTTACCAATAAAAAGGAAATAATCCTTCTATAGGGATCATATCTCATCTTAGCATCCTTATCGCAGTAATGGTTTAGATACCTTTTCATAAACTGAATGAAATTGAACTTAATGTGATTCAAAAACAAAAACATGACATACATGTTAGGATATAGGAATTTCTCTACATCAATAGTCCTTGGAAAAATCCTCGATTGCATGAATTTCATCATTACACGGTGGTCAAGAGTAAGCTCTTTCGTCATTACTTTTTTGATAGATCTCATTCCAAAAAAAACATAATGTCCTATGAAAAATGTTTTCCATTTCCTATATTCATTAAATAATAATGTAACAACTAATCCATTTCCATAGAAGAAAAAGAAAATTCAGAATCATTAATCTTAGATACAATAGTATCTTCATTTAATATGATACTAAATAAAGCATTTATAAAAAATTACTTTACATCAATGCCATATACTACAGGCATGTTATCTTCTCTAAAATCATAATCCATACCTTGGAATCTTATCTCTTCCTTGATAAAAAGATTTTTAGAATCTAAATAATCAAAATCGGTTACCTTTCCTTAGATAAATTTGCGAGCTTTCTCTGATGCATAAATAGAGGTGTCCAACTTAGCCTCTTCATATCTTCGACAGGTTTATATCTCTGAAGGTTTTGATATTGAAGGGATTGAAGGTTTAGGGTTTTGAAAAATATGAATCTAAAGAGTGATAGAGATACTCTGTAAACTGAAGAAACATGTAGGAGATGAGAAAGAGAGCAGGAGAAGGTGAATGGTTTTCTTACGCCAATTGAGAATGTACTCATTAAGTTTTTAATTTTAAAATACAAATACAATTATTTTAAAATATAACTAACATGTAACTAAATAAAATAAAGAATGATAAAAGTTTATATACGTCATATACAGTACTTAAAATATAAACATAGATATTAAAATAAAATAAATTAAATAAATCATTCATTTAAAAATTAAATAATTCTAGCTCCCCCTTAATAAAATCAAAACTTGCACTAGGAAGTGGTTTAGTGGAAATATCATCTAATTGATATTATGTATTAATAAATTCTAAATATATATCTTTTTTAATGACATGATATCTTATAAAATGATGCCTTATATCAATTTGTTTAGTCCTAAAATGACTTATAGGGTTTTTTTGAAATATTTATATCACTAGTATTATCACATAAAATAGTAATACTATTAAAATTTAGTCTAAAGTCCAATAGGGTATTTTGCATCGACAAAACTTGTTCACAACAACTTATAGTAGACACATATTATGTCTTAGTGATTGACAAGGCAACTGAGTGTTGTTTCTTACTAGACCATTATACTAAATATTTTCCTAAAAAGTGATAGGTTTGAAAGGTAATTTTTCTATCAAATCTGCAACCTCCAAAATCATCATCTGTATATGAAATTAAATTAAAATTAAAATTTTGGGGGTAAATAATATATTTCAAAAGAGTTTCTTTTAAATATCTAAAAATTGTTTTAACAGTACTAAGATGAGACTCTTATGGATTTGATTGAAATCTAGCACAAATACATACATAAAACATAATGTATGGTCTGCTAGTAGTAATATATAACAAACTACTAATAATACCTATATATAACTTGTTGTCAATTAGTTTTCCAGCTTCATCCAAATCAATTTTTATATTGGTACACATGGGAGTTGTATATATATATTTGTCTTTAAGTATAAACTTTTTTAGTAAATCAATAATATATTTACTTTAATTTAAAACATTTTTATAATCTTTTTGATAAATCTGAAATCCTAAAAAGAAGTTCAGTTCTCCCATCATACTCATTTCAAATTCTTTTTAAAATAATTTTTAAAAATAATTACAAATACTTTTATTAGTTGAACCAAAAATAACATCATCAACATAAATTTTATCGAATATAATATTAGTACAAAAAAAATTCTTAAAAAGTGTTGGATATTCCAATCCAACAGCAAATCCATTTTTCAAAAGAAAAGAACTCAGCCTTTCATACCAAGATCTAGGTTCTTGATTAAGGCCATAGATAGATTTAGTAAGTTTAAAAGAAGAGTTTGGTTTTTGAGGATTTTAAAAACCAGAGGGTTGTTCAACATAAACTTCCTCTATTAAATAACTATTTAAAAAGGAAGATTTGACATCCATATGATATAACTTAAAATATATATGAGATGCATAATCTAAAAATATTCTAATGGATTCTAGTCTAGATGTAGGGGAAAAGGTCTTATCATAATATATACCTTCTTCCTGATTATATCCTTTAGCTAATAATCTAGATTTATTTTTGTTTATGATCCCTTGATCATACTTCTTATTTCTAAAGACCCACTTAGTTCCTATAACTAGATAATTGGTTGGTCTTTTTACTATTTCCCAAACTTCCTTCCTTTTAAATTGATTTAGCTCTTCCTGCATTGTTATCATCCAACTCTCATATTCTAAGTATTCTTCAATAGTCTTAGGTTTTAACTGAGATAGAAAGGCAGAAAATTCTTCTAGGTTTCCTACATTTATTCTAGTTATAATTCCTATGTATAGGTATCATATATCATCTTCTAGAGGATGGTTCTTTAAATTTCTATACTATCTAGGCAAGACACTTTCAAGATCTTCAGTATCATGTTCTTCTGAACTGGACTAAATTTTATTAATATTTTTTTCAAAATCAGTTTTAGTAGTTTCAATTCCATGTTGTCAAATGAGTCAATAACATCATATGTTTGATCCTTCTCTTCAATAAAAGGGCATGTTTCATCAAAATTCACATGAAATGGTTCTTAAATAATCCTTGGATTTTTATTAAACACTCTATAAGATTTATAGGTAATAGAATATCCCAAAAAAAATCCTTCATAATCTTTTGTATTGAACTTACCAAAGTTTTCCTTAGTATTCATGATATAAACCTTGCATCCAAAAACTCTAAAGTACTTTACTTTAAGTTTTTTTATTTCAAATTTCGTAGTGTCTTTTTGAAAAAAAAAAACCTTATTAAAACTCTATTCATGATGTAGCAGACTGTTCTTACAGCTTATTCCCAAAGATAGGTAGGAATATTGTATTCATTCAGCATAGTCCTTTCCATTTCTTAAATAGTTCTATTTATCTTTTTAACAATTTCATTTTGTTGAGGTGTTCTTGGTCCAAAGAAGTTGTGTTTAATACCAATATTTTAGAAAAAAGAATTAAATTATTGATTCTAAAATTCTCTACCATGATCACTTCTTAATGAAATTATTTTAATAACTTTTTAAATTTTTAATAATTTTACAAAAAACTTTCAAAAAAAATGAATACTTCACTTTTGAGTTTTAGAAAATAAACCCAAGAAAATCTAGGATAATAATCTACTAAAACATAAAAATAAAATATAACATCAAAACTTGCTACTCTTGATGGTCCAAAAAATCCATATGGATAAGTTCTAAAGGTTTATATGTATAAATTTTGTTAATATATTTGAAATAAGATTTGTGTCTCTTTCCAATTTGACATGCATCATAGAATCCGTCATTGTCAAACTTAAGACTAGGAAAATCAGAAACTAACTTTTTCTTAGATAATTTATGTAAATCATATATATTACAGTTCCCAAGTATTATATTCCAAATCTATGATTCATTTGTATTAGTAGTCAAACAATTCACTTTTTGTTTACACAAAAAATTTAAGTCCAAATAATAAATAGTATCAGTTCTAGGTTCTCTAAATTTAAGCAACTTATCTTTAAACACGTAGTAGAAATTGTTGGAAAAATAAACACAAAATAAATCATCACAGAGTTGAGAGATACTTATAAAATTTTGATTTAACCCTTTCACATACAGTACATTCTTGATTGAGATAGTCGTTGGATCTCCAACAGTTCTAACTCCAACTATTTTTCCTTTCACATTGTCACCAAAAGTGACTAGTCCTCTATTCATATGAGTCAGTGTATGAAAGTTTGTGGAGTCTTCACTCATATTATTGGAATATCCATTTTCCATATACCATATGTATTTTATTTTTCAATGACATGTTTCCTGTAAAATTAATTAAAAAATGTTTTTTTGGTATCCATATCTTCTTTGGTCCAGTAGTGTTAGTGAGCAATGATCTAGGAATTCAGATCTCATTTATTTTTCCATAATCTATATCACTAGCTTCAAAAAAACTTGTAGAAACAAAATCCATTTTAATTCCACTAATTTGAATATTTTTTGAATAGAAATTATTAGTGACATTTTCTTTTGTTCCATAATGATAACAGGTAACATTTTTTGAGTTAGGCACAAAATAATTTTTATATAATTTTGATTTCTCACCTTTACTTCCTATTCCAAATATTTCCCTTTTAATGAAATTATTTCCAAGAATTTCATTTAAAATATTTTATCCTTCAGTAAAAACAAGAGCATCACTATTATAGGATTCTACTTCATCATGTAATTTATTGATTTTCTTTTCATGATTGATATTGTTTGATATAGAGGAATCTAATTTTTCAAGTAACTATTGATGTTGTTTTATCATGGTATCTCTTTCACCTAAAACATAATTATGAATGTTTTTCAATTACTTGTGTTTCTTTAATAAGGAATCATATTTTTCTTCTATCATAGAGTAGTAGGTAGTTAGTTTATTATTTGAGCAACTACTAGTCTCAGAATCAGAAGAGTAATAAGATTGTACCATTTCTTCTTCATCCATAAAGAACATATTGGCTTTTAGATTTCATTGATCCTTCTCTGAATCAGAGTTTTAAGGGAATATGTAGTCTTTGGATACACTCCATATAGCTTCCATTGCTTTTTTTGTTCTCATAATCAACATTTTTTTTATATCTCTTTTCTGACATTTTTCTTTCATCTTTTAGTTGAGGACAATCAGGTCTAATATGACCCAATTTCTTGCATTCATAGCAATGAACTTCTCTTTATTATTTATCATTATTCCTAAAGTATTTTCTGAATCATCTTTTCTTCTTGTAAAATTTTCTAAACTTTATAGATAACTAATCCAGTTCCATTTCAGAATCTGAAGAATCTTATTTTTTTCTCTTCTTTGACTTCTTTATTTTTTTTCTGCTATGCTTCTGAGATGTCACTTTCAAAGTAGTATTTTATTTCTTTATTGTAATATTATGATCTTAAACTTCAGTTTGAATTTCTTTTTTATACATCATCAGTTTTCCAATTAGTTATTTCATCTTTAGATCCTTGACAGGAGATGATTTTCCAATAACAGCTGATATTCCATTCCATTTAGAAGGTAGTACTCTAAGTACTTTCAAAGCTTGATTGAATTGTTTTATAGGTTCACCTAAGGTTGTAATATTGTTGACAATTTATGTAGGACTTACATTCATCAGTGTGATGATTTCACCATCAAACATTCTAAATGTTTCAAACTTTAGGTTACTTATAATATACCTTATCTATCTGACATTATATGTTCCTTCATAAGAAATTACTATAGTTTTCCACATTTCTTAGGCAATTGGACATTGTGATACACAATTAAATTCATCTAGTCTAAGACAAAAAATAATATCATTCATTTCTTTATAATTGATATAATACTCAGCTTCTGTTTTAGCAGTCCAAGATTCTGGTTTCTAAGGAATCTTATAAGAAGTAATGATTTTTAGTAGACTTTGAATCCAAGATTTTTTAGATAGATAATCATTAGTGATTTCGAGCACCCATAATTTTCACCATTAAAATATAAATCTCTTAATATAGACATTCCTTCTCTGGGATCATCCATTTCCATCTTTGTATAGACCTTATACTTTTCATCTTACTATAACTTTATCCAAAAATCTCTCCTTTGATACCAATTATTAGGTCGTAATATAGAAAGTAACACAAGAGGGGGATGAATTGTCTATTTTAAAAAATCTCCTACAATTCTGGCTTTTGACACCCACTATGATTTATATGGATATGTAGTGTTTACTTATATAAAATGAATATGTAGTGGATTAACAGAAATAAAGAACACAACTTTTTATAGTGGTTCAGAGCACAAAGATCCCCTAATCCACTCTACCAATCACTCTCTCTATGAGATTGGTAAATTTCACTAGAATGGTCTTCTTATCACAAGACCATAAATCTATAACTGAGTGTAGGAAGTTGATAACTTTACAATAAGACTAATAACAAAGCCTTCTGGTTCTATAACATAGAACCGGTTATCCACAGCATAGATCGAGAAGCAAATAATCTACCACAACTGAGTATGAGCAGTTGAAACTCCAGTAAATCAAAACTAATTGATTTGAAAAGTTTATATTAATCTTCATAGTTCCAGAAGCAAGCAACTGACAGATTATTAATCTTATTCTTCAAAAAATAATATCTTCAAAAATGAAACAGTCTGAAGTGATCCTTGTTGCAAAATGATCTTCAATAATGTAGCAATTAAATAGTAGTAGTAACTTGAGGTTGAAATATGTATAAATTTTAAAGCATAGCCTCTTTTGCAAATAATAGAGATTTGAATGTTCATTTTAGTTGCACTATAAAAGATAATTTCAATAAAGCAGTCTCATATGTGAATCTCTTATCACACATATATTTTTCAAGATATATTCTGAAATAATATATAGAATAGATAGATTGCTTTAGTATTCCATATCCAAAAGAATATCCTAATTGATCATGTAAATTCAAATTCCAATTGAACAGGGGAGTCATAACTTCCCTTAAAAACATGAGTGATTTTATCTGATGAATACAGTTATCTGAAATAATCATAATGATCCTTGAATCAGTCTTCAATTCTGACTCAACCGTTGTAGCAATCTCAGATTGAAAAGGAAGCTTAAAAACTTCACCATTGAAAACACAACGTAGGGTTGAAATACGTAGTGTAGGGTTCATTAGTATAGGGTTCATTAATGTAGCATAGGTTTTATTCATGTAGCGTAAGGTTCCTACTAATATATGGTTCATTAACCATACTTTCATCTTTATATAACATAGAGAACAAAAGTAGCATAGGGATGATAATACATACATTCACCTTTTTATCATAATATCCCAAACGTATCATTGATTTACCATACATTCAAATTCCAGAATATAGGGTTGATGAATAGTAATACCAACTTCAAACGTAGGGTTTCTGATCCATACATTTGACAATTCTCCAAACGTAAGGATATCGATCCAAATGTAAACTGTTTAGCGTAACGTAGGGTTGATACCATATGTAAGTGTTTCATTTTTCTAGCGTAATATAGGGTTGATACTATACACAAGTGTTTCAATTTTCCAACATAATTTAGGGTTGATACCATACGTTCATTTACCAAACATAGGGTTTGAAATAGTGTTTCCAGATTAATTCTTTTAATGTTAAATTCCTTTAACCTGGATATAAATTCCTAAAAACTCACTCAATAAAACATCATTAGAAAACATAAAAAGGGTATTTTTTATCATAAAAATCATCATAAATTATTGAGTATTGTTGAGACAATACATACCCAATAGAACCATTTTTACACTTATCGATCGAGAGAGTTGAGTGGTCATAGTCATAAAATACTACATCATAGATTATAATCCATTTTTTTCTCATGAGGATGTGCATTAAATTTTACATCACATTCTTTTTTCACACAATTCATTTATTCATTGACTAAAACAAAAAGCATAGTGTGAGTAAAAAAATCACAGTGGGAAACATTATAATCATGAAAAAACATTTATAGGTTTTTTAAATCATGGAACCTTCTTTTTAATATATGAAACCTTAGTTTTAACCTTGGTTATTCATGGTCACCATCTATTAAAATCCATCATGATGGTTCGTAAAGAGTTTGTGAATTTACAAAACATATCCCCAAGGAGTGTCAAACTAAGTGTGAAACAAGGTCCATTTTCATGAACTAGGTTATGATCTAGTCAAATCCCAATGTTCCCTTTTTAGGTTTATTACCCCTAGGTAAAATTATGATAAATCTATATCCACTTGTAGTATCCATACATGGATGTAATTTCTTGGAAACTACTTAATGTATCTTTAACAAAAATTCTAGGATAATTTCTTAAAGTTATACTTATCCTTAGAGTTATCACTATAGTTTTTTAACCTAAATATCAAAATATTAACTAAATGTTTCCTTTGATACCAACTATAACGACCCAATATTTTCATACATAAATGTTACATCTTTTTATATGAATATTCAATACATTGTACAATATATTCTCAAGGAATGTGAAGGTTTAGTGTCTTTGGAGACTAGATACGCAGTATTTTTATTTCATGAAAGATCTTAAATATCTCTCATAATGTTCTTCCCACAAAGTACACCTCATATACATACCCAACTTAAAACCTTTATTCATAACCTGGGGAAAGTAAACATAATAAAGGGTGAGATCATATTCTTAATAAGGGTAAACATATGAGATACTAACATAACATGAGAATAAGGGTATAAGAACATGCGAATAACATTTGAAAACCACACCCTACATATTATAGATCATGAACTTGATTCATGGGATAAATCTTAGCAGTTCATGATACATGAATCATAAAGGAATCAAAGAACATGATCCATGAGAATATAGAAATGGAATAAGACATATTTTTTTGAAATATTAATAAGCTTAAAACATAATGAATATGTATAAACAAAAACAGGTGCACTCATTAAGTTAAGGGCATGAAATCATACCCTTACATAAACTTATGGACATGAGACCAGATCCTCACATAAACTTATGGACATCAAAATAGGTACTTATATAACCTTATGGACATTAAATTATGTCTTTGAATAACCTTATGGATATGAAAACATGTTCATGAATAACCTTATGGATATAAAATCAGGTTCATGAATAACCTTATGGATATAAAAACCAAGCCAAACATAATCTTATGGATATAAAAACTATGTCCACACATAAAGTTTTGAAAATGTAATCAGGTTCGGGCATGAAATATTTACTCATGAGTTGTTCATCTTTACCCAATGTATTAGAGGGAGATATAGGTCCCACCCATCACATAATGAAAATCTTACATATGTGTTCCAAAAGATCATAATACATTAATCATATCATAACCCATGAAAAAAAATTGTTTCATAAGTATTTCATCATATCATAACCCATGGAAAAGAAACAGGTTTTGTAATCATCTCATCATAGCATCGTAGTATAGCCCGTGGAAAAAAATGGGTTTCATAAACATCTTTTCAAAATAAATATAAACCATTCAAATAAAGAATAAATATGGTATTATTAGATCATATCCCTATTAAAACAAAATAAACACCAATGGTTGTTTTCATTGATGAATAGATATTCTATAAAAATATCATTAAAACATTCTTGAGGAAAATAACCTTTTCATTTTAAAATAACTTATTTAAAATATAAATATTTTTCAAATATTAAATAAACCATTTTCTTTGAAAATAACCTTCAAAAAATGTAAATTAATCTTCAATAATTTATTGTTCATAACTATAGAAAATTATGTTCATGTCATGTATGTTAAAATAAATATTCCTTTCACATTTTCAATAAAAAGTCAAAAGTACCTTATTTGGAAAAAAATAGGAATTTAAATTTAAAAAAAAATCCAACCATGGTTAAAAATATATTTAAAAAATAATAATATAATATTAAAATCATTTTTTAAAATATTTTTAGAAAATATGGATTTGTAAGAAAAAGAATTTTCAACCAAAGAGAAAAATAAAGTTAGATTTAATTAAAAAATAATTTTCTCAATCATTTTAAGTAACAAAGAGAGGAAAATAGTAATATTACTTAAAAATTTCATGAATAACCATAGGAGAATAAAATTAATGTGTTTATTGAGATATGGATCATAAAATTTCACCATCAGAAACTTAATCATAAACAATATTGATAAACTATGAGATTTTAATTGTAAAACCATTACCACTTTGGTAACTTTTGAATCATAAACCCATGAAAGAAAGAAATTTAAATGAAACATAAAATATCATGAATATAAATATATTCACTATATAACATATAAAATTGTTGGTATATTTACTACATAAAATAAATAATAGTTGAATATGGAATGTGTCTCATGAAAGTAAAAGTGAGATGAGAAACCCTTACCTCAAGTATTGAATTTCATCATACACGTTAAAACCAATTATATAATAAATATAGATTTATTATAAATATATTATATAACCATAATAATATATATCATAACCTATATTATTTAATTATGACCTTTTATTACCTATTTATTAATAATTCCTTATTATAATCATGTTTCAGGAAATAACTCCATCATTTTTCATTTATGTTTTGGTATGGTATTTTTGATGATTTTACTTGGATCATGGTTTCATAATATATATAATTTTAAAAATGATATAAATATTATATATATTCATTATATATGTTTTTATAGTCATATATAAAATTTATATATAGAAAATTAATTACACCATTCATGGAGATGGTAGGTTGTATGTATGCATGAATATTGTTTCCATTTTCTAAACAGATTGAATGAAAGAACGGTAAATAATATGTCACCTTTACATAATAATTTTTATGTCATATATATCATATATATTCATTAAATATATCATTGTTTCAATCCATGTTAAAATAAAATTTTAAAACAAATCACATCACATTGTAGAGGCGGTATTCCACACGTACACATGAATGACGTTATCATTTTCAAAAGGATTTGAAGGTAAGAAGGTAAGTGTGATATTATAATTATAGGAGTATAAATATTTTAAAAATATAATATATAATTATTAAATAATTAATTATATCTATTATTTATAAGCAGTGATTGAAAATGAATTACATCAGTTCGTGAGGCGGTAGTCTGTCATACACATAATTAACGATTTTGTTTCTCATTTGATGGAATAGGAGCTTGATATAGGTTATGTCATTAACATAATAACATATAATTATATGTTAGATTATTTTTTTATTATATTGGAATTATTAAGACATGAATGAAGGTGGTAAGATAATAACTAAAAAGAAGTGGCTTATTGAATACAATTACCTTCGCTTAGAAAAAACTCATTTTGATCTCTTATTAAGGACCCTAGGGTTGGTCTTTTGGGAATAAAATTAGATCTAGAATGTTTAAAATGATATTTTTGAGGGATTTTTTTATTTTTTTTATTCAAATGGATTATGGGGTGTCACTAAGTGAGGGGAGGTGGTGGCCTTTTATAATTGAGTAGTGTCATTTTTGTAAATACGCAAAACTATTCAATAATGAGAAGTCACTTTGGACCTAAGTGCCTCCAAAATTGATAAATAATGTATTGGATAGAATATATGGTAGATAAAAACCTCAACCAAATTTTTTTTTTAAATATGTTGTTCCTTAAACTCTAAGTTATCTTACTTTTACTATATTAGTTTTCACCACGATAACTAGTTTTTTATTTATTTACCTAGGTAATTTATCCTTTAAGACTAAAAGTAAAATAGTATTATCATATAATTTAGAAAAATTTATTCTAAATAAAAATGAAAATTTATCAAATAAAATTCCTATGTGTTTCAAAAATTAATTTTAATATAGGAACATGTAACGTGCAAAACCTCATTTATCCTTAATAGCGATAATTAATTTTTATTGCTTTTACTATTCATTATAACCAAAGATCAAATTGAACTTGTTACCTAATATTAATTATTATGATTATAAATATGTAATAAATTTTATCAAATTCAATTCAAAAAATTGAAAAAATTTAATTTTAAATTAAACCCACAACTGTGATGAAAAAGTGGTTTTCCAAAGAAAAAGTTTTCATAAGTATAAAAAGTTTTTATATAAATGTTGAATGTAAAATTGATTCCAATGACCTAAATTGGATTATTGATAATATAATTGAACTAATTTTACTTTTAAAAACATTTTAAAACAAAATTTTACTTTATAAAAGATTTAATGAAAAGACTATTTATAATAAAAATTGGTATTTTCACTATTCATCGAAAAAATAATTTTTTTAGAAAATTATAAAAAAATTAAAATAATATAATTTTTACATTCTGATTTAAAATTTTAAGTTAATTTTTTAAAATAAATTTTCTAAATTTTTAAAAAATTAGTTTTAAAAAAAATGCGCAGAACGCGACGAACCTGCTTTTTAGAAAAATATCATTTT
The DNA here is from genome assembly GCA_963277665.1 of Viscum album. NCBI lineage: Eukaryota > Viridiplantae > Streptophyta > Magnoliopsida > Santalales > Viscaceae > Viscum > Viscum album. Next base: position 370,753,345 of record OY728146.1, read on the forward strand.
TTAAAAAAAACTAGATTTATTCTTATCTCATGCTTATAAAGAAATATTATATTAATGATAAAATATTTTATTAAATATATAATATATAAATTTAATTAAAACTATTCACCAATATTGACAAATTTAATTTATTAAGATAAAAACACTTCATGTGAATAAAAATGGTTTTTCAGAAAAACATTTTTATTACTGTAAAGTAATTTTTATCTTCAATTATAATCAATTGGTAAAAAATGAATTTATTTTATTCATGTGAAAACTTTATGATTTTCATAATTTATTTAGTCCTATCCATACTTGGAAATTTAATGGCTTAGTTATAAAGTTCAAGTTTAAATAATAATATTAATAGTATATTGTGGTTCGCTAAAACTTAGTGTTGTGTGTAACAAAGTCTATCAATAAAATTAAATTTATTTGAAAAGAATTATTTAAAAAAAATCTCAGGATGTTACATGGATTCTAGTTCCTCGAGGGGGTATCATAGGGCTGCATGGTTAGAGAACACCAATAATTTGGACCTTAAATGGTATGACTTGAATTTATCTAAGGCAAACACAATGGTAAGGAATTATTTTTTAGTTATGGTATAGTTTGTTTGTGCGGGTTCCAGTGTGCATGAGGCATATGACATAAAATGTGTAGCTTGATCAACCTTTTGTGATAAGACTTCCTAAATTGTATATTTAGATGTTTCACACATGAGATCAAATGGTAAATCCTACCAAGTTAGCTACAATATTAGGGTTAATGTGAGATTCCATTTTAATTTGTTAAAAGCGTCCTCATAGTTTTTACCATACAAAAAATATTTTTTATTTTTGGTGTAATCAGGAGAGGGTGAGTGCAATCTTGAAAAATTCATGAATGAAATAACAATAACATTTAGTGTGACCTAAGAAAGAATGCACATATTGCACATTTTTAGTGAATGGTAAGGAAAAAATGGGATCATATTTAGATTCATCAAATTGTATAACATCCTCAAAAACAATATGACTAGGAATTGTCCCTTGTCTCTCCATGAAATGATGTTTTACATAATTTAATACAAGATTGTTTTCAATATAGTGATGAAGGACAACACCTAAAATACTCAAACATTCATCAAAATAGGAACCACAGTTAGTGAAATCATCCATGGATACTTCCATACAGTTCTCTATATAATTAGAAAAAATACTAACCATACATCATTAGAAATTACCTAGAGCATTGAACAGACCAAATGGAATCCACCGATATGAAAATTTTTCCAAGGGGAAAGTAAAGGTTGTCTTTTCCTAATCCACAGGGGAAATATGGATCTGAAAATATCTAGAATAATCATCAAGGAAATAGTAGAGAGACTTCCCAATTGTTCTATATAACATATGTTCAATGAAAAAAATAGGAACTGGTCCTTCTTAGTGTATTAGTTTAGTCAGAAATAGTCTATACAGGTATGCTAGATATTTTGTACTTTGGTTGGAACCAATTCATTGTTTTAATTTTTTATTATTGTAAGACCAGTTTTCTTAGGAACTACCTATGCTAGACTGATCCATTGGATCTCATAGATGGGTTAAATGATTCTAGAAACCAAAAAATTGGTTACTTCCTTTTTAACAACATTAAGTAGGTTTGGGTTAAGTCAGTGTTATGCTTGCCTCACCGGTTTTTACTCATCATTTAACAATATTAAATTCATGAAAATTGATGGACTAATACTAGGAATATTAGAAGATTTCCATCCTGATTCTTGTTTATAATCCCTCAAAATTTTAATCAATCGTAATTAATACTCTAGAGGGATTTAACTAGAAATTATAATTGGAAACATGTTTCCATTCTTAGGATATGAATATTTTAAATTTTGAGGTAGTGGTTTAAGTTCTAATTTGGGTGTATTTAGGCTTGATAGGAGTGAATAAGAAATATAGAGGTCTATAATATCATATATGTACTTAATGGTAACATCCTCAAATGAGGTGTAAGCTTACACAAGATGAGAAAAATCATCGATGGTCATTGTGTCCTCAGTGTATAGAAAATAATCAATTAAAGAACATGCATGAATTTTTTATACCATTAGAACATTCAATTCATGATTAATTACCTAGAATTTCTATCAATGATGAAAAATCAAATGGGGGATTAATGTAAATAAGAGAATTTTCTTTTTGTATGGTGAGTACATCAATTGAATTAAATAAAGGATATGAATGATCTTCTAAGGGGTTCTTCATGGAATCAAATATGTTTAAGTAGAAAATGTCACCACCAAATTTCATAGACAATGTAACATTGTGGAAATTAATTATGGTTTTTTCAGTTTTCAATAAAGATCTCCCAATATAATTTGGTTATGTCTATTCATCCTATAATATTCCCTTTTAATAACATAAAAAATCATTACAAAAATTTAAATTTTTAACCCTCAAAAGAACATCCTCTAACACACTAGCGGGGTGTACGGTACTCTAGTTTTCTAGTTTAATGATTATTCTTTTGGGATTCTATTTCCAAACCAGTAATTAATAGAAAATAAAGTATGTAATCACATTTATTGAAGCACCAAAATAAGTATATTATTAGAAAAAAAATACTCTCCTATGGTGCATGGGATCAATAATATTCTAGTATCATTGCATTTGGTGAGAAGTGATTGGTCCATCAATGCTGAGTTTTTCCTCATCAATATCACCTTTTCATCACCCTGAATTCACCTTTAGTGTGTACACATATCCTTTAATAAATTGTAATATCATGTAATTTACTTCATGAAATAAATCAAGGGGATGTTAAGCTACTCTTTTTTAAAATTTTCCAATATTTCTTTATCAAGTTTGGTTTCTTTTGGTTTCCTTGGTTTGGTGGACCTTTGGGGAAATGGAATAGAAATGGTTTGGATTGGTATATCATCAAAGGAAGCTCTATTTACTTTGTAGGGGTTTCTCCCAGGAATATAATTTTCCTTATTTGGATCATTTATAATGGTAGGAGTGGTTCCTTCCTTAGGAGGTGGTGAATTTAATGGTGGGATTATTTTTCTTTTAAGTTTGATGATACTTTAAAGGGTGATGACACTAATATTTCCCTTGTCCCTAGGGTTGAATATTGGTTGAGAAGGAATTTTACCTGACCCTTGACTTTGTGTTTTACCCACCTAGTTGGGACTAATTGAGTATTTAGGACTTTTATTGCTGCTTAGGTGGTTTATTGGAATTGAAGATTACTTTCAGCCATTTGTTTCATTTTTTCCTCAAGGCTAGGCTTGGGGTTTTTAGGGGGATATTAAAAATAATTTTGTAGTGATTAAGTATTTTTTTAGTGTGGTTTAGGGATGACTACCCTACCCCGGATTTTTTCATAACTATTGAGGTTGGTTATAATACACCCCTTTCTTATAGGATTGGTTATATTTATATATAGAGTTAGATAGATAGTATGATTCTTGCCTAATGGGTTGGTTATAAGGGTGGTCCAAGAATATTGACTCATAAATCTTAGAAGGGTCTCTCAATTGAGGTCATTTATTTGAAGAATTGGTGTTGGTGGAATAGATAACACAATTAATAGTAGAGGTAGGTTATGATTTCCCTTGGTAAAGAGCAAGCTGTCAGAGAAGGGTACTTACTTCTTTAAACTTCGTATCCACCTTCTTCTCAAACTTAGAATTTTTCATCACATGGAAACCTCAAATGGGTAAATTAGACCTTAAATAGAATTATTATTTGTTATACATCATGTTTTTTTAGGTTTCTTGCAGATATTTTCTTCTTTTCAATTAATTACCACTTGTATCAACATCAATCATGTTATGATTAATAATAATTAAACCTTCATAAAAATATTGAATGAAAATTTTATTACTTATTTGGTGGCGAGAATAGATTCAATGTAAAATTTTAAATTGTTCCCAGTATTCATAAAGTGTTTCCCATTATGATTGTATTATTCTAAAATAATTCCTTATAGTTGAAATTTGAGTGTTTGGGAAGTATTTTTCAAGAAAAGGTCACTTAATTTCTACCCATCCTCTGATTGGGGAGTTAATATAATACAAACAATCTTTCTCGATGTACTATAAATAAAATGGAAAAGCTATAAGTTTTGTAAGTTCTTCATCCATATTTTCAGGTTTTAATTTTAAACACATTGTGTGAAATTCCATTAAATGCTTATATGGGTCTTCACTATTAATTCCATGAAATTTTGGCAATAAATTAATTAGACTGGATTTTAGTTCAAGTTTAGTGTTTAACATTGTATTTTAATATAAGTGAGTTAGATATCAACATTAGGATAAGTGGGTTCTTTTAATGTCTAATTAATTTTATCCATGTTTTTTAGTGTTATTTCAATTTCTAATTTTGTTTTAAAAGAATAATAATGTGGGTTTAGAGGATCTGGAATGGGTTGTGTGTCCTCAGTCAAAGGATTTATTTGTGTGTCATGGTGTGGATGATGAATAATCCTTTCAGGTTTGTGCTCAAATGGTTGTGGTTCACCTGAATAAGAACACTTCATGAACAAATACTATAAAAAAGAGTTTATAACACCACTTATATACAATATTTGAATAGATAAATAAATAAATATTTACAAAATACACAAATTTATAACCAAAAAACACATTAAAAACCAAAGTGATCCCAAGATTAGGTGCCAAAATTTTATTATGTTGTAATGAAATGTAAAATTTATTTTGTTTTTAAAGATGATTTATAGTATAGGGAAGACCCTAGATCATCTCTTAGGGAGAATTGGTGGTTTATAGTGTATAGTTCCAATAATTTTTTCAAAAACAAAACAGAAAATGGGGGGTTAGAAAATAGTTTAAAAATAAATAACTTAATAAAAAAGTTTAATATTTTGAAATGTAAGTGGATTTTTAGAATTGTGATTTAAGGATTTCATTTGAAGTTCACTACACATCTTGGTCGGTTCATTGTTCTAAAAATTACATATAGTTTAATGAAATCCTTTGGTTAGGGGTAATCAAGATCTTGATTACCCTCTTTCCTTTTAAAATTATGCATAAAAAACCGACCCTTGACACAAAAATCATGTTGTCTACATTTAGACCTCAAACATAGATTGGAGGCTATGAAAGCATACAAAGATCTTAGTAAGTGTGAGTGAAAAGGGATACTTGTTCTATCCAATTAGAATGATATAATATTCCCACTTAAAATATCAACCCAATCGGAATTCAAATGAGAAGTGTTTCACTTGATCATACTAAAAAAATCATTCAAAATAGAATCATATTAAGATAAAACATAAAATAAATGTTTAGCACAAAAATTACACAAAATAGTAGAATAAATTTTTTTGGAACTCCTACTCCAAGTGTGTCTATCTCCATCGAAATGAACGCCCATTGTTTAGCTTACCGTCGAGAGGAGGAGAAGGCCCATATATACATTTTCCTTTATATTGGATCTCCCTATGAGGACAGGATCCTCAAGAACTTCTAGGATAAATATAGGACTCCTTTGGGTTTATAAAATGGTAAAAACATTCCCCCTATTCAAACTTCCAAATGGGGTTCCTAAGTTTCTGATTTATAGGTAATGTGGAAGGTGGATTTGGGCCCCCTAAATTTTGAAAACCACTTGGATCATAAATTTGGGATATTAAAAAAGACTTATCTCACTTTTTTCAAAACTAAAAATTTATTTACATGCATATTGAATATTTCCACCAATAATTTGACATCATTTAGAGTCCTTCAACCTAAGCTATTGTTGAATTTAAAAAGTGACCTTGAGAATGTGAACAATGAAGATTCTCTCTAATGATGGTGTATTTTGGGCATCCAAATGAAAAAATTAGGAAATATAGTCTTTTAGAGACTTTTATCCCCCATGTTTTTTCATTCATACACCTATTTTCAGACCAATTGGATTCACTTGGTAGCCACCATATCAATTTTAGTCTATGTGTTTGTTTGGTCTCTTGTGGAGTTTGGCCCATTTTGGTTGAATTTCATTTTGGGGTCTCCAATTCACTTACACCTATAATTTAATAATTAAAACAAGTGAAATTTCTCTTTTTAAAAGTGATAAATTTTAATTAATTTAATCAAATGTGAAGTTAAGTTTTTTATTATATTTGGAATTTATAATACAAAATTAGTTTAACAAAATGGTTTAATGGTGGAAATTAATAGTGAATCACTACACAATCAAAAATCCTATAACCATACTGAAAAAAATCCCTATCATATGAGGATGATTACACTATTCTATGATTTAATTATCATTCAAATCCCTAGGTGAGATAATTGAATTTAGAGGGCTATCAAAGATGAGTATGAATGAAAGGATAAATTGAAGGTTGTACCTGAAACCATCACAAAAACACATTCAAGATCACCCCTCTCAAGGGGAAAATAATGGAGAAGGGAGGGAGGAGGGAGGTTTCATGATAGGGTGGAAAAAAAGGGGGTTAGGGCTTAAATTTTTAAGGGGAAAAATTTTAATTCCTCCCTTTTAATGAAATTTGGAAACTCACATAGTTACTTCATGGTTTACCAAACCATGCACCAATTGTGCATAAACTATGTAGTCAGTAGTTCCTTGAGTAACCCAACTCTATCATGGTTTTGGTTGCATGGTTCACTAATTGTGCAGCCTCCATTTACCCAAGATATACATCTTGCATAGTTAGGCTGCATGGTTTTCCAAACCATGCGCCAACCATAAAACACCCTATAAAACATGAATTTCACGTTTTCATGATTTATCTATAATCATGCGCTATAACCCTAGGTCAAACCTCCTTTCAAGGTTGGATCACATGGTTTCCCTTAACCGTGTTCTAACCTTTCACTAGGGAAAATTCCTTTCAAAAAAATTAAAATTCATCCTAGAGATCTTGTAATTCATCTAAGAACCTAAAACACCTCTCGAGCCTCAATACATATCCAAAAATATCTTATGAAGATGATCTAACTCTCAGAATTATGATTTTAATTTTGATTCTCAAAATTAACCAGTTCTCAAAATCAAAAAATCAGACTCCTTTTAAAATTTACAACCCGTAAAGGTATAGGGCTTTACACAAACACTCACTTATTCCCTTTTTCATCATGTTAATGGATATTTAATAATCTAATTGAATAAAATCATGGAACTTCTAGTAATTAAGATAGTTCTTTAATCCTTTTATAAAACTCACAAACTAATACCTTTTCTTGGGAACTTCATGCTTATTCTCAACTTTCTTGGGAACTCCAAATTCTATCCAATACATACTTTATCAATGTATATTGACATTATGGAACTTCCCCTCTTACTCATTGATCCTTATTGAAAAATATATAACATAACACAAAGTGGGTTCATCAAAGGGTAACCATGCATGACTCTTATATATCAAATCATATCTTATGATATAACCAATCATAATCTATGGTGGATTTTTTAGCTTATAATTGAAATCATTGTAAGGCTCCTATAATATTTGATGATATCCCCTATATTGTTAATACAACCTGATGCTTTATTTTTGTTAAATATATAGTTCAGTGATAACTTATGATATCATATATTTTAACCTAAGACATAGAACAAAAACATTTGATTTCAATATATCATACCCTATGATATATGATAGTTTTACACTATGACTAAGTAAAATAAAATCATTCCTTCATATCGTAAAATATGAAATGGACCCAAACATGTTATAAAAAGTATGATCTTCAAAAAATAGGAAAAAAACAATGATCCATTGATGATCAAGTCTGTGATACATATGATGGGATTTAGGTTTTTCATTTCATGAACAAGGTTACGAAAGAAACCCATAATATGCCAAATATTTCTTTAATTAAATCAACATTCATGAATGGAGAATATTAAAATATTATTCCTTCATTTTTGAAAGTTTATATTTCACTCTTTGATATAATACACTTGATGTGAATCACTATAACAGAAGCTAAATGAATTTTTTATTCAAGGGATTATATTGACCTTTAGATACTTGTTCATATTGAGCGGATCATGTGATCATTCATGGTTTGTTAGCACCTTCCTCGTGAAGAAAAATGGATAACCAATATATATAATATAGTCTTGGATTTAGCTTCCATGCATTGAGGTAATTCTTAACCAGAGGGATGACATCCCTTTTATAGAATCTATTCATTTAATGAAGAGAGTCAGAGTGTTGGTGTGTTGGATGTTATAACATCCTCACTCCAGTAACCCAGAGCAGATAGTTATTTTATTACATTGGTAAAAAATGCATAGATTATAGGATCAAATAATTTAGTAGACTTGGAAAAATAGATACATAAATTAAAATTTCATTAAATTTAAAACTGATGATACATCATATGAAAACATGAAAACTTTATTAATTCTCCTTGAAAATCTATATATCATACATAGTAATCCTCTTGGTTTCCTATGGAAATAGAAAAAAATATAAAGGGGTGCTCTCAAATGCTCATTAAGGGGTATCTTGTAGTGTAATTTATTATACATAATCATGGAATCAATAATACATTATAAATAAATTAATTTCATAATAAATAACATATCCATGGATTATATAATACTAAATAAATGCATGGATAAAAATAAATGATTTCAAAGTGATGGAATATGTAATTTCACATATCATAAACATATTATCATGTCCACATTCCAATACATCATACATAAATGGTTAAGGGTTATACCAAATACCCAACTATTTTTCCTCATGAAACCCACTAATGTATCAAGGGAATATATAATTTCATGTCCCACCTATCAAAAAATTAGTCCAATGAATCCATCACATGAATAGAATATATAAACAATAAATATAATAATTTTACCTTAGGAACCTCATATATAATCATGCCTAAAAAATCAATAGTTTTCCATATAGGAATAAGGATATATGGAATATCAATATTTCTCCATTCAACATAACAATATGGATATCTAGGTGAATATCTCACAATCAACTTATAAATAATGGGATATTCTTAATTTAATGGAAATTACCCTTATAAAAGAAATTATAACAAGGTAGTAGTGAATAATAGGGGTATCAATAAGAAATAATCCTTTATTATGGTTTGTAAAGATCTTGTGAATCATTCAAAGCATATCCCCTGGAGTGTCAATCCAGGTGTTTGGTTAGTCCCACTAGTTGTGCACTGATTGAAGGTTGAGTTAATGCATAACCAGCCATTTTTAGGGTTATTAACCCTAGGTTCATATGATCTTGACCCTACATCCATTTTTTTGTATCCATACAAGGATTTCATTACTAAGAAACCACAAACATTTTAGTTTACTATAATTTTAGGTTATTTTATGGCTACGTGAGTTTTTAATCATTATAACGGCTTATGAAGTTAGTATAATGATATTTAATGATGGTATATAATTAAGATAATAGTGGATTAATAATAATGAAACATAATAAAAATTCTCATTTTAAAAAAATAAATTGAATAATCACAAAAAATAAAGGTAGATATGAGGTTTGAAACTCTTACTTTGTAAAGTAGATTCTTAAAGATTGATAGGAAAACCTTAGAACCTTAGAATCTACTTGAAAAGAATATTTAGAAAGAAATTATATGGAATGAATTCTCAATGTCTTTATAGTGGAGAGGAATCAGATAATGGGTGGGTATTTATACTTGATCAGGGGTATTTTTTGGTTAAAATATTGATTATTTTGTTATTCTGGCTAGCTAAATCTAAATAGAATTTATTATTTTACTCCTTAAATACATTTTTAGTCGAAAAAAAAGTTTTAATAAATTTTTAATTCATGCTTACAACATAATTGTGTCGTAAAAGTTTCATTGTTCATAAAAACTATAATTTTTACTATTCACCAAAAAACCAACTTCTTCGAAAAAATCCCAAAATTCACCCTAAAATAATTATAATGTGTTGATTCCAAATTTAAATCCTTTTTTATGAAAATAATTATCTATCTGATATGAAATTTAATTATTAAATAAGAACATATGTGTATTTCAAAATTATGCATTCAGCACATAAAATTCAAAAACTCTTCTAGTAAATTTATGTGTTATTCCAAGACAAATGTGTGAAATTACTATTCATTGATTAATATAAATTTTTAATAATTAATAATTTTATTACTATTAAAATATTTTATGAATTTTATTATAAACTTGAATAAATAAATATTACATTACCTTAGTTGAATATTGGGGTTTTCATTCTCCCCCCATAAATAATTTTGTCCTCGAAATTAGGGGTGTACATAAACACATAAACAAATGAGGGTAATTATTCCTTATTAATTCCTCGGGCTCCAGTGTTTCTTCCTCCAACTTTTTATTCCTCCAAATAACTTTCACCAGTCTGGTTTCCCTATAATAACCCAGGCTTTTCATACATGGATATTACATCATTTTAGATGAATATTCATCACATTACACAAACACATTCCCAAGGATTGTAATAGTTTATTGTCTTTGGAAACTTAGAACACATTATTCTAATTTGGTGAAAGATATTCAACATCTCCCATAAAAATCTTCCCCTTTAATACTCCTATTTAAAACCTTTCTTTTTAACCTGGGGAAAGGAAAAATAAGAAAGGGTGAGCTCAAATTCTTAGTAAGGGTAAACATGGAAGATATATAAGCATATCATGAGAATAAGAGTATGAGAATGTGATCATAACATTAGAAGATCATATCTTGTATATCAAAGATCATAAACATGAACTATGGAATAAATATTGGTAGTTCATAAGACATGAATTATAAGTAAATCAAGATCATAATCCATGAAATCATAACATAATAATAAGACATGGAATTTGTAGTAAACACATAAACATGTAATATTGTTCCCTATAAGTCACAGTGCATTTTTAAAACTTAACAAGGCACTTCATGGAGACTACACCTACTGGTTGGGACACACCATCATCCCTAGTTGCAGTCCTTTCCTTGTAATGGATCAAGTTTCCCCATCTTCCCAGAGTGGATCAAGTTTCCCCATCTTCCCATAGTAGATCAGGTTTCCTCATATTCCCATAGTAGATCAAGACCGTGTACTTGATTCCCATAATTATCTCACAATATATAAATATTTACCTAATAAATTGAAGGGATATATAGGTCCCACCCATCACATAATGAAAACTAGACATATGTGTGTCATAGTAACATAAATCATTCATCATATCAGAACCCATGGAATGAAATGGGTTTCATAAACATCATTTAATCATAACATAACCCATGGAAAAGTAATGGGTTTTATAAATACTATTCAATCATAAATATAAACCATTATTATAAAGAATAATAATGGAATCATTGAATCATATCCCTAGTAAAACACAATTAAAATCAAATAATTTTATACTAGGAATAAAATAATTTTGAGAGATCACTTGAAAACATTTCTTGATGAAAATATCTTTTCTAATTTGAAAATATTTTCTTTTATTAAAATGACGTGTAATTTTAAAAAAAAAAATCTTTGAAAATAACCTTGGAATATTGTAAATTAAACTTCAAATCATTAAGGTGTCATTATGGAAAAAAATTTCATTCTATATAAGTTAAAAAAACATTGCATTCATACATTTTCTGGAAAATTCACAAAGTAATTTGTTTGTAAAATGACAAAAATACTCCTTTAAAACCATGTAGTAAAAAAGTAAAAAATGGAAAAAATTAAATTTAAACATTAATAAGATGATACTAAAAACATTTTTGAAAAAAAAATTAGAAAACATGGACATAGAATATAAATATTCCGCAATGGATACTTAAAATGAAACAATCCCAAATAGTTGTGGTTGGGGGGAGGCTCGTAATATCCCCTCCTCTCAAATTTTGGTGGTTGGGGGATATGGACAGAAAGAGAATTCTCTAGATATTCATTCTTCCCCCATTTATCTAGTGGATCAAGTGGTGTAATAGATTGTTGACAACCAGAAAGAGGTAGGGATGGAGTGCTTGAATCTGGAGGCACCTTCATAGGAAGGTTCTTCGGCTAGCATAGCCCATGGGTATAATGAGGGCTGGGTGAAGGTGTTAGGAAGGGTGTATCCTAATATTTCTTCTTAGTCCATTTCTATTTCCAACTACTTTGGAGACTTAGAGGTTACATTCCTAGTTCTAGAATAACCTGATGAACTAGGCATGCAGACACCATTACAAGAGGATGATGATGAGCTTTCCAGTAAATTCTCTATTGATAGTGTTGAGGGAATGTGAGTTATAGTACTCTATATTCTAAGGAAGAAGAAAGGGTAAAAGGGAAACCAATATGTTGGGGGTTCTATTATGGTTTAATCAAAGAAGTAAAAAGGATATAAATATTACTCCCAACTTTCTAAGCTAATGGAAACAAGATCAGCTAAAAGGGCCAAGGATATAGAAAGTTTACCAACAGTTCAGGACTAGGATCAAAATAAGGGTTCAAATCTAAAAAGTGGAAATATTAAGGCCAAGATTATATATTCTAAGGACCAAGTTATGGTTGATGCAGCAATAAAGGATGATGGGGGTAAATATAAATACCTTGATCTAATTCTTCATTCTAAGGTAAAAGTGTCAGAAGGGATTTTTCAGATCAATGCTCCATAGAAGGATTTGAATATAATATTAGAAATAGAGTTATGAATTGATGTTGAAAAGGAAAAAAATTCTTGTATCAAACAAAAAGATAAAATTTTATAATGGGGCTTCAATGAAGGGAAGATAGATATGGAGGAGTACATCCAGACTTGGGATAAGCTGGTCGACTATTTTGAAGATTTAATCAAGGAGGATCCGCATATGATGGTTAATACATTTTAGTGGGAGATATACTTGGTAAGAAACTCCAATAATATTAACCTCATTTTTAATGATTTTTTTATTTCCTAATGCTCTCATTGATTCTTGATTTTGAACTTGTGCAATTTACCACTTTTTCTTTAAAAGTGATTTTGAAATAAAAAAATTAATTTTCAGTCAATACTCATCACTTTATAATCAGTAAAATAATATGACCCGTGAAAGAAATAAACTTATATGGATATTAAAATACCATAATATTCTGGATAAGACACATAAAAGGCATTCATTAGTATTATATACACCACATATAAGAAACAAGTAATGTATAAGTCATGTGTCTCATAGAAATAAAAGTGATACATAAATCCCTTAACATATGTCTTGACCCTCGTCGTACTCATACAAAATTCATGTATAATAAATATAGTTTTATAATACATATATTAAAGAACCATATTATTATATCTAATACCATATATGATTTTATTATGACTTTATATTACCCATTTATTAACAATTCCATGTTAATGTTACGCTTTGGGTAATATTCACTTTGTTTTTCATATGTGTTTTGATTTCTTATATTTTTGTTCATATTAAATATATCATGATTTAATTATCTCCAAAATTATAACCATGATTTAAATACCATATATATTCATTATATATTTATTTATAATAATCTATAAAGGATATAATTAGAAAATAAAATACACCGTTCATGGAGATGGTAGGTCGTACGTACGAATGAATGTTATTTTTCATTTTTTGTGTCATATTAAAAGAAAGAAGGTAAATAAAATATATATAATATCATTCCAATAGAATTATTATATTATATAATTCTATTGAACCCATCATTAATACATTCCATATAAATTTTGAACGAATCGCATCACTTTGAGGAGGCGGTAGTCCACACGTCCACAAACAAAGTTATCGTATTTACAAAAAATGGAAATCGTGAAGGTATGTGTTATATAATAATTAAATAAGAATAAATACATCATAAATATCATATATATCATATAAAAACATAAAATAAATCATTATTTAAAACCTTTAAAGGTGTAAATGGAAGAACGAGTGACATCAGTTTGCGAGGTGGTAGTCCGCCGTACACACGATCGATGATTGTATATCCCATTTGATGGAAGTGTTTGTGAGTGTAGGTATAACCCTAAATATAAAAACATATAATTATATTTAGGATAATTTTGTTATTATATAAACAATAAATAAACATAATTTAAGGGTTTTAAGTAAGAAATAAAACAAAAACCATCGTTGATGAATGTTACCTCTTCTTTGGGTATCTCCTTTTGATTTGCACAAAAAGTCTTCTTTGGTTGGATTTATGCCCAAAGTAAGGATTATAGGATGAAGTTAGGAAATTTTGGTTGAGATTTGGATAGATTTTGTCCCAAAAAATAGGTTCTGAAATGTGAATAAAAAATAATAAGAGGTTCTATTTATAAGAGAGGGGAGGGGTACTTTTGGGATTTCACAAAGATTAATTTATAATAAATTAAATATCAATATAAATACCTCCAAATTTATATTTATTAGAATATAAGATATGATAATGTTTTAATATAATCAACTAATATATTTTATAAAGGTTTTTTTATTATTTTAATCCTTATCATTTTGATTAACCCTTAGTTAATCCATTTTAATTTTAACCATGGTAAAACAATTCAATATTAAGACAATGTAATTTTTTATTATAAAGTTTAAATTGGACCATAAGTGGAAAATTTATGATATTTTAGACCATATATCATTATCACTATCCTTATTTAATATTTTTATGATTTATAAATAATTTAATAAAATATTATTTTCATAAAATATCAGAAGTGTCAATTTTGACAGTATTCATTACTTTTACTTTAAGAAAATCTATACATCAAGGAAAATTAAAAAACTTAATACACCCGTAACATGTTTTATTCACCTATAAAATTATTTTATAACCTTTATTAGGTTTAATTATATTTATTTTTATTTTTATAATATCATTTAATTGATTGTTTCATTAATTTAATAATTACTACATCATCATTTTGTAATTATTTATGATAATTATTTCTTCACAGAAAATTAAAAATAAATTTCTATGATGTGGATAAAAATATTATATTTAATAATAATATATATAATTGAGAATATATTCTATTTAATTCTATATTAAAAAAATTATACTTATTAAAAGTAAGAGTGTCACATTTTGTTATTCTCTTTGATTTTAATAATATCCAAGTCATTTTTATGGAAAATTGTTCCTTAAATTATTAAATTTTGATATTTATGTGTTAAGAGTTGAATTAAATTCATAAAATAAAGTTTTTTCAAGTTTTAGGGTCAATTTATATCCCTTATCACTTTATTTGTAACTTAAATTTCCCAATTTTCCCTTTACTATGGTAATAAAAATTACCAAAGTTACTATTCATATTAGAAAAAATAAAAGGGGACTATTTACTAAATTTTAACCTTATGATTATAAATATTGAATCCATTTTTCATAACTCAAAACATATAATTTTCTAAAATTAATTTAAAATTTATCCCATTGACGGAATGAGAAAACAGGTTTTTTAAGTGAAAACATCCAAAAGATTGAAATGTTTTTATATCCAATTTAAATTTAAAATTGATTACAATGAAATAAATTTGATTAAATGATAAAAAATATATATAATTATAGTTTAAAACAATAGAAAAATAAAATTTAACACTATAAATTATTTGGATGAAAAATCTTTTTTCAATTAAAATTCAATATTTTTCACTATTCATCAAAATAAGGAACTTGTGAGAAAAATACCAAAAATTAAACCAATGTAAATTTATATATAACTATTTTAAATAATAAGTTTATTTAGTAAAATATAATTTATAAAAGTGTCAAAAACTATATTTTTAACAAGCCCTCCATCAAAAGGCGGCAAAATTATCTTTTTAGAAAAATAATTCATAAAATTGGATTTGTTCTTAGATCATGTTTAGAAGACACATAATATGAATGTTAAAAATTATATTATAAATATTATATATACTTAATTAATATAATTCAATAATATTTACTTTTTTATTTATTGGTATAAAAAACTTGTGGACATTTAAATAGTTTTTCAGAAAAACATTTCCTTTTATTTTAAAATGGGTTTTCCATTTATCTATAATTAATTAGTCAAAGAATAATATATACATGTTTAAACCATAATTTCATAATTAATTTAATCATTTTCATACTCTCCATTTTATCATCTAGGTTATAATTTTCTTGTTTAAATAATTATAATAATAAAATAATGTTTCGTAGAAACTCAGTGTTGTGTGTAACACAAGCTAAGTCGGTGTTGCGTGTAATGCAATATATCAAAGAAGTCAAATAATTTTAAAAAAAAATATCACATAAAAATATCTGGGTTTTACATTCTACCCCCCATAAAATTAATTTCTCCCTCATAATTTTTCTGGGTTATCAAAGGTTTAATACTTGAAAGTTTCTTTCATAGAAATCCACATCATAAAAATGAATACTAAAACTTCATTTTAAAAAGGGAAAGTTCTAAACTTAACGATTACCCAAAGTAACTCATAACTAGGTTTCCACATAGGATAAAATAGGTGGAAAATGAAAACATGGATATGGAATATAAATATAACTATCAAGTTTTGATGGAGAGTGATATAGAACATGGTTAAGAGAAAGTTAACAATCACAAGGACATAATCCAAAGAGGCTTGAAAAAGGTCATTGATATCATAAAAATGATGATAATGGGAAAATATTTTATTTCAAGACCCTTTTTCCTAAATTTGAAGAATTTTTTTGTGAGAATATATACTTACTTTATTTCATCACAATCTCACCCTTTGTTGTGACTTGATCGATTTATGCTTCATTCTCATAATCCAAGAAAAGATGATGTTTAAATTGTAATTCCTCAAGAACTAGTGGATCATAAGATCCATAATGGGATGATAAGACATTCCTCATATTTCTAGTTATCATCACATTAAAATGTTTATCACATGTTATCCAATATGCATAAATATTCATATTACAAAACATTAATCTCTAAAACCTCATCCAAAGTTCAAAAAAAATTCATAAATGGTTACCCTTATGAACCTTCCAAAATATTGAAATCCAAAACATTCCAAATAAGGTTGCTAAATTTCAAAAAAAAATATCATTAATCCATTAAAAAAATTGATTTAGATCTTAATTATCACATACCAAACATTTTAAGATCATCATTAAGTATTCTCTTGAGACATGGTAATAACCTAAATTACCATAAAATCGTAGTGAAAAAAATTATTATTTAAAAAAATAGATCTTTACTCATAAAATAAATCCAAAAAATATATAAACTCAATCCATGATATCATAAACCACCTTTTAATCTTATCATCCCTAAGTTCATCAATATTATCCCATTTATTTTATCACAATCAAAAATCTGTATATTTCATTATCCCAACATTATGCACATATTAAGGCTTATCCTTCCCTTAATCATGTGTCTTCTAAAAATATAACCTTACGCATCAATCACTTTTCATGGTTATCAGTACCATTCAGAATATTCTCTTAAATAATTATGGAAAAACTATAGTAGACAAATACTTGGACATTTCATTATTACATGATACTATAAAGTACTTATACAACATTATTCTTGAATTGTATTACATAAATACTCAATCATTCCACCATTTCATTGTCATACTCTACATCACAAATAGTGATCACATGAGATTTAACTTTTTCTATGGATTTAAGAGGTTGTTGATTCTAATTGTCATCGTTAACCCTTGGATTTGGTAATTGATTAGCATAATTCCCATTTTCCTTACACTTAAATAATTGAAGTGTGGGGGGTTTATTATGTGTAGCCTTCTATATATTTTCATAATTATCTAAATTATTTCCATTAATTCAGTATTTCTTTGCCAAATGACCTACCTTTACACACTTGAAATATTTACCAGTCCCCTTAAGAAAATCTCCACCATGCTTCCTCCCACACTCTAAACATAAAGGAAAACTCATATTATTTTCTATATGGTTTTTATATTTTTATTTAAACTCTATCTTCCTTTTCTTATAAAAACCATGATATTGATAATTAACTCCAACCTATATTTCCACCTTGATGGAACATCAGATGATTTCTTCATAACTACTAAATTACCTTATGGATAACGCCCTTCTAATAATTTTTTTTAAGCTGCTGAAAAATCTATCAACCTTACTTTCAAGTAGGATGATAATACCAGAATCCTACCTTCCAAGTCTTGTAAAATTAGCCTCATATGTACCAATAGACTCATCATCCTTTTAATTAAGATCAAGGAACTCATTTTCCAATTTCATACGAAGAATATGATGAAATTAATTATTAAAAAATAAGTTCTTGAACTCATCCTAATCCATGGATTTAATTTCATCTTACTGCCTTGTATTCTTGATTAGATTCCACCACTGTTCCACTTTTCCTTCTAAACGATAAGCATCCAAAATGAATTTTTCATGTTTCAAACACTGAAGGATGGAAAATATGTTTTTAGTGGTATCGATCCATTTTTCATTAATTAGTGGATTGGAAGACCCACTAAAAGAAGCTAAACATTGCCTCATGAATGACTCAACAGAAATGTGTTCCCTTATATTATCATTTGGAAGTCCAGAATGATTTATATCTTGTGTAAGTATAAAGATAATACTTTTCATGTTATCTCCCATAATATTTATTTGTTTAGTAGTACAATTGTTTCATTTCCCATTTAATTCATCACTAACATGGTTCCTTTGGGTTCCATCCATTGACTAAAACTAGAAATAATAGTGTGAGCAACACTAATCCTAGTGGTATAACCACATAATCAAGGAAAATTACTTATGATATTTCAATATATAACACCTTAGGTTTAATCCTAGGTTATTCATGATTATTAACAAAACTCTAGGATTGTAACTTATACTTAGATACATCCCTAGACATATCCTTATAAATATCACTAGTGATCTCACTAAAGTTTTGTCATCCTAGATTTCAAATGTTGACTAAACTTTTCCTCTGATACAAACTATAATGAACTAGTATTTTCATACATGGATATTAAATCTGTTTAAATGGATATTTATCACATTACACAAACACATTCTCAAGGACCGTAATAGTGTAGTGCCTTTGGAAACTTGGAACACATTCTTATAATTTGGTGAAATATCATCAACATATACCATAAATATCTTCCCCTTTAGTACTCCTACTTAAAACCTTTATTTATAAACTGGGTAAAGGAAATATAAGAAAGGCTGAGGTCATATTCTCAGTTAGGGTAAACATGGAATATATGTAATCATATCATGAGCATAAAGGTATAAGAATGTGATCATAACATTGGAAGATCATATCCTAAATATCAAATATCATAAACATGAATTGTAGAAAAAATATTGGTAGTTCATAAGACATGAATAATAATTAAATAAATATCATAATCCATGAAATAATAATATAATAAGAATATATGTAATTTTTGGCAGACACATAAACATGTAATATTATTCACTATAAGCCAAGGTGCATTAAAAAAACTTAACAGGGCACTTCATGGGGACTACACCTACTATACAGGACACCCCACCATCCTCAGTAGTAGTCCTTTCCTTATAAGGGATTGGGCTACCCCATCTTCCTATAGTGAATAGGGTTTCCCCATCTTCCCATAGTGGATCGGGTTTTCACATATTCCCATAGTGGATCAATCCCATCAACTTTATTCCCATCATTATCTCATGAGATATAAATCATTTCCCAATGAATTAGAGGGAGATATAGGTCCCACCTATCACATAATGAAAACTATACATATTTTTTCAACAATAACATAAATAATTCATTATATCAGAACCCATGGAATGAAATGGGTTTCATAAACATCATTCAATCATAACATAACCCATGGAAAAGGAATGAGTTTCATAACTATCCTTCCATAAAAAATATAAACCATTTATAGAAAGAATAAGAATGGTAGAATTAAATCATATCCCTAGTAAAACATAATTAACATCAAATAATTTTATCTTAGATGGAAAATAATATTGAGAGATCACTTGAAAATAATTCTTAAGGAAAATATTCTTTCTTCTTTGAAAACATTTTCTTTTCTTAAAATGACACCCAATTTTAAAATAAAAAATTTTAATTGAAAATAAACCTAGAATATTTTTAAAGTAAAAATCAAATAATTAAGGCTTCATGATGGTTGAAAATTTCTTTTAGGTTGAATAAGTTAAAAAACATTCATTTTGTACTTTTTCTAGAAAATTCACAAAGTAATTCGTTTGGAAAATGATAAAAAGATTCCTTTAAAACCATGTAGTAAAAATTAAAAAATGGGTAAAATTAATTTAAAAATATATAGTGGAATATTAAAAACATTTTTTAGAAAACATGTACATGGAAGATAAATATTCCCCAATGAAAACTTAAAACGAAACAATTCTAAATAGTGATGAGATTGTGAAATAAATACTCATCACTTTATAATCAGAAGAATAATTTTCCCCATGAAAGAAAGAAAATTATATGGTTATTAAAATACCATAATATTTTGGATAATACTCATAAAATATATTCATGAGCTGTATATATACCATGTAGAAGAAACAAATAGTGTATAAGGCATGTGTCCCATAGAAATAAAAGTGGGACATAAATCTCTTACCTTAAGTCTTGACCCTTGTCGCACTTGTACAAAATTATTGTATAATAAACATAATTTTATCATAAATCTATTACATAACCATATTATTAAATCTAATACCATATATTATTTCATTATGACTTCATATTACCTGTTTATTAACAATTTCATGTTAATGTTATGCTTCGAGTAATATCCTCTTTGTTTTTTGCATGTCTTTTGATTTGTTATATTTTTTGCCCTCTTACTTATATAATGATTTAATTATCTACATAATTATAAACATGATATAAATATCATATATATTCAGTATATATGTATTTATAATAATATAAAAAATATATAATTATAAAATGAAATACATCGTTCATGGAGACGGTAGGTCATACGCACGTATGAACGCTATTTCCATTTTCTTATCATGTTAAAAGAAAGAAGGTAAATGAAATATATATATATATAATTACAATAGAATTATTATATCATATATTTTCACAAAAATTATACTTAATACATTCCATATAAAGTGTGAACGAATCACATTGGTTTGAGGAGGCGGTAGTCTACACGTCCACAAATGAAGTTATAATATATACAAAAAATAAAAAACATGAAGGTATGGGTTATATAATAATTAAAAATAAATAAATAACTAATAAATATCATATATATCACATAAAAAACACAAATTCCATCATTATTTTCAATCTTGAAAGGTGGAAATGGAAGAATGAGGAACATTGGTTCGCAAGGTGGTAGTCTGTCGTACACAAAAACGATGATTGTGTATCTCATTTGATGGAAGTGTGTGTGAGTGTTGTTCCAAACCTTAATATAACAACATATAAGTATATTTATGATACTTAGGTTATTATATAAACATTAAATAAAAATAATTTAATGGTTTTATGTAAGAAATAAAACAAAAACGTTCATTGATGAATGTTATCTCTTCTTTAGGTATCTCCTTTTGATTTGCACAAAAGGGATTTGTTGATTGATTTTATGCCCAAAGTAATGATCCTGTGATGAATTTAGAGAATTTTTTAGGATATTTTTATAGATTTTGGTCGAATAAAATAGGTTCTAAGGTGTTAATAAAATATAATAATAGGTTCTATTTTACAAGAGAGGGGAGGGTCACTTTTGGAATTTCTAAAAATATTAATTTATAATAAATTAAATCTCAATCTGAATACCTCTAAATTTCCATTTATTAGAAGATAATATATTATAATGTCTTAATATCATCAAAAAATGTATTTTATACAAGTTTTTGTGTTATTTTAAACCTTATCATTTTGATTAATCCTTAGTTAAGACATTTAAATTTTAACTATGGTAACAAATTTTTCAATATTAACATACTGTAATTTTTTCTTATAAAGTTTAAATTGGACCATAAATGGACAATATATGATATGTTAGACTATATATCATCCCATTTTTACTTATTTAATATTTTTATGATTTATAAATAATTTAATAAAATATTATTTTCATAAAATATCATAAGTGTTAATTTTGACACTATTCATTACTATGACTTTAATAAAATACATACAGCAATATAAATTTAAAAAAATTGATTTAATACACCCAAACATGTCATATTAACCTATAAAATACTTTTATCACCTTAATTATTTTATATTTTATTTATTTTAATATTTCTAATATTATTTAATTGATTGTTTAACTAATTGAATAATTACTAAATCATCATTTTTTAATTATTTATGATAATTATTTCTTCAATAAAATATAAAAATAAATTTATATGATACATATAAATATTTTAGATTTAATAATAATATATATAGTTGATCGTATCTTCTATTTAACACCATATTAAAAATATTGTACTTATTAAAAGTGAGAGTGTGACATTTTTTCACTCTTTGTTTTTAATAATATCCTAGTAATTTTCATATAATAGTGTCCATTAAATGATTAAATTTTTATACTTATGTTTTAAGGGTTGAATTAACTTCATCCAATAAAGTTTTCTCAAGTTTTAGGGTCATTTTACATCCCCTGTCAATTTATTTTTAACTTAAATCACCCAATTTTCCCTTTACCATAGTAATAAAAATTACCAAAGTTACTATTCATACTGGCAAAAAAATAAAAGGGACATATTTACTAAATTTTAACCTTATGATTAAAAATATTTAATCCATTTTTCATAATTCAAAATACATAAATTTCTAAAATTAATTTGAAATTAATCCTATTAATAGAACGAGAAAACTGGTTTTTAAAGTGAAAACGTCCAAAAGATTGAAATTTTTTTATATCCAAATTCAATGTGAAATTAATTAAAATGAACTAAATTTTATTAAATGATAAAAAAAATTATCTATTTATGCTTTAAATTTCACAACCAGCCTTCACCAAAAGGAGGGAAGGCTCGGCAGATTGTTAGGCCCTTCCTTCTTTAAGTTGAAGGAGAGATAATGACCCCTAAAACCTGCCTTCAATAGGTCCTGGGGTGGCGACCAGCACCAAGGGTATAAAATCACATACTAAATGGAAGTCATTACCCTTTTTCTTTTAATAGGATCAGGAGATAAGATAGTAAATCCCACAACACCAAAACTGAAAGTGCAAATACAGCTGAAAATAACCCATTCTCATATGCATGTTCAAAGGTAAAAGATACAAGTCACAAAACTCCAAAGGTAAAAAAGATACCAAGAAAAAGGGAAACAAAAACAGCAACTGCTCCAAGGGTCCAAGCTAGTAAGGCTCCGCACAATTCCCAAAGTCCTCCTAGAAACCTGAAAGAAGTTTTATATATGTAGGGTGAGCATAAAAGTACACTCAGTAGGGAAAACCAAAGACTCTCGTACACAAGTGAGGAGACATTATAATGCCCCATGGAAAAAAAGATAACCAAGCACCTAACAAGGTAACTATCCACCCAAGCCTCACCAAGGCACACTCCCTAAATAACACAAGTCAAGTCAAGTATAATAATAGCACATCGATGTTTGCGTACCCCGCGCCGCTTTCCCACTGGTTATTGAAGACATCCTACGCATCGAACCAATCCCGCCATTCTCACCGCAGTCCCACTGCCACACCCGCCCACACACACCTAGGCCACAACCACACATCCCGCCCGCAAACACCTGGGCCACAACTGCTATCCCGCCCGCAGACACCTGGGCCACAACAACCACACATAACCATGCCCGCAAACACCTAGGCCAGAACAACCACTTCCACGCCTGAAGAAACCTGGGCGAGAAAGCTACAGTCACGCCCGAAGAAAATTGGGCCTCATCCCAAAGATACTTGGGAAACATCCTACCCGTAAACACCTGGTCCAACCACCACAACTACCCCACCCGAAGATTCTTGGGCTAATAATGTACCTCAGGCCATCACAACCTGCCCGAAGATACTTGGGCTATCTGGGAAAGGGAGTAGAAAGGAGCTAATAACCAGCCACTAATAGAAGTGTTGGGAAAAACACCCTCCCCCATGAAATGGGGGTGTTCGGCACTAAGTGATCAACATGGGTGGGGCGAGAATAAGAAACATAAGAACTACAAATATATGTATAAGTAACAAACACTCAACTCCACCTAGGGTTTCCAAAGCCAATCCAAGCACAAGCACACTCGTCCCTATTCATAGGAAGCACACTGCTCACAGCCGAGTCACAACTCATCCCCAGAACTAATTCCCATTTAAGTTATTCTTTCTTCCATGTTCAAGTAATCTCATTTAAATAAGGTTCTGCACTACTGGGCAACTAACAGCATAAGCACAAACCAAGGGAAAAAGTTACAGCCAACAGCAATTTAAGCATTCACACCCTGTTATCTTGCAAAGTCACAACAACAAAGGGATAAGTGAGATCCCTCGAAGTACTGGAACCAAAGAAAACCCTGAGATATAGCCCCATGTTCCTGAAATGCAGGAGCCAATGGTTTCTCAACAACAGAGGATTCCACCCCAATTCGTGATATAAGAAGAGTAATCACACAGCCTCAAATTCACAACCAGCAAAAGTACAACAACAGGGGATCCCATCCCCACCCGTATCACCCCAGAAATCGGCCCGTGAAAGAAACAACAAAACCGCTACCACCAACACAAGGTAGGCCCATGCAGGTATTTTCATATTTAAAAGATTTAACACACTCCATGGTTTCAATTCCACTGTGCTTTAACCGGGGTTATCACATAAAAGGTTTGATCCGGGTGCTTTAAATTTATTTAACCGAGTATACATAATTAACCAATTCCATGTTACGGTTATTAAATGTCCAAGATCACTGAGGTTCAATAGTGCACAGAAAAATACCACCAACGACCATGATTTTTAGTGAGCATAGGCCCGTACAGTTCACAACTCATAACAACATAAAGAGTACAACAGAACATCGATCACCCCCCCCCCTTCATTCTTTAAAGTCCATTCATTATCTTCATTAAGTTCGGTTTCATCAGTTTCCAAAAATGCAAAAGCATTCCCACCCTGCATGATACACAGAAAGGAGAGACGAAGGAGAAAATCCCTACTTGATTGATCAAGGATCGACGTTTTTCTCCACGTGCCAAGAACAGGGGGTGTGCGATTTGTAGGGGAGGGACGTCGGGAACTCCAAGGACGAGCAGACGACTTCAACCTAGGCGCACCACAAGTATTGGGAAGGAGGGACTTCAAGTGCACCAGGGAGAAGAGAAAAGACGGCCAAAAAGGAAGAAGGGGGGAGAAGAAATTTTTCTGCCATATATAGATAAAATCCTGTTGTTATGGGATAAGAAATTTGAACGCCTTGGAAGTAGGATTGTGGTTCTTCCACACGCTTGGGTGGTTACACAAGACTGGATTAATTTTTATTTAGTAAGGAGGTTTCTTTGATTTTTAGATATTAATTATGGGCTGAAAAACGGCCTTGAAACGCTTCAAAAAGTTAAAAAGGCCTAAAAGTGGGGTTACGGGGGAGGCTACAGAAGAAAAGCCCGCCAAGGCTGGATGACACCGATCGATATCGCTGATCGATCGCATTAGAATTTGGAAAAGGAAGGGGTCATGAGGTTCTAGGACATTACATCAGATACCTATCAAACTATTCTTGCCCTTGAGAATCTAGAACCAGACCCGAAGGAAAGAGGGGTGGGTCCGAAAAACCACCCCAGAAGATACCTCTCAGGAGTGAACCTCTCTGACACAGGAACACCTTATCTCCTGCACAACCACGGACGCCCTATCGCTCCTTTCCCGTGCAACAACACAAAAAAATACTAAACCATCTGGCCAGGTGGGAGAGGGGTTTCCCTTCCTCTGTGTTAAGATACTATATGCTTTGGGCGGCACTGACTCGCCCGCATGGGTTTAGGCGCATCCACTTTAATGCGTCCCAACTAGGAATCAGGTTCTCCCATCCCCATCCTTTAAGACACTTCACACAAATTCACAGAAAAAGAAATTGCACATCCCATAGTCAACAAGGTAAATCATTACATAGCAACCAAGTACTAAAAAAATAGGATAAAACTCAAAACAACTCTGGGTACTGGGTACGCATATGTGCTTCCCTCTCCCAGGTACTCTCCTCAAGCCCACCATACCTCCATAACACGCGAACCAATGGGATGGTTCGTCCACGAAGCACCTTCTCCTCACGACCCTCAATAATCACTGGTCATTCCATGAAGGTTGCATCGTCTTCGATATCTAACTCTCCCCAATCGATGACGTGGGAGTCGTCATGTAGATATCGATGAAGATGGGACACATGGAAGACATCGTGCACCCTTTGTAGGTGTGGTGGAAACGACATCTGATAAGCCACCTTGCTGACCCGGTGCAACACCTCGAAGGGTCCGACGAACCTGGGAGAGAGCTTACTTCCCCTGACAAACCTCTGTTGCCCACGTCGAGGGCAGACCTTCAAGAACATGTGGTTCCCGACTTCGAACTCCAAGGGCCTTCTCCTATCATCCACGTTTGACTTCTTCTAGTCCTGATCCACCTTCATCCTTTCTTTTATAAGATGAACCTTCTCTGTCGTGCTCTGCACCACCTCTGGGCCAAGAACACCTGCCTCCCCAACTTCTTTCCAGCACACGGGTGAGTGACACGGCCTCCCGTACAAAGCTTCGAACGGAGCCATGCCAATGGTAGAGTGGTAGCTATTGTTGTAGGCGAACTCTACCAGAGGAAAGTGTAGCACCCATGATCCCCCGAAGTCCACGGTTCATGCTCGTAGAATATCTTCCAAGGTCTAGATGGTGCGCTCTGTCTGCCCATCTATCTGGGGGTGGAAGGCAGTGTTATGGCGCAGCTGGGTTCCAAAAGCATGTTGCAAACCCCTCCAGACTCGTGAGGTAAATCATGCATCCCTATCTGAGACTATGGACCCCGAAACTCCATGCAACTGCACCACCTCATCCATGTACCTTTGTGCTAAAGCATCTACTGCACTCGACTCCTTGATTGCCATAAAGTGAGCTGATTTCGTCAACCGGTCTGCTACTACTCAAATGGTGTCGCACCCTCCTTGAACCTTGGGTAGCCCCGTGACGAAATCCATTGATATGTCGTCCCACTTCCACTCAGGGACATCTAAAGGTTGCAACAAACCACCTAGAACACGGTGTTCATCCTTCACCTGCTGACACACTAGGCACTTGGCCACAAACTCTGCCACTGCCCGCTTTACTCAGGGCCACCAAAACTGTCTCTTCAGACCCTGGTACATCTTGGAAACTCCCAGGTTCACTTATAGGGGTGAGTTGTGGAACTCACTAAGAACCTGGCCACGCATCGCCTCTGGAACAAACAAATTTCCTCGGAAAAGCATCTGGTTCTGACCATCCTCCATCCACCCTTCCGGAGCATTGCCCTGGTCAACTTGGTCACGCATCACTTCGCACTCTGGGTCTCCCCACTGAGACTCCTCCACCTGACGTAACAGAGAAGATTGTACTGTCATATGATATAGGCAACCCCTTCCATTATCCATCCTCGCATCCAAGTGTAGGGCAGCCAACTCCTTCGTCGCCCTCCAAGCGTCCGCCGACCCTTGGACTGCATCCCTCTATGACTTCCTGCTCAAGGAATCAGCCACCACATTTTCCTTTCCCTGAGGTGTATGAAATCTCGAAATCGTAATCCTGGAGGAATTCCATCCACCTTCGCTGTCGTAGGTTCCAGTCCCACTGGGAGAAGATATACTTCAAGCTTTTGTGATCCGTGAAGACTAAAAAGTTCTCTCCGATGAGGTAATGCTGCCATAAATTTAGTGCAAAAATGACCGCCGCAAGCTCCAGATCATGGGTGGCATAATTACGCTCATGGGTATGTAACTGCCTAGACCCATTGGATATCACCCCTTGCCAGAGCATCAACACACACCCGAGGCCTTATCCCGAAGAATCAAAGAATAATTCATATGTTTCCCCTTCTTCTGGAGACCTCAACACTGGGGCATTAACCAACTTATCCTTCAGATAGTCGAAGGTTTCCTCATACTGCTCACTCCACACGAAAGTCTGGTCCTTTTTGGTTAGGGATGTCAAAGGTGTTGTAACTCGGGAGAAGTTGGGTACGAACCTACGATAGTAACCTACCAGCCCGAGGAAACTACATACCTATGCCACATTCTTGGGTGCTACCCAAGAAACAATCGCATAAACCTTTGATGGGTCCACCACTACCCCTTTCTCAAACACTGTGTGCCCAATGAAGTGCACTTATCGCGTCCAGAAATTGCATTTCGACAACTTCCCATAGAGTTGGTGCTATTGTAGGACCTCCAAAACTGTCCTCAAGTGCTTAGCGTAGTCCTCCTCTGATCTTGAGTAGATCAGGATGTCGTCAATGAACACAACTACGAATTGATCCAGGTACTCCCGGAAGATGGAGTTCATAAGCCCCATGAACACAGACGGAGCATTCGTAATGCCGAAAGGCATGACTACAAACTCGAAGTGCCCATATATACACCTGAAGGCCATCTTCGAGATGTCTCCCTCCTTCACCCTCAACTGGTGATATCCATACCGTAGGTCGATCTTTAAGAACCATCCTACCCCTTTCAACTGGTCAAAGAGATCGTCTATCCTCGGAAGAGGGTAGTGATTATTGATTGTTACCTAATTCAGCCTCCTGTAGTCTATACACAACCTGAGACCACCATCTGCCTTCTTTGTGAACAAGACTGGAGTACCCCACGGTGACGC
This sequence comes from Viscum album, assembly GCA_963277665.1. NCBI lineage: Eukaryota > Viridiplantae > Streptophyta > Magnoliopsida > Santalales > Viscaceae > Viscum > Viscum album. Next base: position 370,782,080 of record OY728146.1, read on the forward strand.
ACTCGGTCGAACAAAACCCTTATTCATCAGATCGTTGATCTGAATCCACAACTCATGTAGCTCCGAAGGCGCCATCCGGTAGGGAGCCATCGAAATCAGATGAGCACCAGGCTGCAAGTCTATCCCAAACTCAATATCACGTCGAGGGGGTAGAGTCATCACCTCCTCAGGGAATACGTCCATAAACTCATTGATGATACCTGGTACTTACACCATCTCAGCATCCACTGACTCTACTATGCTTTAACCGGGGTTATCACAGAAAAGGGTTGATCCTGGTGTTTTTAATTTATTTAACCGAGTATACGTAATTCACCAATTCCATGTTACGGTTATTAAATGTCCAGGAGCACCGAGGTTCAATAGTGCACAGAGAAAGACCACCAACAACCATGATTTTTAGTGATCATGGGCCTGTATAGTTCACAACACATAACAACATGAAGAGTACAGCAGAACATCGATCACACCCTCCCCCCCTTCATTCTTTAAAGTCCGTTCATTATCTTCATTAAGTTTGGTTTCATCAGTTTCCACAAACGCAAAAGCATTCCCACCACGAATGATACATAGAAAGGAGAGACGAAGGAGAAAATCCCTACTTGATTGATCAAGGATTGATGTTTTTCTCAATGCGCCAAGAACATGGGGTGCGTAATTTTTAGGGGAGGGACGTCGGGAACTCCAAGGGAGAGAAGACGACTTCAGCCTAGGCGCACCACAAGTCTTGGGAAGGAGGGACTTCAAGTGCACCAGGGAGAAGAGAGAAGTCGGCCAAAAAGGAAGAAGGGGGGAGAAGAAATTCTTCTGTGATATATAGATAAAATTCCGTTTTTACGGGATAATAAATTTGAACGCCTTGGAAGTTGGATCGTGGTTCTTCCACACGCTTGAGTGGTCACACACGACTGGATTAATTATTATTTAGTAGGGAGGTTTCTTTGATTTTTAGATATTAATTATGGTCTTAAAAACGGCCTTGAAACGCTTTAAAAAGTTAAAAAGGCCTAAAAGTGGGGTTACGGGGGAGGCTGCAGAAGAAAAGCCCGCTAAGGCTGGATGACACTGATCGGTCCCACCGATCGGTCTCGCTGATCGACCGCACCAGAATTTGGAAAAGGAAGGGGTCAGGAGGGTCTGGGCCATTACATCAGATACCTCTCAAACTATTCTCGCCCTCGAGAATCTATAACCAGACCCGAAGGAAAGAGGGGACGTCTGAACAACCACCCCAGAAGATACCTCTTAGGAGTGAACCTCTCTCACACAGGAACACCTTATCTCCTGCACAACCACAGACGCCCTACCGCTCCTTTCCCATGAAACCACGCAAAACAAAAGACTAAACCATCTGGCCAGGTGGGAGAGGGGTTTCCCTTCCTCCGTGTTAAGATAATATCTACTTTGGGAGGCACTGACTCGCCCACACGGGTTTAGGCGCATCCACTTTAATGCCTCCCAACTAGGAATCAGGTCCTCCCCTCCCCATACTTTAAGACACTTCACACACATTCACAGAAAAGGAAACTGCACATCCCATAGTTAATAAGGTAAATAATTACATAGCAACCAAGTACTGACAAAATAGGATAAAACTAAAAACAACTCTGGGTACTGGGCACGCATATGTGCTTCCCTCTCCCAGGTACTCTCCTCAAGCCCACCATACCTCCATAACACGCGAACCAACGGGATGGTTCATCCACGAAGCACCTTCTCCTCACGACCCTCGATCATCACTGGCCATTCCATGAAGGTTGCATTGTCTTCGATATCTAACTCTCCCCAATTGATGACGTGGGAGTCGTCGTGTAGATATCGACGAAGCTGGGACACATGGAAGACATCGTGCACCCTTTGCAGGTGTGGTGGCAACGCCAGCTGATAAGCCACCTTTCTGACCTGGTGCAACACCTCGAAGGGTCTGAAAAACCTGGGAGAGAGCTTACTTCCCCTGCCAAACCTCTACTGCCCACACCGAGGGGAGACCTTCAAGAACACGTGGTTCTCGACTTCGAACTCCAAGGGCCTTCTCCTATCATCCGTGTATGACTTCTGTCGGTCCTGAGCCACCTTCATCCTTTCTCGTATAAGCTGAACCTTCTCTGTCATGCTCTGCACCACCTCCGGGCCAAGAACACCTGCCTCCCCAACTTCTGTCCAGCACACGGGTGAGCGACACGGCCTCCCGTACAAAGCTTCAAACAGAGCCATGCCAATGGTAGAGTGGTAGCTATTGTTGTAGGCGAACTCTACCAGAGGCAAGTGTAGCACCCATGATCCCCCGAAGTACATGGTGCATGCTCGTAGCATATCTTCCAAGGTCTGGATGGTGCGCTCTGTCTACCCATCTGTCTGGGGGTGGAAGGCAACGCTAAGGCCTAGATGGGTGCCAAAAGCATGCTGCAAACCCCTTCAGACTCGTGAGGTAAATCATGCATCCCTATCCAAGACTATGGACCTCGAAACTTCATGAAACTGCACCACCTCATCCACGTACCTTCGTGCTAAAGCATCTACTGCACTCGACTCCTTGATTGTCATAAAGTGAGCCGATTTCGTCAATCGGTCCCCTACTACCCAGATGGTGTCGCACCCTCCTTGAACCTTGGGTAGCCCTGTGATGAAATCCATTGATATATCATCCCACTTCCACTCGGGGACATCTAAAGGTTGCGACAAACCACCTGGAACACGGTGTTCAGCCTTCACCTGCTGACATACTAGGCACTTGGCCACAAACTCTGCCACTTCCCACTTTACTCAGGGCCACCAAAACTGTCTCTTCAGACCCTGGTACATCTTGGAAACTCCCAGGTGCACTGCTAGGGGTGAGTTGTGGAACTCACTAAGAACCTGGCCGCGCATATCCTTTGGAACAAACAACTTTCCTTAGAAAAGCATCTGGTTCTGACCATCCTCCATCCACCCTTCTGGAGCATTGCCCTGGTCAACTCGGTCACGCATCACTTCACACTCTGGGTCTCCCCACTGAGACTCCTCCACCAGACGTAACAGAGAATATTGTACTGTCATCTGATACAGGAAACCCCTTCCACTATCCATCCTCGCATATAGGTGTAGGGCAGCCAACTCCTTCATCGCCCTCCAAGCGTCCGCCGACCCATGGACCGCATCCCTCTGTGACTTCCTGCTCAAGGCATCAGCCACCACATTTCCTTTCCCTGAGGTGTAAGAAATCACGAAATCGTAATCCTGGAGGAATTCCATCCACCTTCACTGTCGTAGGTTCCGGTCCCGATGGGAGAAGATATACTTCAATCTTTTGTGGTCCGTGAAGACTACAAAGTGCTCTCTGATGAGGTAATGCCGCCACAAATTTAGTGCAAAAACGACCACCACAAGCTCCAGATCATGGGTGGCATAATTACGCTCATGGGGACGTAACTGCCTAGACCCATTGGAGATCACCCCTTACCACTGCATCAACACACACCCGAGGCCTTGTCCCGAAGCATCACAGAATAATTCATATGTTTCCCCTTCTTCTGGAAACCTCAATACTGGGGCACTAACCAACTTCTCCTTCAGATAGTCGAAGGTTGTTGCACACTACTCACTCCACACGAAAGTCTGGTCCTTTTTGGTTAGGTCTGTCAAAGGTGTTGCAACTCGGGAGAAGTTGGGTACGAACCTACGATAGTAACCTGCCAGCCCGAGGAAACAACGGACCTATGCCACGTTCTTGGGTGCTTCCCAAGAAACAACTGCCTCAACCTTTGATGGGTCCACCACTACCCCTTGCTCAAACACTATGTGCCCAATGAAGTGCACTTCTCGCATCCAGAACTTGCATTTAGAAAACATTCCATAGAGTTGGTGCTATCGGAGGACTTCCAAAACCGTCCTCAGGTACTCAGCGTGGTCCTCCTCTGATCTTGAGTAGATCCGGATGTCTTCAATGAACACAACTACAAACCGATCCAGGTACTCCTGGAAGATGGAGTTCATAATCCCCATGAACACAGCCGGAGCGTTCGTAATGCCGAAAGGCATGACTACAAACTCGAAGTGCCCATATCTACACCTGAAGGATGTCTTTGAGATGTCGCCCTCCTTCACCCTCAACTGGTGATATCCAGACCGTAGGTCGATATTCAAGAACCATCCTTCCCCTTTCAGCTGGTCAAAGAGATCGTCTATCCTCGGAAGAGGGTAGCGATTATTGACCATTACCTAATTCAGCCTCCTGTAGTCTATACACAACCTAAGACCACCATCTGCCTTCTTTGTGAACAAGACTGAAGCACCCCATGGTGATGCACTCGGTCGAACAAAACCTTTCTTCATCAGATCGTCGATCTGAATCCACAACTCTCGTAGCTCTGAAGGCGCCATATGGTAGGGATCCATCAAAATCGGATGAGCACCAGGCTTCTAGTATATCCCAAACTCGATATCACGTCGAGGGGGTAGAATCATCACCTCCTCAGGGAAGACGTCCATAAACTCACTGATGATCCTTGGTACTTCCACCATCTCAGCATCCACTGACTCTACTGACAGCTCAGCTAACAAGGAGAGGAGGGGTTCCCCTCGCCTACTGCCCTTTTGGCCACTCCACTTGTCGGTGAAAGTAACACGTCGGCCACCCATGTCTGAGAACACAACCCTTCCTCGGAAGCAGTCGATGATGGCACACACAGAAAATAGCCAGTCGATGCCTAGGATGACATTGTATGGATGTATCTGTAGTATTAGTAGATCCCTGACCGACTGATGTGGCCCTATCATCAGTTTTCATCCTCTACAAACATATAACAAGTCGTTCTGACCTCTGACTAGTGTGCTCAGCACCAGGGGCACTGGAAGTCTCTCGGCATCCAAACCCAGATCACGGGCTAGACCGGGTGCAACAAAGTATTGAGAAGCTCCGGTATCGAACAAGGCATAAGCAAGGGTACTGAACAAACTGATCATATCTCAAACAACCTCTGGTACCACTGGAACTGTTGCCTCTGCGGCGTGCAACTATCCACACCTAGCTCCTTTTACCCTCGGCTGTCGGTCGCCTCCCCGACCACGCCCTGGTCGAGGTCCCTGAGGAGCGCCCTGAGGTCAGCCTCCCCCTGCAACGTCTGCCCTAGGAAGAGAGGGAGCTTTCTTCCCCTAATTCTTCTACTGAAAGGGCCTAGCTAGAAGCTGTTGCTGGGGCAGGTGTTGGGCATGTCCACCACTGCCATTCTGAACTCAGTCCGGGCACTGATTCCAGATATGTACATGGCTCCCACAGACGAAGCACCTCGGTCCTGGGCCCGAAGGGAAAGGGCGGGGACCGAGGGACCAGAACTGGAACTGCTGCGGCCTGATCCCTACTGGTCGGAACCTAGAGGGTCTCGTTGCTGGAGTTCTGGTGTTAACGGCCTTTCCCTTTGACGGGCCTAGATGAATCCCCTCTCGTGACACACCGCCCAGCATGTGCATCCTCTCCACCACCTCTGCCTTCTTTTGGACCTCCAAGTAGAGCATCCACCACTGACACGTTGTTCCCCGCATCTAGCTGACGGCCAGAGGAACCCAGTACTCAGTCGGATCCCGGATCAAGCCGAAGGCTATCACCAGCTCCTCTAGCCAGCCCTCCGTCTTCATGTCAGAGGTGTTTCCCTCGTACTTCTCGAGGGTCTATCGCTAGAAGGATCGAAGTGTCTTCTGCCACTAGTCATCCTCCTCCTCTAGATCAGCCCTCTGCTAATCGGCCAAGTCAACCTCCTGAGCCTTGATCGCCCGTACAACTCGTGGTCGTCTCCCGGGTGCCATAGCTACAAGGTAAACAAGGAATGCCTAAGCCCAAGTAGTGCAGAATATTGTTCTTACATTTTATTTGACTTCTTTATTTATTTTTGAATCCCCAAAACACCCATAAACATGAGAAAACAAGTCATTATGATGCATGTACCTTTCCTAGGGTCTCTACCCAGCAATCAGTGTAGCCTCACTTGGTCGTTCGGTAGGTCCAGAGTCCTTGCATCGGATCACGGGGGGCCCTGAAATCCCGTGTCCTAGCCGGTCTTCCCTGGCCTAATTCACACACCAAGTTCACCCAACACTGTTTCCTACCATCCCATGCAATCCTCATTGTGCCTAACTCCAGACTACATCCTATCTCTCAACCAGCTACTCTGATACCATTCTGTCACGACTCGCCTTCACCAAAAGGAGGGAAGGGTCAGCAGATTGCCAGGCTCTTCCTTCTTTAAGTTGAAGGAGAGATAATGACCCCCAAAACACGCCTTCAATTGGTCCCAGAGTGGCAATCAGAACCAAGGGTATAAAATCACACACTAAATGGAAGGCATTGCCCTTTTTCTTTTAATAGGATCAGGAGATAAGATATTAAATCCCACAACACCAAAACTGAAAGTGAAAATACAGCTGAAAATAACCCATTCCCATATGCATGTTCAAAGGTAAAAGATACAAGTCACAAAACTCCAAAGGTAAAAAGATACCAAGAAAAAGGGAAACAACAATAGAAACTGCTCCAAGGGTCCAAGCTAGTATGGCTCCTCACGATTCCCGAAGTCCTCTTAGAAACCTGAAAGTAGTTTTATATACGTAGGGTGAGCATACAAGTACACTCAGTAGGGAAAACCAAAGACTCTCATGCACAAGTGAGGAGACATTCTAATGCCCCATGGAAAAAAAGATAACCAATCACCTAACAAGGTAACTATCCACCCAAGCCTCACCAAGGCACACTCCCCAAGTAACACAAGTCAAGTCAAGTACAATAATAGCACATCGATGTTTGGGTACCCCGCACCACTTTCCCACTGGTTATTGAAGACATCCTACGCATCGAACCAATCCCGCCATTCTCACCGCAGTCCCACTGCCACACCCACCCGCAAACACCTGGGCCACAACCGTTATCCCGCTCGCAGACACCTGGTCCACAACAACCACACATAACCATGCCCGCAAACACCTAGGCCAGAACAACCACTTCCACGCCTGAAGAAACCTGGGCTAGAAAGCTACCGTCACGCCCGAAGACACCTGGGCCTCATCCCAAATATACTTGGGAAACATCCTGCCCGTAAACACCTGGGTCAACCACCACAACTACCCCACCTGAAGATTCTTGGGCTAATAATGGACCTCAGGCCATCATAACCTGCCTGAAGATACTTGGGCTATCCGGTAAAGGGAGCAGAAAGGAGCTAATAACTAGCCACTAATAGAATTGTCTGTAAAAACACCCTCCCCCATGAAATGGGGTGTTCAGTACTAAGTTCTAAACTTGGGTGGGGAATGAATAAGAAACATAAGAACTACAAATATATGTATAAGTAACAAACACTCAACCCAACCTAGGGTTTCCAAATCCAATCCAAGCACAAGCACACTCTTCCCTATTCATAGGAAGCACACTGCTCACAGCTGAGTCACAACTCATCCCCAGAACTAATTCCCATTTAAGCTATTCTTTCTTCCATGTTCAAGTAATCTCATTTAAATAAGGTTCTACACTACTGGGCAACTAACAGCATAAGCGCAAACCAAGGGAAAAAGTTATAGCCAACAGCAATTTAAGTATTCACACCCGGTTCTCTTGCAAAGTCACAACAACAAAGGGATAAGTGAGATCCCTCGAGGTACTAGAACCAAAGAAAACCTCGAGATACAACCCAATGTTCCTGAAATCCAGGAACCAATGGTTTCTCAACAACATAGGATTCCACCCCAATTCGTAATATAAGCAGAGTAATCACACAGCCTCAAATTCACAACCAGCAAAAGTACAACAACAGGGGATCCCATCCCCACCCGTATCAACCCAGCCATCGACCCGTGAAAGAAACAACCAAACTGCTACCACCAACACAAGGCATGCCCATGCAGGTATTTTTATATTTAAAATATTTAACACACTCCATGGTTTCAATTCCACTATTCTTTAACCAGGGTTATCACAAAAAAGGGTTGATCTTGGTGCTTTCAATTTATTTAACCGAGTATACGTAATTAACCAATTCCATGTTACGGTTATTAAACGTCCAGGAGCACCAAGTTTCAATAGTGCACAGAGAAAGACCACCAAGGACCATGATTTTCAGTTAGAATAGGCCTGTATAGTTCACAACACATAACAACAAAAATAGTTCAGTAGAACATCGATCACACACACCCCCCCACCTTAATTCTTTAAAGTTCGTTCATTATATTCATTAAGTTCAGTTTCATCAGTTTCCACAAAGGAAAAAGCATTCCCACCCCACATGATACACAGAAAGGAGAGACGAAGGAGAAATCCCTACTTGATTGATCAAGGATCGACGTTTTTCTCCACGCACCAAGAACAGGGGGTGCGCTATTTGCAGGGGAGGGACGTCGGGAACTCCAAGGACGAGTAGACGACTTCAGCCTAGGCGCACCACAAGTCTCGGGAAGGAGGGACTTCAAGCGCACCAGGGAGAAGAGAGATGTTATCCAAAAAGGAAGAAGGGGGGAGAAGAACTTCTTCTGCGATATGTAGATAAAATCTCATTGTTACGGGATAAGAAATTTGAACGCCTTGGAAGTAGGATCATGGTTCTTCCACGCGGTTGGGTGGTTACACACAACTGGATTAATTTTTATTTAGTAGGTAGGTTTCTTTGATTTTTAGATATTAATTATGGGCTTAAAAACAGCCTTGAAACGCTTCAAAAAGTTAAAAAGTCCTAAAATTGGGGTTACGGGGGAGGCTGCAGAAGAAAAGCCCGCCAAGGCTGGATGACACCGATCAGTCCCACCAATCGGTCACGCTGATCGGTCCCGCCGATCGGTCCCGTTGATCGGTCCCGCCGATCGGTCCCCCCGATCGGTCCCGCCGATCGGTCCCACCGATCGGCCTCACTGATCGGTCACACCAAAATTTGGAAAAGGGATGGGTCATGAGGGTCTGGGCCATTACATTAAAACAAATCAAAAATATAATTTAACACCACAAATTATTTCGATAAAAATTTTATTTTCAATTAAAATTCAGTATCTTTCACTGTTCATCAAAATATGAAACTTATTAGAAAAATACCAAAAATTCAAACAAAGTAAATTTTGATATCCCAATTTCAAGGAAGAAGTTTATTTTTTAAAATATAATTTATAAAAGTTTCAAAAACTATATTTTTAACAAGTGCACCATCAAAAGGCGAAAAAAACCGCCTTTTTAGAAAAATACTTCATAAAATTGGATTTGTTCTTATATCATGTCTAGAAAACACATAAGATGAATTTTAAACATTATAATGAATATATTATATATTTCATAAATATAATCCAACAATATTTATTTGTTTATTTATTGGTATAAAACAAACTTCTGCGCATTTAAATAGTTTTTCAGAAAAACATTTCCTTTTATTTTAAAAAGAGTTTTACTTTCATTTATAATTAATTGGTCAAATAATTATATATAAACATTTAAACCATAATTTTATAATTTATTTAATCCTATTAGTACTCTCCATTCTAAAGGATAGGTTATAATTTTTCTTGTTTAAATAATTATAATAATAGAATGATGTTTCATAGAAACTTAGTGTTGTGTGTAAAACGAGATATTTTCCCAATTATATAACACCTATTTTCTAGTGTCAAAACTTGGATTGGCTCTTAGTTATAGTAAAATTCATGTTTGAACTCTATTTATTTTGTGGTGAGTACATATGTTGAGTCTGGAATATACTTCCTCAGCATTGAGGCAAAGAATGTGTCATTCACTTTAGAGAGGTTGGGTGCAAAATCCCAAAAATAAACCACAACTCTAATTATATCCAAAATCTAAAAAGGACCAATATACCACATACTTATCATTCCCTTATTATCAAACCTTATAACTATAAGGCCCCAGCCTTAAACCTTACTTAATCTTGAGTTATTACAAGATTACACATTGAGAATCTTTTCAGGTTTAGAGTTTTAGAGAATTAGATCATGAAACTTGCATTACATTCCACATTTAAACAAAGTGGTTACATAAAAGACAGTATTCATTCTTCCCATCAACGGAAACATATTTAAAATAAAACATGGATTCTTTCTTGACACATCCTTGACACTATCATCACATCATGTACCCTTCCCTTGACCTGTGAAAAACATTTCAAAAACTTGGTATGAGCATAAAAAGCTCAGTAATGGATATAAAAATATGGAAAGGAAACATGAGTACATGTATACATAAGAATGAAAACTGTTAGTTTTTCAAACATCAAGTAAACCATGTATACTCTATCAATGTAATACCTTCACCTTCATGAATTAGTAAAAACTCTTTACGGAATAAAGTATCATTACTTACCTTTTTGTAACCAAAGGATTACCATAAAACCCACATAAAGAACACATAACATATATAAAGGTAACTTGGGACATAAACATACTTAAGTGGAATAACCATACGGTCGACTTCCACACATATCACTTAATGGAATAGCCATACGGCCAATTTCCATAATACTTAATGGAATAGCCATACAGCTGAATTCCATACCCAATGCATTGGAGGTTATAACGTAACCACCCGTCCTGGTATTCATGGCACCACCCGTCATATGGTTTATCACGTAACCACCCGTCAAATGTCCAAGTACCAATATAAAATCATAAAACATAAAACCAATATAAAGGAATGATAACATTTCCACATTTCAATCACAATATATCATAATAGAATCCTTTATCAAAACCATTTTCAATACCAAAATACATAAAATAGTATATGGTATTTATTTCATTTTAAAAACATAACGGCTTGTTGAGGAAGCCAAAGACCAAATAATACTCGCGGCGGCGGAAAAGGTCGTTGTCACCGCGTACATTAAAAAAACATTCCTTTTTGTCGTTTAGTAAAACGCTTCGTAGAAAAAGATTCATTTTGTATAAAAGTAAAAGTCAAAGGGGTTTATACACCATATAAAAGAAAGTTGTGTATAAAACGAAATATGCCTCAATCAAAGGAGATCGAGACGAAGTCCCTTACAAAGACGGTATCCTTGGTTTAAGGATAAATCAATTACATAATTATGTGTGAAAAACGAATACACCAAATATAATTGGATATTAAGTGTAAAACAATCAGAGGTTATTCACACATATTCATAGAACGACATATTCAATGAGTACAAGTTTATCCCAAAGAATCAAATTTGGGCTAAGAAGTTCCCTTGCAAAAATTTGACAGCCTAACGGCGTCACTTCAAAAATTCAGAAAATGAGTTGATGAGAGATAAAAAGGGAATATCATCACTTGGACATAAAATTTACATAAATAAGGATATATAAGAACATACCCCAACATAATAGTATGTGAATTAAAAGACATAACAAAATAAGTCTTTTAAAAAGAGGAGGGTGAAAGGTTCCCTTACCGACTTGGGTAACTTTCGAAAAGTACACCCCATTGAAGAAGTGTCATACAATGTAAATACCCATAAATGGAATTATATTACAAAAGGAGTGTAATAGTGGGAAGTACATAAACCAATCAAAGTAAATTGTGGTAAATTTAGCATAAATCTCATGGGGATAAAAGTGAGATAAAAAATCTCTTACGAAAACTCGACAGCCTAACGGCGCCACTTAAAACTTCCAAAATGGATTGATGAGAAGAAATAGGGTCTATCATCACATCAACATAAAGTTTACAGAAAGAGTAATATAAAATAACAACCCCCAACATAACAAATAGGATCTTAAAAGAAGTGACATAAAGGAGAGTACTTTAAAAGAAAGAGAGGGGTCAGATCTCTTATGAAAATTCGGCAGCCTAACGGCGCCACTCAAAACTTACAAAATGGATTGATGATAGAGAATACGGTCTCTCATCACATGAACATAAAAATTACAGTAAGATTAATATAAAAGAACATCCCAATAACAATAAATATGAGCTTTAAAAGGAATGACATAAAAGAGTGTACTTAAAAAGAAAGAGAGGAGTAGGATCCCTTACCTCGGGTCCGACTTGACTCGATCGTTCTTTAACATCCTGAATAATAAACTTGAGTTAATCTATAATTGCTTACGAACCTTTTTCAAGTTCATTATTCCTTTTATACCATGTTATGAACATCATGTAATCATTTAAGTTAATAATGTTCATTTTGTCGGTATTTGGTTCTTAAGTCAAAAATAGACTTCTTACACTTACATGTTGTTAATTTGGTCAAAGTTTCGTTATATCCAGAATGATATTAATGATTTGGATAACATATATATCATATATATTCATCATATACATTTATTTATAATATTACATCACATTTAGAGGTAAGAAATGAAATGCACCGTTCATGGAGATGGTAAGCCGTACGTACGCATGAACGCTACTTCCATTTCTATTTCATATTTTCTGGAATGGAATCATAATGATATAAGAGTATATTATAATTCCAGTATATTAACATATATAATATCATTAACTTTATCCTTTACACATCCCACATATGGTATTAACGAATCAAATCACTTTCAGGGGGCGGTAGTCTGCACTTCCTAAAATGAAGATATCGTGTTTACCCATAATGGAAACAATAATGGTTTGCCATAAATAAAAAATACAGAAGCTTAAGGAAAGAATAAACATATTATATATCATATATAAAAATAGTGACATCATAATGGCCACCTTTGAAGGTGTTAAATGAGTATTGAACAATCATCGTTTCGGGAGGCAGAATTTCGCCATCCACGGAAACCGTATGTTCTTTAACCATTTGATGTAGTTGTGTGAGAGTGTAGCTCGAATAAATCTTATAACAACATCCTAGTATATTGAAGATACTGGTTTTGTTACAAAAGAAGTAAATAAAAAAAGTTTAGGGGGGTTGGAGAAGCAAAATAAAACAAATGAACATGAGAGAATGAATTACCTTTAAAAGTGTAACTCCTTTTGATTTGAGCCTAAAGGCTTCCTTTGAAAGAATTATGCCCAAAGAGAATCCTCTAGAATGAGTAGAGGGATGTGGAGAGAGTAGATGGGCAGGGTATGGCCGATCCAAAGGCTTGAGGAGTGTGTGAAATGAGGTAGAGGTGGGGACCTTTTATAAGAGGAGAGGAGGGGCACTTTTGGAAATCATGAAACTATTATTTTATTTTCAAAAGTGTTTCGAATTTCTAAGGTCCCACATTGATATAATTCAAAGATAAGATGATAAGGATTAGAAATATTCCCATCCAATAGGTTTTGTACATGTGTAGGTTTTAGATATTACATTATCTTTCCATTTTATTTAAATCGTTAAATAATGAGGTCATCACTGCATCATCATGATGTCATAAATAATTTAATTTATTTAAAGTCTAAAAATTATAAAAAAAATACTATGATTTAGAAAATCTTTTTACCTTTCCAAATAGTATTTATAGACAAAAATATGATTAGTATAACCCCTTCTAAAAATTGTTTTAGTAAAAAAATTTATGTTAGTGTCATTTTCACCTTTATTTAAAAAAAAGCATTAAAGTCATTATCTCACCCAAGAGGCTCCATAGGGTCCCCTAAATCGACCCATGGGTTGTCTTGGTCGGCCATGACTCATACAATAGGGGTATGACAAGTTTCATGGTGTTTTCATATTTTTATAATATCATTTTAACCTTAAATTACACTAATTACCTCTAATGGCGATTAATGAAAAAAAATTACTATTCACCAAAAAATTATTTTCATCCCATTGAACCACATTTTACATACTAATGACAACCATGTATGTCGGATTTTCAAAATTCAATACACATTAGTGGTAAACTTTCATTTAACTGAAAAATCAGTTTGCTTGATTACCACTTGGTGGTTTCACTATTCATCAAAAATTGGAGTTTTTCAGAAAATTACCAAAAATTCACCCTAAGCTATATTTGATATTCCGAATTCAAAAATGAAGTCTATTTTACAAAATTAAAAACATATAAGTCACATTAATTAATTTAATAATTAATTCCCGTTGTCAGAGCAAATAGCGTGTTTTTATAAAACAATAAGTATCAAAAGATTGGCACCAGTTTAAGTCTAATTTCAAAGTGAAATTGATTCCAATGACCACCATTGGATTAAATGGTAAAAATATATTCAGATTAAACATTAATACCAATTCAAAAAATAATCTAATCATATAAATAAATTAGATTAAAAAGATGTTTTGAATTTAAAATACAACATTTTACACTATTCATTAAAAAAATGAACTTTATCAGAAAGATACCAAAAATTTACACAAAGTAAATTTTGATGTCCCGATTCTCAAGAAGAGTTTTATTTGGTCCGATAGAATGTATAAGAGTGAACAAAACTATATTTAATGACGGTTCGCCATCAAAAGGAGATAAGTGAACCATTAGTGATAACTAGGTCATATACGCCAAAAATTGAATTCTTTCTGTATTTTAAGCCTTTATCTTTTATTGGATAAATGTAAAAACATTTAAAAACATATATAATCATATTTTAGTTATTTCTATCCATTCCCGCCAATACAACGGCTACATGTTAACTACCATTTAAAATAATATTATTTTATTATTAGAGTGCAACGTAAGATTCCCAAGAAACTCGTTGTTACGTGTTGAGTACGCCATCGAGCATAGAATCCCCTTTAAAGTCATATTAATATTTTATTCACAAATATGGATAAATATTAAAATGTCATATTCTTTATTTACCTGGGGTGTTACATCCTTCCCCCCTTTTGGGAATTGCGTCCTCGCAATTTTTAAAATTGAGCTTGGAAACATCCTTGAAAGTCCCACATCGGAACAAGAGTCGGTAAAACAATCACTTTAAAAGAATGGTAGAGAAGTGAAAATGTCATCCGAGTTAACCCATATGTATAAAAACATGGACATGGAAGAAAAAGAAAAGGGTCATGTTCTTGAAGGAGAGTGATAGTAAACATGTCTAGGAGAAAGTTAACCATGAGAAAATCAAAAACTTGTGATGGGTTAAACGGTATTCGATTCCCCAGTAGGAAAAGTTAATAGACAAAATTTTTGTTTTAAGTTACTTTTTATTTAGGAATTTATTCATAAGGAAACATAATCACTTATCATGTTGACTTTCAACTTTTACTAGATTCCTTAATCAAACTCATATTTTTTTTCCAAAAGACGAGTTTTTAGGGAGACTTGTTCGCATTAAGAGTACTATAATCAACTTATAGAGAATCAACTAATCCACCAAAGAGAACTATATACTTCCCATGTTATTAGGATTTAACCAAAACCAAAACCAAAAAGGTTAGTACAAGGTCAGATAATCCAAAAAAGGATAACCCTTTAAAAAGAAAATCTATGCTTAATCTCCAAAATTTGTCCAACAAAACCCAAAGTTCAACGACGACCATCCGATAAACAATTTGTCCATAAAATTCTTCAAAGTAAACCAATATAAGATTAAAACCCAAATATTTGAAGGATTTAGTCACATAGTCTTCCAAGTTAAATCGTAACATTTATCTCCAAACAACATTAGTTTCTCCTAAAGTCTCGTATTGAAAAGTAATTAACCTAATCACATATCCTCCATGATAGGTTAATCATTTTCATAAATATCCCAAAATCAACTTACTCTTAATTCATAAAATCATATAACTAAAAAGAAACAGTCAAACTAACCAGGGACTTCACGTAGTCCAGTGGTAGGCGATAAATACCAGTCGCACTTTGGTTGTGGGTTCGATTCCTGCAGCTTTTCCCGACGCGATGGGTTGTCACACAGTCTGCGTGTTGTCCTTTTTCCAAAACTATATAATTCTAAAATCATTCCCCAAAAAGGGATAAAATCATCAAAAATAACAATAACAAAATTTAACCTCAATTTTATCTCATGCCTTTCACTTCAATCATAACATATAGTAACCCATAATTACCTCAAAAGTAAGGAACATATAAACCCAAATGGTTCTTTATAACTATGTCCACAAAAGAAAAGATAACTATTCATTGAATAAAATTTGCCTATATTAAACATCAGGGTTACACATAATATGAAAAGTCTCCTAATGTAACCCCATCATCAAAAGAGACTTAATACTCTTAATAATTTCACCATAACTCTTGAAGCCCTTATATGTTGACATCTTACTCATTCAACATTCTTCATGATCCATTAACCATTCCTTTCCAACTTATTCTGAAATACCTCTTTCCTACAAACAAAATCATGAATCATATCCTAAGATTCTAAAATAGGAAAACAATAGTCATGAAATAATACACACCTTTGATTGGTCATTGTCAGTTTCTTCATCCTCAATCGGAATGGCATTAGGTATTGGTAAACGAACATTTGTACGCTCTTGGTGACCCCATTCATGAAACTTCTTCATAGTACATGTGTTTGCATAATGACCATGCACACCACATTTAAAACATTCAATTGATCCCTCAGAAAGAACTTCTTTCCCTTTCCTCGAGTCAACGGGATGCTTCCTTTTTCCATGGCAGGTTCTTGCTTTATGACCTTCATTTCCACATCTATAGCATATTCCTGTCCCTTTGAAACATTTTCCTAGGTGTTTCTTTCCACATCTTTGACACATAGGTTTTTGAACACACTTACCTTTATGATTATTACCTGTACTTCCGTAGGGATTTGTTTCTCGCATATATGATGCCTTAGAGAAATTTACAAGGTTTAGGTGGTCAATCATGACTCCAGATAGTTGGTTGAGTATAATCACAAGATTTCTCATTGCATCTCCCATATCATTCAGTTTCTTGCTCAAAAAACTGTCACAGTTTCCTTCACATCCACTGTTACTTTGGTGCCTACTAGATCTGTCCATTTATTAAAACCAAAAAGGTTAGTGTGAGTATATCAAAAAACCATCATGTACTAATGAGGAAGGTAAACACTAAGATATACTTACTCATTCACTTTATCTAAAACTAGGACTCTTTCTGAAATCATAACCATTATGGTAATGTCACTTATGCTTAAATAATACCCTAACCTCTAAAGTTATCTAAACCGACCTTTGATACCAACTATAAGGCCCCAACCTTAAACCTTACTTAATCTTGAGTTATTACAAGATTACACATTGAGGATCTTTTCAGGTTTAGAGTTTTAAAGAATTAGATCATGAAACTTGCATTACATTCCACATTTAAACAAAGTGGTTACATAAAAGACAGTATTCATTCTTCCCATCAACGGAAACATATTTAAAATAAAACATGGATTCTTTCTTGACACATCCTTGACACTATCATCACATCATGTACCCTTCCCTTGACCTGTGAAAAACATTTCAAAAACTTGGGATGAGCATAAAAATCTCAGTAAGGGATATAAAAATATGGAAAGGAAACATGAGTACATGTATACATAAGAATGAAAACTGTTAGTTTTTCAAACATCAAGTAAACCATGTATACTCTATCAAAGTAATACCTTCACCTTCATGAAGTAGTAAAAACTATTCACGGAATAAAGTATCATTAATTACCTTTTTGTAACCAAAGGATTACCATAAAACCCACATAAAGAACACATAACATATATAAAGGTAGCTTGGGACATAAATATACTTAAGTGGAATAACCATACGGTCGACTTCCACGCATATCACTTAATGGAATAGCCATACAGCCAATTTCCATACATACTTAATGGAATAGCCATATGGCCGACTTCCATACCCAATGCATTAGAGGTTATAACGTAACCACCCGTCCTGGTATTCACAGCACCACCCGTCATATGGTTTATCACGTAACCACCCGTCAAATGTCCAAGTACCAATATAAAATCATAAAACATAAAACCAATATAAAGGAATGATAACATTTCCACATTTCAATCACAATATATCATAATAGAATCCTTTATCAAAACCATTTTCAATACCAAAATACATAAAAGAGTATATGGTATTTATTTCATTTTAAAAACATAACGTCTTGTTGAGGAAGCCAAAGACCAAATAATACCCGCGGCGGCGGAAAAGGTCGTTGTCACCGCATACGTTAAAAAAACATTCCTTTTTGTCGTTCAGTAAAACGCTTCGTAGAAAAAGATTCCTTTTGTATAAAAGTAAAAGTCAAAGGGTTTTATACACCGTATAAAAGAAAGTTGTGTATAAAACGAAATGTGCCTCAATGAAAGGAGATTGAGACGAAGTCCCTTACAATGACGGTATCCTTGGTTTAAGGATAAATCAATTACATAATTATGTTTGACAAATGAATACACCAAATATAAGTGGATATTAAGTGTAAAACAATCAGAGGTTATTCACACATATTCATAGAACAACATATTCAATGAGTACAAGTTTATCCCAAAGAATCAAATTTGGGCTAAGAAGTTCCCTTGCAAAAATTTGACAGCCTAACGGCGTCACTTCAAAAATTCAGAAAATGAGTTGATGAGAGATAAAAAGGGAATCTCATCACTTGGACATAAAATTTACATAAATAAGGATATATAAGAACATACCCCAACATAATAGTATGTGAATTAAAAGACATAACAAAAGAAGTCTTTTAAAAAGAGGAGGGTGAAAGGTTCCCTTACCGACTTGGGTAACTTTCGAAAAGTACACCCCATTGAAGAAGTGTCATACAATGTAAATACCCATAAATGGAATTATATTACAAAAGGAGTGTAATAGTGGGAAGTACATAAACCACTCAAAGTAAATTGTGGCAAATTTAGCATAAATCTCATGGGGATAAAAGTGAGATGAAAAATCTCTTACGAAAACTCGGCAGCCTAACGGCGCCACTTAAAACTTCCAAAATGGATTGATGAGAGGAAATAGGGTCTCTCATCACATCAACATAAAGTTTACAGAAAGAGGAATATAAAATAACATCCCCCAACATAACAAAGAGGAGCTTAAAAGAAGTGACATAAAGGAGAGTACTTTAAAAGAAAGAGAGGGGTTAGATCTCTTATGAAAATTTGGCAGTCTAACGGCGCCACTCAAAACTTCCAAAATGGATTGATGAGAGAGAATAGGGTCTCTCATCACATGAACATAAAAATTACATTATGATTAATATAAAAGAACATCCCAATAACAATAAATATGAGCTTTAAAAGGAATGACATAAAAGAGTGTACTTAAAAAGAAAGAGAGGAGTAGGATCCCTTACCTCGGGTCCGACTTGACTCGATCGTTCTTTAACATCCTGAATAATAAACTTGAGTTAATCTCTACTTGCTTAATAACCTTTTTCAAGTTCATTATTCCTTTTATACCATTTTATGAACATCATGTAATCATTTAAGTTAATAATGTTCATTTTGTCGGTATTTGGTTCTTAAGTCAAAAATAGACTTCTTACACTTACATGTTGTTAATTTGGTCAAAGTTTCGTTATATCCAGAATGATATTAATGATTTGGATAACATATATATCATATATATTCATCATATACATGTATTTATAATATTACATCACATTTAGAGGTAAGAAATGAAATGCACCGTTCATTGTGATGGTAAGCCGTACGTACGCATGAACGCTACTTCCATTTCTATTTCGTATTTTCTGGAATGGAATCATAATGATATAAGAGTATATTATAATTACAGTATATTAAAATATATAATATCATTAACTTTATCCTTTACACATCCCACATATGGTATTAACGAATCAAATCACTTTCAGGGGGCGGTAGTCCGCACTTCCTAAAATGAAGATATTGTGTTTACCCATGATGGAAACAATAATGGTATTCCATAAATGAAAAATACAGAAGATTAAGGAAAGAATAAACATATTATATATCATATATAAAAATAGTGACATCATAATGGCCACCTTTGAAGGTGTTAAATGAGTATTGAACAATCATCGTTTCGGGAGGCAGAATTTCGCCATCCACGGAAACCGTATGTTCTTTAACCATTTGATGTAGTTTTGTGAGATTGTAGCTCGAATAAATCTTATAAAAAAATCCTAGTATATTAAAGATACTGGTTTTGTTACAAAATAAGTAAATAAAAAGAGTTTAGGGGGGTTGTAGAATCAAAATAAAACAAATGAACATGAGAGAATGAATTACCTTTAAAAGTGTAACTCCTTTTGATTTGAGCCTAAAGGCTTCCTTTGAAAGGATTATGCCCAAAGGGAATCCTCTAGGATGAGGAGAGGGATGTGTAGAGAGTAAATGGTCAGGGTATGGCCGAGCCAAAGGCTTGAGGAGTGTGTGAAATGAGGTAGAGGTGGGGGCCTTTTATAAGAGGAGAGGAGGGGCACTTTTGGAAATCATGAAACTATTATTTTATTTTCAAAAGTGTTTCGAATTTCTAAGATCCCACATTGATATAATTCGAAGATAAGATGATAAGGCTTAGAAATATTCCCATCCAATAGGTTTTGTACATGTGTAGGTTTTAGATATTACATTATCTTTCCATTTTATTTAAATCGTTAAATAATGAGGTCATCGCTGCATCATCATGATGTCATAAATAATTTAATTTATTTAAAGTCTAAAAATTATAAAAAAAATACTATGATGTAGGAAATCTTTTTAGATTTCCAAATAGTATTTATAGACAAAACTATGATTAGTATAACCCCTTCTAAAAATTGTTTTAGTAAAACAATTTATGTTAGTGTCATTTTCCCCTTTATTTAAAAAAAAAGTATTAAAGTCATTATCTCACCCAAGAGGATCCATAGGGTCCCCTAAATCAACCCATGGGTTGTCTTGGTCGTCCATGAGTCATAAAATAGGGGTAGGACAAGTTTCATGGTGTTTTCATATTTTTATAATATCATTTTTACCTTAAATTACACTAATTACATCTAATCGTGATTAATGAAAAAAAGTTACTATTCACCAAAAAATTATTTTCATCCCATTGAACCAAATTTTACATACTAATGACAACCATGTATGTCGGATTTTCAAAATTCAATACAAATTAGTGGTAAACTTTCATTTAACTGAAAAATCAGTTTGCTTGATTACCACTTAGTGGTTTCACTATTCATCAAAAATTGGAGTTTTTCAGAAAATTACCAAAAATTCACCCTAAGCTATATTTGATATTCCGAATTCAAAAATGAAGTATATTTTACAAAATTCAAAACATATAAGTCACATTAATTAATTTAATAATTAATTCCCACTGTCAGAGCAAATAGCGTGTTTTTATAAAACAATAAGTATCAAAAGATTGGCACCAGTTTAAGTCTAATTTCAAAGTGAAATTAATTCCAATGACCACCATTGGATTAAATGGTAAAAATATATTAAGATTAAACATTAAGACCAATTCAAATAATAATCTAATCATATAAATAAATTAGATTAAAAATAGGTTTTGAATTTAAAATACAACATTTTACACTATTCATTAAAAAAATGAACTTTATCAGAAAGATACCAAAAATTTACACAAAGTAAATTTTGATGTCCAGATTCTCAAGAAGAGTTTTATTTGGTCCAATAGAATGTATAATAGTGAACAAAACTATATTTAATGACGGTTCACCATCAAAAGGAGATAAGTGAACCATTAGTGATAACTAGGTCATATACGCCAAAAATTGAATTCTTTCTGTATTTTAAGCCTTTATCTTTTATTGGATAAATGTAAAAACATTTAAAAACATATATAATCATATTTTAGTTATTTCTATCCATTCCCGCCAATACAATGGCTACATGTTAACTACCATTTAAAATAATATTATTTTATTATTAGAGTGCAACGTAAGATTCCCAAGAAACTCGTTGTTGCGTGTTGGGTACGCCATCGAGCATAGCATCCCCTTTAAAGTCATATTAATATTTTATTCACAAATATGGATAAATATGAAAATGTCATATTCTTTATTTACCTGGGGTGTTACAATAACTCCCTTCCATGGTGATTCTTTCAAGAATACATGATCTCCTACTTGGAATTATAGGTCCTTAATTTGATTACCAGTATATATTTTATGTCTGATCTAGGATTTCTTTATGGGATTTTAGATACCTATCACCCTTTTAGTTTTTTTCTCGATGAGTTTAGGTAAAAATAAACTCCTTTCCCCAAATTCATCCTAGTATTTTGGAGTAAAACATCATTTCACATACAAGGCCTTGTAAGGTGTCATTTTTTTAGTCAAATGGGACTTATTGTTACACAAAAATTATACCATAGGTAGGTATTAGTACCACATTATTTGGAAGTCAAGTGATTATGAAATCATAATATCATATAAGTTTTAGATGGTCCTTTTAGACTGTCCCATCTATTTGAGTATGGTAAGTGTTGCTCAAGTGTATCTCATAGTTCAAGGCCTTTTCAAGACTCCTCCAAAATTTAGATGTAAAGTGTGGATCATGGTTAAATAAAATTGAAAATTTTGTATCATAAAGTCTCTCATATTTATTGATATAGAGTCATATAATATATTTAAATGGTAGATCATCCCTTATTCCTAAGAAAATGTGCAAACTATGTAAGGTGATCCACAATGACTGATATAGCATCATTATTCTTAGATTATTTTTACAATCCAGTAAAAAAGTCCATTGTGATATCATACCACTTCCACATTATTATAGGAAGAGTTTTCATAACACCCTTTGGGAGTTGTATCTCAGCATTTACTTTGTGGCATATCAAGCATCTTGACACAAAGTCAACAATTTTTCACTTTATGTTTTCACACTAGAATTGATCCCTTAGATCCATATACATCTTGGTGCTACCAATGTTTAATTAAGAAATTAAAGCTATGAGATTCATCTATAAATTAACTCTTCATCTAAAGTATTGATTTTATACTTAGTCTCTTTCCAAATTTCAATATTCTTTCTTCATAAATAAAGTCTTTCAATCTCCCATATTACATGGATTTAATCTTCTTTTGTGAAACTTTTTCATCTTGTTTAGACTTATTTATATTCTCTTGTAAATATTGTTAGTAAATTTATTGTAAAAGGAATGATATTTCCACATCATTAATAATTTTTATATCCAAATTTACTAAATATATGAATATTGGATCCTTTTCTATCCTCATCATAGATAATACTTCATGATCCTTACTACTCAATGCATTTTATATCTTGTTTGACTTACAAGGATGGTAGTGTACTATACAGTCATATTCATTGAGTAGTTCTAGTCATATCATTTGTCTCATGTTGATCTATTTCCAAGTGAATATATACTTTAAATTTTTTTGATCGGTATATATATCAAATCTTTACCCATAAAGATAGTACCTATATATTTCTAATGAAAATATTTCATCTTCTAACTCATGATCATGATCTGGAAAGTTTTGTTCATGAGTCTTCAATTACCTTGATGAAAAAGTCAAAACTCTATCATTTTTAATAAGGAAATCCTCTATTCCTTACTTTGATTCATCACTGCCTATAAAAAATCCTTCTTTTCCTGATAATAAGGATAATACTTGTGAATTTATCAATATCTTTTTTAGTTGTTCAAAACTTTCTTCACATTTCTTTGACCATGTGAAATTAAACCCTTTATGTGTCAAATTGGTTAACGGATTCGATAATCGGGTAAAATTTTCAATAAATTGTTGATAATAAGAAACTAAACCAAGGAGACTACATATCTCATTTATATTTATTGGTTTGGTCCATTATTTAACCACCTTTTTCTTTACATGTTTAACCAATATACCAACCTTGGATACAATATGGGAAATAAAAGAAATTTGATGAAGAAAAAATTCGCATTTACTACATTTCTCATATAACTCCTTCTCCCTTAGAGTATCAAGGATGGTTAATAAATATTCTTCATACTCTTCATATAACTTAGAGTATATCAAGATATCATCAATAAAAACCACAAAAAAATTATCAATATAATCCTTGAAAACTGTATTCATTAAATACATAAACATAAAGGGTGTATTTATTGACCCAATGGGAATTACTGTGAACTCATAATTCCTATTTCATTTGTGAAAATCCATTTTTGATATATAATTCTTCTTGAATTTTAATTAATGAGAACCAGAATAGAGATCAATATTTGATAATTATTGAACCCATTGAATCTAAACAAATAGATCATAAATGTGAGGTAAAGGGTACTTATTCTTTATAATTATGACATTAATTTCCCTATAATAAATGCATAACCTTTTAAACCCATCCTTCTTCTTCACAAATAATATAAGTTCTCCCAAAGGTGAAACACTAGGGTGTATGAATCCTTTATAACACAAATCTTATAGTTGTTTATTCAATTCCACTAATTCCACCAAATTTATTCTATAGGGAGGCTTAAATATGTTCTTTTCATTAGGGATAATATAAATAGAGAATTCAAATTCATGATAGGTGGATATCTAGGTAATTCCTTAGGTAATGCATCAATATAATCCCTCACAATAGATAGATCCTATATTCAAAGGTAATCCTTCTCATTTATTGATTCATATTATCTAAGAATTTCATTAAGATGAACCACTTAAGGTGGTTCCAAATAATACTCGGGCAATGAATTATCTCCTCTAAAAATAAAGTATTTTATTCCAATCTTATATATTGTAATCTCATTCTCATGATACCAAATTATTTTATTATACTTCAAGTTTCAATCTATTCCAAGGATTATGCCAAAGTAAACCATTGGTATTATGACTGGGTTTTTATTTAAGGAACCTCAATGTATTTTAATATGGGTGTAATAATATACCTTTGTTTCCATAATATTTCTATAAGGAGTTTTAATCCACAAATCCTTAGTTAATCAGCGGATGATTCAATTTTCTTACTAAACTTGGGATATGGAAAAGAGTGCATATATCTAGAATCAAATAATAAATTAGATAAATTTAAGTTTATGATCAAATTAGTTACTATAACATCATTTGGGACCTCTACTTCTACTGTTTTTATTATATATTCTCAACTTTTCTTCCTTAGCCTCTTTTGTGGTAGGTTCCCTTGACGCTTAGGGAATTAATTTTAATATCATCCTATTTCCTTATAATTGAAGCATTGGAAATTTTGTCTTCTTTATTTCTCTTGAACTCGTGATATTTATGGCCCTTATATCCACACTTGTAACAAAATAACATTCCCTTTAAGCAAATACTGAGGTGTTTCTTGAAATAATTATTGTATGTGGGAAATTATACCCTTCCCTTCTTCTCCTTTTCCAAATTATTTTCAACATGGAGTTCAACCACCCTCTTATTCTCTTATTTTCCATTAAAAGTAAAATACTTAGATAAATAGTTCTTGGTCTTGATGGAAATTTTTATTGTATACTCATAAGATGTAAATGTTTAAAAGGATAATACCATTCTAAGGTTTTTCTTCAAATCATAAAATAAGCAATCAATCTTGCTTCTGGATCACATATATAGTTTTAATAATTTCTTACTAACCATGTAAAGTTAGTCTTACACTTCGAAATATCTTCCTCTTTTTTTGTATTAAATTCAAGAATTTATTTCTATTTCAACTCATTTCTTGAAAGGAAAGTACTTTTAAATGAATATCACCTTAAAAGACTTCAATTTCATTTTCTATATATCCCATTATTAGTGTTTTGAATCAAAGACCACTATAGATAATCATATCCTTTTATATGATATATACAAATGATAACCTTCTCCCTTTCACTACATACCGAAGAAAGGAATACTACCTATAGGGACTTAATCCATTATTAAGTCACTAATGGATTTGTGGTTTCATTAAAGGATAGAGGTTGTTACCTCATAAATCAGTCAAAGATTGTTACACTGTGTTGTGGATAAAAAATTTGTTTCATATGGGCAAGTTTATTGGTCACAACCTAAGTTAACTACCCTAATATATTTATAATATGATTAGCTACAACACCAGATTTATTGATTTGACCAAGAGGGAAATCTCTCACACTGATTATGGGTGTTGATGTGGTTTTCATTCCTTTCATTAACTATTGTTTATAAACAACAATATATACTAAATTACTTCAAGAATAAAATTATGAATTATAAATCATATATATAATTCCTATGAATTTATTAAAAAATCATGTTATGTAATATAGAAATATTTATAGAATATCTTAAGGGTTTATCATAGGTTTATGTCCTCTAGTTATGTTTTTCTAAATCTAAATCATAGGGTTTATACTAAACTTACTTTGATACAACTGTAACACCCAAACTCTAATAATACTAATTTAGTGGTTATTTTATTACATTGGTAAAAAATACATAGATCATAGGATCCTACAGTTTAGTAGTCTCATAAAACAAGATACATAAATGAACATTATATTAAATTTAAAAGTGAAGATACATCATATGAAAACATTAAAACTCTATAATTCTCCTTGAAATTATATATGTCACATGTATAATCCTATTGGTTTCTTGGGAAAATAGAAAACAATATAAATGGGTGATCTAAGATTCTTAGTAAGGGGTATCTTATAATAAAATCTTTCATACATAAGCATGGAAGCAATAATATTTTAAGAATAAATAAATGTCATAAAAATTAATATATTCATGGATTACATAACAGAAAATAAATGAATGGATAAGAATAATTGATCTAATAGTGACAAAATGAATAATATTAGACATCAAAAACATATTTTCAAGATTTTGTTCCAATAAATCATATATAAACAGGTAAGGATTTATCAAATACCCAAATAATTTGTCGCATGATACCTATTGATGCATCGAGGGGCTATATAATTTTAGGCTCCACCCATCATATAACAATTTCAATGCATCCTTAATATGAAGAGAATGTATAAATAATAAATATCATAATGCTCTATAAGGAACCTAATATATAACTATTTATAAGAAATAAATATTTTTCTATACGTGAATAATGATATATAGAATATCAATATTTCCCCATTCAATAGAACAATATGGGTATCTTGGTGAATATCTCAAAATAAACTTAGAAATAACGGGATACTCTCAATGTAATGGAAAGTACCATTATCAAAGGAATGATAAAAAAGTAGTGGTAAAGAGTATTTTCATGGTGTGGGGGAATTAATAAGAAATAATCCTTCATTATGGTTCATAAAGAGTTCATGAATCATCCAAATCATATCCTCTAGGGATATCAAACTAGGTGTATAGATAATCATAATAGTTGTGCATCAAGTGAAGGTCAAGTTAATACACAACCAACATTTTTTAGTTTTATTACCCCCAATTTCATCTAATTCATATCCTATATTCATTTATTTGTATCTAGATAGGGATTTTATTTCTAGGAAATTGTACACTCTTTACTTTATCGAAATTTTAGGATGTTTTATGGATTCAGAAGGGTTTGAGCATTATAATGGATTATAAAGGTAGTATAATGAGAGGTAATGGTGTTATCTCATTAATATACTAATAAATTTATAATATTTAATCATAATAAAATTTCTTGTTTCTAAAAAAGTAAATGGAGGGATTACAAAAAAATAGAGGTAGAAATGAGGTTAGGAACCCTTACCTTGAATAATAGCTTCTTAAAGATAAATAGAAACAACTTTTCACATTAGAAACTCCTTGGATAGAATATTTAGAGATAAATGAGAGGGAATATATGCTCAATGGATTTATAGTGTTGAGTAATGGGAAAATAATTGGGTATTTATACTTGGGAGGGGGTATTTTGTGTTAAAATATTGATTACTTTGTTATTTAGGCCAACTAATTTTGAATAGAGTTTATTCCTAAAAAATTATTTAAATTATTATTTAAAAAAATAGGGTTATTTAACATTTTAATCAATCTAAAATCGAATTACATCTTCCAACCACTACATTAAATGCAAAGAAAAAATAGTTTTTATTAGGGTAAAATATAATTTAGGTTCCAAAATGTAAAATATAAGTTCTATATTAAACTTAATATTTTTAAATTCATTATTTTACTTATTAAATAAATTTTTTGGTTTAGAAAAAGGAATAATAAATTTTTAATTTATTCTTATTTCATAATGGTTTCATAAAAGTTACGGTATTCATAAAAACTGTAATTTTTACTATTCACTAAAAATAAAATTTTTTATAAAAATCACAAAAAAAACACCCTAAACTAATCATAATATGTTGATTCCAAATTTAGAAACATTTTATGAAAATAATTTTCTATCTATGTTAAATTTTATTATTAAATAAAAATTATTTTTTATTTCAAAGTTATACATTTGGCGCCTAAAATTTGAAAACTCTTATTCTATAAATATAATTTTTATTCTGAGTCATATGTGTGTAATTAAAATTCATTGATTAATATAATTTTTTTAATTATAAATAATTATAATACTATCAAAATATTTTATATAGTTTATTGGACACTTGAATAAATAATAGTTTCATTACAATAGTTGAATATTAGGTCTTACAACTGCCATCTCATGGCACATGCACGTTACTTCCCATTAGAGATATTAATTATTGAATACTTTAATGATTAATATCATGCATTTACATCCATGATGAATCAATCTCATTGATTCATAACCAATAAAATTTTGTGGGAATATATGGAAAATAGCATTTCTCATGCTTATCATATGCTATAATATAGGAAAATAGTGGCATCTTGTTGCTATTATGATATGAGCATATCAAAATCTTCTATATGCATCTCATTCATATCACATATTATGAATAAAAGGATATTATAAGCTATGATATCCCTTATTTTAGTGGATATAAAATAAATTAATCATACAATAATGTTTCCCCAAAAACCATAATCTCTTGATGATAATTGAATCCGGTAAAAACAATTAAAGTCATATACTCTTATTCATACTAAAATTGTTTTCAAATATAACCACATATCTGAACTTCTTGTAGTTTTTATTTTTTTAACCAACTCAAAAAATATTTATAATTTATTCTAGATATCAAATTTCACAACTTATATAAATGATATATTTTACCAACATTATGTTTCTAAGTAATATATAGCATGCTACTTGAAATCCCATAAACCAAATCCATTTGATTTTTGGAGCTGATAAAATTCAATTGATCAACACGTGTATACTCTACAACATTTTTACCACCCTCAATGGTTATTACCAATTAAAAAATAATCATATAGTTTAATACATGGTAAAATATTTATATCCATATCCATAATTTTCTCTCCTATTATATTTATTTGGAACATCATCATATGGGTTGATTCAAGACTATGCAGTGAATGATTATCCCATTCCATAAAAACATTAAATATATAATACCTGCAGGAAACAAACTGACCCATAGAGGCATATCAACCTATTTGTGTCTTTGCATGAGGATTTTTCATTATATAATCATGATTTTTAACAAGTCTATACCTTTTTTATATATGCATAGAAGTATAATTTGATAACTAATATTTCTTTTTTACCTTTATTCAAATATTTTAGATGAACACTAACCTCATTTATCCCCTATACATAAATAAAAACAACCCAACTAATGGTTTTAAATTACATGACGCATCTTCAATATCTAATATGTTGTCCTCATATTCATAAGGATATGAAACTTTTTATTTTTCACATTTATTCATAGAAATGGAACAAAAAAAACACCTTAACATCAAGAAAAAAAATTATAAGGAAAATATCTTATACTTAAAAATTTCACCAGAAAATTATAATGAAATATTCAACCAAAAATGACATCAATTTGATTAAAGTTTCAAATCGAAATTCCCACTGTCATTTCCCACAAAAAGTTTATAATTGAAATTTTGAGTGAAATTTTTTAGAAACCATGGGTGATAAATTCTTTCATATATTTTAAATTCCAAATTCTATTGAAAAATTTCACTAATAAATTCCAATGATAAATCCAATCAGAAATTTCACTAGCATATTGAAGGGTTTTAGACAATACTAAGAACACTTATTAGATCAATTGAAATTGATTAAACCCATGTCTAAGGATCACACATGTAATATAATATAAAAACTATATATAAACATAAATGATGAAATACTATAAATATGATATACCATACATTGAAGGGAATCTGTATCATATTGATCATTATCACATGGGCTTGAGAGATATCCCTAAGAGTATCTAAAATACATCCTCTCTTCAAAGGTATCCATGGGTAAAGTAGAATAAAAAATTGTGTGTGTAGTATTATTTATCCTCCATGATGTGATAGCATCTCATGTGTAAAGGAGGTAAAAGAAGATATCTTTAGAATATGGGAGCTTCTACTGAGCACATACACACTATTATTACATTGTAGTGTTCTATATAAAATCCCAAATATGTTCCTTGGCGATTAAAGAATTAACTCGTGAATTTATAATGTTTGAGTTGGTGCATCATATAATTCATGCTTTATATGAATGAACTCATTTAAATCGCATGTGTTTCAACTTCTGAAACATTTCATTAAATGATAAATATGTGAAAGATCAACCTAAATGATATAATTTATCATTTAAATTCCAAACATATCATAGGTAGTGGTTTCATATCATGCATTATATACACCCACATTACGTACCCTCTTTTGTCATATATAAATAAATATTTAGGGAATATTACTTTCAATCTACCACTTTCACTAAAACCTCAAAGAATTTGGTATATTTCACCTTATATTGTATCATATACAATAACTTTTGAAACCATATCCAAAACTCATTTTAGATATATTTTCAAAAAAACTTTTGGAAATTTATCATTAACTTCACCTTGTATATCATCATATGTAATGCCATGTGAATACCCATAAAAAACACTTTTGGGTTATCTCTAAAACGTTTTAAAGTAAACCTATGAGTTAAAATCAATCCCCATTCAATCAACCACAAAGTGTGACCCCACAGGACATTATAGAATTGAAAAAAAAATATGAATATTTGGATCTATATATGTAAGAAAATAGAAACCTCTAGCAAAGTGTCAATTATACTCATGCTATAAAGGGATCTGGGGTGATCTCCATCAAACACATGTATCACTATACCTATATCCACCAATCTACATCATATGAAAACATGAATTCTCATATTTTCCATTTTTATAATACATTGATTGGCCATAGGAGATAGAGAATGTCAATCCCATATAGAAAACTCATTTGTTATCAATTCTTAGAGTGTAGAATGATCTGGTGGATGAAAACATAAAATTTCATTCATCTTTATAGATAAGCACATCACATGTCCTTTATCTAGATAGATATACTATATCTAGGTGTGGATGTACATTCTAACAACCTATCTCAATTGAGGGTGCAGACTTCATACTCATCATATAAGAGGACAAATCCCATATTGGTTAAGATCCAACCAATGACATGATCAACAACAAACTCAACCACCCTCGTATTAGCTAAGTCAATATATAGACTTGCGTAAGTAGGGTATCAAAGTATAAAGGTTCCCATTCTAGGTATCTTTCCAACCTCAGGTATTGGGGACTCAAATATGATACATGCATTCCTATTATATCAATGAAATTTGTATGAAACTCCATTTGGTATACTTATTAGGACATCCTGCACACAAAAATAATCTTATTTTTTGTTTTATTCCTCATGAGAATATTTTTATCTCTATACAAGAATCCTACTCATGTTAACTTTAATATTTCATCATAACCTATAATAATCTATGATGATAATTGGTTAGGAATAAACTCAATGTCATACTTTAAGAGGTTTATTATCATTTGTAACGAACCGTTTTTTTTAGAGCGGATAAAATGCGAAGGTTCTTGAACTTTTTTTTTATCAGCGGGTCGGTTTTAAAACCGAGCTTCGGAACGAGGTCCCGAGTTCTGGAGTCGTTTTAAGTGGTGATATTGGACTGCGCGCGGTAGGTTTAACCATGCGGGTTAGGCGTGTGGGGTACCCCAGGCATCCGGTAGCAGGCATGCGGGCTGCACGCGGTGTTTCAGGCGGTGCGGGTAAAACCGTGCGGGTGGGTGCATTTTAGTTTTTGTTTAAAATTAAAATAAATTAAAATAAAATAAATTAAAAAGAAAAGGAAAAAAAACCTAAAACCTATCTCTCCCTCACCCCCCGCTCAGCAGAACCCCGCGACACCCCCTCCCTTCTCCCCCGGCGAGCCGCGCGCGACACCCCCCCCCCCCCCCCTCCACGGCGCCGCCTCCTTCCCCGACCTCTCCCCTTCGTCGATTTCCACCGGTTTCCGGTTCGAATCGCCACGGTAAGCTACTTTCTCCCTTCTCCTCCCTGTTTCCGGCTTCATTTTGACCTAATCAGCGCCCGGTGAGGTACGGTCGAACCCTAGGGCTTAGAGGTGAACCGGTTTTTCGGTTTCTTCTTGTTTTAGGTCGGTGTGAAGGTTCTATTGGGGTCCCTTGAGGTGCGTTCCGGCAACCGCCGCCGAAGGCGAAGCGGTTCGAGTGGTTTCGGTTCGTCGCCAACGTTGCGAGGTAAGGTTTTCTACCCGTCGTCAGTTTCGCATCCTCCAAATTAAGGGCGTCATGTGTTATTGACTGCCTGGTATTTAATTGGTAGGGCGTTGGGTGGTTTCACTTCGTTCCGCGTTGTCGCTAACACCCGAGGTAAGGATTTAATACCGTTGGTTGGTCTTGCCTCACTTAAATTGGTTTATCTTTGTGTCTTAAGGTTCGTAGTGGTTGTCTTATAGTGCGCTAGAGGTTTTGGTATGATTTCGGGTTGCCGGAGTTTAGGCGACTCACCTGCACAGGCATAGGTACGTATTTATATGTACGTGGGTTCCCTCGGCGTGCGTATATTTGTCCATGGAAGCGAATATACACACGTACGGGGCTAGTTGTCCCCATTACATATATAAAAAGTGCCTGTGCAGGTGGGTGGAGACAGGCTTATGGGTATAAGCATATGTGTAAGGATCCCCTTGCGCACGCTCATGGCCATGCGGAGCATGTGCATAGGGGCTAGGTGTCCTTATACGTATGTGAAATCACAAATGCCTCGTGGGGGAGCAGCTGCGACAGCTTTAGTTAGAAAGCGCCAAGAGCCGGAGTGGACGGATGGATCCACCTTGAGGTAGGGTCCCTCTCCTTGCCCTTTTAAATTTAAGTAAAGTAATAGTGAGTTTAATATTGCACTTAGTATTTTAATTATGCAAGTTTAGTTCCGATTAAATGCTTCTGTGCAAATCGTGTGAATTGCAGGAATAAGATAAAATAGGTTGTTTGGTCACTAAACTAACGATTTAATAATAAAACCCCTCTTTCGAGGTGCGCTGCCTTCAATCTAAAAATGTAGCAATAGAATTTCATGATTGCCTTCCTTATTGTGTGGCTTCTTAACTTTGCTAAGTGTTGAATGAGTTTTAAAGTAAATGCTAAATATCACTAAATGAATTGTTTGATAAAGTAATGACATGTTTTCTAATAAAACTCCTCCAATGGAGGTGAGCTTCCTTCAAAATAAATGTGTAGTAGCAGATTTCTTTGTTTTTTGATTGCTTGCTTAAAAGTCTTATGACACTTTATGCTTGACATTATACTTGATCAATGGCATGCTTGTACTTGTACCATCTAATGTCATTAATCACCTAACATAGAGGCATGTTGGTGCCATATGCTTTTGTTTACCTTCCATTGCTCGTGCAAGTCCCAGTATGTTGAACAAGGATAGTTAATTATGAGAATTTATTATAAAAAGTTGAGATCTGATTTGGATAACTGAACGTGAAGGATTAATCATGAAATGAGAATTGCGTCGATTGATTAATTAAGTGATAAATGAATGAGATTTTGGGTCCTAGAGATGGCGTTTTAGATCGACTTAAAATCTGGGTTTGGACATGGCGTTCCTCCCCAATGGTTATCCAAGCTTTTGATATAGGGTGTTAGACATGACGATCTGCACTGAATGAGATTTTGGGTCCTAGACATGGCGTTCTAGATCGACTTAAAAATCTGGGTTTGGACATGGCGTTCCTTCCCAATGGTTATCCAATCTTGTGATATAAGGTGTTAGACATGGCGATCTACACCAAATGTGATACGGGGTGTTAGACATGACGATCTACACCGAACGATTATTGAGGTGTTAGACATGGCGATCTACACCAAATATGATACGGGGTGTTAGACCTGACGATCTACACCGAACGAATGATAATGATGATTTATGAAAAGAACGAGAGAGGTGGGTAAAATCGAGTGAATTGTGATCAAATAAAGAAAGGTAAGAATGAGTGGATTTCCAGTCTGAGTTGAAATGATAAGTGAATAAATAGAGTAAGTGAGAAAAATGATAAAATGTGTTTTTGTGCTTGAACCAAATTTACTTGTGTTGTTTTAAACAGGTTTTCATCCCAGCTATGGGCCGAAGCAGGTAGTGCCGCCAGGTGTCCTTTCTGGAATCTGGACGGGCGTTCATTGTTTGCATTGTGTCGTTATTGTTCGAAAATACCAGCACTTTGTTTAATTATATTTTCATGGTCTAGAGTGGGCTAGACCCCGGTGGTTCCGGCCTACTGAGATATATATCTCACACCCTACTCGGGCCGCCATTGCACTGGGGTACCCGAGTAGATTCCATTTGGTTGCAGGACCTTGTTGTTGCTGTTTCTTGTACTTGGAGTTAGGAGAAAAGGACCGAGTTGGGGCTCGGGATGCTCATAGAGATCTCCCTCGGGGCTTGAGACTTTTGTTCATTTATTTCTGCATTGATGTGTAAGTATGTCGCGTGATTTAATGCTTTCATTGTATCATTAGCATGTCATGCATGCATCTCTTATATAAACTGCCGTTCACCAAATTTATTCAAACCTTATAAATGAAAAATGTTTTCCGTTGTTTTATTATTATTATTTACACTACTTCTGTTGCTGTATTTT
The DNA here is from genome assembly GCA_963277665.1 of Viscum album. Classification (NCBI taxonomy): domain Eukaryota; kingdom Viridiplantae; phylum Streptophyta; class Magnoliopsida; order Santalales; family Viscaceae; genus Viscum; species Viscum album. Next base: position 370,816,857 of record OY728146.1, read on the forward strand.
TGGTCCCTTTGTTCCACTTTGATAAGAGGGTATAGTCTCCCCCCCTGACTTACCTTACACCCTCGCCGCTAGTCGGCAACCTCTGGCGTAAGGGGAGACGCGCTTGAGGCCATGTCGCGGGCCGGTTCAGGTGACCTAGGTGTCCGGTTCAGGGTCGACCTAGGTTGGTTCGTGACAAAATGGTATCAGAGCAGGTTTATTTCTTTTCATTGTCTTACTGTTTTGGGATTGGTAGATAGGAGATTAGGAATGTGTCGGCGCTTGGGTAATAGCCGTGTCTGGGACTGATCACCCCACGTACGGTAAATGACCAAGTGGCCAGGGCTGGGAATTGGTGTTCATGTTGTTTGCTGTTACAGTTTATGTGATCTCACCTTGGGTGAATGTTGTACTTTCCACTGCTTATTTGTTTATGAAGAGGTTTTGAAAATTTTTCTTGGCCCGATATGGCCAGAAAATTGCATTGCATTCATCATATTAGACACTTATAGATTCACATGTCATGCATATGTGCCATGCCATGTAGTCGCATTAGTAGGATGCCTGCTGATTTTGATTGTGTGCCTTGGAAATATGTCATGTCTGGATTTATTTAGCACGTCTCTTTAGAAAGCATGTTTCGGTGATAATTAACATGTTTGGGTGATAACATGTCATGTTTTCTATCTTGCTTGTGTGTCATGCTCTGTGTTATAGCATGTTTTAGTGATTTCAGCTTGTTAGCTTGTTGCCTTGTGTTAGCTGTTTGTAGTGGCTTGTTAGCTTGCTAGTAAAAGCTTGGTTGCTTTGGCTGAATTTGTTGGTTGCGATTACGACGGAGCCAGTTTTCCATTGTAAGGTGTATGGGCGCTTTATAATTGGGAAAAGGGTAAATTGTGGTTTCAAACCTTTAAAAGAGGGCTGCTAAGTTAAAATGTTAAATGAAAAACAAAAATTGATTTGATAAATGGGAGCCAAATGCCAATGGTAAGGTGTATGGGCGCCTTATTGATTGGTAGGTGGCCACCCATGTGACTGAACCTTGTTAGACCATAGTGTGTTTGAAAATGATTATTAATGTAATACTATTGCGTTTTGATTGAGATAGTTTGGTGTGCTTTTAAACATGCTCAACTAGACCCGAGGAGGCCAGTTGGGGCACGTCCATATGGAATGAACTGATATGTGGTTGCTTTTGAAGAACCCGAATTGAATAAATGGGACCCTCGGGGTCGCCTCTTTGTTAAAAAGGAATTTAGATGCTAAATTACCTGTTTATGCTTGGATAACATTATGTGCTAATTTTTTTTTTTAAAGAGGAAGTTGGTTATAGCTTGTCTGTTTTGCCATGGGGCGTTGTCTGAAAACCAAGTAATTAGTTTTGAAATAGTAATTGTGGGTTGATTTAAAATTCTTTAAATGTTTTAAAGGTTTAAAGGAAGTACTAAAGTGGATAAAACGGAAAGGGGTTTTTGAGCCTAGTAATCCTTGTTTTGTGTGACCAAGAGTTAGGGTCGATGTGTGTGCTTCGTAAGGGACTAGCCCGTGCTAGGTAGTACCCTTAGAGCTTGATTTGCCTTGTTTTAGGTGTGAGCTTATGATGTGGTGATCGTAGTTCGAGGAACGTCACCTGTGAGTTAAAGTGTTTCAAAAATAGCGCGCCGGTGAGCGGCTAGTTCTTACGACGACATGGAAACTCCTAAGGTGGGTAGTGTCGCATGAGTTTCTGTTTTCATGTCGGTGCTTGCTTGGCAGCACGACTATGATAAGGTTGTCTGTATGCACAACACTTTAGAAACTCCGTTAGTGCGGGAAGAGTTTCAGTGGTTAAGCTTGGACGAATACGAATGCCTCGGGTGGTATAGGCATCAGAGTTTGGTCCGATTGATCTTCTCAGCGTCCTTGGTTTAATCTTAGTGTACTCTGCTGGATGAGACGATCATGTTCCCAATATTGACGTCGTCTTGGATACACTAAGATAGTGTCGGTTATACGCCGCGCTAAAGTTTAAAAGTTGTTGGTTTGTTTCGTAATCTCTCTCTGGTTGTGTGTGGGATGCACGGTTTCTTGGAGTTACGCTTCGTGCTGAGGCACGATAGTTTTATAATAGTCTTGTGATGGATTGACTTGCGAATGTCACCAAAGGTCGTGTAAGGACTTCGGTGTACACGTAGTTGATAACGGAATAGTTTTAAAAGCATGTCGTCGGTTTAAGGGCGAGTGTGAATCTCAGGTCGGTGATGTCTTTCGAGGAAATCTTGTGTGACCAATTTTAGTTGGTCGATCGTGATTCAACCGTTTTCATGGGTTGAGGTCCCTATAATGGCCTCGGATTTAAGCTCTGCTTTGATGTTTCAGTTGTAACGTGAGCGTTGACTCAAGTTGTAAAGGCTTAAGTGCAGTTTTCTTAGAAAGTGCTTAAAGGTGCATTGGGCGTTGGAAATGCAATGCAACCGGTTGAATGCAACTTAACGACCCTTGTAGGTCGGGTGATGTTTTCATTGTTTTCCGAAGGCTTCTCGGGGACGAGAAGTTTTTTTTTGGTGGGTAGTTTGTAACGAACTGTTTTTTTTAGAGCGGATAAAATGAGAAGGTTCTTGAACTTTTTTTTTATCAGCGGGTCGGTTTTAAAACTGAGCTTCGGAACGAGGTCCCGAGTTCTGGAGCCGTTTTAAGCGGTGATATTGGACCACGCGCGGTAGGTTTAACCATACGGGTTAGGCGTGCGGGGTACCCCGGGCATCCGGTAGCAGGCGCGCGGGATGCACGCGGTGTTTCAGGCGGTGCGGGTAAAACCGTGCGGGTGGGTGCGTTTTAGTTTTTGTTTAAAATTAAAATAAATGAAAATATAAATTAAAAAGAAAAAAAAACCTAAAACCTATCTCTCCCTCACCCCCCGCTCGGCAGAACCCCGCGACACCCCCTCCCTTCTCCCCCAGTGAGCCGCGCGCGACACCCCCCCCCCCCCTCCACGGCGCCGCCTCCTTCCCCGACCTCTCCCCTTCGTCGATTTCCACGGGTTTCCGGTTCGAATCGCCACGGTAAGCTACTTTCTCCCTTCTCCTCCCCGTTTCCGGATTCATTTTGACCTAATCGGCGCCCAGTGAGGTACGGCCGAACCCTAGGGCTTAGAGGTGATCCAGTTTTTCGGTTTCTTCTTGTTTAAGGTCGGTGCGAAGGTTCTCTTGGGGTCCCTTGAGGTGCGTTCCGGCAACCGCCGCCGAAGGCGAAGCGGTTCGAGTGGTTTCGGTTCGTCGCCAACGTTGCGAGGTAAGGTTTTCTACCCGTCGTCAGTTTCACATCCTCCAAATTAAGGGCGTCATGTGTTATTGACTGCCTGGTATTTAATTGGTAGGGCGTTGGGTGGTTTCACTTCGTTCCGCGTTGTCGCTAACACCCGAGGTAAGGATTTAATATCGTTGGTTGGTCTTGCCTCACTTAAATTGGTTTATCTTTGTGTCTTAAGGTTCGTAGTGGTTGTATTATAGTGCGCTGGAGGTTTCGGTATGATTTCGGGTTGCCGGAGTTTAGGCGACTCACCTGCGCAGGCATAGGTACGTATTTATATGTACGTGGGTTCCCTCGGCGTGCGTATATTTTTCCATGGCAGCGAATATACACACGTACGGGGCTAGTTGTCCCCATTACATATATAAAAAGTGCCTGTGCAGGTGGGTGGAGACAGGCTTATGGGTATAAGCATATGTGTAAGGATCCCCTTGCGCACGCTCATGGCCATGCGGAGCGTGTGAATAGGGGCTAGGTGTCCTTATACGTATGTGAAATCACATATGCCTCGTGGGGGAGCAGCTGCGACAGCTTTAGTTAGAAAGCGCCAAGAGCCGGAGTGGACGGATGGATCCACCTTGAGGTAGGGTCCCTCTCCTTGCCCTTTTAAATTTAAGTAAAGTAATAGTGAGTTTAATATTTCACTTAGTATTTTAATTATGCAAGTTTAGTTCCAATTAAATGCTTCTGTGCAAATCGTGTGAATTGCAGGAATAAGATAAAATAGGTTGTTTGGTCACTAAACTAACGATTTAATAATAAAACTCCTCTTTCGAGGTGCGCTGCCTTCAATCTAAAAATGTAGCAATAGAATTTCATGATTGCCTTCCTTATTGTGTGGCTTCTTAACTTTGCTAAGTGTTGAATGAGTTTTAAAGTAAATGCTAAATATCACTAAATGAATTGTTTGATAAAGTAATGACATGTTTTCTAATAAAACTCCTCCAATGGAGGTGAGCTGCCTTCAAAATAAACGTGTAGTAGCAGATTTCTTTTTTTGTGATTGCTTGCTTAAAAGTCTTATGACACTTTATGCTTGACATTATACTTGATCAATGGCATGCTTGTACTTGTACCATCTAATGTCATTAATCACCTAACATAGAGGCATGTTGGTGCCATATGCTTTTGTTTACCTTCCATTGCTCGTGCAAGTCCCAGAATGTTGAACAAGGATAGTTAATTATGAGAATTGATTATAAAAAGTTGAGATCTGATTTGGATAACTGAACGTGAAGGATTAATCATGAAATGAGAATTGCGTCGATTGATTAATTAAGTGATAAATGAATGAGATTTTGGGTCCTAGACATGGCGTTCTAGATCGACTTAAAATCTGGGTTTGGACATGGCGTTCCTCCCCAATGGTTATCCAAGCTTGTGATATAGGGTGTTAGACATGACGATCTGCACTGAATGAGATTTTGGGTCCTAGACATGGCGTTCTAGATCGACTTAAAAATCTGGGTTTGGACATGGCGTTCCTTCCCAATGGTTATCCAATCTTGTGATATAAGGTGTTAGACATGGCGATCTACACCAAATGTGATACGGGGTGTTAGACATGACGATCTACACCGAACGATTATTGAGGTGTTAGACATGGCGATCTACACCAAATGTGATACGGGGTGTTAGACCTGACGATCTACACCGAACGAATGATAATGATGATTTATGAAAAGAAAGAGAGAGTTGGGTAAAACCGAGTGAATTGTGATCAAATAAAGAAAGGTAAGAATGAGTGGATTTCCAGTCTGAGTTGAAATGATAAGTGAATAAATAGAGTAAGTGAGCAAAATGATAAAATGTGTTTTTATGCTTAAACCAAATTTACTTGTGTTGTTTTAAATAGGTTTTCATCCCGGCTATGGGCCGAAGCAGGTAGTGCCGCCAGGTGTCCTTTCTGGAATCTGGACGGGCGTTCATTGTTTGCATTGTGTCGTTATTGTTCGAAAATACCAGCACTTTGTTTAATTATATTTTCATGGTCTAGAGTGGGCTAGACCCCGGTGGTTCCGGCCTACTGATATATATATCTCACACCCTACTCGGTCCGCCATTGCACTGGGGTACCCGAGTAGATTCCATTTGGTTGCAGGACCTTGTTGTTGCTGTTTCTTGTACTTGGAGTTAGGAGCAAAGGACCAAGTTGGGGCTCAGGATGCTCATGGAGATCGCCCTCGGGGCTTGAGACTTTTGTTCATTTATTTCTGCATTGATGTGTAAGTATGTCGTGTGATTTAATGCTTTCATTGTATCATTATCATGTCATGCATGCATCTCTTATATAAACTGTCGTTTGCCAAATTTATTCAAACCTTATAGATGAAAAATGTTTTCCGCTGTTTTGTTATTATTATTTACACTACTTCCGTTGTTGTATTTTTGGTCCCTTTGTTCCACTTTGATAAGAGGGTATAGTCTCCCCCCTGACTTACCTTACACCCTCGCCATTAGTCGGCAACCTCTGGCGTAAGGGGAGACGCGCTTGAGGCCATGTCGCGGGCCGGCTCAGGTGACCTAGGTGTCCGGTTCAGGGTCGACCTAGGTTGGTTCATGATATCATTACTCTTCATGAAATGTATATCTATATACACATTTATGTGGCCAGTGTGAAAGAATTATAAAATAGAGGTTTCCTCCAATATGATGCATTTTAATATTCTTAAACTCTAATAATATTTATCATAACCAACATAAGAACTAGTTTATCATATCATATATGATGAACTACTAGATTATATTTATGTTTTCTATACTTTTGGGGTTTTGTTAGCACGTTACATCATATGTAATCCCTGCCACATCTCTATATGACCATTTGATAAAATTTTATTAGTGAGAAACATCTATGAAGTAAAGTAGTTTGAATAACGGTGAGACTTGGGAATAATATTCCTAACTATTCAATTACTTGAACATATTCAAACCTATTAACTTCACAACATCAAATGTTATGATGTCAACTTCTATTTTCTACTTAGAAAATTTTTAAACTCATTATCATCATCCTTGGAACTCTATTCCATCAAATTTTTTCCTTGAAATAATTTTACTACTTACATTATTGTTTACTAATGTATCCTAAACTATTTTAGGATATTGAGTAAAATTATATTTAAACTTATAATAGTATAATATTTTAACTTTAAACTTATCTTAAGTCTAAACATACTCCCACTATAATCTTTGACACTATATTCCTTTCATAATATCCTTCTAAGATACACAAACCCTTTTTTGTTTTAGAAATAAAACTTATTTACTTTTGGTGGGAATATTTAACAAATAAACTATTTTTTTCATATCATATGTGGTATTCTATGTGCCTGGAACTTTTTCATTTGAAAAGAATTATTTTTAAAAATTTCCTATGATGGGTGTAAGGAACACATTACCTCATATTTTAACAAATATTTGGATAAACATTTTATCCTAGATAAGGAATTTTTATCCATATATTCTTCTCAAAACATGTTATAGAAATTTATGAACCATAAACCATGTGTATACATTTAATAACCTCATACTTATTCATAACAAATATTTTTTATAAAACATCTTCTATGATCACATAAAAGAAATGATATGAAGATATGCATATTTTAATTAGATTAATTTGAACTTGATAAAATCCTTTACATTCAAATCATTTATGTAGTAAATATTTACTTCATCTCATGCATATAAATTGCAAGTTTAATCAATTCATCCTTTTATTTTGAACTTCTATATATTTACAACACTTTAAAAAATATACATTCAGTTTCACATAACTTTAAAAATAAAATAATTAATTCCTATAACATCCATAATTGAAATGGACATTACATGGAGTTTCAAAAAATCCTTTAGGTATATCATGGATAATCCAATTATATTGAATTATTATTCTTCCTTTATAAAAACCTAAAGTTTCAACAACCTTTATTAACTTCTTGAAGAAATATTGTTTAAATTTTAAACCAAATTTTCTTATTCATGTATAAACTTTTACCTACTTTTACTGTCTATATAAAACTTTAAAACCTAGACATCATTTGTTGAGTTAATATATATTCCCAACACTTTGATAATATTTGGTAAACCTTATTTTAATTCAATAATATTTTTATAAAATTTACATATATGACAATAGGATAAATTCCATAACTAGAATAATCCATGTTTAGACTCCCCTTAAATTATGTTATATAATTGAATAGATCATAAAACATGTTTATTAAAAACACCCATATCAATTCATTTAAACAATTATTGTTTACATGCTATTATCAAGAACTATATGAGATAAAAAACATATCATATGACAAGTTTATCCCAAATTTAAGGATCCAAGTTATAAATACAACAACTCATTTTCTCCATTACTTGAATGAAAACTCTAAGCTTAAATACTTTTCTTCTTATGACCTTCTTGTAGATTTACAAAATTTTATAAAACATACAATTGATATCATATATCTATTAGAATAATAGAATTGATTTTTATAAACAATAAATCTTTAAGGAATCCTTTAGTCGGATTGAGTCATCAATATATTCAATCACATTGAATATCAGTTGATATAACCAACGATATTGAGTATATGAGACTAAGATTCATTAAATCATTGATTTACCTGGTCATATTGAGTACATGAGTGGAAACTAAGATTACTTTGTTAATTTTTCATCCAATTCCCTTAAAACCTTGAATGAATCACTTTATGCTTCCATAAGCATATAGATTCAATTTTTAAATAGTTTTAGAACTTGGTTACTCAGGAGGGAACTATTCTGACACATTTAATTTTTCCTTATTAACTTTTATTAAATCATCAATCTTGTTTAAGATCTTTTCTTAAGTTACCAATATTAGAATTAACTTAAATTAATCTTATCTTATTAAAGGATTAATCTAAAAGTTTAGTTTGATGATGTTTATTTTATTCATCTATAATAGAAGATTTTATTAGATGAGTATCGTGTATTATTAACCATTTAATAAGGACTTATATTAAATTAAATCCCACTAAAATGATGACCCATTTTAAAAACAAATCATATAAATTAGTGGTCCAAGATCCATATTCCACTATGACTTAAACCAATTATCACATAAATAATCTAGGATTATATCTGACATACAAAAAATTTCAATAATATCATATATGACTCTTGTATGGTTGAGTGAATAACTCTTTTTCCAACCAATCATATGGATATACCCAACTTTATTACTCTAGTATCCTAATAATTAGGGTTTCCTGAATAGTGTGTTCCAAATAAAACTCAAACATATTTATACATATCAAAATGAACAATATTCATAATTTACATGAACAATTCATGTAAATTAATATATTTATATGAGATTGAAAATCCCCATATGAGTAAGCTTGAAGTGATAGATAGCCAACCCCATTCACCAGCCTAGACAAGGCATAAGTCTCTAGGAAGGGAGGTAGTCCGACCCTAAGTCCCTCTACTCAGAGATACATTACTCAAGATATAATTAAATTCATAATAATTCTAACACATAATATGCACAAACTATGATCAACTATTAAATTAAAGCTAATAACTCCAAATACAAACCAAGGTCAAGGTAGATGAAAAACTAAATTCAGTAACAATACCTAACATGTAATGCAAGGCTTTATCCTATAATAACTTTAAAATTTTTAACTAAAGCATACAAAATATTCTCATTTCTTAAAAAAATACTAAACTTGAATATAGTAGTGGATAATCTTTTAAATAAAAGAATAATTTGTTGGGCAAGAATCCCTCAAGGTAGCATTGCAGTTTTGTTGGGTTGATTGTGTTTGTTGACAAAGAAGGATTTCATAGTGAAGTGTCAAGTTCAAGATATGTTGTTGACAATGAATGTTGACAAAGAACCATGAAAAAGGAATAGAAAATCTAGAGGTGGTACAAAAGAACAGATACAAGATGGAGTCGTTTTCCAGTGTTTGCCAAATTTTTGGGGTCCAAAATTTGGAATTTGGTGAGCATCGCAAAAAGTGGATTTCCTTGAAGATCTCATAAAAATATGGAAAAGGCATCAGTTTTTTGAATATGTGCTTCTTGAAGTAGATTTCTCAGAGACTGTAAGAATGATGATGGTGAACTATGTGATTACAACGAGCTTCGTGAATAGCAGAGGTGAAGAGCATTGTGGCGAAGCTTTGTGTTGGCGGGTCAAGGGAATTGATGGAATAATCCACAATTACGATGAGATCCACAATCCAAAATTTTCTTTGGTGATTCGTGATATAGAGAGAATTTCGGGAAAAAAAATTGATCTTTGCGATTTGAGTTGACGTGGTGCTGACTTTGCGTGGAAGGTTATCGAGTTGGATAAATCGCCTATAAATAGACCTCAACCCCCTTGAGATAAGTAGATAGATCAAACAAAAACTTTAATCTCTCAAATTGTGAAGGAGATTCACGGAGCAGGGAGATTTGCGAAATAAAAGGGAATTCCCAGAGGTAGTTGAGCTCTGTGAAAGGAAGGCATGCCATGAAGGATAGTTTGGATTTTCAGAGGATATGTGCCTTGTAAAGGATTTTTTAGATTTTAGAAATCGCAAAGACCGGTGTGAGATATAAGAAGCAGTGAGATCTACGATCTAGAGAGATATGCAATATCGTAAGCTTTTCAAACCTGTGAACTCTGTGAACCTGTGAGCTTCGCAAAGAGGTTGGAGTATTGAAAAGGCTTGTTTGAGCTTTTCAAAAGTGGGAGCTTCGTAAAGGAAGTGTTCTTTATGAAAGAGTTTCAAAAGTTATTTCCCAGTGTTCAGTGGTGAAGTGATATTCATCAGTGGATGAAATTAGAACTTCAACATAGAATCTATTTATAATTGAGGATTTATTCATTAGTGATAATGAAGGGACCTACAAGTCCATAAACTGTGAGTGGATCATTTCCAGAGCAGTGATCAATGGAAGAGGAAGAAGTTGATCCTTTCTACCGGTAGTGATCTAGAGAGAGGGGAATAGGGAGTGACCCTTTGGAAAACAGTGAGCTAACCCTAAACATTGTAAAGTCAGTGATCCTGGGTATATAAGTGATCTAGCCCGAACATTATTGGTAGTGAGATTTAGTGGATTTCGTACAACATCACATCGTCATTGTATGCTCCTTAGATGTAGAGTAGTGAGGGTGAACCAAGTAAAAATCTCTATATCTACCTACTTGCTTCCCTACATTGCATCCAAAGCATCATCATCAGATAAAGAAGAAAATAAGTGATCATAATAAACACACAAGTGCAAACAAAGTGACCCTTATGATAGAGGTCAAGATCTAGTGGGGCTGGAATAATTTAGAAAAGAATATCCATACCCTGATTCACCCCCCCCCCCTCATGGTATATAGTCCCCTTTTGGTCCAAACACAATTAAAATATTTAAACAAGATATAACTATTCTTGAATAAATAATAAATAAAAGATAACTATAAACCATTTTGTATTCCAACTTTGACATTTTGGACATTCCATAATTTTGAATAGAAACATTCTATATGCATTCTAATATGAACTCTTTCATAATCTTCATTATATGGCATTTTAATTTTAAATATATGATATTTGATGAATTATAAACAACTTAAAATCCAATTTTATATGGTGTAACATTTTATATAATCTAAATATCATATACTTAATAATTTTCTAAACCTTGATCATATCATTTATCAAAAAATATTTTTTATGTGGCTTAAATAATATCCAAATAAATCCCCCATTTTATTTTGAACAATTCAAAATAATTAATTATAAAAAAATTATTATTTAAATATAAACTGCTTTATATTTTGACCTTATTTCATAATTTATAAACCTTTATAAATTATCAATTATGATTTCTAAATAAACACTTTTATTTCTAGATCATAAGTTATGTGATATAATTTGGTTAAAAGTTATTTCAAATAATAACATTTAATATTTAAGGATTATTTAATAATAGATGGTTCATAAACATTTATTATTTAATTATAAACCCTTTATAATTAATTAATTAATTAAACCTTTATTAATTAATAAATATCCCCAAAATACCTTTTATAATGATTTATAAACATTTTATAAACCATTTAATTCATTTTATATATTAAAAAATATCAATTTTTTAAATAATTATGTTTACCCTTGCATAGAATCCTTATTCGGCATATGGGTAACCTGCTTCTATCCTTTAATATACACTATATGTAAAGGTAATCCAATTTTGGAGCCCTCGTGTTAGGGTAGAACCAGTTCTATTAATGTTATATAAGGTTATACCTCTATCCTCATCAAGGTAACACATTGGTTTTATCTATACACAAGCCTTAAAAACTAGGTTCAACATTTACATAATTCATCTGAAACACGTTGCATGAATCTAGATCAGGAGACCCTTATATATAACTCTTCTATGTGAGGATAACCTTAAAATTTATGATGTTTCATAAAGGTAATTTAGGTGAAGACCTTTACATGGATATAGGAAATCCTAATATACCTTTACATGTATACATTTTTCATATGGGTAAGTTGTCAGTTACCTTTAAATAACCCTTTTAAAAACACAAATACCTTTATGCATAAGGGTAAACACTATCATACCCTTACGTAATACCTTTATAAAAACCATTTATGTAATGGTTACAATCCAAACTACCTTTGCATGAACTATTCATGTAAAGGTAAGCCTCAAGTTTCCTTGCTTGTGTAAGGGTAATCAAGGGTAAACTTTATACAAGAAGTTCACTATATAAAGGTAAACCATTTTTAAAAACAAATTTCTAGAAGGTAAAAAATGTTCTCTATTTTTCTTTCTTCATCATTTCAATGAAGATTTCTATACATCTAAATCATAGATCATCTATGATACCACTGAAGGGTTTCAAATGATGCTAATAACACTTATTGGATAAAGGTAATGTGATTAAACCCATGTTCTAGGATCACCCATGCAAGAATATGAAAATTTTATATAAACATAAATGAAGAAATACTATAAATATAGAATATCGTACACTAAAGAGCATTTTCATCACCTCGATCACCATATCATAGTCTTGAGAGAGATCACTAAGAGCACCCCAAAAGACATCCTATCTATAAAGGTATCCATGGGTTGATTATAATTGAACATCATGTGTGTGGGATTCTCCATCCTATATATTTTCTAGTATATCCTGCATAAAGGCGGTAAAGGAAGAGAGCTTTGATCTAAGGGAGTTTCAACTGAGAAAACACATGCTTCCATCATATGGTAGGGATATATAAATAATTCCAAGGTTCTCCTTAGTGATGTATACATTAACTCATGCATTCATAATGCATGATTTGATTTCATGGGTAATTTTTGCTTCATATACATGAATGAATTTAACTCTCATGCATTTTAACTTATGAAATGTTTCATTAAATGATAGTTATGTGGAAGATCAACCTAAATGATAATTTTTATCTTTCATATACTAGACATATCATAGGAAGTTGTTTCATCTCATGCATTTTGTAAACCCATAATACATAGCCTCTTATATCATATACAAAGAAGGATTTAGGGAATATTCCTTTTATGTAACCCATTGGAAAATTTATAGTTAAACATCTAAAATACTTTAAAATAATTATCATTTTAAGATAATCTATAGTGAAAATTTATTTTTATAGGGATAATAAAATTTTAAATTTTATAAATGATTTATAATTTATTACTAGTTTTAAAATATATATAAATTCATAATTATAAAATTATAAAATTTACTCAAAATCATGTGAAATTTTAAATTGAAAACTCTGCTAAATTATTTCACTATAAAATTCCACATCAATCTTCAGCTAAAAAATTAACTGAAAAAATATAATGGGAATTCCAAAAGATTCCATTAAAAATCCCAATAAAATTTTCTAGTTGATATTTCAAATGATAAATTCCACTGAAATTTTTATTTTATGATTCTAGTAAAAATTTCTAGTGAAGTTTTCGATTATAATATTCTGTTGAAAATTTTATTTGGAAACTTCCATTGGAAAATAGAATTAGAAATTTCTTTTGAAAATTCCAAGCTAATATTTTAGTGTTAATTTGTAGTGAAATTATACTATTTTATTTTTCATCTGCATTTCCTTTTGAAAACTCCACTAAAATTATCTAGTGGAAAATCACAAAGGATATTTCAATTTAAAATTTAAATATCAAATTTCACTGTAAATTTCCATTTGATACCAACCCTTGGAAATTTATATAAATTTTAGATGAAAAACCTCACTTGAAATTTATAGAGATATTACATCAAAAATTTAATTAAAATCCCAAAATAAAATATGGCTGAATATAATTTATTAATAAAGAGTACCAAACATGATAATTTTAAAGAAATTTATCAATATAAAATCGTGCATAAAATTTCATTATTGAATGGTAAATTTATAATCGGATCAAAATGATTTCAAACTAGTGCATTGAAATTTAGTCAAACCAGGATATGATGCGACGATAATTTTTTTTGGATAAAAATTGACTCCACTTAACCTATTTTACTAGAATATCCATTATATTAGAGTTAATGTGATCTATAAAAAATCTAGTTTAAAAAAATTTCAACATTGGATTGAATAGAATTTAAAAAGTGGGAATCTTAGATTTTTTTGAAAAAATCAGTTATTCCCTTACTAGTGTTCAGGTGTAATACACTTCAAAAATAGTCAAAAATTAATTTCAAAAAATATTTCAAATATTAAAAAAACAATAATAATTTTTTTATCCATCTGATAAATATTTTTTATATTTATAGTTAAATATTAATATTTGAAAACTTTAAAACTTAATAATTTATAATTATAGAGTAAAAATATATATTAAAATTGAATTCATAAAAATAGGAAAAATTTATTTATAAAAAACAAAAAATTATAAATCATTTAAAGAATTGATAAATTTCTTATTAGTGTCAAAAATATTTTTTATGTATAAAATTATGTTATAGTTTTCAAAACCTTAAAATATTGTATTTAAATGCCTAAAATGATAATTTCAAACTCAATTAAAAAATAATGAAAATCATACTTTAAAAATTTATGGTTTTGAAATTATTATAAAAAAGTAAAAAAATGATATCCATATAAAAAATATATTTACGAATAATTAATAATTTTTTATGTATTTTAAAAAATATTATACATATATTTAAAAAATAAATTCAATTTATAAAAATACTTTAAAATAGAAAAATCCACTTTAAAATTTTATTGAAATTTAATAATGTAAATGTGCATTGGAAAATTATAATAGAAAATGTCATTCAAAAGGTGTAAAAAATCCATTAAATTAATTAAAAATATATATATATTATAAATTTTCACAATAATTTTATAGTATAAAATCCACTAGAAAACATTATCTAAAAAAATCCACTGTAAAATTTCATTATAAAATTCTAGTTAAAAATATTCTTGGAATTTGCAGTGAAAGTCTCTATTGGATTTACTGACTAAAAATATAGATGAAAAAATTACTTTGAAAAAACACTCTACATGTGAAATTTTTAAAAGAAAAATTATTGTGAAGATGAATATTATTTCCAATAGAAAATTTCTTTGGAAAGTTCAACATTTTCAAGTAAATTCCAATTAAAGCATATATTCTAAAATTCTAGTTGAAACTTTCACTAGAAAATTTTACAATCAACTTTCACTGGAAAATTCCAGTGGAAACTTCCAATAAAAAATTCAAGTGAAAACATCCAATCAAAAATATAGTGTAAAATTCTACTAGAAAATTCATGTCTTTCCATTTAAAGATTATATTTGAAACTTTCACTAGAAAATTCTAGTGAAAAATTCCAATGGAAACTTACAATATAAAATTTTAGTGCAGACTCCCACTAGAAAATTAAAGTGGAAACACTCGATGGAAAATTTTAGTGGAAAATTAAACTGGAAAATTACACTTTAAAATTTCAATAGATAATTCTAGAATAAGAAAAATCTAGTGGAAACTTCCACTATAAATATTTAGTTGAAACTTTCACTACAAAATCGCAGAGGAAATTCCATTAAACAAACACCTGAAACTTCCATAGGATGATTCCAAGTGAAACTTTCACTGAAAAATTATAGTCTCAATATACACTAGAAAATTACAGCTAAATCCTCCACTAGAAAATTCTAGTTGAAACTTCAAATAAAAATTCTAGTCAAATTTTTCGTTATAAAATATCAATGTTAACTTCTTCTAGAAAATCTAGTTGAAACTTTCACTCAAAAATTCTAGTTAAACTTTCACTGAAAAATTCTAGTGGTAACTTTAACTTCTATTAATTTTAGTTTAAATTTTCACTAGAAATCCTAGTGTAACTTCCAATGGAAAATTCTAGTGGTAACTTCAACTTCGACTAGAAAATTTTAGTTGAATATTTAACTTCCACTTGAAAATTCTAATTGAAACTTTTACTAGAAATTCAAGTGAAACTTCCAACATAAATTCCATTGAAACCTCCACTATAAATTTTAGTGAAACTTTTACATGAACATTCTAGTTTCACTGGAAAATTGCACTATAAATTCTCTCTTTGAATTTTTAAATGGAAATATATAGTATAATATTCCAATGAAATTTTTTAGTGGAAAAAGAAACAAAAATTTCCCCATGAAATTATCATTAAGAAAAATAAATTGTAATTATCTTATAGAAATTTTAAATGAATAATAATTTTCCATTTTTATCTATTACTATAATATAGTTTGATCTTTTGGTTGACCTTTCCAGTGAAATTTTTTAATACAATCTATCATAACAATTTATTAGTGCAAATTTCATTGTAGTCTTTCACTAAAATTTTCTATAGTAATTCTGTATAAATATCCTTCAAAAATGTTATCCAGAACATTTTTAGTTAAAATTTTCTATGGATTTTTATTACTTAAGAAATAGCATTTTTTCCTTTTATAGAAACACAATTTTTAATAAATTTTTAAAAATAGTAATTTTATGAAGAATAATAAAATTGTTTCAAATTTAAAAAGTAAATTTTAATGATTTTTAAAGAAATAATAATGTTTTATGTTTACAAAAAATATCTTCTATATCTTTTCATAAAAAAAATATTTTTTATATTTGTGTATAAATACTATTTTTAAGATGATTAGTAAAATTTTAGTAAATTTTAAAGTTATTTTTAATGTTTTTCAAGGAAATAATAAATCTTTATGTTTTTAAAATAATTTTAATTATTATGACCTTAAAAAATAATTTAATTTGTATTTAAAAATAATAATAAATAAATAATTTTAAGAATAATTTTAATATAAAATGTTGTAATTGTTTTTATAATTTTTTTTAAGTCTTACAATAAATTATTAATTATTAATTTTTTTCCAAATTAATAAAAAATTAAAAAATTATAACATAAAATAATTTTTCTTTCTTCAATCAAAAAAATATTTTTTATAAATTTAAGAAAATATTTATAACATTATCATTTTTGGGAACTTAAATTTAATAATTCTTTTTCATAAATATAGAACATTATTTATCATGGTACGAACATAATTTTTGGGCATTAAACAAAAAAACCCTTTACTCTCTCCCATTCCCATTTTGACCGTGTAAAATTTTTAATTGTCATCATTCTGCTTCATTACCCAATGATCCCATGTTTTGGGGGATCAGGTATGATAATGCATGATTTTCATTTTCCCCATGCAATTCGCTATTTTTATGAGAGTCGGTGTTGTGCATGCTTTTTAGATAGCCAGATACTAATATGATCAACCTATCTCACTTTTAGGAGGTCTCTCCCTCCCTGATGATAGATATTCTATTTTTTTTACATTCAATATTCGCTTTCAAAATATCATGAACTCTCATAGGTCATTTTTATGTTTTGGTAGATGATATGACTTTCTTTGTGATGTCGACTTTTCGTGCTTGGGATTTCTATTCTTAATCTTGTTTATTTTCATTTATATTCAGATATTATATTATAAAAGTTACTCCCTTTAGTATTCGGTGTAATTATGATATTCTCTAAAGATGTCTTTGATGTTCTTCCAAATATTTTTTGTTGGTAAATGGAAATACAGGTCATTAAACAAACCAAAGTTGTTGTATCACCAAATGAAAGATAGATGCCTTTCCAAAAAAAATATTATTAGCCTTAAGGAGTGCATAAACACATTGAAATGGTATTATACCCTTAATTAATCACCCCTATTATAAGTTGTACAAAATGTGAAATCACCGATACTAATTTCAACCTAAACATTTAAGGATATTCACTTAGGTTAAAACATGAAATGTGGCCAACTTATAACTTAGGCTTTCATTTATTATAAAAAATCAATATCATGATAATTTTTAATCTAAGAATTATATTTTTTAAAAATCAAATAAGATTTCATGGATTTGGTTAAATATTTTTTTTTAATTTCTCTTCACATTTCAATCCCTAAATAATAAAAAAAAGGGGTTAAATTTGCCTATTTAGGGCATAATCCAAACAAAAGTATCGAAATAAAATATAAAAAGAGTAAATATCTCTAATTTTAAACTAAAAGTAAAATTTTCATGTGAATCGAAAGTTCAAGGATGCTCAGACCAAAGGAAACTAAGAGGATAAAATGATAGAGATCCTCCTTTTTTGAAATTTATGCTTGTGAATATTGTATAAGAGACATAATGTGGAAGAGGAATTTCTTGAAAAACATTCCAAAAATCAAAATGACTAAATCCTTAATAAAAATATTAATCCAAGTGTTAATAATATATTGATCTTAACCCCACAATTTGAATCATGATAGTAACCACAAAAATATAACACAATTCAGAAAACAAAATAGACCAAGAACACAACATCTTTGTTGATGAGATTTAGATCCTTAGATCCTTTATCTCTGGTTGGTGTGAACCCACTACTTAGTTTTTAAGTAATACATGAAATGTAAATTTCTGATGAAAATTTAGATTCCCCTTTTCTCCCATTATGAATATTCTCATCCAAGCAATGACGATTTACATAGGAATACAGGTACACCAAATGAAAAATTGATTCTTATAAATGGAAATAGGTAATGAAAAGATCTCATAAAACCTTTCATCTCTTAGATTATTTTAGATCTCCTCCTCCATGTATTTCCTTGAGAAATTCAATTTCATTTACATTATTCCTTCCTCACATTAAGATCAAAATTATTTTCCCTGAGTGAAGCATCAAATACATGATAAAAATAAAGTAAAAAAATATGGAAAATAAATAAAATGGGGTGTAACATGGAAATTATCAAAAAATGATATAGAGTAAAAAACCATGAGGAAATTGAAGGATTACTATGAATAAAATTTGGATACACATTATCTCACTATTATAAGGAGAATAATTTTTTAAATTAGAGAAAAAACCTCACAAATACACACTCATAATAAAGGGATAAGTGATGTTGTTGATGATTTGATTATCAAACCACTAGGGAAATTCCTCCTTTTATAGGAAACTCTTTCATTCCTTGTTAATTAATCACTACATAAAAGTAAGTGGAGTTGGATACCCACCTCACTTATCCCTACTTACACATCTTGATCATTCAAGTGGTAGTAGTTGTTCATGGAAAATCAGAGAGGGGTGGTTGGAATCCTGGAAAAATCCAAATGGAACGCTGATGAAAAATCTCCCACTTAGACATTTGATTGGAAACCAATCACATTTTTACACATCATATCTATTTTTTTGACATTTTACTCATGTATATACAAGTAAAATCAAATATTTACACCATCTAAATTTATTAGATCTAATCACCTTCATCAAAAAACTTATTTGGTTTTCTTTAGTGTGAGTTTTCTACATGCCCACTCTTCCTTAATTTGTTATGTCTCAAATAGGATTATATTATACTCTAATGTGTTTGTTCCTAGAATAAAATATAGATTCCTTGTAATGTGAAAGGCACTCAAACTATTACAAAATAATGGAATCTTCTCCTATATATGGTCATATCCCCAAACAATATTCTCATCAAAATTACCCCTTTATGCCTATGATACCACCATGTATTCTAACTCGGTTATAAATAGAGATACAACTAATTGAAGTTTTTAAATCTAACTCGTAACCATTCATTTGATAATAAAATCATAATAAGTTTTTAATTTACTTCTATTAAAATAACCTAAAAATATATAAATCAATATAGCCTCTGATAATTAATTTTGATCCTCCATAATATAATTTAATATATAGTCTCATTGATGTATCTCAAGATCCTATTCATTTTTTTTTTCAATGCTTGTCTTGGATTCTTCATAAACTAACTAACTCCTCTCACTATATGTGTAATGTCTATCCTAGTAAAAACCATAATGAACATAAAACTTTCCACTATTGATGGATATATTGTACTTGATACATCTCAAACCTCTCTAATTCACTACTAGAACTCATCATATAGGATAACTTGAAATTAATTTGTAGAGAGGTAAATATTGACTTGAAATATTTCATGTTAATTCATTTTAAGACTTTCATCAAGTAATTTTTTTGAGATATCTATACCTTCCTATTATTTATATCTAAATATATCTTAGTAACTCTACATACCAAAAATATTATTTATTGTTCTCAAGACCTTCGTATCAAACTCCCTAGCTAACCATGCATTCATCTTTTGGATATAATTATTGTTAGATCTTGCACCACCCAAACAATCATAAATCTAACAATAGGATACTTTTTATTGAAATCAGTGCCTTTCTTCTAAGAATATCCTTTGATAATTAATCTCTCTGGATATTTTTCCACCTTTTCTTTTCCATCTTACTTGATATTAAATCTATTTATTTCTAATGTATTTTCTTTCATGAGGTAAAGAAATAAGATCCCAAGTATTTTCCTTATGTAGGGATTTAAGTTCCTCCTATATTATTTTCATCCATGATGATATTTCTAGTTAGACTCTGGGTTATTTTTAAAAACTAAGATGGATCTCCATAATCCATAAATAAAGATTCTAAAATACTACTCTCAAATCATAATTTGATTTCTATATTGGTATTATTTTCTCATGAGTTAATCATCATGTTCTAGACTCAATTGATTCTCTATCAT
Organism: Viscum album; assembly: GCA_963277665.1. NCBI lineage: Eukaryota > Viridiplantae > Streptophyta > Magnoliopsida > Santalales > Viscaceae > Viscum > Viscum album. The sequence goes on from OY728146.1 coordinate 370,837,222, forward strand.
CATACTTTGTTAATGCTTCAAAGGAAACTAATTCTTCCTTTGAATCATCCTCCACCTTGATTGTTATAGTTTCTAAATTCTATTTCTCTATCTATCCATCAATTTTCATTCACACATTTACTTTTAAAAAAATTATTTCCCGGATGATGATAAGTTTTTGGGTAGTGAGGTCTGACAAACGATACCCCTTCACGCCGTCAGGGTATCCTAAGAAGATACATTTCATGAATCTTGAATCCAACTTTGATCTTTCCTATTTATTAAAAAATGCATATATGGGAATTCAAAACATCAATAATTAATAATAGTAATTGGGGTTTCTAGTTAACATATCTATTGTCGATTTTAGATTGATTATCACTAAAGGATATTAATTGAGCACATGATAGGTGTAATGACCTGCATCGTTATAGGTGGGTGAAATCAAGGTAAATTTAAATTTTGTGTCCCAAATAAGGGGAAACTATGATAATTAATACTTTTATTGAGATATATAGAGTTATAGAATCTATAATGGGTGTTTTTGTAGATATATGGAGGACCTAGTGGTGTCTCAGGTGTCCTGGTGAGCAACGGAGTATAGTTGAGGTGGATTTGTTGTAGATTTTTGCTAAAAATGATATATCCTGCCATAATTAAGAAGTATTGCTCCATGATGTGTGTTTCATAAGATTAATTTTTTTATGGAGGTAGAACTTCATACTATAAATGGGACCACTCTATGAACCCTTACATAGCATCTTTCATCATTTCAGTAGAGGTATGTTGTTCTATGAATTTATTTTTGAAATTAAATTTAAATGGATTAAGTTGGTGATTCTCTAGGTGTGGATTGATGGTACTTTTGTTCATAAAGGTTTCATATCAAAATTATACCCTAATTTTTCTTATTATTTTATTAATTTAATGACTTTTTATCTTGTCCTCGAATTTCAGGTTGAACTAGTTTAAATTTTTAAATATTTGAGATTTTAAAATGGGCACATAGTTAATAGAAACTGTTTGGAAACCATGAAAATGTGTATGTAATTTTATAAATCCAAAATTAATGGTTGTAACATGGTTTTTATGATCATGTTTCATGCACAAGTTAGGTTTTTCAGGTTCTCTAGTAAGGGACACATGGTTATCCCACATTTTGTCAAACCATGTAGCGAAATTGTGTGTAGTGTCCATATTTTAAAAAAATAGAAATTATATTTTTACCCTTTTTATTTTAACCAATGTAAAGACCCCCTCCCTCCCTCACTTTTGATCAAGAACACCCTCCTAGGTTCACCTCCTCTATTCTTTTATTCCTCCTATTTGGTGATTCTTAGGTGATTTCTCTATGATCTGGGTTCAAATATTCAAGGTACGGCTTCCTCTTCCTTCCTCCTCTTGTTTTTTATCCTATCCCTTTATTGCATGTGTTTCTTGGCTAGGGACTAATTGTAAAGGGTGTTTTTATTTGATAATTTTTGGTACCTAGGTCTTGTGAGGTTTGACTTAAATCCTATTCTAGCAATTTTTGTTAAAGGCAACAAGTTCCTCTCCATTTAAGGTAGGTTTTCCCTTATATTTGGTCTTTAAATTCCATAATATTGATTTATCATGGTTTTAATATATTTATTTGATATTAAATGATAATATTAAATGTGTTTTAGGATTATTTGAAAGTAAAATTATGCTTTACTTAATTTTCATTCCAATACAATGGATTTTTTTATTTAGAAAAAAAAATGTGTGAAATTTGTTTACTCAATCATGCACACTGAATGTTTGATAAAATGATTGAATGGCCTTTATTTATGAGTTTTGATATTTTTAATGGTTTTTTGGTATTTAAATAAATTCTTAATTGGACTTTTAAGTTTTACTTGTCATTCCAAGTAATATTTGAAATTCCATGTATTGATAAAGTGTTCAAGATTGGTTTTTAATAAAAGTGTGAGATTTGTAAATACATTTTTATGTATTTGAAAAAGGTTATATATGTTTTGATCATTTATAATACAATAATACTAGGATGGGGTCATAACCTTAGTTTACCTAGGGTTTCCCCATGGTTCATGTTTATTAAATGGTTATTTTTATGGTACTTGCCTTGATTTTTATAAAATTGATAAATTATGGTATGTTCTATCTTTTATAAATTATTGAAGTATATTGTATGATTTTATTCTTATTTAAAATATTTTAAATGCATTGGGAAATGTATGTTTCTAAAATGAATTTTGAAAATGGTTTATAAATGGGTTTTTCAATAATGGTGGTGTAGTCTGGTGAAATGTTTTATAAGTTATTGTTTCCATTTAAAGAAAATAAAAAAGAAAAGTCTATAAAATGATATAGGAATTTATTTAATTATAAATGAAACCCCTATCTTTAATCCTTGTATTTCAAACTAGCATGAAATGGATCTTTTATTTAAATACTATAAATGGGGTGTAGTTTTTTTTTGGAATACCTATTGGGCCTCTGTGATCATGCTTATTAACATTTTAGGTTATAGTTAGTCTCTTTTAATTGATCATGTAGAAAGTTTGGTTTGAGGTTGGATGGTGACCTATGGTCATGTAGAGGTATGTTAGTGTTTATTTTTATCATTCCTTATTGTATCAACCAAATAGGATTTTGATATTTTCAATTATGGTTGTTGGAGGCACATTATATATGTGGAGTTATGGAAGTAGAATAAAAGGGGTTATTTCTATGGTGAGTGTTGGAGGGTGAGTATGGGATTGCTTTGTTTAAATTGTTAAATTGATTTTATATTATATTATTTTATTTCCTAATGGAATGTTTAATTTAAAAATATAGAGTGGTCATGCTCATTTTTATGTTGTATATTTAAATTATTTTATAGGAGAAATCATCCCCAATGATTACATTGATTCCAATGATGCTTTTCGTTAGCTCGAGGGGATCGAGGACACCCCTTAGGCATGTTGTGGGTTGAATCAGGCATCCAAAAGATGGATGAATTGGTTTGGTTCATGAAAAAATTGTATCATCGCCTAGGTTCTTTAGATTTACTAGGTTCTGGATTCACCCTTTATTATTTGGGTGTGTCTGGTAGATAGATATGGGATTAAAGAACTTAAGAGGTAGGAGTCAGAAGAGTGTCAGAGTGTCTTACTAATTCTGAACCTCAAGTTGTTAGGGGATGTTAGGTTGTGAGTCTTGAATTTTGAGATTTATTTATTTAGTTCTATTTTTTTGATTTCTTTATGGATTTTAAAATTTTATTTATGATGTATAAATTTTTTTAAATATTTCTATGTTTTAGAGATGATAATGGGAGTGAACTATAAACACACGGTGAGCTCGAATAACCCAGAAATCCATTTAGAGCCCACATGCAAGGTTCAACGTGACTTCTAGTGGTGGTTTCATGATTAGAACATGGTCTGATAAACCATGTGTTCAAGTCATGAACAACCACTCATCCCTCTTAATTTAAGTTTCATTCTTTCATAATGTTATTGATTGGGTTTTTGGTTAGTGTGTTTTAATTTTAAACAGAAAAAAAATATTTGGGTTTTAGAATTGTTTCAATAAGGTATTTGAGAAAATTTGAAACACTTTTAAGAGGGATTTGAAATTAATAAATAAACCCTCTAAATAAATTGAAATCAACTTGGTGCGTGTATTTTTAAAATAACATTAAAAAGATAATTTTGGACTTGAAAACTAATTTTAAAAATAAATTTTGAAATTTTAAAAACAAATATGAGCTAATTTAAATTGAAAATAGTAAAAATGGTAGAGATAAAAAATTTGTCAATTTGTGGAAGAATTTTTTAAAAAAATTATGAGATTTAATGTTTGAAATTTTTAAAAATTGGATTACTAAAGAAAATTTTAAATGATTTTTATTTGGTTTTATAACTAAGATAAAGGATCTTAAGAAACTTTTTGTTCTTTTAAAAGGGGGAAAATTCATGGTTTTTGAAGGGTTTTTAAAAGATACTTCAAATTTTTATTCTGTTATTTTAATTGAGAATTGTTTTTGTGTGGTGGTTGGTTTTTTTAGGTAGTGGTGATTGTGATTTGTTTCATTGGGATTTCCCTTTTGCCTATGGTTTACCAGGTTTGGTATGAGTTTAATTTTGGTGTGTATTGATTTAAATTTCATGTTATTATATTGATTAGTTTTCCTATAAGAGAGGTTACAATGGTTTGAGGGAATTTTGTGTTTTAAGAAGACTTTGAGTTTGATCTTTTATGGTTTGGAAATGTAATCCTTTAGTTGATTATTTTGTCTGGGTGTTCTTGGTTGGTTTTTGGTTTTCCTTTTTAAGGTGGATTATTTTATTAATTCAATGATTAAGGATTAATTGGTTGTTTGTTTCTAAAAGAGTCCTTTTTTTAAACCTTGGTTAGATAATGTGCTCATATTCCCTAGCCTCATGAGAGGATGTGATCAATGGGGTCATTTTAGTGGGTTTGATTTTGAGGGACCATCCTAGAAGGGGTGGTGACTCTACTCTTTTTAGTATTATTAAAGGTCTTCTATCCTGATGAGAAACTCTCATGTATTCTCTAAAGTTTTTGACTCGGAAAATGTGAAGTTTCTTTCTTACATGTTTAGAAATACTATTTTTGTCGATAATGGTTGAGTTTTTTTGGGAGCCTCATGTTTTGGGAGTGTCATGTTAGAGGTTATATAATAGTATGAGTGAACATGTTTAGGGTGGTTCCCTCTACCATTTCTCTTATTGGTTACCCTATTATGATATATAGTTTAGTGCTTGGTGTTGATTTTGGAAGTAAATTTTGGATACTTTGATGATTGATTTGGTGTAAATTTTGGATATTTCCACAATTGATAATTTCATTTGATCTCCCTTGATTTATAACATTTTCATTCATGGTGTTCTCCTTATAGTGTTCTCCAGTTCTATTGACCTTTCATGTTAGTGGGATCTTTATGGTGGGGATACTGGATATCATGCTCAATTATCCTTTGGTTATATCCTAAGTTCATTTGAATTCATGATTTGATTCTAAATGTGATTTTATGTTTATGGTAATCCTTGGTTTTGGAGAGTGGAGCTGTGCCTGAGGTAAGATATTATCCTTTATTTCAACTAACTAAATCTACTAAGGCTTTATAGGGGCAGGAAGGTTTATAGTGGTGTTTATACAATGAACAAAATCAAGAAGAGAAGCATACAGTCTATTTTATATATTCAATATAAAGGAATTTTGTACATCATACACTATAGGAAAACTGAATATTTGCGACGGGCGATTTGCGACGGGATCCCGTCACAAAAGGTCTTTTGCGATGGGGCTCCGTCGCAAATCGCCCGTTGCCGAAAACGGCGTCGCAAATAGGTGTTTTTGCAGCGGTCCCGTCGCAAAAAGAGTATTTGGGACGGTATTCTTCCCCCGTCGCAAATGAGTTTTCATTTATATATAAAAAAGGTATTTGCGACGGGTCGTCGCAGATATATTAGTTGCGACGGGTTTCTGACCCATCGCAAATGGGAAATTTAAAAAATATTTGCGACGAAGGTATTTGTGACGGACCATCGCAGGAATGTTTTTACGATGGGTATTCTTCTCGTCGCAAATGTTACGGTAAAAAAAAATTTATGACGGGAAATCCCATGGCAAATATTCTCGTCGCAAATACTAAAAATAATAAAAATAAAATAAAATAATTAATACAAATCGTATAATATTAGCGGTCAATCACGCTTGCTAATTTTCCTAATTGTTTTTAAGTCTTTCCTAATTGTTTTTAAGTCTTTACTAATTGTTTTTAAGTCTTTCCTAATTGTTTTTAAGTCTTTCCTAATTGTTTTTAACTGTTTCCTAATTTTTTTTAATTGTTTCCTAATTGTTTTTAATTGTTTCCTAATTGTTTTTAATTGTTTCCTAATTGTTTTTAATTATTTTCTAATTGTTTTTAATTGTTTCCTAATTGTTTTTAATTTTTTCCTAATTGTTTTTAATTGTTTCCTATTTTTTTAATTGTTTCCTAATTATTTTTAATTGTTTCTTAATTATTATAATTGTTTCCTAATTATTATAATTGTTTCCTAATTATTATAATTGTTTTCTAATTATTATAATTGTTTCCTAATTATTATAATTGTTTCCTAATTATTACAATTGTTTCCAAATTATTATAATTGTTTCCTAATTATTATAATTGTTTCCTAATTATTATAATTGTTTCCTAATTATTATAATTGTTTCCTAATTATTATAATTGTTTCCTAATTATTATAATTGTTTCCTAATTATTATAATTGTTTCCTAATTATTATAATTTTTTCCTAACTATTATAATTGTTTCTTAATTAAATCTAATTGTTTCCTAATTAAATCTAATTGTTTCCTAATTAAATATAATTGTTTCCTAATTATTATAATTGTTTCCTAATTATTATAATTGTTTCCTAATTAAATCTAATTGTTTCCTAATTAAATCTAATTGTTTCCTAATTAAATCTAATTGTTTCCTAATTAAATCTAATTATTTCCTAATTATTTTAATTATTTCTTAATTAAATCTAATTGTTTTCTAATTAAATCTAATTGTTTTTTAATTATTTTAATTGTTTCCAAATTATTTCTAATCAATTAAATTTAATTATTTCCTAATTATTTGATAATTATTTTAATTAAATATAATTATTTCTTAATTATTTGATAATTATATATTTATTTCTAATTATTACCAAAACATCCTCTGGGAGTGTCGAACCAAGAGTGCAGCATGGCCCGTTGTCGTGTACCAGGTTACCCCGAGTCAAGCTCGAAACACCTTGTCAGAGTTTTCACTCCTAGGTACATCTGTGCCAGAACCGCCTCTACTTGTTCGTATCCAGACAAGGATTATTTAGTACAACCACTTAATGTAATTATACTATATAGCTACTAAACATTCTACTAAAAGAATTAAAATTAACAAAAAAAATAAAATTAAAAATTAAAAATAATTTAACAATTAAAAATAATTTAAAATATATATATATATAAATACCTTCGATATTTTGAAGTAATATGCGCCTTCTAACTCCTTATCTCCTCTTCTCCAAAGGAAAAATTAAAAAAAATCTACTTAGAACTGAAAGTTATAGAGAGAGAGAGGAAGAAAGATCTGAATGTCATGGAAAAAAACAGGTGGGGTGTATATATAGGTTAGATTATTTGCGACGGTCGTATTTGTGATGGGATACCGTCGCAAATACTAGGTATTGCGATGGGATACCGTTGAAAATACCTTCACCCACATTAATTACGGGTGGCGGTTAAAAGGGTTTTTGCGACGGGCCCGTCGCAAATAGCTGTCTGCCGACACACCCTTAGCGACGGACGGATATCCTCGTCGCAAATTCCTATTTACCACCGTCGGTATTGGCGACGGGCCCCGTCGCAAATACCTTCACCCACATTAATTACGGGCGGTGGTTAAAAGAGTTTTTTGCAATGGGCCCATCGCAAATAGCTGTCTACCGACACACCATTAGCGACGGGCGGATATCCCCGTCGCAAATTTCTATTTATTGTCGTCGGTATTGGCGACGGGCCCCGTCACAAATAACACCTGGTGAATAATTTTTTGCGATGGGACCATTTACCCGTCACAAATAGTATTTACCACCACCAGTTAGTTGCGACGGGTAGAAGGCGACCGTCGCAAATAGACTTTACCGCTGCCAGTATTGGTGACGGGACCCGTCGCAAATAACACCTGGTTTATAATTTTTTGCGACGGGACAATTTACCCATCGCAAATAGTATTTACCACCACCGGGTACTTGCGATGGGTAGAAGCCAACCGTCACAAATAGGCTTCCCGCATTTTGGCGCATAAACCACGCCATAGCTATTGCGACGGGTCCTGTATTTCCGTCGCAAATAACTAACCATTTGTGACGGGAATATATTCTCGTCGCAAAAACGCTTTTCGTCGGAGTTGTTGCGACGGGATTTATTCCCGTCGCAAATACCCCATCGCAATAAGCGGTTTTTCCCGTGGTGATAGTAGGGAAGAGAATGTATAGAATAATTAAAAGTAAAATAAATATGAGGTAGATACCACCTTAATTCATTTTCATCAGCTATTATGGTGTGGAATTATGATAGAAACCTCCTATCTAAGTGGATGCTTCCAAGAAAGATGATGACTGCTAGGATATTCTAAACATGATCTCCCATAAGGTTTATCTTGTAGTTGTATAATTAGTTGAGGAAGCAACTAACTAGCTAAAAATTTCTCCCACTTCCTTTAATTTCTCATTTTACCCCTCTTCCTTTGATATGTTTGTATTAACGAGGGTCAAGGGAAGCAATCTGGGGGTCCTGGAAAAATAACTGGTCCATCATCCCTTGTACTAACAAGTGGATATTTCTATCACACCCCAACTTTGGTTTTTATTCTTATTTTATTTATTTAATGATTGTTTACCTTATCCTTAAATTTTAAGTCAAAAAATTTTAAATTTGTTAAAATTTAGAATTTCATCATAGGTGTATGATGGGTGCATGGTTGGTAGAAACCTTGCGACAACTGTGTGAATGCATGTGTAATTTAATAGAGCTAAAATGCATGGTTTACACATGATTTATCTTAATATGTGATCTACCCATGTGAGGTGCTCAATTTCATCCAGTAGGTAAGCATGATTGGTGTACTATTTGGCCAACCATGTAGCTAAACCATGCATAGTGTCCATATTTAAAAAAATGTAAATTACATTTTTGCCTATTTTTTCTTTTACCCTAAGTCGAGATTTCACCTCTCCATTATACCTTGTGTATAACCCAATCAAGGACCCTCACCTAGGTGTGCCTCCTTCCTTTCATTATTCCTCCTCATTGGTGATTCTTATGTGGTTTATCCATGATCTGGGTTCAAATCTTCAAGGTATGGCTTCCTCTTCCTTCCTACTCTTCTTATGTTTTCTCTTATCCCTTCATTTCATGTGTTTCTTATACAATACCTAATAGGATGGGGTGTTTTTATTTGATTACTCTTAGTACCCAAGTCATGTGAGGATCGACTTAAATCATAATATAACGATGTCTATCAAAGGAATCAAGTTCCTCTTTGTTTAAGGTAGGTTTCCCCTTATATTTGGCCTTTAAGTTATATAACCTTGATTTTTTTTGTTTTTAATCCCTTATTTTTATATTTAATTATAATATTAAATGTTTTTTAGTATTATTTGAAAGTAAAATAATGTTTTTCTTGAATTTCATTTCAATTCAAGATATTTTTCAATTTGTAAAAAAATGTGCTACATTGTTTTACTTAAGTGTGTACAAAAAATGTTTGATAAAATGACCAAATGAAATTTATTTATTAATTTTGATATTTTAAATGGTTTTTTGGTTTTTAAAGAAATTATCAATTATCCCTTTAATTTTTTCTTGGAATTTCAAGTAATACTTGAAATTTCAAGAATTGATAAAGTGTTCAAGATTGGTTTTGAATAAAAGTGTGATTTTTTAAAATGCATTTTTAAGTATTTAGTAGTTATACGCATATGCATGGGTATACATATGTGTTTGTGTATGTGTGTAAAAAATAATATGATAGTGTGTGAATTAGTGAAATCAGATACATATATATGTGTGTAAATGTATATTAGTATAACAATATAGAGAAACTTTGGAAATATAATTTTGATACTCAAAATCGGTTTTCAAAAAAATCTAAGTGGGTTACTAAGGTAATTTATAAAAGCCCGATTAGCATGATTTATATTTCTTGTTTTATTTTATAAATAGTATTTTGATTTATTAAATACAAGTTATGATGTCTTCAAATGAAAAATTATATATATATATATGGTTGTTCTTAAAAGGTTCCCTTAGTTTTCATGTGAAAATGGTTTAAAGAGGCACATGTGATTTTGAAAAATAGAATGCCTTGTGATGGGTTGATGAGGGACCCTTTTTAATAAAGTGTAAATAATTTTAAATGGTAAAAATACATGGGAACCTTAGGTTCTTAGGTGGGATTACTAGAACAAGTACTCAAAGAAATGGTCCTCCCTCCCTAGCCTTTGTTAATGCTACAACACTAACTAAGAAACATGTGACTATTTTGATGTGAGTACCACTCAAACTTTAGCTTCATCCTATCTAGAGACTCATATATGAGAAAGGTTATATATGTTTTTACCACTGAGATTATGATGGTGCAAGTATGAGTCCCTAACCTTATTTTCCCTAAGTTTTTTCCATGGTGTGTCTTTATGAAATAGTTATTTTTAAATTACACGATTTATTTTTTATAAAATTGATAAAGTATGTTACTTTCTATATTTTATAAATTTTTAGAGTATGTTGTCTGATTTCATTATTATTTAAAAAATTTAAAGAGCATTGGGAAATGGATGTTTCTAAAATGGATTTTGAAAATGGTTTACAGGTGGTTTTTTTAATAACATAGGTGTAGAACAATTAAATGTTTTTTAAGTGATTATTTACATTTAAATAAAATAAAAAATAAAAATATATAAAATGATATTGGACTTTATGTACTTATTTATAAAAACACTACCTTTAATTCTTGTATTTCAAACTAACATGAAATGTATCTTTTATTTAAATACTATGCATGAGATGTGGTTTCCTTTGGCATGCCTTTTGGGACTTCATGCTCACACCTCTTAACATTTAAAGTTTTGGTCTATCTCTATTTATTTCTCATGTAGAAAGTTTGTTTTGATGTTGGATGGAAATTTATGGTCATTTGGAGTTATTATAATGTTTATTTTTAGCTTTACTTGTTACATCGACTAAATAGGACTTTATTGCTTTCAATTATAGTTATTGGAGGTGCATTATATATGTGTGGTTATGGAAATAGAATATAAAGGGTTATTTATATAGTGGGAATTAGAGGGTGAGTGAAGGATTTATTTGTTTAAATTGTTTAATTTATTTTATATAGTTTTGTTTTGTTTTGTTCTAGTACATGGACCTTTGACGTACAGAGTGGTCATGCCTGTTTTTTCCACTGATTTTTTAAATTATTTTACAGTTTAAATTGTCCCCAATGATTTCATTGATGCCAATGATGATTTTCATTAGTACAGGGTGATTGAGGATGCCCCTTCGATATATCATGTTCTGGTTCGAGAGTCCTATGGATGGATGACTTGGGTAATTTTGTGACATGTCATGGGTGTTCCATAGATCTTTTATGTGTAGTTGTTTGTGGTTTCAGTGATGTGGCATTGCCTGATGAGTTATTGGTGATTATGCCTCATTGTATTGATTGTTTAATTAATTATAAATTGTGTATAATTAATTTTGGAGCCTCTTATGTGAGTTAGGGGCTCATGTATGATGATGGTGTTTGGAAATTTCTTGACTGAGGATGGAGCGATCTTGCTTGAGGGTATAACTCTATACTTGAGGTAGGTGGTGCATAAGGTTTCATATTTATATGAGTGTGCCTATATTTTTAAAATGTTAAGAATGATTGATTGGGATTAAGTGGATTGATTTGGGCCTATGGGTGGTTTCATGCTTGTGAGGCAAGACTAAAGGGTTATGTTATACCCTTAATAATCCATTTGGGGTTGTGCAATTATGATTTTGGCACCGATGACTATATAACCTATGTGAGAGGCTTGTAAAATAGGAAATTGGAACCCAAAATGGATTTTCGTCATGTGTTAAGTGTTAGTTGACTTATAGAGGTCTCTTTTGGAGTAGTGAGGCTCATTGGGGGTGTTCTCTAGGGGTTATCCCATGGGTGTTGTTGAGTTAGTCGTATGATAGGAAAGTTTGAGAGAGAATATGAGGATGGCCCAATATTGAACCAATTATAGTTCCTTTACTTATTGAGTGATGGGATTGGGATATCTAGATCATGATAGGTCCCTTACAATGGTTGAGTTGATTTTGTGTCCCTAAAGGGACATGTCATTTTTGGAAAGTGGAAAGATACTTTGAGAATGGGACCCTGAGGGATTCCTTTATCCCTACATTTTTTAGTAATCCTTTTGAGACATCCTTAGGTGGTTTTCAGTCAGTGAAACCGATATTATGGTTAGGGTAAGTTGTGGGCCATCCTTTGGAATGGGACTTTGGCATGACGAGTGTTGTGGTGGAATAAGTTTTGAGGTATGGTCATGTTATATGGGATCCAAAGTTGTGTTGAGGTAGGGCTCACTTAGTGTATGGGTGTGAGGTATATCATTATGTGAGTGTGGAACAACTACAAAAGAGGCCTTTAAAAGTGCTAAAAAATCACTTACTACTGGAGCACGGTTAAAAGCCTTAGACTTTATCAGCTCTAAAAAACATTGATAAAGGACCCTTTTAACAGTGCTTTTTAGCACTATTAAAGGGGGTAAAAATATTTTTTTAGAGCTATATGAGCCTAAACTCTTTATCAGCACTCCCCCCTATCATATCTTTTCAACACACCACCCCTTTTATTAATGATTTTTGAATTTCTAGCCTCATGTGCGCCTACCTGGATTCAAACCTTGCACCTCTCCTTTGAAGATGGAACATCTTTACCACTACACCATGTTTTTTTTGTCTGTTTAATGATATTTATGTTTATTTTTATATATATACATATATATTTTTTATTCATATATTTATATAATTTTTTTAAAATACATTTATAAAATATGTGTGTGTGATATATATATATATACTTATATTTATATATACTTGAATATAATATAAATATTTATTTATTTATTAATACACACATATATGTATATATAAAAATTATAAATATATTTTTATAATGTAAAAAATGGTTAGATTTTGTTTTAAATACATTTTTATAATATTTATATATTTACATATATTAGATTACACATATACATATATATTTATTAATTATTGATAGGCACATGTTTATATATAAACATTAATTTTATAGGTATATATATGCATATGAATGCATTTTTATAAGGTAAATAAAATGCATAATTTTTTACATTAAATAAAATGAATAGTAAATATTTTTTTTTATATTTAAAACATATTTTTACACAAATATGTTTATATATGTATTTATACAAGTGATTTATTATAAGTAAATATAAGAAAATATGCATATTTTTAATTATAAATAAAACTACATTATGAAAAATGATAAAATTTTAAAACCATAATATCAATATGAATGTAATACCTAGTAATAAATTAAATATCTACTAATAAAAGGAAATAATACCCTCTTAAACGAGGCTGAAAATCCATCGAATGTTAAAAAAATTGGGGTGCCCTAACTAAAACTCAGTTTTTGAGACCTTATCAGCCTCTTTTGGCCTTTAAAAAATAGTGACATGGGTTTCCATGTCCAACATGGTGTAGATCTCATCACTGGATTCAATTTGATATGTGGTAGAGACCAAACAGACACCCGTATCAAAAGTTATAGACGTTTTAAGTTTGAGTTATGTTCTCAACTTATTTTAGATCTTTTATTAACTTTTTGATTTTTTTTATATTAAAGTTTGATATTAAATTACTATTACTCAGTAATAATTAGAAAATTATTAATTAAAAATATTTTTTAAATTATTTTATATGTAATTTTCTCTAAATATCTTATATATAAAGTGTAAATTCCTATTTATCATATCTAAAACATATTTAAAATATATATATATTATATTTATATCAATATAAATATATTTATATATTAATATATTACTTTTAATTAAATATAATTTTTTTAAAAATATTTCATTTATCAGTGCTAGTAAAAAAACGTTGATAAAGGGCCCCCTTTAATAGTTCTTTTTTTAGCGCTGTTAAAGGCCCCCTTTAACAGCACTAAAAAATGTTGTTAAAGACCCCCTTTAATAGTGTTTTTTATAGCATGGAAAAAGGATGTAACATCTCTGATTTTCTATGTATTATTTTTGGATATTATATGATTTTATTTCAAGACCAAGCATTGAGACGGCATGTGATCCCAAGGTCCAGTGTGCCCGGAATAAATATTTGAAAAATATTAAACTTTTTAATAGCACGTGCACGTGGTTTTTCTGAAAAAGTGGAATAACTCTTAAACTGTTACTCGGATCAGAAATACAAGGGTACCATTGAGTTCAAAATAGAGGCTTTACCCTAGGTGTGAATTAACTTTATAAGGCATGAGTTGTCTGTGAAAAAGTTGTTATGAGACGTAACGGGAATAAAATAATTTAATAAAAAAATATTTTGTTGACACAGTGACCTTTCCTTTAAAAAATATCCTTATGTCATAATTCTAGGGTTATCCTCATAACCCTAGAATCTCTGGAGAGCCATTGGAGAGAACCTTTGAAGAACTCTCTCGAACAAATGATGATGGATTGTGGATCGATGACTGATGCACCTCGGATTCAAAGGATCTTGCCTATGGCAATGACGCGACAACCGTTATTCATCAATGAGCGATCAGAATCAAGGTAGGATGTGTTATTTTTATCTTCTTCCCCATTTAATATTTATACAAAAAATCCATACTAATCCATGAATAGGTTTTCATGTGGATCAATCGTACTAACGGGATGGATTTATATGCGGTATTATCAAGAGTTATTTGTTTTGGTTTTCTAACTCGAACTCCCTGATCATGATAGTTGTCCAATAATGATTGTCCAATGATGTTAAAACCTTAATTATTGTGTTTTTATCCCTCTGTTCTTCACATTCTTCACCATAGGGACCCCACGATTCCTGGATTAACATTTTTGGGTGGTTCCAAACACGATAGGACCCCCGGATTCGAGTTAAATCAACAAATGAGGCTAGATCTGTGTAGATTGAGACCCAAGGAGCTTGGATCTACGACCTTTCAATTTTTTAGGAATCAAGGGAGGCCCAAGGGTCTGCGGAAGGGACAATCGGCGCGGCACCAATGACCGGTGGTGGCAGCGATGGAGCCACGTGCGGTAGGTGTGACCAGCGATGGTAATGGGGACACGGAGGCAGCGGTGATGCAGAATCGGCAGTGGAGGCACTGGCGGGGCCAGCGAAGGTAGATCACAGTAATAGGCTGCATGAGATGTAGTGGGCTAGGTTAGATCAGAGGGTCAGGTCGAGCTAGTAGGCCAGGTCGGACAAAGCAGACCTGGGTCGGATCCGAGTCAGACTTGGGTCGGATCCGAGTCAGACCCAAGTCAGATCCAGGGCAACCAAGGGTGAAGCTAGTGTGGTCGACTGTGATAGTCGACCATGGGTTCATGGCTTCCCAAGCGACCATGGGCACACCGACCATAACGGTCGACCGTTATTTTCTATCATGGGTGCTCTTACCTCAATTTTGTTCCGCGTGGTCAGTCGACAGACCGCAGAGGTTAATCATGGTGGTTGGTTGGACCTATTATGGTGGTAGTTCTATAGGCTCAGGCAGGCCTGTAGTTAGTTTCTCTCAAATGATCATATCTCCTAAACAGAGTGTCCAATCGATGACCCATCTACATTGTTGAGACCCCGATGTTGAGATGGTCATTTTGGGATAAGTGGTGAGTTTTTATTTTGGACTAGTATAGGTTGAGAGAATTCTCTTAGTCCTTTCCTCTAGGGTTTAGTACATTATTACATCAACATCACTGGATTATAATCCCCTCTAGAGGTCGAGTCTCAAATAGAGTATGGTATCCCTCCTTGAGACTAGAGTGTGATTTTCTATCACCCCTAGTGGAGTCTGTGGAATCATGTAACCTCCTTTAGTAGGGCACTGATCCTCCATCTAGAATACTGCATCGGTAGGGTCTGTGTAATCCCCCAGTTGGTTCTGGGCATGATCCCTTACATAGCGGTTTGATTCAGATTGGTTACATGGTATCCCCTAGTAAGTCTGGGTGTGATTTGTGGTGTCCCTTGGTTAGTTATAGGCATAACCCCCTCTCTGTGTATCATAGTATTCCTTGAAAAATACATTCTCTTTGGGCATGTCCTAAATGATTTAGACCTCTTTGTGAGAGTCTCTGATGATATCATGACTCGAGGAGTGAGTTATCCTGGAACGAACGTGATTCGAGTAGAATCATATGGCTAGTAGTTGGTTATGACTTCCTGATGGCATGGTGTTTCACATGAGTATATCTAGATATTCTTGTTATATATTCTATAGATATACACCTATGTAGAGAAGACTATACTTTCCTTTGCGGTATTCTTTTGTGGTATTTCTTTTTGGTATTCCTCTGTGGTATTCCTTTGTGGTATTACTTTTTGGTATTCCTTTGTGGTATTGCTTTTTGGTTTCTAGGTGTCCTACTAAGTATTGTTATACTCACCCCTGCATGGGATTTTCCCACACATGTCATGTCTTGTGTGGACAATCAATCTTTTGATGGAGTTCTAGGTGAACCAGTACCATACAATGCTTAGTGAGACAGGACAGGCCGAGGTGTATTCATGTAGCTTCAGACAGCAGTCCCAGTACCTTTACTTATAGGTTGGACTTGTGTTATATACTCTTTGTAGTGGGATTTTATTTGGCCCCATTTACCTTACAGTACTTTTATTTTCATACTCTGTTGTGATATATTAGTGGTATTCATGCATTGTTTACTTAGTGGTTTTTACATTTTTTCATTTTGTGGCTGGGAGATGTGTGTGTGTGTGTGTGTGTAGGTACTTAGGCTAATGCCTCCTATTTGTGGGATATGTCTACTCGATTCCAATCACCATCCCTTGGCTGATTGGATGTGGTCTTGGGGTAGTCACGGCATGGGGCCCTCTGGGATAGGTTGTGATAGAGTGGTATCAGAGATTGGTCGATTCTACATTAGGATCGGGAGTCTTTGAGGTTGGTTTGGAGAAACAGTGTTAAGTGTTTTGGGTTCAGATTTCAGGACAGGGACCCCAGTGTTGGTGCGATAGCCGATATATCCATACACTAAAACTTTTATTACTTACTTTTCGACTTGGTACATGAAAACATTGGTTGCATGGAAAATAATAGTACATGCATCATATAGGAATGGTTGTGTTTTCCATGTCCTTCTTGAGTCAGATCTTCATATATACTCTATTGACCATGGTATATCTTGTTTTATTTTAGGATGCCTCCATGTAAAAAGCCATGTTGGATTCCATTGTGTGATCATGAGGATGATCCTCCTAGTGATGAGGCATCGGTTCAAGGTCATGTACCATAGATAGAACCTTCCGGTGGTTTATCACCTATACCACCACCCGTTGAGCAGCAACTATTACCAACACTACCATTTGAGGATGCATGAATGCTGAGTTTTTTTGCATGAGTTTCATAGTTAGAGACCTCCCAGGTTTCATAGTGAGCCAGACCCCTAGATGGTTGAGGATTGGCTAGAGGCATTCACCTGTGTTTTCTTCCTTTTGAGGATGTTTGTCGACCAGATGGTAGTCCTTATCACGAGTCTTCTTCAGGGTTTCGTGGGGCGATGGTGGAGCTTGGTGGCTTAGTCACATGACGAGATAGATATCTCCTATAAAAACTTCAAGCATATCTTTAGAGAGGATTTACATCCTTCCACATTGTTCTCGGTACGCATACAGGAGTTTCTGCATCTGAAGCAGGGCAGTACAACCATGGTGGATTATTCATCAAAGTTTACTGATCTTTCATGCTACTCCTTGGATATGGTACAAGACCAGTTCTTTAGGACTCGTACCTCTGAGCATGGCTTATGCCAAGACATCATAGAATCAGTGGTATCTCTTATCATTTATACCTATGTTGGGGTACTTGAGCAAGCCCTGCTAGTGGAGAGTTTTCTAGTGGAGCAGACACCGATGGTGGGAGCTAGCAATGGACACCAGGTAGCTGAAACCTCGGTAAAAGGCGGCCAACAGTAGTCACAGGGATCCAAGAGGGTCAAGATCTTTAGGGGGAAATTCTAGGACTTAGGTTCAGTGGTGAAGGGACCCCAGGGAAGCTCAAGTCATCCCAATGACATGTGGTTTTACTCATGCAGCGGTTAGGGACATGTGGAACAAGATTTCCTGACCTGTCATAAAACTAATTAGGATGTGGTCAAGGTATCAGGGTGGTCCTCAAAATAGAGGATGTGGTAGAGGGGCAGGTAGGGCAGCAAGAGTTGGTCAGAGTTTCAACCTATTACCACCCCCACCCTCAAGTGGTCCATGCCAGGCTTAGGGAGCTGGTGGGCAAGGACGAGGCCAGCTGCAGGTGGTGGAGGCTTATGACCTCGAATCTCCATGGATGATATGAGGTATGATATATATATTTTTCACCTTAGCTATTGTTTTGATAGACATGGGTGCTAGTCATTCATTTCTTTCCATGAACATTGTTTGAGATGTGGAGATTATGGTTGAATCGTTAACTCGACCCTTACGCTTGGAGACTCCTACAGGAGTAGATTTGATTATCAAAAAATGGTTTCGATAGTGTGACATGACTCTTGTAGGTGAGAGTTTCAGTTGGTATCTCTTGGTAGAGGTGCTGAGGCCTTATAGTGTTATTCTTGGTATGGAATGGTTATCCACAATTCATGCTCATATTGATTGTTTTAGGCACAGAGTGTGGTGTGTCTACGATGATGGAACCATGTTTTCCTTTTTTGGTGAAAATTAAATATAGGCAACATGGGATGGACTCACGCATAGGAGGGTTCATCTGATTACTCATCATTTGTCTAGCCTCACCCTCGATTTAGTGGATGATATGAGTCCTCAGTTTCTTACTATGGTGGTAGAGTATGAGGATTTATTCCCTGGAGATGGTTTAGGTTTACCTCCCCATAGGTATATGGACTTTTGTATTGATCTACACTCTGGGACAGAACTGATATCTACACCTTCATATCGGATGGCTCTCATAGAGATTTGTGAGTTAAGGATACAGTTGGAGGACTTGTAGAGGAAGGGCTTCATGAGACCCAGTGTTTCACCTTAGGTAGCCCTAGTTTTGTTTTCCAAGAAGGCAGATAGGAGCTTCCGGTTATGTGTGGATTATCGGTGCTTAAACCAAGTTACCTTGAAGAACAAGTATCCACTACCGAGGATCGATGACCTATTTGATCATTTGAAAGGGACGTGATGGTTTTTTAAGATTGACCTCAGATTTGGATATCACCAGCTATGATTACAGGATGAGGATATACCGAAGATGGCCTCAGATATCGTTACAGTCACTATGAGTACTTGGTGATGTCGTTTGACGTGACAAATGCCCTTGTAGTGTTCGTGGGACTCATGAACCGGATCTTTTATCCTTACTTAGATCGGTTCGTGGTGGTCTTCATCGACGACACCCTAGTGTAATTAGCATCTAATGAGGAGCACATGATACACTTGAGTATGGTCTTTGACACACTCTGAGTGAACCAACTTTATGATAAGATCTTTAAATGGCAGTTCTAGATTCGAGAAGTCCATTTTCTAGGATATGTCATCTCATAGGCTAGAGTTGTAGTGGATCTAGTGAAGGTTGAGGCATGATTGCTTGGGATCCACCCATGAGTTTTACTAAGGTGCTGATTTTCCTTGGATTAGCAGGGTACTATCAGAGGTTTGTACCCAAATTCTTCAGAGTAGCAGCACCCTTGAAAGCTTTAACATTAAAGGGGTATCCTTTCATGTGGACAAATAAGTGCCAACGCTGCTTTCAAGAGTTGAGGAAGAGGTTGATAAGCACTCCCATCTTGAGGTTACTGGAGGAAGGTGTAGAGTATGTGGTATTCTGTGAATCATCAGGGACCAGGCATATTTGTGTCCTGATGAAATGTCAAGTGGTGATTGCTTATGGTTCGTACCATTTTATATAGCATTAGAATAATTACACAACCCATGACCACGAGTTAGTAGTAGTAGTATTCACATTGAATATGTGGAGATACTACCTAATGGGTTCACAGTTTATCATATACTATGATCATAAGAGTCTCAAGTATATATTATCTTAGAAGGATCTAAACTTAAGATTGAGGCGATGGCTAGAGTTCCTCCAGGACTATGACTTTGAGATTGTCTATACTCCTAGGAAGGGGAACATGGTGGCAGATGCTCTCAGTAATAGATCTAGTTTGTAATTGTTGAATGAGGTATCAAATCAATTGGTCTCAATGTAGTTATCCTTTGTGGATGGAGACTGATCAGCTTACCTCCAGTCGATGGTTGTCACCCCTCCACTCTTACAGCGATTCAGGGAGTCACAACTTGGGGATACCAACTCCAAGACCATACATGCTCACATGTCCATAGGGTGTACTATTGATGTATATTTGAAAGGTAGAGAGTGCATTGTTCTTTTTAGAGGACACAAAGTAGTACCAGTGGAATTGTAGGATAAGGTTATGAGGGAGTTTCATACATCCCCTTTGTAAGTACATCCAAGTGTAAAAAAGATGAACCAGGACCTCCGACATCATTTTTAGTGGCCAGGGATGAAGAAATGAGTTGCAGAGTTTGTCTCTTGATGCCTTACTTGTCAGCAGATGAAGGTTGGGCACTAGGCTCCAATGGTTTTGGATCAACCCCTTGAGGTGAAGGAATGTAAGTTGGATGGGATATCAATGGACTTAGTGGTGTTTTTACCACGTACATCTAGGGGAAACAATTCCATCTGGGTGATCATTGACTAACTCACCAAGTCAGCCCACTTCCCAGCTATCTGAGAGCAGAGTTCAGTAGAGAACTAGGGAAACCTCTACATATAGGAGATAGTTTGACTCCATGGAGTTCCATTGACAATAGTTTTAGATTGTGATGCATTATTTTCATCCCAATTATGGAAGGGATTACAAGATCCGTTTGGGATCCAGTTATGCTTGAGCATAGCATTTCACCCACAAATGGATGGCCAGACTGATCAGACCATTCAGGTTCTGGAGGACATGCTACGGGCATGAATCTTATACTTTGGCTATAGTTGGTAGGATCACCTACCACTGGTGGAGTTTTCATACAACAACAACTATCATTCCACCATTGGTATGGCACCATTCGAGGCTTTGTATGGGTGACCTTGTAGGTTACCACTTTGCTGGACTGACCTAGGAGAGTCAGCACTCATGGACCCGAAGTTGGTGCGAGCTACTATAGAGAAGGTGCAGTTTATCCAAGAGTGGATGACGACTATACAGAGCCATCATAAGTTTTATGTTGACAGGCAATGGAGTCCTTTGGAGTTCGAGGAAATTGGACATGTGCACTTTCAGGTTTCACCTTAATGGGGATTATAGAGATTTGGTTGGGGTGTAAATCTATCTCTGAGGTTCATCATCCCTTTCCAAATACAGTGTAGATTTGGAAACATGGCGTACCGCTTGGCTCTACCACCATAGTTAGATCGGGTACACAACGTCTTCTATGTGTCGCAGCTAAGGAGGTATGTACATGATACATGGAACATCATCGACTAGGGTGAGTTGGACATCGAGGATGGAGAAACCTTTTTTGAATACCTAGTAGATATCGGGGATCAATAGAATAGGATCCTTCATGGGTGGTAGATTCCTTTAGTGTGTTTCCAATGGCAGTATGGGAATCTCCAGAAGAGCACATGGGAGTAGGAGGATCAAATTCATGATCAGTACCCTCATCTATTTGTGTAGCCCTAGTTTTGGATTTTAGGGATGTAAATCCACAAGGTGGGGAAAATTTCACATCTCATATTTTCCATGTATTATTTTTGGATATTATATGGTTTTATTTTGAGACCTAGAGCTGATACAGCATGCGATTATGAATTCTGGTGTTCCCAAAATAAATGTTTGAAAAATATTAAACTTTTTAATAGCACGTGTGCGTGATTTTTCTAAAAAAAGTGGAATAAATCCTAAATAGGTTCCCATATCAGAAATATGAGGGAACCGTTGAGTTTAGAATGGAGGTTTTAACCCTAATCACAACTTAACTTTAGTCGACAGGGGTCGTTTGTGAAAAAGATGTCGCGGGACGTAACAGGAATAAAATAATTTAATAAAAACATATTTCGTTGATGCAGTGACCTTTCCTTTAAAAAATATCCTTATGTCAAAATTCTAGATTTATCCATATAACCCTAGAATATATGGATATCAATTGGAGATAACCTTTGAAGAAATCTCTCAAACAAATAGTGACAGATCATGGATCGATGACCGACGCACCTCGAATTTGAAGGATCTTGCCTATGGCAACAACACAGTGACTATTCTTCATCAGCGAGTGATCCGAATCAAGGTAGGATGTGTTATTTTGATCTTATTTCCTATTATATATTTATACAATGAATATGGACTAATCCATGAACATATTATCCTGTAGATCGATCATACTTGTGGGATGAATTTATATGAGGGATTATCGAGAGTTATTTGCTTTGGTTTTCTAACTCAAACTCCCTAATCATGATTATTGTCCAATAATGATTGTCTAACGATGTTAAAACTTTCATTATTGTTCTTTTATCTCTCCTTTCTTTGTGTTATTCTCTATTGGGACCTCACAGTTCCCAGCTCAATGTTTCCAGGTGGTTCCGAACATGATCAGACCCCCGGATTCAACGAAAATCGACAACTGAGGCCAGATCTATGTAGATTGATACCCAAGGAACTTATATATATAGACGTTCGATTTTTTGGGCATTGGAGGAGTCCTGGTGGTCCGTATAAGGGACCACCAATGCGTCATCGGAGACCAGCGACAGCAATAGTGGCACACGGTAACGGATTCGTTTGCAGAGGGTGTGGCCAGTGATGACCATGGCAGTGGCTGCGTGAGATGGTGGTGGCAATGGCGATGTGGAGGTGGAGGCAACGGAGACATAGAGGCATAGGCAATGCAGGATGAGTAAAGAAGGGGTCATCAGGGCCAAAGGAGGCATAACGTGGTGGTGGGCTGTGTGAGACGCAGTGGCGGTTCGTGTAAGATTTAGCAGGCTAGGTCAGATCAGTGGGCCAGGTTAGGCCAGTGGGTCGGGCCGGATAAAGCGGACCTAGGTCAAACTCGGGCCGGATCCAAGGAAACTGGGGGCGTTGCTAGTGTGTTCGATCATGACGGTCGACCGTGACGGTCTACCATGGGTTTAGAAATCATGCAGTTGGTCCGCACAGTCAGTAGACCAATCATGACAGTTGACCACGGCGGTAGGTCCGTAGGCCCGGGCAGGCATGCGGGCGGTTTTTCTCAAATGAGCATATCTCTTAAACGGAGCATCCAATCGATGATTTGTCTATGGTTTTGAGACCCTGATTCTAAGATGGTCATTTTGGGATAAGTGGTGAGTTTTTAGTTTGTACCATTATAGGTTGAGAGATTTCCCTTAGTCCTTTACTTAAGGGTTCAATACGATATTATGTCCACATCACTAGATTTTAATCCCCTCTAGAGGTCGAGCCTCAGATAGAGTATGGTATCCCTCCCTGAGACTAGAGTGTGATCCTCTATCACTCCTAGTAGATTCTGTGAAATCACGTAATCTCCTTAATCAGGGCGCAAATCCTCTATCTAGCAGACCGCATCGGTAGGGTCTGTGGCATCCCCTGTTTGGTTTTGGCCATGATCCCCTACATAGCAGGTTGATCCATATTGGTTATGTGGTATCCCCTAGTAAGTATGGGTGCAATCAGTGGTGTCCCCTAGTCAGTTATGGTCATGACCCTCTCTCTGTGTATCATAGTATTCCTTGACCAGTTGGTTCTTTTTAGGCAGGTCCCAAATGAGTTAGACTTATTTGTGAGTTTCTACAATGATATCATGACTCGAGGAGTGATTTATCTTGGAATGAGCATGCTTCGAGAAAAATCTTGTGGCTGGTAGTTGGTTATAACTACCTGATGGCATGGTGTTTCTCATGAGTATATCAAGATATTTTTATTACATGTGTTGTAGACATATACCTATGTAGAGCTGACTATACTTTCCTTTGTGATATTCCTTTTTGGTATTCCTTTATGGTATTAAATTGTTGTATTACTTTATGTTATTCCTTTGTGGTATTGCTTTGTGGTTTCGGGGTTTCCTACTAAGTATTTTTATACTCACCCCTGCACGGGCTTTGCCTGCACGTGTCATGTCTTGTATAGAAAATCTACCATTTGATTGAGTTCTATGAGGACTAGGACCAGACGGTGCTTTGTGAGACTGGACAGACCAAGGTGTGTTCCTACAGCTTCAGACAGTAGTCCTAGTACCTTTAATTCCATGTTAGACTTTTGTTACAAACTCTTTATGGTGGGATTATATTTGACCTTGTTTACCTTCCAGTACTTTTATTACCGTACTCTATTATGAAATCCTATTGGTATGCATGAATTTTTTACTTAGTGGTTTTTACATTTCATCATTTTGTGTCTTGGAGATATGTGAGTGTGTACAGCTAATTAGGCTAATACATCCCATTTGTTGGACATTCCTACTCAGTGCTATTCACCAACCCCTGGCCTGTTGGAGGCAGGCTTGGGGTAGTCATGGAGCGAGCCCCTCTAGGACGGGTCGTGACAAAGGAGGTCTTTAACAACACTTTTAGCTAGTGTTGTTAAATCCCTAACACTGGATAAACCCATTTTTTTATTAGTGTGGGAATCTCGGTGAGTGGGTTGATTTGGATGAACTAATTCCCAATATGTTTAATTGTTGGCCCAAGGCAAAGTTATATTTGGTGAGTTTATGGGATCAGGTGGTTTTCTATCCACCTTTTTTATGTCTTGTTATAAGAGATACAGTGATCACCCCTTCTAATGAGGTGATGATGGTGTGAGACACCCTAGCTTGGATGTGATTCCACCAGTGGTAGGTGTTAAATCTATCCATGTGGGATGATTTAACCCTTATGGTGCATGTGTGATAGAGAACGTTCTACCCTAAGACCTGTTTTGTTGTCAAGGTATGTGTTTCCCTGAGAATTTTTTGTGTGCCATATATATTGGGTGGGGCATGTTGTCCCTAAGGGATTCTATCAGTGGGTTTTGTTTACCCTCGGATATATTGACATGATGGATGTACTCTCCCCCCTCCTTGGTCTGGTTATGGATGCATGGTGGGATATCATTCCCCTTGTGATCGATTATGGGTATGATGTGGGACGTTATGTCCCCTTGGAATAGTGATGATGTGATGTGGGATGTCACGCTCCCTATGATAGATTATGGATGAAATCTGGGACATTATTCCCCCTTCAACTAGTGATAATGTGAGTTGGGATGCAATTCCCTCTATGATGGATTATGGATGTGATGTGAGATGTTATGCCCCTTGCAACTCATTATTATGTGACGTGATACATCATGCCCCTTATGATGGATTATGGATGTGGTTGGGATATTATGCCCACTGCAATTGGTGATATTTTGAGGTGGGATGCCATGCCCCCTGTGATGGAATATGTATACATGGTAGGATGTGTTTCATACCCCTTCAACTGATGGTTATACTAGGAGGTACTGTAATATCTTTATTTTTGTCATGTAGATCTTTGAAATACTTATAATAATATATTCAAAGTTAGGCACTAAGACGGTGTGAGATTCCGAGACCTGGTGAGTCTGGTTTTAATATAATATAAATATTAAATATATTAATATCATGTACACATAATTTTTCTGAAATAGTAGAATAACTCCTGAATAGGGACTCGTATGAGAAATATGATACTTTCATTGAGTCTGGAACATGGGTTTTACCCTAGGAGTGGCATAACCTTGGAGCACGTCAGGTGCTTGGGTGAGTTCCACCATGGGCGGAATAATAATTAAATAAAATAATTCTTTTATTTAATTGTTAATTAATCCTAAACCTAAATCCTCCTCTATTTTAACCCCATTATAGGAAAATATTAGGGTTAGCTGTATAACCCTGCGGATTTGATAGGAGAACGTGTAGGAGAGTTTAGCGGATGATGTAGAGATCGAGGATCATGATCAATTTCCAAAGTATCATCTTTTCCAATGGTAGTGGAGTTGTGGATCTCAATAAAAACAATGGTATAGAACCTTTATTCACTAATTATTGATCCAAACTCATGGTAAGATATTTACTTTGTGTGGATTTATCTTGTTCTTGTTTTAACTGCATCTAATGAAAATCAATCTCCTAAAAAATTAATTCATAGATCAATCTTTAAATATGGGTATCATTTTATCTTACTAGAAATAGGAATATTATTATTATGTGATTATTATATATTTGTTCATTGTTTTAATGGAAACAAATCGAGGACAAACTGGAAAATGGATGGGGTTCATTCTTCATCTTGTGTTTTATGATTTTCTCTCCCTGTTCTTTATGCGATCACTATCGGTACTCGATTTGTTCGGTGTTTTGACAAATACTTGGTAATAAATCATTGTGCAACTATTTTTTAGCACAATGTATTAATACCATGATCTTGGGTTTGAGATCAATGATAAAGTATGTTCTAACTATGATAAGGGGTCAGGATCATATTGGCGTTCTCATTCCCAATTTTATGTGTGGTGGTGGTACAATGCAGTGACCATTGGTTTACAAATGGATTCGGATGGTCGAAATCAGGGTGGTATTGGTGCAAGTATATAACTCATGAAGACCCACAGGTTTTATAAAATCCTGTATTAAACGACGTGTAACATAAGAACATGCACTGTGTGGACCCAACTATGTCAGCTAGGTTTTACGTGTGAAATAAATTATCACACATCATGTGACACAACTTGGTGAATTTGTGTATACCCTTGGGGTACACGGGCATAGACACGGCCATGTACACAGGCATAGATAGAGTACACGGGCACGTCCTGGTACTCAGACATGGACTGGTACACAGACACAGCCAAAGTACATAGGTACAGCCTAGGGTACAAGGGAATGGGCTGGAACACACAGGCAGACCCAGGGTAGGAAATACATGTCATGTACTACTAGTACATGTTGTTTACTTTCTCCAAGATGGATTAAGTTCCTTTCTCTCCTTATTATGTACCAAATTCCTTTAGGTGAATTCCCTTGGTTCATCCCCCGTGAGGGTAGAGTGAGGCATCATGTCCTGATTATATGATATGACCCCCTCTATATGATTAGTCACAAATAGAGTTTTAAGAATCCCCCTTGATTTCTAGGGTGTTGTCCTCTATCATATATTCTAACCTATGTGGGTTTCGAGGTATCATCATTAAAAACATACATGGGCATCGATTCCCTACTTAGAGGGTTAATCCAATTGGGGTTTGTGGTGTCACCCATGGGATTTGGTGTGATCTTATATCTACGTATTGATCTCTTCTAACTTCCAATGTATACTTATTCCTAGATAGACCCAATGATCATGACCACTCAGATGATCACCTTCAGTGTTACCCGACTCGTGGAGTGAGTTCTCCCAAATGAGCATTATCTTGTATCTTGAGTAGGAATCCAAGTATGGATTTATGGTTATTACCTTACCCTAAGTCTTACTGAATATCATGAGTATATTTATATGTTTTTATATTATGTCTCATATTCTAATTTATATTCCCTTGTGATGAGATGATTTTTATCTTGATGCTTTATGCTTAGTGATTTTAAGGTGTTCTATTGAGTATTTTTATACTCACCCCTACATGGGTTTTTTCCACACATGTCATGTATTATGTAGATCATAGTTCATTAAATAGATTCCTAGGGGGATCGGGAGTAGATAGATCATAGATAGTCTAAATGGACCATGGTTTGTATCAGGTGTCACATTTGACTATAGTCCCCTCATTATAGCAGGTTGGATTTCTTTACAGTTTTTGGGTGGGCTTGAATTTGGCTCTTTATGCTTTCTAGTATTATTTCCATGCTCTAATTATGAGATTTAGTTATATGAATTCATTGGTATCAATTGTATTTGTCTTTCATCATTGTATGGGCTTGGAGATGTGTGTGTGTGTGTGTGTGTGTGTGTATGCTTAAGCTAATGTCTCCTATGTGTAAGGTATTCCTACTCAGTACTAGTCTCTAGCCCTTAACCTATTAGAGGTAAACATGGGGTTGTCACAATCATCTTATCGTTGGCTAGATGAGCTCCAGTGGGTTGGGTCATGACATAGTGGTATCAGAGCATTTCATCTTAAAACCTGGTTTTGGATATTTGTCTAGATATGATGTTTGCTTTGGGATTTATGAAAACAGTGTTAAAGTTTTTCAAGTTTATCTCTTGATCCTATGAATCTAGTGTTAGTGCGGTGAATGACATATCCATTAACCAAGGCTCTAATAACTTACTTTTTGACTCAACATATATAGGCACTTTTTATATGGAAAACATTGGTACATGCATCATATAGGAATGGGTTGTGATTTCTATATCCTTATTGAGTCAGCTATCTAGATATACTCTTGACTGTGGTACATCTTGTCTATTTCAGGATGCCTCCATGATGATTTCTAGCTGGGATTCTGCAGTAGTATTACGAGTATGATCCACTTAGTGATGAGACTTCGATACAGGGACCTGTTCAGGAGGTGGTACCACCAGGAGGTGTGTTAACCATACATCCACCAATTGATTAATAGATTGTACTGGAAGTACCAAGGTATGAGGCATGTAGGATGAATGAACTTAATGAGTTCCAGTGACAGTGACCCCTAAGTTTTTAGGACAATCCAGACCCCCAAGTAGCTGAGTACTGGATTGAGGATGTTATGTGAGTTTTTCTCCTTATTAGGACACCTACATACTAGTTGGCGGTCCTGATGGCAAGCCTTATGCATGGATATGTTGGGTGATGGTGGGGCCTAGTGACTTTTTCGTATGACAAAATGACACTTTTATAGATAGATTTGGAGCACCTTTTTTAGAGATTATTTCTCTCCTGATACGTTGTGGGCAATACGCATCCAAGAACTACTGTAACTTCAACAGGGCAGCACAATTGTGGCTGATTATTCATTGAGGTTCACTGACCTCTTGAGATACTCATTGGATATGGTTTGAGATCAATTATTTTGAGCACAGACCTTCAAGCAAGGCCTATATAGATATATTTGGGCTAGCATGATGCCTCTTTACATTCCTACCTATACTAGGGTGTTGGATCATTATTTGGTAGTAGATAGATTTCTAGCTGATTAGATGCCGATAGTGGGTGCTAGTGGTGGGTACACAGGAGTTGAGTCTTTGGTGGTGGGTAGCCGATGAAAGATGTAGGGATCTGGATGTGTGATATATTTTAAGAGGTGATCTCAGAATACACTTTTTTTTAATCCATAATTTTTTTTAAAAATAATCTTCTTCTTTTTTTAATTCCCTTGTATAATTTTTTCAAAATAATATTTTTTTAAATTCCCTACCCCCCTCCCCCCACTCCCTTGTTTCTCCCTACCTCCATTAGACATGCAAGTTTCCAACTACACGTCCTCCCTCCACCCTCCCCTACTCTCTGCCAACATCACACATGCACACTGCCTGTTATTCAACCACCCCACCTACACCTTGCCATCATCACATGTGGCTAAATATATATTTTTTCTACCAAAGGTGTTTGATACATGTACCTGCGGACCCTCAACGAAGGACCAGATCAACCCATCTAAACCAGATTTATTTATTAAAATGTTTTGTGCTATATATATATATATATATATATATATATATATATATATATATATATATTAATAGATTTCAGTATTTAAAAAATTAATATATTATATAAATATAATCTTATATATTAATATACATATATTAGTGTGTGTGTGTGTGTGTGTGTTTATATTAATATATATGTTTGTGTGTGTGTGTGTTCACGTGTATTTATGTGTGTGTGTGTGTGTGTAAATATATGTGTGTGTGTATATATAAAATTATAATTATAAATTTTTATTTTTATATATATGTACATTAATAGAATTATAATCATATATATATTATTAGCCACATTTTCTTAAAAATGTGACTAAATTTAAAATATATGTGTGTTTTTATATATAAATATATGTGTGTGTGTGTGTGTTTATATATATGTGTGTGTGTGTTTATATATACAAATATATCTTTACACTGATGTGGGAAAATGAACTATATTACCAATAAAAACATAAAACACACAAATGCAGGAAAGATCTCAATGATGCTCGAACTTGAGACCTCGCCGAGACCCACAGGGTCAGCTACCATTGAGCTTCACCCTGAGAGATATTTAAATATAAATATATATATATATATATATATTTATATATTTATATTAATATATATATATTATTATATATATATATATGTTTATATTACTATATATGTTTATATATATATATATTTATATGTGTTTATATATATATATATATATAATTATAAAATTTTATTTATATATATATATACATATGTTTATTGTAATATATATATATATATATATGTTTATATTATATATATTTATGTTTATATATGTGTGTGTGTGTGTGTTTATATGTGTGTGTGTGTGAGTTCATATATATATATATAATTAGCCACATTTTCTTAAAAATGTGACTAAATTTAAAATATATGTGTTTTTATATATAAATATATGTATATATTTATTTATTTATTTATTTATTTATGTGTGTGTGTGTGTGTTTATATATATATATATATATGATATTTAAATATATGTTAATGTCTTTGTATATAAATATAAATTTATATATATATAATTATAAAATTTTAT
The DNA here is from genome assembly GCA_963277665.1 of Viscum album. Classification (NCBI taxonomy): domain Eukaryota; kingdom Viridiplantae; phylum Streptophyta; class Magnoliopsida; order Santalales; family Viscaceae; genus Viscum; species Viscum album. The sequence goes on from OY728146.1 coordinate 370,867,725, forward strand.
TTATATATATATTAATATATCTCGGTATTAAAAAATTAATATTATATATATGTGTGTATATATATCTGAATATGTATATATATATATATATATTATTTATTACTAAAATAGGGTATTACGAAATCAAAACACCCATTAGGATTGAGTGATACCTCACCCACATCATTTTTATGATCCGGGACTGGCTGAAAGCCATGTTAATAAATAATTAATATGTTTGTGTGTGGGAGAGATTTTATATGTGTGTGTGTGTGTGTTTATATATGTGTGTGTGTGTTTATAGACACACACACAAACACATATATATATATATGTATGTATGCTTGTATATATATATATATGTCTGTGTATATATATATATATAAATATATATGTGTGTGTATGTTTATATATATATGTCTTATATGTATATATTTTATGATATTTAAGTATATGTTAATGCATATGTATATAAATACAAATTTATATATATATATATATATAATTATAATTATAAAATTTTATTTTTATATATATGTAAATTAACAAAATTATAATTATATATATATAATTATCCATGTTTTGAAAAACTGGTAAAAATGTCACTAAAATATACAAGTTTTCTTAAAAACATGGCTAAATTTAAAATGTATATGTGTTTTAATATATAAATATATGTTTTTGTGTGTGTGTGTTTATATATATATATATATATTTAAATTTCGTGATGTTTTTAAACGTGGTTCAATTAGCGATGTTTATCAAAAACATCGCTAAATTTAAAATTAACGATATTTTTTAAAAATGTTTCTAAAAAAGGTTGCTAAATTCCAATTTTTTGTAGTGATAGATGGTCTTTGGTTTAGGACTGTAACGTCCCAGATCCGGGTGTCACTCAACGGGTGCCCCGAACCCGATTGGTCACATGACCTCAAGCGCGTTTCCCCAAACGCCAGAGACTACCGACTAGCAGCGAGGGCCTAGGTTTGATATTGGGGAAACTATGCCCTCATTTGTCAAAGTGTAGCGCAACGGAGAAAATATAAACATGCCAAAAGCGGAAGTAGTAAACAATACCAAGCTGAAATGGACAATGGTACTGAAATAAAAGATGACCAACAATCATATATATAATGATTCAATATGTCCCTAATTCTAGGAAAGCAGCCAAAATAGGATACACTGCAATCTAAAACAATGCAGCACAAGGTATAAGTACAGCAAACAAAACAAAACAGTGTTGCAGGAACTAAGCAGCATCGCAAGCCTAAGCTCGGTCCCATGCTCTCCTACTCCTCTGCAACAATCAAGTACCTATATAGGGACCTTTTCCCTTATCAACATCTGCAGCAATATAATCTGTTTGGGCCCAAGACATGACCCAAACAGGGTGTAAGAAATAAATCCCAGTAGGAAACCACCAAAGGTCTGTGCCCAACTGTCAGTGAAAATGTGCTACAGCAGTGTGCAATAATAAAATGCAGTAAACTAGGAAGTACTCAAAATTAACTGTCTCTACCAGTTCCATTTCCATTTTAATAATTATTTATTACTTCCAAGCCTGTTCTTTAGCTTGGAAAGTACAACAAGGGAAATCACCACAGTGAATATTCAAAGTAAACATTGTCCTCAGACGTGTATATCCTTACGCTCTAGTAAACAGAATCGAAGCCCGCAGGTGACTGTCCACAGGCATAATGAATATTACCCTCAGGCACGAGGTTTCGCCCACAGGCACAGAAGCTACTGCCCACAGGCATAAGAAATGTTACCCTCAGGCTAACAAACACTACCCTCAGGCTAAACAGAATACTTCCCTCAGGCATTCCATAGGAAAGCAAGTAACCAGGATGAGCCCAACATTTAAACAAACAATTATATATGTTTCCTCTCGAGAAAACTCAAAACATGATTATAATCATGGCATACCCATGGGCATCCTGGACAAATGGCTAAACAAGGGAAACGCACCCATGGGGTGACCCTAGATCCAAGAAACGATCCCAAACAGCAGTTCATATTTATCATTAGATTATCTATGCAATTCTAGATATCTTATCATCTAAGGCCTCATCCACACGACACCCCGAACATGGGGTCGTGGCACAACAGTGCACAAAATCACTCGACAGTTGTAAATAAACACAATACCATCTACCTCGATCTCCACTGATCGATATACGCGAACGATGCCTCCCAAAACGTCCGAGAACAACGTAGATCTAGGAAAAATGGTAACCCATTCGAACCAAAATAACTTCTCTTCAGGAAAGAATTGGAAGACAAGGATCAAGGAGAGGGAAGGAATTACCCGTGCGGTCCAAACGTGATCGTCGGCGAAGGAATCGGAGTCCCGGTGTTCGGTCGGGAGCTCTTCCAAGGTTTGGCCTCCTCTCCCGCGGCATCCCGGAATTCTAAGCTTACTCTATTGAAAGAGGCGGCTACTACCGGTTTATAACAAAAAAACACAACTACATGGTGTGTACTCTCAAGTACACAACATGTACTTTCTATTTTTTTTACTGTTCCTTTGGCAGCTACTTTTCACCGCCACACTGTTCATATATCGACTTGATTACACAGCGTGTATTTATGAGGACACAGCGTGTACTACCGTTCTGCTGGCGGCTACTTCCACTGCCTTACTGTTCACCTACCGACTGATTACACGGTGTGTATATACTAAGTACACGACGTGTAGTCAGTTTCTACACCCGTCATCACCGACAGGCCAACACACCCTGTATACTCATCCCACATGGCCAAAGTACACGACGTGTGGAAAAGTACATGGTGTGTACCCACAAATTTTGGGATTTTTCCCCATTTTTCTTATTTTCTCAAAAACACTTAAAGAAAAATAAAAAGAAACTCATACCTCAAGAATAAGAACCGGGTTCTTACAAACCTCCCCCCTTAAAGTAATTCATCCCTGAATTGCCCTTCCAAGGGTGGTGAAGATAAAGCTGAGAACAACTCTTGCCACTGAGCACTTATGTCAGTCTCCTGCTCCCAGGTTTCGTCCTGCACTCAGCCATGCTGCCATATCAACCGTACGAGAGGAACTGACCGGCCTCAGAGAACCTTTGTGCTCCTATCAAAAATACGAATCGGATGCTCCTCAAAGGATGCATCTACCTAAAGTTCAACCTCCTCGGGATGAAAGACATGAGACAGGTCTGAGTGATAATGGCACAGCTGAGATACATGGAAGACGTCTTGCATGGCCCGGTACCTCTATGGTAACTGCAACCGATAGGCAACCGATCCGACTCTCTCCAGAATCTCAAACGGCCCCACATACCTCGGTGAAATTTTACCTTGTCTCTTGATCTGCCTGTGTCCCAACCTCAGGGAAACATGCAAGAAAACCTGATCCCCAACCACGAACTTCAAAGTTCGTCTGTGGCGATAAGCATAAGATTTCTGATGAGATTGTGCAGTAGTCATCCGCTTTTGTATCAACTGGACCTGGTCTGAAGTCTCCTGCATGAGATGTGGTCCTAGTAAAGCTGTCTCACATGCCTCCAACCAGCACAAGGGTGATCGGCATGGCCTACCATATAAATCCTCATAAGGTTCCATCTCAATAGTTTCTTGAAAACTATTATTGTAGGCAAACTCGACCAGGGGTATGTGCCTCTCCCAAGAGCCCCCAAAGTCCAGGACGCATGCACACAGCGTGTCCTCTAGTACTTGTATTGTATGCTCTGACTGGCCATTGGTCTGAGGGTGGTAAGTTGTGCTCAGAAGCACCCGTGTGCCCAGTTCCCTCTGAAAACTCTTCCAGAAACAAGACATAAAACGGGCGTCCCTATCTGAAACGATAGAATGAGGGACCTCATGAAGATGCACTACCTCTCGGATATACAACTTCCTAAACTCGTCAACACCGAAGGTCTCCTTGATCGGAAAAAAGTGAGCTACCTTCGTAAGTCTATCTACAACAACCCACACGACATCATTGCCATGAGGTGACCTTGGCAACCCAGTCATGAAGTCCATCACGACATCATCCCATTTCCACTTCGGAATGGGTAACTGCTGTAACAGTCTGGATAGACTCTGATGCTCTTCCTTCACCTGCTGGCAGGTGGAACATCTCGCAACAAAACTAACTACCTCTCTTTTCATACCTGGCCACCAATACTGACATCTCAAGTCATGGGTACATTTTGGTAACTCTAGGATGCACTACCCAAGATGAAGCATGAAACTCTTGCATCAACTCCTCGCATCTATCCCCTGGAACCCACAATCATCCATGGATATGCAGTACCTCATCATCGCCTATCATCCAACCAGTAGGAGGGTCCTCACTTGCCACCGACTCCCATAGGACTAAGCCTTCAGAATCTGATAGTTGTCTCATCCTCACTCTATCCAAGAGGGTATAAGTCACAGCTAAGGAAGAAAGATAGGCTCTCCCCTAACTATCTTGCACCTCTAAATGCATCTCAGAGAACAAATCCATAAGCTTCCACTCATCATTGGCCTCCTGAACTGCATGTTTCTGAGTCCTCCTACTCAGTGCATCAGCTACTACATTACCCTTACCAAGTGTATAGGCAAGCTCAAAGTCAAAGGACTGAAGGTATTCAACCCACCTTCACTGTCTCAAATTCAAGTCATGCTGGGTAAAGATATATTTAAGACTTTTGTGGTCCGTAAACACCACAAAATGTTCTCCCAAGAGATAATGTCTCCAATAGCATAATGCATGAACAACTCCAGCCAACTTGAGATCATGTGTTGGGTAATTTCTCTCATGTGGCCTCAACTGTCAAGACCCGTACGCAACTACTTGATCGCCCTGCATCAACACTATTCCAAACCCAATACCTGATGCATCACAGTAAACTATATAGCTCCTCCCTTGCTCTGGAAGTATCAGGACTGGTGCTGATGTCAACCTTCCCTTCAGCTCCTGGAAGGCTGTCTCGCAAGCTTCTAACCAAACGAACTTCATACCCTTCTTAGTCAAACCTTTCAACGGCACTGCTAAGCGGGAGAAGTCATGTATAAAGCCCTTGTAGTAACCATCCAGCCTCAAGAAACTCTGTATCTCAAACATGTTTTTAGGCTTTTCCCAGGAAACTACTGCTCTCACTTTCTCTGGGTCTACTGAAACTCCTGCCTCTAAGATAATATGACCTAGTAAGTGGATCTGGTCCATAAAAAAATGGAAATTTGAGAGCTTAGCATATAACTGATGCTCTCTCAGTTTACTCAGTATGATCTCAAGATGGGTGGAATGGTCGTGTCGAGTGTGAGAGTACACCAAGATATCATCCACGAAGACTACCACAAAAGAATCAAGATATGGGTGGAACACACAATTCATCAGAGCCATGAAAAATGATGGCGCGTTTGTGAGTCCAAACAGCATGACCAAGTACTCGTACAGACCATATCTACTCTGAAAAGTTGTAAGTGGTATGTCTAATGGTCTAACACGCAACTGATGATATCCAGATCTCAAGTCAATCTTCGAGAACACTTGTGATCCTCTAAGTTGATCAAAAATATCATCAATCCTTGGAAATGGATATCAGTTCTTGATCGTCAACTAGTTCATCTTCTGATAACCCACACAAATTCTGAGGGTATCATCCTCCTTGTTCGCAAACAGGACAGGCGAACCCTAAGGAGAAGTATTGGGTCGGATGAAACCCTTTGCCTACAACTCCTCCAACTGCCTCTTGAGATCCTTCAATTCTAACGTAGCCATCCTATAAGGAGGAATGGACACCGGTGCCACTCCTGTCACAATCTCAATAGATAAATCCACCTCTCGCTCTAGAGGTAGACCTAAAAAGTCGTTCGGGAAGACATCCCTAAAACGATCAACCATTGTATGGAAATCCTTCTGACAAGTTCCCTGATCATCTAGATATAAACTCGTAATCTGGGTTGTCACACCACCTCACCCATGATGCTCGGGTCTAGATCAGCTCGCCTGGACATCCCATTCACCCTTTTATAAAAACTCTCTGCCCTCTAGTGACGTGAAACTCACCCTACGATGATAGCAATTCACAAAGGCTCGAAAGGGTACCAACCAGTCCATCCCGAGAATGACATCATAGCTCGTCATCTCTAAGACATAGAGGTCCCATAGAAAGTGACACCCACCAACCTCTAGGGGGCACTCCTTGCACTGACGAATACCAGCCGTTCTAATTCTCAATGGAGTGTCTAGCGTCATAATATCAGAAGAAGGAGAAACAATGAGCCCAAGGATCTCCACAACGGTCACAGATATAAAGATATGTGTAGCACCAGTATCGAAAAGTACTGAATATAAAACAAAAGCAACTAGAATAGTACCTATGACAGGGGAAGGTCCGGGATCTTGCTCCTGCTGGGTCCGTTGCACTGCATATTCCTACCCAGTGTCGCGGCCCTGCGACATAGCCTGGCTACCCTGAGCTGACTCGCCCTACTGCCTCTGTGATCCTGGTGTCTGGCTACCATGGCCATGACCACCACCTCGGCCTGCATGCCCTAACTTATTCCAATTTACTTACTGGTAAGAAGCTACTGGCCCTGCTCTTGCACGCGGAGTCTGCACAGAACCCCTCTCACTAGTCACTGGAGGAAACGCCTTGCAAAAATGCTAAAGATGTCCCATACTGCCACAAAATCGGCACTCCAATGGGTCATGCGGACACTGAGGTCTCTTGTGCCCCTCTTTACCACACTGGTAGCACATGACTTGGCCACCTGAAGAATTCTTCTGGCTAGTATTACCACCGTGAGATAAATCCATCTGCCTTTTCCTCTTGCCAATAGAAATAGTACCAGAAACCGGTGTCAAACCACCCTGGTTCGCACCACTAGATTCCCACTGGTTCCGCTCAGTAATCAGTGCTTGTTTCACAATATAATTCACTGTAGGAAACCTAAAAACATTCACCAATGCTCAGATGTCATACCGAAGACCATCATCAAAGCGTTTATCCCTCAACGCCTCATCACCCACCAGAACAGGTGCGAAAAGTTGTTGCTCGGTGAAGTGAGCAGAATAATCCATCACTGACATGGCACCTTGCTGCATATTCATGAAATCTTGAGCTCGATCTTCCCTTAGTGTATTCGGAAGGAAAAATTCATAGAAGACTGCCTGAAAATCTTCCCACACCATGTCTCGGTGATGCTCAGTCTCGGTGGTAACATCCCACCATCTCTTGGCGGAATCACGCAGCATATAAGTAGCGATCTTGACCCTCCTCCCTGGAGGTGTCTCAAGATGCTCAAAGATAGTCTGCAATGAATCCATCCATGACTCCACAGCCTATGGTCCGCCATCCCCTAAAAACGTAGGCGGGTGCTGCTGTTGGAATATTCGTGTCAGCTCTTCCATAGATGTGGTAGCCGGAGGTGCTCCCTGTAAGGTCTGCATGAACTGCATGAAGCCTTCATAGAACTATGCATATGCGCCTACATCTGGTATAATGGCTGGCGCCACATCTAGCACTACTGGAGGATCCATTGGTAGACCATGGACTACCATATCTAGAGTATAATCGTTGCCGCTCTCTTGTAGAACAACTGGTGGTCGTCTCAGCGGCATGAATCTATAAGGTCAAACACACGTCTTATATTAAGATTATCAAAAAACAAGAACTGGAAATGTAAGAAGGGAACAGGGAAAAGAAAACATTCAAGTTTTACAAAACAAGAGTACTCGACGTGTATAATAACTACACGGCGTGTTCCCTTAAGTCTTTCACATGGGCATGTACTTCTGCCAAAACTGGTCGTGTAACACCCCAAACACACGGCGTGTTGTTCCCACACATGGCGTGTACTTGAATTTTCTTCCCCTGTCTGGGTCCTTCTACATGGCTTAGCCACACGGCTCTCTTTTGAACGAGACTACACAACATGTATAAGGTCTACACAGCATGTACTAGACAAGATTCACCGAATCGTGTTGTTCATGACACGGTCGGGTACACAGCTCCCACTACATTCTGTGTTCTAGATAGACACGACATGTACAGCTTAGATTCCAACTACATGTGTTGTTAGTGACACGGACGACTACTCGGCTGACACAACATGGCGTGTTACACCCACACACGGTGTGCACACCCCCTGTTTTCTCAGCCACACGGACAAGTCTACACGGTCTTTCACCGGTCAATACTACACGGCATGTCCCACAGGCACACGGCATGTACAAGGAAGGATAACACCGACCCTTGTTGTTAGTTAAACAGCTGGATTCTCAGGTTACACAACACGGCGTGTTCGAAGGTGCACAACGTGTTTAAGTGAATATTTCTCCATTCGTTTTTTTAGTTACACGGCGGACACCGGGTCAACATGACACGGCGTGTACAATCGGTACACAGTGTGTGCCCTCAAAGTTTCATTATACCATGTTTCTGCCTACACAGCCTATGACATGGTTAACAACTACACGGAGTGTACTTACGGTACACGGCGTGTACGTAAAAAAATTTCATTTCCTCCCGCACAGAAGAGTACATGGCGTGTGTTCATAGGACTACACGTCATGTTGTCTAGGTTTCCAGACAGTACACCTTAGAAACTACTCCGGATCCCCCTTTTTTTAATTTTCAAGCGTCGGTATGCCAAATTCCGATCCGTGAGGGCCCATACTCCTCGCGAATCAAAGTTTAACACCCGACCTTTCACTTTAGTACAAAACACAACAAAATCTGGATCATGATCCGCTAAATTCTGGTCCAAGAGAGCCTATACTTCTCAAGAACCAAAGTTTAGAGTCCATACACCCAACCGTAACATGTACCAATACTTTATTAATAGTAGGCATATCTATCAAGGTACCTATCACAACGGCATAAATTTTTTTAGCACATCCTCTATCACAACAACATGCAATTTCTAATGCACCTAAATGGCATGGAAACTATTCATGGAATGTGATTTTAACATGTGCCTATATGATGCATGAGATGGCATACTCTCATCTCATCGAGTTGCAACTAAATAGAACCTATGTATAAACATATAAACAGCACACCACAAGTGCGTCACCCAACGGTGAAATCAAATAAACTGTAATAATAATAATAGAAAATCACAATTTAATTTGAGTCAATCCGGCCTTTACCTATACACGTGGTAGCTACTCCCAGGCACAGTTTATTGTCGAATCCCTTAACAATCTGTCTCTTTCCGGCATCACCAAATAATAAAATAACTCGGAGAAAAGAAAGCATCTGATACCACTTTGTAACGTCCTAGATCCGGGTGCCACTCAACGGGTGCCCCGAACCCGATTGGTTACATGACCTCAAGCGCGTTTCCCCAAACACCAGAGGTTTCCGACTAGCAATGAGGGCCTAGGTCTGATAGTGGGGAAACTATGCCCTCATTTGTCAAAGTGTAGCACAACAGAGTAAATATAAACATACCAAAAGTGGAATGAGTAAACAATACCAAGCTGAAATGGACAACGATACTGAAGTAAAATATGACCAACAATCATATATATAATGATTCAATATGTCCCTAATTCTAGGAAATCAGCCAAAACAGGATACACTTCAATCTAAAACAATGCAGCACAAGGTACAAGTACAGAAAGAAAAACAAAACAGTGCAGCAGGAACTAAGCAGTATCACAAGCCTAAGCTCGGTCCTATGCTCTCCTACTCATCTGCAACAATCAAGTACCTGTATAGGGACCCTTTCCCTTATCAACATCTGTTTCAATATAATCTGTTTGGGCCTAAGACATGACCCAAATAGGGTGTGAGAAATAAATCCTAGTAGGAAACCACCAAAGGCTCGTGCCCAACTGTCAGTGAAAATGTGAAATAGCAGTGTGCGATAATAAAATGCAGTAAACTAGGCAGTACTCAAAAGTAATTATCTCTACCAGTTCCATTGCCATTTTAATAATTATATATTACTTCCAAGATTGTTCTTTAGCTTGGAAAGTACAATAAGGGAAATCACCACAGTGAATATTCAAGGTAAACATTGTCCTCAAATGTGCATATCCTTACCCTCAGGTAAATAGAATCAAAACCCAGAGGTGACTTCCCAAATGCATAATGAATATTGCCTTCAAGCACAAGGTGTCTCCCACAGGCATAGAAGCTACTAACCACAAGCATAAGAAATGTTACCCTCAGGCTAACTAACACTACCCTTAGGCTAAACAGAATATTTCCCTCAGGTATTCCATAGGAAAGTAAGTAACTGGGCCGATCCCAACATTCAAACAATAAATTATATATGTTTCCTCTCAAGAAAACTCAAAACATGCTTATAATCACGACATACCCATGGGTATCCTGGACAAATGGCTAAATAAGGGAAACGCACCCACAGGGTGGCCCTGGATCCAAGAAACGATCCCAAACAACAGTTTATATTTATCATTAAATTATCTATGCAATTCTAGATATCTTATCAGCTAAGGCCTCAGCCACATGACACCCCGAACATGGGCTCGTGGCACAACGGTACACAAAATCACTCGACAATTGTAAATAACCACAAGACCACCTACCTCGATCTCCACTGATCGATATACATGAACGACGCCTCCTGAAACATCCGAGAACAACGTAGATCTGAGAAAAACAATAACCCATTCAAACCCAAATAACTTCCCTTAGGTAAAGAATTGGAAGACAAGGCTCAAGGAGAGGGAAGGTCTTACATGCGCAGTCCAAACGTGATCATCGGCGAAGGAATCGGAGTCCCGGTGTTCGGTCGGGAGCTCTTCCAAGGTCCAGCCTCCTCTCCCGCAGCGTCCCGGTGTTCTAAGCTTCCTCTGTTAAAAGAGGAGGCTACTGCCAGTTTATAACAAAAAAACACAACTACACGGTGTGTACTCTCATGTACACGGCGTGTACTTTCTATTTTTTTTAATTGTTCCTCTAGCGGCTACTTTTCACAGATACACTATTCATCTGTCGACTTGATTACACAGCGTGTATTTCTGAGGAAACGGCTTGCACTACCATTCCACTAGAGGCTACTTCCACCACATTATTGTTCACCTGCCAACTGATTACATGGCGTGTATATACTAAGTACACGGCATGTAGTCGGTTTCTATACCCTTCATCACCGATAGGCCTACAAGCCCTGTATACTCATCCCACACGGCCAAAGTACACGGCGTGTGGAAAAGTACACGGCGTGTACCCACAAATTTTGGGATTTTTCCCCATTTTCCTTATTTTCTCAAAAACACTTAAGTAAAATGAAAAAGAAGAACCTCGTAGCTCAAGAATAAGAACCGAGTTCTTACAAGGACACTCAAGATGGTTCTAATAAGCCTAAGGATAGGTGGTTATACTCTTATGGAGGTCTATAACATCAAGCATGGGATTATCTGACCCGTCGTGCAGCTGAAATATGTTGTAATAGTGGGTGCCCTAGATCCAATTTGAACAGTAGTTTCTATTACCATATCATGGATACAGTGAGTTATAAATGATGTACACTTACCATAATGGTGTTGATATTTCTACATCCACTACTTAAATGGTAATGTTCATAGATTAATTATTACATCAAAAGGTTATAACAGTTCCCAGACTATAATGAGAACCTCCAGATACTATGAAATTAATCTTAAATATATGTCTTATGGTCTAGATACATCATACTTACTAGACACAGTTGATTTCATGCTATCAGGTGTTGGGGGCTCATAAGTATTGAGACTTCTTCTCATGAAGTTTGCACTTGGTGATATCTAGAAGGTGAGATCATTAGGACAGGCTTGCCAATAGGAACACCACATGTTTTGGATGTCATTGGTTGTTTGTATCTACGAATATGTGTATTGTTCTCCTGACTTGATATCATTATCAATGTGTGCCATTTTATCTCATACTTTGATGCTAGGAAAAAACCATGATAATAAAGTCATTGCGGGGTAGATTGTGTTGGGTGCGTTATTGGTGGTATGGTGTTGGTTGAATGATCAAGATAGAATTTATCGCTTCCGAATTGAGGATGTGATATCCCAGGTCTAGTTGATCAGGATGGTAGTACCTTCATTAAATTCATGGCCATGGTAGTTGAAGGTAAATCTATCCAGTTAGATCGACAAATAATAAAGCAAGGAAAGAATGATAACATAATTGTGTGTCCTGCTTTATGAGATATCTAAAGACAAAGAGTTTATATTACACAATGTGTGTTCGTATATTGGTTTTCGTTGCTATGACTATTCCTTGTCACTTTAGGGGGCTTGATGTGTTACTAGACTCTGCTTCTTGTCTATGAATATTGTTCACTACTATCAAGATAAAGTCCTAGAGCGTCACACATAATGACGTATTCAAGAATTTTCCCTACTCGGGTGAATAGGTATATAGGACATAGTGAGCCCCACCATAGGGCCCGAGTGTTGTCCAAGTTCCATCGATCACCAAAAATAAATAAATTCATTATTATTCAAGTATAGAATAATTATATTAAATTTATTTATTAAAATTATTTACAAGTGCTTAAGAATATACATGGAATAATATTATATGAATGAATATTAATTTAATATTCAAGGTTCACTTAATATTAGCGGGAATTTCATGTTGATTACATGACTCAGGTTTATCATGTGATATATTTAATATATATTGAAAGTGTGTGAGAAAATATAAATAATATTTATGACATAGTTAGTTCGTCATAATTATTTATATTTATTTCTTATTTAGTTGGCGTTAAATATACATGGGTTGGGAAACCCTAACTCGGTATTTAGACATCTACTATATAAGCAGATGAGGAGATCATTTTCGACAAACAATTTCATTCCAATAGATTGAGATCACCTATCTTTTCCCACATCCTTGAGAGATAAAGATGTCATCTAAGCAATCGATACAAGGATATCTTTGCGAATTGTAGGAACGGATTTGAGGTGATCATCGTGACATTGAAGATATTAGTGGAGCTCTATGCTAACACTCATAATTTGACGATTAATGTTTGTGCATATTTTTTGAAGTGTGTGTGGATGGTCTAGAGGGGTTCAGCTTCAGATACTTCCAGAAATGATCATCGACGATAATCTATAGTAGAACGTGCCACCGAATCAAATTAGGTAACCATTTATTTAATTTTTTCTATTAAATATTCATAGGAGATCCTTAGACCTCTATCAGGGCTCATATCACAGGAGAAAACAAAGTTACGTCACTCTGATGATAAAAATGTTAGAATATTTGACCCATCGAATTCTGTTACACACCCTGGTACCTTTAATTTTTATCAGAGTGATCATGTGAATTTTTTTATCCAATAAAAAATTAATTTGAATTAAATTAAGTAAATGGATTTAAATCAGTCCCGACAGAATAGACCGCACATTGATCTGATTCTGAATGGTCAAGTTGTGGCCATTTGAATTTTTTGGTATGGATCAAAATGTGATAGTTGTGGATTAAAAATTGAATAAAAACATAAATATATATTTTCTCATGTTTTTAATTTCACAAGATCCATTTCTGATCAATATCTGGTCAGAATTTTCCAGCCATAATTCCACTGGTCAGAACAATTTTTTCTAGAATATTGTTTGCTTCTTGTGGATCTTGGATTTAAAATAAAAAATAAAAAATATATTTTTCCCTTTTAAAAGGATATGCCCTACCCTTTTTGAAAAAATTATGGGAGGTGTGTTAGTTATTTGTGAAAGATAACAAAATGAAAAGGGGTGACCAATTTTATTGCTTCTTATAGAAGCGTAACATTTAACAATAATATTAATAATATATATATAAGGGAGGAATTTCAAAAGGGGAGGCTTCCATATGAAGCCACCTCACTATGAACCCACCTGTCTCCCCACTGTCTTGGCTAACTGAAACCCCCCTTTCATTCTCAGTCATCACCACCCTAGGTGCCACCTTCACCTGGTGCCACCTTTGGCCCGTTCAACCGCATCGCCACCTCTGCTCAGTGACAACCTCCTCATGAGCTTGTTGGACACTACTTCAAGTAGCCAACCACCACCGTTTGGCCTCCCCTATTTTCTGTCTGGACTGTTCATTGATGTCTCTGCCCTCCTACCTTATTCGGGCAACCATCCATTTATGGCAGTGACACCCCTCTTTCAACATCGCATCGAGGTTGATCCTGGCCATTGCACTGCTCGTTGTTGCCCCAACCTATCTCTTCCATCCATTGGTGAGAGACTCCCCAACCGGAATAAATCTTCCACCATTTTTTGGTGTGATACCCCTCGGTCGGCCCTACCCCTTAGTGATGTCAGGCCAAGATCCCGACCACCACCCTCCCTTCAGTCCTCCGGCCGGGTTTTTTTATGGGTTTTACGAAAAAAATATTTCGGGATAGGGGATCAGGGTTTCGATATTTTTAAAAATGGGTCTAGGATGCGTGAATGGCGTTCATGCATCCTTCCGTGGGAAAGGAAGCATGAACGCCATTCACGCATCCCAGACCCAGGCGATAATGCATGAACGGCGTTCACGCATCCTTCGCTGACCAGCTAAAGGATGCGTGAATGGCATTCACGCATCCTTGCGTGGGAAAGAATGCGTGAACGGCGTTCACGCATCTGAGCCGCGGTAGTGATGCGTGAACGGCGTTCACGTATCCTTAGAGGACTAGCTAAAGGATGTGTGAACGGCGTTCACGCATCCGGCTGAGAATTTTCATAAAAGGAGGGGTCCCCCCTCCCAAAACCCATTGTTCTCCTCTGGTTTTTGTTGCAAAGCCCTGCAAAAATTCTTTCTCAACAAATATTTGCTGCTTTTATTGAGGTAAAATTTCAATTTAATAATTTAATTGTTTAATTGTTTTTATTTATTTCATTTTTATGTTTAATTGTGTGTATGGTTTATTTATTTCATATATTATGCATGAAATGTTTTGTATGATTTAATTTTCTTGATGTTGAATGTTTGTATGATTTAATTTTTTGAATGTATGTAGTCTAAATATTGAATGTTTTATGTTATGTCTAAAATGTTTAATGTTTAGGAAAAGTAATTTATTTTAGAGAAATTTATTTTAATGAATGGTTTTAATAACAAAAGTGTTTATTATGTAAATCTCAATTATATCAGTTATAATAAAATTTATTAAATGTTATTAATAATTATATATATATATATATATACACATGAAGTTAAATTTTTGTAAAAGAGGTGTAGTATTTAATATAGATTTTATATAATATGGATAATATAATAAATATACCAAAAAATACGGTATGAGTAATGACTGATCTTGAGATGACCAACCATGCATAATTGAAATTTCATGTTTTATTTTGTGTATGTTGTTATTCAATTTGTAATAATTGTATTTTTTCCGCATTGATGACCTGCGAGTCATCTCTCAGTAAGTGTAAGGACCTGCGTGTCCGCTTAAAATAATTTAAGTATTTCATACCCCTAGACCCCCTCACATTCATGTGAGTAAATTTGTAATTAAAAGACAGACGCCCAGAAGAGGTGTCTCCGAACAGGCTTCCTCGAAGAGGTTTCGACGAAGAGGCATCCCCGAAGAGGTGTCGACAAAGAGGTATTTGAGAACTCCTTCGAGAGGAGGCGTTGTTGTTTGACAAGAGATTAGCGGTTGATGAAATATTTGATAATAGAGACAGGAGTTCACCCATAGGTTGTGGTTAGTTTATCAGATAATGATAAACTAATCGTAAGTCTCAAGATCAAGTCATGATTATATATTCATAAGTAATTAAACTTTATGAAACATTATATTAAATTTGATTTTGTGCTAATATCACAATCACTATACCTTAACAGTGATAAATCAATACATTAAAAAGTCTCAAGATAATAAATTATTCAAAACCAAATTAAATAATTTAAAATTTTAATGTAGTGTATAATATTTTTTAAATTATTTTTTTATAGGTAATTATGTCTGGTCAAATATATTATAATGGTGAGGTAATTTATACCGAGCAGGGTTTTAGCTATAGTGTACCACCTGTCAAAGTGGTAAATCTCCATGGTTGTATGACATTGGATGCAGTTCGTAATAAGATTCATAGTCGGTTAAAACTGAGTGCTGGACAAGAAATCACTTCAATTAGATACCGACATCTTCAATATCCTGAGCGTCTATGGCACAGCGACTAACCTATAGTCGATGATGAGGATTGGATGGAGGATTCTCAGTTATTCAGGAAACAGTGTATTAATGGTTTGATGGAATTATTTATTGTCATTTCTGATATTGATGTGGTGCAATCGATTACTACAGAACCATGCTTTGCGAGCTCTGTAGAAGTTGGTCCTCCACATCAGTCTTATTCATTTTATCCTCCTCATATGACTCCTATGGAAGAATGTAATGAGGAAGATCATCAAAATTTGGAAGTAAATGTAGATGACATCCCTTTGTGTGCTGATATAGTGCATGAAAGTTTATTTGAGGAAGAAGAATCTGGGGAGTCATCAGGAGATGATGTGGTTGGGAATGAACCTTATGAGGTTCCTTTGAGAGATAGACATCCACTACATCCACCAGTTAGTGGTAATCAGCCTTTAGTTTTGAGTTCCTTAGTTGGAGGAATGTCTCGTGAACAACATTTTGATTGGGATGTCATTACACCAGCTTCTGAATTCCCTAGAATTATAGGGAATAGGCCTGCATCAAATGATAATTCCATATATGTTGGGCAAGATTTCGAAATTAAACAGGTCATGAAAAATGTGATAAAGCAATACCACATTGAGCGACATTTCACATTTGTGGTTTATGAGTCAAAGAAGACCAAATATCTCATTCGTTGTGAAAAATATGGGTCAGAATGTAAATTTCGATTAAGAGAAATATTTGATAAATATTATGGATGTTGTAATATAACCAAATTAGAAGGCCCACACACTTGTCTACATCCCATCTTGGCACAAGATCACTCCTCCCTTGATGCAGAATTTATATCTACTGTTATTTGTGAGATGATACGAACAAGTCAGGATGTTCCTGTTTCCCTTGTTCAGGAAAGAATTCAACAGTTGTATAACTATAAGATATTATACAACAAAGCTTGGAATGAAAAACAGAAATCCATTGTAAAAGTGTATGGTGATTGGGATGAGTCTTATGAAATTTTACCACAGCTTATGGAATTGTTGTCTCTTAATAATCAGATTGTTTATCAATTGGACAGTGTTGAGTATGTATCCCAAAATCATCGATTTGATCGGTCAAAGGTGAAGTTTAATAGGATTTTTTGGGCATTCAGACCGTGCATTGCTGCATTTCCCTATTGTAAACAATTTATTCAGGTAGATGGCACATTCCATTATGGAAAGTATACAGGTGTTCTACTCATTGCTACCACACAGGATGGTAATTGCACTCCTCTTCCACTTTCTTTTGCTGTTGTTGAAAAAGAAAATTTTGAATGCTGGAGCTGGTTCTTGGCATTTGTACGTGTTCATGTCACGCAAAAATAGGGCGTGTGTTGATATCTGATTGTCATCGAGCGATTATAGAGGTTGTGAGTAGTTATGGGGTTTCTTGGACTGAGTCGAATGCTTATCACCATTATTGCATTAGACATATTGCAAGTAATGTGCATAAGAAGTTTAGAGATGAGGCCATAAAGAAGGCGATCCTCAAATTGGGTATGGTTTTCTAAACTTTCTTTTTTTAACAAAATTTAATATCCATTTTAATACATTATTATCTTATGGTTTCAGCATATGAACCCCAACAAGAAAGGTTTGATCGACGTCTTGAAGAGATCTGAACAGTTAATGAGGAGGTATATGAATATATGATGCAAATTTCAAAGGAAAAATGGTCATTATCATATGATGGCGGCATGAGATATGGGCATATGACCACTAATATAGTGGAGTGCATAAATGGGGTCCTCAAGGGTGTGCGCAAACTCCCAATCACAGGGTTAGTGAAAGAGACATTTTTTAGATGTGTTCACTACTTTGTTGATCGGTCCCCAAAAGGCCACCCAGAGGGGGAGATGACTATTACGTTGTAGGATTTGGCCATTATGTTGGGACTCCCTATCGACGGACATGCTTTGACAGGCCGAGTTCCATCAGATTTGCCTGAGCTTGTTCATAGACTTATGGGCATAGAGGTCCAGGATGATGGCAGGACCATCATCGGTGATAGATTGCAGATGCCTTGGTTAGACCAGCACTTCACACATTTACCAGATGATGTTGATGACGTCACCGTGCTGCGATTTACACACGTATATATTTTGAGGCTGATTGATGGCACGCTTTTTGTTGACCACTCTACTACTTTTGTGCACCTAATGTATCTATCTTTTTTGGAGGATTTGGACAAGGCAGGCCGATATAGTTGGGGGTCTTCCTGCCTAGAATATACATACAGGGCCCTATGCAGCGCATGTTGCATCGATAAGATGCAGATCACAGGATGCATGTTTCTTCTACAGATGTGGGTATGGGAGCACATACCTCGTTTAGCTCCACATGCCTGTGCGCCATTACCCGTAGATATTGTAGCAGAGGCTCCATGTGGACATTGGTATGTTATTAATTCCTTCTAATATCTATCTTAATTGTATAAGATTCTTTTATGAAATGTAAAAATAAAAATGTTATCTATAGGTGGAGTCAGGTGCATCGACATTCAGATTCTCCCAGACATGAGGTTCACGCCTACAGACTTATGTTAGACAGCATTCGACTAGACGATGTAAGTGATTATTATTTATATTGTTAAATATTTACTCTTTATTGTACATCTATTCATTTATTAATTGATTATTCATTTTTTCTTTCAGATTACATGGATGTCATATACAAATGATATCCTTAAGAGTCTGCCCCCATACTGTACAGTGATGCTTGATATCGTCTCCTGCATGGTTCCACTGATTCATTTTCATATAGTCGAGTGGCATCAGACAAATAGGTTTATGAGACAGTTTGGATTCCTTCAACCAGTTCCTGACCCGCCCAGTCAGTTGGATTCATTGCATTCCCTGAAGATGTCAGGGAAGAGAGATTTTGATTGGAGGAGATACCATGCCAGATATTTTGCGTTATGGGATAGACGACGGGAGTCCCAGTTGCGAGGGGCAGGGACAGTATGTTTTCATTTTATGGATCAGATGGATTATGCAGGCCGGTACATCAGGTCCCCAGTCAGATTTCTGACACGGCACGGACGGGGCTTCCATGACTTAGTATGCATTCTTCCTTTCATTGTTCAACAAATTTTTTATTCATATTAGTTAACAACAGAATTTTTTTTCGCATGATGCTCGTATTTGTCATCTACTTCATATGTATGATCCAATGGAGAGAGCTGCCTTTGACCCATCATATTTTCACACCCTTGTACGACAGATGCTACCATCGATGGATGAGATTTATCATGGAATTTTCTTTGATCCACCACCTGCTGCGGAGGCCGCAGAGCCTGCTGAGCCTCACATAGATGTACATGGGGGTGACGACCCTGTTATGGATGTTGTTTTT
The DNA here is from genome assembly GCA_963277665.1 of Viscum album. NCBI lineage: Eukaryota > Viridiplantae > Streptophyta > Magnoliopsida > Santalales > Viscaceae > Viscum > Viscum album. The sequence continues at coordinate 370,887,164 of OY728146.1, forward strand.
CCACAGGAGGAGGCTTCTCAGCTTGCTCGGCCACATGATATTGTTCCACTAGAGGAGGGTGTTCAGCATGATCAGTCAGATGCTCCTCCAGCTTCTCAGACACAACCACAGGTACTTATAGACGATGACTGGATTGAGTTCGATGTTTTATTACAGTCATCCACAGCAGAGCAGCCATCTACTTCCTATGTTGGTGAGAGTTTCAGCCAGCTTCCACTATACTTAGATGCGGGCCAGGGTACAGGCGGTGAGATTGTACATCCACCGCCTGTCACACAGGAGGATGTGGAGGTGGCTATCAATGAGGATACGCAGCGTACACCAGAGCACAGACATAGACAGACACGGCGTGGACGCATCCAGTATACGCCTGGTTGTGGGGTAGAGGAGCATCCACGCCAGAGGCATAGATTAGGTTGACATTTGATTTATGATAAATTTTCTGTGTGTATTACTATTATCTAGACTTCTATTCTATTTTTAATAAGTGTATTACTGTTATCAAATTATCTATCAATGTATATATATGTGTGTGTGTATAATAAATAATATGATTAAATTAAATGGTAAATATTAATTATATTAATTATTTCGAAATCAAATAGATTCTGGATGAAAAGATGCGTGAACTTGAAGAAATCTTGAAAAATATTATTAATCTCAATGATTTAAAATTAGATGTAAAATCCTAGAATATCATGGAACACGATTATTTGTTTACAAAAAATAAATTGCATGAAGAAGAATTTGAATGAATAATGGATATTTGTGAAGAGTAGATGATTATGATTGAAGATCAGAATAACTACAATATGAATTAGAAGTTCATTTGTCCAATTTTGAGAAGATACATATTCAGACTTTATAAAAGGAAAAAATTTCTACTGGTACGCAATCTAAAGAGTGAGATTATTGAGTATGCATCTCAAAACTTAGTTTTATAGTAAGTAAAGGACGAATGAAAGAGGTAAAAGAGGATGATTAAACTATTACCCATTAAAATATAAAACATCACCATCTAATTATTCATAGGTATTATAAAGACCTACATTATAAATAATTTCATTCGGTTTATAGTTGATAAACTTACAATGCTTTCTTACTTCATTACTATTTGAGAGTATTTCACACTCTATCAATATACCAATATATAAATAAAGAGGTAAGTTTACATGGATTAAATCTTTATATTATATCTAATAGAGACCCAAGGATCTCTATGATGTTTTTGGGAATTATTTAACAAGGATTGGATACAAAAATGAGATTTGAACTACTAACCACACTAAAACTAATAGTAAGTCTAAAAGGATCATTCATAGGCTTGTAGATCAGCTAATATATTTCTTGATCTATTTCAAGAGATATTGTGATCAACAACATTTATTAGTGGAATTCATATATAATAACAGTTTCCACTTTAGAATACAAATGGAACCATATGAGGATCTTTATAGAAATAGATGTATAACAACAACATGTTGAGATGATGTGAGTGAAATATGCTAAGATTATATCTTTCCCAATATATGTTAGAGAATACTCAAGTCATTCTATTAATAATTATCTAATGAATATCTATTATTCATGAATATTTATTAATAATTATTAACATTATTTCAATATTTTCTATTATTTAATTGATATTTATTAATATTTCTAAATTTTTACTTTAAGTGTATTAGTTTATAAATTTATAGTTATACATTTTGAGGAGCATTTGAGCTCTCTGTAAGATGCGTGAACCGCATTCACATATCCCTCCTCTCGGGAGGATGCGTGAACGGGGTTCACGCTTCTTCAGTGGGGTCTGGGATGCGTGAACGCCGTTCACGCATCCCAGACCCAGTTTTAAAAATATCGGAACCCTAATCCCCTATCCTAAATTATTTTTTTCGTAAAACCCATAAAAAAACCCCCTACAGCCTCCTCCACACCCTGACACGGATAATTTTTTTTTCTGGGTTTTTGGAAAAAAAATTGCCTAAAAGGGATAGGGCTTGCTGTATTTTTAAAACTGGGTCTGAGATGCGTGAACATTATTCACGCATCCCTGATCCCGGGAAGATGCGTGAACGGGGTTCACGCATCATGCAGAAAGTTTTTTAATAGTTAAAATTTTTTATTTTTATTTTTCTTGTTTTGTTTTGTTTATATATATATATAGAAAACAAAAAAATTAGCAGAATTTATCCGCTATTTAAAATCCAGCAGCACTGCCATTACAGCAGTCTGGATTCTGACAGAAACTCTCACCCAGGACTCCCTTTTATTAGAGGGCTTTCCTTGAAAATTATTCTGCATTTTCAATGTGGGATACAGGTTCTTCCAAATCTACACAGTACATTCTGTATTTTCGATGTGAGATTCTGTTTCAAGTACGTGACTTTGAAAGAGTATAAAATATAGACTATAAGACTAATATAAATGAAATTTAAAACATTGATTAAAAATATAAGAAATAGTTGAAAACAAAAAAAAATCATAAAAAATGTTGATCAAAAATAAATTATAACCACTCAAAACCATCAAATTGAAACTTAAAAATGTTCTACGTATTTCAAGTATGTGAATTTAAAAGACTATAAAATATAAACTATAACACTAATATAAATGAAATTTTAAAAACTGATTAAACATATAAGAAATAGTGGAAAACAAAAATAATTTCATAAAAAATGTTGATAAATAATAATTTATAAGCTTTCAAAGCCACCAACATGAAACTTAAAAATGTTTCAAATACGTATCTTTGAAAGACTATAAAATAAAAAATATAAGACAAATATGAATGAAACTTAAAACATGGATTAAATATATAATAAATGGTTGAAAATAAAAATAATTTCATAAAAAATGTTGATGAAAAATAATTTATGAGCTTTCAAAACCACCAACTTGAAACTTAAAAACATTTTAAACACGTGGCTTTGAAAACCTATAAAATAAAAACTATAAGACCAATATAAATGAAAATTAAAACACGGATTAAACATATAAGAAATAGTTAATGATTAATTAGTTAATTAGAAATATAATTATTAATTAGTTAATAATTAGTTAATTAGTAGTATCATTATTAATTATAGAATAATTAATTAGTTAATTTGTAATATAATTATTAATTACACAATAATTAATTAGTTAATTAGTAATATAATTATTAATTATACAATAATTAAATATTTAGAAAGTAATATAATTATTAATTATATAATAATTCATTAGTTAATTAGTAAATTAGTAATATGATAAATAATTATAATTATTCATTATAATTATTAGTTATTAATTATTAAAAATTAATTATATAATAATAAATTAGTTAATTAGTAATATAATTATTAATTATATAATGATTAACTAATTAATTATTATATAATTAATTTTTAATAATAATAAAATAGTTAATGATTAACTAGTTAATTAGCAATATAAGTATTAATTATTTAATAATTAGTTAATTAGTAATATCGTTATTAATTATATAATAATTAATTAGTTAATTTGTAATATAATTATTAATTACATAATAATTAATTAGTTAATTAGTAATATAATTATTAATTATATAATAATTAAGTATTTATTAAGTAATATAATTATTAATTATATAATAATTCATTAGTTAATTAGTAAATTAGTAATATAATAAATAATTATAATTATTCATTACAATTATTAGTTTTTAATTATTAATTATTAATTATATAATAATTAATTTGTTAATTAGTAATATAATTATTAATTATATAATAAATATTTAGTTAATTAGTAATGTAATTATTAATTATAATTATTAATATAATTAATAATGATAATTACTAATATAATTATTAATTATAATTAGTAATAATTAATTATATGATAATTAATTAGTTAATTAGTAATATAAGTATTAATTATACAATAATCAATTAATAATATAATTATTAATTATAATTATTAATTATAATTATTAATTATAAATATTAATTAGTATATAATTAATAATTAGTATATAATTAATAATTAATATTTATAATTATAATTATAATTAATAATTATATTAGTAATTATATTATTAATTAATTATTATATAATTAATACTTATATTACTAATAAACTAATTAATTATTATATAATTAATAATTACTAATTATAATTAATAATTATATTAGTAATTATAATTCATAATTATATTACTAATTATAATTAATAATTATATTAATAATTAACTAATTCTTTATTATATAATTAATAATTATATTACTAATTAACAAATTAATTATTATATAATTAATAATTAATAATTAAAAATTAAAAATTATAATGAATAATTATATTACAAATTAAGTAATTAATTATTATATGATTAATAATTAAAAATTATAATTAGTAATTATATTACTAATTATAATTAATAATTATATTACTAATTATAATTAATAATTATATTACTAATTATAATTAATAATTATATTACTAATTAACTAATTAATTAGTATATAATTAATAATTAATAATTATAATTAGTAATTATAATTAATAATTATATTATTAATTAATTATTTTATAATTAATACTTATATTAATAATTAACTAATTAATAATTATATAATTGATAATTAATAATTAATAATTAATAACTAATAATTATAATGAATAATTATAATAAATAATTATAATTACAAATTATATTAAAAATTAATTAATTATTTCTTTATTTATTTTTAATTAATAATTATATTACATAATAACTAATTTATTATCATATAATAAGTTATATTACTAATTAACTAATTAATAAATAACTAATTAACTAATTATTAACTAATTAATAATTACAAATTAACTAATTAATAACTAATTAATAATTATATTACTAATTAACTAGTTAATAAATAACTATTTCTTATATGTTTAGTCCCTGTTTTAATTTTCATTTATATTGGTATTATAGTTTTTATTTTATTGGTTTTCAAAGCCACGTACTTGAAATGTTTTTAGGTTTCAAGTTGGTGGTTTTAAAAGATTATAAATTATATTTCATCAACATTTTTTACGAAATTCTTTTTATTTTCAACTATTTCTTATATGTTTAATTCATGTTTTAAGTTTCATTCATATTGGTCTTATAGTTTTTATTTTATTGTCTTTCAAAGACACGTATTTGAAACATTTTTAAGTTTCAAGTTGGTATCTTTGAAAGCTTATAAATTATTATTCATCAACATTTTTTACAAAATTATTTTTATTTTCAACGATTTATTATAGGTTTAATCCATGTTTTAAGTTTAATTTATATTGGTCCTAGATTTTGTATTTTATAGTCTTTCAAAGTGACGTACTTGAAACAGAATCCCACATCGGAAATGCAGAATGTTTTGTGCAGGGAAGATAGCAGTTGAGTCCCACATCGAAAATGATGAATGATTTCTAGGGCTAGTCCTCTTATAAAAGAGACCCATGGGTGAGGGTGTCTGTCAGAATCCAGACTACTGTAACGGCAGAACTGCTGGATATTAAATAGCAGATAAATTCTGCTGAAATTTTTTGTTATGTATATATATATATATATAAACAAAACAAAACAAAATAAAATTAAAAATTTTAAAAATACAAAAAAAAATCTTTCTGTAGGATGCGTGAACGGGGTTCACATATCTCGCTCGGATTGAAGATGCATGAACCCCGTTCACGCATCTTCCTGGGATTGGGGATGTGTGAATGGGGTTTACGCATCTCGGACCCAGTTTTAAAAATACCGCAAGCCCTATCCCTTTTAGGCAAAAAAAAGTTTCCAAAAACCCAGAAAAAAAAATTATCCCCCTGACACCAAACCGCGCTAAATCATTGTTCCCAGTCTCCTCTGTGACACTCGGCCACCGCCATTTCGATTCCCTATGGTGTGACGTAATCCCTTTTCTCCTATAAATCCCCTCGGACCGACCCTGCGTGCACTGGTCATGGTCTCGCGACCTCTTCTAGCCGATCACCACCCGGATTGGATCCAAACGGGTATGGACCCACCCAAAACTAGTCAAAACAGATCTGTCACACCCAAAACCGCCCTGTAAAGGGTCTTCTTGACCCGCAAAGGCCCTGGGCTGGATCTTCCCTACTCAAATCAGGCCTGTGTGGGTCTGGACCGACTTACAATGGGACTTAGTGGGTCTGTTGGGGCTCGGGATAATTTAATTCGACTGAAAAATTAATTTATTAATTTATTGGTTTAAAATAATAATGATTTTATTATTTTAAAATAATTAATTTAATTTTGGAATTAAATTAAATTAATTTATTAATTTAATTTTTGGAAGAAAAAATAATTTAATTTATGGACTAAAGAAAATAAATTATTTTAATTGTACATTTCATTTAATTTGTATTTATGCCCTTGAATTTAAATTTATTGCATTTAATTTTATCGAACATTTATTTTTCATACTGACTGGTCTTAAAAAATTGACCAAACCTATGTATGTTTTAATTTATTTAAATATTTATTACAACTATGTGTGATTAATGTAATTAATTATTTAAATAATATGGTATGCACATTTTCTTTTTTCTCATTTAATATGTATAAAGGTCTATGCGGCCAAATAAAAGTGATTTATCTGTATTTCTCACTCTCGAGACCCCCTTGTCTACATGTGAGTATTTTTGTACTATAAAGAGGATTGTGTAAGATGAAGACAATGACAAGTCAAGGTGAAATCCATATGAGAAGTGGACACACTGGATAGGGGATGAGAAGTATTAAGAGTCGAGACATGACTCAAGTATGATGCCCCTAGGTCATGGTTGATCCAATGAGTTTAAATGGATCAATCGTTATTAGATGCTCAAGACTAGTCATGTATTTTATTTCCTTTATAATTTGTTTCACTACTACAAATTGGGGCTTTAACAGCACTTGTTAATGGGTTTTATCAATGCTTAAAAAGCATTGATATTTCGAGCGATGTTAAAAGGGGGGTTTTTAATAATGCTAAAAAATGATGATAAAGGTACCCTTTAACAGAGATTTTTTAGCTTTATTAAAGGGTGCATTTAACAATGTTTTTTTATTATTGTTAAAGGTTGGATTTTAACAATGCTAAAAAAAGTTCTGTTAAAAAATATGGAAATTTTTTTAATTTTTCACGCACCCCTGACACCCACCCTTATCAGCGCTTACAACCCCCTTTTTCAGCACTTTCCACTACCCATTCACCATCACACACCCCACCCCCCTTCCTCAGTGCTATAAGGCTACCCCAAATTCATGCACACACTTAGATTTGATACTTGGACCTCACTTATGCGACTGAAGATCTTTACCACTATGTCATTCATGTTTTGTTGTATATTGAATGACATCCTTATTTATTTGTATATATTTTGAAATTTGTGATATATATATATATAATTATATTTATTTAAATATATTATATATTAATATTAATTTATATATATTAGAATATAAATATATATATATATAAGAACATAAATGTATATGTGTGTGTGTGTGTGTTTATTAATACACACATATGCATATATAAAAACTATATATACATATTATTGAATTTTTATAAGGTAAAAAAATGAATAATTTTTTACTTTAAATAAAATGAATAATAAATATTCATTTTATGTATTTAAAAATACATTTTTATGTAAATATGTTGATATATGTATTTATACAAGTGGTTTATTATAAGTAAATATAACAAAATATGCATATATTTAATTATAAATAAAAAAATTGTGAAAAATGATAAAATTAAAACCATAATATCAATATGAACGTAATCCCTGGGAATAAATTCAGTCCCCATTGAACACGGGCAAAAAGTCCCCCGTAAACGAGGATGAAATTCCATCGAATGTTAAAAAATGGGGTAGCTCGAAAAAAAACTTAGTTTTAGAGGCCTTCGAGGCCTCTTTTGACCTCGAAAAAATAGTTATCAAGGTCTTCCTAGTCAACACGGTGTAGAGCTCATCAAAATCTTTGAATTGATATGTGGTAGAGCCCAAACGAACACCCAGATCAATGTTATGGTCATATGAAGTTCGAGTTACATTTTTAACTTATTTTAGATCTTTTATTAATTATTTTATTTTTTTATTTTCAAGTTGTTATTAAATGACAATTAATATATAATAATTTTAAAATTATTAATAAAAAATAATTATTATTTTATAATCCATTTTCACTAAATAACTTATATATTAAGTGTAAATGTTTATTTAGCCTTATCTAAAACATGTTTAAAAAATATATATTATATTTATATAAATATAAATATATTTATATATTTATATATTTATATATTAATATATTAATATATATTTTTCAATTAATTTTTTTTGAAATATACCATTTATTAGTGCTTTTTTACAACCACTGATAAAGACCCCCTTTAACAATGTTTTTTTACCAGCACTGATAAAGAGAGGGTCTTGATAAAGAGAAGGTCTTTATCAGTGTTTTTTTACAAGCACATATAAAGGAGGGGCCTTTATCAACACTTGTAAAAAAGTGATGATAAAGGGGGGGTCCTTTATCAACACTTTTTTAGCACTGTTAAAGACCCCCTTTAACCGCGCTAAAAAAATCACTCTTAAAGACCCCCTATCAATGCTTTTTTTAGTGATAATAAAGGGGGTATTTAACAGTGATTTTAGATAGTGCTATTAAATCCCTAGCACTGGATAAACCTAGTTTTATAGTAGTGTTTATTATTTTATGCATGTGTATTTTTTCAATGAGAACATATAAAATAATAAATAAATAGTGCATAAAGAAGCGATGAATGTATTCTATTAATGTTAAGTTGTGAGTGTGAAAACATAGTATGATCATAATTAATAGAAAATGATTACATTCATATAAAAAATAATAAAATCCTCAAAGAAATATTAAGTCACAAATGTCTTCTAGCATTTTAATTTGAACAAAATCGGGTGTATGTGGTGCTCTTCAGCTAAAGTTGAGGGTGCCTCCTACCACCGGGGAGTTATTTTGAGAGTGATGGGTCGATTTAACTAAAGTTGTCAGAAAATAAGTATCTAAATCTAGCTTTTTTAACTTTATAGGCAAACATTGAGTAAATCATTTTATAATTTTAGAAGTTGGGACTTCACGCAACAAATCAAGGTGCAATGAGCGAACATGGTTGGATAATCAAACACCTACCTAGAAACTCTCCAAGTAGTGGCACAGAAAAAACTTATACACTATGAGGGGAGGTTCAAGGATACTTTCCACTAGAATAATCATGCAATATAATATTCTAATTCTAGTACAGAAGGAATCTAGAGTTCAATAAAATAATAGGATACATTTAATTATTTAATAAATCGGTAACGTGTAATTGATAATTAAGATAAAATTACTAATATTCTATCATTTACTTTTGTATAAAAATGACAAGTAATACCAATATATATACTATGATTAATTTTGGACAAATTACATGTCCTATAAAACATGAATTTTAAAGAGTAGTACATGAGCTTTCATAAATTACTATGACATAGAAAATTCAAGGTGTCGGAGTCCTCAATACCTGTTGAGCCATCTTAGGAAGTGAGGGTGAGAAAAATGCTTACTGGAGACTCATGTATGAAACATGTGGTGGTTATTTCATAATTATATCTGTTGACCACAGAAAACGCGTTCCCAAAATTTTCCAAATGCTTCCATACACGAACCAAGATCGTATTCCATTTCACAAGCTTCGATTTGGTAGGTCGCAAGGCCCGAACGGAGCTACGGATTAGGAGTTATGGACATTTGAAGTTGGGCTAGAAATCTGGTTCACGAAGCCCATTCGCGAAGCCCCCTCCGTGATCGCAGAGCGCCGCCGCGAAGTAATGAGGTGAGAGGCTCCGCAAACCCGTCTGACGTTTGCGACGCGCCGCGAAGACCCACCACGAAGCAGAGGAGGCGGTAATGCTCCGCAAACGCCCTGACGTTCGCAAGCCCACCGCGAAGCCCCAGAGGCGGGAACGCTCCGTGAACGCGGTTGACCTTCGCGACCCGCCGCGAAGAAACCGTCGCCCCTTCAAGCCGCGTGAGCTCTGCTTCGCGGCGCCCCTGCCTATAAATACCCAGCTCACCCCCCTTCTCCTGGGGGGGGACGGCCAGGGCCACTTCGCCCCTTGGGCGGCCGAGCGGAGCTCCGCATTACGGCTCCGCGAGGCCATGCTCCGTGAGTAGCTTCTTTCTCGTTGCTGCTCCACGAGCCAAGGCTCCGTGAGTCCATGCTCCGCGAGCCTATGCTCCGCAATGCTGCTCCACGAGACCAAGCTTCGTGAGAGCCCTTCGCTCCGTGAGAGCCCTTTGCTCTGCGAGACCCCTTTGCTCTGCGAGACCCCTTTGCTCCGTGAGAGACCATTGCTCCGTGAGGCCATGCTCCGCGAAGCTACTTCACGAAGACCTATCCTTTGTGAGGATCCTACCTTTGCGCCCACCGGTCCATACCGCGGGGGCTACGCCCCCGCACCCCCGCTCGGGGTCAGTGCCGGGCTGCGGTCCTGGCCCTCCGGGCTAGTCCCTTCACTGCCGTCACAGACCCCCATGAAAAATGGAGAGTCGCACCGTGAACTTTTCGGGCCGGGATGCCGGGATTTTCCATTGCACCCTTATGCGCTCCCACCTTCAACCTATGGAATACCATGATTTGATACACTCCTCCACACACCATGAAACACCTTGAGTTGATGTATTCCTCTTGGTTTGTTTCCTATGTCGTGAGTTGAGGTTCTCATCATCAATTCCCTGAGTACCTTGGGTCGAACCATTCCTCAGGCAACTCCTCCAAACCCAATCACTTGGCTCCTATGCCAGGTTGAACCAGAAAGGGTCGCCCTTGCATAATTCCCAACACAAACCATTTCTAGGCATCTTCTGCCTAATAGTCCTATCTACATGACTATAAACTGTAGTACACCCTATCTAACAAATGATAGGATGCCTCTTTCACTATACGAGAGATGCCTTATGCTCCTAGCATGAGATGCCAATAGTCCTACCTACATGACTCTAAACTGTAGTATTCTCCCTATCTAACAAATGATAGGATGCCCCTTGCTCCAAGCAAGAGATGCCTTATGCTCCTAGCATGAGATGCCAATATTCCTACCTACATGACTCTAAACTGTAGTATTCTCCCTATCTAACAAATGATAGGATGCCCCTTGCTCCAAGCAAGAGATGTCTTATGCTCCTAGCATGAGATGCCAACAGTCCTACCTACATGACTCTAAACTGTAGTATTCTCCCTATGTTCCACACATAGGATTTCTTTTTCCCTATACGAGAGATGCCTTATGCTCCAAGCATGAGATGCCAATAGTCCTATCTACAAGACTCTAAAATATAGTACACCCTATGTGCCAATCATAGGATGCCTCTTGTTCCAAATAAGAGATGCCTTGTGCTCCAAGCATAAGATGCCTAATGCCATGATTACAGTGACCTGATTCCAATGCCCCTTGGCATTATCCCACTTGTGCACCAGTGCATAGGTGAAGGCCTCAATTCACCAATGGGTTGGGATTCCCTCATAGCCAGACATGAGGAAGACATTACAGGCAGCATCTTTGCGTAAGCCCCATTCACCATTGCCGCTCCATAGCGGCATCCGGGCAGCTCCTTGCATAAGCCCAATTCACCATTGCCGCTCCATAGCGGCATCCGGGCAGCTCCTTGCATAAGCCCCATTCACCATTGCCGCTCCATAGCGGCATCCGGGCAGCTCCTTGCATAAGCCTCATTCACCGTTGCCGCTCCATAGCGGCATCCGGGCAGCTCCTTGCATAAGCCTCATTCACCATTGCCGCTCCATAGTGGCATCCAGGCAACTCCTTGCATAAGCCCCATTCACCGTTTCCGCTCCATTGCGGCACCCGGGCATCTTCCTAGAGTAAGCCTCATTCACCATTGCCTCTCCATATCGGCACCCGGGCAGCTTCCTAGCGTAAGCCCCATTCACTATTTCCGCTCCATTACAGCATCCGGGTAGCATCTTTGCGTAAGCCCCATCCACTATTGTCACTCCTTTTCAGCGGTAAGCCATTGAAATCCCTATGCAGCGGTAATCCGTTGACAACCCTATCCAGCGGTAAGCTGTTGTGATCCTATCCAATGGTAAGCCATTGCAACCCCATTCAGCGGAAAGCTGTTGACATCCTCATCCAGCAGTAATCCGTTGTGATCCTATTCAGCGGTAATCCGTTGAAATCCTCATCCAGCGGTAAGCCGTTACATCCTCATCCAGCGGTAAGCCGTTGTGATCCTACTCAGTGGTAATCCGTTGACATCCTCATCCAGCGGTAAGTCGTTGCAACCCCATGCAGCAGAAAGCCATTGACATCCTCATCCAGTGGTAAGCCGTTGCCACCCCATCCAGCGGTAAGCTGTTATGACCCATTCTAGCGGTAAGCCATTGAAACCCACAATCAGCGGTAAGCCGTCATCAGAAGAACTACGTGGACTTTGATTCCCTGCCACAGGGATACGTAGGAAGCCTCTTCAAGGCTCAAGCCCGAAATCATCGTCATTCTTTTCTTCGGGCCTCCGTCCTGGAGTAAGTCCCAGCACCATGGTCCACCTAACGCGTAATCCCCTCTTCACTTCTCACGAACGCACCCTTTGCGACGTGGTCATCAGGTCCTTGCTGCCTCTTGTTTCTCACACCGAGCATGACTCACGTGGGCTTAGAGTAAGCATCGGCCATGGAAATTCCTTCGTCCAGCATGACGTTAAACTGTATATCCTCGTCCAGCATGACGTTAAACTGTATGCCCTCATCCAGCATGACGTTAAACTGTATGCCCTCGTCCAGCATGACGTTAAACTGTATGCCCTCATCCAGCATGACGTTAAATTGTATACCCTTGTCTAGAACGACGTTAAACTGTATGCCCTTATCCCGCATGACATTAAATTGCACACCCATTTGAACTACGAGGTCTTTGATCCATGTTAAGGAATGGTACGTAGGAAGCCTCCCCGAGGTTCAAGCCCATCTCTCATTGGACCAAGGTCCACCTTTACGTCGGTTCGCTGACGACTTCCATCATTTGAACTACGATGTCTTTGATCCATGTCATGGCATGGTATGTAGGAAGCCTCCCTGAGGTTCAATCCCACCCATCATTTATTCACGTCGAGTTCATCCTCGTCCCGCATGACGTTAAACTGCATTCCAGTCTGACGGCAAGCCGTTGTGACCAACCCAAACTACGAGGACTTTGATCCATGTCAAGGAATGGTACATAGGAAGCCTCCCAGAGGTTCAAGCCCATCTCCCATCGGACCAAGGTCCCTCATTCATGTTGGTTCTCCGACACCCACCGCCATTCCTGAACTATGAGGTCTTTGATCCATGTCAAGGCATGGTACGTAGGAAGCCTCACGAGGTTCAAGCCCACCACAAGTGGACCCCCAGGTTCACCTTCACGTCAGTTCACCGATGAAGCCCATTTGAACTACGGGGACTTTGATCCATGTCAAGGCACGGTATATAGGAAGCCTCCATGAGGTTCAAGCCCACCTCTTGTCGTTTATTCACGTCAGGGTTCATCTTCATCCCGCACGACGTTAAAATGCATTCCGGTCCAGCGGCAAGTCGTTGTGACCAACCTGAACTACATGGTCTTTGATCCATGTCAAGGCATGGTACGTAGGAAGCCTCCCAGAGTTCAATCCCACCACCTGTTGGTCACTCCGACCTTCTTCACGTCAGGTCACCAGCACCTGGGCAGCCTAGTGTGTAAGCCCCACACCATCCGGACCAAGGTCCTCACTCGCATCGGTTCGTTGACACACCATTATGAACTACGTGGTCTTTGATCCATGTCAAGGCATGGTACGTAGGAAGCCTCCATAAGGTTCAAGCCCATCACCCGGTCGTTCCGAACTCCTTCACGTCAGTTCGCTGACAATACCCATCGGACCAAGGTCCACATTCACATTGGTTCGCTGACGATGCCCATCGGGCCAAGGTCCACCTTCACGTCGGTTCACCGGCACTATCCCGAACTACGTGGACTTTGATTCCCTACCACGGGGATACGTAGGAGGTCTCTTCGAGGCTCAAGCCCAACTTTACCATTGCCCTTGCGATGGTCCTATTTCATTCCCCCTCCACTTCATTAAACTCTCCATCACCCATCCTGATTCTCACCCAGGCCGCCACATCCCGGTGGGATCATGCCATCCACCTCCTTGCTTCTCCTAGCAGTACATGGGCCGCTATCCACGTGTAAGCCCCAACATGTCTCTGGGTCATTGTTCTCTGTGTACACCCCGATTCATCACCCCTTCGAACTACATGGGTTTTGATCCCTGTCCTCTACACAGGGTACATAGGAAACCTTCAAGAGGTTCAATCCCAACCAATGGTAATCCATGGTGTACCCCATCCTGGGGTGCACTTCCCCTAATCCACCCTCAGTGGTGTTCAGATCAGCCATTATAGTGTGACATTCCCCCTCCTAGGAGCGCACCACCTTGGATCCGTCCTCATTGGGCATCCTAATCTATCCATATTCTAGGTATTCCCCCCTTGGGATGTACCAATCTGATCCGTCTATATGGGACATTCTGATAACCCTCATACCGTCTCCGCAAGACGTTAAACTCGCGGCCTACCTCATGATAAACATGAGATTCCTGAGGAAAACCTTGGATGACATGCCTTTGGAATAACCGTCTCCGCAAGATGTTAAACTCACGGCCTACCTCGTGATAAACATGAGATTCCTGAGGAAAACCTCGGATGACATGCCTTTGGCGTAACCGTCTCCGTAAGACGTTAAACTCACGGCCTACCTCATGGTAAACATGAGATTCCTGAGGAAAACCTTGGATGACACACCTTTGGCGTAATCATCTCCGTAAGACGTTAAACTCACGGAATACCCTGTGTTAAACATGGGAATCTGAGGAAACCCTCAGATACATGCCTCAGGTTCTACACCCTTGAGATGCCCTCTTATGAGGAAGAATATAGGTTCCCCTATGTCCAAGCACTCAGAGATGCCCCGACATACCTGATGTTTCCATCTACTCTGACCGAAGGTTGCTACCATGTCAAGACCCTATGGAAAGTCTTGACGGAAGTAGTGTAATTAACCGGCGTCCATGAAGATATGGCACCGGGAATGAGATTCACAAACAACGTCTTAAATCTATGAGGGAGACCCAGACTAGGTGATGAGTTCTGAGGAGGAATCCACGGAAGGAAGTATCGACATCCCATCATCCCGTTTCGATCAAGGAGCAGACGTCCCTGAACAAGGAGCAAATGTCGCCCGCCTTTGGAAAGCGGGAATGCGGGGCAACAACAGCGCATCCTCCACAGACGAATGCGCGTGCCCCAGCGAAAGCGTCGGAAACAATATCATCAACATTTTATGTGTGTTGTGAATACTACATATGGACTTGGATGATTACACATGATGTCTCGTCTCCAAGAATCTTGTGAGGAGAAAGTGAAGTAAGATTTGAATGGGTGACCTTTGAACTGGATATGTGTAAATTAAAAGATGAATCATGATTTTTCAATATATCCCATTCTAATATTATTTTTATCTACTTTCTCCAGTTTATTTTAAGATTATAAATAAATTATTATGTATAAAACACTTCATTAACTTTAGGTAAAATTTTACTAAGTATATAAGAACTTAAATAACTTATAATCTTTAGTTCTTATGGTGAAAAATTTGAAATACAAGGTGAAAACATCAATGGAATGTTTGACACCAAAGACACCTTTTCAATATCTTTCAATAAAAGGAGGTTTTTTATCATACATGAGGTTATTTTCTTCTCATGTCATGAAATAAATCTATGTAAGTTTAAATGCAATGAACTAAATTGTAGAAGAAAGTACTCACTTATTCTTCAGGTATATTCATCAAATACAAGTAATGTTTCTATTTTTACTCTTGGATATTGAATACAATATGTATATCACATATTTTTATTTAAATATAGTAACCAAGTAAGAAAAGAAAAGTTACAATAAGTAAGGTGTTTTCTCTAAGAAATTGAGCAAGGGTGATTCCTAAGTCAGTGGAGAGAAGTACACAACTTCCAATTGTCAAGTTAATGATTTTAATGGAAATTAAGTATAACCAAAACATTTATATCATGTGTCCATTGGACACAAGGATACATTATTCCAGTTTTAGAATTAATTTTTGTGGTCTCAAATACTCAAGTAATAGTTCAATGATACATGGATCATAGCTAATACATGATGAATATAAAATGTGAGACTTATATACCTAGTTGTGGTAAGATGATACTTTATCAAGAAAAACTAAATAGTTGTCAAGTATATACCTAGTATGGTTTTAGACTCTTTGGATTTAAAGACCTTAGGTATTATCAACACACTTGTGTACTTAGTTTTGGATAAAGAAACCTTTAGAAATAAAGGTAAGTCACAAAGCTTTTGGAATTAGATCAGCTAGAGAGTGTGAACTATTCTAAGGGTAATATAGTGGTAAATATACTTCATTGGATTCCTTTAAGTTTACTTAAGGAATGAGAAAGTTAATTATGCTATATTCATGGCCAGAAGATAGGAGTTTATTTGGGCTGTTATGTCAAAGAATATCTTGACCAAGCATATCGATCATTATAATGTAGTGTGGAGTAATTCCTAAAAGAACATTACCATATTCATATAAAAGTTATGATGCTAATAATTAGGATTTATGATGAGTCTTACATGTTAAAATTTATTAATATAATATATAATGGAGTAATTCCTAAATTCACATTTCTATATATACATCAAATTCATGATGTAAGTAAAATGAGTAACAATGTTGTAACTTATATGCATTGAAAATACTTCCATCTTTCAAGACATGCATCATAAATAAAAAAGTTATTCATAATAATATGCCAACTATAATGAAAAATGGATATCATATGAGTTATAGTATGATATAAATTCATTATTTCATAAGAACATTATGTTTGGATGTAATGAGTTTGTTAAGAATATAAATGAACCCGCATCAAGAGAAACACAAAGTGAATCTCAGTTAATATCTTAAAGTTTATATGGGATATTATTTAAATCCCTATCATATAATAGTGATAGTCAAGTTATAGACTATATTTTTATATAAAAAGGTGCACATCTCTATTTGATATAGTGGGAGAAATATTGACTTGGGTTTAGTCAATGCTAGAGATGCACAAATAGTTGACATAGGAACAAATTCCACAAGAGTATGCGAAAAGAGAATGTTCCAGACACACATATAGTGTATGAAGGTAGAAACCAAGGTGATGGTTTTATATAAACCACTACTAGTGATACATTATTCATTTAGAATAATAAATCCTATAAGAATTATATGGAAATCAACTAAGATTGACAAGATTAATTAAAATTCAATAATGAATTCCATGTATCAACGAACAGGGGATTATTATCTTGAATATTGTGGTGGGTATTCGAGTAACACTATACATGGGTGGTAAAATTGTGGTAACAATAAGGATTGATTGGTTATAACTATCCATTATACCTAAATCCATTAGAATTTTACTTGTCATAGCTACTTTATGTGATCATTTTATTAAGCATTGGATGTCAAGACCGCCAATCTTAGAAGGCGTCTATATGATGAAACCAAAAATATATGGTGACATAATAGAATTCTAATAAGGGGTTCAAGTTATTGAAATACAATTTAGTATTTAAGTAAAAAACAAGATCACATAATATTTATTAGGAATGAATTTTTGGAATGTCTCTATAAGAGGTTAGTGGGAGAGCCATTGTTTCCAAATTAAATTTGTTTGATAACATATGGAAAACAACTATTGTTCTTACAGATAATTGATACCATAATTAATCCATATCTCTAGAAATTGACCTAAATTGGTAACCTAAGTTCTAGGGAATGAGATATATTGATTTAGATCCAATGGTTTCTTGTACCTGGTTAATTATACATATACTGACAACGTATTAAAGTTGGAACAATTCGAGAGAGAATTTTTATTAGTGTCACATGGAATAAATCTCTCCAAGAAGATATGTGTGGTAAATAAGAGGAGATTAATGTGGTAAATTGAATTCTATATGCTTCTTCGATGAATAAATCACATATTCCATTCTATGTACAATAAATTATAGAACCAACATAAACTTTATGGTAATAAAATATCAGTAACATCCAAGAGAACTGCATGGGAAGCAGTCAAAACTATCTAATTGTACTTGAGGATGTATAAAGGTATATACTTGGAATGTGTAGAGGAATTGATACTAGTAATAAGGGGATAAAACTATTCTTCCTTGGGTCAACATGGTCTAATATCATAGTTAGGATAAGGTAATGATCAATACATGTTCATGCAAGCTAGTGGTATCCATATCTATAAATAATGAGTGTGTTATAGCTTCAGTGGCAGCTAAATAAGTAGTATATAATATGAAATTGTTTTTTTTAGTTCTTGTAATTATACCTAATAAGTAAAGTTTTCTTCTACTAGTACTTTCCAAGTTGTAAAGTTTTTTACAGTGGAAAAAATTGAAATAATCGGGGATATCATCTCTTGAGAAGTCTTACTCAAGGAGGTAAAGTCATATAAAGTAGAATTACCTCATTTTGGAAACATTGAAGGCCCATAAATAAATTTATGAGTCAATATAAACATGATCTTATCATGAGAGATTTAACAAGGTTGGTTAGCAAGTTGGATCTAGTGCAAGTGAGAGTGTTGTAATGGTGGGTGTCCTAGACCCAACTTGAAAAATACTTTTGATTACCATATCATGGATATAGTGAGTTATACATTATTTACATTTACCATAATGGTGTTGATATTTCTATTTCCACTATTTAAATGGGAATTTCCAAATATTAATTTTCACATCAAAATGTTATAGTAGTTCTTGGGATATAATAATAACCTTGAGATACTATGATATTAATCTTAAATATATGTTCTATAGTCTAGATATATCATATTGACCGGACACAGTTGATGTCATACTATCAGGTGTTGTAGGCTCATAATCATTTAGTCTTCTTATCATGAAGTTCTCACTTGGTGATCTCTAATAGGTGATATCATGAGTAAAAACCCATTAATAGAAACACCACATGTTTTAGGTGTCATTGGTTGTTCCTATATATGAACATGTGTATTGGTCTCCTGACTTGAGATCATTATCAATGTGTTCCATTTTATCATGTGCTTTAATTCAAGGTAAAAACCATGATAATTAAGTCATGATGAGGTATCTTGTATTGGGTGCTTCATTGGTGGCATGGCATTGGTTGAATAATCAAGATAGAATTTGTCACTTCTGAATTGAGGAAGTGATATCTCGGGATTAGTTAATCAGGATGGTAGTACCTTAATTAAATCCATGGTCATGGTAGTCAAAGATAAATCCATATAGTTATATTGAAAAATAATAAAGCAATGAAAGGATGGCGAAACAAGTGTGCATCCTGCTTTATGAGATATCTAAAGACAAAGAGATTATATTACACAATGTGTGTTCATAGATTGTTTTTCATTTCTATGACTATTACTTATCACTTTAGTTGCCTTTATGGGTTTCTAGACTCTACTCCTAGTTTGTGAATACTATTCACTACTATTGAGATAAGATCCTAGAGAGTTACACACAATAGTGTATTCAATAATCTTCCTTATTGAGGTGAATAGGTATATAGGACATGGTGAGATCCACCATGGGGTCCGAGTGTTTTCCAATTTCTATCGATCATCAAATGATAAATAAATCCATTATTATTTGAGTATAGAATAATTTGGTTGAATTTATTTATTAAAAATATTTATAAGTGTTTAAGTAAATACATGGAATAATATTATACAAACTATTTTGTCAAAAAAAAATATTATACAAACGATTATTATTTTAATATTCAAGGATTTTTTAATATTAGTAGGAATTATGATTCAAGTATGTGACTCAGGTTTATCCCGTAATATATTTAATATATATTACAAGTATGGGATAAAATATAAATTATATTTATGATGTAATTAGTTAATTATAATTATTTATATTTATTTCTTATTTAGTGGATGTTAAATATACAAGGGTCAGGGAACACTAACTGGGTATTTAGTCATCCACTATATAAGTAAATGAGGAGATTATTTCCATCAAGAAATTTCATTCTAATGGATTAAGAGATTATCTATCTTCCTACATCCTTGATAGAGAAAGAAATTGTCTAAGAAATCGATCCAAGGACGTCTTTGTGGGTCGTAGAAATAGAGTCGAGGTGATCGTCACAACATCGAAGAGATCATTGGAGATTCATGCCAGCACCTAGAATTCAACGATCAGCATTTGCACAAATTCTTGAAGCATGTGTGGATGGTTTAGAGGGGTTTGGATTTGGATCCTTTGAGCAACAATAATAAGTGATGAGCTTTAGTCGAACGCTCTGCTAAATCAAATGAGGTAACCATTTATTTAATTTTTTTTCTTTTAAATATTCACATGAGATCCTAATACCTCGGGCTTAGATCACCGACGGAAAAGAAGTTACATCACTCTAATGATGAAAATTTTAAAATCCCTGACCCACCAGATTCCATTATGCACCCTGGTACCTTTAAAATAGATGCAGTGGATGGACTATCATGCAACCTAGGGAGGTATGAAGAGCAGGGTACATGGAATGGCATCAAAGATAGTGGTTGAAGGTGACAGACAGTTTGACCTATTATCACCACCACCCTCAAGTGATCCCCACTAGGCTCTGGGAGCTGGTGGACAGGGGTGAGGATAGTTGTAGGCAATTGAGACCCACAACCTAAAGGATCCAGGGATGATTAGAGGTATGATCTATATATCTTCCACCTTATCATTAGTATTGATAGACATTAGTGTGAGAAACTCTTTTCTTACTACATCCCTAGTTCGAGACTTAGATATTCTAGTTGAGCCCTTGGCTCGACCCTTGCACTTAGAGACACCTACCATAGAGAATTTAGTGATTAAAAACTTTTGTCGATAATGTGACCTAACTATTAAATGTGAGTGTTTCTTATGGAATCTCTTTATATTGGTGAATATCCCTTGTTAAGTCATCTTGGGTATGGACTAATTATCCATAGTTCATGCCTAGATTGATTGTTTTAGGTGGAGTATGCAGTGTATCTATGGTGAGGGAATGGGTTTTTCCGTTATAGGTGAGAAGGAAACCCAGGAA
Organism: Viscum album; assembly: GCA_963277665.1. NCBI lineage: Eukaryota > Viridiplantae > Streptophyta > Magnoliopsida > Santalales > Viscaceae > Viscum > Viscum album. The sequence goes on from OY728146.1 coordinate 370,908,386, forward strand.
GAGTAGTTTGGGACTATAAATATAAGGGAATAGCTGATTACTCACCAGTTGTCTAGTATTACCCGCAGTAAACACTATCGGATTTAAGCTTCCTATAGTGGTGTTGGAGTATAAAGACATATTTCATGAGGAAATGTTGGGCTTACCTCCCCACCAATATATATACTTCTATATTGACTTGCACCTAGGGACTACCCTGATATCTATTACAACATATGAGATGGATCCCATAGATATTTGTGAGCTAAAGGTGTAGTTGGAGGACTTGTATAAAAAGGTCTTTTTCAGACCCAATGTTTCACTTGGGCATCCCTGGTATTGTTCACCAAGAAGGAAGATGGGATCTTGAGGTTGCATATAGATTATTGGATCCTTAACCATGTGTCCATAAATAATAAGTATTCGCTACCAAGGATCGATGACCTCTTCAATCAATTGAGAGGGGTGTGATGGTTCTCAAATATTGACCTTAGATTGAGCTATCTCCATCTTTGAGTACGTGATGATGATATTCCAAATATGGCATTTTGATGTCATTATAGTCATTATGGGTATTTTTTTATGCCTTTCAGTGTGACAAAAACCCCCATTGTTTTCATGGGACTCATGAACCATATCTTTTAGCCTTTCTTAGACTAGTTTGTGGTGGAATTCATCAATGACATCGTAGTGTACTTGGTGTCTGATGAGGATCACATGAGACACTTGAATATGGTATTGGACATTCTTTGAGAGCACCAAATTTATGGAAATACTTATAAGTGTCAGTTTTGGATTCTAAAATTCTACTTTCTGGGACATTTCATCTCAAGGGACGGTGTAGTCATGAACCCGGTGAAGGTTGAGGTAGTGATAGCTTGGGATCCATCTAATAACGAGATGGAGGTGTGGAGATTTCTTGGGTTAGAAGGCTACTACAGGATATTTATTCATGATTTATCCAGTATATTGGTACCTTTGACTGCTTTTACTTGGAAGGAGAAGTCTTTCATGTGGACTAAAAGGTTCCAACAATATTTTCAAGAGTTTAGGTAGAGGTTGATGAGTGCCCACATCTTGAGACTACTAGAGGATGGTGTTATGTATGTGGTGTTCTTAGATGCCTTGAGAACCAAACTTGGTTGTGTTATGATTTAGATATGGGTGGTGATTTCCTATAGGTCTTGACAGTTGATACTACGTGAGAAAAACTAAACAACCCATGATCTTGAGATGACAGTGGTAGTCTTCTCCCTGAAGATATGGTGACATTACCTTATTGGTGAGTGGTTTATCATCTATTATGACTAAAAGAGCCTCAAGTATACATTCTTGAGAAAGGATCTTAATTAGATACAAAGTAATTGATATATTTCCTCTAGAATGATGACTTTTAGATAGTCTATACTTCTAAAAAGGTGAATGTGGTGGTGAATACTCTAAATAGGAGATCTTATTTGTAGTTGTTGAATAAGGATTCAGAATAGTTAGACTTGTTATAGTTTTCCTTAATGGATGAGGATGATGTGGAATATCTACAGTTGATAGTTATTATCCCGCAACTTCTATATCATTTTAGGGAGGATCAACATGGAGGTACCGATTATGAGACCTTATATATTCAGATATCCACCGGACATGCTCCTAATGTATTTTCTAAAGGTGGGGAGCATGTCATCATTTTTAGAGGATATATGGTGGTACCAAAAACATTTCACGATAAGGTTCTGAGGAAGTTCCATGAATCCCCCTTAGAGGTATATACAGGTGTAACAAATATGTATCAGGGCCTTCAGCATCAGTTATAGTGGCTAGGGACGAAGAAAAGTTCAGTTGAGTTTATCTCTTAATGCCTCACTTATTAACAGGTGAAAGATGAGCACCAGGTTCCAAAGGGTTTAGATCAACCCCTTGAGGTGATAGAGTGGAAGTGGGATGGTGTATCTATGAACTTATTGATGTTGATACCATGAACATCTAGAGGACATGATGTTATATGGGTGATCATAAACTGAATAACCAAGTCATCCAACTTCCTAGTTGTAAGAGAGAAGAGCTCAATAGAGAGCTAAGGATGCCTTTATGTGTAGGAGATAGTCTAGCTTCAAAGAGTTACCTTGATATTTTTTTTAGAACATGATACCTACTTCATTTCATGATTATGGAGAGGATTTCAGGAGTCCTTCGGGATTCAATTGAATTTGAGCATGAAGTTTCACCCTCAGACTGAGCGAACCATTTAGGTTCTGGAGGACATGTTGTGAGCTTACATGTTGTAATTTGTCCATAGTTGGTAGGATCACCTACCCTTGATGGAGTTTATATATAACAACAACTACCATTCCACCATTGGTATGACACCATTTGAGGATTTTTACAAGTGACCCTCTAGGTCACCACCATGATGGATTGATCTAGGTGAGTTAGTGCTTATGGGCCCAAAGTTGGTGAAATATATGACATAGAAGGTGAATATTATCCAAGAGTGGATTAAGACTATCCAAATCCATAGAAAGTATTTTGAAGACTGACGATGGAGGCCCTTGGAGTTCAAGGGGTAGACTATGTGTTCCTGAAGGTCTCACCTTGACATGAATTATGGAGGTTTGGCCGAGGTGGAAAGTCATCTCCAAGATTCATTATCTCCTTATAGATACTTCATAGAGTCATAGAGGTGGCATACCCCTTAGATATACCACTATAGTTAGATCAGGTACATAACATCTTCCATGTGTCACATTTGAGGAGGTACGTGCACGGCCTATCACATGTTATCAACTAGGGAGAGATGGACATAGAGGATATACCTACTTTTGTAGAGTACCCAGTAGATATCAAGGATCATTAGGAGAAGATCCTATGTGGGTGATTGATTCCCTTAGTGTGTATCTAGTGGCTATATTATAATCTTCAGGAGAACACCTAGGATGAGAGACCCAAATGAGAGCTCAGTACCCACATCTCTTTGAGGAGTCTTTTAGGGACGAAAAGCCCTAATGTGGGGAGAGTGTAACATCATTGTTTCTTCCATGTAAAGATTTATAATATTTATAATAATATATTAATATTTAGACACTAAGACAGTGTAATATTTTGAGGCCCAGTGATCCCAATTTTGACATAATAAAAATATTAAATATATTAATATAATGCGCACATATTTTTCCTGAAATAGTGTAATAAATTCTAAATGGGGACTTGGATGGGAAATTTGAGACCATCATTGATTATTAAACATGATTTTTACCCTAGTAATTACATAACCTTGAACCGCATAGGGATCTTGGGTAAGCTCTACCATGGGTGGAATAATAATTAAATAAAATAATTCTTTTATTTAGTTGTTAATTAAACCTAAACCTAAATCCTCCTTTATTTAAACCACATTATGGGAAAATATCAAGATTAGTTGCATAACCTTGGGGATTTAAGATTAGAGTTTGGAAAACAACTTTGGGATCAAGTATCATGATTGATTTCCAAAGTATCATCTTCACTAATGGCAGTGGAGTTGTGGATCTCACCAATGATGATGGAGCGAAACCGTTCTTTTCTAACGATTGTTCCAAACTTGAGGTAGGACATTTTCTTTTCATGGATTTATCCCGTTCTTGTTTTACCTGTATTGAACATGAATTAATCTCCTAAAAAATTAATTCACGTATCGATCTTTGGATACAGGTATTGCTTTATCTTCCTAGAAATAGGAATCTGATCATTGAGTGATTATTGGATATTCATTCATCATTATAAAAAAAATGAACCGAGGTTGATCTGAAAAATAGTCAAAGTTCATTACTCATCATGTTTTTTATTATTTTCTCTCCCTATTATTCATGCGTTCATCATAGGCACTCATTTTGGCCGGTGGTTTGACAAATACCCAATAATAAATCGTTGTACATCCATTCTTTAGCATAACAGATTGATATCATGGGTTTAGGTTTAAGATCAACGATGAAGTTGAGGTGTGATAGCTAAAATGATGGATCAGGATCATATTGGCATTCCTATTCTTGGTTTGATGTGTAGTGATGGTATGATGCGATGGTTTTTTGTTTGAAAATGGATTTGGGTGGCTAGAATTTAGCTAATTGGCGATGGTAGGTATCAGTGACCATATATCCATGGTTATTAGTGGATTAAGTAGTGGAAATTAGGGTTTTAGTGGCATGAGAGGATGATTCATGATGACCAATGGGTTTTGGAAAATCCCACATTACATGGAGTGTAATGTAAGAACACATGTTGTGTGGAACCAACTACTACAACTAGAATTTATACTTGAAATAAAGTATCACACACCATGTGACACATGTCACATGATGTGTGACATGACCTAGAAACTTGGAATGTACCCCCAGGGTGCACAGGCATGGACACAACTAGGTACACAGACATGGCCAGAGTACACAGGCATGACCTGGTACTCAGACATGGTCAGGTACCCAGAGAGGGCCCGTTATACAGGCACAACTAAAGTACACAGGCATGGATTAGGGTACATAGGCACGGGTTGGAACACATGATCATACCTAGGTAAGACAATACATTTCATGTACTACCAGTACACACTGTTTACTTTCTCTAGGATGTCTTGAGGCCCTTGTTTTTTTGGTATGGACCAATTTTATTTGGTTTTGTTCCCTCCATTCACCCCCCATGAGGGTAGAGTGATGCATCACATCCTTATTATGAGATTTGATCCCCTCTATGGTATTATTCTTGGATAGATTTTTAGGAATCCCCTGTGAGGCCCAAGGTGGGATCCTCTATAATATATTTTTCTCTAAGTTGGGTTCAAGGTATCAATGTGACCAATGTACATGGGCATTGACCCCCTACTTAGTGGGTTAATCCAGTTAGGGTTTTCAATTTCTCCCATGGCCTTGGGTGTGATCCCCTTTTGGGGTATCGATCTCTTCTAACTTTTAGCATATACTTCTTCATGATGAGACCTAATGAGAACAACCACTCTTATGAGTTCCATTAGTGTTACCTGACTCATGGAATGAGTTCTCCCATATGAGTGTTATATTGTATCTCGAGTAATAATCCTTGGTTGGATTTATGGTTGTGACCTTAACTTGAGACTTAGTGTATATTGTGAGTATATCTGGATGTTTTTATAGTATGTTCCATATTATTATTGAAATTACCTAACAATGTGTTGATTATTATCTTGATGCTTTATGCTTAGTGATTTCTAGGTTTCCAACTAGGTATTGTTATACTCACCCCTGCATGAGCTATGCTCGCACATGTTTTATCTTATGTAGATGACAAGCCTTTCGATAGAGTCCTTGGAGGACTGGGCATAGATAGGGAATAGTTGGACTAGGTAGATCATGCTTCATACCAGGTGTCACATTTGACTGTAGTCCCCTCATTCTAGCATGTTAGACTTCATTATAGTTTTGGGTGGGGTTATATTTTACCCTTTATGCTTTCTAGTATTTTTTTCATACACTGATTGTGGTATTTAGATGTATTCATGCATTGGTATCAGTTGTATTTATCTTTCAGCATTATATGATCTTGAAGATGTGTGTATGCGTAAAAGTACTTAGGCTAATGCCTCCTATGTATGGGATATGCCTACTCAGAGCTAGTCTGGGCTTGGGGTTGTCACACTCGTCTTACTGCCGGCTAGAAGGGCCTTAGTGTTTCAGGTCATGACATGGACATATTATCCCTTGATAAAGTTTGTGATGTTGATTGGACATGGTATTTTAATAGTATATTTGGGTTTTATAGGTATTATTTGCTTCCCCTTGAGTGTGTTTTTGTTTCTAGGTTGGACATTCTCCCTCCCAGTAGATATGATGAGTTACTCAAAGTGGGATGTAGCCTCAATGGTGGTAGTCCCATAGACAGATAAAGGCACACTATCACTGACCCAAGCATGTATGAGTGGATCATTATAGTGGATTTTTAGCATTGATGGTGCGATAGGTGTATGCATGTGATGTTTTCACCTTAACTTTCATTCAATATGAATGAACATATATGTTATTTTTATTAGGGACACCATAGTGGTGGCCTACTGAGTTATAATCTCACACCCTGCATGGGAACCCCAATGTGTATGCAACCATAATGGTTAGTATCCAAGTTTGGACCATGACCTTGGTATTGTTAGATGAGTTTGAGGAGCATAATTGAAATATAAAGATGCATACAAGGTAAGGATGAAGATCGTGATTGGGTATCTTTTATTTTATTTCTGTTTTAAGTTTTATACTATAAATGGTTAATCCATTGGGTGACCTTACATTATCATATGACTACCTACCTTCATGTGTTCATTTGTTATAGCATAGTGGATATTATTTATCATGATTTTATTGTCATTTTATTTTCCCTTATTTTTCACTCTGTTGTTCATTTATTTTATGGTTTCTCAGTTATTGGCTATTATTGTTGTGATGATACTAGAGGTTATAGTCTCCCCATGTGGTATTATCAAACTTTTTTTACTATTTGAGGCATATGGGGAGGCATTCATGAGGTCATGTGGTTCTCTGTTCAAGTCATGGGTCAGGTATACCATGTTGGGGATGTTACATAGTGGTATTAGATATTTTTTCCCTCATATTACAACTTGGGATATGGTAAATAGGAGATAAGACTAGTCAGAAATTATGATGAATGCTATGTCTTGTGACTGGACAACACTTACATGAGCTAAAGTCTAAGTTACTAGGGATTTGGGATTGATCTTTGGGTTTTTGATGTTACAATTGAGTTGAATCTTTCCAAGTATGATGTTTTATTTATCGATTTATTATTATTTTCTCTTGGACTGAGGTGGAAATAGGTGTGTGTTCATGTATCATATTTGGTGTGTAAGATTTACATGACACTCGTATGCTTACATGTGATTAATTATCTGATTATGATAAGGGTTCAATTGTTTAAAGTGTAAATAATAGATTATATGGTGTATTTTCATATAACTTATTGGTGGTATTATACTCAACTAAATCATGGATTCTAGTTTATGTTTTGTGTATGATGACCGATTATGTGGATCTATGTGTATTTGATGCCTAGACCTGAGAGAGGATAAGTTGCACTAGATTCATGTTTGAGAGATTTGAAACCCTTATATTTTAGGGTTTGTGTGGAGTAGTGAAGTGTGTTTCCTTCTACTACCTTTTCCCCTCTATTATGTGAAAATTGAGTTAAATAATGATGCTTGAGTGGGTATTATGGGTTTTGGAATACATGATATTGATGAGTGCCCCGGGATGGGTGATTATGTATGAGTTACCTCAATATTTATAGAAAGAAGCAATGGGGGTGCTTTGTGAGTTGTTACATATAGGGGTGTAGTCTATATACTAGGTGGTAGAGCCTGGTGGTGATGTGATACAACTTAGGATTTAGATGAGTCGGGGTATGTTAGAGAAATAGTGGGGTGACTTGCCTATTATTGTTGAGATGAGATGCAGTATGTGAGGGTATCCCTAGAGAGTTGGGGTTATCCTAGGAACATGGATTCATTAGAGGCGGGAATCATGGGTATATGCTTGTGTTTTAGATTGATGCATGGAGGTTCTATCAAATGTGTGGTATAGGCATGTGAGGGATTCCTTGGTTATAGTACTGGGAACAAAATCATAGAGGGTGCTTTGTGTGTGGGATGATATGGACATGTATGTGGTGCATGGTTAGCTGGTGGGTTAGGTGTGTGAGCCTATGAACAATGAGATAAGGCTTGTGGTAATGTTGTTTGATCATTATGGTAGGATAAAATTATGGTGTATGCTTGCTTGGTTTTGTGTTTTTCGATAGCAGTGATAGTTGGGTACCATGGTGAGTGGTTTCAAGATACTCTCTTACCTTGGGAGAAAGAGAGTGAGTTGTTCAACATACGTGTTATGTGGGTTGTATGGTTTAAGATTGTCTTTGAGGAGGTGAGATGGATGGTTGGGTTAGTGTGGTTTTCCTAGAGTGACACGTAGGGAATGTTGCTAAGTGGGTATTTAAAAGTCCTTAGAATAGGGGGATAGTGAGTGGGAATTCCATGATTCCTAAGGTGATATCATGATGGAATTATTAATGAATGATAATTTTATATGATGCCTTTATAGTGTGTTGATTAGGTTGTTTTTATATATGTGTGTTTAGTACTTTAAGACTCGTTCAGGTTATGAGACCTTAAGTAGTGAATATATGTCAGGGTGGTATCGATAGAAATTCAGTGAACAATCACTTAGGTTATGATCAAGTGTGATGTGATGGTGGGAATTTGTGAGATGATGAGAACCAGTACATTGAGATATGACTGGTGTGTGAGATGAGGTCTTAGTGATGTGATGGTAAAATGATTGAGGGTTCATTAAATTGTAGATATATTAAGATGGTCAAATCATGTGAGAGGCGAACCATGATTTTTTATGGAATATGAAATGCGATATGACAATTTTTGGGTCTTGATAACCATGAGGGGGTTGGGTGTCTTGGACGGATTGATGAGAAATTAAGAGAGTGCCTCAACTATTGTGAGTTAGGAACTGATGAGATCACGAAATTCTTTTTTGAGGTCGGGAGGAGACCGTAATGAGATGAAACTCACAAATTGCATGATGATTAGTCGATTAAGACTGGATGTTTCGATTTCATTTCATCAATTAAATTAAAAAGTGTTGACATGGAGCATTGTGATGCCATATACCCTAGAGTGAGGCTCTTGGGATGGGTCTTCTAGAATGTAACGAGTGGGGAATGTGAATGTTAGTGTTCGACTGATAACAGGTTTCATGTAGTACTATGCTAGTGGATCAGTGATAAGGAAGGCCTATGGTGGGGAGCACACTCTAGGTGATCTGATCATGAAATTCTCATTTTGAGTGGTTTTTTATAAGCATTGGGGTGGCGTGTTGGTAGACCTCACTCTAATGTGGTTGTGGTTTTGCATTGGTTCTTGGATGCTAGTAGTTGGGTTGTGTTGATAAATGAGAAATATCTAGATATAAGTATTTTATGTGATGTAGATGTTGGGTAAGTGCATTTAGTAACTAATGACCACAAGAACTGGGATGATGGTCTAGTGCTATAACCAATTGTGGATTTTGGGAAGTGGGATGGTATGATGACAAGTCCCATGAGATGTCATTGCTCATTAAAAGCATGAAAACTTTTATGGTAGACTGAGGTTTTGTGTTATGAGTATATTATATGGTATAAGACTATAGTTTCTGATGAAAATAATCAATAGGTATTTGGGTTTAGTTTTGAGTGAGTGGTGGTTTAGTTTGGAACAATTACATTAGTCGTTGGTGTATGGAATCAGTGACTTGGTAATTCACAAATTTTGTCAAGAGTGGGACATCGTTGTGGAGCTGGTGGATCTAATCAGTGTCATGATGCATGGGTTGTTGGTTTTTTCAAAGGCAGTTAGTATAATGAGTTATTGGATAATGTGGTTTTCATGTGATCACGTGCGATGGAATAAAAGAGGATCAACACACATCATTTGAGGGATAACCATTATTATGATGGGTTAGACTAAGAGGCTTATGGGATTTTGGATATTCCATTGGTTTAAGTGCATTGGGGCATGACTATGACCAGTCAGAGATTGGAAATTTGATTGTACATTGGGACTCAATGATCAATGTGATCCATGGGTAATGCATGCAGAGAGTTCTTGGAAATGAGAAGAATTATGATGATGAGGTTTTAATGACCTACATCATTATGGGTTAGTGAAATTTTAAAAATTTTGAATTTTGAGTCCTGAAATAAGGGATGTTTTGAGAATTGGGGATTAGATTGAAATTAAAAGAGTTGGATCATCTTTAAGAGGTGTTTTTTAATGTGTTTAGAAAACTGTAAGGTGTATCATGTGTTTGGGTGAGCATTGGATCAAGGTCAGAGTGGGTCTATTATAGATTTATACTATAAGTGATATATCATGCCATAACTAGAGGGTGTTGTGGAATGATGTGTTTAATGGAAGATTAATTTTTTGAGGAAGGGATATGGTTTCATCATAAAGGGGGCCACACTGGTGTGCTAGGTAGGGACATATTATTTTTCTATAGAGCTAACCAAATTTAAAAATTTATAAAAGACTCCAAATTTGATAATAATTAATTAAAATATAGTATGCAAAAATCTTGAGGTCAAACCCATGTTTTAGGTTTTTAAAAGAAAACAATTAAATTTATTTGGTTTTAATAAAGAGTAAAGAATAAATAGTTGATTGTTTTTAAGAAAGTAAGAACAAAGAAAGTGTAGTAGAATTGGGTTTTGAAAATTAGGTATGAAAGGCATTCCAGGGTTTTGTAGATTTTTGAGTTTAAGTTCTACTAGATTTAGAAATTGATTTGATTAATTCATAGTTTGTGTCGGAGTTAAGATGAGGAGGATCCAATGGTCAGGGTATCCCCACATTAGTGTAAAAATACCTCATTTCCCTTGGTTCAGTAATTTAGGTTTTTAATGTATGAAGTTTCACTGCTATAAAAACGGGCTTTATTAGTGCTCAAAACGGGATTTATCAGTGCTAAAAAAGCATTGTAAAGCTCAGCGCTGATAAAGGGGGGGTCCCCTTTATCAGCGCTAAATAATCACTAATAAAGGGGTACTTTATCAGTGCTAAAAATTCACTGATAAAGGGAGACTTTATCAGCGCTAAAAAGGTGCTGATAAAGGACCCCCTTTATCAGTGCTAAAAAAGTGTTGATAAATGTGTTTTTATTAGCGCTCTTTTAGGGCTGATAAATAGATCCTTTATCAGTGATTTTTTAGCGCTGATAAAGGTGTCTTTTATCAGCGCTAAAATAGCACTGATAAATGCCATGTCTGCTGCAACAAAAAATTCTATAGTAGCACACCCAAACAACACCTGCAAAAAAATCATCATCTCAACAAGTAAGTATACCCATACAAAATTAACACATAAATCATAAGGTAATTACACCAAGTATACCCATACAACAAGTATACCCATACACCATTAACACATAATTCATAATTTAATTAAATACATAAATAATTCAATTCAGAATTCAGGGGGTTGGGGGCTTTTCAGGGGTTTGGTGTGGTTGTCCAAGGGGGGTAGGGGGTGTCCGGGGGGATGGGGGTGTCTGGGGGGATAGGGGTGTCTAGGGGGGTGGGGGCAGTCCAGGAGGTTGAGGGATGTCCAAGGAGGGTGGGGGTGTCTAGGGGGTGGGGGTGTCTAGGTGGTGGGGTGGTGTCTAGGAGGGGGTGTCCACATGAGGGGGGGGGGGTTGTCCATGGGGGTGTACAGGGGGTGGTCTGGTGTCCAGGGTGTTAGGGGGGCTTTCCAGGGGGTGGGGGTGTCCGGGGGGTGGGGGCGGTCCAGGGGGTTGGTGGGGCTGTCCAAGGGGGTGGGGTGGTGTTCAGGAGGGTGGGATGGGGGTGTTCGGGGGGATGGGGGTGTCCAGGGGTGGGGGTGTCCAGGGGGTGGGGGCGGTCTAGGCGGTTGGGGGGGCTATCCAAGGGGGTGGGGTGGTGTCCAAGGAGGGGGGTGTCCAGGTGGGGGGTTGTCTATGGGGTGTCCGAGGGGTGGGGAAGTCCAAGGGGTTAGTGAGGCTATCCAAGGGTGGTGGGGTGGTGTCCAGGAGGGTGGGATGGGGGTGTTCGGGGGGATAGGGGTGTCCAAAGGGTGGGGGTGTCCAGAGGGTGGGGGCATTCCAAGAGGTTGGGGGCTGTCCAAGGGGAGTGGGTGGTGTCCAAGGAGGGGGGGTCCAGGTGGGGGGCTGTCTATGGGGTGTCCAGGGGGGTGGGATGGTGTCCCGGGTGTCGGGGGGGGGCTTTCCAGGGGGTGGGGGTGTTCGGGGGGTGGGGGCGGTCTAGGGGGTGGTGGGGCTGTCCAAGGGGGTGGGGTGGTGTCCGAGAGGGTGGGGGTGGCTGTCCATGGGTGGGGGTGTCCAGGGGTAGGGGTGTCCAGGTGGTGGGGTGGTGTCTAAGATGGGTGGGGGTGCCGTCCAGGGGGTTGGTGGTTGTCCAGGGAGGTGGGGGTGTCCAGGGGGGGTTGGGGGGGCTGTCCATGGGCATGTCCAGGGGGTGGGGTGTCCAGGGGATTAGGGGGGCTTTCCATGGGGTGGGGTGTCCAGAGGGGTGGGGGTGTCCAGGGGGTGGGTTGGTGTCCAAGGGGGGTGGGGGCGGTCCAGGGGGTTGATGGGGCTGTCCAAGTGGGGTGGGGTGGTGTCCAAGGGGGTGGGGGTGGTTGTCCATGGGGGTGGGGGTGTCCAGGGGGTGGGGGAGGTGTCCAAGTGGTGGGGTAGTGTCTAGGGGTTGGGGAATCTAGGGGTTGGGGGGCCATCCAGGGGGTTGGGGGGCGTCCATGGATCGTTCTCCTAAAGTATCAACATAATCTGAATGTGTTTGGTCAGATTTTCGTACGTTAGTTGTTGTTTTCACTTAAAATTCTATCCATTTTAAACAAAAGAGAGACCATTTGAGTGATACCGGTCACACCATGCCTCGGATTGAGGCAGTTTTGACTCTTACACATCTCAAAGGACCCATGGATCATTCTTCTAGAGGATCAATACAATCCGAATGCGTTTGGTCAGATTTTCGTAGGTCAGTTGTTTTTTTCACTTAAAATTGTGTCCATTTTAAACAAAAGAGAGATAATTTGAGTGATACCGGCAACACCATGCCTTTTATTGAGGTAGGGTTGACTCGTAAACATATAAAAATACCCATGGATAGTTCTCCTAAAATATCAACACAATCCGAATGCGTTTAGTCAGATTTCTGTAAGTTAGTTGTTGTTTTCACTTAAAATTGTGTCCATCTTAAACAAAAGACAGACACTTTGAGTGATACCGGTCACACTATGCCTCAGATTGAGTCGGGATTGACTCATACACGTCACCAACGCACCCATGGATATTTCTCTTAAAATATCAACACAATATGAATGCGTTTGGTCAGATTTACATACGTCAATTGTTGTTTTCACTTAAAATTGTGTCCATTTTAAACAAAAGACAGACACTTTGAGTGATACCGGCCACACCATGCCTCTTATTGAGGTGGGGTTGACTCTTACACATCACAAAGGACCCATGGATCGTTATCCTAAAGGATAAACACAATCCGAATGTGTTTGGTCAAATTTTTGTACGTCAGTTGTTGTTTTCACTTAAAATTCTGTCAATTTTAAACAAAAGAGAGACCCTTTGAGTGATACCGGCCACACCGTGCCTCTGATTGAGGCAAGGTTGACTTTTACACATCAAAAATGACCCATGGATCATTCTCCTAAAGGATCAACACAATCCAAATTCGTTTGGTTGGATTTCTGTAGGTCAGTTGTTGTTTTCACTTAAAATTGTGTCCATTTTAAACAAAAGAGAGACACTTTGAGTGATACCGGCCACACCGTGCCTCGGATTTAGACGGTGTTGACTTTTACACATCACCAACTCACCCATGGATCATTATAATAAAGGATCAACATAATACGAATGCGTTTGGTCGGATTTGTGTACGTCAGTTGTTGTTTTCACTTAAAATTCTGTCCATTTTAAACAAAAGAGAGACACTTTGAGTGATACAGGACACACCATACCTCGGATTGAGGCGGTGTTGACTCATACACGTAAAAAATCACCCATGGATCGTTCTCCTAAAGTATCAACACAATAATAACATGTTTGTTCTGATTTTTGTATGTCAGTTTTTGTTTTCACTTAAAATTCTGTCCATTTTAAACAAAAGAGAGACCCTTTGAGTGATAACGGCCACACTGTGCCTCGGATTGATGTAGAGTTGACTCATACACGTCACAAAGGACCCATGTATAATTATCCTAAAGTATCAACACAATCCTAATGTGTTTGTTCATATTTCCATAGGTCAGTTGTTGTTTTCACTTAAAATTGTGTCCATTTTAAACAAAAGACAGACACTTTGAGTGATATCGGCCACACTGTGCATCGGATTGAGGCGGACTTGAATCTTACACATCAACAAAGAACCCATGGATTGTTATCCTAAAGGATAAACACAATCTGAATGTGTTTGGTTGGATTTGTGTACGTCAGTTTTGTTTTCACTTAGAATTCTGTCCATTTTAAACAAAAGAGAGACACTTTGAGTGATATCGGGCACACCGTGCCTCGGATTGAGTTAGGGTTAAATCGTACACAACAAAAAGTACCTGTAGATCGTTCAATTAAATTATCAACATAATCATAATGTGTTTGGTCATATTTGCGTACGTTAGTTGTTGTTTTCACTTAAAATTATGTCCATTTTAAACAAAAGAGAGACCCTTTGAGTGATACCGGCCACACCGTGCCTTGGATTGAGGATTGGTTGACTCATAAAAGTCAAAAAGTACCCATGTATCGTTCTCCTAAAGTATCAACACAATCCAAATACTTTTGTTCAGATTTACGTAGGTCAGTTGTTGTTTTCACTTAAAATTGTGTCCATTTTAAACAAAAGAGAGACACTTTGAGTGATATCGGCCACACCGTGCCTCAGGTTGAGGCGGGGTTGACTCATACACGTCACAAAAGACCCATGGATAATTATACTAAAGTATCAACACAATACTAATGTGTTTGGTTAGATTTTTGTACGTCAACTGTTGTTTTCACTTAAAATTCTGTACATTTTAAACAAAAGACAGACACTTTGAGTGATACCGGCCACACCGTGCCTCGAATTGAGTAGGGGTTGACTCTTACATGTCACCAATGCACCCATGGATTGTTCTCCTAAAGTATCAACATAATACGAATTCGTTTGGTCGGATTTGGGTATGTCAGTTGTTGTTTTCACTTAAAATTGTGTCCATTTTAAACAAAAGATAGACACTTTGAGTGATACCGGTCACACCATGCCTCGGATTAAGGTGGGTTTGACTCTTACACGTCACAAATAACCCATGGATATTTATACTAAAGGATAAACATAATCCGAATGCGTTTGGTTGGATTTCTATACGTTAGTTGTTGTTTTCACTTAAAATTTTATCCATTTTAAACAAATGAGAGACCCTTTGAGTGATACCAGCCACACCGTGCCTCAGATTGAGGTGGGGTTGACTCGTAAACATAAAAAAGGACCCATGTATAGTTCTACTAAAGGAGAAACACAATATAAATGTGTTTTGTTGGATTTACGTAGGTCAGTTGTTGTTTTCACTTAAAATTGTGTCCATTTTAAACAAAAGAGAGACACTTTGAGTGATACCGGCCACACCATGCCTCGGATTGAGGCAGTGTTGACTCTTACACATCACCAACACACCCATGGATTGTTATCCTAAAGTATCAATATAATCCGAATGCGTTTGGTCGGATTTGCGTATGTCAGTTGTTTTTTTCACTAAAAATTATGTCTATTTTAAACAAAAGAGAGACACTTTGAGTGATATTGGCCACACCGTGCCTCGGATTGAGGCGGGGTTGACTCATACACGTCACAAAGGACCCATGGATCGTTCTCATAAAGGAAAATCTGAATGTGTTTGGTCATATTTTCATACATCAGTTGTTTTTTTCACTTAAAATTGTGTCCATTTTAAACAAAAGACAGACACTTTGAGTGATACCGGCCACACTGTGCCTCATATTGAGTCGGGGTTGACTCATACACATCACCAATGCACCCATGGATCATTATCCTAAAGTATCAAGACAATAAGAATGTGTTTGGTCAGATTTTCATACATCTGTTGTTGTTTTCACTTAAAATTGTGTCCATTTTAAACAAAAGATAGACACTTTGAGTGATACCAGCCACACTGTACCTCTGATTGAGACAGGGTTGACTCGTACACATCAAAAAGGACCCATGTATCATTATCCTAAAGTATAAACACAATCCAAATGTGTTTGGTCGGATTTCTGTATGTCAGTTTTTGTTTTCACTTAAAATTTTGTCCATTTTAAACAAAAGAGAGACCCTTTGATTGATACCGGCAACACCGTGCCTTGGATTGAGGCAGGGTTGACTTGTACACATCACAAAGGACCCATGGATCGTTCTCCTAAAGTATCAACATAATTTGAATGTTTTTGGTCGGATTTTTGTAGGTCAGTTGTTGTTTTCACTTAAAATTGTCTCCATTTTAAACAAAATACAGACACTTTTAGTGATACCAGCCACAACGTGCCTCAGATTGAGGCAGGGTTGACTAGTACATGTCACCAATGCACCCATGGATCATTATAATAAATTATAAACACAATCCTAATGCGTTTGATCATATTTGCGCATGTCGGTTGTTGTTTTCACTTAAGATTGTGTCCATTTTAAACAAAAGACAGACACTTTGAGTGATACCGGCCACACCGTGCCTCATATTGAGGCGAGGTTGACTCATACACACCAAAAAGGACCCATGGATAATTATCCTAAAGGATCAACACAATCCAAATGTTTTTTGTCTGATTTTCGTAGGTCAGTTGTTGTTTTCACTTAAAATTATTTCCATTTTAAACAAAAGACAAACACTTTGAGTGATACCAGCCACATTGTGCCTCGGATTGAGGAGGGGTTAACTCGTACACATCACCAACACACCCATGGATCATTTTACTAAAGGATAAACACAATCCTAATGTGTTTGGTCGGATTTCCATATGTCAGTTGTTATTTTCACTTAAAATTTTGTCCATTTTAAACAAAAGAGAAACACTTTGAGTGGTTCATCATTCTTGCATGTTATTGGTGCATATCATCTGTTAAAATGGGAAAATGACTCATTGGAGAAAGGATGTTTTATTTAATAACAATTAGAATTTTCCTACGAACATTTACATACAATAATGTTTCATCTTTTGATCCCCTTAACCCCTCTCAAAAATGACTGCCAATTGTACACGTCCCCAAGTCAGATCTTCACACTATTTGTGTACAATCTGCCATCAGGTATGTAGCCCACTCATTTCTAAAAAAATCCATATCGTCTTGTGAGTATGAGACTTTTCGGCAGTCAGAGTAGTAATGAAAAATATAAAAATAATTAATTAATAAATAAATTAAATGAAATAGTAGTTTTTTTTTTAAATACCTCTTTAGGGATGCTAGTTTGTTGATTAAAAACGATATCTTTCATAAATTTACAAACATAATAACCGAAATAATTATCGTTTTTTTTTTGGTTTTGGACGGTGAAAAAAAATTGATCATTAGGAGAATAAGTAGCTTGTGTTGAGATGTGTTTGGATAGTGAAATTTTATTATATATACCCTGATATTTGTCCAGACATAGTACTTTCTCACCTCCTTATGCTTAGCCCCTATCCTTATTCCTTTTTTTAGAAAATAATGATACACCACCCTATCATAACATAATCCTCAGTAAAAGATAATATAAATTATATTACTTTATGTTTAGACCTAAAACATAGGATGTAGTGTCTTGCAGATTCACAAACTCTATCATGTGTGGTCAGTTTGATGGATATCCTTGCTTTGAATCTAGAAAATAAATATTTGGAGTATCCAAGTTCACCACAATTAGAATCCAATGTTGCCTAAAAACAAAAAAAGGAATAATTAATAAAAGAAGTGAAAATATAATTGATATGCTTTAATTGTAGAGTTTTACCCCTGCATGGTTGGTATTAGGAAGAGTCTGTCATTTTTAATCTTGTTTTCAAATGTTTTTAGCAAGTCATTCACTATTTCATTCTTTTTTGATGGCTCTAATTTCATTAGATGTGTTGATGTGGTATGAGGACTAACGATTCCTAATTTTGGATCATGGGAAAATTCCTTCAACTATTTTTCATATATACGGTTGTCAATAATATAAAATGCATTTAGTCATAATTTGAACATTAGATCAGCTTTTAGAAAATCAATTCATGAAAACATACCTCATATATATATTTACAACTGTGACTCCTAGCCAACCGTTTTCAAGGATCTCATTTACATTTTCAGTAGCAATGAAATCTTTACTTTCCTCTCCATATATATTCTTTTTGAAAACCACTATATGACTACTACCACCTCTTAGATTCGTATCCACATGATTCTTCAATGCTAGTAAATGTGGATAGAGAACATGTGGTGTTATCGTGCTTTCAGTAGCTCCTTGGGATCGGTTGGTCGATCCTTTAGATGGTTTTGAGCTGAAGTTTTTCACCCCCCTTCCCTTTCTCCGTCTATAATAACATTCATTGGTTCAGACCCTTTTTTAATTAATTGTTGAAGGTTTATCTTGAAAAAAAAGGAAATAAATACCTCTTTGTCTGCATGTACTCTTACAAGTTGTGATAGCCATGCAATTAATGTCCCAATAGCCTTTTTGACCATATAAATATCATTGTCATCAAGTGGAATAGGTAGCTCTGCATTTGGCTCATAAGCTACAGTAATCGTCACTTTTAGATGATCTTTCAGAAGTGGTCTATTATGCAGCTTGTCATTTGGGATGTTGAACATTGTATCCCTCACTACAAGGTGATAGGTGAGTGTTGATAGATATAAATCACAATCATTATCACCCTGTAGAATATCAGTACAGGAAAAGTATCAGTGTTTGTTTTATTCACATTTCATGGGAACAATTATTAGAATATTGATTACCACGGCTAAGACAGCTCTTTGAGGGGAATGGCTCGCCTCAAAGCTGGTGGGGGTGGGGCGGCCCACTACAAAAAAACTGTACATTAGAGGGGGTTATGCACAACCACCTCTAAATTCATTTTTTGTAACATTAGAGGGGGTTATGCACAACCCCCTCTAATCATCGAATTTAGAGGGGGTTCACAACCCCCTCTAAATTTTTTAGCATTTTTTTAATATGTAGTTGGATTTTAGAGATTGTTATGTTAAAACTGTCGATACTTTAATAATTAGTGGCGATGTATATTTAGTTACATGCACTATATATTCGATTAGAGACGCTATATACATACATACATATATACATACATACATATAGATACATACATACATACATATATATATAATCAGTTGGATTTTAGAGGTGTTATGTGTGTGTGTATTATATGAAATTTGTTTTTTAAGAAAATAGTGGGGGTTCACAACCCCCTCTAATGTAAGACATTAGTGGGGGTTCAAAACCCCCTCTTGAACCACCACTAAAGTATTACATTAGATGGGGTTCACAACCCCCTCTAATTTAAGAGATCAGAGAGGTTGTAAACCCCCACTATTTTCATAAAAAAAATCATAATATATACAGTATATATTGTATACATATTTTAATGTATTTATAAAATGTATAATATATTATATTCATATAAATATGTAATATATATATATATATATTAATTGTGTAAGTATAAATATAATATGTATATACGCATATATATTTGCATAATATATTTGGGTAAAATATAAATAAAGAAATATATATATATACGTGTATTCAAATAAATATAAACAATTATAAATAAATATATAAATACACATTTGCATTTGTGTGTGTTTGATATAAATGTATTTATAAATATATACATACATAATTTTATTTAAATATATGTAAATATATAATTTATAGAGGTGTGCAGAAAAAATACATATATTTTTATATTTATATAAATATCGATACATGTTATTTATTTAATATATTTAAATATATTATGCAAATAATGTTTATCTTAATAAACTTATTAATATATATAAATACAATAATATATAAATTATATGTGTAAATTTATTAATATATATGCTTATTTTAATAAACTTATTATATGTATTTAAATATATTGTTTTAATAATGTTTATTTCAATAAACTTATTAATATATATAAATACAATAATATATAAATTATGTGTAAATTTGTTAATATATATATGTTTATTGATATATATGCATATTTTAATAAACTTTTTATATGTATTTAAATATATTATAGAAATAATTTATATTTTAATAAACTTATTGATAAATATAAATAAAATAATATATGTTTTATGTAAACAAAAATAGAGTTGCGGTAGTGGTTTCAGCGCAGTCAGTTTACTGGGGAGATCTGGTGTTCGAATCCTGCCGGCATTAAAATTTTAGAAGCCTCTGAACTTGCCGACCGAGAGGAGACCTAGGGCTGGACCTACTCACAGAGGAGACCAGGGATGGACCAGGACACGCACCCAGAGAACTGGGGAACAGAACACTCATGCGACTCACGAGGGGGGCTGGAACCGGGGGACAGACACACACTCATGCGGGGGATAGACATGCACTCACGCGGGGGACAGACATGCACTCACGCGGGGGACAGACATGCGTGGGGGACAAGAGGGGACAAACACGCGGGGAGAGACCGAGACAAGGGGGACAGACATGGAAAGACACGCCCACGGGGGGACAGACACGGGGGACACCGGAAAGGGGACAAACATGGACAGAAATGCACGCGGGGGGACCCGGGGACAGACACAGAGACGCAGGGGACCAGGAGGCGGGGTGGAGACTGGGGATGCACAGGAAGGGGCATCAGGGACTGGAGGGGGGATGGGAAATAGGGGATTGGGCACACAACTCCAGGGAGATTTTTCCTTTAAAAAAATTAGCATTAGGGGTGGTTGTGTAAAATCGCCTCTAATGCAACCAACAATTAGGGGTGGTTTGAACTGCCCCTGACACCTCTATTAGAGACGGTCAAGGTAATAACTGCCCCTAATGACAACAAGTTGTGAAAAATTTTGGACAACATTAAAAGGGGTCTAAACCCCCTCTAATGTAACTGCCACTAAAATCATCACACATTTACCAGCGCTTCCTCAAAATTGCCTCTACTAACAGTAGGCAGGCACATTAGCGGCGGTTCTTGATAACCGCTGCTAATGTCTTTAGAAGGGGTTAAAACCCCTTATAAAGTAAAAAATAACCCCTTCTACAGTGGTCATTTTTTTGTAGTGGGATCTTCACGTGTTGGTTTTTCCTGAGTTGTGTCTTCTCCTTGCTTCCCACCCATAAAAGTTGTTAGCAACTCTCCCTTCCATTGTAATCATTCTTCAATAGTTTCTATTCTTTCGCTCATTTTTTTCAATTTTTCATCTCTATAGTCCGTTTTTTTCCCTCAAAATATACTCAGGGTGTCACCCCAAACCCCGCACCTCTGAAACGACTGTATTGTTCTGGCTGCTTTAAAGCCGTCGATAATAGGTCTGCATCTGCTACTGGAGTAGTTGATTCCTATGACTATCGGATATAAGAAAATAACTAATTATTTTTATATAATAGCAATTTAAAACAAATATTTTTATCGTCATGTCATACTTACACATATTTCCCACACTTTTTGTGTGTTCTCATCTACTAGCTTCTTTTCCTTATTCACATGTGCCTCCTTCCATAGCACATGATGTGGGATGGAAGTGTCTTTGGTTTTAGACTCATCAATCTACATATAAATATAGAAAGATAATTATGATTTTGTTTATTGGAACCTAACAATATTACTATAAATTTAAAATACGTACCATTTTCAATTCTATTGAAGCATACCCCGTCCTTGCTTTACAATAGGGGTATGTTGGTTTTGATGCACGTTCCTTATTTTCAGTACAGAGTTGTTGTTTCATAAATGAAATATTGACAATCAAAGTGATGAATACATGTATCCTTAAACAACATATTATCACCCACAATGTACCTGAAACTTCTCATCCCCACAGCGGCCAATAAATGCATCCCATGCTTCTTGGGATATCAGGTGACTGTAGACAATGGGCGGGTGAGGGTTTATTTTACCTTTGGAATCTTTCAGGTGAAATTTTGTTAAAATAGTGCGAAAACCTTGATGAATCCTTCCTGAAAGCCTTAGTACATAATCCTTGTGTGAATCGTCTGCTATAAATTTACTCTGCAAAATATTGAGAAGAGTAATACATTGTTTCAATATTTTTTTTGCTAGTAAATTAAATAAATAATATCATAATGTTACCGTAATTTCTTCTCAGATCACAACCTTCAGCCCCGACACAACATGGTGCCATGAATCTATGTCAATCGGCATGCGTTTTCGAGTGACAAATCCAATATAACTTCTAAACATAGCCTTGTTTGGATTCACATGTTGGCCTCGTGCATTCCATCTGACATCAAATTTGATGCATTTTCTTTTCGCCTTAAGAAATTTGGCTAACACCATCAAACTACGACGCACTTGTGTTTTCTGTGATATTGGTTCTTCATTCCCAACCATTTCATCGATATCAACATCATCTATATGTTCATATAAAATGGTAGCAACGGCATGTGCTTATGTTTGTTGGACCTCAACACTAGGAGAAGCAATAGCTTCAGAAACTTATTGTTGCTCTGCACTGTGAGCAGCCGCAGCAGGAGCAGCAGCAGCCGCAACAGCAGCAGCTTGAGAGACTTGTTCAGCCTCAAGGTTAGGAGTACCAAAACGTGCAGAATTCATTATCTAAAAAAGTGGTTGAACAGCTAATTTAGATTACATAAATTCAATAATGATAAGATAATAACGTGATATAACAAGATCTATATTACAAACAAAATATAACCTGTTTATTGAACTCTCTTTCTTTTTTTCAAAGGCTGAAGGGATTTGAAACCTCTATCGATTATCCAAATTCCTTCATTGTTGTCTCCTATAACATACAAAACATCATCTACATTGGGACCACTGTGAAATGATTGTGATGTACCACTGAAAGTATCATCCTCAACTGAATTTTCATTAGACCCTTCAGTAGTTTTGGACGATAACAGAACAATCGACCACTTTCAGTTTGCGGGATCTGGAACATAAAAAACTTGTACCGCTTGTGATTCAATTATAAACTATTCTTCTTTTTACCCTTATTTACTAAAATCAACTTTCACAAATCCCCATTCATCTATTTTAACACCACTGTTGTTATCAACCCATTTTCATTGAAAAATCGGTAATTGGAATGTTGTATAATCCAACTCCCATATTTGTTTGATAATTCCAAAGTATGACATATTTGCATAAATTGGATTTATATCCTTACTACTAGAAACATGCATCGTTTCAGCCACTAGTGTAACTCCACTATTTTTCATGGTACTATCTTCATCATGTTCATTTGTATAGAATGTATAACCATTAATTACATAATCATTATAAGATAATACATACACACTTGGTCCGGTGGCTAGCCATCAAAGTCGTTCTAAAATTGAATTCAGATTTTCATCCAACTCCTTAAAAATATGGTCTTGAAACCATCCTATAAACTGGTTATTCTGTGTATTTGATAACCATTTTTCAGCCCTTAATGGATTCAACTGCATAAGAATTTCTTTGTGAGTTTCAATATATGGAGAAACCTCCCAACTGTTATGCAAAACATAAAGGTGGGCCTGATTCCGATCTGTAATACTGATTGTCATAACATCTCTTCCAGAAATTCCCTCACCCTCAATGCGTCCAGTGTGATGAGATTTCAGGAGACCAATGCTTTCCACATCAGATAGGTATTCGGTACAAAATTCAATGGATTTCTCAACAATATATTGCTCCACTATACAACCCTCTGGCTGACTTTGAGTTTTTACATACCCTTTCAAAATATTCATATACCATTCAACGAGGTACATCCATCTATAGTGCACAGGACCACAAAGTCGAATCTCTCTCACCAAGTGAATCATCAAATGAACCATCATATCAAAGAATATTGGTGGGAAGAACATTTCTAATTCACATAATATGATGACAATTTCTTTTTCCATAGCTGGAAATTTTGCTGGGTCTAAAACTTTGTGACATATAGCTTTGAAAAAGAAACAAATTTTGGTTAACATATGATGAACATTCTTGGGAAAAATGCAATGTAAATCTATAGGAATTAGATCTTGCATCAAAACATGGCAGTCATGTGATTTCAAAACTTTTAACTTCAAATCATTCATTGACACAATGTTTTTGATATTTGATGAATACCCCTATGGAACCTTTACATAATTAAAGAAGTTGCAAAACTGATATCTCTCCTCCATAGAAATATTATAAGCATCTGGAGGAAGAAACATTCGATTCTCACCCTTCATGGGAGCCAACTCTTCTCGTATTCCCATGTCAATAATGTCCAACCTTGCCTTAATTCCATATTTTGTTTTTCCAGGGGCATTTAGAAACATTACGATAACACTTTCACATACATTTTTTCCACATGCATCACATCAAGAAAATGTCTGATGTACAAACAATTTCAGTATGATAATTCAAAAAAAACTGATCTATTTTTCCAACTGATTTTCGTAAGGTTTTTCGAAAATGGTTTACCAAAAGCAGTGTTCACATCTTTTACTTTCTCAAACAGCTGATCACTTGTTAGTGGAGACGGTGCTGCACATTGTTCTGAACTTCCATTGAATGATGTCATCCAAGATCAGTACTTATGCCGACAAGGTAGAAATCTACGATGTCCTAGAAACACAGATTTCGATGAATGTTTCAACCTAATTGATTCTATATCTTCTTCTCACATGGGACACCCTTGAGTTCCTTTAATGCTATATCCTGAAAAATTTCCATAAGCAGGGAAATCATTTATTGTCCCATACAACATCACTCTCAATGTGAAGTATTCACTTTTATAATAATCATACAACATAACACCTGAATCCCACAATAACTTCAAATCCTTGATCAAAGGAGCCAGATAAACATAAATATTGTTACCTGGTTGTTTTGGTCCTGATATAAGCATAGATAACATGATGAATTTCTGCTTCATGCATAGCCAGGGTGGCAAGTTATAATTTACCAACATAACAGCCCATGTACTATGAGTGCTGTTTTGAAAACCAAAAGGATTCACTCCATATGTAGATAACGCAAGACGAAGGTTTCTTGGCTCTTTTCCAAATTCAGGATACTCATGATCAATTTTCTTCCATTGAGGAGAATTGGTAGGATGACGTAATTTCCCATCTTTATTTCTTTTATCTGCATGCCACAACAATTGTCTTGCAGTTTCTTCACTTCCATATAGACGCCTAAACCTTGGAATGATTGGAAAGTACTATACAAATTTCATAGGATTGGATTTATCTTTCTTTTATCGAGAAGCACCACACTTTGGGCATTCTGTAAGTGATTTGTTCTCCTTGCGAAACAATATACATTCTTTCGGGCAGGCATGTATTCTTTCAGAAATCATACCCATTGAGCGTAGCATTCGTCTAGCTTCATATGTCTGGCTTGGGAGCTCATTATCTTCTGGGAGCATGTCATTCAAGAGAGCAAGTAGTTCCGTAAAACTGGCATCACTCCATCTGTTGCCTGATTTCAATTTATACAACTTCAGTACAGCTGACAATGTTGTATACTTAGTGCAACCAGCATACAATAGCATCTTTGCACAACTCTTTAAATTCTCAAACAATTTTGGGCAATCACGGAGTTCATCTTCAATTATATTTGTCATTTCCTCAATACAATCTTCATTAGGATTGACATTTTTAATCACATCCTCTATATGGTCTTCTTCATTATCCATATTTGTATTCATATCTGATGATCCATAAAACGCAACTTTATCCCAGCCAGTAGCTACATTCGCTTTTTCTCTGTGTTTATTCCAACATTTATAACTCTGATCTATTCCGTGACATATCAAATGTTCTTACAAATCCTCTGGAGTAAGTATTCTAGAATAACAACAACGTAAACACGGATAAAGGATTTGAGAAGGATCCTTTGCGTGATCCTTTGCAAACTTGATGAACTCTTTCACTCCGTTCTCGTACTCTATTGTCAAACGATTAGCATTCATCCAATATTTATTCATATTCATCCTATTTTAATCTCAAATATTAGTATTTATGGTTCAAGTACACAAAACAATACTTACAAATACAGTAGAAGAGAACCACTTAATTTTAAAAATAGATATCAATAGATCCTAACCATTAGTATTTATTCATCTTCATTAAATATAATTACTTTAGATTCATTATAGTTTCCTCAAATCACCCCAGACCAAAAACAAGAATAATCAAGAATGATACATCTACCACTCCTAGGTCTCTACCCTACATTCAATATCATCACGCCTAAATACCCATATATCCACACATACACATGTCACAAACACATAAAAACCCATATCCACATCAGAACCAAAGTACCAATATGGATTTCAATTAGGTTACTCGAATCAAGTGGTGGTGTGTAAGAAATAATAAGAAAATATAATAATTATATAGTCACACATAAATCTCAAACTGTTGTTAATAATCCAATAAACCAAAGGTACCATTCCATCTATCAGAATACTCTGAAGGAGCCCATATGCGACAATAGTCCCAGGTGGTGAAGGTTCCTGAGGAGGAAGGGGCGAACACGCATCTATCGGGGTTTAAGGTCAGATCACTGAGGTTGAAGGTGGCCCGATACTCCTATAAGGGTTCATTCCATATTTCACAAACCATTTCCTGGTACCCTATGATGTTAACCCACTGCTGGTGGAAGTGAAACTGTTCTTGATGATCATGCCAAGAAGAAATGGAAACCAAGAGGGGGAGTGAATCAAAATACCTCAAGCAAGATGAAAAAACATGGTATTTGAGAATAGGTTAGTGTCTTTCATGTTGGATAGACACCTATCCAATAGACTCCACAAGCGGTGATGGCCCCTACAGTTGTTGCACCAGGTGAAACTGTCACCTGAGAAGCTGAGATCAATGAGGCCCTTCCCATCCATGAACTGAAAAAACTCCCTGATGGCCTTCCTCTAGAATGGGCTTCTACCTTTCCTTTCATTTGGGTTGGAAATGACATTAAAGTCACCCCCAACAAATAATGGATGGTGGCCGAGATCGAAGGTATTTTGTTCACTCCATAGATATTCCCTTCGAAGAGGGTCATATCTTCCAAAAAAAGTCACAAGGAGGTGTCACCGTTGGACACCTTGGTAGTGATGAATTGATTGCAATATTGAACAGTCTCAACAACATATTTATTGTTCCAAAATACCCATTTGTGTCTGTTGGAGGGGTCATAGTGTAGAAATCCATGAAACTTAATCTTCCAGTAGAATTCTATGATTATTATAGGGTTTTTTGTGTTATTTGACAACAACAACAATGACATTATGCTTTTTGATTTCTATAGTGAGGAAGTCTAATTTAATATGGGAACTAAGACCATGAGAATTACATATAAAGATAATAATGATGGGTAGGATAGGGCTCTGGCATTGGATCTAGAGCTAGTATCCTTATTGAAGTGGTAGGATGATCTCTCATTGAGGTCCCTTGATTTTGAACATGTTCATAATACCTTATGGTTGGTAAGCTTCATATGAGTGCGAGATGAGGATCCAAAGGGGAAGGGGAAGGATGGGTAATGAAGCTTGGGGGCTGGTGAGGGATTTCTCTCTGGATCAATAAGTATTTGGAGCTGGATGACAAGCTTAGAGCCAAGGGAGACAGAACAAACACTGCTAGGAAGGGGCCTGGACACTACAGAGAAGCATTCGGTAACCTCAGCGAGGGAGAAGGACAGAGATGGAGGTAGGGGTGGCAAGGCTAGAAAGCTTGGTGGTCTGGGCATCATGCCATAAAAGTGCACTGCCAGACAAAGTCACTTAGATAGCATGAAGGAAAGAAGGGGGGAACCCCTCGAAGAAAATAGGGTTCAAGCATTGGATGACCTAGAAATGCATCAGAACCAGGTGGTGTTGTCCTTAAAGAAAAAGGTTATCCTTCATTCTTTACTTTATGGTGACATGGTGTTGGATCTAAGGGAATCGATGATACCTAGGAGGAATCTAGTGAAACTAGAATCCAAGTGTGAAGGACCTTAAATTTTCCATAAACTTCACTCTAATAGTGTAAACTCATTGATCGCCATTGATGATGAGCATATAAATATTTCCACCAATACTAGGTTTCTCAAGAGATATTTTACATGAATAAACCATCCCTTTTAAATAAAATCAACCCATGTCAAACATTCCCCAAAGATTCCACATTTTGATTTACAGTAAAAAAACTATACTAATAGAAAATCCTAGAATAATGGAGTAATGATAAAAGAAAAAATAAATATGTCATAGCCACATATGTTCAAATAGTATGTGAAATTATAAAAAAAATACCCCATAAAACACCACTAAATTCAAATTTCAAACAAAAATATTCTATTGAATCATGCCTCAAATCATGATGATACTCGTGCCTTGATACATGCACCGTGATGCGCCTGATCAACATCATCATCAACAACTTCACTAACAAGATAAAAAACTAGAATTAATCACCTTAGGAACCTCATCACCCATTTCCAACCCAACATAACCTAATAATATAATTAAATCAAAGCATATATATTCTATAATTCAAACCACACCTTCTCATAAAGGTGATTGTTGGAAGAATTTATATAACATATCCAGCTATACCACCATCAAATTGAATGGTTTCTAAGATCTAGAATAAACAAATACCAAATCACCTAAAAACCCACCGTAGTCATTAGAAAAAAGTTGATACCTTAGGAGTAATAGAAATATATTGGATGATCACCCCCAAGAACCCCATCACAATATGTAGGAAGAACACTCATGAATCTATGATGAATCAGAATCATCACTACTGAAGGAAATGAAACCTAGGGATGAAATAATTCAACACAAAATCCACTAGAACTCCATTTATGGGCAAGCCTCACATCCCAAAACTCCAATTAAAAATGTTTTAATAGTGTGATATGATTTATAGAATAATAGTTCTAGAACCATTAGAAGAAGTTGGACCAAACTCGAGCTTCGACAGGGGGCATTACCCAAGAGACAAACATAAAGAAGAAAAGGATGAATCATGTAGCCTACAACCATAAAAATCTCAAAAATACATTAAATCTATCATTCCAAATCAACATATGGTTATGTTTGATGGGAGAGGAGAACAATATTAAAAAATGATTTGGAAAACATGCCTTAAAGTGAGGTCTGGCAAGGCGAAGCTCAGCGGGCGGTGGAGGTCCTGCAACGCGAAGCTCGAGGGTGTTGTAGGCGGCGAAGGTCCGGCAAAGCAAAGCTCGAGGGTGGCGGAGGTCCGACAACGTGAAGCTCAGTAGGCGGCGGAGGTTCGGCAATGAGAAGCTCGAGGGTGGCGGAGGTCCGGCAACGCGAACTCAGTGAGCGGTGGAGGGGAGTCGCAGGGTTCCAGTACCGCGAGAGCTTTAGGTCGCGATAAAACGAGGGCACTGTGTGATCGACTTTATAAAAAAATGGAATAAGGTTTTATCAGTGCTAACAAAATGCTGATAAAGACTACCTTTATCAGCGCTAACATTTTAGCACTGATAAAGGTATCCTTTATCAGCGCTTTTCTTATCACTGATAATGGTCCTCTTTATCAATGCTAAAAAAGCGCTGATAAATCCATCTTGTATCAGCGGTAACATTTTAGCGCTGATACAGGGATTATTTATCATCATTTTTCTATCACTGATAAAGGGTCTTTTTATCAGCACTTGTTTAGCGCTGATAAAGGGTTGCTTTATCAGTAGTTTTTTCTTAGCATTGATATAAGGGGCGCTTCCCTTGCCCGTTTTTGTAGTAGTGGGACATGCCTTCTCGGTTGTGGCATGTGAAAGAAGTTATGTACCCAGTCCAACTACAGTGGTAGATCCAGATAGTATTCTACCTCACATACTCTATGCGGTATATAGAAAGGTCTAATGAATCTCGGAGAAATCTTTCCACCATGGACAAATCTATACAATCCAAATTGTGGTGTGACCCTCAGGATCACATGATCTCCATCCTAAAACTTCATAGGTCTCCATCATCGGTCCTCATAAGACTTCTAATGTCTATGCATGGTCCTCATCCGCTCCTTGATGATTTGCACCTTCTCTATGGTAGCTAGCACCAACTCTGGGTCCATGAGTGCTAACTCACCTGGATTAGTCCAATAAAGTGGTGACCTGTAGGGTCGCCGTACAAGGCCTCCAATGGTGCTATATCAATGGTGGAATGGTAGTTGTTGTTGTACACAAACTCCAATAAGGGTATATGATCCTCCTAACTATAAACAAAGTCCAACATGAAATCTCGTAGCATGTACTACAAGACTTGAATGGTCTGTTTAGTCTGACTGTTATTCTAGGGTTGAAACATCATGCTCAAGTGCAACTGAGTCCCAAAGACCCCATGTAATCCTCTCCATAATCGTGATGTGAATCTATTTTCATGTTCTAAAACGATCATCGAGGTAACTCCATGTATTTGGATTATATCCTCTATATAGAGGCATCCCAAACTCTTTACTAAACTCTACTATCAAATAGCTAGGAAGTGGGTCGACTTGGTGAGTTGGTCTATGAACACCCAGATGGAATCATGCCCCCTAGATTTATGTGGTAACCCCATCATGAATACTATGGATATCTTATCCCACTTCCACTCTAGCACCTAAAGGGGTTGAGCTAAACCTACTAGAACTTGATGCTTGGCCTTTACTTGCTGACAAGTGAGGCATTAAGAGACAAATATGAAACATAAATATTCATTCCTAGACACCAAAAATGACATAAAAGGTCCTAGTACATCTTTTTCACACCTAGATATACTGAAAAAGGGGGTGTATGAAACTACGGTATCACCTCCTCTCACAATGTCAAAGGCACCACCGTCCTTCCTCTGGAAAGGATAACATGCCCCCCACCCACCTTCAAAATATCTATCAGGAGTATTCTAGTGGATATATGAGTATGTAAGGTCTCACAGTCGGTATCTCCACACTGATCATCCCTGACACCTTGTAAAAGTAGAGGGGTTGCGGCCATTGACTATAGATATAAAGCATCGTCCTTGTCCACTAAGGACAACTGCAATGAGCCTACCTGCTCTGATTCCTCAGCCAAAAACTGAGGACAAGATCTCCTGTTGAGAGTGTCTACCACCATGTTCCCCTTCTTATGAGTATAGAAAATCTCGAATTCATAGTCCTGGAGGAACTCTAGTCATCTTACATGTATCAAGTTAAGATACTTCTGAGAGAAGATATACTTGATACTCTTGTGGTTAGAGTAGATGATAAACTGCTCGCCCATCAGGTAGTGTCACCACATCTTCAGTGTGAATACTACCACTATTAACTCAACATTTTGGGTTGCATAGTTCTAATCATGTGTTCTCAATTGATGTGAACTATAGTCAATCACTGCCTATCTCTTCATCAGAACATAACCAAGCTAGGTCCTTGATGCATCATAGAACACTACATACTTGACACCCTCTTCTAACAATATCAATATGGGAGTAATTGTCAACCTTTACCTCAACTCTTGAAATCACTACTGGAACCTTTCCATCCACATGAAAGGTTTCCCCTTCTGGGTCAAAGTTTTCAAGGGTGCTTCCACTCTGGTGAAATCAGGTACAAACCTCTTATAGTACCCTGTCAACCCTATGAAACTCCACACCTCGGTAAAAATCTTGGGTGGATCCCAAGAAAGCACTACCTTAAACTTTACTAGGTCTACTTCTACTCCTACCTATGAGATAACATACCCTGTGAAGTGGACCTCTCAAATAAAAAACTAACACTTTGATATCTTCCCATAAAATCAATGCTCTCAGAGTGTGTCCAAGACAATCCTCAAGTGTCTTGCGTGCTCCTCCTCAAATGCTGAATACACTAGTATATCGTCAATGAAGACCACCATAAATTGGTCTAAGAAAAGCCAAAATGTCTGGTTCATGATTCCCATGAACACTACTGGAGAGTTATTCATGATCAAGGGAATCACCAAATACTCATAGTGACTGTAGAGACATATCAATTTCATCTTAGTTATATCCTTATTCCATACTTGTAGCTAGTGGTAGCTTGATCTGTGATCAATCTTTGAGAACCATCATACCCCTATCAACTAATCAAAGTGTTCATCAATCCTTGGTAGTGGATACTTATTCTTATTAGTCACATAGTTCAATCACTGATAGTCCACACATAACCTCAAACTCTCATCCTCCTTCATGGAGAACAACATTGTGGATGCTTAGGGGAAACACTAGGTCTCACAAATACCTTCTCCTATAAGTCCTCCAACTGCACCCTTGGATCAAAAAGCTCTATGGGAGCCATCCGATATGATGGTGTAGATACTAGGATTTTCCTGAGTTGAAGTAACTACAAATTTCTAGCTCATAATAGGGAGGTAATCCTGACACATCCTTGGGAAAGATTTTTTTGTACTCTGCCACCACCACAGGGAACTAGTAGCCCATAGAATACACTAATCTAAGAGTTATTCTAGCTAAATGTTGAGTAATCAACAACACTCTCCTATGCATGATCCCATATTTCTCTGCCAAGGTTTCCTTTACACCCATAAAGGAAAACCTCATCCCTTCACTACGGACACACCGCATCCTCCACCTAAAATAGTTCAATCTAGGCATGAACTGTGGATATCCATTTCATACCTAAGATGACATCATAAAGCCTCATAACTGCTACAAAAATATCCCATACAAAACTCTCACTTTGAAACATCAGATCGCATTATCCGCATAAGTTCACAATCATTGAATCGCCATCTTTCAGCATCTCTAACTGCAAGTGTCAAGACAAAGGCTCAACTGGAATCTCTAAGTCTCAAACTATAGTAGTGGAAAGAAAGGAATGAATTGCATATATGTCTATCAATACTATATAAAAGGTAGAAAAGACATATATCATACCTCATATCATCCCTAGAGCCTCAAGGTCGCAGGCCTCCATAGCCTGCAGCTGGCCTCATCCCTAACCACCAGCACCCTAAGCCTGGTGTGGAACACTTGGGGGTGGTGGTGGTAATAAGTCAAACCTATGACCACCTTCGGCTACTCTGCCAGCCCCTCTGCCATGTTTTCTACTCTGCAGACCACCCTTCTCCTGCCACTGCCTCTACCTTAGTGGTCCCTCAACTATATCTTGATTAGTTGTATAACAGGTCATACAATCTTAAGCTAGATGTCCCTGATTGTCATAGGAGAAATTTTTTCTATCCCTTAGTTGATTCAAGCCATCATGAGATCCCTACACCACTGATCCTATGTCCTAGGATCATCTACTGAAGCTTTTGACATACATGGATCCCTACAACTATCGTCGGCTACTTTCTGCCAAGGTCTTGGCTCCTAGGTGCCCACTACCAACACCCACTATCAACATATTCTCTTCTATGAAGATCTCCACTACTAAGGCTCGCTCTAGAACTCTCACATAAGTGGGAATGCAAAGGGATACCACTGAATCCCTAATATCCCAACGTAATCCCTTATCAAATGTATGTTCTATGAATAATGAATCTCAAACCATATCTATAGATTATCATGATAGATTATTAAACTTTATTGAATACCCTACCATGGTCAAAATTCCCTGATGTAGATGTATAATCTCTTGAATGCACACTAATTACAACATGGCCAGATAAAACTCCTCCCTGAAGAGATGCTCGAAGTCAGACCAGGAGAGAGTTTCCTCATCATTTTATTGATTCACTAAACTTCATCATCTCCTAGAATATCCTTGAATAAGACTATTTGTGAGGACCACCATACAATCTATGGGTTCCCTCACAATGTGGAAAATTTGAGTACTGCCTATAACCAGTCCTCAACCACCTGGGGGTTTGGATCGCCTCAAAACTTGGGAGGTTTCTGCCTCTGAAACTCATGCAGTGCACTCATCTGGTGTATATCCTCAACTAGTACTGTCAGTGCTAGCTACTGCTTGGTGGTATAGCTAGTAAAACACCTAGAGGTGTTATCTTCTGTACATGCCCCTGTATTGAAGCCACATCACTCAGGGGATCACCCTCGTGATCACATAGTGGAATCCTGGATGGCTATCTTCATGGAGGTATCTTAAAATAAACAAGATGTACCACAATCAAAGAGTTTATATGGGGCACTAACTCAAGAAGGACATGGAAACCAAAAACCATTCCAATATGATGCATGTAGAAATGTTTTTCCTCCAACTAGTGTCTTCATGTTCTGAGTTGAAATGAAAGTGATCAGAGCCCTGGTGTATGGATATGTTGGTTGTCGCACCAACATTGGAGTCCTTAGCCTAAAATCCAAACTTGAAGCACTTAGCATTGTTTCTCCAAACAAATATCACATACTTTGGTTCTAAGGTATAACTGAATTCTCTTATACCACTCTATCACAACCCAGCCCACTGGGGTCCAACCCATGACTACCTCAAACCCACCTCCAATAGGACAGGGTCTGGAAACCAATGTCGAGTAGGCGTATATCATAAATGGGAGGCATTCTCCTAATGTACCTATACACACACACATTTCCAATCCCACGCAATGTTGTAATAAAAAACAAATACAAAAAATGCATGCATACATCTATGATCCCACAATAGATTATGACAGTAAAGTACTAAAAGAGAATAAGGGGTTAAATACAATCCCAACCAAAAAATTGTAGAGTCCAACCTGCTCCAAGGGAGAGTAATAAAATAAAATGTAAGCACCCAGAAAACACCTTGGTCTATCAAGCTCAAGTTATGCTCAACTCACTCCCTATCCTTCAAGAACACTATCAAATGGGCCATCGTCTGCATAAGACGCAACACGTGCGGGAATAGCCCATTAAGGGGTGATTATAACAATACCATGACACCCCAAAAACACTAAACACGAATCATCAATAATACTTATCTCAAAATAGTAATGTGGTATTGGATGTAAACAAGATAGAAAACCCCATATATACTTAGGAAGGACAGCATGCCACTAGGAATTCATAACCAACTATCGGCCATAGGATTCTGCTTGAAGAAATGCTCATTATAGGATAATTCACTCCATGATCCATGCCATCATCGGAGACACTCATACAAGAGGTAAATATTATTGGTCCATACCCAATAAAGTTCACTAGTCTCAAATACCCTGATACTCAGATAGGGGGTTACACCCAAGACCATTGGGGGACACTACAAACTCAATATGGATCAACTCGCTACATAGGGGATTGTATGCCAATAATATTACAAACCCTACTGATACAGACTTCTAGATGAAGTATTAATTCCTTTCTCAAGGAGTTCTCACCGATTCCACAAACCCCATTTAAGTTGAAAAGATGATAGAGGATCATACTCCATTATCAGGGAGGGACACCACGAACTCTATCTAAGACTCATCCTCTAAAGGGGATCACAATACTGAAATGTGGACATAATACCACACTATACCCTCAAGGGAATGGACCAAAGGAACACAATCAACCAAGATTGGTCCATACCAAAGAAATGAAGGGCCACAAACACCCTTGAAGTGGGTAAATGGTGTGTATTGATGGTACATGGCGTGTCCAACTAACCCCTGGTCTTCCTGTGTGGTAACTCCTCACACAGTTTGTAAACCTCAACATAAATGACATGTAAGTGATCAAAAATGGTGTGTAGAGGTTTCCTGACACCCCACCTATATTGTTCGGTCATGCCTGTGTACACTAGATTGTGTCTATGTACTATGGTCATGTCTGTGTACTCATCCTTCCTGTACCCATGTAACCTATGAGTTACACGTTGAGCTGCCTAACGCATGTTACATGATGTGTGGCAGGGTCACATGGCATGTGATATTTTTCTCACTGTAGAAACCCTAGTGTCACGCAAGAGGGTCCCACACAATGTGTAATGCTATATTACACATTTTATAACTCGGGATTTTCTAGATCCACTAGTTCTTCCTCCGTATTGGCCACCACATCACCAGAGTTATCATGATCACTAGAATCTATAGATATGGGGTCTTCCAAGACTCTAGTCATCGTAGATCATAGATTTGATCTTCGAATCCACTTGGGAAATTCCCACTTGCGTCGTCTGTAGTCGCACAGTCATATTTGGGATGAACGAGTACCACAAATCCATTATGATATGCCTCTGATCATCCTCCTTCATCATCGCACCTTTGATCATGAAAATCACCTGCGGTATTGATCTGTTGAACTGAATAATGGTCTCACAATGATCGAATATCGAGTGTTCATTGAACTAAGGGCAAAAGAAATTGTCTACGATGAACGTGCGGAGAATGGGGGAGAAATACATAAACCATCAAAAGTGAGGAACGAACCTCGACATTTGTTCATTCAGCCTTGATATTTTGTTATAGAAATAGATAGACTAACAGGAGATAAACACAATGAACAATAAAATAAATCCATAAATTTAAATATATCATCAATTCACAAATCAATTATTGTTCATGGAATTGATCGACCTCTGAATGGGATTAAGAAATGGGATGGAAAACACAAATCAACATCCTACCTGGAGTTTGGATTGATTGCTAATAAAGAACTGTATTTCATTTTCATCAGTGGTCGGATCCACAAACTAAAATGTCATAATGATCCTTGATCTTAATTTGATCTGGTGTCGTTCATCAAGATCTCCTCCAATGGTCTTCCAAAGGCTCCTCTCGGATTTGCGGGTTTATGTGGATAACCCTAAAAAGTGGTCATAACAGTGTTTAAATATAGGATAACATAGGTTTTTGCATCAATAAAATAAAATAAATTTATTTATTTTATTCATTTGTGCCTGCAAATACTTTTTCACAAACACCATGTGTCAACAAAGGTTGTGTCATGACTAGGGTAAAACTCATGCTCTAAACTCAACGATGCCCTCGGATTTCTAATACGGGCCCCTTTTTAGAAGTTATTCGACTTTTTTAGGAAGATAGTGTGCATTTGATATTAATATATTTCAAAAAAAATTAAAAATTTATTCTAGGATCATTGGGATTCAGAATCACACATCGTCTTAATACCTGGTCTTGAAAATATTTCATATAATATCCAAAAATAATACATGGAAAATCTGATTCATTACACTATGAATTTATTAAAAATTCATCGCATGTAATCTTGAAAAAATTATAGAATATCTTAAGGGTTGATCATAGTTTTATGTTCTCTAGTTATTTTCTTTTAAATCTAGTTTATAAGGTTTTTATTGATACCAAATGTAACACCCCAACTCAAATAACTTAGAGCTGATAGTTGTTTTATTACATTAGTAAAAAATACATATATCACATGATCCAACATTTTAGTATTGTTAGGAAACTAGATACATAAATGAAAATTACATTAAATTAAAAATTGAAGATACTTCATATGGAAACATGAAAACTTTATTAATTATCCTTGAAAATCCATATATGATAGATAGTAATCCTCTTGGTTTCTTGGGGAAATGGAAAACAATATAAAGGGGTGGACTCTGATGATCAATAAAGGGTAGCATATAGAGAAATCTATCATACATAAGTAGGAAATCAATAATATTCTAGAAATAAATAAATTCAATGACAAGTAATATGTCCATGGATTACATAATAGTAAATAAATTCATGGATAAGAATAAATGATCTCATAGTGATAAAATGCATAATTTCAAACATCATAAAAATATTTTTAAGTCCACATTCCAAGACATTATACATAAATGGATAAGTATTATATCAAATGACCATATATTTTGTCTCATGAGACCTACCAATGCATCAAGGGTCTATATAATTTTGAGTCTAACCCGGCATATAATAAATCTAATGCATCCATCATATGAATAGAATGTCTAAACAATACATATCATAATGTTCCCTAAGGAACCTCATATATAATCATGTCTAAGAAATCAATATTTTTTCATACAGGAATGAGGATATATAGAATATTAATATTTCCCTATTTGACCGAACAATATGGCTATCTAGGTGAATATCTCATAATCAACTTAGAAAAATTGAGATATTATAAATGTAATAGAAAGTACCATTATTAGTGGAATGATAACAAAGTAGTGGTGAATAGTTATTTCATGGTGTAGGGGTATCAATAGGAAATAATCATTCATTATGGTTCGTCAATAGCTCATGAATCATCCAAATCATATGCCCTAAAAGTGTCAAACCAGGGGTGTAGTTAGGCCCATTAGTTGTGCTTCGAGTGGAGGTTGATTTGATACTCAAAAAACCTTTTCATAATTTACCCCAAGGTGCATCTGAGCCAAATACTACATCTATTTTTTGTATCTAGATAGGGATTCCATTGCTAGGAAACCATGCACTATTTACTAGAATTTTAGGACATTTTATGGCTAT
Source organism: Viscum album (assembly GCA_963277665.1). Taxonomy (NCBI): domain Eukaryota; kingdom Viridiplantae; phylum Streptophyta; class Magnoliopsida; order Santalales; family Viscaceae; genus Viscum; species Viscum album. The sequence goes on from OY728146.1 coordinate 370,946,458, forward strand.
GGGAGTGTTTCAGCATTATAATAGCTTATGAAGGTATCATAACGAGAGGGAATGTTAGTCTATCGTTAATATAATAAGGAATTTATAAGTATTAAACATAATAATATTTCTCATTTAAAAATAAGTAAATGTAAGGATTTAAAAAATAAAGGTAGAGATGGGGTTAGGAACCCTTACCTTGCAAACTAGCTTCTTAAAGCTTGAGAGGAACACCTTATAACCTTATAAACTCCTTGGGGAGACTCTTAAAAGGAAAAATGAGAGTTAATTTTTGCTCAATGGATTTAAAGTATAGAGGAATGGGATAATGGGTGAACGGGTGAGTACTTATACTTGAGGAAGGGGTGTTTTGGGTTAAAATTATTGATTATTTTATTATTTAGACCAACTAATTTTGAATAATATTGATTTCCAAAAAATTGGATGGCTTATTATTAAATAAAGGAGGGATTTTTGACATTTTAATCAAGCCAAAATCGAATGACACCCTCCAAAAACTTTATTAAATGAAAAGAACCAAAAATAGTTTTTATTAGGATAAAATTTCACTACTGGAAATTGGGGTTTCTATTCCCCCTAGAATGGGAAACCACCATCATTGGTCAAAATAATTAAAAAAAAATAACCCAACCTATCCCCCCTCATGTACACCCCCTCAGAAAACCCTACCTCTACCTCCACCCATCCTCTCCCTCATCGCACCCACCTCCGCATCTGGCTCTGAATCCCTCTCGCTTCAGCTCCCTCTACCTCCGTAACTCCCCTCTCCACCTCTGCTTCTACCTCACTTTCCTCCATATCCCTCTCCTCATGCCTCTCCTGTCATTGTGGCCACACCCGGAGTCATTCGCTGCCCATTCTCCCTCACTGCCACCCATCCCTTATATCTCACCCAGCCTCCGACTCCACCTCTACATTCACTTAGTTCTTGATTTTTCATGCTATTAGGTAATAACTAATTTCAGTTTTAGGGTTTTAATTTTGGGCACTTCCATTACTTATATTTCATATAGAACTAACTTTATACACTATAAATTCTAAACTCTAGAAATAATTTGGTGGTAACAAAATAGGATAGTCCAGTCACGGGCTTCAAGTCACATATTATTACCTCTTCACTTGGCACATTACTTATCATTTTTTGTTTACATGCTACATAAATATGAATTATAGATGTATGAAATACAATGAAACAACCACTTATAGGATAATCAAAAAATTGGCTTGTGACTTGTCTTTATGTTACATATTGTTAAGTCTTCACTCGGTGTATTACTCGACATTTTCTTTTTATGTGCCAATGACACAACCAATTTTAAGATAAAAAAAACATAGTCCTATCTCAACCAAGCATGTTATGATTTAATTACTTATCAATATTTCTTCAAAAAATCTAAATTAGATAAAAAATTACTTTTAGAATCACAAATATCCAATTTCGATATAATCTTGGAACCTCTATTATTTCTCATGGATTTTTAGAATTTAATTTTCTTCTATTTGTTAAAAAAATATATTAAATAAATTATTAGTTTTAAATATTTATTATGTTTTTTTGGTAAGGACTTCATTTATTGATAATGACCTCATGATTTTTATTCTTTTTTTCTACATTTATAGTTAAAATCGGGCTAATTGTTATCTTTACTTAGAGAGTTTTTTATTAGCTGGGTGGTAGGTTTTGGGTCCATTTTCTTATCATATTTATTGGGATGAAATATTTAGTCAATGTGATTTGTATTATTTTATTGAATTAAAAAGATTGTATAATGGTTAAAGTCATTACTATTTGATGCTTCTCTCTGATTAAGGATTTCATAGGAATGGAGAGCATCAAATCTTGGAAAATTTAAAATATTATATCTACTAAATAGAAATTCCAAAACTAGAGGAAAAGAGGGGATGTGATAGATTTAGTCAATACCATATTTATAATATCTAAATACTCTAACAGTCTACATCAAGGTATGCACCATGTTTAGGGAATTGATAGCATTGTGTGGATTGTTTTTTTAAATTAATGAGTGTGAATAATTATTGCATGTAAAGTGGAAAAAAGAGTAGAAACAAATTGATTAGAAAGGTGGATATTGAATTTATTTATTAGATAAGTTTAGGTTTTCACTATAATTGGTAAATTTTAGCCTTTTATGAAAAGAAGAAACATTGAAAAAAATGGAAAAAATAGTGCTTCCCATCATGTGAATAGGAGAATGACCTAGAAATCTTAATGGACTAAGTATGATGATACATAATTTTGTACTGTAATTTATAATGAAGTTTTATTCTTTATTTGACTATATAGTAATCAAAAAATTCAATTCTATCTCAAGGTACATGACCGTTATGAGAAGCTCAAGCTTGAAAGAAAGGGAGGGCTGTCATTTTTTGTTAGTCTTCTTTATATTTCATTACTAATTTAATTGTGGTATTATTTTATGTTGTGTCACTGGTAACCTAAACAATATTGAATACAAAGGGTCCCCTCAAAAGATATTAAGCTTCTGATGATCTATTTTATAATGGATATACTATGTACCAATGTTTTCTTACCATTTTATTATTATTTTTCATGAATAAAATGTTTTACCTGATGTGAAAATAAATTTTTTAAGTTCAGTTGAGATTTCATATATGGGATCCTCCCTACAGTCCCTATAAAGGGTTCAAGTATACTTGGAAAAAATATATAAAGGTCAGTGGTGTGAACTAATAAAATTGTGCATTCATCGTGTTGGCATTTCTTGGTTGCATACTTTCAGAAATTCGGGTTTGATTCCTGTTGAATTATAGGTGATACTATTGATATTGAGGGCTTGTTTTTATGTGTTTAGTAAAGAAAAGATAATGTATTGACATGACTAAAAACTATTGATAGTTTTTAACAGTTGTGATAAATGATTTAGTATAAGTGTTTGAAAATTTCTTGAAAATGTGTTTTTCTGTTATTTAAGTAGGTTTATTCTGAAATTTATATGCAAATTATGTGAAACTATTTTTTAAAAATAAATAAATATTTAGACTCTATTTGGAGTACTTATTAAAAACCTCTTAGAGTACATATCTATTTTGATAAATTTATTTGTGTAATTGTTTTTGAATTTCTTGAAAATGTGTGTATTCATATATTATAATTGAGACGGAATGTTGTCTTTATATTTACTTGTCCTTTAACTGGATATTCTGATTTCCTTATCTATTAACAATTTTAACAAAAAAATCTCATTTCATAACAAAAATATATCTTAGTTGAGTTTTATTTTATATATTCACTTGATCAACATTTTATTTCTCTTAAAAATATTTGTTTAATCCGAACAAGTTTTATAGGCGCCTCTCTACAAAATATTTAGTCATGTATAAAATAATACTTTAAAAATAAAATGTATAATTAATTAAATATAATGTAATGATCATGTCATTTGTGATTTTTTTTTTGAATGAGTATGAATTGAAGTCCAAATGTAACTGGTTAGTCTTTTTTTTAAATATATTTTGTGATATGAAATTCTAAAAATGCATGCAATATGAAGTCTTGTGTAAATGTTACTGCTTGTTATACAAAAAAGAATATGGATAATATTTGGATTGATCTTACAAATAGAATTTCAAGAGAATATTTTGAAGGCATTATGTAGTTTATTGATTTCACTATAGGATTTCAAAGTGACTATATCAGTTTTTCATATAGAAAATTTGCAAAGAGATATCAATTTATATGAGATACCGTGAGGAAGAACCTATTCTGGAATTGGTTTCTGAAAAATTATAAGAGTTAGACTCATCATGGGGAATAATATATTATTTTTAATTATACAGAAACAGTTTAGATGGATGTTGATACGAGTAAAACTGATATGATGCATGAAATGCTTGCCGAAATGGTACATGGTATGGATCCTGAAGGCATTAACATTCGGAATGTTGAGACTGGTGAGATCAATCCACACTCTGGTGTAGATCATGATTCGTTAAGGATTTATGAAATACTTTATAATTCACAAACTGAATTATATTCTAGGTGTACTGCTTATAGTAAATTATAATTTATCATGGAGTTGTGCACATGAAGACTTTAAATCAGTGGTCAGATACATCATTCGACAAGCAGTTGGTGTTATAGAAAAAATCACTTCCTGTTAATGCTAATATTCCGGAGTCATGTTATCATCCTCATAGGTTGAAAGAGAACTTAGGTTTCACATATTAGGGCATAGATGCATGCACAAACAATTTTATACTATTTAGAAAGGAAACTGTGCATTTGGATAATTGTACAGTCTGTTAATCTTCCATGTGGAAAAATAACAGGGGAAATTAAACTCATCAAAGTCAAACAGTGAAATAGGGGAAACTGATTTCTATAAATCAAATGTGTTACTTTCCATTGAATTTGAGGTTGAAAAGATTATTTATGTCATCTAAAGTTTCTCAATTAATGAGATGGCATCTAGAAAGAAATAAGGAAAGTGATATGCTAACCCACCTGGAAGACTCTCTTGCATTGAAAGAATTTGATCAGAGACACCCTAACTTTGCTAAAGATAGTCATAATTTCCAATTGTTGTTGGAAGTAGATGGTTTCAATAAATTTAGGTATATGGTTGGTGCAACTCATATCACATGGCCTATGGTGTTGGTTCCATATAATATTCCTTCGTGGCTTTATATGAAACAACAATTTCTATTACTTTCCACTCTTATTGATGGACCTATAAGTCTGGGGGATAAGATTGGTGTTTACCTTCAATCATTGATTGATGAGTTGAATGAATTTTGGGGCAATGGTGTGATGAATTCTGACTATGAAACGAATGCAATGTTTAAACTGCACATTGCTTTATTGTGGACAAACAATAAATTCCCAACTTATGCAAATTTGTCAGGTTGGAGTACGAAAGGGGGATTTGATTTCCCTTACTGTAATAAAAGTAAAAATTCTACATGGATTAAGCATTGTAAAAAGTGTACATACATGGTTTATATAATTTTTCTTCCCCCTCAATGCAGGTTCAGAAAGGACAGAGTGGCATTTGATGGTTTTAGAGAATTCAACCTAGCACCAAAGGTCATTATAGGAGTAGAAATAATATCATAAATTGAGGAAGAAAATATCCACATGATATATGAATTTTAGGATTTGGTGGCTCATCAATTACCCAATATTTTTTGTGCATGTAAACAGTGTCATCCTAATTGGAAGAAGAAAAGTATTTTTTTAATCTCCCTTACTGGAAAACTAACATGCCAAGGCATAATCTAGATGTCATGCGCAATGAAAAAAAATATTGCGATAATATATTATGGACCATTTTAGGTGTCATTGTAAAATAAAAGGACCATTTCAATGCATGAAGTTATTTATAAGAAATGTGTTTAAGGAAACAATTTCATTTATAGTTGGGTGGGAGAAAAAATTCATACACGTATGCTTTACAGTATACAATGAGTAAAAAAGATAAAGAGATGTTTATTTCCATTTTGAAGATGCTCAAGGTACTTGATGGTTACTATTTGATAAAACACTATTATGTTGAATATTTTATTGATAATAAATGATATAATTTCCTCACATTATGATAGATATGTTCAATTATGGAATATTTGGGATTAGATCATTCATTTGCAAATTTGATGAAAATTCCAGTTTTACCCTTTTACAATTAACTGTAGTATTTCGAGAATAAATATTTTTCAGTAATTTTTTTTGACTTAACTTTTTTTAAATGTGTTCCTGACTTAATGGGATACAGATTTTATTCAGGACTTGGGAGCTGGATCATGCATATGAGTGGATTAAATAGGCCATGAAGACAAAGTTGGACTAAACTATCCAGATTGGACATCACTTCACCATTTGGGTCGTATCTTCTTCATTTAGGATTTTATTGAGCCCAAATATTGAGGAAATATTAGGGACATTATTTGAAACAAATCATACTTCTAGAAGACCGGCCAATTAACGCGTTTTGGAGGCCAAATATGCGGTGCAACTTGGAATAAAATATTTGGTCGAGTTTTCATTTCACACTTAAAAAGTTATATAAACCTAGCCATCACAAACTCTATTTAAAGGGGTTTTTCACTCTTTGGGAGGTCTGGTTGAGGATTTTTGAAGGTGTGTCTGAAAGGGTGTCTCTTGGGAGCCCCTCACAACTCTAGGAAGAAGTAAGGCTTTGTGAAAACCTATCTTCCAAAAAGGCTCTCCTCTCCCACCTCCTCTTTGTATTTCTTTTCTTTCATGTTTGTATCTTGAATTTTTATTCAAATAATATTTTGTGTTATTCCCTTTTCTTCTTCTCTTAATCTTCCTAATTGGGTTGGAATCAATAGTGTAGGTGATATTGGGTTCTACCCTTTCAATCCTTTTCTCATGCAAAACGTCTCCACGATGACCACACCGCCCATGGAAGAGTAGTTTTTTTAGTGATCTATCTATCTTCTACCCTCTTCATTTAATTATTTTAAATCATTGATCTAATGTAATTTACTTAATATAATCCATGATTTGTTTTTAAAAATTATAATAAACTAAGCAAGCAATTGAACAATTAACACAAAAACACGCGAGGTCGAGATTTTGTATAAATTGTGAGAACGCGGTCTTAATTGGTAATACAAGACCACACAGGATAAATTTATAGAGTTCAAATATAATACCTAAAAACAATTAATCCTCATTTATAGAATGTATATGTTCTCTAATTAACCACTTACCATAAGCTAACCTTAGAACAACAATCAAAGCAGGGTGCTGCAATTGCGTGTTCCGAAGCTAGCCTAGGGTTTAAGTAATTTCATCTTTGTGGTTAAGTTAACTCTCGTAGGGTTCGAGGGTTAACAAATTAGGGGATCATAATTAAGTGTATATTGATTTAAATTATAATTATTAATAATTAAATGAAGAGGTAGGGTTAGATCGATTACACCTTTTAAAATATTTTCTAAAAAAAACATCTTCTTGTTGTGTCTTTTTAATCAAACTTCATTTCAAAATTAAAAACAAAAAAATGAAATCTTCTTCCAGAAAACTTCTTCAAGTTTTATAAACAATAAACAACCACCCCCTATCATTTAAATTAGTGTTTTAATTTTATTATATTTTACTTTTAGAATACCTTTAAGAAGTTTTTTTAATTTACTTCCTCCTTTGAGATACGACCTTGGTCAGCCACTCTGTTGCACCTAAGTACCCAAAAACCACTAATCATTTGAGGGCACCCATGATAGTGTTATTTTAAATTGACGTCGTTTCCAGGGAGGCAAGTAATTTATTAAACCAATTATAGGTATTTATTTTATTTTTCGTTTAATTCTTTTCTTCTCCTCTTTCTTTCTTCTTTCCCCTTTCACAAATTTTTTTTCTCTTACTCTCTTCTTTTATTTTTATTGGACCAACTCAAACTTATTTTCTTTTTATTATGGTACACTTTTATTTATTTACTTTTAATCTTTCATTGATTTATGACACAAACTAATCCTGAAGATCTCTTAGATCTTGACCCTGAGATTGAACATAGCCTTAGGGCTCGAATCAGACATTCTTAGTCTATGGGAAGTTTCAACATTCAACCAGTTGTAGAATTACTCCAATATCAGAACATTGAAATTGGAAGCAATTCAAATTCAACCATAAAACAAGAACCAATGGCTGAAAATAATGGAAATTAACTTAATATAACCATTCTAGAATTGGATGCACCCGATATTAATTATCAACCAAATTGCATTGCATATCCAAATCTCGAATTGGACTTTGAACTGAAATCTGGATTAATTCACTTGCTTCCAAAATTTCACAGCCTCTCTGATGAGGATCCCAATAAACACCTTAAAGAATTTAATGTGGTTTTCTCAACCTTAAAACCAAGAAATTTTTATGAAGATCAAATCAAACTAAGATAATTCACATTCTCACTTGATAGAGCTACAAAAGACTAGATGTATTATTTAAAACCTGAAGATGTAACTTGTTGGAACGATTTGAAACGTCTTTTCTTGCAGAGATTTTTTCCAAATTCAAGGACCACATCCATTCAAAAGGAGATCTCAGGGATCAATAAAGCCCAAGGGGAGTCAATGTATGAGTACTGAGAACAATTCAAGAAGTTGTGTGCAAGCTTCCCACATCACCAAATCAGTGAGAAACTCCTCATCCAATACTTCTATGAAGGACTCACACCTATGGAGAGAATAATGGTGGATGTAGTAGATGGAGGAGCATTGGTGGACAAGAAACCAGTAGTTTCATGTGTTTTGATTGACAAAATGGCCCAAAACTCCCAACTATTTGGTGATCGAGGTACACCACATGTCAGGGGAGTACATTAGGTAAGTCCATCTTCTCTTGAAATTCATTTGATTAATACAAAGTTGGAAGAATTGACAACTATGGTGAGGCATATTGCTTTGGAAAAAAATACATACCAACCCCCTCCTTCAAGGCCTTGTGGAATTTTTACTGAGACAATCCACCCAACTGACTTTTTCCCCCAACTACAAGAAATAGGAGACTGTGTAGCAGTGTTTCCTGGGAGACCTTATCAGCAGCAAAAACCATATCCCCAAAAGAAGCTTGATTCCTTTGCACCAACATATAACCAAGGGTGGAAGGATCAATTGGACATGAGTTATGGCTCTGGACAACAACAAATTCCACCCTTTCAACAAAACTTCCAGCAGCCTCTGCCTTACCAGCAGGGTTTCCAACAACCCCAAAGAAGATTTGAATCCCAAACATCAAAAAGCCAACAACAAGGGAATCCCCCACCAAAGGTAGATTCTAACACGGATGATCTTTTGAAACAAATTTTTCTTAATCAACAGAATGAGTTGAAGAGTCAAGGTTCGGAGCTGAGGGAGTTGAAGACTCAAATGAGCCAGATTGCCACCGCCCTCCATGAACTTGTAAGTAAGAATTCCGAAAATCTACCTTCCCAACCCACTCCAAATCCAAAGGGGGATGTTAGTGTCATCACATTGAGAAGTGGGAAGCAAACAACTGATGCTTATCCACCTACCATTCCACTGGGATTCACCTCAACTCCAAAAAAGCCCAATTCCACATCAACTAATGAGCAACCTAAGGAGAAAGATAAAGGTAAGCAAAATATTAATGATGTTCCTCCTAAACCCCTTCCTTTTCCAAACAGGGTTATTCAAACCAAGAAGATGGCTGAAGAAGCAATGCAAAAGGAGGTTTTGGACACATTCAAGCATGTGGAGATCAACATTCCTCTACTTGAAGCCATTAAGAAAATTCCAAGGTATGCGAAATTCTTAAAAGAACTTTGTATCAATCGAAGAGGGCTCAAGGGAAATGAAAGGATCAATCTTGGAAGGAATGTGTCAGCACTCATTACACCAACTCTAGAAATGCCGACAAAGTGCAAGGATCCAGGGACATTCACCATCCCATGAACCATAGGGGAGTTGCACTTTTTGATGCACTTTGTGATTTGGGAGCTTCCATAAATGTGATGCCTCACTCTGTATTCTCTTATTTGTAGGTTGGTGAGCTAAAACTGATGAGAGTAGTGGTGTAGTTGGTGAATAGAGCTACGACATATCCAGTAGGAGTCCTTGAGGATGTACTTGTCTGGGTAAGAGACATGATCTTTCCAGCAGATTTCTACATGATTAACATGGAAGATGATCAGGTAAGTTCTCATGCCCCCATTATCTTAGGTAGACCCTTCCTCAAAACTGCAAAAACTATCATAAATGTCAATGAGGGTACACTTTCCATGGAATTTGGGGATAAAGTTGTGATATTTAATGTTATGGATTCCATGAATTACCCCTCATAGGATCATTCTACATTTTTTATCTCCCATTTTGATCCACCAAGTAAAAACCACATGGATTTTGATTTTCCTATGCTTAGGGAGATTAGGATTATTGGTTCTAGTTTAATGTATAAGAGTACTTCCACACCTATTTATAATTCAAAAGACTCTCTTATATTTGATTTTTAAATGGAATCATATTTTTATTTTGATCATGTGAACTCAAATTATGACATGGCTGTTGAGTATGCTGATGGATTTGATGCTTTATTCTCTGATTTTGATGATGTATATTCTAATACTGATGTTATTTATGCACATATTTTAGTTTCTTCTATGTCTCTATCCATACACCACCCCCCTACACTGGAACTCAAGTCATTTCCACCAAATCTCAAATACTCATACTTGTTGAGTGGTGAGAAATTACTTGTTATCATTGCTAACAATATCTCTTTTGAACATGAAGAAAAACTTTTGAATCTTTTGAGGGAGAACATCATGGCAATTGGGTGGACCTTGGCTGACATATCAGGTATTAGCCCCTCCATTTGCATGCATAGGATTCTTTTGGAGGATGGGGATAAACTAGTTAGGCAGCCACAAAAGAGACTCAATCCAACACTTTTTGAGGTTGTTAAAAAAGAGGTTGAAAAATTGCTCGAAGCAGGTATAATCTATCCCATTTCAGATTCTCAGTGGTTAGGTCCTATTCAGGTTGTGCCTAAGAAAATTGGTGTTATTGTTGTTAAAAAAGAGAAAGATGAGTTAGTTCCAATGAGGGTGCAAAATAGTTGGCGTGTGTGTATTGATTATAGGAAACTAAATCAATCTACTCGCAAGGACCATTTCCCCCTCCCATTTATTGATCAGATGCTTGAGAGACTTGCTGGGAAAACACATTATTGTTTCTTGGATAGATTTTATGGATATTTTCAGGTTCCTATTGCTCTAGAGGATCAGGACAAGACAACATTCACTTGTCCTTTCAGTACGTTTGTCTACCGAAATATGCCATTTGGACTTTGCAACGCCCCAGGTACCTTCCAGTGATGCATGGTGGGTATTTTTTCTGATTTTATTAAAACCTGCATGGAGGTATTCATGGATGATTTTACAATGTATGGGTCTTCATTTGATGAATGTATAAGTAGTTTTGGAAAGGTGTCAAATCGTTGTATTGAGAAGAATCTGGTTCTGAACTTTGAAAAGTGTCATTTCATGGTAGAGCATGGCATTATCTTAGGACATGTAGTGTCAAAACATGGGATAGAGGTTGATAGATCTAAGATAGACATTATTTTATCCTTACCCTATCCTTCATGTGTGCGTGATTTTAGATCTTTCCTAGGGCATGCAGGATTTTATCGGCGCTTCATCAAAGATTTTAGTAAGATTTCTCTTCCTATGTCACGATTACTTTAAAAGGATTTTGATTTTGTGTTTGATGATTTTTACAGGACTTAATTTGATGAGATAAAGAAGTGTATGACCAATCCACCTATCATACAGCCCCCACAGTGTGAGATTCCTTTTGATCTTATGTGTAACACCTCCAACTTCGCGGTTGGAGTTGTCTTATCTCAGAGGGTGGAGGGATGTTCACATGTGATCACTTATGCATTGAGGACACTGGATTAAGCCCAATCAAACTACACAACCACGGAAAAGGAGTTTCTTACTGTCATATTTTCTTTAGATAAATTCCGTTCATATTTATTGGGCTCTAAAGTAGGTGTTTTTTCTGACCATGTAGCTCTGAGGTACCTCTTGAAGAAGACAGATGCAAAGCCCAAGATGATCTGATGGATGCTCCTTCTTCAGAAATTTGATATTGAGATAAAGGACAAAAAGGGGTCTGAAAACTTGGTGGAAAACCACATGAGTAGGCTTAATCACACACTAGAGGATGACACCTTGGACTAGGTACCACTTCGGGACACTTTCCCTGATGAGAATCTTTATTCCATCTCAGGTATGCATCCTTGGTATGCAGATTTAGTTAACTACCTTGTTGCCTCTGAAATCCCTGCAAATTTAAAGAAACATCAAGTCCAAAAATTAAAAAGTGAGTTTTGGTATTATTTTTGGGATGATCCATACCTCTGGCACATGTGTAGTGATCAAGTTATTAGGAGGTGTGTTCCTGATCATGAGTTGGAGTTTGTTTTACATTTTTGTCATACACTTGCTTGTGGTGGACACTTTGGACCCCAACAGACAGCTAGGAAAGTTTTGTACTATGGATTATATTGACCTAGTTTATTCCATGATTCTCATGTGTTTTTTAAGTCGTACTCTCATTGCCAACACACAAGGAACATTTCTAGGAGACATGAGATGCCCCAACAACCCATACTATTCTGTGAAATTTTTGATGTATGGGGCATTGATTTTATGGGTCATTTTCCTAGTTCATTTGGATTTTTATATATTTTGGTTGTTTTTGATTATGTGAGTAAATGGGTGGAGGCTAAGGCCACCAGGACTGATGATTCTCATGTTGTTGTGGACTTTGTCAAAGCACAGATTTTTTGCAAGTTTGGAGTACCGAAGGCCATCATCAGTGACCAAGGGACACACTTCTACAATCGGAATTTTTCTTAGCTTCTTCGGAAGTATGGGGTGACACAAAAAACATAAACACCATACCACCCTCAAACAAATGGCTAGGATGATGTTTCAAATAGGGAATTGAAACAAATTTTGGAGAAAATTGTGCAGCCAAATAAGAAAGATTGGAGCAAGCGCTTGGATGATGCATTGTGGGCTTATAGGACATCATACAAGACACTCATTGGTATGTCCCCATTTCAGATTGTTTTTGGGAAAGCATGTCATCTCCCCGTGGAGGTTGAGCATCGGGCTTATTGGGATATAAATAAATGCAACATGGATTTGGCCCAAGCTGGAATCAAAAGGAAGCTGCAAATTCAAGAGCTTGAGGAGATTCTATTGTCTTCATATGAGAACTCAAGGCTCTACAAGGAAAATAAAAAGCAGTTCATGATAGAATGATCTAACAAAAGGAGTTTCATGTTGGAGAGAAAGTCCTTCGCTATAGTTCACGACTGAATTTGATGCCTGGTAAGTTGTGTTCCAGATGGCTAGGTGCTTATGTTGTGACTAATGTTTTTCCTTATGGTGCAGTGGAGATCACACAATAAGACATAGGAATGAGCTTTACAGTCAATGGGAAACATTTGAATAGATACATTGAGGGACTTCCTACTGATGCAGTGGATTTTATCACACTGCATGACCCCATCATCACTTGAGCACATCAGGCTTTTCCTAACCCTTTAAATTTTTTATTATTCGTCCTATTTAAAATTATACATTTCATGTGCATATATCAACTCATGGGTTCACATTGAGGACAATGCAATATTTTAAGTGTGGGGGAGGTAACCTTTTAGTTTAGTAATTTCAATTGTTTTCCTGTTTTAAAAATAATTGTGTTTTTCAAATTTTGTGTGTTTATTTTTCAATTTTCTGTGTGTTTTTGAAACTTTTGAGATGAAATGATTCTCAACAAAAAATTTAAAATCCATATCAATAAGTGAAATAATTTATCCCTCAAAACTAAGCTTAAATAAATGCTGAAATGACTTTTTTTCAAGTTCAAATATTTATTAATTTCATGAAAAGTACACTGAATTTTGAATCACATGCCACATATCACTGTCTTTATATTTGAAATCACTTTCTTGTGAGGCTTCTGAACCATTATTTTTATATTCTTTACATTCACCTCACTTCTTGAGAGAACCAAACCATGCTTTATTTAACCAGAATTTGATTTATTCCTTTCAAAACTTGAGGGTTTGAGGTACTTATGCTTAAATGATTGAGGAATTTGTTTGGTATTAAAGCCCCTGTTTCAAAGAATCCTTTTTTATAATGTCCTACCTTGAACATTTAATCCTTGTAGACCTTAGAATCTATGAAAATCATGTTAGGTTAGCCACATTACAATCCAATTTTCCCTATCCAACCAACTCTTGAAGTGAAATTGCATAATCTAGTTGAACTTAAGTGTGGGGGAAGCTATCTTGTGTTGTGCTACCACATTCTATGATACTTGGGGTGGAAAATTAAATTTTGAAAAATGTGTTTTCTGCTAAAGAAAATCATTATATTGAAAGTTTTGCCTTTTCTGTAGCTTTCATGATAAGTGAAGTAGTGCCTTTTCTGGAGCTTCTAATTGAGGTAGAAAGTTGTGCCTATCTGGATCTTTCAAGAAAATCATGTTTGAGAAGATTGACATTTTAGTTTCTGAATAATGAATGGTGTAAAATTTCTATGACTTCATGATGATGGAGCTGAATTGATACTATGGGGATTAATGAGGAGACCATATTTAAGTGAAAATTAGATTAATGTAATTTTGCTTCAAAAAGAGTCAATCCCTCCTCATTCAGCCTCAGAGTTTTTTACATCTAAATCCTACCAACCGAAATCCATAGAACAACCCTAAAAAGTCCTCATGATAAACATATGTCCTTGACTCACATCGGGTGGCGATGTAGGAATTTATCAAGCCTATGGTGACCCTTGTATGAGTTTGGATGAGAAAGACATTGCAATTTTTTTTTTTTTTGATATTTGTGTGATAAGAGAAAATTCAAGCGAGGTAAGTGTTTTGTGCATGAGAGGATAAATGAAGTGGAAATATATTGAATGGTGTAAATGGAGAAATTGAAATAAGGTTTTTTATGAGGCATGATATATTTTGATTCTTGGTGTGGAATTGATGGATCTCAATGATATGTGTTTTAAAATTTGTTTTGATTTTATATTGATGTTTACTTGATATGAGGTTTTGCCCAGGAGTGCAAAAGGGTAAGTGTGGGGGAGTTGATAAAACACTATTTTATTGAATATTTTATTGATAATAAATGATATAATTTCCTCATATTATGCTATATATGTTCAATTATGTAATATTTGGGATTAGATCATTCATTTGCAAATTTGATGAAAATTCCAGTTTTACCCTTTTAAAATTAACTGCAATATTTCGAGAATAAATATTTTTCAGTAAATTATTTTGAATTAAAATTTTTTAACTGTGTTCCTGACTTAAGGGGATAAAAATTCTATTCAGGACTTGGGAGCTGGATCATGCATATGATTAGATTAAATGGGCCATGAAGACAAAGTTGGACTGAACTATCCAGATTGGACATCACTTCACCATTTGGGACGTATCTTCTTCATACGGGATTTTATTGAGCCAAAATTGTGAGGAAAGATTGGGGAAATTATTTTTCACAAATCATCCTTCTAGAAGGCTAGACAATTCACACGTTTTGGAGGTCAAATATGTGGTGCAACTTGGAATAAAATATTTGGCCGAGTTTTCATTTCACACTTAAAAAGTTATGTAACCCTAGCCCTCAAAAACTCTATTTAAAGGGGTTTTTCACTCTTTGGGAGGGCTGGTAGATTCTTTGGGAATGTTTTTCCAAAAGGGTGTCTCTTGGGAGCCCCTCACAACTCTTGGAAGAAGTAAGTCTTTGTGAAAAAACATCTCTTCCAAAAAAGCTCTCCTCTCCCACCTCCTCTTTGTATTTCTTTTCTTTCATGTTTGTATCTTGAATTTTTCTTCAAATAATCTTTTGTGTTCTTAACTTTTCTTCTTATATTAATCTTCATAATAGGTTTGTAATAAATAGTGGAGATGATATTGGGTTCTACCCTTTCAATCCTTTTCTCATGCAAAACGTCTCCATGATGACCACACCGCCCATGGAAGAGTAGTTTTTTTAGTGATCGATCTATCTTCTACCCTATTCATTTAATTATTTTGAATTATTTAGATACTGTAATTCACTTAATATGATCCATGAATTGTGTTTTTAAATTAGAAGAAACTAATCAAGCAATTGAACAATTAACACAAAAACACGTGAGGTCGAGATTTTGTGTAAATTGTGAGAGCGCGATCTTAATCGGTAATACAAGACCACCCTGGATAAATTTGTAGAGTTAAAATATAATCCCTAAACACAATTAATCCTCATTTCCAGAATGGATATGTGCTCTAATTAACCACTGACCATAATATAAACTTATAACAACAATCAAAGCAGGGTGCTGCAATTTTGTGTTCTGAAGCTAGCCTAGGGTTTAAGTAATTTCATCTTTGTGGTTAAGTTAACTCTTGTAGGGTTCAATGGTTAACAAATTAGGGGATCATAATTAAGTGGATATTGATTTAAATGATAATGATTAATGAGTAAATGAAGAGGTAGGGTTAGATCGATTACGCCTTTTAAAATATTTTCTAAAAAAACATCTTCTTGTTGTGTCTTTTTAATCAAACTTCATTTCAAAATTAAAAACAAAAAATGAAATCTTCTTCCAGCAAACTTATTCAAGTTTTATAAACGATAAACAACCACACCCCATCCTTTAAAGTAGTGTTTTAATTCTATTCTATTTTAATTTTAGAATACCTTTAAGAAGTTGTTTTAATTTACTTCCTCCTTTGAGAGACGACCTTGGTCAGCCACTCTACTGCACCTAAGTACCCAAAAACCACTAATCATTTGTGGGAACCCATGATAGTGTTATTTCACTATTTTAATATTTATAAGTGTTTGAATGTGATGAGTAGAAAATTATAAGGGTTGAAAAGTCATGATAATCACATACTACTTAGACGGTTGATTCCAGTCGCAATTCGTGATTTTTTATCACCCAATGTTGTTCAACCATTTATTGAGATGAATAATTTTTTTAGATAGCTTTATTAAAGAAATAAATTAATGGGTGATTTAAAAAAAATTCAGGACGGAATTGTACTTACGCTTTTTCATGTGTAGAAACTATTTCCACCCTCATTTTTTGATGATATGGTTCACTTGAAAATGCACCTAACCAATGAAGTAATGATTGTTGGTCCAATTAAATTCATGTGGATGTATCCAATTGAGAGATATATGAATACATTGAAATGATTTGTATGTAATAGAGCTCGTTTGAAGGCATCAATAGCCAATGTTTATTTGATAGATGAGTGTACTGTTTTTTCTACATAATATCTTATGGATGTTGAAACAAAATTAGATAATCCTTCTTAGATTCACGATGGCCTAGTTAGAGAAGGAACTATATTTGATATGGAAAACATCAAGTGGATACAAGCTCATTGGTATATCTTGTTCAATCTCCATCAGTTGCACCATTGATGTAGTAAGTGTCTTATCACTTTTATTGTTTAACTTTTACATGTTATGTTTGAATATATATATTTGATCATTTAAACATGGCATTATCATTTGAAGGAAACACATTAATGATCTAAAAGAAGAGATGTCTCATGCGAGTGGTTATCAAATTCAAAAGTACCATTATGCATCATTTCATAATTGGTTCAAGGATTTTGTACGTATAAATGGATTTTTGTTATGATTGAGGTATAATACTAATTTATTTTTGTATAACTTTTTTTTGAATTCTGTGAAATATATAGGCCCATAACCTACAGAAGTTAGGTGACCATACATTAACTGAAGAATTTAACCAAGTAGTTGATGTTCCATATACAATGGATCATCATTACAAAGCTTTAGATGCTTATGGATTTCAGTTTCATATTAAATATGTTGATGATAAATGAGCAACACAAAAAGTTGAATTGGTTTTCCATCTGTTAATTCTGGTTATTATTATGGTCCGCAAAACATTTTTTTTTTTCATTTTCTAAAGGCCATTTTAAGGGTTGTCGATACCCACTACAGGACTTCGCCACTGCCAATTCACCGCTTCAAACCATCCAGTTCAACATCAAAATTCAAATTTCAAATTCCCAAAACAGAAAACATGAGACTCCTCGAGCCGCGCACCAACCCTGGTACTGCGCACCTATCTGATCACCTTTCCACATCAACTATCGAACCGTGTCTCGATCCAGACTCCTTCTCCACACGCCACCATTCACAGCAGTACACCGGCAGAACCATCCGTCGTCGTCATCGCCGAATCCTGATCTCTTCATCAAACGCTCGAATGAGCTTCACCATCATCTTTCGTCACCACTGTCGACGATTCAGTTCCAAAAATCCAACCCGCCATGGTCCATGAACAACCAGGCTGAAATCATCCAGTAAAACACAAAGATATTCCAGCAGAAAAATGAAACTCAACCAGGGAAAACACCCATTTCCGCCACCCCAACCGCCAAAGGAGGAAAAAACGGAACCTCAGGCACACAACTGCCGCAGAAGGAGACCCCCATGAGACTCACCACAGGATGTCAACGCGCTACCGAGAAGAAACCCAGAACACTCCGAAGAGTATGCCAGTGAAAACGAACCGGTCTTACGCCTGTAGGTCCGACCAGCAGCACCGCAGAAGCCTGTAGCGCATTGCCACTGGAGGAGCCGTGAAACCGCCACAAAGGGCACCAGAGGCATCCGAAGAAGACAACCACAGGGAGGGGACGAGGATGGGATGAACCCTAGCCTAGAAATCCCTTCAAGAACGAAAAATACCCCCAATAGAAAACCTTCATCACTGAAAAAACATAATAAAGAAAAGGGAAAAAAGGGCCTACCCTCCCCGTGCTGCTCCAGATTTGTCGTCAACCTTTAATGGAAACAAGCCTCATCCACCTGTCGACCGAGTCGAATGACACGCCGAGCCGACCAGTCTACCAAGATGATCCAGAGAAAGGGGACTCAGGAAGAAAAGGCCAGAGAGGAAAGGATCGCAAAATCGAGGGAAACCCTAGACGCCACGAAAGGGGAGAGGCGACGCCACTCAGAGGCCTCCTTCCTAAAACCCCTGGTTATTATTATGTTCAATTGAATACATCATTGAATTTTTATGTGAACGTGGGTTGAAATACATATTGTTAAAGTGTAATTGGGTTAATCTAATACATATAAGTAAATTCAATCAATATTAGTTTATGTTGGTTAATTTTAACAATATATTATACAGAGATGAATGAGTTAGTAATGAAACTTTCATTTTGACATTACAAGAAGAACAATTTTTCTTCATTACCCTATCATCTAATATGATTTGACAAGTTTCTATGAAAATGTCATGGCGAGTAGTGTTTTTAATTGAACAAGATAAACCTGAGACCATTGCCTTTGTTACACAACATCTTCATCAATACAATGTAGTTCAACATGAAGAAGATATTCATTAGTTTAGAGAGACCGTTGATAGAGAAACTGTTGATTTTCATGTTTAATGAAAGGTATAATTGTTTTCCCACTCTTCAGTTTAAAACTTTTTTTAATCATTTAACTTTTTATGAAATATTTAACTATTTTTTATATATTTATTATATCCATATTTGATATATAAATGCATGAAAATGACACAAATTAGAGTAAAAAAAATTAAAGGAATTATTTTTCAGAAAAAATATTAAAAAAATACTATAATATTTATATAATAAAACACAAAAAACCATAGAATATATGTAAACTATTATAAGAAAATAATAACAAAAAAATGTTAACTGTATCCCCCCACAACTGAGAGACTACTCCACTTCAAGTAATTTATTGCAATAAAAAGTTTCACTAAGAATTCATTCCATCAAATGTACAAGGCTTGGGTTATCAAATGGAGAAAAATACTTAATGTCTTTTAATGATTCTTTTACTCATGTGACTTTTTCCATCTTATGTTGAGTAAATTAAAAGATCTTGAGATATTTAAACAATTTTGAAAATTTATTAATAATCAAATAGGTAATTTCATTAGAAGATTCTGATCCGTTGATGTTCAAATCAATTTCAAGAAAATTATAATCAAATGAATTTAGAATTGAATCATCACCTTGTTTGAATTCAGATTGTAACCCTTCTTGTATGTTCACTACTCCTGGGAGGAATACTAAGTTAAAAGATGGGTATTCCAGCTCTCGTATCCTCTCTTTTAGGCACACTTAACCTCTCGGATGGTGATTGACTAGCCTAAGTAGAATGCTTAGTTGAATGAGTCTACGGGGCATGGGTTAGCTTAAGTTTCTTTATAATTATCCTAGATTCACTATATTGGAAAAACCTCTGAAGGTGATCATAAAATCCATAGGAATGGAATTTATTCACTTAGAAAGTACAGTCGAGCATGATATAATCTTTTTACTTGCACTTGTGACGCTGAATAAAAGTCATGCCTAAACTATAAGGTGATGGAACACTTTACTAACTATCCTGAAATTATTTGTGTTGAATTCCCTCCTCTTGAAATAATTTTGGTGTGGTAGATCATGTGTCTCTAGAGGATTTTCTAGACATTAGGACACCAAAAATCAAGCCTCCTATAAATCATGTCTAAGCTAAAATGAATTTCTTTACCATATCTGAGAAGGTAGTTAAGTTAACAAGATTGACTTGTGTCTATAGCATCTCTTTAAATCACATAGAATCCACATCCCTGCTCATATAAGGAGTGAATCATTTAAGGTCAGTAAATGCAGTGGTATATTCCTTTATTAACATTAAAATTTTCAAGAGGTTCATGAACTCCTTCACCCTTAAAATTTTCAAAAGGTTCATGAACTCCTTCATTATACAAAGCATTTTTTTCATTATTATTCACTTTAAAAAATATTTTAAAATATTTATCATGATAAAAAATTATATATAAACAAATAAAAGTATGATTTGGATATAATATTAAATAATCCCACAACCATTAGCATAAAAAGGAAACTATCAATCAAGGGAATCAATTATTAACCTATATTAACCTATTCATTAGCAATGAATATATAGGAAAATAGTATTTATTTATTGATAATATTTGAATTATTATGATTTTATAAATGGTTCCAGTAATAATATAATAAATAGACATGTAAGAACGCATTATGTCATGGTATCCTATTTGTGTCTACCTATCAATGCCCAATATAATGTGTTAGAACCAAGGGAATATAATAGATTTGAAAGATGAAGGTAAGGAAAGATCGTGAACTTCCTTGGATGTGAAAAAAGTTGAAATCACCAATTCTTTTTTAGTTTTGGCCTCATGTGGCAGTGGTACTTCCATTTGAATCTTTTCATCTTCAATTATTGTGGCAGTTTGTGCTACTAGGTGGTTTATATTGTTGATGATAGCCACTTGTGACTCCAAGAACTCTTCATTTTTATGTGTCTATAGTAATTGTTTATAACTATAAAGAACATAATTAAAATTCAACACCTGTGAATAGATTGATGGTTCATTTGAATTGAAACTTTGAAAACTCATCACTGAAATATTAATTTAAATAAATGGAATCAAAAGGGAAATGAAAATATGAATCGACCAATGTGAAAGAACACACTTCCCCAACAATGGTTCCAAAAGGTGGTCAAGGGAGGTCTTATCAAAGGGTTTCTTAACACTATCATTTGTAAACACCTAAGGGTGCACCATAGGTGATGACATCAAGGATCGTTCTCATGAGGAGGCATTGGTATCCTAACATAGTGTTCTACTTCTTTATTATGTTTTTTTTTGAATATATTGAAAGCAAAAGAAAAACAAGGTTGGTGATGATTGAAACATAAAAATAAAAAATAAAATAAGTTTTATGCATCTCTTTATGATATATGAAATCATATTTTATTTTCATGCCTCTCTATGCCTCTTGTTCGGTATATGATAGTGATGATATTTAATTATTAGTAGTGGAAAGAAACATTCAACACCTTTTATTTTCTGGTGTTGAGAAAAATCATCCTTTATGAATTTATCATTTTTGATGAATCAAATTAATAGGTATTGGATCTTTATCCTTTCTATGGGATTTCAAGGTTATGCAATAATGAAATATCATAGCTTGTCCTAGACTTGCGTTTTGATCCAGCCACCCCTTTATATTTGATGAAATATGTGTGTAATAAATAAAAAGTATATGAGTCCTTTGTAGTTAACATTATATGGAATTGTAATGGGAAATGAATCATTTCCTTACTAATGATTTATATTACTATATACATGTCAAGGGAACAGGCACTAGATCCACATCATTTTGTAGAGCCATCTACATCTAAGGGTCGAGGTATGTATCAATGTAAATGTGTTTATTTTTTTAATTAAGCATTAAACATATATATTCACATCTATCTAATTATTTATGAAATTATTTTCAATGGGATCAAACTCAATCGCTTCTTCCTCTCGTAGGGGAGGCCCTGGTCATGGTATTTCATCTTGTAATTCTGACACAACCCTTAACATGTCATTTGATGATGCATAACATCTTGTAGGAGTGGGTGCCCCTGTATTTATTCACTAGATGGGTCATATCATACATGACCCACATAAATTTTCATTGACTACATGTGACTAGGCTTCATTCCCCTAGGATACATTAGATCGGCTATGGAGGGAAGTTTAGGTAAGAGGACCATTTTAGTTTCATAGCTATGTTTAAAAAATACTAACATGTATGATAACTTTTTTCTTAAATAGAATAATCTGAGAGTGTTCCCCTGATGATTTTTGGCTAGTTTCTATGGAAAAATGTCATAAAATGTGGAAATATCATAAAGGGAGAGTCGAGAGGGAACACTGGTTATCAAATGTGGGTGCCCCAAACATTCTAGACAGAGTCCCGAGAGGTGTTCTCTCATATCAATGGAATAATTTAGTTGCATATTGGTCCAATGAGGCTACAATAGTGAGTCTAATTATTTTGGTTTATATATTTATAATAATGTGTAGCATTTTACATGTTTTAAATTTTAATTAATTGAATGTATGAGGTGGTAGCACGTCATTCCAAGAATCATTCGTTGCAGGGAACACCTCATAAGCTTAGGACTCCTCATGTGTCCTAGATTCAACATGATGTATTTATTATTCACTTTTTAAATTTATTATTTAATATGGTTTTGTGTTCTATATTTATATCTTATTGGTATACAGTTATGGGAGCAAGGTGCACCGACTGATAAAATGTTGGTATGGATGATGACTCTTGGTCGAAATGAGCTGGAGGTTGCAGATCTTACAATAAGTTCTTATACTAATTATCAATACTTAAATACATTTGTATATACATATATATTTATATTTATATATTACATAGGCTTAATTTGAGTCTTAGTTATCTTAACTTTCAAAATACTCGCGACAATTTTCCATACAAAGGGGTGAGATATTTCATCACATTATCGGTCGTGATGGACATGGTTACAGTTTGGCATATGGAACGCGGATTCATTATTCTGTAGTTTCACATGATGAGGTCATGGCTTCTATTTTTGCTAGGATGACACAATGGGTGACAGATTTGGAGTCATGAATGCATGCTTTCGAGGTGGTAAATGTGCAGTTGTTAGCTGAGGTTAGAGAACTGCAAGAATATATGCACCAGGGTGATGGTGTAGGGGATCCTACGACGCGGGTTTATATTAAATTTATTTATTTATTTTTTATTATATTCATTATTATTATCTTTATAATTTTTATTTTTTGTTGGCCTCTACCACATTATACGGAGGTAGTAGTCATGGACCTGCATGACGCATCAGATTTAAGAGGTGTGTTTTGATTTATCTTTTTGGTTTCTCATTAAAATTGGTTATCTCATTTTGTTTTTGTATTTTTAGTAAATCCAAAAATCACATTTACATTTTCATTAAAATGAAATTTGACCAAGTAGGGATTCAAAACCAACTAAAAACATTTAGACTGATGAGAAAACTTAGGAAAATAATCAGTAAGTCATTTTTTAGCTTTAAATTTCAACCATTCATCAAATGTGGAGCATACAAAAAGTTAATAATTAGATAACTTCCATTACATAGTGAACTCATCTCCACAATCAAGAGAAGAGTCCAAAATATATTTTCAACCATTTTGGGAACTCGTAATAGATCATAGGTAAAGTTGAAGTGTTGTTTTTCATTGATAATGGTACGATGAAGATGGTTTTTCTTCCATCATTGGAAAATATTTGAATAATAATTTTTTATAGATTGTTGGACCATATGGATGAGTTATAATGACTCCAGAAACATGAAACCTCTAAACCCTGCATAAACATGTTATACGTATACAAGAAATTTATGATGAATTTTCCATCATCCTGCATCTTTCAGTGGTAACAATGGTCTCTGTTACACCTTCAAAATTCTTCTTCTAACATAAAAAAATCAAACATTCAATTCCATTAACATTCCAATTTCTTCAGTTCATAGTGACATTTCTTTTATTTAAAAAAAATAGTTTTCTCCTACCATCAAACTTATTTGTGTCATTATATAAATTAATTCCAATAAATATCCATGAAGTAAATCTATATTTACATCCATATTTTCCATGTACTCACATTCTGATGCCACTATTATTAACACTATTTGGATAGTTTCAAGTTTAAATATTGATGAGAACATCTCTAAGAAATCAAACCCTTCTTATCATTAAAACTCATTTACCACTATAAATTTCTTGAACCACTTCTCCTTGTAACGTCTTCCATTAAACTATCAACTAAATTTTTCCAAAGTGATCATTTCCCTTATTGTATGTCAGTTAAATCCAATGTTTCGTTAGACTTTAATAATGTAATTTTATAATTCTTTATTAACTCCCATTATTTTGAGTCACTATGTGATAATTATTATTTTAGGAGTTTAGTTTTCCTTATATATATTAAAATAAGGAAATTAATGTTATCCTCAAACCACTGAACTGGTCAATTGATTTTGGTTGATCTCCTAAACTGAATAGGATTCTCTATTCTGTATGGATCTACTCTCTATCTTATAAACCCCTAACATCTTATAGTTTCACATGAGATTTATCTATCACTAAACATTCTATAATATCATTTAGTGGCCCCATAATAATATTTTTAGTACTTTATTCTATGATCTATATATCTTTGTCCCTTCTAGTGTGTTTACTAAGATCAACTTATATTATGATATTTGACTAATTTCAATTAACATACTTTTTTCAATGGTATTATCCATCTAGAAAACCTCCTCATTATATTGATAATCTAGACTCTGTATGAATTGTAACCTATCTTAATCCCATAGGCAAGATTCAAATTGTTTATCTCCATATATAATGAGAAAATAAAACTATTATTATTCTTTAAGCATGACTCAATTCATATAATCAACGTGAATATATTCCATGATTTTAAAGAAATAATGATGGTTATCATCATGATGTTTACCAGACCATATCCCCTTTAGATGATCATGTTGAGTTTGGAATAAGATCTATTTTCTTGATTAAGTTTTATAGATATGGAATTTCAATCACCAAATGCATCTCATGGGGGATAATAGATTGAGATAAAACAAACCAAACTATATAGGATCTCTGGTGGATAAAGTGACCCCCTCTCCAAACCTCCAAGTTGATAATCCCCCAAATTGATGTGTGTTTATTTTTTTTATTCTTTAAGAGAAAATTAATCCATAAATTATCATTTTTATCATCCTTACACTATAACACAATCATTGGACCATGGTAAAGCCTCTTCCTTGTAAATTTATCTTCACTATTTCTATAGTTCAATTGAATCATATTTGTTGTAATCTCCCCATGCTAGTCCTTTCCAACATCATATCCCTTCATCTAAAATGTAGAAAAACCCATCAAACTGGCATTAAAACCTCATTTTTTGTAGTGAATTATCTAATGAGTAGAAAAAATAAGACTGAGTCTAGTTAAATATTTGAAATGATCATATTGAACTACTTTTAGATAGATAGACTGGATAATAGGGCCTTGGCCTCGTCCATGAATTAACTTTGATCTCCATAAAAAGCATAAAAATCCATGATGATGGGCCCATGGTGATCATGAACAACCCCACCACCATGCATGGGCCCTTGGAAATAGGACCCATTGGAGTTGAGATTTAGGCCTTGACAATGTGGTTTCTGGCATACCTAGTGACTGCGGCTGGTGTTGCGGACAATAGCTTGCTGTAAAATTAAGATATCAATCTGATTGAAGATGTTAGGTGGTGGTTCCATGTTCTTGCACAGTGGATAAAGGTAGACAGTCAAATCCATGAATTAGTCTTTTATGTGTGTTTCAAAGGGTTGGATACCTTTATATCGCTTCTCATTATGAACCTCCCAAATCTCCCAGAAACCTATAGTAAATAAGCCACTATGCATTTGAGATTTTGGGGATGTATATGAGTCAATCTAGAAATAGGTGTTGAAGAATTGGTCCATAGATTAAAAATGGGTGCTTGCTCCTAGAAACCACCCAAGTTGAAGCCATACTAATCATACCCATTCTCCATTGGTAAAAAAATGGATTATAGATTATATACTTGCATGAACACAACACCAATATTTCGATGCAAGAGGAATCACTCTAAGGTCCCGTGAAAACCTTGAGAACCTCTTCTTTTACCATTACATAGCTTCATAGTTACCTCTATGTAGCCTCTAATCTCCTCTATCTATGTCATAGCCACCTTTAATTTCATGAAAAGTATATCACATCATGGATTATTATTTATGAAAAATGGTACATCGGTGCAGATAAAAACCCTACGGTGCCAATAAACTCTCTACATCGTATTAATATTCATGTAGAAAACCCCTGTGGTGTAATGCCACCATGAAATGTCCAGTTTCAGGTCAGCGGATGTATGTTCACCATAAGAACCAATAGTGTGAGTTGAACCAATGTTTGACTTGATCCTCATATTATCAGATCAATAGAAGCACATTGAATTGTGTGAGTTCACCAAAATTAGAATAAAAACTCCAAGGACTTAATCTAATGGATAGAGGATATTATAAGTTTCAGTGTGGGAACACATATCATAATCTTACAATGCATCTACTTGGGAAGTATTTTATTTTTTTAGAGGATACAATGGGGAAAATAGAAGGGGAATCTTTATGTAGATGAACAGAAGACTAGTGTAGGTAAAGTAACCATAGAAGTTTATGAGTTCCATGAACATTAATGATGGTACATCGATGACTTTACTAGTGAAATAAGTAAATGGAGATTACTTAAAGTCATTTGGAGTGAAATATAGATGACTTGAACTTGTTCATCAAGTGTTTGAAGTTGATGTAACACATTTTAATGACAATTAGATGTTGATCTTACAAATTATGTCTCATCCAAAAATGTATAATTGTGGTGACGTTACTAAAAAAATGACCTTTAACAGTGCTAGAAATGGCCTTTATTAGCACTAGAAAAGCGCTAACTATATGAGCGAGGTTAAAAGCCCTGGTCTTTTATTAGAATTTATAAAAGAATTAATAAAGTATACCTTTATATGCTCTTATAAAAGCATTGATAAAGGACCTTTTATCATCCCTCATAGAAGCGCTAATAAAGGGTCATACTACAATGTGTTATAATAGCACACTACAACACCACTACAATGTGTTGTAACAACACGCCGCAACACCAGAAACACACCAGATATAAACAAAAATAAGTCCCCATTTAGGATTTAAATTAAATGAAATTTACAATACAAACACAAAAAAAAAACATTAGATTATAGACATTTCAAACATTTGTTTATACAATTACATAAATACAAATTATTACATACATTCAAAAATATTGATGTTCCTTTATCTTTTAATCCTAACTCGACTCATACAATTTTCGACCAAACCACCCCTACTCGAGCAAAATAACACACCTATATAAGAAAAAAAATCTTATTTTGGTAATAATATAAAGAAATAAATTAACAGGAAGTGTTAATTTTACTAAAATTGATGTCAATTTTAAATAAAAAGACGCACTTGGAGTCATATCGGTCACACCGTGCATCAGATTGAGGTGCGGTTGAGTCCAAAACATCTCAAATAACTTATGGATCATTTTCCTAAAGTATCAAAACAATATGAATGTGTTTTCTCGATTTTGAGTATGTCAGTTTCCTTTGTTACTAAAATGTCATTTTAAACTGGAAACACACACTTTTGACTCATTCTGATCACATAGTGTATCGGTTTAAGATGAAACATATTCCTACACATCACAAATAACTTATGGATAATATTCCTAAATTATCAATAAAATCTGACTGTGTTTGACCATTTTTCAGTGAGTGACACTTTTTGAACTAAAATGTTGATTTTAAATTGATAACGGATAGTTTGAGTCATACCAGGCACAACGTGTATCAGATTGAGGTGCAGCTGATTCCTACACATAAAAAATTACTTATGAATTATTTTCATAAAGTTTCAAAATAATATGAATGTTTTTTCTCAGTTTTGAGTAGTACATTTGTCCATTTTACTAAAATTGATGACAATTTTAAATAAAAAGACGCACTTTGAGTCATACAGGTCATACCAGATATGTGCATCACTTTATCCACAAGCGTAACACCACTATTTTTCATCATACTAAATTCATCGTGTTCTTTTTTATAGAACGTAAAACCATTGATTACAAAACTAGTGTAATATATAACATTTTCATTCGGTCCTCTGGCTAGCCACTGAAGTCGTTTGGCAATTAAATTTAGATTTTCAGATAACTCCTTATAAATTTGGCCTCTGAATCATCCTATAAACTGTTTATTATGCGTATTTTATATTCATACTTCATCCTTTTATGGATTTAAATCTCTAAGAATTTCTTTTTGGGATCCAATGTTTTGATCAACATCTTCACTATTATGTAATATGTAAAGATGTGCTTGCATCCGCTCTATCAAGGTAATTGTAACAACATATCTTCCAGAAATTATTTCTCTCGTAAGTCGTTCATTGTGATGAGACTTTGGGAGACTGATGCTTTCAACATCTGATAGGTAATCGGTACAAAATTCAATAGTTTATTCAACAATATATCATTCTACAATATAACCTTTTGTCCGACTTCGATTCTTGACATACCCTTTCAAAATATTCATATATCATTTAATGGGGTACATACATCTGTAATGGATAGGACCACATAGTTGAACCTCTCTGGCCAAATGAACTATCAGGTGGTCTATTATATCAAAGAATAATGGTGGGAAGAACATCTCTAATTCACATAATATGACTGCAATCTCCTTATTCATAATGGATAACTTCATCAGGTCAATAACTTTACTGCATATAGATTTGAAAAGGAAGTAGAGTATGGTTAATGTATGTTGTACATTTTGAGACGGAATGCAACAGAAAGCAATAGGCATTAAATCTTGCATCAAAACATGAAAGTCGTGTGATTTTAGTCCTTTTAACTTCAAATTAGTCATTGACATGACATTCTTGATATTTGATGAATACCCCTGTGGAACTTTTACACTAGTAAGGAAAAGTAAAATTTATAATTTTTCCCGTTTAGATAGAGTGTAAGCTATTAGAGGAAGAAAAGTTCACCTTTTACCCTTTACTAGTATCAACTCTTCTCTTATCCTCATTTTAATTCAGTCCAACCTAGCCTTATTGTCATATTTCATTTTTCCAGGAACATTTAGTAACGTGACAATAACACTATCAAATACATTTTTTTCTACATGCATGACATCAAGAAAATATCTGACATACAAACAATTCCAATATGATAATTCAAAGAAAATTGATATTTTCTTCCAACCTGATTTTGTAAGGTTTTTCAAAAATGGTTTAAT
The DNA here is from genome assembly GCA_963277665.1 of Viscum album. Lineage (NCBI taxonomy): Eukaryota > Viridiplantae > Streptophyta > Magnoliopsida > Santalales > Viscaceae > Viscum > Viscum album. The sequence goes on from OY728146.1 coordinate 370,975,819, forward strand.
GAAAACAGTATCAATAGTTTTTACTTTTTTGTACAGTTGATCACCCGTTACTAGAGCCGTTGTTTTACCTTGTTCGATATTCCCATCAAATGTTATTGTCCAGGATTGGTATTTATGTTGTCGAGGTAAAAAAATTTGATGTCCTAAAAACACAGTCTTTGAGGAATGTTTCAACTGAACTGAGTATGTGTGTTTTTCACAAATGGGACACCCAGCATTCCTTTAATGCTATAGCCTGATAAATTTCCATAAGCGGGGAAGTCATTTATCATTACGTACAACATGGCCCTCAATGTGAATTCTTCACTTCTATGAGCATCATACATTGTAAAACATGTATCTCACATTAATTTCAGATCTTTGATCAATGGAGCCAAATAGACATCAATATCATTATTAGGTTGCTTTGGTCCAGATATAAGCAGAGACAACATAATGTATTTGTGCTTCATGCATAGCCATGGCGGTAAGTTATAATTTACCAACATGACGGACCATGTACTATGAGTACTACTCTGTACACCAAAAGGATTTATTCCATCTATAGATAACGCAAGATGAGAGTTTCTCGACTCATCTCTAAATTCAGGAAACTCGTAATCAATTTTCTTCCACTGAGGAGAATCTGTTGGATGACATAGGTTCCTATCTTTAATTCTTGTATTTGCATGCCATGTTAATTGTCTTGTGATTTCCTGACATCCATATAGTCTTCTAAACTGTTGAATGGTAGGAAATTTCCATACAGATTTCAAAGGAATTGATTCATTTTTCTTGTATCGATCTTCACTACACTTAGGGAATTTTATGAGTGATTCATGGTCTTTGAGAAACAATATGCAATCATTTGGACAAGCATGTATTTTTTTAGAGATCATTCCCATTAAACGTAATATTCGTTTAATGTAATATGTTTGGTATGGTAGTTCATTTTCTTTTGGTATAATATCTTTCAAAGGGCCAAGTAGTTCTGTAAAGCTAGTGTCACTCCATTCGCTGCCAGCTTTCAAATTATAAAACTTCAATACAACTGAAAATGTTGTGTATTTAGTACAACTGATATACAATGGTTTCTTGGAACAACTATTTAACTCCTCAAACAACTTTGGACAATCAAGAAGGTCATCTTTAATTGTCATTGTCATTTCTTCCATGAGATCTCTATCATCTTTTACAAAGGTATTCATATAAAATGATTCATAAACTGTAGTATCATCCCAATTGATGTCCACATTCAGTTTTTTCCCGTGTTTAGTTGAAAATTTATAGCTTTGATCTATTCCATGACAAATCAAATGTTCTTCCAACTTCTCTGAACTAATTTTTCTTGAATAACAACAACATAAACACAAACATAGGATTTTAAAAGGGTTGTTTGTATGCTCTCTTACAAAGTTGATGAACTCTTTAACACCATTTTCATATTCATTTATCAAGCGATTAGAGTGCATCCATTTTCAGTTCATATCCATCCTATTGGATTCATAAAAGATTAATTTTGTACAATATATAAATAAATACACATAAGATATTCATTATCAAAGGTGAAAGTTATAAGCAATTCTAATAAGGGAAAATCGACATTTGATTGTTTCAAAGAATTTTAGTATGTTGAAGAAAATGGGTAATTGGATTTAAGAAAAGAATTAATCCACTATGGCAGGTTTTATCCTTTGAATTCATTCAAATGTGAAAGTTATAGACAACTCATCCTCATCACCTCATCTCCCGGACATTTATCATTGCATTTTTTTGTTTGACACATATTTCATCTCTTGTGAACATGCACCTATATTGCTTAAAATACTCTAAGCAGTATCATCCATGGGATGACTAATTCTCATAGTGGTACAAGCAACATAAAAGATATGGGGGATGAGTTTCAAGCAAAAAATTGCAATAATGGTTGTTTAAGAGATGAAGGTGATGGTGATGATAATTGTCTATAAAAGAGATGAGGGATGAGTCTCAAGAAAAAAATTGCAATAATTTCTAATATATAGAATTTGATAACTTCCATTCTATTTTTTTAGAACAAGTGATGTAGCAACCTAAAGAATTTTTACACTGTGGGGCCATCTTCAGAGACTCTATAGGTCACTTTCATGGCTGCTTCTTTGGTGGATGTGGATCTGCCTCTGCCCTGGAAGCTGAGATGATGGCAGTGATCCATGCGGTCAACTTCGTTAAGCAAAAAGGTTGGAATAATATTTGGATCGAAAGTGATTCCACCACCATTATCCAAGCTATTTGGAATGGTGTGATTCACCTTGCTTGGTCTCTTACAGCGCGATGGAAGAATTGTCTCACCTCGCTCCAGGAGATCAGTTACATTACCACCCATACCTACTGGGAAGCAAACATGGTGGCTGATGGTCTTGCCAACAAGGGTATCAACCAGGACATTACGTGGTGTAATGATTTACCGGTTGAACTCCTTTCTTATCATGAAAAATATTGTAATAAAATTTCCTCCTTCAGACCCTTGTAATCTTTCCTCTTTTTAATAGATTATTTTAGGTCTTGGTCTTTGACCAAGACATTGCCTTTAAAAAAACATTTAAAATTAACGGTGTATCAAATATTTGAAAACATCTCAAGACTCTTGGGATTTCATATCACTACACCGACCCATCCCAAGGATTCTAGGGAGGTTGTCACATCAGATCTACCCATCGGTTGGTAGCAGCTTTGCAGGGTCTCGATGAGGTCTCGAGTTTGAGTATCGTCGAGTTATTCCCTGTTGGTGTAGAGTAGGATTTTCATTGTATTTCTCCCCCTCCCCAAATTGTTGTAGTTATAAGTATATACATATATATATACATGTGTGTGTGTGTGTGTGAGTATTTGTGTGTGTGTATGTATGTATATATATATATATATATTATATATGTAGAGTAGGATTTTCGTTGTATTTCTCCCCCTCCCTGAACTATTGTAATTATATATATATATATAGGCAATAATATCATCCTAAATCACTGAGGAGGGTTGAATCCGTGAATCTTTTTCTTTTATGTTCCACAACTAAACAACCTTCATCACGTATTAACGTGATTGGATTTTATTTTATTATTACTTTCTTACAACTTCATGAAATAAAAACTCAGTGGTCCCTACAAATTTATAGAGTTCGTTATTCAAAATTAATGGCTAGAGCTTTAGCATGATTCATAAATCCCCTTCCTCTATTACAAACTACCAATTTTGGGAAACTATTCTCCATTATCTGTTTATCTCTATTCTCTATAAACATGTAATTAGTTTGACTTTCTCTATGAATAAAAATTTTAATTTCAAATTCAAATTCAAAAGATGAACTCCTCTTTAAATTATCCTACTTCAAATAGATCTATTGGATTAATCCAACCTTCTGTGTCACCCTTTATATGATTTAGAGACTTTAAGGATTGATTTTGTGTAGCCTCTGAGTAATCTATGAAGCCACAACATTAAGTTTACTTGACAAATGACTTAGGAATAAATAAATGAATGAAAATACTTGTTATGGTGTGGTCATGCTAATTATAGTGTACTAAGATACTTTGCAATGGGGCTATGTGGTTACAAAAATGGTTTCTTCCAACTATTCTATAAATTGACTTTCCCTTTAGGTATATTGTGACATGACTCCTTTTCATGTGGTGTAACCCCAAAAAGTATTCACAAATATAGAAGAAAAAATATTTTTATTGTATTCAAAATTATTTTATGGTATAAGGATTCATAACACAACAAACTCTCTCATGGTGCAATGCTCTTACCCACACAAAACAACAAGAAAAAATCGTTATGTTCATAATCTAAATAAATTGTTTTATTCATAATCTAAAAGAAAATAGTATACAGGGATCGGACCACAAATACACAAAGAAAATCGCAAGGCCTACCTCACTTGGTTGAAGAAAATCCGCTTCGGAAACCCTAACTACAACCGATCACCAGATGTCTGATGATGTTCGAGCAACTGGAGGCAGTAGAATGGTGTGATTCAAGTTTCGATTAACCAAGGAGGAGTGTCGGCAGTGGGTGGATTCCGCGGAAAGCTTCTGATATCACAACGGGTTCACAAATGATTAGGGTTTTTTAAATAGATCGGGACACTTTTATCAATCTTTTTTTGACACTGATAAAGGTAGGTCTTTGTCGGCGCTAAAGTTTTAGCGCTGATAAACATTCATTTTATCAGTGCTTTTTTTAGCACTGATAAATACCTACCTTTATCAGTGCTTATTACTTAAGTGCTGATAAATGATTTGTAATTATAATTATAAATTAATAAAAAATGTAAATATATATATATACTTAATAAATATATAAAAATATAAATATAGTAAATATATTCCTTTTTAAATATATTAATTATAATTTTATAATTCTTTATTTATAATTATATAATATTTTTGAAAAATAAAATTTATATCTAATTTTAAGTGCATGTATGCATATATGTTAAAAATGAGTGAAATTGAATAAATTAAAAATAAGTGCACTTTGATAATATTGAAAAAATTGATAAGTTTTGTCTGTGTGCATTGTATATAAAAATGCATTAATTATGTATATGTGAAATCAATATAACACACATTTGATCTATGTTAAATTGAAAAATCAAACGACACATTCAATTATATGTTCATTACACTATGCAATTTGTCAGTATTTTTAACCTATATTAATTTTTAATTATAAACCATTATTCACTAAATATATGACTATTTTATGTAAAGCGCATAAATATTTTGTAATATATAAATCATATTTATATACATTAATATATATCTATATATTTAATATATACAATTTATTAACATTAATTATCATAATTATCTAATTAATTTAATGTTTGATATTTAATAATGTACAATCAATTTATCCATTTTTATCAATAATCATTTAATTAATAAAATTTGTAATTTTTTAATAAACTCATTTTTTATTTTTTATTTATTTAATTATTTCATTTTATTTATTCTGACCTTTATCAGCGCTAAAAAAATGCTGAGAAAATGTATATTTATCAGCGCTAAAAGTAAAGCGTTGATAAAGGGTCCATTTCTCAGCACTAAAAAAACATTGATGGAAAGTTACATTTATCAGCGCTTTCTTTAGTGGTGATAAAGATGTCATTTATCAGTGATTTTTTGTAGCATTGATAAATATCAGCACTGTTAAACACTGGTTTTGTAGTAGTGTGATGAATGGATAACCGACTAAGGACCACTATAAATAGCAGGATTCAACTACCTGTTTAAATTTTAGAAAAATTGATCATGAAAGAGATTACAATTACTAAAAAAGGGATAGGTGGCTTTAGTAGGAGGATCATATGGGTTTATCCATGTGCGGTAGGAATCATTGACAAGTGGACTGCATACCTTAATTGCTTGCTATGATCGAAAATGACACTTGTCCCTCAGATTTGGAGTTAAGTGACAAATCATGTAAAACGGATCAATGTACCAAGAAAGCGCACTTGGGTTGACATGAAATCATGGGAGAACAATCACCAAGCCATTTTTTATCTATAGGAATCAACGCAGCATCCATCGGATGCTCGTGTCACCCGATATGATAGGAAACGACGAGTAACATTATCTTATGTTATTAAAATGACGTATCTCCCGTCAAAGGGGTCAAAACGAGCAAAAAACTTCTAATTGACATGCGAAGCTAGCAGAACATTCCCTGAATCATATGTGATCTATTGGAATCAATTGTGCGTCATTCCGATATTTGGATTGGTTTGGATAATTAAAAGATCATTTTCATGTTTATTATCTTTTTTGTAATAATGGGAAAATCATGTGTGTAGGGATCAAAACTGGCCAAACGAGCTTCGATTGACATTAAATCTTAGGAAAATGATATTTAAGTCATTTAAAATCTGTAGGAAGCATCGACACATGAATCGGATACCTGAATTGCTCGGTATGATCAAAAGTGACGTTTGTCCCTCGGATTTCGAGTTAAGTGACAAAATCACGTAAAAGATGTCAATACTAAGTCAACGCTCTTGGATTGAAATTAAATAACGGGAGAATGATCATTGAGTCATTTTTTATCTTTAGGAATCAACGTCGCATCCATCAGATGCTCGTATCGCCTGGTATAATGAAAAATGACGGATAACGTTGTCTAATGTTATTAAAATGACATATCTCCCGTGAGGGGGTTAAAACAAGCAAATGAATTTTGATTGGCGTGCAAAGCTATGAGAACATTTCTCAAATCACATGTAATCTATTGGAATCAACCGCGCGTCAATATGATGCCCGAATTGATTGGTATACAGTAAACTTGGTTTTCTACTTTTAATAGTCATTGTTTAACTGATACACGTTGTAAATAATATTTCAGATTAGCTTTGCCTCATTTCTGTATTTATGATGCTTTCTGTAGGTAACACTATATAAACTGTTTTGATTATTCTATATATATATATATATTAACTGAATAAATATGATTAATGTTAAATATATTAATTTGTATTTTGCTTTGTTTATTTTTTTTGTATATTATCAGTAGGTCGATTGGGACATAATATTGGAATGGATCTGTAGCCGCTTGGATCGCTGGTATTGTCAGGATACCTGTTTTTTATTTGTTGTTTTTTATTTTTTTCCAGTTGTTTTTTTTGTTTTGGTTATTTGGGACTCTCGAACCGCAATTTTTTTAAAAAAAAACCGAGTTAGTGATCGCCAATGCCGATCACTAATGCTTTTACGTTTCGAGAGCATTAGCAACCGTCTTTGGCAGTCCCTGCCTCCTTCATTTTTTTGAGGCATTAGCGGCCGCTAATGATCTTCCCATTGATTGTTGTCGCAGTCGTCAGGTAAGGGCTTATAGCGACCACCTTTGGCATTCGCTGGTAGCCTTTAGTGTCGGGCCAACTGCGACCGCCAAAAGCGGCTGGATGGCGGGCGCTAAATCCCATTAGTGACCGCTTTTGGCGGTCGCCAATGGACGATTTTGTAGCAATTTCTAAGTTAGATTCCAAAATGTCAAATGTAAGTTTTTAAAGTCAACTTATTTTTAAAAAAAAATCATTATTTTACCCTTTAGATATATTTTTTATCGAACAAAAGGTTTCGTAAATTTTTAAGTTATACTTACATCATAATGGTGTCATGAAAGTTGCAGTATTCATAAAAACTATAATTTTTACTATTAATAAAAAATTAAGAAAACTTCCAAGAATCCATCCTAAATTAATCTCGACGCACTGATTCCAAACTTAAAGCCCTTTTTATGAAAATAATTATCAATATACGTGAAATTTAATTATTAAAGAAAAATAGTTGTGTGTTTCTAAGTTACACATTTGGAAACTAAGATTCAAAAACTCCTATTCTAGTAAATCTATTTTTTATTAAGAGTCATGTATGCGTAGTAACTGTTCATTGATAAGTATACATTTCTAATAATTAATAATTATATTACTATCAAAAGATTTTATACATTTCACTGGACACTTGAATAAATAATTGTTACACTATCTTAGCTGAATCTTGGGTCTTACAATTGTCATCTCATGGCACCCACATGTTACTACCCATTAGAGATATTAATTGTTGAACACTTCAACGATCAACATCATGCATGTACAACCATGATGGATCAATCTCATTGGTTCATAATCGATGAAACTGTATGAGAAGATGCAACAATGTGCATATCATACACCTATCATACGTTGCAATATAGGCAAATAATGACATCCTAATGTCATTACGATATGAGCACATCATAAGCCGTGATATGCACATCATAAGCTGTGATATGCATCTCATGCATATTGCATCTTACGACTCAAGGGATGTCGTAAGTCGTGATACCCCCTATTTTATTGCATATCCAACAATTTAATCATACAACAATGTTGCCTCCAATACCATAATCTCTCGATGATGACTGAATCCAACAAAAACACCTAAAGTCTTATACTCTTATTCGTACTAAAAGCGTTGTCCGGTAAAACATCTCTGAACTACTTGTAGTTTGTCTTTGTTTTTTGATCAACTCATAAAATATTTGTAATTTGTTCCCAGAAATCAAATTTCACAACATGGATAAATGTTAGGTTTTCCCAACATTGTGTTTCCAAGTAATCCAACATGCTACTTAGACTCCCATAAACCAATTCCATTTGATGTTTAGACCTGAGAAAATTCAACTGATCAAAACACATATATGCTACAACATCCCAACCACCCTCCGCATTCGTCACCCGTGAAAAAAGAATCATTTGGTTCAATGCATGGTAAAGTATTTATATCCAGCTCCATGATTTTTGCTCTTGTTGTATTTATTCGGAACATCATCGTATGGGTTGATTCGGGACAATGCAACGAATGCTTATGCTCTTCCACAAAAACATTACATACATATTACCCACAAGAAACAACATTAACCTCGTACTTGTAGCACAACCTATATGTGCCTTCGCATGAGGATGTTTCGTCATATGGTCATGCTTGTCAACCTTTCTATGCCTATTTTCTTACATGTATACAAGCATGATGTGGCAATTAATTTTTCTTTTTTTGCCTTTGTTCGAGTATTGACGATAAACCCTAAACTCATCTATCGCCTTGAACGTAACATAAAAACAACCCAATCGATGGTTTGAAATTACACGATGCATCTTCAACATCCAAGATGTTATCCTCAAATTGATAAGGATAAGACACTTGGATTTTTCACAGCAACGACACAAAACAACACCTTAACATCAAGCAAAAAAAGAACATTTTGGAAGGAACATATCTTATATTGAAAATTTTAACTGGAAGATCCCAATGAAGCTTTCAACCTAAAATGCCATTGATTCGATGAAAGTTTCGACTGAAAATTTCACCGCCATCTCCCATCAAAAGTTTCCAATTGAAATTGTGAGTGAAATTTTGTGGAAACCATCGATGATAAATTATAGCATACATATTCAGTGCCAAATCTCAATGATGAATTTCATTGATAGTTTTCGATAATAAATCCCATCTGAATTTCCAATCGTGTATCTCGTTGGAAAATCTATAGTTAGGCTTCTAAAAGATATCAAAATAATCATCGTTTTAAAATAATCACCAGTGGCAATTTATTTTTAAAGGGATAATAAAATTTAAATTTGCTAAATGATTTATAGTATATCACTTGTTTTTAAAGATAAAAATTCCAAATTATAAAATTATAAAATTTAATAAAAAAATCATGTGAGAATTTCCATTGAAAATTCCACGAAAGTATCTCACCATAAAATTTCACATTAATTTTCACCTAAAAAATTAACTTAAAAAAAAAATCTGATGGAAATTCCATAGGATTCCAGGAAAAAACCCCAATACATAAAGAAATTTCAAATAAAAAATTTCCCTGAAATTTGTGGTCCATGATTCTAGTAAAAAATCACAGTGAAGTTTTCAATTATAATATTCCATCGAAAAACTTTACTGGAAACTTTCATTAGAAAATTACGGGGAAAATTTCTTTTGAAAATTCAGCCATACTATTTTTGTGGTAATTTGCGGTGAACTTATTCTGTGTAATTTTTCATTAGGATTTACTTTTGGAAACTCTACTGAGATTATTTGGAAAATCATAAAGGAAATTTCAATCTAAAATTTAAATAGCAAATTCCACTAAAATACTCCATTTATATAAATTTCAGAGGAAAAATCTCATTAGAAATTTGTAGAGATTTCATATAAAAAATTCATTTAAAAATTATAATCCAAAATCAGGCTGAATATACTCCATTAATAAAGAGAACCAAACACAATAATTTTTGTGAAATTTATCAATATAAAATCGTGTATAAATTTCATTATCCAATGGAAAATTTATAAGCGAGTGAATATGCCACCCTGACATTCATGACCACATAACCTAGTGAAAATTCCGCACCTCATTCACCCCTGAAAATGAATGGGAAAATGACGATAACACGCAATTCCGCACCTCATTCCCCACCTCGTTAACTTTTTCCATAACACTCAATTCCCTGTTTTTATGAGGGTGCTGTTCATGTTTTTTGGATAGCCGGCTCGAAGACTGCTACTAGACTGATCAGCTTGTCTCTCTTTCCAGGTCTCTCCCTCTCCGGCGACAAATGCTCTATTTCTTTTTTACATTCAGTCTTCACTCTCAAAAGATCACGGTCTCTCCCAGTTCATTTTCATGTTTCGGTGGACGATATGCCTTTATCTGTGATGCCGACTTTGCATGCTTGGGATCGATATTCTTAGTATTGTTTATTTTAATTTCCATTCAGATATTGTATTCTATATTTTACTCCCTTTCGTTTTCAGTGGGTTGCCTTACTGGGCTGAGCTGAGACTAGGCGTTGCATTAGCTTTACGATGGCTCCCAGGCGGACCTGAACGACTGAAGCAGAAAAATAAACGATGTTTGATTATTTATTTTATGACTTTCTTGGCTTGATCTTGATTCCTTTTTTTTTTGGGAAAAAAATTCCGTTTTAAATTTAAATATTAAACATCTACAGTTAAATTAAAGAGCGAGAACGCATATGGATGGACTATAAAACTGAATATTTTTTAGAAATTGGGTGGCTGCACAATTGCTGTTTCATCCGTTGGTGGCATTGTGAAGTTCTGCTTACTCATTTTTTTTTTGTCTAAAATAGTTGGATGCCACATCCAAATCGCAACTTGAGATTGAAAACAAGGCAACTCAATCAAAACTTGAAGGGGAAAAAGCATTTGTTTAACTGTGAATGTATGTGTTAATGACCCAACTGGACACTGATATACCCATAAAGTTGTCACAACCAAGGGCATTGCCATAAAAAAATGAAAATGAAAATTTTCAAGCAGCATGTCTTTGGCATTTAAAATATTTATTTTGTTCTATAACGATCTGATCTTCTGTATTTCGGCAGTGGCTAAAGGTTGGCTTGGATGGGTAAGACTATACTATTGTATGGTTTCCCTGCTCACGTGTCTCCAAAAAATGTCAAGGAGTTCGTGGAGCAATACACGGGTGAGGGAACTGTTTCTGCTGCAAGAATTAAGTTGGGAAAAAAAGCATATGCAATTGTGCAATTTGGAGCTGTCAAAGATGCTGAATTAATTTTGTCGCTGGCTAGTCAAAGGTTATGGTATGGGGGATCTTACTTGAAGGCTCGTAAATGTGATCATGATGTTGTTTCAAAGCCCAGGGACATGAGTCATTCCATGAATAATATAACGCTGCACTTCGGATGCCAGACTTCGACTCAAAGATTTGCTACCCTTTGGAAAGCGAAAAATGCTTCTGTGAGTTTTGGACTTGGGATGAAAAAAATGTACTTCCTTTTGTCAGATTTTGACATGGAATACAAATTTGAGCTTTGGTATGAGAACATTTGGAGAATTCAGCTCCGTCATTGTCATGGTCAACTGGTGAAACAACTGCTAATTCAGGTGTGATGTAGCCATTTGCTTTGATTACACAATTTTTGATCAGTTTGAAGATTGTTTATACATACATACATATATATATTTTAGTCATTGGTTTACTGTAGTTATTAATTTATTTTTCATGCTCCGTGTGTTGTTTTTATTTTACGATATTACCGATTAAAGTTGAGCTTTTGAAGGAATGAACTTTATGAGATAGTCATTCCAGAAGTTTAAAAGGGTCCATTGACTTAAAGCCAAACCAGCAAGACTGCTGGCAGAGGGAACTGGAGGTCATTAAACAAACCCCAGCAGTCGCATCACCAAATGCAAGACAGATGCCCTGCCATAAAATCTTATCAGCCTTAAGGAGTGCACAAACACATTGAAATGCTCTTAGATCCTTAACTCAACACCCCTATTCTAAGCTGTACAAAATGTGAAATCACTGATACTAATTGTGGCCTAAACATTCACATAGATTCACTTAGGTTAAAACATGAAACATAGTACCTGGAAAATGATTAACCAACTTATAACATAGGCTTTATTTTATTACAAAACTAATGCAGCATCGCGACAGTGTTTAATCCATAAATTAGCTTTTTAAAAACTGAGATAGGATGTAAAGGCCTTCACTAAACATTTTGGTTTAATTTCTATTATTGTTGCAATCCCTAAATAAGCAAAAAGGAGGATGAAATTGCCTTTTTAGGGTAGAGGGCAAGCACAAGGATCATAAGAAAATGTGGAAAGAATAAATTTATCTCTACTTTTGAACTAGAAGCCAAATTTGCATATGAATCAAAAGTGCAAGGATGCTCCAACCAAAGGCAACTAAGAGGCCAAATGATGGTGATCCTCCTTTTGTGAAATTTATGTTTGTGAATGTCATAGAAGAGACATAATGTGGAATAAAAATGTCTCGAAAAAACTTTCCAAAAATCCAAACTACTAATAAATTCAAATTTAGTCTTGCATGAAAATATTAATCCAAAAGTGCATTAGATATTGATCTTAACCCCACAGTTTGAATTGTGATAGTGACCACAAAAACAAAAACACAAACCAGAAAACAAAACAGACAAAGAACAGAAGAGCTTTGTTGATGAGATTCAGATCCTTAGATACTTTGTCTTTGGTTGGTGTACACCCACTTCTTTCTACATGAAATGAAAATTTATGATGAAACTTGAGATTCTCCTCATCTCCCATCTTGAATACGCCCACCCAAGCAATGACCATTTACTTAGGATCTACTTTCAACATGAAATGAAAATTTCTGATGAAACTTGAGATTCTCCTCATTTCCCATCTTGAATACCCTCACCCAATGACCATTTACTTAGGAATGCAGGTACACCAAATGAAAACATGATTATCCGAAACAGAAACGGGCAATGAAAAGATCTCATCGAGCCTTCAACCTCCTCGATGATTTTGGATCTCCTTCTCCACGTATTGCCTTGAGCACTTCAATTGCAATTTCCTTATTCCTTCTTTCCATTGAGATGAAAATGATTGACCCCCAGTGCAATAGTAAATACGTGATAAAAATAAAGTGCAAAAATGCAGAAAATAAACACAAACTGTAACATGGAAAATCTCCCAAAATGATATGGGGTAAAAAATCACAGGTAAATTGAAGGATTACTATATATAAAATATGGGTACACATTCTCTCACTATTAGAAGAATACTTTCATAAAGTAGCGAAAACACCTCAAATACACACTCAAAATAAAGGGAGTGATGGTGTTGATGATCTGATGATTAAATCAACGGAGGAATTCCTCCTTTTGCAGGCAATTCCTCCCTTCCCCACCCCTCCCTCGTTCTTGATAAATCAGGGGGCGGTAGCCGTTCATGGAAAATCAGAGGGGTGGCTGACATCCTGGAAAAATCCAAACGGGGTGTTGCTGACATATCTCCCACTTAGAGATTTGATTGAGAACCAATCTTATCTCCATATATCATTTCTATGTGTTCGACATGCTGCTCACGTATTTGGAGGGGTACTCGAGGATATGCACAATTTGAAGTTATCAGAGTCAATCGTGTTCGTCAACAAATCTATCAAGTTTCCTTTAGTGTGGTTTTTCCGCATGTCCACACTTTGTTATGTTTCAAACATAATGATATTGTAATTCAATGTGTTTTGTCTTAGAATGTAAAGATAGATTCCTTGCAATATGCAAAACTTTTTAACTATCACAAAATAATGGAATCTGCTCCCGTTTGTGTTCGAGCTCCCTAACAATCTTCTCATTCAAATCGCCTCTTTGTAAGCCTGTGTAACCATCTTGTATTTTGCCTCAGTCATTAATAGAGACACAACTGACTGCATTTTTGAAATCCAACTCACAACTCCTCCTGCCAAAGTAAACACATAACCAATAGTGAATTTCATTCTATTAGAATCATCTGCAAAATCTGAATCAACAGTCTTTGATAATAAACTGTGATCCTTCATAAGATAATGCAACACATGAGGTCTCCTTGATGTATCTCAAGATCCTCTTCACTGTGTTCCAATGCTCTCGTCTCGGATTTGTCATGTATCAACTAATTGCTCCCACTGCATGAGCAATGTCCCGTCTAGTACAAATCATGGCGAACTTAAGGCTCTCCACTATAGATGCACATGGTACTCGAGACATCTCCATCCTCTCTGCTTCACTGCTAGAACTTATCGTAGATGATAACTTGAAATTAACATATAGAGAGGTAAAGACTGGCTTACAATCTTGCATGCTAAAGCGTTTCAAGACTTTCCTTAAGTTATTTCTCTCATATACCCAAACATTCCCATTATTTGTGTTTTTTTTTGTCTTGTTTGTTGGTTCCGAGTCCTTCATATCAAACTCCCTAGCTAACCGTGCCTTTGTCTTTTAAATCTAATTATTGATGGGACTCGCACCACCCAGACAGTCGTAAATCTAACAACAAGATATTTTTTTATTGAAAGTAATACCTTCTTTCCGAGCATATCTTTTGACCGTCAGTTTCGCATGATATCTTTCCACTTGGTCTTTTCCATCCCACCTGATCTTAAAGGTCCATTAATTTTCGATGACTTTCCTCCCGTGAGGCGATAAAACAAGAGTTGAAGTGTTTTTCTTGTGTAGGGCTTTAAGCTTCCCCTGTATTGCTGCCATTCACGAGGAGATGCGTCTGGGCTGTGGGTCACTTTTACAAAAGAAGACTCGTTATCCTCTATCAATAAGCAATTTACAATATCTCTCTCAATGACATAATTTGAGTTCTATATTGGAGTTATTCTCTCACGAGTTAACCGTTTTGGTCCAGACTCAACCGATACTTGATCACTGTGCTTCGATAATGCTTGAAAGGAAACTAATTCTTCATTTGGCTCATCCTTCACCATGATTGTTATAGTTTATGCGTTCTCTTTCTCCATGTCTCAATCAATTGTCATTTGCACATTGTTTTCTGCAAAAATGATGCCCCTATCGATGATAAGCTTGTGGGCAGTGAGGTCTCACAAACGATACCCCTTCACACCATCAGTGTATCCCAATATGACACATTTTCTGAATATCGAATCTATCTTTCCTGGTTATTAAGCAATGCATTACGGAACTTCTAAAAGTCGGTAATTGAAAATAGTTAACGGGTTTGCTGGTCAACATTTCCATCAGCGTTTTTAGATCAATCGTCATTGAAGGGATTGAGCATATGACAGGTGTAATGACCCACATAGTTACAGGTTGGTGAAATCCGGGGAAATTTAAATTTTGAATCCCGGAGCTGGGGACGTTTTGAGAATTGGGACTCAAATTGAGATTCTGAGAGTTGAAGCATCTCCGGGAAGTGTTTCGAGGACCGAGAGGTGTCTCAGGTGTTTGGGTGAGTGTCAGAGCAAGGTTGAGGTGGCTCTGCTGTAGATTTCTACTGCAAGCGACAGATCACGCTGCAACCAGGGGGAGTTGTTGCATGGCGTGTCGCGTAAAATTAATTTCTGGAGGGTGGATGGAGAGGGTCACACTTCGAATGAAGGAGACCACGCCGCGAACCTTTCCATAATATTAAGTTTCTGGAGTCTGGGAAGATCATGCCGTAGTGAGGGAGATTGCACTACGAGTGGTGCTCGTGGGGGAAGGATCACGCCACAAACTAAGGGGCTACGCTGCGAAGGTTGCTTGAGGGGGAAGGCTCGCGCCACATCGGGTGGGTTGCGCCGTGCAGGGTTCTCGGAAGGCAGTAGTATTTGGCTACTCCAGGTGGTTGGTCGTGCCATGGAGCCTGGGGCTCTGCTGCAGCGGATGACCGGGGGTAGGTGTTGCGCTGCGACCTAGTGGGTCACGCCGCAGTGCAACCCCAGATGAGGAGTGTTGTGCTATGATCCCTTGGGTCATGCCACAATGAGGCTCTTTTCTAGTTTTTAAAAACAGGGGCAAAATCGTCTTTTCCAGGTCGACCCCTCTTGGGATTTAAAAGGGGAAAGGGGCTTGGGGACCATTCGGCCGACTCCTCCCCTCCTCCCCTCCTTTGGATCCCCCTTGACGTGGGTTGGTTTGTGAGGTGTTTTGGGGGTATGGTTTCCTTTTCCTCCCTAACTTTTTTGATTTTGGTGTCTTCAGACGAGGGTTTGAGTGACTATTCCATCGGAGCATGGTGCAATCGTCTTGAGTGATGGAGCTTTTGTGTGCGGTGGATGGAGGACGTCTAGGGATGTTGAACGCACCTTGTCTTTTGTCATTTCGATCGAGGTATGTTGTTTGATTTTTTTTTGTGAAAATAAATTTAAATGGATTAACTGATTGTCCGAGTGATTGTCTGAACTTTTGTTCATAAAGGTGTCGTGGGTGCGTCATGGACCTTCTACGTGTAGTTGGTTGTGGTTTCAGTGATGTGGTGTTGCCCATTGAGTTATTGACGATTATGCCACGTTGGATCAATTGTCTAATTAATTATAAATTGTTTTTAATTGATTGTGGAGCCTCTTGGATGAGTTCGGGACTCATGGATGATGATGGTGTTTGGCGATTGCTTGGCCGAGGGTGGAGCGGGCTTGCTTGAGGGGATAACTCCGTGCTTGAGATAGGTGGTGCCTAATGTTGCTTATTTATATGAGTGTGCCTATATTGTTTGGATGGTAAGCGTGGGTGAGGGGGCTTGAGTGACCCGATTACGGGTCGTGAGTGGTTTCTTGCTTGAAAGGCAAGACTAGTGGGTTATGTTATACCCTTAGTAAGCCCTTTGGGGTTGTACATTTATGATTTAGGCGCCAATGATTATATAACCTATGTGAGAGGCTTGTCAAAGAGGAAATTGGAACCCAAAGAGGGTGTTCGTCGTGGGTTAATGCTCGGTTGACCTAGAGAGGTCTCGTTTGGAGTATGTGAGGCTGGCGATGGCTAGGGGTGAGCCCATGGGTGCTCTTCAGTTAGCTGTATGATAGGCGAGTTTGAGCGAGCATGTGAGGATGACCTGGGGTGGAACAAAATGTGGTTCCTTTGCTTCTTAAGTGATGGGATTGGGCTATCTAGATCGTGATAAGTCCAGATCATGATAAGTCCCTTAGATCCGTTGTGTTGAGCTCATGGCCGTTGATGGCCATGTCGTTTGTGGAAAGTGTCGAGATGCTTCGGGAATGAGACCTTGAGGGGTTCCCCTGTCCCTAGCTTTGGTAGTAAGCCTTGTTTGGCGTCCTTGGGTGGTTTTCAGTGAGGGAAACCAATTTGATGGTTAGGCTAAGCGGTGGGCTAACCTTTGGAATGAGACTTTGGTATGACGAGTGCCGCAATGGCATGACTTTTGAGGTATGGGAAGGTTATATGGGGTCCAGAGCCGTGCCGAGGTAGGGTCAACTTAGTGTGTTGGTGTGAGGTATGCCACTATGCGAGTGTGGGTAACCTAGTGAGCGGGTTGATTTGGATGAATCAACGCCTACTGTGATGGACCGTTGGCTAGGGGCACGATTATGTTTGGAGAGTTTATGGGATTGGGTGGGCGTCTATCCGCCTTGGTTATGTCGTGGTTGAGGGAGATGCACCGATCACCCCTCCGGCGAGGTGATGATGATGTGTGACACCCTGGCTTGGATGTGATGCCACCAGTGGTAGGTGTTGACTCTGTCCAGGTGGGACTCATTGCCCCCTATGATTGCGTGTGCGACTGGGAACGTGCTGCCCCTAGACCTAACATGTTGGCAAGGGATGTACTGCCATGAGGCTTCGTTGTGTGCTGGATATGTTAGGTGGGATGTGCTGCCCACCCCTAAGGGATGTTGCCGGCAGAACATGCTATCCCTTGAAGAGATTGACAAGAGGGACGTATTGCCCCACCTGAGTCTGGTTATGGATGCGAGGTGGGATGTCATGCCCCTTGCGATGGATTATGGATGCGAGGTGGGATGTTATGCCCCCTGCGATTGGTGATGATGCGAGGTGGGACATCATGTCCCCTTCGATGGATTATGGATGCGAGGTGGGACGTGATGCCCCCTGTGATGGATTATGGATGCGAGGTGGGATGTGATGCCCCCTATGATGGATTATGTGATGCGAGGTGGGACTTTATGCGACGTGAGGTGGGGCGTCATGCCCCTTGCGATGGATCATGGATGCGAGGTGGGACATTATGCTTCCTGTGACTGGTGATGATGCGATGTGGGGTGTCATGTCCCCTGCGATGGATTATGGATGCAAGGTGGGACGTTTTGCCCCCTGCGACCGGTGATGATTCGAGGTGGGACGCTATGCCCCCTATGATGGATTATGTATGCGAGGTGGGATGCAATGCCCCTTCTATTGATGGGGTATACCAGGAGGGACGTACTTCCCCTTGAGACGGGTCGTGATGCTGATTGGACACAGTGTTTTACCTAGATGTTTGGGTATGACAGGTGGGACGTACTGTCCCCTGAGTGTGGTTTTGTTTTTGGGTTGTACGCATTGCCTCCCAGTAGATATGTTGAGTTACTCAGAGTAGGGCCTAGCCTCGATGGAAGTAGTCCCACAGACAGTCAGTGACACTCCGACACTGGCCGAAGCAAGTATGAATCGACTGCTGTAGAATGATAAAGAGGTGGAACCCAATATTCAAAGTTCTCTCTAAAGGAGGCTTTGATGTTCTTTTATAATGAATAATAAAGACCACATCGGACCACAAGTCCGATGTGGGATGCATACTCCAACACTCCCCCTCAAGCTAGGTGTATCTAGCTTGAACACATAAAGAAAAACAAAGCAATCAACATACGTTGCAAACACTCCCCCTCAAGCTGGACATACCCAGCTTGATTACAAAACAAGACAAAACAAAGAAAAGATAAACCGCCATGACTGCTGCTCCCCTTCAAGACGATGATGGATGGTGCAAGAAGCCGGTGAAAAGGATGGGCCAGTCGTCAGAGCGCTGGGAAATCCACACGGGCAGGCTGACCGTCGGAGCGCCGGGAAATCCGCACTGGCGGGCTGGTCGTCGAAGCGCTGGGAAACTACAGAAGGAGGTCGGCATGGAGGCGGGGGCTGCCGTAGGAGGAGGTCGACATGGAGGGAGCAACGATGGAGGCGTCACGCAGGGGTCGCTGGACCGGAGGGACAGAGAAGCTGCGGAGGAGTCGGCGAAGCAACGCAGGGAGGCAGATGAAACTGGCGGGGGAGCGCTGCCTCACAGAGGAGCAACGGTCCAAATTTGGACGGCGCGCTGAGGAGGGGAGCCGGTCGCTGGAGGGGCGGCTGGCGATGAAGGCGGGGTGTCCGCGGGAGGAGGCCAGCGACGAGATTCGGTCGGATCGGGCCAGATTTGG
The DNA here is from genome assembly GCA_963277665.1 of Viscum album. Classification (NCBI taxonomy): domain Eukaryota; kingdom Viridiplantae; phylum Streptophyta; class Magnoliopsida; order Santalales; family Viscaceae; genus Viscum; species Viscum album. The sequence continues at coordinate 370,994,995 of OY728146.1, forward strand.
GAGAGGGGAGGCCGCTTCGTCCGTCACGCGCAGAGGAGGATGCCGCAGCTCGTACAGGCCAGAGGAGGAGACACCGGGAAAGGAGTCGCGGGAGGAGGCAGAGGGCTGCAGAGTCGGGAAGCAACGCAGGGAGGCGGAGACGCCGTCGACATCGCGCGCAGGCTGGAGGACTGTCGGGAAATCCATCGCGCACAGGAGGCCGTGCCGATGGAGGGGCGCATCGAGATGGGTCGTTGCACGGGAGGCGGGGAGCCCGCGCATGAGGAGTCGACGCATCTGGAAGAGGCCTTCACACCGGGAGGGCGACGCACATAAGGGTTTCGCCGGGAGGGAGTTGCGCGCAGGGAGGAGCTGCGCAGGAGGGCTGTCGAGTGGAGTACCGACCATGGAGGGAGGGGCGACGACGGATTAGGGCTCCCTGGCCATGGAGGCCGCCACCCCCCACGGGGGAAAAACACTAGAAACTCTAGACGGGAGGAAAAAATAGGAGGGAGGGCTCAGGTAGGATTAAACCTCCTCTGATACCATGTAAAATGATAAAGAGGTGGAGCCCAATACCCAAAGTTCTCTCTAAAGGAGGTCTTGAGGTTCTTTTATAATGAATAATAAAGACCACATCGAACCACAAGTCCGATGTGGGGTGCAAACTCCAACAACTGTCATGGTGGATAGGTGTATATGTGATGTTTTCGGCTTACTTTTCATTTAGTATATGCATGCACATATATGTTGTTTTTTATTTTGGATATTGTTATTGGTGACATACTAAGTTGTATGCTCACACCCTACACGAGCGCCCCATTGTATGTGCAACCCTGATGGTTGGCATGCAGGTTCAGGTCATGACCTTGGGACCGGTAGATGAGCTTGAGGAGCTTAGTGTGGATGTGGAGATGAGTCCAAGGCGAGGCCGAGGATCGTGGCTGGGTCTCCTTTTATTTTTATTTCAGTTTTGAGTCCCGTACTGTATATGATCTACACATTGTGCGATCTTGCATTGTCGTATGACCGACTGCTTGCATTTGTTCATTTGTTATAGCATGGTGGATGTTATTTATCATGGTTTGCTTTCGGCTTTATTTCCCTTATATTGTACTATGATGTTCATTTATTTTATGGTTGCTCAGTTATTGACTCTTGTTGCGATGATACTAGATGGTATAGTCACGTCGTATTATCGGATCCTCGCTGTTAGTTGAAAGGCTCTGATGTATGGGGAGGCGCGCCTGAGGTCACGCGGTGCTTCGGTCCCGTCATGGGTTGGGTAGGCTGGGCTGGGGACGTTACAACTGGTGGTCTTCATTACTTTTGTTGAGAATGCCTTGGCAACTCATGCAGTCTTCCACATCACGTTTGAGGGGTGTACGCCACCGTGCGTCTCTTGACGCCTTCTCATTGGTAGAAAGTATCAAACTCCTCGTTTGTACATTCCTTACCATTGTCAGTTCTCAAACACTTGACATTCTTTCTAGATTCAAACTTATTTCATGCTTTGAATGTTTTGAAGACTTCAAAAACATTCACCTTCCTCTTGATTGAGTACATGACACACCTGTCGCGGGGTGGTACAAAATATTACTTATATTTTTCTTAGTACAACACAATGCCTGACCAAAGTTGTCTCTCTTGATGAGCCTTTGGTTGTCAAATCAATCACTAAACACTCGAACCACTTATTGTATTTTTGGTGTTTTTATATTTATAAAAACAAAAGATAGAGATGTGGTTTTGAGAATTAAATACAAAATAGAAAAGTGAACATGCAATGTAATGCAGACAAAATGAATGAGATTAGTAAGAAAGGAAATACTCTTAAGAGAATCATCCTGAACCTTCATTCCTCATAGCCAGCCTCGTATCCACTTAATAAACACACTCCATTGTATGTGTGGTCATCCTCTTCTGGTTGTGAATATACAATGTACCTAACAATTGCTGAGTACACTGCATGTCCACCTCCTCCATGGTTAGCAAGCTAAAGGGCTCCTAAATCAAGAGCACCCTCTAACTCACCGTCTTGGTATGCAATCACACCCATTCAACCCTAGTGATTATGGGAGGGAGAATAATGAAGAAGTTAAACCTAAGACAACCGCAGAGAGGACACACTATCACCTTTCTCCACCACTGATCGTCCTCGGAATAGCCCAAAGTAGATAAGAAACATTAAACATAAAGGCGCAAAGAGTTGGGTTCAACACTGGATTCTATCCCCCGGGAGATCCCTTGGGTTAGTCACTCACCATGAGTGTTGTAGATCACAGTAAAGATGGAACAAAAAGAGAAAACAAGAGAGGAGAGAAATAAAGAACACTATTAAAAATACGTAGAATGTGATTATAGAACGAAGAAAATACAGCAAAAAACTAAAAAGTAAATCTTAGACTAAATCACAACTCCCTTCCAACGAGATAAGCGGTGGAGGGGAAAATAGTTCAATTAGGCAGAGGGAAGCGGTGGTCTTGGTGTGTATGGGGAAGCTTTCTTGGATGCATGTCTCGGCCCGGTAGAAGACTTCCATGTGGTAGTGGCTTAATCTTTATCTTCATCTTTTAAGTCTTTTTCGAATTCTCTCCATGATTTTCGGACTTTCCTTCCTTCCATTTGAATCCCGCGTGGTCAACAATGATTTTGGGAAGTATTTTAAATAGTTGAGAATGGCGTAACCGGAATATCTACGGCGCATAGCTTTTGATTCTACAATTTCCACAAAGTACAAATATATTACGTGACTTCCACTATGAAAACTAACTCAAATATATGATAATTGATGCGTCTGATTTTCCCCTTTTGACAAATTATGGGTTGTGATGATACGTAAGAAGTTTTCTTCATACGTAATATATTCTTTCATTCCCATTGGTGCATTAGATGTTTCAGTTTGCTAGGATTTCAATTCCATTCCATGCGTAAGATAATTTTGTACAATACGTAAGATGTTTTCCCCTTGAAAAATATGTTACGCATAATCTTTTCTCTGAAAATATGTTCTGTATCACTGGGTTTTCCAAAATATATGTTACAGATTACTTTTCCCAGGAAAATTATATTACGCACCCATCAAAATATGTTATGCCTGTCTCTAAAACATGTTTCGTATTCCTCTGGCTCTAAAACATGTTACGTATTCTTCTAGGTCTTCAAAAATTATGTCAGTATCATCTTTCCTCTTGGAAAATATGATACGTATGCTTCCTTTTGCCATTTTTCAATCATCCTAAACACAAAATGCTATGTGTAGAATGGTGAAATCCCCTTACCTCTAAAAGAGGTGGAGACATTCTTTTATAGATAAAGGAAAAGATTTACAAACAAGTCGGAATAATTCGATGTGGGATTGAGAAACACTCTTTATCCAAAAATACAATAAACTGGGTTTAACACTCCCCCTCAAACGAGTACATGATAGCTTGGAAAAATGTCCCATAAAAAAAGAAAGATATCAACGAAGACCACACACACTCTCCCTCAAGCTGGGTTGCTGATGCCGTGGATGCCCAGCTTGGTACAGTGAGAGTCAAAGTGAGCTCCTGGGAGGCCTTTGGTGAAGATGTCGGCAAGCTGATCAGCCGTCGGAATGTAACTGAAACTAACATGGTGATGCTCAAGATGATGGCGAAGAAAGTGACAGTCCACCTCGATATGCTTCGTGCATTCATGGAAGACGAGATTAGAATCAATCTTTGTGGCTGCCTGATTATGACACCAAATATGAGCGATGACTGTGGCGAGAAATCAATCTCACGGAGAAGATGATGAAGCCAAAGAATTTCAGTAGTGACCATGGCCATCGCACAGTATTCTGATTCAGCACTGGATCGGGAGACGACGGTCTGTTTCTTGCTGCGCAATGAGATTAAGTTACCTGCCAGAAAAATGGCAAAGCCATACATAGATTTTTAGGGAGCTAAGCAACCAACATAGTCAGCATCACATAAGGCCTCAATATTTAGATGATCGTGATGTGAATACCGAAGACCACGGGCATGGTCTTTCTTAATGTACTTGACAATGCGAAGGACAACATCCCACTGAGATTTTGTTGGATGTTCCATGAATTGACTAACCTTGCTAACAGCGCATGCAATGTCTGGACGAGTTATGGTGAGATAATTGAGTTTTCCCACAAGACGATGGTACCTCTATGGGTGAAAATATGGTTCCGTGTTGTCATAAAGAGATCGTTCCCCGGGCTCAAGAGGAGTGTCAACGACAATTGCTCGAGTCAAACCAGTATCCTGCAAGATATCCATAACATATTTTCGTTGGCAAAAAAAGATGGTGCCCGGAGAATAGGAGACCTCAATGCCAAGGAAGTATGGCAGAGGACCCAGATCATTGGTTTGATTTTGGTGTTGAAGATACACCTTGAGACAGACGATTCCATTTGAGGCGCTCCCAGTTATAATGATATCATCAACATAGACAGCCAGCAGGATACAGCCAGAGAACGTCGTGCGATAGAAGACAATGTGGTCCTTCATACTCTGAGATAGACCAAATGTAGTGACGACTGTGCAGAATCTGCAAAATCATGCACAAGGAGACTGCTTGAGTCCATAAAGAGAGCGACGAAGTCGATAAACATGAGAATCGACTCCAGAGGCACGACAACCGGGAGGCTGTTGCAGATATACCTCTTCGCCAAGAAAACCATATAGAAAGACATTTTTGACATCAAGTTGATGAAGACACCAATGATGATGAGCGACAAGAGAGATGAATAATCGGATATATGCCATCTTTGCAACCAGAGAGAAGGTATCAAAATAATCAACACCATACGTCTGAGTAAAGCCTTTTGCCCCAAGTCTAGCTTTAAGGCGATGAAGAGCACCCTCTGCATTCAGGCGTACGGTATAAATCCATTTGTTGCCGACCACCTGTTTACCTGCCGAAAGGGGGACCAGATCCCAAGTATGATTGTCGTTCATAGTCTGCAATTCATCCCGCATTGCTTGAAGCCACCCAGGGTGAGATTCGGCGTCACCAACCGTGCGAGGAATAAATATCGTCTCCGTAGCAGAAAGATCTCTGTATGAGGATGTGTAAAGAGGAGTATTCTGGCAAGAACGAGTGCCTTTTCGCAATGCAATGGGCAAGTCGTCAGTTGCCGGAACAGGAGCGTCGGACAAAGATGGGGAGATGGTGTCCTCGGTCTAGATGGGGGACACATTCGATGGGCGACGAGAGCAGACAATGTCAAACCGGTGATCAGCAGAGTGGGACACCTGAAACAGAGATGGGTGGATGGTGTGAGGAAGACAAATCATCGATGTTGGTGTCTGGATGGGAAGAGGGAGGAGAAATGAGAGCTCTCAACAGAAGATACATCAGCAGAGATGATATATCTTCATAAGTCTGGAGAGAAACATCGGTATGCGCGCTGAGTGCGGGAATATTCAGGGAAGATGCAACGAAGGGATTTGGGAGAAAACTTTGAGAAGTTGAGGTAAGTGTCACTGACATAACAAAGACACCCAAACACACGGAGAGGAAGCAGGTGAGAAGGGAGAGAGGAGAACAAAGTCCGAAAAAGTGTCTCCGCGTGAAGGATAGAAGAAGACAGTTTATGAGGTATGTAGCAGTAAGGATGACATCCCCCAAAAAAGAAGAGACACCTGCATGTGGAATAAGAGGGCACGGGCAGTCTCCGGAATATGACGATGTTTACGCTCGGCCACTCCATTCTGCCGAGGTGTATCGGAGCAGGATGTCTGATGAATGATATGCGATGATGTTTCGCAAATTTACATGATTCGCAATGAAAAAAATATGCGGATTAATCACAGGAAAAAGCTGATGAAGGGTGGAGACAGGTGGATATCGCAACCGAGAATGAAGATCCAACGCACGAGCAAAGAGTGTCGTGCAGACTACGGATGTCGGGCCATCGAACATGTACACCTCGCCACGAAACTGACCTCTACCAAGTTTCCGATTCGTCGTCCGCTCCTGAAACACAACAATAGAAGATGTAAAAATAACAATACAGTCAAAGTCCTTTGTGAGCTTACTGATAGAGAGAAGATTAAAAGGACTTCGAGGAACATGTGCTACAGACGACAGACGAATACATGAATTCAAGGAGCAGACGCCAAATCCCGCAATAGGGATAGTGGATCCATCAGCAATAGTGATGGCTGTGGGGCCAGTATACGGACGGTAAGTAGATAACATACCTGCATCACCTGTGAGACGATCGGATGCACCTGAGTCAAGCATCCAAGCAGGTGGACGATGTGTGACACAAGCGGTGGGGCCATCGGTATGGACAATAGATGCCGAAGAAGAACCAGGTAGCGAGGCGGCCTAACGAGTGTGAATAAGCTGGAGCTCATCCATGGAGAGGTCCAGAGTGGGAGGAAGATCAATAGCTGACGGGGAAGCATCGAGGACCGCAGTCTGACCTTGCCGATGTGGCTGAGACGGGCGTCCATGAAGAACCCAACATCGCTCGATGAGATGACTTAGCTTACCACAGTGCTGACATAAAGGATGAGTACGGCCTTCACCACGACCACGTCCACGAGCACCCGAAGAACGTCCACTGCCACGACCTAGAAGGGCAGTGGGATCGATACTGTGAGTGGGTGGGGGAGAAACCCGATAAGCCTTTCTCAAACGATGATAAACCAGCAAAATCTCAAGTGAGGAGGGACTGACATGTACCTTTGTGGCTGTTGTTGCATATTCGGGATCAAGACCATGTAGAAGGCTGAAACAGCATAATTGGTCCCGTTGGGCCAAAGCTGCCTTAGGTGTTTGAGGAATGGGCCACAACTCAAGTAATTCATCACGGAGGGCTTTCCACTCGATGAAGTACACCGGAAAAGGATGATGTTGTTGGCGAATAATGGACAAGCGGTGAAGAACGTCTGACACCCGAGCCAAATTGTTTGTTTCAGAATACATGAGGTTTAAGGAGTCCCATAGTTCCTTAACCGTATTTGCCGTCCAAGTCACATCCTTTATCGAGCGATCCATAAAATTGACAAGCAATGCGAAGATTTTGGTGTCAGCAAGCTTTCAGACCCTGTATTTCGGATCTAACAGTGGTGGCGGAGAAACATCTAGGTGTGAGTTGAGGTCCATGCCGGTGAGAGACATCGGGACCGTCTTCCGCTAGACAGAAAAATTTGTTGAATCAAGCCGCTCATCGACAAGGCGAGTGGAGGTGGTGATCAACTAAGGAAGGACGAAAGAGTCTGCCATTGGAGAGTCGGTGGACGCTTAGGGAGGTGGGCCGGTCGAGGGGACGCCGGGAAATCTGCTGAGGCGGAGCCGGTCGACGGGAGGCGGGGATTCTGTAGGAGGCGCCGACAATGGGAGGGCGTCGCTAGGGGCGGTTGCCGCGTAGGAGGGGCGCTGCCCAGGGAACCGATATCGACGGTCTAGATCCGTCGCATGGGAGGCGGTGCGCAGGGCCACAACAGCGCAGGAAGGGTGGCAAGAGGGGAGGCCGCCGCGTTGGGAGATGCGGAAGGAGGCGCCGACAGGAAGCCGCTCAAGAGGGGGTGCGAGCGTGAGTCGGGGCCATCGACCCCTGGTCGTCGCGTAGGGAAGCAACAAGTGAGGGACTTCCGCAACGGAGGGCACCCGACTGGAGATGGGGCGCCGCGGGGAGTCGTGCGATCAGGCTAAAGCGCAAGGGGAGAAGCCTCGCGGGAGGGAGGTGCCGACGCAGGAGTGTGAGGGAAGGCTGGTCGGCGGGAGGAGAGTGCGGCACATTCGCACAGGAGGGAGGCACGACCGGGAAGCCGCATAGGGAGGCGAGGCAGGTAATCCGCGGAGGGAGGCGGGGCCGGTAATTTGCGGAGGGAGGCGGGGTCGGGAGGCCGCACAAGGAGGCGGGCGGGGCTGGGAAGCTGCAGAGGGAGGCGAGGCTGGGGGGCCGCACAGGGAGGTGGGGCCGAGAATCCGCACAGGGAGGTGGCGGGAGGGTTCCTCCTGGAGGGAGCCGCAGAGGGACGGAGGGCCGTGGGTGGGCCGACGTCGTAGAAGAACCACGTTGGAGGGCGTAGCGCAACAGATGAGGGGGGAAAAATATTATCGGGAGTTACCCTTTGATACCATGTAGAATGGTGAAATTTGTTTACCTCAAGAAGAGGTGAAGACATTCTTTTATAGATAGAGGAAAAGATTTACAAGTCGGAATAATCCGATGTGGGACTGGGAAACAACCTTTACCCAGAATTACAATAAACTGGGTTTAACACTGCATCATGCTCAAAAAACCTTACTCATCCAAGACCTAACCAAATTCTTGCACAACTGCCACTAAAACATATTACATATCAGTCCGGTATTAGACAGATTGCTACATATCCATCAAAAAACTGAATTTAAATGCTCGAATTTTAATAAACTAGTACTTCGCCTGTGCGTTTGCACGACACGCTATAAATCAATGGTTATTTTCAATAAAAGAATCATATTTTGCAAACTTAATAATCCATGTTAATATTGAACATATTTAAACCACAAATAAGTGATACATGATAATGAAATACAGGTTGGGAAATTGTTGGGACAAGGAAACATTTAGTAGAATCATTATTAAATAAAAATTTATATTGGGCATTCATAATGGAGAATTCAATTACATGAATGAAAAAATGATTCAAATGGATAATTCAAATTCTGATCATTATAATAATTAATGTTGGAATGTAAGTCATGTATCTGAAAATAAAGAAATCAAAGGGTTGGATATGAGTAAGCGTCACAGGCATAGACAACAAAAAAAGTAGAATTCTTCCAGGATAGTAATTTGCATGGTCCAAGAAGTCAACACTTGAAATTTCAATTTGTGTAGTGCAGAGAAGAAATAAATTACTTCAAGAATGATAATTTCTAACTCTTCAAGGAAAAAAACTGTAGAGGTGAATTCCCCTTCCCTCATGGTGAAGCAGATACATTCTTTTATAGATGGGTAAAATAGATTACACGGTGGAGTATTCCGATGTGGGACTCAGAAATGCCCTCTATAAGAAAACAGGGTTCAACACTCCCCCTCAACCTGGACATGCCCAGCTTGGACCAAGAGTTCCACAAAAAGAAAGATGATATCAAACAAGACCATACACACTCCTCCTCAAGCTGGGCCGCTGATGCTGTGGATACCCAGCTTGGTACTTAGAGAGTCCAGACGAGCTCCCGGGAGGCCTTTGGTGAAGATGTCGATAAGCTGATTGACCGTCGGTATGTGGTCGAAACTGATATGGTGCTGCTCTAGGTGATGACAAAGAAAGTGACAGTCCACCTCGATATGCTTCGTTCGTTCATGGAAGACGGGATTAGAAACAATCTTTGTGGCTGCCTAATTGTCACATCAGATATGAACAGACGTCTGCGGTGGGAAGCTAAGCTCATGGAGGAGATGACGAAGCCAAAGTATCTCAGTAGTGACAGTGACCATGACACGGTATTCAGACTCCGTACTAGATCTGGAGACAACAGTCTGCTTCTTGTTGCGCCAGGAGATGAGGTTACTTGCCAAAAAAACGGCAAACCCAGAAGTAGACTTTCAGGTAGCAAGGTAACCAGTATAGTCAACATCACAGAAAGCCTCAACATTTAGATGAACGTGATGTGAGTATCGAAGACCACGTGCATAGTCTTTCTTGATGTATTTGGCAATGCAGAGGACAACATTCCACTGAGAATTGGTCGAATGCTCCATGAATTGGCTCACTTTGCCAACAACGCAGACAATGTCCGGTCGTGTCATGGTGAGGTAATTGAGTTTGTCCACAAGACGACGGTAGCTCTCAGGGTGAGAAAAGGGTGCTGTGTCGTCATAGTGAGAACGTTCTCCAGGCTCAAGAGGGTGTCCACGGCAGTTGCCTGACTCAAACCCGCATCTTACAAGATATCCATGGCATATTTCTGTTGGTAGAGAAAGATGGTGTCCGTAGAACGGGAGACCTCGATGCCAAGGAAGTATGTGAGAGGACCGAGATCTTTGGTGTGGAAGTGGCGGTGAAGATGCCTTTTGAGTTGGGCGATTCTTGTGGAGTCGCTTCCGGTGATGATGATATCATCAACATATATCACCAGCAGGATGCAGCCATTGGACGTTGTACGGTAGAAGACGGTGTGATCCTTCATACTGTAAGAGAGCTCAAATGCGGTGACAATAGTGCTGAAGCGGCCAAACCAAGCACACAGAGACTGCTTGAGACCATATAGAGAGCGATGAAGTCGGCAGACATGAGAGTCGGCTCCTGAGGCACAAAATCCGGGGGGCTGCTGCAGATATACCTCTTCAAGAAAGCCACGAAGAAAGACATTATTGACATCCAGTTGTTGAAGCGGCCAATGATGATGAGCGGCCAAAGAGATGGATAATCGGATTGATGCCATCTTGGCAACCAAAGAGAAGGTCTCAAGATAGTCGATGCCATATGTCTGAGCAAAACCCTTCGCCAAAGTCGGACTTTGAGGCGATGGAGAGTGACATAGGCATTGAGACGGACCGTATAAATCCATTTGCTGCCGACTGCCAGTTTGCTTTCTGGAAGGGGGACCAGATCCCAAGTACGGTTGTCATCCAGAACCTACAGTTCATCCCGCATCGCTTGTAGCCAACCGGGGTGAGATTTGGCGTCACTAACTGTGCGCAGAATAAATATCGTCTCCAGAGTGGAAAGACGCTTGTATGAGGATGTGTACAGAGGAGTATCCTGGCAGGAACGAGTACCTTTTCAGAGTGCAATGGGCAAGTCATTTGGTGCTAAAGCAGCAGCATCGAACGAGTCTGGGACGATGCTGTCCTCGGCCTGAACGAGGGATACAGTCGACGGGCGGCGGGAGTAGACAATGCCAAACCGGTGACTATCATAGTGGGGCACTGGAGATGAGTGAATGATGAGTGGAAGACAATCATCGATGGTGGTGTCTGGATGAGGAGATGGTAGAGTGAAAGAGAGCTCTCAACAAACGACACATCAGCAGAGATGATATATCACTGTAAGTCGGGAGAGAAGCACCGGTATCCGCGCTGAGTGCGGGAATATCCGAGGAAAATGCAAGGAGTTTTTTTTAATAAGTTTTTTAAAAAATATACTTTTTTAAAAACACTTGGGTTAAAAATATTTTTAAAAGTACGCCGCAAAGGTGGCATCGCCGATGCCGCCTTTCCACTAACCCCAAAAAAAAACTAATTTTTTTTCAACAGAATTTATCTGCTATTTAAAATTCAGCAATACTGCCATTACAGCAGTCTGGATTCTGGCAGAAACTCTCACCCAAGGTTCCCTTTTATAAGAGAGCTTACACTGGAAATCATTCTGCATTTCCGATGTGGGATTCTGGTTCTCTCTTTCCTGTGCAGAATGAAACAAGTACGTGAATTTGAAAGCATATAAAATATAAACTATAAGACCAACCTAAATGAAACTTAAAACATGAATTAAACACATAACAAATTGTTGAAAATAAAAAGAATTTCGTAAAAAATGTTGATGAAAAATAATTATTAAGTTTTCAAAACACCAACTTGAAACTTAAAAATGTTTCAAGTATGTGACTTTGAAAGTCTATAAAATATAAGCTATAATACCAATATAAATGAAACTTAAAACATGGATTAAACATATAACAAATAGTTGAAAATAAAAAGAATTTCATAAAAAATGTTCATGAAAAATAATTTATAAGCTTTCAAAGCCACCTACTTTTTTTTTTCAAAACCACCTACTTGAAACTTAAAAATATTTAGTATGTGCCTTTGAAAGCCTATAAAATATAAACTATAAGACTAATATAAATGAAACTTAAAACATAGATTAAACATATAATAAATTATTTAATTATTTAATTAATATTATTAATATTTAATTATATAATAATTAATTAGTTAATTAGTAATTATTAATAATTAATTATATAATAATTAACTAATTAATTAGTAATATAATGACTTAATAATTACAGTTTAATAATTATAATGAAAAATTATAATTTATAATTATATTACCAATTGACTAATTAACTATTATATAATTAATAATTATATTACTAATTAACTAATTAATTATTATACAATATTTTTTAATAAATACTAATTAATAATTATAACGACTAATTATAATTTATAATTATATTACTAATTAACTAATTATAAAAAGGGTCTCAGCTCCATCTTTCTCAAAAAATTAACTAATTTACTGTTATATAATTAATAATTATATTACTAATTAACTACTTAATTATTATATAATTAATGATTAATAATTACTAATTAACTAATTACAAATTATATAATTAATAATTATATTATTAATTAACTAATTAATTATTATATAATTAATAATTATATTACTAAACTAATTAATTATTATATAATTAATAATTATATTTCTAAGTAACTAATTAATTATTAAATAATTAATAATTATATTACTAATTAACTAATTATATTACTAATTAACTAATTAATTATTATATAATTAATTATTAATAATTACCAATTAACTAATTATTATACAATTAATAGTTATATAATTAATAATTATATTATAAATTAACTAATTAATAATTAATAATTAATAATTATAATGAATAATTATAATGACTAATTATAATGAATAATTATAATGAATAATTATAAAAAATAATTATATTACTAATTAACTAATTAATTATTATATAATAATTTTTAATAATTACTAATTAATAATTATAATGAATAATTATATTACTAATTAACTAATTAACTATTATATAATTAATAATTATATTATTAATTAACTAGTTAACTATTATATAATAATTTTTAATAAATAATAATTAATAATTATAATTTTTAATTATATTACTAATTAACTAATTATAAAAAGGAGCTCGGCTCTATCTTTCTCAAAAAATTAACTAATTTACTATTATATAATTAATAATTATATTATTAATTAACTAATTAACTAATTACAAATTATATAATTAATAATTATATTACTAATTAACTAATTAATTATTATATAATTAATAATTATATTACTAAGTAACTAATTAATTATTTAATAATTAATAATTATATTACTAATTAACTAATTATATTATTAATTAACTAATTAATAATTAACTAATTAATTATTAATAATTACTAATTAACTAATTATTAACAATTAATAGTTATATAATTAATAATTATATTACTAATTAACTAATTAATAATTAATAATTAATTATTAATAATTAGTAATTATAATGAATAATTATAATTTATAATTATATTACTAATTAACTAATTAACTATTATATAATTAATAATTATATTACCAATTACTAATTAATTATTATATAATAATTTTTAATAATTAATAATTAATAATTATAATGAAAAAATATAATTTATAATTATATTACTAATTAACTAATTAACTATTATATACTTAATAATTATATTACTAATTAATTAGTTAATTATTATATAATTAATTATTAATAATTAATAATTACCTAATTAATTATTATATAATTAATTATTAATAATATTAATTAAATAAATAAATAATTTATTATATGTTTAATTCATGTTTTAACTTTAAATTATATTGGTCTTATAGTTTATATTTTAGTCTTTCAAAGCCACATACTTGAATCATTTTTAAGATTCAAGTAGGTGGTTTTGAAAGCTTATAAATTGTTTTTCATGAACATTTTTTACGAAATTCTTTTTATTTTCAACTATTTGTTATATGTTTAATCCATGTTTTAAGTTTCATTTATATCGGTTTTATAGTTTATATTTTGTAGGTTTTCAAAGTTACGTACTTGAAACATTTTTAAGTTTAATGTAGGTGTTTAAAAACTTATAAATTATTTTCCATCAACATTTTTTACGAAATTCTTTTTATTTTCAACTATTTGTTATATGTGTTGGACTCACCTGTTTTGATAATCCCAAATCAGGTGTCATTTATGTAAAACATCTTGTTTCTCTTACATGATACTCATTTATGTGAAAAACATGTTTAATAAATACTAATTAATAATTATAATTTATAATTATATTACTAATTAACTAATTATAAAAAGGACCTCGGCTCTATCTTTCTCAAAAAATTAAATAATTAACTATTATATAATTAATAATTATATTACTAATTAACTAATTAATTATTATATAATTAATGATTAATAATTACTAATTAACTAATTACAAATTATATAATTAATAATTATATTACTAATTAACTAATTAATTATTAACTAATTAATAATTATATTACTAGCTAACTAATTATTTAATAATTATATTATTAATTAACTAATTAATAATTATATAATTAATTATTAATAATTGCTAATTAACTAATTATTATACAACTAATAGTTATATAATTAATAATTATATCACTAATTAACTAATTAATAATTAATAATTAATAATTAATAATTAGTAATTATAATGAATAATTATAATGAATAATTATAATGAATAATTATAATTAATAATTATAATGAATAGTTATAATTTATAATTATATTACTAATTAACTAATTAACTATTATATAATTAATAATTATATTACCAATTACTAATTAATTATTATATAATAATTTTTAATAATTAATAATTATTAATTATAATGAATAAATATAATTTATTATTATATTACTAATTAACTAACTATTATATACTTAATAATTATATTACTAATTAATTAGTTAATTATTATATAATTAATTATTAATAATTACTATTTTGCTAATTAATTATTATATAATTAATTATTAATAATATTAATTAAATAATTAAATAATTTATTATACGTTTAATTCATGTTTTAACTTTAAATTATATTGGTCTTATAGTTTTTATTTTAGTCTTTCAAACCCACATACTTAAATCATTTTTAAGTTTCAAGTAGGTGGTTTTGAAAGTTTATCAATTTTTTTCATGAACATTTTTTACGAAATTCTTTTTATTTTCAACTATTTGTTATATGTTTAATCAATGTTTTAAGTTTCATTTATATCGGTCTTATAGTTTATATTTTATAGGTTTTCAAAGTTACGTACTTGAAACATTTTTAAGTTTAATGTAGGTGTCTTTGAAAACTTATAAATTATTTTCCATCAACATTTTTTACGAAATACTTTTTATTTTCAACTATTTGTTATATGTGTTCGACTCACCTGTTTTGATAATCCCAAATCATGTGTCATTTATGTAAAACATCATGTTTCTCTTACATGATACTCATTTATGTGAAAAACATGTTTAATAAATACTAATTAATAATTAACTAATTATAAAAAGGTCCTTGGCTCTATCTTTCTCAAAAAATTAAATAATTAACTATTATATAATTAATAATTATATTACTAATTAACTAATTAATTATTATATAATTAATGATTAATAATTACTAATTAACTAATTACAAATTATATAATTAATAATTATATTACTAATTAACTAATTAATTATTATATAATTAATAATTATATTACTAACTAATTAATTATTTAATAATTATATTACTAATTAACTAATTATATTATTAATTAACTAATTAATAATTATATAATTAATTATTAATAATTACTAATTAACTAATTATTATACAATTAATAGTTATATAATTAATAATTATATTACTAATTAACTAATTACTAATTAATAATTAATAATTAATAATTAATAATTAGTAATTATAATGAAGAATTATAATTAATAATTATAATGAATAATTATAAATTAATTAACTAATTATATTATTAATTAACTAATTAATAATTATATAATTAATTATTAATAATTACTAATTAACTAATTATTATACAATTAATAGTTATATAATTAATAATTATATTACTAATTAACTAATTACTAATTACTAATTAATAATTAATAATTAGTAATTAGTAATTATAATGAATAATTATAATGAATAATTATAATGAATAATTATAATGAATAATTATAATGAATAATTATAATTTATAATTATATTACTAATTAACTAATTAACTATTATATAATTAATAATTATATTACCAATTACTAATTAATTATTATATAAT
This sequence comes from Viscum album, assembly GCA_963277665.1. Lineage (NCBI taxonomy): Eukaryota > Viridiplantae > Streptophyta > Magnoliopsida > Santalales > Viscaceae > Viscum > Viscum album. Next base: position 371,011,033 of record OY728146.1, read on the forward strand.
AATTTTTAATAAATAATAATTATTAATTATAATGAATAAATATAATTTATAATTATATTACTAATTAACTAATTAACTTTTATATACTTAATAATTATATTACTAATTAATTAGTTAATTATTATATAATTAATTATTAATAATTACTAATTAGCTAATTAATTATTATATAATTAATTATTAATAATATTAATTAAATAATTAAATAATTTATTATATGTTCAATCCATGTTTTAGCTTTAAATTACCTGCAAACAGTAGGCCATGGAAGAGTTTCATGCCCTCCAAAAACTATTATAAAAAAGAGTAAATAATACACAAGGGTAGTAGAGGGAGTAACCCACCAACACAATATACAGATACCAAAGTTCCCTTTTTTTCACAACCCCGTCCACGGATCACCCATTGTTTCTACCACCCCGTCCACGAAAGCCGCCGCGACCTCTTGGATGCCTACTCCGTCGCCATTGTTTCGGGTTCTCCCAAGCACCACCATGATCAACAACCTCCACCGTATCACCAGCAATCTGACCAGCAGGTTGAGCATCCACCGAAGGAGCATTATCCACATCATCACCTTGACCATCCTCATCAGACAGCCTCTTGTCCAGACTCCAGAACCCCCTCAGATGAGGGCTGTCTTTCAATCTGCTGAGAATCAGAATTATGAGTCGCTGAGAATGGTAAAGAAGTTTTACCTTTCCTTTCACGGCTCTTCTTGTATAACTCATCGAATTCTGGAGAATAGATAGACTCCAGCATAGTGAAAAAGTTGTGTTAAACAGCACCAGTGCTAGGCGAACCCACATGGAATGGCAGTTCCGATGGCATTGTAGTTTTAACATCAGTTGCATCAGGCAGCACCTGCGCCTTACCAATGGAAACCACCGTAGAATCATGAGCAGAAGAATCCATCAAACCAGAAACAGTGACACCTGCACCAACGGCCTGTTCAGGTTGCCCATAGGGATCCTGAGAAACAGCCAGAGAAACAGAGGCTATAGCATCAGCCTGATCATCAGAGAAAACCTGAGCATGTCTGAGAGGAACATGCTCCTGAGAGGCAAGTCCAAGAGCATGTACAGGAGAAGCAACATGCACCCGAGAAGGGGCATATTTCTCAGGAACCATCAAAAACAGCCTTTGAAGGCATCAGAGAGTGTTGCCCAACCTCAAAAACAGAGGCATGACCCAACTTCCCTTTGGAAAGGAATTGCTCTTCCAATAACATCACAGGATCATTGTATTCACCATCATGGCTATCAACATCACCCCATTTAGAACTACTCTCTTGTTGAAATTGAGTAGTAGGCAAACGGGGATGAACATGAAGCTCACCCCCACTGGCAGCCACATCACCATGATTACCATCAGGCTTATTCCCAGCCACCACATCAGCAAAAGAGGGAGGTCCTCTAACCAACGACACAACATTATTGGGCATCGTTGACACCTTGGAGGGAGTGGAAACTCCCTTCACAATTTCAGAATTACTGGTCTTCACAGCCTTAGAAAGGTCACCAGCAGCTGGCACTTTAAATTTGCACTTTTCTACAAGGTGTCCCTGTCTATTGCAATTAGAACATCGCATTCCTCGATGACAATTGTCCTTAACATGCCCAATGGTTAAGCAGTTAATACAGAAATCAGGTACATGTTCGAATTCAATTTCGAGTTCAAATTTAAACTTGCCAGCAATCAAGTAAACTGTCTCAACAAGAGACAGGGACATATCAAATTCAACAAGTATACTTGCAAAATGACCATATCTAACCGATACAGTTTCCTTGTCAAGCTTAATTGGGGTGCCAATGGCCAAGGCAATATCCCAAAGTATGCTCGGGTGCCAAAAAACCCAGTTCAGACCCTTGACACGAATTCAGGTTTGCGCAACAGAATTCTTCACACGAATCCAGGACTGCGCAACATAATTTTTCAAGTAGGTGGTTTTGAAAACTTATAAATTATTTTTCATGAACGTTTTTTACGAAATTCTTTTTATTTTCAACTATTTGTTATATGTTTAATTCATGTTTTAAGTTTCATTTATATCGGTCTTATAGTTTATATTTTATAGGCTTTCAAAGTTACGTACTTGAAACAATTTTAAGTTTAATGTAGGTGTCTTTGAAAACTTATAAATTATTTTCCATCAACATTTTTTACGAAATTCTTTTTATTTTCAACTATTTGTTATATGTGTTCGACTCACCTGTTTTGATAATCCCAAATCATGTGTCATTTATGTAAAACATCTTGTTTCTCTTACATGATACTCATTTATGTGAAAAGCATGTTTAATAAATACTAATTAATAATTATAATTAATAATTATAATTTATAATTATATTACTAATTAACTAATTATAAAAAGGACCTCGGCTCTATCTTTCTCCAAAAATTAAATAATTAACTATTATATAATTAATAATTATATTACTAATTAACTAATTAATTATTATATAATTAATAATTATATTACTAATTAACTAATTACAAATTATATAATTAATAATTATATTACTAATTAACTAATTACAAATTATATAATTAATAATTATATTACTAATTAACTAATTACAAATTATATAATTAATAATTATATTACTAATTAACTAATTAATTATTATATAATTAATAATTATATTATTAAGTAACTAATTATTTAATAATTATATTACTAATTAACTAATTATATTACTAATTAACTAATTAATAATTATATAATTAATTATTAATAATTACTAATTGACTAATTATTATACAATTAATAGTTATATAATCAATAATTATATTACTAATTAACTAATTAATAATTAATAATTAATAATTAATAATTAATAATTAGTAATTATAATGAATAATTATAATTAATAATTATAATGAATAATTATAATTTATAATTATATTACTAATTGACTAATTAACTATTATATAATTAATAATTATATTACCAATTACTAATTAATTATTGTATAATAATTTTTAATAATTAATAATTATTAATTATAATGAATAAATATAATAAACTATTATATACTTAATAATTATATTACTAATTAATTAGTTAATTATTATATAATTAAATATTAATAATTACTATTTAGCTAATTAATTATTATATAATTAATTATTAATAATATTAATTAAATAATTAAATAATTTATTATATGTTTAATCCATGTTTTAACTTTAAATTATATTGGTCTTATAGTTTATATTTTATAGTCTTTCAAAGCCACATACTTGAATCATTTTTAAGTTTCAAGTAGGTGGTTTTGAAAGCTTATCAATTTTTTTCATGAACATTTTTTACGAAATTCTTTTTATTTTCAACTATTTGTTATATGTTTAATCAATGTTTTAAGTTTCATTTATATCGGTCTTATAGTTTATATTTTATAGGTTTTCAAAGTTACGTACTTGAAACATTTTTAAGTTTAATGTAGGTGTCTTTGAAAACTTATAAATTATTTTCCATCAACATTTTTTACGAAATTCTTTTTATTTTCAACTATTTTTATATGTGTTGGACTCACCTGTTTTGATAATCCCAAATCAGGTGTCATTTATGTAAAACATCTTGTTTCTCTTACATGATACTCATTTATGTGAAAAGCATGTTTATATCAAAATAATAACTATGTACTTTTAATCTCACTACTCTCTTGTTTAAGCTTACAGGGGAACATTTTTCTAAGTATGCAAGGTCACCGATGCAAAGGTCGCCGATATAAAGGTCACTGATGGAATGGTCACCGTTGCAAGGTTACCGTTGAGGGTTATCGCTGAAGGCTACCGATGAAGGTTACCATTGGGAAGGTTACCGATGAATACTGCCGCCGTGCACCTACTGATTGAGGCCTACCGTTGTAAAGGCTACCGTTACCAGTCTACCGATGCTTGCCTTTCCATACTTTGTCAAATTCTTAAGATTATTCTAACGGTTATATTTGGTAAATTTAATGCTTCTGACATTAATTAATGCCAATTGTAGACATATCAGGAGACCGTATCTGGGGACAATACAAGGTATGAGAAAGATCGCACGTGATGTACTTATTCCTATTGTCGAACCTCAAATATAAAAAAGAAAAGACCGAAGGATGAAAAAAGTGTGTGTGGCATGAGAAGCGCGTCTGTACATGTGAAGGAGCTTACTTGCTAGATCAAAGAAGAACCTTTCAACGCTTACACTGAGAACCCAAGAACCTCAAGAAAATCATCTCGGGAGAACAATTTCAAAGCTGCCTTCTGTGCTTCATTAACTCTCAATCAACACAAGAAGCGGAACTCTCAGAACACTCAAAGCTAGAACCTGGAGTTGCGACACTCTGTTTTGGAGACAACTTTCAAAGAAAGACTCAGACTGCAAATTCTTCACTCCAAGGAGTCAAGAGTTGAACTGCAAACACATAGAGCTTTCTAAACTCAAGCTTATATTCTTAGCTCTATTGTGTTCTTTTATTTTACATTTCTGAGAAGTGTGTCTGTCTGTTACACACACTCTCTCCTGTGCTTGAACTGGAGAATACCGAATATCCTTACATCAAACTTTGCTTACATCTTGTTTCCCACGTATAACTGCGGAAGAGACCGTGTGTGGTCTGTACTGCTTGTTTTTTCCATGAAGAACTGTGGTAGAGGGTGTGAACCCTGGACAGTTTTTGAAAATTGTTGTAAACCCCGATACAGGCTGTGTATCAAGTTTATTGTTAATATAGACTGCTTGGTGGCAGGTGATCACCAAGTGGAGAGGATTAAGTCTCGGCTTGAGACTGAACCTCTTGTTTAATTTTACTGTGCACTATATTTTGTTATACTTTGTTTTATCTATTTTCTGCTGCTCATTATTGCTAAAACATAAAACTGTTTTACATTCACTTTGATAGTTTTGGTTAGTGTGTGTATGTGTTTAATTCAGTAAACTTGTTTCAAAAGTTGAAGAAGTGTTTTACACTAATTTAACTGAGGACTAATCACCCTTTGAGAAACCTGTTGACCAACTAGACATTTACATCTCTACTGCCTTAATTAACTGGGTCGTTTCAAATTTTTGGGGGATCTTTATAAAAAAGTTTTAAACAAAAATTTTAAGTAGGAACTCAATTCACCCCACTTGAGATTCCACTCCGACCAACAATATGTTTAATCCATGTATTAAGTTTCATTTATGTTGGTCTTCTAGTTTATATTTTATAGGCTTTCAAAATCACGCACTTGAAACATTTTTAAGTTTCAAGTAGGTGGTTTTGAAAGCTTATAAATTATTTTTTCATTATTTTTTATGAAATTATTTTTGTTTTCAACTATTTCTTATATGTTTAATCCATGTTTTAAGTTTCATTTATATTGGTCTTATAGTTTATATTTTATAGTCTTTCAAAGTCACGTACTTGAAATCGAATCCCACATCGGAAATGCAGAATGTTCTGCGCATGAAAGGGAGAACCAGAATCTCACATCAGAAATGTAGAATGATTTCCAGGGTAATCCCTCTTATAAAAAGGAGCACTGGGTGAGAGCTTCTGTCAGAATCCGGACTGCTGTAATGGCAGTACTGCTCGATTTTTAATAGCAGATAAATTCTGTTGAAATTTTTTGTTATATATATATATACACAAAATAAAAATAAAAATAAAAATAAAAAATTTTAAAATACAAAAAAATAGTAATTTTTTTTCTTTTAGAAGAAAGGCGACAATAGGGTTGCAAGTGTTCTGAACATAACACGGAGAAGTGAGGAGGGAGAGAGGAGAACAAAGTCCAAAAAGGAGTCTCCCCCTAAAGGATAGATTAGGGGAGTCAGTTTAGGAGGTAGGTAGCAGTCAGCATGACATCGGACCAGAAAAGGAGAGAGACCTTACAACACCCCAAGATTTTACGTTATGTTCTTCTTACAATAATTTCAATTCATCAAATAGCTTATATGCACACTGAGTCACTGCAAAACAACACTGTTGTTATAATATAGTTATAACCTAGATTTAACATAATTTTGCCACTTGTATTTTGAATTTTGAAAAACGGATATACACGGTTGCGATCAGTATGATATTTAAAGTCCGATATGATCAACTTATTTTTTTAGTGAATAGTAACCTACCATTATGAATAGTAACACACCCTTATGAATAGTAATACGACCCTTATGAATAGTAATGTACCCTTATGAATAGTAACTTCACCCATGTAAGTATAAATAAAATTTAGGCACCTTATAAATGAGAGTGAATATTTTAATAATTAAGTGTTGGTATTTTTGTGAGTAATAAATATTCAATTATAATTTTAAATTAATAAATTGATTTAAAATAAAGTTCATTTTCATAAAATGTATTTATAAATAAATATTTTGTTTTATGATTTTAGGATAATTTAATACGACCTTAGTTAATTTTTCCGGGTATTATAAAATCAGCTATAATTTTAAAAACTGTATTTTTTTTGAGTAAATGGTGATTTTAATTAAAAATTAAATTTCTCATATTTAAAAAATTATTTTCATAAAATGGAGTTTATTTTTGGATTCTACACGTTGAAAAATGGTTAGGTTGAATTTTTGGGATTTTTCTGAAACACTTGAATTTTTGGTGAAGAGTAAAATACGATAATTTATGATAAATGCTAAATACGTGATTTATTGAGTCATGGATGATGTCATGCTGAGGTAAGCACTCTTGGTTCGAGTTCACATGCACTAATTACTATTTTTAGTTACAAGAATCAAGACTATTCATAGTCTTGAGGCAAAATAATAAACTAATGATTAAAATAATGCAAAAACCCTCATCTCCTCCACTATATAAACTACTCCTCACCCCCTCTCTCTCTCACACCTCTCAAGCTTTGAGTCTTGCTTAAGTTCTGCCAAAAACTCTTCCCAAGCCCTCCCCCCATGTCCAAGACCTGCTGGTCTCACCAAAAGGTCAAAACAGAAGGCTTTAAGGAGATTCTCAAGGAGGAGTACTCAAGAGGTAAACCTCTCTTCCCTTTCTTTTTAACTTTTTTTACAAGTTCCATTCTTTTTTTTTTCTCTCATCCCCCCTCATCCAAATGCTATGATAATTATAATACCTTATATACACTGAAATTTTATTATGCTAATGAAATATTTCATCATCATCTCTCTTTCCCCCTTCTCTTATACTAAAAATGAAAACACCGTCCGAGATGTGTTAATTCAAGGACGAAGGGTTTTCAATTTCTATTACCGTTTTCAATTCTGGTCATGAAACCATTTTTATGGTTGAACCAGAACATAATATATGTAATATATTCTATTTAATGTTTTGGAATCATTTTGTACACATGGTATTAAATTATAAAATAAAATGAGTTTGTAGTGATCGAAAAACCACCAAAATAATCCAAGCATTTATCATTAAAATTTTATATAATGATTTATCCTCTTCCAAAATAACCAAAAGGATTTATATGATCATTTAACCTTATGGATGATCATTAATAACTCATAACTTCAATTCTGGATTTCAATTTCCATTTTACACGAACTTCCATACTCTTATACAAGCGAACCGATCATGAAAACTAAGAAAACGTTCACTCCAAAATGATGAAATTGAATCTCTTAACCCATCTAAAAAGCCATAAATGAACTTAATGAAGATATAATAAATCAATTACATATAGATAAGGTTATGGACTTCTTAATTAATGAATCTAATTTGATTATTCAGGTCATTAAGATCAAGTGCAGAATACATTCGGACATATGGTAAGGGGATTCTCACCTCACTTTTATTTTCGTGAGATTTCCATTGTTTGCCACTCATTTCTTGTATGCGGTGTATGTATACTGCCTTTTGATATATAATATCATGATTCTCTTTATATTCATGGTATTCAATTATTCATTTGATGATTATTAATTTTTGATCATACGATACGATTTATTAGAATGTGGTAAGAGATTTTGTCTCAATTTCCATTTCGTTGAGACTTGGTATTGTGCAACTAATAATTCTTATGTGGTGAATCTACTGTCCATTTGAGATCACTTTTCATTTGAAATTATATTTCTATTAAATATCCATATTCTTGTACCATGGATATGATTATTGTCTTAGCCGTATTCCATTTTACATACGGTGTTTATTTTGAATGTTCTTTTAACAGAGGGAATATTGATGAGTTCGTATCCGCTACTCAATACGGATATTTATAAGGCATATTTTTTTTCAATTAAATCTATCTGTGAAGAATGCTTTGAACTTGCAATGACGGGCGATGTCCGCTATAGCCCCTCGATGCATCGACAGGTCTCATGAGACAAAACAGTTGGCTAGAAGCCCTTCGTGTTTGTTTCCAAACAAAATCAGATGGATTTCTACCCACAGACTTAAACCGTCACGACGATATAATGATTCATGTGCCGGATACATGACATCCACTTAATAAGCATTTTCTTCATTCAGTACTCATTTATTACTTTCCATAGGATTTTCACTTTGACAAAATCTATGGGTGCATTTTCATTCCCAGTTTATTAATGACGTGTTTTTCAGATTATTTACTTTGCCATAATGTCTATGCGTTATTGACTTTAATTCTCTTTTTATTGCTTCATGTAACCCTTACTGAGCATTTGAGCTCACCCTTATTATGTTTCCTTTCCCCAAGTTAGGAAGAAGAAAACCTTGAATGAGTTTTCAAAGGATGCAGTTTGTTTCATACTATTATGCATCATGTTGTATTTTCTATCTTTCTCAATGTACTATGAGTATCATGTATGTAATCTGGTCTTCTAAAATTGCTAAACTAATCGGTCTTTCAGGATTTGATTTTTTGTAATCATGCCAATATAATAAAATAATACACCGGCTCCGGGTTTATAGGGTCGGGGCGTTACAGTTGGTATCAGAGGAAGTTTAGCAGCAACATTGGAAACTAGATTTAGAAAATATAGTTTAGAGGACATAACCCTAAGATAGACTTTGAGGATAATCATAGAAGAACATTCTAGAATTTTGGTAAAGTAAAGATTATGTGGGTCTTCCTAGTAATACATCCCTGTATGAATACTACAAGTAGACGTGGTTCTGGCACAGATGTACCTAGGAGCAACAACTCCGACAAGGTGTTCCGGGTCTGACTTGGGGTAACCTGGTACACAACAATGGGCCTTACTGTGCACCTGATTTGACACTCCCGAGGGATATTCTTAGGATAATTCACATTTTCTTTACAAACCAGTATGAAGGGTTTAAAAGTAAATATGTCCTCAATGAAACCATGTTTACGATTATGAGATTAACTATGCATAAATTTTCAATTTATGTTAAATGTTTTGCTAGTTCGAAAATTATGCCCTAAGATTCATAACCTAATTTAGTGTATGCCATTGTTTAGTGATGACGCCTAATGGAAGAAAGAGAATCTATACTCGCGGACAATGTAGGGATTGCCCCACTGAGCAAGTCAACACAGTTGGTGTTGGAGCTGAGCAGATCATGACCATATTAAGACAACTTACTCAGGTTATGACGAATTACCATACTACACCTATGTTGGATCGTTTCATGCGGCAGAAGCCCCCATCTTTTAGTGGGACTACTAATCCAGTGGTAGCTGAGCAGTGGATAAGTCCCTTGAAAAGATGTTTCTGGCATTAAGATGCATTGAAAATGAAAAGGTAGTACTGGCAGTATATAGTCTCATGGGTGATGCTGATCAAAGGTGGTCCTTGATCCAGAATACCACGGAGGAAGAAGAAATGGAAGATATGGAATGAAGAACTTTTAAGGAAGTATTTTTCGAAAAATACTTCCCTCGCGAGCAACAGACTGAAATGAAGAGGAAATTCCTTAACTTAAAGCAAAGGGAAGAAGAGAGTGTTGCGGATTATGAAACTACCTTCACAAGGCTAGCCAGGTATGCCATAGATTACGTACGTGACTCGGAAGACATGATTGATCATTTCTTTGAAGGTCTTAAGCCAAGTCTTCGAAGGGCACTGACTTCTCAAACATTTTCATCATATGATGAAATTTTATTAAGTGCCATCAAAACAGAGAAGGAATTTGCTAGATCAAATTTGTTCAAGGGAAACCAAGATAATAAGAGGTATTCTGATAACCATGATTTAGGTGAAGCGTCAAAGAAGGAGAAGGGAACGAAGCAATTCCCATTATGCGAGAACTGCGGAAAGAATCATTCTGAGAAATGCTTGAAAGACATGAGAGTTTTCTATTAGTGTGGAGAAAAGAGTCATCGATCTAATAAATGCAAGGGGAAGAAACATGTCAATGACATACAATGCTACAATTATAGAGAGATGAGACACTATGCAAATGAGTGTCCTAAGCGTCAAAGAAACCTGATAGATACCATGCTGGCCACTTGGTGCAGTTAGAAGAGAGAGGAATGTGCTGGGAGAATATATGGAATATGCCTTTGGGGCCCACGGAATATCCTGGGAATATTATTAGTTGTTAGGGGAGGGGTTTAGTATAAATAAAGGGATGAGGTTGAGGGGAGGGGCATTGAGAAAGAGGGAATGTAATGGGCTGCTTTGAGTAGATCGACAATGGGGCCTGGGTGGGAATCTCCCGATTTTATTCTTCCTCCTCTTCTTCATGTATTTTCCGTTGGTTCACCTTTATTATACAAGTAGCTGGTGTTGGTTCCTAACAATTGGTCCGAATTGCCGCTGCTCCCTGCTGTCGGAGCACCCTCACCCTCTCGTCTCTTCCTCTCCGTTGTTTCCCCATTTTCCGTCGCTTCCAGTTTCCCTACAGCTTAAGCATACGCTGTCGCTACGCCTCCTTGCTCAACAGAGGCGCACTGCTGGATCGCCTTTCACACAGGAGCCTGCACTCACCACAGTCGAATATTGTTGTTGCTTCGTTGCGTTTTTGTCGGACCGCGATTTCCCCCTGTTGACCGAGTTCTGTTGGAGTTCTTGCTCGTTTTGGAGGAGGCACAACGAGGAGGATACCTTCTCGTTGATCAAAGGAGGCGCGCTGCTAGTTTGGGACGAGATGACTTGTGCGACCCGTCTGCTTCAACCGGCGTGTGCACTCTCCATCTGCATCGCACACCGCCACGACTTCGACTTTGCCGGAGAGTACCACTGCAGACGAAGACTCCCAAGCTCGATGCTCTCAGCAGCGACGATGTCGCGCCCTTCCTCGTTTAGATCGGACGACGCGTAACTGGCGTCGTCCGCAGAAGCAGTCACGAGTTCGCGGTTTGAGGAGCGCACCTTCGGCTTTAGGGTTTCCTCGTGTAGGAGGCGCCGCATGACCGCCGGCGTCCCGCTTTCCCTGGAGTACAGCGCTACAACGATTGGCCCAGCCGCTCGATTTTATAAGGGGGGGGAAAGAAAAAAAAAGAAACGAAAAGGGGGCGGCCCGCGTTCCGTTTCTCCCTCGGGAGGGAAAAGCAGGAGGAAAAAAAAAGAAAAAGAAAGAAAAGGGGGCGGCCCGCATTTCTGCCTCGGGAGGGAAAAGCGGGAAAAAAAACAAGAAACGAAAAGGGGGCGGCCCGCGTTTCTGCCTCGGGAGGGAAAAGGAAAAAAAAAAAAAGAACAGAGGAGGCGAGCTGCGCTCAGTTTTTGAAGCAGGAGGCACGACACATGATGTTTCCACGGGAGGGGGAGGCCACCGGATTTTCTTTTGAAGGAGGGCAAACACTTCAACTGGAGGCGCGTTTGGACATCACCGAACAACGTATGTGACAGGTGGAAGCTGTGTTGGCAAACTTGACTTCATCGATTGGGGTGATAGCCACGACGGTTGACTCCATCAGGCAGCGCACTGCTGGGAGCAAGAAGCGCTAGAGCAGGCGGCATTCCGTAATTATTTCACCGCAACTATCTGTTGCTCGGGGAAGCAACCGCTTTTGGATGGCGAGCAGTTGTACCTGGTCCCGAAGAAGCTACCGGTGTTTGATGGGAGGGATCCTAGGGGCTGGATCACACGAGCAGAATGGTATTTCTCTATCCACCGAACTCCGGAGGCATCAAAGATTCTCCTTGCTCGGGTATCTATGGCAGGAGTCGCGACATACTGGTGTAACGTGGTGTTGGAAGTCTACCCAGATGCGTCATGGTCCATGTTCAAAAACGAATTACTGGAAAGATTCTTTGAAACGGAGTTTCAGAATCCTTTTGCGGAGCCGACGATTCCCACGAGTGACATGCTGTCGGCCTTAGTGATTCGACAGTGCTGAGTGGAAGGGTCGTCGCTCAACGGATAAAAGTTACTCTAGGGATAACAGACTGATCTTCCCCAAGAGCTCACATCGACGGGAAGGTTTGGCACCTCGATGTCAGCTCTTCGCCACCTGGGGCTGTAGTATGTTCCAAGGGTTGAGCTGTTCGCCCATGAAAGCGGTACGTGAGCTGGGTTCAGAACGTCGTGAGACAGTTCGGTCCATATCCGGTGTGGGCGTTAGAGCATTGAGAGGACCTTTCCCTAGTACGAGAGGACCGGGAAGGACGCACCTCTGGTGTACCAGTTATCGTGCCCACGGTAAACGCTGGGTAGCCAAGTGCGGAGCGGTGACTCAGCCTCGGTGCCAATCGGAGTCAAACAAACAGGGAACCAAAATCAGACACCGACAAGTTTGGCGGCATCTTCATCAACTTCGGGATTTGCAAAAGAAGAGGAGCATGAGCAACCGCTTGCTCAAGCATCCGCGTTGCTTGTGGCACATTCCATAGCGCATGACGCAATGTCAGCGCAAGGGCGCGTCGTGGGGGCTTCATCTGGACTCGTGGTGATGGTAGATTCTTCTCTCGCCTGTGGCACGAAACATGTGGCGATTGGGGAACTATGTCATCGGGAGGCGAGGACACTCCGGGGGTATGAGCTGGCCGTGAAGGGATGCGCCAGGAGGGTGGCGGCACAGTCGCTCGACCACACTGATAGTCTGGTGATTTTGGTGGGGACCATTAAGAACTGCAAGAAGAACATGACAACTCACGAACCATCTCACCGGAAGGAGCAACATCGCAAACCGTTGACAAATCTTCTGCTGGCCAATCATCATCTGGGAAGGACTATATGGGAAATTGCCTGGAAAGTAGCTATGCTCGAGCCGCAGCACACACGAAGGGTCTATAGTGCTGGAAGGTCCATCTGGGAGATTGCCTGGGGAATACGTGGAGTCAAGTTACATGGAGCTTGACTGATATGGGAGATTGCTTGGCATCCAGCAGGACCCACCACCTTGAGGACAAGGTGGTTTTTCGGGACGGTGGTAGTGATAGATACCATGCTGGCCGCTTGGTGCAGTTAGAAGAGAGATGAATGTGCTGGGAGAATATATGGAATATGCCTTTGGGGCCCACGGAATATCCTGGGAATATTATTAGTTGTTAGGGGAGGGGTTTAGTATAAATAAAGGGATGAGGTTGAGGGGAGGGACATCGAGAAAGAGGGAATGTAATGGGCTGCTTTGAGCAGACCGACAATGGGGCTTGGGCGGGAATCTCCCAATTTTATTCTTCCTCCTCTTCTTCATGTATTTTCCGCTGGTTCACCTTTATTATACAAGTAGCCGGTGTTGGTTCCTAACAATTGGTCCGAACTGCCGCTGCTCCCTACTGTCGGAGCACCCTCACCCTCTCGTCTCTTCCTCTTCGTTGTTTCCCCATTTTCCGTCACTTCCAGTTTCCCTACAGCTTAAGCATACGCTGTCGCTACGCCTCCATGCTCAACAGAGGCGCACTGCTGGATCGCCTTTCACACAGGAGCCTGCACTCACCATAGTCGAATATTGTTGCTGCTTCGTCGCGTTTTTGTTGGAACGTGATTTTCCCCCGTTGACAGAGTTCTGTTGGAGTTCTTGCTCGTTTTGGAGGAGGCGCAACGAGGAGGATACCTTCTCGTTGATCAAAGGAGGCGCACTACTAGTTTGGGAAGAGACGACTTGTGCGACCCGTCCGCTTCAACCGACGTGTGCACTCTCCATCTGCGTCGCACACCGCCACGACTTCGACTTCGCCGGAGAGTACCACTGCAGACGAAGACTCCCGAGCTCGATGCTCTCAGCCGCGACGATGTTGCGCCCTTCCTCGTCTTGATCGGACGACGCGTAACTGGTGTCGTCTGCAGAAGCAATCGCGGGTTAGCGGTTTGAGGAGCGCACCTTCGGCTTTAGGGTTTCGTCGTGTAGGAGGCGCCGCATGACCGCCGGCGTCCCGCTTTCCCTGGAGTACAACGCTATAGCGATCGGACCAGACAGTCGATTTTAGAAGGCGGGGAAAGAAAAAAAAAAGAAACGAAAAGGGGGCGGCCCGCGTTCCGTTTCTCCCTCGGGAGGGAAAAGCAGGAAGAAAAAAAAGAAAAAGAATAGGGGGCGGCCCGCGTTTCTGCCTCGGGAGGGAAAAGCAAAAAAAAAAAAAAAGAACAGAGGAGGCGAGCTGTGCCCAGTTTTTGAAGCAGGAGGCGCGACACATGATGTTTCCACGAGAGGGGAAGGCCACTGGATTTTCTTTTGAAGGAGGGCAAACACTTCAACTGGAGGCGCGTCTGGACATCACCGAACAACGTATGGGACAGGTGGAAGCTGTGTTGGCAAACTTGACTTCATCGGTTGGGGTGATAGCCACGACGGTTGACTCTATCAGGCAGCGCACTGCTGGGAGCAAGAAGCGCTAGAGCAGGCGGCATTCCGTAATTATTTCACTGCAACTATCTGTCGCTCGGGGAAGCAACCACTTTTGGATGACGAGCAGTTGTACCTGGTCCCGGAGAAGCTACCAGTGTTCGATGGGAGGGATCTTAGGGGCTGGATCACACGAGCAGAATGGTATTTCTTTATCCACCGGACTTCGGAGGCATCAAAGATTCTTCTTGCTCGGGTATCTATGGCAGGAGTCGTGACATACTGGTGTAACGTGATGTTGGAAGTCTACCCAGATGCGTCATGGTCCATGTTCAAAGACGAATTACTGGAAAGATTCTTTGAAACGGAGTTTCAGAATCCTTTTGCGGAGCCGGCGATTCCCACGAGTGACATGCTGCCATCTGACTCAGCCTCGGTGCCAATCAGAGTCAAACAAACAGGGAACCAAAATCAGACACCGATAAGTTTGGCGGCATCTTCATCAACTTCGGGATTTGCAAAAGAAGAGGAGCATGAGCAATTGCTTGCTCAAGCATTCGCGTTGCTTGTGGCACATTCCATAGCTCATGACGCAATGTCAGCGCAAGGGCGCGTCGTGGGGGCTTCATCTGGACTCGTGGTGATGGTAGATTCTTCTCTCGCCTGTGGCACGAAACATGTGGCGATTGGGGAACTATGTCATCGGGAGGCGAGGACACTTCAGGGGGACGAGCTGGCCGTGAAGGGATGTGCCAGGAGGGTGGCGACACACTCGCTCGACCACACTGATAGTCTGGTGATTTTGGTGGGGACCATTAAGAGCTGCAAGAAGAACATGGCGACTCACAAACCATCTCACCGGAAGGAGCAACATCGCAAACCGTTGACAGACCTTCTGCCCGACCAATCATCATTCGGGAAGGACTATATGAGAAATTGCCTGGAAAGTAGCTATGCTCGAGCCGCAGCACACACGAAGGGTCTACAGTGCTGGAAGGTCCATCTGGGAGATTGCCTGGGGAATACGTGGAGTCAAGTTACATGGAGCTCGACTGATATGGGAGATTGCTTGGCATCCGGCAGGACCCACCACCTTGAGGACAAGGTGGTTTTTCGGGACGGTTGCAGTGATAGATACCATGCTGGCCACTTGGTGCAGTTAGAAGAGAGAGGAATGTACTGGGAGAATATATGAAATATGCCTTTGGGGCCCACGGAATATCCTGGGAATATTATTAGTTGTTAGGGGAGGGGTTTAGTATAAATAAAGGGATGAGGTTGTGGGGAGGGGCATTGAGAAAGAGGGAATGTAATGGGCTACTTTGAGCATATCGGCAATGGGGCTTGGGCGGGAATCTCCCGATTTTATTCTTCCTCCTCTTCATGTATTTTTTGCTAGTTCACCTTTATTATACAAGTAGCCGGTGTTGGTTCCTAACAAAACCTGCCTCAGAAAAGGCCAAGGGAGAAAAGTCAGGTTTATGCGATCACAACTGCTGAGGTCGAAATTCCTAATGATGTGGTAGCATGTACTTTAATCGTTTCCTTAAACTTAGCCAATGCTTCATTTGATTCTGGATCATCGCATTCTTTTATATCTTCCTAGTTTGTCAATAAAATTAGATATTTCCAATTTGATTTAATAAAGGAGTTGTCTGTCAAAACTTTTAAGGGAAGTATTATTGTAACAAAGATGTGTCAGACAGTCCCCATTATGGCATATAAATGTGCTTTATCTGCTAATTTTATCATCATACCCATGATTGATTTTGATATAATCTTCGGTATGGATTGACTTTCAAATTATGATGTGAAAATCTATTGCAAGGAGGTTATAATTTTTGAGAATGACGTAGAATCCTTTATCTTTAGAGCAGAAACCTTGCCATATGATTCTTATCTAGATCCACCCCTAGCAGTTCTACTGAATGCAATTTTTGCAGAGGAAGAGAACACGATGTCTATGGGTGATGGAAGAAATCTTCAAATTTAGGATGTACCTATTGTGCACGAATACGTTGATGTATTTTCAGAGGATTTACCTGGACATCCTCCAGAGCGGGAAGTTGAGTTCTCTATTGATTTAATTCCTGGTGCAAGACCTATATCAAAGACTCCCTATAGAATAGTCACTGTGGAATTAGTGGAGCTAAGGAAACAACTAGAGGAATTAGGTGACAAGAGATTTATTCGCCCTAGTGTTTCTCCATGGGGAGCCTCGGTTCTTTTTGTCAAAAAGAAAGATGGATCCATGAGGTTGTGTATTTACTATTGAAAAATCAATGCTATTACAATAAATAACAAGTATTCCCTTCCTCACATTGATGATTTATTTGATCAACTTCACGAAGCTCAATATTTTTCGAAGATTGACCTTCGATCTGGATATCATCAATTGTGTGTGAGGAATGAAGATATTCCAAAAACAACATTTCGAATCGGGTATGGACATTACGAGTTTACAGTAATGCCATTTGGACTGACTAATGCACCTTTCGTTTTCATGGATCTAATGAACAGAGTTTTCAAGGAATATCTTGATGGTTTTGCTGTGGTATTTATTGACATCTTGATATATTCAAAAAGTTATGAGGATCATGAGAACCACTTACGAGTTGTTTTGGACTCTTAGAAAAGAGTTGTATGAGAAGTTTAGTAAATATGAATTTTGGCTTCAAACTGTTTCTTTTTTTTGCCGTATTGTCTCTAAGGATGAAATCTCAGTTGATCCTATGTAGACAAAGACAATTCAAGAATGGGTTACGTCAACAAACATAATCGAGGTACGTAGTTTTATTAACTTAGCAGGTTACTATCGGCGTTTCGTTCATAATTTTGCCCGATTCGCTAACCCGCTAACCAAGCTCACACGTAAAGGGGTTAAGTTCGTATGGATAAAAGAATGTACAGAATGCTTTAAAGAATTGAAAAGAAGATTGGTCAATGCTCCAATTTTGACTCTTCCATCCGGAAATGATGGGTTTGTGATATATAGTGATGCATCAAAGAATGGACTGAGTTGTGTCCTTATGCAAAATGATAAAGTTATTGCTTATGCATCAAGGCAGTTGAAGACAGATGAACAAAATTATCCAATTCATGATCTTGAGTTAGCAGCCGTAATCTTTGCTATGAAAATATGGAGAAATTATCTCTACTGTGAAAGATACAATATATACGGATCATAAGAGTTTGAAATACATTTTTACACAGAAAAGACTCAACATGAGGCAAAGGAGATGACTCGAGCTACTCAAAGATTATGATTGTTCAATACACTACCACTCAGGAAAGACAAATAAGGTAGCAGATGCATTAAGCAGGAAATATCATGGACTTCTGACTCAAATGATGATTGAGAGAGATCCTATATTCATGGATCTAGTAAAGATGAATATGAGAATTGTTAAGGAAGAGGAAACACCATTCCTCTTTCAAATGAATGCTAAACCATATTTGTTGGAGAAGATAAAAAGCTCTCAATCTGATGATGAGAACCTTCAAATGAAAATTAAAGCCATTAAGGATGGAAGATTGGAAGACTTCGTGTGTGAGGATAGAGTTCTGAGATTTGGAAAGAGGTTATGTGTTCCATCAATACCTAAGCTAAAAAGGGAACTATTAGATGATGCTCATAGCTCAAATTTCTCTATACATTCTGGTAGCACCAAGATGTATAGAGATATGAATGAACATTTTTGGTGGGATAATATGAAAAGAGAAATTGTTGATTATGTGTCAAGATGCCTAGTTTGGCAACAGGTGAAGGCTGAAAGAAAACACTCTAAAGGAGTCATGCAACCTCTTCCTATACCGGTGTGGAAATGGGATGATATTACGATGGACTTTTTTCACAGGACTACCAAGGACTCCAAGAAGGAATGATGCAATATGAGTAATTGTTGATCGTTTTACAAAATCGGCACATTTCCTTGCTATATAAGAGAAGATTTACCACTTGAGCGCCTGACAAGACTCTATATTAATGAAGTTGTAAGACTTCATGGTGCATCTTTATCGATTTTGTCTGATTGAGATCCCCGATTTACATCAAAATTTTGGAAAAGTTTTCAGAAGGCTTTGGATACTAAGCTTCATCTGAGTACTGCTTATCACCCCCAAACCGACGGACAGTCTGAAAGGACTATTCAAACACTGGAAGACATGTTGAGGTCATGCTCACTTGACTTTCAAGGTATACGGGATCAGTACTTACCTTTGGTGGAATTTGCTTACAATAATAGTTTCCATTCTAGTATTCAAATGACTCCATATGAAGCATTATATGGAAAGAGATGTCAAATTTCAATTTGTTGGGACGAAGTTGGTGAGAGGAAACTTATAGGCCCAGAACTTATTGAAGAGACAACGACAAAGGTAAAGAAAATTCAGGCCTATATTAAAGCAGCCCAAAGTAGGCAAAAGACTTATCCTGACACTGGAGAAAGGATTTGGAATTTCAAGCGGGAGATCACGTCTTTATGAAATTATCTCCATGGAAGGGTGTCTTAAGGTTCGGTAAGAAATAGAAACCGAAACCAGGTACATCGGACCATTCGAAATTTTGGAAAGAATTGGAGTGGTAGCTTACCGTTTAGTAATGCCACCAAGTCTCTTCAAAGTTCATGATGTGTTCCATGTGTCACTTTTAAAGAAGTACATGCTAGACCCGACACACGTACTAACCTATGAGGAAATAGAACCGGAACCTGATTTATTTTACTGTGAAGAGCCTATCGATATCTTGACACTAGAAAACAAGTATTGAGAAATCGGACAATTCGACTGGTAAAAGTTTTTTGGAGAAACCATAAAATGGAGGAAGTAACGTGGGAACCTGAGGATGTTATTAAGAACCACCCACATCTTTTTAGAGGTCATTATACATGAAAAATTTCGAGGACGAAATTTCTGAAGGAGGGAATAATATAACACCTCAAGATTTTATGGTATGTTCTTACAATTATTTCAATTCATTAGATAGCTTATATGCAAACTGAGTCAGTGCGAAACAACATTATGTTGTTATAATAGTTATAACCTAGACATTAAACATAATTTTTCCACTGTGTTTTGAATTTTGAAAGATGGGCATACACGATTGCGATCAGTATGATATTTAGAGTTTTATAGGATCGACTTATTTTTTTGGTGAATAGTAACATACCCTTATGAATAGTAAGACTACCCTTATGAATAGTAAGACGACCCTTATGAATAGTAATATACCTTTATGAATAGTAATCTCACCCATGTAAGTATAAATAAAATTTAGGCACCTTATAAATGAGAGTGAATATTTTAATAATTAAGTGTTGGTATTTTTGCGAGTAATAAATATTTAATTACAATTTCAAATTAATAAATTGATTTAAAATAAAGTTCATTTTCATAAAATGTATTTCTAAATAAATATTTTTGTTGTCCTATGATTTTAGGATAATTTAATAAGACCTTAGTTAATTTTTCAGGATATTATAAAATCAGTTGTAATTTTAAAAACTGTATTTTTTTTGAGTAAATGGTGATTTTAATTAAAAATTGATTTTCTCATATTTAGAAAATTATTTTCATAAAATAGAGTTCATTTTTGGATTCTACACGTCGAAAAATGGTTAGGGTGATTTTTTGGGATTTTTCTGAAATACTTGAATTTTTGGTGAATAGTAAAATACGATAATTTATAATAAATGTTAAATACATGATTTATTGAGTCATGAATGATGTTCTGCTGAGGTAAGCACACTTGGTTCGAGTACACATGGACTAATTACTATTTTTAGTCACAAGAATCAAGACTATTCATAGTCTTGAGGCAAAATAATAAACTAATGATTAAAATAACGCAAAAACCTTCCTCTCCATTATATAAACCACCCCTCACCCCCTCTTTCTCTTACACCTCTCAAGCTTTGAGCCTTGTTTAAGTTCTGCCAAATACTCTTCCCAAGCCCTCCCCCACGTCCAAGACCTACTGGTCTCACCAAAAGGCCAAAACCAAAGGCTTTAGAGATATTTTCAAGGAGTACTCAAGAGGTAAACCTCTCTTCCTTTTCCTTTTAACTTCTTTTACAAGTTCCATTTTTTTGTTTTTCTCTTCTCACCTCCTCTCATCCAAATGCTATGGTAATTTCAGTACCTTACATATACTGGAATTTTATTATGCTAATGGAATATTTCATCATCATCTCTCTTTCCCCCTCTTATACTAAAAATGAAAACACCGTCCGAGATGTGTTAATTTAAGGACGACGGGTTTTTAATTTCTATTACCATTTTCAATTCTGGTCATGAAACCATTTTTATGGTCGAACCAGATCATAATATATGTAATATATCCTATTTAATGTTCAGGAATCATTTTGTACACATGGTATTAAATTATAAAACAAAATGAGTTTGCGGTGATCGAAAAACCACCAAAATAATCCAAGCGTTTATCATTAAAATTTTATATAATGATTCATCCTCTTCCAAAATAACCAAAGGATTTATATGATCATTTAACCTTCTGGATGATCATTAATAACTCATAACTTCAATTCTGGATTTTAATTTCCATTTTACACGAACTTCCATACTCTTATACAAGCGAACCGATCATGAAAACTAAGAAAACGTTCACTTCAAGATGATGAAATTGAATCTCTTAACCCATCTAAAAAGCCATAAATGAACTTAATGAAGATATAATAAATCAATTACATGTAGATAAGGTTCTGAACTTCTTAATTAATGAATCTAATTTGATTATTCAGGACATTAAGATCAAGTGCATAATACATTCGGACATAAGGTAAGGGGATTCTCATTTCACTTTTATTTCCGTGAGATTTCCATTGTTTGCCACTCATTTCTTGTATGTGGTGTATGTATACTGCCTTTTGATATATAATATCACGATTCTCTTTATATTCATGGTATTCAATCATTCATTTGATGATTATTAATTTTTGGTCATACGATACGATTGATTACAATGTGGTAATAGATTTTGTCTCAATTTCCATTTTGTTGACTTGGTATTGTGCACCTAATAATTCTTATGTGGTGGATCTACTGCTCATTTGAGATCACTTTTCATTTGAAATTATATTTCTATTAAATATCCATATTCTTGTACCATGGATATGATTATTGTCTTAGCCGTATAACATTTTACATACGGTGTTTATTTTGAATGTTGTTTTAAAAGAGGGAATATTGATGAGTCCGTATCTTCTACTCAATACGGATATTTATAAGGCATATTTTTCTTGAATTAAATCTATCAATGAAGAATGCTTTGAACTTGCAGTGACGGGTGAGGCCCGCTATAGCCCCTCGATGCATCGACAGGTCTCGTGAGACAAAACAGTTGGCGAGAAACCCTTCGTGTTTGTTTCCAAACAGAATCATATGGATTTCTACCCACAGACTTAAACCGTCACGACGGTATAATGGTTCATGTGCCAGATACATGACGTCCACTTAATAAGCATTTTCTTCATTCAATACTCATTTATTACTTTCCATGGGATTTTCACTATGACAAAATCTATGGGTGCATTTTCATTCCTAGTTTATTAATGACATGTGTTTTTCAGATTATTTACTTTGCCATAATGTCTGTGTGTTATTGACTTTAATTCTCTTTTTATTGCTTCATGCAACCCTTACTGAGTATTTGAGCTCACCCTTATTATGTTTGATTTCCCCAGGTTATAAAGAAGAAAACCTTGAATGAGTTTTCAAAGGATGCAGTTTATTTCATACTATTATGTATCATGTTGTATTTTTTATCTTTCCCAATGTACTATGAGTATCGTGTATGTAATCTGGTCTTCCAAAACTGCTAAACTAATCGGTCCTTCAGGATTTGATTTCTTGTAATCATGCCAATATAATAAAATAAGGCATTGGTTCCGGTTTTATAGGGTTGGGGCGTTACAGACCTTCATGTGGAATAGGAGGGCACGACAGTCTCTAGAATACGACGATGTTTCCGCTCGGCCACTCCATTCTGCTGAGGTGTATCGGGGCATGATGTCTGATGAATGATGCATTTATCCTTGAGAAACTGCTGAAAGGAAGTGAATATATTTTCCCATCCATTGTCGGAGCGGAGATATTTTAGGGAGGTGGAGAATTGAGTATGAATTTCATTATAAAAGTAATGAAAAGTAGAAAAAATTTCAGACCGATCACAAAGAAGGTAAAGCCATGTCATGCGCGAGTAATCATCCATAATGGTTATATAATAACTGTACCCGGACTTGCTAGGAACCCTGCAAGGGCCCCATACATCGGAATGAACAAGGCCGAAAGGACTCGCTGCACGCGGTTCCAGTCGAGGAACATACGTCACCCGATGATGTTTAACAAACTTGCAGGATTCACAATGGAAAGAAAGTTGAGGACTAAATTGGTGACAAAACTTATGGAGGACGGAAGCCGGAGGATGACCAAGGCGAGAATGTAGGTGAAGGGCACGAGCTGAGGTGGATGAGCAAGCAAGTGTGGTGGGGTATCGAACATGTAAACCCCATTCTGGCGATGACCTCGACCAATTTCCCGATTCGTCGTCCGTTCCTGAAAAACAACACCAGAGGAAGTAAAAGTAGTAACACAATTTAAGTCTATGGTGAGTTTGCTGACGGAGATAAGATTAAATGGACTGTAAGAAACATGTGCGACCGAAGTCAGGTGAATAGACGATGTCAAGGGGCATGTGCCAAATCCGGTAATGACGATTGTTGATCCATTAACAACAGTAATTGTAGAGGCACCCGTGTACGGATGATAGGTAGTAAACATACCAGAGTCCCTTGTGAGATGTTCCAACGCACCAGAGTCAAACATCCAAGTTGTCGGTCAATGAGATACACAGGCGCTAGAGCTATCAGTCTGAGCAATGGGGGCCGGAGAAGAGAATGGTGACACATCAACCCGATAAGATTGTATCAAGGCAACCTCCTCTGTCGAGAGCGCCGTTCTGTATCGGGTACTGGATGAAGGGGGATCACCTTGTGGGACAACTGATGACGGAGCACGGGACAACTGCTCGGGTGGACGCACAGACGCACGGATGAAGCGTGGGACTGTCGTGTGGGAAGATTGGGACTTTGCCGCAAGTGGCGGGTTGGGAAACCGCGAGGGAGGCAGGGTTCGGGAGACCGCGGGAGGGGGGCCGGGAGTGCCGAGGGAAGGGACGGGATGCATTGTCGGACGCGGACCGGGGAGCGCCAAGGAAGTCGGGGCCGGGATGCCGGGATGTCCGGGGTGGGAGGGTGGTGCAACCGTGTCGGAGACGGTGGCGAAGGGGCGGTGTTGTGTGGCGGACTTGTCGGAGTACTGCTTTCTGTGCCCTTCGGGAGACCACGTCAGGATCGGGAGGGTGGGTCTCGGCCGGTCGAGACGATGCCGTGCGCAGCAAGGGCGACTGGTGGCCGCTTCGATTGGGAGGCTGACAAGCGGGTGAGGCCGGGAGATCGCTGCGGGAGGGGCGGTGGCCGGGAGCCGCGGTGAAGGCGGGTTGGGACGCCGCGCGAAGGAGGCGGAGACCAGGAGGGCTGAGTAGGCGGGGTGTCACGCGGAGGGCGGGGCCGATCGTGACGGGAGGCGGGGACTGGGATTCGCGATTGGAGGCGGGCCGAAAGCCGCGACGGGAGGCAGGGCCTGGACTTTGCCGGGAAGCCTATTGGAGGGCGAGATCGGGAGGCGGGGGCCGGTCGCGAAGCCGGGAGAGCGCCACGGGAGGGCGGGCGGTTGCTGATCCTGAAGCCCATCGAGCGTCGCGGGAGGGCGGGCGGGGGCCAATCGTGAAGCCGGGAGGGGCGTCGGAGGCGGGCGACGCCGTAGGAGGGCACGAGCGGGCGGGGACCGGGAAGCTGCGGGAGGGTGGGCGGTGGCCGATTGCGAAGCCGGGAGGGTCGTCGTTGAGCGGGAGTCGCGTGCTGGGAGTCACGCGAGGAGGCAGAGCGGAGGGTTCTGCCTGGAGTCGGGACTCGAAAATACCCTTTATAATAAAATAGGGTTCAACAGAAACCATTAGATAGTGTCATAAAATGACATTTACACACTGATAGAACACTTGAAAATTGAGTTATAAAACACTTTAAAAGCGCACTTGTTTTTGAAAACTGAGTTTGAAGGCAACTATAAAATGAATAAAAATCCATTAACAAAATTGTCTTTAAACATAAGAGATTCCAAATCAGCAACACATTGAGGTAAATCTTTATCGTGAAAGTGGTCTAACAGATCAACCTGTTGAAAAAATAAATGTTGAAAAAATAAATAATGTCATCGGTAGATAAAACATGATATGCTTGGAAATTTCATGTTCTAGTCTATGAAAATAGCAGTTGCGATTTCCCCCCATAATTTCTTGATGGATTGATTTAAGATAGAATTGATAAGATATATATTTTACCTCACAACCTACTAACTCTAGGCTTTCTATAGCATACTGTAATATTGAAACTTTCAAATTTAAACATCAACTTTATTAAAAACAGGTCTGCCACATGTTATAAAGCAGTTCTAAGATCAGTATATATATGGATTAATAAAATATAAGAGGATTCCTCAAATAAAGGCAAGTTACTGATAGGGTGTGGGACCACCCTGACAGTTGGAAGGTTTACTCTAGAAGGGGTAAAATGGTCCACCCAGAGGAAGACAGTTGGAGAGTTTCTAGTGGGGAGGGAACTATGCGGTTAGAGAGTGAGTGGGGCCTTGGGTGGTTAGAGGGGAAGTGGGGCTTTGGGTTGTTATAAGTCGAGCAGGGAGCTCCCTTATGGGCAGCTGGGAAGTAGTTAGTTTATTGCTTGGGTGGGAGACCTAGTGGTGCTCTCGAGGGTTAGTATTTTTCTGCTGTTTTCCCTAATTTTCCCCAGTCATCTGTAATTCTGGTTCCCAGTTCTAGCAATATAATCATCCCCTGATAGAGTTGCTCTATCACTTGGTTCGATCTGCCTTCTCCTTCCTGGCTGCATGGAGACCCGCATTCAGTCTCGCGTTGAAGGCATCAAGCTTCACTTGGGCATCGTCGAAACTACTCTATCCCAGATGTCCGCCTAGGTCACTGACCCCCAACAGGATCTTCATGACCTTCGGCAGGGGAAACACAAATGGGATCTAGAAATGGCCACTCAAACTGAATTCCGTAAGTACATGATGCACCAACATGAGAAGCAACCTCTGCCATCTGACGTCCGCCCTCCTCTCTGCGATTTCAGGGACCTCCGCCGATGCCCCTCCCCCTCCACCCGTGGCAGATGCCCATCTTGTTTTGGAAGATTCATTTCCCTCTTCGGAATCCGGTCTTACAGGCAAACAAGTTGAAATCCCTACTTTCGAAGGAACGAACCGTCAGGGCTGGCTCACACGGGGAGAGCTCTATTTCCGCATTCATCATACACCGGATCACTTGAAGATTCAACTCGCCCAGCTCAACACGGATGACGTGGCTATCCATTGGTTTAATATTTTGATAGAAATTCATCCGGATCTGTCCTGATCTCTTTTTAAAACTGAACTCCTTGAACGCTTTAGTGGTCTGGAGATTCAAAACCCATATGAGGAACTTGGTGCTCTTCAGCAAGAGACATCCGTGCGGGAATATATTGAACATTATGAATATTTGGCATCCCTATTGCCGTCAACCTGAGGAACAATATGTGGGTTATGTTTTACACTAGCTCTGCGAAGAAATTCGTTCTTGGGTTCGCATCTATAGCCCTGTCACCCGATTACAAGCTATGCGGTTAGCCCGTCATGTGGAACTCGCTCTTAATCGAGGAACTGGTGTTTCGGTACAAAGTCCTAGCGCCCCTCCTTTTTCCACTGGACGTTCTCGGGAATATTCAACAGCTCCTCCCCGTTCCACTACCCTTCCTTCCTAGCCCTGTTCCACTCCTTTTCCAACTCCTGTCCCTGCCGACCGTTCTTCTCCTCGGGATACAAAGGGATTCCCTGCCACTCCCACAGATGACTCTAGACAAATGCCGCCTTCTGCTCGCCCTTTCCGACAACTCTCCATCCATGAGTGGGAAGACCGCCGCCGCAAGGGCCTCTGTTTTGATGTGCTTTACCCTTTACTCCCACCCACCGCTGCGTTGACCCCAAATTACATATACTTATTATGGGTGAAGACGATTCCGACACAAAGGAGGCTGCAACCTTCCCAACTGCTCCTCTATCACCTGCTCCCTCCCCCGACGCAGCGTGTAACATAGTGGCGTACCAACACCTTGATGTGTAACTCTCCTCTAGGGCACCCTTGGGCCCTCTTCCATGACGATTGAAGGCTCAATTACTCAGATTTCAATCCTCATTCTCATCGATAGTGGTGCAACCCATAATTTCATTTCTCCCACACTAATTTGATTCCTCGGGTTTCCTGCATGTACTCACCAGCGGCTGCGCATATGTTTGGGCGACGACCATACTCTCTGGTCTCAAGGTGCCTACCTTAAACTCGCCCTTTCAGTTGGGGACTACCGTTGTGCAGTTGATGTCCATGTCCTGGACATTGGCCGCCTGGATTTAATTTTGGGAGTGGCCTGGTTGCGCACCTTAGGGGACGTTCATACGAACTGGCAAACCATGTTCATGAAATTCAACGCTGCTGGCCGCACCTATTTTCTTCAGGGCACTCGTTCCCCACTTCATACATCAGTTTCCTTGTCCAGCCGCCTTACCCGTCCCATGGCTGAAGGATGTCAGCGTCTCCTCTTGGGTGGCCGCACCAATTTTCCTGCTACTGCCATCACGCCGCAACACCAGCAACCTTTGTCCGAACTCTTAGCTGCCTTTGAAGGTGTCTTCCAACCTCCTATGGGGCTCCCTCCACAACGCCCTCGGGACCATGCCATCCGCCTCGCTCCGGGGCAAACACCTATCCGCATTCACCCTTATAGATACCCCCACTTTCAGAAGGCAGAAATTGAACATTAGGTGCAAGATATGTTGCGTGCAGACATCATCTGTCCCAGTTGCAGCGCCTATTCCAGCCCAGTTTTACTCGTTCAAAAGAAGGATGGTTCCTGGTGTCTTTGCGTTGATTTACCGCTCTTTAAACAAGGCAACAATTCCTGATAAATTCCCCATTCCAATCATTGAAGAATTATTGGATGAGTTGCATGGTGCTATATATTTCTCCAAGCTGGACCTCACTTCAGGATATCATCAGATTCGGATGCAGGCTGAAGATGTCGACAAAACGGCTTTCCGTCCCCACAATGGTCACTACTAGTTTTTAGTTATGCTCTTTGGGATGACTAATGCTCCCTCTACTTTTCAAGCTACTATAAATGATCTCTTTCGTCCCTTCGCAAGTTTCTTAATTTTTTTTGATGATATCCTCGTGTACAGCTCAGATTGGCTACAACATTTGGAACACCTTTCCGCTGCTTTACAGATTCTCCAGAGCAATCATTTTTTTGCCAATCAATGCAAGTGCCACTTCACCCAACACCAGGTGGAATATTTAGGCTACATTATTTCTTTTGTTGGCGCTTCCATGATCTGAACTTATGGTTCATGATTGATTTATGTTGTTTTTTCACTCTTATGATTCATATCTTTTGAAATGATAAAGTTTTATGCCATGACTCACGATTTTGATCCATAATAGATTGAGTATGAACTTTTTATGTTATGATCATAAACTCATATCCTTATGCTTATCTTATGCTTGCTTATGATCATCGATTGATGTCTTCCATATTTATTCTTACTGAGCATCTGAACTCACTTTTTCTTATGTTTATTTTTCCCATGTTATGAAGAGAGGTTCTAAATAGGGTATGTTAAGAATGGTACAAAGTGAGAAGAACTTAATGAGAAATGTTGAAGAATGTATCTTGTAGGTGAATAAAAGAGAGACCCGAACCCCCAAGGTGTTCTCTCTAAAGGAGCCCTTGGGGTTATTTTATAACAAATGCTAAAGACCACACCGGACCTCAAGTCCGATGTGGGATGCAGACTCCAACACTCCCCCTCAAGCTAGGTGAACCTAGCTTGGACACATAAAGAAAAAAACAAACCAAACCAATGAAGACAAAACAATCAACAGACTGCAAACACTCCCCCTCAAGCTGGACATACCCAGCTTGATGACTGTTGGACCCCATTTCATTTAATTGGGTATTTCTGAGTCCCACATCGGACTTACCCTCTCTGTATTTAGTTTTACTCATCTATAAAAGAACATCCTCACTTCACATTGAGGTAAGGGGAATTCACCATCTACATGGTATCAGAGGGATCTTAATCCCGAACTTCCCTCCCAGCGGATTCCCAGTTCTGTCCGGCCCCGCCGCTCTTCCCCTCTGCCCTAATCTCCCGGCGGCCCTCCCTGGTGGCCCTCTCTCCCGGCGGTCCTTCCTCCCGGCGACCCTCCCTCCCGGCGACCCTCTCTCCCGGCGACTCTCCCTCCCGACCCTCTCTCCCGGCGGCCCTCCCTCCCAGCGCCTCGCCCAGGCGCTCTCCCCCTCGCCCCGACGCCCCGTCCTCGGCCTCGCTCCGGTGCCCCGCCCTCGGCCACGGCTCCCGGCTCCCCGGCGTCCCGGCTCCCCGTCGTCCAGCGCCTCTTGCGCCTCCCGACCACCTTTGCCTGGCGCGCTCCCGGCAACCCTCACCCGGCGCCTCCCGCTGCTCCCGCGCCTCCCGCTGCCCCGCGCCTCCCACGCGCTCCCACTGCTCTCGCCCTGCGACCCTTTCAGCACGCGCAGCAGGCGCCCTCGTTCCGGCGGACCCTCGGCCTCCCCCCTTCCGCCGCCCTCACCCCAGCAGGCACCCTCGGCCTCGTCCCGACGGACCCTCCCGGCCGCGCGCCCTTGTCCCGGTAGCGCGCCCTTGTCCCGGCAGCGCGCCCTCGTCCCAGCAGAGCGCCCTCGTTCCGGCGGCCCTTCCAGCACGCGCACATCCTGCGCACGCTCATCCCGCCGGCCCGCTGCATTAGCTACCCGACGCTTCCATGGCAGACTCCTCGGGACGTGGCCGTGCTTCATGTTGTCCACATCCCTTCTGTCAACATTGTGGCAAGTTTGGCAACCTGATCGCCCGATGTTGGGTCCTGCATGGACGCCCATCTCCGCACCCGCGGCAGGGACAACCCGCGGTCCAGGACGCGTCCTCGACTGTCACCTCTCTTTCCCCATCTCTGGCCCTTTCTATGGCCGACCTCAGGCGAGCTCATGATCCTTCGGCCTCTGTCCGACCCGGTCCCGCCTCGACCTCTCTGGCCCGTACTGTTTGGCCTACTGCTTTTGTGGGCCATTGCTCCCCTGCATGGTTGCTGGACTCCGGTGCCTCCGAGCACCTCACCGGTGATGCTGGTATGCTGACGTCTTACTGCCCATATGCCGGTTCTTCAGCCATCACCGTCGCTGATGGCTCCACTATCCCCATAGCAGGCTTCGGCGCATGCTCCCTGACTCCATCGATACACCTACCCTCTGTGGCACATGTGCCCCGCAGTCCCTTTAATCTACTTTCCATCAGTAAACTGACTAAGGATTATAACTGTGCGGCCATATTTACCTCTTCTGGTGTTGTGTTTCAGCAGCAGACTACGAACCGGGAACTTGGTCGAGGCCGGCTTCGAGACAGGGTCTACATGTTCGAGGGACCAACACCCATTGCTTGCACGTCTACCTCTTCTCGGGCACTCGATCTTCATTCCCGATTAGGACACCCGCCTGCATCCACCATTCATCAGATGTTTCCAGACTTCCGTCAGACTCCTACTTTTCATTGTGAGTCCTGTTCTTTTGCGAAACATCATCGCTCTTCCTACATTCCTCGCACCGATACACGGGCCTCCCACCCCTTTGATCTGGTTCATTCAGATGTTTGGGGCCCGTGTACCATTCCGAGTCACTTGGGATATAAATACTATATCTCTTTCATTGATGACTACTCGCGAATGACGTGGCTTTACCTTCTTCGGGAACGCTCCGAAGTTTTTTCCACCTTCCAAACCTTTTTCAATGAAATAAAGAACCGTTTTTCTATCTCTGTCAAATGTCTCCGCTCGGATAATGGGCGCGAGTATCTCTCCACTTCCTTTCAGCAGTTTCTCCAGACAAATGGTATCCTTCATCAGACCTCCTGTCCTGATACACCCCAACAGAACGGCGTGGCCGAGCGGAAACACAGACATATTCTGGAAACTGCTCGTGCCCTCATCTTCCACCGACAGGTGCCTCTGCTCTTTTGGGGAGATGCCATTCTCACTGCTACCTACCTCATCAATCGCCTTCATTCTTCTATCCTTCAGGGGGAGACTCCCTTTCGGGCTCTTTTCCCCACTCTTCCTCTTCATTCCCTCCCTCTTCGAGTGTTTGGCCGCTTGTGTTATGTTCGTGACACTCGCCCTGGCCGCACCAAACTCTCTCCCAAATCCCTCCGCTGCATTTTCCTTGGTTATTCCCGCACTCAGCGCGGATACCGCTGCTTCTCCCCGGACCTTCGCCGGTATGTCATCTCAGCGGATGTCTCCTTTGTTGAGAGTTCTCCATTCTCCTTTCCCTCTCCTCCTCCTGACTCTGCTATTGATAACTGTCTTCCCCTCCTCATCCTTCCTCCACCGGCGTCAACCCCTGTTGACACCCATTTTGGTCAGGTCTACTCCCGCCGTCCTTCGCCTGTATCCCCCGTTCCGGCCAGTGACACTGATGCTCCCGCTTCGTCCGCTGCTCCTGCTCCGCCACCCGAGGACTTGCCCATTGCCCTACGGAAAGGTACTCGCTCCTGCCAGAGTACTCCTCTATTTGTCTCTTCATACAGGGGTCTGTCCGCTCTGGAGACAGTTTCTATACCTCGCACGGTTGGTGAAGCCAAATCTCACCCCGGGTGGCTAGCTGCAATGCGGGATGAATTGCAGGCTCTGGAGGAAAACCATACTTAGGATCTTGTCCCCCTTCCAGCAGGCAAACAGGCAGTGGGCAGCAAATGGATTTATACGATCCGTCTCAATCCCGACGACTCTCTTTGCCGCCTCAAAGCCCGGCTGGTGGCGAAGGGGTTTGCTCAGACATATGGCATCGATTACTTTGAGACCTACTCTCCGGTCGCCAAGATGGCCTCTGTCCGCCTGTTCATCTCTCTGGCTACCCATCATCACTGGCCACTTCATCAGCTGGATGTCAAGAATGCCTTTCTCCATGGCGTTCTTGAGGAAGAAGTCTACCTGAAGCAGCCCCCTGGTTTTTCTGCCTCCGGTGCCGACTCCCATGTTTGCCGCCTCCGTCGGTCCCTCTATGGCCTCAAGCAGTCTCCTCGAGCTTGGTTTGGCCGCTTCAGCACTGTCGTCACGGCCTTTGGCCTCTCCCGCAGTCTGAAGGACCACACCGTCTTCTTCCGTACGACACCGCACGACTGTATCTTGATCGTGGTATATGTTGATGATATCATCATCACAGGAAGCGACTCCAGAGG
This sequence comes from Viscum album, assembly GCA_963277665.1. Lineage (NCBI taxonomy): Eukaryota > Viridiplantae > Streptophyta > Magnoliopsida > Santalales > Viscaceae > Viscum > Viscum album. The sequence continues at coordinate 371,043,040 of OY728146.1, forward strand.
GATCGCCAGCCTCAAGGCGCACCTTCACCAACACTTTCATACTAAAGATCTTGGTCCACTGACTTACTTCCTTGGCATCGAGGTCTCCCGTTCTGAGGACTCGCTCTCTCTCTGCCAGCATAGGTATGCTCTTGATATTTTGCAGGATGCCGGTCTGAGCACCGCCACTGCCATGGACACCCCACTTGAGCCTGTCGAACGTTCTCTCCATTCCGACTCGGAACCATTTCCTCATCCCGAGAGCTATCGACGTCTGGTGGGTAAACTGAACTACCTCACCATGACGCGACCCGACATTGCCTGCGCCGTTGGCAAAGTCAGCCAGTTCATGGAGCATCCAACCCACTCTCAGTGGGATGCTGTCCTTCGCATTGCCAAATACATCAAGCGAGACCCTGCACGCGGCCTTCGGTATTCCCGTCATGCTCACTTGGATGTTGAGGCCTTCTGTGATGCCGACTACGCAGGTTGCCTCGCGACCCGCAAGTCTACTTCGGGGTTTGTCGTATTCTTCGCCGGTAACCTCATCTCTTGGCGCAGCAAGAAGCAGACTGTCGTATCCAGATCGAGTGCCGAGGCTGAATACCGCGCCATGGCCACCGTCACCACTGAGATCCTCTGTCTTCGCCATCTCCTACATGAGCTTGGCTTCCCGGCACACACCCCTGCTCATATCTGGTGTGATAATCAGGCCGCCACGAAGATTGCCTCGAATCCCGTCTTTCATGAACGGACGAAGCATATCGAGGTGGACTGTCACTTCCTCCGCCACCATCTGGAGCAGCACCATATCAGCTTTGGCCATGTACCGACGGCAGATCAGCTTGCCGATCTCTTTACCAAAGGTCTCCCAGGGGCTCGCCTTGCCTCTCTCACTTCCCGGTTGGGTATTCACAGCCTCCATAGCCCAGCTTGAGGGGGAGTATGAGTTCGTCTGTCTTGTCTTTTATTTTTTCTTTGTGAGACTCAATCCAATCTGGGCATGTCCAGCTTGAGGGGGAGTGTTGGACCCCATTTCATTTAATTGGGTATTTCTGAGTCCCACATCGGACTTACCCTCTCTGTATTTAGTTTTACTTATCTATAAAAGAACATCCTCACCTCACATTGAGGTAAGGGGAATTTACCATCTACAACGACAAAACAAGACAAAGCAGAATAAAAGATAAAGCTGCAAGGTTGCTGCTCCCCCTCACGATCGAAGCTCCTACGCAGGATGATGGATGGATGAAGTTGTCGCGGGCGCAGTAGAAGAACCACAGAGACCGGGCCAATTGACGGAACGCCAGGATTGCCGCACTAGTGGGGTCGGTCGATGAAACGCCGGGAAATCCATACTAGCACCGGGAAAACCGCACTTGCGGGGCCGACGACGGGAGGCGGGGACTCCGCAGAAATCGTTGCGGGATCTGGCGGTGCCAAAGGGCCCGAATCCGAGAGGGTCAAGCTGCTGCGCCGCGGTGGAGGAAGTGTGAAAGCGTGCCGACAGACAGAGAGGCAGGGATTCCGCAGGAAGTGCCGGAGATCCGGATCTGGAAGCAGGGCAGCCGCTGGGAGGAGGCCGACATGGAAGTGTCGGATAATGAGATTCGCCGGAGTGGAGCAGATGAATCCGGCCGGAGGGAGGGATGCCTTGCAGGAGGAGGCCGACAAGAAGGGAGCAGCGGACGGGGAACCTGGTCCGTCGGGAGTCTCACACAGGAGGAACAGCGGTCCGATACGGTGCCGCGTCGAAGGCAGAGGGCCGACCGGGTGACTGGGAAGCCGACAGGATGTTATCGCAGGTCGCCAGATCTGGGGAATCCGGCAGAAGACCTGGCGAGCAGCGCTGGCGCACATGAGGGGAAAAAAATAGGAAAGGGCAGCGCCACTGGAGAAGTGGCGCGGTCGATGGAGAAAGTGGCGCGGGGCCAGGCGTGAAGGAGGTGGGCCGGTCCCCTGAAGGGAGGAAGGGGCCGTCGGGATCGGGACGCCGGGAGAAGGGAGGGCAACGGGTCGGGAGCCGCGCGGGAGGGCGGAAGGAGCCGCCGGTCGTACGAGGGATCCGTCGGGAAGGAGCCGCCGGCTGGAGGGGCTTCGTGCCGTGAGATCTGCCGGGAGGGTGAGAGGCGGGGCTGGAAGTCCGCACAGGAGGTTGCCTGGGATTCCGCCGGATGGGAGGGATAGCAGGCAGGGGGAGTTGCGATTGTGGAGCGTTGCGCGCAGGGAGGAGGACTGGCGGGAGGGAAGAAGCCGCGAGTCCCGACGGACAGCGGGAGGCACGCCGGGGTGCCGCGGGAGGCGGGGTGCCGCGGGAGGCGGGGTGCCGTGGGACTCGGGTTGCCGCGGAAAGCCGAGAACTGTGCCGCGGGGCGAGCACCTGGACGATGACGTCGGGATAAAGCAGGAGGGAGTCGATCCGTTGGGTGCCGATCCGTCGGGAGCAAAGAACGCCATCGGGATCGGGAGCGGGAGGAGCGCCGCGGGAGGGCTGTCGCGTCGGGAGGAGGAGCAACCGCTGGGAAACCGCATAGGGAGGCGGGGCCTGGTAGGAGACGCGTAGGGCCTGATCTGCTCAGGCGGATGGAGGTCCGTCGGGGAATCCGCGGGAGGCGCCGTTCGAACAGGAGGACCGCCGGGGGAGATGCGGGAGCCGCGCGGGAGATGCAGGAGCCGGCGGCGGGAGTCTCGCACAGAAGGGGAGCCGAAGGATTCCGCCGGGATGGATCCATAGGGAGGATTCCGCCGGGAAGAGAGAGAGCAGCGCTCGGGAGGGATAGCCGGCAGGGGGGCGGCGAGAGATACCTAGGGCTTGCGGGCCATAGAGGCCGCCTCCCCCCAGCCGGGAGAAACCCTAGAGGCCGACGGGGAAAAAAAAATAGATGGGAGGGGGGTTGGGATTAGGTTCCCTCTGATACCATGTAGAATGGGAAAATAGGAGACCCAACCCCCAATGTGTGCTCTCTAAAGGAGCTTTTGGGGTTATTTTATAACAAATGCTAAAGACCACACCGGACCTCAAGTCCGATGTGGGATGCAGACTCCAACATATCTAAATAAGATGTTCATGTATCTAGCCTCCAAAGACACTAAACTTTTATGGTTATGATGTGGATCATATTGTTATACATTTGAATATTTATCTAAAATGATGTAATATTAATGTATGAAAAGTTCGGGTCGTTTTACGCCTCTCTTGCCCCTACCTGCCCCCTCGACAAATCAGCAAAGGCGGCAACCGTCCATGGAAAACCAGAGGGCGGCGGCTGGCATCCTGGAAAAATCCAAACGGTCTGCTGCCGTCACTTCCTTCTTCCTTGGCCCTCTGATATTTTTCTTCTCTCTTTTTCTTTCCTCTCTCTTTCTCTCTCCTCACTCTGGAAACTTTAGTTCCCCATATCTTTGAATTGATCATCAAAAGAATCCCTCTGGAATGGTTTAATCCCCTTAATCTTGAAACAAATGGTCCCCATCATTCCACGTGTCCCTCCAACTGTAAATTGCTATTATTACTCCGCAACTAATTAAGCTAATCAACCACATTAGCTAAAACTACCTGAAATTAATTCCCCAAATACCCCATGGCAAGTGCATCGTGTTGAGTGGATGTGTTGGGCCGAACTTTTGATTGTGTTGGTGGCAACCACTGGAGTTCGGTAGAATCTCTGTGACTATTGGCAGCCGCTGCGTCCAGTAGAAGAAACAGCGCACAAAATATGTTTTATGCAACAACATTGAACCTTTTCATCAGTTCTTTTGGGAACCCCTGCACAATACATTTCCCATCTGCACAAAACATACGAGAGCTGCTCCATACAGTAAATGCACGGAGATTGTTGGAACCCATTTAAGTGTAAATGGGTGAGTCCCACATCGGACTTACCCGTCTTGTATATTGGTGTCCCAATCTATAAAAGAATATCCTCACCTCACATTGAGGTAAGGGGAATTCACCCTATAACATGGTATCAGAGGGATTTTTATCCCGAACCCTCCCTCCCTTGCGGATTCCCGGTGTTCTCCCGGCCCCGCCTCTCTCCCTCCTGCCCTAGCCTTTCCCGGCAGGCCCTCCCTCCCGGCGCAACTCTCCTCCCGGCGCTCCTCTCTTCTCCGGCCTGCACCCTCCCGGCGGTCCTCTCCTCTCCGGCCTCCATCCTCCCGGCTGCCCTGCGCGCTCCCTTCCGGCGGCATCACCCGCGCGCCCCGCGGCTCCCCCCCCGGCGCTCCTTCCGACGGCCTCCCGCTGCTCCCGACGCCATCACGGCTCGCCCCGCCGTCCCAGCGGACCTCCCTGCCGACGCCCGCGGCTCCCGGCCCTCCCGTCGCACCGCCCTCCACCATCCCCGCGGCTCCAGTCGCCATCGCCCCGGCGCCCCGCCCAGGCGCCCCTTCTCCGGCGCTCCCCTCACGGCGGCCCTCATCCCGGCATCCCCGGCTCGCCCCGACGTCCCGGCTCCCCGACTCCCGGCTCCTCGGCTTCGCCCCTCTACCCTCGCCCCGGCGCCTCTTCCCCGGCGGCTCACTCTCGGCGCGACGCGGCTCCCGACTCCCGCTGCTCCCGGCGCCTCCCGCTGCTCCCGCGCCTGCTTCCCCGCTGCGCGCGGCGCTTCTCTCCTCCCGGCGGGCCTCTTTCCAGGCGCGGCCCGCCGCCCCCCCCCCCCTCCGGGCTCCTTTCCCTCGGCGGCCCTCCATGCCGGCGCCCGGCGGGCGCCTCTCCCTGGTTCTCCAGCCGCCGGCGCCTCCTCCTGCGGAGCGCTCCCTCCCCGCGGCTCTCCCACCCTGTGCGCCGGCCCGCCTTCCGCAGCGGCTCCCTTCCACGCCGGCTCCCTGCGCGACGGCCCTGCCTCCTGCTGCGGCATCCCGACGCCGGCAACCGCCTCTCCCTCCCGGTGCGGCTCCACCTCCCGGCGGGCCTCCCTCAGGCGCGACACCCCGCCCAGCACCCTTCCCTGGTGGCGCGGCTCCCGGCCCCGGCTTCCGCCGACCTCCCGCGGTGCGCCCTCGTCCCAGCGGGCCTTCGCCCGGCGCCCGCGCCTCTCCGTCGCGATCACCCCTTTGTCGCGCTCGCCCGCTGCTCTCCCGGCACCTCCCGCTTCATCCCGCGCCGACTCCTCCTCCGGCGGCCCTCCTCCTGCAACCGCCCTCCGCAGCAGCTCCCTTCCCAGCAGCGGCTCCCGCCCGGTCCGGCGCTCCCCAGCCCGTCTACCAGCAGCTACCCTGCGGCCTTCCTACGCCGTCGGCCCAGCTCCCTGCGTTAATGGCGGGCGTGTCCGCCCTCGGCCCTCCGGCATCACCTTCGGACGCCAGCATTCCGGCCGGGCCGCACCCTCACTTCCATTGTCAGCCTTCCCGGGCACCTATGCACTCAGCCGAGCGGCTCTCCCATCCTCCAACATCGGCTCTACCGCGCAACGGTCCTCCTTCCTCTAGTACCCGTTACAGGACACCACTCTCGCCGGAGGAGCTTGCTTTGGTAAAATCTTATCGCGCGACTGCGCCACCATCTTCTTCTCTAGCTCCACTTGCTCAGACTGGCAACTCCACCGCCTGTGTTTCTCATCGCCAGACAGCTTGGATGTTTGACTCCGGTGCGTCAGACCATCTCACAGGGGACTCTGGTATGTTCACTACCTATCATCCGTACACCGGTGCCTCTACCATTACTGTTGCTAATGGCTCAACAATCCCTATTACCGGCTATGGCACATGTTCCTTGACCCCGTCTCTTCCCCTGACGTCGGTCGCTCATGTTCCTCAAAGTCCCTTTAATCTTATCTCTATCAGCAAACTCACCACCGAATTGAATTGTGTTGCTATTTTTAGCTCATCTGGTGTTGTTTTTCAGGAGCGGAAGACGAATCGGGAAATTGGTCGAGGTTATCTTCGGGATGGGGTTTACCTGTTTGATACCCCATCATCCCTTGCTTGCTCATCCACCTCAGCCCGAGCCCTTGACCTCCATTACCGCCTTGGCCATCCACCGCCTTCCACCCTCCATAAACTTTGCCCCCAATTCGGTTCTCACCTCTCCTTCCATTGTGAATCCTGCAAGTTTGCCAAACATCATCGGACGACGTATGCTCCTCGCCCGGAACCACGTGCAGCGACTCCTTTCGCTCTTGTTCATTCCGATGTATGGGGTCCTTGCCGGGTTCCTAGCCAGTCAGGGTACCGTTATTATATCACCTTTATTGATGATTACTCCCGCATGACCTGACTTTATCTTCTTCGAGATCGAACGGAGGTTCTCTCAACCTTTCAGACATTTTTTCAGGAAATCCAGACACAATTTTCTCTCCCAGTGAAATGTCTCCGATCTGACAATGGGCGAGAATACTTATCCACTTCTTTTCAGCGGTTTATGAGGGCCCACGGCATCATCCATCAGACCTCCTGTCCTGATACCCCGCAGCAAAATGGGGTGGCCGAGCGGAAACACCGCCATATCTTGGAGACCGCTCGTGCCCTCCTCTTCCACCGCCAGGTCCCTCTTCTTTTCTGGGGGGATGCCATCCTCACTGCTACTTACCTTCTCAATCGTCTTCCCTCCTCCATCCTTCAGGGGGAGACTCCTTTTCATACCCTGTTTCCCTCTCTCCCTCCTCACTCCCTTCCACTCCGTATCTTCGGATGTCTCTGTTATGTCCGGGACACTCGCCCTAATCTCTCCAAACTATCACCCAAATCCCTTCGCTGTATTTTTCTCGGGTATTCCCGCACTCAGCGCGGGTACCGATGCTTCTCTCCAGACCTCCACCGGTATATCACCTCTGCCGACGTTTCATTTGTCGAGAGCTCTCCTTTCACTCTCCCCTCTCCTTCTCCTGACACTACCATCGATGACTGCCTTCCGCTCATGGTTCACCCGACTCTGGTGTCTCCTCCGACCGGTCATCTCTTTGGACAGACCTATTCTCGTCGTCCTTCCACTGTACCTCCCGTCCCGGCCGAGGACACCATTGTTCCCGCTTCGCCTGATGTTCCTGCCACAACTCCCGAGGATGTGCCGATTGCGCTCCGGAAAGGTACTCGCTCGTGTCAGAATACTCCTCTCTTTGTATCTTCTTACAGGGGCTTGTCAGCTCTGGAGACCGTGTCGCTTCCTCGAACGGTCGGTGAGGCCAAATCTCACCCCGGGTGGCTAGCCGCAATGAGAGATGAATTGCAGGCGCTGGATGCCAACCATACTTGGGATCTTGTTCCCCTTCCGGCAAACAAACAGGCGGTCGGCTGTAAATGGATCTTCACGATCCGTCTCAATCCCGATGGCTCTCTCTGCCGCCTCAAAGCCCGGCTTGTCGCCAAGGGATTTGCTCAGACGTATGGCGTCGACTACTTTGAGACCTTCTCTCCAGTCGCCAAGATGGCCTCGGTCCGCCTCTTCATCTCTCTGGCTGCTCATTATCACTGGCCCCTTCATCAACTCGACGTTAAGAATGCTTTTCTCCATGGCTTTCTTGACGAGGAGGTCTACCTGCAGCAGCCCCCTGGTTTCTCTGCCTCTGGTGCCGCCTCCCATGTCTGCCGTCTCCGTCGCTCCCTCTACGGCCTCAAACAGTCTCCTCGCGCCTGGTTTGGCCGCTTCAGCACTGTCGTCACCGCCTTTGGTCTCTCTCGGAGTATGAAAGATCACACCGTCTTCTTCCGTACGACGGCACACGGCTGTATCTTGCTTATAGTTTATGTTGATGACATCATCATCACAGGGAGCGACTCCAGCGGCATCGCCAGCCTCAAGGCGCATCTTCACCATCACTTTCACACCAAGGATCTTGGACCCCTCACGTACTTTCTTGGCATCGAGGTCTCCCGAACTGCGGACACTATCTCTCTCTGCCAGCGCAAGTATGCTCTTGATCTATTGCAGGATGCCGGGTTGAGCACCGCGACCACAGTTGACACTCTCCTTGAGCCTGGGGAACGCTCCCTTCATTCTGACTCGGCACTCTTTCCTCATCCTGAGAGCTATCGACGCTTGGTCGGTAAACTCAACTACCTCACCATGACGCGTCCCGACATTGCATGTGCCGTTGGCAAAGTCAGCCAGTTCATGGAGCATCCCACCTGCTCTCAGTGGGATGCTGTCCTCCGCATTGCCAAGTACATCAAGAAAGATCCTGCACGCGGCCTTCGGTACTCACATCATGCTCACATGGATGTTGAGGCTTTTTGTGATGCGGACTATGCCAATTGCCTCGCTACCCGCAAGTCTACTTCGGGATTCGCCGTATTCTTCGCCGGTAATCTCATCTCTTGGCGCAGCAAGAAGCAGACTGTGGTCTCCCGTTCTAGTGCCGAGGCTGAGTATCGAGCCATGGCCACTGTCACTACTGAGATCCTCTGGCTTCGTCATCTTCTCCAGGAGCTCGGTTTCCCGGCATCGACTCCTGCTCATATCTGGTGTGACAATCAGGCTGCTACGAAGATTGCCTCGAATCCCGTCTTTCATGAACGGACGAAGCATATCGAGGTGGATTGTCACTTTCTCCGCCACCATCTGGAGCAGCACCATATCGGTTTCGGCCATATCCCGACGGCCGATCAGCTTGCCGATCTCTTCACCAAAGGTCTTCCCGGAGCTCGTCTTGAGTCTCTCACTTCCAGACTGGGTATTCACAGCCTCCCTGGCCCAGCTTGAGGGGGAGTTTGAGATTGTCTTGTTATTCTTTTTATGTGGGACTCTATCCAATCTGGGCATGTCCAGCTTGAGGGGGAGTGTTGGAACCCATTTAAGTGTAAATGGGTGAGTCCCACATCGGACTTACCCGTCTTGTATATTGGTGTCCCAATCTATAAAAGAATATCCTCACCTCACATTGAGGTAAGGAGAATTCACCCTATAACAGAGATGATCCGAAACATATTCCATCCTGCATTACCGAGCATATCCCATGATACAAAAAACACGTTCTGGGCACAACACACTAGCCCAGAACATTTTCAAGTGACAAAACATGTTCTGTATGTAAAGGAAAAATGGACAGAACATATTCTCAATTTACAGAACACGTTCAGGATACAAACATCAGCCCAGAACATATTTTCAAGTGACAGAACATGTTCTGGATACAAACACCATTCCAGAACATGTCCCATTGGAGCAGAACGTATTCATCCGGGCACATAACATGTTCTGGGGACATCGGTTCAATACATCTCTAAGCACAAAACATATTCAAAGCAACTGCAGCACAGAACTTGCACTGGACACTGATCATAAAGCATAAAGTCGAGGCCAAACATGTTCTGGTCACTCATTACAAGAAATATGGTCAAGGTGCAATAGCTTTCCGGTACATATCATTTAAATTGTGCATAGAATATGTTCGAGCACATAACATGTTCTGCATCCAGAACATATTCAAATATGAAATTTATGTACAGGACATTTTTCTCACAAACTCCACATTGACATGTACATCAATTTTGGAGGGTTTGTTCCTAAGATCCCTAATGTGAGAATCAAACTTCCTCAAACATATGCAACACATCCAGATGATGTTTGGATTTTCCACTAGGCAATGACTTAGTCAACATATCAGCAGGATCATCCCCAGTGCCAATTTTATCTTTTATCCATTGATACCCATATGGTTCAATTATTTCACTTGTAAAATGATGTATAATATCAATATGATTTTCACTTTCCATGACACTTGATTTTTTGATAAGTGAAGAGCACTCTAGTTGTCACAATGAACTGTAATTTCAGAATTGGACAACCTTGGCTCTCTCTCTAAGAAATCGAGCCATAAAGCCTCTTTTACAGTCTCAGTCCAAACTATTTATTTGGCCTCTATCATGGATAAAGCCACAACAAATTGTATGTTAGATTTCCAACTGATTGGTCCTTCATATTCTGTAAATATAAAACCACCTACTGACTTTCTAGTGTTTATATTAGCTGCAAACTCAGAATTTACAAATCCTTGAATATCAACATCAAAATGATTACCATAATTCAAACATATTGGTGTAGTTCCAACCACATATCCCAATAGCCACTTCAATGCATTTCAATGGGGCTTTCCTGAATTTTCCAAAAATCTGTCTTGAAGCTTGTTTTAGACCTTAAATAGATTTTCTAAGCAAACAAATTTTACCATAAACTTTTTGTTTCAAATAGCCTTTAAGAGACTTCATGTTGATCTGTTCCTCTAAGTCACCATATTGAAAAGTTGTCTTAACATCCATTTGTTCCAAATGAAAATCAAGAAAAGCAGTAAAAACAAAAAACAATCTAATGGAGTTATGTTTAATCAATGGAGAGAATATTTCAGTATATTCGATCCCCTCTCTTTGAGTGAACCCCTTTGCTTCTAACCTTACCTTAAACTTTACTCCCCCTTTCCTTGAAGACTCTTTAATTTTGAATATCCATTTTTAACCTACCACTTATTAGAAGATCTTTTCACTAAGTTGCACGAGTTGTTCCTTGTTAAGGACACTTGACAACCCTAGGTTCAAATTTGTCTTTTTTAACATGCGCATAAGTAGCACGCCCAAATACCCTAAGGTAGTCATACTTAGATGGTTTTCCAGACCACATTTGTTCAGGGGTTTTAAAATTAATGGCAGCTGATTTTCACTTATTAATAAGGCGAACGAAAGCTTTGATAGGCTCAGCCCAAAAGGATTTAGGCAACCCTGAAGAGGACAACATACTTCTCACTCTTTAAAGGATGATTCTGTTCATCCTTTCTGTCAGTCCATTCTGTTGAGAGGGTATCTCTACCAATTTTATGTCTTTGGACTCCTTTCGTATCGCAAAATTCTACGAATTCATTTGTCAAAAATTGCAATCCACTGTCAGTTCTGAGAGTTTTCACTCTCTTCCCAGTTTGATTTTCAATAAGAGCTTTCTAGTTTTTAAAATAATTAAGTCTCAGATTTGTGCTTCAGGATATAAATCCAAACTTTACTAGAGTGATCATCACTAATTGATAGAAAATAATTCCCCTCCATGAGTGGACACTCTAGTCGTCCCCACAAATCTGAATGGACATAGTTTAAAAAATGTTTTGAAAACTGAATAGACCTCTTAAAGCCAATCCTTTTAGATTTTCCATAAATGCAGTCTTCATAGAAAGGCATTTCAATTTCGGCTATATCTTTTAAAAACCCTTGTTTTTCTAACTAATCTGTCCTATTTCACTCACATGGCTTAACCTCTTATGCTATAAGAGAGTCTTATTTTCAGGAACTGCGTCCACCGTTGGTTGCTGTCCCGCCTAAGTATTGCCGATTAGGACATAAAAACAATTTTTATACCCAGAGAAATTAAATTCCTCTTTAACTCAGACACCCATCTTACTTCTTTTAGGATTTTAATAGAGTTCACATGGTCTTGTAGCTTGACATCTCCTACTCACAGGTTTTTTTATTTCCAAATATTACATTGCCCTCTCCCAGTTCTTCAACCTTTGTTTCTCTTGACATATATGAAAAGAGAAACCATAGTCAGTCGCCCATTTTTTTGAAATGCCCCTTTATGACAGAGGTAACACTTCAAGGATTTGCCTTTGGATTTGGACCTGCTCCTCCTAGTCTGTTCTGTTTTTTTATTCTGTCTCTGTTCAGGTTTGCCCTAGTCATTAACCCCCCCATCTATTATATTATCTTGTTTCATTTGTAGCTCCCTAGAGTGCATGGCTCACTGCACTTCTTCAAGGGTCAGAGTTTCTTTTCCATGCATCATGGTCTCTTCTCTGACTGATCAAGAAATAATAGTCAAATCCTCGTCTTCCAATTTTACATTAATATTTTCAAGATCAAGAATTATCTTATTAAAATCATTTAAATGACTCCCAATAGAGGTTCCGGATTTCATTTTAAAGGTGTACAATTTGGTTTGAAACGTGTACAACCTGCCTAAAAGGGATTTCGTCATGTATAGGGACTCAAACTTCAACCATATTGCAACAACTGAGGGTTCACTAGCTACTTCCCTCTGGACTTTATCCCCAAAGGAGAAGATGAAAACACCATGAACTTTGTTAAGGACCTCTGAAGGTACATTTGCAAAGGTGGGTGCACTCCTGAGACTTCACCCTCTCCTTAGGTCCAAAGAGAGCATCTTCTAGTTCATTATGGACAAGAATAGGTGTAATGAACCGACCCGGGTTTCCATCTACTTGACACACAAATCGGTTTGCTACATGGCTTGAAGGGCGTTCTCGAACCCCACGGGCTGACAACTAGTGCCTGGGCATCACAGGAATCCCTTTGGTAACGATTTCCCCTGAATCAGAGAAAAAAAGAAATCGGAACATTAACCTTTAAGAAACCAAATTAAATAAGCATGCCAAACTGGCCATAACCAACTACACTGATTCAACCCATTTGCATAGATATAAGCATCATCCATAAACAAAATAATACAACATGGCATAACAGATACAACACTCTCCAAAAACAAGACAACTGCAAACCAACTCGAGCCGAGCCCGAAACCATCTCCATGCAACCTCCGATTGCTCACCACCACCCAACTCACCCCACGTCGGTCTCAAGGAACGAAAATCCGATCCAATTGTAACCTTAAACCTGAAATATATAGGCATGAGCTAAAAAGCCCAATAGGTGACTACAACCGGCTGAGACTATGCACTTCGTTTCATAAGGCAATTCATATATGTTAGTTTGAAAATAAACTAGAAAGTAGGCTTTTCAAATACAACTTATGAAAAACCAAAACAATTCCATAATCACCTTTCAAAACATTTTTCTTTGTTTTATTAAACTGAAAACACATGCTTTGAAAACGTTTCCTTCGGCCTAAGCCATTTCAAAACCACACACCTGTTTGCATTTCTCAAAAACAACTCATTTGTTTTATTTAAATGAAAACGGTCACTTTAAAAACATTTAACCAGCCGAAGCCATCTTTAAAACGAAAAACTCATTTTGAAATCCACTTTAAAAACCGACACAAGAGTCTTTAAATTAAAAACAAGTTTTCCAAACATATTTGAAAACTCATTTTCTAAAGGACACAACCCCAACATACACGGGTCAAACATAACAAGCAGACACCATACATCACAAGGCATATAACAATCACAAGCAAGAAATGGTGCCGCAACAATATAAGCAAGGGGAAGTGATACAATCAAGCATTAGATCGAAATCCCCTATATCAATAACCGAATAAGCAATTGAACGTGTCTTGGGCTCTACTCTGGATCCCTAACGTGAGACGCATCTAACCATATAAGAGTATTCTCACTCGCGAACCAGCTATTGGCTTATGCTGAAGTCCAAACCACAAGTCATCCAACTAGCGCACACCAACATCATTGCGATGACACCCCCTCCTAGCCCTAGTGTCTAGCACGACTGGAGGGCCGCTAGTGGCGTTTGAACCAACTAGTGCAATTGAATCAGATCTTCCACTTAGTACCCGGGTTCCCATGACCAAAAAAGAAGTGAGGCGATAGAGCATGCAAGCCAAGATTAACACGTAGGGACTAACCCTCACCCCCAACACCCAAACAATGGATAGCCCCATATATCTCATGCACTCACGGCATAAACAAACAAATTCCCACACTAGGGGAGCAACAACATCACATGGTGATAAGCAACCCACACAAGGGGTATACAAGTCAATGGGGCAACCAAGGGGTGTCTTTCACATGAACCATTTAAAACCAAAGTGCCAACCGGGTCTTTAACACAAAAATATGACTTGGAATGCAATCCCTTTTTCACATTTCATAAAACACCACTTTAGGCATTTCTTAAAAAATGATGGAAATCACACACACCATTTAAAAACATTACAAAGCCACCCTTAAAACATGGGTCCTACCCTTTGAAATCCAAAACAAGGCCAAAGACCAACCATTTCCATCAAATACATTTTTAAAGAGTCATTGAAGCATTCCCACAAGGAGTAAACCACTCACTCATTTCAAAACAACATTTGAAGATATTTATAACCCCTTTGTAAATCATTTTGAGGTCAAAACCTCAATTTAGGGAAAAACTCTCTTTGCAACATAGTTTTCACTCATTGAAAACCAAAATTGGATTAAAACCCATCACACATCATGAAAACCATTTCAAAGAGCCCCTTAGGCATTTCACAGAAGCTTAGCACAATAAAACATTTCATTTCAAACCTGAAAACATGAAATTTAAAAGAGAAACCTTTTTTTTCAAGCTTAAAACACAATGAAATGGTTTTAAAACATTGCCAGGATATCACATATATTCATACTTTCAATAAAAAGGAATTTAGAAAGCACAAACACACTTTGAATTTAAAATGAAACAATTGCATAAAAACACCTACTTGGAAGAAGCAGAAACACCTACTTGGGTGGTCACCTTCAACAATGACCACCCAAGCAAGCAAGACCTCCTCTACAAGCCACAAGAGACCAAATCACTAGGTTAGCACCATCCCAAACCCAATCCTTAGCTTGCACAACGAACTAGGGTTCCGAGAGGAAGAGAAAATCTAGGAAAGAAGAAGAGTAGAGGGGAAAGAGAGGAAGAAATACCTTGAAACCACTTGAAAAATACCAAAGGCCAAGAATTGGAGGAAGGTGGAGCTCTCCTTGGGCGCCAAGTGTCGGCCGGCGCAAATGGGGGGGAAAGAGGGGTGGAAACCCTTTTAACTCGACAAGGGCATTCTGGGAAATTCCCAAAATTTCAACACTTGGGTAAGTTGCACGGTTTGGGTGCACGATTTGCCAAACTATGCTGACCACTGCCTAGGCCAAAACCACTCACACGGTTCCCCCCTAGCCGCCGCACAGTTGGACAAACCGTGCTCCAACCATGCCAAACGACACTGCCAAAGTACAGAGCCAACCTTCATGTTTGTCGTATGGTTTACCAAATCGCGTGCAAGTCGTGCACTGTAGGTCAGACACACCCGAGGTCTCACATAGTTTCTCTTAGGACTCGTTTGGTTTGCAAACAACCCGTGCGCAACCCGTGCAACCCAAATCACGCGTGTTCAAAATGAACTGCACGTAAGGGTGGCCTAGAGCCACATAGGGGTATCTACACGGTTTCCTTTAAACCGTGCGACTTAACCGTGCACAACAGGATAACTTCAAAATTTTTCAAGTTTAGGGCCGAAACTCCATGGAAAATTAAAACAACCGCCAAACTCACAAAATAACGCAAAATCAACACTACAATGACGGTGGGTGTCACATTAGCCCTCATTTTTATCCTCCATAAAAAAAACTTAACAAAAATCATAACTGAAAAATGCGAATTCAGGCTTGAACAATGATACCAATCCAAGAATAAATCAGATATTGATCTTATCCCCTACAGTTTGAATCACAAACTGTAAACACAAAAATAGAAACACAAACTACAAAACAAAACAAAGAACCCATGAGCTTTGTTAATGAGGTTCAGACCCTGAGATCTTACGTTTTCAATGGGTATGCACCCTTTGCTTTCTTTCAAGGAAAAATAGAAAAGAAGATTACAGAAGAAACATGAGATGACCTTCATCACCCATCTCGAATGTACTCATCCAAACAATGACCAGTTACAGAAGGATACGAGTACACCAGATGAAAACTTGATTATCAGAAATGGAAACAAGTAATGAAAAGTGTCACTGAGCCTTCAATCTCCTCGACAATTCTGAATCTCCTCCCCCACATACTGCCTTGAGCACTCCAATTGCGATTCCCTTCCTCTTCCATTGGTCCTCAAATTTTCCTCTTATCTCTCTCTCTCTCCCTCCTTTCTCTTTGAAAACCCTAACTCTTTATATTTTTAAATTGATCGTTAAAAGAATCCCTTTGGAATGTTTTGATCCTCTCAGTCTTGATACAAATGTTCTCCCTCAATCCATGTGTCCCTCTAGCTGTAAATTGCTGTTATTAATTCACAATTGATTAAACAAATCAATTGTGTAGAATGAGGAAACCCCCTTACACTCAAGGTAAGGTAGGGGCCTACTTTTATAGAATGATACGGCGAAAGAAACAAAGGAGTATTCCGATGTGGGACTCGGAAATACCCATAATAATAAAAAGAGGGTTTAACACTCCCCCTCAAGCTGGACATGCCTAGCTTGGACAACGAGTCCCACAAAAAAAAGAATAAGATGACACCACACAAGACCAAGACATACTCCCCCCTCAAGCTGGGTGTCAGATGTGGTGGATCCCCAGCTTGGAACTGAGCGAGGCAAGGCGAGCACCAGGGAGGCCTTTGGTGAAGATGTCAGCAAGCTGGTCTGCCGTCGGAATGTGGCTAAAGCTGACATGTTTGTGCTCCAGGTGGTGACGAAGAAAGTGACAGTCCACCTCAATATGCTTCGTGCGTTCATGGAAGACGGGGTTCGAAGCAATTTTAGTGGCTGTCTGATTGTCACACCATATGTGAGCAGACGTCTGCTGAGGAAAGCCAAGCTCCTGGAGGAGTTGCCGAAGCCAAAGGATCTCGGTAATGACGGTGGCCATGGCACGGTACTCAGACTCGGCACTGGAGCGAGAGACGACCGTCTGTTTCTTGCTGCGCCAAGAAATGAGGTTGCCTGCCAGAAAAATGGCAAACCCAGAGGTAGATTTCCGAGTGGCAAGGCAACCAGCGTAATCATCATCGCAAAAGGCCTCAATATGCTGATGAGGATGCTGGGAGTAGTGAAGACCACGGGCAGGATCCCGTTTGATGTACTTGGCGATGCGGATGACAGCATCCCACTGAGAGGTGGTCGGATGCTCCATAAATTGACTCACTTTGGCTACCGCACAGGAAATGTCGGGTCGAGTCATGGTGAGATAATTGAGTTTGCCCACCAATCGACGGTACCGCTCGGGATGTGGGTATAGTGCCGAGGAGACATAAAGAGACCGTTCTCCAAGCTCGAGAGGAGTATCGACCGCAGTGGCCTGAGTCAGCCCAGCATCTTGTAATATATCCAATGCATACTTCCGTTGGCAGAGGGAGACGGTGTCCGAGGAGTAGGAAACCTCGATGCCGAGGAAGTATGTGAGAGAACCAAGATCCTTAGTGTGGAAGTGCTGGTGAAGATAGGCTTTGAGATGGGTGATACCCACAGAGTCGCTGCCGGTGATGACGATATCATCCACATAGACGACCAATAAGATGCAGCCATGTGGAGTCGTCCTGTAGAAGACAGTGTGGTCCTTCATACTGCGGGAAAACCCAAAGTCGCTGACGACCGTGCTAAAGCGGCCGAAACAAGCACGGGGAGACTGCTTGAGGCCGTAAAGAGAGCGGCGTAGACGACAGACACGAGATTCAGCGCCGGAGGCACAAAATCCGGGGGGCTGCTGTAGATAGATTTCTTCCTCAAGGAAGCTATGGAGGAATGCATTCTTGACATCCAATTGATGAAGAGGCCACTGATGATGGGCGACGAGAGAGATGAATAACCGGACAGAGGTCATCTTGGCAACCGGGGAGAAGGTATCAAAGTAGTCAACACCGTATGTCTGAGCAAAGCCTTTGGCCACAAGGCGGGCTTTGAGGCGATGGAGAGTGCCATCGGGATTCAGCCTGACGGTGTAAATCCATTTGCTGCCCACTGCCTGTTTGCCTGCTGGAAGGGGGACAAGATCCCAAGTATGGTTTTCCTCCAGAGCCTGCAACTCATCCCGCATTGCTGCTAGCCACCCGGGGTGAGATTTGGCTTCACCAACCGTGCGAGGTATAGAAACTGTCTCCAGAGTGGACAAACCCCTGTATGAAGATGCAAATAGAGGAGTACTCTGGCAGGAGCGAGTACCTTTCCGTAGGGCAATGGGCAAGTTCTCGGGTGGCGGAGCAGGAGCAGCGGACGAAGCGGGAGCATCAGTGTCACTGGCTGGAACGGGGGATACAGTTGAAGGACGACGGGAGTAGACCTGACCAAAATGGGTGTCAACAGGGGTTGGCGCCGGTGGAGGATGGATGAGGAGAGGAGGAGGCAAATCCGGAAGAGGATGGATGATGAGGGGAAGACAATCATCAATGGCAGAGTCAGGAGGAGGAGAGGGAAAGGAGAATAGAGAACTCTCAACAAAGGAGACATCCGCTGAGATGACATGCCGACGAAGGTCCGGGGAGAAGCAGCGGTATCCGCGCTGAGTGCGGGAATAACCAAGGAATATGCAGCGGAGAGATTTGGGAGAGAGTTTGGTGCGGCCAGGGCGAGTGTCACGAACATAACACAAGGAGCCAAATACTCGAAGAGGGAGGGAATGAAGAGGGAGAGTGGGGAAAAGAGCCCGAAAGAGAGTCTCCCCCTTAAGGATAGAAGAAGGAAGGCGATTGAGGAGGTAGGTAGCAGTGAGAATGACATCTCCCCAAAAGAGCAGAGGCACCTGTCGGTGGAAGATGAGGGCACGACCAGTCTCCAGAATATGTCTGTGTTTCCGCTCGGCCACGCCGTTCTGCTGGGGTGTATCAGGACAGAAGGTCTGATGAAGGATGCCATTCGTTTGGAGAAACTGCCGAAAGGAAGTGGAGAGATACTCGCGCCCATTATCTGAGCGGAGACATTTGACAGAGATAGAAAAACGGTTCTGAATCTCATTAAAAAAAGTTTGGAAGGTGGAAAACACTTCGGAGCGTTCTCGAAGAAGGTAAAGCCACGTCATTCGCGAATAGTCATCAATGAAGGATATATAATATTTATATCCCAAGTGACTCGGAATGGTACATGGGCCCCAAACATCTGAATGAACCAGATCAAAGGGGTGGGAGGCCCGTGTATCTGTGCGAGGAATGTAGGAAGAGCGATGACGTTTCGCAAAAGAACAGGACTCACAATGAAAAGTAGGAGTCCGACGGAAGTCTGGAAACATCTGATGAATGGTGGAAGCAGGCGGGTGTCCTAATCGGGAATGAAGATCAAGTGCCCGAGAAGTGGTAGACGTGCAAGCAATGGGTGCTGGGCCCTCAAACATGTAGACCCCGTCTCGAAGGCGGCCTCGACCAAGTTCCCGGTTCGTAGTCTGCTCCTGAAACACAACACCAGAAGAGGTAAATATGGCCGCACAGTTATAATCCTTAGTCAGTTTACTGATGGAAAGCAGATTAAAGGGACTGCGGGGCACATGTGCCACAGAGGGTAGGTTGTTGGATTGGTGTTGCCCGATCCCGTTGAGCTGAATGCTTGTGGCCCGCAACTATCGACAGGCACTATAGCGGTGCGGACTTCGGGGTCAACTTTACTGTAGCGCTTTTGACAAAGCCAGCCGCCGTTCACTGTAGCGACGCGGACCACTTTTCGAATAGTGATCGTCTTCTCCCTTTGTTTTATAGCCCATTTCGGGCTAGGGTTTTATGTTGAAAATCCTCTGTAATTTTGTGCTTCCGAATCATAGTGAAATTCTGCCTCTCCCGTGGACGTAGGGATTTTTTCCCGAACCACGTAAATCGCCGTGTTCATTGTTGCTTTTCCTTCTTTCGTTTTCTCGTTTTCTGTCGTTGTGTCTCCCGGCGATTCCGCAACAACTAGTATCAGAGGGTGAGTTCGGAATTCTCCAACGATGGCTCTGGATGAAGGCAAAGTGAAGATCGATCGCTTCGATGGAACTGATTTCAGTTTCTGGAGGATGCAGATCGAGGATTATCTTTATCAGAAAAAGATGCACTTGCTGCTTCTGGGTGTGAAGCCAGCGGAAATGGAGAAGTCAGAATGGGAGCTACTGGATCGACAGGTTCTGGGTGTTGTGCGCCTGACGTTGGCCAAAAACGTGGCGTTCAACATCAGAGAGGAGAAGACGACGATGGACCTGATGAAAGCCCTCACAAATATGTACGAGAAGCCTTCTGCGGCTAACAAGGTGCATTTGATACGACGATTGTTCAACCTGAAAATGGTTGAAGGGAGAGCTGTTGCAGATCATATCAACGAGTTCAATACCATCATAAGTCAGTTGTCATCGGTGGACATTGACCTTGGTGATGAGGTATGTGCTCTGGTTTTATTATCTTCGTTACCTGAAAGTTGGGAAGCAACTGTAACAGCTGTGAGCAACACTTCGGGGAATACGAAGATGGCTCTGAAAGATATAAGGGACCTGATCCTTAGTGAGGATGTTCGAAGAAGAGAATCAGGCAGATTCTCTGGTTCTGCTTTGAACGTTGAAGGAAGAGGAAAGTACCCACAGCGGGACAATCGTAGAGGACGGTCGAAATCAAGAGGAAAGAGCAAAGACAAGGCAAAGGGGTCTGGTCCTACCTGCTGGACATGCGGGAAGAAAGGACATGTCAAGAAGGAGTGCATAGATAACCGGAAGCGACCTGAAACCAGTGGAGCAAACGCGGTAGCTGAAGGAACTGACGACGTGCTACTGCTGAGCGTAGACAGCCCGATGGAGTCTTGGATTTTAGACTCTGGGGCGTCTTTCCATTCTACATCGGAAAAGGGTTTCCTGAACAATTTTGTTTCTGGAAATTTTGGCAAGGTACATCTTGCTGATGACGAGCCCTTGCAGATTGTGGGGAAAGGAGATGCACGGATCAAGACCAACAGTGGGAGTTTGCTGGTTCTGGAAAACGTGAGGTACATCCCTGGTTTAAGAAGAAATCTCATTTCTGTGGGACAGCTTGATGATGCAGGGTTGAGTACCACATTCACTGGTGGTGCATGGAAGATCACCAAAGGAGCTATGGTCATAGCTCGGGGAGCAAAGAATGACACCCTGTACAACATGACAGAAAGTTGCATGGACATGGCTACATCACTGGAAGCTGTCGGAGGTTCTCAACTGTGGCACTATAGACTCGGCCACATGAGTGAAAAGGGGATGGAGGTGCTGACAACTAAAGGGTTGCTACCAGAGCTGAAGTCGGTGGAAGTAGGCTTATGTGAAGATTGCATCTTTGGAAAACAGAGGAAGGTGTCCTTTGCAAAAGGAGGCAGAACACCGAAGGCTGGAAAGCTGGACCTGGTGCATACAGATGTTTGGGGGCCTGCACCAGTACCATCCCTCGGAGGGTCACAATATTATGTGACATTCATTGATGACTCAACAAGGAAGGTATGAGTTTACTTTCTGAAGAATAAATCTGATGTGTTCAAGATGTTTCAAAAGTGGAAAGTCATGGTGGAGAACGAGTCAGGAGCAAAGCTGAAATGTTTGAGGTCTGACAATGGTGGAGAATATGGCAGTTAGGAGTTCAGGGAATTCTGTTCTGAAAATGGAATTCGGTGGGAGAAGACAATCCCAGGAACACCACAACAGAATGGTGTGGCAGAAAGGATGAATAGGACACTGAATGAACGTGCCAGGAGCATGAGGCTGCATTCGGGGTTACCCAAGACCTTTTGGGCTGATGCAGTAAATATGGTAGCATATCTCATAAACAGGAGTCCCTCTGTGCCAATGGGGGAATGTCTACCCGAGGAACTCTGGTCTGGTAAGGTGGTAAGACTCTCACATTTACGAGTCTTTGGCAGTTTAGCATATGTTCATGTTGATGCTAATGCAAGGGACAAGCTTGATGCCAAGTCCAAAAAATGTTTTTTTATTGGCTATGGTGGTGAGGAGTTTGGGTATCGCTTTTGGGATGATCTCAACAGGATGGTCATCAGGAGCCAAAACGTGGTATTCAATGAAGGTGTCATGTACAAAGATCGGCATGCAGTTGAAGATGAAAATGAGAACATTGAATCAGAATGCAAAAAGCAAGTGGAGCTTGAAGGTGTGTCTGAGCTTGAGAGATCCGAACCGGTGGAACCTACTACTCCAGTGGAGTTGAGGAGATCATCAAGGGTGAGAAGGCCCGTGCAGAGGTATTCACCATCATTGCATTACCTGTTATTGACTGACGGTGGAGAACCAGAATGCTTTGAAGAAGCAATGCAGCTGAAGGAGTCGAGCAAGTGAGAGCTGGCTATGAAGGAGGAGATTTCCTCATTGCATGAGAACAACACTTGGGAGCTGACACCTCTGCCAAGAGGAAAGAAAGCATTGCAGAATAAGTGGGTCTACCGGGTCAAGGAAGAACATGATGGAAAGAGGAGGTTCAAGGCAAGGCTGGTGGTGAAAGGCTTTCAACAGAAGGAGCGAGTAGATTTCACTGAAATCTTCTCACCAGTAGTAAAGCTTACCACCATCCGGGTGGTTCTCAGCATTGTGGCGTCAGAGGATTTGCACCTTGAGCAGCTTGATGTCAAGACTGCTTTCCTTCATGGAGATTTGGAGGAAGATATCTACATGCAGCAGCCAGAGGGATATGTAGAGTCTGGAAAGGAAGACCTGGTGTGCAAACTCCAGAAGAGCTTATATGGACTGAAGCAGACACCAAGATAGTGGAACAAGAAGTTTGATTCATTTATGTCTAAAAATGAATATAAACGATGTGGCATGGATCAGTGTTGCTACATCAAGTCTTTCGGTGATGAATATATTATATTGCTTCTGTATGTGGATGACATGCTCATTGCAGGATCATGTATGCAGAGGATTAATGAGCTGAAAGGGCAATTGGATGAGGAGTTTGAAATGAAGGATCTTGGAGAAGCTGGCAAGATTCTGGGAATGAAGATCAAAAGAGACCGCACAGCTGGAACTTTAATGTTGTCACAGGCTGATTACATTGGGAAGGTTCTGAGAAGATTCAGCATGCTGGAAGCAAAGACAGTCTCTATTCCCCTGGCGAGCCACTTCAAACTATCAAAGGAGCAATCACCGAAGACGGCAGAAGTGGTGGAGTACATGGCAAAAGTTCCATACGCATCAGCTGTGGGAAGCCTGATGTATGCCATGGTCTGTACTCGACCTGACATTGCTCATGCAGTGGGAGTTGTGAACAGGTATATGGCTAACCCTGGAAAACAACATTGGGAAGCTGTGAAGTGGATACTGAGGTATTTGAAGGGCAGCAAGGAGGTATCTCTGTGCTTTGGGAAAGGAACTTCATTGCAGGGGTATGTGGATGCTGACCTTGGAGGCGATGTCGACAGCAGGAGGAGTACCACGGGTTATGTTTTTTCCTGCGGAGGAACTGCGGTAAGTTGGATATCACAATTGCAGAAGGTGGTGGCTTTATCCACCACAGAGGCAGAATACATTGCTGTAACAGAAGCTGAGAAAGAGATGGTTTGGCTGAAGAACTTCTTGGATGAATTGGGAAGAAAGCGAGAGGAGAATGTATTGCACTGTGACAGTCAGAGTGCTATACATCTTGCCAAGAACCCAGTGTTTCATGCCCGGACGAAGCACATTCAGTTGAAGTACCATTTCATCAGAGGTTTGATACAGGATGGGTTGCTGACCTTGCAGAAGATCTGTGGAACCAACAATCCGGTAGACATGTTGACAAAGCCTATGGTGATACAGAAGTTGAGGCACTGCTGTGCCTCTGTTGGTCTCCACTGATGAACGGAGGATGAGAGGCAGAATGATGGAAGACTTGATGGAAGCAGAAGAGGAAAACAGTTTGTATTTCATGAATCTGTAAAAGCACGCCACTGGTGAGTGAAGAAGAGGAAGAACTTAGATTAAGTAAGTTGTCTTCATCAGTTGCATCGAAACATAGCAGTGCAGCGGATCAGGCTACAAGTGGGAGATTGTTGGATTGGTGTTGCCCGATCCGTTCACTGTATCGACGCGGACCACTTTTCGAATAGTGATTCGGGCTAGGGTTTTATGTTGAAAATTCTCTGTAATTTTGTGCTCCCGAATCATAGTGAAATTCTGCCTCTCCCGTGGACGTAGGGATTTTTTCCCGAACCACGTAAATCGCCGTGTTCATTGTTGCTTTTCCTTCTTTCGTTTTCTCGTTTTCTGTCGTTGTGTCTCCCGGCGATTCCGCAACATAGGTGTATCGATGGAGTCAGGGAGCATGCGCTGAAGCCTGCTATGAGGATAGTGGACCCATTAACGACGGTGATGGCTGAAGAACCGACATATGGGCAGTAAGACGTCAGCATACCAGCATCACCGGTGAGGTGGTCGGAGGCACCTGAGTCCAGCAGCCATGCAGGGGAGCAATGGCTGATAAGGGCAGTGGGGCGAACAGTACGGGCCAGAGAAGCCGAGGAGGGACCGGGTCGGACAGAGGCCGGAGGATCGTGAGGCCGCCTGAGGTCGGCCATAGAAAGGGCCAGAGACGGGGAAAGAGAGGCGACAGTCGAGGACGCGGCCTGGACTGCGGGCTGTCCCTACCACGGGTGCTGAGATGGCCGTCCATGCAGGACCCAACATCGGGCGATCAGGTGGCCAAACTTGCCACAATGTTGACAGAAGGGACGTGGACGACTGGACGCACGACCACGTCCCGAGGATTCTGCCATGGAAGCGACGGGTAGCTGATGCAACGGGCTGGTGGGATGATCTTGCGCAGGACGTGCACGAGCAGGAAGGGCCGCCGGAACGAGAGCGCGCTGTCGGGACGAGGGCGCGCTGCCGGGGCGAAACTGGGGGCGCCGGGACTAGGGTGCCGGGACGAGGGCGCGCGACCGGGAAGTGGTGAACCGCACCTGGACAGAGGGCTGCGGGAGGGAAATAACGCCGGGAGAGAGGGCCGCTGGGTGAGGGGAGCCGCGGGGCGAGAGCAGCTGGAGCGCGCGGGAGGCGCGGGAGTAGCGGGAGGCGCCGGGGAGCCGGGAGCCGCGCCAGGCAGGAGGTCCGCCGGGGAGCCGGGAGCCGGGAGCCACGCCAGGCAGAAGGGCCGCTGGGGAGCCGCGCCAGGCAGGAGGGCGACGCGGGGAGCCGTGCCACACAGGAGGGCCGCCGGGGAGCCGGGAGCCGGGAGAGACGCCAGGCAGGAGGGCCGCCGGGGAGAACCCTAGCCGGGGAGAACCCTAGCCGGGAAGGAGGGGAGAGGCGGGGCCGGACAGAACCGGGAATCCGCAGTGAGGGAGGGTCGGGACTAATCACCCTTTGATACCATGTAGAATGAGGAAACCCCCTTACACTCAAGGTAAGGTGGGGGCCTACTTTTATAGAATGATACGGCGAAAGAAACAAAGGAGTATTCCGATGTGGGACTCGGAAATACCCATAATAATAAAAAGAGGGTTTAACAAATTGCAATAGTTAAAACAGCCCGAAATTAATTCCCTATGTGCCACGTGGTCAGTGCAGCGTTAGGTAGAACTGACCATTATGTTGGTCGCAGCCACTTCTGGTCGGTAGAATCTGTGCAACTGTTGGCAGCAACCGCTGCATCCAGTAGAACAAACCGCACACATAACATGCTTTTGAGAAACCCCTGCATTGAATATTTCCCATCTGCATAGAACATATGAGAGCTATGTATGCATGGAGATAACCCAAAACATATTTCATCCCGCATCACAGAACATATCCCAAGATGCACAGAACATGCTCTGGGCACAACACACTCCCAAAAAATTTATCAAGGAACCAGACATGTTCTGTATGTAAATGAAAAATGGACGGAACATATTCTCAAGGTACAGAACATGTTCTGGATACAAACACCACTCTAGAACATGCCCCATGGGAACAAAACATACTCATTTGGGCACAAAACAGGTTTTGAGGATCAGCTCATAAAATCTCCAAGCGCAGAACATATCCAAAGGAACCTCAAGACAGAACATGTGCTGGACGCTGATCTCGGATCTCAAAGTTGAGGCAGAACATATTTTAGGCATTCATTACAGAATATATGGTCCAGACACAATGTGTTCTGTGTATTGAACATTTAGCCTGTGCCCGGAACATGTTCTGCGCACCTCAGCATAGAACTTGTTCTGTGTCCAGAACATGTCCAGGAACAGAACATATCCTATGTCCAGAACATATTCAAATATAAAATTCATGTACATGACACTTGCTTTATTTCTGTGATGTTGTATTAGCTTCTTCTTGTATGGGTTGTTATCTGGCCTCCTGCTTGGGTTTGTTTTATGGATTGCTGCTTTGTTGATCTTCTTGGGCCATCATTGCCCGGGATCTTCATTGGGCCATCTCCTTTGGCCTGTTATTTACCGGCTTTGCCCAGCCCCTTCATCCGGCTGATGTTTTTCAGGTGCCCTTTTGTTTCTTCGGCTGGAGCTGGGTTTTCTCAGAGTCTTAAAAGGACTCAATCTGGGTTTTTGCTTCTTTGGGGAATCAGCATGGGACACGCACCCCATGAGGGGATGACCGGTTTGATCATGGCTGTCCATCTCCTGCCACCCACTTTTACTCTACCTGGGGTTTCACAGCATTCATTATCCTGCCTTTCCGAGCTTGTTTGAATGAGAGAGAAAAGAGAGAGACTAAGAGGGAGAAGGAAGAACGAAGAATGATGATGAACCTGAGGTTTTCACACAAGGAAAAAACTTCAGGAGTTCATCTACGCCATCCATTAGACATATGCACAGATTGTAGAAGAAATTCGCGTCTACTTGTCTAATATAATTGATAGGAATCAATTGGGAGAGAGAGAGAAGAACAACAATATTCTATTGATTTACAGTGATGAATTACAGTTGACAGCAGAAATAGAAGTAGAAATAGAAGAAGAGGAAGAAGATCTCTTGGAAGGCCCTACTTCCCTGAGCCTGTGCCCTAACCCACCGAACTGCCTAACAGCCTTCAGCAAATACCTTCGCAATGTTGGATTGGTGTTGCCTGATTCGGTTGGGCCGAATGCTTGTGGCCTGCAACTGTCGCGGGTCAAGCTCCGTGGTGAGCGCGTTGGGGGTTGCAGGGGGCAACGCGCCCCTGCTCCGGGGGTCCGGGGGCCGAAGTCCCCTGACCCAATTTTTTGGCCACTGTAGCAAAGCTGACCGACCGACACCAACAGACACTGTAGCAGTGCTGACTTCGGAGTCAACTTCACTGTAGCACTTTTGACTTCCAGGAAGTTGGCCGCCGATCACTGTAGCAACGCGGACTTACTATTCGGAACAGTGGACCGTCTTCTTCATATGTAGCCCATTTCGGGCTAGGGTTTACCACCGAATTTCCTCTGTATTTTTTGTGCTCCCGATATAGTGAATTCTGCCTCTCTCGTGGACATAGGGATTTTTCCCGAACCACGTAAATCGCTGTGTCCTTATTTTTTTTTTTTTTCATTCTATCGTTTTCTCATTTCTGTCGTTGTGTCTCCCGACGATTCCGCAACACGCAAGTCCCCCCCAGCCCATCAATTCCCGTATTTAATACCTTCTAGCCCTTCCAACAGCCCCCTAACAACTCACTAAGTAATTACAGAACCGCCCCCGGCAGTTACCTAACACACCTGACCTGCTACCACAGCCCCTACGAAACAACATCCCCAGCAGGACCTTTAGGCAGCCCACTCAAGGGTCCCTCAAGCCTTGCCTTGCCTTGCCAGCCTCACATCCCTATCAATAATACCATCAACATTTTGTGATTGACCTTTGGTGTTTGGGAAATATGAAAAATCTCACTTGTTCTAGCTTTGTAATTGTTTGTGTCTCATATAGTCAAAACAAAAGGGTTAGCTGGTAAATTGATTTTTTCTTTGAGCTTCTTTTATTTTTCCTTCTTTTACTCTTCGAAGATCTAATGTTTAGCTCTTGGCATAAGAACCTAATGAGAATGAAGGATCTAGTGAAAATAGAGTTTTGAGGGATCATTGATTCCTGCAAGATTTGGATATGACATCAAATCTAAAATTTATATTTTTTTAGTGTGTTCTTTTTTTGGATCTAATGAAATTAGTGTTTTGAGGGATCGTTGATGCCTGTGAGATTTGGACATGACATTAATATTAGAATTTATATTTTTTTCGCATGTTTCTTTTTTCTGCAGAACTGAAGACCGCAGGTGCTAAATCAGGCTGAGTTTGATATTTTTTGCTTACCGAATGAATAAATTCTTTATGATTTTCTGCATGAAGTTCAGAATTTTCAATTCAGCTGCTTTGGGTTTTGTTTTGATTTCTGCTGTTAAATTTTATAGAGATAGGTTATGTTTGTTTACGGTGGTTGTGAAATGAATCCTTTTACTAGTTTGACCGCCAATGATCATGATTATTGAATGGAATTTTAGTTGTGCATTGATATATGCAAAGTCTCAAGCCTGTTTGTTTGGTTGAAAAATCATGACTATTGAGGATAACATTTGCGTTTCTTTTTGTGTTCTTTGGACATTTAGTTGGTGGGTGCTCCTCGGATCTATGCAAAAGAAACTCCGCCTTTCGAACAAATATTTGATTTTTATATCTGGGATTATGTTGATGACCATTGGGTTAGGACCACTGATTTCACTCCATCTTGTAGAATTGGGCAATCTTCTGCTATATGTTTGGAGATACCTTCTAGCCAAGAACTTCCAAATTTTTCCGAGAACTTCGTTCATTATGAAGAGGATGATGTCCGGCTTTCTTTGGATATTGGTCCAAGTTATTCTTGCAATCTGGAACTTGTCCCTATTGTTGGCCCACCTGAAGGAATTAACTTGCCCTATAACATCTTGTTTAAGGTTTGCATATTGGTTCAACAGGGTTGCCTCTCCGGTTTAACACTTGACACTAATTTTTATAGGCTCGTTGATCCGCATAGAATGAACACTGGTTTCATAGAATATGCCCTAGAGAAGTTGTACCATTTGAAGGAATGCTGCTATGAACCTGTGGAGTGGCTGAAGGAACAGCATATAAAATTCATGGCATCTGCACGATGTCCAAAACCATTTAACATTGCCTTGGATGCTGGGCTGGTGTACACTTACAGGGTTCAGATTACTCCATCAAAAATATTTTTTTGTGGTCCAGAGGTCAATGTCTCTAACCGTGTGCTTCGGAATTACCCACATGACATTGAGAATTTTCTTCGGGTATCATTTGTTGACGAGGAATTTGGTAAAATGTTTTCGACTGACTTGTGTTCAAAATCGTCTTCTGCAATCGGGGATAGACGTACTGCAGTTTATAAAAGAGTACTTTCTACTCTGAGGGATGGTATAGCTATTGGTGGAAAGAAATTTGAATTTCTTGCCTTTTCATCAAGTCAACTACGAGAAAACTCGGCATGGTTCTTTGCGTCCAGACCTGGCCTCACTGTTTCAGACATCCGGGCATGGATGGGTGATTTCAGTCGCATAAAAAATGTCGCAAAATATGCTGCGAGACTGGGTCAATCCTTCGGGTCTTCCACTGAAACTTTGAGCGTTCAAAAGCATGAAGTTGATATTATTCCTGATGTCATAAGGGGTCTGGTAAAATACAATTTCTCTGATGGAATTGGGAAGATATCTGCCGAATTTGCTTGTAGAGTGGGTAAAGAATGTGGTTTAACAGACTTTGTCCCATCAGCATTCCAGATCCGGTATGGTGGCTACAAAGGTGTTGTGGCTGTTGATCCATCATCATCAATGAAACTGTCCTTGAGGAAAAGCATGTGCAAGTACGATTCCACAAACACAAAGCTTGATGTTTTGGGATGGAGCAAGTATCAGCCGTGTTTTCTCAATCGTCAGTTGATCACTCTTTTGTCCACTCTTGGGGTTCCGGATCGTGTGTTCGAGAAGAAGCAAAGAGAAGCCATTAGACAGCTAGACTCCATCTTAACAGACCCATTAAGGGCGCAGGAGGCACTAGAATTAATGTCTCCAGGCGAGAACACACACATACTGAAACAAATGCTTTTGTGTGGGTATAAGCCTGACTCCGAGCCATTCCTCTCAATGATGCTGAGAACATTCAGGGCATCCAAGTTGTATGATCTGCGGATCAAAACTCGGATATTTGTACCAGGTGGAAGAGCTCTAATGGGATGTTTAGATGAGACCGAGACTCTTGAATACGGCCAGGTATTTGTGCGAGTCTCGAGTTTTTTGAACAGTGGATCGGACTCCTATGTAGAGACTATCACCGGAAATGTTGTTGTTGCCAAAAACCCTTGCTTGCATCCGGGTGATGTGCGGGTGTTGCAGGCTGTTAATGTGCCTGGATTGCATCATATGGTGAATTGCGTTGTTTTTCCCCAAAAAGGGCCCAGGTGGGACATCAATTTCATGCATTTTAGAATTGATGTTGCTGCCCATTTGTTTTTTTTTCTCATTTAAATTTATCTATTGCCATATTTTGTTTGACATGCTTAAATTTGAAAAGGATGGTGGTAAAACATGCCAAGAAACAATCATCATTTGTTTTTTTTTCTCATTTAAATTTATCTATTGCCATATTTTGTTTGACATGCTTAAATTTGAAAAGGATGGTGGTAAAACATGCCAAGAAACAATCTTTTTTAAGTAATCATCATGTGTAATAATTCCCATTTTTTCATATTTTCATATGGGAGTTTGTATGACATGCAATTGAGATCTTAGTAGTATTGTAGCACACCTTTCATATACCATGATCTTTTCAACTATAATGCCCTCATTATGTAAGTTATTTGTGTTTTATCCCCTTCTCTTCATCGCTGTCAGATTCTTTAGTTGACATTCACTGAATTTAATATCTGAACATTTATCCCTGTCATTATCTGTACCATAACATCAGGCCTCACCCAAATGAATGTTCTGGAAGTGATTTGGATGGGGACATCTACTTTGTGTGCTGGGACCATGAATTGATTCCATCTCAGACGATCCAACCGATGGACTATACTCCTCGACTGCCTAAGGAGGAACATAATGTAACAATTGAGGTATTGATTTTTCAGATAATGTGGTTTTGTGCAAGTCTCTTAAATTTAATCATTTCTGTGTTCATCTGCAGGCGGGGATCAGCTGGCATTCATGTTTGTTTAGTTTATTTATTTATTTAATGTCCCTATGATATGAAAAGAGGTGATGGCTGCTGGGATTTTCTATCTTGCAACTTTTAGCTGCTGCAAGTCACTTGAATTCTGTCCTTAACCAACACGAGCAAGTAAATATGTTCATTAACACATACACACCCACACACCCACATCAAGGCCCTGTTTGGCTGGTGGGAATTAGGATTGAGGGATTTAAATTGCTAGTCAGGCTGTTTAGTTGGTCCGCATGCCCTATATCCATATTCATAAGTGTAGAGTGGGAAAACCCCCTTACCTTCAAGGTGAGGTGGAGACCTTCTTTTATAGATTGAGAAAGAGGAATACACAAAGGAGTGTCAACAGCAGTGGCCTGTGTTAGCCCAGCATCTTGCATAATATCCAACGCATACTTCCGTTGGCAGAGGGAGATGGTGTCCGAAGAATAGGAGACCTCGATGCCTAGGAAGTATGTGAGAGGACCGAGATCCTTAGTGTGGAAGTGCTGGTGAAGATGCCCCTTGAGATGGGTGATACCCGCAGAGTTGCTGCCAGTGATGATGATATCATCACATAAACGACCAATAGGATGCAGCCAGTGGAGGTCGTCTTGTAGAACACAGTGTGGTCCTTCATGCTGCGAGAGAGCGCAAAGTCGGTGACGATCGTGCTAAAGCGGTCGAACCAAACACAGGGAGACTGCTTGAGGCCGTAAAAAGAGCGGCAGAGTCGACAAACTTGAGACTCGGCGCCGGAGGCACAAAATCCGGGGGGCTGCTGCAGATAAACCTCTTCCTCAAGGAAGCCATGTAGGAAGACATTCTTGACATCCAGTTGATGAAGAGACCAATGATGATGGGCGGCCAGAGAGATAAATAATCGAACGGAGGCCATCTTGGCAACTGGTGAGAAGGTATCAAAGTAGTCAATACTGTAAGTCTGCGCGAAGTCCTTGGCCACCAGGCGGGCTTTGAGGCGATGGAGAGTGCCATCGGGATTCAGCCTGATTGTGTAAATCCATTTGCTACCGACCGCCTGTTTGCCTGCTGGAAGGGTGACAAGAACCGAAGTATGGTTTTCTTCCAGAGCTTGCAATTCATCCCGCATTGCTGCTAGCCACCCGGGGTGAGATTTGGCATCACCAACTGTGCGAGGAATAGAAACTGTCTCCAGAGCGGACAGACCCCTGTACGAAGATACAAATAGAGTACTCTGGCAGGAGCGAGTACCTTTCCGTAAGGCAATGGACAAGTCCTCGGGCGGCGGGGCAGTAGCATCGGACGAAGCGGGGACGACGATGTCATTGGCCGGGACGGGGGATACATTTGATGGACGACGGGAGTAGACCTGACCAAAATGGGTGTCAACAGGGGTTGACACCGGTGGAGGGTGGATGATGAGAGGAAGACAATCATCGATGGCAGGGTCAGAATGAGGAGGTGGAAGGGAGAACGGAGAGCTCTCAACAAATGCGATGTCGGCTGAGATGACATACCGCCGTAGGTCGGGTGAGAAGCAGCGATATCCGCGCTGAGTGTGGGAGTAGCCAAGAAAAATGCACCGGAGGGATTTGGGAGAGAGTTTGGAGAGACCAGGACGTGTGTCACGAACGTAACAGAGGCATCCAAACACTCGAAGGGGAAGAGAGTGAAGAGGGAGAGAGGAGAACAAAGCCCGAAAATGAGTCTCCCCCTGAAGGATAGAGGAAAGAATACGGTTTATAAGGTAGGTGGCGGTGAGAATTGCATCTCCCCAAAAATGCAGAGGCACCTGTCGGTGGAAGAGGAGGGCACGAGCAGTCTCCAGAATGTGTCTGTGTTTCCGCTCGGCCAGGCCATTCTGCTGGGGTGTATTAGGACAGGAGGTCTGATGAAGGATGCCTTTTGTCTGGAGAAACTGCCGAAAGGGAGTAGAGAGATACTCACGCCCATTATCCGAGCGAAGACATTTTACAGAGATGGAAAATTGGTTTTGAATTTCATTGTAAAAGGTTTGGAATGTGGAAAACACTTCGGAGCGTTCTTGAAGGAGGTAAAACCAAGTCATTCGTGAAAAATCATCAATGAAATATATATAATATTTATACCCCAAATGACTCGAAATGGTAAAAGGACCCCACACGTCTGAATGAACCAGATCAAAAGGGTTTGAAGCCCTTGTATCTACTCGAGGAATTATGTAAATGCGATGGTGTTTCGCAAATGTATATGACTCACAATGAAAAGAATTATGCCGACTAAAGTCTGGAAAAAGCTGATGAATGGTGGAGGCAGGCAGGTGTCCCAACCGGGAATGAAGATCCAATGCTCGAGCAGAGGTAGACTTGCAAACGATGGGTGCCGGTCCATCGAACATGTAGACTCCGTCCCGAAGCTGACCTCTACCAAGTTCCCGGTTCGTAGCACGCTCTTGAAATACAACACCAGAGGAGGTAAATATGGCAACACAATTATAATCTTTTGTCAGTTTACTGATGGAAAGAAGATTAAATGGACTGCGGGGCACATGTGCCACAGATGGTAGGTGAATCGAAGGAGTCAGGGAGCATGCGCTGAAACCCACAATGGGGATAGTGGAGCCATCAGCGACGGTGATGGCTGATGAACCGGTATAAGGGCAGTAGGAGGTCAACATACCAGCATCACCGGTGAGGTGGTCGGAGGCACCTGAGTCGAGCATCCATGCAGGGGAGCGACGACCGACAAAGGCAGCGGAGCGAACAAAATGGGTCAGAGAAGCCGAGGATGGACCGGGTCCTGCGAGGTCCCGAGGATCACGAGTCAGTCGGATGTCGGCCATAGACAGGTCCAGAGATGGTGACTGCCGAGGAAGCCTTCTGGACCGCTGTCTGTCCCTTGCCTCGGGTGCTGAGATGGACGTCCATGCAGAACCCAACATCGGTCGATCAGGTGGCCAAACTTGCCACAATGTTGACAGAGGGGACGTGGACGACTTTCCACACGGCCACGTCCACGAGGGCCCGAGAAGCGTCCACCGCCATGACCGACGAGAGCGGAGTGGTCGATAATCGGGGCGGGAGGGGGAAGAGCCCGCTGGGCCTTGCTCAGCCGATGATAAACCTGTGGGATATTTAACGACGAAGGGCTGGCAAGCTGCTCGGTTACCGTGGTGACAAACTCCGGGGCGAGGCCGCTGAGAAGAGTGAAGATGCAGAGTTGGTCCCGCTGGGTCTGAACCTCTGCCGGTGTCTGGGGAACGGGCCACAACTCCTGCAATTCATCACGAAACCCTTTTCATTCCATGAAATATGCGGTGAAGGACTGATCCTGCTGGCGAATATGGGACAGGCGCTGGAGGATATCAGAAACCCGAGCTAGGTTGTTGGTCTTGGAATACATGATATTCAAGGAGTCCCAGAGTTCCTTGACTGTATTCGCCGTGC
This sequence comes from Viscum album, assembly GCA_963277665.1. Classification (NCBI taxonomy): domain Eukaryota; kingdom Viridiplantae; phylum Streptophyta; class Magnoliopsida; order Santalales; family Viscaceae; genus Viscum; species Viscum album. Next base: position 371,077,038 of record OY728146.1, read on the forward strand.
GGGTGACATCCTTGATCGATCGATCCATTGAATTGACCAGCAGAGCAAAGATCTTGCTATCAGCAAGCTTCCATGAACGGTATTTGGGGTCAGTCGAAGCCGGGGGGGATCCTCAAGGTGATGATCAAGGTCCATCCCGGTCAGGGACATCACCACAGTCTTCCGCCAGATGGAGAAATTTGTGGAGTCCAACCGGTCATCGACAAGGCGGGTGGAAGTGGTGATCATCTGAGGCAGAGGGGAGGAGTCTGCCATGGAAGCCTCGGGTAGCGGTCTAAGACGCAGTTGTGGGCAGCGTCGGAATCTGTGGGGGGTCGGGCGTGTCGGGAAGCCGTGAATGGCGGGCAGTGTGTGGACCCGTGAGATGCAGAAGATAGCGGGAGGGGTGCCGGGAGGCGTCGCGATGGAGGGCGGGGCCGTCGCGCGGGGAGGGCGGGGTCGTCGTGATGGAGGGCTGCCGGGGGGCTGCGGGAGGCACTGCGCGCAGAGGAGGAGGGCCGCCGGGGGGGGGGGGGAGGCGCCGCGCGCACAGGAGGAGGGTCGCTGGGGGTGGGGGGGGGCGCTGGAGGCCGGGGCCGGACGACGCAGGGAGGCGCAGGGTGCCCGGGCAAGAGCGCCGCTGGAGGGCCGCTGGGGGCCGCGGAGGGCAGACCGAGGAGGGAGTGGGGGTGCCGCGTAGGGTAGACCTAGGAGGGAAGGATGCCACTTAGGGAAGAGCCGGGGGGGGAAAAATAGAGGGAGGGCTCGGGAATGGGGTTCCCTTTGAGACCATATAGAGTGGGAAAACCCCCTTACCTTCAAGGTGAGGTGGAGACATTCTTTTATAGATTGAGAAAGAGGAATACACAAAGTTGTATTCCGATGCAGGACTCGGAAATACCCATAATAATAAAAAGAATAAAAAAGAGGGTTTAACAATAAGGAACCTGTGAAGGAATCTATATTATTTAGGCTGTAAAATTTTAAGTAAAATAAAATAAAAATAAAGAATTGTAATAATAAATAATAATTATATGATCGAATAAATAATAATTAATAATAAAAACTTATAACAAATAATAAACCGTACAATTTTAATATTTTTAGTAATGTAATTATGAATCAATTAGTAGTTTACCTGATCTTGTTCTTCCTTCTTCTATGTCTAATCAAAGTAATTTCAATTGAGGTCCCCTAAGGGTTTGTTTTGTGTCCCTCTAGTGTGGGTCTAGGCATCCTCCCATTGCCGCTAATGCCTACGCTTTTGATGACTCAAAATCGTGGAAATCCGGACTATAACGAAGGGGTGATCGAACGAGATTAAGCAAGGATTTAGACAAAAAACTTCCTCAAGATTTGCTAGACTGTCGGAATTAGAATTTGTAAACCTGATGGGATGGAGTTGAAAGTAGTGTTATCTCTAGTTACTTATTCAAGGTAGAAATGGAAAGGGGAGTGAGAACCGAAGAATTTGACTTCCACTATTAACTATGAAAAGCAGGATGTCAAAGGGGGCCACATCGCTGTAAGAACCCGGTTCTTCTTTTTGAGGTACGAGTTTCTTTTTTTCTCTTTTCCAAGTGTTTTTGAGAAAATAAGGAAAATGGGGAATAATCCTAAATTTTGGAACTACACGCCGTGTACTTTTCCACACGCCGTGTACTTCTGGCCGTTTTGGGATGAGTACACAAGGCGTGTAGCCTTGCCGGCGACAAAGGGTGTAGGAACCGACTACACGCCGTGTAGTGGTCCTTTACACGCCGTGTAGTTAGTCGGCAGGCCAAAATAGTAAGGCGGTGGAGCAGCCGCCAGCTGGGTGACAGTACACGCCGTGTACTCAGAAGTACATGCCGTGTACTCATGTCGGCAGGTGAACAGTGCCGCGCTGGCGGGAAGCCGCCAGAGGAACAGTTAAATGAAAGGAGTACACGCCGTGTACTTTGTTTTTTCGGCTGAAAACAGGCAGTAGCCTCCTCATTTGGCAGAGGAGGCATTTGAGCCGTTTTGGAGCCAAAGGAGGAGGCCAGACCTTTGAAGATCCGTCGGGTGTTCGTCTGGAATCGGATTCCGCCTCGAACGATCTCGTTGGAACCGCACGGGTAAGCCCTCTCTTCTCCTAGCGTGTTTCTTATCAATTCTTCTCCTACCGTAAGTTATTTACGTTTGAATGGGTTTTGTTCTTCGTCAGATCTACGCCGTTCTTGGGCGTTTCTGGAGTCGGCGTTCGGGTATATCGTTCGTTGGCGTATAAGGTAGGTGGCTTGGTGTTTAGTTTTCCAACTGCTGTGTGTTTTGTGCGTTTTTGTGCCACGAACCCATGTTGGGGTGTCGTGTGGCTGAGGCCGTTGCTATATTAAACACCTAGAATTGATTAAGTATTTATTCTGATATTAAAATGCTGGTTGGGATCGTTGCTTGGATCCGGAACCACCCCGGGGTGTGTTCCACTGTTTAGCCGTTTGGCCAGGATACCCGAGGGTATGCCTTTAAAGTAGTAATTGTAGAATTGCCTTGAGAGGAATTGCTTGTTTACTGCTTGTTTCCATGTTGGGCATGACCCGTTTACCTGTTTAGCCTGAGGGCGCTGTTGTGATTAGCTTGAGGGCACTGAGCTATTTAGCCTGAGGGCGGTAGTTATTTCGGCCTGAGGGCAACTTCTTCCGTGCCTGAGGGCAGCTGATTCTGTGCCTGAGGGCGACACTACTTATGCTTGAGGGCAAACTCTATTATGCCTGAGGGAAGATTCTTGTGTTGGATACTCTTTACCTGAGGGTAGGAGTTTACATGTCCGAGGACATTAGCTGTTTATTTAGAATATTCACTGTGGTGGTATTTTAAATTAAATGAATTAAATGGATAATAAAATGGCAATATAACTGGTAATTAATTACTTTTGAGTACTGCTTACTTTATTGCATTTTACTATTGCACACTGTCGTTGCATGCTTACACGCAGTTGGGCACGGGCCTTTGGTGGGTGCCTACTGAGATATATTTCTCACACCCTGTTTGGGTCATGCTTTTCGGCCCAAACAGATTACGTTTCTGCAGGTGTGGATAGGGGCAAGAGTCCCTACACAGGTACTTGACTGTTGCTGCTGAGGAGTAGGAGGGCATGGGACCGAGCCTAGGCTCGTGATGCCGCTGCCAGCTGTTTTGCTTTGTTTGTTGTACTCTGCTTTTGTTGTACTGTATTAATGTATAACGTGTTCTGGCTGTTTTATTAGAACTTGAGACATGTAGCATCATCGTTTATATACTGTTGGTTATATCCACCGCTGTTGTTTATTTCAGTTGTGTATGGTTTACTGCTTCCGCTGTTTGTTGTATGTTTTATTTTGTATTCCGCTGCGCTACACTTTGACAAATGAGGACATAGTTTCCCCACTATCAGACCTGGGCCCTCGCTGCTAGTCGGCAGCCTCTGACGTTTGGGGAAATGCGTTTGAGGTCACGTGGCGAACCGGGTTTGGGGCACCCGTTGAGTGGCACCCGGTCCGGGACGTTACAAAGTGATATCAGAGGTTTCTTTTCTCTTTGACTTACTATTTGGAGCCTTAGTCAGGGATAGGACGGACCGGTAGTTGGTAATAAGCTGTGCCCTGGCGTAGCTAACCCGCGTACAGGGAAAAGCCAGTCTACCTCGTATTTTGCAATTTTCTGATTTTGCAAATTTTACAGTTGATATGTTTTCACCGTTGTGTGACGCACTTGAGATTGTGCTGTTATAATTTTTCTGTGGGTTCTATTTAGTTGCAACCCGATGAGATGAGGGTATGCCATCTCATGCATCATTTAGGCACATGCTAGAATCACATGCCATGCATAGTTTCCATGCCATGTAGGAGCATTAGAAAATTGCATGTTGTTGTGATAGTTGCTGTGCTAGAAAAACATGCTGTTGTGATAACTGCACTGATAAAATACCTGCTGTTTGATAAGGGTACTTTTGTGCGAGCTGTTCATAGAATGGACGCCAAACTTTGGTTTTTGGGGAGTATGGGCCCTCATTTACCGGAATTTGGTGGATCATTGACTGTTTATTATGTTATAACACAGATAAGATGTCGAACTTTGATTCGTGGGGAGTATGGGCCCTCACGGGTCGGAATTTGACACTTAGGTGTTGTTTTTCGGTATTTTCTGGGTTCCGGGGAAGTTTCTGAGGCATATTGTCCGGAAACCCAGTATACACGCCGTGTAGTATTTCTACACACGCCGTGTATGGCCTTCTGTTCGGGAAGAAAAATGAACTTTTTAAGTACACGCCGTGTACTCTGAGTACACGCCGTGTAGTCTCTTCCCGTGTCACAAACCGTGTGGGCGGCGACACATGGTAGGGAAGAGCTTGGGTAAAACACGCCGTGTACCAGATATACACGCCGTGTAGCGTTGACCCGGAGTCCGGCCGTGTAACTAACAACACGGGTCGGTGAACTCCTGTACAGAACACACCGTGTCAATGATGAACACGCCGTGTAGTGTGACCTGGGGACTCGACTGTGTAGCTAACAACACGGGTCGATGTCACCGTTCCTTGAACACGCCGTGTACCTTTGAGGACACGCCGTGTAGTCTTGTCCGAGGACAGACCGTGTGGACTTAGCCGTGTGGCTGGTAAATGGGGTGATGTACACGCCGTGTGCGGGTGTAACACGCCGTGTAGTTTCAAGCCGAGTAGTCGGCCGTGTCACAAGCGACACGGGCAGTTGGAAAATAACACCATACACGCCGTGTAGATTAAGTACACGCCGTGTAGTTTTGTTCAACGGGAGCCGTGTGGCTTAGCCGTGCTGAAGGACCCGGGCAGGGGAAGGGAAGTCAAGTATACACCGTGTAGTCAGTGTACACGCCGTGTAGTCTTGTTTTGCAAATTTTGAGATGCCTTCTTTCTCTTGTCTCCTTTGTGGTTTCTTCGTTTCAGCCTTAATAGTTTTGAATCTAAGGCGTGCTTTTGACCTTGTAGTGTCATGCCGCCTAGACGACCACGCGTTGTTCGCCAGGAGAGCGGCGACGACTTTACTACGGAGATGTGGGCCATGGGCTACCAGTTGATCCTCCGGCAGGGCCAGATGCGACACCAGCTGCTATACTGGACACAGGCGCGGAGGCGCAGTTCCGTGAAGGCTTTATGCGGTTCATGCAGATCTTTCAGGGAGCACCGCAGACTGCCACATCTATGGCTGAGCTGACACGTATCTTCCAGCAGCAGCATCCGCCTACATTCTCAGGGGATGGCGGACCACAGGTTGATGAGTCTTGGCTGAGGTCGATGCAGACTATTTTCGAGCATCTTGAGACGCCTCCAGGGCGGAGGGTCAAGCTCGCGACATACATGCTGCGTGATTCCGCCAAGAGGTGGTGGGATGTTACCACCCAGTCAGAGCATCACAGGGACATGACGTGGGAAGACTTTCAGGCTTTCTTCTATGACTTTTTCTTCTCGGAGACGCTGAGGGCAGATAGAGCTCGAGAGTTCATGAATCTGCAGCAGGGCGCTATGTCAGTGATGAACTATTCTGCTCGTTTTACGGAGCTTCAGCGCTTTGCACCCGTGCTGGTGGGTGATGAGACGCTGAGAGCCAGACGTTTTGAGGATGGTCTTCGGTATGACATCCGAGCGCTGGTGAATGTCTTCAGGTTGCCTACTGTACACGCCATTGTGAACCAGGCGTTGATCACAGAGAGGAACCTTCGAGAATCTAGTGGTGTGGGCCAGGGCGGTTCAGCACCAGTTACTGGTACTTTTTCTGCTGGCAAGAGGAAGAGACAGATGAATTTCTCTCAGGGTGACAGTACCAGCCAGACAGCTTCTTCAGGTGGCCCGATCAGGTGCTACCAGTGTGGTAGAGAGGGGCACAAGAGACCGCAGTGTCCACGAGACCCAGTGGAGTGCCAAGCTTGCGGCAAGATGGGTCATCTGCAACGCTTTTGCAGGGCGTTTTTACCAGTGGCTAGTGAGAGGGGTTCTGTGCAGACTCCGCGTGCGGGGGCAGGACTAGTGGCTTCTTACCAGTCCGGAAACTGGAATACGTCAGGGCGTGCAGGAAGAGATGGTGGTCGTGGCCGTGGTAGCCAGACACCAGGATCTCAGAGGCAGCAGGGCGGGACAGCTCAGGGTAGCCAGGCTGTGTCGCAGGGCTGCGGCACTGGACAGACATATGCAGTGCAACAGACCCAGCAGGAGCAGGATCCCGGACCTTCTACAGTCAGAGGTACTATTCTAGTAGCTTCTGTCTTATCTTCAGTACATTTTGATATGGGTGCTATGCATAGTTTCATATCTGTACCTGTTGTGGAGAGCCTTGGGCTCTGTGTTTCTACTTCTTCTGTTATCATGACGCTAGACACTGCGTTGGGGACTAGAACGGCTGGTGTGCGTCAGTGCAGGGAGTGCCCCCTTGAGGTTGGTGGGTCACTTTCTTTGGGACCTCTATGTCCTAGAGATGACGAGCTATGACGTCATTCTCGGGATGGACTGGTTGGTTCCCTTTCGAGCCTTTGTAGACTGATATCGTCGTAGGGTGCGTTTCACGTCACCAGAGGGCGGAGAGTTTCTATACAAGGGCGAATGAAATGTTCAGGCGAGTCGAGCTGGACCAGAGCATCGTGGGCGAGAGGGAGTCACGACCCAGATTGCGAGTTTATATCTGGATGACCCGGGGACTTTTCAGACGGATTTCCCTCCAGTTGTTGATCGTTTCAAGGATGTCTTCCCGGACGACTTTTTAGGTCTACCTCCGGAGCGTGAGGTGGATTTCTCTATTGAGCTTGTGCCAGGAGCAGCACCGGTGTCCATTCCTCCTTATAGGATGGTTACACCAGAGTTGCAGGAGCTCAAGAGGCAGTTAGAGGAGTTACAGGCAAAGGGCTTTATCTGACCCAGTACTTCTCCGTGGGGATCACCGGTCCTTTTTGCGAAAAAGGCGAACGGTACCCTCAGACTTTGCGTGGATTATCGGAAGCTGAACTAGTTGACGGTTAAGAACCGATATCCCTTATCGAGGATTGATGATCTTTTTGATCAGCTTCGTGGAGGACGAGTGTTCTCGAAGATTGACCTGAGATCAGGATATCATCAGCTGCGCGTTAGACCATCTGATATACCTCTCACAGCTTTCAGGAGTAGGTATGGTCTATATGAGTATACGGTTATGTCGTTCGGACTCACGAACGCGCCAACAGTTTTCATGGCTCTGATGAATCGTGTGTTCCATCCGTATCTTGATTCTTTCGTGGTAGTATTCGTGGACGACATCTTGGTGTACTCTCACACTCGACACGACCATGCCACCCATCTTGAGATCGTATTGAGTACACTGAGAGAGCATCGACTGTATGCTAAGCTCTCAAAGTGCCACTTTTGGATGGACCAGATTCACTTCCTGGGTCATGTCATCTCAGAGGCAGGAGTTTTAGTAGACCCAAAGAAGGTGAGAGCAGTAGTTTCCTGGGAGCAACCTAAGAACGTGTTTGAGATACGGAGTTTCTTAGGGCTGGTTGGTTACTACAGGCGTTTTATACAGGACTTCTCCCGCTTAGCAGCGCCGTTGACGGGCTTGACTAAGAAGGGTGTGAAGTTTGTATGGTCGGAAGCTTGCGAGACAGCTTTTCAGGACCTGAAAGGAAGGTTGACATCAGCACCGATCCTGATACTCCCAGAGCAGGGGAAGAGCTATACAGTTTACTGTTGTTAAACCCTCTTTTGTATTATTATGGGTATTTCCGAGTCCCACATCGGAATACTCCCTTGTACATTCCACTTTTTCATTCTATAAAAGAAGAGCCCCACCTCACCTTGAAGGTAAGTGGGTTTCTCCATTCTACATGGTATCAGAGGGATTTTTATCCCGAACCCTCCCTCCCTTGCGGCTTCCCGGCGTTCTCCCGGCCCCGCCTCTCTCCCTCCTGCCCTAGCCTTTCCCGGCAGGTCCTCCCTCCCGGCGCAACTCTCCTCCCGGCGCTCCTCTCCTCTCCGGCCTGCACCCTCCCGGCGGTCGTCCCTCCCGCTACGCCTCCACCTCCCGACGCCCGCGGCTCCCGGCCCTCCCGTCGCACCGCCCTCCATCCTCCCGGCTGCCCTGCGCGCTCCATCCTCCCGGCTGCCCTGCGCGCTCCATCCTCCCGGCTGCCCTGCGCGCTCCCTTCCGGCGGCATCACCCGCGCGCCCCGCGGCTCCCCGACGGCGCTCCCTCCCCGCGGTTTCCCGCGGCTCCCGCCGCCTTCACCCGCGCGCCCCACCGGCGGCCTTCCGCTGCTCCCGGCGACCTCCCGCTGCTCCCGACGGCATCACCCGCGCGCCCCGCGGCTATCCGACGGCGCTCCCTCCCCGCGGTTTCCCGCGGCTCCCGCCGCCTTCACCCGCGCGCCCCGCCTGCGGCCTCCCGCTGCTCCCGGCGGCCTCCCGCTGCTCCCGGCGGCCTCCCGCATCTCCCTCTTCCAACGGAAGTATGCTTTGGATATATTGCAGGATGCTGGGCTGACTCAGGCCACTGCGGTCGATACTCCTCTGGAGCCTGGCGAACGGTCTCTTTATGCCTCCTCGGCTCCATACCTCCATCCCGAGCGGTACCGTCGATTGGTGGGCAAACTCAATTATCTCACCATGACTCGACCCGACATTTCCTGTGCGGTAGCCAAAGTGAGTCAATTTATGGAGCATCCCACCACATCTCAGTGGGATGCTGTCATCCGCATCGCCAAGTACATCAAACGGGATCCTGCCCGTGGTCTTCACTACTCCCAGCATCCTCATCAGCATATTGAGGCCTTTTGCGATGCTGATTACGCTGGCTGCCTTGCCACTCGGAAATCTACCTCTGGGTTCGCCATTTTCTTCGCAGGCAACCTCATTTCTTGGCGCAGCAAGAAACAGACGGTCGTCTCTCGATCCAGTGCCGAGTCTGAGTACCGTGCCATGGCCACCGTTACTACCGAGATCCTTTGGCTCCGGCAACTCCTCCAGGAGCTTGGCTTTCCTCAGCAGACTTCTGCTCACATATGGTGTGACAATCAGGCAGCCACTAAAATTGCTTCGAATCCCGTCTTCCATGAACGCACGAAGCATATTGAGGTGGACTGTCACTTTCTTCGCCACCACCTGGAGCACAACCATGTCAGCTTTAGCCACATTCCGACGGCAGACCAGCTTGCTGACATCTTCACCAAAGGCCTCCCTGGTGCTCGCCTTGCCTCGCTTAGTTCCAAGCTGGGGGTCCGCCACATCTGACACCCAGCTTGAGGGGGAGTAGTTATGGGTCTTGTGTGGTGTCTTCTTATTCTTTTTTGTGGGACTCGTTGTCCAAGCTGGGTTTGTCCAGCTTGAGGGGGAGTGTTAAACCCTCTTTTGTATTATTATGGGTATTTCCGAGTCCCACATCGGAATACTCCCTTGTACATTCCACTTTTTCATTCTATAAAAGAAGAGCCCCACCTCACCTTGAAGGTAAGTGGGTTTCTCCATTCTACAACTGTGATGCATCAGGTATTGGGCTGGGAACAGTGTTGATGCAGGGCGATCGAGTTGTTGCGTACGGGTCTCGGCAGTTGAGGCCACATGAGAGGAATTACCCGACGCATGATCTCGAGTTGGCAACAGTTGTACATGCGTTGCGCTGTTGGAGACATTATCTATTGAGGGAGCATTTTGTGGTTTTCACCGACCACAAAAGCCTCAAGTATATCTTTACTCAGCGTGACTTGAATCTGAGGCAGCGAAGCTGGGTCGAATACCTTCAGTCCTTCGATTTTGAGCTTGCCTATACACTGGTAAAGGTAATGCAGTAGCTGATGCACTAAGCAGGAAGACTCAGATACAAGCAGTGCAGGAGGCCAGTGGTGAGTGGGAGCTCATGGCTTTGTTCTCTGAAATGCATCTGGATGTGCATGACAGTCAGGGGCAGACTTATCTTTCCTCTTTAGCTGTGACTTCTACCCTCCTGGACAGAGTGAGGATGAGACAGCTATCTGATTCAGAAGGCCTAGTTCTACGGGAGTCAGTGGCAAGTGAGGACCCTCCTCTTGGGTGGACGATAGACGATGATGAGGTTTTGCGTTTCCATGGACGAGTGTGGGTTCTAGGGGATATACGCGAGGAGCTGATGCGAGGGTTTCATGCTTCAGCTTGGGCAGTTCATCCCGGGGTTACCAAGATGTACCGTGACTTGAGACGTCAGTACTGGTGGCCGAGTATGAAGAGAGATGTAGCTGGTTTTGTTACGAGGTGTTCCACCTGTCAGCAGGTGAAGGCGGAGCACCAGAGACCAGCTGGACTGTTACAGCAGTTACCCATTCCGGAGTGGAAATGGGACGATGTCGCGATGAATTTCGTGACTGGTTTGCCGAGGTCACCTCGTGGCAATGATGCCGTATGAGTCGTTGTGGACAGACTCACGAAGGTAGCTCACTTCTTGCCGATCAAGGAGACCTTCGGTGTTGACGAGCTCGGAAGGCTGTATATCCGAGAGATCGTACGTCTTCATGGGGTCCCTCGTTCTATCATTTCAGATAGGGACGCCCGCTTTACGTCTCGTTTTTGGCAGAGTTTTCAGAGGGGGATGGGTACACTGGTGCTTCTGAGCACATCATACCACCCTCAGACCGATGGCCAGTCAGAGCGGATGATACAGGTGCTAGAGGACATGCTGCGTGCATCTGTCCTAGACTTTGGGGGCTCTTGGGAGAAGCATATACCGTTCGTCGAATTTGCCTATAACAATAGCTTCCAGGCGACTATTGAGATGACACCATATGAGGCTTTATACGGTAGGCCGTGCCGATCACCTTTGTGCTGGATAGAGGCAAGTGAGACAGCTTTACTGGGGCCACAGCTCGTGCAGGAGACGTCTGAGCAGGGCCAGTTGATTCAGAGGCGGATGACTACCGCACAGTCTCGTCAGAAGTCATATGCTGATCGCCGCAGACGACCTTTGGAGTTCGTGGTCGGGGATCAGGTTTCTCTACGTGTTTCGCCGAGGCTGGGACACAAGCGGATCAGGAGACGGTAAACTTTCACCTCGGTATGTGGCGCCATTTGAGATTCTGGAGAGAGTCGGGCTGGTTGCTTATCGGTTGCGGTTACCGCAGCGGTACCGAGCCATGCACGACGTCTTCCACGTATCACAGTTGCGCCGCTATCATTCAGACTCGTCTCACGTCTTTCAGCCCGAGGAGGTTGAGCTGGAGGCAGATGCGTCCTTTGAGGAGCATCCGATGTGTATCGTTGACAGGAGCACGAAGGTTCTCCGAGGCCGGTCAGTTCCTCTCGTACGGGTGCTATGGCAGCATGGCCGAGTGCAGGACGAGACCTGAGAGCGGGAGGCCGACGTACGTGCTCAGTGGCCGGAGTTGTTCACGGCTATATCTTCACCACCCTTGGAAGGGCAATTCGGGGATGAATTGCTATAAGGGGGGAAGTTTGTAAGAACTCGATTCTTCTTTTTGAGGTACGAGTTTCTTCTTTTCTCCTTTCCTTTAAGTGTTTTTGAGAAAATAAGGAAAATGGGGAATAATCCTAAATTTTGGAAATACACGCCGTGTACTTTTCCACACGCCGTGTACTTCTGGCCGTGTTGGGATGAGTACACAGGGCGTGTAGCCTTGCCGGCGACAAAGGGTGTAGGAACCGACTACACGCCGTGTAATGGTCCTTTACACGCCGTGTAGTCAGTTGGCAGACCAAAATAGTAAGGCGGTGGAGCAGCCGCCAGCTGGGCGACAGTACACGCCGTGTACTCAGAAGTACATGCCGTGTACTCATGTCGGCAGGTGAACAGTGCCGCGCTGGCGGGAAGCCGCCAGAAGAACAGTTAAATGAAAGGAGTACACGCTGTGTACTTGGAAGTACACGCTGTGTACTTTGTTTTTTCGGCTCAAAACAGACAGTAGCCTCCTCATTTGGCAGAGGAGGCATTTGAGCCGTTTTGGAGCCAAAGGAGGAGGCCGGACCTTTGAAGATCCGCCGGGTGTTCGTCTGGAATCGGATTCCGCCTCGGACGATCTCGTTGGAATTGCACGGGTAAGCCCTCTCTTCTCCTAGCGTGTTTCTTATCAATTCTTCTCCTAACGTAAGTTATTTACGTTTGAATGGGTTTTGTTCTTCGTCAGATCTACGCCGTTCTTGGGCGTTTCTGGAGTCGGCGTTCGGGTATATCGTTCGTTGGCGTATAAGGTAGGTGGCTTGGTGTTTAGTTTTCCAACTGCTGTGTGTTTTGTGCGTTTTTGTGCCACGAACCCATGTTGGGGTGTCGTGTGGCTGAGACCGTTGCTATATTAAACACCTAGAATTGATTAGGTATTTAATTCTGATATTAAAATGCTAGTTGGGATCGGTGCTTGGATCCGGAACCTCCCCGGGGGTGTGTTCTATTGTTTAGCCGTTTGGCCAGGATACCTGAGGGTATGCCTTTAAAGTAGTAATTGTAGAATTGTCTTGAGATGAATTGCTTGTTTAGTGCTTGTTTCCATGTTGGGCATGACCCGTTTACCTGTTTAGCTTGAGGGCGCTGTTGTGATTAGCCTGAGGGCACTGAGCTATTTAGCCTGAGGGCAGTAGTTATTTCGGCCTGAGGGCAACTTCTTCCGTGCCTGAGGGCAGCTGATTCTGTGCCTGAGGGCGACACTACCTACGCCTGAGGGCAAACTCTGTTATGCCTGAGGGCAGATTCTTGTGTTGGATACTCTTTACCTGAGGGTAGGAGTTTACATGTCCGAGGACATTAACTGTTTATTTAGAATATTCACTGTGGTGGTATTTTAAATTAAATGAATTAAATGGATAATAAAATGACAATATAACTGGTAATTAGTTACTTTTGAGTACTGCTTACTTTATTACTTTTTACTACTGCACACTGTCGTTGCATGCTTACACGCAGTTGGGCACGGGCCTTTGGTGGGTGCCTACTGAGATATATTTCTCACACCCTGTTTGGGTCATGCTTTTCGGCCCAAACAGATTACGTTTCTGCAGGTGTGGATAGGGGCAAGAGTCTCTACACAGGTACTTGACTGTTGCTGCTGAGGAGTAGGAGGGCATGGGACCGAGCCTAGGCTCGCGATGCCGCTGCCAGCTGTTTTGCTTTGTTTGCTGTACTCTGTTTTTGTTGTACTGTATTGATGTATAACATGTTCTGGCTGTTTTCTTAGAACTTGAGACATGTAGCATCATCGTTTATATACTGTTGGTTATATCCACTGCTGTTGTTTATTTCTGTTGTGTATGGTTTACTGCTTCCGCTGTTTGTTGTATGTTTTATTTTGTATTTCGCTGCGCTACACTTTGACAAATGAGGGCATAATTTCCCCACTATCAGACCTGGGCCCTCGCTGCTAGTCGGCAGCATCTGGCGTTTGGGGAAATGCGCTTGAGCTCACGTGGCGAACCGGGTTCGGGGCACCCGTTGAGTGGCACCCGGTCCGGGACGTTACAACGCTATGTAATTCCGGCCTTTGTGCCTCTGGGCTTCCGGGTAATTAAGGGTTTGTAATGGTCCGTGCCTTCCCGGCCCGTTACTTTTCCGTTTGGGCAGTTGGAGGTGTTCAGAGGAGGTCTAGAGGGCTCGGTGGAGTACTGCAGGTGGTGCTTCACGACGTGAACCAAATTTACGTCGTGAGATGGTGATTCGCTGCTTGTGTTGCTGGCGAATTCACTGCTTGTGTTCGGTTGAGGTGTGCAGCGTGAAACAGATTCACGCCGTGAAAGTCGAATTCATGATGTGTAATAAATAAAGGCTGAGGCGACGCGAATTTCGACGAAAACCCGAGATATGGGGATTTCACGCCTTGTACGTGGTTCACGACTTGTAATCCTCGGGACCTTGTGTAATTCACGTTGGGAATGGGTTACACGACGTGAAAGTTTTGGGTTCCAGGTTATTTTACAACCCTTTCGGCTAAACTCCACTGCTTTCGTTCTGACAATGGCCGTGAATATTTATCTAGACCCTTCCAGTCTTTTCTCAATGAACATGGTGTTATCCATCAGACCTCTTATCTTGTCACACCCCAACAAAATGGTGTTGCTGAACGGAAAAACCGCAATCTGTTAGAAGTTGCTCGAGTACTTTTATTTCAGAAAAAGTTCCAACCACTTTTTGGGGCGATGCCATTCTCACAACAACCTATATTATCAACATACTTCCCTCATCTGTTCTTCAGGGGGAGACACCCTTCTATTCCTTATTTCCAACAACCCTTCATTCCCTACCCCTCCACATTTTTGGCTGTGTGTGTTATGTTCGGGATTATCGCCCCTCGATTACCTAGTTTGATGCACGTGCTCTAAAATGCACCTTTCTTGGCTATTCCCGCACCCAGCGCGGATATTGATGTTTCTCTCCAGATTTGCTTCGCTATGTTGTATCTGCTGATGTTTCCTTTGTCAAATCATCAGTTCTTTCTATTCCCGAGTTCCCACCACTATTTATTCTTCCTGATTCTGACATTATTTTGCCATATTCTCTCGATACATCACTACCTCTTTCTCTTCATGGTGATATTGTTGGATCATGATTTGGCTAGATATATACTCGCCTGAAAGAATCCGGATCTTCTTTTCAGGTACGTTTTTCTTTTTTTGGTGTTTTTGAGGAATATGAGGAGGTTCTGGAATTTTTTGAAGTACACGCCGTGTACTTTATGAGTACACTCCGTGTACTTTATGAGTACACGCCGTGTACTTTATGAGTACACGCCGTGTACTCGGTTACCGCGGGTAGCCGTGTGCTGTCCGTGTAGCGGCCTTGCACACGGCCATGTGTGGTGACCTGGAGGCCGCCTAAAGCGGGGCTCGGTAAGGGCAAGTACACGCCGTGTACTTTTTTTTTCATTAAACACACCAGGGTCGCGTGTCATGACCCCCTCCCACCAAAGATGCCCCTCCTGAGCTGACAATGGTGAAAGGGAGATAATGCCCCTCGAGTCCCGCCCCTAGTAGGCCCCGGAGTGGCGACTAGCATCAAGGGTATGAGTTTTCACAAATATGGGGGTATTACCCTTTTTATTATTTAAGATCGGGAAATAGGATGAGTCAAACGCCAAAGAAAAAGGAACAAGTAAATGAAAATAAACCCAAAACCAAACCCATATGCATGTTTTATACAATACTGAAACAAAAGTACAAGTACAAGAAAAGCTCCAAAGTACGATACCAAAAAAAAAACAAAAACTGCAACCAGCAAAACTTCAACGCCTAACTAGCAAGGTCCCGCACGGTCCCTGAAGTCCTCCTGAAAACCTGAAAGTAAACGTAGGGTGAGCATACAAGTATACTCAGTAGGGAAACCAAAAGCTCTCGTGCACAGGTGGAGAGACATCCTAATGCCCCGTGAGAAAACAGAAGGAACCAAAGCCTAGCAAGGAATCTATCTACCCAACCTTACAAGCCACACTCACCAAATATCGCAAGTCAATAGAGTAGTATAATAATATTATCAAAGTATGGGTACCCCGCACCACCTTCCCACTGAATACTGCTCAAGCCCTCACGCCTAACGCTCTGATGCTTCCCCCTCTTCTTGAATTAGTGCCGCAACCTGGCCATACGAAGCTCGAGCTAGTGCCGCAGCCTGGCCATACGAAGCTCATGGTATCCCGCCGACACTCAATCCTCGGTCATCATAGTATCCCGCCGACACTCAATCCTCGGTCATCATAGTATCCCGCCGACACTCAATCCTCGACCATAACCACATATTATCCAGAAGACACCTGAGAACCACATCACATCTCATCCCGAAGACACCTGGGAACATATCACATCCTCATCCCGAAGACTCTTGGGAAACATCTGTCGTAACCTGCCCGAAGGATCTTGGGCTATAGAACCTGGAAGAGGGAGCATAGGGAAGCACAGTAACCAACCATCCTTTAGATGTTTGAGAATCTCACCACCCGTCCCACGGGTGTTCGGCACGTAGTGCTCAACATGGGTGGGGTGCGTAAAGAAACATAAAAGGTACAGATTTATATAATTATATCAACCACTCAACCCATCCTAAGACTTCTACACAAAAAGATCTGAGCACATGCCTCGACATTGCTACCTCGAAGGTATGCACCCTATAAACAGCCCCAAACCCCATTAAGCTTTTCATGTTTCAACAGTTTTAGTTTATCAGTTCCTTAACTACCGAGCAACTAACAACAACCAAACCAGATCAATCGTTCGTAAAACATATCCCTGCCAACCACAAATAAAGTTAGGGAAAACACAAGCAACACAAAACAATTTTCTTTTATCAGCCAATCGATTCCATTGATTTTCCGTATTTAATCAACTACTAAGCCCCACAATTCATTAGTTAACTCTTCCACTTTTATTCATATGCACAACCCATCACTACAGCCCTGCTGCCAACCACCATAACCACAAACACATTGGAAACAATACCCGTACCACATCATCATCCCTTCGATACTATTTACCGCAGCTCCGCTGCCCATCACAACCATATCATACACACCAACCCGCAACCAAGCCAACCGCAGCCCCACTGCTCACCCGTTCCACAACAACCCACGAAACACCCCCTTCACATAATTAAACCCCAACCCGCACCCACAAAACTCATTCTTTCATTTAGTTTAATCGTGGTGATCATACAAGGGTTCCAGGTATTCATTTAATCAGCCAACTTTACATGATTAACCAATTTCCACATTCTATGAAACTCCATCCACAAAACAATCCAGAAAAACAGGGCAACATTTAATTGCGCAAGCAAAGACCCCCAACGATTGTGATTTTCAGTAGGCATAAGCCTATTCAATTCACAACATAATCAAAGGATAAGCATTGATGGAAATAAAACAACAATATCAACAAAATTTCCCCAAACCCGTTCTTTAACCAGTTATTATCTTTATTTACTGGTTCAACCGTATCTCACGAAAACAAGAGGATACCCACCCCGCATGATGCACAAAAGAGAGAGACGAAGGTAAGATCCCTACTTGAACAGGTTTTGATGTCCTTCTGCGAGAACAACCACCACGAGGATTTCGATCACTTCTCCCGACGTCTACGTCCTCCCGTGGATGCTGCGGCACAACCGCACTAACAACCAAGAGAGACTCCATTAAGGTTTAAGGTGTCACTTGTCATAGCATGGTGAGGAACAAAAAGAGGAGATCGAGGAAGAAATAAGAACGGGGTAGAATGTACCATTAAGATGACGTTCGTCAAAGAGCGTCGTTCCCGTCAAATATCAACAATCTCCTCGGTAGGAAATTGCGAAGAGGAAGTCGAAGAAGAGGGAATGGAACGAGGTGCACGATGTTCGTCTCGTCGACACGATCCCGCAACCACCGACAGATCGACAATCGGAGTCCAGATAAAGAAGATAGGAGGAAGGCTTCTGGGTCATCCGGGAGCGTCGCCGTGCGGAGAAGAGGGCTCCGTAAATAACACGTGACCCTCTCTTATATAGGAAACGAAAAGGTAAAACGGTACGCAACGCGTATTAATGAATACATGACGTGACCGTACAATTGTTACGCTGTTTGACTGGTCAACACACGACACGTCACGCAGTCTCCATGCGTTTAATGATAATAATAACATCAATTAATAATAGGTGTTTTATTGACCTGAGATACGAACCATAATTTAATATCCAACATTAGATTTGAATTGATCGTATTAATGAAAGGATCACATCGCCACTGACGAGAAGTCAATCGGATGTCGCACGCGGGAGTTATGACGGGTCGAAGATTTAATAATAATATTAAATCTATTAATTCACGAGCGTCTCGTGTACCCGATCCGAAAACCTGAAAAAGACATCCAATATTGGACTCATAATTTCCGTCTCGAAGTCAGGGTCGCACTGCCGTTGACGGTTCGTAAAACCGAGGTCGCACGAAGAAGTTATGGACTAAACATGGTTTTCCCAACAAAATTAATAATTACATTATTATATTATTATTATTTTATTTAACCATTTTTTTTCTTCAAAACAAAAACCCACGCTCAACCTATTTCAAGGTTTTAAATGTGCAGCGCATTATCTCCTATAATTGGCTCCTTTATCATTTATTTCCTTATTTTTTTTAATCATCATTATTTTTAATTTCCTCTCTCCAATCTTCCATCTTCTTAAAGTTTCTCACGCTCCAACCCCAAAGTAGCGCCTCCCCTTCTATTCCATACCCAACACGCCCCATTTTAAACCTTTATCATTATATATTTTTTTTAACACAATTATCATAAATAATAACATCTCTCATCTATCCTCATATCTCAAATCTCATTACATTGAATTCAAAATTTAAATCTCATTAAATCTTTATTAACGGATCTTTCAGAATTTAAGCCAACATTATTGTTATAATTATTTAGTATAATAATAATAACAAATCCCCAATTAAAATTTATTAACTCGTCACCAATTAATATTAATAATAATTATTATTATTGACGTTCGCCGCGTTGACCATGTCCGACCACCATTACGTCAACGCCGAGCAGCCTCCCATTACATGTCCATTACACAGATAATTTATTATTTATTAAAATTTAAATAAATCAAAAAGAAACCATGCACCTCCCCTCATTGAATTAAATACATTCAATTTTATTTCTTTTATTTCACAATGATTAAATTAAAATCATTTAATCTAATTAACACCAAAAATTTCACGCCACCATTATCAATTATTATTATCAAAAATTATTATTATAACAAGCGTCGTGTTTGACCACATCAAATTTTTACAAAGTAATGGATCGGAGAGGTCCGGGCCATTACATCGCGTCTGACGGACAGAACCTTCTTCTTCTAGGTCTGGTTCGTCCGAGAGAACCCGTACGGTCGCGAATCTTCTCCGAGCCCCCGAGCAAGCATCCGACCTCCGATTCGACCGCCGTCGATTGCGTTGGGATCGCCTCGGTAAACTCTTCCTTCTTCTAGAGCTTCGTTTCCTGATTCTTCCTCTTTCAAGAGTTATCTTCGGTTGAGCGTTTTTGACGTTTTTGTAGATCTACGATGTTCTTGGGCGATTCAAGGCTTGAGGTTCACTTATATCGATCTCCCAACACCGAGGTAGGTGGTTTTTGCCTTTCCGTTGAAAGTCTTTGAGTTATATGTGCAATTTCGTCAAATACCCATGAACGGGGTATTGCGTGTTTACTGTTTTAATCCTGTTAATTGCCTGCTATGCTGGTATGCGTGAGTAGAGGTTAATTGGATGTGAATAGGGTTGATTGCTATGCTTTGGAAGTGGTTGCCCATGCATGTTCTGTTTACGACCGTTTGGTCCTGCCGTGCCTGTTAGGCTTCCTAGATGTTTTCCCATGCCTAGTACTGTTGGATGGAGTGAATATTTGATCTGACATGCTTGATATGCTGTAGACTGTTTAGCCAAGTAATTTTTGAGGTTTACTTTGACCGTATTGCATTGCTATGCTCGTTTGACTTACACAAGGCCGTGAGAACCTGGTGTAGTAGACTATAAGGGGAATTGACCATGTGAGCTTCCTCAGAGAGTCTTTAAATCACTTTTGACTATAAGGGGAATTGACCGTGTGAGCTTCCTCAGAGAGTTTGATCACCTTTGACTATAAGGGGAATTGATCGTGAGTGCTTCCTCAGAGAGTCTTTGTTATATCCTTACAATTGAACCAGAAGGGATAGGCTGTGTGTACTTCCCAGAGGGTTATCTGCTTTGATTAGCTGCTTGCTTGATATGTGGAATTGAGTGGTTAAATTGTAGGAATGTTTACTGCTGAGTACTTCCTTGTTTACTGCTCTTTTACTTATTGCCTGCCGTATATACTCACTGATTGTTAGGCACAGATCTTTTGGTGGTTGCCTACTGGGATTAGTCTCACACCCTATTTGGGTCATGCTTTTGGGCCACCATGAGTGCTTCCTCAGAGAGTCTTTGTTATATCCTTATAATTGAACCAGAAGGGATAGGGTGTGTGTAATTCCCAGAGGGTTACCTGCTTTGATTAGCTGGTTGCTTGATATGTGGAATTGAATGCTTAAATTGTAGGAATGTTTACTGCCGAGTACTTCCTTGTTTACTGCTTTTTTACTTATCGCCTGCTGGATATACTCAGTGACTGTTAGACACAGATCTTTTGGTGGTTGTCTACTGAGATTAGTCTCACACCCTGTTTGAGTCATGCTTTTGGGCCCAAACAGATTATATTGCTGCAGGTATAGATAAGGGCAAATGCCCTTCTACTTCAGGTACTTGACTGCTTTGGAGCTGAAGAGCATTGGACCAAGCGAAGGCTTGCGATGCTGATGAGTTGTTTACTTGTTTTTCTTTTGTCCTTGGGTTTAGTACTGTTGTATTCCAGCATTGTGGTTTGTTTGGCTGCTTTCCTAGACATATGTATCATGCATCATATATATATATGTGCTCCAGTTGTTTCTTTATCAGTCTTCCGCTGTTTACCGTTGTGTGTTATTATTATTGATTCCGCTATTGCCATTTGTTTTACTCCCGCTGTGTTACTCTGCCAATGAGGGTATAGTTTCCCCACTATCATACCTAAGGCCCTCACTGCTAGTCGGCATCATCTGGTGTTCGGGGAAATTTGTTTGAGGCCATGTGACCAACCTGGTACGGGGCGCCTCTGGGTGGCTTCCGGAACCGGGATGTTACAAAGTGGTATCAGAGGAAATTCTTTTCTTCTTGACTTACTGTTTGGAGCCTATAGCCAGAGATAGGACGAAATAGGTACTTGGTAATAAGCTGTTCCCGGGAGTAGCTAACCCGTGTACAGGGAAAAACCAATCTACCTCGTTTAATGCAATTTTTCTGGTTTTGCAATTTTACAGTTGATTTGATTTCACCGTTGGGTGATTCACATGTTTTGTGCTGTTATTGTTGATGATATTGAGGTTCTATTTCTGTTGCAATCCGATGAGACGAGGGTATGCCATCTCATGCATTATATAGGCATTTGCTAGAAATCAAAAGTCATGCATTCTTGTTATGCCATTCAGAGTGCATTAGCGATTGCATGTTGTTGTGATAGATGTTGTGCTAGATATGCATGCTGTTGGGATAGATGCTTTGATAGAAAACCTATTGTTTGATAGGGTATTGCTTTGTGAAAGGTCTTGTTTGAATGAACGCCAAACTTTGGTTCTTGAGGTGTTATGGGCTCTCATGAATCAGAATTTGGTGGATCATTGACTTATTTTTCTTGGATATGATATGTATAAGATGCCAAACTTTGATTCACGGGGAGTATGGGCCCTCACGGATCGGAATTTGACACTTTAAATGTTCATTTCAGTGTTTTTCTGGGTTCCGGAGTAGTTTCTGAGGCTTACTGTCCGGAAAAACCCAGAATACACGGCGTGTAATGTGGAATACACGCCCTGTGTTCTTCTGTTCGGGAATAAACCATTTTTCTTAAGTACACACCGTGTACCGTATGTACACGCTGTGTAGTCTCTAATCTTGTCTCAGGCTGTGTGAGCAGGGACACGGGGTTTGGAAATCTTTGGTAGGACACGCCGTGTACCCTATGTACACGCCGTGTTGTAGAACCATGTAACCGGCCGTGTCATTAACAACACGGGTCGGTTGAGTCCTTTTTAATACACGCCGTGTCCGTCTGGAACACGTCGTGTAGTTTAACCTGTATACCCAGCTGTGTAACGAACAACACGGGTCAGCAAAATCTTCCTAGTACACACCATGTCCATCTGAAACACGCCGTGTAGTGTGAACCGTGTAGTGTGAACCGTGTATTCGGCCGTGTCTCTAACAATACGGGTCGGTGAAGCTCGTCTAGTACATGCCGTGTTTGGGACGAACACGCCGTGTAGTCTTCTTGTAGGAGAACCGTGTGGCTTAGCCATGTGTTTGGGGTGTTACACGACCAGTGGTGGCAGGAATACACGCCCATGTGAAAGGCTTAAGGGAACACGCTGTGTAGGTTTTATACAGGCCGTGTAGTCATGTTTTAGCAAACTTAAAAGCTTTCCTTCTTTTGTTCCCTTCTTACACTTCTAAGTTTCAGTCCCTGTAAATCTTTATCTAAGGTGTGCGCTCGACCTTGTAGAGTCATGCCACCGAGACGTTCTCCGGTTGTACGTTAGTTACAGGGCGGTGATCAGACATCGGATATGGCCGATCAGGGACTGCCGACAGATCTTCTAGTTGTGCCAGTCTTGGCACCAGCAGTTATACCTGACACAGGTGCCGATGCACAGTTCAGGGAGGACTTTCTAAGGATGATGCAGACCTTTCAGGGAGCGCCGCCTCCTGCCCTGTCGATGGCAGAATTGACGTGGGTCTTTCAGCAGCAGCATCCTCCCACTTTCTCAGGGGATGGAGGACCCCAGACTGCAGAGTCATGGCTAGAAGCCACGTTGACGATCTTCGAGCATCTGGAGATGCCTCCAGAGAGGAGGGTCAAGCTCGTTGCCTACATGCTTCGAGACTCCGTCAAGAGGTGGTGGGATGTGATCTCACAGGCGGGACGCCAGCAGAATATGGCTTGAGATGAGTTCCAGCGCACCTTCTACGATTACTTCTATCCGGAGACCTTGAGGGCCGATCGAGCTCGAGAGTTCATAAGTCTGGAGCAGGGTACTCTTTCTGTTATGGAGTATTCTTCTCGCTTCACCGAGATACAGCGCTTTACACCCTTTCTAGGGGGAGATGAGTTGGTCCTTGCATGGAAGTTTGAGGATGGTCTCAGGCAAGATATCTGATCCTAGGTGAACATCTTCAGGTTGACTTCGATATCCTCTATAGTCAACCAGGCGCTGATCACAGAGCGTAATCTGAGGGATTCTGGAGCTGTGGGCTAGGGCGGTTCAGCATCCAGGGTTAGTGCTTCGCCGACCGATAGCAGGAAGCGCCACACGGAGACTGCACAAGTAGATCCGAGTAGGCGGGATACATCTTCTAGTAGTCAGGTGGTGTGCTACCACTGCGGGAAGAGCGGACATACGAGACCACATTGCCCGAGAGACTCAGTAGAGTGTCGATCTTGCGGCATGATGAGTCATCTTCAGCGCTTCTGTCAGATCTTCTCACCAGCAGTTGGTGACAGGGGTTCTTCTATAACTTCGCGTTCGGGGGCAGCACCACCAGTTTCTCCTCAGTCAGGGAACTAGAGTTCTTCCGGCTGTTCAGGCCGAGGTGGAAGTCGTGGTCGTGGTAGTCAGTCGCCAGACTTCCAGCGACAACAGGGTGGATCAGCTCAGAGTGGTCAGACATGGTCACAGGACTGCGGTGTAGGTCAGACTTTTGCAGTGGAGCAGACCCAGCAGGAGGAGGATCTTGGACCCTCTACAGTTTGAGGTACGATTCTAGTTGTCTCAGTTTTATCTTCTGCTCTTTTCGATACAGGGGCTTCCCATAGCTTTATATTTGTTGCTGTTGTGGAGAGCCTTGGGTTCTGTATCATTTCTTCCGCCGGTATCTTGACACTAGACACTCCGTTGGGGACTAGAACGACTAGTGTACGTCAGTGCAAGGAGTGCCCTCTAGAGGTTGTTGGGTGTCACTTCTTATGAGACCTCTATGTCCTAGAGATGACAGACTATGACGTCATTCTCGGAATGGACTGGTTAGTTCCCTTCCTGACAGTCGTCGATTGCTATCACCGCAGAGTGAGCTTCACATCACCAGATGACGAATCGTTTCTTCATAAGGGCGAATGAGATGTCCAGGCGAGCAGAGCGGGACCCGAGCATCATGGGTTAGGAGTTACAGCCCTGATTGCTAGTCTATATCTGGATGACCAGGGGACTTCGCAGATGGACTTTCCTCCGGTGGTGGATCGTTTCAGAGATGTCTTTCCAGAGGACTTTTCGGGTTTGTCTCCGGAGCACGAGGTAGACTTTTCTATTGAGCTTGTGCCAGGAGTGGCACCGGTGTCCATTCCTCCTTATAGGATGGCTACACCAGAGTTACAGGAGCTCAAGAAGCAGTTGGAGGAGTTGCAGACAAAGGGTTTCATCCGGCCCAGTACTTCTCCTTGGGGTTCGCCTGTCCTTTTTGCGAAAAAGGCGGACGGTACCCTCAGACTTTGTGTGGATTATCGGAAGTTGAACCAGTTGACGGTCAAGAACCGATATCCCTTGCCGAGAATTGATGATCTCTTTGACCAACTTTGAGGAGCTTGGGTGTTCTCGAAGATTGACTTGAGGTCCGGTTACCATCAGTTGCGTGTTAGACCATCAGATATACCTCCTACAGCCTTCTGGAGCAGGTATGGTCTATATGAGTATGTGGTTATGCCGTTCGGTCTCATGAACGCGCCTGTAGTTTTCATGGCACTGATGAACCGAGTGTTCCATCCATACCTGGATTCTTTCGTGGTTGTCTTCGTAGACGATATCTTGGTGTACTCTCACACTCGACACGACCATGCCACCAATCTTGAGATTGTTCTGAGTACACTGAGAGAGCATCAGTTATATGCTAAGCTCTCAAAATGCCACTTTTGGATGAACCTGATTTAGTTCTTAGGTCATGTTATCTCTGAGATAGGAGTATCAGTAGACCTAGAGAAAGTGAGAGCAGTAGTTTCCTGGGAGCAACCGAAGAACGTCTTTGAGGTATGGAGTTTTCTAGGGCTGGTTGGATACTACAGACGTTTCATACAAGACTTTTCACGTTTAGCAGCACCACTGACGGGCCTGACTACGGAGGGTGCAAAGTTCCTGTGGTCAGATTCTTGTGAGTCAGCCTTTCAGGAGTTGAAAGGGAGGTTGACTTCAGCACCGATACCAGTTTTTCAGAGCCAGGCAAGAGGTATACTGTGTATTGTGATGCATCAGGTATCGGGTTGGGAGCTGTGCTTATGCAGGGGGGAGTCGTTGCGTGCGGGTCTCGGCAGTTGAGGCCACATGAGAGAATTACCCGACGCACGATCTGGAGTTGGCTGTTGTTGTTCATGCTTTACGCTGTTGGAGACATTATCTTCTGAGAGAGCTTTTTGTGGTTTTCATCGACCACAAAAGTCTCAAGTATATATTCACTCAGCGTGACCTGAATTTGAGACAGCGAAGGTGGGTTGAGTACCTTCAGTCCTTTGACTTTGAGCTTGCCTATATGCCGAGGAAAGGCAACGCAGTGGCTGATGTGTTGAGCAGGACTCAGATACAGACAGTTCAGGAGGCCAGCAGTGATTGGCAGCTTATGACTCTGTTCTCTGAGATGCATTTGGAGGTGCACGACAGACAATGACAGACTTTTCTTTCTTCTGTAGCTGTTACCTCTACTCTGCTTGATCGAGTGCGAATGAGGCAACTATCAGTTTCAGAGGGCCTAGTCCTACGGGAAAGCGTGTCAGGAGATGACCCTATTCCTGGATGGACCATAGGCGAGGATGAGATCTTGCGCTTCCAGGGGCGCGTATGGGTGCCGACAGACATACGTGAGGAGCTGATGCGGGACTTTCATTCCTCAGTTTGGGCAGTTCATCCTGGTGTCACCAAGATGTATCGTGATCTACACCGTCAGTATTGGTGGCCAGGTATGAAGAGAGATGTTGTTGGTTTCGTTATGAAGTGTTCCACCTGTCAGCAGGTGAAGGCGGAACATCAGCGATCAGTAGGGCTTTTGCAGCAGTTACCTATTCCCGAGTGGAAGTGGAATGATGTCGCGATGGATTTCGTGACAGGGTTGCCGAGGTCGCCTCGAGGGAATGATGCAGTTTGGGTTGTCATTGACAGACTCATGAAGGTTGCTCACTTCTTACCGATTAAGGAGACCTTCATTGTTGATGAGCTGGGAAGGTTGTACATCCGAGAGATTGTACGTCTACATGGGGTTCCACACTCCATTGTTTCAGACAGGGACGCTCGTTTTACTTCTCAGGTTTGGCAGGGGCTTCAGAAGGCTTTGGGTACACAGGTGCTTTTGAGTACAGTTTACCACCCCCAGACACATGGCCAGTCCGAGCGTACGATTCAGGTGTTTGAGGACATGCTTCGAGCATGCATTCTAGATTTTGGAGGTTCTTGAGAGAAGCACATACCTCTTGTGGAGTTTGCCTACAACAATAGTTTTCAAGCAACTATTCAGATGACACCTTATGAGGCTTTGTACGGTAGGCCATGCCGATCACCCTTATGTTGGCTGGAGGCAGGAGAGACTGCTATGTTGGGACCTCGTCTTGTCCAGGAGACCACAAAGCATATAGAGTTAATTTGGAAGAGGATGACTATTGCACAGTCTCGACAGAAGTCGTATGCTAATCGACGGAGACGACCTCTGGAGTTCGAGGTCGGGGATCAGGTTTTTCTACGTGTCACACCGAGGTTGGGACACAGGAGGTTGAGGAGGCGGGGTAAGCTTTCGCCGAGGTACGTCGGACCGTTTGAGGTGTTGGAGAGAGTTGGGCCAGTTGCCTATCGGTTGCAGTTACCTCAGAGGTACCGGGCTATGCATTACATTTTCCACGTTTCTCAGCTTCGGCGTTACTTTTCAGACTCGTCTCATGCCTTCCAACCCTAGGAAGTCGAGTTGGAGGTGGATGCATCTTTTGAGGAGCATCCTATCCGGATTGTTGATCGAAGTACGAAGGTTTTCCGTGACCGGTCTGTTCCTCTGGTACGAGTGCTATGACAACATGGGCGAGTACAAGACGAGATTTGGGAGAGGGAGGCCAATGTACGATCGCAGTGGCCGAAGTTGTTCGGGGTTTCTTCTTCTACACGACCTTGCTAGGGAAATTCGGGGACGAATTTCTTTAAGGTGGGAAGTTTGTACGAACCCGAATCTTTTTTTCAGGCATGTTTTTCTTTTTCTGGTGTTTTTGAGGAAAATGAGGAGTTTCTGAAAATTTTTGAGGTACACGCCGTGTACTCGGTTACCACGGGTGCCGTGTGCTGGCCGTGTAGCGGCCTTGCACACGGCCAGGTGTGGTGACCTGGAGGCCGCCTAAAGCGGGGCTTGGTAAGGGCAAGTACACGCCGTGTACTTCAAAAGTACACGCCGTGTACATTCTTTTTTTTAATTAAACGCACTGGGATCGCTTTTGACGGGCAGAACCGTCTTCTTCTAGGTCTGGTTCGTCCGAGAGAACCCGTACGGCCGCGAATCTTCTCTAAGCCCCCGAGCGAGCATCCGACCTCCAATTCGACCGCCATCGATTGCGTTGGGATCGCCTCGGTAAGCTTTTCCTTCTTCTAGAGCTTCGTTTCCTGATTCTTCCTCTTTCAAGAGTTATCTTCGGTTGAACGTTTTAGACTTTTTTATAGATCTACGGTGTTCTTGGGCGATTCAAGGCTTGAGGTTCACTTATATCGATCTCCCAACACCGAGGTAGGTGGTTTTTGCCTTTCCGTTGAAAGTCTTTGAGTTATATGTGCAATTTCGTCGAATACCCCTGAACGAGGTATTGCGTGTTTACCATTTTAATCCTGTTAATTGTCTGCTATTCCGGTATGCGTGAGTAGAGGTTAATTGGATGTGAATATGGTTGATTGCTATGCTTTGGAAGTGGTTGCCCATGCATGTTCTGTTTACGACCGTTTGGTCCTGCCCTGCCTGTTAGGCTTCCTAGATGTTTTCCCATGCCTAGTACTGTAGGATGGAGTGAATATTTGATCTGATATGCTTGATATGCTGTAGACTGTTTAGCCAAGTAGTTCTTGAGGTTTACTTTGGCCGTATTGCATTGCTATGCTCGTTTGACTTACACAGGGCCGTGAGAACCTGGTGTAGTAGACTATAAAAGGAATTGACCATGTGAGCTTCCTCAGAGAGTCTTTAAATAACTTTTGACTATAAGGGGAATTGACCGTGTGAGCTTCCTCAGAGAGTCTTTGATCACCTTTGACTATAAGGGGAATTGACCGTGAGTGCTTCCTCAGAGAGTTTTTGTTATATCCTTATAATTGAACCAGAAGGGATAGGCTGTGTGTACTTCCCAGAGGGTTACCTGCTTTGATTAGCTGCTTGCTTGATATGTGGAATTGAATGCTTAAATTGTAGGAATGTTTACTGCTGAGTACTTCCTTGTTTACTGCTCTTTTACTTATTGCCTGCCATATATACTCACTGACTGTTAGGCACAAAACTTTTGGTGGTTGCCTTTTGGGATTAGTCTCACACCCTGTTTGGGTCATGCTTTTGGGCCACCGTGAGTGCTTTCTCAGAGAGTCTTTGTTATATCCTTATAATTGAACCAGAAGGGATAGGCTGTGTGTATTTTCCAGAGGGTTACCTGCTTTGATTAGCTGATTGCTTGATATGTGGAATTGAATGCTTAAATTGTAGGAATGTTTACTGCCGAGTACTTCCTTGTTTACTGCTCTTTTACTTATTGTCTGCTGTATATACTCAGTGACTGTTAGACACAGATCTTTTGGTGGTTGCCTACTGGGATTAGTCTTACACCCTGTTTGAGTCTTGCTTTTGGGCCCAAACAGATTATATTGTTGCGGGTATAGATAAGGGGAAACGCCCTTCTACTTCAGGTACTTGACTGCTTTGGAGCTGGAGAGAATGAGACCAAGCGGAGGCTTGCGATGCTGAGGAGTTGTTTATTTGCTTTTCTTTTGTACTTGGGTTTAGTACTGTTGTATTCCAGCATTGTGGTTTGTTTGACTGCTTTCC
Organism: Viscum album; assembly: GCA_963277665.1. NCBI lineage: Eukaryota > Viridiplantae > Streptophyta > Magnoliopsida > Santalales > Viscaceae > Viscum > Viscum album. Next base: position 371,105,574 of record OY728146.1, read on the forward strand.
TAGGCATATGTATTATGCATCATATATATATATGTGCTCCAGTTGTTTCTTTATCAGTCTTCCGCTGTTTACCGTTGTGTGTTATTATTATTGCTTCCTCTATTGCCATTTGTTTTACTCCCGCTATGTTACTCTGCTAATGAGGGCATGGTTTCCCCACTATCACACCCAAGACCATCGCTGCTAGTCGGCAGCCTCTGGCGTTCAGGGAAATGTGCTTGAGACCATGTGACCAACATAATTTTTCTATCTCAAAGGAAGTATGTTCTTGATCTTCTGCACGAGACTGGAATAACTCAATCTGACTCAGTTGACTCAGCCCTCGGACTTGGAGAAAGATCACTACATTCTGATAGTGATATGTTTTCATCACCCGACAGATACAAAAGACTTGTTGGGAAGCTCAACTACTTGACAATGACTCAATTCGATATTGTTTGTGCAGTTAGCAAAGTGAGTCAATTTATGAAATCTCCAACAAAAACGTAGTAGGAGGCTGTTCTTCGCATTGTTAGATATGTGAAAAAGGAACCAGGTTTAGGTCTTTTATATGCTGATAATAGGCATATAGACATTGAGGCATTTTGTGATGCAGATTATGCTGGATGTCTCTCTTCTAAGAGATCTACGTCTGGTTTTGCAGTTTTTGTTGGAGGAAATCTGATTTCATGGCGAAGCAAAAAACAAACCATTATCTCCCGCTCAAGTGCAAAGTTGGAATATCGTGCTATGACATATGTGATTGTAGAGATTATTTGGGCACAACAAATTCTTCACGAGATTGAGTATATGACCAAGAAACCAGCACATATCCGGCGTGACAATCAAACTGCTATCAAGATCACTACAAATCCAATCTTTCATGAGCGGACAATGCATATTGAAGTTGATTGTTATTTCGTTTGAGAAAACTTTGAAAAGAAGAAGATCGCCTTTGGGCACGTTCACACCTCTGATCAACTTGTCGTTGTTCTCACAAAAGGAGTGTCTGGACCACTAATCCAATTTTTGTGTAACAAGCTGGGCATGATAAATATACATGTCCCAGTTTGAGGGGGAGTGTTGTGCTTTGTTTTTTGTTTTATTATGCATTCAAGTTAGGAGGACCTTTCCATTTCTACATGGATCACTTACATTCTGGAGGACCTTTTAGGTCTAGTGTTTTAGAGAATTAGGACAAACTCTTACATAAACAATTCACATGACTTTAAATGAGCATTTCTCCCACTTAACCCAACTTTTCTTTTTCACATTAATATATCATAATCATTCATATGAAATCCATTCTAGATATAACTCATTCAACATCATTTTTTATAACCTGGGAAAAAAGGAAACATAAGGGTGAACTCAGATGCTCACTAAGAGTAAACATAAACATTGACAATTGAATGTCATAAATGAGAACAAGAGTGCATAAGGGTATGATGACATAATCAAAGTTGCATGAGCGGATCATAAAAGAACTCACACCCATTGAAACACCCCGCCCCTCCTCATTGGCTTGAGACGAGGCATATTTGCTATTTGTCCTTAGGCGACATCCCCAAGGTGTCAAAGGCTGTCAATAAATGACAAGGGCTTTATAAGCAGTTGAGGGACAATTTGCCCTTTTTAAATTAAACAACCAAACAAAGAATACCAAAACCAAACAACCACTATATGATGCATGAGAACAATAATACAACTCAAAGTATTACCAACTGATATCAAAACCAAACTAGGAGTCCCGACCACCATGAGCTCCGACCGCCGGCCTGACCGGGTTCACCGAAGCCAGATCCTGCCTCTCTCTTGCGACATCGCCTCCCTGCTCGCCCTCTTCCTGCGCCTTCAACATGCGGCGCTCGTTCGTCCTTCCGTTGAGTGGCGGTGAGATGCCATCAGCTTTCCCAGTGCTCCGTCGACCGACCCCGCCTATGCGGATTTCCCGACGCTCCATCGACCGGCCCTGCCTGTGCGGCTTTCCCGGTGTCCCGTTGACCGGCCCCGCCTGTGTGGCTTTCCCGGCGTCCTGTCGACCGACCCCGCCTGTGCGGCTTTCTCGACGCCTCGTCGACCGGCCCCGCCTGTGCGGCTTTTCCGGCGCCTCATTGGCACATCTTTTTTCAACAACATCATCCATCATTTTCATCTTGAAGGGGAGTTGTGATCGCGGATGATATCTTTTTTGTTTCTTCTTGTTTTGTAATCAAGCTAGGTATGTCTAGCTTGAGGGGGAGTGCTTGTTGTGTTTGTTGATTGCTTTGTTTTCTTTGCTTTGGTTTATTTAATTATGTGTCCAAGCTAGGTACACCTAGCTTGAGGGGGAGTGTTAGAAGACCTGAGTCCCACATCGGACTTACGTATCATGCTATCATTCATTATTCATTATAAATAGACACCAACACCTACCTTAAAGAGCCATCTTGGGTATTGGGTTCTCCTTTATATCATTTTACACTTCCCATGTGTCGACGAATGTCCATCGTATCAAACCCTCCCTTTTTATCTAATTCTGCCAAATATGTGCTTAATCAAAGAATTCAAGGGCACAAGTTTCACTGTTTTCTTCTTGGAATAGACATGGTAGGAGAACACTTGTTCGATTCGTATGTCCCACTCCAAGTATGATCTAGGGCACTTTTCCCTTGAAATGAAGGGACCTTTACTTTGATTTCACCAATGACATAATTGTCTTGTGGTCCCATTTTTCCTTCTCTAGGTTCAAATAACTTTGTAAAACCGTACTCATTACCTCAATGAGAGGTGAAGAACTTTATTTATAGATATAGGAAAATGATTACAAGACACGACAAACCATTGTGGGACTCTCCAAAATACACATAACTGGGTCCAGCACCCCTCCTCAAGCTAGAACAGGTATAGTTTGGAAGAAGAGTCCCACAAACAAAAAACAAAGAGAGGAAAACACAAAGACCGAGCACACTCCCCCTCAAGCTGGGTTGTGAATGTTGTGGATGCCCAGTTTGGTGCATAGAGAATCCAATCGAGCTCCCGACAAACCTTTGGTGAAGATGTCGACAAGCTAATGAGATGTTGGAATGTAGTTAAAGCTGATATGTTTTTGCTCTAGGCGATGACGAAGAAAGTGACAATCAATCTCAATATGCTTCGTGCGTTCATGGAAAACTGGATTAGAAACAATCTTCGTGGCCGCCTGATTATCACACCAAATATGAGCAGAATTCTGTGGCGGGAAACCAATTTCATGAAGAGGGTGACGAAACCATAAATTTTTTGTAGTGACTGTGGCCATCACACGATATTCAGATTCAACATTGGATTTGGAGATGAAAGTTTGTTTCTTGCTTCGCTAGAAATTTAAGTTACCGACTAGGAAAACCGCAAACCCAGAAGTAGATTTTCGGGTAGATAAGCAACCAGTGTAGTCGGCATCACAGAAGGCCTTAATGTCCAGATGATCATGATGTGAATACTGAAGACCAGAGGCAGAGTTTTTCTTATTGTATTTGACAATGCGAAGGACAACGTCCCATTGGGATTTTGTCGGATGTTCCATTAATTGATTGACATTGTTGACGGTGCAAGTAATATCCGAACGAGTCATGGTAAGATAATTGAGTTTTCCCACAAGACGACGATACCTATCCGGATGAGAATATTGGTCAGCGGCAGCATGAAGAGACCGTTTTCATGGTTCAAGAGGAGTGTGAACGACAGTTGCCTGAGACAAGCCAGTATCCTGCAAGATATCTAATGCGTATTTTTGTTGTGAAAGGAAAATACTGGTTGGAGAACGAGAGACTTCAATTCCAAGAAAATATGTCAAATGACCCAGGTCTTTGGTATGAAACTGTTGTTAAAGATAAGGCTTGAGATGAGTAATGCCATGTGAATCGCTGCCAGTAATAATAATATCATCAACATACACAACCAACACGATGCAACCAGAGGATGTTTTCCGATAGAAAATAGTGTGATACTTCATACTCTGAGATAGACCTAAGGTAGTGATGACGATGTAAAATCTGCCAAACCACGCACAAGGAGACTGCTTGAGCCCATAAAGAGACCGACGAAGCCGACATACATGAGAACCGGTCCTTGAGGCATGGAAGCTAGGAGTTTGTTGCAAATATATTTTTTCTTCAAGAAAACCATGAAGAATCGCATTCTTGACATCAAGTTAATGAAGAGGTCAATTATGAGCCGCTGCAAGAGATATAGTTAATCGAACAAAGACCATTTTAGAAACCAGAGAGAATGTATCGAAATAATCAACACCATATGTTTGAGTGAAGCCTTTTGCCACGAGACGGGCTTTAAGGCGATGAAGTGTACTATCGACATTTAGACAAACTGAATAAATCCATTTGCTTCCAACCACCTATTTACCTGTCGGAAGGGGGACCAGATTCCAGGTTGATGCGGAAACGCCGGGAGTCGCAACGACAAAACAACGATTCAAAGAAGAGTAAAAGAGAAAAAAACAGAACGAGAACCTAAAGATTTACGTGGTTCGGAAATAATCCCTACGTCCACGGAGAGGAAGAATTTCACTATATGTTGGGCTACAAAAGGAGGAAGACGATCCACCGTTCCACCAACCGCACAGGAAGTCTGCATCGCCACAGTGAAAGGTGACCACCAAGTACCTTTCCGCAATGCAATCGGCAAGTCATCGGTTCCTGTAACAGAAGTGACGGACGAAGTCGGGGGAATGGTGTCCTCGGTCAGGGCTAGGGACATGTTCGATGGACAACGGAAGTAGACAGAGCCAAAGCAAAGATCATCTGACAGTCATCAATGGTGGTATCAGGATGGGGAGAGAGTGGAGAGGATAACAATGGAGAGTTCTTAGTGAATGAGACATCAGCAGAGATGATATTACGTCCCAAGTCAGGAGAGAAACAACGGTAGTCGTGTTGGGTACGAGAGTAGTCGAGAAAGATACAACGAAGGTCTTTTAGGGAAAATTTAGGGGACGAGTGTCACGAACATAACAAAGACACCCAAACATGCGAAGTGGAAGAGGGTGGGGATGAAGAGGGGAACAGAGCAAAAAACGGACTCTCCCCTTGAAGGATAGAAGAAAGACGATTGATAAGACAGATGACAGTAAGAATAACATCCCCAAAAAGGAAGAGGCACTTGCATGTGAAATAGTAAGGCCTGAGCAATTTTTAGAATATGACGATGTTTACGCTCGACCACGCCATTCTGCTGAGGGGTATCGGGGAAAAATGTTTGATGGAGGACACCGTGATCTTTAAGAAATTGCTGAGGAGAAGAAGATAAATATTCTCTACCATTGTCCGAGTGTGGGCATTTAACAGGCTTAGAGAATTGAGTGTGACTTTCATGGTAAAAAGTTTTGAAATATCACATGATAGAGCCCCTTGATATAAAACAATGAAACTGGAATTATACTATAGCAATTAGAGCAGCATACCTGGAATTACAGCCTTAGAGTGGGAGGAGAGAGGGAGAAAAAAACAGTAAACAGAGTATCCACGGGAGGCCCCCTGGCTACCCGCCCAAGCCCCAGGTCGAAAGACTTTCCTCCCCAAATTCCCAGTCCAAAAAGCCCCCCCCATACCTCTCTCCCCTGCCCCCTTTATTACCCCAGCGGTTACAACTGACTGGGCCCCAACTACCCCCCACGATCCCACCTCCCCCTTAAGTTACATTCTGTTTCAGCTCCATGTGGAGTCTGTTTCAGCCCAGGGGATCCCTCAACAGAATCTGTTACTGCCACGTGGTCCCCAGTGTGGCCCCCAGTGGGCTCCCTCTCTGTCGCAACCCTCTTCCTTCTTGAATAAACCTGCCACGCCCCATCCTTCCACCCTGTTCTAACACTCGCCGCCCCTTGCAGATCAGTCTTGTCCTCAAGACTGAACGAAGGAAATTGATTTCGAAGGGTAAACTCGTCCTCCCATGTCGCCTCCTCTGTCGGACGACCAACCCATTGGATAAGGAACTGTGGCTGGGAGATGCGATTCTGGAGGTGAAAACGGCGGGAAAGGACAGCCTGGGGTTCCGGAGTATCGGAACTGTCCACCTCGAGGCCCGGTGGTAGGGTAGGGAGGACCTCTGAATTTCCCACCGCCGGCTTTAATTGTGATACATGAAAAACGGGATGAACTTTAGCTAAGGGAGGCAGATCCAGATGGTAAGCAACCATCCCAACTTGGCCAAGAATGGTAAAAGGGCCATAAAATCGGGCTGCTAACTTCTGGTGGATCTGATGGGCGACGGTCTGCTGACGATGGGGCCGGAGCTTTAAATACACCCGATCACCCACCTGAAAAGAAATGTTGCGACGGTGCCGGTCCGCCTGGCGCTTCATGTAGTCCTGAGATCGGGCTAAATGTTGTCGAAGTTGACGTAAAGCTTCATTGCGACCCTCCACAGCCGTGGCTACTGCAGCTACCCGGACATCAGCAGGTAGGAAACTCAAAATAGAAGGAGGCGAGCGACCATACACGGCCTCAAATGGAGTAGAATCTATGGAGGCATGCCGGGTAGTGTTGTAACTCCACTCTGCCCACAGAACCCAGAAAAACCACATCCGAGGTTGGTCCCCTGCAAAGCAGCGTAAGTAGGTCTCGAGGCAACGATTTACCACTTCTGTTTGACCGTCTATCTGCGGGTGGTAAGCCGAGCTGAACTTGAGGGAAGTACCATGGAGGCGAAACAATTCTGTCCAGAAATTGCTCAGAAAAATGGGGTCTCGATCACTCACGATGGAAGCTGGTACGCCATGCAGCCGAACAATTTCCCGGAGAAAAAGTTTAGCGACCGTCTGAGCAGTGTAAGGATGCTTGAGGAGCAAGAAGTGAGCATATTTGGTAAGTCGGTCAACCACCACCAATATGACCTCATACCCCCTGGATTTGGGCAGCCCCGTAATAAAATCCATGGAAATGTCGGTCCACACAGTGGTGCGGATGTCCAGGGGTTGTAGGAGTCCCGCGGGTGCTAGGGTAGAATACTTATAGCGCTGGCAGATCGTACACTGCTGGACAAACTCCTTTACCACCTTTCTCATTCCGACCCAATAGAGGTTGGCTGCAAGCTTCCTGTAAGTTTTGTAGAAACCCGAGTGGCCTCCTTGAGAGGAAGCATGAAACTATGTCAGGAGCTTGGGTACCCACAGGGACGAGGCAGGGATAGCCAGTCGATTCCGGTAGTACAGCACGCCCCGGGCTAGTGTAAAGCCTGGGTAGGTAGAATGACCCTCCTGTAATGCGTGGAGCACCCTGCCAAGATAGGGATCTGAAGACACGCCATCAGTCAGAGTCCGACCTTTTGTCCAGATGGGCTGAGACTGCAGCAACTGAAGCTGGGAGAGAGGCTCCTCCCATCGTGATAAAGCATCTGCAGCAGAATTTTCCCGGCCCGGTTTATACTTAATCTCAAACTGATAACCTAACAACTTGGCGATCCAGTTTTGCTGATCAATGGTGGTAATGCGCTGCTGTAGTAGAAATTTAAGACTCCGGTAATCGGAAAAAACAATGAAGGGTCGTCCCAACAAATATGGACGCCAATGTTGGATGGCCAGAACGAGGGCTATGATCTCCTTTTCATATATCGATTTGGCGAGGTTTTGGTCGGAAAGAACCTTGTTGAAGTATGCTACTGGTCGTCTGGCCTGCATAAGGACAGCTCTCACCCCGCGGCCAGAAGCATCACATTCGAGCTCAAAATCTTAAGAGAAATCTGGTAGAGCCCGGACCGATGCCTTGGTCATTAGTTTCTTCAAATGCTGGAAAGCTTCTTGAGTTTCGGCAGTCCACCGGAACCCATCCTTCCGGGTTAATGCTGTGAGAGGTCGGGCCACCTTGCCATACCCGCAAATGAATTTTCAATAATACCCGGTGAGACCGAGGAAGCCGCGGACACCCTTTACGCTGGTTGGAGGAGGCCAGTCCAGCATGACCTGTATTTTACCGGGGTCCATTGCCACGCCTGAAGCAGAAATTAGGTGTCCCAAATACTCCACCTCCTGCTGGCCAAAAAGGCATTTTTTCCTGTTAGCAAAGAATTGATGGTCATGTAGACGGCGAAGCACGACTTCCACGTGATGCAAATGAGTCGACCAATTCCTGCTGTATATAAGAATATCATAAAAAAATATGAGAACAAACTGACGGAGCGAAGAACGAAATAAATCATTCATAGTAGCCTGGAATGTGGACGGAGCGTTAGTGAGGCCAAAGGGAATCACTAAGTATTCATAGTGGCCACTATTTGTCCGAAACACTGTCTTCTCCACATCGGACTCCCGCATTCGAATTTGGTGATAACCCGCTTTGAGGTCTAACTTGGAGAAGTAGGTAGCTCTATGGAGTTCATCGAGTTCCTCAACCACTGGTATGGGGAATTTGTCTGGAACCGTTACTTTATTTAAAACCCTATAGTCCACACACATTCTCCATGAGCCATCTTTTTTTTTAACAAGCAACACCGGGCTGGAGTATGCGCTGGGGCTTGGCCTAATGATGCCTTGATTTAGCAGCTCTTGCACCCGATTCTGTATTTAATTTTTGTGAAGGTACAGGTATCGGTAAGGCCTGACTGAGATTGGTTCCTGGCCGGGCAACAGGTTAATGGCATGAGCCCGATGCCGATGCACTGGCAGCCCTCGGAGTTCCGAAAAAATAGATGGGAAGAGATGAAAGACCTTTTGTAATTCCAGGTTTTGTGTAACACCCCGAGATTTTATGAAAAATATTCTTTTTAATTTCATTAATGTCTTGTGTTATACGCTACACCAAAAGGAGCTTTCACAACACACATCTCTGACCTGACTTGAATTACACGCAATCGCGACCTTTCACGATAGCGTGTGTTGTACGCAACACCAAGTTTCGCTAAACAACGATATGCTATTAAGATATTATTAAAACTAGCTGTTATGAATAGTAATAACCATCTTTTGAAATTTTGTAAATTTTATTTTTCAAAATGGACTTCATTTATGGATTCGGAGTATCGAATTTAGCCTAAGGTGAAATTTTGGTACTTTTCGGATAACTTTTATATTCTGATGAATAGTGAAAATTACTAAATTTTAATTAAAAACAACTTTTTTAATCGAAATAATTAATAGTGATAAATTATTAATTTGAGTGGTTTTAAAGTATATTTAGAATATATTTTTACAATTTAATACAATGTTGGTCATTGGATGTAATTTCACATTTAAACCAGACATAAACAAGTGTCAATCTTTTGATAGTTATTATCTCTTAAGAACACGCTATTTGTTTTGACGACGGGAATTAATTTTTAAATTAGTTAATGCAACTGATATGTTTTGAATTTGGTAAAATAGACATCATTTTTGAGTTCATAATATCAAATATAGCTTAGGCCTAATTTTTTGAATTTTTCTGAAAACTTTCAATTTTTGATGAATAGTGAAACCACTAAGTGGTAGTTAAAAAAACTGAATTTTTCATAAAACTTAATTTTACCGCTTCTGTGAATGGAATTTCGAAAATCCGAGAGACACGATTAATATCAAGGACTAAAATGTGGTTCAATGAGATGAAAATAATTTTTGGTGAATAGTAACTTTTTACTTTTTTTTACCACTGTTAAAAGTAAATAGGGTAATTAAGGGTAGAAATGATATTATTATTACCCTAACACATGTCCTAATTCTATTGGACAAGTGTAATTCGACCAAAAAAAAACTTAGGAATAAAATATGACCATTTAGGCCCACTTGGATTAAATTAGGACATTTATTATTAATTTATTTAAAGAAGGGTTAAAAGAGTTAAAATCAAAGTTTATTTACTAAAACATTTTTAATATGGGGTTATACATAAGATAAATTCGACTATAAATATTTATTAGAAAGCTAAAAAGATTTCCTACATAATGGTATTTTATTTGTAATTTTTAGACATTAAATAATTTAATTTATTTATGACACAACGATGATGCAGTAATTATCTTATTAATGAAATATTGACATAATTGATGTTATAAATACCCAAATAAATATAATTTGAGACTTTTTATGAATTCCACTAATTTTTTAGGTTACTATGATATATTAGTGTTGATTTAATCAACTTGGTTCGAACATATAATTCTGTTATGACTTTCACAAAAATCATATATCAAATAGTGTCAAAATTGACACAAAATAGTTTTTAAATCAAATATTATATTATTAATTGTTATTCCTAAAAATCTAAGGTTCGGCCAAATGACTTAGATAAGGATATATATCTTAATAATAAACAACTTGGGGTTCTTTTGGCATGTTATAGTAAGTGTATTAACCATATAGTGTAAGAAAACAAAAAGTCACGGTAAAAGTTAAATTATTTAACTTAGAGTTAAATCTAATTGATAAGGTTAAAATAATAACCTAAACTTGTCTAAATCCTATTGGTTGATAGTATTTCGACCCATCCCCACTTTAGCTTAGAAATAAGACCCTTTGGAACCATTATAAACCGATTTTGACTTTAATATAAAATAATATTTTGAGATATTTCTAAGGTGCCCTTCTCCTCCCTTATAAAAGGGCACCTCCTCCCTCTCTTCCTCACACAACTTTGAGCCTTCAAGCTCGGCCAACCCCTGCCAAATTCTCTTCTCCACTTCCCTAGCAACATCCTAGAGGTTCTGGTCTTCCTCAAAGACCAATTTTAGTGCCCTAAGAGGAGGTCTCAAAAAGGCGCTTCAAAGAAGTAATTTCCGTTATCGATTCTTTCACCTTTATTTCTTCTTTCACTTCTTCTTCTTAGGTTATTTCATTATGAAGTAATAACATCAGTATCACTCATATACTGATATGTTATTATAAGTATGAAACAATCCTATTTCACCATCTATCCATCCTACGGAAAATGAAATCACCGCGCGTGCGTACGTACGGAATACCGTCTCCACGCCGTGGTGTAATCTATTTTCCGCCACAACCTTAATTGGATGGGTATAATGGTTTAATGAGTAACTATATATAATTATTCTAAAGTGATATTGATACTGAAATATTATACATACACTTCAACACAAGTTCACGATCATGAGAACGATATCATCGCTCGTGCGTACGTACGGACTACCGTCTCCACGACGCGATGAGATTCATTCTCCACATTAACCATTCATGAATGATTATAAAGTATATATATAATGAATAATAATGAAATATATTACATGTTAAATCTACTGGATTTATGTATATATGTATATATATATCTACTTCCATTCAAGACAATAAGGAAAGGAAAGCAGCGTTCATGCGTACGTACGGACTACCGTCTCCATGAACGGTGTGCTTCATTTCATTTATCTATATATTATATATATATATATATACTGAATATATATGATATATAAATCATGTTTTATATTCTGGAAGTAAGTAAATCATGATATAAGTAATAATAATGTCAAGAACAACAAGTCCAAACACCTACGATAAATGAAACGATTTTACCCAAAATGCTTCTTTAACTTGGAATTTACAAAAGAACGGGTAATATAAAGTCATAAGTGAACCATATATGATATCATAACAATGAATATGATTCTGTAATAAGTCAATGACATTATTTAAATCATTATACAGGAGGTTCGGACACTTACGAAGAAAATCGGACCTAAGGTAAGGGAAATATCACAATCTCCTTTTTATCCGAGATTGTTTATATGTTGGTATTTACTGGGGTGTATTTTATCATCCACATTCATGTTCCCTCAATATGTCATGTTATTTCCATCCACCTACAATTTTTTAAATCCAATTTTTCCCTTTGGTGAGTTTTTAGTAAAAGATATGAAAGAAATCTTTTGTCGTTTTTCGTACGAGGTACTTTTTGACTTTTTCGACAAAAGTACGAAGAATGTTTTTTTAACTTATACGGAAAGAATGGATTTTTAAAACATTATTTCCAAGAATCTTCCTTTATAAGTTTTCAAGTTTATTTTTAATCAACTTCTTTTAGTTTATAATTGTATGACATGTTAAGAAAAGAAAAGTGTTTTTGAAGTAGAAAGGATATTTTCCTCAAGAATGGAGTTCAAATGTTTTATCAAAATTATTTTCCATCTAAGATAATATAGGGTTCTGTTTTTATTCCTATTATTACATTGATTTGATTATGTTTTGAGGAAATTATTTTTATGAAGTCATTTACCTTATATGATTTGTTTTATGATGTCAATGTTTCAAGAATCCCATTTTTGTTACATGTGTTATGCGATGATGTATGATTTATGATTATGTGACACACATAAGAAAGGATTCATTATAAGATGGGTGGGACCTATATCTCCCTCCAATGCATTGGGTAAAGATTTTATATCTCATGAGATAGACATGGCTGGAAGGGTAGGTTATATCGGTTCAGTGAAACAGGACTGAAACGAGGGTGACTCAGTTCAGAAAGGGACTTTGTCCACTAAGATAGTCTTGGCAATGAGTCTTGACTAACAAGAAATGATTCTCTATGATTATGTGTGTATGCCACAACGTTTCATGTTTTAAGTTATGATTATTGTGATTACATTTCACTGCCATGATTTATCCCATGTTATGAAATTATGCTCTCTTTTGCAGGATAAGATTTTCAAAATGTTTTGTGCTTATGTATATGATGTGATTGATATTTCTTTTGTTTACCCTTACTGAGCATTTGAGCTCACCCTTTTATGTTTTCTTTTCCCCAGGATATAAAGAAAGGTTTTAGGTATAATAAAAAGGAAGATCTTTATGAGAGATGTTGAAGATCTTTCACCACGATTAGAAGATTACGTTCCGAGTTTCCAAAGACACTAAACTATTACGATCCTTGTGTGTGTGTTTTTTTGTTATGTACTAAGTATTCCGCAAATGTAATGTAATGTCCATGTACGTCAGGATTCGGGTCTCTACATTTTGAGCCTCAGTCAAGGGTGTCATGAGGTTGTTTTTGTTACCTCCAACAATTTGCCGCAGTTCGCTGTTCTGTCTAGATTTCTGAGCCCACCGATCTAGGAAGACTGATGTCCGATCATTTTGGCGGATACCTGAGAGGGTAAATGGCTGACCTTCCACTGAAAACTTCATTACCATCGACTGCCAATTTATGCTAACCTCTCCCAAAGTTCTCAACCAAGAGATTCCCAGGATTAGATCCAATCCTTCAATCTTCAAGACATGGGCTTCAATGGAACACTCATAAGCCCCTAGAACGAGCAAGATCTTCTGGCAGACCCCTAAGGTTCCTGTCTTATGACCATCGCCCAGCCTTACGCCCATCTTCTTGGCGGCCTCGACCGTAAGCCCAGTATACTGACTAACCCGGGGCTAATGAAATTGTGAGTAGCCCCACTGTCCAATAAAATCAAGATGGGAATTCCCCTTATGCAGCCCTCTATTTTCATGGATGAGATGGGCTCTTCTTGGCGGTCCAGGTCACTGCACAAGATTCTCCAGTTCTGAAATTCCAGCACCTTGCATTCACCCTCTGGAGCTTCTGGAGCTTTCGCCACAGCTTCCAGCTGATCCTCCTCCTCCTCAAGTGGAGGTGTAAGCTCAAGATTCTCTTCCTCTTCTCCCAACAACAGCACCCTCATCTTGACATCAACACATTTGTGCATAGGATTATATGGTTTTCCGCACCGGAAACACAGCCCCTTCTTTCTGCGGTCCTCCCATTCCTGGTTGGACAACTGTCGAACTCCCCTTCCTCCTGCCATGGTGGTTCGCTGTATTTCTTTGGCAGCTCCTCCCGTCAACTCCCCTCCCCGACGTACTTGTGTGGGTGAAAATCTCATTTGCTGGGTGAGTCCCGATCTATAGGAAGGCTGCCAGCCCCCGCTCCCATTTGGGCGCGTTCCTCCAGCTCGGCCCAGTAGCCCCGTTCCTCGGTAGAGTGCTAGCTCCACATGTCGTGCCAGGCGCATTACCTGCAAACGAGTTTCCGGGCTGTGTATGCGGACCCAGCTGCGAACATCATCCTGCAATCCATGAAGGAAGTATCCGATATATTGAGGTTCTGGTTGACGGGGAACCAAAGCTGCGAGGAACTCAAAACGTTCAATGTATTCTTGCACTGACCAGTTTTGTCGGATTGCTGCCAATTCTTCGTAAGGATTTTGTATTTCTAAACCACTAAAGCGCTCCATCAGCTCCTCCTTAAACTGCTTCCATGTTAGGTTCTGGTATACCTCCTCCAATATGGTAAACCAGTGGATTGCCACCCCTTCCATACTCACTTGGGCCAGGGGAGTTTTGTTGTCCTCCGTTGTTTGATTAATTCGGAAGTACAATTCCGCCCGATTGATCCATCCTTGGGGATCTTGTCCATCGAACACTGGCAGCTTTACCCATCGGGCTGCCAATATCGGAGTCGTCCCTTCGGCGGCTACTTCCAACGCTCCTCGTGCTTCCTCCTTCAACGTTGTTTGATCGAGAGATTCCGACATGGCAACTCCTGTTGTGTCGTGTAACTCTGAAGCCGATGCGCCGTCCTGCCTTGGCAGCTTCTCCAGTCAGCGCAGTATATCCAACATCCATCTGTGAACTGCTGTCAACCCAGTAATTTCTTGTTTAAGAGATCCCACGGATTCGGTCAATCCCAACACTGATGACTCCAAGCGGCCCATACGATGGTTTGTTCCAGTTTCTACGTTCTCCATCCTCTGCTTCAGTCCTTCCAAGCGAGTTTGAAGCCAAGTTTCCATCACCTGGTCCCTTTCCCCCCACCACAGAGGAGTGGAGTTTGGATAGTATCCGGCAGGTCGGACCAAATTGATAGAGCCCCTTGATATAAAACAATGAAACTGGAATTATACTATAGCAATTAGAGCAACATACCTGGAATTACAGCCTTAGAGTGGGAGGAGAGAGGGAGAAAAAAACAGTAAACAGAGTATCCACGGGAGGCCCCCTGGCTCACCCGCCCAAGCCCTAGGCCGAAAGACTTTCCTCCCCAAATTCCCAGTCCAAAAAGTCCCCCCCCATACCTCTCTCCCCAACCCCCTTTATTACCCCAGCGGTTACAACTGACTGGGCCCCAACTACCCCCCACGATCCCACCTCCCCCTTCAGTTACATTATGTTTCAGCTCCATGTGGAGTCTGTTTCAGCCCAGGGGATCCCTCAACAGAATCTGTTACTGCCACGTGGTCCCCAGTGTGGCCCCCAGTGGGCTCCCTCTCTGCCGTAGCCCTCTTCCTTCTTGAATAAACCTTCCACCCTGTTCTAACATCACACCTTTGAACGGTCACGAAAGAGATATAGCCATGTGATCCGAGAGAAGTCATCAATAAGGATACATAATAATGGTACCCTGACTGGGAACCCTGCAGGGACCCCATACATCGGAATGAACTAAGTCTAAAGGATTAACCGCACGCGTCACCCAATGAGGAACATAAGTCGCCTGTTGATGTTTAACAAACCTACAGGATTTATAATGGAAGGTGTGGATTGAAATGGGGGCAAAGCTTATGTAAGGCTGAAGCTGGTGGATGACTATGGCGAAAATGTAAGTCGAGGGCGCAAACAGAGGTGAATGAGCAATCAAGGTATGGTGGGGTATCAGACATGTACACCCCATCACTAAGACGACCTCTACCAAACTCCCGATTCGTTGACTGCTCCTGGAAAACAACATCAGAATATGTTAAAATAGCAACACAATTTAAGTCCTTTGTGGGTTTACTGATGGAGAGAAGATTAAAAGGACTGCGAGGAACATGAGCCACTAAATCCAGGCGAATGTGAGTCAAGGAGCATTTGTCAAATCCCGCAATAGAGATTGTAGATCCATCAGCAACAGTAATTGCAGCGGCACCGGTATACGAACGATATGTAGTAAGCATACCTGCATCACCTGTGAGACGATCAGAAGCACCAGAATCAAGCATCCAAGTTGTTGGTCGACAAGATACACAAGCGGTAGGACCACCGATCTGAGCAATAAAGGCTGAAGAGGCAGGTGGCAACGTAGTCCGATGAGAGTGTACAAGCGCAATCTCAGCCAGAGAGTTCCAAGTTGTGATGGATATTGGATGGTGGTGAAGATGCTGCAATGTCTGGAAGGAGATGGGGAAGAGGCTACAAGAACCCACTCGACAGGAATAATCGGGTCAGTAGCAGCAAGGCGTGCAGGAACAACACGCTGCCGGACACAAATCAGATATTTGACAGATACACCCGGAAGAGTGTGGCGAGACTGTTGGAGTTGGTGTCCTAGGACCAACAAATATTCGATGTATTGAATATTAGTAAAACTTCTTATTATATATTGTTTGTTGTTCTGCATGACTTGTTGGATTGGTGTAGCTCGATCCGTTTTTGGATGATGATTGGGTCGAATGCTTTCGACCCATACTGCGCACCAGACCGCAACTTTCGTGGGTCGAGCTCCGCGGTGAGATCGTTGGGGGTTGTAGGGGCAACGCACCCCTACTCCGGGGGTCGAAGGCCCCCGACCCAAATATTGAGGCAATGTAGCAACTCTGACCACTGTAGCAGAGTTGACCGACACCGACATGACACTATTGCAGTGCGGACTTTTGGCATGACTACTGTAGCGACGCGGACTTCCAACCGCTAGCTAATGTAGCACTTTAGACTTGGGTGGCCGTGACACTATAGCGATGCGGACTTCCAACCACCTTTCACTGTAGCACAACGGACTTCCTGTGCGGTTGGTGGAATAATGATCCGTCTTCTTTATTTGCTCATTTCGGGTTAGGGTTTCTGTTGTGTGAAACTCTGATACTTCCTGTAATTTTTGCTCGGATTTTCATAGTGAAGTTATTATGCCTCTTTGTGGACGTAGTGTTCATTTCCCGAACCACGTAAATCTCTATGTTCAAGATCTCCTTTTTCTTTTGTTTTTCCCTTTTACTCTTCTGTGAATCGTTTGTTTTTTGTCATTGTGACTCTCGGCGTTTCCACATCATGACTCTAATGTAATAATGCCCTAGAGTATACGTCGCATTGATAAGGTCATAGCAGTTCCCCGCTATGATGAGAATTTTGATGTGATACGACGATATTCTCAAATAATGTTCTGCAGTTGGATAACGTACTATGATGAGACACATAGTACATAGACTGTCAGGTGCGAGTACTCGTCAGCAGATGAGGTGATAGAGACTTGCTGCCAATTAGTTAGGGACATGTAGTAATTGAGTTGGTTAAGGGGTATTGTGGTCTTTGTATGGGGCGGTTTGTTATAAGGGAGTTGGGGGAGTTTGTTGGAGGGAATATTCTGAGGAATATTATATAGAATATGCTGTGGGCCCCAAGGGAATATTCTGGGAGATATTCTTAGTTTGTTAGGTAGGGAGATTATAAATAAGAGATGAGGGTTAAGGTGAGGGCATCCTAGAATTTTATGATTTAGTGGGCTGCTTTGAGCAGAACGGCCTTTGGGCTTGGGCGGGAGCCTCTCCCGATCTCTTTCTTCCTCCTTTCTGCTGTAATTCTGCTGCTCCACCATCAGTTTTATACAAGTACTCGGTTCTGGTTTTGCAAGTTCCTATCAATTGGTCCGACCTGCCTCTTTCCTCCGCACAGCTGGATACCTGCCGCTGCCTCCTGACTCCTCCAAGGAGGCGCACTACAGGTTTCATCACATCCAGCAGCAGCGCACACCGCTGTGCTGGGACTTTACACGGAAGTGACGATCCAGGCCTGCTCGCCTCTCCTTCAGGGGCGCGCGCAACTGTTCTCCCGCTGCTGGAGCACCCCCGCCATTTATTCCTCTGCCGGTATTGCAGCGCCACGTCCACTGCTGGTTCCACTTAAACGTCTGCTGTTGGAGTTACTGGAGCCACTGTCGTTACTCCCTTGGACTTGCGATCCTCTGCTGCTGGTCGCACGAGCAGTTCCGCAACGAGGTACTGGTTCCGGGCCTCGTACAGTACCGACTCGGAGGCTCGCCTCTGCTGTTCGTTTTTGAGGAGTCGCGCCAGAGGTCCATGCGGGTTTCTTCACCTCCAGCGTCCACGGACACAACAATGGCAGCCGCAGCGCACTGTTTTTCTTTATCTGCTCCCTCGGACGCTCGAGCTGCTGCTGCGGCGGCATAAGCACCTCTCGTTTCTTCCTCTGCCGCAGAAACAGACGCGTGACACCATTTGTCTAGTGCAGGCGCACTACTGTTCTCCCGCGGGCTTTCATCCAATACGACGAGGCGTCCTGCCTCGCTCAGTCGACGCCTCCCCCAGCCGGTTTGTCTTCATCGTGAGGCACGCTCTGCACCGGTCCGCTTTTTTGCCCCGCACTACCGCCGTCTTCTGCACCAGTTGACGCACGCACCAAAGGCGCGCACCGTCCGCTCCGTCGTGTCCACCAACCACTGCTCTAGCAGTGCGGCAAATTTTACCAGGTCGCGCAGACCGCACGGGCTTCTGCGAGCAGCCGCTCCGACGACCGACCACATTTGTTTTTCAGATATATCAGGCGGCCCGGTTTTCTGACTCGGAAGATAAACGCTGGAACAAAGGGAAACACAAAAAAAAGGGTGTGCCTGACTCTAAAAAAAAACGTGCAGCTTGTTTTCAGACGCAACCCTTGGACAACCGACGCCGCTATGGACCAACGCCTCGCAGCAATCGGCCAACAACTCAGGAGCGCCTCGCTTCGGTTATTGCTGGGGCAAGCAGAATTTCGAGCCAATCTCAAACTTCTGGAGCAGCGTCTTGAGACTCTACTGCCACAAGAGGAGGCGACTCTACCTTATCACATAACCACGTTGCCTGCTGCACATACTGCAAGGTCTGGTGCTCTGACTGCAAACCCGAGCCAACCTGAAGGGACAATTTCGTGCATGAGTTTCATCAAAGCCGACATGCCGCATATGACGACCAAATTGGAAGATCCCCCTCTGCACCAACACCAATGTGATCCGGAGCAGCAACGGAGGGCACCCGCGCTGCCTTTGCTGCAGCAGCCAGAGCACATTACACCCATTCCAGTTTTGCCGGATGGGTGGCCAAATAAGTGTACCGGTCAGTCCACACTGATCATGGGGAAAACACTTCGCACTGCGGCAACTCTGTCTGACACCACTGATGACACTCCCACCAGCCAGTTTGTGAGAGATTTCCCACATATTGAGGAGGCAGACACTTTGAAGTTGGTAATGCTGCCGCTCGAGCCGCAGCAGATTGAGCCGGTTCATACACGGGCTCTTGTTATTTTACCACCAGTTGTACAGGTCTCACCCGCGGTGTCAGAATGGGGTCTCCAGGTTCATGAAGGAGGTTCTTCCTTTTTTTTCACCCCCGTAGCCAGGTGGTACCAGCTGTACTTGCGGGTCAGCTCACGACATGACCTTCCCCTTGGATGGAGGTCAGACATTACAGCAAGCGACACTCTCACCTTTGTGTCTTCATCCCTGATCCATGCTGGCGGTCGACATGTTTGGGAGATTGCATGGCGAACACCTGCGGCACCAGCACATTATACAGGACTGCAATGGAGGATATGGAAGATTGCCTGGCACCACTACCTGTCTGGCACCCCTTGTCCTTCGTTCCCTGCAGCATGGATGATATGGCAGATCGCCTGGCATGCTTACGCGATCCACCACCTTGAGGACAAGGTGGTTTTTCGGGACGATGGCAGTGATAGAGACCTGCTGGCAATTAGTTAGGGACATGTAGTAATTGAGTTGGTTAAGGGGTATTGTGGTCTTTGCATGGGGCAGTTTGTTATAAGGGAGTTGGGGGAGTTTGTTGGAGGGAATATTCTGAGGAATATTATATAGAATATGCTGTGGGCCCCAAGGGAATTTTTTGGGAGATATTCTTAGTTTGTTAGGGAGGGAGATTATAAATAAGAGAGGAGGGTTAAGGTGAGGGCATCCTGGAATTTTATGATTTAGTGGGCTGCTTTGAGCAGAACGGCCTTTGGGCTTGGGCGGGAGCCTCTCCCGATCTCTTTCTTCCTCCTTTCTGCTGTAATTTCCTCCTTTCTGCTGTATTTCTGCCCCCCTATTATATAAATACAAAGTAGTCAGTGTTTGGTTCCTATCATGAGGCTTCTTTTTATGAAGCTCGCACTTGTTAATCTCTAAGACGGGAGATTATGAGAACAGACCCGCTAGTAGGAATTCCACATGTTTTGGTGTCATCGGATATTCCTATCTATGAGTGTGTGTGATGATCCGTAGATTAAGATTATTATTAATGCATGTTACAACCCACGTACTTAGATGTATTTTGTAAACCATGACGATAACAGTTCATGGCGAAGTTGAATACGTTGGGTGCGTCATGAGTGACATGTCATTAATGAATAAGTCAAGGAAGGATTTGTCCATTTTATCTTTATGGAAGCTGATATCTCGACCCTTTGATTTGAATAGAATCGTCACATTAAATTCCATGGCCACAGTGTAACGACATGTTTATTTCAGATATTTAAAGAAAGACATATCGAGCATATAGGTTGGTGACACGAATGTGCAACCTGCTTGATGAGATATTATGATAAAGGGATTATATTACACAATAAGCGTTCGTATGTGGTTGTCGACGTTGCGACATTAAGTTCTTTCTCTTGGGTGTCTTGACCCGTTGCTAGACAGTAATCTTAGACTTTAGACAAACCAGTTTAATGCCAACGAGAAAGAATCCTATGTGGTCACACACTAAGTGTTTCCGTTGATATCGATTAAATTATATTTCAGTTTAATTAATGAAATAAATATTATTCTCATGTCGGAGGAATAATTTTATTCAAGTTATATTGATCTCATAAATTAAATAAATATTTATTCGCCTGACATTTGAATAAAATATTTATTTTATTTATCGAATATTTTAATAAATATTTATTCGCTAGATTGTGAATAAAATATTTATTTATGAATAAAATATTTATTCGGATATTCAAAAAATGCTGGAGGAGTTTGAATGGATCACGACTGAGTCCAATGACAAATATTAATTTACAAGATCATTATATAATATTTGTTATTGCGCAAGTTGACGCGCACCACAAAATGGTAATAATATAATTGTTATTATGTGGAATGGGGTTTATTAAAGGTAATGAATGTTATTTAATGGGTGATATGCAATTAAATAACATTTTAACTTAAATCTTAACTCTATAAATAGACGACTATGTCTATTGTGTAGAGTATCCAAAATTGAGAATAGAGAATTGTTGCGCACAATGAATTTTTTCTCTCCCTCTCAAGAAGAAAAGTTTAAGAGAGATTTCTTCAAAACCGAAGAACGAGCGATAAAAAATGAACAATGTAAGACATTTGATTCACCGCGCTCGCACTTGGAGATCAAGTGGTGTTGCTCGGAGATCATAGAAGTAAGTGTAGATCACC
Source organism: Viscum album (assembly GCA_963277665.1). Taxonomy (NCBI): domain Eukaryota; kingdom Viridiplantae; phylum Streptophyta; class Magnoliopsida; order Santalales; family Viscaceae; genus Viscum; species Viscum album. The sequence continues at coordinate 371,126,873 of OY728146.1, forward strand.
GCTAGAGGGATTCTATCTTTGGATCCTCACAGCGCAACGAAGGTAATCCGAAAGGGTCTTTTTGGACGATCAACATTCACCAACGAAGAAAGTTCCTTAGTCCAGATATTTATTTCTTCAAATGTTAAATAAATTAATTATAAATTTGACATGCAAGATCCTCGCTTTTGGTTCAGGCAACGATTATTAATTTTTTTTTTAATATATCGCCCACCTCCGCACGCTTCCGTTGCCTCCGGAACTATCAGAGACAACAGTAGGGGCGGAGCGAGGAATCCAGACGGAATAGCTGGAGATGGGAAATCTAGCCTCAGCAGGGAAGACAGGGGTGCGCCAATGGTAGGCGGAAATCGTGAGTGTGGTCTGATGACGGCGTGACGCCGAAGAGAGACGCCATAGGTGAGCAGGGGCACTGGGAGGCCGGGACTTGGAGTGCTATATGCGTTCAACAGGTGGCCGAGGTTGAGGTGCGCCTAGAGGAGCCGTCTGGTGATGCGTTTTGGTTGGATGTGCTGTCCATGAACCGACAGATTACACCTCAGGCCGTTCGGATCTCGAACCACGATCAAGGAATGATGCCGACATTAGGAGGTGTCAAAGCGAAGACGCAATCGCCAGGGAAGCCACATGGGTGGTGGTGCGTGCCTGAGAGAAACGTGCGCTCAGGAAGGAACGCAGCTAGGGTTGTGGCGTTGAGGAGAGGGCGGTGGGACGCGTCACGGCGAGGCAGGTTGTCGGCGGGTGTGCGGGCCTGGCGGCGGGATGTGGAAGGGAGTTGCGAGGGGTGGAGGGAGGGAGCGATGACGCAAGGGGGCCGTCGGCGGGATGCGGTAGGGAGTGGGGAAAGGCGATGATGGGGAGGGGTGCGGTTGCACAGGGAGGGGCGACTGGAAGGGAGGTCGTCGCGCAGTGGCTCGGGATCTGTTGCCGATCTGGGTGGAGGTGCGTCACTCCGTCGAGGGTTGTCGCGCAGGAGGGGAGTTGTCGCGCAGGAGCCTTCGTGCAGGTATGGCGGCGGGGAAGGCCGTCGCGCAGGGCGGCGGCTCGGATGGAGCAACCGCGCAGGTGGCATCGCAAAAGCTGTGTTTGGGTGTAGCGGAAAGGCGAAAAAAATTGGGGTGGAGTGGAAAAAACGGTAGGAAGGGTTTACACCTCCTTTGATACAATGTAGAACCATATTCCTTATCTCAATGAGAGGTGAAACCCTTTATATAGAGGAAAAAGATTACAAGAAAGAGCAAACCAATATGGGACTCTCCAAAATACACATAACTGGGTCCAACAAACTTTCTTCTTTGTGGATCCTCTTCTTCATCAATGATTTTTATGGCCTCCTCCAAGATGTGACGATGACGTGCTGCTTGGGCATGTCATTTGTTGGCATGGTTGTGTCCCAGACTTCCTATCGAGTAGTGCTTTTAAAATTTGCACATCAAGGCTTGTATTTGCAATGATGTTGTCCTTAGTGTGAGAGATCTATAGTTTGATCTATAGTTTTTTCCATCACTTCCCAAGATAATTTCAATGATAAAAGGTGCGCCCACACACACAAGGACGCGCACACACACACTGACACACACACACAAACACGAAGATGCACTAACACACACTCACCCACACGAAGATGCACCAACACACACAACTATTTTCTTCACCTTTTCTCCATTATTAACACTCAAGATCAATTCCCAAGTTCTTATGATGCCTACCTTGTTTGGTGATTACACGCTGATCTTGCCCAACCAATAAGACGGTAAATGTCACGAACCAACCCAGGACACCCCTCATCTGGGCACCCGAGCCGGCCCATGGCGAGGCTCGAAGGGCGCTACCGATCTCCACGGGCTGACAACAATTGCCAGAGCATCTAAATATATTCGTTTAGAACGATTTTATCCAGATAAATAATATTTAAAACACAATGAAATTCCTCCAAGAATCTGGCATGGTGCGTCCAGATATTGGATGTCCATGCAAAATGAAATAAGCAAACTTTCAAATAAGGAGCAAACCAAACAAGAGATAAACTAAAATAAACATACATCTTAAAATAAATCCAGCAGAACAGAAACAGAAACCAAAATACAGGAATGATTTGTTTGGCTGATACATAAATGGTCCAAGTACTCCAAAAAGAAACCAAAATGCCCACCGACGGTCTTCTCATGACAGAAGGTCACTATCCAACATGCCCGCTCCAAGATTGATCGAGAAAGTGATGCCCATAAGCTGGGTCTCCTCGAGACCCTGGATCTGAACCTGAAAAATCCACTCGATCTACAGACACCGCGTGGTGTAAGTAGAGTGTGAGCATAAACAACCCAATAGGATTTCACTAAAGAGTCCATGCTTTCCTTTTTTCAAAATATTCAAGAAACACTAGTTTGAAATACGGTATTTTAAAATAGGTTTTGTAACTCTTTAACAAAACAAATACACGAGCATAACTCACTCCCCCTTTTAAAACTAGACAATTATTAAAAAAAACATTAAATTTTTCTTTTAAAACCCCTTTTAAAATGTACCTTTCCCAAACGGGTAACCGGATAACTGAAAATTAAGGCTTTCATAACCCAGAGGCAAGCATCAATGAAAAGCTACTAAACAACCATACATTTAAATCAACCCCAAAGAAATAGAGATAGACGACATATAACATGCTGGAATAGTAATAGAAATAATAAAGTAGAAGCATCATCAAGTGTAACAATAAGGAAGTCAAGGAAAAGGTTGAAGCAAAAACATAATCTGGTATAACAATAAAGGAGTCAAAATAGAGTGTACATTATCATGGAAAACTCCTAAACATCCACTAAGATGATCCTAGACTTTCTCAGGTGGAACCATCAGCCGACCTAATCGATGAAGTTCCTAGACAATATCCGCCTGGCTTGCTCTAACCAGCCTCACCGGTGGCACTCCCCTAGTAGGGGTCGTAACACACAACTAAGGGATTCTATTCAGTGCATGAACATAACTAGCATAGCAACCATCTTTCAATCTCTCACTACGATGCCTAAGATCCCCATAATTCTAGTAGTAAAGGGTGAGGAAGGATGTGTAACGTATGTGACACATCAATAATAAACCGCAAAGCTAAACATGCCAATGACATATCTCAACCCACCCTCGCACACCCTTCTCACTTAAGCCCCCACTTAAACATCATCAGGAATCAAATCAATCATCAAACTCATTTTAAACATGGCTTCATGGGGCTTGAGTTAAGGGGCGTAGCTTAATTTATGGAAAACCTTTTATATAAGGTGCCGATCGGGCCTTGGTTTTTAAAAATAACATCACCATTTCAAAATCATTCTTCAAAAGCCATTTCAAAACCAATTTCACTCCATTTCAAAATCTTTCTTCAAAATCCATTTCAAAACCGATTTCATCGATAACCTTCATTTTAAGGTACCAAATGGGCCTTTGGATCATATTTTAGAAACCACACTTTAAAATCCCTTTTTGAAAACCATTTGTAAGTCAAGTGGGCCATTGAAAACCTCGTTGAAACCAAGGGGAAAATCCCACTTAAAAGCCATCAATTCAATAAAACATAAGACAACAAAACGCAATATTAATAAATCATTACACAAACGCCATAAACTTGTTTAATCATTAAACAACATAAGAACGAATTCAAAACACACATTAAAGTCCATTGAAAATGAAATCCCAATCAATCACCACTCAAGCCCATGAATTTTCCCCGTGTAAAATCAAATTAAAGTTTGAAAACACCATTATAAATACCAACTCCTTTGGAAAACTTCTTAGGCATTTAAATGGATACATAACATACATAATTTTTATAGAAAAGAATTTAGAAAAACCCAAGCATAACATAGTTTGCTAAGAAAAGAGAAAAGCATGAAAACACCTATCTCAAATCAAGTGTGGACAAAGCAACACCCCTAGACAAGGAAGAAGAGTACCCAAGGAATGATCTGCACACCCTAAATCATCAAGAACCACAACGAATTTGTTATACCTCCACCCTAGGGTTCGGCCAGCATGACCCCTAGACAAGGGAAAGATGAAAAGGCAAGGAAAAAAGGAAAAAGAGGGAGAATAAGGGCATAGCCTTGGAGAAATTACTAAAAATCGAGGGTTGGAAGCCAAAATTAGAGGGGAGAATCGCCCTAGGGCTCTCCCTGGAGGCTTCGAATGAATGGGGGAGGAGAGGGGGGGGGGGGGGGGATGAGTTAAAATCAAAGTGGCTAGGATGGTCTTTTCACAATTTTAAAAATCTGGGTTGATCGCACGGTTGTCGCACTGTTTACCAAACCATGCATCAACTGTGCGCCCCTCACTGGACACACCTGGAAGTCGACGCACAGTTTGACCGCATGGTTAGGCAAACCGTGTGAATGCCTCTGCAACTTGTTGCAGGTGTTGCATGGGCAGACCGCACGACTATCACTAACCATGCGACCAACATTGCAACTTCAAAATTTTGAAAATTCGACCCGAAACTCAAGGACGGGGATAAAAAACATTAAATAAATAAAATAATAAGAAAAATAAAAGTCGGGGTGTGAATGTAAACAAATTAACATAGCCCTTTTTCGATGAAAATGAGTTGTAACAAGGGTAAGGAGAGAAATAAAAGGAATAATTATGGTTTATAGACTTTACCCACTTGTTATTCATCATATAGATTTAAAACCCATATGAGTTAAATATAAAAAATGGGGAGATAGAGAATATGAATTAAAAAATGAAGTAATATGAAAAGGGAATTGAATGTGGTAATGACAATGAGCATAAAACAAGATATGTAAAAAATGCATCCTTTGATTTTTTTTTTAATCACTCTGAAATTAGATGTTCTCAACATTGAATATCTAGAAAATGTATCCTATGAATTCTTTTCATTTTTTTAAAATTTTTCTTCAGTCTTTCGAGGGTAGAAATTACTTGCATAGAATGAAATTTCAAAATGAGATACGAGTTACTTGTTCTATGAAATGTAAAAATCTTGCACAATAAGAGCCAATTATGGAGGTTTTCAATGATAGAATACAAATATATATATATATATATATATATATATATTTTAAATGGGCAGATAATAAAAAAGCAATACAAAATTCTTGATGGAGAAAAGCTGATGAGGTGAAATGATAGTTGTCTACCGTGTCTATCAAAGTTTTGATACAAACTGATGTGAGATGCAAGAGGCGACCAAATATTCACATTGTAAGACAGGGGATAATGATAAGTTTCGAGGTTTAGTGGAAACTAATAAACAACCAACATGATAAGAGTGTGACCTACTTCCGTTAACATATCGAACAATGAATAAGTAGTTAATTCACACATGGACACACTTGGTTGAGACGTGAATTGAGGACTTTGTAATCTTCAGTCATCAATTGAACTTGTAGATTGACAAAATAAGAATAAAGACCCAACCTTGGAGAGATCCCCAAAAATTGGGGGGTGGAAGCCAAAATCAGAGGGGAGAATCGCCCTACGACTCTCCTTGGAGGCGTCGAACGAATGGGGAAGGAAGAGTTGAAATCAAAGAGGCTAGGATGGTCTTTTCACAATTTTAAGAATCTGGATGGATTGCATGGTTGTCGCGCTGTTTACCAAATTGTGCGCCCCTAACTGGACATACCTGGAAGACGCCGCACGGTTAGGCGCGTGTGCCAACCGTGCGATTATCTCTACAACTTGTTGCAGGTTTTGCATGGGCAGGCCACACAGTTAACAGTAACCGTGCATTAACCGTGCGCCAACACTGCAACTTCAAAATTTTGACCATTTAAGAAAATTCATCCCGAAACTCAAAGACAAGGATAAAAACAATAAATAAATAAAATAACAAGAAAAATTAAAGTCGGGTGTGACAGTAAACAAATTAACATAGCTCTTTTTGGATGAAAATGAGTTGTAACATGGTCAAAGAGAGAAGTAAATGTTATAATTATGGTATATAGACTCTTCCCATTTTAGTTATTCATGATATAGATTTAAACCCCATAAGAGTTAAATATAAAAAATGGGGAGATATAGAATATGGAATAAAAAATGAAGTAATATGAAAAGGGAATTGAATGTGGTAATGACGAAGAGCACAAAACAATACATGTAAAAACTAAATCCTTCGATTTTTTTTTCGATCACTCTGAAATTTGATGTTCTCAACATTGGATATGTAGAAAATGTATCCTATGAATTATTTTTCATTGTTTTTTTAAAAAATTTCTTCACTCTTCCACGGATAGCAGTACACGCCGTGTAGTCTCTTCCCGTGTCATAGACCGTGTGAGCAGGGACACGGGGAAGGAAAAAGCTTGGGAAAACACGCCGTGTATCGGATGTACACGCCGTGTAGTGTTGACCCGGAGTCCGCACGTGTAACTAACATCACGGACGGAGGAGACCTTAAGACATACACACCGTGTCCACTATGGAACTCGCCGTGTAGTTTGACCTGGGATCCGGCCGTGTAACTAACAACACGGGTCGGTGTAATCCTTTCGTGTACACGCCGTGTGTATATGGAACACGCCGTGTAGTGTGAGCCGTGTATCCGGCCATGTAACTAACAACACGGGTCGGCGAAGCTCGTTTAGTACACACCGTGTACCTATGGGACACGCCGTGTAGTCTTGACCGAGGACAGACCGTGTGGACCTAACCGTGTGGCTGGGGAAACTGGGTGGTGTACACGCCGTGTGCGGGTGTAACACGCCGTGTAGTGTAAGCCGAGTAGTCAGCTGTTTCACAAACGACACGGGCGGTTGGAAAATTACACCATACACGCCGTGTAGATTATATACACGCCGTGTAGTTTTGTTCAACGGGAACCGTGTGGCTTAGCCGTGTAGAAGGACCCGGGCAGGGGAAGAGAAGTCAGGTACACGCCGTGTAGTCAGTATACACGCCGTGTAGTCTTGTTTTGCAAATCTTGAATGCCTTCTTCCTCCTGTTCCCTTTTTGGTCCCTTCGTTTTCAGTCTTTAATAATCTTGATCTAAGGTGTGTGTTTGACCTTGTAGTGTCATGCCGCCGAGAGGACCACGCGTTTTTCGCCAGGAGAGCGGCAACAATTATACTCCAGAGATGGTGGGCCATGGGCTACCAGTGGATCCTCCAGCAGAGCCAGATGCGGCGCCAGCCGTTATACCGGACACAGGTGCGGATGCGCAGTTCCGTGAAAGCTTTATGCGGTTCATGCAGACCTTTCAGGTAGCACCGTCGGCTGCCACATCTATGGTCGAGCTGACTCGTATATTCCAGCAGCAGCATCCGCCTACGTTTTCAGGGGATGGCGGACCACAGGCTGCGGAATTTTGGCTGCATTCTATGCAGACTATTTTCGAGCATCTTGAGACGCCTTCAGGGCGGAGGGTCAAACTCGCGACTTACATACTGCGTGATTCCGCCAAGAGGTGGTGGGATGTTACCACTCAAACAGAGCATCACATAGACATGGTGTGAGAAGATTTTCAGACAGCTTTCTATGATTTCTTCTTCCCAGAGACACTGAGGGCAGATAGAGCTCGAAAGTTCATGAACCTGCAGCAGGGCGCTATGTCGGTGATGGACTATTCTGCTCGTTTTACCGAGCTTCAGCGTTTTGCACCCGTTCTGGTGGGTGATTAGACGTTGAGGGCCAGACGCTTTGAGGATGATTTTCGATATGACATCCGAGCACTGGTGAATGTTTTCAGGTTGCCTTTAGTACATGCTATTGTGAATCAGACGCTGATTACAGAGAGGAACCTGCGGGAGGCTAGTGGTGTGGGCCAGGGCGGTTCGACACCAGTTTCTGGCACAATTTCTACCGGGAAGAGGAAGCGACAAATGAGTTTCTCTCACGGTGGTAGTATTAGCCAGACAGTTTCTTCAGGTGGCCCGGTCTTTTGCCACCAGTGTGGTAGAGGGGCACAAAAAACCGCAGTGTCCACGTGACCCAGTGGAGTGCTGAGCTTGCGGCAAGATGGGTCATCTGCAACGCTTTTGCAGGGCGTTTGTACCAGTGGCTAGTGAGAGGGGTTCTGTGCAGACTCCGCGTGCGGGAGCAGGACCGACAGCTTCTTACCAGTCGGGAAACTGGAATACGTCAGGGCGTGCAGACAGAGATGGTGGTCGTGGCCGTGGTAGCCAGACACCCGGATCTCAGAGGCAGCAGGGCGGGATAGCTCAGGGTAGCCAGGTTGTGTCGCAGGGCCGCGGCACTGTGCAGGCATATGCAGTGCAGCAGACGCAGCAGGAGCAGGATCCCGGGCCTTCTACAGTCAGAGGTACTATTCTAGTAGCTTCTGTCTTATCTTCTGTACTTTTCGATACGGGCGCTACACATAGCTTTATATCTGTGCCCGTTGTGGAGAGCCTTGGGCTCTGTGTTTCTTCTTCATCTTCTGCTGTTATGACGCTGGACACTCCGTTGGGAACTAGAACGACATGTGTGCGTCAGTGCAAGGAGTGCCCCCTTGAGGTTGGTGGGTGTCAATTTCTATGGGATCTCTATGTCTTAGAGATGACGAGCTATGACGTCGTTCTCGTGATGGACTGGTTGGTTCCCTTTCGAGCCTTTGTAGATTACTATCGTCGCAGGGTGAGTTTCACGTCACCAGAGGGTGGAGAGTTTCTATACAACGACGAATGAGATGTTCAGGCGAGTCGAGCTGGACCAGAGCATCGTGGGCGGGGTGGGGTCACAACCCAGATTGCGAGTTTATATCTGGATGATCAGAGGACTTGTCAGACGGATTTCCCTCCAGTGGTTGATCGTTTCAGGGATGTTTTCCCGGACGACTTTTCAGGTCTACCTCTGGAGCGTGAGGTGGATTTCTCTATTGAGTTGGTGCCAGGAGCAACACCGGTATCCATTCCTCCTTATAGGATGGTCAGGCCTGAGTTGCAGGAGCTCAAGAGGCAGTTAGAGGAGTTACATGCAAAGGGTTTTATCCGACCCAGTACTTCGCCTTGGGGTTTGCCGGTCCTCTTTGCGAAGAAGGCAGACAGTACTCTCAGACTCTGTGTGGATTATCGGAAGCTGAACCAGTTGACGGTTAAGAACCGATATCCTTTGCCGAGGATTGATGATCTTTTTGATCAACTTCGTGGAGCACGAGTGTTCTCGAAGATTGACTTGAGGTCAGGATATCATCAGCTGCGCGTGAGACCATCGGACATACCACTTACAGGCTTTCGGAGCAGATATGGTTTGTACGAGTACTTGGTTATGCCGTTCGGACTCACGAACGCGCCAACACTTTTCATGGTTCTGATGAATCGTGTGTTCCATCATTATCTGGATTCTTTTGTGGTAGTATTCGTGGACGATATCTTGGTGTACTCTCACACTCGACACGACCATGCCACCCATCTTGAGATCGTATTGAGTACACTGAGAGAGCATAAGGTATATGCTAAGCTCTCAAAGTGCCACTTTTTGGATGGACCAGATTCACTTCCTGGGTAATATCATCTCAAAGGCAGGAGTTGCAGTAGACCCAGAGAAGATGAGAGCAGTAGTTTCCTGGGAGCAGCCTAAGAACGTGTTTGAGATACAGAGTTTCTTAGGGCTGGCTGGTTACTACAGACGCTTCATCCAGGACTTCTCTCGCTTAGCAGCGCCGTTGACGGGTCTGACTAAGAAGGGTGTGAAGTTCGTTTGGTCAGAAGCTTGCGAGACAGCCTTTCAGGACCTGAAAGGAAGGTTGACATCAGCACCAGTCCTGATACTTCCAGAGCAAGGGAAGAACTATACTGTTTACTGTGATGCATCAGGTATTGGACTGGGAGCAGTGTTGATGCAGGACGATCGAGTTGTTGCGTATGGTTCTCGGCAGTTGAAGCCACATGAGAGGAATTACCCGACGCATGATCTCGAGTTGGCTGCAGTTGTTCATGCGTTGCGCTGTTGGAGACATTATCTCTTGGGAGAACATTTTGTGGTTTTCACCGACCACAAGAGTCTCAAGTACATCTTCCCTCAGCGTGACTTGAACCTGAGACAGCGAAGGTGGGTCGAATGCCTTCAGTCCTTCGACTTTGAGCTTGCCTATACACCTGGTAAAGGTAATGCAGTAGCTGATGCACTGAGCAGGAGAACTCAGATATAAGCGGTGCAGGAGGCCAGTGGTGAGTGACACCTTATGGCTTTGTTTTCCGAGATGCATTTGGAGGTGCATGACAGTCAGGGGCAGACCTATCTTTCATCTTTAGCTGTGACTTCTACCATCCTGGACAGAGTGAGGATGAGACAGTTATCTGATTCAAAAGACCTAGTTCTACGGGAGTCGGTGGCAAATGAGAACCCTTCTCCTGGTTGGACGATAGGCGATGATGAAATTTTGCGTTTCCATGGACGAGTGTGGGTTCCAGGGGATATACGCGAGGAGTTGATGCGGGAGTTTCATGCTTCAGCTTGGGCAGTTCATCCCGGGGTTCCCAAGATGTACCGTGACTTGAGACGTCAGTATTGGTGGCCGGGTATGAAGAGAGGGATAGCTGGTTTTATTACGAGGTGTTCCACCTGTCAGCAGGTGAAGACCGAGAATCAGAGGCCAGCCGGACTTTTACAGCAGTTACCCATCTCGGAGTGGAAATGGGATGATGTCGCGATGGACTTCGTGACTGGGTTGCCGAGGTCACCTCGAGGCAATGATGCCGTGTGGGTTGTTGTGGACAGACTCACGAAAGTAGCTCACTTTTTGCCGATCAAGGAGACATTCGGTGTTGACGAGCTCGGAAAGTTGTATATCCGACAGGTCGTACGTCTTCATGGGGTCCTCGTTCTATCGTTTCGGATAGGGACGCCCGTTTTACGTCTCGTTTCTGGCAGAGTTTTCAGAGGGCACTGGGTACACAGGTGCTTCTGAGCACAGCTTACCACACTTAGACCGATGGCCAGTCAGAGCGTACGATACAGGTGCTTGAGGACTTGCTGCTTGCATGCATCCTAGACTTTGGGGGCTCTTGGGAGCACATACCCCTAGTTGAGTTTGCCTATAATAACAGTTTTCAGGCGACTATTGAGATGACACCTTACGAGGCTTTATATGGTTGGCCATGCTGATCACCTTTGTGCTGGTTAGAGGCAGATGAGACAGCTTTACTGGGACCACGTCTCGTGCAGGAGACTTCTGAGCAGGTCCAGTTGATTCAGAAGCGGATGACTACCGCACAGTCTCGTCAGAAATCTTATGCTGATCGCCGCAGACGACCCTTGGTGTTCGTGGTCGGGGATCAGGTTTTCCTGCGTGTTTCACCGAGGTTAGGGCACAGACGGATCAGGAGACAAGGTAAACTTTCACCGAGGTATGTGGGGCCATTTGAGATTCTGGAGAGAGTCGGGCTGGTTGCCTATCGGTTGCAGTTACCACAGAGGTACCGAGCCATGCACGACGTCTTCCATGTATCTCAGTTGCGCCGCTATAATTCAGACCCGTCTCACGTCTTTCAGCCCAAGGGGGTTGAGCTTCAGATCGATGCGTCCTTTGAGGAGCATCCGATTCGTATGTTTGATAGAAGCACGAAGGTTCTCCGAGGCCGGTCAGTTCCTCACGTACGGGTGCTATGGCAACATGGCCGAGTGCAGGACGAAACCTGGGAGCGGGAGACCAACGTACGTGCTCAGTGGCTAGAGCTCTTCTGAGTTGTATCTTCGCCACCCTTGGAAGGGCAATTCGGGGACGAATTGCTTTAAGGGGGGAAGTTTGTAAGAACCCGGCTCTTATTTAGAGGTACGGGTTTCTTTTTTTCTCTTTTCCTGAAGTGTTTTTGAGAAAATAAGGAAAATGGGGAAAAGAAGAAACCCGTACCTCAAAATAAGAACCGGGTTCTTACAAACTTCCTCCCTTAAAGCAATTCATCCCCGAATTGCCCTTCCAAGGGTGGCGAAGATACAACTCAGAACATCTCTGGCCACTGAGCACGTACGTCGGTTTCCCGCTCCCAGATTTCGTCCTGCACTCGTCCATCCTGCCATAGCACCCGTACGAGAGGAACTGACCGGCCTCAGAGTACCTTCGTGCTCCTATCAACGATACGAATCGGATGCCTCTCAAAGGACACATCGATCTGAAGCTCAACCTCTTGGGGCTGAAAGACGTGAGACGAGTCTGAATGATAGCGGCGCAACTGAGATACATGGAAGACGTCGTGCATGACTCGGTACCTCTGTGGTAACTGTAACCGATAGACAACCAACCCGACTCTCTAGAATCTCAAATGGCCCCACATACCTCGGTGAAAGTTTACCCTGTCTCCTGATCCGTCTGTGCCCTAACCTCGGTGAAACACGCAGGAAAACCTGATCCCCGACCACGAACTCCAAGGGTCGTCTGCTCAGAAGTCTCCTGCACGAGACGTGGTCCTAGTAAAGCTGTCTCACCTGCCTCTAACGAACACAAGGGTGATCGGTATGGCCTACCATATAAAGCCTCGTCAGGTGTCATCTCAATAGTCGTCTGAAAACTGTTATTATAGGCAAACTCGACTAGGGGTATGTGCTTCTCCCAAGAGCCCCCAAAGTCTAGGATGCATGCACACAACATGTCCTCAAGCACCTGTATCGTACGTTCTGACTGACCATCAGTTTGAGGGTGGTAAGCTGTGCTCAGAAGCACCTGTGTGCCCAGTGCCCTCTGAAAACTCTGTCAGAAACGAGACGTAAAACGAGCGTCCCTATCCGAAACGATAGAACGAGGAACTCCATGAAGACGTACGACCTCTCGGATATACAACTTTCCGAGCTTGTCAACACCGAAGGTCTCTTTGATCGGTAAAAAGTAAGCTACTTTCGTGAGTCCACAACAACCCACACGACATCATTGCCTCGAGGTGACCTCGGCAACCCAGTCACGAAGTCCATCGCGACATCATCCCATTTCCACTCCGGGATGGGTAACTGTTGTAAAAGTCCGGCTGACCTCTGATGCTCCGCCTTCACCTGCTGACAGGTGGAACACCTCGTAACAAAACCAGTTATCTCTCTCTTCATACCCGGCCACCAATACTGACGTCTCAAGTCACGGTACATCTTGGCAACCCCGGGATGAACTGCCCAAGCTGAAGCATGAAACTCCTGCATAAACTCCTGGCGTATATCTCCTGGAACCCACACTCGTCCATGGAAACGCAGAATTTCATCAGCGCCTATCGTCCAACCAGGAGAAGCATCCTCACTTGCCATCGACTCTCGTAGAACTAGGCCTTCTGAATCAGATAGTTGTCTCATCCTCATTCTGTCCAGGAGGGTAGAAGTCACAGCTAAAGATGAAAGATAGGTCTGCCCCTGACTGTCATGCACCTCCAAATGCATCTCGGAGAACAAAGCCATAAGCTGCCACTCACCACTGGCCTCCTGCACCGCTTGTATTTGAGTCCTCCTGCTCAGTGCATCAGCTACTGCATTATCTTTACCAGGTGTATAGGCAAGCTCAAAGTTGAAGGACTGAAGGTATTCGACCCACCTTCGCTGTTTCAGGTTCAAGTCACGCCGAGTGAAGATGTACTTGAGACTCTTGTGGTCGGTGAAAACCACAAAATGCTCTCCCAAGAGATAATGTCTCCAACAGCGCAACGCATGAACAACTGCAGCCAACTCGAGATCATGTGTCGGGTAATTCCTCTCATTTGGCCTCAACTGTCGAGAACCGTACGCAACAACTCGATCGCCCTGCATCAACACTGCTCCCAGTCCAATACCTGATGCATTACAGTAAACTGTATAGCTCTTCCCTTGCTCTGGAAGTATCCGGACTGGTGCTGATGTCAACCTTCCTTTCCGGTCCTGAAAGGCTGTCTCGCAAGCTTCTGACCAAACGAACTTCACACCCTTCTTAGTCAGACCCGTTAACGGCGCTGCTAAGCGGGAGAAGTTCTGGATGAAGCGTCTGTAGTAACCAGCCAGTCCTAAGAAACTCCGTATCTCACACACGTTCTTAGGCTGCTCCTAGGAAACTACTGCTCTCACCTTCTCTGGGTCTACTGCAACTCCTGCCTCTAAGATGATATTACCCAGGAAGTGAATCTGGTCCATCCAAAAGTGGCACTTTGAGAGTTTAGCATATAGCTTATGCTCTCTCAGTGTACTCAATACGATCTCAAGATGGGTGACATGGTCGTGTCGAGTGTGAGAGTACATCAAGATATCGTCCACGAATACTACCACAAAAGAATCCAGATAAGGATGAAACACACGATTCATCATAGCCATTGAAAGGTGTTGGCGCGTTCGTGAGTCCGAACGGCATAACCAAGTACTCGAACAGACCATATCTACTCCGAAAGGCTGTAAGTGGTATGTCCGATGGTCTCACGCGCAGCTGATGATATCCTGACCTCAAGTCAATCTTTGAGAACACTCGTGCTCCACGAAGTTGATAAAAAAGATCATCAATCCTCGGCAAGGGATATCGGTTCTTAACCGTCAACTGGTTCAGCTTCCGATAATCCACACAGAGTCTGACGGTACCGTCTGCCTTCTTCGCGAAGAGGACCGGCCAACCCCAAGGCGAAGTACTGAGTCAGATAAAACCCTTTGTCTGTAACTCCTCTAACTGCCTCTTGAGCTCCTGCAACTCAAGTGTGACCATCCTATAAGGAGGAATGGACACCGGTGCTGCTCCTGACACCAGCTCAATAGAGAAATCCACCCCACGCTCCGGAGGTAGACCTGGAAATTTTTCCAGGAAGACATCCCTGAAATGATCAACCACTGGAGGGAAATCCGTCTGACAAGTCCCCTGATTATCCAGATATAAACTCGCAATCTGAGCTGTGACCCCACCCCGCCCACGATGCTCTGGTCCAGCTCGACTCGCCTGAACATCTCATTCGCCGTTGTATAGAAACTCTCCGCCCTCTGGTGACGTGAAACTCACCCTGCGACAATAGCAATCTACAAAGGCTCGAAAGGGAACCAACCAGTCCATCCCGAGAATGACATAATAGCTCGTCATCTCTAAGACATAGAGGTCCCATAGAAAGTGACACCCACCAACCTCAAGGGGGCACTCCTTGCACTGACGCACACATGTCGTTCTAGTTCCCAACGGAGTGTCCAACGTCATAACAACAGAAGAGGAAGAAGAAACAGAGCCCAAGGCTCTCCACAACGGGCACAAATATAAAGCTATGTGTAGCGCCCGTATCGAAAAGTACAGAAGATAAGACAGAAGCTACTAGAATAGTACCTCTGACTGTAGAAGGTCCGGGATCCTGCTCCTGCAGGGTCTGTTGCACTGCATATGCCTGCCCAGTGTCGCGGCCCTGCGATACAGCCTGGCTACCCTGAGCTGTCTCGCCCTGCTGCCTCTGAGATCCTGGTGTCTGGCTACCACGACCACCATCTCTGCCTGCACGCCCTGACGTATTCCAGTTTCCCGACTGGTAAGAAGCTGCTGGTCCTGCTCCCGCAAGCGGAGTCTGCACAGAACCCCTCTCATTAGCCACTGGTACAAACGCCCTGTAAAAGCGCTGCAGATGACCCATCTTGCCGCAAGCTCGGTACTCCACTGGGTCACGTGAACACTGCGGTCTCTTGTGCCCCTCTACCACACTGGTAGCAAAAGACCGGGCCACCTGAAGAAACTGACTGGCTCGTACTACCACCGTGAGAGAAACTCATTTGTCGCTTCCTCTTCCCGATAGAAATAGTGCCAGAAACTGGTGTCGAACCGCCCTCGCCCACACCACTAGCCTCCCGCAGGTTCCTCTCTGTAATCAGCGTCTGATTC
This sequence comes from Viscum album, assembly GCA_963277665.1. Lineage (NCBI taxonomy): Eukaryota > Viridiplantae > Streptophyta > Magnoliopsida > Santalales > Viscaceae > Viscum > Viscum album. Next base: position 371,142,585 of record OY728146.1, read on the forward strand.
ACAATAGCATGTACTGAAGGCAACCTGAAAACATTCACCAGTGCTTGAATGTCATATCGAAGACCATCCTCAAAGCGTCTGACCCTCAACGTCTCATCACCCACCCAAACGGGTGCAAAACGCTGAAGCTCGGTAAAATGAGCAGAATAGTCCATCACCGACATAACGTTCTACTGCAGGTTCATGAACTCTCTAGCTCTATCTGCCCTCAGCGTCTCTGGGAAGAAAAAATCATAGAAAGCTGTCTGAAAATCTTCCCACGCCATGTCTCTGTGATGCTGTGTCTGAGTGGTAACATCCCACCACCTCTTGGCGGAATCACGCAGAATGTAAGTCGCGAGCTTGACCCTCCGCCCTGGAGGCGTCTCAAGATGCTCGAAAATAGTCTGCATAGAATCCAGCTAAGATTTCGCAGCCTGTGGTCCGACATCCCCTGAAAACGTAGGCGGATGCTGCTTCTGGAATATACGAGTCAGCTTGGCCATAGATGTGGCAGCCGGCGGTGCTCCCTGAAAGGTCTGCATGAACCGCATAAAGTCTTCACGGAACTGCGCATTCGCGCCTGTGTCCGGTATAACGGTTGGCGCCGCATCTGGCTCTGCTGGAGGATCCACTGGTAGCCCATGACCCACCATCTCTGGAGTATAATCATTGCCGCTCTCCTGGCGAACAACGCGTGGTCGTTTCGGCGGCATGACACTACAAGGTAAAATGCACACCTTAGATCAAGATTATTAAAGATTGAAAACGAATGGACCAAACAGGGAACAGGACGAAGACATTCAAGATTTGCAAAACAAGACTACACGGCGTGTATACTGACTACACGGCGTGTACCTGACTTCTCTTCCCCTGTCCGGGTCCTTCTACACGGCTAAGCCACACGGCTCCCGTTGAACAAAACTACACGGCGTGTATATAATCTACACGGCGTGTATGGTGTAATTTTCCAACTGCCCGTGTCGTTTGTGACACGGCCGACTACTCGGCTTACACTACACGACGTGTTACACTCGCACACGGCGTGTACACCACCCCGTTTGCCCAGCCACACGGTCAGGTCCACACGAAATTTCAAAATAAGGTATGAGTAGTTGGTTCTATAAAATGTAAAAATTTTGCACAACAGGGCTAATTCTGTTTAAATGGGTTGATAATAAAAAAAAATTAATAGGGAAAAAGTGATGAGGTGAAATGATTGCTGTCTACTGTGTCTATCAAATTTTTGATACAGACTGATGTGAGATGCAAGAGGCAACCAAATATTCACGGTGTATGAGAGGGGATAAAGATAAGTTTCGAGGTTTAGTGGAAACTAATAGATAACCAATATGATAAGATTGTGACCTACTTACATCAACATATCGAACAATGAATGACTAGTTAATTCACACATGGACACACTTGGTAGAGACATTAATTGAGGACTTTGTAATCTTCGGTCATCAACTGAACTTGTAGATTGACAAAATAAGAATAGGCAAGAGCAAGAGAAAAGATGATTGATCTTCATACAAATGAAAGAACTAAATTACACAAAGTTTCTTTCAAATTAAGATTCTTGAATGCTCCATTGAGTATAATGAAAGTTAATTTTATAGCCAATGAGTGATACAATTGTCAAGGACTCGATCCTTTGAAGTGTCTTTTTTTTAAATTACTTGTTCCTTTAAAATCAAAAGGCCAAAGTGGGAGATTCAACACATAGGTTTTGACTTTGGTGTCATAGCCCACCGCATTCGACTTAGTTGTCTCCATATTTGAATTTGGAGATTCCATGCCAATTGGGTTTCACAATCCGTTTTCACACATGTCTTGGACTTTTCAAGTTTCATTTATGACTCCATTTGCCTCATACATGCAAGAAGAAAGGTATTGGACCTTTAACACATTGAGCTGAGCTCCCAATCCATTACGTAACTTCTTTATTTTCCCTTGTGTCATTAGGCCTTGCAACTCAAAGCCCTCAATTCGGTGTATCAAGTCATTGTTGATGGCTGACCTCTTATCAAGTTGGGACATATATATTTATCATGCCCAACTTGTTACACAAAAATTGGACACGTGGTCCAGACACTCCTTTTGTGAGAACATCGGAAAATTGATCAGAGGTGTGAACGTGGTCGAATGCGATCTTCTTTTCAAAGTTTTCTCGAACGAAATGACAATTAACTTTAATATGCTTTGTCCGCTAATAAAAGATTGGATTTGTGGCAATCTTGATAGCAGCTTGATTGTCACACCAGATATGTGCCGATTTCTTGGTCGTATACCCAATCTCGTGAAGAATTTGTTGTGCCCAAATAATCTCTTCAATCACATATGTCATGACACGATATTCTGACTCTGTACTTGAGCGGGAGATAACGGTTTTTTTTTTGATTCGTCATGAGATCAAATTTCCTCCAATAAAAACTGCAAAACCAGACGTCAATCTCCTAGAAGAGAGACATCCGGTATAATTTGCATCACAAAATGCTTCAATGTCTGTATGCCCATGATCAGAATATAGAAGACCCAAACCTGGTTCCTTTTTCACATATCTGACAATGCAAAGAACATCCTCCCACTGTGTTTTTGTGGGAGATTCCATAAATTGACTTTGCTAACCGCAAGTAATATCGGGTCGAGTCATGGTCAAGTAGTTGAGCTTCCCAACAAGTCGTCTGTATCTGGCGGGTGATGAAAACATCTCACTATCAGAATTTAGTGACCTTTCTATAGGTTCGAGGGGTGAGTCAACCGAGTTAGCTTGAGTCATTCCAGTCTCTTGCAGAAGATCAAGAACATACTTCCTTTGAGATAGAAAATTTCCTTTAGCACATCTGGAGACCTCAATCGCCAAGAAATATCGTAATAGACCTAAATCATTCGTATGAAAATGTTGATGAAGGATTTGAGTCGATCAATACCATCAGTATCACTTCCAGTAATGACAATGTTATGCACATAAACAACCAAGAGAATGATGCCTGATGTAGACTGGTGATAGAAAACAGAAAATTCTTTTATGCTTTGACACATGCCAAAGCTAAGCACAACGGTGCAATAGCGTTCGAACCAGGCACGGGGTGACTGCTTGAGGCCATACAACGATTGACGAAAGCGACAAACCTTGGAAGACTCCCCCTTAGCAACAAACCCCGATGGTTGCTCCATATAAACTTCTTCATCAAGAAATCCATAAAGAAAATCATTTTTCACATCCAGTTGATGTAGATGTCAGTGATAAGAAGCGACAAGGGAGATAAATAAGCGGACTGATGCCATTTTGTCCACTGGAGAGGTGTCAAAATAATCAACGTCATACGTCTGCGCATAACCCTTGTCAACAAGCTCTGCTTTGTGACGATTTCGAGAACCATCGGCATTGACGTGCACGATATAGATCCACTTGCACCTGACTACCTGTTTATCCGTAGGGAGAGGGATAAGATCCCAAGTGTGGTTGGTTTCCAAGGCCTGAAGTTCATCCTGCATAGCATGCAACCAACCAGGATGAGAGATGACCTCGACAACAATGCGTGGTGTTGAGTAATCAACCAATGTCTCAATAACTTGGGAGATAGTCGTGGATAATTCTTGATAAGACTGACAGGAGCATGAGCCTTTGCGGAGTGTAATAGGCAACTCTGGTGATGGAGCATCAGGAGCAGATGAGTCGTCAGGTGTGTTAGCGACAGGAGGTGGCAGAGTGACAGATGTGCGAGGTCGGTGCGTATATATCTGGCCAAATCATGATCCAACAACATCACTAGAAAGAGAGGGAGGAGGTGGTGGTGTATCGAGAGAATATGACAAGATAATGTCGGAATCAGAAAGAGTAGATGGTGGTGGGAACTCGGGAATAGAAAGAACCGAAGATTCGACAAAGGAAACATCATCGAAGACAAAGAAAGATGTGTTTTAGAGCACGTACATCAAACTTGATAACCGAGGGGCGAATATCTCAAACATAACACACACAACCAAAAATACGGAGGGGTAGGGAATGGGGGGGTGTTGTTGGAAATAATGAATGGAAGGGTGTCACTCTCTGAAGAACAGACGAGAGAAGTATGTTGATAAGGTAGGTGGGTGGTTGTGAGAATAACATCGCTTCAAAAAGTGGTTGTGACTTTTCTTTGAAATAAGTGTCTGAGCAACTTCCAACAGATGACGATTTTTCTGTTCAGCAGCACCATTTTGTTGAGCTGTGTCAGGACAAGAGCTCTGATGGATAATGCCATGGTCATTGAGAAAAGATTGAAAGGGTCCAGATAAATATTCACGACCATTGTCATAACGAAAGCAGTGGAGTTTAGTGGAAAATTGAGTGGTGATTTCTCAATAATAAGAGTGGAACATGGTAAAGATTTCAGAACGATTTTTCAACAAATAGACGCAAGTCATCCGTGAAAAATTGTCGATGAAAGTAACAAAATACCGATAATCGAGTTTAGATGGACTAGGACTGGGCACTCAGATATCGGAGTGAATCAAATGAAAAGGAGTGGATGCATGGGGAACTGCTTGGGGAACATAGGTGACCCGATGATGTTTTGTGTAGTGACATGACTCACATTCAAAAGAAAGAAGAGGTCCCAATTCTGGAAGAAGTTTTTGAAGAATGGGGAGCAGGTGGATGACCAAAACGATAGTGAAGCTGGAGGGCATGATCAGAAGTGGCGCGACAACCGAGAGTGGGGGCCGATTCAAGTACATATACATCACCCTGAAGTCGTCCAGTGCCAAGCACCCGAGTCGTGAATGCTCCTGAAATATAACTGAAGCAGGTGAGAAGATGACCTTACATTTTAAGTCAGTTATCAGTTTACCAATTGATAGTTATTAAAGGGACAATGGGGAACAAATGCAACAACAGATAGTGTCAAGTCAGGTGTAATTGTACAACTTCCATAGCCTGTAATATGTACTGTTTGACCATCGGCTACAATAATATTGCCTCCAAACGAGGTCGCTCTATAGGACCGTAGAATACCTGCATCGTCAGTGATGTGCTCGGAGGCACTAGTGTCAACAACGCTGGAGGTGCAGCGTTGGGAGAAACATGCTGCTGGAGTATATTGCTATGAGCAATAGTGATGCTTGATGATACCATAGTGTGCTGAAAATGCACGAGGACAAGGTATTGAAGGTGTATAGTTGATAGATTATAGGTGTTAAAATTGCCCGGGTAGTCCATCCAGGTATTAGGTTATTGAGGAAAGATCACATGGATGGCGGTGGGGCGTGGTTGGGTCATTGCGCGTAAGGGGTCCATTACAGGGGCGTAGGGATTGCTGGAGGTAGGGGGCGTCGCGCGCACAGGGGGTCTGCCCGAGAGAGAGAGGGGGTGAGTTAGGGTTAGAGAACCTGCTCTGATACCATGTAGAAATGGAAGAGTAGACCGAATAACCAAGGTACCTTTCTAAGGGAGACATTGGGGTTATTTTATAATGAATAAAAGAGATTACATGTTACGTCAAGTCCGATGTGGGACTGCACACAATTTGACCTCTAACATAGGCAAATGATATTGGGTAGTTGAGGCTCTATGTTCAGAATTTCATATTTTGTTAATGATTTTGATTTCTTTCAGGACGTACAATAAGGCTGGATTGCATAGTTTGTTGGCTCATATTGGTGTGTTTGTTTTGCTGTTTTGCTGTTTTGCAGAATGTTCAAGTGTATTTTACGGACTATATTGTCAACGACAGCTTAGGAATCATTTCAAATGCTCATGTCGCATTTGCAGACAAGGAAACTGAAAAGGCCATGGCTAGGCCATGCCTTCAACTCGCAGAGCTATTTTCAATTGCAGTGGACTTTCCGAAAACTGGCGTGCCGGCCGTAATTCCCATGGATCTGCAAGTGAGGGTGTACCCAGATTTCATGGAGAAGGCGGACAAGCCCTCCTATACATCATGGAATGTGATCGGGAAGCTCTTCCGAGAGGTAAGAGACATTTTACCCGACACCAAACTGCCTAAATTCTTCACCCGGGAGGTGGCCTGCCGCTCCTATGATCCTGACATGGAGTTTGATGGCTACGAAGACCACCTCTATGATGCATTCTATTACAAAACTAACTATGACTACAAGCTGGGGAACATGATGGATTACTACGGCATCAAAACGGAGGCGGAAATACTGAGTGGTGGGTTTATGAAGGTGGCAAAGTCTTTCAATAAGAGAAGAGATGCTGATGCTATAAAGATGGCTGTTCAGTCGTTGAGGAAGGAGGCCCGGAACTGGTTCAACGAGCAGGGGAGTGGCCGGGATTCCTGGGAGGAGATCTATGCACGAGCGTCGGCTTGGTATTATGTGACGTATCATCCGAGTTATTATGGGGCGTACGATGAGGGGTTGAATCGTGATCACTACCTTAGCTTTGCATGGTGTGTTTATGACAAGTTGGTCGCGATCAAGAAGAAGAATGTGAATTATTGTTCCCTTGAATCCAAGACCAGGCAAATGAGGTTGGTGTAATTCGGTTAATTGTTGTCCCTTCCTGACCAGTTGTAATTATTTGCTTTTGTATTTTTGTTTTTTTATTGAAGATTCCATCAATAATTTATTGGTTTGATGTTAAGTAGTTTTTTATTTTACATATATTGGATTTGCTTTGGTGGTTTGATCGTGGAAGCCTATTGACTCAACCCAAGGTCAAGGTAGTTAGGGGAGTTTAATGGTGTGACATTCCCGAAGACTATCCTCTAATTTTATATGGGAATCACAGATGCAGTGGCAAAGATTTCGAGCAACAGAATATTAGTAAGAGTTTTGGGGGGAAATTAAGTAAAGTTCTATGGTGAAAATGGAGTTATATTCAATGATTGATCATCTGTTTTGGTGACAATAGTGTAGTATTGTTGGGATCACCAACAAGTAAATCCTATTTTTTTTAACTATATTTCTCAGCTTTTTCTGGTCCTTGACATTTTTTTAGAGAGAAAAAAACAGTGTATATGAAGGTTTGAGAAGAAAAACATCAAAGCCAATGTGGGACAAGCTCTCAAACATTTATGAAGTAGCCTCAAAAGCAAAGGAGACCAAATTATAAGTAAAAAGAGATAAATTTTAAGACATGCGGATGCAGCCCTCTGAATTAATGAATTTGTGTTTTAATAGAATCATTGATGTTGTTGGGGGAGTTTGTTCTAAAAGTGGTTGTGTAACGATCTGAAAAATTCTTCTACGATTAATAGGATGTTTTTATAATGATTTTTATTATATTGCACATTAAAAGTATAATAGAAATACTATTACAAAAATACACACACATATATATATATATATATTACATGTCGTAATAATACCAATTAATATAGCTAAGAATAATACAAGGATATAAAAATCAAAGAATATCGATCACACAATGATATACTACATAGGTTCGAACTCTGATAAGAAGATTAAACCTACCATGAAAATAGTTGGAATAAAAAAGAAATATTAGGAATATAATTGACATTATCAAAGGAATTGAAGAAATATTAGGAATATAATTGACATTATCAAAGGAATTGTAAAAACCTTTGGGAATCAAGTAGTAAATGTTGATCAATGGTGGATTATATATATAGAGTATGAAGGGCAAAGTTATTGTTGGGATCTGACCACTACCTGCCCGTTGGCCTATACGATCGTTGGTCAATATGACCGTTGAGTATTATGACCATTGGTGATAATGTTACAGTTGGAATTAATGTTTATAAAGGGTAATGACAAATGGTAATTGATACAGAATGTAGAAACGATGATCTCAATCAGTAGAGTCATGTCTTTTAAAACTCATTTGCCAGAACTTGAGAGGGAGGTAGCGTCACTGAGGTTCACCTTTGACCATGTCCAAACAAAGCTTCAACAAGTGAGCCTTGAATGTAATCGCCTACAAGATAAGTTCAAGTTAGTGGAGATCACTATTAAGTCTATGTTAGTCGAGTCACCCCATGAAACCACCCCCACTGCACACCATACTCTTAGAGCGTATGTCGGTGTAATAAGGGTTTTGTGTCTAGACCTCAGTATCATAAAAGTGCAATTTTCCTTTTTATAAATTAAATAGTTATTTCATAAATTTCATTTTCAGTATTATTTCATTTCATAAAATACACATGAATATAATTTGAATTTGATAGATTTTTGGATACAAATAAAATATAATTGAATTTTCACAAAATCTATACACTTACAATAAAAGCAAGTATTCTAAATAAAAATTTATTTTCATGAAATAGTCTTTTTAAACTCTATTTATTTAAATATAAAGCACACATGGCTTAGCTTAGTGGCAACGGGCCTTGTGGGGATGTCGGGGAGGTTTCAGGTTCAAGTCTCTCCGACTTCCTGTATGTGTGTTTGCATGTTTATTTGTAGCTTTGTAGATCCCCGTCCCCGACCGTTTGTAATATTCATTTAAATATAAATGACAATATAATTTTATAATATCCTAGGAAATTTTTATAAGTGTCAGAAAGTTGGTTATGTCGTAAAAACTATTATTTTTCAATAAGGATTTTTTTATTTTCAAGTTAAAATTCTCATATTTAGAAAATTATTTTAATAAAATAAACATTACATTTGAATCCAGTACGTCAAAATTAGGTCAATGTGAAATTTTAAGAATTTTTTAAAATACTTTATTTTTTAGTGAATAGTAAAAATACAGTTTTTGTGGTATCAATATGTTTTATGAATTCATATATATATATATAATAATGATGAAATAATTAATTATATAGAACCCATGACCAAAACACATTATTCTATTAATATTATTTATTTTAATGGATTTAAATCAATTTCCAAACCTATAAATGACTTTCCAAAGTCTAAAATGAAAATTATGATTTTAAAAAGAATATTTTGTGGAAAATTTACTCTTCCATGTTCAAAGTAATATTAAAAAATAGATTTTGGTTCTAATGGTTTAAAATATTATAAAACACGACTTAAATGCCCAAAACCATGAGCAACAACCATGAGTAAGTCATTGGTTTTGCATTTTCGACAACCTAGAATTCCGAGACCTATATTTAGAAATTATTAAATAATTCCGCCTCTTTCACTATAAATACCCACCAATCCCACCATTCCTCTCCACTCCAAATCCATTATCCATGAAATTTTGGTCATTTTGCCTCACAAAGAGTCCCTCCATGGTGTCTTCAAGGTCAGGTGTCGCCCTCAAGTTATAGGAAACAACTCTTCAAGGTAATCGAATTCTCCACTTCATCTTTTCCATTTAAGTACCTCTTTTTTGGTATGTTTTCTAAGTGTTGAAATTATTTCTTTTCATACCTTTTTTATCCTAATACTGCCAAAATAGTGTTTTATCAATGAGAGACCTTTGTTCCCTCCCATTATGCCCTTTCCTTAATCCTTGTTGTATACCATTATGCTGCCAAATTCATTTCTTGAATTTCCCTCCTTTACACGAAATATTCTTATATTGTGAATACCCAAACCCCTTCTTTCTTTGCCTTGTTTTTGGTTCTACTTTCCATTGCTGTTCTGTGAGGCTCGGATGTTTTCCGTCGATTTGTGTTCCCTGAATGTCGCTTCCATGCTCTTATCACCTGAACCTTCGTGCCAAAACCCCACTTGGTTTGACCCGAAGGCGCTCTGGTGGTTTGGGATCCGTTCGTACTGATGTTTGGTGGCTCTCATGTTGGCACGATCGCTTACCTTTGCTCTTGCTGCCTTTCCCGTTGTACTGGACCCCATTTTTGTCGGGTATGAAGGTGTTTGTGGCAGTTTTGGGATGGTGTTGGTGGTAGTGTTCGACGTTAAGGGTGCATCTCGACAGTGTGAAACCGGTGCTTGGTCTCGGCCGTCGCGACTCATTCCGGTTCTCTTCTGTTTCTGGGTTTCAAATTTCATTGATGGTTGTGATTTGAACCTTCTCTGTTTACTGGTGGTCCTTCGATCTTGGTGTTGCAGTTCGGTCTCAAATGTTGCTTGGCCTTGTGAAGCTTTGTTTTGGATTATGTGTTCGGTGATAGTTTTTCTGCTAAACTCCAATGATGTTTTGTTTTTTTTTTTGGTTCGGTTTGTGACGAATGAAGTTGTTTTTGGTGACTGTGAAGATGGCGGCAACATCAATGGATTCCTGGTGTGTAAAGTAGGTTTTGGTTTTGCTAGTTCATCGACCTCTAGATGTTCCCTCTACCTTCGGTGGTTTTGCTCGGTGTTGCCAATGGCTTCTAACGGTGTTTGGATCCTACTTGGTTCTCTGGTGAAGTTTTTTGTGGGCATGGATGCTGCGGTTTCGACGATGAGGAAGGATAGGTCTCTGGCGGGTGGTTCTCGCTGGTGCTGTGGATTATGATGGGTGATTGGGTGCTTCAGGGTTCACGGCTCGAGGCATCAGCTCGTGGTTTGCGGCCCGAGGTGGTGGCGTGACACCTTTTGTTTGATTTTTAAAATTAGTGAATACCTGATAGTTGGCATGTGACATTTGTTGAAATTTTTGAAGTGTGTTTATAGTGTTGAAATTGATATTTGAAATTGTGTGGTTCCCACTCAACCATAAAGCGGTTTATGGAAAATATAAAAATAAAGATTTGTGGTTCAAGTCTTTAAGAAATTATGTACTCAATGTTTTTATATAAAACCCGTTCTTTATTCTCTTCGAGTTATTGATGAAATGATTTATTATGATCAATGTGACTCATATGAATTAAGACATATGAAAGGTGTTCCCTGATAGCACTTTGATGTATTGGGTAAAGAATTAATCTCTAGAGATGACACGTTTTACGATACCTTGGTAAATAATCTTGGTAATTATGATTTATGACACTATGGTGATAAACCTTGGTTATATGCTTATGAATGTATCATTTTTATGCTATAGTCACATTTTAATGTTATGTATCAAGTACTTATGATTATTCTCTCATGTTACGCCTCTTGTTTTATCCATGACAATCGTTCATGTTTTGTTTCCTTTGTTATCCCTTATTGAGCTTTATGCTCACCCTTTTATGTTAATGTATGTCCCCAGGAAATTACTTTTAGTGAAGTGACCTTGGAAGGATTAACAAAGAAGTCTTTCAAATGGATTAAATAATTTTTATGTTTTCCTTATACAATTCATGTATATGTACCTAGTTTTGAAGACTCTAGACCTCAAAAGATCCTTTGAAGTTATTAATGTAATATTTGTTAAGGAATTATGTTAAAAGTCATGTATTAAAAGCTGGGTTTCCATAGGATACCCTAGACCTAACTTGAGCGGTACATTTTCAAATACCATATCATGTATACAAAGAGTTATGCATGATGTATTTTGATAATAATAGTGTTATTACTTCTACATATACTATTTATATGATAATTTCCTCAAATTATTTGCCGTATCAAATGGTTATAATAGTTCCCAGTTATAATGAGAATCTTGAAATACTATGACAATAATCTTAAACATATTTTCTATGGTCTAAATACATCATATTGATAGGACACCGATGATGTTTGACTATTAGGTGCTGGAGGCTCATATGCATTGATACTTCTTATTCCAAAATTCACACTCGAGTAGAGGAGATTATGAGGACTGATTCGTCAATAGGAACACCACATTTTTTGGTATCATTAAAAGTTCCTATCTACAAACATATGTATTGATATGTCAACTTGAGATCATAATCAATATGTATCATTTGAACATGTACTTTGATGCATTTTGAAAACCATGACATATATATTGTGGTGATGTAGCTTGCATGGGGAACATCATTGGTGACACAACATTGATTGAATGATCAAGACACAAGATTTTTCGATTTTGAAAGGAAAAAGATATCTTTGTCCATTTGACTGGGATGGTAATCCCTTGACCAAATCCATGGCCATGGTAGACGAAGTAAAGTCCATCTAATATAGTCGATAAAGATAAATAAAGAATTAAAGGATGATGACACAAAGTATGCATCCTGATTTATGAGATATCGTGAGACAAATAGATTATATCACATGGTACATGTTCATAGGAGGTTATTGTAACTATGAATTATCCTTATCTATTTATAAGCCATGATGCGTTTCTAGATACCACCTTCGGTTTGTAAATATGAATCATTGGGCCTAGAGTATCACACAAAAAGTGTATCCATAAGTTTCACCAATTCCATTGAATTGGAGTTTAGGATGAAGTGGGCTCCATGTGGGGGGACTGGTGAACGTCTGAGTGTGAATGGTTATAAGTAAATTATTTCAATTATATTATTTAAGTTTAGAATAATGATAATTGAATTTATTTATCAAGGTATTCATGAATTATTTAAGTTAAAATAATTGAATATGATAAAAATAATTTTTCAAACGAATATTATTTATTTAAGGTTCGTTAAACATATTCAGGATGAATGAATCGGGTTAATGACTTGTAATTTATCACGTGGGTTTTAGTAACATCACAAGTCAATGGTGAAATATTTATTACATGAACATACATGTTTACTTAGTTATTCACGTTGTTTTAGGATAGTTTAAGATGTTTAACTTATCCAAGGGTTTAAGTACAATTTTGGAGAGTTAAAACTATCTATTTGAGCTCATTTTTTAGTCATGAATAGTATTGTAATCCATTTGCATGAATTTTGAGATCTTCTTTCCACCCTTATCTCATAATCTTCTAGAGAGAGAATCTAAAGGGAAGATCAAGAACACACTGATCCAAGTCCAAGGATCGATCACGTGATCTTACGGTGATCAAACGAGTGTCATAAAGTAATTTGATCTTCCGTGCTAGCACCTGAGAATAGAAGAACGATGTTCAAGGGGCTATGGTGCATGTGTGGATGATCTAGAAGGATCCTTACTTGGATCGTTCGAGCAATGACATGTTGACAATGAGCATATCACATCAGTGTTTAATGAACGAAAGAGGTATGATTTCATTTTTTCTCTTTATACTTAAATTTAATTGAACATAATTCATGGGAAAATATGGGTGTTGGTATTGCAGATTTATTATTATGGCACAAATCCATACCATTTTTTTTTAAATACATATTTTTATGCTTCCAAAAAATCTTGGGTTCCTACAATTGACATCAAAGTTGCCATGAAAAGTTTAAGTAAAAAATTCAATTAAATTTTCTAGAATTAGGATATTGGGATCTAATACAGTCCCAATGCTAATGACGACACATTGATCGAAGGTCATATAGTCGAGATACAATCATACGGGGTGCATGATTTACCATGACCCACCCGACCCAACTAGGCCTAGTAAGGGATTGATAACCTTCCAAGGGTCTATTTCATATCCAAGTGGACTCGAAAAATTCTAAAAAAAACATAGATCAAAGAAAAAAATGGAATTTATTAAAAAAAATCAGGAGCCGCAAGACGTATCAACAATTAGTTAAAAATTCATTAATGAAATATTAATGAATTAAAAATTCTCTCAAAGTAGAATTTTAGTGTATTTAATTTTTATAATGCAATGTTGACGTATTTAGACTAATCATGAGCTAAGACCGATTCGTGTATGTTTGGTTATTTATTTATTTAATTTAATTATTGCATTTAAGTTTTAAAATGTAATAATTATCTATTAAATATTTGTATTAGATGATCTGTGCATTGTCTCTCAGCCTATAAATGTATAAGGGTCTGCGTGTTCACATTTGAGTGATAAAATGTAATATTGTATCCTGAGTTCCCCCTCACCTGCCTATGAGTATGCATTGTAAATCTCAGAAGAGTTTGCGATGATGCGGTTCGAGTTAAGAACCAACATGGAACCAAAAACATACAAATGCATAGGGATGCAAATTGTAACACCCCACCCCTACCTCATTGGCTTGAGGAGGCGGTGAGAGCTACTTGGCCTTAAGAAATGTTCCCAAGACTCTAAAGGATGACAATAAATACTGAGGGCTTCAATATCAAATTGGGGAATGATTTTACCTTAAGACAAAACCAACCAAACCATCCATTAACCACCACTATATGATGCATGTCAATAAAACATTCCAACATGAATTCCCAAAAGACAACCAAATTGTTCCACCATACAACCCAAATCCAAAACAAACAACACAATATCAGAGTACTACGCGGAAGACCAAACAAAAAAGCACCACGTGTCATGATACCACCACAACTCTACACCAAGCTCCAAGCTCCAAGCTCCAAGCTTCACCAAGACATCACAATGCACCCCTAGAGGAGGATGATGCCTTACCTTTGCCCACATCACGGTACACAACATCTACAAAGACACCAAAGTGCCAAAGCAGGGGGTGAGTACTAAAACTCAATAGGTTTTCCCCAAATGACTTCCCTACATACGCCACTAGGATAAAACCGTTAGCACATTTATATAAAACAATTTATATAAAATAATCACAAGTGAAACCATTACCATAAGCCAAACACACCCTCACCAAGCCATCTCACCCAAACCAAACAACCAAGGGAAAGCCAAACAAACATTCCACAAGCCATATCATCATGTACACATTAACACAACAATTTCCACCTTGCAAAGCAATGCGCAACAAAACAACCAAAACAACCAAACGGTGGAGCTTCCGTCCAAACCGTTCACCCATTCACACCTAGTGGTACTTGCCGACCACTTATCCTTTGATGGTGGCCCTTCCATATACTATCCATCCTCTTTTTATAGTGGTACTTCTCGCCACTTTCACATAACATTCCAATCAAGCCATAACCAAGAATACAACCCACCAAGGACACAACAACATGCAATCAACCAATTCCATTGCATATCAATCCACTTCAATAAATCACCCATTTATTGAAAATCATTTTCCATGCCAAACCACATTTCAATAAAACAACATCTTCATTGCAAACCATTTTCATTAACCATTTTCCCAAGTCAATCACGACAACCCATTTTAAAATCTCCATTTTAAAATCAACAACAACACCATTTCATCCACAAAACCCCTTTTTCCCCAAAAAACCCTCAAAACATCACCCAAGGGGGTTTTGAACCCGCGCCATGCGTAAGCCTTGCGACCGCGCCTCACCACTAGACCAACCCAACTACTACTTTTATTTTTTTTATATACATATATCTCTGTATATATATTAATATAAAGTATTTAAATTCAAAAAACCACCAGACCAACCCAATTTCTACTTTTATTTATTTTATATACATATATCTCTGTATATATATTAATATAAAGTATTTAAATTCAAAAAACCGTAGCCAGGGTGTTTCGAAACCGCGCAGCGCGCTTGGCCTCACGGCCACGCAACCCCAACGGACCAACCCAACTGGGATTTCTATTTGTCACATTTATATATATTTGCGTATATAAATTAATATATGGTATTTAAATTCAAAAAACGCAGCCAGAGGGTTTGGAACTCAGGCTGCACGCTAAGACTCGCTACCGCGCCCCCACCAACGGGCCATCCCAGCTATACAACTTATGTTAGCTTATATTTATATCTATATAAATATATTAATCTAAACCGTGAAAAAATGTATCCCCGCCAAATTTTTCCCGTGTCCCCCCTAATTTTATTTGCCCGCCAAAATGCGGGAAAGCTATACCCACGGTTCTTAGAACCGTGGGTATAGGTCTTCAAAAAAAAGCCGAAATACCTACAGTTTTCAAGAACCGTCGGTATACGTCTTCGGAAAATACCCTATACCCACGGTTTCCTCCAAAACCCTGGGTATAGGTCTTAAAAGAAAACTATACCCACGATTTTTGGCACAATCGTGGGTATAGGTGGTCTATACCCACAGTTTTGAAAAACCGTGGGTATAGGTTCACATACTATCCCTATACCCATGGTTTTTTGTAAAACCGTGGGTATAGACCTATTTTCTAATAGTGAGAGAAACCACCTTCCTTTAGGGTTCCCGAGAAATCAACCCACAAGCAACTGCACCTCAAATCCAGCAGACGCACCACCGAAACCTCTCTAGATCCCTTCCCCTAACATTCACAAGCCTTAAAATCAACATCCAAGGAAACCACAACCCTATATCTACACACAACAAGTGTAGATCTAGAAAACTAAAGAAGGGAGAAGATTTGATCTAGAGAAAACCAAAAGGAAACCAAGAGGAGAGACTTACCTGGGAGAAACCACCTTCAAACCACCTTGAAACCTCTTCAAAACGCTTCCAAAACGAGTGGGAGATCACCCTTAACCCATGAGAACCTAAAATCCCGAGTGAGGCTCGAGTGGGAGAAAGTTTGGAGAATTTTATGTCAAGTCCGAGGGATCCCGGATTTAAAAACCCCAACTTTAAGTGGCCGAACGGTTAGCCCACACGGTTTGGTAAACCGTGCGCTAACCATGCGCATGCTACTGTCTCGAGAGGAGGGGTCTGTATGGTTTCCTTGCACGGTTTGGCAAACCATGCACAGGCCGTGTGAAGCCTACGGTCTCCCCCTGCATGGTTTCTTGGAGAATCCGCATGGTTTCCACTATCTGTTCTCAAACTGTACTCCCTAAGAAAAGCCTCCAAACTCATTCAAAACCATTCCAAACTCTCCCAACTTCTTCCCAACTCATCCCATGCACTTTAAACAAATAAAAAATTTATAAACAAAGGCCACATACCTCAAATCGGGGGTACTACATTCTCCCCACCATTGGTCTTTCTGTCCTTGGAAAGTAGTGAACCCATCCTTTTCCGAAAGAGCTCGGGCCATTGCTCGACCATCTCTTTCTCCCGCTCCCAAGTCTCCTCTTGAATCTGTCCATGCTTCCACAAAAACCGAACTAAACTGATGCTTTTACCACGCAAGAATTTCTATTTACTATCCACAACCCACAGTGGCACGTGCACCAATGAAGCATCCGGTTGTAGCTCAACATGATCCCATCAAATCACATGTTCACAATCCGGCTGATACTTTTTCAACTGTGACACATGAAACACATTGTGCACCACATTGAACCTAGGTGGAAAAGGCAAATGATAATCCACCTCACCAACCCTCTCAAGAATCTCAAAAGGTCCAAAATACCTCGGAGATAACTTTCCTTGCTTCCCAAACCGACGATGTCCCAACCTATGAGAGATCCTCAAGAAAACATGATCACTCACCTCGAACAACAACGACCATCGACGATGTTCTACATACGATTTCTGACGACTCTGAGCCGTCGCCATTCTCTTCCTGATTAACTTGATCTTCTTCGTAGTCTCCTGGACAAGGCTCAGTCCAACCATTGAGGACTCACCCGTTTCCACCCAGCATAGTGGAGAACGACACAACCGCCCATACAACGCTTCAAACAGAGCCATATGTATGGATGCCTAATAACTGTTATTGTACGAGAACTCAACCAACGACAAGTGCTCATACCATGAGCCACCAAAATCATAACACAAGCCCGCAACATATCCTCCAAAGTTTGTATCATCCTCTCGGATTGACTGTCCGTCTGAGGGTGATACGCCGTGCTCATAGTCAACTATGTCCTAAGGGCTTGCTGCAAGGATTTCCAAAAATGTGATCTAAACCTTGGATCTCTATACGATACAATCAAAACTGGAACACCGTGCCTCTTTACCACCTCCCAGATATAGATTTTTGGATAGATCCACCACCGTATGAGATTCACAAATTAGAATGAAATGGGCTGACTTCGTTAGATGATCCACTATCACCCAAATGACATCGTTCTTTCTGACCGTTCTTGGGAGACTTGTAACAAAATCCATTGCTATTTTCTCCCACTTCCAAACAGGGATTGTTAAAGACTGCAACATTCCCACTAGCCTCTGATGCTCTGCCTTGACCTGCTGACAAGTCAATCATCTTGAAACAAACTCAGCCACACTTATTTTCATACCATCCCACCAGAAATGTGCTTTCAATGCTTTATACATCTTATGAATTCCAGGATGAACAACCCACCTGGAATGATGATACACCCTGAGAAGATCCTCCTGAAAAACAACTGGTACCACCATTTGATTCTGAAAAAACAAAACTAAATCTCCCTTTAGTTTCCAACCCTCAATGATCTCCCCACCATTTAGTTTCGACCTCATGGTCACACACTCAGAATTAGATATATGTGCCTCTTTAACCAGACCAACCAATTTAGGAATCAACGAAACCGGAAAGAAGAACACTCTATCGCCCTGGTCCTCACATTCCAACCGCATGTCAGACATTTGAAGATATTCCATCCATCTCCTTTTCCTCAAGTTCAAATCCCTTTGTGAGAAAATGTTCTTGAAGCTCTTATGTTCTTCTCATGCACCCTCAACTTCCGTGAGCCATACAAAACCACATGATTCCCTTGCATGAGAACGCACCCCAACCCTGATCCTGATGCATCGCAATACACCACGTACCCTTCTCCTGGTTCTAGAAAAACCAAGATTGGTGCTGATGTAAGGCGACCCTTTAGCTCTTCGAAAAACTACTGACACTGTTCATTCCACTGGAATGGAACATTATTTCTTGTCAAAGCTGTCATCAGTGAAGCCAAATGTGAAAAATCACGAACAAAACGTCGATAATACCTAGCTAGACTGAGGAAAATCCGTACATCAACCACATTCTTTGGTGGTTTCCACGAGATAACAACCTATATCTTTTTCGGATCCACTGAAATTCCCCTTTTAGAAATCACATGGCCAAGAAAATAGAGTTCCTGTATCCAAAATTCACACTTTGACAATTTGTCATACAACCGATGATACCTCAAGATCCCTAACACTGTCGCAAAGTGCTGCTCATGCTCCACCCTTGTCTTCGAATACACCAGAATATCGTCCACAAACACCACCACAAATGAATCTAGATATCTCTGAAATGTCCGATTCATCAATGCCATGAATACCGCTGGCGCATTCGTTAGACCAAAAGGAATAACTACATATTCATAATGAACATATCTACTTCTGAAAGATGTTTGAGGAATATTTTCCTTCCTCACCTGCAATTGATGATATCCAGACCTTAGGTCAATCTTGGAGAACCACTGGGCTCTCCTCAGCTGGTCGAACAAATCATCAATTCGTGGAAGTGGATATCTGTTCTTTATCGTAACTTGGTTAAGTCGACGATAATCAACATAAAGCCTCGAAGTTCCATATGCCTTTTTCACAAAAAACATCGACACTTCCCACAGAGACGTGCTAGGCTAGATAAACCCTTTGTTTTCTAACTCTTCCAACTGGACTTTCAATTCCCGCAATTTAGTAGGTGCCATCCGATAATACAGAAGTGAGATAGGACTGGTCCCCGGAAGGAGATCAATCGTAAACTCCACTTCTCTTACGGGAGGTAACCCAAAGAATTATTTAGGAAAAAAATCTATAACTGATCCACCAATGCTGGAGGAACACTTTGTTCAACACCTTCTACCAATTACAATAACAACACCACTAACTGATATGATAACGTGCCCACTGCTGGTGCCAACAAACCCGTTGCACCCTGCCTTTCATGCCTCTCTCCTCTAAAGAGATGTCTAACACCATTGTGTGTTGTAAAAGCCACTGTTCGCTCATTACAGTCGATGTGGGCCTTAAAAACCACTAGCCAATCCATTCACAAGATTACATCATACGCATCCATCTCAAGCACTGAGAAATTCCACACTATCTAAACCTCACCCACAACGATACAACATGCTCTACACAAGAAGGCTCAACACTCTCTTCGACCTAGATGAGTTTGAAGTTTCAAAACCAAAGGCATCATTTCTACCCTTAAACCCAACAACTCAACCATACATGCAATAATAAAAGAGTGTGAAGCACCCGTATCAAACAACACTTGCATCAAGGTAGAATTTAAAAGAATAGTACCTTGCACCGTGGATGGTCCCGACTGATCATCCACCACAACCTTCTTAGTTCCGAACAACGCTTTTGTTGCCACACTCTGCTCTTTATTGCTTTGCTGAGGCATCGTGGTATTCTGAGAATCACCATGACCCACGTTACTCTGCTGACGAGGGGTGTGCTGCTGTCCCCGTCCCGTCAAAGCATGCGGCATCTGTGATCCCTAAGGAGTGTCACGCGCACCTGACCTTGGAGAATTCCGATAATAATGCTACATATGCCCCATATACTTATAGTTATGACATGCTTGAGGTTGTGCCATACAATCCCGCTTGATGTGGCTCGTAGAACCACCCTGAAAACATCCTTGCTTGCTCTGGGGTTTTGGAGGAAGATTTACCAATCCTACCGTCAGATTATATGCTATATTCCCTCCCTGGTAATAAGTGTCCCTCCTTCGCTTGAACGCAGCGTTAGAGTTCCCACTATTCCCCATGGGTACCACCATGCTTCCTCTGCCCGAAGCTCCCAACAAATCCTGCTCAGCCATCGAGGATCTATTCACCATTTCTGTGTAATCATCTATACACAACACTGCTATCTTGGAAATAATGTCCTGACTCAAACCAGCTTCAAAGATACGAGATTTCAACAACGTGCTACCCACCACCTCAACTTCAAATCTCACTAAGTTCATAAACTTAGCTGCATACTCCGTCACAGACATATGCTCTTGCTTCAGACTAAAGAAATCAGTTGTGCACTGAATTCTGAATGTATGTGGGTAGAATTGTTTATTAAAAAATCCCTCAAAGACTTACCACGTCATACCCTGGTCCGTTCTAGCTTGAACCGCCAAATCCCACCACTGAAGGGAAAGATCTTCCAACATATACGTGGCCGAATTCACTTTCAACTCTACCAGTGTTACCAAGAACTCGAAGATCTTGTTCATTCTATTCAACCATGCATCTGCACTCTCTGGCTTTGAATCACCCCTAAAGATGGGTGGATTTTGCTTTTGAAACTGAACTGCATGATTCACATGCCTTGGTTCATCCGCTTTATTTCCACTTTCCACAACTTGGAAAGATTGCACTATACTTTGCACTAACTGCTGGTTCACCTGAGGCTCTGGTGCAACCACATTCTCAACAGCCTCCTCCGGTTGGTCTCTATGACACTTACCTGGTGCCATTTCTATAAACAGAAAACAACCAACCATGAGTCTCACTTCCATAGACATCAATAATTCCCATTTCAAATCTCATTACACAACACTATCACAATAAGGCTTTCCACAAGTTCACATTTCCCATGTTTCACCATTTTTGAAAACCAAACCATTTTCAAAATAGCACCAGTTTCCATGTTTCAAATCCTTCCATTTTGAAACCCAATTCATATTTTTCAAATCCACACATTCACATCACACCATAATTTATTATACCCTAATGAAATATTCATCCTAGTGGGAAGTCATTTCTACCATGTATGCCATGCTCATCCCTTTGGCTACACCCATGACAATGAGACATCCAATGCCTATAAGTGTTTCTAAAATAGTTATGTACCCAACTCCCTGGTAACTTGAAGTTCAACATAAGAGGGTTAGATACGTCCTTTTATGCTATACATTCCAAGTTCTGACATTCCTACACCTTGATACCATCCCGACTCAAGGAATACACCACAACGAATGTCAACTCCAAATCCGAGAATCAACTCCAAAGGACCGAACAAACTGATACCACTTGTAACACCCCGCCCCTACCTCATTGTCTTGAGGAGGCGGTGAGGGATAATTGGTCTTAAGCGAATTTCCCAAGATTCCAAAGGCTGGAAATAAATGCCGAGGGCTTCAAGATCAAATTGGGGAACAATTTTCCCTTAAGACAAAACCAACCAAACCATCCATTAACCACCACTATATGATGCATGTCAATAAAAAATTCCAACATGAATTCCCAAAAGACAACCAAATTGTTCCACTATACAACCCAAATCCAAAACAAACAACAAAATATCAGAGTACTATACGGAAGACCAAACAAAAAAGCACCATGTGCCATGATACCACTACAACTCTACACTAAGCTCCAAGCTCCAAGCTCCACCAAGACATCACAATGCACCCATAGAGGAGGATAATGCCCTACCTTTACCCACGTCATGGTACACAACATCTGCAAAGACACCAAAGTGCCAAAGCAGAGGGTGAGTACTAAAAATCAGTAAGTTTTCCCCAAATGACTTCCCTACACACGCCACTAGGATAAAACCGTTAGCATATTTATATAAAACAGTTTATATAAAATAATCTCAAGTGAAACCATTACCATAAGCCAAACACACCCTTACCAAGCCATCTCACCCAAACCAAACAACCAAGGGAAATCCAAACAAACTTTCCACAAGCCATATCATCATGTACATATTAGAACAACAATTTCCACCTTGCAAATCAATGCACAACAAAACAACCAAAACAACCAAACGGTGGAGCTTCCGTCCAACCCGTTCACCCATTCACACCCAGTGGTACTTCTCGACCACTTATCCTTTGATGGTGTCCCTTCCATCCACTATCCATACCCTTTTTATAGTGGTACTTCTCACCACTTTCACACAACATTCCAATCAAGCCATAACCAATCATATAACCCACCAAGGTCACAACAACATGCAATCAACCAATTCCATTGCATATCAATCCACTTCAATAAATCACCCATTTATTGAAAATAATTTTCCATGCCAAACCACATTTCAATAAAACAAAATCTTCATTTAAAACCATTTTCATCAACCATTTTCCCAAGTTAATCATGACAACCCATTTTAAAATCTCTATTTTAAAATCAACAACACCATTTCACCCACAAAACCCCTTTTCCCCAAAAATCCCCCAAAACATCACCCAAGGGATATCCGATCAATTTCGCACATCAAACCACAATTAATTCGAAGCACAAAAAATTAATTGTAACAAAAACCATCAACTCTAACCAAGTGGAGTCGAGAGAGAAACCACCTACCTTTAGGGTTCTTGAGAAATCGACCCACAAGAAACCACACCTCAAATCCGGAGGACGCACCACCGAAACCTCTCTAGATCCCTTTCCTTAACATTCACAATCCTTAAAATAAACATCAAAGGCAACCACAACCCTAGATCTACACACAAGAAATGTAGATCTAGAAAACTAAAGAAGGGAGAAGAGTGGATCTAGAGAAAACCAAAAGGAAACCAAGAGGAGAGACTTACCTAGGAGAAACCACCTTCAAACCACCTTGAAACCTCTTAGAAACGCTTCCAAAATGAGTGGGATATCACCCTCAACATCTGAGAACACAAAATCATGAGTGAGGCTCGAGTGGGATAACGTTTGGAGTGCTTTAGGTCAAGTCTGAGGGAGCCTAGATTTAAAAACCCCAACTTTAAGTGGTCGCACAGTTTGCCCGCACGGTTTGGAAAACCGTGTGCTAACCGTGTGCACACTACTGTCTTAGGAGGAGGGGTCTACATGGTTTGGAAAACCATGCACAGGCCATGAAAAGCCTACAGTCTCCCCCTGCACGGTTTCTTAGAGAATCCGCACGGTTTACACTAACCGTGCTCAAACCGTGCTCCCGAAGAAAAGCCTCCAAACTCATTCAAAACCATTCCAAACTCTCCCAACCTCTTCCCAACTAATCTCATGCACTTTAAACACATAAAAAATGCATAAACAAAGGCCACATACCTCAAACTGGGGGTACTACACAAATCGAGCTAGTGCATGGCTTAAGGAGTTCCCCTAGAGTCTCGATTGATCAATCACCTACTCGATGGATCAATAATCAGAATACAACTCATGATCATGTCATTATTTATATACTTTTGTCTTTCAGGGTTAATTATGTTATTATGTGAAAGTGTTAATGTTATACGATCACATATGATAATTAACAATCATGAAAAGATAAAAATGAATAAAAGTGCGATGAAATATTTATATTTATACATATTTTTTTATTGTGAGTTCAATAAAATAGTAACAAGTATGATAAATAAAATCATATTTCAGTTGTAAAGAAAAATAAAAAACTTTAAAAATTCCTGAAAGTAAATATTAAGTTGTAGACACCTTCCACCACTTAGGTTATAATGAAACCATAGTTTGTGGTGCTCATCGGCCATTATTGAGGGTGTATACTATCAGAGAGTTCTAATGAGAGAAATGAGTTGACTTAACTAAAATTAGCACCAAAGAATTAGTTATAGCTAGCATGATGAAATTTTAGAGAAAAAAATTGAGCTAATCCTATTTAAGGATTCATAGGTGATGAGACTCAACTCAATAGATCAAGGAGTCACGAGTTAATGCGGTTGGATTGGTAAAAGCCTACCTTAAACTCTAGTGGTGATGCCATAACTCAGGATATAAAGAGAGGTGAAAGTATCCTTTCCCACTAGAATACTTTTGGATTAGTCTATTAATTTCTTATTTTAATGATCTCAAATCATGTTTCTTATAATTCTAATGAATTCTGTGTTTTATGATAGAAGTTTGTTTTTTTGGTAAAAATATGATAGGTATGGATAGATCATGTGTTTCACTAGATCAACCATATGGCCAACCAATCAACCATGTGAATGAATAAAGTAACCATGAATTTTTTTCCAACTATTGGATCGACCTCACATTGAATCCAATCTACCTTGCAACAGATGATTGACCATGATGAATTCAATTAGAAATTTTCTAAGTGTTGGACCTATCACATGAAGAAAATTAAGTGACCGCACAATGACTTCAACCGGCTATCTGAAAATTTCTAATTGAATTTCTCATGGTCGACTCCAAGATACCACAAATTTAATTGAATTGACCACATAAAGAGTCTACATCTTCCGAACGTACTGAACAACTGCAAGGAAACTTACCATACTACAATCCGCCTAAAGAAACTGAACGTGCCTAAGTACAAAACTCTAATGGTTATTTTTGGTGTTTAATTAGATCTATCAGATCTGTCAGAGTGGTTTTATATCTATTAGTCCAAGGATGATTATGCTTCAATAGCTACTTTGAGAAGAAACTTCTTAAAAATAGAAGTCTTGAAAGTGGTGAGCTAACACTTTTTGGTGATATCCGTGCTTACATTTTTCTACACTACGACACTCTACTTTGTAAGTGACATTTCAAAAACCAAGAAGAATTCCGCATTGATTACTACTCTCACTCTTTAACTCACCAAACAATCAATCAAGGAAGAGATCCTTACTGATCAACCGAGTTCGATCAAAGATTGATTTTCATTGAACTTCTCCCGATTTCCTCTCTCTCTCTCTCTATTTTACATTAGATTTTGAGTTGTGCTTGTGTTTCCTGTACATTTTCATAGAACTCATCTTATACTATAAATATGACTACTATAATACTTCTTCCTTTATTTCTCTACATTTGTTATTCCACATATTACTATAAAAGAGGCCTGGTATAGCTTGGATTTCCTAGTGTGTATTTGTCTATGAAAACTGATCTGGGTTGTGGATAAGTTTATTAAGTTTTAATAATTGTGCCTAGTAGTGGCCTATTTTCAAGTGGAGAGGACTAATCTTGTTCTTTGATTTTCCATTATTTTTAAATTATGTTGTGTGTTATTATTTTCTTTACTTTTTTTTAACCGAGTATTTTCAAAGTGTATTTTTTCATAAATAAACTCTGATAGTTTTCATTTATAAGTGATATATATATACATATTGTGTTTGGTGTGAGTAGAATTGTTTTTAAAGTTAAATTTATTTTAATTGTTTTAATAGGGTATTGATCATGCCTTTGAGAAACTATTTTTAATTACCAAATTATATATACCTAATATATTTGTAAACTGGGCCAATTTTCTAATTGAGGAGATTTTAAATTTATAATTTTAGAAATCATTTTTTTATTAGAATCTCAATTCACCCCCTTCTTGAGCATTCCTCTTGGACCAACATTTGGTATTAGAGTGAATATTTTCTTTTAGGCTCTCTATTTTTACTATATTTTATTTAATTTTGACCTCGATCAAGTCCCAAGGGAAAGATCTCTTAATTTTTGTTTTGTTAATACTTTGTTATTATGGATGCTAGACCTGAAGGTCATGCTAATGATCAACCTCTATTCTTTAATGGAATTAATTATGATCAATAGAAAATAAAAATGAAAATATATCTATAAAGCATGAGATTTGATATTTGGGGTACCATTGAAGATAAATATAAAAAACCCAAAATGCATAGAAAATATTAGAGTGATGAGACTAAAGATATGTATGATTGTAATTGAAAACCTATTAATGCCATATTCTATACATTAGGTGAAGATGAATTCAACTGAATTTATTCTTGTGCTACTATTTTTGAAATCTAGGATAATTTATCCATTTCTCATGAATAAACTTCAAATGTTGAAGTAACACACTTAAATATGTATACTATGAAATATGATCCCTTTAAGATAAAACCTGATGAGTCAATTTCTGAAATATATTGTAGATTTAATGATATCATCAATACTATGAAGTCACTTGGAAAACCTATGGAAGATAAAAAAAATAGTTCGAAGACTTCTAATATGTTTACCTGATATATAAGGAAGTATAACTGTATCCATCATAGAAATTGTGACATATGAATGTTAAAAGTCAAAGAACTAATTGGAAAACTAATGATGTATAAAGAGAAACTGAAAGCTGACAATGAAGATGTTGAACTAAAAAAATAATATTGTTTCATTCAAGATATTAGAATCTAAATTAAAATAAATAATCAAGGATGAGTCAAGTGACAATGAATAATATTCTGACAGTGATGGGGAGATGGATCATTTAGCTAGGAGATTCAAAAAATCCTACAAAAAGAAATTTTTTCATAAAGCCAAACTACAAAGTAATTATGACAAGAAAATGAAATGGGAGAATGATTGGAAAAGGATGAATATGTTGGTGAAATTACCTGGTATGAATGTAAAAAAGAAAGGGAACATAAAGGATTATTGCCCATATTTAAAATAAAAAATAAGTATAATGATAGAGAAAAGAAACCTAAGAAAATAATGAAAGCAAACTGGAGTGATTTGGAGGACATCTCCAGTGATTAAAAAAAGTTATTGCATGTGAAAAATCTAATTTTTTCTTTATGGACACTGCATTTGAGGTACAAACTAATAATTTTAATTTTTTTTGATAATGATGGTTTATATGGATTTGAAATGTCTAATGACTAATTATTTGAATATTGCTCTATGATCGAGGATGCCATGAATGAATTAAAATATAAATACAAGAAAATGAAAAAGTTTCATGCTTTATCTACTAATGTTAAAAGTGATCTATCTATTGAAAAAGAGAAGAATTCCAACTTTTTGAAAGAGACTAATGAGTTGAAATTGGAAAATGAAAAACTCATAAAAGATCTAGACCAATTTAAAAATAGGACAAATACCTTGAATATGATGTTGGGAAATCAAAAACCACCTAATCTTAACACTGGTATAGGATATACTTTTGGATAATAAAGTAAGCTATACGAAAATTACTTTGTTCCTATTTTAAAAAATAAGACTTTAATCTGTAAAACTAAAGGAAATTATAGTTATGGAAATAATTCCCATTATTTTGGACCTAAGAATACTTTTCTCTCAAAATTTGTTAATTCTGTTGTAAACATTCCTATGAAACAAATTTGGATTCTAAAAAAATTATTTTCTAACTTATCTAGACCTAAGAAATACTGGGTACCAAAATCATTTCTTG
The DNA here is from genome assembly GCA_963277665.1 of Viscum album. Lineage (NCBI taxonomy): Eukaryota > Viridiplantae > Streptophyta > Magnoliopsida > Santalales > Viscaceae > Viscum > Viscum album. Next base: position 371,170,126 of record OY728146.1, read on the forward strand.
TATGACCGTGTAGTTAAAGTGTTTAAAGAGATCTAGTAAAAGTTTATGGTATTTAGTGGATGTTTCAAATATATGATTGGGTACCACTCAAGTTTCAAGAATTTGGTAAAAGTGGATGGTGGATATTTCACTTTCGATGACAATGAAAAATGAAAAATAATTGTTAAACCTGAAACTATTCTAATTTTTAAAGTTTTATTTGTTGATGGTTTAAAATATAACCTGCTCAGTATATCTCAATTATGTTATGATGGGTATAATGTAAAATTTGAAAATAATTCTTGTAAGATTTATGATTCAATGCATGATTTAGTGTTTACTGCATTAAGAAATGATAATCTTTATGTTGTTAATTTAGATTCTTTGTTTTTTCAAAATGTTTCCTAATTAATTTCCTTTCATAGAGAATCTTGGATATGGAATAGGTGACTAGGGAACTATAATATACACTCACTTAGAAATCAAGATAAGAAAATATTAGTGAAGGATCTTCCTAAACTTGAATTCTCAAAAGACAAAGTGTGAATTATTTCAAACCAAAGAAAGAGGTGTCGACCTCTCAAACCCTAGTACTAGTTCACATGGATTTGTTTGGACCTTCTATAATTTTTAGTCTAGGTGGAAAGAATTATGATTATGTGATTGCTGAGGACCATTTAAGATTCACATGGGTATTTTTCTTAGATCACAAAAGTAAATATTATTCTTGTTTTTCTAAGTATGCAAAGTCTATAAAGAACCTTAGTGAACTTACCATAAAATATTGAGAAGTGATCATGGCCATGAATTTGAGAATCAAGTCTTTAAAACTTTATTTTCACAACATGGACACACTCAAAATTTCTCTCCACCTCAAATACCTTATAAAAATGGGGTTGTTGAAAGGAGAAACAAAACTCTCTAAGAAATTTATTTAACTATACTCAGTGAATATGAATTACCGGTCTACTTTTAGGCTAGAGTTTTGACTACATATTGTTATGTTATCAGTAGGGTTATGATAAGAACTTTCTTAAATAATACTCCTTATGAATTATGGAATGATTGAAAACTTAAGGTAAATTATTTTAAATTTTTTGGTTGTAAAGTATTTATTCTTAATACCAAAGAGAATCTGGACAAGTTTTCACTAAAGAGTGATAAAGGTTTTTTTCTAGATTATTTATCCCATATTAAATCATATAGAGTCTTTAATAAAGGAACCAAAATCATGGAAGAATCTATTCATGCCCCTTTTGATGATACAGATCCACATGAACCTAAAATTTCTTTAGAATACCTTGAGGATGATATGTCAAATCTGAATATCAATAAAACCTATAAAAACTATGGCCATATTATTAATTTATCTGATAAATATCCCAACATAGATTAACCAGAACAACTAGACCTTGAATAAGGCTTATAAGAACAAACACTTCAATTCCCATAACTGTTAGGACCCATAAGTACCATCCCTTATTGGGACCAGGCTGATGATAAAGGTGATGAAGGTTTCAAGAGTTTTCTTTTGTTGTCAAGGTTGGTTTTGTAGAAAAGAAATCACTTCACTTTGTTTTGGAAACAATTGTTTTGGTTTTTTTTAAAATAATCGGACTCTTGTTTCTAGAAATTTTGTCCTCAGGATTATAAGGAAAGAAAGAAACTAGAATTAATGGAAAGTTAAGATACTTTCCAATGTTAAATGTGATAATACTTTTCTATTTTGGAATTCTCATAAATCACAAGTAAAGTGGTAGAACTTATAATGCAAGATTGATGGAAGAAAGGGGTAAGTAAAAGCTATGAATGGTGGTGACTATTGAAAAGTTGTGAATGGTGGTGACTATTGAAAAGCTTTGAATGGTGGTGACTATTGAAAAGCTATGAATGGTGGTGACTATTAAAAATCTATGAATGGTGGTGACTATTGAAAATCTGTGAATGGTGGTGACTATTGAAAAACTGTGAATGGTGATGATGATGGGAATAGTCGTGCTAATGGAATAGTCATGCTGATAAAATAAGATATGATGCTTGTCATGATGATATAGTAATGATTTTTTTTTTGTATCAGACTCAAAGTTGGGCCGATGGAATATTCGTGCCGATGGAATAATCATGTCAATGAAAGAAGAGATGATGCTTTTCATGCCGAAATATTAATGACTTTGTTTTGTATCAAACTCAAAGTCAGGCCAATGGAATAGTCGTGCTGATGGAATAGTCGTGCCGATGGAATAGTCATGACGATGGAATAGTCATGCTGATGGAATAGTCATGCCAATGAAAGAAGAGACGATTCTTATCATGCCAACATGGTAATGACTTTGTTTTGCATCAGACTCAGAGTTGTGCTGATGGAATAGTCGTGCCGATGGAATAGTCATGCCGATGAAAGAAGAGATGATGCCTATCATGCTGACATGGTAATGAATTTTTTTTGCAACAGGCTCAGAGTCGTGCCGATGGAATAGTCATGATGATGGAATAGTCATGCCGATGGAAGAGGAAAGAGTCATGCCAATGGAAAAGAGGAAAGAGTCATGCTAATAGAATAGTCGTGCCGATGGGAATAGTCATGCCGATGGGAATAGTCGTGCCGATGGGAATAGTCGTGCAGATGGGAATAGCCGTGCTGATGGGAATAGTCATGCCAATGGAAATAGTCATGCTGATGAAAATAGTCATGCTGATGGAAAAAAGGAAAGAGTCGTGCTGATGGAAAGAGAAAGTGATGAGATGATGCCTATTATGCCGACAGGGTAATGACTTTGTTTTACATCAGACTCATATGTGAAAGTGAAAGAAAAGAGACAGTGCCGATTGAAGACCATCGTACCCAGAAAAAAGCGTACTCAATAATAGTACCCACATTTCTTGTTTTTTCTAAAAGAAAAATTGTTTTAAATTTATGGAATAAGAAATGGGTATGGAGATACAAATGAAAGAGCCGAAGTTTGAGATGAACTTTTGAGAAGATTTGAGAAGCTTCTAGAAATAGCGAGAAGTCAAAATGAATCCCATAATTTTAGAGGTAAATTCAAATTTAGGAAAAATTTGAGTGAGAGAGAAAAACTTTTGGATTCCCGCCAATTTTCACCTATAAAAGGAGGAGGTACTTTGTACTTTCTAACAATGGGTACTGTTCACAACAGAGGAGAGAGAATCTCCAGGTTTTAGAGAGAGAAGAAGGGGTTTTGAAGTGGTTCTGATTCTATTTGTCTTGACTATTGAATACATGTTTTGAAGTGGTGCCGATTCTATTTGTATTGACTATTATATGCCTATTTTGAAGTGGTGCCGATTCTATTTGTCTTGAATATTATATACAAGTATTAGAGTGGTGCCGATTCTAATCTATTATATTCAATTGAAAGATCAGACTGAGAAGAATCGGACTGGGAGCATCATACTCAAGGCAATCAGACTGATTGTTTTATATATTCTAAGAGGTTCTTACCTTTCTTCTGGGTAAGGAAAATAAGAATTGTTTTACAATTGAATACATTTGGTGAATTGAAAAGAAGCACATGTAACATGAGATGTTAAAAAACAAATGTATTACCCTATTGTGCTAAGAGGATGCACATGCACTAGTTGTATTGTTTCATAGTGGTACATGAGTGTAAGGGTACATCCTACTCGTTGCAATCCAATGATTGATTTCTAGTGTATTTTATGGTATTGGATCATTTCCAAACCATACCAAGGACGTAGCTATTCTTATTAAATAGTGAACCTTGTAAATCATTGTGTTCCTTTGGACGTGTGTTGATTTGTTTCTCAGCATGGAATTAAAATCTTTAAATGGATGTGAAGGTTTTTTTAATTGAATATAAATATAAAATAAAAAGAGTATCACTGATTCACTCCTCCCCCTCTTAGTGACACAATACTCCGACTGGTCACTTTCAATTGGTATTAGATGGAGGTTCCCTTTGTTTTTTTCTTTGTTGATGGAGAACATGAATTGTGTGAAAAGTAAATGTATTCCAGTATTTTATGGAAAGAAATATCATATTTGGAAATATAGAATGTTTCCATATCCTATGTCTATCAGTTATGATGTTCTTGAAGTTGCAACAGTTGGGTTTCCTCCCATTGATGATAGTGCTCCACTTACACTTGTTGACAAGAAGTTTCTTGAGAATGATGGAAGGGACAAGAATGCTATATTATCATCACTTTACGAAAGTGAATTCTTGAGAGTGAAAGGTTTTTCCACAACTAAAGGTATATGGGATAAATTGAAAAACATATATGAAGGCAATACAAAAGTGAAGAAGGAAAAGTTTCAAATATGGAGATTGAAGTATAAAGATTTAAAGATGGGTGAGCATGAATCTGTTGAGGAATTCTTTACTAGGGTGAATGAAATTGTGAGTACTATTAGATGTCTTGGTGAAAAGATGAAAGACTCTACAGTTGTTGAAAAGATCTTGAGAATCCTACCTGAAAAATTCGATGCAAAATTTTCTTCATTGGAAGACAGATATCTTGAAACATTATCTCTTGATGATTTACATAACACTCTTATCACATATGAAATGAGAAGTGATAATGCTATGAACAACAAAACAAAGGTTGATAGAGAAATTTCTTTCAAGGCTATGAAGAAAGAAAAGTCAAAGAATATTGTTATTGAAGATTAAGCTGATGATTCTGACTCTGAAAATGAGGTATGTAAAAATCTCAATGAAATTCTATCCTTGTTTTCTAACAATGTGAAAAGAGGTACATGGAAATACAAAGGGAAAATTCCCTTGAAATGTTTTGAATGTGGGGGTGTTGGTCACTTTGCAGCTAATTTTTCTCTAAGAAAGAAAGAAGAGGATAGTGATATTGAAGAATCAAAGATGAGAGGATTGTGGAAGAAAAAGGGAGACAAAGGAAGAGAAAAGAAATTCTTCAAATCAAAAAGAAGAATTTTCTTGTCCAAAGATGATGAAGAAGAAGAGAGTGATGCGGAATCTGAAAAATTCATTGAGTATGGTAATGAAAATACTTTCATTGCAATAGTGAATGATGAAGAATTTGGAAGCAATAGTTCCGAAGAAGAAGAAACTCAGCTTGAAATGCATTTAAAAGAAGAGTTGAAAGAATTTCTGAGAAAGATCAGAAGGCTTGAAAAAAAAAATAGAAGATGAATGATCAAGAAACCAAGAATATTTTACTGGCGAGAAAGAAAATCTGGTTAAAGAGATTGATGATTTGAATAAATCTTTTGAAGATGAAAAGAATCGTAATGTGCATTTGGAAGTGAAGCTGAAGGAAAAAGAAGAAGAGTTGGAACTTGTACAATAAAAACTCTCTAAATCTGAAAATAAAAGTCCATGTTTCCAAAACTCTATCACTGAAGTTGGTGAATGTTATCGTAATGAGGAACTTGAGAAGGTTAAAAAAAAGATACATTCAAAGGGTGAGAAGATGAATGGAATTGTGCTTGAAAAGAAGAATGCTGGGAAAGTTATATATCTGGTCAAAGTGAAGAATTCTGAAGTTACAAAACATCCTGAGTTTGAAAAGGTTTTATCTGTATCTGAAAAAGTTTCAAATACTTCTATTCCAATCAAGGTTGAAAAGAAGAATAAGAATCAAATTGAAAGTAAAAAGAAGATGGTTGAGAAATTTTTTCACAATTTTAATGAGTATGGAGGTTTTAGAGGAAAATACTCTTTCTATGGGTATTGCTGGTATTGTGGGGGGTTCGGCCACAAAACAAGTATGTTTTGGTTTAATCAACAACATTACTATTATCCCATATGTTATGAAAGGAAGATACTGAGGGGGAGTAAATATCATCAAAGAAAGAAAAATGAGAAGGTTATCTTGAAGAAATCTGAAAAGAATGAAGTGAAGATTGAAAATAGGTTCCAACCCTTGGAAACTATTTGTGAAAGATGTGAACAGCCTGGACACCTCGCAAAAGGATGTCTTGTTTTATTACAGGCACAACAAAATATTCTCAATTCTCATAAGCTAAAGGTGAAGAATGAAAATAATGGAGAAAATGCACTTGTTGTTGAAACTGTACTAAAATCCATGAAAGGATAATGACCCTAGATAATTGATAGTGGGTGTTCTTCTCACATGAAGGGAGATGTGATATTATTAAAGGATGTGAAATATTATAAAGAAGGAAAAATGACATTTGGAAATGATGAATCACTAAAAATCAAAGGTGTTGGGTCAGCTAATATTGGAAAATAAAAGATGAAATATAAGAAAAAATTGTATGTTGATGGGATGTAACACAACCTACTAATTTTTTCACAATTGTGTGATGAGGGTAACAAGTTTATCTTCAAGAAAGATGGATTTTTTTATAAAAAGTGAAGAATATGGAAAGATTTTTACAAGATCCCAACATACGAAAGGAAATTTATTTCAGGTTGGTGATTCACAAAACTCTTGTTACATGAGTATGGTGTAAGAGAATCAATTATGGAATAAAAGACTTGGACATATGTGTCATAGAAACATGAGCAAGTTATCTAAAAGATATAGAGTTCGAGACATTCCTGATATGCGAAGAAGAAGAGAATGGTGTTGCACTATCTTCTAGAAAGGAAAAATTACAAATTTTGTGTAACGCCCTGACCCCAGTTACCCAAAGTTGGTGCATTATTACATAACATTGGAATGATACAAGGAATCATGTCCCGAAAGACCTATTAGTTTAGTACCCTTGGAAGTACTAGATATATACATAAGTTTTACATTACATCATGAAATAAAAAAACAACATTGTGCCCCCTTTGAACACTCTTATATCCCTTAGACTATTCCTACAGGTTAATCGTAATATACATCTTTGCATCCTGGGAAAAATAAAACATAAGAAAGGGGTAATATCAGATTCTCAGTAAGGATAACAATATAGTATAAACTATCATAAATAATCATAAACATTTAAGGCAATGTATAAGACTAAAACACAATCCTTTTAAACTTAAACTTTAGCATAATATGGAAAATATAAATCAAATAATTTCATTTACCTATTCACATGGATATTCAACTAGTTGAATAATCACATTTAATATCAATAGCCAATTTCATAATGATGGAATGCATAATGCCAGACATCATAACCACATAGTCAAGGCCTCATTCCAAGACTACAAATAAAATTTTATAAAGACCTTGTTTTAAGACACCAGTCTGTCTCATGAGACCTACCGATGCATCGAGGAGTTATAGTGAGATCCACACATCACTTACTAAGTCAAATTCATTCCTCATATGAAAATGTTGAAACATAATCTAAACATTCGTATTAAAACTAGCATACAAAATTTCAATATTTTAACCACAAACCATGAATGGTATAAAAATAGCACATCCACGGTCAAAAATAACTCATTCAATATAATATGGAAGATTTTATTATAATAAATCAACCTCAATCAATAATAATGAAGGATTTTGACATAGATGAAAATAATCAGTAAAACTATTTGAGAGAAATATCCTTTTTTTCATGAAAACATTTAAAAGTCTCACTTTTTATCAAGAAGCTGTTAAAAATAGTTTTTTGAATCAAAGTGTCCCATAAAACTTTAAAACTTTTAAAAGTAATTTTAATTTTAAAACATTCATTTCAATATAAATAAATCTTTAAAACCAGTTTTAAAACATGGACATTAATGACAAATATTTAGAAGAATTAATCTTTAAAACATTTAAAATGATATTTTAGTTATAGTTCCTAACTAAAAGAGAGACATTTGAATACAAATAATTGAGGTAATATAAAATTTATAATATCATGAGAATAAAGGGATTCATGATATACTATGTCGAAGTACAATATATACACCATATAAAAGTGAATTGGTGCATAACAACAAAGAAGTCTCAATAGATTGTAAATTGAGATGAAATCCCTTATAAAGACCGTATCCTTAGGTTAAGGATAAATAAATGAAATAATTATGTGTGAAAAATATAAATACAATAATTATGATTGGATATTCAGTGTAAATCAATCATAGGACATTCACACATATTCTCGTAACAACAACAACAATGACTTGGATGTTTAACTCAATGAATGTAAATTGAGTTAAGATTACTCTTATCAAGTTCATATCGATGACTTGAGAATTTATAAATGGAGTGATTATGTGTATCAAAAGTATATCCACACAAAGGGGAGTGTAAATTACTACATAAATAAATAAATAGTGATTTCACACATAATCTTGGAGTAAAATAATCAATAAAGTTTGCCTAAAACCCAATGAGTGGAAATCAAAATTAGAAATTCCCTTACCGATTTGGCGACTTACGAAACATACACCCCGTGAAATAAGGATCATAAAATGATGATGTAAATACCCATAAATTAAAGTATATTACACAAGGAATACAATCATGGGTAGTACATACACCACACAAAAGGAAATAGTGGCAATATAACATGAATCTCACAGGAATAAGAAGTGAGATGAAAACCCCTTACCTTGTACTTTTCCTTAGTCAAGGGTATGTTAAACTCCTATATGATAGTTAAATAATTGTTATTAAATTATGAAATAACCACATACATAAATACAATATCATATATGATCTTTTAATATTGATTTGTTAATAATATTTTAGTAGTATCATTGTTTCGGGTGTTAACTGATTCGTTTTACTTTATATGTTTTGTTACGAAAGTCATCTTTGTTATGGATATGATGTATTTGATTCATATCCAGAATTATATTAAGTTCTTAAACATTATTTTTAATCATAAAATGAAAATTATTCTTGAATGGTTACGATGGGGAATTAATCTCATCGCGTTCATGGAGACGGTAATCCGTATGTACGCACGAGCGACAATATCATTCAATTAAAGGTGAAATCGTATATAATTGGATGTTATATAATATATAAATAATAATTAACATGTTATATTTATTATTTACATCAATTATACATCATTATTATACCCATAAAAATAATGAAGTGTTGAATAACAACTACACCACGACGTGGAGGCGGTAAACCGTACATACACACGTATGGTGACTCTATCATTCATAGGATGGATAGAATAATGAATTTGGTTGTACCATATTTATAATAACATCAAAGTATGTATAAGGTACTGGATTTATTATTTTGTTATGGAAAAAACAAATAAAGAGGAAGTGGAAGAAGAAGATAACTTTGAAAGTGGTGATGAAATTATTACCTCTTCTTCGGGTGCTTCCTTTTGATTTGATCAAAAGGGCTCCTTAGGTTGACTTTATGATCAAAGGAAGGAATCTAGGACGAATTGAAAGTAGTTTAGAGGATATTTTGGTAGGTTTTCGCCATGCCAAATGTCTTTGTAGGTGTGAAATTAAGATAAGGAGAAGAGCCCTTTTATAAGAGAGGTGATGGTCACTTTAGGAAAAGCTTGAAATATTCTTTTATTATAAATTCATTTTTGGTTTATAATGGCTCCAAATGGATTTATTTAGAGGATAAGGTAGATATGGGTCGAAAAACTATCAACCAATAGTTTTTAGACAGGTTTAGGTCACAATATTAACCTTATCTTTTAGATTTAACTCTTAGTTTAATAGTTTGACACTTACCATGTCTCCTTGTACTTTTATATTATATGGTTAATAAACTTACTATAATCTGCTAAGAAAACCCCAAGTGGTTCATTAATAAAATATCTATAATTATATAAGTCTTTTGGATGAACCTTATATTTTTATGACTATTATATAATTTAATAAAATAATATATTTTCTAAAAACTCAATTATGTCAATTTTGACACTATTTAGTATTTGGGTTTTTTAAAGTCCTATCAACTTGATTAATTCTAAAAAAATTCACTAAATCAGTATTACCATGTCATATTATCCTAGAAAATTCTTGTAATGAATCAAAAGTCTCAATTTACATTTATTTTAATATTTATAATATCAATTATTTTAATCTTTCATTAATTAGGTAATTACTAGATCAACATTGTGTCATAAATAAATTTAATTATTTAATGTCTAAAAATTATAAATAAAATATCATGATGTATGAAATCTTTTTATCTTTCTAATGAATAGTTATAGTCGAATTTATCTTTTGTATAACTCTACATTAAAAATGGTTTAGTTATTAAACTTTGAATTTTACACCTGTAACTCTTCTTTAAAAATAATAATAATAAATGTCATAATCTAATGTAAGTGGATAAAAAGGATCATGTTTTATTCCTAAGGTTGATTTTGGTCTAAATACACCTATCCAATACAATTAGGACATGTGTTAGGGTAATTATAATATCATTTTTACCATTAATTACCTCATTTACTTTTAACCGTGGTAAATAAAATTCAAAAGTTACTATTCAACAAAAATTATTTTCATCTTATTGAACCACATTTTACTTACTTATGTCAACCATATATCTCAGATTTTTGAAATTCAATCCACAGAATCAGTGAAATTACATTTTATGCAAATTTGCAAATGTGTCTATAAGGTGGGTAAAAGACGGTAAAAAGTTCAATAAAATTTTATACATCTAATCTTATTATAAAATGACTCCAATGAATTAAATTGAATTTATATAGTGTTATGTATCTATTTTGACTTAAAATAAATTTAAATAAATTAAATAATTATTTAAATAAAAAGTCGGTTTTAAACAATAACGCATTGTTTTTCACTATTCATCAAAAATCGAAAGTTTTCAGAAAAATAAAAAAAATTCACTCTAAGATAATTTTGATATTTCAAATTCAAAAATGATGTCTACTTCACCAATTTTAAAAAATAAAAGTTGTATTAATTAATTTTAAAAAATATTCCCGTTGTCAAAACCAGAAAGTGGGTTTTTGAGAAGTAAAAACTATCAAAAGATTCATATGTGTTTATGTCCAAATTTGAAAAATTAATTCCAATGAACAACATTGGATTAAATTATAAAAATATAATCTAATTATACCTCAAAACCATTCAAATATATAATTTAACACTATAAATTATTTTGATTAAAAAAGTTGTTTTTAATTAAAATTTAGTATTTTTCACTATTCATCAAAATATGAAAGTTATCAGAAAAGAACCAAAAATTTATCCAAACTAAATTTTTTTGTCCCTATTCCAAAGAAGAATTTTATTTCATGAAAGTGAATATATAAAAGTGTCAAATATTGGATTTAAAAATGGTTTTCCATTAAAAGGCGTTAAAGTTGCATTTTTTGAAAAATACTTCTTTTATCTGAAAAATTGTATTTGTTCTTATATTATGTCTAAGAAACACATAATATGGATGTTAAAATTATATAGAGTATATAAAATTCAAAATTCAGTTAATACTATTCATAACCACTTTTTGAACAGCTAGTTTGGTATGTCATGGTGCGTTCGAACTCGGTGTTGCGTGTAGCGCAAACAATTGAATTACTTTAAAGAAAATAACTTACTATGAATTCTTGGGGTGTTAAATTTCCCCCCCTTTTGTAAATTGCGTCCTCTTAATTTTAAAATTGGGCTTGGGAAGTTCATTGAAAGTCCCACATCAGAAAAAGAGTCAATAAAACTATCACTTTAAAAGAAAGAAAGAGAAGTACAATGGTCACCCGAGATAACCCATACTAGGATTCCATGTAGGAAAACATGGATATGGAAGATAAACTAAGTTTGAAGTTTTGATGGAGAGTGATAGAAAACATGATCAGGATAAAGTTAACAATAAGAAAACTACAAACTTGTGATGGGTTAAACGGTCATTAGTTTCCCAATAGGAAAAGTAAACGGACAACGTTTTTTGTTTTAAGTTCCATTTCATAAAGCTGAGGAATTTATTTATGAGATTGAATAAGAACATAAAGATATATACTTACTTTTTAAGTAGAGTTTCATCCTTTAATAAATTTCTACCACTAACTGATCTTTTCTCCAAATGGTGAGTATTCAAGATGACTTGGTCACACCCGAAGTGATAGAATCAACTTCTATAGAATCACATAATCCACAAAGGATGAACTATATATTTCCCTTTTATTTAGAGATTAACCAAAACCAAATGGTTAGTACAAGATCAGATGATCCCCAAAATGGAAAATCCTTTATAGAAATAAATACTAATCTTAATTTCCAAAAATTGGACAAACAATACCCAAATATCAATAAAGACCATTCAATAAACAATTGTCCTTAAAATCCTTCGATATAATCCAAACTAATATTGAAATCCAAAACTCAGAAGAATTTAATCACATAGTATTTCATAGTAAATCTTAACATTTATCTCTAAATAACATTAACTACTCTTAAAGTCTCATACAGAAGTGTAATTAACCAAATCACATATTCTCTATGATTGGTTAATAATTTCCATTAATAACCTGAATCTCTATAAAAACATAGATTATTCCAAAAAAAATCCATCATTACTCTTCAAATGAAATTCCAGAGTATTCTATTTTCCTTAGGCATATAATGTTCCCAACAGAGCATACGTCTTCCAAAATAACATCTATCACTTAATCACCAAATCATTTTCCTATACTAAGGATATCCATTTTATAAAACATAAGATATCAAATCAACTTATTATTGATCAATAAAACCATTTAACTAAAAAGAATTAGTCACACTAACTAGGGACTTCACGTAGTCCAGTGGTAAGCGATAAATCCCAATCACACTCTGGTTATGGGTTCGATTCCCACATCTTTGTTCAATGCGACGGGTTGTCACACGGTTTGCGTGTTTTTCTTTTTCAAAAACTATATTTTCTAACATTACCAGAATGAGATAAATTCCTCAAAATAACCATAACATAATTTAACCACAAATGTTATCTCATACCTCGCATTTTCATCCCAAAAATTAATAACTTGTAATTGCCTCAAATTCAAGGATCATATAAACCCAAATGGTTCTTTATAACTATATCCACAAAAGAAAAGATAATTCTTCCTCAAATAGAATTTTCACATAACAAACTGCATGGTTACACATACAAGAGAATAGTATTCCAAAACAATACCATAAACAAATATCATTAATAATTTTAAACATTTATCCATCCATTTATTTCCACATTGGTTTTTCCTTGACCTAGAGGTTATCCTATAGAATAGGGCATTGACTCAAGTAATTCCAAGGTCCCTTACATTTATGGAAAATGATTGTAATTGGATTATGAGGATCTTTTTTATTTTCTTCCATTGCACTCTTAATTTTTCCTCAACAATTATTTACTTTATGTCCTTCTTTCCCACACATAAATCATTTCTTTGTTCCATTGAGATAATTTACTGGGTGTCTCCTTCCACATTTCTGGCATGATGGAAATTGAGCTTTCTTTTCTCCATGGTTTCCACTGCTGGAGCTCTTATAATTCTCCACCTTTCTCTTCTTTATTGAGTTTGGGAGTTGGTTAATGTATATATTGTTGATCAAATTTTTGGAAACCTGCTTCAGAATGAACACAATATCTTTTACGCCAATCAACATTCCATTTAGTTTCTCATTTCCATCATTATGACCACCTTGTACATCATGTTCAATGTTACTATGACTTCCTTGGAATCCATCCATTAACTAACACAAGAAAGAATAGTGTGAGTCATAAAATCATTTAGAAAATATCATGAAACCTTATTTTCAATCTAAAACACATTAGGATTAACCAAGGTTATTTATTCTTATCTTATATTAAAATACTTCAAATCAATTTGTAAAGAAAATGTGAATTATTCTAAGCATATCCCCTAGGACCGTCGTAACCAAGAGTGCAACAAGGTCTGTTGTCATATACCAGGATACCCCGGGTCAAGCCCGAAACTCCTTGTCAGAGTTTTCACTCCTAGGTACATCTGTTCCAGAGCCTCCTCTACCTGCCGTATCCAGACAAGGATGTATTTCTTGAAAAACCCACATAATATTTACATTACCAAATTTTTTGGATGTTCTTATATACTAATCCTCAAAGTCTATCTTAGGGTAATGTTTCCTAATCAGAGTTTTTCTAAATCTAGATACAAGGTTTGTACTAAACTTCCTTTGATACCAACTGTAATGCCCCAACTCTAGTTACCCAGATTCGGTGCTCTATTACATAACATTGACATGATATAAGGAATAATGTCCCGAAAGACCGACCAGTTTAGTAGTCTTGGAAGTACTAGATATATACATAAGTTTTACATTACATCATGAAATAAAAACAAACAACATCATGTCCCCTTTTAATACTCTTATATCCCTTAGACTATTCCTATAGGTTAATTTTAATATACTTATTTGCATCCTTGGAAAAATAAAATATAAGAAAGGGGTGAGCTCAGATGCTCAGTAAGGATAACAATATAGCAGAAACTATCATAAATAAGCATAAACATTTAAGACATTTTATAAGACTAAAACACATGACTTTTAAACTTAAAATTAAGCATAATATGGAAAAAATAAATCAAATAATTCCATTTAATTATTCACATGGATATTATACTAGTCAAATAATCACATGTAATGTCAATATCCAATTTCATAATGATGGAATGCATAATGCCGGACATCATAACCACATAGTCATGGCCTTATGCCAAGACTAAAAATAAGATTTTGTAAAGGCCTTGTGCCAAGAAACCAGTTTGTCTCATGAGACCTACCGATGCATCGAGGAGTTATAGTGAGATCCACCCATCAATTACTAAGTCCAATTCATTCCTCATATGAAAAGGTTGAAACATAATCTAAACATTCGTATTAAAACTAGCATACAAAATTTCAATATTTTATCCACAAACCATGAATGATATAAAAATAGCACATCCACAGTCAAACATAACTCATTCAATACAATATGAAAGTTTGTATTATAATAAATCAACCTCAATCAAGAATAATGAAGGATTTTGACATAGATGAAAATAATCAGTAAAACTATTTGAGATAAATATCCTTTTTTTTTCGTGAAAACATAAGTCTCACTTTTTATCAAGAAGCTGTTAAAAATAGTTTTTTTAATCAAAGTGTCCCATACCACTTTAAAACTTTTAAAAGTAATTTTAATTTTAAAACATTCATTTCCTTATAAATAAATCCTTAAAACCATTTTTAAAACATGGACATTAATGGGAAATATTTAGAAGAATAAATCTTTAAAACATTTAAAATGATATTTTAGTTAGAGTTACTAACCAAAAGAGAGACATTTTAATACAAATAATTGAGGTAATATAAACTTTATAATATCATGAGAACAAAGAGATTCATGATATACTATGTCAAATTACAATATATACACCATATAAAAGTGAATCGGTGCATAACAACAAAGAAGTCTCAATAGAATGTAAATTGAGATGAAATCCTTTATAAAGACCATGTCTTTAGGTTAAGGATAAATAAATGAAATAATTATGTGTTACAAATATAAATACACTAAATATTATTGGATATTCAGTGTAAATCAATCAGAGTAAATTCACACATATTCTTGTAACAACAACACCAATGACTTGGTTGTTTAACTCAATGAATTGAAATTGAGTTAAGATTACTCTTATCAAGTTCATATCAGTGACTTGAGAATTTATCAATGGAGTGATTATTTGTATCAAAAGTATATCCACACAAAGGGGAGTGGAAATTACTAAATTAATAAATAAATAGTGATTTCACACATAATCTTGGAGTAAAATAATCAATGAAGTTTGCGTAAAACCCAATGAGTGGAAATCAAAATTAGAAATTCCCTTACCGATTTGGTGACTTACGAAACATACACCCCATGAAATAAGGATAATATAATGAAGATTTAAATACCCATAAATTAAAGTATATTACATAAGAAATACAATCATGGATAGTACATACACCACACAAAAGGAAATAGTGGTAGTATAACATGAATCTCACAGGAATAAGAAGTGAGATAAAACCCCTTACCTTGTACTTTTACTTAGTTGAGGGTACGTTAACCACCTATAAAATAGTTAAATAATTGTTATTAAATTATAAAAGAACCACATATATAAATTTGATATCATATATGATCTTCTAGTATTGCTTTGTTAATAATATTTTAGTAGTATCATTGTTTTGGGTGTTAAATGATTGGTTTTCCTTTATATGTTTTGTAACATAAGTCATGTTTGTTATGGACACGATGTATTTGATTCATATCCATAATTATATTAAGTTCTTAAACATTTTTTTTAATCATAAAATAAAAATTATTCTTGAATGGTTATGCTGGGGAATGAATCTCATTGCGTCCGCGGAGACGGTAATCCGTACGTACGTACGAGCGAAAATATCATTCAATTGAAGATGAAATCGTATATAATTGGATTTTATATCATATATAAAGAATCATTAACATTTTATATTTATTATTTACATAAATTATACATCATTATTATACCCATCCAAATAATGAAGTGTTGAATAACAACCACACCACGACGTGGAGACAGTAAGCCGTACACATGCACATATGGTAACTTTTTCATTCATAGGATGGATAGAATAATGAATATGGTTGTACCATAGTTATAATAACATCACAGTATGTATAAGGTACTGGAGTTATTATTTTTGTATGGAAGAAACAAATAAAGAGGAAGTGGAAGAAGAAGATAACTTTGAAAGAGGTGATGAAATTATTACCTCTTCTTCGGGTGCTTCCTTTTTATTTGATCAAAAGGGATCCTTAGGTTGGATTTATGATCAAAGGAATGCCTCTAGGATAAAGTGAAAGTAGTTGGGAGGATATTTGGGCAGAGATTGGCCGATTCAAATGGCTTTGTAGGTGTTAAATTAAGAGAAGGGTAAGTGCCCTTTTATAAGAGAGGTGAGAGTCACTTTAGGAAAAGCTTGAAATATTATTTTATTATAAATTAATTTTCAGTTTATAATAGATAAAAATGGATTTATTTAAAGTATAAGGTGGGTATGGGTTGAAAACCTCTCAACCAATAGGTTTTAGACAGGTTTATGTCACCATATTAACCTTATCTTTTAGATTTAGCTCTTATTTAAATAGTTTGACATTTACCACGTCTCCTTGTATTTTTATATTATATTGTTAATATACATACTATAAACTTCCAAGTGAACCCCAAGTGGTTAATTAATAACATATATATCATTATATAATTCCTTTTTCTGAAACTTATATTTTTAGGACTATTATATAATTTAATAAAATAGTATTTGTTTTAAAAACTCAATTATGTCAATTTTGACAGTATTTAGTATTTGTTTTTTTAAAGTCATATCAACTTGATTACTTAGAAAAAAATTCATTAAATCAACCCTAACATGTCATATTAGCCTAGAAAATTATTTTAATGCATCAAAAGTCTCAATTTACAATTATTTTAATATTTATAATATCAATTATTTTAATCTTTCATTAATTAGGTAATTACTGCATCATCGTTGTGTCATAAATAAATTTAATTATTTAATGTGTAAAAATTATAAATAAAATATCATGATGTAGGAAATATTTTTATCTTTATAATGAATATTTATAGTCTAATTTATCTTATGTATAACCCTATATTAAAAATGGTTTAGTTATTAAACTTCGAATTTTACACTTGTAACTCTTCTTTAAATAAAATAATAATAAATGTCGTAATCTAATACAAGTGGATCAAAAGGATAATATTTTATTCCTAAGGTTGATTTTGGTCGAAATACACTTATAAAATAGAATTATCACATGTGTTAGGGTAATTATAATATCATTTTTATCATTAATTACCCTATTTACTTTTGACCGTGGTAAATAAAATTCAAAAGTTACTATTCACCAAAAATTATTTTCATCTTATTGAACCACATTTTACTTATTGAAGTCAATCGTGTCTTTTAGATTTTTGAAGTTCAATCCACAAAAGCGGTGAAATTACGTTTTATGCAAATTTGCAAATGTGCCTAGAAGGTGGGTAAAAGACGGTAAAAAGTTCAATAAAATTTTATACATCTAATCTTATTATAAAATGAATCCAATGAATTACATTGAATTTATATAGGTATTATGTTCATATTTTGACTTAAAATAAATTTAAATAAAATAAATAATTATTTAAATAAAAAGTCGGTTTTAAACAATAACGTAGTGTTTTTCACTATTCATCAAAAATTGAATGTTTTCAGAAAAATACCAAAAATTCACTCTAAGATAATTTTGATATTTCAAATTCAAAAATGATGTCTATTTCACCAAATTAAAAATATAGAATTTGTATTATTTAATTTAAAAAAAATATTCCCGTTGTCAAAACCAGAAAGCGGGTTTTTGAGAAGTAAAAACCATCAAAAATTGATATGTGTTTTTGTCCAATTTAAATGTAAAATTACTTCCAATTACCAAAATTGGATTAAATGATAAAAATATAATCTAATTATTACTCAAAAAATTTCAAATATATAATTTAACACTATAAATTATTTTGAATAAAAAAGTTGTTTTTAATTAAAAATTTAGCATTTTTCACTATTCATCAAAATATGAAAGTTATCAGAAAATCACAGAAAATTTATCCAAACTAAATTTTTAGGTCCCTCTTCTAAAGAAGAAGTTTATTTCATCAAATTGAATATATAAAAGTGTCAAATATTGGATTTAAAAATGGTTCTCCATTAAAAGGCGGTAAAATTTCATTTTTTAAAAAATACTTCTTTTATCTAAAAAATTGAATTTATTCTTATATTATGTCTAATAAACATATAATATATATGTTAAAATTATATGGAGTATATAAAATTCAAAATACATTTAATACTATTCATAACCGCTTTTTGAACGGCTAGTTTGGTAAGTCGTGGTGCGCTCGAACTCGGCATTGCGTGTAGCGCAAGCTATTGAATTACTTTGAAGAAAATAACTTACTATGAAAACTTGGAGTGTTACATGTTGTTCATAAAAAAGTTGATATTTGTTCATAAAACCCCTGGAGTTGATCCACTCTGATATATGTGGGCCAATGAGAAAACAATCAACACATAGAGATAAGTACTTCATTTCTTTCATTGATGATTTTATTCGTATTACTTGTGCTATGTTCATGAAACACAAATCAAATGATTTGAAAATGTTTAATAGTTTCAGAAAAAAAGATGAGAAATAATGTGAGTATTCTGTGAAAAAGTTGAGAACTGATAATGGTGGTGAATACAGAAGTGAAGAGTTTGAATACTATCTTAAGAAGCATGGAATTCGGTATGAGTATAGCTCTCCATAGACTCCACAACAAAATGGGGTTGCTGAAAGAAATAATAGAAGCCTGATGGAAATTGGAAGAACCATGTTACTTTAGCATGACCTTTATCATTACTTTTGGAGACAAGCCATGAGTACTGCTATTTATATTCAGAACCGTTGTTTCTACATGTCTCAATCAGGTATGACTCCCTATGAATTGTTTTATGGAAAACTCCAAGTTTGAAGCACTTTAGAGTTTTCAGGATTCCTTGTATTATAAATAATAAAGGTGGAAACTATGGTAAGTTTGAGAAGAAAGGTGAGGATGGAATCTTTCTTGGCTATTCTCTAGAAAGAAGAGGTTACATATGCTTCAACAAAGAAATAAAAATAATTGTTGATCTAGTTTATGTAAAAGTGATTGAAGTATCTGAGAAAGAGAAACATGTTCAGGAGGATAATGAAGTTAAGAAAGTTGAAGAAGATAATTCTGATAAGGATACAAACAATTGTAATCCTAATAAAGGTGAAGAATCAGACTCATCTATTTCTAATGATGAGGAAGACAATCAAAAATCTTTTCAAAGACTGAGGAAACATGTGGAAGCACAAAATATAATTGGTGATCAACATCAGAAGGTTCAAATAAGAAGAACATCCAATTCCATTACATATACTTCTTTGTATTCAAAAGTGGAACCGAATGATGTGAAAGAAGCTTTTGAGCATCCAGAATGGGTTTAAGCCATGAATGAAGAATTGGATCATATTGAAAAGAATAATACATGGTAAATCATACCCAATCCTAAAAAAAACATCATTAGCACAAAATGGGTTTTCTGGAACAAGCTGAATGAAAAAGGTGAGGTCATAAGAAACAAAGAAAGACTGGTTTTCAAAGGGTATTCACAGATTGAGGGTATTGATTTTGATGAAACCATTTCTCCAGTGGCAAGACTTGAAACAATTAGAATCTTTCTTACTATTTTCGCACAATATGGCTATAATATATTTCAAATGGATTTTAAATATGAATTCCTAAATAGTGATCTTGAAGAAGAGGTTTATATTGAACAACCTTGTGGCTTTGTTTTTGTAAAAGATTAAGGTTATGTGTGAAAATTGAAAAAGGAATTGTATGTACTAAAACAATCTCCGAGGGCATGGTATTCAAAATTGGATACGTGCTTAAGAAAGATGAATTTTAACAACGGAAGAGTGGATACCAATATTTACATTAGAGAAAGTCAAGAGTATTCCCTCATTTTAATTGTTTATGTTGATGACATTATCTTTGCTGAGAATGATGAAGGAATCTGTGAAAGATTTGATGAAGAAATAAAGAATGTTTTTGAAATTTCCATGCTAGGATAAATGAAATACTTTCTTGGGTTAAAAATCCAGCAATAGAAAGAATACATTTTTCTTTCCCAAGAAAATTATGCAAAATAAATTATCAAGAGGTTTGGCATGGAAAATTAAAAACCTATTTCCACACCCATTTCAGTGTGAACAAAGATAAGTAGAGATAGCGAAGGAAAATAAGTTGATAAAAAAGAGTATCAGAAGATAATTGGAAGTCTATTGTATTTTAATGCCTTAAGACCTGACATTGTGTATGCTATTACCTTATGTGAATGATTTAAAAGTGCTCTAAAAGAATCAAATTTACTTTATGGAAAAAGAATTCTCAAATACATAAAAGGCATAACAAACTTTGGAATCAAACATGACATCTCAAATTGTATTGAATTGTTTGGGTATTAAAATGTAGATTGGGTAGGAAATATTGATGATAGAAGTTCCACATCTGGTGGGGTATTCTTTTTGAGAAAGAATTATGTTAGTTGGCATTAAAAGAAACAAAATCTAGTAACTATCAGTATGACCAAAGCTGAGTATGTTACTGCTACTCAAGCCTCTACTCAACTTATGTGGATGAAAACACAATTGTAAGATTTACTTATAGAAGTGAAGTTACCCTTTCTCTTGGGTTGTGACAATAAAAGTACAATCAATATCACCAGGAGTCTAGTGAAACATTATCAATCAAAACATATCGATATCAAATATCATTTCATCAAAGAGCATGTGGATAAGAATGAATTGAAGCTAGAGTATGTTCCAGCATCGGAATAAGTTGCTGATATTTTCACAAAACCTTTATTGAAGGAATTATTCTCAAAAATGAGGTTGAACATGGGTGTCCAACCTCTTTCTCTTCAAGGTTGAGGTATGTGTATCTGTCCCCTATCTCATCTTACCTTTGGATTGTCTTGTCAAGGGGGATAATTGTTTTGTTTCATAAATCTATTACATAAAAGAGAGAGTTGCGTGTAAGCTGTGAATTCAGCATTGTTTTGTGATTGAACTATTCTAACTGTTTGTTGGAGTGGTTGTAGGAAAATAAATTTACTTTTTTTCTAGGAAGAATGAAGAAAATAAAGAGATTGTCATGATTTTTTTTGGATAGCATGGTTTTTCAATTAATGATCATTTTTTCCTACAAAGAGTTAGCTCACGTAGGCTTAGAATTATTGATATGTAATCCATTACTTGAGGTTACAAAGTTCAGTGATTTATGGAACTTGGTTGACAAAAAAATACAAAGGGGGATATTGTTGGGACCAAGATGATGATAAAGGTAATGAAGGTTTCAAGAGTTGTCTTTTGTTTTCAAGTTTGGTTTTGTAGAAAATAAATCACTTCACTTTGTTTTGGAAACAATTGTTTTGGGTTTTTTTTTGAAAAGAATCAGAATCTTGTTTTCAGAAAGTTTGTCCTTAGGACTAGAAGAAAATAAAGAAACTAGAATGAATAGAAATTTATGATAATTTAAAATGTTAAGTGTGACAATGCTTTGCTGTTTTGGAATTCTCATAAATCACAAGTAAAGTGGTAGAACTTATGATGCAAGCTTGATGGAAGAACGAGGTAAGTAAAAGCTGTGAATGGTGGTGACTATTGAAAAATTGTGATTGGTGTTGACTATTGAAAAGGTGTGAATGGTGGTGACTATTGAAAATATGTGAATGGTGGTGAATATTGAAAAACTATGAATGATGATGATGATAGGAATAGTCGTGCCGATGGAATAGTCATGCTGATGAAATAAAAGATGATGATTTTCATGCCGACATAGTAATGAATTTGTTTTATATCATACTCAAAATCGGTCCAATGGAATAGTCATGCTAATGGAATAGTCATGCCAATGAAACAAGAGATGGTTCTTGTCATGCCGACATAGTAATGACTTTGTTTTGTATCAGACTCAAATTCGGGCCGATGGAATAGTCGTGCTGATGGAATAGTCATTTCGATGGAATAATTGTGTCGATGGAATAGTTGTGCCGATGGAATAGTCGTGCCGATGGAATAGTCATGCCGATAAAAGAAGAGATGATGCCTATCATGCTAACATGGTAATGACTTTGTTTTTCATAAGACTCAGAGTCATACCGATGGAATAATCATGCCGATGGAATAGTCATGCCGATGGAATAGTCTTGCCGATTAAAGAAGAGATGATGCTTGTCATGCCAACATGGTAATGAATTTGTTTTGCATTAGACTCAGAGTCATGCCGATGGAATAGTTACACTGATGGAATAGTCATGCCGATGGAAGAGAAAAGAGTCATGCTGATGGAAAATTGGAAAGTGTTGTGCTAATGGAAAAGTCGTGTTGATGGGAATAATCATGCTGATGGGAATAGTCATGCCGATGGGAATAATTGTGTAGATGGGAATAGTCGTACTGATGGGAATAGTCGTGCTGATGGAAATAGTCGTGTCGATGGAAATAGTCATGCTAATGGAAAAGAGGAAAGAGTCATGTCGATGGAAATAGAAAGTGAAGAGATGATTCCTGTCATGTCGACAGGGTGATGACTTTGTTTTATATCATAATCACAGGTGAAAGTGAAAGAAAAGATATGGTGCTGATTAAAGACCATCGTACCTTGAAACAACCGTACTCTACAATAGTACCCACATTTCTTGTTTTTCTAAAAGAAAAATTGTTTTGGATTTTTGGAATAATAAATGGGTATGGAGATACAAATTAAAGATCCAAAGTTTGAGTTGAAGTTTTTAGAATATTCGAGAAACATCGAGAAACAGTGAAAAAGTCAAAATGAATCCCATAATTTTAGGGGGAAATTCAAATTTGGGAAAAAATTGAGTGAGCGGGAAAAACTTTTGGATTCCATCAAATTGTCACCTATAAAAGGAGGAGGTACTTTGTACTTTATGACAACGAGTACTGTTCACAACGGAGGAGAGAGAAGCTTCGAGATTTAGTGAGAGATGAAGAGGTTTTGAAGTGGTGCCGATTCTATTTGCCTTGACTATTTCATACATGTTTTGAAGTGGTGCCGATTCTATTTGTATTGACTATTACATACCTATTTTGAAGTGGTTCCGATTCTATTTTTATTGAATATTATATGAAAGTATTAGATTGGTGCTGATTCTATTCTATTGTATTCAATTGAAAGATCAGACCAAGAAGAATCATACTGGAAGCATTGTACTTAGGGTAATCAGACTGATTGTTTTATATAGTCCAAGAGGTTCTTACCTTTCTTCTGGGTAAGGAAAAGAAGAATTGTTTTACAATTTAATACATTTGGTGAATTTAAAATAAGCACAAGTAACATGAGATGTTACGAAACAAATGTATTACCCTATTGTGTTAAGAGGGTGCACATGTACTAGTTTTATTGTTTTAGAGTGCTACATGAGTGTAAGGGTACATATTACTCGTTGCAATCTAAGGAATTATTTCTAGTGGATTGTATGGTATTAGATCATTTCCAAACCTTACCAAGGACGTAGATATTCTTATTGAATTATGAACCTTGTAAATCATTTTCTTTATTTGGATGTGTGTTGATTTGTTTCTCAACAGGGAATTAAAATCTTTAACAGGAGGTGAAGGTTGTTTCAATTGAATAGAAATATAAAAGAAAAAGAGTATCATTGATTCACCCCCTCCCCCTCTCAATGATATAATAATCCGATTGGGCACTTTCATCCCTTAGATATTATTGTAGGTGATATGGACAAAGGTACTCAAACCTGCACCTATCTTAGAAACTAGGTTGAACATCAAACTTACTTGTCTTAGCTAGAACCCAAGAACATTACTAACGTAATTAGTGATGAACATTGGGTAATAGATACACAAGAAGAGTTGAATAATTTTGAAATAAATAAAGTCTGAGAACTAGTTTAAAGTACTAAAAAATACCTGACTATTTTCACTAAATGTCTATATAGAGACAAGGTTGATGATTATATCACTATAGTTAGAATCTATGTCATCCCTCCTTTTTATTACACATCTTTACATATATTTTTACAAACATAGGATCTTTTGAAGTTTAGTGTCTTGGAAATAAGGTACATAATACATGAAAAAATGAAAACATAAAATGTTCTTCTATTCCACTTGAAAGGATTCTTGAAAGTTTATCCTAAGTACATTTATTACATATCATAACTTGGGGACATACATCAAAGGAAAGGGTGAGTATAAATCCCAGTAAGGGAAAACAAGAGAAACAATTTACTTATGATCTTGATGAATATCAATAAGAACTTGAGGAATTAAATAAAGGCATGAGAAATTGAAAAATAGTCATATAATAATAAAAATAACATGATTAATAACATTGAAATGTGGATATAACATTTAATTGAGTCATTCATAATCATATAACCATGGTTTATCATCGAGGTGTCATAAAAATTACCAAGGTTATTCACCAAGGTATTGTAAAACTTGTTATCTCTAAAGACTAAATTCTTTACCCAATGCATTGGAGTGCTATCAGGGAACACCCTTAATATATATTAATTAATGTGAGCCAAAAATATCATAATAAAACATTTCATAAATAACCCACGAAGAATAAAAGAAACAGGTTTCTTTTCAAAATCATGGTGTTTTAGAAAGTGATTAAAAATAAGATCCTTTTGTCATTTTAAACCCACAAAAAGGGAAGGAGGGTTTCATGTATGTTAATACCAAAATCAAATAGATCATTTTGACATATATGTGAATAGCCCTAGAGAAGAAAGAAGTTTGGGTATTCATAAAAGAAAATAAAATAATTTCTTGATAAAAAGAGAGAAATTTTGAGAAGTAAAATTAGCAGCATAACGGGTATAAAACATGGTTTTAGAAAACATTAAAAAGACAGGGGAAAATGGTCTCCCATTAATAAAAGACTCATAATAAATTAAAGGTATAAAATAAAAATGACAGAAGAACATGGTATGGAAATTTGAAATACATACCACATAAAAAGGAAACATGAAAGGAAAAGAGAAGTTGATAGTTCTATTACCTTGAAGAGTGACTCCTAAAACTCGAAGATCGAGACCTTGGGGGATTGAGGACACCTTGGGAGGACTCCTTAGGAGTACTCCTTGGGAGGACTCCTTGGGAGGAATCCTTGGGAGATATAACTATCAGAGATTCGTTGGGTATGATTTTTTAATGAAATAAAATTAAGGAATGGGTGGGTATTTATAGTAAAAGTGAGGGTTTTTTTTTTATTAATTTCCTTGGACACCTCATTGGTGGTATTTGCAAAACCATGGGCTTGCCCATGGTATTTTCCCATGGTATTCAACACTTGGGGAAACTATTGAGTTAATTTAACACATAATATTCGACCATCAATTTAAATTAATCATTACATCATTATGACATAGTTATGGTGTCATTAAACTTACTAAAAAACTCAAACTACATTTTTACTATTCATGAAAAAATAAAGTATTTTATAAAATTATCATAAATTCACCATAACCTAATATCGATATTCTGAATTCAAAAAATGACATTTATTTTATCATAATAAATCTTTAAATATGATAAATTTAACTTTTAACTATAAAAATACTTATTTATTAAAAATAACAGCGGACACAAAATACATAGTAAAATTGCATAGTGGAATTTCTGATACTTGAAAAACTAAAATTATTTTATCATTTAAAATTAAAATTAGTGTTTTTATAACACTATTTAATTACCATAATCATTATTAACAATATCCTAGTTTATTATAATAATTATATGTTTCCTGAAAAGTACAATTTCTGTCCAAAAAATAAATTTATCAAAACCCATCTCTATTTTATTAAGAAAAAATATTCTCAAAATATAAAATATGGATTTTTTTTAATACAAAGGGTTTACACTTTATGTAACTAAGGACTTGAAAAATTACCCCTTATAACACCCGTGTACGACCTAAGGGTAAGGTGTGCGATGATGATAGAATCGTTGGACAACTCAGATAACATCGCCCGAGTGGTAATTTTCACTAACTTGAACTTCTCTTGTAGGAAATTTCATTCAAACATAACATGTTGAATCTCCACTTGGGATTGGTCAAGAGTGAAGCCCAAAGATTCTACATTCCTCCCAAGTTCTTAAAAATGGGCTTCGTACAACACAATTCTACTGGATGAGGCCATCAAATCTTCTTTCTGCATTAATTTACCATTATCCAACTGCTCATTTTTTAACTATTTTACCTCTATTATCTATAGAAAGATCATTTTATAGTGTAAAGGTGTGTGCATATTGGTTAAGTAACTTAACATCTAAAACATCATCAAATTCCCCATGCATGGTTAAAGGATAAAAAGTAACAACATGTTCAACGCTCTGCCGAGAATCTAATCCATTACCAACGAGTTCCAGAAAAAGCTTGTCCTCTTTGCTTTAAAGATGAGGGTATTTCTGCCTCATTGTTTCCTCTGATTCCCATGTCACTTCTTCATATTTGTGGTTTCTCCACAAAAATTTAATGAGGTGGGTAGTCTTTCTATGTAGAACCTTGTCTCTGCAGTCCAAGATCTCTACTGGATACTCCTCATAAGATAGGTCATGTTCCAGTTGTACCACCTTTAGATTTAGTACATCTGAAGGGTCAGGTATGTACTTCCTCAAGATAGATAAATGGGAAACATCATTACTTGAGCTAGATTTAGAGGAAGTGCAAGCTGATAGGCCATTTATCCTATGCGACTAAGGATTTCATAGGGGCCAATGTACCTAGTGATGGACTTACCTTTCTTTCCAAACCTCATGAATCTCTTCCAAGGTAAAATTCAAAGGAAGACTTTGTTACCAACATCAAACTCAAAGTCCCTTCGACAGTTGTATGCATAGCTCTTATGCTGACTCTGAGCATCCTTTATATGTTGTTGGATGGCATAAACCTTTTCTGTCATTTCTTACACTAGATCAGGCTCAAGAGGATTTCTCTCACCATCTTCGTCCCAACAAGTATGAGTTCTACATTGCTTCCCATATAGAGCTTCATAGGGAGCCATTTGAACACTCGAATGGAACCTATTGTTGTATGTGAACTCAACTAATGGTAGGTGTTGATCCCATCCACCTTTAAATTCTACAAATCATGATCTTATCATGTCCTCAAGTGTTTGAATAGTCCGTTCAGATTGGCTATTATTTTGGGGGTGATAGGCCATACTTAAATTCAATTCAGTACTCAAATCATGTTGAAGAATTATCCAAAATTTTGATGTAAACCTTGGCACCTTTTAGTGTAGCAATAAAATGGCCTTTCTTGGTCATATGGTCCACTATAACCCATATCACATTATTTCCTTTGTAATTTCTCAAGATCCCAATGACAAAGTCCACATTGATATTATCCCACTTCTATACTGGTATGGGTAGTGGTTGTAATACCCCTTTAAGAAGTTGTCTCTATTCCTTCACTTGTTGACACACTAGGAACCTTTTAGTGTAGTAAAAAATCTCCCTTTTTATGTTATCCCACGAATAATAATAACTAAGGTCCCTATACATTTTTTTGCTTCTAGGATATATAAATAAAACAGAGCTATGATATTATCCATCAGGTCCTTCGTTATTTCCAGAATATATGGAACACATATCCTTGTATGAAATTTTAGTACACATTCTTGATCATTATTGAACTCAAGAGACTTCCCATTCTTCATATCCTCTATCTTCTTCTTTAACAAAGGATCTTCTCCTTTTGATTTCTTGATCTTCTCTAGTAATTATGGTTGGGAAATAATTTAGGATAGGGTTGATGCTGTACCTTATCTTATGATTCCCATGTCCATTTTTACTAGGTATTTGATAAAATGATCTATTTGAATCCTCATCATTTCTAGAACAACATGGTATTTCCTACTTAATGCATCGGCGACTTCTCTTCCGGGGTGATAATTAATTGAACAATCATAGTCTTTAAGAAGTTCTAATCATCTACTCCATATCATGTTCAATTATTTTTGCATAAAAATATACTTAAAACTTTTTTGGTCTATGTATATATCATATTTCTCCCCATAAATATAGTTCCACCACATCTTCAGAGAAAAAACAACCACATCCAGCTCCAGGTCTGCGTAGGATAGTTCTACTCATGAGGCTTCAACGGTCAAGATGCATAAGTAATCACCTTTTCATTTTTCATGAGGATTCACTGAATCCCTTTTAGAGATGCATCGATAAAAATAAAAAATACTTCTATAATAGAGGGTAAAGTTAACATGGGTGTAGTAACCAACCTCTTCTTCAGCTCTTGGAAACCTTCCTCACACTCCTTTGTCTAGATGAACTTAACCCCTTTTCCAGTTAACTTGGTTAATGGATTATAAAGTCATGATTTTTTTTTCAAAAGCCTCTTATAATATCATGATAAACCAAGGAAACTATGAATCTTAGCTACTTTTGTAGGATGAGGCCACTCCTCCATAACCTTTGTCCTTACAGGGTCAACTGAGATTCCTTCATTGGTTAAAATGTACCCAAGAAAGAAACTTGCTATAACCAAAATCACACTTGATGAACTTTTAAAATAGCCTATCCTTCCTCGGATTTTTTAGTATCACCATTAGATGATCCTCATGATCCTCACGACTTTTGAAATATATTATAATATCATCAATAAAAACTACCAAAAAGTTATCAAGGTAGTCTTTAAAGACTCTATTCATAAAATCCATAAAATAGAAGGTACATTAGTCATTTTGAAGGGAATAAAAACAAACTCATAATACCCATATCTTGATCGGAATGTGGTATTTGGGATATCTTCTTTCTTCACCCTCAATTGATGATAACCAGATTGAATATTAATCTTGGAGAAGAATTGATCCCCATGAAGTTGTTCAAAAAAATTATCAATCCTTGGAAGATGGTATTTATTCTTCACCGTGATTCTGTTAAGTTCTCTATAATCAATTTATAACCATATTTATCCATCATTCTTCTTCACAAAGAGAATAGGTTCTCCCAAAGGAGACAAACTTGGCTGGATAAACCCCTTCTCCAAAAGATATTGGAGTTGCTTTTTTAATTCCTTCAGCTCCACATTAGCCATTCTATATAGGGTCTTTGATATTGGCTTGGATCCAAGAATAATTTCAATGGATAACTCTGCCTCTCTTTCTGGGGAGGCCCAAACAACACCTTAGGAAATATCTCAATGTATTCCTAAATTATGGGGACATTCTCTATTCGTATACTTTCATTTCCTTCTTCATATTTACCAATCAATTCCATAAAGAATGATATGAGTGGTGCTTCTATAAAAAGCTCAGGTAAGGACATATATCCTTTGAAAAAAACTATCAGTTGTCCATTCAAGTCTACTGATATTTCCTTGCTTCTGTAATTGATCTTAGTATTATACTTTGAGAGCCAATCCTTCCCTAGTATAATGTAGAATTCCAACATGAGAATGACTAATAGATTTTTGATGAGATTATGGTCACCAACGTAAATACTAGAGTTTCTATACAATGTTGATACTTAGATAATCCCTCAAGAAGTCTTAACTAATAGTTCTACTTCTAGAAGTTCCGGGATTGATTCTACATTATTTGAAAACTTGGAGTAAATAAAGGAATGCATAAAATCAGAATAAAAAAAAATACTTTCTAGCTATGAGAGAACAATGAGAGTACCCTGCCACCACATCATTTAAAGCTTCAAATTCAGCTTCCGTGATAGAAAAATCATAATATTGCTCACTTTACCTATGTTGAGGCTGATGGTGATTCCCATCCACTACCCTCAGATTTGGAAAGTTATTGAAAAAGTGGATAAGCTATCCAAACTTGAAGCACTGGACTTACAGTAAGTCCTGAACCATCTTCCCTTTGTCATTTGTGTTGATAAGTTGAGGCTTTAACTCACTATGACAATTTCGAGTGACATGGTAGTATCTTCAACATTTATAACATTTCCCGCTCCCGATCAAGCAATTACCTAAATTTTTCTTCCCACACTAGTTACACGTGGAAAGTTTCACTTGATTTCCACATATCCCTTGATCAATGTTCCTCCCAAGGTTTGGCTCTAGAGATCTATTCTTATCATTCAATTTGTGAGACCAATATATCTCACCAAACTCCAATTTTACCTTCATAGAACTATGTATGATTTCCTTATAGCCATCATAGTCTCGGTTGGCTAAATTCTTCTCTAGATGAGGTCTTAGTCCATCAAAGAATCTATCAAAATTCCCATTAGGTTCCATGAAAAATATAGAGGTATAATGAGAAAGTCTTGTGAAGTTAATCTAATAGATTTGAATAGATTAATTCCCCTTATACTTCAATTCAAGGAATTAATTCTCCACTTTTTTTCTCATCGAATGAGGGGAATACTTATTAAAGAAGATTCCCCTGAAATCTTCCAACTCCATAGCTTCAATCTCCCATCTTGGCCCCATGTTTTTAATCAGTCCCCACCACTGATCACCTTCTCCCTCAAAATGGTACATGGCTAGAGTGACTTTCTCTTATTCAAACCAATGAAGTATAGAAAATATCTTTTATATATAACTTATCCACTGTTCCATAATTAATGGGTCGGTATATCCACTGAATGTTGGTGGTCATTGATTCATGAAGGACTCAACGAAAAGTTGTTCCCTTCATGGTGAAAATGGACACTCAGCTTGATTCAAATTATTTCCCATAACTTGAGTTAGTTGATTCATCATTCTCATGAAGGTTTCCATTCTGGATTCCATCCGAGGTCCATCAATGCATGGTCTATTGCACTCACTATCTACACCGTTCCTCCTATTTACCACCATTTTCTAAAAGAAGAGAAACTTAGTGAGAAATGTGTTTCTTTTAATAATATTATAACTCTAAAAGAATTTTATGTCTTAAAACATCACACTTAAATACTTTATTCATTAACAACAATTACATTTTCTATAAATCCTTCATAATAGTTCATAAAAAGCTTGTGATTAACCAAACATATTTCTGGGAGTGTCAAAATAGGAGTGAAACAAGGCCCATTGTAATACACCAGTTCCCATTTGAGTCTAGATTAAAATGATGTTTTTGGGTTTTACCCCTAGATACATCTGTTCTAGATCGACATCCACTTTTTTGTATCCAGATAGAGATTTATTTGTTCGGAAACCACTTACTTAATATTTCAACAAAATACCAGGATGTTTTACTATATTTAAACTTCTCTATAAGGTTCTTCCTAAAGTTTTAAAGTCCTAATTTCCACAAATAACTAAATTGTACTTTGATACCAATTATGAAATCCTACCTTTTTGTTACATATCTTTACATAGCTTTTTATAAATAGAGGATCTTTTAAAATTTAGTTTCATGGAAATAAGGTACATAATAACCGAAAACATGAAAACTTATTACATTATTATATTACAATTGAAAGGATTCTACAAGACTCATACTAAGTACATTTATTGAATCTCATATCCTGGAGACATACATCAAAGGAAAGGGTGAGAATAAGGCCCAGTAAGGGAAAACAAAGGAAACAATTTACTTGTGATCTTGAGGAATATCAATAAGAACTTGAGGAATTTAATAAAGGAATGAGAAATGAAAAAACATGCATATCATAATAAAAAGAACATGATTAATAACATGGAAATGTGTATAAAACATTTAATTGAGTCATTCATAATCATATCACCAAGGTTTATCATCGAGGTGTCATAAAAATTACCAAGGTTATTCACCAAGGTATCGTAAAACTTTTCATCTCTAAAGATTAAATTCTTTACCTAATTCAATGGAACACTATCAGGGAACACCCTTAATATGTATTAATTAATATGATAAAAAAATATCATAATAAAACATTTCATAAATGATCCGTGGAGAATAAAAGAAATGGGTTTCATTTCAAAATCATAGTGTTTTAGAAAGTGCTTAAAAATAAATCCTTTTGTCATTTTAAACCAACAGAAAAGGGAAGGAGGGTTTCAAGTATGTTAATCCCATAATTAAATTGATAATTTTGAAATATATGTGAATACCCCTAGATAAGAAATAGGTTTGGATATTCATAAAAGAAAATAAAATAATTTCTTGATAAAAAATGAGAAATTTTGTGAAGTAAAATCAGGGGCATAATGGGTATAAAACATGGTTTTAGAAGACATTAAAAAGAGAGGGAACAAGAGTCTACCATTAATAAAATAATCATAATAAAGTAAAGGGTTAAAATAAAAATGACAGAATAACATGGTATGGAAATTTTAAATACATACCACATAAAAAGTAAACATGAAAGGAAAAGAGAAGTTGAGAGTTCCCTAACCTTGAAGAGTGATTCCTAAAACTTGAAGATTGAGACCTTGAGGGATTGAGGACACATTGGGAGGACTCCTTCGAAGGTATAACTACCAGATATTTGTTTAGGATGATTTTTTAATGAAATTAAAAGAAGTAATGGGTGTATATTTATAGTAAAAGTGAGAGTGTTTTTTTATTAATTTCCTTGGACACATCATTGGTGGTATTTGCAAAACCATGGGATTTCCCATGGTATTTTCCCATGGTATTGGAAACTTGGGAAACCTATTGAGTTAATTTAACACATAACAGTACACCATAATTTTAAATTAATTATTACATCATTATGACATAACTATGATGTCATTAAACTTACCGAAAAACTCAAACTATATTTTAACTATTCCTGAAAAACTAAAGTATTTTATAAAATTATCATAAATTCACCCTAACATAATATAGATATTTGAATTAAAAAAATGAAATTTATTTTATCATAATAAATATCTAAATATGACAAATTTAACTTTTAACTATAAAAATACTTACTTTTTAAAAATAACAGTGGATAAAAAATGCATAGTAAAATTGCATAATGAAATTTTTAATACTTGAAAAACTAAAATTATTTTATAATTTATAATTTAAAAAGAGTGTTTTTATAACACTATTTAATTACCATAAAAATTATTAATAATAACCTATTTTATTATAATAATTATACGTTTCCTGAAAAGTACATTTTTTATCGGAAAAATAAATTTATCAAAATCTATCTCAATTTTATTAAGCAAAACTATTCTTAAAACAGAAAATATAGAACAAAAAAATTATTAATACAAAGGTTTTACACTTTATGTAACTAATTCCTTGAAACATAACCCCTTATAACACCCGCATAGGACCTAAGGGTAAGGTGTGTGATGGTGATAGAAACATTGGGTGGCTCAGATAACATCGCCTGAGTGGTAATTTACACTAACTTGAACTTCTCCCACATGTGATTTCATTCAAGATTAACATGTTGAAACTCTCATTGGGATTGGTCATGAGTGAAGCCCAAAGATTCTACCTCCCTCCCAAGTTCTAAAAAATGGGCTTCGTACAACACAATTCTACTGGATGAGGCCATTGAATATTCTTTCTACATTAATTAACCATTATCATTTCTATTTATAAACAATAATCATAATGTTAAGAGTATAGTTTCCAATGGTCATATTGACCAACGGTCATATTGACCAATTATCATAATTGACCAATGTTCATATAATGGTCAAAACCTGATGGTCACATTAAAATATACTTACTTCATTATTAATGAGATATAGTTTTGTTGTATAATAATATAACACACATTTTTCAGAAAAAATATCATTTAAAAAGTTTGGGTCCTTATAGAAACAAAGTTATGTTGGTTGCATAAGGTTATAATCAAGATGAAATTATTTATTATAAAGAGACCTTTCACCGATATCTAGACTTGAATCCATTAGAATACTACTAGATCATACGAAAAATCTTAATTTCAAACTATATCAAATGGATGTTAAGAATGAATTCTTAAATTACTATATTATTTAGGATATTTCTGTTGAACAAACCCCATATTTTCAAATCCTCATTTTCCAAACAATGTTTTTAAACTTTTAAAATCTATTTATGGTTTAAAACATGATCAAAGAGCTTAGTATAAAAGGATCAAATCATTGATTTCAAATGGATTTTTAAATGGTATAGTTGATATTACTTTTTTAATAAAATTTATTCAAAATATATTTTGTTTTCTAAAATCTATGTTGATGATTTTTTTTGTTTTATCTAAAAACTCTTTGTGTATTGAGTTTTCAAAACTTATGAAAAATGAGTTTGAAATGAGTTTAATGGGTGAGTTAAAATTCTTTCTTGGTTTTAAAATTTTTCAAAACAAATATGGAATTATTTTAAATATAAAAAAGTATACAAAATATATACTAAAACATTTTTTGTTTAATATAACTAAAGGATGCGACACTCTAATGAGTACAAGATTTAAACTGGATTTGGATGAAACTAGAAAACTAGTTGAGAAAACTGTTTACAGAGGCATGATTAGGAGCTTAATATACTTAACTGCTATCCAACCTAATATTATATTTAGTGTTTTTATGTGTGAATGTTTTCAAGAAAACCCTAGGGAATCAAAATTAAATGCTGTTAAGATAATTTTCAAATACCTCAAAAATAGAACAAATTTTGGGTTTTTTTACTTTAGAGGGAATGATTTTGAATTAGTGAGTTATTCTGACACTGATTTTGGTGGTTTTAAGTTTGATAAAAAGAGAACCTCTCGTACGTGTCAATTTTTGTCTAAGTCCCTAGTTTCTTGGTGTAGTAATAAACATAATTTAGTTACATTTTTCACTACTGAAGTTGAGTACATAGTTTTAGGAAATTATTGTGAAAAAATTCTTTAGATGAAACACAAATTACTAGAATATGGATATCAATTTGAAAATGTACCTATAAATTGTGATAATAAAAGTAAAATAAACATTTTTATGAGTTATGTATCTCATTCGAGGACCAAACACTTTGATATAATACATCACTTTTTGAGAAATCGTTTTCAAAAAGGGGATATCACTCTTGAATTCATAGGCACTGAATAATAACTTGTTGATATTTTCAAAAAGACTTTGAATATAGAGAGAATAAATTATATCAGACACATATTAGGAATGATTAATTACTCTTGATTTTCATTTCATGTTTTAAGCTTAATCTGGTAGTGATTCTGTCTTAAATGTCACAAGTGACTCCAAGGTTAAAGTGTTCGTAAGGTTTTTCATGTGGTAGATCAAGATACCATGACCATTAAATCTACCGTGAGATTGGTCATGTGGTAGGTCAACCTATCATGACTATCCTGAGTAACTGTGTGGTAAGCCATGTGGTAAGTAAACCTATATTGGATCCCTCAAGCTACCATAAAGCAATTCATACATTCAGTTAACTTTCCATGAATGTATCTAAAATTTAGTTTTATTTTGTAATATATATATATATATATATATTGTTTCATATGTTTTACTATAATATGCCTTGAATTATCTAAATATGACCCAATTAGAATTGGACTCGATTTCTCTCTATGCTTTAAACCCTCTCGAAACCTTGATGTCTCCTAAAACCAACCCTTAATTTTATCTCGAACCTCTTGAACCTTTTGAACCTCTCAAACCTCTATAAGATGTTGTGTATGAAGATAATGATGGTTTTCAATTATTCTAATGATTAAATACGTTCAAAGAAATGAAAAGTTATCTCAAGTGCTTCTGTTGAGCTATGAAATCTGCACCCATTGAATTGATTGTAATCTCTTGAGAAAGAGATCAATTTTGAGTAACTGACATCGAGAAAGTATTTGTTTTGGAAAGATATGTAGAATCAATAATATAATAACTGGTTTAGTAAGAATATAAGTTCATTCTACCCAATATTTTTAAAATAGTTCTATTTGAATTCCGTGTTTGAATCTGGTGTGAATAATGATGTTATTCAAACTTGTGTGAATAGAGAAAAGCTAGTTTTCTCTTCCAGATAGTGGGAAATATGTCTATAGGTCTCTCATAAAGGTTATTTTGAGGATTTTAAAAGCTAATATCTTGTGGGTCATGCAACCTTAGAATATGAGAAAGCTAATTTTGAACTAAATAGGGATAGAATCTCAATAAGGACAATTTATATGGAGATATATAGAAAATATTGGTTGCTAGTCAAGTTTAAACAACACCTGATTTGTCCAAGGAAAGGGGGATTTAGTATCATAAGGAAACATGATCTATTTTCACTATATTTGATGAAAAATTAAGTGACGATCAACATTACTAGGTATCTAATGAGATATATGGAGGAATCGTGTAAGAAATCCTCCCGTTTTAACTCTTTACCCTATTATAAGTTCATTTTAGCTCTGTTGGAGTTCAAAGGACTTGTTCCTTAGGGGGAAGAAAAGTTTGTAGTTTCAGGTGAGATTTTCCTGAATCATTTAATCTATAAGAGGATTAAAGTTAACTGGAACCCATGTATAAAATCATGGGTGGCTGATAATGAGAAACTTTATAAGAAATTCAATCCCATCACACATCCTTTGAGGAAAAAAGATATAGATAATCTAGGTTTGGAACCTAATGATATTTTTAAGTATTATTTTTAAGAAGAATTAAATATGTAAAGGGATGAGGCTATAAATTTATATGAGTAAGAAGTGGGTGTTTTCTAGTGCTGAATTTGAAGAAGAAATGGTTTATTTGAATGCAGAAGCTATGAAAGCTTGTGAGGAAGAGAAGAGACATACTCCTGATCCATTGAAAGCCTCTAAAATCACATAATTTCCAAGAACATAAGATCAAAATGTTTATTATGGACCTTCTAAATCTCAAAATACTTTACTTTATTATGAAAAAAAAAGTTTACTCTAATGTTGCAGAGACAGAACCTCCATCTATTCCAAATGAAAGAACGAGTTCTAATTTTAAGGATGATGATGAAATAGATAGAATGTTGTTCCCTTGGTTAAAAATATTGAGAAAGAGGATAAGTCCAGTGAGAAAGGGACTCCTGAAGTGGAATCTAGGGGGGGAATCATATTTCTTTGATACTCTATCTTTTAAAGGGTATAAATCCTCTAGAAATTTTATTGGCATAGAGTAATCAGACTCTGATTATGGAGATAATCATGATGATGGAGGAAATCCACCTAAGTATGGCTGACATTCCTTAATAGTTGCTCATACCATACCTATTAAACCTTATATCATTTAAGGATCCATTGTGTATCGATTAGACATGGGACAAAGGATTGAGATACCTTATCTAAGAGATGATAGTCCAAAAGAAGAGTATTTGGACCGAAATGCAGAATAAGTTCTTGATGAGATGTTTAGACTGACACTTTTGAAGGTTGATGATGATCGAGAACACACTAATTTGTTTGAGCCAATAAGTGGTGGACCATTATTTAATTTTTCTATACAAAGAGAGAAAAAAATACTGATCGATGACATGGCTTCTGGTCAGACCTCGCCCATAAGGGTAGTTTCATCTTCTCCTGACCAATCTACTCCTTCACCTCCTCCCCCTACCTCTTCATAATATGTTACCAATGATGACCTAAATGAATATAAGGTTGATCTTTTGAATATGTTCAAGGCTTTGTTTTTTTTATTTTGGATCAATCTTTGAGGATAACAAAGAGGAAGGGCTCTATGTAGCTGTTACATCCACTGTACATCATATCTATCCTACATTGTTTACTAATATTTATTTTATGGAAAAAGATATTAAAATAATGAATTAGAATATGGGTATTCTTGAAGAATATTTTCAGTATCTGATGACAACTCAAGAACATAGGTACCTAAGTTTTTTTCTTAGGATTCTGGTCCTACTATAACTGCATCTACATCTATTTCACATCCTCCTCCTCTTGTTACAATTTCTCATGCTTCTATTGATGAAACTTTAATTAGAAATATTTTTTAGGAAGAGATCAAAGTCATTTTGGATGGTTTTTCAAATACCACAGAGATAGTGTTATCTAAATTACAAACCAAAGATGCTAAGAATCTTGAGTTAGTTATAAGAGATACTAATCAGGATGACAATGATAAAACAATAATCATGAATGACATCAAGTAATACTTGACTAGGATATTTAAAAATAGTAACTTAAAATCATTATTTAGGTCTTTGGATGTTGGTCTAAATATTCCTTTCATGAACCAAGATTTTAAAACTCAAGTGTATTAACTCAAATTCCTTGCACCTCTATTGAATATTTTTATGGAGGAAAAGAGAAAATTCTTTCAGAATATAGAGAATTTATAACAAGTTATCCATGAGTTCACCCGGTTGATGGAACTATGTATGTATGTTACAAATAAAACTATGGTGATGCCTTTTATAGTTCCTATCAAACCTCCCAGCTAGTCTTCTTATTCAGTTTCACCAGTGCCTACCTTTGAAACTCTTGCCTCTACACCTTTTGGATATACACACACTCAATATGTACAATACCTCGAACCAATGGATAAGAATATTATGATTAGATAACCTTCTTATCCTACTATCAAGCCTACTCTTGATCCTTCTACCACAAAGGAAAAACCACATGTAGATAAAAAATCCCCTAGAGAGAAAGATTCAGATTAATCTACTTGATATAGAACCTATTATATATTTTATTATATATTAAAATTATTATCAATGGATGTTATTTTTTCTCATCTTTATTAAATTATATTATTCAATATATTTATGATTATATTTAATCATTTTAGTTTTTTTATCTTATTTGATAATCCCAAAAGGGAGAGTAATATGAATAGTAGTAAGTATATTAAGATTTGTGTAACATTTTTCTTTAAATTAAAGATTTATATTGTCATGATTTGTGATAATAAAAAAGGGGAATATTATTCAATTTTTCTAGAAATTACTTATTTTAATGATCTAAAATCATGTTTCTTATAATTCTAATTAATTCTATGTTTTATTATAGAGGTTTGTTTTTTGGTAAAAATATGCTAAGTATGGATCGAACATGCATTACATTGGATCAAACATATGATTATCCAATCAATCGCATGGATGAATGAAACGACCATGGAGAAATTTTTCTACGTATCAGATCAACCACACATTGAAGCCATGATATCGTGTGACAAATGATAAACCATGAGAAAGTCTACTGGAAATTTCTAAGTATCGTGCCCATTGCAAAAAGAAAATTGAGTGACCACATGATGACTTCGACCTAAGGCATGAAGAGTCTAAATATACCTCATACAATTGGCTGAAACCTATATTCAATTGACTATGGTAAACAATCTACATTTTTCTAACTATTTGATCGAATGTACATTTTATTCAACCGATCATGGATACTCAAATAACCATGGTTGAAAATTTGGACATGTCTTGGAGTTACCACATATTGATTCCAAGATAATAAAAGTTGAATCCAACTAAATTCATGAAGAGTCTACATCTATCACATGTTCTAAACAGCCATAAGGTAACATACTGCATTGCAAGATTCCTAAAGCAACTGATCATGAGTATTCAGATCAACTATGACTAATTAAAAAACTCCAACGATTATTTTTGGCATTTAATGCGATCTATTAGATCTATCAAAGTGGTTGAAGACCTATCAATCCAAATTTTATTATGTTTCAATAGTTACTTTGGGAAGAAACTTCTTCAAAATAGAGGAATCCTTGTGTGTGGTGAGCGATCTCTTTTTAGTTATCTTTGTGCTTACATTTTCTTACACTATGACACTATATTTTCTGGGAAACATTGAAAAAACCAAGAAAAATTCCCATTGAATACTACTCTCACTCCTAAACTCACTGGAAAATCAATCAAGGAAGAAAACCCTACTGATCCACCAAAGCTGGTTAGATATTAAGCTACATTTAACTTCTCATGATTTCCTCGCTCCCTCCCTCCCTCCCTCTCCCTCCCCCCTCTCTCTTTTACAATAAATTTTGAATTGTGATTGCATTTATTATAAATTTATATAAAACTTATCCTATACTGTAAATAGGATTACTCTGATATTCCTTTCATTTTTTTTCATCTTTTATCCCATGTATAATAGTGGAAGAGGCTTGGTATAGCTTGGACTACCCTTCAT
Source organism: Viscum album (assembly GCA_963277665.1). Taxonomy (NCBI): domain Eukaryota; kingdom Viridiplantae; phylum Streptophyta; class Magnoliopsida; order Santalales; family Viscaceae; genus Viscum; species Viscum album. Next base: position 371,210,584 of record OY728146.1, read on the forward strand.
GCAACTGTATGTGTAAAACCTGATCTAGGTTGGAGATCTATTTATTAACTTTTAATAAACGTGATTGTTAGTGGCCTATTATCAAGTAAAGATTAATGAGCTCCATCTTAATGATAAAATCTTGTTTAAATTTTTGTGTGTGTTATTATTTTCTTTACTGCTTTGTTTTTCATTAAATATTTTTAATGTGTGTTTTAGCAAAATAAACTCTGATATTTTACATTTATAAGTGATATATATATATATATAATGTGTTTGGTGTGAGTATAATTGTTTCAAAAGTTAAAGTTATTTTAATTGTTTTAATAGGGTATTGATCATTCCTTTGAGAAAATATTTTAAAGTACCAAATTATATATACCTACCATATTTATAAACTGGGCCAATTTTCAAATTAAGTGGATTTTAAATTTATAATATTCAAAAGAAATTTTTTTAAATTGGAAGCCCAATTAACCCCCTCTTTAGATAACTCTTTATATGAATAGAAGTTTAAGTATCCTTTTACACTAGAATACTCAAGAAAATGATCATTTCAAATCTAGTGATTGAGGGTGACAAGGATTTGAATAAAAAAGTGGAGACATTTTAGATTAATAAATATATAATTTCTATAAATTGGTTATCAAGATAAAAGAAATAATCTATTAAATTTAATTTTGTAGAAAATGGAAATTAATAATAAAAATTCAATGCAATCAATACTATACATCAAAAATGTACTCTTCAGTATAAATTTCTAAGTTTGGTAAACACACTTGCATATAGTACTGTGATATAAATGAAAATTGTATGTGATGAAGTCCCCACTACATGGTGAATCACCCCACAAAGTAAGTGATGGTGAAAAATAAGCTTACAAAAGAATCATGGATGAAAAATTTTATGTTTATATTATAATTTTTTCATCAATTTCTAGTGAGTTTTGAAAGAAACATGAGTATGTGGATGGTTATACCATATTATCTCATATCTGAAGAGTTTGTTTTGTAGAAAGTGAAACAAGAAATTAATGAGATTATCATTACACTAAAAATATGTAAGTTGAAAGATGGAATTTAGAGTAGTAATTATGCACTAAAGATGATAGAGTAAATTGATCAATTAATAGAATCATAGTTCAAGTTAAATCATGATCTTTCGATACATCTCATTCTCTCATCCTTATTATGAAATTACTCTAGTTTCATTGCGAAATTTAAGATGAACAATATGGAAAAAATTCTTAAATATATTTTGGGTTTAGTTTTACTAGATGATAAGAACATAAAGAAAAACAAATATTTAGTTCTTATAGTGAACAAGAATAAGGATAAGAAGAAAATTCCAATGGAAAATATAGCACCAAAGGAAACTTCACAATGTCCTCCTAAGATACCAAAGATAAATAAAGAGACCATCAAACATGGATCTATTTTCTTATCATATGGAAATAAAGGTCATTGGAAGAGAATTTGAAATGAATTAAAGAATAAGAATAAGCATAAGCCTTTACTTAAAGTATATTCATCATTGAATGCAATATTTCTATTTTAATTCTTGGGTATTAGATTCAATATGTGACTTATATATTTTTATTCAAATATAGAAACCAAGTAAGATCATAAATATTACAATATCAAAGTGAATATTCATGTTGTTGATGGAACTTGACTCATATGTCAGCTAAATATGATCACATCCTCACATTACTAGTGGATAAATTCTTTTATTGAAAAAAATTATTTTTTATTTTTTATTACCAAAAAATTATCCCAGTGTCGAGTTTAGACACAATGATACTTTTTTTTCAAGTTTGGAATAAAATTTTTATAGTATACCAGTTTAATTATATATGAATCATAGACATCCTTTGTTGGTAGTTAATTATGAATATAAAATATAAGACTCAAATAATACCCAATTGTGCCAAGATAATTCTTGGTTAGGTAAAACCATATAAAAAAATTCAAAGATATAAGAATAAGAGTTTTTAAACACTTATAAGCTAAAACCCTTATATATTTTAAATATTTATTATGTGGTTTAAAGAGACCATGACACCTTTTGAAATTAAAGGTAATAAATACAAAAATATTTTGGAACCAGTTCACAAAGAGTCATGAAAACTATTTCAAGTGTAATCTAGAGGTAAAATACATGTACTTAATGAGATTCATTTAATTCGTTTAATTAATTTAATGAGAAGTAAAAAATTGGATTCATAAGAAGATAAGTGATTCTTCATATACTTAAGCCAAAGAATATTTTAACTAAGAACTCATTGATCATTATAATGTAGAGTGGAATAATTCCTAAACTCACATTTCTTTTTACACATCAATGCCATGATGTTAGTAACAGGATGATCGATGATGAGTTTTATAAGTCTTGAAAGTCTTCCATTATCCCTTTTGAGACATGATTTTAAAAATAATTACATTAAATATTAACCTTATTACAAATATAATGAAAAATGGATATCATAAAAGTTATAATATTAAGGAAATACATAATGTCACAAATCACTGTGTTTAGATACAAAGTGTTTGTTAAAGCTAATTCAAGAAACAAACTTTCATCAATAAAACACAAAGTGCATCTCATTCAATTATCCAAAATGTTTGTAAGAATATTAATTAAAATTTTAAAATAAAAAAGTTATATTCAAGTGAAATAATTTATTTCTATTGAAGGGTGCACATCTCTATTTGAGATAGTGGGAGAAAGATAGACTTGGATAAAGTCAAGGATTGATATGTATTGGTAGTTTGAATAGGAACAAGTTCCATAAGAGATGATGGAAAAGTAATGTTCCAACAACATATACTGCATAGAGAAAATAAAACCAAAGATAAGCAGTTTTATAATCACCAATTTAGGTGATATATTATTATTCATTATGAATCATGAATCTATATCCTATAAGGAAGTAGTACATGGAAAAAAGCAAAAATGATAAGTGAATATGAATTTAGAAAAATGAATTCCATGTACCAAAATAAAAACTATATTTTGGTAATTTCTATAATATATGTAAGGACCTCTAGGACAAAATGAGTATTTGAGGGAGAGATAAACATGGATAGTGAAGTGATTACATATAGAGAAAGCCCAGTTGTTGAAGGTTTAAGATCAATCAAAGTATTTACTATGCCTAAAATTTTTCACCAATAGAGATGTTAAAGTACATTTGAATTCATATTACCAAAATTTCTTACCATGATTATTATATTTTGATTTTCAATTTTTTAAACTAAAAAATTCTAAAAAATACCTTTTAGATATAATTATAGTGTTTTATGAAGTCAAAAGTATCCAACATAATGAATCATGTAAGGATCTATTTTTAGATTAAAAATAAAGTATTAAATAATGGAATAATTATTTTTCCATGTGCTATAAGAGGTTAGTGGGAGTGCCATATTTTTTCAAGTAATATATAGAAAATAATCACTATTCTTATATTTAGTTAAGACTTAATCAAAAAAATTTCTCCGAAGATTGACTTAAAGTAGTAACTCAAGTTCCAGAGAACAAGATATACTAAGATAGATCTATGGGATTCTTGGACCAAGTCAAAGTACATAAATTGAAAAGGTATCGAAAATACTAATTGGAATAATTCAAGAGGGGATTTTTGACTATGTCACATAGAATAAATATATCTAATAAAACATGCATAAGACATATGAGGAGATTAATATGGTGAATATAACTCTATAAACTTCTACAATGGATCTATCACATATTCCATACTATGTACTAGATTTTATATTTCCAATACATACATTATGGTAGGAAAATATCAAATAAATCTAAGAGAAGTGCACAAGGTAGTAATGAGATCTATCTAATAGTACTTGAGAATGTACAAGGGATAAATTCATAGTACTTGGAGAATAGGGAACACTATTTATAAATGAGACACCAAAATAGTCTTCTTACAGATCAATTTGATCTAATATTTTAGTTAGTCTAAGTAAATGAGTAATATAATCTCATTGAATCCAGTGGTAGTCCTATCTAAAAATACCAAGTTCTTCTTGAATTATGATAAAGCTAAAGTAGTTAAAATATGAAATGAATTTTTATAGTTCTTAAACTTTTACCGAGAAAGTAATATATTTTCACAATATAAATTTTTATAATATTATAATGAAGGTACTAGACAAGTTATCAAGGTTTTGATATGGAAAAAAAATATATACTCAGGGATATCAACCCTTGAGAGACTTTTAATCAAGAAGGTGAATTCACAAACAACAGAGTATCCATGGAGGAACATTTGGTAATCCCAATAACTAAAACCATAACTTATTAGAAGCATGGTATTATCATGCGGGATCTAATAGGTTGATATTTGGCATGTTATCACTAGTGAAAGTGGGAGTGTTTTAAAACTGGGTACCCTAGAACCAACTTGAGAAGTACTTTTTCAATTACCATATCATATATACATAGAGTAATTCATGATGTATTATTACCATAATAATATTATTAATTCTATGTATAATATTATATGGTAATTTACTTGTATTATTTTTCTTATCAAAAGGTTATAATTGTTCCCAAATATAATGAGAACCTCAAGATACAATGATTTTAATCTTAAACATATGGACTATGGTCTAGATAGATAATATTGATAAGATTAATATGATGTATGGATATTAGGTGTTAGGAACTCAAAAGTATTGATACTTCTTCTAATGAAGTTCATATTTGGTGATCTATATTATGGGAGATCATGAGGACTAACCAACTAATAAAAACACCAAATGTTTTGGGTGTCATTGGATGTTCCTATCTATGATCATGCATATTGATCTCCTGACTTGAGATCATTATCGATGCATATAGTTTTATCATTTACTTTTATGCATGATGAAATCCATGGAATTTATGTTGTGCTGAGGTAGCTTGAATCGGGAACATCATTAGTGTTATGATATTGATTTAATGATCAAGATAAGATTTGGCACTTATAAAAGGAATAATATATATTTGGCCACTTGAATGGAATACTAGTGCATCATTTAAATCCATTACCATGGTAGATGGTGGAAATTATATCTAATATATTCAAAATAGATAAATAAATAATTAAATGATGATGATACAAAGTATGCAACCTACTTTATGAGATATCATGAGACAATGAGATTATATTAGATGGTGAGTGTTTATAGGGGGTTGATATAACTATGAATCATCCTCATATATTAGGGGCTGTGATGTGTTTCTATATACCGCTCTTGGTCTATGTATATGATTCACTGCTATTTTAATAAGGACCTATAGGTCTATACACAAAGTGTATCAAAAGTTCCACCAATTCTGATGAATTAGATTTTAGAATTAAGTAGGCCCTATTTGTGAGGGGTGATGAATGTTTGAGTGTGATTGATCAAAAGTAATTTAATTTAATTATATTATTTGAGTTTTTAATAATGAGAATTGAATTTATTTCTCAAGGTATTCATGAATTATTTAAGTTAAAATAACTAAATATGAGAATAATTGTTTTTTGAAAAAATATTATTAATTCAAGGTTTGTTAAACATATTTGAGAGGAATGATTCGAGTTAATGGATTATAATTCATGATGTGGAATTTAATAATTTTATAAGGAAGTTTTGAAATATTTTTGATATGCATGACACATTTAATTATCTATTCATGTCATTTTGGGACAATTTAATAGTTTTTACTTATCTAAGGGCTCAAGTGAAATTTTGGAGAGTTAAACATAACTATTTAAGCACATATTTTAGCCTTTATTAGTAAAATAATAAATTTTCATGAATTTATTGATCTAATAGCCTCCCTTACTTCTCAAAAGATTATATAGAGAGAAATAAAAGGGAAGATCAAGAAGGAACTGATCCATGTTCTAGGGATGATTGCATGATCTTTCGATGATAAAATACATGTCATAAAACACTTCTCTATGCTAGCACAAAAGAATTTAATAATGACATTTGAGATATTATGGTTAATGTGTGGATGATTTATAGGGATCCTTTCTTAGATCATTTGAGATTTTTAATGTTGATAATGATTGGAACACATATGAATTTAGTGAAAGAATGAGGTACAATTTTATTTTGGGTTTTCATACTTAAATTCAATTCTATTTGATCTGTGGGAGAATCCAAGTGATGATAATTTGGATCTAGTTTTATGGTAAAAATTCATACCAATTTTTTTAAATACAATTTTTTATACTTCCATAAAGGTTTGGATTTCTACAATGTCTTGGTAAAGACATGTGTGATGAAAATAGTGTTAAAAGAGTTAAAAAGGTTGTTTGTATATTTAGACACCAAGGTCACTATAATTGAAAAATGAAACCTAAAAATAGTTTCCTTTGATTACTTATAAAGAATGTTTATGTATTATTATATTAGAGTGAAGTGTAAATCCTCTAAACTAGGTATAACACCTAAGGAATTAGTCTTCATAGCCATAAATTATTTTTCCATTGAAGAAAATTTGGATGTAGAATTTTATGAGGTAATGAATTTCCCCTTGAGAAACCTAAGGAGAGGAAAATAAAAGTTTATGGGAAAATTTACACTAGTTTTTTTTCAAGTATTGAAAATGGGTCTCCATGTTTCTAATTTTCCAAATAATTATAAAAATAGTGATGATGAAGCTATGAAACATAGTAGGTCTATCGAGAGATTTAATAACATAATAGTTAGTGAAAAATAAATGAAAAATGGGAATGATAGAATTTTTTTTAAAATAAATTTCATGTTCAAATAGAATGAGAATTATTATAAAACACTAATTCAGTGGTATATAATTGATATATATTCTTAAATATAAATATTAAATAAAGATAATTTAGTGTTAAGATAATGTAATTTATGAATGAAGGAGTAAGGAAAATAGATACATTACTCAAAGTAAGTCTTATAAGAACAAAAATTTGGAAAGACTGATGATTCTGATAATGTGATTGAACTAAAAATTAAAATTTGGGAGAAGGAGAAAATAATAAAATATTAAACCATTGAAACCAATGAAAGAAATTAAATAATTTAGGTTCTTATTCTTGAAGTAGTTGAATATAAGAGTAATATTGAAGTTGAATTAAAAAAATTTACAACTAGAAAATAATTCAAATTTGGGAGCATATTAATTGAAAAAAGAAAAGAAAAACTTAATAAATATTCAAAGAACTTAGATGAATATTTGAGCATAAAATTTCATACTCATAAGATAAGATAGGCTTGAGATACAATATAAAATAATGTAAAACTACCACTATGATCATAGATTATTTTCTAAATATTTTTAAATATATAAAATTAGATACTGGTTCTCAAAGAAAATTTCATAGAGGTTTATATATGAGGTGACCATATTATTATGACATTTTTTTCTAGACAATGAACATTTTCAAAGTTGTTATAAAATTTTAAGAACTTAAATTCTCTTACAAGTTGCTTATAAAAGTTTCATACAAAATATTTAATTTGAGGATATATGGTTATTTATAGATGATTCCACCTTGACGTTGAAAAGTTTTATAGAGGATAAGATTTGTATAAAAATGGAAATTTCCCCTCTCTTTCTCAATAATATATTATTATAAGATATCTCCATCATCTCCCACATGAAGCATCTTCAGTACGTCATCAAAGTTGGATTTTATTCCATTTTCCATATTTAAGGCCACTCTTCATTTCATTACATAAGATAATATTAGACTCTGATGCTAAATATTATCATAAATATCTGTACTGAGAAAGGGAAGATTATTATAGAACAACCTCTTTTGGTTTCCTCTCTCATCTCTTCTTCATTTCTAGTTTCTCTCCATCTTTATCCAAATGACCTTCATTTCTAGAGATTAATCCTTCTTATAACTTGGATATCCACTAGGATTTTGTGAAACCTTATGTGATCGATATAGGAAGATCATTCGTAAGATTATCTTCAAGTCATCATTTCTCCTAACTTTCATATCGATGACTGTTTTGGTTCCATGCTTCCTAAGGTTTTACTCCTCTAGAAAGAAATTAGGTGGTATGTGCTAGGTTGGTTCTTCTTGGATCACATGATGCTAGTATATATGATAATTTTGGTAGAAGTTATATTTCTATTTTAGTCAATGGTGTGTAGTTGAGTTAGAGGATACTTTGAAGGATGGGTTAGCTTCCCTGAAGGTTCCAACTACTGGTGTGGATGTTGAGGAACCCTCTCAATCTCTATCCTTATAGATCTCTCCATTCATGATTGATGTATCCTTACCTAATGCAGTTACTATTTCACTTGACAATCCTTCTAGATCTACCTCTAACTATTTCAATTCTTTGGATTTGATTTATGATCTAACTCAGATCACTCATAGTTCTAAGAATAGAAGATCAAAGAGGGGTTCTGAAGCTAAAATTAATACTGGTGGAGTGAACCCTAGAATTAAGGCTAAGTATCTATATGATGTTTTGATTCCTTATATACTAATTTTGAGAAACAAGGTGATAAATTACACCAATAATGATTAATTATGTTATCCAGTTTCATATGTGATTATAGGGGTCCTAGGTCTTTAGAAAAATGTGAATTCATTCACTACAAGTCTAAGAATTCCAAGTTATCAATAATAAATATTATAGAACTTAAACAAAATGTTAATACCATTCAATAATTTTCTTCCAAGCTCCATGTTATGAATTTTATTCATAACAACCCAACTAATGAGAACATATGGATCTTTTGGAAGAAGAAATTTCAACTGGAGATTGTCAATTCCTGTTCTTAACATATTACTATTAAGGTGACCTCTCTTATCCAGTATATATTTTTTTACCTTTTAATATTCAAAATGTAAATAAATGGATCATGAATTTATATGGGGTGATCTCCCATACTTTAAACCATTCTCACTCTCTTGATTTCTTGGTAAGGACTTTAACACTATACTGGATCATTTTGAGAAAAGAGGTGGTTGTAGCTACTCAATAAAGGTCATACTTATTTTTAAAAACTTATTATATTAATAAAATTTTAAGGACTTGATATTAATGGGTGATCAATTTACTTAGTGATATAATAAACAAGGTTTACGTAGGATTTAGAGTCACCTTGATAGGCATCCGTTCAATCTCAAAGGTATCACTTGCTTTCTAAAATCTTCAATCACCCACTTGGATAGGACTCTCTCAGATCACTCTCCACTCTTAATCAATCTATAAGTATCACATGATGATTCTCAATGTTTTTGTTTCTATAAGTTCTATACTCAGTAGGAAGGAATATTATTTTTAGTACAACAATCCTAAGATAACCCAATGAATGGAAAACATTGGTATATCCTACAAAGGAAACTAAAATGCCACAAAGGAGTTATTAAGGAATGGTCTAAACCATGATATTACACTATTATTAGCATAAAATATCTATAACATGAAATAAATATGCTAGATATAAGTATTAAAGACTCTTGGAATGATGAAAATGTTATGACTCTCATGAAAAAATAGAAGGATCTTACAGAAAAATTGCTTTTGATTGAAAAAAAATGCTCACGAAAGGTCTCATGTCCATTGGATCCAAGAATAAGATAATAACATCAACTATTTTCATGAATGAATAAAATAAATGAGGTTTATTAGTAACCTAAACTTGAAAATGGAGGATGGATCCTTAAACATTGATCTCAGCATCTCAGATCCACTAGAAATAGATCATTTTTCTAAACATCTCACTGGAACTGGATTAAAGAATCAGGGTGGCTACCCCATAGAGGATACTAATGATACTTTCTTAAATATGACCCCTCTGGTTATTAATCATCATATTAATTCTTGTCTATAGGCCTCCCTTGATGTTTTGGAAATATTGAATACTATTAGATCCTTGAAACTAGATAGTTCCCCATGTCTAGATGGATTTCTAGGTTCTTACATCATAGTTTCTTGGGAAATTATCAAGGAGGACCTCACTGAATCTATTTAATATTACTTATTCGGTGTTTATCACCCAAGATCCTCTCATACTTATAAACTTTTCCTCATTCTAAAGGATAATCATCCCATTCCATTTGATCATTTTCATCCTATTATTTTGTGTAACTTCACTTATAAAATACTTTCCAAAATCATCAATGATAGGATTTACTTTCATATACCTTGCTGGGTTTAGATGAGCAACATGTATTTATCAAAAATAGAAATATTCAAGGTTCCATAACATTAACACAAGATATGATCCATGAAATAAATAGAATGGCGATTGGTTCTAACATTACGATGAAGGAAAATATCAAAAAATCCTATGGCACTATCGAATGGATCTTCACTATCGAGATCATACAACATCAAGGATTTTTAGAATGGTTATGTGATTTGTACTTCTATAGTTTCTCATCTCTTTGGTACTCAGTCTCATCTATGGGAAGAAAATTTGGATTCTTCAAATCTATAATAGGTCTTTGAAAATGTGATCCCATTTCTCCTAGATTATTTTTTCTTTCCTAGGATACTCTTAGTAGGAATTTTAATAGTGCTCTATCATGGGGAAAGGTTCTTCCCTTTAAAGTTAGGTATAAAACTCCTGACATATCTGACTTGTTCTTTGTTGATGATATGCTATTTTTTTTAATGGTAAACAAATATCTATTTTGGTTTTCAAACATATTTTGAATTATTATGAGAAATATATTGGATAAAGAGAAAATAGATCTAAGAACAGTGATTATATTTTCAACTCTTTCTTGGATAAACAATTTCTTTATATTGATAACTGGACGAGTTTTTCTCAATATTCCTTTCTAATGGATTATCTAATCTCTCCTCTATTTACTAAAATTATCAAAATTTTCCACTTTGATTGCATGGTGCATAGAATTATAGGCAGAATAAATAACTAGAAGATCCAACCACTCTTTTTTGGAGGGAATATCACCATCATTAACTTTGTTCTTACCTCTATTCCCTTGAATGTTATCTTTTTCATCAGAGTTCCCAAAAGTATTCTCCAACTCACTAAAAAAACAATCAATAATTTTATTTAGGATTCTTGTCATAATGGTAGATATCATTAGTCTAGTTTTATCCCTCTATTGAAACCCGTAGATAAATGTGGTATTGGTTGAGGAGACTTGATGATAGCATGAAATCCATGCATATTAAACTTTCATGGTAAGTGATTGTAGGAGATACCCTATGGGCCAAATTTGAAAGAACCAAGCATGGTATAGCCACAAATGAAACACATCATGATCCTCCTACATCTTCTATATTGTGTCATAGTCTCTAAAGTGCTATTCTTACCCTTCTTGAACCCTCATTATAGGTTATTAGTAGTGGAGAGGTTCTCTTTTAGAAAGACATTTGGGCATGGAATTATCTTTACTATCCATTTTCCCCACCCCAAATATCTATTTAAAATTGGATAAGGATCTTATTAGCTTCAATAATAGTGTTATATCCATTTAATAGATGCCTCTTTTTAATTACATTACTTAGGTGAATGAATAAGACTATTGTGTCTTCACTCTTTTAAAATCATGGACTTTCAATACCAATACCTACCATAAAATTCTCCGTGTGTCACATGGGGCCAACCCATGGGCAAATGTGTTCTAAGATAGGGCCATTCTTGCCAAGTGTAGTTTTCTTATTTGGTGCACTTGACATCAAGATTTATCCATGAACAATATTATTCAATGAAAAAGAGTTAATCTGGATTCAAAATTCTATTATTATAATCACTCGCACATTAAGACAAAAAATCACATGTTTTTGAAAGGTGACTTGGAATTTTTTTGGTTTCTTCTTGGGAAGTATCTGGGTATTAATCCATTTTTCAAATAATTTAATTTTTTCCTATCATTATGGTTTGAAGGTGAAGTTATTTATTTATATCATGGAATTATTCATAATGAGGTTCTTATTATAGGCTTCTTGGTTATATAAGATCTTTGTAATGATTTTAGACTCCATGCCAAGCATTGTAATATCAATAATCTAAAGTATAAGGTGATATTGATGATTTGTGGTTTAGATATCCTCTTTACTAGTAGTTCTCTTTAAAACAAATACTTAGGATTCTATGATGTCCAACTTTCCAACAATGGTAGGACTAGATAATGGATCCATTGGCCACCTAGTTTTAGGCTTGAAGCTCACTTGGATGGCTCTTGCTCTAATTAAACTATGTGCGACAGTGGAATTATTTGTTACAAGAATGACTCGGTGATTTTTGGCCTACAATGTGTTTTATGATGAATGTATTCCTCTTAAAGTAGAGTCTAAAGCCTTTATTATTCTTATTTCAATATGTAGAGATAGGAGTATCCATCAATTAGTGGTGGATTCTGAATCAACATTGATCATCAAGTTCATTATATGTTTTGGACCAATCCATTGGTCGATTGTGTGTACCATTCTAGAATTAAAAAACCTTTTTAACCATAATATAGTGATCCCACATACCTCGAAGGAGGAAAACAAGGCAGTATACACTCTAGCTACTAAAGTAAATGAATCCAATCTGGTTATTATGTTTTCTTCTTTAGGCTACCTACCCAAGGGCTATAATATAGTGATGGCTACGGTTACTCTTGGATTTCATTACTCTATACCACCTTTATTCCTTCTTGTGATTTTACCCACATATTTTTAATAAAAATTTATCTTTTATTCAGTTATTATATTATGAACATAATAAAATCTATTGTTCAAAAATATTTTATGGGAATAACTTTCAAATTAAATACATTTCCGTACAGAAAAGGTACAAAAATCAGAAAATAAAGATAAAATTAGAATACATAATTGATATTTTATGATTGAAGGAGGTTTTTTGACGAAAAACCTATGAATAAGTATATATCATCTCATAGTTTATATGATTTGTCTTGAAGGGAAAAAATAGAAAAGAAGACCAATATTTTTGAGGTGACTCTTAATGAAAACAATAATGATTACATTTGTATTTATGATAGTGTATGATCTTCTTATATGAAATGAACTGTTAATATGTTTAAATAAGTAAAAAAGGAAGTTTATGGTATAAGGATATTTGGAAATTATGGTGTTCTCAAGATCAAGGTCTGTAAAAGGACCAAACTTATATGCATTTATTTGTAGGGAATAAATGATTTTTTATAGGATTGAAACATAAACATTTACTTTTAGTAAATTTTATGATTATAGTAATGTAATTAACTTCACTAATAAAGGCTATATTATCATATCAAGATAAAATATTGTTGTAATTAAGGGTATGAGAACAAGTGGTGACCTCTATTAGGTGGATAGAAAATTAGCCTCATGTTTTTTATCAAAGAAAGGTGAAAATAGTTTGTGGCATCAAATAATATACCAAAAAAATCAAATAATAATGAAATGTTTGATCAGAAGTAAGACAACACTTAATGTTATCACATTAAAAAGAAAAATAAAACATGTGTTCATTTCTTTCCAAGAAGGAAAAATTGTAATAAAGTTATACAAATCAAAGGGGAAGAAGGCTAAGGAATTTATTGACTATTTCAACACTAAAATGCGTGAAACCATGGTTTAAAATGAAATAAAAGGTGAAAATATTATGTTTTATTTGTTTATTATTTTAGTAAAATAAGTTTCATTATTCCCATTTATTTCAAAACTAATTTTCTTAAATTCATCATGATATATAAAAACATGAATGATTTTTTTTGGAAAAAGAATCAAGAATCTAAGATTTGACTATGGTACCAAGTTAACAAATTATGAAGTGTAAGAAATACATTTAGAAGCATGAAATTTTCCAAAAGGTGTTATTTATAATAATTTAAAATAAAAATTAATTAGTGGATAGAATAAATAGGACAATCAACATCATGGAAGGAATAATGTTAATCAATAAATTATTTTCAATTAATTTTTTAAGGAAGTTATTCAAACAATAATTTTAGTTAAAAATAGGTCATTATTTAGATTAGAAGAAGAATAAATTCCCTATGAAATATGGTTTAGGGATAAGTGTATTCTAAATAATTTTCATGACATTTGAAGAAAATTTTATTTTCTAAATAAAGTGGGAAATCAAGGAAAATTTAGAAGAAAAGAAAATGAATGTATCTTCATGGGAAATTCATTCAAAATTAAGGCATAAAAATTCTTTAATAAAAGGATATAAAAGATAATGTAGATAGATAATTATATTTTGTATACAATAAAGAATAAAACATAAGGAAAGTGGTTGAGTTTGTTGAGAAATATAATAAATCATAGAACTATCTAGAAATTTTAACACATGAAATAAATATTTTAAAATATGAATTTGAGGATAATGATTAGGTAAACTATGTTCAATCCCTAAATAAATCAATAAAATCTAGTATGAGTATAGTGGTGAATGAATAAAACACCATGGGAGAAAAAACAACTTATTTTTATATAAGAAAAATCAATACCATTCAAAAACAATATTAGTGTTATTATGGAGTGTAGTGTACTCTAGGAAGAAGAAAGATTATGATGATGTTTAAGGTCATCATATAAAACATAAATCTTAAATCAATGCTTCCAACCTTTTATCAATTAATTCATAGTTCCTTATTTCTATGTATAAATTTCATGACTCTGGGTTTCTAGGGCCATCGATGTCTGTAGTGTTTTCAGGGTCATCAAACCTAAGAGTTTTTCATAGGTTGTTAGTGATGAAAATTGATTGAGGATATGAATAAGGATCTTGATCATATTAATAAAAAATATACTTAGGAACTTGTGTCAAGAACCCCCTAAAAACAATATAATTGGAAAAAATTTGATTTATAGAAACAAACTGAATGAGAAAAGTGATGCAGTGAGAACATGAGCTAGATCGGTATACAAAGGTCATACTTAAATAGATAGAGTTTTTATTACTGAAACCTTTGATCTAGTAACAAGTTTGGATACAATTAGGTAATTATTAGAAATTATAATTCAAATGGGTTTCAAGGTTTTTAAAATCAATGAAAAATCAACCTTCCTAAATGGTTTGTTTGAAAAAAAATATTGATTAATCTGATGGTTTTAAAATTGTTGAATATGGAAGAAAAGTGTGCAAGTTGAAGAAAAACTTTTATGGGATAAAACAAACACCTAGAGCATGAATTATACACGTAAAGCATGGTATTCCATGATAGATTAATTATTGAATAAATTATAATTCAAAAAAGGTGGAGTGAATTATAACTTATATGTATATAATTTTAGTGATGATCAAATGGTGATTTTTTTATACACATGATTTCATTTTTGGTGGAACAATGCCTAAAAATTGTATATAATTTAATAAAGATCTGAAGAATTAGTTTAAAATATCTTTTATTATAAAATTGAACTTTTTTTCTTAAACTTTAGGTGAATTAATAATAAAAGGGAACATTTATTTCTCAACAAAAGTATGATAATGGTATAGAAAAGATTCAAAATGGATGATAATATTTTTTAGCTCCTATTATAGTGGAAAAAATTTGGATAAATATAACATTAGAATAAGTATACATACCATTTAATATTAACAAATTATTGATATTTTTTTGTACTTGAAAATAAAAAGGTCATATATAATGTTTTTCACAATCTTGGGTTTCAGGTATCAAAGTGTCCCCAAAGAAACCCCTTAATGGAAGTAAAAAAAGTTTCAGATACATTAAAAGAACCATTGATCAGGGGATGTTTTATGATGATATTGATGAATATAATTCTGATTACTTTCATTGCTGAATATGAGATTGGTTCAATGAATGTTTGAAGATCAATATCTAATGGTGCATTAAACATAGAGAGAAAATGTATTAGATGGTTAAAATAAATTATAAGAGTTCATCATTGAGAAAAATAATAGAAGTTTATTTTCTTTAAAACAATCCAAACAATTGTGGAACTTTCATGAAAAGGGACACCTCTATTTATGTAAGGTTGATTACACCCACCACCACAAAACACAATTCTAGGAAATAAATTATAGTAAATTTTAAGGCATGGGGAATTGACCCCACAGCCTTCCCCTTACCCCAAAAACCCTTACCACCCTACCACCAATGGTGGGGATACCGCCTTTATGTATATTTTATGTGATAATAATAGTGCCATTAATTTGATAAAGAGCATAGTCTAACACTCAAGAGATAAACATATAATAATTAAACACTATTTTTTTCCAATACATATTTTTTTTAATAAAACCACTTTTAGGGTTGAGTGGGAACCTAACATGAACTATTGTCACACCAAAATAACCAAACACAAAAAAACACATTACTAAAAATTCCAAAAAAAACCAAAATTTAGATTCAAAATTCAAAATTTAGGGGCCACACTGAAAGGTAATCAGATATCTAGATGGGGAGCCCAGGGTTGATAAGATGGATTTCAATTCCATCCTCAAGCCTTGTGCATCACAAGAAGACCAAGGATGCTCAATGCCTAAAGACAATCATATTCTCCATTGACTGCCTCTCTTATCGATCACACATCACCATGGAAAACTCATTCCCCAACAAGAATCACATATATTCCAGAACCAGTAGAGATTTATCGTTATCAATGTCATTGAGAAAGAATAACCTATGAGCCACCATCACCAAAACATCATTAGAAATAGTAAAAAAAACCACACTAATATGATAAACAGAACACCCTAAGGAGCAATGCTGAAAACAATGCCATCAAACCCCATATACACCAAGCACTAGAATTGTAGGAAATTGTAAAATTTTCACATATAATGTATAAAAAAAAATTTAAAAATATGTAGATTGGTAAACTATTTTTTGATATACTGATGGAATTAGGAGGTTTCACACTGAAGGGTAGGCGAAAAAACCCTCTTTAAAATATTTCCGAAGAAGGCGCTGTCTCAAACAATGCCTTCTTTAGAAATACCTTAAAGCGGGTACTATCTCAGACAATGCCTTCTTCAGAAGTTTTTTAAAGAGGGAACTGTTTCAAACAACACCCACCCTTATATTTTTTTTAAAATTTTTATTTTTACTTTGTTTTGTTTATTTATATAAAAAAAATAAATAAAATATAAATCAAATAGTATTTAAATATTTTTATATTTGGTATTACTTTAAATAAGGTATTCTAAAAATATTATGTAAAATCCTATCCAACATCCTCTTTTATAAGGGTGCGGTGCTTGAAATATTTTTTTAGGTTTTTAATGTAGGATTCAAACACAAATTTTACACCATTTAATGAATAATATATTATTTATAATAACATACTAATGATAATAAATTATTAGTCATGATTTTTTTTTCAAAAAATATTTATTACTTGATAATGAAATAAATAATAACTAATAAAGTCATAGTAATGATTACTATTAATGCCTTTAATATTTTTAAAACTATAAATAATATTAAAATTTTTAAACGATTTGATTAATAATTTAATTAATAATAATAATAATAATTTATAATAATGAATATAAATAATGTAATTAATAAAATATTTAATTTGATATTTAAACATAATTAGTAATAATTAATAATCTAATCACTATTAATTATATTATTATTAGATTAGTTAATAATAATAATAATAATAATAATTTTTATTAAATAATAACCATTTATGTTATTGAAATTATTTTATGTTTATTATATTTATGACTAATACTACTATTAATAATAATTATAATGATGATGTAAATAATAAAATTATTTTTAAGTAATATATTAATTTCGATGACTTCATAAAAAAATATTAATTATTGCTACTTTATTAATTACAAATTTATAAATTATGAATTTATTATTAACATTAATTATGAAATTAATAATTATAAAAAATAATTATGAAAAATAATTATGAAAAATAATTAATAATAATACTGTAATAACTAACATAGTTAATAATATAAATACAAATAATTAAATTAATAATATAATTATTAACATATTTAAAAATTAATATATTTAATTATCTATATAATGATAAATACAAAATATGAAATTATTAATAATTACAATAATAATTTGATTAGTAATGTGATACTTGATAATAAATATATATATAAATGTAAGATACCACATTCAGATGGGTTGAAAATTTCAGAAGGATTTTGAATTTTCATTTACTAGACGAGTCAAATTTTTGATCAAGACTCATAATGGAATTCTAGGAGTTGGAATCCCTCAAAGTGTTGTTTTTAGGTGAGGAATGATGTTTGGGAGGTATCCTGAGTATTCAGATGTGCTTTGGAGTTTTCTGAGAATGGTACACGGTTTGGTATGCACGGTTCAGGAGAAATCGTGTGACACCTTGATGCTTAGGAGGTTTTCAGTTCATTTTGAATATTGCATGGTTGTGTTTCACAGTTACTGAAAAGTTAAGGAAAAATTGTGTGGGGTTAAAGGGGGAATCATGTGAGGATGAGGAGGGTCTGATACAAGGTGCACAACCTATGCATAGTTTCAGAAAAATGAGGCCCCAAATTGTATAAGTTTTCTAGTGGGGTGTGTACAGTTGGAAAATGATTTGTAAAACTGTGTGGAAGTCTTGGCTTGGAAAATTCCAACTAAAAGGTTGGACCATGGTTTGGAAAACCATGCAGCCAAACCATGTGGCTACCCTGATTTTATTAAATGGGGTATTTTACCAAAATACCCCTTGGGCATTTAGGCTACTCCTCCATCTTCTTCTCCCACTAGGTGCACACAAACTAGGGGGTTAAAAAGGTTAATCATTTTAAACCTTGAATTATGGAATGAATTAGGGTTTTAGACATGTAATTTCTCATCCATGGTATAGGTGCTTGACTGATTCTTGAGGAACCACTAGTATTATATATTATTTAGTATGTTGGACATGGCGATCCTCATCCATAGTTTTGGGAGGGCCATACTGAGGTTTCAAGAACCCTGGTGCACCATAGTTTTCTGAGGATGGACTGATTCTCTTGAATCAAAGGATATGGATATGGAGTTCCATATTGGTGATTAGGATGTTGGACATGGTGCTCCTCATCTATGGTATAGGTGACAAACTTATGATCGAGGCACCACTAGTATTATATGTGATTGGGATAGTCAGACATGGAATTATTAACCTTTGATTAAGTACCTGAAATGATGCTTCAAGGTACACTATATTAAAGTAATTGATAAATGAATGAACCCTTATTACTTAAATATCATGACCCCTATGGTATATGTCTTGGACTCTCGACACGATTGGAGTAGGCTTGGTTGATTAAGAAACCCAATAGAACCCAAATGATTAAAAGACTAATGATAAATGTTTAATGGTGAAAGATGTTTATTTTATTATGTTATTTATTTTTTAAACCTATATATATCTTCATACACTATTGTACTAACTAGTATTACTTTAAACACTATTGGTGGTGTCCTAATGAGTTATAATTACACCCTTATCAGGCCACCATTTTAGATGGGTACCTGAGAAGTTCTCATATATTTATTGTAGGATAAGGTTTGGGTCGATGACTGTGTTAAGTTTTGAATGATTGGGAATGATATATTAGATGGTATCACTATACCAGAGACTAGGTATATGACATGGATGAAAGTTGGTAGTAAAGCCTGATGTATTTATTTTTTAGTAGTTTATTTTTTATATATGATTAGCCCAATGGGTGATCGATGTTATATATATGGATTGGATGTTTGGGCCATTACTGCATTTTATCTTATTACAACATGGTTCTATTTTATTTTACTTACTGTTTCTACTTACTTTGTTGTGTATGATGTTTGGTTATTACTTCTAGTTGTGCACTCTGATATGGGGGTATAGTCTCCTCACAGTTCCACCTTAGAAACCCTACTCTAGTTGGAAACCTTTGGCGTATGAGGATGCGCACTTAAGGCCATGTGGAAAACTGGCTTAGGGCACCGACTTAGTGGCACCCGAGCTGGGATGTTACAAAGTGGTATTATAGTTTTTGAATTTCCTTTTATTTTACTATTTAGGATTTTGTATACATGATATATAATAATGTGTCAGAGCCTGTGATGGACATCGGGCTAGTACATCACGAACACTTGTTCCGATATAAAGTCTAGGTTATCAAGGTTGGGATTGATGTTCTTGGGTTGTGATGTTATAGTTGTATATGATTTTATCTTTGATAAATGCACTTTTTTTTTAAATTTTATGGTTCTTGATGGTTTTTTGTATCTTTTACTATTGATAAGAGTCATGTGATTTGGTTTTGAATCTTGGGATATAGAGGGAAGAGGCATATCATGCATCATTTTTGGCACTTAGGATTCACATATTATATTCCTTCTAGTTTGTGATTTTAAGAATTTTCTTATGATGGTAGGTTATGTGGATCTACAATGAGATTATCGATGATGAAAAAAAGGTGTATTCCTCATGCACAATTGTTGTAGTGACCCTAGTGGGTTAGGTGGTATAATAGTATAACTTTTAGAACCTTGTGGGTGGATTTTATGCGAGGTTGGTAGTATATACGAGTTCTATAGGGAGCAGTCTGATGTGAAGATTCTAGGAGAGGATGGATTCCATAGTTATGGTTGGTTGTTGTTAGGATTTAGGTACTTGTATATGCTCCAATGTATGCGACTTGGTCCTCTATGTAGTAGTCAGATGTGTAGATGATTAGAGAGGGTGGGTACCCTGGTTGTGGGTGGTTTTTTTGGATTGTGACTCCCTTAATATATGAGACCCCAAAGATGGATGTTTTGGCATGTCGATGTCATGTGATGTTAGGATGAGAGTGTATTTGACAAACCATGAGTTGTGGCCTTCTAAGAGTTGTCATAGACCCAGGTGGTTGGACCTAGTGACTTATTATGAGACTTTACTGATGGGGCTAGGTGGGAGAGACTAGTGACATTCTTGATGTGACTTCAGTTTAGGGAGTTAAAGCTGTGTGGCTTTCATGGATAACACATGAGAAGGGTTGGATGAGTTGTAAGTGAATTTGGGTTCATAAGGAATAGGTGGATGTTTTGGGACTTTTTATAGTGGTGAAAAATGGGTCCAACCCAGTATGAGGTTTGAGCGCATTGGATACTTGTTGTTTTTGAGAAAGAGTAATTTTGTGCTAGTGATTCATCCTGGTGGTTGATTTTTAGAAGGGAAATCTAATTCGGGTGCCAAGCCCAGTTAATGGTTGTGTAGGTGAGATGTTCCTAATGGTTATGAGTTGGATTGAGAGTAAAAAATGTGTTTGAGAAAATGTGGTTTCATGTGCACGAGTTCGCTTCAGGTGGCGACCATGCATGAAAGTTTGTTTTTGGTATGAGGCACATGGAGGTGTCTAGTTTTCTTGAGATGTAAAGAACTTGGAGTGTTGATGTTCTGGTATTTCATGTAGTTTTTATAAGATCAGTACCGATTAGCTTCCTATCATGGTTAAATCTGGATACGTATTCAGGAATGTGGTAAGAGTGTAAATGGTCTTGGTATAATTTTTGGAACGACACTTGAGTTTTGAGTGATCGAGTAAGTGGTTTTGGTCGGTGAGTTGATTTTGGTTTGGAAAGTACCAAGGGTTCTCTACACTAGTTGAAACATTCATGAAAGAGAGGCATAACTATTGGATAGGGCTTATGAGACTATTTTTCATGGGATGGAAATAATTAGAGTCAGAATCATGTTCTCTGATTGGGTTATGCAAGGATGTGTAACAGTGAAGTGTTAATGGGATCTTAGAGACATGAGTAGGTGGAAACACACAATGTATTTTGGATTTTGGATCAGACGATATCCGAGTGTATGCCTAAGGTTCTTGAGTAGAGTAGGAAACCATGAGTAGAATGAGAAATGGTGTGAATGTGATGAGATTCTTGTGGGTAGAGAGGCCCTATTCCTTTGTATGTATTTTTTATTTCCCTAAAATTTGAGGTGATATAGAAAATGGATGGGTTGTGGTGGTATTCATCGATGAAATCTTAGTGTACTCTCAGTTTAGAGACTATCATATCCAATATCATGACATCATCCTGAGTATGTTGGGAGGGAAATGGCTATATGCCTAGCTAACTTAATGACGTTTATGGTTTTATGGAGGGACTCCTTGGAGGTGGCACTCATGGATCCATGTAAGTGGAGTCATATGGTATAGGTTCACTAATAGTTTTCTATGAGTAGGTCCTTGTGATGGATTGGAAGTTAGTGAGTACTACATATACCATTCTTGGGAGCTAAGGATGGGTGATAGTTGATGTTTGTTTTGTTTCTCTAGTGAGATCAAAATAGACACGTCTGATTATTTGGTTGGAAGTGAATGGGGTGTGGTATATAGTGGTTGGAGTTTCTTGAGTTAGGTAATGATGATGAAACTCCTATTATGGAGAGTGATGTGTTGGTCATAGGGGTGTGACCCTCACATTGGAAGGGTTGAATGTGTGTAGTACTAGCCATGGATCAGTCATTGTGGAATCAGGATGACAATGAGGAACCAATGAAAAGTGTGCTTAAATTACATATGGAATGATAATGGGAAATCAATTGTGGTTCATGATCAATTTGAGAATTGGATTTAGGATCAAGGTGGTTCTGGAAAGTAGTTTGAGGTGCTTGTTTCGGAGGTGAATTAGTGGTGTGATAGGGAAAAACTAAATTTTGAGTCAGTAGAGGCTATGAAAGTGTAATCTCACTAGGGGTTGGGTATGTACTCTAGTGGGAATGTTTGGGTGGCTGTGAAATTCCTCTAGGTGTGAGGGTATCATGATCGGGTGAGATGGATACAAACCAACAATTAGAGCCAAGTGTTTTTGGGGATGAGTCAGATAAAGATAATATAACTTAGGTTACCATGCAATGTGGGTGTGGAAGGTTTCATGCTATATCTGACATGTTTTTTTTGGGAATGACGAGTGTGTTTCAGGTTTGATATGGGCTTATAAGGAAAATCCAAAATGTTCTTAGTTCATGCATGGACAATAGGTATGTGTACACTTCAGTTGGTTTTTGATGATGAGGAATAGTGCTGATGGTGATTGGAATTCTCAAGGATGTTAGGGTGTGGTAAGTTGGGAACTATGATGAGTTCATGGTGGGAGCATGAGTTAGAGGTTATTTTGGAAATTTCCTATGGAAGAAGTGCTAAGCATCAAAATTTGGTAGTTATAAGATGAATCTTATAGTGGGGATCACCATATCTCCATAACTAATCAGGTGATGTCATAATCAATGTTTCCATTATATGGGATAAAGTAAGCACCATTGGGGTGTTTTGATTTTGGCAACAGGCATTAGCTTAAGATTTTAGTCGGTTGAGGGCCTTGAGTTTGAGGTTATTCCTTGATAGTGTTTTGGGCTATTAGAAGATGAATAGGGATATCAATTAAAATCTGGTGACCGATATAGGTTGGGTGGGGTAGATGGATGACTGCCTAAGGTTCTTGAGGATGAGAAGTACTATAGTGGGGAGGTTGTAGAATCTTGTATCTGGATGGGTTGAAAATTTCATAAGGATTTTGAAATTTCATTTACTAGATGGGTCAAATTTTGGATTAATACTCAAAACAGAATTTCAAGAGTCAGAATCCCTCAAAGTGTTATTTTGAGGTGAGGAATGATGTTTAGGATATATACTGGCTGTTCAGATGAGCTTTGGAGGCTTTGAGTTATGTTTCAATGGTTTTATAGTTTTATGGAAAGGGTGCATGGTTTGGTGTGCAAGGTTTAGGAGAAACCATGCGAGACCTTGGCACTCAAGAGGTTTTCAGTTCATTTAGAAAGGAGTATGGTTTTGTTGAAAAAATATCATATGGTTAAGGAAAAACTATATGGGGTTAAGGGGAAACTGTGTGAAGATAATGAGGGTTTGAGATAGGGTGCATGGCCTACGAATGGTTTCTAAAAAACATTGTACCTAATTACAGAATTTTTCCAATGGGGTGTGTACAATTAGCATATGGTTTAGAAAACCATGAAACCATACCATGTGGGAGGTTTTTATTGGACAGTTCTAACCACATGGTTGGTGCACAGTTTTGAAAATCGTGTTTCCAAACCGTGTGACTTCCCAGATTTCATTAAATGATGGATTTTACCAAAATACCCCCTTGGATTTTTAGGACACTCCTCCCTCTTCTTCTCCCATTAGGTTCACACGAACTAGGGAATTCCCAACCCTCTTCCTCCTTCTTTCTCCCTTAGGTTTAGAGTGTTTTCATGGTGATTATTTGATGTTTAACAAATTTTATTTCGATTCCATTGGAGAATGATGGAATCTACCAAGGATGATGGGGCCTTTGGTTGTATTTCATAGAGGAGACACCAAAACGAATTCCGCACGTCTTTGTGTGATATTTCATTAAGGTATGTGTTCTTAGTGATTTTCTTAGGTTTTCCCAGTTAAATTAATTTAATTTAGTATTTTAATTGTATCGAATCTTAGGGATTTTCCTGAGAATGGTGTTGGTAGTCCATTTTAGACCTTCCATGGCGATTTCTTGGAGTTTCAATAAGAGGTGATCAACCTAGTAAGTTTTCTAGAAATATGCTGATTTCAGTTTTGGTTAATTAATTTATTATAATTTTTATAATTAATTAGTTGTTGTTTCTTGGTGTGAGGTTAGGGTATGAGTGTTTGAGACGAGCTCGGTTTTGTGTCGAGGGGTTTGGACGATTCTTGGATGGGACTTGTCATTGCTGCCATGGTTTAGAAACATTTTATAAAGCTTTAGAAATAAGGCAAGTGGTCTAAGATATTTACCCATAGTCTTTTTAATTTTCTTTCATTTGTATGTAGCTTGTGCCTTAAATCCCACATGTCGTACATTTTTTTCCTTCACTAAAGTAATCTTCTTATGGGATTTGGATTGATACCTTAGATCTCCCATGGATCCCTTTGGATCTGTTGGTGATTTTAAGACTAAACCTATGGCTACCCATGGGGTGTTCCATTTTTTGGAAATGGTAAAATGAAATTGTAAAGGGTAAAGTAAGTGTGTTATGAGCTTAATTGGGTTAATCTCATTTGTTTTCTTGAATGAATGGTTAAGGGATACTTGTTGGAGCTTGAAAAGAAATGTTTTATAACCTTTCAGAAGGATGAATTGAAAATTTTTATATTTGTGCCATGTATATGAGGCCATTCAAATGGTTTTAAATTCATGAATTGGGGTTTGACCAGATTTTGGGTGAAAATGTGGAAAGATATGTTTTGAAATGATATTTTTTTGATTCAAGGTGTTGACCTCCAAGTAGTTTATAAAAGGGGTTTAAAATGGATTTAAAATGTTGATTGGAAATGAGTGTACAATTCTCTTTTAGGGAAAATTATATGATGGATATTGTGATTGTTTAAATGGAAATGGAGGTCTTGGACTTTGTTTTGTTTTTAAAAGGGAAAGACCCATGTTATGAAGGACGATTTTCAAAATGTTTATTGAGGATTTTGGGTTTTTTCATTTTATGATATGAAAAAGGGTTTGGGCCTTTTTGAGGAATGTATTTGATTTTGAAGGCCCGTTGAGACCTTTGTATTGATGAAATGATAGAGGGTAATGAATTTTGATAAATTAATCGTGGTGAACTATTGATGCTAATATGTTAAAAAGGTTAATTGTGTTGAACCTTAAATTATAGAATAGATTAGGATACTAGGCATAGTGTTCCTCATCCATGGTATAGGTGTTATAATGATGATCGAGGCACCACTAGTATTATATATGGTTTAGGATTTTATACATGGAATTCCTTATCCATAGTTTTGGGCGGTCCAGACTAATTCTCTAGGAGCCCTGATGCACTGTAGCTTTCAAAGGATGGATTGATGCTCATGACTCTAAGGGTATGGAAATAACATTCCATATTGGTGATTTGTATAGTGTACATGGAAATCCTCATATATGGTATAGGTTATAGACTAATTATAGAGGAACCACTAGTATTATATGCGATTGGGATAGTCAGATATGGAATTATGAACCCCTAATTGAGTACCTAGACTAATTCTTCGAGGTATATTGGATTAAAGTAATTGATAAATGAATGTCCCCTTGTGACTTAAATATTGTAACCCCTATGGTATATGTCTTTTACTCTCAACATAGATGGAGTAGTCTTGGTTGATTGGGTGACCTGTTAGAACCCAAATGATTAAAAGACTAATGATACATGTTTAACGATGAAACATGTTTATTTTATTGTCTTATTTATTTAGTGCATCTATAGATATCTTTATACACCGTTGTACTGGCTGGTATTGCTTTAGAAGAAATTGGTGGTGGACTACTGAGCTATACTCACACCCTTCTCAAACCACTACTATAGGCGGGTACTCTAGAAGCTCTCACTTGTTTATTATAGGAATAGGTTTGGGTCAAGGCCCATGTTGAATTTTTCATGATCGGGCATGATAACTCTCGTGGTATCACGATATCAGAGACCAGGTTTATGACATGGATCCGAGTTGGAAATAGAGCCTGATGTATTTATTTTTAGTTGTTTATTTTATATATATGATCGTCCCAATGGGAGATTTATGTTTTATATATGGATTTTCAGTTCGGTCCATTACTATATTTCATATTATTACAACATGCTTTTGTTTTAGTCTACTTATTCTTTCTATTTACTCTGATGTGTATGATGTTTGGTTATTACTTCTAGTTGTGCACTCTGATAGAGGGGTATAGTCTCATCACATTTCTACCTTAGGACTATAATTCTTGTCAGAAGCCTCTAGTATATGAATAGGCACACTTGTGATCATGCAGAGAACTGACTCAAGGCATCGATTTGCTAGCACCCGGGGTGGGACGTTATAATAATTTTTTTAAACTGTAAATGTTATCTTTTTAATCAATAATTTTTATGTCATGTAAATTAATTTTTATTTATTATATTTATAAATAATAATAATATTTTTATTTTTAATTAATGGTGGTTACTTACACACACAAATGAAAAGAAAATACACGCTTCTAAGAACTTGACCTTGAATGAATGGACAATAATGTCATGATAATAAGAAATTAATGATAATGAAGTCATTACAATATAATTGTGATATTATTAATAAATCAAGATTATATTTTATTAAAGTCATGATAATAATAATAATGTTATCATTTATGAATAATAATAATAATACAATTACTAATAATGATGTAAATAATCGTATTATTAATAAATATTATCAATTATTAATATAATATTAATAATAATGACATGAATAATACTATAATTAATAATAATATTTAATATTATTAATATGTAGAAAATATTAATTATTTCTAATTAATTAATTAATTATATATTTTATTAATAAGTCGTGTATTATTATTGATACTTAATATTTTATATTTATTATTTTTATGAAATTATTTTCATTTTTAGTTATTTTTTTATTTAAATTAATGTTTTAAATTTCATTTAGAATCTAAATATAATTTATATTTTAAAACATTTTAGAGTTACCTACTTCTTTTAAACTCCAAATGTTATGTTTTGAAACAACTTTATTTTGTATCACCTATACTATTTTTCATTAATTATTTTGATGAAAATATGTTTATTTGTAATTATTTTTTATGTGTTTAGTCAATATTGTAAATTTCATTTTTATTGTATTTATAATTTATTTTTTATAAGCTTTTGAATTTTCATACTTGAAACACAACAAAACTTATTATATTTTTATTAGGTAATTTTGGAAGCCTATAAAATATAAATTTTAAGTAAAATATAAACGAAAATTAAAACATAGATTAAACATATAAATAATTAATTGAAAATAAAATAAATATCAATTTTTTTTAATTTACACCAAAAATTTTTGTTGTAAAAAAATTTATAAGTAAAAATTTTAAGAATTGAAACAACAATATTTTGTACCATTAAAATTTTTTTTCATCATTTTTTATGAAATTCATTTTATTTTCAATTATTTTTATATTTTTATTAAATTTTTCAAATTTTATTTATATTTTATTTAAACTTTATAATTTATAGGATTTCAAAGTAACCTAATTGAAACATTACTACATTTTAAGTAGATGAATTTAGAATCCTATAAAATATAAAATATAAGTACAATCTAAATTAAACTTAAAACATGGATTAAACATATAAAAAATAGTTGAAAATAAAAATAATTTCAGATTATAATAAACCAAAATTAATTTACTTGACACAAATTTAATTGACTAAAAACATAACATTTACTCTTCAAAAAATTTCTACACATAAAATATAGTATAAATATAATCTAATTGAAATTTAAAACATTGAATCTAAAAATAAAAAGTAATTGAAAATAAAAAGAATTAAAAAAATATATATTTTTAATTTACAGAAAATTTTTTTCTACCAAAAAAACCTAAGTACAAGTTTATATTTTAAACAACAATATTTTATGTCATTGAAATTATTTTTCATCATTTTTCTATGAAATTATTTTTTATATATTTAGTAAATGTTTAAAATTTTATTTATACTGTATTTATACATTATAATTTATATGCCCCTAGGGTGTAGCTCAATGGTAGCTACCCCTCTGGGTCTTGGCGAGGTCTTGAGTTTGAGTCTCACTAAGTACTTCCCTACCTTTGTATGTTGCATGATTTTATTTGTAATGTGGCCCATTTTTCTGTATTGATGTAAATGCATTATAATTTATAGGCTTGCAAAGCCAGCTACTTGAAACTTTATTATGTTTTATGTTGGTGAATTTGAAATCCTATAAAATATAAATTATATGTACAATATGAATAAAAATTAAAACATAGATTAAACATATAAAAATAGTTTGAAATAAAAAATATTTCATAAATATAATAAACAAATACTAATTTACTTGACAAAAACTTTATTGTTTAATAACATAACATTTACACTTTAAAAAATCTATCCGAATAATTATTATTAAGTACTATATTATTAATTAAATTATTATGAAGTATTATTAAATATGTTATTATTATTAAATATTTTCAATTAAATTTTTAATAAATATTAAATATATTATTAAATAATACCAATAATTACAATAATAATTATGAATAATGATATAAATAATATAATTATAAATGTAACTAATAAAGCAGTTAATAATATAATTTAAAATAAATATTAAATTATTTTATTTATATACATCATCAGCATCATCATCATTATTACTATTATTCATAAATATAAAAAAAAATTCATGATACAAAATATTATTTATTAATAATAATTCATAATAATTAGATTATTAATTATTACTAATTATTTTGAAATATCAAATTAATTAGATTATTAATTACATTTTTTATATATGATATTAGAAATTATTCAGTATTTGTAATTCTACACCCTCAACCATTTATAATTATTATAAATTAATAATAATAATATAAATATTTACTACATTAATAATGAAAACATTTAATTTTTATATTATTAATTATAGTTTTAACAACATTAGTGACATTATTAATAATTATTACTATGATTTTATTAGTTATTATTTATTACATTATCAAATAATATTTTTTTAAAAAAATATGTCATGATTAATAATTTATTATCATTAATATGTTATTATAAATAATATTTCATTAATTTAATGGTGGAAAAGTGGTGTCTGAATCCCATATTGAAAACCTTTAAAAGATATCGAGTACTGCGCCATTATAAAAGGGGAGGTTGGGCGAGTTTTTACATAATATTTTTAGAATACTTTACTTCAAGTAATACTGAATATAAAAATAGTTAAATTCTATTTAATTTTTTATTTTGTTTTGTTTAAATATATATATTTATATATATATATATATATGTAAACAAAATAAAAAAATATTTTTTTTTAAAAAAACAAGTGCTGTGGTTTGAGTGGATGCTCTCCCAAATAGCACCCACCCTTCAGTGTGAAACCTTCTTATTCCATTGATAGATGGGGAAATAGTTTCCCAATATACATATTTTATGAATTCTTTTTTTTACATTATATGAGGAAATTTTCAGAAGGGAATACTAGAAATCACCAAATCCATGGCGGAAAAAACCCAAGGAAAAACTCTGGTCGATAAAGAATCTCACATAAAATAGGGATAAGCCAACTGTCGAACACACCATCAGAGAGCCACATACGAATGAGACACACTTATGGAACTAAAGATCAGAGACCAACCACACACCAAAAAAGGAAACGACACCAAAACATAGAGCCTCCTCCAACCATGTCTACCACCATAAGTCCCAAACCACCACAACCCCCTTTTCTTGACCAAGATAGGGTCAAGCATGATAGATTAGGAAACAATTGTAAGCATGAAGAGTGAATAGGGATAATGAGTATCAATAAAATGAAACTAATAAAACACTCAAAGGAAGAACGATGACATAGAAAAATGGGGAAAATAAACCCTAAGATGAAAAATAGTCTAGAATTATAGAAATAAACCACTACTATCACAATCTGAAGTTCTATTGATAACATCCTATCCAAATGAGAATGGTTCTAGATGAAATAACAATATTAGTATTTGAATGAAGTTGAGAAAAACAAAAAGTAACAAAACCAAAAAATTATGAAAAACAAAAACCAAGATGACGAGGAAAGAAAACATATATGTAAAAAAACTCTATCATACCACAAAGGCAAGGCATAGAGGAAGATGATATAATGGTAAATCCATATTGTAAGGGAGAATAAACCTATTACACCATATAATAAATGAAATATGAGGGATAACAGTCCATATTTCTCTCTATCATGATTAAACACTATTATATTAAATAGAAAGTGAAGAAAATTTTGGTAAAATTACAATATATCTTTATAGAGGATAAAATGTAATATATTTTGAAATAATATCATCTAATATCCTTTTTTGAGAAGGATAATTTTTACCTATTTTTAAAACATATTGCCTCTACTAGAAGTGTTGAGAAATGTACCCCTTCTCTTAAATACAATTCTATATCTAATTAACTATGTCTTTAAAAGGGGTTATAAAAAATTTGGGGATCTATCTGGTAGTTTACACTTTTTTTGTTTATAAATCACGACTCACACAAACTTAAATTTGGTTGATTGAATTTCCCAGACAAGTGCAATAAATATTCTTTGAATTAGAATTAAATTATTTTATTTTTTTATCAAATGAAGAGAAATGTTTGATAATTATAAGAGAGGGGTGAGGTTTTGATTATATCAAGTTAAAATTAGGTTGGATGAATAAGTTTAAGATTTTGGAATTCTTAAAAAATGGGTTATAGTTGTTAAAAAATCCAAAATGGAATATTCTTGAGACAAAAATAAGTGTTTTATATTGGAATTATTTTCTTGAAGGGTTGAATTGCATATCTATTGGTTTTTGAAAAGGATAGATAATGGATTATTATTAGGTACATTTTCACTAGATAATTTACCATGAAATATGGATTAAAAAGGATAACCAATTAGATAGGGAAATTATGATTAATGTAGAGTGTAGGTTTCAAAAACCAATTTACCTTTTAATTTACCTCTAATTATGTTGAAGTTATTTTTATTATAGTTTATCAGTCATGTAGAAGTGGTTCATTGACCATGAGTTTGTTCCAAGAGTTTTTGAATTAGATGTGTGATATTTTTTGAATGATTGTATATTTCTCATGATCAACTGTAAGTGCCTCTAGTATGGAAATAAGTTACACACAACATGTAAATCATGTAGAATATTTTTATTGATTTATCTCAGTGGAATGATCTTGTGAGTCCCTTTTTCTAAGAAAATTCATGATTTTTAATTTAGAATCAAATTAAACACGAGACACACAACATAAATTTGGCTTTAGTGAGGATATTTTGGTATATTAAGAATATATTTTGGGATCCTGGTTTGATAATGGGATCATCTCCTCACATGAATCTAACTCATCTTATGTCTGAGGTAGTTATGTAAGTTTAATGTAGTTAAATTTCTGGAAGAATCCATGTATACATGGAATGATCTTGTGATGATTTCATCCTCTATAATTTGAGATGGGAATAAAAGAAAAAGAGTGAAACATATTTTTAGCAATAACTAAGTATTAACAAGGAAGATTTATCATGAAAAAATTTAAAAAGTTATTTGTGATATGGAGTTACAATGAAAAATTAGTCACTATCTATTTTGGTGATATTTCTCCTTAATTATTATTTATACCAAGAATTAAGCCACTGATTTTATATTATTTAATCCATAATAAATAAGTTTGGATCTGTAAGAGAAAATGAGTTTATATCCTTACAATGGAAATGTTCCCTACAAGGTTGTAGAGACCCGAAGCCTGACGTACATAGACTTTACATTACTTTTGCGGAATACTTAGTACATAACAAAAACACACACACAAGGATCGTAATAGTTTAGTGTCTTTGGAAACTCGGAACGTAAACTTCTAATTGTGGTGGAAGATCTTCAACATCTCCCATAAAGATCTTCCTTTTTATACCTAAAACCATTGTTTATATCCTGGGGAAAAGAAAACATAAAAGGGTGAGCTCAAATGCTCAGTAAGGATAAACAAAATAAATATCAATCACATCATATACATAAGAACATAGCTTTTGGAAATCTTAACCTGCAAAAGAGAGCATAATTTCATAACATGGGATAAATCATAGTAGTGAAATGAAATAATAACTTAAAACATTACTCATTGTGGCATACACACATAATCATAGAGAATCATTTCTTGTTAGTCAAGACTCATTTCCAAGACTATCTTAGTGGACAAAGTCCCTTTCTGAATCGAGTAATCCTCGTTTCAGTCCTGTTTCACTGAACTGGTATAACCTACCATTCCAGCCATGTCTATCTCATGAGATATAAAATCTTTACCCAATGCATTGGAGGGAGATATAGGTCCCACCCATCTTATAATGAATCCTTTCTTATGTGTGCCACATAATCATAAAACATACATCATCGCATAACACATATAACAAAAATGGGATTCTTGAAACATCATGACATCATAAATCAATTCATATATGATAAAGGAATTCATAAACATAATTCCATCACAACATAGTCAAACCAATGTAAAAATATGGATAGAAACAGAACCCTTTATTATCTTAGATGGAAAATAATTTTGATAAAACACTTGAATTGAATTCTTGAGGAAAATATCCTTTCTTCTTCAAAAACATTTTTCCTTTCATAACATGTCATACAACTTTAAAATAAAAGAAGTTGATTAAAAATAAACTTGAAAACTTGTAAAGGAAGCTTCTTTTAAGTAATGTTTTAAAAATCCATTCATGCCGTATAAGTTAAAAAAAACATTCTTCGTACTTTTGTCGGAAAAGTCAAAAAGTACCTCGTACGGAAAAACGACAAAAGATTCCTTTCTTATTCTTTACTAAAAACTCACCTAAGGGTAAAATTGGATTTAAACTATTTCAAGTGGATGGAAACAATATTACATATTGAGGGAACATGGATGTGGATGATAAAATACACCCCAGTAAATACTTACGAATAAACAATCTCGGATAAAAATGAGATTGTGATATTTCCCTTACCTTAGGTCCGATTTGCTTTGTTCGTGTCCGAAGCTCCTGTATAATGGTTTAAATACTGTTATTGACTTATTACAGAATCATACATATTGATATGAGATCATATATGGTCATATTATTAGCTTCTTTTTAGTAATATTTCATTGTTACTTGTTACTTGGGTCTTTATAACTTTTTGTTCTTATGCGTGTTTTGTCGAATAAATTCTTATTCTTATCTTTAGGTTATAGATAATTCATTTCCAGAATGGTATTAGTGTAGTATATACCATATTCATTCATTCAATTCATTTATATAATCATTATGAAATGAAGATCATGTAGAACGAGTCGCATCACATCGTGGAGACGGTATTCCGTACGTACGCACGAGTGATGATATCGTTCCTATGATCGTGGAATTGTATTGGAGTATATATATATATTATTTCAGTATCAATATTACTTAATAATAATCATATATAGTTACTGATTACACCATTATACCCATCCTTGTAAGGTGATGGTGGAAAATAGATTACACCACGGCGTGGAGACGGTATTCCGTACGTACGCACGCGCGGTGATTTCATTTTTCCGTAGGATGGATAGAAGGTGAATTAGGGTTGTTTCATATTTATAATAACATATCAGTATGTAAGTAATACTGATGTTATTACTTTATCATGAAACAACTAAAGAAGAAGAAGTTGAAGAAGAAAGAAATTGAAAAGATCGGTAATGGATATTACCTCTTCTTTGGAACGCCTTTTTGAATCCTCCACTTAAGGAACTAAGATTGGTCTTTGGAGAAGACCAGGACCTCTAGGATTATTCTAGGGAAGTGGATAAGGGAAAATGGCAGGGGTTGGCCGAGCTTGAGTGCTCAAATTGGTGTGAGGAGGAGGGGGAGGAGGTGCCCTTTTATAAGGGAGGAGAGGGGCACCTTAGGAATATCTCAAAATATTATTTTATATTAAAGTCAAAATCGGTTTATAATGGTTCCAAAGGGTCTTATTTCGAAGATAAAGTGGGGATGGGTCGAAATCCTATCAACCAATAGGATTTAGACAAGTTTAGGGTATTATTTTAACCTTA
The DNA here is from genome assembly GCA_963277665.1 of Viscum album. Classification (NCBI taxonomy): domain Eukaryota; kingdom Viridiplantae; phylum Streptophyta; class Magnoliopsida; order Santalales; family Viscaceae; genus Viscum; species Viscum album. Next base: position 371,245,086 of record OY728146.1, read on the forward strand.
TCAATTAGATTTAACTCTAAGTTAATTAATTTAACTTTTACCGTGTCTTTTTGTTTTCTTTCACTATATGGTTAATACACTTACTATAACATGACAAACGAACCCCAAATTGTTTATTATTAATATATATATCCTTATCTAAGTCATTTGGCCGAACCTTAGATTTTTAGGAATAAAATAACAATTAATAATATAATATTTGATTTAAAAACTATTTTGTGTCAATTTTGACACTATTTGATATATGATTTTTCTGAAAGTCATAACAGAATTATATGTTCGAACCAAGTTGATTAAATCAATAATAATATATCATAGTAACTTAGAAAATTAGTGGAATTCATAAAAAGTCTCAAATTACATTTATTTTGGTATTTATATTATCAATTTTGTCAATATTTCATTAATAAGATAATTACTGCATCATCTTTGTGTCATAAATAAATTAAATTATTTGATGTCTAAAAATTACAAATAAAATACCCTTATGTAGGAAATCTTTTTAGCTTTCTAATGAATATTTACAATCGAATTTATCTTATGTATAACCCCATATTAAAAATGATTTACTTATTAAACTTTGATTTTAACTATTTTAACCCTTCTTTAAATAAATTAATAATAAATGTCCTAATCTAATCCAAGTGGGCCTAAATGGTCATATTTTATTCCTAAGTTTGTTTTTGGTCGAATTACACTTGTACAATAGAATTAGGACATGTGTTAGGGTAATATTGATATCATATTTACCCTTAGTTACCCTATTTACTATTAACCGCGGTAAAAAGGTAAAAAGTTACTATTCACCAAAAAAATTATTTTCATCTCATTGAACCACATTTTAGTCCTTGATATTAACCGTGTCTCTCGGATTTTCGAAATTCCATTCACAGAAGCGGTAAAATTAAGTTTTATGCAAAATTCAGTTTTTAACCTACCACTTAGTGGTTTCACTATTCATCAAAAATTGAAAGTTTTCAGAAAAATACCAAAATTTCACCCTAGGCTAATTTCGATATTCTGAGTCCAAAAATGAAGTCCATTTTGAAAAATAAAATTTATAACATTTCAAAAAGTGGTTATTACTATTCATAACGGCTAGTTTTAATAGCATATTGTTGTTTAGTGAAACTCGGTATTGCGTACGACGCAAGCTATCGAGGAAGGTCGCGATTGCGTGTAAAGCAAGCCAAGCAAGTGTTGTGTAGAAAAAGATTCCTTTGACGATTTATATAACATAAAAGTCTCGGGTGTTACATTCTACCCCCCTTAAAAAGAATTTCGCCCTCGAAATTCGTCACTTTGTAACAAACAAATGAGGATACTTCTCCCTCATCATATCCTCAAGCTCCCATGTAGCTTCTTCAAGTTGGTGGTTCCTCCATAAAACTTTCACCAAGCGAGTGGTCTTGTTTCGTAGGACTTTTTCGCTACGATCCAGAATCTCTATCGGCTGTTCTTCATAAGAAAGATCTTGCTCCAGCGGTACAACTTCTGAGCTGAGTACATGTGAAGGATCTGGTATGTACTTTCTCAGGAGAGATACGTGGAACACATCGTGAACTTGAGAGAGATTCGGTGGAAGCGCCAATCGGTAAGCTACCTTCCCAACACGATCCAGTATTTCAAAAGGACCGATATATCTAGGGCTCAACTTCCCCTTCTTTCCAAATCTCATAACCCTCTTCCAGGGAGATATTCGTAAGAACACTTTATCGCCCACTTCAAACTCTAGGTCTTTTCTTTTCTGTCGACTCTAAGCTGCTCTTATGTGTTGTTGAATAGATCTGACCTTTTCTGCCATTTCATCAACGAGATCAGGTCCTAATAGCTTTCTTTCCCCAACTTCATCCCAGCAAGTTGGAGTCCTGCATTTCTTTCCATAGAGAGCTTCATAAGGAGCCATCTGAATACTGGAGTGAAAGCTATTATTATAAGAAAATTCCACCAAAGGTAGGTGTTGATCCCAACCTCCTTTGAAATCCATAGAGCAAGCTCTCAACATATCTTCTAGGGTTTGAATTGTTCTCTCAGACTGACCGTCTGTCTGGGGATGATAAGCAGTGCTGAAACTCAACTCTGTATCCAGAGTATGCTGAAGATTTCGCCAGAACTTCGAGGTAAATCTCGGATCTCGATCAGATATAATAGAAAGTGGTACTCCATGCAATCTTACCACTTCCTTTACATATATCCTGGCAAGCTGATCTAGAGAGAAATCCTCTCTAATAGCAATGAAGTGTGCAGACTTTGTAAGACGATCAACTATGACCCAGATAGCATTATTGCCTTTGGATGTTTTAGGAAGTCCTGTGACAAAGTCCATAGTGATGTTTTCCCATTTCCATTCGGGTATTGGTAATGGTTGTAACATCCCCTTAGACTTCTGTCTCTCAGCTTTAACTTGTTGACAAACCAAGCATCGAGAGACATATTCAGCAACATCTCTTTTCATGCCATCCCACCAGAAGTACTCTTTCAGGTCCCTATACATCTTCGTGCTTCCAGGATGAATAGAGAATGAAGAACTATGAGCCTCATCCAGCAGCTCTTTCTTTAATTCGGGGATGGGAGGAACACAAACCCGATTCCTGAACTTTATTATCCCATCACAATCAAGGTTGAATTCAGGAACATTTCTCATCTTCTTTTGTAACTCGACATCTTCTTTCTGTGCCTCTTTAATCTTCACATGTATAGATGGTTGAACATTCATTTGAGAAAGATAAGATTTTTCCCCTTCCATTATAATTCTAAGATCCATCCTTTGTAAATCCATAAATATTGGATCTTTTGTGATCCTCATCATGGATAAACTAGCATGGTCTTGTCGACTTAATGCATCTGCCACCTTGTTTGCTTTCCCAGGGTGGTAATGGATTGAGCAGTCATAATCCTTAATCAGCTCCAACCATCTTCTTTGGCGCATATTCAGCTCCTTTTGTGTGAAAATATACTTTAAACTTTTATGATCAGTATAAATATCACACCTTTCACCATAAAGGTAATGCCTCCAAATATTTAATGCAAAGATTACCGCAGCCAACTCCAAATCATGTGTTGGGTAATTTTGCTCATGGATTTTCAACTGTCGTGAGGCATAAGCTATCACCATATCATTTTGCATAAGAACACACCCCAATCCCTTCTTGGATGCATCACTATAGATCACAAACCTTTCTCCACTACAAGGCAGTGTGAGCACAGGTGCACTGGATAACCTTCTTTTCAACTCCTTGAAATTCTCTTCACATTCCTCTGTCCAGACAAACTTAACTCCTTTCCGAGTCAACTTGGTGAGTGGATTAGATAATCGTGAAAAATCTTTTACAAAACGTCGATAATAACCAGCCAAACCAAGAAAACTTCGGATCTCAGTTACTGTTGTTGGTCTTGACCATCTTTCGATAACCTCTGTTTTTTCTGGATCCACAGATATCCCCTCTTTTGAGATTATATGACCCAAAAATGCAACTTTTTGAAGCCAAAATTCACACTTGGTAAATTTGGCATAAAGCTTCTCCTTTCTCAGGGTCTTCAATATAATTCTCAAGTGATCTTCATTCTCTTCCTTGCTCTTTGAATAGACAAGAATATCGTCTATAAAGACTACCACAAATTGATCAAGATGGTCTCTAAAGACTCTATTCATTAGATCCATGAAGATAGCAGGGGCATTAGTAAGACCAAATGGCATCACTATAAATTCATAGTGTCCATATCTTGTACGGAAAGCCGTCTTTGGTATATCCTCCCTTTTGACCCTTAATTGATGATACCCTGAACGAAGATCAATCTTGGAAAAGTATTGAGCTCCGCGTAGTTGGTCAAATAAGTCATCAATGCGTGGGAGAGGATATTTGTTCTTGATAGTGATCTTGTTAAGTTCTCGATAATCAATGCAGAGTCTCATTGATCCATCTTTCTTCTTAACAAATAGAACAGGTGCTCCCCAAGGTGACGCACTAGGGCGTATGAATCCCTTATCAAGATTCTCTTGGAGTTGCTTCTTCAATTCCTGCAACTCAATTGGGGCCATTCTATAAGGTGTCTTTGAAATAGGCAAAGCACCCGGTACGAGTTCTATTGAAAACTCAACTTCACGATTTGGTGGAAGACCCGGCAATTCCTCCGGAAAGACATCATCAAACTCCCGTACAATGGGCATATTCTTAATCGTGAGTTTCTCACCAACCATTTGAGATAAATAACCTTCATTTAGTGGAATCAATACCCATAAGATGGAAGAAATTTCCACTGGAAGGTTATGTTCATCCTTGCATTGATAGACGATCATAGGTTGATCTGGAATATGAAATGTGACTTCCCTTCTTTGGCAATTGATATGAGCTCCATGTAGAGAAAGCCAATCCATGCCAAGAATCACATCAAATTCCACTAAAGGAAGGATCACAAGATTTGCAGGAAGCACTTTCCCACAAACTTCGATTGGAGAAGAATTATAAACTTCTGATGCGATTGATGTGCCATTAGGTGTTGTCACAGCTAACTCAACATCTAATTGTTGAGGTAATACGGTGATACCCTTAGAAAATTTTTCAGAAATAAAAGAGTGGGTGGATCCAGAATCAAATAAAACATTTTCTACTTTAGAGTGGATGGTAAGTGTACCTTTCACCACATCGTTATCGTACTCCACATCGCTGATAGAAATTGCATGTGACTTTCCTTTTTCTTTAGCCTTAAGAGTTTGTTGACGTCGACCATCATCATCAACCCTTGGATTTGGGCATTGATTGGCATAATGCCCCATCTCCTTGCACTTGAAACATTGAAGTGTAGCAGGTTCATTCTGTGTATCCCTTCCTTTGTTTGCATCATTAGACATCTTCTTCCCATTATCACGGCATTCAAATGCCCGATGACCTTCCTTTCCACATTTAAAACATTTACTTGTCCCTTTAAGACAACTCCCTCCATGTTTCTTTCCACACTTTGAGCATAAGGGAAAGTTCATCTTCTTTTCCGTGTGCTCTTTAGATTTTTCTTTGAATTCCATCTTCCTCTTCTTATCAAACCCATGTGACTGATGGGTTACTCCAATCTCCATCTCGACTTTGAGAGCACATCGAACGATTTCCTCGTAGCTATTGAAGTCCCTTATGGCTAACGCCCTTCGAAGACTTGGTTTTAAGCCACTAAAGAATCGATCGATCTTACTCTCAGGTTGGATAATAATACCAGAAGCGTACCTTGCAAGTCTTGTAAAATTTGCTTCATAGGTACTAACAGATTCATCATCCCTTTGCTTCAGTTCAAGGAACTCTTTCTCCATCTTTGTTCGGAGAATACGAGGGAAGTACTTATTGAAAAATAAGTTCTTGAACTCGTCCCATTCCATAGACTCAATTTCATCCCTTTGCCTTGTATTCTTAACAAGATTCCACCATTGATCAGCATCTCCTTCCAAACGATACACTGCTAGGATGACTTTATCATGCTCAGAACATTGAAGAACTGAAAATATCTTTTCAGTAGTACTAATCCATTGTTCAGCAACTAATGGATCAGTAGACCCGCTGAAAGATGGTGGACGCTGCCTCATGAAGGATTCAACAGAATGTTGCTCCCTCCTTTGTTCATTTGGAAATCCTGCATGATTCATAGCTTGAGAAAGTTGTGTGAGCATGGCTACAAGATTTTGCATTCCAGCTCCCATATCGTTTGGTTGCTCAGGGGGACAATCATTGCATTGCCCATCACATTCCGCATTAACACGGTTCCTTCGGGTTCCAGCCATTGACTAAAACCAAGAAGAATAGTGTGAGCAACACTAATTATAATAGGAAACCACATAATTCAAGAATAAAATTTTCATGCTTATGGTCTTATCCTAGGTTATTCATGGCCATTTCTAAGATTGTGTTCTATGCTTAGACTTATCCTTAGGGTTCTTACTAAGGCTTTCACATCCTAGTTTCCAAAGGTTGACTATACCTTTCCTCTGATACCAACTATAACGAGACCCGAAGCCTGACGTACATAGACTTTACATTACTTTTGCGGAATACTTAGTACATAACAAAAACACACACACAAGGATCGTAATAGTTTAGTGTCTTTGGAAACTCGGAACGTAAACTTCTAATTGTGGTGGAAGATCTTCAACATCTCCCATAAAGATCTTCCTTTTTATACCTAAAACCATTGTTTATATCCTGGGGAAAAGAAAACATAAAAGGGTGAGCTCAAATGCTCAGTAAGGATAAACAAAAGAAATATCAATCACATCATATACATAAGAACATAGCTTTTGGAAATCTTAACCTGCAAAAGAGAGCATAATTTCATAACATGGGATAAATCATAGTAGTGAAATGAAATAATAACTTAAAACATTACTCATTGTGGCATACACACATAATCATAGAGAATCATTTCTTGTTAGTCAAGACTCATTTCCAAGACTATCTTAGTGGACAAAGTCCCTTTCTGAATCGAGTAATCCTCGTTTCAGTCCTGTTTCACTGAACTGGTATAACCTACCATTCCAGCCATGTCTATCTCATGAGATATAAAATCTTTACCCAATGCATTGGAGGGAGATATAGGTCCCACCCATCTTATAATGAATCCTTTCTTATGTGTGCCACATAATCATAAAACATACATCATCGCATAACACATATAACAAAAATGGGATTCTTGAAACATCATGACATCATAAATCAATTCATATATGATAAAGGAATTCATAAACATAATTCCATCACAACATAGTCAAACCAATGTAAAAATATGGATAGAAACAGAACCCTTTATTATCTTAGATGGAAAATAATTTTGATAAAACACTTGAATTGAATTCTTGAGGAAAATATCCTTTCTTCTTCAAAAACATTTTTCCTTTCATAACATGTCATACAACTTTAAAATAAAATAAGTTGATTAAAAATAAACTTGAAAACTTGTAAAGGAAGCTTCTTTTAAGTAATGTTTTAAAAATCCATTCATGCCGTATAAGTTAAAAAAAACATTCTTCGTACTTTTGTCGGAAAAGTCAAAAAGTACCTCGTACGGAAAAACGACAAAAGATTCCTTTCTTATTCTTTACTAAAAACTCACCTAAGGGTAAAATTGGATTTAAACTATTTCAAGTGGATGGAAACAATATTACATATTGAGGGAACATGGATGTGGATGATAAAATACACCCCAGTAAATACTTACGAATAAACAATCTCGGATAAAAATGAGATTGTGATATTTCCCTTACCTTAGGTCCGATTTGCTTTGTTCGTGTCCGAAGCTCCTGTATAATGGTTTAAATACTGTTATTGACTTATTCCAGAATCATACATATTGATATGAGATCATATATGGTCATATTATTAGCTTCTTTTTAGTAATATTTCATTGTTACTTGTTACTTGGGTCTTTATAACTTTTTGTTCTTATGCGTGTTTTGTCGAATAAATTCTTATTCTTATCTTTAGGTTATAGATAATTCATTTCCAGAATGGTATTAGTGTAGTATATACAATATTCATTCATTCAATTCATTTATATAATCATTATGAAATGAAGATCATGTAGAACGAGTCGCATCACATCGTGGACACGGTATTCCGTACGTACGCACGAGTGATGATATCGTTCCTATGATCGTGGAATTGTATTGGAGTATATATATATATTATTTCAGTATCAATATTACTTAATAATAATCATATATAGTTACTGATTACACCATTATACCCATCCTTGTAAGGTGATGGTGGAAAATAGATTACACCACGGCGTGGAGACGGTATTTCGTACGTACGCACGCGCGGTGATTTCATTTTTCCGTAGGATGGATAGAAGGTGAATTAGGGTTGTTTCATATTTATAATAACATATCAGTATGTAAGTAATACTGATGTTATTACTTTATCATGAAACAACTAAAGAAGAAGAAGTTGAAGAAGAAAGAAATTGAAAAGATCGGTAATGGATATTACCTCTTCTTTGGAACGCCTTTTTGAATCCTCCACTTAAGGAACTAAGATTGGTCTTTGGAGAAGACCAGGACCTCTAGGATTATTCTAGGGAAGTGGAGAAGGGAAAATGGCAGGGGTTGGCCGAGCTTGAGTTCTCAAATTGGTGTGAGGAGGAGGGGGAGGAGGTGCCCTTTTATAAGGGAGGAGAGGGGCACCTTAGGAATATCTCAAAATATTATTTTATATTAAAGTCAAAATCGGTTTATAATGGTTCCAAAGGGTCTTATTTTGAAGATAAAGTGGGGATGGGTCGAAATACTATCAACCAATAGGATTTAGACAAGTTTAGGGTATTATTTTAACCTTATCAATTAGATTTAACTCTAAGTTAATTAATTTAACTTTTACCGTGTCTTTTTGTTTTCTTTCACTATATGGTTAATACACTTACTATAACATGCCAAACGAACCCCAAATTGTTTATTATTAATATATATATCCTTATCTAAGTAATTTGGCCGAAACTTAGATTTTTAGGAATAAAATAACAATTAATAATATAATATTTGATTTAAAAACTATTTTGTGTCAATTTTGACACTATTTGATATATGATTTTTGTGAAAGTCATAACAGAATTATATGTTCGAACCAAGTTGATTAAATCAATACTAATATATCATAGTAACCTAGAAAATTAGTGGAATTCATAAAAAGTCTCAAATTACATTTATTTTGGTATTTATATTATCAATTTTGTCAATATTTCATTAATAAGATAATTACTTCATCATCTTTGTGTCATAAATAAATTAAATTATTTGATGTCTAAAAATTACAAATAAAATACCCTTATGTAGGAAATCTTTTTAGCTTTCTAATGAATATTTACAATCGAATTTATCTTATGTATAACCCCATATTAAAAATGATTTACTTATTAAACTTTGATTTTAACTATTTTAACCCTTCTTTAAATAAATTAATAATAAATGTCCTAATCTAATCCAAGTGGGCCTAAATGGTCATATTTTATTCCTAAGTTTGTTTTTGGTCGAATTACACTTGTCCAATAGAATTAGGACATGTGTTAGGGTAATATTGATATCATATTTACCCTTAGTTACCCTATTTACTATTAACCGCGGTAAAAAGGTAAAAAGTTACTATTCACCAAAAAAATTATTTTCATCTCATTGAACCACATTTTAGTCCTTGATATTAACCGTGTCTCTCGGATTTTCGAAATTCCATTCACAGAAGCGGTAAAATTAAGTTTTATGCAAAATTCAGTTTTTAACCTACCACTTAGTGGTTTCACTATTCATCAAAAATTGAAAGTTTTCAGAAAAATACCAAAATTTCACCCTAGGCTAATTTCGATATTCTGAGTCCAAAAATGAAGTCCATTTTGAAAAATAAAATTTATAACATTTCAAAAAGTGGTTATTACTATTCATAACGGCTAGTTTTAATAGCATATTGTTGTTTAGTGAAACTCGGTATTGCGTACGACGCAAGCTATCGAGGAAGGTCGCGATTGCGTGTAAAGCAAGCCAAGCAAGTGTTGTGTAGAAAAAGATTCTTTTGACGATTTATATAACATAAAAGTCTCGGGTGTTACAAAGGTAGTGTTTTAGCCTAAACTTGTAAAGGTATTCAGTTTTGGATGAGGAGTGTCTTCTCTAAACCCCATAACTAGAAATGTTTTAGTAGATTTTTACATAGAAGTAGTAAGTTATCCACATGTCTTATATTAGTCTCTATATTGGAGATAAATCAAGTAAATATTTGAGTTCTTATATGTTAAATTACATTTATGTATTACTAATTAAAAATAAAATAGATCTACTAGAGAATGTTTCATATAATAATGAATGAAAGATTAAAGTTGAGAGAAATTTAAAATTAGATATATCCCAATTCACCCACTCTTGAGAAATATTTTATATTAATAGGACCGCTAATAATTTAGTATATTTTAATGTAAATATTAGATTATATATATATATATGAATTTTTTATTTAATTAATTTATAAATAACTAAAAAGGTAAAACTCAAGTTTATTTCTCTGGACACAATGTTTCTCTTAAATTCTAAGTCTTGGTATGAGTAATAAAAAGGATATTTGAAATAGTTTTTGTGATGATTCAAATGTGAAGGACTTGGAGAGTTACAAGACCATATGTGATATAGTATTTTATTACTTTAAATATAAGAAATTATTTTAAATCAATTAATGAAAATTTCCTTTAAAAACATGATTTTTTTTATAAATTTTTCATATTCTCTCTAGGAACTTCATTTAAACATAGATTCATGATGTTTGGTGAGTCTTATATGTGTCTTGGTTATAGATTCAATTATTTTTCACCTAGATAAAGTGAGTATGGGAACTTCAAGAGGGGGTGGGGTGAATTGAAGTCATAAAATCAACATACAATTTCCCCACTCAAGAATGCATGCTTTTAGTATCGTGGGTTTGATTCACTGATAAATAACCAAAATTGAGCACCACCTTACCTCAAGAAAACCTCCTTGTATGCTAGAGGATGATGAATAGGAATGAGGTTCTAATAATGGTAAGGTGGGGATACTATACCCTATGGATTAGTAATAAAAATAGTAGAATCATAAAAAAATAAAGTGTAGAGTAGTAGAAGATAATAAGAATTGAAGATCAGTAATAAACATCCATGCATGAACATGTCGATTCATAGATATAAGTATACAATGTGAAGTAGATAAAACAACAAGTTGGGCTAGACTGAAAATAAATAAATAAATAAATAAAAGACTCCAACTCTATAAGGAAGCCTGAGTGCATGTTCATTTTCTAATCCCAAGCCTCCTTGTACAGTATTAGTCTACAATGAAAAATAGCACATAACATAGTCCAATTCCTAACCTATAACTAGGAGAACTATTTAGATACCAATTGGTGGCCCGAACAGAGTGTGAGATAAACTTAGTAGTCCACCACTAAAAAATTCTAATGAAATACAGTTCATGAGTATAAAATAAAGTAGTGTGAAGGTTTAATAAATTAATCAATAAATAATAAATGTAATCAAGTCAGCTTAGGTTCCTCAAAACACACCTGTCCAACCATACCTTCTTTTTCCTAAGACGGAATGTCCCTAAACATGTTCCATCATGTATATATATTCATATATGTAAAACTATATATGCATAAATATACATGAATTGATGAGGATTCTAGGTGAAAGAGTAAAGAATACACATAATAATAATAATAATATGGTATCATATTTTATTAGGGGGAATAATCCCAAGAATCTAAATAGGGGATACAAAGTTCCATGCCTAACAATCCCAATAAAAATATGTGAAGCATCATGTCCAACATCTTAATAAAATATCTGAAGCATCATGTCCAACATATTAATCAAGGGGAATGAAACTCCATGTCCAATAACCCTAAATGATGTGAAATTCCATGTATAACATCCTATACCAAGGGGGTGTGAAGTATCCTATCAAAAAACCCTAACCAAGGTTTCTCAGTAATAATATAGCACAATGTAATCCCACTTTCCCTATGAGCCCGTAACCTAGGAGTTCTTTAAAGGAGAACCTAGGTATTGCTCAAGGTTTAATGTACCTTCATTTTCATATTGGTTTGGATATTTAAATACATGCGATGAAAATATGGTGCCATTATAAAATCAAACTATGAAATTAGAACATTTCATTTGTAAACAGATAAGAAGACCATGGAAATAACCCATGCCATAACATAAGTAAAGGACATGGAATAAAAACTGTGCTATTTTCAATTTAAAACATACCTTATCATTTCATTTTATAAGTGCTATAGTATGAGTGACATGGATAAACCATTCACATTCCATTAAATTCATTTAAACAATCCAATCAACTTTCATGTATCTATATTTGTTTTAATTGATAAGGAAACACAACTCAAATGTGTTTTATTATAAAAATGGAAGTATGGTTGTAACAACATTTAATTTAATTTAATTTGATCATCTCTTTCATGAGGAATAATTCAACACATCTCAAAAGGTGATTTTAGTCATATGAAAATCAATTTAGTCATAAAAATACAAAGAAACATACCCCAAGGGGTGGTTTGTGTTGCGGTAAACAACCTCCAATTATGGGAAGAGGGATCTAGGAAAACCCATCTTAGGTGCTAACCATTTATTTAAACTAATTTAATATTTCATAGGTGACACTCAAAGAATCCAAAGCACGACACAATAAATTTTTTTATAAATGATGAAATTTTAAGTTAATATATATAGATCACCTAAATCATGCTTAGGATTATTCACTCATCCATTATTGGAATTTGATTCAATCCAAAATAAGAGAAATTAGAAGAATAGACAAAGAAACTGAAAATAGGGCATATGAGTTCGCATGGAAATATCATCTAATATGGTAAGATAAACAGATAAAGGTAGGAAGTAGAATCATAGACTAATAAAGGGAGATCAAACATTATTATCAATAATTGATTCTAATTATGAATGAAGGAGATACATTGAATCCTAGGAGGAGTCCATGGGAGGAGCTTGAGAAGCTACTAGGTATAAGAGAAAAGAGGTAAAGTAGGGAGGAGGAAAAGATAGATGATGAAGGGGAAATAATAATTTATCTCTCTTTAAAGAGATAAATGTTTTGAAAAACTATATACCAACCATGAAATGCCACTTTATAAGAAAACTAAGCCTCAAAATTTTCCTCACACGATTTTCCAACCATGCGTCAACTGTGTGGTGCTACTCTCCAAAGTAACCTCGACCTCAGATGATTGTAGTGAATAGTTAAAAAAACCATACACCAACCATATGTGGCCCTTATGCACCCTTGTACCATGTTTCACGGTTTCCCCTTGGTACCATAAGATTTAAACAAACCATTCCCCTACAAAAATAGGCTACACAATTTGGGCTACATGGTTATCACTAACCATGCACCAATTGTGTTCCCATGTTAGTTTCTCCCTAAATTGATTTTTTAGAGCCCGATGCTTCCAAAACTCATTTGAAATCATGAGAAACCTCCCAGGACTTAAAACCCATCTAAAAAAAAACACTTTTAAGTGTTAAAAATCTCATAATTACATTCCAAAACTCAGTTTAAGATTTTCCTATCCACCAAACAAAAAGCTCAAATTCCATTGAAAAATTAAACCAGTCCAAAAAATAGGCTATTACAATATCCCCAACTTATAACTTATCATCCCCAATAATCTTGGGGGAAATAAAATAACATCACCCAATTTGATGTCCCAGAATTCGATGCCACTCATAGGTGCCCCAAGACTGGTTGGCCACATGAACTGAAGCGCATCTCTCCGAATTCTAGAGGCTTCCGACTAGTAGCAAGGTCCTAAGGGGTGTCTGTGGGGAGACTATGCCATCATTACCAGGGTGTATCATAATGGATAAATATAATATAATAGGTGGTAAGTAACAAAATCAATTAAATAAATAGAATTCACAACAGAATAAGAATTAATATATAAATAACTGAACAACTGGTAAACATATACTAGAGCTAATGATGATATATTTCATTTATCTATAAATTTGGAAAACATGGATATAAAGAAGAAGATCATAAATTCTATAAAAATGAGAAAAAAGGAATCCAAAAACTATCCAAGCATCCCAAGCTCCAGCTCAGTCATCTAATACTATATCCATCATAATGCAAGCAAACAATCAAGTATCTAAAGCAGTACACTTTCCCTTTTCAACACCCACATACATGTAGTCTTCCCGAGTACTAATGAAACCTAGATAGGGTGTGAGATAAATCTTAATATTCCAACACCACCAACGTCTATAACAACCATTTCATGTAATATAAACAAAAATAGTGTGCAAGCATGCATATATGAAAGCAAAGCAATATAGTAACATAAATACCTAAGTACCTACTTCATTCCTCATCTGATGTATGAACATGTAGCTAGTTAATTTATTAATTAATTTCAAGTTTATATAATTAATTCATTTGAGGAATAACCAAAATTGACATCCATAAGTGATAGTGTAATGAAGGTTCCAAGATATAACAAGGCATCCTGATGATATTAATAATGAAGAAGTTCTAAGGTAATAATTAAGGAAACCCTGACATCAGGGGTTAAGCCAAATGAGGTATTAACTGTAGCCAGTCTATGGGGGGTAAGAGTGTAATCCAAGGAGCATATTCTAAGGCATTCTATAATGATGATTCTAACCAAGTACAAGGAAGTCATCCTATATAAAAAGGGATAATCAATGGATAAGGAAAAGGGCATAACCAAGGTGCCTCATGTTCATAGAAGCCATGCCAGATCCAAGGTGTATATCCAAGGCATCCTGTAATAGTAAAGAAGGGATCCTATGGTGTCATACCAGGCATCCACTGATAGAAAAAGATCAGGTGTCAAGGTGGGTATCACCCTTGTAAACCGATATCTCTGAATCAAAATAGCATCCATGAGTGCTCAAGGCAATCCCTCAGGAATCCAAGGCAAGCTCGAGTCTGACCAGCCCTATAGTAATGTCAGGGTCCATATACAATAATAACCTTATAATCAATTCATTTAATAAATTAGGCCATGTAATACTCATGCTTCTTGATAATTAATTTGGTCTAAGCCATGACCTTTCATTAGTGTGACAAGGATAACTAGGCATGTAACCATTTAATTAATTCATTTATGTCATAATAATTTAATAAGGTTCATTCTGCTACCTTCCATTAGACATGGAAAGGGGTGATATAGACATGAAACCAAGCTATTAAATTATATTCAATCAGGCCAAGTCATACATATAAAATAATTTCCAATTATATTTAAGATTGATTTATTAGGTTGAAGCACTTAAATTAGGTGGGTGAAGTGATAAGAATACATGTTATAGAAATTTACAATTCATTGATTTAATTAAAAAATTAACTTTATCAATGTCAGGTAAAGGAACACCTGAACAGTGGCACAAATAAACATTAAAGCCTACTAAAATCATAATATAGGAAACACCCTACTGTGGGTGGTCATCATTGTGAACATAACCACCAATGATGGATACATATTTAACAAGGGTCTTAGAACACGATTCTAATGACTATAAGAAAGACACATTAATTAAATAAGTGATGCCCAATGAAATCAGCACACACACATGATAATTTATAAAATGATGAAACACAAGGAATGTGTTATATACCTCCTACCTCGTACTCATATGACTCTCCAAGTTCAGTACCAGCCTTTAATTTTTCATGGATCATAAGAGATCTAAAAAATGGATCAATGACATGAAAATAGGGCATATGAGCCTACATCTAAATAGTGTCTTTGATAGAAAGAAGAAAAAAATGGCTAAAAATGAATTAAGATCTTACTGGAGTGGATCCAATGATATGAATGTAATATCAATCAGACTTCAGATGGAGGATTTCTCTCAATTCCTAGGTTAGGAATTAAAAGGGAGTAAAAGAGATAAATTGGAGGGGGATATCCACCGAAATGAAAATGAGAGGAAGGATGGTGTCTAATTAGACCATCTAAGGGATTTTTCATAAATTCACCCAAAATTGGGTATCACATGGTTTGGCCACACAGTTGGCCAAACCATGTGCTAACCGTGCACCTCTTTCTATAGGAAAGAGTAATTTAACAAAGTTAGGCCACATAGTTAGGGAAACCATGAACCAATCATGAAAAAAATCCTATGTAACATGTCTACCGTTTTTTTCACAACTAAATATCCCCTAGTGCATAGTTAGTGAAAACAATTCACCCTATATCACCCCATTTTCCAACCTTTCATGGTTATAAATAACCATGTATCCTACCTTGCACAGTTTCTACTAACCGTTCTGCATGCCTTTTCACCCAAAATATGGGTTTTGGGATTCAAACCAGTCCCATAAACCCCCAAGACACTAGTAAAATAATTAGGTAACTGAATTAGGTCCAAAATAAATAATTAGATAAAAATTTAAAGGATCCACACCTGAGTGAAAAACCGAGTTCTTATAGTCTTACCCCCTTAAAGAAACTCATCCCCAATTTCACCTTCCAAGGTTAGTGAAACACTGTCTAAGAAAAACTTTGGCCATTGGGCATGTATGTCAGCCTCCCACTCCCAAGTCTCATCTTGTACATGGCCATACTTCCATAACACCCATACTAGAGGGATAGACTGACCTCGGAGAGTCTTCGTGCTATGATCAATGATGCCTATAGGATACTCCTCAAATGAAGCATCGAAATCTAACTCAACTTCCTCAAGATCAAAATTATGAGACGAGTCAGTGGTGAAGATATGAAACGTGGAAGACATTGTGCATAAGATGGTACCTCTGAGGTAATAGAAATGGATAAGCTATTGACCTGACTCTCTCCAAGATCTAAAACGACCCTATATAATGAGGTGAAAAATTACCTTGCCTATGTATCCATCTATTCAAAAGACTTAGGGATACCCATATGAAAACATGATCCCAAACCTTGAAATATAGTGGTCTTCGAAAACGATTTACATAAGATGTATATCTAGAATAAGTAGTAGGAACATTCATTCTAATTAGTTGAACCTACTCTGAAGTCTCCTGCATGAGATGAGGACCTAGTAAAGCTATCTCTCCTACCTCTAGCTAGCATAAGGGTGAATGATATGACCTACCATAAAAGGCCTCAAAAGGATCCATTTGAATTGTCTCCAAAAAGATGTTATTATAGGAGAAATCAATAAGAGGGTAATGATTCTCCCAAGAACCGCCAAAATCAAGGACACATACTTGGATCATGTCCTCTAGAACCTGTATCATTCATTCCAAATTTCCATTGGTCTGAAGGTGAAAGGATATGCTTAGAAGCATCTATGTACCCATAGATTTATGAAACCCCTACTAGAACTATTATGTAAAATGAATGTCCCTATCTGAAATGATACTATGAGGGACCCTATGTAGTTTTATAATCACAGAAACATATAGTCTTCCTATCTCATCAACTGAGAAAGTATCCCAGATTGGAATTAAGTGGGCTACTTTTGTCAGTCTGTCAATGACAACCCAAACAACATCACTACCTCTAGGAGACCTCGGTAAACTGAATACAAAGTCCATGGAGGCATATTTCCATTTCTATTGTAGGACTGAAAGCGGATGAAATAAGATTGTAGTTAGCTGCTGCTCTTCCTTCACCCCTAACAAGTGGAACACTTAGTGATAAAGACTGGTATTTTACGTTTCATCCCAGGACACCAATACCGACTTCACATATCTTGATACATTTTGGAGACGCCTGGATGAACTGCCCACTGTGAAGTGTGGGACTCACACATCAACTCCTCTCTCATATATGTAGGAACCCATACGCATCCATGTATATGCTGAGATTCATCTCTATCCACAGACCAATCTATAGAAGGGTCATCTCTTAAAATACTCTCATGGAGAACCAAGCCCTTAAGATATGAAAATTTCCTGGTCTTCACCTTCTTAAGAAGAGAATAGGTAATTATCAAGGTTAAGAGATATGACTACTCATGACTGTTATGAAATTACAAATAACGCTTAGAGAAGAGGCCTATAAATTCCCATTCATCATTGGCTTCCCATATGACCTGTTCCTGAGTTTTCTAAATCAGCATATCCACTAATAAATTTCCCTTTCCCAACATATATATAAGCTCAAAATTGAAGTACTGAAGGTATTCAACCCATCTTCACTATATGAGATTCAAGTCACACTGTGTAAAGATATATTTATGGATCTTTTGGTATGTATACAACACAAAGTTCTCACCTAATGGATAGTGTCTCCAGCAGTGTATATAATGTAAAACTACTTCCATATCAAGGTCATGCATCAGATAATTTTTTTCATGAGGCCTCAAATTCTGAGATCCATATGTGATGAATATGTCCTCCTACATTAGCACTGCTCCTAGTAAGATTCCTGATGCATCACAGAACAAGATACAACCTATTCCAGGCTCTAAAAGAATCAGAATAGGTGATGAGACAAGCCTCCATTATAGCTACTTAAAGGATTTATCTCATGATTATGACCACATGAACTTGACACCCTTCTTTGTAAGACTATTAAGAGGTGCACAAAGGCATGATAAGTCCGGTATGAAACACTTGTAGTAACCAACCAACCCCAAGAAAATCTGTATATCAAACACATTCTTGGTCTATTACCAGGAAACCACAAATCACCTTCTATGGGTTAATAGATATTTCAAGATAATATGACCCAAGAATTGAACCTTTTTGACCTAGAAGTGACACTTAGAAATATTGGCATAAATATGACTCTCTCTTAGTGTACTTAGAATGACATCAAGGTGATTATCATGGTCTCTACGAGTGTGAAAATACCCCAAGATGTCATCCATAAGGACCATGAAAAAAGAATCAAGATAGGGGTGGAACACACTATTCATCAGATCTATGAAAATGATAGGCATGTTCATAAGACCAAATGACATAACAAGGTTGTAATGACCCGGAAATTTCAAGGAAAATTTTTTCTTAATTTTCTTTGAAATTTTACAAGAATGTAGTTTCTGACGGCGCCTGATTCCGAGGCCCGGTGTGCCCAGAATCATTTTCCAAAGTTTGGCTTGGGTACGTTCAGTGAACGAACGAGCGGGAATTTCTATCTTTTGAACCGATGCTCGAAATAAAATTCTGAGGGCACCGATGGAACTGCAGCACCGGTTTTTGCTTAGGAACACCTATTCCGCAGTTGCGTTTTATCGAGTTTGGAAGTTAGTTTTCGGGGGTTTTTAATTAAACTGAATAAAAATATGTGTTTGCCATATTTTTATTTGATGTGGTAGTTAGAACCTCCAAGGGGAGGTTAGTGGAGGGGCCCACCCGCACATAACCTCCCTTGGGTGGATGTTATAAGGTGGGGCCCACATGAGTATCAAACCCCCTTAACCCCCCTTAACTCTTGAACTCTCCATTTATGTGGATGAAACTCTCTCTCATTAAATGAGTCTCTCCACCTCCCTCTCATTAAATTTGACAACTTGAGATTTTTAATTATGTGAGTTAATTTAATTTCAAACTCTTGAAATTCATAAGCTTTTTTGTGTTAATAAAACAAGTTAAGAACTTATTTTATTTGGGTTGGAGTTTAGTTGATTGGGAGCCTTTGGAGAAAAAGCTTAGGAAGTCTTGAGTTTCTTCTTTCTCTAAGACGAAGAACACGAAGAACGTCTCGTCCGCCACTGAAGCATGACGACGCCATATTCTTCATCGTTCTTCAAACGAGGCAAGGAAAGGGAAGCGACGCCCACAAAATCTCCAACGACCTTCATCCACATCAAAGGAGAAGACGTCGCCCGCGAAGAACGTCATCAACGACGACGTCACCTCCGAACGCTCGTCCACCAACGACGAGTACCCTTCTTCATTTCCGACGCATGAGAATGAGAATTGGGAGTGTGTGACAAACACGACAATCGAGGAATCGATATCCACCCTTTTTCCGAGATCGTCAACGAATGACAATTACGAGGTAGGGAATTTAAATTGTGATTGTTGGTGAACCCTCATTTACTCCCTTCTAAATCTAAGAACTCGGTTCAACTAAATATTAAGTTGATCCGCGAAGATTATTTTGCGGGTTGGGATTATTGTTATGATTCTTTTTATTTAAGAGGTTGTAGGGGATTGTCTTTACTTTATTTTGGTCGAGATTACTCCCTTGATTTTTATTCTTCGTGAATATGTCCAACTGCTATCGTTTAACGAGAGGGGGCCGGTCCAAACAAACACGACCGACCCACCTCCTTTTTCCATGTTGGATTTCTTTGTGGTTTGGTACGGGAAGGCGTGGTACTGTCGCACCACGCGGAATCATGTGACAAGGAAATGCGCGGCGCCGTCACGCCGCGTCGTGAAAAACAAACAAGGGAGCGACACCGTCGCGCCGCGTCGGAGAAACCTGAAGACATTCGCGGACGGAGTCGGGCGACGACGAAGGGGCGCGGTGCCAACACGTCGCGCCGGAGAACCACGAAGACGGCGCGTTTTGTTAATTGATGTGCAGATTGACGAGCGATGACATAACAGGGCCGAAAAGTATTTTTGAATCTTGCGCAGTAAAGTACGAGACCCGAGATGAACACCGGCTCAGACGGTTTTGAAAACGAACCACCGGAGCAACTCCGGTGGCCCGCGGAAACACTCGGAGGTGCGGGTCGCCGGCGCGGCACCGCCGGCGACCGGAGGCAGTGGCCGGAGCCATCCGGCCGCCAGGCAGTGGCGGCCCCCGAGCGCGCCGCTGAAAGAATTGGCGGCGGCGGTTGCGCCGCCGCCCTCAATTAACGGTGAGGGGCGGGCCGCGCGCACCCCCCGCTCCCCGACTTCGGCTCGGCCACGCCGAGCCGCGGCTGGCTGGTCGGGCCGGACCGAGCCGGCCGGGCCGGGCCAAGCCAGGTTCAGTTGGGTCAGACCCGGTTCGGGCCGACCCAGGGGGGGTCGGGCCGGGTCGGTCCGGGCCCAGACCCCCCTTTTCGGACCACTTTCAGTCAAATGTCCATATCTTGGGCCACAGACCTCCGATCGACGCACCTTCAGTTGCGTAGCGATCCTTGGAACGAGACGGTCGTTTTGGTATATTACACTCAAGGTTTAAGAGAACTTTGGGTTCGGCCGGGTTGGTTTGTACACGAAACCAACCGGGCCCTCAGAGCGGAAACGCTTATATCTTGAGCTCCGGACGTCCGATTGATGTGCCGTCGACTTTGTTGGATTCCTCTAAGTGAGAAGAATCTTTTGTCTTACTCTGTTTGAGGTTTGGATGCCGTCAGTGTGCGGTCGGGTTGGTTCGCTCACAAAATCCAACTGGGCCCCTAGAACGAAAAAGCCAATAACTCACAGACCGGGCGTCCGATTGACGCACCGTCTGTCTCGTTGAATTCCTCTAGATTTGACGAAACTTTTGGCATACTTCGCCTGTGTTTTGGTTGCTTTTGGATAGTGGCCGGGTTGGATTGTACCCGAAATCCAACCGGGCCCCTGGATCGGGAAAGCTGATATCTTTCAGACAGGAAGTCCGTTTGACGAACTGTCAGCGGCGTTGATGATCACGTTGAGAAACGGTCCCTATGAGTATAACCTATGATATTTCGGGGGTATAGTTGAGATACGGCCGGGATTGGTTCGCTCACGAAACCAACCGGGCCCCTGGGACGAAAAGGCTAGTAACTCACAGACCGGGCGTCCGATTGACGCGTTGTCTTTTGCGTTGAGACCCATATGGCGAGGTGGTCCTTTGAGATACTTCTTCATGAGACTTTGAGATACTTGGAGTATCGACTTGTAGCTCGTGGAGTGGACCCTCCTAGAGATGAGCGTGCGGAGTATGGAGACCGTGTAGCCAACTGAGACCTGACGACTGCTTGACCGACTCGACTAGCCCAGTGGACGGAGCACTACTTTGTGAGGTGCAGACCCATGGAGGACAGAGCACTACCTGGGTGACAGTGCAGACCTGCAGTACTCGTCCGGAGAGTACCTCAGCAGGCTACTAGGGGGTGTGCACTACTATTTTTGGGTGGCATATCCCAGCGGGAAGCACTACTGTGTTTGGGTGGCTGGCCCGCGGTACTCGACAGGAGGGGTACCTCAGCAGTCTTAGGTTAGTGAGCAGTAACTCGGAGTCGTGACAGGACCACTGTACACTCCAGAGACGGAGCTCTTCAGCAGTTATGGTTTCGATAATGAAAATATTGGTTTGAGATGAGTCTATGACCTTTGTGTTTCCTCATGATTGAGATGGGTTACTTGATAACTTTGGTATATGTATGGGCATATACCTGGGTAGTGGTTATCCGTTGATTTCAAAATCCTTGTGTTTCTTCATGATTGAGATGGGTTACTTGATAAATTAGGTATATGTATGGGCATATACCTAAGTAGAGGTTATCTGTTGAGATCTTCTTTGTGGTTATCCTTGTTGGTTTTAGTGAGACCTTGAGGGTCTCGAGGTCCCTACTGAGTATCGTTATACTCACCCCTACACGGGCTATGCCCGCACCTCGTTGTGTTGGTTGCAGACGACGGCAGTGCTGACGAAGGCCGAGTGTTCGAGGACTGGACGATACCCAGAGGTGGACTACACGACGAGTCATTACCCGGAGGTGGACTTCACGGCGAGATGACACTCGGAGGAGGTTGATGGGCGAGAGCGTTGTAGAAGCTATCTGTACCTACCCTTCAGGTAGGATCCGTGGTGGACGATCTAGAAGCTGCGCCATCTGTACCTACCCTTCAGGTAGGATCCGAGGAGGAAGACCCAGGAGCTGCTTCTTTTCTTCTAGCTGTTTGTCTTTTTCTGTTGTACTTTCATTCAGTTGTAGCTGTACTTTCAGTTGGGTTTGTATTCTGGCCCATTTACTTTTCAGCACTTTCTTTTGTACTTAGTGTTTTACTTCCGCTTGTACTCTGTGGTGTTTTGTTTACTTTTATAAAGGCAATGCCTTCCCAGTTATCGGGATTTACGCCTTTGGTGCTAGTCGCTAGCCCCTGGCCTATGGAAGGCGAGCTTGGGGTAGTCACGGCACGGGCCCCGAGGACGGGTCGTGACAAAGGTGCTCATATAGACCATAACTACTACAGAAAGCTGTAAGAGGTATTTATTATGGTCTGACTCGCACAAGATTATATCACGATCTTAGGTCAATCTTAGAGAACATCTAAGGTCCTCTGAGCTGGTCAAAGAGATCATCAATGCGAGGAAGTGGATGTCAGTTCTTGACCATAATCTCGTTCAACCATCTATAATTTATGCATAGGTGAAGGGTCCTATCCACCTTCTTGGAAAAAATCATAGGAAGACAACAAGAGGAAGTACCTAGACATATATAACCTTTTTCCTCTAAATCCTACAATTTTCTCTTGAGATCTTAGAGATATGTAGGTTCCATCCTGTATGGAGGAATGGACACTGAGGCTACTCCTAGAAGAAACTTGATTTTAAACTCTACCTCTCTTTTAGGAGGTAAACTTGAAAAAATATTGGAAAATACATCCTTGAAACAATCAACTACCAGAGGGAATTAATCCTAAAATAAACCCTTATCCTCCATGAAGAGATTAGAAATATGTGTGGTTAATCTATCTATCCCATGATACTATAGTATAACTCTACTATCCCAGACATCCCACTCACCCTTGTGTAGATAACTGCTACCCTTTGGTGATGTAAACAATACCCTACAGCTATAGTAGTATACAAAGTCATGATAAATAAAAAAACAATCCATCCCAAGAATGAAATCGAAGCTGGTCATCTTAAGAAAAAAGTGGTCCCACAATAAAGGGTAACTGCCGACCTCAACGGGACAGTCCTTACATTGGCGTATTCCCTCTAATCGTACTCCCAATGGTGTATCCAGGGTCATTACACCACAATAATACTATATCTCCAACCCAAGACTTTCATTGATAGATAAAGAGATGACGGAGTTTGAAGCAACTATATCAAATAAAGTAGAAACCATAGTGGGGGCCACTAGAATAGTACCTTATACTGTAGATTGTCTTGTAGCTTGATCCTAGGGTATTTGATGTTGTGTATGAAACTAGCCTGATCCATAGCCCTATAAAATAGTTGGACTACCCTGATAAATGCCACTCTATTGGTGTTCTTGATAATCTGAAGTCTAGCTACTGTGGCCATGACCACCTCCTCATCCAGTCTTTCCAGTGCTACTCCAGCTCCTCACCTAAAGAAACGTAAAAGAACCTTCCCCTGAAGGTGGAGCTGTTGCAGATACTCGTCCACTAGAAGTAGATGGAAAGGTCTAACAAAATCTCTAAAGGTGACCCATATGACCACAATCCCAACACTCCAAAGGGTCTCTGTCACACTAAGAATCCAGATACCCCTTTCGTTAACACTGATGAAACACCATAGAGCTACCATCATGGGTACTCTGGATGCCACTACCCTGATGAGAAACCTTGAGGGATCAATTTCTGCTATCAGAAGAAATACTATCCTACTTTAGCACTTATCCTCTATACTTGATATTATCACCATCCCTTAGGTTGATCTTAGTGATAAGAGCCCGATTTACTATTTCAGAGAATGTAGGTATGTGAAAGACATTCACCTAAGTATATATAGCATACTCTATCCCATCTTCAAAGCGTCTAGCACACGAAATCTTGTAAATGGATAGAAGTGGTGTGAAACACTGTAACTCAATGAAACATGATGAATACTCCATAACTAAAATATATCCCTAGTATATTTGAATGAACTCTCTAGCTCAATCATATATCAGCATCTGAGGAAAAAATTACTCATAGAAGATAGTATGGAATTTAGCCCATACCATGCCCTGATGGAGACCAGCTTGGGTAATTACATCCCACCAAACACTTGGCTGAACCACACAATATATAGGTATCGAGTTTGAAACTCCACTCTAGAGGCGTCTCTAGATGCTCAAAGATGGAAAGAGTGTCCTCCATCCAAGACTAAATAGCTCGTGGACCACCATTACTTGATAAGGTAGGAGGATGCTATTGCTGGAACTCATGAGTCCGATCATCCATCATAGGTGAAGGTTATAGAGCACCTTGAATAGCTTTTATTAGTCATAGAAAACTATCATGAAGATGAGAGTTAGTGCCCATATTAGGTATAATGGATGGTTCCTCATGTATCACTCCTAGAGATAAGACGAGCATATCAAGGCCCACTATGTCTGGATCATGGTCATCTCCACCTTCCTAGAGCATGACACAAGGGCATCATAGTGTAATTGGTCTAAAAATTCCAATCATACACCACAAAAAAATATTTAGCAGATAGATAACAACACTAGTGAAATATAAATGAAAGGAAAAGGGATCACTACCCATTTTATACTACCCAAACTACCTTCTTAGACTAATAAGTATTGGTAAGTTCTCAATTATAAATTACATAGGTTCCTATAGATAAAGGGTCAATAACACCTTGCCTCTTCATTCACTAACAACTTTTTATTTCATGTGTAAACTTTCATGTTTACAGTTTGCATTTTATCATTTCTATATACCAAGGTTTGTATAGAATGGATCACCATTACCAATTAATCAGATACCATACACCTTATCACTAAAAATGACACCCATTTAATTTAATTTTAGTGGCTCGATTTGGTAAATTACCCATTACAACCCATGAGTGCCCATACACCTCATGAATTAAAACTAGTAATCAATCATCCACAACAAAAAAGCATCAATAATATATATATATATATATAAATATAACAAGGATTATTCAATAGTCACTGTCATATCAAGAAAATGCAAGTAGTGAAATGCACCTATATGTCCTGCTAATATTAATGGCATGTGAATTCTAGGTGCCTATGATGATGCATGTAACAATGATCCTTGACCTCATATCATTGGGCCAAGGATAAAATAAATTCTTTAATCAGGGTAATAATAATAACCACAACACAACATGTTCATTACCCAAAAGTTAAATGATATCAAATTTAATAGTAAAAAGAAGAAAAAAATATAATTTAGGAAACTCATCTTTTACCCTGAACATGGGTTAGCTATGCCCAAGAACGTCTTATGAACAAGTTCCATAGCATTAATAATCTCTAATATATTTTCTCCAAATAGAAAAGTAGGAAAGTAACTAATTTGATACCACTTTGTAACATCCTAGACCCAAATGCCACTCAGAGGTTCCCCAAGCCCGGTTGGCCACACAACCTTAAGAACATCTCCCCAAACACAAGAGGCTTTCGAATACCAGTGAGGGTCTGAGAGGAATATTTGGGGAGACTATGCCCTCATTACTAGAGTGTATCATAGTGAATAAATATAATATAACATGAGTAAAGTAGTGGAATCAATGTAATAAACATAATCCACAATAGAAGCAGACTGAAGATATAAATAACTGAACAACTAGTAAACATATACAAGAGCTGATGATGATATATTTCATGTATCTATAAATCTGGAAAACATGGATACAAAGTATCAGATCATTCATGATATACAAAGTAGAAAAAAGGAATCCAAAAACTACCCAAGTATCCCAAGCTCCAGCTTAGTCATTTGTTACTAGCTCCGTCATAATGAAAGCAAGAAATCAAGTTTCCGAAGAAGTACACTTCCCTTTGTCATCACATGCATAAATGTTGTCTTATAGGGCAACAATGGAACCTGGATAGTGTGTGATATAAATCTCATTAGGCCACGACCAATGATGTCTATAACATCCTGTCTGTGTAATATAAACTAAAACAGTGTGCAAGCATGCTTATATAAAAGTAAATAATCATAAAAAAATAAATACCCAAGTACCTGCTTCGTCCCTTGATTGGTTTCTGGACATGTATCTAGGTCATTTATTAATTAACTTCTAGTTTATATAATTAATTCACATGAGGCATAACCATCATTGAAATCCAGATATGACATTGTAATGAAGTATCCAAGATATAGCAAGGCATCCAGATGATATTAATAATGAAGAGGTTCCAAGGTAATAACTAGGGAAACCCGGACCTCAAGGGACAATCCAAATAAGGTAGTAATGGTATCTTGACTATGGGGGGGGGGGGGGTAAGGAGTGTAATCCAAGGATGTGTCATACAAGTAATTCCACAATGATGATTCTAACCGAGTCTAAGGAAATCAACCAAGGTAAAATGGGATAAGTAATGACCAACCCAAGGGTGTAACCTAGTCACCTCTTGTCCATAGAAGGCATGCTAGATCCAAGGATTGTATCCAAGGCATTATTTAATAGTAAATGAGGGATCCTTTTGTTTCATACCAAGCATACACTAATAGACAAAGATCAGGTTCCAAGGTGGGTCTCACCCTTGGAAATCAACATCTCTAAATCGGAATGGTATCCATGAGTGATCAAGGAATTCCCTTGTGAATCCAAGGTGATCTCAAGTCTGACCACTGCTATAGTAATGTCAAGGTCCATATACAATAGGGAACTTATAATCAATCCATTTAATAAATTAGGCCATGTAATACTCATGCATCTTGATAATTCATTTGTTCTGAGCCCATAGACATTCATTAGTGTGACAACACTAACTTGGCATACAACCATTTAATTAATTCATATATGTCATAATCATTTAATAGGGTTCACTCTGCTACTAATCCATTAGACATGGAAAGGCGTGCTACAGATGTGAAACCAATCTATTCAATTATATTAAATCCGGATAATTCGTACATATAATATACTTTTCAATTTTATTTAAGATTGATTTTTTAGTTTGAAGCACTTACCGTAGGTGGGTCAAGTGATAAGCATACATGTGCTAGAAATTTTCAATTAATTTATTTAATCAAACACTTACCTTTATCAAGGTTAAGTCAAGGAACACCCAAACACTGACACATATAAACATTAAAGGATACTAAAAGCATAATATAGAAAAAACCCTACTCAGGGTGGTCGACATTTTGGACATAGAAAAAAATGATGGATAAAATATTTAACAAGTGTCTTAGAACATGGTTTTAATGACTATAAGAAAGACACATTAATTAAACAGGCGACACCCGATCAAATCAGTGCACACAAACAAAAATTTATAAAACAAAAAAACTTGAGGGATGAGTTATAGGCCACATAACTCATACTCATATGCATCTCCTCATCCAGTATCAGCTTATAATTTGGAATGGATTGGAAGAGATACGAAGAAGAGATCAATGCCCTAAAAATAAGGCATATGATGCTATATCTAAATAGTGTATTCAATAGAAATAATAATGAATAATGGATGAAAAGGAATTAAGATCCTACCAGCGTAGATCCAATAAGATGAATAGAATATTGATCAGAATTCATATGGATGAGTTCTCTCAATTCCTAGGTTAGGCCTTCAAAGAGAGAAAATAAGAGAAATTGGAGGGGGATGTCCACTAGAATGAAAATGATAGGAATGAGGGTGTTTAATTAGATAATTTAAATTCATTTTCATAAATTCACCCAAAATTGGGCATCACATTATTTGGTTGCACGGTTGGCCAAACCATGCGCTAACCATGCGTCTCCTACTGTAAGAAAGGGCCATTTCACATGGTCAGGGAAACAACCTACCAATCATGAAAAGAATCTCTGTAACATGTCTGCAGTTTTTTGCACATCCGTGCGACCCATGGAACATGGTTAGGGAAGTTCGTACACCCCATATCACCCCACTATCAAGACTTGAATGGTTAGAACTAACTGTGTGGACTACCCCCATAGTTTCTACTAACAACGTGATAGGCCTTTTTCACCCCAAAAACTGGGTTCTAGGCTCCGAACCAGCCCTTGACACCACCGAGAAACCTGCATACTCATTAGGCATCCGTATTAGGTCCAAAATAAATAATTAGACCGAAATTTAAAGGATCCATACTTGAGTGAAAAACTAGGTTCTTACAACCAACCTACATGGGTCAATAATTTTTCATTCAAATGTCTGCATTGCATTTCCAAACACCTAACTCACCTACAAGAATCAATTTAAAAAAATGGTACTTAAGCTATTAAAACTCAATCTAATGCTCATAAATACCAATGAGAAAATTAAGATGGTTCTTACCTGAGCCTATCTAACCCAAGACAAGATCACATCACCATCTCTTTTATCAACTGGCCTATGGTGCTCCCCACCATAGGTTCTAGATTTCAACAGCCAATTCTGAGTCATTGTATGACCACTATCATAATTTCATATTGAAGAAATAACTCAACATCATAATGAAACACTCAACATGACTAAAATATTTCAAATGAGAATGCTACCCTCAGTCCATGGTTAATTTAAATTTCCGAACTCCAATCGACCAAACTCAACCTGGTCGTGCAAGATTTTCCTTAAAAATCCATGAATAACCTTTAAACTACACCTATCTCATCCCAACGACATTATAAATGAGGTTACTTATTAAAAAAATCCAAATATTAGAAAAAACTCAAATAGAACTACCTATGGTCAATTACTTTTTTAAACACTTAGCTTCGATAACTAACACATCACCAAAACTAGATCCCAAAGTGTTTTACTCCAATTCATACCAAGATAGTTCCGAGTACGCACACCAAATCCCACAGCCGACTTCAGGTGATGTCTCCTGGATGAACCATTCCCTATTCAAGACTATCTTCATGCTATAACATATTCACACTCACATTCCAAATCTAGCATCCGCAGATCATTATAAGATACTCTAGACTTATTTTCCATACTCATATTTCACCCAAGTCTGTATTTGAATATGTAACTAGAATTTTATGAGAAATCTAGATAATTTTTTTATCATTTATCTAATGGAATCTGAAATCCCAAATAACTATCTCATGACCAATATCAAGGTTTCACGACCCTTCTCACATAAGGGTCACCCACCATTGGATGACATCCTACTCCCCAGCTTAGGACCATCTTTGTTGTCTCACTAATGAATCAAATTTTTGATTACCAAAGATCATGCTCAATCCCTCTCTAGAAATAATGACTGGCATGGATAAGAATCTACCCAATCCTAAGAATTAAAGAAAACATCACTGATCACCCATTCCCTCTTCCTGAGAATAGTTCCCAAGGAATTCACTAAGTTTCAAAATGTAACAAGGGTCACCACCCTCAAATGACCAATGGTGTACAACGCACCATCAAGATACCCTTAAACCACTCCTTGAGTGAAACTCTCAAAGAGTTTCTTTCCCAAACCAGAAAGAAGTTTAGATAAGTAGCTCAGCGTATGACTGATTCTCTCTTAGCGTACTCAGAATGATAGCAAGATATAGGGAATGATCATATCTCACTATTAGTACACAACAATTCCATTTGTAGGCATGTATAGATCTCCAGAGCCATGATCACACCAACCAGGATATACTTTCCTTAACTAACACTAGATACCACATCACTTGACAATGTGTGTCAAGGTCTAACTATGGGTCAATTATCTCATCACTCAGCCTGTTTCCAATATTTACCTCATCCTAGAAACTTCCTTTATTTACCCAAAGCTTTGGGTATCCATGCTCTTAAGCATCACTTCTTGAGAACCATCAGTCCTCAACACACACCTGGCTGCTCACCGACATTCAACTCTATATAATTACTACATATAACTAGTATGAACCATTCTTTCCACACACAGCTGGTGTACTTCCCGTATCACCTGATTTAGGACCTGACTCAGGCTCCTGTGAGTCTTCTATCAACAAGGTTGAGATGAACATGATACATGACATTCCAATTTTCTTTAACATGATAGGAGATCCTTTAGAAATACTCTTTAAAACCAATCATGTACTTGTGCCATGATTTATCTCACAACTTCCCATCACATGAAATCAACTTAGAAATTAAAGAATAAACTATAGAACCACTAGTCAACATGGCCAGACACCCAAACTGTCATACCCTTCAAATCCAATTCCAATATCTAGAACCCTAGGTGCTTCCTTGTAAACTACATACATCATCATTTCCATATTGTAAAATCCAAGAACTTCACATGCATTGGATTTGAAAAGATTATAAAAATAATATCACATCCTTAGAGGAAACATAAATTTTTCCCAACCTCTTTCATAGGTTTCCCTTGATCAAACCAAACACAGATAACCCACTAGGGTCTGAGTCAATGTTAAGGGAATTTAGGTCTCCCACCTATCCCTACTGATCAAGTCTCAAAATAGGACCACTATGTCTATCTATGTAGTCCTAAGAGCTCTCACACAAGAACCATATCCCGTATAAGTTCTTACATTTCATGACATCTTATGCACCTTTAAAATCTCTCTAAATAGGTAAAAATAATGGAAGTTAAATGGACCATCAAGCTACATGGTTCTTAATCTGCCAACAATGGAGTAACAAAACTACCTGCAAAGCATCGGCCTACCAGGACCTAATCCTTTTCAATAATCCTAATAGGGGGTTCTCCCTAGAGGGTTACAACGTCCACATAAAAAGGATAATGATATGAAACTCACTAGGTATCCGAATAATATAATACCCCCTCAAGGTTCAACTTACCATAAAATAACCCATCTACCTTGGGGTGTCATTTTATTAACTAAGATTCATACCTATAACAAATAGTTAGACATATAACACTTACCATTCTTAGAAACACGACTCAATATTCTACCATTTTACCATTTATAAGGGCCTAACACAATATAATAACCCCTCATTTAAGAATAAATCATCAAAATTTAAAATATAGTCATGACTAAAAGGTAACTAGGATATACCATCGAACCATTAGGTTAAAGCAACAATAGGAAAGAATCCAAATAAGACCTACAATCAACACTCATGTGACCATTCAATGTGCCTATCAAGGAAATTTTAAAGCTAACCCTTTCATGAGGGTTATTCAATATAAACATAACCAATGGTTTTTTATTCATCCACTTTCATCAATTAACATTTATTACAATATTTTAATCATCTCACATACAATGGATATGAAGTACCGTTTTTTAAAGAAAACTATACTAAGCATTTTATTTAGCGGGATCCATGAAACATTAGGAAAATTATATCATAATTAACCTTTTAACCATTTATTTATAAAGTTCTCACAACTAGGATATGTTAAAGAAAAGTTTAATCATAAGATATAGAGGAAAAAATCCTTTAGGCTGTAATTGGAATTTTAATTAACTAAAGCCTCATATCAATAAAGCTCAAAAGTATATAACAAGTCTTAATCTACTTAAGGAAACTGGTCAATTAATATTCCATTATACATTTATACATAACACCATATAAGTGGATATTAAAATTTATAAATAACAATCCCTATATATATTATAAAAATACTCCCATGGGGTTAATTACCAAGGCATAAAGGAAGTAAATGTGATTTACGTGGGTCCATTCAAGCCATACAGGGTTCAGTTATATGGGTAGCCATTCCCAATTTATAGATTCAACAATATATAAATTATAATTTGGAATCCCATTTAAATTCTACCCATTATACTTAAATTTATCAATATTTTAAAATTTAAAACATCCTTAATGTGTTTATCTCATAGGCATGCAACACTAAACTTACCTACAAGGGACGAGTAAATAAAACATTGATTCATCTATATGATTTCTCATTCCAAAGACTTTATATATATTGTTATTGACACCCATTTAACTAAAATCCATAATTAGTAACTATTATTTATTTAAAACTTACCAATTTTCCTTGTAATTTAATTTTTTCCTTCACGAATCAAAATCTAACAACACTTTTATTTATACAACGATCCAGTTAGATAAATTACCATTCCCAAGTTATAAAGTTACTTGCATTTATAAATTACAATTGACATTCATGTAACTACAACCAAGTTTTCACCTTTCATCATAGAGTATAATAAGTCCATATATGATGGTTCGATCATATGGGATACCCTTCCCAATTTATAAAGGCATATGCACTTTATAAATTGCTATTGAAACCCATTTAATCACAACCACCATTGTTTTAGCCCATGAAACCAATGGTACATGTCTCAAACATTTCATAATTGGTTAATTAAGGTTCCACCATCAAGATATATAGGAAAACACCATTTAGGTTGATGCACACACGTTAATAAAAAATCATATATCATAACCATAACAAGGAATGCTATAAAAAAGAAAGGAATATAGGCATGTAAGAAGGAAATAAAAAAATAATAGTATAAAAAAATCATTCTAAATAAGTACCTAATAATAGTACACATATAATCATGACACATAATCACACAAGCATGGTATACAAATGAGCATGTGAATGACATGTGAATCCTATGTTCCTAAAATGATGCATGAACACACCCCTTATATTTCTTTACATGACCAAGAGGTATATCCCATAAATACATAAATAAATAACCAACTAAAGCATTAAAATCATACAAGGTGAAATAACAATCAACTGTAATGCTTACAAATCAGGAACAATGATCCCATTCCCAAGAACTTGATATTTTCCCCATTCTTGGGTATGATAGACCCAAATATGAGCTATTTACCAAGGCCCTAAACATTCCTAGTATCCTATTTACCTAACCAAAATATTTAGACAAGGAAAAGGAAGCATTTATTCCACCTATATCATCCTGGTTTTGATTCACTGATAATTAACTAAACTAGAGCCCCACCTGGCCTCAAGCACGCCTCCCCGCATGCCAGAGGCTTCCGACTAGAAGTGAGGGTCTAATGATGGTATGGTAGAGATACTATACCCTTTGGATCAGTATTAAAAATATCGGAATCATAATAAAATAAAATGTAGAGTAGTAGAATATAATAATAACTGAAAATTAATAATAAACATCTATACATGAACATGTCGAGTCATAGATACAAGAAAACAATGCACGAATAATAACACAACAATCTTGGATAGAATGGAATAAATAAATAAATAATAATATACTCTAACTCTATAAGTAAGCTTAAGTACATTAAAAAATTCTACTCCCAATATTCCCTATCCAGTCCTAGTCCATAATGGAAAACAGAATAGAGCACATTCTAGTTCCTAAACAGCAACCAGGAGATCTATCCGGGTGCCAATCGGTGGCCCGAAAAGGGTGTGAAATAAACTTAGTAGGACACCACCAATGGTGTCTAATAAAATCTAGTCTGTGAGTATAAAATAAATAAGTGTTCAAGTATAATAAATTAAGTAGTAAATAATAAATTTAATCAAGTCATTTTAGTTTCCTTAAAATACACTTGGCCGACCATACCTACTTTGGCCTAAGCTGGAATGTCTCTAAATATTTTACATCATGTATATATATATGAATATATGAAAATATAAATATGAATAGATATACATGAACTGGTGAGGATCCAATTCTTAATACCAATGCATCAACATAATAATAATAATAACATAATAAGGGTCACATATTTTATTAAGGGGTATAAGCCCAAGAATCTGAACATGGGATATAGAGCTCCGTACATGAAAATCCAAATCAAAGATGTGAATCACCATATAAAACATCCTAATAATATATGTGAATCATCATTCCCAACATCCTAATCAAGGGGAATGTAACATCATGTCCAACAACCTGAAATGATATGAAATTCCATATCCAAAATCCTAGACCAAGGGGGTGTGAAGTATCCTATCCAATAACCCTAACTAGGGTATCTTAGTAATAATCTAGTACAAGGTAATCTAACTTACCCTATGATCTAATAACTGAGGAATTATATAAATAGTATCCTAGGTATTGATCAAGGAACAATGTATCTTTATTTTCATATTGGATTGAATATTTAAATACAGACCATGTGAATAAGGTGCCATTATCAAATCAAACTATGAAATTAGACCATGTCATTTGTAGATAGAAAATAAGGCCATGGGAAGTAACCATGCCATAACATAATTCAAGTAAAAGGAATAAAATCCATTCTATATCAAATTTAAAACATACCTTATTATTTAATTTGATAAGTGCCAAAGTCTGAGTGACATAGCCAAGCCATTCACATTCCATTAATTTCTTTTAAACAAGTCAATCACATTTCAAGTATCTCCATTTAATTTAATTGATAAGAAAACACACCTTAAAGGTTTTTTTGTTATAAAAGAAGAAGTATGGTTGTCATACAATTTCATTTAATTCAACATAATCATCTCTTTTATGAGGAATAATTCAACACACCTCAAAAGGTGGTTTTATCCATATGCATATCATTATAGTTATAAGCATATGAAGCAATACATCCCAAGGGGCGATTTTGGTTGGGTAACCAACCTCTAATGATGGGTAGGGGGCTCTAGAAAAACCCATGTAAGTTGATAACCATTTATTTAAACTTATTTAATATTTAGGAGGTGATGTTCATAGAATATGGTGCATGACACAACATCATATTTTATAAATGATAAAATTTTAAGGGAAAGGAAGATAAACCACCTAACTCATGCTTATGATGATTCAATCATCTATTATTGGTCTTTGATTTGAGCTAAAACAAGAGAAATTGAAATAATAGAAAAATTCCCTAAAAATAGTTCATATGAGCTCACATGGAAATATCATGAGATAAAGAAATATAAATAGAGAAAGGAAAGAATAGGAATCATAGACTAAACGAGGGAGATCAAACATGACCAATGATGCATTGATTCTGAGTCTGAATAATGGATATCCATGGAAGAATATATGGAGGCCGAAGGAGGATCTAGAGTGGCTTCCAAACAAGGGAGAAAATTCATAAAGAAGAGAGGAGGGAAGGATAAAGGTGGTTTGGGAAAATAGTAATTTCCATCCCTTTAAAGAGCTGCACAGTTTGGATACATGGTTTGGAAAACTGAGTGCCAACTGTGTGGTACCACTATCCAAGCACACCAAGTCTCACGGTTTTCCTCACATGGTTTAACAATAGTGTGCCAACCATACAATTCTACTATCCAAATCACCAACCACCTTGCATGGTTATAGTACATGATTAAACCAACCATGCACTAACCATGTGTGGTCCTTCTTTACACCCACACGAAGTCACACAATTTCCCCTGGTCACCAAAAAATTTAAAAAAACCATGCCCCTATACAAACATTCCATAAATTTTGGGCTGTATGGTTATCAGTGACCATGCACCAACCGTGTGCCCCTGTCTGTTTCTCCATAAACCATGTTTTCGGTGTCTGATGCTTACAAAACTCATATGAATTCCCAAGACACCACCTAATACTTAAAACCTATATAAAATCAAAACTTTTAAGTTTTCAAATTCTTAGAATTATATTTTTGGAAATCAGATTAATATTTAGCCTATCTACCAAACAAAAAGATCAAATTCCTTTGAAAATTTCAACTAGTCCAAAACATGAGACATAACAAAGTTTTCCAGAAGTTACAATCTCTAATCAAATAAGAGTAATCAAAGTAATTAATGAAATAGAAATTAAAATATCATAAGTTAAAAAAACTAAAAATAGATACAAACTAATCATAATCTAACATAATATAATGGAAACAAAACACAGATTATCAGATAAAAATCCAAATACCCCTTTAAAGGGCATTATTACCAATAGTTAAAATTTATAGGAACTCTTAATTTTATCCCAATATAGAAGTTGGTCTAGTAAACATAACCAATGTATAAAATCTATTTACAAGTAACTTATTCAACAAACCCATCATAAGATACAAGTTCCACACAAGAAGCTTATTTTACAAACCCATTGATAGCATGCATCTCTACCCCTGATCTCCTATTATATCAACATGATTAGTAACAAGTCTAACAACCTAGAATTCATCGAGATTCACATTTCTAAAGCAATCAAGTTCCTATCCTTAAATCCTCATTGATCTCAAAGGATAAAAACAATGATTATAATAATTAAAACTTACAGATTTTATAATAATAACCTTACAAAAGAAACTCAAAGTAAAAAAAATAAAAAACAATACAATAAAAACTCTCAAAATAATTAATGTAATACATAGTAAATTGATAGAAATAATTCTAGCATATACCATACCTTAAATCCTCAGTCCAATTTATAGGAATCATCATAGAAAAATCCATCGTTAACATCTCAGGTCTTTGAGTTTAGTTATAAAAACATATAAATTATCTTTATCTTCCATTAAAATGTTTTGTGTGACTACTCCATGTTTTAGAAATTAAAATACTTTTATTCATCTCATCAAAACATGGAGAATTAGAAATTAATTCTGCATAAAAATTGAACTTGAAAAAAATCATGTTAGATTAAATTTAGTAAAATGAAGTGTATAGTGATTTAAAAAAAAGGATAGAAATAGGTCATTTGACTCAATAATCTCATCTTTTTTATAATCACAAGACACAAAGGGAAAAGTAATTTTAGTTGGAACAAAAAAAGGAGACTCCCTATAACTTCTGATGAAGCTCCCACAAAGTATAAAATCCATGAAAAATTTTATTCTATACCTTTAAAACATAACTTTGGAAAAACACAATAGTAAAAAAATATTCCCATTAAATAAAGAAAACTTATCATTTCTTTAATTTATACTCTTTGTGATTTTTTAAAATAGAAACAAATAAGAGAAAAAAAGTAAGAAACATGAAAGTTAAGAAAAAAGCATGAAGGTTAGAACAAGTAGGATCAAACAAAACCTATAAAATAAAAAAATCATGTAAATTCTATTCAAATTAATATCCCATGATATATGTAATGAATTTTTTGAAATGCTCCTTCAATTCAATTAAAATTTCCTTTACTTTTCAAATATTTATCCCCAAAAAACTTTATTCTATTTTTCAAATACTTCAAATTTGAAGGGTCTCAAAAATTCATAACTTTCTACCCCTTAAAAAATATATAAAAACACAAAACCTTTCTCCATATTTAGGATTAAAAAAAGAAAGAAAAGAAAAAAAATCAAGTGAAAAACTAAAGAGTTTAGTGAAAGGAAAATAATACCTTTTTAGAAGTTATATTCTAATACTTACAAATGATATTCATCAGATGAATATTTTTCTATAAGTTTTATTGAAAAACATAATCTTAACTTATATAGAGTATCTTAGAAAAAAATATAATCTTTATGAAAAAGAGTTAGTAGAAAATTATTTTTCTTCAATAGTCAATTAGAGAATAATATGAAAGATAATTAAATACAAGAGTAAAAAATCATATGTAAAATTATAATTTTCAAATAATATTTCATATGTAAGAGTGACTTTTATAAAACATAAAAGTAAACTTAATAAAATGTAATAATAAACTTAAAAACATTAATAACATGTTGAAATAAATTTAAACAACATAGGAAATTTTTATAAGATAAATATATTTGAGAAAAATGATCCTTATGGAAGATAACTAATGTTAAGTTCACCAAGCACAATAATTCTATAAGATGTAGTTTTGTAAGATATTCAAAAACATCATCTAACTTTTTTTCAAAATTCACCCAAAAAAATATAAACTAATAGCATAAAGAGCTAGTAGAGTTCTATATAAATAAGGAATACATTCACCCTTTATTGAGGTTTTTTTCAATTTTAGTAAAGTGTAAAATAAGAATATAAAATAATTATAACATTTCAATCATCATAAATATTTTTTTTTTAATGTATTCAAATGTCTTAGACTATGAAGGTTTAGTAAAAATATCAGCAACATGATTTTTTGTTTTAATAAATTCAAGAATAATATCTCATTTTTATATTTAGTCTCAAAGTAAGGGGTGTCTTATGTCTACATGTTTATCTCATGAATGATTTAATGGGTTCTTTGAAAATTAAATAACACTCATGGTATGAAAAATAATTTTAGTTTGAGTAAAACTCACCAAAAAATTAGTGAGTGTATGTTTCAACCCCATAAATCGATCACAAAAACTTATAGCCACCACATATTCTAATTCAATAGTGAAAAGTGAAATTGAATGTTTCTTCTTGTTGGACCCAAATATTAAAGATTCACCAAGATAATGAAAATTTATAGAAGTACTCTTCTGATCCATTTTACAACCTCTGAAATAAGCATCAAAATAATAATTATCTAAAAACTTATATCCATAGGAATAAAATAGTCCAAATTTTAATGTTAATTTAAAATAATGAAAGATATATTTAACTTCCCTAAGATGAGACTATTTCATATTTTTATGGAATCTTACACATAATACAATTGAGTACATGATGTCTGGTTTACTATCTTTCAAGTAAAGTAAGATTCCTATAAAAACTATAAATAATTTTTGATCAACTAATTTCTTGGATTCATCAATATTTTGTTTACAGGTGGTACTTACTAGAAAAATAATATTTGAATCATTATTAAAACCAAAATTATTAAGTAAATCTTTAATATACTTATATTTAGTTATGATAGTTCCTTCCAAAATTTTAGTTATTTAGAAGCCAAGAAAATTGTTATGTTCACCCATCATACTTATCTCAAATTAACTTTTTATAAGTTCTAAAAAACTACCAGTAAGAGTTTTTTCAGGTTGAATAGAAAAAATTTTCATCAAAATATATTTTTATCAGTAATGGTATCATTAAAAACTTTATTGATAAAAATATTTGGATTTGATTTTCCTTTAACAATATCATTTTTAAGTAAGATTTGGATAATTTATAATGAAAAGCTCTCAGGTCTTGTTTAATTCTATAAAGAACTTTTGTAGGTCTACAAACATGTTTCTTAATATTAATATTTTCAAAACCAAGAGGCTGTTCAACATAAAATTCTTCCTGAACATAATGTTTAAGGAATTTACTCTTTACATCCATTTGAAATAGAGAAAATTTCAGACGAGTTGATAAGGATAATAGAATATAGATGGATTAAAATTTAGCTACCAGAGAAAATTTTTCTCCATAATCTATGATATCTTCATGATTATAAACCTTAGTAACAATCCTAACCTTATTCTAAATTTTTTTTCCTTTCACATCACACTTAATTTGGAAGACCCATTTGACTCTAATAACCATAAGTTCTATGGGTCATTTAACCAATGTACAAAACTTGTTACAGTCAAATTGATTAACCTATTTTTGCATAGAAATTCTCAAAATCTTATCACCCAAGGTATCATCTTCCATTTTAGGTTCAAATTGAGATAATAATGTAATATTCTCACATTCATTTAGAAAATAAATTCTAGACTAACCGTCTTATTTTTACTACCAATGATATTAGAATTAAGATGATTCCTTGAGATCTTTTTGTTTCTAGGTAAAAATGATGGTCGTTACTCATCTAATAGATGATTATATTCCATTATAATATATTTTTATATGGTAAATTCTGATGTATTTGGTTTAAATTCCATAAGTAAATCATAAGGGGTTTCAAAAATATAATCTATATTACTTTAATAATCCATATGTTTTCACTTTGTATAAGTATCGACCTCATAAAAATTAATATTTAACATTTCTTTAATGGTATGTGTTCATTTATAAAAAATACAATAAGACTTAATTGTATTAGATTAACTAAGAAAAATACCTTTATAAGAATTTAGATCAAATTTTTGTAAATTATATTTAGTATTCAAGATGAGAACTATAAATTTGAAAACAAATAAGTAACTAAGGTTTTTTTATTTCATCCCATAATTAGTAATGTGTTTTATGTAAAACTAGGAAAATTAAAAATCAATTCATAGTGTAATAGGAAGTAATAATGGCATCAACCCAAAAAATTTTAGCAAGACAATATTAAAAAAATTTAGTCTAAAACACCTTACTAAACTACACCATTCTTTTTTTGAGTTCTTGGTGTTGATAAATTATGTGTAATGATTTTTTCCCTACAAAAAGTTTCAAAAGTATAATTTATAAAATCAACACCATGATCACTATGGATTGTGAAAATAGGTAGGTTTTTTAGATTTCGAACATGAATAAAAAACTTTTAAAATATGATTATAATTTATATTTAAGAGTAAGAAATTAAACCCAAGTATATCTAGTGAAATCATAAACTAAAATATACACATAGTATTTTGTTTTGATAATCCCAGTTTGTGTAGTCTCAAAAAAGTATGTGTGCAGTAACTGTAGAGCTCCAAAAGCTGGGACTTAAACAATAGATCTATATCTCTACTTTCATTGATTACTATATTGGAAAGGATCATAGACTCAAGAATAATTGAACTTATGTAATAGAAGTTATTTCACAAGTACTCTCCTAGAAATTTTAGCTAAGGTTTGAACATTTTAGTGTCATAACCTCTAATGCCAATGAAAATAATTATCCTCAACTACACTGAGATATGGTAAGTTATGATAGGATAGGTCCTCTAGGTTGAAAGTGTAATCATGATCACACCTCTATGAAAATAAAACATAAAATCCTTTTTAAATAATGATGCTACATTTTTATTTCCCAAATTTCATAGAGTAACCATCATCATATAATTGAAATATACTAATAAGGTTGTTCTTAAGTCCTAAAACATAAATAAAATTCAAAATTAAAGTCGTATTGAGAAAAGATACATCACTCGTACCAATAATTATCCCCTATATATTGTCACCAAAAGTAACATGTCAACCCTGTACTTTTTGAAAGTTCTGGAAGTTGTACCTTTTTCCAATCATATACTAAGAACAACCATTATCCATGTACCAAGTATTCTATCCACTGGTACCCAGGATTTCCTCCCGAGAAAAATTTAATTAAAATATTGGTAACCAAATCTATTTGGGTCCAGGAATGTTAGAAAATAAAACTTTTAGAACCAACAACTGTCTAACCCTATGGTGTTGAAGAACTACCCATTATTTTGAAATATAATACCTATAAGTTATGAATAATTTAAAACTATTCAAGGAAAATTGATTCTTCCAGTAACCTCCTCTATAATATTTAGTACAAAAAGGTTCACTTTTTTCAATGAAAATTTTACACTATAAATGTGAATGTTTAGAAGTAAAAACAATTCTAGAATATATATGAGAAGGTTTAAACTATCTAAAAATATTTTCATAATTATACTTACTAGAAGTAAAATTATAAATAATGGTTTTAAGACCTTAAAGTTTAGAATTTATCTCAAAAACTAAGTTCTGATCATCATGATTTGAAATAAAAATAGATTCAGCATCTAACCCAAAAGTAAGTTTATAAATTATGTCATTAACTTTTTCAAGATCTTCCTTAGTCTAATCATAGTACTTATTCAATTTTTTTTCTCCAATATAGTTATAGACCTATCCATATTTTCAAATGATGGATTATCATATCTTTCATCCCAAGAAAAAAAAACCGGGATCTAAAGATAAATTCATAAGGGTTTCAGGATTTACCTTTCCCATGAATAAAATTTCATTATGCAGAGACTTATCATAAAACTTGGTTATACTTAAAATTATATTTATAGATTTTGATATACTATCAAAAGTAAACTAGGATTCACTAGCATTCCAGGTTTCCATATCCTTCAACACCTTTTTCCTTTTCACTTTTAAAGTTATTCTAAAATCTTTACCTTCTTCTTTAATTTTGGTCAGTCCAGTCCAATATGACCAGTTTTCTTACATTCATGGTAGATAACACCTATAAAATCCTTCTTATCATAGTTATACTTTATTTCCTTTTGATGATATTTCTAGAAGTCCCTATTTCCAAAGAACCAATTCATACACCTCCCAAATTGAGAATGATTTCCTTAGTTAACTTCCAAAAAACCACTATATAAATGATGTTTAGAATTTATCTTCTTAGAAGTACTAGGATTAGTAACATTAGCATCATAAGTTAATTCTCCATAAATTGAATAAAATAGGA
The DNA here is from genome assembly GCA_963277665.1 of Viscum album. Taxonomy (NCBI): domain Eukaryota; kingdom Viridiplantae; phylum Streptophyta; class Magnoliopsida; order Santalales; family Viscaceae; genus Viscum; species Viscum album. The sequence continues at coordinate 371,287,358 of OY728146.1, forward strand.
CTCTATTTTTACTTCTCTTTCTCAGAATCCCTCTTCAACATATTCTTATATTTAATGAGAGTTCTAATATGATCATCTAAAGTAAGATTTGTGAGATGTTTCATAGTGTCTATAGTTAAATATTTAGATTCTCACTCTTTTATAAGTATATATATGGTCTTACCCACAAGTTATTTATTCATTATTTCTAATTTTCTAAGATATTTTATCCTATTAACTATAATTATAAAGAGCTGGTGCATTTTTGTAACCAATTCACCAAGTATAATATCAAATGGTTTATAGTTAGCTTAAAAATTATATCTTCTAATTTCTAAGACTTTTCATGTTAAAAAATCTATAATTTATAACATTCTTCAAATTCTATTAGAAGTCTCACATGAAGAAATATGAATATATATATTTGGTGTCATAGAATACAATAGTGTTATGAACTTTGTAATTAGATTTATATTCTAAATTTTTATCAGGGGTAAAAATAGATATTTCTTTCACTAGAATATTTTAATTATAGGTCATTATATTAAAAAAAATAAACTCTAGTATCAATAAAAAAATTCTTTATTTGACCTTTCCAATATTCATAGTTAGGTCAATTGAAAATAACATGATGTATTGGGTTCAAATTTTATAATGTTCAGATTGGTATTCAAAATATAAAAAAGAAATAGATCTTTCCTCATTCTATATATTATTTTATGGAATCTTGATATCAAATATATCATAAATTAAAAGAAAAGAGACAAGTTCTGATATCAAATGCATTGTATAAAAGATATTGTGTCAGGATATGATACCAAGTGCTGTCCTAGATAAAGTGAGAATGGAAGATTCAAGAATGTGGGTGAATTGAAGTCATAAAACCAACTTATAAATTTCACACTCAATAATGTATATTCTTTAGAAGTTACAACCTATGAATAGATCAAACTAATCGAAGTAAGTAACATAGTGTAAATTAAACTCTCAAAAGTTAAAAAAACAAAAATGAGATAAAAACCAATCATAATTTAAAAAAAATATAATTTAAATAAAAAATGGAGTATTGGATAACAATACAAATACTCCATTAAAGGATATTATTACTAATAGTTCTAATTAACAAGAAATATTCACTTTTATCCAAAAGAGGTTTGTGGTCCAGTAACCAAAACCAAGGTATGAAATCTCTACACTCGAAAATTTATCAACAAACTCATTAAAAGATACAAGTTCCACACCAAGAACTTCTATAAAAAACTCATCAGTGGAATGTAGATATACCCCTAATATCCTCTTTAATTATCATGATTGATAGTAATTTAAACACTCTGTACTTCTTATAACTTGATAGTATGAAAGATAGTAGGTTTCCATCCTTGAAACCTCTTTAATCTCGAAGGATTAGAAGAAAAAATTACAAAAATAAAAACATATATCTTTTAAAATAATAACTTCATAATAAAATCTCTAAGTAAATCACATAAGAAAACAATACAACTAAATCTCTCAAAGTAATTGAGATAATACACAATCACTTGATTGAAGTAATTCTAGTATCTACCATTCCTCAAAGACTTGGTCCTATTTACAAGCATCATCGTAAAAAATCCAATGGAAACATCCAAAATATTTGAGCGCATTTATAAAAACATCATAAGTATATTTATATTCTTTTGAAATGTTCAATTTTACAACTCCAAGTTACAAAAATTATACGACTCATGTTTAGCTCATCAGAATATAGAGAATCAAATATTAAGTTTTTATAAAAATTGAACATATAAAAAACGTCAAGTTTTATCAAATTAAGTATAATTAAGTGTATTATGATTTTAAAAAACAAGGGATATGAAAGAGGAAATTTGAATCAACAAATATGATGATGTTTAATTGAATATTTTTCTTACAATTCAATAGATTTATTAATTATGATTAAATTACATTGAGAATGAATGATGCATAAAATTTATATATATACGGGTTGGTCAAATTTATGTATAAGGGAAGAAATCCAACTTAATTGAGATAAATAATGAATGATATTTTTTTAAATATTTTTCTATAAAAAGATCATTCCTAATATTCCTTTAGTTACATTTGTATTATAAATAAAAATATATATTTATTTATGATTGTGTTATTATTTTTTGATCAAAACCATAATAACTACCAAAGAATCTTGTAACATTTATCTTATTAGAGAAATTCAATAAAATTGATATGGAATTAGTTATAAAATTTAAAAACATGTCACATAACTCAACACATTTTTTCATATAAAAATTCAATATAAATATAATATAATTAAATTAGAATCAATTGCATGTTTATCTATCAAAAAAGGAATACAATGTTAGAATTCATTTGATAACCAATAAAAAGATATAAACCTAGGGTCTAACATTTTTCTTTTTGAAATTGGTATCTTATAAACAAATGACTTTTTAATTTTGATTACTAGAATATAGATACATATATTATCACATAATGATTGTTTCTCTATATAAAATTAATGTGATAATATTCTTAGAGTATTTATCACATCAATAAGTTATAATAGTTCCTATATACAATGATAACATGAAAATATTCTTAAATATATATCCTACGGTATAGATAACATCTGTATAATGAGACATAAATGATTTTTGACTATCAGATTTGATGGGATTATAAGACATTGAGACTTCTTCTCATGAAGTTCATAATTGGTGATCTTTAAGAAGAGAGGTCATGATGAAAAACCAAATAATAAGAATTCCACATGTTTTATGTGTCATTGGATATTTCTATCTATGAATGTGTGTATTAGTCCTTATACTTGAGATTATTATTAATGTGTCTCATGAATCATGTACTTTTATGTATGGATGAAAACTATGATTACATATTCTCATGAAAAGGTATAATAGGTTAGGTAGATCATAAGTTATATGAAATTAATTAAATAATTCAAGAGAGGATTTGTACCTTCCATTTTAATGGAAGAAGAAATATCTGACCCTTTAACTAAAATAGCACTATCTGATTAAATCAATAGACATGGTTGTTTATAAAAAAGTTCATTTCATAAAGTCAAAGAAACATAAATTGAGTATCTGGGGTTATGAAACTAGTATGCATTCCATTTGATGATATATTGATAGAATAAGGGATTAAATTACATAGTAGCAATCGTAGGAAGGTTTTTATTATTGAAATATTAACTTACTTATCTATGCATGCATTGACATGTTGCTAGATGTTGATATTGGAATTTAGGTAATATCACCTAATGCCACTAGGAAAGAGGTCTAGAGGGACAAACACCAAGTGTATACAAAATCTCATTAAATTCTATTGAATTTAATACTAATAAAAAAAAAAATACTTTTTTTGGTTTCTAAAATAATAATTATTCAAGTAAATTTGATTTCATAAATTCAATCATGATATATTCAATCTTAGAATACATGAGTTGAAATTTATCACTTATTTAATATTCAAAAGGTAATAAATAAATAAATATTTATTCCCTAGTTTTTTGAATATACTTATATAAATATTTATTTATTTATGTGAATATTAAAATAAATAACTATTCATGATTTTAGTGATTATAATATTAATTAATTATTCATTTAATGGATAATATTTATTTTAATAAATATTTTATTATTGAAGGTTAAAGAAATTACAGAGAGGATTAATAGATCAAGTAAATAATCCGATGGAAATGATATATATATTTAATATCATTTTATTAAATGTTCATTTATTTGTTTAAGAAATGATATTTAATAAACACATCTCATAGAATCATTATTATTATTATTTGACATGTATATTGAATAAATAAATTCATAAAAGGTTGTTGTACAATTATCAATTTTTTAAACCCTTATAAGTATAAATTCCAAGTTATATCATTTTAGAGAGTGAGTTTTTTGTGTACAATGAAAGCCTCTCTAGAATTATCTCAAGCCCTAGATAGATTCTTCTAAAAAATTTAGAGATAATAAGATAACATATTTTTATGATAAATAAAAAATGATACGAGGAACATATGTCTACCACACTAGTACTCAATGATTCAAGTACATTACTTAGAGATTCATGGAGCATGGGTGGATACACTTAGAGGAATACTTGCTTGGATTATCCTCCACAAAGGTAACATGATGAGAGAAATATTAAAAATTAATCATGATGATCATCAAATTCAAGGTAATTTTAGTTTTAAATTAAATATAAATTAAATATTAAAGATCCTATCTAGAAGATTTTTAGGTTATGTTCATTAAGTTATTTAAACTTTATCTATTGAAGCCGATGAAAAAGAAAAATTAAGAACCCACCCAATGATTTAAAAACACCATGGAACCTTCAAGTGGTATAAAAGTGGTAAAATTATAATTTATAATTATTTATAATTTATTTGATCAATTTACTATTTTGGTTTGAAATTTTTTCATTTCCATATTTTCATTTTTGACCCAACAACCGAGATAACATTTTCATCCAAGTTTGTATGGTAAAAAACATACCAAAAACACACAAAGAATACTTGAAGATCCCATCATAAGGTTCCATGGTCATTAACATGGATACAAAGTCTGTAATGATAAATTAAATTCCATGTTACTGTGTTCAACTCACACAATAAGTGAGATACATAAATCTTAGTTCATTGTGTGTTTTGGTACACCTCATCATTATACTCCATTTATTGAATGTCAACAAAATATGTAGTTTAATAGGGACTACATGATGTTTATTTATTATACACATTATGTAAACCCACATAATTAAAAATTCGACATAATTCACAGTGAGTCATTTGGTAGGTATGAAATATCATTACACACCACGTATTGACTGCCAGCTGAGAAACATGGAAAGACACGAATTACATTGTATGTAGCTAGCATTTAGGTACTGTGTAACACATGTAAATCCCATAAAGGTACATGATGAGTGATTTTTGGTGTATCATGTAGGTCAACACATGGAATAATTAACATAATAAATTAACGACATAATGTGTAGAAGATTATATATGTTGTGTGATGGGCATCATTATACACTAGGTATACATTAATTAATTTTCCGTGTGCCATGTGGGTATACAAGATTAATAATTTCTAGCCATGAAAAATTTACAACTACATGATGTTTAAAATTAATTGTATATATCATGTCCTTCATGAAAATTTCCAGAATTACACAACATACATATTTATAGCATGTTTTGTGGCCATACATGCTGTGAAGACTATACAACTTGAACCAAGAAACTAAAAACCATGTATATTGCGACATTCCATACAAGAATAAATGTCGTGTTAGTACATAATACATGGAAAGGAAAGTACAAAACACGTGTCACATGATATTTCAAGTGGTATTACACACCATGTACGTATAAAATACTAGAAATGGATTTATTCTGATGAAGAATTCACCTGTCACATGGATTCCATAGTACACACCGTGTATTTAGATATTTTAAATAAAATAAAATTTATTTAATATATTTAAAATAAAAAATAATGGGACTCTAATGTATCATGGACTATTAGAACTAAATATTAAGATAAAGAATAAATAATTTTTTTTATATTAATTTATTAATTCTAGTAAATTTATCTTAATTAGAATGTGTTGAAATGAATGCTATAATTTCTAAATGAATAATTACTCCATGTTGTAATTGATCATGATATTTGAACAACCTGTGTATAAGTTATATTTATTTATTTAATTTAATTTGATTTTATGATTTTATGTAATTTTATTATTTAATTAAATATGATTATTTTTGTATCATACCTCCCTCATTTATTATATATGGAAATGTATGTCCAATGATTATTTTATGTGACCATAAACCCCTGGTTTCCCTTATATACATGTGAGTAAACATTTATAAATGATAGAGCTACTGACTAGAGGAGGAAATTCAGGACTTTAGTCAAGGTGAATCTAACCAAGGAGATACATAGAAGAATGGAGAAATGATTCAACTCAAGCCACATGTATGATCAATGAGTTCTTTTAACTAGGTAAAAGATTGGTTTATTACCACTTGATAATCAAAATAGTAAATAAAAACTCATGATCATATCACATATTTATTTTATTTTGTCTATGTATAGTTATTTATTTATTTATGTGAAACATGGTTAATTTATTTGTTTAATTAAATGAGATCACATAATGTAAATAAATTAATAATCATGATAAGATAAAATAAAATAAATTTTTTATGCATTTATTATTTTATCTAAGATGGTTAATTAATTATGTAAGTTCTATATAATATTAAAAAGCATGTAAAGAATAAAACAAATAATATTTATGTATATGTTAGAAAAAAATCCCCCAATAAAATATTTAGTTAAAAAAACATTCCATCACTTGAGTTAGAATAAAAAAATAGTTCAAAGTATTGGTATGAACCTCTTTAAGATACTTTAAATTATATAGAAGTTTTAATGAAAGTATTGGAATGATTTAACCAAGTTAGCATCAAGAGTATCTTCCCATGCATGACTTGTTGTAACTTGGAGGCAAGTGTTAAGGAAATATAAGTTTAGGGTTTTAGGATTGGGGAGTCTACTCAATAGATCATGGAACTGTGAGTTAATGAAATTGGTAAGAAAATTTTACCAAAATACCTTTGAATAATTTGATAAATCCTTTTTATTGGTTATTTGAATGGAAACATGGATCTTTACCACTATAATATCAAAGAAACTAGATATTTCAAATCCAAAAGTGAGGGTTGTTGGGATTTTATAAAATAGTGTGATACTAATTATATTAATCAATTATGTAATAACTGGTAATCAAGATAAATTACTAAAAATATTCTTTTTTTAGAAAAATAGAATATAAAACCATGGAATCACTGTGATCATTCCATTATAGAGATTTTGTTCTCATGAACACAAATTAACCAGAGTGGTACAAACAAATTTTCATTTTACTACTACAAAAAAAATCATTTTATATAATAGAACACTATATTCTTAATGAGATTACTTGAAGAGTGAGTGAGTGAAAGAATGATTCTTAAAGGGGGTCATGGAGCATGCATCATATTTTCATTACATCATGTTATCATCTATGTATAGAGAGATAAAGAATCAATATAAGGACATGGATGCATACACCATGATATCTCATATATAAGAACTATAAAAGGAGAAAGAGAGGAAAAATATAAATGAGATATTCACTACATTGTAAAACTATAAACCGGAAGACAAATACCTAAATAATGATCACATACTCAATATTTTAAAGTATAATGATCGATTAGTGAAGTTGGGATTCCATATAGATAAGAAATTATCAATAAAAATCATATTATCATCATTATCACTTAGATTATCCATATTAATTAAGAACTATAAATGAATATTATGGAGAATCCTCTTAAGAATCTTTTGACTATGATCTACTAAGTTGATAAGGATTAAAGAGAACATGGTTCTTTACCCCTTATGGTGAATGAAGTGAGGGAGAAGGTTAAAAAGTTTATGAAAAATTTAAATTAAATAGTTCATTTATGATATACATAAAATAAATAAAAGTTTTATAGGGAGATAAATGAACATGATTCTATTTTCTTCGTATACAGAAATAAAGGCCACGAGAAGAGGAATTACAATGAATTAAATAAGCAAACCAAAGATTCCACTTAAGGAATATTAATCATTGCAATTAATATTTCTAATTATATTTTTGGGTATTAAATACTATATGATATTCAAATACTTGTATACAAATATAAGAACTATGGAATATCAGAAATATTTCAAGAATCAATGTGAACCTTTATGTTTTTTATGGGACTTCACTCATACATTGGATTAAGAAGATTAGAAATTCAATATTTCCAAGTGGATTGATTCCTATAAAACTATTTTTTATATATATTTTTACAAGAAAATTTATCTTAGTATCCAATTTTAGACACAATGAGACATAAATTCATGTTATAAATGAATGATAGTGTTGTATAACATATTTAATTAATGGTTTAATAATACTTGAATCAAATGTGTCTAATATAGGTAATTAATGATGAGTATAAAATATATGAATCAAATAATAACTAGTTATGGAAATTTGATTCTTTTTCATGTAAAACTAAATGTAAATTTCAAGTATATACCTATAAGAGCGTATAGAATATTTGGAACTAAGACTCTTAGGTGTTTTGATATGATTACTTACAATGTTATAAAAAAAAACCTTTATAAATTAATGGTGTTATTGATAAAAGCCTTTAAAATTATTTTATCAAGACACATGTGAAATATTATAAGGATAATCTAGAGGTAAATCCATTTACTTCCTGATATTCCTTTAATAGATTTTAGGAATTTAATTGGAAGTAAAAAAATACACTTGGTAAAAGATAAAGAGTACCTTTAGGAAGGTGATTCAAAGAATATATTATCCAAGAATTAATTTATCATTTAAAATGTAGAGTGGATTTATTACTAAACAAACATTACCTAATACACATCATAGTTAGGATGTTAGTAAAATATGGATTGATGTTGAGTCTTATAACTATTTCAAGTCTTGCACTACTCCTTTCAAGACATTCTTTGAAAATTGTAGTGTTAAACACTTTACCATATTCCAACTATATTGAATAATGCAAATCATATAAGTAATAAAATTAATTAAATCCATTATATCACAAATTTAGGTATTTAGAAGTAATTTTTTTATTAAGTCATATTTTAATGATGAATTTTCATCAAACATAATGTTTATCTCAGTTTATTATCCTATAGGTTACAAAGGATATAACTATAATTAATATATAAACTATTAGTCAAGTGAATGTATATATTTATATAAAAGGGAAGACCATTTCTATTTGATATAGTGGGAGAAAGATAGAAATCATTGAAATAAAGGCTCCAAATACACATTTTTTGGAATAGAAACATAAAATCTATGAGACATAGTGGGATGAGTTTTTAAAAAGACAAATAATGCATTGGAAAGTCAAAACTAACTAGAAATGGTTTTATATTTACCAAGTTAGGTGATATATTATTCAATAATAATAATGAATACTTATCCTACAAGGAAGTATAAAATTGTGTTAGGATAAAATTGGTAAGTTGATCTGAACTCAGAAATGGATTCCATAAACCAAAATTCAATTATGTATTTTGGTGGTTTCTCCAGTTGATGTAAAAATGTTAAAAGCTATTATCAAAGAAACTAGACATGGATGGTAAAGTTGGTATCAATAAGGAGTAATTAGTTACTAAAGGTTTCAAGTGATTTCAATGTATAGACTATGATTAAACATTTTCACAAGTCAGCATGGTAAAATATATGATAATTATACTTGTCATAAAAACCTTTTATGATCATAAAATTTGAAAATTAGATGTCAAGACCACCTTACTAAATGGAAACCATGTGAAATATATCTATATGACACAACCAGAAGGTTTTTAGATACTAAAGAATGCAAATAAAGTATGAAAGTTCTAGAGATCCATTTATGGGTTGAAGCAATAATAATGACTGTGGAATATTTATTTTTATAAATCTGTAAGAGATTTTGGTTTCATTAATAATTAATGTGATCTCTATTTATATAATTTTTAGTGGGATAACCATAGTTTTCCAAGTATAATATGTTGATAACATATAAAAAAAGCTATCATCCATATAGTTAGTTAAGAATAAGCTTAAAATATATTTCTCCTAGAATGAATTGAAGTAGAAGAACAATTTATAGGGAAAAATATCTACTAAGATAGTTATATGAGGTTTCTTAGATCAATTCATACTACATACATTGACAAAGTATTGAATAATAAATATAGTAAAATCCAAGAGAAATTTTTTTCCAATGTCACATGGCATGAAATCTATCCAAGAAAAAACGTTAGGTGACATGAGGATATTATTATGATGAATATAATTCCATATGATTAAGATATTGAATATATCTTATATTATATGATATTTAAATAGATTATATATTGTTATACATAAATCATGGTGAAAAAATATAAAAAAAACAAAGATAAGTATATGAGTTTGTATTCATAACTATCTAATAGTATTTGAGAAAATATTAAGAAAATGTTCTTGGTACTTGGAGAATTGGGAATTATAGTTATCAAGGGGATACAAAACTAGTATTATTTCAGATGAATTTGATATTATATTTATTATTCATTTGAGGGATTAAAAATAGAAAACACATACACACTTAGGTAAACTAGTGGGACAGGAATCATCCCTACCAACTATGATTTAGTAGTACCCCACTAGGATACTTACTATAATATTCAGTAGCCCAAAGTCCCAATGGATCAATTCTTGTATCTAAGACACATTTAAAGGATGACTCAGAGGTCCATTAAAAATTTGATAATTGCAATCCCCTTGATTAAATGACTAGGATATCCTTACTTGACCCCTTGAATTTTAAGGATGGATTTTTGGGTGATCCTAAAGGTCTTTGTTTTTAGCACACATATGGCCCCTGACATAGGTCATCTGAGTCTGCTGTAATTTGGGATTACTATGCTTAATGGCGTCATCCCCCACTATCAGGTGGGTTAAACATTCTTATGTTTCATATTTATGGGGATTATCTACCCTACCTATGATGAAAAACTGACCAAATAATATCATCGAGGGTGTATCACCCCTACTGCGATCCCATGTTGTGAAGCCAGATCAAACAACCAAACTACCCATGATCATGACTGTCAATATCATCTGTGCATTAATGAATCCACTCTAACATACCTATGATAGTTTTGTGACATCATACCACCAAATACCATTGCCTCATATGTCTCTAGTTATTCAAGAGATAGACCGTCACACTTGAAATAACTAAATAGCCCGAAGGCCTTCATTTTTTTGATAATCCACATTTCAAGGGGTGAGGTAGAACCCTTACAAGGCTCTAAGGCTTAGATACAATTACATGACCCATAGGTCTTAGAGGAAAACACCCAAACAAGACAAATTGGAACTGCTCCTCCCTAGCACATCTCAAGATATCCCCACTCCACCTTTGTAAGGATGGTTGGCTAGCTGTCTTGTGTAGAGCTACATAGGTATGGTACTGATGGAAATACCATACCATTTCATTATTCCAAATCCCATTTAAATAGGATTAGTGGGGGTATAACCCTCACTTGATATAGTATAGAAGTTAGGTAAACCAGTTGACTCCCACCTTAACTAAAAAACATGTGTATAGGTTATGTTTAACTCTCAGTAAGAGTCCCCAACCAATCCTATAGAATGCCTCATATTCCCTAGATAGGAAATGGATTTGAATCACCCTATTTATAACATTAATAGAGTTTGAGTCTACCAAGACTCAAGCCTATTCCAGTTACCCTGGGTAGTAAATTGTTACCGACCAGGTGTACCAATCAATTGAAACCCTATCGGAAAAATATGTGTATGGTTATGATTGACACCTAGTAGGTGGCGCTGACCAAACCTAGAGTGTGGAACATATTCACCAAATATGAAATGACTTTGAATTTCCTTGTTCATAATTTGGGTAGTGTCTAAGTCTAGTGGGACTCGAGTCTACACAGATTCCCCCGAGCAGTGAATTGGAACCAACCAGGTGTACCACTTGACTAATTCCCCAAGGTAAAAGCGTGTGTAGGTTTATACTTAACAAATAATGGGACCCTATTCCAAAAAATATAGTGTATCACACATTCCATATCCAGTGGTGTTGATTTCTATGATGGATCAAAGACCACGTTCGTATACTTTGTTTTGAAGATCTCAATAAAATTGATATGGGTTTTATATAACTTGAAATGTTTTGGTTATATTTTTTATGTGAAGATTTAATTTTTACTTATAATTAACTAATGAATTATAAAAATATATATATTTACCATAACATACCAAAGTATTATGATGATTCTTATATTTAAACTTATTGGACAACACATATTGATGCTACATCCATCAGATGATGGCGAGTTTCATGTGATATAGTTGTAACTGAACATAAAGAACTTGGAATTTTACTTTTATAGTTTTTTTTATAGAATATGTATATAAATTTTACCCAAGGATTTAAGTAAGAATAGTATATGATAAAGAAACATCTATTAGAGCTCGTGATTCTGTTAAAGTCTATAAAAATTTATTACCTCAATCACTTCTAATTATTATTTTTCCTTTTATGAGTTTCTACTAAGAGATCCATATAGTGAGGTTTTAATTATAAATATATTAATATTTTCCATTAAATTAATTCTTTTTAGATCCTTTGAAATCAAGGAGCTTCTAGATGTGGAAGCTGGATTGTTTTATTAGCGTGATCAAGAGATTATATAGATAGGAAGATAGGTCCCTTTTGACTGGGTTAAAATCTATGAATCTTAGGTTTCTTGAGATTACTAATTCTGATTAGTGTGATCAAGGGATTATAGGGATAGGAATATAAATATCATTTGATAGGTTTTTCATTAGAAGAAATTTTAGGTGATGAATTGGGATACCTAGGATTAGGTTTGTAGGTCCTCTTCTTAATTTGGATAAAAGAAAGGGTTTTTTATGATTTGAAAATAGTTCGGTAAATAATATCCTTTAGATGTTTTCATATTATTATCTGATACTCTACACATTATTTTTCTCATTTAATTGTCTTTTTTTCCACTATGATTTCATTTTTATTAGATACTTTTTATTATCCAATATACTTAATTCCACTAAATTTATATTGCATACTCTGATATATTATGTATTGATCAGAAATGGTATTTTCCAATAAATTTTACACATGATAAGGATAAAGTATTATAGTTAGTTTTTAACTATAATACATCCCCTCTTTTAGTTCCATATCATTCAACCTTTTGGTACTAAAACTTGGTGTCAGATATTTTCTCCTGAAATATGATCTAGACACTAATTGTGAGTTAGTATCCAAATTTTTTTATTGTCTATTTGAGTTATTAGAACTTAAAATATTTCCCTTACAATAACATTTATAATAAGAAATTTACCTTTGTTTTATATATGAGAGGAATACATGTTGGATAAATTTATAATATAAATCTCAAAATACCACCAATATTTGATGGTGGAGACTTTGAGTATTGAAGAGATTATATGAAAAAATATGTTATCAACACTAGAGTTGAAAACTATCTCATATAAACTAGAATTTATAATATTATGAAGAAATAATTATCCACTTTAACTCAGGATGAATGGACTGAGTTTATACTTAAATTCCATTCCAGGAATACTCTACTTTATGAAATTAAAAAGAATACTTACAATCAAGTTTATTCTTACTGGATGACATGTAGTTTTTGGGAAGTAACTAACTCCGAGACATCCAAAGATCTAGAAACCAAAAGAGATAAGTTACATGATGATTATCAAGTGATTTATTTTATAATGATATAACTGGTCACTTAGATGCATCATATATTTATGAATATTTTCAATAATATTAAACCTCTTATAGAAAAATAATTATAGATGGTGAGCTTTTGGAGAAGGTCATTGAAATTTTATCTAAAGAGTTGGAGTCTAAGAAGATAGTTATAGATGAAACTAAGAATATTAAAAATCTTAGTCTTGATGAATTAATTGGATAATTTATGAAATATAAAAATAATTTTAAGATAGATTCCAAAAAAGAGAGGAAGAAAATGGGATTTCATCTTATTCAACTTCTGAAGCCTTAATTTCTTAAGGAAAATATTCAAAACCTAGCTCGTCTAAAAGAAATTGTAGTGATTCATCTAATGATATTGATTTTAAGCCCACATATGGTGAACTTGTGAATATGGATAGAAGGATGTTTAAAAATCACAATTTATAGAGGTATTATCATAAGGATACAAAATATAGAAGAGATAAATTTGTAAATAATGAATCCTTATACACGATTTTCTATGAGTGTAAAAAACCAAATCATATCAAAAACGAATGTATAATATTTAAGATAAATATAAAAGAAAGAAAGAGAAGTTTGAAGATGGAAAATAGATTCTTTTTGAGAAATAACTGATACTTGTAGTGTCAGTGAAGATAAATCTTCTGATATTTCATTGGATAATATAAATGGAAATTGAATAATAAAAAAATTTACATGAAATTTTCTATGACAAACCATATATTAAAAACACTTTAATTAATTATTTATTAAAAAAATGTTCAAATAATAAAATCCCAAAAGAATGTTAAACCTAGTGTCTTTGTGAAATTATGTACATAGTATAACAACTTGATACATGTTTACAATAACATTATTGAAAAATTTCTTAATATGCTCATAAAATTCCATCATTATTTTAAAACTATAGGAGATAACTTGGGGAAATACATAAGAAATGGGTGTGATATAAAGGCCATTAAGTTAATAAACAAGGAATATCATAAGTTGAAGTAGTACATTTTAACCAAGATGCATATCAAGATAACATATGAGGGATGATAATCATAATCTTGAACAATGAGGCATGATAAAACATGATAACAAAATGGTAACATAGAAATGCAGAAACAACATAAATCATGTTATAAACATATGTCAAGGATTATTTCCAAGAAAAAATCACATGGTGGAAATATACCCATAATATATTAGTTTTACTCCCTAATCCTATACATGACATCTCATGAGACTAAAACATTACCCAATGCATTGAAGCACTATCTTGGTGAACCCATTATAATATGTACATGCACATGTGTTCCACATAGATCATTAAAAATAAGGATATATTTCATCACATTTAATACCATGATTAAGTATTGTGGGTTACATACATGGAATTACCTAATAAATTAATTATAGGTACATCTAGGTGAATAACTTTGAGAAAAAATGGGTAAGGGTATTCATTATAGAAATTTTTGGCATGGAAAATTGCAAGATAATTTTCGAAGCATAATGGGGGTATATAAAGGTTAATGGGGGGGATTAATGAGAGGAAAGGAGGTCCCTAATCACTTTTAAATCATAATGGTATTAATAGAGATGTGTGTGAACATATTCCAATGTGAGAAAATGGAAATCCAAAGGTATAACATAAAGGATGTTCTTGAATAAAGAGGAGAAGGAGAGGATCCCTTACCTTGAGAGGGTGTTTCCAAAAGCTTGAGAGTAGATTATCAAGTTATTGGAGACAACTTAGGAGGAGTATATAAAGGTAGGGGTAGATTAATTTCATCATCTATTGGTTTTGAGTGAATATAAATGGGAGGTTGGGTGGGTTTATATAGCGAAAGGGAGGAGAATGCTTTATTAATTTCCAAACTTAAGTTTTGAACTCTATATGATAAAGTAATCAAAAACACAAACCATACAATGGGTTTTTTCATTTTTTCTACTAGTGTGGAGTTTTTTTCATTAATTTACATGTTTAATAATCTATCTCATTAAAATTATACCTAGGAAATGTGGAAGAGTGTCATGTTTACAAATAATTGATTTTAAAACCTTAAAATATAATATATGTTTTGGAGGATTCATTAAGGGTTTATAGAATTAATAAAATAAAATAAAACCACATTTTTTAATGAAAAATATATATTTGGTTGTGGATCCCTTTTATTTCATATATTACATCACTTTTTGGTCATTATGATTTCATAATACACACAATATATTTATACCATATTTAATTTTGACCTAAAAATTTGACTATCTCTAAAAATTAGGAAAAATAAATGTTGGCTAATTTTTATGTTATGATTTAAAAAATAATATTTATTTTATCTAAATAATTCTATAAGTATGGTAATTTACACTTTTAAATAAAAAGTCCACATTTATCGAAAATAACGGGTTTTTAACCATAACAATTTTCTGACCCTTACAAAATTATTATTGACTTCATAAAATTATATTATTAGTTAAATTTAATAAAAATTATTTATTAATAATATTTTATTATAATATCATTTATTAAAAAATTCTTGAATTCATTAAAATATAGTGTCTTGATTAAAACTCTACATTTCCCAAAAATACAATTCTTGTTTCATCGTATCAGAATATAATTTTTCTCAAAATAATTATCTAATAATTTAAAAAGTAATATTAAAAAGGGATAAATATAATAATTGGTTTACTAAAATAAAATATAAAAATTCATATTATTAGGGTCTAGATACATATCCCTTTATTACACTAGTGAATTCCCTAAGGGTAAGGTTTGCGATGGTGATATTTTCTTGGGGTGGTTCAGTGTACATGGTTTGAGATGTGATCTCGATGAGCTTTAAATTACCTGATAAATGGTTTCATTCATGATTTAGTTATTGAATATTGAAATTTTTTGATCAAGGTATATTTCTAGTGATGTTATCTTCCTTGAAAGATCTGATAAATTGGATTCATAGGCTATGATCGTATTGGTTGAGGCCATCCCTTATTTATTCAGTATCAATTGGTCTTTATCATAACTCATAATATACTAATATTAATGGTTATTTTAGGATGGATATATTATCAATGGTTATGAAGAATAAAAATATTTTAAATATAATAAGATTTAACATGCCAAAATAACCAAAGTAGTGCATGTGTTTTCTATAACGAAATTACTTAACAACACATTTATTTTTCAGAAAGAAAATTTCATTTACAAAAGTTTAGGTCATTACATTATCCCCATTTTAGAAAATTTTCCCTCAAAATTTTCATTTTTTACACTAAAATAGTTTATGGTACTTCTATTTCATCACCACTTCCAATTCCAAATTCGATTTCTCAAAATTTTGGTTCCACCATAACACTTTGACCAGGTGAGTTTTCTTGTTTATATCTATGATCTAAGATCTTCATTGGATGATTCTTGTATGAAAGATCATTATACAATGGTACCACCTATGGATTCAGTACATGTGATGGGTCTAGTCTGTACTTTATCAAGTGGGATACATGGAACACATCATGTACTTGAGATAGGTTAGGTGGTAGTGTTAGTCGATAGGCCACCGCTTCGATGAGATCAAGGATATAAATGAGGACGATGTATCTTGGAATAAGATTTACCTTCTTCCCAAACCTCAAGGTTTTATTCTATGGTGATATATAAAGGAACAATTTATCTCTAACCTCAAACTCTAGGTCTCGTCGATGATTGTATGCATAACTCTTCTATCGACTTTACATAGATTTCATTTGATGTTGAATGGTTTGAAACTTCTCTATCATTTCTTGGATAAGATCAGGTCCCATTATATTCCACTCTACAACTTCATCATAG
This sequence comes from Viscum album, assembly GCA_963277665.1. Classification (NCBI taxonomy): domain Eukaryota; kingdom Viridiplantae; phylum Streptophyta; class Magnoliopsida; order Santalales; family Viscaceae; genus Viscum; species Viscum album. The sequence continues at coordinate 371,304,604 of OY728146.1, forward strand.
AATGTCAGAGTTTGACACCACTAACCATATAGATCCTCATAAGGTTCCATTTTAATGATAGAATAAAAAATATTTTTATATGATAACTCCACTAGGGGAAGGTGATTATCCCAACATACTTAGAAATCCATTGAAAATGTTCTTAGTATATCCTCCAAAGTTTAAATGGTCCTTTCATACTTAATATCCATATAAGGGTGATAAGTAGTGCTGAATCTTACTTCTATATTCAACTATTGCTAAAGGATTCTCCAAAACCTCGAGGTAAACTTGGATCTCAATCAGATACAATAATGAGTGTAAATCCATGCAGTCTTAACACTTACCTTATATATATCTTGGTGAGTTATTCAAGAGAAAAATCTTCCATGATAGTAATTAAAATCATTGAATTTTTAAGGCAATCAATTACCACCAAAATGGAATTATTTCTATTAGATATTATGGGGAGTCCTATAATGAAATCCATGGTTATGTTTTCCCATTTCTATATTGGTATTGTAAATGGTTACATCATACCCTTACACTTATTTTTCCCATCCTTGACTTGTTGGAATACCAAAAATAAAGATACAAACTTCTGGAGATTGGAGAAAAATGTTTTTGGAAAATAAAGCTGCACACAAGATTGAAGGTGAGTCTGAATGTTACACAAGTCAAGATTCAGGATCTGTATATAAAAATATGGATAAGGTAAGGAGTGCATGAAATATTTAGATGTGAAATAAATAAGAGTTTATACTCTAAAAGAAGATTTGCATGAACCCACAAAATTGAGAAAAATATTATGTGTGAAAGGATTTTATATGCCCAATGTGACATCAAATCAAGAAATTCCATTCTTAGGGAAATACTACATGCATAGAGGAAGGAGTGTAAGGATTTTGCATGAAAGGGTTCACCAGGTATACAAATTAATGACTAACCTCTCTAATTCTAGTAGTTCAAACCTTATAGAAAATCATAGTTCTAAACCGTTTAAGAGTTACACTCAAGGGGATTTTCATGTAAAGAGAGTTGTTTGCAAAGCATTAAAGTTGTGCTCAAGAGGTTGTTCTACAATAGTGTGTGGAGGTCGGGGGTTCTACACCTGAACTCAAATTTTGCGTGCAAAGTGTTAAAGTTGCATGAAATATAAAAAAAGGTTGCGCGAAAGATAGAAGTTTTCCGGTAATTCTATAGTAAATGGGTATTCATCAAGTGGATGAAAGTGGAACTTAATGATTCACTAAATGAGGTGTAAAACATATTGATTCATGTGATCAAAGAGTTTTATTTTGAAGGATAAGTGATCACACTTCAATTGAGAGATATTTGAGATTTCAATTTGTGATTGGTTGTAAACCAGGAGGGATAGTGATTCTACTCCAAATTTTGTAACAAAAATGTGCTTTTGTTGGGTTTGGTACATCCACACATTGTCATTTTTTTATCCTTGAACATATCCTAGTGATGGTGAACCAAGTAAAATTTATGTGTGTCGTGCATGATTTCATTTCCATTCATAAATTGTTACGGGAAATAGAGAAGAGAGTTTTGTTTAACAATGAAATAAGATCTAAAGGGGAATTTGTTTTAATTTTTCATACACTCATCACCCCCTCCTAGGGTATTTAGCCTAGTTGGGATAACAATTAGTATAATAGAGAAAGGTTAATTTTAGTGCTTTTCTCTAAGATTATTCAATAGAGTTTTTCAACCATAAAGTGATTCTGATATTTGATAGAAATAATTTTCAATTATGGAAGACTCAGATGTAGAACTACTTATGATCATTTGGCATGAATTTATTTACAGTAGTGATTCATTTTCTTTTGACCAGTGTGGAAAATAGTGATTTATCAGAAGATGAGTGAAGGGAATTAAAATTTGATGATAGAGTAATAAATGCATTAATAAGATCATCCCCCAAACTTTATTTTTTATTATTATCCAAAAAACACTTTAATGGAAAAAGTGAGAAACCACAATAGAAAACAAAGTTATTAAAGGACAACTTAAGCCTATTGGAATTTTTATCCTTAAAAAGTTTCTAGAAAAAAGAAGCTACTAATGTTTCTGGATCATCCTTTAAATGGTCTTCAAATCGACACACCAGTCTATCCCATACTTGCCTATATTCCTCTTGGTTGATTTTCCCCGCATTGAAACCTCTTACTAGAATCCAGTTCTGCTTGTCAATCCAATCCATCTATTCTCTATTTGTGTCCACCCAAATGTTCCTTTCCATAATTTTATCACAATATTATTTGGATCATTGATCACAAGGTATACCTCCCCCATTTGTTCTCTGAAATGTAGAAGTATCTCCAAAGGTTTCTCATCTTCCATGCCTGTATTCTATAGGACATCCTTGATGAGATCATCCCCATATTCCGCAGCCTCTGCTCGAACAAAATTTCCATTTATGTTGAGAACACCTTCCCTAATTTGGTCCTTCAAATTTCTAACAGAGTGTGTCTCCATTGGTGAGGAAAGATGAGAATAATCCTTGCATCCTTTCTTGCCGCCATGCAGACCCTTCCTCCTCCTCAGACTGCATATGTATCTACAGTAAAATTCTTGAGCACTGACTCCTAACAACTATCTATAATATTCATCACCATAATCCTCCCTTGTAGTAACCTACTCCTCAATGATAAGTTCTATCTTGTCTGCCTCCTGGTCATGCCCTATATTCTCCATGATCTTGAAGCGGTTAAAAAACTTAATAGCTGGAAACACTCTTCTCAGGCTCGACCTGATCACTGGAAATGGATCATCCTTGGGACCCTCACATCCCTTGTTATAGAAGCCTTTAAGAACAAACTCCATATAAAAATAATCTTTGGGGGACTTTGGACCTTCCTCAGTGACCATATGAGTTTCCACGACTAGATTAGAAACATCAATAGGGTCCAGACTAACTGAATCAGTAGGATTAGCCAAACCAGCTTCCACTTGTCCCAAAGGAATTTTCACAACCAGTATGGGAATAACCAAATCTCTCCTCAAAGTTTTGACAACATCAAAAAACCAAGGGAACAATCTTTGAAGGCTCACACTGAACAACCTTCACCAGAGCTAAGTCAGAGCCAACAAGACTCTTCCTAATCGAACATTATTCAGTAACCAAGGGGACCTTAACAACCACACTGGCTCTTGGATTAGCCTCCTCAAAGTAGTTACCTGGTGATTCAGTAACTGAATTGGACTTTGCAAAATCTCCCATGGACTTAATATAGAGACCCTTGTCTAATGAAGCATAAGAAAAGACCGTTCGAGATTCACCCATCGATCAGTTCCTGCAATTGGAGTCATCATGGCCAAGGTGGTTGTAGGGAGAATAGAAGAGGACCAAAGATTTTTATAAGACCTTTTGATACCACCAAAGCTCACCTTAAATCTCTATTCCAACAGTATCCAAAATATTATTGGATATGTTAACTTTAACATAGATTTTTTGGGAAATCAGGTGACTTATTCGCTGGTCTGAGCATAGAAATCGACCCAAAATATTTACAATCAAACAAAGAATCATTGGATACTGAAATGGTAGGGGATGGCCAGGGATATAGATCCAAATCACCGAGATAGGAGGTTCTATATTCAGGTGGAAATCAAACGACCACTGAAAAAGTAAAAAGAGAAAACCTGAGGTAACATATAGAGTGTTTTCCCAATCATAGATAAGATCTTCTTCCAATGAGAAGAGAATCAGGAGGTGTATCGAGTCTAGGATCCCAAAAATCTCCTGGTCATGAAGCTTTCACCGGTTGGAGATAAATAAGTTTAAGACTTCAACTACGGTTCATCTCTTACTGAAGCGAGCGACCAAAGAATGATTCATCATCACAGAGGAGTTTGTAAATTCTAGAGAATAGAGAGTAGCCATTGGGATTCCATCAACAAGCAAGTGAATTTTGGGGAAAATATGGATGGAGTAGAAAATGGGGAGAGAGGAAGGATCCATGGAAGTCTTGAAATCTGAGGGGCGAGAGGGAGAGGGAGAAACTCACCATTGAATATAGACAAGAAGAAGAAGTGAAAAAATGAGGTAATTTTATTCATTTCCTCAAATCCTCAAAGAGGAAAATGAAATTTCAAAGGGAAACTCCCAATTTCATGATTTTGATGTGGAAAGGTTGGACATATTTTCACAAGATTCCCTAATAATTTTCAATATGATGATGAGGATGAAGTTGAAATTACCATGAATAAGTATTAAGCTAATGTGAATGGTAAGAAATTGTTTAAGATAAATTTTTCTTCAAAAAAAATAATCTTTTTTCATAAGAAAATTAAAGATCAAATGAATCTGAGGTTGAAGAGGTGGAGAACTAAAAATATCATAGAGAGAATTCCATGGTGGTAGTTGTAGGTAATTCCTATAAAAATGAAGAAAGTGACATTGATGAAGAAGAGGTTGAAGGAAGAGTTGATATGCAGGCTGAATTGGAAGTCTCCCTTGAAGAGATAGATGTTTGGAGAGTCAAAACAAATAAATCCAACAAAGTGGTTAATGATTCCAGACTCTATATACAGTAGTGGGATGAATAGAATACTAAGCTAATGGAATAAATTGATAATCACAAGTCTTCATTTCTAGAGGATTTAGAAATGGTTAGTGGGTATAAAGTAAAGGTTAAAGAATAGAAAATAGTGATTGATGGTTTGAACAACATAATGAAAGAAAAAATCAAATGCATTGAAGGACTTGAAGAAGAAGTCATCGGCCTGCAATGAAAAGTTAAGGATAAAAAACTCCATATTCCAAGAATTTTATTGGGAAAAAAGATCATTCAGATGACAAAAAAGATATAAGTGGAGCATAGAGGTCTAGTAGAAAATAAACTATAGTCATGTTCAAATGATAAGGCCGATATGGGGATTGAACAAAAAAATGTTGTGATAATTGATGTCAGACTGCAAGCACTTGCTCTGATATTGAAGATTTATTTAGGTACTAAGAAGAACGAAAATATTCTGAGAACCCAAGGGACAAATAGTGGTGTAGAAGTGACATGCATGAATGTACCCCGCATTAGGTGTTATTACTGTGGAAATATGAGAGACTCAAAAAACATGTGTTCCATATCCAAGAGATAATGAAGGGAATAAGAACAAAAAAGGAATCCAAATAGAGATCAATACTCATGAATATATTTTGAGGGTAACTATTTTTGGTGGGGATGATTTGGACACATTTATAGATATTGTACATCAAACATGCAGAGGAATGTGCCGAAGAAGAACCAAATTGGTTATAAGCATCGACTCAGTGAATCATCAAGTGAGATGAAAATGAAAAATCATTCTGTAGCTCTACAAGATGATGTTGGTCCATCATAATCTGAGTAAGATAAATATTTTCAATCTATACCAAGCATGAAGTAAAAAACATGATAAAAGAGAAATCAACTAAGAAAGAAATGGTTGCAAAAATTTCCCTTAAAGCATCAGATCATTCTGGTGTATAGATCCTTGATAGTGGATACACATCCCATACGACATCAATAAGGATCTTATTACATGCATAAAATATGATACGGAAGGTGTTTCCAAATTTGGGAACGATGAGGTTCTGAATACAATTGTCTTAGTAAAAGCCAAGTTTGGGGAAAAATAAACAACACTTGTTGATTTCTTAGTCACTGAAGGTCTTAGTCACAAATTTATTAGTGTTATTCAACTATGTGACTTGAATCATTCTATAATATTTACTAATAAGATGTGTATCATCATAGTAAGAGATGTTACATTTGTTCTATAGGAAAAAATGAATAAAGGGGAATATCTACCTTATAAGTAGAGAAGAAGATATGTGCTTTTTATCCAGAGAGGAAGAAAATAGGTTGTGGCATAAACTTATTGACCATTAATGAAAACCATACCTAGAAGATCTAGTCAAATGTGATGAATCTCGAGACCTCTCTAAGCTATCACATGATCACACTCATATGTCTGATTCTTATCAACAAGGGAAGATCATCAGAAAGATGTACAAGTTAAAAGAACAAATTCATGAGGCAGTGAATCAAAGCGGAGACCATTATGATGTAGGGTCCTTCAAACCCAATTTATATCAAAAAATTGGTATCGGAGTGGGTAGTAAAGCCTCTGATTCATAGGTAAATCATTGGGGGAGAGATTGTTGGAATCTCAAATGAATGTAGTGCAGTCCTACAGGTCAAGGTTGCTTGGTGCGGGGGCCCTATACCACATAGAAGACTAGATGGGTATTGGGAATCATATATAAGCCCCTACCATCCCACCTCCCATCACAAGGCCTTTTCAGAAGGGGATGGAAGTGGGCCACCTTGGTGGGTAGTGAGCCCTACTAAAGAACAAACCCATGAGGTAGTGAACCAAAGTGAAAAATGCTGTGATGTAGGGTCCTAAAACCCCAATATAGATCCAATAATTCCCATATACATAATTTTAATATCTCAATAGATTAGATCCATCATAATCTTCATTATGGATAGAGTTACATGATCCTTTATACTTAGATAATCTACCACTTTGTTTGATTTCCTAGGATGGTAATGGATTGAACAATCATATTCCTTGATCAGTTCTAACCACCTTCACTAGCATATATTAAGTTCATTTTGTGTGAATATATACTTAAGGATTTTATGGTCTATGTATATGTCACACTTTTCCCCATATAGATAATACCAATAAATATTAAATATGAAGACCACTATATCTAACTTTATATCATGATTTGGGTAGTTTTAATCATGGATCATTAATTAGTGCGAGGAATAGGATATCACTTTTTTATCTTGTATGAGCACAAAAACCAATCCCTTTTTGGATGCATCACTATAGATAAAAAATAATTCCCCAATGGTGGGTAATGTGATAATAGGTGTAGTGATTAACTTCTTATTCAGCTCTTTAATTCTTTCCTCACATTCATCATTCCACAAAAACTTAACTCCGTTCTAAGTTAGTTTTGTTAGGGGGATTGACTACCATGAGAAGTTTCTTACAAATCGACCATAGTACCCAAATAATCAAAGGAAACTATATATTTTCTCAAAGAGGTTCGTTTGATCCATCCTTTAACTTCCTATGTTTTTAAAGGGTCCCCAAATATCCATTTATTGGTGATAACATGCCTAAATAAATTTACTTGCTCAAAAAAACTCGCATTTACTATAATTCACAAATAAATTTTCCTTTCACAATGTCTTTAATATATAATTAAAATTATCGTCATGTTCCTTCTTAATTTTTGAGTATATAAGAATATTATCTATAAAGTCTACCAAAAAAATTTCAAGGTAATCCCTAAATACTATTCATAAAGTCCTTAAATATTTTTGGAGCATTAGTGAGTCCAAATGGAATCACTATGAACTCATAGTGCTCATAACTTGTATGAAAGGTAGTCTTGGAGATATTATACTTCTTCACCTTTACTTGATAATATCCTGACCAAAGATCCACCTTAGATAAATAGTTGGATCCATATAGTTGATAAAACAAGTCATCAATCCATGGTATATGATACTTGTTCTTTATTGTGATCTTGTTGAGCTCATGATAATCAATGCAGAGGCACACTGACCCATCCTTCTTCTTGAAGAAGAGGATCATTATGCCCCAAGATGAATAACTTGGGCGTATGAATCCTTTATCCAAATTATCATATAGTTTCTTATTCACCTCCTCAAGTTCAACAATAGCCATTCTATATAGAGTCTTGGATATTGGTAAAGCTCTGGGTATAATATCGATTTAAAATTCAACCTCTCATCTAGAAGGAATACCATATAATTCTTATGAAAAAAAATCAGAAAATTCCATTACAATGGGAATGTATTAAAGGATGATATTTTCCTTAGACTCAATAATTTTAGCTATATAAGCTTTCTCATATTGAAATAATATCCATTCTTGAGATGTTGGTACCATATAAGATTCATCAACCTCCTTGCACTTGTATAGAATTGGAGGGTGATTCATGATACAGAGGGATATTTCCTTCCCTTGATAATTTATGTTGGATCTATATAAGAAAATCCAACCCATGCCTGTAATAGTATTAAATTACACTAAAGGAAGTATCATAAGGTTCAATAGGAAGTTCAACCCAACATTTTTTATAAGGGAGGAGTTATATACTTGATATGAAATAATTTAACCATTTCCCATTTTCACTACTAGATCTACTTTCATGCTTTGCAGCGGTATTTAAATAGTTGTACTAAACTTGAGAGATATGAAGGAATGTGTAGAACCATAATCAAAAAGTACATTTGTTATCCTTGAATGAATAACTAGAGTACCTGTCACCACTTCATTATTGAGACCCACCTTAGATGTTCTAATGGGATAAGATTTCCCTTAATGCCTTGGAGGTTGTTAGCATTTATTGTCTCTGAAAAACCTTGGATTAGGGAATTATATTGCATAATGCTCGTGTTTCTTGCAATTAAAACACTATACTTCTAGATAAGGGTTGAGAGGAGAATTCATTTCTTCCATCACATTAGTGGGTTTTTACCATTAGTAATCACTAGCTAAGTGCCCTTCCTTCCCACACCTAAAGAATTTCCTTATCTCCCTTAGGAAATTTCTGGGATGCTTCTTCAAATAATTTTTACAAGTGGTATGTTGTGATTTATTTCCCCCATTATATTTATCCATTGTACTGCCAGAATAAAACTCCATTTTCTAATTCTCAACCCCATGATAACCTTGAGATTCAATGATATCCATTTCATATATTAGGGAATATTAGATAATTTTCTCATAGCTATCAAAGTCCTGAATGGATAAAGATTTTCTTAGACTTGGCTTCAGCCTACCGAAGAAGCGGTCTAATTTATTTTTGGGGGTAATGAAAAATCCAAAGGTTTATCATGCATGTATTGTAATGTTTTCATCATACACCCTGATGGATTCATCATCTTTTTTCTTATGGTTAAAGAAGTCTCTTTCCATTTTCAGTCGAAGAGCATGAGGATAATATTTTACTAAAAACATTTTTTATAAATCCTTCTAATCCATCACTTTGATATCCAATTTGGGATTCATATTTTTGACCAATTTCTAAAATTTACTAGCTTCTACTTCCACATGATAAACAAACAACATAACCTTCTCTTTATCATATAATTAAAGGATGAAGAATATCTTCTTAATGTATTTGATCCATTGTTCTAAGATTAATGGATAAGAAAATCCACTGAAATTTGGAGGTCTTTGTCACATAAAGGTCTCAATTGAAACTTTCTATTTCTTAGGGGGATTTGGAAATTCTTTCTAATTTATATTTTTATTAAAAACTTGAGGTCGTTGAAAAATTATATTCACAAAGTTTTTGATTCCTTCTCCCATCAGGTTCAAAATCTCATTTGGGTAGTCATCACATTGCCCTTAAATTGGTTGTTGACTTAGTTCCTCATATTTCCAGCCTTTGAATAGAAAAAAGAGAAAATTAGGGATGGTATTTCTTTTAAAATTTTAAACACATAAACTAGAAACTCTGAATATTAAATTTATAACTCATAAATGACATATATTACTTAACCTATGAATTTATAGGTTTAAATATAAGTTATCCACGATCTATTTCCTAAAATAAAATATTATGGTAATTTTTTCCCTTAATAATGGTTTTTAATGAGATTCTGAATTTACCAAATCATATCCATCAGGATTGTCGAACTAAGTGTGCACCCATTTTTTTGCACCAGGTAATGCTTGATTCTAGCTCAATACACCCTTTTCAGGGTTGTTACCCCTAGGTACATCTATGCCAGATCCACATCCAATTGTTGTATCCAAACATGGATCTATTTTATTAGAAACCAATTACTATATACTTTACCAAAATTTAGGGATATTTCACTATGTTTAGTTTTATACCTAATTTTTCACTTGGGTTTTCTATTCCAAATCCCAAAAATAAATAGGCTTTTCTCTGATACCAACTATAAAAAATCATATATTCAAAACAATTTAATTCATGATTTAATACACAAAGGTACACATAATACAATCCAAAAAGATCTTAAATCCTAGCGTATTTGGTAAATTAGGTACATTACATAACAACTTGATACATGGGTACAAAACATTATTGAAAACTTTCTTAACATGCTTCTAAAATTCCATCATTCTTCTAAAACTGCATGAGATAACCTAGGGATGTACATAAGAAAGGGGTGAGATATAAAGCTCAGTATGGGAATAAATAAAGAAATAACAAGGTAAAGTAGTACATGAAAGGAATAAGAAATATCAACATAACACAAGAGTGGTTATAATCATAATATTTAACAATGAGGCATGATAAAACACCACAACATAAATGCAACATAAAAATGTGGAAACAACATAAATCATGTCATAAACACAAGTCAAGGATAACTTCCAAGAAACCATAACATAGTTAATATATTCCCAAAATGGATTAGGATTAATCCATAATCCCATGCATGATGTCTCCTGAGGTTAAAGCATTACCTAATGGATTGGAGTGCTATCTGGGTACACCCATCATAATATGTACATACTTATGTGTTCCACATATATTATTATACATAAGGAAATATTTGATCACATTTAATCCCATTATTAAGGAGTGTGGGATATATAAATGCATGAATTTAATCAATGAATTATATTTATATCTGGTAGAATACCTTTGAGTGGAAGTGGGTATGGGTATTCACTACACAAATGTTTAGCATGGAAAATTACAGGATGATTTTACCAGATTAACAGGGGTACATAAAGGTTATTGGGAGGGATTGATGAGAGATAAAGGGGCATATAATCAATTTTAAATCATAATAAAATTAATAGTTATGTGTTAGAACATATCCCAACATTAAAAAATTGAAAAAAGGCATAACATAAAGGAGGTTCTTGAATAAAGAGGAGAAGGTGAGGATCCCTTATGTTGAGAGGGTGTTTCTAAAAGCCTAGGAGGAGATTCTTAAGATCTTAGGGACACATTAGGATGAATTTAGAGAGTTAAGTTCAGAGTAATATAATTATAAAATGGTTCTTAGTGAAGATAAATGGTAGTTTTGGTGGGTTTTTATAGAAAAGGGAGGCAAGTTCTTTATTAATTTCCAAACTTAGGTTTTGGACTCTATGAGAAAGTATTCAAAACCAGAAACCATACCATGTTTTTACTATTGTTTCTACAAAATTAGAGTTTTATTTTCATTATTTTACATTTTTAATAGCTGATCTCATTAAAATAATACCCTTGGTGATGTGGAAGTGAGTCATGTTTACAAAGAATTGATTTCAAAACCTTAAAAATATAATATAGGGTTTGGATGATTTATTAAGGGCTTATAAAATTAATCATATAACCTAAAAAAATATTATTTTAAAGGGGAAGTATATACTTGGTAATGTATACCTTTTATGACATATATTACATCACTTTTGGGTCATTATGACGTCATAATACACTTTGTATATTTATACCGTATTTAATTCTGGCACAAAATTTTTTCTTCTTTGAAAATTATGAAAAAAAATAAAAATTAGCTAATTTAGATGTGATGATTTCAAAAATAATATTTATTTTATCTAAATAATTCTCTAAGTGTTGTAATTTTAAATTTTAAATCAAAAATCCATATTTATTTAAAAATACTTGTTTTTTTACAATAATAGTTTTTTTAACCTTATAAAATTATTTTCGACTTCATAAAATTATATTATCATTTATATTTGATAAAATTTATTTAATAATAATAATTTATTAAAATATAATTTATTTAAAAAATTCTTGAATTCATTAAAATAGAGTGTCTTGATGAAATTATACATTTCCCAAAATACAATTTTTTGTTTCATCATATCAGAATCTAATTTTTATAAAACTCATTAGGTAATCATTTAAAAAGTACGCCAAAATATTAGGATCTGGTGGAAACCAGTCCTAAGAAAAATTTATTAAAAGGTAGTAAGAGAAGATAATCATTACAAAGGATTATTATAAAAATGGGTGTATATTATCCCATCCATATCTGTATTCACCATTGGAACACAATAGTCAGGAGTCTTAAAGGACCACATCATATTCATCTCTACGATCTACTTCTTCAAAAGAGAATATGATACTTGATTTACCTCTCGATATGCATGTGAGATGACCATATTGAGTCGAGTAATATCCCACAGACATTCAATCCAACGAGGAAGTATTCTCCATGGAACATTCCTTGTTCTTTCTTGTAAAGTCTTGACACAATTTTTTGTGTTAGAATCAATCCATAAATAATTCTAATTATATTTAATGGAATACTAGAAATCATACACAATAGCCCACAACCTAACTTCATAGGCCACTCCAATTCCACTGTAATGGTAGAAACATCTCTTGAAAAAACCACAATAGGTTCAAAAAACCCCTCCATAGCCCGAGGGTCCCGGCGTGCTAGAAGAAGCTCTATACACATTAAACTTTATCTATGAATCAATGGGTGGGATCCATCTAATATATTTTAGAAACTTGGGTTTCTTCAGCCTGCATAAGACACCAAAGAGCTGCATGATTTTCCGGTCAGCATAGCAGTTGGACATCCCTCCTGTTTTCACCACCAAAGCAGTGTACACATCCTTATGCATCAAAATCATGCCATGATGAATAGAGGGATCCATATTGTTAAACATATTCTCCTTTTGTGTAGTCTATATTGAAAAAAAAACAGTGTTGCAACAGATGCTAGTATATGGTTATATACTTTCTCACTTCATCCAGCATTAGAAATCATCTCAAGTAGTTCATTTAACTAAAGTTGAGTATCAAAACTCATTTCATATAGGTGTCCATCATAATTCCATAATTACATGGAAAAAATACTACTCAATAATAAGTGTTGGACATCCTCTCCATATTTCAAGAAAATAGAATAGGTTGACACAATTTGTTGCCTGTTTTTTTAGTCTGATCATGTGTGGGGATCCGATTTTTTCAGATTCTATATAGGTGCAAAAATCTGGAGGGTTTAATGAAAGGTTCTTTAAAATCCATATTCCAATTTTGTGTTCCACTTGAGCTACTGTATTCCAGTCTGTAGTGGTCTCTGGAGTTGAACTGCCAACTCTGGTTGTGTTTCCATACGATGGTGTCATAATCCATAAATGTATAATTCTGAATTTCTAGATTAGTGTGTAGAACCACCAGACTCTCATAATTTTTATGTTGTGCAATAAAATCATAAATGTTCAAGTGAACTAACTCTTGGGGTATACTAACAATATCATATAAAGGACTACCCAGCCAGTTAGTCTTCCAGCAGTTGAGGTTGGATTCTCTGCTTACCAGCCAGTAGGTATGACACACGACTCTATGAAATGAGTTCTTAATAGCTATAAAAATAGAGGATGAAAAATAGAATTCATATCCATTAGTATGTCTTGTTTTGAATCTGGTGTACATAAAATCATTGAAGTCAAAATTGGAAGTTAGTCTCTAAGTAAATTTACCAATGAGGCCATCATTAAATATTATTAAATCTTTGATCCCAAGGCCTCCCATGTTAGTAGGTTAAATACACTCCTTCCATGAAATAGTAGTTAATTTCATTTCATAAGTTGATCCAGTCTAAACAAATTTCATGATCATGCCTTGAAGTTCTTTGATTAGGACTTGAGGCCATCTGTAGATCGAGAAGGAGTATAAATGTAACACCCCGAAATTTTATGAAAAATATTCTTTTTAATTTCATTAATGTCTTGTGTTGTACGCTACACCAAAAGGAGCTTGCACAACACACATCCTTGACTTGCCTTGCATTACACGCAATCACGACCTTCCTCGATAGCATGTATAGTACGCAATAACGAGTTTCACTAAACAACAATATGCTATTAAAATATTATTAAAACTAGCCGTTATGAATAGTAATAACCACTTTTTGAAATTTTGTAAATTTTATTTTTCAAAATGGAATTCATTTTTGGATTCGTAATATCAAAATTAGATTAGGGTGAAATTTTGGTACTTTTCGGATAACTTTCATACTCTAATGAATAGTGAAAATTACTAAATTTTAATTAAAAACAACTTTTTTAATCGAAATAATTAATAGTGATAAATTATTAATTTTAGTGGTTTTAAAGTATATTTAGAATATCTTTTTACAATTTAATACAATGATGGTCATTGGATGTAATTTCACATTTAAACCAGTTATAAACAAGTTTCAATCTTTTGATAGTTATTATCTCTTAAAAACACGCTATTTATTTTGATGACGGGAATTAATTTTTAAATTAGTTAATGCAACTGATATGTTTTGAATTTGGTAAAATAGACATCATTTTTGAGTTCATAATATCAAATATAGCTTAGGCCTAATTTTTGGTATTTTTCTGAAAACTTTCAATTTTTGATGAATAGTGAAACCACTAAGTGGTAGGTTAAAAACTGAATTTTGCATAAAACTTAATTTTACCGCTTCTGTGAATGGAATTTCGAAAATCTGAGAGACACGGTTAATATCAAGGACTAAAATGTGGTTCAATGAGATGAAAATAATTTTTGGTGAATAGTAACTTTTTACTTTTTTTTACCACGGTTAAAAGTAAATAGGGTAATTAAGGGTAAAGATGATATTATTATTACCCTAACACATGTCCTAATTCTATTGGATAAGTGAAATTCGATCAAAAACAAACTTAGGAATAAAATATGACCATTTAGGCCCACTTGGATTAGATTAGGACATTTATTATTAATTTATTTAAAGAAGGGTTAAAAGAGTTAAAATCAAAGTTTATTTACTAAAACATTTTTAATATGGGGTTATACATAAGATAAATTCGACTATAAATATTCATTAGAAATCTAAAAAGATTTCCTACATAATGGTATTTTATTTGTAATTTTTAGACATTAAATAAATTAATTTATGTATGACACAATGATGATGCAGTAATTATCTTATTAATGAAATATTGACATAATTGATGTTATAAATACCCAAATAAATATAATTTTAGACTTTTTATGAATTCCACTAATTTTCTAGGTTACTATGATATATTAGTGTTGATTTAATCAACTTGGTTTGAACATATAATTCTGTTATGACTTTCACAAAAATCATATATCAAATAGTGTCAAAATTGACACAAAATAGTTTTTAAATCAAATATTATATTATTAATTGTTATTTTATTCCTAAAAATCTAAGGTTCGGAAAACTGACTTAGATAAGGATATATATATTAATAATAAACAATTTGGGGTTCGTTTGGCATGTTATAGTAAGTTTATTAACCATATAGTGTAAGAAAACAAAAAGACACGGTAAAAGTTAAATTATTTAACTTAGAGTTAAATCTAATTGATAAGGTTAAAATAATAACCTAAACTTGTCTAAATCCTATTGGTTGATAGGATTTCGACCCACCCCCACTTTAGCTCCGAAATAAGACCCTTTGGAACCATTATAAACCGATTTTTACTTTAATATAAAATAATATTTTGAGATATTCCTAAGGTGCCCCTCTCCTCCCTTATAAAAGGACACCTCCTCCCCCTCCTCCTCACACAAATTTGAGCACTCAAGCTCGGCCAAAACCTTCCAAAATCCCTTATCCACTTCCCTAGAATAATCCTAGAGGTTCTGTTCTTCCTCAAAGACCAATTTTAGTGCCCTAAGAGGAGGTCTT
Source organism: Viscum album (assembly GCA_963277665.1). NCBI lineage: Eukaryota > Viridiplantae > Streptophyta > Magnoliopsida > Santalales > Viscaceae > Viscum > Viscum album. The sequence continues at coordinate 371,320,258 of OY728146.1, forward strand.
AAAGAGGCGCTTCAAAGAAGAGGTAATTTCCGTTACCAATTCTTTCACCTTTATTTCTTCTTCCACTTCTTCTTCTTAGGTTGTTTCATTATTAAGTAATAACATCAGTATCAATAATATACTGATATGTTATTATAAGTATGAAACAATCCTAATTCACCATCTATCCATCCTACGGAAAACGAAATCACCGCGCGTGCGTACGTACGGAATACCGTCTCCACGCTGTGGTGTAATCTGTTTTTCCACCAACACCTTACATGGATGGGTATTATGGTGTAAAGAATAACTATACATAGTTATTATAACATCATAATTATTCTGATATATTGTATCATCAACTCCAATTCAATTCAATAATTATGGAAATGATATCATCGCTCGTGCGTACTTACGGACTACCGTCTCCACAACGCGATGAGATTCATTCTCAATGATTAACTATTCATGAATGATTATAAAGTATATATAATAATTACTAATGAAATATATGACATAATAATGATACTGGATTTATGTATATTTATATGTATGTCATCTACTTACTTCCATTCAAGACAATAAGGAAAGAAAAACAGCGTTCATGCGTACGTACGGACTACCGTCTCCATGAACGGTGTTTTTCATTTCATTTATCTATCTATTATATATATATATATACTGAATATATATGATATATAAATCATATTTTATATTCTGGAAGTAAGTAAATCATGATATAAGTAATAATAATGTCAAGAACAACAAGTCAAAACACCTACGATAAATGAAACGATTTTACCCAAAACGCTATTTAACATGGAATTTACAAAAGAACGGGTAAAATAAATTCATAAGTGAACCATATATGATATCATAACAATTAGTATGATTCTGGAATAAGTCAATGACATTATTTAAATCATTATACAGGAGGTTCGGACACTTACGAAGCAAATCGGACCTAAGGTAAGGGAAATATCACAATCTTATTTTTATCCGAGATTGTTTATTCGTAAGTATTTACTGGGGTGTATTTTATCATCCACATCCATGTTTCATCAATATGTAATATTATTTCCATCCACCTACAATTTTTTAAATCCATTTTTACCCTTAGGTGAGTTTTTAGTAATATGTATGAAAGGAATCTTTTGTCGTTTTTCGTACGAGGTACTTTTTGACTTTTCCGACAAAAGTACGAAGAATGTTTTTTTTAACTTATACGGCATGAATGGATTTTTAAAAAATTATTTCCAAGAAACTTCCTTTACAAGTTTTCAAGTTTATTTTTAATCAACTTTTTTCATTTTAAAGTCGTATGACATGTTATGAAAGGAAAAATGTTTTTGAAGTAGAAAGGATATTTTCCTCAAGAATGGAGTTCAAGTATTTTATCAAAATTATTTTCCATCTAAGATAATAAAAGGGTTCTGTTTTTATCCCTATTATTACATTGGTTTGATTATGTTGTGATGGAAATATTTTTATGAATTCCTTTATCTTATATGAATTGTTTTATGATGTCATGTTGTTTAAGAATCCCATTTTTATTACATGGGTTATGCAATGATGTATGGTTTATGATTTTGTGGCACACATAAGAATGGTATCATTATGAGATGGGTGGGACCTATATCTCTCTCCAATGCATTGGGTAAAGATTTTATATCTCATGAGATAGACATGGCTGGAATGGTAGGTTATACCGGTTCAGTGAAACAGGACTGAAACGAGGGTTACTCGATTCAGAAAGGGACTTTGTCCACTAAGATAGTCTTGGCAATGAGTCTTGACTAACAAGAAATGATTCTCTATGATTATGTGTGAATGCCACAAAGTTTCATGTTTTAAGTTATGATTATTGTGATTACATTTCACTGCCATGATTTATCCCATGTTATGAAATTATGCTCTCTTTTGCAGGTTAAGATTTCCAAAATGTTATGTTCTTTTGAATATGATGTGATTGATATTTCTGTTGTTTACCCTTACTGAGCATTTGAGCTCACCCTTTTATGTTTTCTTTTCCCCAGGATATAAAGAAAGGTTTTAGGTAAAAAAAAGGAGAATCTTTATGGGAGATGTTGAAGATCTTTCACCAGGATTAGAAGATTATATTCCGAGTTTTCAAAGACAATAAACTATTACGATCCTTGCGTGTATGTTTTTGTTATGTACTAAGTATTCCGCAAATGTAATGTAATGTCAATGTACGTCAGGCTTCGGGTCTCTACAGTTGGTATCAGAGGAAAGGTTTAGTCAACCTTTGGAAACTAGGATGCGAGAACTTTAGTGAGATCCCTAGAGATATTTCTAAGGTGTGTCTAGGGATGTCTCTAAGGTTAAGTATACGTATAGGTTATAGTACTATAATTACGCTAACGATCATAGAATTAAACCTAAGATGTTAGATATTTAAGGTACTCCCCCTTTATTATGTTGTTTTCCCTAGCATGATTTTTGCCTCTCACACTATTCTTTTTGGGTTTTAGACGATGGCTGGAACCCGAAGGAACCGTGTTGATCAATGCAATGGACAATGCAATGATTGCCCTCCTGAACAAACAAATGTTATGGGAGATGAAGTGCAAAATCTTATTGCTATACTTACACAAGCTATGAATCATTCTGGACTTCCAAATGAACAGAGAAGGGAACAATATTATATTGAGTCCTTCATGAGGCAACGTCCACCTTCTTTCAATGGGTCTTCCGATCCACTTGTTTCTGAACAATGGATCAGTACCACTGAAAAGATATTTTCAGTTCTTCAATGTTCTGAGCATGATAAAGTCATCTTAGCAGTATATCGTTTGGAAGGTGAAGCTGATCAATGGTGGAATCTTATCAAGAATACAAGGCCAAGAGATGAAATTGAGTCCATGGAATGGGACGAGTTCAAGAACTTGTTTTTCAGTAAGTACTTCCCTCGTATTCTTCGAACAAAGATGGAAAAGGAGTTCCTTGAGCTGAAGCAGAAGGATGATGAATCTTTTGGTATATACGAAGCGAATTTTACAAGACTTGCAAGGTATGCATCTTGCATTACCATCCAACCTGAAAGTAAAGTTGATCGATTTTTCAGTGGCTTAAAACCAAGTCTTCGAAGGGAATTAGCTATAAGAGACTTCAGTAGCTATGAAGAAATTGTGCGTTGTGCTGGAAGTTAGTGTTACAAATCCATCTCATGGTTTTGAAAAGAAACGAAAGATGGAGTTCAAGGAGAAATCTCAAAATAATGGTGAAAAGAAGATGAATGTTTACTTATGCACAAAGTGTAGAAAGAATCATGGTGGAGATTGTCTTAAAGGGACTAGAAAATGTTTTAAGTGTGGAAATAAAGGTCATCGAGCAGCTGAGTGTCGAAGTAATGGAAAAAGGAATTCTAATGATGTGAATAAAGCAAACACTGCAGAGAACGCACCACCAACACTTCAATGCTTCAAGTGCAAGGAAATGGGGCATTATGCTAATAAATGCCCTAATACAAGGGTTAGTGATGATCAACATGAGCAACCACTTAAGGAAAAGGACAAAGGGAAGTCACATGCGATCACTATTGGCGATGTTGAATATGACAACAATGTGGTGGAATGATTAAGTGTTTATGTAATGGGATTCCAAAATAATGTTGTATCATAAAGTATTGGAATATTTATGTGTTGGTCTAATGTGGTATTCAAAGTGATTGAGACATTTAACAGTATTCATGAGCTCATGATTGATATAAGGACTAAGTGATATCATGGTTTGAGTATATAGAATTTTGAGGATTTTGGTATGTGGAAAGTGTTATCTTTTAACTGCATACATGTTTTCACTAAGGTCCAATGGGTATTCAAGAAAATACTTGATTAAGGCCTTTGAATGTTTGGAATGTGACCAACAAGACATATCTTATGATATATGGGGATCAACGATGGTATTAAATCTCTGGTAATCGTTTTCACTATATTATGAGAGTGGACTGCAGTATTATGGATAAGCCTAAAGATTAGAATGGATTATGTTGGACATAAGTTAGTATTGTTTAAGGATAGAAGATTTTCGATATTATTGATGGGATGTTATAGTAATATAGCTTTAGAAAAAGGACAACCTGCAGGACGGGCGACAGCCCATCGCTTCGGACAAGGCTGTGGGAGTCGAACTCACAACCGAAGTGCAACTGGCCTTTATCGCCTACCACTGGCCTACAGGAAGTCCCTGTTTAGTAGAAACTAGTTTTATTATATTAAGAAGTATGATATATGAAGTATAAGTCCATTTTAGGAACCATATATGATTAATCTCACTATAGATCGACTTATGTATATAATTTTTGCTAACCTTTTGTTTGAGACAGATGGAATGACCCGTCATTCTATCACATGATCTGCTAACACTTCACGAATAACAAATTCAACTTCATTTATTTAAGAGATGAAGTGGAAATTGTTCAAGGCACGAACAACAGTGATATTGTACCAAAATAAAGTAAGTATTTATTCTAATTCAAATTTTCAACTTTAGGGAAATGATCTTGAAAACAAAAAATGTTGTCCTAGTGCCCTTATATCTGATGGATCTGATGGTACCCTAGATCGTCACAAATTTATGGCTTTGTGATTACTGGCTTTTCCATAGCCATGTTCTCTACCACTCTCCATCAGAACATGATGGTTAAATTTTTCTTCCATATCCATATTTTCACCTATGTGGAAACCCAGTGATTAGTTTATTTGGGTAACCATTACGTTTCATACTTTTGTTTTTAAAGATTGGTTTTGGTATTCCTTTTTACAATGTGGGTTTCTATTAAAGAAACTTTCGAATAGCAAACCATTTATAACCCCGACGAATTTCGAGGGCGAAATTCATTTTAAGGGGGGTAGAATGTAACACCCCGAAATTTTATGAAAAATATTCTTTTTAATTTCATTAATGTCTTGTGTTGTACGCTACACCAAAAGGAGCTTGCACAACACACATCCTTGACTTGCCTTGCATTACACGCAATCGCGACCTTCCTCGATAGCATGTATAGTACGCAATAACGAGTTTCACTAAACAACAATATGCTATTAAAATATTATTAAAACTAGCCGTTATGAATAGTAATAACCACTTTTTGAAATTTTGTAAATTTTATTTTTGAAAATGGAATTCATTTTTGGATTCGTAATATCAAAATTAGATTAGGGTGAAATTTTCGTACTTTTCGGATAACTTTCATACTCTAATGAATAGTGAAAATTACTAAATTTTAATTAAAAACAACTTTTTTAATCAAAATAATTAATAGTGAAAAATTATTAATTTTAGTGGTTTTAAAGTATATTTAGAATATATTTTTACAATTTAATACAATGATGGTCATTGGATGTAATTTCACATTTAAACCAGTTATAAACAAGTTTCAATCTTTTGATAGTTATTATCTCTTAAAAACACGCTATTTATTTTGATGACGGGAATTAATTTTTAAATTAGTTAATGCAACTGATATGTTTTGAATTTGGTAAAATAGACATCATTTTTGAGTTCATAATATCAAATATAGCTTAGGCATAATTTTTGGTATTTTTCTGAAAACTTTCAATTTTCGATGAATAGTGAAACCACTAAGTGGTAGGTTAAAAACTGAATTTTGCATAAAACTTAATTTTACCGCTTCTGTGAATGGAATTTCGAAAATCCGAGAGACACGGTTAATATCAAGGACTAAAATGTGGTTCAATGAGATGAAAATAATTTTTGGTGAATAGTAACTTTTTACTTTTTTTTACCACGGTTAAAAGTAAATAGGGTAATTAAGGGTAAAGATGATATTATTATTACCCTAACACATGTCCTAATTCTATTGGATAAGTGAAATTCGATCAAAAACAAACTTAGGAATAAAATATGACCATTTAGGCCCACTTGGATTAGATTAGGACATTTATTATTAATTTATTTAAAGAAGGGTTAAAAGAGTTAAAATCAAAGTTTATTTAATAAAACATTTTTAATATGGGGTTATACATAAGATAAATTCGACTATAAATATTCATTAAAATATAAAAAGATTTCCTACATAATGGTATTTTATTTGTAATTTTTAGACATTAAATAATTTAATTTATGTATGACACAACGATGATGCAGTAATTATCTTATTAATGAAATATTGACATAATTGATGTTATAAATACCCAAATAAATATAATTTTAGACTTTTTATGAATTCCACTAATTTTCTAGGTTACTATGATATATTAGTGTTGATTTAATCAACTTGTTTTGAACATATAATTCTGTTATGACTTTCACAAAAATCATATATCAAATAGTGTCAAAATTGACACAAAATAGTTTTTAAATCAAATATTATATTATTAATTGTTATTTTATTCCTAAAAATCTAAGGTTCGGCCAAATGACTTAGATAAAGATATATATATTAATAATAAAAAATTTGGGGTTCGTTTGGCATGTTATAGTAAGTGTATTAACCATATAGTGTAAGAAAACAAAAAGACACGGTAAAAGTTAAATTATTTAACTTAGAGTTAAATATAATTGATAAGGTTAAAATAATAACCTAAACTTGTCTAAATCCTATTGGTTGATAGGATTTCGACCCACCCCCACTTTATCTCTGAAATAAGACCCTTGGAACCATTATAAACCGATTTTGACTTTAATATAAAATAATATTTTGAGATATTCCTAAGGTGCCCCTCTCCTCCCTTATAAAAGGACACCTCCTCCCCCTCCTCCTCACACCGATTTGAGCACTCAAGCTCGGCCAAAACCTGCCAAAATCCCTTATCCACTTCCCTAGAATAATCCTAGAGGTTCTGTTCTTCCTCAAAGACCAATTTTAGAGCCCTAAGAGGAGGTCTTAAAGAGGCGCTTCAAAGAAGAGGTAATTTCCGTTACCAATTCTTTCACCTTTATTTCTTCTTCCACTTCTTCTTCTTAGGTTGTTTCATTATTAAGTAATAACATCAGTATCAATAATATACTGATATGTTATTATAAGTATGAAACAATCCTAATTCACCATCTATCCATCCTAAGGAAAACGAAATCACCGCGCGTGCGTACGTACAGAATACCGTCTCCACGATGTGGTGTAATCTGTTTTTCCACCAACACCTTACATGGATGGGTATTATGGTGTAAAGAATAACTATACATAGTTATTATAACATCATAATGATTCTGATATATTTTATCATCCACTCCAATTCAATTCAATAATTATGGAAATGATATCATCGCTCGTGCGTACTTACGGACTACCGTCTCCACGACGCGATGAGATTCATTCTCAATGATTAACTATTCATGAATGATTATAAAGTATATATAATAAGTACTAATGAAATATATGACATAATAATGATACTGGATTTATGTATATTTATATGTATTTCATCTACTTACTTCCATTCAAGACAATAAGGAAAGAAAAACAGCGTTCATGCGTACGTACGGACTACCGTCTCCATGAACTGTGTTTTTCATTTCATTTATCTATCTATTATATATATATATATACTGAATATATATGATATATAAATCATATTTTATATTCTGGAAGTAAGTAAATCATGATATAAGTAATAATAATGTCAAGAACAACAAGTCAAAACACCTACGATAAATGAAACGATTTTACCCAAAACGCTCTTTAACATGGAATTTACAAAAGAACGGGTAAAATAAAGTCATAAGTGAACCATATATGATATCATAACAATTAGTATTATTCTGGAATAAGTCAATGACATTATTTAAATCATTATACAGGATGTTCGGACACTTACGAAGCAAATCAGACCTAAGGTAAGGGAAATATCACAATCTCATTTTTATCCGAGATTGTTTATTCGTAAGTATTTACTGGGGTGTATTTTATCATCCACATCCATGTTTCATCAATATGTAATATTATTTCCATCCACCTACAATTTTTTAAATCCATTTTTACCCTTCGGTGAGTTTTTAGTAATATGTATGAAAGGAATCTTTTGTCGTTTTTCGTACGAGGTACTTTTTGACTTTTCCGACAAAAGTACGAAGAATGTTTTTTTTTAACTTATACGGCATGAATGGATTTTTAAAAAATTATTTCCAAGAAACTTCCTTTACAAGTTTTCAAGTTTATTTTTAATCAACTTCTTTCATTTTAAAGTCGTATGACATGTTATGAAAGGAAAAATGTTTTTGAAGTAGAAAGGATATTTTCCTCAAGAATGGAGTTCAAGTATTTTATCAAAATTATTTTCCATCTAAGATAATAAAAGGGTTCTGTTTTTATCCCTATTATTACATTGGTTTGATTATGTTGTGATGGAAATATTTTTATGAATTCCTTTATCTTATATGAATTGTTTTATGATGTCATGTTGTTTAAGAATCCCATTTTTATTACATGGGTTATGCAATGATGTATGGTTTATGATTTTGTGGCACACGTAAGAATGGTATCATTATGAGATGGGTGGGACCTATATCTCCCTCCAATGCATTGGGTAAAGATTTTATATCTCATGAGATAGACATGGCTGGAATGGTAGGTTATACCGGTTCAGTGAAACAGGACTGAAACGAGGGTTACTCGATTCAGAAAGGGACTTTGTCCACTAAGATAGTCTTGGCAATGAGTCTTGACTAACAAGAAATGATTCTCTATGATTATGTGTGAATGCCACAAAGTTTCATGTTTTAAGTTATGATTATTGTGATTACATTTCACTGCCATGATTTATCCCATGTTATGAAATTATGCTCTCTTTTGCAGGTTAAGATTTACAAAATGTTATGTTCTTTTGAATATGATGTGATTGATATTTCTGTTGTTTACCCTTACTGAGCATTTGAGCTCACCCTTTTATGTTTTCTTTTCCCTAGGATATAAAGAAAGGTTTTAGGTAAAAAAAAAGGAGAATCTTTATGGGAGATGTTGAAGATCTTTCACCAGGATTAGAAGATTATATTCCGAGTTTTCAAAGACAAAAAACTATTACGATCCTTGCGTGTGTGTTTTTGTTATGTACTAAGTATTCCGAAAATGTAATGTAATGTCAATGTACGTCAGGCTTCGGGTCTCTACAGTTGGTATCAGAGGAAAGGTTTAGTCAACCTTTGGAAACTAGGATGCGAGAACTTTAGTGAGATCCCTAGAGATATTTCTAAGGTGTGTCTAGGGATGTCTCTTAGGTTAAGTATACGTATAGGTTATAGTACTATAATTACGCTAACGATCATAGAATTAAACCTAAGATGTTAGATATTGAAGGTACTCCCCCTTTATTATGTTGTTTTCCCTAGCATGATTTTTGCCTCTCACACTATTCTTTTTGGGTTTTAGACGATGGCTGGAACCCGAAGGAACCGTGTTGATCAATGCAATGGACAATGCAATGATTGCCCTCCTGAACAAACAAATGTTATGGGAGATGAAGTGCAAAATCTTATTGCTATACTTACACAAGCTATGAATCATTCTGGACTTCCAAATGAACAGAGAAGGGAACAATATTATATTGTGTCCTTCATGAGGCAACGTCCACCTTCTTTCAATGGGTCTTCCGATCCACTTGTTTCTGAACAATGGATCAGTACCACTGAAAAGATATTTTCAGTTCTTCAATGTTCTGAGCATGATAAAGTCATCTTAGCAGTATATCGTTTGGAAGGTGAAGCTGATCAATGGTGGAATCTTATCAAGAATACAAGGCCAAGAGATGAAATTGAGTCCATGGAATGGGATGAGTTCAAGAACTTGTTTTTCAGTAAGTACTTCCCTCGTATTCTTCGAACAAAGATGGAAAAGGAGTTCCTTGAGCTGAAGCAGAAGGATGATGAATCTGTTGGTATATACGAAGCGAATTTTACAAGACTTGCAAGGTATGCATCTTGCATTACCATCCAACCTGAAAGTAAAGTTGATCGATTTTTCAGTGGCTTAAAACCAAGTCTTCGAAGGGCATTAGCTATAAGAGACTTCAGTAGCTATGAAGAAATTGTGCGTTGTGCTGGAAGTTAGTGTTACAAATCCATCTCATGGTTTTGAAAAGAAACGAAAGATGGAGTTCAAGGAGAAATCTCAAAATAATGGTGAAAAGAAGATGAATGTTTACTTATGCACAAAGTGTGGAAAGAAGCATGGTGGATATTGTCTTAAAGGGACTAGAAAATGTTTTAAGTGTGGAAATAAAGGTCATCGAGCAGCTGAGTGTCGAAGTAATGGAAAAAGGAATTCTAATGATGTGAATAAAGAAAACACTGCAGAGAACGCACCACCAACACTTCAATGCTTCAAGTGCAAGGAAATTGGGCATTATACTAATAAATGCCCTAATACAAGGGTTAGTGATGATCAACATGAGCAACCACTTAAGGAAAAGGACAAAGGGAAGTCACATGCGATCACTATTGGCGATGTTGAATATGACAACGATGTGGTGGAATGATTAAGTGTTTATGTAATGGGATTCCAAAATAATGTTGTATCATAAAGTATTGGAATATTTATGTGTTGGTCTAATGTGGTATTCAAAGTGATTGAGACATTTAACAGTATTCATGAGCTCATGATTGATATAAGGACTAAGTGATATCATGGTTTGAGTATATAGAATTTTGAGGATTTTGGTATGTGGAAAGTGTTATCTTTTAACTGCATACATGTTTTCACTAAGGTCCAATGGGTATTCAAGAAAATACTTGATTAAGGCCTTTGAATGTTTGGAATGTGACCAACAAGACATATCTTATGATATATGGGGATCAACGATGGTATTAAATCTCTGGTAATCGTTTTCACTATATTATGAGAGTGGACTGCAGTATTATGGATAAGCCTAAATATTAGAATGGATTATGTTGGACATAAGTTAGTATTGTTTAAGGATAGAAGATTTTCGATATTATTGATGGGATGTTATAGTAATATAGCTTTAGAAAAAGGACAACCTGCAGGACGGGCGACAACCCATCGCTTCGGACAAGGCTGTGGGAGTCGAACTCACAACCGAAGTGCAACTGGCCTTTATCGCCTACCACTGGCCTACAGGAAGTCCCTGTTTAGTAGAAACTAGTTTTATTATATTAAGCAGTATGATATATGAAGTATAAGTCCATTTTAGGAACCATATATGATTAATCTCACTATAGATCGACTTATGTATATAATTTTTGCTAACCTTTTGTTTGAGACAGATGGAATGACCCGTCATTCTATCACATGATCTGCTAACACTTCACGAATAACAAATTCAACTTCATTTATTTAAGAGATGAAGTGGAAATTGTTCAAGGCACGAACAACAGTGAGATTGTACCAAAATAAAGTAAGTATTTATTCTAATTCAAATTTTCAACTTTAGGGAAATGATCTTGAAAACCAAAAATGTTGTCCTAGTGCCCTTATATCTGATGGATCTGATGGTACCCTAGATCGTCACAAATTTATGGCTTTGTGATTACTGGCTTTTCCATAGCCATGTTCTCTACCACTCTCCATCAGAACATGATGGTTAAATTTTTCTTCCATATCCATATTTTCACCTATGTGGAAACCCAGTGATTAGTTTATTTGGGTAACCGTTACGTTTCATACTTTTGTTTTTAAAGATTGGTTTTGGTATTCCTTTTTACAATGTGGGTTTCTATTAAAGAAACTTTCGAATAACAAACCATTTATAACCCCGACGAATTTCGAGGGCGAAATTCATTTTAAGGGGGGTAGAATGTAACACCCCGAAATTTTATGAAAAATATTCTTTTTAATTTCATTAATGTCTTGTGTTGTACGCTACACCAAAAGGAGCTTGCACAACACACATCCTTGACTTGCCTTGCTTTACACGCAATCGCGACCTTCCTCGATAGCATGTATAGTACGCAATAACGAGTTTCACTAAACAACAATATGCTATTAAAATATTATTAAAACTAGCCGTTATGAATAGTAATAACCACTTTTTGAAATTTTGTAAATTTTATTTTTCAAAATGGAATTCATTTTTGGATTCGTAATATCAAAATTAGATTAGGGTGAAATTTTGGTACTTTTCGGATAACTTTCATACTCTAATGAATAGTGAAAATTACTAAATTTTAATTAAAAACAACTTTTTTAATCAAAATAATTAATAGTGAAAAATTATTAATTTTAGTGGTTTTAAAGTATATTTAGAATATATTTTTACAATTTAATACAATGATGGTCATTGGATGTAATTTCACATTTAAACCAGTTATAAACAAGTTTCAATCTTTTGATAGTTATTATCTCTTAAAAACACGCTATTTATTTTGATGACGGGAATTAATTTTTAAATTAGTTAATGCAACTGATATGTTTTGAATTTGGTAAAATAGACATCATTTTTGAGTTCATAATATCAAATATAGCTTAGGCATAATTTTTGGTATTTTTCTGAAAACTTTCAATTTTCGATGAATAGTGAAACCACTAAGTGGTAGGTTAAAAACTGAATTTTGCATAAAACTTAATTTTACCGCTTCTGTGAATGGAATTTCGAAAATCCGAGAGACACGGTTAATATCAAGGACTAAAATGTGGTTCAATGAGATGAAAATAATTTTTGGTGAATAGTAACTTTTTACTTTTTTTTACCACGGTTAAAAGTAAATAGGGTAATTAAGGGTAAAGATGATATTATTATTACCCTAACACATGTCCTAATTCTATTGGATAAGTGAAATTCGATCAAAAACAAACTTAGGAATAAAATATGACCATTTAGGCCCACTTGGATTAGATTAGGACATTTATTATTAATTTATTTAAAGAAGGGTTAAAAGAGTTAAAATCAAAGTTTATTTAATAAAACATTTTTAATATGGGGTTATACATAAGATAAATTCGACTATAAATATTCATTAAAATCTCAAAAGATTTCCTACATAATGGTATTTTATTTGTAATTTTTAGACATTAAATAATTTAATTTATGTATGACACAACGATGATGCAGTAATTATCTTATTAATGAAATATTGACATAATTGATGTTATAAATACCCAAATAAATATAATTTTAGACTTTTTATGAATTCCACTAATTTTCTAGGTTACTATGATATATTAGTGTTGATTTAATCAACTTGGTTTGAACATATAATTCTGTTATGACTTTCACAAAAATCATATATCAAATAGTGTCAACATTGACACAAAATAGTTTTTAAATAAAATATTATATTATTAATTGTTATTTTATTCCTAAAAATCTAAGGTTCGGCCAAATGACTTAGATAAGGATATATATATTAATAATAAACAATTTGGGTTTCGTTTGGCATGTTATAGTAAGTGTATTAACCATATAGTGTAAGAAAACAAAAAGACACGGTAAAAGTTAAATTATTTAACTTAGAGTTAAATCTAATTGATAAGGTTAAAATAATAACCTAAACTTGTCTAAATCCTATTGGTTGATAGGATTTCGACCCACCCCCACTTTATCTCCGAAATAAGACCCTTGGAACCATTATAAACCGATTTTGACTTTAATATAAAATAATATTTTGAGATATTCCTAAGGTGCCCCTCTCCTCCCTTATAAAAGGACACCTCCTCCCCCTCCTCCTCACACCAATTTGAGCACTCAAGCTCGGCCAAAACCTGCCAAAATCCCTTATCCACTTCCCTAGAATAATCCTAGAGGTTCTGTTCTTCCTCAAAGACCAATTTTAGTGCCCTAAGAGGAGGTCTTAAAGAGGCGCTTCAAAGAAGAGGTAATTTCCGTTACCAATTCTTTCACCTTTATTTCTTCTTCCACTTCTTCTTCTTAGGTTGTTTCATTATTAAGTAATAACATCAGTATCAATAATATACTGATATGTTATTATAAGTATGAAACAATCCTAATTCACCATCTATCCATCCTATGGAAAACGAAATCACCGCGCGTGCGTACGTACAGAATACCGTCTCCACGCTGTGGTGTAATCTGTTTTTCCACCAACACCTTACATGGATGGGTATTATGGTGTAAAGAATAACTATACATAGTTATTATAACATCATAATGATTCTGATATATTTTATTATCCACTCCAATTCAATTCAATAATTATGGAAATGATATCATCGCTCGTGCGTACTTACGGACTACCGTCTCCACGACGCGATGAGATTCATTCTCAATGATTAACTATTCATGAATGATTATAAAGTATATATAATAAGTACTAATGAAATATATGACATAATAATGATACTGGATTTATGTATATTTATATGTATTTCATCTACTTACTTCCATTCAAGACAATGAGGAAAGAAAAACAGCGTTCATGCGTACGTACGGACTACCGTCTCCATGAACTGTGTTTTTCATTTCATTTATCTATCTATTATATATATATATATACTGAATATATATGATATATAAATCATATTTTATATTCTGGAAGTAAGTAAATCATGATATAAGTAATAATAATGTCAAGAACAACAAGTCAAAACACCTACGATAAATGAAACGATTTTACCCAAAACGCTCTTTAACATGGAATTTACAAAAGAACGGGTAAAATAAAGTCATAAGTGAACCATATATGATATCATAACAATTAGTATTATTCTGGAATAAGTCAATGACATTATTTAAATCATTATACAGGAGGTTCGGACACTTACGAAGCAAATCAGACCTAAGGTAAGGGAAATATCACAATCTCATTTTTATCCGAGATTGTTTATTCGTAAGTATTTACTGGGGTGTATTTTATCATCCACATCCATGTTTCATAAATATGTAATATTATTTCCATCCACCTACAATTTTTTAAATCCATTTTTACCCTTCGGTGAGTTTTTAGTAATATGTATGAAAGGAATCTTTTGTCGTTTTTCGTACGAGGTACTTTTTGACTTTTCCGACAAAAGTACGAAGAATGTTTTTTTTAACTTATACGGCATGAATGGATTTTTAAAAAATTATTTCCAAGAAACTTCCTTTACAAGTTTTCAAGTTTATTTTTAATCAACTTCTTTCATTTTAAAGTCGTATGACATGTTATGAAAGGAAAAATGTTTTTGAAGTAGAAAGGATATTTTCCTCAAGAATGGAGTTCAAGTATTTTATCAAAATTATTTTCCATCTAAGATAATAAAAGGGTTCTGTTTTTATCCCTATTATTACATTGGTTTGATTATGTTGTGATGGAAATATTTTTATGAATTCCTTTATCTTATATGAATTGTTTTATGATGTCATGTTGTTTAAGAATCCCATTTTTATTACATGGGTTATGCAATGATGTATGGTTTATGATTTTGTGGCACACGTAAGAATGGTATCATTATGAGATGGGTGGGACCTATATCTCCCTCCAATGCATTGGGTAAAGATTTTATATCTCATGAGATAGACATGGCTGGAATGGTAGGTTATACCGGTTTAGTGAAACAGGACTGAAACGAGGGTTACTCGATTCAGAAAGGGACTTTGTCCACTAAGATAGTCTTGGCAATGAGTCTTGACTAACAAGAAATGATTCTCTATGATTATGTGTGAATGCCACAAAGTTTCATGTTTTAAGTTATGATTATTGTGATTACATTTCACTGCCATGATTTATCCCATGTTATGAAATTATGCTCTCTTTTGCAGGTTAAGATTTCCAAAATGTTATGTTCTTTTGAATATGATGTGATTGATATTTCTGTTGTTTACCCTTACTGAGCATTTGAGCTCACCCTTTTATGTTTTCTTTTCCCCAGGATATAAAGAAAGGTTTTAGGTAAAAAAAAGGAGAATCTTTATGGGAGATGTTGAAGATCTTTCACCAGGATTAGAAGATTATATTCCGAGTTTTCAAAGACAATAAACTATTACGATCCTTGCGTGTGTGTTTTTGTTATGTACTAAGTATTCCGAAAATGTAATGTAATGTCAATGTACGTCAGGCTTCGGGTCTCTACAGTTGGTATCAGAGGAAAGGTTTAGTCAACCTTTGGAAACTAGGATGCGAGAACTTTAGTGAGATCCCTAGAGATATTTCTAAGGTGTGTCTAGGGATGTCTCTTAGGTTAAGTATACGTATAGGTTATAGTACTATAATTACGCTAACGATCATAGAATTAAACCTAAGATGTTAGATATTGAAGGTACTCCCCCTTTATTATGTTGTTTTCCCTAGCATGATTTTTGCCTCTCACACTATTCTTTTTGGGTTTTAGACGATGGCTGGAACCCGAAGGAACCGTGTTGATCAATGCAATGGACAATGCAATGATTGCCCTCCTGAACAAACAAATGTTATGGGAGATGAAGTGCAAAATCTTATTGCTATACTTACACAAGCTATGAATCATTCTGGACTTCCAAATGAACAGAGAAGGGAACAATATTATATTGTGTCCTTCATGAGGCAACGTCCACCTTCTTTCAATGGGTCTTCCGATCCACTTGTTTCTGAACAATGGATCAGTACCACTGAAAATATATTTTCAGTTCTTCAATGTTCTGAGCATGATAAAGTCATCTTAGCAGTATATCGTTTGGAAGGTGAAGCTGATCAATGGTGGAATCTTATCAAGAATACAAGGCCAAGAGATGAAATTGAGTCCATGGAATGGGACGAGTTCAAGAACTTGTTTTTCAGTAAGTACTTCCCTCGTATTCTTCGAACAAAGATGGAAAAGGAGTTCCTTGAGCTGAAGCAGAAGGATGATGAATCTGTTGGTATATACGAAGCGAATTTTACAAGACTTGCAAGGTATGCATCTTGCATTACCATCCAACCTGAAAGTAAAGTTGATCGATTTTTCAGTGGCTTAAAACCAAGTCTTCGAAGGGCATTAGCTATAAGAGACTTCAGTAGCTATGAAGAAATTGTGCGTTGTGCTGGAAGTTAGTGTTACAAATCCATCTCATGGTTTTGAAAAGAAACGAAAGATGGAGTTCAAGGAGAAATCTCAAAATAATGGTGAAAAGAAGATGAATGTTTACTTATGCACAAAGTGTGGAAAGAAGCATGGTGGAGATTGTCTTAAAGGGACTAGAAAATGTTTTAAGTGTGGAAATAAAGGTCATCGAGCAGCTGAGTGTCGAAGTAATGGAAAAAGGAATTCTAATGATGTGAATAAAGAAAACACTACAGAGAACGCACCACCAACACTTCAATGCTTCAAGTGCAAGGAAATTGGGCATTATACTAATAAATGCCCTAATACAAGGGTTAGTGATGATCAACATGAGCAACCACTTAAGGAAAAGGACAAAGGGAAGTCACATGCGATCACTATTGGCGATGTTGAATATGACAACGATGTGGTGGAATGATTAAGTGTTTATGTAATGGGATTCCAAAATAATGTTGTATCATAAAGTATTGGAATATTTATGTGTTGGTCTAATGTGGTATTCAAAGTGATTGAGACATTTAACAGTATTCATGAGCTCATGATTGATATAAGGACTAAGTGATATCATGGTTTGAGTATATTGAATTTTGAGGATTTTGGTATGTGGAAAGTGTTATCTTTTAACTGCATACATGTTTTCACTAAGGTCCAATGGGTATTCAAGAAAATACTTGATTAAGGCCTTTGAATGTTTGGAATGTGACCAACAAGACATATCTTATGATATATGGGGATCAACGATGGTATTAAATCTCTGGTAATCGTTTTCACTATATTATGAGAGTGGACTGCAGTATTATGGATAAGCCTAAAGATTAGAATGGATTATGTTGGACATAAGTTAGTATTGTTTAAGGATAGAAGATTTTCGATATTATTGATGGGATGTTATAGTAATATATCTTTAGAAAAAGGACAACCTGCAGGACGGGCGACAACCCATCGCTTCGGACAAGGCTGTGGGAATCGAACTCACAACCGAAGTGCAACTGGCCTTTATCGCCTACCACTGGCCTACAGGAAGTCCCTGTTTAGTAGAAACTAGTTTTATTATATTAAGCAGTATGATATATGAAGTATAAGTCCATTTTAGGAACCATATATGATTAATCTCACTATAGATCGACTTATGTATATAATTTTTGCTAACCTTTTGTTTGAGACAGATGGAATGACCCGTCATTCTATCACATGATCTGCTAACACTTCACGAATAACAAATTCAACTTCATTTATTTAAGAGATGAAGTGGAAATTGTTCAAGGCACGAACAACAGTGAGATTGTACCAAAATAAAGTAAGTATTTATTCTAATTCAAATTTTCAACTTTAGGGAAATGATCTTGAAAACCAAAAATGTTGTCCTAGTGCCCTTATATCCAATGGATCTGATGGTACCCTAGATTGTCACAAATTTATGGCTTTGTGATTACTGGCTTTTCCATAGCCATGTTCTCTACCACTCTCCATCAGAACATGATGGTTAGATTTTTCTTCCATATCCATATTTTCACCTATGTGGAAACCCAGTGATTAGTTTATTTGGGTAACCGTTACGTTTCATACTTTTGTTTTTAAAGATTGGTTTTGGTATTCCTTTTTTACAATGTGGGTTTCTATTAAAGAAACTTTCTAATAGCAAACCATTTATAACCCCGATGAATTTCGAGGGTGAAATTCATTTTAAGGGGGGTAGAATGTAACACCCCGAAATTTTATGAAAAATATTCTTTTTAATTTCATTAATGTCTTGTGTTGTACGCTAAACCAAAAGGAGCTTGCACAACACACATCATTGACTTGCCTTTCATTACACGCAATCACGACCTTCCTCGATAGCATGTATAGTACGCAATAACGAGTTTCACTAAACAACAATATACTATTAAAATATTATTAAAACTAGCCGTTATGAATAGTAATAACCACTTTTTGAAATTTTGTAAATTTTATTTTTCAAAATGGAATTCATTTTTGGATTCTTAATATCAAAATTATCTTAGGGTGAAATTTTGGTACTTTTCGGATAACTTTCATATTCTAATGAATAGTGAAAATTACTAAATTTTAATTAAAAACAACTTTTTTAATCGAAATAATTAATAGTGATAAATTATTAATTTTAATGGTTTTAAAGTATATTTAGAATATATTTTTACAATTTAATACAATGATGGCCATTGGATGTAATTTCACATTTAAACCAGTTATAAACAAGTTTCAATCTTTTGATAGTTATTATCTCTTAAAAACACGCTATTTGTTTTGATGACGGGAATTAATTTTTAAATTAGTTAATGAAACTGATATGTTTTGAATTTGGTAAAATAGACATCATTTTTGAGTTCATAATATCAAATATAGCATAGGCATAATTTTTGGTATTTTTCTGAAAACTTTCAATTTTCGATGAATAGTGAAACCACTAAGTGGTAGGTTAAAAACTGAATTTTGCATAAAACTTAATTTTACCGCTTCTGTGAATGGAATTTAGAAAATCCGGGAGACACGGTTAATATCAAGGACTAAAATGTGGTTCAATGAGATGAAAATAATTTTTGGTGAATAGTAACTTTTTACTTTTTTTTACCACGGTTAAAAGTAAATAGGGTAATTAAGGGTAAAGATGATATTATTATTACCCTAACACATGTCCTAATTCTATTGTATAAGTGAAATTCGATCAAAAAAAAACTTAGGAATAAAATATGACCATTTAGGCCCACTTGGATTAGATTAGGACATTTATTATTAATTTATTTAAAGAAGGGTTAAAAGAGTTAAAATCAAAGTGTATTTACTCAAACATTTTTAATATGGGGTTATACATAAGATAAATTCGACTATAAATATTCATTAGAAAGATAAAAAGATTTCCTACATAATTGTATTTTATTTGTAATTTTTAGACATTAAATAATTTAATTTATGTATGACACAACAATGATGCAGTAATTATCTTATTAATGAAATATTGACATAATTGATGTTATAAATACCCAAATAAATATAATTTGAGACTTTTTATGAATTACACTAATTTTCTAGGTTACTATGATATATTAGTGTTGATTTAATCAACTTGGTTCGAACATATAATTCTGTTATGACTTTCACAAAAATCATATATCAAATAGTGTCAAAATTGACACAAAATAGTTTTTAAATCAAATATTATATTATTAATTGTTATTTTATTCCTAAAAATCTAATATTCGGACAAATGACTTAGATAAGGATATATATATTAATAATAAACAATTTTGGGTTTGTTTGGCATGTTATAGTAAGTGTATTAACCATATAGTGTAAGAAAAAAAGACACGGTAAAAGTTAAATTATTTAACTTAGAGTTAAATCTAATTGATAAGGTTAAAATAATAACCTAAACTTGTCTAAATCCTATTGGTTGATAGGATTTTGACCCATACCAACTTTAGCTCCAAAATAAGACCCTTTGGAACCATTATAAACCGATTTTCACTTTAATATAAAATAATATTTTGAGATATTCCTAAGGTGCCCCTCTCCTCCCTTATAAAAGGACACCTCCTCCCCCTCCTCCTCACACCAATTTGAGCACTCCAGCTCGGCCAAACCCTGCCAAAATCCCTTATCCACTTCCCTATAAAAATCCTAGAGGTTCTGGTCTTCCTCAAAGACCAATTTTAGTGCCCTAAGAGGAGGTCTCAAAGAGGCGCTTCAAAGAAGAGGTAATTTCCGTTACCAATTCTTTCACCTTTATTTCTTCTTCCACTTCTTCTTCTTAGGTTGTTTCATTATGAAGTAATAACATTAGTATCACTAATATAATGATATGTTATTATAAGTATGAAACAATCCTAATTCACCATCTATCCATCCTACGGAAAATGAAATCACCGCGCGTGCATACGTACGGAATACCGTCTCCACGCTGTGGTGTAATCTGTTTTTCCACCAACACCTTACATGGATGGGCATTATGGTGTAAAGAATAACTATACATAGTTATTATAACATCATAATGATTCTGATATATTGTATCATCCACTCCAATTCAATTCAATAATTATGGAAATGATATCATCGCTCGTGCGTACGTACGGACTACCGTCTCCACGACGGGATGAGATTCATTCTCAATGATTAACCATTCATGAATGATTATAAAGTATATATAATAAGTACTAATGAAATATATGACATAATAATGATACTGGATTTATGTATATTTATATGTATGTCATCTACTTACTTCCATTCAAGACAATAAGGAAAGAAAAACAGCGTTCATGCGTACGTACGGACTACCGTCTCCATGAACGGTGTTTTTCATTTCATTTATCTATCTATTATATATATATATATATATATACTGAATATATATGATATATAAATCATATTTTATATTCTGGAAGTAAGTAAATCATGATATAAGTAATAATAATGTCAAGAACAACAAGTCAAAACACCTAGGATAAATGAAACTATTTTACCCAAAACGCTCTTTAAAATGGAATTTACAAAAGAACGGGTAAAATAAAGTCATAAGTGAACCATATATGATATCATAACAATTAGTATGATTCTGGAATAAGTCAATGACATTATTTAAATCATTATACAGGAGGTTCGGACACTTACGAAGCAAATCAGACCTAAGGTAAGGGAAATATCACAATCTCATTTTTATCCGAGATTGTTTATTCGTAAGTATTTACTGGGGTGTATTTTATCATCAACATCCATGTTTCATCAATATGTAATATTATTTCCATCCACCTACAATTTTTTAAATCCATTTTTAACCTTCGGTGAGTTTTTAGTAATATGTATGAAAGGAATCTTTTGTCGTTTTTCGTACGAGGTACTTTTTGACTTTTCCGACAAAAGTACGAAGAATGTTTTTTTAACTTATACGACATGAATGGATTTTTAAAAAATTATTTCCAAGAAACTTCCTTTACAAGTTTTCAAGTTTATTTTTAATCAACTTCTTTCATTTTAAAGTCGTATGACATGTTATGAAAGGAAAAATGTTTTTGAAGTAGAAAGGATATTTTCCTCAAGAATGGAGTTCAAGTATTTTATCAAAATTATTTTCCATCTAAGATAATAAAAGGGTTCTGTTTTTATCCCTATTATTACATTGGTTTGATTATATTGTGATGGAAATATTTTTATGAATTCCTTTATCTTATATGAATTGTTTTATGATGTCATGTTGTTTAAGAATCCCATTTTTATTACATGGGTTATGCAATGATGTATGGTTTATGATTTTGTGGCACACATAAGAATGGTATAATTATGAGATGGGTGGGACCTATATCTCCCTCCAATGCATTGGGTAAAGATTTTATATCTCATGAGATAGACATGGCTGGAATGGTAGGTTATACGGGTTCAGTGAAACAGGACTGAAACGAGGGTTACTCGATTCAGAAAGGAACTTTGTCCACTAAGATAGTCTTGGCAATGAGTCTTGACTAACAAGAAATGATTCTCTATGATTATGTGTGAATTCCACAAAGTTTCATGTTTTAAGTTATGACTATTGTGATTACATTTCACTGCCATGATTTATCCCATGTTATGAAATTATGCTCTCTTTTGCAGGTTAAGATTTCCAAAATGTTATGTTCTTTTGAATATGATGTGATTGATATTTCTGTTGTTTACCCTTACTGAGCATTTGAGCTCACGCTTTTATGTTTTCTTTTCCCCAGGATATAAAGAAAGGTTTTAGGTAAAAAAAAAGGAGAATATTTATGGGAGATGTTGAAGATCTTTCACCAGGATTAGAAGATTATATTCCGAGTTTTCAAAGACACTAAACTATTACGATCCTTGCGTGTGTGTTTTTGTTATGTACTAAGTATTCCGAAAATGTAATGTAATGTTAATGTACGTCAGGCTTCGGGTCTCTACAATAAAAATTTAGATGTGATCACATAGTTGACAATACAAAGCCTTCTATCCATGGACATGGATTTTCCTTTCCACCTGGTCATTTGATTCAAAATACTAGAGTGTATTACCTCTAAATATTGTCTCTTGACCTTACCCTAGAATAGGGAACACCGTGATAAATAAATGGAAGAGACCCCTTCTTAACACCAAGTCTGGTCATGATTTTGTTTTATTTTCCAATCATAGTGACACCACCAAAAATAATAAAATATTTTTTCCAACTTATAGATTCTCCATCCACCTCCTCATAATGAGTGAAAAGATATTTTATTAAGGAAATGGTTTTCTTTGATTCTTTCCCAAACAAGAAGATGTCAATAGCGTAAAGAAGATGTGAAGGAATATCTACATCCTCTCCAGCCTTTATTGGTCTATAAAGGACCATGTGAGTGAAATCATTAATACACCGACTTAAGTAATCTTAAGAAATGGAAAAAAGAATCCCTAAAAATGGTTCATCCAATCACACACCCCTTGTAAACTGAAAAACATCTCTATAGGTTCTATTAATGAGGATGAACAACCTTGAAGATTTGAGAATGGCATTGACAAGATTGATGAAATCTTTTGAGAAGCCATATATTCTTAGGAACTCAAATATAAAGCTCCATTTTATCATATCAATAGAATTGTAGATATCAATTTTAAGAGAGAAATCTCAATATTTCATCCTCCTCTTCATAAGATTCACACTTTCTAATGCTGTAAAAAGGTAGTTCTGGATGTTCATCCCCAATATGAAACCAAACTAATTTGGGGTAATGAAATGATTAACAATCACACCAATCTTATTCATGATAATTTTGTTGATAATATTAGGAATAATATTTCCTAAGGCGACCATCTTGAAATCTTTTATGTCAAGAGAATTTTATTTCTTGGGGATTAAACCAATGAAATGAAAGTTAACCTCATTCAGTATGGAGGAGTGGGAGAATAATTCCTTTATCGACTGATATATGTCATCCTGAAAAATGTTCCAAATAAAACATATAGAATTTTTTGATTAAAACCATCAAGGATAGGGGAACTCTTCATATTAAGAGAGAAAAGTGCTGCTTTGATCTCTTCCTTTGATGGAAGCATGACAACCATTTAGTTTTGGTGGTCCTCCACACAAAAATAATTGTTTTTCATCATTTTATGAATGCTGGTCTGCCCATTATCAGTGTAAATAGCCCTAAAATAGTCCACCACTAATTGGGAGATCTCATTTTTATTATTGTAGAGATAACCATTTGTGATTATGCTCTTGGTTCCGGCTTTTTCTCTCCTCTCATTGTGCAATCTGTGAAATAATTTCAAATTCATGTCTCCATACTCTAGCCATTTAATGTTCAATTGATTTTTATCAATCATTTAATTTTTCATAAATATATAATCAAATATTTGATGAGCTTTTATTTCATCTCTGTAAGGTGTGTCTTGATGTTAGTTCCTATTTTGACAATAATCAAGATGGTCTTCATCAGATTTAATTTCTAGATCAATCTTGGAGAAGGATTTTCTACTCCACTCTCAAAGGAATCCCTTGGCATGCTTTAGTTTCTCATCTAGATTATAAAATGGACTTCAAATGGGGTCGATTTTCCAAGCCTTAACCAAGTTTTTCCTACATCTAGGGTCACAAGCCATCCATTTTTAAATCTGAATGAAATGGGATTCAATCTTGAAAAATGATTTGAGACTTCCACACAAATGGGATTATGATCCGAATGATGGTTTGGTAAAGTGTATCATCAAAATTCACATTCAAAATTTCTATGATCCATTTGAATGAAGCATCTATCACCCTTGATTTCTTGTATTCCATTCATTTTGTATCTACTCCATGTGAAATTAGCTCCAATAATTAGAGCCTCAATGAGGTTTAATTGATCAATGTAGTAAGATAATTCCATGGAAGAAACTCGATTGAAGTTATTTCTAGTTTCTTAGGTGTAAAAATGGAATTAAAGTCCCCAAGAACCATCCATTTATGATCAATGGATTTATATAAAACACCAATTTCATTACAAAGTTGTCTCTTCTTTATTTAAGATGAGGATGCATAAAGAAATGAAACTAAAAGATCACAACCTTCCATATCACACGTGACTGTGATGATATAATATTTCATAAAGCATGCCAAAATATTAATGCTAGCATGAGTGAAACCCCAAAGATGATACATGCTGAAATTATGCAAGTTCTGTGAAAAAAACTTGTAACCCATAGATTCCCATTTAAAAGCTTTACAATTCTCAAATAAAATATTTTGTTTAGAAATGACAATGAGCATGGGTTTTTAGGCTGTGATAAGGTACCTAAGTGATTTGGTTGTTAGGGAATTCCCTAGGCCCTGTAAATTTCAATAAAGGATCTTCATTGTTTAAGGGTATTTCCCCTTGTATGAGACCCCCCTTGTGGTGCCATTTTACTCTGACCCTTACTTTTCTTTAGTTTATTCCTTTTCACTGAATTTGAAATTCTACCTAAAGATGAATCCCCCATGACTTCCTTTAATAAATATTTATCACTTTTTTCCTCAATTGGAAAAATCTCAGTCTACTCACAAGGCTGTGTATCCTCAGCCACATTCGACCAAAAGATTCCATTCAACAAAGTGATTTTATTCACAAGCAGTCCATGGTCACAAAATTTTTCAATAGATTTTTTCCTCAAGGAAATTGTAGAGGTGGGAACCTATGAGACATCCACTTATAGGTCATATTAATCCTACTATTTTTTCCCAACCTACAGTGGATTCATATCCAACTCAGATGTCAGATTGTCCAGTGGAGGTCGCATTGCAACACTAGGGGGTTCCATAGTTCGTTCAGAGGGAATTTGTGTACTTCTTCAATCCTTACTCATACCCACATTAAATTAAAATAAATGTAAAGCAGTGTGAAATGAGCCTCCATGATTTTAAGGGTTACGTATACCTATCTCCAAGGGAGTGCATGCTTTTCCATGGAGAAAACCACATGCATATATTTTTTCAGAATGACTGACTAGATAGACAACCACAAGATCAGTAAGGTCTTATTCAGTATCAGCAGCTCCTTCCACCTTACCTAAAACTCCTCCCTCAGAAATATCTCTAAGAAAGTTTTTAGAAAGCACACCTATATTAGAATTCTCATTACATTCAGTACGCTACATGACCACAACATTAATGTCCACAACAGTTCCAGAATGATGTGGCTGTTCTATAGATCTTCTATGAAGAGTATCATCATGATGATTCACCATGATGTTTATATTCATACTATTAGGGTGTATATATATATCCCTTTATTACACTATTGAATTCCCTAAGGGTAAGGTTTGTGATTGTGAGATATTCTTAGGGTGGTTCAACATACATATTTTGTGTCATAATCTCGATGAGCTTGAAATTATCCTATAAATGGTTTCTTTCATGATTTTGTAATTGAATATTGTCTTGGGTTTGATCAAGTGTAAATCATAGTGATACTATATTCCTCAGAAGATCTGATAAATCTTCTTCACAGGGTATGATCCTACTGGTCAAGGCCATTGCTTATTTTTTCAATATCAATTGGAGTTTATTATAACCCTTAATATAATAATATTATTGGTCATTGTAAAATAGCTATATTATCAAAATTTACAATGCATGATATTATTTTAAATCTTAAAGAATATAAAATTCCAAAATAACCAATGTAGGACATGTGTTTTGTATAACTACAATACTTAATAATGCATTTATTTGTTTAAAAAGGGAATTTCATTTATAAAAGTTTGGGTCATTGAAGTTACTAAGAATTAAATTTACCTCACGGGAAAGATATCATAAAATTAATTGGTCCATTTACATTTGAGATAATACCTTACATTTTCATCAGATAATGAGTTTTATTCATAATAATAGGATGTAGTTCATCAATCCTATGATAAAATGAAAGAATATATTATGGATTGTGAAGACATGTACCAAAAATTCTAAAAAATATATGAAAATTTAAAGTGAATTTGTTGAAAAGAAAATATCTCTTTCTAAGTTAATGAATGAATTAGATAAGGTGAAGAATGGAAATGCTGACCACTTATTAAAATTGGGTAAATCAAAGAATAATATTTCAAAGTTATCTTTGAAGAAGAAGGTAAATATTGTATCTTCTGTAGAAGATAAGAATAAAGTGGTGAAACTTAATTATAAATTTGAAAGTCTAAATAATATTTTAACAAATTTTATTATGGGAATAAATTCCCTGAATATTATTTATAGATGACTAAGACCAAGGAATACAACTTCCTAACTAGGTCCTAAACCTATCAGAAGTTATCATTATCAGTATAACTAATCTGTACCTAATAGTTCTCCTTTTTTTAAAATGTTAAATAAGTTTAAATCAGAAAAACCAATTCTCTTTTATCAAGGTAAAATCCTATAGAAAAAATCAAGAATATGTTTCAAAATATCTTTCTGTTATCAAAAATTAAAGGGGTAGGAATATTTGGGTTCCAAAGGCACTCTTTGCTAACACTTTCAAACTAAAGTAGACTTGTCTTACTTAGATGTAATTTTTGATATAGTGAAGGCAATCCATATCAACAGAAAAAATTATATATCCAGTTCCTAGTAACTTTTGTTTTAATCAGAATTCATATTATTTAATTATAACCTTTATTTCTATGTATGTTTCAATTTTATGAATTTTTTCTTTAAACATTAATTCCCTTATCATGGGGTGGGGTGGGGGTTGTTTTATTTAGATAAATTTCAAAAAGAGTTAATTATAGATGTACTGATATAATAAAAAAATATAGAAAAATGGATTTTTAATTTCTTCTATAACCATCATCTATAGAATAATATCATGTCATAGAAATGAAAGATAAATTTTGTGAGGTTTAAATTAATTATTATTATATTATTAAATTTATAACCTGGTTGCATATATTACTTTAAATTATTTCATAAATTTTGATAGTTTAAGATTTTACTTTGAGAAATTCACTTCATCATAAGGAAATCTATTTTATGTTATAAACTAGAAAAATATTCTTTTAAAAATATTTTTTTCATTATCACTTTTGACGAAAAGTATTATGTAACATCATATGATATTAAATAAATGAAAATAAATAATGATTATAAAAAGGGGTGTATACCCTATGTTAGATTTTTGAATTCATTGAAAATATCTATCTATTTTATATTTTATTATCCAGAGTATTAGTTTGAATTTTATGATTCATAATGTCATCATCTAGAGATTTTTATTCTCAAGAAATTGTTACAGAGAGATTGTTTTAATGATATTAGTTTGAAAAAATAAGTCTCTATTGAAAAAATAGACTATCTTTCAATTATAGAAGTGTTTAATTCTTCTTGATGAATAAATATAGTTGTTCTATATAGATATTTTACATTAGTTCTACAGATATGTTGTTTTTGATAACATAGATGGTGTGAATAAAATAAATTTCATGAGAAAGAGTTTATAAAGTATTGAAAATATTTTTCAGATGATATAGAGATTCCATTGGAAGAATAAAGATTATTAATTTCATATAAGATTTTTGAGATTTCAGGTTCTTTAAATAGATGTAAAGTTGTGAAGAGCCTCTTAAGGGTAAACTAAAAAATTCAGAATATGAGTCAGTTACACCCAGAAATTAGAATTATATTTTAATGGGTTTGGGGTTTTCTCATATTTAGTAAATTAGAATGAGGCTTTGTGAAAATTTAATATATTTATGTGATTCAATTTTTTTTACAAAATGAGAAAGTTAAATATTGTTAAGTCTATATGAGAATATTTTGAAGAATTTTTCACAAGAATGGTAAAGTTTAAAATGTTTCCTTAATCTCAAACATTAAACTAGATACTAGTGAATTCCTTGATGAAAGTATTAAAGGAGATTTGTTTTTCTGAAAGACAAAAGGAATCACCTTTGAATACATAGACCATTTCCTGAATGAATCTTATATATCATCCAGACAAGAATAAATCCATTAAAAAAGTGATATAATTTACTCATTCGACAGATAACTAATAATAGTAAGATAAGTGTGAGAATTATACTATATATAAGAGAAAAAATACATAAAAGGATAATAGAAAATCATCAAAAGTTATTATGGTTGATAAATATTCTACTTAGAAAAAGATAAAATTGTTAGATGATTCTTCATTATAAGAGCAATACTAGAAAACGTATAATAATATTTTCAAAGATAAATAATAGATAAAGAATTTAAAAATATGTTTGAAAAGTATAGATATTCTTGGAGAAAAAAGGCGTAATAAATCAGTAAAAAGAAAGAGGATTTAGAATATAAAAATCCATCATTTTACTTTTCAAATATAGAAGTTAAATACTTGATAGAAAAGGAAGTTAAAAATATGGAGGCTCAAAATAAGAAGAGGTATTATTTTAATACTAAGGAGTCTTAGACTGTTCTACCTCTAGTATTAGTTAGAGGTTCTGTTGGAGAAGTTTAATATATTCAAAAAAGGAGGATGGAACTCTTTGAAGATAACTATAATAAAGGGAATAATATTTTTAGAGAAGCTAGTGAGGATACCTATTCTGATTTTGGATCACCCCCAAAACCTATTGAAGATCCTATAAATACTTCATAACAAGTTCATGTGATGATTTGAGAAACTCCGACACTAGAAACTTTGGATGGAAATTGTTCAATATATACTAAGAGTTCTTATTCCTCTTTAGATGACACTAAAAATGATATTTTAGAGGAAGAAGAATCATGGAATAAATCTACTTCTGGTGAAGATAATAAATAAAAAAGAACTTCTATGAAATATTTTTCTCCTTAGAAAGAATCTTTAGAAGATCCAACTGCTAAGAATAAGAAAACACTTAAAGGTAATCTATGAAATGGAATTGATTTTTGAAGGTATGAAGAATAGAAATATTCAAACCACATCGACATCATGAAAATTTATCCAATAGAGAAATATCATTAAGACATTACACTTAAAAATAAAGGTATTTCAGCTAAATCTAAAGAAATGTTTTTAAAAGATAATTCTTCTAAGGATATTTCAAGAAGTGGAAGAATGGAAAATTAGTAAGGGAAAATAGACAAGCAACTGATCAGAATTTCTATTCATATATTAGTTCTAGATTAGATGGATTCAAAATCAATTCATATTCAATATATTCTAGTCAATGCTCAAGTTTTAGGTAATATTAATAAAATCATTAATCAATAGAATGAAATTAAATTGAATGAATGTAATTTTAATAAAGTGTGTAAATTAAATTTATAGAATATTAAGAATTTTGTGAGATATAATAAATTTTAGGACGGTAAGATCAAAAACTTAAAAATATTGAATTCTATCCTTAGAAAGAATATTTATCAAGCTCTTATTTATGATGGGTATCAAAATTAGGAGTTGCAAGATCATAATTACAAGTTATAAGTGCAATTTTACTAGTTAGTAGAGTAGGAACAGAATATATAGGATCAAGAATAGAATATTAACTTACAAGAAGATATATTGAAAAGAGAAGAGAAAGAGTTAGCTTATTTGAGGGAAAAATTAAAGGATTTTAATTTTTCATTAGAATCTATTGAGAAGAGGATAAAAGGTCTAGAAAATATTATGGTTAAATATCTTTAAAAATAATAATTTCCTAATTTATTTCGATAATTGTAAAAATGAAAATCTGAAAGTTTTTTTGATAGTTTAATTTTTTATCCATGAATAATTTTTTATATGATTTAATATTTTAAAAATTATTTATATTTTTTGGAAAGTTTTTAAATTGAATTATTGAAATATAAGATAATTATAAGAGTTTACTAAATCTATATGTCAAATCTAGATGGAATATATCAAAAAATAAAATTCAAAATTTCAATTTATATTCTATTTTGTACATTATTTTTTCTTTTTTTCAAAGTTTCTTTGAAAATCACTGAGGAATAAAGATTAAATAAAGGAAAAAATATAATAAAATTCATTGAAATACTAAAAGATAAAATAAAAATATTAAGGGGGAGAAGTTTGAGAAAATATAAGAATACTATGTTTGTTTTATCAGAAATTATTTTTCTTATTATATTTTTCAAAGATACTAATGTATTTCCTTTCTTATGGATTAATTTTTGAATATAAAAAAGAGTAAATGTTTTTATATTGTATGTTTTACTTGTTTAATTGGGATTTTGACATGTTTTTGTGTTTAATATCAAAGGGAGAACATTAATCTATGAATTGTTTCAATCAAATGATACAAGAAGTTTTTATTTAAATTTTGTTTTCAAACATACCCATTTCCTTTCACATATTATGATTTTAAAATGAGAGAGATTATTAGGTCAAATAAAACCTTATTGTGATTTGTTTTTAAAATCATAATACACTGGATATGAGTTTCATCTAACCTGATATGTTTGATCAATTTTTTATGTGCATATTTAAAATTTGTTTGGAATGGACTGATAAACTAAACCAGCCTGTACATTTACCAGAATATACCATAGAATTTTGATGGAATATAGAGTAAAATAGATTGGATGATGTATATTGAGTCATAATACATCGAATGATAGTGATTTGCATCACATAAAATTGCAACTAAACCTATAGAACTCGAAATATAACCATTGAGAGTTTGTTAAAGAAAATGTATATAAATTAATCTCAAGGAATCGAGGAACTATAGCATTTAATAATATTTTTTTACATATTTAAGTCAACAACAAATGTTTTCCTCAAGAACTTCTGATTATAGTTTTTCTGTTGGTCCCAAATGAGGGTGAATACCCTAAGAGGGTGTGGGGGGGGGGGGTATTTTAAATTCTTTTACCAACCCTTTATAATGATATTATTACCTTTTAAAAAGAATTATTCTCCCTTTATCTTGATATTTATAAGTAAATAAAATAGAATATAAGGGAAAAATAGTTGTTTACGTGATTATTTCAAATAGAATAATCTAAGGAGCCTGAAAAGGAAATGTGATAATGCACCTGAAACACTAAGATAACAATTTTGGATATAATTTTGGAATGTTTGTACTGACCCTCATGGATTAAAATACTCACATGATGAAATATCATTACTCTCAAACACTCAGGGAATTCAAAACTCCTCCAATAATTCCCATTTTGATTCTCATGAATAGATAAGTATGGTTACATCAGTGATGGTGCATCAATATACTACACTTTATTTCACTTAAATAAATCTATAAATAGTACAACAATAATATCTCTTATTTCTCTCTTTTCTTCTTCTCTTACCTTCCAACACTGGTCTAGAACTTCTCTTTCCGTTCTCAATGATTTTTTCTATATTGTGTAGTCTCAAATTTTCCCAAAAACTAAAAATTGTTTTTTTACATTCCTCTTAATGTCCAATCATTAATTTGATGGTTATGATTAATTATAATTTCTATAAACCATCTATATTGTGCAAATAATACCAAATATTTTTAATTTGGTCAAATCATTCCAATCAATTCATTCTAACCCCTATAATGTCATGAAAATTAATTAGTAATAATTCTATTTATAACTATGAAATACCTTGACCATGATGTGAAAAACTTCACTATAGAGCCTAATATCTCAACATAAATAATTATGTGGTGTTACCCCTTTATATGTTGTGGTGATTGGTTAAATACTATATCCACATAATATTCTTGAGATATTCTATTTGAATCCCTAGAATATCCAAATGAGATCTTTTAATCTTCTATGATTTTCAACCTAGTTGTGACACAAACCTTGTTCCATGATATGAATCCTTTAATCACCATAACTAATAAACTATTTATGACTCTCCTTTCCAGTGAAACATCCATATTGTGACATGGACATCTTAGAAATAGGAAAACAACAAAAAACAACAATCTATTATTTGTTGTGTGGTCATATCCTCAAAGACACAACATATTTTACTAGTAAAACTCTTAAACTCATCCAAGATAAACTACAACATGTATCACCTCCTATACATGGCCATGTTAAAAATGAAATAACCACTAAAACTCATCCAAACCCCCTTTTTGGAATGTCCCCTTTCATTGTGTCATGATTTTTGTATCCTATATAGAAACTTTTCCAGCTCCGTCCAAACTTCAAAGCCTACTTAATAACTTTGATTTTTTTGGATGTATCTTCAATAAATATTTCAACAAAACAACCCCAAATATAACTCTATGGAATTTTTACAAAAAATACCACCCTTTGGGTTTGTTGATAACATAAGACTTGAAAAACCACCACTCTTCATTAAAAAACTTCTTAAAAAACTAGATCTATTCAAAGAATCCTAATATAAACCTCTTACCTTTAAAAGATTGCATCAAGGACTCACTAATCACTAACTATAATCTCATGCACGATAAGACAGATGTGAAAAACCAGAGTTTTATGAAATGATCCAAATGGGAGCCTCATTGATATTCATATATTCCAATCCTAATTTCCAAAACTACCCTTGATAAATCATTCAACACCCTCTCATTTACAAAACTACTCACCATGATAATGAATTCAAAACTATCCTTATATCAAACACATTCACATGATATATCTACCTCTATTTCACTAAAAAAATACTCTCAATCCTTTGTTGGTCAACATTCACCATAGGTAATGAACTTTTATACCCCTTTGTCAATGAAACCAAATAGAACTTCTCTAAAAGTTAATAAAATAGAATTATAAATTCAAACATTAAATATAGGATAATGAAAATACATTTCTATAAATAGAAATTCCCATGGGGGAGTGGGGGGGGGGATTTTCCACACAATCTAGTGGATGGGTCTAATTGGAGTTCAATAGCCAACCAATACCTCCCAAAGATGGTTGGAATTTAAGATCCAACATTTGAATCTCAAAATCTAATTTGAGTAGTTCCTTAGTAATGATATCCAAAATTTGTTCTTTTATTGAAACATACTCCAATTTTACCAGCCCTTGTTTAACCTTGTCCTTAATGAAATAGTATTTAATCTCAATGTCATTCATCCGTGAGAGATGAATGTAAATTTTTATAAGATGGATGGAAATTTATTTGTCATATTTTATCTCAATAATATATTTGATATCCACTCCAAAATCCTCAAGTTGTTTCTTCATCTAAATCAACCGAGTAAATCCTTAAGTGAAAACAATATATTAATCTTATACTGTGATCAATTAAATATAATCCATCATTTTTTCTTGGCCTAGAAATATAGGAACGTTGAAGATAAAAATCACCACCTAATGTCAAATTTTGATCATTAGCTAATCCTACACAGTTTTCATCCACGCCCCCAAAAAATTCCTATTTGGACAATCTATTATAGTATATCACCAAGTATATTACATTGATGATACACTAAAGTATCTTCTTCACCATTAGAAAGTGATTCTCCTTGGAAAAAATTTGGAACCAATAAGCTTGACATGGGGAAAAACTATATCAATTCATGTATAAATTAGGTATAGAAATCTTGTAATAATATACTTGTACCATATCACATCAACCTAATTGTTATCCTCATCTTTAAATAACTTTATCTGGATTGACATGAGATTTTTCATTGTCTTTTAGACCTCCATTACAAACCTTTTTGGGCACTTCCTCAGAATATTTAATTTTAGAAATAAATGTTCTATTTTATCCTTGAATTACCCATAGGCTAAGGAAAATTATAATCTCTACAATCATGGAAATTTCAAATTCAAACCTCATATATTCTGAAAATATATTTCATTGTGCATTATTTGATCCACCAAAAATAACATCATCCATATAATGGATAACCAACATCCTTTGATCAATTTCCTTGTTGATATATATGTTATGATCAACTCCCCTTCTCTATAATGAGAGCTTATTTAGATATTGATCAATCCAAGAGTATTAAGATTTTGGTTCTTGTTTTATCCCACAAAATTTCTTATTCAACCAAAATAAATTCTTATCATCTTCATCAATAATAAAACCATCCACTTTTTCAATATAAAATTACTCCTTAAGAACTTCATTTAAGAAAACAGATTTAACATCCCTTTGATAGAATTTAACGACTCTTTTCATAGTTATATTTAAAAATATCCATATAAACTCTAACTAGGACTTGAGTGAAAATGTTTCATCAACATAAATAACATAAATTTGGAAATATCCCTTTCACACCAACCATGATTTATTTTGTGTTAACTTTCCATCTTCATTAATTTTATTCTGGAACACTCAATTGGTTCTCATAATTTTCTTATCCTCTAACCTTGACACAACTTCACATTATTGTTAATTTTATATTTGGTTAATTTATTCATGAATATATTTGAACCAATTATCATATTTAATAGACTCTTAAAAAATTTTAGTCTCTAATTAAGATAGGGGTGATATTTATTATTGAGCCTTAATTATTTGATTTTGATCCAGAGTTGTTACATCACTAACTATATTTACATCAATGATTTCAGTTATTCTATTATATATATTTTTTTGTTGCTTAACCGGCTATGTTTTATTCATTGTTAGTGTATTCTTCTGAGTGTTTTAAAATACCATGAACCCCCTGAGCCTCTCACATCAGTATCAATTTCCTCCTCAATTTCCCTTCTTCTCTGTTATGAATTTTGCCCACCAGTTTGAAAAAACTACTCATTTTCTACAATAGTTACATATTGAATTTAAAAAAATTTACTAATATTTTTGTTATATAATTTTTTACCATAATTTTGGATGAATATCCAAGGAATATAACTTCATCCCAAAGATCCTTAAACTTTAGGTTCTTTTCCTTATTTTGAATAAATCATTTTATTCTGAACACTCAAAAGTATTTGAGTGTTGACTTCTTCCGATACCATATCTCATAGGGGATATTTTATTTATTTAGATATAATAACTATTTTTTAGATATATAAACAAATTCAAGAATTTATTCATTCAAATAAGTCATTATTATGAGAATTTTCTAGTCCATGTTATTGATACTCCAGTTTTTCCTCTCAATGAACCGGTTTTATTGATGATCCCTCTCCACTGAAACTTAGTGTGAAATTTCATGATTTTTGAGATATTATTGCACTTTTTTATAAGTGAATTCCATACCATTATCGATCCATAAATTTTTCATTTTCACACCATGCATCTTATCTGCCAACCTTCGATACCGGGTAATGCATTTGAACAACTTGGATTTTTGGGTAATAACTATTATCCATGTCATCCCACTAAAGTCATCAATAATGAAGATATAGTATGTTTTCCATCCAGGGATCTGAGTTTCATGGTTCCACTCATATCCACATGTATTAAATTAATAAACCTTGTTGATTCTTCTTTCCTTGGATTATATTTCTTTCAAACAATCTTACCCTTTTTACAAGTATCACATTTGTGAGTGTGATTACATGTGATCTTAGATATTTATCAGGATTCTTCATTATTCACTAAGTCATCCAAGTATTTTTGTCTCAAATGGAAAAGTCTTTTGTGCTATAATTGGTTTTCTTATTCTTTGGAAAACAAACATATAGTGACCATAGCCTTTTACATATATCATTACATGATTTTAAGCATAATTAAACATCAAATTGCAAGCCAAGGATCATAAAGTCCAGTGTATTGGAAGACTAGGTTCCTAATAAAATATTATAAAAACAAATTTTTATTTGATCTCCATAATGATCTCTAATCTTTAATTGTGATCATACATTTGTATAGTATAACCTAGGGATAACATGAACAGAGGGATGATCTAAAATCCAAGTAAGGGGAAAAACATAATAATAAAGGTTTAGCACATGGGTTAGGAGGCATGGCATAATGATTTAAAAATGTACAAAACATGTGAAATCATAACATATAAACATGGGATAATATAAACACAAATTTATAATAATGTGGAAACAATATAAAACATGACTTTATTATGAGTCAAGGATCCTTGTACATAGAAGAGCACAAGTCAACCAAGACCGTTTCCCATGGTAGCATGAGTCAAGGCTAACCGCCAAGACTGTTGCACATAACGTCTCATGAGACTAAACTTTACCCAATTAATTGGATAACTATCTAGGAACACCCATATTAACATGTTAATGAATATGTTTTACACATTAAGAACCATACATAATCAATCATACATAAACATAAGGGTACCCATGGAAGGAAATGGGTATCATAATCATATCATAAAGCATAATGAATGGGAGTATCATAAAAGAGTCCAAGAAAGAAAGGAATTAAAAAATACATGAAAATTAATAAGTTAAAATAAGAATATATCATGTTAAGTGATGTTAAAAAAATTGAAAACATTAAATAAGAGTACTTAAGAAATTTTAGCATTAAAACATTTCAGTGCAGTTTAAAGGAAAATACTAAAAATCATTTAAAAAAA
The DNA here is from genome assembly GCA_963277665.1 of Viscum album. NCBI lineage: Eukaryota > Viridiplantae > Streptophyta > Magnoliopsida > Santalales > Viscaceae > Viscum > Viscum album. The sequence goes on from OY728146.1 coordinate 371,357,447, forward strand.
AGGGGTTAATATTTTATATAAAAAAGAAGTGAACCAAGAAGGTTTTAATGATAAAAAATTGGTTTTATAAATATAATGGTTTCTTAAAAACATATCGTATTGTGTACTTTAAATTGGGTAAGAATTTGTGAATTTTTCTTAAAACAGGTTTTCTTATAAGGAAGTACTGGGGAGGGAATCATTTAAAAACATGTATATCCCCAAAATAGAATGAGGGATGGATCTTGAAACATTATTTTGGAGTATATAAATTTTATTTATAAGTTTTATATAAAAATTAATGACAAATTCATTTGGATAAAAGACATATAGAGCAACCTGAAAGAATGTAGGAGGTTCGGGTAGAATCCCTTATGGAATATCGGCATGGTACCCGGTGTACTTATGAGGGATTAATGAGATATTAATGGGTTTATATTCTTTTATAAATAATTAGGGTAGTATGGGGGAGGTTACAAATCATACCCCATCATTATGAACTACACATAAAAGGACATAACATAGATGAGATTCTTGAATAAATGTGATAAAGAGTGGATCCCTTACCTTAAGTATGATGTTGATATCCACTTGATATTAATGACCTGAATAATCAAATTAGGTTCATAAATTAATAATTACAGAACCTATTTTATATATAATAGATTTATAATAACCTTTTTAAGTTCATTCATGACCTTTTTGATTGGTTATGAGGTTCAATTTCATTGTTCGAGTCAGTTTGTTTCATGTTTGGTTTACTTATATACATGAATGGACAATCATGTAAAATGAGGATGTTTTTTAAGAATTAGAGTTATATTATATTATTGAAAATCCAGAAGGTTACATGGTTGTAAATTTCATTTGGTTACTTGGAGTAAAGATTAATCATTATGTAAAACTTTAGTGATAACCTTTTGGGTTAATTGGCAGTTCTTTACTATAATGAACACATTTTGTTTTATAAATCAAAACCATGTGTACAAAAGGATTAAAAAACCATATATGAGATATAATAAATATATTATGGTCTGGTAAAACCATGAAAATGGTTTCATGACCATAATTGAATATGGTAATGGAAATTGAAAACCCATCTTCATTGATTGTGGTAAATTAACACATCTCAAATGGTGTCTTTACTACTAATATAAAAAAGGGTAAAGGATAGATGATAATGAATTATCCCATTAGAATAAAAAAATTCTAGTACATGTATGGTACTATATTTTTCATACCATTTGGATGAGGAGAGGTTAGGAAATAAAAGAGTATAAAGGAAGAAGAAAATAAAAAGAATGAAAAGAAAAGAGGAATTTACATCTTGATTTAATATTCCTTGAGAGCCTCTTAAGGGGAGATGATTTAGTCTTTTGAGAATAAAAAGGGTTGCTATATGTGGTGGAGGATCTTGGGGAGAAATTTGGGAAGAATTTAGGGAAGGAAAAAGGCTTGATAGGAGTGAAGAGAAGAGGGGAGTGTGGGTGGTTTTTATAGTGGAGGGGAGGAGGGTTTTCTTAATATTATAATCATTAGTTTATTATTTTTCCATATGAAAAGCAATAATGATGATTCTTGTGAAAAAAAACAGTAATATGTGCATGTGAGTTTGAACTAATGACCATTTATATCATCCATGACCCAAACATGATGCAAAAATTTAGGTTTTATAATTTATCATTAATTATCATATTTTACTATTCATAAAAATTCATGTATTTTAGAAAAATCACAAAAAATCACCCTAACAATTTTTTGACATATATAATACAAAAATTAACTCCATTTTTCAAAAATAATATTCTAAATATGATTAATTTAATTTTTAATTAAAATCATAATTTTCTTGAAAAATACCAATTTTAAAACTATAACTGACTTTACAATAATTTCAAAAATTAAATAAGGTTTTATAAAATTATCTTAAAACCATAAGACATAAAATTGTTAATTTATGAACACCATTCAAGAAAATACAATTTTTTTAAATCAATTAATAATTTTTAATTAATTATTTATGAATTACAAAAATACCAATACTTTTACTATGGTTATATTATCACTTATAAGATGCCTAAATTTTATTTATACATTTAAGGGTGAGCTGTATATTATTTTGGATGATTTAATATTCATAAGGTTCATATTTTTATTCACAAGGGTAGGTTACTATTCACCAAAAAAATATTTGTTTTATCAGACTCCAAACATCTTACTGATCACAATAGTGTATGTCAAATTTTTGAAATTCAAATCATAGAAGTGACAATATTATGTTTAAAGGGCACATAGTTCTTAGTATCGCATTTTGTTGTAATTTCATGTGATTATATGACATAATTATAGGAAGTTAATTTCCATTGATAAAACATTGGGTCGTTACATTATTTACCCCTTATGAAATTTCACCCTCGAAACTTTGTTTTATATTATAAGCCATAAACAGGTGTGGGTACTTTTCCTTCATTGCCTCCTATAGTTCCCATGTTTCCTCTTCATACTTATGGTTCCACCACATTACTTTCACTAGGTGAGTAGTCTAGTTATGTAGAACTTTATCTATACGATCTAAGATCTTCACTGGCTTCTCTTTGTAAGAAATATAATTCTCCAACTGTACCACCTCTGAAGAGAGTACATGTGAAAGGTCTGGTATGTACTTTTTTAATAAGGATACACAAAATACATCATGTAATTTGGCCATGGTAGGTGGAAGTGCTAGTCGATAGGCCATAGCCCCAATAAAATCAAGAATATCAAAGGGGCCAATTCACCCGGGACTTAGATTTCCTTTCTTCCCAAACCTCATAACCTTCTCTATGGAGATATGCATAGAAATACTGTGTCGCCAACTTTGAACTCAAGGTCTCATTGATGATTGCCTGCATAACTCTTTTGTCAACTTTGGGCTGACTTGATGTGATACTGAATTATTTTCACCTTCTCCACCATTTCTTTGAACATTTCAAGTCCTAGAAGCTTACAATCACTGAATTCATCCCAACACAGTGGGGTTCTTCACCTTTTCCCATAAATGGATTCGTATGGTGACATTCAGATGCTCGAGTGTAAACTATTCTTGTAGGAGAATTATACCAGAGGAAGATGTTGGTCCCATCCTCCTTTGAAGTCCATTGAACATGATCTAACATATCTTCTAGTATATGATTAGTTTGCTCATATTGGCAATCAGTTTGAGGATGATAGGCCGTACTAAAGTTTAGTTCAGTTCTTAGAGCATGTCAGGGACTTTTCCAGAACTTCGAGGTGAATCTTAGATCTCTATAGGATACAATAGATAGTGATAATACATGAAACCTTACCACCTATTTGATATATATATATATGAAAGTTGATCCAATGAGAATTCCTCTCAAATTGTGATAAATTGAGCTATCTTTGTAAGACGATCCACAATGACCCATATTGCATTGTTTCATCTAGATGTCCTTGGAAGTCCAGTGACAAAGACTATGGTGATGTTCTCCCACTTCCATGTTGGTATGGGTAGTGGTTGCATCATCACCTTATAATTATATCTTTCAACCTTCACTTATTGACATACCAGTAACTTTTATGTATACTAAGTAATCTCATTCTTCATATTGTCCCACCAAATGTTCTCTTAGAGATATTGATACATATTTGTGCTCCCTAGGTGAATAGAGAGGGTTGAGCTATGTGCGTCATTAAAAATATACTTATTTATATCTAGATCTGATGGTACACATAATCATCACCGAAATATTACAACTCCTTCCTCATCAATCATGAACTCATAGGACTTCCCATTTTTAATGGCTCCACAATGTTATGAATTTCCATATATTTTCTTGGAGAATCCTTCATTTTCTACATGAGGGCTGGTTGGGAAATAATTTGAGAAAGGATTGATGATTTTTGTCACATCCATGACTTATTTTAAAGTCATTTTTCATTTAATTTCCATCCTTGTTCTTTTATGGGGGTTTTCCATGCATTTTGGTGGAAATGGTGGATTTTCAAAATTTGGGCCAAACCATGAGCCCGTTTCCAGATTTAAAAATAAATTTTGTTTCCTTTATAACTCATTAATTTTTCAATATTTTAAACCAATTCCACTTCCAAATTGGAATAACCTGGTATATTAAAATCACCATATCCATTTGGACCTCATATGAATCCATAATAATGATGGATTTGTGTTTTTTATTAAGGTGTTGGGCCAGTGCAAAATCCCATTTCCTACTTTAAATATTTTTTTTTAATTCTTTAAAATATCAATCAATTTTTTAGTTTTTTTAGTTATTACAACTCTCACCTAATACCACTTACCCAAGGCGTGCCCCCATTCTCTCTTCCCCCAATTTGGAGCACAATTGAATCTCGAATATTGGCGAAATGTCTTTGGATTTTACAAATCTCTTAGATTTGATGAGGAAAATTTAACATTTCATAAATACTTATTTTTTTATTTTTTTTCTATTATTCTAGTTTCTACATGACCTACTCATCCTTATTATATCCTCACTTTCATTTATGGTTGTTTTGAAATTCATCTACTGGTGTATTTGGGTCATTTTATTCAAGATTTATTTGGGTAAGTGTTTCTCTCTTCATTTCCTTCCTTCCTTCTTAGGGTTTCCTCCCTCTTTCAGGAATTTATATAGTGTCCAGAAGTTAGGGTTCATACCTAGGGTTTTATTTGGGGTCTTTTTGGTGAAATATTATGGTTTACAGTTCATTTTCACTTCATTGTGGTGCGGCGGAGGTGCGGTTGAGGTTTCACACCAAGATTCAAGGGTTTTGACTCAAAAGGTAGGTTGTTCCATGTGTAAGAAATTCTTGATGAGTTATCTTGCTTGATTTACTGGTTTTAATGTTACTCATATGATTATTGTAGTGAAGAAACTGTTTTTGATGGATTTTCTTAAGCGTTTAATTTTATAGATGCATTATGGCTTGAAATTGGGTTATTTTCATGGGTGACTCTTGGGGTAATGTTTGGGTGTATTTTATAACACATGAAAGTGACTTATTTTTGTTTAAATGGGATTAAAATTATGGTTTGTTAATGCCTTATTGTCATGTGGTCCTTGAAATGGGATTTTTAATGGGTTCAAGGTGTAAAACCATGTTGTACTTCTTAGAAGTGATTTATGAAAATGTGTGTTTTTCATGTGTGTCTTTTGTGGTGTTAATTGGGGTATTTTTATAACACTTGGGGGTAGTTTAATAAATTTTTTTAGGGATGAAAATTATGTTATGGATTGGTTTTGGTATGATTTTGGAATTGAATGAGGTATTTGAAATGTGTTTTGTGTGCGAAGCATAGTTACACCCCTTGGGTTTGTTTTATGAAAATTTTGAATGTTTTGTTTGGTTAAAAAAAGTAGTAAAAAGGGTGTATATATAATGTTTGGTGGGTGTGTTCACCTAATATGGAGTTTTTAAAGGTAATGTGGTCATTTAAGATGTAAAATATATTTTTTAGAATGTTTTATAAAGTGATCAAATGTTTTAGCAAATGGAAAGAGAGCTGCGAAACATGGTTGTGGGATGTTTTATGTGAGTGTGTTGTGAAAAATGTTTTTTTTTGATGAAATAAGTTTTATATGATATTTGAGTGGGATTTTATGTGAGTTATAATTTCTTGGAATGGTTGTATAAAATTGTTTAAAGGATTTTTGGAAGTGTTAAGGAAATTTGAAAAGTGTTGTGGGCTATTTTCGGTGTAAGTATGATTTCAAAATTCATTTGAATGAAAAAGTGGATTGTGTGACTTGTGTGATGTACATATGGGATGTTTGGTGAACTTGTGATGTGGAAATTATATTTTCATGTAAAAATTATATTTCTTAACTTGTTGAACTTGTTTGTGAACAATGGAAAACTTTGGTATCTAGGTGGGTGGACGTGTACTAGTTTGATAGTGAATCCATGGGGTTTAGCCTCATTTTCACGTAGCAATATTGACTCTTACAACACTAACTAAACAATGATGATTATTGGGGACCACTAGGTTATGGGTATGTTCCCTACTAGTGGATCGTGCATGATAATAGATATTGTGATGGTTACTCTCACCGAGATACGAGGTACCTAGGACCCACAATGAGCTAGTGCCTAGGGGTTATTTCCTATTGCTTGTGCTCATTAGTTACTTTGTTCTTACCATCGACATATGGTATGGTTGGCTGGATAATTCAGTAGTGATGAAATTATTTTTAAAAGTGTTGATTTTTAATGATAGCCCACTTGAAAACTATTTTAATTTTTAAGTTGCATCTTTTAGAAATTATAACTAGCATTTCCTGTTTATGAAAACTTTCAAGATTTTATTCTTTGAATGTTTATCACAAGGAATATCTTGGTTGTGGTATCCTCCTGATCATTGGATCAAACCCTAATTACACCCTTGGGTGTAATTAGACTTGGTTATTTTTGTTGTCATAGGCTGGGTATAGTTTTTAGTGCTAGTGGTTTGGGTTTCTAGCAGGTCCTTGGTGGTGAAGCCTTGTGGAGATGGCTTGAGGGATGTGCCCCTTTCCATGAGGGTTCTTGGGATATTTACTTTTGGTTTTGTAACTTTTTATAGTCTTGGTGAGTTGTTTTAAAATATGTAATTCATTTATGAATTTTTGTAGAAGATTGTTTGGTTTGAAAAATCCAGATTCATTTTACTAGATTCATTTGTTGTTTTAAGTTTATAAAGTTGGGATAATCATTACCAATTCTAATTTTATGATACCTGGGAGATTGTACCAGCCCATGGGGATCAGGAATGCCCATCGATCCTTGTCAAAATCCTGGTTTGGCACCGATTTCGGTGGTGACCAGATTTGGTTCGTGACAAAATGGTATCGAAGGAGGTTCAGGTTAACTCTTTGGGTCATGTTATTTGGGGAAGAGTGAGGATAGTCTAGAGTTAGGATTTTCAGGACTTTGTATTCTAGTTATGGGTAGTGTTCTTGATCACCACACCTCATAACGGGATTCAAGTTTCCAAGGGAAGTCAGTATTTATCTAAGTCTTTTGGTTTTCTTGGTTTGATGATGATTAGGGGAAATGAAAAGAGAGTTGGGTTAATAGTCTCAGTGAGCCTGTAGGGCCTGGAAATCCATGTGGAGCCAAAGATATTTCCTAGAACACTCTCTGTGATGGTTAAGTGATTAGAATATGACCAACAACCATATGTCCAAGTCACCCATTGAAACTAGTTTCCTCTCACATTGTCTTTTGTTCTTTAGTTTTGAAATCTTGGAACTGTGGTTTTAAAGTGACTTGGTTTTAAGAAGAATATAGTTTTTGTGAAATGATTTTAAAATAAAGAGGGAATTTTTTTATTTGTGAAATGGTGGGACTGAATTTTCAGAATTTTTTTGAAATGGAAAATGGTGTGCTTACACCTCTTTTAAAAGAAGGAACTATATTGAAGTTGGTTTTGAAAAAATGTTTCCAATAGAGTTTTATAAACAATAAAAGAATGTTTTAATGGGATGAGATGTTTTGAAATTGATGTGAATAATTTGAAATTTAGTTCTTACCTAAATGTTTGTGTCTTTCTAAAAAGTTTTTTAATATTTGAATTGGGATTTTGATCTCGTGATTAGCGGTTTTGAGAAAAAAGATGTGTTGGTTGACCATTTTGGTTTTGAAAAGTGGAAAGAATTTTTGTTTTAAAATTTGGTATTTCCATGAGAGACCACATGCATGGGGTTATATGGGATGATGGATGGTTTATTGCATGAATGTATGAGTGTTGGGACAAATATGAGGAGGGTGCCCGTTGTGGCACATAAACATGCATGTTTGAGGCCCATCGGGTACCATTGGTGGATACACTAACCGTTGAACCGTTTGTTTTCAAAGAAATGTTTTTAAATAAAAACATGATGTCTTGATGAATTGTTTTGGATGGTTTATACTATGTGTTTTTGGAAAATGTTGATGTTTTGGGATGTTTTGAGTCCAAGAACCCCTCCTATTCAAACTGTATTTTGGGTTTGTGTTTGGTCGGTAAGTTGGGTAGAAGGATTGGTTAATAGTCTCTTCTGAGATATGTTTTGGGAAAACTTTATAGTGGTTCTCTTCACATGTTTGGATCTGATTTGTGGAATGTTTTGACCAATAGACCATCTTGGTTGGGTCCTTGGGTTCTCTCGTTGGGTAAGGTATGCCCCCATTAAGGGTTAATGCACAACTGGAGTGCATCCTGGATTGTTTCGCCATTAAAAAATCCACCATTTGATCAATATATGGAATATTTTATTGATCTCTGTTGATTGAGTCTACACCCATTACTTTATTTGATTTGGGGATCCTCTTGTAGCGTGAGGGTTCTTGTGGAAGGTTTAAAGAGACCTTAGTTTCTTAAGTTGCCTGATTCGTCGAAGGTAGAATTGGTCTAGGGTTGTTAGTGTGGATGAGTGTCTCGATGGTATCTAAGAGAGACTTTGGGTTCTTCATAGTTTCTTTGAAGCATGAGTTCATGTTAAACCACTAGTTTTGGGAATCTGGTCATGAGAGGCTATTGTGGCCACTTTATGGACTTATTTTTTGTTTAGGGACTCGGCATAAGGTCCTGTTCCATGTATTGTTTCTATCAGTCACAATGGTCTTGTTCAGTGACGTCTTGTGATGTCATGTGCTCGTTTGATTGTAAAGGTGAAGGTTGTGAAATCCTATGAGAGTCTCTGTTATGTTGGGAGTATGTCTCCCTTGAAAAAACGTCAAAATCCTCTATTTCAGAGGAATGTGTTTATATGCGTCCTTTCCTTCTGTTGTTTCTCACCCGAAGAAACAAGGTGAGATGTGTGTGCATCTTCTAAGAACTTGTTTCAGTGAAATGTTGGGTTAGGGTAAAGAGAGTTTGGAATGTGTTATGTCTTGGTAAACTTATCGGGGATTATAGTGTAGTTGTTTTTATCACCAGAAGAAGAAGTTCTGTTTAGGTGGTTTCCAAATCCTAACTATGAGACCGAAGATGCTTTAATCATTTGAGCTCTAGCCATAGGTCCTAGAGAGAAGTTGGAACATAGTTAGGGGAAATACCCAGGTCATTCAAACCCTTGTAAAAATTCCTATCCTCAGTATTAATGATAGGAAGAGTTTAAACCTTTAGTGTCATAATCTTTTTCTAGTTGTTCCCATTTAGTGGTAGAGGTGGGAGGACCTCGTTTCTATGTTGTAGCCTGAGTTTATACTTTCCCCCTTTGGTTTCGACTAGGTGTTTGGAGAAAGGTTTAAAGTTTGGATAGATAGGTTGAGTGCATAGTTTGCACATGGTTATTAGTGACCATGACCTAGAAAACCATTTAGATAGAAGGATACCCATGGTTAGTGCACAGTTTCCCAAACTGTGCAGACTAACAGTGCAGCCATCCCAACTCTTTAAATTTTGGGGTCTTTCTATACTGGCCTGTGCTGGTTGGTTGAGATGGCTAGTTCTTATGGTGGGGAGGCCCACTATGAGTCTTATATACATTCTTTTGTAAAGGTATAATGTATGTCTACCCCTTGAACCAAGGATTCCATTTAGGCCTCCCCCTGTTAGTGTCCTGAATCTCTCTCGGGAAAATTTAAGTTGTCTCTTATAGTGGAGAGACCATTTGTGTCTCCCCAAACTAGTAACTCAGATTGGTCATTGGTCTTGGCCTGGAAGGAGGTAGTCTTATTCGGATCTATCTAACTACCAAAATCTTCCTAGGATAAATTTTGGTATTGGAGAGTGACCCATAGTTTAGTTAAAGCAAAGTAAGTGTAACCTTGTTCGTTGTTGTTGTTCGTCTCGGTAGATTACTTGAGCCTTATTCATATAGTGTTTTAGGAGTTTCCTTTTGAGGATAAATTCTGAATGTTCTTGATCATTTTAGGAAATTAATGTAAGTTTTGGTTTGTGAGAGAATTCCTTCCTTAATTGATCACTAGAGGTGTTTTTTCCTTTCGGGGGTGGAATGAACTTGGTGAAGGAGTACATTTATATTCTATCAGTTGGGTTTGGTTTTTGCTTTTGGCCTTGTTGTGGATTTCCAGGGGCGTACAGTTTTATGGTGGGGATAATTTTCACATCCATGACTTATTTTAAAGACATTTTTTCATTTAATTTCTATCCTTGCTTTATTATGGGGGTTTTCCATGAATTTTGGTGGAAATGGTGGGTTTTCAAAATTTGGTCCAAATTGTGAGCCCATTTCCGCATTCAAAAATAAATTTTGTTTCTTTTATAACTCCTTAATTTTTCAACATTTTACACCCATTACACCTTCCAATTGGAATAACATGATATATTAAAACCACCATATCCATTTGGACCTCATATAAATCCATAATAATGTTGGATTTGGGTTTTTTATTAAGGTGTTGGGCCAGCCCGAAATATCATTTCTTGCTTTAATTGTTTTTTTAATTTTTTAATATCTCATTCAATTTTTAAGTTTTTTTGGTGATTCTAACTCTCACCTGAGCCCACTTAACCAAGGTGCGCCCCCATTCTCCCCTCCCCCAATTTTGAGCTCAAATGTAGCGCGAATATGGGCAAACATTCTCTGGATTTCACAAATCACCTAGATTTGAAGAGGTAAATTGATCCTTTCATAACTTCTTCTATTTTTACTCTTTTTTCTCCCATTAGAATTCATACATTACCTCCTCATCCTTATTCAAACATAACATTCATTTATGGTTGTTTTGAAATTCCGATACTGGTGTATTTGGGTCATTTTCTTCAATATTTATTTGGGTAAGTGTTTCTCTCTTCATTTCCTTCCTTCTCTTAATGGGTTCCTCTCTCTTTCATGAATTTATAGAGTGTCAATAAGTTAGGGTTCATACCTAGGGTTTGATTTGGGGTCTTTTTGGTGAAATGTTATTTTTAGGGTTTTTTTCAATTTTTTATGGTGTGGCGGAGGTGCGGTTGAGGTTTCACACCAAGACTCAAGGGTTTTGACTCAAAAGGTAGGTGGTTCCATGTGTAAGAAATTTTTGATGAGTTAGCTTGCTTGATTTACTGGTTTTAATGTTCCTCATATGCTTCTTGTGGTGCAAAAACCGTTTCTTATGGACTTTCTTAAGTGCTTAATTATATAGTTGCATTATGGCTTGAAATTGGGTGATTTTCAAGGGTGACTATTGGGGTAATGTTTGGGTGTATTTTATAACACATGAAAGTGAATTTTTGTTGTTTAAAGGGGCATCTGATTCTAGTTTGTTAATTACTTAGTGTCATATGAGCCTTGAAATGGGGTTTTTGATTGGGTTCAAGGTGTAAAACCATGTTTCACTTCTTAGAAGCGATTTATTAAAATTTGTGTTTTTCATGTGTGTTTTTTGTGGTGTTAATTGAGTTTTTTTTATAACACTTGGGGGTAGTTTAATAAATTTTTTAGGGATAAAAAATATGTTATGGATTGGTATTGGTATGATTTTGTAATTGAATGAGCGATTTGAAAAGGGTTTTGTGTGCGAAGCATAATTACACCCCTTGGGTTTGTTTTATGAAAATTGTGAATGTTTTATTTGGTTAAAAAAGTGGGAAAAGGGTGTATATGTACTGTTTGGTAGGTGTGTTAACCTAATATGGGTTTTGAAAAGGTAATGTGGTTATTTAAGATGTTAAATATATTTTTTAGAATGTTTTATAAAGTTCTGAAATGTTTTAGCAAATAGAAAGAGAGCTGCGAAACATGGTTGTGGGATGTTTTGTGTGAGTGTGTTGTGAAAAATTAATTTTGTTGATGAAATAATTATTATATGATATTTGAGTGGGCTGTTATGTGAGTTATAATTTAGTTTAATGATTTTATAAAAATTTTTAAAGGATTTTTGTAAGTGTTAAAGAAATTTGAAAAAGTGTTGTGGGCTACTTTTGGTGTGAGTATGATTTCAAAATACATTTGAATGAAAAAGTGGATTTTGTGACTTGTGTGATGTAAATGTGGGATGTTTGGTGAACCTGTGATGTGGAAATGATATTTTAATGTGAAAATTATATTTCTTAACTTGTTGAACTTGTTTGAGCATAAGGGGAAACCCGGGTATCTAAGTGGGTGGATGTGTACTAGTAGGCTAGTGAATCCATGGGGTTTGGCCTCAGTTTCACAAAGAAAGATTGACGATTACAACAATAACTAAACTATGATGATGATAATTTGGGACCACTAGGTTTTGGGTATGTTCCTTACTAGTCTCTCGTGAACAAGAACATATATTGGGATGGTTACTCTCATCAAGATATGAGGTAACTGGGACCCACAATGAGCTAGTTCCTAGGGGTTATTTCCTATTGCTTGTGCTCATTAGTTACTTTTTGATTACCATCAGCATATGGTATGGTTGGCTGTAAAATTCAGTAGTGTTGAAATAATTTTTAAAAGTATTGATTCTTAATGATAGCCCACTTGAAAACTATTTTAATTTTTAAGTTGCATCTTTTAGAAACTGTAACTAGAATTTCCTGTTTATGAAAACTTGCAAGATTTTCATCTTTTAATGTTTATCACATGGAATATATTAGTGGTGGTATCATAATAGGAATTGTATCACACCCTAATTACACCCTTGGGTATAATTATACTTGGTTATTTCTTTTTGTTGCAGGTTGGGTATAGTTTTTAGTGCCATTGGTTTGGGTTTATAGTAGGTCCTTGGTGGTGAAGTCTTGTGGAGATGACTTGAGGGCGGTGCCCCTTGCCATGAGGGTTCTTGGGATGTTTCCTTTTGGTTTTATACCTTTTTTATAGTCTTGGTGAGTTTTTTAACTATGTAATTCAGTTCTGAATTTTTTTAAAATATTGTTTGGTTTGAATAATCCAGATTCGTTTTATTGGATTCATTTGTTGTTTTAAGTTTATAAACTCAGGTAAATTGTTCCCAATTCTCATTTTATGATACCCGAGCACTTGTTCCAGCCCATGGGGATTGGGAATGCCCTTCAGGACTTGTCATAGGCCAAGTTTGGCATCGGTTTTGGTGGAGACCAGATTTGGTTTGTGACAATGTTCCTCCCTTAATGATTCCCATGTCCATCCTCGTCAAATCTAAGAAGATCAGATCCTTTTCAATTATAATCATTGATAAAGATGTAGGATCCTTTCTACTCAGATCACCCGCCACCTTATTTACCATACCGAGATAGTAGTATATTGAGTAGTCATAATCCTTGATGAGCTCTATCCATATTTTTTGGTTCATATTAATCTCTTTTTGTGTGAATATATATTTGAAACTCTTGTGATAAGTATATATGTCACACTTCTACCCATAGATATAATCTCACCAGATTTTCAATGCAAATATACAACCGACAAATCCAAATCATGTGTAATATAGTTTTTCTCATGGATTTTCAGCTACCTTGAGGCGTAGGCTATCACTTTATCATTTTGAATAAGCACACAACCTAAGACCTTCTTTGAAGAATCAATGTACACCGTAAAGAGTTCTCCACTTATTGGGAGTGTGAGTACCGAAACAGTTGTAACGCCCCGACCCCAGTTATCTAGAGTCGGTGCATTATTACATAACATTGGCATGATCACAAGAAAGATAAAATCTCGAAAGACTAATTGGTTTAGTAGCCTTGGAAACACTAGACATATTCATAAAGTTTTACATTCCATCATAAAGTGAAAAACTACTACAACAACATAGTCTCCATATTCCACACTCATATCCCCACATACTATCCCTACAGGTCATTCATAAATTACTTCTTCAATCCTGGGAAAAATAAAACATAGAAAAGGGGTGAGCTCAAATGCCCCGTAAGGATAACAATATAGAGGAAACTTTCATAAATAAGAATAAAAATTTAAGGCAGTGTATAACTAAAACAAAAGCCTTTTAAACTTGAACTTCAACATAGTATGGCAAAAATAAAATGAAATAATTCCATTTACTTATTCACATGGATATTCTACTAATTGAATAATCACATGCTATATCAATAACCACTTTCATAATGATGGAATTCATAATGCCAGAATATCATAACCACATAGCCAAGGCCTCATGCCAAGACTACAAATAAGATTTTGTCAAGGCCTTGTGCTAAGACACTAGTTTGTCTCATGAGACCTACCGATGCATCGAGGAGCTATAGCGGGCTCCACCCGTCACATATTAAGTCCAATGCATTCCCATATGAAAAGGTTTAAACATAACATAAAAATTCGTATTAAAACTAGCATACAAAATGTCAATACTTTCACCATAAATCATGAATGGTATAAAAATAGAACATTCACAGTCAAACATATCACAAAACTTTCAATACAATATAGAAGTTTTGTATCATAATAAATCAACTTCAAATAAGCGTAAAATCCATCAAAGGATGTTTACATAGATGAAATCAAAACTCTTTTTAGAGAAATATATCTTTCTATTTTGAAATCATTTAAGAGTCATATATTTATAAAATAAAACATTTTCTTTGAAAATATTCTTATAAGCTTGTAAGGGAAGCTTAGACGATTTTATAACAGCGGAAAACAACTTCACCCGCCGTATAAGTTAAAAAAACATTCTTAACTTAATTCTGTCGAAAAGGTTAAAAAGCACCTTGTTTGGAAAACGACGGAAATATTCCTTTATAAAAATCTTATAAAAACTCAAACATGGGTATAAATGACTTTAACCCATATTCTTTTAAATAGTAAAAATGTTTTGAAATACATTTTTAAGAAACATGGATATGGATGATAAAGAGATCCCAGTAGATTATTACGTATAAACAACCTCAGATAATGAAGAGATTGTGAAATAACCCTTACCTTGTACTTTTCCTTGGTTGAGGGTAGGTTAACCTCCTGTATAATGGTGAAATAATTGTTATTAAATTATACAAGAATCATATACATTAATATGATATCATATATGATCTTTTAACATTGATTTGATAATAATATCTTAGTATTATCATTGTTTCGGGTGTTAACTTACTCATTTTCTTTTATATGTTTTGTTACGTAAGCCGTGTTTTTCATGGATAGGTTGTATCGAAATCATATCCAGAATGATATCAAGACCTTAGATACTATTATTAATCATCAAATGAGAATTATACTTGAATGGATACGATGGAGAATGAATCTCATCGTGTTCATGGAGACGGTAGTCCGTACGTACGCACGAGCGACAATATCATTATTTTGATATTAAAATAATATATAATTGGATGGTATATCATATATACAAAATCTTTATCATGTTATATTTATTATTTACATGAGTTAAACATCATTATTATACCCATCCAAATAATAATTTATTGAATAACAATTACACCACGATGTGGAGACGGTAAGTCGTACGTACGCACGTATGGTGACATGTTATTCAAAGGATGGATAGAATACTGAATATGGTTGTACGATATTTATAATAAAATCATGGTATATATATGATACTGGAGTTATTATTTTAGAATGGTGACAACAAAAGAATAAGGAGTGGAAGAAGAAATGAATTTGAAAAAGGGTGGTGAAAACATTACCTCTTTTTCGGGTTCTTCCTTTTGATTTGATCAAAAGGGATCCTTAGGTTGGCTTTATGATCAAACTAAGGCCTCTAGGTTGTAGTGAAGGAAGTTGATAGAGTATTTGGGCAGAGTTTGTCCGAACCAAAAGTCTTTTAAGGTGTGAAGTAATGAGAAGGAGGAGTTCCCTTTTATAAGAGGGGTGAGGGGCACCTTTGGACAAGCTAGAAATATTAATTTATAATAAATTCATATTTGGTTTCTAATTGCAAAAGTTGATTATTAAAAGGTTAAGGTGGGGATAGGTCGAAAAACATTCAACCAATATAATTTAGACAGGTTTGGGTCATTATATTAACCTTATATTGTTGTTTTAACTCTTAGTTAATTAGTTTGATATTTACAATGTCACTTTGTATTTTTATATTATATAGTTAATAAACGTACTATATACATCCAAGTAACCCCCAAGTGGTTCATTAATGAAACACATATCATGATATAAGTCTCATGGCAGAACCTTAGATTTTTAAGAAATTAATATCAATTAATAATATAATATTGTTTTTTAAAAACTCTTTTATGTCAATTTTGACACTATTCAATAGTTGATTTTTGTGAAACTCATAACAGAATGATTACTTCGAAAACAGTCAATTAAATAAATCCTAATATGTCATATTATCCTATAAAATTAGTGTAATTCATTAAAAGTCTCAAATTATATTTATTTGGGTATTTATAATATCAATTATTTTAATTTTTCACTATTATTGTAATTACTGCATCATCATTGTGTAATAAATAAATTAAATTATTTAATGTCTAAAAATTATAAATAAAATATCATTATGTATTAAATTTTATTAGCTTTATAATGAATATTTAAAATCGAATTTATCTTATGTATAACCCTATATTAAAAATTTTGTAGTAAATAAACTTTGATTTTAACTCTTTTAACTCTTCTTTGAATTAAATAATAATAAATGTCCTAATCTAATTTAAGTGGACCTAAATGATAATATTTTATTCCTAAGGTTGTTTTTGGTCGAGATACACTTGTCCAATTGAATTAGGACATGTGTTAGGGTAATATTAATATCATTTTTACCCTTAATTACCCTATTTACTTTTAACCGTGGTAAATAAAAGTAAAAAGTTTCTATTCACCAAAAAAATATTTTCATCTCATTGAACCACATTTTACTAATTGATATTAACCGTGTCTCTCGGATTTTAGAAATTCCAATCACAGAAGTGGTAAAATTAAATTTTATGAAAAATTCAGTTTTTTAACTACCACTTAGTAGTTTCACTATTCATCAAAAATTGAAGTTTTTCAGAACAATGCCAAAATTTCACCCTAAGATATAATTGATATTCCAAATTAAAAAATGATGTCTATTTTACAAAATTCCAAACATATAAGTTGCATTAATTAATTTTATAATTAATTCCCGCTGTCACAACAAATAGCGTGTTTTTAAGAAACAATATATATCAAAAGATTGACAATTGTTTATGTCCAATTTCAAGGTGAAATTAATTCTAATGAACACCATTGGATAAAATGGTAAAAATATATTATAATTATACTTTAAAACCACTCAATAATATAATTTATCACTATAAATTATTTTGACTAAAAAAGTTGTTTTTAAGTATTTTTCACTATTCATAAAAATTGGAAGTTCTCAGAAAAATACCAAAAATTCAACTTAGGATAATTTTGATATTCCGAATCCAAAAATGAAGACCATTTTGAAATATAAAATATATATAATTTCAAAAAGTAGGTATTACTATTCATAACGGCTAGTTTGATCGGTTGTGGTGTGTGTTAGAACTCGATGTTGCGTACAACACACACTATTACATTATTCAAAGGGAAACGTACAGTAGAAGCTTGGGGTGTTACATTCTCCCCTCCTTCAAATAATTTCGTCCTCGAAATTTCTAGAATAATACCGCATGAAAAGACTTGGGTGGTTCTTCATCATAAGTTCCTCGGGTTCCCACGTTGCCTCTTCCATCTTATGGTTTCTCCACAAAACTTTTACCAGACGCGTCGTCCGGTTTCTCAGTACTTGTTCTCTCGTATCAAGAATCCTGACGGGCTCTTTGCAATAAGACAGATCGGGTTCCAGTTCTAATTCCTCATAGGTGAGTACATGCATTGGGTCAGGCATATATTTCCTCAATAGAGATACGCGGAACACGTCGTGAACTTTGGAGAGACTTGGTGGCATTGCCAATCGGTAAGCTACAACCCCAATTCGTTCTAGAATTTCGAAAGGTCCGATGTACCTGGGACTCAATTTACCTTTGTTACCAAAACATATGACTCCCTTCCATGGAAATACCTTTAGGAAAACATGATCACCGACTTGAAATTCCAAATCCTTCCTTCGATTATCGGCATAGCTCTTCTGCCTACTTTTAGTTGCTTTGATGTGATTTTGGATTACCTTCACCTTTTCCATCATTTCCTCCACCAGTTCTGGGCCTACAATGTTTCTTTCACCAACTTCATCCCAACAGGTTGGTGTACGACATCTCTTTCTGTATAACGCTTCATATGGTGCCATTTGAATACTGGAATGGAAGCTTTTGTTATAGGAAAATTCTACCAAAGGTAAATATTGATCCCACATACCCTGAAAGTCAAGTGAGCAGGATCTCAACATGTCTTCTAAAGTTTGAATAGTTCATTCTGATTGTCCATCTATTTGAGGGTGGTAGGCAGTGCTCAAATGAAGTTCAGTATCCAGGGATTTATGAAGACTCTTCCAGAATCTTGAATTAAAATGGGGATCACGATCAGAAACAATCGATAGGGGTACTCCATGAAGTCTCACAAATTCATTAATATATAGTCTTGCTAGATGTTCTAGTGGTAGATCTTCTCTTATAGCAAGAAAATGTGCTGACTTGGTAAGACGATCAACAATAACCCATAATGCATAATTCCTTCTAGGAGTCTTTGGTAGCCCCATGACAAAGTCCATCGTAATATTATCCCATTTCCACTCCGGTATGGGAAGAGGTTGCATGACTCCTCCAGGCTGTTGCCTTCCAGCTTTCACTTGTTGACAAACCATACATCTTGACACAAAATCAACAATCTCCCTCTTCATGTTGTCCCACCAAAAATGTTCCTTCAAATCTCTATACATTATGGTGCTCCCAGGGTGTATAGAGAAATTGGAACTATGAGAATCATCCAGCAATTCCCTTTTTAGATCAGGTATATTGGGAACACAAAGTCTCTTCCCGAATTTTAAAATTCCATCTTCATACACAAAGTCTCTCAATCTCCCATCATTCACATCTTTAATCTTCTTTTGAAATTCTTCATCATCGATCTAAGAACTCTTAATCCTTTCTAGTAAAGATGGTTTGGCAACCATTTGAAAAAGAATTTATGTTTCACCTTCCCTGGTTATTCCCATGTCCATCTTCACTAGATCCATCAAAATTGGATCCCTTTCAATTCTCATCACGTTCAAAACTCCATGGTCTTTTCTGGTCAAAGCATCTGCCACCATGTTTGCTTTCCCCGGGTGGTAGTGTATCGTATAATCATAATCCTTGAGTAATTCAAGCCATCTCCTTTGCCTCATGTTGAGTTCTTTTTGTGAGAAAATATACTTCAAACTCTTGTGATCAGTATAAATCTCACATTTTCACCATAGAGGTAGTGCCTCCATATCTTCAATTAAAAGATCACAGCTTCTAACTCGAGATAATGAGTAGGATAGTTTTGTTCATGAATTTTCAACTATCGTGATGCATAGGCAATAACCCTATCATTCTGGATAAGGACACAACCAAGTCCTTTCTTTGATGCATCACTATAAATAACGAACCCATCATTCCCTGATGGTAGAGTCAATATGGGAGCATTGACTAATATTATCTTTAGTTATTCAAAACATTCTTCACACTCTTTTGTCCAAACATATTTAAACCCTTTACGTGTGAGCTTCGTTAATGGGTTAGCCAATCGGGCAAAATTCTGGACGAAACGTCGATAATAACCTGCCAAACCAATAAAACTATGTACCTCAGTTATACTCGTTGGTGCTGGCCATTCTTGGATTGCCTTGGTGTTAGAAGGATCAAGAGAGATTCCATCTTTAGAGACAATATGGCCAAGAAAAGAAATCTCCTGAAGCCAGAATTCACACTTGCTAAACTTCCCATATAATTCATGTCTTCTCAGAGTCTTCAGGATAATGCACAAGTGATTTTCATGATCTTCGTAGATTTTTGAGTATAACAAGATATCATCAATAAATACCACCACAAATTCATCAAGATATTCCTTGAAAACTCTATTCATTAGATCCATGAATACAGAGGGTGCATTAGTCAATCCAAAAGACATTACTGTAAACTCATAGTGCCTGTACCTGGTTCGAAATGTTGTCTTTAGAATGTCTTACTTCTTCACACACAACTGATGGTATCCAGATCGAAGGTCAATCTTTGAAAAGTATTGAGCTCCATGCAGTTGGTCAAATAAATCATCAATGAAAGGTAGTGGATACTTGTTCTTTATCGTTATAGCATTGATCTCCCTGTAGTCAATACATAACCTCATAGATCCATATTTCTTTTTAACAAAAAGAACAGGGGCTCCCCATGGAGAAACACTAGGGTGAATAAATCCCTTATTACTCAATTACTCTAGTTGTTTCTTTAGTTCAACTAATTCTACAGTGGCCATTCTATAAGGGGTCTTCGATATAGGCCTTGATCCAGGAATATAATCAATGGAAAACTCAACTTCTCATTCTGGAGGATGTCCAGGTAAATCTTTCAGAAATACATCTACATATTCTTTCACAACAGGTACATCTTCTATTTGAACATTCCTTTCGTTACCCATAGTCATTTCATTCTCTTCCTCCCCAAAAATTGAATTTAGTTGAGCTACTGGGGGTGGATCTAGATAAGAATTAGGTGGTGATGATTCTGCTCTAAAGATAAGGTGTTCCTTATCATCATCATCGAGAATCGTAACCTCTTTCTTCTTACAATAAATCTTCACATCATATTCCGAAAGCCAGTCCATACCAAGGATTATATCAAACTCAATCATAGGTATGACGATGAGATCAGAAAATAAAGAATATTTATGTACTCTAATGGGGACTGAATCACAAAACTTTATTTCAATGATACTTCCCTTATGAGTTTTAACTGACAACTCCCTTGTTAAATCTAATTGGAAATATCTAATTTTCTTAGAAAACTAGGAAGATATGAAACAATTTGATGATCCAGAATCTAATAATGCATTTTCTAAACTTGAGGAAACCATTAAATTACCAGCCACCATGTCTTTTGGAGCTTCTTCCTCAGCAGTAGTGATAACATAATCTTGGCCTTGATCCCTTGGCCTTTTTTGAGGTAAGTTCTCCCGACGGTTAGGAAATTCATTTTCATAATGCCCCATCTCCCTGCAATTGTAGCACTGAACATTGGTATCTTCCTTCTTCCCCTTGAAATCACGAGCTTGATGGCCTTTTTCACCACACTTGTAACAGACTCTTGTTCCCTTCAAGCAGGTACCCGGGTGTTTCTTCCCACATTTACCACAGGATGGATATTTAACCTTTCCCTTATTCCCCTTATTTCCATTCCCAGATTGATCAGCAGATCTCTTCTTCTCTTGCTTTTCTTTAAAGTCATAAGACTTAGAGAATTCCTTTTCGGTCTTGATATCCCATGAGACAATGTCTTCGTACGACGAGAAGGATTGTGAGACTAATGCTCGACGGAGAAATGGTCTTAACCCATCAAAGAAACGATCAATCTTACTTATTGGGTTACGTATATAATCTCCAGCATACCTTGCTAACCTTGTAAAGTTAGCCTCATACTTTGTGACATTCTCATCCTCCTTTTGTCTCAGACTCAGAAATTACCTTTCCATATCTGCTCGATGGTCGCGAGGAAAGTATTTTTCTAAAAACAGATCTTTGAACTCCCTCCATTCCATATTTGATACTTCATCATCTTCCTTCATGTTTTGAATCAATGACCACCATTTATCAGCATCTCCAGTGAGTCGGTAAACTGCCATGATAACCTTTTCCCTTTCACTACTCCCCAAAGCCTGAAATATTTTCTCTAGGGAATTTATCCATTGCTTAGATACTAAGGGATTTGTACTCCCATTGAACGTTGGTGGTTGTTGCCTCATGAATCGATCTAACATTGATCCTCCACGCTGCGGATCAGGGTGCTCCATACGGGTAAGGTTATTATTCATAACCTGAGTGAGTTGTCCCAGTATTTTGATTAGCTGATCGGCACCAGTTACATCACCAGCTCCACTATAATTATCTTTAGCAGGAGGGAAATCCCTACATGGAGTGCGTGCATTGATACAGTTTCCATTTCTTCCACTAGGCACCATTTCTAAAAAATGGCATAAACTAGATCAGTTTATGAATCAAAATACATAATTCCATACTTATAAAACACTTAACATAAATTGAACTATTTATAGATATAATCCATAATCATAAAAATGTTTTCTTTGAGGAAGTATATACTCATAAACCCTTCATAATGATTTGTAACGAAAATGAGAGTTATCCTAAGCATATCCCCCGGGAGTGTCGTAACCAAGAGTGCAGCAAGGGCCGTTGTCGTGCACCAGTTCCCGTTCGAGTCTAGCTCAAAGAGGTGTTTTCGGGTTTTACCCCTAGGTACATCTGTGCCAAAGTTGCCTCTACCTGCTCGTATTCAGACAGGGATGTATTTCTTGGAAAACTCATAAAATCTCTACAATACCAAAATTCTAGGAAGTTCTTCTATACTAATCCTCAAAGTTTATCTTAGGTCTACATGCTCTAATTAGAGTTTATCTAAATCTAGCTTCCAAGGTTTGTACTAAACTTCCTCTGATACCAATTGTAACGCCCCGACCCCAGTTACCTGGAGTCTGTGCATTATTACATAACATTGGAATGATCACAAGAAAGATCAAATCTCGAAAGACCGATTGGTTTAGTAGCCTTGGAAACACTAGACATATTCATAAAGTTTTACATTACATCATAAAGTGAAAAACTACTACTACAACATAGTCTCAATATTCCACACTCATATCCCCACATACTATCCCTGCAGGTCATTCATAAATTACTTCTTCACATCCTGGGAAAAATAAAACATAGAAAAGGCGTGAGCTCAAATGCCCAGTAAGGATAACAATATAGCGGAAACTTTCATAAATAAGAATAAACATTTAAGGCAGTGTATAACTAAAACAAAAGCCTTTTAAACTTGAACTTCAACATAGTATGGAAAAAATAAAATGAAATAATGCCATTTACTTATTCACATGGATATTATACTAATCAAATAATCACATGCAATATCAATAACCACTTTCATAATGATAGAATGCATAATGCCAGACTATCATAACCACATAGCCAAGGCCTCGTGCCAAGACTACAAATAAGATTTTGTCAAGGCCTTGTGCCGAGACACTAGTTTGTCTCATGATACCTACCGATGCATCGAGGAGCTATAGCGGCCTCCACCCGTCACATATTAAGTCCAATGCATTCCTATATGAAAAGGTTTAAACATAACATAAAAATTCGTATTAAAACTAGCATACGAAATTTCAATACTTTCACCATAAACCATGAGTGGTATAAAAATAGCACATTCAAAGTCAAAAATATCACAAAACTTTCAATACAATATAGAAGTTTTGTATCATAATAAATCAACTTCAAATAAGCGTAAAATCCATCAAAGGATGTTGACATAGATGAAATCAAAACTCTTTTTAGAGAAATATCTCTTTCTATTTTGAAATCATTTAAGAGTCATATATTTATAAAATAAAACATTTTCTTTGAAAATATTCTTATAAGCTTGTAAGGGAAGATTCTATGATTTTATAAGGGTGGAAAATAGCCGCACCCGCTGTATAAGTTAAAAAAACATTCTTACCTTAATTCTATCAAAAAGGTTAAAAAACATCTTGTTTGGAAAACGACGGAAAGATTCCTTTATAAAACTCTTATAAAAAGTCAAACAAGGGTATAAATGACTTTAACCCATATTCTTTTAAATAGTAAAAATGTTTTGAAATACATTTTTAAGAAACATTGATGTGGATGATAAAGAGATCCCAGTAGATTATTACATATAAACAACCTCGGATAATGAAGAGATTGTAAAATAACCCTTACCTTGTAATTTTCCTGGGTTGAGGGTTGGTTAACCTCCTGTATAATGGTGAAATAATTGTTATTAAATTATACAATAATAATATAAATTAATATGATATCATATATGATCTTTTAACATTGATTTGTTAATAATATCTTAGTATTATCGTTGTTTCGGGTGTTAACTTACTCATTTTCTTTTATATGTTTTGTTACGTAAGCCCTGTTTGTCATGGATATGTTGTATCTTAATCATATCCAGAATGATATCAAGTCCTTAGATACTTTTATTAATCATCAAATGAGAATTATACTTGAATGGATACGATGGAGAATGAATCTCATCGCGTTCATAGAGACGGTAGTCCGTACGTACGCACAAGCGACAATATCATTCTTTTGATATTAAAATAATATATAATTGGATGGTATATCATATATAAAGAATAATTATCATGTTATATTTATTATTTACATGAGTTACACATCATTATTATACCCATCCAAATAATAATTTATTGAATAACAATTACACCACGACGTGGAGACGGTAAGCCGTACGTACGCACGTATGGTGACATGTTATTCAAAGGATGGATAGAATAATGAATATGGTTGTACCATATTTATAATAACATCAAAGTATATATATGATACTGGAGTTATTATTTTAGAATAGTAACAACAAAGGAAGAAGAAGTGGAAGAAGAAATTAATTTGAAAAAGGGTGGTGAAAACATTACCTCTTCTTCGGGTTCTTCCTTTTGATTTGATCAAAAGGGATCCTTAGGTTGGATTTCTGATCAAACTAAGGCCTCTAGGTTGTAGTGAGGGAAGTTGAGAGAGTATTTGGGCAGAGTTTGACCGAACAAAAATGCTTTGAAGGTGTTAAGTAATGAGAAGGAGGAGTTCCATTTTATAAGAGGGGTGAGGGGCACCTTTGGAAAAGCTTGAAATATTAATTTATAATAAATTCATATTCGGTTTATAATGGCTCCAAAGTTGATTATTCAAATTTTAAGGTGATTATATGTCGAAAAACATTCAACCAATATAATTTAGACATGTTTGGGTCATTTTATTAACCTTATCTTTTTGTTTTAACTCTTAGTTAATTAGTTTGACATTTACAATGTCACTTTGTATTTTATATTATATAGTTAATAAACTTACTATTTACATCCAAGAGACCCACAAGTGGTTCATTAATGATACAAATATCATTATATAAGTCTCATGGAAGAACCTTATATTTTTAAGAATTTAATATCAATTAATAATATAATATTTGTTTTAAAAACTCTTTTATGTGAATTTTGAAACTATTCAACAGTTGATTTTTGTGAAACTCATAACAGAATGATTACTTAGAAAAAAGTCAATTAAATCAATCCTAATATGTTATATTATCCTAAAAAAGTAGTGTAATTCATTAAAAGTCTCAAATTATATTTATTTGGGTATTTATAATATCAATTATTTTAATTTGTCACTATTATGGTAATTACTACACCATCATTGTGTCATAAATAAATTATATTATTTAATGTCTAAAAATTATAAATAAAATATCATTGTGTAGGAAATATTATTATATTTCTAATGAATATTTACAATAGAATTTATCTTATGTATAACCCTATATTAAAAATATTTTAGTAAATAAACTTTGATTTTAACTCTTTTAACTCTTCTTTGAATTAAATAATAATAAATGTCCTAATCTAATCCAAGTGGACCTAAATGATAATATTTTATTCCTAAGGTTGTTTTTGGTCTAGATACACTTGTCCAATAGAATTAGGACATGTTTTAGGGTAATATTAATATCATTTTTACCCTTAATTACCCTATTTACTTTTAACCGTGGTAAATAAAAGTAAAAAGTTACTATTCACCAAAAAATATTTTCATCTCATTGAACCACATTTTACTCCTTGATAATAACCGTGTCTCTCGGATTTTTGAAATTCCAATCACAGAAGCGGTAAAATTATGTTTTAGGAAAAATTCAGTTTTTTAACTACCACTTAGTAGTTTCACTATTCATCAAAAATTGAAGTTTTTCAGAACAATGCAAAAATTTCACCCTAAGATATAATTGATCTTCCAAATTCAAAAAAGATGTCTATTTTACAAAATTACACAGATATAAGTTGCATTAATTAATTTTATAATTAATTCCCACTGTCACAACAAATAGCATGTTTTTAAGAAATAATATATATCAAAAGATTGACAATTGTTTATGTCCAATTTCAAAGTGAAATTAATTCTAATGAACACCATTGGATAAAATGGTAAAAATATATTCTAATTATAATTTAAAACCACTCAATAATATAATTTATCACTGTAAATTATTTTGATTAAAAAAGTTGTTTTTAAGTATTTTTCACCATTCATAAAAATTGGAAGTTCTCAGAAAAATACCAAAAATTCAACTTAGGATAATTTCGATATTCCGAATCCAAAAATGAAGTCCATTTTGAAATATAAAATATATATAATTTCAATAAGTAGGTATTACTATTCATAACAGCTAGTTTGATCTGTTGTGGTGTGTGTTAGAGATCGATGTTGCGTACAACACACGCTATTACATTATTTAAAGGGAAACGTACAGTAGAAGCTTGGGGTGTTACAACAGTGATTAGACTCTTTTTAACTCCTTAAAATAGTCTTTACATTCTTGAGTCCAGAAAAAACTTTACTCTCTTCCATGTCATCTTGGTTATTGGGTTTGACAATCGTGAAAAGTTCTTAAAAAATCATCGATAATACCCAGCTAGACCCAAAAAGATTTGGATATCCATTACAGATGTTGGCCCAGCCCACTCTTCAATCACCTTTGTCTTGGAAGGGTCCATAGATATCCCTTTGCTGGTGATAACATACCCCAATAATGATACTTCCTTCATCTAGAACTCACATTTATTGTACTTTTTATACATATTCTCCCTTCGCAAATTCTTTAACACAGTATTCAAATGATCCTCATGTTCCTCAATACTCTTGAAGTATATCAGAATATTTTCGATAAAGACTACCAAACATTTGTCAAGGTAATATCTAAATACTCTATTCATTAAATCCATGAAAATTACTGGAGCATTAGTGAGTTTGAAGGGAATCAATATGAACTCATAGTGTCCATATCTCGTTCGAAAGGTAGTTTTGGGAATATCTTCCTTCCTCACCTTTAATTGGTGATATCCCAACCGAAGGTCTACCATAGAGAAATAAAGTTGCCCCATGAAGCTAATCGAACAATTCGTCTATCCGTGGTAGTTGATACTTGTTCTTTATCATGATTTTATTGAGATAACGATAATTAATTTAGAGGTTCATTGATCCATACTTCTTCTTAACGAAGAGGACTGACGCACCCCATGGTAAAGCACTCGGGTGTATAAAACCCTTATCCATATTCTCCTATAATTTATTCCTTAGATCTTCCAACTCTACAATGGGCATTCTATAAGGTGTATTTGATATAGGTATAGATCCAGGAATAAGTTCAATTGAGAACTCAACCTATAGCATCCCGCCTTTTTATAACATAAACTTTCATTACATTACACAAAACTGAGGATCTTTAAGGTTTAGTGTCTTGGAAACCAGGAACATAATACATGAAAACAACATAAAACATTCTTCTTAAACACTTGAAAGGATTCTCTTTAAGTTCATCCTAGGTTCATTACTGCATCTCATAACCTGGGGACATACATCAAAAGAAAGGGTGAGCAGAAGGCCCAGTAAGGGAACAAGAGAAACATTTAACATGTGAACTTGAGATACATCAACTATGTCATGAAAACGAACTTTAAGGCATGAGAAAGAAATCATGTGGAATATCATAATAAAAATAAAATTTTTCATAACTTTAAGATTTTGCTACATCATTTAACATATACAATCATGAACATATCACCAAGGTACATCCCCAAGGTGTCATTTGAAAATTACCAAGGTTATTCACCAAGATATCGTTAAAATTGTAATCTCTAGTGGTTACATCATTACCCAATGCATTGGAGCTCTATCAGGGAGAAACCTTAAATTTGACTTTATTATCATGTGATCCACATATATCATCATCAAACATTTCATAAATAACCCATATATAATAAAATAAATGGGTTTCATTTCATAATCATAACGTTTTAAAAACAACTGCTTTAAAGACATGATCTTTACGTCACTTTAAACCCACGGAAGGGGAGAGTGGGTCTCATGTATATAAATCCCAGAATTTAAAATAGAACATTTTGATATATATGTGAATACCCCTGTAGAAATAAGAGCATTGAGTATTCAATTTATAACATAAAAAATTTTGAGAAAAGAGAGAGGCATTTTGAGACGAAAATTCTGCAGCATAACGGCTACGTTTCGGTGTTTTAGAAAACATTGAAAAGAGAGAGGACATGGGTCAAACATTCATAAACAACACATAAAACAGTATAGGAACAGAATAATAAGGATATATGAACATGGTAATGAAATTTTAAGGACATACCATTTGAAATGAAAAACATGTAAGGAAGACAAAAATTAGATTTCTCTTATGAAAGTTCGGCAGCCTAACGATGTTACTTAAACTTCAACAAAAATGATTTGAAAAGATAAAATAGGGTCTATAATAATGTGAAAATAAGAGTTCAGTATGATAGATATAGAGATCATACCCCAAAATAATTAAAAAGGAACTTGAAAGACTTGACATGAAAGTAGAACTTTGAAAAAGAGAAGGGTGAAAGAATCCCTTAAAAATTCGGCAGCCTAACTGCGTCACTTAAGCTTCAACCAAAAATGAATTGACAAGATCAAATAGGGTATCTAATCATATGAAAATAAGATTTCAGTATGATAGATATTGAGATCATACCCCAAAATAATAAAAATGAACTAGAAATACTTGACATGAAAGTAGAACTTTGAAAAAGAGAAGGGTGAAAGAATCCCTTAAAATTCGGCAGCCTAACGGCGTCACTTAAGCTTTCTTAAAACGAATTGATGAGAGAAAGAGGGGGTATCCCATCATGTGAACATGAAAAGGGAAGTAAGATTAATATAAAAGAACATAATCCAACATAAGAACATGGATCATAAAAGGAATGACATAAAAGAGATTACTTGAAAAGAAAGAGAGAGGTCAGATCCCTTACCTTTAAAACCTAACTCTTAAAACTCAAAGGTTTGGACCTTGAGGGATTAGGGGAACCTTGGGAGGACTTCTTGGGAGGTAAGGAGACCAGAAATTTGTTGAGAATGATTTTGGAGTCCAAAGGATGAGAGAATGGCTTGGTATTTATAGGGAAAGTGAGGGGACAAGGCATTAATGGCCAAGGGACACCTCATAAGTGGGTTTCTCAAAACCATGTGCTCTCCCAAGATATTTCCCATGAAGTTAGGACACATGGGGCCCCCAATACAAATAATTCATCACCTTTGGTTGTCCAACCCATAAAATATCTTATGACATCATCATGACACAGTTATGATGTCATTAAACATACCGAAACCCTAAAACTGTATTTTTACTATTCACTGAAAATTCAACTTTCTCAGAAAAATCCCAAAATTTCACCTTAACCAAATATCAATGCTATGATTTCAAAAATGAACTCTATTTTATAAAAATAATTTTCTAAATATTTTTAATTTAATTTTTAAATAAATACACTATTCACCGAAAATTCATTTTTTTCAGAAAAAAACCCCAAAAAATTACCTTCACATAATATCGATGCTCTGAGTTCAAAAATGAAATCCATTTTATAAAAATAATTTTCTAAATATTTTTAATTTAATTTTTAATTAAAAAGCACTATTCACCCGAAAAAACTAATACTTGAATAATAATTTATGAAACCGTTATTTAACCATTTTATTGAATCACATTACTAAATCATGGTGCCTATATTATATTAATACTTTCTTTAAGTGAGATTACAAATCCATTTGGTCACATTACTAATCCTATGCATAAAATCACTATTCATAATTTACTATTCATCAAAAATTAACTTGATCTTATTAGACTCTAAATTTCATACTGAACATAATTGTAGAAGACCATTTTTTGAAAATCATTACACATTTTTAATTATTTAAGGTTTACATAAATTTTTAAAAAAATATTCTTTCTCTAGAATTCACCAAAAATATGCAAACTATATTTATCCGGACATTTAAAAAGTCATAAACATCATCATAAGAAGAAATCCCAATTTTTATTTAAAACAAAAGATTACACAAGGTAGTTACAGTCTCCTTACATAGCCCCTTATCACACTAGCATATGACCTAAGTGTAAGGTGTGCTAAGGTGAGAGAACCCGAGGGAGGCTCGGCCAACATCGCACGAGTAGTAATTTCTATCAGTTTGAACTTCTCGCGAAGGCGATCCCATTCTAGCTTCAAACGATGAAGTTCAGCTTGGTTTTGGTCCCGAGCAAAGCCCAATGGTGCTACCTCCTTCCCAAGTTCTGTTAGATGGGCTTCGATCGGTCCAATACTACTGGGTGAGGCCATCAAATCTTCTTTCTATATTAATTAACCAAGATTACTTGTATTTAGAGACAATAATCAAAACGTTTAGTTTCCAGCGGTCATATTGACCAATGGTCGTATAACAGTCAAAACCCAACAGTCTCATTTTAATTATACCCATGTTATGAAATGAAACATTTTTGTTGAGTATAAAAATAAAATAAAATAACACACAAAATTAGGAAACAAGATTTATTCAAAATTTCGGGTTGTTACAATCTTCCCCCCTTAAGAAATTGCATCCTTGCAATTTTTAAAATTGGGTTTTGAAATTTCATTGAAAGCCCCACATCGGAAAAGGAGTCAGTAAAACTATTACTTTAAAAGAAAGAAAGGGAAGTACAAAGGTCACCCGAGTTAACCCACACTAGGATTCCATGTAGGAAAACATGTACATGGAAGAGAAGACAAAGGGTCAAGTTCTGAGGGAGAGTGATAGAAAACATGATTAGGAGAAAGTTAACCATAAGAAAATCCAAAACTTATGATGTGTGTAAACGGTCTTTGATTACCTAGTAGGAAACATAAACCAACAACATTTTTGTTTTACGTTCCTTTTCATAATTTTGAGGAATTCATTTACTACATAGAACAAAAACATTAGAAAATATACCTATATTCAAGTAGAGTTTCATCCTTTAATAACCTAAACATATTTTACCCAAGATAGGATAATCATTCCCATAAGTAACCTAAATTACTATAAGTACACCTTAAATTCATCGATTCTTCAAAATATAAGTCAACCTTACTCCTTAATGAAAATACCGTAGTAATCTATTTACCTCGATCATATAGGGTCCCCTAAATAGTGAACATCTTCCAAAATAATAATCATCTTTTAATCCCCTAATCATCTCTGTCATATTAATACGACAATTGTCACATTTCCTATCAAATTGGTTGTTGGGACATGTTCTTCCATTTCCCACCATTAACTAAGAAGAGAAAGTATAATTAGGGGCTTAAATACTTAGCCAATAATCATGAAAATGAACTTAAAGAATATAAGGATAACTTGTAGAAGAAAAGTATACCCTAACTTTTGATCCCCTAGGTTCCTATCTAGGTTATCCATGATCATATATTCTTATGAGAATCTTTATTTTATTTTATCTTTGTTCCTTTAACAATGGTTCATACTAATGAGGATGAACAACCTTGAATATTTGAGAATGGCATTGACAAGATTGATGAAATCTTTTGAGAAGCCATATATTCTTAGGAACTCAAATATAAAGATCCATTTTATCATATCAATAGAATTGTAGATATCAATTTTAAGAGATAAATCACCATATTTCATCCTCCTCTTCATAAGATTCACACTTTCTAATGCTGTAAAAAGGTAGTTCTGGATGTTCATCCCCAATATGAAACCAAACTAATTTGGGGTAATGAAATGATTAACAATCACACCAATCTTATTCATGATAATTTTGTTGATAATATTAGGAATAATATTTCCTAAGGCGACCATCTTGAAATCTTTTATGTCAAGAGAATTTTATTTCTTGGGGATTAAACCAATGAAATGAACGTTAACCTCATTCAGTATGGAGGAGTGGGAGAATAATTCCTTTATCTACTGATATATGTCATCCTGAAAAATGTTCCAAATAAAACATATAGAATTTTTTTATTAAAACCATCAAGGATAGGGGCACTCTTCATATTAAGAGAGAAAAGTGCTGCTTTGATCTCTTCCTTTGATGGAGGCATGACAACCATTTAGTTTTGGTGGTCCTCCACACAAAAATAATTGTTTTTCATCATTTTATGAATGTTGGTCTGCCCATTATCAGTGTAAATAGCCCTAAAATAGTCCACCACTAATTGGGAGATCTCATTTTTATTATTGTAGAGATAACCATTTGTGATTATTTTCTTGGTTCCAGCTTTTTCTCTCCTCTCATTGTGCAATCTGTGAAATAATTTCAAATTCATGTCTCCATACTCTAGCCATTTAATGTTCAATTGATTTTTATCAATCATTTAATTTTTCATAAATATATAATCAAATATTTGATGAGCTTTTATTTCATCTCTGTAAGGTGTGTCTTGATGTTAGTTCCTATTTTGACAATAATCAAGATGGTCTTCATCAGATTTAATTTCTAGATCAATCTTGGAGAAGGATTTTCTACTCCACTCTCAAAGGAATCCCTTGGCATGCTTTAGTTTCTCATCTAGATTATAAAATGGACTTCCAATGGGGTTGATTTTCCAAGCCTTAACCAAGGTTTTCCTACATCTAGGGTCACAAGCCATCCATTTTTAAATCTGAATGAAATGGGATTCAATCTTGAAAAATGATTTGAGACATCCACACAAATGGGATTATGATCCGAATGATGGTTTGGTAAAGTGTATCATCAAAATTCACATTCAAAATTTCTATCATCCATTTGAATGAAGCATCTATCAACCTTGATTTCTTGTATTCCATTCATTTTGTATCTACTCCATGTGAAATTAGCTCCAATAATTAGTGCCTCAATGAGGTTTAATTGATCAATGTAGTAAGAGAATTCCATGGAAGAAACTCGATTGAAGTTATGTCCAGTTTCTTAGGTGTAAAAATGGCATTGAAGTCCCCAATGACCATCTATTTATGATCAATGGATTTATATAAAACACCAATTTCATTACAAAGTTGTCTCTTCTTTATTTAAGACGAGGATGCATAAAGAAATGAAACTAAAAGATCACAACCTTCCATATCACACGTGACTGTGATGATATAATATTTCATACAGCATGCCAAAATATTAATGCTAGCATGAGTGAAACCCCAAATATGATACATGCTGCAATTATGCAAGTTCTGTGAAACAAACTTGTAACCCATAGATTCCCATTTAAAAGCTTTACAATTCTCAAATAAAATATTTTGTTTAGAAATGACAATGAGCATGGGTTTTTAGGCTGTGATAAGGTACCTAAGTGATTTGGTTGTTAGGGAATTCCCTAGGCCCTGTAAATTTCAATAAAGGGTCTTCATTGTTTAAGGCTATTTCCCCTTGTATGAGACCCCCCTTGTGGTGCCATTTTACTCTGACCCTTACTTTTCTTTAGTTTATTCCTTTTCACTGAATTTGAAATTCTACCTAAAGATGAAGCCCCCATGACTTACTTTAATAAATATTTATCACTTTTTTCCTCAATTGGAAAAATCTCAGTCTACTCACAAGGTTGTGTATCCTCAGCCACATTCGACCAAAAGATTCCATTCAACAAAGTGATTTTATTCACAAGCAGTCCATGGTCACAAAATTTTTCAATAGATTTTTTCCTCAAGGAAGTTTTAGAGGTGGGAACCTATGAGACATCCACTTATAGGTCATATTAATCCTATTATTTTTTCCCAACCTGCAGTGGATTCATATCCAACTCAGATGTCAGATTGTCCAGTGGAGGTCGCATTGCAACACTAGGGGGTTCCATAGTTCGTTCAGAGGGAATTTGTGTGCTTCTTCAATCCTTACTCATACCCACATTAAATTAAAATAAATGTAAAGCAGTGTGAAATGAGCCTCCATGATTTTAAGGGTTACGTATAACTATCTCCAAGGGAGTGCATGCTTTTCCATGGAGAAGACCACATGCATATATTTTTTCAGAATGACTGACTAGATAGACAACCACAAGATCAGTAAGGTCTTATTCAGTATCAGCAGCTCCTGCCACCTTACCTAAAACTCCTCCCTCATAAATATCTCTAAGAAAGTTTTTAGAAAGCACACCTATATTAGAATTCTCATTACATTCAGTACGCTACATGACCACAACATTAATGTCCACAACAGTTCCAGAATGATGTGGCTGTTCTATAGATCTTCTATGAAGAGTATCATCATGATGATTCACCATGATGTTTATATTCATACTATTAGGGTCTATATGTATATCCCTTTATTACACTATTGAATTCTCTAAGGGTAAGGTGTGTGATTGTGAGATATTATTAGGGTGGTTCAAGATACATATTTTGTGTCATAATCTTGATGAGCTTGAAATTATCCTATAAATGGTTTCTTTCATGATTTTGTAATTGAATATTGTCTTGAGTTTGATCAAGTGTAAATCATAGTTATACTATATCCCTCAGAAGATCTGATAAATCTTCTTCACAGGGTATGATCCTACTAGTCAAGGCCATTGCTTCTTTTGTCAATATCAATTGGAGTTTATTATAACCCTTAATATAATAATATTATTGGTCATTGTAAAATAGCTATATTATCAAAATTTACAATGCATGATATTATTTTAAATTCTAAAAGATATAAAATTCCAAAATAACCAATGTAGGACATGTGTTTTGTATAACTACAATACTTAATAATGCATTTATTTGTTTAAAAAGGGAATTTCATTTATAAAAGTTTGGATCATTGAAGTTACTAAGAATTAAATTTACCTCACGGGAAAGATATCATAAAATTAATTGGTCCATTTACATTTGAGATAATACCTTACATTTTCATCAGATAATGAGTTTTATTCAGAATAATAGGATGTAGTTCCTCAATCCTATGATAAAATGAAAGAATATATTATGGATTGTGAAGACATGTACCAAAAATTCTAAAAAATATATGAAAATTTAAAGTGAATTTGTTGAAAAGAAAATATCTCTTTCTAAGTTAATGAATGAATTAGATAAGGTGAAGAATGGAAATGCTGACCACTTATTAAAATTGGGTAAATCAAAGAATAATATTTCAAAGTTATCTTTGAAGAAGAAGGTAAATATTGTATCTTCTGCAGAAGATAAGAATAAAGTGGTGAAACTTAATTATAAATTTGAAAGTCTAAATAATATTTTAACAAATTTTATTATGGGAATAAATTCCCTGAATATTATTTATAGATGACTAAGACCAAGGAATACAACTTCCTAACTAGGTCCTAAACCTATCAGAAGTTATCATTATCAGTATAACTAATCTGTACCTAGTAGTTCTCCTTTTTTTAAAATGTTAAATAAGTTTAAATCAGAAAAACCAATTCTCTTTTATCAAGGTAAAATCCTATAGAAAAAATCAAGAATATGTTTCAAAATATCTTTCTGTAATCAAAAATTAAAGGGGTAGGAATATTTGTGTTCCAAAGGCACTCTTTGCTAACACTTTCAAACTAAAGTAGACTTGTCTTACTTAGATGTAATTTTTGATATAGTTAAGGCAATCCATATCAACAGAAAAAATTATATATCCAGTTCCTAGTAACTTTTGTTTTAATCAGAATTCATATTATTTAATTATAACCTTTATTTATATGTATGTTTCAATTTTATGAATTTTTTCTTTAAACCTTAATTCCCTTATCATGGGGTGGGGTGGGGGTTGTTTTATTTAGATAAATTTCAAAAAGAGTTAATTATAGATGTACTGATATAATAAAAAAATATAGAGAAATGGATTTTTAATTTCTTCTATAACCATCATCTATAGAATAATATCATTACATAGAAATGAAAGATAAATTTTGTGAGGTTTAAATTAATTATTATTATAATATTAAATTTATAACCTGGTTGCATATCTTACTTTAAATTATTTCATAAATTTTGATAGTTTAAGATTTTACTTTGAGAAATTCACTTCATCATAAGGAAATCTATTTTATGTTATAAACTTGAAAAATATTCTTTTAAAAATATTTTTTTCATTATCACTTTTGACGAAAAGTATTATGTAACATCATATGATATTAAATAAATGAAAATAAATAATGATTATAAAAAGGGGTGTATACCCTGTGTTAGATTTTTGAATTCATTGAAAATATCTATCTATTTTATATTTTATTATCCAGAGTATTAGTTTGAATTTTATGATTCATAATGTCATCATCTAGAGATTTTTATTCTCAAGAAATTGTTACAGAGAGATTGTTTTAATGATATTAGTTTGAAAAAATAAGTCTCTATTGAAAAAATAGACTATCTTTCAATTATAGAAGTGTTTAATTCTTCTTGATGAATAAATATAGTTGTTCTATATAGATATTTTACATTAGTTCTACAGATATGTTGTTTTTGATAACATAGATGGTGTGAATAAAATAAATTTCATGAGAAAGAGTTTATAATGTATTGAAAAGATTTTTTAGATGATATAGAGATTCCATTGGAAGAATAAATATTATTAATTTCATACAATATTTTTGAGATTTCAGGTTCTTTAAATAGATGTAAAGTTGTGAAGAGCCTCTTAAGGGTAAACTAAAAAATTCATAATATGAGTCAGTTACACCCAGAAATTAGAATTATATTTTAATGGGTTTGGGGTTTTCTCATATTGAGTAAATTAGAATGAGGCTTTGTGAAAATTTAATATATTTATGTGATTCAATTTTTTTTACAAAATGAGAAAGTTAAATATTGTTAAGTCTATATGAGAATATTTTGAAGAATTTTTCACAAGAATGGTAAAGTTTAAAATGTTTCCTTAATCTCAAACATTAAACTAGATACTAGTGAATTCCTTGATGAAAGTATTAAAGGAGATTTTTTTTTCTGAAAGACAAAAGGAATCACCTTTGAATACATAGAACATTTCTTGAATGAATCTTATATATCATCCAGACAAGAATAAATCCATTAAAAAAGTGATATAATTTACTCATTCGACAGATAACTAATAATAGTAAGATAAGTGTGAGAATTATACTATATATAAGAGTAAAAATACATAAAAGGATAATAGAAAATCATCAAAAGTTATTATGGTTGATAAATATTCTACTTAGAAAAAGATAAAATTGTTTGATTATTCTCCATTATAAGAGAAATACTAGAAAATGTATAATAATATTTTCAAAGATAAATAATAGATAAAGAATTTAGAAATATGTTTGAAAATTATAGATATTCTTGGAGAAAAAAGGCGTAATAAATCAGTAAAAATAAAGAGGATTTGGAATATAAAAATCCATCATTTTACTTTTCAAATATAGAAGTTAAATACTTGATAGAAAAGGAAGTTAAAAATATGGAGGCTCAAAATAAGAAGAGGTATTATTTTAATACTAAGGAGTCTTAGACTGTTCTACCTCTATTATTAGTTAGAGGTTCTGTTGGAGAAGTTTAATATATTCAAAAAAGGAGGATGGAACTCTTTGAAGATAAATATAATAAGGGTAATAATATTTTTAGAGAAGCTAGTGAGGATACCTATTCTGATTTTGGATCACCCCCAAAACCTATTGAAGATCCTATAAATACTTCATAACAAGTTCATGTGATGATTTTAGAAACTCCGACACTAGAAACTTTGGATGGAAATTGTTCAATATATATTAAGAGTTCTTATTCCTCTTTAGATGACACTAAAAATGATATTTTAGAGGAAGAAGAATCATGGAATAAATCTACTTCTGGTGAAGATAATAAATAAAAAAGAACTTCTATGAAATATTTTTCTCCTTAGAAAGAATCTTTAGAAGATCCAACTGCTAAGAATAAGAAAACACTTAAAGGTAATCTATGAAATGGAATTGATTTTTGAAGGTATGAAGAATAGAAATATTCAAACCACATCGACATCATGAAAATTTATCCAATAGAGAAATATCATTAATACATTACACTTAAAAATAAAGGTATTTTAGCTAAATCTAAAGAAATGTTTTTAAAAGATAATTCTTCTAAGGATCTTTCAAGAAGTGGAAGAATGGAAAATTAGTAAGGGAAAATAGATAAGCAACTGATCAGAATTTCTATTCATATATTAGTTCTAGATTAGATGGATTCAAAATCAATTCATATTCAATATATTCTAGTCAATGCTCAAGTTTTAGGTAATATTAATAAAATCATTAATCAATAGAATGAAATGAAATTGGATGAATGTAATTTTAATAAA
Source organism: Viscum album (assembly GCA_963277665.1). NCBI lineage: Eukaryota > Viridiplantae > Streptophyta > Magnoliopsida > Santalales > Viscaceae > Viscum > Viscum album. The sequence goes on from OY728146.1 coordinate 371,395,533, forward strand.
GTGTGTAAATTAAATTTATAGAATATTAAGAATTTTGTGAGATATAATAAATTTTAGGATGGTAAGATCAAAAACTTAAAAATATTGAATTCTATCATTAGAAAGAATATTTATCAAGCTCTTATTTATGATGGGTATCAAAATTAGGTGTTGCAAGATCATAATTACAAGTTATAAGTGCAATTTTACTAGTTAGTAGAGTAGGAACAGAATATATAGGATCAAGAATAGAATATTAACTTACAAGAAGATATATTGAAAAGAGAAGAGAAAGAGTTAGCTTATTTGAGGGAAAAATTAAAGGATTTTAATTTTTCATTAGAATCTATTGAGAAGAGGATAAAAGGTCTAGAAAATATTATGGTTAAATATCTTTAAAAATAAGAATTTCCTAATTTATTTCGATAATTGTAAAAATGAAAATCAAAAAGTTTTTTTGATAGTTTAATTTTTTATCCATGAATAATTTTTTATATGATTTAATATTTTAAAAATTATTTATATTTTTTGGAAAGTTTTTAAATTGAATTATTGAAATATAAGATAATTATAAGAGTTTACTAAATCTATATGTCAAATCTAGATGGAATATATCAAAAAATAAAATTCAAAATTTCAATTTATATTCTATTTTGTACATTATTTTTTCTTTTTTTCAAAGTTTCTTTGAAAATCACTGAGGAATAAAGATTAAATAAAGGAAAAAATATAATAAAATTCATTGAAATACTAAATGATAAAATAAAAATATTAAGAGGGAGAAGTTTGAGAAAATATAAGAATACTATGTTTGTTTTATCAGAAATTATTTTTCTTATTCTATTTTTCAAAGATACTAATGTATTTCCTTTCTTATGGATTAATTTTTGAATATAAAAAAGAGTAAATGTTTTTATATTGTATGTTTTACTTGTTTAATTGGGATTTTGACATGTTTTTGTGTTTAATATCAAATAAAGAACATTAATCTATGAATTTTTTCAATCAAACGATACAAGAAGTTTTTATTTAAATTTTGTTTTCAAACATACCCATTTCCTTTCACATATTATGATTTTAAAATGAGAGAGATTATTAGGTCAAATAAAACCTTATTGTGATTTGTTTTTAAAATCATAATACACTGGATATGAGTTTCATCTAACCTGATATGTTTTGATCAATTTTTTATGTGCATATTTAAAATTTGTTTGGCATGGACTGATAAACTAAACCAGCCTGTACATTTACCAAAATATACCATAGAATTTTGATGGAATATAGAGTAAAATAGATTGGATGATGTATATTGAGTCATAATCCATCGAATGATAGTGATTTGCATCACATAAAATTGCAACTAAACCTAAATAACTCAAAATATAACCATTGAGAGTTTTTTAAAGAAAATATATATAAATTCATCTCAAGTAATCGAGGAACTATAGCATTTAATAATATTTTTTTACATATTTAAGTCAACAACAAATGTTTTCCTCAAGAAATTCTGATTATAATTTTTCTGTTGGTCCCAAATGAGGGTGAATACCCTAAGAGGGTGTTGGGGGGGTATTTTAAATTCTTTTACCAACCCTTTATAATGATATTATTACCTTTTAAAAAGAATTATTCTCCCTTTATATTGATATTTATAAGTAAATAAAATAGAATATAAGGGAAAAACAGTTTTTTACTTGATTCTCAATGATTTTTTCTATATTGTGTAGTCTCAAATTTTCCCAAAAACTAATAAAAAAAGTTTTTACATTCCTCTTAATGTCCAATCATTAATTTGATGGTTATGATTAATTATAATTTCTATAAACCATCTATATTGTGTAAATAATACCAAATATTTTTAATTTGGTCAAATCATTCCAATCAAATCATTCTAACCCCTATAATGTCATGAAAATTAATTAGTAATAATTCTATTTATAACTATGAAATACCTTGACCATGATGTGAAAAACTTCACTATAGAGCCTAATATCTCAACATAAATAATTATGTGGTGTTACCCCTTTATATGTTGTGGTGATTGGTTAAATACTATATCCACATAATATTCCTGAGATATTCTATTTGAATCCCTAGAATATACAGATGAGATCTTTTAATCTTCTATGATTTTCAACCTAGTTGTGACACAACCCTTGTTCCATGATATGAATCCTTTAATCACCATAACTAATGAACTATTTATGACTCTCCTTTGTAGAGAAACACCCATATTGTGACATGGACATCTTAGAAATAGGAAAACAACAAAAAACAATAATCTATTATTTGTTGTGTGGTCATATCCTCAAAGAGACAACATATTTTACTAGTAAAACTCTTGAACTCATCCAAGATAAACCACAACATGTATCACCTCCTATACATGGCCATGTTAAAAATGAAATAACCACTAAAACTCATCCAAACCCCCTTTTTGGAATATCCCCTTTCATTGTGTCATGATTTTTGTATCCTATATAGAAACTTTTCCCGCTCCGTCCAAACTTCAAAGCCTACTTAATAACTTTGATTTTTTTTGGATGTATCTTCAATAAATATTTCAACAAAAAACCCCAAATATAACTCTAAGGAATTTTTACAAAAAATACCACCCTTTGGGTTTGTTGATAACATAAGACTTGAAAAACCACCACTCTTCATTAAAAAACTTCTTAAAAAAACTAGATCTATTCAAAGAATCCTAATATAAACCTCTTACCTTTAAAAGATTACATCAAGGACTCACTAATCACTAACTATAATCTCATGCACGATAAGACAGATGTGAAAAACCAGAGTTTTAGGAAATGATCCAAATTGGAGCCTCATTGATATTCATATATTCCAATCCTAATTTCCAAAACTACCCTTGATAAATCATTCAACACCCTCTCATTTCCAAAACTACTCACCATGATAATTAATTCAAAACTATCCTTATATCAAACACATTCACATGATATATCTACCTCTATTTCACTAAAAAAATACTCTCAATCCTTCATTGGTCAACATTCACCATAGGTAATGAACTTTTATCCCCCTTTGTCAATGAAACCAAATAGAACTTCTCTAAAAGTTAATAAAATAGAATTATAAATTCAAACATTAATTATAGGATAATGAAAATACATTTCTATAAATAGAAATTCCCATGGGGGAGTGGGGGGGGGGATTTTCCACACAATCTAGTGGATGGGTCTAATTGGAGTTCAATAGCCAACCAATACCTCCCAAAGATGGTTGGAATTTAAGATCCAAAATTTGAATCTCAAAATCTAATTTGAGTAGTTCCTTAGTAATGATATCCAAAATTTGATCTTTTATTGAAACATACTCCAATTTTACCAGCCCTTGTTTAACCTTGTCCTTAATGAAATAGTATTTAATCCCAATGTCATTCATCCGTGAGAGATGAATGTAAATTTTTATAAGATGGATGGAACTTTATTTGTCATATTTTATCTCAATAATATATTTGATATCCACTCCAAAATCCTCAAGTTGTTTCTTCATCTAAATCAACCGAGTAAATCCTTAAGTGAAAACTATATATTAATCTTCTACTGTGATCAATTAAATATAATCCATCATTTTTCTTGGCCTAGAAATATAGGAACATTGAAGATAAAAATCACCACCTAATGTCAAATTTTGATCATCAGCTAATCCTACACAGTTTTCATCCACTTCCCCAAAAAATTCCTATTTGGACAATCTATTATAGTATATCACCAAGTCTACTACATTGATGATACACTAAAGTATCTTCATCACCGTTAGAAAGTGATTCTCCTTGGAAAAAACATGGAACCAATAAGCTTGACATGGGGAAAAACTATATCAATTCATGTATAAATTAGTTATAGAAATCTTGTAATAATATACTTGTACTATATCACATCAACCTACTTGTTATCCTCATCTTTAAATAACTTTATTTGTATTTACATGAGATTTTTCATTGTCTTTTAAACCTCCATTACAAACCTTTTTGAGCACTTCCTCATAATATTTAATTTTAGAAATAAATGTTCCATTTTATCCTTGAATTACCCATAGGCTAAGGAAAATTATAATCTCTACAATCCTAGAAATTTCAAATTCAAACCTCATATATTCTGAAAATATATTTAATTGTGCATTATTTGATCCACCAAAAATAACATCATCCATATAATGGATAACTAACATCCTTTGATCAATTTCCTTGTTGATATATATGTTATGATCAACTCCCCTTCTCTATAATGCGAGCTTCTTTAGATATTGATCAATCCAAGAGTATTAAGATTTTGGTTCTTGTTTTATCCCACAAAATTTCTTATTCAACCAAAATAAATTCTTATCATCTTCATCAATAATAAAACCATCCACTTTTTCAATATAAAATTTCTCCTTAAGAACTTCATTTAAGAAAACAGATTTAACATCCCTTTGATAGAATTTAACGACTCTTTTCATAGTTATATTTAAAAATATCCATATAAACTCTAACCAGGACTTGAGTGAAAATGTTTCATCAACATAAATAACATAAATTTGGAAATATCCCTTTCACACCAACCATGATTTATTTTGTGTTAACTTTCCATCTTCATTAATTTTATTCTAGAACACTCAATTGGTTCTCATAATTTTATTATCCTCTAACCTTGACAAAACTTCACATTATTGTTAATTTTATATTTGGTTAATTTATTCATGAATATATTCGAACCAATTCTCATATTTAATAGACTCTTAAAAAATTTTAGTCTCTAATTAAGATAGGGGTGATATTTATTATTGAGTCTTAATTATTTGATTTTGATCCAGAGTTGTTACATCACTAACTATATTTCCATCAGTGATTTCAGTTATTCTATTATATATATATTTTTGTTGCTTAACTAGCTATGTTTTATTCATTATTACTGTATTCTTCTGAGTGTTTTAAAATACCATGAACCCCCTGAGCCTCTCACATCAGTATCAATTTCCTCCTTAATTTCCCTTCTTCTCTGTTATGAATTATGCCCACCAGTTTGAAAAAACTACTCATTTTCTACAATAGTTACATATTGAATTTAAAAAAATTTACTAATATTTTTGTTATATAATTTTTTTACCATGATTTTGGATGAATATCCAAGGAATATAACTTCATCCCAAAGATCCTTAAACTTTAGGTTCTTTTCCTTATTTTGAATAAATAATTTTATTCTGAACACTCAAAAGTATTTGAGTGTTGACTTCTTCCGATACCATATCTCATAGGGGATATTTTATTTATTTAGATATAATAACTATTTTTTAGATATATAAACAAATTCAAGAATTTATTCATTCAAATAAGTCATTATTATGAGAATTTTCTAGTCCATGTTATTGATACTCCAGTTTGTCCTCTCAATGAACCTGTTTTATTGATGATCCCTCTCCACTGAAACTTAGTGTGAAATTTCATGATTTTTGAGATATTATTGCGCTTTGTTATAAGTGAATTCCATACCATTATCGATCCATAAATTTTTCATTTTCACACCATGCATCTTATCTTCCAACCTTCGATACCGGGTAATGCATTTGAACAACTTGGATTTTTGGGTAATAACTATTATCCATGTCATCCCACTAAAGTCATCAATAATGAAGATATAGTATGTTTTTCATCCAGTGATCTGAGTTTCATGGTTCCACTGATATCCACATGTATTAAATTAATAAACCTTGTTGATTCTTCTTTCCTTGGATTATATTTATTTCAAACAATCTTACCCTTTTTACAAGTATCACATTTGTGAGTGTGATTACATGTGATCTTAGATATTTATCAGGATTCTTCATTATTCACTAAGTCATCCAAGTATTTTTGTCTCAAATGGAAAAGTATTTTGTGCTATAATTGGTTTTCTTATTCTTTGGAAAACAAACATATAGTGATCATATCCTTTTACATATATCATTACAAGTTTTTAAGAATAATTAAACATCAAATTGCAAGCCAAGGATCATAAAGTCCAGTGTCTTGGAAGACTAGGTTCCTAATAAAATATTATAAAAACAAATTTTTATTTGATCTCCATAATGATCTCTAATCTTTAATTGTTATCATACATTTGTATAGTATAACCTAGGGATAACATGAACAGAGGGATGATCTAAAATCCAAGTAAGGGGAAAAACATAATAGTAAAGCTTTAGCACATGGGTTAGGAGGCATGGCATAATGATTTAAAAATGTACAAAACATGTGAAATAATAACATATAAACATGGGATAATATAAACAAAAAGTCATAATAATGTGGAAACAATATAAAACATGACTTTATTATGAGTCAAGACTCCTTGTACATAGAGGAGCACAAGTCAACCAAGACCGTTTCCCATGGTAGCATGAGTCAAGGCTAACTGCCAAGACTGTTGCACATAACGTCTCATGAGACTAAAATTTACCCAATTAATTGGATAACTATCTAGGAAAACCCATATTAACATGTTCATGAATATTTTTTACACATTAAGAACCATACATAATCAATCATACATAAACATAAGGGTACCCATGGAAGGAAATGGGTATCATAATCATATCATAAAGCATAATGAATGGGAGTATCATAAAAGAGTCCAAGAAATAAAGGAATTAAAAAATACATGAAAATTAATAATTTAAAATAAGAATATATCATGTTAAGTGTGATAAAAAAATTGAAAACATTAAATAAGAGTACTTAAGAAATTTTAGCATTAAAACATTTCAGTGCAGTTTAAAGGAAAATACTAAAAATCATTTAAAAAAAAGGGGTTAATATTTTATATAAAAAAGAAGTGAACCAAGAAAGTTTTAATGATAAAAAATTTGTTTTATAAATATAATGGTTTCTTAAAAACATATCGTATTGTGTACTTTAAATTGGGTAAGAATTTTGGAATTTTTCTTAAAACGAATTTTCTTATAAGGAAGTACTGGGGAGGGAATCATTTAAAAACATGTATATCCCCAAAATAGAATGAGGGATGGATCTTGAAACATTATTTTGGAGTATATAAATTTTATTTATAAGTTTTATATAAAAATTAATGACAAATTCATTTGGATAAAAGACATATAGAGCAACCTAAAAGAATGTAGGAGGTTCGGGTAGAATCCCTTATGGAATATCGGCATGGTACCCGGTGTACTTATGAGGGATTAATGAGATATTAATGGGTTTATATTCTTTTATAAATAATTAGGGTAGTATGGGGGAGGTGACAAATCATACCCCATCATTATGAACTACACATAAAAGGACATAACATAGATGAGATTCTTGAATAAATGTGATAAAGAGTGGATCCCTTACCTTAAGTATGATGTTGATATCCAATTGATATTAATGACCTGAATAATCAAATTAGGTTCATAAATTAATAATTACAGAACCTATTTTATATATAATAGATTTATTATAACCTTTTTAAGTTCATTCATGACCTTTTTGATTGGTTATGAGGTTCAATTTCATTGTTCGGGTCAGTTTGTTTCATGTTTGGTTTACTTATATACATGAATGGACAATCATGTAAAATGAGGATGTTTTTTAAGAATTAGAGTTATATTATATTATTGAAAATCCAGAAGGTTACATGGTTGTAAATTTTATTTGGTTACTTGGAGTAAAAATTAATCATTATGTAAAACTTTAGTGATAACCTTTTGGGTTAATTGGCAGTTCTTTACTATAATGAACACATTTTGTTTTATAAATCAAAACCATGTGTACAAAAGGATTAAAAAACCATATATGAGATATAATAAATATATTATGGTCTGGTAAAACCATGAAAATGGTTTCATGACCATAATTGAAGATGGTAATGGAAATTGAAAACCCATCTTCATTGAATGTGGTAAATTAACACATCTCAAATGGTGTCTTTACTACTAACATAAAATAAGGGTAAAGGAGAGATGATGATGAATTATCCCATTATAATAAAAAAATTCTAGTACATGTATGGTACTATATTTTTCATACCATTTGGATGAGGAGAGGTTAGGAAATAAAAGAGAATAAAGGAAGAAGAAAATAAAAAGAATGAAAAGAAAAGAGGAATTTACATCTTGATTTAATCTTCCTTGAGAGCCTCTTAAGGGGAGATGATTTAGTATTTTGAGAATAAAAAGGGTTGATATATGTGGCAGAGGATCTTGGGGAGAAATTTGGGAAGAATTTAGGGAAGGAAAAAGGCTTGAGAGGAGTGAAGAGAAGAGGGGAGTGTGGGTGGTTTTTATAGTGGAGGGGAGGAGGGTTTTCTTAATATTATAATCATTAGTTTATTATTTTTCCATATGAAAAGCAATAATGATGATTCTTGTAAAAAAAACAGTAATATGTGCATGTGAGTTTGAACCAATGACCATTTATATCATCCATGACCCAAACATGATGCAAAAATTTAGGTTTTAGAATTTATCGTTAATTATCATATTTTACTATTCATAAAAATTCATGTATTTTAGAAAAATCACAAAAAATAACCCTAACCATTTTTTGACATATATAATACAAAAATTAACTCCATTTTTCAAAAATAATACTCTAAATATGATTAATTTAATTTTTAATTAAAATCATAATTTTCTTGAAAAATACAAATTTTAAAACTATAACTAACTTTACAATAATTTCAAAAATTAAATAAGGTTTTATAAAATTATCTTAAAACCATAAGACATAAAATTGTTAATTTATGAAAACCTTTCAAGAAAATACAATTTTTTTAAATCAATTAATTATTTGTAATTAATTATTTATGAATTACAAAAATACCAATACTTTTACTATGGTTATATTATCACTTATAAGATGCCTAAATTTTATTTATACATTTAAGGGTGAGCTGTATATTATTTTGGATGATTTAATATTCATAAGGTTCATATTTTTATTCACAAGGGTAGGTTACTATTCACCAAAAAAATATTTGTTTTATCAGACTCCAAACATCTTACTGATCACAATAGTGTATGTCAGATTTTTGAAATTCAAATCATAGAAGTGACCATATTATGTTTAAAGGGCACATAGTTCTTAGTATCGCATTTTGTTGTAATTTCATGTGATTATATGACATAATTATAGGAAGTTAATTTCCATTGATAAAACATTGGGTCGTTACATTATTTACCCCTTATGAAATTTCACCCTCGAAACTTTGTTTTATATTATAAGCCATAAACAGGTGTGGGTACTTTTCCTTCATTGCCTCCTCTAGTTCCCATGTTGCCTCTTCATACTTATGGTTCCACCACATTACTTTCACTAGGTGAGTAGTCTTGTTATGTAGAACTTTATCTATATGATCTAAGATCTTCACTGGCTTCTCTTTGTAAGAAATATAATTCTCCAACTGTACCACCTCTGAAGAGAGTACATGTGAAAGGTCTGGTATGTACTTATTTAATAAGGATACATAAAATACATCATGTAATTTGGCCATGGTAGGTGGAAGTGCTAGTCGATAGGCCATAGCCCCAATAAAATCGAGAATATCAAAGGGGCCAATTCACCTGGGACTTAGATTTCCTTTCTTCCCAAACCTCATAACCTTCTCTATGGAGATATGCATAGAAATACTGTGTCTCCAACTTTGAACTCAAGGTCTCATTGATGATTGTCTGCATAACTCTTTTGTCAACTTTGGGCTGACTTGATGTGATACTAAATTATTTTCACCTTCTCCACCATTTCTTTGAACATTTCAAGTCCTAGAAGCTTACAATCACTGAATTCATCCCAACACAGTGGGGTTCTTCACATTTTCCCATAAATGGCTTCGTATGGTGCCATTCAGATGCTCGAGTGTAAACTATTATTGTAGGAGAATTATACCAGAGGAAGATGTTTGTCCCATCCTCCTTTGAAGTCCATTGAACATGATCTAATATATCTTCTAGTATATGATTAGTTCGCTCATATTGGCCATCAGTTTGAGGATGATAGGCCGTACTAAAGTTTAGTTCAGTTCTTAGAGCATGTCAGAGACTTTTCCAGAACTTCGAGGTGAATCTTGGATCTCTATAGGATACAATAGATAGAGATAATACATGAAACCTTACCACCTATTTGATATATATATCTATGAAAGTTGATCCAATGAGAAGTCCTCTCAAATTGTGATAAATTGAGCTATCTTTGTAAGACGATCCACAATGACCCATATTACATTGTTTCATCTAGATGTCCTTGGAAGTCCAGTGACAAAGACTATGGTGATTTTCTCCCACTTCCATGTTGGTATGGGTAGTGGTTGCATCATCACCTTATAATTATATCTTTCAACCTTCACTTATTGACATACCAGTAACTTTTATGTATACTAAGTAATCTCATTCTTCATATTTTCCCACCAAATGTTATCTTAGAGATATTGATACATATTTGTGCTCCCTAGGTGAATAGAGAGGGTTGAGCTATGTGCGTCATTAAAAATATACTTATTTATATCTAGATCTGACGGTACACATAATCATCACCGAAATATTACAACTCCTTCCTCATCAATCATGAACTCACAGGACTTCCCATTTTAATGGCTCCACAATGTTATGAATTTCCATATATTTTCTTGGAGAATCCTTCATTTTCTCCATGAGGGCTGGTTGGGAAATAATTTGAGAAAGTATTGATGATTTTTGTCACATCCATGACTTATTTTAAAGTCATTTTTCATTTAATTTCCATCCTTGTTCTTTTATGGGGGTTTTCCATGCATTTTGGTGGAAATGGTGGATTTTCAAAATTTGGGCCAAACCGTGAGCCCGTTTCCAGATTTAAAAATAAATTTTGTTTCCTTTATAACTCATTAATTTTTCAATATTTTAAACCAATTCCACTTCCAAATTGGAATAACCTGGTATATTAAAATCACCATATCCATTTGGACCTCATATGAATCCATAATAATGATGGATTTGGGTTTTTTATTAAGGTGTTGGGCCAGTGCAAAATCCCATTTCCTACTTTAAATATATTTTTTAATTATTTAAAATATCAATCAATTTTTAAGTTTTTTCAGTTATTACAACTCTCACCCAATACCACTTACCCAAGGCGTGCCCCCATTCTCTCTTCCCCCAATTTGGAGCACAATTGAATCTCGAATATTGGCGAAATGTCTTGGGATTTCACAAATCTCCTAGATTTGAAGAGGAAAATTTAACATTTCATAAATACTTATATTTTTAATTTTTTTCTATTATTCTAGTTTCTAAATGACCTAATCATCCTTATTATATCCTCACTTTCATTTATGGTTGTTTTGAAATTCATCTACTGGTGTATTTGGGTCGTTTTATTCAAGATTTATTTGGGTAAGTGTTTCTCTCTTCATTTACTTCCTTCCTTCTTAGGGTTTCCTCCCTCTTTCATGAATTTATATAGTGTCCAGAAGTTAGGGTTCATACCTAGGGTTTGATTTTGGGGTCTTTTTGGTGAAATATTATGGTTTACAGTTCATTTTCACTTCATTGTGGTGCGGCGGAGGTGCGGTTGAGGTTTCACACCAAGATTCAAGGGTTTTGACTCAAAAGGTAGGTTGTTCCAAGTGTCAGAAATTTTTGATGAGTTATCTTGATTGATTTACTGGTTTTAATGTTCCTCATATGATTATTGTAGTGAAGAAACTATTTTTGATGGATTTTCTTAAGCGTTTAATTTTATAGATGCATTGTGGCTTGAAATTGGGTTCTTTTCATGGGTGACTCTTGGGGTAATGTTTGGGTGTATTTTATAACACCTGAAAGTGACTTATTTTTGTTTAAATGGGATTAAAATTATGGTTTGTTAATTACTTATTGTCATGTGGGCCTTGAAATGGGATTTTTAATGGGTTCAAGGTGTAAAACCATGTTGTACTTCTTGGAAGTGATTTATGAAAATGTGTGTTTTTCATGTGTGTCTTTTGTGGTGTTAATTGGGGTATTTTTATAACACTTGGAGGTAGTTTAATAAATTTTTTTAGGGCTGAAAATTATGTTATGGATTGGTTTTGGTATGATTTTGGAATTTAATGACGGATTTGAAATGTGTTTTGTGTGCGAAGCATAGTTACACCCCTTGGGTTTGTTTTATGAAAATTTTGAATGTTTTGTTTGGTTAAACAAAGTAGTAAAAAGGGTGTATATATAATTTTTGGTGGGTGTGTTCACCTAATATGGAGTTTTGAAAGGTAATGTGGTCATTTAAGATGTAAAATATATTTTTTAGAATGTTTTATAAACTGATCAAATGTTTTAGCAAATGGAAAGAGAGCTGCGAAACATGGTTGTGGGATGTTTTATGTGAGTGTGTTGTGAAAAATGATTTTTTTTGATGAAATAAGTTTTATATGATATTTGAGTGGGATTTTATGTGAGTTATAATTTCTTGGAATGGTTGTATAAAATTGTTTAAAGGATTTTTGGAAGTTTTAAAGAAATTTGAAAAGTGTTGTGGGCTATTTTCGGTGTGAGTATGATTTCAAAATGCATTTGAATGAAAAAGTGGATTTTGTGACTTGTGTGATGTACATATGGGATGTTTGGTGAACTTGTGATGTGGAAATTATATTTTCATGTAAAAATTATATTTCTTAACTTGTTGAACTTGTTTGTGAACAATGGGAAACTTGGGTATCTAGGTGGGTGGACGTGTACTAGTATGATAGTGAATCCATGGGGTTTAGCCTCATTTTCACGTAGCAATATTGACTCTTACAACACTAACTAAACAATGATGATTATTGGGGACCACTAGGTTATGTGTATGTTCCCTACTAGTGGATCATGCATGATAACAAATATTGGGATGGTTACTTTCACCGAGATACGAGGTACCTAGGACCCACAATGAGCTAGTGCCTAGGGGTTATTTCCTATTGCTTGTGCTCATTAGTTACTTTGTTCTTACCATCGGCATATGGTATGGTTGGCTGGATAATTTAGTAGTGATGAAATTATTTTTAAAAGTGTTTATTTTTAATGATATCCCACTTGAAAACTATTTTAATTTTTAAGTTTCATCTTTTAGAAATTATAACTAGCATTTCCTGTTTATGAAAACTTTCAAGATTTTATTCTTTGAATTTTTATCACAAGGAATATCTTAGTTGTGGTATCCTCCTGAGCATTGGATCACACCCTAATTACACCCTTGGGTGTAATTAGACTTGGTTATTTTTGTTGTCATAGGCTGGGTATAGTTTTTAGTGCCAGTGGTTTGGGTTTCTAGCAGGTCCTTGGTGGTGAAGCCTTGTGGAGATGGCTTGAGGGCTGTACCCCTTTCCATGAGGGTTCTTGGGATATTTACTTTTGGTTTTGTAACTTTTTATAGTCTTGGTGAGTTGTTTTAAAATATGTGATTCATTTCTAAATTTTTGTAGAAGATTGTTTGGTTTGAAAAATCCAGATTCATTTTACTAGATTCATTTGTTGTTTTAAGTTTATAAAGTTGGGATAATCATTACCAATTCTAATTTTATGATACCTGGGAGATTGTACCAGCCCGTGGGGATCAGGAATACCCATCGAGCCTTGTCAAAATCCTGGTTTGGCGCCGATTTCGGTGTTGACCATATTTGGTTCTTGACAAAATGGTATCGAAGGAGGTTCAGGTTAACTCTTTGGGTCATGTTATTTGGGGAAGAGTGAGGATAGTCTAGATTTAGGATTTTCAGGACATGGTATTCTAGTTATGGGTAGTGTTCCTGATCACCACACCTCATAACGGGATTCAAGTTTCCAAGGGAAGTCAGTATTTATCTAAGTCTTTTGGTTTTCTTGATTTGATGATGATTAGGGGGAATGAAAAGAGAGTTGGGTTAATGGTCTCAGTGAGCCTGTAGGGCCTGGAAATCCATGTGGAGCCAAAGATATTCCCTAGAACACTCTCTGTGATGGTTAAGTGATTAGAATATGACCAACAACCATATGTCCAAGTCACCCATTGAAACTAGTTTCCTCTCACATTGTCTTTTGTTCTTTAGTTTTGAAATCTTGGAATTGTGGTTTTAAAGTGACTTGGTTTTAAGAAGCATAAAGTTTTTGTGAAATGATTTTAAAATAAAGAGGGAATTTTTTTATTTTTGAAATGGTGGGACTGAATTTTCAGATTTTTTTTGAAATGGAAAATGGTGTGCTTACACCTCTTTTGAAAGAAGGAACTATATTGAAGTTGGTTTTTAAAAAATGTTTCCAATAGAGTTTTCTAAACAATAAAAGAATGTTTTAATGGGATGAGATGTTTTGAAATTGATGTGAATAACTTGAAATTTAGTTCTTACCTAAATGTTTGTGTCTTTATAAAAAGTTTTTTAATATTTGAATTCGGATTTTGATCTCGTGATTAGCGGTTTTGAGAAAAAAGATGTGTTGGTTGACCATTTTGGTTTTGAAAAGTGGAAAGAATTTTTGTTTTAAAATTTGGTATTTCCATGAGAGACCACATGCATGGGGTTATATGGGATGATGGATGGTTTATTGCATGAATGTATGAGTTTTGGGACAAATATGAGGAGGGTGCCCATTGTGGCACATAAACATGCATGTTTGAGGCCCATGGGGTACCATTGGTGGATACACTAACCGTTGAACCGTTTGTTTTCAAAGAAATGTTTTTAAATAAAAACATGATGTCTTGATGAATTGTTTTGGATGGTTTATAGTATGTTTTTTTGGAAAATGTTGATGTTTTGGGATGTTTTGAGTCCAAGAACCCCTCCTATTCAAACTGTATTTTGGGTTTGTGTTTGGTCAGTAAGTTGGGTAGAAGGATTGGTTAGTAGTCTCTTCTGAGATATGTTTTGGGAAAACTTTATAGTGGTTCTCTTCACATGTTTGGATCTGATTTGTGGAATGTTTTGACCAATAGACCATCTTGGTTGGGTCCTTGGGTTCTCTCGTTGGGTAAGGTATGCCCCCATTAAGGGTTAATGCACAACTGGAGTGCATCCTGGATTGTTTCGCCATTGAAAAATCCCCCATTTGATCAATATATGGAATATTTTATTGATCTCTGTTGATTGAGTCTACACCCATTACTTTATTTGATTTGGGGATCCTCTTGTAGCGTGAGGGTTCTTGTGGAAGGTTTAAAGAGACCTTAGTTTCTTAAGTTGCCTGATTCGTCGAAGGTAGAATTGGTCTAGGGTTGTTAGTGTGGATGAGTGTATCAATGGTATCTAAGAGAGACTTTGGGTTCTTCATAGTTTCTTTGAAGCACGAGTTCATGTTAAACCACTAGTTTTGGGAATCTGGTCATGAGAGGCTATTGTGGACACTTTATGGACTTGTTTGTTGTTTAGGGACTCGGCATAAGGTCCTGTTCCATGTATTGTTTCTATCAATCACAATGGTCATGTTCAGTGACGTCTTGTGATGTCATGTGATCATTTGATTGTAAAGGTGAAGGTTGTGAAATCCTATGAGAGTCTCTGTTATGTTGGGAGTATGTATCCCTTGAAAAAACGTCAAAATCCTCTATTTCAGAGGAATGTGTTTATATGCGTCCTTTCCTTCTGTTGTTTCTCACCCAAAGAAACAAGGTGAGATGTGTGTGCATCTTCTAAGAACTTGTTTCAGTGAAATGTTGGGTTAGGGTAAAGAGAGTTTGGAATGTGTTATGTCTTGGTAAACTTATCGGGGATTATAGTGTAGTTGTTTTTATCACCAGAAGAAGAAGTTCTGTTTAGGTGGTTTCCAAATCCTAACTATGAGACCGAACATGCTTTAATCATTTGAGCTCTAGCCATAGGTCCTAGAGAGAAGTTGGAACATAGTTAGGGGAAATACCCAGGTCATTCAAACCCTTGTAAAAATTCCTATCCTCAGTATGAATGATAGGAAGAGTTTAAACCTTTATTGTCATAATCTTGTTCTAGTTGTTCCCATTTAGTGGTAGAGGTGGGAGGACCTCATTTCTATGTTGTAGCCTGAGTTTATACTTTCCCCCTTTGGTTTCGACTAGGTTTTTGGAGAAAGGTTTAAAGTTTGGCTAGATAGGTTGAGTGCATAGTTTGCACATGGTTATTAGTGACCATGACCTAGAAAACCAGTTAGATAGAAGGATACCCATGGTTAGTGCACAGTTTTTCAAACTGTGTGGACTAACTGTGCAGACTAACAGTGCAGCCATCCCAACTCTTTAAATTTTGGGGTCTTTCTATACTGGCCTGTGCTGGTTGGTTGAGATGGCTAGTTCTTATGGTGGGGAGGCCCACTATGAGTCTTATATACATTATTTTGTAAAGGTATAATGTATATCTACCCCTTGAACCAAGGATTCCATTTAGGCCTCCCCCTGTTAGTGTCCTGAATCTCTCTCGGGAAAATTTAAGTTGTCTCTTATAGTGGAGAGACCATTTGTGTCTCCCCAAACTAGTAACTCAGATTGGTCATTAGTCTTGGACTGGATAGAGGTAGTCTTATTCGGAGCTATATAACTACCAAAATCTTCCTAGGATAAATTTTGGGATTGGAGAGTGACCAATAGTTTAGTTAAAGAAAAGTAAGTGTAACCTTGTTCGTTGTTGTTGTTCGTCTTGGTAGATTACTTGAGCCTTATTCATATAGTGTTTTAGGAGTTTCGTTTTGAGGATAAATTCTGAATGTTCTTGATCATTTTAGGAAATTAATGTAAGTTTTGGTTTGTGAGAGCATTCCTTCCTTAATTGATCACTAGAGGTGTTTTTTCCTTTCGGGGGTGGAATGAACTTGGTGAAGGAGTACATTTATAGTCTATCAGTTAGGTTTGGTTTTTGCTTTTGGCCTTATTGTGGATTTCCAGGGGCATACAGTTTTATGGTGGAGAGAATTTTCACATCCATGACTTCTTTTAAAGACATTTTTTTCATTTAATTTCTATCCTTGCTTTATTATGGGGGTTTTCCATGCATTTTGGTGGAAATGATGGGTTTTCAAAATTTGGTCCAAATTGTGAGCCCATTTCCACATTCAAAAATAAATTTTGTTTCTTTTATAACTCCTTAATTTTTCAACATTTTACAACCATTACACCTTCCAATTGGAATAAATGATATATTAAAACCACCATATCCATTTGGACCTCATATAAATCCATAATAATGTTGGATTTGGGTTTTTTATTAAGGTGTTGGGCCAGCCCGAAATATCATTTCTGCTTTAAATATTTTTTTAATTTTTTAATATCTCATTCAATTTTTAAGTTTTTTTGGTGATTCTAACTCTCACCTGAGCCCACTTAACCAAAGTGCTCCCCCATTCTCCCCTCCCCCAATTTTGAGCTCAAATGTAGCGCGAATATGGGAAAAAATTCTCTGGATTTCACAAATCACCTAGATTTGAAGAGGTAAATTGATCCTTTCATAACTCCTTCTATTTTTACTCTTTTTTCTCCCATTAGAATTCATACATTACCTCCTCATCCTTATTCAAACATAACTTTCATTTATGGTTGTTTTGAAATTCCGATACTGGTGTATTTGGGTCATTTTCTTCAATATTTATTTGGGTAAGTGTTTCTCTCTTCATTTCCTTCCTTCTCTTAATGGGTTCCTCTCTCTTTCATGAATTTATAGAGTGTCAATAAGTTAGGGTTCATACCTAGGGTTTGATTTGGGGTCTTTTTGGTGAAATATTATTTTTAGGGTTTTTTTCAATTTTTTATGGTGTGGCGGAGGTGCGGTTGAGGTTTCAAACCAAGACTCAAGGGTTTTGACTCAAAAGGTAGGTGGTTCCATGTGTAAGAAATTTTTGATGAGTTAGCTTGCTTGATTTACTGGTTTTAATGTTCCTCATATGCTTCTTGTGGTGCGAAAACCGTTTCTTATGGACTTTCTTAAGTGCTTAATTATATAGTTTCATTATGGCTTGAAATTGGGTGATTTTCAAGGGTGACTATTGGGGTAATGTTTGGGTGTATTTTATAACACATGAAAGTGAATTTTTAGTGTTTAAAGGGGCATCTGATTCTAGTTTGTTTATTACTTAGTGTCATATGGGCCTTGAAATGGTGTTTTTGAATGGGTTCAAGGTGTAAAACCATGTTTCACTTCTTAGAAGTGATTTATTAAAATTTGTGTTTTCCATGTGTGTTTTTTGTGGTGTTAATTGAGGTATTTTTATAACAATTGGGGGTAGTTTAATAAATTTTTTAGGGATAAAAAATATGTTATGGATTGGTATTGGTATGATTTTGTAATTGAATGAGCGATTTGAAATGGGTTTTGTGTGCGAAGCATAGTTACACCCCTTGGGTTTGTTTTATGAAATTTGTGAATGTTTTATTTGGTTAAAAAAAGTGGGAAAAGGGTGTATATGTACTGTTTGGTAGGTGTGTTAACCTAATATGGGTTTTGAAAAGGTAATGTGGTTATTTAAGATGTAAAATATATTTTTTAGAATGTTTTATAAAGTTCTGAAATGTTTTAGCAAATAGAAAGAGAGCTGCGAAACATGGTTGTGGGATGTTTTGTGTGAGTGTGTTGTGAAAAATTAATTTTGTTGATGAAATAATTATTATATGATATTTGAGTGGGCTGTTATGTGAGTTATAATTTAGTTTAATGGTTTTATAAAATTGTTTAAAGGATTTTTGTAAGTGTTAAAGAAATTTGAAAAAGTGTTGTGGGCTACTTTTGGTGTGAGTATGATTTCAAAATACCTTTGAATGAAAAAGTGGATTTTGTGACTTGTGTGATGTAAATGTGGTATGTTTGGTGAACTTGTGATGTGGAAATGATATTTTAATGTGAAAAGTATATTTCTTAACTTGTTAAACTTGTTTGAGCATAAGGGGAAACCCGGGTATCTAGGTGGGTGGATGTGTACTAGTATGCTAGTGAATCCATGGGGTTTGGCCTCAGTTTCACATAGAAAGATTGACGCTTACAACACTACCTAAACTATGATGATGATAATTTGGGACCACTAGGTTTTGGGTATGTTCCTTACTAGTCTCTCGTGAACAAGAACATATATTGGGATGGTTACTCTCATCAAGATATGAGGTAACTGGGACCCACAATGAGCTAGTTCCTAGGGGTTATTTCCTATTGCTTGTGCTCATTAGTTACTTTTTGATTACCATCGGCATATGGTATGGTTGGCTGTAAAATTCAGTAGTGTTGAAATAATTTTTAAAAGTGTTGATTCTTAATGATAGCCCACTTGAAAACTATTTTAATTTTTAAGTTGCATCTTTTAGAAACTGTAACTAGAATTTCCTGTTTATGAAAACTTGCAAGATTTTCATCTTTTAATGTTTATCACATGGAATATATTAGTGGTGGTATCATAATAGGAATTGTATCACACCCTAATTACACCCTTGGGTATAATTAGACTTGGTTATTTCTTTTTGTTGCAGGTTGGGTATAGTTTTTAGTGCCATTGGTTTGGGTTTATAGTAGGTCCTTGGTGGTGAAGTCTTGTGGAGATGACTTGAGGGCGGTGCCCCTTGCCATGAGGGTTCTTGGGATGTTTCCTTTTGGTTTTATACCTTTTTTATAGTCTTGGTGAGTTTTTTAACTATGTAATTCAGTTCTGAATTTTTTTAAAATATTGTTTGGTTTGAATAATCTAGATTCGTTTTATTGGATTCGTTTGTTGTTTTAAGTTTATAAACTCAGGTAAATTGTTCCAAATTCTCATTTTATGATACCCGAGCACTTGTTCCAGCCCATGGGGATTGGGAATGCCCTTCAGGCCTTGTCACAGGCCGAGTTTGGCATCGGTTTTGGTGGAGACCAGATTTGGTTTGTGACAATGTTCCTCCCTTAATGATTCCCATGTCCATCCTCGTCAAATCTAAGAAGATCAGATCCTTTTCAATTATAATCATTGATAAAGATGCAGGATCCTTTCTACTCAGATCACCCTCCACCTTATTTACCATACCGGGATAGTAGTATATTGAGTAGTCATAATCCTTGATGAGCTCTATCCATATTTTTTGGTTCATATTAATCTCTTTTTGTGTGAATATATATTTAAAACTCTTGTGATAAGTATATATGTCACACTTCTACCCATAGATATAATCTCACCAGATTTTCAATGCAAATATACAACCGCCAAATCCAAATCATGTGTAATATAGTTTTTCTCATGGATTTTCAGCTACCTTGAGGCGTAGGCTATCACTTTATCATTTTGAATAAGCACACAACCTAAGACCTTCTTTGAAGAATCAATGTACACCGTAAAGAGTTCTCCACTTATTGGGAGTGTGAGTACCGAAACAGTTGTAACGCCCTGACCCCAGTTACCTAGAGTCGGTGCATTATTACATAACATTGGCATGATCACAAGAAAGATAAAATCTCGAAAGTCTAATTGGTTTAGTATCCTTGGAAACACTAGACATATTCATAAAGTTTTACATTACATCATAAAGTGAAAAACTACTACAACAACATAGTCTCCATATTCCACACTCATATCCCCACATACTATCCCTGCAGGTCATTCATAAATTACTTCTTCAATCCTGGGAAAAATAAAACATAGAAAAGGGGTGAGCTCAAATGCCCCGTAAGGATAACAATATAGCGGAAACTTTCATAAATAAGAATAAACATTTAAGGCAGTGTATAAATAAAACAAAAGCCTTTTAAACTTGAACTTCAACATAGTATGGAAAAAATAAAATGAAATAATTCCATTTACTTATTCACATGGATATTCTACTAATCGAATAATCACATGCTATATCAATAACCACTTTCATAATGATGGAATGCATAATGCCAGACTATCATAAACACATAGCCAAGGCCTCATGCCAAGACTAAAAATAAGATTTTGTCAAGGCCTTGTGCTAAGACACTAGTTTGTCTCATGAGACCTACCGATGCATCGAGGAGCTATAGTAGGCTCCACCCGTCACATATTAAGTCCAATTCATTCCCATATGAAAAGGTTTAAACATAACATAAAAATTCGTATTAAAACTAGCATACGAAATGTCAATACTTTTACCACAAACCATGAATGGTATAAAAATAGAACATTCATAGTCAAACATATCAAAAAACTTTCAATACAATATATAAGTTTTGTATCATAATAAATCAACTTCAAATAAGCGTAAAATCTATCAAAGGATGTTTACATAGATGAAATCAAAACTCTTTTTAGAGAAATATATCTTTCTATTTTGAAATCATTTAAGAGTCATATATTTATAAAATAAAACATTTTCTTTGAAAATATTCTTATAATCTTGTAAGGGAAGCTTCGACGATTTTATAACAGCGGAAAATAGCTGCACCCGCCGTATAAGTTAAAAAAACATTCTTAACTTAATTCTGTCGAAAAGGTTAAAAAGCACCTTGTTTGGAAAACGATGGAAATATTCCTTTATAAAACTCTTATAAAAAGTAAAACATGGGTATAAATGACTTTAACCCATATTCTTTTAAATAGTAAAAATGTTTTTAAATACATTTTTAAGAAACATGGATATGGATGATAAAGAGATCCCAGTAGATTATTACGTATAAACAACCTCAGATAATGAAGAGATTGTGAAATAACCCTTACCTTGTACTTTTCCTTGGTTGAGGGTAGGTTAACCTCATGTATAATGGTGAAATAATTGTTATTAAATTATACAAGAATCATATACATTAATATGATATCATATATGATCTTTTAACATTGATTTGTTAATAATATCTTAGTATTATCATTGTTTCGGGTGTTAACTTACTCATTTTATTTTATATGTTTTGTTACGTAAGCCATGTTTTTCATGGATAGGTTGTATCGAAATCATATCCATAATGATATCAAGAACTTAGATACTATTATTAATCATCAAATGAGAATTATACTTGAATGGATACGATGGAGAATGAATCTCATCGCGTTCGTGGAGATGGTAGTCCGTACGTACGCACGAGCGACAATATCATTATTTTCATATTAAAATAATATATAATTGGATGGTATATCATATATAAAAAATCTTTATCATGTTATATTTATTATTTACATGAGTTAAACATCATTATTATACCCATCCAAATAATAATTTATTGAATAACAATTACACCACGACGTGGAGACGGTAAGCCGTACGTACGCACGTATGATGACATGTTATTAAAAGGATGGATAGAATACTGAATATGGTTGTACCATATTTATAATAACATCACGGTATATATATGATATTGGAGTTATTATTTTAGAATGGTAACAACAAAAGAAGAAGGAGTGGAAGAAGAAATGAATTTGAAAAAGGGTGGTGAAAACATTACCTCTTTTTCGGGTTCTTCCTTTTGATTTGATCAAAAGTTATCCTTAGGTTGGCTTTATGATCAAAATAAGGCCTCTCGGTTGTAGTGAGGGAAGTTGAGAGAGTATTTGGGCAGAGTTTGGCCGAACCAAAAGGCTTTTAAGGTGTGAAGTAATGAGAAGGTGAAGTGCCCTTTTATAAGAGGGGTGAGGGGAACCTTTGGACAAGCTAAAAATATTAATTTATAATAAATTCATATTTGGTTTCTAATGGCTCCAAAGTTGATTATTAAAAGGTTAAGGTGGGGATAGGTCGACAAACATTCAACCAATAGAATTTAGACAGGTTTGGGTCATTATATTCACCTTATATTGTTGTTTTAACTCTTAGTTAATTAGTTTGATATTTACAATGTCACTTTGTATTTTAATATTATATAGTTAATAAACGTACTATATACATCCAAGTAACCCCCAAGTGGTTCATTAATGATACACATATCATAATATAAGTCTCATGGCAGGACCTTAGATTTTTAAGAATTTAATATCAATTAATAATATAATATTTGTTTTAAAAACTCTTTTATGTCAATTTTGACACTATTCAATAGTTGATTTTTGTGAAACTCATAAAAGAATGATTACTTAGAAAAAAGTCAATTAAATAAATCCTATTATGTCATATTATCCTATAAAATTAGTTTAATTCATTAAAAGTCTCAAATTATATTTATTTGGGTATTTATAATATCAATTATTTTAATTTTTCACTATTATGGTAATTACTACATCATCATTGTGTAATAAATAAATTAAATTATTTAATGTCTAAAAATTATAAATAAAATATCATTATGTAGTAAATATTATTATATTTATAATGAATATTTACAATCGAATTTATCTTATGTATAACCCTATATTAAAATTTTTGTAGTAAATAAACTTTGATTTTAACTCTTTTAACTCTTCTTTGAATTAAATAATAATAAATGTCCTAATCTAATTTAAGTGGACCTAAATGATAATATTTTATTCCTAAGGTTGTTTTTGGTCGAGATACACTTGTCCAATGGAATTAGGACATGTGTTAGGGTAATATTAATATCATTTTTACCCTTAATTACCCTATTTACTTTTAACTGTGGTAAATAAAAGTAAAAGGTTTCTATTCACCAAAAAAATATTTTCATCTCATTGAACAACATTTTACTCCTTGATATTAACCGTGTCTCTCGGATTTTTGAAATTCCAATCACAGAAGCGGTAAAATTAAGTTTTATGAAAAATTCAGTTTTTTAACTACCACTTAGTAGTTTCACTATTAATCAAAAATTGAAGTTTTTCAGAACAATGCCAAAATTTCACCCTAAGATATAATTGATATTCCAAATTCAAAAATGATGTCTATTTTAAAAAATTACAAACATATAAGTTTCATTAATTAATTTTATAATTAATTCCCGCTGTCACAACAAATAGCGTGTTTTTAAGAAACAATATATATCAAAAGATTGACAATTGTTTATATCCAATTTAAAGGTGAAATTAATTCTAATGAACAACATTGGATAAAATGGTAAAAATATATTATAATTATACTTTAAAACCACTCAATAATATAATTTATCACTATAAATTATTTTGACTAAAAAAGTTGTTTTTAAGTATTTTTCACTATTCATAAAAATTGGAAGTTCTCAGAAAAATACCAAAAATTAAACTTAGGATAATTTCGATATTCCGAATCCAAAAATGAAGTCCATTTTGAAATATAAAATATATATAATTTCAAAAAGTAGGTATTACTATTCATAACAGCTAGTTTGATCGGTTGTGGTGTGTGTTAGAACTCGATGTTGCGTACAACACACGCTATTACATTATTCAAAGGGAAACGTACAGTAGAAGCTTGGGGTGTTACATTCTCCCCTCCTTAAAATAATTTCGTCCTCGAAATTTCTAGAATAATACCGCATGAAAAGACTTGGGTGGTTCTTCATCATAAGTTCTTCGGGTTCCCACGTTGCCTCTTCCATATTATGGTTTCTCCACAAAACTTTTACCAGATGCGTCGTCCGGTTTCTCAGTACTTGTTCTCTCGTATCAAGAATCCTGACGGGCTCTTTGCAATAAGACAGATCGGGTTCCAGTTCTAATTCCTCATAGGTGAGTACATGCGTTGGGTCAGGCATATATTTCCTCAATAGAGATACGTGGAACACATCGTGAACTTTGGAGAGACTTGGTGGCATTGCCAATCAGTAAGCTACAACCCCAATTTGTTCTAGAATTTAGAAAGGTCCGATGTACCTGGGACTCAATTTACCTTTTTTACCAAAACATATGACTCCCTTCCATGGAAATACCTTCATGAAAACATGATCACCAACTTGAAATTCCAAATCCTTCCTTCGATTATCGGCATAGCTCTTCTGCCTACTTTGAGCTGCTTTGATGTGATTTTGGATTACCTTCACCTTTTCCATCATTTCCTCCACCCGTTCTGGGCCTACAAGGTTTCTTTCACCAACTTCATCCCAACAGGTTGGTGTACGACATCTCTTTCCGTATAACGCTTCATATGGTGCCATTTGAATACTCGAATGGAAGCTATTGTTATAGGAAAATTATACCAAAGGTAAATATTGATCCCACATACCCTGAAAGTCAAGTGAGCAGGATCTCAACATGTCTTCTAAAGTTTGAATAGTTCATTCTGATTGTCCATCTATTTGAGGGTGGTAGGCAGTGCTCAAATGAAGTTCAGTATCCAGGGATTTATGAAGACTCTTCCAGAATCTTGAAGTAAAATGGGGATCACGATCAGAAACAATCGATAGGGGTACTCCACGAAGTCTCACAACATCATTAATATATAGTCTTTCTAGACATTCCAGTGGTAGATCTTCTCTTATAGAAAGAAAATGTGCTGACTTGGTAAGATGATCAATAATAACCCATATTGCATCGTTCCTTCTAGGAGTCTTTGGTAGCCCCATGACAAAGTCCATCGTAATATTATCCCATTTCCACTTTGGTATGGGAAGAGGTTGCATGACTCCTCCAGGATGTTGCCTTCCAGCTTTCTCTTGTTGACAAACCATACATCTTGACACAAAATCAGCAATCCCCCTCTTCATGTTGTCCCAACAAAAATGTTCCTTCAAATCTCTATACATTTTGGTGCTCCCAGGGTGTATAGGGAAATTGGAACTATGAGAATCATCCAGCAATTACCTTTTTAGATCAGGTATATTGGGAACACAAAGTCTCTTCCCGAATTTTAAAATTCCATCTTTATACACAAAGTCTATCAATCTCCCATCATTCATAGCTTTAATCTTCTTTTGAAATTCTTCATCATCGGTCTGAGAACTCTTAATCCTTTCTAGTAAAGATGGTTTGGCAACCATTTGAAAAAGCATTGATGTTTCACCTTCCCTTGTTATTCCCATGTCCATCTTCACTAGATCCATCAAAATTGGATCCCTTTCAATTCTCATCACGTTCAAAACTCCATGGTCTCTTCTTCTCAAAGCATATGCCACCTTGTTTGCTTTCCCCGGGTGGTAGTGTATCGTATAATCATAATCCTTGAGTAATTCAAGCCATCTCCTTTGCCTCATGTTGAGTTCTTTTTGTGAGAAAATATACTTCAAACTCTTGTGATCAGTATAAATCTCACATTTTTCACCATAGAGGTAGTGCCTCCATATATTCAAAGCAAAGATCACAGCTGCTAACTCGAGATCATGAGTAGGATAGTTTTGTTCATGAATTTTCAACTATCGTGATGCATAGGAAATAACCCTATCATTCTGGATAAGGACACAACCAAGTCCTTTCTTCGATGCATCACTATAAATAACGAACCCATCATTCCCTAATGGTAGAGTCAATATGGGATCATTGACTAATATTATCTTCAGTTATTCAAAACATTTTTCACACTCTTTTGTCCAAACATATTTAAACCCTTTACGTGTGAGCTTCGTTTATGGGTTAGCCAATCGGGCAAAATTCTGGACGAAACGTCGATAATAACCTGCCAAACCAATAAAACTATGTACCTCAGTTATACTCGTCGGTGCTGGCCATTCTTGGATTTCCTTGGTCTTAGAAGGATCAACAGAGATTCCATCTTTAGAGACAATATGACCAAGAAAAGAAATCTCCTGAAGCCAGAATTCACACCTGCTAAAATTCCCATATAATTCATGTCTTCTCAGAGTCTTCAGGATAATGCGCAAGTTATTTTCATGATCTTCGTAGATTTTTGAGTATACCAAGATATCATCAATAAATACCACCACAAATTCATCAAGATATTCCTTGAAAACTCTATTCATTAGATCCATGAATACAGAGGGTGTATTAGTCAATACAAAAGGCATTACTGTAAACTCATGGTGCCTGTACCTGGTTCGAAATGCTGTCTTCAGAATGTCTTCCTTCTTCACACACAACTGATGGTATCCAGATCGAAGATCAATCTTTGAAAAGTATTGAGATCCATGCAGTTGGTCAAATAAATCATCAATGCAAGGTAGTGGATACTTGTTCTTTATCGTTATAGCATTGATCTCCCTGTAGTCAATACATAACCTCATAGATCCATATTTCTTTTTAACAAAAAGAACATGGGCTCCCCATGGAGAAACACTAGGGTGAATAAATCCCTTATTACTCAATTACTCTAGTTGTTTCTTTAGTTCAACTAATTCTACAGTGGCCATTCTATAAGGGGTCTTCGATATAGGCCTTGATCCAGGAATATAATCAATGGAAAACTCAACTTCTCATTCTGGAGGATGTCTAGGTAAATATTTCAGAAATACATCTACATATTCTTTCACAACAGGTACATCATCTATTTGAACATTCCTTTAGTTACCCATAGTCATTTCATTCTCTTCCTCCCCAAAAATTGAATTTAGTTGAGCTACTGGGGGTGGATCTAGATAAGAATTAGGTGGTGATGATTCTGCTTTAAAGATAAGGTGTTCCTTATCATCATCATCAAGAATCGTAACCTCTTTCTTCTTACAATAAATCTTCACATCATATTCCGAAAGCCAATCCATACCAAGGATTATATCAAACTCAATCATAGGTATGACGATGAGATCAGAAAATAAAGAATATTTATGTACTCTAATGGGGACTGAATCACAAAACTTTATTTCAATGATACTTCCCTTAGGAGTTTTAACTGACAACTCCCTTGTTAAATCAAATTGAAAATATCTAATTTTCTTAGCAAACTAGGAAGATATGAAACAATTTGATGATACAGAATCAAATAATGCATTTTCGAAACTTGAGGAAACCATTAAATTACCTGCCACCACGTCTTTTGGAGCTTCTTCCTCAGCAGTAGTGATAACATAATCTCGGCCTTGATCCCTTGGCCTTTTCTGAGGTAAGTTCTCCTGACGCTTAGGAAATTCATTTGCATAATGCCCCATCTCCCTGCAATTATAGCACTGAACATTGGTAGCTTCCTTCTTCCCCTTGCAATCACGAGCTTGGTGGCCTTTTTCACCACACTTGTAACAGACTCTTGTTCCCTTCAAGCAAGTACCAGGGTGTTTCTTCCCACATTTACCACAGGATGGATATTCAACCTTTCCCTTCTTCCCCTTATTTCCATTCCCAGATTGATCAGCATATCTCTTCTTCTCTTGCTTTTCTTTAAAGTCATAAGACTTAGAGAATTCCTTTTTGGTCTTGATAGCACATGAGACAATGTCTTCGTACGGCGAGAAGGATTGTGAGACTAATGCTCGACGAAGAAATGGTTTTAACCCATCAAAGAAATGATAAATCTTACTTATTGGGTTATGTATATAATCTCCAGTATACCTTGCTAACCTTGTAAAGTTAGCCTCATACTTTGTGACATTCTCATCCTCCTTTTGTCTTAGACTCAGAAATTGCCTTTCCATATCTGCTCGATGGTCGCGAGGAAAGTATTTTTCTAAAAACAGATCTTTTAACACCCTACATTTCATATTTGATACTTCATCATCTTCCTTCATGTTTTAAATCAATGACCACCATTTATCAGCATCTCCAGTGAGTCGGTAAACTGCCATGATAACTTTTTCCCTTTCACTACTCCCCAAAGCCTGAAATATTTTCTCTAGGGAATTTATCCATTGCTTAGCTACTAAGGGATTTGTACTCCCATTGAACGTTGGTGGTTGTTGCCTCATGAATCGATCTAACATTGATCCTCCACGCTGCGGATCAGGGTGCTCCATATGGGTAAGGTTATTATTCATAACCTGAGTGAGTTGTCCCAGTATTTTGATTAGCTGATCGGCACCAGTTACATCACCAGCTCCACTATAATTATCTTGAGAAGGAGGGAAATCCCTACATGGAGTGCGTGCATTAATACGGTTTCCATTTCTTCCACTAGGCGCCATTTCTAAACAATGGCATAAACTTGATCAGTTTATGAATCAAAATACATAATTCCATACTTATAAAACACTTAACATAAATTGAAATATTTATAGATATAATCCATAATCATAAAAATGTTTTCTTTGAGGAAGTATATACTCATAAACCCTTAATAATGATTTGTAATGAAAATGAGAGTTATCCTAAGCATATCCCCCTGGAGTGTCGTAACCAAGAGTGTAGCAAGGCCCGTTGTCGTGCACCAGTTCCCGTTTGAGTCTAGCTCAAAGCGGTGTTTTCGGGTTTTACCCCTAGGTACATCTGCGCCAAAGTTGCCTTTACCTGCTCGTATCCAGACAGGGATTTATTTCTCGGAAAACTCACAAAATCTCTACAATACCAAAATTCTAGGAAGTTCTTCTATACTAATCCTCAAAGTTTATCTTAGGTCTACATGCTCTAATTAGAGTTTATATAAATCTAGCTTCCAAGGTTTGTACTAAACTTCCTCTGATACCAACTGTAATGCCCCGACCCCAGTTACCTAGAGTCGGTGCATTATTACATAACATTGGCATGATCACAAGAAAGATCAAATCACGAAAGACCGATTGGTTTAGTAGCCTTAGAAACACTAGACATATTCATAAAGTTTTACATTACATCATAAAGTGAAAAACTACTACAAAAACATAGTCTCCATATTCCACACTCATATCCCCACATACTATCCCTGCAGGTCATTCATAAATTACTTCTTCACATCCTGGAAAAAATAAAACATAGAAAAGGGGTGAGCTCAAATGCCCAGTAAGGATAACAATATAGCAGAAACTTTCATAAATAAGAATAAACATTTAAGGCAGTGTATAACTAAAACAAAAGCCTTTTAAACTTGAACTTCAACATAGTATGACAAAAATAAAATGAAATAATGTCATTTACTTATTCACATGGATATTATACTAATCAAATAATCACATTCAATATCAATAACCACTTTCATAATGATAGAATGCATAATTCCAGACTATCATAACCACATAGCCAAGGCCTCGTGCCAAGACTACAAATAAGATTTTGTCAAGGCCTTGTGTCAAGACACTAGTTTGTCTCATGAGACCTACCGATGCATCGAGGAGCTATAGAGGCCTCCACCCGTCACATATTAAGTCCAATGCATTCCCATATGAAAAGGTTTAAACATAACATAAAAATTCGTATTAAAACTAGCATACGAAATTTCAATACTTTCACCATAAACCATGAATGGTATAAAAATAGCACATTCATAGTCAAAAATATCACAAAACTTTCAATACAATATAGAAGTTTTGTATCATAATAAATCAACTTCAAATAAGCGTAAAATCCATCAAAGGATGTTGACATAGATGAAATCAAAACTCTTTTTAGAGAAATATCTCTTTCTATTTTGAAATCATTTAAGAGTCATATATTTATAAAATAAAACATTTTCCTTGAAAATATTCTTATAAGCTTGTAAGGGAAGCTTCTACGATTTTATAAGGGTGGAAAATAGCTGCACCCGCTGTATAAGTTAAAAAAACATTCTTACCTTAATTATGTCAAAAAGGTTAAAAAGCACCTTGTTTGGAAAACGACGGAAAGATTCCTTTATAAAAATCTTATAAAAAAGTCAAAAAAGGGTATAAATGACTTTAACCCATATTCTTTTAAATAGTAAAAATGTTTTTAAATACATTTTTAAGAAACATGGATGTGGATGATAAAGAGATCCCAGTAGATTATTACATATAAACAACCTCGGATAATGAAGAGATTGTGAAATAACCCTTACCTTGTAATTTTCCTGGGTTGAGGGTTAGTTAACCTCTTGTATAATGGTGAAATAATTGTTATTAAATTATACAATAATCATATACATTAATATGATATCATATATGATCTTTTTACATTGATTTGTTAATAATATCTTAGTATTATCGTTGTTTCGGGTGTTAACTTACTCATTTTCTTTTATATGTTTTGTTACGTAAGCCCTGTTTGTCATGGATATGTTGTATCTTAATAATATCCAGAATGATATCAAGTCCTTATATAGTTTTATTAATCATCAAATGAGAATTATACTTGAATGGATACGATGGAGAATGAATCTCATCGCGTTCATGGAGACGGTAGTCCGTACGTACGCACGAGCGACAATATCATTCTTTTGATATTAAAATAATATATAATTGGATGGTATATCATATATACAGAATCATTATCATTTTATATTTATTATTTACATGAGTTACACATCATTATTATACCCATCCAAATAATAATTTATTGAATAACAATTACACCACGACGTGGAGACGGTAAGCCGTACGTACGCACGTATGTTGACATGTTATTCAAAGGATGGATCGAATAATGAATATGGTTGTACCATATTTATAATAACATCACAGTATATATATTATACTGGAGTTATTATTTTAGAATAGTAACAATAAAGGAAGAAGAAGTGGGAGAAGAATTGAATTTGAAAAAGGGTGGTGAAAACATTACCTCTTCTTCGGGTTCTTCCTTTTGATTTGATCAAAAGGGATCCTTAGGTTGGCTTTCTGATCAAACTAAGGCCTCTAGGTTGTAGTGAGGGAAGTTGAGAGAGTATTTGGGCAGAGTTTTACCGAACCAAAATGCTTTGAAGGTGTGAAGTAATGAGAATGAGGAGTTCCCTTTTATAAGAGGGGTGAGGGGCACCTTTGGAAAAGCTAGAAATATTAATTTATAATAAATTCATATTCTGTTTCTAATGGCTCCAAAGTTTATTATTCAAAGTTTAAGTTGGGTATAGGTTGAAAACCATTCAACCAATATAATTTATACATGTTTGGGTCATTTTATTAACCATATCTTTTTGTTTTAACTCTTAGTTAATTAGTTTGACATTTACAATGTCACTTTGTATTTTATATTATATAGTTAATAAACTTACTATTTACATCCAAGAGACCCACAAGTGGTTCATTAATGATACAACTATCATTATATAAGTCTCATGGACGAACCTTAGATTTTTAATAATTTAATATCAATTAATAATATAATATTTATTTTAAAAACTCTTTTATGTCAATTTTGACACTATTCAATAGTTGATTTTTGTGAAACTCATAACAGAATGATTACTTCGAAAAAAGTCAATTACATCAATCCTAATATGTCATATTATCCTATAAAATTAGTGTAATTCATTAAAAGTCTCAAATTATATTTATTTGGGTATTTATAATATCAATTATTTTAATTTTTCACTATTATGGTAATTACTGCACCATCATTGTGTCATAAATAAATTAAATTATTTAATGTATAAAAATTATAAATAAAATATCATTGTGTAGGAAATCTTATTATATTTCTAATGAATATTTACAATTGAATTTATCTTATGTATAACCCTATATTAAAAATATTTTAGTAAATAAACTTTTATTTTAACTCTTTTAACTCTTCTTTGAATTAAATAATAATAAATGTCCTAATCTAATCCAAGTGGACCTAAATGATAATATTTTATTCCTAAGGTTGTTTTTGGTCTAGATACACTTGTCCAATAGAATTAGGACATGTTTTAGGGTAATATTAATATCATTTTTCCCCGTAATTACCCTATTTACTTTTAACCGTGGTAAATAAAAGTAAAAAGTTACTATTCACCAAAAAATATTTTCATCTCATTGAACCACATTTTACTCCTTGATATTAACCGTGTCTCAGATTTTTGAAATTCCAATCACAGAAGCGGTAAAATTATGTTTTAGGAAAAATTCAGTTTTTTAACTACCACTTAGTGGTTTCACTATTCATCAAAAATTGATGTTTTTCAGAATAATGCAAAAATATCAACCTAAGATATAATTGATCTTCCAAATTCAAAAATGATGTTGATGAAGCTCAAATTTTCATATATTTTATACTGTAAAAAATTCTTTATAATCCCACAAAAGTGTTATTTAATGGGTAATTATCATGTTTTTAGGTTTTAGTGTTATTTTGAACCCAAATGTGAAAAACGACTAATTCTGGATTTTGACAGAATTTTACGTCAGGGGTATTTTGGTCATTTCAGGAAACCTAAAATTCCAAATTTTCTAATTAAAATTTTGTTAGAATACTTATTTTATTTCCTTCATATTTGTCTTCTGGACCAGAAGCTGATTCGGTCATATAAAGGGTCTAACAAATCATTGAAGATTGGAATTTTTCAGGGCGGACAGCAAGGACCCACCCAACGTAACGGACATCAAACGCGGCCTAAACATATCCAAATAATGTTTTTCCATCTAAGATACCTCTAGGACAGATAGGGCCGTCTCTACAATAAATTTGGAGGATGTTGGAGGTCATTAAGGAGGATATTGAATGACATTAGTTTGGAGGAACCTTCCTGGATGCTTCGTCCAGAAACAACAACCGAGAATGGAAAATTCATAACTCCTACATACGGTTTTCAAATTATCTGAAATTTGGAGAGGAGACGGAAAAGAAATTTATCAACAACATATATGAAGGGTGGAACGCGTGAATATGTCATTAAAGGGGTCTACAACGCGTCGACATTTGAGGGACAAATTCTGCCTATAAAAGGAGGCCCTCACCTCCTTCCCAAAGCATCCCATTTTTCCATCCATTCCTTCAAGGCACCAAGGAGGAGATCTCCACCGAGGGAGGCCGGCCGAAAATCTTCCACCTTTATTTTTATTTTATTTCTTTTCTTTATTTTTAGTTTTAAATTGTAATTTATATTTCTAATAAATTCATGCATTGTTTTTATTTTTGTCCACCGATTCACCCTCTTTTCTTCCTCTCATCTTACCATCGTGAACTATAATACTCATGATCATGAGTAACTAATCCGAGAAATATACCAAGGGAGTAATCAGGTTCTTGAACCCAAGACCATGTTTTTAATATTTTTTGAGTTAATTCTAAGGATAATTTATAGTGGGTGTAATCCTCACTATGGTTGTCTAAAGATTAACTTCTTAATCTACAACCATTTTCCCTCGATTGAGGAGGTGGATGGAAGGTGTGCTTGGAGATCACTAAGTAGACTTTTCATTCATAACCGGTGTAGAATAAGGTGTGCACACATACGATGGAGTGTGTAAACTAAGAATATTTGAAGCTGGCCAATGAAGGTGCTCCCTGAATATTCTCTCGGGAGAACTTCCTTTCTTCCCTAATTACATTCTGTTTAGCATTGCATGGTAATTTAGAATTAAATTTAAGTTTCTTATGATTTATGAATTTAATTTATTTTATTAAATTACATTTATTTCATAAAACATTAAACAACAAAAAAGAATTAGATTAGGTGGAATAGAAGTAGTGATTTATTAACCACAAAAGCTTCTCAAGAGAACGACCTAGGTCAGCCACTGTGCTGCACTTAGTATAAATATTTTTGAGAGCGTGCACGACAACGCTCCATCAAATTGGCGCCGTTTCCGGGGAGCCAAGTGGTTTTAATTCACTATTTTTATTCACATTGTGTAAATAATTTTCCTTTAATTTAAAAAAACAACAAAAAAATCATAAATTTCAAAAACTAAAAAAAATCTTCTTTGTTCATCATGTCTTTCAATTCAAATTTTTATTCATGGATTGAACAATCTCATGTGCCAGAAGATGTTTACAATGAAATTGATGCTCAATTTCATAGGATTAGTGATAAAGTTCAAAAACTAGAGAGCCAAATAGAATTGATTGCAGAATATGTACGCGCATCCCAAGAACAACCCGAACCTGAACAGGAACATGAACCAGAATGAGTAGTGGAAGAGATTTCACCCATCATTTTTTATGCTAAAGAACCTGAGGAGGGTGAGAAGAAGCTACTAAAAGAATTAATCACATCATCCCACACTCAACCATTGCTCGAGAAGGTCCTAGAAGTAAACATTTCAACTGATGCACTGATGGGAGGTCAACATTTTTTGGAAGAATCTTGGAATAACTTTGTTGAAGATAACTTGAAACTTGATCTTCCCATACTTAATAATGAAACATCAGACACTTTATACCTCTCTATTGCTTTGGAAGATAAAGAAGAAGACGCAGCTGCTGAGATTGAGTTTCCAATGGTCATGCCAGAAGAGATCAATTACCAGGCTGAATTACTTGAAAGGGAAGATTTCTTTATTAATTCTTCATGTTTTAATATTATTCAAGCTAAATTGTTTTCTGACATCTCTTCCTTTGAAATTTATAATAAAGCAAAAATGGAGCAGACCATGGATGATATGAAAGATACCACTAAAGTAGTGGTGATCATGGAAGAAGATCTGGAGAAGGTGGCTGTGGTGCGACTACCTCCTCAACAAAAATTTTCATACCATATGGAGGAGGACACTACCGAAGTTAACAGGGAGCACCCTTATCTTTTATTCCCTCACACTTCGAACCTCAAATTTCTTCTTTATTCTTCCTCAGGGGTTGGGAACATTCTTATCTTATTTGGGGTTCTCTACTTTCAGTGTTTAATCATGGACATCGGAAAAACTCACATGTGGTGGTTCATCTCAAAGAAACCACACCCACCTTTTGATTGGGGATAATCCACTGAAACTGCCTGACTAGGGGCAGTAAAAATCTAGCACCCGCTTGGGGGTCTAAACCAAGCATTATATCTTTTCTTTTCCTTTTCTCAATCTTTTTATTTATTTTTTTCTTATTTATTTTTATTACTTTCTTATAGTCTTAAAGTGGTTTCTTCTAGGAGCTTAACTCAAGGCATCCACTTCTAAAATAATGTCAGGTTGTATCTTTCCTTCCCTTTTATTTTTTACCTTTATATTTATATTTTTTTTGAGTTGAAATAAGGGGTAGTTAAATTTAAGTGTGGGGGAGTGTCAACCTGCTTAGTTCTTCTTGTGTGATTTTCATTTTTTTTTGGATTTTTGAGCTTTAATGAATATTCTTATCACTTTTCACACATCAATTTATTTTGAAAGAGTTGAAATGATTTTTGAAATAATGGATTTTAAATGATTGTTGATGTGAAAACATTTTTGTTGAATTGGATTATCAATCATTTTTATGAGTTTGACTGATTTTTGAAATCCATGACCATGAAACACTGACGCAAAATATTTTTCCAATCCTGTGAGGTATTCTAAACCACTTTTACATATTCTTCCTAATACCCACACTTTCTTGAGGGAAACTTGAATTTTGTGTGAGAACCAGAATTTGTGAATAATTCTCTTTTAAAGCTTTGGATTTCATGAAATGTATTTGAAATGATTGAGTCATCTCTTTGGCTAGCCACATTTTATCTTGAGACCCACCTTTACATTTATCCTTCGTAAGCCCTTAGATGCCATGAATTGCCTTATAGGTTTTAAGCCACATTACAAGCCAATTTTTCCTTACCTACCTGCACTTTTAGTATTTTTTCATGGATATTTCAAGTTTGAGTGTGGGGGAAGAGCCTTTCCTGTGCGTTCATTGGTATGTGTATCAT
Organism: Viscum album; assembly: GCA_963277665.1. Taxonomy (NCBI): domain Eukaryota; kingdom Viridiplantae; phylum Streptophyta; class Magnoliopsida; order Santalales; family Viscaceae; genus Viscum; species Viscum album. The sequence continues at coordinate 371,431,678 of OY728146.1, forward strand.
TTATGGGTGATACGAGGTGTGTGTCAATACTTTGGGCTGTGGATAACAAGAGAATTGGGCATGTGTCATCATTTCATTGTGCTTTATTTGGTTCATCCATTTATCCAAAAAAAAGAAGAAAAAATGGAGATGAGCTTGAATTCCTCATTATACATTCTTTTATGACTCATGTCCCTCCCAAAAAAATCAAGGGCATGAATTTTCATTCATTCATTGTATTCAATTTTCGGCTCATCCTCCATAAAAAAAAGAAAAAAAATAAAGTTGTGCCTTTCTGGAGCTTTGAAAAAAAAGGAGGAGAACTTAGATGATATCATCACTTATTGGCTCATGTACCATGTCATAAAGATGGGTGGGGTTGTTTTTCACATTTACAAGCAGTATTGAGTGAGTAATTTCCTGTGTTTTCACTTGATTTAATCATGCATTGTACTTAAAAGTTCAACCTCCTCTTTCTAGCTTGGAACATTTTTCAATCATTTTACCACCGACCCTAAGCCACAGAATCATTTGAACCATTAATTAAAGCCCTCATGATTAAATTCATTTTCATGTTTTACGCTGTGGAGAAATGATAATTTTCACAAACCTATGGTGATACATGCGATTTTCAAGTATGAGTATAACTCTAGATTCAATTTCTCTTGAGTGAAGAGTGACATAAAATTCAATGTGAGGTAGGTTGTGATTGGGCCGTGGATTGATTTATGAGGTTGAACAAATTTTAATGATTGGAATGAAAATGAGAGAATTATTATTCATAAAATGAGACATGATGGAATTCTATTTTGGATAAAATCATTGATATTTTCTCATTTTTGATTGTTGTGTGGATTTTGATTTGGATGTAAGATGATTGCCCAAGAGTGCAATGTTTAAGTGTGGGGGAGTGATGAAGCTCAAATTTTCATATATTTTATACTGTAAAACATTGTTTATAATCCCACAAAAGTGTTATTTAATGGGTAATTATCATGTTTTTAGGTTTTAGTGTTATTTTGAACCCAAATGTGAAAAACGACTAATTCTGGATTTTTGGCAGAATTTTACGTCAGGGGTATTTTGGTAATTCCAGGAAAACTAAAATTACAAATTTTCTAATTAAATTTTTTTTAGAATTCTTATTTTATTTCCTTCATATTTGTCTTCTGGACCAAGAGGTGATTCGGTCATCTAAAGGGTCTAAAAAATCATTGAAGATTGGAATTTTTCAGGGTGGGCAGCATGGACCCACCCAACGTAACGGACATCAAACACGGCCTACACATATCCAAATAATGTGTTTCCACCTGAGATACCTCTATAACAGATAGGGACGTCTCTAAAATAAATTTGGAGGATGTTGGAGGTCATGAAGGAGGCTATTGAATGACATTAGTTTGGAGGAACCTTCCTGGATGCTTCGTCCAGAAACAACAACCGAGAATGGAAAATTCATAACTCCTACATACGGTTTTCAAATTATCTGAAATTTGGAGAGAAGACGGCCAAGAAATTTATCAACAACATTTATTAAGGTTGGAACGCGTGAATATGTCATTAAAGGGGCCTACAACGCGTCGAAATTTGAGGGACAAATTCTGCCTATAAAAGGAGGCCCTCACCTCCTTCCCAAAGCATCCCATTTTTCCATCCATTCCTTCAAGGCACCAAGGAGGAGATCTCCACCGAGGGAGGCCGGCAGAAAATCTTCCACCTTTATTTTTATTTTATTTCTTTTCTTTATTTTTAGTTTTAAATTGTAATTTAGATTTCTAATAAATTCATGCATTGTTTTTATTTTTGTCCACCGATTCACCCTCTTTTCTTCCTCTCATCTTACCATCGTGAACTATAATACTCATGATCATGAGTAACTAATCCGAGGAATATCCCAAGGGAGTAATCAGGTTCTTGAACCCAAGACCATGTTTTTAATATTCTTTGAGTTAATTCTAAGGATAATTTATAGTGGGTGTAATCCTCACTATGGTTGTCTAAAGATTAACTTCTTAATCTACAACCATTTTCCCTCGATTGAGGAGGTGGATGGAAGGTGTGCTTGGCGATCGCTAAGTAGACTTTTCATTCATAACCGGTGTAGAATAAGGTGTGCACACATACAATGGAGTGTGTAAACTAAGAATATTTGAAGCTTGCCAATGAAGGTGCTCCCTGAATATTCTCTCGGGAGAACTTCCTTTCTTCCCTAATTACATTCTGTTTAGCATTGCATGGTAATTTAGAATTAAATTTAAGTTTCTTATGATTTATGAATTTAATTTATTTTATTAAATTACATTTATTTCATAAAACATTAAACAACAAAAAAGAATTAGATTATGTGGAATAGAAGTAGTGATTTATTAACCACAAAAGCTCCTCAAGAGAATGACCTAGGTCAGCCACTGTGCTGCACTTAGTATAAATATTTTTGAGAGGGTGCACGACAAAACTCCGTCAAATTGGCGCCGTTTCCAGGGATCCAAGTGGTTTTAATTCACTATTTTTATTCACATTGTGTAAATAATTTTCCTTTAATTTAAAAAAACAACAAAAAAATCATAAATTTCAAAAACTGAAAAAAATCTTCTTTGTTCATCATGTATTTCAATTCAAATTTTTATTCATGGACTGAACAATCTCATGTGCCAGAATATGTTTACAATGAACTTGATACTCAATTTCATAGGATTAGTGATAAAGTTCAAAAACTGGAGAGCCAAATAGAATTGATTGCAGAATATGTACGCGCATCCCAAGAACAACCCGAACCTGAACAGGAACATGAACCAGAACGAGTAGTGGAAGAGATTTCACCCATCATTTTTTATGCTAAAGAACCTGAGGAGGGTGAGAAGGAGCTACTAAAAGAATTAATCACATCATCCCACACTCAACCATTGCTCGAGGAGGTCCTAGAAGTAAACATTCCAACTGATGCACTGATGGGAGGTCAACATTTTTTGGAAGAATCTTGGAATAACTTTGTTGAAGATAACTTGAAACTTGATCTTCCCATACTTAATAATGAAACATCAGACACTTTATACCTCTTTCTTGCTTTGGAAGATAAGGAAGAAGACGCAGCTGCTGAGATTGAGTTTCCAATGGTCATGCCAAAAGAGATCAATTACCATGCTGAATTACTTGAAAGGGAAGATTTCTTTATTAATTCTTCATGTTTTAATATTATTCAAGCTAAATTGTTTTCTGACATCTCTTCCTTTGAAATTTATAATACAACACAAATGGAGCAGACCATGGATGATATGAAAGATACCACTAAAGTAGTGGTGATCATGGAAGAAGATCTGGAGAAGGTGGCTGTGGTGCGACTACCTCCTCAACAAAAAATTTCATACCATATGGAGGAGGACACCACCAAAGTTAACAGGGAGCACCCTTATCTTTTATTCCCTCACACTTGGAACCTCAAATTTCTTCTTTATTCTTCCTCAGGGGTTGGGAACATTCTTATCTTATTTGGGGTTCTCTACTTTCAGTGTTTAATCATGGACATCGGAAAAACTCACATGTGGTGGTTCATCTCAAAGAAACCACACCCACCTTTTGATTGGGGATAATCCACTGAAACTGCCTGACTAGGGGCAGTAAAAACCTAGCACCCGCTTGGGGGTCTAAACCAAGCATTATCTCTTTTCTTTTCCTTTTCTCATTCTTTTTATTTATTTTTTTCTTATTTATTTTTATTACTTTCTTATAGTCTTAAAGTGGTTTCTTCTAGGAGCTTAACTCAAGGCATCCACTTCTAAAATAATGTCAGGTTGTATCTTTCCTTCCCTTTTATTTTTTACCTTTATATTTATATTTTGTTGAGTTGAAATAAGGGGTAGTTAAATTTAAGTGTGGGGGAGTGTCAACCTGCTTAGTTCTTCTTGTGTGCTTTTCGTTTTTTTTAGGATTTTTGAGCTTTAATGAATATTCTTATCACTTTTCACACATCAATTTATTTTGAAAGAGTTGAAATGATTTTTGAAATAATGGATTTTAAATGATTGTTGATGTGAAAACATTTTTGTTGAATTGGATTATCAATCATTTTTATGAGTTTGACTGATTTTTGAAATCCATGACCATGAAACACTGACGCAAAATATTTTTCCAATCCTGTGAGGTATTCTAAACCACTTTTACATATTCTTCCTAATACCCACACTTTCTTGAGGGAAACTTGAATTTTGTGTGAGAACCAGAATTTGTGAATAATTCTCTTTTAAAGCTTTGGATTTCATGAAATGTATTTGAAATGATTGAGTCATCTCTTTGGCTAGCCACATTTTATCTTGAGACCCACCTTTACATTTATCCTTCGTAAGCCCTTAGATGCCATGAATTGCCTTATAGGTTTTAAGCCACATTACAAGCCAATTTTTCCTTACCTACCTGCACTTTTAGTATTTTTTCATGGATATTTCAAGTTTGAGTGTGGGGGAAGGGCCTTTCGTGTGCGTTCATTGGTATGTGTATCATTTATGGGTGATACGAGGTGTGTGTCAATACTTTGGGCTATGGATAACATGAGAATTGGGCATGTGTCATCATTTTATTGTGCTTTATTTGGTTCATCAATTTCTCCAAAAAAAAGAAGAAAAAATGGAGATGAGCTTGAATTCCTCATTATAAATTCTTTTATGACTCATGTCCCTCCCAAAAAAATCTAGGGCATGAATTTTCATTCATTCATTGTATTCAATTTTCAGCTCATCCTCCATAAAAAAAAAGAAAAAAAATAAAGCTGTGCCTTTCTGGAGCTTTGAAAAAAAAGGAGGAGAACTTAGATGATATCATCACTTATTGGCTCATGTACCATGTCATAAAGATGGGTGGGGTTGTTTTTCACATTTACAAGCAGTATTGAGTGAGGAATTTCCTGTGTTTTCACTTGATTTAATCATGCATTGTACTTAAAAGTTCAACCTCCTCTTTCTAGCTTGGAACATTTTTCAATCATTTTACCACCGACCCTAAGACACAGAATCATTTGAACCATTTATTAAATCCCTCATGATTAAATTCATTTTCATGTTTCACGCTGTGGAGAAATGATAATTTTCACAAACCTATGGTGATACATGCGATTTTCAAGTATGAGTATAACTCTAGATTCAATTTCTCTTGAGTGGAGAGTGACATAAAATTCAATGTGAGGTAGGTTGTGATTGGGTCGTGGATTGATTTATGAGGTTGAACAAATTTTAATGATTGGAATGAAAATTAGAGAATTATTATTCATAAAATGAGACATGATGGAATTCTATTTTGGATAAAATCATTGATATTTTCTCATTTTTGATTGTTGTGTGGATTTTGATTTGGATGTAAGATGATTGCCCAAGAGTGCAATGTTTAAGTGTGGGGGAGTGATGAAGCTCAAATTTTCATATATTTTATACTGTAAAGCATTGTTTATAATCCCACAAAAGTTTTTTTTAATGGGTAATTATCATGTTTTTAGGTTTTAGTGTTATTTTGAACCCATATGTGAAAAACGACTAATTCTGGATTTTTGACAGAATTTTACGTCAGGGGTATTTTGGTCATTTCAGGAAAAATAAAATTCCAAATTTTCTAATTAAAACTTTTTTAAAGTTCTTATTTTATTTCCTTCATATTTGTCTTCTGGACCAGGAGGTGATTCGGTCATCTAAAGGGTCTAAAAAATCATTGAAGATTGGAATTTTTCAGGGTGGGCAGCATGGAACCACCCAACGTAACAGACATCAAACGCGGCCTACACATATCCAAATAATGTGTTTCTACCTGGGATACCTCGAGGACAGATAGGGCCGTCTCTACAATAAATTTGGAGGATGTTGGAGGTCATTAAGGAGGCTATTGAATGACATTAGTTTGGAGGAACCTTCCTGGATGCTTCGTCCAGAAACAGAAACCGATAATGGAAAATTCATAACTCCTACATACGGTTTTCAAATTATCTGAAATTTGGAGAGGAGATGGAAAAGAAATTTATCAACAACATTTATGAAGGGTGGAACGCGTGAATATGTCATTAAAGGGGTCTACAATGCGTCGACATTTGAGGGACAAATTCTGCCTATAAAAGGAGGCTTTCACCTCCTTCCCAAAGCATCCCATTTTTCCATCCATTCCTTCAAGGCACCAAGGAGGAGATCTCCACCGAGGGAGGCTGGCCGAAAATCTTCCACCTTTATTTTTATTTTATTTCTTTTCTTTATTTTTAGTTTTAAATTGTAATTTAGATTTCTAATAAATTCATGCATTGTTTTTATTTTTGTCCACCGATTCACCCTCTTTTCTTCCTCTCATCTTACCATCGTGAACTATAACACTCATGATCATGAGTAACTAATCCGAGGAATATCCCGAGGGAGTAATCAGGTTCTTGAACCCAAGACCATGTTTTTAATATTCTTTGAGTTAATTCTAAGGATAATTTATAGTGGGTGTAATCCTCACTATGGTTGTCTAAAGATTAACTTCTTAATCTACAACCATTTTCTCTCGATTGAGGAGGTGGATGGAAGGTGTGCTTGGAGATCGCTAAGTAGACTTTTCATTCATAACCGGTGTAGAATAATGTGTGCACACATACGATGGAGTGTGTAAACTAAGAATATTTGAAGCTGGCCAATGAAGGTGCTCCCTGAATATTCTCTCGGGAGAACTTCCTTTCTTCCCTAATTACATTCTGTTTAGCATTGCATGGTAATTTAGAATTAAATTTAAGTTTCTTATGATTTATGAATTTAATTTATTTTATTAAATTACATTTATTTCATAAAACATTAAACAACAAAGAAGAATTAGATTAGGTGGTATAGAAGTAGTGATTTATTAACCACAAAAGCTCCTCAAGAGAACGACCTAGGCCAGCCACTGTGCTGCACTTAGTATAAATATTTTTGAGAGCGTGCACGACAACGCTCCATAAGATGTCTATTTTAAAAAATTACACACATATAAGTTGCATTAATTAATTTTATAATTAATTCCCACTGTCACAACAAATAGCATGTTTTTAAGAAACAATATATATCAAAAGATTGACAATTGTTTATGTCCAATTTCAAAGTGAAATTAATTCTAATGAACACCATTGGATAAAATGGTAAAAATATATTCTAATTATACTTTAAAACCACTCAATAATATAATTTATCACTATAAATTATTTTGATTAAAAAATTTGTTTTTAAGTATTTTTCACCATTCATAAAAATTGGAAGTTCTCAGAAAAATACCAAAAATTCAACTTAGGATAATTTCGATATTCCGAATCCAAAAATGAAGTCCATTTTGAAATATAAAATATATATAATTTCAAAAAGTAGGTATTACTATTCATAACATCTAGTTTGATCTGTTGTGGTGTGTGTTAGAACTCGATGTTGCGTACAACACACGCTATTACATTATTCAAAGGGAAACGTACAATAGAATCTTGGGGTGTTACAACAGTGATTAGACTCTTTTTTAACTCCTTAAAATAGTCTTTACATTCTTGAGTCCAGAAAAACTTTACTCCCTTCCGTGTCAGCTTGGTTATTGGGTTTGACAATCGTGAAAAGTTCTTAAAAAATTATCGATAATACCCAGCTAGACCCAAAAAGATTTGGATATCCATTACAGATGTTGGCCCGACCCACTCTTCAATCACCTTTGTCTTGGAAGGGTCCATAGATATCCCTTTTCTGGTGATAACATACCCCAATAATGATACTTACTTCATCTAGAACTCACATTTACTGTACGTTTTATAAATATTCTCCCTTCGCAAAGTCTTTAACACAGTATTCAAATGATCCTCATGTTCCTCATTACTCTTGAAGTATATCAGAATATTGTCGATAAATACTACAAAAAATTTGTCAAGGTAATATCTAAATACTCTATTCATTAAATCCATGAAAATTACTGGAGCATTAGTGAGTCTGAAGGGAATAAATATGAACTCATAGTGTCCATATCTCGTTCGAAAGGTAGTTTTGGGAATATCTTCCTTCCTCACCTTTAATTGGTGATATCCCAACCGAAGGTCTACCGTAGAGAAATAAAGTTGCCCCATGAAGCTAATCGAAGAATTCATCTATCTGTGGTAGCTGATACTTGTTTTTTATCATGATTTTATTGAGATAACGATAATGAATTTAGAGGTTCATTGATCCATACTTCTTCTTAACGAAGAGGACTGACGCACCCCATGGTAAAGCACTCGGGTGTATAAAACCCTTCTCCATATTCTCCTATAATTGCTTCTTTAGATCTTCTAACTCTACAGTGGCCATTATATAAGGTGTATTTGATATAGGTAGAGATCCAGGAATAAGTTCAATTGAGAACTCAACCTATAGCACCCTGCCTTTTTATAACATAAACTTTCATTACATTACACAAAACTGAGGATCTTTAAGGTTTAGTGTCTTGGAAACCAGGAACATAATACATGAAAACAACATAAAACATTCTTCTTAAACATTTGAAAGGATTATCCTTAAGTTCATCCTAGGTTCATTACTGCATCTCATAACCTGGGGACATACATCAAAAGAAAGGGTGAGCAGAAGGCCCAGTAAGGGAACAAGAGAAACATTTAACATGTGAACTTGAGATACATCAACTATGTCATGAAAAAGAACTTTAAGGCATGAGAAAGAAATCATGTGGAATATCATAATAAAAATAACATTTTTCATAAATTTAAGATTTGGATACATCATTTAACATAGAAAATCATGAACATATCACCAAGGTCCATCCCCAAGGTGTCATTTGAAAATTACCAAGGTTATTCACCAAGATATCGTGAAAATTGTAATCTCTAGTGGTTACATCATTACCCAATGCATTGGATCTCTATCAGGGAGCACCCTTAAATTTTCCTTTATTATCATGTGATCCACATATATCATCATCAAACATTTCATAAATAACCCATATATAATAAAATAAATGGGTTTCATTTCATAATCATAACGTTTTAAAAACAACTACTTTAAAGACATGATCTTTATGTCACTTTAAACCCACGGAAGGGGAGAGTGGGTCTCATGTATATAAATCCCAGAATTTAAAATAGAACATTTTTATATTTATGTGAATACCTATATATATATAAGAGCATTTAGTATTCACTTTATAACATAAAAATTTTGAGAAAAGAGAGAGGCATTTTGAGATGAAAATTCTGCAGCATAACGGCTACGTTTCGGGGTTTTAGAAAACATTGAAAAGAGAAAGGACATGGGTCAAACATTCATAAACAACACATAAAAAAGTATAGGAACATAATAAGAAGGATATATGAACATGGTAATGAAATTTTAAGGACATACCATTTGAAATGAAAAACATGGAATGAAGACAAAAATTAGATTTCTCTTATGAAAGTTCGGCAGCCTAACGATGTTACTTAAACTTCAACAAAAATGATTTGAAAAGATAAAATAGGGTCTCTCATAATGTGAAAATAAGAGTTCAGTATGATAGATATAGAGATAATACCCTAACATAATTAAAAAGGAACTTGAAATACTTGACATGAAAGTAGAACTTTGAAAAAGAGAAGGGTGAAAGAATCCCTTAAAAATTCGGCAGCCTAACTGCGTCACTTAAGCTTCAACCAAAAATGAATTGACAAGATCAAATAGGGTATCTAATAATATGAAAATAAGAGTTCAGTATGATAGATATTGAGATCATACCCCAACATAATAAAAATGAACTAGAAATACTTGACATGAAAGTAGAACTTTGAAAAAGAGAAGGGTGAAAGAATCCCTTAAAATTTGGCAGCCTAACGGCGTCACTTAAGCTTTCTTAAAACGAATTGATGAGAGCAAGAGGGGGTATCCCATCATGTGAACATGAAAAGGTAAGTAAGATGAATATAAAAGAACATACTCCAACATAAGAACATGGATCATAAAAGGAATGACATAAAAGAGATTACTTGAAAAGAAAGAGAGAGGTCAGATCCCTTACCTTTAAAACCTAACTCTTAAAACTCAAAGGTTTGGACCTTGAGGGATTAGGGGAACCTTGGGAGGACTCCTTGGGAGTTAAGGAGACCCGAAATTCGTTGATAATGATTTTGGAGTCCAAAGGATGAGAGAATGGCTTGGTATTTATAGGGGAAGTGAGGGGACAAGGCATTAATGGCCAAGGGACACCTCATAAGTGGGTTTCTCAAAACCATGTGCTCTCCCAAGATATTTCCCATGAAGTTAGGACACATGGGGACCCCAATACAAATAATTCATCACCTTTGGTTGGCCAACCCATAAAATATCTTATGACATCATCATGACACAGTTATGATGTCATTAAACATACCGAAACCCTAAAACTGTATTTTTACTATTCACTGAAAATTCAACTTTCTCAGAAAAATCCCAAAATTTCACCTTAACCAAATATCAATGCTATGATTTCAAAAATGAACTCCATTTTATAAAAATAATTTTCTAAATATTTTTAATTTAATTTTTAAATAAATACACTATTCACCGAAAATTCATTTTTTTTAGAAAAAACCCCAAAAATTACCTTAACATAATATCGATGCTCTGAGTTCAAAAATGAAATCCATTTTATAAAAATAATTTTCTAAATATTTTTAATTTAATTTTTAATTAAAAAACACTATTCAACTGAAAAAACTAATACTTGAATAATAATTTATGAAACCGTTATTTAACCATTTTATTGAATCACATTACTAAATCAAGGTGCCTAGATTATATTAATACTTTATTTAAGTGATATTACTAATCCATTTGGTCACATTACTAATCCTAAGCATAAAATCACTATTCATAATTTACTATTCATCAAAAATTAAGTTGATCTTATTAGACTCTAAGTTTCGTACTGAACATAATTGTAGAAGACCATTTTTGGAAAATCATTACACATTTTTAATTATTTAAGGTTTACATAAACATTTTTTAAAATATCCTTTCTCTAGAATTCACCAATAATATGCATACTATATTTATCCGGACATTTAAAAAGTCATAAACATCATCATAAGAAGAAATCCCAATTTTTATTTAAAACAAAAGATTAAACATGGTAGTTACGGTCTCCTTACATAGCCCCTTATCACACCAGCATAGGACCTAAGTTTAAGGTGTGCTAAGGTGAGAGAACCCGAGGGAGGCTCGACCAACATCGCATGAGTAGTTATTTCTATCAGTTTGAACTTCTCGCGAAGGCAATCCCGTTTTAGCTTCAAACGATAAAGTTCAGCTTGGGTTTGGTCCCGAGAAAAGCCCAATGGTGCTACCTCCTTCCCAAGTTCTGTTAGATGGGCTTCGATCAGTCCAAGACTACTGGGTGAGGCCATCGAATCTTCTTTCTATATTAATTAACCAAGATTACTTGTATTTAGAGACAATAATCAAAACGTTTAGTTTTCAGTGGTCATATTGACCAGTGGTCATATAACAGTCAAAACCCAATGGTCTCATTTTAATTATACTCATGTTATGAAATGAAACATTTTTGTTGAGTATAAAAATAAAATAAAATAACACACAAAATTAGGAAACAAGATTTATTCAAAATTTCGGGTTGTTACAATCTTCCCCCCTTAAGAAATTGCATCCTCGCAATTTTTAAAATTGGGTTTTGAAATTTCATTGAAAGCCCCACATCGGAAAAGGAGTCAGTAAAACTATTACTTTAAAAGAAATAAAGGGAAGTACAAAGGTCACCCGAGTTAACCCACACTAGGATTCCATGTAGGAAAACATGTATATGGAGGAGAAGACAAAGGGTCAAGTTCTGAGGGAGAGTGACAGAAAACATGATTAGGAGAAAGTTAACCATAATAAAATCCAAAACATATGATGTGTGTAAACGGTCTTTGATTACCTAGTAGGAAATGTAAACCAACAACATTTTTGTTTTACGTTCCTTTTCATAATTTTGAGGAATTCATTTACTACATAGAACAAAAACATTAGAAAATATACCTACGTTCAAGTAGAGTTTCATCCTTTAATAACCTAAACATATTTTACCCAAGATAGGATAATCCTTCCCATAAGTAACCTAAATTACTATAAGTACACCTTAAATTCATCGATTCTTCAAAATATAAGTCAACCTTACTCCTTAATGAAAATACCGTAGTAATCTATTTACCTCGATCATATAGGGTCCCCAAAATAGTGAACGTCTTCCAAAATAATAATCATCTTTTAATCCCCTAATCATCTCTGTCATATTAATACGGAAATCGTCACATTTCGTATCAAATTGGATGTTGGGATATGTTCTTCCATTTCCCACCATTAACTAAGAAGAGAAAGTATAATTAGGGGCTTAAATACTTAGCCAATAATCATGAAAAGGAACTTAAAGAATATAAGGATAACTTGTAGAAGAAAATTATACCCTAACTTTTGATCCCCTAGGTTCCTATCTAGGTTATCCATGATTATATATTCTTATGAGAATCTTTATTTTATTTTATCTTTGTTCCTTTAACAATGGTTCATACTAAGCTTATGAATTTACCAAAGCATATCCCCCGGGAGTGTCGTAACCAAGAGTGTAGAAAGGCCCGTTGTCGTGTACCAGTTCCCGTTTGAGTCTAGCTCAAAGCGGTGTTTTCGGGTTTTACCCCATGTACATTTGTTCCAGAGCCACCTCTACCTGCTCTTATCCAGACAGAGATGTATTTGCTTGGAAACCCATTACTCAATACTCACCAAAATAACAGAAAGATTTCCTATATATAAACTTTTATATAGGCTTCTTCCTAAAGTTTTCATATCTTAATTTCCACAAATAACTAAACAATCCTTTGATACCAACTATAGCATCCCGACTTTTTATAACATAAACTTTCATTACATTACACAAAACTGAGGATCTTTATGTTTTAGTGTCTTGGAAACCAGGAACATAATACATGAAAACAACATAAAACATTCTTCTTAAACACTTGAAAGGCTTCTCCTTAAGTTCATCCTAGGTTCATTACTGCATCTCATAACTTGGGGACATACATCAAAAGAAAGGTTGAGCAGAAGGCCCAGTAAGGGAACAAGATAAACATTTAACATGTGAACTTGAGATACATCAACTATGTCATGAAAAAGAACTTTAAGGCATGAGAAATAAATCATGTGGCATATCATAATAAAAATAAAAATTTTCATAACTTTAAGATGTGGCTACATCATTTAACATAGACAATCATGAACATATCACCAAGGTCCATCCCCAAGGTGTCATTTGAAAATTACCAAGGTTATTCACCAAGATATCGTGAAAATTGTAATCTCTAGTGGTTACATCATTACCTAATGCATTGAAGCGCTATCAGGGCGCACCATTAAATTTTCCATTATTATCATGTGAACCACATATATCATCATCAAATATTTCATAAATAACCAATATAGCAAAAAATAAATGGGTTTCATTTCATAATCATAACATTTTAAAAACAACTGCTTTAAAGACATGATCTTTACGTCACTTTAAATCCACGGAAGGGGAGAGCGCGTCTCATGTATGTAAATCCCAGAATTTAAAACAGAACATTTTGATATATATATGAATACCCCTGTAGAAATAAGAGCTTTGAGTATTCACTTTATAATATAAAATAATTTTGAGAAAAGAGAGAGGCATTTTGAGACGAAAATTCTGCAGCATAACAACTACGTTTCGGGGTTTTAGAAAACATTAAAAAGAGAGGGGACATGGGTCAAACATTCATAAACGACCCATAAAATAGTAGAGGAATAGAATAAGAAGGATATATGAACATGTACTGGGCTAAATTCCCACTGGGCCTTCGGGCTATGTAATGGGTCTCCCTCTACCCAATTAAAGAGGTCTTTGCTTTGCTTTAATAATAAAAATGAGGCTTCGGCCCCAACCAAAAAAAAATCGGCAGCCTAACGACGTCACTTAAGCTTCAACCAAAAATGAATTGACAAGATAAAATAGGGTCTCTCATCATATGAACATAAGAGTTCAGTATGATAGATATAGAGATCATACCCCAACATAATAAAAAGGAACTTGAAAGACTTGACATGAAAGTAGAACTTTGAAAAAGAGAAGTGTGAAAGAATCCCTTAAAATTCGGCAGCCTAACGGCGTCACTTAAGATTTATTAAAACAAATTGATGAGAGAAAGAGGGGGTATCCCATCATGTGAACATGAAAAGGTCAGTAAGATGAATATAAAAGAACATCCTCCAATATAAGAACATGGAGCATAAAAGGAATGACATAAAAGAGATTACTTGAAAAGAAAGAGAGAGGTCTGATCCCTTACCTTTAAAACCTAACTCTTAAAACTCAAAGGTTTGGACCTTGAGGGCTTGGGGGAATCTTGGGAGGACTCCATGGGAGGTAAGGAGACCAGAACGTCGTTCAGAATGATTTTGGAGTCGAAAGGATGAGATAATGGCTTGGTATTTATAGGGAAAGTGAGGGGACAAGGCATTAATGGACAAGGGACACCTTATAAGTGGGTTTCTCAAAACCATGTGCTCTCCCAAGATATTTCCCATGAAGTTAGGCCACATGGGGACCCCAATACAAATAATTCATCACCTTTGGTCTGCCAACCCATAAAATATCTCATGACATCACCATGACACAGTTATGATGTCATTAAACATACCGAAACCCTAAAAGTGTATTTTTACTATTCACTGAAAATTCAACTTTCTCAGAAAAATCCCAAAATTTCACCTTAACGAAATATCAATGCTCTGATTTCAAAAATGAAATCCATTTTATAAAAATAATTTTCTAAATATTTTTAATTTAATTTTTAAATAAATACACTATTCACCGAAAATTCATTTTTTTCAGAAAAAAACCCCAAAAAATTACCTTCACATAATATCGATGCTCTGAGTTCAAAAATGAAATCCATTTTATAAAAATAATTTTCTAAATATTTTTAATTTAATTTTTAATTAAAAAACACTATTCACCCGAAAAAACTAATACTTGAATAATAATTTATGAAACCGTTATTTAACCATTTTATTGAATCACATTACTAAATCATGGTGCCTATATTATATTAATACTTTCTTTAAGTGAGATTACAAATCCATTTGGTCACATTACTAATCCTACGCATAAAATCACTATTCATAATTTACTATTCATCAAAAATTAACTTGATCTTATTAGACTCTAAATTTCATACTGAACATAATTGTAGAAGACCATTTTTTGAAAATCATTACAAATTTTTAATTATTTAAGGTTTACATAAATTTTTTAAAAAATATCCTTTCTCTAAAATTCACCAAAAATATGCAAACTATATTCATCCGGACATTTAAAAAGTCATAAACATCATCATAAGAAGAAATCCCAATTTTTATTTAAAACAAAATATTACACAAGGTAGTTACAGTCTCCTTACATAGCCCCTTATCACACTAGCATATGACCTAAGTGTAAGGTGTGCTAAGGTGAGAGAACCCGAGGGAGGCTCGACCAACATCGCACGAGTAGTAATTTCTATCAGTTTGAACTTCTCGCGAAGGCGATCCCATTCTAGCTTCAAACGATGAAGTTCAGCTTGGTTTTGGTCCCGAGCAAAGCCCAATGGTGCTACCTCCTTCCCAAGTTCTGTTAGATGGGCTTCGATCGGTCCAATACTACTGGGTGAGGCCATCAAATCTTCTTTCTATATTAATTAACCAAGATTACTTGTATTTAGATACAATAATCAAAACGTTTAGTTTCCAGCGGTCATATTGACCAATGGTCGTATAACAGTCAAAACCCAACAGTCTCATTTTAATTATACCCATGTTATGAAATGAAACATTTTTGTTGAGTATAAAAATAAAATAAAAAAACACACAAAATTAGGAAACAAGATTTATTCAAAATTTCGGGTCATTACACAACCTATCAATCAGGATAAAGACTAGGAAAATCTTCGGGAAAAAGATTAGTGTAATCCCTCATGATGGGCATGTATTCAAGCATGATTCTCTCATTTTTCTCAATAATTTGTTCTAGACATGCTTGATCATAAGGAATTAATATCCACACTTGATACAATGATTCTAAAGGAGATTCATCTTCCTCCTTACACTTGTAAAGAATTAGAGTATGATTCAAGATGTGAAGAGTGATCTCCATTTCCTGACAGTTGATGTTGGATTTGTATAAAGATTACCAATCTACGCATAAAATAGCATTGAACTCTATTAAAGAAAGTATGACGAGATTTTCTGGGAGTTTCAGTGCACAAAAATTAATCGGGGAGGATTTATAAACCATGGATGAAATAATTTACCCATTCAATGTTCTATAAAATAACTTATCCACCAAATTTTGGGGTGCTGTTTGGATAGTTCTATTAAACTTGAAAGATTTGAAAGAATGTGTAGAACCAGAATAAAATATTATGTTCTCTATTCTTGAATGAATAATTAGCATACCTTCCACCACATTGTTGTTTGGATCCACCCCAACAGTAGTGATAGAATAAGCCCTTACTGTTTCCTTGGAGGTTGTTATTTATTACCTCCGACAACCCTTGACTTAGGGAAATTGTTTTCATAATGTCAATGCTCCTTACAGTTGTAACACTACACTATAGGTTGAGTTTTTATATGAACCTTTCTTTATTCTTCCACATTTGTGGGATATTTCATATCTCTTTGGTAGTTTTTAGCAATATGTCCCAACTTTCCACATTTGAAGCAATTCTTGTTTCCCTTTAGATAGTTCCTAGGATACTTATTCCCATAATTTGAACATGTGGGATGATTGGACTTCTTTCCATCATGGAATTTATTTTCAGAACCACCAAAATTAGATTCCATTTTCCTTTTTCTGTCACTGGGCCCACGATACCACTGAGAGTCTCCGATCTCTATTTCAAACTTAGAGGAACAACATACAATCTACTCATAGCTATCAAAGTCTCAAATCACCAATGATTTTCATAGACTCAGATTCAGTCTGCTAAAAAAGAGATCCACCTTTCTTTCGGTGTTCATGACAAAGACAGAGGTGTACCTTGAAATCCTTGTAAAGTTTTCTTCATACGCCTTGATTAAATAATCTTCCTTCTGATTTATTTCGAGGAACTCTCTTTTCATCTTGAGATAGAGGGTTTGGGGAAAATATTTATTGAAAAAAAATTCTCTTTAATTTCTCCCAATACATGAAATCAATTTGCTCATGGGGATTCATATTCTTGATCAGTGTCCACCACTGATTAACTTCCCCATCAAAACGATAGACTACAAGTATTAATTTATCTTCTTCTGAGCACTAGAGGATAGAGAATATCTTTTCAATGGAGTTAATCCATTGTTCAACGAGGAGGGGATTAAAAGAACCACTAAACATGGGAGGCCTTTGCCGCATGAAGGATTCAATAACAACTTTCTCTTTACTTGGAGTATGAGGGTTTTCCACATGATTCAAGTTATTATTCATAACTTGATCTAGCTGAGAAAGTATTGTCATGAAGTTTTGAGCACCCGTTCCCATCATATCAGGCATATCATTATGGAAATCTTCAAATTTCCTATCACATTGATTGTTGGAACATGTTATTCTATTTCCTGCCATTAACTAAGAAAAATAATGTACAATTAGAGGTCTTTAATACTTATTTATTGAGCACAAAAATGAAACTTTGAACATAAAAGGATAAACTCATAAAAGAGAAATATATCCTAACTTGTGATTCCCTATGTTTCAATCTAGGTTATCCTTGTTCTATTTCTTAACTTATATTATTATGGGATTTTTTTTCATTCCCTTAATAATGGTTTATACCAAGCTAATTAATTTTCAAATCATATTCCTCGAGAGTGTAAAATGAAGAGTGTAGCAAGGCCCGTTATCGTGCACCAGTTCCCATTCGAGTCTAGCTCAAAGCGGTATTTTCGAGTTTTACCCCTAGATATATCTGTGCTAGATCCACCTCTACTTATTTATATCTAGACAAGGATTTATTTTCTTAATAAACCACTAACTCTATACTTACCAAAATTTAGGGGTGTTTTATAATACTTTGTCTCATCCTTAAGGTTCTTACTAAAGTTCTATATTCCTAATCTTCAAAAATAACTAGACCATCCTTTGATACCAACTATAGAAACCCTAGACTTTTACATATATCATTACATGATTTTAAGAATAATTAAACATCAAATTACAAGCCGAGGATTGTAAAGTATAGTGTCTTGGAAGACTAGGTACAAAATAAAAAATTATAAAAACAAATTTTTATTTAATCTTCATAATGAGATCTTATATTCCATTGTGCTCATACATCTGTATAGGATAACTTGGGGATAACATGAACAAATAGATGAGCTAAAATCCCAATAATGGAAAAATCATAGTAGTAAAGCTTTAGCACACGAGTTAGGAGGCATGGCCTAATGATATAAAAAGGCATGGAATATAAGAAATCATAACATATAAACATGGGATCATATAAACATGGAGTCATAATAATGTGGCAGAAAGATAAAAAATTACTTTATCATGAGTCAAGGCTCATTTCACATAGAGGATCATAAGTCAAGGTTAACCACCAAGACCGTTGCACATGGTAGCACGAGTCAAGGCTAACCGCCAAGACCGTTGCGCATAACATCTCATGAGACTCAACTTTACCCAATGAATTGAAAAACTATCTAGGAAAACCCATATTAAAATGTTCATGAATATGTTTTACTCATTAATAATCATACATAATCAATCATACATAAACATAAGGGTACCCATGGAAGGAAATGGGTATCATAATCATGTTATAAAGCATAATGAATGAGAATATCATACAATTGTACATGAAAGAAAGGAATTAAAACATACATGGACATTAATAAGGTAAAATAATCATATATCATGTTACGTTATGTCAAATAGAATTGACAACATGAAATAAGAGTATTTAAGAAAATTTAGCATTAAAACATTTTAGTGCGGTTTAAAGGAAAATACTAACGAGCATTTAAAATAGAAAAGGGAGTAATTTTTATATAAAACCAGAAGTGAACCAAGAATTTTTTTCATGATAAAAATAGTGGTTTTATAAATATAATTGTTTCCTAAAAATAAATTGTATAGTATACTTGAAATTGGGTAAGAATTCCGGAATTTCCCTTAAAATGATTTTGGTTATCAGGAAGTACTGGGGAGGGAATCATTTAAAAACATGTATATCCCTGAAAGAGAATGAGGGATGGACCTTGAAACATGAATTTGGAGCATATAAAGAGTATTTATAAGTTTTATATAAAAATAAAATACAAATTAATTTGGATAAAAATAAAGATAGAGCAACCCAAAGGAATGTAGGAGGTTTGGGTAGAATCCCTTACAGAATATCAGAATTGTACCGAGTGTACTTAGAATGGATTAATGAGATAAAATGGGTTTCTATTATTTTATAAATCATGAGGGTAGTATGGGGGAGTTTATAAATCATACCACAACATTAGTAACTACACATAAAAGGATATAACATAGAGGAGATTCTTGAATAAATGTGAAAAAGAGAGGATCCCTTTCCTTAAGTCCGATGGTGATATACACTAGATATTAATGACCTGAATAATCAAATTTGGTTCATTAATTAATTGTTCCAGAAACTATTTTACATTTAATTGATTTATTATAACCTTTTAAAGTTCATTCATGACCTTTTTTATTGGTTATGAGGTTCAATTTCATTGTTTGGGTCTGTTTGTTTCATATTAGGTTTACTTATACACATGAACGGATAATCTTGTAAAATGAGGATGGTTGTCCAAAATTGGATTTATATTTTATTATTTAACATAAATAAGGTTATATGTTTGTAAATTCTATTTGGTTACTTGGAGTAAAGATTAACCATTATGTAAAACTTTAGTGATAACCTTTTTGGTTAATTGGCAGTTTTTGAGCACAATGAACATGTTTTGTTTTATAAATAAAAATAATATGTACAAAAGGATTAAATAACCATAGATTAGACATAATACATATATTATGGTATGTTTCAACAATAAAAATGGTTTCATGACAGAATTGAATATGTTAATGGAAATTGAAAACCCATCGTCCTTGAATGTTGTAAATTAACACATCTCGGATGGTGTCTTTACTACTAAAATAATATAAGGGTAACAGAGATATGATAATGAATTACCCCATTATCATAAAAACATTCTATCACATGTATGGTACTATATTTTTCATACCATTTGGATGAGGAGAGGTTAGTAAATAAAAGAGAACAAAAAAACATGAAAAGAAAATGAATGAAAAGAAAAGGGAAATTTACCTCTTGATTTAATCTTCCTTGGGAGCCTCTCAAGGGGAGAGGATTTGGTCTTTTGAGGAGACCAATTGTTTCTAGACGTGGGGGAGGATCTTGGGGAGATATTTGGGAATAATTTAATGAAGTTACAAGTCTTGAGAGGTGTGAAGAGAAAAGGGGAGTGTGGGTGGTTTTTATAGTGGAGGGGATGGGGGTTTTCTTAATATTATAATTATTAGTTTATTAATTTTCCATTAGGCAATAAATAGTGATGATTATTGTGACAAAAAAACATTAATATGTTCATGTGAGTTCAAACCAACGGCCATTTACATCATCCATGACCCAAGAATGATGCATAAATTCTGGTTTTAGCATTTATCGTGAATTATTGTATTTAACTATTCATAAAAAATTCAAGTATTTTAGAAAAATCCAAAAAATTCACCCTAACCATTTTTCGACGTGTATAACCCAAAAATGAACTCAATTTTTCAATTTTTTTTCTAAATATCATTAATTTTATTTTTAATTAGAATCATAATTTACTTGAAAAACACAATTTTTAAAACTATCACTAATTTTATAATGCTTTCAAAAATTTCATAAGGTCTTATAAAATTTTCTTAAAACCAGAAGACATAAAAATTTTAATTTATGAACACATTTTAGGAAAATTAATTTTTTTATATTAGTTAATTATTTTTAATTAATTATTTATGACTGATAAAAATACCAATACTTTTGCTATGGTCATATCGACACTTATAAGATGCATAAATTTTATTTATACATTCAAGGGGGAGGTTTCTATTATTTTGGATGATTTAATATTCATAAGTGTCATATTACTATTCATAAGGGTAGGTTACTATTCATAAGGGTAAGTTACTATTCACCACTGCTTTTGTCTTATTGGACTCCAAACATCTTACTGATCGCAATAGTGTATGTCAGATTTTCAAAATTCAAATCATAGAAGTGGAAATATTATGTTTAAAGGTCACATAGTTCTTAGTAGTTCATTGTGTTTTAATTCCATGCAATTATATGAAAAAATTATAAGAAGATAATTTCCACTGATAAAACATTAGGTCATTACAAAACACTTCTCTTGTTCACTAGTGTGATAAAGATTTACCTTGGTTCACTTTCCTTTCAAAACGATTGTCCATATATTCCTTTTATAATTCATTTATTCTTGTTGAACTTAATCACATGTATTGAGTCAAAAAATTAACTCTATAAAGTATTTTATGACTAATACATTCAACCAATATGGATTCCATCCACCTTAGGTCACTTACACCTACCTTGTCCTTTTGAGAGTTAATGATCTTCAACCCCTCATCATTCCCAAACCAACCGACTCCATATTTATTATATTTTATCCTAATGCTAAGATATTTATTTTCTATGATGTGGAAAGTGTAGAAACTAGTCAGAATCCATGTTCGGGATAGATCCATTTATTTTAAGGAAACTTTAGTGACATTTTCCTCGTTAACTTTTCCCTTCTTGTCTTATGTTTGCTTCTTAGTCTCATTTGGTGTTAAACAAAATTGTTCCACATCTAGATTCACTACATCTTCCTTATCTTCAATGGATTAAAATATTATATGAGTTTTCATCCTTATTAATGAGGTATCCATCTATTCTTTTCTTATATGAGTCTCGATTGACACCTTTATTTTCCCCCTTAAATCATAGTTTATTGTTCTGTCTCCATAACCTTCACACCAAAATCAATAACCATTAAAGGCATATTGGTAATAAGAAATTATTATTTCTTATTTTCACTGTTTCTTATCCATAAAGAATATTTTTGTAATAGAGCATAAATTTTGGGCATGTACCATCTTTCCAAAATAATAACACCAAATTATTGGCAATATTTTGTGTGAATTTATTACATCAAAATTATTCATTTGAGCCTTTTGTGTGACATGAAATTCAATCTTATTTCAAGGTATGGGTTCTTGGGGTTTTCCATAAACTACCAATAATTTATTCTCATGTTAAAACTTAATAGTATACTTCCCTTCTTCTTTGAATAACTACACTTGTGGGAATTCCCTAAACTTTTTAATATATTCCTTGAAAACTTCCTTAAATTATTTAGATATTTTGAAATTCCCAATGTATTACCCGGAGTATGAATTATTTATTGATCATCACACTTCTATCACAATGTATTTACTTTACCTTATAATTATTCAATTATTTTTACCCTTTATTTCATGGAATTAGTTAGGCCATTAATAACCTAGTCATGTTGTTCAATTTTAAGATTCATCTCGACTTCCTTCTCTGAGTTTATAGAGTTTAAAAATTTGAGTTATTTAATCTCCAATTTGAATTATAGCTTCTCATATTCTATTTTCTTCATGTAAAGTTTGGATTCACATACAAACTTGTTAGAATTATTTTTTTATCTATAAAAATGTTTATTTCTTAAAGATCATCTTTATTTTAGATTCACTATTTACTCTTCCCTCAATTCCATCACATTAATCATCACTATAATCACATTGTGGTTTGTATACAATAGTCCCAAGAACTTACTCACTGGGGCCTTTACTATCCTAAAAATATTCCACTTATTTCCCCCCTAATATTTCATCATATTGTGAAAGTAAGCTCTTTCTTTTGAAACATTTTCACTGATAATTCCTCTTACTTTTCAAATCCTTTGCATACTTTTTTGGATGATATTTATCTTTATCATTATCTTGGAACTTCTAAAGACACCTGGAAGAAAGGTGACCAACTTTTACTCACTAAAAGAAAGAAATTATAAGATTTACTTTGAATTTACCTTTACCTATATTAAGATTTGTGGAGAAAGGAAATTATTTCATCAACATACCCATTTTTTAGGATTTCACTTCAATGATAGTTTTTTAACTATTTTTAATAATACCACCTAATAATTATCCTTTTATATTTAATCATTTTCATTGTTTCTCATTTCATGTGAAATAGGAGTACTATAGAGATTATCCAACATCACCTACTTTAGATCCTTATATTTAATCACTAAGACCTTTGGATTAAGCTAGGTAAATAGTCTTATCAATATTCTTTTTACAATTTTTGTATCATAAGTGGTATCTCCAAGTCCATACATGTCTTCTATAATAATGGTCACCCATTCTGGGAACACATCAACTGTCTCATTTGAGCTCATTATTAAATCTTAATACTTATTCCAAAACGAATTAATCTTTTCCTATAAAACTTTTGAATTTTATTCATATATGTTAATGATATTTCCCACATTTAATGAGAATATTTACATGAAACCACATTCATATAAATATAATTGGCCCAAGATCCCCATAAGACTTTAATTTTCATTGAATTAATAACCAACTCCTTTTGATATTTTTCTAATAAAGATCTACTATCCATACTTGTTGAGATCCCATGCATATATTACATGTATATATCCATCCCCAATGACCATAAGTAGTGTTTCATATGGTTTTTCTATAACTAAAAATTGTTACCTTTAAAAATAGGCATTTTTTTATGTTTGAAAACATATATAATAATTCTATATAGAGGGAAAATTTTCTAAGAACCTTTCTCTCTAATACAACTTATTTGTCCCAATGAGGGTGAACACCATATGAGGGGGGGTGGGGATGAATCAAGATATTTTAAATTATTTTCCTAACCCTTTCTAATGATATTTTTCCCTTTTAAAAGAACATCGCTCTATTTTTCTTATTTATTATAAATAAATAAAATAGTAGAGAAGGGAAACATAAGATTTTATTTGGTTTACACAAATGGGTTAATACAAGGAGTATGAAAATACAATGAAAAAATACACCTGAAACACTAAGATCACTTCTGTGGTTACAATTTTAGATTAGTTTTACTGACCCTCCTGGTTTACAACCCTCACAAGATGAAATATCAATGCTCTCAAACACTTATGGAACACATTGCTCCTCTAAGAATTACTATATTAGTTCTCATGAACAAAGAAGTATTTTTACACCATTGATGGTGTGTCAATATGTTCATATTTCTTCCATCTAAATAACTCAATAAATATTCAAACAAGAACATCTCCTCGACCTCTATTTTCTTCTTCTCCCACCTTTCTACACTAGTATAAAACTTCTCATTTTTTCCCTCTCTATATTTTCTATGTTTTATCACTCATTACCCAAAACTACTATAAAACGTTTTTATATTCATCAACATATTTAGACCTTAATTTTAGGGTTCAGATTAATTATCTTTTTTATAGACTATATAGATCATGCGAAGTGTAACACATATTTTTATGTGGTATAATCATGCCAATCAAGCTGAGTCAACCCATAGAATTTAAAGAAAATTTATAATTTACTAATTCCATCCTAACTAGTAAATACCATGACCATGGAATTTCACCCTTTACTATAGTGAATAATATATCATCTTTAGTAAGTTTTTAATGTGAAATCCTTTCTACGATAAAGTAATCGAACAAATACCAAATCCATAGAATGTGTTAGACATTTTATTTTTTAATCCCTTGAATATCCTGGTGAGAACTTCCAATATTCCTTGATTTTAATTATAGTTATAGAATAACCATTATTCCATGGAATAGAGTAATTTAAATAAAAAAAATACTAAATAATATATGAACATCCTTTGAAGTGAAACATCCATGTTGTGGAGTAATCACCCTATAACTGAAATAACCACCAAAACCATCCATGACTCTTTAGTTATGATTTTAGATTCCACACAGTGCAACATGTTTCACTTTAAGAACTCTTGAACTCACCTAAGATAGATAATGACATGTAGAACCTCCTACGACATGGGCATGTAAAAAATGTCAGAACCACTAAAACTTTTCCAAACTCCATTTTTAGTGATGACACTTTCATTGAGGTATGATTTCTATCTTCTAGATACAAATTACTCTAGTTCCTTCCAGACTTCCAATACTACTTAATAAACTTGAGAGACTATTTGGTATAATATTTAATACCATTTTTAAGAAACACAACTTTAAAGATAACTCCAATGTATTTTTACTAAAATTTTATATGTGTGGGTTTTTACTAAGAGCTCTTCTTGGTAAGGTTTTCATTATAAAGATCTTATAATTTTATATTGTATTCATTTCTGTCTAATACTTTTAGATAGAAGAGTATCCAAGTGTGTACGTTTAATTTTCCAATCATTATGATCAAGGGTTTTTGGGATAGAAATATAGATCCATTCTAATAGGGTTCTAGTTTATATAGCTCAGGGTTCTTGATCTTACTGAGTCCAATTAGTGTGATCAAGGGATTTTGGTTCTTGTAAGAAAAATAACATTTAATGAGTTTTTAGTCAATAAACTTACAAATTCATAAGTGGGATGCCTATGATCTGGTTTTTACACCCTCCTACCACTTTGGATAAAACCAAAGGTTTTTTATTATTTATAAATAGTTTTGTAAATAATATCATTTAGGAGTTTTTAGATTGTTACTTGGTACTCCATGAATTGTTTTTTCATTTCATTGTCTTTATTATTTCCACTATGTTTAGTATTTATTAGATAGTGTTTATAATTGAATAGAATTAATTTTAATGAATTTATGTTATTTTCTCTAATATATTTTGTATTGATAAAAAATATCATTGTCTAATAAATTTAACACTTAAGTGGAATAAAATATTTTACTTGGTTTTTTACTACAATTCACCTAACCTTTTATAGTTTCATATTAATCTAACTTTTGGGACCAATAATCTACATAGACTGAGTATATTTTAGTTTCTAGTGTTTCTAAAGGAGTATTAAGAATACAATAATTCATTCTATATCTTGGAATTGTACCAAAGTAGTAAAGTATTATCACTATATATATATATGAGAATATTATAATCATAGAAATATCTAATATGTCAAGTTTGAGATACATGATAATAGGTAAATACT
This sequence comes from Viscum album, assembly GCA_963277665.1. Classification (NCBI taxonomy): domain Eukaryota; kingdom Viridiplantae; phylum Streptophyta; class Magnoliopsida; order Santalales; family Viscaceae; genus Viscum; species Viscum album. The sequence continues at coordinate 371,457,897 of OY728146.1, forward strand.
TGGGGATATTACCTCTTATAGGTTTTACTCAGAGAGGTGAAGTCATAGAAAGCATAAAAGACACAGAGGAGAGTGTGGAATACCCAACAATTATAGATATACCTTAGTAGAAGAATGATTATTATGTGAGATGTCAGGAACTAACCTAGATTAACCTGAAATGACATCCAATTTGGCTCATGAAAAGGCCTCAAGCATTCCTCCCTCTATGACATAGGCTGAAGACTAGAGGCTAGGGCCTAAAAGGATATAGTGGGGTGACCATTACCTTAAAATAGAGTTCAATAATATTGGAAATAAACCAAACACAAACACACCCACAAACATCAGAGTACATAATATAAATAATTAAAACAAAATCATTCTATATTAATTGGAATGTGAAAAAATATAGTCTCATGATCATGCTAGCATACAAAAACTGATCACCCACTTAGCCAATCAAATATATAGACTAAATAAATAAAAATTAGTATAAAATACATAAGGCTCTACCACAAACACTGATCCATACCACATACATAATCTACAGGACTATCAAACAGCTCCATTTCAATCCTTAGACTCCACCTAAGTAATCATTCTTGATCATGAAATGTTGTTCCTCTACTTGATCCACCATGTATCCAGTTCCCAATCTAAAATCATACACGAGGGTCTACATGAGCATTGGAGTGCACATATAGGGGTTGATAAATATATCTCAGTTAGCCACCCCAATGGTGAAAATATCATCTTATATTAGATATAAGTTCAAAAACATGTTATATGTCTATCCTAGTCCAAATATAATAACATATGGTGTAATAAGATATAAAAAAGTAATAAAATAAAAAAATAAACAAGAAAAGGGGGTTGAACTAAAAGTAAAGAAAACAGTGAACCCTGGGTTCTAGATTGAAACATGAGATAAATATACCCCTTTTATAGCCCAGTCTAGAGAAATTTAGCACATTTTTCAATTATTCACATAACATATGATGCATCCACCAGATTTACATAAGAGCTCCAAGCGTCTAACATGTCAACATGCATGAAATCCAAACCCTAGGATCTCATCCTAGGTATCTACGATAATAATGCACCTATAACAGGGTCTAGGAATCCAATAACATGATGTGAACTAGTGACAAAAAGTCTACATCAATACAATTAGAGAACATATCTTTCTCCAGAATTCTTACAGAAACAACTGAGCTATGAAGTCAGCCCCATCAATTCCATAACTACCAGATCGGGCCTAAAATTTATCACCCCCACTAAAGAGTTCCATAATTATTTAATGGTCCTCAAAACATTATACAAGGGTAGAAAAGACAACTTAGAGTGGGATATAATCATATATATTTTCCATTATCTCCCTAAAACTTCCTAACACTAGCCCACCAATGGATTAGAGAATCCAAATCAATATTATAGCCAACATCCAATCCAATAAGATCCTAAAGGTATCCCCCACATCCAAAAATTCAGGAAGGTATACCTAAAAAAATCATGACATAATCAATTGAATGAGGTTTTTAAAATTCCCAAAATCATCATTATCCACGTTGAAACATCAACACTGACCCTCAAAAAATCATCAAAGCATGGTTCACCCACACATGTCCCTAGAGACATGTTGAGAAAAAGTAAACCCAATGAGGGGATCCTTCACCAGCAGTAAAACCTCAAGCCAAGCCTGTCTAGAAAGAACATGACACCCTATATGGGGATACTCTATCAAACTACACCTTGGGATAAACCCATCAAATAAACACTCGTTAGCCTCACAGACACACAACCCAAACCTCGATTAGTACCCCCCACATAAGGTAATCCAAATGAAATTCCATACCTTCAAGGAAATCCTAAAATAATTCCAATCCCATAATGGAATACTCAAATATGTCCCTAAGAGTTATCTAAAGATCTATGTAATGGAACATTCCCATACCCAAAACCCTAAGACACTAACCCAACCCAAGGCTCTCACTAAACTAAACTTATAGAAACATACTAGTGAATCTCATCCTAGAAATCACTTGATCCCTCATTTTAGAAAATATCCAGAGAACCTACAAAAATACACTTTGAATCCTCAATCCAAGGTTTCCAACAAGCACAAAACCCATACCTAGGTCTCTCCTCTCACATCCTACCTTAAAAGAGAATTCTAAATCAAAATAGTAGCTAAAAATCCTCCCAAAAAACTCTCTCAATCCAAAAACACCATCCAAAAGGACTATCCATGAAAAAAGGATTCCACCAATTCTATCTACATGAATAAAACTAAGAATAAACTATTTGAAAGTCTAACTCCTACTATGGGGAAAGAATCAGGTGAATCACCTCCAAGGAGGGCATACATGTCTTGTACCCTGACTATATGATTTGTATCTCTAGAAATCCTACATGGTCATTGTAACATCCAAAGTCTTTAAAAATAAATTGAAATTCATGAAACTTTGTTTTTAGTAGATATTTATAACTATCATTTAAAAATAATTTTACCACTTTTAAGTTTTGAATTTTGAAAAACAATCATCTACAATTTTGTTCAGTAAGTTATTTAAAGTCCAATGGAACCAACTTAATTTTTTTGTGAATAGTAACATACCCTTGTGAATAGTAATATGAATAGTAATATGACCCTAATTAATAGTAAATTTTATTATTATTTTAGTTTATTAATTATTTAAGATAATGAAATCTTGGTTAATTTTTCAATGTGATATAAAAGTAGTTATTGTTTTAAAATTGTTTTTTTGAATAAATTTTGATTTTATTTAAAAATTAAATTAATAATATTTAGAAAATTATTTTCAAAAAAATGATTTCATTTTTGAATTATACACATCGAGAAATGGTTCAGGTGAATTTTTGGGAATTTTCTGAAATTATAAAATTTTAGATGAATAGTAAAATACGTTAAAATATGATAAATGATAAATACTTGATTTACTACTTCATAGGGGATGAAAAGATGATGTAAGACCACTTGGTTAGAACTCACATGCCATTATTACTATTTGGGGTCACATTAATTAAGACTATTCATAGTCTTGAAAAAAAATATTATAATAATGACTAAAATAATGTAAAATACCTCCACTCCACTATAAATACCACCTCATTCCCCTCTTCCTCCCACACCTCTCAAAACTTTAGAATTACCTAAGTTATAACAAATACTCCTCCCAAGGATCTTCCCCACATCCTAGATCATCTGGTCTCACCAAAAGGCCAAAACCAAAGGCCTTAAGAAGGATCTCAAGGAGAAGAGGTCAAGTGAAAAACATCATCTTTTGTTCTCTTTCTTTTCTTTCATTTTCTTTTCTATTCTTCTTATTTCATCACCTTTACTTATGTAAGAGGCATGAATGATCTAATATCTTAAATATTCTGGATTTCATCATGTTTATGTAATACTCACCATTATATTTCTTCTCCTCTCCCACTCATTTAAAGAAATTAAAGCACCATCCTGATGTGTTGAATTACTGATATTGTGGACAATGTGATTTCAATTTATTTTAATTTCTTAAATACTAGTCATGAAACCATTTTTATGTTTGAAACATATTATAATTTATTTATTAAATCTTATATAAGGTTATATAATCATTTTATAAACTTTTTATTAATTTATAAAACAAATGAGTTCATTATGATCGAAGAATCGCCAAAATGACTTAAACAAATATCAGTAATGTTTTAACATATGAATCATAATCATGTCAGAATTAAAAATGATAAATGGTAGAATTTATGGTTTTAGTAATATTTAAATACCACTCCATTCCAATTCTGGGTTTTCACTTCCAATCGACAAGAATATCCATCATGAACCGATCATGGAAAACATGTAAAGAACGCTCCCAAAACAATGGAAAGAACAAAATACTAATAATTACAGGGTAAAAAGATGTTATGAAATGATCATATAAGGTGTTATGAACATGAATATGTTTCTTTAAGATAATAATAACACTCTTTTAACGATTATACAGTAGGTTTAAACAAGTTTGAAGTAAGAAAAACCCGAGGTAAGGGAATTTTTAACCTGATTTCCATTCCTTGGGTTAACATTCTACTTCATTATTTATATGGTATTAATTTTTTTTTGTGAGATGAATTTTGTTTATTTTATGTTTAATTATGTTTATTTATAGTGTGTATACATATTACATCCACTCTATTAAGTCTCACTTTAATTATATGAATTTTTAAGGAACTTTTCTTTTAAAATCCTCTTTTAAGATTCTATTTTACAAAATTCAAAAGAAATGTTTTTATGAAATTTTACATGTTGTATGATTATATTATGGTTTTTGGGAATTATTTATGATTAAGGGTGGTATATATATCTCCATTCAATTCATTGGGTATGTGTAAGTTAGAGGCCAGCCGTATGGTTACTCTAAGTGTAACTGCGATGGTTACACAAATTGTAAGGTGACCGTGAGGTTTACAAATTATAAGGTAGAAAAGAGGGTTACAAGATTATGTAATTAATTCCCCAATATACCTTTACGGTTCTATTTATGTTCTTATGTAATTCGGAAATCTTGTGGAAATCTCATGTTTCACAAATTAAGTATATATGGGTGATAAGTGTGTCTTTTGAAAATGATTTCATATGTTACAATTATTCATGGACTAATGTGTTCTTTCCTTCTTTTTATATCCCTTAATGAGATTTTTGTGCTAATCCCAAGTTTTTAAATTATTTTCATAGGTTATAAGGATGTGTAATACAATTAAGTAATCTAAGTTAAATGTTTGAATAATTGACAAAGAAATCATGTTTTATTTGAAAAGTTTTATATTTTAGAAGAAAGGAATACTATTTTGTATGGTATCCACTATGTATTAATGTATAATGTTATGACTGTATTATGTCAAATTATCTAAATATATAAACTTGAAAGGATCCTTAATGTAAAAGGAAGTTATTTCTTGACTAAATTCATGGTTATATAATGTAATAAGGCTAGATACTTATAGTTGGTATAAAAGGATGGTTTAGATAACTTTAGGGGTTATGGTGATGTTAATAGAATACCATAAATTATTTTTAGTCTATGATTAATTTGAAATTTTATATAATTTATAGATTACCATGTTGCTTCGACTAAGATATGTTTGTTCAGAATAGTTGTCCATAGAAGAAATAGGGAAGCTGAAGAGTAGAGGAACCGACAAAACGACATCCTTCTGAATCTGCAGCCCAGAATGGTAAGGATTAGAACTGAGTAGTTTGTAATAGTAATGGCTCAGCTAACATAGGAAATAAATGGTGGTGGTATCCATTCAAGAGAAAAAAATAGAGGTACCACAATAGAACATGAAAATAGTGGAACATTTTATGAGATAACACCTTCCTACTTTCAGTGGATATTCTGACCTAGTAGCGGATGAAGGATGGTTTAAATCCCTTGAAAAGATATTTGATGTTATGGGATGTTCAGATAATCAAAATATAAGTCTCTACATTTATCATTTTTAAGGTGAAACTAATCAATGGAGGTCAATGGTAATGAATATCCAAGATAGAGAGGATATTTATTCCTTAGAGTGGGATGAATTTAAAAGTATTTTCCTTGAAAAATATTTCCCTAAGGTGGTGAAACTTAGGATGAAGAAGAAATTACTTGAATTGAAGAAAAAGGAGGAATATTCAGTGGCTGTGTATGAAGCTAACTTCACCTGAATGGCGAGGTATGCTCCAAATCTTATTTTGGATCTTGATAGAAAAATCAACCGCTTTTACTCAGGACTGAATGAAAGGTATCGAAGGGTGTTGGCCTCTAGTGAATTCAAAAGTCATGAGAAACTTTTTTGATGTGCTAAAAGGGTAGATATGGAGTTTGATGATGATCACATGAATTTTAACAATAAGGATAAGAAGATGTCTAGATGGAAAGTGATGGATAAAAATCAACTAAAGAAATATGATGGTAAGAAAATCCAATTTCTAGTTTGTGAAAAGTGTGGCAAGAAGAACCCTGAGAATACCTTACCAAAACTAGAAAGTTTTTTTGATGTGGTAAGTTTGGACATATTTCCTGATATTTTAATGAAAATGATCTTAAGAATAATCCTCATAATCAAACTATAAAGTGTTTTAAATGTGGTGAGATGGGTCATTATGAAAATTATTGCCCAAAGAGAGATCTGAATGATGAAAAGAATCTATAAAATAAGCAGAAAGGTGTAGTGAGATCCTTTAAAAATACGTCAATAGACGTCAGGACATCCAATAAAGTTTTATCAGGTACTTTTTTTGTTTACTTATATTTTTCTAACGTTTTGTTTGATACGGGGTCTACACATTCCTTCATTTTTGAGGAATTGTTTGGTAAATTGGAAATATCACCTCAACAAATGAGACCAGAACTTATTGTTAAAACACAAGGGGGAAATAATACAGTAAAGACGAATTATAAGAATCTTTTTATTGTGGTCTTTAGAAATAATTTACCTTCAAACCTTGTTTTTTCCCTTAGTCGAGTTTTATGTTATTATGGGAATGGATTGGATTTCTGTTTATCATGCTAAGATTGACTTTAGAGCTAAAGAAGTTGTTTTTTAGAAATAGTTTCTGTTTGTATATAAGAACTAAACCATAAAATTGATAACATATCAGGAAGCTGAGAAACTTTTGAAATATAGAAATGAAAGTTATCTTGCTCATATTGTTGAAAACAAGGGAACTATTCAGATTAATGATGTTCTAGTGGTAAATGAATACCTTTATGTTTTCCCTGATGAGTTACCTGATGTCATACTTGATCGGGAAGTTGAACTCACAATTGACTTATTTCATGATTCTAATCCAATTTCAAAACCCCCATATTGTATGGATCAAATAGAACTTCTTGAATTGATAAATCAGTTGCAGGATTTTCTTGATAAAGGCTCCATTCATCCTAGCACTTCACCATGGGGTGATCCTATTTTTTCGTTGAAAAGAAATATGGTTCCATGAGACTTTTTGTTGATTATATAACTTTTAATAATATCACTGTTAAAAACAAGTATCCATTACCTCAAATCAATGACTTGTTTGATCAGCTTCAGAGAGATCAGTACTTTTCCAAGATTGAATTGAGATCCAGATACCATCAGTTGAAGGTGAAGGAGGATGAAATCAAAAAAAAACAGCCTTTCATACTAGATATGGGCATCGTGAATTTGTTGTTATGCCATTTGGGTTAACTAATGATCCTACTGTATTCATCAATCTTATGAATAGAATATTTCTTAAGTTCTTGGATAAGTTTTTGGTTGTGTTTATTGATGGAATTATGGTAATATATAAGAGTAAATAAGAGTATGAAAAAATCTAAGGGTTGTTTGACAAACCTTAAAGGAAAAGAAACTATATGGAAAATCAAGAAAGTGTGTTTTTTTGGTTACAATAGATTTATTTTCTCAGGAACATTTTAAATAAGAATGTAATAATAGTTGATCCTACCAAAAAAAGAGTGGTTGATGAATAGCCAAGACCCACAAATGTTACATAGATTTGTAGTTTTATTGGATTATCAGTTTATTACCGATAGTTCTGTAAAAACTTTTCATATTTATCTATCACACTAACCAAGTTATCACAAAAAGGGGTTAAATTTATTTGTATAGAATAATGTGATGTTTGTTTTTAGGAACTTAAGAAGATATTGGTGGATGCTCCAGTTTTGACCTTAACTTTCCGAAATGGTGAGTTTTTCATCTACAATGATGCTTCTTTGAAGGGAATTGGTTGTGTTTTGATGCAGAATTATTAGGTAATTGCTTATTCTTCAAGACAACTAAAACCTCACAAGTTAAATGATCCCACACATGATTCAGAATTGGAAACTATGGATTTTTCTTTGAAAATTTGGAGGCATCATTTATATAGATCCAAATGTAAAATATATACAAACCATAAAAGTCTGAAGTATATATTCACTCAGAAAAATTAAACATAAAGCAGAGAATATGGCTTGAACTAATAAAGGATTAAGATTTCATGATCAATTACCATCTGAGAAGAGAAAACAATGTGGCAGATGCCTTGAGTCAAAAACATCATGAATCATTAACCATGTTACATTTGTAACATGATCCCTTGATTAATGATTTGATGAATTTTGGCTTAGAATTTGTTGGTGTAGGAAATACCTATATTTTATTTTAGGTTTCAGTGCAATCATCATTATTAGACAAAATTAAGAAAGTGAAAAAGGAAGACCATGAACTACAGAAAAAGGTAGAATTAGTTAAAATGGGTAAGTTTCAAGAATTTAACCTTGTTAAAGGTTGTGTTTTAAGATTTGGTAAAAGGTTGTGTGTACCTTGTGATTCCTAGTTGAAGAAATATTAGTTGTGTGAAGCTCATAGTTCTCCATTTTCAGTTCATCCTGGAAGTACTAATATGTATAGAGACCTTCAGGAGTATTATTGGTGGGATGGAATGAAAATGGATATTGTTGATTTTACTATAAAATGTTTGACATGTCAACTGGTTAAATTAGAGCGGTAGTTACCTAAGGGGATGCTTTATCCTTTTCTAGTACCAAAGTAGAAATGGGATAATGTATCCATGGAATTTTTTGTTGGAATACCTAGTACTTCTCGAGGTAACAACGTGATTTGGGTTGTTGTTGGTCAGCTGACTAAATCTACACATTTTCTTTCTATTGTAGATACAATGTCTTTGGATCAGCTTTCTTGACTATACCTCAAAGATATTTTCAGGTTAAAAGGAGTTCTTCTTTACATTGTATCTGACCGGGATCCCAGTTTCACTTCTAACTTTTGGAAGGGGCTTTAGAAGTTGTTGGGAACAAAATTAAATTTTAGTACAAATTTTCATCATCAATCAGATGGGAAGTCAGAATAAACAATTCAGACTTTGTAGGATATGATTTGAGCTTGTTAAATGTACTACCAAGGAATTTGGGATCAACATCTTTCTTTAGTTGAGTTTTCTTATAATAACAGTTTTCATTCCAGTATACAGATGACATTTTTTTAGACATTGTATGGGAAGCCTAGTCAGACCCTAGTGTTTTGGGATGAAGTCGGTGAAAGAATGTTTATGGGGCCAAAATTAGTAGCGGAAGTGGCTAAGAAAGTGAAGATGATCTAGCAGCACATGAGGATAGCTTAGAGCAGACAGAAATGTTATGTAGATAACAAAAGGAATGACTTTTCTTTCGAGGTAGGTGACTATGTTTTCCTTAAAATCTATCCTTGGAAAAGTGTGATGTGTTTTGGTAAGAAAGGGAAAATAAGTCTGTGATTCATTGGTTCTATTGAAATCCTAGAGAAATTAGGACTAGTTGCATACTGAGTATCTTAGCCTCCGAGTTTATCTCAGGTACACAATGTTTTTCATGTTTCGATGTTGAGGAAGTATGTGCCAAATTCAACTAATGTTTTGATCCTAGAAGCAGTTTAGCGAGAGGAGAACCTTTCTTATGAAGAGAAACCAGTTCAAATTCTTGATTGAAGGAAAAAAGTATTGTGAAATAAGGTAACCCATCAGGTAAATGTTTTTTGGAGAAACCACATGGTTGAAGAAGCAACATGGGAGTCTGAAAATGCTATAAGGGAAAGGTACCATCACTTATTTAATAACTAAACAAAATTATGAGGACTCAATTTCCAAAAGGTTGAGATAATGTAAAATACCATGTTTTTAAAAATAAATTGAAATTCACAAAACTTTTTTTGAAGTAGATATTTATAACTATCCTTTAAAAATAGTTTTTCCACTTCTATGTTTTGAATTTCGAAAAACGGTCATCTGTAATTGTGTTCAGTATGTTTTTTGGAGTCTAATGGAACCAACTTAGTTTTTGGTGAATAGTAACATACCCTTATGAATAGTAATATGAATAGTAATATGACCCTAATGAATAGTAAATTGTATTATTATTTTATTTTATTAATTATTTAAGATAATTAAATCTTGGTTAATTTTTCAATGTGATATAAAAGCAGTTATAGTTTTAAAAATTTTCTGAGTAAATTTTGTTTTTATTTAAAAATAAAATTAATAATATATAGAAAATTATTTTCAAAAAATGGAGTTCATTGTGGAATTATACACATTGAGAAACGGTTAGGGTGAATTTTTGGGAATTTTTTGAAATTCTATAATTTTTTAGGAATAGTAAAATACGATAAAATATGATAAATGATAAATACTTGATTTACTACATCATAGGTGATGGAAGGATGATGTAAGACCCCTTGGTTTGAACTCACATGACATTATTACTATTTTGGGTCACATTAATTAAGACTATTCATAGTCTTGAGCAAAAATATTATAATAATGATTAAAATAATGTAAAATACCTCCGCTCCTCCACTATAAATACCACCCTCATTCACCTCTTCCTCACAAACCTCTCAAGACTTGATAATTACCTAAGTTCTGAACAATAATCCCCCCAAGTCTCTTCCCCACGTCCTAGAGCTACTGGTCTCACCAAAAATCCAAAATCAAAGGCCTTAAGAGGGATCCCAAGGAGAAGAGATTAAGAGGTAAACATCCTCTTTTGTTTTCTTTCTTTTCTTTCATTTTATTTTATATTATTCTTCATTCCTCACTTACCCTTATCCAAGAGACATGAATGATCCAGTATGTTAAATATTATGGATTTCATTATGTTTATGTAATACTCACCATTATATTTCTTCTCCTCTCCCACTTATTCAAGAAATCAAAACACCGTCCGTGATGTGTTGAATTACTGATATCGTGGATGATGTGATTTAAATTTATTTTAATTACTTAAAGGCTGGTCATGAAACAATTTTTATGGTTGAACTAGATTATAATTTATGTATTAAATCTTATATAAAGTTCTGTAATCATTTTATACACATGTTATTGATTTATAAAACAAATGAGTTCATTACGATCGAAGAATCGCCAAAATGACCTAAACAAATATCAATAATGTTTTAACATATGAATCATCCTCATATAAAAATTCAAATTGATAAATGGTATAATTTATGGTTTTGTTAATATTTAAATACCACTCCATGCCAATTATAGAGTTTCACTTCCAATCGAAAAAATATCCATCATGAACCGATCATGGAAAACATGTAATGAAAACACCCAAAACAATGGAAGGAACAAAATACTAATAATTGAAGGGTGAAATGATGTCACGAAATGATCATATAATGTGTTATAAACATGAATATGTTTCTATAATATAGTAATAACACTCTTTTAACCATTATACATGTATTTTAAATGAGTTTAAAGTAAGGCAATCCCAAGGTCTGGGAATTCTTAACCTGATTTCCATTCTTTGTGTTAACATTCTACTTCATTATTTATGTGGTATTAAAATTTTTTTTGAGATGAATTTTTGTTATTTTATGTTTAATTATGTTTATTTATAGTTTTTATATATATATTAAATCTACCTTATTAAGTATCACTTCAATTATATGATTTTTAAGGGGTTTTATTTTAAAATCCTTTTTTAAAATTCTGTTTTACAAAACTCAAAAGCAATGTTTTTATGCAATTTTTCATGTTGTATGATTATGTTATGGTTTTTGGGAATTGTTTATGATTAAGGGTGGGACCTATATCTCCCTTAAATTCATTGGGTATGAGTAAGTTAGAGGTTTGGCGTATGGTTACTCGAAGTGTAACTGAGATGGTTACACAAATTGTAAGGTAGCCGTGAGCGTTACAAATTATAAGGTAGATGAGAGGGTTACAAGAATATTTAATTAATTCCCCAAGATAATTTTATGGTTTTATTTATTTTCTTATATAATTTGGGAATCTTGTGGAAGTCTCAAGTTTCACAAAGTAAGTATATATGGGTGATAAGTGTGTATTTTTAAAATGATTTCATACGTTACAAGTATTCATGGACTAATGTGTTCTTTCCTTCTTTTTATATCCCTTTCTAAGATTTTTGTGCTCATCCCAAGTTTTAAAATTATTTTCACAAGTTATAAGGATGTGTAAGATAAAAAAGAAATCCAAGTTAAATTTTTGAAGAATTTCCAAAGAAATCATGTTTTATTTGAAAAGTTGTATATTTTAGAAGAAAGGAATACTGTTTTTATGGTATCCAATATGTATTAATGTTTAATGTTATGACTGTATTATGTCCAATTATCTAAATATATAAACTTGAAAAGATCCACAATGTGAAAGGAAGTTATTTCTTGACTAAATTCATGGTTAAGTAATGTAACAAGGCCGTGTCCTTATAATTGGTATCAAAGGATGGTTTAGATAAATTTAGGGGTTAAGGTGATGTTAATAGAATAACATAAATGATTTTTACTCTATGATTAATTTGAAATGTTATAGCATTTAAATATTACCCATTGATCACCAATGATTTCATTCACGAACCAAATTATTGGGTCGAAAATCCAACAATATTATTTCTTAAGAGATAGAGATGAAAGGTAAACCTATTACCTAAAATATATATGAATATTAAAATTAAATGAATATTAAAATTAAATGAATATTTATTATTTATATTATAAAAGTAGTGGTTCTACCTTTGATTTCAACTAAGTAGGAAAATCATTGTTATGAAAATTTTCTCTCCTTCTCAAAGGTAACTAATAATTAATTCTACTTATAATTTATTTATGTTCTATATATAAAAAAGATAGTAAAATTCTATGATATATATACAACTACATAGTGTAAGATAATATATACAAGTTCAAATTACTTACTTGATGTAGTCATAAAAAAATCACAGTTAAACATGGTCATGTGTTGTACCATCTCATTCTCCTCATGGCCTAATATATATAATGTAAATAATTTAAGAATTCCCCCTATTTGGGTAAGTGATGTAATAGTGGTTTCAATTTTATCATACTTCCCATATTTATTTCTCAATGTTTAGTTATATCACTTGATCACATCAACTAAATACATTATACAAAAATCCATGCATTACCTATCCAAATAACCTTTCATAATGGAACATTCATGATGATTCTTATTATCAATATTAGACTTCATTTTATACATATTTCTTTCAATTGGATACATCAAATGAAAAGATATGAGTCCCCCAAGAATTATTTTATATAGAAGATGGATAGTTAGATAGAACATGAAAACAAAAAAATATAGAGGAAAACTTTTCTCTAAATCCCACAAAAATAATTATTCCACTTCATGAATTTTTATCAAGAAATACTTGGAAACCTTTTATCATAAGGATCTCTATAAAATGGAACAATTGAATCACTATCACCCTTAAATTTTTGTACACTAAAGAAAAAATTGTTATAGGAATCAATTCCTAATGAAGGATATGATAGTAATGAGTTTTCAAATATTTTAGTTTCCCCTCTCTTCTACTGAATAGTTTTGTTATGTTTCATGGATATCCATCAAGAACCTTGATGGTATCTAGTAATTATAGAAATTTATTTTTATTTGAAGGTTTAATCAAATAAAAAGTACGGGGAACTTTATAGTTATTTTCACTGATACACAAAGGATACATTTCAAGTTTGATACTATTGGGAAAGAATCCCTCAAGGCATCATTGAAGCATTTTTGAGGTGATTGTGTCTGTTGACAAAGTGGACATCTGAGTGGTGATGGTTGAAAAAGCAAAACAATGACATACAAATTTGTTGACAAAGAGGATATCATGATGGAATTTTGAGTTCAAGAGATGAGGTCAACAATCCATGTTTGATTCAAGAACGTCGATAAAAGGAATGGATGATCTGGAGGCGGTACAAAAGAACAGATACAAGGTGGCACCGTTTTCCAGTGTTTTCCAAATTTTTGGGCCTGAAAATCAACAAATGAAGAAAAGTGTTTTTGGCAAAGGGACTTGCGCGCTGAGGACTTGGAGTATAGTAAACTTGCGCGCCATATGTTTTTCAAGATCAGAAGATCAAAATATGGATAAGGAAATAGGTTCACGTAAGTTTGGGATTTGGTCGCGCAAGTGTCTAAAAGGACAGAAGACTTGCACGCCGAGACTGGGTCGCGTAGGTGACTTGCACGCCGTCGCGCAGGGTGGTCAATTTTCCTATAAATACTAGACCACCCCTCTTCATTCTTCACCAGAGTTCAACACTTTTAGAAATCAGAGCTCCCGTCACGCAGGTGTGGTGGTCGCGCAAGTGGTGTGTGTGGTCGCGCAGGTGGGACTTGCGCGCCAGGGTGATAGTTGTGTGCCAGTGTTTGAAGCTGCACGCCCGTGTGGAGTTGTGTGCCAATATTGGATTGGGCATAAAAGGAAGTGAGTCACGCAGGTTTGGAGTTGAGGAAGCTTGAGTCGCGCAAGTTTCTGAGGAGGAATTGCGCACCCGTTGTGACTTGCGTGCCGATACTTGCATGCCAAGGTAGACTTGCGTGCCAAGTAAGGTTTATTTCCAGCAGTGTTTTTCGGGCTGCGTGGAAGCTGGAGGTTTTCCCGATACCTTCGGTGCAAAGAGATATTCATCTACAGGTGAAAGTTGTACTTCAATAGAGCATCTACTTAAATAGGAAGATGCATTCTTTCATGCAAATGAAGAGACCTACAGGTCTATAAACTGTCAGTGGATTCCATCCAAGAGCAGTGAGAAAAGGAAGAGAAAGAAGGTGATCCTCTCCACCGACAGTGAGCCAGAGAGAGAGACACAGGGAGTGACCCTTGGGAAGCAATGAGCTGACCCTAAACATTGTAAAGACAGTGAGCCTGGGCATAAAAGTGATCTAGCCCGAACTTTGTATCCACATCTAGTGAAGAATAGTGGAATTTGGTACGACCAGCAACTTGTCGGCGTATGCTCCTCGGACGTAGCCCAATGAGGGTGAACCAAGTAAAAATCTCTGTGTATGCCTATTTGCTTCCCTGCATTGCATTCAAAGCGTCATCATTAGATAAAGAAGTAAAGAAGTGATCATAGTTTACATACAAGAGAAAACAAAGTGACCCTTGTAATAAAGAGGTCAAGATCCAGTGGGGTATGAAGAACTTTGAAAAAGAATATCCATACCCTGATTCACCCCCCCTCTCAGGGTATATAGGCCCCTATTGGTCCTAACAGATACCCTAATCTATCAAGTCATGCTGAGATCATAAATCATATTTGGTCTTCCCCTTGAACTTTTGAAGGATTTATAGAAACATTTCAAATATATTTTTCTCAATTTTCGTTAAATATAAACAATGACATAAAATATCAGTTAACCAATAAGGAAAACCAAATATGATACTTTTATTCATTCAATTATAATTAGAATCATAATAAAAATTCATCATCTTTATAGATTTCATTTTACATTTTCCAAATAAAAAACTTACATCTTGTAATTAATTTAGTACATTATTTCCAAATATAAACTGAGGTGTATCCTAAATATCAATGATATTGTAAAACCATTGATGTTGTTTTCTATATGTATGATCCATTGGAAAGAATTATCAATGATCCATGAAACTAAAAATAAAATGATATTTAACCCTCTTGGATGATGTATTATTTATAAGAACATGACAAGATGGTTTAACCTTCATAATCCAACTAGAAATCCATTCATAAGTATGAAAAAAATTTATTGTTCACATAAACACATCACATATATGAAATATGTATTTTTAAGAAGCATTATATATGAATCACCAAAATTTCAAAGCTGCTTTAAATATTTTATTAAAAGTATCAAGTACACATCTATATAATTTTTAGGATCATAAAATATAAATATAAATAAACTCAAGGAAGAAATTTTTTTTATACACATTAATGGAGGAAGATTGAAAATGTGAATGAAAATTGGACACATGCCAGGGGGAGTAATAATCTGATGAAATAGATTAAAATAATCATATGATAAACCCAAACAGACATTAGGAACCTAAAAAAATAGGATAGAATGAATCAAATTTCTATTATTCTAATCCATATATTTTATGAACCAATCATCATTATCCTTAATTCTCTCATCATTATTCCATCAAATATTTTTTGATATTTCCCCAAACATGAAAATATTTTAAATCCTATGAATCAATGGAAAATACTATATTACTTTCTATGGAACATGATATGTTGTTCCATATACATTTGGATTCCATATAGTTGTAACAAATTCTTTATAATCATTTATTCCTATAGTTTCCTCAAAAAATAAGCTACAAAATTTTGGGAAAGAATGAATTTTATTAGTTGAAAATACAAGCTGGTCAATTGACTTCTATGAAATATAAATATTTAATAGAATATATGAATCATCAAGTAGAAATTCCTTTAAAAATATAATAAGACAATTGATTCAAGTATCATAAAAAACATAAATTGTTTTCACATGATAGAGTCACATTAAAAATTCAAGCCTTTTTATTTTATCACATGCGAGATATAAAGGATTACTTGCATCATACACCAATTTTTCACTCTCTCAACATCACTATTTTCATTATTTACATCATGTGTACTCATAAAATTATAGTATTGTGTTGGATTATTTAATTTATCATGGTGATTTTTAGAAAAAATCTAATCAAATATCAAATTATCCATTTCACTTATTTTATTTTGATCCCGAACAGTACATGATTTCTTTTTTCTTTCCATTGTGATACTGGACATAATAATTTATTTGAAAACCAAAATTTTTTATATGGAATATAACTTCTTCTTAACATAACCAAGGTCTTCTGACATAATCATAACATGGGAAGTGTATAAGTCCTCTATTAAAAACATTGTGAAATGAAAATTCAAAAAAAATCTAACTTATTTTGAATCTCAGTTGAGATTCAATTTGCATCATACATAAAACTTATATCCATTATATATATATATATATATAAATCCACATAGTATACTATAATTACAAAATTTATGGTAGTCATGAATCTTTTGAATACATATTAAAGTTTATGGGAATAACTAAAGTGATCATGCTCATGCCCAACAATGGATTTTCATAAACTCTTTTAGATTTATCCTTATAAATAGATGAAATAGAAACTCAAGAATACATGATATATGATCATAAAATATTATTTATAATTAATTTTAGTCTATATTTATAATCATAACTTATTGGAATTATTTATTCATTGTTGATTTGTTTGAAACCTCTTATTGTTTTATCAATTAAAACAAGGATAGATTCCCTCTAGAGGTGATACAAACATACTCTACAAACCTCTGATCATCATCTTAGAATTATACAAGTGATAAAATAGATGTTATAATGATGGTTTTTATTACTTTTTATCACAATATATTCCTTCAAGGCGAGATGGAATCACTTTGATAGAGGAGGAGAATTTATTTCTATTCTTGAGTGTTCTAGGAGGAGATCTCTCTTAGTAGTGAGAGGATTATCTCTAGAATTCATTGTACAAAAAAATTATAATGGCTCTTATTGGGTTAGATAATGACATAACTAGTTATTTATACACCCAAGGTTAGATAATAAATAACTGCACAAAGTTCCTTATTATTATCTTAATCCCTAGTGAAATCCATGTCTAAATAATAATAATAGTAATATAATTTACTTAATATCTGCTAAAATCATAAATAAATAAATATTATTTCTAGAATAAATAAATGAGAAATTATTAAAGTTATATTTAATATATAATTTCTCATCTAACAATAAACTAAGCTTGTTATTCCTCCTTGTTATTTATCAAACCTTGAATAATGAGTATTTATTTAAATAATTAAATATCACAGAATTATTCTCAAATAAATAAATAAATATTATTTTCTCTAAAATGGAGAATAAATATTTATTAAATATTCAACTTGAATATATTCTCTCGAATAACTAGTGGATAAGTAATTTTGATCAACTAAAAATGAATAATTATTAAAACCCATACAAGAATAATATTTATTAAACATGTTAAATTCATATATAATTTAACTAATATTATAAATACTCTTAGTGCATGAACTCCAAGGCCCTTTTCTCAATGGAATTATAAATAACCACATAAAATCTAAGGAAAGAATATAAAAACATGCCAATGCACCCATAGAGAGAGGGATTATTTCCAAAATTAAAAAAAACATATATGAATGCACACTATGTAATATAATACATTTTTCTTTATATCTCTTATCAAGCTGGTTTTATACCAGTGTCATCAATCAATGTGCTCGATGTCTCTTTCATTGAATTTCTAGAAATTAGATTCCCAATAAAACCTCAATGGACATGGAATTAATCATGAAATTCCATTCCCATTAAAGGGACTCAAATATCAACCTTTTTTAAACAAAAAAAATGGAAAAATCATTTTTCTCATTATTTATTAATGTTGTATCAATCCTGATGTATCCAACATATCATACCTGACTACAAGCATATTCCATTATAATTTTATTCAATACATCTAATTAAATAACTCATGATATGAATATTTAATAATATTAAAGTCTAAAGACTATTACACACATCCAAAAAATAGGAAAATCGAATAAAATGTTTAAATTTGGATTTACTATTTGTGATTCAAGTTCTCACAACCTCATTATATTAGATATTACCAAGGAAAAACTTCATGATAAAAAGTCTCAATGCCTTATGAGCCTCCTAAACTTGATAACCTATATCATTTGTGTTCCATAAAATGATATCATTTGGACATAGAACACACACACACACACACACACACATATATATATTTAATAATACTATCATAGCTCTTCTAGGTTATCATCATAGTGGGGGACTGTTATGAGATTCCAGTGTGATAGGTATCCTTAAGATATCATCACATACAATTTCACATAGAAAAAAATTCATGATATGACAAGGACTTTATTAATATTCAAAACAAATGAATTAATGCAATAATAAATTATATTGATGTTTTATCCAGGGAATTAACTATAATAAAACACCACATTCACGAGAAATAATTACTTAAAACTCTTAGTATACTAACTCTCTTATGAATTACATACTTCTGATGAGATGAGGATTTAGTCAAGGGGTCTACCATGTTATCCTTCATAGAGAATCTACTCACCATGACCTCACCCCTTTGATAAAAATAAATCAATAGGTAATAATTATGAGGTATGTGCCTCATCCTTTGATGCAACCATAGATCCTTTTCAATAGCCACCATTATAGTATTATCGCAATATAACATTATAGGTTATTTAATTATGGGAAACATATCAAGATTTTGGAAAAAGTTTCATATCCAAACTACTTCCTTATCTATATAAGAAGCTACAATATACTCACATTATGATATAGAATTAATAAAAACTAGCTACTTTGAACTCTTGTAGATCACAAATCCTCCTTTAATACTAAATACATATACCAACTATGACTTCATATCATTCTAATATATTTAGAAATTGGCATCAGTATATCCCCTGATGACTAAATAATCATCTCCCCCATATACTAGAAATATATCCTTAGTATGACTATGATACTTAAAGATAACATTAAAAGAAGTCCAATGTTGTTTACCTATAACATCTTGATATCTTCCTACCATTCCTAAGGAATATGAAACATTAATCCTATTATATAACATGACATACATGATCGATCCTATCACATATTCATATGGGATCCTACTCATCCTCTCTCTCTCCTATTGTGTTTGGGGAAACATTTTCTTAGAGAGATGTATTCCATGTGACACTAAAACCAATCCTATCTTGGATTGTTCCAAACCAAATATCTTTAATATATAGTCAATGTATGTACCATGACTTAGTCCAAACTCCTAATTGGATATATAAAAAATTATCATAATCCTAAGGGTGTAGGATACTTCACCTAAGTCATTCATGAATAATAACTTGTGAGTACTTTACCAATTATAAGACTGGTATGTTGTTTACAGTAAGTATAATTTCATAAATATATAATACTATTATTATGGTTGAACTCCCATTAATTTTTTTTAAACATATGGATTACATTAATTATTTATGAAACTAAATTCTCTTATGGATTCATCAAACAAAATTTTTCATAACCTAGATGCTTGTTTCAATTTATTAATGGACCCCTGCAACTTACATACCTTATTGACCTTACCTAGAGTTGTAAAACTTTCTAGTTTTGTCAAAATCATATATTTCTGAAGGTTAATATTAAGGAAAGCTGTTGTGACATCCATATATAAAATCTCATAGTCATGGAAAGCGACTATGGAAGGCTTAATTTTGATGGATTAAAACATGAAAATGGGATAGAAGGTTTCATCATAGTTTAAACCCTTTAGAAACAATTCATTATTTATAGCACTCACTTTACCTTCCATGTACATTTTTTTCATAAATACCCATCTTTACCCACCAATATTTATATAAACTGAAGGATTGACCAGAACCCATACATGGTTTTGATACATAGAATCTATCTCAAAGTTCAGGTCTTCTTTCCATCTCAAATCTCATGAACTCTATACTACCACCTTATAGGAAATAATATCATTATTTTAAACCAATAATAAGTTACTATCCTTGGTGAATTGAAAAATATATATTTATAGTTTTATATCCTCTCTAGTGATCCTACATATAATTTGTGTCTCAAGAATAACCTATTCTACAGGAACCTATGGAATGCGTTCCTATACCAGCTCTTGTGTATCTTGAGCATAAAATCCATAAAAGTCAATATTTATCCCTCTATATATTTTAAATATATGCACCTCTCAAAAAATATTTCTTGTTGCACCATAATGAATTTCTTGTATGAAGAATCATATAGGTAATATCCCCTTGTTTCCTTTAGATATCCTTTAAAGATACACTTCATGCCCCAAGGTGCTACTTTGTTTACATATATGGACTTAAAAAATGATTTTTAACCCTATAAAAAGGTATATAACAAAAAAAGGTTACTTTCTATAGGATAATTCATATGGTATTCCATTTTTGGTATTAGTTTTCACTAATTTCAAATATGTATACAACCTGAAATGTATATCACTAAAAGGATAATGGAAGATATTCAAGATTCATCATCAAACTTACCATGTCAAGATAGGTATGGTTTCTCCTTTCACTAACACTATTCAATTATGGTTTATAATAAGAGTGAGTTGAGATAGAATCCAAAAATCCCATAAATAATCGATCAAATATTTGTTAAGATACCCACCAAATTAATTAGATCGAAACTTATTTGTCTTCTTACCAAGTTTATTATCTCTTTCATTCTTGATTTATTTGGATTTATCAAAGGATTTGAACTTATAATTCATTAAATATAAAATTATATATCTACTTGATTCATCAGTAAAAGTGACAAAATAATAATAACCACCTTTATCTTCTACTAGAAAAGGTCTACACATATTGATAGAGCTATCTTGATATATCCTTTTCAATCTCTTCAAATTTACATATCCAAAGAGGTGATTCCACAACTTGATGTGATATGAGTCATGTGAATATGATTCATTATCAATTTACAATACTAGGTTTTTATAATATAATACATAAAGAACATTATTTAAATTTACTATATGATAACATATTTTTTCATTGTAAAATAAACAACTTTTATTTACAAACTTGAAAATAAGACCATCTTCATATAGGAAGGATACATAAATTATCTTTTTGGTAACTTTAGGTACATAAATAAAATATTTTAAAATCAATATCATTCATGTTGGAAATAGAATTTTGTAGTATTATATAAACAATTCATCAAGTTGTGTTCCTTTGGATACACAAATATCCACCTATCCTATAAGAATATTCTAAAATATACATGGTTCCTATATTTATATACACATGTGAGCTCCAAAATCTATATATAATACCCAATTAATATACATGTAAATATTTCAATCAATAAATAATGCACTTGAATCTTACACTTTCTTCTTTAACTGGGTGAAATTCTTCTTCACATGGCCTATATTTCCACATAAAAAACATACTACTTCTTTTTTACTCTGTTTTCATTTTATTTTCCTTTTCTTGGATGGGTGGTTCTTAGAAGTTACTGGGGGATATTTTCCTTATTTGTCCTTTTTAACCATAAGGACTATAGGTTTTTCATACCTCATGTACATATCAACTTGGATAATCAATGTAAGGACTTATGGGAGATACTTCTCACTATTTCTCATAATATAATTAAATTTGAATCTGTAGAAGATATTAGGTGGTGAGAATTGAATGATATTTGTGTGAAACTCATCAAGGATATTGAATAACAAGATATATAAGTGCTATATGAAGATAATTATCTTGACTATATGATGCCCAACTAGTTCCAGATATCAAATATTTAATACGAAGAGTGAATTAGAGATCTTATATATCTCTTGTCTCACCTTCTCCTAATAAATATCATGAAGGTGAGACATTATTCTATACACATCAATTTCATCATGTTTCTTTAAAATACCATAGGACATGTATGATAGCCCAAAAAATTTGAAATTGGTGTCATCATACAAATGTTTCTTATAGAGAGAAAGTTTCTCCTCACTAGCCTATTGACCAGGCTCTTTAGGAATATGGGTTTCCAACCTGTATAATTTCCAGTCATGAAATAATATAATGTTAAAGAATCTATACCATTCCTAAAAATTCAAGTTAGTGATAAATTTATCCTTCTCTAATATAGATTGTAGTGATAAAGTAAAATTCACATGCATTTACATTTCTATATTAAAAAGATAATATTTTAGCACTTTATTTAGATTAAAAAATTAGATAATAAAAATTTAATATATTAATCTCCCACTATTTTATCGAAACTAAATAACCCCACCATTAGTTTCAGAATATCCCATCACATGGATATTATGGTGTCAATAATTCATATATCCTCTCTCATAACCCAAATGAAGGCTTGGAAAGCTATTTTAAGTTATTTTGGTAGGTGTAACTTTCCAAATGCATTAACTCTCATCTCCTTGACCTTTTGAGTGGAATCCACAATCCTGGAATCATGAGCGTAGATTTCCTCAACATTGCCTACTATTTTCACTAAGTCTTGTGGAGGTGTTCAACCCTTAAGTTAAAATAGGTTAATTCATCCCAAAACTGAAATGATATATTCTTTAATAATTTAAATTACCATAATGGATATTGATCAAGAAATTTGAACTATAGTTCTATTTCAACCCAAGTAGTGGAAGACATTTCTTACTTAATATTTTCTTTAAGGTATTTTTATCTTTATTTGTAACTTTACCATCTTATCTTATTATATGACTAATTATATTAAGTTCATTTTAATTATGTGATAAACCGTATTTAGATATAATTTATTCATAGTCTAAATTAATTTAATTCTTTCTTTCATGATTGTTAATTCATTTATTAAGTGATAGTGATAAAGCATCAAAAAATAATTAACCATGAATCTTACAGAAGTAAAATAATAAATATGGCATGATCATGAGATTATTTAATGGTTAGTTTATCAAAATAATTATAAACTAACCATTTACCTAGGGAAAATATTCTTAAACCATAGATAGGTTTGATCTAAAACATTCCACCTATATTCCAATATAACTCATGAGTTTTTTTCATCTTAGATTTGAACTTGAATTGCCTCCACTTGCTCAGGATATTCATATATTACATAAGATTTTACTTTGACATAGGTGTGGGGAACAAAATGATTGTTTATAAGGTTTATATAAAATAAACCACAGGTATGAAGGATATTACATAATAGAGGAGGTAATGATACACATGACAACATTTTAATTTAATAAAAAAATTATTACAAAACCCATCTAGTAATAATTAAATTAAAAGAAACCAAGAACTTACATTGATCAGTCTAAGACCATGATCATCCACACATACAACAAATGAATATTTGTACACATTCTAGAATTCACTTAAATTCATTATTTTATTAGGATAAAGTGACCTCAAAATAATTCAATTAATTAATTAATTAATTAATTTTACCTTTTTTGAATAGTCTTGGAAATTCCATCATTTTAAGTTAAAAAAATTTAAAAAATTAAATTTATTTAAAATGAAATAATTACACGGTGTGTACTTGGAGGCAACACGACACATAACTAACATCATTGTCTTCTATCATGTATTAAATGCTCAGATGGCCTATCATCGCATATGCAAAGTCTTGTGTTTAAGAAGGGTGAAATTATATATGTTTTAACATCGCATAATAAATGTAATATTTATGAAAATTAGATAGGGTTAACCCATGCGGTGTGTTCCACTTTAAATTTTTATAGTAAATAAAACGACCATTATGGTGAATTAATTATGAGAAATAATTTGAGAATTTATATACTCCTAAGACCCTATTACATAGTAGCACACCAACTGTTAGCTATAATTTTTTAATGTTCCATTAACTATTTATTCACAAAAATTAATTTAGTTGATTATTGGGTGATTACACGATGTGTAAGAGTGAGTTACATTTCATGTATATCGCATTATGTGTATTTTTAGAACACACTCAAGGAGTTGGGCATTTATACCTTGAATTAAACAATTATTTACACAGTGTGTACATGGGCTATATGACATGAAATATCATTAATTATGGGTTGACTTAATTTAAGTATTTATACATCATGTGACACATACATTGAACATATTATTTTTGTGAAAATCAATGGGAAAACCGTTTAGGACTTCACAACATTTAAACTAGTCACACAACAAGTAATACCAAAATCCACGTAGCAGTATATTTGGTCAACACATAGTGTTTTTACTACTCTAAGTATCAATTTTCTATTTGGTGAGTCATGTATCCCACATCTCATCCAGATGCAATGAACCACATTACATAGAATGTACTTTTTAGTTACATGTTGTGTAACTTTTTCATTTGTCCAGAATCCTTAACACCTCCCAATGGAACCTCTAGTCAATCTTCATATGTTATTTATATATTATAGATCATATAATGGTGAACAAACATATAATAGTGAATTATGGATCTAAATAAAAAATTAATAGGAATTAAATACTAAAAAAATACATATCAATCGATGAACAAAAAGTAATTATAAATTATTATGTGGCTACTCTAATACCACTTGAAGGTTTCATGGTACAATGGAAGTGGTTAGGCCTATGACCAATAATGGGTTATCATTAATTTATTTGGATTTATCTTCATAACTAGATGAAATGGAAAACTTGGAATCCATGATACATGATAATCACATATAATTTATAATTAATATTATTCTAGATTAATAATTACCTCTCGTTGGAATTATTTATCCATTGATGGTTCTATTGACATATTTTGTTATGTCATCATTGAATTAGAGTAATAAAGGGTAGATTCCCACTAGCGTGATCCACATGTGCTTCGTGAACCTCCAATCATCATTGTAGAATTATTTAAGAGCTAACATGGATGTTATCAAGATTATGTAAATCACTATTGATCATAATATAATCCCTTTAGGTGAGAAGGAATCACTATGGTAATGGATGTGAATCATTCTCCATTCTTGAGATAATTCTAGGAGAATAGATATCTAAGATTATATCTATAATTCATTGTGTGCAACAATTATAATAGCTTAATTTGGGTTAGAGAATGACATAACCAGGTATTTATATATACAGGGTTAGAGAATAAATAATTTCACATACAAACTTATTATTCTGTCAATACCTAGTGGACACATGTCTAAATAATAATAATATTATTATTTACTTGAATTTTGCTAAACTAACATAAATAAATATTATTTATTTAATAAATAAATTAACATTTATTCAAATAATATTTATTATATCATTTAACACAAGACCATTAACTTGGCCATTAATCCCTCCTCAGTATTTATCAATACTTTAATAACGAATATTTATTTAAATAAATAAACACCACGATATTATTCACTAATAAGTAGATAAATATTATATTCACTAATATATAGAATAAAAATTTATTAAATATTCAACTCATATATATTCTCTGGAATAATTGGTGATTGAATATTTATGATCAACCAAACATGAATAATTTTTAAATAACATATATGAATAATATATATTCAACATGTTAAATACATATATAGTTTAATTGAGGTTATGAATACACTAAGTGTGTGACCCTCTAGGATGATTTCTTAGTGGAATTAGGTAGAACTACCTAAAGTACAAGGTAAACATCTAGAATTGTGTTAAGGAACACATAGAGAGAGGTGTTATCATCACAATGGAAAAAACATCATATAAATAGACACTATATAATATAATATCTTTTCCTTGTTATCTCAAATTTATCAGGTTTCATACTAGTGTCATCAACCTATGTTCTCAATGTATCATTCTATGAATTTCCAGAAATAAACTCACTAATAAAATCACTATGTCCATAGAAATAATCAGGAAATTACATTTCAAACAAAGGGCCTAAGATATCAACTTCTATTAAAGAACATAAGGTAAAAATAATTTCTCATGTTATTCATTAATTCAATATCAATCAAGATGTACCCAACTTATCCCACCTCATTGCTAGAATATATCATCATAGATTTATTTAATACATAATAGAATATGACTCATTATATGAATTGATAATAATATTTAAGTATAAGGATTATTACACATGTATAAAGATAGAAACATCTAATGGAATGTATAAATATAGATTTCTTACTCGTGTGTCAAGTTCAAATAACCCTCTTATCTTAGATATTGCTAAGGAAAAACATTGGGAGAATAAGTCTCATTGTCTTATGATCCTCCCATCCCAATTAATTTATATAATTTATGTCCCATAAAATGATATCATACATCCATAAAACATAAATATATTTAATAATATTATGAAATAATTTTTCGGTTCTCATCATAGGAGAGAACATCCATGAAATTTTAGTGTGATAGGTATCATCATGATATTATAACATACAATTTCACATAAAAGAATAATCATGATGTGATAAAGACATTATTAATATTAAAAAAACATGAATATAAGTAATAATAAAGTATATAGAAGCTGGATCTAGGGAACAAAATCCTACTCATATTCTTATAAAAAAATAATTCCATAACTAAATACTTATGTTTATAACATGGATAAAAAATTTTAAAGAAGAAAATTATCTCACTGAACATGAAAATGTATTTTTATTGGGAAAAAAAATTCATAATACCAACATGAAATAATTCAATATCACATGTCTATAGAGAATATCCAATAACATAATCCAAACACCAGTTTTAATATGAAATATATCAAATCATACTGGTAGATAGCCAACAAAAGCATAAGAGATAAGAGATTCTATAATTTATTCATACTAGTAGTGACCCAAAAAATATATAATACATGTAATATACAGAAATTAATAAATACCATTCAATTAGGTTGAGGTAGTAAGTGACTGTGAATATCCCAAGTGAAAAATTATTTTTTAATAAGAAACACTTTCATTACGATAGAGATATCAATATGTGTTTGGAAGAGATGAGGAGTTTCTCATACATAAATAAGTAAATTAGTAAGGTAAGGTGATTATAGAGATACCTATCATTGAAGGGTTCTTAAAGGATATAATTACATGGATAAGGATGAAAAATATTAAACCAGTTGATTCTTATACTGAACTTCAAAGAATAAAATATCAAAAAGGAAATAGTGATTCAAGATGAATTATGAGATGAATAAATTTAGATGATTGGAAGGATATTCCTTAATGTTAAATAATTCAAGTGCTGATTTTATTGTGATATATGAACCAAAAAAGTTTTGATAAATAAATTATAGTGACTGGAAAAAAGGGACATTGAGGTTCATATTAAATTTGTATTAATGTTTTAAGGTGTTACAAAGTGATTTATTCTTGAGGTTATTTACTTAAATTAGAAAATAATTTTATTTTTTTATGATAAAAATTTCTATAGAAAAACATGGTAATCATGGTGCATGGGTGAAGAAGAGACTATGCATGGGAATTCCCAGTTCTAGGAAAGAGTTCATGGTGAAGTGTTCTTAGTATACACATGTGTGGGTTAGTATGGTTTGATGTGGGAGATCACCAAATCTAACTAGACTTCATTGGTGGTCCATGGAAGTAATATGGATAATAAAGTGAAGCACATTCCAAGTTTTTCTTCAATGTGGGACTCATGTTATGTTCTCACTATTCATCATTATTTAAAAATACCTACATATGCAAGTATAAATTTATTAAACATCACTAGGGCATCATATTTTACCATAGGACAGTTAGGTTTTCTACATGTGGGATTTTCCTATTATGCATTCCATGATCAATATGTCACCTTGATAGTTTTGTGAATTATCATGAGGGACAGATGCTAAATAATGTTAGACCGAGATCTTGTATGTGTTCTTCCATGAAATAAATTCTTTGTGATAGAGTTTTAGAGGATGTATGAAAGACTTACACAATTAAACAGAAGAGAGTGTCTCTATGAATATGATACATTCACATAGATTTACTTGTATGTATGAGTGTATCCTACTAAAAAAAATAAAATTTATGATACTTCTTTCATTTGTGAAATAATAACACCATAATTTTAAGAACCTAAAAATCATGTATATGAAAATCTGAAACCATTATTTTTGATGTCATAATAGAATGAATGGATCACTATTATTATTGGATTATCTAAGTTGATAAAATAATTTATAAATAATGAGACTAAGATGAGGAAAAGTGAGAAACACCATGAGAGTCTTATGAGATTGTCTTGTTTCTGTAAAATAAATTGTACAACGATTTGTGTGAATGAGAGAGTTGATGATCTTGTTTAATCTACATGAAGGAGAATAAGAAGTACCCACATACATATAATAACATGAAGAAGAAGAATCCACAAATTTTTTATCTTTTGTGAAGTATAAGTAGAAGACCTCACAGACCCATAATTACATGAAGCAGAATAAAATGAGATTTTAAACTTATAGTTACATGAAATAATAAATATATTTGTAACGCCATGACCCCAGTTAGCCAGAGTTGGTGTATTATTACATAACATTTGCACAATCACAAAAGATCAAGTCTTGAAAGAATGACTAGTTTAGTAGCCTTGGAATCACTAGACACATTCATAATGTTTACATTACATCGTAAAGTGAAAAACTACAACAACATATTCTCTCCAAATACCACAATCATATCCCCTCATACTATCCCAGCAGGTCATTCATAAAATACTTATTCACATCTTGGAAAAAATAAAACATAGAAACGGGTGAGCTCTGATGCCCAGAAAGGATAACAATATAGCGGAAAATTTCATAAATAAGCATAAACATTTAAGGCAATGTATAACTAAAACAAAAGCTGTTTAAAATCAAACTTCAGCATAATATGGAAAAGATAAAATGAAATAATTCCATTTAATTATTCACATGGATATTTTAATAGTTGAATAATCACATGCAATATCAATAACCACTTTCATAATGATGGAATGCATAATTCCAAACTATCATAACCACATAGTCAAGGCCTTGTTCCAAGACTACAAAAAAGAATTTTTCAAGGCCTTGTTCCAAGACACTAGTTTGTCTCATGAGACCTACTGATGCATCAAGGAACTATAGCAGGCTCCACCCATCACTTACGAACTCCAATACATTCCTCATATGAACAGGTTTAAACATAACATAAACATTCGTATTAAAACTAACATACGAAATGTCAATAATTTCTCCATAAAGCATGAATGGTATAAAAATAACACATCTATAGTCAAACATATCACAAAACCTTCAATACAATATGGAAGTTTTGTATCATAATAAATCAACTTCAAATAAGCTTAAAATCCATCAAAGTATGTTGAAATAGATGAAATAAAAACTATTTGAGAGAAATATCTCTTTTTTTAAAATCATTGAAAAGTCACACATTTATAAAGTAAGTAATTTAAAAGAGATTTTTGAATCAAAGTGTCCCATAACACTTTGAAACTTTTGAAAAGAAATAAAATTTCAAAACATTCATGTCCATATAAATAAATCCTTAAAATCATTTTGAAAACATGGACATTAATTAAAAATATTTAGAAAGATAAATCTTTAAAACATTTAAAATTCTGATCTTGATAAAGAGCACCTTTCACAAATTATTAAATTATTCATTTTGAAATCATTTAAAGTCACATAATTATAAAATAAAACATTTAATTTCAAAATATTATTCTAAGATTGTATGGGAAGCTTCGAAGATTTTATAATGGTGGAAAATAGCCACACCCTCCGTATAAGTTAAAAAAAGACATTCTTACTATAATTATGTCGAAAAGGTTAAAAATAACTTGTTTAGAAAATGACAGAAAGATTCCTTTATAAACTTCTTATAAAAAGTAAAAAAAGGGTATAAATGAATTTAACCCATATTTTTTAAAATATTAAGAATGTTTTGAAATACATTTTTAAGAAACATGTATGTGGATGACAAAGAGGTCTTAGTAGATAATTACGTATAAACAACCTCGGATAATGAAGAGATTGTGAAATAAACCCTTACCTTGTAATTTTTCTTGGTAAAGGGTAGGTTAAACTCCCGTATAATAGTTAAATCATTTTTTTTAAATTATAAAAGAATCATATACATAAATATGATATCATATATGATCATGTAATATCGCTTTGTTAATAATATTTTAGTATTATCGTCGTTTCGGGTGTTCACTTACTCATTTTATTTTATATATTTTGTTACATAAGCCATGTTTTTTATCTATAGGTTGTATCGTATTCATATCCATAATGATATCAAGTCCTTAAACATTATTCTTAATCATCAAATGAAAATTAGTCTTGAATGGATACGATGAGGAATGAATCTCATCGTGTTCGTGGAGACGGTAGTCCGTACGTACGCACGAGCGACAATATCATTCATTTGATATTAAAATCATATATAATTGGATTTTATATCATATATAAAGAATCATTATAATTTTATATATATTATTTAATTCAATTACACATCATTATCATACCCATCCAAATAATAATGTTTTGAATAACAATTACACCATGATGTGGAGACGGTAAGCCGTACGTACGCACGTATACTGACATGTCATTCAAAGGATGGATAGAATACTGAATATGGTTATACCATATTTATAATAACATCACAGTATATAGAATATACTGGAGTTATTATTTTATAATGGAAATAACAAATAAAGAAGAAGTGGAAGAAGAAAGGAACTTGAAAGAGGGTGGTGAAAACATTACCTCTTCTTCGGGTTCTTCCTTTTGATTTGATCAAAAGGGCTCCTTAGGTTGGATTTCTGATCAAACTAAGGCCTATAGGTTTAATTGAGGGAATTTGAGATAATATTTTGGCAGGGGTTGGCCGATCCAAAAGGCTTTGAATGTGTGAATTAGAGAGAAGGGGGAGTGCCCTTTTATAAGAGGGGTGAGGGGAACCTTAGGAAGAACTTAAAATATTATTTTATAATAAATTAATATTCGGTTTATAATGGCTCCAAATTAATTTATTTCGAGGATAAGGTGGGGATGGGTCTAAATTCACTCAAACAATAGGTTTTATATAGGTTTGGGTCACTTTATTATCCTTATCTTTTAGTTTTGACTCTTAGTTAATTTGTTTGACATTTACCATGTCTCTTTGTATTTTTATATTATATAGATAATAAACTTAATATAAACTTCCAAGAGACACCCAAGTTGTCCATTAATAATACACCTATCACAATATAATTCATTTTTCCGAACCTTAGATTTTTAGAAATAGAATATCAATTAATAATATAATATTTGTTTTAAAAACTCTTTTATGTCAATTTTGACACTATTGGTTATTTTGTTTTTGATAAATTTATAACAGCATTATTACTTCGAAAAAAATTCATATAACCAATCCTAATATATCATATTAACCTATAAAAGTATTTTAATTCATAAAAAGTCTCAAATTGCATTTATTTGGGTATTTATAATATCAATTATCTTAATCTTTCATTAATACAGTAATTACTGCATCATCATTGTGTAATAAATAAATTAAATTATTTAATTTCTAAAAATTATAGATAAAATACCATTATGTAGGATATCTTTTTATCTTTCTAATGAATATTTATAATTGAATTTATCTTATGTATAACCCTAAATAAAAAAAGTTTTAGTTATTAAACTTTGATTTTAACTCTTTTAACTCTTCTTTGAATTAAAGAATACTAAATGTCCAAATCTAATCCAAGTGTACCAAAGAGGTTCATATTTTATTCCTAAGGTTTTTTTTTTCGAATTATACTTATCCAATAGAATTAGGACATGTTCTAGGGTAATAACAAAATCATTTTTACCCTTAATTACCCTATTTACATTTAACCGTGGAAAATAAAAGTAAAAAGTTACTATTCACCAAATTTTTTTTATATTATTGAACCACATTTTACTCCTTGATATTAACCGTGTCTCTCAGAATTTTGAAATTTCACTCACAGAAGCGGTAAAATTATGTTTTATGTGAATTTGCAAATTCTTCTTGGAGGTGGGTAAAAGACGATGAAAAGTTCAATAAAATTTTTATATATCTAAATTTATTATAAACTGACTCCAATTAATTAAATTGAAATTATATAGGTATTATGTATCTATTTTGACCTAAAATAAATTTAAATTAAATAAAAAATTTTTTATATAAAATTTCAGTTTTAAACTATAACTCAGTGTTTCCACTATTCATCAAAAATTGAAAGTTTTCAGAAAAATACCAAAAATTCACCCTAAGATAATTTCGATATTACAAATCCCAAAATGAAGTCCATTTTACGAAATTAAAAACATATAAGATTCATTTATTAATTTAAAATTAATTCCCATTGTCAAAACCAAAAGGCGTATTTTTAAGAAACAATATCTATTAAAAGATTGACACTTGTTTATGTCCAATCTAAAAGTGAAATTACTTAAAATGACCAGAATTGGATTAAATGGTAAAAATATAATATATTTATACTTCCAATCCATTAAAATGTATAATTTAAAACTATAAATTATTTAGATTAAAAAAGTTGTTTTCAGTTAAAATATAGTATTTTTCACTATTCACACAAATATGAAAGTTATCAAAAAAACACCAAAAATTTATTTAAACTAAATTCTTATGTCCCGATTCTAAAGAAGAAATTTATTTTGTCAAATTGAATATATAAAAGTTTCAAATATTGGATTTAAAAAGGGTTTACAATTAAAAGGCGGTAAAAGTGCATTTTTTGAAAAATACTTCTTTTATCTGAAAAAAATGAATTAGTTCTTACATTATTTCTAATAAACTCATAATATGGATTCTAAAATTATAAGGATTATATATAGTTAAAAATTTAGTTAATACTATTCATAACCGCTTTTGAACGGCTAGTTTGGTAAGTTGTGGTGCGCTTGAACTCGGTGTTGCGTGTAGTGCAAGTTATTGAATTACTTTGAAGAAATAACATAATATGAAATCTTGCGGTGTTACATTCTTACCTCCTTCAATAAATTGCGTCCTTGCAATTTTAAATTGTTCTTTGAAAATAAAAGGTTGAAAATAGAAAATACCTTTGTGGGGAAACCCACATCGGAAATTGGTTTAATAAAATTTAGTCTTAATAAGAGGAAAAAGGGAATGAAAAAGTCACCACCAAATTATGATCTCAATTAGGAGAACATTGGTGGCAATTAGAGACACATAATTAGAGGAAAAAACGTTAATATTTATAGGGTGTGATTGGGGTCATCAATCACAAACAATTGTAGAATTGTGTGCCTCAAAGCCACCAATCTACGATGATTTAAAATACCATCGGTTCAACAATACGTAAGGTATTAAGATAACACATTTTTGGTTTTAAGATGCATTACCTAAAGTTTAATAATTTATTTCTTCATAGAATAAGAGAAGAAAAAAATTTATACTTTTCAAGTAGAGTTCCATACTTTAACTAATCTCTACCACAAACTCATCTTTCACTCCAAAACATAATACAACTCAAAAATACTCTATTTATACTAATCCTATAGGGTTCCAAATATAATGAATTTATAATTCACATATCAGACCCTTTAAAAATGAAACTACATTATACCATCCAGGAACTTCATGTAGTCCAGTGGTAGGCAATAAATCCCAATCGCACTTATGGTTGTGGGTTCGATTCCCATAGCTTTGTCCGACGCGACGGGTTGTCACATGGTCTGTGTGTTGTCCTTTTATAAAAATACAAAAATAACCTTTCAAACTTAATCCATTTCAACCTTTAGACTTACCCAAAATACTAATATCCAAACTCACAATAAAAAAGTTATAAGGAAGTTAAACATAATGAAGATCCTTTTTTCCATGTAATAACATGTGAACACCTTCATCATGTATTATTTTAAAAAATGGTAACATCCTGAATTACCATAAAACCTTATTGATTATATTCATGCTCCCTTATTATTTATAGAATACTGGATATAATCCTTCTATCCAAAAAATGTTGTAAACTCCAATGATGAAAAATCATTAATCAGTTTCAAGGTAGTCAAGAATATCAAATATAATTTATTCAAATCAACCATCTCTTATTCCAAAATCACAAACTCATTATTGGGACCATACTAAGGATTA
Source organism: Viscum album (assembly GCA_963277665.1). Lineage (NCBI taxonomy): Eukaryota > Viridiplantae > Streptophyta > Magnoliopsida > Santalales > Viscaceae > Viscum > Viscum album. The sequence continues at coordinate 371,492,483 of OY728146.1, forward strand.
CCTTTCCTTCAACCATGTATTTTACCAAAAGTGTAGCTCACTATTAAGTCACTTTTCTTAGAACCATATAATCTCAAATCCTCAATAAAATAGTACTGTAGTATAATCCTTATTTATCTCCATAATTCATATAACCAGTATATTGTTGATACAACACTCAAATGAAATAATAATATAATAAAAACATAAGAACACTAGTCATTCTTCTTCATCTGAGGTAGTATCATAACTTGATTATTATCCAATAGCATCATTTGGGGCATACTCTGATGATTTGGACATTGGTTCACGTATTCTCTCAACTCCTTACAGATGAAGCATTGTACATTTGAAACCTTTTTCTTACCCTTGCAGTTACGTACTTGGCGTCCTTTTTCTCCACACTTATAACAAACTCCCATTCCCTTCAGGCAAGTTCCAGGGTGTTTCTTCCCACAGTTATCACATATGGGAAAATTATTCTTTTCCCTCTTCCCTTTATCTATCTTTCTCTCTTGCATCCTTTTCTTCTCTAGCTTGCCTTCAATGCCATAGGACTCAGAGAATTCTTTACTTATCTTATTAACACATGATACTATTTCTTCATATGTTGAGAATACATGAGAGACTATTTGCCTTCTTAATGTTGTCTTAATACCATGAAAGATACGATCCTTCTTACTCTTTGGATCATACGTATTGCTGGAGTTCACATTCCTTATACTGGGCGCCATTTCTAAACAATGGCATACACTAGGTCAGTTTATGAATTACAATGAATAATTCCAAACTTGTAAGATACCTAACATAAATTGAACATTTTATGGATATAATCTATAATCATAAAATTTTTTTCTTTGAGGAAGTATATACTCATAAACCCTTCATAATGGTTTGTAAAGAAAATGAGAATTATCCTAAGCATATCCCCCGGGAGTGTTGTAACCAAGAGTGCAACAAGGCCCATTTTTGTGCACCAGTTCCCGTTCAAGTCTAGATCGAAGCAGTGTTTTTGGGTTTTACCCCTAGGTACATCTGTGACAGAGCCGCCTCTACTTGCTCGTATCCAGAAAGAGATGTATTTCTTGGAAAACTCACAAAATCTTTACAATACCAAAATTCTAGGAAGCTCTTCTATACTAATCCTCAAATTCTATCTTAGGGCTATGTGCTCTAATTAGAGTTTATCTAAATCTAGCTTCCAAGGTTTGTACTAAACTTCCTCTGATACTAACTGTAATGCCCCGACCCTAGTTACCCATAGTCGGTGCATTATTACATAACATTGGCATGACCACAAAAGATCATGTCTCTAAAGACTGATTATTTTAGAAGCCTTGGAATCACTAGATACATTCATAATGTTTACATTACATTGTATAGTGAAAAACTACAACAATATCTTGTCTCCATAGACCACACTCATATCCCCTCATATTATCCCAGTAGGTCATTCATAAAATACTTCTTCCCATCCTGGGAAAAATAAAACATAGAAACGGGTGAGTTCTGATGCCCAGTAAGGATAACAATATAGCAAAAACATTCATAGATAAGCACAAACATTTAAGGTAATGTATAACTAAAACAAAAGCCTTTTAAACTTGAACTTTAACATAATATGGAAAAGATAAAATGAAATAATTCCATTTAATTGTTCACATGGATATTCTACTAGTTGAATAATCACATGAAATATCAATAACCACTTTCATAATGATGGAATGCATAATGCCAGACTATCATAACCACATAGTCAAGGCCTTGTGCCAAGACTACAAATAAGAATTTGTCAAGGCCTTGTACCAAGAAACTAGTTTGTCTCATGAGACCTACCGATGCATCAAGGAGCTATAGCAGACTCCCCCCATCACTTACTAAGTCCAATGCATTCCTTACATGAATAGGTTTAAACATAACATAAACATTCGTATTAAAACTAGTATAAAAAATGTCATGAATGGTATAAAAATAACACATCCATAGTCAAACATATCATAAAACCTTCAATAAAATATGGAAGTTTTGTATCATAATAAATCAACTTAAAATAAGCTTAAAATCTATCAAATTATGTTGACATAGATGAAATCAAAACTATTTGAGAGAAATATCTTTTTTTTTGAAATCATTGAAAAGTCATACATTTATAAAGGAAGTAATTTAAAAGAGATTTTTGAATCAAAGTGTCCCTTACGACTTTGAAACTTTTGAAAATAAATATCATTTCAAAACATTCATGTCCATATAAATAAATCATTAAAATCATTTTGAAAACATTGACATTAATTAAAAATATTTAGAAAGATAAATCTTTAAAACATTTAAAATTTTGATCTTGATAAAGAGTACCTTTCACAAATTCTTAAATTATTCATTTTGAAATCATTTAAATTCACATAATTATAAAATAAAACATTTACTTTCAAAATATTATTATAATATTGTAAGGGAAGCTTCAAAGCTTTTATAATGGCAGAAAATAGCCACACCCGCCATATAAGTTAAAAAAGACATTCTTACCATAATTCTGTTGAAAAGGTTAAAAAGGACTTGTTTGGAAAATGACAGAAAGATTCCTTTATAAACTTATTATAAAAAGTAAAACAAGGGTATAAATTAATTTAACCCATATTCTATAAAATAGTATGAATGTTTTGAAATACATTTTTAGGAAACATGGATGTGGATGATAAAGAGGTCCCAGTAGATAATTACATATAAACAACCTCTGATAATGAAGAGATTGTGAAATAAACCCTTACCTTGTACTCTTCCTTGGTCTAGGGTAGGTTAACCTCAAGTATAATAGTTAAATAATTGTTATTAAATTATAAAATAATCATATACATAAATATGATATCATATATGATCTTTTAATATTGCTTTGTTAATAATATTTTAGTATTATCGTCATTTCGGGTGTTCACTTACTCGTTTTCTTTTAAATGTTTTGTTACATAAGCTGTGTTTTTTATCTATAGGATGTATCTTATTCATATCCAGAATGATATCAAGTCCTTAAAAATTATTCTTAATCATCAAATGAAAATTATTCTTGAATGGATATGATGGGGATTGAATCTCATCATGTTCGTGGAGACGGTAGTCCGTATGTACGCACGAGCGACAATATCATTATTTTGATATTAAAATCATATATAATTGGATTTTATATCATATATAAAGAATAATTAAAATGTTATATTTATTAGTTACTGAAATTAAACATCATTATCATACCCATCGAAATAATAATGTTTTGAATAACAATTACACAACGACGTGGAGATAGTAAGCCGTATGTACGCACGTCTGGTGACATGCCATTCAATGGATGGATAGAATACTGAATATGGTTGTACCATATTTATAATAACATCACAGTATATAGAAGATACTGGAGTTATTATTTTAGAATGGAAATAACAAAGAAAGAAGAAGTGGAAGAAGAAAGGAACTTGAAAGAGGGTGGTGAAAACATTACCTCTTCTTCGGGTTCTTCCTTTTGATTTGATCAAAAGGGATATTTAGGTTGGATTTATGATCAAAATAAGGCCTCTAGGGTGCATTGAGGGAAGTTGAGAGAATATTTGGGCAGGGTTTGGCTGAGCCAAAAGGCTTTGAAGGTGTTAATTAGAGAGAAGGGGAGTTCCTTTTTATAAGAGGGGTGAGGAGAACCTTAGAAAAAACTTAAAATATTATTTTATAATAAATTAATATTCAGTTTATAATGGATCCAAATTGATTTATTTAGAGTAAAATGTGGGGATGGGTATAAATCCACTCAAAAAATAGGTTTTAGACAGGTTTGGGTCACTTTATTATCCTTATCTTTTAGTTTTAACTCATAGTTAATTAGTTTGACATTTACCATGTCTCTTTGTATTTTTATATTATATGGTTAGTAAACTTACTATAAACTTCCATGTAACCACAAAGTGGTCCATTAATGATACAAATATCATGATATAAGTCCTCTAGACAAACCTTATATTTTTTGGAATATAATATCAATTAATAATATAATATTTTTTTAAAAAACTCTTTTTTGTCAATTTTGACATTATTGGGTATTTTGTTTTTGATAAATTCATTACAACATTATTACTTCAAAAAAAATTCATATAACCAATCATAATACGTAATATTAACCTATAAAATTATTGTAATCCATAAAAAGTCTCAAATTACATTTATTTGCGTATTTATAATATCAATTATCTAAATCTTTCATTAATACGGTAATTACTGCATCATCATTGTGTCATAAATAAATTAAATTATTTAATGTCTAAAAATTATAAATAAAATACCATTATGTAGGAAATATTTTTATATTTCTATTGAATATTTATAATCGAATTTATCTTATGTATAACCCTATATTAAAAATGTTTTAGTTATTAAACTTTGATTTTAACTCTTTTTACTCTTCTTTGAATTAAATAATAATAAATGTCCAAATCTAATCCAAGTGGACCAAAGAGGTTCATATTTTATTCCTAAAGTTGTTTTTGGACGAATTATACTTATCTAATCGAATTAGGACATGTGTTAGGGTAATAATAAAATCATTTTTACCCTTAATTACCCTATTTACATTTAACAGTGGTAAATAAAAGTAAAAAGTTACTATTCACCAAAAAATTATTTTAAACTTAATGAACCACATTTTACTCCTTGATATTAACTGTGTCTCTCGGATTTTCTAAATTTCACTCACAGAAGTGGTAAAATTAAGTTTTATATGAATTTGAAAATTCTCCTAGGAGGTGGGTAAAAGACGGTGAAAAGTTCAATAAACTTTTTATATATCTAAAGTTATTATAAAATGAATCCAATTAATTACATTGAAATCATATAGGTATTATGTATCTATTTTGACCTAATATAAATTTAAATTAAATAAATAATTATTTAAATAAAATTTCGGTTTTAAACTATAACTAAGTGTTTTCACTATTCATCAAAAATTGAAATTTTTTAGAAAAATACCAAAAATTAACCCTAAGATAATTTAGATATTCCAAATCCAAAAATTAAGTCCATTTTACCAAATTAAAAACATAGAAGTTTCATTTATTAATTTAAAATTAGTTCCCGTTGTCAAAAACAAAAGGCGTATTTGTAAGAAACAATATCTATCAAAAGATTGACACTTGTTTATGTCCAATCTAAAAAAAACTTAAAATGACCAGCATTGGATTAAATGGTAAAAATATAATATATTTATACTTCCAAGCCATTAAAATGTATAATTTAACATTATAAATTATTTATATTAAAAAATTTGTTTTCAGTTAAAATATAGTATTTTTCACTATTCACCCAAATATGAAAGTTATCAGAAAAACACTAAAAAATTATTTAAACTAAATTATTATGTCCTGATTATAAATAAGAAATTTATTATGTCAAATTGAATATATAAAAGTTTCAAATATTGGATTTAAAAATGGTTCACCATTAAAAGGCGGTAAAAGTGAATTTTTTGAAAAATACTTCGTTTATCTGAACAAATTAATTAGTTCTTACATTATGTCTAAGAAACTCATAATATGAATTATAAAATTATAAGGATTTTATATAGTTCAAAATTTAGTTAATTCTATTCATAACCACTTTTGAACGGCTAGTTTGGTAAGTTGTGGTGCGCTTGAACTCGGTGTTGCATGTAGTGCAAGTTATTGAATTACTTTGAAGAAATAATGTACTATGAAATCATGGGGTGTTACAATATTGTAGTTATGGTAACTCACATACATATATTTGAGTGAATCTACTATAATAATACCATATAAAATATTTGTGAAAATTAAATGCAATACACTTATATGAAGTGAGATACCACAAACCATTTTTTCATGAAGAAATATTTTCAAAAATTTAGGAGTACATGAAGAGCATGCAATAAAATAATAATAAAAGAAGGTTGTACTAGGGTTTTCACAATATTCATGCATCATTCAATGGATCAACCTTGTATAAAGTATATCTGATGCTGTTGAGATGAAATTCCTAAATAAGTATAGTAAATCTTTATTAAATCATGAAAGTTAATTCTTGTGAGAAGAATATTTAAACAATCATAAGGAAGAATAAGGCTACAAATCTTTCATATTAGTAGGAGAATTGTGTGCCTTAATTTTGATAAATTGAGAGACAACCTAATTATTGAATATCATATGATGTTGTGGAGGAATGAGAAACATTAATTTGATTAATAACTATTGAATTTATTGAATAAATGTACACAATTGAACTAGTTAATCCAGTGAGATTGTGGAGGAAGATCTATATCAAGTGGTGTAGAAGAAACCAAGAGCTAAATATAATATTTATTATTTTGGTTCAAAAATCTTGTAGTGGGAAGTGGGACTCTAGAGTGGGAACATAGTGAGACTCATTTTTTATAGGACTAGGAAGGTCCTTGTTGTAACTATGTACATTTATAATGAAGAATATATGATTGAAGAATTTGACTGATCATAGTAAGGAGTAGGCTCTAACATCAAGTATGAACCTTATAAAATTGTTTGTTTCCTATGCTATTTATTTTCAGAAATAATTGGGCAAGGCTGTAGGACTTGTAACTAAGAGGACCTAAATCTTAACCTATCACAAAGTTTGAATTAAAAAAATAATTCATAAAAAGTGATCACTTATTCACCATCCATCCCTTTGTGATCTAACTACATCTGGGCACTTCAATTGGTATCAAAGAAAACCCAAGTTACCTATATCATATTTGAGTGTTAATAAGGATGTATAATCAAAATTTAGTCACTATAATGGGTTTCCCAACATTTTATGCAAAAAACTATCACAATTGAAAGAATAATATGTTTCCCTATATTCTATCTCTTGTCCCAGGAGTAAGAGATGCAACTATAGTGGTATTTACACCTATTGATGAGGATTCTCCAATATACCATTTTGATAAGTGAAATATGGACTCTGATGTCAAATATCAAAATTCCATTTGATGTATCTTTCAATAAAGGTATGAACAAAAGTCATGTGACTAGATACTTCTAAATAAATATGGTATAAATTGGAAAGTAGTTATAAGGGAAATATAAAAGTTAAGGAGGCTAGATTAAATATTTAGAGAAGAAAATTTGAGGATATTAAAATGGATGAGGAAGGAAATGTTGATGACTAATTTACTAAAGTAAATGAAATAATTAGTAATATCTAGGGATTTAGTTAAAAGGTAGAATATTCTATAATTGTGAAAAAGATATTAGGAACTTTCCTGATAGGTTTGATCCTAAAGTTTCATATTTAGAAGAAATATATAATCTTACACAGGATAAATTACATAATATTCTCATTTCTTATGAAATGAGAAAAATTACATATTTCAAGAAAAGAAAGTAAAAGAGGAGATAAAATTTTAAAGTTATGAGAAATCTTAAAATCAAGGATGATGATATTGCAGAATCAAGTAATTCTGATAAAGACGAATATGATTAATAATTTATTATATTTATTTCACTTTTATCAAAAGATATCAAATAGGGAAAGTGGTAATGAATAGAAAAGAAACCACCAAGGTTTTATAACTAAAATATAATTATACACTTCCATAAATTTCTTAAATAATAATATTGCTAAATATGATTTAGATGATTATGATGAGAAAAATCATAATAATAAATGGGGTAAAAGATATATATATTCAACTAAATCTAATGGAATAATAAAGAAGTATTATAGAAGAAAAATATGAAACTTAATGAGTAAATAATAAAAATAATACTACTCATCAAGTAGATATTTAGAACATGAATTTAATTTTACAGCTCATGTTGAAAAGGGTATTGATACCTTAAGCAGTGATGATGGTGATGGAGAAAGAAGATAGTTAGAATACATATTGAAAATAAGTTAAAAGTATGTCTTGAGTAGAACACATAGATCAAGAAGTAGAAAAAGAATATAATGAAAGAAAAAGTTAAAATGGATTAAGAATTATAATAATATATTAGCAGAGAAGAAACTTATATTTAAAAGATCAATAAGTTCAAGTTTAAAGTCATTGAGAAGGAAAAAATGAAGAATGATATTGAAGAGAAACATGATCTAAGGCGTGAGAAATTATCCAAGACACAATAAAATTATCTTGAAGATTATAATAATTTAAAGAAGATCACATGAGACTTTAGGAATTCATTTGTGGTTAAATATGAGTCATTTCAAGTAGGATAAAATATGGGTCTAGATAGATGGGTAAATTATTCTCCTAATTATTCTCAAAATAAACCTATTATATCTAATAGTCCAGGATCTAAAACCATATCTGTAACTATTTAGAACAATAATTATAGTGTAGGTTGCTGCTAAATCCACCGACTAGTCGCTGGGGTGGGAAATGGCCCTTATACCCATCCAGACTCACTGGAAAGTTGGTGAGCCTATAACTAGTGTCCAGTGGAACACCAACTAGCTAGTGGGGTGCTCTGGGAACATTATAAGTACATTCATTTTTATCCTTTTGGCCACTAAGTCCCACTCATGATTTATCTACCTTGCTTAAATTTTTGAGATCCATTCAACCATAAACCTCTCTGATCCTCCCTCTATAAGTTCCTATTTATTCGGGGTAGATCTAGGTGATATTAATTAGTGAATATAATAAATATTATTTTTTCTTCATCAATCTTAACCTCATTCCTCCTTGTGCGGTGGTGGATCATTGTATCATTTTTTTGGATGATTATTCTTGGTAATTATTGGACCGTATGATCCTTAAATGTCTTAATTCCATTAAAATTATCTTATTATTGATAATATTGGATGTATATTGGTCTTTATATTTTTTTGGTTAGATAAATGGATGAAAATTTCACCGGTTCTTGAAGGAATTGTCTGAGTGATAGGGATTTGGATCAGCATGTCTAGAGGATGTCCCTTGACAATGAACATATGATACTATTTGGAATTTCATTTAAGGTATGTTCTTTAGTGATATGTTATTTGAGGTTTGGTTGAATTTATTTCAATTGACTATTGAATTTTGGAATTGAATTGGAGTTTTTTCATGCGTTAGAATTGGGAGGGTTCGAGGAGTAGATGAACCCCGCTGGACAATGTTGTGGCTAAGGAACTTCGCTTGGTTGAATTATTCTAAAGGTTATAATTTTATTATATTAAATTATATTTTTTCTTGTTTCTTCATGAATTTTATTTTTCTCAGAATAAATTTTTAAGGGTGTTACAAACCATCAAGGGTGGTTGGTTGTGGTTCTGGATCGATAGTGATACCTGGTAAGTCCTTCACAAGGAATTCATTTTTCCTTTTTTTATAAATTCATTATTATCATTTAATTAATTATAATTTAGTTATAATTAACTAATTTGGAATGATAAAGCTTGATTTAGGACCTCATGGTGATCAATAGATACCTAATGGACTTAAATGATTCCAATAAATCAACTAAGATTTTCTTGGATGAGAGTTGGCTCTATTTAAGCTGGGTGGTCCTATGTACTCTAACCTATGGTATTCTTCATGGTTTATTTTAATTTGATATATAGTTTTTCACTCTAGTTTAATAAACCTTAATTCATAATGTGTTATAACCAACAAGTTATGCTTAATTAGTTAATGATTATTAAGTCTTAACTAATTAAAAGAGTCATTCTTAATGTAACTAAACAAAGTGGCAAGGGCCATGATGAACCCTTGTGCACTGGCTTGATGCCAACCACTGATGGATGAGGCTTGATCACTAATGAGTAACTTGGATTAAATGGACCCCTGGGGTGTGTGGTTATATTACATGTGACCCAGTGCCGGTGATACCATGTTTGATTCTTGATCACGTGTGTGTACATGTTTAGCTCGTGATACCAATGATTGGTGTTTGATCACATATTATGCATGTACATGTATGAATTTGAGACCATTGTTTGATGATTTTATCATATGTGTGTGCATGTGTTGAATATAAGACCAATTCTTGATGATGATCACATATAGATTTTTGTTGGTTATGAATCTTTCTTGATATAATGTGATATTGATCTATCATCTAGTATGTATGCTTTTCATGAGATTCCATCTACAGGTTGAGCCATATAAATTATCCTTCATAAGAGAGATGTGTCTGATTATTGGTTGGTATGTTCATCAGATATCCCTTCAAGAGGAATACGTTAAACATGTTTTTGGTCTATCCCTTCAAGAGAAATATGTGTCATACATGGATGGTTGAATTTTTTTCCGGTATGGAGCTAAAGAAGGTGAAACTAGGGTTTATGGTGGATTAGTTAGAGTATAACTGTTTAGAATTTAGGATTTTTTACTTGTTCTTTTGTGATTATATGTTATGACTATAAAATTTATGTTTTATGTGTTTACCTTATACTAATATTGTCACTTGAAAGTACTCTATAGTTTTTGTTAGGTATTGGAAAATATTAGTTTTTCCCTACTGAGTTATACTCACACCCTTCTCAGACAGGCATGGCACTTGGGTATCGATGTATCCCTCACTTTTTATAGGTATATGTCGGGTTGAGTCTTGAGTTGATCATTGAGTAGGATAGCTCTCTATGATTCTGAAGACCAAGAGTAGGTGATGCTCTGTGTTAGGTGTAGAGATGAGGGGGATAGCTCACTATGAGTCTGGAGATTGGGAGGAGGTGAGGCTTGGAGTTGGGTGCAGATCCTCTTGTTCTTTTTTTTCATTTTTTTGCATATTAAATAAACTTGGTGAGAAATCAATGTCCTTGCATTTAGTTATGACTTTCAATTTTGTTGTTTCTACATTTATTCATCACAGATGGTATGGATATTTGTTTTTTCATATTATTATTATATATTATTACATTCTTTTATTTATCTACGATTGTGCACTCTAATTGAGGGCATATTCTCTCCATGATCCAATTTAGACCCTGACCTCTTTTCGATAGCCTCTAACATATAGGGAGGTGCACTTGAGGTTATGTAGAACCCCAGCTTGGACCTGGTGATTCGGGTCAGGGGGTTATAATATGGAATTCGATATTTCTTGTTTTCCTAATTTGGAGTTGGTAGACAGGTGACATTAGGATTTGTTAGAGATTGTGATGAAACTTGGACTAGTGTGCAATGAACACCTTTATCAAGGGAATTACAGGTTTCCAAGGAATGAGGTTTATGTTCTTAGTTAATGATATTATGGTTATATGATTCACCTTGTGTGATGTGCATGGATTTTGGGGTTCATGATTTTATATTGTTTTGAATCTTGGTCATATGGGAAAAAGGAATCAAATTCATTATATCTAGTATGTAGGTTTCACATGAAATATATGTTTCTTATGTGTCATTATTTTGAGAATATATGACTCCGTTACTTAGTGTCAATAACTTTTATTTTGTTTTCATATATTATTTCTTGATGAAATCCTATTCAGATGAACCCCTATGCATGCCTACTTATGATAGAAGGCCATATGATACAATAGTGTAGTGTACTTGGGTGATGATGATTATGGGGATGATGATCCAATCCTTCTATGTACAGATGGTTTAGTATAACATGTTACGTCATTATCAAGCATTAATCACCTTAGTGAAGAACCTTGTTTGAGTGGACATTAATGGGTCTCATTAATTGAGGTTCCAACTATATCCTAGGCGGATTTATTAATATAGAACCTAGTGAAATACTATATAATCAATCCTACCATCTTTGGACTCTACATGAATGGTATTGGATGGATCCATCATGGGATATTTATGGAAATTAAAATATATTATGTCTTGTATGTTGTGACCCGTTAAGATTTCCTTATTATAGGTTATGTGGGAAACCCTTTTTGGCCTCAGAGATGTGACTCTAGTTACTAGAGAGTCAGTTCCTTATATTTCTCTTGAGTAACCCATGTGAGAATGTCTCTGTGTGAAGGGATAATCAAGGTTAGTGCTTGAGGAGTAGTTTTCATTGATGACTTCCCCTATGTATATTAATAACCTTGGTAAGACTCATAATAATATCTTGATAGTTTCTTTATAACCATGGAGTATATGGTAAGTTGATTACTAGTACTCATGATGAAAGGTTTGGGTTGAAAGGAAGGATCTTTCGGGCACCAAACCACGTTACTTATATATATTCCATTGAAGGTAAAATGAGAATATAGGTTTATGATTGTGGTTATAGAGTGGTGCTTGAGTGGTAGTTGAACATATAGTAGATCTAGGCATCAATGAGAGCTTGATGTTTAAATATATGCACTGAGAGTTCTTGAGTTTAGTGGAGATGGATCCTTGTAGTGTGTGGAAACCTAAATTTTCATGTGTTTTTGGATTGGAGTTTTATGAGTCATGGAAAAATCACTTATTTGGAGTAAATAGTGGTGTAATCATGCCTCGTTGGGTGATCCTTGAATCATGAGAATTCATTCCCATGGTTACATGAAGTGTCTGTTTAATTGGTAGAAACTCAGTGGTGAGTGGACTATTGAGAATGTTTTAGGTTTTGTTGATGAATACAAAAGAGTTATAGGTGGTAGTTTATTGACAATTTCAGTTCATGGTTACCCTTGGAGTTAGAAACTAGCATGTTTTTAATGAATATCACAAGGACTGGAAACCCAAAATGTGATGAGTGTGGATATGTCTCCATTGAGGAAGACAACACCAGTAATGTATCAGGGTATAGTTGTTTAGTCAACCTGAGGTTGTCATCAGTAGAGATGTAATGGTTCAATTTATTGGTTTGTATAAGGTGATTAGATCTGTCTAGGTTAGAGGTTATAACCCATGAATAGTATAATAAAGGACATAGATTTCATTGAGGATGGCTCATTGAATGTAGTGATCTAGGTCCTGAGTAATCCAGGTTTGTGTAGTATATAGTCCTTACCTGATAATTAGGTGTGAATGGTTGGAAAATTTTAGTTATTACATTTCGAAATGGACTAGTCAAGGCTATATAAATTTATGTAAGTGTTGTGAGGTGATGATAAGTGTAACACCCCAAAATCCTAAAAGAATAAATTTTTATTCAATAGCGTATGTGACATGAAACACCTATCATAAAAGAGAATATAACACCCCAAGGATTTAAAAAATATTTCATTTAGAATTAATTTAATTTCTAAGATAGCTTTTGATACATGAAACAATGAGTTTTTTCAATAGATTGTGTTACACACAAGTCCGAGTTTTACCAAACAACAATATACTTTTATTATTATTATTTAATATGTTAGTTATCGCCTAGACATTGGATTAGAAGGTATGAATAGTATTAACTAACTTATAAAAATATATATTTTACACATATTTATTAGTTATCTATTGATTATAAATAATAATATGAATCATTAAAAATAAAAAGAAATGTTTTCATAAAAAATGTATTTTAAAAAATATGGTTTAGTTGCACTTTACAAACAAAATTTAAAATAAAAGTTTAACACTTTTATAAAATTTATTTAACAAAATTAACTTATTTTTTTTAATCATAATAACTAAATTATCTTAGGGTTAATTTTTTTTATTTTTCTAAAATGATTCATTTTTTGATGAATAATGAAAAATACAAAATTTTAATTGAAAACATAGATTTTGAAATATATTATGATGTTAAATAATTTTTTAATTAGTTTTAAAGTAAAATTAATTCAATTTTATCTGAATTAATCCAATTTATGTCATTTTAATTATTTTCATATTGAATTCAGGTATAAAAACTTTGTAAACTTTTGAACATTTTCACTTAAAAACCCCATATTCTCATCATGTTTGCGGGATTAATTTTAAATTAAAATTTTCCAATTCTGTGAATAGAATTTGGAAAAAATAGATTAAATATTTTCAATCATCATAATTTATAATATATAATAAGTTGAACATAATTTTTTTACCAAAATTAATAGTTAATGTTGTAAAAATTAATTACTGTGGTTGAGGTAAAAATTAGTTTATCGGGGGATTAAACTAAAATGATAAGGGTAAAAATAACCTATAAACTTATCTAAAAAATATTTCAAGGAAATATTTATAACAATAATCCTTTAAGGTTATATAAAATTTCATTTTTTACCCTTTTTCCATACAAAAAATATGGGATCACTCAATTCTGTTTAAAATACCAAGTGTATCCTTTCTCCCACTTATAAATGGCCACCACTCTTCTATCCACTTCACACATTAAAACTAATTTGGTTTGACCAATACCAAAACAAATCACTTAAAAAACTTCCTAAAATCATCATATAATCCTTATTTTTTATGAAATATAACATTTTAAGGATTTGGTGAAAACCTAAGGAAGATACCTGAAGGAGAGGTATGGTTATTCAACAAGCATCTCCATTTTATTTGATTCTCCAACTCCTTAAATTATTTTCAAAACATGATGATATAATAAAATCGTTATCTTACATACATTGAGATTATTTCATTTTAATTTTAATACCTATAACCACACACACTTCCATCGAATGATTTAGAAAATCATCGTTCGTGTGTACGATGGACCACCGCCTTGCGAACCAATGTCATTTGGTTTTCCATTACCACCTCTCATGGTTGGGTATGATGATCAATATAAATTATATATATGATATTTATAAAATAATTATACCTATTGACTCACTATATCATATATATCATTTCATCTACCATTTCATAGGTGATACGACAACGTTACCCATGTGTACGGTGGACTACTTCCTCACAAAGCGATGTGTATTGTCTTTCACTAACACTTCACATGGAAGGTGATAAAGATAAATTTAATGATTATATGTGATATAAATGAAATAATTATTATATTCATGACATATTTATATTTATGTAAATATAATATGTATATATCATTTTCTTTCTTTCCTTTTCACTCATGTAAAGGTGATAACATCGTTCGTGTACTTGTGGACCACCACCTTCACAAAGCAATGCGAATATCTTTTCACCACCAGAAAAATGGTTGATATATAAGAATAATTAAATAATTAATATTAAAATTATGTCATTATTATTATTATTTACATGATAAAACTATATAACATGTGCAAGAACTGGAACATTCATGACAAAGAGTGAATGAGAAAACAAGGAAATTAACTCATGAAATAATGAAAATATTGAATTATTATTAAAAAAAGTGATAATATGATAATATATGATATTATAATTATTATTATAGTTATTATATAAGTTAATAACATTATTAAAAATATTATACAAGAGTTTAAAGATAATCCATGCAAAAGGAAGCCTAAGGAAATAGATTTTGTCTCAATTTCATTTAATTGAGGCATATTGTAATGTTATGCACCTAGTTTCTTTCATATAGTGCATATACTTCCAATTTCACATGTAATATCATTAATAATTCATTATTCATGGTTTTTTTAAATTTCAATTTTAAATATTTTATCTAAGGGGATTTTGAATTAAAATTTACCAAGTAAATAATTTTATAACTCAATTTTATTTCATTGTGTTATATTACTCCTTTGCTATTTTTGATATTCTAAGATTATGTGTATAATCACTTTTTATTATATTATGATGTATTTACACTTGTTTTATGTGCATTTATATTTGATACACATAATTATTTCATTTATTAATTCTCACTTCGATGTTATGATCATTTTAATGTTTTATTTCAAAATATCATCCTAGTTGCGATTATTTATTCTTGAATTTTAGTTGATGTAAATTATTTGATAATTGTTTAATAAACCCTTTAATTTTATTCTACTTTGGTTATTCAGAATATTTTAAATTAATAGTACCATTTATCCACACTTTGGTACTCAAATTAATTGATTAAATAATTAAGAAAATCCGACTTCATTTCTATTTTTAGTCAGAAATGTGTTTTCTTCCAAAACCGTGTTTTATAAAAATGTTTTCAAAAATATTTTTAACCTTTTAAAAATGATTTATTAAAGTATTTTTACCCATTTTTACTCTTTAAAAAATGTTTCCAAAGTAATCTTTATATCCTTTTCAAAAAAATTATCGTTTGGATTTTAATGAAAATATGAACGAAATCTTATTGTTGTTTTCTAAACAAGGAACTTTTATAACCTTTTAAAGTGAAAAAAGAATTTTATTTTCTTGTTTAACCTTAATGGAATGTATGGAATTATCCAACATCATGAAAATACTTTATTTTAAGCATACATTGTTTGTTTACAAGGATCTGTTTAAAGAAAATGTTTTAAAAATGATTTTCAAATCAAAGGATTTTTAAAATGTTTTTCATAATGAAATGTGTATTTTCCTCAAGCATGTTTTTAAATAAATTTTAAGGTATTTATATTAATCAATGAAAAAAACATTTATTATCACTCCAATGGTTATATATTATATTCATACCATCCGTATTCTTCCTCTGTATGATTTATGATTATTTTGACGAAGGAAAGTATTGACATTCACTTCCTTGAATCATTTTTTTGTCATTAACATTCCCTTTAAATATTCACTTTCCAATGATCACTAGACATTAAATTTCTCCTAAATATATATATTATTTATCATGGATATTATTATTTATTAAACCATATCTCATTTCAACATATGGTGTTTTACTTTGAAATTTATTCGATTTACTGGGGAAATATTGATAAATTTGTATCCTTTAATCAATACAAATATTTGATATTAAGGAATATTGATTCATGAATTAAATAAATTATTAAATATATGAATAATTATTTGGACCTGAACTGATGGGTGGGGCCTAAAATTATATATACCCTTGATGCATTGGTAGTTATCATGATATAAATTAGTTAAACTAGAATTAAATAGGTTTTTACCTATAGTTTAAACTATCTTGTGAAATGTATTAATGGTAAAGGTATCATGTCCCTAAGACATGAAGTATAATAATTAATAATTTACTTCATTAAGAGTTTAGTTATTATTATCTAGTATATTTTTAATATTATATTGTCTCTGGATGCATTTTATTTTTATTTTATTGATTAAATGGAATGTGTTTTCAGTTATTTACCTTTCCATATTGATTGTGCCTTATCCATTTATTTAAATGGAAAATGGGATTAGTTATTTAGCTTTTCATATTGATTATTAATTATATAGTTATTTAAATTTCATGTGTTCTCAATTATTGACCTTTTCATATTGATTATTCTTTATCTAGTTATTTAGATGGCGTGTGTACTCAGTAATTTACCTTTTCATATAGATTATTTCATATCCAGATATTTAAATAGAGTGTGTGCTCATTTATTTACCTTTACATATTTATTATCTATTATAAAATTATTTAAATAGAATGTGTGCTCAATTATTTACATTTAAATATTGATTGTTCTTTATCAATTTATTTATTTGGAATGTGTGTTCACTTATTACCTTACCATATTGATTATACTTATTGATTAAAGAATGATTCTGCTATAATTGACCCTTATTGATAATTTAAGATCACCTTTATTTTTTTCTTTTACCTAAGATTCCATGAATTTAACTATAAAATATATTCAAGAATATTCTAGAGGGAATAATGATATTCTCAAAAAAAAATTATGTAGTAATTTATGTATTCAAATGTAATGTAAGACTCATGTATGTATCTAGTTTACCAAGACTACTAAACTGATCGGTCCTTCAGGATATGATTCCTTGTATCTTATGCCAATGTAAAGTAGTAAGACATTGGCTCTGGGCTACTAGGGTTGGGTTTCTATAGTTGGTATCAAAGGAAGTTTAGTAGAAACCTTAGGAACTAGATTTAAGAAAAACATATATTATCGATCATAAACCTAAGATATAATTTGAGGATTAGTATAGTGGATCATCCTAATATTTTGGTAAGGTAGATATTATATGTCCTTTCTCAGAAATAAATCCCTATCTGGATACTAAAAGTGGATGTGGTTCTTGAATAAATGTCCCTAGTTGTAATAACTTTGAAAAAGGCACATAAGACTTTACTCCAGTGTTACCTGATACATGAAAATGGGATTTACTATGCACTTGGTTTGACACTCCTAGAGAATATTCTTAGGATAATTCACATTTTATTTACAAAAAATTATGAACAATTTGAATAGATTATGAAAAATAATGACCTAGGTTAAACCTTAGACCAAGGAATGACCTATGTGGAAATAAAACGGAAGAAGTATTGATATATTGGGATTAAAAAAAAATTAAATTTTAGAATTATTTTTACCAATGGTATTTTGGTATAATAGTTATGAAATTTATAAGTATTTTGGTAAATTTTAAAAAAATATATATCTTCTTTAAATTAAGATTTATGAATACCATCATGGGTTTATGAGTTTAGTATTGATCATATTTTAAAATACTTAAACACCTATTATTAGGTTTTATGTGATTAGAGTATAAAAAAATTGAGGATAATTTGGGATAAATTTATAGTAAGTATAAATTTTAGTGGAAGAATTATTTGTGGAATAATGCCTTTTAATTTTATAGAAATAATTTTAAATGTATTGATAACCTTTAGGGTTAATAGGATTAATAATGACATTTTAATAATAGCCAAATAATATTTTTAGACTTTGAAAAAAATAGTTTGTTTTGAAAACTATATAAAAAGGTTATTTAATGATTAATTTAATTTTAAGTATGTCCATGATATTTTTTTGGGAACATTATAAGAATTATATTAATATAGTTTTAGAAAAATTACAACCTACATGCCAGGAGAAAACCCATCATGTCTGGCAAGACTGTGGGGCTTAAACCCATGACTGAAGGATGATAAGGGTTTCATGACTATTAATAGTTTTTTTTAAAAGGATTGAGGCACAAAAGCCTCTATATTATATATAAAAATAAAACAGGAGAGGAACAAAAAAGAACCATAAAAAAATACAGAACCAAAACCAGGGACCTTAACCTATTCAAGCGCCACATTCAGATTGAGGGATTCCCGCCTGAGTCCAAGCATTGCTGTCTGGATGGAAGCCCCATGTTCAGTACTCCTTCTCAAGTAGGGAAGAGTTCAAAAAGAAATAGATTGGCCGACTCCTATAATTCTGAAAACTGAACCTTCAAGCAGTGCCTTTGCTTCTCCTGAGGGTAAGCTCGTCAAGGTCAAACCATCCTTGCATGCCTCACCAGGGTCCTCAAAAGAAAACTAGATAAAGATACAAATGAATTAGAAAGAAAGCAGAAGAAAAATATAGATAACAGAACATAAAATATAAATTCCCAAATCTAAAATTCAGTATCAAGGAACTCAAACTTAAGACCAAACTGGACTGTACAAAGCTTGAGAATGTTGCGACACCGCATTCATAAAAGCACCAATTCAATAAATGATCCTAAAAATAGGAGATCTGTCCAAATCCCTTTTCAATAGGGGTAAAAAAACATCAGGAAGTTTTTCGTACCAAATGAAGACATCACCTTCAGCTCCTTTGTTAGCCAATCCATCTGCAACATAATTAGATTCCCTGTATACATGAGTAATAATATGATTCATAGAGAAAAGGGAATCTAAACAATTAATCCATCGATTTTGAAGCTTCCAGGAAAGGTGACATGAACCATCCCTAATAGCAGAGACAATCCTAGTCGAATCACTCTCTAGCCAGATATTATTCCAGCCATATTTTTTGGCCTGCTCCCCTGCAACGATGATTCCCATCATCTCAGTTTAAATTGAAGAAAAAATACCACAAGAACCATGAAAGAAACCCACCACCATTCCATTATGATCTCTGAACATGGCACCATATCCAGAAGGACCAGGATTCCCTTTCGATGCACCATCCGAATTAACTTTCAACCAACCAACAGAAGGTTGTTTCTATAGAACTTCAAAAGTGCCAACTGGAGGTTTAAAATTTCCTTTGATACCAATTCGGTTAAGAACAATGAAATCATGAATGGAATTAGAACAATAATGCTTTTTAGGCAGGTCAGCCACACGTATCTCATCAAGTACGCATGAAAGAGCAGAGGTTACCAAGAAGGATTTATTCTCGTGGAGAATTTGATTCCTAGAGAACCATAAAAATGCAACAATTAAGAAGCAGCAACTTGAAATAAGTCCAGAAGTTGTGAGGAGAGACCAAGATAGTTCCATATTTGAATAAATTCCATAATAGAGGACATCCTAGGAAGAGAAATATCCAAGATATCTGCTAAAGCCTTCCATATTGATGCCACCATTGCGCAACAGAGGAATAAATGATCAGAATCCTCTCTGTGTTGGTGACATAAAACACAAGAAGAACATAAAGATATACCACAATGTTGAAGATAATAATCAGTTGGAATATTTTAATGAGTAATTATCCAAACCAAATTGGAGCGAGATGGTCTAATAAAATTTTTATGCAAGTTCCTAATCCATTTATTGTCAAAGATGGGGTTCAAGGAGAACTCATAAAAAGCCTTTGAAGTGAGAATTCCATTAGCCGCAG
Source organism: Viscum album (assembly GCA_963277665.1). Taxonomy (NCBI): domain Eukaryota; kingdom Viridiplantae; phylum Streptophyta; class Magnoliopsida; order Santalales; family Viscaceae; genus Viscum; species Viscum album. Next base: position 371,512,871 of record OY728146.1, read on the forward strand.
GCTCCCAAGCACAAAAATCCTTCTTGTTTGAGAAACAATAATTGTTGAAAATGTTTATAATGTTGATTGGAAGTCCTTCCAAGTCTTGAAGTTGATTCTTGATGGTAATATCCAGATCAATGTTCGTATCATCCATTACCAACTCTAAAAGGGGATCATCATTCCATTTGGATTTCTAGAAATTAAGAGATGAGTCCTTCGAGACTAACCATCTAGAATGAGCATCTATTGAGGAAAATATGTATTTGAAAGCAGTCCATACAGAGGAATCAATATGATTAAAAGACCCCATCTTTAGCCTGTTAACGAATTTTCCCCGAAGAAAGTGAGAACTCTCAGAATTGTTGTTAAAAAGCCTCCACAGGAATGAAGCCTGCAATGAATCATTAAAGAGCACCAGATTATTTATACCTAAACCCCCAGAATCATATGGCTTGCAGCACTCTGACCAAGGAACCATGGCCATTTTTTTTGAAGATACTGCCACTCCAAATAACGTTCCTAAGGGAGGTATTGACACTTTTTATAAGAGAAGTAGGCCATTTGTAAACCATAAAGGAGTATACCATCTTGGAGATACTGATTGATTTCACTAAACAAACCCTGCCAGCCATGGAGAGGGACTTTCCTTTCCAGGTAGAGAGACTCTTTCTAATCTTACTAACAATATCTATGAAATAACAAGTTTTTGGCTTCCCAAAAACAAGGGAACTCCCAGATAATTGAAGGGAAGAACTCCTTCCTTAACATTAATCTCATTGACAATAAATTTTTTCCTTTGCTCGCTTATGTTCTTACCAAAGTAAACAGAAGATTTCTCCCAGCTGATATCTTGACCAGAGACAGAAGCATAGTGTAAAAGATCTCTTTTAATATTTTTTATATTTTTCTTATTACCCAAAGTGAATATGATGATATCGTCTGCATATAAAAGGTGAGTGGGAGCAATGATACCTCTGCCAGCATTAATAGACTTCATATTCCCATTTCCAGCCATGATAGAAAGAAGTCTACTCAAATAATCCTCTGCTATAGAGAAAATAATTGCCGAAAGGGGATCACCTTGTCTAACCCCTCTAGAGCAATCAAAGAAACCACGAGGGGATCTATTAATAAGAATTGAAATCCGAGCAGAGAAAAATATGTTCTTGATCCAAGTAATGAAAACTTCATCAAACCCAAACATAAGAAGAACTTTGAAAATAAAACCCCAATTCATAGTATCAAAGGCCTTTCTGACATCAAGCTTGAGAGAAATATTACCACCTCGTGTAGGTTTCTTAAGAAAATTAACACATTTAGAGGCAGTAATGAGACAATATTGAATAGATCTTCCCTTGATAAAGCCAAATTGATTATGGGAAACAATCCTACTAGCAATTATTGTGAGTCTTGTGGAAAGGATTTTACAGATGATTTTAAAAATGGTGTTGACTAAAGCCACAGGTCTGAACAAATGCATTTCATTAGCATTATCAGTTTTTGGGATAAGAGCAAGGAACTGAGAATTAATTTCATAAGGAAGGTCCCCACCTTTGAAGAAATGAATAACAAGCTTACAGACATCCTATTGAATGATGTCCCAGTTTGTTTGGAAAAAGAAGTTACTAAAACCATCTGGACATGGGGAGCTTTCAGATTTGAGACTAAAAACAACCTATTTTATTTCAATACTCAAAGGAATTGAAGTGAGATTAGCATTATCTTGATAAGTGACCAATTTGGGGATAATACCCTCCACTGGCTCATTCATTGAAGTAGGGCCATTAAAGAGATCCTTAAAATAAGAAATGACATGTTCTGAGAGATCCCTATCATTATCAATAACTTGGTCTCTATTCTTGATCATCGAGAGAGGTTTAGAAATCTTCCTGATTAGTTGTAGGGAATTGAAAAATTTTGTGTTCCTGTCACCATCCTTTAACCATTTAGCCTTATAAATGTCCCTTTTCAGAGCATCTTTCATATTCTAAAGGTTATTAAGCTTTGAAACAATCTCAAAATCCTCTTGGAGCCCATTAGGAAAGTTATTCAAAGTATTCTGAACTTGAAAATACCGAAGAGAATCTTCAAGAGATGAGATATCCTGATCAATAAGGATAAATTTCTCTTTGATCCATGTTCTTAGAGATTTTTTAAGGACTTTTAATTTGTCAATGCAAACAAAAACATTATTACTTGAGCTGATAGAATTCCAGGTGTTTTTAACTATAGAAGCACAGTCAGGATGATTAACCCAGGCTTTGTTGAATCTGAAGGGAAATGGAGGTCTAGACTCCTTGCTGCACATATTAACAAGAATTGGATGATGATAAGAATTAATCTTATAAAGAGTAATATAGGATATGGATCCCTAGTAATCAAGGTAAGCTTCATTAATAAATGCTCTGTCAATTCTGCTAGAAACAACTCTATTTAAAAAACTCCTGTACCAGGTGAATTTATCCCCAACCAAATTAATTTCATGCAGATCATTGGAATCTATGCAATTCTTAAAATCCATAGAGGAGATGGCATTAAACACAACACCCAACTTTTCATTCGCATGAATGATTGAATTAAAGTCCCCAAGAATAATCCAAGGATCAGAAATGATAGAAGAAAGTACATCAATATCCATCCATAGTCTCCTACGATCCTGATAACTGGTACTGGCATAAACAAAAGAGCAATAGTGCTGAAGACCAGAGACTTTGAAGGAACAAGTCGCATGTTGTCCACCATTATCAATTAAAGACACGTCGGACAAAGATGTGTGAGCCAAGAACCAGAGACTTTTGACTTCAGAGAAACAAATATTATAGCCCACTAAGTAAAAACCAAGAGAGTTCAGACTAGCAATGTTTGGGGAGAAAATCCTCTTGGGTTCAGAAATCCCAATAAGAAGAGGTCTGTGGTGTATAAAAAAGGATATCAGGGATCTCATAATGTTTTAATTGGCCAATCCCTAACAGTTCCAATACATGATCTTCATTTAAACTTAATTTCAGGTTTGGAGCCCTCTTTGTTTGGAACATTCTATTTGATTTTTATTTCCTTAGAGGGTCTTTCTACTTTCCTTTTGGGAATTTCTGAACCTTTAACACCTTGAAGAAGATCATAAATATTTTAAACCTTGAGATTATCTTTTTATTGAGATTCAGGGGATCTTTTGTCATTAAAACTTCTATTCTGAACACTTTGACTACCAGTAGAGGTAAATTAGTTACAGAATCCTTTTCATTACCCGAAGTAATAAAAGAAGGATCTGAGAATGACTGAACAACAACATGATGATCAGCAGAGTGTGCCTCTAAACATGCCTCGGTTTCCAAAAGATTCTCAGCTAAAGGAGGAACTGTAACAAGATACAAAGCATTGCATACCATTGGAGACATGACTGTCATGTCTGACTTAGGTATGCAATCATCCGGATTAAATTGAGTGGTTCCTAACACACTAATAACAGAATATGGATCAGCAGTGCAATCCTGCTTACCCGAGTTCAGGTTTCCAGTCTCATTACTATTCTGTAAGGACACCACAAGATCAAAAATGTCTTTATAATAGTCAAGAAATATTTGATTCTCCTCCTCTTCCTTATGTGAGGCTGCAACAAGTTTATGAACCTCATCGAACAGTTCAGTAAAAAGTTCCATATCGTCCTCATAGACCCATTCTAAATTCTGATCTTCCTCCTCAACCATGTCAGACCAAGAGACCTTGTGTGAAGAGAAATAAATAGATTGATTTTCAACAGAAACATTGGAAGTATTTGAAACAGGTAGATTTTGAACACGAGGGACCAGTGGGTTTTCTAGAATCCCTTTTTTCTCTACAAAGTCAGACTTGTTCTTTTTGTTCCTATTAACCTCAGTCCAATCCGAGTTTTTGATTGTAGTACTAGGGTACCTCTGAATCATCCTACAATTAGAGACCATGTTCCCTATTATTTTGAAAACATCACAAAAATAGGGAACGTTTTCATATTCCAATCTGATATCAGTTTTAAAGCCATTAGTATTAAAAAGAATGCTACTAGGTCTTTTAACTTCCAGATTTATGTCAACCAGAATTCTTGCAAAGAATCCAATTTCACCATCTAGAGTACGCTGATCCAACCTAATAGTGGTGCCTAGACATGATGCAATGTCATTAAGAATTCTCGGATGCCAATATACCCAATTTAAACCATGTAGCCTCACCCAGATTTGTGCATTCGATTGTTTAAAAGTAAAAGGATTGAAATTAACATCCCAATCAGATAGTATTAAAATCCCAGGATTAAGTTGTAAATTACCCAGATTCCAGGAAAAATTAAAAGATTTGGATGAATTGAGAATAATTTGAAAATAACCCTTACCTATTGAGATTAATCTCTAATCCCTTAAGCCCCAGCAGTGTGAAATTCTGCTCTTAAGATCAGCATGAGACCATGGTTTGTCTCCTTTTAAATAAATCAAATGACCGAGTAAAGAAAATTTTCATAGATCAAACCTTTGTTGTAGATCATCCGGGTCCGCCACCACCGAGAAACCACCATTTTCTAATCTAATGATATTTGAGGGTTTAGACGACACCTCCTTTACCCGATTTGTAGAACCCGAAAGGACTTCCGGTAAGGATAAGTTTCTTCCTCGAATATTTGAGTAATCTTGATATCCCAAAGACTTACCATCTTCATTCGGGACATATCGATTGTCTGTATGTATCACTTCCCCCTCTGGATTGAACAAATCCATAGAAAGACTCAGAAAAGAAGAACAGAAAGCTGCAAATCGCCATTGATGCGAATAGGAAATAGGGTTTCTCTCTTCATCGTGCTCCAAAATGATTTGTTATAATTTCTTCATGCTTATGAATAGTCTACATGATGTCCCGGTTAATATGTTATTGTTTTTAGTTAAACAATTTAATGAATAAATATTAATGATGAAATAGTGATATTAATTTTTAGGTTTAGAGAATAATTTATTAACCGTATTAGTTTTGGAAATATTTAGTGATATATGGAAAGACTTGTCACTCTTTTATGGATCTTATGATCTATTAAAAGTTAATTTCAGGGCTTTAGGCATAAAAAAATCATTTTTAGATATTAATTTCTTGGATTAAGTGATAAAAGAAAAAAATGTATAATTGTTTTATGAAATAGAAACATATAAAGTAAATATATTTACTTGTATTCTTAGATAGTAAAATAATTTCTCATTATTAAGAAAATTATCTTAAAATAAAAATGTTATCCTATTACATTCATATCTAATGAATTAGATGGTTATTTAAATCATCACCGATTTATAGTTTTGATCCCCTTAACATTACGTTGACCATTCACTTTTTTTGATCAATTAACTCAATCACTCTCTCTAATTATTTATGATTTTCTATATGTTTATATCTTAACTTTCCACCATTGTTATCTTATGTAGAACCCTAGTTATATGTTATTCCATATGACCATTGTACTTCCTAATCTATCTTTTTAAGAGGATATTTTATTAATAATTTTTTGTTATGTGGGTTTTTCAAAATGGTATTTCCAAGTTTAAAACCCTCAATTACCAAGATCTAGTTTAAAATGTGAGGATGCAATTTATTTAAGGTGTGAATAATGTAACCCCTTGAAATTATAAAAGAATAACATTTTATTAAATAGTGTATGTGACATGAAAAACCTAACTTAGAAGAGAATATAACACCCCACAACTTTAAAATATATTTATTTTAGAATAAATTAAATTTCTTCGATAGCTTTTGATACATGCAATAATGAGTTTCTTTTATATCTTGTGTTACACACAAGACATAGTTTTATCAACCAACAATATACTTTTAATATTATTATGTAATATGACAGTTATCGCCTAACTGTTGGAATCATGGGTATGAATAAGATTAAATAAATTATGAAAATATATATTTTACACAAATTTATTAGTTATATATTTATTATAAATAATTATAGTAATAATTTAAAAGAAAAAGAAATGTTTTCAAAAAAAATGTATTTTCCTAAAAGACGGTTTAGTCACGCTTTTCACACATAATTTAAAATAAATTTTAAGAATTTTAGAAAATTTATTTGACCAAATAAAACTAATTTTCTAAATATGAATATCAAAATTATATTAGGGTGAATTTTTGGTATTTTTCTAAAAAGCTTCATTTTTTGGATGAATAATGAAAAATAATAATTTTAATTGAAAACTGCCTTTTCATTTAAATAGATTATGAGGTTAAATTATATTTTGATTTTTTTTAAAGTAAAATAATTTCAATTTTAGATAAATTAATCTAATTTATATCATTCAAATCATTTTAATATTGAATTTAGATATAAAAATTTGTAAACTTTCGAACATTTTCACTTTAAAGACCCACATTCTCATCACATCTGCGAGATTAATTTTAAATTAAAACTTTCCAATACGGTAAAATGAAATTGTAAAAATGGGTTAAATATTTAGAATCATAATAATTATTAATATCTAATAAATTCTCCTTAATTTTTTACTAAAATGAATAGTGAATGCAATAAAAATTAATTACCACAGCTAAGGTAAAAATGGGTATGCCTGGTGGTTAAAATAAAAAGATAAGTATAAAAATGACCTATGAACTTTTATAAAAAATAATTTATGGTCATATTTATACCATTAATACTATAAGGTTTGATAATGGTCCATTTTTTACCATTTTTTCATATGAAAAACATGGGAGAACTAAATTCTATTAAAAAAATACTAAGTGTGTCCTCTCCCCAACTTATAAAAGGCCACCCCTCTCCTCTTCACTTCACACCTTCACAACACTTTGTTTCATCCTATAAATACCCAAATAAATTACAAAATTCCCTCACCACATCCTATAATCCTTATTTTATGAATAAATACATCTTTTTATGGATTTAGTGGAAACCTAAGTGGGTTACCCAAAGGAGAAGTAATGTTCTTTAATGAGCATCTTCATTTTATTTGCTTCTCCACATCCTTCAATTATTTTCAAACCATGATGATATAATAAACTCATTATATTACATATAATTATATGTTTTCATGTTAATTTTATAACAAAAAACAACACACACTTCCATCAAATGGGTTACAAATTCATTATTCGTGTTTATGGCGAGCTACCTTCTCGTGAATAGGTGTCATTCATTCTTCCATTACCAACTCTAAATGTTGGGTATGATGATGGATATGAATTATATATATGATATTTATAACATATTTTTACCTATTGTGTCAATATATATATATACATATTTAAACCTACCACTCTGTAGAAGATATGCTAACGTCACTCGTGTGTACGGTGGACTACTGCCTCCGGAAGCGATGTGATCCGTCTTCCACTAGAAATTAAAATAGAAGGTAATAAAGATAAATTTAATGATTATATGAATTATAAATGACATAATTATTATATTCATTACATATTAAATTTCTTTAAAGATAATATATATGTCATTTTCTTTATTTCCTTTTCACTCACGTAAAGGTGATAACATCGTTCGTGCATGTGTGGACTACCGCCTTCACGAAGCAACGTGACTCTCTTTTCATCACCAAAAAAATGGATGATATATAAGTACAATTAAATAAATAATATTATAATCATTTCATGATTAATATTATATATTTTATATAATTATGTAATATGTTCAAGAACCAAAACATCTATGACAATGAACGAATGAGAAAAAAATGAAATTAACACCAGAAAACATTAAAAATAATGAATTATTATTAAACAATGGGTGATGAGATGATCATATATGATATGATAAATATGATAACTATTATTTTATAATTTAATAACATTTTTAAAACCATTATACATGAGGTTAAATAGCGTTTAACCAAAAGTAAGCATAAAGTAAGGGGTTTTGTCTCGTTTTCATTTCATTGAGGCATATTGTAATGTTATGTGCCAAGTTTATTTTATATAGTATATATACTTACCCTTTGACATGTAATATCATGAATAACTCATTATTCATGTTATTTTATGTTTTGATTTTTAATATATCATCTAAGGGGTTTTTGACATAGAGGTTACCAAGTAAAGAATTTCAAAACTCAAATTCATTTCATTGGGTCTCCTTCATTGTATTTGATATTCTAAGATTAGGTTTATAATGAATTTTGGTTATATTATATTGTATTTAAACTTTTTTATTTTTATTTATAGTTTATACAAATAATAGATTCATTTATTAATTCTCACTTGGATGTTATGATCATTTTGAGGGTTTATTTCACAATCTCATTTTAATAAAGATTATTTATTAATGAATTTCTGTTGAAGTAAATTATTTGGTAATTATTTAATATGAACTTAAATTTTATTATACTCTAGATATTAATTATATTTTCAAGTAATATTACCATTTATTCACCCTTTTTACTTAAAATAATTGAGACTTTTTTAAGAAAATCCAACTTCATTTCTCTCTTTGGTAAAAAATATGTTATCTTCCAAAACCACGTTTTCTAAAAATGTTTTCAAAAATGTTTTTAAACATTTAAAAATAATTTATTAAAGGAATTTTTAACAATTTTTACTCTTTAATTTTTTTTTCAAAAGAATCTTTATATCATTTTCAAAACAATGTCAGTTTGGATTTTACTGAAAATGTGAAAAGAATCTTATTGTCATTTTATGAACAGGGAACTTTACTAACCTTTTATAGTGAAAAAGGAATGTTCTTTTTAACTTCTATATAATGTAATAAATTTCAATACATCATGAATATCCTTAATTTGAAGCCCCTTTGAAATTTTATATGGGTATTTTTAAAGAAAATGTTTTAAAAATGAATTTCAAATAAAAGTATTTTCAAAATTTATTTCAAAATGAAAGGGATATTTTCCTCAATAATGTTATCTAAATACATTTTAAGGGTATTTATATTCATTAATGAAAAAAACCTTTATTCCCACTCTAATGGGTATATATTTTATTAATTCCATTGTTATTCCTTAAACAAATGGTTGAGGACCATTTTGACTAAGGCAAGTATTGAAATTCACTTCCTTTATTTATTTTTTGTATCCATAAACATTGCCTTGAAATATTTACCTTTCTGTGATCATTAGACATTAAATTTCCCCTAAATATCCATATTATTTATCATGGAAATTATTATTTTATTAAACCATATCTCATTTCTACATATTGTGTTTTACATTGAATTTTATTTGATTTTCTAGTGAAATATTGATAAATATATGTCCATTACTCAATATAGATATTTGATGGTAAGGCATATTGATTCAGGAAATAAATTAATTATTCAACATATGAAGAATTATATAGACATAAAGTGATAGGTGGGGCCCAATTTTATATATCCCCTCAATGTATCAATAGGTATCATGAGACAAATTAGTTAATCTAGGATTAAATGGGTTTTTACCTATAGTATAAACTGTCCTGTGAAAGGTCTTGACTGTAGAGGTATCATGTTCCCAATACATGACATCCAATAATTAATAATTTCCTTTATTAAGAGTTTAGTAATTATTATATAAGATATTTTCACTATGATATTACCTCTAGATTCATTTAATCTTCATTTTATTGATTAAATGAAAAGTGTTTTTAGTTATTTACCTTTCCATATGGATTATGCCTTATCAAATTATTTAAATAGAATGTGTGCTCATTTATTTACCTTTCCATATTGATTATTCCTTATCCAGTTATTTAAATGGTATGTGTTCTTGGTTATTTACCTTTTTATATTTATTATTCTTTATCCATTTATTTACCTTTCCATATTGATTATTACTTATCCAATTATTTAAATTACATGTGTTCTTAGCTATTTACCTTTCTATATTGATTATTAATTATCTAGTTATTTAAATGAAATGCGTGCTCAGATATTTACCTTTCCATATTGATTTTTCGTTATCCAGTTATTTATAAGGAATGTGTGTTTAATAATTTCCTTTCTATATTGATTACTCTATTCATATATGAATGCTTCTATTTTACTTAAACCTTACTGAGCATTTGATTCACCCTTATTTTGTTTCCATTCCCCATAATTCCTTGGAGTTTTCTATGATAGATATGAAATAATATAGTATTGGGTATCATGATATTTATAAAAAAATTATTTTATACTTTGTGTATTCAAATGTAATGGAAGACTCATGTATGCATATAGTTTACCAAGACTACTAAAATGATCATTCCTTTATGATGCAGTTTCTTGTATCTTATGACAATATAATGTAGTAAGACACTAGATCCGACATTCTGGGGTTGAGGTCCCTATAATAAGGATACTCCTATTGTGGGTAGAATCTATTTGGTTGTGAGTGAATGAACCTCTCATGGAAATGGTGATGGTACTGTGTAAGACTGACCATTGAATGGTCATGGTGACTCCAAAAGTCCATTTTTTGGTGGACCTGAGGGTATCTAATTCTGCATTGTATTCCTATTTTTTTTTTCAAATATGGAATTGGATGGAAACAAGATGTGGGAATCAGACTCAAAGTGCTATTGGTAAAATCCAATAGTGAGTCGAATCGGGGGTGAGTTAATGCACAACTGAGAGCCTTATAGCCAGTGTGTGTGGTTGGTGAATCAATTTGATATTTTTATTCAAATTCCTTCCATACCTTGGTAATTATGTCTAATATATTTAAAAAATTCCTTTTATTCTCAAGGGATCATGAGTGATGGATTTTTGGAATGTCAATTCTTTGGGTCAGGCACCTTTATAAGGAAACAATAATAAGGAAACCGACTGGTGTTTTCATGTGAAATTGAATGTGGTATATTGGGGATACATTGAGATAATTGTAGTTAATATGATATAGGTGGTTAAGGATCATTTTTTTCCTTTATAGAATGTTCGGAGTGCGTGGGTTTCATTTATTAGTGGAGACTCTTTGGTATGGCTTGGAATCAGGAATGAGGTTTGGGTATCGACTCTTAACCCATGGTTTGTATTGGATCGAGCATGATGGAACTAAATTTCACCAATAATGTCATTGAAATTTCATAATCTTGTTCTATATGGAGATTCATATGGTGTGGAGAACTTTGATGCAGCATGGTTAATCGGTTATAGACAAATGGTGGGTTGATCCAGATAGGTGCAATGATAATGGTATTGATATTGGAAGATAGAAAGATTTTGTATTGGGTTTTGGTGTTAATACATGGTGTTTTTATAGAAGAGCATTATGGGAATTCAATAATGATCATAAACTTGGGGTGATGAGTTGGAAATCGAGGATGGAACATAGCGAAATCCTTATCTATGAAAATTGAGGCAGATCAAGAGATGTGATTGATGTGCTACCATAACTTCTTATGGATGAGAAGAGATAATGTCGGGAGATTGTAACAACCCAAATTATTATAGGTTTTTAATTTTGGAGTATGTATTAACCTTTAATTAGTAGGAAAAATATTTCAAAGATACAAGTTATGAACTAGTACACTACCTATTTTAACATATTAATGAAGTGTTTTTATACTTGTAATAAAGCTTAGTGGGTGCCTCAGAGATAAATATTTCATAAGTGGAGGCCCACTGGCTAGCCAGTGAGATGGAAAGTATCCCTACTACCAAGAAGGACTAACTGGATAGTTGATGAAATTTCATTAGGTGTCCAGTGGCCCATCAACTATCTGGTGGACACTGAACAACTTGTCGGTGGGTGCATGGGGAAACTTTCAAGTAAGATCCTTTTAGTTATTTTGGCCACTAATTACCCCTTTAAATTTACCCCACTTTATTATATTTAAAGATCCATTTAGTTTTAAATCTATCTTATCCTCCATCCACGATTAAACCTTGATCTAGGGTGGGTCTAGGTGAGATCCATTGGTTAATCCAGGCAAGATCCTTCAATCTTCATTGATCGTGACCTCTTTCTACCTCATGTAGTGGTGGATCATTGTTCCATTCATCATGGATGGTTCTAGTAGGTATGTATTGTACCTTATAATCCTTTAATTTCTCCATTATCTTTGATTCCTCTTCCTATTGATCATCTTGGTCATAAATTGAGCTTTTTCTTGACTGTGATTATATAATTGGATGGAAATTCCATCAGTTTTTGATGGAAATGTCTCAAAAAGATGGGGATTTAGATCTACATGTATAAAATATGTTCCTTGGTGATATTTTCTATGGTTTTTGGTCTAATTGAGTTGAATCGACCATCGAATCATGAAATTAAATCAGGAATTTAGCATTCCTTAGAATTAGGAGTGTGTCAGGAGTGGTTTAACTCTAATGGAAGATATTTCGGGTAAATTACATTTCTTGGTTGAGTTATTATAAATGTTTTAATTTAATTATATTAAATTTACATTTATCTTCCTTCTTTTCTATAAGGATTTTTCGAGAATAATATCGAAATCTTGTTACAAACCATCCATGTTGGTTGGTTGTGGTTCTGGCTAGGAGATGATACCAAATAAGTCCTTAAAAAATAATTCCTTTCACCTTTTATTTTAAATTCCTTTTAATCATTTAATAAATTATAAATAAGTTATAATTAATTAATTTTAAATTATCATGAATGAGTTATGAACTTGTGGTGATCAATAGTGTCCAAATGGACTTAGACGACTCTCAAAAAGGAGTTGGGCTTTGCTTCGATGGGAGTTGAATATTTTAAGATAGGTGGTCTCATGTACTATATCCTATTGTATTATTCATGGTTTATTTTCATGTGATATGTGGTTTTCTACTCTAAGATAATGACCCTTGATTCCTAATGTTTTATTAATAATACGTAATTCTTAATTTGTTAATGATTCTCAAATCTTAACTAATTAAAGTAACCATGCCAAATGTAATGGAACAATGTTCCAAGGGCCACAACAGACCCTTATAAAATGGATTGATATCAACTGCCAAGGGATGAGTCTTGATCACTAATGATTTCCATCACTATAGACTAATTTGTTGATGTATTCCCAAAAAATTTATCTAGGTTACCACCTTATAGAGAATTGGAATTTATGACTGATCTCTTACCAGAGACTGGTATTATTTCACTTCTATCCTATAGGATGAAACCAATAGAATTAATGTAATTGAAGGTTGAACTCAAAGTGTTATAAAAAAGGGATTCATTCGACCTAGTGTATCTCCACAGGAAGCACCAATTATTTTTGTATGTAAAGTGGATGGAACTCTAAGGATTTATGTGAATTATCACAAGTGAAACCAAGTTATAATAAATAATCATTAAAATATTCTATGAATTTATGATTTTTTTGTTTAATAGAGGGGATCCAAATGGTTCTATAATATTTATTTTCAATCAGGGTATTACTAAATTAAATTCAGAAAGGGGGATATTCCAAAGATAGTTTTTCAGGGTCATTATGGTCATTTTGAATTGTGGTTATGCCCTTTGGTCTTATGAATTCCCCATTAGTGTTTATGAAATTGATGAATCAAAACCTTCATAGGTATCTTGGATCCCATGTGGTGGTAATCATTGAAGGCATTTTGGTTTATTATTGGACTAAGTCTAGGAATGAACAACACTTGGGCATAGTGGTCTATATTTTGCAGGACCATTGCCTTTATGATAATCTTTAAAAGTGTGTTTTTTGGATTTAATAGGTACATTTCTTTATCCATATAATTTCTGAAATAGGAGTCTTAGTAGATACTGAAAAGGTGGATGTTATTATCTCCTAGAAACCACCAAATAACATCTTTGAGATATGCAGTTTCCTTGGCTTAGCGTGGTATTACTAATTCTTTGTTCATGATTTTTCATGTCTTTCCTCTCTAATAATAGATTTGATATGGAAAGTTTTTCCTTTCCAATGAATCAAAAAATCTATAAATATTTTCTATAGTTTAAGGTTTTGATTACATAATCACCCATACTTACATTTATAGAGTTAGGACTAGGATATATGGTCGTTTATGATGCACCATGATCTGGTTTGGGATGTGTTCTCATGTTTGGAGATCATGTGGTAGCTTGTGGGTCATGAAAATTATGGGGGCATGGGAATAATTAACTGATTCATGATTTTTAGTTAGCTACTGTAGTCCATTCCTTGAAAACATGGCATCATTATCTCTTTGGTGAGATGTTCATAGTGTTCACAGATAATAAAATCATGAAAATCATATTCTCACAGTGATATTTTAATATAAGGGAACAAATATGTATACAATACATTCATATGTTTGATTTTGAATTTATGTATACATCGATTAATGGAAATTCAATGGTTTATGCATTGAGTAGGAAGTCATATATTTAGTTTTTTAAAGAGGCTTCAGATCAGTGGAAGATGATGAAAGTCATAGCTCATACACAACTAGATTTTTCTGAGTAAGGTAATGTGTGGTTTTATATCCATTTTCTCTTGTTCATGATTTGATTGAGTAGGTTAAAGATGTTCAGATATATGATACTAAAACTCAAACCATGTGTTTGAAACTCAATGGTGGGAGACCATTAAGGTATGGACACTAGATGGGTGATACATTTTGTGTTTTAGAGATCAAATTGTGGTTTCTATAAATTTTTAGTAATAATACCTTTCTTCCTAAAACCAAATGAGTTGGGTAATTCATATTGGAATTTAGAAGTTATATAAGGTGACAAGAGAACAGTTCTAGTGGGATGGCATGAAAAGAAGGGTGGAGGAGTATGTCTTAATATTCCTCACCAATCAGAAGGTCCATGTAGATAACTAATGACTAGTTGGTATATTTCAATATTTTCTTATACCCCTATGGAATTGAGAATATAAAAATATGGATTTTTTCATGGGACTATCGAGAAAAGTTTAGAAACATGATGTTATATTGGTTATTTTGGATCATCTCACGAATTTAGATCACTTAATACCTATTTATAAATCTAATATGGTGAACGATTTGGAAAAAAATCTACATTATGGATGTTTCAAAGTTGTATGAAGTTCTATCTTCAATTGTTTCTGATCAAGAACCCAAGTTTTCATATCGATTTTGGAAACCCTTGCAACAATACCTCAGAACCCAGTAGAACATGATCACATATTATCATCCTCACATAGATGGATAGTCCAAAAGGATAATTCAAATGTTAGAAGACATGTTTAGATCTTTAATTATGTATTTTGGAGGTTCTTGGGAGGATCATATATTGTTAGTGGAATTATCATAAAATAAAATTATCATGCTTCAATAAATATGGATTCTTTTGAAGATTTGTATGGTCATCATCATCTCTCTCCACTTTTTGGGGTGTAAATGGGCGATAATTCAATCATTGAACCTAGCCTTGTGCATGATATGACAAAGAGGATTCAGATGATCAAGAAGAAGATGGAAACAACTCAAAGACATCATAAAATTTATATATATCATAATTTTCAACCATTATCATTTGTTATGAGTGATCATATTTTCTTGAGAGTCTTCCAAAGGCTAGGAAATTTTCATTTTGGAAAACAAGGTAAATTGTCTCCATTGTATGTTGTCCCTTTTTAGATTCTAGAATTAATTGGTGCAATGGATTATTGGTTGGTTTTACCTCAAATATTTAGCTCTGTGCATAATTTATCTCATGCATCTCAGTTGAATAAGTACTATCCTAATCCTGACCATGTTATTTGATGGAACCATGTTGATCTTAAACCAAATTATACATTGATTCACATTCCAATATAGATTTTTGATAGAAAACATAAGCTATTACATATAAAAAGTATCAATTTGGTATGAGTCTTATGGAAGCATAGCCATCTTGAGGAGGAAACAAGGGAACATGTGAAGGGAATGAAAGAATAGTGGCCCGAGCTCTTCCAAATAAATGATAATCTCCAACTTTATTAGGATATAAAGACTAATGGAATGGATAATTTAACACCTGAGGCTTTAGGTACTTTACCATTTTATCATTTATTTTCATGTTTTATAATACTTGGGTCAAATTTCAAGAGTTTCTGGATGATTTTATAGTGTTTTGGATCAATTTATAGAGGTTCCAGATTTGAGCATGGTTAGGGGAAGATATAAAACTTCTCCAAGAAACTATGCAAGAGGTTTTGGGAAGGTGAACAGTTTTTCTAAACCATAAACATGCTAGGATGAACTATGGGAGTTGAGATATTGGTAGAAGCATGGTTGGAACATAGTTTTTCAAACCATGTGAACCAACAATGTGAGGTGATGGTTAGAGATATTATCATTTCATATTTTTATAAATTGTGTAGCACAACCATGCAGCTCCTTGGGTGATGTCCAGTAGCATGAACATGGTTAGGACAAAAATTGTTAAACTATACGATATGAATTAAAAGATCTAAAAATTAGATTTTAACTCATATTTACCGATTAAAATCTCATTTTTATCATATTATCCTATGCTCTCGAACTCCTCTCCTTCCTAAGGAATTCTTGGTGATTCCTTTTGATCTGAAATCCAGTTTTGATGAATCAAAGTGAGTTGGATCTCTAGAATCAATGGTAAGTCTCAATTTTCTCCCTTTCTATTTGGATATTCTCATATCATATCACCTATAATGTTATATATAATCCATTATATCTATGTACAATATTTTTTTTGATGAGATATTGATTTGATCTATTAAAGGAAAGGTTTTGTGAGCCCTAATCTAGAGGTTTTTAGTGTCATTCACCATTTTCATCACCTATTGAGAGGCAAGTAGCTTCTCGCTTTTCTCCCCTTTTTATAGAACTAGAAGTCTTGGTATTATTTGAATGTTTTTATTATATTTTAAAATGGAATGTTGAATTATTTATTTAAGGGAACCATTTTGGTTTATATTTTGGGAAAATGGGAATTAGAATATATTTTTAAAACCCCTTGTTTTATAATTTTAAATTATGTTTTTAAAATTATAGTCTTTTGTTTAATGAAATAATGTTATTTTATGAAATGTTTTATATATAATGGTTTGATATTAGAAATTTTAATTCATGTTTGTAGTTTGTTCATATTGAATTTGAGGCCTTGTTTACACATTCTTGTTACTCAGTGCTTAGAGACACAATAAATTATCACCTTGTGAGGACTTAGTGAAGGAAGAATCACCAATCATGAGTATTGAGATTTTCATTTTACATGAATGTGTGTGTGAGTTTATAACATTGATGGGTATTCCAAGTGAAAAAGGAAGAATGAAAAAATTAATTAGATTCAATTGGTTTTGTTTCAACTATTTTGTTATAGTATTGTTTTTATTCCTATTTTAGTTATAAATTGTGTTTCTCAACTATGAGCTAATGTGTTCTTGTCTAAGTGGGATTATTTGGTCAGTATATTGGGTAAATCATACTATTTATGATTACTCACCCTTTTCATATGAACTTTGGTGCATATATAGATATTATTCTTCATGACACATGTAAAAGAAAGGTCTCAAATTTCTCTAGTGGTGCATCATGATGGTAGTTATTCATATTGGTGTTTAAATTTTTATGGTCTATCTTGTTGTCATGGTTGTGATGCCACATCAGTGTTTCTACATTAGGTTTTATTTTAGTTTTATATGGAAATCAAGTTTTACTTTATCCTTTCTACTCTGATATTTTTTGTTTAATTGGTTTTCATTTAATTTATATTATCTATATTCATGCATCATATAGTGGAATTTTTTATTTATATTTTATCTTAAAAAGTTTTTTTTAAAATGAAAAATAATCCCCCAATGTGTAAGTACACATTTGGCATTTATTTATAGCCTTTAATGTCTTAGGGATGTCACTTAAGGCCAATAACACCTCCGATCTGGCCTAAGACAATGGGTTGGGTGGGGATGTCACATTAATAACCCTTAATTCATATTATTTTATGAATAATAATTAATAATTAATAATTTAATAATCCTTAAGTCATAAATAATTAAAATAACCATGTCTAACATAACTAAACAAAGTTCTATTTGCCAAGATGGACCCTAGTGCACTGGCTTGATGCCGAATGCCGATAGTTGAGGCTTGATAACTAATGAGTACCTTGGATTACATAGACCCCCTTTGGTGTGTGGTTGTGATACATGAGACCTAGTTCCAATGAGACCTTGTTTAATAATTAATAGCATGTGTGTTCAGGTGTAGCCTGTAAGATTCATGCTTAATGTTCAATCACATGTGGTGTGTGTGCCCATGAGACCATGTTTGATGCTTTGATCATATATGTGTGTGTGTAGCCTGTGAGAAAAACAATTTTATGTTTATCAAATGTATATTTGTGATGGTTATGAGCCTTTATTAATATGACATGATAATGATTTCTCATCCAGTATCTTTGTGTTGTAGGAGATTTATTATGTAGGTTGAGCCATATTGACTGTCTTCCCCAGAGGGATGCTTTAGATGATCAGTCAACATGTACATGTGATATGAATTCAAGAAGGATGGGTAATATGAATTTTTAGGCTATCCTTTATAGGGGGATATGTTTCATACATGTATGGTTGGAATTACTTCTGTCATGGAGCTGAAACAGTTACAATTGGGGTTCATAGAGTCTTAGTCATATCCAGACCGCTCAATATATGGGTGTTGTTGCATACTTGTTCTTTGTTGATTATGTGTTATGAGTTTTATGTTTAGGTATTTCCTATTTACCTTCTTCCAATACTATCACATGAATGTATAATGCACTTTATGGTTAGGTACTGGACCATGTTGGTGGTGCCCTACTAAGTTGTACTCACACCACACTCAGGTGGTAATAACACTTGGGAACCCAAGAATACCTCAATTATTGGAGGTATAGGTTGGGATGAGGCTTGGGTTTATCATTGAGTGGGATAGATAGATACGACTCTAGATAAAAGGAGGAGGTTAGTCTTGGAGTTAGGTTCAGATCCTCTGGTAGTTTGTTTATTTTCATTTTTTATATGTGATCGACCCAATGAATGATTAGTGTCATTTTATTTAGTTATGTTTTTAGAGTCTATTATTTCCAAATACATTTATAATATATGGTATTATTATTTTTTTCCACGTACTTTAATTATATATTGTTACATGTTTGGTTATTTATCTATGATTTTGAACTCTGATTGAGGGTAAAGTCTCCCCATGATCCACTTTAGACCCTCATTTCTAGTCAATAGCCTCTGGTGTATGGGGAGGCCTGCCCGAGGTCATGTGTAACTCCATCTTAGACCTTATAATTCGGGTTAGTGGGTTATATTGGGTATATCATGAGTGATATTAAATTAATAAATAATGAAAGAAAGGATTTATCTCTTATGTTCTTTAACATAATTTGATATCTCAAGCCCTTTTATGCGAATAGAATTACCTGATTAATCCCATGTACGTGAAGTTATATTAGTAAGTTAATTTATAAATATTCAATGAAAGAAAAATTCAGTATATAGGTTGATGACACCATCACACAACTAGTTTGTTTAGAGATGTCATGATAAAAGGGTTATATTACATAGTGTGAATTTATATGTGGTTATAGTCATTATGGAATTTAAATTATTTCTTTATGGCTACCTAATCATGTTACTAGATTCTAAACATGGACTTTAGGAAGTATTGCCTAATGCCACTGGGAAATTGGCCTTGAGGGTCACAAGCTAAGTGTATTCATCTCAGTTGAATTCTATATGACTTTAACTTGTTGAATAAATTTTATTCTTGCATGTGGTTTAATAATTATTCATGTTTAATTGATTACAACTATTCAATCACCAATTATTTGAGTGAATATATGTGAGTTAAATATTTAATAAATATTTATTTAATATTTTAGTGAATATAATATATATTTATTTATTGGTAAATAATGATGTGATATTTATTTAAATAGTCAATATTCAAGATCCAATAAATATTCATGGGGGTTAACAGAATGAGTTTAATGGTCTGGTGAGAGATGATATGTTAAATATTATTTGAATAAATATTAATTTATTTATTCAATTAAATAATATTTATTTATCAGCGAGTTTATCACATTCCATGTAAACACTAATAAAAATATTATTATTTAGACATAGCTTTCAGCTAGGATTATGTTAATGATTATGGACCATATGAAATTAATCATTCTATAACACTTGATCTATATAAACCGAGTTATATCATTCTAAATACTAATAGGTGTTTTGAACAATGAGTTATAGGGAGAATACTCCTAAGTCGTAAATATATATTCTCTTAGAATGCTCTCAATAATAGAGATAGATCCTCCACTTACACACTCTCAAGTCTAGAGAGAACAAAATAATATTTCCACCTTAAAGTGATTCTTATGACCATCAATGATGAATGATGTAAGCATTACATTCTTTCTCACTATTACTCAAGGAATTATACATCAACATTCTGAGGTTCTTAGAGAATTTGTGGATCACCACTAAAGGGATTCTACCCTTGAATCCTCTCTTTGTAATAACGACACACCAATAGGTGGTCAACTATTTCATCAATGAAGAAATAATTCCAACACAAGGTAATTATTAATATATATAAATTAACTACAAATTATATGTTATTATCCGATCTCTTAGTTATAACATTCTTTGTCAAACATCTTAATATTTAATTCATTGGTCATAAAATTTATCATCATGTAAATTTTATATTATTCATGGAATCCCACCAAAAATATGAGTTGGAGACATCCCAATAGGTGCTTCCTCTATATCTAGAACATGTGGGTGGGATTACAATGATCACATATTAATTTATAATTCTTTATTAATCATTGATAAATAATATTAATTTTTAATTATTTTTCATTTTGTGATGATTAATTATTTAAATCTAAATGTTAAAATTTATTCTTTTTTCTTGATTATATAACCAAAAATAGGTTAATAATATAAAAAGAACATTCTAATATTCTATTTGTAGGTTCCAAGAGTTCTGACTAGATAACACATGACTACATGGAATATATCCCATTAGTACACATCATGTGCTCATTTACACTACATAAGGATGAATCATGAGAAATTTTTATATCCATGTAGTAAATACATGTAGAGTTCATTAATGAACATCACATGTTTACCAGGCTAGGCTGGAAAATAGTTTGTTAGAAAACACATCATGTAACTCTTGTAAACTACATGTAGTCTATATATTTTCATAGTGGAAAACACATATTCAAAGACACATTATGTATTTATTACACAAAATGTGTGACTGACATTCGAGTAACATGATAATTTATTCACACGATGCGATGATAATGTAATTAATTCATACATGGTGTATTTGATACAATTAATGTGGTGCTTATTTAATTAATTCACATTTATTTTAATGAACACAATGTGTAATTAATTTACATATGATGTTTAATTAATTCCCATGTAATGTGTAATTAATTCACATGTGATGTAATTAATTAATTAATTCAAATATAATGTATTTAATTGACATGTTTAGTAATTAATTAATTCTCACATGGTGTAATTAATTCACACATGAAGTAATTAATTTACACATAGTGTATTATTAATATACATGTGAAGTGTTTAATACAAGTGGTGTGATTAATCCATTTATGATATTTACATACTATTCTAGGCTATAAATGCATAAATTAATTTACATGAAAATAAAATTAAATGTGATATTAAACCAAGATACATGCCATGTATAAATGTTTTAAAGAATATTAAATTCCTAATTAATTATATATTAAATTCAGAACAACTCTCTATATCACCTCTAAGTGAACATTATATGCTTATTTAATTAAAATAAAAATAATTTAATTTAATTTATTTAAAATTATGGATGATGGAATTTCCATGACTCTTCAGATAAGATAAAATGAATGAATGAATAAAATAATGATACAATTAATTGAATTAATTAGAGGTGATTTTATCCTAATTAAATAATTAATTGAATTGAATGATAGTTAATGCACAAATTTATATTCATTTCATGTATGTAGATGATAAAGCGATTATACTAATCTATGCATGTTATTAGTTTCTTTTAATGTATTTTTGTTACATGATTTTTGTAATAATTTATTAAATTAAATTGATGTCATGTATTTCATCCCCTCCTCATTATATAAGGGAAAACGTGAACATGATTTATTTTATGTAAACTTCTTAACAAATCTATTGGTCCCCCTCACTTGAATTTGAGTAAATATTATGTAATTAATGGAGCTCCCATGAAAGTTGAGGGGGTTCAAGTTTGGATCTGAGAAAAAACCAATCTATGAGATACATATGTGTATAGAGGAATGCTGTAGTATGAACCAAGTTATAGTTTAAGGTGTTATTCCCCTAGAACCTATGGTTAGTTTATCACCATATAGAAAAACTAACCATTAAAAAAACTTATGATCATACCACTTTTATTATTTTATTTCTATCAAGTTTCTTTGTTAAATTATTTTTGGATTCTTTGTTGTGATCACATAAATTCATAAATTAACAAGCATGTAAGATGGAAGTAAAATAAAATCATGTTATGCTTAATAATTTATCAATACACGATTAATCACTTAAAAATAGAATTCACTTCATATTGACAAGAATGTAATAAAGATAAAAATGGTAAAATTACACATCAAGACAAAATCAATCAAATTATGTATTAAGTTGGTATAAAATTACCCTACAAGGGTTGAAATAAAACCATAGTTCAAAGTACTTGACCAAAATCTATTGGGGTACTTTCAAAAATTGGGGAATTTCTAACTTGAGTCTTGGGTTGGCTTAACCTAGTTCACATTAAGGGTTAATCACCTTCGTGAGACTTAGTTCAACTAATAAGAAACTATTTAGGAAACCCAATACCTAGATTTTAGGATTGGGGAGTCCACTCAACAGATCAATCTTAGAAATTTATGACTACCTAAATACCTTTGAATATCTTTTTAGGCCTCTTTTTTGTGTTGTGAGAATGGGTATATGTATCCTTACAACTAGAATATCCCCATGACAAGATATTCAAAATCCTATGGTGAGGAATATTGGGGTTTCTAAAAAATATTGGGAGGATAATAAATAAAATTTATTACAACATATATTTTTGTAAATAAAAACAAAAACAAAAATATACAATTAAGTAATGGATAATATGTAAATAAAAAACATTATAACACTACGATCATTTTACAAAGACTGTGTATTCAACAACACATAAATTCAAGGGTGGTATGGTTTTTTATACAGAAAACTACAATAATAAAAAGCATAATATGTTCTTGAATACCCTATACCAGTCCAACAAACTCAAAAATAATGTGAAGGTGATAAGAATGCCATTAGAGGTACATAGGTATTCTCTTGTCGTCTTTTGCTTTAGGATATCAGTTATGTTTAGAGAACTGAAAATGAAACATAAGGAAATATATTATTATATGATGACATATCCTCTATAATTTCTTTCAAAGGAGAAAGATAAGATTTATATAAATGTTATTTTCCCTACACTATACTAGTGTAAACTAGAAGAGGGTTCTTATATATTGATCTTGTCTTCAATATTCAGATGCACATTCATTAGTATGTAAAGTTTAGGCTTCCATGTGGATAATAAATTATCCAGTGAAATCATATTTTATCCTTAACTTACAAGTTTTCCTTATTCATCTAGATTATTAAATAAAATTTATAAATTAACTCCTTATTAATATTTGGAATAAGTTTCACTAGGTAGATAAGGGTAGAATAAAACTCTGTTCCATAACCCTTATAATGAAAAATATAAAAGAAAATGGCAAAATTACCATGAATAGTTTATTGTAAATGGTGTATTTATAATTTATTTCAATAAGACAAAATATTCAAAGGTAGTGCAAAGAATATGAAGCTATGATCTTCTCATGTATAAAAAATGAATTTTGAAAAATTGTAACAAATTAAATAAGACATAAGTAGATATATCTACGTCAAATAGATATTCATCATTTCATGCAATGTTTTATTTCATGGGTATTAAATACTAACTTTTATTCAAATACTAAAACCAATAAGGAAACATTATAGGAAGTAAGGTGTATTCTCTGAGGTTATGATGAAGGGTGATTCCTATACCAACCATGAGAATCACATAACTTTAAGTAGTATAGTTGAATTATCCTAGTAGATGAAAAGGGTGATTCCTATGTCAATAATGATAATTTCAAAATTTGTTATTTCCATGTTAATTTATTCAAGTTACAATATTTTTTATATTAAGTGTGTCGTATACATTTATCCCAGTGTTCAGTCGAAAAAAAAACAATTCATTTTTTCATTTATGGAATAAATGTTTTTGTGGTTTTCATAATTAACTATTAGTTCTGTAATACTTGAATCATATATATCTAACTATACAATAAATTAAGAAATATGTAATATAATACTCATACCTAGTTAAGGGAAAAAAATTCTTTGTCAAGTATAACTGATAATAGTTGACAAGTTCATATGCTGAAGTGTGTTTAGTCTCTTTGAGATAAAACACTAGGTATACTAAAAAACTTACTTATCATGTTTTGGATAAATAAAAATTTAGAAATAAAGTTATTCCACAAATAATATAGATTTAGTTCGGCTACATAGTGTGAACTATTCCAAGCTTGAATATAGAAGTAAATTCCTATACTTCATTGAACTACTATAAAATAATTTATGAATGATAGGTGAAAGTAATGAATGAACTTAATAAAATATACAGGAACCTCCGAGCTGGTATGATGGGAAATATCTTAACCATGTATTCATAAATAATTACAATATAAATTGAAGGTTTTACTAAAGTTAAATTACCTTATTCATTTCATAAAGATGGTTATATTATATGGTACATCAATGAGAAGTCTTATATATATCAAAATTTTTCCATGACACTATTCAAGACATGTATTTCAAGATAGTAGCATAACAACTAACCATATCCCAACTAAATTGACTAATTTATATCATATAATTTAAGATATGTTGAGTGTCCATTATGTCACAACCTAGTTTTTTCTAAAAATAATCATTTTTTATGTTGTAATCAACTTCAAAAGTACATGAAAGGAAATAAAATTCACATCCATAATTATTTATCATATATCAACTGAGGATATTAACACCCCCAATATAGAAAGGTATTAATCATAACAACTAAATTTATATTTATGAAGGACATATTTATTGATATAAATAGAGCAAGAAATGTTTTAGTTGAATCTTGACTCCAAATGCACATATTGTTATAAAAATAGTTAAATACACATGTTTTAGTGGGATTATTTTTTTCCAGAGAAACATACTATATAGGAAAGTTAAAACCCATAATAGTGGTTTTATATTCACCACAATGGGTGATATATAATATTAATTAATAATAATTATTATTATAAAAATTATTAAGTGGTAAACTTTCTATGATTGGAAAGTTCATTTAAAATTAGAAATGGATTCCATGTACCAAAATACAATTTAATATTTTGGTAGTTTATCAAGTTGATGTAAAGTCATCAATAGGTATTCAAGAGAAACCATACATTGATGGCTATGTTCAGAATAATAAACCATACATAATTAATAAAAGGCTTCAAATATCTCGAAATACCCTATGATAATACTATATCACTAATCATAATTTGAAATTCTATTCAAATTTTACTTCTCCTAGCTTTTCTATTATCATTTTACTGGGTATTGGATGTTAAGACCATGCTCCTTATTGGAAAACATATGGGAGATTTCTATATGACATGAACCAAAATATTGGTGATATCAAGAGATAAAAATATATTATATATGTTTCAAGGATCCTTTTAAGGTTTAAAATAATCATAATGATCATATGACATTCATTTTAAGTTAATGTGTGCCTAGGTGTCTATAAGAGGTTAGTGGGAGCACTATAGTTTTCAAGACAAATATGTTTGATAACATATACAAAATGAGTTATTTGTAACATTTTTGATTGAGATAAATGATGATTTCCCTAATATAACTTATGTAACAACTCACATTATAGGGAATAATATCTACTACTATAGATCAGTGGGGTTGATTAATCCAAGTCATCATACATAACTGATATAGTATTGAAAAATACAATATGGAACAATACACCAAAATTGTTCTAGTGTCACATGGAATTATGATTATGATTTATAGACTATATACACCTAAGAGTACTTTGGAAATCTATCTCAAATTTCATGATATGTACATAGGTTTGATATTTTTTATACATAAAGAATAGAATGAAAATATCAAATGATATGAGGAGAACTACATTTTATAGCTGTCAGAACTATCCGACAGTGCCTGATAAAGAAAAACTGGATGATTTTTTTTGGAAATTACAGAAATGAGAATACTAGATTTTTAGGGGATATTAAAATAGTATTCTTTAGTTTAGTTGATCTTTCATCATAGTAAGTCTTAGATAATATGCAATGATTGAGCATGTTATAGCTAGTAGTTTCAATATTTGTATTAGTTTAAGTATTTTGAAACTTCTAATGTGTCTTATTAAGCATTTTTAGTAATATTGTATACCATATTTTGGAGTTTTACCTAGATAGTAAAGCTCAATCATGTCCTGAAGAACTTCTATCTATGGTATTATCCAAAATGTCAGGGATTATAGAGAATAAAAATTTATACTTATTCATATTTTCTCTTTAGGGATTTTTATCATAGAGATGGTGTTGTGGTAAGAAGATCAACCACATGAAATGTTGTGGGATCCACAACTATATACATATCTTAGTAAAATAATGTTTATCATAAGAGGCTAATTAATTGAGTTGATAATAGTTTTCTATAGTGTAATTGGGAGTCTCTTGGAGTTAGTTCCCTAAAACTAACAACTATGAACATTATATTACAAAAATATTTATGGTACTAAATATTAATTAATATTGTATCATATTTTGATCATTCTTCTATGTGACAATGAATACGATAATTTCCTAAGGGTACCTATCACATTGAATGGTAAAATAGTTCCTCGCTATGGTGATAACCTTAAAGTGTCATGATAGTATTCTTAAATACATTTTATATATGTGGATGATATCATTTTATAGGATGAAAATGATATAGGCTATCAAATTTTGATACTCCTAAGACTTTGACACATTTTCTCTTGGTGTATTACCTTGGTAATTTTTTAGAGAAAGATATTATGAGAACATGTCCCACCAGTAGGAAATCTAAATTTATATATTTCATTGTATAATCCTATTTTTAGATGTTTGTAATGGTATTTATAATTTAATAATATTGTTAATTAATATCACGAGTTGTGTACTTTGAGGTATTGATGAAAACTATGATGACATATTCTCATGGTGAGGCAGGACATGTTGGGTACATCACAAGTGATATTGAATTAATGAATAATGAGAGAAATGATTTATCCCTTTTTAGATTCAATAGAAGTTGATATATCAAACACTTTAATGAAAAAAACTGACTAATTAAGTGCATGGCCATGTCGTTCTATCAGTAAGTTCATTTCTAGAAATTCAAAGAAAGAGAAATCCATCATATAAGTTGATGGAACCAGTATGCAACCTACTTGATAAGAGATATCATGATAAATGGATTATATTACATAATGTTCATTAATATGTGGTTATTTTTATTGTGTCATTTAACTTTATTCTTTATGGGTAATTTGGCATGTCGCTTAACATTAACCTTGTACTTTAGGCGGTACTTCCTAAGTTCGCTGAGAAAGGGGTATAGAGGGTCACACACTAAGTATATTTAGAACCATGATTAAATTAAATATTAATTTAATATGTTGAATAAATATTATTCTCACACATGGTTTAATAATTATTCATTTTGAGTTGATCATAAATATTCATTCATCAGTTATTAAATATAATATATGTGAGTTAAATATTTAATACGTATTTATCTCTATTTTAGTGAATATAATATTTATTTATTTATCAAAAAATAATTCATTAATATTTATTTATTTAAATATTAACTATTCATGGTTTGATAAATATTGAGGAGGATTGATAGACCAATTATAATGGTCTAGTAAGAAATAATATATTAAATATTATATGAATAAATATTAAATTATTTATTAAATTAAATAATATTTATTTATGCATGAGTTTAACACATGCTAAGTGAATAATAATAGTAATATTATTATTTTTACCTAGGGTTCATCGAGGATTAAATGAATAACAAGGTCCAATGTGAAATTTTTTATTCTCTAATGCTAGATCTATATAAACTAGATTATATCATTCTTAACCCGAATAGTTTTTGTGCACAATGAATTCGAGATAAAATCCTTTCTATCACTATAGTGATCTTCTATTATAAATATTTCAAGAATAGAGATAGATCCACCTCTTCTAACCTCTTGAGTCTAAAGAGAACAAAATAATCCTTCCACAATGAAGTGATTCTTATAGAGATCAACAATGAAAAATGAAAGCATTAGAGTCTACCATGATAGATCTCAAGGATTTCTATGGTGACATATAAAGGTTGAAAGATCCCATTTGGATCACATCTGGAGGGATTATACCCACGAATCATATATCCACAATGATTTCACAATAAGAAGTGGTCAACCGATTCATCAAAGAGGAAAGAATTTCAAAATAAGGTAATTCTTAATTTGTGTAAATTAATAATATATTTTATGTGATGATTCAATCTCTTAGTTTTGACATTATTTGTTAAACATATTGTAATTTAATTTTTTATTTATGAAGTTTATAATCATGTACATTACATATTATTCAATGAAACTCAAAAAAATATGAGATAGCCATAACCCAATAGGTTCTTCTTTTACATCTAAAACATATAATCAACAGGTTCATAGAGATAAGGGGTAAATGACTATGTTCCCTTGAAAAGTTCCCTATGGTGTAAAAGGTAATAAAATTAAAAATATGATGGAAGAAAATTCATGAAATGTTGAGTATTCTAAGAAATCATGTGAGAAACACAAGTGAGTTTATCATGTCAAGAAAGAATGTATAACATTGTGAATTGATCAACTAAAATTAGCTAAAAAATAGATAATGCACAAATCAGTGTTGTTCCAAAGGAAAAAATGTGTATTAAAGAATAGATGCAATATGATGATAATTTTTCTACAATTTATAATAAAAAAAATCAATTAAATATATATGAAAGGTGTGGACATCTTAGGCATGGCACAAAAGATTTCATAACAATCTTACTAGCCCAAGAAGATGATATGAGGAAGATTATACAAGCATATGGTAGTGAAGTTTCCTTAATCTATAAGGTAAATAAAATTGTCCCATGTGATAAAATAGATCATGGGAAGAAGGAAAACATGCATCCAGTTAAAAATCATGATAGAAAAATGATTTTAAGGAAATATTCCTATAGTGAGTTTGAAATAAAAGAGAGGCATTGGTTGAGATAAAACACTTATCCTTATTGCTACTTCCAGGGAATCAAATAGAACCCTCATTATTCCATAAATAGTTTATTTTATTTGTACTAACATGTATGAAATTAAAGGAAATTGATTAAAGGATGGTTGGATGCATGTTGTAGTATTTTTATAGTAAGAAGTAGTGATTATTAGGGAATGATCTAACTCCCATAATGATAAATAGAGTGAATACCTTAAGGGGGAGATTACAAGTGTAATAAAATATTTGAGAAATGTTATTTTATATAAATCTGGAAACTATAAATCGTCTAAAAAAGTTATAATTTGAGGTATACCAATCACACTTTTCTACTCCTGCTATGTTGATGATAAATATGTTTATAAATGGGAATTTATGGTTGTTGGGAAGGAAATGAAAAAGGGGGTTCTATATGTATCATACTATAATATTTCTATTATATTTGGTGAAGATGTGTGTATGGTATAATTTTCTTGATGAATCCATGTTTATAACGACTAGAATTATAAATTTGAAGTTGTATCATATATTGATATTGTTAGTGGATAGCTTTGATTTCTATGTTTATTCACTATTGTTTTATACAATGGGTTAGACCAAGTAGAATTAGAGTTGTATGGATGATTGATAATTGTTAATACATATTATATTTCATCATTCCCTAAAAAAATTAGAGTGGGATATTATTTTGAATGGAAATAGGAGAGTAAGTTGTGTTCAAAGTAAAAGAAAATAGTTGATAATACCTTTCCTGATATTTCCTTTTCATTTATTGTCAATGAGAATGATAAGAAAAAGGCTCACATATTGAAATGAATATTTAGAGGTATTGAAAACAAAAAAAATGAGGAGATTGGAGTGCCTAAGTGTGAGTTGTATTTGTTGTCAATAAGGAACAATATCATTATGATAAAGATATAAATAAGTGTTTAGAAGAGATGAGTTATTGCTCATACAAAAAATAATAAAAGGAGTATGGAGATACCTATCATTGAAGGATTATTTAAAGATGTATTTATACGGATAAGGATAGAAAATATTAAATCTATCAATTCTTGTGCTTATTTTCATAGAATCAAATAACATAAAGGACATTGTGATTCAAGATGTATTATGAGAATAATAAATTCATAAGATTAGTAAGTTGTTCTTTAACATGAAGAAAGTGAAGTACTAAAGTGATCATGTAGTATGGACTATAACAGATTTGATAAATAAGTTATAGAAACTAGAAAAAGGGATGTTGAAGTTCATATCCAAGTTTTATTAATGATTTTGAAGTTTTATGACGTGATTTATTTTTCACATGATTACCTTAAATTGGAAAATTAATTTTATGTTTGGAAGTTAAAAATTTACAAAATATATCTATGAAAGTCATGGTGAGGAGCATGGGTGAAGCATAACCAATGTATGTGAATGCATATGTCAAAGAAAGAGCGCACGGTGAAGGTTGGTTAACATCCAAATGTTCGAGTTAGCATGAGGGGTTGTAGGAGAGAACTTACTTACATTAGACTTCATTAGTGGTCCTTGGAATCACCCATTCTAATAAAGTGAAGTTCATGCCATGCTTCTATTTGACGTGGGACTGGTATTATGTGATCACTATTCAACTATCTTTAAAAAATATAGATATATACATGAAACAATTTATTCAAATTTATTTAAATTCATTAGGATGTCATCTTATACCTCAATCCAGTTATGGTTTCCACATATTGGATTTGAATGTCATGCCTTACATGACCAATTTAAGCCTTTGAAATGTTTTGAATAATCATGAGGGATCATGAGATGATCAAGAATACCAGAATAAGATTTTGGATGTGTTCTTCCCTGAAACAAGTGCTTCAAACTAGAGTTTCAGTGGATACATGCAATCCTTCTATAATTTAATGGAAGATAGTGGATGCACGAGTATAATACATGCATAGAATTTCATTTTCATGAATGAATTGTTCCTTATAAACAAAAATTCCATAGAGGATTTTGTTTTAATTTATGGAAGAATAACACAACAATTCTTGTTACCATTAATTTGAGTATGTGAAGCCTTGACACCATGATTTCTGGTGTTTCAAGGGAATTAATGGCTCAAAGTTATTCTCAAATGAGCTATGTTGGTAAAATCCTCTATAAATACTAAGCAAAATACAAGGAGAAGTGAGAAACACCATGAGTGTCTTATGATATCTCCATGTTTTTGCAGAAGTAACTAAAAAAATATTTGGACAAAAGATAGAGTCTGTGAACTTGTTTAATATATGAGAAGGAGAAGCAGATAACCCCATTTATATAGAATAATGTTAAGAAGAAGTAGAATCTATAAGTTTATTTATCTTATGTGATGTAGAAGCATAATACCTCGTGTAGTTATAGTTATAAAAAATATAATAAAATTATCCTTCAAACTTATAGTTACATGAAATAATAACTATTTTATAGTAAGGAGAACCCACATAAATATACTTATATAAATATAATATTAGAAGAATAGGCATGGCATTTGTGGAAATTCCATGAAATACACTTTCATAAAGTGACATACCATGAACCATTTGTTCATGATGTGTAATTTTCATGAATATAAGAGTACACAAAGCACTTTCTGTAAAATAATAATATTAATAAAAGGATATATAAAGGTTTTTATAAAATTCATACATAATGAAGTATATAATCCTTTCATGAAGGATACTAGTTGTTGTTGAGTTTAGATTTATGAAGTAGTAGAGTAAATATCTTTTGAATCATGCAGGTTTATTCTTTCCAAGAGAATAATTGAAATACTAAAAGGAAGTCTGAATCTGGGAATATTTCATAGAAGATAAATACTTGTGTTCCTAGGCATTTGGTAAACTAAGAAATAACCTAATCATTTAAAATTAGAAGATTTTGATAATGACTGAAAAATATGATCATGGCCATTAGTTTTCAAAGTTCTTTAATAAGTGTACACAGGAGAAATAGTTGATCTAGTGAGATCATGGAGGAATATCTATGTCAAGTGGTTTAGAAGCAACCATGTGATAAAGGAAATCTTTTTTATTCTAGTTCAAACATTTTTGTAGTGATCAATGGGAATTCATACTCTCTAGCGGGACTCCAGAGTGGGAACATAGTGGGACTCTATATTGATAAAACTATGATGGTACTTGGTGTAACCTCTTGCATTTATAGTGGAGAGTTTATGATTGGGGAGTTTGACAAATCACAATAAGGACTATTTATCTCATTTAGGTCAAACCTTGTAAAAATTATTTTGTCCTATGATATTTACTTTAAAAAATATTCATTTGATGTTGTGAGACTTGAAACTGAGAGGATCAAGATATTAACTGGTCACGGGTTTAAATTAAAAGAAAGAATTCATAAAAAGTGACCACTAATTAACCACCGAATGTTATAAAAATATTTATTATCTTTATAATATTAATTTAACTTTCATTAATTACTAACCATCTTATTCAAACATTTTACACCACATTAGATAAAAATAAATTATAAATTTTTATTATTATTCATTAATTAAAATAAAACTATGAAATGAATAAATTCATAACCCCATAATACATTAGAAAAATAATAAATTAAAAAATGAATAATTAGTTAAACCACTAATATATATTACACAAAAATAATTTTACATTGGATTTTGGTAGAGGTAGTGAATAACTAAATTAAAAAAATATACATCAACTATGAGAAGATATATTATGAAATACTATAAATAATATAATCTAAACAAACCCCAGTTCAATGAATAATGATTAATTTTTACATAAAGGGATCTTAGTAGCTATTAGATACCTAGATAAAAATGAAAGTTATACTCAGTAGAATATATGATTGGCATTGAACTCACCGATTTTAAGTTGCAGAAGAATTGAATAATGAAACTGATTAATAATGGGAGACCGCCAAGCAGAACTGAGGGGAGTCCACCACACAGGTAAGGAGGAAATAGGGATCCTGGGGGTATGTGAGACCGCATTCATAATTTGGGGATAAACTATACAAATGTTTTTAAAAAATGGTTGGTATTGCCAACCCTACACCAACAGTTTTTTTAATCCATTGGTATAGGGTCTTAGTTTTGACTCTATATCAATGGTTTGTATAAAGAGTTAGTATAAGGTTCTCTATAACCATGATTTGATCAAACCATGGGTATAAAGTTGTGGGTAAGCCTAAATTTCCACAATTAACTACTCTATATAGATTAATTTCTTACAGGATAGGCCACTTCATGAATTTTAAGGGCCTACATGGTGGAATATATGTGATAGTTACACATGAGAATCCCTAGATTCACAAATACCCACAAAATATAGATATAGATAAGTGTAAAAGTGTATATAATATTATTGGGACTTACACTAATGAAACTAAAAATTAATTTTAATCTATGGGATATGACATGGTTGGATACATTCCAGATTATGAATGCATATAATGTGTGCATGTCTTAAAAAATAATCCTTGAATGAATCTGCCTTTAAAAAATTTGGATATATCATGGAAGAGGAATACCAAAAAGAAAACCTCAAGTGATAAGGAAAATATTTTCATTGAGGGACTTATATAAGTTCCAAAAAGGGGAGATCTATAAATAAATGGATCATGATTACAAATAATTACATGAGTGGGTATCATTTAAATTAGTGAATAATTATTGAACAAATGGGCATATAGTTTATAATTTAGAGGTTCTATTCATTAATGGAGTTACATGCATGTGTGATAACTTTGATGAAGGAAATTCAGGTTAAGAAGAGGTAATATTAAGATTTGTGATTTTATAAATTTATCTATTATGTGATATTTGAGTAAGTCTAAAATTTCAACTTATGTGAAGAGGTATCAAACATAAGTCCATGTTATAGGGATTGTTCAAGCCACTTCTGCATTAGCATGCCATTTGTTTTCCAATCAAGGAATTCAACCACGAGAGTTTATTTTCTCTAGAATTTGTGTAAAGTATCTACCCATAGAAGTCAGTGACTTTTTGGACTCTCCAAAGTGTCTGTTTCAGTCCTTTATATTAATGAAAAAAATTTTTTATAGGAAAATATTTTTTGAATCACGAGTGTAATACTTATACACACCCTTTGTAATATTGATCATGGGAATGTTATGCCTGGTCATTAATAAAATAATATTATTATTTATTTCATAAGTGAATATTTTTATGCACAAGTTATTTTACTTATAAATTTCACCAAGATTAATTTGTATCATCTTATTGACATGTTAAAAACTTTTTTATTGTTTAAAAATTTACCCTACCTCCATAATTAATTTTTTTGAATAAAAATAATTGAAATCTTGGGTAAAAAAATGGATTTTTCGCACTATCATCCCTATTCATGAAAATTAAAGATGAAAAGTTTTTCCCCCAAAATATAGGGGGTTCACACTCCATGAGGACCCACTATACTTTCACTAATCTTTGAAACAAGCTCTCTGTTTTCACAAATAATTAATTTAGGCATGCTAATTCTTCATGTCAGCTTAGCTTTTTAACTCATGTATGTAACCACATCAGGGTAATTACATTGTCAACTTTTGAAACCCTTTTCTTATTTTATCTCTCTTTGTTTTAATTAGAATAATTGTTTCTTCCCATTATTTTCTTAAATAAAATGGTATCAATCTCATCTCTTCAAAATGTTTAACCTTTTATTGAGAAAATAATCAATGGTTGAAACCATTGAATTTAAACCATGTCAGTTAATTTCTCCCCACTATCAAACACTAATAGGTTTTCTTAGATTATGAATTCAAATATACCCATTATTAGACATATTCAAACCATATGAGTTTTTCCTATTTAACAATGCATTGATTCTCATTCCGAGTCATAATTTTCCATCGTTGTAGATTAGGTTTTCAACGATCCATTCATAAGTCAACATTTATTTTAATGGGGAATATATTAAGGAAGATAATGGTCGAGTGGAATAAAACTTATGAAATTCCCCCTTAAAAATGACATCTATACTCAATACTATAATCTAACCATTCTTATTTATCAATCAGTGCTTCACTATTCAGTAATAGACTAATAAAATGGATGGAGTCTGAGTTGGGATCTCTAATATAGAGTAAACCTTACAGATGTATTATAACATCCCACACATAATCATCCCATAGATTATATAATTTTTAAAATATATTTTATCACTTACATCCCAAATAAATTTTCAGGTTTAGAGTTTTAGTGAATCATGACATCAGTTGCATTAAAAATTGGAAACTTCCATCCAATGTCCATTTTGTTCACAAAAATAGATTTTGCATAAAGATACAATTACATCATTCACGGTAACTCACGTGATTATAACTATGTAATTATTAATGTTCCTAATCAAATTTAATACCTTTTATTTTTCTTGAAATCCTGGGATGAGAAAAACAAATCTCCGTAATGGACATAAAAGAAAAAACCCACTAATCTATTTGTAAACCTAAAAAATCCATATAAATGTTTAAATTTTTTAAAATAAGCTTTAAGATAAAATATTAATCTACTTATCCCTAAAAAACATAATTTCTCAATAGTTTTCATAAAACTTTCATAATCATTCATAAATTCAAAAATCATAATGAGGATGGTTTCTTGGAAAAAAATGAAAATTCATGAGTACCTTTCTTAAAAACTATTATTTCCCCATTAATAAGGTCATAAGATTTAATTATAAAAATCAGATAATTTTATTAACATTTAAAATAAAAATATATCCTTAAAAACCATTGTATATTGATTATACAGTTACCTTGGGAAATTATCCTTATATTCACCCTTAAAAAACCATTACAATGGAATCACTTAATTAAATAATTCCCATATCTCTTAAGAGAAAACTATTGCTGGTAAATTCTGTCCCTTTACCCAATAAATTGGAGATCCATATCGAGCTCACCCATCATTCATATAAAATTTTCAAGAACTATAACAAGAATAAAATAGATATATTTTTCACTTTAACAATAAAACTCATATGAATTTGAATCCAAACCCTTAAGCAATAACACTCAGATATCTAATATAAATGAGAAGACATTTTCATTTCATTTGAATAACTTTTCAAAAATAAAAATTCCAAAAAATAATGGAAATAGAATATTATTTAAAAACAATGTTAAACTATAGTGTAATCTTGATAATGAATAAGGGATATGATGACGAGAAATATTGGTTAGGACTTATATATAAAAAATATTTTTTGTACTTTTTTAAAAGTTAAAAATAACCCATATGGAAAACATTGAAAATATTATTTTTAATAACTTTTAAAGAAGTTAAAAACTAGTAAAAAAATGATATTTAGAAACCTTTGAATCACACCGAATAACAATATTAAAAAATTTAAAATAAACTTTAAATGGAAGAAAATGAGGTGTAAGGAAAACTTTATAATTATATTTTTAAAAGAAAGACCCTTACCTCGAGTCTCGACTAGTTTTTTTTCTAGGTATACTCTCCTTAGCAATAAAATTATATTGGTTTTATACTAGATTAAGAAAAAATTTCATGCTCATTCCATTATTATTATTCCATTTATTTAATTTGTTACCATGTTTTATTTAGTTACTAAAATGGTTGTGTTCACATTGGTCATTTTGAGGATGTTTGGTTTATATGTCTAAAAGGACATCGATGGGTTAACAATTGTCAAATAGATCATGGTTACATTATCAAAAGAATACTAATTATGAAAAATTTATTATTTTTATAAATGAAATTTTATTTGTAACCAACCATGGAAGGTAGATGTGAAAAATTAAATATGTCATATCATGGAGTTGGTGGTCTCCATGTATACACGAGAGAAATTTCCATTTTTCTACTAGATTGAAAAGAAATAAGGTATATAATATTTTAATTTTATAAAATCATAATTATTTTATAAATTTCATTTCTATTCAATATTTCCATCATTATGACCAACAATGTGAGTAGGTAATGAAAAATTAATCACATCACTTTATGGATGTGGTATTCCACACGTATGTACGAGCGACTTTATCATTTTCCAACTAACAAAAAGGGTAAGAAAGTAAGTAATATTTTATCTTTACAAAATCATAAGAAATTCATGAAAATCATTAATATTTATTAATTCCATATTTATAACTGGATTTGTGAAGTGATGATGGAAAATGAAACACATCTTATCTTGGAGGTGGTTGCCCATGCGTGAACACATACGATGTTTTCATTTATCATTGGATGAAAGGGAGATAGAAACATGTTATCCCATTTATATAATAACATTTTAGTATAGATAAATAATTGTGTTTTTTATCTTATAGTGGTTTGAATAGATTTTAAGGAGGTATGAGAATAAATAAACTTAAAATAGGTTGGTCAGGGCTTATACATCCTCTTCGGATATCAGCCTTTGTCTTACACCTTAAGCCTTATAGGATTGGTCTTTTGAGAATACCATAACCTCTAAAGAGTGGTTATGATAGTTTGGAATGGATTTTGGTTGGTCATGGATTAACTAAGTGGATCAAAAGGTGTAAATAATTTAGGAGAGCAGGTTCCCTTTTATAAGTGAGGGGGTGAAACACTTGTAAATATATAAATTTTTTAAAATAATTCAAATGTATATATCAATAAAAGTGGATCAATTTAATAAAATTTGAAATCCAAGATTGGGTAAGTCCTATATAAACTCAAAAAATAACATTTAGAAAATTTTTAGAGATATTTGATGCTTATATCTAATTTTAACCCTCCCTTTCACCCTTTTAACCTATACTGAGGTGAAAAAGTTTTATCACATTAAGTATTCATTATGAAAAAAATGAAATTGACCACAATACAACGTTTTATCCAGAAGATTACAAATATGAAATCCATTTTTTAAAAATTTAATTAATGGAATTTTTAGAAATAACTTTTAATATAAGTCAGAAAAACTAAGGTTGGAAATGGGTACCCATTAACTGGGCACCCCACACTACCCAACCCGATTAAATAGGTTAGGGTAGCACTTAAATGAGTATTTATAGGGTTAAGGTAGCATATTGAAAACCCGAATGATAAAAAGGTAGGGTTAGCTTAGTAATATTATGGTATCATAATCTTGAATCGAGTTATACAAATTATTTTTAATTAATTCATAATATATTTTTAAATGATATTAAAATTTAAAAACGTATTTATTTATTTTTTATCTCGTAGATTTTATAATGATAAATAAATTTTAAATTTTAAAAATCTTAAATTAATTATTATTTTTTCCTTAAATATATGACTTTAAATGAAGAAAAATTATAAAATATATTTACTTAATTTTTTTTATATTTTTATTATATATTTATAAATAAAATTTAAATATTTGAATTTATAATAGGGTAATAAAAAGGGTTAGGGTAGTTAAATGGTTAGTTAAAAGTATAATAGGGTAGGGTTAGGGTAGTGAATTTAAAAAATATATGGGTTAGGTTTGGGGTTAGGGGTTTGAAAAAATAAATGGGTTAGGGTTTATGTATTACAAATTTTATGATTTTTAGACCTGTTGTCATCCCTATGAAAAATAGAACGAATTGTTTTTCTAAAAAATATATTTTTAATCCTAAAAATTAATTTATACCAAAATTAAGTATAATGATGTTTCTTATCAAAATAATTAGATTGTAATTATTCAAATAGGACTAATGTTACTTTAAAACCAATTGAAAACATAATATTACTTTACTTGAAAATAAATAACAGTTTATAAAAACTGATATTTTCCTATATTCACTCAAAAATCAATGTTTTCAGAAATATCCTAAAAAATAACCATAAGATAATTTTGGTATGTTGAATACAAAAATTAATTTACTTTTATAAATTTAAAACAATATAATTTTAAAATTAAATTTTTAACTAAAACCATATATTTTATATAAAAAATTTCAGCTAGAAAAAAACTATTTCTTTTTCGATTAAAAAATCAAACAAAATTATCATATTATATATAAATACTTAAAATATTTTTATGAACATTAATAATATATTAAAATGATTTATCATTAACATTACCTTGGTTTTCACATTCTTCCCTCTTTTAGAAATTGCATCCTTACAATTTTATTCATTACCAAAAAGCTGAGGTTATTTTTTCCTCATAGCCTCTTCAAGTTTAGATATTTCTTCTTTAATCATATGGTTTCTCTAAAAAAATTACTAGTTTAATTACCTCATTCTAAATCAATTTCTATTTATGATTATGAATCTAAATCAGTATTTCCACATAAGAGAGATACTACTCTAATTATACTACTATAGGTATCAAAACATGAAATGCATCAGATACACACTTCCTTAGCAAATAAACATGAAAAAAATCATGTACCTAAGATAAAATTGAACGTAAGGGTACCTGGTAAGAAATTGATCCCAATTTCTCTAGAATTTCATAGGGTCTAATGAATGGTGGGGTCTGATTTTTGTTTTTACCAAAAGTCATGACACCCTTCTAAGGAGATATTTTTAGGACATACCACTTACCTCAAATGAAAGGTCTTTACTTAGGTTATCTTTATAAATCTTTATAATTATCTGTAATTGCCTCATGTGATGCTAAATGA
The DNA here is from genome assembly GCA_963277665.1 of Viscum album. Classification (NCBI taxonomy): domain Eukaryota; kingdom Viridiplantae; phylum Streptophyta; class Magnoliopsida; order Santalales; family Viscaceae; genus Viscum; species Viscum album. The sequence continues at coordinate 371,552,803 of OY728146.1, forward strand.
TCATTAAATTCTTAACCATATCTTCTACCAATTCTGATTCTAATAATTTCCTATCACATATTTCAACTCAACATGCTGGATTCTAACATCGCTTTCTATAAAATGACTCAAAAGGTTCCATTAGAATACTATAATGGAAACTATTATTATAAGAAAAAAACCCAATATAGATATTGATCCCAAATTAATTGATAATCTAATGAGTAAGATCAATGAATATCCTATAAATTACGAATATTTTTCTTTGACTGTACATCATATTGATTGTGAAAATATTTAATGAAATTTAACTCAATACCCAATGACTTCTGAACACTATTCCAAAAATTGATGTAAATATGAGATCATGGTAAAATATAAATGATATGTGAACTCCACAAAACCTTAATATATATTTAACATAAAGTTTAGAAATATGATCTAAATACATAACATATCAAATAGAAAGAACATGCACATATTTATTCAAAATATCAACAATAACCCAAATCAAATTATTACATCAATTTTTATTTGGTAATCCCACCATGAAATCCATGTATATGTTCTCCCGTTTTCATTATAACACTTAAAAAGGATAAAGAATCCCTGTTTGGCAGTTTTATTTCATATTAAACCGACCAAAAAGTCAAAAATTTCATGTTAAAATCAATAATATCCTTATTCATACCTTCCTACAAATAATACTCCTAAAGATCTATATATATCTTAGTGTTGTCAGGATGAAAAAAAGAGATATGTGATCTTCACCCAACAATTCCTTCTTCAATTGGGAACCACTCAGAAAACATAAACTTATTCCAAATATGAAAACACATTCTTCATCAATATTAATGTCAGTAAACATACCCTTCTTGACCAATTCTACTCTTTCATAAAAAACATAGTGTTCTTTATGATCCTCCTTAATTATTTCTGACAAATATGACTACACTCATACCTAATTCAAAAAGGAATAAGATTCTATATACATAATTTCCAGGCCAATATTTATTAAATCATCAAAAAATGTCCATGCTCTTAATGTATCATAGTTAACGATGCTTTATCTTTTAAACTCAATGTATTGATTGCCTTGTTTTCTTTACCTGTATGGTAGCGAATCATGCAATAAATTTATTTACTACTTATAAGCATCTTATCTACTTCATGTAGAACACTCTTTTGAGTGAATATATAATTTAAACTTTTATATACAATATATATTGTATATTTTCCCAATTTAAAATAAGTATCCAAATTTTTAAAGAAAAATCACTACTAAAAGATACAGATCATGCATAGGGTAATTGTTATCATAGTGTTTCATTTGAAATGAAACATATGCGATTACCTGACCATATGGAATCAAGACACAACTAATACCTTCAATGAAGCATCATTATAATTAAAATACCCACCATTTATATATATAAACTCTAACATTGGAGAATTAAAAAAAATAATCTTTTGAGTTCCTGAAAGAAATCATCATATTCCTTTATCCAGATTAATTTAACTATTTTTTAGTTAATTTGGTTAGTGTTCTTAATAATTGAGAAAAGTTTTCAAAAAACCATCATTAGTAACATTCTAATTCAAGAAAAATTCAAATCTTCATGAAATTTATAGGTTTTTTTCTACTCATCCACCACTTTATTCTTAGGATGATCAACTTTTATTCCATATTTATAAATAATATGTACATGGTAATAAATTTTTTATAACCAAAAGTTACACTAAATTTACCATATTTTTTTTAATGTATTTAAAAATGCATAAATATTTCTCATGATATCCATAAATTTTAGAGTATACTAGAATATCATCTAGAAACACAACCAGCAATTTATCCAAATACTGAAGGAAAACTCTATTAATTAGATCCATAAATATATTGTGTGCATTTGTTAACCCAAAAGGAATAACCACAAACTTATAATGGAAATACCTAGTCCTAAAAGATATCCTCAAAATTAACTCTTCCTTCACTCTTAGATGATGGTACCCGAACCTGATATCAATCTTCAAAAAATACTGTGCTCCCTGGAGATGATCAAATACGTCATAGATATGTGGTAAATGATACTTTTTATTAAAAATAATATTATTGAGTTCTTTATAATCAATGCGAAGTCTTATAAAATAATACTTATTTTTAACAAACAAAATAGGAGAACCCAAGGTGAAGTGCCAGGGTGGATGAAACCCTTATCAATAAACTCTTTAAACTAGTTTTTAAATTCAAAAAACTCAACTAAATCCATTAGATAATAAGGTTTTTAAATTGGATTAGAATCATTAACTAATTCAATAGTAAATTCAACTTCTTGATCAAGAGTAACTAAGAAAATCATTAATAAATACATCCATGTTTTCATTTACAATTGAAAAATAATTAATTTTAATGGATTATTTATTTTCAATAATATGTGTAAGATAAATTCCACTCCTATATTCAATCACTTTCTCATATTCTTGATATTTTGTCAAAGTTTGAACTCATTCTTATATACAAATTGAAATTCACTTTGAGTATTGAATATTACTTCTTTATCTCTATAATTTATCTTATCACGATAAACTGAAATCCAATATATACCCAAGATAACATCATGATACACTATGGTCAAGACAAATAGATTTATAGGAAAATACATTCCAAATATAATTATTGTAAGGTTACCATAAATTTGGGTTATTACAATACATTCATGAGGAGTTTTTACCAAAATTTTTGTCTTGATTTCTTGAGGGGATATTTACTTTTTATAAGAAGATTTTTCAAAAATAAAAAATGGGTAGATCCTAATTCAAAAAATACATTATAATACTTCATATAAACAAGTAAATTACCTATCACTAATTCATTTGATGGCATAATAATAGAAAATTAATTTTCCACAACTATTGTTTTTGGTTTATGTGATCACTATCCTTTATACCATTCTTTGGACACATATTTTAATAATGGTCTATCTCATTATAATTAAAACAATTCACTACTTGATTGTCAATACTATTCTAACCATTAGAATTGATCTTTTATTTGTATCCATGAGCTAAATTTCCATGATTTAATCATTAGTAACAATTCTTAGATATCATAATACATTCCTCAAAATGCTTTTTTCCACATTTTTTATAAGATGGTAATTTAATTTTCTTACCTTCAGGTATCTTTAAGGAATGATTCCCTATTTCTTGCCACTTGGATCTATTCTTGTCCTTATTACTATAAAACAAAAAAAATTCCATCTTGAAATTCTCAACACACAACACAATTTCCTTATAAATTTCAATCTCACAAGTAACCAGAGTCCTTCGTAAATATAGATTCAATCCTAAGTAGAATCAATAAATTTGACTATCATAGTCCCAAATGAAATTCAGTGCATACAACCCAATCATGTAAAATTAACTTCATATATAGAAATAAATTCCACCACCTTTTACTTCAACTCTAGGAATTTTAATTCTATTATAATATTAATAACTTAAGTAAAATATTTTTCAAGGAATAGATATTTAAATACCATCCATTAAATGGCATTAATTTATTCCCTTTCAGTCGTTCTCTTAATCAAAGTCCATCGATAATCATCTTCACCTTCGAAATAATAAATATAAATGGTTTAATTATGATGTTAAAAAAAATCCTATAACTTGAAATATTTTCTCCAAAGTATTAATCTATCCATTATCTTTCACCAAGTTTAAGGATCCACCAAAATATAGAGGGTGTTATTTAATGAAATTATATATTATCAACATATTCTTTTATAGAGAATTATGTAATTATATTTAATTATAACCTCCATTAATATCTTATGTCAACATAGTTAACAAAGATACTAAATTCTCTCTTCCAAATCTAACGATTCTAGGTTGTTGTTTTGGAAGGATGTTATTCTCCTGATGCCTTTCTACCTTAGCTTCCCTGTTTCCTCCATATAAAAACATTATAAATAAACATAGATTATATTAAGAAACCTGAGAAACCACAAAATATATCTCATTATAATATAAATATAACTTAAAATATCTGAATAATATCATTTAACATCATCCTAATCTTTAAATTTTACTAAACCCTTGCTCTAATACCAACTGTAATAGTCTGCACAAAATTGTCCCATAAATTACATGATTTATAGTTTATATTTTATCACTTATATCCCAAATAAAAATTTCAAATTATATTTTTATAAAATTATGAAATTTGTTACATTAAAAAGTGAACACTTCTACAAAATTTCCATTTTCTCAACAAAACATGTTCTTTATAAAGACACATTTGTTTCAATTAAAGTAATTCTCATAACTAGAACTCTAACATTATTAATAGTCATAGTCATCCTTAATACCTATGAAAATCATTTGAAAATATGGGATGAGAAAATAAAATATTTTTAAGGTAAGTAAAAAAAAATAAACCCACTATTACATTTGTAAACATAAAAAATTCATATGAAAATTTGTCTTTTCCATAATAAACTTTGAGCTCAAATACTGATTTACTTATCCTTGAAAAAAACATAATTTATCAATAGTTTTAATAAAAAAATTCATAAGAATTCATAAAGTAAAGAATCATAATTATTAGGGTTTTTTTTGAAAATAGGAAAACTCATGAGTATATTTCCCCAAAAAACAATCCTTTTACCATTAAAATAGTCATCAAAATTCATTATATAAATAATCTCATTTGATTACCTTTTTGAAATCTAAATATTTCCTTGAAAACCATTACAAAAAGATCATATAGGTACCATGGGACATTATCCTTACATCAAACCTTATTAAAACCCATATAATTGAATCACCTAACCAAATAATTCCCATATCACATAGGAGTAACCTATCATCAGTAAACTCCATCACTATACTCAATAAATTGGAGAGCTATATCGGGATCACCGATCATCATAGCTATATCAATATCACTTTTCATTCAGATAATATGTACAATAACCATAGAATAAATAAAACGCATATATCTTTCACTTTAACCCTAAAAATCATTTGAGTTGGAATGTAAGCCAATAAGCAATTAAATTTTTATATATCTCATATAAATGAGAATAAATTACCATTTCATTAGAATTTTTTAATACTAAAAAATATCATAAGAGAAAGAATTGAATCTTATTTAAAAAAATATTAACATATTTAGTAAAATTTATAAAAAATAAAATCTATGATATTGGTAAAGGGTGTTCAAGATGTTAATGTAAAATACATTATTTTTATTAATTTTTAAAAATTCAAAATAACCCATACAAAAAATGTTGAAAAGATTATTTTTTAATACTTTGTAAATAGATTAAAAAATAAATTAAATTAAATTTATAAACCTGTTAAGAATAAATAATAACATTATTGAAACATTTAAAATAACCTTGACATGGAATAAAAATGGTTGGAATTAGAACATTAAAATAATATTTTTAAATGAAAGTCCTTTATCTTGAGCCCTGACTCATTTTGATCATACATCTACCCCCGGAGTAATAAAATGATATTAATTTTTTAGTTGATTTAGAAAATTTTTAATTTTAATTATATTATCATTATTACCTTTATTTAATTTTTCACCTTGTTTTATTTAGTTACTAAAAATTTATTTTTATGTTGGATGTTTTAATGATGATCAGTTTTAAGTCAAAAATGACTTCAGTAGGTTGAATACGATCAAATGAATCTTCATTAAATTATATAAATAATATTAACCATTAAAAAATTATTATTTTTATACATTAAAATTTTTTTAGAACCATGCATGGAAGGTGGATGTGACAAATAAAATACAACATATCATGGAGGTGGTAGTTCGCACGAACACTTGAGCGACATTTCCATTTTTCTACTAGATAGAAAAAAATAAGGTATATAATATTTTAATTTTACAGAATATAAATTATGTTATAAATTTAATATTTATTTATTATTTTCATCCTTATGACCAACCATGTGAGGTGGTGATGAAAAATGAATCACATCACTTCATGAAGGTGGTATTCCATGCGTTCGAATGAGTGATGTTATCATTTTCCAATGGATAGAAAGGTTTAGAAGGTAAGTAATATATTATATTTATAGAATAATAATAATATCCTAAAAATATTCTATATTCATTAAATACATCTTTATAACTAGTCATTTAAGGAGGTGATAGTAAAAAAAATACATCTCTTTGTGGTGGTGGTAGTCCATATGTCTGCACTGGCAGTGTTTTCATTTCCCATAGGATGGAAAAGAGATAAAAAAGAGTTTTTATATCAAAAAAATAATATATAAGCATATATAAGATAATTATTTCATTATATTATAGTGTTTAGATCATATTTTAAGGAGTTATAAGTAGAAATAAACTTTAAATAGGTTGGTTTAAATTTATACCTCATCCTTGAATATCTCCATTTTTATTACACATTAAGAATTATAGGATTGGTATTTTGAGAAGATCAAAACCTCTAAGACATGGGTAGGATAGTTGGAAAAAGATTTGGGTAGGGATTTTCCTAACTAAGTGGATCAAAATGTGTTAATAAGTGAGGAAAATGGGTTCCCTTTTATAAGTGAGGGGAGTGACATGCTTGTAAATACATAAAAAAACATTAAATTGATATAAATTACATTAAAAAAGGAAATTGTAATGCCCTGACCCAAGTTACATAGAGTCGGTGCATTATTAAATAACATTGGCATGATCAAAAAGGATGAAGTCTCAAAAGACCGATTAGTTTAGTATCCTTGAAAATACTAGATACATTCATTAGTTTTACATTACATCAAGAAATGAAAAACAAAAACAACATTGTCTTCGTTAACCAAATTCATATCCCACAGACTATCCCTATATTCTAGTCATAATATACTTCTTTACATCCTGCGAAAAATAAAACATAGAAAGGGGTGAGCTCAGATGCTCAGTAAGGTTAACAATATAGTAGAAACTTTCATAAATAAGCATAAACATTTAAGGCAATGTATAAGACTAAAAAAATCCTTTTAAACTTGAACTTAAGCATAAAATGGAAAAGATAAAATCAAATAATTCCATTTACTTATTTAAATGAATATTCTAATAGTCTAATAATCACATGAAATATCAATAGCCACTTTCATAATGATGGAATACATAATGCCAGACTTCATAACCACATAGTCAAGGCCTTGTTCCAAGAATACAAATAATATTTTGTCAAGGCCTTGTGCCAAGACACCAGTTTGTCTCATGAGACATATTGATGAATCAAGGAGCTATAGGGAGCTCCAACCATCACTTACTAAGTCCAATGCACTGTTCATATGAAAAGGTTTAAATATAACATAAACATTCGTATTAAAACTAGCATATAAAATGTCAATACTTTATCCATAAACCATGAATGGGGTAAAAATAACACATCCATAGTCAAAAATATCACAAAACCTTTAATATAATATGGAAGTTTTTTATCATAATAAATCAACTTCAAATAATCTTAAAATCCATCAAAGGATGTTGACATAGATGAAATCAAACCTTTTTTTTAGAGAAATATCTCTTTCTATTTTGAAATAATTTAAAAGTGATATAATTATAAAAGAAAATATTTATTTTGAAAACATTCTTATAATCTTGTAAGGGAATATTCGATGAATTTATAACGACAGAAAATAGCCGCACCCACCGTATAAGTTAAAAAAACATTCTTACCTTAATTTTGTGGAAAATGTCATAAAGTACCTTGTTTAGAAAGAAATGGAAATATTCCTCTCAAAAAAACATATAAGGTAAAATAAGGGTATAAATGACTTTAACCCATTGTCTAGTAAATATTAAAAATGTTTTGAAATACATTTTTAAGAAGCATGGATGTGGATGATAAAGAGGTCCCAGTAGATAATTACGTATAAACAAATTCGAATAATGAAGAGATTGTGAAATTAACCCTTACCTTGTACTTTTCCTTGGTCGAGGGTAGGTTAAACTTCTGTATAATGGTGAAATAATTATTATTACATTATAAAAGAACCATATACATTAATATGATATCATATATGATCTTCTAATATTGCTTTGTTAATGATATTTCAGTAGTATCATCGTCTCAGGTGTTAAATGATTAGTTTTACTTTATATGATTTATTACATAAGTAATGTTTATTATGCATAGGATGTATTTTATTCATATACATAATTATATTAGATTCATAAACATTATTTTTAGTCATAAAATGAAAATTATTCTTGAATGAATACGATGGGGAATGAATCTCATCGTGTTCGTGGAGACGGTAATTCGTACATACACACGAGTGACAATATCAGTATTTTGATATTAAAATCATATATAATTGGATGGTATATCATATATACATAATAATTATAATTTTATATTTATTATTTACATCATTTATACTCATTATTATACCCATAGAAATGATGAAGTGTTTGAATAACAAACTACACCACGACGTGGAGATGGTAATCCATACGTACGCACGTATGGTGACTTTGTCATTTGTAAGATGGATAGAATAATGAATAGGGTTATACCATTTTTATAATATCATAATAGTATATAGAAGATAATGGAGTTATTATTTTATAATAGAAACAACAAAGAAAGAGGAAGTGGAAGAAAAAAAGAACTTGAAAGAGTTGATGAAATATTTACCTCTTCTTGAGGTTTTTCCTTTTGATTTGATAAAAAGGGCTCCTTAGGTTGGCTTTCTAACTAAGTTAAGGCCTCTAGGATGAATTTGGGATAGTTAATAGGATATTTGGGCAGGGTTTGGTCGAACCAAATGGCTTTAAAGGTATGAATTTGAGAGAAGGGGAAGTGCCCTTTTATAAGAGGGGTGAGGGGCACCTTTGGAAAAGATTGAAATATTATTTTATAATAAAATCAGTTTAGGTTTCTAATGGCTCCAAAATGATTTATTTATAGGATAAGGTGGGTATGGGTTGAAAAACACTCAACCAATAGGTTTTAGATAGGTTTGTGTCACTATATTAACCTTATCTTTTAGATTTAACTTTTAGTTTATTAGTTTGACATTTACCATGTCTCTTTGTATTTTTATATTATATGGTTAATAAACTTACTATAACAATACAATAGAACCCCAAGTGGTTAATTATTAATATATATAACATTATATAAGTAATTTGGATAAGCCTTAGATTTTTAAGGATATTATATCAATTAATAATATAATATTTGTTTTAAAAACTCTTTTATGTCAATTTTGATACTATTTGGTATTTTGTTTTTTCGAAAATCATAACAACATTATTACTTACAAAAAAAATCATTTAATAAACGTCAACATGTCATATTAACCTGGAAAATGAGTTTAATTCATAAAATGTTTCAGATTAGATTTATTTGGGTACTTATAATATCAATTATTTTAATATTTCATTAATAAGGTAATTACTGCATCATCATTGTGTCATAAATAAATTTAATTATTTAATGTCTAAAAATTATAAATAAAACACCATTATATAGGAAATGATTTTATCTTTATAATGAATATTTATAGTCGAATTTATATTATATGTAACCCTATATTAAAAATGTTTTAGTTATGAAAACTTGAATTTAACACTTTTAACTCTTCTTTGAATTAAATAATAATAAATGTCATAATCTAATCCAAGTGGACCTAAAGGATCATATTTTATTAATAAGGTTGTTTTTGGTCAAATAAAACTTATCCAAAATAATTAGGACTTGTGTTAGGGTAATAATATTATTATTTTTACCTTTAATTACCCTATTTACTTTTTACCATGGTAAATAAAAGTTAAAAGTTACTACTCACCAAAAACATATTTTCATCTTATTGAATCAAATTTTACTTAATAATATAAACCGTTTCTCTTGGATTTTAGAAATTCAACCCACATGAGTGGTAAAATTAAGTTTTATGTAAATTTGCAAATTCTCTTAGGAGGTGGGTAAAAGACTGTAAAAAGTTCAATAAACTTTTTATATATCTAAAATTATTATAAACTAACTCCAATGAATTAAATTGAAATTATATACGTTTTATGTATCTATTATAACCTAAAATAAATTTAAATAAAATAAATAATTATTTAAATAAAATATCAGTTTTAAACAATAACTCAGTGTTTTTCACTATTCATCAAAAATTGAAAGCTTTCAGAAAAAACCAAAAATTCACCCTAAGATAATTTCGATATTCCGAACATAAAAATAAAGTCCATTTCGAAAAATAAAATTGATAAAATTGATAAAATTTACAAAAGTGGGTATTACTTTTCATAATGACTAATTTGATTTGTTGTGGTGTGTTTGAACTCGAAGTTGTGTACAATATAAGCCATTGTATTATTCAAAGGGAAACGTATCGTGGAAGCTTGAGGTGTTATATTCTCCCCTCCTTAAAATAATTTTTTCCTCAAAATTTATAGAATATTACTGCATAAAAATATTCAGGTGGTTCTTCATCATAAGTTCCTCAGGTTCCCACGTTGCCTCTTCCATCATATGATTTCTCCATAGAACTTTTACCAGATGAGTTGTCCGATTTCTCAACACTTGTTTTCTGGTATCCAGAATCTTGACAGACTCTTCACAATAAGACAGATTGGGTTCCAGTTCTATTTCATTATAGGTGAGTACATGCATTGGGTCAGGCATGTATTTTCTCAATAGTGATACGTGGAACATAGCATGAACTTTGGAGAGACTTGTTAGCAATTCCAAATGGTAAGCTACCACCCCAATTCATTGAAGAATTTCAAATGGTCTGATGTACCTGGGAATAAATTTACCCTTATTACTAAATCTTATAATTCCCTTCCATGGAGATACCTTTAGGAAAACATGATCTCCTACCTGAAATTCTGAATCCTTCTTTCGGTTATCAGTATATCTCTTCTGCCTACTTTGTGCTACTTTGATGTGGGTTTGGATTAGCTTCACATTTTCCATTGTTTCCTCAACAAGTTCTGGGCCTACAAGTTTTCTTTCACTAACGTCATCCCAACAAGTTGGTGTGCGATAACTCTTTGCATATAACACTTCATATGGTTCCGTATGAATACTTTAATGGAAGCGATTGTTATACGAAAATTCTAATAGAGGTAAATATTGATCCCACATACCTTGAAATTGAAGTGAGAAAGATCTCAACATGTCTTCTAAAGTTTGAATTGTCCATTCTGATTGTCCCTTAGTTTGAGGGTGGTAGGAAGTGCTCAAACAAAGTTAAGTATTCAGGGCTTTCTGAAGACTTTTCAAAAATTTTGATATAAAATGAGGATCACGATCCGAAACAATCGATAGGGGTACTCCATAAAGTTTTACAACTTCATTAATATATAGTCTTTCTAGATGTTTAAGTGGTAAATCTTCTCTTATAGAAAGAAAATGTTCTGACTTGGTAAGATGATCAACAATGATCCATATTGCATCATTCCTTCTAGGAGTATTTGGTAGTCCCATGACACATTCCATCATAATATTATCCCATTTCTACTTAGGTATGGAAAGAGGTTTCATGACTCCTCCAGGCTGTTTCCTTCCTACTTTCACTTGTGTACAAACCATACATCTTGACACAAAATCAGAAATCTTCCTCTTCATGTTGTCCCACAAAAAACGTTCCTTCAAATCTCTATACATCTTAGTGCTACCTGGGTGTATAGAGAAATTGGAGCTATAAGAATCATCCAAAAATTATCTTTTTCAGATCTGGTATTTTGGGAACACAAAGTCTTTTCCCAAATTTCAAAATCCCATCTCCATATATAAAGTCGATCAATCTCTTATCATTCACAGCTTGAATTTTCTTTCGAAACTCCTCATCATCAGCCTGAGAACTTTTTATCCTTTCTAGTAAAGATGGTTTGGAAACCATTTGAAAAAGTATTGATGTTTCACCTTCTATGATTATTCCCATATCCATTTTCACTAAATCCATGAAAATAGGATCCCTTTCAACTCTCATCTTGTTCAAAAACCCATGATCCTTTCTGCTCGAAGCATCTTCCACCTTATGTTCCTTCCCCAGGTGGTCGTGTATAGTGAAATCATAATCCTTGAGTAGTTCAAGCCATCTACTTTGCCTCATGTTGAGTTCTTTATGTGAGAAAATATAATTCAAACTCTTGTGATCGGTATATATCTCACATTTTCACCATAGAGATAATATCTCCATATCTTCAAAGTAAATATTATAGATAAAAACTCAAGATCATGAGTAGGATAATTTTTCTCATGAATTTTTAGCTGTCCTGATGCATATGCAATAACCATATCATTCTGCATAAGGACACAACTAAGTCCTTTCTTTGATTCATCACTATAAATAACAAACCCATCATTCCCCGATGGTAGAGTCAAGATAGGATCATTGAGTAAACTTATATTAAATTCTTCAAAACATTCTTCACACTCTTTTTTCCAAACAAATTTAACCAATTTACTTGTGAGCTTGGTTAATGGTTTTTCCAATAGGGCAAAATTTCGGATGAAATGTCGATAATAACCTGCTAAACCAATAAAACTGCATACCTCAGCTATATTTGTCGGTGTGGGCCATTCATGGATTGATCTTGTATTAGAAGGATCAATGGAGATTCTATCCTTAGAGACAATATGTCCAAGAAAAGAAATCTCCTGAATCTAGAATTCACACTTGCTAAACTTCCCATATAATTTATTTCTTCTAAGAGTCTTCAAGATAATGCGCAAGTGATTTTCATAATCTTCATAGCTTTTGAAGTTGATGATCCCATAAGGGGAAAAGCGTTGTGCTAGGGTTATCTCCTTACTGCGTTCTTCTTCTTCTCATCTTTTAGCGGCGGCCACCCCTATGCTTGGTGGATCTGGTGGCTTCATCGTCCAGCGGCCTCGTTCGGTCGGCTTCACCGTTCTCCATCCTCTCTCGATTTTCCCTTGATGGATAGGGTTTTTCTTGGTAGAGTGGTGATGTTCCGTGACTGAGGCTCTAGATAAAACAACTTGAGGTCTTTGTTTTGCTTCTGGTGAGCACAAGTGGTTTTTGGATGCGGTCTTCGACTCCGAACAGGTGGCAGCGAAGGGATTTGGGCTTCGGGAATCATCCTGGAGTCAGAGCTTCTATTTTCTTCTTCTTCATATTTTCGGTCTTCTGGATCTTCAGTTTCTGCGTGTGTTGACCCTTTTATTTGGTTAAACTTAGTTTATGATTTTATCTATTCTGGATAGAAGGAAGGACCACGGTTCCTTGCGGTATGATTTTATCTATTATGTTGGCGAATCTTTGGAATCTTCAGTTGCTTACGGTATGGTTTTCCTGATGAAGGAAGTTTCTTTCCTTATTGGTGATGATTTGGTGCAGGTGATTCTATAGATGGTGGATCTGAGTTTTGCAGTCCTTCGGTCAGTGGAGGATGCAACCTTGATGAATGAGGAAAATTCGTGGTTGTCTTCAGATCAGGGTGCACGGTATTTTTGCGTTCCATGGTTCGTGGTCTCTCAGCCTTGATTGTGTTAGTGTTGAATTCTTAAATTGGTGATGCAGTTGAAATTGTTGTGTGGTGGTGTTAATGCTGTTTTATGGTTTTGTAATGGTGAATTCATGATATTGTGAAGTGGTGATGTGCAAGTGGTGAATTCATGTAATGGGTACCGGAAACCCTCAAACCGGCCTGTAGAAAATAGAAAAAAATGATTTTCAGGTAGGTAAACATAGATTTTGGAGTATACCAAGATATCATTAATAAATACCACTACAAAGTCATCAAGATATTCCTTGAAAACTCTATTCATTAGATCCATGAAGACAGAGGGTGCATTAGTCAATCCAAAAGGCATTACTGTAAACTCATAATGCTCGTACCTGGTTCGAAATGCTGTCTTCGGAATGTATTCCTTCTTCACGCACAACTGATGGTATCCAGATCAAAGGTCAATCTTTAAAAAATATTGAGCTCCATGAAGTTGGTCAAATAAATCATCAATGCAAGGTAGGGGATACTTTTTCTTTATTTTTATAACATTGATCTCCCTGTAGTTAATGCACAACCTCATAGATCTATCTTTCTTCTAAACAAAAAGAACAGGGGCTCCCCATAGAGAAACACTAGGGTGAATAAATCCCTTATTACTCAATTCCTCTAGTTTTTTCTTTAGTTACACTAATTCCATAGTGGCCATTCTATAAGGGTTCTTTGATATGGGCCTTGAACCAAGAATTAAATCAATGCAAAACTCAATTTATTGTTCAGGAGGATGTCCAAGTAAATCTTCTAGAAACACATCAACATGTTCTTGCACAATAGGTACATCCTCTATTTGAACATTATTTTCCTCACCCACAGTTATTTCATTCTCTTCCTCCCCGATAATTGAATTTAGTTGTGCTACTGGGGGTGGATCTAGATAAGAATCAGATGGTAACATTTCTGCTCTAAAGATAAGGTACTCCTTATCATCATCGAGAATTGTAACCTCCTTCTTATTGCAATAAATTTTTTCATCATGGTCCGAAATCCAATCCATATAGAGGATAATATAAAATTCCATAATGGGTATGATGATGTGATCAGTAGATAAAGAACATTTATATGCCCTAATGGGGACTTATTCACAAAACTTTTTTTCAATGATACTTCCATTAGGAGTTTTGACTGACAACTCCCTTGTTAAATCAAATTGGTAATATCTAATTTTCTTAGAAAACTGGAAGATATGAAACAATGCAATGATCGTGAATGAAATAAATCATTTTCTAAACTTGAAGAAACCATTAAATTACCTACCACCACGTCTTTTAGAGCTTCAACCTCAGTAGTAGTGATAGAATAAGCTTGGCCTTGATCCCTTGGCCTTTTCTGAGGTAATTTTCCTTGGCACTTAGGATATTTATTTTCATAATGCCCCCTTTCTCTATAATTATAGCATTAAACATTGACATCATCTTTCTTCCCCTTGCAATCACGAGCTTGGTGGCCTTTTTCACCACACTTGTAACATACTCCCATTCCCTTCAGGCTAGTACCAGGGTGTTTCTTCCCACATTTACTGTAGGATGGATATTGAACTTTTCCCCTCTTCCCCTTATTTCCATTCCTAGAGTGTTCAACAGATCTCTTCTTCTCTTACTTTTCTTTAAAGTCATAAGACTTAGAGAATTCCTTTTCTGTCATGATAGAACATGAGGCAATATCCTCATATGACAAGAAGGATTGTGAGACTAATGCTCGACAGAAAACAGTTTTATCCCATCAAAGAAATGATCAATATTACTTATTGGGTTACATATATAATCTATATCATGCCTTGCTAACCTTGTAAAGTTAGCCTCATACTTTTTGACATTCTCATCCTCTATTTTCTTCTGGCTTACAAATTGCCTTTCCATATCCGCTAGATGGTCACGAGGAAAGTATTTTTCTAAGAAAATCTCTTGAAACTCCCTCCATTCCATATTTTAAACTTCTTCATCTTACTTTGTGTTTCGAATCAATGACCACCATTGATCTGCATCTCCCAGGAGGTGATAAACTTCTATGATAACTTTTTCCCTTTTGCTACTCCCCAGATCATGAAATATTTTCTCTAAGGAAAATATCCATTGCTCAGCTAGAAATGGATTTTTAGTCCCATTTAATGTTGGTGGTTGTTTCCTCATGAATCAATCTAACATTGATCCTCCATGCTGGGGATCAGGGTGCTCCATACGGGTAAGGTTATTATTCATAACCTGAGTGATTTGTCCCAGTATAGTGATAAGATGATTAACACCAGTTTCTTCACCAGCTCCACTATAATTATCTTGAGTAGGAGGGAAATCCATACATGAATTAAATTCATTGATATTGTTTCCATTCCTCCAATAGGCGCCATTTCTAAAGAATGACATAAATTAGATTAGTTTATGAATAAAAATACAAAATTCCAAACTCGTAAAACACATAACATAAACTGAAATGTTTATGGATATAATCCATAATCATAAAAATGTTTTCTTTGAGAAAGTATATACTCATAAACCCTTCATAATGGTTTCTAAAGAAAATGAGAGTTATCCTAAGCATATCCCCTAGGAGTGTCGTAACCAAGAGTGCAACAAGTCTCGTTGTCGTGCACCAGTTCCCCTTCGAGTCTAGCTCAAAGTGGTGTTTTCGGGTTTTACCCCTAGGTACATCTATGCCAGAGCCACCTCTACATGCTCGTATCCAGACAGGGATGTATTTCTTGGAAAACACACAAAATATCTACAGTACCAAAATTCTAGAAAGTTCATCTATAATAATCCTTAGAGTCTATCTTAGGATAATGTTCTCTAATCAGAGTTTATCTAAATCTAGATTCCAAGGTTTGTACTAAACTGCCTATGATACCAACTGTAATGCCTTGACCCCAGTTACCTAGAGTCGGTGCATTATAAAATAAAATTGGCATGATCACAAAATATCAAGTCTCGAAGGACCAATTAGTTTAGTAGCCTTGGAAATACTAGATATATTCATCAGTTTTACATTATATCAAGAAATGAAAAACAACAACAACATTGTCTTAATTAACCAAATTCATATCCCACATACTATACCTATAGGTCAGTCATAATATACTTCTTTTCATCCTAGAAAAAATTAAATATTGAAAGGGGTGAGGTCAGATGCTCAGTAAGGTTAACAATATAGAGAAGACTTTCATAAATAAGCATAAAAATTAAAGGTAATGTATAAGACTAAAACAAAATCCTTTTAAACTTGAACTTCAGAATAATATGGAAAAGATAAAATCAAATAATTCCATTTAATTATTCACATAGATATTCTATTAGTCTAATAAACACATGCAATATCAACAACCACTTTTATAATGATGGAATGCATAATTCCAGACTTCATAAACACATAGTCAAGGCCTTGTTCCAAGACTACAAATAAGATTTTGTCAAGTCCTTGTGCCAAGACACTAGTTTGTCTCATGGGACCTACCGATGCGTCTAGGAGCTATAGTAGGATATACCCATCACTTACTAAGTCCAATGCATTCCTCATATGAAAAGGTTTAAACATAACATAAACATTCATATTAAAACTAGCATACAGAATGTCAATACGTTATCCATAAACCATCAATGGTGTAAAAATAACACATCCACAGTCAAACATATCACAAAACCTTCAATACAATATTGATTTTTTGTATCACAATAAATCAACTTCAAATAAGCTTAAAATCCATCAAAGGATGTTGACATAGATGAAATCAAACCTTTTTAGAGAAATATCTCTTTCTATTATGAAATAATTTAAAAGTCATATAATTATAAAATAAATAATTTATTTTGAAAATATTATTATAATATTGTAAGGGAAGCTTCGATGATGTTATAATGGCAGAAAATAGCTTCACCCGCCATATAAGTTAAAAAAAAATTCTTACCTTAATTTTGTGGAAAAGGTCATAAAGTACCTTGTTTGGAAAATGACGAAAATATTCCTTTAAATAATTCATATAAGGTCAAATAATGGTATAAATGAATTTAACCCATTGACTTGTAAATATTAAAGATGTTTTGAAATACATTTTTAAGAAGTATGGATGTGGATGATAAAGAGGTCATAGTAGATAATTATGTATAAACAATCTCAAATAATTAAGTGATTGTGAAATTAACCCTTACCTTATATTTTTCCTTGGTAGAGGGTAGTTTGAACTCCTAAATAATGGTGAAATAATTATTATTAAATTATAAAACAACCATATAAATTAATATGATATCATATAAGATCTTCTAATATTGCTTTGTTAATGATATTTCAGTAGTATCATCGTTTCGGGTGTTAACTGATTCGTTTTACTTATATGATTTGTTACGTAAGTAATGTTCGTTATGGATAGGATGTATTTTATTCATATATATAATTATATTATGTTCATAAAAATTATTTTTAATCATAAAATGAAAATTATTCTTGAATGAATATGATGGGGAATGAATCTCATCGTGTTCGTGGAGACGGTAATCCATACGTACGCACGAGCGACAATATCATTATTTTGAAATTAAAATCGTATATAATTGGATGGTATATCATATATACAGATTAATTATCATGTTATATTTATTATTTACATCATTTATACTCATTATTATACCCATCTAAATGATGAAGTGTCTGAATAACAAACTACATCACGACGTGGAGACAGTAATCTGTACGTACGCACGTATGGTGACTTTTTCATTTATAGGATGGATAAAATAATGAATAGGGTTGTACCATTTTTATAATAAGATCATATTATATATAAGATTCTGGAGTTATTATTTTATAATAGAAAGAACAAATAAAGAGAAATTGGAAGAAGAAAAGAACTTGAAAGAGGTGATGAAATATTTACCTCTTCTTCAGGTTCATCCTTTTGATTTGATCAAAAGGGATCCTTAGGTTGGATTTATTACTAAAGTAAGGCCTCTAGGATAAAGGTAGGACATTTAAGAGAATATTTGGGTAGGTTTTGGCTGAGACAAATGGATTTGAAGGTGTGAATTTGAGAGAAGGGGAAGTTCCCTTTTATAAGAGGGGTGAGGGGCACCTTAGCAAAAGATTGAAATATTATTTTATTATAAAATAAATTTCTGTTTTTAATGGCTAAAAATTGATTTATTTACATTATAAGTTGTGGATATATCAAAAAACACTAAACCAATAGGTTTTATATTGATTTTGGCCACTATATTAACCTAGTCTTTTAGAATTAACTCTTAGTTAACTAGTTTGACATTTACCATGTCTCTTTGTATTTTTATATTATATGGTTAATAAACTTACTATAACAAGCCAATCGAACCCCAAGTGGTTCATTATTAAAATAAATAACCTTATCTAATTCATTTCTCCAAACCTTAGATTTTAGGGATATTATATAAATTAATAATATAATATTTGTTTTAAAAACTCTTTTTTTTCAATTTTGATACTATTTGGTATTTTGTTTTTTCTAAATTCATAACAGCATTATTACTTCGAAAAAAATTCATTTAATAAACCCTAACATGTCATATTAACCTATAAAATTAATGTAATTCATAAAAAGTCTCAAATTACATTTATTTGGGTATTTGTAATATCAATTATTTTAATCTTTTATTAATATGGTAATTACTGCATCATCATTGTGTCATAAATAAATTTAATTGTTTAATGTCTAAAAATATAAATAAAATACCATTATTTAGGAAATCTTTTTAGGTTTCTAAGTAATATTTATAGTCGAATTTATACTGTTTGTATCCCTATATTAAAAATGTTTTAGTTATGAAAACTTGGATTTAACACTTTTTACTCTTCTTTGAATTAAATAATAATAAATGTCCTAATCTAATCCAAGTGGACCTATAAGATCATATTTTATTCTTAAGGTTGTTTTTGGTCGAATAAAACTTATCCAATAGAATTATAATAAGTGTTAGGGTAATAATATTATTATTTTTACCTTTAATTAACCTATTTACTTTTAACCATGGTAAATAAAAGTTAAAAGCTACTATTAACCAAAAAAATATTTTCATCTTATTGAACCAAATTTTACTTACTTATATCAACCGTGTCTCTCAGATTTTCAAAATTCAACTCACAAAAGCAGTAAAATTAAGTTTTTTGTAAATTTTCAAATGCTCTTAGGAGGTGGGTAAAAGACGGTTAAAAGTTCAATAAAATATTTATATATATATAATTATTATAAACTGACTCAAATGAATTAAATCGAACTCATATAGGTATTATGTATCTATTTTGACCTAAAATAAATTTAAATAAAATAAATAAATATTTAAATAAAAAGTCAGTTTTAAACAATAACTCAGTGTTTTTCACTATTCATCAAAAAATGAAAGTTTTTAGAAAAAAACCAAAAATTAACCCTAAGCTAATTTCGATATTCCGAACCCAAAAATTAAGTCCATTTTGAAAGATAAATTTGATAAAATTTCAAAAACTGGGTATTACTATTCATAACGGCTAGTTTGATTGGTTGTGGTGTGTTTGAACAGGAAGTTGTGTAAAACACAAGCCATTGTATTATTCAAAGGGAAACGTACCGTTGAAGATTGGGGTGTTATAGAAAGTTCCTAAAATTTAGTAAAATTTTGAATAAAATATAGGTCAAGGCCAAAATATTCACGAAAAATCACATTTAGATAAGTTTTAGATATATTTTATGCTATATTTGTAAGTTTTTCCCTCCTCCCCCCATAGTCAACCCTTTTAACCCTTACAGAGGTGATTAAGTTTTTCAACGATAAAAATTAATTATGAAAAAAATTCAATCAATCAAATTACCAAAATTTAACATCCTGATTCAAAATAAGAAATTACTTTTTAAATATTCAATTTATAGACTTTCTATATATCAATTTTATTATAATTGTGTAAACTGAAATGAAAAATAGTTTTTCTAAATGTGTTTTTAAGCCTAAAAATGGATTTATACCAAAATAATGTATAATTATTATTAATATGGAAATATAATTTTTTTTTAAAAAATGGACTAATTTTACTTTAAAAACATTACAAAACCTAATGGTACTTTCCTTGAAAAGAAATGACAGTTTATAAAAAATTGATATTTTCCACTATTAACTCAAAAATCAATCTTTTCAAAAAAATATCAAAAATTCACCCAAAGATAATTTTGATACAATGAATCCCAAAATTAATTTAATTTAATTAGTTTAAAACTATAAAATTTATAAATAAAACCATATATTTTATGGAAAAAATTTATGCTTGAATAAAACCATTTCTTTTCCAATTAGAAAATCATATAAAACTATCATATTATATAGAAATCCATAAAATATATTTATAAAAATTAATAAAAAATTAAATTGATTTATTATTAAAATTTCTTAGGTTGACACATGAATTATTTTAGGCTTATTATATTTAAAAAATATTCATAAAATTTTATTAGAAACTCAAAGAAATTTGGGTATATAGAGCTATTTGGAACTAATAGTTCTTTTCTTATCATTATAATGATATAATACCAAAACTTATTAGTCACTAGTTTTAATGGGGTAGAACCTCACAGGCTATTATTTAGTGTATTTTGGGTATTGAAGGTTCTATAATATGTTTTGTGGAAGGAAGGTTTTGTTAGATATAAGATTTTAGGTTCAAGGGAAGTGTTACGGTGTGGTCATGGATATTGCACCATTAAGAGTTGGATGGATGACAGTGGTTATACAGTCTCGTGTGTCAATCCTTCACTCTTTTGTTAAAATATAAATTTACCTTTACATGCGTAACCCTTACATATCACCCTATGTCTCAAAGTAACACTTATGTAAGTAACCCTTATATATAACCCAATGTCATGGAGAAACACTCTCATAAGAAATCCTTACATATCACCCTACGTCATTAAGAAACCCTTTCATAAGTAACACTTATGTATCACCCTATTTCACAAAGTAACCCCTACGTAAGTAACCTTTACATATCACCCATGTTTCAAAGTGACCCTCATGTATCCTCATATATATCATAATGTGACTTTTATGTATAATAGTATTTCCTTTGATGTAGATGTGGAAGCCTTGATACATAAGAGTAGTCCCTGTGTTTTCCACTATTACAGCATGGTTAAATCCATTGTTCCATGATGTTCTGGGTGGATGATTTAATTATTATTCCTTTTTTGAATATTGTTTCATTATGGTGATCTTTACATTTCATGGTGTTTGTCAACACATTTTAAAACTATTTGATTGGATTCTAAGAAGGGGGGATTAACCATTTTCAAGACCTAGAGTTTTGGATCGTGTTTTACTAACACCACCATGACTATTTTGAAAATATACAATTTATAGTGGGGATTAGTTTGGATTCCATATAAAAAGGTTTATATTTTCATTTTTTAAACTTTAATTATATTCCATTAAACTATAGTAAGCCCGAGGACCTCCTTGGTGCTTCCAAATTGTTCCTTAGTGGGTCATAACCTCCTGAATTGTATGATGATTTCTTCCTTGATTTGAGGTTCCCCTCTTCTCCTATATTTTCCATTTCTTATTAATCTATTTCATCAAAGAGGTTACAATAGTGAGGTAACTTATTGTTTTCATCAGTATTTGAGTATGTATTAATGGTTAATTATGGTTAAGTCTTGAGATGGTTTCAATCGAATTTGGAGGTGGTTAATCCTTAGTTCTTACATTATTGTGTGTTATTCCTTAAATCTTTAATCGAGGTAGGGGATTCAATATATTTTTTACTATATTTGCGTAAGTGTGTGATTATCATGATTTGTTTTCAATGGGTAAATAGATGGGTTTGAGCTGAAGAAGATAATAATACATAATCAAATAATTTAAGAGGGAATGATTGATATATTCATGAATTCATTCATTTTCTCAAGTTATTGAATTATGTTGTTTTATATATTGTATGGTAGTTTATTATTGTTATTTTATGGTTGAATATCTCATCTAAATTGGTTAATAAATTTAAATATGGTAAGATGAAAAGGATATTGATCATGTGATTGATAAATGTCCACATAATTCCTTTTAATTGTTTGATATGATACAACACTATATCAAGTATAATTAATTGATGATTTTTGATACAACAAGTTTCAATTATATTAGGTTTCATTGCTTGTTAGAACCTTATCATAATGAATTAAATTAATCATGATGGTAAGGAAACATGATGATTATTGAAATTAATACCGGTGCCCAACTACATCCAATCTTTAGTTTCTTTAAACATATATGCATTTTTTATAGCAATGTTTATTTTTTATTTTCTTTGTTTACTTCTGATATTAGGATTTTTCTACCATATGGTTTTAAATATGAGAACCATTATTGTGATTTAAATGAGAACTCAGTATAGTTGGTTGATATAGCAAGGGTGGAGTTGTTTTAATATTGTTATGGAAGAAACTTGGAGTGGTTGATTGTGGGATGGTATGAACGATGTGTAAAGTTCTTGGGAATGATGTCACAACAAGTTTTTAGTGGGTTTTTTGGGAAAAAATAATCAAAAGAGGTTTCAGTTAAAACATTTTTAAAAACTGAGGTAGAAAGGTATTAGGTCCCCTAATGCCTTTCACCCAAAGGAACATGCATTATGGTCTTTAACACCTTGGACACATATTTTAAAAGAATCCGTTAAGGTCCCTAACGACCTCTGTTAATTTTTTAGAATTTTAATATATAAATTTATATGTTTACTTTTTTTATTTTTATTTATAAAAGTTGTTTTAACCTAAATAGTAATTTGTAGTAAAAAATTGAAATATATCAATAATGAGTAACTAAATAATAATTTTAAAATAGTAATATATATTAATAGAAATAAATAGCAATCGTAAATATATATTATTAAATAGTAATAATTATTTGTAAATAAAAAATAAAAGTAAATATATCAATTTTAATTACATTTCTTATTAAATTGTAATAATTATTATCATTTAATAAGTAATAGTAATTAATACTAATAATTTGTTACTAAATAATAAATTTTAATACATATTAGTTATATTTTTAATTAATAAATAGTAATAATTATTTGTTAAAAAATTACTAATATATACTTAAATTTATTATTTAGTCACAAATTATTAATAATTATTACTAATAGTTAACAATTATTATTTAGAAATTTATTAATTAATAATCCTTAATTACTATTAATTAATTACTAATTATTATTAACTAATCACTTGTTACCATTAAATACAATTAATTAATTACTAATTATTAATAAATTGGTTTTTAATTACAAATTAAAAACATCTAATTATTAATAAATATTATTAAATAATTTCTAATTTTAATTTATGATTATTAATTAATTAAAATTCATGAATAAGTTTTATAAATAATTAATATTTTTTTTGAATTTTTTAATAATGAAAAATGAATAATTTTTTTATAATTGAAAATTATTATTAATTAGTTTTATGTATTTACTAATTATTACTACTTATTAATTAATTATAAATTATTTATTTAATATTATTAATCACAAACTTATTACCATTAATTATAATTAATTAATTTCTAATTATAATTAATTTTTATTAGTTGATAACTATAACTTATGAATTATTTAACCTATGCTATACATATATAGTTATTGAGATTTTTTACAAGTGTGGTTTTAAATAATGAAAATGGGTAAATAATATTTTATTTTATTTTTCTCTTTTTAAGTTACTTATATATATATATAATGAAAAATAATAATTTATAAAAGATTCATAATATTAAATAATTATGATTATTGACAATCAATACATTATTAATTTTATTTTTATTAGTTAGTAATATTAATT
This sequence comes from Viscum album, assembly GCA_963277665.1. Lineage (NCBI taxonomy): Eukaryota > Viridiplantae > Streptophyta > Magnoliopsida > Santalales > Viscaceae > Viscum > Viscum album. Next base: position 371,577,117 of record OY728146.1, read on the forward strand.
AATAATTATTAATAATTAATAACAATTAGTAAAAACTAAAAATCATTAGTAATAAATAAAAAATAATAATTTATAAATTAATAATAATTATTATTAATATTAATTTATAATTAAGTAATGAAAATAACTAAATTATTATTTTTAATTGTTTATTATTTTTTAATAGTTAGTAATAACAAATAATAATTAGTTTCAAGTTTACTTGTATATATATAGTCCGAAATTGACTTCAATAGTGTTGTGTCCCGCTGATGAGCAGGACACAGGTTGTTGGCCCTCACTATAGTGAAAGTGGTGATAAGGCCCCCTACTCAATGACAGGGGAGGGTGACAACGATAATCCTGCACAAGGGTAGGGGTGAGTGACGACGACGGCCTAGTACATATCTGTATCGGGTGGTGACGGTGGACTGTTGTTGCATCCATAAGGGTGGTGACAAATGCTGCATGGGGGTGTTAGGAGGGAACCCATAGTGATGAGGCCCCCCTGCTCGATGGTAGGGGCTTGTGACAAAAACTGGAGAAGTCAGAATATAAGGGTGGAATGACTTGCATTGGGAGGTGGTAGGGCTGAAAAAGAAAGTGACATGTGGGTAACCTTAACTAGCGATGACAACAAGCTACGAGAAGTGTCTAGTCAAGGTGATGTGATGATGCTGGCATGATGGGGTGGAGACTAGCATTGGTGAGTGCTATGGGAACAAAGTTAGGTTCCCCTTTGGATCCCTTCAAAGGACTTTAAGCTCAAGGACATTGGGTCATTTGATATAATAAAAATAGGATCAGTTGGGTACATGTCATTCCTTATTGAAAGGGATGAGGCATGATCTACTGAGGTGTCTAGATGCGTGTGTGTTTGGTTTTTCACAATCTTTGTGGCCTATAATAAATCATTACTTGTAAATAGATAATGAAAAATAATAATTTATAAAAAAAAATTTATAAAAATGAATATATTTTGAATTTAAATATTTTATTAATTAGTAATGATTTCTAATAATAAATAATAGTTAATAATTATTAACAACAATTAGTAAAAAAATAACAATAATAAAGGTTACTAAAAAAAATGAATAATAATTGACAGTAGATAATAATATCAAATCAGTGTTATAATTATGTTAAAATTATAATGAAAAAAACACGTATAAGTGTAAATATAAAATTTATTAACATATATATGACATAAATATGATTTTATATAAGGTAAATAAAAACTATATATAAATTTATTAAGAGTTTTTTTCAAATGGGTTAAAAAACATGAATGGGATTAGGTTTTAAATATTTTTAGTTTTGGGATGCATTGCGGGCTTCAATGCATTTCTTTTGGAAGTAAAGTTACATGAGTTAAATAATATACTTCTTTTTAAAAATATAACTTAAAATGGTTATATTAATTATAAAAATATCAATTTATTTACAAATATTTGAATTGTTCTATATAAATTAATGGTTTCAAAAAAATATAGTATTATATAGATACAAAATATTACAAATTTTAATTTCTATATTCAATGGAAGTGAATTTACTTAAGATATATTTATGAAAATAAATTAGTTGAATAATGTTTCTAAAATAATTTGAAAATTATCTTTAATATAGAATAACCAATAAAATATGAAATAATTTATGTTAGGGAAAATATATCAAATTAATGGGTATAATTAATTTTAATTTGTGTCTCTGATGTGGTCTTGTTTCATATCCTAGAGTGTGAATGAGACATTCATATCAAGATTATAAACCACAAAGATGTGGTGGAGTCTGATGAAATGAAGGGGAATCTTCCTAATATATAGGAACCTTAACTATCTATTTCTCTATTCATGATTCATTGGGGGGAGGTGCATTTTCTTCCTCTGGGATGTCAAAATGTGATAATGTTCCACCTAATCATTCTCCCACTACAGAAGGAAAAAGACCTATCTTCCCATAAATAATCCATTGGGTCTATGAAGGGTTAGTCAAAAAAGATAATTGAATTGGCATCTAATATGAGCTCAGATCTGGTACACCTAGTGAATACTATAGATATCTTGATAGAAGATGTAGATCTCATGCTTGTTGGTACACATAAACAACTGACTATGGAACATTTTTTGGATGTTATTCCTATTCTGGTGGAACATGTGAGTCCTCACTTACAACCCAACGTGGTCTAGACCATCTTCATTACATATCATTGACATCCACATCTGTTGGAGTAGGTTTTTAATTAGGAACATCCTCTCCCTTAGGTTGATGGTCAAATATACTGTCATGTACAACACCAAGTGAGTCTAAGATGTCATACGTTGCAGCATGATATGCTTCCTAATTTAATACTGCACCCTATACAGTATCAAAAATCTAGATGATATAATGCATTCAGTTATATTTTAAATCAAATAAAACTATACTAACAAAAAGTATACAACAAATAAGATAATGTAAATTTTTTGACTTACTGGATATTGGATCCCTCTATCATGTTGCGTAAGATAATGTATAGATATCAGTCTATAGCATGGTGAATACTCATGTTAATGTGATAAATGGAGTCATATCATAGGTGTAACCTTAATACAAAACATCACACATCTATCTAATATGTCAATATATAGTGAATTATGTTCCCTTCAGCAGTCATCCGTTTCCTTGTCAGCTTTATAGAATGAAGTGTTGTTAGTTATCTCAATGATACTAGAATATGATAAACGCATATAAAATGATGCATAAATATATCGGAATGGTTCCAATCAATAATAAAAAAGTATATAAGAGGCACCAAAACCATAAAATCATCAATTCTAGTAGAGTAGTATATAAGAATATGGTTAAAGAGACCCCAATATGGCTACCATGATATTGGAAATGATAGATGATAGTTTTTTAAAATATTTTTTTAGTAATTTTCAAAAGTGATAATATTTTGAAATTGATTACTCAAAATAATAATGTATGTACTCACATTAGTAGGTATAAGACTATCCAACATGAGATGATATGCTGCCACATTATGTATCGGTTCCCTAACATGATGGTGTTCTAGACTCTACATGTAATATACAACATGGAAAGTGAAAAATAATATGTAATTTTTTAAAATATACATCATATTAGCATTGAAAAATAGTAAATAAGAGTTATCATACCATCATTTACATAGAGTGTCATAAGGAACATCCATGTCAAGATTTGGAACAACAATAATAGGGGTTAGGGGAGGGATGTTCTCTCCTTCCCACAAATGAAGGTGGATGACACACCCCACAATAAAACTATGATCTGATTGGTATGCAATGAATAATAATATATATGTGTATACCAAGAACAAATATGGACAATTCTATGATCCAAACTGATCAAAGTCTTCAAGAATCCAAAAATTCATCATATGGACATACATATTTTAGTGATCAGTGCACATTATACCTCAAATGAGATGTAAGATATATGCACGCACGTAACACATGACAGTCTGGTCATCAATGTCATTGAGTAAATGTGTTAAGTGCATGCCGATATACCTTATATATAGACTAATTTAATCCATAATTGTGTCATCTTCCTCAATTTCTATGCCTATAAATTGATTCACAAGCTTAAGATAGTCTCTATAGGTGGGTCTTATAACTATATCACCCAAAATAGAAATAACATGAATAAATGCCACATCCTCTAGGGTGATGATCATATATCCGTCATTAAAGTGGAAAGTATGAATCTTAGGTATCTATCTCTTAGTGAGGGTAGTAATGGGATAATGATCTTTAAATATATAATCAGATACATTGATGCTGTAAAAACCATAAAGTTGTAGGTATGGGATAATTATAGTTTGTGATGGAATGTGATGATAGTGGTTCACCCTACACACCTTGGCCCATCGAACTTCATGAAATTCTAGAACCTCATATGAAAAATTTCTATACTAATCAATGAGAAGAGTATCATGATCCATATCTATGCATAAAAATGACATAAATATTAAGTAAAAAATGTAATTAAAATGTTATGGATCATATAATATAGGATATAACAGTAATTTTATTTGAGAAATATGTACTGGGGATCAAATAAGAAACTTATTTCCTCCTTTAATAATTAAATTCTCAATATATATTATATAATTTCAAATAATTAACTTATTTTCATATGTTAATTTATAAATAAGTTCCAATAATCTGTGAACCGCTATTTTGGATCTCTTTATCACAAATCTTCAACTCGAATATCCATATTTTGTAAGTTATTTTTTAATTTTTTTGAAAGATTTATTATTTATTTGTTAATTATAAATTTCAATCATTCATTTATTTTTTGTATCTATATCTTTTTCTATGTTAATATTTTGCATTTATAATTAGCTTGAGGCTATCTCAAGTTACCATAAAGTAACTTACCCTATAGCAAGTTACCATGTATCAATTTATTGTATATAAAGTTACCCTGTAGTAACTTCCCCTATAAACAATTTCCCCATAAAAACTTACCTTATATAAAATTACCTTAAAATAAGTTACCCTATAGTAATTTACCCTATAATAACTTATTCTATATCAACTTACTCTATAAAAATTTACCCTATAAAAATTTACCCTACAGATAGTTACCCAATAACAACTTACCTAGTATAAACTTACCCTATACAAACTCACCCAATAGAAATATTTATTTTTGTACTTTGTGAGGGTTAAATCAACAAATAAAACCCAAAAATTACTAATAGGGGATTTTTTTTCTAACATCACATCATGACTCAACTTTTATCCACTACCACCCTATTCTTCTTCAACCTGTTCACAACATGTCATTGCTTATCATGGCACAAAATATAACAACCCTACTCTTTATTACACACTTAAACATGATTTATTACATAAAACTGCACTTAAGACAACTCTAAGGATTGATAGGTCTAGTGTCTTGGGAAATTGGGAACATTACATAACAACTTTGAACATAAAACCCAACATCTTTATTGAAAACTTATTTTACAAGACCACAACATTCATTCTTACTTAGCATTGCATGGGATAACCTGAGGACATGCATAAGAAAAGGGTGATCTATAAAGCACAGTAAGGGAGTAAACAAGCCATAACATGAATAATATAGTACATTTTAGGAAATAGAAATATCAATGGATCACAAGAGAAACATGAACATAAAGTCATGATATAGCATGATTATCATAACATGTAAATGTGGAAACAACACTTAACATGATATTAGCATGAGCCAAGGTTCATTGCATATAGAGCATGAGTAAACCCACATTTCACATGTATTAGACTGATTAAATTATAATTTCACTTGAATTAGAATGAGTAAACCCTCATTGTTCTTGACGTACCATGGTACTAATCTTTACCCAATGCATTGGAGCACTCTCAAGGCACACCCTTTATAAATATTTCATTTCATGCATAAGTGTGCCACATGGATCATATAACATGGAATAATTCAACATAATAATTTATTCCACGATAAAGGAATGTGGAATACATACATGAAATTATATTATCAATAAGTATATTTTCATAAAGGTGAGTACCCTTGATAGAGAAATGGGTATGATATTCACTTACACGATGATTTTGGAATGGGAAATTTTGGCAGCATAACAATGTCAAAGAGAAATCATAAAATGGGTTGATGAGATATAAAGGGGTATCTCATCATTTATACATGAAATTTATAGTAAGGGTTTCATTTAACATAATATCCCAACATATGTAATGTAATTTAGATGCATAATATAAAATAATTTCTTGAATGTAAATGAGAAGAGAGAAATTCCTTACCGAATTTCAGCATGGTAACGAGTGTACATGGGAGGTATTAATGAGAGAAAGAGGTATCTCATAATTAAAACATAAGTAGGGAAGTATGGGGGAGGTTATAAATCATACCCCAACATTTTTAATATAAAATAAAAGGGTTTAACAACATAATGAAATTTGGACAAAAATAAGAAAGGAAGAAATACCTTACTTGGAAGTGTGATTCAAAGGCTTGGGAGAGGCTTGAGAGAGGCTTCATGGGATATTAGGGTGACTTGGGAGGATACTAGGGAGAGGAGGGAAGAGTAGGGATGTGCTCTAGGGGTTTTTAGTGAAGAGAAGTGTGTGTCTGGGTGGGTTTATATGGGAAAAGAAAGGGAATTATTTATTATTTAGGTTTTGGACACCACACATTAAACTAATCAAAAACAAAAACCAACCCATGGTTTTTGACCATTGTTTTTTCAAAAGGGGAGTGTAAAACATTATTTTATAAGGCCAATGGCCGGACTTCTTAAAATATTAGGCTTGCTTATGTGGAGGTGAGTCACACTCTCAATAAAATCATTTTATAAGTTAAAATGTTTTATAAGTCTTGGAGGGTCCACTAAGGCCCCATAAAATCAATCAAAAAAAAAATATAAAATCACATTATTTTAAATTTAAAACATATATTGGATGAAAATGAGTTTTATAGTATTTTTTACATCACTATTGGGTCATTATGATGTCATAAAACACATTATATATTTAAACAGTCTTTAATCTTTACCCAAAAATTTGACTGTCTCAAAAAAATTTGAAAAATTATCAGTTGGATAATTTTGAAATCCTGATTCCAAAAATAATATTCATTTTATCTAAATAGTTTTATAAATATTTTCATTTTCACTTTTAAAATAAAAACTGACATTTATTTAAAATTCATGGGTTTTGACAAAAATAGTTTTCAAACCTTAATAAAAATTACAATTGTATTCATAAAAAAATTATACATACTTTTATATTTAATAAAAATTAATTTAGTAATAATATTTTATTAAAATATTATTTAATTCAAAAAACCATTAATTCATCAAAATAGTTTTCTTAATTGAGTATTAAGTAAAAATAAAATTTTTGGTTTAAAAATTATTTACAATGTAAAAATAATAAAATGAATGTATATTATTTATTCTATACAAAAATAATGCACAGAATCATAGTGCTAGGTTCTTGATACATAAACCCTTATAACACTCACATATGACCTAAGGGTAAGGTGTGTGATAGTGACAGACTCTTTGGGTGGCTCGGATAACATCGCTCGTGTGATAATCTCTATTAACTTCCACTTCTACTGTAGAAGGTTCCATTCAAGATTAACATGTTGAAACTCGGCTTGGGCTTGGTCAAGAGCAAATCCCAGTGGCCCTACCTCCTTTCTGAGCTCCAAAAAATGGGCTTCATATGGGAAAATTCTACTAGATGAGGCCATCACTTCATTTTTCTGAGTAAATTGGATTTTTTTAAAGCCCTATATTTATACTAATCATGTGATTACTATCCAAAGACTATATTTGAAATGGTAACAATTATTAACGATATTTTGAAATTCAAAAACAAAAAACCAAGGAAGTGAATATGTATTATATAACCATTTTACATAATAAGACATTTAATTAGATCAAGACGAATTTTCCTTAATAATAGTTTGGGTCATTACAATATTCCCCCCTTAAGAAATTTTTCCCTTGAAATTTCTTTTTCCCACACTAAAACAGATTCGGGTAACTCTGCTTTATCACTTACTCTGATTCCTACATTACCTCTTCAAAATTTTGGTTTTGGCACAACACCTTGATGAGGGGCATTGTCTTATTTCATAGACCTTTTTCTCTATGATCTATGATCCTCACTAGCTTCTCTTCATAGGAGAGGTCATTCTCAAAAGGTACCACCTTTGTATTGATTACATGTGATGGGTCAGGTATGTACTTCTTCAAGAGTGATACATGGAATCAATCATGTACTTGAGATAGGTTTGGTGGGAGTGGTAGTCGATACGCCACTACTCCAATGCGATCAAGGATTTCAAAAGGGATGATGTACCTTGGACTAAGATTTAACTTCTTCCCAAATCTCTTAACTCTATTCCATAGTGATATGTGGAAGAATACCATGTCTCCAACATCAAACTCTAGGTATCATCAACAATTATCAACATAGATCTTTTTCAAATCAGAGTAGCTTTAATGTGTTTTTGGATGGAATTAACCTTCTCCACTTTTTCTTAGACCATTTCTGGACCTAGGAGTTTTCACTCCCTAATTTCATCCCAACATGTTGGTGTTCTGAACCTCATCCCATAAAGGGATTCATAAGGAGCCATTTGGATGCCTGAGTGGAAACTGTTATTATAAGAGAACTCAACCAGAGGAAGATATTGATCCCATTCTCCTTTTAAGTCCGTTGATAATTCTCTCATCATGTCCTCAAGTGTTTGAATAGTCCACTCAGATTGACCATCAGTTTGAGGATGATAATCCATACTGAAGTTTAGATCAGTATTCAGAGAATGTTGGAGACTCTTCCAGAACTTAGAGGTGAATCTTGGATCTCGATCGGATACAATAGATAGTGGTACTCAATGCAACCTTACCACTTCTCTGATGTATATCCATGCAAGTTGATCCAATTATAAATCCTTCCAAATTTCAATTAAGTATGCAGTCTTTGTAAGATGATCCACAACAACCCATATATAATTATTTCCTTTGGATTTCTTCAGAAGTCTGGTGACAAAGTCCATGGTGATTTTCTCCCATTTCCATATTGGTATGGGTAATGGTTGCATAATCCCCTTAGACTTCTACCTCTCAACCTTCAATTGCTGACATACCAGACACTTTGATGTATACTCAACAATCTCTATATTCATGTTATCCCACCAATAATGGTCTCATATATCTTGATACATTTTTGTGTTTCCTAGGTGAATGGAGAAATTCAAACTATGTTCATCATCCAAAAGTTTATTCTTTAACTCCGGATTTGATGGAACAATTAGTCTTAACCCAAATCTCACAATTCCTTCTTCATTAACATTGAACTCCTAGGATTTCACCTTTTTAATAGTTTCCACTTTCTTCTCAATTCCCACTTCATCCTTTTGAGCATCATTTAACCTTTCCAAAAGAGACAGTTGAGCAATCATTTGCGAAAGGATTGATGATTTTCACTTCTTTCTGATTCCCATATCCATATTCATCAAATCTAACAAGATTAGATCCTTTTAATTTCTCATAATTGATAGAATTGTTGGGTCCTTTCTACATAGATCATCCACCACCTTGTTCACATTCCCAGGGTGGTAATGGATTGAGCAGTCATAGTCTTTGATCGTATCTAACCATCCTCATTGCCACATATTCAACTCTTTTTGTGTGAATATATACTTTAGGATTTTGTGATCCGTATATATTTCACACTTCTCCCCAAAGAGGTAGTTACACCAAATTTTAGAAGTGAAGATTACTGAAACCAACTCTAAATCATGTGTGGGATAGTTTTTCTCATGAAATTTCAATTTCCTTGAAGCATAGGCAATGAATTTGTCATTTTGCATCAACACACAACCCAAGTCCTTCTTCCAAGCATCACTAAATACATCAAAAAGTTCTTAATTTAGGGTAATATGAGCACGAGTGCAGTGATAAGAAACCTTTTCAACTACTTGAAGCTATCTTCACATTCATCACTCTAAGTAAACTTTCCACCCTTCTAAGTTGGCTTGGTAATAGGGTTGGACAATTGTGAGAAATTTCTCACAAATCGATGATAATATCCAGTTAACCCCTGGAAGCTACGGATATCCATTACCAATAACGGCATCTTCCATCCCTCAATTGCAGCTATCTTGGAGGGATTTACAGATATACCATTTCTTGTGATGATATGACCCAATAATGAGACCTCCTTCAACCAGAACTCACACTTTCTATACTTTTCATAGAGCTTCTCCTTTCACAAGGTCTCTAGTACAGTGCTTAGATGATCCTCATGATCCTCCTTGGTTTTGGATTATATTAGAATATCATCTATAAATACTACCAAAAATATGTTGAGGTAATTTCTAAAGACTCTATTCATCAAGTCCTTGAATATTTATAGAGAATTAGTGAGTCTGAAAGTATTTATTATGAATTCATAGTACCCATATCTTGTACAAAAAGTAGTCTTGAGGATATCCTACTTCTTCACTCTTACTTGGTAATATCCTGACCACAGATCCACCTTGGAGAAGTATTGTGCTCCACATAGCTGATTGAACAAGTCATTAATTCATGGAAAAGGATAATTGTTCTTTATCATGATTTTGTTGTGCTCATGATTATCAATTCAAAGGTGCATTGACCCATCCCTCTTCTTGACGAAGAGTACTGGTATACCCCATGGTGAAGCACTTTTTTGTATAAACCCTTTATCCATATTCTCCTATAGTTGTTTCTTCTTCTGCTCAAGCTCCACAATAGACATTATATATGAATTCTTGGATATTGGAAATTCCCCAGGTATAAGATCAATTGAGAATTCAACATCTCTTCTAGGAGGAAGACCAGAGAATTCCTCAGGAAACACTTCAGCCAATTCCTTCACAGTAATCATGTCATCCAGGATGGTTTCTTCCTTAGAATCAATCATCTGAGAATGATATGCATTCTCCTAGTGTAGTAATATCCATTCTTGAGATGATGGTGCCAAATAATATTCACACTTTTCCTTGCACTTGTACAGAATCGGGGGTCGATTCACCATATGGAGAGTGATTTCCCTCTCACATCAATTTATGTTGGATCTATATAAGAAAATTCAATCCATGCCAAGAATTGAATCAAATTCCACTAGAGGGAGTATGATGAAGTTTTCTGGGAAGTTAAATCCACAAATTATGATAGGGTAGGAGTTATATTCATGGGATACAATGATTTCCCCATTTTCCATTCTCACTGATATCTTTACTTCCATGATTTTTGGTGGTGTTGGGATTGTTCTACTAAAATTTTAGGATATAAAAGAATGCGTAGAACCAAAATCAAAAAGTTTATTCCATATTCTTGAATTAATAACTAGCATACCTTTCAGAACTTCATTTTTGTGGTTCACTTTGATGTTATTAATGGAAAATTCTCACCCTTGCTGTCTTGGAGGTTGTTGGTTGACTCAGAAAACCCTTGGATTAGGGCACTGGGTTGAAAAAGTGTCCTCATTCTTTTCAGTTGAATTAACGAAAAACACATTGAGGGTTTAATGGAGCATTCCTATCCTCTGTATTATCCAAGAGTTTTTCTTGTTGGCATTTAATGTCCAGGTGCTCTTCTCTTCCACACCTAAAGCATTTCTTCACCCTCTTCAGGCAATTTCTGGGGTACTTCTTTCGCACCTTTGGCAAGTGGGGTGCTAGATTTTCAATTTATCCATCGGACCACCAGAATTAAATTCCACCTTATACTTCTTATCCCCATAATAACCCTAAGATTATTTTTTCTTCATTTCGACCTTGAGGAAATATTGGACAATTTTTTCATAGCTCTCGAAGTTACGGATCTCTAGGGATTTCTGTAGGCTAGTTTTTTGCCCACCAAATAAGAGGCCAACCTTACATTCAGGGGAAACGACAAAGCCGAAGGCGTATCATGAAATCCTTGTAAAGTTTTCCCCGTACACTCTGATGGATTCATCATATTTTTTCTTGAGGTCAAGTAATTCCCTTTCCATATTAAGTCGGAGGGTGAGAGGAAAATATTTATCGAAAAACATTTTCCAGAAATCCTTCCACTCCAATGCTTTGATATCCTCATTAAGATTCTTATTTTCTATCAATGTACACCATTGATCAGCTTCACCCTCTATATGATAATCATCTAGAAGTACCTTCTCTTTTTCATAACATTGAAGTATGGAGAAGATATTTTCAATGGAGGTGATCCATTGTTCGACGATTGAGGGATTATATGATCTATAAAAATATGGAAGACTTTATATCATGAAGCTCTCGATTGCAGCTTATTATTTCTTAAGGGGGTTTGATAATTCCTCTTAACCCATGTTTTTTTTAAAAACGTGAGTTAACTAAGAGAGTATCATGACAATGTTTGTGATTCCTTCTCCCATCGTATTGGGAATCTCATTAGAACAATCATCACATTGTTCTTCACATCGGTTGTTAGTTTGATTCCTCCTATTACTGGCCATTGGATGGAATTAAAGGAAATTTAGGGGTAACACATAAGGGGGAATCCAATGAAAAAAGAGATAACTTATACATTACATTTATTTCTTTAAATTATCTATGTTATCCATGATCTACTTCCCAATGTATATTTTTTGTGGAATTTTTTAATTTATTTAATAATGGTTATTACTAAGCTTATGAATTTACCAAAGAATATCCCCTGGGAGTGTCATAACCAAGATTGTAGCAAGGCCTATTGATCTATAATAGTTCCCATTCGAGTATAGCTCAAAGTAGTGTTTTTAAGTTTTACCCCTAAATACATATGTTCCAGAGCCACCTTTACCTATTCGTATCCAAATAGGGATGTATTTTCTTGATAAACCACTTACTTAAAACTCACCAAAATTTAGGTATGTTTTTATTATACTTAATCTTTTCCCTAAGGCTTTCACTAGGGGTTTCTAATCCTAATTCCAAAAATAACTAAACTTATCCTCTGATACCAATTATAAAAACCATACTGTTTATTACACACTTATACATGATTTATTACATAAACATGCACTTAAGAAAACAATGAGGATCGAGTGGTCTAGTCTCTTGGGAAATTAGGAACATCACATAACAACTCAGAACATAAAATCTAACATCTTTATTGAAAACTTCTTTTACATGACCACAACATTCCTTCGTACTTAGCATTGCATGGAAAAACCCGAGGACATGCATAGGAAAATGGTGAGCTATAAAGCCCAGTAAGGGAGTAAACAAGGAATACCATGAATAATGTAGTACATGTTATGAAATAGGAATACCAATTGAGTACAATATAAACAATAACATAAAGGCATGATATAACATGATTATCATAACATGGAAATGTGACAACAATACTTAACTTGATATTAGCATGAGCAAAGGTTCATTGCACATAGAGCATGAGTAAACCATAATTGAACTTTTATTAGCATGATTAAACCCTCATTTAAATTTAATTATCATGAGTATACCCTCATTGAACTTGACGTATCATGATACTAATCATTACCCAATGCATTGGAGCGCTCTCAGGGTGCACCCTTTATAAACATTTCATTTCATGCATAAGCGTGCCACATGGATCATATTACATGTAATCATTAAACATCATAATTTATTCCACAATAAAGTAATGTGGAATACATAAATGAAACTCAATAATAAATAATTATATGTTCCTAAATGTGAGTATGCTTGATAGAAAAATGGGTATGGTATTCACTTACATGATGATTTTGGCATGGGAAATTTTGGCAGCATAACAACATCAAAGAGAAATCATAAAATGGGTTGATGAGAGATAAAGGGTTATCTAATAATTTATACATGAAATGGATAGTAAGGGGGTCATTTAAAATAATATCCTAACATATTTAATGGAATTTAGATGCATAATACAAAATAATTTCTTGAATGTAAATGAGAAGAGAGAAATTCCTTACGTAATTTCAGCATGGTAACAGGTGTACATGGGAGGCATTAATGAGAGAGAAAGAGGTATATAAAGATTAAAAAATAATGAGGAAAGTATGGGGGAGGTTTCAAATCATACCCCAACATTTTAAATTTCCAATAAAATGGTTTAATAACGTAATTAAATTTTGAAAAAAATAAGAAAAGAAGAAATCCCTTACTTGGAAGTGTGATCCAAAGGCTTGGAAGAGGCTTGAGATAGGCTTATTGGGAGCTTGGGAAACTTTTTGAGGATACTAGAGAGAGGAGGGAAGAGTAGGGACGTTCTACAAGGGGTTTTAGTGAAGAGAAGTTGGAGCTTGGGTGGGTTTATTTAGGAAAAGAGAAGGAATTATTTATTATTTAGGTTTTGGACGCCACACATTAAACTAGTCAAAAACACAAACCAACCCTTGGTTTTTGCCCATGGTTTTTGAAAAAGGGGAGTGGAAAAATTTATTTTATAAGGCCAATGTCCAAAATTCTTAAAGTATTAGTCTTTCTTATGTGGATGTGAGTCACACTCTCAAGGAAATCATTTTAAAAGATAAAATGTTTTATAAGTCTTGGAGGGTCCACTAGGGCACCATAATATTATTCAAAAAAAATCTAAAATCACCTTATTTTACTGGTAAAACGTATATTGGCTGAAAATATATATTATAGTATTTTATTACATCACTATTGGGTCATTATGATGTCATATAACACATTATATATTTAAACAGTATTTAATTTTTTCCCAAAAATTCGACCGTCTCCGAAAATTTTGAAAAATTCCCCATTGGATAATTTCAATGTCATGATTCCAAAAATAATATTCATTTTATCTAAATAGTTTTATAAATATTTTAATTTACTATTTTAAAATAAAAACAACCATTTATTGAAAATTCACGGGTTTTGACAAAAACAGTTTTCAAACATTAATAAAAATTGAAATTGTATTCATGAAAAGAATTATACAATCCTTTATATTTAATAAAACATAATTTAGTAATAATATTTTATTAAAATAATATTTAATTAAAAAATCCATTAATTCATCAAAATATATTTCTTAATTGAATATTAACTAAAAATAATATTTTTTGTTTAAAAACTATTTACATTGTAACTATAATAAAATGAATGTATATTATTTATTCTATACAAAAACAATGTTCATAATAATAGTGCTAAGGTATTATTACATAACCTCTTATAAAACCCATATATGACCTAAGGGTAAGGTGAGCGATGTTGATAGTCTCTTGGTGTGGCTCGGATAACATCGCTCGGGTGGTAATATCTATTTACTTCCACTTCTCCCGTAGGCAGTTCCGTTAAAGATTAACGTGTTGAAACTCAGCTTGGGATTGGTCAAGAGTGAAGCCCAGTGATGCTACCTCCTTTCTGAGTTTCGACAAATGAAATTCATATGGGGAAATTCTAGTGGATGAGGTCATCGATTCCTTTTTCTGAGTAAATTGGATTTTTTAAAGCCCTATATTTATAATAATCATGTGATCACTGTTCAACAGCTATATTAACAAAAATAAAAATTATTAACTGTATTTTGAAATCCAAAAACATAAAACTAAGGAAGTGCATATGTCTTATGTAACCATTTTACATAATAATACATTTAATTAGATCAAGATTATTTTTCCTTAATAAGAGTTCGGATCGTTACAAAATACTTGAGTGTACAATAGATTGATCATTCATTTACATAAAACCTCTACTATAATAATTTCATGATGATTTTCATGTGATTATTAAAACTTCATATCGGTTTATCATACTCACAAAAAATATTTTGTAAAAATTTTCTATAGATGCTCATTTAGGAGGTTCAATTGTAGCTCACGAATCCTTTAAGACAACGAAGTACGAGATATAGTCTAATTTGAGTAATTTTAGAATGATTTGTTTTCAAATTCATATATAATATATTTTTCCCTCAATTATAATACAGAATATATATATATATATATATATATATATCTGAAGGCTTATCCAATTTTTTGAAAACCTGGAACTTAGAAAAAACACCCAAAAGGTTGACCCAAATCAAAATTTTAAATACTCAGGACCTTACATTATATTCCTAAAATACATCATCATTATTGAGAATGAGAACTCATTCTAGAAATTTTATGGAATCTATTGATGTTATGACCTTCTCCATGACATATACTATATCGTAGATGTTGGTTTTTTTCTTGAGGATCATTCTAAATTCAACTATACTTTGGTCATCCTCATTTTCACAACCTAATAATGCTAGTTGTCAATGTATTTTGTTCTTTAGTTATTGAGAAATGTCAAAAATCTCCAATAGGAATCCATAGTGCACTATAGTAGTTAGAAATGGAATAAATATAGTGCACTATATCGACATGTGGTTCTCGTAAGATATTAACTAAGGCACATTCCATAATGATGTGTGTGAATGGAAACAAAAATTATTGAATGTTTCCATATTTACAATGCCTTTGGTCTAGTAATAACACCAATCATCAACCATTACTATCTATTCTAGGATCCTGACACTCTGTCACTTTGAATTGACTTTATTTTTAGTTAAATAATCACACTTGAAAAGATGAAGCTTCTTCAGTGTTACTATCAGTCCCTTGTTAAAAGTTTTTTCAGTACTTCTTCCCCTGATGAATCTCATCAGCAATCTATATTCTTATTTCTATGAAGTACTTCAAAAAAATGACGATAATTAACCTAAACTTGGCTGACTATAGGTAACTTTTGAATCTTTGTGAGGAATCCATTGATTCATTCTGTAATGTTTGGGATTATGTGTTCATACCTCTTCCCCCATAATATACCAATGTCTATTTATATTTTTGAATACAAATAATATAGTCACAAAGTCCCTGATTAGACCTAAAAATTTATTTCAATCACTGCTCAAACATTCACTAATTTTACTTATATGAAATTCTAAATTGTTCATATTACATATAAATTAAAATTATCATTACATTGAAATAATAAAAAACAACAAACATACTATATACCAAGCTTTGTGATGACCTCCATCATGGCTTCATCATGAAAATTACTTCATGCATTATTAACAAAGTTTCTAATGTAGTATCAATGATATCAATTTAGGGATCTCCATGCAATACAATATGAATTTATTTCCTCCTTGATCACCCAATGAGGATCATATATCAAACACACATCTCAAATATGGGTGAAATAGTTGCTAATACATGAAAAAAACAAACTCCGAGATTTGTAATTTTCCCTCTTCTCTATGGAAAATGAAAGAAACATAGGTGAAAAATTACTATCTTGGGTTTCCACCATCAGTAGTACACCAATGTACTTTCTATACAAAAACATTCCATCAATCTGTATAATTTTTTTGAGATAATTAAATACATGAAATGAATTCATAGAACAAATAAAAAACATGAGAAGGATAAAATCAGTTATCCTGAGAAACATGTTTGTTCGTGTAGAGATATAAGGTTAGTTAGTTGTTTTTTAATTAGTATTGATAGTAATTTTTGAAACACCTTTTAAGATTCATCCCAGACACCGTACACTTTAAAAATTTCTTTTTTATTTAACCCTCCATGACTTTCCCCATAAAAGTTTATAGCCAGAATTTTGTTTTATCCTATCCTACACAAGGGCCATAGGTACATCTTGGTAGGTCCTGATCATTTTGATAATAGTAGATGATACAAATTCAACATCTAATGATGTATGAGCCCATGTTAGGTCAGACTGTTTGCAAGTATGAGATGCCTCAATCATAGAAATCCTCTACCCTCCATGATCAATCTCAGGAATAGACCTCAAGTGAAACTTACAATAATCATCATATTTTTCACACTATATGATTTATTTTTTCTATTTTGACTCATAAACTAAATATCTATAGTGTTTCTCTATATGAAATTGATTCATTTTTCTTTTTAGGGAATCTTTTCTTGGAAAATATCTTCTAACACGTAATTTTTTCTCCAATGAACCAAATATATCATCTATAACTTTGAGAAACTTTGATGTATGTGTGATAATATCATATTCTATTTAAGAAAAATGTGTCATAACTTCCGACCAAGATGTGAATAGTGGTGGATGATTTATCTTGAATTGATGATAGTGTATAACCATTTTATTTCTAGAAACTTCTTCCCTAACTTCTTTATATTCCTATTCATTATCCTTGTTTTTTCTTTATACTAAATAATTAGAAACTTCTTCCTCATAATTTTTATCTTGCATCATATCCAAGTTATAGGATTATTTTCATTCTTCTATATAATATGAAACAATCACATAATATTGGGATAGACCTTCTTTAATGACTATGGTATATATTTTCAATCATATAATTGAAGGCTACTACTGCATAGTAAAAACCTCCATGTATAACTCTATTAAACCATTATCATAATGTTAGTTAAATACATTTTTTCTTTCCAACTATCCCTAAAATTAATGTAATGGATGAGATATATGTCATAGCCTATCTCAGTATTACAAATGTCTATATATAATAGACTGGATATATTGACAAGGTGTCAGATTTAACTGACCATGAATTATTTCAAGAAATTATGCTAGGGTTACACAATCTCTTATGATAACCCCTCTTTTTGGTTGTTTACTATATGAATCTCCCTAATTAGTTTTAATAACTTCATCATAGAATTATAAACAGAAAAATATTACTATCTATGTGAAATAATTTCTTATGATAATGATTTAAAAAATTTAAACAAAATTCCCTATATGGAATAATCATATAGGGTTCACAATGGAATAATATGACTTTTGAGCTGAATATCCAATAGTTAACTTAGGAACTATGGAATATTCATAATATAAGGGAAAGTAAATTTATAAAGGGGATACTAATAAAATAATTGGGTAAAGTTCTTTCATGATACAAGAATAAAAATAATAAATAGTCATTAAGTTCAATAATTTGTAAAGACCATGTGATCTAACCAAAGCATATCCCTTGGGAGTGTCAAATCAGGTGTGCAGTTAGACCTATTCAAAGTTCACAAAGTGAATATTGAGTTAATAATCAACCATCCATTTTCAAGTTTATTATACCTAAGTGAATTTAATCTAGAGCCTATATAAACTTGTTTTTATTAAGTTAGGGATTCTATTTCTCAGAAAACCACAAAATATTTAATTTATTAATTTATTTTTAATGAATTAATAAATATTATTAACAAGTTATTATTATTAACTACTATATGATATTAATTTAAATAATTTTTAAAGATCATGATAATTAACCAAATAATATCCTACAAGAGTGTCAAACTAGGTCTGAAGTTAGGCTCATTCATTGTGTAGTCAGTGCAAATTGAGTTCGTACTCACCTACCCTATTTTAGGGTTATTACCCTTAGGTGCATCTGATTTAGAGCCTACATCAACTTGTTTATATTTGTAAAAGGATTTCATTGCTCAAAAAACTACATAATTTTTACTTTATTACATGTTTGTTAATTAATTAATAAATATTAATATTAAATTTTAATTATTATTTACAACTACATGATAGTAATTAATTAATTATATTTTAAAAAATTACCTTATAGCAATTATTTATTATTATTACAAAGTAATAATTTTTATTAATTAATAAATACATACTATTACTAATTAATTAATTATTATGAATAATTATTAATCAATAATTATAAATTAGTCACTAAATAATAATTTTAAATATAAATTAATAATTGTTTAATAATTATTATTAATATTAATAAATTAATTAGTAATAAATTTATAAATACTAATACCAACTACTAATTAATTGATAATAAGTATTAAATTAATAATTAATACTAATTATTAATTAATTACTAAGTTTTAATTAATTTATAATTATAGTTGATTAAATAATAATTAATTATTGAATAAGATTAATTAATTATTAGTTGGTATTCATTAAATAATAATTAATTACTTATTAATACTAATTATTAATTAATTACTAATTAATAATAATTATTCATTAAATAATAATTAATTATTAACTAATATCAACTATTAACTATTGTTAAAAAATTACATATAAATAATTAAACTTGATAAATTTTTAAAAAATAAAATAAACTAGAAATTAAACAACAGAATAAAAAAATAAATAAAATAAAAGTAAAAAAATACTTCAAAATGATTATTGTAAAACTATTCACTATTTAAAGTTATCACAGGAGAACCACTACACACTAAAAATCAACACTAGAGACTATGGGGGGGATGAGAATAATGTGATGGGGTTGGATCGTGATAAAAGAGAAACGGGGTATGGTTTTCTTGAGGGGGATGAAAAAGGTGTTGAAGCGCCCCATGCCTTTTATATTTTATTTTGAGAAATTCATTGCTTCCCCCAAATCATTTTGCTAAATAAAATTTAAATGGTATTGAGGGAATCAACACCTTTTCCACATCATTTATATGATACAAAGGTATTGATTCCCTTAATTCCTTTTAGAAAATTTGAAAGGCGTTCAGGGCATCAATGCCTTTCAAACCAATTTTTGAAAATAAAAAAAATTGAATAAGTTTTGATCATTTTTCCCCAAAAACCCATAAAACTTGGCCATGTAAGTTAGCTTGAGTTATAAGTAATCCTTAGCTGCTAAATACCTATCATTGAAATGCTATGTGCTATTTTAATTTTCTCATAATTGATTATTTCATTTAGGGTATTATCTTTCCTCAAAGTAGGTATAGTTGTGTCTTAAAACTTATAATTATAGAATATTAATTTATTAATACATTGATTAATGGGAATGGATCAGGATGATTTACTGGAAAGGTAATAATAATATAATGGTAAATTTAAAATAAATGATAAAGGATAGATATTAAGGAACTTTAATGTGATGGTTCATAGTAACCATGGTTTAGGGGAAATATGGGTTTAAAGGTAGTGATATAAATTAAGGAAATAAAAAACCTTTTTATGGTAATTGGAATTATAATTATCCATGGAAAAACTTTGGAATTATATTATTAATATGGATTTTAATTTATAATTGGTAGTGAGAAGTTATGTAATAACTATTAAGGTGTTAGTAATAAATTCTAAGTGTTAATATTGATTATTGCAGTGTTTAGAGTATTAATGGCTTATTAGTGGTTGGTATTGGCAGTTGGGATGTTATTTAAAATTCTAGTTATATATGAGTTTTATATTGGGTAGTTGTACATATAATGGTTGTGTTCTATTACCTATTCATTATGGTTTTTTTATTTATGATTCTCCACCACTTGATTCTAATAGCACAACAATCACTTGTACGTAGCCATAGATTACGGGTGTCTTTAAAATATCTAGGTTTTGAGGATATGAATGGATAACTACTACCCCTACCCCACTCTCTCTTATAGACATAGTATAGTATGTGTGAATCTCTAGTCTATAATGGTTTATAGTTATAGAATGTGTACTCATTTGAGATAGAGTGGCTCACAATTATGATATACATGTATATATGAGTTTTGGAGGCTTAAGTATATATTATATACTTGTATCTAGGATATAATGCCATATGGTTTTTAGATGTATATATATATAGGGGTTTTAATATCTTAATGTGTATTATGTACACCACTAGCTATAATGGATCACAGTTTTACTATGTAATTACGGGGATGCGATAGGGATGTGGTTATGATGACTGGTTCTGGTTGTGTTTATGTGGATATGGTTGTGATGTGTTTTCTTGGATGGGCAGTATGACCTATGGAAGGGGTGGGAACATTATTAAATAAGACATTAGGGTTTATAGAGACTGGTTTAGAGGGAAGTAGAAGCAGGGTACCCTTATTTATTAATTTTTTTTATTAATAATTGATTATATACTTTTGTGAAATATTTAGTGAGTGAGTCTTGGTGATGATAGGAACCAATATAGTCAAATTTAGGTAATTATTTGTGTTATTATTTATTAATTAGGTATTTAGTATGATTCTTACACATTTTTACAAGATATGTTTTGGAGGATCCTACTGAGTATACATGTATTCTCACCCTTATATATATATATATATTTCAGTTTTAAATGAGGGAGTTGGTGAATGAGTTGTACATTACTAGCTCATTGAGGTTTTCTAATTTTTCTAGTGATTATGAGTTGTTGTCTTAATAGTTTTTTGTGGTATTTTTCCATTTCTTTCTTGGTATTAATAAATCACTAATCAGTGTCTCTAATCCCATGTGAGACAAGCTTGATGTGAGGAAAAAGTTGGTTTTTGAAAATATCATCCTAAGACCCTCCTTGATCTTCATAGTGTCCAATCATCATTTCCAAAACTACCACTTGATAAATAATTCAACATTAGCATTTCAAAAATGACTCATCCTAATAAATATTTTCACACTCTCCCCATATCAAACACATTAACATGAGATATCTCCCTTTATGCACTAGAAAGAAATAATCTGAAACCTTATTTAGTCAACATCCACCCTAGGTAATGAAATTTTATCCCCTTTTTAAAAAAAACCGAATATAAATTATCTAAAAGTTTACAAAATAGAATTATAAATTCAAAAAATTAATATATAATAACTACTACATGTTTCTTTAAATACAAATACACATGGGGGAGTGGGGGTCCTTTTTCTCACCATATAGGTGTATGGGGTCAGTTGGAGTTCAATATCCAACCGATAACTCTCAAAGATGATTAGACACCAAGAGAAAACATTTTCCTCTAAAAATATACTTTGGGTAGTGCCTTATGCATGATATCTATAATATAACATTTTATTGACATGTTATCTAATTGTACCTACACTTGTTAAACCTACTCATTAATTAAATTGTATTTTACCACATTGTGATTAATCCTTGAAAGATGAATGTGATTTTTCTAAGATTTATCACACTTGAGTTCTCATATTTTATCTCCATAAGAGATTCTATATCCACACCAATATCCTCAAGTTTTTTATTCATCCAAATCAATTTAGTTTATACTTGAGTGGAAATTATGTATTAATTTTATTCAGTGATAAATTGAATGTAGTCCTATATTTTTACTTATCCATGAAATATATGATCTTTGAAGAGAAAAACCACCACATGATGTTGAATTCTGGTCATTAGTTGATCCTTCTCAGTATGTATCCATGTACTCAAACAATTCTTGTTTGGATGATCAGTGATATAATATCCCTAAGTATATTTTATGGTTGATATACCCAAGTATCCTCTTCATTGTGTGAAAGTGACTCTCCTTGGGGAAACATTTGTATCGAGAAGATTAACATGTAAAAAAAACTATATTAGGTTAGGTATAAGCTAGGTATATAAATCTCCCAATAATATAACTTTACTCTATCACATCAACCTCCTTTTCATCCTCATCCTTCGATAACTTCACTTAGACAACCATTAGAGTTTTCATTATCTTTTAATCCTTAATTTCAAACCTTTTGATAACTTCATGGGCATATTTAATTAGAGAAATAAATTTCCCATTTTCTCTATGAATTACCCATAGGCCAAGAAAAAATAAAATCTCTCCAATCATGGTCATTTAAAATTTACACCTCATATATTCTGAAAAAATATTGCATTTTACATCATTTTATCTACCAAAAATAATTTCATCCATAAAACTATAACCAAAATACTTTGATTATTTTTCTTATTGATATAGATTTTATGATCAACTCATTCTCTTTATAATACGAGCTTCTTTATATATTGATCAATTCAAGAGTACCATGATTTTTTTTCTTGTTTCAAAAAATATAATTACTTCTTCTACAAACATAACTTATTCTCATCTTCATTAATAAAAAACCCATCCACTTGTTCAATGTAGAATTCGCTTGTAATAACTCATTTGAGGAAAGATTATTTATATCCTTTTTATAGAATTTAAAGGATATTTTCACAACCATAGTTAAGAATATATGTATAGTATCCAAATAGTCCATGGGTGAAAATATTTCATTAATTTAAATACCATCAATTTTGGAATATCTCTTTTACAACATCCATGATATATTTTGTGTTAAATTTCCATCTTCATTAATCTTATTCTTTAACACTAACTTGGTTCTGATGTAATTCTTGTTCTATAACCATGAAAGAACTACCAATGTTTGGTACTTTTAAATTTGGTTAATATCTTCATGCATATCCTTGGATAAATTCTCATATTTAGTATCCTCTTAATAACATTTATGATCTACTTTAGATAAGAGTGAGGTTTATTGTTGATCCTTTATTATTTGATTTTGAACTCGGGATGTCCAATTAATGACTATATTTCCATCAATGTTTTGGTTATTCTATTATTTATTTTTGTTTTTGTTGAACCAATAATGTTTTCTTCACTTTAAATGTCTACTTCAAAGACTTGTACAATGCCATGGGCTCCCCTTGAGCCTCACACCTCAATATTACATCATTCCTCAATTTCCCCACTGCTCTTATGTGAATTCTTCTGACTAACTTGAAAAACATACTCATTCTATACAATAGTTACACATTTAGTTTAGAATAAATTACCAATACAATTTTTACATAATTTTTACACCTTTATTTTGGATGAATAACCAAGTAATATACCTTCATCACCATGAGCCTCAAACTTCTTGTTCTTCTCATTATTTAGAATAAATCATTTGGTTCTGAACAATCTAAAGTATTTGAGTGTCAATTTATTTCCCTAACATAAATCCTAGGGGATATTTTATTTATTTAGATATAAAAAATTTATTTGGATCTATAAATTTATTAAATCATTTCTCCTTTCAAATAATTCTCTAGTAGATTATTTTTTATGATCATTGTTCAAGACACATTATTGATAACCTGATTCCTCCTCTCAATGACTATTTTTTAGGAGTCCTCACCATTGAAACTTAGTTTGTAATTTAATTCTTTTTAAGATACTCTTACACCTATTTATTATTGAATCATATACTATTATTGATCTGGAAATTCTTAATTTTCACACCAAGTATCTTCTCCCCTAACCTTGGATATCGGGTAATGTATTTGAACACCTTGGATTTGTGGGTAATAACCATTAACTAGGTCATCCAGATATAATCATCAATAAACAAGTTATAATACATTTTCCATCCATGTATTTAAGCACCATAGTCCTACACACATTCACATGTTGTATCTCAAGAAACCTTGATGAATTATCCTTATTTTTCATATAGGTCATTGAAACAATCTTCACTATTTAAAATGTATCACTGTGTGAGTGTGATTACATGGTATATTAAGGATTCATCAATATTATTTATTATTCACTATGTACTCTAATTATTTTTGTCTCAAATAGACAAGTCATTTGTTCCATAATTGTTTTTATTATTCTTTTCACAATAAACACATATTTTCTTTACTAATGAGATATAGATTTCTATTGTTGAACTTTCCCTGCAAAACAGTTGAACCATCTCTTGCTTTTATAATTAATGTGTTCTTATTGAACTTAATCACATGTCTTGAGTCTAAAAATTGACTCATATAAATTATATTGTGACTAAGACCTATAAACATTATGAAATCCACGTGCCTTAGTTCACTTACACTTTCATTATCCTTACCAGAGTTAATGATATTAATCCCCTAATCATTCCCAAACCAAAAAACTACATCATTTTTATATTTTACCCTTATGATATTATATTTATTTTCTATAATTTGGGATGTATATCTACTATTTAAAATCCATATTATGGTTATATATGTTTCTTTAAAGGAAAATTCAGTGGATTTTTCCTCCTTAACTTTACCCTTCTTATCCCATGTCTATTTCTTAGTTTATATTGGTGGTAAAAAAAATGTTCCACATCAAACTCCATTTTTTACTTATTTTACAAGGATTCAAAAATGCCACGAGTTTTCGACCTTCTTGATGAAGTCTACAACTATTGTATTCTTCTATGGGTCTATATTGGCACCATTATTTTCTCCCTTAAATAAAAGTTTATTGCACTGTCTCTATAACCTTCAAACCAAAAGTAATAACCATTAAAGTAATACTAATATAATGAAATTATTCTTTACTATTTTCATTTTTCATTATCTATGAAGTATCTTTTATAATATAGATTTTTTTTGGGTATGTACCATCTTTCCAAAATAATAAAAACACATTATTAGTATTGTCTTGGGTGCCTTTATTGCATAAAAAAGTATCCATTTGCGCCTTTTTTTGACATGAAATTAAATATTACATTAATTTGTGGGAGCTTGGGATTTTAATCAACCCCCATTGATTTATTCTTATTTTCAAGATGAATAATATATTTCCCCTTTTCATTGAAGTGCTTTACTTTTGGGAATGAAACAACTATTTTGGTAGATTCCTTGAAAACATCCTTAGTTTCTTATTACGCACTTGAACTTCCCAATGTATTACCATGACTAAGAATTATTTATTGATCATTACAAATTCAAAACAGTTTTTTGACTTTACCTTTGAGTTCTTAAATTATTTTGACCCTTTATATCATGGAATCGGTAAGGCTATCAATAACCCTGACATGTTATTTAATTTAGATCTTTTTTCTAAACTTCCTTACCTGATTTTAATGAATTTATAGATTAGATTCGTTGAATGTCATCTTTAAATTATTAATTCCCCTCTTCTATTTTCATTATGAAAGGTTTGGAGTCACATACCACTTTCTTAGACTTCTTTTTTATACATAAAATTGTAAATTTCTTCAAGAGAATATTTTATTTTATCTTTACTATTTATTTTTCCCTTGATCCAATCACCTTCATTATCACATTCCTCACTTTGTGGGTCGTCTATAAAAACCGAAAGAAAATTCTCACTAGATTCTCTATAATCCTCAACCTCTTCCAAATCTATTTCCTCCAATGTTTAATCTTCTTGTGAAAGTAAGTTATTTCATTTGAAAAAAATTCATTGATAATTATTCTTATATTTCACATACTTTTTCCACTTATTTGGTGGAAGAATGGTGAAAAACTTTGAATAACTCAAATAAAGTATGCAAAATATTAACTTTGAATTTCCCTCTACCTATATTAAGATTTTTTGAAATAAATTAAATCATTTCATCAATGTCTCCATCATTGGGATCATACTTCAATGATATTTTCTTCATTGTTTTAAATGATACCTCTTAATAATTCTCATTTGATATTAGATCATTTTCATTGTTTCCAATTTCATGTGCACCAAGAGTTCTATAGAGGTCGTCGAACATCACCTACTTTGGATATTTATCTTCAATCATTGAGAACTTTGGATTAAACTTATGTGGTAATCTTATCAACAATTGTTTTTTGAAATATTCTTATCATCAATGAAATCTCTAAATCCATGCATGTCTTCCATAAGAATTTTCACCTAATCAGGGAGCACATATACTATCTCATTTGTTCTCATTATTAAATATCCATACTTATTCCACATAACTTAAAATTTTTCCTCTCATACTTTGGAATTTTATTCATAGATGTTAAGGATATTTTCCAACATAGCATGAGATTTTCTACATGAAATCACTGTCATGTTAATAGAATTAGACAAAGCTCCCCCATAAAGAAATAATTTCCTTGGAATTAAAATCAAAATTATTTTGAATATTGTATGATAAATCTCTAATATACATACATATTGAGATATCAGTCATATATTAGATGTATAAATCCATCCTCAATGACCAAAAGTAGTGTTGCATCTGGTTTTTCCATAATTATAAATTGATACCTTCAAAATTTGTAATTCCTTCACAGTTAAAAAATTATGCAATAATTTGAGATAGATAAAAGATTTATCAAGAAACTTTTTCTCTGATACTACTTATTGGTCGTAATATGGGTCAACACCCAATTGTGGGGCATTGAATTTGGATGTTGTAAATTCTTTTCTCAACCCTTTGTAAATATAATATTTCATTTTTAAAGGAATAGATATTAATTTTTCATAGTCATTATAAAATAATAAAATATTAAAGAAAGGGCTCATAATATTTTACTTGGATTACCCAAATAGGTTAATATAAGGAGAATGAAAATGTAATGTGAAAATACAATTAAAACAATAATAAATCTTATATGGTTAAAATTTTAGATTAGTTTCACCGACCATCTTGGTTTAAAACTATCACAAGATAAAATCTGATTGTTATCAAATACTCTGGGAATACACTACTCCTCTAAGTGTTTATACTTTAGTTATCATGAAAAAATAAGTATGGTTACACCAAAGATGTTTTTTCAATCCATTTCTCATTATTCCACTTGAATAACTCCATAAATATTCCAATAATAACATCTCTTGGATCACTCTTTTCACCTCTTCCCTTTCAGAATTGGTTTAAAACTTCTCCTTTTATTTTATCTCTATGTATCTTTCTCTATTTTTTATCTCACTTATTCCCCAAAACATCTAGTAATAGTTTTTATATTCTTCCATTAATCTATACTATAATTTTGTGGTTATGATTAATTATATTTTCTCTATACTATTAATAACTTCTGAAGTGTAGCACGTATTTTTAATGTGGTTAAATCATGCCAATAAATCCAAGTATACCCCTACAATTTTAGGAAAATTTATAATTTACTAATTAAAATAGTAATTAATAAATACATTTACCATAAAATGTCACCATTTACTATGGTGCATAATATACCAAAATTAATAATTTCATAGCATGACCTCATTTATTTGATATGATGATTGATCAAATACCATATCCATAAAATCTATCATATATCTTCTTTTTTAATGCCTCAAATATCTTTATGTGAACTTCCAATCTTCCATTATTTTCAAATTGTTTAGGAAATAACCCTTATTACATGATGTGGAGTCCTTAAATTCACTATAAGTACTAAAATTTATATGAATATTCTTTATAATGAAACATACATGTTTTTTCATGGACACTCTCAAACTAGAATAACCACTAGAAAAATCCATGAATCCTTTGTTATACATTCAGATTCACCACAGTGAAACATCTATTACTATAAAAACACATGAAATCACCCATGTTAGACCATAATATGTATAACCTCATACAACATGGAAATGTATAAAATAGTAGAACAATTAAAACTCTTCCAAACTCTCTTTAAAGTAAGTCTCCATTCACTATGGTACAATTTATGTATTCTATATTGAAATTTCTCCAGCTCTTTACAAATTTCCTTGTTAAAACACAACCTTAAATATAACTCCAAAGGATTTTTCAAGCATTTTATTTCAGTGATTTTATATTAAGATATCTTTCTAGTTAGGTTTTCATTCTAAAGATATTATAATTTTCTATAGTATTTATTCTATATTAAATCCTTTTAAATTTAATAGTTTCCATGTTTGGAAGTTTAATTTTTTAATTATTATAATCAAGGGTTTAAGGGATAGAAATATTGATAACTTATGATAGGGTTATAATTGGTAGATATTAGGGTGCTTGATGATACTGAGTCTAATCAGTGTGATTGAGGGATTTTGGGGATAGGAATACAGATGCCATCCAATGGGGTTTTAAGATGATAAACTTAAATGGTATTCCTAAAATAAATATAATAGACCCCCCTACAACTTTGGATAAAATTGAATGTTTCATTTTGTTTTGAAATAGGTCAGTGAATAATATCCTGGAAAGTTTTAAGATTGTTACCTAATACTTCATGCATTGTTTTTTCATTCCATTATCTTTTTTATTTATATTGTGTTTACTTCTTTATTATATAGTGTTTATTTTCTCGTAGAATTAATTTCACTAGATTTATATTGTATTATAAAACAATTTTTTTGTTGATCAAAAATTGAATTGTCTGATCAATTTATCACTTTAGTGGGATACAATATTATAGTTTATTTTTAACTAATATTCAACCAACCTCATATAATTCCAAATTAATCTACCTTTTGGGACCATAAATCTACACATACCAAGTATATTTTTGTTTTTGGTGTAGCGAAAGAAGCAGTATTAAGAATTCATTAATTTATTTAATATCTAGGAATTGTAATAAAGTAGTAGAGTATTATCACTATATATATGATATCTTATAATCATGGTACTATCCAAGAGTTAAAGTTTTTTATAGTGTATAATAGTTAAATACATAGGGATATTAACTATTATAAGTTTTACTCATATATTTTAGGTCATATAAAGAAAACTAGACACAAAGAAGAATGTGGTATACACAATGAATATAGATATACCTAAGTAGAAGAAAGATTATTATGAGAGATTTCATGAAATGGCCGATATTAACCTAACATGACACCCAATATAGATCAAAACAAGGCCTTGAGTATGCCTCCATGTATTCCATGGGATTACAACTAGAGACGTGAACCTAAAAGGATATAGTTAGGAGACCAAGAACTTGAACTAGAGTGCAATAATAATGGAAATAAATGAAACAAAAACACATCCACAAACATTAGATTATATAATATAAAGAAATGAAATAGGATCATGATATATCTATTTAAACATGGAAATATATAGACTCATGTTCACACTAAAATACAAAAACTGATCACCCACTTAGCTGATCACATATATAGAGTAAATAAATAAAACTAAAAATATAATACATAAGGATTTACCACCAACACTGAGTGATACCACATACATGATCTCTATGACCGTTGAAATAATATATCTCAATACTAAATATCCACTCAATAAATCACGCTTGATCATACAATGTTGTTCCTCCTCTCAATGCACTGTGTATCCGGTACCAAACCCCAAAGTAGACATGAGAGTCTACACACACATCAGAGTGAACATACAATGTGAGAGAAATATATTTCATTAGGACAACCGAAATGGTGAAACTATCATCTACTATCATATACAAATGTATGCACATGTGATATAGATATCACAATCAAAAACTAATAGAAGCTGGTATAAAAATATAAATAAGAAATAAAATAAACAACAACATAAGCAAAGGGCGATGGACCAAAAGTAAATATAAAAGTGAAACCTGGGATATAGCCTGATAATAGAGGTTAATCTACCCCTTATCTTGGCCATTCTAGAGGAATTTATCACATGGTTCAACTGGCTACAGAATATCCAATGCGTCCTCTATATTTTTTCAAGAGCTCCATGTGTCTAACATGTCAACAAGCATGAAAACCAAATATAGGATCTCATCCTAAGCATATAAGACAACAATTAACCTATTAATAGATCTAGGAACCCAATATAATTATTTAAATTAGTTAAATAAACTCTAGGTAGACACAAATAGATAAATTTTAATGCTTTAGAAGTTCTATAGAACCAACTGGGAAATGATGTCTATCCCGCCAGTGCTAAAACTACATGATCAGGCCCAAAACTCACTTTCCCCACTCATTAGTTCCATAATGCCTCCACAAGACTCAAACATATATAATATTATAGAAACTAAATATATAATGGGACTATTCTCATCTATATTTCCCATTACCTCACTAGATCCACCAAACACCAACCGAAAAATGGATGAGAGTATACAAATAAATCATAGTGCCAACACCCAATCCAATAAGACCCCAAAGGTATTCTAATAGATATAAAACTTGAGAAAGAACATCCTTAACAAAATGTGAAATAATCTATTGAAATAATGGTTGGACAATTCCCAAATCCATCATCATCTATGTTGAAACATCATCACTAACCCTCCAGGTGTCATCAAAGCATTGGGAACTCACACAGGTCCCTGGAGCTATGTCAATAAAAAGGAAATCCTATGAGGGCTTCACCAGCACTAATAAAACCTCAGTCCAATCCCATATAGTAAGAAAAGGACACCCTTATAGTGGTTCCTCTATCAAACCACACCCTAGGACAAGCCCATTAATGAAACATCAGTCGACCTCATAGACACACAACTCAAACATCATTCAACATCCCTCCCGTAAGGTCCTCAAAATGAAATTGTATCCCAAAAAGTGAATCCTTAGACAATTACAATCCCATAAGGTCATACTATAATAGGCCCCTTAGACCCATGTCAATCTCTAAGGAATGGAATCCATCCGTAACCAACACCCTACAAAACTATCGCAACCCATGGCTATCATTAAACTAAACCTTGAGCAACATAATAGTGAATCTCATCCAAGAAACCAATTGATCCATCCTTCTAGGAACTATAAAAATAACCTTAGACAATTTATATAGTATAATCATTCCTAGGTGGACAATAAGAACACAACCCTCACCCAGAACTTTCCTCTCACATCCTAATCTATTGTAGGATTCTAAATCAAAACATTAATTAAAAATCCTCCCCCAAACTCTCTCAATACAAAAAACTATCCAGAACAACTCTCTATGGTAAAAGGATTCCAACAATGTGATATACATGAAAAAAAATCTTAGAATAGACTATTTTCAAGTCCAATTCCATCTCCAAGGTGAAAATTATGAGAAACACCTCCATCTAGGGAGTACACATCATGTACCCTGAGTATACGAAATATATCTCATGTAATCCTCCATGGTCTTGTAGCATAGACCGACTTAGCATATTTATTAAAAATTACATGATGTTCTCTCTTGGTATATAGTGTGTACCCCACATGGGGTACCCAAACATGTATCTAGTTGTCCCCCCTATCCGAGGTCTATCCAAGTATCCCATAGAGCCTTTGGTCGTTTACTACACATGGGCTCTAGACATATAACCTATACAATCATGTGCCCTACACAAAGGGTGTTTGGTTGTTCTCCAAACTATACCCCGGGTGGCACTACATAACATGTCTAAAATTCACATGTCAGGTAACCATACTCTTTAACCTCTTACCTAAGAATAAGAACACATGATAAGTGACTCAAGAACACATGTCCTGTGATAAGGTTTTCCCATATAGAAAACCACTTTTGAAGATCTGAAACTATATGCTCACCCAAAAAACCCCAAGGGGGATCTCATAGAACGCTAAAAAAATATAATAGGTATAAAAAACTAAAAAAACTATTTTATGGTTATATAATCAAAAAATAAATGAATTTCTTACCTCAATATGTAAAATGTTGAAGAATTGTTCTCAAATCCATGAGACATCTCCATAGATCCCCAATCCCAGCCCAGACGAGCCTCCGACCGCACATCATCCTTCTTCCTATATCTTGATTCTCTCTTGGCCATGAAAAAATAATGGGGGAACCATTTATGTAAATATAAAAAGGTGAGGAAATAAATCAAAAAATGGAAAAAAGAAAGAAAATAAAAAGAAAAATAAAGGAAAAGGGGATCATCCCCAAACCCAACACCGAACACAAGTTTATGATATCCTATGAAAACCCCCCATTACAGAATTAATCATAGAGTTTTAAATTCAATTTAATGCTCCAAGAAAGTATATATTCATTTGAATGTTCATGAATAATTAATAATTAAAAAATTAATTATTAATAATCTGCTGACAACTAAATGACTCTAAATTCCACTGAAATCAAGTGCTAGGGTAAAAAACCTATTCCGAGACCAAAAGAGTAGTCTGAAAAATTATCCAATATACTTTGATAGAATAAATTACAATTTTACCCCTCAAAAACTATTTGAGTGCTGAAATTCAAAATTCTCCCAATTTTATTAAACCATCATGATGGTGTTCTTGATATGAGAGCTAACAAGTTGAGAAATGTTGATAGTTGGATCTAGTGTAAGTGAGAGTCTATTGGAGTAGGTGACTTAGAACCAATTGGATTTGTACTTTAGATTAAAAGAATATATAAAAATATCTTATCATATAATGAATAATCTTGGGCACAAAATTAATGTGATAATGTCCTTAGAATATTTATTAGATTGATAGGTTATAGTGGTTCCCTTATATAATGAGTAGAGTTGAAAAGAAAATATTCTTAAATATATTTATCATATGATCTCGATAACATATATATAATGGAACACATATAATGTTTGACTATCAGGTGTTGGGGTCTCTGAAGACATTGAGACTTCTTCTCATGAAATTCACACTTAGTGATCTCCAAGAAGAATGGTCATGGTGACCAAACATCTAATAGGAATTACATATGTATTTTTTTCATTGGATATTTTTATCTAAAAACAAATATATTAGTCATTAGACTTGATATTAACATTAATTTGAATCACGAATCATGTATTTTGATGTATAAATGAAAAATATGATGGAATATAATCGTGGAGAGGTTAAATACATTTTGTACGCATAAGTTATTCGACATTAATTGGATAATTCAATAGAGTATTTTTACCTTATATGTTAATGGAAGAAGATATCTATGTACCTTTGACTAAAATGGAATTATAAGATTAAATCCATGTCCCTGTTTGTTTATAGACGAGTTAATTTTGGAAATTAAAAGATATATATGTCACAACCGACCCCCAATATAAACCCCTTCTAGGTATATAATGAGTATTAAAGTAACCCCTGAAGCCTACCTATAATATGTTATGTTTTGGTGACTAAATTTGAGGGTAGAAAACATAAAAATGAGAGGAATTACCCTCATACAAACTCAATTTTTTTATTTCTAAGATAAAATTTTAAGGGTTAAGTATAAATCTACACAAAATAAATAATGAGATTATATCAAAATTGGAAACTACAAACCATTCCAAATAATCCTAAATATATTGGTATCATGAACGCTACTAATTCACCAATCCATATGGAAATTATCCCATTCAAGATCTTTATAAATGAGGTCCTTGAAGAGAGTATCCACTTTATCCTATGTTTTAAAATCTTCCTCAAGTTTGATATTAAATTCATTGATTACATAAAGTAGAATTAGATACTAGATGTTTATCCGGTCTAATTATTTTCTATTGAGAGTGAATTAGATGTTTAATTCATAAATTATAGCAGCTTCTTCCTTCAAAACCTTAATTTTAACCTATTATTCCATTATCTCCTTATAATACATCAACAAGTATATTGTGTGTTCTTTAAAATCATCTCTATAGTCATCCCTTTTGGTCACAACTCCATAACACCATTTTCATTATTTAGAAATATCCTTGAACACTACCAATTGAGTCACTTGTTGAGACATAATACCTTATTTCTGTTCTTTTCCATGTTCAGTAAATTTTTTCCCATTCTCATTGGAATCTATCAAGTTCCTTACTAAACTAGTCAATATGGGTTTAAGTGGGTGTGAGTAGTATTTAGAACTTTTTTATTTCTTCCATTTATTAACAAAGATAGTCTTTATGTCAAGTGTCTTCTTCTTCCCATTTTTTCTCTCTAGATAGATAAAAACTATTATCTAAAATTCATATTTATATGAAGATGAAAATATAGGCGAGGTGTGAGTAATTAAAACAATAAATGAAGAAAAAAACACCTCTGATGTTCTCACTATATGATGTTCTAGGTATTTTTGGTAAGCATGTATCCTATAAAAGTCCATTTTTCTTATATTTCACTAGATTCCATTAACCATGTTCTTTGTACGAGTGTTATCTTCAAATCCATTGAACCTATTATTGGATTCTAGTTCAGGAGTATCCTATTTTGGTCTTTCCTGACTCATTGATGAGATGTTATCATCCAAAAACTAGATATTCATCATTAATACCGGGGTATAAGTTGAACCAATATTTAATGGAGGAGGAGTTAGTTTATCCTACTCATTTCCATGTATCCTTGAGAATGTGATACAATCCATATTATTTTATTTCATTAGTTCCTATAGTATCTTTGAGATCACTTAGGAACCAAATTTAAGACACCAAGATCATGTAGGGACTCATGTATAAGTATAAATTGAGTGTCATTATCCCATGGGATTCAATGATGGACCTAGAGAGTCCACACAACATTAGTGTAGGAAGGTTGAGTTTGCGGGGCACCTGCATCTAGACTCAGAGGAGAGACCTTCCCTGGATCCCCTAACTCAATTGGAAACATCATCACCCCTACCATAAAATAGGGTAGGCCAACCTAAAATGATACTCTTATGAAAATATAGGTATATATAAAATTCCTATAAATCAAACTTCCATTCAAAAAAATGTTACCAAGATCACCCATTAGGGGATTGAGCAATTTGAAAAACCATATATAAGCTTATCAATGAACATAACTGAGATGTACCAACCATTTAAAAGAAGAGTAAGACCCCACCAAGATTAAAAGTACACTTTATAATAACACATGAACTCCTCTTTAACCTCAATACACAAGGATTCCACTGGATGATTAGAAATTCCAACATCAACATACATGTGTCGAGCGATGGGGGTAAAACACTAACTTTATCCTATAATCGAAGCTCAAGGAATGAACAAATAGATGTCCAAGTATATTTAGAATAACTATGTTTTTAAAGGGAGTAGGTATACAAGGAAAGATTAACTAGATCATTGTGGTTGAGGGGTCTTGTTTTATGTGGAACACGTAAGACCACTGGAAGATGGAAAACTAGATGTCATTGATTTGGGGCTTGTCTTTGGATCAAGTGAGAGTGAAGTCATATTTATCTATAAATCAAACCTAAATGTTTCTCAAATAGAGTTACCCTATCATAGAATGAACATTAAATACACTAGATATATAGAATAATCTATCGAATGAATCAACCAATGATCTTAACTAACTGATGCAAGCCTCTATAGAAATTAAGGAAAGATCTATGGATTTTTTGAATTCTATAGTAGATATCGACAATTTCAAAACTCTATTGTCAAACCAAGGAACCTTTAGAATCAAAGTGATTCTAGGAATATTTGGAAGGGAATTTAGTTCAGTATAATTGAAAAATATATAAGATGATAAGAAGATAATTCAGTACATGGGTCTCTTACCTCTTTGTGAGGGGGATGGGTTAGCAATCGACCATTACTTCTAGGTCATGAATCCTAGAATTTGTGGGAGCTTGAGAATGTTGATGATGTACCACACTCATAAATCCCAATAACATATAAATTAAACCATAAATCAATACCATAATATAAAAAGAAAAAAATATCCTGTAATTAATGTAATTTTATAAAGAGGAAAGTCTCCAAAATTAATACCAAAGGAAAACTTTTAAAGTAAAAACTCCAACAAAAACTTCATTCCATGAGCTAGTAATATCCATATCTATCACAAAATCCATCCTGGAAACCTAAAAAAATTATTTTTATATATATCTGTGATAATATATGTATACTCAGAGGGATCCCCCTTAATACCTCTCATGAAAATTTGGAAGAAGCGCACTATTGCCTCAGTGAATAAACAGTATAACAAACATACACCCAAAATATTCCATATAAACCCAACCACACCAAGGTTCAATCACCCAATATCATATCCAATCATAATAATATGAAAAAATAGAATGCATCAAAATTTATCTCACAACCACTTCACTATTGGTTTATCACTCTCATGACCCAAAAAAAGAACATTTTGTGACTCTATACCTTCCACAGTCGTGTAGTCACATATCACATATCATATCACAACCAAATTACATATACCACTAAAACCATAATCACATATTCAAAGACACATAACACATCACCACATCACAGAAAAATTCACAATCCGTGTCATATTATGGTATTATGAACATCAAGGACATGAACCTTGTGTTATCCTCCTACCATGAACGACCCTAATGTGCATCTCATCCTCTATCACATCATCATACCATCATCATCACATCATTATTACAACCATGTAATCATTTCATCTGGTATATTATATATTATAACTTTAATCCATGACAACCCATATGCATATACCTACTTTGAGCCATAATAACCCATAATACACCTAGAAGGGATAGCAGGGAAGAGGGTATAGCTAGTCATCCATTCATTCACCAACGTAGATATTTAAAAAAACACCAGGAACCCAAAATATTTGGGTATCACTAATTTTATCTGACTTAGGTGGGGTGAATATAAAATTACAAGGAATATAAGTCACACTTAAACACACACTCACACACAATCATAACCTAGTGCTTCATACAAAAATATCTATAATGATTTCAATAACATTCACAAACAAATTACTAACATTTACTAGAAACCACTATAATTTATACAAAACCAACCATACCCTCTATTTCACAAAAAAACTACCATAAAATCATCACTTCTCAATTATTCAACTCATTTTACTATTTCTAGTCTTATAATTTTACCAACCACATTACATTAATTATTCTATTAATTTAAATATTTAATGTCAAACTATTCATTAGACACCAACCATGTTTATCCAATCCATTAACCATTCATTTAAATCATGATAATTTCATTAACCACCACTAATTATTATATTCCACCCCAAGACAATTAACATATAAATTACTACTAACCAAATATTCCATACCATATTCATCATTTCCAATACTATTCCATACTACTGGACATCTATAACACAACCCCACAATAGATGCCAACATTTCACATAATTACCACAAAACCATTTAATTTATGTAAAACCATCCATTCCACTATTACCACAACAATAACCACATTTCCACTTTCCAGCCATGGAAACCTAGCTGCAACGCCCACTGAACAATCTATGACAACACCCCAAAACCAAACCTAAAAATTCACTATAAATTCTACACTAATAAAAATATAAAAATAAGTAAATCAATTAGAAAACAACACAAAATTCTATAAAAAAACACTTATATAATCCCCTTTTTAAAACATGCATTCATATTAATTCAATGCCTCTTTTTGGATTGATATCACATCAATTCTCGATTTCACACATCTAATCCATTACAATATTTAAGTAAATAACAATATATGAAATGTGATTCAAAAATTTTAATATAAATAATAACACATATATCAAAGTAGTAAAAAATCCTCTCAATAATAACATTTATATCCATAAAGTATTAGAAATATCATAGACCCAAAATAAATTCATATAAAACACCCATACCCTTCAATTTCCTATAGTACATTCCATTATTTTTATTAGGTTAATCCTTACCATCCACCCAAATAAAACTAAATCATGATACTACCATAATTTACACAAAATAATGATGATAAAGTCTTGAATCCTCTACCTCAATTGATGCTTCAACAGTCACTATGAAAAATGAGGAGAAGTATATGAACACAAGACCAATATCACATGAGGGAAATCTCTACAACCTAGATAAAAAACCAACATAAAATCCACAATTGAAGTCAAATAAAACCCAACTGAACTACTTCCAAAAACCAACTAAGATAAAGACATGAAGAGAACCTAAGAGAAGGAAATAGAAACTGAAATCGAATCATGACTAGATTATCTTTCAAAGACAAGGGAAAATCCAATCAGAGGATTCTCAAATTCCCCCAAATACATGCCTCAGATCACCCAGGTTTCAAGGAGAAACCATTGAAACAAAAATAATCTAGATGGGATTTTGAATTTACATAGGTACTAGAAACATACAGTGCCTCAGAATGATAGTTCATGGTCACACTATGATGGGGATAAATAAAAAAAATATCTGAAATATATATCATGATCTACTCCACCATTCCCTCTTTAAATCTTGGTTAACTATCATAATATGATTCTACTAAGGAATGTAATTCCATGACCAATGTGGCCATTTCAGACACATAATTCTCCAAAACCATTCCATGGTTCAATAAGGTTATCATAATATGTGAAAACAACTCAAAAGAAAAAACCTAAAAAATAGTCATCTATGATTCATTTCATGAAATATGTGAACACTACACAATGACTGATCATGAGAATTTAAAAAAACCTCCCAATAAAATTTTATTCCATGGCCTACAATCCTAACATTGTTTCCAAAAATAACAATGAGATTACATAAGAATAAAAATTAAATTCATAAGGGTTTATTTTCAATTCATAGAGTTTTTAATCTTACAAACATACTCTTTGAGAGTCTTCACACCATTACTAAAGCCAATCACACCATGAAATCAATCCCAAACTAAAACAATGTGGTTCCTAACTCTCATGTCCCACACCCCTATGTTGTGACACTTTCCTCACACCATGACACTAAAACCACTATGTGTCTCAAAAAATCATGGCCTGACACCCTATAATGAGAATATACTCTATTTACTCCAACCATACATTCATTACATTGAACCCAATGCCACACCATGACACTACCATTACATCTAAAATCATATCTACAACAACATATCTATTCCTACAATCTTCTCCCAACACTTCTAAAAACCAAAAGACATAATGTAATGGGATGAGATGGTATGGGTCATAAATTATATACCTCTCAAAATATTCTCATAATTGCGAGTTAAAACCAACCCAAAAGAAACAAAATCTACCAAACCCTAACAACTCCTTGGGAGATACCTATCAAATTGAGACAATTACATCATCAAAATAGAACATAATAAATAAAAAATAAAAATCAAAATATCACCCAAAAATCATCTTAATCAACTCAACATAAAAATAAACATATCTACATCATAGAAAAATAAGGTTCAAAACAACTAAAGGTACTGAAAATGCATCTATGACTCATGATACCATGTACGTTCCTCCAAATCACCATGCCTCTATAGAACATGAACCGAGGGAATGGCATGCCCCCATAACACCTTATCTTAATGGTCTCGAATCTTAACCAACTACTCTATTAACATCCCATCATACCCTATACCCAAATCATCTCAATAAATGATATGGAAGTCTCCATGAATATATAAATGAAGCTATAATAGATTGAAGACATCATGGATCCTATCCAGTTGTAGGAGAAGTTATAACTAATGAAAAACCTTGTTGATGCACTCTAACACCTCAAAAGGATCAAGAAAATGGGGATATCACTTATAATATTGAACAAACCTCCATTGACCATGATGAGGGTAAACCATCAAGAACACATGATATTTGACCTTGAACTCTAGAGGCCTCCTCCTTCGACCGACATAAGAATTCTAATGATCATGTGTTCCCTTGATCCTCTTTTAAATCATCTAATACACCATAGTCATGTACTAAAACACATCTGATCTAAAGGACACTAACCCTAGAACATTAGTACAACAAAATGTAGATCTATAAGGCCATCCATAAAATACATTGAACTAATCCATGCGAATGGATGAGTAAAAGATGTTATAATAGGAAAACTCAACAAAGGAAGGTTCTTCACCCATAATCCACCAAAATCAAAGATGCAAGCATAAAACATATCCTCTAAAATAAATATGGTCTAATATATATGACCATTCATTTGGGGATAGAAGTAAATGATAAGGTATAGATGAGAGCTAAAAGCACATAAAAGGCCTCCTCAAACATAGGAGTTAAAAAAAGGATCTTGATCAGAGATGGTGGTCCTCTATACCCCTTGAAGAGTCATTATATACTCAAATACAAACTTTAAAAAATATCCACACTCCTCAAATCCTTGATCACTAAGAAATTACTAAATTTCATCAACCAATCCATAATCACCCAAGTAGCATCACATCCTCCTTATGCTTGAGAAAAATCAGTGATGAAATTCATAAAAATATATTATAACTTATAATTAGAGATATCCAATTGATGAAATAGACCACCGGGGAAATAATTCTCATCCTTCACCTCCTAACAAACCAAACACCAAAACAAAAAACTCTACCACTGACCACATCATACCTAGACACACAAAAACACTTCATCACCATGAAATATGTGATCCTACATTACTTCTACCTCCATGTTTCCCCACTGATACTCCTCCACCTGCTACAAAAAAGATATTGAACCATCATATGATATAGGAAAACTCTACCACCATACACCTCCAAATCTAGATGAATTAATATAATATCCTCCTCTACTCTTTAAACATATATTGACTCCATAATAACATAAACTCATGACTTCCAACTCTACACATTAGTAACTACATTCTCCTTACCTATGGTGTAATTGATATAAAGGTCATAGTCAATTAATAACTCCATAAAACTCTAATGATGTAGATTCAAATACCACTAAGAGATGAAATATCTCAGGCTCTTATGATATTCAAAGACTACAAATAGTTCACTGATGAGGTAATGTCGCCAAAGTTTCATAAAAAATGATAGTGCTTCCAACATAAGAACATGGGGTACATAGTGATGCTCATGGGGAAACAACCACCTAGACCCATATGTGATCTCCACCCTCTAATGTATCAAGATAAAACAAAACATGATATGGGAGGTGTCATAAAAAACATCAAGCATAACTCCCTCATCTGGAATCCAAATAACATGAGAACTAATGAAATCCTTTTTCAGATAGTTGAATGTTGCCTAACAATGATCAATCCATATGAAATCCTAGTTATTCTCATTTAAGAATATCATCAAAGGTACAATCCAAGAGAAATTAGATACCCCACCCCTGATATTATCCTATAAGACTAGATAAACTATAGACCTATATGAAATTATTAGGCACTTACCAAGAAACAATTACCTCGATCCTTGAAGGATCAACTACCAATATCTACCAAGACACCAAATGCCTAAGAAAATAAACCTCACGCATACAAAAATTACACTTGGATAACTTCTTATAGATAGTATGGCCATAAAGGACATTAAGAAAATACTTAAGATACTTGAAAATATCCTCCTACAACATCAAGTACATGAAGATTCCATCAATGAACACCACCATGAACTAATCCATAAACTCATGAAACACAGAGTTCATGAGTCCCATGAAAAAACATGGCATTTCTGACACTAAATTTCACAAATACAAACATGATGTTCCCATAAGGAATCTTGAAATAAGTTTTCAAGATATAATCCTCCAAAATCCTGATATTAGGATACCTAGACCATATGTCAATCCACAAAAACTAGATATCTCCCCTAAACTAATTGAATAGATTATATATCCTAAAATGGGGATAACTATTCTTGACTATCACTTCATTAAAACATTAGTAGTATATCCATAACCTCACAATACCATCCACCTTCTTTGTTAATAACACTAGAGTGCCTCATGACAATAGATTAGCTTGAATAAAACCCTTCTACATCAGAACAATGACACGAGTCCTTAAATATTACATTTTATAAGGTTTTATTAGATAAAGAGCCATTGAAATTAGGGAGGCACCAGGATATAACACTACCATGAACTCAATATTTCATCAAAGGGGTAGTGTCACAACTTCTTTGGAAAACATTCCTAGAAAATTATTGAAAACTCTAGAGAAAACCACCTCCTTTGACTCTATAAAACCCAATTTCAACTGTTTTAGTTGATACAGAAGAGAATCTAAAATCCTA
This sequence comes from Viscum album, assembly GCA_963277665.1. Lineage (NCBI taxonomy): Eukaryota > Viridiplantae > Streptophyta > Magnoliopsida > Santalales > Viscaceae > Viscum > Viscum album. The sequence continues at coordinate 371,619,887 of OY728146.1, forward strand.
AAACCCATATGATGGTCCTATTCTCCAAAAAACACCCCAAATTGACCTTCCATATTATAGAACATAACCCTTATTTTTAATTAATATATAACCACATACACAAAGTTCCAAGGATGACATCGTACATTCAAATATACAATAAGAAGAAACCTCCCAGTGACTTATGCTTCCCCATCATCAAATCACCACATCATTACACAATAAGAAAACTGGATTGAACTCCAACTAACATAGTAAACATTTCAGTCACTATAAGCCTATCCACCTTGAGTCCCAAGGTTCTAAACACGGAATGTTAAATAAAGGAGTGTGAAGCTCCGAAATAAAAAAAAATAATGATAAATTCAATGTATAAGATGAGAAGATGGTATCTTAAACAACATCTAGACCGTATAGTATCAAAATCTCCATAGTATGAAACTAAACATGCCTGACTCCTTTTCCTCACTAGACATGATAACAACTAACTCTATAGCCTTTAAAAATCCCATGTCTCTAAGGAAGAGGGATATCCTGGTGCTATCCTCATTATACTTTATCACCCCTAGGATAGATAAAGTCCTACTAACCCTGCTATAGATATGGCCTCTAAGATAAATGTGATAAGGTTGAAATTAAATCTACTTAGATACACCATATAGGCAACCAAGAATGGTGGGGGTCCAAGAACAAGCAGTGACCATGACCTCTATAGGAAACAGACATAGGAATGGAGATCTCAGTAGACACATGGAAACTACCATATCTAGAAAAACACAAGGAAGAACATTGAGGCCAATCATTATTGGTAAAAACCAAGACTATATTGACATTAGATATATTTTATCTACAACCCTGATACTCATGAATCCCTAATGACTCCCAAACCAAGATGATATTGGTTGTTTATGTATCCTCTTTATCACCTCTTCATTTTTTACCACCTTTAAATTTATTGAAAACATAAATGGGGAAACCACGTAATGAATAGTTGGATGTAGTTCCTCTTAAAAATTTCATGATCTCACATCCTTATTTGGAAAAATATTTAGGGTAAAGATAAGAAGATACTTGAATAGGTATCAATCTCCCACTCACTCAGGCTCCCCAATTATGGGGAGAGAAACTCCTACCTCTCTGTTTCCTTACTCATTGAAAAAAGAAACTCTAAATGGAAATAACTCTGTATATCATCCTAAAAAAAAATCACCTCCTTAGAATCTCTATGTAATAGAAACCTCCTCTAGAAAAAAACACCTCTCATAAAACTAATTTCGAGTGGGACAAGATACTCCACCCTAAAATGAATCAAACTGAAATAGATCCCTAGCTCCTCTAACAAGTGATCTATCTTCTAATTAGAGACACTCTCCTCATACATCCACAAACCATGATGCTATAACTCACACAAAATCCCCCTATAAGATTCATCCTCCCCAGACATGTCAACCCTTTAATGGTCAATTAGATCATTCTTTCACACCTCACTAACCTAAACCACATTCAGATGATGAACCAGATCCATCTCTACATTAAAGAAGAAAACTTTTAAGACTGGTAGAGTGGAATTTATAAAAATTTATTTAATAATATTTATCTCAATTTCTTCAAAAAACCATATTTATATCAAAAGTAAAAAAATAATGATACATATTTCTCTTATAGGTCTCTATCCTACAATCAAAATTATCTCCCCTAGAGTGTTCGGTAAGATTAAGGTCATTATATCAGATCATAGGTAGCCCTAATTACTTGTTTTCTAACTGGTCACCCTTTCTACGTCACACACAAAGTTATAATAACACTATTTATCTACCAATACCGTGAAATACTCACCAATTACTAAATCCAAAATCCAATATATCTTTCATCCATATCATTTATTATCACATTCTTCCCACACTGGGAATCCCTCCTAGGCCATGGTGATGTTGGGTGATAGATAAACTAGTCTAGGTGCAAGTTAGTTCTGATGGTTATTAAATGAGGCATTAGTATACTTATTCCAAATTTCCATAAGAGGTATTGAATAGGATTATACTATGTATACATTTATTCTCACCCTTATATATATAAATATATTTTAAGGTTTCCAAGAGGTATTCAGTTGTAAAATGGAAATACTATAAATGGTTAATTGACGTGAACATTTAAGTAGTAAGAGATGATTTTATCATTTTTTTGTAAAATGGTAGGGTTTATTGGTTTTGTAAAAATGGAATCATCTTCTAGTGAATGGTAGTGATGTGGTGGTGACTATTATTAAAATCAATAAGGATATTTTTTGTATGAGACCCTAGGTTGGACTTATGTGGGGTTATGATATATGTGTGTGTGTATATGTGTGCATGTGGACATGCATGTGTGTGTGGTATTTTCTTTTTTTATTTTATATTATTCCCACAAAATTAATATATCCATACTAATTCCAAAATATTTTGGGTTCCGGTTTTTCCCCAAACATCTAGGTTTTCACGAGAAAAAATGGCAAACTACTCCATCTTCCCTGTTCCACCCTTCGGGTGTAATATAGGATATGATAGCCCAATGAATGTATATAAATATGGTAAGTGATGGATTAATGTTATTAAAACATAATATAACATCTTAAATGATTATAATATTTTGATGATGATATGATGATGATGTGATAATGATGGGATGATGATGTGATAGAGGATGTGATATCTGGTAGGGTTTTTACATGGTAAGAGAAGGGTATGAGGTTTATGTACTTTATATTAATGAAACACTACGATGATGAGGGTTTTGAATGTGGTTGTTATTTGGTTATGTGGTATGTGGTTATGGATATGTGAGTACGGTCTTAGTGATATATAGAATGTGGTTGTGATATGAGATATGATGTACGATTACATAGCTAGAGAATGGATGGAAGCAAATGAGATTTACCATTGGGGAGTGAGAGTGAAAAAAATAGAGAAGTGATTGTGCGGTATAATTTTATATATGATTTTTATATTAGATTATTATGATTTGATGTGATAATGTGTGATTGGGTCTTAGTGTGGTTGGGTAATAGATGACCCATTGCGGGTGTATGTTGGTTCTGCTATTTATACGATGAGGCATTAATGTGCTTCTTTTAATTTTTCATGAGAGGTATTTAGGAGGATCCTACTAAGTATACATTCATGATCACCCCTTTATATATATATTTATTTATTTTTTCATGTTTCCAGGTTATATTTGGTAATCATGTTAGATAATACTAGCTCATGGATTGGAGTTGTGATTAGAGGGGCTACCTTATGAGTTTCCATTTTGTATTTTATTTTGAAGAATCTACTTTGTATTTCATTGCATGCATTATATTTACTTCAATATATTACCCACCGCTACTTAATGTTCACAATAAAATCTAAAAATTGTATTATTTGTGTCATCATACACAATATATTAATCAGGTCCAATGGGGGAAACGATGGTGTCAATTTCATCCTCTCCATAATCAAAAATATTTCTTGGGATCACTTCAGTAATGAAACTAAATTATGTTCTTATAATATCTTTCACATAAAATATGTTTTTCATAATTAATGATAAAATATATATCTCATCACTATTCAGAAAGTGAATCATTTTAATAACTCTAAATCCATAATAATTAATAAATATTCCTTATCACATTATTGAATCAATCCAATTAAATTTCATCATAGTGGCTCCACCATGAGAGTAATAATCCAATATTAGTATTTTATAAAAAATCCATAATAATAAAAATATATAGAGTATGAATATCCAATGAACTATCATAAAAGTCTATCATTGTAGCTGACATTACACTATCATGTTTATTTATCATGTTCATTTCTCAATCAGTTAAAAAATATATACCAATTGATATCCAGTAATTTTCATTCACCAATCCAATTATTGGGGCCAAAATCTAGCACACTTATTTTTTAAGAGATAGAGTCCAAAGGTAAACTCCTTACCTAAAATATATATTACTTATTATTTATATTATAAAATTAATGTTTTTACATTTGATTTCAACCATGTAAGAAACTCTTTGTTATGAAAAGTTTATCTCCTTCACAAATGTTATGAATAATGAATTCTACTTATAAATTGTTTATGCCCCATAAAAAATAAGGTAGTAAAAGTTTACGATATATGTAAAAATATGTAGTGTAAGATAATATATAAAAGTTTATATTACTTACTTTATTTAGTCATCGATAAAATCATAATTAAAAAAGACCATGTGATGTACCATGCCCCGCTCTTCAAATCTCAATATAACTGATGTATATAATCCAAAAATTCCCCTTATTTTTAGGTAAGTGATAGAAAAATGGGCTCAATTTTCTCATACTTATTATCTTCATTCATCATTTTCTAGTTAAATCTAGTGCACATGTCAACTAAATACATTACAAATTCATACATTATTTATCCAGATAACCTTTCACAATGGAACAATCTAGATGATTCTTATTCCTAACATAAGAATTCATTGAGTACATACTTATTTCAATAGGATAAATAAAATGAAAAGAACTGGGTCCACTAAAAAGTATTTTATCTAGAATATAGATAGATAGATGTATCATTCGAGTGAAAAAATATAGATGACAAATTTTACCTAACTCACACATAAAAAATTGTGCCTCTTCCTTAATTTTTATAATGAAATAATTAGATAAAATATTATCAAAAATATCTATATAAATATAAAATAACAGAATCAATATCACCCTTAAATTATTATAAACTAAATGATAGATTGATATTGGAATCAATTCTTGAAGTAGGATGTGATAATAATGAGGTTTTAAATATTTTAATTTCATATCTATTATGTTGAACCATTTAGTTATGTTTTGGTAATAATCATCAAGAACCTTGATGGTATCTAATACTTATATAAATTTATTTTAATCTAAATATTTTATAAATTAAAAATAATAGGGAACTTTATAGTTATTTTCACTAATATAAAGAGGATACAGTTCTAGTCTGATACCTTAATCCACCAAGTCATAATGATATCATAAATTATCTTTAGTCTTCCCCATGATATTTAAAAGGACTAAAAGAAAAATTTCTTATATATTTTTTCTCAATGTGCATTGTGTATAATTTTTTTTATTACAAATCAGTTGAAAAATAATAAAAATCAAAGAAGATGATTTTATTCTTTCAATTATAATTGGAATCAATAGAAACGTTCTTCCTCCTTGTAGATTTCATCTGAGATTTTCCAAATTAAAAACTGACATCTTGTAGTTCATTAAGAACATTAGTTTTAGACATATTCTAAGGTTTATTCTCAATATCAATGTTCTTATCAAATATTTGATGCTTTTTTCCTCTATGTTTGATCCATTGAAAAGAATTTTTGATATCTTATGAAACTAAAAATACAATGAAATTTAACCCTTTTGGATGATGTATTCTTTATAAAAACTTAGCATGATAGTTTACCCTTTTTATTGAGCTAGAAATTATTTCATATGTAGGAAAATCATTTATTTTTTACAAAAAATAATCATATATATGAAAAATTTCTTTTTAAGAAGCATCGTATATCCACACACCCATATTCAAAAGATGGTTCAACTCATTTATTAAAAGTTTCAAATACACGTCTACATAATTACAATGATCAGAAAGTCCATGTATGAATATACTTAAGAAAATAATTTTTTTATATGCATCAATGGAGTATGATTATGAATTTAAATAAAAGTTAGCCACGTGTCATGTGGAGTAATAATATGACGAAATGGATTAAAAAATCACATGATAGACCCAACTTGACATCATACACCTCAACTGAAAAATTTGGATAACATGAATCAAATTTCCATCATACTAGTCTATCTCTTGGATAAACTAACTCATCATTATCCTTAATTATATCTACATCATGCCATAAAATATTTATTGATATTCTATTCAATATAAAATGATTTTAAATCCTATGAATCAATGGAAAAATTCACATTAGTTTTTTTGGTGAACGTGATGGAATTCCATATATATTTGGATTCTATCGAGATATACCACATTATTTACAATCATTTAGACCTACATTTTCATCCCAAAATTAGCTATTATATTTTGGGAAATAATTGATTTTATTAGTTGAAAATAAAATATATTCAATTAACTTCCATTACATATAATTACTTGAAGGAATATCTATGTCATCTAGAAGTAAGACCGTTAAAAAAGTAAGAAGATAATTGATTTCAGTATTTGAAATTTCATTCATGGGTTTTTCACATGATACAATCACAATAAAAATTCAATCTTTTTCATTTTATCTCATGTCTAATATAAAGGTTTCCTTGATTCATCCATCAAATTTTTCATTCACTCGACATCACCATTTTAATTAGTTAGATCATGTGTTCTCATAATTTTGTCTTCCTGAATTGGAATATTTTTTTATCATGATTATTTTAAATATAAATCAATCTAATATCAAAATTTTCAATCCTCTTATTTTAGTTTGATCCCAAAAAGTATGATATTTATTTTTTTATTATTATGATACTGGACATAATAATTTATTTGTACACTGATTTTTATTTCATGGAAGATAAATTCTTCTTGAAATAACCATAGTGCCCTAATATAATCATAACATGGAAAGTTTATAAGACATCCATATAATGCATTGTCAAATGAAAAATATAAAAAAAATCTAACTTATTTTGAAACTCAGTTGAGATTCAATCATTATCATACATAAAAAGTTTTTTCATTTTGTTATATTATTTATTAAATTCAACATAGTATATAATAATTACAAAATTCCTGATAGTAATGAATCTTTTAAATACGTATTTAAGGTTATTGGGTGAAATAGAAGTAGTCGGGCCCATTCCCCACAATGGGTTTTTCATCAACTCCTTCATATTTATCCTCAGAATTAGATGAAATAGAAACCTAAGAATCAATGAGGTATGATCATCAAATATTAATTATAATTTATTTGAGTCTAGATTTATAATTAACTTTTATTGGAATTATTTCTTCATTGATGATTTTTTTGAAACCTATTTTTTCATCATTGAATTACAGTAATCAAGGGTAGATTCCCTATAGTGGTTATCCACATGTTCTTTGTGAACCTACAATAATCAACATAGAATTATATGAGTGATATAATAGATGTTTTAATGCTTGTATTTATTTTTATTGATCACAATAGAATCATTTGAGGTGAGAAATAATTACATTAATAGAGTAATGGAATTTATCTCTATTCGTGAGAGTGTTCTAGGAGAATATCTCTCTTAAGATTTAGAGGATTCTATCTAGAATTCATTGGGAAGAAAAATTATAATGGATAACCTCGATTTAGCGAATGAAATAACCAAGTATTTATAGATATAGGGTTAAAGAATAAATAATTACACAAAATTCCTTATTATTATCTTGATACTCAGTGAAACTTATGTCTAAATAATAATAAAATTATTGTTGTTTACTTGAAATGCACTAAACTCTAGTATAAATAAATATAATTTATTGAAAAAATAAATTAAAATTTACTTTTATTATATATAATGAATCATTTCTCATCGTACCATAAACTAATCTCATCATTCCTCCTCAATATTTATCAATCCTTGATTAATGACTATTTATTTATATAATTAAATATCACTATATTATTCTCCAAAAGATAGATAAATATTATTCTCACTAAAATAGAGAATAAATATTAATTAAATATTCCAATTTCATGTATTCTCTTGAATGAACGATGATTGAATATTTGTGATCTACCACACATAAATAATTTTTAAACCAAATAAAATAATAATATTTTTCAATATGTTAAATTCATATATAATTTAATGAAGGTTATAAATGCACATATTGTGTGGCCCTCCAGACCCCTTTCTTAGTGGAATTAGGCATAACCACTTAAAGTACAAGGTTAGAATCTAGAATCATGACAATGAAACCATATATAAAGGAGTTGTTTTTAATTGAAAATTTTAATTTTTTATTTTAAAAATAACTTTTAAGGAGTGAGTGAAAAACTAAAAAGTTTAGGGAAAAACCAAATGTCAAACTGTATAAGAGATTACTTGGATATTCTAAGAAAAATTTAAAATCTTTAGAATCTTTCACCCTATATAAGCTCTATTATATAGAGGTTGCATTAATGTATGTATCATCCTTCATGAGGTCCTTGAAGTGGTAGTCCATATTTTCCCAAGTATGAAAGTACTTCTCAAAGATTATTTTCCCCTTATTGAATATGTGTGTTAGAATCTAATCCTATTTATTGATCCAAAAACCTTAATCTTCATTAAAGTCAATGAAAAGTGTTATTTTGAACATTCTAGTAGAATACCCATTTGAAATAATGATTTAGAATGAATCCTCCATAACCTATTCCTTGGAATGTATGATAATCCTTAAGGTGTTTCCTTTTTTGACATCCTCCATACTTTTATCCTTCAGAATACCATCATCTGATTCCAGCTTATGACCTGGATTATCTTTTAAATCATCTTGAGATTCATCTACCTCATCTAAAGGAGGTGTTTCTGGCTCATTATGCATTTCACTTTCATATACCACACTTGGATCAAGTGACAATATAACCAAACATACATCTACCTTAGTATGTTTTGGTTAACTAGAGGACCTGGTTTCCATGGTATTAGGTAAATTTGAGTAATGCTTTCATTTTATAGTTATTTTATCTTTAATGTCTAGATAATATTTGAAATCATAGATACATTTCATTCTATTCATCAAGAAAAACCCAACAGGCACTGTCAAATGATGATCCTTCCCCCCATCTGAAGTAGATATTGAATCTTATTCTATCACTCTTCACTATTTAAACCTCAATGTTAGAAACAAATTTATTCCTTTTACATCTAGGAATAACTATCCCCAACCTTTCGGATCAACATCACCCTTTCAGTTTCATCCAAATAATTTAACCAATTATAGAGATGGATTGAGGTTGGGGGAGCTTGAAACTCAAAAGACTCATATAGTGGAGAATCTATTTTACCCATACAAAAAGATAATGTGGGATAAAATTAGGTTCCATTCTTATGTCATTAACCAATGTGATCGTTGTATCTTTATTTGATTTTGCAAAAATGAACTTCTTGACAAAACCTCCATGGACATTGACTTAATCTAGAATTTTAATTCCCATAAAAAGGCCTGAGATATCATCCTTTGTTTAAGAAAAAAAGGAAAAAACTTTCTCTCATTATTAATTAATTTATTACCAATCATGACGTATCCAACATATCCTACCTCTCTATGAGAATATGTCATCACAATTTTCATCAATAATTATAATCACATGAATCATGATATTTATTTTTAATAATATTAAAGTCTAATGACTATTCCACACATCCACAAATAGGAACATCAAATGAAATATATAAATGTGAATTTACTATTTACGGGTCAACTTCTCATATCCTCCTTATCTCGGAGATTACCAAGGGAAAACATTATGAGAATAATTCTCAATGACTTATGAGCATCATACCCCCAATAGACTGCCATTTGTGTCCCATAGAATGATATCATCTGGCTATAGAACACATATATATTTAATAATAATGTCAAAGCACTTCTAGTTTATCATCATAGAATGGAACTATTGTGATATTTTAGTGCCGCAAGTATCCTTAGGACATTATCACATATAATTCCATGTATAAGAAAAATCATGATATGATAAGGAATTTATTAAAATTCAAAAAACCTAAATTTATTTAATCATAATGTATATATAGGTTGATTGTAGGTAATTAACTCCAACATACCACCAATTACACTAGAGATAATTACTAACAAATCTTAGTCCTCTAGATATCACATGAAGTTTATACTTCTAATGAGATAAGGATTTAGTCATGGGGTCCACCACATTATCCTCTACAAAGGCTCTAATCATCGTAACCGCACCCCTTTGAGATAAATCCCTCAAGAGTTAATACTTATAGAAGTATGTGCTTCATCCTTTAATGTGGCCATTGGTCCTCTATTAGAGATGTTGTTGTAGTATTATCATATTATAATGTGATAGGGTTTGTACTATTGGGAACCACATAAATATTTTAAACAATGTTTTATATTCAAAATAATTCCTTATCTATATCATAATTCGTAATATACTCACATTTTTCGATAAAATTGGTGACAACTAGCTGCTTTGAACTCTTGTAGATTATATCTCCTCTATTGAGACTAAAGTAATTTCCAAACCGTGGCTTTAATTTTTTATCTATTTGAAAATTGGTATTAGTATATACCCTAAGGAATTATTCCTCATATCCATCATGTACTAGGAACATATCCTTATTATGCATCAAATACTTCATTATAACCTTAACAATGGTCCAATGTTGTTTACCTATATCATCTTTATATCTTTCTACCATGCTTATAGTGTAGGAAAAATCAATCCTAGTATTTAACATGGAATGTATGATCTATCTTATCAATAATTCATATGGGATACCACTCATAATCTCTCTATCCCCCTATTATGTTTGATGTATCGTTTTTTAGAGAGACATATTCCATGTGACAGTAAAACCAACCCTCTATTGGATTATTCCATACCGAATCTATTTAAAATATAGTCAATGTATGTACCTTAACTTATTCTAAGAACTCTATTGGATCTATAAAAAATGATCTTAATCATAAGGGATTAGTCTACTTCTTCTAAATCCTTCATGAATAATCACTTTTTTAACTATTCCTTAACAAAATCCATGACTGATATGATGTTTATAATAAGTATAATTTCATCTAAATATACTATTGTCAATATGAACATACTCCCATTAAACTTCTTATAAACACATAGATCAAATTTATTCTTTATGAAACCAAATTGTAGTATGGATTCATCCAATCCAATTTTCTAAAACCTAGATTCTTGTTTCAATTTATAAATGTATCCCTACAACTTACATACCTTATTGAAATTACCTATAGTTACAAACCCTTCTGGTTGTTTCATAAACATATCTTCATAAAGGATCCTATTAATGAACGTTTTTTTTAAATCCATATTCCAAATACCATAGTCATGGAAAGATGCTATAGAAATAATAATTATAATGGATTAAATTATGAAAATAGGAGAAAAGGTTCCATCATAGTCTATGACTTGATATTGTTTAAACACTTTAGTCACTAGTCATTATTTATAAGTAATCACTTTACATTCCATGTCTATTTTTCTCTTGAATACCCATTTTCACCCAATATAATTTGCATCAAATAGAGGATAAACCAGAACCCATACATGGTTTTGATACATAGAATCCATCTCATAGTTCATGGATTCTTTCCATATTTCATCTTCTGATCTCTCTACTTTAACCTTTTAAGAAATAAGATCATTAATTTTAACCAATAAAGAGTCACCATTCTTGGTGACTAAAAACCCACATATTTTTAGTTCTCTAACCTCTTTTGTGCTTCAATATAATACTTATATCTCAAGAATAAACTCTTCCATGAGCACCCATATAATTTTTTCTTGAACTAACCCCTACGTATCTTGATCATCAGATTTGTAATGAAACGACCCAGGTCAGCATCCAGACTAATGCACTAGCCGACTCTCCACATACTCGAGGAGCATCCCAGATCTCCCCTACCTAATGAAAATAATCAAGGGTATCAAAAATAACTATGGGGGATGGTTTCACCCTCAAGGAACCAAATATAAACATCCAAATATGGAATAATGATTAAGAGGAAAAGATAAATTCCAAATGACACCTCAATAAATAACCATTTAACACAAGAATAGAAAACTAGAATAGAAGATTAAAGAAAAATAATAGAAGAACAAAAAGGGAGAAACAAAACATGATCCAACCAGTTCCATGAAACCAAAGGACTGATCACCATCTCCATGTGATTCTTAATTCAGTACCATGATCCCAACAACCATCCTCTTCCTAAGGACGACAACACCAGATCTAACCTAAAATCCAAAAACTAAATAAACCTTCATAATACATGGATACTATACACCCACCAACATGAGTATGTATCGTCTGATCCAAACCTAGTAGGATACCACCATGATTTTGTTTCATTAATTTTATAAAATAAACAAAAACTTCTAGTTTGAAAGTAATATAGAAAAATAGGTTTTCATTTAATATACCAAATATAAGAATAAAAAAACATGGAACATGAACCTTCTAAAATCACACAATTATAAAAAATTACATAAATATTTTATTACAAAACCATTCCAATTAAAATATCAACAATTTCCCTCTAAAACACCACACTTTTGAAAATAAATCCACACACAATTTAAAACGTTTGAAAAGAATTTCCAATAAAACTAGCACTATGAAAATTATTTCCTCCTTTTTACCTAAATATTTTACATACCCAACTAAACTTTAAGAAAGGAGACAAGTAAATATATCACAAAATAAAACCATATGAGGTCACAAATAATTCCAATAATCTTATAGAACCAAACTAGTCAAAAAATACCAAATCATGAAAGGATTAATACATCATGAAATTTTATCAAATAAATGAACAACTCACCTGAAAATAAATAAGAAAAGGCATAAAATATCATACATATCATGAAGAAATGCCATAGGGACTAACGGGATAGTACAATACATGAAAAGGTATACCTACTGTTGGTTGGTTAATGGACACACATCCATTAAATAAATCACTCTTACCTAGCCTCATAAGTGACTACCCAATAGAAAGATATTATTTAAATATAGAGGTGGCTCGATAATGTGAAAATATCAACTATCTTAATAATTACCGACTACTTCCCACTTAGTAACCCATTAGTTCCTTATGGAATAACTAAAGGAGGTGGTTTATGAAAAAACAAATGTCATCACATGACAATAACTATCCCAAAGGCTAACACCAAAAACATATCCTTCCCACCTCACAAACATACCTTGGATTGATCCCCAATACATAAGGACAACATTAATCACATCACAACGTCCATCATATGAATTGGCATAACATCAAAAACAAGAACAAGGGGTCTAAAAAATGGAACAAAAATAATCAATGACTCAACACATCATAAAGTTCCAACCATGAATTTATATTATCAAATATATATTATATATTTATAAATCCCTTTTTAAGACAATTTTTAATCCCAACACAATTCCAAATCAAATCATTATTATCAACAATCACAAATAAACAAACCAAGGGAAACTCTATTGCATTTTATACAACAATACCACCCCTTTTTAAAATAAGAAAAACCCTTAAACCAAAAAGGGACCCCACTTTGATAATTAAATTTATATTAAAAATATTAATAAGTGATTTTATTATAGAAAACCATTCTTTGAATTTTATCAAACATGTACGATTCATAAAACACCAATTTCCATCGAAATACCACTTAAAAAATTCCCCTTATCAATCCAAATGAAAACCAAGTGATGCAAATAAAAACCTTGATAAATAAAACTTAGATATCATATACATCATTAACATAATTAAAAAGACTTTTAAAGAATCAAGTATTCATAGAAATTATAAATAAAAGTAAATGAAATGCAAACACCTACCTCATGTGGTGAAATCATGATACCTTTGATGAAATCCACCAGAACAGAATTCCTAGGATGGATCGTAACCATTAAAATTAAAAAACCCCAATTAATAACAACCCTAAAAAATAAAATCAGTCACCCATGGACATTATGGTTAGAGGAACTTGGATAAAAGTAAATAAATCAAAATAAAGAGAAGATATATTCCCAAACCTCTTAATTTGGATGATGAATCACCAACGAACCACTACAAATCCAATTAGAGATACCTAAAGAAGGAGGGAGAACCCCATGTAAATCACTACATATTATAGGGTAAAATGGGGTTGTCTTGGAGTATAATATCCAGTTAAAAAGAAGGTCAAAATAAAAAAATACCCCAAACTATTTAGTCCACTTATTTATCTTGCATAGTTTTTGAAACCATGCACAGACCATGCATCAACAACTACCTCAAACACTTGAGGCTGCACAATTTTCTCACACATTTTCCCTAACTATGTACATACCTTGTTCTCCCATATTTTCACCACTACACAAGGCATATAGTTTCCAAACCTTGAATCTAACTATTAACCCCTAGAAAATCTCTCCAAAATTCAAAATTTGAACTCATAACACCTCAAATCGAAGAGGGAAATCAACCATAATATTATTACCAAGAAAGTGACACCTCGGGGTGTTAAAAAATTCATTAAAGTAAATATTTATCCCAATATTTATTTTATATATGTGCTCAATCTAATAATATATATATTTTATTTTCAAAATGACTTTATTTTATGATGGGGTGTATAGGTAACATTACCTTATTTTTTGGGGTATCCTTTAAAGATAAACTACACTCCCCATGGTGCAATTTTGTTTCTATACTTATCCTTAACAAACAATTTTAAAAACTATACACAAGTATATAATAAAATAGTTTTATTTCCATAGAATAATTTATATGGTATTCCATTTTTCACTTTATTTTTCACTCGTTTTAGAATGTACATCATAGCATGTAATATATATCCCCAAAAGGGTAATAGTAGATCTATATGATTCATCATAAAACTTACCATTTAAACTAGGGTAAAATTCTCCTTTTCACTTACACTATTCTGTTGTGGTGTATAAGAAGAATAGAGTTGATATAGAATCCAAAAATCCTATAAATAATCGATCAAATATTTGTTAAGATACTCACCATATCAATTTGATCAAAGAATATTTATCTTATTACCAAGTTGATTCTCTACTTAATTGTTTTTTCATTTTAATTTATTAAAGTATTCTAACTTATACCTCATTAAATAGACAATTATATATCTAATCAATTCATTATTAAAAGTGATGAACTATGAATACCCACCATTAGATTCTATTGGAAATTGTCCACGTATATCAATGAGTTCCAATTTAAGAATCATAGTGGCCCTTTCACCCTACCCATCAAAAGGTGTCTTAGTCATTTTTCTTTTTCAAAAAAGAAATACATATATTAAGTGGTTTTAGATCAAAATAATCTAAATATCCGTCTTGATAGATATTTTTCAATCACTTCTCATTTACATGACCAAAGAGGTGATTTCACAACTGTGTGTGATATGAGTAATGTGAACCTGATTCATTATCAATTTCCAATACATTTTTTTCATAATATAATACCTAAACTATCATTTAAATGCACTATACAATTACATATTATTTCTTTGTAAAATAAAAACATTTTATATCCAAACATGAAAATAAATACATCTGCAACTTGGTAGGATACATGAATTATATTTTTTGTAATTGTATGTACATAATAACAATATCCCAAAAATAAATATCATTCATATTGTAAATAGAATTTTTTAGTCTCCAATATCAACAAAATCAAGTCATTCTCCATTGGATACTCAAATATCCACATATCCTATAATAATATTCTAAAATATACCTGGTTCATGTATTTGGATACATATGTGAGTACCGAAACGCTATATCTAATACCCAATTAGTAGATATGAAGATATTTCACTTGATAAAAAATACACATGAAGCTTCTTTTTTCTTCTTTAAATAATTGAAATTATTCTTCAAGTGGACTAGATTTATGCATGAAAAACATACTACATCTTTTACTTTACACATATTTGGATTTTCCTTTTCTTGGACGGATAGTGCTTAGAATCATATTGGGGATCTTTTCCTTGTTAATGTTTTTCACCATAAGTAGAATAACTTTTTCATTCCCCATTCCCTTCTCAAAATGACAAATAAATGTAAGGATTTTTAGGGAGAGACTTCTCACTATTTCTCATATTTTAATTAAAAACGAAACTGGAGAAGCTCTTACGTAGTGAGGATATAATGAGATTTTTAGGAAACTCATTATGAATCTTGAATCCAAAGATGTCCAAGTGATCTATGTAGCTAATTATCTTTACTAAATGAGGCCCAACTAGTTATTAATCTCAAAGTTTTCATGTGAAGAGTGCATTAGAGATCAAATATCTCTCTTATCTTAACTTATCTTGATAAATATCATAAAGCTGTGACATCATTACATACACATACATTTCCTCATATTTCATTAAAATATCACTTAACATGGATGATAGGACACACAATTTGACATTTTTTTCATCATCTAAATATTTTATATTGAAGTAAATTTTTTCTTTTCTACTATATTGATTAGGCTCTTTTGGAATAGGGGTTTCTAACATGTATAATTTCCGCTCATGGCGTAGTATAATGTGAAAACATATATTTCATTCTAATAAATTTGACATAGTGAGAAGGTTGTCCTTATATAATATAGATAAAAATGATAAATTTTAATTTGTATGGATTTCCATTTATAATATGAATAATATCTTATTTTAGTACTTTATTTGGATAAAAAAATTAGATAATTAAAATTTAATATATTAATCTCCCATTATTTTATTGAAACTCAAAATACCTTTTAATTAGTTTTATAATATCTTATAACATATATATTATAGTGTAAAGGATCGATATATCCCTTCTCATAACCCAGACGGAGGCTTGGAATGCTATTAAAAGGTATTTAGGTTGGTGAAAATTTCCATCTACATTAACTTACACCTTCTTGATATGTTGAGTGGACTCCCCAAACCTAAAATCATGGAAATTTAATTCCTAAACACTTGGCTACTATTTTCACAAAGTCTCATGGAGGTGATCAAACCTTAATGAAGAATAGGATAATTAGACCAAAAACTAAAATTATAAATTCTTCTATAATTGAAATCTCTACAATGGATGTTGGTCAAGAACTTTGAATTGTGGCTCAATTTTATCTCAAGTAGTGGAAGGCATTTATAACTCAATATTTGGTTTGGGATATTTTTATCTTTATATGTAACTTTACCATATTATCTTATTTCATGATTATTAATATTAAGTAGATTTTACATAAGTGATTAACCATGTATAGATAAAATTTATGCTATTTAAATTATATCTTGCATGATTTTTAATTAATTTATTAATTAATAGAGATAATTCATTCCCAAATAATTAACCATGAAACTGACATTAGTAAAATAATAAATGTGGAATGATCATGAGTTTATTTAATAGTAAGTTTATATAGTGAATGATAAACAAACCATTTAACCAGGGAGAAAACTCCTTAAACCATAACTAGGTTTGAGATTTGATATTCCACTTATACTCTAATGTAACTCATGAGTTGGTTTTATCTTAGATCCTAACTTGAACTGCCTCTACTTTCCCATGAGCTCCATTCATTACATAAGCTTTTACACACACATAGATGGGGGTAACTAAATGATTGGTTTTGAGGTTTACATAATAGAAACTATGGGTATGTAGGACCTTAAATAATAGAGGAGGGAATTACACACATTCCATCATTTTAATTTCATTAAATATTTATTAAAAAACCATTTGGTAATAATTAAATTAAAATAAACCAAGAACATACATTGGTCGATATAAGATCATGATTATCCACACATACAAAAAATATATATTTGGATACTATCTATAATTAACTTAAATTAATTATTTTATTAAGATAAAGTCACCCTGAAATAATTAAATTAATTAACTAATTATTTAATTAATTCATTTATTTTATCTTTTATAAACAATCCTATAAATTCAATAATTTTAATTTAAAAAAATCAAAAAATTAAATTTATTTAAAATTAATTAAGTACACAGTGTACAATTAGAGGCAACATGGAATGTAACCAACTTCACCATATTTAGTCATGTATTAAATGCTCACATGGCCTATCATTATACATAAAAAGTCACATGGTTAAGTAGTGTGAAAATTTTTAATGTCATAACACCACATGATAAATGTAGTATTTATGAAAAATGGACATGTGTTAACCCATGACACATGTACCTATTTAAATTCCTTTAGTAAATACAATAACCATTATAGTGAATTAATTATGAGAAATTAATTTATTAGTTATATACTCTTAAATACTTTCTTCATAGTATCACACTAGCCACTAACTAGAAAGTTTTTTTACATTGAAATTAATTTATTATTTGAAAACTTTAATTTTCTTGATTACTGGGAGATTACATGACTTGTTTTTGTGATCTATATGTCATTTATATCAAATTATGTGTCTCTGTGGCACATACTTAGGGAGCCAAGAATTTTCACCTTTCAAACATTAAATAGTTACATAGTGTGTAGATTGGATACATGGAATGTAATATAATTAATTATGGACTGACTATATTTAAGTCTTTATATGTTGTGTGATGTGTAAATTGACCATAAAATTTCTATTAAAATCACTTGTTAAACCATTTAGGACAACACAACATATTAACTAGTTACACAATGTGTAGTCCCAAAAGTTGTGTACCAGTTTGGCTGGTCAACATGTAGTGTATTGATTAATATATGTATAAATTTTTATTTTTTGGTTCATGTATCTAAAATCTCATATATATGCATTGAACCATGTTATACAGTGTGTATTTTTCAGTTACACAGAGTGTAACTATGTTATCTATCCAGAACCCTTAGCACCTCCTTATGGAACCTCTGGTCATCTCTTCATTTTGATTTCTGAGTCATATGAAGTTGAACAAACATATAATATCAACTTTTGGATAGAAATAATTAATTAATAGACATGAAATACTAAAAAATAAAAATAAAAATAAATTAACAATAAATTATTATGTGACTGCTCTGATGTCTTTTGAGGGTTTCAGGGTATAGTAGAAGTGGTCGGGCTTGTGCCCAATAATTATTTTTCATTAATTCCTTTAGAATTATACTCATAAATAGATGAAATAGAAACCAAATAATACATAATTATCCCATAAAATTTATAATTAATTTTATTCAAGATTATGAATTACCTCTCATTGGAATTCTTTCTTCATGGATGATTTTTGACACCTTCTGTTGTTCCATCATTACGTTCAAGGAATCAAGGGAAGATTCCCACTAGCGTTGATCCACACATGTTCTGTGAACCTCTGATCCTCACTATAAGATTATTTATGATCAATTATGAATGTTATAATTATTATGTTTATCACTATTGATCACAATATAATCCTTTGAGATGAGAAGGAATCACTCTAGTATAGGAAGAGAATTGATCTCAATTCTTGAGAGCATTCTAGGATAATATACCTCTAAGAGTCTCTCTATAATTCATAAAGAAAAATGATTAGAATGACTCAATTCGGTTTTGATAATGACATAACTTGGTATTTATAGATCTAGGGTTCAAAAATAAATAATTTCACATAAGACCTTATTATTATTTTAATACCCAGTGGACCCAATATCTAAATAATAATAATATTATCTTTATTTACTTGATATGTTCTAAACTCACATATAAATAAATATTATTTATTTAATAAATAAGTTAAAATTTATTCAAATAATATTTATTATATCATTTACCACTGAACCATTAACTTGAATAGTAATTCCTCCTCGATATTTATCAATCCTTGAATAAAAACTATTTATTTAAATAAATAAATATCACTACATTATTCACTTATAAATATATAAATATTATATGCACTAAAATTGAGAATAAAAATTTATTTAATATTCAAATCATATATATTCTCTCAAATGAATGGTGACTGAATAGTTATTATTAACCAAACATTAATAGTTATTATACCACGTATGGGAATACTATTTATTCAACATGTTAAATTCATATTAAATTTAATTAAGGTTCTATATATGCTTAGTGTGTGATACTTTAGGCCCATTTATTAGTTGAAGTAAGAAGAATCACCTAAATTCCGAGGTTAACATCTTAAAATGGAACAAAGCATCCACATAGAAAGGTTTTATTATCGTAATGACAAAAAAATATCAAATGAACGCACACTATGTAATATAATCCATTTGTTTCATTATCTCTAATTTATTAGGTTTCATACTAGTGACATCAACCTATGTTCTAAATGTATCTTTCTTTTACTTTCCATAAATGAACTCAGTAAAAATACCACTATGGACATGCACAAAATGAGGTAATTCCATTTCCAACAAAGGAATTAACATATCAAATTCTGTCAAACAATAGAAGGTAAAATTCCTTTCTCACATTATTCATTAATTCATTATCAACTATTAAGTACCCAATGTGTTCCAACTCACTACTATCATATATCATCATAGTTTTGGTTAATACATAAGAACATAAGACTCATGATATGCATTAATAATAATATTTAAATCTAATGACCATTACACATGTCCAAAGATAGAAATAAATAATTTAATGTGTAAATGTGGATTTCCTATTATTGGGTCAAGTCCACCTAACATTCTTATCTTGGATATTAACAAGGGAAAACATTAGGAGAATAAGTCTCAATGAATTCTAATCCTACTTCCCCTATATTATTTGTGTCCCATAAAATGATATCATTTAACCATACAACATATATATATATATATTTAAGAATAATATTATAGAACTTATAGGTTCTCATCATAGGATAGAATTTCCATGACCCTTTTAGTGCAACAAGTATCCTCATGACATTATCACATATAATGTCTTGTAAAATAATAATCATGAGGTGATAAATAATTTATTAATATTCAAAACCATCAATACAAGTAATCATAAAGTATATATAATTTGGATCTAGGGAACCAACTCTAACCCATATTATGATAACAAAATAATGACACAACTAAATACATATGTATATATCAGGAGAAATATGTATTAAATAAGAACATTGTCTCACACAACATGAAAACTATTGTCTTTGATACATATGTTTTTAATGAAGAAAATATTCATAATACCAACATGACATAATTTAATATCACATGTCTTCATATCATATACAATAAGATAATCCAAATACTAATTTTAATATAATATTCATTAAAATTATACTAGTATCATCCAAGAGAAGCATAAGATATGGATTATGCTATAATTTTTGTATACTAGTAGTGACCCAAAAAGTATAAGATATTGAATATGAAATAACTAATACATACCATTAGATTAGGTAAAGGTAGTAAGCGATTGTGAAGAGCTAGAGTGTGAATTGATTTTTTTCAATAATAATCATTTCCATTTTGATAGAGATATCAATATTTGTTTAGAAGAGATGAGGTGATGCTCATACATAAATAAGAAAATGAGTAAAGTAAAGTGATGATGCAGATATCTATCATTGAAGGATTATTCAAGGATATAATTACATGGATAAGTATGGAAAAAATTAAATCAATTTATGATTATATTAATAGTTAAATAATAAAATATCACAAAGGATGTTGTGATTCAAGAAAAATTATGAGAATAAAAAGTCATAATATTAGAGATATGGACTTTAATTTGAAAAAAGTCAATTGATAAATTGATCATGAAGTATGTACCACAAAATTTGTGATTAATAAGTTGTAGTGACTATAAAAAAGGGATATTGAGGCTTATATTGAATTTTCATAAAGGGTTTTAAGGTGTTAAAAAGTGATTTATTCTTGATATGATTACCTTAAATTAACAAATGCATTTTTGGTTTTGAAGATAAAAATTTCCTCATCCAACCATGGAAGTCTTGGTGAGGAGAATGGGTGAAGTAGAGACTATTCATGGGAATGAAAAAGTCTAGAATAGAGTGCAGAATGAATGGTTTTTAGAATCTACACATGTGGGTTAGAAAATTTGGTTGTTGGAGACCAACGGTTCCCATCTAGCTTCATTAGTATTCTCTAGAAGCACTTGGGATAATAAATTAAAGGACATGTCATGTTTTTCTTTTATGTAGGACTCATTTTATGGGATCAATATTCACCCTTCATTAAAAATACCAACATATTCATGCACAAAGTTATAAAACATGGTCAATACATCAACTTATACCATAGGTTAGTTTGGTTTTCTACATGTAGGGTTTTCATGCATGCCTTCCATGATCAAGATGAGCCCTTGAGTTTATTGTGAATCATCACGAGGGGTATATTATAAAAAATATTAGGATAAGATCTTGTATGTTTTATTCTATGAAAAAAGTTATTCATTCCATATTTTATATAGATTCATGCAATAATTACATAATTATATGGAAGAGAGTGACTGGAAGAATATGATACATGCATACAGGTTCACTTTCATGTATAAGTGTTTCTTAATAAACAAAAATTTCATAGAAAATTGTATTTTTATTTTCAAAATAATATAACCATAATTCTTAAAATAAAAAATTCTAGTATACAAAGATTTCACAGCATTATTTTCAGTTCCATATGTGAATGAATGGCTCACCATTATTCTTGGATGTACTAAGTCAGTAAAATCCTCTATAAATACTGAGACCAAGATGTGGAAAAGTGATAAATTCCATGATAGTCTTCTGATAGATATTTGTTTTTTCAAATGAAATAGTGCACCTATTTGTGTGAATGAGAGAGTCTGTGATATTGTTTAATCTATGTGAAGGAGACACATAAGGTCCTATATACATATAATAATGAACATAAAAAGGATAATAAAAAAATTGTTTATCTTATGATAAATATAAGTAAAAGTCCTCGCATAATCTTAGTTATGAAAATAAGTATAATAGTAGATTATAAACTTATAGTTATATGAAATAGTAAGAATATTTTAGTAATGAGAAACCATATACATATACTTGTTCAAAGCTTCTATAATAAGAGTATATATGATATTTGTGAAAAATACACGCAATAAACTTACATGAAGTGAGATACCATAAACCATTTTTTCATGAAGGGAAATTTTCTTGAATATAGGATTACGTGAAGAACATATAATAAAAAATTAATAATAAAATGGTGTACTAGGGTTTTCACTAGATTCATAAACTATTTGATGTATCATACTCATATAAAGTACACATGATGTCATTGAGTTGAGATTCCTTATGTAGTAGCGTGAATCTATATTAAATAATGTATGTTTATTCTTATTCAAAGAATAATTAAACAATCATAAGGAGTACTAAGTCTAGGAAGCTTTCACAGTAGTAGGTGACTTGTGTTCCCAAGAATTTTATTAAACAAGAAAAAATATAGTCATTGAATATTAGAAGATGTCGATCAAGATAGAAAGACATTATTTTGATAATTAGCTATTGAATTTATTGAATAAGTGTTTACAGGTGAACTAGTTAATCCATTGGGATTATAGAGAAATATCACTATCAAGTGGTGCATAACAAACTAGGATCTAAAGGCATTCTTTCTTGTTTTGGTTCAAACATTTTGTAGTTTTCATTGGAAGGTTTTACTATCTAATGGTAATATGGTGTGCGAACATAGTGGGACTTAGTGTTGATAAAAATAGGAAGGTCCTTGGTGTAACTACTTGTGTTCATAGTGGATAATATGTGATTGGAGAGTTTAAAAAATCTTAGAAAGTATTAATTTTTCACACCTAGGCTGAATATTTTAAAAATTCCCGTGTCCTAGGATATTTACTTTCTAAAATTTTTGCGTGAGTATATAAGAATTATAATTGAGAGAATATAGATCTTAACCAACTATAAAGATTGAATTAAAAGAAATATTTTGTAAAAAGTGATCATTTATTCACCCCTAGTGATTTAATCATATTTAAGCACTTTAATTAGAATACAAAACCCAAATTCCCTTTTCATATCTAAGAGTTACTAAGGATGGATAATATAAATTTATTTAATATTAGAGGTTTCCCCATATTTTATGGAAATGATTATTATAGTTTTTAGAATATGATGCTTCCCTATATTCTGTCTCTTGGCTGATAAGTGAGTAATAAAACTATAGTTGGGTTTCCACCTCTTTATGAGGGTGATCCTATGTACCATTTTGATAATATAAAAATAATAGTTGATGTAAAATCTCAAAATTCCACTTTGATGTATCTTTAAAAAAAGTTATTCACAGAATTCATGGGACTAAAAACATCCAAATATATATAGTATACATTGGAAAGTAATTATAAAATAAATTTAAAAGTTAAGGAGGAAAAATTATAAATTTGGTGAAGAAAATTTAGGGATATTAAAATGGATGACGAAGGCAATATTAGTGAAATTTTAGTTAATGAAATAACCAGAAAAATTTGGGGATTTTGTGAAAATGTAGAAGATTCTAAAATTATGAATAAACTAATGAGAAAATTTACTCATAGTTTTGATTTTAACATTTAAAATTTAGTAGAAAAATATGATGTTTCATTGTATGAATTACATAATAATCTCATTAATTATGAAATGATAAAAATAATATCTTTCAAGAAAAAAAATGTAAAAGATGATATGGACTTTGTAGCTATAAGAAATCTTAAAATCGAGGATGATGATGTTTCAGAATCATTTTATTCTGATAATGAGGAATATGGTAAATAATTCAATGGAATTATATCAATTCTATGAAAAGGGTCCAAATAGTGAATTTGGAAATTAAAAGACAATAAACCACCAAGGTGATAAAACTTTAATGGAATTAGACACTTCCACAAATTCACAAATGAATAATTCTATATAATATTATTTAAATTATTATAATTATAAGACTTTGAAGAATAAATTGGGTAAAATCTCAAGAGATTCAACTAAATATGATGGAAGTAAGAAATAGTATTTTAGTCAAAAAAGAAGAAACTTGGTGAACAAAGAATAACAAGAAGACTCCTTATCATGCAGATAGTTAGAAGTTGAATTTAATTTTATAGAACATACTGAAAAGGTTTTTTATACCTCAATATTGATTATGATGATAGAGGAATAAGACATCAATAATGTATTGAGGTACTATTGTACAGTCAAACAAAGGTTGTCATTGGTGGAGATGTTGTGGTTCAGTCAGTGGTTTTCATGACGTGACGAGACTTGTATGGTTTAGAAGTTGTAACCCATTCATAAGAAGCTAAATGAAAATATAACATTGAGGTGGATCATTGAATGTAGTGAACTGCATCCTATTAAATCCAAGTGTGTGTAGTACACTGTGCTTTCTTGACAATCAGGTGTGAATAGATAGTCATGTTTAGTCATTATGTTCAACAATGGACTAGTCAGGTCTAGGTAAACTGATGTAAGTGATGTGAGGTGATGATTAGTATACTTCTATGGTGGGGGGATCAATCTGGTCATGACTAAATGACCCTATCTTGGTTAGGTTCGTGATACTATGTATGACCGACCGTTAAACGGCAATGGTGACTCTAGAAGTCCGATGTGTGGTGGACCTGAGATTATCTAGTCATGATTTGAATGTTTGATGTTCATTTCAGATGTGGAACTAGATGGAAAACAAATGTGGGCATTAGAATTAGAGTGATGCTGGTGAAATTTGAGAGTGAGTCAAATTGGTGGAGTGTTAATTCATAGTTGAGAACCTTATGGCTGGTGTGTTTTGTTGGTGAATCAATCAGAGAATTTCATTTGAATCTATTTCAGAATTTAGTAAGTATGTCTAATATATTTTAGAAATTACTTCGAGGCTTAAGGAATAATGATTGGTGGATTTATGGAATTTTGGTTCTTAGGGTCATTAACCATCATAAGAAAATCAACAGAAAGAAAAAAACTAGTGTTTCTGAATAAAAATGAATGTGGTGGGTTGGATTCATATTGATATCATCATATTGATCATGAAAATTGTGGTTAAGGACCATCTAGTGAATTTAAAGAAACTTTAGTGTGTGTAGGTTTTATTGGTCACAAGATACTCATTTTTTTGGCTCAGAACCAGGAACGAGATTCGAGTATTGACTCTTAAACCATGCTTTGCATTGGATCGAGTGTGATGTAACTAAACCACATCAAGCATGTCATTGGACTATAATAATATTTTTTTTATATGTAAATTCATGTGGGGGAGATAACTTTTATGCTTCCGGATGAATTGGTTGTATATATAGTGGTGTTTCGAGTCATACATGTGCGGTGATCATGGTCTTAATGTTGGAGGATAGCAGGCTTTAGGAACATCTTTTGGTGTTCATGACTGGTGTTGCACTAGAAGAGAAGGATAGTAATTCAGGAATTATCATGACCTCAGGGTGATAATTTATCACTTTAGGATATAATATATATAACTCCTTGTGGATGATGATTTAGGTAGATTCAGAGATGCGATTCACATACTACCATAAATTAACGAGTATCAAAAGAGCTAAGGTGGGGGGATTGTAATGACCCATGTTGTTATGGGTTATGAATTTTGGAGGATATCTGAACCATTTATTTAATGGATGTATCATTCTTAGAACCAAGTGTTGAAACTAGATTGTTTTTATTCAGACATTCGAAATAGGTGGTTTTTACACTTGGAATAAAGTTCTATGGGAGACTTATAGCCAGATTTTTCAGTATAGGAGGCTCATTGGATTGATGGTGGGGTGGTAAGTAGGACTAATATCTAGAAAGAGTCTATAAATAGATGATATGGTTTCATATTATATCTAGTTTCCCATCGGTTAGCTAGTGGACCCTAACCGACTAGTCAGTGGACACATTGGGCACTATTCATGTAAGTTACTTTTAGTTTTTTTGGTCGCTAATCCCCCTTGTGATTTACCTCACTTTCTTGAATTTTTAGGGACATTAGATCATTAACCTATCTTATCCTGCCACTGTGAGTTCCCCTTGATTCTAGATAGATCTAGGTGATATTTGTTGGTCAATCTGGGAAATATCCTTCATTATTCATCAATATTATCCTCATTCCTTATTATGTGGTGGTATATCATTATGTCATTAATCATGGATGATTCCTCTTGTAAATTATTATACCTTGTATTCCTTGAATGTCTTAATTATTTTTGAATCATCTTCCTCTTGATCATATTGGTCGTATATTGATCTCTAGCATGATTTCGTTTTGATAATTGGATGAAAATTACATTGGTTCGTGCTTTAATTGTCCAAGAGGGATGGGGCTTTAGATCAGTATGGATATTGGATGTTTGAGGATGATGAAATAATTCCATTATTGGGAATTTAATTGAAGGTATGTTCCATGATAATCTATTCCATAGTTTTTGGTTTAGTATATTTGAAATGTATTTAGAATTATGGAATTAAACTGGGACCTTTACATTCCTTTGAATCAAGAATGTGTTGGGAGTGTTCGAACTTCGTTAGAAGACATTGTGGCTATGGAACATTTCTTGGTTGATTTATTCTGAAATTTACAATCCAATTATATTAAATTTTCATTTTTCTTATTTCAATGTGATGTGTATTTTTCCTATAATAATGTTGGATGGGTGTTATGAACCGTCCTGGTGGTTGGCTATGGTTCTGGCTAGGTGGTGATACCTGGAATGTCCTTCATAAATAATGATTACATTTAGTTTTAAATTACTTATAATCATTTAATTAATTAATATTTTGTTGTAATTAATTAAATAATAATGCTCGTGCATGAGTAAGGACCTTGTGGTGATCGATATAGTCTGAATGTACTTGGACGACTCGAAAAAAGTAGTTATCTTTTCTTTGATGAAAGTTGGATCCATGTACTCTACCCTATGGTATTATGCATGGTTTATTTTCATGTGATATGAGGTTTTCCTCTCTAGAAGAATGGGTTTTCATTCATAATATGTTTAAAATAACAATCATTGCTTAACTATTTAATGATCCTTAAGTATTAACTAATTAAAGGAACCATGCCAAATATAACTAAACAAAGTTACAAGGGCCACTATGGATTCTTTTGTAATGTATTTATGTTATCTTCCAATGGTATACACTTGATAACAAATGATCCCCATTATCATGGACTAATTTTCATATGTAATCTATGAAAATTTCAATGGATTACTACCAGATAGAGAATTGGAATTGATGAATGATCTCTTACTAGGGACTAGTCCAATTTCAATTCAATATTACAGTATGGAACCAATAAAATAAATGTAATTTAAGGTTCATTTCAAATATTTGGAAATAAAAGGATTCATTCGACCTAGTACGTCTCCATGGTAAACACTAGTTCTTTTTGTAAAGAAGTGTATGGAAATTTATGTATTTTTGTAGATTATTGTATTATAAAATAGGTTATGATAAATAATCCATATCCAATTCCACAATTTGAATATCTTTCTGATAAATTCAGGGTATCCAAATGGTTCACTAAGATTTATTTTTGATTAGGGTATCACCAACATCAAGTTCGAAAGGATGATATTCCGATAAGAGATTTCCAAAGTTGATAAAGTTGCTATGAATTGTAGTTATTCCCTTTAGTATTATTAATTATCTGGTATAGTTTTTGTAATTGATGAATTAGATAATTTATAAGTATCTTGACTCCTTATTGGTGGAATTCATCAATGAAATTTTGGTGTATTCTTGGACTAAGACTGACAATGAACAACACATGGGTATAGTGTTCGGTATATTGTCAGACCATAACCATTATTCTAAGGTTTAAAAGTGTGATTTATGTATATAAAAGTTTCATTTACTTGAACACATAATTTTTTAAAGTAGAGTATTGCTAGATCATGAAAAGGTGGAAGTTTTTATCTCTTGGAAACCAGAAAATAATGTCTTTAAGATATGTAGTTTCACAAGCTTAGTATGGTATTTACAACACATTATTCATGAAATTTTATGCATTTACTCTCCAATAAAATATTTTATGAATAAATGAATTCTATTCTAATGGATCTATTAGTTCCATAAATATTTTAAATAGATTAAGGTTTTTCTTACATCATCACTAATCCTCACATTTATGGAGTCATGACAAGGCTATGTAGTCTATTATGATGCATCTAAATCCGGTTTGGGATGTTTTCACATGTATAGAGATAATGTGGTAGCTTATGGGTGAGGAAAATTATGGTAACATGAGAATAATTTCCAAATTCTTGATTTGGATTTATCTATTATAGTCCATTACTAGAAAATTTGGCATCATTATCTATTTGGTGAGAAGTTCACATTGTTTGCATATCATAAAATCTTGAAACACATCTTCTCAAAATGATATTTGAATCTAAGGTAATGAATATGGATTAAATAACTTCATATGATTGAATTTTACTTGATATATTCACAAAGTAATGAAAATTTAGTGGTTGGTGCATTGAGTAGGAAGTTATACTATCAGTTTTCTAAAGAGGCTATAGATCAGTGGTAGCTGATGATCATCATAACTAATATGAATCTAGATTTTTTTTGAGTAAGGTGATGTGTGTTTTTCTTTCTAGTTTCTCCTATTATATATTTGATTGAGCGAGTTAAATATTCTCAGACATATGATTCCAAAACTCTAACCATGATGATAAAACTCAATATTGGGGAGACCATTAAGGGATGGACACTATATGGGAGATATGTGTTGCATTATGGAGATTAGATTATGGTTCCTATAACTTTTCAGGAATAGAACCTTTCTTACCACCACCACTCAAGATGGTTTATTCATCATGGTATTCATAAAATATATAAATCTATGAGAGAAATGTTCAAGTGGGATGGCACGAAGAAAAGGGTTTCAAAGTATGTCTTGAGATGCCTCACTTGGTAGTAGGTCAAGGCAGAACACCAATGACTAACTAGTATGTTTCAATCATTACCTATAACCATATTTAAATAAGACAACATAACTATGGATTTTTTCATAGGTCTACCAATAATGGTTTATAAATATGATTATATATTAGTTATTGTGGATCATATCATGAATTGAGACCACTTCATCCATATCGATGAATCGAATATGGTGGGAGACTAGGAACAAATATACATTTAAGACATTGTAAAGTTTCATTCTATGCCATATTCAATTGTGTTTAACTGAGACCCCAGGTTTACATCATGATTTTAGACGGCCATACTGAAACCCCTTAGAACCTAGTTGTCCATAAGAATATATCATCATTCTCAAACAGATAGAAATTCTGAATGAATGATCCAAACTTCAGAAGACATTCTTAGTAATTTTGTTATATATGTTAGAGTATCTTAGAAGGATCAAATATAATTATTGGAATTATCATGTAATAAAAATTATGATGACTTAATATATATGGATCCATTAAAATCATTGTATGGTTTTCCTTATAGTTCAACATTTTATTAGGTGGAAATGGGCGATACTTCACACGTCAAACCTAGCCTTGTGCATGAGATGAAAAAAAGATTCAAATTATAAAGAAGAGGATGAAAATAGCATAGATACATTATAAATACTATGAAGATTGTTTTCATAGACCGTTAGAATTTAATGTGTGTGATCATGTTTTCTTGAGAGTATCTCTGAGTCTAGGGTATTGTCATTTAAAAAAACAAGGTAAACTATCTCCCTTTTACATTAGACCTATTGAGACACTAGAATGAATTGGTGATGTGGATTATTATATGGACTTACTACCAAGATCTAGATCTATGAACAATGTATTTCATGTATCTCAATTAAATAATTACCATCCTAATCCTGGATAAGTTATTCAATGGGAGCATATTGATCTTGAACAAGATTCTACTTTGATTCACATGCCAATAAAAATTTTGGATAGAGATAAGATGTTGTTTCATGGAAAAATAATTAATTTGGTATTAGTATTATGGCATCATAGTTATATTTAGGAGGAAACTTTCAAACATGAGAAGGAAATGTTGGAATAGTGTCTTGATCTCTTCCAAAGAAATTTCAATCTTCAAATTTATAGGGATAGAAAGACCAATGGCGCAGATAATGTAACACCTTTTTTAGGTCCATTACACATTTATTTTGTATTTTTATGTTATATAAAACTTGGGTTCAGTTTTGGTAGTTTTTGGATGGTTTTGTGGGGTTTTGGAAGAATTTTTGGAGGTGTACGGTTTCATTACAGTTAAAGGGAATAGTGAAACTTCTCTAGGAAACCATATAAGAGGTTATAGTAGGTGTAAGGTTTGTACTGATTGTGAACATTCTAGGAGAAACCATGTGATTTGATACAATGGTTGAATCATGTTTGGCACACTATTTTTCAAATCATGTGAACCAACCATGCAAGGGGATGATTAGAGATAGAAGCATCTCATGGTTGGCACATGGTTTTCCAAACCATGCAGCACAACCATGCATCTCTTTGGGTGATGTCAATTAGCATGCTCATATTTAGCATATATTTTGGTAAACCATGTGTCCTAATCATAAAACATGCATTAAATTCTACAAAAATTAGATTTTAACTTGGATTTTACCCCTGAACCTCTTTTTTCTATTCTCCTAGGCTCTCAAACTCCTCTAATTTCTTAAGCACTAATAGTGATTCCTTTTGATTCAGAAGAAAAATTTGATGGATCAATGTTATTTAGATATCTATAATCAATGATAAGTCTTGTTTTCTCTCTCTATATTTATATCTTCTCACATACTCTCACATAGAACATTATATCTAATCCATTTTTGATAGATATATGGTCTATGATGTGTTTTAATGAGATATTTATTGAATCTATTGAAGGAAAGATGTTGTGATACTGGATCTCGTAGTGTCATTCAACATTTTCACCACCCATCGATAGGTAGGTGGATTATCTATCTTATACACTTGTTCTATAACTAGAAGGATTAGTATTATTTGAATGTTTTCTTGGATTTTAGAAGGAAACATTGAATTATTTGTTAAAGTAAACCATTTTGGTTTGTATTTTGGAAACATGGGAATTGGGATAGATTTTAAAAAACATATTGTTTTATAATTCAAAATTATGGTTTTGGTTTAATACAAGAAATATGTTTGATGAAATGTTTTATATAAAATAGTTTGATATGAGAACTTTTCATGCATTGTTGGAGTGTGTTCATGTTTCATATGGGGCCTGGTTTATATAGACTTACTACTTAGTCCCTGGAAACACAAGGGATTATCACCTTATAAGGGCTTAGAGAAGGAAGGATCGCCACTCATGAGTATCAAGATTTTCATTCTATATTCATGTGTGTGCGAGTATGGAATGTTGATGGGTATGCCAAGCAGAAAGCAAGAATGGCCAAATTGATTGGGTTAATTTTTTTTAAATTGTTTTATTATGGTAAACTATTTTTATATTCCTCTATTTATTATAGATTTTATTTTTCAACTATGAGATAATGTGTTCTTGTCTCAGTGGCATGAATTGGGCAGTCTATTGGGAAAATATTAATGGGTATGATTACTCAGGATTTCATAGGAACTTTTGTGAATATAAAAATTGTATTCCTCATGACATAGGTAAAGGAAAGGTATCATATTTATCTAGTGGTTCATCAGTATTTTACTTACTCAAATTAGTTTTTAGAGATTTCTGGTCAATCTTAGTGTGATAGGTGTGATACCATATCAGTGTTTCTTTATTAGGTTGTCTTTTTAGTTTTAGTTGGATGTCATGTTTTACTTTATCATTAATACTCTAATATTTTTGTTTTATTTGTTTTCATTTGAGTTTTATTATTTATATTCATAAATCATATAGTGGTTTTGGTTGTTTATATTTTTTATTAATAGGTTGTTTTTTAAGGGAAATACCCCCGATGTTTAGGTAAGTCCTTGGAATTTATTGTTACATGATCTATCTTCTGTAGGTTGAGCCATATAGACTATATTCCCCAAGAGGTATGTGTGATATGACTGGTCAACATGTTCATGGGGTATCCATTTAGGGGGTTGTTTCAAATTTGTTTCAGGGTATACCTTATAGGGGAGATGTGGAAATCATGGTTGGTTGAAATTATTTCTAGCATGGAGCTGAAGTAGGTACGGTTGAGTTTTGTGACGACTTATTCCTAGTGTGACTGCTTGACATATGGGTGTTACTTATTACTTGTGCTTTGGTGATTATATTTTATGATTGTGTAATTTATGTATTTCATGTTTAAATTCTATTGATCTTGTCACATGCATGTACACTTAATTTTCAAGTTCGGTACTTCACCATGTTGGTGGCTCCCTATTGAGTCATGCACTCACCCCACTTTGGTGTCCAAGAAACTTGGGTACCTGAGTAGCCATCCCTTATTACAAGTATAGTTTGGTATGAGGCTTGAGTTTATAATTCAGTGGGATATCCAACTACGACTCTAGATACTAGGAGGAGTTAAGGGTTAGAGTTGGATTTATAGACAATTGTACTTTTTTTCTTTTTCATTTTTTGTATATATAGTCAACCCAGTGAATGATCAGTGTCATTATATTCAGTTATGACTGTAGATACTATTTTTTACACATTCATTCATCACATGTGATATGATTACAAGTTTCCACATACTCTAATTATATATTTTTACATTTTTGGTTATTTACCTATGATTGCGCACTCTGATTGAGGGTAAATTCTCCCCATGATCCAATTTAAACCCTCACTACTAGTCAGAAACCTCTTATGTATAGGGAGGTGCACCTTAGAACATATGGAACTAAGTCTTAGATGTGATGATTTGGTTCAGGGTGTTACATTAGGCACACCATGAGTAATATTATGTTAATAAATAATATAAGAAACTATTTTATCTTCTCTTCTTACATGAAAGTTGATATCTCATGCCCTTTAATGGGAATGGAACTTCCTAATTAATTCCATGGCCATGACGTTATATTAGTAAATTCATTTCCATAAATTTAATGAAAGAAAAATCAATCATATAGGTTGATGGAACCATCATACAGCCTATTTTATTAGAGATATCATGATAAAGGGATAGTATTACATAGTGTGCATTCATATGTGGTTATTTTCATTGTGATGTTTAACTTATTTTTTTATGGGTGCCTTGACATATTACTAGATGTTGACCTTAGGATTTATAAAATACTTCTTAATGCCACTAAAAATGGTCTTATAGGGTCTCCAACTTTGTGCATTCATAACCTCAATTGAATTATATATGAAGTTGACATGTTGAATAAATATTATTATCATATGTGGTTTAATAATTATTCTGGTTGAGTTGATCACAACTATTCAGTCACCAGTTTTTCAAAATAATATATATGGTTTAAATATTTTAAAAATATTTATTCACTATTTTAGTGAATATAATATTTATTTTTTTATTGGTAAATAATTATAGGTTAATTATTTATTTAAAAAGTCATTATTCAATATCCATTAAATATTTAGGGTGGTTGACATACCGAGTTTAACGGTCTGGTAAGAAATGATATATTTAATATTATTTGAATAAATATTAATTTTTTATTAAATTTAAAAATAATTATTTATTTGTGAGTTTAGCACATGTCAAGTAAATATTATTTTTATTATTATCATTTAGACATAGAAATTTTGAGGGATAAAGATAATAATAAGGGTCCATGTGCAATTATTCATTCTCTGACCCAATCTCTATATAAACCTGATTATATCATTCTCAACCCTAATGAGTGTTGTTCATAATGAATTCTAGAGATAATATTCCCAATCCCTAGAGAGATCTTATCTTAGATTGCTCTAAAGAATAAAGAGAGATCCTCCTCCTCCACCCTCTCAATCCTAGAGAGAAAAAAATAGTTCTTCCAAATTAAAGTGATTTTTGTGGCCATAAATGATGAACAATGCAAGAATTAGAGTCTTTCAAACTAGAAATCGTTAATTTATACAACCACATAATGAGGTTCTCAGAGAATTTGTGGATCACTACTAGAGGGATTCAACCCTATAATCCTCTTTCTACAGTGATGGTGAACTAATAAGTGGTCAAATGATTCATCAATGAAGATATAATTTCAACAAAAGGTAATTCTTAATCTATATAAATTAATTATGAATTATATACGATGATTCTCTCACTTAGTTTTGTTGTTATTTTTCAAACATATTCAGGTATAATTCATTGGTCATTACATTTTTATTCATGTAAATTGTGGATTATTTATTGAAACCAAACAAAAGATGAGTTAGAAAAGACCCAATAGGTGATTCTACTACATTTGAAAACATCAAGTGGTTTTAGAGTGTTAAAATATTAATTTATAATTATCTATAAATCATTGATCGATAATATGAATTTTTTCCTTATAGTAAATTCACACTTAGTGCATTAATATACATCGTGTGTTGACTGATCTAGGTTTGAAAATGGCTTGCGGGACAACATATCACATAACTCTTGTACACTGCGTTTAGTCCACACATTTTCACAGTGGAAAATGCATAGTCAAATATGCACTATGTATTTATTACACAACGAGTATGGCCGATAGCTAGGCAATATGGTAATTAATTCACATGATGTAGTGGTAATGTAATTAATACACACATAGTGTATTTGATACAAATGATGTGGTTGTTATTTAATTAATTCGCATTAATTGTAATGCACATGGTTTGAAATTAATTCACATATAATGTTTAATTAATTCACTCATTATGTTCAATTAATTTGAATGAAATGTATTTAATTAATCCAAAAGTGGTATATTTAATTCACATGTGTAGCAATTAATTAATTCTCACATGGTGTAATTAATTCACATTCAATGTTTTGTTAATATACATGTGAAGGTTTTAATACATGAGGTGTAATTAATTTATTAATGAGATGAACACATCGGTCTGGGATATACATGAATAAATTAATCTACACTGAAAGAAAATTAATTGTGATATTAAATCAGGATACACGCTATCTATAAATGGTTTAAAAAATATTAAATTACCAATTAATTCAGTATTAAATTTAGAACTACTCTATTTATTTCCTCCAAGTATTCACTTCTTTACTTATTTAATTAATATAAAATTAATTTATATAATTTATTTAAAATTATGGATGATGGAATTTCCAAGACTGTTTGTATAATATAAAATGAATGAATGAATTAATTAATTAGATACTTAATTGGGTTAATTTGAGGTGATCTTATATTAATTAAAATTTTAATTGAATTGACTGAAAAATAATGTGAAAATGTATATTTATTTCATGTATGTTGATGATCATGGGTTTAGACTGTCCTATGTATGTTATCGGTTAATTTTAATTTATTATTATTTCATGTTTTTTATAATAATTTATTAAATTAAATTTATTCCCATCATGTCATCCCCTTATCTTAATTATATAAGGGAATACATACACATAGTTTCTTTTATGTAAACCCCTTAACCAATCTATTTGTTCCCCTCGCCTGCATGCGAGTAAATAATATGTAATGAATGGATCTCCTAGGAGAGTGAAGGGGGTTCTTGTTCAAAGATGAGAAACAACCAATCCAAGAGATGCATAGGTGGATAGATGGAATGCTAGTATGAAAAAAGTTATAGTTAACATGTTATTCCCCTAGGGTTGAGGGAAAGTTTATCATCCACAGGATAAAATAGCAATTAGAAAAACTCATGATCATGCCACTTTTAATATTTCATTTCTATCAAGTTTCATTGTTAAATTCTCTATAGATTCTTGGTCATGATTATATTTATTAATGTATTAAAAATCCAAAAATATGTAATTAAAATAAAATCATATTAAGAATAAAAATTTATCCATATATCATTAATTACATGAAAAATACACATAATATTAATAAACATGTAATAAAGATAAAAATGGAAAAATTACACATATAAAAAAAATCCATAAAATCAATATATTATGTTGTTATATAATTACACTAATTGGTTTGAAATAGAACCCTAGTTAAATGTTCTTGACCAACCACTATTTAATTACTTTCAATCCTTCGGGAATTTCTAACCTGAGATTTGTTTTTACTTAAACTAGTTCACATTAATGGTTAATATCCTCTATGAGACTTAGTGAAACTAATATAAAACTATTTATGAAATCCAAGTCTTATATTTCATGATTGGGGAGTCCATTATATGGATCTAGGAGCTGTGAGTTAATGCAATGGGAAAGTTATGCCTATGTAAATATCTTTTAATAGCTTGTCAGGCCTCTGATTGAGTTATGAGAAGGGGTATATGGATCCTTATCACTAGAATATCTTCACAATAAGATATTATAAATACAATGGTAAGTGATATTAGGTTTTCTAGATAATAGTGGGATAATAATAAAAAAATTTAAAACCCTAATATTTTAAAAGAATAACATTAGGTGTGATGTCATATTCAACAAAAAACGTCGAACTTAAACAACCCATCAAATATATGAACATTATAACATGTATATTAAATTATAATTTATGAATAGTATTAAATAATTTATTAAATATATATAAATTTCCTACTCAATATATATTATTGAAAAAATTCAATGAAAAAATGCAATAAATTTTTAGTAAAGTAATTTTATTCTTCAAAAACATGTTTTTTTAAAAAACATTTTTTATTTATTTTTGTAAGAAAATATTAAAACTAATTTTTATAAAATTTTTGAAAATTTATTTTGTAACATTAATTTAATTTTTTAATTTATAATATCAAAATTTACTTATGGTGAAAATTTGGTATTTTTAGGGAAATATTGATTTTTCAGTGAGTAGAAAAAATACCGATTTTTGTAAAACTATCAATTCCTTTCAACAAATTAATTAATTTAAAAGTTCCATAATGTTTTTAATATGATTTAAAGTAAAATAGGTATTATATTTTTATACTTAATCAACTTAATTACATTTTAATCATCTTTATATTATATTTTAGTACAAGTTTATTTTTGGGTTTAAAAAGGGGTTTTTTTTCTTCTGAAAAATATTTTAAAGATCATAATGTTTATCCATTTTAAATAATTAAAAAACCCTAATTAGTAATTATTTAAATAAAATTTATAAATTATATATCAATAATAATTAATTATAATTCATATATTGATTATTACTGGTCATATAGTTAATATAAAATCATTTTTTTCTTGAAAAATACACTTCTTAAAAAACTGATTTTTCATCCTGTCTGTGGGTTTGATTTTAAATTAATTTTTTTCACTTATGTGAATTTTATTTTAAAAAATTATTCCATATTTTTAATCATAATAATTTATATTATATGAAATGTTTAACTTAATTTTTTATAATAATGAATAGTGAAAGTAGTAAAAATTAATTATCGTGGTTAAGGTAAAAATGTGTTTAGCGGGGGTTAAACTAAACAATTAAAGTAAAAATGAACTATAAACATGTATAAAATATATTATATGTCAACATTTCGACTTTATAATTCCTAATTCTTGATAATGGTCAATGTTTTAGACTTTTTCATTTGAAACATGCGATTATACATTTTTCTTTTAAAAAATTACAAGTGTGTCACTCACCTCACTTATTAATGGTCACCCATCTCATATCCTATTAACCCCTTAAAATCTATTTGTATCATCTAATAACTACCCAAATTTATTACTTAATTCCCTAACCAAATCCATATCCCTTGGTTTTATCATAAATCTCTCCTAATAATCATTTTGGTACTCACCTAAGGAGGTTGTCCGAAGAAGAAGTATCGTGCTTAACCAATTGTTTTTATTTTATTTATTCTTACAAATACTTAAAATATAATTAAATTCTAATGATATAATAACAAAATTATATCCAATATACTTATATTTTATTATATTAATGTAATAACAAAAATCCATCACCTCTACCATCAAATTGGATATGAAATCATCATTCATGTGTACGATGGAATACTGCCTCACGAACCGATGTCATTCATTTTCTATCATCACATCTCATGGATTATTAAAATTATGTATTTAAAGTATATATATGAAATTTATATCATATTTTTACTTACTTAGTTATGATATCACCTATACATTCTTAATTTCCATTCGGTGGGGGATACGATAGCGTTGTTCATTTGTATGGCGGACTACCGCCTTACAAACTAATGTGATTTATTTTTCACTAATGATTTACATGGAAGGTACTAAGGATAAATTTCATGAATTTATTTTATATTTATGAAATAATTATTATATGCAAGAAATCATTATCATCCTGAAAATATAATATATCATTTTCTTTCTTACAATGAAAAATGACAACGTCGTTCATGTGTACATGTGGACTACCATCTCCACGAAGCGATGTGACTCTTTTTTCAACACTAAATCAAACAGATGATGTATATAATTAAATTAAATTTTTTTATTAGTATAATTATAAATATATATAATAATAAATACATTCTTTCCATAATGATCATTGAAAAATTGAAACATTACTCATGTGTACGTATGACCGACTGTCTTCATGATCGTATCATAGTTTATTTTTCATAATGATATTTAATGATTGGTTTTAAAATTATAATTTATGATTAAATAATATAATTATTTCATGATTATTATTCTATATATATTGAAATAATTTCCAATTTTACCATGTTCAATACACCAAATTCGTTTTGAAGTAATGAACCAAACATTATTAAAATATCTGATGTGGACTTAACTGATAAAGTATTTAAATATGTCATTAAAATTAAAAATAATAATTATTTATGTATAAGTTATTAAACCTAGAAAATTTTATTAAGAAATAAAATAATTTATATAATCTTATTATACACATGGTAAAGGACACACATGGAAAGTCTCGACTAGAGGTAAAGGTTTCTTATCTCAGTTTTTATTTCCCCAAGACATATACCATATTAACCAAAAAAAAATTATTTTGTTGTTTATATAAAAAAAATGAATTTATTTTATGTTCATTTTTGTGAAAATTATTGGAATTTATGAATCCATTTGATGTTCTCTCTTTCATGAGGTTTTGATCCATATATTACCAAGGAAGTAAGGGACCACATTTTAATTTCCCTTCACTGAGACATATTTTAATGTTATGAATCAAGTTTCTTTTATATAGTGTATATACAACCCTTTTTTACATTTAATATCATGAATCATAATTATTTAATATTATTTTATGTTTCAATTTTAATTATTTCATCCAAGGGTATTTTACTTGAAATTTATGAAGTGGTAAAGAATTTCATAACTCAATTAATTTTCATTGGGTTATATTGCTTCTTCATTTTATTTGATATTATAAGATTATGTATGTAATTACTTTTGATTATATTATGATTTATTTACAATTATTTTATTTCTATTTACATTTTATACACATAATCAATTCATTGATTATTTCTCACTTCAATGTTATTATCATTATAAGGGTTTCTCGTCACAAATTTTCTTCTTTGAGACATATGTTTTGTTAAACACCTATATTCATTTCTGAGGTGTATCTACTATGCCTTTTACATTTTATATCGTTAAAATAATTATTTTAATGATATTTAAAATATCATTTGAAGTTATTCATTCATGGGAATTATAATTGAACATTACCAAAGTGGAAAATGATTTATATTGAAATCTTCTTTTTAATCAGGATTGTTTATCCTTTAATTTCCATTAAAGGGAAAAATTTTATCATTGAATAATAAACCCATTTAATTTTTACTCCTCTATTTATTCATGAAATTATCAAGTAATAATACAATTTTCCTCTATTTAGTACTTAAAATTATTTAAGAAAATGTTTGTAAGAAAATATTACTTCATTTTTTTCTTCATTCGAAAATCCTTTTTCTTCAAAAAATATCTTTTCTAAAAATATTTTCAAAATAATTTTACTATGAATATTTAAATTCATTTTTACACATAAGTTTTTTTACAAAATGTTTTAAAATAAATATTTATATCATTTTATGAAAGAGTTAATTTTAGACATTTATCAAAAATGACAAAGTAATATTTGTTTTAACATAATAAACATGTATGGAATTTTCTACTGTCATGACCACTCAATGTTTTAAAGTTTAATTTTTTATGTCTCAAAGGTTATTTTAAAATAAAATGATTTATTTCACATTTTTAGATAGTTTTATATTTTAAATAAGTGTTTTCAAAATGGAAAGGGTATTTTCTTCATTAAATGTTCCAACTGTTATTTCGAAATCATTTTCTATATAAGATTCCATCCTTTTATATTACTCAAAATAAAATGGTTATTTTCCTTAAATATTTTTAAAGATACTTAAAGGTTATTTCCATTCATCAATTTAAACAAACCTAGTTGTTACTTATGCTCTAAGGGGAAAATTTTGTAATGATACCATATCATTCTTTCTTTGGAAGGATTAAGATTATTTCAAATAATTTTTCAAGGAACCCATTAATTTTCCATTGGTTAATTATGTTTCAAAGATATTTTCATGTAATGCATTTATTTTCCATGGGTTGATCAAGTATAAAAGAGATTATCATGGAACTTATTTTTATTCCATGGTTTAATAATGTTTTTAAAATAATAAATGTTTTTATATGAGTATATGATGAAATGAATGATCTATGTACATTATTAATGATAAATTTCATGGACATTGTTTATAATGACTATTGGTTCGGTTATAAATTAAGGATATGTGGTTACATTATTGACCATGGATGTGTGGTTCTCTGATAAACCATGGATGGGTGGTTCCATTATGAACCAAGGTTGGGTGGGTGTGTGATATACCTCCAATGCATTGGGTACTCCAAATATGAAATTTGACCATACTTATCATGACCCGTCCTAGTAGGGCCTATGCAGCAACTCCCCAAGCCCACCTCTAATAGTCCAGGGGCTGGTGACTAACACTGAGTAGACATATCACTAACATTGGAGTCATTTCCTATGTACCTATACACACACAACCATATCCAATCCCACAAAATGATGAGATGTAAAAACCACCAAGTAAACAATGTATACATACAACTCTATCCTAAATAACAGAGTATGATAGGAATGTAATGTATAGTGAAACTCATCCAAATATAAGGCCCCCCCAAAAAAATAATGTAACCAAAAGTCCAACCTACAAGCAAAGGTATTAGAACTATTTTATGTAGCCATAGAAACACACCTCAACATTCCTGGTCTCAAAAAGCATGGTTAGGTCCTGGTCCGCCTAGGAGTCTATCAAAAGGTTTCTCGTCTACAAAAGACATGATGCATGCGGGAAAATCCCATGTAGGGGTGAGTATAACAATACTCAATATGACACCTCGAAACCACCAATAAAAATAAAAAATGAAATTGCAGTCAGCACTGCACAAGTATATTTCTACAACATATATATGAATATCTAGATATACTCAAAATATGATTCATATTCTAGACGTAAGCCACAACTACCGCATACCAACACCAGAGATCCAACTCGAAAATTCTATGAAGCAAACATCTGGGAGAACACACTCCTGATTTCAATAGCACTGGCGACATTTATATGTGAAGTAATGTTTGTTAGAAACCATTATGATAGAGATATATTGAAATATCTAAAGAGATATATGATATAATAAATGATGATCACAACCAGATCCATGGGGTGATACCAAAAACTCAATCTGTATTGACCCGCTAGGTAGAGGATTGACACCCTATAATGTTGGTCACATCAATACCAAAGACTCTACCTAATGCACAAAGAATGAATAGAGGATCATACTCTGAGATTGTCAGGGGATTCCAAAAACTCTATCTAAGAAGTCTCACTGAAGGGATCATAGTTTTATGAGTAGGAAATGATTCTTACCCACCTTTAGGGAAATGATAAGGGAATAAACCCTAATGAAACTTGTCAAAGATATGGTGGACATCAAAGTCAAGGCATATAGAAAGGGGGTACATGACGTGTAATAGGGTCACACGCCGTGTCCCTTGACCCCGATTACTGACCATGTAAAACAGACCATGACTCTAGAACATGTTGCGTAGAATATGGATACACACTATGTATAAGAAATCACACATCATTTCCATCCATCTGGGGTCTAATCATGTGCTCTGGCTATGTTCCAATACATGATGTCAACCTATGTTCCTCTTTCCATGTACCAGTACATAGGGTAGTCCATGTACATGGTGCATGCCAAGTCATGTGGTGGGATACACGCCGTGTAGGAAACCCATGTTCTCCACCCAATGTATGTGTACCTCCCGAGATACACACCAAGATTCTGGGGAGAGTCTAATGTTGTGTGATAGGTGTCACTAGCCGTGTGATATTTATCTATCTCCAGAAACCCTAGTTGCTGCTTAGTGGGGACCACAAACTGTGTAACCCCGGTTTACACACTGTGTTCATTGGGTTTTTCCAAAAGTTGCATTATTCCTTTGTGTGCCTTGGTCGATGATGTGGATCTCGTTTTAGTGGCTCGATTGCCTCAAAAAATCATATCCATGGTCCTTTTATCACCCTAACACCGAATCAATTTTTTTCAGTCATTCAATTGTCTTTAAAAACTGTTTTGATCCATTCCAATGCAAACTAATCGAAGAACAATTTCTTTTGATTTAGTCAGATTCATTCGTCATCGTCAAAACTCCATTGGGTTGTCCTGATGTCATATCTCCAATTTCATATCTTTGTGCCAAGAAACAAAGATGCAATTATCATTCGTTCATAAATGCGACTAATAATAAAGAACATGTGTAGAAAACATGGGACATAAAAACACATGGAACAAATAAAAGGAACGATCCTTGACCATTTTTCATTCTGTCCTTGATTTGTTCCTGTAAGAATGATAAAAAAAATTAATTCTCAAATAATCAAACCTTGATAATCATGTAATTAAACCCATCCCGCAAGGAAAGATCGAACCACAGATCAACCTATTCATTGGTTTATCTGAGTTGGTCATTTAATTAAAGAATTTGGAAGGAAATCCAAAATAATTCATCCTACTTGTGAATTGGATTATTTGGTGTTGAAGATCATTTATCGCTGATGAGATCCGTCAAGAATGATCTTCGATCCAAGTCTCTATTGTCGTCGCTGGGAGAACTTTCCAATGTTTCTCTCCAAAGCCACTAGGGAATATCCAAGGTTATCAGCCTAACCCTGGATCCCTGCATACATTCTTACTTAAAAGAATATGCATTGCTGCATTTCTACATTTACAAAACAGAGAAATAAAAT
The DNA here is from genome assembly GCA_963277665.1 of Viscum album. Taxonomy (NCBI): domain Eukaryota; kingdom Viridiplantae; phylum Streptophyta; class Magnoliopsida; order Santalales; family Viscaceae; genus Viscum; species Viscum album. The sequence goes on from OY728146.1 coordinate 371,663,809, forward strand.
ATATCTTCAATTTATTTTATTTCTTAAAGAATTCCTAAAACTACTTTTCACAACTGACTTGCACCCGACAATGTTATGCCAAACCTAGGGTAAATTCGATACTCTAAATGAAATGGTTCTCTTAGATTTCAAATCTTGGGACCCGTTTAGAAGTTATTCCATTTTTTCAGGAAAATTGTGTGTGCGTTCTATATAAAATTTTAATATATTTTCAAACATTTATTTCTGTTTGTACTAGCCCTCATAATCACACACCATATTAGGGACTGGTCTTGAAATTATTCCATATAATATTTAAAAATAATACATGGAAAATAAAATACATTACATTCTCCCCACCTTGGGACTTTATGTCCTTAAAAATCCAAAACAAATGCTTTTAAAAAAGTTGAGGGTACTACGCATGAATCTGATCCTCCTACTCCCAAGTGCTCTCCTGAAGATTCTCATGTTTCCACTAGACATGCACCAAATTAATCGATCACCCCTAAAGGATCTTATCCTGAAGATCCTCAATATCAATTGATTAATTATAAAAAGTCACTCCATCATCAATATATAGCTCTTCCCAATCAATGACATGTGATGGGTCATGCACATACCTCCTATGTTGCTTAAAATGGAAGAAATCATGTACCAGATCCAATTATCAAGGTATATCTAAGAGGTATTCTACCTCTTCAACTATACATATTATCTAAAAATGGATGATAAACTTCATAGATAGTATGATTCCCCAGCCAAATCTCTGTAATCCATGTTGAGGTGAAACCAATAAGAACATGTGGTATCTTTCCTCAAACTATGAAGTCATTCATCTCCTATCAGCAAAAGACTTATAATGGACATGTGTAGTCTTTATCATCTCCTAGATGATCTTAACCTTCTCTGTAGTAGTTTCCACCAACTCCGGGCCCATGAGTATTGACTCTCCTCAGTCTGTCCTGTAAAGTGGTGACAGGTAGGGTCTCCTGTACAAGGCCTCAAATGGTATCATTCCAATGGTAGAATGTTAGTTTTTATTGTATAAAAACTCCACTAGTGGTATGTGATCCTCCCAACTATGGCCAAAGTCTAACATAAAATCTCACATCATGTTCTCCAAGACATGATTGGTCCGCTTCGTTTGGTTGTCCATCTGTGGGTTAAATGTTGTGATCAAGTGTAATCGGGTCCTAGAATCCTCCTATAATACCTTCCACAATCGACATGTAAAATGAGCATCATGATCTTAATCTATCATATATGGGAATCCATGTAGTCAAAATCTATCTTGAACATAGATTCATCCCAATATCTCTACTAAACCCTGCTCTCGAAAAGCTAGGAAGTGGGATTACTTGGTGAATCGTTCAATGATCACCCATATGGAATCATGTACCTTGGAAGTATGTAGTAAACCTTTCATGAAGTCTATTTATATCCCTTCCCACTTCCATTTCATCACCTCAAGGGATTGAGCTAACCATGCTAGAAACTAGTTCTCACCCTTCACTTGCTAACAAGTAGGGCATTAAGAAACAAACTTTGTAACTCCTTTATTCATCCTTGGCCATCAAAGCTGGAGTCGGAGGTCCTAATACATATTCTCCACACCTGGATGTACCTCCAAATTGGGGATATTAAACTCCATAAAAACATCATCCATCAACGTCATTGGTACTACTGTGCGTCCTCTAAAAAGAACGATGTGATCCATGCCTTTTTAATATCCATTAGAAGCATACCCTATGGACATATAAGCACGTAGAGTCTCATAATAATTATCCCCAATATGTGCCTCATTGAATCACTGTAAGGTTTTAGTGGTAAAAACTATTGACTGGAGGTAATATGATCCATCCCCAACTACAAAGGATAACTTTAATGAGGCTAACTACTCCAATGCCTCGTTCAGTAACTATGAACTAGATCTTCTACTAAGAGTATATACCACCATGTTCCCCTTACCATGAGTATAAATAATATCAAAGTCATAGTATTTGAGGAAATATAGTAATTTACTCTATCTCAAGTTTAGATCACTCTGAGAGAAGATATACTTGAGACTCTTGTGATCAGAGTAGACAATAAATCTTTCTCCCATAAGGCAATGTTGCCAAATATTCAATGCAAAGACCACTAATGATAACTCAAGATCATTTGTCACATAGTTCTTCTTTTGAGGTCTCAACTGGTGTGAAATATAGGAAAACACCACTTACCTCTGCATCAGGACACAACCAATCCCGGTTCCTGATGCTTTGCAAAACACTATGTACTTGACACCCTCTTCTAGAAATCTCAAGTTTGGAGTGCACATCAAACTCTGTATCAACTACTAAAAAGCATGTTGGCACTTCTTTTTCCACACAAAAGATTGCCACTTTAAATTAAAAGATATCATAAGTGATGATGTCCTAAATAAATTAGGTATGAATCTATGATAATATTCTACTAGCTCGAGGAAGCTCTTCACCTCCATCACGTTCTTAGGTGGCTCCCATGCTAACACTACCTCAACTTTGGACGGGTCCACTAACACTCCATCCACTGAGATAATATGTCCTAGAAATTGGATGACCTAAATTCATAACTAATACTTCAATAGTTTCATATAAAGATGGTTATCTCAAAGTATGTCCAAAACCATCCTTATGTGTCTCACATGATCCTACTCAAATAAAGAGTACACAAGGATATCATCGATGAAGACTACCAAAAACTAGTCTAAATAAGGCTGAACGATCATGTTCACGAGTCCCATAAACACTATTGGGGTGTTATTCACACCAAAGGTCATCACCAAGTACTCATAGTGACAATACCAATATCAGAAAGCTATCTTCGGTATATCCGTGTCCTGTACTCGCAACTGGTGATAGCCTGATCTGAGGTCATCCTTCGAGAACCAATGTGGCACTCTCAACTGATCAAAGACGTCATGATCCTTGGTAGTGTAAATTTTTCTTTATGATCACCTCGTTCAAGTTTTGATAGTCCACACACAACCTAAAGCTACTATATACTTTTTTTGGAAAAAAAACAAGGACCACCCTTGGGGAAACACTGGATCTCACGAATCCATTTCTTTGTGAGTCCTCTAACTACACCCACAACTCACAAATATCTAAGGGAGCTATATGATATGTTAGTTCAAATATCGATGTCATACCATGGTGTAAATCAATGTATATGTCTATCTCTTGATGGGGAGGTAATCCTAGAACATTTTTAGGAAATACTTCCTCATACTCTTCCACCACCGCTAGAAAATGGAATCTCATAACATCTACTACATTGAGGGGGAGACTATCCAACTAAATTGTAAATGGTTTCACCCTCCTATGAATAAGAACATCTTGTGTTGCATGGGTTTCCCTTTCATGGACAAAGGAAAACCTAATTCTATTATTACGGACACACTGCACCCTTCGCATAAAACATTATATTTAGGCATGAGATATAGATAACCAATCCATACCAAGAATGAATTTGTAAGTCCTCAACACTTCTACCAAGAGGATCCAACAAAACCACTCACCCCCAAGAGTTAGGTCACACTGTTGACACAAGTGTGTGATCCCTGTGTCTTCTCCAGTATGTGTCTCTAATCATAAGAGTCGATTCAATGGTTCAACCGAAATATCTAGGTATCGAACAAGATATATGGTGTGAAAGGAATGAATCAAATCTATGTCTATCAGTACTAAAACTATAGTAGAAAATACATATATTTTATCTCGAATCATTTCTAGATCCCCTATTTCATTTGGCTCGACCACATGTATATTTCCCCTCCCTTATCCTCCAGATCCCTGAGCTTGGCATGGACCCCCTAGGGGTGGTGGTGGTAATAATTCAAAACATCGACCACATCCTTCTGCTCTCCCAAATCATCATCAATGTTAGTAAAACTATGGATATTACTTATTCTGTCAATGTCTTTGCCTCAGTGGTCTGCCCATAGTCTCTCTTTCAGCATCACGATGGATTAGAAAATATTGAGTGAGATGTCCCTGCCATCACATCAATAGCACCACCTCTCCCTAAACTGACCAAACCCACCCTATAAGCCCTAAACTGTAGATCCTCTATCTTGGGACCTCCTCTTGAAATGTCTCCCATGTCCATGTTCCTAGGACTAACATAAGATCCCTATCACCGAGTTCTCTAATCCTTCTCATCCACTGATAACTATTACTGGCTATATCTGCTTAGCCAAGAAGCATTCATCCACCAAATCTTTCTCAAGCACCCCATTATAATTAAGAATGCATGGAGGTATAACACTAGATCATATGTCTCTGTACAGACTTTTCTTAAATGTTAGAGACCTAAAGTAATGATATCTATCCATATCTATCGAGTACCTAGAATGGTTGGTGAACCTCAATGAATATTAATCTATTTTTAGACTACCATAATAGAGATGAATATGCTCTTGTATATGCATAGATCTCAAAGTAACTGGTGAGAACTCCAATATAAAGAGATGCTAAATCTCTGTCCATGAAAGCATCACATTGTTGTGAGTATAGATAGAAAAACTCTGTTATCGCCCTGATGATCCATGTAGAAGGCTCGTTTCCATAACCACAATCTGGTCTACTAGTGTATGTACTAGGTAGAAAACTTGGGTCACCACCTCAATCTAGTCCTCAACCGCATTAGGGTCGGGATCTCCTCAAAATCTGAGGGGTATCTGTCTCAGAAACTTGTGGAGTGTGCTCAACCTACACTCCTCATATGCTGGTACTGGGGGTAGCATGTTCTTCTCAATAGGTGGAAGTATAACTATTTCACCACCTGGAGGTAACATATATGGAACTGGTCCATGTATTGAAGACTCTTCACTAAGGGGGTTATCCTTATGATCAAATAGCTGAATCCTTGAAGGTATGAATCGTTGAGGCATCCTGTGAGAATACATGATGCACTATGGCCAAATTATATTTGGATATCTAACTCAATAAGGACATAGAAACAAAAACTCATTCCTATATGATGCATGTAACATTATTTTCCTTGCAACCAGTGTTCTTGTGTACCAAGTTGAGAAGAAAGTTATCATAGCCCTAGTATATAGATACGTTGGTCGCCCGCACTAACACTGAACTCCCTAGCCTAAAAGATGAACTCAAAACACTTAACACTATTTACCCAAACCAATCTAATAGACACCTTATCCTAAAGTAGAACTGACTATCTCTGATACCACTTTGTCATGACCCACACTAGTGGGGCCTATAACTTGACTCCCTAAGCCCTCCTTCAATAGGTCAAGGGCGGGTGACTGGCACCGAGTAGGAATATCCCTAACATGGGAGGAATTTACTATTTATTGTATTCACACACCTATATCAAAGCCCAAAAAATTCTGAAATTTAAAAACCACTATGTAAATAAAGCATACATACCAATATATCCCAACCAACAAAGTATGACAGGAAAGTAAAGTAAAGTGAAACTAGGCCACATACTAGCCCCCAAAAGAAGTCTATAACAACAAGTCTAACCAATAATCAAAGGTACTGGGACTACTATATGTATCCATAGGAACACTCCTCATCCTGCCTAATCTCACAAAGCACTATATGGTCCTGGTCTATATAGGAATCTGTCAAAAGGTTTCTCATCTTCACAAGATATGACACATGAGGGAAAATCCCGTGCAGGGGTGAGTATGTCAATACTTAGTAGAATGACTAGAAACTAAATATAAATATATAAAATGAAATTAAAATAATATATACACCAGTATAAATCTACATCACATATATGAATATCAATATATACTAAAACCAAGATGCACAGTCTAGAGGTAAGTCATAACTATCGCATACCAACACTAGGGATCCTTCTCAATGATTCAACAAAGCACTCATTTGAAAAAACACACTCCTGAGTCCAATTGCATAGGAGACGTCCATCAATGATGCACTATTTTTCAAGAATTTTCATGAGAGAGATATGATACAATAGATAAGGATCACAACCAAAGCGATGGGGTGATACCAACAACTCAATATAGATTATCCCGCTAAGTAGAGGATTGAAGCCCTATAAAGTTTTTCATTTCAATATAGAAGACTCTACCAAGGTCATGAATAATGAATAGAAGATCCTGGTTTGGGCCTCTAGGGGGATTCCAACAAATCTTTCTAGTAAGTCCTGCTGAAGGGATCGTAGTCCTATGAGTAGGAAATGTTTCATACCAACCTTTAGGGAAACGATAATGGAATAAACCCTAACAAAACTTTTCCAAGATATGGAGGACAAGAAATTAAATCCATGTATAAATGGACGACATGTAGTAGGGTCACAAACCGTGTCCCTTGACCCCAGGTACTTCCCGTGTACGATGGCCCATTTCGCTAGAACATGTTGTGTAGAAGAAGGGTACACGTTGTTTATAAGGAATCACATAATGTGTACTTCCATATAGGGTATTCCCATGTGCTCTAGTCATTTTTTAGTGTATGGTGTCAACCTATGTGCCTCTTACCATGTACCAATACATGGGGTAGTCCATTTACTTGGTCCAAGACAAGTCATGTAGTGGGGTACACATCGTGGGAAACCCGTGTACTCTACCCCGTGTCCATGTACCTCATGAGATAAACACTGAGTCTCTGGGTAGATTCTACATGCTGCATCATAGGGGTCACACACTGTGTGATATTTATCTATATCCCAAAACACCATCCTCTTCTCAATGGGGACCACACACTGTTTAACCATGGGTTACACAGTATGTTCATCACGTTTTTCCATAAAGTCACATTCCTCCATTATGTGCCTCGTTCGATTATATGGATCTTGTTCTGTTGGTCCATTCACCTTAAAACTTTAGATCTAGGGTCATTTAACCACCCTTACACTAAATCGAGGTGTTTCCGAACCTTAATCGTCTTAGAAAACCATTTCAATCCATTCTAATGAAAACCTCTCAAAGAACATTTTCTTCTTATTCGGTCTGATTCGTCCATCAACATCACTCCTCTATTGGGTCGTCCTGATGTTGGTCTCCAATTTCGTATCTTTATGCCAGGAAACAAAGGCGCAATAATCATTCGTTCATAAATGTGATGCATAATGAAGAACATGCGTAGAAAATAGGGGAGATAAAAACACAAGGAACAAATCCAAGGAATGAACATTGACCGTTGTTCGTTCCAAACTTGATCTATTCCCATATGAATGATCATAAAATCAAATCAAATAAATTATCAAATAATCAAACCCCGATAATCCAACAATTCCCATCCCGTAAGGAATGATTGAACAATGGATCAACCTGTTCATGTGTTGGTCCACATTCACAGTTGAATTCCAGAATGGGGAAGGAAAATCCAAAATAATGCATCCTAAATAGGAATTTGATAATTCTATATTGAAGATTGATTTCTACTAGTGATATCCATCAAGAATAATCTGCGATCCAAGTCTCTGTCATCATCACTGAGAAAATTCTCTAGGGTTTCTCTTAGGAGCCTCTAGGAAATTTCCAAGGTTAGAAACCTGACCTTAGATCCCTTCCTAAAGGATAACTTAAAATAATAAGTATCACTATGATTTTGGGTTAATAAAATAGAGATATAAAATAAATTTGTAATTTCTTTTATTTCTTTAAAAATTCCCAAAACTACTTTTCACAGATGACCCACGTTAGATGATGTTAGACCATGCCTATGATAAAGTCGCTGCTCTAAACACAACAGTTCCCTCAGATTTCTAATTTTTCCACCCATCTAGAAGTTATTTCACATTTTCAGTAAAACTAAGAGTGCATGCTATATAATATTTTAATATATTTTCAAACATTTATTCCAAGAACATCAGGCCTCATAATCTCACATCGTCTCAGTTCCTGGTCTCAAAATTAATCCATATAATATTTATAAATAATACATAGAAAATTTGGAACATTACAATAATGTTTATTACATTTGTAAGAGTGATATGAAGATAACGTTCCAAGATAACAATACATTTTATTTATGCTCGATATGGGTATTAAACATTTCCTTTGATCAATATTTCCATCACATGGACCATGATTATTAATTTTCATGAATCATTACTTTTTTAGAGATTTATGACTTTCCACATATTTATTGACCAAGGTTTTATGGCTATTAATTCTCTTATTTTATTCTCATGCACTTTGATGTTGTCATCATACCCATTTTATCATCTTATTATCACTGATGAAATTTAATTTTTATGGCTTATGTTTACCCTTACTGATTATTTGAGCTCTCCCTTCTTATGTTTCCTTTTCTCCAGGTTATCAAGAATGATTTTGAATTAATTATTTCTATAAGGGTTTCATATGGATGATTATTATGAATTAATGTGAAATAATAAAATCTAGGTTAAGTGGGAGAAATAATCTTTTAAAGACATAGGTATTATTTATGCAATAGTTTCTCCTAATTATATAAAACTATAAACTTAAAAGGTCATTAGGCATGTAAGTGATAAAATATTTCCTTTTTTATTTTGTATGTTTTGGATGGAGAAAATTGGGTCACCTTAATAGGTATCAAGTCTAGAAATATAAATTTTGTGTTTTTAGGACCAGATCATAGAGTTTCGGTTTAGGGATGTTATAGCTGGTATCAGAGCAAGGTTTAGATAACTTTGGAGATTATTATGTTTTCATATGAGGCTATATTATGATTTACGGATACCATCATAGGTATATTAGATTAAGGTTGATCATAATTTCAAACTCTTATACACCCCTTTTGAGTTTTTAAGTGATGGGATCTTAAAGTGATTAATGAAAATTTATGAGACATTTTATTGGGTTGAAGTATATGTAAATCTTTAGTTTAATGTGAAGTATTTATTAACATTTTTCGGGAAAGAAATTTATGGTATTTAAAACCTTTTTGGTTTATATGGTATTGGATATTTATGTAATTTTAGGAACACATGTTTTATCATATAGATAACCATGGGATTGAAAGGTGATTTGGTTTATAAGTGATTGAACATTGAGTTTAAATCAATATTTAGTGTTGATGTTATTAAGGTTAATTGGGATATATAGTCATTTATATATTGAATGATTTATTCTTAACTTTGGTTATCCCTACTAAATTTTTGAGATTAATGTATTATTTCATCATATTAAAGCTAATTCAGTTTTTAAATTATCTTACCATGTGCTAACCATTTTGGTTTTGGTTAATTTCTAGAGACAAGTGGAATATATTGATTATCCATTTTATGGTTATGTGTTCCATTAAAAGTTGATTTTTTTTTCTTCAGACATAAAAAAAATTCAGCGTGAACACTCATTATTTGGAGGAAAAGATGATATTGTGGTGGAAATTTATAAAAAGATGAAATTATACTCCTCAAGTATGTATATTTTATTATTTTCTTAGTCTAAATGGTAATTAATTCCTTAACCCTAGGAAAATAACCTTTAAATAAAATTTTGTCCTATTACCATAATTTTTTATGAAATCAATGACCTTTTCACACGTATTTGGTTTATGGTTCTAGGCTTGTTTACTTTCTCATGATCATTATATTTCTTGTGATTTAAAACTGTATCACTCTGCAAAATTATTTGGGCTTTAACCTATTCTTCCATGTCCAAATATTCACTTCCCACCAATTTTTTTCTATTTGGAAACCTAGTATATTCTATTTCAGATGACCATCATAATTTCTTTTATCTCGTATCAAGAGGATGTTTTATTAAACCCTTTTACAATGTAGGTTTCCAAAAAATGTATTTTCAAAATTTTGATCTTTAATTATCAAGGTAAAGTTAAAATTAAGAGGATGAAATTTATGAAAGTTTTGGAGAATGTAACACCCAAATATTTAAATGAAGGACATTATATTCGATAGTGTATCCAATATGCAACACAAAGTTAAATGACTCGCGAAATACATTACTGTCATAACCTAGACATTAAATTATATTATATGAATAATATTAACTAATTTATGAAATATATATATTTTCAACTGAATATAAATTATTGATAAATTCTTAGTAAATAGTCAATCAATTTTTAGTAAAGTAATTTTATTCTTCAAAAATATGTTTTCTTCAAAAATGATTTTTATTAATTTTTGTGAGAAAATAGTATAATTTATATTTTAATGTTTTATAAAATTTATTTGATAATATTTTTTTTTTAAATCGTCAAATAAAAATTAACTTAAGGTGAAATTTTATTATTTTTCAGAAAATATTGATTTTCAGTGAATAGTGAAAAATATCTATTTTTGTAAAACATCATTTATTTTCAATAAATTTATTAATTTTAAAGTAACATTATTTTTTTAATATGACTTAAATTATAAAATTATTATTTATTTATATTTATTATAATTAATTATATTTTAATCATATTTATATTATATTTTAGTATATGTTTATTGTTAGGTCTGAAAACAGAATTTTTATGAAAAATATTTTAAAGTGTATATTATTTCTCCATTATAATTAATTAAAAAAACAAAATGAAAAATTATTTAAATGAAATTTATATATTATAAATTAATAAAAATTAATTTAAATTTATATTATTATTATTCATAGAGTTGATATAAAATCATATTTTTCTTGAAAAATACACTTCTTGAAAAATGGATTTTTCATAGCATCTACGGGTTTAATTTTAAATAAAAACTCAAAAATAATGTGAATTGAATTTGGAAAAATGGATTAAATATATTTAATCATAATTATTTATATTATCCAATATGTTCAACTTAATTTTTTTTCCATAATTGATAGTGAAAATAGTAAAAATTAATTATCATGATTATGGTAAAAACAGGTTTACCAAGGGTTAGAATAAAAATATAATGGTCAAAATGAACTAAACAACATGTATAAGATATATTTTATACCAATATTTAGACCTTATATTGTATAATTATTGATAATGGTCCATTTTGGAGCCTTTTGGCAGGAAAAAAACATGGGTACAACTTTTTCTTTTCAAAAATTACAAGTATGTCACTCACTTAACTTATAAAAGGCCGCCCCTATCCTCTACTATTTACAACTTCAGATCCATTTATATTATCATATACCCACCCAAATTAATTAATTACTTACCTCACCACATAATATATACATTTTTATCATAAATACATCATAATAAGGATTTTGGTGCCAGCCTAATGAGGTTGTCTGAAGAAGAGGTATCATTATTAACAAAGCATTTTTATTTTATTTATTCTTCCACCCCCTTAAAATATAAATCATATATTATGATATAATAAAAAAATTCTATCACATATACTGATATTATATTATTTTAATGTAATAACATAAATCCATCTCTTATTCCATTAAATAGGATACAAAATCATCATCTATGTGTACAGGGGACTACCGCCTCCCGAACCGATGCCATTTGTTTTCCATCATCACCTATCACATATATCTATAATGAAGGATTTAATGTATATATGTTATTTTTGTAATATATTTATACTTATGGAGTTATTATATCACATATACCTTCTTACATACCATTCTATGTGGGATAAAATAATGTCGATCGTGTGTACGACAGACTACTGCCTCACATTTCGATGTGATTTGTTTTTCAATAACATTTCTCATAGAAGGTAATAAGAATACATTTATTGAATATATGTGATATAAATTAAATAATTATGATATTAATTAATTTTTTATTATTCTAAAAAATAATATATCATTTTATTTCTTACACTAAAAAATGATAACGTCGTTGGTGCATACGTGCAGACTACCACATCCTAAAAAGATTTCACTCTTTTTACATAACTAAATCACATAGATGATGTATATAAGTATATTTTAAATAATATTATATTTATGATATTATTATAATTATTTATAGTTAAAATAATACACAACTTATTTCCATAATGATCATTGAAAAATGGAAATGTTACTCATGCGTATATACGACCTACCATCTCAATGATCATAACACAGTTCATTTTTCATAAACATTTTTCATGATGGGTTTTAAAAGTATAATTTATGAATAAATATGATAAATATTTCAAGATTATTATTATTGGTATTTTGAAATAATGAACTCTTTGACCACAGTCCACACACTAAATCCATTTTGAAATAATGAACCAAACATCCTCAAAAACACTCGACGTGGACTTAATTGATCAAGTATTTAAATATTTAATTAAAATAAATAATATAAATGATTTTAGTATAAGATATTAAACCTTGAAAAGTTACTTCAAAAATCAAATAATTTATAAAATATTATTATACCAGAGTTAAAATATGCACATGAAATGTCTCGACTCGAGGTGAGGGTTTCTCTTCTCTCTTTTTAATTTTTATGAGACATATGCCATATTCACTGCTTAATTTTATTGTTTGGTGTATATACATACATGAATTTATTTTCTGATTATTTTCATGAAAATTATTTGGATTTATGAATCCATGTGAATTTATATCTTTCATGAGGTTTTGATCTAAAGATTACCAAAATAGTAAGGGTATACATCTCAAATTCCCTTCATTGAGGCATATTCTAATGTTATGCACCTAGTTTATTTTATATGGTGAATATAGTGACAATTTTAAATATAATATCATTAATAATATATTTTTAATGATATTTTAAGTTTCAATTTGAATTATTTCATTCAAGTGGATTTGATATAAAATTTACCAAGTGGTAAATAGTTCCATCACTCAATTTAGATTCATTGGATTATATTACTTCTTCATTATATTTGATATTAGAAGGTTATGTTTGAAATGAATTTTGATTATTTTAGATTTTATCTCCACTTATTTTATATGGATTTAAATTTGATACATATAATCTATTCATTGACTATTTCTCAATTCAATGTTATGATCATTGTAAGAGTTTTTCATCTCAAATTGTCTTTGTTGGGAAATATAATATATTATACACTTATAGAGACCTTATTTTCCCCTTATAAGGAATTAATATATATATATATATATATATACCCATATGCTGAGATGACACATGATTTTGAGGTCCGTTATACCCAAAACTAATTTTATAAAAATATTTAATATATTTTATATCACACACACAGTTTCTTAAATAAAATGAAATATCTCTTAAAAAGAGTCTAGAATCTAAAAAAGAGACTAAGTTCAAATCCAAAAAAATTACCCTAGGAATGAAATAAAATTGGTCAGCATGGGTTTTTCAGATAAAGTGACCGTTGGTAGTACATTCTGTGGATTAATTAAATGATTAATTTAATTAATTTATAAATTGACCTAAATATAAATTCTCTATAAATATTATTTTATGGAGGATATACAAGGTTATATTTATTGCCCTAAGATTGTGGATAAAATATTTATTCCACCCTCCATTGTATAATTGTGATTAAATGACAATAAACCTCTAGATTCAGATGAATCGAGGTGCAACAAACACAATGACCTCTATTCTTTATTGGCGAGTGAGTTTTTCCTCAACGAATGACTAATATTTAGGTAGGACTTTTAATATGTGGATTTCTTCTCATATGATTAAATTAATGATCACGATCATTCTTATTCCTTTGATTTTTGTTTATTATAACCCTTTTCATGCACCCATGTATCAGATTCAATTCATTTATTCAATTAATCCCTATTGTGAATTTTTTTCTCAACCTAGATATCCCCAATTTTCTTAGTTAACAAATAAAATTTTTCCAATGAATGTTTCACATATTTTTATTATGATTTCCACCCATTTTTCATAGCATTATTCATCATAGTACCATGGGGTCATGATTTGACATTTTTAGGTGAGATCAAGCACGATCGAATCCCCAGATTCATAGTGGATTCACATGAATCGAATGGTTTGAAGAATCAGAGATGGGTTTGGGTAGATTTTGGTAAATGGGTAATGATTCCCATGGTTTTTAGATTCTAGAATGAGCAACACATCATGGGAGGTGTGACGATGGTGCATGAGATTTGTACAGGTGAATCAAAACTTCATTTTCTGGCCAAAAAATGGATGGAAATGATGTATAGTGTTTTTTACCTTTGATTCTAGGAAAGAATCATGAATCAACAGTGGTGGGAGTGGTAGATTTGGAATCTGAGGAGTGGATCAATATTTCTATAGAAAACCCTAATACATGCCAAGTGGTCTGAAGAACACATGGTGTGTAGGGCCCTAGATGTGGAAACTAGGGTTTAACAGTGAATTAAATATCACAAACCTTGTAGGATCCCCAAACGGTGTGTAAATTGGTGTTGGATTCCCTACATGTTCTCTGGGAGAATATGGGAATGGGCATCGATAGGAACACGACCAGTGTACATAGACATATCCTGGAGCATGGTCAAAACCCCATGTGGGATGACACATAATGTACTAAAGTACAAGGGAATGAGTAAGGTTACATGGACACATATAGGAGCACAGAAAGGACCCTGGGTGGCTGAGGCATCCAATGAAGTCCACTTACAGGCTATGTAGGGCTTATGGGTAGTAAGTCGTGTACTGATAGGGACATATCCTAGAATTGGATTGAGACCACATGACATGTGGGTCCCCTTACATGCTGTGTACCCCTACTTCCTTTTTAGTAAAATTATCCCTATTGTATCTTCTTTATTTGGACTTAGACTATGGACCCTAGGTAGAATATCTTAATTTTTTTAAGTATAACGTGATGGTGGCCTTGTCAGTGGCCTTTGGGATATGATGCAATATGTTCTGAGTGTGACACATCTTTAGGTGATTCTATATGATGATAGTGATAAGGTAGGGTCATCATAGATATTATAGTTGAACCCTCATGATAGGTAAGGAATAGGTCCTTTATTGACCATTAGTGTGGCGGCCTCCTACCGGGTAGGATATGAGTCTTCTATTGACAATTAGAGTGGAACCCTCCTTATGGGTAGGGTATGTGTCCTTTATCAACCATTATAGTTTCACCCTCCTACTAGGTAGGGCATGCATCATCTATCTACCATCAGAGTAGAATAGTCATGCATAGACAAGGCATGGGTCCTCTACCACTATAGTGTAACCCTCCTACTGGGTAGGCCATGAGTCCTCTATCTGCTATATGAGTGGAACCATCTTGTGGTATTAGGGCATGGGTTCTCGAACACTAAATTGAAACCCTTCTACTGGGCAGGTTATGGGTCCTTTATCAACTACTAGAGTCAAACCCTCCTACAGAGTCATGGAATGGGTCCTCTACCACTGGAGTGGAATCCTCATGTTGTATCAGGGTATGAGTCATCTACCTAGAGATTATGGCCCCTTGATTTTTTGTAATAGTGGTGAGGTGTGTCTTGACTTGGATGTTTCTACTAGACAAACACATGAGATGATGTGCATCGTCAATGGGCATTTGGAACTATTGGATTTCTTTCCATGGGCTGGGATAGGAGATGAAGATCGACTTTCTCTCTCATTTGGTCCTATTTTCTTGAGCATATATAAAAATATGTATCCATTTTGTTTTATTTTTTTACTCTCTTACTATGTTTTCAGTTGTCTATTCCTATCGTGTCCTGTACTTCTTCCCCTTCACCTTTTGGGAAGTACTACTATGTATGTATATACTCATCCTTGCATGGGATTTTCACCTGCATGTCATGTATTATGAAGATTATGGACAAGTGTAAAATGAATATAGAGGATCATAGGGTTACCTGGGGCATTATACCATGTGTAGTGGTCAGGGATTAGATATATGGAGTGATAAACTCTCAGTATATTACTTTTCTAGTTTTTTCAAGTTGGGGATTCTTTTTGGTTGGGAATGTAATTTCCCCTTTTTCATTTTCAGTTTACACTTCCATACTATTGTGTTACCTAGAGGTTTTACATGCATGATTTAGTCTCTAGATATTACATATTTTATTATTGTTTATATTCACCTCTTTATGGATATGACTAGGTGTGTGAGTACACATTTATTCGTCAAAATCCTCCCATATTAGTTTTTCCTTTCGGTGATTGTCACCGACACCTGGCCTATGGAGGTGGGCTTGGGGAATTTGTGGCTCGGACCCCATTGGGACAGGTTATGATAGATTGGTATCAGATCAGTTCATTCCTTGGTACATGGTTAAGTTTTTTTCCCTAATGAGGATTTGGTTGGGATTTAGGGTAACAACGTCAACGTTTTTTGATTACAGCTTTCAGGCCAAGGAACCTGGTGTTAGTGCGATAGCTGGCTTATCCATAATTCAGGACTCTGACTACCTTCTTGTTGACTTGAAATACTAATACATCGGTTTTAGTAAATATTAGTACATGAATAATATAGTATTGAGTCTTATAACTATCCTTCTTGAGTCATCTCCCCATATATATAAGATCATCTGACCATGGTATGTCTTGATTTAAAATTTTCAGGATGCCCCCACGATGACAGCTAGCTAGGTTATTAATTCTGGATTATATCAATGATATGATGAGTGATGAAGCCTCGGTTTAAGGGTAATCCCATAAGATCCTTCTTCTAGGTTGATAGGTAGTAGAAAGTCCACCTATCGAGCAGTAGATCATACCAGTAGAGCATATTGAGGATGCACGTAGGATTAGCACACTCCAAAAGTTCCAGTGACAGAGGCTATTGAGATTCCAAAGTGAGTCAGATCCCTAAGTAGCTTAGGATTTCTTAGAGTTAGTGATTTGTGTATTTAGGATTATCTAGACACCGACTAATCAGGTGCTCATGCTGGAAGACATCCTTTTCCATGGAGTAGCTTGGTGCTGGTGGAGTCTAGTTACACAGATGTATGATGAGTTGATACTCTCAAAACCTGAATTCCAGTAGCTATTTATTGAGGATTATTACCCCTCATGTTTATGCTCATTTCATATTCAGGATATTTTTGGAGCTTTAGTATGGAATGATGATAGTGGATAAGTATGCTGTTAGGTTCACATAAATTATGTGGTACTCCCTAGAAATTATTTGGGGTGGATCCTTCTAGGAACAGAATTTTGAGTAGGGTCTCCACAGAGATATATGTGTCAATGTAGTACACTTTTGCATTCCCACCTATAATGGGGTATTGGAGAAGTTATTGGTGATGGGGAGATTCATTTTATAGGTATTCCATGAACCTGGAGGTAGCAGTGGGTGTTATAGGGTTTAGTCGTCTATAGTAGCTAGTAGGCACCAATCGATAGGATCTCAACGTAAGAGATTTTCATAGGATCAGACTCAAGCATATGGTTAGGGACAACATAGAGGAACAAGGAATCCATAGAGGGGTGGTTATATGAATTTTATGTGTGAGGTTTCATGGTGTATGATTTATTGACGAGGAATATTGAGGAGGGAAGACATATAGAGGATGGACCACCACATAAGAGGTAGCATTGTGATCATGGATCTATCAGGCGAGGGAAGGGTGGCCCCAGGGGGGAAAAGCAAGAAAAGTAGTAGGTATAGCTCTAGGAGGAGGATCTTTCGGTGGTGGACAACATTATCAGATCCTTCCAACAATGCCACCAGGCGGCCCACGTCGAGCACTGGGAGTTGGCTGTAGGGGCCATAAATAGATGCGGGTTATGGATGCAGATGACCCAACAACACACAAGATGATTAGAGGTACAATATATGTTTATTTCTCTCATATTTTAGTATTAACAGACATATGCCTGGTTCATTCCTTAATCTCTTTACTCTTGGTGAGAAAGTTGGATCTCCCAGTTGAGGGTTTATCCCAAAATCTTTGTCTTGATGTTTCTACAGTAAATGATTATTCTCTATGTTTTATCTATCGATAGTGACAGCTATCGCTTGGTAGAGAGAGGTTCTCATGGGACATTTTGGTCATCATGATGGGACCCTATAACATCATATTGGGTATGGATTAGTTGTCCCTATTTTGAGAGGAGATTAATTATCACTATAGACAACACATATGCCTTCACACTAATGGGATGAGATTATCTCTTATGAGTGAGAGATATCTCATGATAGAGAGAGAAAGTTTTTCTAGTAAGAGGATGCATCCCATCACCCATAAGTTAGAGAGTGTGGTCATTGATATAGTGGGATCTTAAAGAATTTGGATTCCTTCATTTTTTGAGGATTTTGTCGATGGCTTCCCCGAGGATGTTCTAGGACTATCTATGGGGTAGGAGATTGATTTTTTCATATAATTATATCATAGTACCACTCTTATATGTTATGTGGCATATCAGATGGACCCTACCAAGATATAGAAGTTGTGATTATAGTTATAGGACCTTCAAGAGAGGGGTTTTATCAGACCCAATGTGTCCCCCTAGGGAGCTCCAATACTGTTCATAAGAAAGGCATAAGAGATCTTATGACTTTGTGTAGAGTATTGTCACCTGAACTAGGCCATTATAAATAAAAAGTACCCTTTTCCAAGTATTTAATACCTCTTTGATTAGTTTTGAGATGAAATATGGTTCTCTAAGATTGATATTAGGTTCAATTTCCACTAGTTGAGAGTTTATGAGGATAATATTCTAAAGTTGACATTCTGATGTCACTACAGACACTATAAGTTCATGATGATTCCTTTACGTGTGATGAATACCTCTATTGTGTTTATTGATTTGATGAACCAGATCTTCCAGACTTACATAGACTAATTTTTTGTTGTCTTTATCGAATAAATGCTCATATATTATGTGTTATAGGAAGAGTATGCAAAGTACTTGAGGATGGTCTTAGATTTTCTATGGGAGAATGATATATATGGTAAGCTCTTGAAGTACCATTTCTGGATCCATGAGGTTTTTTTATTGGGGCATGTAATTTATGAGCATGTATTAGCTATGGTTATAGTAAATATCAATACAGTGCTATATTAAGATCCACACAAGAGTGTTTCATAGGTCTGGAGTTTTCTTGGATTTCAAGGGTATTATAGGAGGTTTTTGACAAACTTCTTCGGGATTGTATCCCCTTTAAAAACCATAGTGTGGAATGGGAATCTGTTTACCTGGACTGAGTAGTCCTATAGATCCTTTGAGGAGTTTTGGATTAGGCTGATTAGTGATCCTATTTTGAGACTATCAGAGGATGGCATGGAGTATGTAGTGTATCATGATGCTTCAAGAGATAGTCTCAATTGTGTATTAATGTAGATACAGGTAGTTATAACATATGGGTCAAGGTAGTTGAGACCCCATGAGAAGAACTATGTAACTCATGACCTAGAGATGGCAGTATTCATCTTCTCTATTAGAATGTAGATGCACTATCTTATGGGAGAGAACATTATTGTTTACTCAGACCATCAGAGTCTTTGGTATGTATTTATGCAGAGATAATTGAACCTAAGATATAGGCGCTAGTTGGATTTCCTATATGACTATGACTTTGAGATATTATATACTGTGGGTAAAGGTAATGTGGTGGAATATTCCATTAGATAGAAGTCTCAGGATCATTTTTTGTAAGAGGTGTCAGAGTAGTTGGCTTCTTTATAGCTGACCATGCTTGAACAAGATGGTGCAACTTTTATTTAGTCAATGGGGTTGAATCCTCTGCTCCTCTAGTGTGAGAGAGAGTACAAGTTATGAGACATAGATTATGAGGTATTATGTTACTAGATATCCCTAGGATATTCACCAGATGAATATTTTGAAGGAGGTTATCACATCATCCTTTTCTAGGGATGGACGATGTTACCAGTCACGATGAGGGAGGAGGTGATGAAGGATTTTCCCACATCTCCTTTGGTTGTACATCCTGGTGTGGGGAATATGTACTAAGACATTAAGAGACAGATTGTTTGGGCTAGTACGAGATAGATCATGTATGAGTTCATGTGATTATGCCTCGCCTATCAGTAGGAGAAGTTTGAGCAACAGGTTCCGGAAGGTTTGTTGCAACCCCTTGACATCCTAGAGTGGAAATGAGATGGAATATCCATGGACTTGTGACAAGGATTACATGGATATTGGGAGGTCATGAAGCCATCTGGGTGATAGTTAACTAACTCATGAAGTATGTGCACTTCATTTCTATTAGGGTTCAAATTTCAGTGGAGATTTTGAGGAAGTTGTACATATGGGAGATTGTTCAGATTCATGTGATTCCCTTTAATATTTCCTCTGACCATGATGTGTTGTTCACATCACAGTTGTGGAGAGGCCCGCAAGAGGAATTAAGGACATATATGAGGATTAGTACAGTCTTTCACCCCTAGAAAGATGGGTAGACCGAGTGTACTATCCAGATGCTAGAGGATATGTTGAGGTCTTACATGGTAGACTTTGGATGGAGTTGGGAGGATCAATTTTTCTTAGGAGAGTTTATGTAAAATAATATCTACCCCTATACTATTGGCATAGAATCTTTTGAGTCCCTATATAGGAGACCTTACAGGTCACCCATATGCTAGAATAATATTGGGAAAACATCTCTTGTTGGGCCAGAGATGGTGAAGGAGATGAAAGAGAAGGTCCAAGTCATCCATGAGCGAATGAGGATAGCTCATATAAGACATAAATCATATCTAGATCGACGTCTTAGACCCTAAGACTTTGAACAGGGAGACCACATTTTCTTAAGAGTCTCTCCATGATGAGGATTGCAGATATTCTTATAGGGAGTAAAGATATCCTTGAGGTTCATAAGCCCATTAAAGATCTTGCAGAGGGTTGGTGAGGTTTCTTACCACCTCTCCCTACCCCCAAAGTTGGAGTGGGTTCACGGTGTATTAGATGAATCATGGAAGAGGAGATGCGTGTATGAAGTTATGCACGTTATTTGGTGGGGAGGGCTGGACATTGAGGATGGATCCAATTTCACAGAGAACCCACTAGAAATTGAGGATCAATAGGAGAGGAACTAGTATGGATGGACCAGACTCTTGGTCAGTGTGTTGTGGAAACATGGGATCATGCATGAGAGCTCTTGGGAGTGGGAGAACCAGATGCAATCTCAGTATCCAAATATTTTTTAGTTTTTCTTTTTAGGGATAAAAATATTGAAGGAGATAATAATTTAAAAACCCCTTTTTTAACTTGTTAGACTTTGAAATATATCTATAAATATTTTTAGAGCTAGGTATTGACACATTATTCGATTCCAAGTGATGGTGTGCCTAGAATTAATTTTATAAAAATATTAGATATATTTTATATCACACACATATAGTTTATTAATGAAAATGGGATATCATCTAAATAGGATATTAGATTAGAAATATGATACCACATTTGAATCTATAAAGCATGTTTTACCCTAGGCGTGGCCTAAAATGGGTTAGTGAGGGATGTTCAGATAAAGGGACCACTGGTGGTACATTCAATGGATTAATTAAATGATTAATTTAATTAATTTGAGAAATGGCCTAAACAAAAATTATATATAAATATAATGTTATGGTGGATCTCTAGGGTTATCCACATAACCCCGGGACTATTGATAGGATATTTCTTCCACCCTCCATTAGAGAATCTATATTAGACGACAATGCCCCTCCAAATACAGAAAAATCAAGGCACATCTAACACATCGAATTCTATTCTTCGTTTGAAATAACATTCTTCATAAATGAATGATCAAATATTGAGGTATGACTCATCATATGTTGATTTATACCTCTATGATTAAATTATTGAACGTGATAATTATTATTCCTTTGATCCACATCAATCCTAATTCGTTGCATGTTCTCATGTATTAGATTCAATTAATTTATTCAATTAATCCCTTTTGTACCATGTTTTCTCACCCCATATATCCCCAATTGTATTTGTTATCCATGAATTCTTGTCCAATGATTGTTTCAAATTTGTTTTTTTTGTGATTTTCCTCCCTCTATTCTTCAAATTATTCACCATTGGACCATGGAGTCATGATTTGATATTACCAGGCAGGATCGAGCTCGATCGATCCCCAGATTCACGAAGGATTCCCATGAGACAAATGGTTTGATGAATAAAGTATGGGTTTAGATATATTATGGGATGTGGGTGATGATTCATATGGATTAAGGATCTGATAATAAGAGGAACATCATAGGAGGTGTGATGGCAACATACATGATTCATATGGGTGAGTCAGAACTCCATTTTCTGGCCAATAGATGGTTGAAAATGGTGGACAGAGGTGTTTACCTTCAATTTTGGGTGATCATAAAGTGTAAATAGTGGTGGAAGCATAATATTCAGATCTTAGGGAGTGGATATGGATTTATGTAAAAAAACCTAACTACACACCATGTAGTCTGAAGAACACACGGCGTGTAGGGACCTGGATGTGGCGACTAGGGTTTCTAGGTGAGTTAAATATCACATGTAATGTGACTTAGTATTGGTGACATAGTGTATTCACATGGAGTATACAGGCACGGGAACAACCAAGTACATGGCTGGTGTACACAGACACAACTATGTGCATAGGTAGAACCCTGTTCGGGAGGACACACTATGTACTGAAGACATGGGCATGCTTACGTTTACATAGACACATCCAGGATCACAGGAAAGACCCCAGGTGGCTGAGGCATGTCATGTAGTCCCCTTATATTCCATGTAAGGATATATGGTTATTAATCCATGTACCAGTAGGGAAACTTATAGTTAGTGGAAAATGTCCATATGTCGTGTGGGTAACCTTACATGCCGTGTACCCATACTTTATTTTGAGGAAACTTTTACATCTCTATCTCCTTTTTTGGAAATGTATTTTATCCCATGAGTAGCTTATCCTATTTTTTTTTCAAAGAATGGAATGCTTTCCTTCTCAGTGTACTTTTAGATATGACAAAATATGTTTCGAGTGTGATTCATCTTTTGGCTATGCTTGATGATGATAGTGATCAGATAAGATCATCAAAGATATCATAGTGGCACCATCCTATTAGGTAGGGCATGGGTATTATATCCACCATTATAGGGTAATATTCATGTTGGGTAGGGATTGGGTCATATATCGACCATTAGAGTGGCACCCTCCTGCTGGGTAGGGAATTGGTCCTCTATCTACCAACAGAGTGGAATCCTCCTAGAGAGACATGGAATGGGTCCTCTACCACTAGAGTGGAACCCTCCAACTAGGTATGGGATGGGTCCTCTATATTATATCTGAGTGGTACCATCCTATATTATGAGGGCATGGTTCCTTGACCAATAGAGTGTAACCCTCCTACTAGGAAAATAATGGGTCCCCTATCGACTATAAGAGTGGAACCCTTCTACATAGTTAGGTCAGGAATTCCCTACCACTAAAATGTCACCCTACTATTGTACTAGAGAATGGGTCCTATAGTGACCCAGATTTAACGCACATGGATATAAATGTTTTTAGATCAATATTCAATATATAACACAAACACATTCCTAAGGACCATAATAGTTTAGTTCCTTTGGAAACATGGAAAAATAATCTTCTAACTTGGAGAAAGATCTTCAAAGTTTCCCAAAAAAATATTCCCATTTAATACCCCAACTTTAAAACTTTCTTTATAACCTGGGGAAAGGAAACATAATAACGGGTGAGATAATATGTTCAGTAAGGTTAAATAAAGGAGTTATGTCAGCATAACATGAATATAAGGTTATGATAACATGATCATAACATTTGAAGATCATACACTGCATATGAAATATCATAATCATGGGTCGTGGAATAAAGATTGGAATTTGAGAAGACATGAATCAAAAGGAAATCAAATAACATTATTCTTGAGATAAAAACATTGTAATAATACATAGAATTTGTGGAATAAACCTAAGAATAGAAAATATGATATTAAGTCTAGCCACCAAGACATTCATTATGTGTTATTCTTGGGTTGTCCAGTTGTATACCTACTTCATGACAGGGCTAATAACCCTTTTTACTATTATTTTTGGGATAGGGATAACAAATTTGTACCCTATTATTTTAATTCTTGGGATAACAACCCATGTACCATATTTTTTCAATCATAGGATGACAAGCTATGCACCTTCTTGGTGTCAGGATTGTTCTAACAACCTGTGGACCCTATTCTATTAAGGCTTGGGATAAAAACCCATGTACCCTCTATTTTGGATTAGGAAAATAACCCATGTACCCTCTTATTTTCGAGCTTGGGATAACAACCCATTTACCCGATTTTTTGGTATTGGGATAAAAACTTGTGTACCCTCTGAGCTCGTATAACATTTATCATTACCTAATGCATTATATTTAGATACAGGTTCCACCTGACACATAAATAACACATAAATATATTTGTCAAAAGATAATAAACATTCATCATATCATAACTCAAGAACTGAAATATGTGTCATAAACATTTCATCATATCTTAAACTATGGAAAAGTTACATGTTCTATAATCATTTCATTACATCATTACCTGTAAAGAGAAGAAGGTTTCAAATAATATAACCTATGGAAGATAAATGGGTTTCATAAACATCATTCCACCAAAACGTAAACCATTCATATAAATACTATTAATGGTAACCTTGTATAATATCCCCAATAATTCATGAGTAACACCGAAGAATGTCATCTTAGATGTAAAATAATTTTGAAAGGTCATTTAAAACATTTCTTGAGGAAAATATCATTTCTTCTTTAAAAACACTTTTTAAAACATGAAACAATTTAAAAACATTTTTATTTGAAAATAACTTTTGAAACTTATAAAAGAAGATTAAAAAATTGAAAATATTTTTATTGAAAAAATTATAATGGAAGCTTAAACAAATGGAGTGTTTTTGAAGCCAGAATATTTTGTACGTGGTGTATATGTAAAAACAAACATTCTTTTAATATTTTCAATACAAGTCAAAATATCCTTGATCAAAAAATGACAAGAAGATTCCTTTTAAAAGTATTTTTTAAAAAGGTAAAACATGGGTAAAAATTTTCTTTTAAAAATCATCAAATAATATAAGAAATTTTTTGAAAACATTTTCCTAAAACATGGTTTTGTGATAAAAATGATTTTTGACCGAAGAGAGAAATAATGTTGGATTTTATTAAAGACATTTTCTTAATAATATTATGTAAAAAAGAGTGGGGAAATGATATCATTACTTGGATATAACATAAATAACCATATTAAAATAAAAAACATGAGAATTATTTAGGTATGGATCATAATATTTCATTAATGGAAGCATAATCATAAACAATCCTGATAAACGATGAGATTTTAGCAATAAACTCTTACCACTTTGGGAACTTTGTATCATAATACCTATGAAAAAATAACATTGAATGAAGCTTAAAAAATCATGAAAAGAATTAAATTTATGATATAATATGTTAAATGGAAGTTTATACACCTTTTAAAATAATATAGGTGCATAACATAACATGTGTCTCCAAGAAGGAAAATTGAGACAAAATTCCCTTACCAATTTGGTAATGTTTTAACCAAAAATCCAATGAATGAGATATCCTAAAATGGATATGTAAATAAAAGAATTCTCTTTATAATAATCATAAAATACATCCATGGTAATTATATGCACCACATATAATAAATTTTCGGTGAACATGGATTGTGTCTCCTAGAAATTAAAAATGAGACGGAATCCCTTACTACTTGAGTAACTTTTGAATCATGAGATCTGTGAAATAATAAAATAAATTTAAAGTTTTAATATAATTAAATAAATTAAAATAATGATATTAAATTTCATAGGGAAGTATATACACCACAAAAAATAAATGAGTGGTGAATATGGAATAATTCTTATAGAAATTAAAGTGAGACTAGAAATCCTATTACCGTAAGTCGTGACTATTTTTGTACTCATTCAAATCTCTTGTATAATAATTATAAGTGTATTATAAATATATAAAATAAACATATTCATATATATACAATACCATGTTTTATTTAATTATGAATTTATATTTCCTGTTTATTAGTAATTCATTGTTTAAGTTGTTTTTCAGGTAAGAACTGCTTTGTTTTTCATACATGTTTTGACTTGTTATTCTTGGTCCTCTTACTTAGATCATGATATCATCATATAGAGAGTTATAAACCTTCTATAAATATAATTTATATTCATTAAATACTTATTTATAGTAACCCATTAATTTTAATTAAAGGAAATTAAATACATCATTCATTGAGATGGTAGGCCGTACGTACACATGAATGCTAAATTCATGTTCTTATCATATTTAAAGAAAAAAATTAAATGATATATATATATATATAATATCAATATAGTATAATTTTTATTCCATATATATCACATATTTCTATTAAACCCATCATAAATACATTCCATGTAAATCGTGAATGAATCACATCACTTCGTGAGGTGGTAGTCTGTCGTACACATAAAAGATGTTATCGTATTGTCACAACATGGAAAGCATGAAGGTATGTGTTAAATAATAATTTAAAAGGAATAAATACATAATAAATACTATATATATCATATATAAATATAATTTCCATCGTTATTCCCAACATTAAGAATTGGTAATGGAAGAATGAAAGACATCGGTTCATGAGGCGGTAGTCCAACATACACACAAATGATGATTTTGCATCCCATTTTATGGAACTTTATGTGTGTTTGAAGTTAATAACCATAGAATAAAAATATATAAAATTATATTTAATATATATATATTATTATATAATCATGATATTAAAACAATTTAAGTGGTTTGAGGAAGAAATAAAATAAAAATATTCATTGATGAACATTACATCTTCTTCTTGTATCTTTTTTTGGTTTGAACTAATGTAATTCCTTGGTAGGATTTATGAAAAAATTAAGGATTATAGTATTAGATGAGGGTAGTTGTTAAGTGATTTTTTATATTTTGGTAGATCAAATGGGTTTTATAGGTGTGAAAAATATGGGATAGTGAATGCCCTTTTATAATGGAGGAGGTGTGACATTCTCGTAACTACCAAAAAATAAACACTTGTGGGAGGTCTCCCTTACATTATGTGCCTCCAATAATAAAAAAAATTCTATAAAATAGGATATATGGTCAGAATATATCCATATAATTAGTTTTGGAAAAGTTTATAGGTCATTTTTGTATAATTTTAAATTTTAGTCCCTTAGTAAACTCGTTTTTCTCTTAATCACCATGATTAATTTTAATTGTTTCACTAATCATTATGGTTGAAAATTAAGTTTTAATTATTATATATTATTAATTATTATGATTACAAATATTTAATCCATTTTTACAAATTATAATAACATAAGTGGAAGAAATTAACTTAAAATTAATTCTGCAGACAGGACGAGACAATGATATTTTAAAATGAAAAAGTTCAAAAATTTGAAATATTTTTATATCCAAATTCAAAGTGAAAATGATTAAAATGACATAAATTAGATTAATATATGTAAAATGAATATAATTATTCTTTAAAACCTATTTAAAATATAATTTAATTATATAAATAATTCAAACAAAATGATAGTTTTTAGTTAAAATTCTGTATTTTTTCACTATTCATCCAAATAATGAAATATTTCAGAAAAATACCCACAATTAACCCGAATATAGTTTTGAAATTATTAATTAAAAAATAAATTTTATTTTTTAAATATAATTTAAAAAATTATCAAAAATTATTTTAAGAATAAGTTCTCAATTAAAAGGCTGTAAAATACCTTTTAGAAAAATTCATCTTTTTTTGTGAAAAATTAGATTTATTCTTATCTCTCATCTAGAAAACACATAATATCAATGTTAAATTTTTTGTTTGATATATAATATATATTCCATTAAAATAATTCATTAAAATTTGTTTGTTTAATTTATTAATATAAAACATGTTTGTGTGTAGAAATTAGGTTTTCAGAAAAGGAATTTCTTTATTTTCAAATAGTTTTTAAATTAATTTATAATTAATTAGTTTCCAAATAATTAATTTTATAAAAATAAATAAACCATATTCTCAAATTTTAGTCAATCCTATTCATTTCATCCATTCCAACAGTTAAGGGATAACTATTATATTAAATCATAATATTAATAGTATACTGTAGTTCGGTAAAACTCGGTCTTTCATATAATACATGCTATCAAAGAAACTTGATTTCACATGTAACAAAAGAAATATGTAGTGTTGTATGTACCAAAATATAAACTTAGTGTTTCATGTAGTGTAATATTAACTAGGTATTTATTATAATTCAATATTAACTTGGTGTAGTGTACAATGCAATCCATCAAAGAATTTTAATTTATTCAAAAAAAAATCATAAAAACTCTTGGTGTTACATTCTACCCCCCTTAAAATTAATTCTTCCTGTGAAATTCATCTAGTTCATCAATGTTTTAATACATGAAAGTTACTTTTCATAGGAACCAAAATCATAAAAATGAATAATAAAACCCCCTTAAATATTTTTTGAGAACATAATGGTTACCCAAAGTAAGTCATAACTAGGTTTATATATAGAAGAAAATTGGTGTGAAGTGAAGATTTGAACAATGAAGAAAAGAATAAATTATTATAGAGATTTGTAGAGATCACTAATCAAAAGAAAGTGAGTGATTTAGGGAAATTTAACAACCACAAAACCATAAATCTGTGATATTCTAAGGGACCATTTCAGTCATCAAGAATAAAGTTACTTGGATAATTTTTTTGTTTCAAGATCCTTTTTCTAATAATTTTCATGAGAATAAATACTTTATTTAATTATATTTCATAAGAAAAATCTCATCCTTGGTTTGTTTCTTAATTTACACTTCATCTCTTACTCTGAGAAATGAAGATGGATTGGTTATCCCTAAAGCACAAATATATTGTAAGAAACATAGATAGAATGATTAAAAAGTCCATATATATTTCATTATCATAAAATAAAAATGTTTATAATAGGTTATCCAATATTTATAAATACTTATATATCTAAATAATAAATTAATCTCTAAAATCACATTCATAGTTCAACATAAACCCTTTCATAAATGGTTAGACATACGAACATTTCAATAGATTAAAATCCAAAACTTAAAAAAAAGGTAACTAAATTTCTCAAAATTGTATTAACATTGATCCCCTATATATCATAAAGTATATATTGGTTGTCACATACCAAACATGTAAATAACTTCATCATGTATTCTCCTAAATTAACATAAATCCTTATTGAAAACATGCATGCTTTATTATTCCAAATTTTATTTGATATATCCTTAAATCCAAAAATTCTGTAAATTCCATCCATGATAACATAAAACACTTTTTCAAAAAATCATTAATAAGTTCCAAGTTAATCAATACTATCCAATTTAATTTATCCAAATCAATCACCTCTTTATCCTAACATCATTATCTAAACATCATGAACATATTAAGGGCTATCATTATCTTAACCATGTGTTTCCCATGAATATCACCTTTCCATTAAATAACATTTATATTATATCATATCCTTTCAAATCATAAATGAAAAACATATACTTAATATAATTATATATTTTATGATTCATATAACATGATCTTTTAATTACAATACATGAATACTTCATTCATTCCACTTCCTTCTCGAACAATTAACTAAGCTTCATCATCTTATTCTTTAACACTTCTTTGCTTTCACATGTTGTCTATAGCCTCTTAATTATCAATAATATAACCATCAATCATACCATATTTTTTATTTTTTTCAGGATATTTTCCCTTAAAAAATTGATATGTATAATCTCCATACTTTCCAAATTTAAATAATTCAACAGTTGATGATATCTTAGAGATACCATCATTCTCATCCATCACATTAATCGAACATTTCATTTTCCATTTTTAGTTACTTGATTGATGTTATTTTACATCATCAAAACATCTTCTCCTCCATTTGATACATTTCCTAGAGTGATTCGTACCACAATATTAACATATAAAAAACTGGATCTTCTTTCCTTTATGGTCTCCACTACCCAAACTCTTAGATAACTCTTTTCTTATCTTCTTTCGTAAGTCTGAGAGTTGGTTAAGGTAAGCGTTATTAATTATTTCCCATAAAAACTGATTGGGCATAATCACAACATCCTTTTCTCCAATCATCATCCCAATTGGCTTCTCATTTGTAAATCTTTCTTCGATGTTAACCCAATTCTTTCGAGTTCCCACCATTGACTAAAACCAAAAAACATAGTGTGAGAAAAAAAACATAGTGTAAAACCACATAATCAATAAAATCACTCATATTATGTATAAATAATGACACATCATTTTTAATCTATGACACCTTATGTTCATCCTAGGTTATTCATAATCATCGTTCATTTAAATCTTTCATGATTATTTGTAAAGAGTATGTGAATTTTCAGAGAATATCCCCCAAGTGTGTCAATCTAGGTATTCAGTAAGTTATGTTGTCGTGCACCAATTCCTGATCGATTATAGCTCAATATGGTGTCTTCAGGGTTGCTACCCCTACATAAATCTATTCTAGAGTCACATCCACTTTTACTATCCATAAAGGGATTTAATTTCTTAGAAACCACTCTCTTAATCCTTTACCACAAATCCCATGACATTTTCCTAACATTTGACGCATCCATAGACTTATCGTTAGATATATCCCTAGACATATCCATATAAATATCCCTAGATATCTCAGTAAAGTTTTATAATCCTTTTTCTCGAAGGTTAACTAATCCTCTTCTTTGATACCAATTATAGTGATCCAACCTTAACATATATGCATATTACATATTTTTAGATGAATATTAAATATATTACACAAACAAATTCCTGAGGACAAAATATTTTATTAACTTTGGAAACATGGAAACATAATCTTATAACTTTTAGAAATATCTTTAAATTTTCCAAAAAATATCTTCCCAATTAGTAATCTTACTGAAAAACATTCTTCATAACCTAGGGAAAGGAAACATAAGAAAGGGTGCGCTTATATTCTCAGTAAGGGTAAATAAATCACATAAGTAAGAAGAGCATGAACATAAGGCTATGATAACATGATTATAAAATTTTATGATCATACTATGCATATTTAAGATCATAATCATGAGTTATGGAATAAATATTAGTAGTTCACAAGTCATGAATCATAAGTAAATCCAAGAACATAAGTCCTGAAAGAATAAAATTGGCATAAGACATATAATTTATGGTTTATACCTAAGAATAGAACATATTATATCAATGTTATCCACCAAGACATTCATAACATGTTAGGCTGGGGTTGACCACCTGTGTACCTGCTTTGGGGTTGGGCTAACAAATCGTGTACCCTCTTGTTATCAGTCCAGGGCTAGCAACCTGTATGCCCTCTTTTTTTCAAGATTGGGATAACAACCCTTTTACCCTCTTGTTTTCTAGCTTGGTATAACAACCCATGTACCCTCTTTTTTTCATGCTTAGTCTAACAACCCATATACCCTCTTGTTTTAAGGATTGGTCTAAAAACTTGTGTACCCTCTTTTTTTAGGCTGGGGTTAATAACCTATGTATCCTATTATTTTCAGACTTGGGATAACAACCCATGTACCCTCTTTTTTTAATCTTGGGATATCAACCCAAGTACCCTATGATATCATATGAAATTTATCATTACCTAATGCATTATATTGAGATATAGGTGCCACCTGTCATATAATCAAATCATACAAATGTGTTCCATAAGACCATAAAAATTCATTATATCATAACCCATGAACTGAAATGGGTGTCATAAACATTTCATCATTTCTTAACCTATGGAAAATTGATAGGTTTAATAATCATTTCCTTATAGCATAACACGTGGAGAGAAACAGGTTTCAAATCATATAACTAGTGGAAGAGAAACAGGTTTCATAAACATCATTCCAATAAAAAATAAAGCATTAAATGAAATAATATAAATAGTACCCTTGGATCATATCCCCAACAATGCATGAGTAACGCCAACAGATTTCATATTAGATAGAAAATATTTTAGAAATATCATTTAAAACATTTCTTGATGAAAATATTCTTTCCGTTTGAAAAAAACTTTTTAAAACATGAAACGTTTTGAAACCCATTTTATTTGCAAATAACATTGAAAACATATAATGTAATCTTGAAAAAATGTTTAAAATTTTTTTATTTGAATTTTTTTTGAAAACTTATAAATTAATATTCAACGAATGGATTGGTCATGATGGTGGAGAATTTAGTACATGGCGTATACATGAAAACAAAGATTCCTTTTATATTATCAGTAGAAGTCAAAAGAGACTTTATCAAAAAATGAAAAGAAAATTCCATTTAAAACCATTATGTAAATAGGTATAACATGCATAAAAATGTATTTTAAAAATATTCATATAATAGTAGAAATTTTTTAAGAACATTTTAGAAAACATGGTTTTGGGAGAAAAAGATTTCCGACCAAAGAGAGAAATAAAGTCTGATTTTATTTTAAACAATTCTTAATTATCTTAAGTAAAAAAGAGTAGATAAATGGTAACATTACCTATATATAGAATGAATAACCATATTATAATAAAATTAGTTATAATTATTGAGATATGGTTCAAAATATTTCATCAATGGAAGTATAATCATAAACAATCCTAATAAACGCTGAGATTGTAGCAATAAACTCTTACCACTTTGGTAACATTGAATCATAATACCTATGAAATAATAATATTAAATGAAGCTTAAAATATCATTAAAATAAATATATTCATTATCTAACATGTCAAAGGGTCAGTATATATGCCTCATTAATGAATATAGGTGTATAACATAACATGTGTCGTAAAGAAATAAAATTGAGACAAAATTCCCTTACTGATTTATTAATGTTTTAACTGTAAAACCCATGAAAGATAGACCCTAAAAAAGATATTTAAATCACAATAATTCTCATTATAATAATAATAAAATAAATCCATGGGTATTATATACACCACATACAATAAATAGGTGGTGAACATAGATTGTGTCTCATGAAAAATAAAAGTGAGCCGGAAATCCCTTACTACTTGAGTAACTTTTGAATCATGAGACCCATGAAAGAAAAACATAAATTGAAACACTTAATATCCCGAATTAAATTAAATTCATGATATAACATATCATAGAAAAATACATACACCATACCAAAGAAACACTTTGAGAATATGGTATAAGTCTCACAGAAATAAAAGTGAGACTAGAAATCCCCTTACCTTAAGTCTTGACACTCGCTGTACTTGTTAAAACCTCATTTATAATAAATATAAGTTTATTATACATATATCAAAGAATCATATTCATATATATAATATCATATATTATTTACTTATGACTTTATATTACTTATTTATTAACAATTCCAAGTTTAAGTTATGTTTTATGTAAGAACCGATATGTTTTTTGTACATGTTTTGACGTGTTATTATTAGTCCTATGACTTAGATAATTATTTAATAATATTAAAAATGATAATAATTATATAAATATTATACATATTAATTACATATGTATTTATAGTAACCCATTAATTTTAGTGATAGGAAATGAAATACATCATTCATGGAGATGGTATGCCGTACGTATGCATAAAAGTTGTTTCTATTTTCTTGTCATATTAAAAGGGAAAAAATTAATTATATATATATATATATTGATATTACAGAAAATTTTTTATGTCATATAAATAAAATATTTCAATTAAACCTATCCTTAATACATTCCATGTAAATCATGATTGAATCGCATCGCTTCGCGAGGCGGTAGTCCTCCGTACACATGAACAACATTATCGTATTCTCACAAAATGTAAATCATGAAAGTATGTGATGTATAAGAATTTAATAACCACAAATACATAATAAATATTATATATATCCTATATAAATAGAATTTCCATCATTATTCTTAACCTTAGGAGGTGGTAATGGAAGAACAAATGACAATGGTTCATGAGGCACTAGTCCGTTGTAAACAAGAATGATGATTGTGTATCTCATTTGAGGGAAATGTGTGTGTGGTTATAGTTATTACCCTTAACTTAATAACATATCATAATATTTAATATATTTATGTTATTATATAGTCATAATATGAAAATAATTTTAATGGGTTTGTGAAAACAATGAAACAAAAACGTTTGTTGATGAATGTTACCTCTTCTTCAGGTATCTCCTTTTGGTTTGCACCAAAGGACATCCTTGGTTGGATTTATGCTCAAATTAAAGATTATAATATTAGAATAGGGAATTTGGGAAGTTATTTTTACAGATTTTGGTGGAGAAATAGAGATTTATAGGTGTGAATAATGGGGGAGAGTGAATAACTTTAATAATGGAGGAGTGACATTCTTGTATATACCAAAAAGTAAACACTATTAAGAGGTCTCCCATAAATCATGTTACTATAATAATGAAAAAATTTATATAAGAGTGGGTATATGGTATAAAAATTTCCATAAAATGGGATTTGTAAAATATTCCAGGTTATTTGTTCCCTTAAGTTTAAATTTTAGTCCCCTGGTAAACTTGTTTTTCTTTTAATCATCGTGATTAATTTTAACTCTTTTCACTAATAATTATGGTAAAAAATTATGTTTTACTTGTTATAAATTATAAATTATTTCTATTTAAAATATTTAATCCATTTTTTTCAAATTACAATCCCATATGTTTCAGAAATTAATTTAAAATTAATTTTTTGGATGGGACCAGACAATGAGTTTTTAAAGTGAAAAAGTTCAAAAGTTTGAAATGTTTTTATATCCAATTTCAATGTGAAATTAATTAAAATAAACTAAATTGGATCAATAGATGTAAAATTGAACTAATTGGTCTTTAAAACCTATTTAAAATATAATTTAACTATATAAATAATTCAAACAAAAAGACAATTTCAAATTAAAATTCAGTATTTTATACTATTAATCCAAAAATAAAATATTTCATAAAAATACAAAAAATTCATCCTAAGATAATTTTGAAATTAATATCTCAAGATTAAATTTTATTTCTTTCAAATATAATTTATAAAAGTTTGAAAAACTAGTTTAAAAATAAGTTCTCTATTAAAATACAGTAAAACAAACTTTTAGAAAATACATCTTTTTATGTGGAAAATTAGATTTCTTCTTATCTATTTTCTAGAAAATACATAAAATGAATGTTAAATTATTGATTTATTATATAATATATGTATATATATATATATATATTTAAAACCATTCATAAAAATTATTGTTTTTAATTTGATGAGATATAATATATTTTTTCCTAGAAAATAGTTTTTCGGAAATGGAATTTCTTTATTTTCAAACATTTTTTACATTAATTTATAATTAATTAGTTACCAAATAATTCGTTTTATAAACATGAATAAACCATTTTTTTTAAATTATTTAATAATATTCACTAATTCTATTCCAATGGCTAGGAAATAACTATCATATTAATTAATAATATTAATAGTACATTGTAGATCGGTAAAACTCAGTCTTGTGTGTAAGGAAAGCTATCAAAGAAACTCGGTATCATGTATAAGACAAGCGAGATGTATTTTTTCATGTTCCATAAGCTAAACTCAATGTTTCATGTAGTGAAATATTAACTGGGTGTTGTGTATTAAGAAACCTTAACTTAGTGTAGCATACAACGCAAGCCATAAAATAATTTTAATTTATTCAAAAGAAAATTCATAAAAACCCAGGGTGTTACAAGTCCTATACCTAGATATTGTCCCCCCCCCCCTTGGCTTTGATTCGTAGTGGATAGGTGTGTCTTAACATGGATGTTTCTACTGGATAGGAGTGTGAGATTATGGGCATCATCGATGGACCTTTTGAATAGTTGGCTCTTTTCCCTAGGCTGGGATATGAGATGGATATCCCCATTCTCTCTCTTTTTGGATTCTTTTATAGAATTCAAATATATATATATATATATCCACGTTGTTGGATTTTTTTACTCTCTTACTATGGGTTGAGTTGTCTATTCCTATCACGTCTCTTACTACCCCTCCTTCAACTTTTGAGTTGTCCTACTATGTATGTATATATACACTCCTGCATGGGATTTGCATACATGTGTTGTGTCTTATGCAGACGATGCATAGGTCAATTATGATTACATAGGATCATAGGGATACCTGGTGCATTCGATAATGTATCGTGTTTATGGCTTGGAGATATGAAGCTAGTCCCTCTTAACACATTTCTTTTCCAGTTTTTCAGGTTGGGATATCTTTCTAGTTGGAAGTGTATTTTCCCTTATTTCCTTTTCAGTTTATACTAGTGCACTCTTGCATTTCCTAGAGGTTTTACATGCATGGTTTATTCTCTAGATTTTAGATATTTTATTATTATGCCTCCACACTTATGCAAGGCGATGGTCGGGTCTGTGTGTATAGGAACATTAGGAAAAGGCCTACCATATTAGTTATTCCTTTCAGAGATTTTCTCCAGCCCTTGTCCTATGGGAGCAGGCTTGGGGTAGGTGTGGCTTGAGCCCAGTTGGTTTAGGTTGTGTATATAACATCCCAGTTTCATAATCCACCCAGAGGCACCCCTTACCGGGTTGGTCACATGGCCTCAAGCGTATTTCCCCAAACGCCAGAGGCTGACGACTAGCAGCGAGGGCCTTGGGTGTGATAGTGGGGAAACTATGCCCTCATTGGAAAAGTACACAGTGGAACAAAAACAAATAGGTAATAGCAGAAACCATAACCATCCATAAAAAAGTAAACGGTAAATAGAGGAAGACGAAAAATAAACAACTGGAGCACACACACATGTATATAAAATGATGCATGATACATATGTCTAGGAAAGCATCCAAACAAGTCACAATGTTGAATACAATACTAAACCAAAGTGAAAAAAAAAACAGGTAAACTCCTCATCATCACAAGCCATAGCTTGGTCCCATGCTCTCCAGCTCCACAACAAGTCAAGTACCTAAAGTAGAAGAGAGCTTGGCCTTATCTATACCTGTAACAATATAATCTATTTGGGCCCAAAAGCATGGCCCAAACAGGGTGTGAGACATGGTCCTAGTAGGAAACCACCCAAAGATCTATACCTAACAGTCAGTGAATACATGGAAGTAAAAATACAGGAATCAGTAAACAGGAAAGCACAAAATAGCTAAAATCCACAATCTAGCAGATAAAGTACACATGTAACATCCAATCAACAAGAAGAACAATAGGTAACCCCCTGGGTAGTTCTCACAACCTAACCCTTATGGTTCAACCTACATGTACTAGAAACCCTCTGGGAATCACACACAGTCTTGCCCCTCTGGTTCAGCTAAAGAATAGACTCTATGAGGAAGCACTCATCGTCAATTCCCCCTATAGTCTCGTATCGTACTAAAGGCTCTCTGGGGAAGCACTCAACGTCTCATTCCCCCTATGGCCCGCGTCGAGGAACTAAAGACTCTTTGAGGAAGCACTCGACGTCAATTCCTCTCGTGGTCTCGCATCATAAATTAAAGACACTCTAGAGAAGCCCTTACGTCCATTCTCCCTATGGTCCACTACACTAGGTTCTCATAGCCCTGTGTAAAACCACATTCATAGAGCGCGTATCGCCCCAAGTAAACCTCAAGAAATACATGGCTATCATTCTAAGCCACAACAACATAACAGTACAATAGTTTCACTATCCTTCAACTAGGCACGACAACTGGAAAAATTCCTGATAAGAAAAACATGCAAGGAAAAACATCCAGAGCACAATACAATTTACCCTATTCACAAGAAATGACCTCTACACAGGCATATAAGCAAATCAGGCAAACAACAAGGGAAAAACAGGAAACACGCAATACCCTGTTCAAGGGAATTGGTGGAATTGCACAAAATACTCAAATAATTTCTACAGAAAGTCACAAACCACCTACCTCGATGTTAGGAGAACGATATACATGAACTACGATGATTGATTCTCCTTAGAATGTCGACGATATGAGAAAACGCCCAAAACCTTCAACCCATGATATCCCGAGAAAGATGAGGAATTGGAAAACAAGGCTCTAGGTTAAGGAATAACTCACTGCTATGGTTACAACGCAATCAACGACGGTCTATTCGGAGATCAGATGGAGGATCGGAAATCCGGAGAAGTTTCGTGGTCGTACGGGTTCTCTCTGATGAATGAAACCTAGATGAAAGGTGTTCTGTCCGTCAGACGTGACCCCGATGCGTTTAATAAAGAAAATAAAATACATGGCGTGTACTCCATTTTTCAGTACTCCACTTTAAGTGGCCTCTACTTCACCCCTACACACCGTGTGTGTGGCCAGGACATGGCCAACATACGGCCTGGCGCGGTAAGGGAGTACACGGCGTGTAATCATAAAGTACATGGAGTGTACTCATAAAGTACACGGCGTGTACTACAAAATTTTCCAGAAACTCATCTTTTCTCAAAAACTCCAGGAAAAGGAAAGACATACTTGAAAACGAAGATCTGGTTTCTTACAAACTTCCCCCATTAAAGAAATTTGTCCCCAAATTTCCCTAAAAAGGCGGAAGAGAAGAAACCCCGAATAGCTTCGGCCACTACGATCATACATCGGCCTCCCATTCCCAGGTCTCATCCTGTACTGACCCATGCTGCCATAGCACCCATATTAGAGGAACATACAACCCACAAATAACCTTCGTACCGTGATCGACAATCCGGATAGGATGTTCCTCAAATGATGCATCTGCATCGAGATCAATCTTCTCGGGCTGAAAGACATGAGACGGGTCTGAAAAGTAACATCGGAGCTGAGAGGCGTGGAAGACGTCATGCATGGCCCGATACCTCTGAGGTAACTACAGCCGATAAGCAACCGGCCCAACTCTCTCAAATACCTCAAATGGCCCGACGTACCATGGTTAAAGCTTACCCTGCCTCCAAATCCTCTTGTGTCCAAATCTTGGTGTGACATGCAGGAAAGCCTGATCCCCGACCTAGAACTCCAGAGGTCATCTCCGCTGATCATCATAAGACTTTTGTTGAGACTGTGTTGTAGACATCCTCTTCTGAATCAACTCTATCTACTCTGAGGTCTCCTGAACAAGACGAGGTCCCAATAAAGTTGTCTATCCTGCCTCCAGCCAGCATAAAGGTGATCAGCATGACCTACTGTACAAAGCCTCATAAGGTTCCATCTGAATGGTCGCCTGAAAACTTTTGTTGTAGATGAACTCCACCAGAGGGATATGCTTTTCCCAAGAACCTCCAAATTCTAGAATGCAATCTCAGAGCATATCCTCAAGCACCTGGATCGTACGCTCAGATTGGCCATCTGTCTGGGTATGGTATGATGTACTCAGAAGTACCTATGTACCCAAAACCCTCGGAAGCCCCTGCCAGAACCGAGAAGTAAAGCGCACATCCCTGTCTGAAACAATGGAGTGTGGAACTCCATGTAGATGTACAATTTCTCAGATGTACAGTCATCCCAGATCATTAACACTGAAGGTATCCTTGATCGGTAAGAAGTGAGAAACCTTCGTAAGTCTGTCGACGACAACCCAAACAACATCTTTCCCTCTAGGTGGCCTCGGAAATCCGGTCACGGAGTCCATCGCGACATCATTCCACTTCCACTCCGGAATCAGTAACAGCTGTAAAAGGCATGCTGGTCGTTGATGATCCGCCTTCACCTGCTGTAACACCCCAAGATTTCATAGTGTGTTATTTCTTTAAAATAATACAATAACTTGCACTACACGCAACACCGAGTTCAAGCAGACCATGACTTACCAAACAAGCCGTTCAAAAGAGGTTATGAATAGTATTAACTAAATTTTAAACTTTATATAATCCTTATAATTTTAGAATCCATATTATGAGTTTCTTAGACATAATGTAAGAACAAATTCATTTTCAGTATGGCACTTTTACCAACTTTTAATAGTGAACCCATTTTAAATACAATAGTTTAAACTTTTTGAGTAAAGGGGGACATCAAAAAAAATTTAAATGAAACATACCAAGCTTCCACGGTACGCTTTCCTTTGAATAATACAGTAGTGTGTGTTGTACGCAACTTCGAGTTCTAATACACACCACAACCAATCAAACTAGCCGTTATGAATAGTAATACCTACTTTTTAAATTATATATATTTTATATTTCAAAATGGACTTCATTTTTGGATTCGGATTATCGAAATTAGCCTAAGGTGAAATTTTGGTACATTTCGGATAACTTTCATATTTTGATGAATAGTGAAAATTACTAAATTTTAATTAAAAACAACTTTTTTAATCAAAATAATTAATAGTGATAAATTATGAATTTGAGTGGTTTTAAAGTATATTTAGAATATATTTTTACCATTTAATATAATTTTGGTCATTGGACATAATTTTACAATTAAACCGAACATAAACAAGTGTCAATCTTTTGATAGTTATTATCTCTTAAAAACACGCTTTTTGTTTTGACAGCGGGAATTAATTTTAAATTAATTTCTGCCACTTCTATGTTTTGAATTTAGAAAAATGGATTCCATATTTGGAATCAGGATTTTCAAATTGTGTAAATAGGTAACTTTTATTTTTAGACATTTTGAATAATTACTGCGGTAAATATTTTATTTACCATGGTTAAGGGTAAATCCTGTAAATAAGGGTTAAATATTAATATTATAATAATACTAAATTACCCTAAAATGTGTCCTAGACTTATTTTTTGATAAATGT
This sequence comes from Viscum album, assembly GCA_963277665.1. Classification (NCBI taxonomy): domain Eukaryota; kingdom Viridiplantae; phylum Streptophyta; class Magnoliopsida; order Santalales; family Viscaceae; genus Viscum; species Viscum album. The sequence goes on from OY728146.1 coordinate 371,704,382, forward strand.
TAGACCATAGGCATCTTTGGGTAGATTTGGGGACCCCATGGTGCCACTTGTAGGTGATAGGGACACTTTATTTTAATTAAGTTAAAATGAATACAAAAATGACACAAGCATATATCTTTAAGAAAAACAATTTTTACATAGGGTTATATATGTTGGATTTTAGATTATAAATATTAATTAGAAAGATACAAAGATTTCCTACATAGTGATATTTTATTTATAATTTTTAGACATTAAATAATTAAATTTATTTGTGACACAATGATGATGAATTAATTACTATAATAGTAAAAAATTAAAATAATTGATATTATAAATACCCAAATAAAAAAAATATGAAACTTTTAATGAATTAAACTACTTTTATAGGATAATATGATATATTAGGATTTATTTAATTTACTTTGTTCGAAGTAATCAATCTATTATGAGTTTCACAAAAATCAACTATTGAATAGTGTCAAAATTGACATAAAAGAGTTCTTAAAACAAATATTATATTATTAATTGATATTAAAATTCATAAAAATCTAAGGTTCGTCCAAGAGACTTATATCATGATAGGTTCATCATTAATGGACCACTTTGGGGTCTCTTGGATGTATATAGTAAGTTTATTTACCATATTATATAAAAATACAAAGAGACATTGTAAAAAGTGAAACTAATTAACTTAGAGTTAATACTTAAATATAAGGTTAATATAAGTACCCAAACCTGTCTAAATTATATTGGTTGAGTTGTTTTCGACCCATCCCCACCTTAAAATTTAAATAATCAACTTTGGAGCCATTAGAAACCGAATAAGAATTTATTATAAACTAATATTTCTAGCTTTTCCAAAGGTGCCCCTCACCCCTCTTATAAAAGGTCACTCCTCCTTCTCTTTTCTTCACACCTTAAAAGCCTTTTGGTTCGGCCAAACTCTGCTCAAATACTATCCCAACATCCCAAACTACAACCTAGAGGCCTTATTTTTATCAGAAAGCCAACCTAAGGAGCCCTTTTGATCAAATCAAAAGGAAGAACCCGAAGAAGAGGTAATGTTTTCACCACCCCTTTTCAAGTTCCTTTCTTCTTCCACTTCTTCTTTATTTGTTCTTACCATTCTAAAATAATAACTCCAGTATCTCACATATACTGTGATTTTATTATAAATATGGTACAACCATATTCAGTATTCTATCCACCCTTTGAATAACATGTCACCATACGTGCGTACGTACGGCTTACCGTCTCCACGTCGTGGTGTAATTGTTATTCAATATATTATTATTTTTATGGGTATAATAATGATGTATAACTCATGTAAATAATAAATATAACATGTTAATGATTCTGTATATATGATATACCATCCATTTATATATTATTTTAATATCAAAAGAATGATATTGTCGCTCGTGCGTACGTACGGACTACCGTCTCCACGAACGCGATGAGATTCATTCTCCATCGTATCCATTCAAGTATAATTACCATTTAATGATTTAAAAATGATGTTTAAGGACTTGATATCATTCTGGATATGAATAAGATACAACAAACATGGCTTATGTAACAAAAAATATAAAAGAAAATGAGTAAGTTAACACCCGAAACAACGATAATTCTAAGATATTATTAACAAATCAATGTTAAAAGATCATATATGATATCATATTAATATATATGATTCTTGTATAATTTAATAACAATTATTTCACCATTATACAGGAGGTTAACTTACCCCAACCAAGGAAAAGTACAAGGTAAGGGTTATTTCGCAATCTCTTCATTATCCGAGGTTGTTTATACGTAATAATCTACTGGGATCTCTTTATCATCCACATCCATGATTCTTAAAAATGTATTTCAAAACATTTTTACTATTTACTAGAATATGAGTTAAAGTAATTTATACCCTTTTTGACTTTTATAAGTGGTTTATAAAAGAATCTTTCCGTCGTTTTCAAAACAAGGTCCTTTTTAACCTTTTCGACAGAATTAAGGTAAGAATGTTTTTTTTAACTTATACGGCGGGTGCGGCTATTTTCCGCCGTTATAAAATCTTCAAAGATTCCCTTACAAGCTTATAAAAATATTTTCAAAGAAAATGTTTTATTTTATATGGATCTTAAATGATTTCAAAATAAAAAGAGATATTTCTTTAAAAAGAATTTTGATTTCATCTATGTCAACATCCTTTGATGGATTTTACGCTTATTTAAAGTTGATTTGTTATGATACAAAACTTCTATATTATATTGAAGGTTTTGTGATTTGTTTGACTGTGGATGTTCTATTTTTATACCATTCATTGTTTATGGTGAAATTATTGACATTTTGTATGATAGTTTTAATACGAATGTTTATGTTAGGTTTAAACCTTTTCATATGGGAATGCATTGGACTTAATATGTGACGGGTGGAGCCCGCTCTAGCTCCTCGATGCATCGGTAGGTCTCATGAGACAAACTAGTGTCTTGGCACAAGGCCTTGACAAAATCTTATTTGTAGTCTTGGCACGAGGCCTTGGCTATGTGGTTATGATAGTCTGGCATTATTCATTCCATCATTATGAAAGTGGTTATTGATTTTTCATGTGATTATTCGATTAGTAGAATAACCATGTGAATAAGTAAATGGCATTATTTCATTTTATTTATGCCATACTATGTTAAAAGTTCAAGTTTAAAAGGCTTTTGTTTTAGTTATACATTGCCTTAAATGTTTATTCTTATTTATGAAAGTTTCCGCTATATTGTTATCCTTACTGGGCATTTGAGCTCACCCCTTTTCTATGTTTTATTTTTCCCAGGAAGTGAAGAAGTAAATTATGAATGACCTGCAAGAATATTATGTGGGGATATGAGTGTGGATTATGGAGACAATATGTTTTTGTAGTAGTTTTTCATTTTATGATGTAATATAAGACTTATGAATATATCTAGTGTTTCCAAGACTACTAAACCAATAGGTCTTTTGAGATTTGATCTTTCTTGTGATCATGCCAATGTTATGTAATAATGCACCGACTCTGGGTAACTGGGGTCGGGGCGTTACAGTTGGTATCAGAGGAAGTTTAGTACAAACCTTGGAAGCTAGATTTAGATAAACTCTGATTAGAGCACATAGATTTAAGATGGAATTTGAGGATTAGTATAGAAGAACTTCCTAGAATTTTGGTATTGTAGAGATTTTGTGAGTTTTCTGAGCAATACATCCCTGTCTGGATACGAGCAGGTAGAGGCGGCTCTGGCACAGATGTACCTAGGGGTAAAACCCGAAAACACCGCTTTGAGCTAGACTCGAACGGGAACTGGTGCATGACAACGGGCCTTGCTGTACTCTTGGTTACGACACTCCCGGGGGATATGCTTAGGATAATTATCATTTTCTTTACAAACCATTATGAAGGGTTTATGTGGATTTACTTCCTCAAAGGAGAAATTTATATGATTATGGATTATATCCATAAAATATTTAATTTATGTTATGTGTCTTACAAGTTTGGGATTAGGTATTGTTATTCATAAACTAATCTAGTGTACGCCATTGTTTAGAAATGGCGCCCAGTAGAAGGAATGAGAACTCCAGAAATGCACATGATCCAAAGAGAAAGAAGGATCATATCTTTCATGGCCTTAAGCCAGAATTTATAAGAGAAATAATCTCCCATTTATTATCATCATACGAAGAAATAATATCATGTGTTGATAAGATAAGTAAAGATTTTACTGAGTCCTATGGCTTTGAAGGGAAGCAAGAGAAGAAAAGGATGGAATAGAGAAAGATGGATAAAGATAAGAGGGAAAAGAAGAATTTTCCCATATGTGATAACCGTGGGATGAAACACCCTGGAACTTGTCTGAAAGGAATGGGAGTTTGTTATAAGTGTAATGGAAAAGGGCACAAAGTACATGACTGAAAGGGTAAGAAAATGGTTTCAAATGTACAATGCTTCATTTGCAAGGAGTTTGGACACTATGCGAACCTATGTCCCAGTCATCAGAATATGCCTCAAATGATGTTATTGGATAATAATCAAGTTATGATACTACCACAGATGAAGATGAATGATTAGAGTTCTTATGTTGATTATGTCAATTGAGTGTTGTATCATCAATGTACTTGTTATAATAATTATGGAGTATATAAGGATTGTACTGCAGTACTATTTCATTAAGGACTTGAGATTGTGTGGAACAAAGAAAAGTGACTCAATAGCAGGTTAAATTTTTGGAAAATATATGGTTGAGAGAATGATAAACCATAATATGGTTCTGATACCGAGGTAGTGATTTTAGAATAATACATGATTGATTTGGATAAATTATATTGGATATTCTTGACTACCTTGAAACTAATTAATGATTTGTATATTCCATCATTTTTGGGGTTTAAAACATTTTTGGATTGATGAAGTATATCCAGCATTCTATATGGAATAAGGGAGCATGAATGTAATCAATATGGATTATGGTAATTCAGGATGTTTCAGTGTTTTAAAAGAATACATGATGAAGGTATTCATATGCTATTACGTGGTAAAAAGGATCTACATTATGTTTAACTTCCTTATGAATGTTGGAATGTGAGTTTGGTCAGAAGTATTTTGGATAAATTCTAGTTTGAGATTAATTTTGGATTGTCATAAAAGGACAACCCGGAGGTCGGGCGGCAACCCGTCGCGTCCGGCAAGGCCGCGAGACTTGAACCCACAACCAAAGGGCGACAAGGGTGTATCACCTACCACTGGCCCCAGAGATGTCCTGGATTAAATAATGTAGTTTTTTTAAAAAAGATCTGGTAGATGAATTATAAATTCCTTTATTTTGGAACCCTGTACGAATAGTATAAATAGAATTTTTTTTATGAGTGAAAGATGAGTTTGTGGTAGAAATTTATTAATGAACAAAACTCTAATTATAAAGTAAGTATATCTCCTTATGATCTTAGCCAATCTCATAAATAAATTCCTCAACATTATGAAAAGGAACTTAGAATAAAAATGTTGTCCTAGATGGTACCTTAAATCATCACTAATTTATGGCTTTGGGATTGTTGGCCTTTTCATAGCCATGTTCTCTACCACTCTCCATCAGATAATTGATGGTTAGATCTCTCTTCCATATCCATATTTTCCTACATGGAACCCTAGTATGTGTTATTTTCGGTAATATTCATACTTTCCACTCTTTATTTTAAATAGAGGCCTCATTAATTCATTTTTCGATGTGGGATTTCAACTAAGATATTTTGAAACGTCAAAAATGTGTTATCCTAATACCCTATGTTTTGTTGATCCGATGGTATTTCAAATCATCATAGATTGATGAGTTTAAGAACCTCAATTTTATACTTGTTTGTGATTGATAACCTCAATCACTACCTATAAATATTTACATTTTTTCTCCAATTATATGTCTCTAATTGCCACCAATGTTCTCCTAATCGAGATCATAATTTGGTGGTGACCCTTTCATTTCTCTTTTCCTCATATTAAGACTAAATTTTAGTAACCCAATTTCCGAAGTGGGTTTTCCCACAAAGATATTTTTTATTTTCAACCTTTTATTTTCGAAGAACAATTTCAAATTACGAGAAAGAAATTTTTTGAAGGAGGGGAGAATGTAACACCCCAAGATTTCATAGTGTGTTATTTCTTTAAAATAATACAATAACATGCACTACACGCAACACCGAGTTCAAGCACACCATGACTTACCAAACAAGACATTCAAAAGAGGTTATGAATAGTATTAACTAAATTTTAAACTTTATATAATCCTTATAATTTTAGAATCCATATTATGAGTTTCTTAGACATAATGTAAGAACAAATTCATTTTCAGTATTGCACTTTTACCAACTTTTAATAGTGAACCCATTTTAAATACAATATTTTAAACTTTTTGAGTAAAGGGGGACATCAAAAAATTTTAAAATGAAACATCCCAAGCTTCCACGGTACGCTTTCCTTTGAATAATACAGTAGTGTGTGTTGTACGCAACTTTGAGTTCTAACACACACCACAACCAATCAAACTAGCCGTTATGAATAGTAATACCTACTTTTTGAAATTATATATATTTTATATTTCAAAATGGACTTCATTTTTGGATTAGGAATATCGAAATTAGCCTAAGGTGAAATTTTGGCACATTTCGGATAACTTTCATATTTTGATGAATAGTGAAAATTACTAAATTTTAATTAAAAACAACTTTTTTAATCAAAATAATTAATAGTGATAAATTATGAATATGAGTGGTTTTAAAGTATATTTAGAATATATTTTTACCATTTAATATAATTTTAGTCATTGGACATAATTTTACAATTAAACTGAACATAAACAAGTGTCAATCTTTTGATAGTTATTATCTCTTAAAAACACGCTTTTTGTTTTGACAGCGGGAATTAATTTTAAATTAATTTCTGCCACTTCTGTGTTTTGAATTTAGAAAAATGGATTCCATATTTGGAATCAGGATTTTCAAATTTTGTAAATAGGTAACTTTTATTTTTAGACATTTTGAATAATTACTGCGGTAAATATTTTATTTACCATGGTTAAGGGTAAATCCGATAAATAAGGGTTAAAAATTAATATTATAATAATACTAAATTACTCTAAAACGTGTCCTAGACTTATTGGTTGATACATTTTCGACCATAGGAATCTTTGGGTCGATTTGGGGACCCCATGGTGACACTTGTAGGTGATAGGGACACTTTATTTTAATTAAGTTAAAATAAATATAAAAATGACACAAGCATATATCTTTTAGAAATACAATTTTTACATAGGGTTATATATGTTGGATTTTAGATTATAAATATTCATTAGAAAGATAAAAAGATTTACTACATACTTATATTTTATTTATAATTTTTAGACATTAAATAATTTAATTTAATTGTGACACAATGATGATGAATTAATTACTATAATAGTAAAAAATTAAAATAATTGATATTATAAATACCCAAATAAATAAAATATGAAACTTTTAATGAATTAAACTACTTTTATAAGATAATATGATATATTAGTATTGATTTAATTGACTTTGTTTGAAGTAATCAATCTGTTATGAGTTTCACAAAAATCAACTATTGAATAGTGTCAAAATTGACATAAAAGAGTTCTTAAAACAAATATTATATTATTAATTGATATTAAAATTCATAAAAATATAAGGTTCGGCCAAGAGACTTATATCATGATAGGTTCATCATTAATGGACCACTGGGGGGTCTCTTGGATGTATATAGTAAGTTTAGTAACCATATTATATAAAAATACAAAGAGACATTGTAAAAAGTGAAACTAATTAACTTAGAGTTAATACTTAAAGATAAGGTTAATATAAGTACCCAAACCTGTCTAAATTCTATTGGTTGAGTTGTTTTCGACCCATCCCCACCTTAACATTTAAATAATCAACTTTGGAGCCATTAGAAACCGAATAAGAATTTATTATAAACTAATATTTCTAGCTTTTCCAAAGGTGCCCCTCACCCCTCTTATAAAAGGGCACTCCTCCTTCTCTTTTCTTCACACCTTAAAAGCCTTTTGGTTCGGCCAAACTATGCCCAAATACTCTCCCAACATCACTCACTACAATCTAGAGGCCTTATTTTGATCAGAAAGCCAACCTAAGGAGCCCTTTTGATCAAATCAAAAGGAAGAACCCGAAGAAGAGGTAATGCTTTCACCACCCCTTTTCAAGTTCCTTTCTTCTTCCACTTCTTCTTTCTTTGTTCATACCATTCTAAAATAATAACTCCAGTATCTCACATATACTGTGATATTATTATAAATATGGTACAACCATTTTCAGTATTCTATCCACCCTTTGAATAAAATGTCACCATACGTGCGTACGTACGGCTTACCGTCTCCACGTCGTGGTGTAATTGTTATTTAATATATTATTATTTGGATGGGTATAATAATGATGTGTAACTCAGGTAAATAATAAATATAACATGTTAATGATTCTGTATATATGATATACCATCCATTTATATATTATTTTAATATCAAAAGAATGATATTGTCGCTCGTGCGTACGTACGGACTACCGTCTCCACGAACGCGATGAGATTCATTCTCCATCGTATCCATTCAAGTATAATTATCATTTGATGATTTAAAAATGATGTTTAAGGACTTGATATCATTCTGGATATGAATAAGATACAACAAACATGTCTTATGTAACAAAACATATAAAATAAAATGAGTAAGTTAACACCCGAAACGACGATAATTCTAAGATATTATTAACAAATCAATGTTAAAAGATCATATATGATATCATATTAATATATATGATTCTTTTATAATTTAATAACAATTATTTCACCATTATACAGGAGGTTAACTTACCCCGACCAAAAAAAAGTACAAGGTAAGGGTTATTTCGCAATCTCTTCATTATCCGAGGTTGTTTATACGTAATAATCTACTGGGATCTCTTTATCATCCACATCCATGTTTCTCAAAAATGTATTTCAAAACATTTTTACTATTTACTAGAATATGAGTTAAAGTCATTTATACCCTTTTTGACTTTTATAAGTGGTTTATAAAAGAATCTTTCCGTCGTTTTCAAAACAAGGTTCTTTTTAACCTTTTCGACAGAATTAAGGTAAGAATGTTTTTTTAACTTATACAGCGGGTGCGGCTATTTTCCGCCGTTATAAAATATTCAAAGCTTCCCTTACAAGATTATAAAAATATTTTCAAAGAAAATGTTTTATTTTATATGGATCTTAAATGATTTCAAAATAAAAAGAGATATTTCTTTAAAAAGAATTTTGATTTCATCTATGTCAACATCCTTTGATGGATTTTACGCTTATTTAAAGTTGATTTGTTGTGATACAAAACTTCTATATTATATTGAAGGTTTTGTGATTTTTTTGACTGTGGATGTTCTATTTTTATACCATTCATGGTTTATGGTGAAAGTATTGACATTTCGTATGCTATTTTTAATACGAATGTTTATGTTATGTTTAAACCTTTTCATATGGGAATGCATTGGACTTAATATGTGACGGGTGGAGCCCGCTATAGCTCCTCGATGCATCGGTAGGTCTCACGAGACAAACTATTGTCTTGGCACAAGGCCTTGACAAAATCTTATTTTTAGTCTTGGCACGAGGCCTTGGCTATGTGGTTATGATAGTCTGGCATTATGCATTCCATCATTATGAAAGTGGTTATTGATTTTGCATGTGATTATTCGATTAGTAGAATAACCATGTGAATAAGTAAATGGAATTATTTCATTTTATTTATGCCATACTATGTTAAAAGTTCAATTTTAAAAGGCTTTTGTTTTAGTTATACATTGCCTTAAATGTTTATTCTTATTTATGAAAGTTTCCGCTATATTGTTATCCTTACTGGGCATTTGAGCTCACCCCTTTTCTATGTTTTATTTTTCCCAGGAAGTGAAGAAGTAAATTATGAATGACCTGTAGGGATATTATGTGGGGATATGAGTGTGGATTATGGAGACAATATGTTGTTGTAGTAGTTTTTCATTTTATGATGTAATATAAGAATTATGAATATATCTAGTGTTTCCAAGACTACTAAACCAATCGGTCTTTCGAGATTTGATCTTTCTTGTGATCATGCCAATGTTATGTAATAATGCACCGACTCTGGGTAACTGGGGTCGGGGCGTTACACCTGCTGACAAGTAGAACACCTCAAGACAAAACCAGCAACATCTCTCTTCATACCTGGCCACCAGTACTGGCGATGAAGATCCTGATACATCTTGGTGACGCCAGGATGAACTGCCCAAACTGAGGAATGAAAGTCTCACAACAGCTCCTCGCGTATGTCTGTTGACACCCATACACATCCCTGGAAACGCAAGACCTCATCCTCACCCACTGTCCATCCAGGAAGAGGGTCCTCTCCTGACACACTCTCCCACAAGACTATGTCTTCTGAGTCTGATAGCTGCCTCATTCGTACCCTATCATGTAGTGTAGAGGTAACAACTACAGAAGATAGGTAAGTCTGTCCCTGTCTATCGTGCACCTCCAGATGCATCTCAGAGAACAGAGCCATAAGCTGCCACTCACTGCTGGCCTCCTGAACTGCCTGAATCTGAGTTCTATTGCTCAACGCATCTGCCACTGTGTTGCCCTTTCCTGGCGTATAGGCAAGCTCAAAATCAAAAGACTGAAGATACTCGACCCACTTGAACTATCTCAAATTCAGATCACACTGAGTAAAGATGTATTTGAGACTCTTGTGGTCAGTGAAAACCACAAAGTTATGTCCCTGAAGTTAATGTCTATAACAGCGTAAGGAATGAATAATAGCTACCAACTCTAGATTGTGCGTCGGGTAGTTCCTCGCATATGGCCTCAACTGCCGAGACCCGTACGCAATGACTCCATCTCCCAGTGTAAGCACAATGCTCAGTCCGATACCTAAAGCATCACAATAAAAAGTAAAGCTCTTGCCTGGATTTTTCAAGACTAGTATCGGTGCTGACATCAACCTTCCATTCAGCTCCTGAAAGGCTGACTCACAAGAATCTAACCATAAGAACTTTGCCCCCTTCTTGGTCAGACCTGTCAATGGTGCTTCTAGGTGTGAAAAGTCTTGAATGAAGTGTCTGTAGTATCCAACCAACCCTAGGAAACTCCGTATCTCAAAAACATTCTTCAGCTACTCCCAGAAAACCACAACTTTCACTTTCTCTGGGTCCACAGATACTCTTGCCTCTGAGATGACGTGACCCAAGAAGTGAATCTGATCCATCCAAAAGTGGCACTTTGAGAGTTTAGCATAAAGCCGATGCTCTCTCAGTGTACTAAGAATGATCTCAAGATGGGTATCATGGTAGTGTAAAGTGTGAGATTACACCAAGATATTGTCCATGAAGACCATGACGAAGGAATCCAAGTAAGGATGGAACACTCGGTTCAACAATGCCATGAAAACTGCTGGCGCATTCGTGAGACCAAATGACATAACCGTATACTCGTAGAGACCATACCTGCTCCTAAAGGCTATCATAGGTATATCTGATGGTCTGACGTGCAACTGATGATAACCGGACCTCCAATAGATCTTTGATAACACACGGGCTCCTCGAAGCTGATCGAAGAGATCATCAATCCTTGGAAAGGGATATCGGTTCTTGACCATCAACTGGTTCAGCTTCCGATAATCTACATAGAGCCTAAGGGTACCTTATACCTTCTTTACAAACATGATAGGAGATCCACAAGGAGAAGTACTGGGGAAGATGAAACCCTTTTCCTGCAACTCCTCTAACTGTTTCTTGAGCTCCTGAAACTCAGGTGTAGCCATCCTATAGGGAGGAATTGACACTGGTGTCACTCCTGGCATGAGCTAAATAGAGAATTTCACCACATGCTCTAGAGGAAAACATGAAATGTCCTCTAGAAAGACATCCCTGAAACAATACACCACAGGAGGAAAGTATAACTGTGAAGATCTATGGTCATCCAGATAAAGACTAGAAATCTTGGTCATAACCTCTCCTATCCCATGATGCTCAAGTCCTACTCGACTCGCCTGAACATCCCACTCGCCTCTATAAAGAAAAGGTTCACCCTTTGGTGAAATGAAACTCACCCTGCAGCAATAACAGTCGACGACTGCCTGGAAGGGAACCAACAAGTCCATCCCGAGAATGACATTGTAATGCCCCGACCCCAGTTACCCAGAGTATGTGCATTATTTTAATACATTGGCATGATTACAAGGAATCAAGTCCCGAAGGACCGATCAGTTTATCAGTCTTGGAAAAATAGATCACATACATGAATGTTACATTTTCACTTTAATATGTACAAAACAATATAAATAATATTTATGAACTCCATTATTCCCTTGGCTTAACCATGCATATCAATCACATTACACTTCTTGGGATCCTGGGAAAAATAAAACATAGAAAGGGGTGAGCTCAAATGATCAGTAAGGGTAACCAATACTGCTGAAACATTCAAAAATAAGTATAAACATTTAAGGCAATGTATAAAACTAAAACAAAAGCCTTTTAAAATTGAACATAAGCATAATATAGATGAAATAAAATTAAATAATGTCATTTACTTATTCACATGGATATTCTACTAATCGAATAATCACATGCAATATCACTAACCACTTTCATAATGATAGAATGCATAATGCCAGACTATCATAACCACATAGCCAAGGCCTCGTGCCAAGACTACAATTAAGATTTTGTCAAGGCCTTGTACCAAGACACTAGTTTGTCTCATGAGACCTACCGATGCATCGAGGAGCTATAGCGGGCTCCACCCGTCACTTACTAAGTCCAATTCATTCCTCATATGAATAGTTTTAAACATAACATAAACATTCGTATTAAAACTATCATACGAAATGTCAATACTTTCTCCATAAACCATGAATGGTATAAAAATAACACATCCACAGTCAAACATATCACAAAACCTTCAATACAATATGAAATTTTTGTATCATAATAGATCAACTTCAAATAAGCTTAAAATCCATCAAAGGATGTTGACATAGATAAAATCAAAACTATTTGAGAGAAATATATCTTTTTTTTGAAATCATTGAAAAGTCACACATTTATAAAGGAAGTAATTTAAATGATATTTTTGAATCAAAGTGTTCCATAACACTTTGAAACTTTTGAAAATAAATATCATTTCAAAACATTCATGTCCATATAAATAAATCCTTAAAATCATTTTCAAAACATGGACATTAATTAAAAAGATTTAGAAAGATTAATCTTTAAAACATTTAAAATTATGATTTTGATAAAGAGTACCTTTCAGAAATTCTTAAAATATTCACTTTGAAATCATTTAAAAGTCACATAATTATAAAAAAACATTTACTTTGAAAATAACCTAATAATCTTGTATGGGAAGCTTCGAAGATTTTATAATGGCAGAAAATAGCCGCACCCGCCGTATAAGTTAAAAAAATATTCTTACCTTAATTTTGTCGAAAAGGTTAAAAGCACCTTGTTTGGAAAATGACGGAAAGATTCCTTTATAAACCTATTATAAAAATTCAAACAAGGGTATAAATGAATTTAACCCATATTCTTGTAAATAGTAAAAATGTTTTGAAATACATTTTTTAGAAAATGGATGTGGATGATAAAGAGATCCCAGTAGATTATTACATATAAACAACCTCAGATAATAAAGAGATTGCGAAATAAACCCTTACCTTGTACTTTTCCTTGGTTGGGGTAGGTTAACCTCCTGTAAAATGGTGAAATATTTGTTATTAAATTATACAATAATCATATATTTTAATATGATATCATATATGATCTTTTAACATTGTTTTGTTAATAATATCTTAGTATTATCGTCGTTTTGGGTGTTAACTTACTCGTTTTCTTTTATATGTTTTGTTACGTAAGCCATGTTTTTCATGGATAGGTTGTATCTTATTCATATACAGAATGATATCAAGTCCTTAAACATTATTTTTAAATAATCAAATGATAATTATACTTGAATGGATATGATGGATAATGAATCTCATCGCGTTCGTGGAGACGGTAGTCCGTACGTACGCACGAGCGACAATATCATTCTTTTGATATTAAAATAATATATAATTGGATGGTATATCATATATACAGAATCATTATCATGTTATATTTATTATTTACATGAATTAAACATCATTATTATACCCATCCAAATAATAATTTATTGAATAAAAATTCACCACGACGTGGAGACGGTAAGCCGTACGTACGCACGTATGGTAACATGTTATTCAAAGGGTCGATAGAATAATGAATATGTTTGTACCATATTTATAATAACATCAGAGTATATATAAGATACTGGAGTTATTATTTTAGAATGGAAATAACAAAGAAAGAAGAATTGGAAGAAGAAATGAACTTGAAAAAGGGTGGTGAAATCATTACCTCTTCTTCGGGTTCTTCCTTTTGATTTGATCAAAAGGGATCCTTAGGTTTTCTTTCTGACTAAAGTAAGGCCTCTAGGATGAAGTGAGGGAAGTTTAGAGAGTATTTTGGCAGAGTTTGGCTGAGAAAAATGGCTTTGAAGGTGTGAATTAATGAGAAGGGGGAGTTCCCTTTTATAAGAAGGGTGAGGGGAACCTTTGGAAAAGCTAGAAATATTATTTTATAAAAAAATCATATTCGGTTTCTAATGGCTCTAAAGTGGATTATTTAAATGTTAAAGTAGGGATATGTCGAAAACCACTCAACCAATAGAATTTAGACAGGTTTGGGTCATTATACTAACCTTATCTTTAAGTATTAACTCTTAGTTAATTAGTTTCACTTTTACAATGTCTTTTGGTATTTTTATATTATATGGTTAATAAACTTACTATATATATCCAAGAGACCCCCAAGTGGTCCATTAATGATACACCTATCATGATATAAGTCTATTGGCTGAACCTTAGATTTTTAGAAATTTAATATTAATTAATAATATAATATTGTTTTAAAACCTCTTTTATGTTAATTTTGACACTATTTGGAAACTTGATTTTTGTGAAAATCATAACAGAATGATTACTTCTAAAAAAGTTAATTAAATAATTCCTAACATGTCATTTTAACCTATAAAACTAGTTTAATTCATAAAAAGTCTCAAATTATATTTATTTGGGTATTTATAATATCAATTATTTTAATTTTTCACTATTATTTTAATTACTGCATCATCATTGTGTCATAAATAAATTACATTATTTAATGTCTAAAAATTATAAATAAAATTCCATTATGTAGGATATCTTTTTATCTTTCTATTTAATATTTACAATATAATTTATCTTATGTATAACCCTATATTAAAAATGTTTTAGTAAATAAACTTTGATTTTAACTCTTTTAACTCTTCTTTGAATTAAATAATAATAAATGTCCTAATCTAATATAAGTGGACCTAAATTATAATATTTTACTCCTAAGATTGTTTTTGGTCGAGAGACACTTGTCCAATAGAATTAGGACATGTGTTATGATAATATTAATTTCATTTTTACCATTAATTACCTTATTTACTTTTAACCGTGGTAAATAAAAGTAAAAAGTTACTATTCACAAAAAAATATTTTCATCTCATTGAACCAAATTTTACTCCTTGATATTAACCGTGTCTCTCGGATTTTCGAAATTCCACTCACAGAAGCGGTAAAATTAAGTTTTATGAAAAATTCAGTTTTTTAACTACCACTCAGTGGTTTCACTATTCATGAAAAAATGAAAGTTTCCAGAAAAATACCAAAAATTAGGCCTAAGCTATATTTGATATTATGAATTCAAAAATTATTTCTATTTTACCAAATTCAGAACATATCAGTTGCATTAATTAATTTAAAAATTAATTCCCGCCGTCAAAACAAATAGCAGGTTTTTAAGAGATAATAACTATCAAAAGATTGACACTTGTTTATGTCTGGTTTAAAAGTGAAATTACATCCAATGACCAAAATTGTATTAAATGGTAAAAATATATTCTAAATATACTTTAAAACCACTCAAATTAATAATTTATCACTATTAATTATTTTGATTAAAAAAGTTGATTTTAATTAAAATTTTGTAATTTTCACTATTCATCAAAATATGAAAGTTATCCAAAAAGTACCAAAATTTCACCCTAAGATAATATCGATATCATGAATCCAAAAATTAAGTCCATTTCGAAAGATAAAATTTATAAAATTTCAAAAAGTAGGTATTACTATTCATAACGGCTAGTTTGGTAAGTCATGGTGTGCTTGAACTCGGTGTTGCGTGTAGTGCAAGTTATTGAATTATTTTGAAGAAATAACACACTATGAAATCTTGGGGTGTTACATTCTACCCTCCTTCAATAAATTGCGTCCTCGCAATTGGAAATTGTTCTTCGAAAATAAAAGGTTGAATATAGAAAATATCTTTGTGGGAAAACCCACAACGGAAATTGGGTTAATAAAATTTAGTCTTAATAAGAGGAAAAGATAAATGAAAGGGGTCACCACCAAATTATGATCTCTATTCGGAGAACATTGGTGGCAGTTAGAGACATATAATTATAGGAAAAACGTAAATATTTATAGGTAGTGATTGAGTTCATCAATCACAAACAAGTGTAAAATTGAGGGCCTTAAAATCATCAATCTATGATGATTTAAAATACCATCGGTTCAGAAAAACATATGGTATTAGGATAACACATTTTTTTTTTAAGATCCCTTCACTAAAATATAAGAATTAATTTCTTCATTGAATAAGAGAAGAAGAAAAATATATACTTGACAAGTAGAGTCTCATCCTTTAACTATGTTCTACCATAAACGAATCTTTCACTCTAAAAGATAATAGAACTTAAAAATAATATTCTATTTATCCTATTCGTATAGGGTTAAAAAAATGAATTTATAATTCATCTAGAAGAACCATTAAAAATGACATTATTCAATCCAGGACATCACGTGGGTCAGTGGTAGGTGATACACCTTTGTCGCCCTTTGGTTGTGGGTTTAAGTCTCGCGGCCTTGCCGGACGCAATGGGTTGCCGCCCGACCTCCGGGTTGGCCTTTTATGGAAATCCAAATTAATCCAAACTACAACTATCCAAAATACATCAGTCCAAAATTTATAAGTAAGGTAAACACAATGAAGATCCTTTTTTCCGCGTAATAACATGTGAATACCTTCATCATGTATTCTTTTAAAACACTGAAACATCCTGAATTACCATAAAACCTTATTGAATACATTCATGATCCCTTATTCCTTAAATAATAATAGATATACTCCTTCAATCCAAAAATGTTGTAAACCCAAACAATGATAGAATATACAAATCATTAATCAGTTTCAAGGTAGTCAATAATATCCAATATAATTTATCCAAATCAATCATGTATTATTCTAAAATCTCTACCTCGGTATCAGAACCATATTATGGTTTATCTTTCTCTCAACCATATATTTTCAAAAAATTTAACCTGCTATTGAGTTACTTTTCTTTGTTCCGCACAATCTCAAGTCCTTAATGAAATAGTACTGCAGTACAATCCTTATATATTCCATAATTATTATAACAAGTACATTGTTGATACAACACTCAAATAACATAATCAACATTCGAACTCTAATCATTACTCTTCATCTGTGGTAGTATCATAACGTGATTATTATCCAATAGAATCATTTGCGGCATAGTCTGATGACTGGGACATAGATTCACGTAGTGTCCAAACTCCTTGCAAATGAAGCATTGTACATTTGAAACCATTTTCTTACCCTTGCAGTCACGTACTTTGTGCCCTTTTCCTCCACACTTATAACAAACTCCCATTCCTTTCAGGCATGTTCCAGGGTATTTCTTCCCACAGTTATCACATATGGGAAAATTCTTCTTTTCCCTCTTCCCTTTATCCATCTTTCCCTCTTCCATCCTTTTCTTCTCTTTCTTCCCTTCAAAGCCATAAGACTCAGTAAACTCTTTACTTATCTTATCAACACATGATATTATTTCTTCATATGATTATAATACATGGGAGACTATTTATCTTATAAATTATGGCTTAAGAGCATGAAAGATATGATCCTTCTTTCTCTTTGGATCATGTGCATTGCTGGAGTTCTCATTCCTTCTACTGGGAGCCATTTCTAAACAATGGAATACACTAGATTAGATTATGAATAACAATACCTAATCCAAAACTTGTAAAACACATAACATAAATTAAATAGTTTATGGATATAATCCATAATCATAAAAATGTCACCTTTTAGGAAGTATATACTCATAAACCCTTTCATAATGGTTTGTAAAGAAAATGAGAATTATCCTAAGCATATCCCCCGGGAGTGTCCTAACCAAGAGTGCAGCAAGGCCCGTTGTCGTGCACCAGTTCCCTTTCGAGTCTAGCTCAAAGCAGTGTTTTCAGGTTTTACCCCTAGGTACATCTGTGCCAGAGCCGCCTCTACCTGCTCGTATCCAGATAGGGATGTATTGCTCAGAAAACTCACAAAATCTCTACAATACCAAAATTTTAGGAAGTTCTTCTATACTAATCCTCATAGTCTATATTAGGGCTATGTGCTCTAATCAGAGTTTATCTAAATCTAGTTTCCAAGGTTATAGCTAAAATTCCTCTAATACCAACTGTAATTCCCTGACCCCAGTTACCCAGAGTCGGTGCATTATTTTAATACATTAGAATGATTACAAGGAATCAAGTCCCGAAGGACCGATCAATTTATCAGTCTTGGAAAAATAGATCACATACATGAATGTTACATTTGCACTTTAATACGTACAAAACAACATAAATAATATTTATGAACTCCATTATTCCTTTGGATTAACCAATCATATCAATCACATTACACTTCTTGGAATCCTGGGAAAAATAAAACATAGAAAGTGGTGAGCTCAAATGCTTAGTAAGGGTAAACAATATAGCGGAAACTTTCAAAAATAAGCATAAACATTTAAGGCAATGTATAAAACTAAAACAAAAGCCTTTTAAACTTGAACTTCATCATAATATGGAAGAAATAAAATGAACTAATTCCATTTACTTATTCACATGGATATTCTACTAATAGAACAATCATATGAAATATCACTAACCACTTTCATAATGATGGAATGCATAATTCCAGACTATCATAACCACATAGCTAAGGCCTCATGCCAAGACTACAAATAAGATTTTGTCAAGGCCTTGTGCCAAGACACTAGTTTGTCTCATGAGACCTACCAATGCATCGAGGAGATATGGCGGGCTCCACCCATCACTTACTAAGTCCAATGCTTTCCTCATGTGAATAGGTTTAAACATAACATAAACATTCGTATTAAAACTATCATACGAAATGTCAATACTTTCTCTATAAACCATGAATGGTATAAAAATAACACATCCACAGTCAAACATATCACAAAACCTTCAATAAAATATGAAAGTTTTGTATCATAATAGATCAAATTCAAATAAGCTTGAAATTCATCAAAGGATGTTGACATAGATGAAATCAAAACTATTTGAGGGAAATATATCTTTTTTTTGAAATCATTGAAATGTCACACATTTATAAAGGAAGTAATTTAAAAAAGATTTTTGAATCAAAGTGTCCCATACCACTTTTAAAATTTTGAAAAGAAATATCATTTCAAAACATTCATGTCCATATAAATAAATCCTTAAAATCATTTTTAAAACATGGACATTAATTAAAAAGATTTAGAAAGATGAATCTTTAAAACATTTAAAATTATGATTTTGATAAAGAGTACCTTTCATAAATTATTAAAATATTCATTTTGAAATCATTTAAAAGTAAAATAATTATAAAATAAAACATTTACTTTGAAAATATCCATATAATCTTGTAAGGGAAGCTTTGAAGATTTTATAACGGCGGAAAATAGCCGCACTCGCCGTATAAGTTAAAAAAACATTCTTACCTTAATTCTGTCGAACAGGTTAAAAGCACCTTGTTTGGAAAATGACGGAAATATTCCTTTATAAAACTCTTATAAAAATTCAAACAAGGGTATAAATTACTTTAACCCATATTCTTGTAAATAGTAAAAATGTTTTGAAATACATTTTTTAGAAACATGGATGTGGATGATAATGAGATCCCAGAAAATTATTACGTATAAACAACCTCGGATAATGAAGAGATTGAGAAATAAACTCTTAACATGTAGTTTTCCATGGTTGGGGTAGGTTAACCTCCTGTATAATGGTGAAATAATTTTTATTAAATTATACAAGAATCATATATATTAATATGATATCATATATGATCTTTTAACATTGCTTTGTTAATAATATCTTAGTATTATCGGCGTTTCGGGTGTTAACTTACTCGTTTTCTTTTATATGTTTTGTTACATAAGCCATGTTTTTCATAGATAGGTTGTATATTATTCATATCCAGAATTATATCAAGTCCTTAAACATTATTTTTAAATCATCAAATGATAATTATACTTGAATGGATACGATGGAGAATGAATCTCATCGCGTTCGTGGAGACGGTAGTCCGTACGTACGCATGAGGGACAATATCATTATTTTGATATTAAAATAATAAATAATTGGATGGTATATCATTTTTACAGAATCATTATCATGTTATATTTATTATTTACATGAATTAAAAATCATTATTATACCCATCCAAATAATAATTTATTGAATAACAATTACACCACGACGTGGAGACAGTAAGTCGTACGTACGCACGTATGGTGACATGTTATTCAAAGGATGGATATAATACTGAATATGGTTGTACCATATTTATAATAACATCACAGTATATATAAGATACTGGAGTTATTATTTTAGAATGGTAATAACAAAGAAAGAAGAAGTGGAAGAAGAAAGGAACTTGAAAAAGGGTGGTGAAATCATTACCTCTTCTTCGGGTTCTTCCTTTTGATTTGATCAAAAGGGCTCCTTAGGTTGGATTTATGACTAAAGGAAGAAATCTAGGATGAATTGAGGGTAGTTGAGAGAGTATTTTGGCAGAGTTTGGCCGATCCAAATGGCTTTGAAGGTGTGAATTAATGAGAAGGTTGAGTTCCCTTTTATAAGAGGGGTGAGGGGAACCTTTGGAAAAGCTAGAAATATTATTTTATAATAAATTCATATTCGGTTTATAATGGCTCCAAAGTGGATTATTTAAATTTTAAGGTGGTGATAGGTCTCAAAACACTCAAACAATAGAATTTAGACAGGTTTGGGTCATTATACTAACCTTATCTTTAAGTATTAACTCTTAGTTAATTAGTTTCACTTTTACAATGTCTCTTTGTATTTTTATATTATATGGTTAATAAACTTACTATATACATCCAAGAGACCCCCAAGTGGTCCATTAATGATAAAAATATCATGATATAAGTCTCTTTTCCGAACCTTATATTTTTATAAATTTAATATCAATTAATAATATAATATTTTCTTTAAAAACTCTTTTATGTCAATTTTGACACTATTTGGAAAATTGATTTTTGTGAAAGTCATAACAGAATTATTACTTCAAAAAAAGTTAATTAAATCATTAATAAAATGTCATATTACCCTATAAAATTAGTTTAATTCATATAAAGTCTCAAATTATATTTATTTGGGTATTTATAATATCAATTCTTTTAATTTTTCACTATTATGGTAATTTCTGCATCATCATTGTGTCATACATAAATTATATAATTTAATGTATAAAAGTTATAAATAAAATACAATTATGTAGGAAATCTTTTTAGCTTTCAAATTAATATTTACAATCTAATTTATCTTATGTATAACTCTATATTAAAAAGGTTTTAGTAAATAAACTTTGATTTTAACTCTTTTAACTCTTCTTTGAATTAAATAATAATAAATGTCCTAATCTAATAAAAGTGGGCCTAAATGATAATATTTTACTACTAAGATTGTATTTGGTCGAGAGACACTTTTCCAATAGAATTAGGACATGTTTTAGTGTAATATTAATATCATTTTTACCCTTAATTACCCTATTTACTTTTAACCGTGGTAAATAAAAGTAAAAAGTTACTATTCACCAAAAATTATTTTCATCTCATTGAACCAAATTTTACTCCTTGATATTAACCATGTCTATCGGAGTTTCTAAATTCCACTCACAGAAGTGGTAAAATTATGTTTTATAAAAAATTCAGTTTTTTTAACTACCACTTTGTGGTTTCACTATTCATCAAAAAATGAAAGTTTCCAGAAAAATACCAAAAATTAGGCCTAAGCTATATTTTATATTATGAATTCAAAAATTATATCTATTTTACCAAATTAATAACATATTAGTTGCATTAATTAATTTAAAAAATAATTCCCGTCGTCAAAACAAATAGCATGTTTTTAAAAGATAATAACTGTCAAAAGATTGACACTTGTTTATGTCTGTTTTAAAAGTGAAATTACATCCAATGACCAACAGTGTATTAAATGATAAAAATATATTCTAAATATACTTTAAAACCACTCAAATTAATAATTTATCACTATTAATTATTTCGATTTAAAAAGTTGTTTTTAATTAAAATTTAGTAATTTTCACTATTCATCAAAATATGAAAGTTATCCGAAAAGTACCAAAATTTCACCCTAAGCTAATTTCAAAATCATGAATCCAAAAATAAAGTCCATTTTGAAAGATAAAATTTATAAAATTTCAAAAAGTAGGTATTACTATTCATAACGGCTAGTTTGGTAAGTCATGGTGTGCTTGAACTCGGTGTTGCATGTAGTGCAAGTTATTGAATTATTTTGAAGAAATAACACAATATGAAATATTGGGGTGTTACATACATCATAGCCTATCATCTCCAGGATGTAGAGATCACATAAGAAATGATACCCTGCAACCTCGAGAGGGCACTCTCTGCACTGACGTACACTATATTTCCTCATCCCCAAAGGTGTGTCTAGTGTCAACAAGTCGGTAGAAGAAAAGATACAGAGCCCAAGGATCTCCACAACAGAAACAAAGATAAAGTTATGCGTAGAACCGATATCGAAAAGGGATGAAGATAAAACTGAGGCTACTAAAATCATACCTCAAACTGTAGAAGGTCCAGGATCCTGCTCCAGATAGACCTGCTCCATCGCAAAAGTCTGTCCTGCTTCATGGCCCTGTGACCCTGCCTGACCACTCTGAGTTGATCCTCCCTGCTGACGCTGAAAGACTGGGGACTGACTACCATGACCTCGACCTCCACCTCGGCCTGAACGGTCGGAAGAACTCCAGTTCCCCGACTAGTGAGAAACTGGTGGTGCTGCTCCTGAACAAGGAGTCATAGAAGAACCACCGTCACTAGGTACTGGTGAGAAAACCTAGAAAAAATGCTAAAGGTGACCCATCTTGCTGCAAGATCGTCACTCCACTGGGTCTCTCTGTCACTACGGCCTCATGTGCCCTACCCTTCCACACGGGTAGAATACTACCTGGCTACTTTAAGATGTATATCGCCTCCTCGGATCAAAGCGCGTAGACTCCCTACGACGCTTCCTGCTATCAACTGGAGGAACACTAGCTTTGAAAGCAGAACTGCCCTGGCTCGTAGCTCCGAAGTCTCTTAGATTGCACTCCGCAATCAGTGCCTGGTAGACGATGGAAGTGATGGAAGTCAACTGGAAGATATTCACTCACGAGCGGATCTCCCGACTAAGACCATCCTCAAACTTCCTTACTAAGAACACCCATCTACACCCCGGAGGGGTGTGAAAAGCTGAAACTCAGTGAAACGAGAGAAATACTGCATGATAGAAAGAGTACCCTGCTCTAGAATCATGAACTCCTGGACTCGATCAGCCCTCAGGGTCTCCGGGTAGAAGAAGTTGTAAAAAACGCGCTGGAACTCCTCCCAAGCCATAACCTGCTCATGAACCTCCTGTGAGGTCACATCCCACCACCTCTTGGCAGAGTCTCATAGAATATAGGTAGTGAGCTTGACCCGCCTCTCTGCAGGTGTTTCCATATGCTCAAAGATAGTCAGTGTGGATTCCAGCCATGACTCTGCAGCCTGTGGTCCTCCTTCCCCCGAGAAAGTAGGAGGATGCTGCTGCTGGAAAACCCTCGTCAAGTCTGCCATAGTCGTGGAAGGAGGTGATACTCTATGAAAGGTCTGCATCATCCTCATAAATCCTTCCCTGAACTGCGCATCAACACCTGGAACTGGTATGACAGCCGGTGCCAAGGCTGGGCCGACTGGAGGATCGGCAGGAAGTACCTGATCAGCCATATATGGGGTCTGATCACCATCTGGAAACTGACGTACAACCAGAGGACGTCTCGGAGGCATAACTCTGAAGGATCAAAAGCATACCTTAGATCAGGAAAACAAGGATAGAGAACAAAGGAGTACAAAATGGAAATAGGAGACGGAAACACTCATGTTTTACAAAACTTGACTACATGGTGTGTATAAACTCTACACGACATGTACTTAACTCTTTTCCCTTGCCCGCATCTCCATGACTGGCTAACCCACATGGTATTCTTAAACTGAGACTACACGGCGTGTTCCCTATGGACACGGTGTGTAGTAGACAAGGTTTCAACGACCCATGTTTTTATTTACACAGCGGGTTGCACGGCTGAGACTACACGATGTGTTCCGAACAAACACGGTGTGTACTTGAAGATTTTCCCGACCCGTGTTGTTGGAGAAATGACCAAGTACACAACTGAGACTACACGGCGGGTTCCGAACAAACGTAGCAGTACTTGAAGATTTTCCTGACTTGTGTTGTTGGCGACATGGCCATGTACATGGCTGACCCTTACACGACGTGTTGCGAACAAACACAGTGTGCATAAGAGGAGATAACACTGACCCGTGTTGTTCGTGACATGGTCGAGTACCTCGAACAAGACTACACGGCGTGTTCTACACAAGCTTCCCTGGCCTGTGTTGTTAGTGACACGGCTGGGTACACGGATCTATACTACACGGCATGCACCTACCGTATATGGTGTGTTCCTGGTGATTTTTCACAACCCGTGTTTCTGCTCACACAGTCAGTGACACGGTTTAAAACTACACGGCGTGTATATATAAAGTACACACCATGTATTCTGGGTTTTTCTGGGCAGTAGATCTGAAACTGCACTGAAGCCCAGAAAACACTGAAAACGAGCATGAAGGTGGCAAATTCTGATTCGTGAGGGCCCATACTCCCCACGAATCAAAGCTTGGCATCCAATATAGTCATATTCGAGGAAAAATAGGTCAATGATTCACCAATTTCCGATTCAAGAGGGCCCATAACACCTCAAGAACCAAAAATTGGATTTCATTTAAGCAAGGTACAAAACAAACAACCCTTCTATCCAACTACAGGGATTCTATCAAACATCTATCACAATAGCATACATAATCTACACAACGTCTATTACAACAAAATTAAATTGCTAATGCACCCTAGATGGAATAGAAAGAATGCATGACATGTGATTTCTATTAAGTTCTTATATGATGCATGAGATGGCATACCCTCATCTCATCGGGTTGCGATAGAAATAAAACCACAATAACAACAATAATAACAACACAAATCATGTGAATCACTCTAGGTGAAATCATATCAATCGTAAAATCTAAAAACCAGAAAACTACAATAATCAAGGTAGTATGGCTTTTCCCTGTACACGGGTTAGCTACTCTCGAGTACAACTTATTACCATGTACCAAATCAGTCCTATCCCTGGCTAAAGGCTCCAAATAGTAAATAAAGAGAAAATAATTCCTCTGATACCACTTAATAATGTCCCGATTCCAGAAGCCACCAGAGGCACCCCGTACCCAGTTGGTCACACAGCCTTAAGTGCATTTCCCCAAACGCCAGAGGATGCCGACTAGCAGTGAGGGCCTTGGGTGTGATAGTGGGGAAACTATGCCCTCATTGGCAGAGTACACAGCGGAACAAAAACAAATAGGTAACAGCAGAAACCATAACTATCCATACAAGAGTAAATGATAAATAGAGGAAGAAGAACAGTAAACAATTGGAGCACACACATGTATATAAAATGATGCATGATACATATGTCTAGGAAATAATCCAAACAAGTCACAATGCTGAATACAATAATAAACCAAAGTGAAAAAGAAAACAGGTAAACTCCTTAGCATCGAAATCCATAGCTTGGTCCCATGCTCTCTAGCTCCACAGTAAGTCAAGTACCTGAAGTAGAAGGGTTCTTGCCCTTATCTATACCTGCAACAATATAATATATTTGGGCCCAAAATCATGGCCCAAACTGGGTGTGAGACAAGGTCCCAGTAGGAAACCACCCAAATATCTATGCCTAACAATCAGTGAATACATGGTAGTAAAAATACAAGAAGGAGTAAACAGGAAAGCACACATCAGCTACAATCCACAGTCTAGCATATAAAGTACACAAGTAACATCCAATCAACAAAAAGAACAACAAGTAACCCCCTGAGTAGTTCTCATAGCCTAACCCTTATGGTTCAACCTACAAGTACTAGCAACCCTCTAGGAAGCACACACAGTCTCGACCCTCTGGTTCAGCTAAAGAATATACTCTCTGAGTAAGCACTCACCGTCAATTCCCCATATAGTCTCATATCGTACTAAAGGCTCTCTGGGGAATCACTCAACGTCTCATTCTCCCTGTGGCCCACATCGAGGAACTACAGACTCTCTGAGAAAGCACTCAATGTCAATTCCCCCTGTGGACTCGCATCGTAAATTAAAGACACTCTGGATAAGACCTTACGTCCATTCTCTCTATGGTCCACTACACTAGGTTCTCACATCCCTGTGTAAAACAACATGCATAGCGCATGTATCTTCCCAAGTAAACCTTAAGAACTACTTGGCTATCATTATAAGTTACAACAGCATAACAGTACAATATTTTCACTATCCTACAACTAGGCATGGAAACTGACAAAACACCTGATAAGCAAAAAATGCAAGGAAAAACATCCAGAGCATAATAAAATTTACCCTATTCACAAGCAATGACCTCTACACGGGCATATAAGCAAAGCAGACAAACAACAAGGGAAAAACAGGAAACACATAATACCCCGTTCAAGGGAATTGGTAGAATTTCACAAAATACTCAAAGACTTTCTATACAAAGGCACAAACTACCTACTTTGATGCTAGGAGAACGATATATGTGAACCACGATGATTGATTCTCCTTAGAACGTCGAAGATCTGAGAAAACATCCAAAATGATCAACCCACGATATCTTGAGAAAGAGGAGGAATTGGAAAACAAGGCTCTAGGAGAAGGAAGAACTCACTGTTGTGGTTCTAATGCAATCGACAACGGTCAATTTGGAGAACAGACGGAGGTTCAGAAATCCGGAGAAGTTTCGCAGCCATACGATTTCTCTCGGATGAACGAAACCTAGAAGAAAGGTGTTATGTCTGTCAGACGTGACCCCAATGTGTTTAATGAAAAATAAGAAAATACACGGCGTGTACTTCTTGAGTACACGGCGTGTACTCCATTTTTCCATACTCCACTTTAAGCGGCCTCAACTTCACCCCTACACACCATGTGTGTGGCCCGGACATGGCCAGCACACGAACTAGTACGGAAAGGGAGTACATGGCGTGTACTCATAAAGAACACGGAGTGTACTTCAAAATTTTCCAGAAACTCCACTTTTTTAAAAAACTCCAGAAAAATAAAAGACATACCTGAAAACGAAGATCCTGGTTCTTACAGTGAAAACACCTATCTTAGTTTATGAGGTGTTTATACTTACCCTTTGACATGTTATATTAAGAAACATATATTTTCAAGATATTTAATGTATCATTTGGTGTTATTATTTCATGGGATTTATGATGTAATAGTACCAAAGTGGAAAATAATTAATGTTACCATCATCTTTTTAATTATGATTATATATTCTTGAATTTAAATTGAAGAAATTTTTTAATCATTTTATAATAAACCCATTTAATTTTATTCTCTTCTGATTATTCATGAAATTATCAAGTAATAGTACGACTTTCCTCTCTTTGGTACTTGAAATGATTTAATATTTTTTTAAGAAAATCATACTTTATTTCCATCTTTGATCAAAAATCATTTTTATTTAAAATATATGTTTTCTAAAAATGATTTCAAAAATGTTTTACTGTGAAATTTTAAAGTCATAATTACCCATAATTGGGTTTTTTTCAAAATGTTTCAAAAGTAATCTTCCTAACCTTTTCTGAAAAAGGAAAATTTTGACTTTTAACAAAAATGTAAAAGGAATTTTTGTTTTGACATACTTATAAATAATAGAGTTCTCTACCATAATGACTACTCAATGTTTTAAAGCATTCCTTTTATGATTAAACTGTTTTTTAAAAAAATTATTTATTTAATTTTTTAGAAATAAATATATTTTAAATATTTTTTTTCAAAATGGAATGGGTATTTTCCCCAAGAAATGATCAATGTAATCTTTCAAAATCATTTTACATATAAGATGAAATCCTTTAGCATTACTCAAAATAAAAAGGTTATTTTCTATAAAAAAAATTTTTAATGATCTTTTAATTGTATTTCCATTAATCAAAATCAATAACCCTTGTTGTTACTTATGATTCAATGGGGATATTTTATAATGATTTCATCCTCATTTTTTCTCTGGATAAATTTATATTTTTTTCAAAGAGATTTTCAAGGAACCAGTTTCTTTTCTATGGTTTAATCATGTTTCAAAGAGATTTTCATGGCCCTCATTTATTTTCCATTGGTTAATCATGTTCCAAATATATTTTCATGTAACCTATTTATTTTACATAGGTTAATAAAGTTAGTAAAATAATAAAGGTTGTTTATATGAGTTTATGATGTAATAAATTCCCTATGTTATTTATTCATGATATGGTTCTTGGACATTAATTATGATGATATTTAGTTCCATTATAAACCAAGGATGGGTTGTTATGTTATTAACCATGGATGGATGGTTCAGTGATAAACAAAGGATGGGTGGTTCTATGATAAACCAAGTATGGGTGAGTATGTGATAGGCCTCCAATTAATTAGATACTCTGAATATGGAAGTCAACCATACTGGTTATTTCATTTGTAAGAGAGGTATGAAGATAATTTTCCAAAATATCAATAAATTTTCTTTATTAATTCTATGGATTTTAAAATATTCCTTTGATCAATATTTGCATCACATGCCTAATGATTATTGACTTTCATAAATCCTACCTCTGTTAAATCTTTATGACTTGCCACATATTTATTAATCCAGGTTTGATGGGTATGAGTTCTCTTATGTTATTCTCATGCACATTGATTATGTCATTATACCCCTATGCTCATATTATTCTCCCTGATGATATTAAATTGTTAATTCTTATGTTTAACCTCACTAACCATTTGATCTTGCCCTTATTATGTTTATTTTCCACAGGTTATCAAGAATGTTGTTTAATGAATTATGCCTAGAAGAGTTTCATATGGATGATGATAATGAATTAATGTTAACTAATAAAACCTGGGTGAAGTGGGAGAAATGATATTTTAAATACATGGGTATTGTTTTTGTAATATTTTTCTCTTATTATATAAAACTCTAATACTAAAATGTACATGGGTATGTGAGTGATCCAATGTTTACATTTGATTATGTATGTTTTTTATGGTGAAAATTGGGTCACCTTCATTAGTATCAAATCCAGAAATTTAAATTTTTTGTTTTAGCACTAAATCTGGGAGTGAGAGTTGGAGGATATTATATATCACATCATATATTTTGGGAAATCAAGATAAAAACTAAAATATCCTTTTAATTAGTAAATAATATGTAAAGAAAAATAAATATAACATTATAATCATTTAAAAAGATCATGTCCTCACCAACACATAATTCTAATGGCGGTACAATTGTTTATACATTAAACTACAATAAGAAAATTTATAGTATGGTCTTGAATCCCCTATACCATATCAACCACCACACTAAGAAAGTGAAGGTGAGAATGATGCCTATAAGAGGTAAATGGGTATGCTCTTACTTCCTATTGCATCAGGATATCAACTATGTCTAGAGAACTGATAATTCAAAATATGGTAATTTATATTTATACCATGATATCTCATATTCGATCTCCTTATAAGGGGAAATACAGGTTTTCAATAAATGATATTTCACTATACTATACTAGTGTAAACTATATAAGGTTACTTAGCTATTGATCTTATCTTCATTATACTAGAGTATATTGATCATTTAGAAAATTTTGGGATTCCATATAGTTAAGAAATTATCTATTAAATTGATATTTCATAATTACCTTCCAAGATCTACTTAATCAACTAAATTATGAGATGAATGGTATTGATGAACAACTCATGAATATTTTGACTATGTTTTACTAAGAATATAAATGTTGAAGATAACTCGGTTCTACAACCATTATAGAGAAAAATATAAAATAAAGGTTTAAAATCCACTAAATATTTTATAGTAAATTGTGGATTTACAATTTATTTCAATTAGAAAAAATATTTAGAGGTATTTTGAAGAATATGAAGGTGTTTCCTTCACATGTAGATAGAAAATTCATTTTGAAAATAATTGTAATAAATTAAAGAAGACGTAAGAAGCTGAATCTATATCAAATATATATTCATCATTGCATGTAACATTTTACTTCTTAGGTATTAAACACTAAATTTTATTTAAATAAAAAAACCAAGTAGGAAACATTATAATAATTAGGGTGTCTTCTCTTGGGAGATAAGGAAAGGTGATTCTGATTCCATTTGTGAGAATCACATATATTCAAGAAGAAAAGTTCAATTCTCCTAGTGGCTGAAAAGGGTGATTCCTATGTCAGTAGTGATAATTTTACAACTTTTGATTTCTAAGTCAATTTATTTAGTTTACATTATTAATTTATATTAAGTATGACCTATTCATTTAACCCAATATTCTGTGGGAAAAAACATGACATTATTTCATTTATGAAATAAATGTTGATGTGGTTTTTATACTTAACTAATAGTTCTGTAATGATTGAATCATATATATAAAATTATGAAATAAATTATGAAATAAATTCTTGTTTCAGTAATATTAACCTCTCCCACACTTTTCTTTCCTAGTATATTTTTTCATTGTCATCAATTGTAATCATGCATGTTTGTTTTCATTTCAATTGAATTTTAATGCATGTTTCTTTATAATAATATATTATTATAATAAATATTATATTTTATAATATTAATGGTATTATAATAGTTTAAATCAAGTTGAAAAACCTTACCAATTTCACTTTCTCATTCAATCCAAATTGTGTGTTTATCTCCATTCACCATTTGTGTGTGTGTTCGACGCACTACTCTTATCTTGTCATGTTATTTTTATTCTATTTTTAACTCATTACCCAAAACATTGTAAACCAAATTAATAACCATCTCAATGAATAATTAAATCATCTATTTGGGTGAGTCATAATTTTTGAGTGTTAAATGATTGAGCACTTTTTCTTGTTAAATATTCCTTAGGTTAACATTGTGCATGATAAAAATAAAATGTCATGGATTAATGGCATGTTTTGTTTAACATGTTGATTATATGGATTATTGGAACCATAAATACACTACCATTAAAATATTTTGGTTGATATTATAACCCTAATTAATTTAAGGTTTAGATTAAATCCTCAACACTTGGGATTTAAAATCAAAATCCTCTTGTGAAGTTGGTGTTAATTTAAAGCAATATAACACAAATCTCAAGTATATCATAAGCTTAAAGAATAATTAATGAAATCACTCAAATATTTATCAAATTTCTAAATAAGAATTTATTAATAAATAAATTTAATTAATCACTTTAAATAAACCCCCCTTTAAAAATATAAATAAAATACAATTAACAAAAAAATAATATTATCACCAAGGATTCGACCCGACGGTCGCTGTACACATTATAGAAGAGCACCAGAACATTGAATGGATGATAGGTGATAATAGGTCTTGATTAAAATGGTTCCATCATTGGTGATGGTGTAATAATTAGTCAATCATTTTTTAATTTTTTAAAAAACAGTGAAATAAATAAAGAAAACTACAAATTAAAAAAGTATGAAAATAAACACAAAGAAAAACATGTCTTCCTTATCCTCTAAAAATTTCTATGAATGCCCTAAAGCCTCCAAAAAACATCCATTATATTTTTTTGTCCTGGAAATCAAGAAAAATCTTCACCCAATTAGTACGAAAATGAGGGATAATCAAATCACTCCAAACACATTTGTGGCACATCCAATTGATCTAGATATGGCAATTCCTAGAAAAATAACCTTAAATAACTCCCTAATCCTGATATGAATTAACTACCCCGTGGTATTCAATATCCAATTATCTAGGTTTATTTTGAAATCAAATCAGATTTTATTAATATTTTTCAACATTTTCATGGGATATCTGGTGAGGATCATCATCTTCACCAAAAGTATTTCAAAGTGGTATTCTCTACTATGAAACCTCATGGGGTTTCTGAAGAAAAAAATAAAACTTTGAGCATCCACTTTCTCCCTAGATGACTCTACAAAGTCATGGATATATTAAATCCCACATAATTTCATAAACACATGTAATGTCATGAAGGAACTCTTCTTAGATATATTCTCCCCTGCTTCTTTAACTACTTCTATCTGACCTGAAATTAGTGGTATCCATCAATTCCCTAATTAATAACTCCATGAGTACTAGGATTGGTTTAAAAATATTGTAGAAAATTTCCCACAAAACCAAATCCATGGCCAAATATTCATCCAATACTTATATTATGGGTTATTCTATATGGATATAACTCTCATTAATATTGAAAGTGGTGGTTCTCTTGTTTACAAAACACATACAGTTTCACAATATCTCAGAAAAAACAAGGCTGAAAATATGCAAAAAATTCATACTTGAGCACATGATCATGTAAAAAAAGTCAAAGATAATAGATCCATAGAGACCAAAAATATGTCCAAGTAGACGAGTAAACATAAATGTATTGTATGTAAACTAGTTGTGGATTCGAAATCCCTAACTTCATATTCTCTAAAAACTATGTTCCCTTGACCTATAAAAATTTATGGAATCTATAGCTCACCAACTAATCCAACTAACACATTTACACAACTAAAAGATTATCCATCAGATTGATCTTGAACTATGGAGATCAATGCAACATATTATCAGTGGAACACCATCCCTCCACAATTGATTCAGTTTATTAAAAACTCCAACAAACCCCACTATGGTCCATTTTCTTCTACCTATAACCCATGATTTAGTTATGGATGTCTCGTCTATCATATCCCTCAATCCCCACTTCAAAATCCAAATCAATTCCAGTATAATCAAGGTGGTGGTAACTTCCAACAACCTTATCCTTTTTTCCTCAACATAAAAGGATAAATAATCTTGTTTCACCTCCTAGATTCCACTATCCTAGTGAGCCTTCTCAATTCCCAAACCTATATAGGCACTATCCCAAGAACCCAAATCAAGGAAATACCAATATAGGACATGAATATTCTTCTAAGAAACCATGTGAAAGCATCATGAATGATCTTTACTCTTTCACCCATTATATCCTCAAAAAAATTTAAAACCAAAATGGTCAAATTTTATCCCACCTAAGTTAGTAACAACAATCCAATTCCTACGAACTCCCATCTCAACCATTTCCCAACACCAAGGGAAATGTAAGTACAATTTCACTTTTATCTAGAAAGAAAATTTTTATGATGCATGATTAATCCAAAAAATCACCTTTAAATTTTGAGATGGAAAAAAAGAGAGAAAAAAGATAGAAAAAGAACCTGAAACCACTCCCTCACGTCCTTCCATTCTTCCAAGGAACCCAATTCCTATTCCTCAAGCCATCTATAAGCCTAAGAATCCATTTGATTCTATTATAAAAATTTTGACATGTTTAGACATGTTTAACTCAAAATTAACCTCTTATATTCTATCAAAACATCCCTAATTATTAAAATTCTCTTAAGGAATTTTGTACCCATAAGAGACAACTTAAGACTATTGAAAAATTTTTAACCCAAAAGCTCATTCCCATGAAGTGAAAAGATCTAGTGACCTTTATGGTTTTATGATAAATAAGAATTTAGAACTTTTATGATGAACTCATAGACCTATGGGCCTCAATAAATGTCTGGACAAAATCTATATTCTCTAAACATGGCCTTGGTCACTTTCACCAAATGAGTGTTGTCATCCGGTTAACCAATTAAAGCAATACTAGTCCTAAGGGAATAATCAGGGTTTTCTTTATTCAGTTAAATTATCATAACTTCCCATGTGATTTATATGTCCTTTACATGGAAGGTGAGACATATTTTTATTGAACTCCCCTAATTCTTGGAAGACCATTCCTCATGACAAATAGAACTAAGATTGATGTCCATGCGAGTATATAATCTAAGGAATTTGTTGACTAACTGGTCATTTTCAGTATTTTTCAAGCCACGTGATAACCATAAGAGGATAACTCTATATTATCTATCCATAATTCTGAGGACACTTCTGAGATTTTATTGAACCCTTTTCCACCATGTTCTTCATGTTATAACGAGAGAAGAGTTTTTGAAATTTCATAGTGATTAACCAAGTCATAAATGGAGATGTTTGTGTTGAACTTTCATTTATAGACTCCATAAATCTAAAGTATCTTGAAAACTCTTTGGAATACCATATCACCTATAATCTCTACTGTTACACCATGTAAAATAAGGATAAGAAATGAATAAAAATCAACTACAATACCTTCCTTTATTCATAAGTTGTATGACCCACAAATAAAAGATGAAACTGATATGAAACCTCTTCACACACACCTGAAGTATGAATTCACTTTTCATGATCACTCTTATCCCATAATTTTCTCTGATGCACTCAATAAAACCTAGGAGTCCAAACTTGTTCAGGTTTTAAAGTAAAAAAATGCCTTAGGTTGGGACCAAGATGACATACCAGGCATTAAACCTACCCTTTTCATACATTAGATCCATTTAGAAGAATCATCCAAACCAACAAGATACCCTCAAAGAAGACTCAATCCACTCATACTTGAGTTATTTAGGGAATATATTACAAATCTTATTCAATATGGTATTATCTTCCCAATTTGAGGTAGTGAATGGGTTAGTCCTATTAAAGTGGTACCTAGGAATTATGGGATAACTATTGTCACTAATGAACATGGTGAGGTGGTCACAACTCGAGTGAAGAACAAATGATGTGTGTGTGTGTGTGTTGATTATCATAAATTGAATGCGAAAACATGAAAAGATCACTACCCTCTTCATTTCCTTGATAAATTTTTTGAAATATTATATGGAAAGTAAAATTATTGCTTTCTTGATGGATATACATAATACTACCAAATCCCAATCACACATCAGGGCTAAGAAAAAATTATATTCAATTTAGCCTTTGGAACATAAAAAAATAGTAGAATTACTTTTGGCCTTTGAAATGCTCTTGCAACATTCCATAGGTGTAATATGAGTATCTTTTCTGAATTCATTGAGAATAGAATAGAGGTCTTCATGGATTACTTTACCATTTATGGCGACTCTTTTGAATCCTTCTTAAATTCACTCTATATAGTAATAAAAAGGTGTTTTAAATGTAACCTTGTGCAAAATTTTGAAAAATTTCACTTCATAGTTACTAATGGGGTTTTTCTAGGGAATATAATTTCATAAGAGGATATTAAAGTCATTCCTTCCAAAATTGATATAATCTAATCACTTCATGAACCCACATTAGTTTGAATCATCCAGTTATTTCTTTGTCATGCTGGTTTCTATCATTGATTTATATAGAAATTCAATAGGATTTCCCTACCAATCATTCGTCTACTCTCTAAAAATTTTAAATTCTATTTTATGAGCCTAGAAAGAGAGCCTTCATTGAACTCAATGCTTTTATGCATTTTTTCCCTGATAATATAACCCCCAAATTGTTCCTCACCTGTTGAATTGATGTGTGATGCTTTTGATATGTCCATATGGATCTGTTTTCTATCAAAGAGAAGAAAAAATAATCATGTAATCTATTTTACCTCAAAAAGTCTGGATGAAACTCAATATCATCACATAATCACGGAAAAGGAACTTTTAAATGTGGTTTTTATTGGGATAAATTTCATCACTATCCATTAGGCTCCAAAATCATCATCTCTATAGAAAATTCATGTTTAAATTTATTACTCAAGAAATTTGATTCCGATCAAAGGATAACAATATGGATCCTAATTCTATAAGATTTTTACCTTAAGATAAAAGATAAACCTGTAATAAACCCCCATGGATGATCCCCTGAGTATAATTTCTAATTCTTCTCATTCTGAAATCAATAATCTTGAATTTACCACTGAATACCTATCATATACCACTACAAATTTACTATGGTATTCCCCAATTGTAAATTACTTGGTTACATGTGTTTTTAAAAAAACTAAATACCAAAAGTAAATTTGAAAAGTAACTCAAAATACTAATTTTTGGAATATAATAAACTTTGGAAAACCAGGGCTGGCATGGTGATTAGGATATGTGTTGATGAAGATGAAGATTACTCCATCTTGGAATTCTACCACTCAATTCCTATATGTGGCCAATTTGGAAAAAAAGGACCTCTAAAAAGGTCTTATGATCTAGATTATTATGTCCTTTACTCTTTGAGTACTCACATGAGTTTTATCAATCATATCCAACTTACCAAAATTTTGGAAATATTTTCAAAAGAAATGAAATGCCCTAAAATCCTTTAATATTCTATGAGATCTTTGATTCGTAGAGTATATATTTTATGGTACCCTTCCCCCATTAAAATGTATTATTCTGCATTATTATTGTGGTTGGCTAGGTTTATTGGTGGGTCGAGTCTAAACCCACTAGAAAGGATGATGTACATACTATTAGTGAGTTATTTAGAACCCATATCTTCCATCAATTTGGAACCCTTCCTGCCTTGGTAAGTGACTTATGAAAGAATTTATATAATCAAAATATGGAATATATTTTTAAAAATAATATCATTTTACAAAAAATGTCAAATTAATATCACCCCCAAACAAATGGCATGGCTTAACCTTTAAATAGGGAAGTGAAATGGGTATTTGAGAGAATTGTTAATCCCAAAAGAAAATAATGGTCTAAAAGACTTTGTGAAGTTTTTTGGTATTATCTACTACCTATAAAACACCCATTGGGATGTCTCCTTTTAGGATATTTTTTTGGTAAAGTGATTCTTTTACAAGTTGAACCCCAACATAAGTAATTTTTTGTGATGAAAATTTATAATTTTGATTGTGAAAAATATGGTGAAGAGAGACTGTGTAGTTGAAAAAACTCGAGGAGATTCAAAATGATTATTATGATAATTCTAATATCTATAAGGAAAAATTTAAGCCACTCCATAAAAAACACATCCTGTGAAAGGTATTTCATTAAGGTGAAAATGTAATACTCTTCAATTCTCAATTTGAGCTTCACCCAAGTAAGATTAATTCTTATTAGGAAGGTCCTTTTATTGTTAGTAATTATTACCCATTTGGTTTAGTGAAAGTCCAAGAATGCTCTTCCAAAAGTGAATTCATGATTAATGGACATTGATTAAAGTATCACTATAATAGGAAACACACCCCAAGAACCACATTGACTTCCACCGAATCCCCAATTGATGGAGTTGACCCACCATCGAATGGAGACAATTACCCACAAATTCTAAACTCAAGGAACCTATTTCACTTTAAATATCTATCCCTCTCTTCCTTATCTTTCTCTTTCTCTCTCTTTAACTCTGTTTCTTATTATTCCACTATCATTCTATCAGTATCTCTAATTTTTTACAACTTTCTCCATCTGTTATTTTTTTTTCTTTTGTGTCGTAATTTTAAAAAACTAAAAATAAACTAAAGAAAATAAAAAAATTAGATAAAATTACTCCCCATTTAATTTTGAAATTTTTTTTAACCATTTTGTGGATTCAAAAGACTTGTTTTCATCTCATACATCTTGTATTTTCATCATAAACATCGATAAAAATTTTTTGTATCAATACCAATATGTTTTGAATACTGAAATTTTTATTGGAAATTGTTTTCCCTTACCGTGAGAAATAGATTATGATTTCATGATAAGGTTACCTAAGACCATATTTTCAAATATATTTTTTCACCCCCAATTATGAATCTTGAGTTTGTGGGCCTTCGAGATGAATTTATTAAGTTGGCGTGCATTAATATGATAGAAGAATTTTCTAAACCACATGAGAATCAAAATAATCAAATATCCTCCCATTACCCTTATATTTATCATCCTTTTTAAATCCTATTGGATCATATGAACACGTTTTTTTGATATCCACATTACAATCCCAAAACCTTGTCCCACCCAACATTTACATGGATTTTCATTGCATGATTTATTGAAATTTAAGTGTGGGGGATGCATTTCATTTTGGGTATCATTTACTTTATTTTAAATTTTTATTTATGTACTTAATGGAAATAATCCATTTAATTGTGGGGGAGAGGTTTTAATTTAGTGAGTTTTGGAAATGTATATATGTTTTTGTCATTTTTTACAAAAGTTATTTAAAAGTGTTCAAAAAAATGAAAAAAATGAAAAAAGAATAGGTTTTGTGTTGATTGGGTCAAAAATCACTCTTCCTTAACCTTTGATCTTGTTATGACTATTAAAATTAGTGTTTTAGAGAGAACTAATATAGTTTGGAAGATGAGTGCGAGATTTTTTCTAAGTGAAACATCTGAAAAAAGAAGAAGGAAAAAACAAAAAACTTGCATCATGTTTTATTGAATCTTTGGGGAAGTTTTTTGTTTTGTATATATTTCATATTTTCATCCCATTCCAATTTTATCCATCACTGGTCTTCTCTCACACATATATTCCCTTTTAAACATATTTTTCCATTTTATTCCTTGTCTCATTAAAAAAAATATTGTGCATTTCTTTTTCTATATTGGTTCTTTACCCCTATTTTCCTATATTCTGACCATTATATTCCTGCCATCATATAGCCACTCAAAAAGACAAAAAAATGACTCTCTAATATTGTGAACTTTAGGATAGGTAATATAAATTGATATATCTTGAAAATTTTATGATTTCACTTTGGGTTGGTGAATTAGTGAACCACCTTAAATAAATTTACATCGTCTTGTGAGGAGTGATTTTTTGAGTGCCCAAATTTACCATTTCTAATTTTGAGTGTGAAAAATGATTTTTTTGTAATTTTGTTTCAATAATTTTTTTTTTTGGAATTCATTATAGAAAAGCGAACAAGTCTTAACCTCCCCTAATTAGTGATTTTTTTTAAAAAAAATGGTGTGTGGAAAAGATTTTGTTATATTTTTGTATTTATTGTACATGAGGTCATAAATAATCCTTAGTATAGAGAAGATAATATTATTCATTTATTAATAACATTTTATCTAATCCCTTTACCAATTTCAAGGAGAATTGCATAATTTGTGTAAAATAATCATCTATTAATGTTAATTTTTTTTAGAATTATTTGAATTATTCAACATTCAAGTATGTTTATTATTTTAATGATAAATCTCACTCGAATTATCCAATTAGTGTGATTATTATTTTTTATGGATCCTTATTCAAATTACTACAAATAATATGACAGAATAAGTGGCTAATTTATACATTTGAAGTTTTATATTGGCCACACAAGAAGGCCCACTGAATCTATTATAAAAATTGGACCAAACATTTTTTTGAATTTATGGGATCAATAAAAAAGATAAAATTTATAGAAACTCCAAAATATAATCAAGGATATACATGTACATCTTGGATAAAAAAATTAGGCTCAAATCAACCAATAAGTGACCCAATTAGTGCATGATTTTCCATCCCACAATTCTGTATGGGATTTTAAAACAATCCACAATATCTAACTTTTCTTCCAATATAAACCACCAATTAAGCTATAATTTTTTGGGAATAAATTCAAGATATACGAGCACAAATATTTAGTAGAAATGGTTTGGATTTTAGGACATATTTTTTGTCTAAAAACCATTTACATTTGGGCCATGGAAAAATTATTGATATTTCTGGACAACAGTACATGGTTTGGAAAAATAGCTATAATTATGGACCCAAAAGCCCAATGGCTTTCAAATTTAAAGGGTGAAATTTAAAAATACCTATATAAAACTTTTAATAATAATAAATATCATGATTAATTTGTATAAATGGTCAAATTGGTGAGAAAACATGAATGGTAGTTTTGGATGGAAAACAGTCCACCTCATTGGGTAATAAATACACCCCACTCTTCTCCTTGAAAGAGTTTATAATTTTAAAACAAAATTAGTAGTGTTGGAATGAACATATCCTTGAAAAATTACTATAAGGACTTTACAAACTCTTATTTCAAAAATATAAATCCCCCCTCTACTTTTCTTTTCTTGTTTATTTTCTCATGTTTTCAATTGTAATCATGTAAGTTTGTTTTTAATTAAATTGAATTTTAATGCATGTTTATTCATCATAATCATATATTATTCTCATTAAAATTATATTTTATAATATTAATGGTATTAAAATATTTTAAATCAAATTAAAAACCATTACTTATTTCACTTTCTCATTCCATCCAAATTATTCATTTAACTCCCTATACCATTTGTGTGTGTGTGTTCAAAACACTACTCATATCTTTACCTAATATTTTTATTTTTTATCTCATAAACATAAATATTAAAAACCAAATTAATACCCACATTAATGGATGAGTAAATAATCCATTTAGGTGAGTCATAATTTGGTTATGTTAAGTGATTTATATATTTTTCTTGTTAAATATTCTTTAGGTTAACATTGTGTATGTTAAACATAAAATGTCACGGATTAATGAAATGTTTTGTTTAACATGTTCATTACATGGATTATTTGAACTATAAATACAATACCATATACTAGTTTTGATTGAGATCAGAACCCTTTTTAATTTAAGGCTTTTATTAAATCCATAACACTTAGGAATTCTGATCAAAATCATCTTGTAAAGTGGGTGTTAATTTAATGAAATATAAAAAAAATCTCAAGGATATCATAAGATTAAATCCAAAATAATGAACTCACCCAATATTTATCAAATTTTTATGTCAAAATTAATACATCAATAAATTTAATTAATCTCTACGAAAAAACCCCCCATTTAAAAAACAAAATAAAAAATTATCGACGCCAAAAATAATACCATCACTAAGGATTCGACCTGAGTGCTGCTACACAAATTATAGTAGAGCACCAGACCTTTGAATAGTTTATAGGTGACAATAATCCATGATTCACATATTATATTCACTCTTCCATTTACCTATATCTATATTTTGTGGGTATAGGTCTATATTGGGATACTCTTGTGTAATTATTACATATGGTCCACTATAAATGACCTTAAAATGCATGAAGTGGTCCTTACCGCAACACCTTAAACTATATAGAGTAGTTACTCGTATAATTTTGGGCTCACCCACACCATTATACCCATGTATGTCTCAAATAATTGGTATAGATAAACACATGAGAACATTTTATAAAACTGTTGGTATAGAATCAAAACTAAGACCCTATACCAATGGTTTTAAAAAATTGTTGGTATATGGTTGGATATACCAAATGTTTTTAAAACTATTGGTATAGTTTCTCCCTAAATGATGCGTGTGACCTTCCATTCCCCCATGATCCCTAATTTTTCATTACTTATGTGGAGGCTTTCCCTCGGTTATCCATGTTAGTTTCCCTTCATTTATCTATTTAATGATTAGATTATTTTTTTTAACATAAAATCAATGATTTTTATGTCAATAATATATTCATATGAGCATAATTTTCATTTTTATCTAGACATTAAATATCTACTGATATCCTTTTAGGTCATTATTCTTCTCGAATCATTGAACTGAGGTTTGTTTATATTATATTTTTTATAGTCTTGCATAATAAATTTGTTCATAGTTGATGTATATATTTTTTAATATAGTTACATGCTACCTATACCTAAATAAAATATAAAATTATTTTTTTTGTAATATTTATTAGGGGATTATGCAATTAATCCATTGGTTAAATTTTTTTCTAATGTATTAGGGGTTTATGAATTTATTCATTTAATAGTTTTATTTAAATTATTTAATAATAAGTTTTTTTATAATTTATTTAAATCTAATGTGGTGTGAGATTTTTGAATAAGTAGGTTGGTAATTAATAAAAGTTAACTTAATTGTATGAAGTTCACATATATGGTTAGACCATTGGGTGTAGGGTTGGTGAATCATAGTTCACCTTTTATGAATTATTTCTTTTAATTCAACATCTCCGACAGTTTAAGAACTTGATTCTCTTAGTTTTAATTCTCATGACCACACCCAAATATTATTTAATGTAAATATAATAGGATACAATAAATTTTACAAATTTTGACCTTAATGTGATAACCTAATTCTTATTATGATTAGTTAAACTTCCAAATCATAAATTCTCTACTATAAATGAAAGTGATTACACAAAGGACCTTCACAGTCCTATAAAAATAGATTCCCACTATGTTCCCACTACAGAGTACCATTGGAGATTATAAATTCTCACTAAT
Source organism: Viscum album (assembly GCA_963277665.1). Lineage (NCBI taxonomy): Eukaryota > Viridiplantae > Streptophyta > Magnoliopsida > Santalales > Viscaceae > Viscum > Viscum album. Next base: position 371,746,633 of record OY728146.1, read on the forward strand.
CTCTACAAAAAATGTTTGAACTAAAATAAGAAACATCTCCTTTATCTCTTGGTTCCTTTTAAAAAAATTGATATATATCGTCATCTATGATCTCACTGGATCAATTGGTTCTACCATATCCAATTCATAATTATTTTTTACAACTAATGACCATGATCATCTTTTTTGGTCTTACTCAAAATATTTTAATCTTAAATGATATGGTTCTTTCTTATCTTATCAAATGCTCAGGCAAGCATTTCTTTTACTATAGTGAAATATTCCCAGAATCAATCTTCTTTTTGGTAGTTAAATTATTCTTTATGCTAGAATAAACTTTCATTAATCAATGTAGAATCACTATGCTACTTCATAAATCTCAACTCAATAACATCAAGTATACTTCATGAAAGGATGATACACTTCATGGTGTATGAATCTTATACAAACCCTAATACACCCTTTTATTATTATTATTTTATTGAGCATGCTTCATTTACTATTATATTCATGAAAATGACTCTTTACAAACAAATGGTTCAAGGTATCTCACTCCATGAAACTGTATTTCATGGAATTTACACAAATATAATTCATGATTATCTTATATTAGCTTCATGAATGTATATGTATTTGGGTTCTTCTTCTTAAATATAGTAACTATTTCATATAACTAAAAGTTTTAAATCTCCTTTTATTATGTTTTTCATAATTATGAGTAAACAATGTATTATGATTATACTTATTGTAAGATAAAAAAAATCACATATTATCATTATTATTCACATTATTATATGTATGCAGGACCTTCTTCTTTTCCTTTTCATATATTAAACAAGATCATAGATGTTGTACTTCAAATAAATAGGTGCAAGGATACTTTTGTATAAACATAAAGATCCCAGATGAATCTAATTGTGTTTGTCACTTATCCTCATATTTTATAACTATTTATAAAGAATTTCAATGACTTATCTAATATGAGAATACAAATTGAGTCATTCATTATCTTACAAAGAAAAAAATCATGGCTCCAACTCTTTAAATACTCAAATTAATGGAAATAAAAATTACGCTGTTATTCTTCGATAAATGATAACAACATCCTCTATGATATTTCTATTTATCAAGAAACATTCATACATGTAGGTCAAATTTTATTCATGTATCATACCTATATATCCAATCTCTTTCACAACATTACATAAGGCTTGCATGCATCCACAAGAACTCTGGTGTGAAAAAAATATTTCATAGTAGAACATAAACAAGATCACATTCCAGTCTTATTGAACATATCATGATACCACATGATGATTAAAAACATTGTCAAGAGATCAACTTGATCATGAAAATCACGACATGAAAATACTTATTATAGAAATCCAAACTATTTTTAGGTACAATATGACATCCTAACAACTTTGAATAAATTTTTACACACATATATCTATTTTTTAAAATAAATATAAATAGTTAGTGCATAGCAAAAGTCCCAAATTGAAGACAAAAAATGGAATGTGATTCATTTTATTAACTAGAGTGATTCCAAGGACTTCCAACACAGTGTAATGGGATATGATGCTCTCCTGCGTGTCATTGTGACATCCCAAATGTCTGGATACTAAGCACCTTTCACCATGCTCTCTTGACTAGACCTCTGCATGTCCATACACAATCTATACTTCAACCATGATATTCACCATGACTGTCATAGCTAGCTTATGTAATTTTTTAACTTCAAAACATAAATTTAATTTCCAAAATTAAGGCAATCATATAAATAATAAATCACTTATAAACACCTCAAAAACATTATTAAAATATCGATAAGAATCTCAACATACCTTTTTTCCAGTTACTAAAACTTATTTATCAAATCTAATATATCTTATACTATAAGATAAATTTAGAATTTGAATTTCTTCATATTAAATAGAAAGAATATAATATTATGAATTTATTCTTCACATAATGCATCTTGAATCACAATTTCCTTTATGATATTTTATTCTTTGAAGATCAGTACAAGAATTGACTAATTTATTTATTTTCATACATAGCCATGTAAATACATCCTTTGATAATTATTTGATGATAGATAGCTCTATCATCACTTAACTTTACTCCTATTCTTATTTATGTTTTAGAAACACCCCACCTATTCTAAACACATATTTATAGCTCTATCGTAATGCATTGTTCTTTATTGACAACATATACAATTTAAAACCAGGCTCTTTAATATCCCCCTTTTTTCTTGTTGTCAATAAATATAAATATTCATGTTAATATGGGTTCCATTTGATATTCCTCCTTATTGATAATAAATGAAAAGGAAATATAAGGAAAGGGACTCCCAACCATATTTTATGACTTTCAAGACTACTTATTCCCAAATTTCTATTTAGAATCATAGCTTGCTCAAATATTTTGAGATAATGATGAAATAAAAGGTCACATAACAATGAGAAATCATCTATTAAACTCTATGTATACTCGGGATAACCCAGTGTTGAAAACATGAGTGAATAAATCTAAACATTAAGGTTTTATATTAACAAGCATAGCATGTGATACCACTTTAACATTATTATTCTAATGGTTGTACACATAAATTCTCCAATATGAGTATAAGCTACACTCAAATTCACTAAATACATTATAAAAATTCATTTTTATGATATATATATCCCTTATTTTTCCTTTCTTTACCATCAACCATCACTCCAACTTTATGAACATATTTATCATCAACATAACAAAATTAGAATAGTGTGATTGGAATACTTCAACTTCCAACTATTGTAGATGATATATAGTTTTTCTGTTCATAAAAAATAACTTTTAACTAATATTTTATTATACTTTTAATTTCCCCCCTCAATAGATACACTCTATTTATCATCATGGGAGTCAATGAATTCCATGATAATCATCGATTATTATTATACAACAGCTACAATACTCATCCAAATATCCTTTAATCCATTTCACTCAATTCCCTACATGTTGTTATAAATAAAATAAAATATCTTGAGAATATGTAAGGACCTATTTGATTACTCAAAAGTAGAAATAAGGATGATTATTTTCTCACAATTAAGGCCTATATTTCCTTTCAGTCTCACTATAGACAGATTTCTTTAAAACCTTTTTTTCTTTCATGAGTTTTAACCAGATGCGTGTTGAACATAATCCTTTGATCTGTTTTCTCATTTGGAGAAGTTTCTAAACCTCATATATCAAGGAATATTCACTGTCTTGTGATTGTATAATATTCCTTATATCATATTCTTCAGATGGTAAGATTTTCATAAAATCTTTTGTACAATGCCCAGATTATCCACACCTCTCAAATAGATTTCCTTGAATTATTTGACTATAACTTGAAGAATAATTCTAATCATATTTCATCTATTATTTTATAACAACTTATTTTCCTTTTTCACTAGCACCGATTTTTGAATTATCTATTTGTTTATAAAATTAAAACTAATTAGGCCACACTATTAAGCATTATTTCCTAACATAAACAACTTACTTATGGTTCTCGAAATTTTTCTTATCATCCTCAACATTTATTTTCTTTTCTTCCATTTTATTTTGAATTTCCTTAACTTTTAAACCATAGTGAAATTCTTTAGGTAGGATATTCATTTACTCCTCCACTATATAACCTTTCATATTATAAGTTAAGGAAATAACATAAGAACTTATTAGACCATGGCCATCTAAGATTTTTTGAGGTTTCAATGAATAATACATAGTGTAGATGAGGATAGACACCATTTTTTAAGAATTAAATTTGAATATATTGGATAAAGAACATCATAAATAATATATAGGATCATCATATAAAATCTATAATTAATTTATATAGATTAATAGTTATTCCATGTTGAAATTATTTCTTCTTTGATGAATTGATTAACCACTTCATAGTGTACCATCATTGTGTAGAGGAGATTCAAGGGTAGAATACCACTAGAGTTGATCCACATGGGATTTAAAAACTGGACCATAGAAATATATAAGTACTAGCATGAATGAATCTAATTCTTGTGTTTGTTCATTATTGATCATCATAAGAATAACTTCAAGGTGATAGTATTATTTTTCCCTCCTTATACTTAATAGGGTGGGAGAGGAGGATAAATCTCTATTTTTGAAAGAATTCCAAGATAAGATATCTCTAGGGATTGAGAGGATTCACTCTAGAATTCATTACACACAAAAAATTTTAGGGTTGATAATGATATAATCCTGTTTCTCTAGAGATAGTTTTAGAGAATAAAAAATTCCACATGGGCCCTTATTATTCTCTTATTCCCCAAAAAACCCATGTCTAAATAATTATAGTATTAATATTATTTACCGAACATGTGATAAACTCTTGTATAAATAAATATTATTTAATTTAATAAACAAATTAAAATTTATTAAAATAATATTTAATATATCCTTCCTCTTAGACCATTAAAATTAGTATTTCAATCCTACTTAATATTTATCATGTATTGAATAATGAAAATTTAAATAAATAAATATCACTACATTATTCACTGATAAAAAAATAAAAATTAAATTCCATAAAATAGATAATAAATATTTATTAAATATTTTACTCACATATATTCTCTTGAATAAATGCTGACTAGATATTTATGATCAACTCAACATGAAAAATTATTAAAAAATGTATGAGGATAATAGTTATTAAACAGGTTAAATTCATATAGAAATTCAATGAGGTTCTAAATATAGTTTGTATATGACCCTCTGTATCCCTTTCTCGGTGGCATTAGATAGTACTGCCTAAAGTCCAAGGTTAGTGTCTCCAAAAATGCCAAATCACCTATAAAGAAATAAGTTAACTTCCATAATGAAAATAACCACATATGAGTGAATATTGTGTAATATAATTCATTTACCATCATATAACTAATCAACTAGGTTGCATGATGGTTCCATCAACCTATATGCTTGATTTCTATTTCATTGAATTTTTTGGAAATGTACTTACAGACTGAAAACCTTGGCCATGAGCTTAATCAGGAAGTTCCATTCACATTCAAGGGTTTGAGATATCAAATTATATTAATTCAAAAAAGGGAAAAATATTTTATCACATTATTTATTAATTCAATATCACTCATGACATACCTTACATATCCCTCCTCAGTGTGAGCATATACTACCATAGTTTTCATCAATACATCAATGTAAACAAACCATGATATTAATTAACAATATTAATAAATTCTAATGAGCATTAGAAGCATATCTATATAGAAATATCCAATGACATATATAAATGTATATTTCTTACTGGAATGTCACGTTATCATAATCTCATACTCAAAAAATTACCTAGGGCGTACACCATGAGGAAGTATATCAAAGTCCTTTGATTCTCCACCCCTAATAACCTGTATCATTTGTGTCCCATCAAATGATATCATCTGACTATATAAAATTTATTTAAAAATACTATCATGAAACTTAAATATTATAATCATATAGGGAAACTAATATGGGAATTTAGTGGGATATATACTCTAAGGACATTATCAAATTCATTTTCACATATAATAATGATCAAAATTTGGTAAGATATTAATTAATATTCAATACCATGAATATTGTGGTAATATAATGTGCATAGTTGTTGATTCTAGGGAACTAACTCAAACATACTCCAAATTTCACTAGATCCAACTACTATAAAATCAATCGGTTATCCTCACAGGATAGACATGATTTTTATGAGATGTGTCTAAAGATTATAATCTCCAAACCGAGCATGTGGTATATATTTTTACTACAACACCATCTTTATGTGAAAATCCCTCAAGATATAATATTTTTGAGTATACATTTTTGTTACTGGTCACCCCCTGACATTTTGTGTAATACCATATATAAAATTTCATGATGACATGATTGAACATTAATATCTAGGTAAAAACCCAAAATTTATAACAAAATATTTTCATACTTTCTTCTTAAGCTATATTATAAACTACAATATACTCAACCTAATACATATATAGAAAAAACTATCCATAACATGCTTAACACTTGCATATTATCTAAGACTTTCTATAATACTAGGTCAAATTATCTAAAGAAGACAAGTATTATATCCCTTGAAAAACTAATATTCCAATTTCTCTAATTTCTAAAAACTCATCCAGTTTTACTTTATCAAGCATTATCAGATAGTTTTTAATCACATCTAAAGCATTTCTCCTAGTTTTGTAGGATATTTACATTATATTCTTTTTGAATAATAAAGATCAAACTTGTATACATATCATGGCATAAGAGATGTATTTACAAGTTAATCTTAGGAGTATTTAGTCTATAAATCATCATTATAATAATACCATGTGACACTATAACAATTTAGATGTATTGTTCCATATTAAATATTTCAATAACATGTCAACTTTGTATGATGAATTGGATCAAGAAACCCCATTGATCTATGGAAGTAGATCTTGTTCTCTGGAATTTGAGTTGCTACATAAGTTATATTAGAGAAATTATCCTCAGTATTAATCAACCATAATACTAATAGTTCATTTTCTATATATTTTCAAACATATTTTTCCTGAAAACTATAATTCTCCCACTAACCTCTTATAGAAACCCAAGAACACATTCAATAACTTAATTTTATATGATCATTATGATTATTTTAATCCATAAATGGATCCTTGAAACTTATATATCACTTTGGTATTTCTTGATTTCACTAAATTATCTGGATATGTCATACATACATATCCCATAAGGTTTCTTTTATGGAGCATGGTCTTGACATTAATTACCCAATAAAATTATTACAAAAAATCTATGACAAGTAAAATTTTAATAGAATTTCACATGATGATTAGTGTGATGGTATTATCATAGAACATGTCTAGATATTGTGAACATTTTTTAACCAACCATGATTTATTGGTCCGAACATGACCAACCATTCATGTTTTCTCTTGAATAACTACCAATGACTTTACATCAACTGTAGAAACTACAAAAATGTGAGAGATTTTTGGTACATGGAATCAACTTTTAATTTCAAATAAAGCTTCCAATAATTGATAGATTTACTATTAATGGATCTAATAAGAATCATTATTATTACCTAATATTATATATCACCCATCATGGTGAATATAAAACTACTATTATGGATTTTAACTTTCCTATATAGTGCATGCCTCTGGAAAAAATTCTCCCACTAAAAGTTGTGGAGTTGACAGTTTTTATGATAGCTTGTGAATTTGGAGCCAGGATTCAATAGAAACCTTTATTGATCCCACTATCTCAAAAGATATATACATACCATATATAAATATTGTCATTATTATTATTATATTTATATATTGGGGATGTTAATATCCTTAAAGTATATAGGATAATTAATTAATGATGACAATTTATTCTCTTTTGTGTACATTTGATGTTGATTCCAACCTAACAAATAATTATTATCAGAACACATTATGAAATTAAATAATATAATATCAACATGTCATAACTTATTTGATATCCATTATTCAATTTAGTTTTCATATGGTAAGTTGCTATGCTTAGATTTTGTGAGACATGTTTGGAATCGTTCCATATAAGAATTGTAATATACACAAGACCCCTCATCGATGTACCTAGTACTATCACTATATTTATTATAAGGACCTGACCTTAAACATTACTTATTATTGAATTAAATTAATAATTCACATTGAGGATCTTTTCAGGTTTAGAGTTTTATAGAATTAGGACATAACTATTACATCTCAAAGATTACAAAGTAGTCACATCTACTCAGCTTCCATTTTTTCGCAAAATAAAAACTCTTGAACAAAAGATTCATGTCTAGTTCCTTGTTTTAGATATCCTGACATTTCCTTGATCCCATCTTTGACCCTATTCAACTTTATGTCCTGTGAAAAACATTTCAGAAAAACATGGGATGAGCATAAAATGCTCAGTAAGGGTTATAACAATACGAAAAGAAAACATTAGTCCATGTATACATAAGAATAAATGAAATCATACTTTACTCATAAAATCTAATCACGTTAACATACCTCATGAAATCATAAGATTTATGAATAACTCATAGAAATCATAAGACATGAAGGTAACATGATGCATTCATAACATTCTTACGTAGGGAGTAACCCTCATGGTTACGTTTGGAATACCCATCATAGTATATTCCCTAAATCTCTTCGGAGAAACCTTAGCATTTAACCCCTTCGCGTTACCCAACGAATTGGAGAGCTATATCAGGCTCACCCTCCCTTAGTTTATCACGGAACCACCCGTCTTCATAAACAAGGTCTAAGAACCATAACATAATCATAGCACATAACTTAAGCATAAAATAAAGATAACATTCCCACATTTCAATAACAATATAACATTTTAAGATATTTAAATAATTAATCCATTCTAAAAACCATTTCCAAAACCATTTAAAACATTTAATAAAAAGATTTTTGAATCAAAGTGTCTCGTACCACTTTGAAGATTTTAACATTTCAACCCATTAATATCCATATAAATAAATCCATAAAACCATTTTGAAAACATGGATATTAATGAGAAATATTTATAAGAATAAATCATTAAAACATTTAAAATGATATTTTAGTTAAAGGGTTTTTAACAAAACGAGAGACACTAGAATACCATAATTGAGGAATAACATTTAGTCAAAACTTCATAATATCATGGGAATAAATTTATTCATGATATAATATTCCAAAGGACAGTATATACACAATATAAGAGTGAATTAGTGCATAAAAACAATGAAGTCTCAATAGAAATGTAAAATGAGATGAAATCCCTTATAAAGAAGGTATCCTTAAATTAAGGATAAATCAATCTCATAATTATGTGTGAAAAATATAAATACACCCAATATAAGTGGATATTAAGTGTAAAACAATAAAATTTAATTCAAAAATATTCAAAGATGACATATTCAATAATTACATGTTGAACCCAATGAAATCGAAATTGGGTTAAGAAGTTCCCTTGGTAAAATTCGACATCCTAACAGCGTCACTTCAAAATTCGTAAAATTAGTTGATGAGAGAGAAAATTGTATCTCATCACTTGGAAATAAAATTTAAATCAATAAGGATATATAATAACATATCCCAACATAAAAATATGTAAATTAAAAGACATAAAAAATAAGTCTTTTAAAAAGAGGAGTGTGAAAGGTTCCCTTACCGACTTGGGCAACTTTCGAAACGTACACCCCATGAAATAAGGGTCATAAAATGAAGATTTAAATACCCATAAATGAGATTATATTATACAAATAGTAAAATAATGGGCAGTACATACACCACACAAGAGGAAATAGTGGCCAATGTAGCATGAATCTCACAGGAATAAAAAGTGAGATGAAAATCCCCTTATGAAAATTCGGCAGCCTAACGACACCACATAAAACTTCCAAAAATGGATTGATGAGATAAAATAGGGTATCTCATAATATTAACATAAACTTTATAGCAAGAGGAATATAAAATAACATCCCCCAACATAATAAATATGATCTTAAAGTAAGTTAAATAAAAAGTGTACTTAAAAAGAAAGAGAGATGTAGGATCCCTTACCTCGAGTCCGACTTGTCTTGTTCATTTATTTATATTCCTGAATAATAAACTTTTGCCAATTTATAATTTCTTAAGGAACTCATTTAATGTTTATTATTCAATTCGTATCACATATTATAATGTTATAATAATTAGTTAATTATGTGAGTTCATATCAAATGTTTTTGTCGATGTTTGGTACATGAGTCAAAAATGAACTTGTTTGAAAAGAATTGTCCATGTAGTTATAAGTACATCATCCCCAGAATAGTATTAATTATTTAAATATCATATATATCCAGTATAGATTCATTTTATACTATTCTATAACATTTTGAGATACAAAGAAAAGAAATGCATTGTTCATGGAGACGGTAGGCCGTACATACGCATGAACGCTACTTTCATTTCTTTGTCATATTAATAGAATTAAAAATAATTGAGAGATATATATATTATAATTAAAATATAATATATATGTTATATAGGTCACATAATTTCATTAATTTCATTCTTTATACATTCCATGTATTGCATGAACGTGTCACATCACTTGAGGGGGCGGTAGTCCACACTTCCTCGAATGAAATTATCACATTTGCACAACATGAAAAGCATAAAGGAATATTTTAAATATAAAATAAATAAGCATATAGGAAACATAAATACCATATATATCATATATAAAATATACTGACATCATAATGGCCACCATGAAAGTTGTTAAGAGAACATTGAACAATCATCGTTTTCTGAGGCAGTAATTCGCCATCCACAGAAACAGTATGTTCTTTAACCATTAGATGAAGGTGTGTGTAAATGTAGCTATAATAATTCACATAAAAACATCATATTATATTTAAGATATTGGTTTTTTTACAAGAGAAAAGAATAAAAAGAGTTTAGGGGTTTGGAGAAGCAAAATAAAACAAGAGAACACAAGTGAAGACATTACCTTTAAATCGGGTAACTCCTCTTGGTTTGAACCAAAATTGTTTCTTGAAGAGCATTATGAAAAATTTGAGGCTTAAATGATGAATATAGGGATTTGGAGAGATTAAATGGTCAGGTTTTGGCCGAGAAAAAGGCTTGAGTGGTGTGGGTAAGGTGGTAGAGGTGGGGGGCTTTTATAAGAGGAGAGGAGGGGCACTCATGGAATGTCAAGAAAAGTTACTTTATTATAAAATGATTTTCGTATTTTAAAGGACCCAAATTGATATATTTCAAGGATAAGGTGATAAGGTTTCGTAATAGACTCATAAAATAGGCTTTTTACATGTGTAAGTCTTTGATTTTACATTATCTTTTCATTTTATTTAAATCGTTCATTAATGAGGTAATCGCTGCATCATCATGATGTCACAAAAAATTTAATTTATTTAATGTATAAAAATTATAAAAAAATACTATAATGTAGGAAATATTTTTAGATTTAAAATGAATATTTATAGTCTAAGATATCGTTTATGTAGACAAAATTAAAATCTTTTTACTTAGGTGTTACATACTTTGGTTACATTTTCCTTTCTTTAAAAAAAATGATAAAAGGTTACTATCACACTAAAGTGATTCCATGGGGTCCTAAGGTTGGCACAAGGCATCCCATGGTCGGCCATGACACCACCAATAGCATTAGGACACATGGTGGGGTCATTTTATATTTTTATTATATTATTTTCTTACCCTTAATTACCCAATTACTAATTAAACACGATAATTAAAGATAATTATCGTCGTTACGATTCGTAATGTCCAAAAACAAAAGAGTATTAATTACATAATTTGGAAATTATGATTCCAAATATGGAATCCATTTTATCAAATTCAAAACACATAAATTTTAGTAATTAATTTAAAAGTAAATCCCGTTGTCAAAACAAAAGACAGGTTTTTAAGAAGTAAAATTTATCAAAAGATTGACTTGTTTTAACATCCAATTGAAAAGTGAAATTACTTCCAATGAACAAAATTGTATTAAGTGATAAAAAAATAATTCAATTATACTTTAAAAACAATTAAAATGACAATCTAAATATATAAATAAATTGGATGAAAAGGCAGTTTTGAATTAAAAACTGTATTTTTCACTATTCATTAAAAAAAGAATTATCAGAAAAATAACAAAAAATTACGCTAAGCTATATTTGATATTTAAAATTAAGAGATTATTTTTCATTTTAACAAATTAAAAACATAGAAGTTTCATTAATAAATCATATTGTTAATTCCCGCTGTCAAAACAAATAGCAGGTTTTTTTGGAAGCAATATCTATGAAAAGTTTGGCACTTGTTTATGTCCATTTTCAAAGTGAAATTAATTCTAATGACCACCATTGAATTAAACTGTAAAAATATATTCTAATTGATCTTTAAAACAAATTAAAAAGATAATCTAACCATATATTTTAATTAGATGAAAAAGCAGTTTTGATGTAAAATGCAATATTTTTCACTATTCATTAAAAAATATGAACATCGTCAGAAACATACCAAAAATTTAACTAAAGTAAATTTCAGTATCCAAATAATAAATAATAAGTTTATTGTGAAAAATAGAGCCTATAAAATTGTTAAAAGTTATATTAAAAAAAGATCGTCATCAATCTTTTAAAAATATTAGAGTATTTATTCTTAAAATTGGATTCATTTGGATTTTAAGCCTCTAACATTTATTGGATAAATGTAAAAATATTTAACAAACATATGTAATCATTTTGTAGTTATTTCTATTCATTCCCTCCATTACAACAGCTAGGCGTTAACTATTATAATATTGTTATATTATTAGTGTGCAACGTAAGATTTCAAAGAAACTCGTTGTTGCGTATTGGGTACGCCATCGAGCATAACATTCATTTTAAAGTAATATTAACATTTTATTCACAAATATTGATCAAAATTCGAATGTAATATTATTTATTTTCTTGTGATGTTACATCCTTTCCCCCTTTTGGGAATTTTGTCCTCGTAATTTCAAAATTGGGCTTGGAAACTTCATTGAAAGTCCCACATCGGAACAAGAGTTAGTAAAACTATCACATTAAAAGAAAAGGAGAGAAGTAAAATGGTCACCCGAGTTAACCCATACTAGGATTCCAAGAAAGAACATATGGATATGGAAGAAAAAACAAAGGGTCATGTTCTGAGGGAGAGTGATAGAAAACATGTTTAGGAGAAAGTCAACCACCAGAAAATCACAAATTGGTGATGGGTTAAATGGTATTTGATTCCCCAGTAGGAAAAGTTAATGTAAATTTTTTTTTGTTTTAAGTTACTTTTCATTGAGGAATTTATTTTTGATACTAACTAAATCATAAGGAAACATACTTACTTGTCATGTTGACTTTCAACTTTTACTAGATTTCTTACACAAACTCATACTTTCTCCAAATGATGAGTATTTAGGAAGACTTGTTCACATTAAGAGTACTATAATAAACTTCTAGAGAATCACCTAATCCAAAAAAGACAAGTATATACTTCCCATTTATTTAGACCTTAACCAAAGTAAAAACCAAAAAGTTTAGTACAAGATCAAATAATACCCAAAAAGTATTATCCTTTTAAAAAAAATCTATTCTTAATCTCCAAAATTTGTCAAACAATAACCAAAGTTCAACAAAGACCATTCAATAAACATCTATCCATAAAATTCTTCAAAGTAAACCAAACTAATATTGAAACCCAAATCTCTGAAGGATTTAATCACATAGTCTCCTAAAATAAATCTTAACATTTTTCACAAACATAACATCAGTTAATCTTACTTTGTCATACTGAAATGTAATTAACCTAATCACATATCCTCCATGATAGGCTAATAATTTCCATTGATAACCCAAAATCAACTTACTCTTAATTCATGAAACCATCTAACTAAAAAGAATTAGTCAAAATAACTAGGGAATTCTCATAGTCTAGTGGTAGGTGATAAATAACAGTCGCACTATGGTTGTGGGTTCGATTCCTGCAGCTTCGTCCGACGCGGCAGATTGTCACACAGTCTACGTGTTGTCCTTTTTCCAAAACTACATTATTCTTATAACATTCCCCAAAAACCAATAAAATCTTCAAAAATAACCATAACATAATTTAACCTCAAGTTTATCTCATGCCTTCCATTTTCCATCATAACATATAATAACCCATAATTAACTCAAAATTAAGGACCATATAAAACCTAATGGTTACCTTTATAATTATTACCTGAACTTCCACATCGATTTGGTCATCTCATACATGATGCATTAGAGAACTCACCAAGTTTCAAGTGGTTGATCATGACTCCTGATAGTTGGTTTATAATAACCACGATATTTCTCATTGAATCCCCCATTTCATCTAGTCTCTTAATCAGAGAACCACCACAGCTTCCTTAAAATCCATTTTCACTTTGGTGCATGCTAGATTCATCCATTTACTAAAACCAATAATGTTTGTGTGAGTATATCAACAAAATCATCATGTACTAATGAGTAAGATAAACACTAAGATATACTTATTCATTCACTTTATCAAAAAACTATGAATCTTTCTGAAATCCTAACCATTATGGTAATGTCACTTATGCTTAGAGAATACCCTAACCTCTAAAGTTGTCTAAACTGACCTCTGATACCAAATATAAGGACCCAACCTTAAACATTACTTATTATTGAATTAAATTAATAATTTACATTGAGGATCTTCTCAGGTTTAGAGTTTTATAGAATTAGGACATAACTATTACATCTCAAAGATTACAAAGTAGTCACATCTACCCAGCTTCCATTTTTTTCGCAAAATAAAAACTCTTGAACAAAAGAGTCATCTCTAGTTCCTTGTTTTAGACAGCCTGACATTTCCTTGATCCCATCTTTGACCCTATTCATCTTTATGTCCTGTGAAACACATTTCAAAAAAACATGGGATGAGAATAAAAAGCTCAGTAAGGGTTATAACAACACGGAATGGAAACAATAGTCCATGTATACATAAGAATCAATGAAATCATACTTTACTCATAATGCATAATCATGTCAACATACCTCATGAAATCATAAGATTTATGAATAACTCATAGAAATCATAAGACATAAAGGTAACTTTAGGCATTCATAACATTCTTACATAGTGAGTAACCCTCATGGTTACATTTGGAATACCCATCACATTATATTCCCTAAATATCTTCGGAGGAACCTTAGCGTTTAGCCCCTTTGCGTTACCCAATGCATTGGAGAGCTATATCGGGCTCACCCGCCCTTAGTTTATCCCGGAACCACCTGTCTTCATAAACAACGCCCATGAACCATAACATAATCATAGCACATAACTTAAGCATAAACTAAAGATAACATTCCCACATTTCAATAACAATATAACATTTTAAGATATTTAAATAGTGAATCCATTCTAAAAACCATTTCCAAAACCATTTAAAACATTTAATAAAGAGATTTTTGAATCAAAGTGTCCCATACCACTTTGAAGCTTTTAACATTTTAAACCATTAATATCCATAAAAATAAATCCATAAAACCATTTTGAAAACATGGATATAAATGAGAAATATTTATAAGAATAAATCATTAAAACATTTAAAACGATATTTTAGTTAAAGGATTTTTAACAAAATGAGAGACACTTGAATACCATAATTGAGGAATAACATTTAATCAAAACTTTATAATATCATGAGAATAAATGGATTCATGATATAATATTCCAAAGGATAGTATATACACCATATAAGAGTGAATTGGTGCATAACAACAATGAAGTCTCAATAAAAATGTAAAATGAGATGAAATCCCTTATAAAGAAGGTATCCTTAAATTAAGGATAAATCAATCTCATAATTATGTGTGACAAATATAAATACACCCAATATAAGTGGATATTAATTTTAAAACAATCATAGGTCATTAAAATATATTCAGAGGATGAAATATTCAATAAGTACATGTTGAACCCAAAGAAATCGAAATTGGGTTAAGAAGTTCCCTTGGTAAAATTCGACAGACTAACTGCGTCACTTCAAAATTTATAAAATTAGTTGATGAGAGAGAAAATTGTATCTCATCACTTGGAAATAAAATTTACATCAATAAGGATATATAGGAACATATCCCAACATAAAAATATGTAAATTAAAAGACATAACAAAATAAGTCTTTTAAAAAGAGGAGTGTGAAAGGTTCCCTTACCGATTTGGGCAACTTTCGAAACGTACACCCCATGAAAGAAGGGTCATACAATGAAGATGTAAATACCCATAAATGAGATTATATTATACAAATAGTAAAATAATGGTCAGTACATACACCACCCAAAAATAAATAGTGGCCAATGTTGCATGAATCTCAAGGGAATAAAAAGTGAGATTAAAATCCCCTTATGAAAATTCGGCAGCCTAACGGCGCCACAAAAAAACTTTCAAAAATGGATTGATATAATAAAATAGATTATCTCATCATATTAAAATAAAATTTACAGCAATAGTAATATAAAATAACATCCCCAAACATAATAAATAGGATCTTAAAGTAAGTTACATAAAAAGAGTACTTAAAAAGAGAGAGAGAGGTAGGATCCCTTACCTCGAGTCCGACTTGTCTTGTTCGTTTCTTTAAATTACTGAATAATAAAAAATTTCAATTTATAATTTCTTAAGGACCTCCTTTAAAGTTTATTATTCAATTCATATCACATATTATAATGTTATAATAATTAGTTAATTATGTGAGTTCATATCAAATGTTTTTGTCGATGTTTGGTACATGACTCAAAAATGAACTTGTTTGAAAAGAATTGTCCATGTAGTTATAATTAAATCATCTAAAGAATAGTATTAATGATTTAAATATCATATATATCCAGTAAATATTCATTTTATACTATTCCATAACATTTGTAGAATAAAAGAAATGAAATGCACCGTTCATGGAGACGGTAGGTCGTACGTACGCATGAACGCTACTTTCATTTCTTTGTCATATTAATGGAATTAAAAATAATTGAGAGATATATATATTATAATTACAGTATAAGATATATTTTATATAGGTAACATAAGTTCATTAATTTAATTCTTTATACATTCCATGTATTGCATGAACGAGTCACATCACTTGAGGGGGCGGTAGTCCACACTTCCTCATATGAAATTATTGCATTTGCACAACATGAAAGGAATAAAGGAATGTTTTAAATATAAAATCCAGAAGCATATAGGAAAAATAAATACCATATATATAATATATAAATCATAGTGACATCATAATGGTCACCATGAAAGGTGTTAAGAGAAGATTGAACAATCATTGTTTCGTGAGGCAGTAATTCATCATCCACAGAAACAGTATGTTCTTTAACCATTAGATGAAGGTGTCCGTAAATGTTGCTCGAATAATTCACATAAAAACATCCTAGTATATTTAAGAGACTTATTTTTTTACAAAATAATGTAATTAAAAGAGTTTAGGGGTTTGGAGAAGCAAAGTAAAACAAGAGAACACAAGTGAAGACATTACCTTTAAATCAGGTAACTTTTCTTGGTTTGAACCAAAAGGGTTTCTTGAAGAGAATTATGCCAAAGGTGATGCTTAAATGATGAATAGAGGGATGTGGAGAGATTAAATGGGCAGGTTTTGGCAGTGAAAAAGGCTTGAGGGGTGTGGGTAAGGCGGTAGAGGTAGGGGCCTTTTATAAGAGGAGAGGAGGGGAACTCATGGAAAGTCAAGAAAAGTTACTTTATTATAAAATGATTTTTCTATTTTAAAGGCCCCACATTGATATATTTCTAGGATAAGGTGATAAGGGTTCTAAATATACTCATCCAATAGGCTTTTTCCAAGTGTAAGTCTTAGATTTTACATTATCTTTTAATTTTATTTTAATCGTTCATTAATGAGGTAATCGTTGCATCATCATGATGTCAAAAATAATTTAATTTATTTAATGTATAAAAATTATAAAAAAACTACTATGATGTAGGAAATATTTATATCTTTCCAATGAATATTTATAGTTTAAGAGATCATTTATGTAGAAAAAATTAAAATCATTTTTCTTAGGTGTTACATACTTTGGTTACATTTTCCTTTCTTTAAAAAAATATGATAAAAGATCACTATCACACCAAAGTGATTCTATGGAGTCCCAAGGTTGGAAAAAGGCATACCATGGTCTTCCATGACACCACAAATATAATTAGGACACATGGTGGGGTCATTTTATATTTTTATGATATTATTTTCTTACCCTTAATTACCCGATTACTAATTAAACACGATAATTAAAGATAATTACCATCGTTACTATTCATAATGTCCAAAAATAAAAGAGTCTTAATTTCATAATTTGGACCTTATGATTCCAAATATGGAATCCATTTTATCAAATTAAAAACACATAAATTTTAGTAATTAATGTAAAAGTAAATCGCGTTGTCAAAACAAAAGACGAGTTTTTAAGAAGTAAAATTTATCAAAAGATTGACTTGTTTTTACATCCAATTGAAAAGTGAAATTACTTCAAATGAAAAAAAATTTATTAAGTGATAAAAACTTAATTCAATTATACTTTAAAAAAAATTAAAATGACAATATAAATATATAAATAAATTGGATGAAAAGGCAGTTTTGAATTAAAAACTGTATTTTTCAATATTCATTAAAAAAATCATTATCAGAAAAATACCAAAAAATTACCCTAAGATATATTTGATATTTAAAATTAAGATATTATTTTCATTTTAAAAAATAAAAAACATAGAAGTTTCATTAATAAATCATATAGTTAATTCCCGCTGTTAAAAAAAATAGCGGGTTTTTTGGAAGCAATATTTATGAAACGTTTGGCACTTTTTTATGTCCATTTTCAAAGTTAAATTAATTCTAATGAACACCATTGAATTAAATTGTAAAAATATATTCTAATTAATCTTTAAAACCAATTAAAATTATAATCTATCCATATATTTTAGTTAGATAAAAAAGCAGTTTTGATGTAAAATGTAATATTTTTCACTATTCATTAAAAAATATGTACATCGTCAGAAACATACCTAAAATTTAACCAAAGTGAATTTCAATATCCCAATCATAAAGAATAAGTTTATTGTGAAAAATAGAGCTTATATAATTGTCAAAAGTTATATTAAAAAAAATATCACCATCAATCTTTTAAAAATATTAGAGTATTTATTCTTAAAATTGGATTCATTTGGATTTTAAGCCTCTAACATTTATTGGATAAATGTAAAAATATTTAACAAACATATGTAATAATTTTATAGTTATTTATTTTCATTCTCTCTATTACAACGGCTAGGCTTTAACTATTATAATATTGTTATATTATTAGTGTGCAACGTAAGATTTCAAAGAAACTTGTTGTTGTGTATTGGGTACGCCATCGAGCATAGCATTCCCTTTAAAGTAATATTAACATTTTATTCACAAATATTGATAAAAATTATAATGTAATATTATTTATTTACCTGGGATGTTAAATCCTCGGAATTTTAAAATTGGGCTTTGAAACTTCATTGAAAGTCCCACATCGGAACAAGAGTCAGTAAAACTATCACTTTAAAAGAAAGGGAGAGAAGTACAATGGTCACCCGAGTTAACCCATACTAGGATTCCAAGTAGGAAAATATGGATATTGAATAAAAAACAAAGGGTCATGTTCTGAGGGAGAGTGATAGAAAACATGTTTAGGAGAAAGTCAACCACCAGAAAATCACAAACTGGTGATGGGTTAAACGATATTTGATTCCCCAGTAGGAAAAGTTAACGTACAACATTTTTGTTTTAAGTTACTTTTCATTGAGGAATTTATTTTTGAGATAATTAAATCATAAGGAAACATACTTACTTGTCATGTTGACTTTCAACTTTTACTAGATTTCTTACACAAACTCATACTTTCTCCAAATGATGAGTATTTAGGAAGACTAGTTCACATTAAGAGTACTATAATCAACTTCTCGAGAATCACCTAATCCAAACAAGAGAACTATATACTTCCCATGTCATTAGACCTTAACCAAAACAAAAACAAAAAAGTTTAGTACGAGATCAGATAATACCCAAAAAGGATAGTCCTTTAAAAAAACTATTCTTAATCTCCAAAATTTGTCAAACAATACCCAAAGTTAAACAAATACCATTCAATAAATATCTATCCATAAAATTCTTCAAAGTAAACCAAACTAATATTGAAACCCAAATCTCTGAAGGATTTAATCACATAGTCTCCTAAGATAAATCTTAACATTTTTCACCAACATAACATCAGTTACTCTTACAATGTCATACTTAAAAGTAATTAACCTAATCACATATCCTCCAGGATAGGATAATCATTTCCATTGATAACCCAAAATCAACTTACTCTTAATTCATAAAATCATCTAACTAAAAATAATTAGTCAAACTATCCAGGGAATTCTCATAGTCTAGTGGTAGGAAATAAATAACAATCGCACTATGGTTGTGGGTTCAATTCCCGCAGCTTCGTCCGACGCGATAGGTTGTCACACGGTCTACGTGTTGTCCTTTTTCCAAAACTACATGATTCTTGTAAAATTCCCCAAAAAACAATAAAATCTTCAAAAATAACCATAACATAATTTAACCTCAAGTTTATCTCATGCCTTCCTTTTCCATCATAACATATAATAACCCATAATTACCTCAAAAGTAAGGACCATATAAAACCTAATGGTTACCTTTATAATTATTACCTGAACTTCCACATCGATTTGGTCATCTCGTACATGATGCATTAGAGAACTCACCAAGGTTCAAGTGGTTGATCATGACTCATGATAGTTGGTTTAGAATAACCACGATATTTCTCATTGAATCCCCCATTTCATCCAGTCTCTTAATCAGAGAACCACCACAGCTTCCTTCAAATCCATTGTCACTTTGGCGCCTTCTTGATCCATCCATTTACTAAAACCAAAAATGTCAGTGTGAGTATATCAACAAAATCATCATGTACTAATGAGGAAGATACACACTAAGATATACTTACTCATTCACTTTATCTAAAAACTATGACTCTTTCTGAAATCCTAACCATTATGGTAATGTCACTTACGCTTAGAGAATACCCTAACCTATAAAGATATCTAAACCAACCTCTAATACCAACTATAAGGACCCGACCTCAAGCATTACTTATTATTGAATTAAATTAATAATTCACATTGAGGATCTTTTCAGGTTTAGAGTTTTAGAGAATTATGACATAACTATTACATCTCAAAGATTACAATGTAGTCACATCTACTCCGCTTCCATTTTTTTCACAAAATAAAAACTCTTGAAGAAAAGAGTCATGTCTAGTTCCTTGTTTTAGGGAGCCCAACATTTCCTTGATCCCATCTTTGATACTATTCATCTTTATGTCCTGTGAAAAACATTTCAAAAAAACATGGGATGAGCATAAAAAGCTCAGTAAGGGTTATAAAAATACGGAAAGAAAACATTAGTCCATGTATACATAAGAATCAATGAAATAATACTTTACTCAAAAAACATAATCACGTTAACATACCTCATGAAATCATAAGATTTATTAATAACTCATAGAAATCATAAGACATAAAGGTAACTTGAGGCATTCATAACATTATTACATAGAGAGTAACCCTCATGATTACGTTTGGAATACCCATCATAGTATATTCCCTAAATATCTTCGGAGAAACCTTAGCGTTTAACCCCTTCATGTTACCCAATGCATTGGAGAGCTATATTAGGCTCACCAGCCCTTAGTTTATCACGAAACCACCTGTCTTCATAAACAATGCCCAAGAACCATAACATAATCATATCACATAACTTAAGCATAATCTAAAGATAACATTCCCACATTTCAATAACAATATAACATTTTAAGATATTGAAATAATGAATCCATTCTAAAAACCTTTTCCAGAACCGTTTAAAATATTTAATAAATAGTTTTTTGAATAAAAGTGTCCCATACCAATTTGAAGCTTTTAACATTTAAAACCATTAATATCCATATAAATAAATCCATAAAACCATTTTGAAAACATGGATATTAATGAGAAATATTTATAAGAATAAATAATTAAAACATTTAAAACAATATTTTAGTTAAAGGGCTTTTAACAAAATGAGAGACACTTGAATACCATAATTGAGGAATAACATTTAATCAAAACTTTATAATATCATGAGAATAAATGGATTCAGGATATAATATTCCAAAGGACAATATATACACCATATAAGAGTGAATTGGTGCATAACAACAATGAAGTCTCAATAGAAATGTAAAATGAGATGAAATCCCTTATAAAGAAGGTATCCTTAAATTAAGGATAAATCAATATCATAATTATGTGTGACAAATATAAATACACCCAATATAAGTGGATATTAAGTGTAAAAAAATAAAAGGTAATTCACACATATTCAAAGTATGGCATATTCAATAAGTACATGTTGATCCCAAAGAAATCGAAATTGGGTTAAGAAGTTCCCTTGGTAAAATTCGACAGCCTAAAGGCATCACTTAAAAATTCATAAAATTAGTTGATGAGAGAGAAAATGGTATCTCATCACTTGGACATAAAATTTACATCAATAAGGATGTATAATAACATATCCCAACATAAAAATATGTAAATTAAAAGACATACCAAAATAAGTCTTTTAAAAAGAGGAGTGTGAAAGGTTCCCTTACCGATTTGGGAAACTTTTGAAACGTACACCCCATGAAAGAAGGGTCATACAATGAAGATGTAAATACCCATAAATGAGATTATATTATACAAATAGTAAAATAAGGGGCAGTACATACACCACACAAAAGGAAATAGTGTTCAATGTAGCATGAATCTCACGGGAATAAAAAGTGAGATGAAAATCCCCTTATGAAAATTCGGCAGCCTAACGGCGCCACATAAAACTTCCAAAAATGGATTGATGAGATAAAATAGGGTATCTCATCATATTAACATAAAATTTACAGCAAGAGAAATATAAAATAACATCCCCCAACATAAGAAAGGGGATCTTAAAGTAAGTTACATAAAAAGAGTACTTAGAAAGAAAGAGAGAGGTAGGATCCCTTACCTCGAGTCTGACTTGTCTTGTTCGTTTCTTTATATTACTGAATAATAAACTTTTGTAAATTTATAATTTCTTAAGGACATAATTTAAATTTTATTGTTAAATTCATATCACATATTATAATTTTATAATAATTAGTTAATTATGTGAGTTCATATCAAATGTTTTTGTCGATGTTTGGTACATGAGTCAAAAATGAACTTGTTTGAAAAGAATTGTCCATGTAGTTATAAGTACATCATATCCAGAATAGTATTAATTATTTAAATATCATATATATCCATTAAATATTAATTTTATACTATTTAATAACATTTGGAGATAAAAAGAAAAGAAATGCACCGTTCATTGAGACGGTAGGCCGTACGTACGCATGAACGCTACTTTCATTTCTTTGTCATATTAATGGAATTAAAAATAATTGAGATATATATATATTATAATTGATTTATAATATATATGTTATATAGGTCACATAATTTCATTAATTTCATTAATTTCATTATTTATACATTCCACGTATTACATGAACGAGTCACATCACATGAGGGGGCGGTAGTCCACACTTCCTCGTATGAAATTATCACATTTTCACAACATGAAAAGAATAAAGGCATGTTTTAAATATAGAATACAGAAGCATATAGGAAACATAAATACCATATATATCATATATAAAATACAGTGACATCATTACGGCCACCATGAAAGGTGTTAAGAGAAGATTGAACAATCATCGTTTCGTGAGGTAGTAATTCACCATCTAGAGAAACAGTATGTTCTTTAACCATTAGACGAAGGTGTGTGTAAATTTAGCTAGAATAATTCACATAAAAACATCCTAGTATATTAAATATACTGGTTTTGTTACAAAATAAATGAATAAAAAGATTTTAGGTGTTTGGAGAAGCAAAATAAAACAAGAGAACACAAGTGAAGACATTACCTTTAAATCAGGTAACTCCTCTTGGTTTGAACCAAAAGGGTTTCTTGAAGACCATTCTTCCAAAGGTGAGGCTTCAATAATTAATAGAGGGATGTGGAGAGATTAATTTGGTAGGGTTTGGCCAAGCCAAAGTCTTTAGGGGTGTGGTTAAGGTGGTAGAGGTGGGGGCCTTTTATAAGAGGAGAGGAGGGGCACTCATGGAAAGCCAAGAAAACTTACTTTGTTATAAAAGGATTTTAGTATTTTAAAGGTCCAAAATTGATAGATTTCAAGGATAAGGTGATAAGGGCTCTAAATATACTCATACAATAGGCTTTTCCATGTTTATGTCTTATATTTTACATTATCGTTTCATTTTATTTAAATCATTCATTAATGAGGTAATCGCTGAATCATCATGATGCCAAAAATAATTTAATTTATTTAATGTCTAAAAATTATATAAAAAATACTATGATGTAGGAAATATTTTTATATTTAAAATGAATATTTATAGTATAATATATTATTTATGTAGGCAAAATTAAAATCATTTTACTTAGGTGTAACATACTTTGGTTACATTTTCCATTCTTTAAAACAAATATGATAAAAGGTCACTATCACACTAAAGTGATTCCATGGGGTCCCAAGGTTGGTACAAGGAATCCCATGGTCGGCCATGACACCAAAAATAGCATTAGGACACATTGTGGGGTCATTTTATATTTTTATGATATTATTTTCTTACCCTTAATTACCCGATTACTAATTAAACCCGCTAATTAAAGATAATTACTGTCGTTACTATTCATAATGTCCAAAAACAACAGAGTATTAATTACATAATTTGGACCTTATAATTCCAAATATGGAATCCATTTATCAAATTAAAAACACATAAATTGTAGTAATTAATTTAAATGTAAATCCCGTTGTCAAAACAAAAGACGGGTTTTTAATAAGTAAAATTTATCAAACGATTTACTTGTTTTTACATCCAATTGAAAAGTAAAATTAATTCCAATGAACAAAATTGTATTACGTGATAAAAAAATAATTCAATTATACTTTAAAAACAATTAAAATGACAATCTAAATATATAAATAAATTGGATGAAAAGGCAGTTTTGAAATAAAAACTGTATTTTTCACTATTCATTAAAAAAAGAATTATCAGAAAAATAACAAAAATTAACCCTAAGATATATTTGATATTTAAAATTCATAAATGATTTAAATTTTACCAAATTAAAAACATATAAGTTTCATTAATAAATCATATAGTTAATTCCCGCTGTCAAAAGAAATAGCGGGTTTTTTGGAAGCAATATCTATGAAAATTTTGGCACTTGTTTATGTCCATTTTCAAAATGAAATTAATTATAATGAACAAAATTGAATTAAATTGTAAAAATATATTTTAATTAATCTTTAAAACCAATTAAAAATATAATCTAACCATATATTTAAATTAGTTGAAAAATCAGTTTTGATGTAAAATTCAATATTTT
This sequence comes from Viscum album, assembly GCA_963277665.1. Classification (NCBI taxonomy): domain Eukaryota; kingdom Viridiplantae; phylum Streptophyta; class Magnoliopsida; order Santalales; family Viscaceae; genus Viscum; species Viscum album. The sequence goes on from OY728146.1 coordinate 371,771,792, forward strand.
CCACTATTCATTAAAAAATATGAACATTGTCAGAAACATACAAAAAATTTAACCAAAGTAAATTTCAATATCCCAATAATAAATAATAAGTTTATCTTGAAAAATAGAGCTTATAAAATTGTCAAAATTTAGATTAAAAAAAATCGCCATCAATCTTTTAAAAATATTAGAGTATTTATTCTTAAAATTGGATTAATTTGGATTTTAAGCCTCTAAAATTTATTGGATAAATGTAAAAAAATTTAACAAAAATATGTAATAATTTTGTAGTTATTTCTGTTCATTCCCTCCATTACAACGGCTAGGCTTTAACTATTATAATATTGGTTTATTATTAGTGTGCAGCGTAAGATTTCAAAGAAACTCGTTGTTGTGTATTTGGTACGCCATCAAGCATAGCATTCCCTTTAAAGTAATATTAACATTTTATTCACAAATATTGATAAACATTAGAATGTAATATTATTTATTTACCTGGGATGTTACATTTATGATATGAATAAATTAATTTTACATTATAAAAAACATTCACTCTATATTTTAATGATTTATCAATACTTGGGTAAGATATTTTCCAACAGACAAGATTAGAGGATCCCTTATATTTTAATAAGTTCATTCATTACTTTCATCTATCATTCATAAAATTTCTTAAAGTAATTAAATGAAGTATATTAATTTACCAAAACTTCAACTTTGAATATTTCATACTATGTATCTTAGATAACTCTAGAATATTTACATTATACCATTACTTCTAATTCTTTTTATCTAAACATTGATAAGTAAGTTTTTCAGTATACCTAGTGTTTTAGGTCAAAGAGACTAAACACTCTTCAAGGTATAAAATTTTTAACTATTATCAGTTACACCTAACAAAGAATTAATTCTATACAGTAATTTGGTAATGAAATTTTCACGCCAATAATCCTCCTTCAGTTATGAAATTACAACCCTTTTCAAGGAGAAGAGGGGTGTTTATTTATAAACCAAGGTGGTGGACTGTTCGCCTTCCAAAAATTAAATTCCATTTGGATAGCCAATTTTAACATATATAAATATTAATCTCTATATATATTATAAAAAATTTTACATATGGTTTTTTACAATTTACCCTCAAATTTTTTAAATCTATTGGAATTTTGGAGACAAAGTTATGGTTGTTTTTCCAAACCATAGACTGTTTTCTAAAAATAACCCAAATTTTTTGATATCCAAAATGTGAATGGGTTTTAGGCCAAGAATATTACTTCAAATCCAAAAACTTTATTCTGAAAATTTTGGATCCTATATTTTTAATTTCTACCCAAAAAATTACAACTCAATTGGATTTCTAGATTGTGATAAAAGTCAAGTATTGCAGGCTATTTTAAAATATTGGATAAAATTGTGGGATATAATTTCATGTATCAATTAGGATGAATTTTTTATTATTGGGAACAAAAAAAATTATTCAATATGTACATGGATATCCTCGAACATATTATTGAGTTTAATAAAATTTGGGCTTCTGGATTGAGATCATAAATTCAATCATCATGGCCGGTCCAGGTTTCATCATAGATTTGGTGGGCCTTCTTGTGTGTCACATATGGACCCTCAAATGGAAAAATTATTCAATTATCTAGTATGATTATTTCTAGTAATTTGAATAGGGAATCCTAAAATGAAATAATCAAACAATTTAGATATGTAGGGTGAGAGGTGTGATTAAAATAGTAAATTGACTCAAATCTGGATTAATTCAAATAATGAACAAAAATTATATTTAATATTTAAACATGAGTATTTCACACCAATTATGAATTTTTCATTGAAAATCAGTAAATAGAGTAGATATAAAGTTATTAATAAATGAATAATATCAATATGATTAGGGATTACACTAAAGAAACTCAAAGTTCATTAGAATCTATGGGATATGACATGGTTGGATACAGGATGGATGATGAATGCATAAAATATGAATGTTTCTTAAATAAAAGAAGCCTTGAATGAATCTACATCAAAAATAGTTGGATACATCTAGGAATATTAATTTTATGGAGAAAACCACAAGTGAGAAGGAAAATATTTTCATTGGAGGACTTTCATAGGTGTTTGAAAGGAGAGATTTATACATAAAGGGATCATGATTTCCAATAATTTCATGAGTTTATATCATTCAAATCAATTAATTATTATTGAAAAAATGTTCATATAGTTCATAAGTTAAAGGTTTTGTACTTTAATGGGGTTTCATTCATGTGTGATAACTCTAATGAAGGGACTTTGGGTTGAGAAAGGGGAATATTAGGATTTTTTATTTTAGAAATTGATCCATTATGTTATATTCTAGTAAGTACAAAATTTCAACTTATGTGAACATTTATCTTTCATAAGTACATGTAATAGGGATTTTTTGATCCACTTTTTCATTGATATGATTTTTTTTCCAATCAATCAGTTCACCCATGAGTGTTTTTCCCTAGAATTTGGATAAATTATCAACCCATAAAAGTCATTGACATTTTGGATTCCCTAAAGTGTATGTTTGAGACCATCTTTGAATTTCATGAAAAATAGATTTTTATAGGAAAGAATTTTGTAAATCATGAGTATAATATTTCTACACAACCTCTGGAATAATGATCTCGGGAATGTTATTCTTGGTCATTAATGTAATAAGAATATCATGCATTATATAAGTGAAGAGTTATGTATACAAGTTGTTTTGCTTCTAAATTTCACCAATATTAATTTTAATCATTTTATTAATGTGTTAAACAATTTTTTAGTGTCTAAAAAGTCACCCACCCCCCATAATTATAACTTTTTTGGATAAAAATAATTAAATTATTGGGTAAAAAGAAGGTATTTTTACATTATCATCATTATTCATGAAAATTGAAGATGAAAAATTATTTTCTCCGTCTATTTATGGGGTTCACACTCCTTTAAGACCCATAATACTTTCATTAATCCTTGAAAAAATCTCTCCATTTTCACCAATGTTGAATTTCTATATACTAATTATTCATGTTATTTTAGTTCTTTAACTCATGTTTTTAACCTGATATATGTAAGTACTTTGTCAACTTTCATATCCATTTTATTTTTTTTCTCCTTTTTATCTAATTCTAACACTTTTTTCTTCACTTTAATTTCTAATAGAAAATGGTAGTAATCACATATCTTAAAAAAATTTATGATATTATTGAGAAAAAAATCAATGGTCGAAAACATTAAATTTAACATTTGTTAGTAAATTTATCCCTACTATCAAACACTCAAAGGTTTTCTTGGATTACAACTTCAAATATACCTATTAATGGATATATTACCATTTTAAGAGTTTTTACTATTGAAAAATTCACAGATTCCCATTCCGAGTTCTAATTTTTATTGTTGTAGTTTATTTTTTCCCCGGTACTTGTATATGTAAACATTTATTTTAATGGGTGATATATCAGGGAATAGAATTATTGAGTGGAATAAAACATATAAAATTCACCTTTGATCATGATAAAAAACCTAAAAAAATGTAATCCAACCATTCCTATTTATCCATCAATTCCCCATTCTTCAGTAAAAACCCTGGGAAAAGGATATCGTGTGATTTGGGACCTCTACCCTAAATGAAAGATTATAGAGGAATTATAACAGTCCACACATAATAATACTATAAATTACATGATTTAAAACATATATTTTCTCACTTTAATCCCAAATAACTTTTTAGGTTTAAAATTTTAGAGAGTTATAAAATTTATTATATTGTAAAGTGGAAACTTTCACACAATGTCCATTTTTTCAAAAAGGATATTCTTTATAAATACACACCTTCTTCATTAAAGGTAAATCACATAACTCGAACTATTACATTACTAAAATTTATACTCAACCTTAAGACCTATGTAAAACATTTTAAAACATGACATAAGAAAAATAAATCTTGGTAAGGGATATAAAATAAAATAATCTTTCTAGCCAATTTTTAAACCTAAAAATCCATAAGAAAACTTAATTTTTTCATAATAAACTTCTAACTCTAATATCATTTTAGTTATACATGAAAATAACCAAATATATTAATAATTGTCATAAATATTTCATAATAATTAATGAAGGAAAAAAAACAAACTCATGAGGGTTTCTTGGAAAAACATGAAAAATCATGGGTAACTTTCCATTAAAAAATAATTTCCCCTTTAAAAAGGACATAAAGTTTCCTTATAAAAACAATCCCATTTTCTTACCTTTAAAAAAAATATTTCCTTAAAAACCATTACAAAAAAATAATGTAGGTATATTTGTAAATTATCCTTACATTCACCCTTAAAAAACCCTTACAATGGAATCACCTTACAAGATAGTTATCATATTTCTTAGGAGTAACCTATCATGGTAAACTATGTCACTTTACCCAATGAAGTATAAATCTATATCAAGCTCACCCATCATCAAAGCTATATCAGGAACACTCTTTATTAATTTAAAATTTCTAAGAACCGTAGAATGAATAAAACACATATATATTTCACATTAACCATAAAAATCATTTGAATTTCCATACAAGACCATAAGAAATAACACTTTTAGCTATCTCATATAAATGAGAATAAATTTCCATTTCCTCAGAAAAAAATTAAAAATAAAAATTCCTAAAAGAGTGGTAATAGAATATTATTTTAAAAAACATGTTAATATATAGTGTAATCATGATAATTAATAACAGATATGATGATAAGAAATATTGGTAAAGTTGTATATGTTAAAAATCATTTTTTTACTTTTATAAAAATTCAATAATAACCCATATGGAAAATGTTGAAAATATTCCTTTTTAATACTTTGTAAAGAATGTCAAAAATAGTGAAAATTATGTTTAAAAACCTTTTAATCATAAATAAGAACATATTTAAAACATTTAAAAGAACCCTGATATAGAAAAAAATGAGTTTAAAGGAAAAATTTAAAACAATATTTTTAAAATAAAGTCCCATACCTAAAGTCTTGAATAATTTAATTCATATATATTCCATACTAGGTAATAAAATTATATTAATTTTATACTTTATCAAGAATTTTTTTTATGTTCATTACATTATCATTATTCCCATTATTTTATTTTTTACCTTGTTTTATTTAGTTACTAACATGGTAATTTCACATCAGATGTGTTAAGGAGGTTCAGTTTATAAGTCTAAAATGACTTTGATAGGATGAATATAGTAAAATTGGATATGGTTAAATAATATATAGAATCATAATCATGAAAAATTTATTATTTTTAAACATTAAAAACATTTTTAGAACCATATATAGAAGGTATATTTGAATATTGAAATATGTTGTATCATTAAGGCGGTATCCCACATGTACACATGAGCAACATATACATTTTTCTATTGGATTGAAAAATAGAAAAAAAATATAATATTTTAAATTTTGAGAATCATAATTATTTAATAAATTTCATATTTATTCATTATTTCCATCCTTATGACCAACCATGTGAGGAGGTAATGAAACAAATCCCATCACTTCATGGATGTGGTATTCCACACATATTCATGAGAAACATTATCATTTTATAATGAATTGAAATGGTAATAAGGTAATTAATATTTTGTATTCATAGAATCATAATAATGTAAAAACATTATTATATATTAATTAATTCTATTTTTATAACCATTCATATGAGGTGGTGACGGAAAATGAAACACATCACTTTGTGGATGTTGTAGTCCACACATATGTATGAGCGATATTGTTATATCCCATTAGATGGAAAAGAGATAAAAAAGAGTTGTTCCATAAATATAATAACATTTTAGTATATAGAAAATAATTATTTAATTTTTTTTATAGTTGATTAAACATATTTTAAGGAGGTATAAGAATAAATATACTTGAAATAGGTCGGTTTGGACTTATACACCCTCCTCGAATATCACCCTTTGGATTACTCTTTAAGGCTTATGACATTGGTATTTTGAGAAGACCAAGACCTATAGGATGAGTTTAGGATAGTTTCTATTTGATTTGATTTGGTATTTCATGAACTAAGTGGACCAAAAGGTGTGAATATGTGAGGATAATATGTTCCCTTTTATAGTTTATGGGAGTGACACACATGTAATTACTTAAAACTTTAAAATTAATATAAATTAATTTCTTTAAAAATGGCTCCAATTTAGTAAAATTTCAATGAAAATATAGTTTAATTCTTAAATAAACTCAAAAAATTACATTTACACAATTTTTAGATATATTTAATTCCTTATCTATAAGTTTAACTCTTTTGTCAACCCTTTTAACTCTTACCGAGGTGGAAAAGTTTTATCATGGTAACTATTCATTATAGAAAAAATAAAATTTAACACATTACCAAATTAGAACATATATATTCCAAATATGAAATCCATTTTCAAAATTTAATTTTTTTCAAGTTTTAGAAATAAATTTAAATATAAGTCAACAAAACTAAGGATTGAAATGGGTGCCCATTAACTGGGGACCCAACACTACCTAACCTAATTAAATTAGGTTAGGGTAATGATTTAGTGTGTATTTATATGGTTATGGTAGCATATTGAAAACCCTATTCATAAATAGGTAGGGTTGGGGTAGTAAAATCCAGGTACCATAAACTCAAACCTGATTACACAAAATAATAAAAATTATTTCATATTATATTTTTAAATGATATTACAATTAAAAATAATAATTATTTATTTTGTATCTGGTACATTTTATATTTATTAATATATTTCAATTTTCAATTATCTTAAATTAATTATTATTTGTTAATTAACTATATTTTATTAAATAAAGACAAAATTAAAAAATATATTTACTTAATCTTTTGATTTAATTATTTTATATTTATAAATAAAATTTAGATATTTGAATTTCTAATTGGATAATTAAAATGGTTGGGTATTTAAATAAGTATTTAAAAATATAATAGGGTAGGGTTAGGTTAGTTAATTTAAAAAATAAATAGATTAGGGTTAGGGTTAGGGTTTTGTTAAAATAAATTGGTTATGTTTTAGGTATTCCAAATTTCAAGAGTACCCAACCTGTTTCCATCCCAATACAAAATACAAGGAAAATAGTTTTTTTTAAAAAATACATTTAAATTCCTAAAATTGAATTTATACCAATATAAATTATAATAATTATTCATATATAATCAATTATATTATTTTTAGTTAAATTGGACTAGTTTTACCTTAAAAACAACCCAAAACCTAATGATACTTTACTTGAAAATAAATGATAGTTTATAAAAATTGGCATTTTCCATTATTCACTCAAAAATCAATCTTATAGAAAAATCCCAAAAATTCACCCTAATATAGTTTTGATATGATGAGTCCTAAAATTAATTTTATTTTATATATTTAAAAATATAAAATTTTTAAATTTAATTTGTAAATAAAACAATATATTTCATGGAAAACATTTCAGTTAGAATAAAACATTTTTTTCTGACTTAAAAAATAATATACATTTATCATATTATGTATAAATACACAAAATATATTTATTAAGATTAATAAGACATGAAATTTATTTATTATAAACATTACCTGGGTTTTCACATGCTTGTCACTTCTATCCTCTTAATTTGATTCATTACCAAATAGACGAGCATATTTTTCCCTCATATCCTCTTTAGATTCTCATGTTTCATCTTCTATCATATAGTTTCTACAAAAAAAATTACATGGTTAACTAAATTATTCTGAATCACTTTCTCTTTATGATAAATAATCTAAATCGTTCCTTCCACATAAGATAGATTCTCCTTTAACAATACTAATTTAGGTATCAAAACATGACATGAAATAAGTACATACTTCATTAGAAAAGAATGATGAAACACATCATGTTACAGAGATAAACATTGAGGTAAGTCTAATTAGTAATAAATTTATCCCACTTTATCTAAAATTTCATAGGGTCTAATGAATTTTTTTCTCAAACTTTATTTTTTACCAAAATGCATTACATCCTCCCAAGGAGATATTTAAGAAGGACACAGTCACCTAACTCAAGTGAAAGGTTTTTTATCAGGTTATCTGCATAAATATTTTTCCTAATTTTTGCTTCCCCCGTGTGACTCTAAACCATATTTACCTTCTCAAACATCTCTTCTACAAATTCTGATCCTAATAATTTCCTCTCACATATTTCATGCCAACATATTGGAGTCTGACACCACTTTCCATATAATGACTCAAAAGGTTCTATATGAATAGTGGAATGGAAACTATTATTATAAGAAAATTCAACCAAATATAGATATTGATCTCATAATCCATGATAATATAATGATCAATATTTAAGAAAATACTCTAAATTATGAATTGTCTACTCTAATTTTTCATCAGATTGAGGGTGAAAAGCTATAATGAAATTTAACTCGGTACCCATTGAATTCTGAACACTCTTCAAAAAATGTAATGTAAATATGGGATCATGATCAAATATAATGGATAGAATAAATCCATGTATCATGACTATCACTTTAAGATAAAATATAGAAATATGATCCAAAGGCATAGTATCTAAAATGGGAATAAAATGTGAAGATTTAGTCATATGATCAATAATAACCCAAATTGTATTATTACATCAAGTTGAGTTTGGTAATCACACCATGAAATCCATGTATATATTATCCCATTTTCATTTTGGCACTAAGAAAGGTTGAATCATCCCCTTCAGTAGTTTTCATTCATCATTAACGTACTGAAAAGTTGAAAATGTCATGATAAAATCAACAATATCTTTCTTCATACCATCCCACTAATAATATTACTAAAGATCTCTATACATATTAGTGTTTTCAGGATGAAAAAAATAGAGAGCTATAAGATTCACTCAATAATTCCTTCTTTAACAGGGAACCAATCAGAACACATAACCTATTTTAAAATCTAAAAAAACATTATTCATCAGTATTAAACTCATAAAAAATACCCTTCTTAACCAATTCTACTCATTCTTGCAAACCATAATTTTCCTTTTGATACTCCTTAATTTTGTAAAACAAATATTATTACACTAGTTCATGAGTAAAAATGAATGAGTTTCTACGTACATAATGTATATGAAAAATTTTATTAAATTGGTAACTAAATAATCATATTAAAAATGCACAACAGTTGATGATTCATTATCTTTTTGACTCAAGGCAAAGACTTTATTGTTTTCTTTACCTGGATGGTATTGAATCATGAAATCAATTTTTTATTACTTTTAACCATCTTATCTATCCCAAGTTGAACACTTTTTGAGTAAATATATGATTTAAATATTTATGGTCTATATATATATATTTCACATTATACATCATATAAAATATTTCACCAAATTTTTAAAGAAAAACCCACTGCAATAATCTCAAGATCATGTGTAAGGTAATTTTTCTCATGGTCTTTCAATTGATATGAAACATATGTGATTACCCAGTAATCTTACATCAAGACACAACCAAGGCCTTCAAAAAAGCATCAATATTAAAAAATACTCACCATTTCTATATGGAATGGATAATACTAGACAATTAACCAAATTTATTTTAAGTTACTAAAATATACATCACAATCCTTTTTCCTGATGAATTTAACTATTTTTTTAATTAACTTTGTTTGTGGGTTGGATAACAGATACAAGTTTTCAAAAAACCATCAGTAGTAACCCACTAATCTTGGAAAATTTTAATCTCCATAGTATTTATAGGTTTTTGATACTATTCCCTCACATTAGTATTAATAAGATCACCTATTATTCCATATTTAGAAAAAAAAAATATCCAAGGAAATAAATATTCTATAACAAAAATTCACACTTGATAAATTTCCCATGCAATTTTTTTCTTTTAAATATTATAAAAAAATCCTTAAATTTTTCTCATGATATTCAAAACTTTAGAGTGTACTAGAATATCATTGAAAAATCCAACCACAAATTTATTCAAATATTCATCGAAAACTCTAATAATTAGATCCATAAATACATTGCATGCATTTGTTAACTTGAAAGGAAATACCAAAAACTCATAATGGCCATACATAATCTTGAATTTTCCCCTTCCTTCACTTTTAGGTGATGGTATTCTCAATTAATATTGATATTCAAATAATATTGTGCATTTGATCAAATAAGAGATTGATCTGAGTAAAAAAGATACTTTTTATTAATATAATGTTATTGAGTCTTATATAATCAATGAAAAGTCTCATAAAACCATCCTTATTTTTAACAAACAAAATAGAATCACCCTAAAGTGATGTTCTAGGGAAAATGAACCAATTATCAAGAAAATCTTGTAACAAAATCTTTCAATTATAAAAAATCAACCAAATCCATTTAATAAGGAGGTTATAAAATTTTCTTAGAATCAGTAACTAAGGAAATAGTAAATTAAACATCATAATCAATAATAAATAGAAAAATCATCAATAAATATATCCATATATTCATTTACAACAAGAAATTCACAAATTTGAATGCTTTTCTTCTTTTCAATAATATGTTTCAAATAAATTCAACTCCAGTATTTAAAAAATTTCTTAGCATATTGATATGTTATAAAAGGTATGAAGTAATTTTTATATACAAATTAGAACTCGCTCTGAGGATTGAATATGAATTATTTAGCACTACAATATATCTTATTATTATAATTCTTCAACCCCAAAAGCCCAGAGTTGGTGCATTATTTTAATACATTAGAATGATTACAAGGAATCAATTTCTGAAAGACCGATCAGTTTAGCAGTCATGGAAAATATATTACATACATGAACATTAAATTACATATTAGAAAATAAAATAGAACTTAAATGATCCTTTGATAACACCATTAATTCAATAGTTTAACCCTAAATATCATTCATAATACACTTCTTCGAATCTTAGGAAAATAAAACATAAGAAAGGGGTGAGCTCAAACGCTCAATAAGGATATCAATATAGCAGAAAATTTCACAAATAAGCATAAACATTTAAGGCAATGTATAAAACTAAAATTAAATAATTTTAAACTTAAACTTCAGCATAATATGTCAAAGATAAATCAAATAATTCCATTACTTATTCACAGGGATATTCTACTATTAGAACAATCACATGTAATATCAATAGCTAATTTCCTAATGATGGAATGCATAATGTCAGACATCATAACCACATAGTCAAGGCCTCACTACAAATAATATTTTTTCAAGGCCTTATGCCAAGACACTAGTTTGTCTAATGAGACCTACTGATGCATCGAGGAGCTCTAGCAGGCTCCACCCGTCACTTACTAAGTCCAATTCATTCCTCATATGAAAAGGTTGAAACATAACATAAACATTCGTGTTAAAACTAGCATAAGAAATGTTAATAATTTAAACATAAACCATGAATGGTATAAAAATTACCCATCCACAGTCAAACATATAAAAAAACCTTCAATACAATATTGATGATTTTTATCCTAATGAATCAACTTCAAACAAGTGTAAAATCCATCAAAGGATGTTGACGTAGATGAAATCAAATTTATTTGAGAGAAATATCTCTTTATTTTTTTTGAATTAATTTAAAAGTCATATAATTTAGAAAGGAAGATATTTAAAGATATTTTTGAATCAATGTTTCTCATACCACTTTGAAATTTTGAAAGGAATTAACATTTTAAAATATTCATGTCCATATATATAAAAATCCTTAAAACCATTTTGAAAACAAGGACATTAATGAGAAAGATTTAGAAGAATAAATATTTAAAACATTTAAAATGATGTTTCAGTTAAATATTACCTTAAAAGAATAATTTTGAAATTTATTTTATGAAACATGGACATGGATAATAAATATGCCCCAGAAAAATACTTATACATAAATAATCTCGGATAATAATGAGATTGAGGAATTAACCATTACCTTTCACTTTCCTTTGGTCGATGGTATGTTTAACCTCCTGTATAATGACTATAGTATGTTATTAAATAATACCATAACCATATTAATATTTATGATATCTTATATGATTCATTTATTACATTATACTACCCATTTAATAATAATTTCCATGTTAAAGTAATATTTCGCATAATAATCACTTTCTTTATCGTAAGTATTTTAACTTTTTATTCTTGATCGTATCACTTAGATAATGATTTAAATAAATATAGAATATAAATAATGATTTATATTTCATATATATTTAGAATTTAAATATTTATAATATATAGATATATGAAATAGAATACACCGTTTATGGAGACAGTAGGCCGTACGTATGCATAAACGTTGTTTCCGTTTTCATATCATATTGAATGGAAGTAAGTGAATGAGATAAATGTAAATACATATACATATATATATATATATTTCCATTAGAATTATTATTTCATATATTACATACTTATTAATAATATTTATTTTTATAATCATCATTGAATGGTGAATGTGGAAATGCCTCTTATCACATCGTGGAGACGGTAAGCCGTACATACACATGAGTGATGACATCATTTCCATAATGATTAAAAGGTGTGGAATTGGATGGTATATTAAATATACAAAAACAAAAAAAATCTATTTTCATTATATATATATATATATTACTCATTATTATATCCATCCCAATAACATAGTGTTGAATAACAAATTACAGCACGGCGTGGAGACGGTAAGCCGTACGTACGCACCTATAGTGAATTTATCATTCATAGGATGGATAGAATAATGAATATGGTTGTACCATATTAATAATAACATCACAGTATGTATAAGGTACTGGAGTTATTATTTTGGTATTGAAATAACAAAGAAAAATGAAGTGGAAGAAGAAAATAACTTGAAAGAGGGTGGTGAAATTATTACCTCTTCTTCAGGTGCTTCCTTTTGAGTTGATCAAAAGGGCTCCATAGGTTGGATTTCTGATCAAATTAAGGTCACTAGGTAGAATTTAGGATATTTTGGAGGATATTTGGGAAGGTTTTGGCGGAGCCCAATGGCTTTGGAGGTGTGAAATTAAAAGAAGGGGAAGTGCTCTTTTATAAAAGAGGTGAAGGGCACCTTAGGAAAAGATTGAAATATTATTTTATAAAAAACTCATTTTCGGTTTCTAATAGATCAAAAATAATTTATTTATAGTATAAGGTGGTTATGGGTCTAAAACTCTCAACAAATATGTTTTAGACCAGTTTAGGTTGCCATTTAACCCTATCTTTTAGATTTAACTCTAAGTTAAAAAGTTTAGCTTTTACAATGTCCTCTTGTATTATTATAATAAATGGTTAATAAAATTACTATAAAATGACAAATAAACCCCAAGTAGTTTAATAATATTATATTAATCATTATATAAGTCCTTTGGCTGAACGTTATATTTTTAGGAATATTATATCATTTAATAATATATTTTTTTAAAAAAACTAATTTATGTCAATTTTGACACTATTTAGTATTTGGTTTTATTGAAAGTCATAAACACATGATTACTTAGAACCAAATACATTTAATCAAACATAACATGTCTTATTCACCTAGAAAATTCGTATATGGAATCAAAACTTTCAAATTCTATTTATTTTAATATTTATAATATCAATTATTTTAATATTTTGTTAAGATGGTAATTACTTCGTCATCATTGTATCATAAATAAATTTAATTATTTAATGTATAAAAATTATAAATAAAATACCATTATTTAGGAAATCATTTTATATTTCTAATTAATAATTATAGTCGAATTTATCTTATTTGTAATCCTATATTAAAAAAATTTAGTTATTAAACTTTGAAGATAACACTTTTAACTCTTCTTTAAATAAAATAATAATAAATATCCTAATCAAATACAAGTGGACCAAAAGGATAATATTTTATTACTATGGTTTTTTTGGTCTAATTAAACTTATCCAATAGAATTAGGACATCTGTTGGGGTAATTATAATATCATTTTTACCTTTAATTACCCTATTTACTTTTAACCGTGGTAAATAAAATTAAAAAGTTACTATTCACTAAAAATTATTTTCATATTATTGAAACAAATTTTACTTAATGATTTCAATCATTTCTCTATAATTTTTGAAATTCAACTCACAAAAGTGGTAAAATTAAGTTTTATACAAATTTGAAAATGCTCCTAGAAGGTGGGTAAAAACGTTAAAAGGTTCAATAAAATTTTATACATCTAATTTTATTATAAAAATGAATCCCATGAATTAAATTGAAATAATATTGGTATTCTGTATCTATATTGACATAAAATAAATAAAATAAATAATTATTTAAGTAAAAAGTTTGTTTTTAAATAATGATGCAGTGTTTTTCACTATTCATTAAAAATTGAATGTTTTCATAAAAATACCAAAAAATCACCCTAAACTAATTTTAATGTTATGAATTCAAAAATGAATTCTATTTTACCAAATTAAAAACATATAATTATCATTAATTAATTGAAAATTAATTCTCATTGTTAAAACCAAAAAACAGGGTTTTTAAAAAGTAAAACATATCAAAAGATTGACATGTGTTTATGTCAAATTTAAATGTAAAATTACTTATAATGAACTAAATTATATTAAATTATAAAAATATGATCTAATTATACTCCAAAACCATTAAAATTTATAATTTAACACTATAAATTATTTTTATTAAAAAAGTTGTTTTCAATTCAAATTTAGCATCTTTCACTATTCATTAAAATATGAAAGTTATCAGAAAAACTCCAAAAATTTATCCAAAATAAATTTTTATGTCCCACTTCTAAATAAGAATTTTATTTTGTCAAATTTAATATAAGTTTCAAATATTTCATTTTAAAAAGGTTCACCATTAATAGGCAGTAAAATTTCATTTTTTGAAAAATACTTCCTTTATCTAAAAAATTGAATTTGTTCTTATATTATGTCTATGAAACACATAATATGGATGTTAAAATTATATAGAGTATATAATATTCAAAATTCAGTTAATACTATTCATAAACTCTTTTTGAACGACTAGATTGGTATATTGTGGTGCACTCGAATTGAGTGTTGTGTGTAGCACAAGCTATTGAATTACTTCAATGAGATAACGTACAATGAAATAATGGGGTGTCAAATTCTCCCCTCCTTCAATAAATTGTTTCCTTGAAATTTGAAATTTTTCTTTGAAAATAAAATGTTACAAATAGAAAAATACGTTTGTGGAAAACCACATCAGAAATTGGGTTAATAAAATTTGGTCTTAATAAGAGGGAAAGGGAAATAGAAAAGTCACCAACAAATTATGATTTTGATTAGAAGAAAATTGGTGGAAATTAGAGACATATAATTGGATGAAAAAACATAAATATTTAAAGGGAGTGATTGAGGTCATCAATAAAAAACAAGTGTAAAATTGAGGGCCTCAAATCCATCAATCTATGATGATTTAAAATATCATCGGTTAAAAAAAACATAAGGTATTAGGATAAACCATTTTGGGTTTTATGATCCCTTCCCTAAAGTTTTAGAATTAATTTATTCATAGAATAAGAGGGAAAAAATATACTTGAAAAGTATAGTTTCATCCTTCAACTAATTCCAACCACAAACTCATATTTTACTCCAAAAGATAATAGAATTCAAAAATATTCTATTTATACTAATCGTATAGGGTTCCAAAAATAATGAATTTATAATTCATTTGTCAGACTATTTAAAAAAACTACATTATTTAAACTAAGACAGCACGTAGGCCTGTGGTAAGTGATCCACCCTTGTCTTCCTTCGGTTGCAGGTTCAAGTATCGCATCCTTTCCAGACGCGATGGATTGTCGCCTGACCTCCAAGTTGTCCTTTTTATAACAATCCAAAAATAATCTTAAGAAGTGTTTTAACCATAAACAATAGTATCCAATTTTTAACTTAATCCATTCTAACTATTTGACTTATCCAAAAATATTTATGTCCAAATTCACAGTACAAGATTTATAAGGAAGGTAAACACAATGTAGATTCTTTTTACCACGTAATAACATGTGAATACCTTCATCATTTATTCTCTTAAAACACGGTAAAACCCTGAATTACCATAAAACCTTATTCATTACATTCATGTTCCCTTATTCCTTATAGAATACTGGATATACTCTTTATATCCAAAAATGTTGTAAACTCCAACAATGATGAAATAAACAAACAATTAATTAGTTTCAAAGTAGTCAAGAATATCTAATAAAATTTATCCAAATCAACCATATCTTATTCCAAAATCACTACCTAGGTATCAGGACCATATTAAGGTTTATGTTTCCTTTACCCATTTATTTTCCAAAAAAGTTTAACTTTTTGTTGAGAAACTTTTCTTAGTACCATATAATCTCAAATCCTCAATGAAATAGTACTTCAATATAATCCTTATTTATTTCTATAATTCATATAACCAGTAAATCATTGATAGAACACTCAAATGAAATAATTCTTTAATAAAAACATAAGAACACTAGTTATTACTCTTCATTTGTGGTAGTATCATAACTTGATTATTATCTAATAGCATCATTTGGAGCATACTCTGATGATTTGGACATTGATTCTCATAGTGTCCCAACTCCTTGCAGGTGAAGGATTGTACATTTGAAACCTTTTTCTTACCCTTAAAATTGCGAACTTGGTGTCCTTTTTCTCCAGACTTATAAAAAACTCTCATTCCCTTCAACCATTTACCAAGGTGATTCTTTCCATAGTTATCACATATGGGAAAATCCTTCTATGCCCTCTTCCCTTTATCCATCATTCTCTATACCATCCATTTCTTCTCTTTCTTCCCTTCAAAACCGTAGGACTCATAGAATTATTTACTTATCTTATTAACACATGATATTATTTATTCATATGATAAAAATACATGGGATATTATTTCCCTTCTAAATGATGTCTTAATTCCATGAAATATTTGATCATTCTTATTATTTGGATCATATGTACTGTTGGAGTTATCATTTATTCTACTGGGCTCCATTTCTAAACAATGAAATACACTAGGTTAGTTTATGAATCGCAATTCATAATTATAATCTTGTAAAATACCTAACGTAAATTGAAAAGATTATGCATATAATCTATAATCATAAAAAAATGTTTTCTTTGAGGAATTATTTACTCTTAAATCCATCATAATGGCTTGTAATGAAAATGTGAATTATCCTAAGAATATCCCCTGGAAGTGTCGTAACCAAGCGTGCATTAGGGCCCATTGTTGTGTACCATAATACCTCGGGTCAAGCCCGAAACTGCTTGTTGGAGTTTTCACTCCTAGGTACATCTGTTCTAGAGCTGGCTCTACCTGCTCATATCCAGACAGGGATGTATTTCTTGGAAAATACACAAAATATCTACATTACCAAAATTCTAGTAAGTTCTTCTATACTAATTCTCAAAGTCTATCTTAGGGTAATGTTATATAATCAGAGTTTTTCAAAATCTAATTTCCAAGGTTTGTACTAAACTTCCTCTGATTCCAACAGTAATGCCCCAACCCCAAAAGCCTAGAGCTGGTGCATTATTTTAATACATTGGCATGGTTACAAGGAATCAAGTCCCGAAAGACTAATTAGTTTAGCAGTCTTGGAAAATAGATTACATACACAAACGTTACATTATACATTAGAAAATAAAACACAACATAAATGATCCTTTTAGAACACAATTAATCCCCTAGCTTAACCATACATATAAATCATAATACACTTCTTGAATCCTTGTA
This sequence comes from Viscum album, assembly GCA_963277665.1. NCBI lineage: Eukaryota > Viridiplantae > Streptophyta > Magnoliopsida > Santalales > Viscaceae > Viscum > Viscum album. Next base: position 371,789,541 of record OY728146.1, read on the forward strand.
AAATAAAACATAAGAAAGGGGTGAGCTCAAACACTCAGTAAGGATAAAAATATAGATGAAACTTTAAAAAATAAGCATAAACATTTAAGGAAATGTATAAAACTAAAACAAAATCCTTTAAACTTAAACTTCAGCATAATATGGAAAATATAAATCAAATAATTCCATTTACTTATTCACATGGATATTCTACTAGTCAAATAATCACATGTTATATCAATAGCTAATTTCATAATGATGGAATGCATAATGTTAGACTTCATAACCACATAGTCAAGGCCTCATTCCAAGACTAGAAATAATATTTTTTCAAGGCCTTGTGCCAAGACACTAGTTTGTCTCATGATACCTACCGATGCCTCGAGGAGCTATAGCGGGCTCCACCCGTCACTTACTAAGTCCATTGCATTCCTCATATGAAAAGGTTGAAACATAACATAAAAATTCGTAATAAAACTTGCATATGAAATGTTAATAATTTAACAATAAACCATGAATGGTATAAAAATAACACATCCAAAGTCAAACATATCTGTTTTCAACACGTTCTTTGGGATGCACGTATCTATCTCATTCGGGGATGAGAGATGCATATTTTTGGTTGCTACACATTCCCGCTTTCCAAAGGCGGGCAACATCTTCTCCTTATTCAGGGACATATGCTCCTTGATTGAAACGGGATGATGGGATGTTGGTTATTCCTTCTGTGGATTCCTCCTCAGAGCTCTTCACCTAGTCTGGGTCTCCCTCATAGACTTAAGACGTTGTTTGTGAAACTCTTCTCGGTGCCATATCTTCTTGGGAACCAGTTAATTATGTTGATTCTGTCCGGACATTCCAAGGGGTCTGGTCAGGGGAACAACCTTTGGTTAGGGGAGTAGTCACGTGGGGCATCACTGGTGTGTCTGGACGCTGGGGAATTGGTGTGTATATCTTTTGTACCTTATTATAGGGATTCTCAAGGGAACGAAAGCCCGAGTAATCCCACATCTAATACAAAGAATTTTATGCCATGGGTATGTATATGAGGTTTTCATTAGATTCCTATGTTTAACACAGGGTATGCCATAAGTTTAACGTCCAGCGGAGATAGATCAGGTTGATCAGAACACTGACTAGAGTGGATCAGACGAAGGAACCCCTTAGAGGGAACACTGATATTGGATCCATCACATGGGTGGCCTCCCGAATTCTATTAGACGGAACGGGGAATGGAATGGCATGATCCCACCGGGATGTGGCGGCCAGGGTAAGGATCAGGATGGATGATGGAGCGATTGATGGGGATGGTGAATGGGATGACACCATCATGAGGATGACTATGGTTTTGGGCTTGAGCCTAGAAAAGACTTACTATGTACCTTGCCTTGGCAAGGATCAAAGACCACATTGTTCAGGTGGCGAATACAGTTTAACGTCATGTGAGACGGGGATAAATTGGTGTGAAGGGGGTCAGAATGACCAGGTGGTGCTGGGCTTGAACCTCAAGGAGGCGTCCTACGTACCATGCCTTGACAAGGATCAAAGTACTTGTAGTTAGGGATGGGGAGTCAGTGAACTGATGTGAAGGTGGACCTAGGGTCCGATGGTTGTTGGGTTTGAACCTCGTGGAGGCTTCCTACGTACCATGCATTAACATGGATCAATGACCCCGTAGTTCGGGTATGGATGTGGGGCTTATACTCTAGGAAGCCCAAGGTATTGGTGAACCGACATGGAGGAGGACCAAGGGTCCAATAGATGGTGGGACTGAACCTCATGGAGGCTTCATGTGTACCATTTTTTTATATGGATCAAAGTCCACATAGTTCGGTATGGATGTGGGGCTTACAGTCTAGGCTACCCAAGGTGTCGGTGAACCAACGTGGAGGAGGACCTGGGGTTTAATAGATGGTGGTATTGAACCTCATGGAGGATTCCTATGTACCATACCTTGACATGGATCAAATTCCATGTAGTTCAGATGGGAATACAGTTTAACGTCATGCTGGACGGAGTCGGACTGACGTGAAGGGGGTCGGAACGACCGGGTGGTGGTGGTCTTGAACCTCAGGGAGGATTTCTACATACCATGCCTTGACATGGATCAAAGTCATCATAGTTTGGGTGGGGAATACAGTTTAACATCATGCGGGATGAAGAGGGTGTCATCGTCGATGCTTACTATAAGCCCACGTGAGTCATGCTCAGTGTGAGAAACAAGAGGTAGAAAAGGCCTGACAACCACGTCGCGAAAGGGAAGTCTATGGAAAGTGGAGTGGGGCTTACATCTGGAGCGGCCCAGGGAGAGAAAGATTGGGAATTACTCTGGGATGGAGGCCCGATGGCGACAAAGCGCAACGGGAGAGGGACTTGGGACCGAAGAAAAGAGAAGCACCATTCCCTACCACGCCCTTCGCTGGCCCTGGGGACCGAAGATGAAAGGAGGAGCAGGGATGATGCCTCCTACAAGAAAACTAGGGGGTTTCACCGAGATGGATACCCTTTCCCCATGGACAAATGCCACTCCGATAAGGAGGATATCATCACCAAGGATTCGACCCAAGTGCCACTATATACATTATAAAAGAGCACCAGAACTTTGAATGGATGATAGGTGACAATAGGCACTGATTCAAATGGTTCCATCATTGGTGATGGTGTAATAAGTAGTCAATAATTTTTAAGTTTTTTTTAAAATAATAAAATAAATAAATAAAAGTACAAATTAAAAAAGTATGAAAATAAACACAAAGAAAAACATGTCTTCCTCATCCTTTAAAAATTTCTATAAATGCCCAAAAGCCTCCAAAAAACATCCATTATATCTTTTTGGCCTGGAAATCAATAAAAATCTTCACCGAATTAGGAAAAAAATTAGGGATAATCAAATCACTCCAAACACATTTGTGGCACATCCAATTGATCTAGATATGGCTATTCCTAGAAAAATAACCTTAAATAACTCTCTACTCCTAATATGAATTAACTACCCCTTGGTATTCAATATCCAATTATCTAGGCTTATTATGAAATCAAATCAGGTTTTATTAATCTTTTTCCACATTTTCATGGGATATCAGGTGAGGATCATCATCTTCACCTAAATTATTTCTAAGTGGTATTCTCTACTATGAAACCTCAAGAGGTTTCTGAAGAAAAAATAAGACTTTGATCATCCTCTTTCTCCCTAGATGATTCTACCAAGTCATGGATATATTACCTCCCTCTTCATTTCATAAACACATGGAATGTCATGAAAAAAACTCTTCATAGATAAATTCTCCCCTACTTCTTTAAATTCTTCTATCTGACCTGAAATTAGTGGTATCCATTAATTCCCTAATTAATAACTCCATGAGTACTAGGAGAGGTTTAAAAAGATTGTATAAACTTTCCCGAAACACCAAATCCATGGCCAAATATTCATCCAATACTTATATAATGGGTTATTCTATATGGAAATAACTCTCATTAATATTGAAAGTGGTGGTTCTCTTGTTTTCAAAAAACATACAGTTTCACAATATCTCATAGGGAACAAGGCTGAAAACACGCAAAAAATTCATACTCGATAATATGATCAAGTAAAAGAAGTCAAAGAGAATAGATCCATAGAGACCAAAAATATGTCCAAGTAGACGAGTAAACATAAATTTATTATATGTAAAATAGTTGTGGATTCCAAATCCCTAACCTCATATTCTCTAAAATCTATGTTCCCTTGACCTATAAAAATTTATGGAATCTATAGCTCACCGACTCATCCAACTAACACATTTACACAACTAAAAGACTATCCATCAGATTGATCTTTAACTATGGAGATCAATGCAACATATTATCATTGGAACACCATCCCTCCACAATTGATTCAGTTTATTAAAAACTCCAACAAACCCCACTATGGTCCATTGTCTTTTACCTATAACCCATGATTTAGGTATGGTAGTATCCTCTCTCATATCCATCAATTCCCTCCTCAAAATACAAATCAATTCTAGTATAGTCAATGTGGTGGTAACTTCCAACAACCTTATCCTTTTGTTCCTCAACATCAAAGGATAAATAATCTTGTTTCTCCTCCTAGATTCAACTATCCTAGTGAGCCTTCTCAATTCCAAAACCTATATAGGCACTATCCCAAGAACCCAAATCAAGGAAATACCAATGCAGGACATGAATATTCTTCTAAAAAACCATGTGAAAGCATCATGAATGATCTTTCCTATTTAACCTATTATAGCCTCAAAAAATTTTAAAACCAAAATGGTCAAATTTCATCCTACCAAAGTCAGTAACAACAATCCAATTCCTACCAACTCCCATCTCAACCATTAACCAACACCAAGGGTTATGTAAGTATAATTTCACTTTTATCTAGAAAGAAAATTTTTATGATGCATGAAGAATCCACAAAATCACATTTAAAATTTGAGATGGAAAAAGAAGAGAGAAACAAGATAGAAAATGAACCTGAAGCCACTCCCACATGTCCTTCCATTCTTCCAAGGAACCCAATTACTATTCCTCAAGCCATCTATAATCCTAAGAATCCATTTGATTCTATTATGAAATGTCTGACATGTTTAGACATGTTTAACTAAAAATCACCCTCTTATATTCTATCAAAACATCCCTATTTATTAAAATTTTCTTAAGTAATCTTGTACCCATAAGAGACAACTTAGGACTATTGAAAATTTTTTAACCCAAAATCTCATTCCCATGAAGTGAAAATATCTAGGGACCTTTAATGTTTTATGATAAATAGGGATTTAAAACTTTTGTGATGAACTCATAGACCTATGGGCCTAAATAAATGTCTGGACCAAATCCATATTCTCTAAACATGGTCTAGGTAACTTTCACCAAATGAGTGTTGTCATCCGGTTAACAAATTGAAGAACTACTAGTCCTAAGGGAGTAAGTGGGGTTTTCATTATTCAGTTCAATGATCTTAACTTCCCATGTGATTTATAAGTCCTTGACATGGAAGGTGAGACATATTTTTATTGAACTCCCTTAACTCTTGGAAGACCATTCCTCTTGATAGATAGAACTAATATTGATGTCCATGTGAGCATCTTATCCAAGGAATTTGGTGCCTAAATGGTCATGTTCAGTGTTTTTCAAGCCATGTGATAAGCATAAGAGGATTACTCTGTATTATCTATCCATAATTCTGAGGACACTTCTAAGATTTTATTGAACCCTTTTCCACAATGTTCTTCATGTTCTAATGAGAGAAGAGTTTTTGAAATTTCACAGTGATTAACCAAGTCATAAATGGAGAAGTTTATATTGACATTTAATTTATAGACTCCATCAATCTAAGGTATCTTGAAAACTCTTTGGAATACCATATCACCTCTAATCTATACTGTTACACCATGTAAAATAAAAATAAAAATGAATAAAAACCAACTACAATACCTTCCTTTATTCCTAAGTTGTATGGCCCACAAATAAAGGATGAAACTGATATGAAACCTCTTCATACACACCTGAAGTATGAATTCACTTTTCATGATCACTCTTATCCCATAATTTTCTCTGATGCACTCAATAAAACCTAGGAGTCCAAACTTGTTTAGGTTTTAGAGTAAAGAAATGCCTTAAGTTGGGACGTAGATGACATAACAGGCATTAAACCTACCCTTTTCATACATCACATCCATTTATAAGAATCATCCAAACCAACAAGACACCCTCAAAGAAGACTCAATCCACTCATAATTGAGTTATTTAGGGAATAGATTACTAAGATTATTCAATATGGTATTATCTACCCAATTTGTGATAGTGAATGGGTTAGTCCTATTAATGTGGTACCTAAGAATTATGGGATAACTATTGTCACAAATGAACATGGAGAGGTGGTCACAACTCGAGTGAAGAAAAAATGGTGCGTGTTTGTGTCTGTTGATTATTATAAATTGAATGCTATAACATGAAAAGATCACTACCCTCTTCATTTCCTTGATAAATTGTTTGAAATATTAGCTGGAAAGTAACATTATTGCTTTCTTAATGGATATACATACAACTTCCAAATCCCAATCACAACTCGAGACTAAGAAAAGATTATATTCATTTTACCCTTTAGAACATAAAAAAATAGTAGAATTAATTTTGGCCTCTGAAATTCTCTTTTAACATTCCATAGGTGTAATATGAGTATCTTTTCTAAATTCATTGAGAATTTAATAGAGTTCTTCATGGATTACTTTAACATTTATGGTGACTCTTTTGAATCCTTCTTAAATTCACTCTCTATAGTATTAAAAAGGTGTTTCAAATGTAACCTTGTGATAATTTTGGAAAATTTTCACTTCATTGTTACTAATGGGGTTTTTCTAGGGAATATAATTTCATAAGAGGATATTCAAGTCATTCCTTCCAAAATTGATATAATCCAATCACTTCATGAACCCAAATTAGTTTGAATTATCCAATCATTTCTTGGTCATGCTGGTTTCTATCACTGATTTATATAAAAATTCAATAGGATTTCCCTACCAATAATTCATCTACTCTAATAATTTTAAATTTTATTTTTATGAGCCTAGAAAGAGATCCTTCATTGAACTCAAAGCTTTTATGCATTTTTTACCTGATAATATAACCCACAAATTGTTCCTCACCTATTGAATTGATGTGTGATGCTTCTGATATGTCCATATGGGGCTGTTTTTTTTCAAAGAGAAGAAAAAAATACTCATGTAATATATTGTACCTCAAAAAGTCTGGATGAAACTCAATATCATCACATAATCACTGAAAAGGAACTTTTAACTCTGGTTTTTTATTGGGATAAATTTCATCCCTATCAATTAGTCTCCAAAATCTCCATCTCTATAGAAAATTCATGTTTAAATTTATTACTCAAGAAATTTGATTCCAAATCAAGGATAATAATATGGATCCTAATGCTATAATATTTTGACCTTAAGATAACAGATAAACCTGGAAAAGAAAACCCCATGGATAATCCCCTGAGTAGAATTTCTAATTCTTCTCATTCTAAAATCAGTAATCATGAATTTTCCACTGAATACCTATCATATCTCACTACAAATTTACCATGGTATTCCCCAATTGTAAATTACTTGGTTAAATGTGTTTTTAAAAAAAATACCAAAAGTAATGTTGAAAAGTAATTGAAAATACTAAATTTTGTAAGGTAACAAACTTTGGAAAACTAGGGCTGACATGGTGATTATGATATGTGTTTATGAAGATGAAGATTACCCCATCTTGGAATTCTACCACTCAATTCCTGTATGTGGCCAATTTGGAAAACAAAGGACCTCTCAAAAGGTCTTATGATCTAGATTATTCTGGCCTTTACTCTTTGAGGACTCACATGAGTTCTATCAATCATATCCAACTTACCAGAATTTTGGAAATATTTCAAAAAGAAATGAAATGCCCCAAAATCCTTTAATATCTTATGAGATCTTTGATTCTTAGGGTATATATTTCATGGTACCCTTCCCCCATTAGAATTTATTATTCTGCATGATTATTGGGTTTGTCTATGTTTATTGGTGGGTCATGTCTAAACCCACTAGAAAAGATGATGTACATACTATTAGTGGGTTATTTAAAATCCATGTCTTCCATCAATTTGGATCTCTTCCTGCCTTGGTAAGTGACTTATGAAAGAATTTATATAATCAAAATATGGAATATATTTTCGAAAATAATATCATTTTACAAAAAATGTCAAATTAATATCACCCCCAAACAAATGGCATGGCTTAACTTTACAATAGGGAAGTGAAAAGGGTATTTGAGAGAATTGTTAATCCCAAAAGAAAAGACTAGTCTAAAAGGCTTAGTGAAATTCTTTGGTATTATCTACTACCTATAAAACACCCATTGGGATGTATCCTTTTAGGATATTTTTTTTGTAAAGTCATTCATTTACAAGTTGAACCCCAACATAAGTAAATTTGTGTGATGAAAACTTATAATTTTGATTGTGAAAAATATGGTGATGAGAGATTGTGTAGTTGAACAAACTCGAGGAGATTAAACATAATTATTATGATAATTATAATATCTATAAGGAAACATTTATGTCACCCCATGAAAAACACATCCTGTGAAAGGTATTTCATTAAGGTGAAAATGTAATACTCTTTAATTCTTAATTTCAGCTTCACCCAAGTAAGATTAATTCTTATTAGGAAGGTCCTTTTATTGTTAGTAATGATAACCCATTTGGTTTAGTGAATGTCCAAGAATGATCTTCCAAAATTGAATTCATGATTAATGGACATCAATTAATGTATCACTATAAGAGGAAACAAACCCCATGGACCACATTGACTTCCATTGAATCCCCAAATGATGAAGTTTACCCACCATTGAATAGAGACAATGACCCACCAATTCTAAACTCGGGGCACCTATTTCACTTTAAATATATCTACCTCTCTTCCTACTCTTTCTCTTTCTCTCTCTTTCACTCTTTTTCTTATTATTCCTCTATCATTCTCTTAGTATCTCTAATTTTTTACCACTTTCTCAATCTATTATTTTTTTTCTTTTGTGTTGTCGTTTTAAAAAACTAAAAGAAATAAAAAAATTAGATAAAATTACTCCCCATTGAATTTTGAAATTTTTTCTAACCATTTTGTGGAATCAAAAGACTTGTTTTCATCTCAAACATCTTGTATTTTCATCATAAACTTGGATAAACAATTTTTGTATCAATACCACTAAGTTTTGAATACTGAAATTCATATTGGAAATTGTTTTCCCTTACTGTGAAAAATAGCTTATGCTTTCATGATAAGGTTACCTAAGACCATATTTTCAAATATATTTTTTCACCCTGAATTGTGAATCTTGAGTTTGTGGGCCTTCAAGTTGAATTTATTAAGTTGGTGTGCATTAATATGATAGAGGAATTTTCTAAACCACATGAGAATTAAAATAACCAAATATCCTCTCATTACCCTTATATTTATCATCCCTTTTAAATCTCGTTAGATCATATGAAACAATTTTTTTGATATCCACATTACAATCCCAAAACCATGTCCCACCCAACATTTACATGGATTTTCATTGCATGATTTGTTTAAATTTAAGGGTGGGGGATGGATTTCATTTTGGGTATCCTTTACTTTATTTTAAACATGTATTTATGTACTTAATGAAAATCATCCATTTAATTGTGGGGGAGTGGTTTTCATTTAGTGAGTTTTGGAAATATATATATGTTTTTGTCATTTTTTACAAAAGTTATTTAAAAGTGTTCAAAAAATTCAAAGAAGTGAAAAAAAGAAAAAAATTAAAAAATAATAGGTTTTGTGTTTATTGGGTCAAAAATCACTCTTTATTAACCTTTGATCTTGTTATGACTATTAAAATTAGTCTTTTAAAGAGAACTAATATAGTTTGGGAGATGAGTAAGAAATTTGTTCTAAGTAAAACATCTGAAAAAAGAAGAAGGAAAAAACAAAAAACATGCATCATGTTTTCTTGAATCTTTTGGGGAAGTTTTGTGTTTTGTACATATTTCATATTTTCATCCCATTCCAATTTTATCCCTCACTGGTCTTCTCTCACACATATATTCCCTTTTAAACATATTTTTCCATTTTATTCCATGTCTCATTTTAAAAAAAAATATTGTGCATTTCTTTTTCTATATTGGTGCTTTACCCCTATTTTCCTATATTCTGACCATTATATTCCTACTATCATATAGCCACTGAAAAAGAAAAAAAATTCCTTTCTAATATTGTGAACTTTAGTATAGGGAATATAAGTTGATAGATCTTGCAAATTTTATGATTTCACTTTTGGTTGGTGAATTAGTGAACATCCTTAAATAAATTTACATCATCTTGTGAGGAATGAGTTTTGAGTGCCCACATTTTCGATTTCTAATTTTGAGTGTGAAAAATGATTTTTTTTGTAATTTTGTTTGAGTAACAATTTTTTTGGAATTCATTATGGAGGAGCGAACTAGTCTTAACATCCCCTAATTAGTAATTTTTTTTAAAAAAAATGGTGTGTGAAAAAGATTTCGTTATATTTTTGTATTTGTTGTACATGAGGTCATAAATAATCCTTAGTTTAGAGGAGCTAATATTATTCATTTTTTAAAAACATTATATCTAATGCCTTTACCAATTTTCAAGGAAAATTGCATAATTTGTGTAAAATAATCATCTATTAATATTAATTTTTTTATAATTATTTGAATTATTCAACATTCAAGTATGTTTATTATTTTAATCATAAATCTCACACGACTTATCCAAATTGTGTGATTATTATTTTTTAGGGATCTTTATTCAAATTACTACAAATAATCTGACAGAATAAGTGGCTAATTTGGACATTTGAAGTTTCATATTGGCCCCACAAGAAGGCCCACCGAATCTGTGATAAAAATTGGACCAACCATGTTTTTGAATTTATGGGATCAATAAAAAAGATAAAATTTATAGAAACACCAGAATATACTTAAGGATATACATATACATCTTGGATAAAAAAAATTTGCTCAAATAAACTAATAAGTGACCCAATTAATGCATGATTTTCCATCCCACAATTCTGTATGGGATTTTAAAACAACCCACAATATCTGACATTTCTTCTAATATAAAACACCAATTATACTATAATTTTTTGGGAAGAAATTCAAGATATATGAGCAAAAATATTTTTAATAAGTGGTTTGGATTTTAGGACATATTTTTGGTCTAAAACACATTTACATTTTGTCCATGGAAAAATTATGGATATTTCTGGACAGCAGCACATGGTGTTCAAAAATACCTATAACTATGGACCCAAAAGTCCAATGGTTGTCAAATTTAAAGGGTGAAATTTAAAAATACCTATATAAAACTTTTAATAATAATAAATATCAAGATTAAGTTGTATAAATGGTCAAATTGGTGAGAAAACATGAATGGTAGTTTTGGATGGAAAAAAGTTCACCTCATTGTGTTATAGATACACCCCACTCTTCTCCTTGAAAGAGGTTATAATTTTAAAACAAAAGTAGGAGTGTTGGAATGAACATATCCTTGAAAAATTACTGTAATGACTTTCCAAACTCTTATTTAAAAAATATAAATCTCCCCCACACTTTTCTTTTCTTGTTTATTTTCGCATGTTTTCAATTGTAATCATATAATTTTGTTTTTATTTCAATTGAATTTTAATGAATGTTTATTCATCATCATCATATCTTATTCTCATACAAATTATATTTTATAATATTAATGGTCTTAAAATATTTTAAATCTAGTTGAAAACCCTTACCTATTTCACTTTCTCATTCCGTCCAAATTATGCATTTAGCTCCCTATACCATTTGTGTGTGTGTGTTCAAAACACTACTCATATCACTACCTAATATTTTTCTTTTTTTATCACATAAACATAAATATTAAAAACCAAATTAATAACCATATTAATGGATGAGTAAATCATCCATTCAGTTTAGTCATAATTTGGTTATGTTAAGTGATTTATAGATTTTTCTTGTTAAATATTCTTTAGGTTAACATTTTGTATGTTAGACATAAAATGTCATGGATTAATGAAATGTTTTGTTTAACATATTGATTCCATGGATTATTGGAACTATAAATACTATACCATATACTAGTTTTTATTAATATCAGAACCCTTTTTAAGTTAAGGCTTTTATTAAAGCCATAACACTTAGAAATTCTGATCAAAATCATCTTGTGAAGTGGGTGATAATTTAATGAAATATAACACAATTATCAAGGATATCATAAGATTAAATCCAAAATAATTAACTCACCCAAAATTTATCAAATTGTTAAATCAAACTTCATACATCAATAAATTTAATTAATCTCTATGAAAATACCCCCATTTAAAAAACAAAATAAAAAACAATCGACTCCAAAAATAATACCATCACTAAGGATTCGACCCGAGTGCTGCTATAAAAATTATAGTAGAGAACCAGACCTTTGAACGGTTTACAGGTGAAAATAATCCATGATTCTCAAATTATATTCACTCTTCCACTTACCTATATCTATATTTTGTGGGTATAGGTCTATCTTGGGATACTCTTGTGTAATTATTACATATGGTCCACCATAAATGACCTTAAAATGCATGAATTGGTCCTTACCGCAACACCTTAAACTATATAGATTAGTTACTCGTAGAATTTTGGGCTCACCCACACCTTTATACCCATGTATTTCTCAAATAATTGGTATAGATAAACATATGAAAACATTTTATAAAACAGTTGGTATAGAGTCAAAACTAAGACCCTATACCAATGGTTTTAAAAAATTGTTTCTATATGGTTGGATATACCAAGTGTTTTTAAAACCATTGGTATAGTTTTTCCCTAAATGAGGCATGTGACCTCCCATTCCCCCATGATCCCTAATTTTCCCTTACTTATGTGGAGCCTTTCCCTCGTCTATCCAAGTTAGTCTCCCTTCATTCATCTATTTAATGATTCGATTATTTTTTAACATAAAATAAATAAGTTTTATGTCAATAATATATTCATATGAGCATCATTTTTATTTTTATATAGACATTAAATTACTACTGATATCCCTTTAGGTCATTATTCTTCTTGATTCATTGAATTGAGGTTTGTTTATATTATATTTTTTAGTCTTACAAAATAAACTTGTTCATAGTTGATGTATATATTTTTTTAATTTAGTTACATGCTACCTATACCTAAATAAAATATAAAATTATTTTTTTTGTAATATGTATTAGGGGATTATGAAATTAATCCTTTGGTTAATTTTTTTTCTAATATATTAGGGGTTAATGAATTTATTCATTTAATAGTTTTATTTTAATTATTTTATAATAAGTTTTTTTATAATTTATTTAAATATAATGTGGTGTGAGATGTTTGAATAAGTAGGTTGGTAATTAATAAAAGTTAACTTAATAGTATGAAGTTCACATATATGGTTAGACCATTGGGTGAAGGGTTGGTGAATCATAGGTCACTTTTTATGAATTATTTCTTTTAATTCAACATCTCTAACCGTTTAAGAACTTGATTCTCTTAGTTGTAATTCTCATGACCTCGCCCAAATATTATTTAAATTTAATAGAATAGGACACAATAAATTTTACAAATTTTGACCTTAATGTGAGAACCTAATTCTTGTTATGATTAGTTAAACTTACAAATCATAAATTGTCTACTATAAATGAAAGTGATTACACAAAGGACCTTCACAGTCCTATCAAAATAGATTCCCACTATGTTCCCACTCTAGAGTACCATTGGAGATTATAAATTCTCACTACTCACTACAAAAAATGTTTGAACTAAAATAAGAAACATCACCTTTATCTCTTGGTTCCTTTTAAAAAAATTGATATATATCGTCATCCATGATCTCACTAGATCAATTGGTTCTACCATATAAAATTCTTAAATATTTTTTACAACTAATGACCATGATCATATTTTTTGGTCTTACTCAAAATCTTTTAATCTTAAATGATAAGGTTCTTTCTTATTTTATCAAATGCTTAGGCACACATTTCTTTTACTACAGTAAAATATTCCCAGACTCAATATTCTTTTTGGTAGTTCAATTATTCTTTATGCTAGAATAAACTTTCATTAATCAATGTAGCTTCACTATTCTACTTCATAAATCTCAACTCAATAATATCAAGTATACTTCATGAAAGGATGATACACTTCATGGTGTATGAATCTTATAGAAACTCTAATACACCCTTTTATTATTATTATTTTATTGACCACGCTTCATTTACTATTATATTCATGAAAATGCCTCTTTAAAAACAAATGGTTTATGGTATCTCACTCCATGAAAGTGTATTTCATGGAATTTCCGCAAATATCATTCAAGATTATCTTATATTATCTTGATGAAAGTATATGTATTTGGGTTCTTCTTCTTAAATATAGTAACTATTTCATGTAACTAAAAGTTTTAAATCTCCTTTTATTATGTTTTTCATAATTAAGAGTACACAATGTATTATGATTATACTTCTTGTAAGATAAAAAACTCACATATTATCATTCTTATTCACATTATTATATGTATGCATGACCTTATTATTTTCCTTTTCATATATCAAACAAGATCACAGATTTTGTACTTCATATAAATAGCACTAGTGCAGAAAATGTTTTTACGTTAGTTAATTTTCATTTTTTACGTTGGTTTCTAGCCGACGTTAATACGGGCGATGTTGTAAATGACGTTTTTGAAATCAGTTATTTAAAAACTGACATCAAAAACATAAAATCGCGATGTTTATGATGTCGGTTATTTTAGAACCGACGTGATAAAGAAAATGGGAAGGTTTTATCACGTCGGTTATTTAACAACCAACGTGATAAAAGGCTTGGAAAATGGTTTATCACGTCGGTTATTAAAAAACCAACGTGATAAAAGGACGGGGAAATGGTCTATCATGTCGGTTCGTAAACAAACAACGTGATAAACCGGGGGGAGGGGGTTTATCATGTCGGTTTTTTAATAACTGACGTGATAAACCGGGGTGAGGGGGGTTTATCACGTCAGTTATTATATAACTGATGTGATAAACCGGGGTGAGGGGGGTTTATCACGTCGGTTATTATATAACCGACGTGATAAACCGGGGTAAGGGGTGTTTATCACGTCAGTTATTATATAACCGATGTGATAAATCGGGGTGAGGGGTGTTTATCATGTCAGTTATTATATAACCGACGTGAAAAACCGAGGGAGTGGGGTTTATCACGTCGGTTATTAAATAACCGATGTGATAAACCATTTTCCAGTCCTTTTATCACGTCAGTTATTTAATAATAGACGTGATAAACCATTTTACAGGCCTTTAATCGTGTCGGTTATTAAATAACCGACGTGATAAACCATTTTCCTGGCCTTTTAGCACGTCAGTTATTAAATAACCGACGTGATAAACCATTTTCCAGGCCTTTTATCACGTCGGTTATTAAATAACCGACGTGATAAACCCAATTTTTTTTATAAAAATTGAATGCAGTCATCCTCTCTCCACCAGATTCAACCAGAAAACAAATTAAGAAATCGTACCATAAAAATAGAAGTAGATCAAAATTAAGCATGTACATTGATAACATATAAAACTTACCCCTAGACAGCCCCCACCCTCATGTATACCCCATGGACAGCTCTCCCCCACCTCGTTGGAGCCCCCACCCTCATGTATACCCCTGTACAACCCTCCCCCACCCCATTGGAGCTCCCACCCTCATGTATACCCCTTGGACAACCCTCCCCCACCCCATTGGAGCCCCCACCACACTCCTGGACTGCCCCCCGACCCCCGGATAGCCCCAAACACCCCTCGACAACCCCCCACCTGCCTGAACAGCACCCCCTCACCCCACTTGACAGCCCCCACCACACCACTGGACAGCCCCAAACACCCCTGGACAACCCCCCCACCCTCATATATACCCCCACCCCTGGAAAACACTCCCACACCCCTGGACTGCCTTCCCACACCCCTGAACAGCCCTGCCACCCCCAGGACTATCCCCCCACCCCACCGGACAACCCTCCCAGACCACTAGACACCCCCCAACCCCACTGAACACACCCCCACACCCTTGGAACCCCTCCCCCACAGACCCAAATCCATACCAGAAAAACCATCAAAAGTAAACCAAAACAAGAAGTAGAGAAAAATTAAACATTCACTTATATAACATTCAAAACTTACACTGTCAACTTAAAAAAAACTAAATCCAACCTAAACAACTACCAAATACACAATTACAACGACAATATTAAAAATTACATTTTACATTACAAACAACTAAAATTCAATCAAACCTGAAAAATAATTTGACTAATCCACTTGTAAGTGTTTGATGTCTTCAACAGTATAGGGTTTAGGGTCATTAAAAAGCTACAAATGAAAAATAAGGTAGTTAACGTGTATAATTAATAAATCAAATTGAAATATTATGGCAAAGTTTAAGAGGAAATTGTACCAGGTCAAAATTCACAACTGTCCCAGTTTTATTATTTCATACATAAATCTTAACATATAATATCCGCATTCGATGAGGCCTTGTTGTTCATGACAATTCTATTTGAATGAGTGTAAATTCAATATATTATTTTTATGTAATAAATCAAAAAGTACAAATTATAAATGTAAATTTACCTTCGCATTTACATATTTGATCTTTGCATTTCTTTTCTTTGTGTTTTTCTGAAAGTAGGCCCATGCACTGTTAGAAAATAATACGAATGGGGTAAATTTAAAATTCATTATAATATATAAAACTATTGAGAAATTTAAACTTACTTTTCCAATATATTCTTAAAACATTCCCGCACATCTCCATGGACAGAACATATCCAATAAAGAGCTTTCTCCCTTGGGAAAAAAACCCCTAACATCCAATGATCACTGATAAAAGGAAATTTAATGTTAGTGGTATTTATGTTAAAAGATAATTAACTCTTTGAGAGAAATTTGTTTCATACCTCTCACAAAAAGGAATCATCCAACATTGTGTGATTATATTCTTTTCAAATCTTTCAGCAATATATACCATTCTTTGTTCCTTATTCAATGCACATGCTTCAGGGGAAATCAATTGCGGGTCCATGAATCCATATACTTCTGTCAGCTCATTCCTCTCACAAATTTTATAAAGATACCTAATACAAAACATACATAAGTATACATTTTTAATAAATATAACGTAGGGAAAAGGTGTTAAGACTTACATGGAAAAAATTTGCACCATGTTGATGCCCAACTTATCTCCAGCAACAAGCTCCATGATATCAGTTTTTATAATCCCCACACTTATTTCACGTCCACAAACATGAGCTTCCATTGGAAACTCATAATAACACAACAACAAATGTGAATATCTTGACAATCTATCAAGACCATTTGAATCTGTATCTGATGGCATATCCATTTGTCTTTGTTGTTGTCTATATAGTATTTTTTACCTTTGAAGTATTCCTGTAAAAAAAATTGAAAAATATATTAGTTTTCAAATGATAAAACAACTTTAATAAAAAAATAAAATAAAAGATATAACATTCATACCTCTATGGTAATGAGTCTAAGAAGTCTGGATGGCCAAAATAAAAGATGGCCGATACTCTGTCCAACTGTCGCCACCTCATCTGTAGGTATTGGTACCCTAGCTGATCTATCTATAATATCCTGTACAGTGACCCTCTGATTCTCGACCTCTAATTGTTGATGATAAACTGTATCTCCTATATAATATACCAACCCATATGCTACTATATGATGTTGAGAATCATCAAAATACAACTCACAATATGTAGGAAGCTGCGGCGGAGGCGTAGGATAAAAAATGGGATCCCCAGGCTAAGGTGGGGGAGTGGGAGCAACTGGCGGAGGTGGAGGATAAATAATGGGGTCTGTAGGGGGAGGTGGAGGAGTTGGAGCTGCAGTCTGAAATTGTCTCTGGATTTCTGCAAACATAGACTGCACCGACTCTCTAATCTTTTCCTCCATCGTCGCATTAATATTATGAACTTCAGCCTCCAAGGATTCTATTTTTTTATAAACCCCCTCAATGTTAGAAGTTGATGAACGTGGCAACACTTTTCTTACCGATACACCTGCTGGATATCCTCTTACATGACCAGGATGTTCAGGCCTTCACAATGCTGCAAATAAAATATCTTCCCTTCCAGTAGCTGTAAATGTCCCCTATGAACTCTGCTCCTCAAGAGAGTCCTGTATTAATTAATTGAACATTTCTGTAATGATTGAAATTATATGAAGAAAATAGTTAACTTAAATAAATTAAATAGATATCTTACAATCCTCTCAGCTACGATTCTCGATTCTTCCGAAAGATATTGCCCTTTTTTTCCCTTCCAAACTCTCTTCCATTTTTCATGTCTAGATAGAGGGGATGGAGGGGCCACCTCTCCAGAGCTTGAAGACTCAGCTCTTAGTTGAAATTTTTCCACCATCATTTGTTCTTCCAATAATGCATACCCTCACCGAGATAAACTATGAGGGTATACATTTTTAGATTAGATCTCCTGCTGAGCTTTCCCTATTTGCTGTAATTTAAGAATAAGAAATCATTAACAAAACATTAATAAAATCATTTATATAAGAAAGTTTATAAAAGTTTACATTTCCCTTACCGGAAATGACTCTTTTCTTCTACTTTCAAAAAACTGTCTCCATGTGTCTTCATCTATAAAAGGATATATACGACATGGATTATAATGACTCCTATAACCATAAATGAAATCAGATGAGAGGGTTGATTTGAAATCCCTCCATCTCCTGGCAGCCAATGATAAGCATTTCTTCCTGACTCCTCCAGTGTCAGGAATATCAAATGTCATCTGATAAAGAAGTGGTTAAACATATTATATATACTAGAAACATTAAAAGAATGGTCAAACAATGACAAAAGATCTTACCAAAATCGTCTCCCACAACTGAGAGATAATCTCTTTATCCACACTTCTCCAATCATCATACAGAGTGCTTACTTTTCTCTTAGCCTGAGTTTCTACAAAACTCTTAAAATCTTTTGCGTTCGGACCTCTAGGAATATCATCATCATCAAACTGAACGACTATCCTCTGATCCTGCGTACGGGCAAGTGATAATTTTGGTAAACGTGTGCACCCACGTTTACCAACCTTTGAACTCTTTGTCGTAATAGGAGCATGTGAATGTTCATCCCCAGAGGTATGACCAGCAATATGCTCCTCTCCAGAATCATGTGGTTGATCATCTGAATGATATGTCATTATCCTTCAAATCAAAAAAAAACGTCAGTTCACAAATATACAAATTCAAATATTTTAATACTACTGTAATCAGAAAATAGAAAAGTGTACTAAGTTACATAATAGTAAACATTGGTAATATGGTAAGCATGTTAAACAATGGTAAAGATGGTAAAGATGGTAAAGATGGTCAAGATGGTAAAAATGGTAAAAATGGTAAACCTGGTAAACATGGTAAACATGGTAAAGTAATTGTCAGTGAACAAAAAAATAGATATATAATTCATGTAATGGTTATAAACATGATAAAGTAAACTAAACAAACTTTAAACAAACAAAAACATATACTTATTTTGTTTTAAAACATGTTTTAATAAATAAAAAACATACAATATCTAACATTTATGGAAAAAATAAATGTAAACAAGAAATAAAAATATGTTACTTGTAATTTTAGGAATGTACAAATGGATTGTTTTACCAAATTCCTTCATCGTGATCGTTCCTTATGGCACAAACTATGTCTTCAACATGATCATCATTATGTTCTATTAATCTTTCCATGGAAGTAGAGATCTCACATAAATCAGCATATTCATCAAGTTCATCCTCACCAACATATTGTTTTTTCCCTTGTAAAACAAAATCCCACTGCATATCTGATTGATCTACTACATAGGAAATTTGTTTTGCATGTGTTGCCATTATAAAAGAATTAGCTGTGTCTTCCAATCTATTCAGATTAACAAGTTTCATTCCAAACTCATCGTGTCTAACAATGTTGTTACTGTTAAACCATTTATAGTTAAAAACAGGAACTTTAATTTTAAATTAATCAACCTCCCATATGTCTTCAATCACTCCATAATATGCACTTGATGCAGAAATTGGGTTTTTTCCCTTAGCACTCGAAAAATGCATTGCTTCTGCAAACACCGATACACAACTATTCTGAACTGCACTTCTGTTTTCCTGAGCTTTCGTATGAAATGTATAACCATTAATGTCATAACTGGACCATGTTATCACATTTAAACATGGACCACCCACTATCCATTTTAATGTCTCTGATACATCTGATCTACCAAGAAAGGTCTTTTTAATCCATGACAAAAAAGTTTTGTTCTGCTCATTCAGAATCCACATTTCTGTCTTCTTTGGATGACATTGTTTCAACTCATTAATATGCAATGTGGTATACGGTTGAGCATCAGCTATGTTATTCAAGATGTATGATTCTAACTTCTTTATCTGTTCAGCTGACAATGATTTGACTTTCAAGTCATGAATCCCCTTTCCCTCATTATTAACTCGTTCATGGAGAGATGGAGGCAAACCTATGTGTTGCGCCGCAGCCAAGTAGCTCTTACAAAACTCTGCTACCTCCTCAGAAATATACTTTTCAATAATGGAGGCTTCAGGTCGATATAGGTTTTTAACATACCCCTTTAATATATTTATATACCTTTCAAAAGGATACATCCAACGAATATATACAGGTCCACAAAGCTTTATTTCTCGAACCAGATGAATCATTAAATGAACCATTATATCAAAAAAAGTTGGAGGAAAATACATTTCCAATTGACAAAGTATAAAAATTGCATCCTTTTCCAAAATGTTCAAAGCATTCACATCTATCGCCTTGTTAAAAATTGAATTGAAAAAATAACACAACTTTATTGTAGTCTTTCTGACACGAGTGGGAAATATTCCACCCAATGCAACTGGTAGAATTTTTTGCATCATGACATGACAATCATGTGATTTCATACCTATCAACTTCAAGTCCTTTAATGAGACAAAATTTTTTACATTAGAAGAATAACCTTGAGGCACTTTGGTATCATGAAGACACTGACAGAAGCTAATTTTCTCCCTCTTTGATAATGTATGACAAGCCGGGGGAAGAAATGTATGTCTTCCTTTAGGAGTGGGATCTAACTCCAAACGTATTCCCATTGATAGTAAGTCTAATCTTGCATTCAACTCATCTTTAGTCTTTCCTTTAATATCTAACAATGTTCCAATCAAAGAATCACTGATATTCTTCTCCACGTGCATGACATCAATGTTATGTTTAACTTCATGATACCTCCAATATGGTAACTCAAAAAAATTGACCTTTTCTTCCAAATATGTCTATCATTACCAGATTTCTCTATCTTTCCCAATGTCACGTCAAGGTTTTTCACCCTCTCAAAATACAGATCAGGGGATAAAGGTTTTGGAGTAGTATCAAATTCTTGTGAGCCATTGAATGTCTTTTTTAGTCTTCTATAAGGGTGTTCCATAGGCAAAAACTTCCGATGACCCATGTACATTGTTTTCCTCCCATGATGCAATTGACAATATGACGTCTGTTGTTTACAAATTGGACATGCTTTATGCCCTTTAACATTATATCCAGACAAATTTCCATACGCTGGGAAGTCATTTATAGTGAACAGAAGAACTGCATGCAGTTGAAAATATTCCATTTTATAAGAATCATACACCCTAATACCATCAGCCCATAATAGTTTCAAATCATCAATCAACGGTGACAAGTAAACATCAATATCATTACCGGGTTGCTTTGGACCAAAGATCATTGTACACAACATGAAATATTTGCGCTTCATACAAATATCAGGAGAGAGGTTGTAAATTACCAATAAAACAGGCCATGAACTATGTGTGCTACTGAGTGTTCGGTATGGATTCATTCCATCTGTGCACAACCCTAGTCTGAGATTTCTAATTTCATTTCCAGATGTAGAATACTGCGCATCAATTTTCTTCCATTGTGGACAATCAGCTGGATGACGTATTTTTCCATCACATACCCGCTCTTCAGCATGTCATCTTAACCTTTTTGCATCATGTGAATTAGCAAATAAACGTTTGAAACAATTAATTATAGGAAGATACCAAAATACCTTTGAAGGGAGATTTGTAATCTCTACACCAGCCTGTGATTTTTCTTTCACCTTATACCGTGATGTCCCACATTTAGGACACTCTGACAGAAATTCATATTCCTTCCTATATATAATGTAGTCATTCGGACATGCATGTATTTTCTTGTATCCCAATCCCATTGGGCATAATATTTTCTTGGCTTTGTAATGTGAATCTGGAAGATCGTTATCTTCTGGAAGAATGTCTTTCATCAATTGTAGTAGCTCTGTAAAACTTCTGTCACTCCATCCATGTTTCGACTTCAAGTTAATCAATCTTAACACCGCCGAAAAAACCGTAAAATCTGTACAACCAGGATATAATGGTTTTTCAGCATCACCATATAGAAGTGAAACTATCGGTTATATCTCAATTTGTTCTGCTACAATATTGTGAATCATTTCTTCAATTCCATCGGAGTTACCATCTTGCGAATCATCATCATCAGTGAAATTCTGTTCAGTTTCACCATGCCAAATCCAAGGGCTGTAACTCGGATTAAAACCATGACAAATTAGATGATCTTTTATCTCTCTACTTTTCAACTTCTTCATATTCAAACATTTCATGCATGGACAGAAAAAAATGTCACTACTTGGAACATTTCGTTTTGCAAATTCCAAAAAGGCATCAACACCTTCCTCAAATTCATTGCTCATTCGATGTGCTGTAATCCAACTTCGACTCATTATTACCTATAACAAATATCAACAAAAAATATATTTTTTTAAGATAATACAAATATATGTTTATATGAAAAAATCATAATTTGAATGTAAAACAATTTAAAATATAAAACAAATCTATGGGTATTAAAAAAAATATGCTTGAATATTAATTTTTAAAACAAAATATAGTTAGATATAACAGTTTTAAATTTCATTGAATCAAAGAAAACCATGACGCCTACATAGTTGACAGAAAATTGGAGAAAATGGAGTAAACCTGAGAATCAACCCCCCCCCTCGGATAACCCCCAAAACCCTCTGGATAGGTCCCCACCCCCATGGACAGCCCCCCACACCCACCCACCCCCTTGGACAACCCCTGGACACCCCCCAACCCTCAAGAAAGCCCCCCACCCCTCAAGATAGCACCCCCACCCCTCCTGGACACCACCCCCCACCCCTACCCCTTGAACACCCCCCTGGACACCCCCCAACCCTCTGGACAGCCCTCACCCCACCGGACAACCCATAAAACCCTATGGATAGGCCCCCACCCACGTGGAAAGCCACTCACACCCACCCACCCCCTTGGACACCCCCCCCCCCCGGACACCACCCATTTCCACATCTTTGATATAACATATTTTTTAAAAAAACGTTTCATGAAATATGATGAAGTGTCCAATCGTATTTTTTATGAAATTTTTCTTACTAGAAAGGGTCTTAGTATTGGATAGAATAGTAAATAAAGTGGCATAAAACAGTAATATAATCTTAAAAAATGCATATAATCCAGCTTAAATATTTGAATAAATATGTTTTTAATCAACCATTAAATCCAAAAGGTGTATGAGGGAACAATTAGAGAAAAACTTGGAAATGAGAGATCATAGTCATTAAGGGGGGATGGTGTCAAAGGAAACACAAAATCAAATGAACCAAGACCACTTTATGAAGTAATCCATGAAAAAGAAAAACCTACATCAAATAAACTCATTATGTCCACACATTATGTCCACACATTAACATGTGTGAAAAAATATTATTCCCATGCCATTTTGAACAAACTCATTATATCCACACCTTACTATCTTATGAGATATAAAACAAAATCAATGAAGTGGATGATGATATATGACCCCACCCATTAATATCCATACGTATGTGTGAGATATAAAATCAATAATCATTATATCACAAAGAATACATGGAAAAAATGGAATTAATATCCATTTAAAATGGAATCATATAAATAAAAAATTTATAATTCAATCAATAAACATGATAATCCCATGTAATATAAATGGGTTCCAAATGATACTAAATAAATTTCTTAGTAGATACCATTCAATGATTATATGGTATTGAAACCATATAAATAATGAGTATATAGTTTAGTCAATAATTTTCTCAATCATTTTATCTATGATATCTTGTTGAACACCCTTCAATCAAAGGAATAGAAAAAATGGTATTAAAAAATGAATGGAAAAAGAATAATTTTGTTTTTTATTCATAGTGGATGGTTAGGAAATAAAAAGCCAGTGATGGATCACTCCTATAATAGAAAATAACATTTCATAATTCATACATAGAAATTATTTTATTCATAGTGGATGGTTAGGAAATAAAAAGCCAACGATATTCAAAAAGATGTAATAGGGTTCGAAATGGAAGAATATAACCTAGTTTAATCAAAAAAAATCACAAAACATAATTATAGACTATCCGTGAAAAAACACGAATGAAATAAATTCGTGGAAGGCTTACTTGAGTGTTGCGAGTTGAGAGGATAGATCCGAGAGGAGTAAATAAGTTAAACGATGAAGCCAAAATGAGTTTAATGCAGGTCGATTGATGAGCCAATTAGGGTTTACCGCGTGATAGAGACGAGCAGGCGGACTGTCAATCGAAAAATCGTAAATGACAGTCCACGAGGCTTTCATTTTTTAAATGTTTTATAATGTCGGTTATTATATAACCGATGTTATAAACTATTTTTTAAATTTATAACGTCGGTTATTTTAAAACCGACGTAAAAAACCCATAGATAACTCGTTTTTTATACCAGTTATCAAATAACCGATGTAAAAAACCCCCGCTCTTTGAGTTTTAACATCGGTTAATTTATAACCAACGTAAAAACCAAAAACGTGCGATTTGTAAAGTCGGTTATTAAAATACCCGACGTTCAAAATCTACTCACCGCATTTTTTATGTCGGTTCTAAAATAACCGACGTAAAAAACCACATTTCACAGATTATCACGTCGGTTATATATAACCGACGTCAAAAATGGTGACGTAAATAACGTTTTCTGCACTAGTGTAGGTGCAAGGATTTTTCTGTATAAACATAAAGATCCAAGATGAATCTCATTGTGTTTCTCACTTCTCTTCATATTTTATCAGTATTTATAGAGGATTTAAATGACTTATCCAATCTGAGAATACAATTTGAGTCATTCATTATCTTACAAATCAAAAAATCATGTCTCCAACTCTTTAAATACTCAAATTCAGGGAAATAAAAATTACGTTGTTATTCTTACACAAATGATAACAACATCCTCTATGATATTACTATTTATCAAGAAAAATTCATACATGTAAGTCAAATTTTATTCATGTATCATACCTATATATCCAAAATCTTTCACAACATTTCATAAGGATTGCATGCGTCCACAAGAACTCTGGTGTGAAGAAATTATTTCATAGTAGAACATAAAAAAGATCTAATACTAGTATTATTGAACATATCATGATACCAAATGATGATTAAAAACATTGTCAAGAGATCAACTTGATCATGAAAGTCACGACATGAAAATAATGATTACAGAAATCCAAACTGTTTTGAGGTAGAATATGATATCCTAAAAACATTGAATAAATTTTTACACACATATGTATATTTTTTTATGGAAATATAAATAGTTAGTGCATAGAACAAGTCCCAAATTGATGACAAAAATGGAATGTGATTCATTTTATTAACTATAGTGATTCCAAGGACTACCAACACTGTGCAATGGGAGATGATTCTCTTATACGTGTCATTGTGACCTCCCAAATGCCTGGATACTAAGCACCCTTCACCATGCTCTCTTGACTAGACCTCTGCATGTCCATACACAATCTATACTTCAACCATGATATTCACCATGACTTTCATAGCTATCTTCTGTAATTTTTTAACTTCAAAACATAAATTTAATTTTCAAAATTAAGGCAATTATATAAAGAATAAATCACTTTTAAACACCTCAAAAACATTAATAAAATATCGATAAGAATCTCAACATACCTTTTTTCCAGTTACTAAAACTTATTTATCAAATCTAATATATCTTATACTATAAGATAAATTTAGAATTTGAATTTCTTCATATTAAATAGAAATATTATAATATTTTGAATTTATTCTTCACATAATGCATCTTGAATCACAATTTCCTTTATGATATTTGATTCTTTGAAGATCAGTACAAGAATTTACTAATTTATTTATTTTTATACTTAGCCATGTAAATACATCCTTCGATAATCATTCGATGATAGATATCTCTATCATCACTTTACTTTACTCCTATTATAATTTATGTTTTAGAAACACCTCAACTCTTCTAAACACATATTTATAGCTCTATCATAATGGCATTGTTCTTTATTGACAACATATAAAATTTACACCTAGGCTCTTTAATATCCCCATTTTTCCTTGTTGTCAATAAATATAAATATTCATGTTAATATGTGTTCCATTTTATTTTCCTCCTTATTGATAATAAATGAAAAGGAAATAAAAGTAAAGGGGCTCCCAACCATCTTTTATGACTTTCAAGACTACTTATTCCCCAATTTCTATTTAGAATCATAGCTTGCTCAAATATTTTGAGATAATGATGAAATAAAAGGTTAAATAACAGTGAGATATCATCTATTAAACTCTATGTATACTTGGGATAAACCAATGTTGAAAGCATGAGTGAATAAATCTAAACATTAAGGTTTTCTATTAACAAGCATAGCATGTGATACCACTTTAACTCTATTATTATAATGGTTGTACACATAAATTCACCATGATGAGTATAAGATACACTAAAATTCACTAAATACATTATAAAAATTCATTTTTATGATATATATATCCCTTATTTTTCCTTTATTTACCATCATCCATCACTCCCCCTTTATGAACATATTTATCATCAACATAACAAAATTAGAAAAGTGTGATTGGAATACTTCAACTTCTAACTTTTTTAGATGATATATAGTTTTTCTATTAATAAGAAATAACTTTTACTTAATATTTTATTCTAATTTTAATTTCCCCCTCAATGGATACACTCTATTTATCATCATGGGTGTCAATGAATTCCATGATAATCATCGATTCTTATTGTACAATAGCTACAACACTCATCCAAATAACGTTTAATCCATTTCACTAAATTCCCTACATGTTGTTATAAATAGAATAAAATATTTTGGGAATATGTAAGGACCTATTTGATTACTCAAAAGTAGAAACAAGGATGATTATTTTCTCACAATCAATGCCTATATTTCCTTTCAGTCTCACTATAGACAGATTTCTTTAAAATCTTTTTTTATTTCAGGAGTTTTAACCAGATGCTTGTTGAACTTAATCCCTTGATCTGTTTTCTCATTTGGAGAAGTTTCTACACCTCATATATCAAGGAAGATTCACTGTCTTGTGCTTGTATAATCTTCCTTATATCATCTTCTTCAGATGGTAAGATTTTTATAAAATATTTTGTACCATGCCCAGATTATCCACACCTATCAAATAGATTTCCTTGAATTATTTGACTATAACTTGAAGAATAATTATAATCATATTTCATCAATTATTTTATAACAACTTCTCTTCCTTTTCACTAGCACTTATTTTTGAATTATCAATTTGTTTATAAAATTATAGCTGATTAGGCCACACTATTAAACATTATTTCCTAACATAAACAACTTACTTATGGTTCTCAAAATTTTTCTTATCATCCTCAACATTTATTTAATTTTCTTCCATTTTATTTTGAATTTCCTTAACTTTTAAACAATAGTGAAATTCTTTAGGGATGATATTCATTTACTCCTCAACTATATGACCTTACATATTATTAGTTAAGGACATAACCTAAGAACTTATTAGACCATGGCCATCTAAGAGTTTTTGAGGTTTAAATGAATAATACATAGTGTAGATGATGATAGACACCATTTTTTAAGAATTAAATTTGAATATATTGGATAAATAACATCATAAATAATATATAGGATCATCATATAAAATCTATAATTAATTTATATAGATTAATAGTTACCCCATGTTGATATTATTTCTTCTGTAATGAATTTATTGACCACTTCATAGTGTACCATCATTGTGTAGAGTGGATTCAAGGGTAAAATACCACTAGAGTTGATCCACATTGTAACACCCCGACCCCAGTTACCCAGAGTTGGTGCATTATTATATAACATTGGCATGATCATAAGAAAGATCAAATCTCGAAAGACCGATTGGTTTAGTAGCCTTGGAAACACTAGATATATTCATAAAGTTTTACATTACATCAATAAGTGAAAATCTAAAACAATATATTGTCTCCATATTCCACACTCATATCCCCACATACTATCCCTGCAGGTCATTCATAAATTACTTCTTCACATCCTGTGAAAAATAAAACATAGAAAAGGGGTGAGCTCAAATGCCCAATAAGTATAACAATAAATTGGAAACTTTAATAAATTAGAATAAAAATTTAAGGCAATGTATAACTAAAACAAAATCCTTTTAAACTTGAAATTCAACATAGTATGGCAAAATTAAAATGAAATAATGCCATTTAATTATTCACATGGATATTCTACTAATCGAATAATCACATCCAATATCAATAACCACTTTCATAATGGTGGAATTCATAATGCCAGACTATCATAACCACATAGCCAAGGCCTCGTGCCAAGACTACAAATAAGATTTTGCCAAGGCCTTGTGCCAAGACACTAGTTTGTCTCATGAGACCTACCGATGCATCGAGGATCTATAGCGGTCTCCACCCATCAAATATTAAGTCCAATGCATTCCCATATGAAAAGGTTTAAACATAACATAAACATTCGTATTAAAACTAGCATACGAAATGTCAATATTTTCACCATAAACCATGAATGGTATAAAAATAGCACATCCACAGTCAAACATATCACAAAACCTTCAATACAATATAGAAGTTTTGTATCATAATAAATCAACTTCAAATAATCTTAAAATCCCTCAAAGGATGTTGACATAGATGAAATCAAAACTATTTGAGAGAAATATCTCTTTTCTCGAAATCATTGAAAAGTCACCATTTATAAAGGAAGTAATTTAAAAGTGATTTTTGAATCAAAGTGTCCCATACCACTTTGAATATTTTGAAAAGAAATATCATTTCAAAACCTTCATGTCCATATAAATAAATCTTTAAAATAATTTTGAAAACATGGACATTAATTAAAAATATTTAGAAAGATAAATCTTTAAAACATTTAAAATTATGATCTTGATAAAGAGTACCTTTCAAAAATTCTTAAAATATTCATTTTGAAATTATTTAAAAGTCACATAATTATAAAATAAAACATTTAATTTGAAAATATTCTTATAATCTTGTAAGGGAAGCTTTGATGATTTTATAACAGCGGTAAATATCCGCACCCGCTGTATACGTTAAAAAAACATTCTTACCTTAAATTTGTCAAAAGGTAAAAAGTGCCTTGTTTGGAAAACGACGGAAAGATTCCTTTAAAAACATATAAGGGTATAAATGACTTTAACCCATATTCTTCGTAAATATTAAATTATTTTTGAAATACATTTCTAAGAAACATGGATGTGGATGATAAAGAAATCCCAGTAGATTATTACGTATAAACAACCTCAGATAATGAAGAGATTGCGAAATAAACCCTTACCTTGTACTTTTCCTTGGTTGAGGGTAGGTTAACCTCTTGTATAATGGTGAAATAATTGTTATTAAATTATAAAATAATCATATATATTAATACGACATCATATATTATCTTTTAATATTGCTTTGTTAATAATATCTTAGTATTATCGTCATTTCGGGTGTTAACTTACTCGTTTTCTTTTATATATTTTGTTACGTAAGACATGTTTGTCATGGATAGGTTGTATATTATTCATATATATAATGATATCAAGTCCTTAAACATTATTTTTAAATCATAAAATGATAATTATACTTGAATAGATATGATGGAGAATGAATTTCATCGCGTTCGTGGAGACGGTAGTCCGTACGTACGCACGAGCGACAATATCATTCTTTTGATACTAAAATAATATATAAATGGATGTTATATCATATATACAGATTCATTATCATGTTACATTTATTATTTATATGAATTACACATCATTATTATACCCATACGAATAATAATTTATTGAATAACAATTACACCACGACGTGGAGACGGTAAGCCGTATGTACGCACGTATGGTGACATGTTATTCAAAGGGTGGATAGAATACTGAATATGGTTGTACCATATTTATAATAAAATCACAGTATATATAAGATACTGGAGTTATTATTTTAGAATGGTAATAACAAAGAAATAAGAAGTGGAAGAATAAAGGAACTTGAAAAGGGGTGGTGAAAACATTACCTCTTCTTCGGGTTCTTCCTTTTGATTTGATCAAAAGGGATCCCTAGGTTGGATTTCTGATCAAACTATGGACTCTAGGTTGTAGTGAGGGAATTTGATAGATTATTTGGGCAGGGTTTGTCCGAACTAAAATGCTTTGAATGTGTGAAGAAATGAGAATGAGGAGTGCCCTTTTATAAGAGGGGTGAGGGGCACCTTTGGAAAAGCTAGAAATGTTAATTTATAATAAATTAATATTCGGTTTCTAATGGCTCAAAAGTTGATTATTCAAAGGTTAAGGTGGGGATAGGTCTAAAACCATTCAACCAATATAATTTAGACAGTTTTGGGTCACTATATTAACCTTATCGTTTAGTTTTAACTCTTAGTTAATTTGTTTGACATTTACCATGTCACATAGTATTTTTATATTATATAGTTAATAAACTTACTATATGCATCCAAGAGACCCCCAAGTGGTCCATTAATGATACACCTATCATGATATAAGTCACTTGGACGAACCTTATATTTTTAAGAATTTAATATCAATTAATAATATAATATTTGTTTTAAAAACTCTTTTATTTCAATTGTGACACTATTCAATAGTTGATTTTTTTAAAACTTATAAAAGAATGATTACTTGGAAAAAGGTCAATTAAATCAATCCTAATATGTCATATTATCCTAGAAAATTATTATAATTCATTAAAAGTCTCAAATTATATTTATTTTGGTATTTATAATATCAATTATTTTAATTTTTCACTATTATGGTAATTACTTCATCATCATTGTGTCATAAATAAATTAACTTATTTAATATCTAAAAATTATAAATAAAATATTATTATGTAGTAAATTAT
The DNA here is from genome assembly GCA_963277665.1 of Viscum album. Taxonomy (NCBI): domain Eukaryota; kingdom Viridiplantae; phylum Streptophyta; class Magnoliopsida; order Santalales; family Viscaceae; genus Viscum; species Viscum album. Next base: position 371,820,503 of record OY728146.1, read on the forward strand.
TTTATCTTTCTAATGAATATTTATAGTAGAAAATCCAAAATATATAACCCTATGTAAAAATTGTTTTTCTAAAAGATCTATGCTTATGTCATTTTTGTACTTATTTTAACTTAATTAAAATAATGTGTCCCTATCACCTACAAGTGGCACCATGGGGTCCCAAAATCGACCCAAAGATGCCCATGGTCGGAAAAATGTATCCCCCAATAAGTTTAGAACACATTTTAGGGTAATTTAGTATTATTATAATATTATTTTTTAACCCTTATTTACCGGATTTACTCTGAACCATGGTAAATAAAATATTTACCGCAGTAATTATTCAAAATGTATAAAAATAAAAGTTACCTATTTACACAATATGAACATCCTGATTCCAAATATGGAATCAATTTTTCCAAATTCAAAACACAGAAGTGGCAGAAATTAATTTAAAATTAATTCTCGTTGTTAAAACAAAAAGCGTGTTTTTAAGAGATAATAACTATCAAAAGATTGGCACTTGTTTATGTCTGGTTTAATTGTGAAATTATGTCCAATGATAAAAATTGAATTAAATGGTAAAAATATATTCTAAATATACTTAAAAACGACTCAAATTCATAATTTGTCATTATTAATTATTTTGATTAAAAAAGTTGTTTTTAATTAAAATTTAGTAATTTTCACTATTCATCAAAATATGAAAGTTGTCCGAAAAGTACCAAAATTTCAACCTAGGCTAATTTTGATATTCCTAATCCAAAAATGAAGTCCATTTTGAGATATATAATTTATAAAATTTCAAAAATTAGGTATTACTATTCATAACGGCTAGTTTGATTGGTTGTGGTGTGTGTTAGAACTCGAAGTTGTGTACAACACACGCTACTGTATTATTAAAAGAGAAGCGTACCGTGGAAGCTTGGGGTGTTAAATTGTAGATTTTTTATGTCCCCATTCTAAATAAATTTATTTAGTCAAATCGAATATATAAAAGTTTAAAATATTGGATTTAAAAAGGGTTCACTATTAAAGTTGGTGAAAGTGCAATACTGAAAATGAATTTGTTCTTACATTATGTCTAAGAAACTCATAATATGGATTGTAAATTTATAGGGATTATATAAAGTTTAAAATTTAGTTAATAATATTCATAACGTCTTTTGAACGTCTTGTTTGGTAAGTCACCGTGCGCTTGAACTTGGTGTTGCGTGTAGTGCAAGTTATTGAATTATTTTGAAGAAATAACACACTATGAAATCTTGGGGTGTTACATTCTCCCCTCCTTCAATAAATTGTGTCCTCACAATTTAAAATTGTTCTTCGAGTATAAAAGGTTGAAAATAGAAAATATCTTTGTGGGAAAACCCACATCGGAAATTGGGTTACTAAAATTTAGTCTTAATATGAGGAAAGGAGAAATGAAAGGGTCACCACCAAATTATGATCTCGATTAGGAGAACATTGGTGGAAATTAAGGACATATAATTGGGGAAAAAACATAAATATTTATAGGTAGTGATTGAGGTCATCAATCACAAACAAGTGTAAAATTGAGGTCCTTAAATTCATCAATCTACGATGCTTTGAAATACCATCGGTTCAACAAAACATAGGGTATTAGGATAACACATTTTTGGTTTTAGGATTCCTTAAATAAAGTATAAGAAATAATTTCTTCATTGAATAAGAGAAGAAAAAAATATATATTCTTGACAAGTAGAGTTCCATCCTTTAACTAATTTCTACCACAAACTCATCTTTCACTCTAAAAGATAATAGAACTTAAAAATAATATTCTATTTATCCTATTCGTATAGGGTTAAAAAAATGAATTTATAATTTATCTAGAAGAACCATTAAAAAATGACATGATTCAAACCAGGACATCACATGGGTCAGTGGTAGGTGATACACCCTTGTCGCCCATCGGTTGTGGGTTCAAGTCTCACGGTCTTGCTGGACGCGACGGGTTACCGGCCGACCTCCGGGTTGTCCTTTTTTGGAAATCCAAAATAATCCAAACTAGAACTATCCAAAATACTTCAGTCCAAAATTTATAAGGAAGGTAAACACAATGAAGATCCTTTTTTTTCGCGTAATAACATGTGATCACCTTCATCGTGTATTCTTTTAAAACACTGCAACATCCTGAATTACCATCAAACCTTATTGATTACATTCAGGATCCCTTATTCCTTAAAGAATAATAGATATAATACTTCAATCCAAAAAATGTTTTAAACCCCAAAAATGATGGAATATACAAATCATTAATCTGTTTCAAGGTAGTCAAGAATATCCAATATAATTTATCCAAATCAATCATGTATTATTCCAAAATCACTACCTTGGTATCAGAACTATATTATGGTTTATCATTCTCTCAACCATATATTTTCCAAAAATTTATCCTTCTATTGAGTCACTTTTCTTTGTTCCACAAAATCTCAAGTCCTTAATGAAATAGTACTCCAGTACAATCCTTATATACTCCATAATTATTATATCAAGTACATTGTTGATACAACACTCAAATGATATAATCAACATAAGAACTCTAATCATTCCTTTTCATCTGTGGTAGTATTATAACTTGATTATTATCCAATAGAATCATTTGCGGCATAGTCTGATGACTGGGACATAGGTTCGCGTAGTGTCTAAACTCCTTGCAAATGAAGCATTATACATTTGAAACCATTTTCTTACCATTGCAGTCACGTACTTTGTGCCCTTTTCCTCCACACTTATAACAATCTCTCATTCCTTTCAGGCAAGTTCCAGGGTGTTTCTTCCCACATTTATCACATATGGTAAAATTCTTCTTTTCCCTCTCCCCTTTACCCATATTTCTCTCTTCCATACTTTTCTTCTCTTAATTCCCATCAAAGCCATAGGACTCAGTAAACTCTTTACTTATCTTATCAACACATGATATTATTTCTTCATATGATGATAATACATGAGAGACTATTTATTTTATAAATTCTGGCTTAAGACCATGAGAGATATGATCCTTCTTTCTCTTTGGATCATGTGCAATGCTGAAGTTCTCATTACTTCTACTGGGCGCCATTTCTAAACAATGGCATACACTAGATTAGTTTATGAATAACAATACATAATCCCAAACTTGTAAAACACATAACATAAATTAAATAGTTTTTGGATATAATCCATAATCATAAAAATGTTTTCTTTGAGGATGTATATACTCATAAACCCTTCATAATGATTTGTAAAGAAAATGAGAGTTATCCTAAGCATATCCCCCGGGAGTGTCGTAACCAAGAGTGCAGCAAGGCCTGTTGTCGTGCACCAGTTCCCGTTCGAGTCTAGCTCAAAGCGGTGTTTTCAGGTTTTACCCCTAGGTACATTTGTGCCAGAGCTACCTCTACCAGCTCGTATCCAGACAGGGATGTATTGCTTGGAAAACTCACAAAATCTACACAATACCAAAATTCTAGGAACTTCTTATATACTAATTCTCAAAGTTCATCTTAGGTCTACGTGCTCTAATCAGAGTTTATCTAAATCTAGCTTCCAAGGTTTGTACTAAACTTCCTCTGATACCAACTGTAACACCCCGACCCCAGTTACCTAGAGTCGGTGCATTATTACATAACATTGGAATGATCACGAGAAAGATCAAATCTCGAAAGACCGATTGGTTTAGTAGCCTTGGAAACACTAGATATATTCATAAAGTTTTACATTACATCAATATGTGAAAAGCTACAACAATATATTGTCTCCATATTCCACACTCATATCCCCACATATTATCCCTGCAGGTCATTCATAAATTACTTCATCACATCCTGTGAAAAATAAAACATAGAAAATGGGTGAGCTCAAATGCCCAGTAAGGATAACAATAAAGTGGAAACTTTCATAAATAAGAATAAAAATTTAAGGCAATGTATAACTAAAACAAAAGCCTTTTAAACTTGAACTTCAACATAGTATGACAAAATTAAAATGAAATAATTCCATTTACTTATTCACATGGATATTCTACTAATTGAATAATCACATGCAATATCAATAACCACTTTCATAATGATGGAATGCATAATTCCAGACTATCATAACCACATAGACAAGGCCTCGTGCCAAGACTACAAATAAGATTTTTCCAAGGCCTTGTGCCAAGACACTAGTTTGTCTCATGAGACCTACCGATGAATCGAGGAGCTATAGCGAGCTCCACTCGTTACATATTAAGTCCAATTTATTCCCATATGAAAAGGTTTAAACATAACATAAACATTCATATTAAAACTAGCATACGAAATGTCAATATTTTCACCATAAACCATGAATGGTATAAAAATAGCACATCCACAGTCAAACATATCACAAAACCTTCAATACAATATAGAAGTTTTGTATCATAATAAATCAACTTCAAATAAGCTTAAAATCAGTCAAAGGATGTTGACATAGATGAAATCAAAACTATTTGAGAGAAATATCTCTTTTCTCGAAATCATTGAAAAGTCACACATTTATAAAGGAAGTAATTTAAAAGAGATTTTTGAATCAAAGTGTCCCATACCACTTTGAAACTTTTGAAAATAAATATCATTTCAAAAACTTCATCTCCATATAAATAAATCCTTAAAAGCATTTTGAAAACATGGACATTAATTAAAAATATTTAGAAAGATAAATCTTTAAAAAATTTAAAATTATGATCTTGATAAAGAGTACCTTTCAAAAATTCTTAAAAATTTCATTTTGAAATCATTTAAAAGTCACATAATTATAAAATAAAACATTTACTTTGAAAATATTCTTATAAGATTGTAAGGGAAGATTTGACGATTTTATAATGGCGGTAAATAGCCGCACCCGCCATATAAGTTAAAAAAACATTCTTACCTTAAATTTTCGAAAGGTAAAAAGTGCCTTGTTTGGAAAACGACGGAAGGATTCCTTTAAAAACACATAAGGGTATAAATGAATTTAACCCATATTCTTTTTAAATAGTAAATTTTTTTTGAAATACATTTTGAAGAAACATGGATTTGGATGATAAATAAATCCCAGTATATTATTACTTATAAACAACCTCGGATAATGAAGAGATTGCGAAATAAAACTTACCTTGTACTTTTCCTTGGTTGAGGGTAGGTTAAACTCCTGTATAATGGTAAAATAATTTTTATTAAATTATAAAAGAATCATATATATTAATATGATATCATATATGATCTTTTAACATTGCTTTGTTAATAATATCTTAGTATTATCGTCGTTTCGGGTGTTAACTTACTCGTTTTCTTTTATATGTTTTGTTACGTAAGCCATGTTTTTCATGGATAGGTTGTATCTTATTCATATCTAAAATGATATCAAGTCCTTAAACATTATTTTTAAATCAAAAAATGATAATTATACTTGAATGGATACGATGGAGAATGAATCTCATCGCGTTCGTGGAGACGGTAGTCCGTACGTACGCACGAGAAAAAATATCAGTCTTTTGATATTAAAATAATATATAAATGGATGGTATATCATATATACAGAATCATTATCATGTTACATTTATTATTTACATGAATTAAACATCATTATTATACCAATCCAAATAATAATTTATTGAATAACAATTACACCACGACGTGGAGACGGTAAGCCGTACGTACGCATGTATGGTGACATGTTATTCAAAGGGTGGATAGAATACTGAATATGGTTGTACCATATTTATAATAACATCACAGTATATATAAGATACTGGAGTTATTATTTTATAATGGTAATAACAGAGAAAGAAGAAGTGGAAGAAGAAAGGAACTTGAAAATGGGTGGTGAAAACATTACCTCTTCTTCGGGTTCTTCCTTTTGATTTGATCAAAATGGCTCCTTAGGTTGGATTTATGATCAAAATAAGGCCTCTAGATTGTATTGAGGGAAGTTGAGAGAGTATTTGGGCAGGGTTTGGCCGAACCAAAAGGCTTTGAAGGTGTGAAGAAATGAGAAGGAGGAGTGCCCTTTTATAAGAGAGGTGAGGGGAACCTTTAGAAAAGCTAGAAATATTACTATATAATAAATTAATATTCGGTTTAAAATGGCTGAAAATTTGATTATTCAAATTTTAAGGTGTGTATAGGTCGAAAACCATTCATCCAATAGAATTTAGACAGGTTTGGGGCACTATATTAACCTTATCTTTTAGTTTTAACTCTTTGTTAATTAGTTTGACATTTACCATGTCACTTTGTATTTTTATATTATATAGTTAATAAACTTACTATATATATCCAAGAGACCCCCAAGTGGTCCATTAATTATAAACGTATCATGATATAAGTCTCTTGGACGAACCTTAGATTTTTAAGAATTTAATATCAATTAATAATATAATATTTGTTTTAAAAACTCTTTTATGTCAATTTTGACACTATTCAATAGTTGATTTTTTTGAAACTTATAAAAGAATGATTACTTCAAAAAAGGTCCATTAAATCAATCTTAATATGTCATATTATCCTAGAAAATTTGTGTAATTCATTAAATGTCTCAAATTATATTCATTTTGGTATTTATAATATCAATTATTTTAATTTTTCACTATTATGGTAATTACTGCATCACCATTGTGTCATAAATAAATTAACTTATTTAATGTCTAAAAATTATAATTAAACTATAATTATGTATTAAATATTTTTATCTTTATAATTAATATTTATAGTCGAAAATACAACATATATAACCCTATGTACAAATTGTTTTTCTAAAAGATCTATGCTTATGTCATTTTTGTACTTATTTTAACTTAATTAAAATAAAGTGTCCCTATCACCTACAAGTGTCGCCATGGAGTCCCAAAATCGACCCAAAGATGCCCATGGTCGGAAATGTATCCACCAATAAGGTTAGAACACCTTTTAGGGTAATTTAATATTATTATAATATTATTTTTTAACCCTTATTTACCGAATTTACCCTTAACCATGGTAAATAAAATATTTACCGCAGTAATTATTCAAAATGTCTAAAAATAAAAGTTACCTATTTACACAATATGAACATTATGATTCCAAATATGGAATCCATTTTTCCAAATTCAAAACACAGAAGTGGCAGAAATTAATTTAAAATTAATTCTCGTTGTTAAAACAAAAAGCGTGTTTTTAAGAGATAATAACAATCAAAAGATTGGCACTTGTTTATGTCTGGTTTAATTGTGAAATTATGTCCATTGACAAACATTGAATTAAATGGTAAAAATATATTATAAATATACTTTAAAACCACTCAAATTCATAATTTATCAATATTAATTATTTTGATTAAAAAAGTTGTTTTTAATTATAATTTAGTAATTTTCACTATTCATCAAAATATGAAAGTTGTCCAAAAAGTACCAAAATTTCACCCTAGGCTAATTTCAGTATTCCGAATCCAAAAATTAAGTCCATTTTGAGAGATATAATTTATAAGATTTCAAAAATTAGGTATTACTATTCATAACGGCTAGTTTGATTGGTTGTGGTGTGTGTTAGAACTCGAAGTTGCGTACAACACACGCTATTGTATTATTCAAAGAGAAGCGTATCGTGGAAGCTTGGGGTGTTACATTGTAGATTTTTTTATGTCCCCATTCTAAATAAAATTATTTAGTCAAATCGAATATATAAAATTTTAAAATATTGGATTTAAAAAGGGTTCACTATTAAAGTTGGTGGAAGTGCAATACTGAAAATGAATTTGTTCTTACATTATGTCTAAGAAACTCATAATATGGATTCTAAAATTATAGGGGTTATATAAAGTTTAAAATTTAGTTAATACTATTCATAACCTCTTTTGAACGGCTTGTTTGGTAAGTCACGGTGCGCTTGAACTCGGTGTTGCGTGTAGTGCAAGTTATTGAATTATTTTGAAGAAATAGCACACTATGAAATCTAGGGGTGTTACACACATGGGATATAAACACTAGACCATAGAAATATATAAGTACTAGCATGAATGACTCTAATTCTCGTGTTTGTTTGTTTTTGATCATCATAAGAATAACATCAAGGTGAAAGTATTATTTTTCCCTCTCTAGACTTAAGAGGGTGGGAGAGGAGGATAAATCTCTATTTTTGAAAGAATTACAGGATAAGATATCTCTATGGATTTATAGGATTCTATAAGAACCCGGTTCTTATTTCTAAGGTACGGGTTTCTTCTTTTCTATTTTCCTTAAGTGTTTTTGATAAAATATGGAAAATGGGGAAAATCCCAAATTTGGAAAGTACACGCCATGTACTTTTGGCTGTGTAGAGTGAGTACATTGGGCGTGTGGCCATGCGACGACGAAGGGTGTAGAAACCGACTACACACCGTGTAGTGTTCCCTTACACGCCATGTAGTCAGACGGAAGGCGAATAGTAAGGTGGTGGCCAGCTGTGGGGCAGGACACGCCATGTACTCAAGGAGACACGTCGTGTAGTCATGTCGGCATGTGAACAGTGCCACGCTGGCGGGAAGCCGCCAGAGGAACAGTTAAAAAATTGGGAGTACACATCATGTACTTGGAAGTACACACCGTGTACTTTGTTTATTTCGCTTAAAATGTGCAGTAGCCTCCCCTATTCACAGGGAAGGCATAGAACCGGATGGGAGAATGGGAAAGGATGGCCTAAAATTTGGAGATCTGTCGGGCGTTCTTCGGGAATCTGTTTCCGCCTCAGACGATCTCATTGGAACAGCACAGGTAAGGGCTTCCATCTCCTTGGGTACTTATTACCAATTCTTCTCCTAATGGAAGTTATTTGGGTTTGAATGATTTATCTTTTACCTCAGATCTACCACTTTTTAGGACGATTCATGGAACGTCATTCGATTATACCGATCAAGGGCGTATAAGATATATGGCTTGGTGTTAATTTTTCCAACTACTGTGCGTTTTGGGCATTTTTTTTCCACAAACCCATGTTCGGGTGTCCTGTGGCTGAGGTCGTGGATATTTTGAAAACCTATAATTGTATAGGTAATTAAATGTGATATTAAAATTTTGTTTGGGATCATTGCTTAGTTCCAGGACCACCCCGGGGGTGCGTTCCTCTGTTGAGCCGTTTGGCCAGGATACTCGAGGGTATGCCTTGTTTATATTCTGCATTACTTTTGCCTTGAGAGGAATTGTATGAGAATTGATTGTGATATGTTGGGCATGGCCTGGTTACTTTAGCCTGAGGGTGTTGTTTTACTATAGCCTGAGGGCATTACTGTATTATCCCAAGGGAAACATTCTCTTAGCCTAAGGGAAACTTCTTTCGTGCCTGTGGGTGATAGACTCTGTGCCTGAGGGCGATACTTCATACGCCTGAGGGAAAAATTATGTTACGCCTTAGGGAAATACCTGCGGGTTGGATTCTGATTACCTGATGGTAAGGTTTTACATGTCTGATTACGTTGGTTTTTACTTAAAATACTCATTGTGGTGATATTTTAAATTAAAGGATTAAATGGATATTAAAATGGAAATATAATTGGTTAATTTAGTTACTTTTTAGTACTGATTACTTTATTGCATTTTACTACTACACACTGTTGTTTCATATTTTACACACAGTTGAGCACGGGCCTTTGGTGGGTGTCTACTGGGAATTTATTTCTCACACCCTATTTGGGTCATGCTTTTTGGACCAAACAGATTACGTTTTTGCAGGTGTAGATAAGGGAAAGGGTCCTTACATAGGTACTTGATTGCTGTTGAGGTATAGGAGAGCATGGGACCGAGTATTGGCTCGCGATGCTGCAGGCTGTTCTATTTTTTCTTTTCTGTACTTGTACTTCAGTTGTATTGTACTGCTATGTAACTTGTTCGGGCTGTTTTCTTCGAATTGGAGACATGTTGAATCATATCTAGATATTTTGTTGGTTATATCAACTGTAGTTGTTTATTTCAGTTGTGTATTGTTTACTGCTTCCATTGTTATTGTATGATTATTTATATTCAGCTGTGCTACACTTTGATAAATGAGGGCATAGTTTCCCCACTATCAGACCTAGGATCTCGCTGCTAGTCGGCAGCCTCTGGAGTTTGGGGAAATGCACTTGAGGTCAGTGGCGAACCGGGTTTGTGGCACCCGTTGAGTGGCGCCTAGAACCGGGACGTTACAAAGTGGTATCAGAGGGGTTCTTTTCTTTGACTTACTATTTGGAGCCTTAGTCAGGGATAGGACGGAACGGTAGTTGGTAATAAGCTGGGCGCGGGCGTAGCTAACCCATGTACAGAGAAAAGATAATTTACCTCGTATTGCAATTTTTTCTGATTTTGCAATTTTACAGTTGATTTGATTTCACTGAAGGGTGATACACTTGTATTGTGCTATTTATATTTTACTCATGGGTTCTATTTAGTTTCATCCTGATGAGATGAGGGTATGCCATCTCATGCATCATTTAGGAACATCCTATAATCACATGCCATGCATAGTTCCATGCCATGTAGGTGCATTAGAAATTGCATGTTGTTGTGATAGTTGATGTTCTAGAAAAGCATGCTGTTATGATAACTGTTTGATAAATACCTGCTGTTTGATAGGGTATTTTTGTATGAGTCGGTTTGTAAAATGATTGCCAAACTTTGGTTTTTGGGGAGTATGGGCCCCCATTGACCGGAATTTGGTGGATCATTGACTGTTTATTATGTTATAACATAGATAAGCTGTCAAACTTTGATTTGTGGGGAGTATGGGCCCTCACGGATCGGAATTTGACACTTAGGTGTTGTTTATCAGTGTTTTATTATAAGGCCCCAGCCTTAAACCTTACTTAATCTTGAGTTATTACAAGATTACACATTGAGGATCTTTTCAGGTTTAGAGTTTTAGAGAATTAGATCATGAAACTTGCATTACATTCCACATTTAAACAAACTGGTTACATAAAAGACAGTATTCATTCTTCCCATCAACGGGAACATATTTAAAATATAACACGGATTATTTCTTGACACATCCTTGACACTATCATCACATCATGTACCTTTCCCTTGACCTGTGAAAAACATTTCAAAAACTTGGGATGAGCATAAAAAGCTCAGTAAGAGTTATAAAAATATGGAAAGGAAACATGAGTTCATATATACATTAGAATGAAATCACACTTTACCCATAAAACATAGGCATATCAAATCATGAATAAATCATAGAAAACATTAGACATAAAGGTAACTTGAGGCATTCATAACATTCTTACGTAGGGAGTAACCCTCTTGGTTACGTTTGGAATACCCATCACAGTATATTCCCTAAATCTCTTCGGAGAAACCTTAATGTTTCACTCCTTCGCGTTACCCAATGCATTGGAGAGGGCTCACCCGCCCTTAGTTTATCACGGAACCACCCGTTTTCATAACAATTCCCAAGAACCATAACATAAATGTATCACATAAAACATGCATAAAGGAAACATAACATTTCCACATTTCAATCACAATATAACATTTTAGTATATTGAAATAATGAATCCATTCAAAAAGAAACCATTTCCAAAACCATTTAAAAAATTTAATAAAGAGATTTTTGAATCAAAGTTTCCCACACCACCTTGAAGCTTAAAATTTTAAACCATTAATATCCAGATAAATAAATCCTTAAAACCATTTTGAAAACATGGATATTAATAAGAACAAATAATTAAAACATTTAAAACGATATTTTGGTTAAAGGGGTTTTACAAAAATTAGAGACACTTGAATACAATAATTGAGGAATAACATTTAGTCAGAACTTTATAATATCATGAGAATAAATGGATTCATGATATAATACTCCAAAGGATAGTATATACACCATATAAGAGTGAATTGGGGCATAACAACAATGAACCCTCAATAGAAATGTCAAATGTGATGAAATCCCTTATAGAGAAGGTATCCTTAAATTAAGGACAAATAAATCTCAAAAATATGTGTGAAAAATATAAGTACACCCAATATAAGTGGATATCAAGTGTAAAACAATAAAATTTCATTCACACATATTCAATGGATGACATATTCAATGACTACATGTTGAACCCAAAGAAATCGAAATTGGGTTAAAAAGTTCCCTTGACAGCCTAACGGCATCACATCAAAATGAGTTGATGAGAGATAAAAAGTGTATCTCATCACTTGGACATAAAATTTACATCAATAAGGACATATGAGAACATATCCCAACATAACAATATGTAAATTAAAAGACCCAACAAAAGAAGTCTTTTAAAAAAGAGGAGGGTGAAAGGTTCCCTTACCGACTTGGGTATCTTTCAAAACATACACCCCATGAAAGGAGGACAATAGATCATTGATGTAAATACTCATAAACGAAATTATATTACACAAAGAGTAGAATAATGGGCAGTACATACACCACTCAATGGAATTTGTGGCAAATGTAGCATAAATCTCACGGGAATAAAAGTGAGATGAAAAATCCCTTATGAAAACTCGGCAGCCTAACGGCGCCACATAAAACTTCCGAATATGGATTGATGAGATCAAATAGGGTATATCATCACATTACAATAAAATTTACAGAAAGAGTAATATAAAAGAACATCCCCCAACATTACAAAGAGGAGCTTAAAAGAAGTGACATAAAGGAGAGTACTTAAAAAGAAAGAGAGAGGTTAGATCTCTTACGAAAGTTCGGCAGCCTAACGGCGCCACTCAAAACTTCCAAAATGGATTGATGAGAGAGAATAGGGTCTCTCATCACATGAACATAAAAATTACAGTAAGTGTAATATATAATATCATCCCAATAACAAGAAAGATGAGCTTTAAAAGGAATGACATAAAAGTGTGTACTTAAAAAGAAAGAGAGGAGTAGGATCCATTACCTCGGGTCCGACTTGACTCGATCGTTCTTTAATCTCCTGAATAATAAACTTGAGTTAATTTATAATTCCTTAAGAACCTTTTTAAAGTTCATTATTCCTTTTAGATCACTTATTACCATGTCACAAACATTAAGTAATCATTTAAGTTAATAATATTTGTTTTGCCGATATTTGGTTCTTAAGTCGAAAGTGGACTTCTTACAATTACATGTTGTTCATGTGGCCAAATGTTTATTATATCCAGAATTGAATTCATGATGTAGATATCATATATTTCATATATATCCAGAACATGCATGCATTTATAACATTACATAATCATTTAGAGGTAAGAAATGAAATGGACCGTTCATGGAGACGGTAAGCCGTACGTACACATGAACGCTACTTTCATTTCTATTTCGTATTTTATAGAATGGAATAATAATGATATAAAGGTATATTATAATTCCAGTATAATATCATATATAATATCATAGTTCCATCCTTTATACGTCCCACATATGGTATTTAACGAATCAAATCACTTTGAGGGGGCGGTAGTCCACACTTCCTTAAATGAAGATATCGCGTTTACCCATAATGAAAACCATAAAGGTATGCCCAAAATGAAAAAAACAGAAGCTTAAGGAAAACATAAACATATTATATATCATATATAAAAATAGTTACATCATAATGTCCACCTTTGAAGGTGTTAAATGAGTATTGAACAATCATCATTTCGGGAGGCGGAATTTCGCCATCCACAGAAACCGTATGTTCTTTAACCATTTGATGTAGTTGTGTGAGAGTGTAGCTCGAATAAATCTTATAAAAACATCTTAGTATATTGAAGATACTGGTGTTGTTACAAAATAAATAAATAAAAAGGGTTTAGGGGGTTGGAGAAGCAAAATAAAACAAATGAACATGAGAGAATGAATTACCTTTAAAAGTGTAACTCCTTTTGATTTGAGCCTAAAGGCTTCCTTTGAAAGGATTCTGCCCAAAGGGAATCCTCTAGGATGAGGATAGGGATGTGGAGAGAGTAAATGGGCAGGGTTTGGCCGAGCCAAAGGCTTGAAGAGTGTGTTACATGAGGTAGAGGTGGGGGGCTTTTATAAGAGGATAGGAGGGGCACTTTTGGAAAGTAAAAAATATTACTTTATTTGAAAATGTGTTTCGGTTTCAAAAGGTCCCAAATTGATATAATTCGTGGATAAGGTGTTAAGGGTTCTAAATACACCCATCCAATAAGTTTTGGACATGTTTATTTCATAGATTTTACATTATCTTTCCATTTTATTTAAATCGTTAAATAATGATGTCATCGCTGCATCATCATGATGTCATAAATAATTTAATTTATTTAGTGTCTAAAAATAAAAAAAAAATACTATGATGTAGGAAATCTTTTTATCTTTCCAATGACTATTTATAATCAAAATTATGATCTTTATAACCCCATGTAAAAATTGTTTTCGTAAAACATATGATGTTTGTGTCATTTTTACTTTTACATTAAATAAAAAGTTATTTATGTCATTTCCCAACCAAAGTAGCTCTATGGGGTCCTCAAGTAGACCCATGGCTTGTCCTGGTCGGACATGACACAACCAATGAGGTTAATACGTGTGTCAAGCTCATCCTATTTTATTAAAGCATTATTTTTACCTTAAACTACACTAATTACCACTAATCGCGATTAAAAACTTAATAAGTTACTATTCACCAAAAAATTATTTTTATCCCATTGAACCACATTTTACTTCTTAATGACAACCATGTATGTCGGATTTTTTAAATTCAAAACACAAAGATGGCAAAATTTTATTTATACATAAAAATCAGTTTTTATAAGTACCACTTAGTGGTTTCACTATTCATCAAAAATTGATGTTTTTCAGAAAAATCCCAAAAATTCACCCTAAGCTATATTTGATATTCCGAATTCAAAAATGAATTCTATTTTACAAAATTAAAAAAATATAAGTCACATTAATTAATTTAATAATTAATTCCCACTGTCAGAGCAAATAGCGTGTTTTTATGAAACAATAATTAGAAAAAGATTGACACTGGTTTAAGTCTGATTTCAAAGTGAAATTAATTCCAATGACCACTGTTGGATTTAATGGTAAAAATATATTCTAATTTCACTTTAAAACCAATTCAAAAGATAAATTAATCATATAAATAAATTAGATTAAAAAGAGGTTTTGAATTAAAATACAACATTTTACACTATTCATTAAAAAAATGAACTTTATCGGAAAGATACCAAAAATTTACACAAAGTAAATTTTGATATCCCGATTCTTAAGAAGAGTTTTATTTGGTCCAAAAGAATGTTTAAGAGTGAACAAAACTATATTTAATGATGGTTCAACATCAAAAGGTGATAAGTGAACCTTTAGTGAAAACTAGGGCATATACGCCTAAAATTGAATTCTTTCCGTATTTTAAGCCTCTATCCTTTATTGGGTAAATGTAAAAACATTTAAAAACATATATAATCATATTTTAGTTATTTCTATCCATTCCCTCCATTACAACGGCTACATGTTAACTACCATTTAAAATAATATTTTTTTATTATTAGAGTGCAACGTAAGATTCCCAAGAAACTCGTTGTTGCGTGTTGGGTACGCCATCGAGCATAGCGTTCCCTTTAAAGTCATATCAATATTTTATTCACAAATATGGATAAATATGAAAATGTCATATTCTTTATTTACCTGGGGTGTTACATCCTTCCCCCCTTTTGGGAATTGCGTCCTCACAATTTTTAAAATTGAGCTTGGAAACATCCTTTAAAGTCCCACATCGGAACAAGAGTCGGTAAAACAATCACTTTAAAATAAAGAAAATAAGTACAAAGGTCACCCGAGTTAACCCATAATAAGATTCCGTGTAGGAAAACATGGACATGGAAGAAAAAGCAAAGGGTCATGTTCTGATGAAGAGTGATAGAAAACATGTTTAGGACAAAGTTAACCATGAGAAAATCACAAACTTGTGATGGGTTAAATGGTATTCGATTCCCCAGTAGGAAAAACTAATAGACAAATTTTTTGTTTTAAGTTACTTTTTATTGAGGAATTTATTCATAAGGAAACATAATCACTTATCATGTTGACTTTTAACTTTTACTAGATTCCTTAATCAAACTCATATTTTTTCCAAAAGACGAGTATTTAGGGAGACTTGTTCGCATTAAGAGTACTATAATCAACTTCTAGAGAATCACCTAATCCACAAAAGAGAACTATATACATCCCATGTCTTTAGGCTTTAACCAAAACCAAAACCAAAAAGGTTAGTACAAGGTCAGATAATCCAGAAAAGGATAACCCATTAAAAAGAAAATCCATGCTTAATCTCCAAAATTTGTCCAACAAAACCCAAAGTTCAACGAGGACCATCCGATAAACAATTTGTCCATAAAATTCTTCAAAGTAAACCAATCTAAGATTGAAACCCAAATATTTGAAGGATTTAGTCACATATTCTTCCATGTTAAATCGTAACATTTATCTCCAAACAACATCAGTTTCTCCTAAAGTCTCGTATTAAAAGTAATTAACCTAATCACATATCCTCCATGATAGGTTAATCATTTTCATAAATAACCCAAAATCAACTTACTCTTATTTCATAAAATCAAATAACTAAAAAGAAACAGTCAAAATAACCAGGGACTTCACGTAGTCCAGTGGTAGGCGATAAATACAAGTCGCACTTTGGTTGTGGGTTCGATTCCCGCAGCTTTGTCTAACGCAACGGGTTGTCACACGGTCTGCGTGTTGTCCTTTTTCCAAAACTATATAATTCTTAAAACATTCCCCAAAATGAGATAAAAACTTCAAAAATAATCATAACATATTTTATCCTCAAGTTTATCTCATTCCTTTCATTTTCTATCATATCATAGAGTAACCCATAATTACCTAAAAAATAAGGATCATATAAACCCTAATGGTTACCTTTTTAATTATTACCTGAACTTCCACATCGATTGGTCATCTCGTACATGATGCATTATAGAACATACCGAGGATCAAGTGGTTGATCATGACTCCTTGATATTTGGGTTAGAAAAACCATGAGTTTCCTCATTGAATCCTCCATTTTATCTAGTCTCTTAATCAGAGAACCACCACAGTTTCCTTCAAACCTGTTGTCTCTTTGGTGCCTTCTAGATCCATCCATTCATTAAAAATAGAAATGTCAGTGTGAGTATATCAACAAAACCATCATGTACTAATGAGGAAGGTAAACACTAAGATACACTTACTCATTTACTTTATCTAAAACTAGGACTCTTTCTAAAATCCTAACCATTATGGTAATGTCACTTATGCTTAAAGAATACCCTAACCTCTAAAGTTATCTAAACCGACCTTTGATACCAACTATAAGGCCCCAGCCTTAAACCTTACTTAATCTTGAGTTATTACAAGATTACACATTGAGGATCTTTTCAGGTTTAGAGTTTTAGAGAATTAGATCATGAAACTTGCATTACATTCCACATTTAAACAAAGTGGTTACATAAAAGACAGTATTCATTCTTCCCATCAACGGGAACATATTTAAAATATAACACAGATTATTTCTTGACACATCCTCGACACTATCATCACATCATGTACCTTTCCCTTGACCTGTGAAAAACATTTCAAAAACTTGGGATGAGCATAAAAAGCTCAGTAAGAGTTATAAAAATATGGAAAGGAAACATGAGTTCATATATACATTATAATGAAATCACACTTTACCCATAAAACATAGGCATATCAAATCATGAATAAATCATAGAAAACATAAGACATAAAGGTAACTTGAGGCATTCATAACATTCTTACGTAGGGATTGACCCTCTTGGTTATGTTTGGAATACCCATCACATTATATTCCCTAAATCTCTTCGGAGAAACCTTAACGTTTCACTCCTTCGTGTTACCCAATGCATTGGAGAGCTATATCGGGCTCACCCGCCCTTAGTTTATCACGAAACCACCCGTTTTCATAACAATTCCCAAGAACCATAACATAAATGTATCACATAAAACATGCATAAAGGAAACATAACATTTCCACATTTCAATCACAATATAACATTTTAGTATATTGAAATAATGAGTCCATTCAAAAAGAAACCATTTCCAAAACCATTTAAAACATTTAATAAAGAGATTTTTGAATCAAAGTGTCACATACCACCTTGAAGCTTAAAATTTTAAACCATTAATATCCAGATAAATAAATCCTTAAAACCATTTTGAAAACATGGATATTAATAACAACAAATAATTAAAACATTTAAAACGATATTTTGGTTAAAGGGGTTTTACCAAAATTAGAGACACTTGAATACAATAATTGAGGAATAACATTTAGTCAGAACATTATAATATCATGAGAATAAATGGATTCATGATATAATACTCCAAAGGACAGTATATACACTATATAAGAGTGAATTGGGGCATAACAACAATGAACCCTCAATAGAAATGTCAAATGTGATGAAATCCCTTATAGAGAAGGTATCCTTAAATTAAGGACAAATCAATCTCAAAAATATGTGTGAAAAATATAAGTACACCCTATATAAGTGGATATTAAGTGTAAAACAATAAAAGTTCATTCACACATATTCAATGGATGACATATTCAATGACTACATGTTGAACCCAAAGAAATCGAAATTGGGTTAAAAAGCTCCCTTGACAGCCTAACGGCATCACATCAAAATGAGTTGATGAGAGATAAAAAGTGTATCTCATCACTTGGAAATAAAATTTACATCAATAAGGATATATTAGAACATATCCCAACATAACAATATGTAAATTAAAATACCCAACAAAAGAAGTCTTTTAAAAAAGAGGAGGGTGAAAGGTTCCCTTACCGACTTGGGTATCTTTCAAAACATACACCACATGAAAGGAGGAAAATAGAACATTGATGTAAATACTCATAAACGAAATTATATTACACAAAGAGTAGAATAATGGGCAGTACATACACCACTCAATGGAATTTGTGGCAAATGTAGCATAAATCTCGCGGGAATAAAAGTGAGATGAAAAATCCCTTACGAAAACTCGGCAACCTAACGGCGCCACTTAAAACTTCCGAATATGGATTGATGAGATGAAAAAGGGTATCTCATCACATTAAAATAAAATTTACATCAATAGGAATATAAAAGAACATCCCCCAACATTACAAAGAGGAGCTTAAAAGAAGTGACATAAAGGAGAGTACTTAAAAAGAAAGAGAGAGGTTAGATCTCTTATGAAAGTTCGGCAGCCTAACGGCGCCACTCAAAACTTCCAATTTGGATTGATGAGAGAGAATAGGGTCTCTCATCACATGAACATAAAAATTACAGTAAATGTAATATAAAATATCATCCCAATAACAAGAAAGATGATCTTTAAAAGGAATGACATAAAAGTGTGTACTTAAAAAGAAAGAGAGGAGTAGGATCCCTTACCTCGGGTCCGACTTGGATCGATCGTTATTTAATATCCTGAATAATAAACTTGAGTTAATTTCTAATTCCTTAAGAACCTTTTTCAAGTTCATTATTCCTTTTATATCACTTATTACCATGTCACAAAAATTAAGTAATCATTTAAGTTAATAATATTTGTTTTGCCGATATTTGGTTCTTAAGTCGAAAGTGGACTTCTTACTATTACATGTTGTTCGTGTGGCCAAATGTTTATTATATCCAGAATTGCATTCATGATTTAGATATAATATATGTCATATATATCCATAACATTCATGCATTTATAACATTACATAATCATTTAGAGGTAAGAAATGAAATGCACCGTTCATGGAGACGGTAAGCCGTACGTACGCATGAACGATACTTTCATTTCTATTTCATATTTTATAGAATGGAATAATAATGATATAAAGGTATATTATAATTCCAGTATAATATCATATATAATATCATAGTTCCATCCTTTATACGTCCCACATATGGTATTTAACGAATCAAATCACTTTGAGGGGGCGGTAGTCCGCACTTCCTTAAATAAAGATATCGTGTTTACCCATAATGGAAACCATAATGGTATGCCCAAAATGAAAAAAACAGAAGATTAAGGAAAACATAAACATATTATATATCATATATAAAAATAGTGACATCATAATGGCCACCTTTTAAGGTGTTAAATGAGTATTGAACAATCATCGTTTTGGGAGGCAGAATTTCGCCATCCACAGAAACCGTATGTTCTTTAACCATTTGATGTAGTTGTGTGAGAGTGTAGCTCGAATAAATCTTATAAAAACATCCTAGTATGTTGAATATACTGTTTTTGTTACAAAATAAATAAATAAAAAGGGTTTAGGGGGTTGGAGAAGCAAAATAAAACAAATGAACATGAGAGAATGAATTACCTTTAAAAGTGTAACTCCTTTTGATTTGAGCCTAAAGGCTTCCTTTGAAAGGATTTTTCCCAAAGGGAATCCTCTAGGATGAGGAGAGGGATGTGGAGAGAGTAAATGGTCAGGGGTTGGCCGATCCAAAGGCTTGAAGAGTGTGTTAAATGAGGTATAGGTGGGGGCCTTTTATAAGAGGATAGGAGGGGCACTTTTGGAAAGTAAGAAATATTTCTTTATTTGAAAATGTGTTTCGGTTTCAAAAGGTCCCACATTGATATAATTCATGGATAAGGTGTTAAGGGTTCGAAATCCACCCATACAATAAGTTTTGGACATGTGTAGTTCATAGATTTTACATTATCTTTCCATTTTATTTAAATCGTTAAATAATGAGGTCATCGCTGCATCATCATGATGTCATAAATAATTTAATTTATTTAGTTTCTAAAAATTATAAAAAAACTACTATGATGTAGGAAATCTTTTTAGATTTCCAATTAATATTTATAATCAAAAATATGATCTTTATAACCCCATGTAAAAATTGTTTTCGTAAAACATATGATGTTTGTGTCATTTTTACTTTTACATTAAATAAAAAGTTATTTATGTCATTTCCCAACCAAAGTAGCTCCATGGGGTCCTCAAGTTGACCCATGGCTTGTCTTGGTCGGCCATGACACAACCAATGAGGGTAGGACATGTGTCAAGCTCATATTATTTTATTAAAGCATTATTTTTACCTTAAACTACACTAATTACCACTAATCGCGATTAAAAACTTAATAAGTTACTATTCACCAAAAAAATATTTTTATCCCATTGAACCACATTTTACATCTTAATGACAACCATGTATGTCGGATTTTTTAAATTCAAAACCCAAAGATGGAAAAATTTCATTTAAACGGAAAAATCAGTTTTTATAAGTACCACTTAGTGGTTTCACTATTCATCAAAAATTGATGTTTTTCAGAAAAATCCCAAAAATTCACCCTAAGCTATATTTGATATTCTGAATTCAAAAATGAAGTCTATTTTACAAAATTCAAAACATATAAGTCACATTAATTAATTTAATAATTAATTCCCACTGTCAGAGCAAATAGCGTGTTTTTATGAAACAATAAGTATCAAAACATTGACACTGGTTTAAGTCTAATTTCAAAGTGAAATTAATTCCAACGACCACTGTTGGATTTAATGGTAAAAATATATTCTAATTTCACTTTAAAACCAATTAAAAAGATAACTTAATCATATAAATAAATTAGATTAAAAAGAGGTTTTGAATTAAAATACAACATTTTACACTATTCATTAAAAAAATGAACTTTATCGGAAAGATACCAAAAATTTACACAAAGTAAATTTTGATGTCCCGATTCTTAATAAGAGTTTTATTTGGTCCAAAATAATGTTTAAGAGTGAACAAAACTATATTTAATTATGGTTCAACATAAAAAGGTGATAAGTGAACCTTTAGTGAAAACTAGGGCATATACGCCTAAAATTGAATTCTTTCCATATTTTAAGCCTCTATCCTTTATTGGATAAATGTAAAAACATTTAAAAACATATATAATCATATTTTAGTTATTTATATCCATTCTCGCCATTACAACGGCTACATGTTAACTACCATTTAAAATAATATTATTTTATTATTAGAGTGCAACGTAAGATTCCCAAGAAACTCGTTGTTGCGTGTTGGGTACGCCATCGAGCATAGCGTCCCCTTTAAAGTCATATCAATATTTTATTCACAAATATGGATAAATATGAAAATGTCATATTCTTTATTTACCTGGGGTGTTACATTTATAGGTTCCAGAGAATTTTCTAAGGCATACTATCAGGAAACCTAGTATACACGCTGTGTAGTACTGTAGACACGTCGTGTATGTTCTTCTGTTCAGGAAGAAAAATAAACTTTTTGAGTACACATCATGTACATAGAGTACACGCCGTGTACCCAGAGTACACGCCGTGTAGTCTCTTCCCGTGTTACAAACCGTGTGGGCGGTGACACGGGGAAGGGACGAGCTTGGGGAAAACATGCCGTATAGTTATTGTATACGCCGTGTAGTGTTGACCGGTGTCCGCCATGTAAATCCAACATGGGCGGAGGAAACCTTAAGACATACACACCGTGTCCATGATGGAACATGCCGTGTAGTGTGACCTGGGAACCCAGCCATATAACTAACAACACGGTTCGGGGTAATCCTTTCAAGTACACACTGTATGTATTTTGAACATGTCATGTAGGTTAAGACATGTAAACCGGTCATGTAACTAACAACACGGGTCAGTAGATCTCGTCTAGTACATGCCATGTACCAATGGGACACACCGTGTAGTCTTGTCCGAGGACAGACCATGTGGAGTAAGCCGTGTGGCTGGGAAATGAGGTGTTGTACACACCGTGTGTAGGTGTAACACGCCGTGTAGTGTCAAGCCGAGTAGTCAGCCGTTTCACAAGTGACACAGGAAGTTGGAAAATTTGACCACACATGCCATGTAAATTTTATACACGCCGTGTAGATTTTCACCATGGGATCCATGTTGCTTAGCCATGCAGAAGGACCTGGGCAGGGGAAGGGGAGTCAAGTACACGTCGTGTATTCAGTATACACGCTATGTAGTCTTGTTTTTCAAATTTTTAATGCCTTCTTCCTCCTGTTACCTTTTGGGTTTATTCATTTTCAGTCGTTGATAATCTTGTTCTAAAGGCATGTTTTTGACCTTGTAGTATCATGCCGCCTAGACGATGGTGCATTGTTCTCCTAGAGAGCAGCGAAGACTATACTCCGGATATGGTGGGCCATGGGCTACTAGTGGATCCTCCAACAGAGCCAGATGCGGCACCAGCCGTTATACCAGACACAGGCGCGGAGGCGTAGTTCCGTGAAGGATTTATGCGGCTCATGAAGACCTTTCAAGGAGCATCGTCGGCTGCCACATCTATGGCTGAGCTGAATCATATCTTACAGCAATAGTATCTGCCTACATTTTTAGAGGATGGCGGACCACAGGCTGCGGAGTCTTGGCTAGTATCAATGCAGACTATTTACGAGCACTTAGAGACGCCTCCAGGGCGGAAGGTCAAGCTCACGACGTACATGCTGCGTGATTCTGCCAAGAGGTGGTGGGATGTTACCACCCAGTCAGAGCATCACAGAGACATGGCGTGGAAAAATTTTCAGGTAGTCTTCTATGACTTCTTCTTCCCAGAGACATTGAGGGCAGATAGAGCTCCAGAGTTCATGAATCTTTAGCAAGGTGCTATATCGGTGATGGACTATTCTTCTCACTTTACCGAGCTTCAGCATTTTGCACCCGTGCTGGTGGGTGATGAGACGTTGAGAGCCAGACGTTTTGAGGATGGTCTTCGGTATGACATCTGAGAATTGGTGAATGTTTTCAAATTGCCTACTATACATGCTATTTTGAACCAGGCACTGATTACAGAGAGGAACCTGTGGGAATCTAGTGGTTTGGGCTAGGGCGGTTCAGCACCAGTTACTGGTACTATTTCCACGGGCAAGAGGAAGAGATATATTGACTTCTCTTAGGGTGGTAGTACCATCCAGTCAGTTTTATCAGGTGGGTCGGTCAGGTGCTACTAGTGTGTTAGAGAGGGGCACAAGAGACCACTGTGTCCACAAGACCTAGTGGAGTGCCGATCTTGTGGCAAGATGGGTCATCTGTAGTGCTTTTACAGGGCGTTTCCACCAATGGCTAGTGAGAGGGGTTCTGTGAAGACTCCGCGTGCGGGAGAAGGACCAGTATATTATTACTAGTCAGGGAACTGAAATGCGTTAGGGCATGCAGGCAGGGATGGTGGCCATGGTCGTGGTAGCCAGACACCAGGATCTTAGAGGTAGCAGGGTGGGACAGCTCAGGGTAGTCGGGCTGTGTCATAGGGCCTCGACACTGGGCAGACATATGCGGTGCAATAGACCCAGCAAGAGTAGGATCCTGGACCTTCTACAGTCAGAGTTTCTATTCTAGTAGCTTCTGTTATATCTTCAGTACTTTTTGATATGGGTGCGGCACATAGTTTCATATCTGTACCCATTTTGGAGAGTCTTGGGATCTGTGTTTCTATTTCTACTGATATCATGACGCTAGAAACTCTGTTGGGGACTAGAACAGCTGGTGTGTGTCAGTGAAAGTAGTTCCCCCTTGAGGTTGGTGGGTGTCACTTTCTTTGTGACCTCTATGTCTTAGAGATGATAGCTTATGACGTCATTCTTAGGATGGACTGGTTTATTCCCTTTCGAGCCTTTGTATACTTCTATCGTTTCAGGGTGAGTTTCACGTCACCAAAGGGCAGAGAGTTTCTATACAAGGGCGAGTGGGATGTTCATGCGAGTCAAGCTGGACCAGAGCATCGTGGGCGAGGTGGAGTCACAACCCAGATTGAGAGCTTATATCTAGATGACCAGGGGACGTGTCAGAAAGATTTCCCTCCAGTGGTTGATCATTTCAGGGATGTATTCCTGGACGACTTTTCAGGTCTTCCTCCAGAGCGTGAGGTGGATTTCTCTATTGAGCTCGTGCTAGGAGCAGCACCGGTTTCCATTCCTCCTTATAGGATGGCCACGCCTGAGTTTTAGGAGCTCAAGAGTCATTTATAGGAGTTACAGTAAAAGGGTTTCATCCGAACCAGTACTTCTCTATGGGGTTCGCCGGTCCTTTTTGCGAAGAAGGCGGACGGTACCCTCAGACTTTTTTTGGATTATCGGAAGATAAACCAGATGAACATTAAGAACTGATATCCTTTTCCGAGGATTGATGATCGTTTTGATCAACTTCGTGGAGAACGAGTGTTCTAGAATATTGACTTGAGGTCCGGATATCATCAGATGTGCGTTAGACCATCTGATATACCTCTCACAGCTTTCAGGAGCAGGTATGGTCTATACGAGTATACTGTTATGCAGTTCGGACTCACGAACGTGCCAGCAGTTTTCATGGCTCTGATGAATCGTGTGTTCCATCCTTATCTGGACTCTTTTGCGGTAGTATTCGGGGATGATATCATGGTGTACTCTCACACTCGACACGACCATTCCACCCATCTTGAGATCGTATTGAGTACATTGTGAGAGCATCAGATACATGCTAAACTCTCAAAGTGTCACTTTTGGATGGACCAGATTCAC
Organism: Viscum album; assembly: GCA_963277665.1. NCBI lineage: Eukaryota > Viridiplantae > Streptophyta > Magnoliopsida > Santalales > Viscaceae > Viscum > Viscum album. The sequence continues at coordinate 371,845,909 of OY728146.1, forward strand.
TTCCTGGGTCATATAATCTCAGAGGCAGGAGTTTCAGTAGACCCAGAGAAGGTGAGAGCAGTAGTTTCCTGAAAGAATCCTAAGAACGTGTTTGAGATATGGAGTTTCATGGGGATGTCTGGTTACTACAGGCGTTTTATACAGGACTTCTCCCGCTTAGCAGCGCCGTTGACAGGCTTGACTAAGAATGGTGTGATGTTCGTTTGGTCAGAAGCTTATGAGACAGCCTTTCAGGACCTGAAAGTAAGGTTGACATCAGCACCGATCCTGATACTCCCAGAGCAGGGGAAGAGCTATACAGTTTACTATGATGCATCAGGTATAGGGCTGGTAGATGTGTTGATGCAAGGCAATCGAGTTGTTCCGTACAGGTCTCGGCATTTGAGGCCACATGAGAGGAATTACATGACGCATGATCTCGAGTTGGAAACAATTGTTCATCCATTGTGCTATTGGAGACATTATCTATTGGGAGAGCATTTTGTGTTTTTCATCGAACACAAAAGTCTCAAATATATCTTCACCCAGCGTTACTTGAACCTGAGGCAGAGAAGGTGGGTCGAATACCTTCAGTCCTTTGATTTTGAGCTTGCCTATACACCTGGTAAAGGTAATAAAGTAGATGATGCACAGAGCAGGAAGACTTGGATACAGGCAGTGCAGGAGGCCAGTGGTGAATGGAAGCTCTTGTCCTTGTTCTCTAAGATGCATTTAGAGGTTCACGATAGTCAGGGGAAGACTTGTCTTTCATCTTTAGCTGTGACTTCTACCCTCCTGGATAGAGTGAGGATGAGAGAGCTATCAGATTCAGAAGGCCTAGTTCTATGGGAGTCAGTGGCAAGTGAGTACCCTCCTCGTGGTTGGACGATAAGCGATGATGAGGTTCTGCGTTTCCATGGACGTGTATGGGTTCCAGGGGATATATGCGAGGAGTTGATGTGGGAGTTTCATGCGTCATCTTGGGCAGTTCATCCCAGGGTTAACAAGATGTATCGTGACTTGAGACATTAGTACTGGTGGCCAGGTATGAAGAGAGAAGTAGCTGGTTTTGTTATGAGGTGTTCCACCTATCAGCAGGTGAAGGCAGGGCATTAGAGACCAGCCAGACTATTACAACAGTTACCAATCCCGGAGTGGAAATGGGATGATGTCACGATGGGCTTTGTGACTGGATTACCGAGGTCACCTCAAGGCAATGATGCCATGTGGGTTGTTGTGGATAAACTCACGAAGGTAGCTCACTTTTTGCCGATCAAGGAGACCTTCGGTGTTGACGAGATTGAGAAGTTGTATATCTGAGAGATCATACGTCTTCATGGGTTCCCTCGGTCTATCGTTTCAGATAGGGATGCCCGTTTTACATCTCATTTCTGGAAGAGTTTTTTGAGGGCACTGGGTACACAGGTGCTTTTGAGCACAGCTTACCACCCTCATATCGATGGCCAGTCAGACCGTATGATACAGGTGCTTTAGGAAATGCTGCGACAATGCGTCCTAGACTTTGGGGGATCTTGGGAGAAGTATATACCCCTAGTCTAGTTTTCCTATAATAATAGTTTTCAGGAAACTATAGAGATGACACCTTACGAGGCTTTATATAGTAGGTTGTGCCGATCACCTTTGTGCTGGTTATAGGTAGGTGAGGCAGCTTTTCTGGGACCACGTCTCGTGCAGGAGACTTCTGACTAGGTCCAATTGATTCACAAGCAGATGGCTACCACGTAGTCTCGTCAGAAATATTATTCTAATCGCCGCAGATGACCTTTGGAGTTCGTGGCCAGGGATCATGTTTTCTTGCAGGTTTCGCTGAGGCTGGGACACAAGTGGATCATTAGACAGGGTAAACATTCACTGAGGTATGTGGGGCCATTTGAGATTTTGGAGAGAGTCGGGTTGGTTGCCTATCGGTTGCAGTTACCGCAGAGGTACCGATCCATGCACGAAGTCTTCCATGTATCTCAATTGCGTCGTTATCATTCAGACTCGTCTCACGTTTTTTAGCCCAAGGAGGTTGAGCTTGAGGTAGATGCGTCCTTTGGGGAGCATCTGATTCATATCATTCATAGGAGCACGAAGGTTCTCCGAGGTCGGTTAGTTCCTCTCATACGGGTGTTATGGCAGCATGGCTGAGTGTAGAATGAAACCTTGGAGCGGGAGACCGATATACGTGCTCAGTGGCTGGAGATGTTCACTGCTTTATCTTCTCAACCCTTGGAAGGGGAATTCGGGGACGAATTGCCTTAAGGGGGGAAGTTTGTAAGAACCCGGTTTTTATTTCTGAGGTACAGGTTTCTTCTTTTCTCTTTTCCTTAAGTGTTTTTGAGAAAATATGGAAAATGGGGAAAATCCAAAATTTGGAAAGTACACGCTGTGTAATTTTTCCATACGCCATGCACTTTTGGCCGTGTGGAGTGAGTACACATGGAGTGTGGTCGTGCCGGTGACGAAGGGTGTAGAAACCAACTACACGCCGTGTAGTGTTCCCTTACATGCCATGTAGTCAGTCAGCAGGAAAATTGTAAGGTGGTGGCCAGCTGTGGGGTAGCACAGGCCGTGTACTCAAGGAGACACATCGTGTAGTCATGTTGGCTTATGAACAGTGTCACGCTGGCGGGAAGCCTCTAGAGGAACAGTTAAAAAATGGGGAGTACACACCATGTACTTGGAAGTACATGCCGTGTACTTTGTTTTTTCTTTCTTAAAATGGGTAGTATCCTCCCCTGTTCATAGGGAAGGCATAGAATCGGATGGGATAATGGGAGAGGATGGCCAAAACTTCGGAGATCCACTGCGTGTTCGCTGGGAATTCGTTTCTGCCTCGGACGATCTCGTTGGAACCGCACGGGTAAGGGCTTCCATCTCCTTGGGTACTTATTACCAATTCTTCCCCTAACGAGAGTTATTTGGGTTTGAATGATTTATCTTTTACCTCAGATATACCTCGTTCTAGGATGATTCATGGAACGTCGTTTGAGTATACCGATCAAGGGCATATAAGGTCGGTGGCTTGGTGTTAATTTTTCCATCTTCTGTGCATTTTGTGCACTTCTGTGCCATGAACCCATGTTGGGGAGTCATGTGGATGAGGACGTGGCTATTTTTAGTACCTATAATTGTATAGGTAATTAAATGTGATATTAAAATGTTGTTTGGGATCGTTTCTTGGATTCAGGACCACCCCGGGGGTGCGTTCCTCTATTTTGCTGTTTGGCCAGGATACCCGAGGGTATGCCTTGTTTATATTCTGCATTACTTTTTCCTTGAGAGGAATTGTATGAGAATTTATTGTGATATGTTGGGCATGGCCCGGTTACTTTAGCCCAGGGGCGTTATTTTACTATAGCCTGAGGGCATGAGTGTGTTATCCTGAGGGAAACTTTCTCTTAGCCTAAGGGCAACTTCTTCCGTGCCTGTGGGTGATAGACTCTGTGCCTGAGGGTGACACTTCATATGCCTGAGGGTGAATTTCTGTTACGCCTGAGGGAAATACCTGCGGGTTGGATTCTGATTACCTGAGGGTAAGGTTTTACATGTCTGAGGAAGTTGGTGTTTACTTAAAATACTCACTATGGTGATATTTTAAATTAAAGGATTAAATGTATATTAAAATGGCAATATAATTGGTTAAGTTAGTTACTTTTTAGTACTGCTTACTTTATTGCATTTTACTACTACACACTATTGTTGCATGTTTTACACACAGTTGAGCACGGGACTTTGGTGGGTGCCTACTGGGAATTTATTTCTCACACCCTGTTTGGGTCATGCTTTTCGGCCCAAACAGATTACGTTTCTGCAGGTGTAGATAAGGGAAAGGGTCCTTACACAGGTACTTGATTGCTGCTGAGGTGTAGGAGAGCATGGGACTGAGCATTGGCTCGCGATGACGCGGGCTATTCTATTTTTTCCTTTTCGTACTTGTACTTTAGTTTTATTGCACTGTTATGTAACATGTTATGGCTATTTTCTTAGAATTGGAGATATGTTGCATCACATCTAGATATTTGGTTGTTTATATCTACTACAGTTGTTTATTTCAGTTGTGTATGGTTTACTGCTTCCGTTGTTATTGTATGTTTATTTATATTCTGTTGTGCTACACTTTGATAAATGAGGGCACAATTTCCCCACTATCAGAACTATGCCCTCACTACTAGTCGGCAGCCTCTGGCGTTTGGGGAAATGCGCTTGAGGTCAGTGGCGAACCAGGTTCGGGGCACCCGTTGAGTGGCACCTGGAACCGGGACGTTACAATTTACTCGATAATTCATTACACACAAAAACATTTAGGGTTGAGAATGATATAATCCTATTTCTATAGAGATAGTTTTAGATAATAAAAAATTCCACATGGGCCCTTATTATTCTCTTAATCCCCAAAAAACCCATGTCCAAATAATTATAGTATTAGTATTATTTACCTAACATGTGATAAACACTTTTATAAATTAATATTATTTAATTGAATAAACAGATTAACATTTATTAAAATAATATTTAATATATCCTTTCTTTTAGACCATTAAAATTAGTCTTTTAATCCCCTTTAATATTTATCATGCATTGAATAGTGACAATTTAAATAAATAAATATCACTGCATTATTCACTGATAAAAAAATAAAAAATAAATTCCATAAAATAGATAATAAATATTTATTAAATATTTAACTCACGTATATTATATTGAATAAATGGTGACTAGATATTTGTGATCAACACAACATGAAAAATTATTAAAACATGTATGAGGATAATAGTTATTAAACAGGTTAAATTCATATAGAAATTCACTGAGGTTCTAAATACAGTTGGTATATGACCCTCTATATCCCTTTCTCGGTGGCATTAGATAGTACTTCCTAAAGTCCAAGGTTAGTGTCTCAAAAGATTCCAAATCACCTATAAATAAATAAGTTAAATTCCATAATGAAAATAACCATATATGAGAGAATATTGTGTAATATAATTCATTTACCATCATATCACTAATCAACTAGGTTGAATGATGGTTCCATCAACCTATATGCTTGATTTCTATTTCATTGAATTTTTTGGAAATGAACTTATTGACTGAAAACCTTGGACATGAGCTTAATCAGGAAGTTCCATTCACATTCAAGGGTTTGAGATATCAAATTATATTAATGCACAAAAGGGAAAAATATTTTCTCACATTATTTATTAATTCAATATCACTCATGACATACCTTACATATCCATCCTCATTGTGAGCATATACTTCCATAGTTTTCATAAATACATCAAAGTAAACAAACCAAGATATTAATTAACAATATTAATAAATTCTAAATATCATTAGAAACATCTCTAGATAGAAATATCCAATGACATATATAAATGTTTATTTCCTACTAGAATGTCATGTTATCATAATCTCATACTCTAAAAATTACCTAGGGTGTACACCATGAGGAAGTATATCAAAGTCCTCTGATTCTCCAACCCTGATAACCTGTATCATTTGTGTCCCATCAAATGATATCATCTGACTATATAAAATTTATTTAAAAATACTATCATGAAACTTAAATATTCTAATCATATAGGGAAACTACTAGGACCATTTAGTGGGATATGTACTCTAAGGACATTATCAAAATAATTTTCACATATAATAATGATTAAAATGTGGTAAGATATTAATTAATATTCAATACCATGAATATTGTGGTAATCCAATGTGCATAGTTATTGATTCTAGGCAACTAACTCAAACAGACTTCAAATTTCACAAGATTCAACTACTATAAAATCAATCGGTTAGCCTCATAGGATAGACATGATTTTTATGAGATATGTCTAAAGATTATAATCTCCGAACAGAGCATGTGGTATATACTTTTACTACAACACCATCTTTATGAGAAAATCCCGCAAGAGATAATATTTCTAAGTATACATTTTTGTTATTGGCTACCCCATGACATTTTGTATAATACCATATATAAAATTTCATGATGACATGATTGAACTTTAATATCTAGGTACAAACACAAAATATATAAATATAAATATTTTTAAACATTCTTCTTAAGCTATATTATAAGCTGCAATATATTCAACCTAGTATAGATATAGAAAAAACTATCCATAACATGCTTAACCCCTGTATATTATCTAAGACTTTCTATAACACTAGATCAAATTATCTAAAGAAGACAAGTATTATATCCCTTGAAAAAATAATATTCCAATTTCTCTAATTTCTAAAAACTCATCCAGTTTTACTTTATCAAGCACTGTCAGTTAGTTTTTAATGCCATCTAAATCATTTCTCCTAGTTTTGTTTGATATTTAAATTCTATGATTTTTGAATAATAAATATCAAACTTGTGTACATATCTTGGCATATGATATATATTTACAAGTTAATCTTAAGATTATGTAGTCTATAAATAATCATTATAATAATACCATGTGACGCTATAACAATTTATATGTATTGTTCCATATTGTATATTTTAATAACATTTCAACTTTGTATGATGATTTGGATCAAGAAATCCCATTGATCTATAGAAGTAGATCTTGTTCCCTGGAATTTGAGTTGCTACATAAGTTATATTAGAGAAATTATCCTTAGTATTAATCAACCATAATACTAATATCTCATTTTCTATATATTGTCAAACACATTTTTCTTGAAAACTATAATTCTCCCACTAACCTCTTATAGACACCCAAGAACACATTCAATAAATTAATTTTATATGATCATTATGATTATTTTAATCCATAAATGGATCCTTGAAACTTATATATCACTTTGGTATTTATTGAATTCACTAACTTATCTGGTCATGTCATATATACATCTCCCATAAGGTTTGTTTTATGAAGCATGGTCTTGACATTAATTACCCAATAAAATTATCACAAAAAAGGTATGACAAGTAAAATTTTAATAGAATTTCACATGATGATTAGTGAGATGGTATTATCATAGAATATGTATAGATATCCTGAACATTTTTTTAACCAACCATGACTTATTGGTCCGAACATGACCATCCATTCATATTTTCTCTTTAATAACTACCAATGACTTTACATCAACTATAGAAACTACAAAAATGTGAAACTAGATTTTTGGTAAATGGAATCAACTTTTAATTTCAAATGAACCTTCCAATAATTGATAGATGTCCAATTAATGGATCCAATAAGAATCATTATTCTTACCTAATATTATATATCACCCATCATGGTGAATATAAAACTACTATTATGGATTTTAACTTTCCTATATAGTTCATGTCTCTGGAAAAATTTCTCCCACTAAAAGTTGTGGAGTTGACAGTTTTTATGATAGCTTGTAAATTTGGAGCCATGATTCAATAGAAACCTTTATTGATCCCACTATCTCAAAATATATATCCTTTACACATATAAATATAGTTATTATTATTATTATATTTATATATTGGGGATGTTAATATCCTTAAAGGATATAGGATAATTAATTAATGATAAAAATTTTGTCTCTTTTGTGTACATTTGATATTGATCCCAACATAACAAATAATTATTAGAACACCTTATGCAATTACATAATATAATATCAACATGTCATAACTTATTTGATATCCATTATTCAATTTAGTTGTCATATGGTAATTTGTTATGCTTCTATTTTGTGAGACATGTTTGGAATCATTTCATATAAGAATTGTAATATACACAATACTCCTTATCGATGTACCTAGTACTATCACTTTATTTATGATACGAATAAATTAATTTTCCATTATGAAAAACATTCACTCTATATTTTAATGATTTATCAATACTTGGGTAAGATATTTTCCAATAGACAAGATTATAGGATCCCATATCTTTTAATAAGTTCATTCATTACTTTCATCTATCATTCATAAAATTTCTTAAAGTAATTCAATGAAGTATATGAATTTACCTAGAAATTTAACTTTGAATATTTCATGCTATATATCTTAGATAACTCTAGAATATTTACATTATACCATTACATATAATTCTTTTTATCTAAACATCGATAAGTATGTTTTTCAGTATACCTAGTGTTTTAGGTCAAAGAGACTAAACACTCTCTAGGGTATAAAATTTTAAACTATTATCAGTTACACCTAAAAAATTATTATTTCTATATAGTAATTTGGTAATGAAATTATCATGCTAATACTCCTCCTTTAGTTATGAAATTACAACCCTTTTCATGGAGAAGAGGGGTGTTTATTTATAACCCAAGGTGGTGGACTGTTCTCCTTCCAAAAATTACATTCCATTTGGATCACCAATTTTAACATATATAAATATTAATATCTATATATATTATTAAAAAATTTACATATGGTTTTTTACAATTTACGCTCAATTTTTTCGCATCGATTGGAATTTTGGAGCCAAAGTTATGGTTCTTTTCCCAAACCATAGACTGTTGTCTAAAAATATCCAAAATTTTCTGATATCCAAAATGTGAATGGGTTTTTGTCCAATAATATTACATCAATCCAAAACATTTATTCTAAAAATTTGGATCCTATATTTTTAATTTCTACCCAAAAAATTACAACTCAATTGGATTTCTAGATTGTGATAAAAGTCAAGTATTGGGGGCTATTTTAAAATATCGGATAGAATTGTGGGATATAATTTCATGTATCAATTAGGATGATTTTTTGATGATTGGGAACAAAAAAATTATCCAATATGTAAATGGATATCCTCGAACATATTATTGAGTTTAATAAAATTTGGGCTTCTGGATTGAGATCATAAATTCAATCATCATGGCTGGTCCAGTTTTCATCACATATTTGGTGGGCCTTCTTCTGTGTCCCATATGGACCCTCAAATGGAAAAATTATACAATTATCTAGTATTATTATTTCTAGTATTTTGAATAGGTATTCCGAAAATAAAATCATCAAACAATTTATATATGTTGGGTGAGGGGTGTGATTAAAATAGTAAATTGACTCAAATCTGGATTAATTTAAATAATGATCAAAAATTATATTTAATATTAAAACATGAGTATTTCACACCAATTATGAATTTTTCATTGAAAATCAGTAAATAGAGAAGATATAAAGTTATTAATAAATGAATAATATCAATATGATTAGGGGTTACACTAAAGAAACTTAAAGTTCATTAGAATCTATGGGATATGACATGGTTAGATACAAGATGGATGATGAATGCATAAAATATGAGTGTTTCTTAAATAAAAGAAGCCTTGAATGAATCTACATCCAAAATAGTTGGATACATCTAGGAATATGAATTTTTAAGAGAAATCCTCAAGTGAGAAGGAAAATATTTTCTTTGGAGTACTTTCATAGGTGTATGAAAGGTGAGATTTATACATAAAGGGATCATGATTTCCAATAATTTCATGAGTTGATATCATTCAAATAAATTAATTGTTATTGAAAAAATGGTCATATAGTTAATAAGTTAGAGGTTTTGTACTTGAATGGGGTTTCATTCATGTGTGATAACTCTAATGAAGGGACTTTGGGTTGAGAAAGGGGAATGTTAGGATTTTTTATTTTAGAAATTGATCCATTATGTTATATTTGAGTAAGAAAAAAATTTCAACTTATGTGAATAGTTATCTTACATAAGTACATTTAATAGGGATTTTTTGATACACTTTTGCATTGATATGATTTTTTTCCAATCAATCAATTCACCCATGAGAGTTTTTACCTAGAAGTTGGGAAAATTATCAACCCATAAAAGTCATTGACATTTTGGATTCCCTAAAGCGTATGTTTGAGACCTTCTTTGAATTTCATGAAAAATATATTATTTATAGGAAAGAATTTTGTAAATCATGAGTATAATACTACTACATAACCTCTAGAATAATGATCATGGGAATGTTATTCTTGGTCATTAATGTAATTAGAATATCATGCATTGTATAAGTGAAGAGTTGTGCATACAAGTTTTTTTTCTTCTAAATTTAACAAATATTAATTTTAATCATTTTATTAATGCGTTAAACAATTTTTAGTGTCTAAAAATCACCCACCCCCCATAATTATAACATTTTTGGATAAAAGGAATTGAATTATTGGTTAAAAAGAATGTATTTTTACATTACCATCGTTATTCATGAAAATTAAAGATGAAAAATTATTTTCCCCCTATATATAGGGGGTTAACACTCCTTGAAGACCCATAATACTTTCATTAATCCTTGAAACAAGCTCTCCATTTTCACAAATGTTGAATTTATATATACTAATTATTCATGTTATTTTAGTTCTTTAACTCATGTGTGTAACCTGATATATGTAAGTACTTTGTCAACTTTCATATCCATTTTCTTTTTTTCTCCTTTTTATCTAATTATAACACTTTTTTATTCACTTTAATTTCTAATAGAAAAGGGTAGTAATCAAATATCTTAAAAAATTTATGATACTATTGAGAAAAAAAATCAATGGTCGAAACATTAAATTTAACATTTTTTAGTTAATTTCTCCCCACTATCAAACGCTCAAAGGTTTTCTTAGATTACAACTTCAACAATACATATTAATGGATATATTACCATTGTATGAGTTTTTACTATTGAAAAATGCACTGATTCCTATTATGAGTTCTAATTCTCATTGTTGTAGTTTATTTTTTCCCCAGTCCTTGCATATGTAAACATTTATTTTAATGGGTGATATATCAGGGAATATAATTCTTAAGTGGAATAAAACATATAAAATTCACCTTTGATCATGATAAAAAAACCTAAAAAAATGTAATCCAACCATTCCTATTTATCCATCAATTCCCCATTCTTCAGTAAAAACCCTATGAAAAGGATATAGTGTGATTTGGGACCTCTACCCCAAATGAAAGATTATAGAGGAATTATAACAGTCCACACATAATCAAACCATAAATTACATGATTTAAAAAATATATTTTGTCACTTTAATCCCAAATATCTTTTTAGGTTTAACATTTTAGAGAGTTATAAAATTTATTATATTTTAAGGTGGAAAGTTTCACACAATGTCCATTTTTTCACAAAGGATATTCTTTATAAATACACACTTTCTTTATTAAAGGTAAATCCCATAATAGGAACTCTTACATTATTAAAATTCATACTCAACCTTAAGACCTATGAAAAACATTTTCAAACATGGGATAAGACAAACAAATCTTGGTAAGGGATATAAAATAAAATAATCTTTCTAGCAAATTTGTAAACCTAAAAATCCATAATAAAACATAATTTTTTCATAATAAACTTCTAACTCTAATATCATTTTAATTATACATGAAAAAAACCAAATATATTAATAATTTTCATAAATATTTCATAATAATTAATAAAGTAAAAAAACAAACTCATGAGGGTTTCATGGAAAAACATGAAAAATCATGGTTAACTTTCCTTTAAAAAAATAATTTCCCCTTTAAAACGGTCATAAAGTTTCCTCATAAAAATAATCCCATTTTATTACCTTTTTAAATAAAAATATTACCTTAAAAACCATTAAAAAAATAATGTAGGTATATTTGTAAATCATATTTACATTCACCCTTAAAAAACCCTTACAATGGAATCACCTTACAAGATAATTCTCATATCTCTTAGGAGTAACCTATCAAGGTATACTATGTCACATTACCCAATGAAGTATAAAGTTATATCAAGCTCACCCATCATCAAAGATATATCAGGCACACTCTTTATTAATTTAAAATTTCTAAGAACCATAGAATGAATAAAACACATATATATTTCACATTAACCCTAAAAAGAATTTTAATTTCCATATAAGACCATAAGAAATAACACTTTTAGCTATCTCGTATAAATGAGAATAAATTTCCATTTTCTTAGAAAAAAATTAAAAATAAAAATTCCTTAAAGAGTGGGAATAGAAAATTATTTTAAAAAACATGTTAATATATAGTTTAATCATGATAATGAATAATAGATATGATGATACGAAACATTGGTTAAGTTGTATATGTTAAAAATCATTTTTTTAATTTTATAAAGAGTCAAGAATAACCCATATGGAAACTGTTGAAAATATTCATTTTCAATACTTTGTAAAGAATGTCAAAAATAGTGAAAATTATGTTTGAAAACATTTTAATCATAAATAAGAAAATTTTTCAAACATTTAAAAGAACCCTGATATAGAAGAAAATGAGTTGTAAGGAAAATTTTAAAACAATATTTTTAAAATAAAGTCCCATACCTAAAGTCCCGAATTGTTTCATTCATATGCATTACATACTAAGTAATAAAATTATATTAATTTTATACTTTATTAAGAATTTGTTTCACTTTAATTACATTATCATTATTTCCATTATTTCATTTTTTACCTTGTTTTTTTTAATTGTTAACATGGTAATTTCACATCAGATGTTTTAAGGAGGTTCGGTTTATAAGTTTAAAATGACTTTGATAGGATGGATATAGTAAAATTGGCTATGGTTAAATAATATATAGAATCATAATCATGAAAACAAATTTATTTTTAAACACTAAAAAAAATTTAGAACCATCTATGGAAGTTATATTTGAATATTGAAATATGTTGTATCATTAATGCGCTAGCCCACACGTACACATGAGAAACATATACATTTTTCTATTGGATAGAAAAAAGAAAAAAATATAATATTTTAAATTTCTAGAATCATAATTATTTAATAAATTTCATATTTATTCATTATTTCCATCCTTATTACCAACCATGTGAGGAGGTAATGAAAAAAATCACATCACTTCATGGATGTGGTATTCCACACATATTCATGAGAAACATTATCATTTTAAAATGGATTGAAATAGTAATAAGGTAATTAATATTTTGTATTCATATAATCATAATAATGTAAAAAAATTATATTATATTAATTAATTATATTTTTATAACCATTCATATGAGGTGGTGACGGAAAACGAAACACATCACTTTGTGGATGTTGTAGTCCACACATATGTATGAGCGATATTTTTATATCCCATTAGATGGAAAAGAGATAAAAAAGAGTTGTTCCATAAATATAATAACATTTTAGTATATAGAAAATAATTATTTAATTATTTTATAGTTGATTAAACATATTTTAAGGAGGTATAAGAATAAATAAACTTGAAATAGGTCGGTTTGGACTTATACACCCTCCTCGAATATCACCCTTTGGATTACTCTTTAAGGCTTATGACATTGGTATTTTGAGAAGACCAAGACCTATAGGATGAGTTTAGGATAGTTTTTATTTTATTTGAGTTGGTATTTCATGAACTAAGTGGACCAAAAGGTGTGAATATGTGAGGATAATAGGATCCCTTTTATAATTGATGGGAGTGACACACATGTAATTACTTAAAACTTTTAAATTAATATAAATTAATTTCTTTAAAAAATGGCTCCAATTTAGTAAAATTTTAAAGAAAATATAGGTTAATTCTTAAATAAACTCAAAAAATTAAATTTACACATTTTTTAGATATATTTAATTCCTTATCTCTAAGTTTACCCTTTTTTCAACCCTTTTAACCCTTACCGAGGTGGAAAAGTTTTATCATGGTAAGTATTCATTATAGACAAAAATAAAATTTAACACATTACAAAATTAGAACATATAGATTCCAAATATGAAATCCATATTCAAAATTTAAATTTTTTCAAGTTTCAGAAATAAATTTAAATATAAGTCAACAAAACTAAGGATTGAAATGGGTGCCCGTTAACTGGGCACCCGACACTACCTAACCTGATTAAATAAGGTTAGGGTAGTGATTTAGTGTGTATTTATATGGTTATGGTATCATATTTAAAACCCTATTCATAAATAGGTAGGTTTGGGGTAGTAAAATTAGGGTACCATAAACTCAAACTAGATTGCGTAAAATAATAATAATTATTTCATATTATATTTTTAAATGATATTACAATTAAAAAACATAATTATTTATTTTATATCTGGTACATTTTATATTTATTAATATATTTTAATTTTCAATTATCTTAAATTAATTATTATTTTTTAATTAACTATATTTTATTAAATGAATTCAAAATTTAAAAATATATTTACTTAATTTTTTGATTTGATTATTCTATATTTATAAATAAAATTTAGATATTTGAATTTCTAATTGGGTAATTAAAACGGTTGGGGTATTTAAATAGGTATTTAAAAATATAATAGTGTAGGGTTAGGTCAGTGAATTTAAAAAATAAATTGGTTAGGTTTAGGGTTAGGGTTTTGTAAAAATAAATTGGTTAGCTTTTAGGTATTCCAAATTTCCAGAGTACCCAACCTGTTTACATCCCAATACAAAATACAAGGTAAATAGTTTTTTTGAAAAATACATTTAAAATCCTAAAATTGAATTTACACCAAAATAAATTATAACAATGATTCATATATAATTAATTAGATTATTTTTAGTTAAATTGGACTAATTTTTCCGTAAAACCAACCCAAAACCTAATGAGACTTTACTTGAAAATAAATGATAGTTTATAAAAATTGGCATTTTCCATTATTCACCCAAAAATCAATCTTTATAGAAAAATCCCAAAAATTCACCGTAATATAATTTTGATATGATGAATCCAAAAATGAATTTTATTTTATGTATTTTAAAATATAAAATTTTGAAATTTAATTTCTAAATAAAACATTATATTTTATGGAAAGCATTTGAGTTAAAATAAAACATTTTTTTCTGACTGAAAAAATAATATACATTTATCATATTATATATAAATACAAAAAATATATTTATTAAGATTAATAAGAAATGAAATTTATTTATTACAAACATTACCTGGGTTGTCACATGATTGTCACTTCTATCCTCTTAATTTGATTCATTACCAAATAGGCAAGCGTATTTTTCCCTCATATCCTCTTTGGATTCTCATGTTTCTTCTTCAATCATATAGTTTCTACACAAAAAATTTAACTGGTTAACTAAATTACTCTGAAGAACTTTCTCTTTATGATAAATAATCTAAATCGTTCCTTCCACATAAGATAGATTCTCCTCTAACAATACTAATCTAGGTATCAAAACATGACATGAAATAAGTACATACTTCATTAGAAAAGAATGATGAAACACATCATGTTACAGAGATAAACATTGAGGTAAGTCTTCTTAGTAATAAATTTATCCCAATTTATCTAAAATTTCATAGGTCCTAATGAATTTTTTTCTCCAATTTTATGTTTTACCAAAATGTATTACATCCTACCAAGGATATATTTAAGAAGGACATAGTCACCTAACTCAAATGAAAGGTTTTTTTCTCAGGTTATCTGCATAAATATTTTTCCTAATTTTTGCTTCCCTCATGTGATTCTAAACCATATTTACCTTCTCAAACATCTCTTATACTAATTCTAATCCCAATAATTTCCTCTCACATATTTCATCCCAACATGTTGGTGTGTGACACCACTTTCCATACAATGACTCAAAAGGTTCTATATGAATAGTGGAATGGAAACTATTATTATAAGAAAATTCAACCAAAGATAGATATTGATCTCAACATCCATGATAATATAATGATCAATATTTAAGAAAATACTCTAAATTATGAATGGTCTGCTCTAATTTTTCATCATATTGAGGGTGAAAAGATATAATGAAATTTAACTCGATACCCATTGAATTATGAACACTCTTCAAAAAATGTAATGTAAATATGGGATCATGATCAAATATAATGGAGATAATAAATCCATGTATCTTGACTATCACTTTAAGATAAAATATAGAAATATGATCTAAAGGCATAGTATCTAAAATGGGAATAAAATGTGAAGATTTATTCATATGATCAATAAAAACCCAAATTGTATTATTACATCAAGTTGAATTTGGTAATCACACGATGAAATCCATGTATATATTATCCCATTTTAATTTTGGCACTAACAAAGGTTGAATTATCCACTTCAGTAGTTTTTATTCATCATTAACTTACTGAAAAGTTGAAAATGTCATGATAAAATCAACAATATCCTTCTTTATACCATCCCACTAATAATATTACTAAATAACTCTATACATCTTAGTGTTTTCAGTATGAAAAAATAGAGAGCTATAAGATTCACTCAATAATTCCTTCTTTAACTAGGAACCACTCAGAACACATAAACTATTTCAAAATCTGAAAAAACATTATTCATCAGTATTAAACTCATAAAAAATACCCATCTTAAACAATTCTACTCATTCTTGTAAACCATAATATTCCTTTTGTTACTCCTTAATTCTGTAAAACAAATATTACTACACTAATTCCTGATAAAAAAATAATGAGTTTCTACATACATAATGTATATGAAAACATTTATTAAATTGGTAACTAAATAATCGTATTAAAAATGCACAATAGTTGATGATTCATTATCTTTTTTACTCAAGGCATAGACTTTATTGTTTTCTTTACCTGGATGGTATTGAATCATGAAATCAATTTTTTATTACTTGTAACCATCTTCTCTATCCCAAGATGAACACTTTTTGAGTGAATATATGATTTAAATATTTATGGTCTATATATATATATATATTTCACATTATACATAATATAAAATATTTCACCAAATTTTTAAAGAAAAACCCACTACTATAATCTCAAGATCATGTGTAAGGTAATTTTTCTCATGGTCTTTCAATTGATGTGAAATATTTCGGATTACCCAGTAATCTTACATCAAGAAACAAACAAGGCCTTCAAAAAAGATTCAATATAAATAAAATACTCACCATTTCTATATGGAATAGATAACACTAGACAATTAACCAAAATTATTTTGAGTTACTAAAATATACATCACATTCCTTTATCCTGATGAATTTAACTATTTTTTTAGTTGACTTTGTTTGTGGGTTGGATAACTGATACAAGTTTTCAAAAAACCATCAGTAGTAACCCACTAATCTAGGAAAACTTTGAATATCCATAGTATTTATAGTTTTTCGATACTATTCCCCCACTTTATTAGTAATAGGATCAACTATTATTCCATATTTAGAAAAAAAATATCCAAGGAAATAAATATTCTATAACAAAAATTCACACTTGTTGAATTTCCCATGCAATTTTTTTCTTTTAAATATTATACAAAAATCCTTAAATTTTTCTCATTATATTCAGAACATTAGAGTGTACTAGAATATCATTGAAAAATCCATCCACAAATTTATTCAAATGCTTATCGAAAAATCTAATCATCAGATCCATAAATACATCGCGTGCATTTTTTAACTTGAAAGTAAATACCAAAAACTCATAATGTCCATACATATTCTTGAATTTCCTCTTCCTTAACTTTTAGGTGATGGTATTCTCAATTAATATTGATATTAAAATAATATTGTGCATTTGATCAAATAAGATATTGATCTGAGTAAAAAAGATACTTTTTATTAATATAATGTTATTGAGTGTTATATAATCAATGAAAAGTATCATAAAACCATCCTTATTTTTAACAAACAAAATAGAATCACCCCAAAGTGATGTTATAGGGAAAATTAAACAATTATCAAGCAAATCTTGTAACAAAATTTTTCAATTATAAAAAATCAACAAAATCTATTTGATAAGGAGGTTTTAAAATTATCTTAGAATTAGTAACTAAGGAAATAGTAAATAAAACTTCATAATCAGTAATAAATAGAAAATTCACCAATAAAAATATATATATACATTCATTTACAACAAGAAATTCACTAATTTGAATTCTTTCTTTCTTTTCAATAATATGTTTTGAATAAATTCAACTCCAGTATTTAAAACATTTCTTAGATTATTGATATGTTATAAAAGGTATGAAGTCATTTTTATATACAAACTAGTACTTTGCCCATGCAAATGCACGGGACTATTCAATTTTCATTCAAATCATCTGGTTTTGTGTCATTAAACTATATTACACTGTTGTTGTATTTCATATAATGTTTAGAATAAAACGATTATAATGAAGTTATTACGTTACCAGTGATTGAAGGAAATGAAGTAAAGACTAATTGTGATAGAGATAAGACATGATGGAATGGAAGAGGTAGAGATAAGAGACATGGATGAAACTGAAGGTGGAGGTGAGGGAAGAGATAGAGGCAAGAGGTGAGATTGCGATAAATGATGGAAGGAAATGTAGAGAGTTTTAAGGTGTATAGATTTTGACTGGATTGGATGGGCTTATGAAGATGTTTGGATGAGGATTAGTAGGAAACTTGGTTGCATTCAGTGTGGTGTCTTTAAAAGATAATGTAATTGATAGTTCATCTTTTTAACCTAATCATCATAAATAAATTTCACTTTATGATACAAAATATTATCACACTCCCTTGATTTAATTTCATAGGATATTTTAATATTAGTAATATATATATATATATGTTGTTATGTCTAGAAGAATACCAAAATATTCCAATTATAAGATTATTAGTTGGAACTGGAATCATGGTATCATCCATGAAAACAAATCTATACAGTATAATGAATAAATAATATGAATAACTCATGAGTTCTTCTCCAGGAATATTTATGAGCCTTTGGTGTATTTGGAACCTACGATGGTGGAAATTATTGATTATTTTGATCAATTCTATCTATCCTAGAATCATCTAAAATATACATGTAATAAGAAATAAAATTGATGAATGGTTCATACATATGGAATATTTCGCCTAAAAGTAGCACCCATACAATGGCTTTCATGGTTGCAAACATCCGCTCGAATTCCCCCACGAACATGCTAAATCCAACAAACAAACAAAAAATCTTCTAATTTGGAAACCATTGTGAGAAATAAATTATTCCATAGAAATATATTCCAAAAAAAGTTATGTTTGGACAACTGTAAAAATTCTAACTAAAAAGACAATACATGTAAATGTTAGTTATCTCATAGGTTCGAGATAAGAGAGAAGGGAATGAACCTCATCATAGGAGAAATAAATGGTAGCGAGACCTCCCTGTCGATACTTCATAGGCTCGATGCGCAAAGGCATGGACTCTCCATGAGTATTCCGCCGATTATTTCTCCTGACAACAATGTCTACACTTTATGACAATGGTATTGTTGATAAAAATTAATGTACCTCCATGAATTCGTGAACTAATTGCCACTAAATCAGCTTCAATGATAAGTAGTGTTTTAACGGACTATTTCACTTCAATTGAATAGTAACTACTGGTGGTTCAATCAAATATAAGTAAATTTTAGGTTAACGAGTTCAGTTATAGAAAGAGATAAGAGGGTACCTTGTGGAATTATTTGGAAAAATTGGAAACCAACAATTTTTTTGATTCAACATCCATTTTATAATGTATTACAACTTCAAGTCCAACATTAAGAACGGAGGGGGTTTGAATAATAATTCCACAAAATGTTTTAGGTCCACCATCCATGGCTGCAAGTTGTGGAACTGAAAGCTCAATCTTAAAGATCTGAATGTTTCTTCAAAAAATGATTCAGTGAATAGTATAATCAAGGCCACCAACTAATTCATCGATAGTTGAAAAATAAAATGTCACCAAACACGACCCCAGCAACATGTTCAACCATAATCGATTCTACCAGGATATAGAGTACCCTGCAACAAAACTTAAACAATTGATGCTTTATGTCATAATTTTTTGTTACAAGTATTGAAAATATATGATCATCCAACTAAAAAATACAGATTTAAACTTTATATGGATTACATGAACTGTAGTCTTCAATAAACTATGAGATAAAACTTGTTCAAAAAATGTATAGATTACATGATACACAGGATTGTAAAAAATTAAAATATTAAGCAGATGATGCTACAAATTTGTTTGTCAGAAAATGATAAAATGTTAAGAATCTATAGCTTATAGATTGCAGAAATCATAAACATGTTTTTCAATAAAAAGCAGTTTGGTATTTCCAAGATGCAACTTTTTTTGAACCATCACTTTACCATTCCTAAAAATGTTATTTGATTCGAACCCATATCCTAAAATCAACTAAATCCAAACAAAGGAATCCCGACGAATGATCAAATCCCATTAAGTTGACATATGAGAACAAATGAATCAAAAAAATACATTATGCAAGATCTTTAGTTGGTAAGGGTGATATAAGATATTGGTTCTACAACTGGTAAAGGATTTATATCGGATTCCCCCATAGTAACACCCATAAATTCTGTTTTAGGGATGCCTAAACCTATCCCACGCTTATTCAAAAAACTCTGGATGAGAATTAGAGGAACATATTTGAAAATACCATTCTGAATAATGATATAGATTGTTCTATTTTCACTGGTTCTGCTTCAGGAATTTTCAATTGCAGGGAAGATCATATTATCTAGGTTGTGACTAATTCTCATGACCTATGGGGAGATTTCTTATGGTGGAAAGAGTTTCCAGTAAAATTATTTTTTCTTCTGTGGTGTATTCAGTATAATACCCTATCTACAGATGATGACGTCCAGAAGAAATTAGAGGTGTGTTTTACACATGCTGCAACTCAGCCCATCTGTCTTCATCATCTACCGAAAATTTCAACATTTTCAAAATCCAATAGTGGGTTTTGATGCTCCAACAGGTAACACATTATTTAAGAAAATAATAAAAGATCTATCCAGATCCAATGTTATTTATTCAAAACACTACGCTGAAAAAAATGGCACAAATCTCCAGCACCATTACTTCTCACCCAGCTCTAATAATAGAAACTCAAACCATGTAGACATCAACATTCATAATTTTTCAAAAAATTTAATCTATAAGAGAACAATCCATCACTATTCAAGAAATATATCATGAGATAACAATGCAATGATATGGCTAATTTATGGAGTACAACTCAACTTTATTGAACTATTGAACCTATTTTGTACAATATCTGTACAATGATGCATGAAATCATATATGCATCAAAATATGAAAAAATTTCCTATCATTACTAAAACATGTCTAGCATAATTATCAAAAATTATGACGAGTTAAAACAATACTATGCTCAAAGTAAGATAGTATATTTCAGGAGCTGAACTATCACAATATTTTTAGAATTCTGTAAATTATATGACAAACTCACATGAAGAAGTTGTTCCACTGTTTTGAGTATCTTCAGTTAGAATCTGGACTGTAGCATTAACACCATATTTCCCCATAAGAAATACTAAATTATCACCAATGATTTCCTAAATAAGCATGTGGGAAATAGAAATTAACATATTTAGTTAATGCTCTAATAAATGACCAGCTGCTCAATAAAAAATCATGATTCACTGTTCAAATTCAATATATGTTTTAAAGGTTTAAAAAACTATTCACTGATCAAATTAAATACATACAATGCTCAATGAGAGTATATGTAGTCTAAAAAATGGATCACATATCATATTTAATACAATTAGAAGGATCTATTAACTAAAATAAAATAAAATGACCCAATGCTTGAAAATGTACCCTTGATCCAGTGTTCCATGACATTGTTCTTCTCCAAAATCGAGTTTAAGTACACCATGTCACCCGGCATGAATATTGAATATACTGAATATATTGAAAACTTAAATTTTTGGTACAGACTATTGCAAAAAAATGTTAAGAAAATGACAAATTAATTTAATCACTCTGTATAATTATATATGTGCAGACCTATAGAAGGTGAGAGAGAAATGTCAGGTTATGATAAGTCACTATGAAGACCCATCGGTTTAATGTTCATGTATAGAAATGAATGAAATTGTAATGTTTTGTTACTTTTTTCTTACAATGAAAATCAGTAATAAATAGATATATACATAATTGTGTTCTAAGATTTCAATAAAGATGTTGATTTAATTGTCATTATTAATGACAAAAACAACTTTATAGCTGTTATGTTTAGTTGAACGATGATGGATTGAAACATTGAAATTTGATACATCAAATAGACACACATTAAGATAAATACATAAATAAGAATATGGGAAATCAATATGGTACTCAAGCATTAATATAATCTTTCCCCATAACAGTTGTCATACATCTTTTCAGATTAATGAAACATACATTCAAGAAAATATCGTGGATGATCCAAATTGTGGTTGAATGATCCAACAGAAATAAATAAATAAATAAATTTTTAAAATACATGGATCAAGTAAACATAACCCCTGAAAATAGAAACCAAAACAAATTTTCCATTATCATATGGGTCCCATGACATTTGAAGTAGTGAGACATACCTTTAGGGAGACAAACATCCTTAGAATCCCATAATTGTAACCCAACATCGTTCAGTGATGATAGTAAAACACATTCAAAGCTCGAATTATAAATAAGCATAAAACAGTTCAGCGAACATAGAGTTACATAGGTAAAAAACACAAATAGAAAGAAGAAATAATGACTACATAAAAAGTATCAACTCCAATACTTTTTGGTATATCTTCAAAATTTGTTCCCACAATTGAATTTGTATCTCAATAGTAGCTGCTATACTTTTTTTATTCCCTTTCATGCAACAAAAAGTAATATAACATTCAACACACAACATGTCAGAAGTAAAAACTAAGTAGGAAATTAAAAAAAAAATGAACCGATACATGTGGATATGTGAAGTTATTCTGGATAGATACAAACCTGAATCAACAACCATGACTTCTCACTCCATGGCATCAATTTTAAAAAATTGAGAAATAAACAACTGAGGAAACCTGAGGAATTACACTAACCAATCAATACTCAGCTAGTGGAATGTTAGCTTCAATGAATTCTCTAAACATATAACTACAGAGATAATACCTGACAAACTGCATAAAGGGAGCAGTAGTATCATGAGAGGAGGTTATTTAGAAAATGAGAACTATTTCAAACTTAATTGTATATATGTTTGTAAGACAAAATGGTTCAATGATTGTTTTTATGAATACATTACTATATTTCAATGTTAATAACAAATATGAAGAGTTATTCTTATAATAAGTACAATATGTGTAAAAGATTAATTATAATACATAAAGAGAACTAATTTTTCAACAAAAAGAGATGGTGTTATGTTTAAATATGAAGAAAGATGTTGTATATGAAAAAAGTCAGTCTGATAAAGTAACTAGTAAGGCTAGTAATTTGGAAACAATTTAGTCTATGAATACCTTTTACGATGGCCTGTCAAACAAAAATACTGAAATATAATATATTGAAATGATCCATTTGTAAAAAAATAGGACTTCGATTCAATGAAATTTCAAGAATGGGGAAAACACACAACATTAATTAGTGAACACCTTTCAAATCTAAAAAATGAATAAAGAAAAACATGTATAGTTATCAATTTATAAAGAAATAAAATTTCATGAAACTGATTAAAAAATGGAAAACCTGGGCTTCCCAAACATGTTTATCATGTTCTATTTATCATTGAATATGTTAATTGGAAAGTATATTTATAAAATGAAAAAATTAGTTTAAATATTCAAAATTTTAGAGGCAGTAAGAATACATGCTACTAATTATACTTCAACATAAACATATATACCCACATGCATGGATGTGACAACCCCCCTCCATCTTCCCAATATCAATATCATATCTGAAACTCCTATAACATCAAAAAAGTATTGATATTAAACATTATATGGTAAAAATAAAAGAATATCATAAAAAAAATTTACCTGTAGACAACCCAGGAACATTGGAAGACCGCATAAATATTTGCATCAGATACAGGAATAATGCACAATGTGTATATGCACATCCTACCCCTTTACTAGCCACCCCTGACTTTTCAAACAACAGGATGATAAAATTAGTAGTAACATAAGAAATATTAATTTCATAAATAAATTTCAGACCCTTATCACCACATTTTATACAATGGTTCAACCCACCATGCAACTTATGGGAAAAAACTGCTTCAAATAGACATCAAAATGTGCATACAAAGACCTCAAGGTTCATACAACTCATGTAAACATATCAAAACATGTCCCTCTAAATAAAATTCTTATCATTCTAGCAACATGATATCATCAAATACAACAAAACGCCCAAGATCATCATTCTGCATAAAAACATTCAACACTTCCAGCATAAACAGTCAGCATCAGAAACCTATAGCGCAATAAAAAAATGTGAGGCATTATCCTCCTCCAGCATGAGGGACGTCCAGTATAAAGAAAATTGTGCAGCATGAAAACATGGATTTCCCAGAAATGAAACATTTGAAAACAACATATTCAAAAAGAATCATATTCAAATAAATAGAATGCAGTATGGGAACACATCTGCTAAACAGTTTGAATGAATAACTTGGATGGATATTGGGGAAAATTTATGCAGTGAAGATGGATGGAATTGCAACTAAGTAATCTCTAAACCTGAATAAGCATTGTATTGTGATTTCAATGAACCACAGTTATACCAACATCAAAGAAACATATATACATTACACACACAAAAATACAATGAAATCTCATTATTGAATGTCACATAATGTGGTATGAGGTACCCATTGATATGAACTGTCCTGTAATTTTACTAAACGACACTTATACCTAAATTAATGAATGTATATAGTATACAGAAATGAATCATTTGAAAATAGAATATTCAAGTAAAAACAATGCTATATGGGAACACATCTGCAAATCTGTTTGAATGAATACCTACAAAGTATGTTGATGAATATATATGCAGTGAAGTCAGATGGAATTGCAACTAAATATTATATAAAACTGAATAACAACTATACTTTGATTGAAATGAACCACACTTATACTAACATCAAATAAACATATAAAGATTGCATAGAAAATAAAAAATCAAATCTACAAATTGAAGGTCAAATTATCCACTAAAAGGTACCCTTAAAAAATCAGTGGAAAGTTAATTACATTAAAAATAATGAACCAAAGACACAAATATCCAATATAGTTACAATGAATACCTCAGATGGTTATCGAGGAATATTTATACAGTGAAGACGGAAGCAAGAATGGGAGTAAATATTCTGTAAACGTCACGAAGCACTGTCCTGTTATTGCAATGAACCACAATCATAGAACCATCAATGAAACAGTTATAAATTAGACTGAAAATATACAAGAAAATATGCAATCTGAATATAATGTAATGTAGTAAAACGTACCCATACATGGGTTGAATTTGCATACTGATGTGCGAAATGAGACCAATATACACGTGAAAATAACTACTGGAAGATTTCATTCGGACATCGTATTGTATAATAGAGTAATCTGAACATCTATTCAATGACAGGAACTCGCATATAGAGAATCTATACCTGGATGAAGCAATACGGAAAGCGTAGCGAAGAGGCTGAGTTTTGTTTCGTTGACCTTCATCGAAGACAGCCGGTAGGTCGAAACCGTGATATGTAGATAAGAGTCACAGTGCACCGCTCACCGAATGGTGTCGTGAAAGGTGTTGTAGAAAAGAGGTAGTGTGTCGAAGTTATTTGTCGAAGCAGGCCGCTACCTCAAAATAGAAAATCAGATTGGAAGAGGGAACATCGTCCGGGCAAGAATACTGGTCTCCATCGATTGAATCCTTCATAGTACAACATGGGAGCAGGAGGTGATGTGGTCAAAGCCTAAAGTAGCGCAAGGTGGAGGAGCCGGTGGCGGAGCAGGCTCAGCAGGCGGAGAAGGCGGAGAGGATTTAAGAGAAGCAGACAACGACGATTGGAAATGCGAGCAGGGTGTGGGGAGATCGTCGGGTATGTGGGAGCTAATGGGGGAGGTATCGCCGGAAGCTGGTGGGAATCAGAGGGAAGGAGGTATGGGAAGGTGGGAGAAACCCTAGCTGTGGAGGGAATAGAATTATCGGGACAGAGGCGTGGGGAAAAGATCGGGCCTGTGAGGGTGTGTGAAAGAGGGAAATAGGGTTTTGGGTGGTGTGGCTGATGGAGAGAGCGACACGTGTTGGTAAAAAACCTTACTTTAGTATGTATATAGATTGGGACTCTCTCTAAGGATTGAATATGAATTATTTAGCACTAAAATATATCTTAGTATTATAATTCCCTGACCCCAAAATCCTAGATTCGGTGCATTATTTTAATACTTTAGCATGATTACAAGTAATGAAGTCCCGAAAGACCGATCAGTTTTCCAGTCATGGAAAATAGGTTACATACATGAACATTACATTACACATTAGAAAATAAAATAGAACATAAATGATCATTTGATAACTCCATTACTCCCCTAGTTTAACCCTGAATATATATCATAATACACTTCTTGGAATCTTAGGAAAATAAAACAAAATAAATAGGTGAGCTCAAATGCTCAATAAGGATATAAATATAGCGGAAACTTTCACAAATAAGCATTAAAATTTAAGGAAATGTATAAAACTAAAATAAAATAATTTTAAACTTAAACATTAGTATAATATCTCAAAGATAAATCAAATAATTCCATTTTCCTATTCACATGGATATTCTACTATTCGAATAATCACATGTAATATCAATAGCTAATTTCATAATGATGGAATGCATAATGCCAGACATCATAACCACACATTCAAGGCCTCACTACAAATAAGATTTTGTCAATGACTTATTCCAAGACACTAGTTTTTCTAATGAGACCTACCGATGCATCGAGGAGCTATAGCAGGCTCCACCCTTCACTAACTAAGTCCAATGCATTCCTTGTATGAAAAGGTTGAAACATAACATAAACATTCATGTTAAAACTAGCATAAGAAATGTTAATACTTTAAACATAAACCATGAATGGTATAAAAATAACACATCCACATTAAAACATATCAAAAAACCTTCAATACAATATTGAAGATTTTTATCATAATGAATCAACTTCAAACAAGTGTAAAATCCATCAATGGATGTTGACATTGATGAAATCAAATCTATTTGAGAGAAATATCTCTTTATTTTTTTTTAATTCATTTAAAAGTCATATAATTTATAAAGTAAGATATTTAAAGATATTTTTGAATCAAAGTGTCTCATACCACTTTGAAAATTTGAAAGGAATTAACATTTTAAAACATTCATGTCCATATAAATAAATCCTTAAAACCATTTTGAAACCATGGACATTAATGAGAAAGATTTAGAAGAATAAATATTTAAAACATTTAAAATGATGTTTTAGTTGAATATTACCTGAAAATAATAATTTTGAAATTTATTTTATGAAACATGGATATGGATAATAAATATTTCCCAGAAAAATACTTACACATAAATAATCTTCGATAATAATGAGATTGTGGAATTAACCCTTACCTTGCACTTTCCTTTGGTCGAGGGTATGTTTAACCTCCTTTATAATGACTATAGTATGTTATTAAATAATAACATAACCATATTAATATATATGATATCTTATATTATTTATTTATTACATTATACTACCCATTTAATAATAATTTTGATGTTAAAGTAACATTTCGCGTAATAATCACTTTCTTTATCGTAAGTGTTTTAACTTGTTATTCTTGATCGTATCACATAGATAATGATTTAAATAATTATAGAATATAAAAAATGATTTATATATCATATATATTTAGAATTTAAATATTTATAATAGATAGATATATGATATAGAATACACCGTTTATGGAGATGATAGGTCGTACGTATGCATAAACGTTGTTTCCGTTTTCATATCATATTGAATGGAAGTAAGTGAATGATATAAATTTATATATATATATATATCTAGATTTATAGTAGAATTATTATTTCATATATTACATACTAATTAATAATATGTATTTTTATAATCATCATTGAATGGTGAACGTGGAAATGCCTCTTATCGCGTCGTGGAGACGGTAAGTCGTACGTACACACGAGTGATGATATAATTTCCTTAATGATTAAAAGGTGTGGAATTGGATGTTATATTAAATATATAGAAACTTAATAATGTTATTTTCATTATATATATATATATATATTACTCATTATTATATCCATCCAAATAACATAGTTTTGAATAGAAAATTACAGCACGACGTGGAGACGGTGAGCCGTACGTATGTACCTATGGCGACTTTATCATTCATAGGATGGATATAATAATGAATATGGTTGTACCATATTTATAATAACATCAGAGTATGTAGAAGGTACTGTAGTTATTATTTTGGTATTGAAATAACAAAGAAAAATGAAGTGGAAGAAGAAAAGAACTTGAAAGAGGGTGGTGAAATTATTACCTCTTTTTCAGGTGCTTCCTTTTGATTTGATCAAAAGGCCTCCATAGGTTGGATTTCTTATCAAATTAAGGCCACTAGGTGGAATTTAGGATAGTTTGAAGGATATTTGGGCAGGTTTTGGTAGATCCCAATGGCTTTGGAGGTGTAAAATTAAGAAAAGGGGAAGTGCCCTTTTATAAAAGAGGTGAAGGGTACCTTAGGAAAAGATTGAAATATTATTTTATAGAAAACTAATTTTTGGTTTATAATGGCTCAAAAAATGATTTATTTCTAGGATAAGGTGGTGATGGGTATAAACCTCTCAAACAATATGTTTTAGAAAAGTTTAGGTTTCCATATTAACCCTATTTTTTAGATTTAACTCTAAGTTAAAAAGATTAACTTTTACAATGTCCTCTTGTATTATTATAATAAATGGTTAATAAACTTACTATAAAATGACAAGAGAACCCCAAGTGGTTCATTAATTATATATTAATCATTATATAAGTCATTTGGCAGAACCTTATATTTTTAGCAATATTATATTATTTAATAATATAACTTTTTTAAAAAAACTAATTTATGTCAATTTTGACACTATTTTGTATTTGGTTTTTTTATGTCATAAAAACTTGATTACTTAGAACCAAATACATTTAATAAACCTTAACATGTCATATTCACCTAGAAAATTCTTATATGGTATCAAAACTTTCAAATTATATTTATTTTAATATTTATAATATCAATTATTTTAATATTTCATTAAGAAGGTAATTACTACATCATCATTTTGTCATAAATAAATTTAATTATTTAATGTCTAAAAATTATGAATAAAATAAAATTATGTAGGAAATAATTTTATATTTCTAATTAATATTTATAGTCAAATTTAACTTATTTTTAATCCTGTATTAATTTTTTAAAATTATTAAACATTGAAGTTAACACTTTTAACTCTTCTTTAAATAAAATAATAATAAATATCCTAATCTAATCCAAGTGGACCAAAAGGATATTATTTTATTCCTATGGTTTTTTTTTCTAATTACACTTATCCAACAGAATTATGACATGTATGGGGGTAATTATAATATCATTTTTACCTTTAATTACACTATTTACTTTTAACTGTGGTAAATAAAAGTCAAAAGTTACTATTCACCGAAAATTATTTTCATATTATTGAACCACATTTAACTTAATTATTTCAACCATTTCTCTATAATTTTTGAAATTAAACTCACAGAAGCGGTAAAATTAAGTTTTATGCAAATTTGAAAATGCTCCTAGAAGGTGGGTAAAAATGTTAAAAAGTTCAATAATTTTTTTACATCTAATTTTATTATAAAAGTGACTCCCATGAATTAAATTGAACTAATATTGGTATTATGTATCTATATTGACATAAAATAAATAAAATAAATAATTATTTAAATAAAAAGTTGGTTTTTAAAAAACAACGCAGTGTTTTTCACTATTCATCAAAAATTGAAAGTTTTCAGAAAAATATGAAAACTTTTCCCTAAAATAATTTTAGTATTCCGAATTCAAAAATGAATTCTATTTTACCAAATTGAAAACATAGAATTATCATTAATTAATTTAAAATTAATTGTCATTGTCAAAACCAAAAAGAGGGTTTTAAAAAAGTAAAATATATCAAAAGATTGACATGTGTTTATGTCAAATTTAAATGTGAAATTACTCATAATTAACTAAATTTTATAAAATGATAAAAATATGATCTAATTATACTTCAAAACCATTAAAATGTATAATTTAACACTATAAATTACTTTTATTAAAAAATTTGTTTTCAATTAAAATTTAGCATCTTTCACTATTCATCAAAATATGAAAGTTATTAGAAAAACACCAAAAATTTATCCAAACTAAATTTTTATGTCCCAATTCTAAATAAGATTTTTATTTTATCAAATTTAATATAAGTTTCAAATATTTCATTTAAAAAAAGCTTGACCATTAATAGGTAGTAAAATTGCATTTTTTGAAAAATACTTCCTTTATCTGAAAAAATGAATTTGTTCTTATATTATGTATAAAAAACACATAATATGGATGTTAAAATTATATATATTATATAATATTCAAAATGATGTTAATACTATTCATAACCGCTTTTTGAACGACTAGTTTGTTAAGTTGTGGTGCACTCGAACTGAGTGTTGCGTGTAGCACAAGCTATTGAATTACTTTAATGAGATAACGTATAATGAAATCATGGGGTGTTACATTCTACCCTCCTTCAATAAATTTTGTCCTTGAAATTCTAAATTTTTCTTTGAAAATAAAATGTTAAAAATAGAAAAATACGTTTGTGGAAAACCACATCAGAAATTGGGATAATAAAATTTGGTTTTAATAAGAGGGAAAGGGAAATAAAAAAGTCACCACCAAATTATGATTTCTATTAGAAGATAATTGGTGGAAATTAGAGACATATAATTAAAGGAAAAACGTAAATATTTAAAGGGAGTGATTAAGGTCATCAATCACAAATAAGTGTAAAATTGAGGGCCTCAAAGCCAGCAATCTTTGATGATTTAAAATATCATCGATTAAACAAAACATAAGGTATTAGGATAAAATATTTTGGGGTTTATGATCCCTTCCCTAAAGTTTAATAATTAATTTAATCATAGAATAAGAGCGAAAAAATAATTGACAAGTATAGTTTCATCCTTCAACTAATTCCTACCACAAACTCATCTTTCACTCCAAAAGATAATAGAATTCAAAAATATTCTATTTATCCTAATCGTATAGGGTTCCAAAATTAATGATTTTATAATTCATTTATCAGACTATTTAAAAAAATACATTATATAAACTAAGACATCATGTGGGCCTGTGGTAAGTGATCTACCCTTGTCGCCCTTCGGTAGCGGGTTCAAGTCTCGCGGCCTTTCCGGGCGCGATGGGTTGTCACCCGACCTCCAGGTTTTCCTTTTTATAACAATCCAAAAATAATATTAATAAGTGTTTTAACCATAAACAATAGTATCCAATTTTTAACTTAATCCATTCCAACCTTTCAACTTATCTAAAAATACTTATGTCCAAATTCACAGTCCAAGATTTATAAGCAAGGTAAACAAAATGTAGATTCTTTTTCCCATGTAATAACATGTGAATACCTTCATCATTTATTCTCTTAAAACACTATAAAACCCTGAATTACCATAAAACCTTATTGATTACATTCATGTTCCCTTATTCCTTATAGAATACTGGATATACTCTTTATATACAAAATGTTGTAAACTCCAACAATGATGAAATAAACAAACAATTAATTAGTTTCAAAGTAGTCATTAATATCTAATAAAATTTATCCAAATCAACCATCTCTTATTACAAAATCACTACCTCGGTATCTGGACAATATTAAGGTTTAACCTTCCTTTAACCATGTATTTTCTAAAAAGTTTAACTTGTTGTTTAGACACTTTTCTTAGTACCATATAATCTCAAATCCTCAATGAAATAGTACTGCAGTACAATCCTTATTTATTTCTATAATTCATATAACCAGTACATCATTGATACAACACTCAAATGAAATAATTCTTTAATAACATCATAAGAACACTAGTTATTACTCTTCATTTGTGGTAGTATCATAACTTTATTATTATCCAATAGCATCATTTGGAGCATTATATGATGATTTGGACATTGATTCACGTAGTGTCCCAACTCCTTACATATGAAGCATTGTACATTTGAAACCTTTTTCTTACCCTTAAAATCATGAGCTTGGTGTCCTTTTTCTCCAAACTTATAAAAAACTCTCATTCCCTTCAACCATTTACCATGGTGATTCTTTCCACAGTTATCACATATGGAAAAATCCTCCTATCCCCTCTTCCCTTTATCCATCTTTCTCTATACCATCCATTTCTTCTCTTTCTTCCCTTCGAAGCCATAGGACTCATAGAATTCTTTAGTTATCTTATTAACACATGATATTATTTCTTCATACGATTAAAATACATGGGATACTATTTTCCTTCTAAATGATGGCTTAATACCATGAAAGATTTGATCCTTATTATTCTTTGGATCATACGTACTGTTGGAGTTCTCATTCATTCTACTGGGATCCATTTCTAAACAATGACATACACTAGGTTAGTTTATGAATCTCAATGCATAATTCCAAACTTGTAAAATACCTAACGTAAATTGAAAATATTATGCATATAATCTATAATCATAAAAAAAATGTTTTCTTTGAGGAATTATTTACTCCTAAATCTATCATAATGGCTTGTAAACAAAATGTAAATTATCCTAAGCATATCCCCTGGAAGTGTCGTAACCAAGCATGCAGTAAGGCCCATTGTCGTGTACCATGATACCCCAGGTCAAGCCCAAAACTTCTTGTTGGAGTTTTCACTCCTAGGTACATCTGTGCCAGAGCCGCCTCTACCTGCTCATATCCAGACAGGGATGTATTTCTTGGAAAATACAAATAATCTCTACATTACCAAAATTCTAGTATGTTCTTCTATACTAATTCTCAAATTCTATCTTAGGGAAATCTTATCTAATCAGAGTTTTTCTAAATATAGTTTCCAAGGTTTGTACTAAACTTCCTCTCATTCCAACTGTAAAGCCCCAACACTAGAAGCCTAGAGTCGGTGCATTATTTTAATACATTGGCATGGTTATAAGGAATCAAGTCCTGAAAGACTGATTAGTTTAGTAGTCTTGGAAAATAGATTACATACATGAACATTACATTACACATTAGAAAATAAAACACAACATAAATGATCCTTTGAGAATGCGATTAACCCCTAGATTAACCCTACATATAAATCATAATACACTTCTTGGAATCCTTGGAAATAAAACATAAGAAAGGGGTGAGATCAAACACTCAGTAAGGATAAAAATATAACCGAAACTTTCAAAAATAAGCATAAAAATTTAAGGCAATGTATAAAACTAAAACGAAATCCTTTTAAACTTAAACTTCATCATAATATGGAAAATATAAATCAAATAATTCCATTTACGTATTCACATGGATATTCTACTAGTCGAATAATCACATGTAATATCAATAGCTAATTTCATAATGATGGAATGCATAATGTTAGACATCATAACCACATAGTCAAGGCCTCTTGCCAAGACTAGAAATAATATTTTTTTCAAGGCCTTGTGACAAGACACTAGTTTGTCTCATGATACTTACCGATGCCTCGAGGAGCTATAGAGGGCTCCACCTGTCACTTGCTAAGTCCAATGCATTCCTTATATGAAAAGGTTGAAACATAACATAAACATTCGTATTAAAACTAGCATATGAAATGTTAATAATTTTACCATAAACCATGAATGGTATAAAAATAACACATCCACAGTCAAACATATCTGTTTTCGACACTTTCGTCGGGGCGCACGTGTCTGTCTCATTCGGGGACGAGAGACGCGGCTTTTTGGTTGCTCTGCATTCCCGCTTTCCAAAGGTGGGTGGGATCTGCTCCTTATTCAGGGATGTCTGCTCCTTGATCGAAATGGGATGATGAGATGTTGGTTATTACTTCTGTGGATTCCTCCTCGGAGCTCTTCAGCTAGTCCGAGTCTCCCTCATAGACTTAAGATGTTGTTTGTGAAACTCTTCCCGGTTCCATATCTTCATGGGCACCAGTTAATTACGTTGCTTCTGTCAGGACATTCCAAGGGGTCTGGTTAGGGAAGCAACCTTTGGTTAGGGGATTAGTCACATGGGGCATCAATGGTGTCTCTGGACACTGTGGAATTGGTGTGTCTATCTTCTGTCCCTTATTATAGGGATTCTCGAGGGCGCAGAAGCCCGAGGAATCCCACATCGAACGCAAGGAATCGTATGACATGGTCATGTATATGAGGTTTTCATCAGATTCCTATGTTTAACACATGGTATGCCACATGTTTAATATTCAGTGGAGATGGATCGAGTTGATCTGAACACTGACTGGAGAGGATCAGACGGAAGAACCCCCTAGAGGGAACACTGATATTGGGGCCATCACATGGGCGGACTCCCGAATGATGTTAGACGGAACAGGGAATGGAATGCCAGGATCCCACCGGGATGTGGCGGCCCAGGTAAGGATAAGGATGGATGATGGAGCGGTTTATGGGGATGGTGAATGGGATGACACCATCATGAGGATGACTATGGTTTTGGGCTTGAGCCTCGAAGAGACTTCCTACGTACCTCACCTTGGCAAGGATCAAAGACCACATTTTTCAGGTGGCGAATACAGTTTATCGTCATGCGGGATGGGGGTGAATTGACGTGAAGGGGGTCAAAACAACCAGGTGGTGGTGGTCTTGAACCTCAGGGAGACTTCCTACGTACCATTCCTTGACAAGGATCAAAGTCTTCATAGTTCGGGATAGGGCATCAGTGAACCGACGTGAAGGTGGACCTAAGGTCTGATGGTTGTTAGGTTTGAACCTCATGGAGGTTTCCTACGTACCACGCCTTAACATAGATCAAAGAACCCATAGTTCGGGTATGGATATGGGGATTATACTCTAGGCTGCCCAAGGTGTTGGTGAACTGACGTGGAGGAGTACCAAGGGTCCAATAGATGGTGGGCTTGAACCTCATGGAGGCTTCCTATGTACCATGTCTTTATATGGATCAAAGTCCACATAGTTTGAGATGGATGTGGGGCTTACACTCTAGGCTACCCAAGGTGCCGGTGAACCGACGTGGAAGAGGAAATGGGGTCCAATATGTGGAGGGCTTGAACATCATGGAGGCTTCCTATGTACCATACCTTGACATGGATCAAAGTCCACATAGTTCAGATGTGAATATAGTTTAACATCATGCGGGACGGAGTCAGACCGAAGTGAAGGGGGTCGGAATGACCGGGTGGTGGTGGGATTGAACCTTAGGGAGGCTTCCTACATACCATGCCTTGACATGGATCAAAGTCCTCATAGTTTGGGTGTGGAATACAGTTTAACATCATGCGGGATGAAGAGGGTGTCATCGTCGATGCTTACTTTAAGCCCACATGAGTCATGCTCAGTGTGAGAAACAAGAGGCAACAAAGTCCTGACAACCACGTCTAAAAAGAGGCGTCTGTGAGAAGTGGAGTGGGGATTACACGTGGAGCGGCCCAAGGAGAGAAATATTGGGAATTACTCTTAGATGCAGGCCCGATGGCGACAAAGCACAGCGGGATAGGGACTTGGGACAGAAGAAAAGAGAATCACCATTCCCTACCACGCCCTTCACTAGCCCTGGGAACCGAAGATGAAAGGAGGAGCAGGGATGATTCCTCATACAAGAAAACTAGGGGGTTACAGTGCGATGGATTCCCTTTCCCCACGGACAAATGCCACTCTGATAAGGAGGATATCATCCCCTGTGAGGGGTGACCCCACCCCCGTGGAGATGAGTGGGTGTGGATAATGTCCAATGTGGGGGGACCCTGCATGCGAGGCATGGGGCCAGGTCATAGTTTAACTACATGTGCTGAGGACGATGGTTCTTGGTATTTTAACGTCCTGCAGCTCGGACGATGTGGGTTTTCTTTACACCCCTAAAAATTACATATCTGGTACTCTCTTCTCATTGTGGAATGGAAGTCATCGGCAACGTCGTGGTGAGGGGGTGTCATGGAGCGAACCATCGAGGGGCCCATGTTAGTGTGGCTATGCAAAGAAGAAATATCCATTAGCGTGCCTATATGAAGAAGCATGAGGCGAAGCAACGCAACATGCAGTATCATCTTGGTGACTTTGAAGTCACATTTTTCATACCTGGAGGGTCGCACGGGAAAAGGAATTGCAAAGCAGAGGGGTTCAGAGGCAGGTGCCTTGTGAAGCTCTATTGCTCTGCGTGGTGGAGGGCACTTGCGAAGGGGTGTTCTTATCAAAGTGGGGTGCCTTAGCCTAAGAATATAAAAAAGGTGCATATGGGAGGTTCCTCGAAAAGTGTAAAGGCATTCGCAGAGCACAACCTCATGGAGAAAAGCCGCCTCACGAAGCAAGGTGTCGGGAAGCAATGTTCTTATTGAGGTATAGTGTCCCTACCTTAGCATGTAGATCATGTGTACATGAAGGGTGTTTTGTGAAGCATAAACACTCCACGATGACCCAGGTCCCCTTGGGGATCCCCTTCCTTTACGAAGGACCTTAGGATTTGTGAAAGGCATCCCTATCGGAGGAGGGGATCAAAAAAAAGACAAGGGGGAGGCACTTCACGGAGCATAAGTACCTCGCACAGCTCATGGTTTGTCGAGCAAAAGGATGCTTCGTGATTCGGGAGTTGGGATGTTGAAAGTTCCGATTGTCTGTCCATTGAGCTCAGGGGGATCCTGGTATTTATAGGCAAGAGGTGCCATGAAGCGGAGCTCACATGGTGCAAAGTGGGACTTGGTTACTTCGTGGTGGCTCATGAAAATCAAATGTTATCACAGAGAATCCCACCTCCTTGCTTCGTGGCCGGCTCACGAACATCAAATACAGTCGCGGAGCATCCCGCCTCCTTGATTCGCGATGGGATCGCGAATGTCAAATGTGTTTGCAGAGCGGCCCACATTCTTTCTTCGCAGTGGGCTCGCGAACATCAAATGCATTTACGAAGAGTCCCACCTCCTTGCTTCACGGTGGGCTTGCGAACATCAAATTCCTTAATGGAGCGGCCCTCCTCCTTACTCTGTAGCATTCATGGTTCTGGGGGGACTCCATGAAGTGGCTTCACGAGGCAGTGAATGGGTCCTTCTTTGGGCTTCTTCTCTGTCACAAATTTTGGTGCCAACAAATTCCCCCCCCCCCTCAGACTTAGAGCCGCAAAGAGATCAAGGGTCGAAGTCTGAGGGTAATTACCAAAATCTTCAGTCTTTCACGATGCTGGCTCGCGAAAAAGGCTCACAAGGTGGATAGGGGATGCGCGGGCCGAGGGTGCTGCAAATCTTGGTGCGACCTGGATGCACCACGAAGCTTCAAAGGCCTTCGCCTATAAATAGGGGGCCTACCGTCACTTTTTTTCTTTCCCTTCTCCACATATTTGTCCTTTTGTGCTCTCGATTTGTGAAGATCCGCATACTTTGTATAAGGCCCCAACCTTAAACCTTACTTAAATTTGAATTAAATGAATAATTCACATTGAGGATCTTTTCAGGTTTAGAGTTTTAGAGAATTAGAACATAACTATTACATCTTAAAAGATTACAAAGTAGACACTTCTACTAAGTCTCCATAAAATAAAAACTCTTAAAAAGAAAGATGTCTAGATTCCATGTTTTAGATAGCATGACATTCCCTTGATCCCATCCTTGACCTTATTCCACTTTAAGTCCTGTGAAAACGTTTCGAAAAACTTGGGGTGAGAATAAAAATCTCAGTAAGGGATACAAAGAGAATGAAAACTGTTAGTTTTTCAAACATCAAATAAACCATGTATACTCTATCAAAGTAATACCTTCACCTTCATGAAGTAGTAAAAACTCTTCACTGAATAAAGTATCATGACTTACCTTTTTGTAACCAAAGTATTTCCATAAAACTCATATAAAGAACACATAACATATATATAAAGGTAACTTGGGACATAAACATACTTAAGTGGAATAACCATACGGTCTACTTCCACACATATCACTTAATGGAATAGCCATACGGCCAATTTCCATACATACTTAATGGAATAGCCATACAGCTGACTTCCATACCCAATGCATTGGAGGTTATAACGTAACCACCCGTCCTGGTATTCACGGCACCACCCGTCATATGGTTTATAACGTAACCACCCGTTAAAATGTCCAAGTACCAGTATAAAATCATAAAACATAAAACCAATATAAAGGAATGATAACATTTCCACATTTCAATCACAATATATCATAAATATATTAACATAATAGAATCCTTTTTCAAAACCATTTTCAATACCAAAATACATAAAAGAGTATATGGTATTTATTTTATTCTAAAAACATTACGGCTTGTTGAGAAAGCCAAAGACCAAATAATACTCGCGGCGGCGGAAAAGGTCGTTGTCGCCGCGTACGTTAAAAGAAACATTCCTTTTTGTTGTTTTGTAAAACGCTTCGTAGAAAAAGATTCCTTTTGTATAAAAGTAAAAGTCAAAGGGGTTTATACACCGTATAAAATAAAGTTGTGTATAAAACGAAATATGCCTCAATGAAAGGAGATTGAGACGAAGTCCCTTACCTTGGGTCCAACTTGACTCGATCGTTCTTTAACGTCCTGAATAATAAACTTGAGTTAATTTATACTTGATTAAGAACATTTTTAAACTTCATTATTCTTTTTATACCATGTTATGAACATCATGTAATCATTTAAGTTAATAATGTTCATTTTGTCGGTATTTGGTTCTTAAGTCAAAAATAGACTTCTTACACTTACATGTTGTTAATTTGGTCATAGGTTCATTATATCCAGAATGATATTAATGATTTGGATAACATATATATCATATATATTCATCATATACATGTATTTATAATATTACATCACATTTAGAGGTAAGAAATGAAATGCACTGTTCATGGAGACGGTAAGTCGTACGTACGCATGAACGCTACTTTCATTTCTTTGTCATATTAATGGAATTAAAACTAAATGGGAGTTATGTATATTTTAATTCCAGAATTATATTCATCATTTAGATATATCATTAATTATATATATCCATTATATACATGTACTTTTAATAGTACATTACATTTGGGGATAAGAAATGAAATGCACCGTCCATGGAGACGGTAAGCCGTACGTACGCATGAACGCTACTTTCATTTCTATGTCATAATTTAATGGAAAGAAATAATAATGATATAGAGGTATATTATAATTCCAGTATAACATCATATATAATAACTTTAAATCCATCCTTTACATGTCCTACATATGGCATTAACGAATCACATCACTTTGAGGGGGCGGTAGTCCGCACTTCCTTAAATGAAGATATCGTGTTTACCCATAATTGAAACCATAAAGGTATGCCAAAAATGAAAAATACAGAAGCTTAAAGAAAACATAAACATATTATATATCATATATAAAAGTAGTGACATCATAATGGCCACCCTTGAAGGTGTTAAATGAGTATTGAACAATCATCGTTTCGGGAGGCAGAATTTCGCCATCCATGGAAACCGTATGTTCATTAACCATTTGATGTAGTTGTGTGAGAGTGTAGCTCAAATAAATATTATAACAACATCCTAGTATATTGAAGATACTGTTGTTGTTACAAAAGAAGTAAATAAAAAGAGTTTAGAGGGTTGGAGAAGCAAAATAAAACAAATGAACAAGAGAGAATGCATTACCTTTAAACGTGTAACTCCCTTTTGATTTGAGCCTAAAGGCTTCCTTTGAAAGGCTTCTGTCCAAAGGGAATCCTCTAGGATGAGGAGAGGGATGTGGAGAGAGTAATTGGGCAGGGGTTGGCCGAGCCAAAGGCTTGAGAAGTGTGTGAAATGGGGTAGAGGTGGGGGCCTTTTATAAGAGGAGAGGAGGGCACTTTTGGAAAGTAAAGAAATATTACTTTATTTGAAAATGTGTTTCGGTTTTAAAAGGTCCCACATTGATATAATTCGTGGATAAGGTGATAAGGCTTAGAACTCCACTCATCCAATTGGTTTTG
The DNA here is from genome assembly GCA_963277665.1 of Viscum album. Classification (NCBI taxonomy): domain Eukaryota; kingdom Viridiplantae; phylum Streptophyta; class Magnoliopsida; order Santalales; family Viscaceae; genus Viscum; species Viscum album. The sequence continues at coordinate 371,885,784 of OY728146.1, forward strand.
GACATGTGTAGTTCATAGATTTTACATTATCTTACCATTTTATTTAAATCGTCAAATAATGATGTCATCGCTGCATCATTATTATCTCATAAATAATTTAATTTATTTAATGTCTAAAAATCATAAAAAAATACTATGATGTAGGAAATCTTTTTAGATTTCCAATGACTATTTATAATCAAAAATCTGATCTTTATAACCCCATGTAAAAATTGTTTTCGTAAAACATCTCTTGTTTGTGTCATTTTTACTTTAACATTTAATAAAAAGTTATTTATGTCATTTCCAAACCAAAGTGTCTCCATGAGGTCCCCAAGTTGACCCATGGCTTTTCTTGGTCGGCCATGATACAACCAATAAGGTTGGGACATGTGTCTAGGTCATTTCCTATTATTAAAGCATCATTTATACCTTAAACTACCCTAATTACCACTAATCGCGATTAAAAACTTAATAAGTTACTATTCACCAAAAAATTATTTTAATCTCATTGAACCACATTTTACTTCTTAATGAAAACCATGTATGTCGGATTTTCAAATTTCAATACACATTAGTGGTAAACTTTCATTTAACTGAAAAATCAGTTTGCTTGATTACCACTTAGTGGTTTCACTATTCATCAAAAATTGAAGTTTTTCAGAAAATTACCAAAAATTCACCCTAAGCTATATTTGATATTCCGAATTCAAAAATGAAGTCCATTTTACAAAATTCAAAACATACAATTCAAATTACTTAATTTAATAATTAATTCCCGATGTCATGACAAATAGCGTGTTTTTGTGAAACAATAAGTATCAAAAGATTGACACCAGTTTAAGTCCAATTTCAAAGTGAAATTGATTCCAATGAAAACCATTGGATTAACTAGTAAAAATATTTTCTAATTTCACTTTAAAACCAATTAAAATAATAGTCTAATCATATAAATAATTTAGATTAAAAAGAGGTTTTGAATTAAAATACAACATTTTACACTATTCATAAAAAAGAACTTTATCAGAAAGGTACCAAAAATTTACACAAAGTAAATTTTGATGTCCCGATTCTTAATAAGAGTTTTATTTGGTCCAAAATAAAGTATAAGAGTGATCAAAACTATATTTAATGACGGTTCACCATTAAAAGGTGATAAGTGAACCTTTAGTGAAAATTAGAGTATATATGCATAAAATTGAACTCTTTCTGTATTTTAAGACTTTATCTTTTATTGGGTAAATGTAAAAAAATTTAAAAAACATATATAATCATATTTTAGTTATTTCTATCCATTCCCACCAGTACAACGGCTACTCGTTAACTAACATTTAAAATAATATTATTTTATTATTAGAGTGCAACGTAAGATTCCCAAGAAACTCGTTGTTGCGTGTTGGGTATGCCATCGATCATAGCGTCCCCTTTAAATTTATATTAATATTTTATTCACAAATATGGATAAATATGAAAATTTCATATTCATTATTTACCTGGGGTGTTACATCCTTCCCCCCTTTTGGGAATTGCGTCCTCGCAATTTTAAAATTGCGCTTGGAAACATCCTTGAATGTCCCACATCGGAACAAGAGTCGGTAAAACAATCACTTTAAAATATAGAAAGATAAGCACAGAGGTCACCCGAGTTAACCCATACTAGGATTCCATATATGAAAATATGGACATGGAGGAAAAAACAAAGGGTCATGTTCTGATGGAGAGTGATAGAAAACATGTTTAGGAGAAAGTTAACCACAAGAAAATCACAAACTTGTGATGGGTTAAACGGTATTTGATTCCCTAGTAGTAAAAGTTAATAGATACCATTTTTCTTTTAAGTTACTTTTCATTGTGGAATTTATTTTTTGATCTTAAGGAAACATACTTGTCATGATGACTTTCAACTCTTTCTAGGTTTCTTACACAAACTCATAATAGCATACCTTGATCATGGCGTCCACTCGGTTTCATCGTCATCTTGTTCACGTAGGTAGAAGTCCCATGCATTACAACAATGATTTAGAGATCCTTCAAAATCATTTGCTTCCTTCATCCAAATACACCTCGCACAACATGGGTCATATGGGTGTTCACAGAAAAATAGTTTTGGAAAATAATCATGTAGGACATATAATTCCAAAACATCTGATAAAACATGATTTCTAAAAAATATTCGGACCGAAATTGAGTTGAAACTTTCTATCATTGGTCCTTTTAAAATACCATAAGTATGTGATGTGAGACTATATTTTAAAAGCAAATATAAATAGGTTGCGCAAGGGTCTCCTTCCTCAGCACCATTTTTAAAATCATAATATGCTTCAAATTCTTGTGATAAGGTAAAATATTTGAAAATACCTTGATAATATTTACCTCTCTTAAAAACATGAGAATATTGTGAAAATAGTATTTTTCTAAAAACAACCCATGATCCACGATGATAACGAGGTATAGCGGAGGTGTTTGATATCTCAAACAAATGCTTGCAAGTGAGTTGTATGCTAGAAAAAGTTTCACAATCATCTGAAGATGACTTTGCAATAATTATTGCAAGCATGTCATCAGGAAGAGATAGGAATGTCGTTTGGGATACTCCTCCTTCCATTTGTAACCGACTTTACTTGACATGAAAAAAAAAGTTATAAAACAAGGATTTAACTGAAATAATAGTTATAGGGACTAATCATGTGCCTCACAAAAACTCCTAATCCCTAAAGTTGTCTAAACCGACCTCTGATACCAACTATAAGGCCCCAGCCTTAAACCTTACTTAAATTTGAATTAAATGAATAATTCACATTGAGGATCTTTTCAGGTTTATAGTTTTAGAGAATTAGAACATAACTATTACATCTTAAAAGATTACAAAGTAGACACTTCTACTAAGTCTCCATAAAATAAAATCTCTTAAAAAGAAAGATGTCTAGATTCCATGTTTTAGATAGCATGACATTCCCTTGATCCCATCCTTGACCTTATTCCACTTTAAGTCCTGTGAAAACATTTCGAAAAACTTGGGGTGAGCATAAAAAGCTCAGTAAGGGATACAAAGAGAATGAAAACTGTTAGTTTTTCAAACATCAAATAAACCATGTATACTCTATCAAAGTAATACCTTCACCTTCATGAAGTAGTAAAAACTCTTCACTGAATAAAGTATCATGAATTACCTTATTGTAACCAAAGTATTACCATAAAACTCATATAAAGAACACATAACATATATATAAAGGTAACTTGGGACATAAACATACTTAAGTGGAATAACCATACGGTCGACTTCCACACATATCACTTAATGGAATAGCCATACGGCCAATTTCCATACATACTTAATGGAATAGCCATACAACTGACTTCCATACCCAATGCATTGGAGGTTATAACGTAACCACCCGTCCTGGTATTCACGGCACCACCCGTCATATGGTTTATAACGTAACCACCCATTAAAATGTCCAAGTACCAGTATAAAATCATAAAACATAAAACCAATATAAAGGAATGATAACATTTCCACATTTCAATCACAATATATCATAAATATATTGACATAATAGAATCCTTTTTCAAAACCATTTTCAATACCAAAATACATAAAATAGTATATGGTATTTATTTTATTCTAAAAACATTACGGCTTGTTGAGAAAGCCAAAGACCAAATAATACTCGCGGCGGCGGAAAAGGTCGTTGTCGCCGCGTACGTTAAAAGAAACATTCTTTTTTGTCGTTTTGTAAAACGCTTCGTAGAAAAAGATTCCTTTTTTATAAAAGTAAAAGTCAAAGGGGTTTATACACCGTATAAAATAAAGTTGTGTATAAAACGAAATATGCCTCAATGAAAGGAGATTGAGACAAAGTCCCTTACCTTGGGTCCGACTTGACTCGATCGTTCTTTAACGTCCTGAATAATAAACTTGAGTTAATTTATACTTGATTAAGAACCTTTTTAAACTTCATTATTCTTTTTATACCATGTTATGAACATCATGTAATCATTTAAGTTAATAATGTTCATTTTGTCGGTATTTGGTTCTTAAGTCAAAAATAGACTTCTTACACTTACATGTTGTTAATTTGGTCATAGGTTTGTTATATCCAGAATGATATTAATGATTTGGATAACATATATATCATATATATTCATCATATACATGTATTTATAATATTACATCACATTTAGAGGTAAGAAATGAAATGCACCGTTCATGGAGACGGTAAGCCGTACGTACGCATGAACGCTACTTTCATTTCTTTGTCATATTAATGGAATTAAAACTAAATGGGAGGTATGTATATTTTAATTCCAGAATTATATTCATCATTTAGATATATCATTAATTATATATATCCATTATATACATGTACTTTTAATAGTACATTACATTTGGGGATAAGAAATGAAATGCACCGTCCATGGAGACGGTAAGCCGTACGTACGCATGAACGCTACTTTCATTTCTATGTCATACTTTAATGGAAAGAAATAATAATGATATAGAGGTATATTATAATTCCAGTATAACATCATATATAATAACTTTAAATCCATCCTTTACATGTCCCACATATGGCATTAACTAATCACATCACTTTGAGGGGGCGGTAGTCCGCACTTCCTTAAATGAAGATATCGTGTTTACCCATAATGGAAACCATAAAGGTATGCCAAAAATGAAAAATACAGAAGCTTAAAGAAAACATAAACATATTATATATCATATATAAAAGTAGTGACATCATAATGGCCACCCTTGAAGGTGTTAAATGAGTATTGAACAATCATCGTTTCGGGAGGCAGAATTTCGCCATCCACGGAAACCGTATGTTCTTTAACCATTTGATGTAGTTGTGTGAGAGTGTAGCTCAAATAAATATTATAACAACATCCTAGTATATTTAAGATACTGGTGTTGTTACAAAAGAAGTAAATAAAAAGAGTTTAGAGGGTTGGAGAAGCAAAATAAAACAAATGAACAAGAGAGAATGAATTACCTTTAAACGTGTAACTCCCTTTTGATTTGAGCCTAAAGGCTTCCTTTGAAATGATTCTGCCCAAAGGGAATCCTCTAGGATGAGGAGAGGGATGTGGAGAGAGTAATTGGGCAGGGGTTGGCCGAGCCAAAGGCTTGAGAAGTGTGTGAAATGGGGTAGAGGTGGGGGCCTTTTATAAGAGGAGAGGAGGGGCACTTTTGGAAAGTAAAGAAATATTACTTTATTTGAAAATGTGTTTCGGTTTTAAAAGGTCCCACATTGATATAATTCGTGGATAAGGTGATAAGGCTTCTAAATCCACTCATCCAATTGGTTTTTTACATGTGTAGTTCATAGATTTTACATTATCTTACCATTTTATTTAAATCGTCAAATAATGATGTCATCGCTGCATCATTATTATGTCATAAATTATTTAATTTATTTAATGTCTAAAAATCATAAAAAAATACTATGATGTAGGAAATGTTTTTAGCTTTCCAATGACTATTTATAATCAAAAATCTGATCTTTATAACCCCATGTAAAAATTGTTTTCGTAAAACATCTCTTGTTTGTGTCATTTTTACTTTAACATTTAATAAAAAGTTATTTATGTCATTTCCAAACCAAAGTGTCTCCATGGGGTCCCCAAGTTGACCCATGGCTTGTCTTGGTCGTCCATGACACAACCAATAAGGTTGGGACATGTGTCTAGGTCATTTCCTATTATTAAAGCATCATTTATACCTTAAACTACCCTAATTACCAGTAATCGCGATTAAAAACTTAATAAGTTACTATTCACCAAAAAATTATTTTAATCTCATTGAACCACATTTTACTTCTTAATGACAACCATGTATGTCGGATTTTCAAAATTCAATACACATTAGTGGTAAACTTTCATTTAACTGAAAAATCAGTTTGCTTGATTACCACTTAGTGGTTTCACTATTCATCAAAAATTGAAGTTTTTCAGAAAATTACCAAAAATTCACTCTAAGCTATATTTGATATTCCGAATTCAAAAATGAAGTACATTTTACAAAATTCAAAACATACAAGTCAAATTACTTAATTTAATAATTAATTCCCGCTGTCATGACAAATAGCGTGTTTTTGTGAAACAATAAGTATCAAAAGATTGACACCAGTTTAAGTCCAATTTCAAAGTGAAATTGATTCCAATGACCACCATTGGATTAACTGGTAAAAATATTTTCTAATTTCACTTTAAAACCAATTAAAATAATAGTCTAATCATATAAATAATTTAGATTAAAAAGAGGTTTTGAATTAAAATACAACATTTTACACTATTCATAAAAAAAGAACTTTATCAGAAAGGTACCAAAAATTTACACAAAGTAAATTTTGATGTCCCGATTCTTAATAAGAGTTTTATTTGGTCCAAAATAAAGTATAAGAGTGATCAAAACTATATTTAATGACGGTTCACCATTAAAAGGTGATAAGTGAACCTTTAGTGAAAATTAGAGTATATATGCATAAAATTGAACTCTTTCCGTATTTTAAGCCTTTATCTTTTATTGGGTAAATGTAAAAACATTTAAAAAACATATATAATCATATTTTAGTTATTTCTATCCATTCCCGCCAGTACAAAGGCTACTTGTTAACTAACATTTAAAATAATATTATTTTATTATTAGAGTGCAACGTAAGATTCCCAAGAAACTCGTTGTTGCGTGTTGGGTACGCCATCGAGCATAGCGTCCCCTTTAAGGTCATATAAATATTTTATTCACAAATATGGATAAATATGAAAATGTCATATTCATTATTTACCTGGGGTGTTACACTCTGTGAGTGTTCTCTGCAAATTGAGTCTTCACGGTGCACAGCGAGTCCACAACACCGCGTTTGCACTCTGCGATCCGGAGCTTGAATGCCTAGGTAGTGCTCTGTGAACAGTCTTCACGAATAGTCTTCTTGATCATGCTCTGTGGATAAACATCGCAAACCATCCAGTAAATCATCCAAGTTCCAGACCTTAATGGCCCACCAAGAAGCTGCCCAAGTGGTGCTTGCATATGCCGCCCGAAGGGATGAGATGGCGAATAGTCTGGGGCTAGGAGAGTTAGTCTGTAGCCACTCGGACCGTATTTCGTTGGTGGAGCTGCTATCAGAGATCCAAATGAACTACTAGATGTGTAGGAGGTTTCCCTTGTATGGATTCGGGCTGAGGGATGACGTCTTTATCCCTGAAGAAAGTAGGGACGAGCCAGCTTACTGGTCTAGGAGCATGTTGTGTCAGCACCGATGGTTCAGGGTGGAAAATAGTCATTCCCGGAAGGACTTTACGCCCATCATTTCTAACTGCTTATACAACCATCTGAACAACTTCGATGGGAAGGCATTACAGTTCAAGATGTCTCCTCCTCTGTACTGAACTATCCTCAAGGAGGCGCTGGGGAACCCGAAGAAGGGGTGGTATGAGGAATGGGATCTGTGTCAGGGTGGAAACTTCACGGATGATTGGGCCTGGGCATATTGGTTAGGCACCTCGTGTGAGGAGTTCGGAGTAGAGCTGAGAAGAGTGGGCTTGTATGAGGCAGCTTGGGCTTCCTAGTTCCCCATCTTCTAGCTGAAGTAGCTAATGTCGGAGTTGTTGAGCCAGTGGACATCAGGGACCAATACCTTCCACCTGCATCATGGGGAGGTCGGCATTAGCTTATGGGACATGCATCAGATCTTGGGGTTCCCAATACTGGGGGCGATGTATGACTAATTCCTCCCGTCTATGGGTGCGTGGGAGGATCCAGAGCAGATGTCACGTCTGGCGACGGAATTGATGAAGCTTGTGCTCGGGGAGGATAAGGAGTCGGTGACGGATGTCCACTTCAAGAATTGGTTCAAGAAGTTTCTGAACTTCCCATAGACCTTCAATTCCCAGCGAGACCTCTAACTTTCTCAAAGGGGGCCTGGAGTAAGGAACACTTGTACTGGTAGCTATTGGAGAATATCTAGTAGAAGTCCTGGGGGTTTAGTGTCAGCACTGAACAACAGCCAATAGTCAGGCTGGCGTCATTCATCACAGCTCACATCTGTGGTTGGATCCTACCAGTGAGAGATACCAACATGGGATTGTGACCAAGTACTTTCATCATGGAGTCCACATTGGTGACATGAGGGTGGGTCAACCTAGGGATCCTGATGCTCGCCAAGTTGTATAAGATGTTGTGGCACATCAGTGAGGGGAAGAGTCCATGGAGGTTATGCGGGCCGTTCCATCTCTTGTACGGGTGGATGGCAGTGCACATCAGGGGGATCTATGAGTATCCAAACCACATCCCACCTCCAGGGTCAAAATTCCACCCCTCTATTCTCAATGTCGTGAGGAGATTTACGACCAAGATGACCACACCATCGGTTCTGAACCGGGTGTGTAAGGTGGAGGAATTCAATTTCCACCAGTTTTTCTTGCTAACGGGGGAATTAACTGATGACAGTTGGTGGATAGAAGAGCATCGAGTCTATCTCCTGGCCTTTCAAGGTGGAGTTTTGGTGGCTAGGGTGGACTGTGAGCGTCTCTTCGAGCCATACACCACACACCGGTTTGCATGGAAATTCTGGTGCCTACAGCGGCTGACCCCACAGGTCTACCTGGAGGTGCGTTACGAGGAGCACCTATGTGTGATGAGGAAGATGTGGATCATGTTCACACAAGAAGAGGGGAAGATGCAGAATGAACTACCTTTGCCGATCTTCGTCCTCAGGATGATAAAGGAATATGCCCAGAGCTGTGAGGTGGCCTACCCGGGGGAGATGTTGAAGCGGAAAACCACTCTAATCGGTGATGGTGAGCCTCCCTGACCTCGGGGTAGAGGCTGAAAGGAGAAAGTTAATCCCATAGTGGTGGGGCTGCTATAGTGGCGACGCCCGCACCATTTGAGGGGAACACAGTGGTGGCGGATCTGGCAGTGGCAGCGGAGCTGGTGGTCCTAGGAGAAGAGAGTCATCTGGAGGGGCGGCCACCGAGAGGATTCTGCAGAATTTCTACTCAGGCCTCGGGGAAACAGCTGCACCATATTGACATGTCGGAGAACACTATCTTCCTGGAGTCTTGGGATATCTGGGAAGTCAACCGGCAATTCCTCGGCCCATCTGAGTTATTGCAGCACCTTAACTGCCTTAGGATAAACTTGCCAGGGATTTACCCTATTATATCTGGTTTTGTAGTATCCCAAGCGGAGGTGAAGCAATACATAGCCGAGATGGAAGACTTTATCCACTCTCAGGGTTCCCTGCACCTGATGACAGACTGGGTCAGGGTACTGTTGGGTTGTACGGTCCCTCCAAAACTATCATCTACTGAATTGAGGGAGCAATTCCCTCTGCTAGAAGAATCAGATGAGTCCTCATAGGGAGAAGAGGCCGGTAGAGAGAGTCTTCCGGAGGAGGGTGAAGTCGAAGATCAGTCCTTGGATCTTGAAGATTTCACGGAGTCCCATGAGGTAAAATCCCAAGTTCTTTCTTTAGGGTCTACTCTTATGTTACTCTGGAATCCTTATCAGCATCTGCACTATGCTGGAGGACCTTGTGCATAGACCTCATTCCCGATCCTCAGTGGGTGCCGACACGGGACCTTCGAGATCCACGCCCGTGGCTGCATCGACTTTTGTGCCTGGCGGGGCTGGGACACTCGAGGCGGCTCCCTCGAAGTCTCCAGACCTACTAACCATATACGGGGGTCCACGTCTTGGGGTTCCAATGACATCATCCCGAGAGCGAGACTAGGGATTTGACCTCTGTAAGTCTCCTCTACCGAATTTACAACTGCCATCCCCTAACCACATTAACTAACATTCACGTATCCTTTTTTGGCGTGTACAGTCCTTCAATTATTCTGGTCCGCTACGGCAAAGTTGGTCAGGAATTCTAGGGGCGCCCTTCCCAGGGGCATGCCAATGGTCGTGGAGGTGGACATCCAGCCTGACCAAACTACAGTGCTCCGTATCCCTGGAGGGGACGACAGTGGGAACACACCTGAGGTTATTGAGGTGGGATCTGATGATGAGGATCAACCAGACAGTTCCGGCCTCTCCACGCATGATACAACACCAGATGTGGACCCATCTGAGGATTTCTTGGGGGCATTCCTTGCATACGAGCCTGCCAATCATGCCAACCAGGAAGAGACGGCCTCTGATGAGGAGGACAGCAAAATAGTCCACCACCGATCATGGAATCTGATAATGTGCTTCATCAATGACACCCCCCAAGCACTATGGTTGGATGATATTGACAAACTTTACTCACAATTATGCGAACTATGCGTTGGGGGAGTGGATTCCCAGCGCCCACATATGCTCATCTAAGATCTTATGGTGGAAAAGATTCAGGAGTATGACCATGGCCTTAGCATAGGTTACTAGTGAAGGAAGGTGGTGAACATCAAGAGGCTATGGGAGACCGAAAACGAGGTTGAATAGTTTTAGTCCTGGGAAGATGAGAATTACTCTTCTCTCGATGTGCAATCAGAGCTCATCTCATGGCTGAAAGCCCAGCTGGTGGAGGCTGAAGAGGGCATGAAGCAAGCCTCTAAGGAGATGACCGTTATCCGGACTGGTGTCGAGCAGGCTCAGGTCGCGGACGGTGAACTGTTCCCTCTCACTGTTGAGGAGAAGTGGGATGTAAACAAGCGGCAGCAACTCCTAGTTTCCACCAGCCGGAGGGTGGCGGAGCAGCAATGTTCCTTTGATGAGTTCAATCCGTCCATGGGGGGATTCAACCCCCGGGTACTTTAATGATTACAAACCCTTAAACTTACTTTCATTATTTTATTATTTGATGTTCTAGCATGCATGAGTTCCATTGTATACATTGGTTTATTGCATCCTTGTGATGTTCGCAGAGCGTCCATCAATTGTTCCCTAAGCTCACCAGGGCCTGGCCCAATGTGAGAAACAAGGGATGACCACCTAATCACCCCATCCAACTGTAGAAGTGCAAGCCAAGATTCAGGAATCCAGGGTTTGAACAACTGGTCTAGACTTCCAGGAGGAAATGGGAGAGACTTGACTGGATAATGAAGCTCTCAGAATAGTCGAATTATCGTTTTCCTAGTGTGCTCTTGTGCACAAACGGGGTAACGCCCGGGGAGCTGAAATCAATCTGAATAGTTGGGAATGGGAGGTGTGAATCATGATACCTAGGATTAAGAACATTGTGGGGGTTTCGTAATAATAAAGAATAACTGTTGACCGCATTCGAAACATAGTATTCTTATTGTATTATCCTAGAGTGGGGAGAGCAAACGAGGGCTGAATGCTGACCATATTCAAAACACGGGGCTTGACTCAAAATTTCATCTGTTGGTCTTCTAAAAATTTGGCCCAGGACAATAGGTGGGCCATAGGCTGAGGATCCATACTGTTAGGGGGTTCTTCCAGATGTGAAAGAGGATGCGGGTCCGAATAAGGGGCACGCAAAGCGTGGAATGTGGAGTGATGGTTTGTTCGAACAGAATCCAACACTCTTGAAATTATGCCACCATGGTGGAAGCACATTAGATGGGCACATTAGTCTGATCATGGATCATTCGTTCTTTTAGGCAGGACCTCTCTAGAGAGGGATTCGTCACTTCCCAATTTCATCTTGAGGCATCCCGAACTTGTTCAGGGAAAAATTTCAATTACATGGTTCCCCACAAGGGGTCAGGCCAGGGGCCGAAAATGAGGAGGAACAAGACTTATAATTCCTGGGGCTAGACCCTAGCAGAAATACCAAGGTGTCTCTAAGTATCCCATGAGGATGAGAAAAAAGACGTACATAGTTATGGAAGCACAGTTTAACATCATGCGGGGCGATGAGAAGCCTGGCTATGCCGGTGCACATCCTACCAAAACTACTAATCCCACATGATTCATGCTCGATGTGGGAAACCAGAAGTAATGGGGGACTTTCCTGACATAGGAAGAAACATGTTAGGGCGAAGGGACGCTCGGTGAATGTTGTCCCAATGTTGCTAACCCATCCATGTAGCGCACCTAGATGCACGAAGAGGTAAAGCCGAGTATGTTGGAATTCCACTTGAACATGAGGAAGTGGAAATGTGTGAATCATGATGCTTGAAATCTGGATCAAAATGCTATCGGTGTGACGATGGAGGATAACTATTGACCATGGTGGAAATGCAACATCCACATCGCGTTAGACTAGAATGGGGACATACAAATGAGGGTCGACTGTTGACCATGTTTGAAACATGAGACCTGTCGCAAATATCGTCCGAGATCTTTAGGGAAATTGGCCCAGGATGGTAGGTGAGACGATGCAGCATGGGACTAGACTGTTAGGGGGTCCCTTCAAATGTGGAAGAGTATGAGGATCCAAATAGCGAGATCATGAAGCTTGGACATGGAACGAGGGGAATGTCCCCGTGAAAATTCCACACTTCAGGCTCTTTGTCAAAACGCATTTGAATATGACAACAAGATGTATTAGATAGAGGGAGTAGAGTCCCTTCCAATAGGGAGATCTTATTTTAGGGTCATAGAACTCAAACCATGGATGGTATGAAATGTGGGAGACACATGGTGGGGTAATTAAGAAAACCCGATGTGAGTGGGAACCTGTGGCTCTAACCACCACGTGTTCCCTAGGAAGGTTTTAGGTTGAGGGACCGAAAACGAGAGTTAAGATGGGCCCGAGGTAAAGTGCCCAGGCGTTCTTATGTGCCCCATGAGGATGGGGATCAAGCTGCACATATTTCTTCAGGTGGAATGGTAAGGTACCAGTGCCAGGGATAAAAGGGGCGTGTGGGTATGGCTCTCACACCAAAAGAAGCGGTATTTGATAAATCTTGTTTGTTCTTTAAGGTGAGTGGTTTTTTTGTGAAGCGACAGGCCTATGGTAGTAATCCCTTGCATATCTACAAGAATCAATCCATAGAAGGCATTGCAAAATGGTATGTCATGTGACCAATACCAAACATGGTGTCCCCTTGAGTGAGGACATCTCGATGCAATGTCGTTTTTCATCATGCGGCTAGGATGATAATGTCATAGTTTAGGGTCATGTGATAGGACCAGGCAACATAGTTTAAAGTTGTATATCTTGGACATGAAGGAATTCACACGACGTGATACATCATACCCAACGTGAATGAGGACATAGTCCTACACCACACTGTACGCAATTCCGAGAAAGGAGCCTCAGGCCAAGGGGCCTACATAGAGGTAAGAGGGTGAGGAGCAGGAGAAACTAGCTCCCAATTGAGCTAGACCTAAAAATGAGATGTCTAGGTGTTCCTACATATCCCATAAGGATGGGAATCAAGTCACACGTAGTTCTAAATGAGATATTAGTTTATGGTCTTAGAGCTCGGACCATAGAAGAAAGAAAACCCTCCAAGTAAGTGCAGACCTCAACCCAATCCTTAAGCCCACGTGAGTCAAACTCAGTGTGAGAAATAAGGTAGGAAGATGTTTATTGCAATACTGGGAATGCACGCCAAAGGGAAATAGGTGCGGAGCCCCGAATGACGCCTTTATTACAGCTTTTGTCCGTCTAACGTGAGGATGAGCACTGAGGAATAGTATAAAGAGTTTCAAAGTTCTACTTGGACATCATGAGGTTGATAAGGACGTGAATCATGTACCCGAAATTTTGGGATTAATGGGATTGGTGTGGCGATGGAGGATAACTGTTAATCATGTTCGAAACATAGTATCCATATCGTGTTAGCCTGAAATGGGAACAAAAAATGAGCATCAACTGCTGACCATATTCGCAACCCGGTATTTGTATCAGATTGTTGTTCATGACCCTCGAGGACGTTGGCCCGAAATGGTAGGAGATCCATTAGGCCTAGTATCCATGCCACTTGAGGTCCCTTCGGGTGTGAATGGTGATGGAAGCCCTAATTAAGGGGAACAAAATTCCTAAAAAGTGGGTGGAAGCAAGTTCGAGCGGAGTTCGACATTCTAGGTACTAAACCAGAGTACCCTTAGGCACATTAGTGAACTGTCGAAGAGGGTCAATGAGGGTGTTCAACTTGAGAGTAACCGATTTGAAGGGATAAGTATAGAGTAAGGGGATATAGAACTCCCGGGAGGGAGAGGTACATGGCGTGGTCATTACAAGACCGACGTGAATGAGGACGTAATCCAATGTAATGCCATATACTCCCCTCCCTGGGGATGTGTAGGCCAAGGGGCCAAGGTGAAATGGAGATTTCTAGGAGATGGGGATGGACCCGAAGTCTAGACATATGGGTGGTCCTGCATATCCCATGAGGGTGGGAATCAAGACACACGTAGTTCTTGAACGCACAAAGGGGTAAGATACCCTAACGAGGGTGTGTACAGCATGGCGAGTAACCCGAAGTGAATGAGGACATAATCCCATCCCACACCGTACAACCCTAAATAGGAATTTGGGCTAGGGGACCGAAAAGGCCAAGGGGCCTGAGGCTAGGCCTCAGACAGGAAGGGCCCGACCAGTTTTCAGTTTAACATCTTGTAGTGGGGACGAATAGGAGAGTAAGATACCCCAAACAAGGGAGGTGTATGCATGGGGAATAAACCTATGTGAATGAAGACATGATCCTGCACCACACCATACAATCTGGGTAAGAACTTGGGTCGGGGCCCAAGAAGGCCAAGGGGCCTGAGGCCGGGCCTCGGTCCGGAAGGCCCGACCAGTTTGCAGTTTAACGTCTTGCAGTGAGGATGATGGAGAGGATAAGGGGTCTCATCCGGGGATGTGTACGGAATAATGAGAAACTCGACGTGAATGAAGACATAATCCCATACCACACCGTACAATACCATAAGAGAGAACCTGGGTCGGGGCCCGAAAATGCCAAGGGTCATACACCCTCTTGTATGGTTAACACCTCATCACAGATCCTAAGACCATGTGAGTAGTGCTCGGTGTGGGAAACAAGGAGCTGGTCTCAGCTCTCCCCATCATATGGGGGGCTAAAACCTGGCTTTTCCCGAAGGGAGTTCATCTCTTGGAGATACAATGGGGAATAATGAACCACTACACTCAATGTTCGGGACATCTTGGTGTGGTTCCAATTTCACAGGACATCCATTAACCATGTTCAAAACATAGCGTCCCTATAGTAACCTGAAATAGTAGCAACAAATAAGCATCGACCACTGACCATATTCTAAATGTAGGAATTGTATCGTCTTGTTGCTCAACATCCTCGAGGTTGTTGGCCTGAAGTGGTAAGAGTGCCCTTATCCTAGCATCTATACCATTCTGGGGCCCTTTTGGATGGGGAAGATGATGGAGTCCCAATCAAAGGAGTGGGTGAAGAATAGTTGTACCCATCTCTAAAAGAGGTGAACATCTCCAGGGATCGGGATGTACAGCCAAATCGAGGTTATCTCGATGTGAATTGGGGAAAAAGTTTGCACCCCTACCAAATGACTTTACCCAAGGGGAAGACTTTGGCGTTTGGGTTGGGCCAACAGACAAAATGTCCAGGCGTTTCTACATATCCCATAAGGATGGGAATCAAGCCATACGTAGTTCTTGAAGGTCAGGTAGTTTAATGTCATGTGGTGAGGATGTGGGAGGATAGAAGAATGAAGAGTGGGCGCATGGTGTGACCATTACAATCCTAGTATGATTGGGGATAAGGAAGCCTACACCATATCATGCAATGATCCTCCGAGAAAACTACACCCAGGGGGGGTAGTCAAAATGAAGAGTTTGGAGGTAGGGCTCAAGACGAGGCATATGAGAGTTCCTTCATATCCCATAAGTATAGGAATTAAACCATACATAGTTCTCAAGATGTGGTTTAACATCTTGCAGGACGATGCATAGTTTAAGGTCATGTACGACCGATCAGTTTAAGGTCATCCAGGACCAGTGTGCAGTTTAGGGTTATGTGGGACTGAACAGTTTAAGGTCATGAGGGACCAATCAAATTAAGGTCATGCAGGACCAGTGTGCAGTTTAGGGCCATGCGGGACCAAACAGTTTAAGGTCATGCAGGACCAGTATGCAGTTTAGGGCCATGCGGGATCAAACAGTTTAAGGTAATACGGGACCAGTTAGATTAAGGTCATGTCGGACCAGTGTGCAGTTTAGGGTCATGCGAGACCAAATAGTTTAAGGTCATGCGGGACCAGTCAGTTTAAGGTCATTCAGGACCAGTGGTCTCAAGCAGAGTATTGGTTGAGTAACTTGGCATTGGTGAGAGGAGTTATACTCTCACCATCCATGGTCACCAAGGAGTATGCTCTATTGGGGTAAACCTTGTGGACTATGTAAAGTCCTTCCCATTTGGGCTCCAACTCGGGTGGTTTCTTGCTTAGGATCATTGGTGCTCGGAGGGCCAATACCGAGTCACCTTGAAAAAAAGAGCAGAGGTGAACCTTCTTGTTGAAGGCTATTTCCATCTTATTCTAATTCTTTTACAGATTGTGCAGGGCACAGAGCCTATTCTCGTTAAGTGATTCCAATTCATCCAGACGAATTTTGACCACCTTATCTGGCGCCTACTAGTCATAGACCACGGTGCGTAACGAAGGTAGCTGGATCTTGATGGGCAAGACATCCTTATCTCCGTACACCAGGGAATATGGGGTCTCCTGGGTGGAATTACGAGTCATCGTCTAATAGGCCCAGAGGGTGGTGGGGAGCTTGTCCGGCTAACTCTTCTTGTTCTGACCAACCATTTCATGCAGAATGTTAGAGAGGGTTTTGTTAAACGCCTCAATCTGCCCATTTTCATTCCCGTGATAGCGGGAGGTATGGTTTGAACGAATGTTGTACTTGGAATACAATTTCTTCATCCCAGTTGCTCGGAAGTTGGTGTCATTATCGGTGAGGACGACATGAGGGACTCCAAACTATTGGATGATGTTAGAGCTCAAAAAGTCAACAATGGAACGGGCCTTGACCTCCTTGAGCAGAACTTCTTCTTCCCACTTGGAAAATAAATCCGTAGCGGTCATAATGAACCGGCATTGGCGAGCCTTTGCCGGTGGGTATGGTCCCACGACATCGAGTCCCCACAACGCAAATGGGAAAGATTACTTGGTGGAGTGGAGAGGTTTTTGAGGATGATGTAAGAAGTTAGCATGAACTTGGCACACATGAAATATCTTGGATAACTCGATACAATCATGGATCATAGAGGGCCAGATGTACCCCAGTCTCCAGATTTGATGGGATAGCTTCGGCCCCGCCTGGTGAGCCCCATAGGAACCGGCATGAACCCCGTGCATAACTTGATAAATCTCGGCTCCTTGGATGCAATGGAGGAGAACACCATCAAACCTGTGCTTGTAGAGGATATTCTCAAGATTTGGACCACTATGGAGGGTAAACTACTACGCGCGGTGTCGGGTTCGCTCGCACTCGGCTCGATTAGCCAGGAGGCAACCATTTTGGAGGTACTCGACAAAAGGGTCTCTCCAGTCAGGAGTTGCTTCAACCACTGCATCCAGAGAACCTGGGGGTCATGACGTGGAGGAACCGGTGGTAAGATGTCTTACGTGCAGTCCATCGTCATCCTCTAGGGTGACGAGGGAAATGACTCTCTAGTGTGCCATGTGTATAATTAGATCATCCTGCTCAGGTTTTTCAAGTGATGCAGCCAGGCCGGCTAGGGCATCAGCTCGATCATTCTGAGATCGAGGGACATGAGTAACTTCTATCCAGGATGGAAACCGGGTCATTAGATGGAGGGTGTGCTCCAACAATGGTACGAGCTCTGGATTTCAAACAGCATATCCACCATTAACTTGCTTGATGATTAGTTCAGAATCCCATTTCACATGAAAATGGGGCACATCGATCTTAAGAGACAGCTCGAGGCCAGTGATAAGAGCCTGATATACTGTCTCATTGTTGGTGCAGCCTTCTGACAACAGGAATGATTACAACAGAATGATTTGTGTCAAGGTAATAGAGACAATATCTAGACCCACTCTGTTGATCCTAGGATCATTGAGTCTCTTGTCGGTGGAGCTTTGGGAGGCACCATGAAAGTGCATCTGCCAACACGGGATGTCTTGATCGACTGAGATGATTGCCTCATCAGGAAAATCCATGTTCCGGGACTGGTCCATAGAGGTTGGATGGGCAGCAAGAAATTCTGCCAATGCCTATCCCTTGATATCCTTCTGGGGGACAAACCTGATGTTGAACTGCTGGAGGATCACCACCCACCATGCTAGACAGTCGGTCAACATGGGGCAGTTTAGAATATACTTCAATTGGTTTACATGAGAGAATAGTTTCACCTCATGGTGCTTTAGGTAATGTCGCAATTTCTGCACAACAAATACGAGTGCAAGGCAGCTCTTTTCGATGAGTGAGTATCTAGTCTCCATATCAAGAATCATACGGCTAAGGTAGTAGAGACTGTTTTATGTCCCCTCATTATTCTTCTAGGTGAGAAGGGCACCGAGAGATCGTTCCAAGGAAGTCACGTATAGGATTAGTGGCTTTCCAGAGATGGGTGACATCAAGACCGGAGGCTGGAGTAGGTACTGCTTAATTTCCTCGAACGTGGTCTGGCACACTTCATCCCATTCGTAGGTAGATCCTTTCTTCATTAGACAAGAAAAGGGTTTACTCATGCCAGATAGATTCGCAATGAATCGGTGTATGTAGGATAAGTGGCCTTGGAAACCTAGAAGCTCCCAAATATTTCATGGGGGAGGCATCTGGCTGATTTCCTTGATCTTATCTAGGTCAATCTTGATGCCTCGGTACCTGACATCAAAGCCAAGAAACTTCCCAGAGGTGACCTCGAAGGCACATTTCAGCGAGTTCATCTTTAGATGGAGAGAACAGAGGAAGCTGAACACTTTCTCAAGGTCCTTGAGATAGTCCTGGCACTAGAAAGATTTGACCACCAGATCGTCCACAGAGCATTCCACCAATTTCCCGAGGATTGGATTGAATATGCGGTGCATGGGCCACTGATAGGTGGCACCTGAATTCTTCAGTCTAAAGGGAATAACCTGGTAATAGAAAGTACCTTGGGGCACCCTTAAAGATGTAGACTCCTCATCCTTGGGGGCCATCCAGATCTGATTATATCTAGAGTAACCATCCATGAAGGAGAGGGCTTGGAACCCAGCCATAGCATCGATCAACAATTCTGTCGCTAGAAGGGGAAAATCATTCTTCAGACAGGGATGGTTGAGATCACGAAAGTCGATGCAGACTCTGATCTGGCTGTTCTTCTTCCTAACTGGCACAATGTTGGCTAGCCACTTGGGGTACTAGACCTCCTTGACGAAGTTGGCTCTGATGAGTTTGTCAACTTCGGCCTTGACCATGGAAGTGTGATAAGGGTGAATCTTCCTGGGAGGTAGTTTGAACCCGCGATGATTTTCCAGAAGACCGAGGCAGTAGATGACTACCTGAGGATCTAGTCCTATAAACTCATTGTAACTCCAGGTAAACACATCACAGTGCTGTTTATGGAAGTCCACGTATCACTGCTTCTCTTCTAGGGGCATGGTGGAACTGATCAATTTGGGTCTCAAATCTGCCTCGCTACAAAGGTTCACCTGTACTAGTTCATCGACCGTGGCGGAGACACCTTCTTCAAAGGAGGAGGGAGCGTCCTCCAGATCCTCTTCTTCACTTGCGGAGGAGGGATTCCCAGCGGGTGAAACCTCCCTCGGGTAGGAAGAACCCGATGGGAGGTTGGTACCATCTTAGACAGCAATAGACAGCATATCAGGAGATTCACTCGCTTCTAAGACCATGGCAATGAAGGCAGTTGATCCAATCTCATCTGGTCTTCGGCCCAAGGGGCCACACTTGATTATATCAAACTAGTAGTGGTGCGTCGAATTGAGCTGGTTAATTATATCCTAGTGAAACAGACACATATGATTTACTACTGTTTCCATGAGGTGTAAATCCCGATGCCGTATGGGGGTAGGAGGTTCCGGGATCACCATAGCCTGGTTTGTGTAGGAGTACAAGGTGATTTCCTGTTGTCAATTGGAATTGGGAATATTCCTTCCTCTTGTATCGGAGACAAAAAAGAATTGCTACATTTCGGGGGTTGTGGCCTCTAATTGATTAATTGGGAAGACGTAGGTGTCATATAGACCCTCCTAGGGGTCATTTGTGACCATGGAAGGCTTAACCTCACATGCCAGAATCAGCTTATCCTTGCTCTTGTAATAGTCAGTGTTCAGATAACGGGATTCACAAGAGGTGAAAGGAGATGAATAACCTTTTAGTATGTCTACTCGACCATTTAGGGAGTACTTGAGGCAATGGTGATACAATTACGGGATTGTCGCATGTAGGTGGATCCATAGTTGGCCCTTCAATGCATTGTATGCGGTGTCCTGAGAGACAACCATAAACTCGGTACTGAAAACTAGGACACCGAACTGGGTCTTTAGATGGATCTTTCTGACCAGGGTATGTTATGTCCTGTCATATCCCTGTATACTTAAATCAGAGGGAGTCAGGTCATCTTCGGATAACCTTAGCTTTCGTAGTGTCCACGTTGGGATAGGGTTGATCACAGAGCCGGTGTCAACGAGATAGTGGCGATCCTCCATGCATTTAAATTGGTCGGTTATGTACAGTGAGTTGATGTGCCTCTGTATGGGAGAGTCTTCATCCTCTCCTGAGAATGAAACGATGTCCTAGAATTTGACATTCTTTACTGCTTCAGCATGAAAGTCTTCTACAGCTGCTACCTCCGTCTCAAACTGGAGGGGGCTCCTTAAAGTCTTAGCGAGGGCCTCGCGCATATCCGATGATAGGCGGAGGGCTTCAAGGATGAAAAGCCTTGCTGGGATTCCAATGAGGTGCTTGAGGACATAATACTTCCATGCTAGGCACGAAATTCTGCTTACAGGAGGCCGCTCTTCCATTGGAGGCATGGCGGGCCCTGTCGGCTGGACTGGCGACTGGCTTATGCTGGGCATATCCCTCTTTTCACTATTCGAAGCCCGGAGGTTCACTGTCGGATGAGGTTAGGACAAATAAGATTGGCATGTAGCCAGGAAACACTGGCCGCAGCCTGGATGAGGTAGCTCTGCCTGATCCAGTAGCACAAACGGTGGTGGATGCGGTCCTGACAACACTGGATATAGCATCCCGCCTTTTATAACATAACTTTTCATTACATTTTACAAAACTGAGGATCTTTAAGGTTTAGTGTCTTGGAAACCAGGAACTTAATACATGAAACAAAAAAAACATTGTTCTTAAACACTTGAAAGGCTTTTACTTATGTTCATCCTAGGTTCATTACTGCATTTCATGACCTGGGGACATACCTCAAAAGAAAGGGTGAGCAGAAGGACCAGTAAGGGAAACAAGGGAAACATTTAACATGTGAACTTGAGATACATCAACAATGTCATGGAAAGAACTATAAGGCATGAGAATGAAATCATGAGGCATATCATAATAAAAATAACATATTTCATAACTTGAAGATGTGTCTACAACATTTTACAAAGACAATCATTTCCATTTAACTAAGGTCCATCCCCAAGGTGTCAATAAAAATTCCCAAGGTTATTCACCAAGGTATCAGTCTAAATGGCCATCTCTAGAGATTAAGTATTTGCCCAATGAATTGGAGTGCTATCAGGGCACACCCATAAATTTTCCTTTATTATCATGTGAGCCACATATATCATCATCAATCATTTCAACCCATATAGCATAAAATAAATGGGTTTCATTTCATAATCATAAAGTTTTAAATACTGCTTTAAAGACATGATCTTTATGTCACTTAAAACCCACAGAAGAGGAAAGTGGGTCTCATGTTTGTAAATCCCAGAATTTAAAATAGGAAATTTTGGTATATATTTTAATACCCATTTATAAGGAAGAGCTTTGAGTATTCACTTAATAAAATAATTTGAGAAAAAGAGAGAGACATTTGAGACAGAAATTCTGCAGCATAACGGCTATGCTTCAGGGTTTTAGAAAACATTGAAAAGAGAGGGTACATAGGTCACCCACTCATAAATGATCCAAAAAATAGTAGAGGGACAGAATATAATGTATATAAGAACATGGTAATGAGATTTTAAATACATACCATATGAAATGAAGAACATGGAGAGAAGACAAAATAAGATTTCTCTTATGAAAATTCAGCAGCCTAACAGCGTCACTTAAACTTCAAAAAATGAATTGAAGAGATCAAATAGGGTATCTCATCATATGAACATGGAAGTTCAGTATGATATATATAGAGATCATACCCCAACATAATAAAAAATAACTTGAAAGACTTGACATGAAAGTAGAACTTTGAAAAATGAGAAAGGTGAAAGAATCCCTTAAAAATTTGGCAGCCTAACTGCGTCACCTAAACTTCAACAAAAAATTATTTGACGAGATCAAAGAGGGTATCTCATCATATGAACATAAAATATCAGTATGATAGATATAGATATCATACCCCAACATAATAAAAAGGAACTTGAAAGACTTGACATGAAAGTAGAACTTTGAAAAATGAGAAGGGTGAAAGAATCCCTTAAAAATTCGACAGCCTAACGACGCCACTTTAACATTCTTAAAATGAAATGATGAGAGAAAGAGGGGGTATCTCATCATATGAAAATGAAAAGGGTAGTGATATGAATATAAAATAACATCCTTCAACATAAGAGCATGGAGCATAAAAGAAATGACATGAAAGAGATTACTTGAAAAGAAAGAGAGAGGTCAGATCCCTTACCTTAAAACGTAACTCTTAAAACTCAAAGGTTGGGACCTTGAGGGCTTGGGGAACCTTGGGAGGACTCCTTGAGAGATAATGATTCCAGATCCTTTTTAGGGAAGAGTTGGGAGTAGAATGGATGAGAGGATGGCTTGGTATTTATAGGGAAAGTGAGGGGACAATGCATTAATGGCCAAGGGACACCTCATTAGTGGTTTTGAAAAAACCATGGGCTTGCCCATGGTATTGGCCACTTGGGACACCTCATACCTTATATTACTATTCATAAGTCGACCATAATTATTACATACTTAATACATCATTTAATTATGTCATTAAACACCCGTAACTTAAAACTATATTTTCACTATTCATCAAAAATTCAACTTTCTCAGAAAAATCCCAAAATTTCACCTTAACCAAATATCGATGCTCTGATTTCAAAAACGAACTCCATTTTATAAAAATAATTTTGTAAATATTTTTAATTTAATTTTTAAATAAATACACTATTCACCGAAAATTCATTTTTTTCAGAAAAATCCCCAAAAATTACCTTCACATAAAATTGATGCTCTGAGTCCAAAAATGAAATCCATAAAAATAATTTTCTAAATATTTTTAATTAAATTTTTAATTAAAAAACACTATTCACCTGAAAAAACTAATACTTGACTAATAATTTATGAAACCATTATTTAACCACTTTATTGAATCACATTACTTAATCAAGGTGCCTAGATTATATTAATGTTTTATTTAAGTGAGATTACTAATCCATTTGGTCAAATTACTAATCCTAAGCATAAAATCACTATTCATAATTTACTATTCATCAAAAATTATGTTGATCTTATTAGACTCTAAATTTCGCACTGAACATAATTATAGAAGACCATTTTTTGAAAATCATTACACATTTTTAATTATTTAATGTTTACAAAAACATTTTTAAAATATCTTTTCTCTAAAATTCATCTAAAATATGCATACTAATTTCATCCGGACATTTTAAAATTCATAAACTTCATCATAAGAAGAAAACAAAATTTTTTATTTAAAACAAAGGATTACACAAGGCAGTTATGGTCTCTTTACATTACCCCTTATCACACCAGCATAGTACCTAAGTGTAAGGTGTGCTAAGGTGAGAGAATCTGAGGGAGGCTCATCCAACATCGCACGAGTAGTAATTTATATCAGTTTGAACTTCTCGCGAAGGAGATTCCGTTCTAGCTTCACACGATGAAGTTCGGCTTGGGTTTGGTCTATAGAAAATCCCAGTGGTGCTACCTCCTTCCCAAGTTCCGGTAGATGGGATTCGATTGGCCCGAGACTACTGGATGAGGCCATCAAATCTCCTTTCTATATTAATTAACCAAGGTCACTTGTATTTAGAGACAAAAGTCGCAACATTCAGTTTTCAACAGTCATACTGACTAATGGTCATATAATAGTCAAAACCCAACAGTCTCATTTTTATTATACAAATGTTATCAAATGAAACATTTTTGTTGAGTATGAAAAATAAAATAACACACAAAATTAGTAAACAAGATTTATTCAAAATTTCGGGTCTTTACAATCTTCTCCCCTTAATAAATTGCATCCTCACAATTTTTTAAAATTGGGTTCTGAAGTTTCATTGAAAGTCCCACATCAAAAAAAGATTCAGTAACACTGTTACTTTAAAAGAATGAAAAGGAAGTACAAAGGCCACCCGAGTTAACCCATACTGGGATTCCATGTAGGAAAACATGGATATGGAAGAAAAAACAAAGGGTCAAGTTCTGAGGGAGAGTGATAGAAAACATGATTAGGATAAAGTTAAGCACAAGAAAATCACAAAATTATGATGTGTGTAAAGAGTCTTTGATTACCCAGTAGGAAACTTAAACCAAAAACGTTTTTGTTTTACGTTACACTTAATAATTTTGAGGAATTCATTTACTACTTATAATAAAAACATAAGGAAATATACCTACCTTCAAGTAGAGTTTCATCCTTTAGTAAGTTTCTACCAAAACTAATATTTTCTCCAAACGATGAGCATTAAAGACTACTTGGTCTCATCAAATCACAAGAATCATCTTATAGAGAATCACATAATCCACTAATGATTAACTATCTATTTCTTCTATCTTTAAACATTATCCCAAAAACAGAAAGGGTAAGATAAAACAACTCTTCCAAAATAAATAACCCCAGAGGAAGGGAAACTACTTTAAATCTTCAAAGATCCACGGTACTACCCAAAGTTCATCATAGACCATTCCGTAAATAACTGTCCTTAAAAATCCTCAAAATAAACCAAACTAAGATTGAAACTCAAATACAAGAAGGATTTGATAACATAGTCTTCCAAGGTAAACTTTATCATTCATCTGCAAACAACATCAAACACTCCTAACAGCTTATAAAAAAGTAACTAACCTAAACATATTTACCCCAAGATAGGTTAATCATTTCTATAAGTAACCTAAATTACTATAAGTACTCCTTAAATTAATCTATTCTTAGAAATATAATTCAACCTTTACTCCTCAAAGAAAATACCATAGTAATATATTTACCTCAATCAAATAGGGTTCCCAAAATAGTGAACGTCTTCCAAAATAATAATCATCTTTTAATCCCCTAATCATCTCTGTCATATTAATACGAAAATCATCACATTTCCTATCACATTGGTTTTTGGGACATGTTCTTCCATTTCCCGCCATTACCTAAGAAAAGAAAGTGCAATTAGGGGCTTAAATACTTAGCCAATAATCATGAAAAGGAACTTAAAGCTTAAAAGGATAACTTGTAGAAGAAAAGTATACCCTAACTTGTGATCCCCTAGGTTCCAATCTAGGTTATCCATGATCATATATTATTATGTGAATCTTTATTTTATTTTATTTTATCTTTGTTCCTTTAATAATGGTCCATACTAAGATTATGAATTTACCAAAGCATATCCCTCAGGAGTGTCGTAACCAAGAGTGCAGCAAGGCCCGTTATCGTGTACTAGTTCATGTTCGAGTCTAGCTCAATGTGGTGTTTTCGGGTTTTACCCCTATGTACATCTGTGCCAGAGCCACCTCTACCTGCTCGTATCCATACAAGGATGTATTTTCTTGGCAACCCCTTACTCAATACTCACCAAAATACCAGGAAGATTTCCTATATTTAAACTTTTCTATAGGGTTCTTCCTAAATTTTTCATATCTTAATTTCCACAAATAACAAAACCATCCTTTGATACCAACTATATCATCCCGCCTTTTTATAACATAACTTTTCATTACATTTTACAAAATCGAGGATCTTTAAGGTTTAGTGTCTTGGAAACCATGAACTTAATACATGAAACAAAAAAAATATTCTTAAACACTTGAAAGGCTTCTACTTATCTTCATCCTAGGTTCATTACTACATCTCATAACCTGGGGACATACATCAAAAGAAAGGGTGAGCAAAAGGCCCAGTAAGGGAAACAAGGGAAACATTTAACATGTGAACTTGAGATACATCAACAATGTCATGAAAATAACATTAAGGCATGAGAATGAAATCATGAGGCATATAATAATAAAAATAACATATTTCATAACTTGAAGATGTGGATACAACATTTTACAAATACAATCATTTCTGTTTCACCAAAGTCCATCCCCATGGTGTCAATAAAAATTACCAAGGTTATTCACCAAGGTATCAGTCTAAATGGTCATCTCTAGAGATTAAGTCTTTACCAAATGCATTGGAGCGCTATTAGGGTGAACCCTTAAATTTGCCTTTATTATCACGTGAGCCACATATATCATCATCAATCATTTTAACCCATATAGCATAAAATAAATGGGTTTCATTTCAGAATCATAACGTTTTAAAAACTACTTTAAAGATATGATCTTTACGTCACTTAAAACCCACAGAAGAGGAAAGCGGGTCTCATGTTTGTAAATACCAGAATTTAAAATAGAAAGTTTTGGTATATATGTGAATAACCATTTATAAGGAAAATCTTTGAATATTCACTTAATAAAATAATTTGAGAAAAATAGAGAGACATTTGAGACGGAAATTCTACAGCATAACGGTTATGCTTCAGGGTTTTAGAAAACATTGAGAAGAGAGGGGACATAGGTCACCCACTCATAAATGATCCAAAGAATAGTATAGGGACATAATATAATGGATATAAGAACATGGTAATGAGATTTTAAAGACATACCATATGAAATGTGGAACATGGAGGGAAAACAAAATAAGATTTCTCTTATGAAAATTCTGCAGCCTAACGGCGTCACTTAAACTTCAACAAAATGAATTGAAGAGATAAAATAGGGTCTCTCATCATATGAACATGTAAGTTCAGTATGATAGATATAGATACTATACCCCAACATAATAATAATGAACTTGAAAGACTTGACACGAAATTAGAACTTTGAAAAATGAGAAAGGTGAAAGAATCCCTTAAAAATTCGCAAGCCTAACGACATCACCTAAACTTCAACAAAAAATGATTTGATGAGATAAAATAGGGTCTCTCATAATATGAACATAAAAGATCAGTATGATAGATATATTTATCATACCCCAACATAAAAAAAAGGAACTTGAAAGACTTGACATGAAAGTAGAACTTTGAAAAATGAGAAAGGTGAAAGAATCCCTTAAAAATCCGGCAGCCTAATGGCGCCACTTTAACATTATTAAAATGAAATGATGAGAGAAAGAGGGGGTCTCTCATCATATGAACATGAAAATGGCAGTAAAATGAATATAAAAGAACATCCTTCAACATAAGAGAATGGAGCATAAAATAAATGACATGAAAGAGATTACTTGAAAAGAAAGAGAGAGGTCAGATCCCTTACCTTAAAACGTAACTCTTAAAACTCAGAGGTTGGGACCTTTAGGGCTTGGGGCACCTTGGGAAGACTCCATGGGAGTTAATGATACCAGAGCTTCATTGGGAAAGAGTTGGTAGTCGAATGGATGAGAGGATGCCTTGGTATTTATAGGGAAAGTGAGGGGACAAGGTATTAATGGCCAAGGGACACCTCATTAGTGGTTTTGGAAAAACCATGGGATTTCCCATGGGATTTCCCATGGTATTTACCCATGGTATTGGCCACTTGGGACACCTCATTCCTTATTTTACTATTCATAAGTTGACCATATTTATTACATACTTAATACATCATTTAATGATGTCATTAAACATCCGTAACTTAAAAACTGTATTTTCACTATTCCTCGAAAATTCAACTTTCTCAGAAAAATCCCAAAATTTCACCTTAACAAAATATCAATGCTTTGATTTCAAAAATGAACCCCATTTTAAAAAAATAATTTTCCAAATATTTTTAATTTAATTTTTAAATAAATACACTATTCACCGAAAATTCATTTTTTTCAGAAAAATCCCCAAAAATTACCTTAACATAATATCGATGCTCTGAGTTCAAAAATGAAATCCATAAAAATAATTTTCTAAATATTTTTAATTAAATTTTTAATTAAAAAACACTATTCTCCCGAAAAAACTAATACTTGACTAATAATTTATGAAACCGTTATTTAACCATTTTATTGAATCACATTACTTAATAAAGGTGCCTAGATTATATTAATGTTTTATTTAAGTGAGATTACTAATCCATTTGGTCACATTACTAATCCTAAGCATAAAATCACTATTCATAATTTACTATTCATCAAAAATTATGTTGATCTTATTAGACTCTAAATTTCGTACTGAACATAATTATGGAAGACCATTTTTTGAAAATCATTACACATTTTTAATTATTTAAGGTTTAGATAAACATTTTTAAAATATCATTTCTCCAAAATTCATCAAAAATATGCATACTATATTTATCTGGACATTTTAAAATTCATAAACTTTATCATAAGAAGAAATAAAAAAAATTTATTAAAAAAAGGATTACACAAGGCAGTTACCGTCTCCTTACATATCCCATTATCACACCATCATAGGACCTAAGTGTAAGGTGTGCTAAGGTGAGAGAATCCAAGGGAGGCTCGACCAACATCGCATGAGTAGTAATTTCTATCAGCTTGAACTTCTCGCGAAGGCGATTCCGTTCTAGCTTCACATGATGAAGTTCGGCTTGTGTTTGGTCCAGAGCAAAGCCCAGTGGTTCTACCTCCTTCCCAAGTTTCATTAGATGGGCTTCGATTGGCCCGAGACTACAGGATGAGGCCATCAAATCTCCTTTCTATATTAATTAACCAAGGTCACTTGTATTTAGAGACAAAATTCGTAACATTCAGTTTTCAATGGTCATACTGACTAACGATCATATAATAGTCAAAACCCAACAGTCTAATTTTTATTATACTCATGTTATCAAATGAAATAGTTTTTTTGAGTATGAAAAATAAAATAACACACAAAATTAGGAAACAAGATTTATTCAAAATTTCGGGTCATTACACAGGATGAAGAGGTTACGAGTGTTGATCTCTGCACTGGGCATGATGTCTGGTATTAGTGGCCTGCACGGCCTGGCTGGAGGTTCCAACTGATTCTCCTCAAAGACCCATATGGTCGCGGCCTCGCTGACGTTGGCGTCAGCTTGGGACGTTGGGGAGGTTTGCCTGACACTCCCCCTCATCGGGAGTCATATAGGGGTTTACCAACTCGACAGTATTAACTAAATCATACCCTTGATTGTCACTTGAAGATTCATCCACTACTGGGAAGATTCTGGGAGGGATCCCTATCTCAGTGGGCATGAAATCACCAAGAGTGCGGGACGATGATGGCATTGGCGGGGCGCGTTGCTTCTTCTTTCCCCGCTGATGCTTGCTCTTATGAGAAGAGGTCGGTTGAGATGATGATGCAGAAGTGGAGGCCACAGCTTCTGAAGGCTCCGGCTAATTCAGGCATGCCCAGATGATACCATGAGTGTGAGCAACCATCTTTCGAACAATCCATTCATCGTACTTTTGGGACCCGCAGTTAGAAACCTATTGCCACTCGCCTTCGCTGTCGTTACCGCTGTCTGGCCTTACAAAGACACCTGCCACTTGTTCTGGGACCTAGCCCAGCCTGACTATGTTGTTATCAACCTGGTCTTAGAGCCAGTCTTTAAACACATAACACTACTTGAGGGTGTTCCCCAGAACTTGATGATAGGGGCAGTAGTTGGGGCGATCAGTAAGATTCACTTCTTCCAGCCTTCTGCACTCAGGAAAGCGTACGATCCCCTGTTCTAAGGCGTTGTGGATGTAAATGGGAACCTGATTCTTGCTGAATGAGTAAGTCTGGTGTCTTCTTTATGGAAAGGGGGCCCTTGGATCCTAGCCTTGAGGAGGAGCTGGTGGGGCTTGTCGAGGAGGCGAACCCTGAATATCCCACCTGGGTGGCAGTGACACATTCCACGGGGGCGCCTGCCGATTCCAAGTACGTTGCTGAGCCAGAGGCTGTGCCTAAGGAGGAGGACCTCTATGAGGCTGTAGGGAAATTTCCACTGGTATTAGCTCCTACGGTATGGGGGATTCTATTTGGGCCACCTTGGAGGGCTCGTCTCTAGCAGCTCTCCTTGCGGGAATCACATGGAGCAACAGACGTGCCTGGATGGCCTATTGTAGGGCTTCCTCAAGGTGTTGGGCCTTTTCAAAGAATTATCAAAATCCTCCAAGGTATTTCTGGGTGATTAGAGAAGGAAATAGTTTCGTATTGACGTTCCCTACACACATCGTCAGTAATCGCTCATGAGTCATTGGCATGTCAAGGGAGTATGTAAGCCCCTTCCACCGGGCGATAAAGTCCGCAACTCGCTCATCGGGTCTTTGTTTGCAATTGAAGAGGTTTTTGATGCTCTTTTTCTAGGTGGTAGAGCTGAATTGGTAGAGGAACTACCTGCGAAGGTCCTCCCAGCTGGTCACGGATTCGATGGGGAGCTGGTTGTACTAGACGAATGGCATCCCTTCTAGTGTATGAACAAAACAGCAGAGCTTGGT
Source organism: Viscum album (assembly GCA_963277665.1). Taxonomy (NCBI): domain Eukaryota; kingdom Viridiplantae; phylum Streptophyta; class Magnoliopsida; order Santalales; family Viscaceae; genus Viscum; species Viscum album. The sequence goes on from OY728146.1 coordinate 371,916,411, forward strand.
AGCCTCCTTCTATGATGGAGTGCCTGACATGGGCCCACACATTGAGTTGAAGTGGGCCAGGTGCTGCAGCGGGTCCCCGATCCCATTAAAGGGGGAGAAGGTGGGGTTTCTGAATCCCAGAGGTGCTAGTATATCATCCACCCATGCCGGGTATGGCTTTCCATCTCGTGGGATTTTCACATACCGTGTTTCCACTGCCTCAAGGTGATCTATGAGTGCATCCATAGGATCAACTGGGTGGGGGTCCCTGTCTTGATGGGGATCCCTAACCACGAACGCATTGTTGGGCTCTTCAACACAGTATACAGGCTCAGCGGCTCGTGGAGCGGCTGGTGGAGCGACTTGCGGGGCAGTTGGGGGAACCTAGGCCAGATTCCTTGGATTGCTGCGCCATTTGGGAGGGTTCGACGAGACATACCACGCCCTCTTTCCATGAGCTCCGGATTCAGCCCTTTCTAAATGAGCGGTATGATCAGGGTTTCCTGGAACATTCTCAGGGGGTAAGTCTCCATCGATAACCTCTAGATCGCCCTCCTTGTCTACTATGTCGGCCATGTGTACCATGACCCTTCCAGAAATCATTTCCTCAATATCGTATAGTGATTCAGGTTGCCTCCAGATAAGGCTAAAGAGGAGAGAAATATACTGCCCCCAGCCACAGATTTGCACATGGGGGTAAGCCTCCCTGATGATTTTACAGAGTACCTTGATACTTTGAACGCATTGTTATTGGAGGACCTCACGGCGACCTTGTGACTCAGGTCACTGGGTCACAGGGAGCGCGGCCAGATCGACTAGACGACACTGCTTGCTAATGTATTTGCAATGCGGTTGACTCCTTGTATAAACAATTCATTGATGACGGAGACTGAAATTCGTCACCCAGAGGGTGTAACAGAAACACTCAACTTCCTCTGTGGTGAGGGACTCGGGTTTACAGAAATCCCACGCTGCCACAGGCCAGAACTTCTTGGGGAAGTGGTCCACTGCAAGGATGATCCAGAAGATTCTTGACTCAATTTCAAGGTCTGGCCCTTGATTTCCCCACTCTCCAACTATGGGTGTCTGAGGAACTGGAATTGGTACTGAGGCAGACCTGTGGGATGACAGGTTAACCGGGGGAGAATACGGTGAATGGGATCACTAGATCCGATTCTCGGGCTATCCTCCAAAGAGTGTAGTGACCTGGCTGCTACGTCATGATAGGAGGGGCTGACGGCCTCCATTCTTGGCTCAGGGGACAGGGCTGCTGGTGGTGGGTCTCACTGCTGCTCGCCCGCCATTGGTCCCTGGAACATCTCTCCGTGATCTATTGTGGAGGTAGAGAGCGCTTCTGGTGAGGATGGTGGTGATTGCATGACTGTGACCTATGGGGTTGCTAGATTTTCATCCTCCTGGATAAACCTGTGGAGGGAGGCGGGAATCTTATGGACCTCGCATTCCAGGAGCACCAGGATGATGCACCTCGTCCATGCCCTGACCCTAGACTCGGATGGGCAAGGGGAGGGTTCCCAAGCTGAGTCATACTCCGCTTCAAATTATGAGAAGCAGAATGGTTTAATCTCTATCTGGTCCTTCCCAGGATTCTTCTCGTGGAAGCGACGACCCGCTTTCCCACCCCTGGGTGGCTCCTCGGGACATGGCTGATTTTTGACATGGGGTCCTTCGGCCGCACTGGTGCTAGGGTGGGGAGGGTTTCCACCCAAGAAAGCTGAGGTACAAGGATCACTAGGAAAAATGTTGAATGGTACATGGGGAGGACCTCCATGAATAACTCCAGAGCAAGAAAAACCTTCGCTGGGACTGACAGGAGCATGGGGAGGACCTCGGTGCATGGTGCGGGTGGAGCGAGGATGACCTTCACCCCTCTGGTTGACGAGGCGAGGAGGACATTCTCCAACTGCGGAGAGTATGTAGGGAGGATCCCCAAGTTGTAGAGAGACTAAATGGGCAAATGTCCCCACATCTACGGTTGGGGGTAAGAGGAAGGACTCCATATCTAGGGTAATGGGCACGGGAGAGGCTTTCATTCCGAGCATCACTCCTGTGGGGCATACCTTCATTCAGATTGGGGGTACCACGGGGTGGACCTTCATGCTGATCCTAGGAGTGAGGAAGGCCCATGCTCTATGTGGTAGTGGTATGGGGAGGACCTCCATACAAGGTGACATCACTGCGGGTTGGTTTGAGGTGACCACTGCTCGTGCTCATGACCAGGAGAGTCGACCCAGCCTGTCCGTGGCGAAGTTGGGGCCTCAATCCCGGTTGGGCATATAAGCACCCCTACTCAGTGTGTGTAGGGACCTGATGATAAGCGTCGGCATTGGCTCGGGCCATAGTAGTCATCGACGTTGACGCCCCTTGGAGGGCGTCCTCTTTATCTCATGCCCGACGCTGGCGTTGGGTCGTCAGAGCTGAGGCTGGTGGTGCAGGTGCATAGCTTACCTTCTTCTCCTCCGACAAGGCTGGGTGGTGGCGCTGATGTGGCCAGGTGGGAGCCCTTTCTGGGAGCCCCTGGATTGGGACTCTGGCCGGGCTGGGCCGGACATCGCCCACCATATCAGCGTAAGGTAGGGAGTCATCAAGGCACTCTGGGGACAGGCTCCCAAAGCGGTTGTATGTCGGGGTGGGGAGCAATGGCTCCCTACGCGGCCCTCAGGGGCGACATTGATGGCGAGGTTCGGACGCCTCTAGATCCAAGCGGGCCATAGCCCAGGTTGGGATTATTCCCTCCTCCTCATAACAAAGTACTAGGTAATTAATTACCCTTTTTGGATAACTTTCGATGGAGATATAGGGCATGAGAGTCCCATAGTCTTGGACGTAGAGGTCATCGTGGAAGCGGTGAAGCAACATGGAGTGGCTGTGCTGGCGCTTCCCCTACACCTATGTAGACGAGTGGGTGGTGATCACGTTCCTATGGCAGCAACCTGATTCCTGAGAAGCAGAGAGATGAACTTGTCAGTGCTAAAAGAAAAAGGAATCGACGACCAATGCCCCAACTCCAACCCATCTCCCATGATCGGTAAGAGGTTTCCATGATGAAAACATCATAGAATGAGATTTCCAACATTCTACTACCCCAAATTTTGGTGAGTTTCATGCCAAGCCCACTATTTTCTTGGCAGGACCGAGTGTCGTATAGCAAGATCCGATGACACATCAATCCATTGATTCCCCAAGCACTAATAATCTCCATATTGAGGAGAATAATTCCACGTCTTGGTAACCATTTCTGTTTCTGACGCTTTCTCTGACGCGCGCGTGTCCGTCTCGTTCAGGGACAAGAGACGTGGCTTTTTGGTTTCCCTGCATTCCTGCTTTCCAAAGGTGGGTGACATCCGCTTCTTATTCAGGGACGTCTGCTCCATCATCGAAACGGGATGATGGGATGTCGGTTCTTCCTTTTATGGATTATTCCATGGAGCTCGTCACCTAGTCTGGGTCTCCCTCATAGACTTAATACGTTGTTCATGAAACTCTTGCTGGCACCATATCTTCATGGACACCAGTTAAATAAGATGCTTCTGTCAGGACATTCCAAGGGGTCCGGTCAGGGTAGCAACCTTCGGTTAGGGGATTAGTCATGTGGGGCATCACTGGCATGTATGGACACTGGGGAATTGGTGTGTCTGTCTGTTGTCCCTTATTATAGGGCTTCTTGAGGGCCTGGAAGCCCGAGGAATCCCACATCAAATGCAGGGAATTGTATTCCATGGGCATGTATATGAGGTTTTCATCAGCTTACTATGTTTAACATAGGGTATTCCATAATTTTAACGTCCAACGGAGACAGATTGGGCTGATCAGAACACTGACTAGAGTGGATCAGACGGAGGAACCCCCTGGAGGGAACACCGATATTGGGACCATCACGTGGGTGGCCTCCCAAATGCTATTATACGGAACGGGGAATGGAATGACATGATCCCACTGGGATGTGGTGGTCCGAGTAATGATCAGGATGGATGATGGAGCGGTTGATGGGGATGGTGAATGGGATGACACCATCATGAGGATGTTGATGGTTTTGGGCTTGAGCCTCGAAGATACTTCCTACATACCTTACCTTGGAAAGGATCAAAGACCATGTAGTTTAGGTGGTGAATACAGTTTAACATCATGCGGGACAGGGGAAAACTGATGTGAAGGGCGTCAGAACGACCAGGTGGTGGTGGGGTTGAACCTCAGGAAGGATTCCTACGCACCATGCCTTGACATGGGTCAAAGTCCTCAATGTTTGGGATGGGGCGTCGGTTAACCGACGTGAAGGTGGTCCTCGAGTTCGATGGTTGTTGGGCTTGAACCTCATGGAGGCTTCCTACGTACCATGCCTTGACATGGATCAAAGACCCAGTAGTTCGGGTATAGATGTGGGGCTTACACTCTAGGCTACCCAAGGTGTCGGTGAACCGACATGGAGGAGGACCTGGGGTCCAATAGATGGTGGGCTTGAACCTCATGGAGGCTTCCTACGTACCGTGCCTTGACATGGATCAAAGTCCACATAGTTTGGGATGGATGTGGGGCTTACACTTTAGGCTTCCCAAGGTGTTGGTGAACTGATGTAGAGGAGGACCTGGGGTCCAATAGATGGTGGGCTTGAACCTCGTAGAGGCTTCCTATGTACCATGCCTTGACATGGATCAAAGTCCACGTAGTTCAGATGGGAATATAGTTTAACGTCATGAGGGACAGAGTCAGACCAACGTGAAGGGGGTCAGAATGACTAGGTAGTGGTGGGCTTGAACCTCGAGGAGGCTTCCTACATACCATGCCTTGACATGGATCAAAGTCCTTGTTGTTCGGGTGGGAAATAAAGTTTAATGTCATTTTGGACGAAGAGGGTTTCATGGTTGATGCTTAATCTAATCCCATGCAAGTCATGCTCGGTGTGAGAAACAAGAGGCAGCAAAGGAATGATGACCACGTCGCAAAAGGGGTGTCCGTGGGAAGTGGAGTGGGGCTTACACGTGGAGCAGCCCAGGGAGAGAAATATTGGTACTTACTCCGGGATGGAGGCCCGATGGGGACAAAGCATAGAGAAAGAGGGACTTGGGACCAAAGAAAGGAGAAGCACCCTTCCCTACCACGCCCTTTGCTAGCCCTGGGGACTAAAGATGAAAGGAGGAGTAGAGATGATTCCTCCTACAGGAAAGGTAGAGGCTTACACCGAGATGGTTTCCCTTTCCCCACAAACAAATGTCACTTTGATAAGGATGATGTCATCCCCTGTGAGGGGTGATTCCATCCTCGTGGAGACGAGTGGGTGTGGAGAATGTCCAAGGCTAGGGGACCCTGCGTGCGAGGCATGGGGCCAGGTCACAGTTTAATGTCATGTGCTAAGGACGATGGTGCTTGGCAGTTTAACATCCTGCAGCTCGGATGAGGTGGGTTTGCTCCGCACCCCTATGAATTACATAACTAGTACCCTCTACTCCTTGTGGAAGGGAAGGCATCAGCAACACCATGGTGAGGGGGGTTAATGGAGAGAACCATCGAGGGGGCCACATTTCCGTGTCTATGCGAAGAAGCAATAGCCATTAGCGTGCCTATGCGAATAAGCATGAGGCGAAGTAACCCAACGGGCAGTATCGTCCAGGGGACTTTGAAGACACATCGTGCAAACCTGAAGGGTCTCACAGGAAAAGGAATTGCAAAGAATAGGGGTTCATAGGCAGGGGCCTTGTGAAGCTCCGTTTCTCCATGTGGCAGAGGGCACTTGCGAAGGGGTGTTCTTCGTGAAGTGGGGTGTCATAGCCCAAGCATAGGGAAGAGGTGCATATGGGAGGTGCCTCATGAAGTGGAAAGGCATTTTCGGAGTACAACCTCACGGAGAAAAGGCGCCTCATGAAGAAAGGTTTCAGGAAGTAATGTGCTTCGCAAAGTATAGTGACCCTGCCTTATCATGTGGATCATGTGTACATGAAGGGTGTTTTGTGAAGCATAAACGCTCCACGATGACCCGGGTCCCCTTGTGGGTCTTCTTTCTTAGAGAAGGCCCTTAGGCTTCACGAAAGGCATCCATCTCGGAGGTGGGGATCAAAACAAGACAAGGGGAGGCACTTCGTGGACCAGAATCACCTCGCACAGCTCCTGGTTCACAGAGCATAAGGATGCTTCGCGATTCGGGAGCTAGGAAGTCGAAAGGTCTGATTGTCCATCCTTTGGGCTCAGGGGGCCTGGTATTTATAGGAAAGAGGCACCGTGAAGCGGATATTATGTGGCGTGAAGAGGGAATTGGTTGCTTCATGGTGGGTCGCGAACGTCAAATGCAGTCGTGGAGCATCCCACCTCCTTGCTTCGTAGCTGGCTCACGAACGTCAAATGCGGTCGTGGAGCATCTCGCCTCCTTGCTTCACAATGGGCTCGCGAACTTCAAATGCGTTAGTGGAGCGGCCTACCTCCTTTCTTTGCGGTAGGCTTGCAAATGTAAAATTCTTTCACAGAGTGGCCCTCCTCCTTGCTTCGCAGCGGGCTCACGAACGTCAAATGCATTCGTGGAGCGGCCCGCCTCCTTGCTTCACGGCGGTCGGTGTGCTGGGGGGACTCCGCTAAGTGGCTTCACGAGGCAGTCAATGGGGCCTTCTTTGGGCTTCTTCTCGATTCCAAATTTTTGCACCAACAATATCATAAAACCTTCAATAAAATATAAATGATTTGTATCATAATGAATTAACTTCAAACAAATGTAAAATCCATCAAAGTATGTTGAAATAGATGAAATCAAAGCTATTTTAGAGAAATATCTCTTTATTTTTTTTAAATCATTTAAAAGTCACATAATTTATAAATGAAGACATTTAAAGATATTTTTGAATCAAAGTTTCCTATACCACTTTTAAACTTTGAAATTAATTAACATTTCAAAACATTCCGGTCCATATAAATAAATCCTTAAAACCATTTTGAAAAAATGGACATTACTGAGAAAGATTTAGAAGAATAAATATTTAAAACATTTAAAATGATATTTTAGTTATAGAGTACCTTAAAAGATACAATTTGAAATGTCTTTTATGAAACATGGACATGGATAATAAATATGTCCCATAAAAAATACTTACACATAAATAAATCTCGGATAATAATGAGATTGAGGAATTAACCCTTACCTTGCACTTTCCTTTGGTTGAGGGTACGTTTAACCTCCTGTATAATGACCATAGTATGTTATTAAATTATACCAGAACCATATTAATATTTATGATATCTTATATGATTCATTTATTACTTTATACCACCCATTTAATAACAATTTCCATGTTAAAGTAACATTTCGGGTAATAATCACTTTCTTTATCGTACGTGTTTTAACTTGTTACTCTTGATCGTATCACGAAGATGATGATTTAAATAATTAAAGAATATATAAAATTATTTATATATAATATATATTTAGAATTTAAATTTTTATAATAGATAGATATATGAAATGTAATACACCGTTTATGGATACGGTAGGTCGTACGTACGCATAAATGTTGTTTCGGTTTTCATATCATATAGAATGGAAGTAAGCGAATGAGATAAATGTAAATACATACATATATATATCCAGTAGAATTATTATTTCATATATTACATACTTACTAATAATATGTATTTTTATAATCATCGTTGAATGGTGAACTTGGAAATGAATCTCATCGCGTCGTGGAGATGGTAAGCCGTACGTACACGCGAGCGACAATATCATTTATTTAATGATTAAAAGGTGTGTAATTGGATGGTATATTAATTATATAGAAACATTAGTATGTTATTTTAATTATTTATATATATATATTACTCATCATTATATCCATCCAAATAACATAGTGTTGAATAACAAATTACACCACGACATGGAGACGGTAAGCCGTACGTACGTACACAAGGTGACTTTATCATTCATAGGATGGATAGAATAATGAATATAGTTGTAACATATTTATAATGACATCAAAATTTGTATAAGTTAATAGAGTTATTATTTTGGAGTGTAAATAACAAAGAAAAAGGAAGTGGAAGAAGAAAAGAACATGAAAGAGGGTGGTGAAATTATTACCTCTTCTTCGGATGCTTCCTTTTGAGTTGATCAAAAGGGATTTTTAGTGTGGATTTATGAAAAAAGTAATGACACTAGGTATAAGTGAGTATATTTCGGAGGATATTTGGGTAGTTTTTGGTTGAGGTAAATGGCATTGGAGTTGTGAAATTAAGAGAATGGGAAGTGCCCTTTTATAAGAGAGGTGAGGGGAACCTTCTGAAAATATTCAAATAATATTTTATAAAAAAATAATTCTTGGTTTATAATGGCTCCAAAATGGTTTATTTCTAGTATAAGGTGAGGATGGGTCTAAATCCTCTCAAAAAATAGGTTTTAGAAAAGTTTAGGTCACCATATTAACCGTATCTTTTAGATTTAATTCTAAGTTAAAAAGTTTAACTTTTACAATGTCCACTTGTATTATTATAATAAATAGTTAATAAACTTACTATAAAATGACAAGAGAACCCAAAGTGGTTCATTAATGAAATATTAATAAATATATAAGTCATTTTTCAGAACCTTATATTTTTAGTAATATTATATCATTTAAAATATATAATATTTGTTTTAAAAACTAATTTATGTCAATTTTAACACTATTTAGTATTTGGTTTTTGTGAAAGTCATCAAAGCTTGATTAATTTGAAACAAATATATTTAATCAACCCTAACATGTAATATTCCCCTATAATATTTTTATATGGCATCAAAACATTCAATTCTATTTATTTAAATATTTATAAAATAAATTGTTTTAATATTTCATTAAGAAGGTAATTACTGCATCATCATTGTATCATAAATAAATTAACTTATTTAATGTCTAAAATTTATAAATAAAATTAAATTATGTAGGAATTTGTTTTATATTTCTAATTAATATTTAGAGTAGAATTTATCTTATATGTAACCGTATATTAAAAATGTTTTAGATATTAAACTTTGAATTTAACACTTTTAACTCTTCTTTAAATAAAATAATAATAAATGTCCTAATCTAATCCATGGGGACCAAAAGGATCATATTTTATGCCAAATATTTTTTTTCGAATTACAATTATCTAATAGAATTAGGACATGTGTTAGGATAATTATAATATCATTTTTACCTTTAATTACCCTATTTACTTTTAACTGTGGTAGATAAAAGTCAAAAGTAACTATTCACCAAAAATTATTTTCATCTTATTGAACCACATCTTACTTACTGATGTCAACTATGTCTCTCAGATTTTCGAAATTCAACTCACAAAAGTGGTAAAATTAATTTTCATGCAAATTTGAAAATTCTCCTAAAAGGTGGGTAAAAAATGTTAAAAAGTTCAATAAAATTGTATACATCTAATTTTATTATAAAAATGACTCCAATGAATTAAATTGAACTAATATAGGTATTATATATCTATACTGACTTAAAATAAATAAAATAAATAATTATTTAAATAAAAAGTTGGTTTTTAAATAATAACGTAGTGTTTTTCACGATTCATCAAAAATTGAAAGTTTTCAGAAAAATACCGAAAATTCACCCTACGCTTATTTTGATATTATGAATTTAAAAATGAATTCTATTTTACCAAATTAAAAACATAGAATTAGCATTAATTAATTTAAAATAAATTCTCATTGTCAAAACCAAAAAGCGGGTTTTTAAAAAGTGAAAACTATGGAGAGATTGACATGCGTCTATGTCAAATTTAAATGAAAAATTACTTATAATGACCAACATTGTGTTAAATTATATTAATATAATCTAATTATACTTATAAAAACATTAAAATGTATAATTTAACACTATAAATTATTTTGATTAAAAAAGTTGTTTTCAATTAAAATTTAGTATCTTTCACTATTCATCAAAATATGAAAGTTATCAGAAAAACACCAAAAAATTATCCAAACTAAATTTTTATGTTCCACTTATAAATAAGAAGTTATTGTTTCAAATTTAATATAAAAGTGTAAAATATTTCATTTAAAAATAGGTTCACCATTAATAGGTGATAAAATTGATTTTTTTTTAAAAATACTTCCTTTATCTGAAAAATAAATCCTTTATCTGAAAAATTGAATTTGTTCTTATATTATTTCTAAGAAACACATAATATGGATGTTAAAATTATATAGAGTATATAACATTCAAAATGAAGTTAATACTATTCATAACCGCTTTTTGAATGGCTAGTTTGGTAAGTTGTGGTGCGCTCGAACTCGGTGTTGCGTATAGCGCAGGCTATTGAATTACTTTAATGAGATAACGTACTATGAAATCTTGGGATGTTACAAGTATGATAAACTGAATGTCAATCCATATGCAGGATAAAATTGAACTCCACTAAGGGTAAGATAACAAGTTTTTAAGGGAAAAATTCCACATATAATTATAAGAAGGTACCCATAATTTTTTGTTTCTTTAATACATTCACTATGAGTTTTTACCAAAATTTGTTTCTTTGTTTATAGAGGTAATATTTCCATTTTACAAGAAAATTTCTCAAAATTAAATTAATGTATAGATCCCAAATAAATGAAGACATTTTCATACTTAGACTAAACAAGTAATGTACCTATCACTACTTCATTTAATGGTCTAGTAAAAGAAAATTCCCTTTCCACACATTTTTTATGTTCATGGTGATCATTTTACATAGTACCATTATTTGGACACAAATTCTCATGATCCATCTCATTATAATTAGAAAATTTCACTACTTTATTATCATTACTAGTCTGACCATAACCAGTTATCTTTTTGTTTTATATTCATGAGATAAGTGTCCAAGATTTCCACATCGGCAACACTTCTTAGATATCATACTAAATTCCTCGGAATGTTTATTACTACACTTATCACAAGAGGGTAATTGAATTTTCTAACCTTTAGGTTTCTATGATGAATGCTTCCCCATTTACTTCCACTTGAATAGATTATTATCCTTTTTCTAAAATTCCACGAACTTTGTCTTGAATTTCTCATCACACCACACAATTTCTTCAAAACTTTCAAACTCACAAGTAACCAAATCCCTTCATTAACTTTTCATAAATCCTAAGTAAAATCTATCAATTTTACTATAATATTCAAGAATAAAATTTTGTTCATAATTTAAAAATCAAGTAAAATTATCTTCATAGTTAGAAACAAAGTCCTCTTCCTTTTACTTTGACTCTTGGAATTGTAATTCCATTATAAATCGAATAAATTAAGGAAAATACTTTTTTTAATAGGTATGAGGGAAGTATCTATTTTTTATTATAAACTATGAAGCACCTCTTTTTTATGGGTAGAGGGAGGCCATTAAATGGACATGAAGGCCCATGGGCACACAAAAGCCTAAGATACATGGCCCGTAGTCACATGCCTATTGGCCATCAAATAGATTTCCTTAAAATCCCCCGACGTGTGTTGAAAACCGTTAGCTATCCACTTTTTATTACTGCTACATAATAAACCTCACTATCTCCTAGACAACTCTCCCTAAAGTAATCTCATTTTTCCACCTCCCTAGAAGATACTACCATCAAGGATCACCAACATCAGCACTCATCAACTTCACCTATGTAACCAATTTCCATCAGCGCTCCCTACCACAACACTAGCACCCTGCATGTGCCCATCCATTCCATGAAATCAATTTATTCCTTTTGCTTGGTGTTCCTAATCAAATACCACCATTGATCAACTTAACCTTAAAAATAATAAATATAAATGTTTACCTTATGATGTCCCAAACATCATATAACTTGAATTATCTTATCTAAAGTATTAATACATCATTTATCCTTCACCGGGTCTGAGGATCCCCAAAAATCTAGTGGGAATTATTTCCTTAAATACTCTACTATCAATATATTTTCCTATAGAGAATATAGTTTCTCTCTTATATCAATACCACTATTAATATCCTATGTTAACTAAGTAAACATAGATACAAAATTCTCTATTCCAATTCAACCCATTCTAGGTTGTCGGTTTGGAAGGATGTTATCCTTCAAATTCCTTTCTACCTCAGCTACCTAGATTCTTCTATAGAAAACCATTCTAAATATACATAGATTATATGAAGAAACATGATAGTCTACAAAATCTATCTCATGATAATATAACCATAAATTATAATATCATAAGAGTATCTTTTAATATCAACAAAACCTCTAAAGTTATATAAAACATTGCTCGAATACCAAATATTATAGTATAGGCATAACTGTCCCATAAATTACCTAATTTAAAGTGTATATATCATCACTTAAATCCCAAATACCTTTTTAGGAATGAATTTTTATAAAATTAGGAAATTTGTTACATTAAAAAGTGAACACTTTCACACAATTTCCATTTTCCCCAAAAAACATGTTCTTTTTAAATCCACACATGATTTATTTAAGGTAACTCCCATAACTAGAAATGTAACATTATTAATATTCTTACTCATCCTTATTCTGCATGAAAAAACATGTGAAAATATTAGAGAAGAAAAAAAATCTTGGTAAGGGATATAAAAGAAAATAAACCCAGTAGTAAATTTATAAACTTAAAAAATACATAACAAATTTTTATTTTTTTATAATAAACTTTGAGATAAAATATTCATTTACTTATCCATGAAAAAAATTAACCCCTATATAGTTTTATTAAAAAATTTATAAGCATTAAAAATCTAAAAAAATTATAATAATAAGGTTTTCTTGGAAAACGCGAAAAATCATGGGTACATTTCCTTATAAAACATTCCTTTTTCCTATTAAAATTTTCATCATCTTTCCAAATAAAAATAATCTCATTTTTTTACAATTTGAAATCAAAACATTTCCTTAAAAAATCTATTGCATGTAGTTCATGTAGGTACCTTGGTACATTATCCTTACATTCACCCTTATGAAAACCCTTATAATGGAATCACCTAACTAGATAATTCCAACAACTCTTAGGAGTACCCTATCACTGGTAAACTCTATCAATTTACTCAATGCATTAGAGATCTATATCAGGCTCACCATTATCAGAGTTATATCAAGATCACATATCATTCATATAATATGTCCAGTCACCATAAAATGAATAAAAAACATGCAGCATTAACTTTAACTATAAAAATCATTTGAATTTTAATCCATTCTTATAAGATACCACACTTTCAAATATTTCATATAAATGAACAAAATCAATTTCCTTAGAAAAACATCTTAAAACTAAGAATTCTATGAAGATAAGTAAAATAATATTATTTGAAAAAAAAAATAACCTATAGAGGAATATTTATAAAAAATAACATCTATGATAAAAGGAAAGGGTGGTCAAGCTATATGTATTAAAAACATTATTTTATATTTTGTAAAATGTTGATAATAACCCATACATAAAACATTGAAATAATACATTTTTAACCCTTTGAAAATAAATTAAAAAATAGTTGAAAATTAAGTTTAAAAACCTTTTAATCAAAATAATATCATTCTTGAAACATTTAAAAGATCCTTGGTAATGAATAAAAATGGTTGGAAGGAAAACTTTTAAACAATATTTTTAAAAGAAAGTCCCTTACCTCATATCCCAACTCATTTTGTTCGTATTTCTACCCTCTAATAAAATTATATTAGTTCTCAACTTTATTACAAACCTTTATTATGTTTATTAAATTATCATTATTACCTTTATTTAATTTGTTACCATGTTTTATTTAGTTACAAAATTGGTTTAATTCATGTTGGATGTTTTAAGGACGTTCAGTTTATAAGTCCAAAATGACTTTGGTAGGTTTACTATGGTCAAAGGGATTATGATTAAATTATTTATAGAATCATAATCATTAAAAGTTATTGTTTTTATACAATAAAAAAATTAGAACCATCTATGGAAGGTTTATATGAAAAATTAAATATGTCATTTCATTGAGGCGGTAGTCTACACGTACACACTAGCGACATTTCTATTTTTATACTGGATAAAAAACGAATATGGTATATAATATTTTACTTTTACAAAATATTAATTATTTTATAAATGTAATATTTATTCAATAGTTTTACCCTTATGACCAACCATGTGAGATGGTAATAAAAAATAAATCATGTTGCTTAATGGAGGTGGTATTCTACATTTACGAATGAGTGATGTTATCATTTTCCAATGGACTAAAATGGTAAGAAGTTAAGTAATATATATTATTTATAGAATCAAAATAATTTCATAAAAATATTATATATTCGTTAATTACATATTTATAACTAGTAACCTGAGGCAGTGATGGATAACAAAACACATCTCATGGAGGTGGTTGTCCATATGTATGCACGGTGATGTTTTCATTTCCTGTAGGATATAAAAGAGACAAAAAAAGAGTTTTTTACATCAATATAATAAAATTTCAGTACATATAAATACTTATGTCATGATTTTATAGTGATTATAATAGATTTGTAGGGGGTATAAGAATAAATAAACTTGAAATAGGTCAGTTAGGACTTATATACCTCTTTAGGTATCTCCCTTTGGATTACATATTACGAATTCTTAGAAGGGTCTTTTGAGAAGACCAAGACCTCTATGGTATGGGTATGATAGTTTGGAATGGATTTGGGTAGGTATTTTCCTAACTAAGTGGATCAAAAGGTGTTAATAAATGAGTAAATGAGGTGACATTTTGAAAGTGATGGGAGTGAAACACTTGTAAATACACAAAAACATTAAACTAATATAAGTGTAATTATCAAAGAAAGTGGCTCTAATCTCGTAAAATTGTGAATAAAAGATTGGGAAATATTGAAATCTAATAAACCAACAACATTTAGATAAATTTTATAGATATTTTATATAGTGACTCATATTTTCCATGTATTGTTTTGTGAAATTGTATGAATTATTTTTGAGACTAGGCATTGAGACGGCATGTGATTTTGAGGTCTGATGTTCCCATAACAAATTTTGGAAATATATTAAACATATTGATATTGAAGACACATATTTTTCCTAAAAAAAGTTGAATAAAACCTGAACGGGGGCTTGGATTACAAATCTAAGGGCACCATTGAGTTCAGAATGTGGATTTTAGTCATAGTGCGATATAACCTTAGAATGTGTCAGTCATTCAGGTTGAGTTGAAACCATGTGAGTATGTTTAAAATAAATTAAATTAATACATTTATTTACTTTAATTACCTAACATAATAAATTACTCTATAAATATATAGTTATGGTGGATTCCCAAATTTATCTGTTAAATCCAGGAGATCTGGAGATCCATTGGAGGAACTTCTATTGGTGATCAACATCCAGATCAAAGAATAATAGATGGTGTTCAATGGAATGTGAGGATCTCACCAATGATAGAGACATAGATTCATTATTTTTCAATGATAAATTCATATCTACTAAGTATATTTATATTCATGTATTTATCTCTATTTTATAATTCCTAGGATGAATGTGAATTAATAAAATAATGAATTGATTCATAAATCATGCATATTGCGGGTAAGGGATAGATTTATCCTGGAATTGATGTAATTTCTTTGTGATTATTTTTTTATCTCTTCATTCATCATTATAATGAAAATGAATCGAGACTTACCTAAAAATTGTTCAAGGTATGTTCCTTGTGTTTGTGATTTTTCTTTTCTTCCCCATTTCTTTATTCATCTTGGAAAAATCTTGTGTCTTGTGATTCGATAAATACCAGTAAATCAAATGTTACACACCCATTTCTTATCACAAAAATTCAATATTGTATATCTGATCTCGGTACGACATAAGCATCATAGATGATGGAATATATTGAGGAATAGATGAACTTGGGATACCAAATTTTGTGTTCTTCAACGTGTGACAATGGATGATTCATGAGGGAATTTTATGAACTATTTTGAGGGATGAAAATAGTGATTGGTGAAGGAAAGATTAGGATGACCATATATTCATGTTTTCTAGAAAGGTGGGTGGCTGGATCGATGGTTGGAGGAGAAGGAGAAGACATGGGATCCATAAATGTATTTCTATAAAATCCCATAACACATAGCATGTAAACTGGGATTACAAAGTGTGTGGGACCCGTAGTGCGGTGCCAGGGCTTCTACAACAAAGTTAAATATGACATGGCATATGACCCTGTCACACTATGTGTGACATGAACCGGAATCTCGATGTGTACCTCAGTGGGTACACAAACATGACTATAAGTACATGTTCATGGACATACCATGTACTCTTATATGGATATGACCAGGCTGGGTGTACATAGGAAGATCCGTATACTTGGACACGGTCAGAAGTAAATGGGATCTTATAGGTCATGTACTTTGACATGGACATGGTCACAGACAGTGATTCATGGGTAGGATCCAGTACTGAATGGACATGTCATGTACACCTTCAAATTTGTCTTGGATCCCTCTTTCTATTCAACTTGGAAAAGTTTCATTAGGGTGTGTTCTTTTTATCCAACCCCTATGGTTTAGTATGTTATCACATACTACACATTATATAGTGATCCCTTCAATAGTAATTCTTGGATAGAGTTGTTGGAATCCATTTGGGAGGCTCGAAGTGAGATCCTTTATCATCTTCTTACCCCTAGGTGGAGTTATTAGTATCATCATGACCAATACTACAAGGTTTTTGATCCTATACTTATTGGGTTATTCCAAATTGATTTGTTGGTATACCCCATGGCCTTGAGTGTGATCCCCATCTATGTATTGTTATCTTCAAACTTCCAGTGTATACTTCTTATAGAGTGACCCGATAAGCTATACATCTAATACAGACGCCATCCAAACTATCTGACTCATGGAGTGTTTAATTCAAGATGAGTTCTACATGGAACCTTCGACCATGAATCCTAGGTTGTCATTATGGTTTTGAAATTATTTTAAGACTATGTGTCTTTGTTGAGTATATCTGGATATTCGTGTTATATGTAATTATGAAATATACCTATCTAGACCAGAATATTATTCTTGTGGTTATATTATTAGTGTTTTTGGGGTGTCATATAGGGTATTGTTATACTCACCCCTACACGATCTTTTCCAACACATGTCACTAATTGTTCAGACTATTGATCTTTTGAAGAAGTCTTATAGGGACCAAGACCAGGCAATGCTTAGTGAGGTAGACAGGCTGAGGTTTCTTCATGTGATTATCTTGAAAGTAGTCCCAATCTGTACTTTCAGGATAGACATGTTTTCATACTCATTTTGGTGGGCTTGTATTTGGACCCATTTACTTTCTGTTTCTTATTATCGTACTCTAGTTATTGTAATTAGATATATACATGCATGGTATATCAGTTGTTTTACATTTCAGCATTATATGGGCTTGGAGATGTTTTTCATTTATACAGGTACTTTAGGAAAATGCCTCCCATGGTAGTGAAATGCCTACTTGGAACTACTTGCTAGTCCCTAGCCTATTAGAGGCAGGATTGGGGAGTTAATAGATGAGCCCCATTAGGATATGTCATGACATAGTGACATAGTGGTATCATAGGAGTCGATTATACCCTAGGACTGAAGTATGTGAGGTTGGATTAGGGAAATAGTGTTAAGTGTTAGATATTTGGATTTTAGGCCAGAGACTCCAGTTTTGGTGCAGTGGAGACATATCCTTTCACCAGGACTCTAGTCAAATTCCCTTAAAATCAGTTTATAAGGATATTTCTTATAGGAAAATCAATGGGACATGCATCATATAGGAATGGGTTGTGGTTTACATGTCCTTCTTGAGTTAGCTCTATAGATATACTCATAGATTGTGGCATATATTTTCTATTTCAAGATGAATTCACAATATATTCTAGTTGGGATTCAGCATCATTATGAAAAGGATGACCCTATCAATGATGATACATTGGTAAAGGGGCATTTTCTATAGGTGTTACCTCTAGGTGGTATACTAGTTATACCACCACCTGTTGAGAAGTTCATGGTACCTGAAGTACCCATATATGAGGTGTGAAGTATGAGTGCACTTCACAAATTTTAGTGATAGTGACCACTGAGGTTTATAAGTGAGCCCAACCTGAAAGGAGTTGAGGACTAGCTTGAGGAGATGATGCAATTTTTCCATCTTTTCAAGACATCAGCAGATCAGATGGTGGTTCTAGCAGTGAAACTTCTCTATGGATATATAGGATGATGGTGGGGTTTAGTGAATCAGTTGTACGATGAGTCAACTCTATCATAGTCATAGTTTGAGTGACTTTTTAGATATTAGTTCTCTCCAACTACACTAAGGGTTGAATATATCTAGGAGATTCTGCATCTCTTGTAGGGTAACATGATAGTAGTTGTGTAATCATTGAGGTTCACCAACCTCTCCATAAACTCGATCGATATGGTTCATGATCAATTATTTTGGGCTTGGTCCTTATAGAGAGGACCTAATAGAGACATATGAGATAGTGTTATACCTCGATGAATTCCTACCTATGCTAGGTTCCTAGATCGTTCATTGATGGTGGAGAGTTTCCTGGCTAAGCAGACCCAAATTGTGGTTGTTGGTAGTGGACACCTGAGAGCAGAGACTTCAGAAGTAGGGAGTCGATGATAGTCTTAGGGACCTGGATGTGTTGTATATATTAGTAGGAGGTCCCCAAACAGAGGATATGTGGTACAAGGATCGTAGGATGGGTCTAGTCAGCCAAGAAAGAGGCAGTGCTACTCATGTGATGGAAGGCCGCATTGTATGACTAATTGGGAGATGGTGGATGGGCCGCTGAGGCAAGGGTAGTGGTAGGAGCAGATAGGTCTGTAGAGTGGTGGACATGTTAAAGGATCTGGGCGAGAATCTTGAGGTATATTCTTTGAATTTTTACCAATAACACCCCTTGGTGGTCCAGTCCAAACTTAGGTAACTAGAGGAAAGGGGGATAGCTACAGGCGGTCGAGTTATATAACCCATAGGCATCAGGGATGATACAAGGTACGATATGTTTCTTTTATACCTTAACTACAGTGCTGATAGACATAGTTTCTAGTCATAACTTTATATCCACTTATCATATAACAACCCATTCTTAACATACATAGACATTATATCATTTTGTGTGAAATACTTAAAACATTACACAAATAGATTCCCAAAGACTGTATTAGTTTAGTGCCTTTAAAAACATAGAAACATAAACACTCATAGATAAGAGAGCTACATTATCTTCTGATAGGTCCTTCATTACTTTCACCCTTCTTAGAGACATCATAATTGATATAAATATTCATAACCTGGGGAAGGAAACATAAAAAGGGTTGATCTCAGATGCTCGGTAAGGGTAAAAAAGGGATAAATGTAATCACATACATGAGTATATGGGTATGAGAATATGATAATAACATTTCAAGATCATACCCTATATATAAAAGATCATAAACATGAAACATATCATAAGGCTTGGCATTTCATAAGGCATGAATTGTAAGGAAATAAAGAACATAAGCAATGAAATCATAACTTAGGAATAGGACATGGAATTATGGCATATATAAACATGTTCTATCATTCCATATAAGTCATTATGCATTTATTGAACTTATCAAGGCACTTCATGGGAACTTCACCTACTGGGTAGGACACACCACTATCCCCAATCATAGTCCTTTCCTAATAAGGGATCGAGTTTCTCCATATTCTTTCTTCATGGTGACTACACCTATTGTGCAGGACACGCCACCATCCATAGTCACGGTCCTTTCCTTGTCATGGATCTGGTTTCCCAATCTTTCCATAGTGGATAAAGACCATAGACTTAATTCCCATAATTATCTCATGAGATATAAATCTTTACCCAATGCATTAGTGGGAGATATAGGGCCTACCCACCTCATAATAAAATCATTCATACATTTTTCATAAGATAATAAAACTTTCATCATATCATGACCCATAAAAGATATGTGTTTTATAAACATAAAATCATAACCCATGAAATTAAATGGGTATCATTAACATTTCATCACATCATAACCTATGGAAAAAATATAGGTTTTATAATCATTTAATAAAATAATATCACATAAAAATAAGTAGGTTTAAAAATAATAAAATATTTGGAATATAAATTGGTTTCATAAGTATCATTACATGAAAACATAGACCATTCAAGAAAAAATATTAATGGAACCTTTGGATCATTAATTATAAGGGAATGAGTAAAATCAACAGATGTCATCTTAAATGGAAAAAATATTTGAAAGATATTTTGAAAATTTTTATTTAGGAAAATATCATTTCTTCTTTGAAAAATATTTTTAAAACATAAAACCATTAGAAAACAATTTTAATTTAAAATTAACTGAAAACTTATAATTAAGGATTGAAATCGTTGTGAAAACCTTTTCACTTGAAAATTTAAGAAGGAATCATGAATTTTTTTTGAAAACATTTCTCCTTGAAAACTTGTAATATAATCTTAAAAACATTTTTAAAACCATTTCATTGATATAACTTTTAAAACTTATAAATAAATCTTGAAAACATTTTGAAAATAATTTTCCTTAAAAAATTTTAAAAGAAACTTGAAAATGTTTTGAAACCCATTTCTTTGAAAATACCTTAAAAATATATAAATAATTATTGAAAACCTTTTTAAAACATTTTTCATTGAAAATAAATTTAAAACATATGAATAATACTTGAATTTTTTTTACAAATCATGGTTTTTAAATAACACAAATTTCTGGCCAAAAGGAGAAATAAATTCAAATTTTCATAAAAAACTTTTCATAATTATCTTAATTACCAAAGAGTGGAAAATGGTACAAATACATGGATACAAAATTTATATAAAAAGGTTAAGAAAATTCATGAGATTTCTTGAGATATGGATCATAATATTTCATCAATGTAAATATAACCATAAACAATCTTGATAAACAATGAGATTGTAACAATAAACTATTACCACTATGGTATCATTGAATCATAATAAAATGGAAATAATAAAATTACATGAAGCATAAAATATCATTAAATGAAGTATATTCATGATATAACATTTAGAATTTATTATATACACTTCATATAAAAATATGGGTGCATAACATGGAATTTGTCTCAAAGAAGAAAAATTAAGACAAAACTACATTACTAATTTGGTAACTTTTGAAACATAAAACCCATGAAATAAATTATATAAAATGGATATGTATATATCTATAAATTTAATTATATATATCATATAATACATACATGGGCATTGTACACACCATATATAATAAATAGTAGGTGAACATGGCTTGTGCCTCATAGAAATTAAAAGTGAGACAAGAAAACACATAATACATGAGTAACAATAGAATCGGGATCCCCATGAGATAATAAAATCATATAAAGATTTTAATATCATTAAATAAATTTAATTAATGATATTACATTTCATAGGGTATTATATACACTACACAAATAAGAGAGTGGTGATTATGACATGTATCTCATGGAAATAAAAAGTTAGATGAAATCCCCTTACCTTGTGTCTTAACTCTCATCATACTCATTAAAACATCATGTATAATAAATTTAAGTTTATTATAAATATTTTAAATAACTGTATTATTATACCTAAAACCATATATGGTTTTATTATGACTTTATATTACTTTCTTGTTAACAATTTCATGTTAAGGTTACGCTTTGGGTAATATTTTCTTTTTTTTGCTTGCATCTTAATTTGTTATATATTTGGTCCTTATAAATATATAATGATATACATAATTTAATCCATGATATAAATAAAATTTATATTCATTATATGTGTATCATAATAATCTATATAATATAGAAGAATGAAATGGAATGCACCATTCATGGAGACGGTAGGACATACGTATGCATGAATGTAGTTTCCGTTTTATTATCGTATTTTAAAAAAAATAGAATGACATATATGTAAATATGTATATAATATAACTAAATTAGAATTATTATTTTATATATACCATTTAATTTCACTAAATACACCCTTAATACTTTCCATGTAGTGTGTGAACAAATCACATCGCTTTGAGGGGGCGGTAGTCCACACTTCCTCAAACGAAATTATCATATTTACACAAAATGTAAAGTTTAAAGATATATATTTTAAAATAATTATATAAGATTAAATACATAATATGTATCATGTATATAATATATAAATATATTTTCCATCATTATTCCCAGACATGAAAGCTATAAAAGGAAAAAAACAATCATCGTCTCATGAAGTGGTAGTTCTCTGTATACATAAACAGTGTGTTTTTACCCATTAGATTGAAGTGTGTGTAATTTTAGGTCTAAAACTTATCAAAAAAAACATCATAGTATATTTAGGATAATTTTTTTATAATAATATAATAATAAGAATTTATGTGGTATAGAAGTAAATAAATTAACAGAGTTTGAGGGAAGATTTTTCCTCTTAATCGGGTAACACATTTTGGTTTTCCCTAAAGGGATTCCTTGGGTGGATTTATGTACAAATGGAGGCTTCAAGGAGGAAGGGTGGGATATTGGGGTGTGTAAATTTGGTAGATATTTTCTGAAGCTAGGTGGTTTTATAGGTGTAAAAAATGGGGAGAGTACATGCCTTTTTATAGTGGAGGATGAGTGGCACTTCTGTAAATACAAAAAGGTCTTTCTTAATGGGAGGTATATTTTACCTAATGTGCCTAAAAAATAGAAAAATAATGTTTTAAATGGGAATTATGTTTTATAGAAACCTCTACCATATTAAAATATTTGAATTTTAATAATTTGTTTCCTTAACTTCTAAGATTCCCTAATTTTATCATTTTGGTTTTTATTAAAGCATCTAATTTTATAACCTAAGTAATTTTACTATTAAGACTAAAATAATGTGAATTTTTTTATAAAATAAAAATAATTTGAACTATTAACATGATAAATAATTTTTAAAATAAAAAATACTATGTGTTTTGGAAATTAATTTTAAATCAAACGTATGTGATGCGCTCAAACACTCCTTAAACCCAGACCGTGCTAACAATGTTTTTACAATCTATAGGTCAATATGTTAATTATAAAAGATAATTTGGTCCATTAATATACCATATTTAATATTTATTAACACTTAAGAATGAATTTTTATAATATAGTATTTTTATTAGTTTTCAATCATTTAATAAAATATCATTTATTATAAAAGAACATTATTGTCAGTTTTGACATTATTTATTCAATTTATTTTTAAAATATCAAAAAGCGTATTTTAATTCAGATATATTAGGTTTAATGATATTAAACATCAAATATTCTTATAAATAAATAAATAAAGACAAACATTCAATCAATTTACTTCACCTTTAATATTTATAGTATCATTTATTTTATTTAATTATTAACTAAATAATCATTATGTTGGAATTTCTTAAGCATTTTAAGTAACTAAATCATATCTAAAAATTAATTATAAATTATTATAATTAAAATAACTCATTTATCATTCAAAAATATATTTATAACCAAAAATATGATGTTTTTTACATATCTAATTTTTTTATAAATTTTAAAGGTAAGGAAAGATCCCCCTTTGTCTATTCCCTTACTTAACTCGTTATATAGAGTACTTCCAATTAATAATATCTCAATAACCCAAGAAATTAAAAAACAAATAGGGGAAATGGTTGAACTATTGGAATAAAATATATTTTGGACATGTTTACAAGTCATGTTTTCCCTTAATATTACAGTTTAGTCCTCTATTAAACTTAATTTTACCTTAATCATTGTAATTAATTTTTATCGCATTCACTAATCTTTTTGGTCAAAAATTAAGTTGATATTTTTAGAAAAAAAATATTATACTGATTATAACCAAGTATGAACATTTTTCAAAATTCAAATCATTAAAGTTAAAAAAAAATTAATTTTAATGCTAATCGTACAGACATGGTGAGAAAGAGGGTTTTAAAGTAAAAACGTTCAAAAGTTCTATAAGTGTTTATATCTAATTTCAATATAAAAATAATTCTAATAACCTAAATTGGATTATTAAATTTATAATTAATCTATTACTACTTCATAAACATATTTAAAATATAATTTAACATTAATAAGTATTTAAATGAAAAGGTGGTTTTAAACTAAAATGCAGTATTATTCACTATTCATCAAAAAATTAAGTTTCTCAAAAAAATCCCAAAAATTCACCCTAAGATAATTTAGACACCTAGAATTAAAAAATGATGTTTATTTTTACAAATAAAATTCATAAAAGTTTCAAAATTTAGTTTTAAAATTAAGTTCATCATTAAAAGGCCGTAGAATTCAATCTTGTGTGTAATGTAAGCTAACATAGCATTGCGTGTACTGCAAACTAATCTAAGTGCTTCATGTAGTGTAATATCAACTTGGTTTTCCATATAACACAAGAAAAAATTATTTATATTGTATTTATATAAAGAAAATACTATCTAAATTGTTGTGTGAAATGCAATATATTAGAAATATTAATTTAATTCAAAAAAATTACAAAATCTCAGGGTGTTACATTCTACCCCCCTTAAAATGAATTTTTCCCTAGAAATTATTTTGGGTTATCAAATGTTTAATACATGATATTTCCTTTCACGAAAACCCACATTGTAAAAATGAACCCTAAAACTTCCTTTAAATAAATAAATTTGGAACCGTAACGGTTTCCCAAAGTAACTCATAACTAACTTCCCACATAGTATAACATAAGTGGGAAGTGAAAACATGGAAATGAAAGAGAAATATAACCATCAAGTTCTGATGGAGAGTGATATAGAACAAGGTCAGGAGAAATTTAACACTCACAAAGCCATAAATCTACAATGAATTAAGTGGTCGTCTAATTCATCATAAACGAAGGTATTATGAAAACATTTTTTTTTCAAGATTCTTTTTATGAAAGTTAAATAATTTTTAGGAAAATATATAATTTCCTAATTTTAGGAAAACCTCACCATTTGTTTTTCCTTGATCAACTTCCACTATATCTCTCATTCGATGAAATGAGGGTGACTTTTTAATTTCTCGAGCATTAACACGTTATGAAATCCATGATAAGTCATCCCATATGTCTTCAGCTACAATCAATACAATGTGGTTAGAATATGTTTTCTAATATACATGAATCATCATGTGGTGAGATAATACTTTAATATCACAAACTTAATCTATAGTTTAACTTAAACTTTCCATAAATATTTATCCTTATAACCCTTCCAAAAGATGAAAATTCAAAACTATATAAAGAAGTTCACAATATAAGCTTAACATTGTTCCCCCATATATCATAAAGTATCTCTTGGTTGTCATATTCCAAATATATGAATACCCTCATCATTAATCCTATTGAAACATGGTAATAAACTGAATTACTATAAATCCTTTTGGAATACATGCACTTTTTCTTATTCTGAAGGTTACTAGATATATTAATTAAATATATGTAGTTATAAACTTAATCCATGATGTCATAGAACACTTTTTCAACAAATCAATAATTAGATTTAGGGTAATTAGTGCTATATAGATTACTTTATCCAAATCAAACATCTATTTATCCAAGCTAAACACATTTTTCTCAACATCTTGATCACATTAAGGGTTAGCTTCCATTAATCAAAATATCACTTTTCTAAGTCATCATCACCATTAAAAATATCCTTTTGAATCCTTAATGAAAATTTATACTAAAAACACTTATATATTTCATAATTTTCATAACATGAACTTTGAATTCCAAATCATAAATACTTCATTCATCCAACTTTATTCATAAAAAAATACTCAGGATTTATCAATTTATTCCTTAATACCTCTTTCCTATAATATGAAATATGAATAATGTATTAAGGTTACTCAACCTCAATCTAATCCTGCTTATTACATGTAATGTAAACAATATCAGAAGAAAATCCCATACCTTTTTGCATGTTATTCATAGTCTCATTATCATCAACGGTATAACCAATAATCATACCACCTTCATAATTATCTTCATGAAATTACCACTTAGGAAATCTATTTTGATAATGCCCATACTTCTAAAATATGAAACATTAAATGTTAACCATGTTCCATTGACTAAAACCATAAATCATAGTGGGGGAAACATTTATTATAATGGAAAACCAAATAATCAAGAAAAAACACTGATATGATGTTTAAATCATGGATATTACCTCTTTAATCTATGACACATAAGGTTTATACTATATTATTCATATTCATTTTCAACTTAAATCCTCCACGATGGTTTATAAATAGATTGTGTATTCCCAAATCTACAGATAGTATTAAACCAGGTGAGCATCAAGGCCTATTGTCATATACCAGGTTACGCTGAGTCAGGCTCGGCACACCTTATGAAAGTTGTTACCCATAGCTACATTTGTGCCAGATCCACATCCACTTGTAGTATCCATATAGAGATGTATTTCTAGTAATCCACCCACTCTATCCTTTACCAAAATTCCAAGACATTTTCCTAAACATTAACTCATCCTTATACTTTTCCTTAGTTAAATACCAAGACATATCCTTAAAAATATACCTATGTATATCACTAAATTTTTCTCATCCACATTTCCAAAGGTTAAATAAACCCTTTCCCTGATACCAACTATAACAACCCAATTTTAATGTATATAGAAATTACATCATTTTTTTGGAATAATTAAAACACTACACAAACATACACCCAAAGACCGTATTAATTTAGTGCCTTTGGAAACATGTAAACATAAACATTGGTACATAAGTGAGATATATTATCTCCCATTAGTTTCTTCATGACTATAACCCTTCTTAGACACAACATACTTAATACATATCTTAATAACCAAGGGAAGGAAACAGAAAAATGGGTGAGCTCAAATGCTCAGTAAGGGTAAAAAAGGATACATGTAAGAAAAACATGAGTATAGGGGTATGAGAACATGATCATAAAATTATAAGATAATACCTTGTATATAAAAGATCATAAACAAAAATCTTAGCATAAATCTTGGAAGTTCATAAGGCATGAATCATAAGGAAAAAAATAACATAATCCATGAAATCATAGCTTAGGAATAAGAAATGTAATTTTTTCATAAATAATCATGTGATATCATTTCTTATAAGTCAAGATTAATTGCTACATATTATCAACCCACTTCATGAGAATTGCACATAATGGGCAGGACACACCACTATCCCCAATCACAGTCATTTACTTATAAGGGATCTAGTTTCCCCATCTTCCCATAGTGGACTGGGTTTCCCTATATTCCCATAGTGGATCAGGATTCCCCATCTTCCATCTTCCATCTTCATAGTGACTACACCTACTTGATAAGACAAACCACCATCCCCAGTTGTAGTCTTTTCCTTGTAATGGATCTATTTTTTCCATCTTCCTATAGTGGATTAAGGTTGTCGACTTGATTCCCATCATTATCTCATGAGATATAAATATTTACCCAATGCATTTCAAGGAGATATAGGTCCCACCCATCTCATAAGAAAATCATTTATACATGTTCCACAAGATAATAAAACTTTAATCCTATAATGACTCATAATAGATATGGGTTTTATAAACATCAAATCATAACCCATGAAATGAAATGGGTATCAATAACATTTCATCACATCATAACATATGGAATATAGATATGTTTAATAATCATTTCATCAAATCATAATCCATGAAAAGAAGTGGGTTTCAAAAGTATATAACCCATTGAATAGAAATAGGTTTCATAATCATATTTCCATCAAAAAATAAATCATTCAAGAAATAATATGAATGGAACTTTTAGATTATTTACTATAAGGGCATGCGTAAAATCAATAAATGTCATATTATATAGAAAATAAATTGAAAAAATATTTTTTTTAAATTTCTTGAGGAAAATATCTTTTCTTATTTGGAAAATATTTTTAAAATATAAAACTTTTAGAAAACCATTTTCTTTGAAAATGAACATAAAACTTATAAAGATGGTTTAAAATCATTTTGAAAAACTTTTCACATGAAAATTTATAAAAGAATCATGAAAACATTTTGAAATCATTTTTTATTGAAAACTTATAAAATAATATTGAAAAAATTTTGAAACCTATTTCATTTAAATCACTTTTAAAACTTATGAAGAAATCTTGAAAACATTTTGAAAATCATTTTCCTTGAAAACATGTAAAAGAAGCTTCAAAAGGTTTTGAATACCATTTATTTGAAAGTATTTTGAAAATATATAAATAATTATTGAAAAAAAATTTACAACCTTTTCCATTGAAAATAAATTTAAAACATCTGAATAATACTTGAACACATTTTTAGAAATTATTGTTTTGAAAGAACACAGATTTCCGACCAAAAGAAGAAATAAAGTCATATTTTTATAAAAAACATTTTATCAGTTATATTATGTACCAAAAGTGAAAAAATGATACCAATAATTGGATATAAAATTAATATACAAATTTTAACAAAATTCATTATATTTCATGACTGATAGATCATAGTATTTCATCAATGGAAGCATAATCATAAACAATCTCGATAAGTGATGATATTGTAGCAATAAACCATTACCATTATGGTAACTTTGAATCATAATAAAATAGAAATAATAACATTAAATAAAGCTTAAAATATCATGAAATGAATTATATTCATGATATGACATTTCCAAGGTAGTATATACTCCTCATAGAAAAATATGGGTGCATAACAAGGCATGTGTCTCAGAGAAGGAAAATTGTGACCAAACTACTTTACCAATTTGGTAATTTTTGAAACATAAACCCCATAAAATAAATTACATAAAATGGATAATTATAAATCCATAAATTTAATTATAAGTATCATATAATACATCCATGGGTTGTGTACACACCACATATTTTAAATAGTAGGTGAATATGAATTGTGCCTCACAGAAATTAAAAGTGAGATGAGAAAACACTTAATACTTGAGTAGCATTAGAATTGTGATCCCCATGAGATGATAAAATCATATAAATATTATAATATAATTAAATAAATAAAATTAATTATATTAAATTTCATAGGGTAGTATATACGCCACAAAAAAATAAGTGAGTGGTGATTATGACATGTATCTCATAGAAATAAAATGTAAGATGAAATCCTCTTACCTTGTGTCTTGAATCTCACCATACTCATTCAAAATTCTTGTATAATAAATGTATGTTTATTATAAATAATTTATAGAACCAAATTATTATATCTAATATCATATATGGTTTTATTATGACTTTATATTACCCGCTTGTTAACAATTTCATGTTAAGGTTACGCTTTTGGTAATATTTTCTTCGTTTTCACTTGTGTATTTATTTGTTATATCTTTGGTCCTTATAAATATACCATGATTTTCATAATGTAAAAAATAATATAAATATAATTTATATTAAGTATATATGTATTATAATAATCTATTAAATATAGAATTATGAAATGGAATACACTATTCATGGAGATGGTAGGTCGTACGTACACATGAACGTTGTTTCCGTTTTATTGTCAAATTGAAAGAAATAATAAAAAATAAATATTTTGATATAAATAAATAGTATAATATATTTATAATTATTATGTCATATATATCAAATAATTTCACTAAACACACCCTTAATACCCACGGTTTCCCAAAATCGTGGGTATAGGGGTACCTATCCCCATGGTTTTGGGGAAAACCATGGGGATAGGTTTGGAATAAAATACTTATACCCACGGTTATGAAAAACCTTGGGTATAGGTCACTTTTGTGTGCGCGGGAAAAAAATTTCCGCGGGAAGGAAATTTTTTTTTGCGGGAAACCTATACCCACAGTTCTTCTCTCTATACCCACGGTTTTTATAACTATATTTAACTATATATATATATATATATAAACATATAGGTGTGTTAGGGTAGTGTTTAGACGCGGTGTTTGTAGTGAAGAGGTTGCGAGATCGAAACTCGGTGCCCGCATTATTTTAGGACCTATACCCATAGTTTGAAACCGTGGGTAAAAGTCGTTGACACCGTGGCAATTGGATATGTTTCGGTGACACGGTGGCAGGACACCTATACCCACAGTTTTGGAAAACTGTGGGTATAGTCTAGGGACGTATACCGACGCCGATCCAGCCCACGGTTCCCAAAACTGTGGGTATAGGCTATACCCACGGTTTTGGGGGCTATACCCACGGTTTTGAACCGTGGGTATAGGCCATTTTTTCAGTACTGTAGCCCCATAATTATGTATAAAGAAGGTGGATGGGAGTTTGAGGTTATGTGTAGATTTCCATTGCATAAACTAGGTGACCTTAAATAAAAAGTATACACTATCGATGGCTGATGAGCTCTTTGATTAGTTGAGTGGGGAACGATGGTTCTCGAAGATTGACTTCAGATCAGGCTATCACCAGTTGTAGGTAAGGGATGAGGATATGTAGAATATGGAGTTTAGATATCTCTATGGTTATTGTGAGTACTTTTTGATTCCCTTTTGTGTGATAAACACCCCAAAAGTGTTCATGGGACTCATCAACTAAATCTTTCAACCTTTTTAGATCGGTTTGGGGTAGTCTTCAACGGTGATATCCTAGTGTACTCAACATATGAGGAGGAGAATATGATACACTTAAGGATGGTTCTTGATGTACTATGAGAGAACTAAATTTATAGGAATCTATCAATGTTCAAGTTCTTGATTCGGGAGGTTCACTTTATAGGACATGTTATCTCATCAGATGATGTAGGAGTGGACCTGGCAAAGGTCGATGTAGTGTTCTCTTGGGATCTATTCATAACCTTGATAGAGGTGTGGAAACTCCTTGCGTTAGTAGGATATTACTGTAGATTCATACCTGATTTCTTCAAGATATTATCACCCATTAAATCATTGACCCAAAAATGGTAATCCTTTCATGTGTAAAGAGAGGTTCTAAAAGGAATTCCAGTAGTTGAGACAGAGATTGGTGAGCGCTCCCATCTTGAAATTTCTAGAGGAGCGTGTCAAGTATGTAATGTTTTGTGATGCATTAGGAACTAGGATTGGATTTTTAATGATGCATAGGAATTCATTTTTTTCTTATGGTTCATGTTAGTTGATACTACATAAAAAATTACGTGACCCAGGATCTTGAGTTAGTAGTGGTAGTCTTCGCACTAAAGATGTGGTAACACTACTCGATGGTCGAGAGGTTTATCATCTATTCTGACCATAATAGTGTTAATTATATCTTCTCTCAAAAGGATATAAACTTGAGATAGTGGATTTTTCTTGATTTGCTTTAGTATTATGACTTTAAGAATGTATATACTCCTGGTAAGGAGAATGTGGTAGCAAATTATCTTAGTAGGAGATCTTGTTCACGGTTGTTGAGTGAGGCATCAGAGTAGTAGGACTCAATGTAGTTATCCTTTATAGATAGAGATAGAATAGCTTACCTCTAGTCGATGGTTTTTACCCCTTGCCTTTTGCAGCTATTTAGGGAGGCACATCTTGGGGATATCAATTATGAGACCCTACGTACACTAATATCCACTATACATGCTCTTGATGCATTTTATGAAGGTAGGGAGCATATCATTCTTTTTAGAGGATGAAAAATGGTACAAATGACATTGTGGTAGGATGTTCTGAGATAGATTTGTACACCTCCTTTTATGGTACATCCATGTGAAAAAAAAGATGTATCAGGACCACTGATGTCAGTTTTAATGGCCAGAGATAAAGAAGAGTTGTGTAGATTTTCTCTCTCAATGCCTTACTTATCAGTAAGTGAAGGATGAGCACTAGGTTCAAATAAATTTAGCTCAACCTCTTGAGGTGCCATAGTGAAAGTGAGATGCTATATCCATGGACTTTATGATTGGAATACCACATATGTCTAGGATACATGATGCCATCTAGGTGATCATAGACTGACTCACCAAGTCGAAAAAATTCATAGCTATCTAAGAGAAGAGTTTGGTGGAGAGATTGGGATGACTCTACATACCATAGATAGTCCAACTTAATGAAGTTCCCTTCATGATCATTTCTGAACATGATACTCGCTTAATATCTCAGTTATGGAAGGTATTTCAGGAGGATTTTGGGACTCAGCTATGTTTGAGCATATCTTTTCACCCCAAGACTCACAACTATACTAAACAAACCATTAAGGATTTTGGGGGACATGTTTTGAGATTTCATTTTGGAATTTGGACATAGTTGGGAGGATCACCTACCATTTGTGGAGTTTTTGTGAAATAAAATCTATCATTCCAATATTAGTATGGAACCATTTGAAGCCTTGTATGGGAGACCCTGTAGGTAACCACTTTACTGGACTAGCCCAAGAGAGTTAGAACTAATGGGCCCAGACTTGGTGAGAATCACTATAGAGAAGGGGAATATCATTCAGTAGTAGATTAGGACTGCAAATATCCATCATAATTCTTATGTGGAACAATGATAGAGGCCACTAGAGTTTGAGGAGGGAGAAAATTTGTTCCTGAGAGTCTCACCATGACATGGATTATGGATATTGGGATAGGGTGGTAAGTTGTCTCCAAGATTAATTAGCCCTTTCTAGATACTATAGAGAGTTGGTGAGGTGGAATACCACTTATCTCTACTTCGATAGTTAAACTAGGTACATGATTTTTTTCACATGTCGTAACTATGGAAGTACGTGCATGATCTATTACACATTAAGTGGGGGATCCAGACATCGAGTATGGAGAAACCTTTGCTGAGTAACTAGTAGAGATTAGGGGTCATCATGGGGAGGATCCTTTATAGGAGAGTGATTCCTTTAGTGTGTGTCTAGTGGTAGCATGAGAATCTTTAGGAGAACACCAGATAATGGGAGACCCAGATGTAAGACTAATACCCATATTTTTGTATAGCTACTTGTTTTGGATTTTTGTGATGTAAATCCCCAAGGTGGGAAAAATTTAGAGACTAGAAATTTCCATTAATTATTCTTTGATATTGTATGGATTATTTTCGAGACCAGGTGTCGAGATGATGTGTGATTCTGAGGATCGGTGTTCCTGGAATAAATTTGGGAAATATATTAAATATATTAAAATCACATATGTGTGGTTTTCTCGAAAAGGTGAAATAACTCCGAAATTCGGGCTCATATTATAAATATGAGGGAACTGTTGAGTTTAAAACATGGGTTTTTCCCTAGTAATGATATAATCTTGGAACATGTCGGGCTTTTGGGTTGAGGCATAATCATGGATGGATGTTTAAAAGTAATTAAATTAATAAATTAAGTTGTTTTAATTACCCAACCTAATAACTAAATCTATAGATATACAGTTATGGTGGATTCTTAGGTTTATCCACTAAACCCTAGATATCCATA
The DNA here is from genome assembly GCA_963277665.1 of Viscum album. Taxonomy (NCBI): domain Eukaryota; kingdom Viridiplantae; phylum Streptophyta; class Magnoliopsida; order Santalales; family Viscaceae; genus Viscum; species Viscum album. Next base: position 371,949,776 of record OY728146.1, read on the forward strand.
GAATTGTTGGAGAGTCATTCGAGTAACATCTGTTGGCATACAATAACTAGATTGAACAATGGCAATAGGTGTGCAACAAAATCTGAGGATCTCGCCAATGAAAACAACGTAGCTTTATTCTTCATCAGTGATCAATCCATATTAAGTTAATATGTTGGTTTTCATGGATTTATCCCTATTTTATAATTCCAATGTTGAACGTGAATCAATCAACTAAAAAATTGATTTGTGGATTTTGTATATTGGAGGTATGGGTTATATTTATCTGGGAACTGGGGGAACTTCTTTGTGATTATTTATTTATCTCTTTATTTATCATTCTAATGGAAATAAATCAAGGCCAAAATGAAAATTTTCTGAGTTTTGTTCCTCATTTATGTGATTGTTCTTTTATTCCCCATTTATTCTTTCATCAAGGGAAAATATCTTGGCCTGTGGTTTGACAAATACTGATAAATCAAACGTTTCAATCCCTTCTATTGGCACAATAGTTTGATATCATAGATTCGATCTCAGTACGACATGAGGATCATGAAATGATGGAAGTGGAAACAAATTAGATGGATTTTGGATACCTGATTTCATGTTCTTCAGCATACAATGATGGATGTTGTATGAAGGGATTTTTAGAATAGTTTTTAGGGCTAAAACATAGTGATCGGTGATAGAAATGGTCAACTGACCACACATTCACATTTTTGTGGGTGGATATATTTATGTATGGATGAGAGAGAGAATAAGTGGGATCCAAATCTGTATCTCTGGAAAATCCATTAACATACGTCATGTAAACCCGGATTACACAATGCGTGGGAACCCTGGTGCGGTGCTAGGGTGTCTGAGGTGAAGTTAAATATCACATACTGTGTGAACACATCACACGGTGTGTGAAATGACCTGAAAGCTTAGCATGTACCTCAGTGGGTACAAGGGAATGACTATAAGTATATTGTCATGGACACATCTTTCACTCCTACACAGACATGACCAAGCTAGGTGTACATGGACACGGTAATAAGTACATGTGATATTACATTCCATGTACTTTGAAATGGACATGGGCATGGGCCATGATACATGGGAAGGACTTAGTACAAAAGGGACATGTCGTGTAATACTAATACATGTCATGTACACCTTTAAAGTTGGCTTGGACCCCTTGTCCTATTTACCTTGGATAAGTTTCTTTATGGTGTGTTCCCTATATCCATTACCCTAGGGTTAGTATGGTATCTTGTCCCACAGAAAGGATATTGATCCCTTTAGTAGGACTTCTTGGATAGAGTTATCGGAATCCTTATGTGAGGCCCGAAGTGAGATCCTCTATCGTCTTCTTTCTCTAGGTGTAATTCTTGGTATCATCATGATCAAAACTATGCGAGCGCCAATCCCCTACTTAGTGGGTTATTCTATATTGAGTTTTTTGTATACCCAAAAGACATGGGTGTGATTAATCCTCATCTTTGTATCATTCTCTTCAATATTACAACACATGCTTCTTATAGTGGGACCCGATGTGCTATACAACTCAGACAGATGTATTTTATGCCATCTGACTCTTGGAGTGTGTTCTCTTAGATGAGTGTTGTGTGGGAGTTTTGAGCAGGAATCATAGGATGGAATTAAGGTTGTGAAATTATCTTGATACTATGTTTATTTTTATGAGTATGTCTAGATATTCTTGTTATATGTGTTGTAGACATATACTTGTATAGAGCTGACTTTAATTCTTATTGTTATATGATTAGTTTTTTTGGGGTGTCCTAATGGTCATTGTTATACTCACCCATATATAGGATTTTTTCACTCATTTCATATCTTATGTAGATGATAAAATTTTTTACAGAGTCCTAGAGGGACCAGGACTAAGCAGTTCTTAGTGAGTTAGAAAGACTGAGATGTATTCATGTGGTTATCTTGACAGTAGTCCCCATCTATACTTTTAGGTTAGAATTATTTTTAGACTCTTTTTGGTGGGATTGTATTTGGACCTTCTTACTTTCCATTAATTATTTTCATACTCTTGTTGTGGGATTTATATGTAAGCTTGCACAATTTATCACTTTTTTACATTTCAATGTTGTATGGGCTTGGAGATGTGTGCATGTGTACATGTACTTTAGGCTAAGGCCTCCCATGGTAGTGATATGCCTACTTAGTGCTACTCTCCAACCCCTATCCTATTTGAGGTGGACATGGTGAGTCACAATACGGGCCCTATTGGGAAGTCTCATAACATTTTGTGTCTTATCTATAAGTTTAACCCTCAGTTAACCCTTTTAAACCTTATCGGGGTGACTATGTTTTACCATGGTAACTATTAATTATCAAAAAAATGAAATTGATAACATTACCAAAATTGACCCTTCTAATTCCAAATAAAAAATCCATATTTCAATGTTCAATTTATAAAATTATCAGAAATTAATTTTAACAAGTGTTTCAAACACAATGGAAAACAGTTTTTTTAATGTGTTTTAAGCCTAAAAATAAATTTATACCAAAATAAAGTATAATTTAGATTAATATGTAATTAATTAGATTATTTGTAGTAAAATGGGAGTAATACTACTTTAAAAATATTACAAAACCTAATGTGAATTTACTTGAAAAGAAATGTCAATTTATAAAAATTGGAATTTCCACTATTCACTCAAAAATCAATCTTTTTAGAAAAATCCCCAAGAAATCACCATAAGATAATTTTAAAACACTAAATCCAAAAAATAATTTCATTTCATCAATTTCATGATCTAAATTTTAGAAATTAAATTACTAAATAAAACAATTAATTTCATGGAAAACATTTTGTGTAGAATAAACCCATTTCTATTCTGACTAAAAATCATATAAAACTATCATATTATATATGGATACATAAATTATATTTATAAAAGTTAATAAGATATGAAATTTATTTATTATAAACATTTCATAGGTTGTCACATTATGATATTAGGATTATTAGGTTTTCTAATGATTCCTAAAATTTGATATGAAACTCAAAGAAATCATACTATAAAGAGCTATTTAGAAATCGCAGTTCTTTTCCTATTATTACAATGATCTAATAAAAAAAATTATTAGACATTGGTTTTAATATAATATACCCTATGAAGCTGTTACTTTATGTATTTTGGGTGTTATAGGTTCCAAAATAAGTTTTGTATGAGGAAGTTGATGCTAGACATAATATCTCCACTAGAAAGAAAGTATCATAGTGTGGCCATCGATATTGCACCATGAAGAGTTGGATAGATGATGGTGGTTCTACAGTCTGGTTTCTTTGTCCTTAACTCTTTTAAAAAAGTATCAATTTACCTTTACATGAGAAAACCTTATGTATAAGCCTATGTATCAGGGTTATACTTACATAATTAACCCTTACATATCTCCTTAGGTTAGGGAGTAACCCCTTCATATCACCCTATGTCATAAAGAAACCCTTACATGAGAGTAGCCCTTATGTATCACCCTATGTCGCAAAGTAAACCTTATTTATGTGACCTGTACATATCCTCATGTTATAGAATGACCCTTAAGTATCCTTATATATATCATATTTTGACCCTTATATGTCATATTCTTACCTTTTCTATAGAAGTGGAATCCTTGATACATAATATTAGTCTATATGTTTTTAAACCCTATATTATAGCATTATTAAAGCCATTATTGAATGAATTTTTTTGTGGATAATTTCATGATTATTCATTTTCGAACATTGTTTTGTTATAGTGATATTTTCATGTCATGGTGTTTGTCAACCCATTTTAAAATAGCATGAATGGATGCTGAGAAGGGGGGTCAACCGTTTTAAATACCTAGAGGTTTAAATTAGGTTTTACTAACACCACCATGACTAGTTTGAATATATCCACATCATGGTGGGGATTGGTTGTGTTTTCCCTATAAATAAGGGTCATACTTTCCTTCGGTTTGAGTTTCATTCTATTCCTTTAAACCAAAGTTAACCCCAATCCCTCCTTCATGTTTCCAAATTATACCTTAGTGGATCTTAACCACCTAAATTATACAATAATTTATTCTTTGATCCAAGGGTCCCCTCTTCTTCTATCTTTTCTATTTATTCTTAATATATTTCTTTGAATATGCTACAATAGTGAGGTTTCTTATGGTTTTGATCAATATTTAAGTATGGTTGGATGGTTCATTATGGTAAAGTCCTGTGGTGATTTCTGTCATGTTTGGTAATGGATAATCCTCAGTTATTCCATTATTTTGTGATGTTTCTTAAATATTATATAAAGGTATGGGATTACAGATTTCTCCTATTATATTTTCATAAATTTTTTATTTTCATGATTTGGTTTTAATGGGTAAATAAATATGATTGACCTAAAGAAGATAATAATATAGAATCAAATAATTTTTGGAGGAATGGTTGAGAAGTGAATGCATTCATGCCTTTTCCCATGTTATTGAATTGTGTTATTTTATAGATTTTATGGTAGTTCAATGGTATGAACATTGTAATATATTTCATCTCAATTTCCACTCTATTGAGATATATTTTTAATTATACATCTATTTATATTTATGAGGTGTATCTACTACCCCTTTGATATGTTTTATCATTAATATCTTTATATTAATGGTATTTAATGTTTAAATTAAAGTTATTTCCTTCATGGGTTTTATGATTTAAATGTTTCCAAAGCAGTAAGGGTGTATGATTCAATCTCATTTTAATTGGGATTATTTATGATATAATTTTCATTGAAGGAACTTATTTGATAATTATCAAATAAAACCATTTAATTTTATTATCCTATGGTTATTTATCAAGTTTTTATGTAATAATACTATTTTCCTATATTTGGTAATTAAAATGATTGAGAAAATATTTGAAAAACCAACTTTATTTCTATTTTTGGTCAAAAATGTTTTTTCTTCCATATCCATGTTTTCTAAAAAATAATGAATGTTATTAAAATTGTCCTGTGATTATTTAAAATAATTTTTACCCATGTTTTACTTTTAAAAAAATTTGTTTAAAAGGAATCTTTTTGTCATTTTCCAAAAAAGGTTCTATTTTACTTTTAGTGAAAATGGGAAAGTAATATTTGTTTTAACGTACTCAGAATGAATGTAATATTACCACCATCATGACCAGTTATTTCATTGAATCCTTATTTAAAATTTTATGTGGTTCTTTTAAAATAAAATGTTTTTCCTAATATTATAGAAAATTTTAGTCCTTAAAAAGTTAATTTCAAAGTAAAAAATGGTATTTTATTCAAGAATGTTTTTAATGATCTTCGTATGGTATTATCCCATCAATGATAAAAAACCCTTATTTTTCAAATACTCTACTAGGTATATTTTTTAATAATAACATACTTATTATTTCTTTATATGTTTTATGATTAGTTTGACCAGGTAAAGTATTGACATTTACCTTCTTGGTTAATTTTTTTGTTGTTAGATTGCTATTGAAACATTAACTTTATTATGATCATTTTTAATTATAAATTACATTTCTATTAAATATCCATATTATTTTTATAATGGATATGATTATTTCTAAAATAATATACCATTTTTACATATGATGTTTTACAATGAAGTAAATTTTTATTTACCTTTCCATATTTATTATTCCTTATTTACTCAAGATATCTTCCGTTGTACGTAACCCTTACTGAGCATTTGAGATCACCCTTGTTTTGTTTCATTTAACTAGGATATAAATAAGGAATCTATGAATGAATTCAAGGATACATAATATTTACTCTCACTATTTTATCATTCATGATTTCAATTATTATGTGAGATTCAAGTATGTATCTTGTTTACCAAGACTGCTAAACTATTTGGTCCTTTGGGATGTGATCGTTTGTATCTAACACCAATATAATAAATTTACCACCAACTCTGGGTTACTAGGGTTAGGTTCTTTACATTAATTAATTAATATGAATAATTATTATTAAACAATTACAAATTAATACTAAATGATAATTTTAAATATCAATTAATAATTGTTTAATGATAATTATTCATATTTATAAATTAATTAGTAATTAATTTATAATTATTAATAGAAACCAGTAAATAATTAATAACGATTAATATTAATTGGTAATTATTATTAACTACTGAGTGATATTAGTTATCAATTAATTCATAATAAGTATTAAACTAATAATTAATAATATCAATTAATTAATTACTAATTTTTAATTAAATTCCAATTAATTATCATTAAATAATTACTAAATAAAAATTATTATTGATTAATTACGAATTGGTATTCATTAAATAATAATTAATTAATAATTAAGGTTAATTATTAATTTATTTCTAATTAATTATAATTATTCATTAAATAATAATTATTTACTAACAAATATTAATTATTATCTATTATTAAAAAATTACATCTAATTAGTTAAACAAATAAAAAAAATTTAAAAATAACATAAACTGGAAGTTAAACGACTAAATAAATAAATAAAATATTAAAAACAAAAAAATATCATTAAATTAATCTTAGAAAATTTTCACTCTTTAAATCCATCATAAGAGAACCTCTAAAAACTAAAACTCAATAATAAATACAATGGGAGGGAATATGTGAGGAGAAAGGGAGGGGGTTGGATGATGTGAAAATTGGGCAGGGTTTGGTTTTAAAGTGGGGGGATGAAAAGGGTGTTAATGTGCCTAATTCATTTCTTGTTTTATTTTGAAAATGGTGTTTTCCCCTAAAAACTTTCGCTAAATTAAACATAAAATGTGTTGAGGGAAAGAAAACCTTTTCCATGTCATTGATCTAAGGAAAATACATTGATCCCCTCAATACTTTTTAGAAAATATGAAAGGCATTCAGAGTATAAACACATTTTGAACCCATTTTTAAACATAAAAACTAACCATGTTTTGATTATTTTTCTCCAAAACCCATAAAAACTCTATCATGGAAGATCACTAGATTTGGAAGTATTCCTAAGGTAATGAATATCTATCATTAAACTATTATATGCTATTTTAATTTTATATTGATTGCTTATTTAATTAGGGGTATTATCTTTCCTTCAAGTAGGTATAGTTGTGTATTAGCCCTTGGAATTATAGAATGGTGATTTATTAATACATTGATTAATTGGAATAGATTATGATGATTTACTGAATATTTAATAATAATATAATGGTTAAGTGAACAAAACTAATTAATGATGGATTTTAAGGAATGTAATGTGATGGTTAGTAATACCCATGTTTTGGGGGAAAGATGGGTTTAATGGTAATGATATTAATTAAAGAAGTCACAAATCTAGTTATGGTAATTGGAATTATATTTATCAGTGGAAACCATTTGGTATTAGATTAGTTATGTGTATTCTAACTTATATTTGGTAATCAGAAGTTAGGTAATAACTATTATTGGTTTAATAAGAAATTATAAGTGTTACTCTTGATGTTTCCAGTGTTTATATGCTTAGTAACTTATTTTTGGCCAGTGTTGGCAGTCGGGATATTATGTAGAATGCTAGTAATAGATGAGTTTTAGATTTTATGGTTTCACCTAGAATGGTTTCATGATAAAAACCTATTCATTATGGTTTTTTTATTATGCTCCACCACCATAGTTTGATAACATGCCAGTCTATTGTACTTGGCCATGGATTCTGGGTGTATTTCCTATAACTAGGTTGTTGAGGATATGAATGGATGACTACTCCCCCATCCCCACTCTCTCTTCCATACATAGTATGGTATATGGGAATATTCAAGCTATAATGTCTTACAGTTATAGGATGTGTACTCACAAGAGCTGTAGTGGATCACTATTATTATATACATGTATATATATATTGTGGTGGCTTAAGGATATAGTATATACTTGTATCCAGATTATAATGGATTTTGATTATTACATGTGTGTATATATAGGGTTTTTAATAGCTTAAGGTGTATTTTGTATCTACACAGGATATATTGGATCTTATTTTTACTATGAAATTATGGGTATGTATTATTAATGTGGTTGTGATGGGTGGTTGTGGTTGTGCTTATGTGGATGTGGTTGTGGTGTGTTTGAATAGATGTGTGGTATGACCAATGGAAGGGGTCGGAGCATCAGGACATAAGATGTTGGGGTTTACAGTGACTGGTTTAGTGGGAAGTGGAATTGGGATACCCTTATTTATATATTTTTTCTTAATATTTTATTACTTACATTTGTACAATATTTAGTGAGTGAGCCTTAGTGACTATGGGAACATAGATAGCCTAATTTAGGTAATGAGTTGTTTCATTGTTTATTTACTAGAGATTTAGTATGTTTCTTCCATATTTTTCGGATATTTTTTAAGGAGGATCCTACTAAGCATACATGAATTTTCACCCCTATAAACATATATATTTCTCAGGTCCACATGAGGGAGTTGGTGATTGGGATAGATGTACTAGCTCATAGAGGTTGTCTAAGGATTTTGGTGATTTTGAGTTTCTACCATGGGATTTTATCATGGTATTTTTCTATTTTTTTTTCTTTATTTTCATAACATTACATGTTTTGGTATTGGTTCATTTTATTTATAGAGTTTATTGGTGGATTTTCTTATCTTTTCTTTGGAATTTTGAGGGTAATGCCTCTCATATGTGTGTGTTTTATACCCTTGGTGCTAGTATTCAACCCATTTCCTATTGAAGGTGGTCTTTGAGGGACACTCCCATCTTAAGTAGCATCCCAGGAGGGGAACTGATGGGGATGGTTTGTGACATCAGTGCCCATAGACAAAATTTTTTGACCTATTACATGAAGAAGTAAGAATTATATTATGCGATATAAAGTTCCCAGATCAATGTGAGATCACTGAGATGTGGGGTAAATCAGTTATCACTTTTCTTCTATGAATTCTTCTATTGAAATAAACCTATAAAACTTGTTAAAGTTTTTATCCACTCAAATATATATCTCTTAACCACACTCCATATGCAATAAATATAAAATGAGATCAAAACATGTTTTTATAGGGTTTGGTAAAAAAACCCACTCATTTCCATGTTGGTTATCTTCCCCAATATGGATTATTTTACTAAACTGTTTTAGGATTAAAAAGGAATAGGAAGCAACTAGTTCTACATCCCAGTAATTTTTCCTCCGGCTATGTTTGGTTCTATACCCTAGAAATCAACTCCATTTTCGCAGTTTGTTATATCCCTCAAATTTTCTTATTGTATCCACTTTATTCTTAAGTGGTTATAAACCTCATCCATGAGCCTTTTAAAAACCTTCTTGACACCCTATCTATAATATTTTCCTTAGAAATTTTTTTTCCATAGTAGAAAGATATTATTCTTTATCTATATTCTTTCTCCACAAGTAAGTTATATCCCATTCACCTATGTACAATCTTCTTCCAGATATTCAACAACTCTCTTAGAAGTTTGTTTGTCTTGAAACTTATTCCTGATCTAAAAAATACCTAGATAAAATTGAACTCACCTTTTTAGAATTTTTTTTAGAACAATTCCTTAGTAGAAGTTTTTCCTATAGAACTCCATCCAGTATTCTCTATCTGTTTCTCCTCATTCCAATGTGATCTATCTAATCCAATACATCTGATACTCCTCGATATGATTTTATCTATGTGATGAACTATTTCCATTACTCCTTAGTTTGATGCTCCTCTATATTCTAAAGAGCTCATTATAATTACCTAGCTTCATATAGTACTCATTCCATCTGGTATGCCTCTGTTTTTAAGAGTTATTTTAGAACAACTTCAATCTGATGCTCTCTTCTTTAACCAATTAGGAACTCAATAATCCACTCACACTATACTAGAAATACTTCACTTATTCATATCATTCACATGTATAAATAGTGTACCACTCATACTATTCCACCACCCTGTTTTCTAATAACTCTTTATGCGGGCTCCCAAAATTCAAAACTTTTAATTTTCTCACCCATCTCAATTTCATTTAACTTCCTGTGAACCTTTTATAACATTGGAGCCAACTTTCGTTACTAAAATTTCCTTAAAAATCATTGTTGAATATTTATTAAAACTTCCTAAAATCATGGCATGATTTATGTTCATTATAAGAACATATCAGCATCATCACATAGTTAATTACTTCAAAAAGTTTTTGTAAGGATCCTAAAAATTCCATCTTGAAATTATTTGTCTTGTATCTTTATAATAACACCTCTATCTGGTGTGTTCTATCTGACTCTCCTTTTTCTAGTCTATATCTCTGGTCTACATTGTCCAATTGACTCAGTCTGGTATAATAATCCTTCTATATATGATGGACTCACAAAATTCATTCATCTGATTTCAGTTTGTTAGGAAACCTATGTTTGATAGGCTCAACATATATTTGTCTGATGACATCAAAATTCTTTGTTTGATGACATCACATTCCCCCACATACAGCACAACTTCATATTTCTCTGTCTAATTATTTTTTTCTATTGGTACTTTATTGATCATCAAACCTCACTGTATGATATACTTCATACATATCTCTGTCCAGTAAGACTTCATAAGCTCTCTATATGGTATATCTCAAATCCATCTTGAACTATATGAATCCTTTCTCAGTCATGAGTATCTTTTTATTTTTCCATCTGATTACATCACAATACTCCATTTGATGGATATTTAAAGTGTCTATCTGATTAACCTTGATCCATTATAGCTTCATGGATATCCCTATCTTGGATTCTCTATAAGTTTTTACTTCATCTTATAGCATATACCATTTATCCTTCATCTGGTACATCTTTCAACATTATATCATAGAATATTTATAGACTTCATAACTTAAAACTTTATACTATTTCAAATTTATCACTTTATAATCTTGAGCATCATAAAAATAGTATTTTTCTAGAAAATACAATTATATGCATCTGTACTTTTGTACCTCAACAGTTCTACAATATCAACACCATAGATCAATCTTCATATAGATGCATATTTTTACTTTGGAAGACCGACTTCATATAGATACATCCAACAATGTAATTATGATAGTGTTCTGTCTTCTCAACTCAGTTCAGTTTACTTAGTAACTTCACTCAAACTGGAAACCTTCATTTAGAAAGAAAATTCTTGACTTCATTACACGAACGTTGTTCATCTGGATCTTGATCTTTGTCTAGTAACCAACTTCTTAACCTTTGTACAAACTCTTACAAACTTAGCTTGGATCATGAGCATCTTAATGATGTGGGAAACTTTAAGATAACCAAATCATCATCTACCTTAATAATGTTTCACTAAACTTAACGAAAACTCTTCTCTCAAGAATCTTCATCTTTATTAAGTAATTTTTTCTACAAACACATATTAACATATTTACCACAAATGAAACCAAAAAAACTTGGGAACAATAGTCACCAACTTTGTGTTTATTTTCAATATCCTCATAAAAATTTAAACATCTTCTAATTCAATATGTGTGATAAAAACATTATTCATCATATTATGTTTTCATTTTCATATCTCCCCCTATGTTCTTTCTCACCCTTATTGAAAATCAAATACAAAGGGTAACATAGAGATTATAAAAACTCATCTTCATTAATTACATAATCCTAATAACTTTAGTATCATATGAGTTTCTTAATAAATATCATTTAACTAAACAAATCTAAGTCTACATGGGTGAACCCCATATTGAAAAAAAAGAGTGTATAATCAAGGTGATCAATGTTTTCCATAACATTTTTTCAATGTGATATTTTCCTCAATCTCATTCCAACATCTTTATATCATGGACTATCTAAGTAAGTTTGGTAACATACAATCCTATAGACATTTTAACAAACACATCAAAACAATTCGATTGTATAAACACAAGTTCCCTTATATCTCATATTTCTTATCATCGTTACTTACCTTATTTAAGAAAAGTGACACTCATACATCAACAACAACTTTTATCCCACTTGGAGGGTAGGCTGACAAACTTCATCATGATAATAATAATGTTTCCATGATGGATTTATCTACTTACTATAAAACTACAAAAATACTTATCCATTTTCATTTATTCTTCCCCCTTAATTCCTTGTAAGTTAGTTAAAATAAATATGTATATTGTGAATAAAGAGGAACCTCAATGACTCTTTAGAAGTAACGATCAAATTGAGAATCTTCTCTCAGTCTTGAATTTTTCTTATTCTTCTTAGTTTTAGAATAGTATTTTCATTTTTCCTTATTATTGTAATATCCTATTTTTTTAATGATAATAAAAACCCTATTTGTTAATAATTTATGAGTAGTTTTGTCTAAAAATGTAATTTTTCGGTAAAAATCACTAAATAAACAATTTAAAAGATTTACATAAGGGTAAAATCCATGTTATAACTTCTGAATATTCTATGGAATATTTTTGGTGTTAGGGTATGATTCGACATGATATTCCAAGGCTTATAGAGCCTTGATATTGATATAATAAAAATATTAAATATATTATATTATATGTGTGTGGTTTTTTAAATATAATGGAATATATTTCAAATAGCATCTTATATGGGATATCTAAGAACTCCATTAAATATATAATTCTGGATTTACCCTAGGTATGATATAACCATTTTGAGTTTATAATGTAGAGTAAGATCGCATGTGAGGATAAAAATATTATACTAAGTATACATGATTTTTACCAAAATACTAGAATATCTCCTAAATGATGTCTCATATGAGAAATATGACACCGTAGTTAGGCCCAGAATGTGGGGTTTACTTTATGTGTGACATAATATTTTTGGACATCAAGTGTTTTGTAAAATCACATGTTGGGATAATGTATTTAATATTTTTTATTATATTATTATTATCTTTCTTTATTATTTTCGTTTTTATCTCTTGTTCATCTCCTCTGTGCCACTTAACCCCTCAAGTTAGAGATTTTAAAAACTACCAAATCAACATTCTTTGAATAGTAAAATACTAACAACACCCTAAATGAGTGAAATTAAATACATTGTATTCAATATTGAGTTGAAATTAAAATTAAAATGGGATTTAAATTTATGATTTTGGAAAAACAAATTCTAAATGGATTGGACTTTATCTTAGTTGATCTTATTGAGTCTAAGAGACGTCTAATATTCCTTGTGCATTCTTGGTGAATCCCTCCAATCCATACCTGGGTCCTCATTTCCAAGTCAGATGAGAGAATCCCCAGTTTTCTTCGCATGTGTTGCACACTTGGGTTGAAGAAGGTATTTGTTTTTTTATTTTACTTTATTTATTCTTACATTTTGTTTCTTCCTTATCAAAATATGAAAAAATGGTTGAATTATAGAATGATAAAACCTAAATTATTTATGGATGATAGAGAAAATTATCAAATAATAATTTCATAAAATTAATAGAGATAATTGTAAGAATTTATTAAATGATAATTACATTAATTATCATAATATTGGTAAATAATTATCAAAAGATAATTGTGTCTAATTATCATGAATAATTTATAAATATTATAAAAAATATAATTACTATAGAATTATCAAGTATAATTAAAACTTATTATCAAATTATAATGACATTGATTTATTAAAGGATAATCAATAAAATATTTATCAAAAGATATTTATGGTGAAATAATAGAAGGATAATTATCATAAATTATCATAAAATGTTTACACCAGGTTCTCAATTAATGATTTATAAGGATTATCAATATATAATTAATTTTAATTATCAAAGGATAATTTATAAAAATTTATCAAAGGATAATTCTAATCTTTTCATGGATAATTATATGGCCTTTTTAAAGAATAATTATAAGTAATACCACATGTATTCTCAAATTAATTCAGAGATATAAATTTTATAATGTGGTTTTATAATTATTCTTGAGGATAAAATTTATAGTGCATGCGTTGACCTAAAAGATAATTTAAAAATTATCCATGAGAGATAATATATCATCATATGTGATATTTTATTTATTTTTGAAATAAAATAGATTGTTTTGGTTCTACTAACCCTTGATGAGCCTTGAGAATTTACATGTCAACGACTATGGTAATAAGGCCTAAGAGCAAGTTCTCTTGACTATTGAGGTTGCCACTCCATATTTCAAAACAAAAAAAGGTGGTTTATCATTATGATTAATGTAGATGTATTTGAGGTAGGAAATTCATTACCTCTTAGGGATTTTTTTACACACATTTCCATTTTTTATTTTATATGTATCCATAACCTGATATCTTTTCTTGATTGTGTCTGCAAGTGGGTGTGTTTAGCCCATGATACCCACTTTAATATTTTTTACCATGAGTATTGTTAGAGTAACTTGTTGACATGTTTGATTCTAATAACATGTTATTGTGTGTTGATACTGTATTCTCATGATAATATTCTTGTCATTGTTTGTTCTACCTTGTATATATGTTGCCTTATATTTGAGGTATCATCTTGGTGGTCTGAATAAGTGGACAATTATGACATTATTATCCCTCAGATGGGGATTGTTCTTGTCTTGCGATGATGGTGATGGTGGACCTGAGCACAGGGAGGTGATATGATGGTCCCATGGATCCATGTATAGGATTAACTTGATTCATGGTTGCCAAGTATTGGGTTGCTTGAGTCCTAGTTCTATTCTGAGTAGCTCTCAAAGGCTAGATGTTGAGCAACATTCTATAATTTAGGCCTAGGAAATGTCATGCTCACATGTACCCATGATTCCATGAGGTTGTCGAGTGAAGTATTCACTAGTCATGTGGCATTCTTGGTTACTCTTAACACCTATTATGATTATTATTCTATTATAGAGCCAAAGAAGTTGCATCCAAGGGTTCATAGAGGCTTTATTAGTGCATGATTTCTCTATTTTAGGATTTTATATTTATACCATTACACATTTATTATCATTATAGAATATACTTGTTATACTTGAGCATAATATGTAAGGATGCATTGGTGGTGTCCGAATGATTCTTGTACTCACACCATACTTAGGAATTTTATTATGCTTGTATATTTCATAAGGTATCTGGTGAAGAGAAAGGTTCCTATGGTGGAAAAAAATAGAGGAGTGCAGAGAAGGTGGAAGTACAAGATGAACTTCAAGGGTCCTGTTCTTTATTTATTAATTTATCTTCCAATTTATACACTAGATAGTCTTATCACTTTGGTGTCTGATTTTTTTATATGACATGAATTAAATCTACATTTATTTCTTTTTTCCTTGATTTGGGATAACATATATAGGATATAAGATACTTGGGACTCATCCAGAGGAACTATGAAAGTTTCTAAGCAGCACTATATAGTGGACCTCCCAGTTTCCACAAACTGGGGGAAATTATATTTTGTTATTATTGTTGATCAAATTTACCTTGGGTGATACACATGATGTTGATATGTAATTTATTATATTTTGAGTGTTTTCATGCATCATGACTACCCACACAGGTTCACATGACTTATATACCTATTATTGTGTTGCATATTAGTTGTTTAATTAAATTACTATATTTGTGATCTATGTTTAGGATAGTTTATCATTGTGTGATATATCTATTTTCCATGATGTTGTAATATATTTTTATTGGAATTAATTAGTTGAACTGAACATATTGTTGTGTTAGTGTATATATGATGAATGTGACTAATGTGCAAAGATAGAGACCCAAGTTAGTGCTAGGAGATTATACCTTGGGTTTAGGGTGGACTCCTATGAGAAAACTTGTGGGATCCAATAGACTGATTAGGGTTTATCCTAACAAGTAAGTTTTTATGAAGTGTTTCTTTATGTTATAGAAGATATAGTCTTATGGGACTAATTAGGAAGCAAGAAAGAATAGTCTGAAAAGGGAGTATGCTTCTACTTTACCATTGTATGTGTAGGATAATATAGTTGATCATGATCCCACACATGCTCTATGGTTTAGGTAATAGGTCTTTTTCATCATGGTGTCTTTATATTAGTAATTGTAATAGAAATAAGAGTTCAAAACTATGGTCAAATATTCCCTAACATCAACTCTAGAATTCTTCATCCATCTTGGGCATCAGAGGCCCTTAGAATGCTGAGTGATGGGTTGAAATTGTTTTGGATCTTCAACCTAGTAGAGAATATGAAGGATTAGAAAATTAAGCTAAAAAGAGACCATGATAGGTATGCATCCCATTTGATACCCCCATATATATTGTGCCAAATGGGATGAAGGATCTCAAGGTGTTTTTGGATGACTTGGAGTGGAAGGGATTCATTGGGATAAGTACTTCATTGTGGGGTGCACCTGTGTTGTTTTCCCAGAAGGTAGATGGTGGTCTTCGAATCTATTTCAATTTTTGAAAGTTGAACTCGGTGACAGTGAATCACATATATCCATTTCGGGGGATCTATGATCTTTTAAATCAATTATGGGAATTTAGGTGGTTCCCCGAGATTGATCTTCGATAAGGATACCACCAGCTATGAGTTAGAGAGGAGAAAATTTCAAAGAATGTGTTTTAGAGAAGGCATGGACTATATGAGTAATTGGTGATGTTTTTTGGAATTAAAAATGCACCATTAGTATTCATGGATTTTATGAACATGATATTTCACCCATATTTGGACTCATTCATCATGGTGTTCATCGACGACATCCTCATATACTCACTGAAACCAGAGAAGCATTCTAGGATCCTAGAGATAGTCATGAGTATGCTTAGAGCACATTAGATTTATGCCAAGTTATCGAAGTGTGGCTTCTAGATTCAAGTGATAAAGCTCCTAGGACATGTGGTTTCTAATATGGGTATATCGGTGAACCAATAGAAAGTTGAGGCAATCATTTCTTGGACACATCCCCATAATGTGTTTGAGATAAGGATATTTCTAAGACTAACAAGATATAATGATATTTTATTCAGGATTTCTCTTGAATATCAACACCCATGATAGCATTGATGAAGATGGGTTTAAATTATAGTGGTCATACTTGTGTGAAGAATCTTTCTTTGAGTTTAAGATAAGGTTTTAAATAGATCCAATACTAGAACTGCCCAACCAGGTATTGGTTATGAAGTGTTTTATGATGCATAATAAATTGGTCTAGAAGAACTGCTAATACATAGAGAGTAGGTGGTATCCTATGGGTCATTTCAGTTATTACCCCTTAAGAGGAACTACCATACACATGATATAGAGTTAGATGTTTTAAAAAACACTCTACTGTTTTGGTGACACTATCTCTTTAGTGATAAATGTGTTATTTACATGAACCATAATATCTTTTGCTAAATCTTCACATAGAAGGACCTAAACCTGAGAAAGAGGTGATATATTGAGTATTGGTATAATTTTTACTTAGAGATGGATTATAAACCTGGGATGGGTAACATTGATGATGATTATCTTATCCATAAGATGTAGGCTGAGCATGATGTTGGTGAGTAGCCTTCAGAGGAGAAGTAGTGGTTTATGAGCTTATTGGTCGACTAGAGGGTGGATTATTTAGAGGGTCATGGATCTGTGACTTGTAACCTTTTAGTGATCACTTCCTCACTTGTGGATCAGGTGAGGTGAAGACTAGTCATGAGTCAAACCCAGAGTGTGTTGTGATGAGGGAACAACTAGATTGAGGTGTTTTTATACCAAGGAGATCTTTTAGTGATGATGATGTGATCATGATACATGGGAGATTAGTAGTCCATTTTTTCATTAGAGAGGAGCTGGCAAGAGATTAAAATACCTCTATATGGGCATTAAATCTTGGTACAACCATGATGTATCACAACTTCAAACATCAGTTATGGCGGCCACAGATGTAGGGGGACATTACTGGTTTCATCTCCCATTGCCTTACCTATTAGATGGTGAAGTTCAAGAATCAGTTTCCTGGTGGTTTACTCTAGTCACTTTTTTTAACCATGTAGAAGTAGGAGAAAATCATGATGGACTTTTTAATGGGGTTACCTAGGATCCTGAGGAGTCGTGATGCATTCTGGGTGATTGTTACAGTGACCTAGGAATTTCATAAATAAATGTTACATCTTTTTAAATTAATATTCAATAAATTTCATAAATATATAGTTGAGGACCATAAAGGCTTAGTGTATTTGGACACTACATACACAATCTTCTTATTTCATGAAATATCTTCAATATCTCCCACAAATATCTTTCCATTGAGTACACTTTATAGAAATACCCTACTAAAAACATTTCTTGATAACTTAGAGAAAGGAACCATATGAAAGGTTGAACTAAAATTCTTAGTAAGGGTAATCAAGGGAGATATCAATGATCGCATAAGAATAACATGAGTATAAGTGTATAAAAATGTGGTCTTAACATTTGAAAACCAAACCCTACCTATAAAAGATCATAATCATGAGTTATGGAATAAATATTGGTAGTTTATATGACATGAATCATAAAGGAATCAAAAAATATGAGACATGAGAACATAAAATTGGTATAATAAATAGATTTTCTTCATACACACAAAAATAAAAAATTATTTCCCTAGTAGTCAATTCTTAGTGTTGAGGCTGTCTTAGTGGATTGGGTTTACTCCCCAAACCATCATAAAAGTCAAGGTTCAATTCCAATACTATTATAGTGGACAAAGTCCCTTACTAAACTGGGTTCACTCCCTATTCCAATCCTATTTATCTCATGAGATATCAATCAATACCCAATTCATTGTAGGTATATATGGTTCCCACACATCCATGGTTATAACAAGACCACCATCCTTAGTTATAACATAACTGTCAGCCTTGATTATAACATAAACACCATCACATAATAGAAAACATACATATGTATTCCACAAGATCATAAAACACTCATCATATTGGAACCCATGAAAAGAAATGGGTTTCATAAACATTTTATCATAATATAAACCCTGTAAAAGAAACAATTTTCATAAACATTTCATCATTTCATCATTGCATAACCTATGAAAAAAGGAACAAGTTTTATAAAAATCCTAACATCATGAACATAAACCATCTAGATAAATAATAGGGATCGTATCCTTGGATAATATCCCCATTAAATCTTAATTAAAATCAAATGATGTCATCTTAGATGGAAAATTATTTAGAAATATCACTTGTGACATTTCTTGAAGAAAATAACCTTTTCACTTTGAAAATATAATTTTTAAAACTAAAAGTTCACAAAACATTGTGAAAATAATTTTATTAGAAAATAATATTTGAAAATTATAAATTAATCTTAAAAACAGTTATTGTTCATGATGGTTTAAAATGTTGTTCATGTCGTACACATTAAAATAAATATTCCTTTCACATTTTTAGTAAAAAGTAAAAAAGTACTTTATTTGTAAAATGAAAATAAAATTCCTTAAATTTTTTTTTATAAAAAGTAAAAATGGGTAAAAATTACATTAAAAAATCTTTTTATACAATTAAAAACTCTCTTTATAATATTTTTAGAAAATATGGACATGGAAGAAAAACAATTTTCGACCGAAGAAAGAAATAAAATCAGTTTTCCTAAAAAAATTCTTTTGTAATATTGAGAACATAAAAGGAGGAAAATGAAATGAAAAAAAAATATTTTCATTAAATAACTATAGGAGAGAAAATAGTGAGTTTATTTTGAGATATATCATAATATTTCATCATCGTATGCATAATCACAAACAATTTCGATCAATAAAGAGATTGTAACAAAAAACCTTACCGCTTTAATAAACTTTAAATCATAAGCCCCATGAAATAATAACATCAATTGAAACTTTAAATATACTAAAAATAATGATATAAATGATATAAAATGTCGAAGGGTAAATATATACACCACATAAAGGAAATGAGTGGTGAATTTGGCATAATCCTCCTATAAATAAAAGTGAGACTAGAAATCCCTTAACTTAAGTATCAGATTTATTTTCACACATTCGAATCTCCTATATAATAAATATAGGTTTATTATAAATCTCTTATACAACCATAATCATATTTATTATACCATATATTATTTACTTATGACCTTTTATTACATTTTTATTAATAATTCCATGTTATAATCATGTTTCAGGTAATAACTACTTAGTTTTTCATGTATGTTTTTGTTTAGTTTTTTCAATACATTTACTTTTATCATGGTTACATCATATATATAATTTTAAAAATTATATAAAAATTATATATTTTCATTATATGTGTAATTATATTAATCCATATAATTTAGAGACAGAAAAAGAATTACACTGTTCATGGAGATGGTAGGTCGTATGTACACATGAACATTGTTTCCATTTCCTAGACATATGGAATGAAAGAAAGGTAAATAATATATAAATGATAAAGAATAATTTTTATTTCATATATATCATATATGTTTACTAAATATATCTTTATTACTATCCATTAAAAAATAAAATGAATAATCATATCACATCGCTTCATGGAGACGGTAGTCAGCACGTACGCACAAGTGACTTTATCATTTTACAAAGGGTTTGAAGGTAAGAATTTAGATGTCATATTATAATTTAAGAAGTATTTTTATTTCATAAATATCAAATATATACTTTAAATCCATAATTATATTTGTCCATGAAATGCGTTAATGAAAAAAATACATCAGTTTGCGAGGTTGTAGTCCATCGTACACATGATCAATGATTTTGTTTTCCTTTTGATGAATAAGAAGATGGATATAGTTTATTCCATTAACATAATAACATATAATTATATGGTAGATACTTCTGTTATTATATCATTAAATTTTAATAATATTTAAAGGAGTTAGAATAATAAATAAAACAAAAAACACAAGTTTAAGAATTTTACCTCTTATTCAGAAAACCTCTTTAGGTTTATACCTAAAGACTTATTAAGAGGGATTATTAATAAAACTAGTGTATACAATATATGGTTATGGAATTATGGAATGTATTTTTTTATATATTGTCTGAACCAAAGGTTTTTGGAACTATGAATAGGATAGGAGAGGGGGTACCCTTTTATAAGTGGGGGAGAGGCCACACTTGGAATTTTTGAAAAGAAACAACTTTACCCATGTTGTAAACATGCCAAAAGGATCCAAAATAGATCATATGCAAACCTTAGATGAGATAAGTCTGAAACATGGAATCCAATAGGAATTTAATAGGTGTTTAGGTTATTTATCACTTATCTTTTTAGTTTAACCCCTAGTAAACTCGTTTTAACCTTAACTATGGTAATTAATTAGTATTATTTTTAATATTCGTTTCAACCAAAAATTTAGTTTGAATTATTATATAATATTAATTATGTTTTTTATAGATATTTAATCCATTTTTTCAAATTCCATTCATATTATTGAAAAATAATAATGTATAATTAAATCTTTAGACGTGAAGAAAAAGCGTTTTTCCAAAGAGAAAATTTTCATAAGTATAGAAAGTATTAATATCAAAAGTCAAAATTAATTTGATTCCAATTACCTAAATTGGTTTAACCATAACAAAATTGAACTAGTTTTACTTTTAAATTTTTTTAAACAAGATGTAAATTTGTAAATTCTTTAAATGAAAAGGCATTTTTTAATAAAAATCAATATATTTCACTATTTACTGAAAAATTAACCTTTTTATAAATCCTAAAAAATTCAATCTAAGATAATTTTGAAATTTTTATTCCAAAAATTAAGTTAAAATTTTCAAATAAATTTTATAACAGCTTCAAAAATTAATTTTATTATTTGTTCACAAAAATCAATAAAAACTTGTTTTGAGAAAAATGTATTTTCAAAGAATATAAAGGCTTTACTAAAAAACATGAACTTATTTATAAATATATCTTATTTATATAAAAACATTATAATTAATTTTAAAAATATGGTTATTCATATTTATACCTCCAAGTTTAATAGCTGGGTTATAATATTCATGTTTAAATAATAATATTAATAGTATATCATGGTTTATTAAAACATAGTGTTGAGTGTAGCACAAGATATAAAATAAATTAAATTTATTTAAAAATATATATTTCTGAAAATTTAATTTTGTTACATTCTAACCCATTAAAAATTAATTTCACACTAAAAATTCCATCACTCTGATGCAAACAAATAAGGATACTTCTGCCTCATCATATCCCCAGGTTCCCATATAGCTTCCCCAAGTTAGTGGTTTATCCATAAAACCTTGGCTAGGTTAGTAGCCTCATTTCATAGAACATTCTCTATATGATCTAGAATCTCCACTAGTTATTCCTCGTAGAAAATATCATGATCTAGATGTATTAATTTTGATATCATAACATGTGAAGGATCAGGTATGTACTTCCCCAGGAGAGATACATGGAACACATCACAGACCTGAGAGAGGTTCTTTGGAAGCGTTAATCAATAAGTTACCTTCCCAATATGAAAAATAATTTAAAAGTGGACGATATAACTAGGTATTATCTTTACCTTATTTTTGAACCTCATAACCTTATTCCATAGAGAAATTCTCAAAACACCTTCTCACTAACTTCAAATTCCAAATCTTGCTTATGATTATCAGAATAACTTTCTATAGACATTATGTTTTCCTTATGTGTTGATAAATGGTTATAAAATTATCTACCATTTATTCTTATAGCTCTGGTCCCAGTAGATTTATTTATATAACTTCATCCTATAATGCTGGAGTTCTACACTTATTTTCACAAAGGGCTTCATAAGGATCCATTTGAATTCTCGAGTGAAAGTTATTGTTGTAAAAAAACTCAACCAATGGAAGGTGTTTATCCCAAATACCTTTTAAATATATAGAATAAGATATTATAATATCATCTAGGATTTTAATTGTTCTATCAGACTAACCATTTGTATTTGGATGATACACAATGCTTAAACTCAACTCTATTTCAAGAGCTTGCTGAATACTTTTTAAGAACATTGAGGTAAGACTAAAATTCCAATCAGATACAATAGAATGTGGAACTCCATGAAACCTTACCACTTCCATAATGTATATCCCGAAAATCTAATCTAGAGGTAAATATTATCTAATAGTGATGAAGTTTGACGACTTTATAAGGTGATCGACTCCAACACATATAACATTATGCCTTTTATATTTTTCAGGGATTCTAATGAAAAAATCCATAGTGATGTTTTCCCATTTCCATTCTTTCATATATAATGGTTTTAGAATACCCTAAAAATTTTATTTATTATAATTTTCTTATTTACATACTAATCACTTAGAGACATTTTAAGAAATTTCTCTCTTCATGTTGTCCCACCAGAAATACTCTTTCACATAGGTCTGTGGTAGGCACTATACTCTTGTCGTCCTTTAGTTGTGGGTTCAAGCTCTGAGGCATTTCTGGATGTGACATGTTTTTTCCAGGTATAAGAGTTATATTTTTCCAAAAAAATATTAATATAAATATTATAACATCCCCAAACTAAAATAACCCAAAATTACCTCAACATCAAAGATAAGATAATCCCTAAGGGTTACCAATACCTTCAATATTATGTCCACAAAATGTAAAGGCATTCCTCCTCAGATAACTTTTCTCAATAAAACATATACCAAACCAAAGGGTTTTATTTACATAATGTATCCCAAAATATCCTTAATCTTGATAAAATATCATCAAATAAAACCTCATAATGGGTGTCTAAGACTTTGAACTTATGATCAACCTTAAACTCATAAATTAATGTTGATATCCATAACTCTTAATTTGATATTACATAGACACATATATTCTTCAAAATTATAATTCACCCTATATTCCTTAAATATTATCTTATCTTATAAAAAAATATTGGAATCTTGGGTTCATCATTGCACTGATAGAATATAAATTGTGATTTCATTATTCTAGAATCCATGAAGAGGTATATAATCAATTCTTAGGATTAAATCAAGTTACACTAAATGATAAAAAGTAACATATTCATAGGTATCCTTCATAAAAAATCAAACATGAAATTCCCAACTAAGGAGTGGAGGATAAATTTTCCCTAATTATCATGATTCACTTCATTTATTCTGATTTTATAAGCTTTCCTTTTTTCCTTTTTCTTTAGATGTTTTTGGGTCTTATCATCCTCATTAAACCTTGTATTGAAGAATTTATTCTCATAATTCCTAAATTCCTTGAATATTAAGCATTAGAGAATGGGTGGTGCAATAGTTGACATCTTCCTTTCCTCCATTATATCAACTGGCCTCTTTACCAACATTTGAAATTAAGTGTATCTACGATCAGCATTACCACAGTTAAAACACTTCCCAATTACACTCAATTATTTTCCATGGTGTTTCTTCTAACATTTCATGCATGTAGTTAATTGGAATTTTTTCCAGCATGTGATTTATTCAAGTTCTCATGTGACACGTTCTTGTTTTTTTAATTAAAACCATGGGAATTTTGGGAATATATAATTTCTATTTCTACCTTAACTGCACATTTAATGATTTATTCATAGATACTAAATTCTCTTATATCTAACACCTTTCATATAATTAGTTTTAATCAACCAAATAATTGATCAATTATTCTATCAGGGCTGATGGTTAAACTAGAAGTGTACCACTAAAGTCTAGTAAAATTATCTCCATATGTACTAATAAATTTATCATCCTTCTGGTTGAGTCCAAGAAATTCCTTCTCCATCCTTGTGATAATAATATGAGGTAAGTACTAACTAAAAAGTAAGATATTAAACATATACCAATCTAGGGAACCAATTTCATCATATTGCCTCATATTCGTGATAAGATTCCACCACTGATCTACTTCTCCTTCTAAATGATAGGCAACCAAAATGAATTTTTAATTATCCAAACATGGAGAATAGAAAATATCATTTCCATTGTACTGGTCCATTTATCAACAACTATTGGATCAATGGAAGCACTAAAATAATGTGGATTCAGCCTCATGAAGGACTCAATAGAATGTTTTTCCTTCCTTTTCTCATTTAGAAGTTTGGAAAGATTCATATCGTGAGAGAGTTGTGTGAGAATAACAATGAGATTTTTCATTCCATCTCAAACAAAATTTGGTTTCTCATGGGGAGAATTATTTCATTGTTGATCACATTCAACATTAATACGGTTCTTTTGGGTTATAACCATTGACTAAAACCAAAAACCATATTGTAAGAAACACTAATCCCAGTGGGAAATCACATAATCATGAAACATCATTTATAACATGTCTAAATCCTAAAACCTTCTTTAAATTATATATTACCTTTAGTTTAAACTAGTTTATTCATGTTCATCATCTATTCAAATCCTTTATGATGGTTAGTAAAGAGTTTATGAATTTCTAAAGTATGTCCCTTTGGAGTGTCAAACCATGCGGGCAGCAAGACCCATTTTCATGCACAAGGTTATGATCGAGTTCAACTCAATGCACCTTTTTTAGAGTTATTACCCCTAGGTAAAATGATGACAAATCCATGTCCTCTTGTTTTATATAGGAAGGGATGTTTTTCTAGGAAGACCACACTCATTTATTTACTATAAATTAGTACATTCTCTTATACTTAGTATTATCCTAAGGGTTATCACTAAATTTTTCTCATCTTAGTTTCAATAGATTAATTAAACTTTTTATATGATACCAAATATAAAACCTGAGACATTTCATACATAAATATTACATCTTTTTATATGAATATTAAATAAATTTCATAAATACATGTCTGAGGACCATAAATTTTAATTTTTTTGGATACTAGATACATAATATTCTTATTTTGTGAAAAAACTTCAAAATATGCCACAAATAACTTCACATTATCTAATCTTCATAGATATACCCTACTTAAAACCTTTCCTATTAAATTGGGGAAAAGAAAAATAAGGAAGGGTGAGTTCAGATGCTTAGTAAGGGTAATAAAGAGAGAAATCAATGATAACATAATCATAACATAAGAATAAGGGTATTAGAACAAGATAATTCCATTTCAAATCCATGCCCTATATATAAAATATCATAATATTGAGTCATGTAATAAATCTTGATAGTTAATATGACATTAATCATAAAGGAATCAAATAACATAAGCTATTAGAATATAATATTGGCATAAGACATAAATTTTTGATATACATACAAGCACATAAAATCATTTGCTTATTATTCAAGGTTAATCTCCAAGGATATCCTAGTGGATTGGGTTCAGTCCCCAAACCATCATAGTATTCGAGGTTTACTCCAAATATAATAACAGTGGAAAATTTCCCTAATTTAATTGGATTCAATCCTCATTCCAGTCCTTTTTCTCTCATAAGATATCAATCATTACCCAATGCATTGGAGGGAGATTTAGGTCCCACTCATCCGTAGTTATAATGTGACCACCATCCTTGGTTATTACATAACCACCATCCTTAGTTATAATGTCACCACCATCCTTGGTTATAAAATAACCACCATCACATAATGGAAAACATACATATGTGTTCTATAATATCATAAAATATTCATCATACCATAACCCATAAAAATAAATGGGTTTTATAAACATTTCATCATTTCATCATAGCATAAACTATGTAAAAAGAAACGAGTTTCATAAAAATATTATCATTATAAACATAAAATATCCAGAGAAATAATAATAATGGTATCCTTGGTAAATATTTCCATCAATGTTTAAGTAACCTCAAAGGATGTCATCTTAGATGAAAAATGATTTTTAAAGGTTATTTGGTACGTTTCATGAGGAAAATAACCTTTTTACTTTTAAAATCATCATTTTAAATCTAAAATTTCACAAAACACTTTTAAAATCATTTTATATAAAAGTAATTTTTGAAAATTATAAATGAAGCTTTAAAACATTGAGTTTTCATGAGAGTGGAAAATACCGTTCATGTTGAACATGTTAAAACAAAGACTCCTTTCATATTATTTTTAAAAATAAAAAAGTAATTCATTCCAAAAATGACAAGAATATTCCTTTAAAACCTTTTTTAATAATTCAAAAATGGTTAAAATTTACTTTCAAAAATATTTTGAGAATATTAATGGCTTTCTTTAAAAACTTTTAGAAAACATGGTCATGGAAGAAAAAGGATTTTCGACCGAAAAGAGAAATAAAATCAGTTTTTCTTTAAAATATTATTTTGTATTATAACTACATAAAGGGAAGAAAATTACAGGAAAACTTTTATTTCCTTTAAATAAATATATTTCAAGAAAATTAATGAGTTTCTTGAGAGATATATCATAATATTTCATCATCTAAAGCAAAATCATAAACAATCTTGATAAACAAATAAATTGTAACATAAAACCCTTACCACTTGGGTAACCTTTGAATAACAATACCCATGAAATAATAACATAAATTTTAACTTTAAATATCATAAAAATAAGTATATTAATTATATAACAAATAAATTTTGAAATATATACACTACATGATATAAACGAGTGGTTAACTCCGCATAAGTCTCCCTGAAATAAAAGTGAGACTAAAAATCCATTACCATAAGTCTCGACTTCCATTGCCCACGTTAGAACTTCATATGTAATGAATAAGGGTTTATTATAAATCTATTCCAGAACCATACTCATATTTATCATTCCATATATGATTTACATAGACATTTTATCACCCTCTTATTAACAATTCCATGTTAAAATTATATTTCGGGTAATAACTTATTCATTTTTCTTGTATGTTTTGATTTTGAATTTTTAGTTCTTTTATTTTTATTATGTATCCATCGTCTAAATAATTTTATAAATGATATATATTTCATATATATTCCTGAAATATGTATTTATATTAATTCATACAAGTTAGAGATAGAAAATGAATTACACCATTCATGGAGATGGTAGGTCGTACGTACACATGAATGTTGTTTCCATTTCCCCGAAATATGGAATGAAAGAAAGTTAAATAATATATATAATTTTACGAAATTTTTTTATGTATTTTATATTATATATATTCACTAAATATATCTTTATTATCATCCATGTCAAAATAAAATGGAAAACATATCACATCACTTTATGGAGGTGGTAGTCCACACGTACGCACGTGCGACATTATAATTTTCCAACAGGTTGGAAAGTAAGAACTTAGATGTGATATTATAATTACATAAGTATTTTTAGGTCATAAATATCTCATATATACTTTAAATCCATCATTATATCCAGTCATGAAAGGATTTTTTGGAAAACAAATTACATCGGTTCGCAAGGCGGTAGTCCCCCGTACATATTATCGATGATTTTGTTTCCCATTTTATGGATGAGGAGATGGATAAAGGTTATAAAATTCACAAAATAACATATAATTATATGGTAGATATTTTTTTATTATATCATCATATTTAAAGAATATTTTAAGGATGTGGAAGAAGAAATAAAACAAAAATACAAGTTTAATAATTTTACATCTTCTTCAGAGAAACTCTTTAGGTTTATACCTAAATCCTTATTAGTAGGGTTTACTAATAAAAATAAGGAATATAGGATGTGGGTAAATAAGTAAGTGATATATTTTTGCAGGTATTTTTTGAACCAAATGGTTTTGGAAGTGCGAATAAGAGAGGAGATAGGGTGCCCTTTCATAAGTGGGGAAGAGGGAACACTTGAAATTTTTGAAAAGAAAAAGGTGTACCAATGTTGTAAACATGTGAAAAGGATACAAAAATGGAATAATATATAACATTAGATGATATAAGGTCTATATATGGTATAAAATAATGATTTTATAATTTTTTAGGTCATTTTATCCCTTATCTTTTTTACTTTAACTCCCAAGTAAACATGTTTTAACCTTAACTGCGGTAATTATTTTTTACTATTTTTACTATTCATTATGACAAAAAATTATGTTGAAATTATTTTATAATATTAAATATTATGATTATAAATATTGAGTTTATTTTTCCAAATTAAATTTACAGAAGTAAAAAATTTTAATTTAAAATTAAACACAGAGACGCGATAAAAAAAGTTTTCCAAAAAGAAATTTTTCATAAGTATGGAAACTTATAATATAAAACTTCAACCTGAATTTGATTATAATTACCTAAATTTATTTAAAAATAATAAATTTTTACTAATTATACTTTTAAAAAATTATTAAATAATATGTAAATTTATAAATTCTTTAAATGAAAATGCCATTTTTAATAAAAAAATAGTATTTTTTACTATTCACCTAAAAGTTATCCATTTCAAAAAACTCTCAAAAATTCACTCTAAGTTAATTTTAAATTTTTATTTGAAAAATGAAGTTAATTTTTTCAAATAAATATTATAAATTTTTCAAAAAATAATTATATTACTTTTTCACAAAAAACAATAAAAAATCGTTTTTTTAGAAAAAAGTACTTTTGAAGCATATAAAGACTTTACTAAAAATTAAGTACTTATTTATAAATATATTTCCTTTGTATAGAACTTTTATACTTAATTTTAAAAATATTGCTATTCATATTCATACCGCCATGTTTAATGGCTAGTTTATAACAATCATGTTTAAATAGTAATATTAATAGTATATCGCAGTTCATTAAAATTTGGTGTTTCTTGTAATAAAAGATATCAAAGAAATTTAATTTATTTGAAGAAAAAATACTTCATAAAGTATAAGGGTGATATAATTGTTGATCATCTAATGTATTATTCTCACTTTTTACCAATCAAAGAGACCCACTCAGTGGAGGAGTTGGGAAAGCCTTGTCTCTGAGATTGTATGCTTACACGGAGTTTCCTTGAGAATTATTTCATACAAAGATGCATGCTTTGAATTTCAGATTTTGTAGGTCTTATAGAAGTCCCTAGGGATTCAGTTTAGGATGATCATAGCATACCATCTTCATACATACTAGCAGTTCGAGTGGAAAATACGCATATTTAAAGATATGCTTTGAGCTTGTGTTCAATACTTCAATGGAGAATGGGATGATCATCTAGCCTTGGTTGAAGTCACATACAAAAATAGTTACAAGGATTTAATTTAGATGAATCCTTATAAGGCTCATTATGAGATATCATGTCGTTCACCGATTTGTTTTCATGAGACATGTGAGTTAGTGGTTGTCAGACCCATTTTGTCTCAGGAGACCTCTGTGAGAGTACAACGGATTCAGAAGAGGTTAATCATCACTCTGAGTAGGGAGAGATCATATGTCTACTATAGGAGGATAGATTTGGATTTCATTGTGGGTGATTGGGTTTTCTTTAAAGTGACTCATTGTTTAGTCCGCTAACATCTGTGAAAGAAATGTAAGTTAAAACCATGGTTTGTAGGACCGTTCATAATCACTCAATGGGTTGGGATGGTGGGATATCATCAGGATATTTCATATCGCTACTGAGGTATGCATGACTTGTTTCATGTGTCATAGATCTAGAGGTATATGGTCGATCCTACACATTTCATCGACTATGAGGATGTGGAGTGGGAGACAGATGCATCTTCTAAGGAGCGTTTGATTTATATTATGGACTAGAGAAAGAAAGTTATATGAGGGAAGATGGTGCCACATGTTCTTATTCACTATAATAATGGAATAATCCAAGAGGATATGTGGGATCATGAGTCTAATTTTTTAGAATAGTGAACTGATTTTCTTGAGAAATACCACTAGAGTTACTTATCAGGGATGAGAAGTTATTGGAGGGGGAGAATTATAATATCCTCAATTTTTAATGATAATAAAAACCCTCTTTGTTAATAATTTTTTATTATTTTTATGTGAAAATGTATTTTTTAAATAAAAATAACTTAATAAATAATTTAAAGGCATTATGTACGGGTAAAAGCCTGGTTAACACTTTGAAATATTCTATAGAATATTTTCAGAGTTAGGCATTGAGTCAGGGTGAGATTCCAAGGCCCGTAGAGTCTCGGTATTGATATAATAGAAATATTAAATATATTATATAACATATGCATAGTTTTTTAAAAATAATGGAATATATCCTAAATGGTGTATTAGATAGGAAATATGATGCCTCCATTAAATCTAAAATGTAGGATTTACCCTGAGAATGATATAAAAATTTTGCGCATTAATTGTTTGGTTAGATTGCACGTGAGGGTAAATATATTATATTACAAACATATGATTTTTCTTAAATACTATAATATCTCCCGAATGGTATCTAGTATAATAAATATAATACAACTATTAGGTCCAAAATTTTAGGTTTACCCTAGGTACGACATAACATTTTTTGCACATCGGGTGTTTGGTTAAATCACAGGTGAAGATAACTTATTTAGTATTTTTTATTATTATATTATTATATCATAATTATTTTGTTTTTATATTCTATTCATCTCCTCCACACCGCTCAACCACTTCATCACATGATTGATTTCAAAAACCACCGAATCAATATGCTTTGACTGGTTAAAAATTAACAAAATCCTAGACCGGTGAATTAAATACTTTGTACTCAATATTGGGTTGAAATGAAAATTAAAACAGGATTTTGATTTGCACTTTTGGAAAAATATGGATGCATATGCATTTGGGTTTTTTTGAAATTGTTGAATGGTTCAAACTTTATCTCGGTAGATCCAATCGAGTTTTAGATACCATGAATCATCCTTGTGCACACTTAGTGAATCCCATTGATCCAAACTTGGGTCCTAGTTTCCAGGTCAGGCATGCATCTCCCGGGTTTTGTTCTTGTGCACTACACACCTAGGTTGAAGAAGGTATTTGTTTGGTTTTTTATTTTATTTTATTTATTCTTTCATTTTGTTCCTTCCTTCTTAAAATCTTAAAAAAAAATTGGTTGAATTATAGAATGTTAAAACGTAAATTATCTAGGTAAAATAAAGAAAAATATCAAACGATAATTGTAAGAAACTAATAAAGGGTGATTATATGAATTATCAGAATATTGGTAAGGAATTATGAAAAGATAATTTTGTCTATTTATTGGGGATAATTTATAAAGAATATTAAAAGATAATTACTACAGAATTTTCAGGGATAATTATAACTAATTATTAAAAGATAATAACACAAATTTATTCAAGGATAATCTATAAAAAAATTATCAAAAGATATTTATTGCAAAATAATCAATGGAAAATTATCATAAATTATCACATAATGTTTACATAGGATTATCAATTGATAATTTATAAGGATTATCAAGAGATAATTAGATCTAATTTTCAAAGTATAATTTATAAAAAAAATATCGAAATATTATTATACTTTTATGATGGATAATTATATGGATTTTTTAAGAATAATTATAAGAAATACTACATGTATTCTATAACTAATTCAAAGATATAAATTTTTTAATTTAGTTTTAAAATTATTCTTGAGGATAAGATTTTTATCGCATGTGTTGACCTTAACGATAATTTTGAAATTATCTTGGAGAGAGAAAGTATCATTGCATGTGATATTTTATTTATTTTTGAAATAAAATTGCCAGTTTTGGTTCTAGAAACCATTGACAAACCTTGATCATTAGTATGTCAATGAATATGATAATAAGACCTAGGATAGCATGTTCTTGATTGTTGAGGTTTCCACTCCATCTTTCAAACCAAAAAGGGTGGTTTGTCCTTACTGTTGACGTTGGTGAATTTGAGGTAGGAATTTCCTTACCTCTTAGTTCTTTTCTTACACATGTTGTCATGTTATATTTTATGTGTTGGCATAACTTGACATCCATGCTTGATTATAATCACAAGTGGTTGTGTGTAGCCCATGATACCCACTTTTATATTTTTTCCCCATCATTATTGTTAGAGTAACTTGTTGAAATATTTGGTTATGAACACATGATTTTGTGTGTTGATGCTTTATTATCATGATGATATGATTTTCATTGTATTATTTACCTTATATGTATGTTAACTTGCGTTAAAGATATATTCTATGTGCTTCGGATATGTGGATCATTATGACATTATTTTTCCTCAAAGGGGGAGTGAATTTTTCTTCCAATGATGGATATGGTGGACCTGAGCATAAGGAGGAAATATGATGGTCCCATGGAGACATGTTGAGGATGCACTCGATGCTTGAATTCCAATTATTGGGTTGATCGAGGCCTAGTGTTATGTCGAATAGATCTTGATGCCTAGATGCTGAGAAACATGTCATACTTGAGGCCTAGAAAATGTCAAGTCTGCATGTATACACAATTCCATGAAGTTGTCAAGTGATAGATTCACTATCCTTGTGTCTATCTTTTTTACTTATGACACCTATTACAATTATTATTTTAGCATGGAGCTGAATCAGGTATATTTAGGGGTTTGTGGAATCTTGGTTACTGCACGACCACTTCACTTTTTGATTTTATGTTTATTCCATTAAAAATTAATTATCATTTTGGAATTCACATATTATACATGAGCATAATAGGTAAGGAAACATTGGTGGTGTACCACTTAGTCTTATACACACACCCTACTCTGATATTTCAGTGCGCTTGTATATTTCAAGATGCATTTGGTGAAGGTAAAGGGTCATGTTGTGGATAGATGAGCAGAGGAGTAAATAATAGGTAGGAGACTAGGATGAACTACAAGGGACCTACTATTTATCTATTTATTTATCTACCACTTTATACATGGGATAGGCTCGCCACTTTGGGACCCACTTTATTTTCATGACATGTATTCCATATATTTGTTTCTACATGTTTACTATAGATATTTATTCTATTTTTTATGATTTATTATTGATCCTATAACATGATATTGAGGGTATAGTCTCCCTATTTATAGACTCAGACCCTCACTATTAGTTGGTAGACTCTTGCATATGGGGAGGCGTACATGAGGTCATGTGACCTTCCAAATCAGACCGGGAGGTTCGGGTTAGGATGTTACAATGACCATCCCATACAAATTTTGTAATATATTTCTTCTCATTAGTGTAATCTTCAGATGAAGTTATCATCTTCTCTTCAATTTCCATAACATCTTTGTTTCCTTCAGTTTGTAAAATCATCTTCATGATTTCTTCTTGGGGTGGTAATATAGTTATACAATATTTAGTACCATTCCCATATTTCTGAAACCTTTTACATTTATTATGAATATTCAAACCACCATTTGTTGATAATTTATTATTAACATTGTTCTCATATTCAAATACTTATTTCATTACATTTTCTTCTCTAGAATTTTGTGCTTCCTCCATCTTTATAATCTCAGTTATTTGTTTTATCTATATAACTAAGCACTCTTTCTTACCCTACTCAAATTTCTTTACCTAATCAACATTATTGAGATTCATTTCTTACTCAACATTCTTTATATTCTATTCTTTTTCAAAAAAAATTAGTTTCTTTTCTCGCTCAACAATCTAAAGATTTTCACACACCTCACTTGAATAATTAACATTATTCATATTTTGGACTTTCTTTTATTCCTCATAAAACTTTATATAAAAATAGTTTCTTTTCATATTCTAAAATATCCCCCTTGATTCATACCTCTTTCTTAGTAGAGACATATTTTACCAAAATGAGTAAGATTTGTGCTCATATACTCTACAAAACTAGAAGTGACCAATGAATCTTGATCTTTAAAAGTGATAGTATTGCTACTTGGAATTTTTGTGTTGCCACTTTATAATCTATGGATGTCTCTATTCATGGGAAATTTTATTGAAGTATTAGACTATTTAATAGTGGAAGATGATTTCTCACAAATCTTCAAGG
This sequence comes from Viscum album, assembly GCA_963277665.1. Taxonomy (NCBI): domain Eukaryota; kingdom Viridiplantae; phylum Streptophyta; class Magnoliopsida; order Santalales; family Viscaceae; genus Viscum; species Viscum album. Next base: position 371,984,410 of record OY728146.1, read on the forward strand.
TCCAAGATGATTCAATCATATCTTTTTAAACTGCATTGTTAATAAAAGCATACATATCTTGATATTGCTTATAGGTTGAAAAAACCTACTTTTGTGGACCCTTATTTTCACCAATATGATATGATTTGCCTTTAACCTCAACTATTTTGGTAAATTATTCTCTAATATTCATTAACTCGATTTTTGGTGCAAGAAACATTGATTGTGTCTTAGAAAAATCTTTCTCTTTCTCATCTAATATTTCCTTAAGAACAGTTACTATCTTCTCGAATTCTTCAAACATCAGACTATTCAACTTATATTCCTTAATAAGTGTTTTTTATAACTTTTTTAGATTCTATTTTCTAGTAGATGTTTCTTTATAACCTTTCAGTTTCATTTCTATCCTTTCTACTTTAATTTTCTAGGCTCTAACCTCATTAAGGATTTTTTACTTCTTTTTGACACACTCAACATTCTAAAAATTTATATCCTTAACTTCTTTCTTTAAATCCTTCCTTTCCCTCTGGAGTCATATATTTTTATCAAGAGATACTTAATATTTTATTTTAGAATCCACTTGTGATTTTTTCTATTTTCTCTACCATCATCATTGTTTGATGAAGTAATTTATCTTCTAACACAAGATAAGAATTTGAAATAACAATCAGATTCATTGTTGGATAATGAATCATCCTGATCTATTCTACTTAACAAACATTCTTCTTCTTTATAGGAAAATTTTTCTTATATTTATTCCACTTTTATTTCTGATTCTTATTATCTTCTTCTTACAATTTATATTCATTGAATTTATTTTTAGGACTACTTACTGAAAAATGAATATTGACATTACAATTTTTCATTTAAGAGATAGTTTACATTTTACGTTTTAGTTTCTCTTTTTCTATCTCTTAGAAAATAGAGAAATTATTGTATTGATTTCATCTTCATCTTCCTCTACATCTAAGTCACTTAAATCTTCTTATACTTCTTAATCTTTGAACTTTCCTTTTAATAAAGTTGTAAAGTTTATTTTTGCATTATCCTTATTAAAGGCTATTTTTTCTCATCTCATATTCCATAAGAATATTTTGAAGTTCATAAAGAGATAAATCTTGTTAATATTCTATATTAGGAACATTGGAATCAAATATATCTAGAAATTTTCTCATGATATTATTAACAATAGAATAATCTTCCACCTTTTCACCAAAACCACTGATATCATTGACAATATCATTGAATATTGTAAAGTATTCATCAATAATTTATTCATAATCTATACTAATATCTTTAAACTTTCTCTTCTAGATTTGTAATGTTTCCACAGTTACTTTCTTGTTTCTTACATAACTACTTCTCAACCTATCCCAAATTACATTAACAATTGGAAATCCAATAATTTTTATGTAAACATTTTCTAAGAGAGCCATCAAAAAGTAATTTTGATATTTTCTATAAAATTCCAAATTTATTTTATCAGAACCTATCATACTGACCTCATTAATGAAATGAAATATCACTGTTTCAGCATCTCTAACTTCTAGGCTAATAGATAGATGATTGGGCAACATCATATTCTTCCAACTATGATAGTTTTTGTCATTAAATAAATGAATACCAATATTGTTAAATGAATTTATTTTCTCCATCCTTAGTAAATATTTGGATCTTCCATAGGGAGTCTTTTCTCTAATAATAATTGAATTTATCATATCAATGTGAGATCACTGAGGAGGGGGGTTAAATCCATGGTCAATTTTCTTTTATAAATTCTTATACTGAACTCAACCTCTAAAACTTATTAGATTTTTGATATACTAAAATATATTCCCTCAAACTCACTTCGTATATAGTAAATATAAAGAGATATTAACACATGATATTTATATGGTTCGGTACAAATACCTACTCCTTTCCATGTTGGTTATCCATCCCAACATGGCTTTTGTTACTAAATTATTTTAGGATTACAAAGGCACATACATAAACTGGTATAACACCCCGGTAATTATTCATCCAACTAAACCTTGTTATAAAACATAGTAATAAACACTTATACTATAGCTGGTTCTACCCCACAATTGTCCTTATTGTATCTACTTTCTTCCTGACTGGTTATACACCCCAACCACAGACCTTTTTAGTAATTGTTTCAACACTCCGGCTACAAGATATTCCTTAAACTTTTCTCTTACACTATATAAAAATATTATTTTGTAGATTTTATTTCTCCAAAAGTAAGTAGGATCACATGTTGAAATGGTATGTGAGTATTATATACACTATAATACCAAATGTAGGATCGAAATAAAAGAGATACCGAGTAAAGTATCTAATGATGCTCAAAAAACAAGAGGGGGTGAATTGTATTCTTTAAAAAAATTCCTTTGGGACTTTTAAAGATTCTTATGTTTAACAGGGTTAAACAAAGTAATTCACAAAATCACTAGTTATATACACTTCCTAGATTCCAGAAATATGATTCTGAGAAAGTAATTCTAGAAAAGATGGTTCCAAAAATGAAACCTAATGAAAGTTTACAAAAAAAAAGATTCTACCTTATAGTGTATAGAATCTTAATAAATCAGAGTACAAGTATAATGAAGTTTACGATAGTTATACTTTCCTCAAAAATACAAATGCAGCGGAAAACTTGTAACAAAACAAGTAACAAGTTGTAAATATTTTAACCCAAAGAGAAGAGTATCCAACAAACTTTGACAAAGGTCCCTTGATTTATACTTTCAAGAAAGTCTATCTTACCCACATTAGGGTAAGCCCTCGATATGAAGATCAGAGTCTGTCTTGATATCCCCACAATCCCTCAACTTCAAGGTAGTCGGCACCTCTGTCTTCCTCAGAAAGGAAGCCCTAAACTTCAAGGTAGTCGGCACCTCTGTCTTCCTATCCCCGAAATCCCCCGATTGTACACACCAACAATCGGAATCGCACTAAGAAAAACTGAACCAGAAGTTCAGTACGCACAAAGCAATGAGAGTATCTCTCTCTAGAAATCACTTCAGATAAAAAGTTGTCCAAAAGTTCTTTGATCTTTTAAATGAGATCCTATTTATAGGCACGACTTCAACGGTCGGCTCCCTCCTCCAACAGTCATATTTTTCTTTGAATTTCGGAGGGACCTGTACACGTGTTACTCAACCAATGGTTTGTTAATAACTGAGAGCATGACATCATTTTATAACAAAATAAGTGTGAGAAAAAATATGGTTACATAACTAAAAACCAATATTTAGAATTTAAGGAAATATGAAAGTTTGGAGTCTAACCAAAATTTAATTCGGAGTCTATAATACAAGGATATTTGGATTCTGTTTTCTAGGAATTTGTAACCTGAATTATATAGAATTCTGGAGTCTGAATTTCAAGGAAATTCGAAATCTGGATTCACAAGAATTCAGAACCAGAACTTACAAAGTTAGAAGTCAGAGTTCAAGAGAATTCAAATTCAAAACTCATAAGAGTTCGGAATCTATATTTATAGAACTCAGAGTCAGAATTCGGAGAAGTTCATAACCAGAATTTGTATTCAGAATTCTGAGTCAGAACTCAGAGAATTTTGTAACCAGAATTATTATTCAGAATTCAGAGTTAGAACTCAGAGAAGTTCGTAACTAGAATTTGTATTTAGAATTCAGAGTTAGAACTCAGAAAATTTCGTAACCAGAATTCGTAATCAGAATTTGGATCCTAAAATAGAATGCTTCATATCTAAGTAATTATAGGATTCTGAGGTTTTCGTTTCAAACCGAATTTTACACTTAGAAAAATTATGATATGATCAATGAAAACATGGTAAGGATAAATTTTTTTGGGGAAGGAAATGTTTCCTTATAGAAGTAAATCATAGGGTGAAATGAGATTTTCCTTGAGATAAGGTGATTGTGATTTAAAAAACAGGAAGGAATTGTAAAGTCATAAGAAAACCTTATTGACTAAACAATCTCCCCTATGTATGAAGGAATGGAAAAGTCATAAGGAAACCCTTATTGAATCAACAATATCTCCCTTTTCGGAAAGCACAAACATCCTTACGAAAAAGAATATAAGGACTTAGAAAAAAATTTATAGACTTTGAAATAAAACTTATCTCCCTTTTCACGTTGGAAAAGATGAATACGACTAACTCTCCATTAGGCTTTGGAACACTAAGGATCGTATTCTAGATTTCTGGAATGAGATATTTCATTATCTTGAGTACAGAAATCTCTTTATGAAAACACCCCCTTAGATAAACTCCCCCTTATTTAGGGATATTTCTTCTTTTCTTAGAATTATTTTTCCCTCTCCCCCTTTGTGATTTTCAAAAAGAATTTGAGGGAATGGAAAAAATATGGTACCTGAAATATTAGTACAAACATCCAAACAAAAACAGGAAACCACAATTTTATTAATATTAGAAGAGTTTGTACAAGGGGAAAAAAATACAACAAAAGATCAGATTGATCTATTTTCCTTCCTTGTCCTTGGGTATCAACTTCTTTACTATCGTTTTCAGCTTCTTTATCTCTTTTTGATCTTCCGCTGCTTGCTTCACTAAGGCTTTGATCCTATCATCCTGAACTTTCAGAGCCTCTTCCTGATCTTTCAAAAACTCTTTTTGCTTGACTAGATTTTATTCTATCTCGATCCGGTGATCCCTTCCCCTTTTCCAACTTTGGGAAACAAAATATAACTTCCCATTCAAGTCCTTTACCACTTGGGTACAAATATTTTTATCAAGGGTTAGCTTTTCCTCAAAGCTAATCGATAGATTCTTGATCATACTATCTCTATTATCAAAATATTCCTTAAGATTATCTTGAAACATATCAAGCTCCCTCGAATATTCAACTATATTCTTTGACCAGCTTACCACTTTCTTACAATATTTTTTGTGGGAATCGTAGTTGATAAAGAAGTTCTTGTGATCATCTTAAATCTTTACACACCTATCCATCACCATGGATACAGAATTCGATTTATGATTCATGCTATGTTGAAGCATCTGACATCTGGAGTCAATGGTTGGAAATATCGGAATGGTGTCAACAAGATTCTTCAAATATTGAATGACAAAATCATGTCCTAAAGCTGATGACTTCAAATCTGACACTTTTCTTGGTGATGTTTCTTCCTCTATCTAGAAAATATTCCTTTTAGAAGATCCACCAGCATCCTTCTTCCTTAAAATTACTTTCTTTGGGGTATCAATAACCAATTGTTTTCCCTTATTGGTTCTCAAAACATCTTCTTCATCTGGAGACTCATGCTCACTTCCAGAGAACTGAACAATCTTATCTTCGTCAATTTTTTCTTTCTCAGCTCCTACCTCAATATCATCAGGATGAATGAAATGATGATTATAAATCTCTTCCTCAGATAATTTATTCACTTCCTATTCAGCCTTCTCATAAATTACAGGGGTACCAAGTTTCAAAGATCTGTCTTTAGAAGTACGGATTGACAATTTTTTGGATGGACTTTCCTTCTCCTGAAATTCTTTAACTTTATTTATCAGATCAGTTGTATCATCACTGCTTTTAGCTTCTTTTACTTCTTCCATAGCTTCATTTTCTTTGACAACCTTCTCTTGAGGTTTTTCCAGAGTCAAAAACTTCTTCCCCAGAGTCTCAGGTAAATGTTCTACTAAGAAATATTTTGGTACATGAATGTTATCGGATGCTATTTAAGTGGCCTTCAAAAGAGATTGGACAATTTTGGCCTCAGAAAATTTCTTCTTAAGCTTCTTCTCTTTGGCTTGCTTCTCAAGCTCTTCAGCATTATTCTCTTTTAGAGACTTAGACTCAGCAGGATCCAAGCCAAACTGTGGCTCTCCTTCCATCTAGTTATTTTTCTCTTCCCTCTAATTGGAAACAACCTCATTTGGATAGGATTTATGTTTCTTAGGCTTTGGAGGTGTGGTTTTAACTTCCTTAGCTTTAGGGGTTTCACCTTCAACTTCTACTTCCTTTAATTTTCTTCTCTTTCCATCATTCTTCGATGGTTTAGCCACTTCTGCATTTTTTGGAATGGTTTCTTCTTCTTCCATTGGTAGATCATAAAGCTCTAAGGATTCCTTAGAAAGGCCAGCATTAATTCTTTTCAAAGTGTTATCACTAACTAACATAACATTTCAATTCATCGGCTTGGAACTACAAGGAATCTTGAAGGACTAAAGACATCAAACTATCAACTTGGAGAGTAGGTAAGGATATATGATTATTTGTGCTCTCCAATTTTCATTCTTGATATTCTCTATCGTAATGACAATATACTTCATCAGATTGATTTTCCTTAGATTTACCAAAAAATCCAAGATATGCATATCACTTTTCTTCAGTGTTTCCTTTTCACCCTTTCTCGGTACGATAAAACCCCAAACCCATAACTCACGGATTCGATTGTTTGTTGACAAATGGGCAATCTTTGTGGTCTGGACATATGAAAGTCCAAGACATTCCAAATCCTTCACTTTTAAAAAACTTTCATGAACATATGGAAGCTTGTGGGAACAGAACTCGTCTTCCCCTTCATAAGATAGCCCTACCAAGCTAGTAGCCTTGGTATAAGAAAGTGCATTAGTTTTACCATAACTCTTGAATGAAAATTTTTCTCTTCCATCTTCCTTAAAAAACAGACTGACTCATAAAACTCAATGAGTAGATCCAGATACACAACATCCTGAGCTTCTATCTTTGATATGGATACACTATCTCATCCATTAAGTTTGATATTCGTTGAAATAATAGAATCATATTTTTTGAAGAAGTTCGGATGCACCAACCTCTCCCTATAAACTTGCCACTCCGCAATCGACTTGACAAAAGACATGTCTTGAGAAGGAACTTCACCAGACATTCGGAATTGAGAAATGTTTTGAAAATATGGAATGGGATTTTAAAGTGGGGAAGAGCTTTGATACGCAAAATCTTTGAAAAACTGATGTGGGACAACTAACAGGGGTCCCTCTTTTATAGGTGTTTATATGATGATTCATCTTCCTATCTCAATCCAATGGCTGAGAATTCATCTGATCAGATCTAATGGTTTAAATGATATCCTCAAATAAAATTTTGGTAGGATCCGATATTTTGAGGTTTTTTTAAATGAAAACATTCAGATTTAAGGAAACTAGAATCCGAGAAATTTTAAAAATGTAAAAGAAACTACCAGAAAGTAAAAGGTGATTACAAAAACTCAAGAAAGAGTCATACCTTTCAGATTGTCAGGAGAATTATTCGCATTGAGTAAAATTCTTCTTGAAGGACTTTAGATTCTGAGAAAAAGACTTGAGTATGGGGAAATGAAATGAGTACGCATATCTTCATTACGAAAATCTTCATTACGAAAATCTTCATTACGAAAATCTTCATTATGAAAATCTTCATTACGAAAAGGTTCATTATTAATATTTTAGACTACATAAAAAAAATTCACTACGACAAATTTTTAAACAAAACTGACTACGAAAAATTTAACTATGAAAATTTTAAAAACAAAATTGAATACGAAAAATTTTACTACGAATAATTTTGAAAATTTCATTATGAAATATTTTGAAAACTTCATTACAAAAAATATGAAAAAATTCATTATGAAAAACATGAAAAACTTCATTCCAAATTTTTTTGAAAACTTCATTACAAAAACATTAAAAACTTCATTCTCAAAAATTTTGAAAACTTCATTACAGAAACATTTTGAAGAACAAACAAGAAAATGTACTCCCCCTATGAAAAGAATTTTATTACTATAAAGAGATTGTTTTCAACAAGAAGTTAATTAGGAGGATTACCTTACGGTTATCATTACTAAATTTTGTTTAATGTATTCAAATCTATCATAGGGTAAAGTTGTTGGGAAAATATCAGCAAGTTGGTCTTGAGTTTTGATAAATTGAAGAATGATATCTCCTCTTTGTGTGTGATAACTAAGAAAGAGATGCCTAATGTATATGTTCTTTGCATGAGAGTGATGTTCGGGGTTTTTAATAAGGGAAATGGTACTTGAATTATCTCACAAAATTTGTGTTTTGGTAAAACTCATATCATAGTCTGTGAGTGTGTGTTGCATCCACAATACTTGAGCACCACAACTTCCAGTTGCTACATATTCAGCTTCAGGAGTGGAAAGTGCTACTGAGTGTTGCTTATTGCATGACCACGAAACTAATTAATCTCCTAATAAATGAAAAGTTCTAGATGTACTTTTTTTATCCATTCTACATCCACCAAAGTCAGCATCCAAAAAACTTTTTAAAACAAAATCATTTCCATAGGTATAAAAGAGTCTTATATTCATGGTTCCCTTTATGTAGAGAAAAATTCTTTTCACTGCCTATAAGTGAGATTCCTTAGGATTGGATTGATATCTTTCACATAAGCATATTGAAAACAATAAGTCTAGATGAATAGCTATCAAGTAAAGTAAACTTCCTATCATACCTCTAAAAGTTGTTTGATCTATTGGTTTCTCAGCTTCATCAACATCAAGTGTGTTTGAGGTACCAATGAGAGTACTTATACTTTTATTGTTTTCATATCCAAACTTTTTAAGAAGATCTTTAATATACTTATGTTGGGATATATAGATTCCTTCTGGTTTTTGAGAAATTTGAAAACCAAGGAAAAATGTTAACTCGCTCATCATACTCATTTCAAAATATGATTTCATTAGATCCGCAAAGGAATTGGTTAAAGATTGCTGAGTTGAACCAAATATAATGTCATCAACATAAATTTGAACAATAAAAACATTTTTCTTATCTTTATTTATAAAAAGGGTTTTATCTGCATTTCCCTTGACATAGTTATTTTGAAGAAAAAATCCTATAAGTCTATCATATTAATCTCAAGGGGCTTGTTAAAGTACATACATGGTTTTGGTAAGTCTAAAAACATGATCAAGATATTTTGTATCTTCAAAACCCAGAGGTTGTTCAACCAAAACTTCCTCTTGAACATAACCATTAAGGAAAACACATTTCACATCCATTTGAAATAGTTTGAAATTGAAGAATGCTGAAAAAGAAAGTAAGATACAAATAGATTCAAGTCTAGCTCTTGGAGCATAGGTTTCTTCCTAGTCTATTCCTTCTTTTTGATTATAGCCTTTAGCAACCAATCTAGATTTATTTCTAACAATGATTCCATTTTCATCAGACTTATTTCTGAAGACCCATTTTACTCCAATAATATAATTTTCCTTAGGTCTTTCAACCAAGGTCCAGACATTATTCCTTTCGAATTCATTTAGTTCATCTTGTATGGCTTTAATCCAATCATCATCACCTAAAGCTTCATCGTTGATTTTTGGTTATAATTTGGAAAGAAATGATAGATGTTCTACTTCATTTCATAAGGAACTTCTAGTCCTTACAGGTTGATTCACATCACCAATGATGATATCATTGGGATGATTCTTTAGAAACAACTGATTTGGGTTTTGTAAAACTTGTTCATCAACATAGGGTAGGAAATCTTCTTGGGTAAATGTTTCAGAAGTATCTTCTTGGAAATTTTTCTTATCAGATGGATCTTCTATCAAAGGTTGATAATCAGTTTTTGAAAACACATCTGAAGATGTTGGTTGGGGTTGTTTAAAAACAAAGGGATCAGTTTCATAAAATTTCACATATACTATCTCTTCAACAGTACAAGTGTTTTGTTGAAAACTCTATAAGCCTTAGAAGTTTTGGAGTAGCCTAAGAAGATTCCTTCATTAGATTTTAGTGCGAATTTATAAATATTATATTTAGTATTCTGAATGAATACCTTGCAACCAAAAACCTTAAATTTGGAAAGTCTAGGTTTTCTACCATTCCATAACTCATAAAGAGTTTTATTAAGAAAATGTCTAATCAAAACTCGATATATAGTATAACAAGAATTACTTATGGCTTTAGCCCAAAAATGTCTAGCTATAGAATAGTCACTCAACATGGTTCTTGTTATCTCTTGAATAATTCTGTTTCTTCTTTCAACAACACCATTCTGTTGAGGTGTTCTGGGTGCTATGAAGTTATGAGTAATGCCTTTTCTACTAAAAAAAGTTTCAAATTTTGAATTTTGAAATTCTTCACCATGATCACTATGAATAGTTTTTAATGAAAGATTTCTCTCATTTTTAACTTGGGATCTAAAACTTTTGAAATAAGAAAACCTTCAGACTTCTTTGCTAGAAATACACCCACGTAAATCTAGTGTAATCATCAACAAAGACAAATACATAATACTTGCCCCCAATACTTCCGGTTTGTGTAGGAACAAAGAGATACATATGCCCTACCTGTGATCCATCAGTAGTTGAGACTTCATCGACTGATTTAAAACTTGATTTATGTTTCTTGCCATACTGACAAGGGTCAAAAACTTTTTAATAATCAAATCTAAGCTCCGGTAGATCCTTAACTAATCTTTCTTAGAAATTTTTCATAAGTTCCTTAGGTTACAGTGTCCTAACCTTCTATGTCATAACCAAAAATGATCTTCCATTGCACTAAGGCAAGGTAGATCTTAGCTCCTAAGGTATTTTAAGTTTAGTGTGTAAACATTCTCTTGCCTATGGGCAGAAAGAATAAACTCTTCCTTGGAATTGTGTAATAAGCACTTTTCATTCTTAAAATTCACAAGTTAACTTTCATCACATAATTGTATTATGATAATGAGGTTGTGCTTAAGATACTTAAGGAATAAAACATTTGAAATAAATGTTTTTCCAATAAGAACGATGTTACCTATACTAATAATTCCCCCTGAGCATTATCTCTGAAAGTTACTTTTCATCCTTTCATCTTGATAATCTTTTCAAAATAGTTTTTTTACTATTCATATTCCAGGAACATCCACTATCCATGTACCATATATTGTTGTTGGTACTTTCTATATTTTTCTTAAAAATAAGAAAAAGTTAGGTTTTCAGAATCCAAACTTTCTTGGATCCAGAAATCTCCGAAAGAAAAATTTTAAGCACCCACATTTTCTTAGAAAAATAGACTTTATGAATTCCTAAAGACTGGGTTTTGTTTAAGGAACAATTTTTTTGCCCAATTTCCACCACACCGACACTTAGTGTAGAATGGAGCACTTTGAGGTACAAAGTAATTGTTAATAAAAATTGGTTTAGAAATAGTGTAACCAAAACCAGAACTATTCCTTAGAGGTCAGATTTGTGAATACATTTTATCAAAATTTTGCTTACCTAAGGTAAAGTTTGAAAAAAAACTTCCTCAAGGAAAAAATTTCAGATTTTAGATCGATAAAAAAGTTCTTGTCTTCTAAAACATTTGATTTGGAACTAGATCTAGGCTCGAAAAAAAATTTCTTAGAAATTAAATTTTCTAGATCTTTAGAAAATTTATTCTTCTCAGAATTTACTTTCTCAAGATTTTTTGAAATACTTTCAAAATCAACATTTTTCTTATCAATATATTTAGAAAGATCTGATATTTCCTTAGTAAGAATAGAATTTCTAGACATTTCCTTATCAAGTTTTTTCATGAGTTTTATGTTCTCAATCTCAATAAGTTTGGAAAACCTAGAAACTTCTTCATAGGAAGGTAAAGTATTATCTTCATCAAAAGAAGATTCTTCCTCTAAAGAATTATAATATTTATCATTACTATAATTTGCATTTAAAGAAACATTGGTCATTGATTCAGCATTATGTACCTTAGCCATTAAACAATTATATTCAATAGGTGTTCTAGATATTATACCAGGATTATTTTGTCCAGAAGATTCATAATCTGAAGATTCATTTGAAGAGTCACCACCACTGGCACTCCAGGTTTCATTAGCTTTTAAGACTTTCTTAGCTTTAGCCTTGTAATATTTCTTTCTGTTTCTCTCTAAATGCCTTTCCTTTCTTTATTTTCTTTGGAGCATAGTACAATCAGGTCTTATATGTCCAACTCTCTTGCATTCATAACATGTAACTTCTGAATATTTCTTATCTTTCCTTTATTTATTCTTGTATCTGGACTGAAAGTTCCTCTGTCCAGCTATCTTGTTCATTCTTCAAGCAAGATTTGCTAACTCATTCTCTGAGGATTCACATCCACTAGATTCGGATTGGGTAATAACCATTTTAGACTTAGATCTAGTAACTCTCTCAGAAGTCTTAGCTTTCATATGGTTTGAACTAGTAGTAAAAGCAACACTGCCATTCCCATTCTTCTTCTTTACATTATCAGCATCTCTCTTCATTCTAGTCTCATGTTTAAGAAGAGTTCCAAACAGTTCATCTAAGTAAATCTGAGTAACCTTTTTGTTATCATTAATAGCAGTTCTCTTGGATTCCCATTCATTGGGCATGATGTCTATGATCTTATCAACAAGAGCTTCATCATCTAATCTTTTCTCACCCATGGATTGTAAACTATTCACAATAGTCATGAATCTTTGTTTCACATTACATATAAGTTCTCCATAAGGAAAGTTAAATCCATGGTATTCAGCTCTGATCATGGATCTTCTTGTTTCAATAACTTTGGATGTTCTAAAGTGAGTGACTTCAAGTTTCTTCCATATACAATTTGCTGCTTTACAAGATGAAATTTGGATATATATATTTCTAGTAATGGAGAAAATAAAAGTATTGTATACCTTATAATTTAGTTGAAATTCATTCTTTTCTTGATTGGTAAAGGTACTAACTTCTTTTTCAAGGAATTTATACCCTTCAGTAAGCATAACAAAATTATCAACTTCGGTATTGATAATGAAAGTCTTCATGCGATCTCTCCAATATTTGTAATTATTTCTATCAAAGATAGGTGGTCTAGTTGGATTGAGATTTTCTATGGAACCAACATTGATTCCTTCCATCTTATAGAAAAATATTTCCACAAAAACTTGTTATTAGAAAAAGTTTAGATTCAATGAAAATATTCCTAAACAAGGAAAATATAGAACAATGAACACTTGAGCAAAAAAAAATTTATGTGAGTATAAGTATTTCAGATACCTCCTCTGATACCAATTGTTGAGATGGTACGTGAGTATGATATACTCTATAATACCAAATGTAGGATTAAAATAAAAGAGATACTGAGTAAAGTATCTAATGATGCTCAAAATACAAGAGGGGGGTGAATTGTATTCTTTAAAAAAATTCCTTTTGGACTTTTAAAGATGGTTATGTTTAACAAGGTTAAACAAAGTAATTCACAAAATCACTAGTTCTATACACTTGCTAGATCCCACAAATTTGATTCCGAGAAAGCAATTCTAGAAAAGATAGTTCCAGAAATGAAACATAATGAAAATTTACAAAAACAAAGATTCTACCTTATAGCGTATAGAATCTTACTAAATCAGAGTACAAGTATAAGGAAGTATAAGTTAGTTATACTTTCCTCAATAATACAAATGCAGCAGAAAACTTGTAACAAAAAAAGTAACAAGTAGAAAATATTTTAACCCAAGGAGAATGGTATCCAACAACCTTAGATAAAGGTCCCTTGATTTATACTTTCAAGAATGTTTGTCTTACCCACACCAGGGTAAGCCCTCGATACGAAGATCAGAGTCTGTCTTGCTATTCCCGCAATCCATCAACTTCAAGGTAGTTGGAACCTCTGTCTTCCTCAGCAAGGAATCCCTCAACTCCAAGGTAGTCAGCACCTCTGTCTTCCTATCCCCAGAAGTCTTCGATTGTACACAGCAACAATTGGAGTCACACTAAGTAAAACTGAACTAGAAGTTTAGTGCATACAAAGCGATGAGAGTATCTCTCTCCAGAAATCAGTTCAGATCAAAAGTTGTCCAAAAGTTCTGAGCTCTTTCAAATGAGCTCATATTTATAGGCATGACTTCAACAGTCGGCTCCCTCCTCCAATGGTTATATTTTCCTTGAATATTGGAGGGACCTATACACGTGTAACTCAACCAAAAGTTAGTTAATAACTGAAATCATGACATCATTTTATAAAATATAAAGTGTGAGAATAAATATTGGTACATAACTAAAAACCAATATTCATAATGTAAGAATATATGAATGTTCAGAGTCTAACCAAAATTGAATTCGAAGTCTATAATACAAGGATATTCAGATTCTGTTTTCTAGGAATTCAGAACCTGAATTCTATAGAATTCCGGAGTCTTAATTTCAAGGAAATTTAGAATCTGGATTCACAAGAATTCAGAACCAGAACTTACAAAGTTAGGAGTCAGAGTTCATGAGAATTCGGAGTCAGAACTCATAAGAGTTCGGAGTCTATATTTAGATAACTCATAGTCAGAACTCAGAGAAGTTCATAACTAGATATCGTATTCAGAATTCAGAGTTAGAACTCAGAGAAGTTCATAACTAGAATTCGTATTCGGATTTTGGAGTTAGAACTCAGAGGAGTTCGTAACCAGAATTTGTATTCAGAATTCAGAGTTAGAACTCAGAAAAGTTCGTAACCAGAATATGTAATCATAATTCAGATCCTAAAACAGAATTCTTCATATCTAAGTAATTATAGGATTCTGAGGTTTTCATTTCAAACCAAATTTTACACTTAGATAAATTATGATATGATAAATGAAAACATGGTAAGGATAAATTTCCTTGGGGAATGAAATTTTTCCTTATAGAAGTAAATCATAGGGTAAAATGAGATTTTCCTTGAGATAACATGTTTGTGATTTTCAAAACAAGAAGGAATTGTAAAGTCATAAGAAAACCTTATTGACTAAACAATCTTCCCTAAGTATGAAGGAATGGAAAAGTCATAAGGAAAACCTTATTAACTCAACATCACATTCACCTGTGTATAATCTTCAACAAGATCTTCAATAACTATCTTAGGAGTTAATTGGAATCAAAACTTATTCCTAATTTAAGAAAGACCTAGATAAACTCAAAATCAAATTTCCTAAGATTATTTGGAAACGTAACTTAGAAACAACACAACTAATGGAACTTCATCAACTTTACTCTATCTGTTTCTCCTTAGTTTTGTGTACTCTGTCCGATGCACTATGTACGATAGTCCTCATTCTGATATGATATGTGCAATGCACTACATATAGTAATCCTTGATCCGATTCCCCTATGGCCATATATGAACTTGGTTCAATGCTCCTACTTCATCTGATGCTTATTTCATTTGATATTCCTCTATCCATAAGACTTCAGTTAGGAACTCTTCCACTAGATTCCCTTTACTTAAATCAAGTAGGAACTCAGTCGTTCACTCAAACTGTACTCTAGAAAATTTAGTGCTTATGCACTTTCATGTTTATGAATAGTGTACCTATAATATTATATCACCACCCCTTTTAATTTTAACTCTTTACATCGGTGCTAAAAATTCAAACTTTTAATTTTCCTATATAACACAATTTTATTTGACCACCTATGAAATTTTTAGAACTTCAGAGTTAAATTTCATTTTCAAATGTTCCTTAAAACTTATCATCAAAGCTTTCTTCAAACTTCCTTAAATATCAGATTGATTTACGTTCAATGTAGGAATAGATAAAAATCATCACATTATTAACTAATTGACAACGGTTATGTAATTATCCATATAAATCCATCTGTAAACTATTTTTTCAATTATTTTTATAAGAACTCCTATGTTTAGTGTGTTATATATGACTCTCCTTTTTCTCTTCTACATTGTCTGATTGAATTGGTCCAGTACACTTAGCCTTCTCCATCTAATATACTCAAAAGCATTATTTTTCTCATTTTACTTTATTAATAATCATCTATCTGATAGGCTTAACATATCTCTATAAAATGACTTTATAATTCTATGATCGACGACATCTCATTCCTGTATATCTGGTATAACTTCGTATTTATTTTTCTAGTTAATGTTTATTCATTGGTACTTTATTGATCATCAAATCTCACTATCCAGTAGACTTCATAATTCTATTTATCTGGTAATAATATGTCTTATCTCTATCTATTACATCTCTAATATATCTTGAGATTTATTCATCCTTTCTCATTATGGTGAAACTTCTTATTTCTGTATATGATGACATCAAAATACTCCATCTTTTGGATATTTTGAGTGTTTTTTAGATGAAAATTAATCCATTGTGGATTCATAAATTTCTCCATCTAGTATTCTCCTCACAAGTTTCCTCTATATGATAGCATAAAAGGCTATCCTTTATCTGATATATCTTTCAACTTTGTATCTTAGACTTTGCACACGCATCATAACTTATAAATTCATACTATTTCCAACTTCATCACTTTATAAAATTGAGATTTGTACAAACATCCATTGTACACTAAATATAGTATAATTCCTCTTTAATTTTGTAACTCAGCCTTTTTATAGACTTAACACTATAAATCAATCAACATACTACTACATATTCACACTTTGGAATAGGAACATCATATAGATATATTTAAAAACATATATCTGATGATACTCACTCCACTCAACTCTGCCTCATATACTTCATAAATTCACTTAGTTTGGTAACTTTCATATAGTCAGAAACTTCTTAACTTCATCATATGACCATTTTTCATCCATATATTAATCTTTTTATAGTAACCAACTGCTCTCCCTTTGTACAAACTCATTCAAAACCATCTTGTATCAAGAGTATCTTCATGATGTTAGAAACTAGAAGATCATCAAAGCATCGCCTGACTTAATAATGTTACACTAAACTTAGAAACAACTCTAATCTCAAACTTCCCCATCTTTATTAATGAAAATTCTATACAAACACATATTTACATATTGGCAACAAATTTAACAAGAAAAATATGGCTAAAACATGATGTTTATAAGATAAGAGTAATCTCAATTCTAAAATATATATATTCTGGAATCCATTCATCACCCAATGTTCCATATGATACTGAACATGATTTGGTTCTAGTAAGCATGTCATATATGGCCACATTGGATAAAATAAAGAAATATGTTTATCTTTATCCATACATCTTTTTGAAATTTTCGTAGAATGTCATTGGTTAATATTGGAGATGAGGAGACTTAAAGAATGATCATCTCATCATAATTATGGAGTTGAGTCTGGGATAAAACACAATTTGTTTTTAATATTTTATTGATAATAAATGAAAATTTTCCTCATATTGCATTAAATATTTTTATTTATAAAAAAATTGGGATTAGATCATTTATTATAAAATTTGATGAAAATTTAATTTTTTCCATTTAAAAATTCACTGTACTATTTTGAACGTAAATAATTTTATTTGAATTATTTAAACTTAATATTTTTTAATTGTGTTTTAGAATTAATTTTATATAACTTAAATTAAGGTAATATGAGCTAAATTGTGCATTTGATTGGACTTAATGGGCCTTGAAGACAAAGTTGGGCTGGACTCGCTAGATTGGACATCAGTACTGTATTTGGGCCATAACTTCTTCATACGTGCTTAGATTAGATCAAAATTTTGAGAGGATCTCGATGAATCATTTTCTCACAAATCATCCTTATTATAGGACAGTTGGATCACACGTTTTTTGGTAAAACAGGTGGTAAAAGTTGAATTAATTTATTTGGACGATTTTCTCCATTCACACTTGAAACCACTTTAAACCTAGCCTCCCCTCCATTCTATAAATTGGTTTTTTTCTCATTTTTTGGGGTTGGGATTTTCACTAGGATATTTAAGGTATATGATATTTGGTTTCACTCAAATTCTAAAACCATTGTTAGAGGGGTATCTCTTGAAGCAAGCACCCCCTCATTGAAGCCTTCTTCTTCTTCATGTTGTAATGTTTGCATTTGTGTAATAAACTTCTTTGTCCTTCTTCTATTTTTTATATTTTCTTATGTTTTGTTAAAATTTATTCTTCTCTTAATATTCCTAATTTTTTTGGAATCAATAGTAGAAACAATATTGGGTTATACCCTTTCTAAACTTTTGTACATGCAAAATGTTTCTAAGATGACTGCACCACCCATGGAAGAGTAGTTGTTTTTAGTAATCGATCTACCTCTAACCTCATCAATTAAATTATTTTGAATAAATGAGATACTTTAATTCACTTAATATGATATATTAATTGAGTTTTTAATTTAATTTAAACTAATCAAGCAATTTAATGATTCGTGAAAAAAACATGTGAGGTCGAGAATTGTGTGAATTGTGAGAGCACGAACATAATAGGTAATTCAAAACCACATGGGATCAATTTGTAGAGTTAAAACATAATATATCAACTAAATTAGTACTAATATAAATAATGGATATGTGCCTTAATTTACCACTAACCATATCCTATCCTTATAACATCCATTAAAGCAGGGTGTTGTGATTGCATGTTCCGAAGATAGCCTAGGGTTTAATTCTCTTCATTTTTGTGGAATAGTTACTTCTCGTAGGGTTTGGGGGTTAACAAATTAGGGGATAATAATTAAGTTGATATTAATTTAAATTATAATGATTAATAATTAAGTGAAGAGGTAGAGTTAGATCGATTACGCCTTTTAAAATATTTTCTAAAAAAATATATTCTTGTTGTGCCTTTTTAATCGAACTTCATTTCAAATATAAAAATAAAAAAATGAAATATTCTTACAAAATAATTATTTTAGTTTTATAAACTATAAACAACCCACACCCCCCATCCATTCAAGTAGTGTTTTTGAGTTATTTAATTTTATTTTCAAAATATCTTTATAATTTTTTTTAATTCCTGCCTCTTTGAGAGACAACTTAGGTCAGCCACCATACTGCACCTAAATAACCCCAAACTAAAAATCATTTGAGAGTGGCCAAGACAACACCTTTCAAATTGGCATCATTTCCTGGGATTCAAGTAATTATTTTAACCAATTAGAGGTATTCCTTTTATTTTTCATTTTATTCTCCTATTCTCTTCTTTCTTCCTTCTTTACCCAATCTGAATTTTTCTTCTTTTATTTTCTTCTTATTATTATTTTTAGACCATCAACTAAAACTTCTCATTTTTATTTTATTATTTTCATGTTTTCTTCTTTTCATTTTTATTTGATTTATGAAACAAACTAATCCTGAAGATCTCTCAGATCTTTACCCTGAGATTGAACATAGCCTTAGGGCTCAAATCAAACATTCTGATTCTACGGGAAGTTTCAACATTCAAATAGATGGAGAATTTATCCATAATGGGAACACGGATATTTAAAACACTTCTAAATCCAACTTAAAACAAAAATCAATGGCTAAAACAATAAAAATGAAATTAATAGAACCATTCAAGAATTGACAACACCAAACATTAATTATCAACCAAATTGTATTGCATACTGAAATATCGAATCAGACTTTGAACTAAAATATGGTTCAATTCACCTTCTTCCAAAGTTTCATGGCTTATCTAGTGAGTACCTAAACCAACACCTTAAATAATTTAATGTTTTTTTCTCATCTTTGAAACCAAAAAATGTATCTAAAGATCAAATCAAACTAAAATAATTATCATTCTCACTTGACGGATCTGTGAAATATTGGATGTATTATTTACAACCTAAATATGTAACATGTTGGGACGATTTGAAACGTATTTTATTGCAGATATATTTTCTATAATCAAGGAATAATTCCATTCAAAAGGAGATCTTGGAGATCAATAAATCACAAGGGGATTCAATGTATGAGTACTGGGATCGATTCAAGAAGTTGTGTGCAAGATTTCCACATCACCAAATCAGTGAAAAACTCCTCATCCAGTAATTCTATGAAGGAATCACACATATGGAGAGAAGCATAGTGGATGTTGTTGGTGGTGGTCATTGGTTGACAAAACACCAACAGTTTCATTTGTGTTGATCGACAAGATAGCACAAAACTCCCAATAATTTGGCGATCAAGGTACACCACATGTTAGAACAGTACATTAAGTAAGTCCTTCCTCTCCTAAAAATAATTTGATTGATACTAAGTTGGAATAATTGACCACTATGTTAAGCCATATTTATTTGGCTAAAAATAAATCCCAACCCAATCCTATGAGGCCATGTGGAATTTTCCCTGAAACAGACCACCCAACTGACTATTACACCCAATTACAAGAATCAGAGGATTGTGAAGTGGTATTTCTTGGGAGACCATATCATCAGCAACAATAGACACATCCCCAAAATAATTATGATTT
The DNA here is from genome assembly GCA_963277665.1 of Viscum album. Classification (NCBI taxonomy): domain Eukaryota; kingdom Viridiplantae; phylum Streptophyta; class Magnoliopsida; order Santalales; family Viscaceae; genus Viscum; species Viscum album. The sequence goes on from OY728146.1 coordinate 372,004,484, forward strand.
ATCTGCACCAACATACAACCAAGGGTGGAAGGATCAATCAGACATGAGGTATGGCTCTGGAAAACAATAAAGGCTACCTTTTCAACAAAACTTCCAGCAGCCTCTGCCTTACCAGTAGGGTTTCCAACAACCCCAAAGGAGATTTAAAGACTAAGAATCAACAATCCAACAACAAGGGACTTCTAAAACAAAGTCATATTCAAATACTAATGATCTTTTGAAACAAATTGTTCTTAATAAACATAATGAGCTAAAGAGTCAAGGTTCGTAGCTGAGGGAGTTGAAGACTCAAATGAGCCAGATTTCCACTGCCATCCATGAACTGGTAATTAAGAACTCTAAAAATATTCCTTCCCAACCTACTCCAAATCCCAAGGGGAATGTCAGTTACATAACATTGATTAGTGGGAAGAAAATGAATGATACTTCTGTACCTACCAGTCCACCAAGATTCACCTCAACTCCAATAAATCCCCATTCCACGCCAACTAATGAGAAACCAAAGGATAAAGATAAAGGTAAGAAAAATATTGATGATATTACCCATAAAACCCTTCCTTTTCCAAATAGATTTGTTCAAACAAAAAATATGGCTGAAGAGACAATGAAAAAATAATATTTGGATACATTCAAGCATGTGGAGATCAACATCCCTTTACTTAAATCCATTAAGAAAACCCCAAGGTATGTCAAATTATTAAAAGTACATTGTACCAATAAAATAGGGATAAAGGTAAATGATAGGATCAATCTTGGAAGGAATGTTTCAGTAATCATTCCTATAACTCTATCAAGTCCAACAAAGTGAAAGGATTCAGGGACATTCACCATCCCATGCACCATAGGGGAGTTGCACTTTTCTGATGCTCTTTGTGATTTAGGAGATTCCATAAATGTAATGCCTCACTCTATATTCTCTTTGTTACAGGTTGGTGAGATGAAACCGATGAGAGTGGTGGTGAAGTTGGTGAATATAGATACAACATATCTAGTGGGAGTCATTGAGGATGTACTAGTCCATGTAAGAACATGATATTTCCATCATACTTTTACGTACTTAACATGGAGGATGATTAGGTAAATTCTCATGCTCCAATTATCTTAGGTGGGACCTTCCTCAAAACCGAAAAAACTATCATAAATGTTTATGAGGGTGTACTTTCCATGCAGTTTGGAGATGAAGTTGTGATATTTAATGTTATGGACTCCATAAAGTACCCCTCAGAGGACCATTATACTTTTTTTATCTCCCATTTTGAACCACTAAGTAAAAACCCCATGGTTTTTTATTGTCCTATTCTTAGGTATATTATGTTCATTGGTTATAGTTTGATGTCTAAGAGTAATTACATGCTGATTTCTAATGTACAAGACTCTCTTATATATGATTTTTAAATGGATTCATATTCTATTTTGATCATGTTCAATCTAATTATGACATGGATGTTGAGTATATTAATGGATTTGATGAATTATTCTCTCATTTTGATGATTTTTATTCTGATACTAATGTTATTTGTGCAAATATTTCAGTTCCTTCAATGTCTCCATCCATACATCACCCCACTTCATTGGAGCTCAATCCATTTCCACCAAATCTCAAATACTCATACTTGTCAAGTGGTGTGATATTACCTATTATAATTTCTAATAATATTCCTTTTGAACATGAATAAAAACTTTTTAATCTTTTGAGGGAGAACATTAAGGAAATTAGGTGGACCTTGGCTGACATATCAGGTATTAGCCCCTCCATTTTCATTCATAGTATTATTTTGGAGAATGAGGATAAACCTGTTAGGCATCCATAAAAGAGATTGAATACAACACTTTTGGAGGTTGTTAAAAAAGTGGTTGAAAAATTGCTCAAGGCAGGTATAATCTATCCCATTTTAGATTCCCAATCGGTAAGTCGTATTTAGTTTGGGCCTAAGAAAAGTGGTGTTATTGTTCTTAGAAATGAGAAAGATGAGTTAATTCTAATGAGGGTTCAAAATATTTGGTGTGTGTGTGTGTTGATTGTAGGAAACTAAATCAATACACTCGCAAGGACCATTTCCTCCTCCCATTTATTGACCGAATTCTTGAGAGACTAGCTGGGAAGACACATTATTGTTTCTTGAATGGATTTTATAGATATTTTTAGGTTCCTATTGTTTTGGAGGATCAAGATAAGACAACATTCACTTGTCCATTCAACACATTTTCCTACTATAGGATTCCATTTGGACTTTGCAACACCCTAGGTACCTTCTAGATATGCATGGTGAGTATTTTTTTAATTTTATTTAGACCTTCATGGTGGTATTTATGGATGATTTTACAATGTATAGGTCTTCATTTGATGATTTTATCTCTAGTTTGGGAAAGGTGTTGAATCTTTTTATTGAGAAGAATATGGTCTTGAACTTTGAAAAGTGACATTTTATGTTAGAGAATGGCATTGTATCAGGGAATGTATTATCAAAACATGGGATATAGGTTGATAAATCTAAGTTAGATATTATTTCATCCTTACCCTATCTTTTATGTGTGTGTGATGTTAGATATTTCTTAGCGCATTCATGATTTTATCGATGTTTCATCAACTATTTTAGTAAGGTTGCTCTTCATATGTCGCAATTACTCCAAAAGGATTATGATTTTATGTTTGATGATTCTTTTAGGACTTCCTTTGATGAGTTAAAGAAGTGTCTGACCACTCCACTGATCATACATCCCCCATGTTGGGACATTCCATTTGATCTTATGTGTGATTCTTCCAACTACGTAGTTGGAACGGTCTTATCACAGAGGTTGTAGGGACATTCACATGTGATTTACTATTCATCTAGGACATTCGATTCAGCCCAATCAAACTACACAACCATAGAAAAGGATTTTCTTGATGTCATATTTTCTTTAGATAAATTCTGTTCATATTTATTGGGCTCTAAAGTAGTTTTTTCTAACCATGCAGCTCTGAGGTACCTCTTGAAGGATCCAAATGCATAGCTCAAACTCATCTGATGAATGGTACTTCAAGAATTCAATATTTAGATAAAGGACAAGAAGGGGTCAGAAAACCTGGTGGCAGGCCACATGAGTAGTCTTACTCACACACTAAAGGATGACACCTTGGACCAGGTACCACTTCAAGACACTTTCCCTGATGAGCATCTTTATTCCATATCAGGTACACATCCTTGGTATGTTGATTTTGTTAACTACCTTGTTACCTCTAAAATTACTAAAAAATTAAAGAAACATCAATTCTATAAGTTAAACAGTGAGTCAATATTTTATGTTTGGGATGATCCATACCTCTAGTGTATATGTAGTGACCATGTTATTAGGAGGTGTGTTCCCGATCATGATTTTGTTTCTATTTTTTATTTTTTCCCATATAATTTCTTGTAGTGGACACTTTTGACCCCAACAGATATCTAGGAATGTTTTAGGCTCTATATTATATTGTCCTAGATTATTCCATGATTCTCATCTGTTTTGTAAGTTGTGCTCACATTACCAACACACAAGAAACATTTCTAGGAGACATGAGATGCCTAAACAGACCATATTATTCTATGAGATTTTTGATGTGTGGGGCATTGATTTTATGGGTCCTTTTCCAAGTTCTTTTTTTCTTGTAAATTTTTGTCATTTTTGATTATGTGAGTCAATTGGTGGAGGCTAAGGCCACCAGGAATGATGATTCTCATGTTGTAGTAGACTTTTTCAAGACACATATTTTTTTATTGATTTGGAGTACCAAAGGATATAATCAACGACCAAGGGAAACACTTTTTCAATCAGAATTTGGATTACCTCCTTTAGAAGTATGGGGTGACACACAAAAATCAACATCATACTACCCCCAAAAAAATGGTTAGGCTGAGGTTTCAAATTAGGAGTTGATTTTTTTTGGAGAAAATAATGCAGCCAAATAGGAAAGATTGGAGAAAGTGCTTGGATGATGTGCTTTGGGATTATAGGAGTGCATACAAGAATCCCATCGGTATGTCCCCATTTCAGATTGTTTTTGGGAAATCTTTTCATCTACCTATAGAGTTCGAGCATCATGCTTATTGAGCTATAAAGAAATGCAACATGGATTTGGCCTAAGCTGGGATTCAATGAAAGATGAAAATTAAAGAGCTTGAGGAGTTTAAATTATAATCATATGAGAACTCAAGGATCTACAAGGAAATATCAAAATAAGCTCATGAAAAAATGATCCAAAAAAGATAATTTCAAGTTGGAGAGAATTTATTTCTATATAGTTCATGACTGAAGATGATGTCTGGTAAGTTGCATTCCAAGTGGTTAGGTCCTTATGTTTTGAGTAATGTTTTTCCATATGGTGTAGTGGAAATCACACAATAGGAAATAGGAAGGACCATTACAGTCAATGGAAAAAGTTTTAAGAAATACATTGAGGGACTTCCTACTAATGCAGTGAATTTCATCACGCTTCATGACCACATTATCCCTTGAGAAAATCTGGTTGTTCCAAAACATTTCAGTTTTATATTATTTTTCCTATTTAAAATTATGAATTTCATGTGAACATACTATCTCATGGGTTTACATTAAGAAAAATGCAATATTTTATGTGTGGAGGAGGGAAACTTTTAGTTTAGTAATTTCAATTGTTTTTATGTTTTTCAAAAAAAATGTGTGTTGTTTTTTAAAAAACAATTGTGTGTTTCTGAAACTTTTAAGCTGAAATGATTCTTATCACCATTTTTAAATACATATCAATAAGTGAAACAATTTATCACATGAAATTGAGCTTAAATGAATGCTTAAAATGACTTTGTTTCAAGTTTAAATTTTTAGTAATTTCATGAAAAGTACTCTGAATTTTGAATCACATGCCACATATCACTGTCTTTATATTTGAAATCAATTTCATATGAGTCTTCTAAACCATTATTTTCATATTATTTACATTTAAATCACTTCTTGAGAGAACCAAACCTTGCTTTATTTAACCATAATTTGATTTATTTCTGTCAAAACGTAAGGTTTTAAGGTACTTAGGTTTTAAATGATTGAGGCATTTGTTTGGTATTAAAGACCCTATTTCAAAAAATCCTTTTTATAATGTCCTACCTTGAACATTTAATCCTTGTATCCCTCATAATACATGAACAATATATTAGGTTAGCCACATTACAAGCCAATTTTCTCTATCCAACCAACTCTTGAAGTGAAATTTCATAATCTAGTTGAACTTATGTGTGGGGCCTTGTGTTGTGTTACAACATTTTGTGATACTTTGGGAAGAAATTTGAATTCTAAAGAGATGTATGTGCTACTAAAAAAAATAATTATGTTTAAATTTTTACCTTTATGGAGTTTTCAAGATAAAATAAGTTGTGCCTTTTCTGGAGCTTCCATTGAAGAAAGAAAGTTGTGCCTATCTGGAGATTTCACGAAAAACTATGTTTGAGAAGATTGAAATTTTTGTTGCTGAAATGATTAATGTTGTAATATTTCCATGATTTTTCATGATTATGGAGATGAATTGATACTAATAGGAGTGATCAAGAGACCATACTTGAGTGAAAATTAGAATAATGAAATTTTTCTTCAAGAAGAGTCAAGCCCTCCTTATTCAGCCTCAGAATTTTTCACATTTTAAATACTACCAACCGAAAGCCACAAAACAACCCTAAAAATTACTCATGATAAACATATGTACATGACTCACATAGGGTGACAATTAAGGAATTTATCAAGCCTATGGTGACCCTTTTATGAGTTTGTATTAGAAAGACATTTCTGAAAAATTAACATTTGTGTGATAATATAAAATGAAAGTGAGGTTAGTGTTTTGTGTGCATGGGAGGATAAATGAATTTGAAATATTTTGAATGATATGAATGGATAACTTGAAATAATGGTTTTTTATGAGGCATGATATCTTTTTTTTCTTGGTGGCGAATTTTTGGATCTCAAGGATATTTGTTTCAATTATTATTTTTTGATTTGATATTTATGTTTACTTGTCACAATTTTTTGGAATACATGATACGAGGTTTTTCCCAGGATTGAAAAAGGGTAAGTGTGGGGGAGTTGATATAACATAATTTTGTTGAATATTTTATTTATAATAAATGAAAAAATTCTTCACATTTTGTTAAATATTTTTTTTATAAAATATTTGGAATTAGATCATTTATTTTGAAAATTTGATGAAAATTCCAGTTTTACTCTTTAAAAATTCAGTGTAGTATTTCAAACATAAATAATTTTATTTGGATTATTTGAAATTAATATTTTTAAATTGTGTTCCGAAATTAATTTTATACAACCTTCATTTAGGTTATATGATCTAAATAGTCCATTTGATTGGACTTAATGGACCATGAAGTCAAAGTTGGTTCGGACTCACCGGATTGGAGATCAGTTCTGTATTTGGGCCATAAACTCTTCATAAGTACTTATATTAGGCCCAAATTTTGATAGGAGATCTAGGAATAATTTTTTCACAAATAATTATTTTTGAAAGATGGTTTTTTCACACGGTTTAGTGGTCAAATAGGCGTTGAATATTGGTTTAATTTATTTGGATGAGTTTCCCCAATCACACTTGAAAGCACTTTAAATCTAGCCTCCCCTCCACTATATAAATTGGTTTTTTATCATTTAAATGGGTTGGGACGTGCATTAAAAGATTTAATGCATATAATAATTGGTTTCACTCAAATTATCCAACCATTGTAAGAGGGGTATCTCTTGAATCAAGGATCCCCTCATCGAAGGTTTCTTCTTCTTTATGTTGTAATATTTTCATTTATGTAATAAAATTATTTGTTCTTCTTTTATTTCTTCACTTTTCTTATTTTTTGTTCAAATTTATTCTTCTCTTAATATTCCTAATTGGTCTGGAATCAATATTAGAAACTATATTTGGTTCTACTCTTTCTAAACCTTTGCACATGAAAAACATTTCTACGATGACTACACCACCCATGAAAGAGTAGTCGTTTTTAATAATCGATCTACCTCTAACCTCCTTAATTAATTTATATAGAATCAATTAGATACTATAATTCACTTAATATGATATATGAATTGATTTTTTTAATTTAATTGAAACTAAGAAAGTAATTTAATGATTCATATAAAAACACGCGAGGTTGAGAATTGTGTGAATTGTGAGAGTGGAAACTTAATCAGTAATTCAAAACCACATGGGATCAATTTGTAGAGTTCAAACATAATACCTAAACTCAATTATTCCTCATTTATAGAATGTATATTTTTCTTAATTTACCACTGACCATAAATTATCCTTATAACATCAATCAGAGTAGGGTGCTACGATTGCATGTTATGAAGATAGCCTAGGGTTTAATTCTCTTCATCTTTGTGGTAAAGTTAATTCTCATAGGGTTCAGGGGTTAACAAGTTAGGGGATAATAATTATGTGGAGATTAATTTAAATGATAATTATTAATAAGTAATTTATGAGGTATAGTTATATTGATTGTGAATTTTAAAATATTTTCTAAAAAACATCTTCTTGATGTGTCTTTTTAATCAAACTTCATTTCAAAAATAAAAAAAAAATATTCTTACAGAAAACTTATTCTATTTTTAAAAACTATAAAATCCCCCATCCTTTTAAGAAGTGTGTTTGAGTTATTTAATTTTATTATCAAAATAACTTTATAAAGTTGTTTTAATTATTTCCTCTTTGAGACACGACCTAGGTCAACCACCCTACTGCACCTAAATCACCCCAAATTGAACATCATTTGAGAGTGCCCATGATAGATCATTTTAGTGTGTATTTCATAAAACCATATAATATGGATAATATAGAGTCCTAGATTCTTAAATACCTTTAATTTGTGTTTTTTAAGCATTATATATGTCAAGGGTGGGTTTTTAGATGAATTGTATGAGGAGAGTTCAGTTTTGGGGTTTAGACACAACCAGATTTTGGTTTAGTGTCTCCATGCCATATATTTGTTATTGATCATGGTATTTGTTCTCATAATGGGTTATTTGTTTATGGTTCTACATGATGGATTGTTGCAGTTAGGATGGTAGTTTTATGGATATAACTATATCATGGTTTGTATACCATTGCATGGTTGGTATAAAAATGATAATTTTTTAGGTTGTGGTTTAGTGGTATATTCAGTGGAGATACTAGTCACTACAGGGAGTGTGACCACATTATGGTTGAAAATGATTGGGTTTATAGAGAATATTTTCATGATTTTTTTCTCAAAGATCATATAAGATTAAGGAAAACATATTTTATTTTGTTATACCATTTTGTGGTTTTAGTTAAAACCATGTTTTGTAATGGAAATGGTTGTTGAGGATTTAAATGATTCAATTTTTAAGTTGTCATGGTTTTTGTATTATCATGGACTGAGCTAAACTAGGACATGGTTTTGGGAACCATGCCATGGTTTGTGTCACACATGATTTAAATATAAATTCAAGTGTGTATCTTCTCTTATTTGATTCATTTGTACTTTTTGAAACCCTAGGTGTAAGAGAATCTGCTTATTGATAATTTTGTGTGAATTTAATGAATCCAAGAGACCTTACTATGAGATTGAGTTCATGTGATATAAGGTACTCATTTCATTCCTTATACCTCTTTTCTTTTATTATTACGTATCAAAGGCCTATGATATTGGTTGGTGTGTCTTATTGATGTATTATAGGTTTTTTATAGAATACTTTTGAGAATTATGGAGTTTTATCATCAAAATTCATCCCTTCTGGGTTTCTTGACAATTAAATCTCTTTTCAAGGTAGATGATTTGGAAACATCTATTAATTACTATTATTTTTAGTGTTGAATATAAATGATTTTGTTTTATAGGGTAGGTGTTTTAAATTAGCCTAATTATATGAAAACAATTATACATCAAGAGGGTTATAAAATTAATATGATATGTGTAATATATTTGTATTATTGTCATTTTGTACCTATATGTTTTTATGATATATGTGTTGTTTATAATGTATGTATGATGATAATGTGTGGTACTATATTTTAGTATTGTTAAATAAATAAGGTTAATATAGAATCAATAATTTTAGATGAATAAGGGAGGGTATTTTTATTAAAATAAATTAATAGATGTTAAGATTTATTATTTTATAATGATATTAGTTTATTATATGTTGTTAAAAGAAGATGAAGTTGAATTGGTTTTGTAGCAATAAATGTGGAGATGAAAGGATGAATTTGACATATTATGTGTTTTTATGAGGTATTGTAGTTGTTTATGTGATAATACAATGAGATGGTGTGGGTGATATGTTGATGATAGTTTCCTTGGATAAAAAAACGAAATGAAAAAAATGAATGAATTAAATAAAAGGGACAAGTATTCAGTTTTGGTCACATGATGTTATAAGTAAATAAAGTGATGAATTAAATTATTAATGTAATGATTAGTATCATATGTGGTAAATGAAATGGTACTGGGTGAATTAATATGATTGGTTAATTATATAGGAAGAGGTCTATATGAAAGTTTTAATTTATAATAATTAATGTTTAATATGGTGAAACGAAGTTAAAGTAATAAAGTTAATATAAATAATGTGAAACTATCAATTAAATTTGAAATAAAAGGAATGATGTGGTAAATCATTGATTGTTGTGTGGTTGTTACATTGGTTTTTCATATGGTTAGAGGTGGAAGCATATGGTGTGCGGTAATGTTGATGTGGGAGATGTAATATAGTTATAGAGGTGGATTTATAGGAAGTGGATCCTAGTATGGGGTTGTGTGTAATTATATACCCTTGTATGTTTTGTTATTTTTTACACACCAGCTTCCAGGCTAGGTAACCTTACTGACACCCATATGAGGTTTTGGGAATTAGGAAAACTCCCAACATCTAGGATGTGGGTGATAAAAATGACTAACTACTTGATCAGTCTCTTCAAAAAAGGCTATCAAAATATCAATTTATAATTTTATAAACTAGAATAGTATTGAATGTTTGAACCCAAGGGAACGTGGGTGTGTGTTATAAGGGCTCTAGTTAAACTAAACTATGTGAAAATAGTAGTGTGGTTAATATTTCTAAGAGAAATGTTTATAGAATTTAAAGCATTAAGTTTAAAGTGAATGTGATATGCTAAAAATGATAGAAAACAATTTTAATGAGTTGGAAAAATAATGATGTAACAAATTAAACAAATATAGGAAACACCTAGTTTAAACACCCTATAGAAGTAATACTTTGTTATTTAAAGGTTTATTATGAAAAATTAAACCACACTAAAATGAAAAACCTTTTTTGAGAATTTTTCATTGTTACTAAACAATATTCACCTCTATCAAGAATGAGAACTATAACAACAATAATAAAAGAATATGTGTTAAGGAAATCACCATTGTCTTATTATCGTATTACTTAGAGAGAATTGTCAACTTATTTCATAAACACAATTTGTTAACTTGTATATTTAAGGATATAATTTTCTAAACTAATTAATAGGTTTTTATTAAATATTAATCCCTTAACACCTCATCTTAATAAAAAAAACTGATGTAGCACAGATTGAAGTCCCCTCCAATGCAGCATCCATCTCCCTCATGTCCTTTTATGTCTTTATTATTTAATTTATTTTTTGTTTTCCCTCTGTTTTAGGGATATTTTAAGGGGAAATTATTCTTTTATTTATTTAGGTTTTGGTTATATAAAGAGGATGTTTGGTGTTAATAATATAGAACTTCTACTATATTATTAAAAAATCCATTGTGTGTTCCCTTTTATTTGGGTGTTCTACTCGTATTCCTCTAGGGATCCTCATGAAAGGTCCTAATTTATCTTCGATTCACTGTATTAGTTTGTATCATAGAAAGGTAACTTATTGCTTTTCATCATCTGACTACACTCATAGAATCTAACAACCCGATAAAAAAATTCAGTGATCCCAACCTTCCTTGGAGCTGGTGTCCCAACAATCCATCCTTACACGCATCACCACTAAATTTAATGTCACTTCCATGTCATGTGACTTCTTCAGTGTCATGTGACTCCATTTTGATTCCAATTGTCCCACTAAAAGACCCAGTGCATCAACCCCACTATAACACACCACTCTCTTATTGGACAACTAGATCCCCCCTGTATTTGTATCACAAAAAATAGGTTGGAGGAGAAAATGGGGTGGAAAATTGAAAATTCATATCTTCTTATGGAATAATATCACTACGGTTTTCTCCTCATGACATAGGGATTAAACTGTGTCAGCCATCAGCTACTGGATATATTCATCTAGTGTAGTGAGACCTCCCCATGTGAGTGCCCAGAGTTCATGTACCCCCAAGCATTGTTTTATTTCCCTCCACATTCATATTAGCATAAACCCATAGCATTCCCATACCCCCATATTCCCCACATTTCACAAGTCCTCCAAACACATAGTCTTTGTGTACCCCAACCTCTACATGCATCCTTGTCATGTGATCCATTATTATTCTAAGGAACTAATGTGTGCCCAAGCCCCTACTCAATTCACATGCCTAGAATCATTGGTGCACCCTAGTCCTTTAGTACACATGCAGCACCTCCATTCACAAGTCCTCCCACCACACAACCCCCCATGTATATTTGGCCTTCCCTAAGAAGGACTATCCCAGCATGCGCTAACCCCTCTAAACTCACCCAGTGTGCGCCTAACCCTTATGTGCTCAGCCATCTTACATGCACTCGGGATACATATCATGTGTGAAAGTCTTAGATGATAAACAAAATCAGTAATAGAGAAAAAATAAAAGTTAAGGAAAAAGGACGAAAAATAAAATATAAAAAAATCAAGAAAAAGGATAAAATATCATGGTCACATGCTTCAGTTATATGTATACAGATAAACACCTTTTATTAACCACTGGGAGAGAAGTAGAAGATTCTCAATGTCATATAATATTTAAAACTCATTTTCATGTTGATAAGAATTTATTCGATATTATTATTAATGGGGAAACCAAGAAAACATTATCTAAAAGAAAATAGGTGAGAAACTCTACCTAGAAATGATTCTTTATCTCCCACCCTATAAAGTTGATTGGATCAGATCGGTAGAATAAATCAAGGTCACTAAGCAATACGATGTTTCCTTATACATTGGACATGATGAGGACCATGTTATATGTAACTTGGTAGACACAGGTGAATTTTAGATATTTCTAGGATTCCCTTGATAGTTTGACACTAATGTTTCTCATAGAACTTGTGCCAACATGATTGAATTCATCAAAGATAAGATTAAATTAATTTTGTTCTATCTTTTAAGGAAGAAATAAATTGACAAAAACAACTAATATGTTAGAACTATTCCACCTTCCCAACCACACCGCCACCACCAAACATGAGCCTTTGTAATGAACCAACCAGGGTGGACCAGACATGTCACCCAATCTGGCATGTCAAAAGGCCCAAAGCACATTCTCAGTCATCATGGATGGAAATAGGCACCTATGTATCAACATAAAAAATCATGGTAATGATTTCACCCAAAAATCAAAAAAAAATGTATTTTGTATAACAATATATAGATAAACAAAAAAATTAATTCATGGAACAAGAAGGTACACAACCTTGAGATATAACAAAACAGTACTGAAGGATAGTCCCAGAAGAAAACTAGATATAAACCAAAACCAATTCTCCATGTGATCATCTATCACCACCATCCCAAAACACCATAAAGTGACATGAACCAATATAATTATTCAAGTTAAATTGAACCCTTCCCTTTACCTCTATCATGTAATACCAAGTCTTCATACTCCCAAATTCATATGCAAGGTTTGAGTAAAATGACCAGTACGATAGCACCATGAATCTATACAATGTTTTTCCCCGTGAAATATTTAGTTCTAGTTATAAAACAAAATATGTTTTCTAAAGTATTTCATTTGAAAACATTTGTAATAAAATATCAGTTAGTTTCCTCTAAAACAATCTATAATCAAATCCATAATAATATGGAAATAAACATGAATAATAACATAGAGGGTGGTATTCAAAACATCCATTTCTCAAAAGATATACATGTGAGTGATCAATACATAAACATTGAGTTCAATAATAAACCAAGAGAAAAATTGGTTGTAGCGTATGGGAATACGAAACTAATACATGAAATGAACAATAACTAGGATAATGTGAATCTTAATGATACCACATCCTGCCATAGTCTGTTGGTATGCAACCATAATGCCTAGTTGTTCAAAACACACTAATGTTTTCATGTCTATAAACTAATGAACCCAAGGTTCCCAAGTGATATTATTTATCCAAATATACATGTAAATCATGATCAAATTTTATAAAAAAATTCTACAAGAAAAGAATTATTACTCACATGTTTGAAATACCATTTTAGAGTCAAAACTATATTTGAAGCATTTCATCAAACACATGATGTACATAAATATGTTTTTAAGGAAAAACCCTTTCAAAAACATTTTCCATGCCAAAATAGATGTATTTATACAAAACATACCTTATATATATATATATTAAAATCAATCATTTTAACAAGACAAACTAAAGGAAAACATAATAATGATAAGGTGTTCCATGAGAAAGAACCTTTGTATAGAGAAACCTACCTCGCCAATGGAGGAAACCAAGTCACCTTTGAAAATAGTGATTCTAAATAAATAGAATGAGATCCCCATGATCCCAGATCAATAAAAATAGGACTTAAGGAAGGCATAACCCTAAAACACTACTTTATGAAGGAAAGATGTCAATAACCCTTCCTAGAATTGACTAGATTGAGAACCCTAGAAATATAAGGAGAGAGAATGACTTAATATATGGGAAATTGAGTTTAAGATGAATTAAACTTCCCCTATTAATGTTCTCACTCACCTTTATTAAGATGTGTAGCTTCCCCTAAATGATAAATGGCTATTTCAAATTCTAAAACAATTTTCACCAAGGCCTTGTATTTCTTTCCATGACATTGTAGCCCCGATCACACCAAACCCAGGAGACCTGACATGATAACCTACCACGGTGTGGTGTATACACCATGGATATTTTAACCAACCACTGCCACCACCACAATGTGGTGGTGACCACTCTAGATGTGGTCCATAGAGAGACCCCTATCATCCCATGCCCAAGATTATGCCCAACCATAGGCATTTTATCCCTTCCCATTTCACACAGGTGGTTCCTAGGCTCAACATAGCTAGGAAAATGGTGTGGTCTGGCCCATGTTGCACAAAAAAGTACCAAAACCCCCTTTTAAGCCACCATGAACCTCCAAAACTTCCGAAACCTAAATTTAACCACAAAAATAGACAAAAGAACTCAAAATTAAACATACCTGTGATACAGAGGGTGTCACAATTCTTCCCACCATTCCACTTTCTATCCCTAGAAATCACTCAATATTCTAGACTCACGAAGAGATAAGGTCACTACCACATCATTAGTGCTTCAGATTCCCACGTCTCATGGTTATACCATCTGCAATACCATAATACATGGGCCAAGGGAATCATTTTACCATGTAGTTCCATATTTTTATGGTCTATAATTGGATCTGATTTCTCAAACACTAAGGTGTCAGACTCAAGATCAACAACTTCCTATTATATCATATGAGAAGGGTCTAGTTTATACTTACTCGGTTGGGAAAAAAGAAACATGTCATGAATAAACATCAAATGGGATGGTAATTATAACTAATATTCTACCTTTTCAAGATGTTTGATGATCTATAAAGGGATAATAAACATTAGTTCCAAATTACCCTATATTCCCAAATGATGATGTCTCAAACATGGAAAAGCCCTTATAAAAACATGATAAACTACCAAAAAATCCAATGGTTGATGATGATGGTCCGCATTGGATTTAAAGACTCTGATCTATCACTAAATCCTTTTATATAAAATATAATCTTTCTATCATATATTATACAAGTCTCAATCTAACCAAATATATATTTTCCAAATTTATCTAACATAAAAGATATATGCATGTCTCCCTATAAAACACTTCAAAATGGAACATTTAAATCAAATACTAATAACTATTTTTATAAGAAAAATCTAACATGGGAAAAAACTTTTCCCATGAATCATTTAAATAAAGTAAAAATTCTCAAATAATAACCTCAAGATTTGAATAGATCACCCATTCTATCCATTTTTCTAAGGGTGATGCACCATGATTAACTTCAACTAGGCATGCATTCCTTCTTGTAAACATGTACAAAACCAGGATTCAAATCATGGATATTTATAAAAAACAAATATTAGAAAGAACTCCATGGATCTTCATGATCTCTCGGACATATGAGGGCATGAATTATTCCCCCTTCATCATATCTTGAATAGGGATGAAATGAGTCGATTTCTTAATTCGATCAATGATCAACCATATTATATCTTCCCCACTAGGATTCTTTTTTAAACCAACATTAAATCCATGGATATCTCATCCCATCTCCAAACTGGTTTGGGTAAAGGATACGACAAACCAAAATATCTCTGGTGCTCTGCATTAATATTCTATTAGGTAAGTAATCATAATACAAAGTCTATAATAGACTGCCTCATCCCTTGACACCAATAACAATGTCTCAAATCATGATATATCTTTCCAGTCTCAGGGTGTATGGACCAACTAGAATAATGTACACTATCCATAAAATCTTTCCTCATAGTTATCAGATTGACCGATATTCCTCATAAATGGAATAAGCTATCAGGTGACTAAGACCAGTCACCCGATGTCTCACCACCATAAATAATTTTACAAAAATTATAAAAATTTGTGTATGTTTCTTTTTCTTGTTGAATATGACCATCAAATGAAGAAACAAATTTCAAAAAATCTATGAACACGTGTCCATCATCTTCTTCTACATCCAATCACATCTAAATGAACATAATCATCAAAGATCACTCTTCTAATGATTAATTCAAGTCATGAGTATATAATTTCCTACTCAATCCATCAGGAACCAAATTTCCTTTTCCAAGTGTGTATGCAATATCAAAATCGAAATTCAGAAGATACTCATCCAGGAGTCTCCATCGTAGGATCAAATCCCTTTGAGTAACAATATTATTCAGGATCTTATGATCTAAATATACAATACACCAATCTATGAAGAGATATTGGTGTCGAGTATTAAGGGAATGCATCACCACAACTATCTCAATATTAAGATTAAGATAATTATTCAACATAGGGCACAATTTGTGAGAGTCGTTGACCACCACCCACTTCCCTTGCATCATAACACATCATAATCATATACCTGAGGCATTGTAGAAAATGTCATAACCCGAACCTGGCTTCAGAAGAATCAAAACTAGATCCAAAGTCAAACTCACCTTTAGTTACTCAAAGGATATTTTAAATTTATCATTCCATTCAAATGTAGCACCCTTATAAGTAAACTCTATCATAAGAGATAAAATATTGAAAAAATACTTAAAAATGACTTTAATAACCAGCTAAACCCAAGAAACTCTAGATCCCAAAAACATTGTGGGGTTTCTACCATAACATCACCACCTGAATCTTTTTAGAATCCATTGAGATTCTGCTATCATATATAACATGGAACAAAAAACTTCACTTCTTGTATCCAAAACATATATTTAGAAATATTTTCATATAGATGATGTTCTTTCATAGTTCTACGAACTATATAAATATGATCATTGTATTCTTAATTTATCTAGGAATACACCAAAATTTCATCCACAAAAAAACCATGAAAGAGTCCATGAACCAAATAAATATCTAATTCATCAAATCCATAAACTCAACATGAGTGTTAGTAAGACTGAATGGTATAATAAAATACCCATAATGTCCATACCTACTCTTAAATTTTGTATTAGGAAAATCCTCCTATAAAACTCTTAACTGATGGTACCTCAATCATTGATCAATATTAAAAAACCATTAGGGATTACTAAGTTAATAAAATTGATCATTAGTCCTAGGAAAAGGATAATTAATCTTAACATTCACTTGATTAATATTTCGGTAGACAACATAAAGATGGATACTTTCATCTACCTTTTTTGAAAAGAGAATCGGCACATCCCAAGGTGATATGGTCAAATGGAAAAAAACTTTGGCCTCAATATTCTCAAGCTAAAATTTAAGTTTATTCAACTCAGTGGGTACCATACGGTAAGATGACAAGGTGATGAGACTCATCCCCAAAATTGGGTAAAAAGAGAACTCGGCCAATCACTGGGAAGGTAACCCAAAAATATCATCAAGAAAGAACTTGGGATAATAATTTACTACATCATGAAGTAGACCACTTAAACATTGGTAATCAACATCTAAAAACATCTCTGACAATTTTCATGAAATCATTCCAACCTCAAGAAAAATAATCCATGTTCTTATGGATCTAGGATCTCACTGTAACACCCCGAGATTTTATGAAAAATATTCTTTTAATTTCTTTGATGTCTTGTGTTGTACACTACACCAAAATTAGCTTGTGATATATGCAACACCATATTAGCTTATATTATTCACAAACACTATTTTTGGCTTGTGTTGCACGCAAGAGCAACCTTCCTCAATAGCGTGTGTTGTATGCAATACTGAGTTTCACTAAACAACAATATATTGTTATAATATTATTATGAACTAGTCGTTATGAATAGTAGTAACTAAACTTTGAATTTTATAACATTATTATTCATCTTACACATTTTCTAGAACATGGTATGAGAACAAAATAAATTTTTCGAGTAAAATAAGTATTTTTCAAAAAATGCAGTTTTGCCGCCTTTTGATGGCGCACACACTTTAAATATAGTTTTTGACATGTTTATAAGTTCAATTTGAAAAAATAAAATTCTTATTTTTAATTAGGATATAAAAATTTACTTTGGATAAATTTTTGATATTTTTCTGATATGTTTCTTATTTTTATGAATAGTAAAAATACGCTAAATCTTAATTAAAAAAAACTTTTTTCATCGAGGTAATTTATATAGTAAAATTATAATATTGAATGGTTGTAAAGTATAAACAGAATATAGTTTTACCATTTAATATAATTTAAGTCATTATCATTAATTTTACACTGAATTCATAAGTAAAAACATTTTAATATTTTGCAACGTTTTAACTTTTAAAACCCATTTTTCTCAACAGCGGGATTAATTTTAAATTAAATACTAAAACTTTTGTGTTTTTAATTTGAAAAAATGTATTCCATATTTGGAATCAGTAGTTACAAATTATGTTAATAATCTACTTTTTATTTTTAGGCATTATGAATAGTAACTACGGTAAATTTTATTTAGCATAGTTAAAGGTAAATTTTATTTACCATAGTTAAAGGTAAATCAGGTAATTAAGGGTAAATATAATATTATAAAATTACCATAACACTTGTCTTAATATAATTGGATTATTATTTTTTGCCCTAAATCCTACTTGGGTCGAAATGGAATCTAATGGAATTCACTTGCATTTCATTAAGACCTTTTATTTATTTTATTTAAAGGAAAGTTAAATATGTCTCACTAAAACTTTAATAATTATATTGTTTTTAATATAAGGTTATACAGAATATAAATTCGATTATTAATACTCATTTGAAATATAAAATGTTTTTCTTTGTTATGGTAATTTATTTGTATTTTTTAAGAGATATTTAATTACCTTAATAGCTTATACATTAATGATGTAGAAATTATTTATTTAGTAAAAAATCAATAATATAGTTTTAATTAAAATAACAATACCTATCAAAAGGACCATAAACTTGACCAAAAATTATTGGTAGAGTATATATATACGCTAAGCATCCAAGGGTAGATTTTTGGACCATTTTGATCCTTATAAAACCAATTAGGAAATTTATATTATTTTATTTTAAATGATGTCAAAGATGTCACATTCATAATTTAATAATTATAAAAATTTAAATGTTGGTATTTTAAGATGATAAATTCAAGTAAAAATATTATTATTAAAGGTATTACATTTATCTTTATCAAAGGATTTTATTTTAAATTTTTATGCAACAAATAATTATATTAAATAATTATGCAATATGTTCTAGTAATTATTTTATTAATAGATATACCAAATAAATAGTTTTAAAAATATTAAAATAAATAATATATGAACAAATTAATGTTCCCAATGAATTTTTTTGATGAATATGACATTTTAGGAATCTATTATATTTTTTTTGAACATATATTCTGTGTGTATTTATTTAAATTCAAATAAATGAATAGTGTAAAAATTAACACTATTGTTATTTTATAAAAATAATATATTATTAAATTTTTTAAAAATAACAAAAATATTTAAAAATTATAAATCGAACTTTATATGGTCTAAAATGTCATAAAGTACCCAATTATAGATAATTCACAACACATAAGTAATTATTTATAACAATTTAAAATTTAGAATATTATTTCCACAAATAAAATTAAATAGATTAAATAAGGATAAATCATGTTGATAAGGTTTAAAATAAATTTCCAACATGTATAAATTTTATTGGTTGATGATATTGCAACCCTATATCATCTTATATTTTTATTTGAGTCATTTTGGAAGTTTTTAAGTGGGTTTTGAATTTATATTAAATTAATATTTTTTAGGTTTCCAAAGGTGCCCCTCTCCCCTCTTATAAAAGGGCACCTCATCCCTCTCCTCTTCACAACACTTTTATCCTTAAATATCGGCCAAACCCTGCCCATTTCTCTTATAAACTTCCATAGAAACATTATATAGGTTCTGGTCTTCTCAAAAGACCAACTCTAGTCCCTTAAGAAGAAGTTTAAAGGAGGTGCGTCGAACAAGAGGTAATCTCTTCTACCGATTCTTTCAAGTTTCTTTCTTCTTCAACTTCCTATTATTTAGGTGTTTCATTGTAAATTAAAACAATAAGTATCACTAATATACTTATATGATATTATAAATATGAAAAAACCCCATTTCACTTTCTATCCATCCTATGGAAAATGAAATCACCGCGCGTGCGTACGTACGGAATACCGTCTCCACGATGTGGTGTAATCTGTTTTTCCACCACCCCTTACTTGGATGGGTATAATGGTGTAAAGAATAACTATATATGGTTATTATAACATCATACTGATTCTGAGATATTATATCATCCACTCCAATTCTATTCAATAATTATGGGAACGATATCATCGCTCGTTCGTACGTACGGACTACCATCTCCACGAACACGATGACATTCATTTTCCATGATTAACCATTCAAGTATGATTATAAAGTATATATAATAAATAATTATAAAAGATATTACATAATAATGATACTGGATTTATTTACATATATGTTTCATTTCCTTAATTCCATTCAATTCAATAAGGAAACGAAAATAGCGTTCATGCATACGTAAGGCCTACCGTCTCCATGAATGGTGTATTTCATTCCATTTATCGATCTATCATATATATTTATATGATGAATATATATTATATATAAATCATGTTCTAAATTATAGAATTAAGTAAATCCGTATATAAGTAATAATATCAAGAACAACAAATCAAAACACGTACGATAAATGAAATGATTTTACCCAAAACGCTGCTTTAACATGGAATTTACAAAAGAACGGGTAATATAAAGTCAGAAGTGAACCATATATGATATCATAACAACGAATAAGATTTTTTAATAAGTCAATGACATTATTTAAATCATTATACAGGAGGTTCGGATACATACGAAGCATATCGTAAATAAGGTAAGGGATAACTTTTCCAATCTCATTTTTATCCAAGATTGTTTATTCGTAAGTATTTACTGGGGTTATATTTATCATCCATGTCCCTATTTTCTAAAAATGGTTTCATGTATGTTTAAAATCTTTTTTACCCATTTTTTAATTTTACTACATGGTATGTAATGAATCTTTCTTTTTTTTACCATATGAGGTACTTTTTGACTTTTCCGGCAAAAGTGCGAGAAAAGTGTTTTTTTAACTTATACGGCATGAACAGATTTTTACGGTTTCATAAAGTCTAATTTTAATGAAGATTACTCTACAATATTTCATTATTATTTTCAACAAAATAATTTTCTTTTAAAATTTCATGGCATTTTGTGAAAATAAAATGATTTTGAAGAAGAAAGGATATTTTCATCAAGAATTCATTTCAAGTGTTTATTCAAAACTATTTTATATCTATGATTGCATTCTTTAATATGGTTATGTTTCAAGTATAATGTTCTGATTATTTACATAGTTTTATTTTTTTTATGATGAAATGATATCCAATGTTTTATATGGATTATGTTATGATGGGATGATGTTTATGAAACCCATTTTATTTATTGGGTTAGAATGAATGATTTATGTTTATTTTGTGGCACACGAAAGAATGATTTCATTATGAGATGGGTGGGACCTATATCTCCCTCCAATGAATTGGATAAAGATTTATATCTCATGATATAAACATGTCTATAATGGAAAGTTAATCCGGTTCAGTGATACAGGACTGGAACGAGGAGTCAACTCGATTCAGTAAGGGACTTTATCCACTAAGATGATCTTGGCAGCAATGCCTTGGCTATTATGGAAATCATATCAAGTGCTTAATGGTTTTCCAAAATTAAATGTTTTATTCCCATTCTATTTTATCATGATTGATGTTTCATTATGACCTATGCCTTACGTACTTCCATGTTTTATTTCATTGCTCAAGATTTTGATGTTTAAACATTATGTTCATGTTTTTAAGTTCAAATGTATATGGTTTTTTTATTTTCTCCATGATTACCCTTATTGAGAATTTTAGCACACCATTTATATGTTTTCTCTTCCCTAGGATATAAATAAAGGATTTAGGTAATAAAACCAAACGGAAATATCTTTATGGGAGATGTTGAAGATCTTTCACCATGATTAGAAAATTATGTTCCGAGTTTCCAAAGACACTAAACTATTACGGTCCTTGAGTTTTGGTTTTTTTATGTATTAATTATTCCACAAAAGTAATGTAATGTCCATGTACGTCAAGTTTGGGGTCTCTGTAGTTGGTATCAGAGGAAAGGTTTTGTCAACCTTTGGAAACCAGGATGCGAAAACTTTAATGAGATCCCAAGAGATATTTATAAGGTATGTCTCGGGATGTCCCTAAGGTTAAGTATAAGTATAGGTTATAGTCCTAGAATTATGGTAACGATATTAGAATTAAACCTAATATGTTAGATATTGAAGTTACTCCCCCTTTATTATGTTGTTTTCCCTAGCATTATTTTTGACTCTCACACTATTCTTTTTGGGTTTTAGATGATGGCTGGGACCCGAATAAACTGTGTTGATCAATGTAATGGACAATGAAACAATTTTCTTCCTAAACAATCCAATGTTATGGGAGATGGAGTGAAAAATCTTATTGTTATACTTACACAAGCTATGAATCATTCTGGACTTCCAAATGAGAATAGAAGGGAACAATATTCTATTGAGTACTTTATAAGGCAATGTCTGCCTTCTTTCAGTGGGTCTTCTAATCCACTTGTTTTTTAAAAATTGATCAGTACCGTTGAAAAGATATTTTCTATACTTCACTGTTCAGAACATGAAAAAGTCATTATAGTTGTTTACCGTTTAGAAGGTGAAGCAGACCAGTGGTGGAATCTAATTAAGAATACAAGGCCCCAATATGAAATTGAATCAATGGAATGTGATGAGTTCAAGAACGTGTTTTTCAATGAGTACTCCCCTCGTATTCTTCGAACAAATAATGACAAGTAGTTCCTTGAGCTTAAGGAAAAGGAGGATGAATCTGTTGGTATATATGAAGTGAATTTTACAAGGCTTTCAAGGTATGCATTTGGCTTTATCATACAACCTGAATGTAAATTTGATCGATTCTTCAGTGGCTTAAAACCAAGTCTTCTAAGGGCATTAGCTATAAGAGACTTCAGTAGCTATGAACAAATTGTGCATTGTGATATCAAGGTATAACTGGAAGTTGGTGTTACATATCCATCTCATGGTTTTTGACAAAAAATGAAAGATGGAGTTCAAGGAAAAATCTCAGAACAATAGTGAAAAGAATATGAATGTTACTTTGTGCTCAAAGTGTAGAAAGAAGCATGGTGTAGATTTCCTAAAAGGTACTAGAAAATTTTTTTTAGTGTGAAAAAGAAGGTCATCAAGCAGTTGAGTGTCGAAGTAATTGGAAAAAGGTATCTAATGATGTGAATAAAGAAAATACTACATAGAATGCTCCACCAACACTTCAATGCTTCAAGTTCAAGGAAATGGGTCATTATGCTAATCAATGCCCAAATCCAAGCGTTAAGGATGATCGACGTGAGAAACCTCCTAAGGAAAAGGATAAAGGGAAGTCACATGTGATCACTGTTTGTGATGTTGAGTATTACAATGATGTTGTGGAATGATTAGGTGTTTATGTAATAGGATTTCAAAATAGTATCATGGAATCTCATTTATGGTATCGTGGAATTTTGGAATATCTATGTATTGGTTTTCAAAAATTATATGGTACCGGTAACCATGAAAAGTGATTGAAATATTTTTGTAAATAAGATGATATTTTCATAATGAAGGGATAAAGATAAAATGAAAAGAGCTCATGATTGATATCATGGTTTGAGTATACAGAAATTTTGGGATTTTGGTATGTGGAAAGAGTTAAATTTTGGCAGCATTCATGTTTTCACTAAGGTTCAATGGGTATTCATTTCTTAATAGAATACATGATTAAGGTATTCACATGTTTGGAATGTGACCAATAAGATATATCATATGATATATGGGGGATAAATGATGGTATTCACATGCTCGGTAGATGACATTTCTAGTAATTGTTTTCTTTATACTATGAGCTTGGACAGAAGTATTTTAGATAAGAATAAAGATTGGAATGGATTATTTTGGACATAAGTTAGTATTATTTAAGGATAGACCTTTTTCTGATATTATTGATGGGATGTTATAATAATGTAGTTTTAGAAAAAAGACAACCTTCAGGACGGGTGACAACCCGTCGCGTCGGACAAGGCTGTGGGAATTGAACCCACAACCGAAGTGTGATAGGCCCTTATCGCCTACCACTAGCCTAAAGGAAGTTCGTGGTTAGTAGAAACTTGTATTATTTTATTAAGCGGTATGATAGATGAAGTATAAGTCTATTTTTGGAATCATATACGATTAACCTCACCATAGATAGACTTATGTATATTTGATAACTTTTGCTAACCATTTGTTTGAGACAGATGGAATGACCCATCATTCTATCACATGATCTACTAACACTTCAATAATGACAAATTCAACTTCATTTCTTTAAGAGATGAAGTGTAAATTGTTCAAGGCATGAACAATGGTGAGATTGTACCAAAATAAAGTAAGTATTTCTTCTAATTCAAATTCTTCAACTTTTGGGAAATGATCTTGAAAACCAAAAATGTTGTCCTAGTGTCTTCATATCCGATGAATCAGATGGTACCTTAGATCATCACAAATTTATGGCTTTGTGATTTTTTGCTTTTTCATATCCATGTTCTCTACCACTCTCCATCATAACTTGATGGTTATATTTCTCTTCCATATCTATATTTTCACCTATGTTCTCCTATATGGAAACCCAGTGATGAGTTAATTTGGGTAACTGGTAAGTTTCATAATTCAGTTTTTAAAGTTAATTTTTGTTATTACTTTTTACGATGTGGGTTTCTATTAAAGAAACTTTCAAGTAGTAAACCATTTATAACCCCGACGAATTTCGAGGGCAAAATTCATTTTAAGGGGGGTAGAATGTAACACCCCGATATTTTATGAAAAATATTCTTTTAATTTCATTGATGTCTTGTGTTGTACGCTACACCAAAATTATCTTGTGCTATACACAACACTGTATTATCTTATATTATTCTCAAACACTATTCTTGGCTTGTGTTTCATGCAAGAGCAACCTTTCTCAATAGCGTCTGTTGTACGCAATACTGAGTTTCACTAAACAATGATATATTGTTATAATATTATTATGAACTAGCCGTTATGAATATTAGTAACTATATTTTGAATTTTATAACATTATTATTCATCTTACACATTTTCTAGAACATGGTATGAGAACAAAATAATTTTTTCGGGTAAAATAAGTATTTTTCAAAAAATGCAGTTTTGCAGCCTTTTGATGGAGCACCCACTTTAAATCTAGTTTTTGACATGTTTATAAGTTCAATTTGACAAAATAAAATTCCTATTTTGAATCATGATATAAAATTTTACATTGGATAAATTTTTGATATTTTTCTGATAAGTTTCTTTTTTTGATGAATAGTAAAAATATGCTAAATTTTAATTAAAAACAACTTTTTTCATCAAGATAATTTATATGGAAATTTTTTAATATTTATTGGTTTTAAAGTATAAACAGAATATATTTTTACCATTTAATATAATGTAAGTCATTATCATTAATTTTACATTGAATTCATAAGTAAAAACATTTCAATCTTTTGCAACCTTTTAACTTTTAAAACCCATTTTTCTCAACAGTGGGATTAATTTTAAATTAAATTCTGCAACTTTTGTGATTCGAATTTGGAAAAGTGGATTCCATATTTGGAATCATTAGGTCCAAATTATGTTAATAATCTACTTTTTATTTTTAGGCATTATGAATAGTAACTACGGTAAATTTTATTTACCAAAGTTAAAGGAAAATCGGGTAATTAAGGGTAAATATAATATTATAAAATTACCATAACACTTGTCTTAATATAATTGGATGATTATATTTTTTTCTAAATCATACTTGGGTCGAAATGGAATCTAATATAACCCACTTTTATTTGATTAAGACCTTTTATTTATTTTATTTAAAGGAAAGTGAAGTATGTCTCACTCAAACTTTAATAATTAGATTATTTTTAATATAAGGTTATACAGAATATA
The DNA here is from genome assembly GCA_963277665.1 of Viscum album. Taxonomy (NCBI): domain Eukaryota; kingdom Viridiplantae; phylum Streptophyta; class Magnoliopsida; order Santalales; family Viscaceae; genus Viscum; species Viscum album. Next base: position 372,030,432 of record OY728146.1, read on the forward strand.
AATTCTATTATTAATACTCATTCAAAATATAGAATTTTTTATTTGTTATGGTAATTTATTTGTAATTTTTAACAGATATTTAATTACCTTAATAGCTTATACATTAATGATGTAGAAATTATTTATTTAGTGAAAAATAAATAATATAGTTTTCATTAAAATAACAATACCAATCAAAAGGACCAGAAACTTGACCAAAAATTATTGGACGAGTACATCTATACCCTAATCATCCAAGGGTAGATTTGTGGACCATTTGGAGCCTTATAAAACCGATTAAGAAATTTATATTATTTTATTTTAAATGATGTCAAATATGTCACATTCATAATTTAATAAATATAACAATTTAAATATTGTGATTTTAAGATTATAAATTAGAGTAAAAATATTATTATTATATTTATTATATTTATATTAATAATAGGATTTTATTTTAAATTTTTATACAACAAATAAGTATATTAAATAATTATACAAAAATGTTGCAGTAATTATTTTATTAAGAGATATACCAAATAAATGGTTTTAAAAATATTAAAATAAATAATATGTGAACAAATTAATGTGCCACATGAATTTTTTTGATGAATATGATATGTTATTAATCTATTATATATATTTTTTGAACATATCTTCTGTGTGTATTTTACTTAAATTCAAATAAATGAATAGTGTCAAAATTAACACTATTGTTATTTTATAAAAATAACATATTATTAAATTGTTTAGAAATCACAAAACTATTTAAACTTTATAAATTGAAATTTATATGGTCTAAAATTTCATAAATTACCCAATTGTAGATAATTCACAACATAGAAATAATTATTTATAACAAATTAAAATTTAGAATATTATTACCACAAATAAAATTAAATAGATTAAATAAGGATAAATAATGTTGATAAGGTTTAAAATAATTTTCCAACATGTATAAATTTTATTGTTTGATGATATTACAACCCTATATCATATAATATTCGTATTTGAGTCATTTTTGAAGTTTCTACGTGGGTTTTGAATTTATGTTAAATTAATATTTTTTAGGTTTCCAAAGGTGGCCCTCTCCCCTCTTATAAAAGGGAACCTCCTCCCTCTCCTCTTCACAACACTTTGATCCTTAAAGATCAAGAAACCCCTGCCAATTTCTCTCCTACACTTCCCATGAAACATTCTAGAGGTTCTGGTCTTCTCAAAAGACCAACTCTAGTCACTTAAAATAATCTTAATGAGGTGCGTTGAAGAAGAGGTAATCTCTTCTACCGATTCTTTCAAGTTTTTTTCCTCTTCAACTTCCTCTTCTTTAGTTGTTTCATTTTAAAGTAATAAAATAAGTATCAAAAATAAACTTATATGATATTATAAATATTAAACAACCCCATTTCATCTTCTATCCATCCTATGGAAAATGAAATCACCGTGCATGCGTACGTACGGAATATCTTCTTCACGCTGTGGTGTAATCTGTTTTTCCACCACCACCTTACTTGGATGGGTATAATGGCATAAAGAATAAATATATATGGTTATTATAACATCATACTTATTCTGAGATATAATATCATCCACTCCAATTCTATTCAATAATTATGGTAACGATATCATCACTCGTGCGTACGTACGGACTACTGTCTCCACGAACGCGATGAGATTCATTTTCCATGATTAACCATTCCAGTATGATTATAAAGTATATATAATAAATAATCATGAAATATATTACATAATAATTATACTGTACTTATGTACATATATTTTTTATTTCCTTAATTCCATTCAATTCAATAAGGAAATGAAAAAAGTGAGCATGCGTACGTATGGCCTACCGTCTCCATGAACGGTGTATTTCATTCCATTTATCGATCTATAATATATATTTATATGCTGAATATATATTATATATAAATCATGTTTTAAATTCTGTAATTAAGTAAATCATGGTATAAGTAATAATATCAAGAATAACAAATCGAAACACGTATGATAAATGAAACGATTTTACACAAAACGTTGCTTTAACATGGAATTTACAAAAGAACGGGTAATATAAAGTCATAAGTGAACCATATATGATATCATAACAATTAATATGATTTTTTAATAATTCAATGACATTATTTAAATCATTATACAGGAGGTTCAAATACATACGAATCATATCGGACATAAAGTAAGGGATAACTTTTCTAATCTCGTTTTTATCCGAGATTGTTTATTCGTAAATATTTACTGGGGTAATATTTATCATCCATGTCCCTATTTTATAAAAATGGTTTCATCTATTTTTAAATTCATTTTTACCCATTTTTGACTTTTACTGCATGGTATGTAAGGAATCTTTCTTTTGTTTACTATATGAGGTACTTTTTGACTTTTCTGGAAAAAGTGCGAGAAGAATGTTTTTTAACTTATACGGCATGAACGGATTTTTACGGTTTCATAACACCTAATTTTCATGAAGATAACTCTACAATATTTCATTATTATTGTCAAAAAAATCATTTTCTTTTAAAATTTCATGGAATTTTGTGAAAAGAAAATGATTTTGAAGAAGAAAAGATATTTTCCTCAAGAATTCATTTCAAATGTTTATCAAAACTATTTTCTATATAAGATTACATTATTTAATATGGTTATGTTTCAAGTATAATGTTCTGATTATTTACATGGTTTTATTTTGTTTATGATGAAATGATATCCATTTTTTATATGGATTATGTTATGATGGGATGATTTTTATGAATCCCATTTTATTTATTGGGTTAGAATGAATGATTTATGTTTATTTTGTGGCACACAAAAGAATGATTTCATTATGAGATGTGTGGGACCTATATCTCCCTCCAATGCATTGGGTAAAGATTTATATCTCATGAGATAGACATGGCTGGAACGACAAGTTAATCCAATTTAGTGATACAGGACTGGAACGAGGAGTGAACTCGATTCAGTAAGGGACTTTGTCCACTAAGATGGTCTTGGCAGCAATGTCTTGGCTACTATGGAAATCATATCAAGTGCTTAATTGTTCTCCACAATTACATTTTTTATTCCCATTTTATTTTATCATTATTGATGTTCCATTATCATATATGCCTTACGTACTTCCATGTTTTATTTTATTGCTCAATATTTTGATGTTTAAACATTATGTTCATGTTTTTAAGTTCAAATGTATATGGTTTGTTTTATTTTCTCCATGCTTACCCTTACTGAGCATTTGAGCTCACCCTTTATATGTTTTCTTTTCCCCAGGATATAAAAAAAGGTTTTAGGTAAGAAAACAAAAGGGGAAGATCTTTATGGGAGATGTTGAAGATCTTTCACCATTATTAGAAGATTATGTTCCGAGTTTCCAAAGACACTAAACTATTATGGTCCTTGAGTGTTGGTTTTTGTTATGTATTAATTATTCTGCAAAAGTAATGTAATGTCCATGTACATCAAGTTTGGGGTCTCTACACTCACTCACCCTAAAAGATGTGAGTAAACCCATTAGAAGATAGAAACTAAACTTGATGATAATAAAAATTGATATAGGCCTTAAAATGAACCATCCAATCCATTCTAATTATAACATTAGAGATATTAAGATCAAGAACTTGTAAGTCCCATACAACCTCATAGTCAGCAATCATAATGAGAAACTATAAACATTTTAAACTTTTATTCTTCCTCCTTCCCAAGGGAGTGGAAATATTCATCAGAAATGATATAATCTATGAGTTTAATCCCAATACATCAATCAACTTATATGACATAAAATAATGAGATGCACCAATATCAAACAAATCCAAGACTATAAAGTATGAAATAAGAATCGTACCTCTCATAGTAGTTGAACCCGCTTCAGATTCCTTTAGTGCATACTTCATTGTAAAAAAGATGTTTGACCTCAATACCTCCTTGATCTTTCTTCAATACTCAAGTGTCCCATTTTCACAAGAATGAGTTACACCAACTTTTTATTAATAAGAATGAACTCAGGAACATTTGATAAGGGTGGTTACAGCACTACTTACCTATGATACTTTTCAAAAAAAGTGATAAATGTGACTAGACTATCTACAATTATGGAAAAACTAGTGTTCTACCACAATAGCAGACTTAGTATAGCTAGGTATTTCACATTGGAAGAAAACCACCGGATTTTTTCAGGAATAATCCTTAGTAAATAATCATGGCGTAAACTAAGCACACATGTTGTGCTTTCTTGTGTGTCCAGAATACACACTTTGGACACCCTCTACTATAAAATAATATCCCATAAGACCTATATTTCTAGATAATTTTGCCTCATCCATGGTCTCTTTATCAACTATCTTGGCAAAGTTTGGTATGCAAATGAGAATAATCATCAATTAAATATTGGTATTCAAAACCATCTCAAACCATCTAGACTAAAGGTAGTAATAATTTTCAATTAATAAAGATAAATGAACCAACACAAATAAATGACTATCACACTCCATTACTAAATGACCTCCTCAATCCAGAGTCACAAACTCCTAAGCATTCACTACATGCAACATCTCGAAATAGAACTATTGATTAAAGGACTTCTTGAAAGTGGCCCAGATGAGGTGATCATATAATTCATCCTAAAAGATAGAATACCTCCATTTAATTATAGGTAATTAAATAATATAAGTGTAAAATCCCACCTTAGATTCCTCTGGATCCATCAAAAAGTGAAAAATATTTTCCATTCTTTCAATTTATTATGTGGGTTCTTGGGTTCCATTATCACCATGGGAGATTGATGGATTTTATTTCGTAAACTAAAAAACATGTTAAACAATTATTTATCTATTTTAATCACCCCCATGACCTTTTTATTAAATATATTTTCTTATTATTTCATTAATAAATCAAAAAAAATAGTTTAAAAGAATACTATGTTGATAGCTTGCTTAACATGAAACACCGAGCTTTAATCGAATTAAAATATATTATAAAAGTGTAATTATTTAAATTTGGCTATTATAACTTAGAAATTAAATTGGTGGAATAAATAATAATAAATACATTTTAAAAAATAACTATGAAGGTTTTATATAATTCAAAGGTATTGATTTTTTAGAAAATCCATTTTGTGATTCAAAAAAATGTTTTCTTCAAAAATGGTTTTTATAAGGAAATATTATAATTAATTTATACCAATTTTATGAATTTTATTTTATAAATAGGATATAATTTTTTAAATAAGTATATTTTATTTATCTTAGATTTAGTTTTTGAAAATTTTCTAAAAAAAGTTTATTTTTAGTTGAATATTAAAAAATAACGAATTTTAATAAAACTATTTTTCATTTCATATATTTACAGAGAAAAATTATATTATGGATTGACTTTAATATTTAATTATCTCATTTTGATTAAACATAATCCAATAAATATCATTCTAATCAACATTACACTTGATTTTGGTATAAAACATTTTTATACTTAAAAATGTATCTTTCAGGAAAACAATTTTTCATCACATTTTGTGGGTTTATTGAAAAAGTAATTTATTCCACTTATAGAAATTGAATTTTCTAAAATGGACCCCATATTTTCAATTATAAATTCAAAATTTGGTAATTATTCCACTTTCATTTTTTGTCATTATGAATAGTATATTTGGTTAAAAAGGTAGTTACCATAGTAAGAGTTAAACCGAATGAAAAGGGTTAAAACTAAAATGAAAAAGGTTAAAATGACATAAAAATTTTATAAACCCTATTTTTTTGTAATATTTAGGTCCTATACACTCCATTATTCAAAAATGGTTTATTTTAGAGCCATTTTTCTTAAGTAAAACATTAATATATTTTAATATCTTGAAAAAATTCAAGTGTGTCCTCTCCCTTGCTTATAAAAGTACACTCCCTCTTCTCTATTCTCCACACTTCAAAATAAACATAGATCATATAATACCTACCCAAATAACTTTCTAAAATCCCTCCCCATGACCTATAGTTATTTTTTGGATCAAAATATCATCCTAATAAGGCTTTAAGTATAAACCTGAGGAGGTTGTCCAAAGAGGAGGTATATTTATTAACTAAATGTTTTATTTTTTATTTTTTATTTTAACCCCATTTAAAACTATCCTAATCATTGTGATATAAAAATATAATTATAAACCATATAACTAATTTCTATTATTTTTATATTATAACACTTTATTTATCTCATTCTATATTAAATGGAAATTAAACCAGTGTTCGTTTGTACATGTGGACTACTGCCTCAGGAACCGATGTAATTCGTTTTCCATCACCGCCTCTCACTAATGGTTATAATTATGAATTTTATGTATATTTTAAAGACCCCAACCCTAGTAACCTAGATCTAGTGCCTTACTTTATTAAATTGGTACTATAAACAAGCGATCACATCCCAAAGGATCAAATAGTTTAGTAGATTTGGAAAACTAGATACAAACATAAGTGTTACATTACAACTTGAAATGAAATAAAAAATATAAACTCCTTTGTAAACATCCCTATTCTTCTTTTTTATCCTTGCATGTCAATCATAATATACATCAAGACATCCTGGGGAGAAATAAAACATAAGAAAGGGTAATCTCAAATTCTCCGTAAAGGTATAAAATAAAAAGAAAGATAGCGTAGATAAACATAAACAACAAGGCAAGGTGAACAACTAAAAACACATTCAATTAAAATATAAACTTGAGTATGATATGGTAAGAATAAAACTGGTTAATTAGGGCTATATAAGTAATCAAATGAGAATAATACTTAACCATGTATATTTGACTAGAATAATAATCTCATGGAATATAAATAACTAAAATCATAATGATGGAATGCATAATCTGGGACATCATAAACATATCATTAAGGAATAAGATAATAATTCTACATAAATGGTTAAGTCCTCAGCCAAAACCCAGTCTAGTTTGTCTCATGAGACCTACCGATTCCTCAAATAGCTATAGCAAACCCCACCCAACACTTAATAAGTATAATGAATTTTTAATATGAAAGGGGTGAAACAAAATAAACATATATATATTCATATTGAAACTATAATATGAAATTTAAATAATTTTACCAATCAGTAAACATAATCATAAACAATCTAGTATAATATGAAGAATGGTATCAATATAGTACATCCTCAGTTGAAATTATCATAAACCATTCAATAAAACATGGTATATGGTAACATAAGATATCAATATCCATTAAGTATAAGATTAAATAGGGGGTGTTAAAATAGATTAAAATACTCTAATAAAATAATTGAGAAATTCTTGATAGAAATATCCTTTTTTACTTTGGAAAAAGATTTGTTTTGGAAAATAATTTATATTTGTCATAAAATCAGATTGTAAATATGTAAATCCCAGAAAACAAAATGGAAGGATAATGAAATTATATTTTATTAATATTAAAATAATATTCACACTGAAATTATGAAAAAATGAAGTGAAAACATGTAAAAATAGTGTTTAATAAACTTCAAAAAATGAGCCACTTTGGTGCGGTTTAAAGAAAATATAAGAGAGACTTTAAAGAGTAAAAAGAATAATTGTTTTCATAAAACCAGAAATGAACTAAGATGGTTTTTAATGATGAAATGAGTGATTTTATAAACATAATTGTTTCTTAAAATATATTATGGAGTGTACTTGAAAATGGGTATAATTTGGGAAGATCCCTTTAATCGTGTTTTCTTATTAGGATGAATTAAAAAGAAACCATATAAAACATGTATTTCCCCATAAAAGAAAGATTAATTGAGATAGTTACATATTTTTGGAATATACACATAGAATTTATGATTTGTGAATAAGAAAAATTAAGAATTACATTGGGGTAAAGAGATAGAAAGCATAACCTTAAGGAAAAAATGGAGGTTCAGGGAGAATCCCTTAACTTATGTTTGAAAGTGTTCTTTACTTCCACTTAATGTCCCTGATAATGAAATTAAATTAATTAGTAATTTAATTAAAAAACTCTTAAACATGAATTTGATTTTATATAATTTTATTAAGTTCATTTATGTCCTTTTTTATGAGTTATAATATTCAATTTCCTCATTCAGGAATGTTAGTTTCCTTGGTTTTCACAATTGAATCACTTGCATACATGTATGAATGATCATTTAAAATGGGAAAAGTTATATAGAATTTAAATTATATGTTATTAATGAACTTCCATAAGTTTAAATGATCTTATATATAATTCAGTTATATGGTATGAGAATTATTCATTTGATAAAACATAAATGGAAATGATTTAATTCATTTTGGTGGTTTTTACGACCATCACAAACTTATATCATTTTATTTAATATCATGTTTATATATTGGTTCTAGAACATTATATAACATATAATATATATAATAAAATATTTTTAGCCATAATAATGGTTTTAAGACCATCCTTGAAGGTGGTAATGGAAAATGAAAATGCATCATCCACGATGGCGGTAAATCGACACATCACAGACGATGTTTTCATTTTTAGAATAAAAGGGCGAGGAGATGGGTTTTGATGATGGGTATTCCATTAAAATAAAAAAAATTAAATTAACTATAAGATATTGTAGTTATCATTCATGTTTGGATAAAGGAGTTAAGTAGAGTATAAGAAAATAAAATAGATTGAAAGAGAGAGAGAGAGAGGTAGAACGTTTTACCTCTTGAGTGTCGTCTCCTTGAGAACCTCATTAAGGGACTTGGAAGTGGAATTTTGGTGAGACCATAAAGACCATAAAGTGGGAAAGCGGTTTTAGAGATTAATTGGGTAGAATATTGTCTAGCTCTAAGGCTTATAACGTGTGAGGAGAAGGGTAGTGAGGGTTGTATTTATAATGGTGTATAGGAATGTTTTTTGATTATTTTATTTATTAGTTTCCAATGAGCATGTACCGTAGTGGTGGATGTTTTTTCTTGGCATCCAAGAGACCCATGATCAAATTTGGGTGAGGGTGAATCTCTAAGTCACTATAGAAGTACTGTTGTAGTCACTGTAGTAAGTACTATTTGGTACTATAACAACCGACACAATTCACCTGATTTGGGCCTTCGGGCCATTGGTTTGGACCTACAAGTCTCAGGGCCTTTGGTCCACAAAAGGCCTTAGGTCTATAGGGTATTCGGGCCATATGGATTTTAGGCCATATAAATGACCAAGAAGCACGGGCAGACCACATAGGAGAAGACCCAAATGTGGATTCAGAGTAAAAATAGAAACCACCAGAGTATAGGTAACCAGATTGGAATAATGAGAGGGTATGGAAAATTCCATTGGAACTAGGCATTGTACAGATCTTTAAGGAGAAATGTTATCTGATCAATGATGCGAGGTGGGGAACTAGCTGCCTTCAAGATGTAGATGATGGGGAGGGGTTGTTTCAAGTGTGTCTGGACTTGGTCCTTTAAGGTAATGTATTGGGTTGTTTATGTTCTTTGTGCCTTGGTCATATGGGTCATGTAGCATTCCCTTTCAACCCTTAAAAGGTGTATTATCCAAAAAATATATAAAAATAAGGACTTCATGTCATTCGGTCTTATTCATTATTTTATTATTTTGGCTCAAGACTATCAATAATGTTGATTACTATTACTAAATACAGTAAAAGGATCGGGATAATTCTAACCAATGGGTTATAATCTCATCTATACATCATCTATGACTCATTAATTCATATATTTAGCTAATACTTTAAATTACTGTATTTCACTATTCACAAAAATTTCAACTTTTTTAGAAAAAAATCCAAAAATTCACCCTAACCGTTTTATGAAGTGTAGATTTGAAAAATGGACTCCAATTTATGAATATAATTTTCTAAACATGATAAATTTAATTATTATATAAAATCATCAATTATTCAAAAAATACTGATTTTAAAATTATAACTCATTTTATGACACTTTGAATGTAATGACACAGGTATTTATAGAATAATACTTTTTTATTTATATTAATACTTATGAATAAGATATTAATTTTAAATTAAAGAGTACTCTTTATCTGATAACATACTCGACACGCAACAACGATATTCTCTAAAATCAGACATTGTACACAACATTGAGTTATAGTGAAAAATAATACAATAATATTATTATAATTTTAAATGGTAGTTAACACCTAGTTGTTGGAATGGAGGTAATGAATAGTATAAAATGAATTTTGAAATATGGTTTAAACATGTTTAAATTATGATTCATTGATTAATAAATTTATTAGATATGGAAATAAAAACCAATTGAATATAATGGATGTGTTTTTATGAAAACCTATTTAAAAGAGAATAATTGTGTTTTCATATCACTCTTTATGGATTTTTATTTAATTAAAAATATAAGATATATATTCAATTTAACGTTTTGAATTCATCTTATATGTTTTATAGATATGATATAAGAATAAATTCACTTTTTTCAGATAAAAAAGTATTTTTCAAAAAATGCAGTTTTACCACATTTTGATAGAGAACCCTTTTTAAATATAGTTTTCGACACATTTATATGTTTTATTTTAAAAAATAAAATTCTTATTTATAATCGGAACATCAAAATTTACTTTGGATTAAATTTTGGTGTTTTTCTGATAAAGTTCATTTTTTAATGAATAGTGAAAATTATTGCGTTTTAAATCAAAACTATCTTTTCATATTATTTATTTATATGATTAGATTATCTTTTTAATTGGTTTTAAATTTTAATTGGATTATTTTTATAAAATTTAATCAAATTTTTGTCATTGGATATAATTTCACTTTTTAATTAGACATAAACACATATCAATCTTTTGATAGTTATCATTTCTTAAAAACACGCTTTTTGGTTTTGACAACAAGGATTAATTTTAAATTAATTTATGAAACTTATTTGTTTTGAATTTTGAAAAATGGATTTCATATTTTTAATCATGAGGTACACATTTTTTAAATAGGTAACTTTTATCTTTAGACATTATGAATAGTAACTTCAGTAAATATTTTATTTACCAAGGTTAAAGGAAAAATCCAGTAAATAAGGGTAAACAATAATACTATAATAATATTAAATAACCCTAACACGTATCCTAACCATATTTGATGATACATGTCTAATAATGGGAATACTTGGGTTGATTTTGGGACCCCATGGATCCACTTGTAAGTGAAAATGACATTTTATAAAAATTAATTTAATGTTAAGGAAAATGTAACATAAACATATATCATTTAATAAAAAACTTTATATGGGGTTATATAAGTGATATCTTAAACTATAATTTGTAATTTTAAATCTAAAAATATTTACTACAACATGTTATTTTATTTATAATTTTTAGATATTAAATAAATAAATTTAATTATGACACAATAATGATGCAGTGATTGCTTCCCTAATAAAGGATACAAATAAATGATATTATAAATGTTAAAATAAATGCAATTTGGATATTTTTATATCATCCACTAATTTTATGGATGATAGTTATATTTTATCTTGGTATTAATGAAGTTTTTTTGGAATCAATCAATTTAATTATTTTTAAAAAATTCATGATATGAATAGTTTCAAAATTGACATAATTCATATTTTAAAATGTAAAATATTTTATTAAATATTATAAAATTTAAAAAATCTAATATTCATTAAAATAGTTATAATAAGTCTAAAATATTATTATTTAATCTTTAATTGGATATTTTTCATGTTTTGGTAACTATTTTTATTCTCAAAGTGTCAAATTCTGGACAAAATTGTAAGAGTAAAGAGGAGTTAAATAAAAACGATAAGGATTAAAAAATATCCCAAACATATCCAATTATTATTGGATGATTTTATGTTCTAAAATAGTCATATTATGTTTTAATTTAATTAGTTTTGGACCTTTTGAAACTAAAAATCATTTTATACCAAAATAATACTTTCAAACTTTCCTAAAGAGCCCCTCCTCCCCCTTATAAAAGGTTATCACCTCTAACCCATTAATCACACCTCTCAAGCCCCTTGGATCATCAAAAATCTGCAAAAATAATTTCCCAAAATCCCTCTATTACACCTAGAAGCCTTTACCTAGTCATAAGGCAATTTAAGAGATCCCTTTGGCTCAAATCAAAAGAAGTTACCCGATTTGAGGTAACGTCTTCTCTCAAGTTCTTTTCCATTATTTTAACTTCTACACTCCCTATGATCTTATTATTACTTTTTTACATAACAACACCATTATTATAAATATACTAGGTTGTTTTTATGATAATTATTCTAACTACACTTACACGAACCTCCGTCTAATGGGTATAGAACATACTGTTTCTGTGGACGGCGAACTACTGCCTCACAAAATGAGGATTGTTCAATCTACTCCTGCCACCTATTATAGTGGCCATTATGATAGAACTGTAATTATATATGATATTTATGATATTTATTTTATCTCCATGATTCTTTAATTATCATTTAATACATAACTTTATGATTTTCATGTTATATAAATATAATAATTTCATTTGAGGCAGTGCGGACTATCACCTCATCAAAGTGATATGGCTCATTCATGCCATACATGGAACATATAAAGGATGAAATTAATGAAATTATGTAACATATATAAAATATGATATTATTACCAATGAATCAATATGTTTTCATTCATTTAAATACAAAATAGAAATGAAAGTAGCGTTCATACATACGTACAGCTTATCGTCTCCTTGAACGGTGCATTTTATTTCTTGTCTCCAAATGATATGGACTATTATAAAAACATATATAATGGATATATATAATATATATGATATCTAATTTAGGAATATAATTCTGTAGATAATGTAATTTTGACCACCTGTAAAATTTAAAATTATAACAAGTTCACTTTTAACTCAAGTTCTGAACATCGACAAAATGTCTGATATGAACTCAAATAATTAACTAATTGTTATAGAAAGGTAATAAGTGATATAAAAGGAATAATAAACTTAAAAAATTATCTTAAAAAGTATAAATTAACTTTATTTTATTATTTAGGAAATTAAATAATGAACGAGTCAAGTCGTACACGAGGTAAGGGAACTTCTTAACCCAATTTCCATTCTTTGGGTTGATCTTCTACTTCTTGATTATGTTGGTATATGATTATGAGAAAAATTAATTTTGATGTCCTATATTGTATTTATAATTTATTTATGTTTACTTATATTAAATAGACATAATAAATCTATTTTATTTAAAAAATGATCTTTGTAAGGGATTTCATCTCAATCTCTTTTCATTGAGGCATATTTCGATAATATATACCTCCTTATTTTATACAGTGTATAATATAACCCTTTGACTTTTAAATTCATTCAAAGGGAATATATTTTTTCTATGAAGAGTTTTACTAAATGATAAAAAGTAATGTTTTTAACATTTGTGGTGACAATGACCTTCCCTCCACCGTAATCATTTTTTGGATTCCTCTATAAGCCTTAATGTTTTTTAAAAGGAAAATAAATCCCTATTTCCCTTTTTGGGTGTTTTGGTATTGAAAATGGTATTTGAAGTGGATTTACTATTTCAATATCTTAAAATTATTTCTTGTGATTGAAAATTAAATTTTTATGATTGAAATGTTGCTATTTTTAATCTGTTATGTGTGATTATTATATAATGGTACGTGGAGATTTGACGGGTGGATACATGATAAACCAAATAACGGGTGGTCCCATGATAAACCAAGGATGAGTGGTTATGTTATAACCTCCAATGCATTGGGTATGGAAGTTGGTTGTATGTCTATTCCATTTAGTGATATGTGTGGAAGTTTACTGTATTGTTATTCCATTTAAGTATGTTTATGTCCCAAGTTAGCGTTATATGTTATACGTTGTTTTCTATGGGATTTATGGTAATATTTTCATTACAAAAGGGTAAGAAATGAGATTATATTCAGTGAATTGTTTTTTTTATACTTCTTTAAGGTGAAAATTATTACTTTATGATTAAGTATGTATGTTTTAAATGTTATTTTGAAAACTAATATTTTTTCTTCTTTGTGGATCCCTTACTGATCTTTTTATGCTCATACAAAGCTTTTGAAATGTTTTTTATAGGACATAAGGTGGAATAGGGTCAAGGATGGGATCATGAAAAATTCATGATATTTAAAACATGGAACTAAACATGTTTATTTTCTTTTAAGAGTTTTTATTTTATAAAAAAATATATACTGTGTATAAGTGTCGACATGTAATATTCAAGATGTTTTGTATAAGTTTTGACCTAATTATATAAAGTTCTAAACTTGAAAATATCCTCAATGTGAATTATTAACTTAATTCAAGATTATTAAATGTTTATGTTTGAGTCCTTATAGCTGGTATCAGAGGCCGGTTTAGATAACTTTAGATGTTATGGTGTTATTTAAGCATAAGTGACATAACCATAATGGTTAGAATATTTGAAAGAGTCATAATTATTTTAGATAAATTGAATTAGTTTAAGATAACATGAATAAGTATATCTTATTATTTACCCTCCTCATAAGATATTATATGATGATTTTATTGATATACTCACACTGACCTTTTTGGTTTTAGTAAATGGCTGGATCTAGCAGGCACCAAAGTAACAATGGATATGAAGAAAACTATAACGATATTATGAATAAGCAATCGAATTAAATGGGAGATGTAGTGATAAATATTGGGGTTATTCTCAACCAACTATCTTGATTCATTATTGACCACCTACACCTTGGTGATTTTTATAAGGCATCATATATGCGATAAACAAATCCCTACGAAAGTTTAGGTAATAATAATAAAGGTAAGTATATTCAAAAACTTATGTGTCAAGGATGTGGAAAGAAACACCAAAAAAAATTCTTCAAAGGGATAGTAAGATGATATAGATGTGGTAATGAAGGTCATAAAGAAATAACCTTCTATAGAAAAAGGAAGCATCCAGATGACTCCAGGAAAGGGAAATAAGTTATTTCTAAGGGAGCAGTGGAATGTTTTAAATCTGGTGTGCATGGTAATTATAAAAATAGATGTCCTATGAAGAAGGTTTGGGAATGGGATCAACAAGACCATAAAAATATATTTTTACCAATACCTAATTCCATTCCAATTGAGGATGAGGAAACTAAAAATGACCAATGAAAGGTATGGATTATTTCTTAGCTGATGTTTTGACATTATTGAATCTTAGGATATGATTCATGATTTTGTTTATAGGAAAGAAGTATTATGGAATAAGTTGGAAAAGAATGGTTAATGGATCATGAAGAAAATTAAATGTGTAAGAAGTCTACATATAAGGGATTCAAGAGTTATGTTAAATTTTAGGATGATAAAATGCTTAAAAGTATTAAGGCTCTTTTAATGATGATAATACTTTGGAAGACTTTTTATAATATGTATATCCCTGAAGTTTTCTATCTGAAACTGTTATTTAAGAAAGAATTATCTTTTCTTGTGTGGAAATATTGGATAACCTTAGGGTTTTATTTGATCTTTTGTTTTTGATGTGATAAATATTTATTACAATTTGGGATGAAAAATGAATGGTATTAGATAACCTTTGAGGATAAATAGGTTATGGTTATTTTTGAGGAAATTATCTTATTTTTGAGAATTTTATAAGAATCATATGGTTTTAGAAAAAGGATAACCCACAGGATGGGTGACAACCCTTCGCATCTGGAAATGCCATGGGAATTGAACCCATAACCAGAGTGTGACTGGGATTTATTGCCTACCACTGGACTACGTGAATTCTGTGGTTAGTATGACTAATTCTTTTTAGTTAAATGATTTTATGGATGAAGAATAATTTGATTTTTGGATCTTATGTTTTATCAAATGTATATCCTTAGTATAAGAAAATGATTTGGTGATTAAGTGATAAAGGTTATTTTGGAAGATGTTTTCTCTTTTGGGAACACTATATGCCTAAGGAAAATAAAATACTTTGGGATTTAAATTGCGAAGTAATGGTAGAATTTTATTTTTGAAGAATCTATGTTTATATTGTGGATATATGGTAATTTGGGTTATTTATTTAAATAATTAACCTATCATGGAGAATATGTGATTAGGTTAATTAATTTTCTGTATGAGACTTTAAGTGTCTCTGATGTTATTTAGAGATAAATGTTACGATTTTTGTGTAAGACTATGTGATTAAATAATTCTGAGTTTTGGGTCTCAATCTTAGTTTGGATTATACTGAATAATTTTAAGGACAATTTTGTATTGAATGGTATTTGTTGAACTTTGGGTACTACTTGTTGAATTTTGGAGATTAAGAGTAGTATTTCTTTTTATAAAGGATTATCCTTTTGGGGATTATCTAATCTTATACTACCAATTTTGGTTTTGGTTAATGTCTAAAGAAAGGGGAATATATAGTTTATCTTTTTTGGATCCTTTTATTCTCTATAAGTTGATTCTCGCACTTTTTATGTGACCAAGTCATCTTGAATACTCATAATTTGAAGAAAAGATGAGTTTGTGGTAGAAATTTAGTAAAGGATGAAAGTCTACATGACAAGTAAGTATGTTTTTGTATGTTCTTAGTCAATATCATACATAAATTATACAAATTTATGAAATAGAACCTAAAAAAACATTTTCCATTTACTTTTCCTACTGGGTAATCAAGGATTGTTTAACATATCACATGTTTGAGGTTTTCTGGTTGGTAATATTCTCCTGATCATGTTTTCTATCACTCTCCATCAGAACTCGACATTTCGTTTTTCCTCCATATCCATGTTTTCCTACATGGAATCCTAGTATGGGTTATCTCGAGTGACCTTTGTACTTATATTTCTTTCTTTTAAAGTGATAGTTTTATTGACTCTTTTCCGATGTGATACTTTTAATGAAGTTTCTCAACCCAATTTTAAAATTGTGAGAACGCAGTTTCCAAAAGGGGGAAGGATGTAACGACCCAGGTATTTATAGAATAATACTTTTTGATTTCTATTAATAATTAAGAATAATATATTAATTTTAAGTTAAATATGATGATTTTTATAATAGCGTACTCGACATGAAACAATGGTCTTCTCTGAAATCTTACATTGCACACAACATTGAGTTATACTGAACAATAATACAATAATGTTATTATTATTTTAAATGGTAGTTAACACCTAGCTATTAGAATGGAAAGAATGAATAGTATCAACTGAATTTTGAAATATAGTTTACACATGTTTAAATGATGATTCATTGATTACCAAATTTATTAGAAATGGAAATAAAAACCTATTGAATATAATGGATTTGTTTTTATGAAAACTTATTTAAAAGAGAATAATTGTGTTTTCATAACACACTTTATTGATTTTTATTCAATGAAAAATATATGATATATATTCAAAGTAATGTTCTAAATTCATATTATATGTTTTCTAGATATTATATAAGAATAAATTCACTTTTTTTTAGATAAAAGAAGTATTTTTCTAAAAATGCAGTTTTACCGCCTTTTGATGGTGAACCCTTTTTAAATATAGTTTTGATACCTTGATATGTTTTATCTGATAAAATAAACTTCTTATTTATAATAAGAATTTAAAAATTCACTTTGGATGAAATTTTGGTATTTTTCTGATAAAGTTCATTTTTTTAATGAATACTGAAAAATACTGCTTTTTAAATCAAAACTGTCTTTTCATCTAATTTATTTATATGGTTATATTATCATTTTAATAGGTTTTAAAGTGAAATTAGATTATGTTTTTACTTTTTAATACAATTTTGGTCATTTTAAGTAATTTCAATTTTTTATTAGACCTAAACACATGTCAATCTTTTGATCGTTATTATTTCATAAAAACGTACTTTTTGGTTTTGACAACGGGAATTAATTTTAAATTAATTTACGCATCTTATGTGTTGTGAATTTGGAAAAATTGATTCCATATTTATAATTAGGTAGTTCATATTTTTTAAATGGGTAAATTTTATTTTTATACATTATGAATAGTAACTTCAGTAAATATTTTAATTACCATAGTTAAAAGGTAAATCTGGTAAATAAGGGTAAAACATAATATTATAAGAATATTAAATTACCCTAACATGTGTCCTAAACATATTGGATGATACATGTATGGCAATGGGCATACTTGGACTGATTTTGAGACCCCATGGAACCACTTGTAAGTGAAAATGACATTTTATAAAAATTAATTTAAAGTTAAGGAAAATGTAACATAAACATATGTCTTTTACTAAAACAATTTTTATATGGGATTATATAAGTAATATCTTGGACTATAAATAGTAATTATAAATAAAAAACTATATCCTACATTATGGTATTTTATTTATAATTTTTAGAAATTAAATAAATAAATTCAATTATGACACAATTATGATGCAATGATTGCTTAATTAATAAAGGATTCAAATAAATGATATTATAAATATTAAAATAAATATAATTTGGTTATTTTGATGTCATCCAAAAAATTTATAAATGATATTTACATGTTAACTTTTTATTAATGATGTTTTTTAGAATCAATAATGTTTTTATATATTTCTAAAAAAGTCATGATATGAATAGTGTCAAATTTGACATAATTCATATTTTAAAATATAAAATATTTTATTAAATATTATAAAATTGAAAAAAAATCCAAGATTCGTAAAAATGGTTATAATAAGTCTAAAATTTTATTATTTACTCTTTAATTGGATATTTTTCATGTTTTGGTAACTATTTTGATTCTCAAAGTGTTAAATGCTTGATAAAATGGTAAGAGTAAAAAAGGGTTAAATAAAAAAGATAAGGTTTAAAAAATATCCAAAATCTATAAAATTATTATTGGATGACTTTATTTAGAACAATATTCGTATTATATTCAAATATAATTAGTTTTAAACCTTTTTAAACCGAAAATAATTTTATAATAAAATAATATTTTTCAAACTTTCTTAAAGAGCTCATCCTCCCCCTTATAAAAGGTCATCACCTCTAACCCATTACTCACACCTCTCAAGCCCCTTATCTCATAAAAACTCTTCCAAAATAATCTCCCAACGTCCCTATATTCCTCTTAGAATCCTTCCTATATGCATAAGGAAATTCGAGAGATCCCTTTGGCTCAAATCAAAAGAAGTTACCTGATTTGAAGTAACGTCTTCTCTCAAGTTCCTTTCAATTATTTTTCCTTCTCCACTACCTATGATCTTATTATTCTTTTTTCACATAACAAAAAATGTAACCTCAATATAATAGGTTGTTTTTATGATAATTATTTAAACTAAACTTACACACACCTCCATCTAATGGGTATAGAACATACTATTTCTGTGGACGACGAACTACAACCTCACAAAATGATGATTGTTCAATATTCTCCTACAACCTCTTATGGTAGCAATTATGATGGAAATATAATTAAATATGATATTTATTTTATCTATATTATTCTGTAATTATCGTTTAGAACAGAACTTTATGATTTTCTTGTTGTATAAATATGATAATTCCATTTTAGGAAGTGCATACTACAACCCCCTCAAAGTGATATGACTCGTGCATGTCGTACATGGAATTCATAAATTATGGAGTTAATTAAATTATGTAACATATATAAAATATGATATTATTACTTATTTATCATTAAGTTGTCATTCCTTTTAATATTAAATAGAAATGAAAGTAGCGTTCATGCATACATATGGCTTACCGTCTCCATAAACGGTGCGATTAATTTCTTATCTCCAAATGATATGGCCTATTTTAAATATATATATATAATGGGTATATATGATATATATGATATCTAAATCATTAATATCATTCTAGAGATAATTTAATTTTAAACATATGGACAATATATAATTATAAAAAGTTCATTTTTGATTCAAGTTCCGAACATCGACAAAATGTATGATATGAACTCAAATAATTAACTAATTATTATAGCAAGGTAATAAGAGATATAAAAGGAATAATAAAATTAAAAAAGATTATTAATCAAGTATAAATTAACTTAAGTTTATTATTTGTGAAATTAAAGAACAAATTAGTCATGTCGAACACGAGGTAAGGGAACTTCTTAACCTAATTTCCTTTCTTTGGGTTAATCTTCTACTTCTTGATTATGTCGTTCTATGATTATGTGAGAAATAAATTTTGACATCCTATCTTTTATTTATAATTTATTTATGTGTACTTATAGTAAATACACATAATTGATCTATTTTATTTACAAAATGATCTTTGTAAGGGACTTCATCTCAATCTCCTTTCATTGAGGCATATTTCGATAATATATACCTCCTTCTTTTATATGGTGTATAATATAACCCTTTGACTTTTAAATTCATTCAAAGGGAATATTTTTCTCTATGAAGTGTTTTACTAAACAAAAAAAGGAATGTTTTTAACGTTTGTGGTGAAAATGACCTCTCTGTCGCTGTAATAGTTATTTAGATTCCTCTATAAGACTTAATGTTTTTTAAAAGGAAAATAAATACCTATTTCCCTTTTTGGGTGTTTTGGTATTGAAAATGTTATTTGAAGTGAATTGACCATTTCAATATCTTGAAATTATTTCTTGTGATTGAAAATGAAATTTTTAAGATTGAAATTTTGATATTTGCAATTTTTTTATGTGTGATGATTATATAATGTTACTTCGACATTTGACGGGTGGTTACGTGATAAACCAAATGATGGGTGGTTCCATGATAAACCAAGGATGGGTGGTTACGTTATAACCTCTAATGAATTGGGTATGGAAGTTGACCATATGGATATTCCATTTAGTGATATGTGTGGAAGTTGACCGTATGGCTATTTCATTTAAGTATGTTTATGTCCCAAGTTACCTTTATATGCAATACATTGTTTTCTATGGGCTTTATGGTAATATTTTGGTTACAAAAAGGTTAAGAAATGAGATTATATTTAGTGAAGTGTTTTTTCTACTTCTTTAAGGTGAAAAGTATTACTTTATGATTAAGTATACGTGGTTTACACGTTGTTTTGAAAACTAACAGCTTTTCTTCTTTTTGTATCCCTTACTGGGCTTTTTATACTCATCTCTAGTTTTTGAAATGTTTTTTCACGAAACTTAAGATGGAATAGGGTCAAGGATGGGATCAAGGAAAAGTTATTCTATTTAAAACATGGAACTAAACATGTTTATTTTCTTTTAAGAGTTTTTATTTTATGAAAAAAATTGATACTGAGTAGAAGTGTCTACATGTAATATTAAAGATGTTTCATATAAGTTATGACCTAATTATCTAAATCTATAAACCTGAAAAGATCCTCAATGTGAATTATTAACTTAATTAAATATTATGAAATGTTTATGGTCAGGTCCTTACATTGAAAAATTAATTATAGTATCATAAAATTATCTTATAATCATAATAAAAAAATATTAATTTATTAATCTTTTTTGTGAAACTAAATTTTGTTTTAAAACATTATATTAATTATAAAATTAAACATAAACATTTATGATTTACAAAAATACCGACACTTAATTTATCAATTTAAAAACATTTGTTTGCTTATTCCATGATATAAATATATCATGTTTTCATTTATATGATACCCAAATTTTATTTACACTTTCATAAGCAAGGTTACTATTTTATTAGCCATATTACTATTCCAAATGGTCATATTACTATTCCAATAGTTAAGTTACTATTCGAGCAGTATATGTTCCTTAATTTATAGAAATACCTCTTATTTCATTAATTACTCATTTATAAAGTTTTTATTATGTTATCTATGTGATTTATACTATATAACATAATTATAAGAAGGGAAATTTTATTGAAATTTTTTTGGGTTGTTACATTCTCCCCTCCAATAAATTACATCCTCACAATTTTGAAATTTCACTTCGAGAATCAAAGTTTGATACTGAAAAATTACATTGTAGGAAACCCACATTATAAATTGGGTTAATAAAACTTCATCTTAAATGGAGGGGGAGGAAAATGTTATGTTTTCCACAAAACTAGGTTTCTCTATTGGAGAACATTAGTGGGAAGTGAAAATATAGATATGGAAAAAAAATATAACTATTAATTTCTGATGGAGAGTGACAGATAACATGGTAATTAAAAATTTAAAAATCAGAAAACCATAAATCTATTATAGGTTAAAAGACTATTAATTTATCAAAAAGAAAAGTAAAAATATAACATTTTTGTTCTAAAATCTTTTTCCTAGAGTTGATGGTTTATTTTACTATCCAGAGAGGCACTTGAAAAAATAAACTTAACCAATTCCTTTACATGTCATTATATTATCCTTTGGATGTTCTTTGATCAATATTTACTTCATTTTTTAAATATATAGATAGATATTCATGAAAAATTTTAATTCATGAATCACTTTTATGAATAATAAGATCTGCAAGTCATTCCTTTAGCCTTTAAATGTTTACTGAAACCAGAATGGTTAGCATAGGTTATCCATTGTGATATATCATACTTTAATATTAATCAATAATATCCTTAATCCATTTCATAAGTATTTAACCTTAATACTCATCCAAAATATGTCTGTCTAAAATAAAATACCAAATATTTCTAAGGTTACTTAACATCAGATTTTCCCCAAAACAACATAATGTATCTCTTATACCAAATATTTGAATACCTTGATCACCTTTAAATAGTAATGAAGACATGCATGCTTCCAAAAAAAATATCAAGTTATTTAATATATTCTTTAAATCCAAACCTCTAATAATTCCATTATAACATAAACCATCATATCACAAACCACCTTCATGGTCACCAATATTATCCAATAAACATCTATTTATTATTATATAAACATAAAGCACATAATTAGGGTTATATTTCCCAATTAATGTGTTTTTAAGAATATTAACTTACAATATAATCACTTCTCTTGATTAGTGGTGTTATTCATCACATTCTTCCAATTCCTTAAATAATAATTACAATAGTAAAATCCTTATATATCACACTATTCTTATAAATAGAAAAACATAACATAATTCATGAATCCAATACCACAAATACAATAATCAATCCACTTCGACTGTACTAACATCATAAGCTTGGCCTTGATCCCTATTCTTATTCTATAATATATTACCTTGATGATTGGGGCATTCATTTGAGTAGTGCCCCATCTTTTTACAGTTGAAGCATTGGATATAGGAATCTTATTTCCTTCCCTTACAATCATGACCTTGGTGTCCTTTCTCACTACATTTTTAGAAAACTCATGATCCCTTAAAGCATATACCAAGGTGTTTCTTCTCAAAATTATCACATGTGAAAAAATATTTCTTTTTTTTCTTCTCCTTATCCATTTTTTGACCCCCCATATTATTCTTCTCTTGTTTACCTTAAAAACCATAAGAATTGTAGAATTATTTCTCCTCCATGATAACATAAGATACTATATCCTCATATGATGATAATTTTTGGGAGATTAGTGACCTTCAAAGTATTGGTTTAATACTATCAAATAAATGGCCAATATTTCTATTTGGATTACATATATAGTCTACATCATGCCTTAATAACCTTGTTAAGTTAGATTTATACTTAGAAAATTGTTCATCATATTTCTTCCTTAGACTCAATAATTTCCTCTACATATCCACTCATTGTTCCCTAGGAAAATATTTCTCAAATAAAAGATACTTAAAATCCTTCCATTCCATGTTTGAAATTTCTTCTTAATCCTTAGTGCTTTGAATCAATGACCACTATTGATTCGCATCTCCCAAGAGATGATAAACTACCATGATAACATTATCCCTTTTATTACTTTCCAAAGTGATAAATATATTCTCTAGGGAACTTATCTATTGTTCAATTACAAATGAGTTTTTATTCCCATTGAATAATGGAGGTTGTTGTCACATGAAGCAGTTTAACATTGTTTCACCACATTGTGGATCAGGATGATCTATATGGATAAGGTTATTTCTCATGACCTGAGTTAATTGTACCAATATGGTTATAATTTGTTCAACTCTAGTTTCAATTCCAGCTCCATCATCATTATCTTCCATATGAGAGTAATCCATACATGGAATATGTGTATTGATATGATTTCCATTTTTTTAAATAGGAATCATTTCTAAATAATGGAATACACTAAATTAGATCATAAAATTATGAAACATACTGTTTAATCTAAAACTAGTAAAACACTTAATGTAAATTGAAAATTTATGTGTAACTGGTCTCTAAATAATAATATTGGTTACCTTGAGAATATTCTCAAAGTCAGTTGTAGGGTTATATTTACCTAATCTCTATTTTCCTAGTCTAGTTTCCACAGTTTTTACTAAACTTTCTTTGATACCAACTATAAATACCCTAACCCTAGTACCCTAGATTTGGTTCCTTACTTTATTAAATTAGTACTATGAATAATTGATTTCATCCCAAAGGATCGAATAGTTTAGTATATTTGGAAAAATAGATAGAAACATAATTGTTACATTAAAACTTGAAATGAAATACAACATAGAAAATCCATTGAAAACATCCTTATTATTTTAGTTTATCCCTACATGTCAATCATAATATATACCTTGGCATCCTGGGGAAAACTATAACATAAGAATAAGGTGATATTAGATTCTTAGTAAGGGTAATAAAAACAATGAAAGATATCATAAATAAATATAAATATTAATTCAAAGTGAAAAGATAAAAATACATGCCATTAAAACATAAACATGAGCATAATATGGAAGGAATAAAATCTAATTAAATATTTCTATATAAATAATCACATGAGAATAAAACTTAACCATAGATATTAATACTAGTTGAATAATGACATGGAATGTCAATAACTAATCTCATAATGATGGAATCCATAATGTGGGACATAATAAACATACCATCAAGGCCACATACAAGAAGTCTATATAAATGGGTAAGGCCTTGTCCAAAACCCAGTCTAGTTTATCCCATGAGACCTACAAATGCATCGAGATTCTATAGTGGGACCCTACTGACACTTACTAAGTCCAATGCATTCTTCATATAAAATGGGTGAAACATAATCAATGTATACATTAATATTTAAACTATAATATGAATTTTAAATAATTTCCTCAATCAATAAACATAATCATAAATCATCTAGTATAATATAGTGAATGGTATCGAGATAGTACATCCCTAGTTGAAACGATCATAAACCATTCAATAAAATATGATATATGCTAAAATAAGAGTTAAATATAAATTAATAATAATATTAAATAGAGGGTGTTGAAATAGATGAAAATTCTCTAAAAAAATCATTAATAAATTCTTGAGAGAAATACCCTTTTTTACTTTGGAAAGAAGAGTTCTTTTGGAAAATCATTTTTATTTTTCATCAAATCACATTGTAAACATGTAAATACAAAAAAATACAAGTTAAGGACAAATAAATTATATTTTAGTAATATTAAAAGAATATTCATACTAAAATGAAGTCCAATTTAAGTGAAAACATGTAAAAATAGTTTTTAAGAAACATTAGAAATGATTCACATTGGTACGGTTTAAGGAAAATATATAGAGTCTTTAAAGAGGAAAAGGAATAATTATTTTAATAAAACCATAAATGAAATAAGATAGTTTTTAAAGTTGAAATTAGTGATTTCTGAAAAAAAAATGGTTTATTAAAATATATTATGGAGTGTACTTGAAAATGAGTATGAAATTGGGATGTTCAGTTTAACCGATCTTTCTTGTCGGGAGGAATTAAAAAGGGGCCTTATAAACAGGTATTTCCCAATAAATGAAATATTAATTAATCTAGGTACATATTTTTGTAACATACACACATAATTTACTAAGATTACATAATAATAATTAATAATTACATTTGGGTAAATAGAGAGAAATCATAAAAAAATGGAGATTCAGGTAGAATCTATTACCTTATGTTCGAAAGTGTTTTTTTACTTGCACTTAATGTCCTGGATAATGAATTTAGATTCATTAATAATTTAATTAAAAATATATTTAACATGTATTTTATTTATTATAATTTTATTATGTCCATTTATGTCCTTTTGATGAGTTATATGATTCAATTTTGTTGTTTGGGAGTATCCGTTTTCATGGTTTTCATGATTGGTTCACTTGTATACATGTATCAAAGAGCATGTAAAATGGGAATAGTTATCTAGAATTGCAATTATATGTTATTAATGAAATTAAAAAATATTAAATGATCTTACATATCATTTTTTTAATATGATATGATAATTATTCATTAGGTAAAATGTTGATGGAAATGATTTAATATATTTGGGTGGTTTTTACGAACATCACAAAATTATATCAATTTATTTAAAATAATATTTATAAATAGGTTCCAGAGTATTATATAACTTATAATATGTATAATAAAATATTATTTAACCATAATAATGGTTTTATGACCAGCCTTGAAGGTGGTAATGAAAAATGAAAATGCATCATCCACAATGGAGGTAAATCAACACATCACGGACAATATTTTCATTTTTGGAATAAAAGTAAGAGGTAAAGGGTTTTGATGATAGATATTACATTATAATAATAAAATTACAGTATATATAATATAATTTATTTATCATGAATGTTTGGATAGATTATGTAAGGAGATTATAAGAAAATAAAAGAAATTGAGAGAGAGAGAGAGAAGGTTTTACCTCTTGACTATTGTCTTCTTGAGAACCTCCTTAAAGGATTTGGAAATGGTATTTTGGTGAGAATGTCAAGAATAGAATGTGAGGGAATAGGTTTGGGAGAGTAATTGGGTATAATATTATCAATATACAAGGCTTATAATGTGTGAGGAGAAGTGGTGGTGAGGGGTGAAATTTATAATGGAGGAGGGGGCATTTTTTGATTATTTTATTCATTAGTTGAGTATTTTGGCTCAAGACTATCAATTTTATTGATTCTCATAACTAAATATTGTAACACTATCGAGATAGTTTGAACCAATCGGTGATTACCTCATCCATACATCATTCATGACTCTTTAATTCATGTATTTATAAAATACTTTAAATTGATGTCTTTCACTATTCATAAAAAATAAACTTTTTTAGAAAAATTCAAAAAATTCACCCTAAACATTATTCTATATGAAAATTAAAAAAATGGACTCCATTTTATGAAAAACAATTATAAATATGATAAATTTAATTTTTAATTAAAATCATCATTTATTTTGAAAATACTGATTTTAAAATTATAACTAATTTTATAACACTTTGAAAATTTTATTAACCTCTCATAAAATTATCTTATAATAATAATAAAATAAAAAATTAATTTATGAATATAATTTGTGAAATTAAATTTCATTTTAAAATATTATATTAATTATAAAATTGTAAATAAACATTTACGCTTTAAAAAAATACCAACAGTTAATTTATCATTTTTAAAACATTTATTTACTTATTACATGTTATAAATATGTCATGTTTTCATTTATAAGATACCCAAATTTTATTTACACTTTCATAGGTGAGTTCACTATTCTACTTTTCACATTATTATTCCTAATGGTCATATTACTATTCCAATGGTCAAGTTACTATTCCAGCAATATAGATTCCTTAATTTCTATAAATACCTCATATTTAATTAATTATTCATTTATAAAGTTTTTATTGTGTTATGTATGTGATTCAATGTGATTTATACTATATAACATAATTATAAGAAGGTAAATTTCATTGTTAAAACTTTTGTTTGTTATATATATATATATATTATTCATGAAATAATGATCATTATGTAAGTATAATATATAATCTATTTTCTTACCTTTCCATCTATTGAAAAATGATAACGTCGTTTGTGCGTACGTGTGGATCACCACCTCCAAAAATCCATGTGATTCGTTTTTTATCAGTGGCTCAAATTATTGGAATATATAAGTGGATTTAAATTAATAATATTATATTTATTATATAATCATCATTATTTATAGATAAATTATTATTAACTTATTTCTCTCATGTTATTTGAAAAATGGAAACGTTTCTCATTCATACGTAAAGACAACCTTCTCTATGATGTAACATAATTCATTTTTTAAAACCTACTTACATAGTTTGTTCTAAAAGTATAATTAATATATAAAAATAATAGTTATAACATATTTAAGATTATTTAAATGATTTAATGATGATCCATTTGACCATATTCAACCTACCAAAGTCATTTCAGACATTTGATCTGAATATCCTCAAAACATCTGACGTGAACTTAATTAATTAAGTAATTGAATATGAAATAAGAAATATTAAAATAAAAGTATTAACAAACTTTTAAAATGATATTAATAAAGTAAATAATTATAATTTGTTTATTATTTTGGAAGATAATGAGTGTGTGTGACGAGTCTGGCTCGAGGTAATTCCCTTTCTTTAAGTCTTAAGCTATTTTTACCACATGTTTTATTTTTGTGGTGTATAAAAAGAATTACAGATGTATTTTATCAATAATTTATAAAATTAAAGTGTTTAAAAATCCATTAAAATTTCTTTCCTTAAATGCTTCATTAGTTCAAAATTTATCACAGCATAAGTGATTTTCTTTTAAAACATTGCTTAAAATGTTTTAAATATTTTATTCTTCATATACATATTCTTTTATATGTTTTATGAATATTATTATTTATTCATAAATGGTTATTAAAGTTCATTTTTTACTATATTTTTCTTTCTCTCAAAAAACATAAAAAGAATATTTTCAATGTTTTTCATTTGGTTTACTTTCAACTTTTTAAAAAAGTAAAAAAAGAATGTTTTTTAATGTATACAATTTTACCACCTTTTACCATTGTTATAACCATTTTTAATTACAAATATAACTCTAAAATATAACATGGTTTTCAAAATTATATATCCTTCCCACTCTTTTTAGAAATTTTCATTCTTAATTGTTCTTTTAAAAGGAATAGACATTTCTCTACATTTTTATATGAAAATGTAAAGTGATTTGACTATGAGTTCGAATGACTTTTTAAGTTGTTTAATGATGAAAAGTGAAAGATTAAAAACGTTTTCTTCATGATATAGTACCTCATCATTATTAATGATGGAATATGAGCCCAATAAAACTTATATGTTGTGTGATCCTGATACATCATATACAACAGGTGATCCTGATATAATTCTTCATTGAATTGGGTAATTTTATATGCCTTCCAAGGAAAGATAGAGGGAGTTAACTAGATATGTTTCACCTATGTATTTAATTGGGATTCAGTTATTTTTTACATTATAGAACTCAGGTTATAAAAATAATACTCAAAAAAGCCTAAAAGAGTTTCAATTTTCTTGCAATGGGTTTTTAATGTTTTATTTGATAAAAAAGTGTTTCCCTGCATGGATAAGATTTATTTTATAAGTTTAGATAATAATGTGGAAAAGGTAAACACTTTATGTATTTTTGTGTTTTTCACTATTCTAATGAATTTCTTTATCTTAAGTCCCTTACTATTAGTTTTATGATCATCTAAAATTCTCAAACGTTTTTCATAGGGTTTAATAACGAGTAGGAACAAATAATAAGTGAAGTTGGAAGTCATAAAGATTTGTCATGAAAATAAAATATGTTTATTTTTTTAAAAGTTTTATATTGTGGTAAAATATATATTGAGTATAAGTGACCACTTTGTAATGTATGGGTTTGTTATGTAAGAGTTATGACCCAATTCCCAAAAACTATAAACCATAAAATATCTTCCAAAATTAAAGAAAATAAATTCTTGATTTAAAAATAAAGAATATGTGATGTTTTAAGGTTGGGTACTTACAGTTAGTATCAGATGAAAGGTTTAGATAACTTTAAAGGATAGGATGTTGCTAAAAGATTTGGAAAACTTTAAGGGTTAACCATTTGGTTTGGGATCATAATTTATAAACCTTCTATAACCTTAAAGGTTAGTATTCTAAGATGGATTATAGTTAGTTTGGTATTAGGTTTAGAAGTATAAATGAATCTAACTTAATGAAACCTAGGTTAAACCTATAGTTAATAAAAATTATCCTAGACTAAAGGAAGGGTTTCATACAGTAAGACATTTACAAGATAGAGTAATAAAATTTATTTAGTTGTTCACTATTATTTACTTAATGAAATTATTTGTTATTGAATCACAACTTTCTATCATCGGGAAAAAATATATTCTTTATGTTGGATGGGAAGGATTCAAACCCAAACTTCCTATTTCTTCTAGTGGATTCACTTGAAATAATAATTCCAAAATCCTACTCATATTATTTAGATACCCTATCTAGTATTAAACTTACCTGTAAAAAATATTATAATATATACAAATCCTCTTTCATACTTGGATATCATAAAGTTCCATGGGATACATTTGACCTTGTTTTTAAAATAAAAATATCTTATCATACCCATTTTAGAAAATAACATAAGGGACTTTATCAGGTTTTTATAATGGATGACTCAGAAAAAGGATTTTCAACCCTATACTTGGCTACATAGAAGGGTGACCTTAAAGAAACATATGTATTGATCTTTTTATAATATTTTTTTGATTTTTATAAACGCCAACCATTATTTGAAAAATTGAAGTCAAACCATATCCTAATGTAATATAGTAAACTAGTTCTATATGATATCTCAAAACTATATATTCAAAACATGATATTGTTTAAAATTTCAATCTATGTCAACAAATATTTCAATAAATATGTAATTATTGTATGTGTATAAAGGAGTTAGGGGAATATGGAAAGTTTTTGAGGAATTTATATAATGTATGGACTCATCCTTGTATATCATCGGAAATTCTTCTTCAAAATTGGGATTGTAATGAATGGTGATCTATATTAAAAGGTATGAGTTATTTATGTTTAAAGTAAAAAACATGAATAAATTTAGATTTAAGAATCTTATTACATGGTTCATATTTTTTATTATAGGAAGTATAAATAAATGAGATGGTAAATCATTGATAATGGATCATGAAGAACGTTGAATTATTGAAAGTGCATACATATAGGGTTTCAAGAGTTATGATATAATTGTATTTTATTTAAGGGTTGATAAATTTAAGGACAATCATAAGTTTAAATTAATTAGTAACTTTTTTGGTTTTATGTGATGGGAGTACTTTGGGATAAATTTATTGAGTTTTCATAAATTTTTTAAGTATATATAACCCTTATGTTTAACTTGTGTTGTATTGAAAATGTTATTTGTGGAATAATGATTTTATATTTTGTGGATCTCAGTTCAAGGGTATTGATAGTATTTAGAATTAATATGATATTTTATGTTGAGGTAAATATAGTTAATTAATATAAAAGGGTTATTACATTTTGGGAACATATAATTTATTGTATAGATAACCATGGGATTGAAGTGTGATTTGGTGACTAAGTGATTAAAGTTAATCTTATAGAATTTCACTATATTGGAAACATTATATGATTAAGGTAAATAGAAATATTTTTTGGTTAAATATCAGATTTTATTTAAGGAATAAATATTGAATAATATTTTGGAAGTATATATGATTTTTATGTGGATTTATGGTGATTCAGGTTATTTATGGAAAAAATTAACATATTTTGGTGATTATATGATTAGGTAATATAATTTTTTGGCATATATCTTTATGAGTGATTTATATTATTTTGAAACAATTGTTAAGTCGATCGTGTATGATTATGAGATCAAATCATTCTGACCATTGGGTTCTAATACTGGTCATGCATATTTTGAATAGTTTAAAGATAGATATTTATGGAATGATTTATGTTAAACTTTGGGTGTTATTGTTGAGGCATTGGAGATTAATGTAATATTTATTTATATGAAGGGTATACATATTGGATATTATATTATCTTGTACTAACAATTTTTGGTTTTGATTAATGTCTAAAGACAAAAGGAATAACTTATTATCCTTTTATAAATCTTTGGATCTATTAAAAGTTAATTTTATTGCTTCAGAAAAAAAATCATCTTGAATATTCATTTCTTGGAGTAATTGATATCATAGAAGTGGAAAAACTTCTTGAACCATAACCAAAGGATTAAATTGGGATTTTATATTAGAAATAAATCAAGTATTTATAATTTCTCATGTTCTCTATCTTGATTGTAAAAGAATCACTCAACTCTAGGAAAAAGGATCTTGAAGTAAAAATATTATCTAATTAAATCATTTTTTATGAATCGATGGTATTATTTATCCCCTACTTATTTATGGGTTTGTGTTCACTAACTTTCTTATAACCATTTTCTCTATCACTCTTTTATTATTTGGACATTATTTTCTCCTCCACATCCATATTTTCACTTTCCACCAATTCTCTCTTTATATGGGAACTCGATTATGTTTCATTCAGGGTAACCTTCATATTTACCATTACTCATTTTAAATTTATGTTTTATTATACCTTTTTTATGATGTGGTATTTCAATAAAGGTATTTTTAAATATTCAAAATATTTTTCCTTTCAAGATCATATGTTTTATCTTTTACTCCCTATAATTGTTTTCAATGTTTTAAATTTTTTTATCAGGAACAAGAAAAAATTTCAAGAATTTAATTTTGTTATGTTGGGTAGAATGTAACACACTGAAAATTTAGTTTAAAAAAATAATATTCTTGATATCTTTATTAACACTTAACACCGAGCTTTAAAGAAATTGTGATATACTATAAAAATATTATTATTTAAATGTGA
The DNA here is from genome assembly GCA_963277665.1 of Viscum album. NCBI lineage: Eukaryota > Viridiplantae > Streptophyta > Magnoliopsida > Santalales > Viscaceae > Viscum > Viscum album. The sequence continues at coordinate 372,063,125 of OY728146.1, forward strand.
CATTTATAACCTAGACATTAAATTGGAAGTATGAATAGGAATAACCAAACTATGAACAATATGTATAAAGTTTTTATATAATTCAAATGTACTATTTTTTTATATAGTCATTTTATGCTTATGCTTAAAAATATGTTTTCTTCAAAAATGGTTTTTATTTACTTTTCTGAGTGAATATTACTATGAATTTCTAACAATTTTAGAAAGTTTATTTGATTAAAAGGATATAATTTTTTAAATCATCATGAAAAAATTAATATAGAGTGAAATTTTGGGAATTTCCTGAAAAAGTTGATTTTTGGATGAATAGTAGAAAATACTGATTTTTTGGAAAACAATCTTTTATTTTCATGTGTATACAAAGAAACATTTTATTTTAGATTGGTATTAAAATTTAATTATTTAATATTTATGAAAAAATATAATAAATATAATTTTAATAAAAAATAAACTAGATTTTAGTATAAAACCATTTTTATACATAAAAAAATCTTTTTTTTTGGAAAACTGTTTTACCTTATGTTTTGTATTTTTATTTTAAAAGTAGTTTATTACACTTATAGAAATTGAATTTGATAAAATTTAATACATATTTAAAATCATGATATTCAATTTTTATAATTAATAGACATTAATTTTTTGTCATTATGAATAGTAACTTTGGTAAAAAGTTGGTCATCATGATAAGAGCTAAACCATGTTAAAAGGGTTAAAACTAACATGATAAGGGTTAAAATAACTTAAATAATTATCTAAATAATATTTTATAGTCATATTTAAACCATATTCACTCAATTATTTTAAAATAATCTATTTTGGAGACAATTTTATTGAGTAATACATTAAAATATTTTAATCTTTTGAAAAATTCCAAGTGGGTCCTCTCCCCCGCTTATAAAAGGAAAATTCCTATACTATATTATTCACACATCATGAACCTATTATATGAGACAATATATAGTTAAATATCTTATTAAAATCCCTCCCCATGTCCTAGATATCCTTTTTTGATCATAATACCGTCCTAAAAAAGAAAGTATAAACCTGAGGAGGTTGTCTGAAGAGGAGGAATAGTTATTAACTGAGTATTTTTATTTCATTTCTTCTTTTAAATATTTAAAACCTCTCTTAAATGTTGTGATATAATAACATAAGCATCTACCATATACTTAAACGCTATTATTTTTATGGTATATCCCATTATTCATCTCATTCTCCATAAAAAGTGAAACGAAACTATCATTTGTACGTATTTGCAGATTACTACCTAACAAACTAATGTAATTCATTTTAAATCACCACCTCTATCACCTGGTTATAATTATATATTTAATTTATATATATTGAATTAATCACATAATTATAATTCTTTAAGGATAATATATAATCTATTTTTTACCTTTTCATCCATTGAAAAATGATAACATCATTTTTGGGTGCGTGTGGATTATTACCACCACAAAGCGATGTGATTAATTTTTCATCACCACCACAAATGGCTAGAATATATAAGTATAATTTAAAAATTAATATTATATTTATGATATAATAATTATTATGGAAAGGTAAAATGATACTTACCTTTTATCCCTTACATTCGTTGTTAAGCATGTTAATGAATAGACTATCGTTTCCATGATGTAACATAATTCATTTTTCATAACCACCTTACATGTCTATTTATAAAAGTATAATTAATGTATAAATATGATAATTATAACATAATTAATATTATAGAAAGGATATAATCATGATCCGTTGACTATATTCAACCTACCGAAGTCATTTTGGACATATGAGTTGAATATCCTCAAAACATCTGATGTGAACTTAATTGATTAAGTAATTGAATATGGCATGGTAAAAAGTGAAATAAAAGGAATAATAAAATTGAAAAATTTTATTATGAAAGTAAATAATTAACATCAATTTATTATTCAGGAATATAAAGATCATAAGCGATGAGTCAGACTCAAGGTAAGGGATTTTTAGCCTCAATTCCCTTTCTTTGAGACTTAACCTATTTTCACCACATGTTTTCTTTTTGTGGTGTATAAACTTCCTTATATATGTATTTTATCATTCCTTTATAAAATTGAAGTGTTTATAATTCCATTTCAAGTTATTTTCTTTAATATTTCAATAGTTAAAAAGTTATCGCTTTGTAAGATATTTTCTTTTAAAACATTATTTAAAATGTTTTAAACTCTTTATCCTCCATATATATTTTCTTTTAAATGTCTCAATAATATTATTTTTTATACATAAAAGGATGTTATTTCATGACATGTCCCAAACAACCCATCTCTATAGGCTCTAAACCAGACCACAGAAAGACCTGAAGGGCATTCCCAATCACCACGGGTTGGCGATTATCACCTGGGAAACCAAAAACAACTAGAGGGGATAATTTTACCAACCTAAAACATGATAAATATAGGGAAATAAATCTTAGAAATAATATACCTTGTCTAAAAGAGTGACAATGGTAGTGATAAAACCAAAATAAACAGGATAAAAACCCAAATTACATGCCTAGAAACATCAAAAAAGGATAACCATAACTAGCAATAGTTACTTCATGTCATATGTGGGAAACATCCCACCATCTCACCACTATATATTCAAACCCATTTAAAATAAAATTCTCCACCACACTTTGGTTCCTTTCCCATTCCTACATTAGAAAAAACAAGGTCTACATACCTCTAAGGGAGTGTGCAGGGTGTGAGCTAAACAAGATCAGTAGGATCTCACCCAGGTGTACTATAGAAATTCTCTATTAAACGATCCAAATATGATCAATTTAGAATAAAACATGGAAAGATAAAAAAATCACATTTATATAAAAATCATGGTAAAACATTTACCAATTTTCACTGTTCTAGAACAAATATAGATAATAAAATTTTAAATCATATTTCAAATAATCCATTTACATATATCAAATCATGAATTATATCATATCAATGTAGGGAAACACAAGTCAATAACAATAGAGATCACCTCAAGGATAACATATTTCAGGTAAGTGAGATCTCTCATACCCCATAAAAATAATGACTAGTGCGCAATATATAAGTTACCTAGAAAAATATGGCCTAGGGAATAGGGGACAACCAATGAGTGAACCCCCTATGATGTCAATTTCAAGTTCATAGAGACAATGGATCTATGATATAGGAATATAGGAACACCCCAAAAATCAAAACCCATATGGTTTCTATAGTAAAGGCCAAATACTAAACCTCCACCTAGGTACACAAGTATCTCATGTTATATATATCTAAAATAATTTGAAAGTAATTATCACATTTCACAATACAATTCCAAAAAACCATTTTCACCCAAAACCATGCTTTGAAAATAAATTTCACAAACCATTTTAGAATGCTTTGAAAAAAACTTTAATTTTTAAAAACAATGGTAAAACCAGCTTTTATCAAAAACCCATTTATACATGCATATCAAACAACTCAAGGATCATTCCAATTATCATTTAGAAAACCATTTAGAAAACCAAGAGCACCAATAATTTATCAAATAGAATCTATATATGGACCCACCTAACTCAAACCTGGGTCACACACCACCCACAACAGGATCCATATAGTGTAGGGAAAGGGAATACAAGAAAAATCGATAACAGAACCTGAAAAAAAATTCCAAAAACTTAGAATCATGTTTCTATAAGCAAAAGGGTTGGAGAAGAAGGTGGATCAACACATACATAAATAATTACATGCACCATAGACAAAAAACAAGAGATCCAGCCTTCAGGAGATAAGGAAATGATTGATATATAATAAATGGAGAAAGGAAACACCAAATGATCAATATATATGACCAATAAAGCCTAGAAATGCTTTCAATTCAAAGAACAGAATAACCAACCAAGAATTATAGAGATTCCATCAAACTTACCAATTCATTGACAATTGATCACACCATAATCAAAACACCAAGAAGAGAAGATTGAAGTATATTATAATGCCAAGGTAGATCCTATCTAGGATCATTATTTAGATTATGTTCAAAAATGAGGTATTAAGGGGTTAATTAAAGGTTTTGGGACATGAAATTACAATTAAACCCTCTCTTTTCTAGACCAGCCCGATGACACCGGCTTACCAGTGGCCACTATATCCATACAGTGTCTAATGGTCATCCTACAAGATATATATTAGAAGCCCACCAGCTAGAAGTCGTCTCCAGAAGCCATACATGGATTTTTCCAAATCCACCAATTGGCCAGTGGATCCCTGTATCCATTATTTAACCCAATCCATTTAGAAACTCCACTAAAACTTGACTGAAAACTCATGAACCCAAATGAAAACCACTTGAACATAAAAAGATACATACCTAGATGAGGATTTTACATATTAAATGTCACTTATGAATATAATTTACTATCTCTAAAAATTTTTGAAAATGAATCTTTTTAACATTTTCTATATGATTTACTTTTTAATTTTTACAAAGGTTAAAAAAATGATTTTATAATGTATATGGATTGACCACATTTTTTCACCATCATAACTGTTATTTTTTATCAATATTCCTTTAAACTTTATAATGGATTTTTAATTAATATATTATTCCTATTATAGTATTTTTCATTCTTATTATTTTCTTAAAGTAAGAGATATTTTTCTGTATTTTTATGTGAAATCAGAAAGTTATTTTCTTATGGTTTTAAATGTTTTTTTCATAGGTTTAATGATGAAAAGTGAAAGATTATAAAAAATACATGATATGTTAATTTAGAATTATATATGATTACAGGTGATACTGATATAGATTATAAGATGGGTTAGTCTGATAAAACTTAGATGATAGGTATTCCTGATATAGCTCTCTAATGCATTGGTTAATGTCCCTTGTCTTCAAAGTCAAGAAATAGGGGGTTAATCAGAGAGGTTTTTCTAGTGGATTAAACAAGGATTTAATCATTTGTGACACAAGTTAACATGAGTTATGAATATACTACTCAAAAAAATTTACAAGGGTTTCAATTTTCTTGTTATGGGTTTCTAAGGTTTCCTTTAAGAAAAAAAAATTGTTTTCCCTATATGGATATGATTTATTTTATATTATTAAAGAATAATGTGGAAAAGGTAAAGATTTTTTGGGTTTTCATGTTTTCATTGGACTAGATTTCTTCCTTTTATATCCCTTATGGATATTTTTATACTCATCCAATTTTTTTAAATGTTTTTCATAGGGTTTAAAGATCTGTAGGAAGAAATAAGAAGTCAAGTTGAAATTTCAAAATATTTTTCAGGAAAATAAAATATACTTAGTTTTTAAAATTTTTATATTAGGGAACAATGGATACTTTGTTGAAGTGACCAATTTTTAATGTATGTGTTTATTATGTAAGAGTTATGACATAATTCTCTAAAATTCTAAAGCTATAAAGGTCTTCCGAAATAAAATGAAATGAATTCTTGATTTAAAACTCAAGATTATGTAATGTTTTAAGTTTGGGTCATGATATTTGGTATCATATAAAGTGTTTAGACAACTTTATATATTAGTATTTCACTAAAATATTTGGGAAATGTTAAGAGTTAATATTTTTGTTTGGTATCATAAGTTAGAAGTATTTTATAACCTTAAAGGTTAGTTTTCTATGATTAATTATGGTTGTTTTAGGATTAGGTTAAGAATTATAAAAGAAATAAACTTAAGGAAACCTATTTTAAACCTATAGTGAATCAAAAGTATCATAGACTAAAGAAAGGGTGTCGTAGAGTAAGACATTAACAAGATATACTAAAAAATTATTTATTTATTTACTCTGATTTACTTAATGAAATCATTGGTTATTAACTCCAAAATTTCTTTCGTTGGGGTATAATATATTCGTCAAGATAGATGGGAAAAAATAAAACACAAACCTCCTTTCTCTTCCAAAGGATTCACTTGAAATAATAATTGCAAAATCATACTCATGTGATTAAGACACCTTCTCTAGTATTCAACTTGCCTACAAAATACTTTATAATGTATCCCAATACTCTTCTATACTTCGATATCATGAAGGAAAATAGGAAACATTTAAACATGTTTTGAAAATAATATTATCTTATCATACCCATTTTGGAAAATACCATAATATACTTTATCAAGTTTTTAAAATGTATGACTTAAACAAGTATTTCCAAAGCTTTACTCAGCTATACAAGATGGTGACCTTTGAACAACTTATGTATTTATCATATTATCTTATTTTTTTTATTTTTATAAACCCTAACCCTTATTTAAAAAAATTCAAGTTAAATCATATCCTAATTTATTATGGGAAATAAGTTCCAGATGATGTATCAAAGTTATATATTAAAAACATAGGATTTTTTTTACAATTTTCAATATTTTTTATCATCCATTTCAATAAATATGTAATGATTGTATGTGGATAAATGAAGAAGTGAAATTTGGGATAGTTTTTAGGTATTCTAACAATTTATGGACTTGATCTAGTAGATCATGAGGCATCCATTGGAATGAATAGTTAGATGTATTTAAAGGTATGGTTTATTTAATATTAAAGTAGAAAACATGAATAGATTGAGATTTATGAATCTTTTGACATGATTAATATATCTAATTGTATAAATTAAATATAAATAAATAAGATGTAAAGGATTGGATAATGAATTATGAAGAACATTTAATTATTAAAAGTGTTTACATATAGGGTTTCAAGACTTATGATGTATTGGTATTTTATTTAAGGGTTTATAAATTTAAGGATGATCATAAGTCTAAATACATTAATACCTTTTGACGTTTTATGTAATGAGAGTAATTTAGGACACATTTATTATGTTTTTTTAAAAAAAATAAGTATATGTAGCCCTTATGTTTAACTTGTATTATAGTGAAAATATTATTTAAGAAATAATGATTTTATATTTTATGGACATAATTTGAAAGGTATTGATAACCTTTGGAATTAATATTATCTTTTATGTTGAGTTAAATATAGTTAATTGGGATAAAACAGGTTATTATATTTTGGGAGCATATGATTTATAGTATAGATAACCATGAGAATGAAATGTGATTTGGTGACTAAGTGATTAAAGTTATTCTTGAATAAGTTCACTATATTGGGAATATTATATGATTAAGGTAAATAGATATATTTTTTGGAAAAATATGAGAGTTTATTTAAGTAATAAATTTTGAATTATATTTTGGAAGAATATATGATTTTTTATAGATTTATAGTGATTAGGGTTATTTATAGAAAATATTGGAATGTTTAGGAGATTATATGATTAGGGAATATACATTTTTGGTGTATAGATTTATGAGTGATTAATATTATTCAAATATAATTTTTAAGTTGATGATGGAGGGATATGAGATCAAATAATTATATTCTTTGGTTTTAAATCTTTTATAGGAATATTTTGAATATATTTAAGGTTAGATATTTATGGAATTATTTAAATTAAACTTTGGGTGTTATTATTGAGTCATGGAGATTAATGTAATATTTATTTATATGAAGGTTTATACATATTTTATATTATAATATCTTGTACTAACTTGTTTCATTTGATTAATTTATATGGACAGGAGGAATAAATTTTTATACTTTTATAGATATTATGATTTGTTAAAAGTTAATTTTAGTGCTTTAGACATGAAAAAATAATAATCTTTAATATTAATTTCTAGGAGTAAGAGAAAAAATATAAGTGGAAAACTTATCAAATCACAATAAAATGATGAAATTGTTCTTTTGGAATTAAAATAAATCAAGTAATTATGTTTTCACATGTTTTCTATCTTGATAGTAAAATAATACTTAAAATATAGAAAAGGATCTTAAAGTAAAAAAATTATCATATTACATTCATTTCTAATGAATTAATGGTCTTCTTTATTTCCTACTAATTTATGGTTTTATAGTCATTAACTTTATCATGATCATGTTCTATGTCACTCTCTATTATTCATTAGATATTCTTTTTCTCCTCCACATCCATATTTTCAATTCCTATCAATGTTCTCCTTATTTGGGAACTCAACTATGTTTCATTTCAGGTAACCTTCATGTTTCCCATTCCTCTTTTCAAAAGTATATTTTATTATCACTTTTTAAAATGTGGATTTCAATAAAGGTATTTTTAAATACTAAAAGGTTTTTTCCATTCATGATTTTATGATTTATCTTCGATTCCATAGAATTGTTTTAAACCATTTTTATGATGAATGAGATAAAATTTTTAGGATGTAATTTATTTAAGGGGTTCGAATATGACACCCCAAAAAATTAGTTTAAATGAATACTATGTTCGATAGCTTTCTTAGCACGCAACACCGAGCTTCGAGTAAATTGCGATATAATATAAAAATATTATTATTTAAATGTAACTATTATAACCTATATATTAAAATGACAGTTTGAATAGGAATAAAAATATTATAAAAAAATATATAAAGGTATTATATAATTCAAATTTATTTATTTTTCATTAATGTCATTTTTTGCTTCAAAAATATTTTTTCTACAAAAATGATTTGAATTGATTTTTGTGAGTGAATATTATAATTATTTTGTACAACTTTTATAAATTTTATTTGATAAAAAGGAAATATTTTTTAAGTTATAATATCAAAATTATCTTAAATTGAGTTTTTGGTAATTTTCTAAAAAAATTATTTTGGGGGGATTAGTAGAAAATACCAATTTTTATGAAAATTTTCTTTTATTTTCATATATTTTAAAAGTAATAGTCTATTCTGGATTGGTTTTAAAATTTCATCAGTTAATTTTTCCTTAAACATAATTCAATCAACCTCATTGGAATAAAAAATACACTTATTTTTTGTATAAAAACATTTTAACATTAAAAATGCATTTTTCTAAAAATTGTTTTTCAGCATGTTTTGCAAGTTTATTTTAAATGAAATTTCTTTCACTAATTTAAATTGAATTAAATGAATTGAATCATTATTTGGAATCAATATGCTAATTTTTTTAATGATTCTACTTTGCTTTTTGTTCATTACGGATAGTAACTTTAATATAAAAAAGTTAGTTATCATGGTAAGAGATAAACTACGTTAAAAGGATTAAAACTAAAATTATAAGGGTTAAAATAACTTAAAAACATAAATATATACTATATATTGGTAATATTTTTACCCTATACCATCCCTTATTAAAGAATTATCTATTTTTTCACTTTTATTGAGTAAGACATTAATGTATTTTAATCTTTTGAAAAATTCCAAGTGTGCCTTCTCCCTCACTTATAAAAGGAAACTCCCTCTAATTATTCTATATACATCAAGAGCCTCTTAGATCAGATAATAACTACCAAAATATCTTCCTAAAATCCCTACCCATGTCACAAATATCCTGTTATGATCATCATATCATCCTAATAAGGCTTTAAGTATAAACCTAAGGAGGTTGACTGAAGAGGAGGTATAGTTCTTAAACGAGTGTTTTCATTTTATTTCTTCTTTTAACACCATCAAACATATCCTAACCATTATGATGTAAAACACAATTATATCCCATATAATAAAATATTATAATGCTTATGGTATAAATATATTCATATCCATCTCCATCAAATTAGAAATGAAATCACTATTCGTGCATATGTGTGGCCTACCGCCACGCGAACCATTGTCATTTGTTTCAACACTTCATATTATGAATGGTTATAATTATGAATTAAATATAAATATATTATATTCATAAAATAATTATCATTATATAAAGATAATATATCATATATTTTATTACCTTTACATTTATTAAAAAATGATAATGTCGTTTGTGCGTATGCGTGGATTACCACCTCCATGAATCCATAAGATTTGTTTTTCATCATTGCATCACATGGAAGGTATATATAAGTGGATTTCAATAACTAATATTATATTTATGAAATATTAATAACTAAAAAAATTGAAATAATTCTTACCTTCTTTCCCACATTTTCTTTGAAAAATAGAAACGTTACTCATGCGTACGTACAGACTACAATCTCCAAGATGTAACATAATTCATTTTTCTTAACCAACATACATGGTTGCATATAAAAGTAAAATTAATGAATAAAAATATTAATTATAACATAATATAGATTCTTTAAAAGATATATATCATGATCCATTTTACCATATTCAACCTATGAAATTCATTTTGAACATTTGAGCTGAATATCCTCAAAACATCTGATGTAAACTTAATTGATCAACTAATTGAATATTTCATTGAAAAAATTGACATATAAGGAATAATAAACATTAAAAATCGTATTAATCAAGTAAATAATTAACATATTGTTATTATTTAGGAATATAAAGAGAGTATGTGATGAATAGGACTTGAGATAAGAGATTTCTAGTCTCAATTCCCTTTCTTTGAGACTTAACCTATTTTCACGACACATTTTATTTTTATGGTGTATAAATTAATTTATGGGTGTATTTTATCATTAATTTATAAAATAATAATTTTTAAAAATTTGATTCCAAGTTATTTCCTTTAAAGTTAATTGGTTCAAAAGTCGTCATGTCATAAAAGATTTTCTTTTAAAATGTTGTTTAAAATGTTTTAAACTCTTTCTCCTCTATATCCATGTTATTTTAAATGTTTCAAGAATATTCTTATTTATTCTTTAAAGTTTGTTAAAGAAAATTTTTGAAAATATTTTAATTTATTTAAAAAGGTTTAAAAATTATTTTTTTTAATTTTTTTGGTATGGTTTGCTTTTGAATATTTATAATAGTGAAAAACAATGTTTTTTTAACATATACAGCTTAATATCTTTTTCCTTACATCACATACATTATTAGTTATCAAGATTCCTATAAAATTTAGAATGGGTTTTCAAAAAATATATTATTCCTAATATTCTAGAAAATTTTTATTCTTAATATTTTTTTTAAAGGAAGAGATATTTCTCCTCATTTTTATACAAAAATGAAAAGTGCTTTACTTATGGGTTCAAATTAGTTTTTCAAGGGTTTAATTTTGAAGAGTAAAAACATAAAAATGTTTTGTTCATGAAATGATACTTGATAAATATAGATAATGATGGATGATCTTGATTTATCTTATAATATGGGTTATCATGATATATATTATATGATGGGTTAGCCCGATATAGCTCTCCAATGCATTGGGTAATGTTATTTGTATTCAAGAGAAATTAGGAGGGAGTTAACCAGAGATGTTTCTCCTATAAATTGAACCAGGATATATATATTTATGACATGATTGAACATGAGTTATGAATATAATTCTCAAAAATTTCTAAAAGGGTTTAAAATTGTTTGATATAGGTTTTTAAGGTTTCCTTTGAGAAAAAAGTGATTTTCCAATGTGGATATGAATTATTTTATATGCTTAAAGAATAATTTAGAAAAGGTAAACATTTTTTGGGTTTTTATGTTTTTCATTAGACTAGAATATTTCTTTCTTCTATATTCCTTATTTATATTTTTATTCTCATATAACGCTTTCAAATATTTTTCACACGTTTCAAGGATGACAAAGAAAAAAGAATAAATCAATTTGAAATTCATGAACATTTATCATGAAATGAAAATGTGGTTCATTTTTAAAATTTTTATATTGTTATAAAAATGGATACTGAGTGGAAATGACCGCTTTTTAATGTATGAGTCTTTTTGTAAGAGTTATGAATTTATTATCTAAAACTCTAAACCTAAAAATGTCTTCTAAAATGTGAGAAATTTATTTTTTGATTTAAAACTAAAAAGTACGAAAATTTTTTAGGTATGATCCATATAGTTTCCACTAGAGCAGGGTCAACTAGAGGGTTTTCCTATGGGACTTTACCCACTATTTATTCCCTTATATTCAAAGAGGATCTTTTTGGAGGCATTATCTATAAACACAAGAGACAACACCTGATTATCTATAGTTAAAAACAACAAAAATGCAACAACCACAACCCTGGTCGCCCAGAGTTAATGCTTGTGACCATTATATTGGCACAAGATACAAGGAAATCTTGTCCCAAATGATTGAATATTTTAGTATTCATGGTAAATTAGATAAATACATGAGTATTTTATTACAATTGAATACACATATTACCATATAATAATTTTTTAAGAATAACTTTATTCCATATAGAATATTGATATATATCAGTCATAGTAAACTTCATGGATTCATGGGGAAAGGAAACAAAATAAGGGTGATATTAAATGCTCAGTAAGGGTTAAGTATAGTGGAATATATCATGAATCAATAATAATAATAAATATTTAAGTGAAAATAACTGAACATAAATTCCATTTAAATTACTTTCCTACATGAATAGATAAGTCATAATCAATAAGGCTTGGTAAATAACTGAAAACACATTAAAGTATATATTAGGCCTAAATGATGTCCCACTGAATTGAAATCATGTAAAAAGAGTTCTTAAGATTCATTAAAAATAAAACATTTTAGAGAATTTTAATGAAAGTATTCAAGAGAACTTTAAAGAGGAAAGGCACGTTCATTATCATAAATCCTGAAAGTATCCAAGATAATTTTTCAAGATAAAATTATTGTTTTTATAAAAATAATTTTTCCTTAAAATAGATTCAGGTGTACACTTGAAAACAGGTAAGAATTCGAAAAGATTTCATGAATCGGGTTTGTATTTTACAAATAATTTTAAAATGTGTAACTCCCCATAAAATAAAGAAGGATTATGGTTGGTAAACATATATATATCACTCAAAAATAATTTATTATGAGTACATAATAATACATAAGAATTTCATTGAGGTAATTAGACAATAAAATTTACCCGAATGAAAATGGAGGTTCAGGTGGAAAACCCTTACTTTGTATTCAATCGATTCGTATGCCCAAAAATTAATAATATTAAAATGATAAATTTAATACCATGAAAATAAATATATTCATGATATGTTACCTCAATGGTCAGTATAAATATGCCATACACAAGTATTAGTAGTGAATATGGAAAATCTCACAAAAATGGAAGTGGGATGAAGAAACCCTTACCTTAAGTCTGAATGAGTTCCACTCTTGAACATAAGGTACTGGAATATGAAATTAGACTTATTAATAACTTATTTACGAACCTATTATACCTGGATTTAGTTTATCATAATTTTTTCGTTCATTTATGTCCTTATTGATAAGTTATTATATTTATTTCTGTTATTCTGGAGTGTTCGTTTTCTTTATTTTCATAATCAGTTCACTTGTTTTTAAGTAATGGAGTTCATGTGGAATGGTTGTAAAACTATAGAATTGAAATTACATATTATTTATGAAAATAAATAATTGTTAATGTTCATTTATATCATTTAGTTATATGGAATGAGTATGAATCATTAGATGGAGTATTAATGACATTCACATAGATTATTTTAGCGGTATTTTGATTATTAGGAACTAGTTTGGTCATACGATTTAATAATATTTATGTATACTGGTTCTTGAATATTAATTAGGTTATAATAAATATATTATAGTCTGGTTAAACGATAAAAATGGTTTCATGACTAGTGATGAAGGATAAATTGAATAAAGAAACTTTTTCATCCATGAAGGATATAAATTAGAACCTCATGGACGTTGATTTCGTTTATAAAATAAAATAAAGAGAGAGAGTAAGTATATTCATGATGGTTATTCCATTAAAATAATATAATTATAGTATATAGATTATATTGGATTTATTATGGTCATTTGGATATAGGTGGTGGGGAGATGATAACAAAATAGGATACTTTGAAATGAAACTAAATAAAAAAGAAGGGTGCTTTACCTCTTGAAATAACCTTCTATAGAACCTCCTTAAGGGAAGGGATTTTGGTCTTTTTGAAAGACCAAGAGCTTCCTGGACGTGGGTAGTGACTAGGTAAGGGTATTTGGGCCGAAATGTGAGGATCTTTAAGGCTTAGAGGAGTGAAGAGAAGAGGGAGTGATGGGGGGTTTTATAGTGAAAGAGAGGAGGGTTTTCATAATTTTTTAATCATTTGTTTATTAATTTCCCTCAAGACCAAAAATAGTGATGATTCAATGACCAAGAATAGTAATAAATGCATGTGAGTTCAAACCAAGTGGGCTTACATCACTTATGATTTCATAAATAGTGTATTTAACTGATAATTTGTATATACAGTATTTTACTGTATTTCACAATTCATCAAAAATTTGAGTATTTCAGAAAAATACCAAAAATTAACCCTAACCATTTTTCGACATGTAGAATCCAAAAATGAAGTCCATTTTTCAAAAATAATTTTCTATATATGATTAATTTAATATTTCTTTATAATCATAATTTGTTCCAAAAAAACTATTTTAAAACATTTATTTACTTATTCCAAAACATAGGTATATCGTACTTCCACTTGAATGTGATTTATATACTATCATGGGTAAGGTTAATATTCATTAGGTTATATCACTCTTCATACGGGTTTGTTACTATTCATAAGGGTATTTTACTATTCGCCAAAAAATAATTTTTCCTTATCGGACTCCAAATTACTTACTAATCGCAACTTTGTATGTCAGATTTTCAAAACTCACATCACAAAAGTAAAAAACTTATGTTTACTTGGATAGGTTATTGAAAAGTTATGTTTATAGATACTCAGTGATCCATGCATTCTATAATAAATCTATTTGTAAATTCTTGGGGTGTTATATTATCCCCTCCTTACAAAAATTTCGTTCGTGAAATTTGAAATTGAACTTTGAAAGTTAATGGTTGATACTTAAAAATTCTATTATGGAAACCCACATAGGAAATAGGGTTAATAAAATATCCTCATAAAAAGGGTTAAGGGAGATGATATGGTCACCCAAAAAAGTATTCTTTCGAATGAGGTGACATTAGTTGGAAGTAAAAACCTGGACATGGACGAAAAATCTAACTATTAAGTTATGATGGAACATGATAGAGGACATGTTCAGATGAATATTGATTACTAAAAAACTATAAACTAAAAAAATCATTGATATTATCAATGATTATGATAATATGAAAACATTTTATTTAAGATTATTTTCCTTGAGTCGAGGAATTATTACACTCTATAAGAGTATAAATATACATTTATACTTACAAACTCATCCTTTTTTTCACTTGAACTATCTATACCTCATCACTTAACATGGGTTACACCATTTGGTGAAGCAATACATTAACCTCTAAAATATCATACAATGATCAACTTAATCCATTTCATAAATGGTTAAAAATTACAAAATATAATGATTCAAAACTTTATAATGAAGTCCTATAAATTTCCAAGATGAACTTATCATTAACCCTTAATCAATATGAATCAACTCTAAATTTCACATTGAAAACATGTGAATAACTTCATCATGTATCCTCTTGAAATATGGTAATAACTTGAATTATCATAAAAATCATATTGGAAACATGCATTATTTTGTATTCTTTAAGTAAGATACATGTTATTGGATATATTCCTTAAATATAAAAGTATTTTAAACTCCATCCATGATGGAATAATACACTTCTTGAAAAGTTAATAATCAGTTCCGAGTTAGTCAGTACTTATCTGAATCAATTATTCCTTCATCGGTATCTCAACATCAAATATATATTAAGGGTTTTCTTTCCCTCAATCATGTTTTTTTCCAAAAAAAAAGTTTATCTTTCTACCTAATCACTTTTCTTTTAAACCATTGATCATACAACCTCAAATCCTTAATGAAATAGTACTGTTGTACAATCTTTATATATCTCATAATTCTTACAACCAGTACATTACTGACAAAATATTCAAAAGATGTGATTCTTGAATAGGAATATTAATCATTCTACTTCATCTGTGGTGGCATCATAACCTGATCATTATCCAAAATCATCATTTGTGGTATATTCCTTTGACGCTTGGGCCATTGATTCACATAGTGTCCCATCTCCTTGAAGTTGAAGCATTGAATATAGGGAAATTCTTTCCTTGTCTTGAAATTATGAGCATGGTGCCCTTTTTCTCTACACTTGAAGAAAACTCCTTTTCCTCTCAAGAATATACCAAGGTGTTTCCTTCCACAATTATCACATGTGGGAAAATATATCTTTCTCTTATCCCATTTATCCATGTTTTTACTTGCCATCATATTCTTCTATTTCTTCCCTTCAAATCCATAGGACTCAAAGAAGTCTTTACGTAACTTTTCAACACATGATACTATCTCCTCATATGATGAGGATACATGGGAGACAATATTCCTTTGAAATGATGGATTAAGACCATTAGAGATATGATCATTCTTACTCTTCGCATCTCATCCATTGGTGATGTTATCATTTCTTCTTCTAGGAACAATTTCTAATCAATTACATATTATATATTAGCTGGTAACATTATGAGTTATCTATTAATCTAAACATGGTATAGCACATAGCATAAATTTATGAATTGTAAATCCTAGAACCATATACTTTGGTTACTTTGGGGGTATAAATCCTTTATAATAGTGGGTAAATAAAATGTGAAATATCCTAAGAATATCCCCCAGGAGTGTCAATACCAAGAGTGCAACAAGGATCTTTGTCATGTACTAGGATACCCCAGGTCAATCCTGAAACTCCTTATCAGAGCTTTCACTCCAAGTTACATCTATGTCAGAGCCACCTCTACCTATTTGTGTCTAGACAGGTATGTATTTTCTATAAAGATCCACATAATCTATTACTTACCAAAATACCAGGATGTTCTTGTATTCTTGTCCTCAAAGACTATCTTAGGTATTTGTTCCCTAAATTATGTTTTCTAAATCTAGTTTCCATGTTTGTTGTTAAACTTCATCTGATACCAACTATAAGGACCTGACCCCAGTTTCCTAGAGCTAGTGCCTCATTTTAATACATTTCCATATAAAAATGGAATATGAATATCTAAGGACAAAATATTTTATCAGATTTTGGAAACAATATTCATATATAAGTTCAACATTACATCTTAAAAGGAAAACAACACTAATTTATTAAATTAGAAACATCCATGCCTCCTAGATTATGCTTGTAAGTCAGTTATAATTTACTCCTTCATATCCTAGTAAAATGAAACATAAGAAAGTGGTGAGATAAAAAGCCCAGTAAGGGTAAGAAATACAGTGGAAGATATGTAAACATCAGGTAAGTTTAATAACTAAAAACATATTCCTTTAACAAAAACTTTAACACATTATGGCAGGAATAAGAGGTGAGTAAGTAATGCCATATAAAACATAATCATGGGTATTATACTAGTTGAATAACTACATGAACCATCAATACTATTTTTATAATAAGGTAATGAATAATGAGGGACATCATCACTATAACATCAAGGCCTCGTTCCAAGACCATAAATAATCATTTTGTCAAGGCCTTGTGCCCAGAATGTAGTTTGTCTCATGAGACCTATCAATGCACCGAGGGGGTATAGTGAGCCCTAACCGACACTTACTAAATCCAATGCATTCCTTATATTAAATGGAATAAAAATAAAAAATATAAACATTCATATTGCAACTAGCATGTGAAATGTAAATAACATTCCCTAAACATTAAGCATAAACACTAACCATTCAGAGTAAATTGGTGAATGGTTTTAAGATATCACATCCATAATCAAAATAATAATAAAATGTTAAATTAAATATGTTAGATGGTATCATAGGAGATAAAGATCAATTAAGAATAAGATTCAATAAGGTATGTTGTCTTAGATGAAGATACTTTTAAATTAGACCATTGAAAATCCTTGAGGAAAATAATCCTTAAACATTCCAAAGTGTCCCATACCACCTTGAAACATTCAAATAACAATACCTTAGAATATCATGAGAATAATGAGACTCTTTATATGATATACCAAAAGGTAGTACATACACCACAAGAATGAAATAAGTGGTGAACAAGGCTTATATCTCATAAAAGTTAATGTGAGATGATAAAAATTCTTTTTATGTTTGAAAAAAGTGTTTTTTTGGAAAATCATTTATATTTGCCATGAACTCGTATTTTAAACATTAATATCCTATAAAATAAAATACAAATACATTGAAATTATATTTTAGGCATAAATGATGTCCCATGGAATTGAAATCATGTAAAAAGAGTTCTTAAGATTCATTAGAAATAAAACATTTTAGAGCATTTTAAGGAAATTATTAAAGAGAAATTTAAAAGGAAAAGGCACGTTCATTACCTTAAATCCAGAAATTATCCAAGATAATTCTTCAAGATAAAATTAGTGTTTTTATAAAAATAATGGTTTCTTAAAACAGATTCTTGTGTACACTTGAAAATAGGTAAGAATTTGAAAAGAAACCTTGAATCGGGTTTGTATTTTAGGAATAATTTTAAAATGTGTAACTACCCATAAAATAAAGAAGGATTATGATTGGTAAACATATATATAACACTAAAACGAAATTTATTAAGATTAAATAATAATACATAATAATTTCATAGAGGTAATTAAAAAATAAAAATAACCCGAATGAAAATTGAGGTTCGGGTGGAAAACGCTTAACACTTTGTAATCAATAGATTCATATTCCCCAAAATTAAGAATATTGAACTGATACATTGAATATTATTAAAATAAATATATTCATGATATGTTACCTAAATTGGAAGTATAAATACACCATACATAAGTATTATTAGTGAATATGGAAAATCTCACAAAAATGGAAGTGGGATGATGAAACCCTTACCTTAAGTCTGAATGTGTTCCGCTCTTGAACTTAAGGTCCTAGAATATGAAATTATACTTATTAATAAAGTATTTCATAAATTATTAGATAATTATTTAGTGTATCATAATATTTTTTAGTTCATTTATTCCCTTATTGATAAGTTATTATATTGATTTCTGTCGTTCCGGAGTGTTCGTTTTCCTTATTTTCATAATCGGTTCACTTGTTTTTAAGTAATGGAGTTCATGTGGAATGGTTGTAAATGTTTAGAATTGAAATTAAATATTATTTATGAACATGAATAATTTTTAATGGTCATTTATATCATTTGTTTACATGTAATGAGGATGAATCATTAGATTGAATATTAATGACATTCACTTAGATTATTTTAGCAGTATTTTGATTATTAGGAACTAGTTTGGTCATACGATTTAATAATATGTATGTATACTGGTTCATGAATATTAATTAGGTTATAATACATATATTATAGTCTGGTTAAACCATAAAAATGGTTTCATGTCCTGTAATTAAGGATAAATTTGTGAACAAAACTTCATCGTCCACGAAGGTTATAAATTGGAACCTCATGGACGTTGATTTCATTTATAAAATAAAAAAGAGAGAGAGAGTAGGGATATTGATGATGGTTCTTCCATTAACATGATATAACTATAGTATATAGATGATACTGTATTTATCATGGTCATTTGGACAGAGGGGTTGGGGAGAGTATAACAAAAGAAGATACATTGAAATGAAACTAAATAAAAAAGAAGGGTGTTTTACCTCTTGAAATAACCTTCTTGAGAACCTCCTTAAGGGAAGGGATTTTGGTCTTTTGGAAAGACTAAGAGATTCCTGGAAGTGGGGAGTGACTAGGGAAGCGTATTTGGGAAGAACATTGAGGAGATTAAAGGCTTATATGAGAGAAGAGAAGAGGGAGTGATGGGGGGTTTTTATAGTGGAGGAGAGGAGGGTTTTCATAATATTTTAATCATTAGTTTATTAATTTCCCTCAAGACTAGAAATAGTGATGATTCCATGAACAATAATAGTAATAAATGCATTTGAGTTCTAAACAAGTGGTCTTACATCACTTATGATATCATAAATACTGTATTTAACTGATAATTTGTATATACGGTATTTTACCGTATTTCACTATTCATCAAAAATTCAAGTATTTCATAAAAATTCCAAAATTTCACCCTGACCATTTTTCGACATATAGAATCTAAAAATGAAGTCCATTTTTCAAAAATAGTTTTCTAAATATGATTAATTTAATATTTCATTAAAATCATAATTTATTCCAAAAAAAACATTTTTAAAACATTTATTTTCTTATTCCAAAACATAGGTATATCGTACTTACACTTGAATATTATTTATATAAAATCATAGGTAAGATTACTATTCATTAGGGTATATCACTATTAATAAGGGTATGTTACTATTCATAAGGTTAGTTTATTATTCCTCAAAAAAAATTCTTATCGGACTCCAAATAACTTACTAATCGAAACTGTATATGTCAGATTTTTGAAATTCACATCACAAAAGTGACAAAATTATGTTTACTTGGATAGATTATAACAAAGTGGTGTTTTTAGAGACTCATTGATCCATTAATTCTATAATAAATATATTTGTAAATTCTTGGGTTGTTACACTCTCCATGTTATATCTCATCGGTTTGGTCCTCGTTAAACCAAGAAAATGATACAATAAAAAAATTGATCATATTCAGATCATTATGATGATAAAATGATGATCAAAAGGTCTGTTCAATCATCCATTGACATTATATAGAGTATATTTGAAAAAAAAATTCTCTCAGATGGGCTCAATGAAGAAGAAAACATGCTAAAGATATCAGATGGCACGAAAAAGTCGATCGGACAACTTGTAAAAATTGGATCAAGTGATCGGATGGTCATGGTTGTTTTGATGAAACGGTAACATGAAAAAATAATTTCCACATCGAAATAAAATTCATTTTTCTATTCCCTTATAATACAAGTTTTTAAATAATACGCTAAGAAATCATCTACCGAATACACCCAACACTGCCTGGTACCGCCCCGTTCTTGGAATTTTTCTGTCGTCGTATCACCCCATATAGTGGATCTTTTTTTCTTAGGCACCTCCATTAGGAACCCTTTGAAATAAATCCCTTAGATCAACCCTTCTATCCTACTTGTCTAGGGTGTATCCTAGTTCCCACCTCAGTAGTGGTGCACATGGATCCCCTATAATTTGGCATGGTATAGACCATATTTTTTATTACATAGAAATATAAATTTTTACTTAAAAACATTCCAAACTAAGCCATATTAAGAAACTCATGAAATCCAAAATTCACCACAAATATAATTTCTTCTATTTTTGAAATTAAATCATAAATTCCAAAATTTTGCACTACTTTTAATGTTGTAAACAATGGGTAAAACTCAAATAACCAATGATAGAAGTTATTCTGAACTACAAACCAACTCTTCTATTTTCACATTTAAGGTTTAAAACAAATACAAACTCATCAATGACTTAACAGATTCATCAATATCCCCCATTGGGTTTTTAAAAAAAACTCTTTAGAAGATGTAGAAACACATAAGAAAATCTCCCCCACAAACCTTACACTCACTTTCCATTTTTGAAATAACATTAGCTCTAGATTCACAAAATATAATAATATAATTATGTATTCTTCTCCCCCTTGACATCAGAAAATAAAGAATAGTGGAGGTATACCCAACACTCTTTAAGTGATATGGGAAGGCTAAACATGGAGTTTCATCCTAAGTTCCTCAAATATTTCTATTGGCATAACTTTAGTGAATATATCAGTAATCTGATATTTTGTAGAAATGTACTCCAATTTAACATCTCCATTGGATACTCTCTCCTTGATGGAATGATATTTAATACCAATATGTTTTGATATGGAGTGTAGTACTTGATTTTTTTGAGAGATTAATTGTACTCTGATTATCATAGGAAAATTTCAATGGTATTTCAATATTCACCTTTAAATATTCAATATGTACTTTCATCCATAAAATTTGATTAAAATCATTAGTAGGAGTAATATACTCGGCTTCAATTGTACTTAAAATCACATAATTCTATTTTTTACTATGCCAGGTTATACAACTTTTTCCCAGAAATAAAGTTAATCCTATTTTTGATTTAAGATCATTAAAATCTTCATCCCAATCGACTTCATTAAATCTTAGCAGGTTCAAATCTATACTTCTTTTATACATCAATCCATAGTTTGATGTTCCTTTAATATAGATGAGAATTATTTTAGCAGTGATCATGTGTGATTATTTTGGATCACTTTGATATCTAGCACACAATGTTACTGCATATAAAATATCTGATCTTGATGTTGTAAGATATAGCATGCTACCAATTAATTTTGTTAAATCTTCCTAATTAACAAATATGTCATGGTTCATCTTTACTGATCTTTACACTCACTTTGATAGTTTTGGATACTTCCTTTGAATCTTCTATGCAAAAAAATTTTAACAACTCCTTGGCATATTTTAGTTGTGAAAGAAATATGTAGAAATTCTTTTGAAGAACTTGTAGTCCCAGAAAGAAATTAATATCTCCAAACATTAACATTTCAAAGTACATCTTAATTTGATTATAAAATTCCTCACATTCATATTCTTTGTCACCTGTAAAAAATTTGTCATCAACATATACAACAACAATAAGTGTACCTATTTTCAACTCCTTCACGTATAATTTTCTATCAACTTTTCCTTTAGAAAAGTTCAATTGATTTAGGAAACTATCCAACTTAGAATACTAATCTCAAGGAGCATGTTTCATCCCATACAAGGCTTTCTTCAGATCACACACTTTAGTTCCATCAGCATCAAGAATAAAGCCTTTGAGTTTCTTAATAAAAACTTCTTCTTCCATATCTCCATTCAATAATGAATACTTCACATCCATATGATAAAATTTATATTTTCTATGAGATGAAACTAGAATAAAAATTTTAATAGCCTGTAGTCTTTCCATGTGTGAAAATGTTTCCTCAAAATCTACAACTTCCACTTGTGAATAACCCTTATAGACTAGTATGGATTTATTTATTGAGATTTCAACTTTTTCATTAAGATTAATTATAAACACCCATTTGGTTCCTATTAAATTATTTCCTTTAGGTCTAGGAATGAGATCAGTTGGAATCTTCATGTATTAATCATGTTTTAATGATCACAAATTCTATTTAGTCTATAAACCTTGTTAATCCCATGTAATCTATCTCACATCAAATGTACAGTTTTTTAGTATCCTTATACTTTAAGTAAAGCTATCCAAAGATCTTAAGTTCTATACAGTCAGTTTGATTACTGTACACTATATTTGATTTACTTTATAATGATTTATTTGATAAATGATTAATTCTAATCCATTCTATGAATATCACTACTTAAGTCTGAATACAGATATTTGGGTAAGTCTGAGACACTATGAGTCTGCCAATGGTTATGTTTTTCTGGAAATAGACCCAGAATTCGTGAACTAGACACCGTAACCCAGACACTGTGAACCAGACACTGTGACCCAAACACCATGACCAGACACTGTGACCAGACACCGTGACCAGACACTGCGACTAGACACCATGACCAGACACCGTGACCCAGAAAACATGACCATCCAGACATCGTGACTATGAGACACCGCTTCAAGAAGACATTGGTTCATGGAGACACCGTTTATAGAAAAACTGTGACACCATTTCTTAATCTGTTTTTTGTTTTTAAATTTAATCTCTAATGGTTATATTTGAAGATTTTAAATGCACTGACATAATTAATGTTTCTTTGTAGACATGTCACCTGACAGTACGAGGTATGAGGTGCATAATTCATGCAACATGTCAGCTCTAACACATGCACTCCAAGAACAAAAGAGAAGTGCATCCCATAAACAAATAGAGGAATAATGTGAAGCAAGTGTGTGAGCACGACAATGAAGAAAACACTTAGATCATTTTTGAAGAGAGAATCGACACATGAAAATAGACACTGCTAAAGAACACATGAATCATACTCGAAACTCTAGAGTGGAGGACATATTCACACTGTCCAATACCACAAAGAACACGCACTAGATATAGTTAACTTGCGATACTCTATTTTCCATACGAGGACTCGATTTATGCATCTACTTTATCCTAGAAGTCCATAGTTTCATAGAAAACCACTCAGAGCACTTTTAAACATATATCATCATTTCTTCTCTTTTTCTGTCATTTTATTAGCTTTCAATCAGTGTGTGTATTTTTATAACAACACACTCTGCCTCCTGCATTAAACTAAAGGATACAATATATCCTTTCTCAAACATCTCTTTACACCTGTGTATACCCACAGATAAGTGTGTAAGAGGTCCCTATGTGGCCAGGTAGTTTGTACCCACGAAGAACTTTTGAAGAGGTCGTGTGACCTGGAAATTCCGGTGTACTGTTGTTAACCCCGATCTAGGGTGTGGATCAAGTTTATCTATATAAACTGCTTGGTGGAAGGTGATCACCAAGTTGAGTGGATTAGGTTTCAGCATGAGACTGAACCACTTGTTTTATATCTGTTGTTTCATTTAATTTAATTCTATTTGTTTTACTATTTAATTCAGGATTCTATAAATTCACTTTCATAGTTAATCTTGGAAAGAAGTTGTAATTGTATTGCCTTATTAGAATAGATTCAAAAGTAATGTTAACTACCAATATTAATATTACTGAGAATTAATCAATCTTCTAATAAGTTATTTAAATAGTCAAACATTCATAAAAGTATAACCTTGATTAACTGGTCTATATTTAACTTTATTGGGGAAACCTTTTTTGAATACTTTTTAAACATAAATTTTAAATTGATACTCAATTCACCCCCCTCTTTAGTACACTACTCCAACCAACATTTGGTATCAAAGGTTGTTTATTAAGACTTTGTTTTTAACAATGTTCAACTGTGATTGTAGTTATACTTTAAAGATCTATAAATTTATTTTAATTCTAAATGTATAGATATTTCAAAGTATTTCTTTATTATGGATAATAGATTGGAAGGTGTTGCAACCAAAAGACCACCATTATTTAATGGAACCAATTATGCTCAATGTAAAATCAAAATGAAAATCCATTTAGAAAGTATGGGTTTTGAAATTTGGTCTTTAATTATAGATGAATATAACATTCCTGCTACTGATAGAACCACTTGGGATGAACCTACCAAAACTACCTACAATAAAAATTGTAAAAATATGAATTCTTTATATTTCTCCTTAGGAGATGAAGAATTTAATAGAATTTCTGCTTGTAAAACTGCCCATGAAATTTGGGATACTTTGTCTATTTCACATAAAGGAACTTCTAGTGTGAATGAAATGAGACTTAATACTTATAATATTAAATATGATAACTTTAAAATGAATCTTGATGAGCTTATTTCTGGCATGTATCTTAGGTTCAATGAAATTTTCAATACAATGATTTCTCTTGGAAGATAAGTCACTACCAAGGAACAGATTATGAGAATTCCCATATGCCTACCTAACAGATGGAGAGGAACCTCTGTCTCTATTAGAGAATCATGCGACATAAGCAAGCTACCTATAAAAGAACTCATTGAAAAACTAATGATGTATGAAGAGGAGCTGAAATTCAACAAGGAAGAGGAGGATTAACCAAAAAAGGAAATTTGTTGCATTCAAGACCACCACCTCTAAACACAAAGACAAAGGGAAATTGGAAGCTTATGTAGTGAGTTCCAGCAGTGAACAATCATCAATTGATAGTGATGAGGAGATAGCTCAATTTTCCTGAAGATTTAAAATATTTCACAAGAAGAAAACTTTTTTAGAAAGCCTAACTTCAAGGGAAGATATGATCAAAAAGGAAGTTGAAATAATGATTGGAAAAGAAGTGAAAAGACTGATGAGATTGTCTGCTATGAATGTAAGTGCAAAGAACATATCAAGGTTGACTGTCCAAAGTTCAAGTACAAAAATAAATATGGGGAAAAAGACAGAAAGTATAAAAAATCAATGAAAGAAACCTGGAGTGCTTATGAGGACAGTTCAAGTGACTCAGAAACATCACATGATGAACAGGCTAACAAAGCCAATATGTGTTTTATGATAAACAAATATGAGGTAACACTGGACTTTCCTTTACATAATTTATACTATTCTGAAGATGATAGTGACTTTGAAAATATGTATAATGAATAAATGTTTGAATACTATAATATGCTTGAAGAAATATGCAATGAACTAAAAGATAAATATAAATATTTGAAGAAACAACATGCTCTTGTTGTGATTGTTAAATTAGAACTCACAACTGAAAAATAGAATAATTATCAACTACTCAAGGAGAACAATGAATTAAAAATGTCTAATGAGTAGTTGAAGAATGACTTAAAAAAGTTTACCAATGGGAAAAATACTCTTACTCAAATGATAGGTAAACATATTACCACTAAATTTAATACTAGAATTGGATATCAACCTAGTAAAAGAAATTTTAGTAGAAAAAACTTTGTTTCTAAATCTAGGACATATATATTTAATCCCATCTTAGGAAACAAATCAACCAGTTCAAGTTATGATACACTCTCTACTGTTTCAAGTTTTTATGGACCCAATAGAGTTTATTTTTCAAATAATTTACATAATTATTATTGGAAACCTATGAGGCAGATATGGGTTCCTAAATCACTTATCAATAATGTTACTAGACCCAAACAAGTATGGGTACCAAAATCTGTTTTTACTTGATCGTTTTGTAGGAAAGATGCTTAAAGAGTTCCTATGAAAGTTTATGGTACTTGGAAAGTGGTTGTTCAAGACACATGACATGAGACTACTCATGCTTCAAGAACCTAATAAAAATTGATGGAGGACATGTCACTTTTCTTGACAATGCTAAAGTAAAAATCATTGGACTTGGATGAATTGGTAACTCTAACACAGTTTTAATTTCCAAAGTACTTTTTGTTGATGGATTGAAATATAATATTCTTAGTATTTCAAAATTATGTGATGATGGAATTCATGTTATATTTGAAAATTATGCTTTCGATTTATTTAATTCTAAAGAAGAATTAGTGTTTTCTGTATTAAGAAATGATAATGTATATTCTATTAACTTAGATTCTTTAGTTTCTCAAAATGCTTCATGTTTAAGTGTATTTCATAAAGATTCTTGGCATTGGCATAGGAGACTAAGACACTGTAATATTCATTCCCTTAGAAATCTAACTAGAAAAAGATTAGTCAAAGACCTACACAAACTTGAGTTTCCAAATGATAAAGTGTTTAATCCTTGTCAAAAGGGAAAGCAATACAAAATTTCCTTCAAAAAAAAGAAAGAAGTGTCAACTTCTCAACCTCTTAAATTGGTTCACATGGATTTGTTAGGAAAAAAGAGTTTCTTGTTTAAATGGGAAGCACTATTTTTATGTTCTTTTAGATGACTTCTCTAGATATACTTGGACCTTCTTTTTTCTCATAAAAGTGAAGCCTGCTCTAATTTTACCAAATTTTCCAAGTCTAGAAAATCTTAGTGGACTTAAAATTAAATCCTTGAGAAGTGATCATGGTCGTGAGTTTGAAAATCAAGAGTTTGAATCCTTTTGATCATAAAATGGATATAGTCACAATTTCTATGCCCCTAGAACACCTCAAAAGAATGAAGTTGTATAAAGAAGAAATAGAACCCTGCAAGAGATTGTTAGAACAATGCTTAGTGAATATGACCTACCTATTTATTTTTGGGTTGAAGTTGTCAATACAGCATGCTATATAATCAATAGAGTGTTGATTAGACCTATTCTTAAAAGGACTCCTTATGAGTTATGGGACAATAGAAAAACCAAACTTATCTACTTCAAAGTTTTTGGTTTCAAATTTTATATCCTTAATACTAAGGAAAATCTTGACAAATTTGCATCCAAATGTGATGAAGGAATCTTCTTAGGATATTCCATCTCAAGTAAATCCTATAGAGTGTTCAATAAAAGAACTAAATGTGTGGAAGAATCTATCCATGTCAAATTTGACGAAACAGATCCACGTGAGCCTAAAACCATTCTAAAGAACATGGAGGATGATGTATCAAATTTGGACATTAATTCAAAATCCTCAAACTATATTGTGAAGGAATCTATGAAAACTTTAAGTTCTAGAAATTCCTTAGACTCAAGTCACAATGAACCTGAACCTATTGATGAACCTAAAATCACTAGTCCTTCCTTTTCTATATCTGTTAGAACTCTTAATAATTATCCCTTAGATGTGGTTGTAGGAGACTTAGACAAAGGAAATAAAACTAGAGCTTCTCTTAGAAATCAAGTTAAACATCAAGTCTTATTTTCACAACTTGAACCTAAAAACAATAATGATGATATCTATGATGAATTTTGGGTAATGACTATGCAAGAGGAACTTAATCAGTTTGAAAGGAACAAAGTTTGGAAACCTGATGAAAGACCCAAGGACATATTCACCATAGGCACTAAATGGGTTTTTAAAAATAAGGTATATGAATCTTGTAACATAGTTGTAAAAAAGGCTAGATCGGTTTCACAAGGATATATTCATGAAGAGGGAATTGACTATGAAGATACCTTTTCACCAGTAGCTAGACTTAAAGCCATCAGAATTATGGTTTCTTATGTTGCACATCTGAATTTCAAACTATATCAAGTGGATGTTAATGGTGTGTTCCTAAATGGGTATATATCTAAGGATGTCTTTATTGATCAACCCCCTGGTTTTAAAAATCCTCATTTTCCAAATCATATTTTTAAATTATAAAAATCTTTATATGGTTTAAAACAAGCTCCAAGAGCCTGGTATGATAGGATGAGTACTTTTCTTATTTCTAAATGTTTTACAAAAGGAATCACTGATCCTACCCTTTTTATAAAAAGAATTTACAATGATGTTTTAGTAGTCCAAATTTTTGTACATGACATTATCTTTGGATATTCATGAAATTATTTATGTATTTTTTTTTCTGAAATGATGAAAAAAGAATTTGAAATGAGATTAATGGGTGAACTAAAATTCGTTCTTGGATTTCAAATCTTTCAAAATAATGATGGTATTATATTAAATCAAAGTAAATACACTAGAGATATTCTAAAACTTTTTGGATTGGATAGCACTAAAAGTAGTGACACTCCAATGAGTACAACGTGTAAGTTGGATCTTGATGAAGATGAAATTTTTTTTGATCAACCCACTTATAGAGGAATGATTTTAAGTTTACTCTACTTAACTACTAGTCGACCCGACAATATGTTTAGTGTGTGTATGTGTGCTCATTTTCAAGAAAATCCTAAGGAATCTCATTTAAATGTTGTTAAGAGAATTTTCAAATATCTCAAGCATACACCCAATCTAGGACTATTATATCCTAGAGGAAAATCTTTTGAATTAGTTAGTTATTCTGATGCTGACTTTAGTGGCTTTAAGTTAGATAGAAAAAGCACCTCTAGGACCTGTCACTTTTTAGGAAAGTCACTAGTATCATGGTGTAGTAAGAAACAAAATTCGGTTTAGTTATCTATTGCAGAAGTTGATTCTGGTAGTTTTTGTGCACAAATTTTGTGAATGAAACACACAATACTAGATTATGGATATCAATTCATGCATGTACCTATAAATTGTGACAACACAAGTGCTATTAACATCTCGAAAAATCCATTTTCACACTCTAGGACAAAGCATATTGATATAATACATCACTTTTTGAGAGATCATTATCAAAAAGGTGATATCAATTTGGAATTCATTGGAACTAAATATCAGGTTACTAATATATTCACCAAACCATTAAATTTTGAAATAATGGACTACATCATACATGAATTAGGTATGATATTTCACACTTTACAGTTTCATAAATCACTATCATGAGATTACTATTCAAATTTAATAGTTCTTTAATTTTTACTGTCTTAAGCCTTACTATTTTATGTTTACGGTCTCATAGTTACTATTTCTTGGTTACTGTCTAATACTCACTAACTCAAAAAACATGGTCGCACAGTCTAGAAATCACATTGTTACAGTCTCACCATGAACACTGGTTATTGTCTCACCATGAACACTGGTTATTATTTCACCGTGAAGACTTGTTACGGTCTCACTGTAAAGTTGATTTATAGTTTTATTTAAAAATTATATTTTGTATTGTGGTAATCACTTATTTTACCCTTTTATTTTCCCGCGCTTTTGTTTTTGCGAAGATTGGTATTCCTAAATGATAAAATAAAAGAAGTTTCACTCGTTATTCACTCGAGCTCTCTTCTATTCCCTCAAACTGTAACAATTATTCAACCTTTAAAACCTTTTCTCTCGAACCTTCAGTACATGCCCAGGATGAAACGCCCTTCATCAGTGACTCCTGAGAAATGAAGTTCAGAGAAGAATTTGAAGATGGTACTAAAGTTAGCACCCGACGATCCTATGAATCAAAATCTGGTGAACAGAATAGTAGTACCTAAGAAGGAGATATGCCCTAAGTGGCTTCTGATGAGTAAATCTTTGGTGTTTAAAGTGATAACAAAGAAAGGTTGGCTAGATTGGTTTACTAAGGAAGATATACCTATCTACCTGAAGCTAGTTTCACAATTTTATCAGTATGTCCAATTTTCTTTTGATTCTAAAGATGGCTATGTTGTAATAAGTTGGATAAATGACTAGAGATGCATGTTTTCTTCAAGGTTATGGGCTTCATGCATTAGGATACCTCATGAGGGAATTTTTGAGGACTATCAGAGAGGTCCTCCACCTCCCAGTGAATTCTTTATTTCGGAAGATGCCTTGAGAAGTTTAACTGGAAATGGAACCAAGAGGAGAGTCATCGCTGCTGAGCTAAATATAGAATCTAGACATTTGTTTAAGTTTATACAGAACTTGATTAGCCCTAGAAAAGGTTATTTCGTTGTACTCAAATATCTGGATATATTTTTGATACATCTCATGAAAATGGATATAAGATCAATCTTTGTAAGTATGCCATACATCATATGTGTGAATTGATCAAGACCACCTCCAAGTCAACCTCCCTATTCTATTCACGTTTTCTCTCATCCATGCTTCATGAAAAAGGATTGGTTGGACCAAATGAAGAATTTCTCAAGGATTATGAGTTCTTTATTTCAAAAGTTATCATAAAGAGAATGAAAATCAATTGGAATATTTGGAGAAAAGCATGGGTGGAAGACAATGATAGGATCTATAAAAAGTTCAATCCAGTGGAAAAAAACTTCAAGACCTAAAGGTATTTCTGATCCTAGTTATGAAATAGATGAAGTTGTTGAGTATTCTTAAGAAGAAGAAGAATATATTATTGTACCTCCTAGAAAAATTGTTCTTGATGAGAAAAACGTACACCTGCTCCTCAAGTAGTAAGTGAGAAGGAAATACCTGTTCCTAGATATGTTGCTGATTTAGAAGAACAACCCAATTCTGAGGAAGAATATATTGCTAAGGAAACCGAAAAGGATGTTGTGGAAGCTCTTATAGAAGAAAATATTATTGTTATGCAAGAACCTGACCTTGGGTCACACTCAAAGGAACAAGTTGTTCCAGAAGTTGTTCTTTCTGCTGAAGAGAGGGTGGAGAAATCCATTTAATTGGCTCAAAAGGAAATGATTGAGGAGATAAGGGATGAATTAGTAGAGATATATCAAGGTCCTAAGCCTCTCAGTCCTGAGAATTATGCACCTATTGAGGGGGAGAAACCCCCCATTTTGGAATCTTTTGAAGTGCCAAATCTGATTGATCCAAGATCAGTGGGCACGTGGTATAAATTCCAAATTTATTTCGATGTGAATGATATACAGGAAGTCTTAGACAAGGGTCTTGACCTTTATACTATGGTTCAATTGAAAATGACATATGCTCCTAAATCTATCTCTTCCAAAGAACTTGATCCTGTCTCAGCTTCTATCTATAAGCCTTCACCAAAACCTCCAACCTTGGTTAATAAGATATATGCTTCCTATAAGAAATTTAAGTAAGAGAGATGCTTCCTTGTTATTGGAAAAAATCATATGGTTGATTCAACCAAATATTCTTTATGATATTCAGGAAGTCGGAATTGAGAATAAACTGCATGGTGATGAAGTAAATACTCTAAGAGGTATGGTTGAAGAAATGCAGAAAGTGTTGAACTCGAGATTAGAGCTTTCTTCTCATCCTGTAGAGACTATTGTTCCTCAGACCCCACAGGAAGTAGCCTCACTGATTCAAACTCATCTAACCTATTTAGCTAAAAAAGTGGTTGAATGCATCAAAAAAAAATTCAATAGATGTGTGAACTTGTTATTAGACTTAACAAGTTAATTGATGAGTATAAGGTATGCCTTCATAAAGTTCTCAATCAACTGAAATCTCTTACCTAAGTTATCACTTATTCTAATGCCTTTGGTAAATCTTCTCAACCTTCCATAGACAGTGATCTGTTTCAAATAGTGGTCAAAGAGGAACTTTAGGTTGTGCTTAGTGGCTTTAATAAAGAATATCTATATGAATTTATCAAGAACAGTGATAGAGTTCTTGATTTGGTCAGAATCCATTCCAAGATTTCTAATGATGCTCATCATGAAATTTCCAAGAAAGTGGACTTCTATTTCAACTGGATATTCTCTAAGACTTACATGACCAATCATTTCAAGTACCTTGTGTAAAATATAAGGATTTATCCTATTACTCAAGCCTTCAAGAGTCAAGTCCAAAAGCTCACAGAGTTCACTTGTCTGTTGGAAAAGTTTATGGAGAACAAGGATGACTTTGAAAAAGCTATGAAGTATGGTGGAGAGATCAATGCTGACTTCATCAGGCTTTTAAGGCCTTATCTTTATGTACAAAGTACTTCCATTGTTGCTCCTGTGATTGCAACTCTGAGATCTGGTTTTCCTACCTTCACCTCTGCTCTAGCCTCCACTTCTATGTCTGTCAGTCAAGCCTTGAGTCAGATTAGGCCTGTAATCCTTGATCAAAAATTTCCTCGGTGTTTTACTGCCCCTACCTTAGCCCCTTCTGTCTTTGAAGGTCTTCCTTTACCTTCTCTATCAACCATCTCACTCCCTTCTTCTACTTGAACCTCTGCGCCTATGGCTTCTACTTCTGATGTTGCTACTAAGGGAAAATATAAGACAAGCCTGTGATGAAGAACAGTGCCTAATCTCTTTTAATAGGGATGATTTTTGTAAATTTTGTTACTTCTGTTTGTACTGAAACTCTTTTTATTTAATGCATTGTGGCCTTTTATTGTCTATTTCTTATTCACTCTTTTTGATAATCCCAAAAGGGGGAGAAATATGCACCCCAAAGAAAGTATAAAAAAATATGTAGTTTATATTGGAAAAATATACACTCTAAATACACATGATTTGTGATCATCAAAAAGGGGGATATTGTTGGAATCCATGTATTAATCATGTTTTAATGATCACAAATCCTATTCAGTCTATAAACCTTGTTAATCTTGTGTTATATATCTCACATCAAATGTATAGTTGTATAGTACCCTTATGCTTTAAGTAAAGCTATTCAAAGATCTTAAGTGTTATACATTCAGTTTGATTACTCTACACTATCTTTGATTTACTTTATAATGATTTCTTTGATAAATGATTAAGTATAATTCATTCTATGAATATCATTGCTTAAGTATGAATACAGATATTTGGCTAAGTCTGAGACACCGTGAGTCTGCCACTGGTTATGTTTTTCTGGAAAAGGACCTAGACACTATAAACCAAACATCGGGACCTAGACACTGTGAACCAGACACCATGACCCAGACACAATGACCAAACATCGTGACCAGACATCCTGACCAGACACCGTGACCCAGACACCGTGATCCAGACACCGTGATCCAGACACCGTGACCCAGACACCATGACCCAAACACCATGACCAGACATCGTGACCATCCATACACCATGACCATGAGACACCACTTCAAGAAGACACTGGTTCATGGATACACCGTTTACAAACAAACTGTGACACTGTTTCTTAATTTGTTTCATTGTTTTTAAATTTAATCTCTAACTCTCATATTTGAAGCTTTTAAATTCACTGACATAATTAATGTTTCTTTTTATACATGTCACATAATAGTATGAGGTACGAGGTGCAGAATACATGCAACTTTTAGGCTCCAACACACGAACTCCAAGAATAAAAGAGAAGTGCGGCCCAAAAACAAAGAGAGGAATAACATGAAGCAAGTGTGTGAGAACGACAACGAAGAAAACACTTAGAGCATTTTTGAAGAAATAATTGACACATGCAACTCGACACTACTAAAGAACACATGAAAAATACTCGAAACTCTAGAGTAAAAGACATCTTCACACTGTCAAATACCACAAAGAACATACTCCGGATCTAGCTGACTTGAGATACTCTGTTTTCCATATGAGGACTCGATTTTTGCATCTTCTTCATCCTAGAAGTCCGGAGTTTCATATAAAACCAATTAGAGAACTTCTAAACTTATCTCATCATTTTTGCTATGTTTTGTATCATTTTATTAACTTTCGAGCATTGTGTGTATCTGTATAAAAACACACTCTTTATCCTGCATTAAACTGAAGGATACAAGATATCCTTTCTCAAACATCTTTTTACACATGTGGATACCCACAGATAAGTCTGAAAGAGGTCCATGTGTGTCTTGGTAGTTTGTACCCACGAAGAATTGTTGAAGAGGTCATGTGACCTGGAAAATCCTGTGTACTATTGTTAACCCTGATCCAGGGTGTGGATCAATTTTATCTGTATAAACTGCTTGGTGGTAGATGATCACCAAGTGGAGTGGATTAGGTCTTATCTTGAGAATGAAACACTTGTTTTATATATTATATGTTGTTTAATTTAGTTCTATCTATTTTATTGTTTAATTCATAATTCACTAAATTCAGTTTAATAGTTAATCTTGGAAAGAAGTTATAATTGTATTGCCTTGTTAGAATATCTTCAAAAGTGATGTTAATTACCGATATTAAGATTATTGAGAATTAATCAATCTTCTAAGAATTTATTTAAATAGTCAAACCTTCATAACATATAACCTTGATTAACTAGGAAATATTTAACTTTACTGGGGAAACCTTTTGGTAAGACTTCTAAATAGAAATTTTAAATAGATACTAAATTCACCCCCCTCTTGTGTACTCTACTCCGACTTACAGATCCCATGTTATATTTTTATTAATTTTATTTATCTCTTAATTTATTTATTTTATCTATTCCTCATGCTCAATAGCTTCCCCAACAGACTTTGGGGCAATTTGAGAAATGAGAGTTGTTTGATTTTCAATTCTCGATCTTCTTCTGGTATGTACCAGAGTTTCATGATTTCCAATAATATTTTATGAATAAATATGGTTTTGCAATTTTTTATGATTCATATTTTCAACTATATAAATTTTATCCTCATCACTGGTTTGATCTAAGTCAACATCAACTATCTCTAGTTCATTTGTAGTATTTTCTTCAATATCACTTCCTGAAATTTGTGTTTTGACTACTTCAATATTTTCAAAATCTGCTACATTTGTTGAGTTGATATTGTATTTATTTTTAATAATATTCACATCATAATAGTCTACCAAATTTTTCAATTTTTTATTCCATAATCTATATCCTCTTCCATTTTAAATATATCGCATCAAGATCCCTTCTTCCACTTTCTCCTTTATTTTTCCCAGATTTTCATTCTTGATATTTATAAAACATGGACTACCAAAAAATTTGAAATATTTAAATTTTGTCTTATTATTGTTCTATATATCATATGGAGTCATATTGGATTCCGATCACCGTAAACATCTATTCTTTATATGAATAGTTGTACACAATGATTCTCTCTATTAAAAGTTTGAAAGTTTATGTTCAGCTAACATTGTTCTTCCCATTTCAACTAGAAATCTATTCTTTCTCTTTGCTACTCCATTTTTTGAGGATTATAAGGAGTAATATATTGATTCTTAATTTCATGATTCTCAAGATATGATTAATAATTATTACTATTAAAATCCCCAATATTATCTATTCTCAGTTTTTTGGTATAAACTACCAATTCTTTCTCTATTTGTCTTCTGTAAAACTTGAACATCTCAATTTCTTCTAGGTTATTCTCAATAAACATGGAATTATTCATATGGGTGAAATAATCAATGAATTTTATAAAATAAATTTCACCACTAGTATACTTATGTCTCATGGGTCTACAAATATCATAATGAATAAGCTCAAGTGGTCTAACTAATTGAATCTCTACTCTTCTATAAATAGTCTGCACAAGATTCCCCTTTTGAAAAGTTTCACATATATTTTATCTTTCTCTCTTTAAATTAGGAAGATCTATTTTGATGTTATTCTCTGAAATATTACTCAAATTGTTTTGAAAAAGATGTCCAAGTCTTCTATGCCACAAATTGTTTTTATCTTTCTCACTCAAATAACAAGAATTTATAAGGTCACCAATTTGGAATAGATTACCACTTGTTCCTTCACCCTTGATGATAACTCTTCCATCCTTTGAATTTTTGATGATACAAGAATAATTTTCTAAAATAAATTCATTAACATCATTACAAAGTTAGATCATACTCAACATATTATGTTTAAGTCATTCAAAAAAAGAACATCTTTGGATTTCAGTTTATGGGATTCAATCTCAACAATACCAACAACTTTTATTTTTAAAGATATTTTATTCACAAAAGTAACTAATCCTATATTTTGTTCTTAAATGTTCTTTAGAATTTTTTTATCACCTTTCATGTGATAGGAACAACCACTATCAAGAATCCATGATTTGTCTCTTTTTCTAGCCTTCAAAGAAACTTCAACAATAAGATATTTTTCATATATCTTGGCTTCCTAAATTTGTTTACCCTTGTAATTTTTGGAAAGATGACTGGGAATAATAGTATATCATAATAATGACCCTATTGATCACATCTTCCACAAATCTCTTCTAAGTAGTAAAAACAAGTCTAAATGGATAGATTTGTTGTACTCTTTTTTATTTATTTTTTCTTGATTGGTATTCTCTTTATCTTTTCATAATTGATCCCACTTGACTCGTACCTTCTCCAATGAAGTGACATGTTGTACCAACAAGAATAGGCTTTGTTCCCTAAAATTCCACATTACCAGTAATACCCATTAAATATATATCTACTATACTATTTGAGATTATTTTTAGAATAATGTTGTTATTGAACCCATGTATATTATGCTTCCTTCTGTCTTGAGATGATAAATTTCTCATAATTTTTTACATATTTATTTATTCTAGATAAATGTTTCTCATTGTTCTTAGAAGCCCTGATTTTCCTACTTTTGTCAATATAACCTACATTATTAGAAATAATATATTTACCTTGAGTTTTAGTATAAGAAGATGTAAGATTTTTCTTTGAGAAAATTTTATCATCTACCTTGTATATTTTTCCTTTAACTTTAATGGCTTTACTAAAATCCTCATTGATATTCTTCAAATAATTTTCATCTTTGAGATACTCTGTCCAGATATTATCCAATTATTTATCCTTTAAAGTCAATTTCTCATAAATATAATTTATTATATTTCTTTTATCTTCAACTTTTAACTTTATATTTATGATATCATCAACGTAAGAATATTCTCTTTTAATCTCTTTATTCAATAGTCTAATTTTTTCTTGGGTCATGTATTTTTCTTAAGATAAGATTCAAGTTATGATTTTAATGTATATTCTATGTAAAAAAATTCATCATCTTCTTCACCACCACTTGAAGTTTCATCATACGTCCTAATTTGAGCCATAAAATTCCTAAAAAATTTTGGAACCTTTTCTTTAGAAAGACTTCTCAAGGAAGAGTATTCATTATCTTCATTACTCAACAAACTCTTTCTTTTCCTTCATTGAAACTTTTTATTATTCTCATCTTTTTATAGAATATTTTGAAAATTTTCCCCACTTATTTTTCTTAGGTTTTTATTCTTGATCATCACTCTCATATTCATAACTTTTATTATTTGGAAAATTAATTGAAAAATGACCAATTCCTCCATAATTTTAAGCATTTTAGTGGAATATTACCTTTGTACTTACCCTTTACCTTTTTGATGTATCTTGAGATAAGTGGAATGATTTTATTATACTCAACATCCTCCACTTCTTCATCTTCAGATTCACTAGATTCTTCTTTATCTAATTCTTTGAGCTTTAGTTTACTCAGGGATTTGAATTCCATTTCTTCCTTATATTTTTTCTTAAATACTGGAGTCTTTTTCATCTCATAGTTGAGTAAAGATTTGGGTAACTCATCAAGATATATGTCTTACTTTTATTCCAATTCTGAAATACTGGGGTCAAATATATCTGGAATGTTTCTCAATAATTTCTTAATAACCACAGAATCCTCCAAATTTTCTACAAAGCATCTTATATGGCTGAAAACTTCATTGAATCTGGTAAAATAATCATACATAGTCTCATTGTCTGTCATTCTAATATCTTCAAATTTTTTCCTCTAAATTTTCAACATGGTTTCTTTGATCTTGACATTCCCTTCATACATGTTTCCATGTTTTTCCCATATCTCCTTGGAAATTTTAAGTCCCATCGCTTTGGTAAAGACTTTATCAGACAAAGATGATATAATTTCATTTCTGGATTTTTTTTCGAACTCCATATTTATTTTGTCACCAAAAGTCATGGGAGAGTCTTTTTCAAGAGGATTAAATCCAACTATAACTACATCCCAAACCTCCAATACCTATGATAGAAATAAAAGGAGCATTTGATTCTTCCATCCATGAAATTTATTTCCATAAAAAACTGGAACACCCCAGCAGTTGACTAAATTCAAATTATCCATTACTACTTTAAAAGGATCCTTTAAAGGAAAATGGTTCTGATACATCTTGAAGTGTAAAATTAAGAGTTGTACCACTTATAGGGGGGTTGAATTAGTGGTAGTATAGTTTTATAATTTAATTTTTTATAAATAAACCTTCGATGACTTGTTAGAGTCAGATCCCAAGGATACAAAATATTTTTACAAGGGTCACCCCCAAGAAGGGTGACTATATCCTTGTTGTGGTCAGGTTGATCCAAGTCACAGATTCTACACTAAAAAACAATCACAAATTACAAGTGGGTTATTCAGGTATCACCCTAACACCATGAAGGGTAGGTATCAATCAATTCCCAATACAATTTCTTCTAACAAAAATATTATACTAGTTCACACCACTTTACAAAAAAACACAACCACTCTTAGAAATATTCCAAGCTGCTTCTATAATGAAAAATCTATCTTTCTATTAAATCCTCTATATTGAGATGTTACTGCACTTTCTCACTGATTCTAAAAAACCTATAGTTTAATATCAATAAAATGAACCACAAAACTTACTAGAACAACTGATTCAAACTATTGGTTCTTATAGATATACAATTAAGAACTAATAATCAAGAAATATTTAGATTATTTAAACGAAAAAATGTTATAGTTTATCCATGTAATAAATTTTTCAAAATAACCTTCTGTGTACATTATAATTTTTTCCACAAACCAAAGTATGAATAATTTTTATCTTCATATAAATTCTCCCCATCTATTTATTATATCTCCTTCGTGTATCCTCAATATGTAATTATAATCAATTCTTGTACTTCTCAAATCATTTTTATATAGTTTTTTTTATATCACGTGACCAAAATGTATATTGGATATTCAACAAGGTTCTTAGAGGAATAATTATTTTGCGATAAATAAGTATGTGTGGTGCATGAAAAAATATTTTCACAAACCAATTATGGTTGATTATGTGAGTTCACTATCATATACTATTCACTAATCCATATGTTCACTGAATCCTTTCACAAAATAGGCTAACACAAATTTTTGGTGATACATGTAAACTAGGGAGATCATGTAAGGATATCACACTCCAAATGGATTTTCAGAACTTTATTTTTCACGATGGTCATTGGGATTTTTATACACTTGTCGAAGGACCATGTAAAAATACCATCCTCCTCACGTAAACTAGAGGTTTCATGGAACACAATCCCTTTCGTGAATGAGAACATGGTTTCACTGCTTCTCTAGAAATAAGAACCTCTCATGGTTACTCAACACAAACTAGGACTTGGTTCACTTTGATATTTATAGGAAAATTATACCACCTAACTCTACACAGATCTCCTATATTTCATGAAATATTTAGAACACTTTCATCAAGAAAACATTTTTTTCGCTCCATGTTGCATCTCATAAATTTGATCCTTGTTAAACCATGAAAATGATGCAGAATTTTTTTTATCATATTAGGATCATCATGAGGATAAAATGATGATGAGTAAGTCAGTTTGATCCTCTATCAACTTCTCATATAGGATACCTAGAGAACTGGTGCTCTCAGATGGGCTTAATAAAGAATACAACATGCTGAAGAGATCATATGAAGATCAGGTGGCACAGAAAAGTCGATTGAATGGTCATGGTTGTTTCAATTCTATAGTAATTTGAACAAATCATCCCCATATTGAAATGAAATTCATTTTTCTTCTCCTTTATAATACAAGGTCCAAAATGATCCCCTCAGAAATTGGTTATCGAATGCACCCATCACTTCCTGGTACCTCACCGTGCTTGGATCCACTCCAGCGTCATGCCACCCATCACGGTGGATGTCGCCCTCTCATGAACCTCAAGTAGAAACCCCTTTAATAAACTCCCCCATCTCATCCCTGTTGGCCGACTTGGCTAAGGTCAATCCTAGTTCCCACCTCAGTAGTGGTTCACATGGATCTTCTACAAGTTAGCTTAACATGGGCCATATTTTTTATCAAAGATAAATATAAAGTGTAACTCAAAATAATTACAAACCAAGCCATATTAAGAAACTCACGAAATCCAAAATTCACCACAAATATCATTTCTTCTATTTATGAAATTCAATCATATATTCCAAAACCTTCCACTACTTTTAATGTTGTAAAAAAAATTTAATATAAAATAACTAATGACACAAGTTATTCTAAAATACAAACCATATCTATAATATTTACATATAAGGTTGAAAACAAATACAAAATAATCAATAACTTTGTGGAATCCTCACACATGCCAATTAATCAATGAACTGAGAATGAAATGCATCCATAGATTCTGTCATAGTAAAAATACAATGGATAATAATAACTAAAATATGAATTCATGTAATGATTAATTATTATATTTCATTTTTCCCAAGCACATGATACCTTTATCTTCAATATCTATCCTCAAGACAGATTAAAACATGAAAAGAAGAGATGGATCTCTCAACCCCAAAACAGTGTCTAGGGTTCTGCCTCGTTGCGTAAAAAACTTTCTGTTAATTCTCCATCCCTGTCGTCTAATGGCGGGTTTTGATCCCGAATGGGAAAATGTTCTTGAAGGTCTGGCTTCCAAAATTAATTCGGAGGAAACCCTTCTGACCGAGAGGTCGAAAGTCATATCCTTCTTAGATGCATTCAAAGGCTCGGATTCGTGTAACATTACCTCGACGAGGGTTCCTCTGTACAAGCGACTGGAAGATGGAAGATATGCGATAGAGGCCGATCCAGATTCAATACATGAACGCTCAAAACTCTGTAAGATTTTGCTGATGGGTCTCATATCATATATAAAAGGGGATAAACCCTAGTCTAATTCTGATTTGAAGGTGAGAATTTCTCATGTATGGGGATTTGAAAATTGAAAAATTGTTCCAATTGGAAAATTTTATTTCCATGTGATATTAAAATCACAGGAATCTCTTTATTATGCCTGGAAAATTGGAAATATTCAACTCAAACCATGAGTTTTCACCTATTTGAATGGGAGTAATGTTCAACTCAAACAATGCTTGGAACACAATGGTGTAAATTTGGGATAGGCTTCATGGACTTAACTAGTATTTCTAGCATCCAAATATATTGAACGATGTTTCTTTATGCATAGACACTACTCTGAAATTCGATCAAAGAACCCTCAATGCTGAAATTGGATTATATTCTAGGGTTATGGTGGAGGTAGATATTACAGACAAGCTCCAAGAGACCATTCTCTTCAATTAAAATGGATTTTAAACTGAGGTTCGGACAGAATTTGAATGTATGCCTCCTTATTGTGAGTTGTGTAAGATTGTAGGACCCTCATTGCTCAAATTTAGGATTTTCAAGAAGTAGGTTTCTCAGCTGAATGATAATGGTTGGATGGAAGTCTGTAAGCACAAAAATAAAATGGAAGAGAACTCTTAGGAAGTCTCCAAGAAAAAATTAGAGGTTTGGATGAAGAATCCAACCTTTCTAGGAGAAAACTCAGGTAAAATCTGGGCGGATATGGTATAAACTGAAGACAAATTAGAGGTTGAACTGGTCATTAAAGAAGATATTGAACAGCTTCCTTTAGATGCTTGTAAGCAAACTCAAATAGACCCTATATACCCAGTTACCTCTGCTCATATTGAGGTCTCATATTTCACCAATGGTGGTCTCAAAGGAGACAATCTGGATATGAATGAGGTCTCGAATTGGCAACATGAGTTTGATGAAGCTCTGACGGGCACTGAATAGTTGGTTGGCAGTGCACTGGTATGTGAGACACAGAAGTATGGCCAGTGCATGATTCTGGAAATGGCACACCAAGTTGAAGCTAGAATCTCTCCTATGGATTCTTCTATTTCGGTAATGCTGGACAAAAAAAGTAGGTACCTCTAAAATCAAGTTTTCCAATTCTTCTATAGACATTGAACATAATATGGGCGTTGTAACTCTAAAAAAGTAAGGAAAATGACACTTTTTTTGCTCCAATAGATAAAAATTCAGGTGGTGTCCATCAAAAGGACCTTCCCCTAATTAGTGAACCCACACTAACATTGCACACACAGATTTCTCCCAATAAGAGTCATGTATCCTGTATGGATTACCAAAAAGAGAAACCATAAGGAGAGGGCTCATATCCCACTAGACAAGACTCTATTATCCATAAGGATAATCCTTCAATGGAATCAAAATTTAAACAAAATAGTCCACCTGGGACTCTAGAAACACCTAAAGAAATCAGAATATTCCTATTAGAGTTGTTATTAAGAAAATTTATATTTCTAATATGGATGAACATGTTAAACAATCTGGTCAGCCTCCTTCCCAAAGTGTCAAAAGTTCACAAAGTAAGAGGGGCTTGGGTGGATCCAAAAAGAAAAAAGGGGGCTATGTCCCCAAGAACATGTCTTAATGGATTGCCCCTTTTGGAACTGTTAGGGAATTGTGAGCCCTGCAACTTTTTCTACTCTTAAAAGATTTATTTTGATGCAAAAACCTAAACTCTTTGCTATAGCTAAGCCAAAAATCAACTTCTCTTTAAATTTTAGACATCTATGTGCTTATGGTTATAATTATCTAGGTGCTTTCAAAATTGGGTCATCAATTGAATCTCTTTGGATGTTTTATCATGACTCTTTACAAAATGTTAGTGCTTTATTTTCCACTAAGAAAATGTTAACTTGTAAATTTTCTCAAGATGGAAAAAATAATCTTTGTATGATGATCTATGCTAAAAATGGATATCAGGACCGTAGGTCCCTTTGGAAATATCTTATTGAATTATCCCGCAACACTCATGAACCCTGGATTGTGTTAGGTGATTTCAATTCTATTCTTACCTCTAGTGAGAAAATTGGTCATTCCTTCTCCTCCATTGCCTTGAGAGATTTCAAAAGTGCTATTGAAAATTTCAATCTCTTAGAAATTAATCTCACTGGTTCCAAGTACACATGGTATAGAAGACACTACAATAGGGTGGTTGCAAGCAAACTGGATAGGGCTTTCACTAACTCTCAAGCTCTAAACTATTGGGATACCATCTCAAGAATCACCTTACCCAAGCTTAATTCTGATCATCATCCTATACTTGTCATCCTTAGATAAAATAAGATTAAAACCATTCACCCTTTTAGATTTAACAATTCTTGGTCTTCTGACTTAGATTTCTCTAACATCATAAAAAATTGTTGGGAGTCTATGAGCCATCACAAAGATTATTTCTCCTAAATTATTAAATTAAAGCACCTCAAACAAAGCCTTAAGGGTTGGTGCAATGAAAAATACAATAAAATGGACAGCAACATATTTATCCTTAAAAAAGAGCTTTCCCAAATTCAACATAACTCTACTTGATCTGATTTTTCTACTGACCCTCAAGATGATGTCAACACTCCTCTCAAATTTAATTCTCTCCTTGTTTTAAAATACAAAATTAGTAAGCAAATTTTTAAAGAAAAATGGATTTCAGATGGTGAGATAAATACCAAGTTTTATAACTCTCTTCAAATAATGAGGAAAGTTTGGCATCCTCTTGCCTTCCTTAGAGACAATGACACCCTTCTTGAAACAGAGGAGGCAACTACTACTCATGTGGTAAACTACTTTGATAACATTTTTAATGGCACAAATATTAATAAAGACCTTCGTCCTGAGATCATTCTGATCTTGGTGAATGAAGAAGATAACCACTCTCTTCTAAGCATCCCTCTTGAACAATAAGTCAAAGACACTGTCTTCAGCCTTAATCCTGATAGTTCTCTGGGGCCCGATGGTTTTCATAATAGTTTTTTTTCAACATCATTGGGAATTCATTAATATGGATGTGTGAAAACTTTTGAAATCCTTCTTCTCTAATGGGGTTCTCCCTCATGGTCTAAATGCTCAATTCCTTACTCTAATCGCCAA
Organism: Viscum album; assembly: GCA_963277665.1. Lineage (NCBI taxonomy): Eukaryota > Viridiplantae > Streptophyta > Magnoliopsida > Santalales > Viscaceae > Viscum > Viscum album. Next base: position 372,107,693 of record OY728146.1, read on the forward strand.
AGATGACAATGCTTCTAAAATTCATCTTTTTCGGCACGTAGCGCTTATTAACTCTCTCTATAAAATCATCACCAAAATGCTTGCCAACAGACTTTCTTCTCTTTGTCAAAAAATTATTTCATGGAATCAATTTTTTTTATAAAGGGAAGGAACATACAAGATTGCATTTTCCTTGCCTCAGAATGCACCAACACTCTGAAAAAACCTAATAGAGGGGTAATGTCGCCATTAAACTAGATATTAATAAAACGTTTGACACCATTGACTAGAGAATTATCTTCAAAGTTTTGGAAGCCTTCATATTTATCAATATTTTCATTAATATAATCAACTCCTTGTTCAATTCAGCCTCTATTTCTATTCTTGTGAATGGCTCTCCTAAGGGATACTTCAAATGTACCAAAGGCGTCAGGTAAGGTGATCCTTTATATGTTCTCCTTTTCATCATAGCCGAAGATTACCTTAGTAGGATTCTCACCAACTTGGTTACTCAAAACAAGCTTAAACCCATTCAAGCGGCTAGAAACTTAAGTGTTCCTACGCATCTTTTTTATGCCGATGACATCATTATTTTCTTAAAAGGAGATAAAAAAAATATTCAAAATCTTAAAAAAAAAATTGACCCATTATGAAGATCTCTCTGGTCAAACTATTAACTGGGGGAAATATTTTGTCTTCTTCAAGAAAAACTTTGCTCATAATAGAAAAAATGACATCGTCAATTGTCTCAATATCAAGGAAGGATCCTTCCCCTTCAACTACCTTGGTGTTCCTATATTTTGGGGAAGGCCTAAAACCATTTTCTTTTCCTCCATTTTTGATCAAGTGGTCAACAATATTTACTCCTACAAGGGTAACTCCCTCTCCATGGTGGGAAGGATCTATTTGGTGAAATATATTATTGTGTCAAAGTTGGTCTGCTTGCTGATGATCTATAAATGGCCTATTGGTCTTCTCAAAAAAAATAATGTTTACATCAAGAATTTTATTTGTACTGGTAGAATTCTTGAAAAGAAACTTATGACCATATCTTGGGCTACTTATTGCAAACTGTTGGATAAAGGTGGTATTGGTATTAAAAAACTTCAGAGCTTTAATGATGCTCTTCAAGCTAGACTCACTTGGAGAATGATTAATAATAACTCTAATTCCATCACTTTTCTTACAAATAGATTCACTGAAAAACATAGGAAAGGAAATTTGAACTATATCCAATCATCCATCTGGCCCTCCATTAAAAAAACTTTTGCACACATTATGGCCAACTCTAGGTGGATGGTTAGTGTAGACTCTTCCATAAAGTTTTGGTTGGATAACTGGATCGGTGCCCCTCTTATCACTAAGTTACCTGATAACTCCATTCCAGTGAACACTAATTGTACTATTAAAGATATCATGCTTTTCGTTAGATACGACCTACCTGATAACATCATACATATTATTGATAATTATCCATATGCGAATGATGATTTTATTATATGGGAACCTGCTCCCAATGGTATCCTTGACTCAAATTTTTTTTACAATCATAGCATTACTAATATGGATCTCAGTTTTTTTTTGGTTAAATTAATTTAATAAGAACTAGATTAAGCCCTAGAGACTTAATCCTTTATGTCTTATTGCCCACAATCATGTTCCCACTGAGGTTTGTCTTCAATCTTTTGGAATAAAACTTTGTTCTAAGTTCTATTTTTTCCATTAGCACAGAGAATATGTTAACCATCTATTTTTGTCTTGCGTTATAGCTTTAGTGATTTAGAATTATATTAATGTCTTGTTTGGCTACAGATGATTATATTTGAACTCAATTATTACTCAAATAAAATAACTTGTGGAGCTAAATTATTCATATAAAATCAAAAACCTCTTCTTAGCAATGGTGGCAGAGCTCCTACATGTGATCTGGTATTATCTAAATGCCATTATTCACAATAATTACTCATATAATCTTAATGCAGGTCGTATGCGAATTCGAATGGCCATCAAGGATGCCGCTTCAATTAAAAAAATCCAATTGTGATAAATCCATTGGTGATTTCGAGATCCTTCGTCGCCTCAGAGTTGATGGTTTCTATAGGCAACCAAAGGTCACCTTTACAGTTTTCTGGAAAAACCCACTTCTAGGCTGGATTAAAGTAAATGTTGATGGAGCTTCCAAAGGCAATCTTGGACCTGCTGGTTATGGTGTGATTTTCCGAGATTCTAATGGGCGATGCCATGGATGCTTCTTTGGCAGCTGTGGTACGGCCTCGTCCTTGTAGGCGGAAATGGTGAGTGTGATTCACGCTATGGATTTCATCATGAAAAAGGGCTGGAACAACATCTAGATTGAGAGTGACTCATCCACCATTTTTCAAGCTATATGGAACGGGGAATTACATCTATCCTGGCCTATCACTACTCTCTGGATGAGATTCCTGGCTTCTCTAATGGAGATAAACTACATTTCCACACACACCTTTCGTGAGGCGAACAAGGTTGTTGATAGTCTTGCTAACAAGTGTATTAGTCAGGGCATTACTTGGAAATATTATCTACCTGTTGAGCTCCTTCCTCTTTATGAAAGGGATTGTAAAAAAGTCCCTTACTTCAGAATCATGTAACCCTCCATTTTTGATTTAATAAATTGTGTCTTGGTCCCTTTAAAAAATAGATTAAAACATAATGGGTATAAACCGATTCGATTTGGATAACTCCATCTCTACTGTCAAAATCTATCCTCAAGATAGTTTAAAACATATTACTTATAAACATGTTAGGTTTTTTCAATTGATTTCATCCCATGATACTACCTATGAATCAAGGGGAATACTTTAAATGGTCCCTAACCCATGTCATAAATGTCCAAATCATTCCTTATATATCGAATAATCAATTTAATTCATAAAAAATTTACCTTATCAAATATCCGAATAGAATAAAGAATATGAATTTATCATTATTTCCCAAGATAATAAAATAAAAATCAAATTATACATTGTATGAAAAAATGGTACATGGTTTAGGAAATGATCATATCCATTATTCAATAGTATGTATATTTAATATAAATTAAATGTATAATGATAAATGATTACAAAGAAGTGATTGTTTTGAAAAAGAAATAAATATTCCTTTGAAAACATTTTCTAAAGAGTAAAAATGGGTGAAAATTACTTTAATAAATAATTTTTAAGGTTTAAAACATTTTTGAAAACATTTTTAGAAAACATGGTTTTGGAAGAAATCATATTCCTGACTGAAGAGAGAAATAAAGTTGGATTTTCTTTGAAAAAAATTCTATAACATTTTAAGTAAAAAATAGTGGAAATGATACTATTACTTGAAAAATATAATGATTAACCAGAGGAGGATAAAATTAAAGATTTTATTAAACAATGATCAAATAATTTCCTTTAATGTAAATTCAAGAATAATAATCTCCATTAAAATGATATTGTGAAGTAAAATCTTACAAATGTAACAAATTAGAAGTGAGAATCAACTAATGAATTGATTACATGTATAAAATATAAATCTGCATAAAAATTGTAAATAAAACAATATATAGTCAAAAGTCATTACACACATAATATTATAACATTAACAACAATAAGGAAGTAATATTACCTAATGAAAAGGAATTAGGTTATGAAATTATTTACCACTTTGTAACTTTTAATTCAAATCCCATTAAATGAAATAATTCAAATCATAATATAAAATACCATAAAGAATGAATTCTTCCTGATATTAAATTTCAAGGGGTAGTATATACACCAAATAAAATTATTAGGTGCATAACATTACAATATGCCTCAATGAAATGAAATTGGGATGAAATCCCTTACTTTATGCTTCTTTTTGGTTAAATGCTCTTAAACCTCTTGTAACATGATTTTAATCAAGTTATTAACTTATAAAATAAGAATAAGAATATTTATTATATCATATAAGATCATTTTATAACATATTATTACCTTTTTATTAATAATATTTCATTATTTTCATCGTTATGGCTAATAACTTGATTTGTTTTTAAAGTACATTTTGACTTGTTATTATTTGTTCCTATTACATTAATCATGATTTAATTATATTCAGAAATTAAATCACAATGTAAATATCATATTTATTTATTATATATTTATTTATATTAATCCATAAAATTTTTTGATAAGAAATGAAATACATCATTCATGGAGATGGTAGGTCGTACACACGCATGAAAGTTGTTTCCATTTTCTTATCGTATTGAAAGAAAGAAAATAAATTATACGTATATATATATATATATTATCATTACATTAAAATTATTATGTTATATATATTTCATATGTTTATTAAAACCATCCTTAATACATTATATGTAATGTGTGAACAAATCACATCGCTTTATGAGGTGGTAGTCTTCCGTGCACACGAACGACGTTATTGTATTCACACAAAATTGAAAAAAAGAAGGCATATGTTATAAAATAATTAAAAAAGAATAAATAAATTATAAATATAATATATATAATATATAAACTATAATTATATCATCATTACCAACCTTTAAATGGTGTAATGGAAGAATGAACTATATCGATTCGGGCGGCAGTAGCCTGCCGTACACACGAACGATGATTGCATATCCCATTTGATGGAAGTGTGTGTGGTTTTGAGTCATAAAATTAACATAAAAAATATCATTATATTGAATATAAAAATGTTATTATATATTCAATATATAATATATATTTAATGACGTGGAGAAGGAAATAAAATAACAATTATTTTAGAAAAACGTTACCTCTTCTTCGGGTATCCTCCTTAGGTTTTCACTAAAACATTCAAAGGTTTTCTTTATGAACAATATAAGGATTCTAGGATAAGGGTAGGTAAATTAGGGAGTGATTTGGAGAGGTATTTTTAGAACAAAAGTGGTTTGATAGGTGTAAATAAGGGGGATATGTGGTGGCCTTTTATAAGTGGGGGTGAGGACACACTTAGCATTGTTTAAAACAAGTTAGGTGTACCCAAATTTTTTCCTAAAAAGACTCTTCCATAACACACAAAACATGATAATATAGGTGTTATGGGTATAAAAATTTCCATAAAATGGGTTTTGAAATAGTTTCTAGGTTATTTTCTCCTATAATTTTAAAGTTTAGTCCCTTGGTAAACTTGTTTTTCTCTTAATTGTCGTGATTAATTTTAACTGTTTTCACTAGTAATTTTGGTCAAAAATTAGTTTGAACTCATTAGAAATTATAAATTATGTTTATTAAAAATATTGGATGAATATTTTAAAATTAATCTCATAGAAGTGGCATAATTTAATTTAAAATTAATCCCACAAACATGGTGAGAAAGCTGTTTTTAAAGTAAAAATTTTCAAAAGTTTACCAAGTTTTTATACCTAAATTAAATATAAAAATGATTCCAATGAACTAAATTGGATTAATAGATGTATAATTTAACAAATTATACTTAAAAACTAATTTAAAATAAAATATATCTTTATAAATAATTTAAATAAAAATTTCATTTTCAATTAAAATTTAGTCTTTTCACTATTCATCAAAAAATGAAACTTCCCAGAAAAATACCAAAAATTCACCTTATGCTAATTATGATATTTATATTTAAAAAATTAAGTTTTCTTTCAAATAAAACTTATAAGTGTCAAAATATAGTTTTAAAACAATTACACCATTAAAATATTATAAAGTTGTCTTTAGAAAAATTAAAAAAAATATGTGTAAAATATGATTTGTTCTTATATTATGTCTATCAAATATATTGTATTAATCTAAAAAAATATGATTAAATATATAATATATAAATTTAATTAATATCATTCACTAATATTAATTAGTTTAATTTATTAATATTAAACACCTCTGGTACATAAAATATTTCTTATAAAAATATATCCTTTATATTCAATTGGTTTTTATATTCATTTATATTTAATTAGAAACCAATGAATTCAATAATATATTTTTATAATATAGTTAATACTATTCATAACCACAAATTTAAATTATTGAAGATAATTTTCATTTTAATATTAATAGTATTCGATAAAACTTGGTCTTGTGTGTAATTAAAGAAATCATAAAAAGTTGTTGTTGTGTGTAAAACAAGTTAAACTCAATGTTGTGTGCATTATAAGTTAGCATGAAAATTTAATTTATTCTAAAAGTAAATTATTGTAAATTATTTTAGTTTTATATTCCCTCTACCTGAATTAAATTTTGTCCTCGTAATTTAAAATTGATCTCATAAATCTAGGGTTTGATATTTGAAAATTCATTTGTTGAAAAACCCACATCATAAAAGGGTTAATAAAATATCCTTTTAATAAGAGAAAAATTTAATTACAAAATTAATCTATAATAGTCACATAAATAGTATTTTGGATAGGATAATATAAGTGTGAAATAAAAACTTAGACATGGAAGAGAAAACTAACACACAAATACTAATGGAGAGTGATAGATAACATTTATCACAATAAAGTGGGTAATCTAGAGAAGGATAATGACCACAAAACCATAAACCAAATAGGTGCGAATGAGGTCATTAATATCATCAAAAATTATGATAATAGGACAAAATTTCTATTTCAAGACCTTTTTCCTATACTTGATATTTATTTTACTCTTTGGATATATAATAAACTATACTTACTTGATATATTTCTATTTCACAAGCATAATGTCATCCTTTGGTTATTCCTTGAACTATTTCTACTTCATCTCTTAGAAAAGTTTGCATAATATGGAGAAGTAAAACATTAATCTCTAAAACCTCATCTAAATTTCAACTTAAACATTTTATAAATGGTTATCCTTATGAACCTTCAAAAAATATTAAGATCCATAGTATTATTAATAAGGTTACTGAATTTAAAAAATAAACTTATCAATAATCTCTTTATCCAAACATCGTTATCTCGAAATCAAAAACATATTAAGGGTTATCTTTCCCTTAACCATGTGTTTTCCAAAAAGTTTAACATGATATTAAATCACTTTTATCGATACCATTCAACATATGATCTCAAATCCTTAATGAAATAGTACTACAGTACCGTCCTTATACATTTAATTATTTTTATAACCAGTACATCATTGAAAAAATATTCAAATGACATGATTCATGAATCTAAACATAGGCATACTAATAATTCCTCTTTATTTGTGGTAGTATTATAAACTTGAACATTATTGTAAAGACCCAAATATTTCAAGGAAATTTTTTAAAAAAAAATTCTTTGGAATTTTACAAGTCTATGTCTTCTCACGGCACTTGATTCTGGGGCCCGGCGTGCCCGGAATCATGTTTCGAAGTTTAGATCAAGTACGTTCAGTGAACGAACGAGTGGGTTTTTCTAACTTTTGAACCGGTGCTCGAAATTAAAATCTGAGGGAACCGATGAACTCGCAGTGTCAGTAATTGCTTAAGGGGACACTTACCGTATTTGCATTCGCAAAAGAGGAGGAGATAATTTTTGGGGGTTTATTTAAGAAGTAAATGAAAATTGTTGGAACAATTTCTATTTCATGAGGAGGTTTTTCCTTCCCATGGGTAGTTAAGGGTGGGACCCACAGCCACTTAACTACCCAAGTGTGGATATTAGAGAGCTGGGTCCCATACGAGTCCCACCATTTAATTCCCTCTAAATATCATTAAGAACCCCCATTAATTGGCAAACCCCCCATTTATTTTCCAACGTGTAATTTTGAATAGGGACCTTCCCTCTCCCTTCCCTAATTAAATCGTCAACATGTTTTATTAAATGTGAGGATTTAATTCTGGAAGTTTCTTGCGTGTGTAATTAAATAATAGAGGAACCTATTATTTAATTTGGGAAGAGCCTTCGTAGTGCGGGAGAGATTGGGAGAGCTTGGAGCATTTGGGAGGAACGCCGGTCTCCGACGAAGAATGAAGAAGAACGACGAAGAAAACCGGTTCCTCGGAGGTCGATGACACGCCACCCTTACTCTTCTCTGTAGAAAGAGAGGAGACACCGCTTCTTCCTCGACGCGCTCCGACGATGCCTACGATCCTCTTCCCCACGTCTTCGTCCACTGCAACGTCATCTACCACCACACCGACGTTCGTCTTCTTTGTCTGAGGTAGAGGATTTTGTATAAATTTTTTCATGTGATTTTTATACCCTCGGCACGGCGTGCTTTATTGTTGGTGATGTTTAGAAACACTAACACAGTGGGTGTGGACTAATGAACAAATCTGAACCCACCGTTGTTTTGTTCTTGATGCGCGGAATCCTTGGCGACGACGAAACGGGACCGAATTGGCGATTGGAGGCCTTCGCAGTGATGTAGGGGTCCGGAGACGACCGCAGGCGCATAATGGAGAAAAATCAGACCACCAAAATGACTCTGATAGCCCGCAGAAATCTCCGGCGGTGCAGGTCACCGGCGCGGTGGAAGCCGCGGCAGCGAGGGGTGGATCCCGCGGCCGCGCGGGATCCATGGGAAACACAGCGCCAAGCGCCGCGTCCGCAGAGCACAAAGGGGGGGCCACGTCCCACCCTGCTCGGATCTCTAGCTGAGCCAGCGCACCCCCTGACCGGGACGGGGTGGGTCGCATGGACCGGGCCGGGCCAGACCAGGACCCGGGTCGGGTCGACCCGGTTCGGGCCGCCCCAGGGGGGTGGGCTAGGTCCGGCCGGGCCCAGACCCCCCACTTCGGACCACTTTTTGTCTTTTGCCTATAACTTGAGCTAAGGACCTTAGATCGATGCACCGTCAGTTGAGTAGGAATCCTTGGATCGATATGTTCATTTTGGTATATTACACTCGAGGTTTCAGCAAAGTTCGGGTATGGTAGGGTTGGTTCAAACTCGTAACCAACCGGGCCCTTGGAGCGGAAACGCTTATATCTTAAGGACCGGACATCCGATTGACATGACGTCAATTGAGTTGGGATCCTTTTGTTGAGATAGTCCTTTTGGATTACTCCTATTGAGGTTTGGATGTAGTTGGAGTATGGTCGAGTTGGTTTTAGCTTAAAAACCAACCGAGCCCCTGGGACCGAAAAGCCAATAACTCTCAGACCGGGCGTCCGATTAACGCACCGTCTGTCGCGTTGGGTTTATTTTGATGAGAAGGAACATTGGGATTCATCAACTCTGGACTTCATGACAGTTGATGTATCGACTCTCTCTTGCTCAAGGAGAGGACCCTCCCGGAATCGAGCATGATGTGTATGGGAACCCTAGAGCTGGCTGGGACTACGACGATGACGACTATACTTGGATCCTCCATGGGTTTGACAGCGACGATGATCGTATTGGGATCCTCTGTGGGTTCGATGGCGATGACTATTGTTCTTGTATCCTACGTGGTTCCGGTAGTATTTGACCTCTGTACTTGTATCCTGAGTGGGTCCAGCAGAGTAGCTGGTTTTGTATCCTATGTAGGTCTGACAGCTTAGTTGGTCTTGTATCCTATGCGGGTCCAATAGCTTAGATGAATCAGTGGATACATATGATCATCTCTATCGCCTTATGAAGTGTATACCTGTGTGAGCTGAGTCTTGTTTCTCAATCATTATCATTTATGTGATTAACTTTCTTTCATGTGTGGATTGGGTTGTACTTTCCTGTGTGGATTGGGTTGTGTTTTCTTGTGTGGACTGGGTTGTGCTTGGGCTCGAGAGTTGGAGACAAACTTTAACTAATGACTTAGGTATATGTATGGTCATATACCTAAGTAGTGTTGTTGATACTTCGTGATTGTATCTTTCCTTTGTGGTTTATCCTTTGTGGATTCTGAGAGACCTTCGGGGTCTCGGGGTCCCTACTGAGTATCGTATACTCACCCCTGCATGGGCTATGCCTGCACTACGTTGTGTTGGATACAGATGATGGACAACACTGATCAAGGTGGAGGCTTGTGGAGCTGGACGATACCCGGAGGAGGACCACTTGGCGGGGCGTACACAGAGCGGACGGCCGGACCCAAGGATCCGAGGAGACTATCTGTACCCACCCTTCTGGTGGGATTTCTAGAGGACGACTCGATGTTGATGTTTTACTTACTGCTGTTGTATTTTCCTTTCAGTTGTACTGTACTCTCAGTTGGGTTTTTATACTGGCCCATTTACTTTCATCACTTACTTTGTACCTAGTTTTACTTAGTGTTTACTTCACTTGTGTACTCTGTTGTGTATGTTTACTTTATAAAGGCAATGCCTTCCCTTTTTTCGGGATTTGTGCCTTTGGTGGTAGTCTCCAGCCCCAGGCCTATGGAAGGCGGGCTTGGGGTAGTCACGACATGGGCCCCGAGGATGGGTCGTGACAAATTGGTATCAAAGAGGAGTCGGTTCTACCACAGAACTCAGAAATATGATCTTTTATTCTCTATGAAGCAATAATTTTTAGAGTAATGAGTGTGGTTATTAGTCCAGGGAGTCCAGTGTTGGTGCGGTGGCTGACGTATCCATACACCAGGACTCTGACCTCTGATTTCCGACTCAGTTCACGAAAACACTGATTGCGTGTGTGTTTCAAAAGTTTTCTTTGTAATTACTTTATGTCATCTCACCAAGTATATGGTTTGACCGTGGCGCACCTATTTCTTTTTAGGATGGCCCCACGAAGGAAGCCAGCCAAGGCTCCTAGTTACATGCAGGATGGCAGCCCACCGAGCGACAAGGCCTCGGAGTAGGGCCCCATTACAGCAGAGGCACCAGTGGTACCACTACCCGACGAGCCACCAATTCTACCCTCCCTAGTGACGGATAGTGCACACCGCCTAAGAGAGTTGCACGAGTTTCAGAGGCAGAGGCCACCCAGGTTCTGTGAAGAGACGGATCCTCAGGCAGCCGAGGATTGTCTTGAGTCTATCGTCAGAGTCTTCAGATTTGAAGGGACACCAGCAGACCTTATGGTGATCCTTACCGCGATTCTACTACACGCAACATCAGGTAGATGGTGGAGCTTGATGCTCCAGGTGCACGACGAGGCATCTCTGCTTTGGACAGACTTCGAGAGTCTCTTCTTCTCGGAGTTTGTTCCCACCACCCTTCGTGCGGTGCGGATTCAAGAGTTACTATATCTGCAGCAGTGCATCATGACAGTAGCTCAGTACTCAGTGAGGTTTACTGACCTCTCATGCTACTCCACGGACATGGTACGGGACCCATTCTTCAGGGCCCAGACCTTTGAGAAGGGACTCAGACACGAGATCAGGGCTTTGATGATCTCCCTCAACATCCCGAAGCAGGTGGGGGTGCTAGAGAGAGCCCTTCTAGTGGAGAGTTTTCTCACTGAGCAGTCACCAGTGGCGAGACCCTCCGCAGGACGACACGTAGCAGAGTCTTCTACAGCCGGTGGTAGACTGTTGACGCAGAGGTATAAGTGGACCAGCCCACCAGATGAGCGATATCAGGATACAGGTTCAGTTTTTCGGGGCACACAAAATAGAGTCGGACATATAAGGAGCAGGCAGTTCTATGAATGCGGCGGGTAGGGTCACATGGCTCGAGACTGCCCGACCCACCCTGCAGATGAGCAGCAGGTGGTAGAGGGACCTCCTAGAAACATTTTTGACCATTGTGGTCCGCCGGGAGTAGGAGGATGTGGCAGAGGTGCTCGCCAACCAGTAGGTGGTGGGTGACGTCTCGAGGCCCTACCACCACCACCACCAGGAGGACCACCCTGACGGCAGGGAACGGCTGGACAGGGGAGAGCTCAGCTTCAGGTAGTTGAGGCCTACGGCCATAGAGCTCTAGGAGCAGACGGGCAGGAGCGGGACTAGCTCCAGGCATGGAGACCTTTGTTCATGATGCTTCTAGCTTTGTTAATGTCATTGTTTGTGGATGATTTGTGTCTTTCTATTTTGAGCTGTAGTAATAAAATACCCTTCTTCTTGTGACGTTTACTTCCTTGTCCTTTTTATGAGGTTGATACTGAGAGGTTCCAGTTAAAACTGTTGACTTGACCCTCACTTTAGAGATTCCTACTGGAGGAGACCTAGTGACCACACACTGCTGCCGACAGTGTGACTCGACCCTTGGAGGTGAGAGTAATGGTTGGATCTCTTGGTAGTAGCATCGAGGCCTTACGATGTCATCCTTGGCATGAAATAGTACTGTTCATGTCAGGATTGACTGTATTAGGCATAGAATGTGTTTCATTCAGAGGATGAAGTCAGATTTCTCTTTCGGCAAAGGAGAAATCTTAGTATCTCTTGTAGGACATAAGAGAAAGAGGGTGTAGTCGAGTTCTTTACAAATGGCTAGTCACACCCATGGTTCGTTGAGTGAGCACTTTACAGTCTACTCTGACCACCAGAGTCTCAGGTACATTTTCTCGTAGAAGGACCTGAACCTGAGACAGCGGCAATGGCTCGAGTTCCTCTACGATTATGACTTTGAGATTGTCTATACTCCTGGGAAGGGGAACGTTGTGGCCGATGCTCTCAACAGGAGATCGGGTATTCAGCTACTTGGAGAGGTGGCAGAGCAGTTATCCACTTTGCAGATATCCTTCGTGGGTAGATATGGGGCAGCCTATCTTCAGTCCCTCACAGTCACTCCTCCACTACTTCATCAGGTCAGAGAGGAACAGATTGGGGGCGTTGACTGTGAGGCACGACGTGCTCAGATATCCTCAGGGCTGGCACCCGATGGATTTTCTGAAGGTGGAGAGCACGTCATCCTCTTCCGGGAACGTACCATGGTACTAGTTGCACTGCAGGATAAGGTGATGTGGGAGTTCCACACTTCCCCTCTAGCAGTACATCTAGGAGTAGCGAAGATGTATCAGGACCTCAGGCGACAGCACTGGTGGCCGGTTATAAAGAAGTATGTGGCAGAGTTCGTTTCTCGGTGCCTCACTTGTCAGCAAGTGAAGGCAGAGCACTAGGTACCTGCCAGTTTGGTACAACCCTTAGAGGTTCCAGAGTGAAAGTGGGACTGGATGTCCATGGATTTCGTGATGGGGCTCCCACGCACATCCAGTGGACACGACACCATCTGGGTAATCATAGACCGACTCACCAAGTCGGCCCACTTTCTACCGATCAGAGAGAAGGGCTCAGTAGAGAGATTGGGATACCTCTACATTCAGAAGATCATATGGCTTCATGGTGTGCCATCTTCTATCATCTCTGATCGAGATGCTCGCTTTACTTTCTAGATTTGGAATGGGTTGCAGGAGGCTTTTGGGATGCGGCTACACCTGAGCACTGTCTTTCACCCTCAGACGGATGGCCAGATGGAGAGGACCATTTAGACACTTGAGGATATGCTTCGTGCATGTGTCCTTGATTTGTTCACAATTGGGAGGATCACCTACCCTTGGTGGAGTTTGCGTACAACAATAGATACCACCCCACCATTAGGATGGAACCATACGAGGCATTGTGCGGTCGACCTTTCAGATCACCTCTATGATGGACTGACCCGGGGGAGTCAGCACTCATAGGACCAGAGATGGATTGGGATATGACGGAGAAGGTGCAGATCATCCAGGAGCGGATGAGGACTGCACAGAGTTGACAGAAGTCCTATGGTGATAGGAGGTGGAGACCACTGGAGTTCGAGGATGGAGACCACGTTTTCCTATGGGTCTCACCTCGACGTGGGTTACGGAGATTTGGTCGGGGTGTCAAGTTATCTCCATGCTTCATCGGGCCTTTCCAGGTCCTTAGCAGGGTAGGCGAGGTGGCATACCGCCTGTTCCTTCCACCTCAACTACACCGGGTGCACGATGTCTTTCACGTATATCAATTGAGGAGATATGTGCATGACCCGAAGCATATCATCGACCACAGGGATCTGGACATCGATGACGAGGTGACTTTTGCAGAGGTCCCGGTGGAGATCGAGGATCAACAAGAGCGGGTCCTACGTTGGTGGTCGATTCCTCTTGTGCACATTCGTTGGCAGTATGGGAACCTCTAGGAAATCACATGGGAGCGGGAGGCTAAGATGCATGCTCAGTACCCTCATTTGTTCCCCTAGTTTAAGTTGTAGCTTTACGGGGACATAAATCCCTGAGGTGGGAGTAATTTAAAGACTCGAAAATTCCAAGGAATTTTTTTTAAAAAAATAATTTGAAATTTTATGAGTCTGTGTCTTCTCACGGCACTTGATTCTGAGGCCTGGTGTACCTGGAATCATGTTTCGAAGTTTAGCTCAGGTACGTTCAATGAACGGATGAGCGGGTTTTTCTAACATTAGAATCGGTGCTCAGAATTAAAATTTGAGGGCACCGATGAACTCTTAGCACTGGTAATTGCTTAAGGGGACACTTACTGTAATTGCAGTTGTAAAAGAGGAGAAGATAATTTTTGGGGTTTTATTTAAGAAGTAAATAAAAATTGTCAGAATAATTTTTATTTCATGAGGAGTTTTTTCCCTCCCATGGGTAGTTAAGGGTGGGGCCCATAGCCACTTAACTACCCAAGTGTGGATATTAGAGAGGTGGGGCCCACACGAGTCCCACCATTTAATTCCCTCTAAATCTCATTAAGAACCCCCATTAATTTCAAAACCCCCCATTTATTTTCCAACGCGTAATTTTGAATAGGGACCTTCCCTCTCCCTTCCCTAATTAAATCGTCAACACATTTTATTAAATCTGAGGATTTAACTCTGGGATTTTCTTGTGTGTGTAATTAAATAATAGGAGGAACCTATTATTTAATTTGGGAAGAGCCTTCATTGTGCGGGAGAGATCGGGAGAGCTTGGAGCCTTTGGGAGGAACTCTAGTCTTCGACGAAGAACGCCGGTTCCTCGAAGGTCGACGACACGCCACCCTTACTCTTCTACGCGGTAAGAGAGGAGACGCCGCTTCCTCCTCAGTGCGCTCCGAGGACACCTACGATCCTCTTCCCCGCAACATCGTCCACCTTAACGCCGTCTACCGCCACTCCGACGATCGTCTTCTTTCTCTATGGTAGGGGATTTTGTATAAATCTCTTCATGTGATTTTTATACCCTCAGAACTGCATGCTTTATTGTTGGTGATGTTTAGAACCACTAACGTGGTGGGTGCGGACTAATGAACAAGTCCGAACCCATCGATGTTTTGTTCTTGATGCACGGAATCCTTGGCGATGACGAAACGGGACCGAATTGGCGATTGGAGGCCTTTGTAGTGATGTACGGGTCCTGAGACGACTGCAGGCGTAGACAGGACCAAAATCGGACCACCGGAATGACTCTGGTGGCCCACGGAAATCTCGGGCGGTGCCGCATCCACGGAGCACAAAGGGGGGGCCGCACCCCCCCCCCCCCTGCTCGGCTCGCTGGCCGAGCCAGCGCACCCTCCGGCTGGGCCGGGCAGCGCCGCGCCCAGCCGGTCCAGACCAGGACCCGCATCGGGTCAACCCAGTTTGGACCGACCCAGGGGGGTTGGGCCGGGCCCAGACCCCCCACTTCAGACCATTTTTGGTCTTTTTCCTATAACATGAGGTAAGAATCTCGGATCGACGCATTGTAAATTGCGTAGGAATCCTTGGATCGAGATGGTCGGTTCGGTATATTATACTCGAGGTTTTAGAAAAGTTTGGGTATGGCTGGGTTGGTTCGAACTCGAAACCAACCGGGCCATTGGACCAGAAATGCTTATATCTTAAGGACCAGACATCTGATTGACATGTTGTCAATTGAGTTGGGATCATTTTGTTGAGATGTTCCTTTTGGCTTACTCCACTTGAGGTTTGGATGTAGCTGGAGTACATTTGGGTTGGTTTTAGCTTAAAAACCAACCGCACCCCTGGGACGGAAAAGCCAATAACTCTTAGACCGGGCGTCTGATTGAGGCACCGTCTGTCGCGTTGGATTTCTTTTGACGAGACAGAACATTGGGATACATCAACTCTAGACTTCATGAAAGTTGATGTATCAACTCTCCCTTTCTCGAGGAGCGGACCCTCCCGGAATCGAGCATGATGTGTACGAGAACCTTAAAGATGGTTGCGACTGTGACGATGACGATTGTACTTGGATCCTCCTTAGGTTCGGCAGTGAATACAACCATACTGGGATCCTCTATGGGATTGATGGAGATGACTACTATTCTTGTATCCTACATGGGTCTGGCAGTATTTGACCTCTTTACTTGTATCCTGAGTGGGTTTGGCAGAGTAGCTGGTCTTGTATACTATGTGGGTCTGACAGCTTAGCTGGTTTTGTATCCTATGTGGGTCTGACAGCTTAGATGAATCAGTGGTTACATATGATCATCTCTATCGCCTTACAAAATGTATACCTATGTGAGCTGAGTCTTGTTTCTCAATCATTATCATTGATGTGATTACCTTTTTTTTCTATGTGGATTGGGTTGTGCTTTCCTGTGTGTACTGGGTTGTGTTTTCAAGTGTGGACTGGGTTGTGCTTGGGCTCAAGAGTTGGAGACGAACTGTAACTGAGGACTTAGGTATATGTATGGGCATATACCTAGTTAGTGTTGTTGATACTTTGTGATTGTATCTTTCATTTGTGTTTTATCCTTCATGGATTATGAGAGACCTTCTGGGGTCTTGGGGTCCCTACTAAGTATTGCATACTCACCCCTGCACGGGCTATGCCCACACTACATTGTGTTGGATGCAGAATATGGACAACACTGATCGAGGTGGAGTCTTGTGGAGCTCGACGGTACCTAGAGGTGGACCACATGGCGGGGCGTACACGGAGCGGACGGCCATACCCGAGGAGCCGAGGAGACTATTTGTACCCACCCTTCAAGTGGGATTTCTGAAGGACGACTCAGTGTCTCTGTTTTAATTACAGTTGTTTTATTTTCCTTTCAGTTTTATTGTACTTTCAATTGGGTTTGTATACTGGCCCATTTACTTTCAGCACTTACTTTGTACCCAGTTTTACTTAGTGTTTACTTCACTTTCATACTCTGTTGTGTATGTTTACTTTATAAAGGCAATGGCTTCCTTTTTCCAGGATTTGCGCCTTTGGTTCTAGTCGCCAGCCCCTGGCCTATAGAAGGAGGGCTTGGGGTAGTCATGGCATGGGCCCCGAGGATGGGTCGTGACAATGATCCATTAGTCTCTTTTGAGGTATATTATTTTGATTCTTGAGACATTGATTTGTGTGGTGTCTAATCTTCTTGAAGTTGAATAATTGTATATTGGAACCATTTTTCATACCCTTGAAATTATAAGCATGGTGTCCTTTCTCTCTATACTTGTATAAAACTCTCATTCATTTTAAGAACGTACGATGTTGTTTCCTTCCACAATTATCACATGTGGGAAAATACTTCTTTCCCTTATTCCCCTTATCCAACTTTTCCCAATTGTCTTATTCTTATCGTGATTCCTTATGAAACCATAATTCTTATATAACTCTTTCTATGTCTTTTTATTTTATGATACTATGTACTCATATGATGAAAACATTTAGGATACTAGTTATCTTTGAAATATTGGTTTAAGACCACAAAAGATATGATCATTCTTACTCTTTGGATGCATTTCTTAGGTTCACATTCCTTCCACTAGGATTCATTTATAAATTATTACATACACTGTATTAGATCGTATAATTATGAAACATAATGTATAATCATAGAAATAGTTAAATACTTAACATAAATTAAAAAAATTATGTGTATATAACACATAATCATAAAATTGGTCATATTTTGGTGTTATTTTATACTTATCCTAAAATTTTATCATAGGCTTATGTTACCTAATCTAAGTTTTCCTAAATCTAGTTTCCAAGGTTGCTACTAAACTTACTATAATACCAACTATAGTGACCTGACCATTGAGTTGGTGCCTTCTACCATTAAATTTTCATAAGATACAAGGAAATTATATCCCAAATAATCTAATATTTTAGTAGTCAAGGTAAACTAGATAAATACATGAGTCTTGTATTATAATTGAATACAAAAATTACAAAATAATTTTTTTTTGAAAAAATTTATTCTATCTAGTATATCCTTGTATATCATTCATTGTAACCTTTATGGAATTATGGGGAAAAGTAACAAAATAAGGGTGAGATCAAATTCTCAATAAGGGTTAAGTATAGCAGAAGATATCATGAATCAATAAGAATAATAAAAATGGAAAGGTAAATAAATGAACACAAATTTCATTTAAATAACTTGATTTCATGAATAGATAATGAATAATCAATATATAAAGGTAAATAATTGAAAACACATGTCATTTAATCAATGAAATGAGAATGAAATGCATCCATAGATTTTTTTCATAGTGAAAATATCATGGGTAATAATGATTGAAATCTGAATACATGCAATACTTAATTATTAGACATCATGTTTCCCAGGAACATGATACCTTTACCTTCAAGGTCTATCCTCAAGATAGTTTAAAACATACTTGGTAAAAACTGATTCGAATTGGAAAAATCTATATCTACTGTCAAGATCTATCCTTAAGAATGTTTAAAACATACTAGTTACAAACACATAGGGTTTATCCAACTAATTTCATCCCATAGGATTACATTAAATAGTCACCAACCCATGTCATACATGTCCAAATCATTCCTCATATATCAAATAATTTATTTAATTTATAAAAAATGTTCCTTATAAAATTTCTATATTGAGTAAAGAATTTGAATTTATCCATACTTCCCCAGATAATAAATTTACTTTCAAATCATACATTGTATGTAAAAATGGTACATGTTTTAGGCAATTAACATATCCATCATACAATAATATGTATATTTATGAGAAATAAAATGTATAATGATAAATGATTACAAGGAAGTGATTGTTTTGAAAACGAAATAAACATTCCTTTGAAAACATTTTTTAAAGAGTAAAAATGCGTTAAAATGCCTTTAATAAATCATTTTTAAGGGTTAAAACATTTTTGAAAACATTTTTATAAAACATGGTTTTAGAAGAAATCATATTCCCGACCAAAGATAGAAATGAAATCAGATTTTATTAAAAAAAATCTAAAACATTTTAACTTCCAAAGTGTAGAAAATGATACTATTACTTAATAAATCAGGAATAAATGGAGGAGAATAAAATGAAAGATTTTATTAAAAAATGTTTATATAATTTCCTTTAATGGAAATTCAATAATAAACAATCTCGATTAAAATGAGATTATGAAGTAAACTCTAACGAAGGTAATAACTTTGAAGTGAGAATAAACCAATGAATTTAGTATGTGTATCAACTGTAAATCCAAATAAAATAGGTTTAAATATAACAATAGATATTAAAAATTCATTACACACATAATATTATAATATTAATGACAATGAGGAAGTAATATAACCAAATGAAAAGGAATTGGGTTATGAAATTATTTACCACATGGTAACTTTTAATTCAAATCCCCTTAAATGAAATAATTAAAATTGAGACTTAAAATACCATTAATAATTAATTATTCTTAATTTTACATGTCAATGGAAATTATATACACCATATAAAAGTAATTTGGCTCATAAAATTATAATATTCCTCAATGAAATGAATTGAGAGGAAATCTATTACCTTACACTTCATTTTGGTTGAACGCTCTTTAACCTCTTATATAATGGTTTTAAGCATGTTATTAACTTATACCATAATCATAACCATATTTATGATATCATATATTATCCTTTTATAACATTTTATTACCCATTCTTTAATATTATTTCTTTATTTTCAGCGTTTTGGGTTATAACTTGCTTTGTTTTTCGAGTGTGTTTTAACTTTTTATTTTTTGTTCCTCTTACATAGATCATGATTTAATCATCTCCAGAATGTAAATAATTATTTAAATATAATATTTATTTATTATGTATTTATTTAGATTAATCCATAAAATTTATTAATAAGAAATGAAATACACCATTCATGGAGACGGTTGTATGTACATAAACATGAACATTGTTTCCATTTTATTGTCATGTTGAAAGAAAGAAAAGTAAATGATATATATATTATCATTAAAATATCATTATTATGTTATATATATCACATATGTTTATTAAAACCATCCTTAATACATTCCATGTATATTGTGAAAAAATCATGTCGCTTCGTAAGGTGGTAGTCTGTCGTACACACGAACGACGTTATCGTATTCCCACAAAATCGAATGCATGAAGGTATGTATTATAAAATAATTATAAAAACATAAATAAATCATATATATCATATATATATATAAGATATACAATATAAATCCATCATTATTCCAAACCTTTAAATGTGGTAATGGAAGAACGAACGACATCAGTTTGCGAGGCAGTAGTCTGCAATACACACGAACGATGATTGTGTATCCCATTTGATGGAAGTGTGTTTGGTTGTAGGTAGTAACATTAAAATAATAACATATAGGTATATTTAAGATAATGAGGATATTATATAATCAATATATAAGAATAATTGAAGGAGTTGGGGAATGAAATAAAATAAAAAATCTTTTAGAAAAACATTACCACTTTTTCGGATATCCATCTTAGGTTCGCACTAAAACCTTCAATGGTTTTCATTTTTTCTAATATAAATATTATATAATTAGGGGATTAAATTTTAGGATTGATTTTTTTAGGTATTTTATGAACGAAATTGGATTTATAGGTGTGAAGAAGTGGGAGATTTGGTGTCCTTTTATAAGTGGGGGAGATGACACACTTGACATTTTTTAAAACAAGTTTGGTGTACCCACATTTTTAGCTAAACTTTGGATTAAATCACACAAAAAAATAGTGAATAAAGGTTTTATGGGTCTATATATGGTCATATAATGGGTTTCAGACAATTTTATAGGTCATTTTCCCATAAGATTAAATTTTAGTCCCATGGTAAACTCATTTTTCACTTAATCGTCGTGATTTATTTTAACTGTTTTCACCAATAATTTTGGTCAAAACTTAAGTAAACCTAATTATAAATATAAATTATTCATGTTAAAAATATATAATATAATTTTTAAAATTAAACTCACATAAGTGGGAGAATTTAATTTAAAATTAATCCCGCATACGTGGTGAGAAAGTGGGTTTTTAAAGTGAAAATATTCAAAAGTTTACTAAGTTTTTATATCTAAATTAAATATTAAAATTATTCCAATAAACTAAATTGGATTTAAATATTTATAATTAAACTAATTATTCTTTAAAATTAATTTTTAATATAATTTAACTTTATAAAAAATTTAAACAAAAATACAATTAAAATTAAAATTTAATATTTTTTCCTATTTATCAAAAAGAAAACTTCGCAGAAAAATAACAGAAATTCACCTTAATGTAATTCTGATATTAAACTTTAAAAAATAATGTTTTTATCAAATAAAATTTATAAAAGTTTCAAAATATAGTTTTAAAACAAGTGCACCATTAAAAGGTGAGAAAATTGCCTTTTAAAAAATAAAGCATTTTATGCATAAAATTGGATTTGTTCTTACATTATGCCTATAAAATATATTGGATGAATACCCAAAACATTTTAATGAATATTTAATATATAAATTTCATTAATATAATTCACTAATAGTAATTAATTTAATTTATTAAGAGTATACACATTCATCGCATAAAATAGTTTTTATAAAAACATTTCCTTTATATTCAACTAGTTTTTAAATTCATTTATAATTAATTGGTTACCAATGAATTCAACCACATATTTTCATAAGGTATATAGTATTATTCATAACCACTAATTTAAAAACTATAAGATAATTTTAGTTTTAAATAATAATATTAATAGTATTCGGTAAAACTTGGTATTGCGTGGAACCCAAGCCATTGAAAAACGTTGTTATTGTGTGTAACACAAGCTAAAATCAGTGTTGTGTTCATTGAAAGTTATAATTAGAATTAATTTTATTTTAAAAGAAAAATATTTTAAAGTCTATGGGTGTTACAGAAAACCAATAGAAAAAAAATAACATTACAAGGTTTATCTAAATAAACCCAAAATCAATCTCATGTCATAATGACAAATTTCTGACCACTCATGGTAACTCGAGGATAGGAATAGAAGTGAACTGGCCAAGAACCCTTCGAAACATACCACCTAATTCTTTATGGTTATAACTCTAGTCTACCAACCAACCTCAAAAACAACCTCCTTTGATACCATTTTTTAATGGACCAACCAGGGTCGACCTGATGCATTACCCAAGTTTTCCCACTACAAGGCCTGAAGCATGTTCCAGATAACCATAAGTTGGAGACAAGCACATGGGTATCAACTTACAAATCATGGGAACAATTTCAACCTAAAAACAAAATAAAATGTGTACCATTTATAACAATATATAGATAAACAAACAAATTACATCATGGAATAAGAAAGTAAACAACCATGAGACATATCAAAAGAATCTAGATGGCTAGTCTAGAAAGCAAAACAGATCTAAGATGAAAACCAAGCCTCCATGTGACCTTTTGTCACCACTATACCAAACCACCATGAAGCAACATGAACCAATAAAAGTCATCAAGATAAATGACACATTTCCATTTCCATGTATCCTATAAAACCAAGTATACATACGCCCAAATACATATATAGGGTGTGAAGAAAATTCCCAGTAGAATACCTCCATAAATCTATACAATGTTTGTCACCATGAAACCATTAATTCTATTTTTAAAACAAATGATGTTTCATAAAAAATTAATTTGAAAACATTTATGAAAAAACATCATTGGGTTTCCTTTAAAATAATTCATAATAAATTTCACAACCTTAAATTTTATAAATTAAATGCCATTTTGACTAAATAAATACCTTATTAAGTAATGTAATTATATAAAACACATGCACTAATTTAGTTATTTTGTACCATTATAAAATATAGTTATTCAAATTTAAAATTACATTAAGTATCTTAACCATTGATAATATGGTCATTGTACAATGACCATTAAGAGTAGTATATATTAAGGGTTATGATAAAGCCTAATTGACACATATAGAAGAAGTGATGGCATCGACCAATAGGATTGTGCCCTATGAATCCAAATTATCAAAGCTTCTAACAGATATGGAATCACTGAGATTTTACCTTGACTAATACCATGCTAAAATTGAACAATTTAAACACAAACGAAAATATTTATGGGATAAGTTTAAGCTTATCGAGATCACAAATCAAACCATGTTCACCAAACCACCCTAAGAAATCACCATCATCACACACCTTACCCTTAGGGTGTGCATTGGTGTAATAAGGTTATATGTATCTAGACCCTAGTTGTATGGATTTTTTTGTTTTCTTTGTAATAATATAATGATTATGTTTATCCATTTTCATTATTACCTTATATATAAAATTATATATGAGTTGATGAAGATTAGATTTTGATATAGAGAAACCAAAATTGTATTTTTTACAAAATATTTGGTTGTCAAACTCTTTTTTATAAATTAAATAAGTTTGAAATAAATATTTATTTCATATAATATAATTATTAAATAATATTTATGTAGATATAAATTTTAATATAATTTAATGAAGTCCAAAGTAACTTTTATAAGGGTCATAAAATTGTTATTTTTATAAAATTAAGTATTTTCCAACAAATAAGGATTTTTATTTAGAAGTATAAATTATCATATTTAGAGATTTATTTCGATAAAATAAACATTAATTTTGGAATCAACATGTTGAAATTATCTAATGGTGAATTTTTCATAATTTTTTGAAATAGCTAAATTTTTAGGTAAAAATAAATATGGTATAAATGTACAGTCTATATTATGAAATTATAATGGAAAAAAAGTGATGTAATAAATTTTATAAATGTAATACACAACCAGATATATATTTTCCCTTTAAAATAATTTTTTTCAAGTTTTTTTTAAATTTTATAAACCTTTTATGAATCTTGCAAAACCTATATTATATTTTAAGGTTTTAAAATCAATTCTTTATGAACATGACTCACTTACACATCATCAATGATATTATATTAATATGTTCAGTTTTTCCTTATAAAATATTTAAAACCACTACTAATTTTCAGAAACCATGGGAAAACTCATGGTAGTGTTTTTGGTTTTGATTATTTTATCATATAGAGTACAAAACCTACGTTTAGAAATTAATAAATAATTCTCATCTCTTTTGTTATAAATACTCACCCAACCTCCCACTCCTCTTCAATCAAAAATCATTGAGAAAAAAATTTCTATAATTTTAACTCTATAAATACCTCCCAATGTGTTCTCAAGATCTTAATAATCTCATCCCAAGGTTTTAGAAGTGTCGTCTCAAGGTAAGGGATTCTCTCCTCCACTTTATTCAACTTCTTTCTTCGAGTCATACCATTTTATTTCTAAATGTTCATATTGAAATATGTTTTTACATATCCCTTTACTTTTATTATGATTCTCAATTAATTATAGACCACCTTTCACTCTCATTAAAACCTTCTATAAACCTTTATGTACACCCTTTATACTTCCAAAATTATCCTGTTATTTTCCATGACAAACATTTGTGTTGTGTATACCAATCCTCATTTCCACTCAAGGTTATTCACATAGATGTTCCTATAATTTGGTGATTAGGGACTATCATTTATGTAACTCACACTCCTTAATCATGGGATCAAATGTGATGAAATATGTCATTATGTTGTATGATCTATGTGGCACACAAATGCATGTACATGATATGAATCTGATGGTGGGGATCAGAATTATATATTCATCCAATGCATTGAGTAAAGTTTTTTATCTCATGAGAAACCATGTATGGTGTATGTTAGGCTATATTAAGCACAATATATTATGATTTATAGGTGGTTAACCTTGACTTATTCTTACTATATCATTTTTATGTTTTTGGTACATTCCTATATTGCCTTGATGTTATTATCTTATATATTGATTAGATGTTAAAGTTTATGATTCTAACCACTTGTACGTCACCATGATATGACTATTGACTAAAATGTATTACTTTCTTCATGTAATTATTTTATGATTCTTTTTCTGGGATTTATAGTTCACCCCTTTCCTATGTACATCCTCAAGTTATCACATGATGTATTAGAAGATCGATGGAATATAAAGGCACGTTTTGAAGTTTTAAAATAATTTTTTTTACACATATATAAAGTTATTATTCTATTTATATAATTACCCATAGAAACAATACCTCATGGACTTTTGGTATAGAATTAAGTGTGTTATTATGTAAAAAATAATGAAATAAATTGTATAGAAAAATGGATTTCCATAATCAAAGCCACAATAACATGGAAATAAACATGAATGATAACATAGAGGGAAATAGTCAAAACATCCATTTCTCAAAATATAAACATGTGATTCATCAAAGAATTAACATTCCATCAAGAAAAAACCAAGTACAAAGGGGATATATCCAATGTAAATACGAAACTAAGGCACAAAAGCAACACTAACCAGCATAATGTGAATCCTAATGATGTCAAGCCCTACTATAGTCTATCGGTATCACAATCATAACCCATAGTGGTCCCACACACACTAATATTTTTATATGTCTATAACCAGATGCACCTAAGGTTCACAATTGTTAGGATTTCTCAAAATATATAATTAGATCATGATCAAAATTTTATAAAACATTTCCAAAATAAAAACATTGTTTCTCTTATTCTTAAAGCCCCATTTTAGAATCAAAACTATCTTTGAGGAAATTCATTGAATACATGATGAGTATAAAAGATTTTTTAAAGAAAAACCCATTTAAAATCCATTTTTCATTCCAAAAAATATGAATTTATAAAAAATATCTCTATAAATATCAAATCAACCAATTTCATAAGTCAAACCAAAGGAAAACATAATAACGATAATGTGTTTCACTAGAAAGAACCCTAGTATATATAAAACTACCTTTCCAATGAAGGAAACCTATTCTCCTTAAAAAAGGTGATTGGAAATGAAGAAAATGATATCCCCACAATCTTAGATCAACAAGAATAATCATGAAGGAAGATATCACCCTAATCCACTTCTTGGTGAAGGAGGGGCATCCAAAACCCTTATTGGAATTGACTGGATCAGGAACCCTAGAAAGAGGAGGAGGGAGAATAACTTAAAAGAGTGTAAATTGAGTTTAAAACACATTAAACATCGCCTCTTTACATTGAGAGGTGTAATGTACCCCATAAGATCAGTGTTTGAATCATCCATTTCAAAATTTGAAATAAATGTCACCATAAACTAGTGTTTCCCACCATGACATGGTGGCCTCGATCACACCAATGTTAGGTGACCTGACACGGTGACCTACTATAATGTTGTGTAAACACCATGTTGGTTTTGAACCCACTATGCCCACCACCATGGTGTGGTGGTGGACACTTTAGACATATCCCATAGTAAGACTCCTAGTGTCCCAAACCCAAGACCACACCTATCCATGAGAGTTTTGGCCCTACCTATTTCACACAGGAAGTTCACAGGCTTAACATAGCTTGGGCCACAACATGGGCTAGCGCATGTTGCACAGAGAATTGTAAAAATACATTTTTAATCCACCATGGACCTCTAAAACTTATTGAACTTGAATTTAAACAAAATAGAGGAAAAACATGATCAAAATAAAACATTCTTGTAACCTAGAGTGTGCCACAACCTCTCTCCCCATAGACGAACCTATTGGAAGTGACGCTAATCTCCATTATATATCTGATGGTGTGGATACCCATGCATCACTAGATGAAGTTTTTATCCACTACCCCTTGATAAAAATGAAAATGAAAATTGTAATTGACATGAGTGATGATTAAGGCATCAATGTGAGGTTAAAGATAGAGTTGATGCATCTAGACCAATTTATTGGTTCTGATTCCCTTTGTGAAGTTTCTACCCACATTCTAGTAATTAATGATACTGTATGCATATCACTAGTCATGGTATCTGCTCACACACCATCAGTGAAATATTCTATAAGTATTCTACTAACTCCTTCGAATCTATCATGACTCGCATCAGGGATCTAGCATACTATTGTCCATATTCGGCTCCCCGGAATTAATGTGGACTCAAAACCAAAATCAGAAGAAAAAAATCACCTAAATGATAGTAATATTGAATATAATATCCAAATTATCCTAGAAATTATAAAACAAGAATATTTAAATTATTTTATTTTGTTTTATGAAAAACGATCTTGGACTTTAATCTCCACATTCATTAGAACCAACCCATCCCAGCGAAACATTTGAAACAATCATCGCAAAATGAGCATCAGTGGTTCTTTTTCTACACACTAGAGGAAATTCCTTAAAGATTTCCTCCCCTAAATAGCATGAATCACCACAACATTTCTTTCTACCCAGATAAAAATCATTATCCAACAGAACTCAAGGGTGATTCCTTTCCATGTGGTGCAGTTTGATGCAACTCTAAATCAAGGCCCCTCTAGCATATCACCCAGTTCTATCATTGCCTTTTATATATTTCTATAATTTTTTTTAGTTTATTTTCTTCTATCTAACATAGGGATATTTTACAAGAGAGTTAGTTTTTTATTTTTTTTTTAGAATTTAGCTCTATAAATTGGATGTTTAGTGTTTATTGTAAGAATATTTTGTTGGAGTTAGTGCCCTAACACCATATTGTTTAGTAATTGATTACATGTTTTCATTTTTAATAAAGTTTTATTATCACATCATTATTTTTCTTATGCATAACATTTTCATGTGATAATTTACTAATAAAAAATTTCATGATGAAAGGTTATAGAAGTTCCCCTCTATAATGAGAACCAGAGGTGTCATGACATTATTCTTGAACCTTGTTCTATGGATATATGATATTGTCTAAATAGAAATAGATGATACATCCTATTAGGGGTATGAGGTGTATAAGACATTGAGGAACCTTCTCATGGTGTTCTCTCATCGTAATCTCCAAGATGGGAGGTTATGATAACAGTCTCGTTAAAAGGAAATCCACATTTCAATGTGTTGTTGGTTGTTCCAATATACAGACATGTATATTGATCCTTAGACTTTAATATTATCATTAATTAATATCATTACATTCTCACTTTTATGTATTAATGAAAACTATAATGACATATTCTCATGGAAAGGTAGGATATATTGGGTGTTTCATGAGTGATATTTTATTAATGGATAATGCAAGAAATTATTTATCCCTTTTCTCCCTTGATGGAATTTGATATATCAGGCACGTTATGGGAATGGAATTTCCTTCATAAATCCATGGTCATGGTTTTTAGGGATTGAGTTAATTTTTGGAAATTAAAATAAAGATAAATTGAGTATATAGGTTGATGGCACCAGTATTCAATCTACTGGATTAGAGATACCACGATGAAGAGGTTATATTGCCTGATAAGCATTTATAAAAGGTTAAATATTGTCGCGACATTAAATTATTTCTATATTGAAAATTGTCATGTTGATAGATTCTATCCTTATACATTAGGAGATTATGCTTATTTCCACTCATAAATAATCCTATAGGTCCACACACTAAGTGTAGTTGAAATATCAATTAAATTCAAGTGATGAGTTAAATGAGTTAGAAAAAATAATTTTTATTTTGTTTAATTGATCATCATAATTTTAACACAGTTTATTTGAAATAATAAGTGAGTGAAATAATAATTATAAATATTAATTTTAATGTTTATAAAATATAATATTTATTATATTTATCGTATAATAATGCAGTGAAATTTATTTATTAAATACTCATTATTTGAGGATCAGTAAATATCAATGAGGGAAAGAGAACCAAGCTTAATGGCCTGATTAGAAATGGTATAAATGAAATTTATTTCTACACATAATATTTTTTTCATTTCAAATGATTAATAATAATATTATTATTATAAATGCACATGGGTTTAACTACAAATATTAAAGATGGTTAGAGGATTGTGTGTGAATTTTTTTAAAGTTGGGGTCGAAGCCATATATTTATTATTAAAGAAAAGACCTCTTTCTATTTGGGTTGAGGGAGACCCATTACATATCCTGAAGGCCCAAGTCCAAATGGCCCATGAACAAGGCCTCAAAGACCTTTTTTGGCCCAAATAGACCTTGTGTGTGATTTTTTGACCGTAAACCTATCAAAATAAATATATAATTATATCAATTTCAAAAAAATGGAGTGCAAAATGGATTGAGAGAGACTCTATAAATCCCTAAAGAGATATTTAGAGTTCACTCTTTATTCCTTATATCTAAATTAATCAAGAGAACACTGAGATTTATTCCTCCTTTGAGGAGAATTTAGATGCGATCAACCACGAACAACGCAAGCGATCGGGGTCAGTAATTCTAGCACCCATTGATTATATAGAGATGTTCATAGATTATGGTGCACATGTGGATCACCACTAGATATATTCTTCACTTGGATCCTACAACTCAATGATAGTATAATGAGATCTAGTCCACCAGATCATAAATGAGAGTAGAATTACAAGTTGAGGTAATTCTATATCTTCTCAGAAATTAATTATAAATTACATGTGAAAATCCTCCTCTTCTAGCTCTGGTTCTTTACTCTAATCAAGTAACCTACATTTTTGTTGGACATAACATTTTAATCATGTGAATCTAAAATTACATATAAATTAAGACTAAAATATGAGTTTTTCATACCATCAAAGGACACTTACACTACTCTTGGAACCTACAAGGGGTATTAGAGGGGTCACATTGTTAATTTATAATTATTTATTATTTTTTGATTGGTTCCATGTGTTTGATTTTTTATTTTACTTGTATTGATTCATTTTAATATCTGAACATTGTTGTATCTTCCCTTTCTTTGTTCTCGATAACATAAATAGTAATTGTTTAATGATTAAAAACAAATAATCATTCGATTCATACCATCTATAGGTGTAAAAGGCTCTGCTTGTGCAACACCAGAGTATATGAAATAACTTTCCTATATACACACCGTGAAATTTTTTTTCATGTCAGGATATCACAATAAAGTGGGATATATCTGAGGTAATCAAATCTAAGATCCAAAAAATGGATTGGTATGTAGATCCAAATTGACTAGAACACATCTTGAAAAACTACACATCATGAAACCATTATAAATGATGTGTAGTATCTACTTTATTATGGAAGAGAACATAGGTGTCTTAGTATGAAATGTATTTTTTTTATAAAATCAAGCAAAAAGGCTAAATATTAAGAGAAAAGTAGATTTACATCAGTCGAAAATAAGGATGTTTACATTTATCGTGTTGAAGTATGATCATCACCTCACATGGTATTTCCTAGTAGTGCTTGCAGTTCCCTTCATAGGACCCTTTGTTAGCAAGCAGTCAGAAAGTTGATTCACCTCACGATAGATGTGTGTGATGATGAAGTTCATTGAAGCTATAATGCTCAAACAGTTATTCCATTTGCTTGTGAGCTTCCAGGCAAGATGTATTTCTCCCATCCAAACTGCTTGCATGATTGCAGTTGAATCACTTTCAAACCAGACTAAGTTATAGTTTCTTTGTCATGAAATTTAAACCACCTTAATAAGGACCATAATCTCTGCCTCAAGATCTGTGGTATATCCGCATGTACCATGGTCCCCCTCAAGAAAGTCAGCATTATTATCTCGGAAGACAATTCTGTAACCAGAAGGTCCTGGATTTCCCTTTGAAGAGCCATCCGTGTTGCATTTAACCCAACCTATGAATGGAGGAAACCAGAAAACTTCCATGGTTTCTAAGGGTTTTGGAAAGTTACCAGCAATTTTGAGCCTTCTCAAGACTGCAAGATCATGAACCAAGTTGTTGCAGCATTCTTCATGCAGATCATTGGCTTTGTGAACAGTGAACAATATAGAATATATAGCAGTATTTCAGTTGGGGACAGATTCATCATGTATACTTTTATTTATGCATGTCCAGATGGTATGAATTACCTATTCATAGGAAACTAGGAATAGAATTCTTACCTACTTAGAGAGATGCACAGTAGCCATGTCCAGTAGAAAATTAGGAATGTCAGTTGTATTTGGAGGATTCACATCAAAAGTTCAAATACATATATCCATAGTGCAGTAGATGTGTTGTAGGAGAGGAAAAGATGGTTCGCATCTTCTCAGTGCTGGTGGCATAAATTACATTTGGAACACAGGTTGATTCCAACTCCCTGCAGGTTCTCATCCACCAGTAGTTTGTTAAGATAAAGGCGCCACAGTAAGGTAAAGCGGGAAGGCATCAAACATTTTTTATTGTAAGTTTCAATCACATTGATATTCCCATGAATAAGGTGATTGTAATAGCCTTTAGAATCAAGGATCCCGTTTGTACTAGGTTCCCATAGAAGCAAGTCATTTCCCTCTAGGAAGTCATAGTTTTCAACCATGTTAGCAATATTGGAAGGAAGATCCTCAATGTTCTCAAGCTAATTTTTAATGGAGGAATCAAAATCAGTGTCATTATTAGTTATTCCAACACTATAAATAAGAGGAGAGTATGTTCAGCTATGTTTCTAGAATTTAATAGAGGATTGAGCACTCACTATCCAATGGGACTGAGAGTCAATATTCTGAAATATATTTTTCAGCCTAGGCCAGATTGAGGATTGAACATAGGACATGTTCCCATTAATAAGTCTTTTAAGGAGCTTGGATATGAGGAATTCCAGGGGCTACGACTTGTCATTAATAATCCTTCATATGAACTGTGCTTGAAAGGAACGATTAAAGAGTTCAAGGTTCTTGAGTCCAATCCCTCCCTTAGCATAAGGTTTATAGCAACTCTTCCAAGGAGAAGTAATCACCTTTCATTCTAGCATACTACCACTCCATAGAAAATTCCTCATCAAGGAGTTTAAGATTTTTATAACTGAGGCGGTCCAAGAGTAAACCATGAAAGAGTAGACCAGTTTTGATGTGGCAACATTTTTAACTAAGCAAAGCCTACCCGACATAGGGAGATATTTTCCTTTCCAGGATGAGAGAGTCCTTCTAACTTGTCTCACAATTTCTACAAAGTGAGAAGGTTGAGGTTTACCAAAGAACATGGGGACTCTGAGGTAGGTGAAGTGGAGTGACCCCTCACGTATTCCTAGATCATTTATCATGTAGGATTTCCTTGAGGCAGAGATATCTTTTCCAAAATAAATAAATGACTTGCTCTAATTAACCACCTGTCTTGAGACTTTCTCGTAATAGAGTAAAGACTTCTTGAGGTTTTGTATGTTTTTTCTATCACCTTGAGTGGAGATAATGATATCATCTGCAAAGAGAAGGTGAGAGGGGGCAGAGGTACCTCTTGCTGCTCTAATTGTCTTAAGTTCACCAGAAATTGTCATGTGAAGGAGAATTCTGCTAAGGCAGTCTTCAACAATGGAAAAGATAGTGGCAAAGAGAGGGTCACCCTGCCTCACTCCACCTGAGCATTTTAAGTAACCCTCCGGGGATCCATTAATGAGAATGGATATGTTTTTAGAGCTGATAAGAGCCTTGATCCATTGAATAAACCTTTCATTAAAACCAAACTCGTATAAAATGCAACCAATAAAATTCCAATCAATTGTATCAAAAGCCTTTCTGATGTCTAATTTGAGTGCAATATTTCCCCCTCTGGTTTACCTCTATAATAGGTTTACACATTCAGAATTATTGAGAAGGAAATCCTGATTTTTCCTCCCTTTTACATAACTAAACTGATTCGGGGATATGATTTTCCCAGTGACATGAGTAAGGAGATTTGCAAGAATTTTGGTGATGATCTTGTAGATAGTGTTAACAAGAGAAACTAGTCTAAATTGAGTAATATCACATGCATTTTCCACCTTTTGGATTAAGACAATGAACTAAGTGTTGAAACTTTTAGGGAGGAACATTCATAAGAGAAATTCTTAACCAGTTTACAAACATCTAAGTTAATGATGTCCCAATATACTTGAAATAAATGATTAGTGAAACCATCTAGTCTCATATAACTCCCTTTATTTAGCCCAAAAATTTCATCTTTGATTTCAGTGTCCATGGGGTAGCTGTAAGAAAGAGATTATCATTTTCAGTGACAAGCTTGGGAATGATGTCATTCCTAATATCCTCATTTCATCAAGTAAAATTAAAGAGGCTAGTGTAGTAGGAAACAATATAGTTAGAGATACTTTTACTATCATCCAAGATTGAATCACCATCCTTTATTAAATAAAGGGGCCTTTGAAATTTTTTAACTCTCTGCAGGGCATTGAAATATTTAGTATTTCGATCCCCATCTTTGAGCCACCTGACATTAAGAAGCTCCCTTTGAATGTTGTCTCGAAGTCTTAGAAGATCATTAAGTTTACCTGACATGCTGACTTCATAATCTTTATCACAAGAGAAATTGTTGTTAGTGTTGTCTTCTTGAAATTCATGGAGAGAGCTTTCTAGCGCATCAATTTGTTGGTCCAAGAGGCTGAATTTATGTTTTCTCCACTTCTTCATAATGACCTTGAGAGATTTCATCTTGTATATAAAAGTAAGAGGGATACCATTCCAATCTGACATTTTCTAGTTATCATTCACCAGTTGGAAGCACTTAGGAAGAGTGGTCCAAGCATTATTAAACTGAAAAGGGATAGGAATCTTGTCACCTTTGGCAGTGAAGGTGGTAAGAATTGGATGGTGGTCCGAGTTATGTCTCACAAGAGTAACACATGATATGGTTTTACAAATTCTAAGAAGATAGTCATTTCCAAAGGCACGATCAATTCTGCTCACTCAGATCCCAGTTAAATGCCTCATGTACCAAGTATATTTTGCACCAATCAGGTTAATATCAATAAGGTATGAAACCTCAATGCAGGTTCTGAGATCACCAATTGAAGTAACATTGGAAGCATGTCCAATATTCTCATCTTCATGTAATATGGAATTAAAGTCTTCCATGACTACCTAGGGACCTGAGATGGAGCCGGATAAGTCTTTGATATGCTTCCAAAGAGATCTTCTTATGATATAACAGTTAGAGGAATAAACCATAGAATAGAAGGATATCTAACTGGCATTGAGGAAGCTATAGGTAATCACTTGTTCATCCACTCGAAAAATATCAGGATTTAAAACTCTCTGATGAACAAGAAAACAAATCATGTCAAGACACGAGGCATCTTGAACAGAACAAAGAAAAGAATAACCATTTCGGGCAAGAGGGGAACCATAATTAAATCTATTAGATTTAGGCTCAGAGATGACTATGAATTCAGGCTTATGTTTACCCACAAGAAGCCTGAGGGAACTTAAAGTGCTAGGGTTGTCCATTCCCTGGTAGTTTTAGTAGAGGATTTTCATCATTAATTCTGGATGGGGACATTACCCCCTTTCTGTTTTCACTCAGCCTCTTTTTTTTATGATATCTCCTTAGTTATCTTTTATGTAATAGGTTTGTTTTTTCCAATCTTGGTGTATTCTCTATGATTATTTGTTCCATGGGTATAGATACTGACTTGGTAGGGGATGACTTTTTAATTTCAATATATATGCAATAAGAATGAGTGGGCTCAGACTCCTGCATTGGGAAATATCTTAAAGTGTCATCGACCTTAGAACTATCATCCAGAGCAACGGTCTTCAGCAAGTTTTCTGTTATAAGATCTAAAGTAAGTGATTCTTATTTCATGATAAGAGCTAATGAAAAATATCAGCTGATAACTCCTGATGAATTCCAGATTCTTAACCATTGTTTGTCATAAAATCAACCCCAACATCTGTTTGAGTGGTAGATCTACCCTGTTTTTCATCCTCTTCAACTAACTCACCCTAGGACATACTCGTAATAGCCTTGTTTTCCCAAGTGACCTCTTTTAAGCTTTTCCTGGAGTCTTTTCTCACATATTTCATGGTATTTACATTTTTCCCTCAGGATGTATCCTTAACTAGGATACTCTTGGAGACTGGTTTAGAAACTTTTTTCACAATTCTACACTTGTCAATGGCATGCCCAACCATTCTGCAGTGCTCACAATATTTGGGTTAGTTCTCAAATTCAAAACTTACCTAGATAAGTTGATCATTGACATCAAGTGACACCATTTCTGGAGGTGATAGTTCCATTACAATCATGATAAGGAATCTATAATATAGGTCGAGGTCACCATTAATCGTGTGCTGATCAATCCTCATAGGATACCCAATTTCTGTGGCAAGATCATTAATAATTTTAGGATGCAAGTAGATCCAAGGGAGTTCGTGAATCATTTCCCAAACCTGAGCAATAGAATGTTTTTGTGTAAAAGTATTGAAGTTCGGATCCCATTCTAAGAGATGAAGTATCCCTAGTTTCAAATTAAGAGTTCCCAAATGCCATATTGCATTTAGGTCTTCCTGACTACACAAGATAATGTGAAAGTATCCTTTACCTATTGGGATAATCCGATAACCCGAGAGGTTTCAGCAATGTGAAATGGTGTCCTTTAGGTTCGCATAGGACCAAGTTTTTTCCCCTCGTTCATATGAAATTTGACCCATCACTGAGAATTTGAAGGATTCCATCTGTTATTTAATCGCCTTTGGATCAGCCACTGCTGTAATAGATCCTTCACCCGAACGCTTGATGATAGGAGGTTTTTACTGATTCCCATTCAATGAAGAATCTCCTGCAAGTGATTCCGAAAAAGACATCACTTTTCTTGAAGGACAGGAGATGACTAACCTATTGGTAGGGTCATATTGACGAGGCAGGAATGATAGTTCCCAATCAGGGTTAAACGAATCCATGTAGCTTCAAAGACGAATTCAAAAAAGGTCGTTATCCAGTTGAGAGCATCGAGCAGCAAAGGAATCCCTCTCCATTTGGTTTTTATATTTCCATGGGTATTGCATCAATGTATTAGATACACTACATGTGGATGAATGATCCATGAAATTCCAAGGTCACATGCCATGTAAGTTGGACTACATGTTGTGTACCTCAAACTCATCCATGATAGGAAACACAACCAAACCCAAGGCATGAGTTATAGACACAGATATAAGACAATACACATTGTGTACAATAGTACATGTTTTATAGTATACCATATATAGGTTACTAGTTTTTCATAGAAAAAAATTAAATATATAATTAAACCTGTTTATATATGTTTGGTGTGTCATTTATTTGATAGTTCACACCATGGATTAGGATTTATAATTATACATATTAAATTTATTTTCATGTTAAAATTTGGATAAGCACAGACTTTTGCCTCCAAATTACACTTGTGTACTTTATTAATTTTAAATGAAATTAACTTTGTTTAAAATTGTAGATGATGGTGAGTTAAAGATGCTTGGATGGAATTAAGATAAATTGAATAAATTGGATTAATTCATTGAACATTATCTTAATTAAATAATGATTCAAAGTAATTGATAACATGATTGAAAATGTATGTTCATTACAAGTTGGGTGGATGATCATGAGATTAGACCAGCCCTTTTATTTCATTGGTTTATTTTAATTTATTTGGATTAAAATAAAATGATGGTATATGTATCATCCCCTTACCATTATTATTCAAGGGTATGGGTGCCCATGGTTTCTTTTATATAAATTCTATTTATCCAATATATTGAATATACTCACTTGGGTGTGAGAAAATATTATATAAGGATGGGTATTCCATTTAAGAGGAGGTGAACCCAATCAAGTAAATACATAGGAATAAAGATGGAATGATACAATAGGAACCAAGTAACAATTTAATGTGTGTTTTCCCCTAGATTCTATGGTTAGTTTATCACCCACTAGATAAACTAACCATTCAATAATATCATGATCATTCCACTTATATGTTATTTTTTTAGATTAAAGGTTAATTTTTATGTTTTTGAATGTTGTGAAATCACCTAATAAATGAATTATCAAGCATGAAATATAGAATAAAATATAACTGGATTATGCGTAAATGTTTTATCGGACATGGTTAATCACTTAAGTAAAATCCAATTAATATTAACTAGGAATGTGAAATGATATAATGGGATTTTAGGCATAAAGACAAAAAATCCATCAAACTAACATATTAAGTCAGCATAGCCTTCCACTATTTAAGTAATAAATGACCTCATAGTTCAAAGTGATTGACCAACCCAAGTTAGGGTTCTTTCAATTATCATGGAACTTTTAAGTTGATTTTTTGGGTTGACTTGACTTATTTCACATAAAGGGTTGACTTCCAAAGAATAACTTTATGTAACTAAGAAGAAAAGGTTAAGGAAATATTTAAATGGGATTTTAGGATTAGGGAGTCCACTCAATAGATCAAGGAACTACGAGTTAATGTAGTTGATAAACTATGCCAAACTAAAACCCTTCAAACAGATTATCAGGCCTAAGTATGAGTTATGATAATGGGAATATAGATCATTTATGTTATAATATCTAAGAAAAAAGATATTTTAAAATTGATAGTGAGGGATATTTTGTTTCAAAAAATAGTGGGAGATTAAGGGATTTTAATTAAATTTAAATTTGTTAATATAATTTTTGTAATCCATACAAGTAATAATTATCTTCTCTTAATTTGTGGAAATGAAAAATAAAACTACTGCAAAAATATCACAATGATCCATACTTGATAAGGATAACCTTATCATAAACGTGAATTTTCAGGAATGGTATAGGGACTTGTGTGTTATATTATATCATGAACGGAAGTTGAATGTGTTAAAAAATCCACTTTCAGAGTTCATTTCTAAAGAGGCTTGTGAGGAAGAAGTGTATCTATATTTGAGTAATGTGAATGATGAAATGAATGTTCAATGATTTATCTTATCCTCCATTTCTAATGAGATTATAAACAAATATGAGGATGTGGATGTGTATAGAATTGTTTCTCACCTTAAATATCCTTATTGAGAGAACATGAGATCAACAAGATGAGATCTCCAATGCACTATTCATGTGAAAGATTAGAGAATCAGTGTTAACTGGGGCACATGTAGTCAAGATTATTGGTTACATTGAGCACTTATACATCTTGGTTTTTATGATCCCTGATGAGTTGTGCACAGATCACATTATTTCTTTACTATCAAAAAAAATTTCCAGTTTTATTTTGAATTATAATATGAGTAATAGTGAGAAGACACTTTCGAAAAAATTTACACTTATCCACCATGTTAATAAAGACATGATTTTTTTCTTTATGGTAAATAAGAAGATAAAGAACAAGGAAAATGTGTTGAAGACTCATTTCAAGTCTAAGGCTCTAGAGAACCATCCTTTTAAGAATAATAATATCTAGAGGTAAGGAACAAGATGCGGTATGTTTTTCATGTGGCAAGTAGAATCATTGAAAGAGTAATTTCACCCAGCCAAAGAATAAAGAGGAAGCTTCATGTGCATTCTTTATTGAGTGTAATCTTTCCATATATACAATTTGGGTATTAGATATTACCTTTAGTGCTCACATTTATATCCAAATACAATAACCAAGTATTTTTCAGAATATTTTCAAAGATTAGGTGGATATACAGGCTAATAATGGAGTGAGGCTCGTTTCTCTAGTAATTATAGACTACCATATCACATATCCAATAAGATTGATTTTGTTTTTAAAGAATTTTTATTATGTGTATAGTGTTATCAATAACATTATTTTTGTTTCTTGTTTAGAAATTGATGGATTTATTTTCATCTTTAGAAATAAGGGTTTCTACTTTTATAAAGATAGAATATGTTATGCTATGAAAAAATTGAATAATAGTCTTTATGTATTAAATTATTAAAAACAAATATTGGAAATAGATAATTAAACAAACACATGTGACTCATATAACACTCAAATGTGTCCTCACCATCTTAGTCATGTAAATGAGAAGCATTTGAAAAAGATATATCAAGATGGTTACTTATAATTTTTTGAGATTAAGTCACTTAAAATATTTCATGATTGTTTACAAGGTAAGATTACCAAATCGCCATTCAGTAGTCAAGGTGAAAGGGCCACATAGATTCTGGATTTGGTACACACTGATGTGTGTGGACCTTTTCAAGTAAATTTCGGAGGTGGATTCCCATAATTTATTAGTTTATCAATAACTTGAGCATGTATAGTTTTATATACTTAATGGGGTATATGTATGAATCCTTTGTGAAGTTCAAAGAGTTCAAAAATTTTATTGACAATAATCTTGGTAAAAAGATAAAAAAAACTTTGATTGGATCTAAGTGGTGAATATCTTAACCAAGACTTTATTAAATTTCTATGGGAGTATGAGATTTCATCTTAACTCACTATACCTTATACACCATAGTGGAATGGTGTTAGTGAATAGAGGAATCATACTTTGATGGACATGGTAAGGTCGATGATGATTTGTGCATGTAATGACCCGACCCATCGGGGCCTGCCTGGCCGGAAAAAGATTGGGCTACCACAACCCCAAGCCTGCTTCTATAGACCAGAGGCTGGTGAAAAGTGCTGAGAATGTATAACTAAAATGGGAGGCATTTTCTTAAAGTATCTATATACATACACCCAACCATCTCCATGAAAAATTGTAGAGGAATAAAAATAAAAGATAGTAACATCTAGAGTAAAAATGAGTGAGGTATAGTAAACCAAAATTAAAATGGAAAAATACATGCTCACCTCGAAAATATTTCACAAACTAAAAACAAGTGGAATTGAAATATTGAGATATCTCGGGTACAAATCTCCAAGATCAACCACCATACGTGATCTATGAACCCAAGTATCCATATACTCCTCTAAAATCATCATCAACCTATCCTTCATTTTCATAAGACACAACACATGTAGGGAAATACCATACATAGGTGAGTATATACATACTTAGTAGAATGCCCTGAATACTATAGCGGTGAGAAATAGGAGACATAATAGAATTATCCATCTCAAACCAAAGTAAGAGGGAAATGAAACCCAAAAAAACACACATACAAACACACACACACACACACACACATATATATATATATATATGATCATATAAGAAACCAAAAGGAGAGAGAAAGGGGATCTCCATCTCATAGCCCATCCCAGGTATATGAGTTTTCCAAAACCTCCAAGAAGTCTATCTCTGATACCCAGCATCTCATGTGTTTGAAGAAGTAACTACATTGAGGACTCATGCCTCTCCACTATTACATATATTCAAGGGAGAACAATATCCATGTAGAGGACCCAATCCTTGGAATGATAAGGGGGTTCCAATTAGTAGATAGATAGAGGACTCACAACCAAGTGCGTCGGGGGGGGGGGGGGGAGTCCACTTAGTAGGTAGAGGACCCACACTCTAGTCTATCAAGGGGGTGGGTCCACTCAAAATATATAGGAATCATTCCCTATTATATCAGGGGGTTCCACTTATAAGATAGAGTACCCACACTCGATTCTGTCATTGGGGTTCCACTCAAAATATATAGGACTCACACCCTAGTCCATCAGGGGGTGCCACTCAAAAGAAAAAGGAATCACGCCATAGTCCATCAGGGGGTTTCAATAATTAGGTATAGGTTACATTCTCTATTCTATCATGGGGTTCCACTCAAACCTATGCTAGGAGTATCGGGTACCCACATCCTGGTATGATAGGGGGTTTCCAACCCTGACCTCTCTCTAATGATCATGTATGATCACTGTTATCATCAAGAGTTTTCTAAAGAAGTGCTGCACTCAGAACATTCCATGTCATATCTCAAAATAAAATATGAATGATATCATTGAATTATATGTGGAAAAAATATTAGGATAGGATACTGGTGGTCCAATGTATGATTCTGGATGAAGGAGATACGTGAGGTTAAAATTGGTGGGTACAGTACATGATGTGCACCATGGGTCACGCGGCATGTGACCTCACCTGTACTCCTGGTCATGTCCTCTACATCACATTTCTCACAGACCATGTAGTTATAAATTGCATGTGAGAGTACTACATGGTGTGTCTCATCCTCCTAGAGTCGATCTGTGTGTTCCTTTTCATGCTCGTGTCCATCAGTTCTTGCCCATGTACCTGGTCATGTCCATGTGTCAGGCCATGTACGTACTTGTGTACTCACAGAGTACATGCAAGGATTCTAGAACTAGGTCGCATGGAAAGTGCAGGTCCCACAAGTCGTGTGATACTTATTTCCACCTAGAAATCCTATTTTTCATGTCCAGGGGACTACACTACATGTGTTCATCCCAATACATGTTGTGTAGTCAGGATTTTCACAATATCAAAGGAAAGTGACACACTCATTCCAAATCTGTAGATCCCAAAGTTATTCCTACCATTCTACCACTTTAAATCGGTGGAAATCACCTCCATCATTTGATTTTGTCCCTCTAGTAGATGAAAATCAGAAATTGGATAAGAGCGCGGAGATTTGTCAGGCGTTCCACTCTGCCTCTCACCACTCGTTGCCACTCTAGACCCTATATCCATAGAGTATCACCAATGTTCCGTCCTGATTCATTTTAAAATTATTGATTGGGTCATTATGTGCACATCCACCTTGAATCTTGGGGTCTGATCGTGCTTGGACATGCCCGACAATGTCAACTTGTGGCCCCATATCCCAATGATGAAGAACGCGGAGAACAGATGATGGAAAGGCACATGAAAAAAAGTTGCATCAATCATTGGTAAAGTGCTCTTAACTAATGTTCATATATCAGGGATATTCTGGGATATAAACATGGCATAATCAAGAATAAATAGAATAAAAAATTTAATTCATTAAACAGTCTCATGTGAAGGATCAATTAATCACAAATCAAAGAATAGCATATAATAACTTGTTCAATATTTTAATAAAAGGAGGAAATTGCAATTGATGATCCCTACCTCAATATTGGATTGATCATTGATAAAGAATGTGATTTCCATTGATGAGGATGAGGATGATCTGATGAGTCTGGTATCTTTTGATCCAACTCAATCTGATCACTGGTCACCATCTGATCCCAATCCACCAACGAAGAAATCTCGTATCAACAATCAAAGGGTTATACGGCTAACCCTGAAGATTTTACATAATAATATATCTAAATAGGGAAATAAGTTTTGGTTATTAAATGAATTAATTAAATTAATTAATTAATTAATCCACTTAATGTACCCACCAACAGCTGCCTCATCTGAAAATACGATGTCGCCCGACTTTAGGTTGCACCTAGGGCAAACCCCATGCTCCGGATTCAAACGTAGTCTCATATTTCTTATTAGATACTTCATTTAGTAGATATTCCATTATTTCTAAAAATTATGTTTGTTTAATATAAAATATATTTAATATTTTTATAAAATTAATTCCAGTCTCATCGGGACTTGGAATCTCACACTGTCTCATTTCCCAGCTCCAAATATATTCATTAATACATTTCAAAGTCTTAAAGAGAAAAAATAGGGTCTCTATAATATTCACTCCTTCAAAAAAATTCTTCCTTAAAAAGAACAAGATAAACAAAAGGGTGGGGATGCTAAGCCCGTATATGACTCTACTACTCCCAGGATCTCTCCTATATGATCTCATGTCGTTACATCACACGAACCAAGGTAATGGTTTTTCCATACAGGATCCTCTTCTGTTGATTCTATATTTCCACTAAGTACTCCAAAATGGTGGCTCCATCCTCAATTTCCAACTCATCCCAGTCAATAATTTTCATAGTATCATGCATGTATCTCCTCAGATGTGATGCATGGAATACTTCATGCAGTCACTCCAACTATGGGGGTAAGGCTAGGCATTAAGAAACCTTGACAACCCTCTACGGGATCTTGAATAGCCTGAAAAACCTTAGGGATATCTTTCCTCCCAGAACGAATCTCCACAATCATCATTGTGGGGATACTCTCAAAAAAACATGGTCTCCCAACTTGAACTCCAAGGTCTTATGAAATTGATCATCATAAGATTTATATCAACTCTAGGTTTTCCTCATCTGCTCATGGATAACCTGGACCTTCTCCTTAATTGTTCCACCATCTCTAGACCAACAAGAGATGTATCACCAATCTTAGTCCAGCATAAGGGTAACCTGAAGGGTCTCCCATATAGGGTCTCATAAGGTTTCAAGATGATAGTAGAGTGATAGATATTATTATAATCGATCTATACCTAAGGAAATTTATCCTTTTATATCTATATGAAATCTAACATGCAAGACCCTAGCATATCCTCCAACACCTAGATAATTTTCTTTATTTTCCCATCCATGTGATAGTGAAAAGTTGTACTCATCCCAAATTCCTTCTACAAGCCTCTCCACAGCTGTGACATGAAATTCACATCACAGTCGGAGAAAATCATAGAGGGAACCCCATGAAGGCATAAAATATCTCATACATACAACTTCCCCAAACTCTATACTGAACTCTACTCCATGATAGTAATAAAATGCGGCAATTTGGTAAGTTGGTCAAATATCACCCAGATGGCATCATAGCCTCTCACTATCCATAGAATCCATGTATCAAAGTCTATGGATATGTCTTCCCATTTATACTGTAGTATCTCAAGAGGTTATAACAAACCTAATGGAACCTGGTGATCAGCCTTCACCTAATGATATGTGAGACACTAATAGATGAACTCGACCATGATCTACCCCATGTCAGTCCACCAAAACTATCATTGAAGGTATCTATATATCTTCCCTACACTGGGATTTACAACCATAGTAGAAGTTTAAAACTCTCTCATCACCTCCTCTCACAACGTGACCATAGCCATAATATTTTCCTATAAAAGGATAACATGATTAACTCTTTTAAAGAATCCATTTGGTGAATCTATTGAAGATATCTAGTTTCATTTGATCTCACATTCAATGTCTCCAAACTAATTCTCCCCCACACACTGGAGGAGCAAAGGATTTAACGCCATAGACTGAAGAAAAACTACACTATCCTCATCTACCAAGGATAGCTGCAATGAATCCAACTACTCAGAAGCCTCTAACACCAAGTGAGTCTGGGACTTCCTTCTAAGGTCATCGTCCACCACGATGAATTTCCTAGGAGTATAGACTATCTCAAAGACATAGTATTGAAATAAATTCATCCAGAGCATTTTTCTTAGGTTAATATCTCTCAGATTGAATATAGACCTGAGACTCTAATAGTATAAGTAAACCACAAATATCTCTTCCAAAATATAGTTCATGCACATCCTTGAAGTGAAGACTACCGCTGCAAATTTCAGGTCATGAGTCATGAAGTTTTTCTCATGGGGTCACAACTACCTTGACCCATAATCAATCATTGTCTACCTTTGTATCAACACTCATCTGAGACCATCTACATAGGAATAAAAATACATTATATACCCCACACCCTCCTCTAGTAGTCCCAACACAAGAACACTAGTAAACCTCAACTGCAACTACTCGAAGGCTCTCTAACACTCCTCGATCTAGGTAAACAACTAACCTTTCTTTTTCATGGTAGTCAAAGGGGATTCAATCTTGGAGAAGTCTGTCACAAATATCTTATAGTAACCTGCCAATCCAAGAAAAATTCACACTTATGGCATGCTCTTGGGTGGCTCTCAAGAAATAATTGCATCAATATTCTTCATGTCCACAGTTAATCCATGCTTAGAAATGACATTCCCAAGAAAGTGAACATTGTGGATCTAGAACTAGAACTTCGAGATCTTAACCTAAAAATAGTTCTCCCGGAGCAAGTCTAGTACCATCCTCAAGTGATTTTCATGATACTCCTCTAACGCAAAGCAGATGAGTATATAATTGTTTCTGACAAACTCGTGTCACCCGATGGTCGATTACAGGGGGTT
Organism: Viscum album; assembly: GCA_963277665.1. Classification (NCBI taxonomy): domain Eukaryota; kingdom Viridiplantae; phylum Streptophyta; class Magnoliopsida; order Santalales; family Viscaceae; genus Viscum; species Viscum album. The sequence continues at coordinate 372,152,375 of OY728146.1, forward strand.
GAGTGGTGTGAAATAATTCACGTTGGTTCCACTAATTTAGAATGGTTTCCAATAGGTTTTTTCATGGAACTGGAAACACCCAATGGTTTTATATCCATGAGGGACCTTCTATCAAAATGCAAACCTTCATTGGGGAGTTTGGCCAATGATGCTTAAGAACTCACATTGGTTGAGAGGATGGGAGGTTGGGCTTAGCACACCCTTTTAGGGTGAATTATTTCCTACTCCGAGAATATCTTATAGATTTAAGGTATTTTCATGAATCCTTCATTAATTCCAAAGTATGGAGTGGGCCATCATTGAATTAATAATCAATTATTAGCATGTATGGTTCTTAGAATCATCTAAATGTATATGAGGCAATTCATAAATGGAGATATTTGTATGTATTTCAAGATTCTCCATAGATTAAATCCCCTTATGTGCCAATTAGAGATACTTTTTTTCATTATTACAATGATAATGCTTCTCTAGCCACACAGTGGGGCACTCTGGAGTGTATCATCATCCAGGGAGATGAGAGTTGTTTGATGTTGGGATCGGTCCCATGAATGGGATTTCTATGTATCATCATGAGAGGAATCAGAATCCACATAGTTCAGTTCCATTAATTGGGAACATAATACATTTTTATGTCATTTGATAAGGACCTAACCATGCATTTTAGCATCATTTAGAAGGGGAATCTTTGTAGAAGGTTCCTAGTCAAGGTTTTGTGTGGGAATTATGTACAATCATCCTAGGGAACCTAGAAGGGATATGAATTTCCAAGTTAAATTAGAACCTACTAGAAGTATTTCCCAGAGATAATAGGGTTGAAATGGGGTGTCAGGTTTGGAACTTAGGGATTCTTCCTCTATATCTCATTTGTATAAGAATCAAATCCCATGTTTTTCACTGGTGAGGACCCATTCCTATAGATCCCTCATATTTTTATCATAGGGGAGTATATCCCTTTGAGAGGATTAATTTAGGGATTACTCTTGAAGAGGATTCCATGTGAAGGGGGTCCATGAGGTATGTCGCAACTCATGGTGATTTGGAGGCTTTTTTGGGGCTTATACCAAAGGAGGAGACACATTGGGCTTGGTCCTTAGGTAGGCTTCCAACGTATCCTGATTATAACATGAATCAAAGTTATCATAGTTCAATAATTCATGGGTTACAAACTAAAGTTGCCTTTGGTTGGTGGATCATGTGGATGTCATGATTTACATTGACCTCTAAGCCCACATGAGCCATTCTCAGTGTGAGAAACAAGAGGAAGCAGAAGATCCAAGAAACCACACAATCTTCTTTTCCCTGAGATTAGATTCATGGCCTTGAGCTCCTATGCCTATGGAAAAACTCTGAAAGAAGGAAAGAGGGATATTTGGAGAAATGTCCTTTTCTAAAACATGAATTCGGATATGAGGATTACATAATCATGGTTATCCCCTATTCTCACATGAGTAATGATGAGTCATGATTGAATGTGATAAACAAGAGGAAGCGGAAAATTCGGCAAACCACACACCACTCCTCCACTGGTGGAAGAGGATGGGGCGATGAGAGGTGGGAAGAGATCTGGTGTCTATCCATTATCTATTCTTCATATCCAAGATAGCCATGTCATACTAACCACCTAGATATAGTTCAATAGGTGAATAGGATCAAGATTAAATCCTCCCATAAGAAATTCCAGGGGCTTAATCCATGAGGGATGCCCTAAAATTGGTTCTGCAGCGGGAGAGGAGGATGTCATTCCGTATCGAAGTGAAATTCTAGTGTGATCCTTACCCTCCCCGCATAGAACCAGAGGCTCCATGTATTAGATATGAAAAGGGTGGGACATAGCTCTAACCCTAGTATTCGAGATTGGGAGTTCCCTAACACCACCTCTAGGGTTGGGGTCCTCGTGACCATAGGAATGCAAAAGCACACACACCCTGAGTACCCTAAACATCTGTTAGGAAAAGTACAGGAAACCTATGACCATAGGAATGAAAATACAAATGGGAGAAATTATTGTGTTCTCATATTTATGTTATTTCAAGTCCTGAGGTTTTGGTGGAGGTTTCAACTTGGTCCCTCGCAGACAAGGAAACCAAAGGAAGTGAGGCCCTACCATTGATGGATTGAAAGAGGGCTTGAGTAGAGGATCGTGTAGGGTAGAGGATAGAGTGACCCAAGGGAGGCTTGTGTGGGTAGGATTGGGCGAGCCAATGGAGTATCACACAAGGGGTGCTTCGTGTAGGCACACCTGGGAGAGTTGACAGTACCTTGAGTGACGGACCACATAGGAAGCTACACTTGAGAGAGGATTTTTTTCAAGCCTTCAAGGGTCTCTATAGGTGTCCTTAGAAGTGGCTCACATGGGTCCATGGTTAGGTAAGGGTACCTCACACTAGTGTTCATAAACTATGGTGGAGAGAGTGCCTCACACAGGTGTAATGTGATTTTAAACCCTAGGAAGACTTTAGTTTCACTATCCCCTTTTAATTACCTCTTCTTCAGGTTTTAGAGGAGTACCTATAAGGTTTAGGAGGGCCTGGGAGAAGCACTAGGGTGTGCAGAGCATTGATAGGCCTTTAAGAAGTTTTGTGCATGAAAATTAAGACCCCAAGGTCATATTTATAGAAAAATATAGAACCTTGGGTGAAGGGAACATTTCTTTCAGGTGTTCCGTGTAGGGGTGTCACACTAGATGATGCATACATCGGTCGCGTAGGACAATGAATACGTACCCTATGCACCGAATCTTCTTGGGGGTACCTGCACATGGGGCCTTTAGTGGATTTTTGATCCTTATCCTTCTTCTTTTCAATTATTTTATTCCCCCTAATATATTTTCCTTTTATTCCTTTTCATCCATGTAACAAAAAAAAGTGTCAACAAAATCCCCCCCTTAGGATTGGATCCGATTTAAAGAATAGAATCTGATCCTGATGCAAAGGGATGAAAAGGGTGAAGGGATCGCAGAGGTTATCTACAATGGTCATCCATGCTATTTCTTCTATGCTAGTCATCCACGTAGGTGGGGTTAACATGTGGTCCACATATAAGTTCTTATTCATCTATAAATAAGGTCATTATTCCAATGAAAACTCCTCATAATTCAGTATATTTGGTCTTGTCTTGTTAGATTCCCATGCAGACCTCCCACTTAGACTTCTTCACTAAAACGTCATTTGCACAGATAAGGTGTGTATCTTCCTGTGTGATGCGTATGCATGGGAGAGTGACTTAGACAGGGACCTTGATGATTTTATTGCACAAGAAACTTGCACAAGTACCCTATGTGAGTTCATTCCATTGGAAAATTTTCTCTGTTTCTGAATTTTTTTTGAAATGAACATTTCTCTAATGAAAAACTTTATGCTTCTTTTTAGGTTCAATAGACTCTTAGAAGAATTTTTTTTTTGATGTTTAAGATAATAATATCATTGATGATATGGTAAAAAAATTAGTCCATGACTACTATGATTACTACAATACTAATCTACCTAATCTGTTGGGACATCAGAAGAAATATCACCACAAATTTCATAAGAGTAATTATCTACCACTCTATGGACACGGTCATATGAAGGAGGTATTCATAGCAGCTTCAATGAATTACACTCTTCTCTCCTTTTTTTAGAACTAGATAAATTTCACTACTGCCAACATTTCAAGCATGGGTGCATATATTAATGTCGATACATCATCCATAGCATGTTTCATGAACCATATCCACTGTGATTCATATCTGAAGTCTCAAAATCTTGAATTAAAGTTGCACGGTTATCCATCCATCTTTCATGATTCCTAGAAAGATCATTCAAAGGGTTTGAGGAAAGACTAGTACTTCCACCTAGGAGGAGTTGTTAGGCTAGAGTGGATGTGGGAATACTGAGTATTACATACTTGTGTGGAGTTTAAAAAGGAGATTTAAGAAGTCCAAATCTATGTGGACATGTGGTAAGGGAAAACCTATATATACAAGAACACCAAATTTATTTCTGATTTGTTAAGTTGACGGAGTTTGGGTACTAACTATTTTCATCCAATTCATAGAGAAGCTGGTATCAGCTTCTAGGACGTCCACAAGATCTCTAGGGCTCTGATCCTTGGTGATATGTATGATGATTTCATCCATCCAAGGGATATATGGGGTGATTCTGAAAGGACACCACCTTAGGTGCATGAGATGATGAAAATAAATCAGGATATTATGAAGGAATACCCCCAACCAAATGGGGATATCCATCCTAAAATATGGATGAGTACTTTTCTAGAGACAATAGAGTAAGGTCCCACTTTCAAGTTTCCAACAGGATGTCCCAAAATGGAAAAGTAAAGCAATCCTGGTACATTTTGACCAAATTTGGAGAAAAGGGAGTACAAAAAATGGGTGTATATGCCCAATTCTCATGTACCTATGAAAACATGTCTCATAGGATTTTTAGCCATGTGGCTAAGCATATACCTAATGCCTATCTATGATTTCAATGGCAGTGTGATGTTAGGAACATTCAGCGTGGTATCTAAGCTAGCTGAGAAGAAACATATGGGATTGGAAATCCCTATCCTGAGAAAAATTTACCAAATCCTATTGCATATTCATGTGCAGAAGACCCCGTTCAGAATTGCAGGACCATTCTAGGTATTGTGGGGATGGTTCATGGCCCACTTTAGATCTTATTCAATGTTAAATAGGGTTATATTTCCTAGGATCCATTTTTGACCATATGTTCACGCAATTTTTTGTATTCCTCCCTTGTCCCAAAATCACAGTGATACCCTGATGAAGCTAATCATGTTCAAGTAATTTATTTTTTTCTCATATGGGGGTGTGTCTACTGGAAGGTTTACTGATGATGGGAAGGATATCACTGAGATAAGATCGTATATGATTTTCTTTAGGTATGGTGTGTTGGTGACCCATATCGATGGCAAAGTTATATTTGAGGCCTACACTTCATACAGGTTTTCATTCCAATTCAAGTTCCTACAATAGATAATCATATCTCCCCCAATGCTTCTCTGATCAGAAAAGTATCTTAAAGTATCCCAACAGCTATGGATGATTACAGGAATGGAGTTGACTCAAGAGGTAATCAACTTGCCTCTAGAAAATGAAAATAATGGATTGACCACTTCGTATATTGTGGCTTTGATTGCATCATACCCCAAGGGGGTGTTAGTAGAAGTTGTTCCTCGAATCAGTGCTAGAAAAATTTCCAAGCATGTAAAGAGAGGTATAAAGGATTCTGATCCTACAAATGGTGTTTCTTCTCCCACATAGGATGCTTCATACCCTTAAAAAGGTGCAGATTATGAGATCATGAGTTTTCCCAAGAGTCCATGTGTAAGGTTCAGTATTCCAGCTAGAATTAAAAGGGCTAAACCAACTGAAATTTATCCCAGACGGTCCAGTCATCACCATCATGAAGATACCCAGGTTCCATTTTCTTATCTTTCTTCTGTAATGGAAAGTGTCAGTAATCTATTAAAATCCATGGCTATCAAATCATATTCACGGAAGTATGGGACGACATCAGAATTCATGCAACCAGAGGTAATCTAATTTTGAAAGGACATGTCCTCTGATGTTGAAATCATATAGTCACTTCTTCATGTTGGACAATGGATTCCAAGGATAGGTGATGCTCGAGCCCCACCTAATATTATCTTCAAGGATGATCCTGCTGAGTTGAGGATTCATATCCAAAATCTAGATATTCTCATTTATGAAACTGATTACCGGATCCAAACCACAAGATGGGTGGAGGACATGGTGAGTTAGGGTGCTGCAGAAGGAATTGAGCACCCATATTATGAAGAATAGATTGATTATTTCAATCTTAAAGATGTAAGTTCCATTTTTCCTATATCCTTTTTTGTTCTTACTTTATTTTATCTGGAACAAAGCATTGTTATTATGGGGAATGTTATTTTGATTGGTAGTGGGTCAGGTAGGAATCAGATATGGTTCCATCATCTAAATATTGGCTAACTAGAACCCCGCTCAAGGTTGATGAATCATATCCAAAACTGGGATAGTTATCCCCAGTCAAGAAAAAAATGGAGGTTGAGATAGCAGGGAAAAATATATTTCCCCCTCTAATACCTATCTTTGAGGAGGTTGGTGCTAGTCATCCTCTTTCAAAAAACAAATAACATTAGGGGATAAAATATTTGTCTAAGATCCTTGCATGATATGGTAGGTCTCCATGGTACTGTTAAACTCTTCTTTATTCGGAAAAAATGTCTAAACCTCATCATAATCACAGAATATCCTTCCCTATCCTCTATCAAGGGTATTACAAATGAGCCTACAAGAACTAAGGAGAGAACTCTGGAAAAAGAATCAATCCCTACTGGTGAGTTATCTCCTTCAAAAAAATAAGTGTTTGGAGTTGAGGGCATGTCATCTTCTCCTTTCATCACTCTTGTCATCGTAGAGAGGCAGGAGGATTGTGGTAATGTCAAAGGCACATCATAAGGCTTCACAAATCGACTACTGACTTTTGTCCTTATAAAATTCCAGGTTCATCTCATGCACTAGAGAACCCTATGATGACTGATTATGGCCCTGTGGTTGTCACTAAGGATGTTGTCCAGGGTCTCAAGTCATTGTAAGAGGGTTATGTATCTGAGCCAAATATTTCAAGTATCTCCATGGATGATATTACCACGGGGCTTGGGACATCAATACATGCCATGAGAAATCTTGGCATGAACTTTAATGAAATGATGGATCATATTAATCTTCCTTTTACTTTAGAATAATTTAAGGAACTAAATAGAGAATTTAATGGATGTGAGTCTTTATTTTGTTGTGAAACTAATATTTTTATGTTTGATTCTATGATTATGACTGTTTGGAATATGTAGCTCCATCTGTGGAGAATGTCGCAGGGATGGTGTGTGAAAAAGACGTCAAATTCCATCCCAGTCTCACTGTTGAGGGGAACTGACTCAGGTTAATCTTAAAATAGGAAATTTTCCCAAGACTTCCTTGGAGGGTTCCAAGTGGACCCAGGAGAGTGCCCCTTGTCAAGGGGTTTCAGTTCAAACTACTGATATCGGGAATTCCATAGAGGAATCTACCCAAGATGATGACTCATTAATAGGTTATTTTTACCAAATTATTTAATTATCCCCTATTTCTTATGTCCTTTTTCCTTTTGAGGCTAACGATGAATCTTTACCACTGTTCAGCGCCATCAACTTCTTTGGCCAGGTCTGAGGGTAGGGCCTTTTCACTAATGTAGCTGATACCAAAAAGAGAAGTTGTTATTGATGATGAGGGAGCAAGGTAGGGTGATTCAATAAGTTCACTGATCCCAGAGTACACTTATCCCTCTGATAGTGTCTTTGAGTTACATTTGGAGCTACAAAATTCTCTTCGCATCACATCCGTGGGGCTTGGTGGGATATCTGGAAAATAATCTCTAAGACACCTCTTGAAGACCTTCCTTCATGAATCTATAAAATTGTGTTCCTAATCGACATGCTAGGATATGATGTATTTTATTACCAAATGATTCATGCTACTATGAATTAGATTATTTGCAAACAAGAGTGTGAGAATAAGCTTCAATGGGACCTCATAAAGGCCAAACTGCTCATCAATACTGATGATCTTTGAGCTACATTATCCCAAGAGGAATCCAACCATACTAAGAACCTGGTGTAATTTAAAAAATAGATTAATGATAAAACCATTCAAGTATCGTGCCTTCATCGGGAATTGGATGTTGCTTAGGGGGAACTCGTACAACTCCATAACTCATTAGAAGAATCCCAAACCAAAGGGTCAACAACTATTACGACTGCAGAAGAGAAACTTCACCGGGCTAAGGAGACTGAAGTCGTTTAGTTTGTTGGGCTTCAACAAGTTTCTCATGGGTCTTAGAAGACCATTCAAAAAATTAAGAGTTATGTTTAAGGTCTCTTGTTAATTATGATAGAGAAACTCCATCTTGTGGATGCTCCATTAGTTTTTTTTCATAAATTAAAAAAAATTTGTTTCTAATCATGTATTTCTTCATCCCTATTTTCTCTCTATGATCATATTATGACATTGAAGATTTTATATAAATACATTTTTCACCATCTAGTCGTAACCACGGTGACAGGGATGTAAAAATTCTCTAAGATTTTTTTCCCTAAGTCATGGGTCTTAGAGAGTATAGTTCAACTGTTTCTAGGTATGTATAGACAACCCTATAAACTTTTTATCTTTTTTTTCATCACCCTAATTTTTTTTGAGTCCAATATAGAGGAGACTTAGTAGCCTAGACTTGGATTTTTCTTAGACTATCATTTTTGGATTTTTATCCTCACAATTTTTGTGCCTTTTATCTTTTTATTGCTCAATTTTTTTCCTAAACCATACAGAGTGTATGTCTAGAGAGATGAGTCTTGACATATTTTTCAGATTTCCCTTTGAGGGTTTTCAATATGGTGAGTAATATGTCTCTTTTTTTGGGTATTTTAAAGTAGTTACAGTCAGAATAGTAAGGCTTGTGTTTTAGGAAAAATAGATTTTGATTGTACATTTTGAAATGATTATCCAAACAAATATTATTGGCCAATAATGTTTTGAAATTCTCTAGATACCTCCCAAGAAGAATTTTGAGCCACAATTTTTCGGTTTCCAAATATAAAACAATATATTCAGGAATAGAGTATTTTTCTCCTGAAGAGGAAGTTTCCACTGGTTGAAAAACCCATTTTGTGGTCTTCTTTATGAAAATCCAACTAGGGTGTATCATTGAATATTCAAATAGTGTCATTATTTAGTTGATAGGTTCTTTTTGTGGATGACTTATTCAAAGTCAACTAAGGCATGTTATATTATAGTTAGTAAAAGGAGTTCTCATGAATTCTGACATTCTATTACTGAGGACCGAAGGAAGTTTTTGGAGATTCAGATTTCTCAAGACTATGATGGGTGGTTTTTTGAGGAATGATGTATGAGAATGAAGGGATAATTTGTTTTGGCATTACCCATGAATGTGAAATCTATCCCACATGAATTTAGTTTTTGTTAAAAAGGTTAAATATTATTAAATCACTGATTTCATGGGGTAAGGGCCCTTTATAGAAGGATTTAATGTGTCACATAGTTTAATATCGTGTGAATAGGACATTGACCATGTAGTTTATCATATTATGGAAAGGATGTTTTAATATAGTTTAACATCTTGTGACTTGAACATTACACTATGTAGTTTAAAGTCATACAACAATGATATTATTCTATGTAGTTTAAATTCATGCAGTAAGGAAATTATAGGGGCTATAATTTAAGGTGTTTATATTTGAGTGATAGGTTAATGATTCTACCATTCTTGGTTATTTGTATAGAAATTTGCTACCATATTTAGGTGTGAGAGGAAAAAATTTTAGGATGTGGCTTAGGGATCCCCAGATCTGAAGAGTAGTATGGGAAAATGGGATTAAGGTTTTAGATGATGTCTCTCCCAAGGATAAACTTACCACTGATTAAAAAACCCATTTTGTGGGTTGTTTTATGCAAAGCTAACTGAGGAATGTTACAACATAGTCAATAGTGGCATCCTTTGGCTGAAAACCCCACTTTGTGGGATACTTTATGAAAATCCAATAGAGGTGTATTACAACATAGTCAGGAAAATAATTTCTCAGAAATTCTGACATTATATTTCTAAAATTCGATGGATGTTTATGGAGATTTAGATTCCCCTGTGCATAGATTTTGGTTTTTGGAAGAAAGTTACCTGATTATGGGAGAAGTATTTCAAGTTAAAATTCCAAATGAATTGGGGGGAAAGGTTTCTTGCACCGGTATGACCCAATGTAGGGAATATGGTGCCTGTAGTTTTAGTTCTTATGACTAGGACCATAACATCATGAAAATGATAAGTGATATATTCCCTATCAAACCAAGGTTGTTTTGGCATACATTGGACATGAGGGAGGAAATTTATAACAATTTTCTTGGGGTTCTCGGATCGAGAGTAAGGATATGGGAAAAATATGTGAGGGATGACAGCATACTGTTTCAAATCATGGGTTCCAATATATTTCCTTCAAAGCTTATGTTGATAGAAGAGGCTTCTCTCGAGGGTGAAGTTACTAGTGATTGAAAAACCTTTTGTGGGTTTTTTTATGAAAAGACAACAAAGACATATTATAGCATAGTCAATAGTGGAATCCTTTTTCTGAAAAACTTGTTTTGTGGGACATTTTATGCAAAGACAACTGGGGAATGTTATATCATATTCAAGAAATGAAGTCTTCAGGTATTAGTCATTCTATCACCATAAGTTGGAGAAAGATTATGAAGATATGACGGTGTCCAAGATTAGGAGTATGACATGTGGAAATGATATCATCTGAGCATAAAGAAAATGTTTGGATAGAAATTAGTCATGAATTGTAGCATCCATTACATAGATCTGACTCATATGTGGGAGTGGGAAATCTTTGTTTCCTTGGTGAACCCACTAATGATGGGATCCAAATCAAAATATCCTACATCGATCTTTTCCTATACACAAGAGAGTGGGTGCCTTTTTTTACCCTGTAGTTGGGACTTGGACATGAGGCCTAGGCTTCACTGTGTATCTCATTACAATGATAATCAATCCATATGTAGTTATGGAGGTACTATGTAGTTTAAAGTCATGCGTCCAGGGAATTAGTTGTGAAGTTTAATGTCATATGGTAAGGATGAAGGTGTCTCAAAATTAAGAGAAAAGGAATGTTGTGGTTGGGCTAAGTCATGGTACACGAGAATCATTGCATATATTATTGTAGAAAGAATCAATTCACACATAGTTCTAAAATAAAGGTCCCCTATACTGATTTAATTCATATGTGGAGGAAATGGGGGGTTGAATACGGGCTCATGTATATGTTGAGATCCCATATTGGATCCTCTCATATAGATCTGACTCATACATGGGAGAGTGGGGGTATTTCCCATATTGTGTTTTGACTAGGTCTAGGTTTGAATATTTGGATGTCACTATGTATCTCATTAAAATGAGAATCAAGCCACACATAGTTATTGAGGAAATATTGCAGTTTGTTGGCATGCAATGAGGACATCTGTTGTTCCTTTTAAGGTCTTACAACCAGGACCATGATAACCCCAATGTGAATTGATGTGCCTTACTTAAATAGGGAATAATTTTACCAAAACTCTTAATCCCATGTGATATATTCTTGTTGTGAGGAACACGAAGATAAAAAAGGTTTCATCCATAGCACAAAGGCAATGCAAGTGAAGGATAAGGGCATTTAGATTCTGTGGTGGTTGGGCCATGAAATAAGATCCAGCTTTCACTATGTATCTCATTAGGATGAGAATACATCCTTACGTAGTTCTTGAACTCTCATGCAGTTTAATGTCATGCAGTGAGGACATTATTTTGAAAGTGGGTTCCCTAGACCCAACTTTTGATGTACCTTTATTATCACTACATGTATAAAGTTTTTTCTGTATACATGTTCTTATCTTTCCATAATATTTTTGATACTTATAAGTCCACTAAATTTATGTTAATGCCCTTAGATTACATGTTGTATCAAAGGATTATATCAGATCCCATGATATAATTAGAACCTAGAGATACTATGACAGTAGTCTTATAGTAATGATCTATGGTCCAGACACATCATACTGAAAGTACACTGATGATATGTGGATATTATGTGTTTGGGTATCATAATCATTGAGACTTATTCACATGAAGTTCTCACTTAGTGATATTTAGTAGTTGAGATTATGAGGACAGACCCACCAATAAGAACACCACATGTTTCGGGTGTCGTTGGTTGTTCTAATCTATAGACATGTGTATTGGTCTCCTGACTTAAGATCATTATCAATGTGTTTTATTTGATCGTGTACTTTAATGCAAGGTAAAAAATATAACAATTAATTTGTGGTGAGGTAGTTTTTGTTGGGTGAGTCATTGGTGGCTTGAAATTGGTTGAATGATCAAGATAGGATTTGTCACTTTCGAGTTGAGGAAGAAATATCTCAGTCCTGGTTGATTAGGATGGTAGTGCCTTCATAAATCCATGTTCATGGTAGTCAAAGGTAAGTCTATCCTGATATATCAACAAATAATATATAAATAAAATTATGATGATAAAAGTAACCATTCTACTTTATGATATATAATATGGAAAATATATTATATTACACAGTGCATGTTTGTAGGTTGGTTGTCGTTGTTATGACATTTTATTATCTCTTTAGGGGGCTTAATGGATTTATATAATCCTCTCTTGGTCTATGAATATTATTCACTGCTATTGAGATAAGGGCCTAGAGGTTCACACCCAATAGTGAATTCAATAATCTGTTATATTCTGTTGACTAGAAATATAAGACATGGTGGGCCTTACCATGGGGTTCGAGTGTTATCCATGTTCTATCGATCACTAATAAATAAATAAACTGATTATTATTCAAGTAAATAATAATTGGGTTGAATTTATTTATTACATGTATTTAAAAGTGATTAAGTAAATACAAGTATTAATATTATACGAATGAATAAATATTATAATATTCTTGTTTTGATTAATATTATAAGGAGTTATGAGTCAAGTTAATGTATTGGGTTTATCACGTAATATATTTAATAAATATTATAGGTATACAATAAAAATATAAATAATATTATGTTTCATTTGGTTCGACATAATTAACTATTTATATCACTTTTTTAGTGAACATTCAATAAATGGGGGTCAGGGAATGCTAATCTGGTATTATAAATATCCACTATTTTAGTGGAGAGAAGCTCATACCATAATAAGAATTCACTTGTTGGAATTGAAAGCCTCTCTCTACACCAGGTTCCTAGTGATAGAATTTCTCAATATAAGAGTACAATCCAAGTTTTCCTTCATGCATCGAAGGTATAGGATCGTGGTGATCAGTGTTTTGTCAAAGTGATCATTGAAGTTTCACACTAGCACCTGGAATTCGACGAATGGTGTCATGAAGATTCAAAACGTGTGTGTGGATGATCTAGAGGGGTTCGACATCAGATCCTTCAAGTAACGAATGTCGGAAACTTGTGATGGGTGAGATCACATCAAATCAGAATGAGTTAATCATTTGTTTTATTTATTATGCCCTGATAAAACCACGTAGTATCCTTATATTATATCAAGGACAAATCATTGGAGACAACAAAGTATTATCGCCCCATTGACTGAAATTTTTTTAAATTCTTGACCCATCGGCTTCCATTGCTTGCCCTGGTACCTTCACATCGGTCATACAGTTTAACATCATGCAGTGAGGATGAAGATGAACTGACATGGAAAAGGAGAAATGTTGTGGTTGGTCCTAAGGATGGAAACTAGGGTGTCACTATATATCTCATTAGAATGAGAATAAAGTTGTACATAGTTATGTAATTCCATGTAGTTTCACATCATAAGGTGATTATGTTAGTCACCCATCATGAAAAGGAATATTTCAGCTAGATTGGGGTATAGGACTTGAGCATCACTACATATCTAGCTGGATAAAGAATCAAAACACACATAGTTCTTAAAAAAAATCCCTGCGTTAATTAGGTTTTGATGTGGGGAAAAGAGTGATTTGATATTTTTCAGAATGACGGTAGGTCCTAATACATGAGGTTTAGGTATCGATGCATATCTCATGAGAATGAGAATCAATCCACATGTAGTTCTTGAAATTTTCCCTATGCAGGTATGATTCATACATAGGTAAAAAGGGTTATATTTTTTTATTGTAGCTAGACCCGGGGTAGGAGATCCGGGCGTCACTACATATCTCATCGGAATGAAAATCAAGCCACATGTAGTTCTTGAAAGGATTCCCTATGAAAGTTTGAGTTCGTACATAGGTATTAAGGGGTTTTTTCATTATGTATAAACTCAAGATAGGAGATTTTGGCATCACTACGTATCTCATTGGAATGAGAATCAAGCCAGACATAGTTATAGAAGTATTGTGTAGTTTATTATCATGAAACAAGGATGTTGGTCATGTAGTTTAACATCTAACAGTAAGGAAGTGATAATTTTGGGGATTATACCTATAAAGGGGCCTGAGTGACACTATGGGGTGGCAATGATGTGAGTGGAGATTATGTATGGGAGATTCCCATTATTTCTTTTTCATATCTGGCCAAGAGGGAATCTTGACCCACTGAGGGGTTAGAGGGATGTGATTGGGACTTACATCTGAGATGGAGGCCCATATTTAAGAGACCACAAGAAGTTTAAACTCTTTGTATTTCAGGGGGGGTTCAACATCAAATGATAGGTAAATTAACCATGTAGTTTAATGTCACGTGATGAGGATGAATGGTGTCTAAAAATTTTGGGTTATATGACTAGGATCATATGTAATGCAATCTATCATCATGCGATAAAGACCAACTATACAGTTTAACATCTTGCATATGGGATGTTATATGGTCTTATATAGTTTAATGTCTTGTATCTAGGATGTATGTTGTCATGTGATTACACGAAATAATTCTTCATGAAACTTTCATTGGTTAGAGTTGTAATTATTTCCCCATCTATTGACATCAATGAATAAGCTCTGTTAGAGTGGACCATATGTATGGAGTAAGGTCCCTCCCACTTTGTCTCATGCTTTGGAGGATTATTTCCTAGTATCATTGGAATCCTAAGGACCAGTTCCAATTATCCTTGGAGGAATTAATGGAGTTGAACTTTCTTGTTAAATGATCGCACTATCTTATTTTGATAGACTTCTAAGTAATGCAATGTATGAAATATTTTTTCATCCAGTCATTCTAATTCATCCATTTGTTTCTGTTATTACTCATCTATGGATAGCCACTCATAAATAGAAATACAGAGTGATGGAAATTGAACCTCAATGGGAAGGACGGATTGTTTTTCTGTATACCAGTGAATATGGGGTTGCCCGTGTGGCAGTACGGGTTGTCATATGGTAATCCCATAAGGCATGAAAGAACTTATCAAGACAAGAATTTTTATCTTTGCCCACCATCTTCTAGAGTATGTTTGAAAGGGTCTTATTGAAGTCCCTTATTTTTTCATTAGTCACTACGTGATAGAAGGATGAATGGTTGGACTTGATATTGTATTCATGATATAGTCTTTCCACCTCAGCAGAACAAAAATTGGTGTCGTTGTCCATCAATATTGTATAAAAGATACCAAATCTGGTAATAATGTTAGATTTTACTAATCTAACAATGCTTTTGGCATCGACTACTTTGAGGGGTATTTATTCATCCCATTTGGAGAAGAAATTAGTGGCAGTTAAGATATATTTGAACTGCTTGGTCATGGTTGGAAGGTATGGCCACAAAACATCCATTCCCCATATAGAAAATGGGATGGAGTATTTGGATGTATGTAGAAACTCCATGGGTTGGTGGATGAAGTTGACATGCACTTGGAAGGAATGACATTTCTTAGTGAATTCTATGTAATCATGTGTCATCGAAGGAAAAAAAACGTCCAAGCCTTCAGATTTTATTAGAAAACCTATACCATGACTGATGGGAACCACAGAATCCCACATGTACTTCTTCCATAATATCCTTAATCTATTATCCATCGATACATCTGAGAATTAATCCTTCAAATCCTTGTTTTTAGAGGATTTTCTGGTGATTTGGATCATCATAAAGAGTAAAATTGACTGCTCACTGCTGGATTTTATACTTCCCATATTTGTCTAAGGTAAGTATTCCATCTTGGAGGTATTCCATAATGGACATAATCCATCCTATGGTAAGAACATACGGCTTAGGGGTAGGGCTGAATTTTTTGATATCCATCATTTTAACTTAAACAAAAGGCGAGACCATCCAGTGATGGGAAATGTTGATAATTATTTTTTCCCGGTTTGGATCTTCTAGAGTTGTAGCTGCATTAGCCAATGCATCTTCTTAGTCGTTCTATGATTGCAGGATGTGGGTCAATGTTGGTTATGAGGGGAACTCTCCTGTTAACCCTTATACATATTCAAGTAGGGGGATTAGATCTTCTTTTCTGATTTTGCAATCCATGTTGATATATTTTATTACCAACTCTGAATTGAATCTCACCTCTAGGTGGTTAAATAGTATTTGGAGTGCTAGTTCCATGCCTGCAATAAGGGAATAATCTTCTTCCTAATTATTGGTACAACCTGTTGTACCCCTCTCTCTTGGATTTTAATGATCACAATCACTCTCATCGTGTTCTAACTTGTTTTCAAGTGTTTTGATGCTAGGAAAAAGGTTGCCCAGGAGTTGGCCCAAGAAGGCTGATAGTGGACTCTCTAAGTCCACCGGCCAACCGGTGGATTCCCACCGGCCAGCTGGTGGTCTCTGGCAGAAGCATTGCTTTCTGCCAGAGCCACCGGTCAGCCGGTGCTAGCGCACCCGGTATGGGCACCAGCCCACCGGTTCTTGCCCACCGGCCAGCCAGAGGACCCAGGCAGTAGGCTTGCCCACTGCCTGGTGCCACCGGCCAACCGGTGGATGACCACCGGCCAGCCGGTGGAACCCAGAGAGAAAGCCTGCTCTGTCTGGACCACCGGCCAGCCGGGAGCTCAGCACCGGCCAGCCGGTGGACCACCAGCCAGCTGGTGAGACACCACCGGCCAGCCGGTGTGCCCAGTCAAACTAGTCGTTGGGCTTTGACCAGACTTGTACTTTTGACCCCCAACGGCTCCGGAATCCCTCCAACGGCCATATTGAAGTGTTTATGGGTATTTCTCCTATAAATAAGAAACCATGGATGCCGGGAACATACCCGAATTATATTTTGATGTCTTGACGCTCTAACGACAAATCTCCAAGGCCTCTTGTGATCCATTGCCATCCTTGAAGCTTGAGCTCCCTCTCCATCAGCTGCTCTCACACTTTTGGCGCTCAAGGCTTCCGTGTGTTTGTATTATTTTTTTTGTTTAGTTCTTCATTGGGTTTGGATTAAAACAAAACTCTCATTTCCATTCTTTCTTTCAATTGGGTTTCTTGCTACAACCATAATAAAAAATCAAGTTGTACGAAGGTGTTCTAGCCTACCTTAAAACGGCTAGTGGGTTTCTTGCTACAACCATAATAAAAAAGCAAGTTGTACGAAGGTGTTCTATCCTACCTTAAAATAGCTAGTGCACTAGCCAGCTGGTGAGACACCACTGGCCAGCCGGTGTGCCCAGTCAAACTAGCCGTTGGGCTTTGACCAGACTTGTACTTTTGACCCCCAACGGCTCCGGAAGCCCTCCAACGGCCATATTGAAGTGTTTATGGGTATTTATCCTATAAATAAGAAACCATGGATTCCAGGAACATACCCGAATTATATTTTGATGTCTTGATGCTCTAACGACAAATCTCCAAGGCCTATTGTGATCCATTGCCATCCTTGAAGCTTGAGCTCCCTCTCCATCAGCTGCTCTCACACTTTTGGCGCTCAAGGCTTCCGTGTGTTTGTATTATTTTATTTGTTTAGTTCTTCATTGGGTTTGGATTAAAACAAACCTCTCATTTCCATTCTTTCTTTCAATTGGGTTTCTTGCTACAACCATAATAAAAAAGCAAGTTGTACGAAGGTGTTCTAGCCTACCTTAAAACGGCTAGTGGGTTTCTTGCTACAACCATAATAAAAAAGCAAGTTGTACGAAGGTGTTCTAGCCTACCTTAAAACGTCTAGTGGGTTTCTTGCTACAACCATTAAAAAGCAAGCCGACGTATTAATCTCTCAACGGTTCTTGTTGGGAGCGGAGACGTAGGCTTGGGAATTAAGCCGAACTTCGTTATCAAATTGTGTCTTGCCTTTTTTTATTTCCGCTACATTGATAATTGTTTTAAATTGTTAATTATTTTTGAAAAGGCAATTCACCCCCCCCCCCTCTTGCCATCCTCTACGACCCAACATTTGGTATCAAAGGGAGCGTTTGTGTAATACCTTAACCGGTTACAAACTTAAGATCCTTAGTGATGGCTAATTCCTCGCATGCTCCCGAAGGGTATTCTATGACTCGGGCTCCATTCTTTGATGGAACCAATTACACTTATTGGAAAACTCGCATGATTACTTTTCTTAGAAGCATTGGTTATCCTATCTATAGGATTGTAATGCAAGGCTATACTTTATCTAACAAGGATGAGTCCAAATGGACCCCCGAAGACATTTCCAATTTTGAGCTTGATGGCAAAGCCATGAATGCTCTTCATTGTGGGCTAGACCGTAATGAATTCAACCGTGTTTCTACTTGCTCCTCTTCTTATGAAATTTGGAAACTTTTAGAAGTAACCCATGAGGGAACTAACAAAGTCAAAGACACTAGATTAGACATGTATCGCCAAGATTTTGAAAGTTTCACCATGCACCCACACGAATCAATTACTGAAATGTTTACTCATTTTACTGACGTTTGCAATGGAAGAAAATCTCTTGGTGAGGATGTTTCTGCAGAAATGATGGTCAAGAAGATTCCTTGGGTCCTACCAAGCTCATGGGCACCAAAGGTGACCGCAATTCAAGAAGCAAAAGATGTCAAGAAAATGCCGATTGAAGAGCTCATTGGATCACTCATGGCCTACGAGATCACCATGAAGAGGTAAGCCGATAAAGAAGGTAAAACCTTCAAGGAGAAAAAGAACATTGCTTTCAAAGCAAAGGAAGAAAGCTCCTCCGCTGATAGTGAATCCGAGATTGCTCAACTAGCAAGAAAAATGAGCAAATTCATGAAGAAAAAGAAGAACTTTTGAAGGGCATGAAAGGAATATCCCAAAGCAGAGAATGAAGTTACATGCTTTGAATGTGGAAAGAAAGGCCACATCAAACCGGAGTGCTCCATTTTCAAGAAAAGGGTAAAAGAAAAGAAAAACAAGAAGGCTTTCAAAGCATCCACATGGAGTGAAAGTGATGACTCCATGTCTTCAAGCGACTCAAGCGATGAAGGTGAACAATGCCTAATGGCATTTGATGAGGTATCTTCTTCCGACTCCTCTTCCTCATCTTCCTCTTTAAATAATGACATGTCCTATGAAGATCTCCAAAATGTGAGAGATCAATTAGAGGAAGGTTTTCACGAACTTACCTCTAAATTTATGGCTTTGAAAAAGAAAAATAAAATTCTCATTTCTGAAAAAGAACAACTTCTCAAAAAGAATGAGGAACTTACCCTTAAGATCCAAGATATTCCAAATGTTGATTCTTTGAATTCAACCATTAAAGATCTAAGGGATTCTCTTGCCAAGTTCACCCAAGGTGAACAAAATTTGACCAAATTACTAGGTTCTCAGCGTTCGGCTAGAACAACACATGGACTTGGCTTTAACAAACAAGCCACTTCTTCTAGAGCACCCACTACTTTTGTAAGGGGGAGCTCTCAATATAAATTTTGTAATTATTGTAAAAAGACCGGGCACATGATTTATGAATGTGATTGTAAAAATGCAAGGTATGGAAGCCCCAAAACCATTACCTACTCAGATGAGTATTTTAGATGGCAACCCTCTAGAAAAATATGGGTTCAAAAGTCTCTTTTAGCTAATCTTTCCGGACCCAAACTTATATGGGTACCAAAATCTATTCTCTCTTGATTTGATGAGGATAAACGCCGAAGAAGTAGGACTTCGAAAGGCTCGTGGTATCTCGATAGCGGATGCTCGAGGCACATGTGTGGCGATCCCTCCGAGTTCAACTCCCTTGAAGAATTTGATGGAGGATACGTCACCTTCGGTGACAATTCAAAAAGCAAGATCGTCGGAATAGGTACCATTGGATTTGGTAGCACCTCTTTAATTAAAGATTTTTTATTTGTTAAAGGTTTAAAACATAATCTAATTAGCATTAGTCAACTTTGTGATAGTGGTTTTTCAGTGAATTTTCAAAATGATTTATGCAATGTGTTTGATTTTCAAAACAAATTGATATTTTCTGCTTCCCGTTTTCAAAATGTTTACATTATTGATTTAAAGTCTTTAGCTAGCCAAAATGTTAAATGTTTAAGTGCTCTTGACAATGAGTCTTGGATTTGGCATAGAAGGTTGGGGCATTGTAGCTCTCATTCACTTCTAAAGCTTAATAAGAACAAGCGCATCTGTGACCTTTCTAAACTTAAGTTTAAGAAAGATTTGATTTGTGAGCCATGCCAACTTGGAAAGCAACACAAGTCTTCTTTTAAATCTAAGAAGGACGTGTCCACTTCAAAATCTCTTGAGCTCCTACATCTTGATCTTTTTGGTCCTACCCCTGTAGCAAGTCTAGGTGGAAAATCCTATACCTTTTTCCTAGTAGATGACTTTTCTCGTTTCACTTGGGTTTTCTTTTTAGCTCATAAAAATGATGCTTGTAGAACCTTTTTGAAATTCTCTAGGAAAGTAGAAAATGAAAAAGGATATAAAATTATATCACTCCGTAGTGACCATGGAGGTGAATTCGAGAACAAAGAATTCGATGAATTGTGTTCCTCTCAAGGATACAATCACACCTTCTCTGCCCCTAGGACTCCACAACAAAATGGAGTGGTTGAAAGGAGAAACCGAACTCTCCAAGAAATTGCTCGAACCCTCCTTAGTGAATTCAACCTCCCTCAATTTTTTCTGGGCCGAGGCAGTTAACAATGCTTGTTATGCTATCAATAGAGTCCTTGTAAGACCCCTTCTTAAGAAAACCCCCATTGAACTTTGGAAAGGCAAATTGCCCAAAGTTGGTTATTTTAAAGTGTTTGGTTGTAAATGCTTTATCCTTAACACAAAAGATAACCTAAGGAAATTTGATGTCAAATCCGATGAAGGTATTTTTCTTGGGTACTCCAACTCAAGAAAAGCCTATCGTGTCTTCAAAAAACGTTCAAAAACCATCGAAGAATCATCTCATGTCAAGTTTGATGAAAATATTCCAAAACCCCATCCGGTCATTGAAGATGTTGAAGATAAGCTTGATAAACTTGAATTAAATGATTCCTCTTCTCCTCTCAAGGAGGATGATGATCATGAACCTTCTTCACCTTCTTTTCCTTCCACCTTGCCTAAGGTTTGGAAACCTTCTAGAGACCATCCATTAGAAAATGTTATAGGTGATCTTCAAGCCGGTACTCAAACTAGAAGATCAATCCTCAACGAGGTTGAACATCAAGCCTTCATTTCTAACCTAGAGCCTCAAACCATTAATGATGCCATTAATGATTAGAATTGGGTTCTTGCAATGCAAGATGAACTAAATCAATTCTCTAGAAATGATGTTTGGACTCTTGTTGAAAGACCCAATGATCATCCAATTATTGGCACTAAATGGGTTTTTAGGAACAAACTTGATGATCAAGGAAATATAACCCGGAACAAGGCTCGCCTAGTAGCTAAGGGCTATAATCAAGAAGAAGGAATTGATTATTGTGAAACCTTTGTGCCCGTTTCTAGATTGGAATCCATTAGGATCTTGTTGGCTTTCGCCGCCCACTTAAATTTCAAACTTTTTCAAATGGATGTTAAAAGCGCCTTTTTAAATGGTTTTATTTCAGAAAAAATCTTTGTTGAACAACCTCCCGGTTTTGAAGATCCAAAATTTCCAAATCATGTTTTTAAATTAACCAAGGCTCTATATGGCTTAAAGCAAGCCCCTCGGGCTTGGTATGAGCGGTTAACAAAATTCCTTTTAGAAAATGATTTTAAAATGGGTCAAGCTGATTTTACCCTCTTTTTAAAACACACTTCAAAAGATCTTTTAATTGTCCAAATCTATGTCGATGACGTTATCTTTGGTTCTACCAAAGAATCACTTTGTACTGATTTTTCAGATTTAATGAGAAAAGAATTTGAAATGAGCTTTATGGGGGAATTGAAATTTTTTCTCGGTTTTCAAATCTTTCAAAATTCAAAAGGTATTTTTCTAAGCCAAGGAAAATACACAAACGAGATCTTAAGTCGTTTTGGTATGGATCAAGTAAAGGAAATTAGTACCCCCATGAGTACTTCCTGTAAGCTTACGTTATATGATGTCGGGAAACCGGTTGATAACAAGATTTATAGGAGTATGATCGGGAGTCTACTTTACCTAACTGCAACCCGTCCTGACATCATGTTCAGTGTTTGCCTTTGTGCTCGTTTTCAAGCCAATCCTAAAGAATCTCATTTTAAATCGGTCAAAAGGATTTTTAGGTATTTAAGAGGATCCAAAAACATTGGTTTATTTTATCCTTCTAATACTTCTTTCGAACTTTCTTCATATTCGGATGCTGATTTTGGAGGATGTCAATTAGATCGAAAGAGTACTAGTGGAACCTGTCATCTGCTAGGCAAGTCCCTTGTATCGTGGAGTAGCAAGAAGCAAAACGGTGTTTCTCTTTCTACTGCTGAGGCCGAGTACGTAGCCGCTGGGAATTGTTGTGCCCAAATTATTTGGATGCAGCACACTCTCTTGGATTATGGCCTTTCCTACGATCATGTCCCTATTCGGTGTTACAACACTAGTGCCATTAGTATTTCTAAGAATCCAATACAGCACTCTAGAACAAAGCATATAGACTTAAGGCATCATTTCCTTCGTGACCATTTTCAAAAAGGGGATATCACTTTGGACTTCATTTCTACTGATTTCCAATTAGCTGATATTTTTACCAAACCGCTACCGGTTGAACGTTTTGATTTTATTAAGGGGTAGTTAGGAATGATTCGTCAATGAGCACTATTAAATATTTAACTCTTTTTTATTTTAATTCAATTTTTTTTATATTTTATGAATTTTAATACCACCGGTCAACCGGTGGTACATCACCGGTTAACCGGTGGTGTCGGGCCTTTCTTTTTTAGGATGGCTGGAGGAAGGGTTAAAATTAAAATTAAACCCTTCCCCTCCAATTCTTCACTCTCTCTCTCGTGCAGCTCCTCCGACCTTCAGGCGTCGTCATCACTCTCGGCCCTCTAGGAGTGAATAGAGCCTTTCCTGTTTTTGACTTGTCTTTGTATGTAACGTTTCATCTTTTATAAATTTCAAGTTGTCTTATCTATCATTTTTTTTGTCATTGCTTACCTCCTTTTTTTTGTTGTTTATCTAATTTCTTCTCATTTTTTTCTTTTTCCCTCCTATTTTGATAATCCCAAAGGGGGAGAAATTTCTCTGTTTACTAGTTTCATATTTCAATTTATTAAAGTGCTCTTTTTAAAAGTTCAAATTTTTTTTAAAACCGGTAAGTTATTGATTTTGTTCCTTTTAAAAAAACAAAAACAAAAAATGACCTATGGTTACAATTTCAAAATGACTCATTCTCTTTAGATTAAGATCATTTTCAATACATGGTACATCTCTTCAATTTATTTTTTTTGAAATGATCTCTAATATATTTTCATGTCCAAAATTGTTTATTTAATTTTTCAATTGGCATATCCTTTTTAAAGCTTTCTCTTTTGTGATTGTGATCATCAAAATAGGGGGAGATTGTTGTACCCCTCTCTCTTGGATTTTAATGATCACAATCACTCTCATCGTGTTATAACTTGTTTTCAAGTGTTTTGATGCTAGGAAAAAGGTTGCCCAGGAGTTGGCCCAAGAAGGATGATAGTGGACTCTCTGAGTCCACCGGCCAACCGATGGATTCCCACCGGCCAACCGGCCAACCGGTTTTTGCCCACCGGCCAGCCAGAGGACCCAGGCAGTAGGCTTGCCCACTGCCTGGTGCCACCGGCCAACCGGTGGATGACCACCGGCCAGCCGGTGGACCACAAGCCAGCTGGTGAGACACCACCGGCCAGCCGGTGTGCCCAGTCAAACTAGTCGTTGGGCTTTGACCAGACATGTACTTTTGACCCCCAACGGCTCCGGAAGCCCTCCAACGGCCATATTGAAGTGTATATGGGTATTTCTCCTATAAATAAGAAACCATGGATGCCGGGAACATACCCTAATTATATTTTGATGTCTTGACGCTCTAACGACAAATCTCCAAGGCCTCTTGTGATCCATTGCCATCCTTGAAGCTTGAGCTCCCTCTCCATCAGCTGCTCTCACACTTTTGGTGCTCAAGGCTTCCGTGTGTTTGTATTATTTTATTTGTTTAGTTCTTCATTGGGTTTGGATTAAAACAAACCTCTCATTTCCATTCTTTCTTTCAATTGGGTTTCTTGCTACAACCATAATAATAAAGCAAGTTGTACGAAGGTGTTCTAGCCTACCTTAAAACGGCTAGTGGGTTTCTTGCTACAACCATAATAAAAAATCAAGCTGTACGAAGGTATTCTAGCCTACCTTAAAACGGCTAGTGCACCAGCCAGCTGGTGAGACACCACCGGCCAGCCGGTGTGCCCAGTCAAACTAGCCGTTGGGCTTTGACCAGACTTGTACTTTTGACCCCCAACGGCTCCGGAAGCCCTCCAACGGCCATATTGAAGTGTTTATGGGTATTTCTCCTATAAATAAGAAACCATGGATGCCGGGAACATACCTGAATTATATTTTGATGTCTTGATGCTCTAACGACAAATCTCCAAGGCCTCTTGTGATCCATTGCCATCCTTGAAGCTTGAGCTCCCTCTCCATCAGCTGCTCTCACACTTTTGGCGCTCAAGGCTTCCGTGTGTTTGTATTATTTTATTTGTTTAGTTCTTCATTGGGTTTGGATTAAAACAAACCTCTCAATTCCATTCTTTCTTTCAATTGGGTTTCTTGCTACAACCATAATAAAAAAGCAAGCTGTACGAAGGTGTTCTAGCCTATCTTAAAACGGCTAGTGGGTTTCTTGCTACAACCATAATAAAAAAGCAAGTTGTACGAAGGTGTTCTAGCCTACCTTAAAACGGCTAGTGGGTTTCTTGCTACAACCATTAAAAAGCAAGCTGACGTATTAATCTCTCAACGGTTCTTGTTGGGAGCGGAGACGTAGGCTTGGGAATTAAGCCGAACTTCATTATCAAATTGTGTCTTGCCTTTTTTTATTTCCGCTGCATTGATAATTGTTTTAAATTGTTAATTATTTTTGAAAAGGCAATTCACCCCCCCCCCCTCTTTCCATCCTCTACGACCCAAAATTTGGTATCAAAGGGAGCGTTTGTGTAATACCTTAACCGGTTACAGACTTAAGATCCTTAGTGATGGCTAATTCCTCGCATGCTCCCGAAGGGTATTCTATGACTCGGGCTCCATTCTTTGATGGAACCAATTACACTTATTGGAAAACTCGCATGATTACTTTTCTTAGAAGCATTGGTTATCCTATCTATAGGATTGTAATTCAAGGCTATACTTTATCTAACAAGGATGAGTCCAAATGGACCCCTGAAGACATTGCCAATTTTGAGCTTGATGGAAAAGCCATGAATGCTCTTCATTGTGGGCTAGACCATAATGAATTCAACCGTGTTTCTACTTGATCCTCTTCTTATGAAATTTGGAAACTTTTAGAAGTAACCCATGAGGGCACTAACAAATTCAAAGACACTAGATTAGACATGTATCGCCAAGATTTTGAAAGTTTCACCATGCACCCACACGAATCAATTACTGAAATGTTTACTCGTTTTACTGACGTTTGCAATGGAAGAAAATCTCTTGGTGAGGATGTTTCTGCAGAAATGATGGTCAAGAAGATTCTTTGGGTCCTACCAAGCTCATGGTCACCAAAGGTGACCACAATTCAAGAAGCAAAAGATGTCAAGAAAATGCCGGTTGAAGAGCTCATTGGATCACTCATGACCTACGAGATCACCATGAAGAGGCAAGCCGATAAAGAAGGTAAAACCTTCAAGGAGAAAAAGAACATTGCTTTCAAAGTAAAGGAAGAAAGCTCCTCCGCTGATAGCGAATCCGAGATTGCTCAACTAGCAAGAAAAATGAGCAAATTCATGAAGAAAAAGAAGAACTTTCGAATGGAACGAAAGGAAGAGACCAAAGCGGAGAATGAAGTTACATGCTTTGAATGTGGAAAGAAAGGCCACATCAAACCGGAGTGCTCCATTTTCATGAAAAGGGTAAAAGAAGAGAAAAACAAGAAGGCTTTCAAAGCATCCACATGGAGTGCAAGTGATGACTCCATGTCTTCAAGCGACTCAAGCGATGAAGGTGAACAATGCCTAATGGAATTTGATGAGGTATCTTCTTCTGACTCCTCTTCCTCATCTTCCTCTTTCAATAATGGCATGTCCTATGAAGATCTCCAAAATGCGAGAGATCAATTAGAGGAAGGTTTTCACGAACATACCTCTAAATTTATGGCTTTGAAAAAGAAAAATAAAATTCTCATTTCTGAAAAAGAACAACTTCTCAAAAAGAATGAGGAACTTACCCTTAAGATCCAAGATATTCCAAATGTTGATTCTTTGAATTCAACCATTAAAGATCTAAGGGAGTCTCTTGCCAAGTTCACCCAGGGTGAACAAAATTTGACCAAATTACTAGGTTCTCAGCGTTCGGCTAGAACAACACATGGACTTGGCTTTAACAAACAAACCACTTCTTCTAGAGCACCCACTACTTTTGTAAGGGGGAGCTCTCAATATAAATTTTGTAATTATTGTAAAAAGACCGGGCACATGATTTATGAATGTGATTGTAAAAATTCAAGTTATGGAAGCCCCAAAACCATTACCTACTCGGATGAGTATTTTAGATGGAAACCCTCTAGAAAAATATGGGTTCAAAAGTCTCTTTTAGCTAATCTTTCCGAACCCAAACTTATATGGGTACCAAAATCTATTCTATCTTGATTTGATGAGGATAAACGCCAAAGAAGTAGGACTTCGAAAGGATCGTGGTATCTTGACAGCGGATGCTCGAGGCACATGTGTGGCGATTTCTCCGAGTTCAACTCCCTTGAAGAATTCGATGGAGGATACGTCACCTTCGGTGACAATTCAAAAAGCAAGATCGTCGGAATAGGTACCATTGGATTTGGTAGCACCTCTTTAATTAAAGATGTTTTATTTGTTAAAGGTTTAAAACATAATCTAATTAGCATTAGTCAACTTTTTGATAGTGGTTTTTCGGTGAATTTTCAAATTGATTTATGCAATGTGTTTGATTTTCAAAACAAATTGATATTTTCTGCTTCCCGTTTTCAAAATGTTTACATTATTGATTTAAAGTCTTTAAGTAGCCAAAATGTTAAATGTTTAAGTGATCTTGACAATGAGTCTTGGATTTGGCATAGAAGGTTGGGGCATTGTATCTCTCATTCACTTCTAAAGCTTAATAAGAACAAGCTCATCCGTGACCTTCCTAAACTTAAGTTTAAGAAAGATTTGATTTGTGAGCCATGCCAACTTGGCAAGCAACACAAGTCTTCTTTCAAATCTAAGAAGGAAGTGTCCACTTCAAAATCTCTTGAGCTCCTACATCTTGATCTTTTTGGTCCTACCCCTGTAGCAAGTCTAGGTGGAAAATCCTATACCTTTTTCCTAGTAGATGACTTTTCTCGTTTCACTTGGGTTTTCTTTTTAGCTCATAAAAATGATGCTTGTAGAACCTTTTTGAAATTCTCTAGGAAAGTAGAAAACAAAAAAGGATATAAAATTATATCGCTCTGTAGTGACCATGGAGGTGAATTCGAGAACAAAGAATTCGATGAATTGTGTTCCTCTCAAGGATACAATCACACCTTCTCTGCCCCTAGGACTCCACAACAAAATGGAGTGGTTGAAAGGAGAAACCGAACTCTCCAAGAAATTGCTCGAACCCTCCTTAGTGAATTAAACCTCCCTCAATTTTTCTGGGCCGAGGCAGTTAACACTGCTTGTTATACTATTAATAGAGTCCTTGTAATACCCCTTCTTAAGAAAACCCCCTATGAACTTTGGAAAGGCAAATTGCCCAAAGTTGGTTATTTTAAAGTGTTTGGTTGTAAATGCTTTATCCTTAACACAAAATATAACCTAGGGAAATTTGATGTCAAATTCGATGAAGGTATTTTTCTTGGGTACTCCAACTCAAGAAAAGCCTATCGTGTCTTCAAAAAGCGTTCAAAAACCATCGAAGAATCATCTCATGTCAAGTTTGATGAAAATCTTCCAAAACCCCATCCGGTCATTGAAGATGTTGAAGATAAGCATGATAAACTTGAATTAAATGATTCCTCTTCTCCTCTCAAGGAGGATGATGATCATGAACCTTCTTCACATTCTTTGCCTTCCACCTTGCCTAAGGTTTGGAAACCTTCTAGAGACCATCCATTAGAAAATGTTATAGGTGATCTTCAAGTCGGTACTCAAACTAGAAGATCAATCCTCAACGAGGTTGAACATCAAGCCTTCATTTCTCACCTAGAGCCTCAAACCATTAATGATGCCATTAATGATGAGAATTGGGTTCTTGCAATGCAAGATGAACTAAATCAATTCTCTAGAAATGATGTTTGGACTCTTGTTGAAAGACCCAATGATCATCCAATTATTGGCACTAAATGGGTTTTTAGGAACAAACTTGATGATCAAGGAAATATAACCCGGAACAAGGCTCGCCTAGTAGCTAAGGGATATAATCAAGAAGAAGGAATTGATTATTGTGAAACCTTTTCGCCCGTTGCTAGATTGGAATCTATTAGGATCTTGTTGGCTTTCGCCGCCCACTTAAATTTCAAACTTTTTCAAATGGATGTTAAAAGCGCCTTTTTAAATGGTTTTATTTCAGAAAAAATCTTTGTTGAACAACCTCCTGGTTTTGAAGATCCAAAATTTCCAAATCATGTTTTTAAATTAACCAAGGCTCTATATGGCTTAAATCAAGCCCCTCGGGCTTGGTATGAGCGGTTAACAAAATTCCTTTTAGAAAATGATTTTAAAATGGGTCAAGCTGATTGTACCCTCTTTTTAAAACACACTTCAAAAGATCTTTTAATCGTCCAAATCTACATCGATGACGTTATCTTTGGTTCTACCAAAGAATCACTTTGTACTGATTTTTCAGATTTAATGAGAAAAGAATTTGAAATGAGCTTTATGGGGGAATTGAAATTTTTTTCTCGGTTTTCAAATCTTTCAAAATTCAAAAGGTATTTTTCTAATCCAAGGCAAATACACAAACGAGCTCTTAAGTCGTTTTGGTATGGATCAAGTAAAGGAAATTAGTACCCCCATGAGTAATTCCTGTAAGATTACGTTAGATGAAGTCGGGAAACCAGTTGATAACAAGCTTTATAGGAGTATGATCGGGAGTCTACTTTACCTAACTGCGATCTGTCCTGACATCATGTTCAGTGTTTGCCTTTGTGCTCGTTTTCAAGCCAATCCCAAAGATTCTCATTTTAAATCGGTTAAAAGGATTTTTAGGTATTTAAGAGGATCCAAAAACATTGGTTTATTTTATCCTTCTAATACTTCTTTCGAACTTTCTTCATATTCGGATGCTGATTTTGGCGGATGTCAATTAGATCGAAAGAGTACTAGTGGAACCTGTCATCTGCTAGGCAAGTCCCTTGTATCGTGGAGTAGCAAGAAGCAAAACTGTGTTTCTCTTTCTACTGCTGAGGCCGAGTACGTAGCCGCTGGGAATTGTTGTGCCCAAATTATTTGGATGCAGCACACTCCCTTGGATTATGGACTTTCCTACGATCATGTCCCTATTCGGTGTGACAACACTAGTTCCATTAGTATTTCTAAGAATCCAATACAACACTCTAGAACAAAGCATATAGACTTAAGGCATCATTTCCTTCGTGTCCATTTTCAAAAAGGGGATATCACTTTGGACTTCATTTCTACTGATTTCCAATTAGCTGATATTTTTACCAAACCGATCCCGATTGAACGTTTTGATTTTATTAAGGGGGAGTTAGGAATGATTCGTCAATGAGCACTATTAAATATTTAACTCTTTTTTATTTTAATTCAATTTTTTTTATATTTTATGAATTTTAATACCACCGGTCAACCGGTGGTACATCACCGGTTAACCGGTGGTGTCGGGCCTTTCTTTTTTAGGCCGGCCGGAGGAAGGGTTAAAATTAAAATTAAACCCTTCCCCTCCCATTCTTCACTCTCTCTCTCGTGCAGCTCCTCCGACCTTCAGGCGTCGTCGTCACTCTCGGCCCTCTAGGAGTGAATAGAGCCTTTCCTGTTTTTGACTTGTCTTTGTATGTAACGTTTCATCTTTTATAAATTTCAAGTTGTCTTATCTATCATATTTTTTGTTGTTGTCATTGCTTACCTCCTTTTTTTTGTTGTTTATCTAATTTCTTCTCATTTTTTTCTTTTTCCCTCCTATTTTGATAATCCCAAAGGGGGAGAAATTTCTCTGTTTACTAGTTTCATATTTCAATTGATTAAAGTGCTCTTTTTAAAAGTTCATTTTTTTTTAAAACCGGTAAGTTATTGATTTTGTTCCTTTTAAAAAAAACAAAAAACAAAAAATGACCTATGGTTACAATTTCAAAATGACTCATTCTCTTTAGATTAAGATCATTTTCAATACATGGTACATCTCTTCAATTTATTTTTTTTGAAATGATCTCTAATATATTTTCATGTCCAAAATTGTTTATTTAAGTTTTCAATTGGCATATCCTTTTTAAAGCTTTCTCTTTTGTAATTGTGATCATCAAAATAGGGGGAGATTGTTGTACCCCTATCTCTTGGATTTTAATGATCACAATCACTCTCATCGTGTTCTAACTTGTTTTCAAGTGTTTTGATGCTAGGAAAAAGGTTGCCCAGGAGTTGGCCCAAGAAGGCTGATAGTGGACTCTCTGAGTCCACCGGCCAACCGGTGGATTCCCACCGGCCAGCCGGTATGGGCACCGGCCAACCGGTTCTTGCCCACCGGCCAGCCAGAGGACCCAGGCAGTAGGCTTGCCCACTGCCTGGTGCCACCGGCCAACCGGTGGATGACCACCGGCCAACCGGTGGATGACCACCGGCCAGCCGGTGGAACCCAGACAGAAAGCCTGCTCTGTCTGGACCACCGGCCTGCCGGGAGCTCAGCACCAGCCAGCCGGTGGACCACCAGCCAGCTGGTGAGACACCACCGGCCAGCCGGTGTGCCCAGTCAAACTAGCTGTTGGGCTTTGACCTGACTTGTACTTTTGACCCCCAACGGCTCCGGAAGCCCTCCAACGGCCATATTGAAGTGTTTATGGGTATTTCTCCTATAAATAAGAAACCATGGATGCCGGGAACATACCCGAATTATATTTTGATGTCTTGACGCTCTAACGACAAATCTTCATGGCCTCTTGTGATCCATTGCCATCCTTGAAGCTTGATCTCCCTCTCTATCAACTGCTCTCACACTTTTGGCGCTCAAGGCTTCCATGTGTTTGTATTATTTTATTTGTTTAGTTCTTCATTGGGTTTGGATTAAAACAAACCTCTCATTTCCATTCTTTCTTTCAATTGGGTTTCTTGCTACAACCATAATAAAAAAGCAAGTTGTACGAAGGTGTTCTAGCCTACCTTAAAACGGCTAGTGGGTTTCTTACTACAACCATAATAAAAAAGCAAGTTGTACGAAGGTGTTCTAGCCTACCTTAAAACGGCTAGTGGGTTTCTTGCTACAACCATTAAAAAGAAAGCCGACGTATTAATCTCTCAACGGTTCTTGTTGGGAGCGGAGACGTGGGCTTGGGAATTAAGCCGAACTTCGTTATCAAATTGTGTCTTTCCTTTTTTTATTTCCGCTGCATTGATAATTGTTTTAAATTGTTAATTATTTTTGAAAAGGCAATTCACCCCCCCCCCTCTTGCCATCCTCTACGACCCAACACAACCTTCTGATAATCAAAAGGATTAAGGTAAGACTACCTTCATTGGGGAGATAAGCACAATCTCTAACCCAACTTTGTTGAGCTTAGGTTATTCCATTATCTTCCCTATTTGGGCTCCTAGATGCGCCGTCAAAATACATTTCCCACATTTGGGGGTCGTATTGAATATAAAATATCACTTAGTCTAGTAATTCATAATTTAACGACATCACTTCTACAGATGGGTGCTCTGTAAGGAAGTATGGAAGGGCATGGCCTTTCAATTCCTTCTAAGGTATGAACTGTATATAGAACTACTGCCGGATAACCAACATTATGCCAGAAATTTTGTAAATATTGGATTACTGAAGATATATTTGTGTGGTTTATTATGAGTGACCAATTGGACCTTGTGGTGCTGCACTTGGTTCCTCAGTTTCAAAACTATGAAAACTAACATTAGGAATCTCTTCTCAATATTAGAATAAGGAGTCTCAGTGTTGAACATGGTTTGACTGAGATAATAATGGTTTTTTTCATTCCAATCATCATTATTTTGTGTAAGTAAGGTTCCCAATGATCGCTCTAGGTTCATAACATATTGGATGAGCAGATTTTCCTCAACAAGTGACATCAATATTAGTGTAATCAAAAGGTATTTCTTAAGGGTTTCAAATGATTCCTGATAGTTACTAGTCCATTGATATGTGACCCCCTTCTTCATTAGTCTAGTGAAGGGAAAACACTTTCCTTTAATGTTGGCTATGAATCACTGGATATAGGACAAGTGTATTTGAATTCCTCTCAAATCTTTTAGTTTTAGAAGAGGAAACATGTTAAGGATATATTTTTTTATCAGGATAAGCTTTGATGACATGATGGCGTATGAAGAAGCCAAGAAACTTTCCTGAGGTTACCCTGAAAGAACATTTTAAGGGGTTTCTTCTTAAGGTTATGTTGTGGTAGCTTATTGAAGATGGTCTCCATGTCATTTAGGTGGTCAGAACATTATTGGGACTTAACCACTATATCTTCAATATATCATTCAACAAAATTCCCAAAAAAAGATTTGAACATGTGATGAATAGCATGTTGTTATGTGGCGCTGACGTTCTTCAAGACGAAGGGAACTACCCAGTAGCATAATACTCATTGAGGAGCCCTAAAGGTTGTGGCTTATACATCTTCTGAGGCCATCTGGATTTGGTTGTACCCTAAAGATCCATCTGACATAACAAAATAATGTGCACTTTTTTTAAACAAATTTCAATCATTTATTGATGTTTTTCAATGTTAAAGTCCCTAATTTTCAATGTTTTATTAATTTATAGATCAATTAGAAGGTGAACTTGAAATGAATTTAAAAGAGTAAAAAGAGGGTGCTTTAGTGCTTAGAATTTACTTAAAAAAAATTGATGTACTTGTTCTTAATACTTTATAACTCTTTTTATTAATTTTGTGTAAAAATTACCCAGGGGCCCAAAAAGCCTTCAACCAGGCTGGACCACCACTTAGCCCGCCCACCTGCATGGGTGGTGAAAACCCATGCGGGTGGGCCGTTTGTGGTGAACCGCATGGTGAGTAGCTATTGGCCAAAGGTCGCACGGGTCGTGTGTGTCGCAGCCTGCATTTAAGTGTGTTCAAGTGGTGTCCTGAGAGCCCACCCTAGAGCGGGCATGCCCTGTGCTCCTATTTCGAGGCTTATAAAGCCTCAAATCCCATCCCACCATTTCAATGTAGAAGGGGAACTCCGCTGCAGCGCCACCTCCAGCCGCCGTGCTCCTCCATGGACCGCCACAATATGTCGATGCTACACCACCTCAACCTCTGTTCCACCTTTCTCCATTTCCCATCCACCTCCTACACCTCACTCCAACTCTTGAACCACCACCACATTCTCCACCGCAACTGAAGGCTGAGGACTTCCACCACGTCGCCTAACCGCTGCTCAGACCACCTCCGCAACCCTCCATGCAGACTACCAAGGATGCTCTCTTCCTCTCACACAATCGAATCTTCGTCGCCTAACTTCACCCATTTCAGCATGTCTGCATGCATGCAGCCACCCACGCTTGCACCACCACTTCTCAGCGTCATCACCTGCAACCGCTGCCACCAGTGCCACCCTGCTTCACCTGCCACTTCTTGTTTGCCACTCACAGTGGCCATTCAAGCCTACTTTGGCCACTTAGAAGGTTAGAGGAGGTGTTCACTACTAGAGATCCTCGCCCCACCGCTACCTCGGCCAATGACCTCCACTACTTTCCACCATCGACGCCTCGCGCCACCCTCATCCACCACCTCTATTCTCATTGTCGTCTCCACTGGTGGCATGCGCTCCCGTATTCCCATACTACACCTCATGCACCATGTGGTAATCCTCACCCGTGGGACATAGGTGTGTGGGTTTGGCGGAAGATACCCTCATTCTCGTGGGGGTGCCATTAAGATAGGAGGAGTTCAAGCCTCCCATTTTCTCTGATAAAAGGAGTCCCCTGCCTCCTTCCAAATCATTCATCTTGGGAGTGGACACCACATACCAAAGGAGGAGATCTCCCCCTTGGTCGTTTCTTCTCTTCTTCCCCCCTTCTTCATTTTTTCATTTATTTAAATTTTATTTTTAGTTGGTTTTAAATTTTAATTTTAATTTCTTTTAAATAAATATAATGCATTCATTTTTTAAAATTTTGTTTCACCATTAACTTCTTCTTACTTAATTATAATAATAATAATAATAATAATAATTGAAAAATATTATTAGTAGTAGTATAAATATTATTATTCATATCTATTTCTTACTTTAAAATTAATTTAAAATTATTTTCTTCTCTCCCTCTTCAAAAATTATTTTATTAATAACAGTAATAATAATAATTAACATTATTATTATTATTAATTTAACATTCTTTATAAATTATATATTTCTTTTATTTTCTTTTTTTCCTCTCTCTCTTCTCTCATCCCAATTCTATTTTCTTTTATTATTTTATTCTCTGACCCCCATTATTTTTAATTTATTCTATTTATTCTTCTACCCACTCTACCATTGTGATATCTTACTCTCAAAAATGAGAGGGTAACCCCAAATCTTGGTTCGGGGGGGTCATTGTATTCTTGAATTTTCCTTAAAGTTTATTTTTAAGTTTGTAGATAGAATTGAGTGGCTTGTATGGGTGAGGAAAATTTCCCCAATGTGGTGACTTCCCCCAATGACATTCAACTCAATCTATCTTTATTCTTTTATTTAATCACTTTTACCTCTCTATTGGTTAGTTCTTCACACGTTGGAGTTGATTTATTCAATGGTTGAAACTGATTCAATAGAGATGGGTCTGGGAATATAACACATACTATACCAAGGTGTGCCACCAATATTAATTAAAGAAGGAGGTGAAATTTAGAGTGCTTAGGAATTCAATGATATTACATAATTTCTAAATAAAGAATAGTAATTCAAACAAGATAATTCATGTTTGGATTATCAAACTGAAAAAAAAAACATAAAATAAAAATATTGATTGAACCTTAAACCAAACCCCAAAACCAAGTGCTTTCTTCATTAACTCATTCTCTTTAGCTTGCATGCTAGTTTAAATCACCATATTGCATTTTGTTAAACCAAAAATCCCAAAAATATTGTCATTGTTTTCTATAAATTAAAAACCCATAAAAAGTAGTTTAGGTGAATTAGATAAATTAAATAAACTAAATTGAGAAGGATCCTCAAGTGATATGACCCTGGTCAGCCTCTGTGCTGCACTAAGAAAAATATAATTGCTTTTGACCATGCCCTACGACAGGTGTGTGTCAAAACCGGCATCATTTTTAAGGATCCAATAAGTTATTTTCTTAATTTTTATATTTTCTCATTTTATATAGATTTTATCTCTTTTATAAAAAAACAAAAAAATCCATGATGTTTTCCGATGATCATTTCTTTAATTCATTAAATAATTACTCTCAGGTGAAAGAGCCAGCAGCTGAAGCCCCTTGGTCAACAAAAGATGGTGTCACATTATGATCTAGACATGTTAGGGGGGCATGGATCCAAATTTTCAAAGAGGAGGAATTCAAGGACCTCATCTAGGATCTTAAGGAGACCCTAAAGCAATCGATGGTAGAAGGATTGGCTAGAGAACTCAATAAATTCAGAGAGTACTTCCCATAATTCTTCCAAGAAGAGGTCATGACATAAGAAGAGTGTTGTTAGTTCCCTCCAAACAATTTTGAGGAAGTTACACCAGAAATTTTCAATGAGAAAGTGGGAAAAAAATAAGATCAAATATGATGTTCAAGATCTTTAAGAGACAATTCAAAATCTACAAGACAAACTGGATTGGGTAACTGCATATGTACAAGCACCATTAAAGAAATCTGAGTCTGAAACTGAGTCCGAACAAGGAAAAGTATGAAGACTTACTCTCTAAGGCACATCTGGGTGATCAGGAATAATTGGATGAATTTTTGTAATGAATGAAAGGAACTACTTAATCTCCCTACACCTTGCAAAGAAAAAGAGCTAGAACCAGTGGAGTAAAACACCACTCGAATGGTGTAATTTTAAGTAAAAATGGAGCAGCCCAACTATGTGCCTCTATCCTCTGAGAATCTACTCCAAGATGAACTAACCACTGAGGCATTGATGGAATCTGAACCAAGTCGGAGAGTTGATCATTTCTCATACTCTATCTCTTATGATTTTATTGAAACAAAATTATGCATCACTTCCTACTATTTTGATTATACAAATTTAGAAAATCTTTGTTATTCCATGGAGGATGATAAAGAAACTGGTCATACACTTGTTGAGGAACACATGGAGCTCCTTAATTTTGATGAAAACACATATGAGTTTCTTAGGAATCCTTTGATTACATGTTTTAGATTTCAATGTAAATGAAATTAAATGAGTAAAATGGATAATTGAATTATTAAAGTGAAAAATAGATATTAAAATGAGGACTCATGATTTTAAGAAATTGATTGATTCGTGTAAATGAAATTTCCCAACCATTTTTAATGATTTTATTTTCTGAAATTCATGTGAATTTATTTTTTATTATTAATAACTCCTTGAGTGATTGTCCCAAATCATATGTCCCATTCCCGAGAGGCTTTCTAGACGAAGTACTTCCCATTATATTCTTGAGAATATTTATTGAGTGATATTAGGACATGGCACATGATAAAACTTGCATTTGAACTTTTAAAATCTATGACTTTACATAAAAACATCTAAAATGATTGATGAATCTTTTAATAAACCACTCATCCTTAAAATACCACCTTTACATCAATCCTTATTTATCCCATAGAGACCATGAATGACCTTGTTAGATATGATCCATGTTTTAAGCCATTTTTTTCTATTTCTACCATCCTCTTAGTATTTTCATGATATATTAAAGTTAAAGCGTGTGGGTAAAGGGAATCATGGTAAATGGGATGATTTATAATGTAAGTAAGAAGTGTGGAGGTGCTTATTGTGGGAATTGTAAAAGGTTGTGGAATCATTCATTGTAATCTATTGTTTCCCCTCTTGAATATAAAAAATGAAAATGACAAAAAAACCCAAAAAAATGAGAAAAATTGGTTGTGATTTGTTCATGATCTTTACTTTGAGTCTTGGGGAAAGTAGGGAGTTGTTACAATTTGAAGGGGAGAATGTCATTAAACTTTTTACATTAAAAATCATTATTTATGATTTAAGAGTAAACCTCCTCCTTGATCTTTATTTTTAAACATCAAATCCTACCAACCTTAATCCTCAGAGTCATTAGAACCTTAATTTCAAGTCCATGTGATTTTATGTGCTTTTTTTCTTTACAAAGTGGCGAAATTAGTTTTTTTCAAGAATATGGATAAGGAGCATGTTCTTGTGATATGAGAATAAATATAAATTAATTTTATCATGAGAGATAAGTGAAAATATTTAGGTGAGGTAAATCATGATTTGGAATATTTAATAATAATGAATTGAGTAGAGTGAATGAATGAAAGGATGATCTCCATCATTTTTCAAATGGGAAAAGTAAAATAAATGAATTGACCATTTATTTGAAAAATGGGAAAATGAATTGATACTTTATATGGAATTTGAAATTTTTATTTAATATTAATAATTATTTGATTTTATTAAATTAAAATTTGAATATGTGTAACACTGGTGACCTATGATCTTCCATATTGAGATTTTATGCATGAGGACAAGCATGGTTTAAGTGTGGGGGTATTTGACAGACCAAAATAATGGGAATTTTTTAAAACAAATTTTGATCTTTTTTTTTGCAATGTTAAATTCCCTGATTTTCAATGTTTTAGTAATTTATGGATAAATTAGAAGGTGAACATGAAATGAATTTGAAAGAGTAAAAAAGTGGGTGCTTTTGTACTTAGAATTTACTTAAGATATTTTTATGTAATTGTTCTTAATATTTCCTAACTTTTTTAATTAATTTTATGTAAAAACTACCCAGGGGGCTAGTAAGCCTTCAACCAGGTCGGCCTTCCACTTAGCTAGCCCACACAAGGTTGGCTGGCCAACTTGACTAGACTAGGAGGGCCTGCTCAAGCCTTGGTGTGTGCACAGGTGGTGAAACCCCATGTGGGTGGGCTGCGGGTGGTGAACCTCAAGGTGAGTAGTAGTTGGTTGAAGGCTATGTGGTCCACATGTGTCATGACCCACATTTTAGTGTGTGTGATTTGTGTCCCGGGAGCCCACCCCAGAGCAGGCATGTCTCGTGCTCCCGCATCGAGGCTTATAAAGCCTTGACTCCCATCCCACTATTTCAATGTAGGATGGGAACTCCGTCGTAGCACCACCGCCAGCCGCCACGCTCGACTATGGACCACCACGGTTCCCCAATGCCATATCTCCTCCACCTCCACTCCAATGTGATCCCTTTACCTACCACCTCTTGCACCTTGCTCCAGCTCCCGAACCACCACCACACACCCCACCGCTACTCAAAGTTGGGGACCACCACCACGTCACCCTGCTGCTGCTCAGACCATCTCCACAACCCAACATACAAACCACCAAGGTCCCCCTTGTCTTCATATGCCGCTGCGACTTCACCACTTGACATCACCCACTCCATCATTACTGCATGCATGTTGCCACCCAAGCCAACATCGCCATTACTCAGTGCTATCACCTGCTACCTTTGCCATAGGCGCCACCCTATTTCACATATTGTTTCTCTCTCACCACTCATAGTGGTCATTTGAGCCTCCTTCGGCCACTTCGAAGGCTGGAGGAGGTGGAGGTCCCCACTAGAGAGCCCCACCCCACCGCTGCCTTGGCCAAGGACCATCGCTTCTCACCACCACCGAAGCCTCGCACCACCCGTCATCTAACACCTCCATTCATGCCGCCATCTTTGTCATTGGTATGCACTCCTGAATTCTCCTATTGCACCTCATGCATTGCGTGTAGTCCCTCCACATGGGTGTGCGAGTTCGAAGGAAGACCTCCCCCCCATTCTGGGGGGGTCCATTAAGGGAGGAGGAGGCTGAGGCTCCCCTCTGCTCCTATAAAAGGAGGCCCTTACCTCCTTCCAAATCATTCATATTGGGAGTGGACACCACAGATCGAAGGAGGAGATCCCCCCTTGGTCGCTGCTTCTCTTCTTCCCCCCTTCTTCATTCTTTCTCACTTATTTAATTTTTAGTTTTAGTTTGTTTTAAATTGTAATTTTAATTTGTTTTAAGTAAATATAATGCAGTCATTTTTTTAAATCTTGGTTCACCATTAACTTCTTATTACTTAATTATTATAATAATAATAATTGAAAATTATTATTATTATTATTGTTATAAATATTATTATTAATATCTCATTCTTAATTTAAATTTATTTTAAATTTATTTTCTTCTCTACCTCTTCAAAAAATATTTTATTAACTATAATAATAATAATAATTAACATTATTATTATTTTTAATAATTTAAAAATCTTTATAAATTATATATTTCTTTTATTTTCTTATTTTCTTCTCTATATCTCTCTCTATCTCTTCTCTCATCCCAATTCTATTTTCTTTTATTATTGTATTCACTCACTACCATTCATTTTAATTTATTCTATTTATTCTTCTACACACTCCACCATTGTGATATATTACTCTCAGAAATGATAGGCTAACCTCAAGGCTTGGCCTGAGGGGGGGTCAAGGTGTTCTTGAATTTTATTTAAAGTTTGTTTTAAAGTTTTTAGATAGAACTGAGTGGCATGGATGGGTGAGGTGAATTTCTCCAATGTGGTGATTTCCCCCAATGACATAAGATTATCCACTAAATGAGGCTAATATTCATTGTCAATATACATAATATTCATGTTATTTATTATTCATAAACACCATTTTAGTGCATTTTACACTTTGAACATCATTTCACATTATGATTGTAATACCTTCTTAAAATACACTATTATGTGGTACATTTTGAACATCATTTGAAGTAACCAATGATTCATCTGATTATACAAATTTTAATTTGATATTTTTGGAAATTTATCTACACTCTAATATGAATATGTTACATTCAAGGATCAATGGAGAATTCATGGAATAAGATGGGGATATTTTGTGATGAAAGGAAGCAATTCTAGAGAAGGTGGATTGGACCCCATCCCACTGAAGAGACGGTGGGGCCCAACATACACGCCCAATGAATCCGAAATTTCTTGGGATGATAGAAGACATGTATAGAAACAAATAACTATTCAGGATAAAATTCTAATTCTGCCTCCATGGTGTCCATTTAGGCGGCCCAAGTTAGCGATATAATTCTGGGCCAGATTCTGCGGCCCAGAAAAACAGCCCCCCATTTAAACCATATCTAGAAAAACATATCTCATTTTGGTCTGATATTTTACAGGATGTTAGGGGACATCAGTATATTAATTTAAGTCTTCTATGGCTCACCCAAATTCGTCGATCTAGAATGTTTTTAATGCGCTTCTGTTTGGTGGATGCAAGCTGGATGCCTTTTCGGGTCAAGGGTGGAAAGTCTTCTTTCCACAAACTTTCCACCACCCTAGACCTACCATACTCAAGTGGGATGACTTTTACTATTTTATGCTCGACCCAAGGCTCCAAAAATTCCTATTTAAGGCAGTGGTGGTGAAGGAGTTTTTGAATCTTGGATGCTTTGTTCAATTGTAATGTTATGCTGCAATTTTGTTGTCTCAAATTTGTCTTTCACATGTAAGTTGTTCAATTCACTTTAGTTTCTAAATAAAAGTTCTTCTTATACTCTTATTCTGTTTTTCTTCATATAAATTTGATACCGTTGGATCAAGGTGTGAATTTATTCACACCAAACCTTGTGAAATTATTCACACAACGGTGGAATGATCATTTTATTTTTGTTGTTTTCTTTACTTCTCTATTTCCTCCCTCATGAGTCTACTTTCCGCTTCCATTGAAACCATGGGATCAATGGAGGGCTAAACCACTTATGGTTTGATCCAAGGGAGTAGAAAGGGGCTGTATTGGATGTTATTTTTCACCCCATTAATGTATAATCACTTCTTTAATTGATATTTTTATTTGATGATTTTTAAACTTCATCGTCCTTGTTGAATTTAAAGCCACACACTTCATGTGCTAATACGAACCTTTACCTTGAAGTGCTCAAAACTTTGATCATTCAAGTGTATAGTTGATTAGTATTAAAGGGTGTAGGCATTAAACCAGTAAGTTATGATGTTGTTTTATCTCCTTAAATGAACCCATCTCAAATATAATAAATTGAAATTATTAAAAAGGAAATACGTCCAATCCACCCCGAGCGATAACCTAGGATCAACTCATTATTTTAAATTGAATTCACTTAATTCTTTTAGATTTCCTTTAAACCCATCTAAAATCAACCCAAGTTGGCCACTTCATATCCAAAAACAGTCAATATAATGTACGTGTCTATAGGTTACTTCTTAGGTCTCTGAGGATTCGACAACCCAAGCTAAACTACAAGCACCGTATTACCTTCTTCTCTTGGGTAAATTTGAGAGAGAATCAAATTTTGGCATTGTTTCTGGGGACCTAAGTAAGTTATCTTAGACATTATGATTCTTTTTCTTCATCCCACTTCTCTTTTCTCACCCCTCACTCCTATGGAAGTCAATTTTGAACAAGTCCAAACATGGGAAACCTATCCCCACTTTGATCACCCAACCCCAAGTGTGATGTACAATGACCATCCTAATTTCTACATGTGGGATCATCAACAACCTAATGAACCACATTTTTTTTACCTCTATTATCCACAAAACATCCCAAAATATAATGAGTTTCAATCACCATAAATCCAATATGAACACCCTCCTGTGCAATTCCAACAACTTAATTATCCACCTGAAATAGACCATATTTCCCAATCCCTTACCCATCATGATCCACAACCGTTACTTGAAAAATTGCATCAACAAATGGAAATAATGAATTTTGAGGTATCATAATTGAGGTTATAACTGCAAATCATTAAAAATTGTGAGGAACTCATCCCTACATAAACTATCCCTTCCATAACCTTATGTGAAGTGTCTAGTTTCTCACAAACTTCTCATGAATTTACTGAAGAGAAAACCTTTGGATTTGGGATAGATGAAGAGGATCGAGGAATTGTTGAAGGTTCTTTAAATCCGGAGGAAATTGAATTTTTGGATTCAAAATAGGAGAATTTGACATCATGGATTGTGTCTCCTAAGTATAACTCCATTGATGAATTTTCAAAAACACCAACCGTTGAACCATTGGGAGAAATCACAAACTTTGAGTCCATATCCATTCCAAACACTGATCTTTCCAATTTTGTGGTTGAATCTTCTATTCAAAAGGAACCAAATTTGTTGAGAAATTTGGAAAATGAAACTGAGTTGGATTCAAAATATCTACTTGTGTCTAAATGTCCTATCCAGCCTGAGCCCAAAATTATTGCCCTTCCCTAACCGCTAAAGAATCCCTTCATAAGGTATAATCATGAACATTCAATTGTAATTCATTCTTCTCTTGAAACCAAAAAAGAAGTAATGGTCATTTATGTCTTAGGAAAGACTACAGAGGAAACTGGATCAACCATTTTTGATATTCCTTCGATTTTACCACTCATTTTAGAACATAGGTTTGCATACAACAAAAATTATAAACAAAGAATAAATATCAATCTAGTGGAAATAGAGAAACATGTGGTCCTTAAAATGTTGAAAGTTGGTATTGGATAAGTTGGGGGGTTCAAGTCGAGCTAATGACCTTAAACAAAGCGTTGCACGGGAGGTGATTAGCCACTAAATGAGGCTAATATTCATTGTTAATATACTTAATTTTCATGTTCTTTGTTATTCATAAACACCATTTTAGTGCATTTTACACTTTGAACACCATTTCACATTATGATTGTAATACCTTCTTAAAATGCACTATTATGTGGTACATTTTTGAACATCATTTAAAGTACCCAATGATTCATCTGATTTTAAGGAATTTAATTTTACATATTTTAATTTGATATTTTTGGAAATTGATCTACACTTAAATATGAACATTTTTGATTCAGGGATCAATGGAGAATTCATGGAGGATGATGGAGATATTTGGCAATGAAAGGAAGCAATTCTGGAGAAGGCAGATTGGACACCAGCCCACTGATGAGACTGTGGGGCCCAACATACAGGCCCAATTAATCCCATATTTCGTGGGATTCTAGAAGACATGTATAGGAACAAATCACTCTTCAGGAGTTAATGCTAATTCGGCCTCCATGGTGGTCATTTAGTCGGCCCAAGTTAGAGATAAAATTCTGGGCCAGATTCTACGGCCCAGAAAAACAGTCCACAACTTTGATCATATCTCGTAATCCACGACTCCAAATGGGCCCAAATTTTACAGGCGGTTAGAAGACATCCGGAGCTTCATTTTCTTCTTCTATGGCCCACCCTGATTCGGCCGTCTAGAAGGTCTTCCAGACGCATCTGTTCGGTGAAGTAAAGCTGGCTGCCACCTCGGGTCGAACGTGGAAAAGTCCAAATTCCACAAGCTTTCCACCACCTATATCCTAGCAAAATTAATTAAGATGCTTTGTACTGTTGGTTGTTCGACCCAAGGCTCACAAAATGCCTATTTAAGGCAGTGGTGGTGAAGGATTTGAGGATCTTGGATGCTTTGTTTACTTGTAATGTTATGCTGCATTTTTGTTGCCTCAATTTTGTCTTTCACATGTAAGTTGTTCAATTCACTTTAGTTTCTTAATAAAAGCTCTTCTTCTACTCTTATTCTGTTGTTCTTAATATCACTTTGATACCGTTGGATCAAGGTGTGAATTTATTCACACCAACCCTTGTGAAATTATTCACACAACGGTGGAGTGATCATTTTATTTTTTGTTGTTTTCTTTACTTCTCCATTTTCTCCCAATTGAGTCTACTTTCCGCTTCCATTGAAACCATGGGATCAATGGAGGGCTAACCCACTTATGGGTTGATCCAAGGGAGTAGCAAGGGGCTGGATTGGATGTTATTTATCACCTAATTAATGTATAATCACTTCTTTAATTTGGATTTTTATTTGATGATTTTTAAACTCCATCGTCCTTGTTGAATTTAAGGCCACACACTTCAAGTACTAATACGATCCTTTACCTTGAAGTGCTCAAAACTTTGATCCTTCAAGTGTATA
The DNA here is from genome assembly GCA_963277665.1 of Viscum album. Lineage (NCBI taxonomy): Eukaryota > Viridiplantae > Streptophyta > Magnoliopsida > Santalales > Viscaceae > Viscum > Viscum album. The sequence continues at coordinate 372,196,676 of OY728146.1, forward strand.
GGTGATTAGTATTAAGGGGTGTAGGCATTAAACCAGTAAGTGATGATGTTGTTTTATCTCCTTAAATGAACCCATCTCAAATTGAAGAATTTGAAATCATTAAAAAGAAAATACGTCCAATCCACCCCGAGTGATAACCTAGGATCAACTCATTCTTTTAATTTGAATTCACATAAGTATCTTAGAGTTCACTTAAACCCATCTAAAATCAACCCAAAGTTGGCAACTTCATAGCCAAAAATTCATCCCTTAGGTTGTGTATCTTAGGTATCTTCTTAGGTCTCTGTGGAATCGACAACCCAAGCTACACTACAAGGACCGTGCTACCCTTCTTCTCTTGGGTAAATTTGGGCATGAACCAGGAGGCAACCTATGGTTTTCATCTTTGCAAATCATCTTTTTTTTAAATAGGATTAATGAATCATTTTGATAAATAAAAAAATAGACTATTGACATGTTCTTCTATTATGAGTATGGATTGGTATGAAAGGGGAGCACCTTATTCATCTGTGTTACGTGGTGTGATCCTTGAGTAATACCATACCCAGAAATTTAAAAAGAAGACAATGTATCATCAGTTTATTTTATTTTATATATATACTTGTATTGTACTTATATATATATATATATACTATTGTGTTTTGTTTTTTTGTTTTCCTTTTTCCACTAAGGGAACTCTGCAAGCGACATGGATATCAAAGGACTAAATTGGAGCAGCAAGAACTTTAACTTCAACCACCAGGTGATTTCATTCCATGATCCTCAGTTTCAATTTCCTTTTTGAACTTCCATTATCTACCTCTACTCCTTCTAAATTTTCATTTCTTCAAACACTGGGGACAATGTTATTTTAATTTGTGGGGGGGAGATAAAATAAAAAATGATTTTTTGTCAAAAAAAATGATAAATGATTTGAAAAAAAAATTGTGAAAATGGAAGGAAAAATTCCTTTAACTTTAAACTTGGTAATACACATTGCACACTTTGAAACTGAATATCAAATAATTTAGCCTACCCTGATTCTGATTTTAATCCTTGTATAATTTCATGAACATTGATTTTGGAAAGTGTGGTTTTCCAATGTGATATTTCATCGTTTATATTTTCATCCAAATAAAAAAAAGATCACAATGCACGTTCTTTGGATAGTGGGTTATTAGTTTGAGTTCATGGGGTCCCCTAAATAAATAGCATAGGTTTGGTGATCATTTTAGTCTAATATGAGTATTCAAAAAAAATTAAAAAACAAATTGCGCTAGAGCAATGAAATGACCTAATGTGTGGATTTCGGCACTTGGGGATCGTGACTTCATAGTTGTCTGGCCCAGAGTTAGTAATTTTATCTCTATTTTTTGTAATTTGAATTTGTTTTTGACTGAGTTAACTCAAGATGATGCCCGAGTATGTGGGCTTCACTTGGTTCCCTAAGGTCTTTGAGCCTGGGAGTCATCGGCAAAGTCTCGCTATAGGGGTTGACTCTTTTGAGTGCAATTTCAATTACCATAGAAAAATTGCAAAAACAAAAAAAAACAAAAAAAAACATAATACAATAAAAAAATGAATACTCATATTAATATTGAAATGTGATTCCACCTAGCGCTTCCATCATTCCCCCCTTGAATAAAAATGAACCCCCATGTCTATTGTGATGCACAATACATCCTCATACTTAATTTATATTGGATGAAATATGGAAATGAATTTGAACAAAGGAATGGGCTTGGGATTGGGATCTGCTTATGAAACTATCATGTATTAAATTATTTTTATGGGTTTCAGTATTGTTTGGTATAAGGGATTTTGGTGATCATTGTGTATTAAAATGTTTTTGGAAAAGGGAATTCGAATTTCATATTGTTGAGATATATTTTGCTCAGGACTAGCAAAACTCAAGTCGGGGGGTGTGATTAGCCACTAAATGAGGATAATATTCATTTTTAATATACATAATATTCATGTTATTTATTATTCATAAACACCATTTTAGTGCATTTTACACTTTGAACATCATTTCACATTATGATTGTAATACCTTTTTAAAATGCACTATTATGTGGTACATTTTTGACCATCATTTGAAGTACCCAATGATTCATCTTATTATAAAATTTTTAATTTGATATCTTTGTAAATTGATCTACACTCCAATATGAACATGTTACATTCATGGATCAATGGATAATTCATGGAAGAAGATGGAGATATTTTGTGATGAAAGGAAGCAATTCTAGAGAAGACAGATTGCACACGAGCCCACTGATGAGATGATGGGGCCCAACATACAGGCCCAATGAATCCTAAATTTTGTGGGATTCTATAAGATATGTAGAGGAACAAATAACTCTTCAGGATAAAATTCTAATTCCACCTCCATGGTGTCCATTTAGGCGGACCAAGTTAGAGATATAATTATGGGCTAGATTCTGTGGCCCAGAAAAACAGCCCACCAATTAAACCATATCTCGAAAACCAAACCTTGTTTTGGGCTGACATTTTACAGATTGTTAGGGTACATCAGGAGATTAATTTAAGTCTTCTATGTCCCACCCAAATTCTGTCATCTATAATATTTTTCATGCGATTTTGGTTTGTGGATGCAAGCTGGATGCCTTTTCGGGTCAAGGGTGGAAAGTCTTCTTTCCACAAACTTTCCACCACCCTAGACCTACCATACTCAAGTGGGATGACTTGTACTATTTTATGCTATACCCAAGTCTCCAAAAATGCATATTTAAGGCAGTTGTGGTGAAGGATTTTTTGAATCTTGGATGCTTTGTTCAATTGTAATGTTATGCTGCAATTTTGTTGTCTCAAATTTGTCTTTCACATGTAAGTTGTTAAATTCACTTTAGTTTCTCAATAAACGTTCTTCTTCTTCTCTTATTCTGTTTTTCTTCATATCACTTTGATACCATTGGATCAAGGTGTGAATTTATTCACACCAAACCTTGTGAAATTATACACACAACGGTGGAATGATCATTTTATTTTTGTTGTTTTCTTTACTTCTCTATTTCCTCCCTCATGAGTCTACTTTCCGCTTCCATTGAAGCCATGAGATCAATGGAGGGATAAACCACTTATGGTTTGATCCAATGGAGTAGAAAGGGGCTGTATTGGATGTTATTTATCACCCCATTAATGTATAATCACTTCTTTAATTGAGATTTTTATTTGATGATTTTTAAACTCCATCGTCCTTGTTGAATTTAAAACCACAAACTTCATGTGCTAATACGAACCTTTACCTTGAAGTGATCAAAACTTTGATCCTTCAAGTGTATAGGTGATTAGTATTAAAGGGTGTAGGGATTAAACCAGTAAGTGATGATGTTGTTTTATCTCCTTAAATGAACCCATCTCAAATATAATAAATTGAAATCATTAAAAAGGAAATACGTCCAATCCACCACGATCGATTACCTAGGATCAACTCATTCTTTTAAATTGAATTCACTCAAGTCTCATAGAGTTCCTTTAAACCCATCTAAAATAAACCCAAGTTGTCCACTTCATAGCCAAAAATAGTCCATATAATGTACGTGTCTATAGGTTACTTCTTAGGTCTCTAAGAATTTGACAACTCAAGCTAAACTACAAGGACCGTCTTACCTTCTTATCTTGGGTAAATTTGAGAGAGAATCAAATTTTGGTGCCGTTGTTGGGGACCTAAGTAAGTTATCTTAGACATTATCATTCTTTTTCTTCATCCCTCTTCTCTTTTCTCACCCCTCACTCTTATGGAATTCAATTTTGAACAAGTCCAAACATGGGAAACCTATCCCCACTTTGATCACCCAACCCCAAGTGTGATGTACAATGACCATTCTAATTTCTACATGTGCGATCATCAACAACCTAATGAACCACATTTTTTTTACCTCTATGATCCAAAAAACATCCCAACATATAATGAGTTTCAATCACCACAAATCCAATATGAACACCCTCCTGTGCAATTCTAACAACTTAATTATCCACCTGAAATAGACCATATTTCTCAATCCCTTACCCATCATGATCCACAATCGTTACTTGAAAAATTGTGTCAACAAATGGAAATAATGAATTTTGAGGTTTCATCATTGAGGTTATAACTGCAAATCATTAAAAATTGTGAGGAACCCATCCCTACACAAACTATCCCTTCCATAACCTTATGCGAAGTTTCTAGTTTCTCACAAACCTCTCATGAATTTACTGAAGAGAAAATATTTGGATTTGGGATAGATGAAGAAGATCAATGAATTGTTGAAGGTTCTTTAAATCAGGAGGAAATTGAATTTTTGGATTCAAAAGAGGAGAATTTGACATCATGGATTGCGTCTCCTAAGTTTAACTCCATTGATGAATTTTCAAAAACACAAACCATTGAACCATTGGGAGAAATAATAAACTTTGAGTCCATATCCATTCCAAACACTGATCTCTCCAATTTTTTGGTTGAATCTTCTATTCAAAAGGAACCAATTTTGTTGAGAAATTTGGAAAATGAAACTGAGTTGGATTCAAAATATCAACTTGTGTCTAAATGTCCTATCCAGCCTGAGCCCAAAATTATTGCCCTTCCCTCACCGCTAAAGAATCCCTTCATAAGGTATAATCATGAACATTCAATTGGAATTCATTCTTGTCTTGAAACCAAAAAAGTGGTAATGGTCATTTATTTCTTAGGAAAGACTACAGAGGAAATTGGATCAACCATTTTTGATATTCCTTGGATTTTACCACTCATTTTAGAACATAGGTTTGCATACAACAAAAATCATAAACAAATAATAAATCTCAATCTAGTGGAAATAGAGAAACATGTGTTCCTTAAAATGTTGAAAGTTGGTATTGGATAAGTTGGGGGGTTCAAGTCGAGCTAACGACCTTAAACAAAGCGCTGCACAGGAGGCAACCTGTGGTTTTCATCTTTGCAAATCATATTTTTTTAAATAGGATTAATGAATCATTTTGATAAATAAAAAAATAGAATATTCACCTGTTCTTCTATTATGAGTATGGATTGGTATCAAAGGGGAGCACCATATTCATCCGTGTCATGTGGTGTGATCCTTGAGTAATACCATACCCAGAAATTTAAAAAGAAGACAATGTATCATCAGTTTATTTTATTTTATATGTATACTTATATTTTACTTATATATATATATATATACTATTTTGTTTTGTTTGTTTGTTTTTCTTTTTCCACTAAGGGAACTCTGCAAGAAACATGGATATCAAAGGACTAAATTGGAGCAGCAATAACTTCAACTTCAACCACCAGGCGATTTCATTCCATGATCCTCAGTTTCAATTTCCTTTTTGAACTTCCATTATCTTCCTCTAATACTTCTAAATTTTCATTTCTTCAAACACTGGGGACAGTGTTATTTTAAGTTGGGGGGGAGATAAAATAAAAAATGATTTTGTGTCAAAAAAAATGATAAATTATTTGAAAAAAAAATGTGAAAATGGAAGGAAAAATTCATTTAACTTTAAACATGGTAATACACATTTCACACTTTGAAACTGAATATAAAATAATTTAGCGTACCCTGATTCTGATTTTAATCCTTGTATAATTTCATGAGCATTGATTTTGGAAAGTGTGGTTGTCCAATGTGATATTTCATCGTTTATATTTTCATCCAAATAAAAAAAGATCACAATGCACGTTCTTTGGATAGTGGGGTATTATTTTGAGTTCATGGGGTCCCCTAAATAAATAGAATAGGTTTGGTGATCATTTTAGTTTAATATGATTATTCAAAGAAAAATAAAAAAAATTGCACGTAGAGCAATGAAATGACCTAATGCGTGGCTTTCGGCACTTGGGGATCATGACTCCATAGTTGTCTGGCCCAGAGTTAGTAATTTTATCTCTATTTTTTGTAATTTGAATTTGTTTTTGAATGATTTAACTCGAGATGATGCCCGAGTATGTGGGATTCACTTGGTTCCCTAAGTTCTTTGAGCCTGGGAGTCATCGGCAAAGTCTCGCTACAGGGGTTGACTCTTTTGAGTGCAATTTCAATTACCATGGAAAAATTTCAAAAACAAAAAAAACAAAAAAATAATACAATAAAAAAATGAATACTCTTCTTAATATTGAAATGTGATTCCACCTAGCGCTTCCATCACCCCCCTTGAATAAAAATGAACCCCCATGTCTATTGTGATGCACAACACATCCTCATACTTAATTGACATTAGATGAAATATGGAAATGAATTTGAACAAAAGAATGGGCTTGGGATTGAGATCTGCTTATGAAAATATCATGTATTAAATTATTTTGATGGGTTTTAGGATCTTTTTGTATAAGGGATTTTGGTGATCATTGTGTATTAAAATGTTTTTGGAAAAGGGAATTCGAATTTCATATTGTTGAGATATATTTTTCTCGGGACTAGAAAAACTCAAGTTGGGGGGTGTGATTAGCCACTAAATGAGGATAATATTCATTGTTAATATACATAATATTCATGTTATTTATTATTCATAAACATCATTTTAGTTTATTTTACACTTTGAACATCATTTCACATTATGATTGTAATACCTTCTTAAAATGCACTATTATGTGGTATATTTTTTAACATCATTTTAAGTACCCAATGATTCATCTTATTATACAAATTTTAATTTGATGTTTTTTTAAATTTATCTACACTCCAATATGAACATGTTACATTCAAGGATCAATGGAGAATTCATGGAAGAAGATGGGGATATTTTGTGATGAAAGGAAGCAATTCTAGAGAAGGCAGATTGGACACCAGCCCACTGATGAGACAGTGGGGCCCAGCATACAGGCCCAATGAATCCCCAATTTCATGGGATTCTATAATACATGTATAGAAACAAATAAATTTTTAGGAGAAAATGCTAATTCTGCTTCCATGGTGTCCATTTAGGAGTCCCAATTTAGAGATATAATTCTGGGCCAGATTCTACGGCCCAGAAAAACAGCCCACCAATTAAACCATATCATGAAAACCATAACACCTTTTGGGCTGAGATTGAACAGTATGTTAGGGAACATCCGGAGCTTAATTTAAGTCTTGTATGGCCCACCCAAATTCGGCCATATAGAAGGTGTTTCATGCGCCTCTGTTTGGTGGATGCAAGATGGATGCCTTTTCGGGTCAAGGGTGGAAAGTCTTCTTTCCACAAACTTTCCACCACCCTAGACCAACCATACTCAAGTGGGATGACTTGTACTGTTGTAGGCTCGACCCAAGGCTCCAAAAATGCCTATTTAAGGCAGTGGTGGTGAAGTAGTTTTTGAATCTTGTATGCTTTGTTCAATTGTAATGTTATGCTGCAATTTTGTTGTCTCAAATTTGTCTTTCACATGTAAGTTGTTCAATTCACTTTAGTTTCTTAATAAAAGTTCTTCTTCTACTCTTATTCTGTTGTTCTTCATATCACTTTGATACTATTGGATCAAGGTGTATATTTATTCACACCAAACCTTGTGAAATTATTCACACAACGGTGGAATGATCATTTTATTTTTGTTGTTTTCTTTACTTTTCCATTTCCTCCCTCATGAGTCTACTTTCCACTTCCATTGAAACCATGGGATCAATGGAGGGAGAACACACTTATGGTTTGATACAAGTAAGTAGAAAGGGGCTGGATTGGATGTTATTTATTACCTCATTAATTTATAATCACTTCTTTAATTGAGATTTTTATTTGATGATTTTTAAATTCCATCGTCCTTGTTGAATTTAAAGCCACGCACTTCATGTGATAATACGAACATTTACCTTGAAGTGCTCAAAACTTTGATCCTTAAAGTGTATAGGTGATTAGTATTAAAATTTTTAGGCATTAAACCAGTAAGTGATGATGTTGTTTTATCTCCTTAAATGAACCCATCTCAAATATAAGAAATTGAAATCATTAAAAAGGAAATACGTCCAATCCACCCCAAGCGATAACCTAAGATCAACTCATTATTTTAAATTGAATTCACTTAAGTCTCTTAGATTTCCTTTAAACCCATCTAAAATCAACTCAAGTTGGCCACTTCATAGCCAAAAACAGTCCATATAATGTACGTGTCTATAGGTTACTTCTTAGGTCTCTGAGAATTTAACAACCCAAGCTAAACTACAAGGACCATCTTACCTTCTTCTCTTGGGTAAATTTGAGCGAGAATCAAATTTTGGCACCGTTTTCGGGGACCTAAGTAAGTTATCCTAGACATTATCATTATTTTTCTCCATCCCTCTTCTCTTTTCTCACCCCTCACTCCTATGGAAGTAAATTTTGAACAAGTCCAAACATGGGAAACCTATCCCCACTTTGATCACCCAACCCCAAGTGTGATGTACAATGACCATCCTAATTTCTACATGTGGGATCATAAACAACCTAATGAATCACATTGTTTTTACCTCTATGATCCACAAAACAACCCAACATATAATGAGTTTCAATCACCACAAAGCCAATATGAACACCCTCCTGTGCAATTCCAACAACTTAATTATCCACCTGAAATAGACCATATTTCTCAACCCCTTACCCATCATGATCCACAACCGTTACTTGAAAAATTGTGTCAACAAATGGAAATAATGAATTTTGAGGTTTCATCATTGAGGTTAGAACTGCAAAGCATTAAAAATTGTGAGTAACCCATCCCTACACAAACTATCCCTTCCATAACCTTATGTGAAGTGTCTAGTTTCTCACAAACCTCTCATGAATTTACTGAAGAGAAAACCTTTGGATTTTGGATAGATGAAGAGGATCAAGGAATTGTTTAATGTTATTTAAATTAGGAGGAAATTGAATTTTTGGATTCAAATGAGGAGAATTTGATATCATGGATTGCGTCTTTTAAGTATAACTCCATTGATGAATTTTAAAAAACACCAACCATTGAACCATTGGGAGAAATCACAAACTTTGAGTCCATATCCATTCCAAACACTGATCTTTCCAATTTTGTGGTTGAATATTCTATTCAAAAGGAACCAATTTTGTTGAGAAATTTGGAAAATAAAACTGAGTTGGATTCAAAATATCAACTTGTGTCTAAATGTCCTATCCATCCCAAGCCCAAAATTATTGCCCTTCCCTCACCGCTAGAGAATACCTTCATAAGGTATAATCATGAAAATTAAATTGGAATTCATTCTTCTCTTGAAACCAAAAAAGTGGTAATGGTCTTTTATGTCTTAGGAAAGACTATAGAGGAAACTGGATCAACCATTTTTGATATTCCTTGGATTTTACCACTCATTTTAGAACATAGGTTTGCATACAACAAAAATTATAAAGAAATAATAAATCTCAATCTGGTGGACATAGAGAAGCATGTGGTCCTTAAAATTCTGAAATTTGGTATTGGATAAGTTGAGGGGTTCAAGTCGAACTAACGACCTTAAAAAAAGCGCTGCACGGGAGGCAACCTGTGGTTTTCATCTTTTCAAATTATATTTTTTTAAATAGGATTAATGAATCATTTTGATAAATAAAAAAACAGACTATTGACTTGTTCTTCTATTATGAGTACGGATTGGTATGAAAGGGTAACACCATATTCATCTGTGTCACGTGGTGTGATCCTTGAGTAATATCATACCCAAAAGTTTAAAAATAAGACAATGTATCATCAGTTTATTTTATTTTATATATATACTTATATTGTACTTATATATATATATATACTATTTTGTTTTTTTTTGTTTGTTTTCCTTTTTCCACTAAGGGAACTCTACAAGCGACATGGATATCAAAGGACTAAATTGGAGTAGCAAGAACTTCAACTTCAACCACCAGGTGATTTCATTCCATGATCCTCAGTTTCAATTTCCTTTTTGAACTTCCATTATCTGCCTCTACTCCTTCTAAATTTTCATTTCTTCAAAAACTGGGGATAGTGTTATTTTAAGTTGTGGTGGGAGATAAAATAAAAAATGCTTTTGTGTCAAAAAAAATGATAAATGATTTGAAAAAAAATTGTGAAAATAGAAGGAAAAATTCCTTTAACTTTAAAAATGGTAATACACATTGCACACTTTGAAACTGAATATCAAATAATTTATCATACCCTGATTCTGATTTTAATCCTTGTATAATTTCATGAGCATTGATTTTGGAAATTGTGGTTGTCCAATGTGATATTTCATCGTTTATATTTTTATCCAAATAAAAAAAAGATCACAATGCACATTCTTTGGATAGTGGGGTATTAGTTTGAGTTCATGGGGTCCCCTAAATAAATATCATAGGTTTGGTGATCATTTTAGTTTAATATGAGTATTCAAAAAAAAATTAAAAAATAAATTGCGTGTATAGCAATGAAATGACCTAATGCGTGGCTTTCGGCACTTGGGGATTGTGACTGCATAGTTATCTGACCCAGAGTTAGTAATTTTATCTCTATTTTTGGTGATTTGAATTTGTTTTTGACTGAGTTAACTCGAGATGATGCCCGAGTATGTGGGCTTCACTTGGTGCCCTAAGGTCTTTGAGCCTGGGAGTCATTGGCAAAGTCTTACTACAGAGGTTGACTCTTTTGAGTGCAATTTCAATTACCATGGAAAAATTACAAAAAACAAAAAAACAAAAAAAAATAATACAATAAAAAATGAAAACTCATCTTAATATTGAAATGTGATTCCACCTAGCACTTCCATCATTCCCTCCTTGAATAAAAATGAACCCCCCATGTCTATTGTGATGCACAACACATCCTCATACTTAATTGATATTGGATGAAATATGGCAATGAATTTGAACAAAAGAATGGTCCTGGGATTGGGATCTACTTATGAAACTATCATGTATTAAATTATTTTGATGGGTTTCAGGATTTTTTGTTATAAGTGATTTTGGTGGTCATTGTGTATTAAAATGTTTTTGGAAAAGGGAATTCAAATTTCATATTGTTTAGATATATTTTGCTCGGGACTAGAAAAACTCAAGTCGGGGGGTGTGATTAGCCACTAAATGAGTCTAATATTCATTGTTAATATACATAATATTCATGTTATTTATTATTCATAAACACTATTTTAGTACATTTTACACTTTGAACATCATTTCACATTATGATTGTAATACCTTCTTAAAATGCACTATTATGTGATACATTTTTTAACATCATTTGAAGTACCCAATGATTCATCTGATTATACATATTTTAATTTGATGTTTTTGGAAATTTATCTACACTCCAATATGAACATGTTACATTCAGGGATCAATAGAGAATTCATTGAAGAAGATGGGGATATTCTGTGATGAAAGGAAGCAATTCTAGAGAAGGCAGATTGGATACCTGCCCACTGATGAGACGGTGGGGCCCAACATACAGGTCCAATGAATCCCAAATTTCCTGGGATGCTATAAGAAATGTATAGGAACAAATACCTATTCAGGATCAAATGCGAATTCTTCCTCCATTGTGTCCATTTAGGCATCCCAAGTTAGAGATATAATTCTGGGCCAGATTCTGCGGCCCAGAAAAACATACCACCAATTAAACCATATCCTGAAAAAAATGACTCCTTTTGGGATGCTATTTTACAGGCTGTTAGGGGACATCCGGATCTTAATTTAAGTCGTCTATGGCCCACCCAAATTAGGCCATCTAGAAGGTATTTCGTAAGCCTCTTTTTAGTGGATGAAAGCTGGATGCCTTTTCGGGTCAAGGGTGAAAAGTCTTCTTTCCACAAACGTTCCACCACCCTAGACCTATCATACTCAAGTGGGATGACTTGTACTGTTGGAGGCTCGACCCAAGGCTCCAAAAATGCCTATTTAAGTTAGTGGTGGTGAAGGAGGCTTTGAATCTTGAATGCTTTGTTCAATTGTAATGTTATGCTTAAATTTTGTTGTCTCAAATTTGTCTTTCATATGTAAGTTGTTCAATTCACTTTAGTTTCTCAATAAAAGTTCTTCTTATACTCTTATTCTATTTTTCTTCATATCACTTTGATACCGTTAGATCAAGGTGTGAATTTATTCACACCAAACCTTGTGAAATTATTCACACAATGGTGGAAAGATCATTTTATTTTTGTTGTTCTCTTTACTTCTCCATTTCCTCCCTCATGAGTCTACTTTCCGCTTCCATTGAAACCATGGAATCAATGTAGGGCTAACCCACTAATGGGTTGATCCAAGGGACTAGAAAGGGGCTGAATTGGATGTTATTTATCACCACATTAATGTATAATCACTTCTTTAATTGAGATTTTTATTTGATGATTTTTTAACTCCATCGTCCTTGTTGAATTTAAAGTCACACACTTCATGTGCTAATCCAAACCTTTACCTTGAAGTGATCAAAACTTTGATCCTTCAAGTGTATAGGTGATTAGTATTAAAGGGTGTAGGAATTAAATCAGTAAGTGAGGATGTTGTTTTATCTCCTTAAATGAACCCATCTCAAATATAAGAAATTGAAATCATTAAAAAGGAAATACGTCCAATCCACCCCGAGCGATAACCTAGGATCAACTAATTCTTTTAAATTGAATTCACTTAAGTCTCTTAGAGTTACTTTAAACCCATCTAAAATCAAACCAAGTTGGCCACTTCATAGACAAAAACAGTCCATAGAATGTACGTGTCTATAGGTTACTTCTTAGGTCTCTAAGGATTCGACAACCCAAGCTAAACTACAAGGACCGTCTTACCTTCTTCTCTTGGGTAAATTTGAGTGAGAATCAACATACAACTCAATATATCTATATTATTTTATTTAATAACTTTTCTCTCTCCATATTGGTTAGTTATTCACACATTGTATGTGAGCTATTCAATTGTTGAAACCGCTTTGATAGAGCTAGGTCATGGAATATGACACATACTAGACCAAGGTGTTTCATCAACCTTGATTAAAGGAGGAGGTGGAATTGAGATTTCTTATACATTCAATGATATTCCACAATTTATAAATAAATAATAGTAGTTCAAACTGGAAATTTCAAGTTTGGATTATCAAACTAAAAATAAACATAAAAGGAAAATAATGATTTAACCTTAAACCAAACCCCAAAACCAAGTGTTTTCTTTATTAACTCGGTATTTTTATCTTATATTCTAGTTTAAATTCCCATATTTCATGTCATTAAAACAAAAAAAAATGTCACTATTTTCTATAAATTATAGAACCATAAAAAATAAGTTTAGGTGAATTGGATAAAGTAATTGAACTAAATTGAGAAGGCTCATCAAGTGAGATGACCCTAGTTAGCCTATGTGTTGCACTAGGAAAAATATAATTACTTTTCACAGTGCCTCACGATAGGCATGCATCAAAACTGGCATTGTTACTGGAGATCCAATCAGTTATTTACTTACTTTTTCTATTTTAACATTTTATATAGATTTTTTTATTTTATAAAAAAAAATATCTATAATTTTTTATAATGATCATTTCTTAAATTCATGGAATAATTACTCTCAGTTTAAAGATCTGGTAGTTGAAGAACCATGGTCTACAAATAATGGTGTCACATTATGGGCTAGACAGATCATGGGAGCACAGAGCCAAATTTTCAAAGAGGAGGAATCCAAGGACCTCCTCTAGAATCTCAAGGAGACCCTCAAGAAAATAGTGGTAGAATTATTGGCTAAATAAATCACTGAATTCTAGGAGTACTTCCCATAATTATATCAAGAAGAGGCCATGACACAAGAAGAGTGATCCCCATTCCCTCCCAACACTTTTGAAGACGTTCCACCAGAAAGTTTCTATGAGAAAGTGGAAAAACACAAGCTCAAATATGATATTCAAGATCTTGAAGTGATGGTGAAAAATCTAAAAGACAATATGGATTGGATAACTACATATTTTCAAGAACTTTCAGAGAAATTTGAGTCTGAACCTAAGTTTGAATTCGAACCAAAAGATGAGCCACTTGTATTACATAAGGAGGAAAAGGAGAAAGAATTTTCTGTTGAGCCACATGTGGGATATCATCAAGAATTGGATGAATTTTGGAATGAATTTGAGGAACTACTTGATCTCACCATGCCTTGGAAAGAAAAAGAGCCAGCACCACTGGAGGAAAACACCACCCAAATTGTAGAATTTGATGAAAATATGGAGAATCTTGGCTACCTGCCTCTATCCTATGAGAATCTACTCCAAGTAGCACTTACCACTGAGGAATTAAGGGAATTTGAACCAAGATGGGGATTTGATCATTTATCATACTCTATCTCTTCTGATTTTATTAAAATATAATTATGCATCACTCCCTACTATTTTTATTATACATATTTAGACAATCTTTGTTATTCCTTGGAGGGGATGAAGAAACTTGTCATGCACCTACTGAGGAACACATGGAGCTCCCTGATTTTGATGAAAACAAATTTGTGGAGCCCTATCATGAAGAGATCCAAGTTTATGAGCCTAAGGAAATCCGGAGACTACTTTTATAAAGGAGAGAATTTACTTATTTAAAATTTACATTTTATTCAATTAAAAATACCTATATACTTCCCCTTTGATCATTCATTTCATGCAACCCCTATGAAGCCAGCACTATAAGACAAGAAGGTTACACAAGTAGCAACCAATAAGGATGATGGTTCATACTTCATCCTACCCCTTCATGCAATATATACCTCATTTTGAAGGGGGGATTTTGTTTACTCTATCCATGGATCATTCCTAAACTAGTAGGATGAAGCACAAGCTGGGAAAAGCCACATGTGGTGGTTTAAATCAAAGAAGTTTCATCAACCATATGATTTTGGATAAAAGCTGGTACTTCCCTTTAGAGTTAGTAAAATTTCAGGTCCCTCTTTGGGGATCATACCAAGACTTATCCCTATTATATTTTTTCTATGAATTTAGATTTCAATTTCAATTTTAGGAAGTAGTTCAGCATGCAACACACTCCCTCTTGTTATTTTTTAACTTTAATGACACAATCCTTCTACTTAATTGTATAAATTCTCTTTTGAAGGTTCATAAATAGAATAAGGAAACCTCATCTAGTGAAGGAGAAGGACTAATATTCATGGGAAAGGGAGTTCACTTTTCAATGATTATATTTTTAACTCCTTAAATTTTTGTTCCAAAACATTTTTTGATCTTTAATGATAAAATTTCATGCCCACACTTGAATTCATGTTGTAATTGACTAATCTAGGAGACATTAGTTTCTTATAATTCCTATAATGCCATGTTTTAGATTTCAATGTTAATGAAATTTAATGAGTAAAATGGAGAATTTAATTATTAAATTGAAACATGGATATTAAAATGAGGACTCGTGATTTGAAGAAATTGATTGATTCATGTAAATGAAATTTCCCAACAATTTTTAATGATTTTATATTCTAAAATTCATGTGAATTGATTTTTAATTATTAATAATTCCTTGAGTGATTTTACCAAATCATATTTCTCATTACCAAGAGTCTTTATAGACTATGTACTTCCCATTATATTCTTGAGAATATTTCTTAAGTGATCATAGGACTTTCCCCCTGCTAGAACTTACATTTGAACTTGTCAAATCTATGACTGTACAAAAACACATTTAAAATGATTGAGTCATATTTTTATAAACCACTTATCCTTAAAAACCCATCTTTACACCAATCCTTATTTATCCCATAGAGACCATGAATGACCTTGTTAGATATGATCCATGTTTTAAGCCATTTTTATCTATTTCTACCACCCTCTTAGTATTTTCAGGATATATTAAAGTTAAAGTGTGGGGGGTAAAGGGAATCATGGTAAATGGGATGATTTAAAATGTAATAAAGAAGTGTGGGGGTTCTTATTGTGGTAATTGTAAAAGGTTGTTGAATCATTCATTGCACTCAATTGGTTTTCCCCTCTTGAATATAAAAAAATGAAAATGAAAAAAAACAAAAAAAAATGAGATATATGGGTTGTGATTTTGGTAAACCAAAAAATAACCATTACTAGACCTATTATTTCTATCATATGTGACTAGGTGGTGGAATTGAGGTTTATTATAAATCATAACTTTCAAAAAAGAAAAAACAAAAAAAGGTTCTTTGAAAAAGGAAATAAAATAAAATTATATATATATTAAAAAGAGGGCATAAATCATTCATTGTGATTAAACTGATCACGATATTTACTTTGAGTCTTCGAGAAAGTTGGGAGTTGTTACAATTTGAAGGGTAAAATTTCTCTAAACTTTTTACTTTAAAAATAATTATTTATGATTTAAGAGTTAAACATCATCCTTAATCTTTATTTTTAAACATAAAATCCTA
The DNA here is from genome assembly GCA_963277665.1 of Viscum album. NCBI lineage: Eukaryota > Viridiplantae > Streptophyta > Magnoliopsida > Santalales > Viscaceae > Viscum > Viscum album. Next base: position 372,212,918 of record OY728146.1, read on the forward strand.
CCAACCTTAAGCCTCGAGTCATTAGAACCTTAATTGCAAGTCCTCATGATTTTAGGTGCATTTTTTCTTTAAAAAGTGGAGAAAGTAGTTATTTTAAAAGCTTATGGATAATTAGCATGTTCTCATAATATGAGCATAAATCTACATAAATTTTATCATGATAGGTGAGTGAAAAGATTTGAGTGAGGTAAATCATGGTTTGGAATGTTTAATAATAATGGATCAAGTAGCTTGAATGAATGAATGGATAAGTTCAATCATTTTTCAAAGGGGAAAATTAAAATATATGAATTCACCATTTCATTGAAAAATTAGAGATTGAATTGATATTTTATGTGGAATTTGAAATTTTTATTTTATATTGATAATTATTTGATTTTATTGCATTCAAATTTGAATATTTTTTACACTGGTGACCTATGATCTTCAATGTTGATATTTTATGCTTGAGGAAAAGCATGGTTTAAGTGTGGGGTTTTTTGATATACCATAATAATGTTCACTTTTTAAAACAAATTTGGATCATTAATGGATGTTTTTAAATGTTAAAGTCTCTGAGTTTTAGCATTTTAGTAATTTTTGGATAAATTGGAAGGTGAACTTGAAATGAGTTTGAAAGTGTAAAAGAGGTTTCTTTTGTACTTGGAATTTACTTAAGAAATTTTGATGTACTTGTTCATAATATTTTCTAACTCTTTTATTAATTTTGAAAAAAAATTACCTAGGGGCCCAAAAATCCTTCAACCAGGTCAGCCTACTACTTAGACAGCCCACTCAAGGTGGGCTGGCCGGCCAGACTAGCCAAGGAGGGCCCACTTGAGCCATGGTGTGTGCACGGGTGGTGAAACCCTGTGTGAGTGGGCCATGGGTGGTGAAATATGTGGCGAGTAGCAGTTAGCCGAAGGCCACGTGGGTCGTATCTATCACGACCCGCATTTTAAGTGTGTGCGAGTGGTGTCCTGGGATCCCACCCCAGAGTAGGAATACATCATACTCCCATGTCAAGGCATATAAAGACTCAACTCCCATACCGCCATCTCGATGTGGGATGGGAACTCCACCATTGTGTCTCCACCCACCACCATTGTCCGCTAATCTCGAACTACGTCTGGCTCTGCTCCACCATTCTCCCTCGCCCAACCACCTTCTGCACCTTACTCCAACTCCAGAACCACCACCACACACCCCACCACTGCTGAAGGCTGGGGACCGCCACCATGTCACCCCACTGCTGCTCAGACTGCCTCTACATACCTCCATGTATACCACCAAGGCTTGCCTTGTCCTTAGACACTATTTTGGCTTAGGATCCTAGAATCACCTACTCTAGCATGGCTGCATGAATATAGCCACCCACGCTGGCACCGCCACTGCTCGACGTCATCACCCGCTACTACTACCATCGATTCCACCCTGCTTCACCTGCCGCTAGTTTTTCTCCACTCAGAGTGGCTATTAGAGCCTCATCTTCCACTTTGAAGGCTGGATGAGTTTGAGGTTTCCGCTGGATAGCCCCACCCCACTGTGCCCTTAGCCAAGGACTGTCGCTAATCACCACCATCAACACTTCGTGTCGCCCTCGTCTGTCGCCTCCATTCCTGCTATCGTCTCTGCTTGTGGCTCAGGATCCCACATTCCCCCACTGCACCTCATATACCACATGGAGTCCCTCCACATGATAATCCTCACACACGGGATGCAGGTGTGCGAGTTCGAAGGAATACCCCCCCCCCATTCTCGGGGGGGGTGCCATTAAGGGGGTAAGTGGTTGAGGCTCCCCTCTGCTCCTATAAAAGGAGTCCCTTGCCTCCTTTCAAATCATCCAACTTGGTAGTGGACACCACAAACTGAAGGAGAATATCTTCCCCTCGGCCACTACTTCTCTTCTTCCCCCTTCTTTATTTTTTTCATTTATTTAATTATTAGATTTAGTTTGTTTTAAGTTGTAATTTTAATTTCTTTTAAATAAATCTAATGCATTCATTTTTTTAAAAAAATTATCATTATTAACTTCTTATTCCTTAATTATTGTAATACTAATAATTGATAATTATTATTATTATTATTATTATAAATATTATTATAAATATTAGTATTAATATATCATTCTTAATTTAAAATTATTTTAAAATTGTTTTCTTCTCTCCCTCTTCAAAAATTATTTTGTTAATTATAATAACAATAATAATAATAATAATTAACATTGTTATTATTATTATTAATTTAACATTATTTATAAATTATATATTTATTTTCTTTTCTTATTTTACTTTGTCTATCTCTATCTCTCTCTTCTCACTTCTCAATTCTATTTTCTTTTATTCTTTTATTCCCTCACCCCCATTCTTTTTAATTTATTCTATTTATTTTTCTACCCACTCAACCATTGTGGTCTCTTACTCTTGTAAATGAGAGGCTAACCCCAAGGCTTGACCCAGGGGGAGTTAAAAATGTTCTTGAATTTTCCTTAAAGTTTATTTTTAAGTTTATAGATAGAATTGAGTGGAATGAATGCGTGAGATGAATATCCCCAATTTGGTGACTGACCCCAATGACATGATACTCAATATATATATATATTATTTTATTTAATCACTTTTCCCTCTCTCCATTGGTTATTTCTTTACACGTTGGAGTTGAGATATTCAATGGTTGAAACAAATTCGATAGTGCTAAGCCCTAGAAGATGACACATACTAGACCAAGGTGTGTCATCAACCTTGATTAAAGGAGGAGGTGGAATTGAGAGTGCTTAGGAATTCAATGATATTCCACAATTTCTAAATAAATAATAGTATTTCAAACATGATATTTCATGTTTGGATTACCAAGATAAAAAAAATATAAAATGAAAATAATTATTGAACCTTAAACCAAACCCCAAAACCAAGTGCTTTCTTCATTAACTCATTCTGTTTAGCTTTCATGCTAGTTTAAATTCCCATATTTCATGTCATTAAACAAAAAAACCCAAAAATATTCTCATTGTTTTCTATAAATTAAAAACCATAAAAAAAGTAGTTTAGGGGAATTAAATAAAGTAATTGAACTAAATTGAGAAGGATCCTCAAGTGATATGACTCTGGTCAAATTTTTTGTTGCACTAGGAAAAATATAATTGCTTTTGACCACTCCCCACGATAGGCATGTGCCACCATCCACAAAGGAGAGGACTTGATAGCCATGTGTTTCATTAATAAAGAGTCATGTTATTGGAATCGAGAAGTCATCCTTTAGATAGTACCGGTTGAGATCTCTGAAATTGATGAAAACTCTGATTTTCACTTTTTTCTTCTTCACAGGGAAAATGTTTTCTATCCATTTTGGATATTGTATATCTCGGATGAAGTTGGCCTTGATGATTTTGTCCACTTCAGTTACAATTTTGGAGTCGTGAGTTAGGTGTGTCTTTTGATTTGTCTGCTTTTATCCCCGATGGTCTTTTGGAAAATACAAGTGATTGGTGGCCACCTTCGTGTCAAGGCCTAGAATCTCTATATAATTCCAAGAAACCATGTCCCGATGTTGTTTCAGGAAATAAGTATATACCTTCTATTCTTCGGAATCCATGGTTGCAATGATCAGATTAGGTCATGGATATTCATATATACCTAGATTTATCTCTCTGAGTTCATCAACATTGGTGGATATAGCTTCCTTGAATGATAGAGGGGCATCCCTGAGGTCTTCCTATTCTTCCTCTTTCTCCTAATTCACCGCATCCACCTTTTCTTTGGAAGTAGGTGATGAATCACATTTCTTGAATTTAGAGAAGGAATTGAAATTTGGACACTCAGAGGATAAAGCAACCATTTCAGGTTCACTTGTTTGTATGAAGCCTTTTTTGAGCTCCTAAGGAAAAACAAAGGACTGAGAATAAGCATCTTCATTTTCCCTCATTGAAATGATGACTTCTTCCAGTACATCTGATGAAACAGGGATATGTTAAAGATCAGGGGATGGAATGAAGAAACTTTTATCTAGGCTTCCATCATCAATCAGAGAGTTGACATCCTATCCAACACTATCGGGATCAGCTATCACAATTGAAATCACCGAATTTGCTGAACATGTGCTCGCATTTGTACCCACCTATTAGATTTGGTTGATGGGTATCACATACTCTTCACTAAGTTGTTTTAAATGGTTTTCTGGATTCATCTCCATACCATTTGGGGCATTTATCTGAGCGACATTATCATCCATGGATTTTTTCTCTTATTTATAATAGAATATTGTGTCAATGTATTGTGACTCACAAGATTTGAATGGGGATTTTTCTCCATGCAATGCCCCAATTTGACCATTAATATAATATTTGATGCATTGGTGGTATGAAGATGTAATGGACACATGTTGATATAGCCATAGTCTTCCCAATAGAACATTGAAGGTTTAATATTATCTAACAACCATAAATTCTGAGTCAGACACAAGATCCCCAAACTAAGTCTTGAATTTGAGTTCATAGAGAGTATTTTTCTCATTCTTATCATAAACCTGTAACATTAGGGTAGAAGGGGACAAGTGAGATTCATTTAAACCCAGTGGAAGAAGTGTTAGGATTGGGATGAGGTTGACTCTTGAGTCATTGTAAATTAAGAATCATAAGATATCAAGGTCATTTATCATTCCAAATATTTAAAAGGTTCTGACATGCCCCTGTATGATGGAATCATCATCCTGGACTATGAAAGAGATGGTTATGTGGAATTAAGAAGGATCATTCTCTGCATGATGCACCTAAATAGAAGTAATTTTGACTTCAAACTCTTGAGGGATTGACAAAGCCTCTATAAGTTCCTCTTAGAGGTCTTTTGATAGACTCAAGGCATCTAGGATTGATAGATTAGCTAGCACTAGAGATAGTTGTTTCAAAACATCAAACTTTTGTTCCATAGGTTTGTGCTTCCCATCATGGGGATACTATTTTGTATGTGCATTAGGTGATGAAGTACTTGATGTGGATAGAAAAGTATTGGGAATAGGAGATGATGGTGCTTCTGCTCCTGGTGGATTAGATCGACTAGGTTTGCCTACACGTGGGGGTTGATTTGGTGATGACATATACTCTAATAGATCTTCTGGGATTATTGTGTTAGGTTGGACCATATCATGTGTGGGGTAACTTTCTTTCTCCTACTGAGCTCACTGTAGATCTTTCACATGCGTTTCATCCATGTACATAGTTAGAGTGGGGGCATAGTTAAAGTAGTGAATTCTGGAACGACCACATATTCCCTTAGATTCTTGACTCTGAAAACCTCTTCCCGCAGTTCCCGAATAATGTGTATGGAATTTAGTCTCACAATCATTCTCATCATCTAAGAATGTATCCATTCATTGAATAATGTTAATGGAACTAAAGATAAACTCCTCGTCTGATGGAGACTATGTTTAATTACCATTTAATGGGGTAGCTCCAGTGTTTATAGAACTTTAGGCGTGAATTCAGCTAAAGTTAAAGACAACTTCAGCTTTAGCACAGGCTCATATTCCTGTGTTTTATTCTTTCTCCTCCATACATGTTGTTTTTTGGAGGACTGTCCTTCAAATTATTGCAACACTGATGAAGTTGTTTGTGTTTTAGCAAAAGAATTCGAGGTCATGGTTGGCTATTTCTACTATGATTAGAGGATATCATGAGTTCAATTTATCTTTTTTATGACCATCTAGTCACCAAAATTCTGCATACTCTTAATCTTGAATTATTTTCATTCATTTTCCACCTCTGGATCTATGGTATAACCAAATTCTACCTGAGTAGGATAATAATTTATCTTCACTTTCCCAGAGTCCACCATCTTTTTCCGGATGTATTTGAAAAAAAACAATCATGTATGTTGTGCCTCAATTCTTTATGTAAGGTACAATAGTTTGAGAGATCTTTGTCACCCTATTTCCTGGGCTCCATGGGATTTTTAAACTTAATCACATTGTTTTCAATGATGATATGAAGTAATTAAGGACTTGGTCATTTTGAAAAGAATAGAACTTGTTTTTCATCTCATAAAATTGTTTTCACCTATGCTCTTTTTTATCATCCTGATGAGATACGCGTTTTTGATGATGCCCATGAGGTGCATCCGCACGATATGGTGCATGATTTAGAGAAAGAGCGAGTATAGGGGTCGGAGTGTAACAGTGGCATTATCTTATTTACCTTTTCTCCTTACCTAGGTCGATGTAATTACTCAATACTTAACTTTAGTCTACATGATGGAGTCTTCCACTTCTCTGGGTGATTGTATTGAGGTCCCAAAACCCTCTTATGAATTTTATAGGGATGAGTGGTGTGTGAAACTCGTCATGAAGATTCTCTATACAGATGAGAAAAAACTCTTCTTGATGGGCTGGTAGGTTCATGTAGTATGTCAATACTTTCCACTGAGTAATGAAAATTGAGACTCTTCCCTTCTCCCACTGCTTATAGTTTGAGAGTTCAAAGACTATTGTCTTCTACAGTGTCAATTTGAACTAGAATAGAAACTTTTGACAGAGTTCTTCCCACCCTTTAATTGACTAATCCGGAAAGATGGAGTAGCATACAAAGGTCGGTCCCTGTAGTGATTTCACCAAACACCTGAGTTTCACTGCCTCCTATAGTTCAGGGGTCCCCATCATGGGATCAAAGTGAGAGATTAAATGCATCAAATGATACTTTGGGTCTCCCAAGCCATTAAAAAATTGAAATTTACAATTCCCAAAGTTTGATGGGGGAAGAGTCGGATCTACCCATTCAAGGTAAAGTTCCTTTTTTGGTTTTATCTGCATGTGTTGTTCCTATATGGATTCCAATCAATCCGTTAGTGACTCAATAGTGTACATAAGCATTCAAGGAATATCTGGATGAGCCATATATTTAATGTGTGTGATGGCTGGAGCCTTAACAGGTCTGGTGGCCAGTAGAACCATCGGTGGAAGCACTGCTAGTATTTGTCATGGGTAACCTACAGGGGAAGGCATGTAAGTATTTTCCTGACCCTAACCTAGTTGTGCACCCAATATAGGTAATTCTTGATCTACTATTTTGGGATCCAAGTATATTGTTGGTTGGTATCCCACATTGAACGGATGTTCCAGGCCTGCTTCGGTTTCTATAGAAAACCCTCTTTATTGAGGTGCACCATCTAGAAGTGCGAGATAAATATATTCTTATAGAACATATCCCGTTGGAAGGATGCCTTGGAGTAATTATGCATTGAATCATCTCAATTATTTCATCTCATCCTATTTCTGAGAAAATATTTCCTCAATTAAATGGGGATTAAACTATCTATGAGGTGAGGTACAATTTTACCTTTACCTTTTTCCTTGTTGGATGCCTTTTGAGGAGGTAATGATGGATTATTTGAGGGAGTGTCCAAATTTTATGCAAGTTTCTAGTTTTAGGTACGCACACATCCTTAAATTGTTTCAGTGTATACCACATTTTGAACTGAAATTTCCTCCTCCATCTCCTCCTCTGAATTGGCCTTGTGTCCTGTAGGGTCTTCTAGGGTGGTTTTAATGATGTTCACCAATGTGTAATGCATTTTAGACATTTTATCAGTGTCTTTTTTAGGATTTATTTTTCTACGCCATCAATGAGTCTTTGTTCTCTCCATTTCTGATTCTCTGGGAATCGTTTGGAGAATAATAATCTGAAAAGAATATCTAGATAGTTTGGTCATGTGTATCCCTAATGAGGGTACCAGATCATAGAATGGAATGAACTGGGAGGATTCATTCTGTGGTAGTTTCTCTAATTAGGAGAATACTGGTCCCTACTGAGGAGGGGGTGTTGAGGTGAAAAATCCCCCAGCCCTGAGAGTTTCAGCTTCTCCCATTCCACCTTTACAACTCTTCGAATCTAGTTTTCCAACCTAAAAGTTTGGCTTAAAAAATCCCTAGTCCTATGGGTTGGAGTTTCTCATGAACTTTAATGGATACTACTTTTTCAGATTCCCTTCTAATTTTGTGTAGTTTTGGTCATACATGGGCTGGGTGAATCATTTGGTACACACTTAAATCAACCTCTTCCGAAGACTATTGCATTATTTCTGATATTTTCATTATCTGATGATGGACTTCCCCTAAACAGAAGTATTTCTTGATATTCTCATATGCCTAATGAAAAATTTTCTCAACAGCATGCTATCTTCCTTCCTGACATCAGTAAGAGTCGGTCAAGGTCTGTTTTTATTGTTCATGTCTTCAGTTATGAACAGATTCCATTTTTTTAATCCATCTTGAAGCTACAACATTTAATGATACAACCTTCGATTGTCTTTGCTGGTTAGGGAGAACAGTGAAATGTAATTCTCCATGTGCACCACATCCTATGATATGAACACTAGATGTGGTATCGGTGATCATCTGTCATAATCTCATTAATGCTCTAAGGCATGCACATTGAAGGGATGTTTTCTATTTCTCAATCTTCGGATTTCATTAATCTAAGAGAACAGCTAAGTTAATTTGTCATTGCAGCCCTTATATTACCTTTATGGGACTTTGATACTCATCATAGGGTAAAACCTTTTATTTAAAGTGATGAATATTTTCCATATATTGAGGTAGATTTTGTGCACACAATCTTCCAAAAATTCCTCTAGAATGTTGTATTGAGGGAAGTCCAAAGGCTAGAACATGACTAGTATGTCATCTTTAGATAGCTATTTTCTCATGTCTAGCACATATTCTTCATCTTTTGCCAGAGGATCCTCTACCCTATCCAAATAGAGTGGATTATTTACTTCCATTTTATTATAGGCAGTAATATTGGTTGGAATTTACTCTACCATTTTGGAAGGCATGTGGCCCAAGGGAGGTTAGAAGAATCAATATCGTCTTGGGCTGTCTTCTAGTTGAGAAATAATTTAACTTGTCAATGAAAAGTTATAAAACATGATTGGACTTGTTTTCTCAAGTGCCTCGTGGTAGGAGCAATTTATCATCACTAAATCGCTAAGGGGAGGACCCTTTAGATGACATGAAACACTACTACAGATATAACTTTCACAGCAAATTCCATCACATGGAGGACCGCCATTATGGATACAATAAGGTGAATACCCTATTGCTCTTTGATCTTCTGTCCATGTGGAGGTATGTCACAATTCTCATCAGGATATGGGATATCGAGATCGATCAGATGGTGTTCATGAAGAAAGCCTTCATAGTGAAGTGTTTGAGGAGGACCTTCATAATTACTACTAATGCCCCTGTGATTTATTGATGTGAGAGTGGGATCCTGATATTCCCTAGATAAGAATATTAGGGATTCAATAAATCCAACATTAAGTATAGTGGGATTGTAGACCAGATCTTTATTTTCCAGTTGTCTTTGGTGAGGCTTCTTCTCGGATGCCTTCTTATGAGTGACTCGGGCCACTTTCTAGGAGAAGTGGTTTTCATAGATAGGGGTTTGTTTCTACCTTGGAGTGGATAGTGGGATAGGTTAATGATATCCTATTGGAACAAGTGTATTCTCCCGATCTAATTTCCTATGTATCACATGGGAGTTTTCCCCACGACCCTCCAGGAAAAAAGTATAGGTGTGTGTCTACTCTGGGGTGACATGATGATAAGATACCCCATTTTTTTGGGGATATAGTTTTGTGTCAATCCCTCAGAAACTACTATCATCATCTTTATGATATCTCGGAAAAAATATATGATGTGGGTAGGGATTTTTGTCTGCCCTTTCACCATTTTTAGGATATGCTTGGTGACTTCAGTTATTAAAATGGGGATATATTATCATTCTGTAATTGGAGTTGGGGAATGTTCATGTTCCTGTACTCTATTTATTTCTAATAGATATTGACAATACTCATGTGCGAGGGAATAGAGTTGGGTCTTCCTCCCATTTGTCATTGGGACTTTATGACTGAATTCTCTGTCAGCTGCCAAAAAAAACAGCTGATAGGCTTGATGAATGCAGGCAGGTGTGTGTTCCTTCTTTCGGGTTTCTGCCAAACTTGGTTGGTAGTATTCTTCGATTATTATCAGACGAGTCTGTTGATAGGATTGATTAGTGTGGGAAGGTGTATGTTCATGCTCATGATTGGCCACCATATTTGAATGATGGGATTCTTTATATGTCTCCAAGTGAATCATATGGAGGTATGAATTAAGGCGGTCATGTGTAGGTTCCCTCTCACATTTTTCTACAAAATTGGGTTTTTGGGCTTCTCCAGAGGGGGAAGAGGTGTGACCATGCTCCCTGTTGACTAGTAGCTACCCCATTGGTCCATCTTGCATGCCCTATTCTAAATGACCTGGGCCTAATGGTCGAGGATGGTACCCTCATCATGTTGAGGGTTCACTACCATGTGGCATTGGTGGCAGCAACTATTAGTTGGGGATATTTGGAAGGACCCATGTGTCTTCTAGAAAAGGTCATGTGTGGCATATTGATCTACCTCCCTAAGGTAAGGGAAAGACTGGTTGTTGTGTTATGGGGATAAAATCTCGAAACGGTTTAAGATGGTGGTTGGTGTCATCTATTTTTGAGCCATCGGTCATCGTTGACCAGATGATCGATGGGGCTTGGCAAGCTAGAGGGCTTGTCGGGCAACCTCTAGGGTTGGGATTGCACTGTTCTAACGGTACTCCCTAGCCAATGCATTTGAGACCCAATATTAAAGACACTAGGTTGGAGACGATGTCCATTTCTTAGATGAAGACCCAACCTAAATAGTAGTCAGGTCATACGTTGGTGAAAGATGGAAGGATTCCATTAGATTGAAGGGAGTTATCAAAAGATATTCCTGAATATATGAAAAACACTGACAAGAAAACCTCGTCAAAGTATCATCTCATTAAAAACACATGCATGATTTATTTTCATGTATGGCCTTCTTTTATCAAATGAAAGGATTCTGACAGACGGGTGACACTATCATCTTGGATAATGATTCATGTTGGGTTCATCATTTTTTATTTTTGATGAACTCTCACCACCCGACAGTTGATTACAGGGGGTTGAGTGGTGTGTAATCATTCACGTTGGGTCCATTACATTTGAACGGTTTCCAACATGTTTGTTCGTGTAACTGAAAACACCCAATGGTTCTATATCCACGATGTATCTACTTTCCAAAGGTAGGTTCTCATTGGGGAGTTCATCCAGTGATGCTTAAGAACTCACATTGGTTGATAGGATGGAAGGATGGGATCCTCACACCCTTTTGGGGGAATTGTTGCCTACTCTAGGACTCTCTTATAGATTTAAGACATGTTCATGAATCCTTCATTAATTCCCAATTTTAACGTGGGTAACCCTTGAATTAATAATCAATTACTAGCATGTGTGGGTCTTAGAATCGTCTATATGTATCTAAGGTTCATCATCAATATAAATATCTATATGTATATTAGTTTCTCCATCGATGATATCCTCTTATGTACTGATTAGAGATCATTTTGTTCGTTATTCAATGATGCTGGTTTTCTAGCCACACAGTGGGGTACTTTAGAGTGTATCATTATCCAGAGATATGGGAGTTGTTTTAATGTTAAGATCGGGACCATGAATGATCTTCCTACATATCCTTGCGAGAGTAATCAAAAACCATGAAGTTTAGTTCCACTTAATGGAGCACATCATAACTTTTATGGTCATGTGATAAGGACCTAACTGTGCAATTTAGCATCATGCGGTAAGGACGTCTAGGTGGAATATTCCTAGTCGAGGTTTGGTGTGGGAATTATGTATAAGCATCCTAGGGAACCTGGAAGGGATATGAATTTCTAGGTTAAATTAGACCCTACTGGGAGTATGGCCCAAAGAGAATAGGTTTGAATTAGGGCGTTGGGTTTGGAACTCAGGGAGGATTCCTACATATCTAATTTGTAAGGGAATAAAATCCCATGTAGTTTAATGATGAGGACCCATTCATATGAAGTCCCTCAGATTCATATCATAGGGGCCCTTTGAGAGGATTAAGTTTGGCATTAATCTTGAAGAGGATTCCCTGTGAAGGGGGGACACGAGGGATGTATCAACTCATGGTGATTTTAAGGCTTATTTGGGGCTTATGCCTAAGGAGGAGACCCATTGAGCTCAGGCCTTAGGTTGGTGTTGTATGTATCATGATTATTGTAAGAATTGGAGTTATCAGAGTTCAATAATTTAGGTCTTAGACACTAAGGTTTACTTTGGGTGGTGGATCATGTGGATGTCATGATTATCATCAACCTCTAAGCCCATGTGATCCATGCTTGGTGTGAGAAACAAGGGGAAGTGGATGATCCGAGAAACCATACAATCTACTTTTCCTTGAGATTGGATGCATATCCTTGAGGACCTATGCTTATAGAGACACTCTGAAAGAAGGAAAGAGGAAGATTTTGAGGAAGGTTATTTTCCAAAACATGAATCCAGCTGTGTGGACTCCATAATCATGGATATCCCGTGAGCTCACATGAGTCATGATGAGTCATTATTGAATGTGAGAAATAAGAGGAAGTAGAATATCTATCAAACAACTCACATATCCTCCACTGGTGGAAGAGGACGAGGAAACGAGAGGTGGGAAGAGTTATGGTGCCCATCCCCTCTATGTTCTTCGTATCTATAATAGTCATGTTGCACTTACCACCCGGATACGGCCCAGTAGTTGAAGAGGAGCAAGATTGAATCCTCTTGTAAGAAAGGTCAGGGGATTAATCCAGGAGGGATGCCCTAAAATTGGTTCTATAGTGGGAGAGTAGGATGTAATTTCCTATCTAAGGGAAAGGATAGCATGATATTTAACCTCCCCACATAGAAACGAAGTCTCTGAGTCTTAGAGATGACAAGGTTTAAACATGGTACTAACCCTAGTATCCGAGATCGGGAGTTCCCTAACACTACCTCCAAGGTCGGGGTCCTCATGACCATGGGAATGAAAACCCACATGCACCCCAAGAACCCTAAACATTTGGAAGGAAAAGTGTAGAAAACCTTTGACTGTAGGAATGAAAATCCAAATGGGAGACACATTGGTGTGCCCCTCTTTATGGTATTGTAATTCCAGGGCTTCAGTGGATGTTTCAACTAAGTCCATCACATATAAGGGATCCAAAGTAAGAGAGGCCATGCCATTGATGGATTGTAAGAGGGCCAGAGTATAGGTTCGACCATTATAGAGGTTAGAAAGATCCAAGGGAGGCTCGCACAGGTAGGCTTGGGAAAGCCAATGGAGGCTTGCGTAAGGGGTGCTTCACATAGGTAGACCTGGGCGAGGTGATGGTACGTTGAACGATAGAGAACCTGGGAGAAAAAACTTCAGAGAGCCTTTTATCAACCCTTTAAGGGTCTCCAAAGGTTTTCCCATAAGTGGCTCACATAGTTCCCTAGTTAGGTAAGGGGACTTCTCACTAGTGTTCATAAACCATGGGGGGGTGAGAGAGTACCTCACATAGGGGTTATGTATTTTTAAACCCTGTGGGGAATTTAGTTTCATTATCCCCCTTTAATTCCCTCCTTATTTAGGTTTTGGAGGAGTACCTAGAAGGTTTCAAAGGGCCTGTGCATAGGTACCCTGTGTGTCGATGCTACTCGAGGGTACATTTGCGAAGGGCCTTTAGTGGATTTTCTATCCTTGTCTTTCTTTATTTCTATTCTTTTCATACCTCTAAGATATTTTTCTTTGACTCCTTTTTATACATGTGAAAAAACAGGGTTTCCACAGTCATCAATAAAGACAACCACAAATAGATCCAAGTATGGCTAGAAGATCTGGTTCATCAAATCCATAAACACAATAGGGGAATTTTTTTACCCTAAAAGACATCTCCAAGAACCCATAGTGTCTATAGTGACATTATAATGCTAGCTTTGGAATATCAACCTCGTCAACCCTAAAATACTAGTATCTAGACCTAAGATTGATCTTCAAGAATCATATAATGTCTCAAAACTGATCAAATAGGTCTTCAATACTTGAGAAGGGGTAACTATTATTTATCATGACTTGGTTCAGGTGATGATAGTCAACACAAAGCCTCAAGGTCTCATCCACCTTTTCACAAAAAAAACCCAGAGCTTCCCATGGGGACACACTAGGTCTAATAAAACCCTTCTCTAAAAGGTCCTATAACTGCAACATCAGCTCTCAAAGCTCATTAAAGGACATATGATATGTTGAAGAATATATCAGAGTGATCCTGGGGTGCATGTCAATGAAAAACTTCATCTCCCTCCTCAAAGGTAGTCCCAAAACGTCCTTAGGGAAGAGGTCCATATAATCCTCCATGACTGAAGAAAACCATATGCCTAAAGAGCTCACAATTCCAAGATCTAAACTTTCCAACTAATGGGAGATGAGTTATAGGTTCCTGCTCACAAGACCCACTTGCTCATCCATTTGATCTCTCGTGACCACAAAGGAGAGTCTCATCTCATCTGTCTAAAGGAATTTGACTCGTCTGTGGTAACAGTAAATCTAGGATTGAACTATGGACAACCATTCCATACCTAAGATAAAATCATAAGGTCTCATCATGATGACCATGAGGTCCCACAAGAAACTCTCTCCACCAACTAATAGCTCTCACTGCTAGTATAAAAGTGATATCGAAGAAGTACTCCCTATCTGGACCTCAAGAAAATTATTTTGGTATAAAGTCTCAACTGATAGATCAAGATCTCACACCAGGAGTAAGGATATTAAGGAATGAATCTCACATGTGTCTATTAGTATAAAAGAATGTGTAGAATAAACATAGATAGTACCTCTGATCATCTCATGTGTATACTCGGTCTATGGATCTGAGTAGCCCTATGATCATTTGAAATCAGCATCAACCTATCAGTCATCTTCATAAGACATGACAAGTGCGGGAAAATACCATTCAAGAGTGAGTATATACATACTCAGTAGGACACCCTGAATATTGAAGGGGGGAAATATGAAACACAATAGAAGTAGTCAACTCAACCCAAAGCAAGAAGGAAAAGAAACCCAACAACATAGATATATATGTATGCACATATAAGAAACCTAGACAAGAGAGAAAGGGGATATCCATATCATAGCCCAGTCTAGGTCAATGAGTCTTACAATAGCTCCAAGATGTATGTCTCTGATGCCTAGTATCATGTGTGTGTTAGCGCTAAAAATTTGTCTCGCACCCCAAAAGGCCAGTTTGGATAAACTAAACATGTGACCCACCCTAAAGGAATATTCTGGGGTCAATGATTAAATTGTGTTCAAAGAAGTGGTTCTGCGCACGAAGGCCTTGCACAAAAAAGGAGACACTAAGTTCCTTGGATACTAATGAGTCTGAAATGATGGTCAAGGTGCATGTATTCAAAAAGAGAGATTTGCGCACAAACCCTTAATTTGAGAAGCCAAATATTTGTTCATGAAATGTGAAAAAATATTGTATAGTTTTTGTGGTCAAGCCCCTTCATCACCCAAAGGAATTTGTGTGCAAAATAAGAGGTTTCCACACAAAATCATTGCACAATAGCCAAGTTCTGTGAGAATGGTGACGTCGAACGGCACAGGTTGCGTGGTCATGACCAAATGAAAAAGGACTAGGAAGAGCGCAACCCTATTCCGCACTATAGTGGAGTTGGGAGATTCCAACCACCAATTTTTTCTATAAATAGAACCTCACACCACACCCTAGAGGGGGGATCTCTGAAAGAAAAATTGACACTCTCGCTTTCACAAACCACTCTTCTGTGACATCATGAAACACCAAGATCCATGTACCCTCTAAGGTAGAGAACTTGTGCAACCGTCCTATGGTCCCAAACATGTCTTGAACTATGGTTAAGATATCCTCACACAACCCCTCTTAAGGCTGGTTGGGTACATGAAATAGAAGAAGTAATCGTGCAACCCTGATATGCGCACAACTCCAAATTTTACATGCACATACACCCCTAGAATACATGTTTTGTACTTGTACTAGACCCATTTTTGGTCCCTTACCTGATATCCCTTATGCTTCCAATATAGACATTACCCTACCTTTTTCTCCTAAGCATGGGACTCAATTTACTTTTGCTTATAATAATAGGTACCATAGTGTCAGACCTCCTGATTTCCACTCCTCCATGAAAGTTTTTATGTCATGCTTTTCCTGAAGTTTCATGAGCAATAGACACATAGCCCTAAAGGTGGAATCATCAAGAGAAACATCTTACCTATCTTGGTAGATATTACTTATGAAAAAACTTCATCTTGCCTTGACACAGTACCCCTTAGGATATAATATCCATCCATATTCGAGTTGCAAGACATAAAACTACCCAACTCCATGTCCTAGTCGTACGACATTAAACTGTATGAAACCTTCCTTAGAACATGATGTAATATTGTAGCCTTAATTTATGTGATGAACATTGGATTCCCCATGTATGATCATCATGGGGAGTCACTCCCCTACCTTCCATGGGATGAAACTCCCTTAATGGGAATCTTCCATGCGTAAGTCCACACTATCCTACCTCCACTTGAGACAAAACTCCATGCCTGAGATGAAACCCCACCATTCAGGAAGCTCCCACACATAAGCCCCATTCACATCATCATTTCTCTTAGTGGTTTCTGGGTATCTTTGATACATAATCCCCACACTGTCCCTCATCGACACTCCTACCGCAACATGAGCATCCTTACCGCACATCAATAAACCACTATGACTGGTCATATCAAACGAACTTAAATTGAGACATCGAACTACGTGAGTTTTAATACATGTTTAATGATAGGGTATGTAGTAAACCTCCATGATATTCAATCCCAACATCATCCAAGTGTGAAATCATCCCCCTTAGGGAGACACACTTAAAATCCAAGCGTGAAATTATCCCCCTTGGGGGGGGGGGGGGACACACTCTATATCCAAGTGTGAAATCCCCCCCTGGGAGACACACTCAACCATCCATCCATCCCCACAATAAATTAAACCTGTGACCATCTCTACAAGATGTTAAACTTGTGATTTGATCTATAATACCTACCCATACAATAAATGTGGGATGCTTGAGGTAAAAAATCCTAAAAATACTTATGCCCTTAGTGTCAATTACATTGGGACCAACACAGGATGCCTTGGGTTCTATGCATAAAATTTCTCACACAAGATATTCCCTCCCAAGAGGAAGACCTCACAGTTTCCCAACCTACCCAACACTTATAAATTCCCAGATGTTCCCAACATTACAACCTCCTCTAATCGAAGGTTTCTACCTTGTCGAGACAGAATAAGTGTAATTAACCGATTTCCACCACGAGATAGTAGCACAAACAAGTTTAAAAAATTTAATAAAATCTATGAGGTAGACCTGGAATAGGTGAAGATATTTAAGGAAGAATTCATGGAAGGATAAAATGACATCCCATCATCATGTTTTGATCAAGGAGACAACATCACTGATTAAAGTGACGGTATTCATCCATATTTGGAAAGTGGGAATATAGGGAAACAAAGAAGGAATGTGCACGACACTCCATGTAATGACCCAAAGTTTTCAATAGAATACCTTCTTATAATTATGTCATATAATAACATTGAGTCACAACATAATGAACTACAAAGTACTATGTGACCTTTCAACATGAGTTTGCCACTTGTGTGTTTTTAATTTCTAAAAACAGTCATCTAGAATTGTGATCAGTAAGTGATTTGGAGTTTTATAAGACAAAAATAAATTTTGATGAATAGTAACATACCCTTATGAATAGTAGAATACCTTTATGAATAGTAATGAATAGTAGTTGGCCAAAAAAATAGAAACTTCATCCATGAATGTACAAATACAATTTTGACATCTTAAAAGTGAAAAAAATGATCATAGTATAAGAATTGGTATTTTTGTATGTCAAAAATATTTTATTTACAATTTTATGTTTAATTTAATAATTTAAAATGGAAATGAATTTTCATAAAATTTAATCAGAAATTGTTACTTTATTTTCTTATGTTTATAAGATAATTTTATGGGATCTTGATTAAATTTTCAAGGTGTTATAAAAAGAGTTATAGTTTTAAAGTTGATTTGGTTGAATAAATTATGTTTTTATTTAAAAATTAAATTAAAAATATTTACAAAAAAAATCAAAAAATGGAGTTCATTTTTTAATTCTAATTTTGAAAAATGGTTAGGGTGAATTTTTTATATTTTTCTAAAATACTTGAATTTTTCATGAATAGTAAAAATACAGTTTTGAGCTTTCGGTATATTTGATGAAATCATAATGATGTAATAATTAATAAAAAATTCTGGTATAATTTTGTACAGTACAATAAGATATTAGGTGTCCCAAGTGGCTAATACCATGGGAAAATACCATGGGCAAGCCCATGGTTTTACAAAACAACACTAATGAGGTGTCTTTTAAAATTAATAAAAAATTCTCTCTTTTACTCTAAATACCCACTCATACATTCATTTTCTTTCATTCCAAATCCCTCCACCTCAAATATCTGGTGTTTTTAACTCCCTAGTATCCCTCCCAAGGTGTACTCAATCCCCCATGGTCCCAAAATTCAAGTTTTAGGAGCTACTTCACAGTGTAAGGGAACCTTTCACTCTCCTCTTTTCATCAACACTTCTTTTATGTTATCTCTTTAAATTTTCATTCCCATATGTTGGGGTTTGATATTATGTATCACTATTACTGTACTTTTTATGTCCATATTATGGGATACATTTTTCCCCTCATCAATTCTTTCTATGAAATTTTAAGTTCCGTTGTTAGGCTGCTGAATTTTCATAAGGGATCTCTAAACTTTTCTTTCATTTTCAAGTTGATCTCTTTTCTTTTTCTTTCCTCATCTCATTTTATCCAAATTTTGTGATTAATCTAGTAAATTACATATACTATATTTTTTTCATGATAAAATAATAATTCTTCATCATCTCTCCTTTTAGTTTTTGCATATACTAAAATGAAAATACCATCTGAGATGTGCTAATTTACCACATTCAAGGATGACGGGTTTCCAATTTTTGTTATTGTATTCAATTCTAGTTTGGAAACCATTTTCATGGTTAAACCAGAACATAATATATGTATTATTTCTCATATATGGTTTTTTAATCCTTTTGTACATAATTTTAATATTTATAAAACAAAACATGTTCCTTGTGGTCAAAAATCGCCAATTAACCCAAACGGTTATCATTAAATAATTTTTATAATGATTCATCTTCATGCCAAGAAACCAAATGGAATTTACAATCATGTAACCTCATGTATTTTCACTAATAACATATAACTCCAATTTTGGACAATCATCCCCATTTTACAAGAATCTTCGAACATGAATATAAGTGAGCCGATCATTAGAACCAAGAAAACAAACAAACCCAAACAATGAAATTGGACCTCGTAACAAATCAAAAGGTTATTAATGAACTCAAAAAAAATTTAATAAATCATTTTCATATAGTATAGGTTCTATAATTATTAATTAATAAACTTAATTTGATTATTCAAGTCATTAATATCAAGTTTCAAACACCATCGGACTTAAGGTAAGGGATTCTACCCGAACCACCTTTGTTCCTTCGGGTTTCTCTATCTTTCTTTTTACTCGAAATAAGTTGTCTTTTATTTTTATTAAAACCTTGTAAATTATGTCTATATGCTCAAAACTCATGTTTCAAGATCCATCCTTCATTATCTTAAGGGGATATACGTGTTTTTAAGTGATTCCCTCCTTAATTCTTCTCGATAAGCAAACTTATTTTAAGGGAACATCCTGAATTCTTACCCGATTTCAAGTACACTCTATCTTATGTTGTAAGACACCATTTTATTTATAAAATCAGTCATTTTATTTTGAAAACCTTCTTGGTTAACTTCTGGTTTTTTATAAATTATTGTTCTCTTTACTATTTTAAAGGCTCAATAGTATTTTCCTTTAAAACTGCTCAAAAATGTTTTAATGCTAAAATTTCATAAATACATTTCTTATATATTGTCTTTCCTCCTTGAAATTACTTACCATGTTATATTACCATTTTACCTTATGTAAATCCATTTATGTTCTAATCCCTTTATTTCATGGACACTTTAATTATATGCCCTTTGGTTATGCTTTATGTCATGATTGTGGTACCCAATTCTTTCCATGGGTACCCTTATGTTTATGTATGGTTGATTATGTATGAATATTTATGTGGAAATAATATTCATGAAAATGATGAGATTGGTGCTCCCAGATAGTGATCCAATGCATTTGGTAAATTTATGTCTCATGAGATGTTGTGTGCAATGGTCTTGGTGGTTAGCCTTAGCATGTGCTACTATGAGAAACGATCTTGGCGGTTAGCCTTGACTCATACTAAAGTCATGTTTTATGTTTCTTCCGCATTTATATGATTCCATGTTTATATGATCCCATGTTTATATGTTATGATTTCATATGTTCCATGCTTTTTATATCATTATGTCATGTCTCCTAACTCATGTGCTTAAGATTTATTCTTATGTTCATTCCCTTACTGGGATTTTTAGTTCATCCCTTTGTTCATGTGTTTCCCAAGGATATCCTATGTATATGTATGATCATAATGGAACATAATAGCTCATTATGTCGATTAGATAAAGATATTTTTTTATCCCCATGTTTTATTTTTTATGTACCTAGTTTTCAAAGACACTAGATGTAACGACCCAAACTTTTGAATAATATTTGTTTCCTAAATTTGTGTGTTATTTCGTTTTATACTCCACAAAACTATATCCTTTAATTAATGAAGTGATACCGTTAGGTTTCGACTGTTATATGATTTTTGTTCAATATGAACGTTGGAAACTAAACTCTTAATGTTACAATTATTGTTTATAAATACAAGTGATATTGGTTAATTAATACATAAAGAAGAGTTGATGGACTCATCCAGTAGACTCGGGCCGTACGAAGCCCATCTGTTAGAGCTTGGGAAGGAGGTAGCATCTCTGGGATTTGCTCTGGACCAAGCCCAAGTTGAGCTTCAACATTTGAAGCTTGAACAGAATCACCTAAGGGATAACTTCAAGCTGATGTAAATCACCACTCAGGCAATGATGTCCGAGCCACCCTAAGATTCTATCACCATAGTACACCTTAAACTTGGGTCCTATGCAAGTGTTATAAGGGGCTTTGTAATGAGGCCTTAGATACTTTTTGTAATCCCTTGGTATAAATAAAAATTTTATTTCTTATTATGGTAAAATTTGTGATTTTCAAAAGTTTGGATAAATATAGGATGAATATTATTGATGAATTTTGGAAAAAGGGTATTTTAAAATATTCATGTAAACTTTAAATAATTAATAATGTGAAATGATTTTCAAAAAAACGGTCTTCTACAGTTGTAATCAGTAAGAAATTTAGATTCTAATAATATCAACTTGATTTTTTAGTAAATAGTAAAGTGTGAATAGTAACATACCCTTATGAATAGTAATGAATATTAAATCGGCCAAAAAATAGAAACTTCACCCATAAATGTATAAATACAATTTAGACATCTTAAAAGTGAAAAAACGATCATAGTATAAGTTTTTTTATTTTTATAGGTCATAAATATTTTATTTACAATTTTATAATTAATTTAATAATTTAAAATGAAAATGTATTTTCATAAAATGTAAACATAAATTGTTACTTTATTTTCTTATGGTTATACGATAATTTTATGGGACCTTGATTGCTTTTTCAAGGTATTACCAAATAAGTTATAGTTTTAGAGTTTTTTTCTGCATAAATAATGATTTAATTTAAAAATTAAATTAAAGATATTTAGAAAATTATTTTCATGAAATGGAGTTAATTTTTGAATTTAGAGAATCGATATTAGGTTAGGGTGAATATATGATATTTTTATAAAATGTTTTGTTTTTCAGTGAATAGTGAAAATACACTTTTGATTTTCGGGTGTTTAATAACATCATTAATGATGTAATAATTCTGGTCTACTTTTGAATAGTTACATATTCTATGAGGTGTCCCAAGTGGACAATACCATGGGAAAATACCATGGGCAAGCTCATGGTTTTGTAAATACCACTGATGAGGTGTCCCTTGGAGATTAATTAAATATTCCATCACTTTTGCTATAAATATCAATCCATTACCTCATTCATTTCATTCCAAAATCATCATCAACAAATATTTGGTCATTTTACCTCCCAAGGAGTACTCTCAAGGTTCCCTCAATCCCCCAAAGGTCCCAACCTTCGAGCTTTCAAATTTACTCTTCAAGGTAAGGGAACTGTTCACCCTCCTCTTTTAAGTCATGATTTCCTTTATGTTATGTCTTCTAGTTTCCATCTTATTATGTTGGGGTATTTTCTTATATATCCTTATTACTGTCCATTTCATTTCCAATTTATGAGAGACCCTTTCCTCTCTCATCAACCAAATTTCTGAATTTTTAATTGACATTTTTAGGCTACCGAATTTTTGTAAAAGAAATCTCATATTCTCTTTTCTTTCGAGTTTCATTTTCATATGGTATTTCCTTCAAATATCCATACCATGATATTATTTATTTTTATTTTATGCCCATACTGTATTATGATTTTTTTATGGGTGGGTGACTCTTGTCCCCTCTCTTTTCAACTTTTTCTAAAACCATGTTATATAGCTGTTATGTTGCAGAATTTTCGTCTCAAAACCTCTCTCTCTTTTTCTCAAAAATTATCTTATTTTATTTATGTGAATACCCAAATATATTTTCATTTCCAAGGGTATTTATAAATACATAAAATTGATCTATTTTATTTTTTAATTGAAATACATATAACCATCACTCCCTTTCCATGGCTTATAAATGACATAACGATCAGGTTTTTAAGTACTTTTAAAATGCCACGATTTTGAAGTGAAACCAATTTCTTTTACTCTCTATGGGTTATTTATGAAATATATGATTATTATCTATGTGGTTCACATGAAAATAAATATATATTAAGGGTTCTTACTAATAGCTCTCCAATGAATTGGGTAAATAATTTAATCTCTAGAGATGACAAGTTTCACAATACCTTAGTGAATAACTTTGGTAATTTTTATGACACCATAGGGATGAACCTTGGAGATATGTTTATGAATGTCAAAATTAAATGTTGTAGACACATATTAAAGTTATGGTTAAATTTATTTTCATTATGTTATTCCTATACTTCTATTTCTCATGTCTTTATGTTTTCTTATCAAGTTCTTATTGATATCACAAGTAAACAGATTCCCTTGCTTTCCTTACTCGGTCTTCTGCTCACCCTTTACTTTGATGTATGTCTGCAGGTTATGAGATGCACTAATTTTATTTAGGATGAACTTATGATGAATCCATATAAGTGTATTAGAATAATTTTTTATGTTTTCATGATTTATGTTCCTGATTTCCAAGACATTGTACTTTAAAGATCCTCTGAATGTAAAATGTAATGGAAAGTTATGAAATAAAAAAGGCAAGATGCCATAGTTAGTATCAAAGGATAGTTTAGTTATTTATGGAAATTATTCTATGGAAAAATTAGGAAGAACCATATAGAAAAGTTTAAATATAGGAAAACTTCCTGATGTTTTGGTGAGTATTGAGTAAGTGGTTTATAAAGAAAATATATCTCTGTCAGGATATGAGCAGGTAGGGGCGGCTTTGGCACAGATGTACCTAAGAGTGAAAACTCTGACAAGGAGTTTCGAACTTGACATGATGTATCCTGGTACACGACAACGGGCATTTATGCACTCTTATTTATGACACTCCCGGGGGATATGTTTGGTTAATCATAAGCTTTTTATGAATCATTATGAAGGATTTATAGAGAAATGTAATTTTTTAAAGTATGAAATTTTAAGTCATAAAATCCTTTATAGTTAAAAGATTCCTAAATGAAATAAGTTTCTCACTAAGGTTTTTTTTCTTTTATAAAATGGTGGTAAATAGGAGGAACTATGAAAATGGTGATCACAATGGACCATGCACTGACAACCCTCCGATGGAAGCCAAAATGAAAACTTTCATGCGAATGATGAACCAACTAAATCAAGTTATGGGAAATAACTTGAATCAAGATGAGAGACCAATCTCACCATGAAGGGAACAACATTCTGTTGAGTCATTTATGTGTCAACGACCACCAACCTTTAGTGGATCGACCGACCCATTGATTGTTGAACAGTGGATCAGCTCTATAGAGAAGATCTTTTCTGTGCTCCTCTGTTCAGAGTAAGAGAAGGTTTCCTTGGATATCCATCGCTTAGAGGGAGAATCTGATCAGTGGTGGGAATTGATTAAAAACATGAGGCCAAGAGTGGAGTTTGAATCTATGGAGTGGGAAGAGTTCATAGGGATCTTATTCAGTAAGTATTTCCCTCATTCCATGAGAACAAGAATGGATAAGGAGTTTCTTGAGCTGAAGAAGAAGGAGAATGAATCTATGGGAAGCTACGAGATTAACTTCACAAGGATTTCACGTTACACCTCTAGATTTCTCATGGATCCAAATGGTAAGGTTTATAGATTCTTTAGTGGACTAAGACTTCATCTTCGGAAGAATCTAGCTAATTGAGATTATGATATCTATGAGGAGATCGTGCGAAGTGTGATGAAAGTCTAACTAGATTTTGGTGAGATGCAATGGTCTCATAAATCCAATGAAAAGAAAGGATTGATGGAGCCAAGCTTAGGGAGGAGATTTGATCAGGGAAGAGGAGGCAAGAAAGTACAATGTCACATGTGTAATAAATGTGGGAAGAAGCATTCGAGGAACTACCTGCTAGGGAGCAGGAAGTGCTAAAAGTGTGGTGGAGATGGCCACATTGCGTGGAATTGTCGTAATGAGGTGAAGCCACAACTTCCCAACACTAAAAACAAGGGGAAGATGGTTCAGGCCTTACTTGATGTCCAATGCTATAAGTGTGGAGAACTTGGGCACTTTGTCAATCATTGTCCAAATCTGAGGGTAGTGGAGGGGAATCACCATCTTCCTCAGCAACAGCCAAGGGAACAAGGTCGTACTTTTTCAATCACTACGGTTGAATTTGAAGTGCCAAATGATGTGTTGGAAGGTACTCTTGTTGTTCTCTCAAAGATAGCAAGTACTTTGTTTGATTCTAGTTCTATGCATTCCTTTATTTCTTCTAAGTTTGCAAAGAATTTAGAATCAACCCCCAATTTTCTAAAATTAGAGTTATCAGTCAAGACTCCTGGTAGGATTGTCCAAGAATCGTCAGTGTTTAGAAACTATAGTATTTACTTTAGCGCGCACAATCTTATCACAAATCTAGTAGTCATTCCCATGATAGAATTCAAAATTATACTAGGGATGGACTGGCTCTCGAAGTATAATGCTATGATCAAATGCAGAAGCAAGGATATCTCAGTGTTCTGAATGGAAAACCTACAGTTATCTTCCAAGGAGAGATATCTTGACCTGATCTATGTCTAGAAGAACCTCCTATATCCTTCTTTGTGGAGTTGATCGGTGATAAAGAAGGAGATGAGAGTTTAAGGATATAAAATTTCCCCATAATCCATAAATACATTGACATATTTCCTGAGGAGTTTCCCAGACCTCCCCCAAAAAGAGAGGTAGAGTTCTCCATTGAAATTGTACCTAGATCTCATCTGATATCAAAGACCCCATATAGGATGGAAAATGTGGATCTAGAAGAATTAAAGAAACAACTCCAAGATCTTTTGGAGAAGGGTTTTATCTGACCGAGTGTGTCTCCTTAGGGAGCACTATTTCTCTTTGTGAAGAAGAAGAAGAAGGATCGATGCGTCTATGCATTGATTACAGAGAACTGAATGAGATCACAATTAAGAAAAAATACCATCTTCCAAGAATTGATGACTTATTTTACCAACTTTATGGGGCTCAATTCTTCTCTAATATTGATCTTCGATCTGGTTATCATCAATTAAGGGTAAATAAAGAAGATATTCTGAAAAATGCCTTCTGATCAAGATATGTTCATTATGAGTTTGTTGTTATACCCTTCGGATTGACTAATGCACCTGCTATTTTTATGGATTTGATGAATAGAGTTTTTAATAACTACCTTGATAACTTTGTGGTAGTTTTTATTGATGATATTTTGATATATTCCAAAATTCGCGAGGATAATGAGGATCATATAAGGGTTATTTTGAAAACTCTACAGAATGAGAGGATTCTTGGGAAGTTCAAAAAATGTGAATTCTAGTTACAGCAATTTGCTTTCTTGGGGCACATTGTTACCAATGAAAGAATCATAGTTGACCCTGAAAAGAAAAAAGTTGTAGAGGAGTGGCCTCAGCCTACAATAATAATTGAGATTCATAGTTTCATTGGATTAGCATTATATTATAGGAGGTTTGTGAAAAACTTTTCATGAATTTCTAATCCATTAACCAAGTTAACTCGAAAAGGGGTTAAGTTCATCTGGACAAAGGAGTGTGATGAAAGTTTCCAAGAGATGAATAATAGATCAGTTATTTCACCTGTGTAAACTCTACCCTCAAGTGGAGAAGGATTCATTATTTTTAGAGATGCATCTATAAAAGTTCTTGGGTGTGCCCTCATGAAAAATGACAAAGTCATTGCTTATGCATCTCGACAGTTAAAGACTCATGAGTAAAAATATCTTACGCATGATCTGAAGCTGGTTGTGGTTGTTTTTGCTCTAAAGATATGGAGGAACTATCTTTATGGGGATAAATGTGATATATACATAGACCATAAAAGTTTGAAGTATATTTTCACACAAAAGGAATTAAACATGAGGTAGAGGAGATGGTTGGAACTTCTCAAAGACTATGATTGTTCAATTAATTATCATCCCGGAAGACCAAACAAATTCGTTGATGCATTAAACAAGAAATACACAGTTGTTCTTTCCATGATGAGGATTCAAATAGATCCTTTGATCAATGACCTAGTGAATATGGACATGGAAATTATAAGGGAAGGGACATCATCAACCATATCCCAAATGATTTACCAGCCATCATTACTAGAGAAGATCAAGAAAGCTCAGAAAGAGGATCCATTGTTACAGAAGAAGTCTGAGGCTGTGAAGGATGGGAAGTTTCCTGAGTTAAATATTAATCAAGAAGGTGTATTGAAATTTTGTACAATACTATGTGTTCCATCTATTCTAGAAATAAATAAGGAGCTGATGGATGAAGCCCATAGTTCTACTTTCTCTGTATATCCTGGAAGCACAAAAATGTATAGGTGTCACGAACTAACCCAGATCGACCCTGAACCGGTCACCCGAGCCAGCCCGCGACATGGCCCGAAGGGCGTTCCTGATCCCCATGGGCTGGAAACCAGTGCCGGGCATCAAAATTTAACTTTTGGGAATGATTTGACCCACGAAAAAAGATAAACAGATCAACGAACCGACGACAAAGATAAGAACTGGAAACGGAAGGAAAAATAAGTCGAACATACCTCCTTGTGACCTCCTAGGTCACCACCCAACTCGAGACCACATTGCTCCAACATTGAGCAACTGAAACAGAAACCTGTAAGAGAAACTGAACCTGCAACTGGAAAGATAAAATAGGCGTGAGCATTAAAAATGCTCAGTAGGTATGCCAAAGTAAACCACAGAATCCAACCAAACTCACTTTCCAGAAACAATCCCAAAACACTAGTTTGCATATACAAATATAGAAAATAGGGTTTTCATATTTTAAAGGAAAAGGATCCTATTTTACCATCTTAAAAACCAACACATGCCACAACCCATTTTCCCAAAAAAAATGCATTTCTAGAAAACTGAAATTTCAAATTTATGTTTATCACATTTGTGCAAAATAAGGACAGGTAATAAGTAAATGCTGGAAACCAAGTGCAAGTAAAAGTAACCAAGCAGATATAAGTAACAACCATGGTTGATCCTAAGCATCCCTAGAAAACCCTTGGACGTACTTGGGTTCAGACTACCTTCCGGCATGGTACTCCATAGTCAATAACCACTGGCCACCATAATAGCCAACCAGTGGCACACCCCACAAGGCCTACCTTTAACGCCCTGACCCCAGTTACCTAGAGTCGGTGCATTATTACATAACATTGGCATGATCACAAGAAAGATCAAATCTCGAAAGACCGATTGGTTTAGTATCCTTGGAAACACTAGACATATTCATAAAGTTTTACATTACATCATAAAGTGAAAAACTACTATAACAACATAGTCTCCATATTCCACAATAATATCCCCACATACTATCCCTGCAGGTCATTCATAAATTACTTCTTCACATCCTGGGAAAAATAAAACATAGAAAAGGGGTGAGCTCAAATGCCCAGTAAGGATAAAAATATAGTGGAAACTTTCATAAATAAGAATAAACATTTAAGGTAGTGTATAACTAAAACAAAAGCCTTTTAAACTTGAACTTCAACATAGTATGGCAAAAATAAAATGAAATAATGTCATTTACTTATTCACATGGATATTCTACTAATCGAATAATCACATGCAATATCAATAACCACTTTCATAATGATGGAATGCATAATGCCAGACTATCATAACCACGTAGCCAAGGCGTCGTGCCAATACTACAAATAAGATTTTGTCAAGGCCTTGTTCCAAGACACTGGTTTGTCTCATGAGACCTACCGATGCATCGAGGAGCTATAGCGGGATCCACCCGTCACATATTAAGTCCAATGCATTCCCATATGAAAAGGTTTAAACATAACATATACATTCGTATTAAAACTAGCATACGAAATGTCAATACTTTCATCATAAACCATGAATGGTATAAAAATAGAACATTCACAGTCAAACATATCACAAAACTTTCAATACAATATATAAGTTTTGTATCATAATAAATCAACTTCAAATAAGCATAAAATCCATCAAAGGATGTTGACATAGATGAAATCAAAACTCTTTTTATAGAAATATCTCTTTCTATTTTTAAATCATTTAAGAGTCATATATTTATAAAATAAAACATTTTCTTTGAAAATATTCTTATAATCTTGTAAGGGAAGCTTCGACAATTTAATAACGATGAAAAATAGCCGCACCCGCCGTATAAGTTAAAAAAACATTCTTACCTTAATTCTGTCGAAAAGGTTAAAAAGCACCTTGTTTGGAAAACAACGGAAAGATTCCTTTATAAAACTCTTATAAAAAGTCAAAAAAGGGTATAAATGACTTTAACCCATATTATTTTAAATAGTAAAAAAATTTTGAAATACATTTTTAAGAAACATGGATGTGGATGATAAAGAGATGCCAGTAGATTATTACGTATAAACAACCTCGGATAATGAAGAGATTGTGAAATAACCTTTACCTTGTACTTTTCCTTGGTTGAGGGTAGGTTAACCTCCTGTATAATGGTGAAATAATTGTTATTAAATTATACAATAATCATATACATTAATATGATATCATATATTATCTTTTAACATTGATTTTTTAATAATATCTTAGTATTATCGTTGTTTCGGGTGTTAACTTACTCGTTTTCTTTTATATGTTTTGTTACGTAAGCCGTGTTTGTC
Source organism: Viscum album (assembly GCA_963277665.1). NCBI lineage: Eukaryota > Viridiplantae > Streptophyta > Magnoliopsida > Santalales > Viscaceae > Viscum > Viscum album. The sequence goes on from OY728146.1 coordinate 372,242,380, forward strand.
ATGGATAGGTTGTATCTTAATCATATCCAGAATGATATCAAGTCCTTAGATACTATTATTAATCATTTATTAGCCAATAAAAACACATATTTTGATTACATTGTAATGGTATTAAATGTTTATTTTTGATCTTATGGGCCTGAGTTAGTGGATTTTAATTTTGAACATCCATTCTCAGCATTTGTGCACTTCATGCCTAATATGCACCAATTTAGGCTCAATGTTTCATCTGATTTCAAAGAATGTAATTATCCATATTTTAATTTTATATTTTTGGAAATGGATATAAACTTAAATATGAACATTTTTCATTCAAGGATCAATGAAGGATTCATAAAGGATGATGAGGATTTTTGGTGAAGAAAGGAAACAATTCTGGAGAAGGTAGATTGGATATCATCCCACTGATCGGACTTTGGGGCCCACAATATAGTCCCAATGAAGCCCAAAATTCATGGGAGGCTATTAAACATATATAGGAACAAATAATGCTTCTGTATCTAGTGATAATTCGTCCTAAATGATGGTTATTAATGTGTCCCAAGTTGAAGATTAAATTCTGGGCCAGATTCTGCGGCCAAACAAAACATCCCACTATTTAAATAATATCTCCAGAACCAAAAAATATTTTGGGCTGAAATTTTACAGTATTTTAGGGGACATCCGCGGCTTTATTTACATCTTCTAGGGCCCACTCAAATTCGGCCTTCTAGATGGTCCTTTATGTGCGTATTTCGGGAGGATTCAAGCTGGCAGCAACTTCGGGGCAAGAAGTGGAAAAGTCTTTCAACATTAATGTTCCACCCACCTTTCCCCAACATAATTAATTAAAGACACATGAGATGTTGGGGGCTCGGCCAAGGCTTCATTTTTTCCTATTTAATGCAATAGTGTTGGTGGATTTAGGGATCTTGGATGCTTTGTTTCATTGTAATGTTTTGCTGTCCATTTGATATTGTAATCATTCTTCATTCTCAAGTAAGTTATTTGAATCACATTAGTTCTCAATAAAAGTTCTTAATTTCCACTTTTTATTTTCTTCTTCTTATCACTTTGATACTGTTGCTTTAAGGTGTGAATTTATTCATACCAGCACTTGTGAATTTAGTCACACAACGGTGGAGTGATCATTTCATTGTTTTATTTTTCTTCTTCAATTCTGCTTCTTTAAGTTGACTTCCCGCTTCCATTTATTTAATAGCATAAATGAAGGGCTAACCCCTTATGGTTTGGTCCTAGGGAGTTGCATGGGGAATATTGGATGTTATTTTATGATCTAAAATTCTGTAATCATTTCATTAATTTAAGATTTCTATTTGATGATTAATTTTTTCTTCATCTTCGCCAACTTTAACAATGACACATTTCGAGTGCTAGTACGATCCAATTACTTGGAGTGATCATTAAATTGATCCTCTAAGTGCATTGGTGATTAGCCTTGGAATTGTGTAGGGATTAAATTGGTGAATGATTTTGAGGAATTATATCATTTTGTGGATACGTCTTGAATTAGTGAAACGAACGTTATAAGAAAATAAATACATCCAATCTAACCTAGTAACAACTTAGGATCAACTCATCTCCATTAATTGTTTTAGACTAAGTAATTGTATGTTTTAGTTTATTTTCTTTAGTTTAAATCAGTAGTTATTAAAATCAAATCAATCTAAATAGTTGGCCACTCCATAGCCGAATTATTCCAAAATCAGAGTGTCTCTCGGGTTCTTCTTAGGTCTCTGAGGATTCGACAACCCAAGCTACACTACAAGCGACCTCTTGACCCTTAAAACTTGGGTAAATTTGGGAGCAACCAAATTTTGGTGCCATTTCCGGGGACCCAAGTAAGTACCTTGACACGCATCATCCTTTTCTCACCCCCATCTCTCTTATCTTTACCCCTTTCTATTTGTGTGTGTCCTAAGAATCTAGAATCCAATTTTCTATCTTCTTTAATGGAGCATCTTCCAAATTATCATGTCACAAACTCATGTTGGAATAAAATGGAAGATTAATATTGGGAATCCCCTAAATTAGAAAATTTCATTGATCAACGCTTGATTAATTACCACACACCTGATGAGATGTATAATCAATGGGATGATGATTGTTTAAAGGATCAATTTTCATCCCTCTCAAGGATGGTTTAAGAGATGAATCTTAGGGATGTCCATGATGATCAACCACATACAAATTATATTCCTCAAACACAAATTGAAAAATTGTGTAATCAAATGGATATAATGAGTTTTGAGGTATCATCTTTTAGATTAGAACTACAACGCATTAATACTTCTGAGGAACTCATCCCCACACCAATTGTACCTTTCAAAACCTTATGTGGAGTGTCTAGTTTCCCACAAACCTCTCATGAATTAATTGAAGAACCAACCTTTGGATTTTGGGTAGGGGAAGTGAATCAAGAAATTGTTGAAGGGTCTTTAAATCAGGAAGAAACTGATTTCATGTATTCACAAGAGGGAAATTTGACATCCTGGATTGAGTCTACTAAGTATAACTCTATTGATGATTTTTCAAAAACACCAATCCCTGAACCATTGAGAGAAATAAAAAACATTGAGTCCATTCCCATTCCTAACACTGTTCTTTAAAATATTGGGGTTGAATATTCTATTCAAAAGGAATCAATTTTGTTGGGTAATTTTGAAAATGAAACTGAGTTGGATTCAAATTCTCAACCTGTGTCTAAATGTCCTATCCAAACCGAGCTCCAGATCATTGTCCTTCCTTCCCCACTCGAGTATCCTATCATTTGTGTTAATCAATATCTTGGGGTTTTCATTAATGCATCTCATGAAACCCAAAATGAGGGGTTGATCTTTGAATTATTAGGAAAGACTACAGAAGAAAAAAGATCAACCATTTCTAATATTCTTTGGATTGTCCCATTCATTTTAGAAAATAGGATTGTTCATTCAAAATCTTCTTAACAGCCACAAGGGATACGTATTCTCAATCATTTTGAAGTGGAGAATGATGAGGTCATTAAAATTTTGAAAGTTGGAATTGGCTAAGTTCGGGGGTTCAAGTCGAGCTAAAGATGTTAAATTAAGCGCTGCACAGGAGGCAACCCGTGGTTTTCATGTTTTATTTCATTAAATTAGTACCTCAGACTGTTGACATGTTCTTATTTTATGAGTAAGGATGGGTATGAAAGGGGAGCACCATATTCACCTGTGTCATGTGGTGTGATCCTTGAGTAATACCTTACCCAAAAAATCAAGAGAAGACAATGTATCATCAGTTTGTTTTATTTATGTTTTTGTAGGTTAAAAAAATTTAGAATGTTGATCTGTTCTTCTTTTATGAGTATGGATGGGTATGAAAGGGGAGCACCATATTCATCCATGTCACGCGGAGTGATCCCTGAGTAATACCTTACCCGGAAAATATAAAGAAGGCAATGTATCATCAGTTTGATTTTTAAAATTAAAAAAAAAGGAAACCCATAAAAATGTTGATACTTGGTTTTAAATAAATTGTTGTGTTGTTTGTTTTGTCTGGTTTGTTCTTCTTTGTATGGTTCAGGGATTATTTTGGGTGATACATATTCGATCAAGGAGGTGAATACATCTCCCAAGAGATCAAAAGAGTAATCTGGAGCATCATAAACTTCAACATCAAAAATCAGGTGAATTTGTTCCATGTTTATCATTTTCAATTTCCTCTTTAAACTCCTCTCCTATACCCATTCTAATCTTTCTTTTCATTAAACAGTGGGGAAATTGTTATTCCAAGTTGGGGAGGAGATGAAAATGTGTGGAAGGAAAAATTTCATTAACCTTGAACATGATAACACACATTCCAAACTCTGAAATTGGATATCAAATAATTTTTCATGCCTTGATTCTGATTTTAATGCAAGTTTATGTTCATGTGTATAGATATTGGAAAGTGCGGTTGTCCGATGTGATTTTCACTGTTATATTTTCATCCATTTAATAAAAAAACACAATGCAAGTCCTCTAGATTGTGGGGTTTTAGTTTGAGTTCTTTTGGACCCATAATAAATAGTATAGGATTGGCGATCATTTTAATTTTAACATGAGTATTCAAAAAAAATCAATTGCGCGTAGAGCAATGAATTGACCTAATGTGTGGCTTTTGGCACTTGGGGATCGTGACTCCATAGTTTTCTGGCCCATAGTTGGGCATTTTATCTCTATTTGTGGTAATTTGAATTTTTTTTGATTGAATTAACTCAAGATGATGCCCGAGTATGTCAGCTTCACTTGGTGCCCTAAGGTCTTTGAGCCTGGGAGTCATCGGCACAGTCTTGCTTCATGGGTTGACTCGATTGAGTTTGATTTCAATTACCATGGCAAAATTTCAAAAAAAAACAAATAAAAAAGAAAATAAAAAAATGAGTACTCATCTTATTATTAAAATTTTATTTCTCATAGCACTTCCATCTTTTCTCCCTCGAATGAAAATGAACCCCCATGTCTATCGTGACGCACAACACTTCATCATGCTTAATTAAATTTGGATGAAATATGGCAATGAATTTGAACAAAGTAATGGGCTTGGGATTGAGATATGCCTGTGTACATAGATTTTTTTAAATGATTTTGATGGGTTTCATAATTGTTTGGTATGAGTTCTTTGGGTGAGAAATGTGTATTAAAATGTTTTTGGAAAAGGTTATTCGAATTTCATTTTTGTGAGATATATTTTGCTCGGGACTAGCAAAACTCAAGTTGGGGGGTGTGATTAGCCAATAAAAACACATATTTTGATTACATTTTAATGGTATTAAATGTTTATTTTTGATCCTATGGGCCTGAGTTAGTGGATTTTAATTTTGAACATTCATTCTCAGCATTTGTGCACTTCATGCCTAATATGCAGCAATTTAGGCCCAATGTTTCATCTGATTTCAAAGCATTTAATTATCCATATTTTAATTTTATATTTTTGGAAATGGATATAAACTTAAATATGAACATTTTTCATTCATGGATCAATGAAGGATTCATAAAGGATTATGAGTATTTTTGGTGAAGAAAGGAAACAATTCTGGAGAAGACAGATTGGAAATCATTCCACTGATCGGACTTTGGGGCCCACAATATAGTCTCAATGAAGCCAAAAATTCATGGGAGGCTAGAAAATATATAGAGGAACAGATAATTCTTCTGTATCCAGTGCTAATTCGTCCTAAATGATGGTTATTAATGCAGCCCAAGTTGAAGATTAAATTCTGGGCCAGATTCTGCGGCCCAGAAAAACAGCCCACTATTTCAATCATATCTCCCGAACCACAAAGTATTTTAGGCTGAAAGTTTACAGGATGTTAGGGGCCATCCGGGGCTTCATTTACGTCTACTAGGTCCCACTCAAATTTGGCCTTCTAGATGTTCTTTTAGGCGCATATGTTCGGTGGATGCAAGCTGGATGCAACTTCGGGGCAAGAAGTGGAAAAGTCTTTCAACATTAATGTTCCACCCACCTTTCCCCAACATAATTAATTAAATGCACATGGGATGTTGGGGGCTCGGCCAAGGATTCATTTTTTCCTATTTAAGGCAGTAGTGTTGGTGTATTTAGGGATCTTGGATGCTTTGTTTCATTGTAATGTTTTGTTGTCCATTTGATGTTGTAATCGTTCTTCATTCTCATGTAAGTCATTTGAATCACATTAGTTCTCAATAAAAGTTCTTCATTTCCTCATTGTCTTTTCTTCTTCTTATCACTTTGATACTGTTGCTTTAAGGTGTGAACTTATTCATACCAGCACTTGTGAATTTATTCACACAACGGTGGAGTGATTGTTTCATTGTTTTATTTTTCTTCTCCAATTCTGCTTCTTTAAGTCAACTTCCCGCTTCCATTTATTTAATAGCATAAATAGAGGGCTAAACCCTTATGGGTTGGTCCTAGGGAGTTTCATGGGGAATATTGGATGTTATTTTATGATTTAAAATTTTGTAATCATTTCATTAATTTAAGATTTCCATTTGATGATTAATTTCTTCTTCTTCTTCGCCAACTTTAACAATGACACATTTCGAGTGCTAGTACGATCCAATTACTTGGAGTGATCATTAAATTGATCCTCTAAGTGCACTATTGATTATCCTTAGAATTTTTTAGGGATTAAATTGGTGAATGATGTTGAGTAATTATATCATTTTGTGGATACGTCTTGAATTAGTGAAACGAACGTTATAAGAAAATAAATACATCCAATCTAACCCTAGTAACAACTTAGGATCAACTCATCTCCATTAATTGTTTTAGACTAAGTAATTGTATGTTTTAGTTTATTTTCTTTAGTTTAAATCAGTAGTTATTAAAATCAAATCAATCCAAATAGTTGGCCACTCCATAGCTGAATCCTTCCAAAATCAGAGTGTCTCTCGGGTTCTTCTTTGGTCTCTGAGGATTCGACAACCCAAGTTACACTACAAGCGACCGCTTGACCCTTAAAACTTGGGTAAATTTGGGCGCATCCAATCATCAAATGAGAATTATACTTGAATGGATACGATGGAGAATGAATCTCATCGCGTTCGTGGAGACAGTAGTCCGTACGTACGCACGAGCGACAATATCATTCTTTTGATAGTAAAATAATATATAATTGGATAGTATATCATATATACAGAATCATTATCATGTTATATTTATTATTTACATGAGTTACACATCATTATTATACCCATACAAATAATAATTTATTAAATAACAATTACACCACAACGTGGAGACGGTAAGCCGTACGTACGCTCGTATGGTGACATGTTATTCAAAGGATGGATAGAATACTGAATATGGTTGTTCCATATTTATAATAACATCACAGTATATATATGATACTGGAGTTATTATTTTATAATGGTAATAAAAAAGGAAGAAGAAGTGGAAGAAGAAATGAATTTGAAAAAGGGTGGTGAAATCATTACCTCTTCTTCGGGTTTTTCCTTTTGATTTGATCAAAAGGGCTCTTAGGTTGGCTTTATGACTAAAGGAAGGCATCTAGGATGAATTGATGGAAGTTGAGAGAGTATTTGGGTAGACTTTAGCCAAACCAAAAGGCTTTGAAGGTGTGAGTTAATGAGAAGGGAGAGTGTCCTTTTATAAGAGGGGTGAGGGGAACCTTTGGAAAAGCTAGAAATATTAATTTATAATAAATTCATATTCGGTTTCTAATGGCTCCAAAGTTGATTATTTAAAGGTTAAGGTGGGGATGGGTCGAAAAACACTCAACCAATAGAATTTAGACAGGTTTGGGTTACTATATTAACCTTATCGTTAAGTATTAACTCTTAGTTAATTAGTTTGACATTTACAATGTCACTTTGTATTTTTATATTATATAGTTAATAAACTTACTATATACATCCAAGAGACGCCCAAGTGGTCCATTAATGATACACCTATCATGATATAAGTCTCTTGGACGAACCTTAGATTTTTAGGAATTTAATATCAATTAATAATAAAATATTTTTTTTAAAAACTCTTTTATGTCAATTTTGACACTATTCAATAGTTCATTTTTGTGAAACTTATAACAGAATTATTACTTAGAAAAAAGTCAATTAAGTAAATCATAAGATGTCATATTATCTTATAAAATTAGTTTAATTCATTAAAAGTCTCAAATTATATTTATTTGGGTATTTATAGTATCAATTATTTTAATTTTTCACTATTATGGTAATTACTGCATCATCATTGTGTCAGAAATAACTTAAATTATTTAATGTCTAAAAATTATAAATAAAATATCATTATGTAGGAATTATTATTAGATTTCTAATGAATATTTACAATCGAATTTATCTTATGTATAACCCTATATTAAAAATGTTTTAGTAAATAAACTTTGATTTAAACTCTTTTAACTCTTCTTTGAATGAAATAATAATAAATGTCCTAATCTAATCCAAGTGGACCTAAATGATAATATTTTATCCCTAAGGTTGTTTTTGGTCGAGATACACTTGTCCAACAGAATTAGTACATGTTTTAGGTTAATATTAAAATCATTTTTACCCTTAATTACCCTATTTACTTTTAACCGTGGTAAATAAAAGTAAAAATTTACTATTCACAAAAAAATTATTTTCATCTCATTGAACCACATTTTACTCCTTGATATTAACCGTGTCTCTCGGATTTTTGAAATTTCAATCATATAAGCTGTAAAATTAAGTTTTATGAAAAATTCAGTTTTTTAACTACCACTTAGTAGTTTCACTATTCATCAAAAATTGAAGTTTTTCAAAACAATGCCAAAATTTCACCCTAAGCTATAATTGATATTCCAAATTCAAAAATGATGTCTATTTTACAAAATTACAAACATATAAGTTGCATTAATTAATTTTATAATTAATTCTCGTTGTCACAACAAATAGCGTGTTTTTAAGAAACAATATATATCAAAAGATTGACAATTGTTTATGTCCAATTTCTAAGTGAAATTAATTATAATGAACACCATTGGATAAAATGGTAAAAATATATTCTAATTATACTTTAAAACCACTCAATAATATAATTTATCACTATAAATTATTTTCATTAAAAAAGTTTTTTTTAAGTATTTTTCACTATTCATAAAAATTGGAAGTTCTCGGAAAAATACCAAAAATTCAACTTAGGATAATTTCAATATTCCGAATCGAAAAATGAAGTCCATTTTGAAATATAAAATATATATAATTTCAAAAAGTAGGTATTACTATTCATAACGGCTAGTTTGATCGGTTGTGGTGTGTGTTAGAACTTGATGTTGCGTACAACACACGCTATTACATTATTCAAAGGGAAACGTACAGTAGAAGCTTGGGGTGTTACATTCCCCCCTCCTTCAAATAATTTCGTCCTCAAATTTTCTAGAATACTACCACATGAAAAGACTCGGGTGGTTCTTCATCATAAGTTCATCGGGTTCCCACGTTGCCTCTTCCATCTTATGGTTTCTCCACAAAACATTTACCAGACGCGTCGTCCGGTTTCTCAGTACTTGTTCTCTCGTATCAAGAATCCTGACGGGCTCTTCGCAATAAGAAATATCGGGTTCCAGTTTTAATTCCTCATAGGTAGGTACATGCGTTGGGTCAGGCATGTATTTCCTCAATAGAGATATGTGGAACACATCGTGAACTTTAGAGAGACTTGGCGGCATTGCCAATCGGTAAGCTAGAGCCCCAATTCGTTCTAGAATTTTGAAAGGTCCGATGTACCTGGGACTCAATTTACCTTTCTTACTAAAACGTGTGACTCCCTTCCATGGAGATACCTTCAAGAAAACATGATCACCGACTTGAAATTTCAAATCCTTCCTTCGATTATCGGCATAGCTCTTCTGCCTACTTTGAGATGCTTTGATGTAATTTTGGATTACCTTCACCTTTTCCATCATTTCCTCCACCAGTTCTGGGCCTACAAGTTTTCTTTCACCAACGTCATCCCAACAGGTTGGTGTACGACATCTCTTTCCCTATAATGCTTCATATGGTGCCATCTGAATACTCGAATGGAAGCTGTTGTTATAGGAAAATTCTACCAAAGGTAAATATTGATCCCACATACCCTGAAAGTCAAGTGAGCAGGATCTCAACATGTCTTCTAAAGTTTGAATAGTTTGTTCTGAGTGTCCATCTATTTGAGGGTGGTAGGCAGTGCTCAAATGAAGTTCAGTATCCAGGGATTTCTGAAGACTCTGCCAGAATCTTGAAGTAAAACGGGGATCACGATCAGAAACAATCGATTGGGGTACTCCATGAAGTCTCACAACTTCATTAATATATAGTCTTGCTAGATGTTCCAGTGGTAGATCTTCTCTTATAGCAAGAAAATGTGCTAACTTGGTAAGACGATCAACAATAACTCATATTGCATTGTTCCTTCTAGGAGTCTTTGGTAGCCCCATGACAAAGTCCATCGTAATATTGTCCCATTTCCACTCTGGTATGGGAAGAGGTTGCATGACTCCTCCAGGTTGTTGCCTTCCAGCTTTCACTTGTTGAAAAACCATACATCTTGACACAAAATCAACAATCTCCCTCTTCATGTTGTCCCACCAAAAATGTTCCTTCAAATATCTATACATTTTGGTGCTCCCAGGGTGTATAGAGAAATTGGAACTATGAGCATCATCTAGAAATTCCCTTTTTAGATTAGGTATATCTGGAACAGAAAGTCTCTTCCCGAATTTCAAAATTCCTTCTTCATACACAAAGTCTCTCAATCTCCCATCATTCACAGCTTTAATCTTCTTTTGAAATTCTTCATCATCGGTCTGAGAACTCTTAATCCTTTCTAGTAAAGATGGTTTGGCAACCATTTGAAAAAGCATTGATGTTTCACCTTCCCTGGTTATTCTCATGTCTATCTTTACTAGATCCATCAAAATTGGATCTCTTTCAATTCTCATCACGTTCAAAACTCCATGGTCTTTTCTGCTCAAAGCATCTGCCACCTTGTTTGCTTTCCCCGGGTGGTAGTTTATCGTATAATCATAATCTTTGAGTAATTCAAGCCATCTCCTTTGCCTCATGTTGAGTTATTTTTTTGAGAAAATATACTTCAAACTCTTGTGATTAGTATAAATCTCACATTTTTTACCATAGAGGTAGTGCCTCCATATCTTCAAAGCAATGATCACAGCTGCTAACTCTAGATCATGAGTAGGATAGTTTTGTTCATGAATTTTCAACTATCGTGATGCATAGACAATAACCCTATCATTCTACATAACGACACAACCAAGTCCTTTCTTCGATGCATCACTATAAATAACGAACCCATCATTCCCCGATGGTAAAGCCAATATAGGATCATTGACTAATATTCTCTTCAATTCTTCGAAACATTCTTTACACTCTTTTGTCCAAACAAATGTAACCCCTTTACGTGTGAACTTCGTTAATGGGTTAGCCAATCGGGCAAAATTCTGGACGAAACGTCGATAATAACCTTCTAAACCAATAAAACTACATACCTCAGTTATACTCGTCGGTGCTGGCCATTCTTGGATTGCCTTGGTCTTAGAAGGATCAACAGAGATTCCATCTTTAGAGACAATATGGACAAGAAAAGAAATCTCCTGAAGCCATAATTCACACTTGCTAAACTTCCCATATAATTCATGTCTTCTTAGAGTCTTCAGGATAATGTGCAAGTGATTTTCATGATCTTCGTAGATTTTGGAGTATACCAAGATATCATCAATAAATACCACCACAAATTCATCAAGATACTCCTTGAAAACTCTATTCATCAGATCCATGAATACAGAGGGTGCATTAGTCAATCCAAAAGGCATTACTGTAAACTCGTAATGCCCGTACCTGGTTCGAAATGCTGTCTTCAGAATGTCTTCCTTCTTCACACACAACTGATGGTATCCAGATCGAAGGTCAATCTTTGAAAAGTATTGAGCTCCATGCAGTTGGTCAAATAAATCATCAATGCGAGGTAGGGGATACTTGTTCTTTATCGTTATAGCATTGATCTCCCTGTAGTCAATACATAACCTCATAGATTCATCTTTCTTTTTAACAAAAAGAACAGGGGCTCCCCATGGAGAAACACTAGGGAGAATAAATTCCTTATTACTCAATTCCTCTAGTTGTTTCTTTAGTTCAACTAATTCTACAGTGGCCATTCTATAATGGGTCTTCGATATAGGCCTTGATCTAGGAATTAAATCAATGGAAAACTCAACTTCTCGTTCTGGAGGATGTCCAGGTAAATCTTCCAGAAATACATCTACATATTCTTTCACAACAGGTACATCCTCTATTTGAACATTCCTTTCCTTACCCATAGTCATTTCATTTTCTTCCTCCCCAATAATTGAATTTAGTTGAGCTACTGAGGGTCGATCTAGATAAGAATTAGGTGGTGACGATTATGCTCTAAAGATAAGGTGTTCCTTATCATCATCATCAAGAATCGTAACCTCTTTCTTATTACAATAAATCTTCGCATCATAGTCCAAAAGCCAGTCCATACCGAGGATTATATCAAACTCAATCATAGGTATGATGATGAGATCAGCAGATAAAGAACATTTATGTGCTCAAATGGGACCGATTCACAAAACTTTGTTGCAATGATACTTCCCTTAGGAGTTTTAACTGACAACTCCCTTGTTAAATCAAATTGGAAATATCTAATTTTCTTAGAAAACTGGGAAGATATGAAACAATGCAATGATCTAGAATCAAATAATGCATTTGCTAAACTTGAGGAAACCATTAAATTACCTGCCACCACGTCTTTCAGAGCTTCTACCTCAGTAGTAGTGATAGAATAAGCTTGGCCTTGATCCCTTGGCCTTTTCTGAGGTAAGTTCTCCTGATGCTTAAGACATTCATTTTCATAATGCCCCATCTCCCTGCAATTGTAGCACTGAACATTGGTAGCTTCCTTCTTCCCCTTGAAATCACGAGCTTGGTGGCCCTTTTCACCACACTTGTAACAGACTCATATTCCCTTCAAGAAAGTACCAGGGTGTTTCTTCCCATATTTACCATAGGATGGATATTCAACCTTTCCCTTCTTTCCCTTATTTCCATTCCCAGATTGATCAGCAGATCTCTTCTTCTCTTACTTTGCTTTAAAGTCATAAGACTTAGAGAATTCTTTTTCGGTCTTGATAGCACATGAGACAATGTCTTCGTAGAACGAGAAGGATTGTGATACTAATGCTCGATGACGAAATGGTTCTAACCCATCAAAGAAACGATAAATCTTACTTCTTGGGCTACGTATATAATCTCTAGCATTCCTTGCTAACCTTGTAAAGTTAGCCTCATACTTTGCGACATTCGCATCCTTCTTTTCTCTCAGACTTAGAAATTGCCTTTCCATATCTGCTCAATGGTCACGAGGAAAGTATTTTTCTAAAAATAGATCTTTGAACTCCCTCCATTCCATATTTGATACTTCATCATCTTCCTTCGTATTTTGAATCAATTACCACCATTGATCAGCATCTCCAGTGAGGCGGTAAACTGCCATGATAACTTTTTCCCTTTCACTACTCCCCAAAGCCTAAAATATTTTCTCTAGGTAATTTATCCATTACTCAGCTACTAAGGGATTTTTACTTCCATTGAACTTTGGTGGTTGTTGCCTCATGAATCGATCTAACATTGATCCTCCACATGACGGATCAAGGTGCTCCATACGGGTAAGGTTATTATTCATAACCAGAGTGAGTTGTCCCAGTATGGTGATTAGATGATCGGAACCAGTTGCATCACCAGCTACACTATAATTATCTTGAGTAAGAGGGAAATCCCTACATGGAGTGCATGCATTGATACAGTTTCCATTTCTTCCACTAGGCACCATTTCTAAACAATGGCATAAACAAGATCAGTTATGAATCAAAATACATAATCCCATACTTATAAAACACTTAACATAAATTGAAATATTTATAGATATAATCCATAATCATAAAAATGTTTTCTTTGAGGAAGTATATACTCATAAACCCTTCATAATGATTTGTAAAGAAAATGAGAGTTATCCTAAACATATCCCTTGGGAGTGTCGTAACCAAGAGTGCAGCAAGGCCCGTTGTCGTGCACCAGTTCCCGTTCGAGTCTAGCTCAAAGTGGTGTTTTCGGGTTTTACCCCTAGGTACATATGTGCCAGAGCCGCCTCTACCTCCTCGTATCTAGACAGGGATGTATTGCTCGGAAACCTCACAAAATCTCTACAATACAAAAATTCTAGGAAGTTCTTCTATACTAATCCTCAAAGTTCATCTTAGGTCTACGTGCTCTAATCAGAGTTTATCTAAATCTAGCTTTCAAGGTTTGTACTAAACTTCCTCTGATACCAACTGCAATGACCTGACCCTAGTTACCTAGATTCGGTGCATTATTACATAACATTTGAATTATCACAAGAAAGATCAAATCTCGAAAGACCGATTGGTTTAGTAGCCTTGGAAACACTAGACATATTCATAAAGTTTTACATTACATCATAAAGTGGAAAACTACTACAACAACATAGTCTCCATATTCCACACTCATATCCCCACATACTATCCCTGCAGTTCATTCATAAATTACTTCTTCACATCCTGGGAAAAATAAAACATAGAAAAGGGGTGAGCTCAAATGCCCAGTAAGTATAAAAATATAGCCGAAACTTTCATAAATAAGAATAAACATTTAAGGCAGTGTATAACTAAAATAAAATCCTTTTAAACTTGAACTTCAACATAGTATGACAAAAATAAAATGAAATAATTTCATTTACTTATTCACATGGATATTCTACTAATCGAATAATCACATGCAATATCAATAACCACTTTCATAATGATGGAATGCATAATGTCAGACTATCATAACCACATATCCAAGGCCTCGTGCCAAGACTACAAATAAGATTTTGTCAAGGCCTTGTTCCAAGACACTAGTTTGTCTCATGAGACCTACTGATGCATCGAGGAGCTATAGCAGGCTCCACCCATCACATATTAAGTCCAATGCATTCCCATATGAAAAGGTTTAAACATAACATAAACATTCGTATTAAAACTAGAATACGAAATGTCAATACTTTCACCATAAACCATGAATAGTATAAAAATAGCACATTCACAGTCAAACATATCACAAAACTTTCAATACAATATAGAAGTTTTATATCATAATAAATCAACTTCAAATAAGCATAAATTCCATCAAAGGATGTTGACATAGATGAAATCAAAACTCTTTTTAGAGAAATATTTGTTTCTATTTTGAAATAATTTAAGATTCATATATTTATAAAATAAAATATTTTCTTTGAAAATATTCTTATAAGCTTGTAAGGAAAGCTTCGACGATTTTATAACGGCGGAAAATAGCCGCACCCGCTGTATAAGTTAAAAAAACATTATTACCTTAATTCTGTCGAAAAGGTTAAAAAGCACCATGTTTGGAAAATGACGGAAAGATTCCTTTATAAAACTCTTATAAAAAGTCAAACAAGGGTATAAATGAATTTAACCCATATTCTTTTAAATAGTAAAAATGTTTTGAAATTCATTTTTAAGAAACATGGATGTGGATGATAAAGAGATCCTAGTAGATTATTACGTATAAACAACCTCGGATAATGAAGAGATTGTGAAATAACTCTTAACTTGTACTTTTCCATGGTTGAGGGTAGGTTAACCTCCTGTATAATGGTTAAATAATTGTTATTAAATTATACAAGAATCATATACATTAATATGATATCATATATGATCTTTTAACATTGATTTGTTAATAATATCTTAGTATTATCGTTGTTTCGGGTGTTAACTTACTCGTTTTCTTTTATATGTTTTGTTACGTAAGCCATGTTTTTCATGGATATGTTGTATCTTAATCATATCCAGAATGATATCAAGTCCTTAGATACTATTATTAATCATTAAAGAAGAATTATACTTGAATGGATACGATGGAGAATGAATCTCATCGCGTTCGTGGAGACGGTAGTCCGTACTTACGCACGAGCGACAATATCATTCTTTTGATATTAAAATAATATATAATTGGATGGTATATCAAATATAATGAATAATTATCATGTTATATTTATTATTTACATGATTTACACATCATTATTATACCCATCCAAATAATAATTTATTGAATAACAATTACGCCACGACGTTGAGACGGTAAGTCGTACGTACGCACGTATAGTGACATGTTATTCAAAGGATGGATAGAATACTGAATATGATTGTTCCATATTTATAATAAAATCATAGTATATATATGATACTAGAGTTATTATTTTAGAATGGTAATAAAAAAAGGAAGAAAAAGTGGAAGAAGAAATGAATTTGAAAAAGGGTGGTGAAATCATTACCTCTTTTTCGGGTTTTTCCTTTTGATTTGATCAAAAGGGCTCTTAGGTTGGCTTTCTGACTAAAGGAAGGCATCTAGGATAAAGTTAGGGAAGTTTAGAGAGTATTTGGGCAGAGTTTTTCCAAACAAAAATGCTTTGAAGGTGTGAGTTAATGAGAAGGGAGAGTGTTCTTTTATAAGAGGGGTGAGGGGCACCTTTGGAAAAGCTAGAAATATTAATTTATAATAAATTCATATTCGGTTTCTAATGGCTCCAAAGTTTATTATTTAAAGTTTAAGTTTGGGATGGTTCGAAAAACACTCAAAAAATAGAATTTAGACAGGTTTGGGTTACTATATTAACCTTATCTTTAAGTATTAACTCTTAGTTAATTAGTTTGACATTTACCATGTCACTTTGTATTTTTATATTATATAGTTAATAAACTTACTATATACATCCAAGAGACCCCCAAGTGGTCCATTAATGATACACCTATCATGATATAAGTCTCTTGGCCGAACCTTAGATTTTTAATAATTTAATATCAATTAATAATATAATATTTGTTTTAAAAACTCTTTTATGTCAATTTTGACACTATTCAATAGTTCATTTTTGTGAAATTCATAACAGAATTATTACTTCGAACAAAGTCAATTAAATCAATACTAATATGTGATATTATCCTAGAAATTAGTTTAATTCATTAAAAAGTCTAAAATTATATTTATTTGGGTATTTATAATATCAATTATTTTAATTTTTCACTATTATGGTAATTACTTAATCATCATTGTGTCATAAATAAACTAAATTAATTAATGTCTAAAAATTATAAATAAAATATAATTATGTAGGAAATCTTATTATATTTCTAATGAATATTTACAATCAAATTTATCTTATGTATAACCCTATATTAAAAATGTTTTAGTAAATAAACTTTGATTTAAACTCTTTTAACTCTTCTTTGAATTAAATAATAATAAATGTCCTAATCTAATCCAAGTGGCCCTAAATGATAATATTTTATTCCTAAGGTTGTTTTTGGTCGAGATACACTTGTCTAATATAATTAGGATGGATTTTAGGGTAATATTAATATCATTTTTACCCTTAATTACCCTAATTACTTTTAACCATGGTAAATAAAAGTAAAAAGATACTATTCACCAAAAATTATTTTCATCTCATTGAACCACATTTTACTCCTTGATATTAACCGTGTCTCTCATATTTTTGAAATTCCAATCAAAGAAGTGGTAAAATTAAGTTTTATGAAAAATTCAGTTTTTTAACTACCACTTAGTAGTTTCACTATTCATCAAAAATTGAAGTTTTTCAGAACAATGCCAAAATTTCACCCTAAGATATAATTGATATTCCAAATTCAAAAATGATGTCTATTTTAAAAAATTCAAAAAATATAAGTTGCATTAATTAATTTTATAATTAATTCTCGTTGTCACAACAAATAGTATGTTTTTAAGAAACAATATATATCAAAAGATTGACAATTATTTATGTCCAATTTCAAAGTGAAATTAATTCTAATGAACACCATTGGATAAAATGGTAAAAATATATTCTAATTATACTTTAAAACCACTCAATAATATAATTTATCACTATAAATTATTTTGATTAAAAAAGTTGTTTTTGAGCATTTTTCACTATTCATAAAAATTGGAAGTTCTCAGAAAAATACCAAAAATTCAACTTAGGATAATTTCGATATTCCAAATCCAAAAATGAAGTCTATTTTTAAATATAAAATATATATAATTTCAAAAAGTATGTATTAATATTCATAACAACTAGTTTGATCGGTTGTGGTGAGTGTTAGAACTCGGTGTTGCGTATAACACACGCTATTACATTATTCAAAGGGAAACGTACAATAGAAGCTTGGGGTGTCACACTACCTACCAAGGGGGAACCAACCCGTCTGATCAGGGCTGGCTAGCAACCATCTCTCGATAATCTATAAGACGCCCAGGAACCCATGGTGATTTCAATAATACTGTGTAAGTAGGAGGCCCTCGCACGCGTGACTCACCTCACTGCACTTGCCAACCCCTTACACGGACACCACCACACGTCAACCCTCAAAGGGAAGTCCCCCTGTAGAGATGCCCACAAATATGTATATATGAAATTCTTTCACATTCAACAAGGTGCCAACCGGGCCTTCACAACATGTTCAGTTTCAAAACATTTCGTAAATGAGTTAAGTAGCCAATCGGGCACACACACTTTTCCCAAATGTCAGTGCAAACACCCCATTCAAAACCCCATACCAAACGAGCCTTCAAACCAAACAACCATTCAACTCACACCAAAATTCAACCGGGCCAACTAATTTTCATCCCTCTTTGAAATACCAAACCATTTCATCAAAAACTCATCTTTAAGAAAATATAGTTTTTATGTGTCATTTTCATTTGGAGGCACATCCATGTGAGCACCTAGTGCTCCCATGGATGTGCCAACATCCAATGGCACACCTAGTTTTTTTTTGAAGAATCACCTTAGAAACCATTTTCGTAAAATACTTAGCATTGAAGCCAAACCCGATTCTTTCATAACACTTTATAAAAGCAACCTGCATCTTTCAAACCAACCACCATTTCCAAAACTTTTTCTAAAACAACCCATTGGTTCATCATTTTGTCAAACAAACACACCAAACCAAATCTTACATTTCCAAAACACAATCACTATCATTTACAACCAAACACATCAAAAGACACTCAATTTAACTTTACTAAGAGCCTAATCATTTCATATAAACCAACATTAAAAGCCACTTTCAGAAATTTAAAATAGCAATATAACTATTTCAGATGTTTTTCATAAATGCAATAGAGATGAAAACAATATAAAAGGATTAATTGAAAACATTCAAGTGATCAAGGTTTAATCAAAAAGGGAAATGGTTGGAAACACCTACCTCGAACAAGGGTCACGTCAAACTTTATAACTCAAGCAGAAGCTCGCTCGCACGCACACACTTCCATATATATATATATATATCCTTAAACTGATGCACGTGTTCCCCGCGCCATGAGGGAACACGCACACAGAAGATATATATATATATATATATATATATATATATACATATTCATACCTGGGAATATGCGTGCGCACCTTCGAAACCAACCGCAACTCCTTATGATAGATCCTCGTGACTCAGAACACCACAAATTCATAAAATAAAATTAATCCAAACAAAGAAATCAAGATACAAATCAAAAACCAACCCTACAAAAATCACAACATTCACAAGTAAAACCCAAATCACACTTTAACATTTTTTTTATAAAACTAAGGGCAACACCCCCAAAATTGTATTGACTATGGAGTACCATGCCGGCAGGTAGTCTGAACCCGAGTACGTCCAGGGGTTTTCTAGGGATGTTTCGGATCACCCATGGTTGTTACTTATATCTGCATGGTTACTTTTACTTTCACTTGGTTTCCAGCATTTACTTATTACTTGTCCTTCTTTTGAACAAATGTGATAAACATAAATTTGAAATTTCAGTTTTCAAGAAATGCATTGTTTTTGGGGAAACAGGTTGTGGCATGTGTTGGTTTTTAAGATGGTAAAACATGATCCTTTTCCTTTAAAATATGAAAACCTTATTTTCTATCTTTGTATGTGCAAAATAGTGTTTTGGGATTGTTTCTGGAAAGTGGTTTTGGTTGGATTATGTGCTTTACTTTGGCATACCTACTGAGCATTTTTAATGCTCATGCCTATTTTATCTTTCCAGTTGCAGGTTCAGCTTCTCGTACAGGTTTCTGGTTCAGTTTCTCAATGTTGGAGCTGCGTGGTCTTTAGTTGGGTGGTGACCTAGGAGGTCACAAGGAGGTATGTTCGACTTATTTGTCCTTCCGCTACCAGTTCTTATCTTTTTCGTCAGTTCGTTTATCTTTTTATCTTTTTTTCGTGGGCCAAATCATTTCCAACAGTTAAATTTTGATTCCCGGCACTGGTTTCCAGCCCATGGGGATTGGGAACACCCTTCGGGACATGTCGCGGGATGGCTCGGGTGACCGGTTCAGGTTCGACCCGGGTTGGTTCATGATAATAGGGACCTTTGTGATCATTATTGGTGGGATAATATGAAAAGGGAGATTGGTGACTACAATTCAATGTGCCTGGTATGTCAGCAAGTGAAGGCAGAGCAACAACTTCTTAAAGGGGTATTGCAACCACTACCCATACCAGTATGGAAGTGGGACAATATCACTATGGACTTCATCACTAGTCTCCCGTGAACTTCTAAAGGAAACAATGCGATATGGTTTATTGTGGACCATCTCACCAAGAATTCCCATTTTATCTCCATTTGGGAAGATTTATCTCTTGATCAACTTTCCAGTATTTGCGTGAAGGAATTGGTAAGGCTGCATGGAGTTCCACTTACTATCGTATCTGATCGTGATCCAAGGTTCACATCAAAATGTTGTACAAGTCTTCAACATGCTCTGAGCACTAAGTTGAATTTCAGTATGGCCTATCACCCCCAAACTGATGGCCAATTTGAAAGGACAATTCAAACACTCGATGACATGCTAAGAACATGCTCAATGAAATTTAAAGGTGGATGGGATCAATGTCCTTATTTAGTTGAGTTCTCTTACACCAATAGCTTCTACTCGAGCATTCAAATGGAACCCTATGAAGCTCTATATAGTAAGTGATGTATAATTTCTACTTTTTG
This sequence comes from Viscum album, assembly GCA_963277665.1. Lineage (NCBI taxonomy): Eukaryota > Viridiplantae > Streptophyta > Magnoliopsida > Santalales > Viscaceae > Viscum > Viscum album. The sequence continues at coordinate 372,262,962 of OY728146.1, forward strand.
GCATGAATCTAGTTAGAGAAAGCTTCTTGGGCCTGATCTTGTGCAAGAGATAACAAAAAAAGTCCACGCCATCCAGCAACACATTAAGGCTTCTCAAAGTCGGCAAAAGAGATATGCTAAAAACCATCGAAGGGACTTGGAGTTTGATGTTGGTGACAAATTATTTATTTGGATTTCACCTTGGAAGGGACTCTTGAGGTTTGGGAAGAAATGGAAGCTCATCACAAGGTACATTGGCCGCTATGAAATCCTTGATCGCGTTGGAGCAGTGGCCTACCGGCTTGCACTTTCTCCAAATCTATCACAAGTTCATGATTTCTTCTATGTATCCCTCTTGACGAAGTACATACCTGGCCCTTCACATGTACTAAATTTAGATGTGGTGCAACTAGAACATGACCTCTCTTATGAGGAGCATCCAGTAGAGATCTTGGATCGTAGAGACAAGGTTTTAAGCAACAAGACAACCCACATTGCTAAGCTGTTGTGGAGGAACCACAAATGTGAAGAAGCCATGTGGGAACTAGAGGAGTCTATGAGATAGAAGTACCCACACCTTTTCTCTTCTTAGGGTATGAGTTAAAATTTCAGGGACGAAATTTCTTAAGGTGGGATAATGTAACGACCCGAACTTTTGAATAATATTTGTTTCTCAAATTTGTGTGTTATTTCATTTTATACTCCACAAAAATATATCCTTTAATTAATGAAGTGATACCGTTGAGTTTCGAATGTTATATGATATTTGGTCAATATGAACATTGGAAACTAAACTCTTAACATTACAATTATTGTTTATAAATACAAGTGATCTTGGTTAATTAATATAGAAAGAAGATTTGATGGACTCATTTAGTATACTCAGGTCGTACAAAGCCCATCTGCCAGAGCTTGGGAAGGAGGTAGCATCTATGGGATTTGCTCTGGACCAAGCCCAAGATGAGCTTCAACATGTCAATCTTGAACGGAATCACCTAAGGGAGAAGTTCAAGCTGATAGAAATCACTACTCTGGAAATGTTTTCTGAGCCACCCCAAGATTCTTTCACCATAAAACACCTCAAACTTAAGTCTTATGCATGTGTTATAAGGGGCTATGTAATGAGGCCTTAGATACTTTTTGTAATCCCTTGGTATAAATAAAATTTTTATTTCTCATTATGGTAAAATTTGTGATTTTCAAATGTCCGGATAAATATAGGATGAATATTATTGATGAATTTTGGAAAAATGGTATTTTAAAATATTCATGTAAACTTTAAATAATTAATAATGAGAAATGATTTTCAAAAAATGGTCTTCTACAGTTGTGATCAGTAAGAAATTTAGAGTCCAATAAGATCAACTTTATTTTTAAGTAAATAGTAAATTATGAATAGTAACATAACCTTATGAATAGTAATGAATAGTAAATCGGCCAAAAAAATATAAACTTCACCCATGAATGTATAAATACAATTTAGACATCTTAAAAGTGAAAAAACGATCATAGTATATGTTTTGTTATTTTTGTAGGTCATAAATATTTTATTTAAAATTTTATAATTAATTTAATAATTTAAAATGAAAATGTATTTTCATAAAATGTAATCATAAATTGTTAGTTTATTGTCTTATTATTATACAATAATTTTATGGGACCGTGATTACTTTTTCAAGGTATTACAAAATAAGTTATAGTTTTAGAATTGTTTTTTTGAATAAATAATGATTTTATTTAAAAATTAAATTAAAATTATTTAGAAAATTATTTTCATAAAATTGAGTTCATTTTTGAATTCAGATCATCAATATTAGGTTAGGGTGAATTTATGAATTTTTTATAAAATATTTTGTTTTTCGGTGAATAGTGAAAATACAGTTTTGAGTTTTGGGTGTTTAATGAAATCATTAATGATGTAATAATGATGTAATAATTCTGGTCGACTTTTGAATAGTTATATATGCTATGAGGTGTCCCAGGTGGTCAATACCATGGGCAAATACCATGGGAAAGCCCGCGGTTTTTCAAATACCACCGATGAGGTGTCCCTTGGAAATTAATTAAATATTCCCTCAATTTTGCTATAAATACAAAGTCATTACCTCATTACTTTCATTAAAAAATCATCATTAACTAATTTCTGGTAATTTTACCTCCTAAGGTGTCCTCACAAGGTTCCCTCAATCCCCCCAAGGTCTCAACCTTTGAGCTTTCGAAGTTACTTTTCAAGATAAGGGAACCGTTCACCCTCCTCTTTTAAGTCATGACTTCCTTTATGTTATGTATTCTAGTTTCCATCTTATTATGTCAGGGTATGTTATTATATATCCGTATTACTTTCCATTTCATGTCCAATCTACGAGAGACCCTTTCCTCTCTCATTAACCGATTTTCTGAATTTTTAATTGACGTCGTTAGGCTGCCAAATTTTTGTAAAAGAAATCGCATCTTCTCTTTTCTTTCGAGTTTCATTTTCATATGGTATTTCCTTAAAATATTCATACCATGATATTATTTATTTTTATTCTATACCCATACTTTATTATGATTTTTTTTGAGTGGTTGACTCTTTTACCCTCTCTTTTCAACGTTTTCTAAAATCATGTTATATAGTCGTTATGTTGTAGAATTTTCGTCTCAAAACCTCTCTCTTTTTCTCAAAAATTATCTTATTTTATTTATGTGAATAACCAAATCTAATTTCATTTCTAGGGTTATTAATAAATACATAAAATTTATCTATTTGATTTTGGAATTGACATACATATAACCCTCACTTCCTTTCCATGGGTTATAAATGACACAACGATCAGGTTTTTAAGTACTTTTAAGACATCACAATTTTGAAGTGAAACCCATTTATTTTACTCTCTATGGGTTATTTATGAAATTTATGATTATGATCTATGTGGCTCACATGAAAATAAATACATATTAATGGTGCACCCTAATAGCACTCCAATGCATTGGGTAAAAAATATAATCTCTAGAGATGACAAGTTTCACGATACCTTGGTGAATAACCTTGGTAATTTTTATGACACCTTGGGGATGAACCTTGGTGATATGTTCATGAATGTCTAAATTAAATGTTGTAGCTATATATTCAATTTATGGTTAAAGTTATTTTCATTATGTTATTCCTATACTTCCATTGCTCATGTATTTATGTTTTTTTATCAAGTTATTATTGATATCACAAGTAAATTGATTCCCTTGCTTTCATTATTGGGCATTCTGCTCACCCTTTACTTTGATGTATGTCTACAAGTTATGATATGAAATAATTGTACTTAGAATGAACTTACGATGAATCTGTACAAGTGTATTAGAAGAATGGTTTATGTTTTCATGTTTTATGTTCCTGATTTCCAAGACACTAGACTTTAAAGATCCTCTGAATGTAAAATGTAATGAAAAGTTATGAAATAAAAAGGCAGGATGTCATACTAGACTTCAAGATCCTTGGCTTGTACTCTAATGTATAATTATTCTTAAAATCATGTAATGTTATATGTAAAAGGCTAGGGTCTCTATAGTTGTTATCAGAGGATGGTCTAGTTATTTTTGGAGATTAGGAATAGATCACTTTAGTAGGAACCTTAAGGATGAGGCAATGTATAAGAAAACATCTCTAAATTCTGGTAAGTATAGAGTAAGTGGTTTATCGTGAAAATACATCCTTTTCTAGATACAAACAGGTAGAGGTGGCTTTGGAACAGATGTACCTAGGAGTGAAAACTCTAACAAGGAGTTTCGGGCTTGACCTAGGTTATCCTGGTACATGACAATGGGTCTTACTACACTCTTGATATTGACACTCTCATGGGATATGACTTGGTAATTCATGATACTGGTACAAAACCTTTATTAAGTGAAAAAATCCATAAGAATAAAATATAAGAAATAGATCAAGGATAACCTAGATTGAAACGTAGGGAATCATAAGTTAGGATATACTTATCCTTTAAAAGATTATCCTTTTATGTTAAAAATATTCCCTTTTATGTTTAATATCTAAGTATCCTGTAACACCCCGAGCTTCTACGGTACGCTTCTCTTTGAATAATGTGATAGCGTGTGTTGTACGCAACACCAAGTTCTAACACACCATAACCAATCAAACTAGCCATTATGAATAGTAATACCTACTTTTTGAAATTATATATATTTTATATTTCAAAATGGACTTCATTTTTAGATTCGGAATATCGAACTTAGCCTAAGGTGAAATTTTGGTACTTTTCGGATAACTTTAATATTTTGATGAATAGTGCAAACTACTAAATTTTAATTAAAAACAATTTTTTTAATCAAAATAATTTATATTGATAAATTATTAATTTGAGTGGTTTTAAATTATATTTAGAATATATTTTTACCATTTAATACAATGTTAGTCATTGGACATAATTTCACAATTAAACCGAATATAAACAAGTATCAATCTTTTGATAGTTATTATATCTTAAAAACACGCTTTTTGTTTTGATAGTTATTATATCTTAAAAACACGCTTTTTGTTTTGACAGCGGGAATTAATTTTAAATTAATTACTGCCACTTCTGTGTTTTGAATTTGGAAAAATGGATTCCATATTTGGAATCAGGATGTTCAAATTGTGTAAATAGGTAACTTTTATTTTTAGACATTTTGAATAATTACTTCGGTAAATATTTTATTTACCATGCTTACACTACTGGAAACCTGACTTTTCTCAACGCTTCTATACCAACGGTTTGTAAAAACCGTTGGAATAGGTCTTTTTTCCCAATGGTTTGGCCAAACCGTTGGGAAATCCCACTTTTTGGCCACTTTTCCCAACGGTTTTCCAAAACCGTTGGGATAGGTATACCCTTTCCCAACGGTTTTGGCAAACCTTTGGGAAAAGTCAACTTTGTGGACACCTTTCCCAACGGTTTGTCCAAACCATTGGGAAAGGGTATACCTATCCCAATGGTTTGCCAAAACCATTGGGAAAGGTCCCCTGGAAATCAACCTTCGGCCCATAATAAAATCCAGAATCAGGAACTATACCAACGGTTGTCTAAACCGTTGGAAAAGACCTATACCAACGGTTTTGACAACCGTTGGTATAGGTCCTCAGAATTTTTATCATATCTTCTTATCGAGAACATTATATAAATCAAAATTTAAAATAATTATGACAATACATATATATATTTATGTAATTATGTTCACAAAAGTCATGTTAGGTTAGTGGTTAAGTCGTTCAATGATAAACTAGGGGTCCTGGGATCAAATCACAGCGAATGTTTTTTTTTTGAAATACATATACCAATGGTTCCATAACCGTTGGTATATATTTTCATATTACTTATACCAACGGTTTCCAAAACCGTTGGTATAGGTCTATACCAACGATTTTCACAAAACCGTTGGTATAGACCTATCCCAATAGCTTACTTGGCTACGGTTCTCCAAATCGTTTGTATAGACTATACCAATAGTTTGGAGGCCTATACCAACGGTTCCAAACCGTTGGTATATGTTAGTTTTCCAGTAGTGTTAAAGGGTAAATCCGGTAAATAAGGGTTAAAAAATAATATTATAATAATAAAAAATTACCCTAAAACGTGTCCTAACCTTATTGTTTGATAAAAGTTCGATCATAGGCATCTTTGGGTCGATTTTGGGACCCCATGGTGCCACTTGTAAGTGATAGGGACACTTTATTTTAATTAAGTTAAAATGATTATAAAAATGACACAAGCATATATCTTTTAGAAACACAATTTTAAAATAGGGTTATATATGTTGGATTTTCTACTGTAAATATTCATTAGAAATATAAAACTATTTCCTACATAATGGTATTTTATTTATAATTTTTAGACATTAAATAATTTAATTTATATATGACACAATGGTGATTCAGTAATTACCATAATAGTGAAAAATTAAAATGATTGATATTGTAGATACCCAAATAAATTTAATTTGAGACTTTTTATGAATTAAACTAATTTTATAAGTAAATATGACATGTTAGGAATGATTTAATAAACTTTTTCCTAAGTAATCATTCTGTTATGATTTTAAAAAAAATCAATTATTTAATAGTGTCAAAATTGACATAAAAGAGTTTTTAAAACAAATAGTATATTATTAATTGATATTAAATTCCTAAAAATCTAAGGTTCGTCCAAGAGACTTATATCATAATAAGTGTATTATTAATGGATCACTTGGGGGTCTCTTGGATGTATTGTAAGTTTATTAACTATATAATATAAAAATACAAAGTTACATGGTAAATGTCAAACTAATTAACTAAGAGTTAAAACTAAAAGATAAGGTTAATATAATGACCCAAACCTATCTAGATTCTATTGGTTGAATGGTTTTTGACCTATCCCCACTTTAACATTTAAATAATCCACTTTTAAGCCATTAGAAACCGAATATTAATTTATTATAAATTAATATTTCTAGCTTTTCCAAAGGTTCTCCTCACCCCTCTTATAAAAGGGCACTCCTCCTTCTCATTTATTCACACCTTCAAAGCCTTTTGGTTCGGCCAAACCCTACCCAAATACTCTCACAACTTCCCTCAATATAACCTAGAGGCCTTAGTTTGATCAGAAATCCAACCTAAAGAGCCCTTTTGATCAAATCAAAAGGAAGAACCCGAAGAAGAGGTAATGATTTCACCACCCTTTTCCAAGTTCCTTTCTTATTCCAGTTCTTCTTCCTTTTTTATTACCATTCTAAAATAATAACTCCAGTATAATATATATACTATGATGTTATTATAAATATGGTACAACCATATTCAGTATTCTATCCATCCTTTGAATAACATGCCACCATACGTGCGTACGTACGACTTACCGTCTCCACGTCGTGGTGTAATTGTTATTCAATAAATTATTATTTGGATGGGTATAATAATGATGTGTAATTCATGTAAATAATAAATATAACATGATAATGATTCTGTATATATGATATAACATCCAATTATATATTATTTTAATATCAAAATAATGATATTTTTGCTCGTGCATACGTACGGACTACCGTCTCCATGAACGCGATGGGATTCATTCTCCATCGTATCCATTCAAGTATAATTCTCATTTGATGATTAATAATAGTATCTAAGGAATTGATATCATTCTTAATATTGTTAATATACAACTTATCCATTACAAACATGGCTTATGTAACAAAACATATAAAAGAAAACAAGTAAGTTAACACCTGAAACAACGATAATACTAAGATATTATTAACAAATCAATGTTAAAAGATCATATATGATATCATATTAATGTATATGATTCTTGTATAATTTAATAACAATTATTTCATAATTATACAGGAGGTTAACCTACCCCAACCAAGGAAAAGTACAAGGTAAGGGTTATTTCACAATCTCTTCATTATCTGAGGTTGTTTATATGTAATAATCTACTGGGATCTCTTTATCATCCACATCCATGTTTCTTAAAAATGTATTTCAAAACATTTTTACTATTTAAATGAATATGGGTTAAAGTCATTTATACCCTTGTTTGTATTTTTATAAGAGTTTTATAAAGGAATCTTTCCGTTTTTTTCCAAACAAGGTGCTTTTTAACCTTTTCGACAGAATTAAGGTAAGAATGTTTTTTTTAACTTATACGGTGGGTGCGGTTATTTTGCACCGTTATAAAATCGTTGAAGCTTCCCTTACAAGCTTATAAGAATATTTTCAAAGAAAATGTTTTATTTTATAAATATATGACTCTTAAATGATTTCAAAATAGAAAGATATATTTCTCTAAAGAGAGTTTTGATTTCATCTATGTCAACATGCTTTGATGGATTTTACGCTTATTTGAAGTTGATTTATTATGATACAAAACATCTATATTGTATTGAAGGTTTTGAATGTGGATGTGCTATTTTTATACCACTCATATTTTATGGTGAAAGTATTGACATTTTGTATGCTAGTTTTAATACAAATGTTTATGTTATGTTTAAACCTTTTCATATGGGAATGCATTGGACTTAATATGTGACGGGTGGAGCCCGCTATATCTCCTCGATGCATCGGTAGGTCTCATGAGAAAAACTAGTGTCTTGGCATAAGGCCTTGGAAAAATCTTATGTGTAGTCTTGGCACGAGGCCTTGGCTATGTGGTTATGATAGTCTGGCATTATGCATTCCATCATTATGAAAGTGGTTATTGATATTGCATGTGATTATTCGATTAGTAGAATATCCATGTGAATAATTAAATGGCATTATTTCATTTTATTTTTTCCATACTATGTCGAAGTTCAAGTTTAAAAGGCTTTTGTTTTAGTTATAAATTTCTTTAAATGATTATTCTTATTTATGAAAGTTTCCGCTATATTGTTATCCTTACTAGGCATTTGAGCTCACCCCTTTCAATGTTTTATTTTTCCCAGGATGTGAAGTAGTAATTTATGAATGACCTGTAGGGATAGTATGTGGGGATATGAGTGTGGTCTATGAAGAAAATATGTTGTTGTAGTAGTTTTTCACTTTATGATGTAATGTAAAACTTTATGAATATATCTAGTGTTTCCAAGGCTACTAAACCAATCGGTCTTTCGAGATTTGATCTTTCCTGTGATCATGTCAATGTTATGTAATAATGCACCGACTCTAGGTAAATGGGGTCGGGGCATTACAGTTGGTATCAAAGGAAGCTTAGTACAAACCTTGGAAGCTAGATTTAGATAAACTCTGATTAGAGCACGTAAACCTAAGATGAACTTTGAGGATTAGTATAGAAAAACTTCCTAGAATTTTGGTATTGTAGAGATTTTGTGAGTTTTCCAAGAAATACATCCCTCTCTGGATACGAGCAGGTAGAGGTGGATCTGGCACATATGTACCTAGGGGTAAAACCTGAAAACACCGCTTTGAGCTAGACTCGAACGGGAACTGGTGCACGATAACGGGCCTTGCTGCACTCTTGGTTACGACACTCCCAGGGGATATACTTAGGATAACTCTCATTTTCTTTAAAAATCATTATGAATGGTTTATGAGTATATACTTTCTCAAAGAAAACTTTTTTATGATTATGGATTATATCCACAAATAGTTCAATTTATGTTAAGTGTTTTATAAGTATGGGATTATGTATTTTGATTCATAAACTGATCTAGTTTATGCCATTGTTTAGAAATGGCACCTAGTGGAAGAAATGGAAACCGTATCAATGCACGCACTCCATGTAGGGATTTCCGTCCTACTCAAGATAATTATAGTGGAGCTGGTGATGCAACTGGTGCCGATCAGCTAATCACCATACTGGGACAACTCACTCAGGTTATGAATAATAACCTTACCCGTATGGAGCACCATGATCCGCAGTGTGGAGGATCAATGTTAGATCGCTTCATGAGGCAACAAACACCAACGTTCAATGGGAGTACAAATCCCTTAGTAGCTGAGCAATGGATAAATTCCCTAGAGAAAATATTTCAGGCTTTGGGGAGTAGTGAAAGGGAAAAAGTTATCATGGTAGTTTACCAAGTCACTGGAGATGCTGATCAATGGTGGTCATTGATTCAAAATATTAAGGAAGATGATGAAGTATCAAATATGGAATGGAGGGAGTTCAAAGGTATGTTTTTAGAAAAATACTTTCCTCGCGACCATCGAGCAGATATGGAAAGGCAATTTCTGAGTCTGAGACAAAATGTGGATGAGAATGTCACAAAGTATGAGGCTAACTTTACAAGGTTAGCAAGGTATGCTGGAGATTATATACATAACCCAAGAAGTAAGATTGATCATTTCTTTGATGGGTTAAAACCATTTCTCTGTTGAGCATTAGTCTCACAATCCTTCTCGTCGTACGAAGACATTGTCTCATGTGCTATCAAGACCAAAAAGGAATTCTCTAAGTCTTATGACTTTAAAGCCAAGCAAGAGAAGAAGAGATCTTCTGATCAATCTGGGAATAGAAATAAGGGGAAGAAGGGAAAGGTTGAATATCCATCCTATGGTAAATGTGGTAAGAAACACCCTGGTACTTGCTTGAAGGGAACGGGAGTCTGTTATAAGTGTGGTGAAAAAGGCCACCAAGCTCATGATTGCAAGGGGAAGAAGGAAGCTACCAATGTTCAGTGCTACAATTGCAGGGAGATGGGGCATTATGCAAATGAATTTCCTAAGAATTTGGAGAACTTACCTCAGAAAAGGCCAAGGGATCAAGGCCAAGCTTATGCTATCACTACTGCTGAGGTAGAAGCTCCGAAAGACGTGGTGGCAGGTAATTTAATGGTTTTCTCAAGTTTAGAAAATGCATTATTTGATTCTGGATCATCGCATTGTTTCATATCTTCCCATTTTGCTATGAAAATTAGATATTTCCATTTTTATTTAACAAGGGAGTTGTCAGTTAAAACTCCTAAGGGAAGTATCATTGCAACAAAGTTTTGTGAATCAGTCCCCATTAGAGCACATAAATGTTCTTTTTCTGCTGATCTCATCGTCATACCTATGATTTAGTTTGATATAATCCTCGGTATGGACTGACTTTCTGACTATGATGCGAAGATTTATTGTAAGAATAAAGAGGTTACGATTCTTGATGATGATGGTAAGGAACACCTTATCTTTAGAGCAGAATCGCCACCACCTAATTCTTTTCTAGATCCACCCCCAGTAGCTCAAATAAATTCAATTATTGGGGAGGAAGAGAATGAAATGACTATGGGTGAGGAAAGGAATGTTCAAATAGAGGATTTACCTGTTGTGAAAGAATATGTAGATGTATTTCCGAAAGATTTACCTGTACATCCTCCAGAATGAGAATTGAGTTTTCCATTGATTTAATTCATGGATCAAGGCCTATATTGAAGACCCCTTATAGAATGGACATTGTAGAATTAGTTGAACTAAAGAAACAACTAAAGGAATTGAGTAATAAGGGATTTATTCGCCCTAGTGTTTCTCCATGGGGAGCCCATGTTCTTTTTGTTAAAAAGAAATATGGATCTATGAGGTTATGTATCGACTACAGGGAGATCAATGCTATAAAAATAAAGAACAAGTATCCCCTACCTCACATTGATGATTTATTTGACCAATTGCATGGAGCTCAATACTTTCCAAAGATTGACCTTCGATCTGGATACCATCAGTTGTGTGTGAAGAAGGAATACATTCTGAAGACGGCATTTCGAACCAGGTACGGGAATTACGAGTTTACAATAATGCCTTTTGGATTGACTAATGCACCCTCTGTATTCATGGATCTGATGAATAGAGTTTTCAAGGAGTATCTCGATGAATTTGTGGTGGTATTTATTGATGATATCTTGGTATACTCCAAATGCTATGAAGATCATGAAAATCACTTGCACATTATCCTAAAGACTCTGAGAAGACATGAATTATATGGGAAGTTTAGTAAGTGTGAATTCTGGCTTCAGGAGATTTCTTTTCTTAGCCATATTGTCTCTAAAGATGGAATCTCTGTTGATCCTTCTAAGACCAAGGCAATCCAAGAATGGCCAGCACCGATGAGTATAACTTAGGTACGTAGTTTTATTGGTTTAACAAGTTATTATCGACGTTTCGTCCAGAATTTTTCCCAGTTGGCTAACCCATTAACGAAGCTCACACGTAAAGGGGTTAAATTTGTTTGGACAAAAGATTGTGAAGAATGTTTCGAAGAACTGAAGAGAAGATTAGTCAATGCTCCTATATTGACTCTACCATCGGGGAATGATGGGTTCGTTATTTATAGTGATGCATCGAAGAAAGGACTTGGTTGTGTCCTTATGCAGAATGATAGAGTTATTGCCTATGCATCACGACAGTTGAAAATTCATGAACAAAACTATCATACTCATGATCTCGAGTTAAAAGCTGTGATCTTTTCTTTGAAGATATGGAGGCACTACCTCTATGGTGAAAAATGTGAGATTTATACTGATCACAAGAGTTTGAAGTATATTTTCTCACAAAAAGAACTCAACATGAGGCAAAGGAGATGTCTTGAATTACTCAAGGATTATTATTGTACAATACACTACCACCCGGGGAAAGCAAACAAGGTGGCAGATGCTTTGAGAAGAAAAGACCATGGAGTTTTGAACGTGATGAGAATTGAAAGTGATCAAATTTTGATGGATCTAGTGAAGATGGACATGGGAATAACCAGGGAAGGTGAAACATCAATGCTTTTTCAAATGGTTGTCAAACCATATTTACTAGAAAGGATTAAAAGTTCTCAGACCGATGATGAAGAATTTCAAAAGAAGATTAAAGCTATGAATGATGGGAGATTGAGAGACTTTGTGTATGAAGAAGTAATTTTGAAATTTAGGAAGAGACTTTCTGTTCTCGATATACCTGATCTAAAAAGGGAATTGCTGGATGATTCTCATAGTTCCAATTTCTCTATACACCTTGGGAGCACCAAAATGTATAGAGATTTGAAGGAACATTTTTGGTGGGACAACATGAAGAGGGAGATTGCTGATTTTGTGTCAAGATATATGGTTTGTCAACAAGTGAAAGCAGGAAGGCAACACCCTGGAGGAGTCATGAAACCTCTTCCCATACCAGAGTGGAAATGGGACAATATTACGATGGACTTTGTCATGGGGATACCAAAGACGCCTATAAGGAACGATGCAATATGGGTCATTGTTGATCTTCTTACCAAGTCAGCAAATTTTCTTGCTATAAGAGAAGATCTACTACTGGAACATCTATCAAGACTATATATTGATGAAGTTGTGAGACTTCATGGAGTATCCCTATCGATTGTTTCTGATCGTCTGCTCCTCGTACAGCTGCTGCTGGCGTCGACGCTCCTCCTCATGCTGCTGACGCATCTGCTCCTGCTCCTGTCGGAGACTCTCTATCAGTGCAGTCTGAGATTGCAACTGATCCTCATACTGTGTAGCAGAAGAAGATGCATGAGCTCCTCTCGATCTGGACGCCGACATCGCAGCACTGCCATAATAATCTCCGGGAGTCAGTCGAGAGCCGATACCAACTACCCGGCCCTTCTCGAAGGCATACTGGGTGGCCTGCATCCATGCCGCCTCATCAAACTGACGGCCAGTGGTCTGATCTGATGACTCAGCCTGACTCTCAGGCCGGGCCTGTAACGCTGCGGCCTCATATGACTCCTGTAGTTGCAATTTAAAATTAAAATTGTGAATATATTATATGCAGTTAATTTTTAAACTTGAAAACAAATAATACTGACCACGATGTGATGATGACGATCACCTCTGAGCTCTCCAGTAGCAGGATCACTATACATCCTCCGATATACGTCGTACTCCGTAATATCGGGGTGCTTGACAGCCTATAAGAATAAAAAATAAACTGTTAATATTTATAGTTATATAAAATATTTATAAATAATGTACGTACCAGATGTTGTCTATGAGTACTGAAAGAACGACTCCCAGCTCGATGAGTCACCCCTGTCTCCCCCTATTCTGCCTCCCCACGAATGATCTCCTCTGAAAGGCACCACTCAACCAGTGCGCACATAATCCATCCCATATATGAGATGAAATGTACTCTGGTCGGTGTGCTCTACATGACTCGTCAAAATCTGACACTCCTGCTTTCTTCATCGCAGATTTTCTTAAATTGTGCAAAACTGACGAAGGCGATCACACATAGCCACCTCCCATGCCTCGTGGATGGAGTCACGCATGGTATCCTCGATCGGATACCATAAACCCTACAAATAAATCAAAATATCAAGTTATAAATGAAATAATTTTCAAAATAAAAATTATTTATTTACGTACGTACCAACCAATGGCCGAACATGGCCTGCTGCACATCAATGGGAATCTGCTCCCATGTGGTCCACGACTGAGAGAAATAGTTGCGCAAAATAGCGCTGCTCTGTCCGACTGTTATATGCAGAAAACTGTAAAAATAATAAACATTTATTATGTGAATAGATTAATGAAATCTTAGTCAAATCCACAGGTTATCACACAGGTTATCACACCTCCGTGTGCGTGGATCAAACCCAAGATGTGGACGTCGCTCGGGGACGGGGTTAGGAATCATCAATCGTGAAAGACCGCGCCCCCTCCGCGTACTCCCTGGAGCACCTGTAGGCTGAGGGTCATCTGTCAACAACTCATCTGCATCGAAAGTCAGGTCAGCATCCGCCAACTCACGAAATGTGGCGTCGTCCATCTGAAACAGAAAATGTTAATGTTGTTAGCAAATAATTGATAATTACTATTATATATACATATATACATATTATGATTGTATATAAATACCATGTAATTCTATCAGTGTTCATCTTCATCATCATCTTCATATATGTCAATGTCATCTTCATATTCCTCCTCAACATCATCGATATCCATTCGAGTTATAGTTGCTTCATCTCTTACCATTTCAAATTCATATGTGACATCATTAACATCATCGTCATCACTGACTCTTAAATGTGGGGTGTCGTCATCGATACTCATATATCTTTGTAAAAAAGATTGATTTTGAGTACTCTCTTGAAAAACTTCAATTCTTTGCACATCAGTGAAAGCACATTCACTTTGACTTAACTGATTGTCTCGAATTTTGATTTTTATTACACTCCACTAATCAGTCAAGTCTCTTGATGTAGCACAGTACTTTGCGTAATAAACTTGATGTGCTTGTTGAGCCAATAAGAATGGTTCATTTACTGTGAGAACACTTTTACATTTAATATCGATTATTCCATGAGTCGGATGAACACGCACGCCTCTCTCTGTATCCAACAACCGACATTTGAACATGGTTATGTAATGTTGTCCAAGATAACAGAGTTCAATGATTTCATCAAGTATGCCATAAAAGTCAACTTCATTTTCTTGATGATGAGATCCTCTCAAGCTAACTCCACTGTTCATTGTTTTTTTCGATTCCCCATATGCATGTGTGTGAAATCGAAATCCATTCACCACATATGCATTATAAGTTTTAACAAGTTTGGAAAGTGGGATACTCAATACACACAGCCGTTTGTCAATTTTATCAGCATGTCGAGACACCTGAAAATTTGTGAAATAATTATCAATATAGTTTATTATACATTGAATGAGTTGCTAAAAGATAAAGAATTTATGTTACCAATTTTTGAAACCACTGAGAGAAATTTTTCAGTCGACGTTCTTCGAGAGCAGCTGCTGTAATTTGTGGAATTTGTTTCTTGATATGATTATCATACAACCTATAAAAACCAAAGTTATTTATTGTAACATAAATGATAGAATAAGTGATATAAACACTTACAGTACAACTAATGTCATCTCTTCACAGTTGAGCAAAACATACGTATGAGCTCTATGATGTTCATCATCTGAAAGCCAGCGTTCATAAACTCCACCAAAACCAAGCTCTGGCTGGTTGAAAACAGATAATTGATTGTCGATTTCATCAATATTCCTCTCGTTCCGTCCCATTCAGTTGTGTTTTGAAGGATACTCAGAATCAAAATAATGGGAGCAGAAAAAAGATATTTCCTCTTACAAATAAGCTTCTGCAATAGATCCTTCAACAGATGCTTTGTTACATACTTTTCTTTTCAATTTTTGCATGCATCTTTCAAATTGGTACATCCATCGAAACTGTACTGGACCTCCACATTTGGCTTCATATGGAAAATGTATCATCAAATGTTCCATTGAGTCGAAGAAAGACAGCGGAAATATTTTTTCCAGTTTGCATATAATTACAACAACATCTTTTTCAAGTTTTCCTAGAGCATCATAATCTGTTGTAGCCGCACAAATTTTCTGAAAAAAATGAGACATGTCTGTTATGGAATCTCAAATCACAGAATTCAACAGACCTCTTAATCCAATGGGTAGAAGTCTTTCCATTATAACATGACAATCATGACTTTTTAATCCAGTAATATGACCATTCTTTACACATCTACCCAAATTGGAAGCACAGCCATCTGGAAGTCTCAACTCTGCAATCCACTGACAAAATAATAAATGGTTTTCTTTAGACAGTGTATAAGCTGCTTTTGGTTTCAGTAACCTTTATGTTCTGACATTCTCAAACAGTTCTAATTCTGAACGCCTGAAAATTTGGGCAAGATCTAAACGTGCATTTACATTGTCTTTGCTCTTTCCTGGCGTATCCAAAACTGTATGAAACAAATTATCAAAACAGTTCTTCTCAATATGCATGACATCTAACATGTGTCGGACCAACAAATCAGACCAATATGGAAAATCCCAAAATATGCTACGTTTAATCCAATTGTGTTCTTTCCCAAAACCAGAAATTTTCTGTTGATTTATTGTGGGACCAAAAGTGATGGGAGGTAATGAAAATACAACTGATTTTAACTCCGAACCTGATAGCATTTTTGGAGGTCCATCCCTTTCAACTGTTCCTTTTCTGAAATGAGATCTATTTCTGCGAAAAGGATGATCAACTGGAAGAAATCCGCGATGATAGTCAAAATAACAAGGTTTCTTTCCATGAATGAGCATAAATGCTTTGTTCTATCCCATACAGTAAGGACATGATTTCTGACCATGTGTACTCCAGCCAGATAACATCCCATAAGCCGGGAAGTCACTTATTATCCACATCAATGTTGCTCTCAGTATGAAATTCTGTTTCGTTGCAACATCATATGTACTGACATCAGTACTCCACAATAAATTTAATTCATCAATCAATGGTTTCAAATAAACATCAATATTTTTCTTCAGATGTCCTGGAATTAGTAAAGTCAAAAAGATATATGGCTCCTTCATCATCATCCATGGAGGTAAATTGTACGGAGTTAAAAAAACAGGCCAACATGAATATTGACTACCATAAGATCCAAACGGACAGAAACCATCAGTGGAAAGGCCCAGTTGAACATTTCTAGCTTCTAAAGCAAAGGATGGATGCACTCTATCAAAATGTTTCCATGAATCACCATCGGCTGGATGATTCAAGCTTTTATCGATTGAAATATTCTCTTTATACCATGACATCATTGTCGTTGTATTCTTAGACATGAATAAACGCTGAAGTCTGGATGTAAGCGGAAAATATCTCAACTGTTTTACAGGAATCAAACCAGACTTCCCGTGTTGTCCTTCTTTATATCTCAGTTGCCCACATGTGGGACAACTATCCAACGACTCATTTTCCCCAGAATATAAAATGCAGTCATTTGAACATGCATGAATCTTCTGACAAGTAAGTCCCAAATTTTGAACCAGCCTCTTGCTCTCATAGTAATTTGCAGGTAAAACATTTCCTTCGGGTAACAGTGTTTTAAGAAAAGAAAATATCTGGTCAAAACAGGTGTTTGACATTCCGTTATCTGATTTGATAGCCATAAATTTTTTAACTGCTTCTAATTTGCTCATCTTGCAGCCAGGATATAATGCATCCTCAGCAGACTTCAACAACTCATAAAATTCAGACGGTGCCAACTCAGGATTTGAAGCTATATCAGCCGGATTTTCTGTATGTTGAACAGATGAACCTGCAACATCATGTACTAAATCTTAAAACCGGGATGGATCCGGAATCAAGTTGGTATCACCTGCTCTGGAACTGCGTTCACCGTGTTGATACCAAAAAAAATAATCTGGTTGAAAACCAAAACGCAAGAGATGTTCTCCCACTTTGTCAAACGTTTCAAACATTCTCAATGCACATTTTCTGCAAGGGCGTTTTATTTTGCCTTCTGAAAAAAATTCTGGATTTGATGCCGCAAATGATAAAAAAGTCTCCACACCTTCTACATATACTGGATTTAAACCAGAACCGTTTGGATTTCTACGTTGATTTATCCATATGTGGTCACCTAATAATGATTGTTGACGACCCCGTTGTTCCATATTTCTCTATAAAATATAAAAGCATTACTGGTTTTGAATAATTTGTTAGAAATAACACTCAAGCTAGGATAATTATAGAGTTTAGATCATACACAACTGACTTAAACTTTTTAATGAGATAGACCTAAATATTGACCCTTTAAGAATTAAATATATATGTTGAGAATAAAACAAAACATGTTACAAATATTGATAATTTTAATATTATATAAATTTTTTATTATTTTCATAGTACTAATATTATTGGTAATTATTCCTAATCATTGTTAATTATTACTAATTAGTACTAATTATTACTAATTATTACGAATTATTACTAACTATTACTAATTATTACTAATTATTACTAATTATTACTAATTATTGGTAATTATTACTAATTATTGGTAATTATTACTAATTATTACTAATTATTACTAATTATTACTAATTATTACTAATTATTGGTAATTATTACTAATTATTCCTAGTTATTACTAATTATTGGTAATTATTGGTAATTATTACTAATTATTGGTAATTATTGGTAATTATTACTAATTATTAGTAATTATTACTAATTATTGGTAATTATTATTAATTATTACTAATTATTACTAATTATTGGTAATTATTAGTAATTATAACTAATTATTGGTAATTATTGGTAATTATTAATAACCATTACTAATTATTACTAATTATTGGTAATTATTACTAATTATTACTAATTATTGGTAATTATTTCTAATTATTGGTAATTATTACTAATTATTACGAATTATTACTAATTATTGGTAATTATTGGTAATTATTACTAATTATTGGTAATTATTACTAATTATTGGTAATTATTACTAATTATTGGTAATTATTATTAATTATTACTAATTATTACTAATTATTGGTAATTATTACTAATTATTGGTAATTATTTCTAATTATTACTAATTATTTCTAATTATTACTAATTATTACTATTTACCAGTAATTATTGGTAATTATTGGTAATTATTGATAATTATTGTTAATCATTACTAATTATTGGTAATTATTATTAATTATTACTAATTATTGGTAATTATTACTAATTATTGGTAATTATTATTAATTATTACTAATTATTACTAATTATTACTAATTATTACTAATTATTGGTAATTATTACTAATTATTGGTAATTATTACTAATTATTGGTAATTATTACTAATTATTAATAATTATTACTATTTATTGGTAATTATTGGTAATTATTACTAATTATTGGTAATTATTACTGATTATTCCAAATTATTACTAATTATTGGTAATTATTGGTAATTATTACTAATTATTACGAATTATTGGTAATTATTGGTAATTATTACTAATTATTACTAATTAATACTAATTATTGGTAATTATTGGTAATTATTGGTAATTATTACTAATTATTGGTAATTATTGGTAATTATTACTAATTATTAGTAATTATTACTAATTATTAGTAATTATTACTAATTATTTGTAATTATTATTAATTATTACTAATTATTACTAATTATTGGTAATTATTAGTAATTATTACTAATTATTGGTAATTATTGGTAATTATTAATAATTATTACTAATTATTACTAATTATTGGTAATTATTACTAATTATTACTAATTATTGGTAATTATTTCTAATTATTGGTAATTATTACTAATTATTATGAATTATTACTAATTATTGGTCATTATTGTTAATTATTACTAATTATTGGTAATTAATACTAATTATTGGTAATTATTGGTAATTATTACTAATTATTGGTAATTATTACTAATTATTGGTAATTATTATTAATTATTACTAATTGTTACTAATTATTGGTAATTATTACTAATTATTGGTAATTATTTCTAATTATTACTAATTATTTCTAATTATTACTAATTATTACTATTTACCGGTAATTATTGGTAATTATTGGTAATTATTGATAATTATTGTTAATTATTACTAATTATTGGTAATTATTATTAATTATTACTAATTATTACTAATTATTACTAATTATTGGTAATTATTACTAATTATTGGTAATTATTATTAATTATTACTAATTATTACTAATTATTACTAATTATTGGTAATTATTACTAATTATTTGTAATTATTACTAATTATTGGTAATTATTACTAATTATTACTAATTATTACTAATTATTGGTAATTATTGGTAATTATTACTAATTATTAGGAATTATTGGTAATTATTGGTAATTATTACTAATTATTGGTAATTATTACTGATTATTCCAAATTATTACTAATTATTGGTAATTATTGGTAATTATTACTAATTATTACGAATTATTGGTAATTATTGGTAATTATTACTAATTATTACTAATTAATACTAATTATTGGTAATTATTGGTAATTATTACTAATTATTGGTAATTATTACTAATTATTACTAATTATTGGTAATTATTGGTAATTATTGGTAATTATTACTAATTAATACTAATTATTGGTAATTATTGTTAATAATTACGAATTATTGGTAATTATTACGAATTATTGGTAATTATTATTAATTATTACTAATTATTACTAATTATTGGTAATTATTACTAATTATTGGTAATTATTACTAATTATTGGTAATTATTACTAATTATTACTAAATATTACTAATTATTACTAATTATTACTAATTATTACTAATTATTGATAATTATTGGTAATTATTACTAATTATTGGTAATTATTTCTAATTATTACTAATTATTGGTAATTATTACTAATTATTGGTAATTATTACTAATTATTGGTAATTATTATTAATTATTACTAATTATTGGTAATTATTAGTAATTATTACAAATTATTGGTAATTATTGGTAATTATTAATAATTATTACTAATTATTACTAATTATTGGTAATTATTACTAATAATTACGAATTATTGGTAATTATTTCTAATTATTGGTAATTATTACTAATTATTACGAATTATTACTAATTATTGGTAATTATTACTAATTATTGGTAATTATTACTAATTCTTGGTAATTATTACTAATTATTACTAATTATTAGTAATTATTGGTAATTATTGGTAATTATTGGTAATTATTACTAATTATTGGTAATTAATACTAATTATTGGTAATTATTGGTAATTATTACTAATTATTGGTAATTATTACTAATTAGTGGTAATTATTATTAATTATTACTAATTATTACTAATTATTGGTAATTATTACTAATTATTGGTAATTATTTCTAATTATTACTAATTATTAATATTTACCGGTAATTATTACTATTTACCGGTAATTATTACTATTTACCGGTAATTATTGCTAATTATTGCTAATTATTGCTAATTATTGCTAATTATTGTTAATTATTGCTAATTATTGCTAATTATTGCTAATTATTGCTAATTATTGC
This sequence comes from Viscum album, assembly GCA_963277665.1. Taxonomy (NCBI): domain Eukaryota; kingdom Viridiplantae; phylum Streptophyta; class Magnoliopsida; order Santalales; family Viscaceae; genus Viscum; species Viscum album. Next base: position 372,284,211 of record OY728146.1, read on the forward strand.
TAATTATTGCTAATTATTGCTAATTATAACTAATTATTGCTAATTATTACTAATTATTCCTAATTATTGGTAATTATTGGTAATTATTGGTAATTATTCCTAATTATTACTAATTAGTGGTAATTATTAGTAATTATTACTAATTATTACTAATTATTGATAATTATTAATAATTATTACTAATTATTGGTAATTATTACTAATTATTTGTAAGTATTACTAATTATTGGTAAGTATTACTAATTATTGGTAAGTATTACTAATTATTGGTAATTATTACTAATTATTGGTAATTATTACTAATTATTGGTAATTATTTCTAATTATTGGTAATTATTACTAATTATTGGTAATTATTACTAATTATTAATAATTATTCCTAATTATTGATAATTATTGTTAATTGTTCCTAATTATTAGTAATTAAATGAATAATTACCAATAATTAGGAATAATTACCAATAATTAGGAATAATGACATTATCAGTATATTTTATTATTAATATTAAAATAATATAATATTCTAATTTATATACAATTCTCCTTTCATCTGTGTGTTTTCTATCTCCACATACAAATAATACATGTGGAGACAGCAAACACACAGATGAAAAGAGAATTATATATATATATAAAATTATATTATTTTAATATTAATAATAAAATATACTAATAATATAATAATGTTATTATTCCTAATTATTGATATTTATTACTAATTATTAATATTTATTCTTAATTATTAAAAAAATTACTAATTATTCCTAATTACCATTAACTATGAACAATACTGATAATTTAAATTTATTAAGTAATAAAACAATGTAAACATAATTAAATTACAACTAATTAAAAATAATTGAAACTAATAAAAAATTAAAAATAAATATTAAATTAAAATGAATATAAATACCTTGAAAATTGATCTGAAGTTGATCTCTGATCGTTCTTCAAAACTTTAATATCAACTCCGGAGAAAAAAATTAAACTTGAGAAAAACTGAACTTTAGAAATAAAATTTTGAGAGATGAAGAAGATGGAGTTTGAGAATGATTTGAAAAAAACGGATGGGGGTATTTATAGGTTAGATTATTTGCGACGGGTCCATTTGCGACGGGAATCCCGTCGCAAATAATAGTATTTGCGACGGGTACCGTCGCAAATACCTCAGCCATCATTTATTACGGTCAACGGTTAAATAGTTATTTGCGACGGGTCCCGTCGCAAATAACCACCTGCCGACATACTATTTGCGACGGGGGAATATTCCTGTCGCAAATACCTTTTACCGTCGCCGGTTATTTGCGACGGGAATATTCCCCCGTCGCAAATAAGTTTCCCGCGATTTGGCGCGCAAAGCACGTCAGTCCTTTTGCGACGGGGAAAGCTATCCCGTCGCAAAAGGCTACTTATTTGCGACGGGCAAATACCCCCGTCGCAAATACCCATTTTTCCCGTAGTGCTATAACAATAGCTTCCATTCCAGTATTCAGATGGCACCATATGAAACGTTATACGAAAAGAGATGTCGCACACCAACCTGTTGGGATGACGTTGGTGAAAGAAAACTTGTAGGTCGAGAACTGGTGGAGGAAACGATGGAAAAGGTGAAGGTAATCTAAAATCACATCAAAACAGCTCAAAGTAGGCAGAAGAGTTATGCCGATAATCGAAGGAAGGATTTAGAATTTCAAGTCGGTGATCATGTTTTCCTAAAGGTATCTCTGTGGAAGGGAGTCATATGTTTTGGTAAGAAAGGTAAATTGAGTCTCAGGTACATCGGACCTTTCGAAATTCTAGAACGAATTGGGGTTGTAGCTTACCAATTGGTAATGACGCTAAGTCTCTCCAAAGTTCACGACGTGTTCCATGTATCTCTGTTGAGGAAATACATGTCTGACCCAAAGCATTTACTCACCTATGAGGAGTTAGAACTGGAACCCGATCTGTCTTTTTGTGAAGAGCCCGTCAGGATTCTTGGTACAAGAGAACAAGTACTGAGAAACTGGACGACTCGTCTGATAAAAGTCTTGTGGAGAAACTATAAGATGGAAGATGCAACATGGGAACCCGAGAAACATATGATGAAGAACCACCCGAGTCTTTTCATGCGATAATATTCTAGAAATTTTAAGGACGAAATTATTTGAAGGATGTGAGAATGTAACACCCCAAGCTTCTACGGTACGCTTCTCTTTGAATAATGTGATAGCGTGTGTTGTACGCAACACCGAGTTCTAACACACCATAACCAATCAAACTAGCCGTTATGAATACTAATACCTACTTTTTGAAATTACATATATTTTATATTTCAAAATGGACTACATTTTTAGATTCGGAATATCAAACTTAGCCTAAGGGAAAATTTTGGTACTTTTCAGATAACTTTAATATTTTGATGAATAGTGAAAATTACTAAATTTTAATTAAAAACAATTTTTTTAATTGAAATAATTTATATTGATAAATTATGAATTTGAGTGGTTTTAAAGTATATTTAGAATATATTTTTACCATTTAATACAATTTTGTTCATTGGACATAATTTCACAATTAAACCAAATATAAACAAGTATCAATCTTTTGATAGTTATTATATCTTAAAAACACACTTTTTGTTTTGACAGCGGGAATTAATTTTAAATTAATTTCTGCCACTTCTGTGTTTTGAATTTGGAAAAATGGATTCCATATTTGGAATCAGGATGTTCAAATTGTGTAAATAGGTAACTTTTATTTTTAAACATTTTGAATAATTAGTTCGGTAAATATTTTATTTACCATGGCTAAAGGGTAAATCCGGTAAATAAGGGTTAAAAAATAATATTATAATAATAAAAAATTACCCTAAAACGTGTCCTAACATTATTGGTTGATACAATTTCGACCATAGCCATCTTTGGGTCGATTTCGGTACCTCATGGTGCCACTTGTAAGTGATAGGGACACTTTATTTTAATTAAGTTAAAATGAATACAAAAATGACACAAGCATATATCTTTTAGAAACACAATTTTTAAATAGGGTTATATATGTTAGAATTTCGAATATAAATATTCATTAGACAGATAAAACGATTTACTACATAATGGTATTTTATTTATAATTTTTAGACATTAAATAATTTAATTTATATATGACACAATGGTGATGCGGTAATTACTATAATAGTGAACAATTAAAATGACTGATATTGTAGATACCCAAATAAATATAATTTGAGACTTTTCATGAATTACACTAATTTTATAAGTTAATATGACATGTTAGGAATGATTTAATAAACTTTGTTCGAAGTAATCATTCTGTTATGTTTTTTACAAAAATCAATTATTGAATAGTGTCAAAATTGACATAAAAGAGTTTTTAAAACAAATAGTATATTATTAATTGATATTAAATTTATAAAAATCTAAGGTTCAACCAAGAGACTTATATCATGATAAGTGTATTATTAATGGACCACTTGGGGGTCAGTTGGATGTATATAGTAATTTTATTAACTATATAATATAAAAATACAAAGTGACATGGTAAATGGCAAACTAATTAACTAAGAGTTAAAACTAAAAGATAAGGTTAATATAATGACTCAAACCTATCTAAATTATATTGGTTGAATGGTTTTCGACCTATCCACACCTTAACATTTAAATAATCCACTTTGGAGCCATTAGAAACCAAATATTAATTTATTATAAATTAATCTTTCTAGCTTTTCCAAAGGTGCCCATCACCCCTCTTATAAAAGGGCACTCCTCCTTCTCATTTCTTCACACCTTCAAAGCCTTTTGGTTCAGCCAAACCCCGCCCAAATACTCTCCCAACTTCCCTCAATACAACCTAGAGGCCTTAGTTTGATCAGAAAGCCAACCTAAGGAGCCCTTTTGACCAAATCAAAAGGAAGAACTCGAAGAAGAGGTAATGATTTCACCACCCTTTTCCAAGTTCATTTCTTCTTCTACTTCTTCTTCCTTTTTTATTACCATTATAAAATAATAAATCTAGTATCATATATATACTGTAATGTTATTATAAATATGGTACAACCATATTCAGTATTCTATCCATCCTTTGAATAACATGTCACCATACGTGTGTACGTACGACTTACCGTCTCCACGTCGTGGTGTAATTGTTATTCAATAAATTATTATTTGTATGGGTATAATAATGATGTTTAATTCATGTAAATAATAAATATAACATGATAATGATTCTGTATATATGATATAACATCCAATTATATATTATTTTAATATCAAAAGAATGATATTGTCGCTCGTGCGTACGTACGGACTACCGTCTCCATGAACGCGATGAGATTCATTCTCCATCGTATCCATTCAAGTATAATTCTCATTTGATGATTAATAATAGTATATAAGGACTTTATATCATTCTGGATATGATTAAGATACAACCTATCAATTACAAACATGTCTTACATAACAAAACATATAAAAGAAAACGAGTAAGTTAACACCCGAAACAACGATAATACTAAGATATTATTAACAAATCAATGTTAAAAGATCATATATGATATCATATTAATGTATATGATTATTGTATAATTTAATAACAATTATTTCACCATTATACAGGAGGTTAATCTACCCCAACCAAGTAAAAGTACAAGGTAAGGGTTATTTCACAATCTCTTCATTATCTGAGGTTGTTTATATGTAATAATCTACTAGGATCTCTTTATCATCCACATCCATGTTTCTTAAAAATGTATTTCAAAACATTTTTACTATTTAAAAGAATATGGTTTAAAGTCATTTATACCCTTGTTTTTCTTTTTATAAGAGTTTTATAAAGGAATCTTTCCGTTGTTTTCCAAACAAGGTGCTTTTTAACCTTTTAGACAGAATTAAGGTAAGAATGTTTTTGTAACTTATACGGCAGGTGCGGTTATTTTCCACCATTATAAAATCATCGAAGCTTCCCTTACAAGCTTATAAGAATATTTTCAAAGAAAATGTTTTATTTTATAAATATATGACTCTTAAATGATTTGAAAATAGAAAGAGATATTTCTCTAAAAAGAGTTTTGATTTCATCTATGTCAACATCCTTTGATGGATTTTAAGATTATTTGAAGTTGATTTATTATGATACAAAACTTCTATATTGTATTGAAGGTTTTGACTGTGGATGTGCTATTTTTATACCATTCATAGTTTATGGTGAAAATATTGACATTTCTTATGCTAGTTTTAATACAAATGTTTATGTTATGTTTAAACCTTTTCATATGGGAATGCATTGGACTTAATATGTGACGGGTGGAGCCCGCTATAGCTTCTCGATGCATCGGTAGGGCTTATGAGACAAACTTGTGTCTTGGAACAAGGCCCTGGAAAAATATTATTTGTAGTCTTGGCACGACGCCTTGGCTATGTGGTTATGATAGTCTGGCATTAAGCATTCCATCATTATAAAAGTGGTTATTGATATTGCATGTGATTATTCGATTAGTAGAATATCCATGTGAATAAGTAAATGACATTATTTCATTTTATTTTTGTCATACTATGTTGAAGTTCAAGTTTAAAAGGCTTTTGTTTTAGTTATACATTACCTTAAATGCTTATTCTTATTTATGAAAGTTTCCGCTATATTGTTATCCTTACTGGGCATTTGAGCTCACCCCTTTAAATGTTTTATTTTTTCCAGGATGTGAAGAAGTAATTTATGAATGACCTGTAGGGATAGTATGTGGGGATATGAGTGTGGTCTATGAAGAAAATATGTTGTTGTAGTAGTTTTTCACTTTATGATATAATGTAAAACTTTATGAATATATCTAGTGTTTCCAAGGCTACTAAACCAATCAGTCTTTCAAGATTTGATCTTTCTTGTGATCATGCCAATGTTATGTAATAATGCACCGACTCTAGGTAACTGGGGTCGGGGCGTTACAGTTGGTATCAAAGGAAGTTTAGTACAAACCTTGGAAGCTATATTTAGATAAACTCATATTAGAGCACGTATACCTAAGATGAACTTTGAGGATTAGTATAGAAGAACTTACTAGAATTTTGGTCTTGTAGAGATTTTGTGAGTTTTCCAAGCAATACATCTATGTCTGGATACGAGCAGGTAGAGGCGGCTCTGGAACATATGTACCTAGGGGTAAAACCCGAAAACACCGCTTTGAGCTAGACTCGAACGGGAACTGGTGCACGACAACGGGCCTTGCTGCACTCTTGGTTACGACACTCCCGGGGGATATGCTTAGGATAACTCTCATTTTATTTACAAATCATTATGAAGGGTTTATGAGTATATACTTCCTCAAAGAAAACATTTTTATGATTATGGATTATATCCATAAATAGTTCATTTTATGTTAAGTGTTTTATAAGTATGGGATTATGTATTTTGATTCATAAACTGATCTAGTTTATGTCATTGTTTAGAAATGGCTCCTAGTGGAAGAAATGGAAACTGTATCAATGCACGCACTCCATGTAGGGTTTGCCCTCATACTCAAGATAATTATAGTGGAGTTGGTGATGCAACTGGTGCTGATCAACAAATCACCATACTTGGACAACTCACTCAGGTTATGAATAATAACCTTACCCGTATGGAGCACCCTGATCCGCAGAGTGGAGGATCAATGTTAGATCGCTTCATGAGGCAACAACCACCAACGTTCAATGGGAGTACAAATCCCTTAGTAGCTGATCAATGGATAAATTCCCTAGAGAAAATATTTCAGGCTTTGGGGAATAGTGAAAGGGAAAAAGTTATCATGGCAGTTTACCGCCTCACTGGAGATGATGATCAATGGTGGTCATTGATTCAAAATATGAAGGAAGATGATGAAGTATCAAATATGGAATGGAGTGAGTTCAAAGATCTTTTTTTAGAAAAATACTTTCCTCGTGACCATCAAGCAGATATGGAAAGGCAATTTCTGAGTCTGAGATAAAAGGAGGATGAGAATGTCACAAAGTATGAGGCTAACTTTACAAGGTTAGAAAGGTATGTTGGTGATTATATATGTAACCCAAGAAGTAATATTGATCATTTCTTTGATTGGTTAAAACCATTTCTCCCTCGAGCATTAGTCTCACAATCCTTCTCGTCATACGAAGAAATTGTCTCATGTGCTATCAAGACCGAAAAGGAATTCTCTAAGTCTTATGACTTTAAAGCAAAGCAAGAGAATAAGAGATCTGCTGATCAATATGGGAATGGAAATAAGGGGAAGAAGGGAAAGGTTGAATATCCATCATTTGGTAAATGTGGTAAGAAACACCCCGGTACTTTCTTGAAGGGAATGGGAGTCTATTACAAGTGTGGTGAAAAGGCCACCAAGCTCGTGATTGCAAGGGGAAGAAGGAAGCTACCAATGTTCAGTGCTACAATTGCCGGGAGATGGGGCATTATGTAAATGAATGTATTAAGCGTCAAGAGAACTTACCTCAGAAAACGCCAAGGGATCAAGGCCAAGCTTATGCTATCACTACTGCTGAGGTATAATCTCTTAAAGATGTGGTGGCTGGTAATTTAATGGTTTCCTCAAGTTTAGAAAATGAATTATTTGATTCTAGATCATCGCATTGTTTCATATCTTCCCAGTTTGCTAAGAAAATTAGATATTTCCAATTTCATTTAACAAGGGAGTTGTCAGTTAAAACTCCTAAGGGAAGTATCATTGCAACAAAGTTTTGTGAATCAGTCCCCATTAGAGCACATAAATGTTCTTTATCTGCTGATCTCATCGTCATACCTATGATTGAATTTGATATAATCCTCGGTATGGACTCTATTTCAGACTATTATGTGAAGATTTATTGTAAGAATAAAGAGGTTACGATTCTTGATGATGATGATAAGGAACACCTTATCTTTAGAGCAGAATCGTCACCACCTAATTCTTTTCTAGATCCACCCCCAGTAGCTCAAATAAATTCAATTATTGGGGAGGAAGAGAATGAAATGACTATGGGTGAGGAAAGGAATGTTCAAATTGAGTATATACCTGTTGTGAAAGAATATGTAGATGTATTTCCGGAATATTTACTTAGAAATCCTCTAGAACGAGAAGTTGAGTTTTCCATTGATTTAATTCCTGGATCAAGGCCTATATCGAAGACCCCTTATAGAATGTCCATTGTAGAATTAGTTGAACTAAAGAAACCACTAGAGGAATTGAGTAATAAGGGATTTATTCGCCCTAGTGTTTCTCCATGGGGATCCCCTGTTCTTTTTGTTAAAAAGAAAGATGGATCTATGAGATTATGTATCGACTACAGGGAGATCAATGCTATAACAATAAAGAACAAGTATCCCCTACCTCGCATTGACGATTTATTTGACCAATTGCATGGAGCTCAATACTTTTCAAAGATTGACCTTCGATCTTGATACCATCAGTTGTGTGTGAAGAAGGAAGACATTCCGAAGACGGCATTTCGAACTAGGTACGGGCATTACGAGTTTACATTAATGCCTTTTGGATTGACTAATGCACCCTCTATATTCATGGATCTGATGAATAGAGTTTTCAAGGAGTATCTTGATGAATTTGTGGTGGTATTTATTGATTATATCTTGGTATACTCCAAATGCTATGAAGATCATGAAAATCAATTGCGCATTATCCTAAAGACTCTGAGAAGACATGAATTATATGGGAAGTTTAGCAAGTGTGAATTTTGGCTTCAGGAGATTTCTTTTCTTGGCCATATTGTCTCTAAATATGGAATCTCTGTTGATCCTTCTAAGACCAAGGCAATCCAAGAATGGCCAGAACCAACGAGTATAACTGAGGTACGTAGTTTTATTGGTTTAGCAGGTTATTATCGATGTTTCGTCCAGAATTTTTCCCGGTTGGCTAACCCATTAACGAAGCTCACACGTAAAGGGGTTAAATTTGTTTGGACAAAAGAGTTTGAAAAATGTTTCGAAGAACTGAAGAGAAGATTACTCAATGCTCCTATATTGAATCTACCATCAGGGAATGATGGGTTTGTTATTTATAGTGATGCATCGAAGAAAGGACTTGGTTGTGTCCTTATGCAGAATGATAGATTTATTGCCTATGCATCACGACAGTTGAAAATTCATGAACAAAACTATCCTACTCATGATCTCGAGTTAGCAGTTGTGATCTTTGCTTTGAAGATATAGAGGCACTACCTCTATAGTGAAAAATGTGATATTTATACTGATCACAAGAGTTTGAAGTATATTTTCTCACAAAATGAACTCAACATGAGGCAAAGGAGATGGCTTGAATTACTCAAGGATTATGATTGTACGATACACTACCACCCGGGGAAAGCAAACAAGGTGGTAGATGCTTTGAGCAGAAAAGACCATGGAGTTTTGAACGTGATAAGAATTGAAAGGGATCCAATTTTGATGGATCTAGTGAAGATGGACATGGGAATAACCAGGGAAGGGGAAACATCAATCCTTTTTCAAATGGTTGTCAAACCATCTTTACTAGAAAGTATTAAGAGTTCTCAGACCGATGATGAAGAATTTCAAAAGAATATTAAAGTTGTGAATGATGAGAGATTGAGAGACTTTGTGTATGAAGATGGAATTTTGAAATTCGGGAAGAGACTTTGTGTTCCCGATATACCTGATCTAAAAAGGGAATTGTTGGATGATGCTCATAGTTCCAATTTCTCTATACACCCTGGGAGCACCAAAATGTATAGAGATTTGAAGGAACATTTTTGGTGGGACAATATGAAGAGGGAGATTTCTGATTTTGTGTCAAGATGTATGGTTTGTCAACAAGTGAAAGCTGGAAGGCAACACCCTAGAGGATTCATGCAACCTCTTCCCATACCGGAGTGGAAATGGGACAATATTACGATGTACTTTGTCATGGGGATACCAAAGACTCCTATAAAGAACAATGCAATATGGGTCATTGTTGATCGTCTTACCAAGTCAGCACATTTTCTTGCTATAAGAGAAGATATACCACTGGAACGTCTAGAAAAAATATATATTGATGAAGTTGTGAGACTTCATGGGGTACCCCTATCGATTGTTTCTGATCATGATCCCTGTTTTACTTCAAGATTCTAGAAAAGTCTTCAGAAATCCCTGGATACTGAACTTTATTTGAGCACTGCCTACCACCCTCAGACAGACGGACAATCAGAACAGACTATTCAAACCTTAGAAAACATGTTGAGATCTTTCTCACTTGACTTTCAGGGTATGTGGGATCAATATTTACCTTTGGTAGAATTTTCCTATAACAATAGCTTCCATTCCAGTATTCAGATGGCACCATATGAAGCGTTATACAGAAAGAGATGTTGCACACCAACCTGTTGGGATGACGTTGGTGAAAGAAAAATTATAGGTCCAGAACTGGTGGAGAAAATGATGGAAAGGTGAAGGTAATCTAAAATCACATCAAAACAGCTTAAAGTAGGCAGAAGAGCTATGCCGATAATCGCAGGAAGGATTTCGAATTTCAAGTCGGTGATCATGTTTTCCTGAAGGTATCTCCATGGAAGGGAGTCATACGTTTTGGTAAGAAAGGTAAATTAAGTCCCAGGTACATCGGACCTTTCGAAATTCTAGAATGAATTGGGGCTGTAGCTTACCAATTGGAAATTCCGCAAAGTCCCTCCAAAGTTCATGATGTGTTCCACGTATCTCTGTTGAGGAAATACATGTCTAACCCAACGCATGTACTCACCTATGAGGAGTTAGAACTGAAACCCGATCTGTCTTATTGTGAAGAGCCCATCAGGATTCTTGATACGAGAGAACAAGTACTGAGAAACTGGACGACTCGTCTGGTAAAAGTCTTGTGGAGAAACCATAAGATGGAAGAGGCAACGTGGGAACCCGAGGAACTTATGATGAAGAACCACCCGAGTCTTTTCATGCGATAATATTCTAGAAATTTCGAGGACTAAATTATTTGAAGGAGGGGAGAATGTAATACCCCAAGCTATTACGGTACACTTCTCTTTGAATAATGTGATAGTATGTGTTGTACGCAACACCGAGTTCTAACACACCATAACCAATCAAACTAGCCGTTATGAATACTAATACCTACTTTTTGAAATTATATATATTTTATATTTCAAAATGGACTTCATTTTTAGATTCGGAATATCAAACTTAGCCTAAGGTGAAATTTTGGTACTTTTCGGATAACTTTAATTTTTTTGATGAATAGTGAAATTACTAAATTTTAATTAAAAACAATTTTTTTAATCGAAATAATTTATATTGATAAATTATGAATTTGAGTGGTTTTAAATTATATTTATAATATATTTTTACCATTTAATACAATGTTGGTCGTTGGACATAATTTCACAATTAAACCGAATATAAACAAGTTTCAATCTTTTGATAGTTATTATATCTTAAAAACACGCTTTTTGTTTTGACAGCGGGAATTAATTTTAAATTAATTTTTGCCACTTCTGTGTTTTGAATATGGAAAAATGGATTCCATATTTGGAATCAGGATGCTCAAATTGTGTAAATATTTAACTTTTATTTTTAGACATTTTGAATAATTACTTCGGTAAATATTTCATTTACCATGGTTAAAGGGTAAATCCGGTAAATAAGGGTTAAAAAATAATATTATAATAATAAAAAATTACCCTAAAATGTGTCCTAACCTTATTGGTTGTTACAAGTTCGACCATAGGCATCTTTGGGTCAATTTTGGGACCCCATGGTACCACTTGTAAGTGATAGGGACACTTTATTTTAATTAAGTTAAAATGAATACAAAAATGACACAAGCATATATCTTTTAGAAACACAATTTTTAAATAGGGTTATATATGTTTGATTTTCGACTATAAATATTCATTAGAAATATAAAAAGATTTCATAAATAATATTATTTTATTTATAATTTATAGACATTAAATAATTTAATTTATATATGACACAATGGTGATGCAGTAATTACCATAATAGTGAAAAATTAAAATGATTAATATTGTAGATACCCAAATAAATATAATTTGAGACTTTTTATGAATTAAACTAATTTTATAAGTTAATATGACATGTTAGGAATTATTTAATAAACTTTATTTGAAGTAATCATTCTATTTTGATTTTTACAAAAAGCAATTATTGAATAGTGTCAAAATTGACATAAAAGAGTTTTTAAAACAAATAGTATATTATTAATTGATATTAAATTCCTAAAAATCTAAGGTTCGGCCAAGAGACTTATATCATGATAAGTGTATTATTAATGGACCACTTGGGGTTCTATTGGATGTATATAGTAAGTTTATTAACTATATAATATAAAAATACAAAGTGACATGGAAAATATCAAACTAATTAACTAAGAGTTAAAACTAAAAGATAAGGTTAATATAATGACCAAAACCTATCTAAATTCTATTGTTTGAATAGTTTTAGACCTATCCCCACCTTAACATTTAAATAATACACTTTAGAGTCATTAGAAACTGAATATGAATTTTTTATAAATTAATATTTCTAGTTTTTCCAAAGGTGTCCATCACCCCTCTTATAAAAGGGCACTCCTCCTTCTCATTTCTTCACACCTTCAAAGCCTTTTGGTTCGGCCAAACCCTGTCCAAATACTCTCCCAACTTCGCTCACTACAAACTAGAGGCCTTAGTTTGATCAGAAATCCAACCTAATGAGCCCTTTTGATCAAATCAAAAGGAAGAACCGGAAGAAGAGGTAATGATTTCACCACCCTTTTCCAAGTTCCTTTCTTCTTCCACTTCTTCTTCCTTTGTTATTACCATTCTAAAATAATAACTCCAGTATCATATATATAATGTGATTTTATTATAAATATGGTACAACCATATTCATTATTTTATCCATCCTTTGAATAACATGTCACCATACGTGCGTACATACGGCTTACCGTCTCCACGTCGTGGTGTAATTATTATTCAATAAATTATTATTTGGATGGGTATAATAATGATGTGTAATTCATGTAAATAATAAATATAACATGATAATTATTCTTTATATATTATATAACATCAAATTATATATTATTTTAATATCAAAATAATGATATTGTCGCTCGTGCGTACGTACGGACTACCGTCTCCACGAACGCGATGAGATTCATTCTCCATCGTATCCATTCAAGTATAATCCTCATTTGATGATTAATAATAGTATCTAAGGACTTGATATCATTCTGGATATGATTAAGATACAACCTATCCATTACAAACATGACTTACGTAACAAAACATATAAAATAAAATGAGTAAGTTAACACCCGAAACAACGATAATACTAAGATATTATTAACAAATCAATGTTAAAAGATCATATACGATATCATATTAATGTATATGATTCTTGTATAATTTAATAACAATTATTTCACCATTATACAGGAGGTTAACCTACCCCAACCAAGGAAAAGTACAAGGTAAGGGTTATTTCACAATCTCTTCATTATCCGAGGTTGTTTATGCGTAATAATCTACTGGGATCTCTTTATCATCCAAATCCATGTTTCTTAAAAATGTATTTCAAAACATTTTTACTATTTAAAAGAATATGGGTTAAAGTCATTTATACCCTTATTTGTCTTTTTATAAGAGTTTTATAAAGGAATATTTCCGTCGTTTTCCAAACAAGGTGCTTTTTAACCTTTTTGACAGAATTAAGGTAAGAATGTTTTTTTAACTTATACGGCGGGTGTGGTTATTTTCCGCCATTATAAAATCGTCAAAGCTTCCCTTACAAGCTTATAAGAATATTTTCAATGAAAATGTTTTATTTTATAAATATATTATTCTTAAATGATTTCAAAATAGAAAGATATATTTCTCTAAAAAGAGTTTTGATTTCATCTATGTCAACATCCTTTGATGGATTTTACGCTTATTTGAAGTTGATTTATTATGATACAAAACTTCTATATTGTATTGAAGGTTTTGACTGTGGATGTGCTATTTTTATACCATTCATAGTTTATGGTGAAAGTATTGACATTTCGTATGCTATTTTTAATATGAAGGTTTATGTTATGTTTAATCCTTTTAATATGGGAATGCATTGGACTTAATATGTGACGGGTAGAGCCTGCTATAGCTCCTAGATGCATTGGTAGGTCTCATGAGACGAACTAGTGTCTTGGCACAAGGCCTTGGAAAAATCTTATTTTTAGTGTTGGCACGAGGCCTTGGCTATGTGGTTATGATAGTCTGGAATTATGCATTCCATCATTATGAAAGTGGTTATTGATATTGCATGTGATTATTAGATTAGTAGAATATCCATGTGAATAAGTAAATGGCATTATTTCATTTTATTTTTGTCATACTATGTTTAATTTCAAGTTTAAAAGGATTTTGTTTTAGTTATATATTGCCTTAAATGTTTATTCTTATTTATGAAAGTTTCCGCTATATTGTTATCCTTACTGGGCATTTGAGCTCACCCCTTTCAATGTTTTATTTTTCCCAGGATGTGAAGAAGTAATTTATGAATGACCTTCAGGGATAGTATGTGGGGATATGAGTGTGGTCTATAAAGAAAATATGTTGTTGTAGTAGTTTTTCACTTTATGATGTAATTTAAAACTTATGAATATATCTAGTGTTTCTAAGGCTACTAAACCAATCGGTCTTTCGAGATTTGATCTTTCTTGTTATCATTCCAATGTTATGTAATAATGCACCGACTCTAGGTAACTGGGGTCGGGGAATTACATATCCAATCCCTTTAATTGTACCTTGTTTTTCTTAGTTAATGGAGGGAAGTATAAGAACACGTTCCAATAATAAATTTGAAAGGGAATGTGAGGAATGTCCAAATGATATGCCTGATACGAAAAGAATGGGTGCTCAAAACATCATGACAGTACTTGCTCAACTGGCTCAAGTTATGAATAATAACTTGACTCATATGGAATTCCCTCCTCCTCCAAGAAGATATAAAGTTATCATATAATCCTTTATGTGGAAAAGGTCTCCCATGTTTAGAGGATCTTCTGATCCCCTCCTCATAGAACAATGGAATAACTCCATTTAAAAGATATTATTTGTCCTCCAGTGCTCAGAAGAAGAGAAAGTTGTACTTGCGATCTATCATTTTGATGGGGAAGCTTATCAGTGGTGGAAACTGATCAAGAATACAAATTCCCAAGAGTAAATTGATTCAATGGATTGGGAGGAATTAAAGAGGATGTTTTTAAATAAATATTTCCTCAAACCCTTCGTATTAAGATAGATATAGAGTTCCTCAGACTCAAGCAGAAGGAAGATGAGTCCATCGGGGCATATGAATAAAACTTTACAAGGCTTTCAAGGTACGCCTCTGGCTTTGTCATGAACACTGAAATCAAGGTGGGTCACTTCTTTAGCGGACTAAAGATGAGTCTAAAGTGTTGGTGATTCGAGACTTTGACAGTTATGAGGATATTATCTGTTGTGCCCTCAAGGTTGAAATGGATATTGGAGAGTCTCATTGGTCTCGTGGGCCCAGTGACAAGAAGAGAAAAATGGAGAATGACATGGGTGGTTCAACAAAAAAATCCCATGATGGAAAGAAGCCTCAATATCCCACTTATAAATTTTTTGGGAAGAAGCATCCTGGGAACTGTTTAAAGGGAACCAAGAATTTCTTCAAATGTGGAAAGTTTGGTCATATATCTAAAAACTGATGAAGGGATATGAAAAATCCCATTAACGTGGAAGAATAAAGGAAGGTTCAGATCAACGCTCAACCAGTGGTGCAGTGTTACAACTTCAAGGAGCATGGGAATTATGAAAACAATTTCCCTAATCCAAGGGTTGTCTGAGAAAATCAACAACAATATCCAAGGAAACAAGGAAGGGCTTATGTTATCATTACTGCTGAGGTGGAGCTAGACAACGATGTAGTGACAAGTACGCTAGTTATTCATTCAAGGATAGAAAATATACTATTTGATTCTGGTTCTACTCATTCTTTCATATCTTGAAAGTTTGGTAGAACTATTCCACCACCACCTCAAAATTTGGAGGAAAATTTATCTTTAAGAACAGCGAATGGGGAAATTATTGTGTCCATGGTTTATAACTCCTCCCCGATTAATGTTTTTGAACTGAACCTCCCAGCAAATCTTGTCATAATTCCTTTAGTATAGTTTGATGTTATCTTGGGAATGGATTGGCTATCTTTATACAAATCCAACATCAACTTTTGGGAATGGTAGATCACTCTTCACATCCCAAAGCATCCTCCTATTATTTATAAGTGTAGGGAGGAAGATGAATCTCCTTTAGAATCATCGTCACAAGTGTGTATATTTTTGCCTTATAAGAAAGCATATCTAGCTCAAATGATTGAAACAAAGGATAGAACCATGCTTGAAGACATGCCCGTCGTGAGGGATTACACTGATGTATTCCCTGAAAATTTTCCTAGTCTTCCTCCTAATCGAGAGGTTTAGTTCTTAATTGAACTTATCCCTAGGTCTCTGTCTATCTCAAAGACACCTTAAAGAATGGCCATTATAGAGCTATAAGAGATGAAGAAGTAGTTACAGGAGAATCTTGAGAAGGGTTTTATACGCTCGAGTGCTTCACCGTGGGGTGATCCAATCCTCTTCTTCACGAAGAAGGATGGATCAATGTGCCTATGCATTGATTATCGTGAGCTCAATAAAATCATGATAAAGAAAAAGTATCCACTTCCACAGATAGATGACTTGTTCGATCAGCTTTGTGGGGCCTGTTATTTCTCTAAGGTGTACCTTCGTTTGGGATATCACCAATTAAAGGTGAGGAAGGAAGATATTCTCAAGTATGCCTTTCGAATGAGGTATGGACACTATGAGTTCATAGTGATTCCCTTCAGACTCACTAATTTTCTAGAAATTTCCATGAATTTAATGAATAGAGTCTTTATATATTACCTTGACAATTTTGTGGTAGTCTTTATTGACTATATTATGATATACTCCAAGAGAAAGGAGGAACATGAGAAGCATTTGAATACTGTGTTAAAGACTTTGCAAAGGGAGAAGTTGTATGAAAAGTACAGTAAATGTGAGTTATGGATGGAGGAAGTATCATTCTTAGGGAATGTTAT
Source organism: Viscum album (assembly GCA_963277665.1). Lineage (NCBI taxonomy): Eukaryota > Viridiplantae > Streptophyta > Magnoliopsida > Santalales > Viscaceae > Viscum > Viscum album. Next base: position 372,301,293 of record OY728146.1, read on the forward strand.
CACCAAAGGGATATCTATGGACCCTTCCAAGAAAAAGGCAATTGAAGAGTGGCCCATGCCAACTTTTGTAACGGAGATATATAGCTTTCTAGGTTTAGATGGGTATTATCGATGATTTGTGAAGAAATTTTCATGATTTTAAAACCCAATTACCAAGATGAATTGGAAGGGAGTAAAGTTTGTCTGGACTCAATAATGTGAATATTGTTTCAAGGAGTTGAAAAGGAGGCTAATCACTACACCAGTACTCACACTCCCAGCAAGTGGAGAACTTTTTCTGGTGTATAGTGATGCTTCTAAGAAGGGATTAGGCTGTGTGCTGATGCAAAATGATAAAGTGATAGCATATGCCTCAAGCCAGCTGAAAATACATGAGCAAAACTATCCCACGCATGATTTGGAGTTTATGGTTGTGATCTTTGCATTGAAAATATGGCGACATTATCTCTATGGAGAGAAGTGTGAGATATATACGGATCACAAGAGTCTCAAATATATATTCACACAAAAAGATCTTAATATGAACCAGTGAAGATGGATAGAGCTCTTCAAGGATTATGACTTCTCAGTCCACTACCATCCCGGTAAGACAAATAAGGTGGTGGATGCTCTAAGTAGAAAGGATCATGCATCTTTATGAATGATGAGAATTGAAAATGATTTGATCTTCTTATATTTGAAGAGGATGGACATGGGAATCATTAAGGGAGGAACATCATCAATCCTTTATCAAATGATTGTTCAACCATCCCTCATGGATAAAATAAAGGATTCTCAAAGAAAATATATGGAACTTATGAAAAGGGTGGAAGCTATCATAAGTGGAAAATCCTTAGAGTTCATGATTGATGAGGAATGAGTTGTAAGATTTGGGTCATGATTATGTATACCATCTGATCCAGATATAAAGAAAGATCATATGAATGACGCACATAGATCAATCTTCTATATCCACCTAGGGAGCACAAATATGTATCGAGATATCCAAGAGAACTTCTGGTGGGACAATATGAAATGGGAGATTGTTGAATATACATCAAAGTGCATTGTATGTCAACAAGTGAAGGATGAAAGATAAAAGTCTAAGGGGATGATACAACCAATACCCATACTAACATGGAAGTGGGAGAACATCACCATAGACTTTGTCACTGAAATTCCAAGGAAATCCAGAGGAAACAATGCTATATGGGTCTTTGTGGATTTTCTTACGAAGATAGCTCACTTTATCGCGATTCGATAGGACTTATCATTGGATCAACTTGCACATATATATATCAAAGAAATGGTAAGGCTGCATGGAGTACCACTATCTATTGTATATGATCATGATCTGAGATTTACCTAGAAGTTCTGGAAAAGTCTTCAACATGCTCTAAGCACTGAACTAAACTTCAGTAAGGCCTATCATCTTCAAACTGATGGTCAATCTGAGAAAACTATTCAGACACTGGAAGATATATTGAGAGCATGTTCTATGGATTTCAAATGATGATGGGACCAAAATCTTGCATTGGTTGAATTATCCTACAACAATAGTTTCCACTCGAGCATCCGAATGACACCATATGAATCCTTTTATGGGAAAAGTTTCAGAACACCGGCATGATGGGATGAAGTCGGTGATCATAAGATAATAGGACCTAAAATGGTCGAAGAAATGCTGGGAAAGTTGAAAACCATTCAATAGCACATTAAGGAATCCCAAAGTCAACAAAAAGGTTATGCAGAAAATCTTCGACGAGACCTTGAATTCAAAGTTGGAGACATGGTATTTCTACGCATATCTCCGTGGAAGAAGGTCATGAGGTTTGGAAAGAAAGGGAAGCGTAGTCCCAGGTACATCGGCCCCTTTGAGATCCTTGATCGAGTCGGAGTTTTGGCCTATCAACTAGCACTTTCACCAACCATGTCCAAAGTACACGATGCCTTTCATGTATCCCTCTTAAGGAAGTGCATACCAGACTCTTCACATGTACTCTCTTCAGAGGTGGTACAGTTGGAAGATGATCTTTCTAATGAGGAGATTCCAATGAAGATATTGGATCGTAGAGATAAAGTTATACATAACAAGACTACTCACTTGGTCAAGGTACTATGGTAGAACCATAAGTACAAAAAGGCAACATGGGAACTAGAGGATGTAATGAAGGAGAAGTACCCGCACCTATTTTTGGCCTATAATGTAAACTGAAATTTTGAGGGAGAAATTTATTAAGGGGGGAATAATGTAACAACACAAAGTTTTCAATGGAATCCCTTCTTATAATTATGTCATATAATAACATGGAGTCACAACATAATGAACTATTAAGTACTATGTGACATTTAAACATAAGTTTGTCACTTGTGTGTTTTTAATTTTGAAAAATGGTCATCTACAATTGTGATCAATAAGTGATTTGGAGTTTGATAAGACAAAAATAATTTTTGATGAATAGTAACATACCCTTATGAATAGTAGAATACCTTTATGAATAGTAATGAATAGTAAACTGCCAAAAAAATATAAACTTCACATGTGAATGTACAAATACAATTTTGACATCTTAAAAGTGAAAAAATGGTCATATTATAAGAATTGGTATTTTTGTATGTCAAAAATATTTTATTTACAATTTTATGTTTAATTTAATAATTTAAAATGGAAATGAATTTTCATAAAATGTAATCATAAATTGTTACTTTATTGTCTTATGGTTATAAGATAATTTTATGGGACCTTGATTAATTTTTCAAGGTGTTATAAAATGAGTTATAGTTTTAATGTTGATTTTGTTGAATAAATTATGTTTTTATTTAAAAATTAAATTAAAAATATTTAGAAAAATATTTTAAAAAAATGGAGTTCATTTTTTGAATTATAAATGTTGAAAAATGTTTAGGGTGATTTTTTGGTATTTTTCTAAAATACTTGAATTTTTGTGAATAGTAAAAATACAATTTTGAGTTTTCGGTATATTTGATGACATCATAATGATGTAATAATTAATAAAAAATTATGGTCAACTTTTTTATATTAAAATAATATATTAGGTGTCTCAAGTGTCTAATACCATGGAAAAATACCATGGGAAAGCCCATGGTTTTGCAAAAAACCACTAATGAGGTGTCTTTTAAAATTAATAAAAAATTCTCTCTTTTACTATAAATACTCACTCATCCATTCGTTTTTTTTTCATTCCAAATCTCTCCTCCTAAAATATATGGTGTTTTTACCTCCCCAGTATCCCTCAAAAGGTGTCCTCAAGCCCCCAAGGTCCCAACTTTCAATTTTTAGGAGCTACTCCACAAGATAAGGGAACCTTTCACCCTCCTCTTTTTGTCAACACTTCTTTTATGTTATCTCTTTAAATTTCCATTCTCATATGTTGGGGTTTGATATTATGTATCAATATTATTGTCCTTTTAATTTCCATATGATGGGATACATTTTTTCCCTCATGAATTTGTTCTATGAAATCTTAAGTGACGTCGTTAGCCTGCCGAATTTTCATAAGGGAACTCTAAACTTTTCTTTCATTTTCAAGTTCATCTCTTTTCTTTTTCTTTCCTCATATACTTTTATCTAAATGTTGTGATGACTCTGGTACCTTACATGTACTAAATTTTTTTATTATAAAGGAATAACTCTTCATCATATCTCCTTTCCTTTTTTTATATACTAAAATGAAAATATCATCTGAGATGTGATAATTTACCACATTCAAGGATGATGGGTTTTCAATTTCTATTACTTTCTTCAATTATGGTCATGAAACCATTTTCATGGTTGAACCAGACCATAATATATGTACTATGTCTCATCTATGGTTCTAGAATCCTTTTTTAAACAATGTTTTGATTTATAAAACAAAACATGTTCCTTGTGGTCAAAAACCGCCAATTAACCCAAACGGTTATCATTAAATAATTTATATAATGATTCATATTCATGAAAAGTAACCAAATGGAATTTAAAATCATTTAAATTCCTTGATTTACACTAATAACATATAAATCCCATTCTGGACAATCGTCCCCATTTTACAAGATTCTTCAAACATGAATATAAGTGAACTGATCATTAAAACTAAGGAAACAAACAGACCCGAACAATGAAATTGGACCTCTTAGCCAATCAAAAGGTTATGAATGAAATAAAACAGGTTTTACTAAATCATTTTCATATATAATCGGTCCTGTAATTATTAATTAATGAACTTAATTTGATTATTCATGTCATTAATATCAAGTGGAGAACACCATCAGACTTAAGGTAAGGGATTCTACCCAAACCACCTTTATTCCTTTGGGTTTCTTTATCTTTCTTTTGACCCAAAAAAGTTGTATTTTATTTTTATGAAAAACTTCTAAATTCTGTTTATATGCTCAAAAATCACGTTTCAATATACATCCCTCATTCTCTTTTAGGGATATATGTGTTTTTAAGTGATTTTCTCTATTAATTCTTCCCGATAAGCAAACCTATTTTAAGAGAACATCCCAAATTCTTACCTGATTTAAAATGAACTCTATATTTTGTTCTAAGAAACCATTGTATTTATAAAATAAGTCCTTTTATTGTGAAAACATTTCTAGTTCACTTTTGGTTTTTTTATAAATAACTGCTCCCTTTACTATTTTAAAGGCTCAATAGTATTTTCCTTTAAAACTGCTCAAAAAAATTTTAATGATAAAGTTTCATAAATAAATTTCTTATATATTGTCACTTATTTTTTATAATAATTAGCATTTTATATTTCCATTTTACCTTATATACATCCATGTATATTCCAATCCCTTTCTTTCATGGACACTTTCATCATACGCCCATTGGTTATGATTTATTTCATGATTGTGGTACTCATTCTTTCCATGGGTACCCTTATGTTTATGTATGATTATTTATGTGGCAAGAATATTCATGAAAATATTGATATGGGTGCTCCCAGATAGTGCTCCAATGCATTGGGTAAAGTTAAGTCTCATGAGATGTTATGTGCAACGGTTTTGGCGGTTAGCCTTGGCTTTTGCTACTATGTGAAACAATCTTCGCGGTTAGCCTTGACTCGTACTAAAGTCATATTTTATGTTTCTTTCACATTTATATGATTCCATGTTTATATGATCTCATGTTTATATGTTATGATTCCATATGTTCCATGATTTTTATATCATTATGTCATGTCTCCTAACTCATGTGCTTATTCTTTATTCTTATGTCATTCCCTTACTGGGATTTTTTTCTCATCCCTCCATTCATGTGTTTCCTCAGGATATCCTATGCAGATTTATGAGCACAATGGAAGTTAGGAGCTCATTATGGAGATTAAATAAAGAAGTTTTTTTAGCCCCATTTTTTATGTTTTATGTACTTAGTTTTTAAAGACACTAGACTTCACGATCCTTGGCTTGTACTCTAATGTATAATCATGCTTAAAATCATGTAATGTTATATGTAAAAGGCTATGGTCACTATAATCCATCCCCATCATAAGTGTCGGAAACAAAAATGGTGAACCCGACATGAAACTATTCTCCTTCAAATATTAGGACACGTAGAGTTTGGGGAACTGGTGGATTTTCAGATCACCAGATCTAGATATTCGACACCAGGTCTTACCAATAAAGCAGTGGGACCAACATGAAACTCACTTGAAACATGGGCCAAACAACATTGGGAATCCGTAGTCTATGACATTGTAAATGTGGAATCCTTCTCTACTTCAGGAAGAATGGGTGACGTTGTGGAATTGATCATCACCTTTTCTATACCTGTATTAACAGTTAAATCCATATTCCTTAAAGGACTCAAGTCGTAGCAAGCTAGAGACCTAGAACCAATAGGCATAGGGGAATAGGAAATGTTGGTGCGACAATCCTACACAACTATTATCCTACAACGACTTCCACCTCGCCTTCAGCTTCAAGGCATCCATGCCCCATCTCACCCTCTGAGGTCATCCAAAAGAGGGTGATTGACACCCTTGTTCGATAGTAGGAACATTAATGGGTCATTCCCACCAGAGAGATGACTCACTAGGACCTCGAGACATCAGTGCATCACCTAACACCGCTGCCCTTGAGGGCCGCACATGGGGAAACCATCCCATTTTCCAATGGAAAACTGCTTTGGGAGCCTCTCCCCAGAGTGCTCTAACAGCTCACTCCCCTAAAATGAGGAGGTAGGGGATGTTCAAGCCATGCCTGTGGTGACTACCACTTGAGAGCTACCTAGTATGGATACCATCAGGCCTTCTTTGTTCCAGGACTAACCGTTTCCACATGTTGAATAGTGGGTTGACCTTTTCCCTGCTTCGTCGGCCCCAGTACAAAACACCCAACACTGATGTCGAGGAAGATTGAGAATGTTACCTGACAAGAGGCATCTTCTAAAACTACAGTGGCCCCTTTTACCACCAGTGCATCCCATCAGTTCCCCGCAACAGGCTAATGGGTATCCTTCTTTGCCCACCCAGGATTGAGGCAGTATCCACCTCTTAGGCAGGTCGAGTTTACTCTCTCAGTTGCTAGCACCACCATCATCCGTTATGGGCCATTTTGTGACAAGTAAAACTGGTGAGGAGGTCCTCCCCATGTCATCATCAACCAGTACGGAGGTCCTATCTAAATTGACATAAACCAACATAGAGGTTCCCCCCATTCCATCATCAACCAATGAAAAGGTCATCCCCGCACTACCAACAACCAACACAAAGGTCCTCCCTATTCTACCACCATCCAGTGGTAGGTCCTCCCCGCACTACTACCAAACAACATGAAGGTCCTACCCATGATACCACCAGCCAGTGCAGAAGTCCTCCCCACACTACTACCAACCAATATAAAGGTCCTCCCCATGCTGAATACATGCCTTACTATGAAGAGATTTCCAGGGGAAGGAGGGAGAACACCTGTCACATTGGTCGTGCCCCTGACACAGGTCGCAACAAATGGGGGGAAACCTAAGTGAATATCATAAATCATTTCTTAGAGAAACACCACAACATTATAGGTGGAACCCTGGGAATCATCATGTCGTCATTAACCTCTCAAATTGTGAAGCGATAGATGACACAATGAGGGAACCTTCACTCAAGCTGCCATAGTATGGGGAAGAAGACCAAAAATTGCGGCTTACAATCCAAGAACCTAAGGTCCACAAGATCCCAAAATTCCTCTGTAGGTACCTATAGGTGGAGGAAATTTTGGCCTACTTCAAAGGTCTCATTGTGCAACCATCTCTATTACTTCAAATTTCCCTCTTCTTTTCCTCCACGCAATAATTTAGAGATATTTCAAGGTTTTTATTGACTCCTTGAGATGATGGTTGGCACTCTACTGATCCCAAAATGGACGTTGTCATCCTTTCACATGAGGTAGTGGTAAATACTCAGTCCTATATGGACATGATATTAAATCTTGCTCTGCCTCCAAGATATGTCCCATCATACAGAGGATATTTGACTCATGTGGAACCCCCTCTTCTGATGGATCAGCCGCAAAGAAGGTCTATGTTTGTTATGATGCCCTTATCTCAGCCTATGTTAATTGGGGATTGCTCCAACCAAGATTAGTACCCCTTCCCCTGAGCAAGAGGGCCTATGGGAGTTTCTGGTCACCAACCAACTATCATTTGTGTTCTATTCACCTGCATCTCTAGAATTTATCATCCCAGATCCCCTCACTGAGGACTAGGAAGTGTGTTTATGTAGGATTATCTAAGCAAAATTCCACCACATTCAAGATCAGTATCTGACTTACCTAGGGATCCATGATCACCTCATAATCGTTAACCAACCGTATAGGGAGGTTGAGTTTATATCATTCCAGGTAGCTCAACATCTAGAGTCATATGGATACCACCATACTCTTTAGAAAACATGTGTTTAGATCCTCACTATGCTCCTCTGGTTCATGGAAGAGGTGCCTCCATATGTGAAAATCATAGGTTGGAGGTAGTATGTCTCACTCCATTTCACCTCTATCCTATAACAACGACAGGACCGACAATCCATCATATCTATAGACGACGAAGGTTATCCTCTTGACTACCACCATGGTGAAAGTGGTCACCACTAACTTGCTAGAGGATTAGAGGAACAAGGTTGCTGATGTAGGGAATGAAAGGGAAAACCCACCTTAAGGGGCAGCATAGTATCAGACAAACCCATCGACATGTGTCTGTACTCATCAGCAGAGACATGCGTTGGGCTTTAGGAGTCCCCTCAATGAGATGTTACTGTATGATCGTCAGTACGTTGATAAAGGAAATGGATATTTCAAACTCTCTAACCCATTATAGGTTTCACTAAAAGTATAATTTGACCTCAGGATAGCTTCCTTGCTTCACCATCTCAAGGGGTATAAAAGGCTCACCGCTGATCTCATTGTTGAGCATCAATCGGACTCTAACAACATCATAAGGGATTTCATCTCTCCTCTAGTGGGGCACTAGGTCCTCCTCATTCAGGTGCCATAATTTTAATTTGGTGGCTTCTTACATCTTTTCATAATAGAAGCTGGGGGATACGGAAAATTAATGAGGTATGAGTTGCCTATCCCACCTGAGTAGCATGATTATCCTCCCCGGAATCAAGGTTTTTCCACCCACTGAGTCGATGAGCCTATCAACGCATTGGTGGCCATAAAACCACATCAATAAGATATGATATCTTCTATCATTTCTCTTTATGAGGCTCTAAAAACATGATAGGTGGTGGTCCCACCCAAAGGAAATTTGTACCTGGTATAGGTGGACCAAGTCCAAGCGCCACTAGAGTTTGGTAACTTCAGATCCACCCAATTTAATGAGATGGGAGACCCACTACAGCATCTGTCCCACTTCGCCTCAAGGTGTGGTCCAATGTTGGGGACTTCAAAACAGCAAGAAGCTTCCAAGATCTGATGATTCATCCAAACTCTAGAAGGGTATTCATTCATCTACTACACTCAACTATAGATAGGGTTTGTTGTTGGTTGGGAGGATCTTCGACGATAGTTCCTATTTCAGTTCTACTCCACCACACATAATATGATCATCATCGAACTATTCAAATGCAAATATAAGCTTGATGAGAGAGCCACTAATTTTTTTACCTGATGGAAGGGACTCATGTACTCACTCGACATGTTGTTATCTTAGGAACAATTTCTTAAGATGTGTGTATAGAACTTCAGGAATGAGTTGGTCCCTACCTGTTGCAGAAATGTCAGGAGTCACAACAAAAAATAGGTTTAAAATGAGTAAAACACATAAAAAATAAGAAAAAGAAGAAAACAGACACAATTATTTAAGTGGTTTGGGAATAATCCTTACGTTTATGGAGAAGTAGAAGCACTTCAATAAAATTTAGGAGAAAATTTATAAGGAGATCAGATTTTCACGCACAAAAAAAACCCTAACTTGAATGAGATAATAAGGAAGATGAAACATTGTGTTGCCAACCGTATAGTAAGTCCAATGTGCTATAGTGAATGATGGCTGGAAGTAAGCACTTCTACTTTGCTACGGCCACCCAAGTCCAAGTTGTTACAGCGACCGGTAGCTTGAAGTAAGCATTGATACATTAATATGGTCACCCAATTCCAAGCTATTATATTGGATGGTGGATAGAATGCTACAAAGCTACAGTACCACTATCTTCAAATTTTGAGCTACTACAGTAGTCATTCCAAAAGTTTGCACTGCTATAGTGCCTTGTCAGTGTCTCATGGTCAGCTCTTCTATGGTCGGTCAGAGTTGTGGCTTGGTGTTTAGTATGGGTTGTAAGAATTTGGCCCAACATCATCCAAATAGATCAGGATATACCAATCCAACACTACCCTCATCTCCTTGAACTACCCAAATGGGTTTAGAGAGTTTTCAAAAAAATCTCAACATCTAGTAGAGGCCTTAGAGGGGACTACACAACAGTCGTGCTCATTACCCCTTCTTGCTCCCGCAAGAAGGTTTGTTAAAGTTGATATAGCCACCATTGTTTGTGTAGAGGTTTCTTAATATAGTAAACCAACTGACCCCTTAACTGGATGATCCTTGCCGAGTGAATCATTATCAGGCACAACCTCACCCTGCACAGCCCTACCAATCCCACACTAGTCTAAAAAAGTATTTTTCACATTGGTTTTTTAGTTTTTTAACATCGGTTGGTATGAGATTTTATTGCAGGTGACATTGTAAAAAAAATTAACATCAGTTACTAAAAATAGATGTTATAAATATATTTTGGTGGAAGTTGTTGAAATTGGTTATGAAATAACCGATGTGAAAAAATCCTTTATCATATCGATTTAAAAAAACTAATGTGGAAGACACATTATAACATTAGTTATGAAATAACCGATGTGAAAGGTCTGTCATACTTGATTTTTCACATCAATTTTAATATAATTGACATGAAAAGGAATATTATTCATTTTTACTTGGTTATATTAAAACCAGTGTGAATAATATTTTACCACATTGGTTTAAAAAAACAGATGTGGTAAATTAGGTTTTAAATTTTTCAAATCGATTATAAAATAACTGAAGTGAAAAATATTTTTTTAAATAGAATTCTATTAATTCTTCCCCACCCAACATTATAGTAGAAAAATAGAAGCAACATAGCATAAAAACACCAACAGTACAATTACAATTTGAACTTTCGAGTTTACAATGTATATTATAAATAAACTAAAACTCAATTAGACCTATGAAATGATTCTTCCATTCAATTTTTAAGTGTCTAAGCTATTATACATTATAATTATGATGGTCATTAAAAAGATAAAAATTAAAAAGAAATCATTTAACATGTATTCTGAATAAAACGAATGAAAAATTAAAGGTAACAAAATCTAACCTTCTGTAACTTCGTAACTGTCCTGGTTGAAATTATTTCATATATAAATCTTAAAACATAGTATCCACATTATTTTACTCCTTGTTTATGAAATTTATATTTAAAAAGAATTTTCAACTCAAAATAACATTTTAAGTACTACAACCAAAATGTAGTAATTGTAAATTAAAAGTAACATTTTCTTATATATATATAATCTTAGCACTCTTATTTCTTGTTGTCTCTCAAAAGAAATTTCAAGTCCTATTTGAAAATAATATATATAAAATAAATTTAAATTTCATTATAATATATACAAGTATTAAAAAAATTTGAACTTACATACATGTTCAATACAGTCACAAAATTTTCTCATACTTCACCATGGATAGAGAATATTCAATAAAGTGTCTTATTCCTTGGAAAAAAAATACCCAACATCTAATGGACACTAATATATAATAAAATATAATGTGAGTGGTTATTATATTAATTGATATATAACACTTTTTGATATATAATTTTTACACTATTGAAGATAAGGAAACATTCATCACTAAATAATTGCATTCTTTTGAAGTATTTCATCAATATAAACTGTTCTTTCTACATTAGTCATTGTCCTTGTTGTAGGTGAAATAAATTGTGTGTCCATAAATCCATATACTAGTGTTGTATAAAACTACGTAAAATTTTTATAAAGATACCAAATACAAAATAAACATAAATATAATTTTTTAATAAATTAAAATAATGGAAATATTTATGTTAATCGACTTACATGGAAAAAACATGCATCATGTTGATGCCTAACTCATCTCCAGTTATAAGATTCGTGATATATATTTTCTAAAGTTCCAAATTCATTTCACACCCACAAATTCCATTTTCTATTGTAATCTCATGAATGTAACACCCCAATATTCCACGGTACGTTTCCCTTTGAATAATGCAATAGCTTTCATTGTACGCAACTTCGAGATTCTAACACACTACGACCAATCAAAGTAGCCGTTATTAATAGTAATACCCACTTTTTGAAATTTTATAAATTTTATCTTTCAAAATGGACTTCATTTTTGGATTTGTAATATCTAAATTATCTTAGGGTTAATTTTTGGCACTTTTCTGATAACTTTCGTATTTTTATGAATAGTGAAAAATGCTGAATTTTAATTAAAAACAACTTTTTTAATCAAAATAATTTATTGTGTTAAATTATAAATTTGAGTTTTTTAAAGTATAATTAGATTATATTTTTACCATTTAATCTAATGTTGGTCATTGGATGTAATTCCACATTTAAATTGTACATAAACAAGTGTAAATCTTTTGATAGTTATTATTTCTTAAAAACACACTTTTTGTTTTGACAGCAGGAATTAATTTGAAATTAATTTCTGTCAGTTCTGTGTTTTGAATTTAGAAAAATGGATTCCATATTTGGAATCAGTATTTTAAAATTGTGTAAATAGATAACTTTTATTTTTAGACATTTTAAATATTTACTTCAGTAAATATTTTATTTACCATGATTAAAGGATAAATATAATAAATAAGGGTAAAATATAATATTATAATAATATTAAATTACCCTAACATGTGTCCTAATCCTATTGGCTGACACATAGACGACCATGGGAATCCATGGGTTTAATTTGAGACCCCATGGAGCCACATGAGAGTAATAATGATATTTTATATTAATTAATATAATGTAAAGACAAAAATGACATAAGCAAATATCTTTTAGTAAATAAATTTTTGCATGGGGTAATATAAGTTATCCTTTCGACTATAAATATTCCTTAGAAAGATAAAAATATTTCCAACATCATGGTATTTTTTTTATAATTTTTGGACATCAAATAAATTAAATTATTTATGACATAATAATGATGCAATATTTACCTCATTAATAAATGATTTAAATAAATAAGATTATAAATATTAAAATAATATCCAAAACCTGTACAAATCTTATTGGATTATTTTATTTTTACTATGAGTCATCTTAACTTTGTTATTAACAAATAGTTGATCTTTTGAAACTGAAGATGAGGTTATAATAAAATAATTGTTTCAAACTTTCCTAAAGAGCCTCTCCTCTCCCTTATAAAAATCCCTCACTTCCAACCCATTTCTAAAACTTATCAAACCTTTGGCTCATACAACCCCTACCCAAATATCCTCCCAACATCCCTAACTTAATTCTAGTGGTCTTACATTAGTCATAAAGTCAACCCATGGATCCCTTTTGATCAAATCAAAAGGAAGAACCCGAAGAAGAGGTAATAATTTCACCACCCTCTTTTAAGTACTTTTCTTCTTCCACTTCCTCTTTCTTTGTTGTTTCCATTCTAAAATAATAACTCTAGTATCTTCTATATACTGTGATTTTATTATAAATATGATACAACCAAATTCATTATCATATCCATCCTTTGAATGACATGTCACCATACGTGCGTACGTACGACTTATCGTCTCCATGTCGTGGTGTAATTGTTATTCAATACATTATTATTTGGATGGGTATAATAATGATGTGTAATTGATGTAAATAATAAATATAACATGATAATGATTCTGTATATATGATATACCATCCAATTATATATTATTTTAATATCAAAAGAATGATATTGTCGTTCGTGCATACATACAGATTATCGTCTCCACAAACGCGATTAGATTCATTTCCCCATTGTATCCATTCACGACTAATTTTCATTAGATGATTAAAAATAATGTTTAAAGACTTAATATCATTCTAAATATGAATAAGATACATCCTATCCATAACAAACATTACTTACGTAACAAAGCATATAAAGGAAAACGAATCAGTTAACACCTGAAACGACGATAATACTAAAATATTATTAACAAAGAAATGTTAAAAGATCATATATGATATAATATTAATGTATATGATACTTTTATAATTTAATAACAATTATTTCACCATTATACAGGAGTTTAACCTACCCTCGACCAAGGAAAAGAACAAGGGAAGGGTTAATTTCACAATCTCTTTATTATTCGAGGTTGTTTTTATGTAAGTATCTACTGTGACATATTTATTATCCATGCCCATGTTTCATGAAAGAGTTTTCAAAGGGATTATTTTATGGGACTTTTTTACTAAAACATCATTTTAAATGTTTTAAATATTTATTCCTCTAAATCATTCTCATTAATGTCCATGTTTTCAAAATGGTTTAGAGATTTATGTATATGGACATGAATATTTTGAAATGATAATTCTTCTAAAAAGTTTCAAAGTGGTATGGGACACTTTGATTCAAAATTTAATCTTAAATGACTCCCTTTATAAATTATGTGACTTTTAAATGATTTCATAAAAAAGGGATAGTTTTCTCAAATATTTTTATATATTTATTCCTCTAAATCATTCTCATTAATGTCCATGTTTTAAAAATGGTTTAGAGATTTATGTATATGGACATGAATATTTTGAAATGATAATTCTTTTAAAAAGTTTCAAAGTGGTATGGGACACTTTGATTCAAAACTGTATCTTAAATGAATCCCTTTATAAATTATGTCACTTTTAAATGATTTCATGAAACAGGGATATTTTTCTCAAAGATTTTTACTGATCATTTTCAATTATGCCAACATCGTTTATGGGATATTATTATTGATTGAAGATGATTTATTATGATAAAAATATTTCATATTGTATTGACGTTTTTGTGATATATTTGACTGTGGTTTTTTTATTTTTATACAATTCAAGGTTTATGGGTAAAGTATTGACATTTCGTGTGTAAGTTTTAATACGAATGTTTATGTTATGTTTCAAACTTTTCATATGAGGAATGTATTGGACTTAGTAAGTGACTGGTGGAGCCCACTATATCTCCTCGATGCATCGGTAGGTCTCATGAGACAAACTAGTTTCTTGGCACAAGGCCTTGACAAAATCTTATTTGTAGTCTTAGCACAAGGCCTTGACTAGGTGGTTATGAAAGTCTTTCATTATGCATTCCATCATTATCAAAGTGGCTATTGATATTGCATGTGATTATTCGACTAGTAGAATATCCATGCGAGTAAGTAAATGGAATTATTTTGATTTTAAATTTTCCATATTATGCCGAAATTAAAGATTAAAAGGCTTTTGTTTTAGTCTTATACATTTCCTTAAATGTTTATGCTTATTTATAAAAGTTTCCACTATATTTTTATCCTTACTGAGCATCTGAGCTCACCCCTTTTTGTGTTTTATTTTTTCCAGGATGTGAAGAAGTATATTATGAATGACCTATAGGGATAGTCTATGGGATCTCAGTGTTTTCTATGGAAAAAATATTGTTGTAATTTTCCATTTTATGATGTAATGTAAACCTTATGAATGTATATAGTACTTCCAAGGCTAATAAACTAATCGGTCTTTTGAGACTTGATCTTTTGTGATCATGACAATGTTATGTAATAATGCACCGACTATGGGTAACTGGGGTAGGGGCATTACAGTTAGTATCAGAGGAAGTTTTGTACAAAACTTGGGAACTATATTTAGATAAACTCTGATTAGAGCACATTACCCTAAGATAGACTTTGAGGATTAGTATAGAAGAACTTCCTAGAGTTTTGGTAATGTAGAGATTTTGTGAGTTTTCCATGAAATACATCCATGTCTGGATACGAGTAGGTGGAGGTGGCTCTGGCACAGATGTACCTAGGGGTAAAACCCGAAAACACCTCTTTGAGCTAGACTCAAACAGGAACTGGTGCACGACAACAGGTCTTGCAATACTCTTGGTCACAACACTTCTGAGGGATATTCTTAGGATAATTCTTATTTTCTTTACAAACCATTATGAAGGGTTTATGAGTATATACTTCCTCAAGGAAAACATTTTTTTTATGATTATGGATTATATCCCTAAACTGTTCAATTTATGTTAAGTGTTTTACACGTTTGGAATTATGTATTTCGATTCATAAACTAATCTAGTTTATGACATTGTTTATAAATGGAACCTAGTGGAAGGAATGGAAACTGTATCAATGCACGCACTCCATGTAGGGATTACCCTCCTGCTCAAGATAATTATAGTGGAAATGGTGATACAACTGGTGCTGATCAGCTTATCACTATATTGGGACAACTCACTCAGGTTATGAATAATAACCTTACTCGTATGGAGCACCCTGATCCACAGCATGGAGGATCAATGTTAGATCGCTTCATGAGGCAACAACCACCAACATTCAATGGGGGTACAAATCCACTAGTAGCTAAGAAATGGATAAATTCTTTAGAGAAAATATTTCACGCCTTGGGGAGTAGCGAAAGGGAAAAAGTTGTCATGGAATTTTACCGTCTCACTGGAGATATTGATCAATGGTGGTCATTAATTCAAAACATAAAGGAAGATGATGAAGTATCAAATATGGTATAGAGGGAGTTTAAAGATCCTTTCTTAGAAAAATACTTTTCTCATGACCATCGAGCGGATATGGAAAGACAATTTCTGAGTCTGAGGCAAAAGGAGGATGAGAATGTCGCAAAGTATAAATCTAACTTTACAAGGTTAACGAGGCATGCAGAAGATTATATACGTTACCCAAGAAGTAATATTGATCATTTCTTTGATGGGTTAAAACCATTTCTTCATCGAGCATTAGTCTCACAATCCTTCTCGATATATGAAGATATTGTCTCATGTGCTATCAAGACAGAATGGAAATTCTCTAAGTCTTACGACAATAAAGTAAAGCAAGAGAAGAAGATAACAGTGAAGCAAGAGACAAATAAAAGGAAAAAAGGAAAATAATTATTTTCCATTATGTGATAATTGTGGGAATAAACACCCTAGTACTTGCCTAAAATGAATGGGAGTTTGTTACAAGTGTGGTGAAAAAGGCCACCAAGCTCGTGATTGTAAGGGAAATAAAGTTTTTGTCAATGTTGAATGCTAAAATTGTAGAGAAATAGAGCATTGTGCAAATGAATGTCCTAAGCGCCAAATAAACTTACCTCAGAAAAGTTCAAGATATCAAGGCCAAGCTTATGCTATTATGACAGTTGAAGTGGAATAATTAATGTATTTGTGTTTTTGGACTCAAAAATTACATCCTGGTTATAAGAATAATGTGATATATATAAGGATTGTACCGCAGTAATTGTTGTTTTCATTAAGGTTTTAATATGATGAAGGTAATCATATTTTCAGTATGTGACAATAAGAGAAACTTGACTTTGTCTGAGGAATCTGATGCTACAATTGATTTTGGAATTTGGAGACCTTTTAGAGAGAGTTTGGACATAGGTATTTTGGATAACTATAAAGGTTGGAATAGATTAAGTTGAACTTTGGATAGTATTGTTTAAGGTTAAAACATTTCTTATGATTATTTTTGGAATATATTATAATATTATAGTTTTAGGAAAAGGATAACATGCAAGTCGGGCGATAAGTCGTCGCTTTGGACAAAGCTGCAGGGATCGAACTCACAACCATAGTGTGACAGGCCTTTATTACCTACGACTAGCCTACAGGAAGTCCCTGGTTATTAGAAAATATTTTTCTTCATTTAAATGGAATGTGTTAATATTTGTAATGTTATACGATTAGGATAAATATAATATTTTTGAGTTCTATTATCTTTTGGAGTGAAAGATGGGTGTGTGATAGAAATTAGTTGAAGGATGAAACTCTAGTTGTCAAGTATATATATATATATATATATATATATATATATTTATCTTATTTTATGAAGAAATTAATTCTTAAACTTTAGGGAAGGGGTATTAATACCAAAAATGTGTGTATCCTAATACCGTATGTTTTGTTGAACTGATGATATTTTAGATCATCATAAATCGATAGCTTTGAGGCTCTCAAGTGTACACTTGTTTGTGATTGATGACCTCAATCACTCCCTATAAATATTTACGTTTTTACTCCAATTATATGTCTATAATTTCAACCAATGTTATTCTATTCGAGATCAAAATTTAGTGGTGAACATTTCGATTCTCTTTTGTATTATTAAGTCTAAATTTTATTAACCCTATTTCCAATGTGGGTTTTCCACAAAGGTATTTTATATTTTTAACCTTTTATTTTCGAATAAAAATTTCAAATTGCGAGGACATAATTTATTGAAGGAGGGGAGAATGTAACACCCTAATCTTTCATGGTACGTTTCTCTTTGAATAATGCAATAGCTTGTATTGTATGCAACTTCGAGATTCTAACACACTGCAACCAATCAAAGTAGTCATTATTAATAGTAATACCCACTTTTGAAATTTTATAAATTTTATCTTTCAAAATGGACATCATTTTTGGATTGGGAATATCGAAATTATCTTAGGGTGAATTTTTGGCACTTTTTTGATAACTTTCATATTTTTATGAATAGTGAAAATTACAGAATTTTAATTAAAAACAACTTTTTTAATCAAAATAATTTATAGTGTTAAATTATAAATTTGAGTGTTTCTAAAGTATAATTAGATTATATTTTTACCATTTAATCTAATTTTGGTCATTGGGTGTAATTCCACATTTAAATTGTACATAAACAAGTGTAAATCTTTTTATAGTTATTATTTCTTAAAAACACGTTTTTTGTTTTGACAGCGAGAATTAATTTTAAATTAATTTCTGCCACTTATGTGTTTTGAATTTAGAAAAATATATTCCATATTTGAAATCAGTATGTCCAAATTGTGTAAATAGGTAACTTTTATTTTTAGACATTTTAAATATTTACTTCAGTAAATATTTTATTTACCATGATTAAAGGGTAAATATAATAAATAAGGATAAAATATAATATTCTAATAATATTAAATTATCCTAACATGTGTCATAATCCTATTCTTCGATATATATCCGACCATGGGCATCCTTGGGTTGAATTTGAAACCTCATGGAGCCACATGGGAGTAATAACGACATTTTATATTAATTAATTTAAAGTAAAGACAAAAATGACATAAACAAATATCTTTTAGTAAATAAATTTTTACATTGAGTTATATAAGTTATCCTTTAGACTATAAATATTCCTTAGAAATCTAAAAAGATTTCATACATCATGGTATTTTTTTATAATTTTTGGACATCAAATATATTAAATTATTTATAACACAATAATGATGCAATATTTACCTCATTAATAAATGATTTAAATAAATAAGATTATATATATTAAAAAAATATCCAAAACCTGGTCAAATCTTATTGGATTATTTTATTTTGACCATGAGTCATCTTAAATTTTTTATTAACTAATAGTTGACCTTTTGAAACCGAATATGAGGTTATAATAAAATAATTGTTTCAAACTTTCCTAAAGAGCCTCTTCTCTCCCTTATAAAAATATCTCACATCATACTAATTTCTCACACTTCTCAAGCCTTTGGCTCATACAACCCCTGGCCAAATATCCTCCTAACATCCCTCACTTCATTCTAGATGCCTTACTTTAGTCAAAAAGTCAACCTATGGAGCCCTTTTGATCAAATCAAAAGGAAGAACCCGAAGAAGAGGTAATAATTTCAACACCCTCTTTTATGTTCTTTTCTTCTTCCACTTCCTCTTTCTTTGTTGTTTCCATTCTAAAATAATAACTCCAGTATATTCTATATACTATGATGTTATTATAAATATGGTATATCCAAATTAATTATTCTATATATCCTTTGAATGACATGTCATCATACATGCGTATGTACGGCTTACCGTCTCCACATCGTGGTGTAATTGTTATTCAATACATTATTATTTGTATGAGTATAATAATGATGTGTAATTGATGTAAATAATAAATATAACATGATAACTATTCTGTATATATGATATACCATCCAATTATATATTATTTTAATATCAAAAGAATGATATTATCGCTCGTGCGTACGTACGGATTACCGTCTCTACGAACGCGATGAGATTCATTCCCCATCGTATACATTCAAGACTAATTTTCATTAGATGATTAAAAATAATGTTTAAATACTTAATATCATTCTGAATATTAATAAGATACCTCATATCCATAAAAAACTTTACTTACGTAACAAAACATATAAAGGAAAACGAATCAGTTAACACCCGAAACGACAATAATACTAAAATATTATTAACAAAACAATGTTAAAAGATCATATATGATATCATATTAATGTATATGATTCTTGTACAATTTAATAACAATTATTTCACCATTATAGAGGAGGATAACCTACCCTCGACCAAGGAAAAAAACAAGGTAAGGGTTAATTTCACAATCTCTTTACTATCTGAGGTTGTTTTTACGTAAGTATCTATTGGGACATATTTATTATCCACGTCTATGTTTCATGAAAGAGTTTTTCAAAGGGATTATTTTATGGGACTTTTTTACTAAAACATCATTTTAAATGTTTTAAATATTTATTCCTCTAAATCATTCTCATTAATGTCCATGTTTTCAAAATGGTTTTAAGGATTTATTTATATGGACATTAATATTTTGAAATGATAATTCTTTTAAAAAGTTTTAAATTGGTATGGGACACTTTGATTCAAAACTGTATCTTAAATGACTCCCTTTATAAATTATGTAACTTTTAAATGATTTCATGAAAAAGGGATATTTTTCTCAAAGATTTTTACTGATCATTTTCAACTATGCCAACATCCTTTATGGGATATTATTATTGATCTAGGTTGATGTATTATGATACAAATCTTCCATATTGTATTAAAGGTTTTATTATATATTTGACTATGGATGTGTTATTTTTATACAATTCATGGTTTATGGGTAAAGTATTGACATTTCTTATGTTAGTTTTAATATAAATGTTTATGTTATGTTTTAACATTTTCATATGAGGAATGTATTGGACTTAAGAAGTGATGGGTGGAGCCCGTTATAGCTCCTCGATACATCAGTAGGTCTCATGAGACAAACTAGTGTCTTGACACAAGGCCTTGATAAAATCTTATTTGTAGTCTTGGCACAAGGCCTTAACTATGTGGTTATGAAAGTCTGGAATTATGAATTCCATCATTATGGAAGTGTCTATTGATATTGCATGTGATTATTCGACTAGTATAATATCCATGTGAGTAAGTAAATGGCATTATTTTGATTTTATCTTTGCCATATTATTCTGAAATTAAAGTTTAAAAGGATTTTGTTTTAATCTTATACATTTCCTTAAATGTTTATGCTTATTTATGAAAGCTTATGCTATATTGGTATCTTTATTGAGCATCTGAGATCACCTATTTATATGTTTTATTTTTCCCAGGATGCGAAGAAGTATATTGAGACTGACCTGCATGGATAGTCTATGGGATCTCAGTGTTGTCTATGGAAACAATGTTGTTGTATTTTTCCATTTTATGATGTAATGTAAACCTTATGAATGTATCTAGTACATACAAGGGTACTAAACTAATTGGTCTTTCAAGACTTAATCTTTTGTGATCATGTTAATGTTACGTAATAATGCACCAACTTTAGGTAACTGTGGTCGGGGCGTTACAATGAACATACCAAAATAAATTTGAATGTATTGAAAATATATAAAGACTAATAGAAGTTTTATCTGAAGTCATAACAGTTTGTATTTGTTGTTGTCTATACAATATTTCTTTATCTTTAAAGTATTCCTGTAAAAAATAGATAAATATATAAACTCTAAAATGTTAAAACAAATTTAATAACAAAATGAAATAAAGTACATAATATACACATACCTCTAATTTCAAACGAAAAAATAGTTGGTACTTTATCCAAATTTACTAACCTCATCTACAAGAAATGGTATTCTTGTTAATTTATCTATAATATCTTGTAAAGTGACCATATTATTCTCTATCTCTATCTTTTGGTGATGAATGGTATCACAAAAATAATATATCCTTCCATATGCAACAATATGATGTGGGGATCATCAAAATATAACTCACAATAAATGGGAAGTTGTACATGAGGGGGTGTGGGAGTAGGATATGTAGGAGAGGGGTCTATAGTAAGAGGTGTAGAAGTAGGATAAGTGGGATAAGTGGGATATATATGCGGAGGATGAGGAGTGAGATGAATAGCCTGAAATTGTCTTTGCGTGTCTGCAAGCATCGACTATACCGAAGCTCTGATCCTTTCCTCCATTGTCTCATGAATATTCTAAACTATGGTTCCAAATATTCTATTTTTTTATAAACATCCTCCATTGAAGAAGCTTCAGAATGTGGAAACACCTTTTTTAATGATACACCTTACGAGTATCCTTATACATGACCCAAGTGTTCTGGTTTTCCCAATGTTAATCTAAAATATCCTTCCTACCCTCGGCTATGAAGACCCCCTATGTGTTCTAATACTGAAGAGATTATTGTATAGAATATTTGAAAAAAACTATAGTGAATCACAATATATAAATAATTTATTTAAATTAAATAAATTAATTAATTAAACACCGTACAATACTCTCATCTATAACCCTCGACTCTTCCATAAAATATTTTCATTTTTGCTTATACGATCTCTCTTCCATTTTTCTGGTCTAGCTGGGGAGGAGGAGGATCAACCTCTATGGAGTCTGAAGAATCATCTCTTCAGCTATCATTTATTCTTCCAATAACATATACCATATGCTAGATAAAGCATGAGGATATATGTTTCTATATTAGATCTTCTGATGTGATCTCATCGTTTGCTGTTAATTAAGAATAAAAAATCATTAATATATAAAAACTTCTAAAAAGTAACATTATACTTATTAAAAATGTTTCTTGTTATCTACTTTAAACAAATTTCTTCCATGTATCTTCATATATAAATGGACATATATCACATGGATTTTGATGTTGTCTATACCCAAAAATGAAATCTAATGCGATGGTAGATTTAAAATCCCTTCATCTCCTAACAGTCAATGCTAAATATTTCCTCCTAACTCCTTTAGTATCAAGTATAACATATGTCATCTGATAAGAAGGGGGGAACCATAAATTAGTATAAAAAATTATTGATAAGTAAAATAATAACAAACAACCTTACCAAAATTGTATCTCATAATTGAGATATTTTCATTTTGTCAGCACTTCTCTAATCAGCAATCAAAATACTAACTTTCCTTTTAGCCTACACTACAATAAAAGTCTTGAATTGTTTTGAATTTGGACCTATTGGAATAACATTATCATAAAAGTCAATCGGTATCCTCTAGTCCTGGCTATAAGCAACTGATAATTTTGGTAAATGTGAGATGTCACATTTACCAACTGTCAAACTCTTTTTTTCATAGAAGTATATGCCTCTTGTATAGAAGAATAGAGAGACTCGTCAAAAAGAGTATGTATACATTCCTCCTCATAGGTATGTGTACGACCCTCCCTAGAATTATGTGGTGGATCATATGTTTGATATGTTATTATCCTGCAAATCAAAATAAAAAAAATATAAAAATATAAAAATCCAACTATTATATACAAATGAAAATAATAAAAGAAAAATTATCAAACAAAAAGCAAAGTAAACTGAACACATTTTTAATCATATTTTTTATTGTTAACTAAAATGCTAACATTAATGAGAGATGAAATGACATAAACAAATGAAAACAAATCCAGAAATATTGTGTAAATATTAAATATCCTCCAACATATTAAACCATTTTTTATGCTGAAAATAATATTATTTTAATATATGAAAAATGATCCGAAAAAAAATAAACTAAATTGGAAACATTTTTATTCATATTTTTTAGGTTGGTTAACTAAAATGTTAACAATATTAATGGGATATGAAAAGTCATAAAAGAATGAAAATAAATCCAAAAAATGGTATGTGAATAGTAAAAATGCTCCAGCGTATTAAATTATTTTTTACACGAAAAGAATATTCTTTGAATATACGCTTTTATATAATTATTTTTATTTAACATGTTAGATTTAAAATAATTATTTTTCCACAAAATCAACAAATAGATAAGTTTTGTAAGGGTAAACATGGTAAACTAAATAAAACTAAACTAATATAAACAAACAATTTAACTTATCAGTTATAATATGTGTTTTAATAAAGAAAATAAAACTAATATATATAAAATTTTAGGAAATTTAAAAAAGTAAACCAGAAATAAACATATGTTACCTACAATATTAAGAATGTACTAAAGGGTTATTTTTTCAAATTCCTTCATCATGATCATTTCGTATGGCGCAAACCATGTCTACAACGTGGTCATCAATATTATTTTTTAATCTTTCTATGGAAGCAGATATCTCATATAAATTAGCATCTTCATCAACTTTATCATAACCAACATACTGTTTTTTTCCTTTTAAAATAATAGACTACTGCATATCATATTGATCAAGAAAATAAAAAAAACTTGCATGTCTTTCCATGACAAAAAGATCATTTGAGTATTCCAATCTATTCAAATCAACTAGTGTCATTCCAAATTCATCATGTCTGACACTGTTGTTACCGATAACTCATTTGCAGTTAAATACTCGAACTTGAAATTTAATGTAATAAATCTCCCATATTTCTTCAATGACTCCATAATATACACTTGATGAAGAGATTGAGTTTTTGTCTTTAGCACTCGAAAAATGCAATGCTTCTGCGAACACCAATACACTACTATTTTGAACTGTAATTCTATTATCCTGGTCTTTCATATGAAATGTATATCCATTAATGTCATATTCGGACCATGTTATCAAAATTAATCTTGGACTAGCCACTAACCATATCAATGTTTATAATGCATCTAATCTACTAAGAACGGTCTCTTCAAACCATGGAAAAATAGTTTTGTTATACTCATTCAAAATCCACATATCTTTCTTATTTGTATATAATTCTTTTTAACACATTAACATGAAATGTTTTATATGGATGAGAATCATCTATGTTATTCAAGATGTATAAATATACCTTCTTTATTTGTTCACCTATCAATGATTTTACTTTCAATCCGCATATCCCTTCTCCCCTATAATTGAATCGTTCATGGTGAGATGTAGGTAATTCAATGTGCTCCACTGCAAACAAGTAGCTTTCAAAAAACTCTACATCCACCCCAGAAATATACTTCTCAATAATGGAGACTCCAGGTTGATATGAATTCTTAACATACTCTTTTAATATATTCATATACCTTTCAAAAGGATACATCCAATGTATATATAGGTCCGCAAAGATTTATTTCTCGAACCAAATGAATCATTAAATTCATCATAATATCACAAAAATGATGGAGTAAAATACATTTCCAACTGAAAAAAGTATAGAAACCGCTTCGTTATCCAAAATATTCAAAACATTCATATCAATAACCTTTTTACAAATTGAATTAAAAAAATAACACACCTACATGACAATCATTCTAACACAGATGGACAATATTTCACACAATGAAACTATTAGAAGTTGCTGCGTCATGATGTGACAATCATGAGATTTCATACATGTCAACTTTAAATTCTTTAATGTCATGAATTTTTTTACATTTGAAGAATAGTCCTGCGAAACATTGATATCATGAAGACACTGATAAAATCTAATTTTCTCTTTCTTGGGTAATGTATGAAAACTGGGGGCAGGAATGTCCTCCTTCCATCGGGAGTGGGAGTTAACTCAAAGCGTATTCCCATTGAGAATAAGTCCAATATTTTAGCCAACCCATCTTTATTCATTCCTTTAAAACCTAAAAATGTTCCAATTAAGCTATCAAAGATGTTCTTCTCCACATGCATAACATCAACGTTATGTTTGACTTCATGATATCTCAAATATGGTTGCACAAAAATATTGAATGTTTCTTCCAAATATTTCTATCATTACCAGATTTTTGCATCTTTCTTAATGTCATGTGAAAGTTTTTCACTCTCTCAAAATAGTGATTGGTGGACAAAGGTTTTAGAGAAATATCAAATTCATGTATGTCATTGAATGTCTTTTTAAATCTTCAATAAGAGTGATACATAGAAAAAAACCTTTGATGATCCATGTATACTGTTTTTCTTTCATGTTGCAGTTGATAATACGAAGTATGTTGTTCACAAATTAGACTAGCTTTATGCTTCTTAACATAGTATCCAGACAAATTTCCATATGCTGAGAAGTCATTTATAGTGAACATAATCATTGCATGCAGTTGAAAATATTTCATTTTATAAGAATCATACACTATAATACCTTCCTCCCATTAAAGTTTGAAATCATCAATTAATGGTGGAAAGAAAACATCAATATCATTTTCAGGCAGTTTTGGTCCAGAGATCATTAAACTCAACATAAAATATTTTCTCTTGATATAAAATTCATATGGTAAGTTTTAAATTACCAATAAAACGGGTCATGAACTATGTGTGTTTATGAGGCTTCAATATGGATTCATTTCATCTATGCACAATCCAAGTCTGATATTTCTAAATTCATTTTCGAATGTAGGAAATTTTTGATCGATTTTCTTCTATTGTGGACAATAAGTTGGATGTCGTA
This sequence comes from Viscum album, assembly GCA_963277665.1. Lineage (NCBI taxonomy): Eukaryota > Viridiplantae > Streptophyta > Magnoliopsida > Santalales > Viscaceae > Viscum > Viscum album. The sequence continues at coordinate 372,327,605 of OY728146.1, forward strand.
ATTTTCCATCACATATTCGCTCATCCGTATGTCATCTTAACATTTTTTTCATCATCTAAATTTGCAAAAAAAAACGTTTCAAATGAGAAATTGTATGATGATACCAAAATGTCTTGGCAGGGGTCTCGGTAACTGCTAAATCAGCCTGTGATTTTTCTTTCAACTTATATCATGACGTCCCGCATTTAGGAAACTCTGACAAAAATTTGTATATAGCACACTGTCATTTGGTCAGGCATGTATTTTCTTATACCCCAATCTCATCAGGCATAATATTTTCTTCACTTTATAATGTCTGTCTGAATGGACCGAAGGCCTTATATTTTTATTCATTTTTGATAATCCTCATCTTATGGGTTGAAGGGGAACCCTTACATGGCATGTAGGCTTCGTGACATTATATGACCCGAAGGTCTTAAATGAATTCATCCCAAACTATGACTGCATAAAACTGCCACTCCCCATCAAATTTTCACCTTCATGTTAATCAATCTTAACATCATCGATAAAACCATAAATTCTGTACATCCCAGATACAATGGTTTTTCAACATCACTATATAGATTCTCAATTGTTGGTTCTTTCACAATTGTCTCTACTTCAATATCATGAATCATTTCTTCAATTTGATTAGACTTATCATCTTACAAAGCATTATCGTCCATAGATCTAAAATTGTCTCATGTTTCACCATGCCAAATCCAATGGTTGTAAATCATATTAAAACCATGAAAAATTAAATAATCTTTGATCTCTCTGATTTTTTCTAAAAACTCGAATGCCTTATATTTTTTATTGATTTTTGGATAATCCCTTTTTTAATTGGGTTAAAGGGAAACCCTCACATGACCCGTAGGCCCAGAAGCACATGACCTGAATACATGACCATAAAGGCCCCAAAGACCTAAAACAACATAACATCCCATCCACAGTGAAATTGATGCATTTTAAATAGCCAATTCCCAACCATGCATAGTTCCACAGCTAGCAATTACTTTTATATATATGCAAGATGTTTGGTACCGATTGCAGATTTCATATCCTCTCATTCATCCAATCTAAATCCTCTGTGAAGATGGAAGTTGCTGCTCTGAAACCCCCATGGATCTACATTGTGGAAATAAGCCTGATTTATTTATTTTCTTTCCAAGACTTCAAGAACGTTGCTCTCTCTCTAGCGTCATTGTGGATGTCGCACCCCAATGCCGACCTCAAGCTGAGTCGTCGCCGCATGAGGTCCCCTCTTCCGTCGTGGACAACTTAGTGTCATCGTCACACAAATGCCTGTTGCCACACTATTATCGTCATCAAGACCCTCCGCTGACCACAACATGTTGTCGAGGCCTCCAACCGACTTTGGAAGACGAACGCAAGACTGGCGCCTCAATCATCAATTCCTCTATTGAAGACACCAAGCCTGTTCGACTCAACTGCGACGTCTACCGCACCGTCAACGCCTCTTGATGTTGGACAATCACCGAGAAGCCGCTGAGAGCCCCTCTCGAAAATAATTGCGACTGGGACTCAAACTCAGGCTTTGGATGCAGGATTAAAGGGTTGGTTTTACCAATATGATATAACCCCAATTGCGATCTCTATGATTTTCAACTTCTTCATATTTAAACATTTCAGACATGGATTTAAAAACATGTCGTTTTTTAGAACATTTCATTTAGAAAATTCTAAAAAAAATATCGACACCTTCCTCATATTCATCACTTATTCGAAGTGTAGTAATCCGGTACCTTATATGTATTAGAATGTTGTCATGATAGTGGAATAAGCTATCATCATCTCCCCCTTTTTACCTTCTTTTATACTAGTAGCAAGAACACCATCTGAGATGTGTCAATTTTACACATTCAAGGACGATGGACTTTCGATTTCTTTTATCATTCTAAATTATGGTCATGAAACCATTCTTGTTATGGTTGAACCAGATTATTATATATAATATAACCTATTTAAGATTCTGTAATCCCTTTGTTCAAATGGTATTAGTTTATAAAGAAAAATGAGTTCAATGTAATCAAAACCCACATATTAACCGAAACAATTATCATTAAAGTTCTAAATGATAATTCATCCTCTTTCCATGTAACCAAGTTATATAAATGAACAATAACACCTATTTATGTTCATAAATAATATATAATTTCAATTCTGGAGATTTACATCCATTTCACTTCATTACTCAAAAACAAGTGAACCGAATATGAAAATAAGAGAAACAAACACTCTGGCATGACAAAATTCAATACAATAACTAATCAATAAAGACATAAATGAACTAACCAGAATTATGATAAACTAAATACATGTATAATAGGTTCTGAAATAAGTTATTAATATGTATAATTTCATATTCCAGGAGGTTAAGTATAAGAGCGTAACACGTTTGGAGTTAAGATAAGGGTTTTTTCACCCGAACTTCCATTTTCATTCGGGATACTTTCATTGTCTAATTACCTCGATGTAATTCTTATGTATTGTTATGTACTCATCATATGTTCTTTGTGAGTATCATATATATGTTTACAAACCAGAATCATTCCTTATTTTATGGATAGTTACACATTTTTAAAAGAACTTTCAAAACTGTTTCCAAAATACAAGCCAATTTAAGGAAATTTCTCAAATTCTTATCTATTTTCAAGGGAACTCTATAAACTGTTTTTGGGAACCATTATCCTTATAAAATAAATCATTTTATTATGAAAATACTATCTTAATTCACTTCTGGTTTTATACAAAGATTTTTTCAAAAGAACTCTTCTTTTCAAAATAAAATAGTATTTATCTCAAGAATTGGTTAATGATTTTATAAGAGTGTTTTCATCTAATTCAACACTCTTTTTTATTCCATTGTATTATTGGGTTTAATCATTTATAAAGTCATCTACCATATTTGATTTAATGGTTTATGACTAACTTTATTGTGGATGATCTATCTTAAAACCATTCACCATATTATTCCGAATGGTTAGTGTTTTATGTTTAATTATTGGAAAAATATAGTTACATTTTATATGATAGTTTCAATATGAATGTATTTGTTATTTATGTTTATCCCCGCTCATATGAGGAATGCATTGGACTTATTATGTGATGGGTGGGGTCCGCTATAGCCCCTCGATGCATCGGTAGGTCTCATGAGACAAATAGACGTGGAATTGGCCGAGGCCTTTCCCAATGTGATATGGATTTTGGCCGAGGTCTTAATCATTAGACGTCTTGACCGAGGCTTTGAAAAAATGTTTTAGAATGTCCGGCATTATGCATTCCATCATTATGAGTTCATCTATTGATATTTCATGTGGTTATTCGATTAGTAGAATACCTATAATTATGTTTTGTTATGACATTATTTACTCAGCTCATTTTCCTACCATAATGTGTTCAAGTTTCACTACCACAAAACTGGACATTCTCGGCACCACCCTTTATCAGCGCTAACGAAAAAGCGTTGATAAAGGTACCTCATTTAACAGTGCATTTTTTAGCACTGTTAAAGGGTATCCCTTTATCAGCGCTTTTGTAGTAGCACTGATAAAGGGGTTCTTTATCAGCGTTTTTTTTTAAAGCCCTGATAAAGGATCTGCTTCCAAAAAAAATTCTTAAAAAAATATATTAATATTTAAATATATAGATATAGTTATATTGATATAAATATAATATATATATTTTAAATATAATTTTAAATATATTTTAGATAAGTGTAAATATACAGTTACACTTAATATATAAGATATTTAGTGAAAATGGCTTATAAAAAAATTAAAAAAATATTTTTAATTAATAATTTGCTAATTATTATGGAGTAATAGTCATTTAATAACAATTTGAAGACTAAAGAAATAAAAAAAAAGATCCAAAACAAGTTGAAAACGCAACTCAAACTTCAAACGGCAATAACTTTTGATCCGGGTGTTCGTTTGAGCTCTACCACATATCAAATCGAAACCTGTGACGAGCTCTACGTCGCTGTGACCTGGGGGGACTTGGGTCAAGGTTTTTTCGAGGCCAAAAGAGGCCCAGAATGCCTCCCAAACTAAGTTTTTAGTCGTGGTACCCCGATTTTTTAACATTTTGTGGATTTTCAGCCTCGTTTAAGGGGGTATTATTGGCTTTTTTTTGTGGGGACTGAATTTATTTCAAGGTATTACATTCATATTGATATTATGTCTTTGAAATTTCATCTTTTTTTATAATTCACTGCTATTTATAATCAAATATATAACAATATCTACATATTTTTTATATATGCACACATAAAAATTTAATTATAAATATAAATAATAAAATATATTTACATATAAAATATATTAACTTTATCTAAATAATAACTAATATCCATTTTATTTAAAATACCAATATATCAATATTTATATACCTATATATTAATCTAACTATATATGTACCTATATAATGTGTGTGTGTGTCTATTTGTGTGTGTCTATATATTAACAAACTGATATTATATATATATTCTAACATATGTATATGCATATATATTTATATATATATATATATGTATAATTATACTTATAGAAACACACACACATATATATGTATGTGTGTGTGTTGTATATATTTATTTATTTATACACACACAAAACAAAACATATTTTATAATTGTATTGAAAACTAATCTTATAAATATATATTAATATACGAATAAATATACGTATAAAAAATATAACTAAATATATATAAATAAATAGATATAACTTAATATTAATATACGAATAATATATACATATATAAATATAACTAACTATATATATATATATTAATATACAGATAAATATATAAATATAACTATATATGTATATATATATATTAATACAACTATATAAATTTATATTAATACATGAATAAATATAACTATATATATAAATAGATATATCACTATTTGAAGAACAAATCAAATTAGAGGAGTGGTAAAGGCTTAGCGCGCATGGGGAAGGTCTTGAGTTCAAAACCTGGTAGAGGCAGGCAGGGGTGCGCGCGTGGCTGAATTTGGGGAGGGGGGGAATATAGCGCTGTTAAAGGGGTGCTAAAAAGCGCTGATAAAACGCGGGGCATCGTGACTGGGGCTTGTGGGGGAGTGGGTGGGGCGGGTGGTGCTGATAAATGGGGGGCAAGCGCTGTTAAAAGCCCCCTCCGATTTATAGATTTTTTTAATTTTTAATTTTATTTTTTAAAAAAAAATTTTATTTTTTTTAAATTTTTTTAAATTGTTTAACTTTTATCAGCGCTAAAAAAAGCGCTGATAAAAGGGGCTTTTATCAGTGTTTTTTGGAGCGTTGATAAAGGGAACTCCCTTTATCTTCGCCAGCATTAATAGTGATTTTTTAGCGCTGTTAAAAGCCGTATTTGTAGTAGTTTTTATTATTAAAGGCATGTTTTTTCAATCATGCGTCATGTCTTATGTTTATACTATCTTCCGTTGTATTGCTTACTCTTACTGAGCGTTTGAGCTCACCCCCTTCTTATGTATCTTTTTTTTCAGGACATGAAGAAGTTTATTATGAATGACATGCTGAAATGACCTAGGAGTTATGGGTGTTGTCTAAGGAGTTTCCATGTGGTATTTCCCTTCAAGTTGTAATATTGAACTTATGTGTGTATCTTGTTTCCAATATTACTAAACTACTCAGTTCTTCAGGATTCGTATTCCTTGTATGTATGCCAACGAAATCAAACAAGGCACCGGCTCCAGGAAATTGGGGTTGGTTTCTTACAATGACATCCCGAAAAAAGCCTTTCGTACTAGATATGGGCATTATGAATTTGTTGTTATGCCGTTTGGATTAACAAATGCACCTGTTGTATTCATGAATCTTATGAATAGAGTATTTCATGAGTTCTTGGATAAGTTTGTGGTTGTATTTATTGATGACATTCTGGTATTTTCTAAAAATAAAGAGAAGCATGAAAAACATCTAAAGGTTGTTTTACAAACATTAAAAGAAAAGAAACTATATGGAAAATTCAGCAAGTGTGATTTTTTGGTTGCAACAGATTTCTTTTCTTGGGCACATTGTAAATAAGGATAGAATAACAGTTGATCCTTCCAAAACAAAAGTAGTTGATGAATGGACAAAACCCACAAATGTTATAGAGATTCGTAGTTTTCTGGGCTTAGCAAGTTATTACCGACGGTTTGTTAAGAACTTTGCACGGTTATCTAGCTCGATAACTATGTTAACATAGAAAGGGGTTAAATTTGTTTGGACAGAGGAATGTGATGTTTGTTTTCAGGAACTGAATAAAATATTGGTGAATGCTCCAGTTTTGGCCTTACCTTCCCAAAATGGTGAGTTTGTCATCTACAGTGATGCTTCTTTGAAGGGACTTGGTTGTGTTTTGATGCAAAATGGTCAGGTAATTGTCTATGCTTCGAGACAACTTAAGCCTCATGAGCTAAATTATCCCACACATGATTTGGAATTGGAAGGTGTGGTTTTTGCTTTGAAAATTTGGAGGCATCATCTATACGGAACCAAATGCCAAATATATAATGACCATAAAAGTCTAAAGTATATATTCACTCGGAAGGAATTAGACATAAGGCATAGAAGATGGCTAGAACTGATAAAGGATTATGATTGCATGATCAATTACCATCCTGGAAAAGCAAACAAAGTATTGGATGCCTTAAGTCAGAAACATCATGCATCATTAATCATGCTACGTTTGGAACATGATCCCTTGATTTTTGATTTGATGAATTTTGGATTAGAAGTTGTTGGTGCAGGGAATACCTCTGTTTTGTTTCAGGCTTCAGTGCAGTCTTCGTTGTCAGACAGAATTAAGAAGGCGCAAAAGGAAGATCGTGAACTACAGAAAAAGGTAGAATTGGTTAAAATTGGTAAGTTTCCAGAATTTAATCTTGATAATGATTGTGTTTTAAGATTTGGAAAAAGGTTGTGTGTGCCTAGTGATTCTCAGTTGAAGAAAAGATTTGTTGTGCGAAGCTCATAGTTCTCCATTTTCTGTTCATCCTAACAGTACTAAGATGTACAGAGACCTTCGGGAGTATTATTGGTGGGATGAAATGAAAAGAGATATTGCTGATTTTACCATGAAATGTTTGACGTGTCAACAGGTTAAAGCAGAGCGGCAGTTACCGAAGGGGATGCTTCATCCTTTACCAGTGCCAGAGTGGAAATGGGAGAATGTATCCATGGACTTTTTGGTGGGACTACCAAGGACTTCTCGAGGTAACAATGCGATTTGGGTTATTGTTGATCGGCTAACAAAGTCTGTACATTTTCTTTCTATTCGAGATACAATGACTTTGGATCAACTTTCTCGATTGTACCTCAAGAATATTGTCAGGTTACATGGAGTTCCTCTTTCCATTGTGTCTGACCGAGATCTCAGGTTCACTTCTAACTTTTGGAAGGGACTTCAGAATTCATTGGGCACAAAGTTAAATTTCAGTACAGCTTTTCATCCTCAATCAGATGGGCAGTCAGAACGAATGATTCAAACTTTGGAGGATATGCTTCGAGCTTGTTCAATGGATTATCAGGGAAGTTGGGATCAGCATCTTTCTTTAATTGAGTTTTCTTATAATAACAGTTTTCATTCCAGTATTCAGATGGCGCCTTTTGAGGCCCTGTATGGAAAGCAGTGTCGGACTCTGGCGTTTTGGGATGAAGTTGGTGAAAGAAAGTTGATGGGGCCAGAATTAGTAGAAGAAGTGGCTGAGAAAGTGAGGATGATCCAGCATCACATGAGGACAGCTCAGAGCAGGCAGAAAAGTTATGCAGATAACAGAAGGAAAGATTTCTCTTTCGAGATAGGTGACCATGTTTTCCTTAAAGTCTCTCCTTGGAAAAGTGTGATGCGTTTCGGTAAGAAATGAAAGCTAAGTCCACGGTTCATCGGTCCATTTGAAATCTTGGAGAAAGTTGGAACAGTTGCATAATGCGTAGCTTTGACTCCGAGTTTGTTTCAGACACACAATGTTTTTCATGTTTCGATGTTGAGAAAGTATGTGCCAGATTCATCACATGTCTTGAGCCCAGAAGCAGTTCAGATGGAAGAGAACCTTTCTTATGAAGAGAAACCAGTTCAGATTCTTGATCGAAGGGAACAGGTATTGCGGAATAAGGTAATCCACCAGGTAAAGGTTTTGTGGAGAAACCACATGGTTGAAGAAGCAATATGGGAGTCTGAAAATGTTGAGGGAAAAGTACCCTCAGTTGTTTTATAAGTAAATAAAATTGCGAGGATGCAATTTCAAGAAGGTGGGGATAATGTAACACCCCAAGTTTTTCTAAAAATAAATAGAAATGCATGGAACTTTGTTTTAAGTAGATATTTTTAATTATCCTTTAAAACATAAATTTTCTACTTCTATGTTCTGAATTTCAAGAAACTGTCATCTACAATTGTGTTCTATATGTTATTTTGAGTCTATTGGAACCAACTTGTTTTTTTGGTGAATAGTAACATACCCTTATGAATAGTAATATGAATAGTGATATGACCCTAATGAATGGTAAAATTTATTATTATTATTTTTTATTAAGGATTTAAGATAATAGCATCTAGGTTAATTTTTCATTGTGATTTAGAAGTAGTTACAGAATTAGAATTGTTAATTTTTGAATTAAGTATGATTTTATTTAAAAATTAAATTAATAATATTTAGAAAATTATTTTCAAAAAATGGACTTCATTTTTGAAATCTACACGTCGATAAATGGTTAGGGTGAATTTTGAGAATTTTTGTGAAACAGTTGATTTTTCGGTGAACAGTAAAAAATACAGTTTTTAGTTTCGGTGTGTTAATAACATCATTAATGATATAATAATGATTTCATAAATATGGTCGACTTGTGTATAGTTAAATAAGATGTGAGGTGTCCCAAGTGGCTTATACCATGAGAAAATATCGTGGGCAAACCCATGGTTTTGCAAATACCACCCATGAGGTGTCCCTTGGAAATTATTAAAATAATCTCTCACTTTTCCTATAAATATCAACTCTTCCCTTCATTGAATTCATTCCCAATTTTCCCTCAAAGAATTTATGGCCTCCTTACCTTCATCGTAGTCCTCCCAAAATTCCCTCAAGCCCCCAAGGTCTCAACCTTCAAGTTCTAAGGGTTACTCTACAAGGTAAGAAAATTCTCAATTTCTTTCTTTTTCCTTTCAAGTTCTCTTTTATGTGGTATAATTTTCAAGTTTCCATACCATGTTATTATTTCCTTCTTATTTATGATCTATTCTGAATTATGAATCATTTCTGGATGGGTGACCCTTGTCCCCTCTTTTCTTAATGTTTTCTAAAACCCTGTCGCATAGTCGTTGGGCTGCCAAATTTTTGTAAGAGATTTCTTACTTATTCTTTTATTTTGAGTTCCTTTATCATTCTTTCTTCATCTCTTATTACCCAAGTGTCATGAAATATACAGAATCATGTATATTCAGGATTATCTCATGTTCATAGAAAATTACTCATCGTTATTCTTCTCCTCTCCCACTTATTTAAAGAATAAAAACATTGTCCGTTTGTGTCGAATTATCGACATCGTGGACGATGTGATTTCAATTTCCATTAATTCTTTCAAGTCTAGTCATGAAACCATTTATATGTTTGAACCAGGTTATAATATATGTTTTATGACTCACCCATGGTTCTGGAATTCTTTTTTACTCATCGTTCTAATTTATAAGACAAAACGGGGTTGTTATTATCAAATAACCACTAAAATGATCTAAACGAACATCATTAATGTTCTAACTTATGAATCATCCTCATGAAAGAATTAAAAATTATGAATGGAATAATTTATGTTACTGGATATATGTAAATACTACTCAATTCCAATTCTGGAGTTTCACTTCCAATCGACAAGAATGTCCATCATGAACCAATCATGAAAATCATGTTAAGAACTCACCCAAAAACAGTGCAAGCAGCAAAATACTAACAATTGAAGGTTGAAATGATGGTATGAAATGATAATATAAGATGTTATAAACATGAAAATGTTTCTTTAAAACAATAATAACACTCTTTTAACCATTATACAGGAAGTTTAAACAAGTTTGAAGTAAGACAAACCCGAGGTAAGGGAATTCTTAACCCGATTTTCACTCTTTGGGTTAACCTTCTACTTCATTATTTATGTGCAATTTAAATTGTTTGTATGATGGGTTCGGTTTATATTATGATTTATTATGTGTATTTACAGTATATATACATACTTCATCCACTCTATTAAGTCTCTCTTCAATTTTATGATATTTATAAGGGGCTTTTCTTTAAAAATCCTCTTTTTAAATTCGGTTTTACGAAATTTCAAAGTAATATTTTTATGGAAATATTCATGTTGTATGATTATATTTTGGTTCTTGGGAATTATTTATGATGAAGGGTGGGACCTATATTTCCCTCCAATGCATTGGATATGAGTAAGTTGGAGGTCGTTCGTATGGTTACTCTAAGTGTAACTGCGATGGTTACACAAAGTAAGGTAGTCGTGAGGGTTACAAATTATAAGGTAGCCAAGATGGTTACAAGATTATGTAAGTAATGCCCCAAGATACCTCTATGATTATATTTATGTTCTCATGTATTTATAGATCTTGTGTATATCTTATATTACACTAATTAAGTATATATGAGTGACAAGCATGTCTTTTGAAAATTATTTTCGTACGTTATGAGTATTCATGGACTAATGCGTTTTTTTTTTCTTTATCTCTTACTGAGATTTTCTGCTCATCCCAAGTTTTTAAATGATTTTCACAGGTTAATGGATTTGTAAGACAAGGAAGGAAGCTATTTTAAATGTTGAAGAATTGTCAAGGAGTCTTTTTTTAAGATTTAATGGTTTATATTTTAAAAAAATGGAAACTGTTTTTATGGTATCCAATCTATAATATTGTGTAATGTTATGAATGTTTTTTCCTAATTCTCTAAAGTTCTAAACTTGAAAAGATCATCAATGTAAAAGGAATTGTTTTCTTGACTAAATTCAAGATTATGTATGTAATAAGTTTGGGTCCTTATAATAATAAACATCAACTTTAGATTGAAATCGAAATCGGGACGAGCGACATTGAGCGAGAGCGGCGGTTGACTGATTGATGATCGTGGACGGTGGGGATGGATACCAAGTAGAAGATATTCAAATACAAGGATTGAAGAAAGAAGAAATTTGATGCCACGGATCAAAGAACAAATAGATTCGAAGGAACGGGTCGAAGATTTTTAGGGTTAAGGTTTTCCGCATGAGAGAAAAACAAGAGCTCTCGCCTGAAAGAAATAAACTAAAATGAATCCCCTCGGTCCTAATTAAAATTACAAAGCTTTTTCACATCGGTTATTCAATAACTGATGGATAAAATTATATATTTAACGTCATTTATTCCACAACCAATGTGAAAAATAAGCTTTTTTATGTCGATTGATAAATAACTGACATAGAAAATAAATTATTTCATGTCGGTTATTGAATAATCAGCATGAAAAGGTTTTAATTTCTGCATTGGTTATAGATAACTGGTGTGAAAAATATGTCGGAAAAAAATATATTTTTTTCTAGTGAAAGTCTCGCCAAGCACAGTCGCCTCGATGAGAGAATGCGGCTACAACCCCCCAACAAGGCCAGGCTCCCTGGGTGCCTTTTGGAGAAAGAAGAAATATGACATATTCCTAAGGATACGCAGGTCCTGGGATATTTCATATGTGCCCTGGAAAAGGGAATTCTAAGAGTGCAAGAGAACCCAGGAGGTCGGACTCACTGGTCGCGCCAATCACTGCCTGTATCGCAGGATCCTCAAACGCACCAATAAAAATGTTTTGTATTCAAATATTAGATCTAGGACTAAGTGGTTTGTAGATCAGTCATGTTGGGAAATGTTCCAGCACAGGTGACACATGTCTCCACTAACCCCAATAGCGACGAAGACTCCGATGAGTGGCAGCGGGTTCCCAATCGTGGGACATAGAAGTATGATGATTGTTTGGCTTGCAAGGCGGTAACTCGTGCCCATGATATTATTCATGCCCGCTTGAAAAATTCAGAACCTCTTGTGGTTGTTGTGCCTCCTCCAACCTTTCCTCCACATCTGTGTCAGAGCCCTCCAAGTCTCAGAAGAACATGTGTCAACAGCGTGAGGGAAATCAGAGTCATCTGCCGGTGTCGAAGTCATCTAAAACTTTTGGAAACTTCGTACCTCCCTGATTGAGAGATGCGCCCAGAATCCACACAACCCAGAACTAATCCACTTATGAATAGAAAAAGTATGCCTTCGTGAAGGTCGTTAAGCTATTGGACTACTTCACAATGCATGACAATAAGAAACACCATGTGAACCCCTCAGACACCTTCGACCGACGTCATTGAAGGAGAGGTAGAGGACATGCGAGCCGTCAGAATGCTCAAGATAGCGCTTCAAACCAGGCTGTTCATGCTACTGAAACTGGGCTACAAGCCTCGTGCAGAGCTCAACAAACACAGCCCTCTCAGTCCACATCGTCAGGTACGCCTCTGTAGTCAATTGTATTAGTTGATTGTGCTGCTCAGTCGTGACCGCACCATGATCAGTCATATCCAACTAGGGCTCGACCTTAGCCGAACAACACTCAACCGACAGTTATTTCAAGCAGGCCAACTAGACAACAGTAGAACATCTCTCGTATTATCCAGGCCCCAAAGGTTCACCCAACAGCATCTGCTATGCCCCTGCAAAAGAATGACCCACCACGGACAAAGATATGCCCCTGACATGGAAGTATGATGTGCTAAAACACATCACTTTCATACCCGCAAAGCTCTCGATCCTCGAGGATCTATATTTTTCAAAGGAAATGTAAGAGGCCCCCACCAAAGACTTGAAAGTCCCCCTTTGGTTTGAATCCTAGGTAGTTGTTCCCGAGGCCTACTACGCAGAAGAGGCTGAGCAAGAGGGATGTCGAGATATCATCTCATTTTCTGGAAAAGACAAAGGTATCATCATTCAGGGGCACATACGCCCATTGTACATCACAGACCAGTTCAATGTCATGGAAATCCATCGATGCCTAGTGGATACTAGCTTTGAGAACAACCACATCTCAAAACGGATGCTCCATAAGATAGGACTTACATAAATATACTTGTCTCCCTCCAACCTAACAATTCAGGGATATAATAAAAATGATCAGAAGTCGTGTGGAAAATTTTGGCTAAAGACTTAGTTTGTTGTTCTGATATCAAGCACCGAATTTATGGTAGTCTCATAGGATACTGCTTACAACAAGTTGCAGGGGAGACTCTTTCTTTATTTGCATGTAGCGGTCTCATCTTTTCACCACCAGTGCTTCAAATTCTCTTTTGATGGTTGAGTAGGGGTACTCTATGGTGATGTGTCCCCCTTCAACTCCTGTGAGGCCTGCTACCTGGATTTTGGCTACTACAAAAGAGAGGGAAAGCAGGTTCAGACTGATGGGGTTGAGCGCATCAATGCCCCCAACGATCTAACGACCACTACAGTTAGTCTGTGGGAAGACTTGAAAGACGATTTTATTATCCTAATTCATTGGATAGATCCCACGATTCCAGACCTGGGGGGGGGTTGCTTCGTTGTTTCCAAGAAAAAGGAGTGCTCATATATTACATTGTAATCCTACACCAGGCAAGCCCGACTAGTACCAAAAGACCCTACTCCTGTGAAGTATCGAGAATTTATACCCATGTCCAATGATCCACGACATTGTCGCATGTTCCACAAAGCAGGACTGACTCGACAAAGGTCGAACCGTCTTCATTTCTTTGATATCAAGAGTGGACCTTGCGGCTAGAAACCGAACGGAATTGGCTCAACAGAGTTTTTCACCACAATATTAGAAAAATGGGAGCCCCTCAGTAAAGATTCTATATCTGTCGGAGCATACAAAAGATATCCCCCTAAGTTGACTGGCCTCGAAGAGTCACCTCCTTCCTCTGGTCCTCTTGTCTCAGACGACGAAGAGGATTTGGAAGACGCTCCTCCTGCATTTGAAGAGGGTGTATCCACCATCGTTGATGAGTTAGCCCAAGTGAAACTTGGTACTAAGGAAGATCTGAAGTTGAAATTGATCAGTACAACCATGTTTCCAAAGGAGCAGCGGAAATATGTGGCCTTCTTGAAATAACACTGTGATGTATTCGTCATGAGCTATGATGAAATTCCAAGGTTGGGCCCTCAGGTCGTTATTCACCATCTTAGCCTCCCAGCGGGTCATCTCGGTTTTAAATGGCCTCCCAGAACGATATAACTCTCACACAGTATTATGGTCAAGGCCAAAGTTGACAAGATGATTAAAACCAACATTGTCAGGGAGGTCCAGTGCCCCAGGTGGCTAGCCAAAATTGTCCCAATCGGGAAGAATAATTGGCATATCAGAGTTTGTATCGACCTCCGGGACCTCAACCGTCATCATCTAAATCCTCTGTAATCTTTGTGCTCCTGATATATTGAATTTTGCCTCTCCCCTGGACATAGGGATTTTTTCCGAACCACGTAAATCGTTGTGTCCATTTTTTTGCTTTCTTTCTTTCATTTTTCTCGATTCTGTCGTTGTGTCTCCCGACGATTCCGCAACAACTGGTATCAAAGGGTGCGTTCGGAATTCTCCAACGATGGCTCTAGATGAAGGCAAAGTGAAGATCGATCGCTTCGATGGAACTGATTTCAGTTTCTGGAGGATGCAGATCGAGGATTATCTTTATCATAAAAAGATGCACTTGCCACTTCCAGGTGTGAAGTCGGCGGACATGGATAAGTCGGAGTGGGAGCTACTAGATCGATAGGTTCTTGGTGTTGTGCGCCTGGCGTTGGCCAAAAACATGGCGTTCAACATCAGAGAGGAGAAGACGACGGTGGACCTAATGAAAGCCCTCACAAATATGTACGAGAAGCCTTCAGCGGCAAATAAGGTACATTTGATACGACGATTGTTCAACCTGAAAATGGTTGAAGGGAGACATGTTGCAGATCATATCAACGAATTCAATACCATCATAAGTCAACTATCATCGGTGGACATTGATGTTGGTGATGAGGTATGTGCTCTGATTTTACTATCTTCGTTACCAGAGAGTTGGGAAGCAACTCTAACAGCTGTGAGCAGCACTTCGGGAAATACGAAGATGGCACTGAAAGATATACGGGATCTAATCCTTAATGAGGATGTTCAAAGAAGAGAATCAGGCAGATTCTCTGGTTATGCTTTGAACGTTGAAGGAAGAGGAAGGTACCCACAGCGGGACAATCGCAGAGGACGATCGAAGTCAAGAGGAAAGAGCAGAGACAAGGCAAAGCGGCCCGGTCCTACCTGCTGGACATGCGGGAAGAAAGGACATGTCAAGAAGGAGTGCAGAGAAAACCGGAAGGGACCTGAAACCAGTGGAGCAAACACTGTTGCTGAAGGAACTGATGACGTGCTGCTGCTGAGCGTGGACAGCCCGATGGAGTCTTGGATTTTAGACTCTGGGGCGTCTTTCCATTCTACATCGGAGAAGGGTTTCCTAAACAATTTTGTTTCTGGAAATTTTGGCAAGGTGCATCTTTCTGATGACGAGCCCTTGCAGATTGTGGGAAAAGGAGATGCACGGATCAAGGCCAACAGTGGGAGCTTGCTGGTTCTGGAAAACGTGAGGTACATCCCTGGTTTAAGAAGAAATCTCATTTCTGTGGGACAGCTTGATGATGCAGGGTTGAGTACCACGTTCACTAGTGGTGCATGGAAGATCACCAAAGGAGCTATGGTCATAGCTTGGGGAGCAAAAAATGGCACCATGTACAACATGATAGAAACTTGCATGGACATGGTTGCATCACTGAAAGCTGTCAGAGGTTCTCAACTGTGGCACTATAGACTCGGCCACATGAGTGAAAAGGGGACGAAGGTACTGGCAACAAAAGGGTTGCTACCAAAGCTGAAGTCGATGGAAGTAGGATTATGTGAAGATTTCATCTTTGGAAAGCAGAAGAAGGTGTCCTTTGCAAAAGGAGGCAGAACACCAAAGGTTGGAAAGCTGGACCTGGTGCATACAGATGTTTGGGGGCCTGCACCAGTACCATCCCTTGGAGGGTCACAATATTATGTGACATTCGTCGATGACTCAACAAGGAAGGTATGGGTTTACTTCCTGAAGAATAAATCTGATGTGTTTAAGATGTTTCAGAAGTGGAAAGTCATGGTGGAGAATGAGTCAGGAGCAAAGCTGAAATGTTTGAGGTCTGAAAACGGTGGAGAGTATGGCAGTCAGGAGTTCAGAGAATTTTATTCTGAAAATGGAATTCGGTGGGAGAAGACAATCCCAGGAACACCACAACAGAATGGTGTGGCAGAGAGGATGAATATGACACTAAATAAACGTGTCAGGAGCATGAGGCTGCACTCAGGGTTTCCCAAAACCTTCTGGGCTGATGCAGTGAACATGGAAGCGTATCTGATCAATAGGAGTCCATCTGTGCCAATGGGAGAACGCCTACCTGAGGATCTCTGGTCTAGTAAGGAGGTAAAACTCTCAAATTTAAGAGTCTTTGGCAGTTTAGCTTATGTACACATTGATGATAACTCAAGGGACAAGCTTGATGCTAAGTCCAAGCCATGTTTCTTTATTAGCTATGGTGCGGATGAGTTTGGTTACCGGTTTTGGGATGATCACAAGAAGATGGTCATCAGGAGCCAGAATGTGGTATTCAATGAAGGTGACATGTACAAAGGTCATCATGAAACTGAAGATGAAAATGGGAACATTGAATCAGAGTGCAAAGAGCAAGTGGAGCTTGAAGGTGTGTCTGAGCTTAAGAGATCCGAACCGGTGGAACCTACTACTCCAGTGGAGTTGAGGAGATCATCAAGGGTGAGAAGGCATGTGCAGAGGTATTCACCATCGTTGCACTATCTATTATTGACTGATGGTGGAGAACCATAATGCTTTGAAGAGGCAATGCAGCTGAAGGAGTCAGAAAAGTGGGAGCTGGCAATGAAGGAGGAGATTTCCTCATTGCAGGACAACAACACTTGGGATTTGACATCCCTGCCAGCAGGAAAGAAAGCATTGCAAAACAAGTGGGTCTACCGGGTGAAGGAAGAGCATGATGGCAAGAGGAGGTTCAAGGCAAGGCTGGTGGTGAAAGGCTTCCAACAGAAGGAGGGAGTGTATTTCATGGAAATATTCTCACCAGTAGTGAATCTTACCACCATCTGGGTGGTTCTCAGCATTGTGGCGTCAGAAGACTTGCATCTTGAGCAACTTGATGTCAAGACTGCTTTCCTTCATGGAGATCTGGAGGAGGACATCTACATGCAGCAGCCAGAGGGATATGTAGTGTCTGGAAAGGAAGACCTGGTGTGAAAACTCCAGAAGAGCTTATATGGATTGAAGCAGGCACCCAGGCAGTGGAACAAGAAGTTTGATTCATTTATGTCTAAAAATGAATATAAACGATGTGGCATGGATCAATGTTGCTACATCAAGTCTTTCAGTGATTATTACATTATATTGCTTTTGTATGTGGATGACATGCTCATTGCAGGATCATGTATGCATAGGATTAATGAGCTGAAAGGGCAGTTAGGTGAGGAGTTTGAAATGAAGGATCTTGGAGAAGCTGTCAAGATTCTGGGAATGAAGATCAAGAGAGACCGCACAGCTGGAACATTAATGTTGTCACAGACTGATTACATTGGGAAGGTTCTGAGAAGATTCAGCATGCTGGAAGCAAAAGCAGTATCTATTCCCCTGGCGAGCCACTTCAAACTATCAAAGGAGCAATCACCGAAGACGGCAGAAGAGGTGGAGTACATGGCAAAAGTTCCATACGCATCAGCTGTTGGAAGCATGATGTATGTCATGGTCTGTACTCGACCTGACATCGCTCATGCAGTGGGAGTTGTGAGCAGGTATATGGCTAACCCAGGAAAGCAACATTGGGAAGCTGTGAAGTGGATACTGAGGTATTTGAAGGGCAGCAATGAGGTATCTATGTGCTTTGGGAAAGGAAATTCATTGCAAGGGTATGTGGATGCTGACCTTGGAGGTGATGTCGACAGCAAGAGGAGTACCACGGGTTATGTCTTTACCTGTGGAGGAATTGTGGTAAGTTGGATATAACAATTGCAGAAGGTGGTGGCTTTATCCACCACAGAGGCAGAATACATTGCTGTAACAGAAACTGGGAAAGAGATGGTTTGGCTGAAGAGCTTCATGGATGAATTTGGAAGAAAGCGAGAGGAGAATGTATTGCACTGTGACAGTCAAAGTGCTATACATCTTTCCAAGAACCCAGTATTTCATGCCCGGACGAAGCACATTCAGTTGAAGTACCATTTCATCAGAGGTTTGATACAGGATGGGTTGCTGACTTTGTAGAAGATCTGTGGAACCAATAATCCAGCAGACATGTTGACAAAGCCAATGGTGATACAGAAGTTGAGGCACTGTTGTGCCTCTATTGGTTTCCACTGATGAACAGAGGATGAGAGGCAGAATGATGGAGGACCTGCTAGGAGCACAAGAGGAAAACAGTTTGTATTTCATGAATTTGTGAATGGAAAGCACTCCACTGTGTTGCGGAATCACCGGGAGACAGAACGACAGAAAACAAGAAAACGAAAGAAAGAAAAGCAACAAAGAACACGACGATTTACGTGGTTCGGGAAAAATCCCTACGTCCACGGGAGAGGCAGATTTTCACTATGATTCGGGAGCACAGAAATTACAGAGGATTTCCAACACAAAACCCTAGCCCGAAATGGGCTATAAAACAAATGAAGAAGACAATCACTATTCGAAAAAGTGGTCCGCGTCGCTACAGTGAACGGCGGCTGGCTTTGTCAAAAGCGCTACAGTAAAGTTGACCCCGAAGTCTGCACCGCTACAGTGCCTGTCGGTGTCGGTCGGTCAGCTCCGCTACAGTCGGCAGCATTGCTACAGTGCCGAAAGTTGCGGGCCACAAGCATTCGGCCCAACCGGATCGGGCAACACCAATCCAACAATCTCCCACTTGTAGCCTGATCCGCTGCACTGCTATTCTTCGATGCAACTGATGAAGACAACTTACTTAATCTAAGTTCTTCCTCTTCTTCACTCACCAGTGCCATGCTTTCACAGATTCATGAAATACAAACTGTTTTCCTCTTCTGCTCCCATCAAGTCCTCCATCATTCTGCCTCTCATCCTCCATTCATCAGTGGAGACCAACAGAGGCACAGCAGTGCCTCAACTTCTGTATCACCATAGGCTTTGTCAACATGTCTGCCGGATTGTTGGTTCCACATATCTTCTGCAAAGTCAGCAACCCATCCTGTATCAAACCTCTGATGAAATGGTACTTCAACTGAATGTGCTTCGTCCGGGCATGAAACATTGGGTTCTTGGAAAGATGTATAGCACTCTGACTATCACAGTGCAATACATTCTCCTCTCGCTTTCTTCCCAATTCATCCAAGAAGTTCTTCAGCCAAACCATCTCTTTCCCAGCTTCTGTTACAGCAATGTATTCTGCCTCTGTGGTGGATAAAGCCACCACCTTCTGCAATTGTGATATCCAACTTACCGCAGTCCCTCCACAGGTAAAAACATAACCCGTGGTACTCCTCCTGCTGTCGACATCGCCTCCAAGGTCAGCATCCACATACCCCTGCAATGAAGTTCCTTTTCCAAAGCACAGAGATACCTCCTTGCTGCCCTTTAAATACCTCAGTATCCACTTCACAGCTTCCCAATGTTGTTTTCCAGGGCTAGCCATATACCTGCTCACAACTCCCACTGCATGAGCAATGTCAGGTCGAGTACAGACCATGGCATACATCAGGCTTCCCACAGCTGATGCGTATGGAACTTTTGCCATGTACTCCACCTCTTCTGCCGTCTTCGGTGATTGCTCCTTTGATAGTTTGAAGTGGCTCGCCAGGGGAATAGAGACTGCATTTGCTTCCAGCATGCTGAATCTTCTCAGAACCTTCCCAATGTAATCAGCCTGTGACAACATTAAAGTTCCAGCCGTGCGGTCTCTCTTGATCTTCATTCCCAGAATCTTGCCAGCTTCTCCAAGATCCTTCATTTCAAACTCCTCAGCCAATTGCCCTTTCAGCTCATTAATTCTCTGCATACATGATCCTGCAATGAGCATGTCATCCACATACAGAAGCAATATAATATATTCATCACCGAAAGACTTGATGTAGCAACACTGATCCATGTCACATCGTTTATATTCATTTTTAGACATAAATAAATCAAACTTCTTGTTCCACTGTCTCGGTGCCTGCTTCAGTCCATATAAGCTCTTCTGGAGTTTGCACACCAAGTCTTCCTTTCCAGACTCTACATATCCCTCTGGCTGCTGCATGTAGATATCTTCCTCCAAATCTCCATGAAGGAAAGCAGTCTTGACATCAAGCTGCTCAAGGTGAAAATCCTCTGTCGCCACAATGCTGAGAACCACCCGGATGGTGGTAAGCTTTACTACTGGTGAGAAGATTTCAGTGAAATCTACTCCCTCCTTCTGTTGAAAGCCTTTCACCACCAGCCTTGCCTTGAACCTCTTCTTTCCATCATGTTCTTCCTTGACCCGGTAGACCCACTTATTCTGCAATGCTTTCTTTCCTCTTGGCAGAGGTGTCAGCTCCCAAGTGTTGTTCTCATGCAATGAGGAAATCTCCTCCTTCATAGCCAGCTCCCACTTGCTGGACTCCTTCAGCTGCATTGCTTCTTCAAAGCATTCTGGTTCTCCACCGTCAGTCAATAAAAGGTAATGCAATGATGGTGAATACCTCTGCACGGGCCTTCTCACCCTTGATGATCTCCTCAACTCCACTGGAGTAGTAGGTTCCACTGGTTCGGACTTCTCAAGCTCAGACACACCTTCAAGCTCCACTTGCTTTTTGCATTCTGATTCAATGTTCCCATTTTCATCTTCAACTGCATGGCGATCTTTGTACATGACACCTTCATTGAATACCACATTTTGGCTCCTGATGACCATCCTGTTGACATCATCCCAAAAGCGATACCCAAACTCCTCACCACCATAGCCAATAAAGAAACATTTTTTGGACTTTGCATCAAGTTTGTCCCTTGCATTAGCATTAACATGAACATATGCTAAATTGCCAAAGACTCGTAAATGTGAGAGTCTTACCACCTTACCAGACCAGAGTTCCTCGGGTAGACATTCCCCCATTGGCACAGAGGGACTCCTGTTTATGAGATATGCTGCCATATTTACTGCATCAGCCCAAAAGGTCTTGGGTAACCCCGAATGCAGCCTCATGCTCCTGGCACGTTCATTCAGTGTCCTATTCATCCTTTCTGCCACACCGTTCTGTTGTGGTGTTCCTGGGATTGTCTTCTCCCACCGAATTCCATTTTCAGAACAGAATTCCCTGAACTCTTGACTGCCATATTCTCCACCATTGTCAGACCTCAAACATTTCAACTTTGCTCCTGACTCGTTCTCCACCATGACTTTCCACTTCTGAAATATCTTAAACACATCAGATTTGTTCTTCAGAAAGTAAACCCATACCTTCCTCGTTGAGTCATCAATGAATGTCACATAATATTGTGACCCTCCGAGGGATGGTACTGGTGCAGGCCCCCAAACATCTGTATGTACCAGGTCCAGCTTTCCGGCCTTCGGTGTTCTGCCTCCTTTTGCAAAGGACACCTTCCTCTGCTTTCCAAAGATGCAGTCTTCACATAAGCCTACTTCCACCGACTTCAGCTCTGGTAGCAACCCTTTAGTTGTCAGCACCTTCATCCCCTTTTCACTCATGTGGCCGAGTCTATAGTGCCACAGTTGAGAACCTCTGACAGCTTCCAGTGATGCAGCCATGTCCATGCAACTTTCTGTCATGTTGTACAGGGTGCCATTCTTTGCTCCCCGAGCTATGACCATAGCTCCTTTGGTGATCTTCCATGAACCACCAGTGAATGTGGTACTCAACCCTGCATCATCAAGCTGTCCCACAGAAATGAGATTTCTTCTTAAACCAGGGATGTACCTCACGTTTTCCAGAACCAGCAAACTCCCACTGTTGGTCTTGATCCGTGCATCTCCTTTCCCCACAATCTGCAAGGGCTCGTCATCAGCAAGATGTACCTTGCCAAAATTTCCTGAAACAAAATTTTTCAGGAAACCCTTCTCCGATGTAGAATGGAAAGACACCCCAGAGTCTAAAATCCAAGACTCCATCGGGCTGTCTACGCTCAGCAGTAGCACGTCGTCAGTTCCTTCAGCTACCGCGTTTGCTCCACTGGTTTCAGGTCCCTTCCGGTTTTCTCTGCACTCCTTCTTGACATGTCCTTTCTTCCCGCATGTCCAGCAGGTAGGACCAGGCCCCTTTGCCTTGTCTCTGCTCTTTCCTCTCGACTTTGATCGTCCTCTGCGATTGTCCCGTTGTGGGTACCTTCCTCTTCCTTCAATGTTCAAAGCAGAACCAGAGAATCTGCCTGATTCTCTTCTTCGAACATCCTCACTAAGGATTAGGTCTCTTATATCCTTCAGAGTCATCTTCGTATTCCCCGAAGTGCTGCTCACAGCTGTTACAGTTGCTTCCCAACTTTCAGGTAACGAAGATAATAAAACCAGAGCACATACCTCATCACCAAGGTCAATGTCCACCGATGACAACTGACTTATGATGGTATTGAACTCGTTGATATGATCTGCAACAGCTCTCCCTTCAACCATTTTCAGGTTGAACAATCGTCGTATTAAATGCACCTTGTTAGCCGCAGAAGGCTTCTCGTACATATTTGTGAGGGCTTTCATCAGGTCCACCGTCGTCTTCTCTTCTCTGATGTTGAACGCCACGTTTTTGGCCAACGTCAGGCGCACAACACCCAGAACCTGTCGATCCAGTAGCTCCCATTCTGACTTCTCCATTTCCGCTGGCTTCACACCCAGAAGCAGCAAGTGCATCTTTTTCTGATAAAGATAATCCTCGATCTGCATCCTCCAGAAACTGAAATCAGTTCCATCGAAGCGATCGATCTTCACTTTGCCTTCATCCAGAGCCATCGTTGGAGAATTCCGAACTCACCCTTTGATACCAGTTGTTGCGGAATCACCGGGAGACAGAACGACAGAAAACAAGAAAACGAAAGAAAGAAAAGCAACAAAGAACACGACGATTTACGTGGTTCGGGAAAAATCCCTACGTCCACGGGAGAGGCAGATTTTCACTATGATTCGGGAGCACAGAAATTACAGAGGATTTCCAACACAAAACCCTAGCCCGAAATGGGCTATAAAACAAATGAAGAAGACAATCACTATTCGAAAAAGTGGTCCGCGTCGCTACAGTGAACGGCGGCTGGCTTTGTCAAAAGCGCTACAGTAAAGTTGACCCCGAAGTCCGCACCGCTACAGTGCCTGTCGGTGTCGGTCGGTCAGCTCCGCTACAGTCGGCAGCATTGCTACAGTGCCGAAATTTGCGGGCCACAAGCATTCGGCCCAACCGGATCGGGCAACACCAATCCAACACACTGGTGAGTGAAGAAGAGGAAGAACTTAGATTAAGTAAGTTGTCTTCATCAGTTGCATCGAAGCATAACAGTACAGTGGATCAGGCTACAAGTGGGAGATTGTTGGATTGGTGTTGCCCGATCCGGTTGGGCCGAATGCTTGTGGCCCGCAACTGTCACGGTGCGGACTTTGGGGTCAACTTTACTGTAGCGCTTTTGACAAAGCCAGCCGCCGTTCACTGTAGCAACGCGGACTACTTTTTCGAACAGTGATCGTCTTCTCCATTGTTTTTTAGCCCATTTTCGGGCTAGGGTTTCTACTGGAAATCCTCTGTAATCTTTGTGCTCCCGATATAGTGAATTCTGCCTATCCCGTGGACGTAGGGATTTTTCCCGAACCACATAAATCATTGTGTCCATTTTTTTCTTTCTTTCTTTCATTTTTCTCGATTATGTCATTGTGTCTCCCGATGATTCCGCAACAGGTCCCTTGGGATGAGAAGTCTATTGGAGTTGGTATCCTAAGACCAACTGATTGTACTTTGATTACATGTATATTCGATGTATTGAATATTAATTAAACATATTATTACATAGTGTTCATTGTTCTTCATGGATTTAATGAAATAATGTTATAGAGTATTTGTCGCATTGATAAGGTCATAGAAGTTCTCCGCTATGATGAGAACCTTGAAGTGTTATGACAATACTCTTAATATAGTTCTGCGATTGGATAACATACTATGATGTGACACATAATATTTAAACTGTCAGATGTGAGTACTGATAAGCGGACAAGGTTTCTTCTCATGCAGTTCGCATTTAGTAATCTCCAAGATGGAAGATTATGAGAATAAACTCACCATTAGGAATTCCGCGTGTTTTGGTGTCATCAGATATTCATATTTGTGAGTGTGTGTAATTGTCCTTAAACTTTAAGATTATCATTAATTCATGTCATGAATAACACACTTAGATTTACTGATAAAAATTGTCACGCCATATGTTGGCGGGAAGTAGGGTATGTTGGGTGCGTCACAATTAACATGTCATTAATGGATGGGTTGAGGAAGGATTTGTCTCTTCCATATTTATTAGAGTTGATATCTCATCCCTTTGACTAGAATATAAATGTTGCCTAAATCTCATGGTCACAATGTAACGACGTGATTATTTCAGATAGTCAAAGAAAGAAGTATCAAGCATATATATGTTGATGACACCATCGTGTAACCTACTTGATGAGATATTGTGACAAAGAGATTATAATACACAGTGAAAGTTTGTATGTGGTTGTCATTGTTGTGACATTAAGTTCTTTCTCTTGGATGTCTTGACCCATTACTAGACAGTAATCTTGGACTTTAAGCAAGCTCGTCAAATGCCAACAAGAAAGAATTCATAGAGGGTCACACACTAAGTGTTCTTGTTGATCTTGATTAAATTATATTTGAATTTAATTAATGGAATAAATATTATTCTCAAGATCAAGAAATAATTTTATTCAAGTTATATTGATCGTATAAATTAAATAATTATTTACTCACCGAGTTGTGAATAAAATATATTTGTTTATTTTATTTAATATTTAATAAATATTTATTTACTAGTTTGTGAATAATTTTTTTAAGAGAATAAAATATTTTATTTGGGTAGAGGAGTTTGAACTAAACAAGACCGTGTCCAAAGAAAAATATTAAATAACAAGATGGTTAAATAATATTTTTTATTGCACAAGTTGGTGCAACCCACAAAATAATATTATTATTATTTTATTATGTGGCATGGGTTTATTAAAGGTTATTATATTATTTAAGGGCTAACATGCAATTAAATAATTATTTTTTAACCTAAAACCTACCTTTATAAATAGACAGTTATGTCTATTGCATAGGGTGTGCAATTATCAATTGGTGCAATCGAAATAGAGAATTGTTGTGCAGACTGAATTCTCTCTCAACTCTTCTTTCTCTCTCCCTCTCAAGAACGATAAGCGCAAGACAGATTTCTTCAAGACCGAAGAACGAGCAATCAAGAACGAATAATGCAAGACATTTGATTTGTCACGCTAGTACCCAGAGATTGAGTGGTATTTCTCGGAGATCATTGGTGCACATGTGGATCACCACTAGAGGGATTCTATTATTGAATCCTCACAGTGCAACGAAAGTAGTCTGAAATGGTCTTTTTATACAATCAACATTCAACAACGAAGAGAGTTCCTAACCCTGGGTATTTATTTCTTCAGATAATAAATTAATTAATTATAAATTTGACATGCAAGATCCACATTCATGGTTTTGGGTAATGATTATTAAAATAAATTTTAATATATTGCTCACCACCGCACGTTTCTGCTGCACCCGAAACCAACAAGTGTTATCAAAGCAGTCATGTTTAAATTTATAATTATTTATTTGATTGTTGATTTATGCACAATTGTGGTTAGATTTCTATTTTATGTTATTCATTCTTTAGTCCTATTTAAATTAACATGTTTCAATATATTAATCATGATTTTTTCAGTGTTTCATTTTCTTAAAGGTTTAAGAACACATGAAGAATGACCGGAGATGTCATTGGGAAACTGTCAATTTTTTACTAGTAAGACGAGGTTACACTGCGTCTACTCGGAAGAACACGTCGTGCACCCTCTAAGTGTTGCATCTAGATGTGTCAAGGGATACATGGCGCACCACGCAGTAATTACATGTAGTGTACGTCGTGTGTTGACCGGCCAACTTGGCACATGGTTGTCGAATTACACAGCATGTATCGATATACAGGTTGTGTAGTCTATACAGATTAGCGGCATAAATCGTGCAATTAATGTAGTCATTATACAATGTAAAAACCTCATGGGAATGAAAATCCGGATCATTTATGATATACACGACGTGTATGCGGTGTGCACGGTGTGTAGTTCATCAATTTCTGCATCTGAAGAACATGTCGAGCAACTCTGTGAGAAAACAGACACACAACTCAAAGAGACACGGTGTGTATTTGGCTTATACACGCTGCGTAGCCCACCAAGACACACACGGAAGACCCAGGCGTGTATCCCAGATACACAACAAGCAGAACACACGGTGTGTAGCTGGTCTGTACACGTCGTGTAATCTAGCTGAGGAACACACCTTAGACCCAAGCGTGTACCCTGGATACACGACAACTAAGATACACAGTGTGTAGCAGCCTGTACACATCGTGTAGTTTCCCATTAATAGACAGAATTAAAAAATACGTTAAATTGAAAAATTGTAGCATTAAAACCTTATTTTGTTGATTGACACACCATTGCATGTGTGACAATTTAATAATGATTTAAAATAATT
Organism: Viscum album; assembly: GCA_963277665.1. Taxonomy (NCBI): domain Eukaryota; kingdom Viridiplantae; phylum Streptophyta; class Magnoliopsida; order Santalales; family Viscaceae; genus Viscum; species Viscum album. The sequence goes on from OY728146.1 coordinate 372,354,426, forward strand.
TTAAATTATCATTTAATTTATTGTAATAAATATGTCATTATTAGTTTTGTCATTTATTTTCCACAAATGTCATAAATGATGGGTATCTCCAATTAAGTTCGGATGATCATTAAGATGAAAAGGAATTAATTAATTAATTAATTAATTAATTAATTAATGCAAGTGCATTCATCTTAATAATAAAGAACGAATAAATAAATAAATGTTAGCCAGTTACTTTTACGTATTCATTGCACGTATGATCATTCATGAGTTTGACCAAGACCTATGTATGTGTTGGATGTTTTAAGTTAATTTATTCCATGAGTTTTCAGTTATTTAATATCAAATTAAATGATGGCATGTGAGTCATCTCTCCCTCCATTATTATGTATGACTTGTGTGTCCAATGATATTTATGTAATCCCATTTGACCAATCATTTGGTTCCCCTCATCTGCTTGTGAGTAATAAATACTTTTAATTAATAGATTATCTCAAAGCGCGTGGAGGCAGTTCAAGACGAAACCATTATGACTCCAACTCAAGTGATACATATATGAACATGTTGAATGTTATAACTCAAGCCAAGACCAACAATAAGAGTTATTTCCCCTAGATCTAAAGTTGATTTAATATCGGCTTGTTAAATCAACCATTAGATAAGTTCATGATCATGTCATTTACTGTATTTATTTTTTTATTTCTATGCACTATTTATTTTATGTATGTAAGACTATAATCACATAAATAAATGAATTAATGCGCAAAGAATGAATTTAAATAAATGATTTAAACGTAAATGTTTTATCAGCATGGTTAATTAATTAAGTAGCATCCATTTAATATTAACGATACATGTAAAGGATAAAACAAGATAAAATTTATGCATAATAAATTAAAATCCTTCAATTAAATATTAAGTCAGACTTGGTCTTCTATTACTTGATTAGGAATGAAACTCAATAGACCTAAGTGTTTGACCAACCCTTGTTGGGACACTTACTTTTATATAGGGAGTTCTTATGAAGGTTTTGGGTTCACTTAAACATTTTACATCAAGAGGAGTAACCCTTGATAGACTTGGTGTAATTTGGAGCCAAGTGTTTAGTAAATCCAAATCAGAATTTCAGGATATGAGAGTTCACTTAACAGATCAATGAGTTGCAAGCTAATGGTTAGCAAAGACCTGCCTACCTAAATACGTTCAAATAACTTGACCAACCCTTATTGAGGTCATGCGAAAGGGGATATGGATCTTTCCCACTAAAATGTCCTAGAAACTTGACATTCCGAGCTCAATAGTGATGCCTATTGGAACTTGATAAAAGAGTGAGAGATTTGATAATTAATAAAATCTATTAATTATTTCTCACATAATTTGTAATCAAGAAAAGTGCTAATAATCTGCTCTTTTAATTGTAGAATAAAAAATGGAAAACTCATCATCTACATTATCCATATGATCAATATTGTATAAAGACAACCTCCTAATTGGTAGTAACTTCCAGAAATGGTATATACACCTTCAAGTTGTTTTGTTCCATGAATGGAAATCATATGTGCTAGAATCCTCATTTCCTGATCCTCCTACTAAGGAGGCAGGTGATGGAGATTTCCTCATCTATGAGAAACATATGAATGATGCGATCGACATTCAATATTTGATGCTTTCATCTATGTTTGGTGAACACATGAAGTCTCACAAAAACATGGATGTGTATACCAAGATTGAGAACCTCCGTAATCTTTACCAAAAGAGAGTTAGATAAGAACAGTTTGACATTTTCAAGGCGCTCTTTCATGGAAATCTTGGAGAGGGTGCCCCAGATGGGCCTCACGTAGTCAAACTCATTGGCTACATTGAGCACTAGAAGCTTCTAGGGTTTAAACTCCCCAAAGAACTAGGAACCGGTCTCATTCTGGCATCACTCCCTCCAAGTTTATCCAGTTTTGTTGTAAATTTTAATATGAACAACATTGAAATATCTCTGTCACATCTTTTTACTCTCCTCCATGTAGATAATGATATGAAGCGTGAAAAGCCTTTTGTCCTTATGGTGAAAAAATAGAAAGGGAAAATAGAGATATTTAATCCCAAAGCTTTTTCATGTTCTTCCAAGAAGAAGAAGATCAAGGAGAAAGCAAGGGGAACAAGATGTTGACTGTTTTGCATGTAGTAAGAAGGGTCACTGGAAGAAAAAATTCACTCAGTCAAAGAAGCAGGGGGAAGATTCAGGTGCATTTTTTATTGGGTTTAATTTATCTATTTCTATAAATTGGGTATTGGATACAGCTTGTGATGCTCACATATGTATTCAAATATATGAACCGAGTAGATTCAGAAAAATTGAACGAGAGGAGGTAGATCTATGAGCAGCCAACTAATCTAAACTTGTTGTCGTAGTTATCGGGGAATACCACCTCACGTTGTCAATCATAATGATCATGGTTTTGAAAGGTTGTTATTAGGTGTCATCTGTTACCAAAAACATTATTTTTGTATCCAGACTTGATACGGATGGATTTAATTTTAAATTTGGGAATAAATGTTGCTTCTTTTATAAAGATAGCATTCGTTATGGTAAGACACGTTTAAATAACGGTCTTTGCGTGTTGGATTACACGAACCAAGTAATGGAAATCGACAACGAAGTTACTCCACAAGACACATATCACACCCAACTTTGGTATCACTGGATAAGTCATGTAAACGAAAAGTGTTTGACTAAATTGCATCAAGGTGCATATTTAGATTCTTTTGAAATAAAACCATTTGGTATATGTCACGCATGTTTACAAGGCAAAACGATCAAAGCTCCCATTTAGTGGGAAAAATGAAAAGCCTAAAGAGCTTCCTGAATTAGTTCATACTGATGTGTGCGGACCATTTCCTATTGAAGTAGGGGGTGGGTACTCGTACTTCATAACTTTTACTAATAATTTTAGTAGATATGGATATGTCTAATTAATGGGGTATAAGTCAGATTCTTTTAATAAATTCAAGGAATACAAGAATGAATTTTAGAACCAGCTTGGTAAGAAGATTAAGAAACTCTGCTCAGACCATGGTAGAGAATGTCTTAATCAAGACTTCATTAATTACTTACTGAAGTTAGGGATCCTATCCCAACTCACTCCTTACACGCCTCATTGGAATGGTGTAAGTGAAAGAAGGAACCATATCTTATTGGACATGATGAGATCAATGATGAGTCATGTGAGTGTTTCATTATTCTTTTGGAGATACGCATTACAAACAGCAACACATATACTAAACCAAGTACCAACTAAATCGATAAATGGTATTTCATCGATTTTTGGAGTGGAAATAAAATCATGTTATCGAATTTACATGTGAGGGAAAGTGAAGCGTTTTTTAAGGCATTGTCAGGTAAAAAACTTGCATCTTGATGCACAAAGTGTACCTTTATAGGATACCTCAAGGAAACAATGAGATATTACCTATACGCCCCCTCATAAAAAAAGGTTATAATGGTAAGAGACATCATATTCATTGAGAGGGAGCACATGTCTAAAAGAGATAATGAAAGCGAGATATAATTTGATGAATTTAAGGATCAAGGCACACAATAGTTGGTACAGGAAAAATAACATAAAGTACCGTGGAAGAAGAAACTGTTCCAGAGACACAAGTATTGCGTAGGAGTATAGGAGAGATTAGAGAACTAGAATGTTATGGTTTTCTAGTCACTGAGGATGGTGACTCGTAATTAGTTTATAATAATGATTCAATAACCAACAAGGAAGCAGTAAGTGACACATATGTTTCCAAGTGGCAAGAAGCTGTGAATTCTGAAATAGATTCCATTTACAAAAACCAAGTCTAGGTTTTGGTAGACCCTCCAGTAGATGTAAATTCTGTTGGTTATAAATGGGTATTCAAGAAGAAACAGGACATGGAAGGACAAGTCAACACCTATAAAGCGTGACTGGTTGCAAAAGGGTTCAAACAGCATCGATGCATTGACTTCAACGAAACCTTCTCACCAGTTTCAATGCTGAAATCCATCAAAATTCTACTTGTCATTGTGAACTTCCATGGTTTTGAGATTTGACAAATGGATGTCAAAACAGTTTCCTTAATTTGAACCTTCAGGAAGATGTTTATATGACACAACCTGAAAGGTTTGTTATTCCAAAGGATGACAATAAGGTATGCAGGTTTCAAAGATCCATTTATGGATTAAAGCAAGAATTCAGGTCATGAAACATTTATTTTGATGAGGCCATAACAGAATTTGGTTTCATGAAAAATGAATGTGAGTCTTGTATCTATAAACGGTTTATTGGGAGTGCAGCCATTTTCTTAATAGTATATGTTGATGATATATTACTCATTGGAAATGAAATATCATTTTTATAGTCAATTAAGGTGTTGTTGAATAAATGCTTCTCTATGAAGGACATGGGTGAGGTAGCATATATTCTTAGGATCAAATCCATCGTGATAGATCCAAGAGGTTGCTCGGCATAAGTCAAGTACATACATTGACAAGATACTGAAGAGATTCAGTATGAAACAATCCAAGAGGGGATGGTTTTCAGCGTCACAGGGCATTCATCTTTCTAGAAAAATCTAACGACCCAAACATTCAGGAATAAAATTCTCATTCTTTTATTTAATTAAATGTCTTATGGATATAGAAAACATATGCACTCTTTTTTTTATTGGGTTTAAATGAACGTTAAGTATCATTACCGTTGATAATATAACAGTTTAACAGTGATCGCATGTCTAGTATAAATATAGGGTTTTAACTAAACCTTTTGGCACAGACAAATGAAATGATGGACTCGACCAGTATGATTGTTCCCTTTGAAGCCCATTTATCAGATCTTTCCAGCGAGATAGCATTTATGGTTTTTTCCCTAAACAAAGTCCAAGCCGATATCCAACAACTTAAGCATCAGTGAAACCGTTTACAGAAGAAATACAAACTCATCGAGATCACGGCCCAAACCATATTCACCAAACGATCCCAAAAAAGCTCCACCATCGCACATCAAACTCTTAGGGCATATGCTGGTGTAATAAAGGGATATGTAATAAGACCCTATCTTTATGATTATGTACATTATTTTTATATAGAATAAATAATATACATTCATTTTATTATTGTTACTTTGTAAATGGGTTTTAAAGCACAAATAGTATTTTTAGTTAATATTTAAATTGAATTAAGAAATCTATTTTGATGAATTAATGGATTTTTTGAAGTAAATAATATTTTAATAAAATATTATTACTAAATTACTTTTTATTAAATATAAATGATCGTATAATTTTTATAAATACAATTGTAATTTTTATTAAGGTTTGAAAACTGTTTTTTGTCAAAACCCATAAATTTTCAATAAATATCGGTTTTTATTTTAAAAGTGAAAATTCACATATTTAGAAAATTAGTTAGATAAAATGAATATTATTTTTGGGATCAGGATGCCGAAATTATCCAACAGTGGATTTTTCATAATTTTATGAGACAATCGAATTTTTGGTTAAAAATTAAATACCTTATAAATATATAATGTGTTTTATGACATCATAATGACTCAATAGTGATGTTATAAAATACTATAATAAAATAATGTGATTTTAAATTTTTTTGATTAATTTTATAATGCCTTAGTGGACCCTGCAAGACTTATAAAATATTTTAACGTTTTAAAATGATTTCCTTGAAAGTGTGACTCATCTCCACATAAGCAAGCCTAATATTTTAAAAAGTTCAACATTTTTCTTTATAAAATAATGTTTTCAACTCCCTTTTGGCAAAAACCATGTGCAAAAACTATGGAAAGGTTTGTGGTTTTGAATATTTAATTATATAGATTCTAAAAACTAAATTTGTGAAATACTAAAGAATTCCCCTCTCATTTCCTATATAACTCACCCAAGATCTCACTTCTCTTCACTAAAAATCATTGGATCACGTCCCTACTCTTCCCTCCTCTCTCTAGAATCCTCCCAAGGCACCTCAAGCTCTCAAGAAACCCATCCTCAAGCTCTTGAAGTCACACACTCAAGGGGTCCTCACTTTCCCCACCTCCTTACAAATTCAAACATCTTTTTCGAAGGTAGTTCATGTAATTTAGAATAGTTATAATGTCATTCTTTTATAATCATTCTATTACTATCCATTTTATGTTATTTGAATGAGGGATTATTTATCATCCTCATTTTGACCCTTACCTAAGCTGTTACCAAGTCAAATTTCCGTAAGAGATTCTTTCTTTTCTCAATTTTGTCCAAGTTTCTTTATGTTGTTATACCCTTTTATTTTCAATTACAAATGTCGGGGTATGATTTCGCACCTCCTCATACTGCCCACCTTATTTTTGAATGGTGAGATATCATTTCCTCTCTCATTAATGTCTTCCGTGTAAATCTGTTACCATACCGAAATTTTTTAAGGGATTTTTCTCTTCTTATTTGCATTCAAGTATTTCTCTCATATTATGCATCTAAATTCCATTTCATATGTTGGGATATTATATTCCATGATCCTCTTACTATCTATTTCATGTATAAATGATGAGAGACTCTTTTCTCTCTCATCAACCCAACTTATGAATTTTTATATGACGGCATTATGTTGCAAAAATTGCACCATGATTTTCCAAGCCAAAAATCATCGTGTATTGAATATCATACTCATTTCTCTATCAAGGTTATTCACCTTTATGCACATATACATATTGAATGGTACTTACGTGTATGTATTCCACATTCCTTAATCGTGGAATAACTTTTTATGTTGAATGATTTCATGTTATATGATTAATGTGGCACACTTACGCATGAAATGAAATGTTTATAAATGGTGTACCCTGATAGCGCTCCAATGCATTGGGTAATGTTTAGTATCATGATGTGTCATGTGCAGTGAGGGTTTACTCATGCTAATCTATGTGCAATAAGGGTTTAATCATGCTAATTCATCTGCAATGAGAGTTTACTTATGTTAATCCATGTGCAATGAGTCATAACTCATGCTAATATCATGTTGTATGTCGTTGTCACATTTCCATGTTATGATAATCATGCTATATCATGTCTTTATGTTCATTTTTCTCTTGTGCTTCATTGAAATGTCTCTTGAAAAACATGTACTGTATTATTCATGTTATGCCTTGTTTACTCCCTTACTAGGCTTTAAGATCACTTTATTCTTATGTACTCAGGTTATCTCATGCAATGTTAAGTACGAAGGAATGTTGTGGTCATGTAAAAGAAGTTTTCAATAAAGATGTTGTATTTTATGTCTTAAGTTTTCATGTAATGTTCCTAATTTCCCAAGACACTAGATATCTCGATCCTCAGAGTTGTCTTAAATGCAAGTTTATGTAATAAATCTTGTTTAAATATATAATAAAGAGTAGGGTTGCTATAGTTGGTATCAAAGGATATGTTTAGTTATTTTTGGGATTGGGATTAGAAAACCTTAGTGAAAGCCTCAAGTATAAGACTAAGTATAATAAAAACATCCTTAAATTTTGGTGAGTATAGATTAAGTGGTTTATCAATCAAATACATCCATGTTTGGATACAAATAAGTAAAGGTGGCTCTGGCACAGATGTATCTAGGGGTAAAACCCGAAAAAAAACCGCTTTGAGCTAAACTCGAACGGGAACTGGTGCACGACAGCGGGCCTTGCTGCACTCTTAGTTCGACACTCCTGGAGGATATTCTTTGGTAAATTCATAAGCTTAGTATGAACCATTATTAAGGGAATGCCTCAAAGAATATATGTTGGGAAGTAAATCATGGATAACATAGATTGGAGCTATAAATTCATAAGTTAAGGAAATAAATGTAATTTATAAGTTATCATTTTTCGTAATTGGATTCCCCTTTATGTGTTACCCCTAACTTTCCTTTTATTCCAGCCAATGGCCGGTAATAGGAGGACTCAGGCTAACAACCAATATTAAGATCAATGTGATGACTGTTCTAATGAGATGACCAATCTGATGGGAGCAGGAATCGCAAACTTTGTCATGATACTCTCTCAGTTAACTCAAATTTTGAATAGAAACATGGGTCAAGAGGAACGTCCAACCCCCCCCCCCCAAGAAAGAACAAGCCGCAGTCGAGAGCTTCATGGGACAAAGGTCTCCTACTTTCAATGGATCATTTGATCTCTCAATCGCCGAACAATGGATCAACTCCATTGAGAAGATTTTCTTCATCCTTCAATGTACCGAACAAGAGAAGGTTCTTCTAGCTGCTTATCGTGTGGATGGTGAAGCTGATCAATGGTGGACATTGATCAAAAACACAAAGAATGAGGAAGAGATCGAGGCGTTGGAATGGAAGGATTTCCGAAAAATGTTTTTCGATAAATATTTTCCTCGCACCCTCCGACTTAAGATGGCAAGAGACTTCCTTACCCTCAAGCAAAAAGATGGCGAATTCATTGAAGCGTACAAGGAAAACTTCACAATGCTTGCATGATACGCATCTGGATTTGTCGTTACCCCTGAATGTAAGGTTGACCACTTCTTTGGTGGGCTAAAACCTAGCCTGCGAAAAGCCCTAGCGATCCGTGATTTCAATAGCTATGAGGAAATTGTCTGATGTGCCCTCAAAGTTGAAATGAAAATCGTTGAATCTCAGGAGTATTATGTGGATAAAAAGCGGAAAGTGGACTTTAATTCTGACGGTCACATGGATAAAATCAATGGTGCTAAAAAATTTCAGCACCCCACTTGCCAAAGGTGCCGAAAGAAACACATCGGAAATTGCCTGAAGGGGACGAGGAAATGCTTTAGGTGTGGAATAGAAGGATACCTGACCATTAATTTCTGACAAGAAAAATCTGCTACTGCGACAGAGGAGAGGAACGCTTCATTCGACCCTCAACGCACTGTTCATTACTACAACTGCAAAGAATCAAGACACTTTGCAAACCAATGCCCTAAGCCAAAGGTTTTTTTAGGCAACCAACAACCCCCAAGGCAGCAAGGGTAAGCTTTTGTCATCACTATCGCCGAAGAGAATCCCGAAAACGAAGTAGTGAGAGGTACGCTAGTTATCCATTCAAGAATAGTGAACGTACTTTTTAATTCTAGTTCTACACATTCTTTTATATCTCAAAAGTTTAGTAAAACAATCCCAACACCACCACAAATCATGGAAGTAGAGATGTTGGTGAGAATGGAAAATGGGAAAATTATTGCATCCCATGAATATAACTCCCCCCCTCGTCACAATTTGTGGATTGAACTTCTCGGCGAACTTCGTCATACTCCCTCTGGTGGAATTTGATGCAATTCTTGGCATGGATTGACTTTTCCTATATAGAGCCAACATAAATTTTCGTGAGAGAGAAATCACTCTCCATATGGCGAATCGACCCCCGATTTTGTACAAGTGCAAAGAGGATGATGAATCTTATTTAGCATTATCATCTCAAGTGTGGATATTATTGCCCTATGAGCACACGTATCTTGCTCTGATGATTGAGTCTAAGGAAGGAATCATCCTTGAAGACATGCCTATTGTGAGGGAATTCGCTGAAGTGTTTCTCAAGGAATTGTCTGGTCTTCATCCTATAAGAGTTGTTGAATTCTCAATTGATCCTATACCTAGGGCCTTGTCAATATTCAAGACTCCGTATAAAATGGTTGTTGTGGAGCTTGATAAGCTAAAAAACAACTATAGGAGAATCTGGATAAAGAGTTTATACGCTCAAATGTTTCATCATGGGGTGCACAAGTCATCTTCATTAAGAAGATAAATGAGTCAATGCGTATTTGCATTGATTATCGTGAACTCAACAAAATCACGATAAAGAACAAATATCTTTTGCCACGAACTGGTGACTTGTTCGATCAACTACATGGAGTACAATACTTCTCCAAGGTGGATCTGCGGTCGGGATATTACCAAGTAAGGGTGAAGAAAGAGGATATCCTCAAGGCTGCTTTTCATACAAAGTACAGGCACTATGAATTCATTGTAACGCCTTTCGGACTCACTAATGCTCCAGCAATCTTCATGGACTTGATGAATAGAATCTTTAAAGATTAGCTCGACAAATTTGTGGTAGTCATTATAGAAGATATTCTAATATACTCCAAACTGAAGGATGAGCATGAGGAGTATCTAAGCACTGTACTAGAGACCTTGCAAAAGGTGAAACTTTATGAAAAGTATAGCAAGTGTGAGTTCTGGTTGAAGGAGGTCTCATTCTTGGGTCATATCATCACAAGCAATGGGATATCTGTGGATCCCTCCAAGACAAATGCAATTGAGGGATGGCTGAGACTAACATCTGTGACGGATATCCGTAGCTTCCTTGGGTTAGCTGGATATTATCGCCAATTTGTGAGAAATTTCTCACGATTGTCAAACCCTCTTACCAAGCTAACTTGGAAGGGAGTCAAGTTTGTTTGGAATTATGAATGCGAAGATAGTTTCAAGGAGTTGAAAAGGAGGTTTATCACTGCACTCATGCTCACACTACCCACAAGTGGAGAACTTTTTGTGGTATTCAGTGATGCTTCGAAGAAGGTTTTGGGATATGTGTTGATGCAAAATGACAAAGTCATTCCTTATGCTTCAAGGTAATAGAAATTTTATGAGCAAAACTATCCAACACATGATCTAGAGTTGGCTACAATAATATTCACTTTAAAAATTTGGTGACATTACCTCTTTGGAGAGAAGTGTGAAATATATACGGATCACAAAAGCCTCAAGTATATATTCACACGGAAAGAGTTGAACATGTGCCAACGAAGATTGTTAGAGCTGATCAAAAACTATGACTGTTCAATTCACTACCATACGAGGAAAGCGAATAAAGTGGCAGTCGCTCTAAGTAGAAAGGATCCATAAACTCTTTTATTGATGAGAATTAAAAAGGATCCAATCTTCTTAGATTTGATGAAAATAGACATGGGAATCATAAAGAATAGAACATCATCAATCCTTTCACAAATGATTGTTCAACCGTATCTTTTAGAAAGGTTGAATGATGCTCAAAAGGATGATGTGGGAATTCAAAAGAAAGTGGAAACAATCAGAAAAGGGAAATCCTCAGAGCTCAATGTTAATGAAGGAATTGTGAGATTTGGATCAAGACTATATGTTCCATCAAATCCGGAGTTAAATAAAGAACTTTTGGATGATGCACGTAGTTCGAATTTCTTCATTCACCCAGGAAACACAAAGATGTATCGAGAACTTCGATAGCATTATTGGTGGGATAACATGAAGAAAAAGATCGTTGAGTATACATCAAAGTGTTTAGTATGTCAGCAAGTGAAGGCTGAGAGGCAGAAATCTAAGGAGATGATGTAACCATTACTCATACCAACATGGACATATGAGAACATCACCGTAGACTTTGTCATCGAACTTCCAAAGACATCCAAAGGAAACAATGCTATTTGGGTTGTTGTGAATCGTCTTACAAAGACTGCACACTTCATTGTAATTTGAGAGCATTTCTAATTAGATCAACTGGAATGGATATACATCAGAGAAGTGGTAATGTTGCATGAAGTATCACTATCGATTGTATCTGATCGAGATCCAAGGTTCACCTCTAAGTTCTAAAAGAGTCTTCAACACGCTCTGAATACTGAGTTGAACTTTAGTACGGCTTATTATCCTCAAACTGATGGCATATATGAGAGAACTATCCAAACACTTGAGGACATGTTGAGAGCATGTTCAATGGACTTCAAAGGACGATGAAATCAACATCTTCCTCTGGTTGAGTTCTCTTACAATAACAGTTTTCACTCAAGTATCCAAATAGCTCCTTATGAAACCCTTTATGTGAAGAGGTGTAGAACACCAGTATGTTGGGATGAAGTTGGGGAGCGAAAACTCCTAGATCCAGAAATGGTCGAAGAAATGGTGGGGAATGTTAAAACCATCCAGCAGCACATTAAAGCTGCTCAGAGTCGACAAAAGAGTTATGTTGATAATCGTCGACGAGACCTAGATTTTGATGTTGGAGACATGGTATTCCTCCATATATCATCGTGGAAGAGAGTTATGAAATTTGGGAAGAAGGGAAAGCTTAGTCCAAGGTACATCGACCCTTTTGAGATCCTTGATCGCATTGGAGCAGTGGCATATCGACTAGCACTCTCACCGAACTTGTCTCAAGTACATGATGTATTCCATGTATCACTTTTGAGGAAGTACATAGCACACTCATCTCATGTACTCAATCCATAGGTGGTGCCATTGGAGAATGACCTCTCCTGTGAAGAGAAGCCGATGAAGATCTTAGATCGTAGGGAAAAAGTTCTACGAAATAAGACAATGCCCCTCGTTAAAGTGTTGTGAAGAAACCACAAGTTTGAAGAAGCGACGTGCGAATCAGAGGAATTGATGTGGCAGAGTTACCCACATCTGTTTTAGTGTGGGAAAAAGAAATTTCAAGGGCAAAATTTCTGAAGGGGGGAATGTTGTAACAACCCGAACATTCATGAATAAAATTTCCTTTCTTTTATTTAATTAAATGTCGTATGGATATAGAAAACGCATGCACTCTTTTTTTATTATTATTGGGTTTAAATCATTGTTAAGTATCATTACCGTTGATAATATAATTGTTGAACAGTGATCACATGTCTAGTATATATACAAAGTTTTAACTAATCCTTTTGGCACAGACAAATGAAGTGATAGCATCAACCAGTAGGATCATTCCCTTTGAAGCCCATTTATCGGATCTTTCGAGGGACATAGCATTTCTGGGCTTTTCCCTAAACCAAACCCAAGTCGAGATCCAACAACTTAAGTATGAGTGAAACCTTTTACGGGAGAAGTTCAAACTTATCGAGATCACAGCCCAAACCATGTTCACCGAACGGCCCCAAGAAAGACTCATCATCGCACACCATACTTTTAGGGCATATGCTAGTGTAATAAATAGATATGTAACAAGACTCTAGCATTATGATTATGTGTATTATTTTTTGCATAGAATAAAGAATATACATTCATTTTATTATTGTTACTTTCTAAATGGTTTTTAAAGAAAAAATAGTATTTTTAATTAATATTTAAATTCAATTAAGAAATCTATTTTGATGAATTAATAGATTTTTTAAATTAAATAATATTTTAATAAAATATTATTACTAAATTACTTTTTATTAAATATAAATGATTGGATAATTTTTATGAATATAATTGTAATTTTTATTAAGATTTGAAAACTGTTTTTTGTCAAAACCCATGAATTTTCAATAAATGTCGGTTTTTATTTTAAAAGTGAAAATTCACATATTTAGAAAATTATTTAGATAAAATAAATATTATTTTTGGAATCAGGATGTCAAAATTATCCAACGGTGAATTTTTCATAATTTTCTGAAAATCAAATTTTTGGGTAATGATTAAATACTTTATAAATATATAATGTGTTTTATGACATCATAATGACCCAATAGTGATATAATAAAATATTATAAAAAAAGATATTCAGTCAATATATGTTTTACTATTAAAATAATGTGATTTTAAATTTGTTTGATTAATTTTATAATGCCTTAGTGGTTCCTCCAAGACTTATAAAATATTTTAACATTTTAAAATGATTTCCTTGAGAGAGTGACTCATCTCCACATAAACAAGCCTAATATTTTAATAAGTTCAGACTTTGACCTTATAAAATAATTTTTTTCACTCCCCTTTGGCAAAAACCATGGGCAAAACTCATGGGAAGGTTTGGGGTTTTGAATATTTAATTATATAGATTCCAAAACCAAAGTTTGTGAAATATTAAAGAATTCCCCTCTCATTTCATATATTAACTCACTCAAACTCTCACTTCTCTTCACTCAAAATACTTGGATCACATCCATACTCTTCTCCCCTCGGTCTAGAATCCTCCCAATGCGCCCCAAACTCTCAACAAAACCCCTCCTCAAACTCTTGAAGTCACAAACTCAAGTAAGGGATCCTCACTTTCCTCTCCTTTCAAATTCAAGCATCTTATTTGAAAGTAGTTCTTGTAATTTAGAATGGTTATAATGTCATTCTTTTATAATCATTCTATTACTTTTCATTTGATGTTACTTGAATGAGAGATTATTTATTCTCCATTATTTTGACCATTACCTAAGTCGTTACTATGCCAAATTTTCATAAGGGTTCCATCCTTTCTCATTTTTGTCCAAGTTTCTTTAATTGTTATACCCTTTTATTTTCAATTTCAAATGTTGGGATATGATTTTGCACTGCCTCATACTACCCTCATTATGTTTGAATGATTAGATATCATTTTCTCTCTCATTAATGTCTTCTGTGTACACTCATTACCATGCTGAAATTCCGTAAGGGGTTTTTCTCTTCTTATTTCCATTCAAGTATTTCTCTCATATTATGCATCTAAATTCCATTTCATATGTTGAGATATTATGTTCCATAATCCCCTTACTGTCTATTTCATGTATAAAAGATGAGATTCATTTCTCTCTCATCAACCCAACTTATGAATTTCCATATGACGACATTATGTTGTCGAAATTGCATCGCGCTTTTCCAAACCAAAATCATCGTGTAGTGAATATCATACTCATTTCTCTATCAAGGGTATTCATCTTTATGCACATATACATATTGAATGGTACTTACATGTATGTATTCAACATTCCTTAATCATGGAATAACTTATTATGTTGAATGATTTCATGTTATATGATCAATGTGGCACACTTATGCATGAAATGAAATGTTTATAAAGGGTGCGCCCTGATAGCACTTCAATGCATTATGTAATGTTTAGTATCATGATATGTCGTGTGCAATGAGGATTTACTCATGATAATCCATGTGCAATGAGGGTTTACTCATGTTAATCCATGTGCAATGAGTCTTGGCTCATGCTAATATCATGTTGTATGTCGTTGCCACATTTCCATGTTATAATAGTCATGTTATATCATGTCTTTATGTTCATGTTTCTCTTATGCTCCATTGATATGCATATTGCCTAACATGTACTGTATTCTTCATGTTATGTCTTGTTTACTCCCTTGTTGAGCTTTATAGCTCACCATTTTTTTTATTTATGTCCTTAGATTATCTCATGCAATGCTAAGTACGAAGAAATGTTGTGGTCATGTAAAAAAAGTTTTCAATAAATATGTTGTATTTTATGTCTTAAGTTTTCATGTAAATTTCCTAATTTCCCAAGACACTAGACCACTCGATCCTCGGAGTTGTCTTAAGTGCAAGTTTATGCAATAAATCATGTTTAAATATGTAATAAAGGGCAAGGTTGTTAAAGAAAATGTGTCATCATACACATGAGAAAAGAAACAGAATGACAAGGATTCCATATACGCCAGTGATTGGGTCAATCGTGTATGTTATGTTATGTATTAGGCTAGATGTTGCATACGAATGGAGTGTGGAAGGCAGATATCAAGTTGATCCAGGTGTTCTTCATTGGATGACAGAAAAAACTATCCTTAAGTATCTGAGACGTATTAAGGATGTGTTCATGTCCTATAGAAGAGATGAGGAACTAGTCGTCAGAGGATATGCATATGCTAGTTTCCAAACTGATCAAGATGACATGAAGTCACAAACGGGATACATCTTCACTTTGAATTGAGGTGTTGTGAGCTGGAAGAGCTCAAAGCAGGTTGTGGTTGCAAATTCTATAGCAGAGTCCAAGTAAATTGCGGCTTTTGAGGCATCTAAAGAAGTAGTATAGATGTGCAACTTCGTCCAAGAGCTTGACGTGGTACCTAGCAGTAAAGATCATTATCATACTCTATTGTGATAATACTGCAGTGGCGGCTCTCGCAAAAGAGTCAAGTCACATCAGCGAATGAAGCACATACTATGGAAGTATCATCTCTTGAGGGATTTTTCTTAGAGAGGTGAGGTTGCAGTGAGGAGTATTTCCACCAAAGACAACGTAGCGGGGCCCTTGAGTAAAGTCTTGACTCAGTAGAAACATGATTATCATGTGAGGTCTAGCGGACTTAAAGTCATAGGCAGTTGACTCTAGTCCAAGTGAGAGTTTGTTGGAGTTGGTGTCCTATGACCAACTGATTGTACTTTGATTACATGTATATTCATTGTATTGAATATTAATTAAACATCTTATTAAATATTGTTCATTATTCTGGATGGCTTTAATGTAATAATGTCCTAGAGAATTTATCGCATTGAAAAGATCATAGCAGTTCTCCGTTATAATGAGGACCTTGAAGTTCTATGACACTATTCTTAATAGAGTTCTGCAGTTGGATAATGTATTATAATGGGACACATGGTATTTAGACCGTCAGGTGCAAGTACTCATAAGAGGATGAATCTTCTTCTCATAACGTTCGCACTTGGTAATCTCCAAGATGAGAGATTAGGAGAACAGACCCGCTAGTAGGAATTTTGCATGTTTTGATGTCATCAAATATTCTTATCTGCGAGCGTGTGTAATGATCTTCAAACTTTAAGATTATCATTAATGCATGTCATGACTCGCGCACTTAGATTTACTAACAAAAATCGTCATGGCATATGTTGGTAGGAAGTAGGGTGTGTTGGGTGTGTCACGAGTGGAATGTCATTAATGGATAAGTCGAGGAATGATTTGTCTCTTCCATCTTTATGAGATTTGATATCTCAACACTTAAAAATATAATTGTCGCCCTTTGATTAAAATATAATCATCTCCTAAATTTCATGGTCATGGTGTAACGATGTGTTTATTTCAGATAGTCAAAGAAAGACGTATCAAGCATATAGGTTGACGACACCATTGTGCAACCTGCTTGATAAGATATTGTGACAAAGGGATTATATTATACAGTGAGCGTTCGTATGTGGTTGTCATCGTTACGACATTAAGTTCTTTCTCTAGGGTGTCTCGACCCGTTGCTAGACAGTTTTCTTGAATTTCAGGCAAGTCTATCTAATGTCAATGAGAAAAGAATCATAGAGGGTCACACACTAAGTGTTTTTGTTAATCTCAATTAAATTCTATTTGAATTTAATTAATGGAATAAATATTATTCTCAAGACTAAGAAATAATTTTATTCAAGTTATATTGATCGTATAAATTAAATAAATATTTATTCACCGGGTTGTGAAAAAATATATATTTGTTTATTTTATTTAATATTTAATAAATATTTATGTACTGGTTTGTAAATAAAATATTTATTTAAGAGAATAAAATATTTTATTTGGGTATTCAATAAATGCTAGAGGAGTTTGAACGAACCAAGACCGTGTTTGGTGACAAATACTAAATAACAAGACGATTGAATAATATTTGTTATTGCACAAGTTGGTGCGCACCACAAAATAATATTATTATTATTTTATTATGTGGCATGGGGTTTATTAAAGGTTATTATATTATTTAAGGGCCGACATGCAATTAAATAATTATTTTTAAACCTAAACACTAGCTTTATAAATAGACGGTTATGTCTATTGCGTAGGGTGTGCAATTATCGATTGGTGCAATCGAAATAGAGAATTATTGCGCACAACGAATTCTCTCTCGACTCATTTTTCTATCTCCCTCTCCAAAATGGGGAACAAAAGATAGATCTCTTCAAGACTGAAGAATGAGCGATCAAGAACGAACAACGCATGACATTTGATTCGTCGCACCAGCACCCGGAGATAGAGTGGTTTTGTTTAGGGATCATTGGAGCATGTGTGGATCACCGTTAGAGGGATTCTATACTTGGATCATCACAGTGCAACGAAGGCAATCCGAAAGGATCATTTCGGACGATCAACATTCATCAACGAAGAAAGTTCTTAAACCCAAATATTTATTTCTTCAGATATTAAATAAATTAATTATAAATTTGACGTGAAAGATCCTCACTCGTGGTTTCGGGCAATGATCATTAAAAGAAATTTTAATAAATCGTCCACCATCGCATGCTTCTGTTGCACCCGAAACCAACAGAGTCCACCACCTTCAGGGAACCCCAAGGAACTTTCTGCTATCATGTGATGTCATTTGGCTTAAAAAATTCTAGAGCCACTTACTAGTGGGTCATGCACCACATCTTTAATCCAATTCTTAAGACATTGGTGGAATGTTACGTGGATGATCTGGTGATCAAATCATGTCAGCGTCAGGACTATGTCAAGGATCTTGAGAAGGTGTTTGACTTCCTCCGCTCCCAACACTTGAAGATGAACCCCCTAAAGTGTGCATTCAGGGTCACTTATGGAAAATTTCTCAGCTTTGTTGTAAGGTAAAGAGACATCGAGATTGACCCAGAGAAGATCAAGATCATCAATCAAATGCCTCCCCCAGAGAAAACTTTGGGAATTGCAGGGCCTCCAAGGCCACTTACCCTACATACGTCGATTTATCAAAAATCTAACTGGTAAGTGCATGCTCTTCTCAAGGCTCATGAAAAAGGGCATCGGTTACCAGTGGGATAAAGAGTGTCAGACTGCCTTTGAGGATATCAAGCAGTACCTGCTACAGCCTCTAGTTTCGATGCCACCCGCCCCAGGAAAGCATTTGGTCTTCTATGTGACCGCTTTAGAACGATCCCTCAGCGCCCTTCTAGCCCAGAAAATGAGGGCGGGGAAAACAGTCTTCATTATCTCAGTCGCATGCTCCTCAACATAGAGAACAGATATTCCCTCATCCAAAAGAGTTTCCTTGCACTAGTCTTTACAGTGCAGAAGATGTGACATTACTTGCGACACTATGAGATACAATTAGTGTCCCGAGTAAAGCCTCTAAAGTACATCATCAATCATCCCATGCTGACAGGACGATTGGCGCGTTGAACGGTGATCCTCCAACAGTTCGACATCAGGTTTGTTCCGCAGAAGGCCGTCAAAGGGCATACATTGGAAAACTTCATGGTCGCACATCTAGCCTCCGAAGAACTACCCCTAGATGTTGATTTCCCAGATGAAGTCATTCTCTTAGTGGATCAGGTTGTACCATGTTTGAAAATTCATTTTAATGGTGCCTCCCGGAGCTCGATCGGTAGAAGGCTCAACGACCGCAGGCTCAACAACCGCAGGTCTGGGGATCATTTTCATCACTCTGGCACAAGTCGTCTCATTGTACTCGTTCCTATTATTAGAAGGTTGCACCAACAACGAGGCAGAGTATTAGGCTCTTATCACTGGTCTCGAGTTGACCCTCGAGATTGATATCCCATGTTTACATGTTAAGGGAGACTTTGAGTTAGTCATCAAGGAGATCAAGGGTGACTATGTCATCAGAAAACTAGAGCTACTACCCATGTTGGAACACACCTGTTAGCCGATGGACCAATTTCCTTCCCACCTGAAGGTGATCCATGTTTCTCAGTCGCAAAACGGTCAAGATGGTGCATTAGCAGGTTTGGCCACATCTCTTGCAGAACCCGATCAGGATGACCTGGTCATTCATGTGGCACGTCGGAGGGTCATTGCCCCCGCCACTTCAGATGATGGAAACCAACAGGTATATCAGCTGGCTGCTAGTACCTATGCGGTAGGGTCCTCAAATATCCCTACAGTA
The DNA here is from genome assembly GCA_963277665.1 of Viscum album. Classification (NCBI taxonomy): domain Eukaryota; kingdom Viridiplantae; phylum Streptophyta; class Magnoliopsida; order Santalales; family Viscaceae; genus Viscum; species Viscum album. The sequence continues at coordinate 372,373,923 of OY728146.1, forward strand.
GATGAAGCGTGTTAGGACCAATAGGGGCCTATATACCCTGAGAGGGGGGGTGAATCAGGGTATGAATATTCTTTTTCAAAATTCTTCATGCCCCACTGGATCTTGACCTCTTTATTACAAGGGTCACCTTGTTTGCATTTGTGTGTCTATTATGATCACTTATTTTCTTCTTTATCTAATGATGATTCTTTAAATGCAATGTCGGGAAGCAAGCAGGCAGATGCAGAGATTTTTACTTGGTTCACCCTCACTGGGCTACATCCAAGGAGCATACAACGACGATGTGTCGTTGTACCAAATCCACTAAAGCTCGCTGCCAATTTACAATGTTCGTGCTAGATCACTTCTATGTTTAGGCTCACTGCCTTTACAATTTTTAGGGTCAGCTCACTGCTTCCCAAGGGTCACTCCATGTTCCTCTCTCTCAGGCTCACTGCCGGTAGAAAGGATAACTTTCTTCCTCTTCCTTTGCTCACTGCACTTGGAAGGGATCCACTAACAGTTTATAGACCTGTAGGTCTCTTCATTATCTCTAATGAATTCTGCATCCTTAACTGTTGATAGATGCTCTCTTGATGCTCTGTTGATGCTCAACTTTCACCTGCGGATGAATCTCACTTTGCACCGGGTGTACCGGGCAACCCCAATTTTTACGCGCACCCCTTACTGCACCTTGCGCGTAATTCCCTTGCCTTGCGCGAAATCCACTTTTCGCGCAACTCCTCTTTTGCGCGCATCCTCTTCTTTTTACGCGCAGCCTCTAAACTGTCTTGCGCGTAATTCTCTGCTTTTGCGTGAAATCCACTTTTCACGCAACACCACTTTTACGCACCAATACCAATTTTACGCGCAACCACCTTCTTTTACGCGCAGCCTTCGCTTTACACGCAACCACTTGTGCACTCCAATTTCGCGCGCTAGAGCTCGGATAATCACTATGTCTTGAGCTATATTTGAATGAGAGGGGTATGTTCATATTTATAGGCAAAATCGACCCTGCGCGAAAAACCCTCCTTGAGCGCGTAATCCACTTCGAGCGTGAAAAACAAATCTTCCGCGCAACACCATTTTTCGTGCACTACTCCAATATTTCACGCACCTCATGCCTTTGCCGAATTTCGAGCTTCAGACCTCAAAACATATGACAACTCTGCTTTTATTACAAACTTAAACATGATTTATTACATAAACCATTCACTTGATACAACAAGGATGATCGAGAGGTCTAGTGCCTTTGGGGATTAGGATCATTACATAACTTAGAACATGAAGTACAACATCTTTATTGAAAACTTCCTTTACATGACCACTACATTCTCTCATACTTAGCATTGCATGGGATAACCTGAGGACATGCATAAGAAAAGGGGTGAGCTATAAAACCCAGTAAGTGAATAAACATGGAATACATGAGGAGTACAATACATGTTAGACAATAGGCATATCAATAGAGCACAAGAGAAACATGAACATAAAGGCATGATAAAGCATGATAATCATAACATGGAAATGTGGCAACAACACTTAACATGGAATTAGCATGAGCCAAGGTTCATTGCACATTGAGCATGAGTAAATCCTCATTGCACATGAAGCACGAGTAAACCCTCGTTGCACTTGAATTAGCATGAGTCAACACTCATTGCACATGACGTATCATGATACTATACTTTACCCAATGCATTGGAGCGTTATAAAGGTGCACCCTTCTTAAACATTTCATTTCATGCATAAGTGTGCCACATGGATCATAAAACATGGATTCATAAAACATAATCATTTATTCCACGATAAAGGAATGTGGAATTCATACATGAAACTTTATAATCAATAAGTAAATGTGCATAAAGGTGAATACCCTTGATGGAGAAATGGGCATGGTATTCACTACACAATGGCATTGGCTTAGAAAATCGGTGCGATTTCGACAGCGTAATGACGTGACATAAAAATTCATAAAAATGGTTGATGAAAGAGAAAGAGGTTCCTCATCATATTTACATGTAATGGACAGTAAGAAGGTCATATAGATATATGTCCCAACAATTGTAATGGAATTTAGATTCATGATACAAAAGTATTGCTTGAATGTAAAAAAAGAGAGAGAAGTTCCTTTCGGAATTTCGGCATAGTAACGGGTGTACATGAGAGGCATTTAATGAGAGAGAAAGGGGTCTTTCATCATTCAAACATAAAGAGGGCATTATGAGGGAGGTGCAGAACCATACCCCAACATTCATAATTGAAATTAAAAGGGCAAAACAGCTTAAAGAAAATTGGACAAAAATTAGAAGGGAAAAAAACCCTTACTTGGAAGTGTGCTTCCAAAGGCTTGAGAGAGGCTTGAGAGAGGCTTCTTGGGAGCTTGGGGCACCTTGAGAGGATTCTAGAGAGAGTAGGGCAGAGGTTGGACAAACTTCAAAAGCTTTAAGTGAGGAGGAAGTGGGAACTTGGATGAGTTTATATAGGAAAGGTGATGGAATTCTTTATTATTTAGGTTTGGGACCCCTTATATTAAATGAGTCCAAACCACAAACCATCCTATGATTTTTACCCATGGTTTTTGGCAAAGGGAAGAGCAAAACAATATTTTATAAGGTCAAAGTCCGAACTTCTTAAAATAATAGGGTTGTTTATGTGGAGGTGAGTCACACTCATGGAAAACAATTTAAAAAGACAAAGTGTTTAATAAGTCTTGAAGGGTCCATTAATGCTTTGAAAAGTCAAACAAACCCAAAATCACATTATTTTAATGTTAAAACATATATTGGCCGAACACAAAGATTATAGTATTTTATTACATCACTATTGGGTCATTATGATGTCATAAAACACATTATATATTTAAACGGTATTTAATTTTTACCCAAAAATTGGATTCTCAGAAAATTATGAAAAATTCACCGTTGGATAATTTCGACGTCCTGATTCCAGAAATAACATTTATTTTATCTAAATAATTTTCTAAATATGTTAATTTTCACTTTTAAAATAAAAACCGACATTTATCAAAAATTCACGGGTTTTGACAGAAATGGCTTTCAAACCTTAATAAAAATTATAATTGCATTCATAAAATTATAAGATCATTTATATTTAATAAAAATTAATTTTATAATAATAATAATATTTTATTAAAATATTATTTAATTCAAAAATCCCTTAAATTAATAAAATAGAATTCTTAATTAAATAATAACTAAAAACACTATTTGTACTTTAAAAACTATTTACAATGTATCAAAAATAAAAAGGAGGTATGTTCATTATTATATACAAAAATAATATACATGAACATAGTACTAGCGATTTGTTACATAACCCCTTAAAACAACCGCATAAGACCTAAGGGTAAGGTGTGCGATGATGACAGACTCTTAGGGTGGCTCGGATAATATCGCTCGAGTGGTAATCTCTATCAACTTCCACTTTTCCCGTAGACGGTCTCGTTCGAGCTTGGCATGATGAAGCTCAGCTTGGGTTTGGTCAAGAGCGAAGCCCAAGGACGCCACCTCTTTTCTGAGCTCCGACAAATGGACTTCGTTTGGAGCAATTCTACTAGATGAGACCATTTCTTCTTTTGTCTGAGTAAATTGGGTTTGTTAAAGCCATATATTTATACTAATCATGTGATCACTGTTCAACGGCTATAAAAGCAACAGTCACAATTCTTAACATAAAACCAAAGAAGTTGACATTTTATATAAACATTTTACATAAAGAGACGTTTAATTAGATCAAGAGGGATTTCCATTAATGAAACTTTGGGTCGTTACAAAACACCTCTTACACGAAAAACTTCATCTCACTATTTCGCGCATCACTTTCCTTTTTCGCGCACCGGGCAAATATTTCGCGCATCGCGCTGATTTTTCGTGCGCCACCATATTTTTTGCGCATCCCGCTAATTTTTCGCGCCCCACGTTATTTTTCCGCGCAACACTCCAATTTTGCGCGCACCTCCCTTTTCCAAAAACACATCTTTCCATTTTCCGATTTGCAGGCCCAAAAATTTGGCAAACACTGGAAAATGGCGCCACCTTGTATCTGCTCTTTTTGTACCGCCTCCAGATCGTCCATTCCTTTGTCGAGACTCTTCAATCAATCATGGATTGTTGGAAGCATCCCTTGAACCCGAAAAATCACCATGTAAACCCTCTTTGTCAACACACTCATACATCAGGGCCTTCTTTGTCAATAAACACAACATGGAGGCCCACTTTGTCAACAAACACAATCACCTCAAAAATGCTTCAATGATGCCTTGAGGGATTTTTTCCCAACAAAGCGCCCAATTGGACGACTCCCTATGTGGAGTATCTCCAGCGTGGTATTCTCTCACCTGACTGAGTCGAACGTGGGTGAACCCGCCGACGTGCTGCGCAATTCACCATCCAGAGTGTGCCTAACCTTGAGCAAAACCTCTACAAGCGCGGGTTCGATGAAATTCTCCTTTGTTTCATCCAAGGAGACGAGATACCTCGGGTCATGTAGGAGGTCTATTCCGGATCCTATGGTGCCAAACGGGATTTAAACTCTCCCACCAAATTCGGAGGTTGGACTACTTTTGGCCCACCATGATTCACGATTGTATTAAGTTTTCCAAGAGGTTTCATGTCTGTCAAATCCATGCTAACTTCATGCATTGACCGTCAGAGCTTCTTCACACCACCAAGTATTCTTGGCCCTTTATAGTATGGGGACTCGATATTGTAGGACCATACCCGCCAACGAAAGCTCAACAATGTAGGTTCATTTTGACCGCAGCAGACTTCTTTTCCAAATGGGCATAAGTGATTCCCCTCAAAGAGGTCAAATCATGGTTTGTGATTGAGTTTATAAGCTCCCACATCATTTATCGGTTTGGAGTGCCTCACGTTATTGTCACAGAAAATGACACCAACTTTCGGGCTGCCGAGCTGAATAAATCGTACGCCAAATACAACATTCGACCCAATCATACTTCTCGCTATCATGAATAGGCAAATGGGCAGATTGAGGTGTTCAACAAGACCCTCTCTAACATTTTGCAGAAAATATTGGACCAAAACAAAAAGAGTTGGCCTGATAAGCTCCCCAATGCTCTATGGACCTATCGAACGACGACTCAAAATTCCACTCAGGCGACCCCATACCCATTGAGGTTCAGTTGTCGTCACTCTGAACGGTTGTTTATGACCAATAGATGCTAGACGAAATGGGAAAAATATGTCTAGCTATGTTGGAAGCCCTCGAGGAAAATCGGCTTCAGTCCTTGCATAACCTAGAGAGGCACTAGAACAGGATAGCGAGAGCGTTCAACAAACGGGTTCGCCTCCACTCCTTCCTTCAGGGTGACATGGTACTGACTCTCAGAACGCCAATGATACCTGGCAAAAAACCTCCAAAGTTGGATCCCAAATGGGAAGGACCTTACATTGTCCATAATGTTTATTCCAATGGAGAATACTCTTTGATCACCGTCGGTGGAGTGTGTCACACCTCCCACCAACGCCAAGTTTCTTAAGAAGTACTTCGCATGAAGACAATTGGACCAAACTCTACAACCTTAAGCAAGGAGTCATGGTCCAGGCATTATGACATTAAACTGTTTGCAATTGTTCAAAGTTATGCAACCTTAAACTACAGTGGCCAAGGTCTGAGCTCTATGACCTTAAACTAATTGCAACTCTTTTGGTCCAAGTATTAGGACCTTAAACTATTTGCATCCCCTACGGTCTAAGCTCTACGACCTTAAACAAGTAGCAGTCATAGTCCGAGTTGCATGACTTTAAACTGAAAAGCCCCACATCCCCAACACACAAGGTTAAACTGTGATATTACCCATGTGTAGTGAACACATGATGTTGGGTTGGTGTAGCCCGATCCGGTTGGGCCGAATGCTTGTGGCCCGTACTGCGCATCATCCCGCAACTTTCGCAAGTCGAGCTACGCAGTGAGCTCGTTGGGGGGTTGCAAGGGGCAACGCGCCCCTGCTCTGGGGGCCAAAGCCCCCCGGTCCAAATTTTGGGCAACTGTAGCATCTCTGACACTGTAGAAAATATGGTCGCTCGACACCGACAAATCACTATAACAGTGCGGACTTTGGAGACAACTTTACTATAGCCTTTTGGACTTCCAGACGGCAACCATTGTAGCACTTTTGACTTGGGTGGCTGCATTTCACTGTAGCGATGCTGACTTCCTGTGCAGTTGGTAGAACAGTGGATCATCTTCTCCATTTGTAGCCCATTTCGGGCTAGGGTTTGTGTGTGTGAGAAACTCCTGTAAAATTGTGCTCTTGAATTATAGTGATTATTCTGTCTCTCCGTGAACATAGGGATTATTCCCGAACCCCATAAATCCTTGTGTCCTTGTTCTTTTTTTCCTTTTACTATTTTGTGTTTCCCTGTTTCAATCGCTGCAAATCCTGACGTTTCTACGTCACATGATGCCTTGTGTACCAGGTGTGAGATGATCGAAAAATAATGTCCTCAGTACACAACGATAAACTGTAGTCATACCCCATCTCATAAGCATGGGACTCCCCACGACAATCGTGGGATGCCTCAATGCCTTCGTCAAAGAGGGTTGCCCCCACTTCTGACGTCGATCTCCCACCTCGTCATGTCCCTGAACTATGTGTAGCTTGATTCTCATTCCTATGGGATATGTAGTGAAGCCTAGACCCCTGTCTTTGGACCCAACCGCCAATTCATCGTAAACCCTTTCCTCCGGAGGGGGGGTTATATTCACCAACATTTGTCCATTTGGCCCCACTTACAGTTCAAGCATTACGACCTTAAACAATGTGCAGTCTGTTTCAGGTATTTATGTGGCACGCGAGATGCGTGCCCTACTTTCACATCGGGTTTTACATCTTTCGTGCAACACAAATACCCTTTAAAACAAATATTTCCCCAAAGAAAAATGACTTCAAACTATTTTCCAAATCCTCCAGTCCAATCCTTACGGCCTTAAACTGTGTGCAATTGGCTTCGGGGTCACTTTGTGTGGTGGAGAGCCTCCTTTGCTCCTTTCAACGTCGGGTTTTAACTCTTTGACACAACTTGAACATCTTCGAAGCACCTACCCATAGTCCAAGCTCCATGACCTTAAACTAGGAGTCGTGGTCCAAGCTCCATGACCTTAAACTATGTGCATCCACCCTTTATTCGCATGATTTGCTTCACGTCTGGTGTTTCAGCAAGCCTATGTCCCACCTCTTTATAGAACTATGTGTGGCTTGATTCTCATTCTCATGGGATACACAGTGATGCCTAGACCTTCTGTCTTCAGGGCTAACCGCAAATTCACTACAAAACCATCCCTTACCCACTGAGTTATCGCCTTAAAATGCCCTTATGGGCCTCCTCTTTAGGTATAAGCCCCATTCATATTCCTTGAGCCACATTCATATTCCATGAGCCTCATTCATATCCCTATGTCCCATCTCTTTATAGAACTATGTGTGGCTTGATTCTCATTCTCATGGGATACACAGTGATGCATAGACCTTATGTCTTCAGGGCTAACCGCAAATTCACTACAAAACCATCCCTTACCCACTGAGTTATCGCCTTAAAATGCCCTTATGGGTCTCCTCTTTAGGTATAAGCCCCATTCATATTCCTTGAGCCATTAGCGGGTCGAGATGCCTTCATGACCTGGCATGAGGAAGAAAAGAACAGGCATCTCAACGCGCAAGCCCCGCCGACATCCCCAACACAAGACATTAAATTCTTTCCTGGCCCCATATAAATTCGGGATGCCTCATAATATGAGATGATTCAGTGTCCTCACTCGAGAGGACAACCCCTTACCGGCATTGATCTCCCACCACGCCGCATTCCAGAACTACGTGTGGCTTGATTCTCATTCTCATAAGATGCGTAGTGATGCACGAATCTCATATTATGGGTCCAGCCCCGTTCGCCGACTCATTGTGTGGCCTTTCCTCCCCCAGCATCATGACATCGACTTAGGCATAGTTTGTCGAGTTTTGTGTCGCAGGGGGTCTCTTTGGCCCTCCTTTCACGTCGGGTTATCATTCTTTCATTCCACACAAGCCTCTTTAGGACATCCATGCCCCCCTTGGGTCCAAGCTCTATGACCCTAAACTAATAGTTTCCCCTACGGTCTAGACTCTACGACCTCAAACTAGTAGCATCCATAATTCGAGTTGTACGACTTTAAATTGTGGTCTTACCCTATGCGATAAACACAGAATGTCTCATACAATAGCTATGGGATGACCAAAAAGCCTTACCCCGTATCAAACTGGGATGACTCACACGATAACCATGGGATGACCAAAAAACCTTACCCTGTATCAAACTGGGATGCCTCATACGATAACCTATAGGATGATCAAAAATCCTTACATGTATAAAATCGGGATGCCTCATATGATAAATAAGAGATTAGCAAAACAACACCATCAGAACACGACGTTAAATTGTAGATTTACACCGTATGAAATCAGGATGCCTCATATGACAAGTATGGGATGATAGAAAAACCAACGTCCCCAGCACACGACATTAAACTGTAGTCATACCCCGCATGAAACCAGGATGCCTCATAATATGAGATGATTCGATATTGTCGCCAAAGAGGACGTCACCCCTCCGGTTTCGTTCTCCTACCACACTGCACTTCAGAACTACATGTGTCTTGATTCCCACCATCATGGGATGCGTAGTGACGCCCATATATCTCATCCTGGGCTCATACCTACCATCGACTCATTTTGGGGTCTTCCCCTCCGGGCCAGGCTTGATTGTCTCCTACCGACGGGTTTATCCAATGCATTTGAGCGTGTGGTGCAACAGATCCCAATGCACTAAATTTGGGACACTCCACTTCCACTTTCGTCCTCCGTTCCTTTTTCGATTTGGATAATCACCATCCTCTCGATCTAAACGGGCTCCCTAACAGCAATGGTGTCTGGCCACACTGGCCCACCTGTCATCCTGGGTTCACTCCTCAAAGGATCCTCGGTAACAAATAGCAGCTCCTGTGTTTCGAACTCGGTCAACGGTCGATCCCACATTTGTTCGCCCCTTCCTAAAATGATGCGAGAATAGAACCTATGTTTCTAACATTGTCAACAGTTGTTCCATGCTTGTCAGTCATTCCCCTTTCACTATCCAGGTCCTAAAAGTCACGATCACCCTCGCGGGATATATCAGTCACTTTTTCCCCTTATTGTGTTCTCCCCTACAAACAACGAAGACTATGTACCACTCCTTGTTTCTCGCATCAAGCATGTTTCATGCAAGATTAGGAGTTGAGAGAGAGTTTTCCTCAAGCAAGGTTTAGACACACAACACCACGGTCTGAACTCTGCAACCTTAAACTAGGAGCTCAAGTACAAGCATCGCGACTTTAAACTGTGTGCTAAGTCGTCTTAGCAATGTGCCATGTGGCGTCGGGCCTCCTTAACCCCCAATTCACGTTGGGTCACCCCCTTTCGTGTCATGCACACTCCTTTGAGATGCCTCCTATGGTCCAAGCATTATGACCTTAAACTATTAGCATCTCCCGGTCCAGGCACTATGACCATAAACTATTTACGCCTTCTTGGTCCGAAATTCGTGACCTTAAATTAGGAGCCCAAGACCAATGTAACGACCCGAACTTTTGAATAATTTTTGTTTCCTAATTTTGTGTGTTATTTTATTTTATACTCAACAAAACTATATCCTTTAATTAATGAAGTGAGTATAATTAAAATGAGACTGTTAGATTTCGACTGTTATATGACTGTTGGTCAATATGACCGTTGGAAACTAAACTCTTAACGTTATGATTTTTGTTTATAAATACAAGTGGTCATGGTTAATTAATAAAGAAAGAAAAGTCAATGGCCTCATCCAGTAGACTCGGGTCATACGAAGCCCATTTATTGGAGCTTGACAATGAGGTTGTGTCACTAGGCTTTACTCTGGGTCAAGCCCAAGTTGAGCTTCAACATGTGAAGCTTGAACGGAATCACCTAAGGAATAAGTTCAAGCTAATAGAAATCGTCACACGAAAAATGTTGTCTGAGTCGCCATAAGATTCTATCACCATAGCACACCTTACACTTAGGTCTTATGTAGGTGTTATAAGGGGCTATGTAACAAGGCATTAGTTACTTTGTGTAATCTTTTTTTATAAATAAAATTGTTATTTATTCTTATGATAAAATTTGTGTATTTTAAATATCAAGAAAAATATAGGATGAATTTATAGCAGTTCTGTTTTATTGGTGAATTTTGGAAAAAAGGGTGTTTTAAAATATTTTTGTATACTATAAATAATTAATAATGTGAAATGATTTTCAAAAAATGGTCTTCTACAGTTGTGATCAGTAAGAAATTTAAAGTCTAATAAGATCAACATATTTTTTTAGTGAATAGTAAAGTATGAATAGTAATATTACCCTTATGAATAGTAATGTAACTAATGGAATAGTAACCTCGCTTAAGAAATTATAAATATAATTTAGGCATCTTGAATGGTAATGTGATATAATAGCATAATTAAATAATTGTTTCAGAAATTATTAGTTAAAGTATTAGTATTTTTACTTAAAAATTAAATATCTCATAATTAAAAAATTATTTTCATAAAATGGAGTTCATTTTTGAATTCAGAGCATCGATATTAGGTTAGGGTGAATTTATGAGATTTTTATAAAATGTTTTGTTTTTTTGGGTGAATAGTAAAAATACAATTTTGAGTTTCGATGTAATTAATGACATCATTAATGATGTAATAATGATATAATCATTCTGGTCGACTTGTGAATTGTAAGATATGCAATGAGGTGTCCCAAGTGCCCAATATCATGGGAAAAATATCATGGGCAAGCTCATGGTTTTGCAAATACCACTGATGAGCTGTCCCTTGAAAATTAATTAAATATTCCCTCACTTTTGCAATAAATATCAACTCATTCCTTCACTAATTTCATTCCAAATTCCTCCTCAACGAAGCTCTGGTCTTTTTACCTCCCAATGAGTCCTTCCAAGGTTCCCTCAAGCCCCCCAAGGTCACAACCTTCTAGTTTTCGAAGTTACACTTCAAGGTAAGGGAATCTTTCACCCTCCTCTTTTAAGTCATGACTTCCTTTATGTTATGTCTTTTATTTTCCATCTTCTTACGTTGGGGTATGTTCTTCTATATCCTTATTACTGTCCATTTCATGTCCAATTGATGAGAGACCCTTTCCGCTCTCATCAACTGATTTTCTAAATTTTTAATTGATAATGTTGGGCTGCCGAATTTTCGTAAAAGAAATCACATCTTTTTTTTCAAGTTCCCTTTTCATGTAGTATGTCATTCAAACATCCATATTATGATCTTATTTAAATTGTATTTTGTCTCTATACTGTATTATGAGTTATTTATGAGTGGGTGACCCTTGTCCCCTCTTTTTTTAATATTTTCTAAAACCATGTTATATAACCGTTATGTTGCAGAAATTTCGTCTCAAAATCTCTCTTTTTCTCAAGAAATTCTCTTATTTTATTTATATGAATACCCAAAACCATTTTGTTTCTAAGGGTATTCATAAAGACATAAAATTGATCTATTTGATTCTGGAATTGACATACATATAACTCTCACCCCTTTCTATGGGTTATAAATGACATAATGATCTTATTAATAAGCACTTTTAAAATGTCATGATTTTGAAATGAAACTCATTTCTTTTACTCTTTGGGTTATTTATGAAATGTATGATTATGATCTATGTGGATCACATGAAAATAAAAACATATTAAGGGTGCGCTCTAATAGCGCTCCAATGCATTGGGTAAAGAATTTAATCTCTAGAGATGACAAGTTTCACGATACCTTGGTGAATAACCATGGTAATTTTTATGACACCTTGGGGATGAACTTTGGTGATGTGTTCATGAATGTCTAAATTAAATGTTGTAGCCACATATTCAAGTTATGATTCAAGTTCTTTTCATTATGATATGCATCTACTTCTATTGCTCATTTCTTTATATTTTTCATCAAGTTCTTATTGATATCAGAAGTAAACTAATTCCCTTGTTTTCCTTACTGGGCCTTCTGCTCACCATTTCCTTTGATGTATGTCTTCAAGTTATGAGATGCAATAATTGAACTTAGGATGAACTTATAATGAAGCATTACAAGTGTATTAGAAGAATGTTTTATGTTGTTTTCATGTATTTTGTTCCGGGTTTACAAGACACTAGACTTTAAAGATCATCTGTTTGTAAAATGTAATGAAAAGTTTTGTAATAAAAAGGTGGGATGTCATAACCAAGCATCATGACTTTAAACTATGTGAAAGTCACCTTGAGAACATGTTGTGTGGCGTCGGGCCTCCTTGGCACTTGATTCATGTCAGGTTACCACTCTGCCACACTACACATGTCCTTTTGGGATGTTCACCCTATGGTATGAACTCTACGACCTTAAACTAGGAGCTCAGGTCCAAACACCGCGATCTTAAACTGTGTGCAAGATGTCGCTGAGATGTTCTGTGTGGCAGAGCCTCCTAGGCTCCTCACTCACATTGGGTTACCTCTCCCCTATGTCACACACACGCCCTTTGAGACACACAACACCATGGTCTGACTGGTATGACCTTAAACTACCAAAGGTAAGAGGCACAAACGTCTATCAGGTTGAAAACTTGTAAGGGAAACCTGAGCAACCGTCAGACTTCCCCTGTCAGATCGCTCCCGTGACTTGGGCAAAAATAAGGGGGTGAGAAGAAAGAGGTACAAAGCCAACAAGGGCTTACTATGGACCCTGGCAAAAACTCAGTTGCACTCTCAAAACCCCTCACTTCAGGAAAAAGTTAGAGTCAAATCTTAAGCTCCATTTGCCTCACAAGCCCATCTAGGGAGTACCCCCATTGTGTTACACTCTTACACCCCCCAATACCGTGGATGGACGTGTGTTATTCACGTCAATTCACACATCCTGGTCATAAGACATTAAATTGTGCTACGCATGTCCCAATCACATTACATTAAACTGTGTGGTACAACGTCTCAATCACACGATGTTAAATTGTGTGATACACTGTCCTCATCGTATGACGTTAAACTGCATGCACATCATCCTCACCATATGACATTAAACTGTTTGTTCATCGTCTGCACCGTATGACATTAAATTGCATGTCCATCGCCCTCATTGCATGATGTTAAAGAAGCATCTTAGGCCCTCGCCTAAGAAGCATATTTCCCCCTTCGGTGTCGGTCACCCACCGCATCGTTCATGTTCCTCGATCATCGCACAGCACTCGAGACGACGCTCCCCTTGGAAGACGAATCTAACATTTTTTTAGACCGATATGTCTACCCAATGTGCTCAAATCCACGGTGGCGTAATTTCGAGTGTTAAACTCCATTCGAACATTCCATGAGTTCATCCCCATGCTTCGCATCTCCCTTGACTTGGATATCCATCATCCTTCACGTCTGAACGGGCCCCCCTTGACAGCATTTTCTCATGCCACATTGACTCACCTACCATCCTAGGCACACGCCCCGAAAGACTTCTGACAACATTTTGAGATAGGTCTCGTGTTTCGAACATGTCCAGTAGTCGACCCTCATTTGTTTGTCCCCATCTTCGGCAAAATGATAATGGATTTTGTGTTTCGAACATTGTCAGCAGTTATTCTCCATCGTTACGTCGCCCCCTTTGTGTTCCAAATCCAGGGCGTCTCGATTCACACTCATCATCACCCCTTCGTTCAGGTAGAATTCAACACCCCTAGTGTTACCCCATTCATGCACTAACATGTGTTGAGAAAGCAAGTCGTCTGTGTATATAATCTCACTCTCCTGCCAAAACTTTCTCAGTCATGACACTCCCGGTGGTCAAACAAATTCAGACCTAGAGTGTTCGACCATTGCCTAACGCTCTCATATAAATGAGCAATCACATAATCGTTCTTTGTTTCTCACACTGAGCATGACTCGCGTGGGGTTAGGGATTGATCGTTGGTTGTCTCACCAATGTGATTGAAGTGTGTCAGTGAAGTGTGGCAAAAGAAACATGTCCATGCATACGAGGAGTTGAAAACTGATAAACTTTAAAAGTTTGTGAGGGTCATCCACACACCAGAGCCTCTCTTTTTTCCCAACAAAAATGCCCCCTAAGGCACTGCATCGACAATCGAGCGCTCCAGCCCGGCCAGCCTCTGGCGTGTGACCTCTGGAACCTGTTGCAGCCTGATGAGCTATGTCTCTTCCTCCTCATCCACGGGATGAAGCTCATCAGCCCTGATTCACACTCAGCTCTGCACAGCTTACCACTCAGCTATCTGAGATACAACCTCCTCTGCTCGAGCCTTGGCCACCGCCAGCTGAGCCCTCAACTGACTGATGATTTCCGCTTGAGCACTAATGACAGTTGTGTGCTCGTTCACTTGCTCTTCCAGTCGTTGAAGTTCCTGATCAGTCGCTTGGAGCTTCTTGGAGCCATCAAATTTCTACCGGTGCCAGGTGACGTCAAACTCTTAACTTTCTGCGTGCACCCGCTCGACAAGGTAGTCACAGACTAACGCATGGAGGGCACGAGCGTCCACCCCTCCAGTGCCCAAGTTTCGCATCCAGTGGCGGAGGGACCCCATCTGACCCACTAGATGTGGCTTCGAAGTGTGGGTAATGAAGCTCTGCATGCTCCTCTACACCCTGTGTCGGGTGATGTGATTCTCCTCAACAACGTCGGACCCAGAATCTTCTAATTCCTCGGGTGGCGCAAGTTCATACTCTGGGAAGGTCGTGAGGACAGCAGCGACAAGGTCTTCCTCTGGGATCCTCTCAGATGGGTCGGGCTCCAGGTCGAGAGGATGGTCATCCTCATCTGAATCTTCATTGGCAACACCGTTTCTACCACCCTCGAGCTCTGCCGCCCTAGGAATATCACCTGCATCCGCGATAGGTTGCCCTCCCGGAATTGAGGTCGAATCATCTTGGACGATCGGCTCCCCGACATCCCTTATGCTTATGTGCGGCCATTACCCTACCTTTTTCTCCTAAGCATAGGTACCCTAATGCATTTTGCTTCTAAGCATGCGTACTCTAACATCATGCCTCTTGATTGTCACTCATCCACAACAGTGTCTACACCATGCTCCACCCAGAGTCGCATGACCAGTAGACACCTAATCCCTAAAGATGGTGCCGTTGAGGGAAACAAATTACCTGTCTTGGTAGAGATTCCTTATGGTGAATCTTCCTCTAGCATTGACACGGGCCCCCTCAGGGTGCAAGCCCCATCTGCATCCGAGCTGCATTACATAAAACTGCTTAGCTCCATGTCCTAGTCGTACGATGTTAAACTGCACAACAACATCCTCAACACATTACGTAAAATTGTAGTCTTACCATGTGCGATGAACACATGATGCTCCATGTACAATCATTATAAGATGTCACTCCCTTCCCCACCATAGAATAAAACACCAGCAATGGGCAGTTTCCATACGTAAGCCCCACACTATCCTCCCTCGACGAAATTCCGCACCTTGGATGAAACCCCCCCCCCCCACCCACCCGAGCAGCTCCCACGTGTAAGCCTGATTCACATCATCATTGCTCTTAGGAACACCTAGGCAGCTTCCATGTGTAAGCCCCACACTGTCCATCATCGGTACTCCTTTTGCAACACGAGCATCTTTACCGCACGATGTTAAACATCATAGACTGATCCGGTCACACAACCTTAAACTACGGCATCGAACTACGTGGGTTTTGATCCCTGTTTACCGACGTAGTACGTAGGACGCCTCCATGAGGTTCAATCCCAACATCATCCAAGCGTGAAATCATCCCCCTTGGGGGGACAAGCTCCAAATCCAAGCGTGAAATCATCCCCCTTGGGGGGACACACTCCAAATCCAAGTGTGAAATCATCCCCCTTAGGGGGACACACTCCAAATCCAAGTGTGAAATCATCCCCCTTGGGGGACACTCTACATCCAAGTGTGAAATCCCCCCCCCCCGGGGACACACTCAACCATTCAGTCATCCTAAAAAGACGTTAAACTTGTGATCGTCTCCACAAGATGTTAAACTTCTGACCTGGTCTAGAATCCCTACCCCATACAATAAATGTGGGATGCTTGAGGTAAAAAGCCTTGGAAGACTTATGCCCCTAGCATCAATTACCTCGTGACCGACATGGGATGCCTTGGGTTCCCCGTCTAAGATGCCTTACACATGAGATGTTCTCCCAAGAGTAAGGCTTCACAGGTGCCCAACATACCCAACACCCAGACATACCCAGACATGCTCAACGTTACTACCTCTTTTGATCGAACGTTGCTGCCCTATCGAGACAGAAGCAGTGTGATTAATCAGTGTCCACCTCGAGATGGCACTGGGAACAAGTTTCACAAACATGACTTAAATCTATGAAGGAAACTCAGACTAGGCGACGAGCTCCAAGGAAGAATCCATGGAAGGAGGAACTGACATCTCATCATCATGTTTCGATCAAGGAGCTAACATAGCCGATTAAAGTGATGGAAGTCACCCGCCTATGGAAAATGTGAATGTGGGGCAGCAGGAAGGTGCGTACACGGCGTGTTGGCCCCGATGCCAGCGTCGAAAACAGTGTGTCTAAAGAAGTAAACACGTGAAGGACCCACACCTTGCCACTATGTCGCATAGTCGAGGGGGCACAATCTCTAAATAGAGGACTCACACCTCAGTACGATAAGGGGTGCCACTCAATAGATAGATATAGGACTCACGCCCAAATGTGTTAGGGGGTGTCACTCAGTAGGTAGAGAGCCCACACCCTAGTCCGTCAAGGGGGTTTCACTCAAAAGATAGACTCATGCCCTAGTTCATCAGGGGGTGTCACTTAGAAGATAGAGGACCCACACCCTAGTATGTCGGGGGGCACTCGAAAGATAGATGACCCACGCCCTAGTTTGTCATAGGGGTGTCACTCGGAAGATAGAGGACTCACGCCCTAGTCCGTCAGGGGGTGTCACTCAGAAGGTAGAGGACTCACACCCTAGTCCGTCAGGGGATTCCACTCAAACTTGTGCTAGAAGTATGTGGGACTCACACCCTAGTATGATAGGGGGGTTGTCAACCCTGACCTCTCTATGATGATAATGTCTGATCACTGTCGTCGCCAAGCATTGCATAAAGAAGCGTCATGCTCGAAACATTCCACATTGTATTTTAAAAGCCACTATGAAGGCTATCATCGTGTTCTATGCGGAAAACAACTCGGGATAGGCTACTCGCGAGCCAAAATCCGAGTCCAGACGAAGGAGATACGTGAGGTGAAAGTTGTTGGAAACAGTACACGGTGTGTACCATGGGTCACACGACGTGTGACCTCACCTGGACTCCTGGTCGTGTCCTCGCCAGCACATGGCTCACTAGTCATGTAGTGCTACACGATGTGTAAGGGTACTATACGACTTGTCTTGGCCTCTCGGGGTCGATCAGTGTGCTCCTAGTCATGCTTGTGTTCATCGGGTCGTGCTTGTGTACCTAGTCGTGTTCGTGTGTTTGGTCGTGTCTGTGCCTGTGTACTCCCGGAGTAGACATCGGGCCACCAGCACCGGGTCACACAGTGTGTGGGAGTCCGACAAGGTGTGTGATACTTATCTCCACCCAAAAACCCTAATTGACGCTGCTAGGGGACCACACGTCATGTGTCATCCTAGTACACGCCGTGTAGTCAGGATTTTCACAGAAACTAAGGAAAGCTCCAGGCGTATTCCAAATCTGCAGTCGTCGCCGCGATTCCCACCGTTTGACCACACAAAATCAAGGGAAATCACCTCTGTTGGTCGATTCCGACCATTCGGTGGCCAGAAATCGAAAATCGGCTAAGTGCACAGAGATTTGTCGTGTGTTCCGCTCCGCCTCCCATCGCACATCGTCACTCCAAATCCAAGATCCATAGATTATCACCCATGTTTCATCTCAATGCATCTGCAGATCATTGATCTGGTCATTGTGTGCACATCCACCACGAATCTGGGGTCCAATCGCGCTCAGACCCACCACGCAATGTTGAACCGTGGCCCCATAGGCCAACGACGAAGAACGCGAAGAACCAATTGGGGAAAGAAACAAAAACAATGGTGCATCAATTGTTGATCAAACGTTCTTCATCAACAATCATATATCGTGGATATACGGGGTGAGAAACATGACATAATCAAAAATAAATCGAATAAACAATTTAAATCGTTAAACGGGCTCATGCAAAGGATCAATTAATCGCAGATCAAAGAATAGCAGATAAGAATATGCTCAATCTTTTAATCAAGGATGAAAATTGCAATTGACGAGTCCTACCTCAAGATTGGATCGATCATTGGTAAAAAAAACTCATTTGCCCATGATGATAATGATATGTTGCGTCTGTTGTCTGTCGATCCACCTTGATCTGATCATCAGTCGTCGTCCGATCTCGATCTGCCAACGAAGAACGAAGAAACCTTCTCTCAATAATCTCAGAGTTATGTGGTAATCCTGACGATTTTCCATAACAGTCTATTTAAAGAGGGAAATAGGTTTTGGGTATTAAATGAATTAATTAAATTAATTAATTAAGTAATCCACTTAACATACCCGTCAACGGCCACCTCATCCAAACATTCGACACCGACCAACTTTAGGTTGTGCCTAAGGTAAACTATGTGCTCCAGATTTAACCGCAGTTTCAGATTTTTGATTCAAGACTCCGTTCAAGAGATATTCCATTATTTTTTTAAAGATGTGTGAGCGTGATATATAATATATTTAATATTTTTATAAAATTAATTTTTGACTCACCAGGCCTCGGAATCTCGTGTCGTCTCAGCACCTAACTCCGAAAATATTTCTTAATATATTTCAAAGTCTTACAAGACAATTGGTGGATTGGTGTTGCCCGATCCGGTTGGGCCGAATGCTTGTGGCCCGCAACTGTCGCGGGTTGAGCTCTGCGGTGAGCTCGTTGGGGGTTGCAGGGGGCAACGCGCCCCTGCTCCGAGGGTCCGGGGGCCGAAGGCCCCCGACCCATTTTTTTCGGCACTGTAGCAATGCTGACCACTATAGCGGAACTGACCGACCGACACCGACAGGCACTGTAGCGGTGCGGACTTCGGGGTAAATAGTACTGTAGCGCTTTTGACTTCCAGCCAGCAAACACTGTAGCACTTTTGACAAAGTGAGTCGCCGATCACTGTTGCAACGCGGACTACTATTCAGAACAGTGGACCGTCTTCTTTATGTAGCCCATTTTCGGGCTAGGGTTTCGAATCGAAATCCTCTGTAATTTGTTGCTCCCGATTAGTGAAAATTCTGCCTCTCCCGTGGACGTAGGGACTATTCCCGAACCACGTAAATCGCCGTGTTCATTGCTGTTTTTCCTTTCTTTCGTTTTCTCATTTTATGTCGTTGTGTCTCCCAATGATTCCGCAACAACAATAGCAGGGTTTCTACAACGCAAGCCTTCTATTATCCTTTTGGAGATATGCATTACAAACGACATCATACTTACTAAACCGAGTACCAACTAAGACGACAAACGGTATTCCCTTCGAGTTATGGAGTGGGAAAAAACTCATTTTGTCACATGTCCATGCATGCGGATGCAAGGTGTTTGTTAAAGCTAGCTCAAGCAACAATCTAGCAACCTAAAGTACAAAGTGTATATTTATAGGGTATCCCAAGGAAACAAGAGGATACTATCTATACAACCCTTCAAATAAGAAAGTAATTGTCGCAAGACAAATCGTTTTTCTTGAGAGGGGGCACATCCTTAAGGATGATAGTGAGAGAAAGATCGACTTCGATGAAGTTGATGGTCAAGATACACACGAGTTGGAACGGGAACCGATTTCATATGGCCCCGTGAAAGAAGTTGTTTTGGAAACACAAGTGTTGCATAAGAGCGCAAGAGAGGCAAGATAACCAGAGAGAGATGGTTTTATGGTCAGTGATGATGGTGACTCATTATTAGTTGACAGTAATGACCCTCTCTCTTATAAGGATACAGTAGAGAGCTCAGAAGCTGCAAGATGATAAGAAGCTATGAATTCTGAGATGGATTTCATGTATCAAAACCGAGTTTGGATTCTGATCGATCCGTTGGTTGATGTAAAGCCTATTGGGTGTAAATAGGTATTCAAGAGAAAGTTGGACATGAAGGGTAAAGTAAATACCTTTAAAGCACAAGTAGTGGCTAAAGGGTTTAAACAGCGTCAAAGCATTGACTATGACAAAACCTTTTCTCCAGTTTCCATGTTTAAATCTATCAGAATTTTGTTTGTCATGACAACTTACGATGACTATGAGATTTGGAAAATGGATGTCAAAACCGATTTCTTTAATGGGGTCCTTCAAGAGGATGTGTATATGACACAACCAGAAGGGTTTGTAACTCCAAGCAATGCCAAAAAGGTATGCAAGTTGCAGAAATCCATTTATGAATTAAAGCAAGCATCCAGGTCCTCAAATATTCAGTTCTATGAAGCCATAAAAGAATTTTATTTCATTAAGAACAGATGTGAGTCGTGTATTTACGAGCGGTTTAGTATGAATACAATTGTTTACATATTAGTATATGTTGATGGCATATTACTAATTGGAAACAATATGTCAGTCATACAAGAGGTTAAGGTGTGATTGGCCAAGTGTTTCTCCGTGAAGGACTTAGGTGAAGCAGCCTACATTCTAAGGATCGAGATCATGTGTGACAAATCCAAGAGGCTGTTTGGATTAAGTCAAGGTACATACATTGACCAGATACTAAAGAGGTTCAGTATGGAAAAATCCAAGAGGCGATCGGTTCCAGTGTCACATGGTATACATCTTTCCAAAAAAATGTGTCCTCAGACACAAGAGAAAAGAGAGAGAATGGGTAAGATCGCATACACTTTTACAATGGGATTTATCATGTATATCATATTATGTATGAGGCTTGATGTTGTTTATGCTTTGAGCAAGGTAGGCAAATATCAAGAAGATCCAGGTGAACAACATTGAACTATTGTTAAGACTATCCTTAAGTATCTGAGGCGAACTGAGGATATGTTTCTGGTGTATGGAAGAGATGAAGAGCTAGTCATCAAGGGTTATACAGATGCTAGCTTTCAGACAGATCAGAATAATCTTAAGTTGCGGTCTGGATATATCTTTTTTCTCGACGGAGGAGTTGTGAGCTGAAAAAGTTCAAAGCAGTCAGTTGTCACTGATTCTACAAAAGAATCCAAGTATATTGTGACTTCCGACACAGCCAAGGAAGTCGTTTGGATTTGCAACTTTGTCTGAAAGCTTAATGTGGTGGCTAGCAGTAAAGACTCTATCACAGTTTACTGTCATAACACTACAACGGTGGCTCTCTCCAAGATGTCAAGGTCACACCGACTGACAAAGCACATACTTCAAAAATTTCATCTATTGAAGGATTTTTCTCAACGAGGTGAAGTTGTGGTGATCAGAGTATCCATGGAGTAAAACGTGGCAGATCCCTTGAACAATGTTTTATCTCAACAGAGACATTAGTATCATGTGAGAACTAGTGGATTGAAAGTTGTTATCAGATGGCTCTAAGGCAAATGAGAGTTTGTTGGAGTTGGTACCCTAGATATGACTTGTTTATTGCTTGATTATCTGTTTTCATTGTTAATGAAGTTTTCTTATCACATCATATTGTTCCTCTACATAACATTTGCATGTGATAATGTTCTAAGAATAAATGGTGCACTGAAAAGTTATAGCAGTTTTCCTATATAATGAGAACCTATAAGTGTCACGACATTATTCTTGAACCTTGTTCTATGGATGGATGATATTGTCTAATGGGACACAAACGATACAAGCTATCAGGGGTAGGAGACACATAATACATTGAGACACCTTCTAAAGGTGTTCGCTCTTGGTAATCTCCAAGATATGAGGTCATGAAAACAGGTCCGTAAAATTCACATTTCCATGTGTCATTTGATGTTTCTATATGCGGACGTGTGTATTAATCCTTAGACTTAATAATTATCATTAATGGATATCATGACTCGCACACTTTGATGCATTGACGAAAACCATGATGGCATATGCTCGCAGCGAGGTAAGATACGTTGGGTGCATCATTAGTGATATTGCATTAATGAATAATGCAAGAAAGAATTTATCTTTTCGGTCCCTTAACGGAAGTTGATATCTCAGACCTTTTGATGGAAATGAAATTACCTGCATAAATCCATGGTCATAGTGTTCGGTGTGCAAATTAATTTTCAAAAAGTCAAATAAAGAGAAATCAAGTATATGAGTTGATGACACCGTCATGCAATCTACTTGATTAGATATATCATAATGGAGAGATTATATCATACAGTAAGAGTTCATAGGAGGTTGAATGTCGTTGCGACATTAACTTCATTCTCTATGAGAGTGTTGGCACGATGCTAGATGTTAACCTTGAACTTTAGGCGGTTATGCATAATGACACAGAGAAAGAGGCTTAGAGGCTCACACACTAAGTGTATTTGCAATCTCGATTAAATTCAAGTGATGAGTTAAACAAGTTAAAATAAATAATGTTTATTTGGTTTGGTTGATCGTCATAATTTTAACACAGGTTATTCAAAAGAATGAGTTAAATAATAATAAAAAATATTTATTTGCGAGTTTGGTAGATATAATATTTATTATATTTACCAGAGTAATGTAGTGAAACTTATTTATTAAATAGTCATTATTCGAGGATCGGTAAATGTCGACGCAGGAAAGTGGACTGAGACTAATGATTCGATGAGAAATGGTATAAATGATATTTATTTGTATTCTTAATGCATTACACATGTCAAGCGATTAATAATATTATTATTATTATTAATGGACATGGGATCAACTAAGAATATTAAAGATGGTTAGGAGTTTGTGTGTGATTTACCGACTCTAAACCTGCCAAAATAAATATCTAATTATATGACATTCCAAAATGACTTTTGGTGTGCACGATGGATAGAGAGACTCTTAAACCCCAGAGAGAGGTCTATAAATCACTCTCTCTTCCTAATCTCTCAAGTCTTCTAGAAAACATCGAGAGTTCTTCCTTCAAAAAGAATTCAGTTGTGATCAACCACGAACAACGCAAGTGATCAGGATCATCAGTGCCAACACCCGACAATTCTACGACAACGTTTAGAGATTGTAGTGCACGTGTGGATCATCAATAGAGCGATTCTGTACTCGGATCCTACAGCGCAACGACGATACAATGAGATTTAGTCCACTAGATCATCAACGAAAGCGAAATTACAAGTTGAGCTAATTCTATATCTGCTCATAAATTAATTTAAATTACATGTAAAGATCATAGTCTTCTAGTTACGACGTTTTAATCTAGTCAACTAATTTATGTTTCCATTAGACATTATGTTTTAATTATGTGCACCAACGATTACACGTAAATTAAGATCAAAACCTGAGTTAATCATACCAGCAAAGGACGCTTCGGCTGCTCCTAAAACCTACAGCTTGTGACATAGTAAGTGAATTCCCTGAAAATGCTCTCTTTGTTTGGGGTGTTCTACCCGTCTTACTCCAGGGCTCCTCATGAAAAGACCTCGTTTATTCCGGGTGTGCTGCATCAAAAACAGATTCATTTTAGAAGTGATTTGAGATACTAAACTTTAAAGAAACTAGACTTTTATCTGTCGATACTTTAGTTTGGTTCTAGCAGAATAACATCTCAAAAGAAATTGAAGTGAAATTCAGTTTAACACAATTGAATTCATGAGAGAAGTAAGAAATAATAACAGCATATTAACCAAAATTCCTTGGACAAAATCTATATAGAAATCATGTTCAATTCAGTGACAAAGTGCAGTCTCCAGCACATGGATAATAGGTAGAAGCAGAGTATTCATAGCCTCACCTCAAGCATAGCCTCGGCCTCCTTTGTTAGAAATCTGGAAAATCAGGTCAGGAATCTCGAATCTCCCAAAACTGTATTTCTACCAACTCTCAACAACTGCTCGGACTTCTAGATTCTTCCTCAGCCAAGTCACTACCACTTGCACATGCCTATTGGACAACCCGTTCCCTTGAACAGCCCTCCTGCACATGACTGAAATAAAGCTCCAATAGAAACCTCTCTATGCAGCTTATTGTCAACCTGTCGATCAGCTTGCAGATACACCGCAACTCTAACTTCGAACTAACCAGGGTACCGAACTTCACTTCGACAATTCATCGAACAACTACTATGCATCGCAGCATCTTGCCCTCGTGAAGAAGTAACAGACCAGCATGAACCAATGATAAACTAGCAGCGACAAGCGGACACGCACGAAGCTCCAGCAGCAACTCAACTCGTCATTTGCAGCGAGCTCAGGCTCTAGCTCTCCACGAATCATGTTTGCAATGGCCCTGACCTTTAGCTCATGCCGCATCCACGACCAGCAGCAATAACCAGACCCAGATCCACGATAGGGGGCTTGGGCATTCAGTCGAATACTTGCCGGGCACTATTCCTTCAGTCACCAAGCCAGCTTGCACTGCTACTCGGCTTCCAAATATCAATGAGCCTGATTCACTGAAGCAATTCATCAAACGCCTGCAATACAGCTTACACAGACGAAATTCATTCTCCAATCACCAGCACTAACACTATCTCTAGGTTTCCAGATAAAATAACTTGTTTGAACTCCGAGTAATCTCTACTGACCAGCTCCACAAGCCTCAACCAGTCCAGCTCCTGCATCAACTGACCGAACCAGCGACGGACTCGACCTCAACACGGACCAGTAAACATCCACGCTCCAAACGACTACACGAACCACTGACTCCGTCAAAAATGAACAGATCTGCTGTGAATCAATGGCGACTCCGGACTTGCGAACTCCAGAAGATCTACACGTCACCCTCTCGCTTGAAGCCGCGAGAAAGCTCACCTTAGGCAGCAGTGAGGGGACAAGAGGAAGGCTAGGGTTGCGCAGCTCAGATTCCTTCCTTCAATATGATCGCCTCCAACAAAAACGTGCAGGTCCAATGCAGGCCGAACTCCATCATATCCAAGCCCAACTGAAAGACACCTATAATGCAAATTCAGAATATCATTTAATATCCAAAACAAAAATCCAAATTCGAATATTCCTTTTTTAAAACAATTAAAATTTCATTTCTAGAATAAATTTTCAATTTCACTAAACATTTATAAGTTTGATTCATTAAATTCTCAACAAATTATATATGAAATTTCGAAGATATAATTCTTTAATTTTCATTCTTAACCCTTTTAATCCAGGAAAAATTACCCCCGCACATGAATCATTAATTGTCCTCAACCAATACATTCAATCACTTTGTACAATAAAAAATCATTTAAAAATGAATATCTTGAAGAATGCATTCATAGGACAGTTTTGAATATTTCCTTTCCCATAGAATGTCATTAATAGAAAAACATCTTATCTTTTTCAGTAAACAAATCTTGCTTTCAAGTTCTGTTTCCATTATAAAATGGTTGATCAAAACAATTTGGTCAAGTGGAATTAGAAAGATTCAAACCCAAGTTTTTCAAAAAAAAAACAACTTTTGGATTGAGCGATTGAGTACACACACAAAGCACAACAAATAACCCATAATTATGTACACAATAATTAACCCCAAATTAATCTCTAAAAGATAATGATGGGTGATTGTGTTTTCAAGCAAGTAAATAGTTCTTAATAACTTAAACAAACACAAATCATCATCAGTTAAAAAATATTACACACTCTCAACCATGAACTCAAGTTTTAACCTTCAGAATCCTTCAAAACTAGGTTAGTAAACCCGATTTTCCATTGATCCAAAAAGTTTGATTGAAAGTGTAAACACACTCCTTAAATTCAAAAAAAAATAGAAGTTGAAAATATGATTTTAACCAAAATTTATAACTGAATTATATTGAAAAGGTTGAAAAATTTTACCATCAAAGGCACTAGTTTCATCAAAACTTTGTTTTAAAATAAATATTTCTTGCCAAAAATGTGAAAAGATTCTAGAAGGCAAGAAATTGGCATCGCCTAGAAATCTAGTTTAGAACCAAAAAAGACTCTTCCTTCACACTAAAAACTCATCATTATCTCCAATATTGAACCTTAAATTAGGGGATCGCAATTGAAAACTAAATTCATAATGAATTTATAAATTTTTGCAGATGAAAACATGCATACAGGTGAAACTCAAACTCAAATGAAAACATTAGAACTATAGTTTTCAATTATCATACAAACTCGCACCATGAAAATAATTTTTAGCAATAAAAAATACAAATTCTAGACAATGTACATGCATGAATTTCATTGAAGGCTCATATTCATTTTCATGTAAACATGGAGATAAGCGCACACATCTTTTATTATAGTATATAGAATAGTATAAACCATCAAACATCATCAGAAAAAATGTTAGATTTCACAGTCCACTGAGAATTAAATTTTCAAATTAAGGCAACAGGCAAAAAATATATTCCCCTGACAAGTGTGGATTCGTCCTCCTGATTCAATCGAAACAAATTTCTCTCTTTTCAATTTAAAAAATCCACCATGCTTGCTTCATTCCAGATCCAAACATAAAAAAAAACCAAATTACAAAATCAAGCACAACAATCTAGCTAAATATAAATACAATCGGTGTTAAAGGAAAATAGATAGTGGAGAAATTAAGCTTCCAAGTCAGTCATAACAATGTTTGGAACCCACCATTGATCATTGCTCATTTTTTCTATTGATTCATGAAGATATGAAGAACATGCTACTCTGTTTTTATTAGTTTCCAACCAGATTTTTCTAATTACAGGACCTACTGAACAAAAAAATACAATCATGGAATTGTATCATTGGAGTTCAAAAAAAACAGTAACCAAGTTAAAGAGTAAAAAGTGATGATTCAATAAATCCCCAAAGCGAATTACTACTCTCCAAAATCATAGGCCTCAAATGGATTTCAAATTCTTCTTATAAATTGCAATGGAAAAAACATTAAAACAAGTTGCAATGGATGGAATTCCTTCCTTCATACAATGAAAATCTATCAAGTTTCCTCTATGTAAGAAACTAAAATTTATAATTTTTTTACCATAAAAAAACATCAACACACAAAAATAAAGAGATTTAAAATTAAAGGAGTGTAGAGTTGACATGACCTGGCCCATTGGGACCCCAAATGGGCCGACAATAAGCCAAGTGTGCCACCCATATCCCACCTCTAATAGGCCATAGGTTGGTGACTAACAACAAGTAGGCATACCACACATGATGGGAGACCTTATCCTAATACATACACAAACAAACATCTTTATATAGGATATAAAAATATAGGGAATCAAATAAAGTCAGCTGAAATATATACTGCAAGCGACAAAAGATGAGATCCACAAAGAAATAACCAATGCATAAACCATAATGAAAAGGGGGGAAATATACTCACAACAAACCCAAAAGGGATCCAACATAAAGAAACTCAGGTGATGGGGTCCCTGTAATGAACTAGATCAATGAACGAACTTTGTCTGCTACTATTACCCCCAGGTATTACTAAGCTCCACCAACACCATTGTCATGACCTGGCCTACCACGGCCTGTCTGGCTAGTGGTAAGCTAATAATGACACCCCAAGCCCGCCTCCAATAGAGAAGGGGCTAATGACTAGCACCAAATAGACATAACACACACATGAGAGGCCTTATCCTAAAGTACCTGTACACACGCATGCATATCCATACACTAATATAATGCAGAAAGATAAACAAATCATACTATAAATTCATGCATAACATCTATCCCATATCGAAGTACAAAAATAAGTACAATAAAAGAAAAGGGACAAATACAAGCCCACCAAAACTACAAAAGATCCCAACCTACTGACAACCTAGTGGCAGCTACCCAAAAGCAACACATTGATCTATCTGAGGTCCGTTTAGCACAACAAATCTCTAACTAAATCCACCTACTTTTGGTCCACTTGTGAATCTAATGAAAATTTTTCATCTGCATAAGACATGGCACGTACGGGCATAGCCCATTCATGGGTGAGTATAAATATTCCAAATAGAACACCCTAAAATCATCAAAAATATAACATCAAAAGAGTAGTCAGCTCATAACCACAAAAGTATGTCAATCAGGATATAAGACATAACAATATATAACAATAATAACCCAAATATTCTCAAGATAGACAATATGTATCAATGTGTGGTCATGACCTCACTACCATCCTAGGATTCTATTAGCGGCTCAAAAGGAACAGTTGTATGGGGGAACTCACTCCACAAGCCTTGTCATCCATAATGGTATTCATTTGAGCGAACACACTCATCAAGTCTACCCATGAATAAGAACTAAGGAAATCAAGATGGCTCATCTGAGATACAAACTTGATCAGGATACACCATATTAAAATACAACAGATGTTGATACATAGATAAGGGATCATACCCAAGACCTATTGGGTATATCTTAACCTAATCATAATAACCTATTAAGTAGGGGATTGTATGTCTGTGTATGTTGGCCATAATGATTCCTAAAACCCCACATAGGGAAGAAGAGAATGATAGAGGATCACACTCTGATCCTCATAGAGGGATTTCATAACTATAACCAAGACTGATCCCAAAGAGGGAATCAAATCCTATGATTAGGACGTGATGCATCATTATACCCTCATGGTGACAGACATAGGGAACACACCCTAAATAGATAAGTCTGTACTGAATCAGTTTGAGGGAACCCACCCAAGCTCAGAATAGAGGTGAACTGAGAAGAACAAGGGTTCCAACTTGTCCTTGAATAAGTATACAATGTGTCCCTAGGGGTACATGGCATGTCTCACTAAGCCTGACACTGCTCGTGTATCGTTCTCGCATGACATGCATTTCTCAAAAAACACGACGTGTCCTTAGGGGTACACGACATGTCGTCTAGTATAGCTCGTGTACTATGGCTTGTTCCTAGGCAATCATGGCATGATAATGTACACTATTCATGTCTGAGTACTTTCCAAAGTACATGGGGTGTACTTCATGTCACACAATGTGTAGGGATCGGGCTGACACTCGACATGTGTTGCCCGCTAGAGTTCATGTACCTTCCGAAGTACACGGTGTGTGCTCCTCCATACACAGCATATGGGACCACATGGTCTCCTGGGAATCTACTCCTTGTATACACTGAGCTTCCTGGGTTACATGATGTGTGATACTACCACATGGAATGTGGGGTCACATGGCCTCTGGGGCATGTACTCATTATACATGTTGATCCATCTACTAAGGTGTATATGGAATGTAGTGCCACATGGCTTCCTAGGCGTGTACTCCCTGTACATGCTGAGTTGGATGGATAAGGGTCACACGATATGTGGACCCACAACACAGGGTGTGGACCCACCACATGATGTGTGATATTTAACTCATCATAGAAACCCTAGCTTCCACACATAGAGGACTACATGGCTTGTGTTCCTTGTAACATCCCATGTTTTGGACCAGTTGAAATTTACATGGAATTTGATTTTTTAATTGATGGATGGGCCAAATCCTAAAATGATCTTTAGAATGTAAATATGAGCATATGAATGCTTAAATTTGTTTTTTTTAGATTAGGTTTAAGGCCCGAGAGGTGTCCCAGGAGTTTGGATGAGTTTCAGGAGTTTCGGGCTCTGAAAACTTGCTTTTCAGGAGAAACATCTAGGGTCACATGATTTCTTTAAACCATGTAGCCCCTTGAGAGAAACCGTACAACCCTATAAGGGGTATCTCATGTTTTTTAAACCATTCAATGTGAGACACACAACCTTGTGGAATGTCTACAATAATTTGAAAAGTTGGGCACATGGTTTGCACACAGTTTTCCAAATCGTGCACCTAACTGCATGGTTAGTGCCACTTAAGTAGTGACAATTCATAGTTGGCACACAGTTAGCCCAAACTGCATGGAAAAACCATGCGAGGTATAGCTCTTAGACAGTATGAGCTACCTGATTGGCGTACAATTAGCCAAAACATGCAGACTAACAATGTGCCTCATTAAAGTGGGGTGAAATAACTATTTTTCTCCTCTAACCTTATTTCTTGTATTCCTCCTCTTTCTCTCTCATTTCTCCCATGACTAGGTTTCTGGAATCCTCCCTTGGATCTCTTCTATACTTCCATGTTTCTTCCTCATCTGAGCTCAGAACCACTTTCTATCATATGAATTGGATCTGTATCAGTAAGAACTTGACTCATCTTGCCTCCTTTTTCATTTTCAATCACCGTATGGAATACTAAATCCACGTGGTCTCTTTTCCCCTATTTTCATTACTTTTGTCTAATATTATAATTTCTCTCATTATGAATTGAATCAAGGACTGGTATTTGGATGGGTGGACCTTCCTAAGAACAAGGTAGGTGTTCTATATGCTTTTCCCTTATAGTTTCATCATTTATAAAGTATTGTTGTGGTGTCGCATGCAATAATTTTCTATGCATTGATCCTAAATTATGAAATGACTAAAATTAATCACCTAGACCTCATTTAGATGTGTTATGACACCCTTGTACATGTTTGGAGGTTTAGTAGCTCAACCTGAACCACCACATAAGGTGATTTTGACTAATTTTCCTTAGAATCAATTATTGCCTATTTGACTAAACCACCCCCTTAGGGTGTGTTGTTTGATGAAAATGTCTATACTACTCTATTCACTATTTGAATCACCCTCTTATGTGTGATGATTATCCATCATTGAATAAATGATTAAATTTACTTAAATAAATGATACGATGATCATGCCTCTATTTTCTAATAAAACCACATTTGAGGTGCACTATTTTATCTAATAAAAAGGGGATATTTAATGAGAATACTCTAGAGATATATGGAATGTTTATGTACATGAACCCCTTTATCATTCATAATTGAATAATAATATGGGATGTTCATGTACATGTCCTTTTTTCATTATTACTGAACAAACCAAATTGTGTAATTGGATTAAATGAAGTCTGAATGGTAAGACCATCTCACTTACCCCTTCTTGGCACTTATAATTGAAATGATAAAAAGTATTTTCTTGAACTATAAATGGATCCTTGGGCATGGAATCTCTTATATTA
Organism: Viscum album; assembly: GCA_963277665.1. Classification (NCBI taxonomy): domain Eukaryota; kingdom Viridiplantae; phylum Streptophyta; class Magnoliopsida; order Santalales; family Viscaceae; genus Viscum; species Viscum album. The sequence continues at coordinate 372,405,012 of OY728146.1, forward strand.
TGATTCATGGGCATGGAGTCCTTTATATTATGATTCATGGTCATGGAATCCCTAGGCATGGCATCCCTTATATTATGATTCATGGGAATGACGTCCCTTTTCATAGCATCAATTATATTATGATTCACCAGCATGGCATCCTTGAGCATGGAATCCCTTATCTAACTGAACCATGATGATTATATTGATATGATAAATTCAATTTTTTATAGAAAATGGTTTCCTTTATGAAGGTTTATACGTCTATTATTTGGTCATGATGACCTGTATGACAAAATTCCGAAATGCACAACAAGACCAAAGTAGGTCAATTAGGGCATGTTGCCTATGAGATAGACTGGATGCGACCTAAGTAGGTCGGTCATTATATGTTATGCTTATGTTATAAATCCATTAAGGGTATGTATAAATCTCAATTGAAAGAAATTGTTATTAGGTTACACTTACATGGGATTATAATTTTAATTTATAGAGGCTTGAATCCATAAATTAAGAATGATTTCCCATTTAACTGAACCCATATTTGTATGATGGGACCCTTATAAGTCACCTTACTCTTTTATTATTTGACACTTAAACCAATGGGGGTATACACATGATGTATGGGATGGTTATTTAATGTCTCTGCGACCGCTTATATGTATTTCATATAAATGTATGGTGATGCCAGTTAAAATAACCTTTTTTGTATGCTTTTGAGCCTTATTATAATGAGGCAAAAGTTAATTAAAGTTCCAATTACAACCTATATATTTTTTTCATCTATATCTTGGAATTGATTTTTTTTAATCAAGACTAGTGGTAAGAACCTTTTGGATAAATAAACGATGGTTAAAATATAATTATGAAACAAATGTTAAATATGGCATAACGTCAGCTAAATAAAGTGCTTAGTACAATTTTCTTTAAAAAATAATAGTACTTGACAATTCTTATACATATGAGTTACTTTAAATAATTTAATAAATGAGCATCATTTAAATGCCTTAAAATGAAACCTTAAAGTGTTGTTCCTAGTTTCAAACCTCAAGTAAGCATAGAATTAAAATTTTTACTGTGGAAGAGAGTGTGGATGTTTCCCATGGATCCCTGATTACTTCTTCATAGGTTGTGTTTAACCTAGAGGTTAGGTGGTAAGACCCAGTGACTTTTCAGTAATGACCCTATTTATGATTGATTCCTTGTGTATGTAAGGGGATAACTAGGTAGAGGTATCACCATCAGAAAATTAAAACGTTGTTAAATGCTTATGAAGAGTTTCAGATGTGTGGTTTCCTTCAGGTGATGTTGTTATGAGTAGGACTCTAGATAATGAAATGAAACCTCCAGGTAGACTGGTGTTTTCTGTAACGTCCCAGATCCGAGTGTCACCCAAAGGTTCCCCGTACCCGGTTAGTCACATGGCCTCAAGCACATTTCCTCGAATTCTAGAGGTTGCAGACTAGAAGCGGGGGCCTTGGGTGTGATAGTGGGGAAATTATTCCTTCATTGGTAGAGTAAAATAGTGGAAACAAATAGTAAATAGTAGCATAAGCAGTAATTCCATACAAAAAAGTAAACAACGGAAGAGTGATAGTATAAACAACTACATCATATATATATAAATAATGATGCATGTCACAAGTATCTAGGAAAGCAGCGAAACAAGTCACAATGCTATAAATACAATACTAAAACCAAAATACTGAAAATTGTAAATAACTCCAACAGCATCACAAGCCTCAACTTGGTCTCAGGGTCTCCTGCTCCAATATCAATCAAGTACCTGATGTAGAAGGGATCTTTCCCTTAACTATAACTATAACCGTATAATTTGTTTGGGTTGAAAATCATTACCTAAATAGGGTGTGAGACGAATCCCAGTAGGAAACCAACAAAACAATTGTACCCAACTAAATATATATAGCAAGTAATAGGCATAAATGAAGCAATAAACTAGGAAGTACTCAAAAGTAATCAATCCTACAATTTTCAATTATATTCATTTACAGTTAATAATTATTCAAACCATTTAATAAAGAAATCCTAGGATCTAGCCTAAGCTCTGTATCCCCTGTGTACTAAAAAAACAGATGTATCAAGAGACCATATAACAATCATATAAGACCGAGTCTAAGCTTGTGCTTTGGCTTGGCAGACTCATCACAATCAATTAATTGTTCACAAGCAACCCTCTGGGAAAGTTCTCATAGTCTAACCCCTCTGGATCAACATATCATTAATTCAATACAGATATAATGACCCTTTGGGAAATCTCATACAGTCTAACCCCTTTGGTCCCATAAAACAAAGACTCTTTGAGGAAGAACTCACTGTAAATTCCCCATGTGGTCTTTTAACGATAAACTATAAACTCTATGAGGAAGTAATCAACATACATTCCCCATGGGGTCTCGTAATGGTATACTATAGAAAATATGAGGGAGAAATCACCATCAACCCCCCTATGGTCTCTGTTGGGAAAAAATCCCTCAAGGTAACATTTCAGTGTTTTTAGGTTGATTGTATTTGTTGACAAAGAAGGTTTCCAGGGTGAATTGTCGAGTTCTAGAGATGTTTTTGACAATCAATTTTGACAAAGAACCATGAAAAAGGAATGGATGATCTGGAGGCCGTATAAAAGAACAGATACAAGGTGGCACTGTTTTCCAGTGTTTGCCAAATTTTTGGGGTCCAAAATTTGGAGTTTAGTGAGCATCGCAAAATATGGATATCCTTGAAGATCTCATCAAAATATGGAAAATACATGAGTTGCACAAAGATAGGATTCATGGATTGGATTTAGTGAAGACCAGAAAAATGTTGACGGTGATTCTTCATGATTACGTCAAGCTTCGTGAATGAGAGAGTTGAAGAGCATTGCGGTGAAAAAGGGCATTGCGAGTGGAGCTTCGTGGTGAAGACACAAAGGAATTTATGGGATGCTTAGTGATTACTAAGAGCTCTGCGATTGTAAAATTGTTGTGGTGCTTTGTGATTTTGAGAGAATTTTGGCGGGAACTTCGGAGCTTTGCGATTTGAGATGACGTGGCATTGAATTCGCGTGGAAAGTTTTAGGGTCAGTGAAATTTCCTATAAATAGACCTCGACCCCCCCCCCCCCCTAAGTGAAGTAGAAGAGAGAAAGAGAGAGTTTTTGAAGAAAATTATTTGCTCATGGCTCGCGAAGGTGGTTCGCGAAGGCAGTGTGCTTCGCGAAAGAAGAGTTTCGCGATGACTAATCTAGCTCCACAAAAGTTGCGAGCTTCGCGTTGGATTAGTGAGATTTGTGAGGGAAGTCACTATGCGAATACTTGAGCTTCGCAAGAGTGATTTGCGAGAGTGCTTTGTGAGAGTGCTTCGCGAAAAGGCAGGAGCTTCGTGAAGGCTTGTTTGAGCTTCGTGAAATTGAGAGCCTTGCGAAGTAGGGTGCTTTGCAAAGGTGTTTCCAAAGTGAGTTTCCTGGTGTTCAGGGGAAAAGGGGTATTCATCATTGGATGAACTTTGAAATTCAATAGAGCATCTACGTACAGCGGATGATGCATTCATTAGTGGTAATGAAGAAACCTACATGTCTATAAACTGTGAGTGGATCCCTTCCAAGTGCAGTGAGCCAAGGAAGAGGAAGAAGGTAATCCTTTCTACTGGAAGTGAGCTAGTGATAGAGAAATAGGGAGTGGCCCTTGGGAAAGTAGTGAGCTGACCCTAAACATTACAAAGGTAGTGTTCCTAGGCATATAAGTGACCTAGCCTGAACATTATTAGCAATGAGTTTTAGTAGATTTGGTACAACGGTACATCGCCATTGTATGCTCCTTGGACGTAGCCCAGTGAGGGTGAACCAAGTAAAAATCTATGTGTCTGCCTGCTTGCTTCCCTGCATTGCATTCAAAGCATCATCATCAGATAAAGAAGAAAAAAAGTGATCATAAAAAACACATAAGTGCAAACAAAGTGACCCTTGTAATAAAGAGGTCAAGATCTAGTGGGGAAGGAAGAAGTTAGAAAAGAATATCTATACCCTGATTCACCCCCCTCTCAGGGTATATAGGCCCCTATTGGTCCTAAAAGTCTCGCAATGTAAATATAATAGACACTCTGGGGAAGCTCTCAACATCAATTCCCCTATGGTCTAACTACACCAGGTTATCCCAACCCTGTGTAATAAAATCTTACATAGACAATATCCAACATACCAAAGTAATCTCAAATACTACAAGGATAAGCAATTACAATGCATATCACAAGAATATAACAAGCAGTAATTAAGAAATCAATTCCAACCTAACAAGCAAGGCAAGGAAACAAGGTCTGCCTCATAGGCAACCTGGACCAAACAGTCATAAACATTCAAATAACGAAATGCACCCATAGGGTGTCCCCTAAACATGAAATTTAGCATAATATAACAACTAAAACCCTTAATATATCAATCAATCTAAGGAAGATGATAATAGGGTTCAATTACTTAACACGAAATACCCAAATCATGGGTAATCAACACTCAGGCATATATAACTCAAAGAAAAACTCTAAAAGACAACAAACCACCTACCTTGATGTTGTACAATCGATATAGATAAACCTAGGACTTTGAATTGGTCTAGAATTTTGTAGATCTACAAAAAGGTCAAAAACGTTCAACCTTGGATAACTCGATAGATAAGAGAAATTAGAAAGAGAGATTGAAGAAGAACCAATAACTCACTGAGGCGCTTCCAATGCAACCAATGGTTATTGATTTGGAGAATAGATGACGGATTAGTGGCTCGGAGAAGATTCAGAGATTTTGTACACTTCTTCACGAGACACAGCTCGAAGAAGATGAAAACAAGGGTTAGACGCGACCCCAGACTGATATCTAAATTAAAAAGAAAAGTACATGATGTGTACATGCCTCAACTGACCCCCACTTTAGGTGGTCCACATGACGATGTACTCGGCCATTACATGACCAATACATGACCACCTATGACAACTAGGTACACGACGTGTACTCAAGAGTACACAGCGTGTACTTAGAAAATTTCCAAATCCTTCCTTTTTCCTAAAAAACACCCGAAATCAAGATCTATATCTAAAATGAAGATCTTGGTTCTTACAAAATTCCCACCTTAAAGCAATTCATCCCTGAATTTCCCTTCCAAGGGTGGTGAAGAAGAAACTTCAAACAAATCTGGCCATTATAATCGCAAGTCGGCCTCCATCTCCAAAGTCTCATCCTGTACTCACCCGTGCTACCATAACACCCATACTAGTGGAACATACCATCCATAGAGAACCTTCATACTACAATCCACAATTTGTATAGAGTGCTCCTTGAAGGATGCACCCACCTCCAACTCAACCTCCTTGGGTTGAAAAACATGAGACAGGTCTGAAAAGTAACATCATAGCTGAGAAACATGGAAGATGTCGTGCCTAGCCCAATACTTTTAAGGTAACTGCAACTGATAGGAAACCGGCCTGACTCTCTCCAAAACCTCAAATGGACAGACATATCTTGGTGAAAGCTTTCCTTGTCTCCTAATACTCCTATGTCCCAACCTCCGTGTGACACGCAAGAAAACCCAATAGTCAACATCGAACTCAAGAGGTCATCTCCGTCGATCAGCATAAGATTTCTGGAGAGACTGTGTAGCAACCATCCTCTTCCAAACCAACTCCACCTGCTCAATGGTCTCCTGGACAAGACGAGGTCCCAACATAGCTGCATCTCCTGCCTCCAACCAACATAGGGTTGATCAACATTACTTACCGTATAAAGCCTCATATGGTGTCATCTGAATCATCACCTAAAAACTGTTGGTGTAGGAAAACTCTACTAGGGGTATATGTCTCTCCCAATATCCACCAAAATATAGAACACATGCTCGAAGCATGTCCTCCAATACCTGAATCGTGCGCTCGAACTGGCCATCTGTCTGGGGATGGTAAGCTGTACTTATAAATACCTATGTACCCAAAGTCCTCTTTAGTCCTTTCCAGACATGAGAAGTAAACCGGGCGTCCATGTCTGAAACGATAGAGTGCAGAACCCCATACAACCGTACAATCACTCAGATGTATGACCTTCCAATCACATCAACAATAAATGTCTTCTTGATCAGTAAGAAGTGTACAAACTTTGTGAGTCTGTCAATGATAACCCAAAATAAATCATTCCCTTGACACGACCTCGGTAAACCTGTCACGAAATTCATCATGACATCATTCCACTTCCACTCGAGAATGGGTAAATACTGTAAAAATCATGGTGGTTGCTAATGCTCTGTCTTCACCTACTGATAGTTGGAACATCTCATTACAAAACCAACAATATCTCTCTTCACACCTAGCCACCAATATTGATGGTGTAGGTCTCGATACATCTTGGTGACACCAGGATGTACTGCCTAAATTGAGGAATGAAAATCTTGAAAAATCTCCTTGTGTATGTCTGTTGATACCCATACGCGCCCATGAAAATTAAAGACCTCATCCTCTCTTATGATCCATCCAAGAGTAGGGTCCTTTATTGAAACACTCTCCCATAGGACTAGGCCTTCAGAATCTGATAGCTTCCTCATTCACACTTGATCCAAAAGAGTATAGGTAACATCTATAGAAGAAAGAAATATATGTCCCTATCTATCATGCACCTCCAAATGCATCTCAGAGAATAGAGCCATAAACTATCACTCACTGCTGGCCTCCTGAACTGCCTATATCTGAGTCGTCCTGCTCAACGTATTAGCCACTGTGTTTCTTTTCCCAGGCATATAGTAAAGGTCAAAGTAAAAAGACTAAAGGTACTCAATCCACCTTCATTATCACAAATTAAGACCATGTTGAGTAAAGATATACTTGAGACTTTTGTGTTCATTGAAAACCACAAAATGCTCCCCAAAAAAATAATGATTCCAACAACACAAAGCATGCACAACTACAGCTAACACGAGATCGTGCATTGGGTAATTCCTCTCATGTGACCTCAATTGTAGAGACCTGTACGCAATGAATCCTTCCCCCTATTTGAGCACTACACCCAGCCTGATACCTGATGCATCACAGTAAATGGTGTAACTCTTTCCCGACTCTGGAAAAATCAGTATCGATGCTGAAGTCAATCTCCCTTTTAGCTCGTGAAAGGATGAATCGTAGGATTCTATCAACAAGTACTTCGCACCCTTCTTAGTCAGGTCTTCCAGTGGCACTGGTAAGCATGAAAAGTCCTGTATAAAGCATCTATAGTAAACAACCAACATGAGAAAACTATGTACCTCAAAGGAATTCTTCAGCTGCTCCCAGGAAACTACTGCTCTCACTTTCTCTAGGTCTACTGATAATCCTGTCTCTGAGATAACATGGCCCAATAAGTGAATCTGATCCATCCAAAAGTGGAATTTTGAGAGCTTAGCATATAACTAATGCTCTCTTAGTGTACTCAAAACAAACTCAAGATGGGTGGTATGGTCGTGTCGAGTGTGAGAGTACACCAAGATATCATCCATGAAGACAACCACAAAATATTCCAAGTAAGGATTGAACACTTGGTTTATCAGTTCCATGAAAACTGTTGGCACGTTCGTGAGACCGAATGACATAACCACATACTCGTATAGACCATACATGCTCCAAAAGGCTGTAAGAGGTATATATGATGGTCTAACATGTAACTAATGATAACCATATCTCAAGTCAATATTTAAGAACACCCGGTCTCCTTGAAGACGATCAAAAATATCATCAATCCTCGACAAAGGATATCAGTTCTTAACCTTAAACTGGTTCAAATTCTGATAATCCATGTAAAGTATAAGGGTACTATCTGTCTTCTTTGCAAACATGACAGGTGAACCCCAAGGAGAAGTACTGGGTTAGATGAAACCTTTTTCCTATAACTCCTCTAACTGTTTCTTGAGCTCCTGTAACTCTGACATAACCATCCTATAGAGAGGAATGGACACCGGTGCCACTCCTGGAATAAGATCAATAGAGAAATCTACCTCTCATTTCGGAGGTAAACCATAAAAGTTGTCTAGAAAGTCATCTCTGAAATGATCCACCACTGGAGGAAAGTCAATCTGTGAAGTCCCTTGGTCATCTAGATATAAACTAGCAACCTGGGATATAATTCCTCCCAAACTAAGATACTAGGGTCCAACTCTACTCTTTTGTACATCCCATTCAACCTTGTGTAGAAAAAAACCACCCTATGGTGATGTGAAACTCGCCCTATGGTGATAAAAATCAACAAAGGCCTGGTAGGAGACCAACCAGTCCATTTTGAGAATGAAATCGAATTCTATCATCTCTAAGAAATAAAGGTCCCATAAGAAGTGACACCCACCAAACTCAAGAGGGCACTCCTTGCACTGACGTACACTAGCCATTCTAATCCCCAAATAAGTTTCCAGTATCATAACATCCTCATAAGTAAAGATACAGAGCCCAAAGCTCTCCACAATAGTGATAGATATAAAACTATGGGAAGCCCCTATATTGAAAAGTGAAGAATCTAAAAGTGAGGTAACTAGAATTGTACCTATAACTGTAGAGGGTCTGGGATCCTGCTCTTGTTGGGTCTGCTCCTGTTGGGTCTGCTCCACTAAAAAAGTATGACTTGTATCGTGGCCCTATGACCCTACCTAACTACCCTGAGCTGATCCACCCTGCTATTGCTAGAATCCTTCCATCTGGATACCATGGACACGACCTCCTCCTTAGCCTGAATGGCTTGATGAAATCTAGTTCCCAGACTAATGAGAAACTGGTGGTTTTGATCCTGAACATGGAGTCATAATAAAACTCCTATCACTAGATACTGGTAATAAAAACTGGCAAAAATGCTAAAGATAACCCATCTTGCCGCAAGCTCGTCACTCAACTGGGTCTCTCAGGAACTAAGGTCTCATATTCCCACTCTTCCGACACTGGTAGCATACAACCTGACTATCTGAAAAAGTATCTCGTCTACTCGGATCTCTGCATGTAGACTCCCTACGGTGCTTCCTACTATCAGTCGGAGGAATACCAACTCTGGATACCAAACCACCCTGACTCACAGCTCCAGAATTCCTCAAATTGCGCTCGATGATTAGTACCTGGTTGACTATAAAAGATATGGAAGTCAACCTGAATATGTTCACCTGGGATCTAATGTCATGTCTGGGAACATCCTCAAACTTCCTGGATAGAAATAACTCATCACCCCCTAGAATGGGTGTGAAGTGTTGCAGCTCTGTGAAGCGAGAAGAATACTCCATGACTGAAAGAGTACCATGTTCCATACCCATAAAATCTTGGTCTCAGTTGACCCTCAAGGATCCAAGTAGAAATAGTCATAGAAGGTCTTCTAGAACTAATCCCAAGTCATAACTCATTGTCAACCTACCTGCGATATCACATCCCACCATCTCTTGGTAGAATCTCAAAGAATGTAGGCCGTGAGCTTCAACCTCCTCTCAAGAGGTGTCTCAAGATTCTTGAAGATATACAACATGGATTCTAACCATGGATCTACAACCTGAGGTCCTCCACCCCCTGAGAAAGTGGGAAGATGCTGCTGCTAAAAAACCTACATCAACTCTTCTATAGATGGGGCAGGATGCGGTGATCCATGTAAGGTCTTCATAAACCTCATGAAGCCTTCTAAGAACTATGCATCAATACATGTGTCCAGTATAACAACTGGTTCCAAGAAAGGCATGACGAGAGGATCTGTTGGTAGTCCCTAATCTATTATTTATGGTGTTTAATTGTTGCCTTCTATCTAGGGTACAACTGGAGGACATCTCGGTGGCATGAATCTGCAAGGTCAAGCACACACATCAGTTCAAGATTATCAAGGACTGAAATGTAGAAGTTCAAGAAAGGAACATGAGAAGAAAACATTCAAGTTTTTTTTCAAAATAGGGTTACATGGCCTGTATACCCTCCACACAGTGTGTTACCTTAGGTTTCAACAAGGGTGTGTACCTCAGTTAAACCTGGTGGTGTGACACCCCTACACATGACGTGTTCCTCCTACGACGTGGCGTGTACTTGAATCTTTCCCTCCTGCTTGAGTTCTTATACACAGCAAAACCACACACTTCTCTCCTGGATAAAACTACATGGCATGTTCAAACTAAACACAGTGTATACCACTTAAGTTCCAACTGCCCGTGTCGTTAGCCACACGATCAGAGACATGGTCGACTCTAAATGAAATGCAAGAACGAGACATGATGTGTACAACCTGAGTTCCATCTATCTGTGACATTAGTAACATGGTTGGATACATGGCCACCTCAGCACGACATGTACTCCTAGTACAGGGCGTGTTCTACCCAAGTTACCCAATCCCGTGTCTCTAATCACACAATCAGTCACATGGTTAAAGACTACATAGCTTATACTTAAGAAAAGTTTTTTCTTCCAGAATAGAAGAACACATGGTGTGTGTTCATAACACCACATGTCGTGTTGTCTGGTTTTCCGACAATAGGCCTTTGAAACTCCTCCAGAACCCTTAAAAATTAAAATTTTGTCCAAGTAATGACAAATTCTGACCCATGAGAGCTCATACTCCCCCAAATCAAAGTTTGGAATCCTTATTCACATTACAACTTGAAAAAATTCAATTAAAGTTCAACATTATCCACCAAAGTACGATCCAAGAGGGCCAATAACACCTTAGGGACCAAAGTTTGGCATTAATATAATGAAACTTTACATATTAGTAATACCCTATCAAATATCAGGTATCTATCACAACAACATGCATATCTAGCACAATATCTATCAAAATAACCTACAATCAGTAATGCACCCTAAATGGCATGATAAGAATGCATGACATGTGATATCTATCATGTGACTATATGATGAATGAGATGGAATACCCTCATATCATTAGGTTAAAAAAGAAATAGAACCTCAATAATATCAATGATAACAACACAATACAATTGAGTCACCCAACAATGAAATCAAATCAACTACAACAATTGAAAAACCAGAAAAATTGCAATATTAGAGGTAAATTGGTTTGTCCCTATACATGGGTTAGATACTCCCAGGTACAACTTATTACCAACAACCTATTCATTTATATCCCTGGATATAATCTCTAAATATTAAGTTAAATAAGAAAATAAAACCTCATTTGTTACTACTTTGTAACATCTCAAATCTGGGTGTCGTCCAAAGGTGCCTCATACTCGGTTGTTCACATGGCCTCAAGTGCATTTCCCCCAACATCAGAGGCTGCCAACTAGTAGCGAAGTCCTTGAGTGTGATAATGGGGAAACTATTCCCTCATTGGCAGAGTAATATAGTGGAAACAAATAGTAAATAGTAGTGGAAGCAATAATGCCATACAACAAAGTAAAAAGCGGAAGATTGATAGTATAAACAACTACTACACACATATATATAAATAATGATGCATGTCACAAGTATCTAGGAAAGAATCCAAACAAGGAACAATGCTGGAAATACAATACTAAAACCAAAGTACTGAAAATAGTAAATAACTCTAATAGAATCACAAGGCTTAGCTTGGTCTCATGCTCTCCAGCTCCAACAATAATCAAGTACCTGATGTAGAAGGGTGTTTTCCCTTATCTATACCTACAACCATATAATATTTTTGGGTCGAAAAGCATGACCCAAACAGGTTATGAGATGAATCCCAATAGTAAACCACCAAAAGATTTATGAATAACTTTTAGTGAATATATATAGTAGGTAATATGCATAAATGAAGCAATAAACTAGGAAGTACTCAAAAGTAAACAATCCTATAGCTTTCAATTACATTTATTTACATTTAATAATTATTCAAACCATTGAATAATTAAATCTTGAGATCTATACTAATCTCTATATCCCATGTGTACGAGAAAAATAGATGTCTCAGGAGACCATATAACAATAATGTAAGACCGAGTCCAAGCTTGTGCTTTGGCTTGGCAGACTCATTACAATCAATCAATTTCTTACAAGCAACCCTTTAGGAAAGTTCTCATAGTCTAAGACCTTTGGTTCAACATATCATCAATTCAATATAGATATAATGACCCTCTAGGAAATCTTACACATTCTAACCCATTTGGTCCCACAAAACAAAGACTCTATGAGGAAACAGTCACTATCAATCCCCCCCTGTGGTCTTTTAATGATAAACTATAGACTCTCTATGGAAGCACTCAACATCCATCCCCCCCGTGGTCTCGTAATGGTATAATATAGACACTATGAGGGAGAACTCACCATGAATCCCCCCTATGGATTTGAAATGTAAATATAACAGACACTTTGGGGAAGCCCTCAACGTCAATTCCCCCTAGGGTCTAATAGCACCAGGTTCTCACAACCCTATGTAATACAATTGTACACAAAAAATATCCATAAGCATAAATTAATCTCAAATACTACAAGGATAAATAGTTACAATGCATATCACAGGCATATAACAAGCATAAATTAAGCAATCAATTCCAATCTAACAAGAAAGGCAAGGAAATAAGGTCTGCCTCATAGGCAACCTGGACCAAATGATCATAAACATTCAAACAAGGAAACACACCCATGGGGTGTCCCCAAAAATTAAATTTAGCATAATATAAGAACTAAAACCCTTAATTTATCAATCAATATAAGGAATATGATAACAGGGTTAAATTCCTTAACACGAAATACCTAAATCATGGGTAATTGGCACTTAGGCATATATAACTCAAAGAAAAACTCCGAAAGGCAACAAACCACCTACCTCGATGTTGTACGATCGATATAGATGAACTCTGAACTTTGAATCGATATAGAATGTTGTAGATCTATAAAAAGGTCAAAAACATTTAACATTGGATAACTCAAGAGAGAGGAGAAATCAGGAAGAGAGATTGAAGAAGAACCAATAACTCACAGAGGCAATTCCAATGCAACCAATGATGTTTGATTTGGATAACAGATGATAGATCAGTGGCTTGGAGAAGATTTGGCGATTTCATATGCTACTTCATGAGACACGACTTGAAGAAGATGAAAACGAGGGTTAGACATGACCCCAGACTAATATCTTAATTAAAAAGAAAATTACATGGCATGTTCATTTAATGTACATACCGTGTACATGCCTCAATCGACCCACGCTTTAGGTAGTCCACACGGCCATATACTCGGCCATTACACGGCCAGTACATGGTCACCCACGGAAACCAGGTACATTAAATGTTCTCAAGAGTACACGACATGTACTTAGAAAATTTACAAATTATTCATTTTTCCTCAAAAACACCCAAAATCAAGATCTATACCTGAAATAAAGATTCAGGTTCTTATAGTTTTCTATTTAGTTGAACCATGAGGGGGTATCACCATATGTGGGGCTTCCCAATGAGTATTGGCACTTTTCCTTCTATGTTAGCATTATAACCTTTCAATGAGCACCCCTAGTGGTTATAGGCACATTAGATGTTGTGTAACTGATTCCCATAAATGGGATGTAGTTATCATGCTAGAGACCTTAAGGATAGGTGAAAAAACCTAGATGACCTCACTTTGATTTAGAACTTGGTAGGCAAATCACTACAACAAACTGAGTATTTAGTGTCGGTTTACTAAACCACCACTAATATTTTTTTTAAAAATTATGCGGTGGTTTTTTATAAACCGCTACTAAATAATTACATTTTTTAAATAGTCAACTCTCCCCATCCCCCAACACATCCAAACCTGTAAATCCCCCAAATCCCTACTCCCTCGCATCACCGATCTCTGCCGACCGTCGCCGTGCTAGCCTCGTTGCCACCCGTTGCCACCAGTCTCCGCCCCTCGCCTCGCCTCTCTGTTCCCCACCAACCCTCACCGCCCCTCAGATCGGGGTCCCTCACCACACCTCGCTCCTCTAGGTATGACGAGATACTCTTTTTTTTCTTCATTTGGAATGAATCCTTGTCAAATCCTTATCAAGATCATACTATGGTTTTATTTTTATTATGATTTTTGAGTTATTCTTAAGATTAAGTGAGTATAATTTTCTTTAGGAATTTATTTGGTGAGTTTTTTATAATAGAATGAATATTAAGGGGTAATGTTAAAAACTAGTAAATGATAGGTATTATTAATGAAAGGGGTGAGAATATTACGAATTATTGTAAAATGGTTAGACACATCTTCATATAATTTCCTATAATTCATTAACAAGTTTTAGATCTTCTTGATAAATACTTCATATTACAGTTGGTTGATTGTCTAGATTAGAGGATCAAAAACAATATTGATAATAATTTATCTTTTAGTTCATTTATAGTATTAACCCAAATAAAATAATTTATTTTTCATTTCAAGAAACAATTTTGTTTTTTATACAGGATTTCCATATTTTAATTAATGATTATTTTTGGTTCAGTTATAATTAAATTTTGATATTTTCCATTTAAATTAAAATCATATTTTTGAATTGGAATGCTTTTTGAATTATTACATTGTTTGTTGGAACTTCCTTATGGATTAAATATTTTTCTCTTTCACACAGAGTTACATTGATATTCATATATATATATATGTTTTTAATATATTGGTTATATAATACATGTTATTAATACAAATGGTTATGCATTATTAGTCATGTGCAAGAGTTATATGCTCATGGTTACGTTTTACCTATGTTTTTGAAATTATATTTATCAAAAAACTATTCACACATACTAGTACTAAAATAGGTCATTATTGGTGAAAACATGTACTATTAAACATATAAATTTATTGATTTTCAAAATCTTTTAGTGTTATTAGTCATTTTCTATGATTTATTTTGGTAAAATTTAATTATTTTAGTTATTTATGAAATTAAATTAATGAATTAGAATTTAATTTTTATTTATTTATAAATTTGATTAGTGTCATATCATCTTATCTCTTATTCATTTTAATTTACAATAAAGAGAGAAATGACTCCAATTTAAGATTATATACCCTCAGTCAATGTTCATATCCAATGTTCATATCCTATGGTCATTATCCCTCTATTAAATGTTGAAAATTAATTTCAAAGGTGAATAAATACAGTCTAACAGATTCATCTATCAGTATAAGGTTGGTGGTATCATAATTTTACATAATTTTTTTTGGGTTTTTATATTAGGTTTTTATTGTTCCATATTACATAATTTCCATGCATTTCTCCTAAAATATATAAACCCCAAAATTAATTATTGGAATTAAATTATAGACATGATAGGAGACCTTGATATTCATTTAGAGGTTGATTAACTTAACCAAACCACCACATGGGTCAGTTTCACTACATTCCTTAATGACTTATGTTCCCTTTGTGACCTAAGCACCACTAAGTCATTATAGGATTCTATTTAGCTATTTAACTTTTATAAAGTGAGTTAATAAAATGATGTAGTGGAATAGATTATACACCATGTCCCCTCATATTATTTAGAAACTATATGGCTTAAATGATTAAATTAATTGAATAATGGATTGAGTGTTATTTTTTTATCCTTGAATGTAGTTTGGAAGGGATATGATTACATCATTAATAACATCTATAATGTATATAAAATTACCTATTTTTATTATTAATTTAAGGACATGACATTCATTAATGTTCACTTATAATACACAGACATGATGTTCCTTATTTCTAATTGTAATTAATGGAAATGATACTTTATATTATTTATTTGGAGTCTCTATACATGACATTCCTCTATGTTATTCATAATTAATGGTCATGATGTACCATATTGTCAAAAATTAATTAATGGACATGATGTTACACATTTTCCTTTTTCAAATCAACAGGCATGTCAGCCTCTTAAAACACAACCCTATCACTATGACATAGAGATACCTGGATTTATATTTCCACTAAAGATTATAGGACTATCCTATATAGTTTTACATCCATCATCAAATGTAGAAAATATGGTTTCAATACATCCCCTTATATATGGAATTTATTTATATAGGAAAACCTTATTTAATATATTCATATTTTTTAAACTGTATATATGAATCTCTTTTACTATTTAGTAATAGTTATGTGTTTTAGTTTTTTTAATAATCTGTAGGTACATTGTGATATATATGGATAAAAGTTGGATCACATTACTAAGGAACACACCTCAGTATTCTAAGGGTTTGGAGGAGTTTTTAGATTTTGTAATTTCCAATCGATCCATTGATGGGAGAATAAGATGTCCATGTCCTAAATGTAATTTTTGAATATGGTTGAACATAGATTAAGTTTATGAACACTTGATATTGAATCAATTCCCTACTCAATATTTGTGTTGGATTTGGTACGGAGAATCGAACGTTACAGAAAGGTTGAGCACTGATGTCAATCAACAAAATGAGCTCCCAAATTCATCTACAATGGAAAATGAAATGAAAAACCTTATAAATGATGCATTATGAATTTCAAGACATAAACATCAACATAAAAACATATCAAAACAACCAGTTGAGGGTGATACAAATAGAAATGTGACAAGTGATGTTTTTGAGACTGTAGGCCAACCAGATCAAGATTGTAACATATCATTGGATCCTCCTCTTGATTATGTGGAGAATAATGTAAGAGAAAACTTCACTGAGAAAAATTCATTTCATGGTTTATTTGAAAATGGAAATCAATATTTGTATAGCGGATGTTTGAAATATTAAAAATTTTTATTTCTGCTGAAGTTTTACCATATCAAATGCCTATGTGGAATTACAAATAAGGCAATGTCCATGATATTGGAATTGTTGTGTGATGCATTTTCTGAAGTAAAAACCCTAGAGTATTTTTATGATATAAAAAAGTTTGTTAACAATCTTGTCCTGAATTATACAAAAATACATGCATATCCCAATGATTGTATGCTTTATTGACAAGAGGATTCAAGTAGACAGGATTAAAAAAAATGTTCTTCTTATAGATGTCAGTCAATGGGTGATGTTGGAAGTCTTAATCAATATACTACCATAAAGAAGAAGAAAATGAACACACCTGCAAAGGTTTTACATTACTTTCCTTCAAATCCTTGTTTGAAAAGATTATTAATGTCACTGAAAACCGCTAAACACATGAAGTGAAATTCTGTAGATAATAACAATGACGAGTTAATGAAACAACCACAAGATTAAAAATTGTGGAATAAATTTTATTAATTACATCCTGATATCTCATTTGATCCTAATAATGTTTGATTGGGATTGGATGCTATTGTATTTAACCCATTTGGGACTTTGAGTACCAGTTATAGCATTTGGACAGTTGTTTTGATCCCTTAAAATCTGCCTCCGTGGATGTGTATGAAACAAACATAATTTATCATTTTGATGATTATTCCTGAAAAAAATGATTGGAAATGATATTGATGTATACTTTCATCCTTTAATTGAAGAATTATAGGAGTTATGGCGCAACAGTGTTGAGACATATGATGCTTCTTCTAAAACAATGTTCAAAATGAAAGAAACTCTAATGCTGACCATTAGTGACTTCCCTGGACTTGGGAATTTATTTGGTTGGAACACTTATATGGGTTTGGCTTGTCCTATTTGAAACTTATATTTTGATCCCAAACGGATATCTCAAAATAAAAAATGGTTCTTCTTATCCCATCAAAAATTTCTTGATCCATCTCATAGATTTCAGTTGAACAAGTTAAAATTCAATGGTTTCATTGATCGTAGACCACCTCCAAAGTTGTTAACTAGTTCTGAAATATTTTCACAACTTGGAAATGTGAAAACAGAATTTGGGAAGGTGCATCATTTTAATGATAGTGGGAAATGAGTTTGAAGTGCATCGTCAAGTGAAATCAGAACACAACAATGGATGAAAAAAGTATATTCTTCAAACTTCTATATTGGGAATTTAATTTGTTACAGAATAATATTGATATGATGCATATTGAGAATAATGTTTGTGAAACTTTGATCTTCACATTTCTTAATGATCATGGAAATTCTAAGGATCATCTTAATGCTCAAAAATACTTACAAGCAATGAACATAAAGCGTAATCTCTAGCTATGTGAGAGTGAAAATTATGCACCATTTTTTTTTTGAAATGAAAAATAGGGATAAAGATAAATTCCTTTGAATTTTAAAACATATGAAGGTATATGATGGGTATTCAAGTAACATATCAAGGTGTTTTTACTTAAATCATCATAGGTTACATGGATTGAAAAGTCACAATTCACATATATTTTTATAGTAGTTACTACCATTTTCATTGCGTACATTATTACCAAAAGGTTACTATTTTTGTACTCCAATTCTGCACATTTTTTCAAAAAACTATGTGAGAAATCTCTACATCCATTTGATCTTGACAACCTTCAGGAGATATTTGTATTGAAACTTTGTGTAATGGAGATTATCTTTCCTCTGATGTTTTTTACTGTCATGATGCATTTAAATGTGCATTTGGTTGAGGAAGCTAAATTAGGAGGCCCTGTACATTATCAATGGATATATCCAATTGAGAGGTACTTTATTTATATGTTTTTAAGTTAATTAAACAATTCTTGGAACTTAATTAAAGACATAATTATGTTTTTTTAATTTTATTTCACAAATATCTTGGGCATTTGAAATCATATGTGAGAAATAAAGCTCAACCAGAAGGATTTATTCTGAAGGATATTTGGAAGAGGAGTGTATTACCTTTTGTTCTAGATACTTGGATGATATTAAGACAAGATTTAATCAAGTTGGATGTGTTTGTTGACACATCGACTGAATCTCAAATACATAGGAAATCAAAAATATTTCTTTCTATTGGCCGATCAGTTGGGAGGAACTCAAATGTTACACATACAAAAATGGAATTATTACAGGCATATAGATATGTTCTATTGAATAATAAAATTACAGATCCATTTATTTAAGATTTTAGAATACAAACAAAGAGATGAATGAAAGTCCAAACAAGAAATGAGAAAGATATAATAAAAGTTGTTAATAAATAGCTTGTAGAATGGTTTGCATGACGTGTAAGTTCATAAATATTGAAATAAATATGGATATTAGGTTGACACATATATTTTTTAAATATAATAATGTATATTTATTTTTTTAGACCATGAATACTAATACTTTAGAAGAGTTGTCATAATATTTGATGTTTCTTGCTCGAGGTTATATAAAATAATCTAGAAAATTCAATGCTTACAGCGTGAATGGATTTAGATTTTGTATAGTCGATCAAGAAGAGGGTTTACAAACATAGAATAGTGGTATATTTACATTTTTTAAAGTGGGGCACTATGGAAAGTTGACTAATATTATCAAATTAAACTACCACAATCATTTTTTAGTTGTTTTATTCAAATACAATTGGGTCGATATTATCAGAGGTGTTAAAAAAGATTCCTTAAAATTTACTACTGTGAACTCCTCTCTCTTGATGGATGTTGGTGACCATGAACTACATGATCCATATATCTTATCATTGCAAGAGTAAATGGTATATTATGTGGAAGATGTTGTGGATGGAGGGTGGAGTGTAGTTTCTCACGTAAAACAAAGAGATTTGTGTGATATGAGTGATGAAGTGAAAGATTTTACCTATGACATTGAATCTCATCAACAGTAAGAATCAAAATTATTTGTCCATAATGATATTGAAAATATTAGTCTTTAAAGGGTGGATGAAGTGGATGAAGTAATGGAGCATGAAACTAACTTATTTAAGGGGAAAATTATTGTATGTACAATTATCCATTCATTTATCAACCACTTATGTTGTTTGTGAAGTCATTCATTATCATTTTTATGTATATTTTGTTTGTTAGTACTGTGCATATTTGATCATTTTTAATTTTTTTCCCACATATTTTTTTGAAATATATGTTCTAAACTTAGTTTTATTCGATTAAATGCCAGGAATGCCAGGGAGGAAGCATCACATTATTTCATCAACCACACTGACAGATGATGATCCATCTATCTCCCTCTATATAACATGTGATACACCATCCTATTTCCCCCTTACATCATCTCTCACACCCTATGTGAGCATCCCTTCAGCAGCTCAGGTGACGCCTTCCCCTTCAGGAGCCTCAGCAATGAGAGAGTGGGATGCCACTTTTAGTTCTTCATGGGGATACTGGAGGGTGATAGTTATAGTTACAAATTTTAATATGAATAAATTTATTGCACTTTTTTTATACTAACTGTTTGTTCATAAAAGATAGAAACAATGAAAGTATGGGAAAAAATATGAAAAGTTCACATGTGTGGAATCTGACTGGAGAGAAGATAGTTTCCCCATTTGATTCTTATGGGGTCTCTAAAGATGACGCCGTAGGAATACTTGGCCACATTTTGGGTCAGCTAGCCACGAAGTTGGTTTCCCTTCCTATTACTTATGATGATTGGAGGCATATGCCTTAAACTTGGAAAAATGATATTTTTTATTTACAAATAAAGGAAATTTTAATACATTATGGTGTAATTCAATTTCATTATGCTATTAAATTATAATATTTTCAAAATGAATTTTTGTGTATAGATGTTTTTCCAATTTACAGTTGCTGATGTGCTAGAATGAAAGTGGACATTTAAAAATCTAGGAAAGAAATGGAAACACTTTAAATGGAGATTTTGGGGCGATGTCAATGATACTTTATTGAGCTCCTAACAGATGTATGATAAGGTACCTAATGGGGTACCCAAATAGCAATGAAAAGTTTTTGTTGATAGACATTGTGATGAGAACCAGATGATATTTAAATATATATTATTATATTAATATCATTTTACATTTATAAATGTGTATTAAAAGTATATGGAATTTAATACATTACTATTAAATTACATTTTATTTATTTCATGATCTTTCAAGGAAGAATGCATCGAGCCGGTCTAAGAAAATTATCCCTCACACTGCGGGGTCAAAGAGTTTTTCTAGAAGTCGACCGACTATGGTAATATTTTCATTAGTTTAAATATTTATAATACAATATTATCTATTTAATATATTATAATTTTTGATTTATATTTTCTTAATTCAGTCATAGAGTTTAGGGAACCCAGCATCCCAAACAGATTTGTGGTTGGATGTTCATAAACAATCTGATGAAAGTTTTTTTAATGAGTCTACTAAAGAAGTTGGGGTATGAATTCATTTTTCATTATAATAAATTATTTCAATTTTTCAATATGTTAATATATATTTCTTATAATATTACTGATATTTTATTTATAGGTAAAAATTAAAGAACTATGGGATGCCAATCCTGCATAGTTCTACTTAGTTTCTCAGACTAACCTAGTTGGTCAAGTGCTTGGGAAGGAGCATCCTGGTTGAGTGTGTGGGATGAGTATGAGACCCATACCATCTAAGGTATTTGGCATACCAGTAGGAATTGTTTTTTTATCTACTCTTGGTTGTAGTCACTACCAATCACGAGATGCTTAGAGAGATTTTGTTTCAATGCAAAAAAAAATGAGGATCATGGGACTCAGATATTCGCTTTGCAGAAAGCGTTGATTGATTTATATCAGAATATGATCGGATCTGTCTCAAGTAATATTGAATTGATGATGGGTGTTGGTGAGTAGGTAAATCAAAAAAAAATTCAAAATCATTTAGTTTGAAAAAATTTATTGGTTTTAAGTTTAAATATAAATATACAATAGTATTTAATTTTCAATATAAATGTCTTATAGGTGTCAGTACCAGGAAATAGAGATGGATGTGGAGAGGGTGAGGAGCTGTATTCATCATCAGACAATGATTAGTGGTTTTGTTGATATGTTGGACAAATTTGGAAATATTTGGTTTGTTTATGTATCATGTATGACATAGAGTAGTCACCAAACATATTTTTTTTATGTATCATGTGTGGAAATGTAGTCACCAAACATATTTTCATTTTAGTTATGTTAGGATGTGTATATTAGTATTTTAGATGGTTGATTTCTGAATACTGTTAGATGGATTAGATTATTCTGTTATATAAACCCTGTACATGGTTTTTTTCAGGGTACTAGTACTGGGGCTGTAGAGCAAGAATCATTTTTTTATTTGTAAATATAAATTTAGCGGCGGTTTAAATCGCTGCTAAAATGTGGTAGCTTATTATGAGTGGTGGTTTAAAACACCACTAAATTATACAGTGCATGTATTTTAGTGGCGGTTTTATGGTTTTATAGGTGGTTTTCACGGGGAAAATTGGATGTTTTTTAGCAGTGGTTTTAACCGCCCCTAAAAAAGATTGAATTTTCTCCCTGAAAACCACTGCTAAAACCTCACAAAACTGCTGATAAAAAGGTTTCTACGACACTTAATAAAAACCACCATTAGATTGAAGAAACCACCTCATATTGGTTGCCGACACCCAATTTAGCAGCAGTTTTATGAAACCACTACAAAATCATATGGCGGTGGTTTAAACTGCCTCTATGCAGTGATTTTCTTGTAGTGAATGATGCTTTTCTGTTAAGGAAAACCTATGGAAGAGGTTATTCTAGGACTACATTTGTCTTTTTGTGGTAAGATTTGTTTTACAATCATTTCTAGACCCATACACAATAGTCGCTCGAGTCTTTCAATTCAGTCATGGTGACACATTTGATTTTGAAAAGCACTTTGAGTGTTTTTTTATCAAAATTAGTTACAATGGGTAGGGCTATTCAGGTTCCTAGCTCAGTTGAACTATAGTGGTTTCATAGTTAACGCTTTCTTCTCTAAAACGATTTCATTAAGAGAGTGATCATTAGATAAATCGTGGCATGGTTAGGTGCCTAATTTTGAAGAGGAGTTCCAAGGGAGCTTTTGGAATGTTAGAAACTGATGTGCCATGTAGAATGGTTAGCTTGACCTTGTTGATGAATGAATCGTAGAAGCGTGAGTCAAGTCTCGAACTGCTTTGTATGGGATAGTACACCCACTATGGATGATAAGTTAGTTTACATCGATTGAACATGGTAACTATTTAACAATTGAACATCAGCGAATGGTCGGGTTCATGCCAAGGATAAATGGTTTCAAAGAGGTGAAACTTATAGCCATGGTGACCCAGGGCTTTGGGTTCCTGATGATGAGGGCTAATCTGGAATGGGCCAGGTAATGTGAGATAGTTGACCTGTAAATGGACCTCAGCATGCATGGTCGGGAGATGTGGTTCCAGGAATTAAAAAAGGAACGTGTGTCCTAGTGGATTTGAGTGTGGCTTGAGCGAGCAATACACACATGATGATAAAATCTCAGTGCACTCCTAGTATAAAGGCGATCATGTCCCATATCTTAAAATTTACTTAAGTATGCTAAGAGAGTTTCAACTATAGGCCTAGATACCAGTTTAAATAACTCATATGGTTTGACAAAAGGACTCCTTGGGAGTTGCGCTCAAGGTGAGTTTAAAGAAATCCAAATGCACTATTGAAAATTTAGTTATTTGCGATGGGTCATTCTCCTATTGCAATTAGTTTACCCGTGTTATTTAAAAAACCTTTTGCAACGAGCCCGTCGCAAAAAACATTTTAAAAATAAAATAAAAAATTAATATTAATAAAATTTAATAAAATAATATTACTAATAATAAAATAATATTAAATAAAAATAATAAAAACAAAATAATATTAATAAAATAATAATAATAATAATAATAATATAATATTATAAATAATAATAATAATAAAATAATAATAATATTGATAATAATATTAATAAAATAATAATAATAATATTAATAAAAAAAAATAATAATAATATAATAATAATAATAATAAAAAATTATAAAATAATAAAAACCTCAATATTCACAAAAATATAAAAAATAATAATAATAACAAAATAATAATAATAATAATATAATATTAAATAATAATTTTAATAAAATAATAAATAAATAATAAAATAAGTAAAATTATAAAAAACTAAATAAATAATAAAGTAATAAAATAATAAAAAATGAAAATAATAATAATAAAAAACAAAATATTCACAATAATATAAAAAATACACTATGTAGAAATATAAATGTATAATATTAAAAAAATTACATTCAAATATTTTATCATAAAATGTAAATACATCACTATGGGGTCTTCTGGAGGAGCTGGAGAAGCTGGTGGAGGGGACTCTATCCCTAAACCATGAGTCTGCTGACATATGTACTCTATCGTCTGCTCATGCTGCTGCTACTGCCATCAATGCATCTCCTCCTACTGCTATTGCTACTGTCGATAGAGCTCTTCCTGCTCCCTATGCATACTCTCTATAAGCTCTCCTTGAGCTCGCAGATGCTCTTGATAATATGTAGCAGATGATGATAACTCTCTATGAGCTCCTCTTGAGCTGCACGTCGACATCGCAACGGTCCCATAATAACTCCCTAACAATAATCGGAGCAGTCCCATAATTACCAATTCTTACTAATTATATCTATTTATTACTAATTATTACAAATTATACCTATTTATTACTAATTATTACTAATTATACCTATTTATTACTAATTATTACTAATTATACCTATTTATTACCAACTATGACAAATTATTACTCATTACACCTATTTATTACTAATTATTACTAATTATTACTAATTATACATATTTATTACTAATTATTACTAATTATTACTAATTATACCTATTTATTACTATTTATTACTAATTATACATATTTTTTTACTAATTATTACTAATTATACCTATTTATTAGTAATTATACCTATTTATTACTAATTATTACTAATTAGTACCTAATTATTACTAATTAGTACCTAATTATTACTAATTAGTACCTAATTATTACTAATTATTACTAATTAGTACCTAATTATTGCTAATTATTACTAATTATACCTATTTATTACAAATTATTATTAATTATTATTAATTATTCCTAATTATTCCTAATTATTCCTAATTATTCCTAATTATTTGAATTTATTCCAATTTATTCCAATTTATTACTAATTATTACTAATTATTACTATTTATTACTAATTATTACTATTTATTACTAATTATTACTAATTATTAAAATTTATTAGTATTTATTACTAATGAAACAACATAATTTTAAAAATAAATAATGAAAATAAAACTATCTAATTCTAATTTAATTTAATTATCGCTAATTAACAATAATTATAAGTAACATAAAATTAAATGAATTAACTAAAAAATAAAAGAAATAGATAAATACCTTCAAACATGATCTTTTGTACGCTGCAAGGCTTGAAAATCGCTCTGATATGAAATTTTAAACATTGGAAAATTTTTAAAGAGAAATACGAGAGTTTAGAGAGAGAGGAGTTGAGAGAGATGTGAATGAAAAAAACAGATGAGGGTATATATATGTTAGATTATTTGCGATAGGCGTATTTGCAACGGGATTCCCGTCACAAATACTAACCCCCTATTAATTAGGCGATGACGTTTAAAAAAGTATTTGTGACAGGACCCATCGAAAATACCTACCTACCAACATAGCATTTGCGACGAGTGATAAATCCCATCGCAAATAATATTATTTATGATGGGTCCCGTCACAAATTCTAAACCCCTATTAATCAGGAGGCATTGGTTAAAAAGGGTATTTGCGACGCTACCCTACACAAATGCCAAAACCACCAAAGGGGTATTTGCGACGGGTCCTGTCACAAATAACTAACTATTTGTGATGGGAAGAGGGTCCTGTCCCAAATAGTCTCGAATGGACTATTTGCGACGGGGCCCTTTCCCATCACAAATAACCCATCGTAAATGACATGTTTTCCATAGTGGTGGTGAATAGTACACTATTGGCCATTTAAGGTTGGTGACCATCGTTACGAGTTACAATTCAGTGTTCACTATGGAAACCATTCCTGGAAAGAGGAAACAGGTGATGGGTGATGTTACTTATCACTTGGGTATGAGCGGGTTCTTGGCCATTCTAGTCATATGTACAGGATGGACGGGGCATGTGCTGAGTTAGTCACTTTTTGTTTTGCTTAAGTGGATACAAGGATGATTCTAAGGTGAGGAGCGGGACATCAATCATTGGTGGGAGGCCCTCATGAGAGAAGGGTCATGGGACCTTGAGACCGATCATGTGACAATCAATTTGGAACTCATATTTTGTTAAATAAATAAGTAAGTCCTGGTTGGAATTCTCAAAAAATTCCATGTATGGGTTCGAATATAGTTTTGGGTGAAATCCAGATGTGGGAATTAAGCCTGGAGTGCCTTATTATGATCTATGGATGCTGAATTGGGATAATATCAGTGTTGGTATTATATAATGATGACATATCTTGATCAGAAGATGGTTCATTTAGGAGATGTTATCAGAATTTGGGTATGAACTTCAATGAGCGTGATTGAAACTATCTCGATGTGCCTTGGGATAAGGCTTTAGAATTCTAGTTTGATGATGTGTCGGTCGTAGGAGAAAATCATTTTCAAAAATAGTTTGCCAAAGGCGGTTTGACTTGAGTGTCCTAAAATAGTTTGATGTGGTTAGTGAGGAACCGCATCAGTCATTCCATTGGGATGAGACATGTGTAGTTTAAAGGCTAGGCATGGGTTTTCAAGGAAAAGTCGGTGTGACCAGTATAAGCTTGTTCAACAAAATCTTGAACATTTTATTCAAATTGAGGGCTGAGGTACAATCCTCATGTTTCATGTGATCAATGGGTTGGGGGTGTCTCTAGGACATTAAGGGTGTGCTTAAATAGGCCATTACGATGGTGGGAGCACCGTGACTTAGAGTTGGATGTGAGAAATTATAGAACCTATGGTGGGAATTCTATAGGAAAGTTGATGGAAAGAGATGAAAAAATGATCATGTCTTCAGGATGACAGGATTTCATAGGTTCCATCTTAATGTTTCAATGGTAGTTTTGAGCATTGTCTTGAGTTTTAGCAGCTTAAGTACCACAAAATTTAAGTGATTCTTGGAGGTGTGTTGAGTGTTTGGAAACACAACACATCCATTTAAATGAAATTTCACGACTAAAGTAAGTTGGGTGTTGTTTTCATTATTTATCCCAAGGTTTCTCTGTGATGAGAAGTTTCAAGGTGGGGATATTGTAACATCCCGTGTTTTAGACCAGTTTAAATTTCAAGTGAATTTGATTTTTTTGATTGGTGGACAGAAAAAATCCTAAACCATTCATTGAATTGTAAATCTGATCATAGGAACACTTAAAAGTGTTGTTTTTGGATGAGTTTTAAGTCCCAAGAGGTATCCTAGATGTTTAGATGAGTTTTAGGAGTGATGGGCTCTAAAAAAGTCACTTTTTGGGAGAAACAAACAGGGGTAAATTTAAACCATGCGACCCTTCAGAAGAACCCATGCGGCCCTATAAGGGTTGTCTCATGGTTTTTTAAACCATGAAACATTTGGAAAATTACTATACATAATTCCTACATTAAAATGAATAGGTGGGAACATTAGTTGAACATGTTTTACCAAACCATGCGCCTAACTACTGTTGGAGTTGGTGGCCTAGAACCAACTACTTTGTACTTTATTCATTAAATAAATACCTCATCACATCTTGATTGTTCTTCTGCATGAAAATTCATGTGATAATTTCCTAAGGATAGCTGTTGCATTAAAGGGTCATAGCGGATCCCTACTATGATGAGAACCTGAAAGTGCCATAACACTGTTCTTGAATATATATTCTATGGTCGGATGATGTTATTTGAGGGACACAAATAATACAAGCCATTAGGGGTGAGGACTCATAAAACTTTGAGGCACCTTCTCATGGTGTGCGCCCTTGGTAAAATCCAGGAGGATATTATGAGAACGAGACCCGCCGGTAAGAAATCCACATTTCATAGTGTCATTGGATGTTCCTATCTGCGGACGTGTGTATTGGACCTTAGAATTTAAGATCATTATTAATGGGTATTACAACTCGTGCACTTAGATGTATTGACGAAAACTGTGATGACACACTGTTCATAGTGAGGTAGGATACATTGGGTGCGTCACGAGTAATACTGCATTAATAGATAATGCAAGAAAGGATTTTTCCCTTCCGTTTCATAACGGATGTAGATATTTTAGGCCCTTTGATGGAATTGATATAGCCTAAGTAAATCCATGGCCATGGTAAGGAATGGGAAAGTTCAATTTCATAAAGTGAAAGAAAGAATAACCGAGCACATGGGTTGATGGCACTAGCATGCTGTAACAACCCAAGGTTTTGAAAATAAATATAGAATGCAATTTTATAATCTATCCATTAAACACAACTTTTCCTCTTCTATGTTTTTAATTTCAAAAAATGGTCATCTAGAGTTGTGTTCAGTAAGTCATTTGGAGTCTTATAGAACAAACTTGATTTTTGGTGAATAGTAACATATCCTTATGAATGGTAATATGAATAGTAATATGACCCTTATGAATAGTAAATAATAATATTATTTTATTTTCTTAATGCAATAAGATAATGAGATCTTACTTAGTTTTTCAATGAGAAATAAAACTAATTGCACTTTAAGATTATTATTTTTCAAATTAACTATGACCTTATTTAAAAATTAAATTAATAATATTTAGAAAATTATTTTTGAAAAATGGATTTCACTTTGGAATTCTACATGTAGAAAAATGGTAGGGGTGAATTTTTGGGATTTTTCTAAAATACATTAATTTTTCATGAATAGTAAAAATACAGTTGTGAGTTTTCAGTAGTTTAATGACATCATAATGATGTAATAATTAAATATAAAAGTATGGTAGACTTTTTTATAGTAACTTATGACATGAGGTGTCCCAAGTGGCTAAAACCATGGGAAAATACCATGGGCAAGCCCATGGTTTGGCAAAAACCACTAATGAGGTGTCCCTTTGAAATTATTAAAGAATTACCTCTCTTTTTCTATAAATACCCACTCATAAATTCGTTTTTTTTTCACTCCAAATCCCTAATACTTGAAGATCTGGTGGTTTTACCTCTCTAAGAGTCCTCCCAAGGTGTCCCTAAGCTCCCAAGGTCCCATCTTTCAAGATCTAGGAGTTATTCCACAAGGTAAGAGAATCCTTCATTCTCTTCTTTAAATCGACACTTCTTTTATGTTAGCTATTTGAAATTCCTTTCTCATATGTTGGGGTTTGATTTTATTTATTCTTATTAATTTCCTTTTTATTTTAATATGATGAGATACCCTTTTTTTCTCATCATTTGATTTTATGAAATTTTAAGTGACGCCGTTAGGCTGCCAAATTTTCATAAGGGATCTCTTAACTTTTATTTTATTTTCAAGTTCATCTATTTTATTTTTCTCTCCTCACCTCCTATATAAAAATGATAATGATAACTACATTATCATCTATATAATGGAATTATATCATGTTAATTGAAGAACCATCATAAATATTCTTACTCTTTCCCTTTTATTTTTTATAAACGAAATCAACGTCCATGAGGTTCCAATTTATAGCCTTCATGGATGACGAAGTTTTGTTCTTCAATTTCTTCTTCATTATGGGTCATGAAACCATATTTATGGTTGAACCAGACTATAACATATTTATTATAACATAATTAATATTCAGGAACTAGAATATGTACATATAATTAAGTTATATGACAAAACTAGTTCATAATAATCCAAATACCGCCGAATAATCGAAGTGATTGTCATCTAATGATTCTTCCTCATTCCATGTAACCAAATGATATAAATGACCATTACCAATTATTTATGTTCATAAATAATAGATAATTTCAATCCTGGAGATTTATAACCTTTCCACATGAACTTCATTACTTAAAAACAAGTGAACCGATTATAAAAATAAGGAAAACGAACACCCCATAACAATGAAATTCAATATAATAACTTAAAAATAAGCATATAAATGAACTAAAAAGAATTATGATAAACTAAATAAATTTCTAATAGGTTCGTAAATAATTTATTAATAAGTATAATTTCATATTCCATGAGCTTAAGTTTAAGAGCAGAACACGTTTGGAGTTAAGGTAAGGGTTTTCCCACCCGAACTTCCATTTTCATTCGGGATACTTTCATTGTCTAAATAACTCAATAAAATTCTTATGTATTGTTATTTACTCCTCATATATTATGTGTGAGTATCATATATATGTTTACAAACTATAATCCTTCCTTATTTTATGGATAGTTACACGTTGTAAAAATAATATTCAAAATTGTTTCAAAAATACGAGCCCGGTTCAAGGGAATTTCTCAAATTCTTACCTATTTTCAAGGGAATTATATAATATGTTTTTGGAAACCATTATCTTTATAAAATCACTCATTTTATTATGAAAATACTATCTTACTTCACTTCTGGTTTTATACAAATATTTTTCCAAAAGAACTCTTCTTTTCAAAATAAAAGAGTATTTATCTCCAGAATTGCTTAATGATTTTATAAGAGTGTTTTCATCTAATTCAACACTCTTGTTGATTACATGGTATTATTGGGTTTAATAATTTATGAATTCATCTACCATATTTGATTTAATGGTTTATGAATAAATCTATTGTGGATGATCTATCCTAAAACCATTCACCATATTACTCAGAATGGTTAGTGTTTTATGTTTAATGATTGGGAAAAAATAGTTACATTTCATATAATAGTTTCAATATGAATGTATATGTTGTTTATGTTTATCCCCACTCATATGAGGAATTCATTGGACTTATTATGTGATGGGTGGGGCCCGCTATAGCCCCTTGATGCATCGGTAGGTCTCATGAGACAAATAGACGTGGAATTGGCCGAAGCCTTTCGCAATGTGATATATGGATTTTGGCCGAGGCCTTAATCATTAGACGTCTTGGCCGAGGCCTTGAAAAAATGTTCCAGAATGTCTGGCATATGCACTTCCTTCATTATGAAGCAAGTAATTGAAAGTTCATGTGGTTATTTGACTATTAGAATACCCATGAATATATTTTATTTACTCAGCTCATATTTCTGCCATAATGTGTTTCAAGTTTATTATTAAAGGTATGTGTTTTCAATTATTCACCATGTCTAATGTTTATATTATCTTCCGTTGTATTTCTTACTCTTACTGAGTGTTTGAGATCACCCCTTTCTTATGTTTCATTTTCTCAGGACATGAAGAAGTAATTTATGAATGACTTGCAAGCATAATCTCGGGGACATGATCTTTCTATTGGAATAAAATAGTGTTTTTATTCCCTTCATATTGTAATGATAAAATTATGTATGTAACTTGTTTCCAATAATACTAAACTACTTGGTCTTTCGGGATTCGTATTCCTTGTATTTATGCCAATGTATTCAAATAAGGCATCGACTCTTCGAAACTAGGGTTGGGTTCTTAAAGTTAGTATTAGAGGAAGTTTAGTAGAAAATTTGGAAACTAGATTTAGAAAACGTAGATTAGGGAATAATCCCTAAGATAGTCTTTGAGGATAAACATACACGAACATCCTGGTATTTTGGTAAGGAATAGATTATGTGGATCATTCAAGAAATACATCCCAGTCTGGATACGAGCAGGTAGAGGTGGCTCTAGCACAAATATACCTAGGAGTGAAAGCTCTGACAAGGAGTTTCAGGCTTGACCCGGGGTATCCTGGTATATGACAATGGGCCTTGATGCACTCTTGGTTACGACACTCTTGAGGGATACTCTTAGGATAATTCACATTTTCTTTACAAGCCATTATGAAGGAGTTTAATGTAAATATTCTTTAAATAAACCATTTTTTTGAATATGGAATTAGCCATGCGTAGGATCTCAATTTTTCTGAGTATTTTTAATTTAATATTATACATTATGATTCATAACCTAATATAGTGTATGCCATTATCTAGATATGGTGCCTAGTGGATGGAATGTAAATCGCACGAATGCATGTGTCCCTTGTAGGGATTTTCCTCCGACGCAAGATAATGATGTTGGCTCTAGTGTTGTGACTGGTGCTGAGCAACTCATAACTATACTGGGACAACTTAATCAGGTTATGAATAATAACCTTACCCGTATGGAGCATCCGGATCCACCACGTGGAGAATCCATGCTAGATCGCTTTATGCGACAACAGCCTCTATCATTCAACAAGACTACAAACTTGTTTGTAGTAGAGAAATGGATATGTTACCTTGAGAAGATATTTCTTACTTTGGGATGTAATTAAAGAGAGAAGGTTTTCATGGCAGTATATCGTCTGTTGGGAGATGCTGATCAGTGGTGGTCATTAATCCAAAACACAAAGGAGGAGGAAGAGATATAAGAGATGGAATGGAGGGGTTTTAAGGAAATATTCTTAGAAAAATATTTGCCTTGTGAGCAGCGAGTATATATGGAGAGACAATTCTTGAATCTGAGGCAGACGGAGGATGAAAATGTTTCCAAGTATGAAGACAACTTCACAAGGTTAACAAGACATGCTGTGGACTATATATGAAATCAAAGGAGCAAAATTGATAGATTATTTGATGGCCTAAAGCCATTCCTCCGGCGGGCACTGGTCTCCCAAAGTTTTTTATCATATGAGGATATAGTTTCATGTGCCATCAAGATAGAAAAAGAATTCTCTAAGTATTATGAATTTAAGGGAAAGCTAGAAAAGAAGAGGGCTGCTGAAAACCCTGGGAAAGGAAATAAGGAAATGGGGAAGAAGGGAAGAGTTGAATTTCCACCATGTGACAATTGTGGAAAGAAACAACCTGGTGCATGATTAAAAGGAAAAGGAGTATGCTACAAATGTGGTCAGAAAGGCCATCTTGCTGGTGATTGCAAAGGGAAGAAGGAAGCCAATGATGTTCAATGCTATAGTTGTCGGGAGATGGGACACTATGATAATGATTTTCTAAAACATCAAGGAAATATGCAACAGAAAAGGCCAAGGGATCAGGGACAAGCTTATGCAATCACAACTATAGAGGTTGAAGTTCCTAATGACGTGGTGGCAGGAACTTTAATTATTTACTCAAGTTTATCCAATGCTTTATTTGATTCTGGATTATCAAATTGTTTCATATCTTCCCAACTTTCTAAGAAAATTAGATATTTCCAATTTGATTTAACAAGGGAGTTGTTAGTAAAAACTCCTAAGGGAAGTATCATTGCTACGATGTTTTGTGAATCAGTTTCCCATTAAGGAATATAAATGTTCTTTATCTATTGATCTCATCGTCATAACCATGATTGAATTTGATATAATCCTCAGTATGGATTGGATTTCAGACCATGATGCAAAAATTTATTGTAAGAAGAAGGAGGTTACGATTTTTGATGACGATGATAAAGAACACCTTATATTTAGAGCATAATCGTCACCACCTGATTCTTATATAGATCCACCCCCAATAGATCAACTAAATTCAATTATTGGGGAGGAAGAGAATGAAATAATTGTGGGTGAGGAAAGTAATGTTCAAATAGAGGATGTACCTATTGTGAGAGAATATGTTGATGTGTTTCCAGAAGATTTACCTAGACATCCTCCAAAATGAGAAATTGAGTTTTCCATTGATTTAATTCCCGATGAAAGACCTATATCAAAGACTCTCTATAGAATGGCCACTGTGGAATTAGTAGAGATAAAGAAACAACTAGAGAATTTGAGTGAAAAAGGATTTATTTGACCTAGTGTTTCTCCATGGGGAGCCCCTGTCCTCTTTGTCAAGAAGAAAGATGGATCCATGAGGCTTTGCATTGATTACAGGGAAATCAATGATATAAAAATAAAGAACAAGTATCCCCTACCTTGCATTGATGATTTATTTGACCAACTGCATAGAGCTCAATACTTTTCAAATATTGACCTTCGATCTTGTAGACACCGAAAAAGTCTGTAACTCCCGGAGGAAGTTTCGAAATGACGAAGCGAAGTCATATTCGGAATCAGAGGCCCGATCCGGAGGCCCGGGAAGAGGTGTGCGAAATAAAGAAGGATCCGCGCGAAATATTGTTGTGCGCGCGAAGTATCCCTGGGATTCGCGTAATCGAGCCGATGAGGTGCGCAATATTTGCGCACCCCGGTTCTTCGCGGCGAGCTTCTGCACGCCTACGGCTCCCGGCGCGGAAGATTTCGCGCACCGCCTAGATTCCGCGTCGGCCGATGCCTATAAATAGGCGGCGACCCTGAACGGTTTGGGGGTTGCGGAATTCGGATCGTCTCTCGTGTGCGCAATTCGACTCCCCCCGCGTGCAATATGACATCCATGTAATTCCCCTTTTCGTGCAACCTTTCCCCGGGGTTTGCCTTTGCGCGCAACTCCACCAACTTAAGTGAATTTGCCCCCTCCTCTGGGTTCCTTCCTTGCGCACAATCCGTGTCCAGTGCATGCAATCCCCTTCCGTGTGTGCAATACCCTGCGCGCAATTCCCTCTCCGTGCGCAATCCCCTGGCTCCAATTGCGCGCCATCCCGGTGTTTTGCGCGCAAACCTTCTCTTTGTGCACAAAACCCAGGACCCTTCACCTTGACACCCCTTGGCTGCCTCTCTGTGCCAACACCTGATGTCTCCCCTGCCGGGCATGCGCGCCATGCGTTGTTTTCCTGTACGGACTTCCAGGCTCGTGCTAAGTAACCTCAAGGTCCCTTGGGCTGTGTTTCCCGTTGTGTTGCTTTGCCTTATGCTTCTCCGCATAGGCACGCTAACGACTATTGCTTCTTCGCATAGACATGCTAACGTGGACCCCTCAATGGTTCGCCCTGTGGGCCCCCTTCATCACGGCCTTGCCGATGCCTTCCCTCCCACAAGGGGTTGAGGGTGTTGGGCATGTAAGCCCTAGGGGTGTGGAGCGAACCCACCTCGTCCAAGCTGCATGACGTTAAACTGCTGAGCACCTCGTCCTTAACACATGATGTTAAACTATGGTCCAACCCCGTGCTTCGCACGCAGGGTCCCCCCAGCTCGGTCATTCTTTACGACCACTCATCTCCACGGGAATAGACTCTTCCTCGTATGGAATGAGGTCCTCCTTGTCGGAGTGTCATTTGTCCACGGGGGAAGGGACGCCTCAGAGCGTAAGCCCCTAGCCTCTCAACGGATGGTTGCACCCATGAATCTCCGTGCTTCCCCCTACCAAGGCCAGTGGAGTCCTTTTCCCACTGCGCTTTGTCACACCACGAGCCTCCACCCTGGAGTAATCCCCGGAACCAAGGGCCGCTAACCACGCGTAATCCCCTGTTTTTTATTTGGGCCGCTCAACGCGTAAGCCCCATTCCGCTTCTCACGGACGCACCCTTTGCGACGTGATCGTCTGGTCCCTGCTGCCTCTTGTTTCTCACACTGAGCATGACTCTGGTGGGCTTAGAGCACGCATCGACCATGACACCCTCATGGGCCACCTCAGAGCGTAATCCCCATCCCAGTAAACTACGTGGACTTTGATCTGTGCTAACGCATGGTACGTAGGAAGCCTCCACGAGGTTCAAGCCCACCACCCGGTCATCCCGACCTCTCCACGTCGGTTCCTTGACCACCATGGGTCACCTCAGAGCATAAGCCCCATACCCACCATGGGCCGCCTCATAGCGTAAGCCCCGAATCCCTCGTCCCGCATGACGTTAAACTGTATGCCCTCCTCCCGCATGACGTTAAACTGTATGCCCTCGTCCCACATGACGTTAAACTGTATCTTGTACCTCATGAAGTTAAACTTTATTCCCCCTCTTGGGCCATCTCAGAGCATAATCCCCATATCTCACACCCACTTCTCATCCTGAATTCCCCCTGAGCCCACGTGCCTTGGGAAGGTCATGCCCTAGCCCGGAGATCTTACTTCCTCCATGCTCCAATCCATGCATTCATTCTCAAGGGTCGCCTCTCCAGGTGTCCCACCGTACCACCGAACTACACGGACTTTGATTCCTTGCCATGGGGATATGTAGGAAGCCTCCACGAGGTTCAATCCCGTAACTTCACCATCCATCCTGATCCTTACCCGGCCCGCCACATCC
Source organism: Viscum album (assembly GCA_963277665.1). NCBI lineage: Eukaryota > Viridiplantae > Streptophyta > Magnoliopsida > Santalales > Viscaceae > Viscum > Viscum album. The sequence goes on from OY728146.1 coordinate 372,440,869, forward strand.
CGGTGAGATCATGCCACCCCATCCCACTCCATGACATCTGGGAAGCCGCCCACGTGCTGGCCCCAACATCGGTGTTCCCCCTAGGGGTCCTTCAACCCGATCCATCTCCGCAAGACGTTAAACTCGCGACATACCCCATGTTAAACATGGGAAGATGAGGAAAACCTCAGATGGTACACAATCCCCACGTTCGATGTGGGATGCCTCGGGTTTCCGCGCCCTCGAGAAGCCCTGTGATAAGGGACAGAAGACAGACATGCCAACGACACCCCAATATGACCATTCTCCTCACCAAAGGTTGCTGCCCTGACGAGACCCTTTGGAGCACCTCGATGGAAGCAGCGTAATTAACTGGCATCCATGTAGATATGGCACCGGGAATGAGCTTCACGAACCCGTCTTAAATCTATGAGGGAGACCCGTACTAGGTGACGAGCTCCGAGGAGGAATCCATGGAAGGAAGAACCGACATCCCATCATCCCGGTTTCGATCAAGGAGAAGACGCCCCTGAACAAGGAACGGATGTTGGCCGCCTTTGGAAAGTGGGAATGCGGGGTATCAAGTATCGCGTCCTCCTCACAGACGGATGCGCACGCCCCGACGAAAGCATCGGAAACACAAAATGGTGAACCCGACGTGAATCTCTTCTCCTCAATATGGAGAATGGTAGCGGTCAGGGTGTCAGAAGATGAGAATGTCACCAGGTCCGGGTAACCACCACCGGGACGTGAAACCCGCTAGGGGTCGAGGCCATCAGGATGTTGACTACTCCGTTCTGTGACGTCGTCAGCATGGATCCCTCTCGCCAGCCACGAAAGAATGACGCTGGGCTTTGGTTGCTGATCTCTTTTCCTATTGGTACTAATGGGTTCATCTCCCTGCTTCCAGGAATCAGATCACTATATCCGGGACTCGATCGCCACCTGCCCACCAGCGTAAGGGTAGGGGCAGTACCGACGTGGCTACCCCGCACGGTCCCACCTTTTCCACAGTCGCTTTGGCTTCAGTCGCCATAGCAGCCGGGCACTCACACCCCCTCTCCCCGTCAGAAATCATCCAGTAGAGGGTGATCAATGACCTGGTTCGTAGGTACGACGAGGAAGGGATCATCCCCACCAGGGGCATGGCCCGTTTGGATCTAGAGGCGGTTGTGCCTCACCACCATCGCCGCCCCTGAGGGCCGCATAGGGAGCCGCCACTCCCCACTCCAACGTTCAACCGCTTCGGGAGCCTATCCCTGGAGCGCCTTGACACATCCCTCCCCTATGCCAATGAGGTGGGGGATGTCCGGGTCCGCCTGATCGGAGACCCGTCCCAGGGGTTAACAGCAAGAACCCCTGCCAGGCTACGTCGACACCACCGCCCGACTTCCCGAGCCGAGGAGCAGGAAATATTCATGCCCGCACCATCGGCTCTGACCCATATGACCTGACGCCAGCGTCAGGTGCGAGTGGAAGAGATTGCCCATCTTGGGGCACCAACATCAGCAACCATTGTGGCCCAAGCCACTGCTGACTCCTGTTACCAGACCCCCACACACGTTGAGCAGGGGCAGCCACATGCCCGACTGGGATCGAAACCCTGACCGCCCTACAGGCAAGTTGGGTCGAGTCTCCCGGTCGCGGGCACTGGCAATGGCCACCGCGGACCAATCTGCGGTAGTGCCACCCACCATGAAGGCTCATTCCATGCCACTGATCTGGAAAGCCAAAGGCTTCTTCGTGACGGCTATGCTCTGGGTATGACTCTTTCCAGCGCCCACTACATCGGGTATGAGTTCACTCCCCCTATTTCCGGCCGCGAGTATGGAGCCGTTGTGTATCCAGTTGCTCACTCACATGGAGGTCCTCCCCGTGTCCCTTTCGATATCTGTCCTGGTGCGTCCCACACCCCGGCCTTCAGTCCCCTCTGCCCCAGCTTTATTGTGGCCAGGGGACTCCTTGACGGAAGTCATCCTTACCCTGAGGAGCCACCCAGGGGCAAGAAGGCCGGGCGTCGTCGCCGTAAGAGGAATGTCAGGGGAATCCGAATGGAAATTAGACCATTCCATTTCTCAGAATCTGAGGTGGAGTATGACTCGATGATGGAACCTTCCCCCTAACCCTTCGAGTTGAGGGCAGGGATGGGGACATAAAGCGTCAGTCTTGTACTCCCCGAATGTGAGATCCGTATGATTCCCTCCTCCCTCTGAAGGATTATCCAAGAGGACAAGGACTTGGCGTACCCCCAGGGGTCAAACCCACAGTTGCCACTGGCCTCCCCGGAAGCACCTTCCACCCCTGTCAGGGAGGGTGGGGAACTTTTCTGGGGATCGACGGAAGATCCGCTAAGTGAAACACCGTCAGCAAGCACTGACGCTATGACAGGAGGCCCATTCGCCGACCCATCCTATCGGGACGTGGAATCCAGGGCACTGCAACCCCTAGAGCATGAATCAGGGATCGGCGGCCAATCAGCCTGTTCATCATATTCCCCGCCGTCCAGCCCACCGGCCCGACGACCTGCCTCGATGCCATTTCCAGTTCACTGACTATCCTCGGTGAACGAGCAGAGGCAGCAAGGTCCGGACCCCGAACCGGAGTCATGGAGCTTCTGGACCGTCCTTGCAGCGGGCCACTTCCCCGAGAAGTTTTGGTCAGTCGCAGGATCAGATTTTGATGTGCTAGAGTCACTCACCCCGGGAGAGTTTGAATGCTTCCGCCAGACCCTTCGGGTGACTCACTCCCCTCTTCGCTATCATCTAGCGCCTTATCCCGGGAGCCAAGCACATCTTGAGGATATTAGTGAGCAGTGCCGTCGGGTCGACCTAGCAGCGATTCCTGCGGTTCGGCACCCTGAGTCATTAGGCCACCACGGGACCCTCCAGCAACAATGTGTCTAGAGTTTTCAAGTACTCCGCAAAGTTATTGAGGAATCCACCCCCCACGCGCATGTCCGCGGATGGGGGCAGTACGCTGATCTTCTTTTCTATGCGATCCGCCGACAGCCCGATTCACTAGGTGGCCCTGAGGGAACGTCGCCAAGGGCAGTGGCAGTCAACATGGATGACCTTTCAGATGAGGGAAACGGTGTGGAGCCCCTCGATGGGGACTCACCCCCTGAGGAAAAGCCACTACTGGACCCATCTGGGAGGATTACTCGCCAACAAAGAAGCCTCCTAGGTCTCCCTGTACCCACGGAGGCACTAACACTGAGCCAAAACATCGGCAAGGGCAAAGAGCCCGTCGGGTCTGTCAAACTCGCCGACCCATCTGCCTCGGTGCAGAAGGTAGAGGAAGATCCTGAGAAGGCCACACTACGCCAACAACTTGCTAAGAAAAAGAGGCTGGTTTATGAGCTCTTGGCCAAACACATTGCAGAGTGGCGGCCTGACTATGGTCACCCTAGACCAGGACAGCAGGGGTAGGAGCATCTACCCCTTGCCGAGATTACCCCGGGAAACTGTGACCACGTTGTGTTCACCGATAGGGGAGAAGCTGGAACCCATAGAAATAGGGCGCGATATGTTTTGCCGAACCCTCCCAAGCGGCGGGACCACCTAGGGGACCCTGCTTGGTTTCCTCCCACTACCCCGAGAGTCGCTCCACCAGCCGCCCCGCGAGCTGCTAAGCGTGACTACCATATCGAAGAGCCTGGCAACACACTTGTGGTTAGAGACCCCCGTCAGGATAGGAATCCACATCCGGATGATCTGATGGAAGTACTCATCGCCCGCTTGGAGGCCCTGGAAACTCGGCAGGTGGCAATCCCACCGGATGGAAAGCCATACCCAGCATGGGTGGATGATATGTCGGCCCCGCCGGGATTTGGGAACCCCAATTTTCCCCCTTTAATGGGACTGGAGACCCGCCACAACACTTGACCCACTTCAACTCGAGGTGCGGGCCTATGTTAGGGACTCCAGCGCAATAGGAGGCTGCCAAGCTCCGTTGCTTCATTCAGACACTGGAAGGACCAGCATTTGTCTGGTACAGCCAGCTCCCTGTTGGATCTGTGACTAGCTGGGAGGACCTTCACCGACAATTCCTATACCAGTTCAGTTCCACAACCCGGAAGACGAACATTGCAGACCTCTTCAGGTGCAAACAAAGGCCCGATGAGCGAGTCGCGGACTTCGTCGCCCGGTGGAAGGGGCTCACGTACTCCCTTGACATGCCACTAACTCAGAAGCAATTACTGACAATGTGTGTAGGGAACGTCAAGGAGGAGCTGGTTCCTTCTCTGACCACACAAAATTACCCTGGAGGGTTCCAGGACTTCTCGGACAAGGCTCAACGCCTCGAAGAAGCCCTGCAACAGGCCGATCAGGCACGCCCGCTGCCTCCTGTAATCTCTGCAAGGAGAGCCTCCAGAGCCGAGCCCGCTGCTGTAGCCCAGATAGAGGCCCCCAAACAGCTAGAGTTGCTACCAGTAAGGCCAAATCAGCAGGCTCATAGGGGTCCACCCCCACAGGCACAGTCTCCGGCCCAGCAGCGACCACCTCAAAATCGGCAAGCGCCTCCGCGTAATGCACCACCACCACCTAGGCGAGATAATCCGGCTCCACCTCCTCGGCCTGATCCTCCGGCCCCTGGTCATGGTCAGTCCCCAAGAGCCCCCTTTCCAGATAGAAGGAATCAGACTTACTCATTTGGTGAGGCCCAGGTCCCCAGTTATTTCCATAGCTCATTGGAGCAGAGGATTTTGCGGCTGCCTGAGTGCCAGAAGCCAGAAGAGGCGTGTCTCACTGATCACACTAACTACTGCCCTTATCACCGGATCCTGGGACACACCATCCAGTGATGCTATGTGTTCAATGAATGGCTCCAAGACCAGATTGACAACAACATAGTCAGGTTGGGCCCAGCCCCGACACAGGTGGCAGGTGTCTTCGTGAGATCAGATGGCAGCAGTGACAACAGGGATGAGTGGGAACAGGTTTTCGACCGTGGGTCCCAGAAGTATAATGACTGGATGGCCCGCAGGATGGTCTCCCATGCCCATGACATCATTCGTGCCTGCCTAAGTCAGCCAAAGCCCTTGGAGTCAACGAGCGATGCTTTGGCATCGTCGTCCCAACCTACCTCTTCCCAGAAGAGCAAGCGGCGGCGCAAGAAGAAAGAACGTGCCCTTCCATTGCCGTCATCTTCCCGCATGCTTGGAGATTTCATGCCCCCAGAAATGGGGATCTCTCCAAGACCCCGTCTGATAGTGGATGACTCCTCAAGTGAAATCCCGGGGTATGCTTCAGTTAACACCGTAGAGTTGGTAAATCCCTTTTTGACTCCCGATGATGAGGAACGCCAGGTGGACCTCCCCAATGTCCCCAGCTATCGCCAACATCAGCGGAGCTGTGGCTACGTGAATCACCGGGGCACGACAGTCGTCACCTCCAGTCAGGCCGTGCACGCTACCGAGACCATGCAGCAAGCCCGGTACAGAGAGCAGCACTCGCGGATCCCTAACCCGATGTCAACAGGTTCGCTTCCACCACCATTTGTGTTGCTGGATTGGGCGGAACTGCCTCATCCGTGTCACAACCATCCCTGCCCTGCCACCGGCCGACTACGGCCTTCCGATCCTAGCACGACATCCACTTCCTGGGTTTCGGCTAGTGAACAGCGGGACGTGCCTAATACCATTCAGTCACCGGTCCTGCCAATAGGGCCTGTCATGCCTCCAATCGTAGAACGACCTCCTGTAAGCATAAGCTCACGTTTGTCTCGAAAATATGATGTTCTGAAGCACCTGGACGGCATTCCGGCAAGGCTTTATATCCTTGAAGCCCTTCTCCTGTCGCCTAAAATGCGTGAGGCGCTCACCGAGGCTCTAAGGAGCCCCCTCCAGTTTGAAATGGAGGTAGCGGCCGTAGAATCCTTCCACACCAAGGTGATTGAGGACACCGAATGTCAGGAGGTTATCTCATTTTTCGGTGAAGATGAAGACCTTCCCATACAGGGGCACATCCGCCCACTATACATCACCGGCCAGTTCAATGGCGTGGAATTCCATCGCTGTCTTGTCGACACGGGTTACGGGATTAACCTGATACCAACTCGGACACTACAGAAACTAGGGTTGTCTGAGGATGATTTAACTCCCTCCGACCTCAGGATCCAGGGGCATGACAGGATCGAGCAAACTCCACTCGGCAAGATTCGTCTGAAGACCCAGTTCGGCGGCCTAATTGCCAATACCGAATTCATGGTTGTCTCTCAGGACACCACCTACAACACGTTGATGGGAAGGCTGTGGCTCCACTTTCACGCAGCGGTCCCCTCATTGTATCATCAGTGCCTCAAATACTCCCTTAAGGGTCGAGTGGGCATGCTCCAAGGAGATGCATCTCCATTTACCTCTTGTGAAGCCCGTTACCTGGACGCTGACTATTACAAGAGCAAGGACAAGCAGATCCTGGCAGGTGAGGTCGAGCCCGCCGCTGTCACGAGTGATCCCTGGGCAGGTTTGGATGACTCATATGTCTTCCCAATCCATTGGTTGGAGGCCACGACCCCCGATATGGGAGAGTGATTTGTTGTCTCGGGTACCAGAGGAAGGAATATTTCCGGGTCTAAGCGACGGCGTGAAATCACCTCATACTCTTACACCAACCAGGCTCAGGTGATCCCCAAGCCTCCTACCCCTGTACGATATCAGGACGTTGGGCTCATGGAAATGGCAGTACATCATACGTGTCTGTTTCGCCAGGCCGGAATCGACCAGCTCAAGCCAACGCGTCACTACTACTTTTGACAAAGTGAGCTGGCAAACACTGTAGCACTTTTGACAAAGTGAGCCGCCGATCACTGTTGCAACGCGGACTACTATTCAGAGCAGTAGACCGTCTTCTTCATATGTAGCCCATTTTTAGGCTAGGGTTTTACACTGAAATCCTCTGTAATTTGCTGCTCCTGATTAGTGAAATTCTACCTCTCCCATGGATGTAGGGATTTTTCCCGAACCACGTAAATCGCCATGTTCATTGTTGTTTTTCCTTTTCTTTCGTTTTCTCATTTTCTGTCGTTGTGTCTCCCGATGATTCCGTAACAACTTTGATGTCATAAAGCATGGCCCCTTGGGCTTAAGGATAGATAGGATTGGATCAACCACCTTCGTCGCCATGCTCTCTGCGGTGCATGAGTCTCCTGTCGTGATGACCTCCGCTGCCCAAGCCAGTGCCAGCTCCCCATCAGGGTCTAGCCACCCTGAAGTGGCTTCCCTCATGGACGATCCTTCCACAAGCGGAGAGGAGGACATGAAAGATGCTCCTCCTTCCTTTGAGGAGGGCGTCTCCACCACGATCGATGAGTTAGTGCAGGTGAACCTCGGTAGCGAGGCGGACCCGAGACCCACATTAGTCAGTGCCTCTATACCCCCCGAGGAACGGAAACAGTACATAGACTTCCTCAGATAGCACCGTGATGTGTTTTCCTGGAGTTATGATGAGATGCCGGGACTATATCCCCAGGTAGTCGTCCACCGCCTTGGCCTCCCAACAAACCATCACGGGTTCAAGCAGCCTCCAAGAAAAATGCACCCCTCTCATGGTGCCATGGTTGAGGCCGAAGTTGATAAGCTCATCAAGGCCAACTTCGTCAAGGAAGTCCAGTACCCCAGGTGGCTAGCCAACATTGTGCTAGTCAGAAAAAATAACGGGCAGATCAGGGTCTGTATCGACTTCCGCGATCTTAATTGCCACTGTCCGAAGGATGACTTTCCCCTTCCCGTGATAGAGCTATTGATCGATGTAATGGCCGGGTTCCAAGCCCTCTCCTTCATGGATGGGTACTCCGGGTACAACCAGATCCGAATGGCCCTCGAGGATGATGAGTTCACTGCCTTCAGGGCCCCCCAAGGTACTTTCTGCTACCGGGTTATGCCCTTCGGCCTGAAGAATGCGGGTGCCACCTATCAACGGGCTATGCACCACATATTCAAGCCAATCCTCGGGACACTGTTGGAGTGCTATGTAGATGACCTGGTGGTTAAATCTCATCAGCGCCAGGACCATCTCAAAGACCTTGAGAAAGTGTTTGGCTTCCTCCGTTCTCACCACTTGAAGATGAACCCGTTGAAGTGTGCCTTCGGGGTCACCTCCAGAAAGTTTCTTGGCTTCATTGTTAAGTATCGCGGCATCGAGATCGACCTATAGAAGATCAAGGCCATCAGTTAGATGCCTCCCCCAAATAATATTCAGGAGCTTCGGGGCCTCCAAGTCCACTTAGCCTATATAAGCCAATTCATTACGAATCTGGACGGCAAGTGTAAGCTCTTTTCTTGGCTCATGAAGAAAGGCGCCGCTTATGGGTGGGACGAAGAGTGTCAGATCTCTTTTGAGGAAATCAAGCAGTATCTGCTTCAACCTCCGGTCCTGATGCCACCCATTCTCGGAAAGCCGCTGGTCCTTTATGTGACCGCCCTGGAGTGATCCCTCGACGCCATTCTTGCCCAGAAGAATAGTGAGGGAACAGAGAATAGCCTCTACTACCTCAGCTGCATGCTCCTCGACGCGGAAATTAGATATTCTCCCATTGAGAAGAGCTACCTGGCGCTCGTATTTTCCATACAGAAATTGCAGCACTACTTGCAGCACCACGAGGTACAGCTGGTCTCTCAGGTAGACCCATTGAAATACATCCTGAACTGACCTATGTTGACCGTCCGATTGGCGCGCTGGGAAGTGATCCTCCAGCAGTTCAACATCAGGTTCGTACCTCAGAAGGCCGTCAAAGGATTGGTGTTGGAATACTTCTTAGCTTCCCACCCAACCTCTGCGGACCAGCCACTAGATCTAGGCTTTCCTGATGAGTCAATCCTCTCAGTCGATCACGTCATCCCATGCTGGCAGATGCACTTTGACGGTGCCTCCCAGAGCCCCACTGGTAGAAGGCTCAACGATCCTATGCTTAACAGACTGGGACTGGGTATCGTCTTTATCACCCCGGAGCAAGCCATTCTTCCATATTCATTCCTGCTATCAGAGGGCTGCACCAACAATGAGGAAGAATATCACGCCCTCATCACTGGCCTCGAGTTGGCTATGGAGGTTAACGTACCCCATCTGTATGTAAAAGGGGAATCTGAGCTAGTCATCAAGCAGGTCAATGGTGACTATGCTGTCAGGAAGCCAGAGCTCGTGCCATTGCTGGAGTGCACCCTCCGTCTAATGGCTAATTTCTCCTCCTGGCCAGAGGTCGTTCACATTACCCGGTCGCAGAACAGTCGAGCAGATGCTTTGGCCAGCCTGGCCGCATCACTCACAGAGCCCGAACAGGATGACCTAATAATCCACGTGGCGCACCAGAGAGTCATTGCTCCTGTTATTACGGAGGGCGATCGTGGCCCGTGAGTGAACCATATCACCGTTGGTGCCCCTACGTCAGGACCCTCGGAGGCTTCAGGCATGGTGATCGGGACAGTTCCTGACTGGAGGACTCCCTTGGTTGAATATCTCCGGCATGACAATCTTCCACTGGACCGAGCAGAGCGAGAATGAATCCGACACCGCGTGCCGCAGTTCACCCTTCAAAGCAGTCCCAGCCGTGAGCAGCTCCTTTACAAGCGCGAGTTTGATGGTGTTCTCCTCCATTGTGTTCAAGGAGTCGAGATCCCACAGGTCATGCAAGAAGTGCACGCTGGTTCCTATGGCACCCACCAGGCCGGGTCGCAGTTGTCTCACCAGATTCGGAGGCTGGGATACTTCTGGCCCTCCATGATCCATGACTGCATCGAGTATGCCAAGAGGTGTCATGCATGCCAAGTTCATGCTAACTTTTTGCATCGGCCACCGGAGACTCTCCATACTACCAAGTATTCTTGGCCCTTTGCAGTCTGGGGGTTGGATGTCGTAGGGCCTTACCCGCCGGTGATGGCCCGCCAGTGCCGATTCATCTTAACCGCTACGGATTTCTTCTCAAAGTGGGCAGAGGCAATCCTGCTCAGGGAAGTCAAGGCCTGTTCTATCGCTGACTTCGTGAGCTCCAATATCATCTACCGGTTTGGAGTACCTCATGCTATCCTCACGTATAACGGAACCAACTTCCGAGTGGCTGAGCTGAAGAAATTGTACGCCAAGTACAACATTCGATCTAACCACACCTCCCACTATCATGCGCAGGAGAATGGACAGATTGAGACATTTAACAAAACCCTCTCTAACATTCTGCAAAAAATGGTTCTTCAGAACAAGAAAAGTTGGCCAGACAAGCTCCCCAACGCCCTCTGGTCTTATAGGATGATGACTCGTAACTCCACCCAGGTGACTCTGTATTCCCTGGTATACAGAGCTGAGGCCGTCCTGCCCATCGGGATCCAGCTGCCCACATTGCGCACGGCAGTCTACAACCAGCAAGCGCCAGATAGAGTTTCCGAAATCCATCTAGCCGAATTGGAAGTGCTGGATGGAAGTAGGCTTCACGCTTTACATAATTTGGAAAGGCATCAGAGCAGGATGGCTCGAGCTTTCAATAAGAAGGTTCGCCTCCGCTCCTTCCTACAAGGTGACCTGGTGCTGGCTCTCAGAGCGCCAATGATTCCCGGCAGGAAACCACCCAAGTTGGAGACCAAGTGGGAGGGGGAATTTTATTTTCCATAAGGTCTATCCCAATGGCGCTTATTCCCTGGTGACTATGGATGGTGAGCGTGTCACTCCTCCCACCAACGCCAGGTTCCTCAAATGGTATTTTTCCTGAGCGTCAAGGGTCCGAGTTCTAAGACCTAAAACTAAGATCCCCTTTGGGTCCTACATGACCTTAAACTGCACCCGATCCAGAATGACCTTAAACTACATTTTGCCCTACATTTGGCCTCTATGGTCCTATACGACCTTAAACTGTATGGTCCCGCACGACCTTAAACTGCACCTGGTTCGAGTTCTAAGACCTAAAACTACGATCCGTGTTTAGTCCTACATGACATTAAACTGTGTTTCTAGAACTACGTCTAGCTTGATTCTCATCCTAATGAGATACGTAAGAATTCCTAGACCTTTTGTCTTTGGGTCCAGCTTGAGGTACACTATCGCATCTTTCTCACCTTTGGGACCTTGACCACAGGATCGCGTGGCGTGGTATGGGATTATGTCCTCATTCACATCGGGTTTGAAATAGTTGCACCACGCACACCCTGTCCTCAGGATTAGCCCTCCTGTGTCATGTTCCCCATGACATTAAAAGGTGCCATCTAGAACTACGTATGGCTTCATTCCCATCCTTATGGGATACATAGGACTGGATGGACACCTAGATGTCAGGTCCAGCCCCATATCTTAGGAGATCCCATGATCTCTCGGTTGCCAGGGTGTTTGGCATTATGCCCCCCCTTTTTTCCCAGGGATCCGCCATCTTTTGGCCGCTCTCAGACTGAGCCCTTTGACCCTTTCTAGTGGTCTACTAATGTGTTCAGAGTACTCTGGTCTAGGACCTGGAGTGTCAGATTTGACTTAGGCAAGTTCCACCCGCTTGCCAAGCTTCGTGTTCCCCTTCATTCGGACCCCCATCATCCTTCACACCCGGAGGGACCCCCAAGAACGGCCTGGGTACAACGCCCAAGGGCTCTCCTACCGTCACGGGCCAACACCCCCAAGGGTTTTAGAAAACAAATTGATACAAATCCCGTGTTGCAAATATGGTCAGCGGTTTATGCTCATTTGTTTGTCCCCATGGCTAATGCGATAGAATGCTGTGTTGAAAACGTGGTCAGCAGTAGTCCTTGGTCGTCACGCCGGCTTCCTCGGGCCCTGAAGGTTGGTTACATGATTTACATTATGTTCCGCCCCACCGTGTCAAGTTGGAATCTTGACAATCCTTGTACTAACCCTCAGTATACCCCCACATGTCAGACAGACCAAGCTGCATAACGGTGTCTCTTAGGGCTCCAGCAATCTGAGCGCTAGTATGTGCTTTGGTTTCTTCTTTTCTGGTTGTGTGCAGCTTGACCCTCATCCCCATGGGAAACTAGGAGTCACCCGGACATTGCGTTTCAGGCCCATCACAGCTGGGAGCTAACATCTCTTGTCCCCCTCCTAATGGTTGGACCCTCGTCGGCCCCTTGGCCCGAGGCTCCTCTCTCGGAATCGCACATAGTGATGGTATCACATCGTGCATGTTCCCCTCGGTCCAAGATGTTAGGCGGAGAAAAACGGGAAGTGATGGCAAGAGGGGGGGGGGGGTGAATTGCCTTTTAAAAAAATGATTAACAAATTAAAATCAAAGTTGAAAGTGCAGCGGAAAGTAAAGAGGCAAGACACACAAAATTGTTAACAGAGTTCAGCCAAAACCCGGCCTACGTCTCCTCTCCCAACTCAACCGTTGAGAGATTCCTACCGCTTGCTTTTCAATGGTTTTAGCAAGAAACCCACTAGGCTTTGAGGTAGCACTAGGACCTATTACAGCTTGCTTTTAGTGGTTAAGCAAGAACCCACTTGCTTTTAATGGTTTAGCAAGAACCCACTATCCTTCTTACAGGTGAAGGATAGCTCACCTATGTCTCAAGCTATTTAAAGGAAAGCTTGACAACCTTTTCACACCTTAATGGTGATGTGAAACCCAAAAGAAAGAGGGGATGAGAAATAGAGTGGTTTGTAGACACAAACCCAAATTAAGCTCAAAAAGGATAAACAAGAAATACCGTAATGGGAGAAGCCTTGGGCGCCTTTGATTGATTGGAGATGTTGAAGGTCGCTTCCAAGCTTCTTTTATGGAGCTCCTTGGATGTGGAAGTTGTTGGAGCAAAGAGGGTTCCTTTGAGGAAGTCCGCCGGAGGTACGCCAAAGATGGAAAATGTGTACGGTGGCTTTGTATATGATCCGGTAAATGTGTATGGTGGCTTTGTATATGATCCGGTAGGTGTCCGGGGCTTCCTTGGCCTTTATTTATAGGCATGGAACCCTTGAGGAGTCTTCGGAGCCGTTGGAGAGGCTTAAAGAGCCGTTGGGAGCCAAGTGGACCAGCCTGGTCAAACTGCAACGGCTAGTTTGACTGGATCCACCGGCTGGCCGGTACAGTCCCACCGGCTGGCCGGTGCTTGAGGAATTTGGGAGATTTCGAGTCTTGTCTCCACCGGCTGACCGGTGGATGGGCCACCGGTTGGCCGGTGGCTTGGCAATAGCTGATTCTTCTTTTCCAGGCACCACCGGCCGACCGGTGCCAGAGCCACCGGCTGGCCGGTGGGCAGACAGTAGCTACCACTGTTTGACTGGATGCCACCGGCTGGCTGGTGGTCAGAGCCACCGGCTGACCGGTGGAACCTGGCAGTGGGCAATGCCTTTGCCAGGTCCACCGGCTGGCCGGTGCTATCGCACCGGTTGGCCGGTGGACTGAAATTCAGTCCACTCTGAGATGCTTTCTTGGGCCATTTTCTTGGCAATCTTTTGCCTATAAAACAAAAACACTTAAAACAATGTTAGACAAATAATAAGGTGATTGTGATCATGAAAATCAAACAACGAGGGGAACGAGAGGTACAACAATCTCCCCCTATTTTGATGATCACAATCACCAAAACAATCAATGTAAAAAATGAAATGAAAAACATGCTTTAAAGAATTTTTCCCCCAATCAATCAAGAATTTCTCCCCCTTTGTGATTATCAAAATAGCACGGGGCATAAAACTTGATTGAGGGAAAAGAGATTTGAAAAACAAGATTTGAGATTTGAAAATCAATTGAAATTTTGGAAATTGAATTGAAAGTTTTGAATCAAAGATTTTGAAATGAAAAATTGATTAACAGTTTGAATTGAAAGTTTTGAATGAAAATTGAAACCAAGTGTTGAAATTGAAAGTTTGAATAGAAAGTTTGAAATAATAAGTTTTGAAACGAACAATTTTGAAATGAAAAATTGAAACCAAGTGTTGAAAAGGAAAGATTGAATTGAAAGTTTTGAAATTGAAATCAAGAGGATTTTAAACAATCCTAACTCCCCCTAAATAAAAACAACAAATCACCGGGGAGAGGTTTTTGAAACCGAGACAAATTTTGGCCCAGTGAGACTCGCTAGAAGGGATTTTTCAATCCATACTTGTCTCATGGCGGGTCTTCTCCTATAGAACTCATCGAGATAGAAAAAAGACTTGGGTTGGCCGTACCGGGCATTTTTGCAATTACACTCATAAATGAGGTGCCCGGGTTTTTTACAATAATTGCAAAAATTTAAAACTAGAGCTCCCCCTTACAAAAACAGTTGGAGCATGGGAGGAGGAAGCTTGGTTGGTGTAGCCAAGTCCATGTGTGGTTCTAGATACGCGTTGGGAACCTAGTAGTTTGGTCAGATTTTGTTCCCCTTGAGTGAACTTAGCTAGGGATTCCCTTAGGTCTTTGATGGTTGATTCCATAGAATCAACATTTGGAAAATTTTGGATTTTTAGGGTCAACTCTTCCTTCTCTTTGAGAAGTTGTTCTTTTTCGGAAGAGAGTTTTTTAAAATTCTTTTTCAAAGCAACGAATTTTGAAGAAAGTTCATGAAAACCATTTTCTAATTGGTCTCGCACATGTTGAAGTTCTTCATATGATAAATGATTAAAAGAATTTGAAGATGAGGACGAGGATGAGGAATCGGAAGAAGTTACCTCGTGAAATGCCATTAGGCATTTTTTACCTTGGTCGCTCGAGGAGAAGGAGGAGAAGGAGGAGCTATCACTCCAAGATGCCTTTGAAGCCTTCTTCTTTCCCTTCTTTTTCTTGGCCCTTTTCTTGTGAAGTGGGCAAGCGGGTACGGATTTTTCATCGGGTTCTTGCTTTTGAGCGGTTTCTTGCTTTTGAGCCATGCTAGTACCTTCATGGGTTAGCTCTAAATATTTCCAAATATCATGTGAAGTAGAGCAAGTAGAAATGCAATTAAAAACATTACGGTCAAGACCACAATGAAGAGCGTTCATGGCTTTGCCATCAAGCTCAAAATAAGCAATGTCATTGGGGGTCCATTTAGACTCATCGGAAGAGGAGAGGTAAAATCCTTGCATAACAATTTTATAAATTGGATAAACAATACTTTTTAAAAAAGTGGTCATGCGGGTTTTCCAAAAAGAATAGTCGGTTCCATCAAACAATGGAGCACGACCCAATGAATGACCTTCGAGGGTTTGAGAAGAAGAAGCGGTAGAAGCCATCAAAAAGGATCTTTGATTTGAAACCGGTTAAGGTATTACTCAAATTTCCCTTTGGTACCAATTGTTAGGCGGAGAAAAACGGGAAGTGATGGCAAGAGGGGGGGTGAATTGCCTTTTAAAAAAATGATTAACAAATTAAAATCAAAGTTGAAAGTGCAGCGGAAAGTAAAGAGGCAAGACACACAAAATTGTTAACGGAGTTCGGCCAAAACCCGGCCTACATCTCCGCTCCCAACTCAACTGTTGAGAGATTCCTACCGCTTGCTTTTCAATGGTTTTAGCAAGAAACCCACTAGGCTTTGAGGTAGCACTAGGACCTATTACATCTTGCTTTTAGTGGTTAAGCAAGAACCCACTTGCTTTTAATGGTTTAGCAAGAACCCACTATCCTTCTTACAGGTGAAGGATAGCTCACCTATGTCTCAAGCTATTTAAAGGAAAGCTTGACAACCTTTTCACACCTTAATGGTGATGTGAAACCCAAAAGAAAGAGGGGATGAGAAATAGAGTGGTTTGTAGACACAAACCCAAATTAAGCTCAAAAAGGATAAACAAGAAGAACCGTAATGGGAGAAGCCTTGGGCGCCTTTGATTGATTGGAGATGTTGAAGGTCGCTTCCAAGCTTCTTTGATGGAGCTCCTTGGATGTGGAAGTTGTTGGAGCAAAGAGGGTTCCTTTGAGGAAGTCCACCGGAGGTACGCCAAAGATGGAAAATGTGTACGGTGGCTTTGTATATGATCCGGTAAATGTGTACGGTGGCTTTGTATATGATCCGGTAGGTGTCCGGGGCTTCCTTGGCCTTTATTTATAGGCATGGAACCCTTGAGGAGTCTTCGGAGCCGTTGGAGAGGCTTAAAGAGCCGTTGGGAGCCAAGTGGACCAGCTTGGTCAAACTGCAACGGCTAGTTTGACTGGATCCACCGGCTGGCCGATACAGTCCCACCGGCTGGCCGGTGCTTGAGGAATTTGGGAGATTTCGAGTCTTGGCTCCACCGGATGACCGGTGGATGGGCCACCGGTTGGCCGGTGGCTTGGCAGTAGCTGATTCTTCTTTTCCAGGCACCACCGGCCGACCGGTGCCAGAGCCACCGGCTGGCCGGTGGGCAGACACTAGCTACCACTGTTTGACTGGATGCCACCGGCTGGCCGGTGGTCAGAGCCACCGGCTGACCGGTGGAACCTGGCAGTGGGCAATGCCTCTGCCAGGTCCACCGGCTGGCCGATGCTATCACACCGGTTGGCCGGTGGACTGAAATTCAGTCCACTCTGAGATGCTTTCTTGGGCCATTTTCTTGGCAATCTTTTGCCTATAAAACAAAAACACTTAAAACAATGTTAGACAAATAATAAGGTGATTGTGATCATGAAAATCAAACAACGAGGGGAACGAGAGGTACAACACAAGCCACACAACCTTAAACTGTGCTGTCGGTCCAAGCCACACGACCTTAAACTGTGCTATCGGTCCAAGACACACGACCTTAAACTGTGCTGTCGGTCCAAGCCACACGACCTTAAACTGTGCTGTCGGTCGAAGCCATATGACCTTAAACTGTGTTGTCGGTCCAAGCTAGACGACCTTAAACTGTGCTATCGGTCCAAGACACACGACCTTAAACTGTGATGTCGGTCCAAGCCATACGACCTTAAACTGTGCTGTCGGTCCAAGCCATACAACCTTAAACTGTGCTGTCGGTCCAAGCCATACGACCTTAAACTGTGCTGTCGGTCCAAGCCATACAACCTTAAACTATGATGTCGGTCCAAACCATACGACCTTAAACTGTGCTGTTGGTTCAAACTATATGACCTTAAACTGTGATGATATCGTCCTGGCCACACGACGAAAAAATGGCACTGCATTGTGGTGACCTCCCCATGGGGGACATCACGCCAGGTATTGGTCAATTACCATGCCGCTTGTCAACGCCTATTATGGCTTGATTATTGTGGAGATGCTAGGAATTTCTACCCTAGGCCAGTTACCCCACAAAATAAAAACCATTTACCTTAAATAACAAACAAGATATATCAAATGCCGCTTCTTTTGGTGTGAGGGCTAGACCCGCACGACTCCTTTGCGCAGACGCCCCATTACGCCATGCTGCCTTTTAAGAACTATGTGTGGCTTGATTATCATCCTAATGAGATACGTAGGAATGCCCAGACATTTAGTTTTGGGTCCAACCCCAGGGATTACCAAACCTCATCCCTCCTTATTGTCGGCCCCTCATCCCGACTTCATGGGAAGTGGTGTAATCGGGACATCTACACCGAATAAGTTCGGGATGACCCATGGTAATAATGGGAAGCGGTGGTTCTCTCACCAAAGAGGTCCTGCCTGGAAATTGGGATGACCCTTGATCAGGTCTGTATGTCCGCCTAATGTGCCTTCGCCACAGTGGCACAATTTTAGGAGTGTTGGACTCTATTCGAACAAACCACCACTCCGCCTTCCACACTTTGCGTGCCACTTTATTCAGATCCTCGTTTCCTTTCATGTTTAATGGGACCCCCTAACAGTGTGGATGATATAATATGGTCCGCCTATTGTAGCAATATGGATGATAGACCTTTGGTCCGCCTATTGTAGCAATATGGATGATAGACCTATAGTTCGCCTGCTGTCCTGGGCCAACGTTCCAGAAAACTGACCGACGATATTTGAGTTAGGCCCCGTGTTGCGAACATGGTCAGTGGTCAGCCCTCATTTATTGTCCCCATTCCAGGACAACATGATATGGATGCTGTGTTTCCGCCACGGTTGACAGTTATCCTCCATCGTTGCGCCCCATCGTGTTCCGAATTTGGGCAGCGTGATTCACTCTTCCTCTCCATCTCTCTATGTTCGGATGGATTTCATTGCCCCCGGCATTGCCCCGCTTGTGTGTTAGACCACATTGAGAAGTTGATACATCAATCGGTCTGGGGTCTCCTTAGAAATCCAGGCCCAATTTCGGATGCCTGAAGCTTGGTCAATGCCCCACAAATGGACGAAATGATGGCACGAGCATCCTTTGCTTCTTGCATTGGGCAAGACCCACAGGATCTTAGGGATGAGTTGTTATTCGTTTCGAAACTATGGATGAGCATATTAAACCAAGGATACAAATGAATGGATTTTGCCATGTATTGGATTGAGATAATGAGCAGTACAAGCAAGAAGTTCATGAGATGGCCAAAACAAAGCCCTTAGGGATCAGCGTGCTGAAGCGATATTTCCAGCGCTGCTACCCTTTGGCTGGTAGCCTCCAGGACTGCTTCCTGCTCCTTGAAGACTCTATCCTCATCAGCCACCACAGAGCACAGCTCGCCAACCCTAGCTTGTGACTGTGCTTGCTCGGTTAGAAGTACGGTTATCTGGTGACTCGCCTCCATCAGTTGTTCCTACGCGTTAGCCAGCTGGGCCATCAGCTGCTCCACAAGATCAGAGCATGTTGCAATGAAGGCCTTTTTATCTGCCGCATGCCCTTAGAGGTGTCAGAATTCCGGCTCCGCCCTTAGCAACGTTTGGGAACTTGTCGATCCTTCCCGGCACTGGGCAACGTCGGTGCGCCGGCTACTCTCGCGTATCTTCTCAGCCATGTAATCACGGATCGTCAGATGAAGGCGCTGAGCGTCGGCCCCTCCAGCGCACAGGAAGCACAGCCAGGTCTAGAGTGATCCCATCCGCCTCAGCCAATCCAACTGGGGCTATTTGAGAAAGCACTGGATACACTTCCACCCTTTTTTCCGTGTCATCCGGCTCTCCTCGGATGCCTCTGAGTTTGAGTCATCTATCTCCTCAGGGTCAGCGGGTCAGTATATAGGGAAGGCAGCTAGCAGATCGACAGCAGGATCCGCCACAGGGATGCCTTCGTGAGGAATAGGATCCTCGACATCCGGGCAACTTTCTTCTCTCTCCCCAGCAGGGACGATGCCTCCATCAGCTTCCGAACTCGCCTCAGGAACAGCGCCAATGATGTCCACCGCCCCATTCTCATCAATTGTCGGGGCCGACTCAATGTAGGGAGCATGTTATGAATGAGGTGGTATGTCCGCCACTGGTCCACTCGCGGACTGCCCGGGCTCTGCAGCCTGACGTGCCTTCAATGTTGAGATCACTGCGCAAGGCATACGCTGGTCAGTTGGGATCTTTTGATACCAAGCTCCAGTAGTGAAGCGTGAGACTTATAGGAATCCAGAGCGTCGGTCTCCAGTGTTTCGGCCGCTGCAGGAGCCACCTTAAGGGGAGACCCCTCTGTGCTTGTTAATTCAATGATGGGTGTCAGACCCCCATCATGTCCCACCAGTTCCTCTCCTCCCTCCTCTGGTGGGGACGCCCATCCAACGCTCAGCTACTCCTGAGTGAGGCAGGGAAATGGGTTAGAAGTTGAAAAGGAGAATGGATGAATAAGGAAAATGAATGAAGATATAGACAGACCTCGAGTATCTCGGTTATGTCGAGATCAGAGCTGATAATCTCGCCGCTCTCTCGGAGACTCCCTTGGTAGGTCGCCCCTTGTGACCCCTCACCTTCGGGTTCTCCTCCTCCTTCTTCATCTTCTCCTTCGCCTTTTTCTTCTCCGGTTTCCTCCTCCCCCTCCGACTCCTCGTCATTGTCACCTTCTCCCAGTGACATCGCTTCCGAATCATGCTCCTAGCCGGACATCACTTTCACTAGGAAAGGTGGCTTCGCACGCCGACCCCTTTGGCGTGCGTATGTGTCCATGGCTGTTAGATAAGTATGCCATCAATGTAAGTTTACTTGGTCGGTAATTTGAACGAGCCCGACCTCTGGCAGCTGGATCCCGTTTTGCATTATCTTCTGCCATATGGCTTCAACGCTCAGCGATTGCCGCAGGGTCATCCAGGCTGACCACAGTGCCGGGAGAATTGCATCTTGGGAAGGTTCGAGCAGGTATCTTATCTGCTTCCCGGACAGTTCCCTGGCCGCCTCATGTGATCCCCCCACAGGTAACGAGGATGCAACAGCACTATGTGATGTTCTCACTGCTAAAGTCCAGGCCTGCGTAGGCCTCGCTGCCTGACGCACCCTTGGTTCCCCCCTTCCGGCGGCACCTTGCCTTCTTTCCCGTCGCCCGGTTTCCGCGCGAGTAAGCTCGAGTTTCCGGACTCGCTTGCGTAAAAGCCCCTCAGGGTACGCGATGGTCCAGTGTTCGACATACTCGGTTGCTAGGCCGACATCGACCCCGGTGGGAGGAAGAGTAACGACATCGCCAGAGCCGAAGGTGGTAAACATCAACCACATATGACACAGAACTCAGGGATTCTTCTCCTGCCAGACAGTCGTGAATACCTTCTTCGACATTCGTTGGAGGCACCTGAACTGCCTGGCAAATCAGGATGACACGTAAGGCTCGAAGATCACCTTTCCATCGATCCGAGCCACGAGCACCCCACCCTGAATGCTCTGGAAATATTCTTGTTGTTCTAGAGAGCCTCGCCCGTTGTCCACCATCTGGCCGACTGGGGTGGGGAACGGGCTGAAATTGAAGTTGGCATGGTTGCCAATGCAGATTCTCACGCCCTCCTCATTGAGCGTCATCGACGCCACCCCTGAGATGTTTATCAAGGACGGTCACAGACCATTGCCCGGAGGATGGAAGACGTTTGGGAAAGTGTACCTGCCGAGATGAGACGCCACCCAGCCATGGAAAATCTGGAAGGGACCACATACTCTCCGAGGCAACCCCCCTCGTGAGATGCGTCCCAGGATGGCATACAACTTGGCCAGTATGGGGATGCCCAAGTTGAACCGTTTGTTGGCGGCCATGGTACCTGCCATTACCAGTGTTGCTGGACGGACGCCCATCCTCTCGTCCCGCACCGGCAGGAGCCACCCGCTCAGGAAGGCGGCAAGGAACCCGACATATCAGACGTTTGGGTCCTGGGCCTCGATGATGTGATAGCCCCATGATTGGTATTGCCCCGCCTCCAGGGTCCTCTAGTATGACCCGTCCCTGCTCCTATAAGTCGCGGTTGGGCACCGTTTACCCCGTCCCAGCATCTTGACGGCCGGATCCTTCTCAAGGAACAGGCTGAACTAGCCCTTGTAGGCAATGTCCTTCAGGAAGTCCTTGACCCCCATCCTCTCTTTGGCCAGCTCCAACAGGTGCCGCGTCAGCATAGGCGTCCGCGACCTGTCTCCCCAGGTATTCTTTGGAGGAATGAACTCGTCGTATTGGTATCCCTCTAGTGGGATACCTCTGATGCAATGAACATCCCAAAGACTGATGTCGAATTCCCCATGATGAAGGTGGAATGTGTTGGTGTTAGGAGACCATCGGGTGAATAGCTCCGGCCTGAGTTCAGGTTGACGGTGGAAGTGGAACTGCGATGTCCATACTGCCTCGAACAGGCCGATATACCGCAGTTCATCCCCGAACTAGTCGCAGGTATGGAAAACCCAGAACGCCTAGGACCATTCTCTGGTGAAGTTTCCCCCGGACCGCAAGTCCCAATCCTTCAGCCAGCCCTTCGTGTCATCCGTGACACTTTGACGGAACGTGCTCGCGTAGAGGGCTGGAGAATTCTCTGCGATAGGCTCGTCCCCGTTAATGGTCCTAGTCCTCGGGTTCAGGACATATACATCCATATGTCTGGTTTCCCTGGAAGGATGGCCGTTATTAGTGATGTTGTACCGATGAAGCTCTTCCTCCCGGGTCACCCATGACCATGGCGTGTCCACCTCGAAGCCCGACAGGGGCACCTCCTCTAGGATGCCAAAGTTCTAGAGTGGGAGGTTGTCAGGCAGGGGATACGTCTTCTGGGATGGAGTCAGCAGATCGAACAAGGTCAGGTTGTTGGATACGATCACCTTGGCGCCACAAACCTCTTCATTTGCTGCCATCTCGCCGCTACAAACAGCATCTTCCCCCTCATCAACTCGGTTTGCGGCCATCTCGGATTTTTTGGGAGTTGCGCGAAATCAAGATGTAGTGCGCGGAATCAGAGAGTGTTGTGCGAAATATGAAGGAGTTGCGTGAAATCCTGGAGATGGGCGCGCAATCGGCACGCTAAGCGCGGAATGTCCCGAGCAGGTGTGAAAACACGGCCAAAATTTGGAAGGAATCCCGCGCTGCCAGAGCATTTTTACGTGTAGCCACAGGAGCAATTTTGCGCATGAGAGCGATAAGCCTATCATGCGGAAAAGCTGAAGTACGGATTTGGGACCCAACACCCCTTTTTATAGGCAAGACCAGCGTTCCGCACCGCGCGAAAAGAGGATTCCACACGGTCCATTGTTTTACGCGCCCTGTTGGAATTTTGCGCACACCTTGCCCAGGAGACTCATCACTTCGGCATTTCGGCGTTTCCCTCGGAATCCGATCATTGCGACCTCTCGCCGATCCAATTCCAAGGGGGGGCATTTGTAGATGCCGAAAAAGTCTGTAAATCCCGGAGGAAGTTTTGAAATGATGAAGTGAATTCATATTTGGAATCAGAGGCCCGATCCGGAGGCCCGGGAAGCGGTGCGTGAAATAAAGGAGGATCCGTGCGAAATATTGTTGTGCGCGTGAAGTATCCCCGGGATTCGCATAATCGAGCAGATGAGGCGCACGATATTTTCACGCCCCGGTTCTTCGCGGCGAGCTTCTGCGCGCCGACGGCTCCCGGCGTGGAAGATTTCGCGCGCCGCCTGGATTCCCCGTCGGCCGATGCCTATAAATAGGCGGCGACCCCGAATGGTTTGGGGGTTGCGGAATTCAGATCGGCTCTCGTGTGCACAATTCAACTCCCCCCACGCGCAATATGACGTCCAGGTAATCCCCCTTTTCACGCAACCTTTCCCCAGGGTTCGCCTTTACGCGCAACTCCACCGGCTTAAGTGAATTTTCCCCTTCTCCGGGTTCCTTCCTTGCACGCAATCCGTGTCCAGTGCGCGCAATCCCCTTCCGTGAGCGCAATACCCTGCGCACAATTCCCTCTCCGCGCGCAATCCCCTGGATCCAATTGCGCGCCATCCCAGTGTTTTGCGTGCAAACCTTCTCTTTGCGTGCAAAACCCAGGACCCTTCACCTTGACGCCCCTTGGCTGCCTCTCTGCGCCGGCACCTAATGTCTCCCCTGCCGGGCATGCGCACCATGCGTTGTTTTCCCGTACGGCCTTCCAGGCTTGTGCGAAGTAACCTCAAGGTCCCTTGGGTGGTGTTTCCCATTGCGTTGCTTTGCCTTATGCTTTTCCGCATAGGCACACTAACGTCTATTGCTTTTTCGCATAGCCACGCTAACATGGACCCCTCAATGGTTCGCCCTGCGGCCCCCTTCATCACGGCCTTGCCGATGCCTTCCCTCCCACAAGGGGTAGAGGGCATTGGGAATGTAAGCCCTAGGGGTGTGGAGCGAACCCACCTCGTCCAAGCTGCAGGACGTTAAACTGCTGAGCACCTCGTCCTTAACACATGACGTTAAACTGTGGTCTGACCCCGTGCTTCGCATGCAGGGTCCCCCCAGATCGGGCATTCTTTACGCCTGCTCGTCTCCATGGGAATGGACTCTTCCTCGCATGGAATGATATCCTCCTTGTCGGAGTGGCGTTTGTCCGCGGGGGAAGGGCCGCCTCAGAGCATAAGCCCCTAGCCTCTCAACGGATGGTTGCACCCATAAATCTCCGTGCTTCCCCCTGCCAAGGCCAGTGGAGTCCTTTTCCCACTGTGCTTTGTCGCACCATGGGCCTCCACCCTGGAGTAAGCCCCAGAACCAAGGGCCACTAACCACGCGTAAGCCCCTGTTTCCTATTTGGGCCACTCAACGCGTAAGCCCCATTCCGCTTCTCACGGACGCACCCTTTGCGACGTGATCGTCTGGTCCCTACTGCCTCTTGTTTTTCACACCGAGCATGACTCACGTGGGCTTAGAGCGCGCATCGACCATGACACCCTCATGGGCCACCTCAGAGCGTAAGCCCCATCCCAGTGAACTATGTAGACTTTGATCTGTGCTAACGCATGGTACGTAGGAAGCCTCCACGAGGTTCAAGCCCACCACCCGGTCATCCCGACCTCTCCACGTCAGTTCCCTGACCACCATGGGTCGCCTCAGAGCGTAAACCCCATACCCACCATGGGCCGCCTCAGAGCATAATCCCCAAATCCCTCGTCCTGCATGACGTTAAACTGTATGCCCTCATCCCGCATGATGTTAAACTGTATCTCGTCCCGCATGACGTTAAACTTTATTCCCCCTCTTGGGTCGTCTTAGAGCGTAAGACCCATGTCTCACACCCACGTCTCATCCTAACTTCCCCCCTGAGCCCACGTGCCTTGGGAAGCTCATGCCCTATCCCAGAGATCTTACTTCCTCCAGGCTCCAATCCATGTGTTCATTCTCACGGGTCACCTCTCCAGGTGTTCCACCGTACCACCAAACTATGCAGACTTGATTCCCTACTATGGGGATACGTAGGAAGCCTCCACTAGGTTCAAGCCCGTCACTCCACCATCCATCCTGATCCTTACCCGTGCCACCACATCCCAGTGAGATCATGCCACCCCATCCCACTCCATGACATCTGGGAAGCCACCCACGTGCTGGCCCTAACATCGGTGTTCCCCCTAGGGGTCCTTCAACCCGATCCGTCTCCGCAAGACGTTAAACTCGCGACATACCCCGTGTTAAACATGGGAAGATGAGGAAAACCTCAGATGGTACACAATCCCTGCATTCGATGTGGGATGCCTCGGGTTTCCGCGCCCTTGAGAAGCCCTGTGATAAGGGACAAAAGACAGACATGCCAATGACACCCCAACGTGACCATTCTCCTCACCGAAGGTTGCTGCCCCGACGAGACCCTTTGGAGCGCCTCGATGGAAGCAGCATAATTAACTGGCGTCCATGTAGATATGGCACTGGGAATGAGCTTCAAGAACCCATCTTAAATCTATGAGGGAGACCCGGACTAGGTGACGAGCTCCGAGGAGGAATCCACGGAAGGAATAACCGACATCCCATCATCCTGGTTTTAATCAAGGAGCAGACATCCCTGAACAAGGAACGGATGCTGCCCGCCTTTGGAAAGTGGGAACGCGGGGTAACAAGCAGCGCGCCCTCCTCACAGACGGATGCACGCACCCTGGAGAAAGCATCAGAAATAGATCTGGATATCATCAGTTGAGTTTGAAGAAGGAAGACATTATGAAAACAACATTTCGAACCAGGTATGAGCATTACGAGTTTACAGTAATGCCTTTTGGATTGACTAATGCACCCTCTGTCTTCATGGATCTAATGAACAGAGTTTTCAAGTAATATCTCGATGATTGTGTAGTGGTATTTATTGATGATATCTTGGTATACTCCAAAAGCTACTAATATCATGAAAATCAATTGCGCATTATCCTGAAGACTCTTAGAAGACATGAATTATATGGGAAGATTAGCAAGTATGAATTCTGGCTTCAGGAGATTTCTTTTCTTGGCCATATTGTCTCTAAGGATGGAATCCTAGTTGATCCTATGAAGAAAAAGGCAATCTAAGATTGACCCATGCCAACAAACATAACTGAGGTATGTAGTTTTATTGGCTTAGCATGTTATTATCAGCATTTTGTGCAGAATTCTGCCCGACTGGATAACCCGCTAATGAAGCTCACATGTAAAGGGGTTAAATTTGTTTGGACAAAATATTGTGAAGAATGTTTCGAAGAACTGAAGAGTATATTAGTCAATGCTTCTATATTGACTCTACCATCGGGGAATGATGGGTTTGTTATTTATAGTGATGCTTCAAAGAAAGGACTTGGTTGTGTCCTTATGCAAAATGATAGGGTTATTGCTTATGCATCACGACAACTAAAAATTCATGAGAAAAACTATCTTACTCATGATCTTGAGTTAGATTCTGTAATCTTTTCTTTGAAGATATAGAGACATTACATCTATGGTAAAAAATGTGAGATTTATACTGATCACAAGAAAATGAAGTATATTTTCTCACAAAAAGAACTCAACATGAGGAAAAGGAGATGGATTGAACTACTCAAGGATTATGATTACACAATACACTACCACCTGGGTAAGGCAAATAAGGTGGCGGATGCTTTGAGAAGAAAGGATCATGGATTTTTGAACAAGATGAGAGTTGAAAGGGATTCTATTTTCATGGATCTAGTAAAGATGGATATGGGAATAACCATGGAAGGTGAAACATCAATGCTTTTTCAAATGGTTTCCAAACCATCTTTACTATAAAGGATACAAAGTTCTCAGGCTGATGATGAGGAGTTTCAAAAGAATATTAAAGCTGTGAATTATGGGAGATTGAGTGACTTCGTATATGAAGATGGAATTTTGAAATTTGGGAAGAGAATTTGTGTTCCTGATATACCTGATCTAAAAATGGAATTTTTGGATGATGCTCATAGTTCCAATTTCTCTATACACCCTGGTAGCACTAAGATGTATAGAGATTTGAAGGAACATTTTTGGTGGGACAACATGAATAGGGAGATTGCTAATTTTGTGTCAAGATGTATGGTTTTTCAACAAGTGAAAACTGGAAGGCAATAGCCTAGAGGAGTATTGAAACCTCTTCCCATACCTGAGTGGAAATGGGATAATATCACGATGGACTTTTTCATGGTACTACTAAAGACTCCTAGAAGGAACGATGCAATATGGGTCATTGTTGATCGTCTTACCAAGTCCGGACATTTTCTTTCTATAAGAGAAGATCTACCACTTGAATGTCTAGAAAGACTATATATTAATGAAGTTACAAGACTTCATGGAGTACCCCTATCGATTGTTTCTGATCGTGATCCACGTTTTACATCAAGATTCTGGAAAAGTCTTCAGAAGGCCCTAGATACTAATCTTCATTTGAGCACTGCCTACCACCCACAAACTGATGGACAATCAGAATAGACTATTCAAACATTGGAAGACATGTTGAGGTCTTGTTCACTTGATTTTCAAGGCATGCGGGATCAATATTTACCTCTCATAGAATTTTCCTACAAAAATAGCTTCCATTCAATTATTCAGATGGAACCCTATGAAGCATTATATGGGAGGAGATTTTGTACACCAACTTGATGGGATGATGTTGGTGAAAGAAAGCTTGTGGGCCCAGAACTTGTTGAAGAAACAATGAAGAAGGTGAAGATTATCCAAAACCATATCAAAATAGCTCAATGTAGGCAAAAGAGCTATGAAGATAACCGAAGGAAGGATTTAGAGTTTCAATAAGGGGATCACGTTTTCTTAAAGGTATCTCCATGGAAGGGTATTATACGATTCGGTAAGAAGAGAAAATTAAGTCTCAGGTACATCGGGCCTTTTGAAATTCTGGACCAAATTGGAGCCGTAGCTTACCGATTGGCAATGCCTCCAAGTCTCTCCAAGTTTCACAATGTGTTCCACGTGTCAATGTTAAGAAAGTACATGCCAGACCCAACACATGTACTCACTTATGAAGAAGTAGAAATTGAGCCCGATATATCTTATTTTGAAGATCCTATCAAGATTCTTGATACTAGAGAACAAGTATTGAAAAATCAGACGACTCAACTGGTAAAGGTTCTATGGAGAAACCATAAGATGGAGAAAGAAACATGGGAGCCTGAGGAGCTTATGTTAAGGACATACCCGAATATTTTTAGGTAATATTATGTGAATTTCGAGGATGAAATTTTTATAAGGAGGGGAGAATGTAACACCCCAAGGTTTGAAAATAAATATAGAATGCAATTTTATAATCTATCCATTAAACACAACTTTGCCTCTTCTATGTTTTGAAATTCGAAAAATGGTCATCTAGACTTGTGTTCAGTAAGTCGTTTGAAGTCTTATAGAACAAACTTGATTTTTTGGTGAATAGTAACATACCCTTATGAATAGTAATATGAATAGTAATATGACCCTTATGAATAGTAAATAGTAATATTATTTTATTTTCTTAAGGCAATAAGATTATGAGATCTTAATTAGTTTTTCAATGAGAAATAAAACTAATTACACTTTAAGATTGTTATTTTTCGAATTAACTATGACCTTATATAAAAATTAAATTAATAATATTTAGAAAATTATTTTTGAGAAATGGATTTCACTTTTTAATTCTACACGTTTAAAAATGTTAGGGGTGAATTTTTGGGATTTTTCTAAAATACATGAATTTTTCATGAATAGTAAAAATACAGTTTTGAGTTTTCAGTAGTTTAATGACATTATAATGATGTAATAATTAAATATAAAAGTATGGTCGACCTGTGTATAGTAACTTATTACATGAGGTGTTCCAAGTGGCTAAAACCATAGTCAAATACCATGGGCAAGCCCATGGTTTGGAAAAAACCACTAATGAGGTGTCACTTTGAAATTATTAAAGAATTACCTCTCTTTTTCAATAAATACCCACTCATCCATTCGTTTTCTTTCATTACAAATCCATAATACTCAAAGATATGGTGGTTTTACCTCTCTAGGAGTCCTTCCAAGGTGTCCCTAAGCCCCCAATGTCCCATCCTTCAAGATCTAGGAGTTATTCTACAAGGTAAGGGAATCCTTCATTCTCTTCTTTAAGTCGACACTTCTTTTATGTTAGCTATTTGAAATTCCTTTATCATATGTTGGGGTTTGATTTTATTTATTATTCTTGATTTTCTTTTGATTTCAATATGATGAGATACCTTTTTGTTCTCATCATTTTATTTTATGAAATTTTAAGTGACACCGTTAGGCTGTTGAATTTTCATAAGGGATCTCTTAACTTTTCTTTTATTTTCAAGTTCATCTATTTTATTTTTCTCTCCTCACCTCCTCTGTCCAAATGATCATGATAAATTCAGTATCATATATATACTGGAATTATATCATGTGAATGGAAGAACCATCATAAATATTCTTACTCCCTCCCTTTTATTTTTTATAAACGAAATCAACGTCCATGAGGTTCCAATTTATAGCCTTCGTGGACGATGAAGTTTCGTTCTTCAATTTCTTCTTCATTACTCATCATGAAACCATATTTATGGTTGAAACAGAATATAACATATGTATTATAACATAATTAATATTCATGAACCAAAATATGTACATATAATTAAGTTATATGACAAAACTAGTTCATAATAATCCAAATACCGCCGAATAATCGAAGTGGTTGTCATCTAATGATTCTTCCTCATTCCATGTACCAAAATGACAGAAATGACCATTACCAATTATTTATGTTCATAAATAATATATAATTCCAATCCTAGAGATTTATAACCTTTCCACATGAACTCCATTACTTAAAAACAAGTGAACCGATTATAAAATAATGAAAACGAACACCCCAGAACAATGAAATTCAATATAATAACTTATAAATAAGGGTATAAATGAACTAAAAAGAATTATGATAAAATAAATACATGTCTAATATGTTCTTAAATAATTTATTAATAAGTATAATTTCATATTCCAGGATCTTAAGTTCAAGAGCGGAACATGTTTGGAGTTAAGGAAAGAGTTTTTCCACCAGAACTTCCATTTTCATTCGGGATACTTTTATTGTCTAAATACCTCAATGAAATTATTATTTATTGTTATTTACTCCTCATATATTATGTGTGAGTATCATATATATGTTTACAAACCATAATCCTTCCTTATTTTATGGATAGTTATACGTTTTAAAAGGAAAATTCAAAATTGTTTAAAAAATACGAGCCCGGTTTAAAGGAATTTCTCAAATTCTTACCTATTTTCAAGGGCACTCTATAATCTATTTTTTGAAAAAATTATCTTTATAAAATCACTCATTTTATTATGAAAATAATATCTTACTTAACTTCTATTTTATACAAATATTTTTCCAAAATAACTCTTCTTTTCAAAATAAAAGAGTATTTATCTCCACAATTGCTTAATGGTTTTATAAGAGTGTTTTCATCTAATTCAACACTCTTGTTGATTCTATGGTATTATTGGGTTTAATAATTTATGAAGTCATATACCATATTTTATTTAATTGTTTATGACTAACTCTATTGTGTATGATCTATCCTAAAACCATTCACCATATTACTCAGAATGGTTAGTGTTTTATGTTTAATAATTGGGGAAAGATAGTTACATTTCATATGATAGTTTCAATATGAATGTATATGTTGTTTATGTTTATCTCCGCTCATATGAGGAATGCATTGGACTTATTATGTGATGGGTGAGGCCCGCTATAGCCCCTCGATGCATCGGTAGGTCTCATGAGACAAATAGACGTGGAATTGGCCGAGGCCTTTCCCAATGTGATATATGGATTTTGGCCGAGGCCTTAATCATTAGAAGTCTTGGACGAGGCCTTGAAAAAATGTTCCAGAATGTCCGGCATATGCACTTCCCTCATTATGAAGAAATTAATTGAAAGTTCATGTGGTTATTTGACTATTAGAATACCCATGATTATGTTTTATTATGGCATTATTTACTCATCTCATATTCCTGCCATAATGTGTTTCAAGTTTATTATTAAAGGAATGTGTTTTCAATTATTCACCATGTCTAATGTTTATATTATCTTCCACTGTATTTATTACTCTTACTGAGAGTTTGATCTCACCCCTTTCTTATGTTTCATTTTCTCAGGACATGAAGAAGTAATTTATGAATGACTTGCAAGCATAATCTAGGAGACGTGATGTTTCTAGTGGAATAAAATACTGTTTTGATTCCCTTCATGTTGTAATGATAAACTTATGTATGTAACTTGTTTCCAATAATACTAAACTACTCGTTCCTTCAGGATCCGTATTCCTTGTATGTATGCCAATGTAATCAAATAAAGCACCGGATCTGGGCAACTGGGGTCGGGTCCTTACACATGAAACCTGCTTGATTTGAGATATCATGACAAATGGATTATATTACACACTAAGCATTCGTATGAGGTGACACGTCAATGAGGCATCAACTTCTTTCTCTTGGGTTCTTTGACCCGTTTCTAGACAGTAATCTTGGAATTTAGGCAAGCCCTCCTAATGCCAATGAGAAAGAATCCTAGAGGGTCACACACTAAGTGTATCCAAGTATCTCAAGTAGAATAAAGATTATTCCCATATGTGATTTAATAATTATTCAAGGAATCCTAAATCGTTTTAATGTTAGAGGAAGAATAAAATTAAAAAAAGATATACACGCTGTGTACATTGAATGTACATGCTGTGTAGTTTTCATTTTGGAAAGGAAATTAAAAACAAGTACACAATGTGTATTAATGATTACACGTCGTGTAGTTTTTTTAGACGGGATTTTTGAGGAAATAATATTGTTTTATTAAATGATATTTATTATAATCAGTGTGGGTGCATGTCAAGGAATTAATGATTCTACATGGGGGTTTTCAATAAGAGTTAGTGAAAGTAATAAAACACGTAACGCGTTTATTTATTTTCATAACTCTATAACCTCAAACCTGATTATAAATATCCTCACAACCCCAACACTTTTCCCTAATCATTGTGCATAATAATTCTGGATAATTCTCTCGAGTCCGAAAGAACTCCTTCCTCCAAGAACACTCTCTATACTGAGAGAGATCCACCACCACCGGATCAAGGTGATCGAAGGCGGACATCACAAGAGAAGGTTATTCCATGCTAGCACTCAAAGATCCCTTCAGCGACATCTAGAGATATGTGGTGCATGTGTGGATCACCGCTAGAAGAATCCTACACTTGGATTCTATGACATAATGATGGATCAAATCAGATTGTGACTGGAGACATCAAAGAAGAAAAAATTCCATCAAGGTAATTCTTGTCAATTAATTAAATTAATTATAATCAACATATGATGATCATCTCAATGGTTCTGGGACCCTTCTCTTTCTTTTCATTATTAGTTCTATTCCAAAGATCCGATGTTTTATTATCACGACGGATCTCAGATTGAACGTTGTTTAATGCTAAAATTAAAGTTGGGAAAACCCACCAACATGCTTCCGCTACACCCGAAACCTACAAGTGGTATCATAGGGGTCATATCATTGATTATAATTATTTAGTTTTTTCATTGGTGATTTACACATTTAATAATTTAGTTGTTTCAATTCAAGTTAATCATTCTTTAAAATATGAATCTCGAGATCTGTTCCTCCCCTCTCATTTCTCGTTTACCTTACAGAAACAAATTTTTTCTTTTAATTTTGATTAAAATAAAATAGAGGATCTCATCCAGATGTTCCAAACATTCTTGGTCGTACAACACCATAATGGCACATAGTTGGAAAACTGTAACGTGGATCTCATCCATATGACAGCGTGTGTTGACCAGGAACAAGTGGCACATAGTTTCCGGATTACACTTCGTGTGGTCCACTGAACATGGTGTGTAGTCCCTTCGGGTTAGGGTGAGACCATGTACTCTGTACACGGATTTCCCGGCTGGAAACCATGTAACGTGGATACTACACTGCGTGTGTCCCACTGAACACGTCGTGTACTCCGAAAATTTCCAAATTACATCAACATGCCATGTCCCCAGGCGTGTAATTTTGATGGATGGTGAACAAAAGTACACACCTTGTAGTCAGAACTAAATGTCGTGTACTCATCCAAATTACACAGATTTATTAAAATTTATTATTATATTATACAAACCCTTGAGACATGTACCATAGTGCAGGTGTAAAGCTAAGACACAATACGTGATAGGTGTTTTATATATATGTGTTTAATTTAACATCTGTGTAATGAACGAGAATTCACCGGGTTTCCTCCAAGGTACAAGTTATGTACAAGGATAATTTTAAATGAAATTATGATGGATGATAATCTCAAGGAAATTTAGAAAAAAGGTTTAAGATAAAAAGTTTGATTGATTAAAGATAATTAATTTATTTGAGCATGATCTATCTTAAATAAGAATGATTAAAGAATTGAATGCTAGTTTTATTTATGCGTAAATATTGTTGCATGCATGGATGATCATGAGCTAGAACAAGACCTTTGTATGTGAATGGTTTATTTTAATTAATTTATTTAAATTAAATTTGTTGGCCTGCGAGCATTCTCCTCATTAATATGTAGGGCCTGCACGCCCAAGGTTTATTTTATGTAAAAACTCCTTTTTACCCCTCACCTGTGTGTGAGATAAATGCATATGTAATAGATGGATCTCCCAAGCTAGTGGAGGTAGCTCAAGTCAGGAGCTAAGGTGAAACCAATCCAAGGATATACAAAGGTGTACAGTTGGAAAGCTGTAAACACGAACCCGAAAGGTTCAAAGTGTTTTTCTCCCCTAGGTCTTGGGTTAGTTTATCAATTGATAGATAAACTAACCAATAGAACAAGATCATGATCATACCATTTATTTTATTTCTGTCAGTTGTATGGTTTATTTATTATAGGTGTGTTGTCACGATCACACAATTAATGAATTATACAAGCATACAAGATAGAACTAAAATAAGACCGAATTATGCGTAAATATTATCTTATACATGGTTAATCACTTAATTATACCCCACTTAATATTAAAAAGCATGTAATCAAAGATAATAAAATATAAATTTACATATAAGGATAAAACCCCTCAAAGAAATATTAAGTCGGCATAGCCTTCCATAATCTTGGTTAGAATCGAACCATAGTTCAAAGTGCTTGACCAACCCTAGTTGGGGTTATTTCAATTATCGGAGAATTATAATTCAAGGTTTTGGGTTTAATTGACTTGGTTCACATCAAGGGTTGACTGCCACAGTAGGACTTGGTGTGACCAGGAGGCAAAGGTTGAGAAAATCCAAAATAAAAGGGTTTCAGAATTGGGAAGTCCACTCAGTGGATCAAGGTGCTGCGAGTTAATGTAGTTGTAATTTGGAATGCCTACCTAAAACCCTTCAAGTTTCTTGACCAACCCTAGTTGGGGTAATGAAAAGGGAAATATGGATCTTTTCCACTAGAATATTCAGGCAACAAAATATTCCAAAGTCAATGGTGAGGGCTATTGGATTTCGATAAAATAGTGGGAGGCTAATAAGTATTAATTAATTTATTTGTCTCAGTTTTATCATAATAAAGTACTAAACCTTTGCTCATATTAATTTTTAGAAATGGAAAAAACAATGACTTCAAACATATCATTATAAACCATACTCGAGAAGGAAAACCTTCTCACCAACACCAATTTTCAAGAGTGGTAGAGGCGTTTACGCGTCATCCTTCGCCACGAGAGGAAATTGTATGTACTGGAAGATCCCATTCTAGTTGCACCTAGAAAAGATGCCAGTGTTGAGGAACTATCTCTCTATGTGAAACATATGGATGATGTCATATATGTCTAATGTTTCATGCTATCATCCATGTCTAATGAGCTCTTGAAGCAACATGAAAACATGGATGCGTATAGCATGATGTATCACCTTAAGGATCTATACCAAGAGAAGGAGAGACAAGAGAGATATGAGATATCCAATGATTTGTTTACAACTAAGCTTAGAGAGTCTGTGCCAGCTGGGCCTCATGTAGTCAAGCTTATTGGGTACATTGAATGCCTGGACATCTCAGGGATTAAATTCCCGGATGAGTTGTGTACAGATCTAATCCTATCATCACTGCCCAAGACCTTATCTAGCTTTATTGTCAACTACAACATGAGAAACAATGATAAGAGTCTATCAGAACTTCTAACCTTGATTCTCTAGGTATATAAGGACATAGGGTGTGACAAACCCACAATCTTTATGGTGAATAATAAAAGTAAGGATAAGGAAAAGGGTCCAAAGACTTATAAACATTTTGAAGCCCCCGAGCGCTGTCCCTCCAAGAAGGGGAAGATCCAGAGGCAGGGTAAGGAATAAGAGGTGGTATGTTTTTTATGTGGAAAGAAAGGCCACTAGAAGAGGAATTGTACCCAAAAGCATTGGGACGCTAAAGGTGTGTTCGTTATCGAGTGAAATCTTTCAATTTCTACACTTTGGGTATTAAATACAGCTTGTGGGGATCACATCTGTGTTCAAATTCAGAAACCAAGTAGATTTAGAAATATTTCCAGAGGATAGGTGGATCTTTGAGCTGCCAATGAAATGAGGCTAGATGCGTTATCCATTGGAAATTACCACCTCTCATTGCAAACTAGGATGATTTTATTTTTACATAACTGTTATTATGTGCCTAGTGTTACCAAGAACATAATTTCTATATCTTGTTTGGATATGGATGGATTTATTTTCAAGTTTGGAAATAAGGGTTGTCTCTTTTATAAGAACAACGTATGTTATGGTATGGAACATTTAAATAATTGTTTATATGTATTAAATTATGAAATCCAAGTGTTGTCAATCGATAACGAAACAAACTCACATGACTCATACATCACCTAGTTGTGGCATCACCATCTCAGTCATGTAAACGAGAAGCGCTTGAAAATGCTATACCAAGATGGTTATTTAGAATATACTGAGCTAAAACCACTTGATAGATGTCATTCTTGTTTACAATGTAAAATGACCAAGCTGCCTTTCAGGTGGATAGGGTGAAAGGGCCACATAGCTTCTAGGATTGGTGCACATGGATGTGTGTGGACCACTTCCAGTAGAAGCTAGAGGTGGATATTCTTATTTCATTACTTTTACTAATTATTTGAGTAGATATGGATATGTCTACTTAATGAGGTATAAGTCATAAGCCTTAGAGAAATTTAAGGAATTCAAGAATGAAGTAGAGAATCAGCTTGGTAAGAAGATAAAGAAGCTTCGATCGGATCGAAGCGGAGAATATCTGAACCAAGAGTTCATTGATCTTCTACGGGAGTCTAGGATTCTATCTTATCTCACTCCTCCTTATACACCATAGTGGAATGGTGTTAGTAAAAGGAGGAACCACACCTTATTAGACATGGTGAGGTCAATGATGAGTCATGCAGATATTCTATTATCCTTTTGGGGATATACATTACAAAATGCAGCATACACATTAAATTGAGTACAAACTAAGGTGGAAAATAGAATTCCATCTAAGTTGTGGAATAGAAAGAAACCCATTTTGACGCACACAAGTGTATGGGGATGCGAATCATTTGTTAAGGACTTCTCAGGCAACAAACTAGCACCCTGGGGCACGAGGTGTATCTTTATAGGATATCCCAAGGAAATGAAAGGATATTACCTATATAACCCTTCAGACAAGAAAGCGACTGTCTCCAGACAAACTGTATTTCTTGAGAAGGAGCACATCCTCAAAAGGGATAGTGGGAGCAAGATCGACTTCAATGAAGTTGATGCTCAAGATACACAGGAGTTAGTATAGGAATAATTTCCACAGGTCCCCATGGAAGAGGTTCCAGAAACACAAGTACTGCGTAGAAGCTCAAGAGAGGTAAGGGAACTAGAGAGGTTTGGTTTACTAGTCACCGAGGATGGTGAATCATTATTGCTAGAAAATGATGAACCTCTCTCCTACAAGGAATCAGTAAAAAGATCAGAAGCTACAAGATGGCTAGAAGCTATGACATCTGAGATGGATTCCATGTATCAGAACCAAGTCTGGGTTCTGGTCAATGAGCCAGTTGATGTAAAGCCTATTGGATGAAAATGGGTATTCAAGAGAAAATTGGACATGGAAGGCCAAGTTATCACCTATAAAGCAAGGTTAGTGGCTAAAGGGTTCAGACAACATCAAGGAATTGACTATGATGAAACCTTCTCGCCATTTTCCATGTTTAAATCCATAAGAATCATACTTTCCATAGCAGCTTACCATGACTATGAGATTTGTCAAATGGATGTCAAAATAGCATTCCTTAATGGGAACCTTTAGGAAGATGTCTATATGACACAACTAGAAGGGTTTGTGACACCAGGTGAAGCCAAACGGGTTTGCAAGTTGTAGAAATTATATTATGGATTAAAGCAAGCATCCAGGTCATGGAACATTCAATTTTATGAAGCCATAAAGGAATTTGGTTTCATTAATAATGAATGTGATCCATGTATTTATAATCGGTTTAATGGGAATGCGATTGTTATCCTAGTGGTATATGTTGACGACATATTTCTTATTTGAAATGATGTACCAATCTTACAATCTGTTGAGGACTAGTTGAACAAGTTTTTCTCTATGAAGGACTTGGGTCAAACAACCTACATTCTAGGGATCAAGATCATTCATGATAGATCCAAGAGGTTGCTTGGACTAAGTCAGGGTACATACATTGACCAGATACTAAAGAGATTTAGTATGGAACAATCCAAGAGGGGATTGGTTCCAGTGTCACATGACCTACATATTTCTAAGAAAATGTGTCCTCAGACACAACAAGAGAAAGATAGAATGAGTAAGATCTCATACGCTTTATATATAGGATCCATCATGTATGCCATGTTATGTACCAGGCTTGATGTTGCCTATCCACTGAGAATAGTAGGCAGATATCAAGCAGATCTAGGAGAACAACATTGGACTGCTGTTAAGACTATCCTTAAGTATCTGAGAAGAACTAAGGATATGTTCCTGGTGTATGGAAGAGATGAGGAGCTTGTCATTAGAGGGTATGATGATGCTGGTTTTTAGACATATTAGAATGATCTGAAGTCGCAATCTGGATATGTTTTTTGTCTCAATGGAGGAGTTGTGAGCTGGAAGAGTTCAAAGTATCCAGTTGTCGCTAATTCTACAATGAATTTAGAATATATAGTGGCTTTTGATGCGGCCAAGGAAGCCGTTTGGATTCAGAACTTTGTCCAGGAGCTTGATGTGGTGCCTAGTAATAAAGATCCTATCATGTTGTATTGTGATAATACTGCAACAGTGGCTCTTGAAAAAGAACCAAGGTCACATCAATAGACAAAGAACATACTCCGTAAGTATCAACTCTTGAGGGATTTCTATCAAAGGGGTGAAGTTGCAGTGAGTAGAGTCTCCATGGAAGAGAACATAGTGGACCCCATGACTAAAGTCCTATCTCAACAGAAGAATGAATATCATGTGAAAGCTAGTGGGTTAAAGGTTGTTAGCATTTGTCTCTAGTCCAAGTGGGAGTCTATTGAAGTTGGTGGCCTAGAACCAACTACTTTGTACTTTATTCATTAAATTAACACATTATCACATCTTGATTTCTCTTCTGCGTGACAATGCATGTGATAATGTCCTAAGGATAGACGTTTCATTAAAGGGTCATAGCAGATCCCTGCTATGATGAGAACCTGAAAGTGCCATAACACTATTCTTGAATATATGTTCTATGACCATATGATGTTATTTGAGAGAAAAAAATAATACATGCCATTAGGGGTGAGGACTCATAAAACTTTGAGGCACGTTCTCATGGTGTGTGCCCTTGGTAATATCTGGGAGGATATTATGAGAACAAGACCCGCCAGTAGGAAATCCACATTTCATAGTATCATTGGATGATCTTATCTGTGGACATGTGTATTGGTCCTTAGACTTTAAAATTATTATTAATGGGTATTACAACTTGCGCACTTAGATGTATTGATTAAAACTATGACAACACACTATTTGCAGCGAGGTAGGATACGTTGGGTGCATCACGAGTAATACTGCATTAATAATGCAAGAAAGGATTTATCCCTTCTGTTCCATAATAGAAGTAGATATCTCAAGCCCTTTGATGGAATTTATATATCCTAAGTAAATCCATGGCCATGGTAAGGAATGTGTAAGTTCAATTCTATAAAGTCAAAGAAAGAATAATTGAGCACATGGGTTGATGGCACTAGTATGCAACCCGCTTGATTCGATATATCATGAAAAATAGATTATATTACACGGTAAGCATTCGTATTATGTGACACGTAAATGCAACATCAACTTCTTTCTCTTGGGTGACTTGACCCATTACTAGACAGTAATCTTGGACTTTAGGCAAGCCCGCCTAATGCCAATGAGAAAGAATACTAGAGGGTCACACACTAAGTGTATCCAAGTATCTCAAGTAGAATAAAGATTATTCCCGTATGTGGTTTAATAATTATTCAAAGAATCCAAAATCATTTTAATGTTGGAGGAAGAATAAAATTAAAAAACTAGATATACACACCCTGTACATTGAATGTACATGCTGTGTAGTTTTCTTTTTGGAAAGGAAATGAAAAACAAGTACACGCCGTGTATTAATGATCACATACCGTGTAGTTTTTTTAGATGGAATTTTGAGGAAATAATATTGTTTTATTAAATGATATTTATTATAATCAGCATGATATCATGTCAAGGAATTAATGATTCGACATGAGTGTTTTCAATAAGACTTAATGAAATAAATAAAACACGTAACACGTTTATTTATTGTCATAACTCTATAACCTCAAAACCGATTATAAATATCCTCACAACCCCATAACTTTTCCCTAATCATTGTGCTCAAAAATTCTGGAGAATTCTCTCAAGGCCGAAAGAACTCCTTCCTCCAAGAATGCTCTCAAGACCGAGAGAGATCCACCACCACCGGATCAAGGAAATTGAAGACGGACATCACAAGAGAAGGTTCTTCCACACTAGCACCTATAGATCCCTTTAGTGACATCCAGAGATACGTGGAGCATGTGTGGATCACCGCTAGAGGAATACTACACTTGGATTCTTTGGCGCAATGATGGATCACATCAGATTGTGACTAGAGACATCAATGAAGAAATAATTCCATCAAGGTAATTCTTGTCAATTAATTAAATTAATTATAACCAACATATGATGATCCTCTCAATGGTTCCGGGACCCTTCTCTTTCTTTTCGTTCTTTGTTCTATTCTGAAGATCCATCATTTTATTATTGTGATAGATCTCTGATTGAACGTTGTTTAATGCTAAAATTAAAGTTGGGTAAACCCACCAATGTGCTTCCACTGTGCCCGGAACCTACAACTACATGGTTAGTGCCACTTAACCAGTATCACCACACATTTGGTGCACGGTTAGCCCAAACCATTCAGGGTGTGTCTCTTGGATAGTATTAGCCACACAGTTGGTGAATGTTTAGCCAAACCATGTGGACTAGTTGAGTGCCTCATTAAGAAGGGATGAAACAACCATTTTTCACCTCCATCCATATTTTTGTTCTTCCCCCTCTTCCTCCCTCATTTCTCCCATTCCCATGACACTTAACTCCTCCCTTGGATATCCTCTATACTTCCATGTATCTCCCCCATTAGAGCTCAAAACTTCTTACTGTCATTTGTGTTGTATTTTTATTAGTAAAATCTCAACTCCTCTTACTTATTTTTTCATTTTCCCTCACCATATGGAATGATAAATTCATGCGATCTCTTTTTCCATATTTTCAGGGTGTTTATATAATATTTTTATTTCTCTCATTAAAGATCAAATAAAGGACCAATATTGAAAAGGTGAACCTTCCTAAGCATGAGGTAGGTGGTCTATATTATTTTCCCTCAAATTTGTGTCATTTATAAAGTATTTATGTGGTGTCGTACGCTATAATTTTCCCTAAATTTATCTTAAATTATGTAACACCTTAAATTAATTACCGATACCTCATTTAGAAATGCTATGACACCCTTGTACATGATTATAGGTTGAATAACTCAACTTTAGCTACCATTTAATGTGATTTTGACTAATTTCTCTTATAATCAATGATTTCCTATTTGACTAAATCACCCCCTTAGGGTGTGTTGTTTGATGCACATTTTTATAATGCTATATTCACGTTTTGAATCACCTTCTTAGGTGTAATGATTATCCTTCATGGATTAAATGATTAAATTAACTTAAATAAATGATATTATAACCATTCCTCAATTTTCTAATAAAACAACCTTTGAGGTGCATTGTCCTATCTAATAAAAGGGGGCATTTAATGAGAATAATTGGGAGATATATGGTATGTTTATGTACATGGCCTCATTTATTATTCATAATTGAATTGTAATATAGAATGTTCATATACATGGTATTTTTTCATTATTACTCAATTATCCAAATTGTGTAATTTTATTAAATGAAGACTCAATGGTAAGACCATCTCACTTACCCCTTATTGGAACTTATAATTGAAATGATAAAAAAAATATTTGCTTGAACTATAAAAGGTGTACTTGGGAACAGTTTATCTTATATTATGATTAATGGGAATAGAATCCCTAGGAATGTTGTCCTTTATATTATGATTTATGGGAATGGAATCCCAGGCCATGGCGTCCCTTATATTATGATTCATGGTCATAGTGTCCCTAGGCATGGAATCCTTTATATTACGATTCGTGGGCATGGATTAACTGGGTATGAAATCCCTTACATTATGATTACAGGTATGAAAACCTAGGCATGGTGTCCTATATATTGTGATTGATGGGTATGTCACCCTATGCATGAAGTCCCTTGTCTGACATGTGATCCTCTCATGTGGGTGCTTTGGTACTAAACCTTGGGTCTATGTCGGTGCATGTATATATGTTCATACGATTGTCTTACATATGAATATATATACATGATGGAAAGTGTTTAGAGATATTATGTCTTAGATAGAAGTAGTTATGGTTGGTTAGGCATGTAATATCCCAACCCGACTTACCATTGAACCAGTAGCTGGATCAGTGGGTCACATGGCCTCAAGCGTGTCTTCCCGTATGCCAGAGGATGTTGACTAGTAGTGAGGGTCTCATGAGGTGATAGTGGGGAGAAAATACCCTCTTATCCAAGACACATAGCATTATAAATAAATAAAAATATTATAAAATAGCATAAGCATTAAATAAGGAATGATAAAACATCAGAAGAAATATTTTATAAAACTGAACAAAAGTGGCCAATGCCAGTTTATAAAATGTATGCATGTACAGATAATGACATATAAGCTAAATAAATAAAAATAAAACATGATTTTCAATATAGTATAAAGATAAAGAAAGTACAAAAAATCCCTAAGGGTTATCCCCACAAGCATCTTGATCTCCAGCTTGGTCCTTTTCTCCTAACTCTAGATACAAGCATACAACAACAAGCAAGGTCCAAGGTCCCCAGTCTTGTGAACAAGGAAGTTTACTAGGGTACCCCAGTGCAATGGAGGCCCAAGAATGGTGTGAGATAGAAATCTCAGTAGGTCAGTACCAATAGTGTCTATCCCAATCCAGGAAGTGTAATAAAAATTAAATAGTGTGCAGGTATAGGCAGGAAAGTAAAGAAATACTGAATATTCAAATAACCTCCCACTCAGGTTCCTAAAGGATACTTGGAGGGTCAACCAGCTTCATCCCAAGGATGGTATGTATGATCATGTCACATTATATATATATATATATACATATAGATATATGTTGTGAAGGATCAGGATGTTACCACCGCCATCCGATTCCAGGGGGAGCTCTCACAGTCTGGCCCCTAGACCAAATACAAGAGCCCTCACAGTCTCTTGGAATGCATGTACTGGAAGGACCGAGACATACCCACTGTCATCCATCACCAGGGGTTCTATCACGGTCTATCCCCTGGCTCTAGATTTTGACAAGACCGGGACATAGCGAAAGGAATCCAACACTAGGGGAGCTCTCATGGTCCATCTCTTGGCTCCAGCTGGGAAGCTCCCATAGTCTCCCCTCCCAAGGGCTCTCATAGTCCCTTTTCTCCAAATTATATAAGGATTGGGATGTACCCAAAGTCATCTATCACCAGGGGAGCTCTCACGGTCAATCACCTAGCCCATATACCTATATGGAATAATCATTTACTATATATATATAATGCATGAGGCCTTAACCTCTCATGCATATCATTATCCCATTTAATTAATAACCATTTTCATAATTATAATATAATGCATAAGGTAGTACCTATTATGAATTTCAATAGCCAAACCATATTCATAATCTAATACACAAGGAGGTTCCTTTAAAATATAACACATAAGGCATAGCCTATTATAAATTTAAAATTAATAAATGTTATCCCGTTTAATCAATTTCAAAGGAAAGCATGTCATTAGAAAATCCATCCTTTATAGGGTCATATCACTCAATTTTCCTAAGCATGAGAAATTGGTTTACATGATACAAGTTCCAAGTAAGGTGACATGGTATTTTCATTTAAAGGATTCCTATATCTCATTGAATCCATCATAATCAAATTCATTCACCTTAACTGATTCAAGAACCCAATTAAAACTTGGAAATGCCATTTATAAATCCCAAGGGTCAAAGATAAAGGAAAAAGTCATGGAAACAACTCAAATGACCACTTGGGAAATTCTAAGTACTAAGGGACCAAACACCTATGGGGTGTCTTTGATTCATTAAAACACACATGAGAGAAGGGCTACTTCTTTTAAAAGACAATCCAAGATAT
Organism: Viscum album; assembly: GCA_963277665.1. Lineage (NCBI taxonomy): Eukaryota > Viridiplantae > Streptophyta > Magnoliopsida > Santalales > Viscaceae > Viscum > Viscum album. The sequence goes on from OY728146.1 coordinate 372,484,201, forward strand.
GTAATTATGAGTTAAATTGATTCCATGAATAATTATAATAAAAAAGGGGAAACTCATTTTATAACTTCAACAAAGTCTAGGTTCCAACATGCTATTTACCAAACCATAACACCAAGGTATAAAAGAAAAACAAAGGCCATAAGACAGAAAAGAAATAAAATTCTAATCACTATTTTTTAGTTTGAGGACAACACACCTCTATTATATGGGTTTTATTATAAAATTATGACATTTCTTATCAAACAATCATTTATCACATAAACACTTCATTTAGGAATCATACTCAATTCACAATTAAGAGGAATTTAATATAAAAACCTTACTACATTAAATAAAATATAGGAAAGGTGCAGTAAGTAAATCATTAATGCATTCTTTAAATAAAATGGAAAGGGAAAGGGACTCTACCTAAAATGTAGACCAAGACGAACACTCCACACTCTATGTTTTAACTCGAATTTGATCCACAATTTCATGCACATGCATTCATATATATATATATATATATATATATATATATATATCCCTTGACCCAATTCACATATTCCCCTCACCATGAGGGAATATGTACATGGAAGATATATATATTTATATATACATACCTATGTATATGAGAACAAGTATTCAAACTCACTATAAAAATATGAGGGAATCTAAATCACTAAAGGACCTGAAATAAACTAATAAAAATCAAACATAGTATGAAAAAATTATCTTAAAATGATGGTGGTGAACCAAATCAAGCCAAACTACTTTGCCTTCGGTGGCGGTTTCTAAAACACAAACAAAGGGGTCCCGAGAGACCCTTCGCACAACCTAATATCAAAAGAAACAACAAAAATTGGCATTATCCTAAACCTTGGGTTTTGGTTGAATGATATAGGGTGATGTGAGACCAAAATCCACCAAGAGAGAGGGAAGAAGAGATCCAGAGACTCAACCTTGATGGATCAGAGGAGGAATCACGAAGAAAACGGTGGAGAAATCGACAAATAGAGGAGCCAAAGGAGGGGGGTGCATGCACTTTGGGGGTTTGGTTGAGGGGGTGTCATGTAGGTTTGAGGTGAGGGGAGAGGTAGTGTAAATTTTTGTTTAATTTTAATTTTAATTTAATTAATTTCCTTAAAATAGAACATACCACACAGTTGGTTCCATATGGTTTTCCAAACCATATGTGCACCGTACGGTGACCAATGTGAGGTTATTCCTCCAAAAGAAAATCGTGCGGGTTAATCACATGGTTTGGAAATCGTGCGCAACCCATGCATACCACCACTACCCCACCTACAAGTGGCCGCACGGTTACTAATAGGGTCCACACGGTTTTAGACAAATTGTGCTCCCTCTACAGACTTCCAAAACTTATAATTATCGGACCGATAATTCCAAAACACACCGAGACCTCCAAGGGCCCTCTTAGGATTTCACCCATGTCCAAAAACAAAACTTAGAAGAGTTCCAACCATTGGAATATTGTTTCGAAGCTCAGTTTTAAAAACGGCCTACCCAGTAAATGCAAAAGTTTAAATTTCCTCTATATTTTTATCTAGTTCAAAACACAGATCATTACAACCTTCCCATCATAGAGTTTCTAATCCCCGATAAGCCTTTGGGATTAACATAAACATCACCCAACCTAAAAGGATCATGACGTATAATTCAACCAGTCTCATTGCATTTCAAAACTCCCAATGCACCTTTAATCTTTTCTTAAACATATGACACTCTAGACATTTAAACTCGACCCAACACTCATTTTCCAACCGAAACATTGAAATGACAAATAACTGTGCTCGTTTATCCAGAGACATGATCAAATCATCATCGTGTTAAAAATATTTCCAAAGGTACTTCCCCACATATGATTTAACATTTAAGAGGGCTAATTCCAATTCATGACATCCCCACCATTGGAATTGTCTTTCAAATCATGCCCATAAGCATTTTCACAATGCTCGTGGTGTAATTTTGAAATGATCAAATGGTCAATTTACCATTGACCTCAAAGACCATTTCAGGCTGAATTTTCATGAAAATCCATGGCTGACACAAAGCAAACTCATCCACACCTAACGACGTGTTATAAATAGTTCTTTATCAATCATAAACATTAAACAAGAGAGGAAAAGATTCATGCCACTTTGGTTGAATTACCATTATCAAAATGTCTGGATTAGAGGGTTGGAATATTGAAATAGAACCGCAATGCCTTCCTACAAGGCACCATGCATTTAACACAAGGACATTCATCGAAGCTCATACCTAACTTCCGATGACACCCTGAGATCAAACCACAAACTAAACCTTTAAACTATCATGCCTTGACACAACCAAGGGGGTAATCTAGACCCATGCCACTAGCATCGTTACAATTTTAATACACCTTAGAGCCAAAAAAATAGCCCAAGATAACCATAGATTCATCGAAACTAGAGTAAAAGGGACTATTACAAGGTATTCCACACTCCATAGTTACAAGAGAGACATTGACACAAAACCACAAAGTCTTAATTAGAACTTTGACTGAGCCCATAGTGGCATCCACCTGGAAGTCACATTAGGAGGAGACGACCAGTGTCCAATAGTCTGTTTAAGGAATTCATACATGGGAACCCAATGATCACTCATGACAACCAATCCTAGAGAATAACCACACATCCAGTGTGTAACAGTATAAAGGATCACCCAAACAAGCCCAACAAGTTTAAAACTTCAGCGTGATGTAAGATTGACACTCTCTTAGCACATCTAGGACGAAGTCAAGATAAGGGACATGCTCATCACTAAACTGAAACCACTAAGAATATTCAAATGGTTTCTAGTAAAACTCACCTAATTATTGGAAAGAAGAAAAGTCAAACCACAACTGGTCAACTTCAAGGAAGAATCTCATCTTCCCTATAATATACCATCATTAACCAACCACGACTCCTTTTCCACATGAGGCATCACATGGTCATTCAAGATTTAACCACCTAGGTCTATCCAAGACCAATGATGTTTTCTTAATGGTTGCATACACAACCAACCATAGCAATGTCATGCTTCCAAGAAAGCACCAACATGATTTAAAACTCATCAACCCCCAGAGAATTCAAGAAAAAACTAACAATTTCCAAATGATCCTCTTTGATTATGTTCCTTCCACTCACAAGGGAACATTTATCATAATAGATGGGATGCTCCTCACTATAAGAATGTCCTGGTCTCAAAAGGAAAGAAGACTAGCTGATCACAGGTGATCTAGATCAAAACACCTTAAACAAAATTGTGACGCTCCTCCGAACCACGATCACGATGTCAAAGCATTAGATAAGGAAAACAAAACCGATATGATTGGCATTAAAAAACACCCGATTCTCAAGATAGTCCTTCCAAACATTAGGACAAACTTTATTATTTAATACTTAGTTTACTCTACTTGGAGATGACTCGAGAGCATACTCAACAACCAAGAGATTTATTTCAGAGTCATATTTACCCATATGACCATAATCCTGGATAATTCCATACCATGTCATCCATCACTGAGGAAGAAGAAAAGGTTAATGACCTTTGAAGCAGTCAACCATGCCCGAGGCATATCTAAACAACTAAAACTGAGCACTGCCTAATGATCACACCCAAAAAAAAGACCAAAAACACAATGAACACTCGTCCAAGCAAGGGTGTCATTTAAAAGTCAATATTCCAATAGGGGACAATGGTACCCGAATGAAACCAAATGTCATATAGCTCACAAGATTTAGTAAGGAATTCAAGTTCTAAGGGTGAAACCTACCATGGGATAATGCCTTATGAAAACAAAACGTTGACCCCATCACTAGGTAATGCCAAAAAAATCACTAGGATCAAAATCAATTCATTAAGCCATTACTAAAGAAAATAACACCTACTGAAATTTCTTGTGCTTCCATTCCAAGGAAACTCAAAGGTGAAACTCAAACTACCCTTATATTAGGGTTTTAAATAGATTACACCACTACAGGTTCTATTTCCAATCCCTGTATATTTAATCACATTTAATCTTTAAACCTATAAAAGATTTAATTCAAAACATTAAGTACCATTTAAAAAAAACATAAGGTACTTGATTAAGCTAATTCCCTAAGAGAAAAACTTGCAGGTTTCATAAAACTTCCTTTTTAAACATTAAAAATTTTTAGACATCTCATCGTAAGTAGTAAATTTATCACCTAAATTCCTTTTTAACAACAAAGCGACCAACAAAGGTCCAACCGATCCAGCTTGGGTTCTATAAAAAGTAACCCAATAGTAGTTTCCCAAATATAAAAGTTTGTAAGCACCCAAAAAGGGTCATGTCATAATTTATGTGTACCAAATAACCTACTTAGGTCCAGTTGTACATTTAGCAGCAAATTGATTCATTTAGAATTATAAATTATACAACCTTTTACATTTATAAGTGTTTCACAATATAACATAGTCACATACAAAAAGTTTGACTACATGGGTTTACATTTCCAAACTCATGAAGCGCCCATACACCCCATAGATTGAAAATTGACTCCCATTAATCGAAACCAATTTCATTTCAGATTATAACATGCTCAAATATATAATAGTCCAGCTATATGAGTGTCTATATACTAAACTATAAAGTGCCCATACACTTTATAGTTTGGCATTTGGATCCTGTTTACTAACTAATTTGCCTTAACATTTAAACTTTGGCACCCTTTAAATTTTAACAATAGCCTAAAAATGTATTTATATTAAGCTCAAAATGGTTTGAATCTACAAGTTACCCTTTTACATTTATAAGGTTCCCGTACACCTTACAATTGAAAATTGGTTCCCATTTATTCATAACCCATATATTTACAACCCATGAAACCATTTATATATTAAAATAAAACTAGCATACCATTTCTAGAAGTAAAAATAAAAGTATTCTAATAAAATAGAAGTATAGAATATATATACAAGTGAAGCATTATAAATAGATCAAGCATCATGTCATATAAATAGGCATTCTAATTAAATTAAGATCATGTCATAACATGCAATACAAAAAATCCAAATAAGAAAGAAACCTATATATGAAACTATATGGCATGGAATATGCATGGAATGTGAATTCATATCTTCCTAATATGATGCATGCTATACTTAATCCTTTCCAAACCATACCAAGGGTAAAATATCAAAAATTCCATAAATCATAAACAATGGAAAGTACACCAGTCACTCTAGGTGAAATCATATCAACTGTAATATCAAACAACATGAACAACAATCCCAATCTGGAAGACTTGGTCATTTCCCATACGTGGGGTGATAAGTCCCAAGAAAAACTATTAACCAAGAACCAAAACATTTCTATTCTCCTGTCTACCAACCCAAAATAGTAATACAAAGGAAAAAAGTTTTCTCTGATACCACTTTGTAACATCTCAACCTGTCTTACTATCAAACTGGTAGCCATACCGATGGGTCACATGGCCTCAAGAACGTCTCCCCATACACCAGAGGATATCGACTAGCAAAGAGGGTCTCAGTAGGTGATAATGGGGAGACTATACCCTCTTATTATAGATTCACAATGGTATAATATAATATAATTAGCAGACAATAGTGGAAGCAGTAAATAAGGAATGAAAAAATAGTAGAAGACATATTTTATAAAACCAAATAAAAGTATCTAATGCCAGTTTATACAATGTATGCATGCACATATAATGATACATAAGATAAATAAATAAACATACAACATGATTTTTAATATAGTACAAAAAATAAAGAAAAGAAAACAAATCCCCAAGGGCGATCCCCATGATCATCCTGAGCTACAAATCGGTCCTTTGCTTCTAACTCTAGGCACAATCATACAACAATAAGAAAGGTCCAAGGTCCCTAGTCCTGTGAACAAGGAAATCTACTCGGGTACCCTAGTGAAATGGTGGCCCAAGCAGGGTGTGAGATATAAATATTCTTAGGCTAATACCCATGGTGTTTAGCTCAATCTAGATAGTGCAATAAAAATTAAATAGTGTGTAGGTATAGGTAGGAAAGTAAAGAAATACTGAATATTCAAATAACCTCCCACTCAAGTTCCTAAAGGACACCTGGCGGGTCAACCTGCTTCATCCCAAGGATGGTATGTCTAATCACGTCACATTATATATATATATATATATATATACATAATATCATTACACACACACACACACACATAGATATATGTTGGGAAGGATTGGGACGTAACCACTACCATCCAATTCCAGGGGAAACTATCACAGTCTAGACCCTAACCCAATTCCAAGATCCCTAATAGTCTCTTGGCATGCATGTACTAATAGGATCGGGACATACCCACTGTCATCCATCACTAGGGGAGCTCTCACGGTCTATACCCTGGCTCTAGCTGCTAGAAGGACTAGGACATACCCAAAGGGATCCATCACTAAGAGAGATCTCATGGTCTATCCCTTGGATCTAGCTAGGAAGCTCCCACAGTCTCCCCTCCCAAGGGCTCTCATGGTCCCTTGGCTCCACATGCTATAAGGACTGGGATATACCCAAAAGCATCCATCACTAGGGGAGCTCTAACGGTCAATCCCCTAGACCAGCTACCTATATAGAATAATAATTTATTATATATATAATGCATGAGGAATTAACCTCTCATGCATCTAATTAGCACATTCCATTTATAACCATTGTCATAATTATAATATAATTCATAAGGAAGTACATCTTATTCATTTCAATAGCCAAACCATATTCATAATCTAATACACAAGGAAATTCCTTTAAAATCCAACACATAAGGCATAAATTCTTATGCATTTCAAATTAACAAATTTTATCCCATTTAAGATATTTCAAAGGAAATCATGTCATTAGGTGAGCTATCCTCTATAGGATCATCTCGCTCAATTTTCCTAAGCATGTAAAATTGGTTTACATGATACAAGTTCCAAGGAAGGTGACATGGTCATTTCATTTGAACGATGCCACTATCTCATTTAATCCATCCTAATAAAATTAATTCAACTTAACTAATTAAAGAACTAAATTAAAACTTGGAACTTACATTTATAAAGAACAAGGGTCAAAGATCAAGGAAAAATTCATGGCAACAACTCAAATTCCCACTTGGGAAATTCTAAATCCAAAGGGACCAAACAACAATGGGGTGTCTTGGGTTCATTTAAACACACACAAGACAAGGGAAACTTATTTTAAAAGACATTCCAAGCTATGCACTTATAAGGTACATTGATTCTATTAACAATTATAATGAGAAAGGGGAAACTCATTTTATAACTTCAATGAAGTCCAGGTTCCAACATGCTATTTACCAAACCATAACATCAAGGCATAAAAGAAGAACCAAGGTCATAAGATAGGCAGGAAATAAAAGTCTAATCACTAATTTTTAGCTAGAAGACATCTCACTTCCGTTGGATGGATTTTATTATAAAATAATGACATTACTTATCAAACAATCATTTATCACATTAAACGCTTTATTCATGAATCATACTCAATTCAAAATTAAGAAGAATTTAATCTAAATACCTTGATATATTAGATAAAATCTAGTAAAGGTGTGGTAAGTAATTCCCTAATGCATTCTTTAAATAAAAGGGAAATGGGAAGGGAACCTACCTCAAAAGTAGACTAAGCTGAATAGCTGACACTCAATGTTTTAACTCAAATATGCTCCACACTTGCTGTCATGAACCAACCCGGGTCGACCCTGAACCGCTCATCCAATCTGGTCCGCGACATGGACCGAAGGGCATTCCCGATCCCCACGGACTGGAAACTAGTGCCGGACATCAAAATAAACTAGTTGGGAATGATTTTTCCCATAACAAAAATAAATAAACATAAAATGAACAAAAAGATAACTAAATAAAAAAAATGAACAACTTGGCAGCGGAAAAAGGAATGAACGAAGCAACGTGACATACCTAAGGTGGCCTCGTGGGTCACCATGGAACGTAAAATACACTCACTCCCAAAAGAGACCCAAGACTAAAACCTGTAACTGAAAAGTAAAGTAGACGTGAGCACTGAGATTCTTAGTAGAAATGCCAAAATATAACCAAATCCTATGCCCCTTCCTTTAGTAAGAAATCCAATCATGCCAGTTTGAAAATAAAATATAATAAGATAATGTTTTTCCTTCTTTTCAAATTCAAGTAAAAAGTTTTAATTTTCAAGTAAATCATTTCACTCCCACTACATTTTCAAAATAGGTTCCAAGCATGCATTAACATTTCAAAATGAAAAGAAACCAGTTTGGATTAAAATATGGTTTTCATAAATAAGAAATCAAGTATGAAATAACTAAAATGAACATTTCATCACAAGTAGCATGTCACAAATGAGCATCATGGGTAATCCCTATAGGTATCTAGCACAAGTGGGACCCTAGTGACCTCTTACCTCAGTGAAATGTGGCTTAGAAACTACAAACCTCAGAAAATGTAGCTTAGAAGACCACGACCCTCAGAAAACGTGTCTTAGAAGACAACGACCCTCAAAATTTATATGTTTAGTTAGTGTTGTTGCGTCAATCCTGCTAGACGAACTTGGATAAACCCCTGCCATGTCATACAGTGTACTAGTCCTATTCACCCACCTAGATACCCAAGTTTCCCACTGTTCTCTATTTCAAAGGGTGGTGAGGTTTTATCAAAGCACATTAGTGAACATAACATTTTCTTTATCCAAAATCCATTCAACCTCTTACCACTGTTCTCCCTCCTTAAGTGCATTCCCCTTTTTATGTCATATAACATCACATAAGACTTTTCATTAGGTACATATCACAAATCACATATTTAACGTACACATCATGTTTCTAAAATAATGGGGCATGCCTTAAGAGGGGTTTTTCACTTTCACTCTTCATTTTCAAGGTGTCAAACGAGCCTCATTACTCCACAAGAATGATTTTGATTTAGAAAAAACGCTCACCCAAAACCCATTTTGGAGATCATTTTGGAACTTCATTGGAAAAAAATGTGTCATTTCACTTTTACAACAAAATTGGCCGAAAGACCACGCTTCTTTGAAAATACCCACTTTATGTTCGAAACATTAAAGAAATCACTTTTCAAGAACCAAAACCTTATACATACATACATACATACATATATATATTGCATATGTATTTCTTGTAGAAGAAGAAGATGCACTTTTAATAAAACACTAAGTAATTATGGAAATTCTAATTAAAGATTAGGGCATAGGGGAACTACCTCGAACATGCAATTATTTGTCGATGACCACTCGAACCGACCCTACGCACTTCCATGCACATGAATTTATACACACATATATATAAACACCCCTAGCCACATTTCACATATTCCCCACGCCATGAGAGAATATGTACAAAGAGGTCATTTATATATATATGCCTTACCTTATGCATCCACATGTAGGTGTTCTTGACACCCGCAACTTGAAACCATAAAGTAGAGTTCAACGTGCTACACCACAAATATTATAAACCTTAAAACAAATAAAGGCACTAATTAAGATGTTATGAAACCAAACAATAAGATTTAAACCTCACCTTGAATGGAAATGACACCCCAAAATCACACGGCCCTGCCCAACACCCTACTAATTAATTAGAAAAAAGTAAAAAACACCCATAAACCCTAATAATAGAGGTGTGAAAAAAAAGGAACACATTACCCCAAAACATTGACCGTTAATTGAAACACACCAACACCTTACTAAAATATCATCTTAAGCCCTTGCATAATCTATCAAATCAAGTGAACAAGTTATAACATACAACCATGCAATAAAAAATGGATTTATATCCAAAATGCACCCCGTTTCACACAAGAATACCATATAAAAATCAAATACAAGTTAATATATTTCCAAAACATCTTTTGCACCCAAAATAAGTTGATGAAAACTCAAAAATCATAAAACACCTAAATCTCAATTAAGCCACAATGAAGAAATTTGAAAATCCTTACCTGAAAACCATGTCAAACCCACTATCCTTGATGTCAGTGGCTAGAACTGACCTCGAAGGAACCCGATGACCCCTAAAATAAATACATCAAACCAAAAACATCGAAATCGAACTAATTACAACACAAAACCCTAATCCAAAAGTCTATAAAACAAAAGAAACAATTAATCTAAGTATAAAACACCTATGGATGGGGTGCGAGAGGTCAACCGAGCAAGAAGGTGGGTTACCGGAGGTGTGTTGTGTCGAAAAACCACCAGACAGGGGGAGTCGGGTTTGCCCGGGGCACACCGGAAAGGGAGTAGGGCAGCCGAACATGGAGCTGATCGGAGCGGGGCTCGACGCTGAAGAGAGGGAGAAGGTATGAGGGTTGGGAGCATGCAGAGTTGCAGGGAGAAGGTTGGGCCGCCCGGAAGGTCACTACAAGGGGAGGTGCGATGCACACCCGAAGGAGAAGGGGGTCGGATGAAGGGCCACCGCACTGGAGGAATAAGGGAGGCACGCCATAGGGAGAGCGGCCGAAGGGAGGGAGGCATGCCGGAAGGCCCTAACCGGTGGGGGTAGTGCGAGCGGGAGAGGAAAGGTGGGGGGGGGGTTGGCTGTGTGAGGGTAAGGGGTAAGGGGGACTTAGGGTTTGAGGAAAAAAAAAGAAAAAAAGAGAAATAAAGAAATAAAATAGAAAATAATAAAAGAATATAAAATAAATAAAACATTAAAAAATAATAATAAACATAATAAGAATTTTAATAAACTCCAATAATAATAATAATAATGTTCATAATAACTTAATAATAATTATAATAAACTTGATAATAATAATAATAATAATAATAATAATAATAAGATGAAAATAATTGTAAATAAATTAAAAAGAACAATATTGATATTATTAATAATAATCATAATAAAAATTATAATAAACTTAATATGAATTAATAAACCTAATATACTTAAAAAAATTAATAGAATGTTAATAATAATAACTTAATAATAATAACCTTATATTAATAAACTTTGTGAACATAATAATAATAATAATAATAATAATAATAATTACCATTATTATAATTATTAAAATAACTCATTAAAACTCATTTTATTTATTTGTCTTGAACATGAGGCAGGCCACACAGTGACCCGGTCAAAGCCGCATGGATTTGAATACGCCCTGCCCATGAACTGGACACTATCAAGGGTAAAACATTCATTCAACAAAAAAATGAAAAAATTTCAAATAGGCTTGGCCCCCAGCTCGATATAAAGTTTCAAAGTCTGATAAAATAATAAAATAATATTATTTTAAAAGTTTGGGTGTGACACTTGCACATATATACATTTATATAGATTTATATATCCGTCAACCCAATGAATGTATTCTCATCGCCATGAGGGAATACAAACATGGAAGATGTATACATTTATATATAAAAATACCTATGTATATGAGTTCTAGTATTCAAAGATGATAAAAACTCACTAAACAAATATTAGGGACTCTAAATCACCAAAGGAACTGAAATAAACTAGGTGAAATCGAACAGAAGATGAGAAATTTACCTTAAAACAATGGCAACAAACCAAATCGAGCCGAATCGCTTTGCCTTCAGTGGACGTTTTTGGAACATGAATGAAGGGATCTTGATAAACCCTTCACACAACCTAACATCAGAAGAAACAACTAAAATCGACATTAGCCTAACCCTAAGGTTTCCGATGAATAAGATAGGGAAACGAGAGACCAAAATCGACTAAGAGAGAGGGGAGAAGAGATCCAGAGACTCTACCTTTATGGATCAAAGGAGTAATCATGAAGAAAATGGTGGAGAAATCGATGAATGGAGGAGCTAAAGAAGATGGGTGTGCATGCTTGGGGGGTTCAGCCGAGGGGGTGTTGCGTAGGTTTGAGGTGAGGGGAGAGGTAGTGTAGGGTTTTGTTTATTTTAATTTTTATTTTAATTTAATTAGTTTACTTAAAAAAGAACATACTTCATGGTTTGTCCCACATAGTTTTCTAAACCATGCACAAATTGTTTGGTGAATAGTGTGAGGTTACTACCTCCAAAATAAAACTGTGTGAATTCCATGCGTTTCTCCACTACCTCACCTACAAGTGCCCACATGATTACTGTTGGAGGACACATAGTTTTAGACAAATTGTGTTCCCTCTACAGACTTCAAAAACATAGAATTCCCAGCCTCAATGCTTCTGAGACTCACTGAGACCTCTGAGGGTCCTCTTGGGCCTTCACCCATATCCAAAAACAACACTTATAAGTGTTCCGACCATTATAATCTCATTCCAATGCTTAATTTTAAAAATTTTCCACCCAGTAAATGCCAGAGTTAAAATTTCCTCTGGATTTTTGTCTGGCTCAAAACATAGATCGTTACAAGGTGTCCTTGAGGAACCCGGGCCTGATTTGTTTATATTTACATTTATTAAACTGCCTTACTTTTGATATATGTTCACAATAATTTATTTTATAATCATAGACTAGATTAGTGTAGACACTATTGGTGGTGGCCTACTGAGTATATCTCACACCATGTTTGGGATGCCATTTGGTACCCAGACAGACCTCATGTTTACAGGTTCAGGATTATAAATTGTGTTATGTCCTATAATGCTTGTACATGGGATATTAGGAGCACAAGACTTATCCAAAGCTCAGGATAATCATAAAGATATCCCTTGGGTTTTTTGTCCTTTATTTGTGTATTTTTTACATATTACCAACTATATGTCTATTTTTATACATTGTATCATGTTAAGCATGGTTATATATTATTTTATTATTGATTATTAGTTAGTGTTTTATCTTTTACTGCTGTTTATTTATTTATTCTCCCAATGTATTTATTACTTATCCAAAGGTTATAGTCTCCCCACTGTACCACCTTTATACCCTCACTATTAGTTTTCAACATCTAGCATATAAGGAGGATCAATTGAGGCCTAGTGGACAACCAGCTTGGGGCACTATTTTACTGGGTCCCAAGTTGGGTTGCTATATTCCTGAATTACACTCCGTGTATATAGGAATTTATCAGAATACCATAACCTTTATGAATTTTCACCTTTAACCTATTTTGCATCTGTTCCATTTATAGAATCCACTTTATAACTTGGATTCAGTGTCATCTAAGTCCGATCTATCACTAGTGGCCTGATTCTAGACATACAATAGTTCAGGGAAATGCCTCTCATCATACTGCACTATCGGCATGCCAAACCATGAATTGTGGGTCTCCTGATCTAAAAATTGATCACCTATGGTCTCTAGGGTACCTCATCTATGACATTAATCCCAAACCAAAACTCGTAGTGATGATCTATTATGCCAAATAATGATTTCACAATGATCGTCTACCAGGTATTTGTTGAATCACTTGCCAAAGAAAATTCCAATGATGTACGCATGATGAAAAATTGTAGAAATGCACAAAAAAAACTTTAGGAACAAACCCCATATATTATTTAGGTTAGCCACGATCAGTTTCTATTAGAATGATGAACAAATACAGCAATCAAAGATCATCAAAATCACTATCTAGGGATAAAAACCCATCAAGTGTAAATCAACATTCAACATATGAATCAATTGTTAAGAATATTGATTTGTGTTTGACATAGAATTAACAAATATTGGATTAAACCAATATAAAAAAATTCCCTACCTTAAGTTTGAATTGATCTTATATGAGGAAAAAATGAACATTGCTGTCATTAGTGAGATTCATGGTCCTTCGATGATGATAATCCTTGTGGTTATCCAATCATCAATCCACAATCCCATGACCATCCGCTAATGCTCTCACCACCAAAGATATCCATCCTACCATTCTCTAGGGTTATGTGTATAACCATATGGAATTCACTATAACATGGTTTATATAATGGAAATTAGGTTTGGTAATTAATTAAACAAATTTATTTATTTATTTATAAAATTTCTAAAAACCACTCCCAAACCAAATTCCTGACATGCACAAGGTTATGTGGCATCTAGGATAAAAACCATATTACAAATTTAATTCTAGTCTTAGAATTAAAATATAATACACCATTCAGGAGTTATTCCATTATTTCTGAAAAAATGTGCATGCATAATATAATGTTGGGGAAAATACCTCAAAGTTACTTTGTAGTATATTTGGGTTGTTTTTGTTTGTTAATAAAGCTAGTTGAAAACATTCCAGTATAGTTTTTGTCAAAGTAAAGTTTTTTTTGAAGGTGACTCAATTTTCCAGTGCTTCCCATATTTTTGGGTCTCAAAATTGAGATTAGTTTTATGAAAAAATGACTCTTGCATAGAAAATAGGTGGAACACATAGTATGTATGTAGAACCATGAAGAACAATCAACAAATGAAAGATTTACACAGAGAATTTGTCTTATTCAAACCATAAAGGAGCTCATCATTTTCGGTTAAAGGTAGTGTTTTAGAGTTCACCACAAAGGGGTTATGCGCTATGTGATCTACATTGAAATATCAGTTCGTAGGAGCTTATAGTTTTTAATCAAAGGTAGTGAGTTAAAGACCACCATAAAGGAATCATCATTTGTAGAAAAAGGTGGTGAATTAGAGGTTTATGCAAAAGAATAATGCACTATACGAACAACATAGCGAGAGAATTATGTAGTGATAGATGATATAAAAAGGAGTTTTCAAAAATTAGGATTATTTGTTTTTTTTTTATTTACTTACCTATATAAAGGACCCCTAATCACATCATTATAAAGATAAAATTTCATTGAGATGATTATTTCTTGAAGAATTTAGCTAAGTATGAAAGTCGTATGAAAATGATGCATTCCAAAAACGAGGTGGTTTGTGAAGTAGGTAGTCTTCAAAGGATTAGTTTATTAAGGAGAGTATTTTTGTGGTACACTAAATCTTGAAAAAGATGGGTGATTTGTGAGGCAGCATCCATCTGTGAAGTAAAGAATTCCATGAATAATTCTCACTATATAGTGAAAGGTAGTTAACAAAAGAGCATGAACAGTTTTCGAAAGGAATCTCCACAAAGAAAATGCTACGTGGTGAAGTGTATTTCATATTTTGGGTGAAAAATTAGCTTCAAGTAACACTCATATATGTGTGAAACAATTTTTAGGTGATTCAGAACAATATAATATTCCTCAAAATAAGAAGTGAGCACACTTCAGTGGAGAGAGAAACGAGCATTCAAATTGTGTTGGTTGTAAACGAGGGAAAATGAATCCTCTTCATACTCTTTAATAGAATTTTACTTTAGCTGATTTGGTACATATAAACATTTAATTTTTATAATCCTTGGATGTATCCCATTGACGGAGAACCAAGTAAAATTGTTGTGTTCTATGAATGTTTTAATTCTCATTTATTTTGTACTATAGAGAAAAGATAGAAAAGTGTTTTGTTTAAAGATGAAATAAGATCCAAATAGATAGTTGTTTTAATCTTTAATATCCTAATTTACCCCCCATATTATATTATTTGAATTATTTGTGATAACAATTGGTATCACAGAGAAAGGTTGAAAGTCAGTGGTTCTCTCTTAGTAGAATAAATGGAAGATATTAATCACAAAGGAATTTTTATCTTTGATGGGAACAATATTCAACTATTTAAGAATCAGATGAAACAATTCTTTAGATAATTAGGTATTAATGTATTTATAGAAACAATTAATGGTATTTCTACCAGTATGAACAGTGAAGTTTTATCATAAGTATAACATAGATAATTGGATATTGATGCTAAATTAATCAATGCCTTATGGGGGGATTTATCCAATACAATCTACACAAAGGTGATGTCATGTAAGTCATCAAATTATATGTGATAAAATATTCTAAATATATTTAAAGAAAATTCAAAATTATGTGAATCTAAGCTTCAAGTTCTGTGGAACAAATATGAGGACATGAGAATGCACCCCAATGTGATTGTAGATGCATTATTTGATCGATTGAATGTTATTATGAAAGGAATACTCGATCTTTTAGAAATTATCATTGATTTCAATATCATTAATCCCATCCTAAGAAGACTCCCACCTTGGTTCAATCCAAAAGTCTATGTATTGGAGGATAAATATCTGAAGGAATTGACATTGGATAGCCTATACAGTACTTTTATCTCATACGAGATGAGAAATGATGATATGATGCTATGGAAAAAGGAAAGTATAAAGTGGTGTCATTCAAGGACACAAAGAATATCACTATTGAATATATTCATGAAGAATATAATTTGGATGAATTCATGTCATTACTTTCCTCAAATATGCAAATAGGAAAAGGAAAGTTCAAAGGAAAACTTCTACTGACAAGCTTTCGATGTGGAAAATTTATATAGCTTGCAGCAAAGTTTCCTAAGAAGAGTCAAGATGAATATGGGGATGATGATGAAATTCCCTAGAAGAAGTTTTCATCCAATGTAAAAGGTGGGAGAATTACCAAGATAAATTTATTCAAAAATAAGAATCTTCTTTCAAAATAAGATGATAGTTCAGAAGAATCATAAAAAGAAGAAATAAAGGAAAGAATGGATCATGAAATAGATTTTATGGTGGAATTTTTCATAAATTACCAAATAATGGAATAAATTGAATTGAAGAAGGAGAAGTTAAAGGAAGAGTTGAACTTCATATTGAATTAAATGCTTCACTTGAAGAAATAGATGTTTGGATATCCAAAATAAATAAAGATAACAAGGTGGTGTATGATGTCAAAATCTACATGAAATATAAGGAAGAAGAGAAGTCTGAGATAAAGGTTGAGATAGAAAATCTTAAATTTAATAAGCTATAAAACCCAGAGAAAGTCATTGAGTATAAGCTTAAATTTGAAGAAAAAATCAGGATTATCGATAGTCAGACCAATATAGTAAAAGATCAAGTCAAACGCATTGAAGAGATTAAGGAAGAGGTTGTTTGCCTATTAATAAAGGTAAAATATTAGGTGAAACTCTTGAATATAGTAAATTAGGTCAAAAATACAATATAAAAATGAAAAGTAAAATTCCAAGTTCCAGAAAAATCGAAAAAGGAATGTCAGGAGAAGAAAATTATAAATCAGAAAAATATAGCTGGTATGAGGCTTGATCACAAATAGAAAGCTATGATGGTTGAAGTAATTCCAAAATATCCTACTCTGAGGTTAAATATTGATTTTTTTATGAATAAAAACTAGAAGATTCAGAGAACCTAAGAGACAACCATCTGTGAAATAGTGAAACATAATAATGCACCTCGCATTAGGTTTTATTGTTGTGGAAATATGGGACACTCACCAAATGTATGTTCCAAATCTAAAAGGTACCTAAGGGAACAATAGAAGCAATGAAAATATTCTAGGAATTTATTCAATGGTCATTATTTCTATTATAGAGGATTTAGAAACATGAATAGATATTATAGATTAACTATATCGAGGAATGCACCAAAATAGACTCAAAGTGGTCATAATCAATAGCTCAAGGAATCATCAAATGAGATGAAAACCCAAAATAGATATTACAACATTGTAATATGAAAGTGTTCTATCATACTCTCAGGATGATCAAGAATATTAAATGAAGAAATGGATAAAAAAAATATGTGCAAATAGTGGTTGTAGAGATTGCATTCAAATCATCAGATCACATTGGAATATGGGTAATTGATAGTGGATTAACCTCTCATATGATAGAAAATAAGGATATTATGATAGGAATCGAGTATGATATGGAAGTAATTGTAAGATCTGGTAATGATGAAGGAATGAATATTATTTGCTCAAGAAAATCCTTTTTTGGGGGAAAATACATGAGACATGAATATGTCTTGATTTTTGAATGTCTCAGTCACAACTTGCTAAGTGTTAGTTAGTTGTGTGACTCAAGACATGCCATAGGATTTTCCAAGAAATTATGTATCATCAAGGAAAAATTATGTGTAATTTTTTTTGTAGGGTAAGTACATGAAGGGGAATCTCTACCTTGTAAGTGGATAAGAAGATATGTACCTTTTGTCCAAGGAAGAAGAAAATAGGTTATGGAATCAATGTCATAGTCATCTAAGCCAAATATCCTTGGAATATCTAGTGAAATGTGGTGTTTCTTGATATCTCCCTAAGTTATCATGTGATCACACTCTCAAGTGAGATGTTTTCCAATAAGGAAATATCATTTGAAATACGTATAAGGAAAAAGAGAAAAAATCAAAAAAGTGATTTAATTGGTGCATATTGATGTGTGAAGACCTATTTCACCAAGATATATTAATGGGTAGAGATATTATGTTCTCTCCATTGATGATTTTAGCAAAACGGAATGGGTTTCAATCTCCACCCATATGTTTGAGGTGTTTATTTGAAAAACATGTTATCAAAGGGAAGTTGAAAAGACTCTAGGTCAAAAAATCTGGAAGTTCTGAACTAATAATAGAAGAGAGTTCACAAACTTCCAAGTGGAGGATTATCTTGAGAAACATGGGATAAGGCATCATGTTTCAGTAGTAATAACTCCATATAAAAATGGAGTAGTTGAGAGAAGAAATCTGAGTATCAACAACATGGAAATAATGATGCTCATTGAGAAAGAAATTTTAAAGATGTTTTTTAAAGAAGCATTGATGAAATTAGGCTACAAACAAAATAGAGACATATTATTTCTAAAGGAAAAATGAATCCATACAAAATGTGGTATAGAACAATCCAATATTTAAGTACTTTTGAGTCTTCATGAGTAAGTGTTTCATTTCTGATAAAAAGAAAAATAGGAAGTTTGAATCCCATGAAGTTGAAGGGATATTTCTTGGCTACTCAAGAAAAATAAAATAATATAAATTTTTCAATAAGTGGATGTGAAAACTTGTATAAAGTAGTGATATTATTGTGATAGGAAATTATCAAAATCTTCATCAAATACACGAACAGTCTCAAGAGGATAGTGATGAAGAGATCAACAACTTAGGAGGAGTTCTAGTACCTAAGGAAAATTTAGAAGAAGATTAAAATGATGAAAAGGATGGATGAAAACCTGTATCTACATAGAAAATGAAGAGATGGGATGAAATTGATAGGAAAAACATAATTAGTGATCAGACAGTGCTAGTGAAGACAAATAAGATGAATACTCTATAGAAAGTATCTTTCATATCACAGGTGAGCCAAATGTTTTTTGAATAATCTTATAGAGATGAGATTTGGGTTCAAGAAATTAATTAATAATTTGATCAAATAGAAAAGAACCAGACATGGGATATTGTTTTGAGATCAATAGATAATAATTTCATCAGGTCCAAGTGGGTCTTTCACAAAAAGATGAATGAAGATGACACGATGATTTAAAACAAATCACGACTAGTGTGAAAAGGGTAATCCCAGATATAGGGAATTGATGTTGATGAAAAAATTTCACCTATTGAGAGTCTAGAGTAAATTATATTACTCTTGGCCATGAAAGTGAAAATAAAGTTTAAAGTTTTCTATATGGATGTCAAGTAAAAATTTCTAAATGGGGTTCTATAAAAATAAGTGTATATAGATAATCCAGTTTTTTTATCATTCATTAAGATGAGAACAAAGTTTTTTTAGTTTAGGAAGGCACTATATGGGTCAAAGAAAGCACTGAGAGCATGGTATTCAAGACTTGATCAGTTTTTGAAAAAGATCAATTTTTGAGTGTGGCAGAGTTTATTACAATCTCTATGTAAATACTGGTAGTAATAAAAGGATGATGGTGTTGGTGTATTTCAATGACATAATATTTGGTGTATCAGATGAATCATAGTGAAAACAGTTCACATAATTCATGAAAAGTGAGTTTGAAAAGTCCATTATTGGTGAACTGAAATTTTTTCCTTGTTTTACAGGTGATTCAAGGAAGGAATGACACATTCATTTCTCAATCCAAATATTACAAGGATGTTATGATAGTAATTGGGATGGATAATTCCAAGGATATTATGACTCTGGTGGCTACCGAGATGATCTTTTCATGAGATAATGAAGAAAAAGTGGTTAATGTCATAGAATATAGGTAGACTATTGGTAATTTATTCTACTTAACAATGAAACAACCTGATATTTTTTTCACATGACAAGAAGAATCGTATCAAAGAAATCTCTAAAAGAACCACTTACATTCAGTAAAAATAATACTTCAGTATATCAAGGGCACACTAGATTTTATTTTTTGGTACAATGAACAATATCAGCAAGAGTTATTGGGCTATACAAATGTAGATTGGGCTGGTTTAACAAATGATAGAAAATCAATGTCAGGTGGTGAATCCTATCTTGGAATTCTATGTATTTCTTGTCTAAGAAATAAAGAAAATTCCATTTTGTTAAGCACCGTAAAATATGAATATATTGCAGCTACTCAATATTGTACATAATTATTGTGGATGAAGTAGCAGCTTGATAATATGGGAATTGAAGTGAAGTCTCAAATAAGAATCCATTTCTATAATTCAAGTGCTATAAAACTCAAAATAATAATAATCCATCACTCATGAGAGAAACACATTGAAGTAAAGTATCATTTAATGAATAATAAGGTGGAACATTGGCTTTTAAAGTTGGAGTATATTCTTACATAACTACAAGTTGCAGATATTATAATGAAGGAATTACCCAAAGAAGAGTTTTAATGTCATCGATTAGCTATTAGATTTCATTTGACTCCTCACGCTTGAATAAGTGTGGATATGGGACCCCCTCTCCCCAAAGTATGGTGTGTTTTTCGCTTATGTGGTGATATGTGTTCTTTACAATGTTACAACCACAAAAAGTGACCTTTTGGTTTATTAACAAAGGGGGAGGATTTGATAGGTGGAGCAATGAAGTAGGAGAATTTTTAAATCTTATGATTCTAAAAATTATCATTAAAAGTTTATAAATCCCTATAGATGGGGTTCTTGATGAAAGGAGTTGACTATTTTGGGAATGAAGTGATTTATTTATGAAATTTTCATGATACTCTTATTTCTCATGCTGAGCATGAGTAATGTGGGATTAGAGCATGTGTTGAGATTTTTTTATCACTATCTATAATTGCAAGAAGTGAATTTTGGTAGAATATGGAAGAGTAAAATGTGTTGTTAACTCATTGGAAACAGAAGCTTTAAAGAGACATCAAAGGGTAAAGAGTTGTCAAAAAAAATCAAAGGGGGGGGGGGTATTGTTGGGAAAAAATCCCTTAAAGTAACTTTTTAGTGTTTTAGGATGTTTGTGTTTGTTGAAAAATATGGTTGACAACATTATAACAAGGTTATTACCGAAGAAATGTGTTTTTAAAGGTGACACAGTTTCCCAGTGTTAGCCATATTTTCAGGCCTCAAAATCAGGATTTTTTTATGGAAAAGAAAAGACTCCCACATAGAAAATGGGTGGACCGTATAACAAGTATGTGGAACTGAAAAGAAAAACCAGAAAAGGAAATATTTCCTCATAGTAACTATACTATGAAAACCACAAAATATATTTTTGTTTGCAATTAAAGGTGGTGTTTTAGAGTTCATTGAAAAGGGTTTATGTGCTATGTTAGTCACATTGAAAGTTTAGTTCTTGGGAGATTATCATTTGTGGTCAAAGGAGGTGAGTTAAAGATTGCCACAAATGAATTTTAATTTGTATGCATAAGTGGTTAATTAAAGGCTACCATAAAAGAAAAATACGCTATGTGAACCACGTAACGAGAGTAGTACATTGTGATGGACGATACAATTTTTTTTCTAATTTTGATTAGTGAGTTTTGAGGATTTATTTTCCTATACAAATGAATCATAATCAAATAATTATAAAGATAAAATTTTATTGATAGGATTATATCTGGAAGAATTTAGATAATTCTGAAAGTTGTTCATAAAGGAGGCATTCCACGAAGGAGGTGGTTCGTGAAGAAGGTAGTCTGTAAAGGATCATTTTGTGAAGGATAGGTTGTTTATGGTGCAATAATGCTTGAAAAGAATATTTTTTTCATGATTAATCATCCATCTATGATGGAAAGTATTCTATGAATCACTCTCACTACACAGTGAAAGGAAGTTCATAAAGGAGAAGAAACGATTTTCAAAAGGAATCTATGTAAATAAAATGCTATGTAGTGAAGTGTTTTTCATCTACCAGGTAAAAAATGAGGCTCATGTAACACTCATATATGCGTGAAAAAATTATGAGGTGATTCAAAACAATAGAAAATTCCTCTAAAGAAGCAGTAAGCACACTTTAGTGGAGAGAGTAGTGAGATTTCAAATTATAATTAGTGGTAAACTAGGAGGGATAGTGAGTCTGCTCCAAAATTTTTAATTGTAGTGAGATTTAGTGTATTTGGTATATCAAGACATTGCATTTGTATTTTCCTTGGATGTATCCCAGTGAGGGTGAACCAAGTAAATTTTTTATGACCTATGCATATTTTAATTCTCATTTATTCTATGATACGGGAAAGAGGGAGAAGCATGTTTTGTTTAATGACGAAACACGATCCAAATAGATAATTGTTTTAATATATCATACCATGATTCACCTTCTATCAGGGTATTTAACCTACTTGGTATAATGTCAAATATATTTAATATTTTTAATATCATCGCGCACCATGGATTTTAGGGCCCAGGATTATGCATTAACTCAACACCTAGCTTAAAAAACATTCCTTAAAGTATTTCAAAGTCTTACATGAATAAATAGAGTTATTAAATTCTCCCCACCATCAAGGATGTCCATCCAGAAAAGTGAAATCCTACTCACAAGTGAGGATACCAAGATATCAATTAGCTTTCCCACTCCCATTATATCTCCTAAAGGTTCCCATGCTGTTAAAAAACCCAAACCCAAGGGAAACACTTTTCCACGAAGGGTATTCTTCTGTTGGTTATCAAATTCCACTGGGATCCTTGAATTCCTAAAAAAGGTAATTATACCCTCAATGTACATCTCACCTTAGTTGACATCATGAAATTATCTATTCACATATCACCTCAGTTACAACACATGGAATGCATCATATTCTCAGTATAACTACAGTCATAGGGTGAAGTAGTATGCCACATTTCCAACCCAACATAGTAACATGAAAAATGGACTATGAACCTTGAAGATAGCCAGTTTCCTCGACCAAATCTCCATAATCCTCGATGAGGTGATATCTCTAAAAAAATATGTCCTCATAAAACTCTAAAGGTCACCATTATTGGTCCAAAAATGACTCATGATGCTTTTGGTAAGTCCTCATCCACCCATAACTGAATTGCCCCTTTCACAACCATCACTCACACAAACTCTAGGCCCCAAATACTGTCACTCAATAGCTTCAACTAGTACAACGGTGACCTATAGGGTCTCAGGTATATGGCCTCAAATGGGGCTATACCACTGGTGAAGTAGTAACTATTATAATATGAAAACTTTATCAATGGTAGATGATCCTCCCAGCTATGATCCGTAACTAACATGTAAAACTAAAGCATGTTCACTAGAACCCAAATGGTCCACTTTAACTAGATATCTATCTAGGGTAGAAACACTATGATAAATTAACATCAAGTCCCAAAGGCCTCCCAAATCCTCTCTATAATCATGATGTCAAGTGAGAATTACATTCTGAAATAATCATCGAGGGAAATCCATGAATCCATACTACCACATACATGTATAGGCATAAAAAATTCTCCACTATGATCTTCTCTACGATGGTTAAGAATTTAGACAACTTAGTGAGTTGGTATATGATTACTTAGATAGTGTTGTGACTTCTAGCTGATCATGGAAGCCCTATCATGAGAACTAAAAAGTTACCATCCCATTTACACTTCCATATGGGCTCCTCGGCCTCCACCTATAGGTAGGTGAGACATCAAGAGTTAAACTCAACAACATGATATAATTTACTTTCCACCCAACCTGATGCCAAAGGATACTAGTATATACTCACCTCTCCTAGGTGTACTTCTAAGGGAAAGCATGAAAAATCCTGAGCACCTCCTCCTGCTGTATGAATGGTGTCACTATTCATCCTCGAACAGGGATGACATGGCTCCCACCTTAAAAAATCCATCAAGAATAATTTTAGTGGATATCTAGTCACAAAATATCTCATAATTAATATGTAGAGACTTGGGTTTTTGGCCCTATCAGACTTTGGAATATTTTTATGAATAATTCCAAAGCTAGGCGCGAAGACGGTGTGCGATTCTGAGGCCCGGTGTGCCCGGAATTAATTTTATAAAAATATTAAGTATTTTTATACTATGCACATGGTGAGGGTGTGATATCTCCTAAATGATAGCTCAGAATGGGAATATGAGGGCACAGTTGCGTCCGGAACGTGCCGTTTACCCTAGGTGAGGTGTAAACTTTGCGGGCGCGGGCCTGCAGTGAAAAACGCCACCAGGGGCATTTTCGTAATTAAATGGAGAAGTTAGTGTGCGAGCGTCGGCTCGAATAAATTCTGAATGGAGTCTCGGATTGAAAATCTGAGTTCATCGTTGCGTTCAGAACGACACGTTTACCCTAGGGGTGACCATACCTTTGTTCGCATCGGGCGTCGGGTCTGAGGCGGGTTTGGCGCCGGCGGGCGGCTGATATAAATATCAGCACCCCCCTCCTTTCCATTCCTCTCAGCGTTCTTCGCCGCCGATCCTCCGAATCGAGCAAACAAAGCGCCCACGAGCTCGGATTTCGACGACAGACGTTCCAGGAGTGTGCGGCGGAAGCTCTGGAGTGCGGATCAAAGGCAGAACGTCGGCGTTTCGCCCGCGAGGTAGGCGGATTTGAGTTTTAACCCTCCGACCCCATTTTTGCTGCATGTTACTGCAAATTAAATTTGTAGCAGTGTAGATCAGGTCTCGAGGGTCGCGCAGATGCCTCCGGATCGCAAAACGGACCACCAGGGAGCTCCCGGCGGTCCGCGGAAGATCCGCCGATGCGGCACCGGCGCGGCGGCACCGGCACCGGCAGATGGCGGCCGACCACGGCGAGCCGCCCCGGTGAGGCGGCGGCGCGGCGGTGGCCGGACCGGCCAGGTGGGGCCGGTCCGGTCCAATTTTGACCGGGGGTTCTAAAAACCCTTGTTTTGTGTAATCCAAAGGTCCGATTCGCGCGCCGTCTACGGCGACGCGACCCTGGGATTGAGACGGACCTATTGGGATAGGTTCAGGTTTTTTTCGGGTTGGGTCCATGACTCGTGGTCACGAAACGTCGAATAATAATAATATTTTAATTATTATTCGACTTTGACCGGCCGTAACTTTTGCCTGGAGTGTCCGTTTGACGTGCCGTTAGTGGCGTTGTGACCCTGATGGTACGATGGAATTCTGGAGATAGTTTCTGGGTGTTGGGACAGAGAACGGGGTGTGGGCCCCACGAGGTCGGGTTTTGGCGTTTGCGAAGAAACGCAGCTTTTGCACCTGGAGTCCGATTTTGACGGATGATTAGTCGATCCTGTGTGTTTTTCTGAGAGGATCGAAATGGTGCGATCCGTTCAATGAGATTCAGAATTGAGGCGTGGGCCCCACCCGAGCTGGCCTTTGGTGAATAGTGCCTTTTTCACCGAGTGTCCGTTTTGGACGAATGAGTAGTCGATTCCTCTTGTTTTTTCGAGGGGATCGCCATGGTATGATCCGCTCGATGGGTTCTGGGATCGTTGTGTTGGCCCCACATAGGCTAGCTACGGTGAATAGTTACTTTTCACCGGTAGTCCTTTTCAGGCAAGTAAGCAGCCTATCCTGCATGTTTTTCCACATAGATCGCGATGGTGGCCTCGGTATTGGCCTTGGATGTGCGCAGTGTGACGTTGTTGCGAGTTGCTCGGGTTAACGACGTTTTGGACCAGCAGTGGTTGAGGGTACTCCCTTGGTTCATTTCCACGAGGGTTTGTGTGGCATCAAAACCTTTGTATAGGTTTATGATCCTCTCGATGGTATGTTTAAACTGTTAGAGTTGTGGCATCCCTCTGGTGGGCCCAGAGCGGGATCCTCTAGCATCTTTTCCCTAGATCGGGTTCTTGGTATCGCTGTGACCGCTTATTCACGTGCAGCGATCCCCTATCTAGCAGGTTAACCGCGTAGGGTTTGTGGCATCATCGGGAATATGATCCCCTACGTAGTGGGCCGTGCTCAGTAGGGTTGTGGCATCGTCGGGTATACGATCCCCTACTCAGCGTGAGGTGTATAGTAGGGTTGCAGTATCGTTGGTTATGTGATCCCCTACTCAGCATGTGGTTTCAGTAGGGTTGTTACATCGTTGGTTTGATCCCCTACATCGCGAGTTATAACAGATAGGGTTCCGGTATCGTTGTGACCACCTTTATATGGGCGATAATCCTCTATCTGTGTGACGTGCTTCTGTCGAGTGCCAGATCGGGTTGTGGTATCCCCCAGCGGATCCTGGGTGTGATCCCCTATCTGTGAGAACTACGTATGCCAGATCGGGTTGCGGTATCCCCCAGCGGACCCTGGGAGTGATCCCCTATCTGTGAGCTTCATGTACCGGAGTGGGTTCTGGTATCCCCTAGCGGACCCTAGGAGCGATCCCCTATCCGAGGAGTTTGGTGGTTCTTTTGTTTTAGCGAGGTTTCCTCAGTGATGCTATCCGACGAGCGTGATCTCTTGGGTGAGTGTTTGAGAGGTTTGTGAGAAACCCGATGGAGTGTATCTCTCAGATGAGTGTCATCTGGGATGACAGTGATCGTATGGTATACTCTCCTGGTTGTGGACAGTTGCTGGTGACGAGGTCGGTACCTCTTGTGTCTTTGCGGCGTGAGATGAGTATATCTAGATTTTTCAAGGTGTATGTATGGGCATACACCTGAGTTGAGCTGACTAGTTGTGTTTAGCCGAGGATGGTCACGAGATGGAGTTTCTCTCTCGTCTGGGTTCCCTCTGGCTGGGATGAGCGGACTGTTGCCTTTCAGTTTCTCCCTTTGGTTTTGTGTTTTTAGGGTGCCTACTGAGTATGTTTATACTCACCCCTGCACGGGCTTTTCCCGCACATGTTTATGTCTTGTGTAGACCACAGGCCTTTCGACGGAGTCCCAGGAGGACCTGGAGTAGACGGAGCTTAGTGAGCGTGTTGACTGGGGTTTTTACCGGAGCTGTGCCGAGGGATCTTTATAGTGGGTGTTTGTGGTAGCGTTCCCCTTCTTCAGAGAAGGTTGGATGCGCTTTGTAGTTTTCTTTTGGTGGGCCCTATTTTTCCCTTTAGTACTTTTTCTATTGCACTCCGGTTTGGGATAGATTGTATGCATGAATTTACTTTTCAGTTTCTATATCTCTGCACTATTGCATGGAGGTGTTGTGGGTGCGTGTGTACAGGTACCTTAGGCTAATGCCTCCCATGTGTGTGATAGCCTACTCGGCGCTCGTCGCTAGCCCCTGGCCTATTGGAGGTGGGCTTGGAGAGTCGTGGCTTGAGCCCCGTTAGGTCGGGTTGTGACAGAGTGGTATCAAAGGAGGTTCCACCTTTGGGATCTCAGAGCGTAGCTGGTCTAGCTGTGAGTTTGGTTTGGGTTGCATAGCGGCAGTGTTAGGATGTTTCAAGTTCGGCTTTCAGGCTAGAGACTCCAGTGTTGGTGCGGCCACTGACGTATCCATACACCAGGACTCTGATAACCTACCTTTCGTCTCGGGACATTCGTACACTGGTCGTAGGGACATAATGGTACATGCATCATATAGGACTGGGTTTTTGGGTTATTCCTTGTCCTTCTCGAGTCAGCTCTCTAGATATACTCTTTGACTGTGGTGCGTCTTGAATGTATTTCAGGATGCCTCCATGATGACAGCTAGCGAGGGTTCTGCAGAGGGATTGTGGTGATGATCTTCCCCATGCAGAGGCTGTGGACCAGGGCGCGGGTTCTGAGGTTGCACCTCCAGGTGGTCTGCCAGTTGAGCCACCACCTGTTGAGCAGCTGGTTGTGCCGGCAGTGCAGGACGAGGTTACATGCAGGCTGAGTGAATTGCATGAGTTCCAGAGGCAGCGACCTTTGAGGTTTCAGGGTGATCCAGACTCCCAGACAGCTGATGAATGGCTTGAGGCAATCACCATAGTTTTCCGCCTAGTGAAGACACCTCCAAATCAGATGGTGGTCCTAGCGGCGAGCCTTTTGCATGGTTCCGCCGGGCGATGGTGGAGTTTGGTGACGTAGTCCCATGATGAGGAGATGCTCATGTGGGCAGAGTTTGAGCGGCTCTTCAGGGAGGAGTTCTATCTAGTGACGCTGAGGTCAGTGCGGATTCAGGAGCTTCTACAGCTTCGGCAGGAGGGCCTGACCGTGTCGGAGTACTCGGCGAGGTTTACAGACCTGTCGCGCTACTCCCTGGATATGATTCAAGACCCATTCTCCAGGGCTCGGACCTTCGAGCAGGGCTTACGCAGGGACATCCGGGCAGGTGTGGTTTCTTTGTGTCTTCCCACCTATGCTGGAGTGCTGGAGCGAGCTTTGGTGGTGGAGAGCTTTCTGGATGAGTAGTTTCCCCCTTTTAGTGCTGGGAACGTGAGAGCTGAGACGTCGGTATCTGGTAGCTGGCGATAGACTCAGGGGTTTGGAGGTGGCCGACGTTTCAGGAGGTGACCCCAGGATGGAGGATCTGAGGCTCAGGGCTCATAGGCCAATTTTGGTCAGCCGCAGGAGAGGCGGTGTTATGCTTGCGATGGTTGGGGACATCTTGATAGAGATTGTCCGACCCTATGTGCTGCTTAGAGGGAGCCGGTTGATGGACCGCCTTGGTAGAGGAAACATCTCGAGCAAGGAGGTCCGCAGGGCGGTGGACATGGTGGCGGAGTGGGTGCAGTAGGCGGAGGTGGTAGGCGGTACCAGATGCCACCACCCCCACCCCCAGGTGGTCCACGCCAAGCTCAGGGAGCTGGTGGCCGAGGGCGAGGACAGCTGCATGCCCTAGAAGCTGTTGACCCAGAGGCTCTGTGGATGGATAGAGATACACCTTGTGTCCTTTCTACTTTCTACAGTAGTTTGATAGACACAATTTAACGGTACCTTTACTTTCAGTTACTTGCTCGAGTTTTGTTCAGGGCATTGGTAAGACCCTGTGTGGGTGTTGTTCAGCGTGCTTCGAATGCATGAGGAAGAGGGCTCCTTCCCCCACCGAGACGTGTTTTTGGGACATGATTAAAACCGTGCGGGCGAGTCAGTGATGCCCAAAGAGGATAGTATCGAGGTATGGTGGATGAGTCCCTCAGACTTATGCGTTCGGGCAGGGGTGTTTGTTGGTGAACTCGCTGGTGTGTGAGACCCAGTTGAGAGTCCAGTCGCTTCCCTTGAGCTTAGGGATTTTCAGGGATGAAAATTTCTAAGGGGAGGAGGATGTAGCGACTTGGGTTTTTGGACCTATCAGAATTTGGAATATTTCTATGAATAATTCCAGAGTTAGGTGCGAAGATGGCATGCGATTCCGAGGCCCGTTGTGCCCGGAATTAATTATATAAAAATATTAAGTATTTTTATACTATTCACCTAGTGAGGGTGTGATATCTCCTAAACGATAGCTCATAATGGGAATCTGAGGGTACGGTTGCGTCCAGAACGTGTCGTTTACCCTAGGTGAGGTGTAAACTTTGCGGGCGCGGGCCTGCGGTGGAAAACGCCACCAGGGGCATTTTCGTAATTAAATGGCAAAGTTAGTGTGCGAGCGTCGGCTCGAATAACTTCTGAATGGAGTCTCGGATTGAAAATATGAGTCCGCTATTGCGTTCAAAATGGCGCTTTTACCCTAGGGGTGACCTTACCTTTGTTTACATCGAGCGTTGGGTCCGAGGCGTGTTTGGCGCCGGTGGGCGGCTGATATAAATATCAGCACCCCCCTTCTTTTCATTCCTCTCGGAGTTCTTCACTGTTCTTCTCCACCGATCCACCGAATCGAGCAAACGAAGCACCCACGAGTTTGGATTTCGACGGCGGACGTTCCAGGAGCGTGCAACGGAAGTTATGGAGAGCGGATCTAAGGCAGAACATCGGCGTTTCGCCCGCAAGGTAGGCGGATTTGAGTTTTAACCCCCAATCCCGTTTTTGCTGCGTTTTACTACAAACTGAAGCCGTAGCAGTGTATATCGGGTCTCGAGGGTCACACAGAAGATTCCGAATCGCAAAACGGACCACCGGGGAGCTCCCGGCGGTCCGCTGAAGATCCGCCGGTGCGGCACCGGCGGATGGAGACCGGCCACGGTGGGCCGGCTCGGTGAGGCAGCGGTGTGGCGGAACCATGGTGGCGCGGGCCAGCGGCGGCGGAGGCCGGACCGGCCAGGTGGGTCCGGTCCGGTCCAATTTTGACCGGGGGTTCTAAAAACCCCCGTTTTGTGTAATCCAAAGGTCCGATTCGCGCGCCTTCTGCGGCAACGCGACCCTGGAATTGAGACGGACCTATTTGTAATAGGTTTGGGTTTTTTTCGGGTTGGTTCCATGACTCGGGGTCACGGAACGTCGAATAATAATAATATTTTAATTATTATTCAACTTTGACCGGCCGTAACTTTTTCCGGGAGTGTCTGTTTGACGTGCCGTCAGTGGCGTTGTGACCCTGATGGTACGATGGACTTTTGGATATGGTTTTTGCGTGTTGGGATTGAGAACGGGGTGCGGGCCCCACGAGGTCGGGTTTTGGTGTTTGCGGAGAAACGCAGATTTCGTACCAGGAGTCCGATTTGGACGAATGATTAGTCAATCCTGTGTGTTTTTCCAAGAGGATCGCAATGGTGCGATCCGTTCGATGAGATTCGGAAT
The DNA here is from genome assembly GCA_963277665.1 of Viscum album. Taxonomy (NCBI): domain Eukaryota; kingdom Viridiplantae; phylum Streptophyta; class Magnoliopsida; order Santalales; family Viscaceae; genus Viscum; species Viscum album. Next base: position 372,514,894 of record OY728146.1, read on the forward strand.
TGAGGCGTGGGCCCCACCCGGGCTGGCCTTTGGTGAATAGTGCATTTTTCACTGAGTGTTCATTTTGGACGAACGAGTAGTCGATTCTGCTTGTTTTTCCGAGGGGATCGCCGTGGTATGATCCGCTCAATGGGTTCTAGGATCGTTGTGTGGGCACCGCACATGCTAGCTACGGTGAATAGTTCTTTTTCCCTGGTAGTCCGTTTTGGGCAAGTAAGCAGCCTATCCTGCGTGTTTTTACATGTAGATCACGATGGTGGCCTCAGTATTGGCCTTGGATGTGTGCAGTGTGGCGTTGTTGTGAGTCGCTCAGGTTAGCGACGTTTTTGACCAGTAGTGGTTGAGGGTACTCCCTTAGTTCGCTTCCACGAGGGTTTGTGTGGCATCACAACCTTCGTATAGGTTTGTGATCCTCTCGATGGGATTTTTAAACTGTTAGAGTTGTGGCATCCCTCCGGTGGGCCCGGAGCGGGATCCTCTAGCATCTTTTCCCTAGATCGGGTTCTTGGTATCACTGTGACCACTTATTCATGGGAGGCGATCCCCTATCTAGCAGGTTAACCCCGTAGGGTTTGTGGAATCATCAGGAATATGATCCCCTACGTAGTGGGCCGTGATCAGTAGGTTTGTGGAATCGTCGGGTATACGATCCCCTACTCAGCATGAGGCGTATATTAGGGTTACAGTATCATTGGTTATGCAATCCCCTACTCAGCGCGTGGTTTCGGTAGGGTTGCGGCATCTTCGGTTCGATCCCCTACATCGCGAGTTATACCAGATAGGGTTCTGGTATCGTCGTGACCACCTTTATATGGGTAATGATCCTCTATCTGTGTGACATGCTTCTGTCGAGCGCCAGATCGGGTTGTGGTATCCCCCAGCAGATCCTAGGTGTGATCCCCTATCTGTGAGAACTACGTATGCCAGATCAGGTCGTGGTATCCCCCAACGGACCCTGGGAGTGATCCCCTATCTGTGAGCTTCATGTACCGGAGTGGGTTATGGTATCCCCTAGCGGACCCTAAGTGCGATACCCTATCCGAGGAGTTTGGTGGTTCTGTTGTTTCAGCGAGGTTTCCTCAGTGATGCTATCCGACGAGCGTGATCTCTCGGGTGAGCGTCTGAGAGGTTTGTGTGAAACCCGATGGAGTGTATCTCTCGGTTGAGTTTCATCTGGGATGAAATTGATCGTGTGGTGTACTCTCCTGGTTGTGGACATTTGCTGGTGACAAGGTCTGTACCTCTTGTGGCTTTGTGGCATGAGCTGAGTATATCTGGATTGTTCAAGGTTTATGTATGGGCATACACCTAATATGAGATGACTAGTTGTGTTTAGACGAGGATGGTCACGAGATGTAGTTTCTCTCTTGTCTGGGTTCCCTCTGGCTGGGATGAGCAGACTGTTTCCTTTCAGTTGCTCCCTTTGGTTTTGGGTTTTTGGGGTGCCTACTGAGTATGTTTATACTCACCCCTGCACGGGCTTTACCCACACATGTTTGTGTCTTGTGCAGACCACATGCCTTTTGATGGAGTCCCAGGAGGACCCGGAGCAGGCGGATCTTAGTGAGCGTGTTGACCGGGGTGTTTACCAGAGCTGTGCCGAGGGAGCTTTACGGCAGGTGTTTGTGGAAGCGTTCCCCTTCTTCAGAGCAGGTTGGACACGCTTTGTAGTTTTCTTTTGGTGGGCCCTATTTTTCCCTTTTGTACTTTTGCTATTGCACTCTGGTTTGGGATAGATTGTATGCATGCATTTACTTTTCAGTTTCTATATCTCTGCACTGTTTCATGGAGGTGTTGTGGGTGCGTGTGTACAGGTACCTTAGGCTAATGCCTCCCATGTGTGTGATAGCCTACTCGGCGCTGGTCGCCATCCCTTGGCCTATTGGAGGCGGGCTTGGGGAGTCGTGGATCGAGCCCCGTTGGGTCGGGTCGTGACACAATATCCCCAAGTTGTTCCTCCCTAACATGCTGAAGAAGAAGAGGGGTGAAAACCATTGATTGGAGGTACATTTCATGATCCACATTCTTAAAGTTCAACTATCAAGAGGTCAAATTCTTCATTACCTCACTCAAAAAAAGTGAAATGGAAACTTTGCTATGAGTATCTGCCACAATGACCACACTTATGTTTGGCTCTCAATATAGTACTTCCTTAACCTTCATTGGGTACAATGTCACTCCTATACATGAGAAGACACATCTTAATAAGTGGACCTCTCGATTTCACAACCAATACTTAGAGAGCTTCCCATAAATATGGAACTCTCATAGCATGCCCATAACCATCCCTGTGTGTCTCATGTGATCCACCTATGACACCCAGTACACTAGGATTTCATAAAAAAATAATTTCAAGAAAAAATATAAGAATGGTTAAATGATTCAGTCTATAAGTCCCAAAAACATAGCTGGGGAATTAAACATGCTGAAGGGTATCACTAAGAACTAAAATCAACTATAGTGGAATTAGAAAGACACATTTGATATAACCTCCTCATGAACCTAGATCTTGTAATAACCCATCATAAGGTCAAAATCTAAGAACCAATTTACCCCTAACCACTAGTGGAATAAGTCATCAATTCTCAGGGGTGGAAAATCCTTCATAGAAGCCAACTAGTTCAAGAAATTTTAATCTACACCTAACCTTAATCTCTCATTTGTCTCCTAGGTGAATAATACTTGACTATCCTGGGGAAAAAATTGGGTTTAACAAATCCACATATATGCAGATTTCTACCATGAAACTTTTAGATCTTTCAACTCTATGGGGTCATTCAATATGCTAACACAAATATCGGGCCATTCATGGGTTCATATCTATAAAAAAATAAGTTTTTTGAGGAAGATGTAAGCATGGAACATCCTTAGGTAAGTTTTTCATGTACTCCTTCAACATATAGGGAACCAAAAGATCATAAAAAACACTTCTCCAAGGGTTGTACAAACCAACTTATAAGAAATATGATGTATCCTCATATCCATGAGACCATCCTTCTCTGTCTAGGATTATTTCTCACCAAAGAAGGAACATTCTATCCCACTACCTTAGAAACACTACAAAACTCACTAATAATAGTAAACCAAGCATAGATGGTAAACAACCAACCCATACTAAGGAAAAAATAATAGGGTCTCACTAGCACTATGTAAATATTCCACGTGAGGCTCTCTCTCATCCCAAATAAAGGTCAAACTATCGGTAGAAGTGTGTGATCACCAAACCTTCTTTGTAAGAACCTCAAAACATAAGGTTCAAGTGAAAAAGGATCCAATGGTATCACTAGGTTTCATATATGGGATAAGTTAAGGGAAATTTGGCTCAAAACTTTTTTCTAAAACTACAAATGAAGTAGAGAAGGCATAAGTTATACCTCGAAACACACCTAGAGCCTTCGGGTCACAAGCCCTAACCATCTAAAGCTAACCTTTCCCTTTCCCACCTATTCTCTATAAGTAGGGACCACTTTGAAACCTTAGAACATTATAAATACCTCAAACACATAAGTCAAAGGAAGCCATCCTCCACACCTCAACACTATCCTCTTTGGGAAGCACTAACTCACATGCATGGTTTAGGATTTCATCATAAGAATTTATCATAGTGGGTGAAAGAATTTTTCTTCATTAAATAATTGAAGCCACATCAAACATCACAAACACAAGTCTTTATCCCTAGAGAAGTATCACTACCAGGACCACCATCAATAGAGGTCATATCTGAGAAGGACATTTGCACCACAAGCTTGTGCATGTCCTCTACCACCCAAGAAGGGGGCATGGCTCACCATCAAGCCTAAGAAACCACTATCTCTGAAACTTTTCAAGTGAAATAAGTACAGGTGTGTCATCCACTGATACTTCTATAATTAACCATGGATCAACCTGATGGGGAGCATCCACCTGAACTACTGGAGGTGGGTTAACATGCTATTGAATGGGTATAGACATCGCTCATAATCCACCCAGAGGAATCGACTCATACACAGGACCAAAAATTGAATCCTTATCACTAAGCATATCATGACCATGAACCCTCTATATAATCTTAGATTTATTTCATCATGGAAGAATCCAAAGATATCTAAGACACACTATAGTAAAAAAAAAAGAAAATCTGGGGAGATGGATTAAGACAGACATAGAACCACAACCCTTTCCTATATGATACATGTACTAATGTTTTCCCTAAAAATAGTGATTATATGTTCCCAATAAACAAGTAGGTTATCAGAGTCCTAGTGAATGGATATGTTAGCCTTCATACCAATACTAGGTTCCTTATCCTGAAATAAAAACTAAAAAAAACTTCAAAACTATTTCCATAATCCCCAAACCAAACCTCACAACTATAAAATATCCAGACTCTGATCTCAAGATAAAACAATTTGATACAAATCTATCACATCCCAATCCACCAGGGGCCACATGGATAGTATAAATATGATAATGAATCCCCAATCCTGCTTCCAATAGGCCAGGGACTGGAGACTAGTGATGAGTAGGCATAACACACACATGGGAGGCCTTATCCTAAAGTACCTATACACATGAATGCATCTATATACACCAGTATAATGTATAAATATGAAAAAAATCACACTATAAATGCATGAATAAAATATATCTCACATTAGAGTATAACAAGAAGTACAAAAAAATAAACGATCCAAATATAAGCCCACTAAAACTGAAAAAATCCCAACTTGCTAACAACATGGGGGAAATTACCTAAAAGAAACTCTTGGATCCATCTAAGGTATATCTAGCACAATTGAGCTCCAAATAAGATCCACCTATGACTCCAATGAAAATAATTTCATCTATCTAAGACACGACATGTGCGGGAAGATCCCATGTAGGGGTGAGTATAAACATACCTATCAGGACACCCAAAAATCACCAAAAATATAGCATCAAGAGATTATTCAACTCATCACCATGAAGGTATTGAATTTGGATATAAAAAATAAAAATACATAACAAAAATAACCCATATAAGCTCAAGATAGATACTAAGTCTCAATTTGAGTTCACGATCTCACTTCCAGCCTAGGATTCTACTAGCGACTAAAAAGGAAGGCTCATATGGGGGAACTCACTCCACAATCCTTATCAACCCTTATGGAAATCATCTGAGAAAACTAATTCATCGAGTCTATAAATGAATAAACACTAAGGAAACTATGAGGGATCATATGAGATGCACACTCGATCATACTACACCTCATCAGAATACAACATATGTCGATACATAGATAGGGGATCACACCCATGACCTATGGGGTATACCTGACCCTAAAAATAATAACCTACTAAGTAGAGGATCATACACCCTTATATGTTGGTCACAATGATTCATAAATCCACACCTAGGGAAGAATAGAATGGTAGAGGATCAAACTCTAAACCTCAAAAAAAGATTTTGTAACTCCACTCAAGACTGATCCCATAGAGGGGATCATATCCTACACTCAAGACGTCATGCCTCACTATACCCTCATTGGGAAATATAAAGAGAACACACCTTAGAGAAATATGTCCATTCTAAAATGGTTTGAGGGAAATAATCCAAGATCACACCAAAGGTGAAATGAGAAGAATAATTGATCCACCTTGTCCTTGACGAAGTACATTACATGTCCCTAGGGGTAAATGACATGTCTCACTAATCCTAGAACTGTCCATGTATCATGCTCACACGATATGCATTTCTAAAAATACACATCATGTAACTAAGGGTACATGACATGTAGAGGTCAGTTTGGCACTTAACATGCCATTTGTAGCCCATAAACTATGGACCATGCCCATTCAATCGGAGCATTCCCATGTACACTAGTATTGTTTGATTACTTCCCAAAGTACACGGGGTGTACTTCAGGTCACATGGCATATAAGGGATGGGATTACAATGGCATGTGATGCCCACCAAAGGCCATGTAACTTCTGAAGTATATGTAATGTTCCCTAAAATACATGGTGTGTGCGACCAAAAAGCATCCTAGGCATGTAATCCATATACACATCGAGTAACCTGGGTTACATGGTATGTGATCCCACTATATAGTGTGTGGAATCACATTGCATCCTAGGCATGTACTCTCTGTACACACTAGGTTATCTTATAAGGTTTATAAAATATGTGATCTGATACACACAGTGTGTAGTTCCACATGGATTCCTAGGCATTTACTCCATTTATATGCTGAGATGTCTAGATAAAGGTCACATGGAATGTGGAACCACCAAATGATGTGTGATATTTAAATACATATGGAAACCCTATCCATCACACAAAGGAGACTACATGAAGTGAGTTCCTGAACTACACATAATGTATATTGGGATTTCTTAAAATCCTATAACCTTCATGTATCATCACCTCGTGCCTCTGATATGTCCATTCTAACCATGTAATATTCTATAGATCAAGGATATAGTGTCTTCTGATCCCAATCCATCATTGGTGTCTATATTCCAAACATGAAATCATTTGGGGAAATGCCTTCCATCACACCGCAAAACCTCCACACCAAATCGTTAACCTTGGGTCTCCATATCCTAACCTTGATCACCTATGGTCATCATTACACATCGTATATTTCGTCAATACTGAACTTGAACCCATTATGATTACCCATTGTGACAAAGAATTATTGTGCAATGATCATTTATAAGGTATTTGCCAAATAGCTGGATAAATAAAAAGAAGAGTATGAATGCACAAAGAACAATGAGAGAAATACACAAAACACAAGTTTAGGAATGAACATAGAAAATTGTTCAGGTTAGCCTCAATCCTTTTTTGTTAGAACAATGAATGAATACAATAATCAATGATCATCAAAATCACTATCTAGGGATAGGAAAAACTCAACTATAAATTAATATTTGACCCATGAATCAATTTTTAGAAGGATTGATTCATGTTTGATATGGAATAAATAAATATAGGATTAAAACAACATAAACAAACAACCTTCCTTGAATTTGGATCGATCACTGATGAAGAACGATTCCACATCACTTTTTATGGTTAGATCCACAAACTCCTTCAATGATTATGATCATGATGTACTCCGACCGTCAATCCACAATCCCATAGCCATCCACCAATGCACTCACCACCAGATCTATGCATCCTCCTATTCTCCAGTGTTATGTGGATAACCCTAGGGAATTCACAATAATAGGGTTTATATAGATGAAATTATGTATGGGAAATAATTAAAAAAACAAATCAATTTTTTTAATTTATTTATCTATAAATTCACCCACAACCACTCTTAAACCAAATTCCCAATGCGCATAAAGATTATGTCGCACCTAGTGTAAAAATGACATTCCAGATTTAATGGAGGTCTTAGAATTACCATTCGAGATACTATTCATAATTAATTATATTATTTAAGAAAAAATGAGTGCGTGCGATATAATATTTTTAATATTTTTAATATCCCCACACCAAGGATCATTGGGCCCTGAAATTCTAAATTGACTCAACACCTAGATTTGAAAATATTACTTAAAAAATTAAAAATTATTACATGGAGAAAACAATGTCTTTACAAACATGTCCCCCAAATTCATCTCCAAATTTTCTATCTTTTATATAAGATATGGTACATGTAAGAAAAACACATATGTAGGTGTGAGTATATACATGCCTAGTAGGATTTCTTGAAAAATATAAAGGAAAGATTATAAGATTGGTGGGATCAAAAACATGAAATGAAAAGGTAAATAAACCTAGATATGATTTAAATGGGAGAAAACAAGGCAAATAAAAGAGAATCTCTATATATATACCAACTATAATAATTGGCCCAATAAGCATCCTAATACCCCGAACTACCCAACTTTGTAACCCAACCCTCCTCTCAGAAACTATAGCGTGGGAATCACACCTCGACAAGGGATAAATATTTATTAAGGGAGTAACCAACCATAGTGGAGGACCTTCACCTCATCAAGCATATCTTTTTAAATGTTGGAGTAACTAATTTTATGGATAGAGGACATGTGACTCATTAGTGGAGGAGTACCCAACCCTAACAGTCATACGAAGGACCAACATCCAATTATAAACACGTCATGAGGGGAGTTCTTAACCTCATGAAGACTCTAATCATTGCACCTGATAATCATCATTTATTTTATGGTTCTAAGGAGAGTAAAAAACAAATATCACCTCACATATCACATCTGATGTTGAATAGAAGTGAACCATTGAAATCTATATAGATAAACACTCGGGATGGACTACTCACATGCCAAATATGAGTCGCAGGAAAGAAAATATAAAAATCCACTAAGGCTAAAAAAGTAAAAAACATAAACTAAAGGGGGACATGGAACATATCCCCCCTAGAGGCAGTGTGAACATGTATTATTTTCCACATGGCGTGTATAGGTCAATTTAAATGAAATGTATGATGGCATACACAACATGTGGGGCCAGCAGGGTACTCAATGTGTATAGTTGAATTTCTGGTCTAGTAGAGATGATATACATAGTGTGTCCTAAGGATAAATTACATGTAGGACCAATATGAATTTAATTATGAGGAGGCCAAGTCATGTAAGTCCAAGGTTACATGATGTGTGCTCCTGAACCACACGATGTGGTGGTCAGATGAAAACTTGGGTGTCTACTCCTAGCACACGCCATGCCATTCAGCTTAGGGGTACACAACGTGTGTAACAAGGGAACATTACATGTGAAACTTAAATCCCTATAAACCCTATTCACCATTTTCTGAGTGATACAGTAACACCCTAAGATTTTGGAATATTTTTTTCCAAATTAATTCTATGTTTGATAGCTTGCTCCGCACGCAACACTGAACTAAAATAAGATACGATACTATAGATGAATATTATTAATAAAATTAAATAATAAATAAACCTATAATAAATAAAAATATTATAATAAATTATAAATTTACTAAAAAATAATATTAAGAACACTTAAGTTTTAAAAGGGCATTTTTCAAGAAAAGAAATATTTCATTATATATTATATTTTAATCTAAAATAGAAATTTATAAATTTTATAATTTTAGTTTTTTAAAATGAATTTATTTTTTGAATTTATTACATAAATATTAGTAAAATATGAATTTATTAAATTTTTCTAAAATAATTGATTTTTAGGTGAATAGTTAAAAATATCGTTTTTACTAAAACTGTAACGTTTATGACTATATCAAAAAGTATGTACAAATTAAAAACTTATAAAATATTTTGAATGATAAAAATATATTTAAGGAGTAAAAATATTCATTTAAAAATATTATTATGAATTTATAAAACCAATGTTTAACCTTTTATCAACTTAAGTAATATTTTCCAATAAAAGAAACTGTTTTTGATATATTCTTTTAATTAAATATTAATTTTGGTAAAATTTGTTTTTTTATTTAATTGAAATTTAAATAAATTTTATTTTTTTTATAATGAAAAAATTATATCATTAAAATCCAATACATGGGTAATTTTACTCTACACATACATTTAAATCATAAAAATACACTTTTTCTAAAAACAAGTTTTTATGCATTACATGTGCTAATGTTAAAATTGATTTTTTTACAAATATAAATTTTATTTAATAAATAGATCTCATATTTAGAATCAATAAGTCCAAATTATGTATTACTGTTCATTTTATTTTTAGTAATTAAAATTAAATTACTTAGGTAAAAATTAGTTATCACGGTAAAACGAAAAATGGTAAAAGTGAGTTTCTAAGACCAAAGGACTTAAAAAAATGTTTAAAAAATTAGTTCAAATGAATTTTTGAGAGATTATATAAATTATAACATCAAAAAATCCATTATTTTCCTTTTTTGGAGATAGTTTACATGTTTATCACGTTCTACCATTATATTAAGTGGTTATAATGACAAAACTGTCATTATCACCACTTACAAAAGGGGCCTCTCACAACCCCTTAAAGGCCAATCCAATAATTAGGTTTCCATATAAAAATAATCTAAATTTTATTAATTATATAATACTATTCCTTTTCCTTGAGCCACTGTTCATATTATATTTTTTTAAGACCACCATTTCCAAGGAGCCTTCTAATGGAATGCCCAAGTCCCAAACATGAGTACTTTTCTTTTTCTGAACTTCATTTCTTTTCTTTCTTAATTTCCAAAATATAATATTATAATTACAATAAAATTAAATCATTATTTTTTATACATAATGTTATTATGATAATTAAATAACTATTTACCACCTTTTCCCTTTTCTATTATGAAAAACAAAACCTTTATTCATGCATTGTATGGACTACCGCCTCCATGATGTGACGAAATCTGTTTTTTTTCACCACTGACTATATTCACTGATTATAAGGGTGTAATTGAATAATAAATGTAAAATATATAATATAATTATTTTTATGAACATAAAAATTATAATTCATCTTATTTCCCTCTCATTCATTGAGAAATGAAAATGTTAACCGTGCATTGTACGGACTGACGCCTCGACAAAGTAACGTATCTTGTGTTTCATATAGTTTCCTTGTAATTTATTAAAATATATAAAAATAATATTCAAAATATTAAAAGTATATAAAAAATATCATTATGATTATTTAATAATGATAATATCCCAAAATAAACCACTTTCATAATCATAATCATCCATTAATTATGGTATGTTTATGTTTGGGTTGGTCTAACCACCTACTTGAATAATGCTATAAAAAAATATCATGGATGAATATTAGAACTTAATTACTATTTTTTTATGATATAAATAATAAAAAAAAATATTTTTGTTTTTAATGGTAAAATTAATATTAAACTCGTTAATTAAGATATCACTATTTGTTTGTTAAAGATTATTGAACAAATATTGTTTCCAATTTTATCTACAAGAATCATAACAATAAATACAATAGAATGAAATTATAAAATTATAAATAATTATAAATAATCATTTCTAGTATCTTTTATGATCATGTAATGATAAATCTTTAGAGAATAATAAATAACAAAACCACTATTATGAAACTAGTTCAAAACAATCGAGATTACTGACCCTCGATGTCAAAAATAAATAATAACTAACTAATATACATATAGAGAATAATTACAAATGATTTTTATAAATGTTAATTTATTTCAATAAGTTTATGAAATATAATATTAAGATATACATGTTTTCTATATAGGATCTTAGAGTACATTTTACTAAGTAGGAAAACAAGGTAAGGGTTTTTTTGTCACAAATTTTCACCGCTTGAGATATATTTCTGATTATAAACCATGTTTTATTCAGAATGGTGCATCAAATATCCATTTAATATTTTTTTTATAATTATCCTATAATTATTAATTTTATTTAATATTTCAATTTAAATCATATCCTTCAAGGGGTTTTGACTCAAAAGTTTTTAAGGTTATAAGATTTTTTTGCATCTCAATTTTACTTCATTGAGATGTGATGTGAATTCACCACTTGTTTCCTTTTTGTGGTGTATATATTGTCCATAGATTTATTTAATCATAATTTTAATTAAATATACTGGATTTAAAAATCCATTTCACATTTTATCTTGGATGATATTTCAATTCAAAAGATACTAAAGTGGTATGGGTTTCGTTGTCTCATTATCAAATCCATGAGACATGTTTGAAATTATGCCCCATGTTTTATTTTATATGGTTTATTAAATTCCCTATTAATTTAATGTATTAAAATATATTCCATTTTTTTAGATTTTAATTTTCATTTCACGATCTTCCTCTCAAGATATTTTTATTTTTACATTACCAATACTATGAGGTTTTTTTCACTAATCTCATTTTCAAATAGAGATTTCTTTTGAAAGATAATACATCTAAGGAAATATTATAATTTTCTCTATAAAAACCCTATAATTTTATTATAATATATTCATTCTTTGGGTTTTACCTGTATTATCCCTATTTCATTTTCCCCCTTGTATCACTTTTACTCATCGTATGGAAATTGACCCTACCTCTTATTTTTGGTTAGGAATTCTTCTATTCTATGAACATATTCATTAAATGATTTTAAAAATGTCATTATCTATCACTCAATAATTTAATAAGTTCAATATCAACCACTTGAACTCCTTTATATTTTTTTAAATTTTTTAACATTTTTCATATGGGTAATTTTTTTCAAAGTGTGAAAGGCATCTATTTTTAACATTTTACATGTGAACACATCTTTCCTCCATTTATGGATTTTTCTATGAAAATTACTATATATATTTTCATTTTTTATAAAATAAATTCTTATTATATTTATTTTATAAAATATTTCTATATAAAAACATGTTTTCAAAAAGTTCAAGAATGTTTCTTATTTCCAAATTGATTTTCCTAATGATCCTAACAAACGTTTTTCATCTAAACAAGTATAATTTAATATATTTTATGATTAATCAAGAATATTATTCTAAATATACCATCCAATTTATTTCTCAAGATGTCTTATGAAATGTTCTTTTCTATCATAAAATGATCTATCACTACCTTTTTATTTCCTAAGAAACCACTATTAATAGGCATTATTTTTCTTAAAATTTATTTTCATTGTGAACACTCTATATTTCCTTTGATTAAAGGGTGTTAAACTAGATTCCATTCATCAATTGATTGTGGAAAATATTAAAAAAACCATGCACCCTTTATCTATATGGTGTAAATACCATATAATTAATTGAATAGTGTATACCTAGAAAGTTATTTAGTATAATTGGATATCTATTTATATTTTATGGGTTTATCATGTTATTGGTGGAATTATTAATGTTTTCTTTATAGGATTTCATTTGAAAGTAATATGAAACCCATTTTCATTATATGGGTTATTTATGTTGTGATTTATTTCTTATGGAACACGAATGTAAGTATGATTATGGATGGGTCCTATATCATCCTCTAATGCATTGGTTTAAGTTTATATCTCATGATATAGTTAGGCATGTACATAATGATTTTGTTCACATAGATGTGGGAATAATGATTTTGCTCAAAATTTTAAGCATGGACATAATGAGTTTGTTCATATAGGCATGGGAATAATGATTTTTCTCAGAAGTTTTTCCTATTATTTTTTAGAGATTTATATGATGGCTATAATTCTAGGATATACTATATTTCCTTATTATGACAAAATTTTATTATTATTATTACAACTATGTTATGCTCTCATGGATCATGTTTATTGTATCAGATTTCCACAATAATATGATTCATTTGTTATGTTATTCCATGTCGTATTCCATTACTCATGTTTTATGATATGATCTTTGTTTAGTATGATTTTATTATGTATTTTTATTACACCATATCCTTATCTTATGCTTACTTTTGAATGTTTATTTTTATCACATATGTTTACCCTTACTGAATGTATGCTCTCACCCATTTATTATGTTTCCACTCCCTAGGCTATGAGGATGAGTATAACCTATTAGAGGTCTATAAGGGAGTCTATTATGGTAATATTATGGAGAAATTTTCAAAAGTTTTGTAAAATATTTTGCCTATGTAAATCATCCTCAATGACATTATACCATAAGTTTCCCTGATCGAAGATAGATTATTGTGAGATATAATACTAATGTAAAATTTGTGAAAGTTTATCTTGAATCATATTAATTGGTATCAATGATAATTTATAAAAGTATGTGTTTTTAGCACTGGACCTGGGAGTGATTGATTGGGGTGCCTCACACTACTAGAAGATGTGCCTATAGTAATGGTTCAAACCCATTTGTATAGGCTGGAGAACTATTAGTATAACATACACCAATGGTTCTCCAAAATATTTTCTATAATTATGTTCGTATTGGAATATGCCAATAGTTTCTAGTAAACTATTGGTATAGGCCACATGGGGATAAATTTTACTAATGGTTTTATGAAGCTATTGGAATAACCTTCCCTAGATACAAAGTGTACCAATGGTTTTATGAAATCATTGGTATAGGTATATACTAAGATTTTTTCAAATCTTTAGTATATAATTGACTTACCTTGGTAGTAAAAAGACCCCCCACCTTATCCAAATAATTGAAAACGTCATTAAACACATACATCCCTCAACCAAGGCCCAAAACCTATAAAAATCATCAAACACCTACACCTATAAAAACCAAAACCCAAACCAATTCCACCCAATATAAAAAATTCAAGAAACTAATTAATGCATTAAACTAGTGATAAAACATATTTAAAACATTACATATATTCATTCACATCTAATCATAAAAAATCAGGTGTCATAAATATTTGTAAAAAATGTAAAGGATCAATCTATCTCTCATCATAACCAATATAATCATCATCATCATCACCACCACCACCACCATAATCCTCACCACTATCTTGACTATCATTCTCAGCATCACCATCACCGTCACCATCACCATCACCATCACTATCACCATCACCATCAGCATCACCATCACCATCTCTAAGAACGTCATCATCCCGAACACTACTAGGACCATTGCCTGGTGCACCATATAATTTATGAATAATCAATATATATGTATCACAAGACATAGTGGTATCTACTAAAAGTAATGGACATAATAAGGCTATCAAAAATTCCATAAATTAATTATTGTCCTTTTGGTTCAGTTCACACTCTTGAATTACCATTTTTTGGCCTCTTCTACCTCTATATGCGCCTGTTCTACCTCTACATGAGCTATTTAAAACTTGTTACTACCAGAACTAGCACCTAAAGTGGGTTAATATCTAGTGGAGACAATAATATTCCTTATTCAACAACACGATCTTCCATTGTGCTCATATCCTAATACCTGATGCAAATGATCATTTGACCCAAAGTTGTCATCTTACTTCTCATCAAGGTTCTCTATATCACAATATTACAAATACAAATGAACTATTTAGTTACAAAATAGTTATTAAAATTTGAAATTAACAAATTAAAACTTAAAATCTGTTGTTGTGTTTGTTCGTTTACCACACTTCTATCTTTATTCTTTATGCTCGAGCAAAACAATTTTGCTCAAGGAACATGTCCTTCAATATTCAATGATGACCTCTAAAATTAAATTGATTTTAGAAAACCATTATTCAATAATACATTATATTTGAAAATAATTAAGTCATTTCAACCAATATTTAATTGAAAATTAATAACTAAAACTGATTAAATTAAATTTCACAAAAATGTATTGTATTATCCGTAAATGTATGAAACTACAATAAATAAAACTAAAATTAAGAGGGAGTAGATATAATAATATATACCCCCAATAAATTTTATGTTAAAGGGGTGTATAATTAAATTAAATATATGAACAAGAATAACATTTCATTTTATTTACTAAGGATGATTGAGTATAATTCACTATAAATACATATATTTATTTTAATAAATTAGTGTTAAAAGGGGAAATTTTAATTATAATAGTATTATAAACAAAATCCTTGAGGGTGGAATACTGTAAATAAGGATTTTTTGTGTTATATTTTTTGACACCATAGTTATATTTTTTGAAAATGACATGTACGATGATATTAGAAGACATGGAGAATCATAAGGTGAAGAGGATGGTTAACAGACACATGAGACCCACATTTAGATTATTAAATATGTATAACAATGAGGTATTTGAGTTTTTCTAAATGTTTGAAGGTTTCAAAAAAACTAGTAGTGGAAGTCAAGATGTTAACTATGTAGATGTTCATAAGTTGATTCTGGTGGTGTAAGTGTTTTTTTTCAAGATGTTATATGTTTTAGAAGTTTTTATAGAATAGTACATATAGTTTTTTGGAAGTAAATTGAATTTCCATAAATTGTTGAATGGAAAATTAGTTGTCTAATATTTTATTATTTATATTATATTTTTCCCACTCAATATTATAGGTGGGTTAGGTTTTATATAATATAATAATCCTTCTATTATGTTGACACTATATACTTACAAATTGGGGGGTGCATAGAATTTATATTAACTTGAAGGTTAGTGTGATGAATAATGTATTTGTGTGTGTGATAGAGGGGATCAAAAGAGATATATAAACTTCCCATAAGTAAGGTAGTGGAAAATAAATGTTGCCTCTATTTTTTATTTCATTTTGTATATTTTATTAATTGTTCATCCCTTTGGGTTTCCTTTCATTAATATGTGACTATATGATTTACATGAATTTTATTTTCTTATAACATGGTCTATGGTTTTATTTAGGTCTTCCTTTTATATAAAATTCCACTATTATTTAATTTATTACAATTTTAAAATAGATTTTATAGTTCTTTATTTTATATTTTTATTGATATTTCTAAGGTTATCATCTCCCCAAATGGATTTATAAGTTCCATATCACTAGTCAGCAACATCTTTCATATGTGATGGAATTATTGAGGTTTTTGTCTCTCTATCACATAATTCAAGGATAGGTTCCAATATGTTCATATTACAAATATTAATTAGAGGGTTTTTTATTTATATTACTTTTTATGACATTAGTGGGGTGTCTCCCCAATCGTCTACTTCTCCTGAATCTACCTTCTAAGTGGATTACATGAAATGTTATTTTTGTAGGAACACCCTACATGCTTTAGATATCAGGGTGTTTCTCCAAAAAATGGATATTAATGTAACAATGTTTGGATATTTTTATGCACTCAAGGAAATTTACTATATGAGTCAACCTGAATAAGTGGAAGTCTATATTAAATATATTTAGGATTAAATAAATTTACTTAATGTAAAAACCTTCTATATTGATTTATTTGTTGAAATATCGAGGTCTTAAGAAAACAGAACCATGGAAGGAGAAGATAGTCACAACATTTTCTGGGGGAGATGTTTGATAAATCACCATATATATTTATTATGCTCACAACTATTTTTTTATAAACCACATTTTATAATTTTTATAGAAGTATTAAGGGGATCAGTCTTTCAACTTCAAAATATTTTACTAAGAATTTATGATGACATATGGGATAGAGAGTGGGTTCATGAGATAGTTTGAGTATATTAGTGATATCATCCATTGTGTACTTCAAAGTGTGTGCTTCTTGGAAGTGGTTTGGCTTGGAGTGGTTGGGGGTGTGATTCCAGGTCTTTATTGAGTATGGGTATCAAATTAGTTCCCATTAAGGCTGAGTACATTCCCATAGAGTGTGCCATGGCCATCACCTCAAGAGAGGATAGGTATTGTGAGAAGATCAACCCACATGAAAACATTTATGAATTTATAATAGAGAAAAAAACTAAAAATTTAGATTTTAAGGAAGCTACCATTGAATTTAGATTTGAAGGAAGCTACCATTGAATAAAACCTTGAGAAAGGAAACCCAATTGAATCAGTTTACGAGTTATTCACTAAGGAAAAAACTATTGATTTTTTATAATGGAAAAAAATTCATGGAAGAAAATAAAGTGGATAGATCTATTGAAATTTAGGATTCAAGGTAAGATAATAATTAAGAAGAAAATTTTGAAGTTAAGGATACAAATTTAGATATAAAACCACCTATTGAAAGTTAATTTCAAGAGTATAAATAACTCAAAAATTGTAAAATAGGGCTAGGAAGATGTGGAATTATTTAAGAATGGTCTGGAATAATTATGTCCTACTAATCTAACACCTAAAATAGACTTATAAGGGACTTAAGAATCCCTATTTAGCTTGGCAATCATGATTATATCTTCAAGGTAAGTTCAAAACGCTATATATAATTGGTTGTTGATTCCCTAAGAAGTGGGAGATCAATAGGAAAAAAGAAACCCTATAGAAGTAAAAAATTCAAGGTTGAATGAAAAATATTTATTGGGCTAAAGGATAAAAAATATTAGGTGTAAATATGTAGAATAATTCACTAATGTAATACCATTTAAATATGTTGTAAATATAGATGGGAATAATGAAGATCAAAGATTCATACTTGAAGTGTACATGCCTGAAGATATAGTCAAGAAATATATGAATTATTTGGAAGCATTGAGAATTTAAGAATAATAATTCATATAGGAATATATAGATAATTAGTATACCATAACTAAATCATTTAATTATTGGATGAAAATACGTACAGTTTTTTAGAATTTATACCAAATTAAATGCAAGTATCGAAGAAAAATACCTACTTCCTCTAATGTTATGGCATCACAGTCTTCCCCAAATTATGGAGGTATTTATTATCATCTTTGTTTTTTTTATTTCTTTATGATTCTTCCTAAAAAATAATTTTCAAGAATAAAAAATAGAGTATCAATGTAATTCATCATAATTTTCATTCAAAAAACCCAGGTTTGTTTAATACCTTAATCTTATTACTCTTCTAGTGGGAAATTATATATTGATAATGTGTTTCTTGACACTCATTCATGATAGGTATGACCTCTAAATCCATTACAACTTTATAAATCCAACCATTATACAAATCATGCTTATATTCTCTCCATATCTCTTTTAATTCCATGAGTCATGCAGTCCTCATAGCCTGACCATTGGTAAAATCATAAGGAATATGCTACTAGAATATTAATTCAAATAAATACAATAATAATATAACATTAAATATATTGAAATTGTTTACCCATATTTGTTCCCAAGAAGTATGATTTAATTAATTTTGAAGGTGTCTCTAGGAGAGTGGGATAATTAGAATGATGTTATAGTATTTGGAAAGTGTTTCCATAAAACTCTTGCATTCCTGCCCTATTTTACCAATCATCTGGTTATCCTCATTATACTCAAACATCAGTTGTGTGTGATAGTTCTACACTTCATGCATGTGTGTATGCCCATGCTGCTGAGTGGAAGATCCATCTATAAAAGTAAAAAATACAAATATTACATCAGTACATCTTATACCTAAAATAAATTATAGTAAAAAAATTACTAGGTTTATATACATATACTTGAGCTAGCCTGATCAATGGGTACTACCGAATCCATAGGATATGAAGGAATGTAAACTTTTATAGTATTAGTGGGGTCAAAAGTTTTATAATGTGGCTCAGAATGTGTCAGAGTAGAATATTAAGGATAATTAATGTAAAGTTTAGTGATAATGAAGTATAATAAAAATAAGCTATCATAGACATCCGTGGAAAAGAATAATATGAATGGGGAGTGGGATCCATCATTTGACAAGGGAAAGAAATACGAGGACCATATATAAATGGTGGAGAAATTATAAGTGGCATAAATATACTGGGTACCTAAAAAGATATCTTGGGATAATAAATTGTGATATATGGTATCTCTGATAAAGGTATAGGGTGTTATTAGGTATAATGAGTGGTGCGAGTAGCTCTAGTACCACCCCCTCACATTGTTTGGATGAGCACCACATCCACTATATAGATCAGAGAATAGTTGTCTCAGGGTGGTGGATCTTGAATAAAATTTTAAAACAAATTTAATTACATGAAATTATATATTATGGATATATATATTTGAAATAGAATACTCACAACAGGAACCATATAAGGAATTACCATCTCTCTCATGCGACGATTATTATCAGACATCTTCTTCATTCATACTTCTTCAATGTTTTCCATTTCCTGCATTTGAAAAAAATATGTATTCAAGTATAAATTCATAGCTAATGTGTAATACAAATAAGAAATAATATGTTACATGACTTAATTAAGTAATACCAATTTTCAATCCAAATAAAGTACATGTAGTGACATAACATAATCATATTATATTTAGTGACAAGAATATCAAAACATAAATGAACATTAAATCAATCAGTTTTGGTTGGTTTGTTTGGTCATAATACAATTCAATTAAATATTAGGAAATGAAACTCAAAGAAAACTGCAACCATTTTATATTGAAAATGAACATGAAGGTCAAGTTGGATACAAAATTTTTATAATCATCCTTAAAGAAATTTGAATAGTACCAACCTGAACAACCCAAGTCAAGCTAAACCAAAATAAATAAGAACACATATGGATGATTGTATATATTAACCACCATAAATTTAGGTTTATAATCAACTCTAAAAATTGAAATATTAGATTTATCATAAGTAATATATTTTTCGAGGCTAATGGGGGCAGTGATGGTGTCAATTTCATTTCCTCTATCATCAAAAATATGTCTTGGGATTACTTCAATAATGTCACCAAATTCAGGTCTTGGATGATCTTTCATATAATGTTTTTAAATTAATTACAATATATATGGCTCATCCTTAGAAAAAATATTAGTCATGTCAATAACTTGAAATCTATAATCATCAATAAATGTTCCACGTCTTGTCATTGAATCAAACCACATGCATTGCATCATAGCGACTTGACCATGAGAGAAATAATCCAATATTAGTTTTTTCTAAAAAAATCCATAATAAGATACATTTTAAAATTGAGGACTACTATCTAATGCACTAGAATAATAGTTTTTTGTATTAGTTATCATAACACCATCATGTTATGTTCTCACGATCATTTGTTGTTCAATGATAATAAATTTGTACTAGCTGATCACAATTGAATTTCATTCACATACCACTGAATTAGGACCAAAATACAAATATCTTATTTCCTTAGAGACAAATTCAATAGGAAAAATAAATACCTAGAGTATAAATGAATATTAAAATTAACTGAATATTAATTTTTTATTTTATTTCAGTAATAATTCTATCTTCAATTTCAACCAAGTATTAAACTCTTCGCTATGAAAAGTATCTATCCTTATCAAAGATAAAGAATGATTATTTCTACTTATAATCTATTTATGTTTCCTACATAAAAAGATATAAATAGTTTAACACATATATATATTTACATGGAATGAGATAACATATACATGTTCAATTTACTTACATGTCATAGTCATCGAATAAATCACAGTTAAACAAAACCATGAAATGTGCCATCTCCTACTCTTCACGTTTTAATGTAGTAAATGTATGTGATCCAAGAATTTTCTTATTCGGAGAATTTATGAAAAAATGGGTTCAGTTTTATCATATTTATCTTCTTTATTTCCCACTGGTTGGTTCCATATCATGGTAACATCAAAAAAATACATTGAATAGAAATACATACATTCTTGATCCCAGTAACCTTTCACAATCGAATCTACAAGATGATTCCTATTACAAACATAATAAATAAATGTGTACATATTTATTTCATTTGGATACATCCAAATTAAAGCAATAGGTTCTCTAAGAAGTATTTTAGTTGAAATATGTACAATTAGATATATCATGCATGTGAAAAATGATGGAGGAAATAGTTTCTCCAACTCACACAAAATTAATGGTTCCTATTATAACATTTTTTACAAGAAATAATTGAAAAAAAACATTATCACAAAGTCTCTATAAAAATGAAAAAATTGAATAAATTATTCCCTTGCATTATTGGTAAGTAGATGAGAAATTTATATCAGAATCAACTCATGAAGAAGGATTTGATAATCATGATTCTTAAAATATTCCATATTCAAATATCTTATATTGACCCATTTTGATAAATTTCTTGAATATACATCAAGAGATTCTATATTATATAGTACTTCTAGAAATTGATTTTTTTTCTATAGGTTTCATCACATAAGAATCATATGGAAATTTTCATTTATTTTCACTGATACACACAAGATGCAATTATAGTTTGATACCCCAATCCACCAAGTCATGATGAGATCATAAATTATCTTTTGTCTTCCCATTGAAATTCAAAATAATTTAAATCAACATTTCACATATATATTTTTTAATGTGCATTATGTCTAAACAATGAAATAACAAACTATTTGGATAATAAGGAAACTCAAAGAAGATAATTTTATTCTTCAAATTGCAATTGGATTTAGTGGAAACATTTTTCCTCTTTCTATATTTCATATAACCTTTCTCAAATGAAAAACTGACATCTTGAAATTCATTAATCACGTCAGTTGTAGACATACTCTGTGGTGGAATTTCAGTCTCAATGGTGTTTTCAAACCATTGATGATTATTTCTATATGGATGATTCATTGAACAGAATCATAGATATCCCATAAAACTAAAACTATGAAAATATTTAAGACTTCTAGATACTATACTATTCATAAAAATAGGACCATTTTTCCCTTTTTTCTTATCCATACATCATTACATAAGTAAGAAAATTATTCAATATCCACATAAGAATAGCACACATATGAAATATGTCTTTTGAATAGGCATCATTTGTGTGCACACCCAAATTCCAAAGACGAGTCAACTCTTTTATTAAATTTTGAATGTATACATCTATATAATTTCTAGGATTAGATATTCTAGATATTAGTATACTCATTAAATTGAATTTTTTAAATACACATCCACAGAGGAAGGTTATGAATGAGTATAAAAACTAGCCATGTGCTGTATGAAGTAACCATATGACCAAATAGATTAAAACCATCAAAATATAGACCCAACCTTACATTATTCATGTTAGTTGAAAAACTAGGACATCAAGCATCAAATTTCCACCATGCTAATCTATCTATAGGGTAAATGAACTCATAATTATCTTTATTTATCTTAGTATCATACCATTGCATATTTATTGATATTTAATCAAACATGAAATGATTTTGGAGTCTGATAATTAATGGAAATTTCCATATTTCTTTCTATGGCACATGAGATGGTGTTCCATTAGCATTTGGATTCAATTGAGACATGACACATTATCTTTATTTCTCTTAGTATCATTCCATTGCATATTTATAGATATTTAATCAAACATGAAATGATTTTAGATTCTGATAATGAATGAAAATTAAAAATGTCATCCTTTCTTTCTCATTATGAAGATTATACAAAAACCGTTCATCTAATAAATTATCCAATCCAATCCTCTCATTAAGATCATGAAAATTTTAATATTTCCTTTTCTCACCATTATGATACTAGATATAGAAGTTTATTTTAAAACCATATTTGGTGATATGGTGCCTAAATTCTTCATAACTTAACCAAGGTCTTCTAACACAATTATAACATGGGAAGTGTATAAGACCTCTTTATGAAGAATTATTAAATGAAAAATATAAAAATCTCTCTAAATTATTTTGAAAACCACTTGATATCTGATCAGTTTCATACATCCAAATTTTATAAATTCTTTAAAAATAATTTTATATGTTATTTCATAAAAGTAATGAAATAACATTTAATTCAAATCCAAAATATTTTTAAGGAAATTAGAACTATTCAATTTATATAAAACCACAAATTACAAACTAGTCTATTTGATAATAATAATATAAAATATAAAAATACTATATATATAAAAATACTATATATATATATATAAAATGATGATTTTGAATTCTATTACATAAATGAGTAATAACTATACATAATACTGTAAAAAGTTGTGTTTATAATTGTTATTTTTTTATTTTTTCTATTATTTTATTCACTTTTTAACTTTTTGTAGTCTTATTATATATATTCATGTATAAAATATTACTATTTATAGGTAATAATCTTCTACAGTACACATAAATCATGAAGTTTGGTTGGATAAATCCATAATCAGTGGTTTCTCATATTGAGGGTTGTTAAAGTGATTCCTTTTTAGATTTATTAATCACCCCCATGGATGTAGTTTTAGCTATCTAGAATTTTGTATAGACCCCATTTAAATTGAATTAAATAGGATTTTTCCTGATTTCTAGTGGTTTTATGGTATTTTTAACAACCAATTTATGTACAAAATGAATTTTCTGACATAATATTATATTATAGTTCAATAACACTAATATGTAGTTTGAATATGCAATTTCAATTTTCTTGTGTCATTATAGTATGAGATTAGTAGGTCCTATAATGTTTAGTTTGAATATAATTACATTTAACTATGAATTTTTACTATGTAGTATCGCATGCTTCTATATAGCATACATTGAATTTTTTTAAAAAGAATTGGGGTTTAGGATAAGTATGGTAACATAAAAAATTAGTGTAAGTGTGTGTGATGATGAGTAAAAGTGTGATAGAGGTGATAAAATAAATGAAAAGTACAAAAAATTAGAAAAACTAAATAAAAATTGAGTGTCAGGAAAACTGTGGGAACCAATAAGAAAGTGTGAATAATGGGTGTATGAGATAAAATAGAAAGCAAGTGAAAAAAGTAAAGAAAACATGATTGAAATCAATGAAATAATTCTAAGTGGAATAATTTCATTTAGTTTTATTGAAATGTTTTTCTAAATATAATTTTTTATTATAGTATAAATAAGCCTCTTATAAATTTTTAGGGATCTCCATTAAGAGTCATCAATCGATCATTAACTAGCCAAACTCTTTTCCAAAAAAAAGACCAACTAGTAATAATAATTTAATTGATTTGAAAAGTCCAAAACAATTATATATTGTCACATAAAATTACTATAGTTCAACTAACTAGTGAACTGTTGGTTAACTTGTCAATTTATTACTCAAGAAGAAAACATTTGTATTGTTTTAAAGATTTATTTTCTCACACTACACAAGTCAGTGAAAAACTAAAAATAAAAAATGATGAGTCAAAAAACTGGAAAGAGAGTCAAATTGTGATCCACATATAAAAAATTCAAGGATAATAATTAGAGCGAGAAACCCTTCAATAAACAAGACCTCTAAAGGGATTAAGATAAGAAAATAATCCAATATCAAACTAATATTAAATATATAGAAGTATTCCATGTAGAAAAAAAAAGAGAAATAAAGATAGTGGACAACTAGAAAATTAACAAATTATCTTTTAATAGAAGTATGGAAAACCCTTGTTTCAATAACACACAAGAAGATTTATACATATAAAAAGAAACTGAATAAGAAAAAAAAGAATCTATGGTGGGGTTTTAGACCTAGGAAAAAATGAAATTGATGGTTGATATAAGAGATGAATGATTTGGAAGCCACTGATTTAATATTCAAGAAGAATGGAATTAAAACATGAATTGAGGAGAGATTGTTATAGGTGGTGAAAAAAATCAAATTTCAAGCACCAATAGGGTTTAATGTGGATGCGAATAAGATGGGAGGATGGGATCCTGTGGGTTGGGTAGATGAAGGAAGTCTATACCAATAGTTTTTTTAAAACCATTAGAATAACCAACTCTATACCAATGATTTTTTAAAACCATTGGTATATCCATATCTATACCAATGGTTTTTTAAATTGTTGGTATAGCTTTTACATAAATAGGCTAACGGTATTGCTAAACCATTGGATTATGGGGACCTAAAACAATGGTTTTTGAAAACTGTTGGGATGGGTTCGTGGGTATAGCTAACTTTTCCACTAGTGTCAGTTGGCATCAAAGGAGTGTTTTTTATTTTTCAGGACTAGCTTAGTTATTTTTTATTAGAATAAGTCAGATTTAGTGAAAACCCTAGAGATAAATCTAAGGTATAAGTCTAAGTATAGGATAACATATTAAAATTTTGGTAAAGTATAGATTTGCGGTTTTTATGGTAATAATATCCATGTTTGGATACTATAAGTGGATATAGGTTTAGAATAGATGTACCTTGGGGTAATAACCCTAAAAAGGGAGTGTTTGTTATTAACTTAATCTTCACCTAGTTAAAAAAATTCCTAGATACACACCTAGTTTGAAACTCATGGTGGGTGTTCATTAGTTAATCACATTCTTTTTACAAGTAATTATGAAGAATTTATTATGTTAAGGAATTAGGATAATATGTATGAGAGAACCCAACCTAAAGTAACCTAGATTAAATTGAGAGTGATTTAGATTGAACTGAAAGCTAATTTTATGGTTTTCATGATTAATTCATTTTTAGATTGATTTTTCATGATATTATTTATGATAATTCTATTATGATTTTAATTTTTCATCTCTCATGTTAACCCCTATTAGTTTTAGTAATGGATGAAGCCTAAATGAGTCAAGTTAACAATGGGTTTCATGGAAAATTAAGATAATTTTTCAAAAATCAACCAAATGAGATAGAATATAGAGTTAGAAACCTTGTGATTATGCTAAACCAATTATCAAAAATTATGATTAATGATGTAAACATAGTTGAGTTTCCAAACACACCAAATAAGATAAGGATGTACTTGCATGGATGTTCATGTCATGAAACACCAAAAGGTACCCCTCCTGGTCTATAAATGAGAGAAGGGAGATAATGATGCCTGAAAACTACCTCCAATAGGCCATGGGTTGGTGAAAATTGTTATGGGTGTAACATACATACTGTAAGAAACTTTTTTTTCTTTAAGGTACAAATCCATTTAATATTAGTTTGAATTTTTTATTTTATCCTTTTATTGGAACCCTATGGTTTGAGGGAGGGTCTGGGAGTGTCTGGGGATTGTTAGGATCATGAGACTCTAGCTTTTTGAGGAAACAACTAGGACGCATGGTTAGAAAAACTGTATGGGGGTGCTGTAGGACTTCTTAGAGGGGAGCACATGAGATATGCATAGTTTAGATAACTATTTTTTATAGCCCGTGTGGGGGTGTGCACTCTAGTTATAGGGGGGCACATAGGTAGAGGATGGTTTGGAAAATCATGTTCCCCCAATCGTGTGGACACTTCTCTTGGATAGTGACAGGTGCACAGTTGACACATGATTTGACCGACCATGCAACCAAACCATGCACCCCTTAAAACTTGGGAGTTTTTACCATTTTACATTAGCTCAATATATATTACCCATCCCTATATCTTTCTTATTTCTAGTGCACAACAACGCCTGTCTTCTCCCATGAAGTTATCCTCCTCCCTTCTAACCTAGGTTTGTTGACAACTTCTCCATCCGATCTCAGAATTGTGATCTATTTGTATCATTGGATTCCCCTTGGTAAGTTCTCCAATCCTTAGTCTCCTTTAATTTTTATTATTCCTATTAGAAAAACTATTTTGGTGTGAGATATTATGACCTATTTTTAGGGCATTCATCCATTATTCCCTTTTCTTCCGATCCATGCCAAACTAAGGGATGATATCGGATGAAGAATCTACTAAAGGGAAGAGGTTGGTAGTTGATGAGGCTGGAGGTCATCACAGCCCTCAAAATTACATTTATTAGCCTACACTAGCACATTGGTGCAGGGTCGATCCACAGAGAAGGCAGACTAGTGATTTCTAAGGTTTTAAAACTAAAAAACTCACTGTTGTTGGCAATGAGGAAAACTTATTCTTACTTCTAATTTTTTTTATTGATGAAATGGAAATAGGATAAGGAAACAAGATTTTTCAATAAATAAACTAAAGTTTATACTGATTATGATATATTAGAGAAATATAGTATACTAATATTAAATAGCAAGACAAGGAAAAACGATCAATAAATAACACTCAAGAATTCTAAACATGTATGTTAACAAGAAAATTATCCACTAAAATTAATTGATTCACATCTTAAGACAAGAGTGATATATCTTCCTCGCCAGAAGATACACCAAACAGAGGTATGAATTTTTGAGTTCTCTGCTCCAAAGTTCATCCATTGCTAAAAATTTGAAGAAGAAAATAGTTGAAATAAAACTCATCGTAAAATTCCAACTGAATTGACATTAATGCTTCAACAAGGTGATGATAAAGTTCAATCTTTCCAATTAAACTTGAAACTATGAATCTTTTAAATATTGTAAGGTGTGAACAATTAACATGAACATTAAAATTGATCTCGCCGATCAATCCTAATGTCAGAAAAGAATAACATGAAAAATTTTAAAGAACAAACCATCAAGTATAATATTCCTGAGTTAAACAATTCATCCTATGATCATGATGAAATATTGCATTGAAAACATCCGAAAGCAGAGTACAAGAATTAAAGGAAGGATAATAAAGAACTCCCCAAGTGCTGTTCTGCCTTTGGGATCCTTAGTCTCAAGCTTGACTCTAGTACTGCTCCTCGGAGTCTGCTCCCAGATGGATGTGTTCGTGGAATGAAAAATTAGAGTCTCCTCCAAAAAATTATACTGCTACTCTTATTTATATCCACTGTCATCTTCTGCTTTTCACCGATCAATTCAACTGACTTCAAAAATCTTCTCAGTTGTGCACCGCACACGTGCGCTTCTTTGGTGACTGGTACGTCGCGCTAGAAATTACCTCGTAACAAACTCCCGGTGGGTTAGTTAGATGAATATGGACATGTTTTAGTCCCTTTGATGAACTTGAAAAAAAAAACACAAAGAAAAATATAACAAATGAGAAGGAAATAAATTAATTTTTAAAGTCATTAGTTAATTATAAATTTTACAAGATTTATTTATAAAGTTACTTATTTTTATTAATTAAAGATATCAATGTTAATTTAAAAGTTAAAATTATAAATAAATTAAATTATTTACTAATTTATGTTAATTATATTAGTTTATTTAAGTTCAAAATAAATTATTATTATGTATTTAATTTTATTAACAAATAAATATTTAGTATGCCACATTAAATTAATTTAAATTTAATTTAGATATTAGTTTAATTTAATGTTTTATTTAAGTTAAATAATTTATTAATTTTGTTTTATAAGTCAATTATAATATATTGATTATTTAATTATAATTAATATTGTTTTACATTTTAAATTTTAGTTATTTTTAATTTAGGTTCTTAATATAGTTTTTCTTAAATTAGTTTTTAGTTTGTTTTGTTGTTTTTTTTAAAAGTCATTAACCCTACCCCAATTAGCGGCGCAAGCAGGGGGAGGGTTTGCTGTTTCTTCCGAAAGAGACCCACGACGACGCAGATCCTCCTCCTACTCGGCTCGGCCTCCTCCTTTAGATACTAGCAGGCGGCGGAAACTATTCGACCTCACACTCCATCCGCGACAGCGAGACAAGGTACCACGACTCCTCCTTGGCTCAACTTCCTCCTACTCTTGTTCAAAAACACTCATTCCACACGACTTGGACTTTAGGTGTAGCGGCCGAGATGGCTTTGCTCTATCCTCATGGAGGTGGACATAGGTTCTTCATGGCGAGCTCAACTTTAGATCTGTGATGGATTCATCAAACGTGGTACCAAGGAAGAAACGTCGACTCGGAGAAACCAGTGGTGGCGACGACTGCAAGGTGGCACAATACAGGTCTACTTCAACGGCGGTCTATGAGGTCTAGCAGTGTGGAAATATGAAATTCTGGTTTTTAGATCTGCATTGTGAATCTTGATTTTTCTATTATGGAATTGATTTTGAGGTTGGAATTTTAATGATGGGAGGAATGGGGAAAGGTACTAGTGTCGACTATTTTTTTAGAACTGAAAATGAGTCTTGAATTTGGGGCTTGAGGTTGGATTTGGTCTGGGTTGATAGTTGCTGGTATAATGGGATATTGATGGTCAAAAAAAAACAAGCGACGTTAGCTCATGGGTGGATTAACACTGATGCGAGACTGCTGTGAGTGAGAGATTGAAAATCGTCGGTGAATGGAAGTTACCAGTAGAGGCGGATGAGAATGAGATAGAAATGGTGCCTAAGTAGATGGTGAAACGGTGCAAGGAAGTTACGGTGGCACTGGTTTAGGTGAAAGAGAAATAGTGAGACCATGAAATAGGTTTCACAGAGGCACCATGAATGAAAGAAGCAGTGGAAAAGCCGAAACGGTGAGACAATAGAAAATTGAAACAGTAGGAGTATGGAAGTGGTGAGACAGTAAAAAATACTGTGGAAAGAGGGACCGATGAGATCGTAAGGAGACTACGACACATGGAGTAATAGTGCATCTGTGAAAGGGATGTCACAGTGAGACAGTAAGAGAGATTGACAGTGGAACCGTGAGTTAGGTTACTGTGAGACCGTAAATGGAAGAAACGGTGCGTTGAGACACTGTGAGCATGACCGGAATGAAACCGTTTACCTGAAAAATAAACATAGTAAATAAAATAAGTTAAAACTTAAATAAAACTATATTAAATAATTAATAATAACTAAAAATTAATTAAAACATATTCAAATAAAGTTACTCATAAATTTAAATAAGATTTTAAAACCAAATAAACTTAAGTTAAATTATTAACATTAAAATATAAAACTAAAATTATTACCAAATTAAACTAAAATTAAAAAGCAACCAATTTATTAAAGATTAAAGTAAAATTAAACATTTATACAACAAAGTAAAATTATTTAAATTAGTTACTTTAACAAATTTAGTTAATTTAAAGTAGACAGATAATTATTATATTATTAAAACATTATGTTAATTAATAAAAAGGAATTAAAAGAGACTTAAAAATAAAAAAAACTTATAATATTATATTATAATTAATGAATTGTTAAAAGAAGACTAAAACAGTATGTTACTTAAAATTAATTAATAATTAAAACAAGCAATGTTAAATTAAGACTTCATTACCTAAGTACAAAAGCATAATTAATTAACTAGCTAATTATTGTTAAATTATTAACTATGCAGACAAAAACAATAATCTAAATAAATAGTTATTAGTCTATAAAATTAAAGTAAGAAATAAATTAATTATTTTAAGGCTTAAAATACACTATTAATTATAAAAATTGATTAATTATTAAAGTTAATAATAAAAATAGAAAAGAACCATTATTTATTAAAAATTATTAAAATAAATAATTAAATAAATAAAAATTAATTAAAAAGATGTGAAAAAACATGTGTTTTTAAGGCCATATCAGTAGTCTATGAATCATCCCTTAAAGTCCTTCCGTTTATAAATCATTTCCATTGTTTTTATGCTAGTTTCACTGGGAATTACTCCATTAAATTCATATGCTTTAATTTAAATTGTCTAGAATGTATTCTATGGGTCTGATAACATCTTTTGACATCATTGGAGGTTGATACCTCATTATTAACCACCCCAAGCAGGGTGAATTATTTATTTACACCTTTGGTGACCCATGTTGGGTTATCCTCAACATTGTTTGGGTGTGATTAACTTGACCTTTGATAGGTAAGTGTTCTTTATAATTAATAAATATTTAAATTAATGTTAAGGATTGTATATATATAGATATCACTTGGACTTGGATAATGTAATTAAATTGATATTGGTTGCATGTATGTAATACCCATTGTAATGTTAAATGAAAGGCAATGGAATGGACCTATTAAATGATTATAAATTGAATTGACATTGTTTTCATGTCGTTGATTTACCTTGTCAAGCTAAATTAAATGTAATGGAATGAACATATTAAATGATTAAATGGAATTATTATTACATGGAAACTAATTAGATATTTATATAAATGAAGTGAGTATAAGTTTCCTACTACTTTTAGACCTTTCTTATCTTTATATGAGTGGTCATTCTTGATCCAACCTTTGATTCTCAGTGGAATACCTTGATCACTCAGAGGGTTCCCTTCCAATTTGTTGAGCCAATTGCTATGGAAGATTATCTCCATGGAATATAGTCCTTGTCTTATTACTTGAATGCCTCAGTGATGTACTAGAGATTCACTTGAAATCTTTTCTATAAATTATAATTCTATGGATACACTCCTTGGATTTAGCATGATGTCTTTGGACACACAGCGCCATGGATTCACCCCATTAGGACCAATAATTCTTAGCTCGATTTTACTATGGAAAAGATACATGGACTCAATTAGAATCATTTACAGTGGAATTCCTTGGTCACACAACTTGGATTATACCCAAACCCCTTATAGTCATAATTCATGAGTTACTGCATTGAGTTGGCCCAACCCCTGAGGTCAAGGATTCCTTGGTTTCACCTTGGATCACCTTTTATTATTATTATGATCTATTTCAGTGCTTTTGACACCTTTACATGTTTCATATATATAAACTGAATATTAAATAAATTAATTATGTTTAGACACCAGATGATAGTGAATTAGGTATGAGTTGTTTATTTTTTATAGCTTAATTTTATATACCTACACACTATACAGTTTATATTCATATACTCGATTTTTATAGACAATATTGGTGGAGGCATACTTAGATTTATCTCACACACTATACAGGCTACCATTAGTGACTAAGAAAATTATATGATCTAAGTTGCGGATAAGGGGAGTCATCCTACTTTGGATACTTGACTTTATTTCTTTAGGATTGGATCTTGGAAGGAGATGATAGGACCAGAGCTCAGGATTCTTGGATATTTTTTTCCATTTTCGATTCTTTTGTATAACATGTATTGTACTGCATGCCTATTTTTTTTATAGAGACATGAAATCATCATTTTTTATATGATATAGTTTACATCTCTTGAGTTGATTATTTATTTTATGGATTATTATTCTTATTTCTACTTCCTTATTAAATATTATACTACTTCCTCTTATTTATTCATGTTATATCACCACTGTAATCCACTCTAACATGAGGGAATAGTCTCCCCACTATCACACCCTAGGCCCTTGAAACTAGTCGACATCCTCTGGAACATAGGGAGGCATGCTTGAAGCCATATGGATGAACTAGTTCAGTTACTTAGGAGTGAACTAGGTCTGAGATGTCACAAAGTGGTTTCATAGAATGTTTCTTATTGTAAAAGTGGGTGACCTAGACCCAACTTGAACAATACTTTTGATTAACATTAAATGTATAAATTTTGATACATAAATGTGTTTATTATTACTATAATAGTTTTTATATTTCTGCATCCATACATGGTAATTTCCTTAGATTATGTGTCATATCAAAAGGTTATAGTAGTTCCCATCTATAATGAGAACCTTGAGATACTATGATTGTAATATTAAACATATGTCATATGGTCTAGATACATCATAATGATAGGACACATATGATGTCTGACTATCAAGTGCTAAGAGATTATAAGCATTGAGACTTCTTCTCATGAAGTCCTCACTTGGTTATCTCTAGTAGTGAGATCATAAGGAAAAATCTTCCAATAGAAACACCACATGTTTCGGGTGTCATTGATTATTCATATATAGGAACATGTGTACTAGTCTCCTGACTTGATATCATTATCAATGTGTACCATTTGATCATGTACTTTGATTCAAGGCTAAAATCATGATAATGAAATTGTGGAGAGGTAATTTGTGTTGGGTGTGTCATTGGTGGTATGACATTGGTTGAATGATCAAGATATAATTTTCTACTTCTGAGTTGAGGAAGAGATATCTCATGGGCCTAGTTGACCAGGATGGTAGTACCTTCATAAATCCATGGCCATGGTACAAGAAGGTAAGTCTTTCCAGTAATGTCATGAAATATATAAAGAAATAAAAGGATAATGACGTAAGTGTACATCCTTCTTTATGATACATCATGAGATAAAAATATTATCTTACACAATAAGTGTTCATAGGAGGAATTCATAACTATGAAATTCCTTATCTCCTTAGAGGCCATGATGAGTTTCTAGACTTCACTCTTGGTCTATGGGTTGGACTCACTGCTATTGAGATAAGGACATAGAGGGTCACACACTAAGTGTATCAAAAAGTTCCACCTATTTTAATGAATAATAATTTAGGATGAAGTGGGACCCAAGTGTGGGGGTTGGTGAACATACAAGTATGAATAATCGCAAGTAAAACTCATTCAATTATATTATTCAAGTTTAGAATGATTATGATTGAATTTATTTCTTAATTTATTCACAAGTTTTTTTTATCATAAATGTGAATATGAGAAAAATATAATTTTTCAAATGAACATTGGATGTTCAAGTTTCATTAAATTATTTGGAGAGATTACTGTAACTTCCCAGTTCTGGGTGCCACCCAAAGGTGCCCCGTACCCGGTTGTTCACATAAACTCAAGAGAATTTCCCAAAACGCCAAAGGCTGCAGACTAGAAGCGAGGGACAAGTTCTGATAATGGGGAAACTATGCTCTCATTGGTAGAGTATGTACAATGAAATAACAAATAATAAATAGTAGTGGAAGCAGTAATACAATACAATAGAAGTAAACAGTGGAAGATTGATAGAAAATGAAACTGGAGCATATATATAAATTTTGCATTTCACATATGTCTAGAAAATCATCCAAACATGTCACAATGTTGGAAATACAATACCGAAACTAAAGTACAGAAAATAGTAAACTCCAACAGCATCGCAAGTCTCAACTTGGTCCCATGCTCTCTAGCTCTAACAACACTCAATTACTTAAGGAATAAGGGAACTTGAACTTATCTATACCTACAACTATATAATCAATTTGGATCCAAAATCATGACCCAAATAGGGTGTGAGATGAATCCCAGTAGGCAACCACCAAAATATCTGTGCCTAACAGTAAGTTAATATATATAGCAGGTAATATGTAAAATGAAGTAATAAACTAGGAAGTACTCAAAATTAAACAATCATAATGTTTCTAATTACATTCATTTACATTTATTAATTATTAAATCCATTTAATAATGTAACCTTAGGATCTAGCATAAGATTTGTATCCCCCCGGGTAATAGTATCAAAATAGATGTCTCAAAAGACCATATAAGCAATCAAGTAAGACTGAGTCCAAGCTTGTGCTTTGTATTAAAATACTCATAAAAAACATTCAATCATTTAAAATCATCCCTCTAGGAAAGTTATAATAGTATGATCCCTTTGGTTCAACATATTATCAATTCAATAAATAATGACCCTCTAGGAAATCTCACACAATATATCTCCTTTAGTCCCAAATAACACTAATCATTTACAAATGACCACCTGAGTAGAATTCACGGTCAATACCCCTTGGTCTACATAGAAAAAATATAATATAATGAACCCATGACATCTCTCACAGTCAATTCCCTATGGTCCAATATTCATTTAATAATGACCCTCCGGGTAGCTCTCATGGTCTATCCCCTCTGGTCAATGACCACCCGACAACTCTCACAGTCAATGCATCTGAGTCAACATAACAACAATTATACATAAATGACCCTACTTCAGGAAGACATCATAATCAATTCCCCTTGGTCATACTTTCATGATGCAAAACACATGAATTTAAATAAATAGTAACTCCATCCTAACAACACAAGTCATGGAAACAAAGCAATCCTAATAGGAAATTCTAGAACAAACAACCATAATCAATAAAACATAGAAAACACATCCATAATCAAGGCATTAAATCTTATGCCTAAGTAATAACCCTTTCTCAATAAAACAAACCATGGAAGGTATTAAATAGGGTTAAAATCCATAACATGCAATACCCTAAACATGGGTATTCAACACTTTTAGCATATATAATCCAAATACAATCAAATAAAGACACAAACCACCTACCTCAATGTTTTATGATGAACACTCTTGAATATCGGCCCTTAAATAGGATTTAAAAAATGTAGATATATGAAAAGGGTAAAAAATATCAACCCTCTATAACTCAATAGAGAGGATAAATCATGAAGAGAGGCTCTAGGGGAAGAGAGAACTCACAGGTGGGAATCCAACGCACCCATCGACGTCTCAATCGGAGCTTGGATAGAGAAATGAGAGGAGTTATAAGTTTCTCAATTGTTCATCGCTCTCCTGTATGAGACACGAGAAGAAGAAGATCATTACGAAGATGAGACGTGACCCTGATCCGATTAATCAAATAAAAATAAAGGTATAGGGCATTTTCATTTAATGTACACGCTGTGTTCTAGCCTCAACCGACCCCTGATTTAGGTGGTCTGCAAAGTCACCTAAACTATAAGGACCTGAACTTAAACATTACTTAATATTGAATTAAATGAATAATTCACATTGAGTATCTTTTCAGGTTTAGAGTTTTAGAGAATTAGTACATAACTATTACATCTCAAAAGATTATAGAGTAGACACTTCTACAAAGTATCCATTTTTTTTACAAAACATGAACTCTTGAAAAAAAAGAGTCATGTCTAGTTCCATGTTTAAGACAAATTTTTTTTTACTTGACCCCATCCTTGACCCTATTCCACATTATGTCCTGTGAAAAACATTTCAAAAACTTGGGATGAGCATAAAAAGCTCAGTAAGGGATACACAAAGAAGGAAAACTGTTAGTTTTTTAAAACAACAAGTAAACCATGAATACTTTAACATAAGTAATACTTTTCTTCTTTATGAAGTAGTAAATACCATTCACTGAAGAAAATGTCATTACTTACCCTTTTGTAACCAAAAGATTACCATAAAACCCATATAAAGAACACATAACATATAAAGGCAACTTGGGACATAAACATACTTAAATGGAATAACCATACAGTCAACTTCCACATATATTACTAAATGGAATAGCCATATGACCGAATTCCATACCCAATTCATTGGAGGTTATAACGTAACCACCCGTCCTGGTATTCACAGCACCACCCGTCATTTGGTTTATCACGTAACCACCTGTCAAATGTCCAAGTACCATTATAAAATCATAAGACATAAAACAAATATAAAGGAAAGAAAACATTTCCACATTTCAATCACAATATATCACTTAAATATATTGACATAAAAAATCCATTATCAAAACCATTTTCAATACCAAAATATATAAAAGAGTATATGATATTAATTTTATTTAAAAAACATTACAGATTGTTGAGGAAGCGAAAGATCAAATAATACTCATGACAGTGGAAAAGGTAGTTGTCACCGATTATGTTAAAAGAAACATTCCTTTTTGTCATATAGTAAAATGATTCGTAGAAAAAGATTCCCTTTGAAAAGTCACGGGTGTTTATACAGCGTATAAAATAAAGTCATGTATTAAGACAAAATATGCCTCAATGAAAAGAGATTGAGATGAAGTCCCTTACCTCGTGTCCGACTTGACCCGTTCATTCTTTAATCTCCAGAATAATAATCTTAAGTTAATTTCTACTTGATTAAGAACCTTTTTCAAGTCTATTATTACTTTTATATCACTTATTACCATGTTATAAACATTACATAGTCACTTATGTTAATAACGGTCGTTTTGTCGATATTTGGTACTTGAATAAAAAATGGACTTCTTATAATCACATGTTGTTCATGTGGTCAAAGGTTCATTATAACCATAATTATATTCATGATTTGGATATCATATATATCATATATATCCAGAATATACATGTATGTATAATAGTACATAACATTTAGAGGTAATAAATGAAATGCACTGTTCATGGAGACGGTAAGCCGTACGTACGCATGAACGCTACTTCTATTTCTATTTCATATTTAATGGAATTAAAAAATAATGATACATAGTAGTATTATAATTTCGGTATTGTATCATATATAATATAATTAAATATATACTTTATACATACCACATATGGTATGAATGAGTCATATCACTTTGAGGGGGCGGTAGTCCGCACTTCCTCAAATGAAATTATCGCGTTTACCCATAATGGAAACCATAAAGGTATGCTATAAATGAAAATTACAGAAGCATAAAGAAAAATTAAACATAATATATATCATATATAAATACAGTGCCATTATAATGGCCACCATGAGAGGTGGTTGGAGATATTTGAACAATCATCGTTTCGTGAGGTGTTAGTTTTCCATCCACAGAAACATTATGTTCTTCATCCATTAGATGGAGGTGTGTGTAATTGTAGTTCAAATCCTTCTCAAAAAAACATCCTAGTATATTGAGGATACTGGTTTTGTTACAAAAGAAAGGAATAAAAAGATTTTAGGGATTGGAGAAGTAAAATAAAAGAAAGCAATTTAAGAGAAACTGTTACCTTTAATTTGGGTAACTCCCTTTGTTTTGAACCAAAGGACTTCTTGAAGTTCCTTCTGCCTAAGGTAAGGATTCTAGGTGGAAGAGAGAGATATATGGAGCTTAATCGTGTAGAGTTTGGATGATACAAAAGGCTTGAGAGGTTTTAGGAATTGGTTATAAGTGGTGTCCTTTTATAAGGGAGAGGAGGGGCTCTTTAGGAAAGTGTGAAAACATTATTTTATTATAAACATATATTCGGTTTAAAAAGGTACAAAAATAATTAAAGTCGAAGATAAGATGACTCATATTCGAAATAAAATAATCCAATCATAATTGGAAATGTTTTGGATAATATTTTAATCATTTTAATCTTATTTATTTAAATCATTTATTAATGTGGTAAACACTGCATCATTATTGTGTCATAAATAATTAAATTTATTTGATGTCTAAAAATTATGAAAAAAAATTCATGATGTAGGAAATATTTTTATATTTACAGTGAATATTTATAGTGTAAAATATAATTTATATAACACCATATAAAAATTAATTTACTAAAAGATTTTTGTTTATGTCATTTTTTCCTTTACATTAAATTAATTAATCTAAAGTGTCATTATCTTTCATAAGTGGATCCATGGGGTCCCAAAATCAACCCAAAGATACCCATGGTCGGCCATGACTCATCCAATAAGTTTTGGACAAGTGTTATGGTAATTTTGAATTATTATAATATTCTTTTTAACCTTGAATTACCCTATTTACCTTTAACTGCGGTAAATAAAAGTCAAAAGTTACTATTCACCAAAAATTATTTTCATCTTAATGAATCACATTTTACTTCTTGATAACAACCATGTATGTTGTATTTTCGAAATTCAATGCACAAAAGTGGTAAATTTTCATTTAAATGACAAAGTCAGTTTTTTTAACTACTATTAAGTGGTTTCACTATTCATCAAAAATCGAAGTTTTTTCAGAAAAATACCAAAAATTCAGCCTAAGCTATATTTGATATTCCAAATTCAAAAATGATGTCTATTTTTCCAAATTCAAAACATATAAGTGGCATTTATTAATTTAAAAATTAATTCCCGTTATCAAAACAAATAGCGTGTTTTTAAGAAACAATAACTATCAAAAGATTGATACTTGTTTATGTCCAATTTTAAAGTGAAATTGATTACAATGACTAAAATTGGATTAAATGGTAAAAATATATTTTAATTACACTTTAAAACCAATTAAAAAGACAATCTAACCATATAAAAAAATTATATTAAAACATAGTTTTGAATTAAAATACAATATTTTCACTATTCATTCAAAAATGAACTTTATCAGAAAAATTCAAAAAATTTACACAAAGTAAATTTTGATGCCCCCATTCTAAAAAAGGATTTTATTTGGTCAAATGGAATGCATTAAAGTAACTAAAACTATATTTAAATAGGGTTCTCCATTAAAAGGCGATAATTCGACCTTTTAATGTAAATTATGCTTAAAATTAGATTCATTCACATTTTAAGCCTCTAAATTTTATTGGATAAATGTAAATACATTTAACAAACATGTATAATCATATTTTAGTTAGTTTTGTTCATTCCCACCAATACAATATCTAGGAGATAACTACACTTTAAAATAATAATATTATATTATTAGTGTGCAACGTAAGATTTCAAAGAAACCTGTTGTTGCGTATCGGGTACGCTATCGAACATAGCAAACCTTTTAAAGAAAAATTAATATTTAATTAACAAAAATTAATAAATATCAAATATGTCTTATTCTTTATTTACCTGGGATGTTACATACACGACCATGTACTTAGCTGTTACACAACCAGTACACGGTTATGCGCGATAATAAGGTACATGGTGTGTGCTTAGAAAATTTCCAAATCTTCCTTTTTTCCTAAAAAACAACCCGAAATAAAGATCCATACCTAAAATGAAGATCCTGGTTCTTACAAACTTCTCCCCTTAAAGAAATTCATCCCCGAATTTCCCTTCCAAGGGTGGTGAAGAAGAAACTTCAAACAACTCTAGCCATTGTAATTGTACGTCGGCCTCTCTCTCCTAAGTCTCATCCTGTACTCGCCTGTGCTACCGTAGCACCCATACTAGAGGAACAGATCGGCCATGGAGAACCTTTGTGCTACAATCCACAATCTAAATAGTGTGCTCCTCAAAGGATTCATTAACATCCAACTCAACCTCCCCAGGTTGGAAAACATGAGATGGGTCAGAAAAGTAACATCATAGCTAAGAAACATGAAAGATTTCGTGTATAGATTGGTATCCCTGAGGTAACTGCAACTGATAGGCAACCATACCAAATCTCTCTAAATCCTAAAATGGCATGACATATCTTGGTGAAATCTTCCCTTATCTCCTAATCCTTCTATGTCTCAACCTCGGTGTGACACGTAAGAAAACCTGATCTCCGACCTCAAACTCCAGAGGTTGTCTCTGTCGATCAACATAAAATTTATGCCGAGACTATGCAGTATCCATCCTCTTCTGAATCAACTCCACCTTCTCAGTGGTCTCTTGGACAAGATGAGGTCCTATCATAGCTGTATCTCCTACCTCTAGCTAACATAGGGGTGATTGACATGGACTATCATACTATGATTCAAAATGTGGCATCTGAATCATTCTTTGAAAACATTTATTGTAGGAAAAATCCACTAGGGATATGTGTCTATCCCAAGATCCCCTAAAATATAGGATGCATGCTCAAAGCATGCCCTACAAAACCTGAATCGTGCGCTCAGACTAGACATAAACTAAGCATCCCTATCTAAAATTATAGAGTGCGGAACCCCATGAAAATATAAAATATCTTGGATGTACAACCTTACCATGTCATCAATACAAAAGGTTTCCTTGATCAGCAGGAAGTGTGAAACCTTCATGAGTCTACTAAAAACAACCCAAACTGCATCATTCCCTCAAGGCGACCTCAGTAAACCCATCACAAAATCCATCACAACATCATTACACTTCCACTTGGGAATGGGTAATTGCTGTAAAAGTCCGTCCAGTCATTGATGCTCTGACTTCACCTATTGGTAGGTGGAACATCTCATAACAATACCAGAAACATCTCTCTTCATACTTGGCCACCAATAATGACATTGTAGATATCGATACATCTTGGTGACACCAGAATAAACTTCCCAAATTGAGGAATGAAAATCTCATATCAAATCATCACGTATGTCTGCTGACACCCATAGGCTCCCATGAAAACAAAAGATCTCATCATTACCTATGGTCTACCCAAGAGTAGGGTCCTCTCCTGACACACTCTCCCATAGAACTAGGCCTTCAAAATTTGATAGCTGCTTCATTTGCACTCGATTAAGTAGAGTAGAGGTAACAACTATAGAATAAAGAAAAATCTACCCTGTCTATCATGCACCTCTAAATGCATTTCAGAGAACATAAACATAATCTTCCACTCACTGCTGGCCTCCTAAACTGCTTATATCTGAGTCCTCCTACTCAATGCATCAGCTATTGCGTTGCCTTTCCCAGGCATATAGGAAATCTCAAATTCAAAATACTAAAGGTGCTCAACCCACCATCTCTCTCTCAAATTCAGATCACACTGAGTAAAGATATACCTGAGGCTTTTGGGGTCAGTGTATAACAAAAAATGCTCTCCCAAAAGATAATGTCTCCAATAGCGCAAAGCATGTACAAATACTACTAACTCGAGATTGTGCGTCGGGTAATTCCTATCATGTGGCCTCAACCACCAATACCCATATGCAATGAATACTTCCCCCTACATAAGCACTACTCCCAACCCGATACCTGATGCATCACAGTAAACAGTGTAACTCTTTCCTAGCTCTGAAAAAATTAGTATCGGTGCTGAAGTCAACCTCCCTTTTAGTTCTGGAAAGGCTGAATCGTAGGAATTTATCCTCAAGTAATTTTCAAACTTCTTAGTTATTCCTTTCAATGGAACTACTAAGCATGAAAGGTCCTATATAAAGTGCCTGTAGTAACCATACATCCCCAAAAAACTATGTACCTCAAAGTCATTCTTCAGCTGCTCTTAGGAAACTATTGAACTCATTTTCTCTAGGTATACTGATACTACTATCTTTGAGATAACATGACCCAAGAAGTGAATCTGGTCCATCCAAAAGTAGAATTTTGAGAGCTTTTCATATAACTGATGATCTCTCAGTGTACTCAAAATGATCTCAAGATAGGTGGCATAGTCGTGTCAAGTGTGAGAGTACACCAAGATATCATCCATGAAGACTACCACAAAAGAATCCAAATAAGGATGGAACACTTAGTTCAT
Organism: Viscum album; assembly: GCA_963277665.1. Taxonomy (NCBI): domain Eukaryota; kingdom Viridiplantae; phylum Streptophyta; class Magnoliopsida; order Santalales; family Viscaceae; genus Viscum; species Viscum album. Next base: position 372,556,856 of record OY728146.1, read on the forward strand.
TAGTGCCATGAAAACTGGTGGCACATTTGTGAGACTGAAAAACATAACCAAATACTTGTATAGACCATACATACTACAAAAGGTTGTAAGAGGTATATCTGATGGTCTAATGAACAACTGATGATAATCGAATCTCAAGTCAATCTTTGAGAACACCCGAGCTCCTAGAAGCTAATCAAAGAGATCACTAATCCTTGGTAAGGGATATCAGTTCTTGACCATCAACTGGTTTAGCTTCTAATAATCCACATAAAGTCTGAGGGTACTATCCGTCTTATTCATGAAAATGACAGATGAACCCCAAGGAGAAGTACTGGGTCAAATTAAACCCTTATCTCATCTAACTACTTCTTGAGATTCTGTAACTCTGGTGTAGCCATCCTATAAGGATGAATGGACATCGGTGCCACTCCTGGAACAAGCTCAATAGATAAATATACCTCTCTCTCCAGTGTTAAACATGAAAAGTCATATACAAATACATCTATGAAATGATCCCCCACTAGAGAAAATTCCATCTGTGAAGTCCCTTGGTCATCTAGATATAAACTAGAAATCTGGGTTGTAATTCCTCCCAACCCATGATGCTTGGGTCAATATCTGCTTGTCTAGATATCCCATTCTCTATTGTGTAGAAACAACCCACCCTATAGTGACGTGAAACTCAACCTATGGAAATAACAGTCAACAAAGGGATGAAAGGAGACTAACAAGTCCATTCTAAGAATAACATCAAAGCTCGTCATCTTTAAGACATAGAGGTCCCATAATAAGTGACACCCAACAACCTCCATAGGGAACTCCTTCCACTAACTTACACTAGTTTTTCTAATCCCTAACAAGGTTCTTAACATTATAAAATCCTCATAAGTGAAGATACAGAGCCCAAGGATCTCCAAAACAGCAAAAAATATGAAACTATGGGAAGCCCCAGTATCAAAAAGAGCAGAAGCTAAAACGAAGGCAACTAGAATCGTACCTCTAACTGTAGAGGGTCTGAGATCCTGCTCCTACTGGGTGTCACGAACCAGCCCGGGTCGACCCTGAACCGGTCACCCAAGCCGGTCCGCGGCAAGTCCCGAGGGGCGTTCCCGATCCCCCCGGGATGGCAACAAGTGCCGGGCATCAAAATTAAGCAGGTGGGAACGATTTCAGCCCAAACAAAAGTAAATAGAACAGATAGAGTAAACACTAACAGCGGAAAAGAAAATAAAAGCCACACGACCATGTACCTCCATGTGACCTCTCAGGTCACCACCCAACTAGAGAGAAACCTCTCTCCAACACTGAGTGACTCAAAACAGAAGACCTGAGCAAGGGAAGACCTGAAACTGAAATGATAATATAGGCGTGAGCATTAAAAATGCCCAGTAGGTAAGCCAAAGTAAACCACTGAACCCAAATGTTTCCTTTCCCAAGTAATCCGTTGACACAGGTTTGGAAAATACAATTATAAACAAAAATAGATTTTTCACATTTAAAAATAAACAACATGTTTTCCCCATTTGAAAACCCAACGCACACTATAAATCACTTTCAAAACCATTTCACGTTTTTATAAACAAAACCAAATACAGATGATACTACGACTGTGCTAAAAAGGAACAGGTAAACAGTATAGGCTGAAAGCAAACCAGTGAAACAGAAAGTAACCAAGTAATGCAAGATGATAGTAGTGCAAAAGGACACAAGTAACACTATAAGATGTAAAGAATAACTGAAAGTAAACAATCAAGGTGAACAAGTAACCATGGGTGATCCTAAACATCCCTAGAAAACCCCTGGACGTACTCGGGTTCAGACTACCTGCCGGCATGGTACTCCACAGTCAATAACCAACTGGCCGCCCTAATAGCCAACCAGTGGCACATCCCACCTGGCCTGTCCACAACTCCAGAGGGTACCAACCCGTCTAATCAGGGTTAGCAAGCAAACGTCACTCGATAATCTACAAGACGCCCAGGAACCCATGGTGGTTTTAGTAACACTGTGTAAGTGGGAGGCCCACGCACGCGTGACTCATCTCACCGCACTTGCCAACCCCTTACACGGACATCGCTACACGACAACCCTTGAAGGGAAGTCCCCCTGTAGAGATGCCCTCACAAGTACGCATAGATATATATATATGTACAATCACTTTACAATTAATAAAGTGCCAACCGGGCCTTCACGTCATTAAATTATCAAAACTATTTTATAAAATACCTGGAGTTGTCAAGCGAGCACTTGGTTTTACAAAAACAAACAGCTTTACACGAATATTTCACAGTATCACTTTAAATAACTCTAAACACTGTTTCTGTATTAAGTAAAGGGCCAAACGGGCATTTCTTCGTAGATTTCTTTTTAAACAAATTCGATGTGTCTCAAAAAGAGGCGAAAACATTTTGAAACCAAGAACCATTTAGGAAAGTCGAGACTTCGAGAAAATAAAAATAAATAAAAATAAATGGTCACAATTTCAAACACCATCTTCATTTGAGGGCACATCCATGTGTGCACCTGGTGCACTCATGGATGTGTCGACATCCAATGGTGCGTCAAACCTGAAAAAGGGGCACGACAACACTTCCGAATGATACTAAATTTCATAAAACTAACCAGCACAGGATAATAAGATCCAAGAATGATTCTTTCTTTACAAAAAGGAAAACACCGCTCAAGACAACCAATGATAACATAAGATAACATAAGCAGTTAGTTTCACCTTAGCTGGTAACGCCTAAACAGGTGCACTATATAAACAATAAAAAGGGCAGGACAACATCTTGTTCACAACTACCTTGGCATAAAATATAATTGCTTCAAACTTATCTTTCAAACAAAACTATAGATTTTAAAACACCAAAATACGTCACGCAAGGCTATAATAAACATGCGAATCATGGAATAAAATTAATTTAAAATAATTCAAGTACCAGCAGAGTGCTTCAAAAAGGAAACAGGTGAATTTGCCTACCTCAAATAAGGAGCGGACGCGACGGAACCCCAACGGAAAGTAGAACGGACCCCTGCGGACTAACTGCGTACGCTGAACAGTGGAAAAAGTACACGTCACTCAACCCGCGACAGAAAAAGGATTAATATGAATTAAATATAACACCAAGATGCCACGAAGGAAAAATAAATAACTAAATGAATTAATTAATTTATTAATCAATCAATTAATAAACAAATAGGCAATTAAATAAATATAAATAGATAAATAACACCTACAAAAATAATCAAGAGAATAAATAAATAACAATAGTAATTTAGCACAATAATAACATAATAGTAATAACAATATTAATATAATAATAATAATAATGATAGCACCCAAAAAAAAATTAATGATAACCATAATAATATTAATAATAATAATAATATAATATTAATAACATAATATAATAATAATAATAATATAATAATACAATAAAAATACGAGTAGAATAATATTAACATAAAAATAATATAACAATAAAAATAATAATAATAATAACAATAATAATAATAATAATAACAATAATAATAAAAATAATAATAATAATAATAATAATGAAAAGATAATATGATAATAATTACCATAATGATAATAATAATAATATGATATTAATTATAATAATAATAGTAACAATAATAATATAATATGATGATAATAATAATAATAATAATAAGATGATAATAATTATAATAATAACATAACAAAAACAATAATACAAATAATAAAACAAAAACAAAAAAAGGGTTACCTGCAACTTGCAGGATGCGGGGTGAGGGACGCTGGTGCGGCAAGGCGGAGGAGGTCGGCGCGGCGAGGTCGCAGGGGGGTGTGGTCCGGTGGCTAGGGTCACCGGATGCAGCGGGAATAGGGCTGGGACGGGAGGAGCAGGCGGCCGGAGTCGGGAAGGCCGACGCAGGGGAGCCGGGACGGGGAGGTGGTCGCGGGGTGCCGCCTTGGGCGAGGAGGGATGGCGAGCGGGGCGCGGCGGCGAGCCGGACAGGGGGTCGCGCGTAGGGGAGGGGTCTCCGGAAGGAGGTGGGGAGCGGGGCGGAGCACCGGAGGGCCGGGACGTCGGTGACGGGGTGCGGCGGAGACGGCCGCTGGGCGCGGGCACCGGCGAGGCGGCAGGTCGGGAGGCGGAGATAGGGAGCGGGGATGCCGGGAGCGGGGAGCGCGCGGGAGGGCCGCGGGGACGCTGAAGGAGGTCGGCAGGCCGGGACGGCGGCTGGAGTCGCCGGAGGCGACGGGAGCAGGACCGGGATGGGAGGAGGCTGGCGTGCGCCGGAGCGGGACGACAGAGGGAGGGGCTCGGCCAAACCAGAGAAAAAAAAAGAGGAGGAAGAAAAACGGGGGAGAGAGAGAGAGGTGAGGGGGGGGGTGGTGGCTACGGGGAGAGGGATTAGGGTAGGTTTAGGGTTAAACTAATATATATATATATATAAAAATAATAATAATAACAACTATAACAATAATAATAACATTATTATAACAATGTTAATAAGTATAATAATAATAATAGTAAAACATTATAATAATAATAATAAAATGTATAATAATAATAAAACCTTTCAATATTAATAATAATTATTTTGATCAAATATTTAAAAATAGTACAATAATTTAAAGATACTACACATATATATATATTTTTATACATATATAGAGATATATATATATATATACGTACATTATTATACATATATATATATATATAAACATATATAAACATATATACAATAATAATAACACAAATAAAAAGGGTATTAACAATAGAATACCAACATAAAAATTATAATATTTAAAACACCGGGTGAACACACTGTCACCCGGGCTGAACGCACGGTCACCGCTAACGATGCGGTGACCGCGCACCGGCGCGAAACCGCCAATGCAATTAATCTCCGAAAAATTTAAATCGGGACCAAGAAAGGAGAACAATTACGGACATCCGCGGTCGGGGTGTGACAATTCTCCCCACCACAGACACTTTCTACCCCCAGAAAGTCACCAGGCCAAAAGTCGACAGATTCAGGTCCATGCCCCAACAGAACTAAAGGAACCAGAGAGAACTGAGAATCTCGGGGATGACCTTACTCTACCCAGGTCACACCCGACTGATTCAAGAGAAAACCGGGGTCCGAGGTTGAGGGGAGAACACGAAGGGTTCTCCCCACCACAAGAGCTCAACTTGTGCCGAAAAGTTGACCATCTAAACAGAAAACCCTAGGAAAGGGGGGTCGACGCGGGAACTCCCAACCGGTTTAAACCAACTCTTATGGCACTAGTGAAAACAACACCTTCGCCGAAACGTTGAACCCTCGACCAAAGTCAACAACCTTCAATACTAGGGGAAACCCACGAAAACCCTAAACCAAAATATCGAGTTAGAAACATGGCCCACTGAAATCCATAAAACACAACCACATCTGACGAGCATTGCTAAACAAAGGTCAACCCACACGAGAGTCAAACACACTTTTAAGAAACACATACGATTCAGAAACAACCCATCCACATAATCCAGACTACTTGGATTATAATAGAACAAGTTCATGATAACCCCATGGTAAAACAATGAACATACAACAACGTCAAAACTTAACAGCAGAAAAACAAGTACTAAAAGATCTTGATTGTTCCACTGCTAACACGGAACACAAAACCTGGACCAAGGCTTCACACCCCTGGGGACTCCTGACTGTGCGCGAGCTTCACCCCAAGACCTGTGGTTGGGGCTCTGGTGGCTGAAGCATCTTCTGCCTCACAGTCAGGTACTGACGTTCTCCCATCACAACTTCCTCTTCAAGTGACGCTTCTTGCAAAACTTCTCCAGATGACCTAGAAAACCACAGCGATGACACGTCTTCGGAGGGTTGCGACAAGACGACTTTAAATGCCCGAAACGACCACACTGAAAGCATACCATCGAACGATCTGATGAACTGGAAGCTGGGACCAAAGGGGATAACTCATTAGGAACAGGTATCTCTGGCGCCTTTTCCTCACCAGAGGGGGAACTCTTACGAACAACAACAGGGGACGCTGAAGTATTAACCACCCGCACACCAGAAACTAACTCAGCCAAGAAAGCTTCCTCCACCAGCTTCTCGAAACAAAGGTCTTTAGAAGGGAGGACTCGCTCCTTGATCTCTGGACGAAGACCCCCAGTGAAAAGAGAGACCTTCATGAGCTTATGCGACGCTACCTCTGGAGAAAAGGGAATCGGTTCCTTGAAATGGTCAACATATGCCTTCACCGTCCGTTGACCTTGTTGAATATGCACAAGCTCTCTCTTTTTCTCTAGCTTCACTTCCTCAGGTACAAACCATTGGATGAAAACAATTCTAAAGACATCCCACGTCATTTCGACTTGCGTCGATGGTGGGGCAACCACCTTCCACTGGTCCAGGGCTGGACCCTCGAACAACTTCATAATTGCACGAACCTTAACACTATCGGGAGTTCCCAACATTCCAAAAACATGCTCCACTTCCTCGAGCCATTTCACTGCCTCTAACGGACCCTGATCACCATGGAGAACAGGCAAAGTCTGAGGAGGATCAAAAACTGGGCATGACTTATCTGAATCCTTAGAGACCTTTCTGGGCGGCATTTTCTGAGCGACACATAAAACACAAAGCCAAAACCAACATCAAACCGAAGCAACTTCAATAAAAGCGCTTCATCAAAAACAGTCATCACAAAGACCAAACGAATACAACACAACCCAAAATAAAATCTCCTCTTTAAAATTCCCTTTTCATTTTTGATTTCAAAACCACCCTTTCTCAAGATCACTTTCCAAAAACCAATCCACTTTCAAACCAAAACTTTCCAAAACTGTTTCTCATTTAAAACCAATTTAGAAAACAAAGTCAAGCGTAAAATTTCAAACACACACCCAGGTACTCCCATGACCCGTTGCACATGTCTTTATCCACTGTCCATTAATACCCGCCTCAACACGCATTTTGAATGCATTCTCACACATGTGCAAACGTTCATGAAGAGGAACCGAGGTTTCAACCCAAATCATTCTTAACCAATTCCAAGCAAACAACAGATTTTCAAATCAAGAAATTTCAGTTTTAAAACCCATTTTATACATTTAAAGTCCTTTAAAAGAAACCAGTCAAATTTTCAAAAACCCTTTTTCATTTCCAACTACGCACTCACACAGACCAAAACGAAAACAACATCCAAATTTGCATCAATCACTGAAATGAGGGACTAGTAGTCACACTCAACCTGGCGACATGGTAGTGGGCCATTTCCCAAGTCAGCGTCTACCACTAGGAGGAATTCAAACCACGTACTCGGACTCTACATGGGTCACTACTCCATGTGAAATCGCGATGTAACGTCGGCTTGCCTCCATTATCATCTCTCAATCCAAGACAAACCAGAAAAGGCAAGGACACAATTCCCGAACTACCCCTGGTAACTCGAAGATCAGTGCGAGCAAGAGTTAGCGACGCTCTTCCCGTACCTACCCCTCGAGTTCCGACAGTCCTAATCTCCTTCTACCGGACAACCCAAAAAACAAGAACTACCTCTGATACCATTTTGTCACGAACCAGCCCGGGTCGACCCCGACCGCGGATGTCTGTAATTGTTCTCCTTTCTTGGTCCCGATTTAAATTTTTCGGAGATTAATTGCATTGGCGGTTTCGCGCCGGTGCGCGGTCACCGCATCGTTAGCGGTGACCGTGCGTTCAGCCCGGGTGACAGTGTGTTCACCCGGTGTTTTAAATATTATAATTTTTATGTTGGTATTCTATTGTTAATACCCTTTTTATTTGTGTTATTATTATTGTATATATGTTTATATATGTTTATATATATATATGTATAATAATGTACGTATATATATATATATATAGATCTATATATGTATAAATATATATATATGTGTAGTATCTTTAAATTATTGTACTATTTTTAAATATTTGATCAAAATAATTATTATTAATATTGAAAGGTTTTATTATTATTATACATTTTATTATTATTATTATAATGTTTTACTATTATTATTATTATACTTATTAACATTGTTATAATAATGTTATTATTATTGTTATAGTTGTTATTATTATTATTTATATATATATATATATATATATTAGTTTAACCCTAAACCTACCCTAATCCCTCTCCCCGTAGCCGCCACCCCCCCCACCTCTCTCTCTCTCCCCCGTTTTTCTTCCTCCTCTTTTTTTTTCTCTGGTTTGGCCGAGCCCCTCCCTCTGTCGTCCCGCTCCGGCGCACGCCAGCCTCCTCCCATCCCGGTCCTGCTCCCGTCGCCTCCGGCGACTCCAGCCGCCGTCCCGGCCTGCCGACCTCCTTCAGCGTCCCCGCGGCCCTCCCGCGCTCTCCCCGCTCCCGGCATCCCCGCTCCCTATCTCCATCTCCCGACCTGCCGCCTCGCCGGCGCCCGCGCCCAGCGGCCGTCTCCGCCGCACCCCGTCACTGACGTCCCGGCCCTCCGGTGCTCCGCCCCGCTCCCCACCTCCTTCCGGCGACCCCTCCCCTATGCGTGACCCCCTGTCTGGCTCGCCGCCACGCCCCGCTCGCCATCCCTCCTCGCCCAAGGCGGCACCCCGCGACCACCTCCCCGTCCCGGCTCCCCTGCGCCGGCCTTCCCGACTCCGGCCGCCTGCTCCTCCCGTCCCGGCCCTATTCCCGCTGCTTCCGGTGACCCTAGCCACCGGACCACACCCCCCTGCGACCTCGCCGCGCCGGCCTCCTCCGCCTTGCCGCACCAGCGTCCCTCACCCCGCATCCTGCAAGTTGCAGGTAACCGTTTTTTTTGTTTTTGTTTTATTATTTGTATTATTGTTTTTGTTATGTTATTATTATAATTATTATCATCTTATTATTATTATTATTATTATCATCATATTATATTATTATTGTTACTATTATTATTATAATTAATATCATATTATTATTATTATCATTATGGTAATTATTATCATATTATCTTTTCATTATTATTATTATTATTATTATTTTTATTATTATTATTGTTATTATTATTATTATTATTATTGTTATTATTATTATTATTTTTATTGTTATATTATTTTTATGTTAATATTATTCTACTCGTATTTTTATTGTATTATTATATTATTATTATTATTATTATATTATGTTATTAATATTATATTATTATTATTATTAATATTATTATGGTTATCATTAATTTTTTTTGGGTGCTATCATTATTATTATTATTATATTAATATTGTTATTACTATTATGTTATTATTGTGCTAAATTACTATTGTTATTTATTTATTCTCTTGATTATTTTTGTAGGTGTTATTTATCTATTTATATTTATTTAATTGCCTATTTGTTTATTAATTGATTGATTAATAAATTAATTAATTCATTTAGTTATTTATTTTTCCTTCGTGGCATCTTGGTGTTATATTTAATTCATATTAATCCTTTTTCTGTCGTGGGTTGAGTGACGTGTACTTTTTCCACTGTTCAGCGTACGCAGTTAGTCCGCAGGGGTCCGTTCTACTTTCCGTTGGGGTTCCGTCGTGTCCGCTCCTTATTTGAGGTAGGCGAATTCACCTGTTTCCTTTTCGAATCACTCTGCTGGTACTTGAATTATTTTAAATTAATTTTATTCCATGATTCGCATGTTTATTATAGCCTTGCGTGACGTATTTTGGTGTTTTAAAATCTATAGTTTTGTTCGAAAGATAAGTTTGAAGCAATTATATTTTATGCCAAGGTAGTTTTGAACAAGATGTTGTCCTGCCCTTTTTATTGTTTATATAGTGCACCTGTTTAGGCGTTGCCAGCTAAGGTGAAACTAACTGCTTATGTTATCTTATGTTATCATTGGTTGTCTTGAGCGGTGTTTTCCTTTTTGTAAAGAAAGAATCATTCTTGGATATTATTATCCTGTGCTGGTTAGTTTTATGAAATTTAGTATCATTCGGAAGGGTTGTCGTGCCCCTTTTTCAGGTTTGACGCACCATTAGATGTCGACACATCCATGAGTGCACCAGGTGCACACATGGATGTGCCCTCAAATGAAGATGGCGTTTGAAATTGTGACCATTTATTTTTATTTATTTTTATTTTCTCGAAGTCTCGACTTTCCTAAATGGTTCTTGGTTTCAAAATGTTTTCGCCTCTTTTTGAGACACATCGAATTTGTTTAAAAAGAAATCTACGAAGAAATGCCCGTTTGGCCCTTTACTTAATACAGAAATAGTGTTTAGAGTTATTTAAAGTGATACTGTGAAATATTCGTGTAAAGCTGTTTGTTTTTGTAAAACCAAGTGCTCGCTTGACAACTCCAGGTATTTTATAAAATAGTTTCGATAATTTAATGACGTCAAGGCCCGGTTGGCACTTTATTAATTGTAAAGTGATTGTACATATATATATATCTATGCGTACTTGTGAGGGCATCTCTACAGGGGGACTTCCCTTCGAGGGTTGTCGTGTAGCGATGTCCGTGTAAGGGGTTGGCAAGTGCGGTGAGATGAATCACGCGTGCGTGGGCCTCCCACTTACACAGTGTTACTAAAACCACCATGGGTTCCTCGGCGTCTTGTAGATTATCGAGTGACGTTTGCTTGCTAACCCTGATTAGACGGGTTGGTACCCTCTGGAGTTGTGGACAGGCCAGGTGGGATGTGCCACTGGTTGGCTATTAGGGCGGCCAGTTGGTTATTGACTGTGGAGTACCATGCCGGTAGGTAGTCTGAACCCGAGTACGTCCAGTGGTTTTCTAGGGATGTTTAGGATCACCCATGGTTACTTGTTCACCTTGATTGTTTACTTTCAGTTATTCTTTACAGCTTATAGTGTTACTTGTGTCCTTTTGCACTACTATCATCTTGCATTACTTGGTTACTTTCTGTTTCACTGGTTTGCTTTCAGCCTGTACTGTTTACCTGTTCCTTTTTAGCACAATCGTAGTATCATTTGTATTTGGTTTTGTTTATAAAAACGTGAAATGGTTTTGAAAGTGATTTATAGTGTGCGTTGGGTTTTCAAATGGGGAAAACATGTTGTTTATTTTTAAATGTGAAAAATCTATTTTTGTTTATAATTGTATTTTCCAAACCTGTGTCAACGGATTACTTGGGAAAAGAAACATTTGGGTTCAGTGGTTTACTTTGACTTACCTACTAGGCATTTTTAATGCTCATGCCTATATTATCATTTCAGTTTCAGGTCTTCCCTTGCTCAGGTCTTCTGTTTTGAGTCGCTCAGTGTTGGAGTGAGGTTGCTCTCTAGTTGGGTGGTGACCTGAGAGGTCACATGGAGGTACGTGGTCGTGTGGCTTTTATTTTCTTTTCCACTGTTAGTGTTTACTCTCTCTATTATATTTACTTTTGTTTGGGCTGAAATCGTTCCCACCTGCTTAATTTTGATGCCCGACACTTGTTGCCATCCCGGGGGGATCGGGAACGCCCCTCGGGACTTGCCGCGGACCGGCTTGGGTGACCGGTTCAGGGTCGACCCGGGCTGGTTCGTGACACTGGGTCTGCTCCACTTCAAAAGTCTGACCTATACCATGACCCTGCGACCCTTCCTGACTACCCTAAGCTGATCTACCCTATTGTCTTGGAAATCATGTCATCTGGATACCACATTCATGACTTATTTTTTGGACTAAATATCTGGATGAAATCTAGTTCCCTGACTGATGAGAAACTGGTTGTCCTGCTCCAGAACGTGGGGTCATAGAAGAAACCCTATCACTTGCTACTGGAGAGGATATCCAACAAAAGCGCTGAAGATATCCCATCTTGCCGCAAAATCGGCACTCGACTAAGTCTCTTGGGCACTGAGGTCTCATGTGCCCACTCTTCATGCACTGGTAGCATGCCACCTGACTACCTGAAGAAACATCATATGATGGCTCCTTATGGTGCTTTCTGTTATCTATTGATAGAGTACTAGCCCTAGATGCTGAACCAACCTGGCTCAAAGCTCCTAACTCCCTCAAATTTCACTCAGTAATTAGCACCTAGTTCACTATAGTAGTCACTGAAGTCAGGATGAAGACATTCACATATGATCAAATGTCATACCTGAGACCATCCTCAAATCACCTATCCAAAGATAACTCATCACCTCCCAAAATAGGTGTGAAGCACTGAAGCTCTATGAAATGAGAAGAATAGTCCATCACTTAAAGAGCGCCCATCCCCAAGCACATGAACTCTCAGGCTTGATCAGACCTCAATGTCTCGGGATATAAGTAGTGATATAAGGTCCTCTAAAATTCTTCCCAAGCCATATCCCAATGACATCCTGTCTGTGATATAACATCCCACCACCTCATGGAAAAATCATGTAGCATGTATGTCACAAGCTTCACCCTCTTCACCGGAGGTGTCTATAAATGATCAAATATTGAAAGCATGGCCTCTAACCATGACTCTGCAGCCTTTGGTGCTCCATACCACCAAAAAGTGGGAGGATGCTGCTGCTGGAACACCCGTGTCAACTCTATCAAAGTTAGGGCAGGATGCGGTGCTACCTGAAAGGTCTGTGACATCCTCAAAAAGCCTTCATGGAATTGTTCATCAGCACCTGAATCTGGTATAACATTTAAATACCTATAAATTCTCTGATTTTTTTAATTAAATGGAAATTTTACGAGTCCACAAAAATTGACGACGCATAATTTGGAGGCCCGGAGTGCCTGAAATGAATTTCTGAACATTTTTTTGGGTACGTTCAGTAAACGTGCAAGTGGGTTTTTCTAACTTTTGAACTGGTTCTTAGAATTGAAATATGAGGGCACCTTTGAACTCGTAGTGCCAGTATTCGCTTAAGAAGAATTTCACCTCGAGGATAGTTGGTCAAGGGTGAAAGTTAATTTTTTGGGTTTTTCGTGAAAAGAATAAAATAAAATAAAGTGTGTAACATTTTATTTTATTTTGTTTTGAAAATCCATGTGGAAGTTGAGAAGTGGGGACCACCAGACCTTAACCTCCCATGAGAGGTTATGGTGGTGGGGACCACCCAAGGCCAAAACCTCTTGAACTCCCTTCTTAATGAGGGAGAAACCTCTCAACTCCCTCTTTAATGTGGAGGAGCCTCTTGAGATTTCTCTACATTAATTTTTCCAACCTAGTTAATTAATTAAGCCTTTTTGAATTTGTGCCAACGAACTAAATAGACAACATAATCTATTATGTTGGATACTTGGCATATTATTTGGTAGAGCCTTGGGAGAAAGCTCTCCAATGAAGAACACCAATGATGAATTCCGACTTCGACTTCGACTTCTTCCATGGGAATTTTGTTGATGAGAAACATCTTCAATGTCAACAAACCGACGTTCGAGAAAACGCCAACATCATCGACATTCATCTATCCCCAACAACGTTATCTCCTTCCTCAGAGGAAATATTCAACGAATCAAACGAACAAGGTAGGGGTTTATTTGTGAATGAATATTTTTCCTGTGTTTATCTCTTGATTTTATTTTTTTTCAGGATTGGGAATAAATCATTGCGGAAGGTTGTAAAGCTTGACGTTATTCTTTAAAGTTCTTGTTGAGCCATATGCTACCACCCTAACGGGGAGGGTATGAGCCAAAAAAACATGGCTCAACCCTTCCGCAAATATTGTGGTGTTCTTCACGATGGAGGAGGACGGTAACCATCCATGGTTGGGGCATGAGAATGGCGGCTAGCACCCCCGCCGGCCGCGACGAAGGCGCCGGCGCAACAGAGTCACCCTGCAGCCACCACTGCCGCCCTGCGGCCTCCACGCCGTCCGTGGCCACCGCCGCCATCTGCGGCTCTGTACCGCCCACGGCCAAACCGCCGCCCCATGGTCGGACCACCACCCCGCAGCCGGACCGCCGCCCCTAGATGAGCCACCCCATGGCCTCGCGCTCTCACGACACCCTCCATGGATTCGTGGCCACCCATGGACCTCCGCGGCCCCTCACGAACTGCCGGGCCGAACCCAGTAGGCCGGGCCACCCAACGAGATGGGATGAACCCAACGGGCCAGGCCAGACCCAACAGGTATGGCCGGGTCGGGCCGAGTTGGTCCGACTAGGTCGGACCGGACCCAAGCCCACTACGACCCAATTACATTCTTTTGGCCATAACTTTGGAACCAGACGTCTATTTGATGAACCATCAACGATGATGAGAACCCTGGAGTGAGATGGTCCCTTTGAGTATACCCTGCTAGAGTTTTGGATTGAGTTGGGTATGGTTAGGTTTGATCAAGCACGAATCTAACCGGTTCTCCGAGACTAAAAGACTAATAACAAACAGACCAGGTGTCTGATTGACGTGCCTTCTATTGAATAGATACCCCTATGACGTGGATGTCCTTTGAGATAATTCTTTGTGGGACTTCGTGGAAGTTGAGGTATGACCTATGGTTTGTAAAGCGGTTCACCCAAGAGCGATACGTACGGAACCCTGTGACTGGCTGAGACTTGATGACTACTGATCGTTTTGACTCGGAGTGACTCGACTGGCCCAGTGGGGTGTGCCTTTGTGTGACGCGGAAGACCCATGGTGGGGAGAGCCTTTGTGTGATGCGACAGACCCACGATACTCAACAGGAGGAGTACCTAAACAGGCCACGAGGGTGAGTGCCTCTATGTGATGCGGCAGAACCATGGTGGGGAGCGCCTCTGTGTGATGCGGCAGACCCACAGTACTCGATAGGAGGAGTACCTCAGCAGTCCATGGTTAGTGGTAAGTGCCTCTATGTGACACGGAAGACCCACTATACTCGATAGAGGAGGAGTTCTCCAACAGTTGAGGTTTTAAAAATGTTACTTGTTACTACCCCTAGAATAAATCCTAGTGTGAGTTGAGTTAGAACCTCTGTGTTTCTTCATGATTGAGATGGGTAACTTGGTAACTTAGGTATATGTATGGGAATATACCTAAGTAGGGTTATCTATTGTTTCATACTTTTTGGTTTATCCTTAGTGTATTTCATGAGACCTTGAGGGTCTCAGGGTCCCTACTGAGTATCGTTATACTCACCCCTGCACGGGCTATGCCCACACCTTATTGTGTTGGATACAGATGACGGACAATGCTGACTGATGCTGAGAGTATCAGGACTAGACAGAGATCGAAGGTGGACCATACGGTGTTTCGATATGTAGAGAAGACAGGTGGATGTAGAGTGCTAAGGAGGTGATCTATACCTACCCTTTAGGTAGGAACCCAGAGGACGACCCAATAGATGCTTTTCTCTTTCTTCAGTTGTATTTTATTTCAGTTGTACTTGTATCTTTACTGTTGGTCTTGTATTCTGGCCCCTTTTTACTTTCATCACTCTTTTTTCTATACAGTTGACTTGTGATCGTATCTTGACGTGTGTTTGGTTGCGTGTGTTTACAGGTTATAAAGGTGATGCCTTCTCAGTTTTAGGGAATACGCCTTTGGTGCTAGTCTCCATCCCCTAGCCTATGGAAGGAAAGCCTGGGGTAGTCACGGCACGGGCCCTGGGGGACGGGTTGTGACATAACAACTGGTGCCAAGAAAGGCACAACAGGAGGATCTGCTGGTAGTCCCTGCTCTACCATTTCTAGTGTCTGGTCGTCGCCCTGCACTTGGCATATAACCAGAGGACTTCTTGGAGGTATGACTCTGCAAGGTCAAGTGCACACCTCAGTTTAAGGTTATCAAGGACAGAAACTAAAAAGTGAAAGAAAGGAACAGGAGAAGAAAAACATTCATGTTTTAAAAAATAGGGTTACACGGTGTGTACAACCACTACACAACATGTTCCCTTACACTTTAACATGGTCGTGTACCTCTAACAATACTGGTCATGTAACTCCCCTACACACGGTGTGATCCTAATGATACACGGTGTGTACTTGAAATTTCCCTCCTTCCCAGGTACTTCTACACGACTAAACCACATGGGGTCTATCGGTACAACACTACACAACACGTTCAACCTAGACACGACCTATAATAGTTAGGTACCATCGATCCATGTAGTTGGTCACACGGTTAGAGACATGGTCAACTCTACACAGCGTGCAAGAATGGGACACAATGTGTACAACCTAAGCTTTATCCACCCGTGTCGTTAGTCACATGACCGGATACACGGTCCTTACAGCACGTCGTGTACTCCTAGTACACAACGTGTTCTACCAAAGTTTTCCAACCCTGTGTCTCTAATAACATAGTAAGTCACATAGTTTAAGACTAAAAAGCATGTACATACAATACACATTGTGTACTTAAGAAAATTTGTTTCTTCCAGAACATAAGAACACATGGTGTGTGTTCATAACACCACACGCCGTGTTGTCTGGTTTTTCAGATAGTAAGCCTCTGAAAATTCTCTGAAACCCTTAAAAACATAATTTTTTTCCAAGACATGACAAATTCTGACATGTGAGAGCCCATACTCCCATGAATCAAAGTTTTGCATCCTTATTCATATCATAACATGAAAAATCCAATTAAAGTTCAAACATGATCCACCGAATTATGTTCCAAGAGGGCCAATACCACCTTAGGGAACAAAGTTTGGCATCCATCCAGATGAAACTTTACATATTATAATACCCTATCAAAATATAAGGTATTCTATCACAACATCTATCACAACATTAAGAACATCTATCACAAAATCTATCACAACAACATGAAATCAGTAATGCATCCTAAATTGAATGATAAGAATGCATGAAATGTGATCTATAACAATTTTATATATGACGTATGAGATGGAATACCCTCATCTCATCATGTTTCAATAGAAATAGAACCACAATTATATCAATAATAACAACAACAAAAAGTGAATCACCTAATGGTGGAATCAAATCAACTATAATAATTAAAAACTAGAAAAATTTCAATATTCCAAGTAACTTGGATTTTACCTATACACGGGTTAGCTACTCCTGGGAAAAACTTATTACCAACTACCCATTCCTTCCTATCCCTATCTATAGGCTCTAAATAGTAAAAAAAAATAAGAAAATAACCTTCTCTGATACCACTTTTTAACATCCCAGTTCTGAGTGTCGCCCAAAGGTGCTTCGTACCAGGTTGGTCACATAACCTCAAGCGCATTTCCCAAAACACCAGAGGCTTATGACTACCAATGAGGTCCAAGGTTTGATAATGGGGAAACTATTCCCTCATTGGCAGAGTATCCACAATAGAATAACAAATAATAAATAGCAGCGGAAGTAGTAATACCATACAATAGAAGTAAACAACAGAATATTGATAACAAAAGAAACTAGAGAATATATATAAATGATTCATGTCACATATGTCGAGAAAAGTAGAAAAACAAGTCACAATGATGTAAATACAATACTTAATCCAAATTATATAAAACAATAAACTCCAATAGCATCTCAATCCTCAACTTGGTCCCATGCTCTCCAGCCCCAACAACACTCAAGTACCTGATGAAGGAGGGTGCTTTCCCTTATCTATACCTCCAATCATATAATCTATTTGGGTTCAAAAGAATGATCCAAACAGGGTGTGAGATGAATCCCAATGGAAAACCACAAAAAGAGTTGTTCCTAAGTGTCAGTGAATATATATAGTAGGCAATATGCAAAATGAAGCAATAAACTAGGAAGTACTCAAAATTAAAACAATCCTATAATTTCCAATTACATTCATTTACATTTATTAATTATTAAATCCATTGAATAATGTAACCTCGGGATCTAGCCTAAGCTCTGTATCCTCCTGGGTAATAGTACACATAAAGAAGTCTCAAATGACTATCTAAGCAATCAAGTAAGACTGAGTCCAAGCTTGTGCTTTGGCATAGCAGACTTGTCACGAACATTCAATCATTTAAAAGAAATCTGGCTGCGTTGTCATGATGCGTCAAATTGATTATGTTTTTAAGGTCTATTTATATTCTAGGGAATACCCTAGGTTTTCTCTAAAGGGGCGTTGATATATTTTGAGTGTGTATTTTTAATAATATGAACAACAAGGGGGTGATTTTGTAAACAATTTTAAGAAAGTAACTTAACGTAAAGAGTTGTAAAGTTGAAAGATAAAGTGGATTTTGAAAAATATGAGATAAATAAGTGATATTTTCTAAGTTACTATAAAAATTTAAGAGTTTATCATTCTTAATTTATTATTAGGTTTTAGTGTAATCCTTTGGTTGAGGGTTAACCAAGATCTTGGTTCCCCTCTTTCCTCTTAAAATTATGCATAAAGAACCACCCCTTGACACAACAATCGTGTTGTCATGGTTTTGAACACAAGCATAGAGTGAGGTCTACCAAATAATACTAAAATCTCATGTATGTGTGAGAGAAAGAGGATTATTTTGTTGTCCAATCGGAACAACCCAAGATTCCCACTTGAATCTCAACCCAATTGGTATTGAAAAGAGAAATGGTTCACTTAATTAAACCAAATAAATGCATTCAAAGAAGAATCATATAAAGATTAAACATAAGTGAAATAATTCATACACAAATTACACAAAAATATTATAATATAAGGTTCCATAACTCCCTCTTCAAGTGTGTATATCCCTCTCAATGATCACCCACCGTTTAGCTCGACATCAAGAGGAGAATGAAGCTCGGGTGGAACTCCTTCTTCATTATTGACCCCCCTATGTGGATAGGGGACTCAAGAACTTCAAGGATGAGGGGGAGACTCCTCTAAGACTCCAAAATGGTAGAGCTTAACTTCTGGTTTGAACTCCCAAATGGTGTTCCCAAGGTTCCTTTTTATATCCAAAATGGGAAATGGTTTTGGGAACCCAGATTTTGATAAGCCACTTGAAGGATGGTTTTTGGCTACTAGACAGTCAAATATCCATTTTAACAAAACTAGAAAGTTATATCCCCATGTATTTAATATAACCACTGAAAGGTTGGAATAATTTGGACAATCATGATAGAGGTATTGACATATTACAAAATGCCACTTTTGACTTTGTGCATATTCGGTGGCTTGGATAGATTAGTTCCAATGACCCACTTATAAGTAGAATAGGGATTGGGTTCCTTGGGATTAAATGTAGACTATTATATTTTGGACCATAACACAAACTTTCAGCCCATTTAGATGCACAATATAGTAGAAGTGTGTGGATTAATCCACTGGTGTGCTAGGATCCTGCGTAGTTTGGACCATATTTCTTGGACTTCATCATGAGTCCTCCAAAACACCTCCACCTTCAATGATATTATCAAAAAAAGTATCATTTACCTTTTTAACAGTGATAAAAATGAAATAAATGAATCAAACATGAAGTTCATTTTGTTATTATATTTGGAATTTACAATACAAATTCAGTTTAATACAATGGTGTAAGGGTGAAAATGACATAGTGAATCGTGGTACGATCACCCCCCCACACCTAAACATTTTCACTCTTGGGAAAAGTTAAAGTTTTAAAAATTATACATGTAGATATTACCAACATAATGATGATTTAACATATGAGTAAATTTTAATTCATTAAAGTAATGTGATCAATACACAAACCACACCAAGGAGTTCTTCTTAGAAAAAATGGAAAAAGATATCTCATAAATCATATCACAATGAAATTCAAAGAGATTCATGATACCAAATTGAGAAAGGAATTAAGAAGTCAATGATTCCACTAACTCTCCATGTGTGTGTGCGAAAACCATTCCATGCTATTCTTTCTACTTTTTATCCAATAAATATAGGTTATTTTAACATTCTTCAACTTAAAAGATTTTGTCCACCGAACCTGCCCTACATTCTTTGCAATCATATTTCAAGACCCACTCACTTAATCATTCTTAGAAGTCAAACCATAAGCTCCCAACCTAGATATCCCCATATGTTGCATATTTCACCACTCCCACAATTTTTTTTCAGAAGTTGCATTTGGAACAAATCTCACACTTATCTATCAACCCTTGTTTTATATACTCACAACACTAATTGTAATAGTTATAACAAGATCAAAGGTTGATGAGGAGTGGTTTTTGACCTTCCCAAGACAAAAACAAATTTTATTTTGATTTTGATCTTTTTTTAGGGTGTACAATAGTCGGATATTAGGTACACACACACAGGTCAATATAGTACATTAATGAATCAGATCGGATAAGGAATGAATGTATGGAAATAACTCTTTAAGATAAAAAATATTAACCTAACATATATTTAACTTCTATTAAGTAATAAATATTAACACTTTGTGGTTTGGTGAAAAAATGTGTGGAGATACTAGTGACACATTTTTTCCAAAAATAACTCACACAAGGGGCATCAATCATCTCAGATGTTTAACAGAGATACAACTATTTATATCATTGATAGAAAACCAATTCACTAAAAATCACTTCCTGATGTTACATTCATACAAAAATTCATTCCATAACAGTGCCATGTTTTCATCAAATGTCAAATCAACATGGAATAAAAAATTTCAACATGCATTTTTAGTAAGTTCCATGATTTTTTGACCAGAAGGGGGGGGGGTAAAAATACCATATATAAGGTGAAAAAGAGAAGAAAAAAGATGATGAAAATCCTAATCAACTAAAAAATATGGGGAAAAGTGAAAATACCATAAATAAGGCAAAAAAGAGAAGAAATAATAAATACGATAAAAAATCCTAACTAACCCAGCAATGTATCCATCCCCACACACCCAAAGTGTGCAATTTACTCACTGTAATAGAAGAGAATGTGGGAAGGAAGGATAAAACCTGGTGAGTGTCATTCATATACTAATTCTTGAACTTGGAGTTCCTCCATCAGGGACTTCGAAATGGATTCATGTAAGTGATTCAGCCACTGCCCATTGGCAGTGAAGGTTTTCTTGGTTTATTTATTTTGAACCTGGAAAAAACCGAATAGAGTGACATTAATAACAATGTATGGTCTAAACCAATGGGAACAAAGCTTACCTTGATGCAACTTTAGCCTTTCATTATATAGGAGGACCTTCTGCCTAATTTAGAACTAGAGATGAAGGATAAGATGGTCGTGGTTAGCCTTGGTTCTCTCCTTATAAATCCTGAAGTTCTCATATGCATCTCTTCTCATTTACTCCAACTCCTGAATCTACAACTTCCTTTGAGAACTTGCACCAAAAAGATTATAATTGCATTGTTTGATGGCCCAGTAGACCCGGTGCTCAATCTCAACAGGTAGGTGACAACTCTTTCCAAAAACTAGCTGATATGGTGATATGCCAATGGTAGTTTTGAAAGCAGTACGATATGCCCATAATGAATCATCAAGTTGAAGACTCCAATATTTTCTATTTGGTTGAACCATTTTTTCAAGAATCTGTTTTACCTCTTTATTTGACACCTCAGATTGACCATTGGTATATGTGTGATAAGGAGTAGACACTTGATGACTGACCCCATACTGATGCAAAAGTGACTGCATTGTTCAGTTGCAGAAATGAGAACCCTGGTCACTGATGATGAAACTAGTTAATCCAAACCTATAAAATATTTGGGTTCTCAAAAAACCTACAACTACCTTATAATCATCAGTCCTTGTAGCTCATGCCTCTACCCATTTTGACACGTAATCAACTTCCAGAAGAATGTATATGTTGCCAAAGGAATTGGGAAATGGCCCCATAAAGTCAATACCCCAAACATCAAAAATGTCATGAAAGAGAAATGGTTTTTGTGTCATTTCATTTCTTTTAGATACATTACCTATTCTTTAACAATGAGTAAAAGATTTACAAAAATCATGGGCATCCCAAAAAATTGTTGGCCAAAAGAGACCAGAATCAAGGATTTTGAGAGCAGTCCGTTGGGGTCCAAAGTGGCCCCCACAAGCAAGTGTGTGGCAGAATCTAAGGACAAACTGAAACTTGCTATCGAGGAAACAATGCCTAAGGAATTGATCAATGCATGTGTGCCAGAGGTAGGGGTCACACCAAATGTACCAACGAGACTCATGTTTTAGATGGTTGGCTTGGTTTTTGTTGTAATCAGTAGGAATGAAAGATGCTACCGAATAATTTACAATTTCAGCATACCAAGGAATAAAATCTTTCACTCAGTACAATTTATCATCAGGAAACATGTCATTTATGGGAATACAGGGGGATGAGTCAATGTTCAAGGATGGTTGGATCCTACTGATATGGTCAGCCACCACATTCTCTGCTCCTTTTTTATCTCTAATTTCTAAATTGAATTTCTGAAGGAGGATCATCCATAGAATGAGATGTGGTTTGACTTCTAATTTCTTAAGGAGATACCAGAGGGCTACATGGCCTGAAAACACAATGACTTTGGACCCTAAAAGGTATGACCTGAATTTTTCCAAGGCAAAAACAATGGCAAGGAACTCTTTTTCAGCTGTGGTGTATTTTTCTTGGGCAGGGTCCAAAGTACGCGAGGCATAAGCAATGAAATATGGAGCTTGATCCAACCTTTTTGATAAGACTTCCCCAAGTGCATAGTTAGAGGTGTCATATATGAGCTCAAATGGTAAATACCATTGAGGTGGTTGGATTACCGGGGGTGACGTGAGACTCAATTTTAAATTATTAAAAGCTTCCTCACATTCATTATCAAAAACAAATTACTTTTCTTTTTAGAGTAATTGGGAGAGGGGGAGTGCAATTTTACTAAATTCATGAATGAAATGATAGTAAAATCCAGGATGACCTAGGATAGACCACTCATACCGTAAATTTTTTGGGAATGGTAGGGAAGAAATGACATCCACTTTTGATTTATCTACTTGGATTCCATCCCCTGAAATGACATGTACCAAAACTATACCTTGTCGCACCATGAAATGGAATTTCTAATAATTTAATACAATATTATTTTCAATACAGTGACATAGTACTGAAGTAATACTACTAAAACATTCCTTAAAATAAGATCCATAAATAGTGAAATCATCCATGAATACTTCCATGCAATTATCTAGGTAATCTGAAAAAATAATAACCATCCATCGTTGGAAATTACCTAGAGCATTGCACAGACCAAATGGCATCCTCTTATATGAAAATGTGCCGAAGGGACAAGTGAAGGTCATATTTTCCTGGTCCTCAGGGGAAATATGGATATGAAAGTATCCAGAATACCCATCACGAAAATAGTAGTGGGACTTACCTGCTAGCCTCTCTAGAATTTGGTCAATGAATGAGAAAGGGAAATGATCCTTCCTAGTGTGTTGGTTTAGTCGGAGATAGTCTATATAGACATGCCAACTATTCTACACACGAGTTGGAACCAATTCATTGTTTTCATTTTTGATTATTTTAAGGCCATTTTTTTAGGAACTACTTGAATATAACTGACCCATTGGCTGTCAGAGATGGGGTAAATGATTCCAGTAGCCAATAATTTTGTTACTTCCTTTTTCACAACTTCTAGATGGTTTGGGTTCAGTTGAGATTGTGCCTTCCTCACTGGTTTAGCCTCATCATTTAATAAAATATGATGTATGAAAATTGATGGGCTAATACTAGGAATTTCAGCA
This sequence comes from Viscum album, assembly GCA_963277665.1. Classification (NCBI taxonomy): domain Eukaryota; kingdom Viridiplantae; phylum Streptophyta; class Magnoliopsida; order Santalales; family Viscaceae; genus Viscum; species Viscum album. The sequence goes on from OY728146.1 coordinate 372,580,316, forward strand.
AGTGTCCATGCAAATGGTTGTTTATACTCCCTCAAAAGTTCAAGCAGTCGCAATTCATGCTTAGGAGGGAGTGAATTAGCAATGATGATGGGAAACTTTTTTCCATTCTCAAGATATGAATATTTTAAATCATTAGGCAGTTGTTTTAGTTATAATTCAGGTGGATTTTGGATTTATGGGATTGTGTGTGAAATTAAGAGGTCAATAATCTCATCTAACTACTCAATGGTATCATCCTCAGATGAGAAATGATCTTTTACAAGTTAAGCAGTATCATCGATGGTAATTGGATCCTTAGTGTTCAAGAAATCATCATTTAATAAACATGCATGAAATTTTTATAGACCAATACAACAATCGATGCATCATTCATTACCAATAATTTCAATCAAGGATGAAAACTTAGAAAGGGGATCGGGGGAATGGAATGAAGTGTTTTTAGAGGAAGGGAGTACATCAATTGAATTTACTGAGAGAGAGGAATGTTCTTATGAGGGGTTCTTCATGGCATCAAGGATGTTGAAATGGACTATATCACCACCAAATTCCATAGATAATGTAACATTATGGACATTAATTATGGTTTTATAAGTTTTCAAGAAATGTCTCCCCAATATAATTGGGGTGTGTCCATTCACCCTATCATCTTCGATTTTAAGCACATAAAAATCAGCAGGAAAAATCTAATTTTGAACCCTCACAAGAACATCCTCTAACACACCAGAAGGGTGTGTTGTACTACTATTTTATAGCTGAATGACTATCCTAGTTATCTTAAATTCTCCAAACTTCAATTAAGAGGAAATGGAGTTAGGCATCACATTTATAGAAGCACCTAAATCAAACATATCATTAGAAAATGAATACTCCCCTATGGTGCATGGAATCAAGAAGGTTCCAGGATCATTGCATTTGGTAGGAAGTGATGGTTCTATAAATGATGAGACATTACTCCCTAATCTTACCTTATCATCACCTAAAAGTCTCCTTAGGTGTGTACACATCTCCTTTAGAAACTTGGTGTATCTTGGAATTTTCTTCATGACATCAATCAAAGGAATTTTAACCTGTACTTTTTTGAAAGTTTTCAGTATTTCCTTATCAAGTTCAGTTTCCTTTTGTTTTCTTGGTTGGGTGGCCATTTGGGTAAATGGAAGAGGAATGGTTTGGATATGAGACTCATCAACATACACACTCTTTCCTTTAGAAGGAATTCTTTCAAGACAAGGATTTTCTTCTCTTGAACCATTTTTAGCAGTGGTTGGGATGGTGGTTTCTTCAAGAGGGGATGAATCTAATAGAGGATTCATTTGGTTTTTAAGATTTTTTCCACTCCTAAGGGTGATGGAACTAAAATTTCCCTTATACCTAGGGTTAACTACTGGTTGAGAAGGTATTTTACCTAACCTGTGACTTTGAATTTCACCCACCAAGTTAGATAGTTGGCCTAATTGGGTTTTAAGGTCATGTATGGTTGCCTGGGTGGTTTACTGGAATTAGAGATTGTTGGAAGCCATTTGTTTCATCATATATTCTAGGTTAGGCTCAGGTTTTGGAGTGGTTTGTGGGAAAGGCCTTTGGGGGTGGTTGAGGATTTCTGGGTGGTGGTGGTAGATGACTAGTATTCCCTTGTTGGTTCCATAGTTGATGAGACTGGTTTGAATACCCCCCTTGCCTATAAGTTTGGTTTTCTTTCCAACCAGAGTTGGATGGATAGTACGGTTCTTGCCTAAAGGGTTGGTTATAGGGGCCTCTTGGGAAGATTGCTTCACAACTCTCAAAATTTTCTCTCAATTGGGGGCATGGTAAAAATAATGGGTGTTAGAAGAGTAGATTCCACAACAGATGGAAGGAGGAGATTGAGATTTCCCTTGGAAGAGAGTGAGTTGTCGTAAAAGGGTACTTACCTCTTCAAACTTCGTGTCCACATTCTTCTCGAATTTAGTACTTTGAACCTCATAGAAACCTCTAATGGGTACATTGGACCTTGAACCAAATTATTGAGTGTTTTGCGCCATGTTCTCAATTAAGGTCCTTATAGAAATTGGGGTCTTATCTACTAGCACACTACCTGTAACAACATCAATCATGTTTCTATCAATAGGGATTAAACCTTCATAAAAATATTGTATTAAAAGTTGGTCACTTATTTCGTGGTTTGGAAAACTTGAACATAATATTTTAAATCTGTACCAATATTCATGAAGTGTTTCCCCTTGAAATTGTATTATACCAAATATTTCCTTCCTTACTATTGTAGTTCAAGCGGCTGGGAAATATTTTTCAAAAAAAAAAGGTTTTTCATGTTTGCCCAGCCTCTTATTGGGGAATTAACATAATATAACCAATATTTTGATATATCTTCTAAAGAAAAGGGGTATTATCTAAGATTTACTTGTTCTTCACCACATTATCAAGTTTTAATGTTGAAAAATAGTATGAAATTATTTTAAATTATTGTGTGGATATTCTCCAGCAAGTTAATGGAATCTTGGTAATAAATGAATTAGACCAGATTTTAGTTCAAAATTGGGTGCCTCACCTTGCATTTGAATGTATGTGGGTTGGATATCAACATCAGGTGAGGTTAGTTATTTTAATGTTCGGTTATTTTCAGATATTTTATGCAAGTTTATTTCTGTTTTGATGTTGGTTCCAAAAGAAGAAGATGAAGGATCAAGAAGAGTGTTGTTGTCTTGTGAGTCCTCCTTCAAAGGGTTCTCTTGTGCGTCTCGGGGTCACTGACGTAATATACTCTCCGGTTCAGGTTCGAAAGGTGGTAAATCTCCCAGACTATAATGCATCATGCACAAAACCTACACAATAAATAAATCATAATACAAAAATATAGGTAAAGGTATAAGATAAAACAAATAAATATTCACAAAATTTACAAAAATATTATAAAAAAACATGCACTAAAAACCAAAGTGCTCCCCAGAAACGGCGCAAAAATTTGACCGCGTTGTCATGATGTGTCAAATTTATTATGTTTTTAAGGTTGATTTATAGTCTTAGGAAGACCATAGGTCATCTATCAAGGATCATTGATAGGTTTTGAGTGTTTATTTTTAATAAGAATAACAAATAGGGGGGGGGGGGTGATTTTGTAAACAATTTTAAGAAAGAAACTTAAGATAAAGAGTTTTAAAGTTGAAAGACAAAGTGGATTTTGAAAAATATGAGATAAATAAGTGATATTTTCTAAGTTAATACAAAACTTTAAGAGTTCCTCATTCTTAATTGATTATTAGGTTTTAGTGTAATCTTTTGGTTGAGGGTAAACCAAGATCTTGGTTCCCCTCTTTCCTATTAAAATGATACACAAAGAACCACCCCTTGACACAAAATCGTGTTGCCAAGGTTTGGACCAAAAAAATAGAGTGAGGTTTACCAAAGCATACATAAATATCATGTATGTGTGAGATAAATAGGATGATTGAGTTTCCAATTGGAACAACCCAAGATTCCCACTTGAATCTCAACCCAATCGGTATTGAAATGAGAAATGTTTCACTTAATTAAACCAAATCAATGCATTCAGAGAAGAAGAATATAAAGATTAAACATAAGTGAAATAATTCACACAAAAATTACACAAAAACCAGTAGAATATAAGGTTCCAGAACTCCCTCTTCAAGTGTGTAGCTCCCTTGAAATGATCACCCATCTTTTAGAAAGACATCGGGAGGAGGAGGAAGCTCGGGTGGAACTCCTTCTTCATTATTGATCCATCTACGAGGGTAGGGGTCTTCATAACATCCAAGATGAGGGGGATACTATTCAAGTACTCCAAAATGGTAGATATTAACTTCTGGTTTGAACTCCCAAATGGGGTGCCCAAGGTGCCTTTTTATAGCCAAAATGGGAAGTAGTTTTGGGCACTGAGATTTTGATAAACCACTTGAAGGATAGTTTTTGGCTAATAGAAAGTCGAATATCCCTTTTAAAAAAACTGTAAAGTTGTGTCCCCACGTCTTTAATATCACCACAAAAATTTTGGCATCATTTGGACAATCACAACTAGAGATATTGACATATTACAGAATTCCACTTTTGACTTTGTTCATATTCGGTGGCTTGGATAGATAAGTTATGATGGGACCCTTAGAAGCCGAATCAGGATTGGGTTACTTGAGATGAAATGTATCTTATTAAATTCTAGAATAGACCAAAAAATTTCAACCCATTTGGATGAATGGTCTTTTAGCAGTGTGCAGGTTAATCCACTAGTTTTCTTGGATCCTGTGCAGTTTGGCCCATATTTCATAGAGTTCATCCCAGGTCCTCCAAATCACCTCCACCTTCAATGATATTATAAAAAAAGTAACATTGCCATTTTTAAAAGTGATAAAAATAAAATAACTTAATCAAACATAAAGTTCATTTTGTTATTATATTTTGAATTTACAATACAAATTCAGTTTAATACAATGGTGTAAGGGTGAAAATGACACAGTGAATTGTGGTACGATCACAACCCTCTGAGAAAGATCTCATAGTCTGAACCCTCTGGTTCAACATATCATCATTTCAATAAATAATTACCCTCTAGGAAAGCACACATAGTATAATCCCTTTGGCCCCACAAAGCATTAATCATTTACAAAATACCACTTAGGTATCTCTCACGGTCAATATCCCCTTGGTCTGAATAGAAATAGTATAATATAATGACCCCATAGAAGCTCTCATAGTCAATTACCTATGGGACACCATTCATTTAATAATGACCCTCTGGGTATCTCTCACAGTCTAACCCCTCTATTCAATAACCACTCGACATCTCTCACAGTCAATGCCTTTGGGTCAACATAAAAACAATTATACATAAATGACCCTACTTTGATAAGCCCTTATAGTAAATTCCCCTTGGTCATACTTTCACATTTTCAAAACACATGCATTTAAATAAATAGTAACTCTATCCTAACAACATGAGGCATGGAAACAAATCAATCCTAATAGGAAATTCTAGACCAAACGTCCACAATCAATCAAACATGGGAAACACATCCATAATCAAGGTATTAAACCTTATGCCTAAGTAATAACCCTTTCTTAATCAAACAAACCATGTAAGGTATTAAAGAGGGTTACAATCCATAACATGAAATACCCTAAACATGGGTAATCAATACTTTTATAATATATAATCCAAAGAAAATCAAATAAAGGAACAAACCACCTACCTCGATGTTTTACGATGAACACTCTTGAATTCCATCCCTTGAATAATCCTAGAATAATGTAGATCTACGAAAAGGGTAAAAACGATCAACCCTCGATAACTCAAGAGAGTAGAGAAATCAGGAAGAGAGGATCTAAGGGAAGAGAGAACTCACTGGTGGGAATCCAACGCAATCGGAGATGTCTCAATATGAGCTCAAATAATGGAATAGGAGGAGCTCAAAGTTTCACATCCATTCGTCTCTCTCATGTATGAGACACTGGAAGAAGAAGATCATTATAGAGATGAGATGCGACCCCAGTCCGATTAATCAAATAAAAAGAAAAGTACACTGTGTATTCATTTAATTTACATGCTGTGTACAAGCCTCAACCGGCCCCCGCTTTAGGCGGTCTTCCAGGTCACCTACATGACCATGTACTCAGATGTTACACGACTAGTATACAGTTATGCATGACAACTGGGTACACAGAATGTACTCAAGAGTTCAAGGCGTGTACTTAGAAAATTTCTAAATCATTCTTTTTTCTCAAAACAACCCGAAATAAAGATCCATACCTGAAATGAAGATATAGGTTCTAAAAAACTCCCCCCTTAAATAAATTTGTCCCTAAATTTCCCTTCCAAAGGTGGTGAAGAAGAAACATAAAACAACTCTAGCCACTGTGATCATACACTGGCCTGCCTTTCCCAAGTCTCGTCCTGTACTCGCCCATGCTTCCATAACGCCTATACAATAGAAATAGACCGACCATGGAGAACCTTCATGCTATAATCCAAAATCCGAATAGGGTACTCCTCAAAGGATGCATCCACCTCCAACTCAACCTCCTCAGGTTGGAAAACATGATATGGGTTAGAAAATTAGTGACATAGCTGAGAAACATGAAAGACTTCATGCATATCCTGATACCTCTGAGGTAACTGCAACTAATAGGAAACCGAACCAAATCTCTAAAACCTCAAACGGCCTGATGTATCTTGGTGAAATCTTCCCCTATTTCCTAATCCTCCTGTGTCCCCACCTCAGTGTAACATGCAAGAAAACCTGACCTTCAACCTCAAACTCCAGAGGTTATCTCCATCGATCAACATAATATTTCTACCAAGACTGTGTAGTAGCCATGCTCTTCCGAATCAACTCCACTTGCTCAGTGGTCTCCTGGATAAGAAGAGGTCCCATCATAGCTGCCTCTCCTACCTCCAACCAACATAGGGTTGATCGACATGGCCTACCGTACAAAGCCTCATAAGGTGCCATCTGAATTTTTGTCTAAAAATTATTATTGTAGGAAAAGTCCAATAAGGGTATGTATCTCTCCCAAGAGCCCCCAAAATATAGGAACATGCTTGAAGCATGTCCTCCAGAACTTGAATAGTGTGCTTGGACTGGCCATCTGTATGGGGATGGTAATCTGTACTCAGAAGTACCTATGAACCCAAAGCACTCTGTAGTCCCTTCCAGACACAAGAAGTAAACTAAGCGTCCCTATTTGAAATGATCGAGTACGGAACCCCATTCAAACGTACAATCTCTCAGATGTACAACCTTCCCAACTCATAAACACTGAAGGTTCCCTTGATCCATAAGAAGTGTGAAACCTTCGTGAGTCTGTCAAAAACAACCCAAACTACACCATTACCTCGAGGCGACCTTGGTAAACCTATTATAAAATCCATCCCGACATCATTCCACTTACACTCGGGAATGGGTAACTACTATAAAATTCCTACCGGTCGCTGATGCTTCGCCTTCACCTACTGACAGGTGAAACATCTCATAACAAAACCAGCAATATCTCTCTTCACACCTAACCACCAATACTAACGGTGCAGATCTCAAAACATCTTGGTGGCACCAAGATGAACTTCCCAAACTGTGGAATGAAAATCCCACATCAACTCCTCATGTATGTCTACTGACATCCATACACTCCTATGAATATGAAAGATATCATCATTGCCTACGATCCACCTAGGAGTAAAGTCCTCTTTTAACACACTCTCCCATAGGACTAGGCCTTCAGAATTTGATAGCTACCTCATTCACACTCGATCCAATAGAGTAGATGTAACAACTACAGAAGAAAGAAACGTCTTCCCCTGTCTGTCATGCACCTCCAAATGCATTTTATAGAATAGATTTATAAGCTACCACTCACTATTGGCCTCCTAAACTGCCAATATTTGAGTCCTCTTTTCTCAACACATCATCCACTGTGCTGCCTATCCTAGGAATGTAGGCAAGATCAAAGTCAAAATAATGAAGGTACTCAACCCACATTCACTGTCTCAAATTCAGATCACGCTGAGTGAAGATATACTTGAGGATTTTGTGGTTAGTGTATACCACAAAATGATCTCCCAAAAGATAATGTCTCCAACAGTGAAAAGAATACACAACTGCTGCTAACTCGAGATCGTGTGTCAGGTAATTCCTCTCATGTGGACTCAAATTCCAAGACCCGTATGAAATGAATCCTTCCCCCTACATAAGAACTGCTCCCAACCTGATACCTAATGCATTACAGTAAATGGTTTAACTCTTTACTAGCTTTGTAAAAATCAATATCGGTGCTGAATTCAACCTCTCTTTTAGTTCCTAAAAGGATGAATCACAAGAATCTGTCCACAAGTACTTTTCACCCTTCTTAGTTAGGCCTATGAGTGGAACTGATAAGTGTAAAAAGTCCTGTATAAAGCACTTGTAGTAACCAGCCATCCCCAGAAAACTCCGTACCTCAAAGTTGTTCTTCGGATGCTCCAAGGAAACTACTGTGTTCACTTTATTTGGGTCTACTAATACTCCTATTTTTATGATAACATGACCCAAGAAGTGAATCTGGTGCATCAAAAAGTGGCATTTTGAAAGATTAGTATATAACTGATACTCTCTCAGTGTACTCAAAATGATTTCAAGATGGGTGGCATGGTCATGTCGAGTGTGAGAGTACACCAAGATATCATCCATGAAGACTACCACAAAAGAATCCAAATAAGGATGTAACAATTGGTTCATCAGTTCCATGAAAACTGTTGGCATGTTTGTGAGACCAAACAACATAACCAAATACTCATATAAACCATACTTGCTCTGAAAGGATGTAAGAGGTATATGTGATGGTCTAACTTGAAATTGATGATAACCAGATCTCAAGTCAATCTTTGAGAACACTCAAGCTCCTTGAATCTGATCAAAGAGATCATGAATCCTCGACAAGGGATATCGGTTCTTGACCGTCAAATGGTTCAGCTTCCAATAATCCACACAAAGTCTGAGGGTATCATCCGCATTATTCAAAAAAATGATAGGATAACCCCAAGGAGAAGTACTGGTTCAAATGAAACCCTTCTCCTAAAACTCCTATAACCGCTTATTGATCTCCTGTAACTCTGGTGTAGCCATCCTATAAGGAGTAATTGACACCGATGCCACTCCTAGCTCAAGGTCAATAGAGAAATATACCTCTCGCTCTGGAGGTAAACCTGAAAATTCATCTAGAAAGAAATATCTAAAATGATCCACCACTGGAGGAAAGTCCACATGTGAAGTCCCATGGTCATCTAGATATAAACTAGAAATTTGGGTTATAATTCCTCCCAACCCATGATGCTTGGGTCTCGCTCTACTCGCTTGGATATCCCATTATCCCTTGTGTAGACAAGAACCACCATATGGTGACATGAAACTAACCTTGCGGTGATAGAAGTCAACAAAGGCCTGAAAGGAGTCTAACCAGTCCATTATTAAAATGACATCAAAGCCCGTCATCTCTTAAGACATAGAGTTCCCATAAGAAGTGTCACCCACTAACCTTAAGAGGGAACTCCTTGCACTAACGTACACTATCCGTACTAATCCCCAATGGAGTGTCTAACATCATAACATCCTCATTAGTGAATATACAAAGCCCAATTCTCTCCATAATAGTAAAAGATATGAAACTATGGGAAGCCCCAACATAAAAAAGAGTAGAAGATAAAATAGAGGCAACTAGAATCGTACCTCTAACTGTAGAGGGTATGAGATCCTGCTCCTACTAGGTCTAATCCATTGCAAAAGTCTGACCTGTAACGTGGCCCTGAGACCCTACCTAAACACCCTGAGCTGATCCAACCTACTTTCTCTAAAATCCTGTCATTTGGATACCACGACCACAAACTCTTCCTCATCCTGAATGGCTGAACGAACACAAGTTCTCTAATTGATGAGAAACTGGTGGTCCTACTCTTGAAATTGGGGTCATAGAAGAACCCCTATCACTTTATTCCGGTGAGGATATCCTAAAAAAGTGCTAAAGATGTCACATATTTTCGAAATATTGACACTCGACTGGGTCTCTCGGGCACTGAGGTATCGTGTGCCCACTCTTCCATCACTGGTAGCATACCACCTAACTACCCAAAGAAACATCACATGATGGCTCCCTGTGGTGTTTCCTACTATCTGTTGAAGGATTACCAGCCCTGGATGCTAAACCTCCTTGGATCACAGCTCTTAACTCCTTCATATTACGCTCAATAATCAGTTTTTGGTTCACTATAGCAGTCAACGAAGTCATCCTGAAGACATTCACCTGTAATCAGATGTCATACCTGATACCATCCTCAAATTGGCTAGCCAAAGATAACTCATCACCTCCCAGAACAGGTGTGAGGTGCTGAGGCTTTGTGAAATGAGAATAATTTTCCATCACTGAAAGAGTGCCCTACCCCAAGTGCATGAAATCTCGGGCTTGATCTTCCCTCAACATCTTGGGATAGAAGTAGTCATAGAAGGTAATTTGAAACTCTTCCCAAGCCATATCCAAATGAATTCCCACCTGTGAGATAACATCTCACCTCCTCTTGGTGGAATCAAGTAGCATGTACGTCTCAAGATTCACCCTCCTCTACGGAGGTGTCTCCAGATGCTCAAAGATAGAAATAATGGCCTTCAACCATGACTCTACAACATGTGGTCCTCCATCCCCTAAAAAAGTGAGAGGATGTGGCTGTTGGAATACCTGTGTAAACTCTTCCATAGTCAGGGTAGGATGTGGTGCTCCCTAAAAGATATATAAAATCCTCAAAAATCCTTTATATAACTATGCATCGGCACCTATGTCTAGTATAATAGCTGGTTCCAAGATAGGAACTATGAGAGGATCTACTGGTAGTCCCTGCTCTACCATTTCTGGTGTCTGGTCATCGCCCTGCACTTGGCATACAACCAGAGGATGTCTTGGTGGCATGAATCTTCAAGGTCAATCCCACACCTTAGTTTAAGGTTATCAAGGATAGTAACTCAAAAGTGCAAGAAATAACCAGGGGAAGAAAAACATTCAAGTTTTATAAAATAGGGTTACACGGCGTGTACAACCACTACACGACATGTTCTATTATGCTTTAACATGGGTGTGCAACTCTTCCAATCCTGGTCATGTAACACCCCTACACACGATGTGTTCTTCATGACACATGACATGTACTTGAATTTCTCTCCTTCCTAGGTACTTCTACATGGCTAAACCACATGGGGTCTGTCGGTGTAACACTACACGGCGTGTTCACCCTAGAAACAACGTGTACTAGTTAGGTCCCATCGACCCATGTCATTGGTCACATGGCCAGAGACACGGTTGATTCTACATGGAGTGTAAGAATGGGACACAATGTGTGCAACCTAAGTTTTATCCACCTGTGTTGTTTGTCACACGGTCGGACACACGGTCCTTATAGAACGATGTGTACTCCTAGTACACGACGTGTTCTACCAAAGTTTCCTAAACCCGTGTATCTACTCACATAGTCAGTCACACAATTTAAGACTACACAACATTTACATATAGTACATGACATGTAATTAAGAAAATTTGTTTCTTCCAGAATAGAAGAACACATGGTATGTGTTCATAACACCACACGCCACGTTGTCTGGGTTTTCAAATAGTAAGCCTCTAAAACATCTTTAGAACCCTAAAAAGCCTAAAATTTTGTCCAATTCATGAAAAATTCTAACTTATGAGAGCCCATACTCCCACAAATCAAAGTTTTTCATCCTTATTCATATCATAACATGAAAAAAATCAATTAAATTTCAACTATGATCCACCAAATTCCGATCCAAGAGGGCCCATAACACATTAAGGCCCAAAGTTTGATATCCATATAGATGAAACTTTACATATTACAATACCCTATCAAAATAGTAGGTATTATATCATGACATCTATCACAACAACATGTATATCTAGAACAACATCTATCACAACATCATGCAATCAGTAATGCATCCTAAATGGAATGATAAGAATGCATGAAATGTGATCTCTAGAAAGTGCCTATATGATTAATGAGATGGAATAACCTCATCTCATCAGGTTTCAATATAAATAGAACCACAATGATATCAACAATAATAGCACAAAACAAGTGAATCACCCAATGGTGGAATCAAATCAACTGTAACAATTACAAACTAGAAAAATTGAAATATTCGAGGTAACTTAGATTTTCCCTATACATGAGTTAGCTACTCCCGGGAACAACTTATTATCAACTACCCATTCCTTCCCATCCATGTCTATAGGATCCAAATAGTAAGAAAAATAATAAAAGAACCTCTTATGATACCACTTTGTCATGTCCCGGTTCCGGGTGCCGACCAAAGGCGCCCCGTACCCGGTTGGTCACATAAACTCAAGCACATTTCCCCAAATTCCTGAGGCTGCCAACTAGTAGTGAGGGACAAGGTCTGATAATGGGGAAAATATGACCTCATTGATAGAGTATGTACATGGGAATAACAAATAATAAACAGTAGCAGAAGCCTCAGTTTGGTCCCATTCTTTCTAGCTCTAACAACACTCAAGTACTTGATAAAGGAGGGAACTTGAACTTATCTATAATTGCAACCATATAATCTATTTGGGTCCAAAATCATGAACCAAATAGGGTGTGAGATGAATCCCAGTAGGAAACCACCAAAAAATCTGTTCCTAATAGTCTGAGAATATATATTGCAGGAAATATGCAAAATTAAGCAATAAACTAGGAAGTAATCAAAGGTAAAAAATCCTATAGTTTCCAATTAAATTCATTTACATTTATTAATTATTCAATCCATTGAATAATGTAACCTCGGGATCTATCCTAAGATTTTTATCCTCCCAGGTAATAGTACCAAAACAGACGTCTCAAAAGACCATCTAAGAAATCAAGTAAGACTGAGTCCAAGCTTGTACTTTGTCTTGGAAGACTCTTCACAAACATTAAATAATTTAAAAGAAACCCTCTGGGAAATTTCTCACAGTCTGACCCCTCTAGTTCAACATATCATCAATTTAATAAATAATGACCCTCTGGAAAATCTTACACAGTCTAACCCCTTTGGTCCCACATAGAACTAATCATTTAAAAATGAACACCTGGGTAGCTCTCATGGTCAATACCCCTTTAGTCTACATAGAAACAATATAATATAATGAACCCATGGTAGCTCTCACAGTCAATGCCCTATGGTACAACATTCATTTCATAACAACCCTCTGGGTAGCTCTCACGGTCTAACCCCTCTGGTCAATGACCACCCAAAAACTCTCATAGTCAATGCCTCTGGTTCAACATAACAACAATTATACATAAAAGACCCTACTTTAGGAAGCCTTCATAGTAAATTCACCTTAGTAATAATTTCAAAATGCGAAACACATGCTTTAAATAGACAATAACTCCATCCTAACAACATGAGGCATGGAAAAAAAGCAAGCTTAATAGGAAATTCTAGACCAAATGACCATAATCAATCAAACATGGGAAACACATTCATAATCAAGGCATTAAACCTTACGCCTAAGAAATAATAATTTCTCAATCAAAAAAACAATGTAAGGTATTAAATAGAGTTAAAATCCATAACACAAAATACCCTAAACATGGCTATTTGGCACTTTTAGCATATATAATCCAAAGAAAATAAAATAAAGAAACAAACCACCTACCTTGATGTTGTATGATGAAAACTCTTGAATTTCGAACCTTGAATTGGACTAGAACAATGTAGATCTAAGAAAAGGTTAAAAATTATCAACCCTCAATAACTCAAGAGAGAGGATAAATTAGGAAGAGAGGCTCTAGGGGAAGATAGAAATCACTGGTGGGAATCCAACGCACCTGGCGACATCTTAATTGGAGATCAGATGGAGGAATGGGAGGATCTTGAAGTTTCTTGACCGTTCATCACTCTCATGTACGAGACACAGGAAGAATAAGATCATTATAGAGATGAGACACGACCCTAGTCCAATTAATCAAATAAAAAAAGTACATGTCATGTTCATTTAATGTACACACTGCGTACTAGTCTCAACTGGACCCCGCTTTAGGCGGTATTCTTGGTCACCTACACCGCCATGTACTCAGCCATTACATGGATAATACACGATTATGTGTGAAAACTGGGTACACGATGTGTACTCAAGAGTACATAGTGTGTACTTAGAAAATTTCCAAATCTTCTCTTTTCCTAAAGAATAACCTAAAGTAAAGATCCATACCTAAAATGATGATTCGAGTTATTACAATTATGAGTTAAGTTAATGGTTCATATTTTATCACATAACATTTTATAGTGGTACAAGTGAGTGATAAAATAATTTTTACATTTATGACAATTTTATTAAGTCATACATGTGCGAAAATGTCTAAAATGAATGTTATTACTTTCCAGGGACCAAAGTACAATTTTGGAAAGTATAACCAAAGTATAAAAGACCATTTTAGCCTATTGAATTCTAAGATCCACCATTTTGACAAATTTAGTGATAGAATATCTCCTCTCCTCTCATATCAAGTTCTTATAGAGAGATTCCAAATGAAGGACAAGGTTGGATCAATCACACTTTCTCGATCAAGTCTACGTTCTTTAGGTGATTGAAGGGACATCATAAAGCTATTAGATTTACCATGCTATCTGTAGCACCCTGAACCTAGATAGCCCAAAGTTAGTTTCTTCTATCAATTACATTAGCATGATTATAAGGAATAAAATCCTGAAGGACCAAGAGTTTAGCAGTATTGGTAAACTAGATACATACATGAGAAAAGAACACACTAATTACAACATATTTTTTCTTCTTATTTATATATAAATAACTTTGAGGATAAATTTATTCCATATAGTAAATCCATGAATATCTTTCATAGTATTTTTCTTGGATTCTTAGGGAAATAAACATAATAAGGGTGAGATAAAATGCTCAGTAAGGGAAAAATGTAGCAAAAGCAATAATGAATCAATGAGAATAGTCAATATGGAAATGTAATAACTGGAAACAAATTCCATTCAAATAGCTAGATAAGGAAAAATAAATATGTAATGGTACTAAACTGAAACACATTCCATTTAATCAATGAATTGAAAATAAAATGTATTTATAGATATGTCGATGTAAAATCTCATGGATGAATAATAATTGGAACTAATATGAGGGCAATTATTTCTTAATGGATGTTATGTATAAGGTACATGAAAACTTATACCGTCAATACAATTCACTAGATGGTTTAAAAATATGGATATAAACCTATTTAATTTACACAACTAATTTGTCTCATGATAACTTATCGATGCATCAAGGAGCTATATAAAGTTTGGGCTCTACCCATCATTACCTGTCCAAATAATCCATTGTATCAAATAATAAAAATAAATAATATGCCTGATCAAATATACATATTGAATAAACAATACATGATTATAAATATTTCTCCAGATAATAAAAGAATTTTCAAAGTAGACACCATATGTAAAATGATCTATAGTTTAGGAAATAGTAATATCTATGATAAATGAAATAGATAATTAGGTAGAAATTCAATGTTCAATTATCATATAAGATTGAATATTTCAGGGGAAATAACAAATGATTCAAGGAAGTTAATGTGATTATTATCCTTGGAAAAATAAATAATAAACCATCCATATAAAGAATAAGGATGGTTTTAATACAACAAATACCAAGTGAAGTAAAAATAAAGGATTACTGTAGTTGATGAATAAAAATACTATAAAAAAATATTTTAAAAGAATTATTGACGAAAATATCCTTTTGTTTTATAAAAACTTTTTTTTGAAAATCAGTTTTGAAAAAAATTTCTTTAAAAAGTAATCTTTTAGACATACAAAGAAAAATTAAAATAAATGACCTTGAGTAAATCCGTACTTTCTGTATGAGGTAAAATAACATTCCTTTTTCATGATAAAAATGTTAGGAAAATGACTTGTTCGGAAAGAGACAAGAAGATTCCTTTGAAAACATTGGTAAAAAAGGGTAAAAATTTATTTACCAAATCATTTTAAATTTTTTTGAAAACATTTTAATAAAACATGATTTTTAGAGGAAAATAGGTTCTCTAACTAAAGAGAGAAATAAATTCAGGTTTTCTGAAAAACATTTTCTAAGACATTTTGAGTACCAAAGAGTGGAAAATTGGTATTAATACTTGAAAATGGTCATGTATAACCAGTGGAGATAAAATTAAAGGATTTATTGAACAATGATAATATAATTTTCTTGAATATAAATACCATTGAAATATCATTAAAATTATTATTGAGGAAAATAATCTTTAAATATTCCAAAGTGTCCCATACCACTTTGAAAAACTTTAAATCCTAATCCTCATGAAGGAATAAAATTAAATGGAATATTTAAATACCATCAAGTTAAAATTATTAATGATATAATATATCAAAAATTGGTTGTATATACACTACACAAAATATGTAAGTGGTGAACATGACATTTATCTCATAGATGTAAAAAGTGAGATGACAATCCCTTACCTTGAGTTTCCTTTTGGGTGAACATCTTTTAAATTTCTGTATAATAAACTAATGTTAATTTTATACCATCTTGAGAAATTTTTTCAGGTTTATCATTAATTTTATTTCACTTTTTATTATTTTGTGTGCAACTACTTAAACAATTAATTTTACATCAGGTGTTTTGACCAAATTCAGTTTATGTGTCAAAAAATACTTTGGTAGGTCAACTATGGTTAAAGGGGTAATTATATAACATCCAAAGACTAATAATAATGAGATAATTATCATATTTATACATTAATTAATATTTTAAAATCAATCATTAAATATGGTTATGAAAAAATGAATCAACGTTACAATCATGAAGATGGTAGGTTGTACGTATGCATGAGTAATGTTCCCATTTTTCAATGATCGTTATGGAAAGAAGGTAAGTAACACCATATATTTATATAATAATAATTATATCATAAATAACATGTTTTTTTATCACATATAATTATATATATAATTCTTGTGATGTAAAAGGAATCACATCGTGTCGAGGAGGTGATAGTCCACACGTCCATGAATGATGTTATGACTTTTTAAGTGTGTAAAATGGTAATAATGAAAATGATATATATAGTATATTTATAGAAAGTTAATTATATCATGAATATCATCTATAGGTTTTTTATGTCACATATGTTTAATTGAAACCATACTTTATACGTTCCATGTATAGTTTGAATGGATCACGTCGTTTCGAGGGGGGTGGTAGTCCACACTTCCTCAAACAATGTTATCGTATTAACGTAAAATGGAAATTATTAATGGTATGTGTAATAAAAGGATTAAATAAGAATAAATAAATAATAAATATAATATATATCATATATAAATATATTATTCATAATAATGGAAACCATGAGAGGTGGTAAAGGAAACAATGAACAATCATCATTTTGTGAGGTAGTAGTTCGCCATACACAAAACAGTATGTTCATTACCCATTAGATGGAATTGTGTGTAAGTTTAGGTAAAAAACTTATAATAAAAACATAATATTATATTTATAATACTGGTTTTGTTATACAATCATAGAATAATAAGGTCCTAGGGGTTGGATAATGGAAATAAAACAAGAAAGCTTAAGGAAGATGTTACCTCTTAATTGGGAAACTCTTTTTGGTTTGAACCAAAAAATTCCTTGAATTTATTTTTGAACAAGGGGATTATTATAAGATGAGAGTAGGTATGTTTAGGATCTATTTTTCCAGATCTTGGTCGAGCCAAAGTGACTTGATAGGTGTGATGAAGTGGGAGGAGAGGAGGACCTTTTATAGTGGAGGAGGAGTGACACTCTTGTAATATTTTTACTAAGGAATTACATGCACATTTTTCATATTGAAAGTGGTGAAAATAATGGTCCAATTTAGATAAAAGATAGTATAGTGTTTAAATATTTCCATTTAATAGCTCTTGGACAAGTTTATAGGTCGTTTTGGGCCTTAAGGTTAAGGTTTAACCCCTTATTAAGCTTAATTTAACCTTAATCGTTGTAATTAATTTTAATTACATTCACTAATATTTTTGGTCAAAAAATAATTTGGTATTATTAGAAAATATAAATTATTATTATTCCAAATATTGAATCCATTTTTCTAAATTCCAATATCATAATTGACATAAATTGATTTAAAATTCAACCCGCAGGCGGGACGATAATGCAGGTTGTTAAAGTAAAAACATCTGAAGGTTTGCTATGTTTTTATAATCAATTTCAAAGTGAAATTGATACCAATTACCTAAATTGGATTAATTTATAAAATTATTATATAATTAAACTTTAAATTAAATTAAAAATATAATTTAACCTTACAAATAAATTAGATGAAACAACAGTTTTGAACTAAAATTCTGTATTTTTAACTATTCATTAAAAAATGAAATATTTCAGAAAAATATAAAAAATTCACACTAACATAATTATTATATTTAGATTTAAAATATTAAGTTTATTTTGACATATTAAATCAATTAAAGTGTCAAAATTAAGATTAAAAATGGATTCTCCATTGAAAGGTGGTAAAATCACCTTAATAAAAATATAGGTTTTTATGTGTAAAATAGAGTTTGTTCTTATCATATGTCTATCAAAAATAATAGATGAATATCAACAATATTTGATTGAATATATAATATATATTACATTAAAATCACTCACTAATTGTAATTAATTTAATCTATTATTGGAAAACAACTTTTTGAGCATAAAAATAGTTTTCTATAAAAATATTCACTTTATATTCAATTGCTTCTTATATTAATTTATAATTAATTTGTAACCAATTAATTCATTATATATTTGTATAAAACATTATTTTCATAAGTTATTTATTATTATTTGTAACTACTAATTTAACGACTAGTTTATATCTCATTATATTTTAATAATATATTATTTTTTGATAAAACTCAATCTTGAATGTAACATAAGCCTTCGAAGAAACTCGTTGTTACGTGTGGCACACACTAACTAAGTGTTTCATGCATTGCAAGCTATAAGTTATAATGAATTTATTTAATATATTAAATATATTTTAAATTCTCAAGATATTATATTCCCTTACACGCTTGGTGTTGTGTGTCATACACGCAATCAAATAAAATGTTCTTATTTTAGATTTTAGGGGTGATACATTCTCCACACCTTATTTAAATTTCATATTCACAATTTAAACTTTATATTGGTAATAGTTTTTTTTGATATTTCTACATTTAAATCCCACATCATGATAAGGGTTTGTAAAAAATCCTCTATAAAATAGAGAATGAGAATTAAAAAGGTTACATGAACTAACATATAACTAAGTCTCTAAGTAGGAGAATATTAGTGGAAAGTATAGATACGTACTTGGAGGAAAAGTTTAAATATTTATAGGAAGTTAATGAGGTCATCAATCAGAAAAATTAAATGATCAAAATAAAGTTTAGGGCCTCAAATCTATAAATATATGATGATTTAGAAGACTATAGGTTCAACAAAAATTAAGGTATTAGGACAACATTTTATTTCTAAGTGATTTTACTAATATTGGGTAATTATTTTACTACCTAAGAATATAATGAAATTTACTTACTTGATATACTTCTATAAAAACAATTTCATCCTTTGGTTGTTCTTTTATTGGTTTTCTAATTCATTAAAAAATTAATGTTTATGTCTGAAGCATTAAAATACATTTCTAATGGACCTTAAGGCCCATAAAAGAGTGACAAGTCTAACTATATGTATTTAAATATCTTCAAAAACCAATATGGTTCATAGATTAATCTATAATTCTAAAAAGTGATATTAATAGTTCTTAATTAAGATTTATTCATCAAATTGTTTAAATAAAAACAATGAAAAATTAACCAGGACATTGCATAGGTCAGTGGTTGGCATAAAACCCTTATCATCCTTCGGCCATGGGTTCATGATCCACGTCCTTCCCAGACACGATTGGTTGTCACCTAGTTTATAGGTAGTCCTTTTCTAAAACCATATTAATATAATTTATAAAATATATTTAATGGACATCCTTGAAATAAGGTTAATTACTAAATATCATTTTAACTAATGTTTTAAATAGAATACTAATACATAAATACTTCATCCATTTATTTATTAAAAGGTCCTTCTTGGTCTACAGTTTATCCATAATATCATTTGTAGTATTTATAAATCACATCACCTTATTTTTAAATATAAAACACCTTAGGTTTAACCTAGGTTTTTAATTGTCAAAATCCTTCATAGTGGTTTGTAAAGAAAATATTAATTATCCTAAGTATATCCCCTGGGAGTGTCATCCCAAGTGCGTAGTAAGGCCTGTTTTCCTGTACTAGGTTACCCCAAGTCAGGCTCGGAACACCTTGTTAAAGTTATTACTCCTAGGTACATCTGTTCTAGAACCATGCCCGCTTGTAGTATTTAGAAAGAGATTCATTTCTAGGAAAAACCACAAAATATATACCCTAAAAAAATTATAGGACGTTCTTCTATACTTATCATCAAATTATACCTTAGGATTATGTTATCTAACCTATGTTTTCCTAAATATAGTTCCCAAGGTTTCTACTAAACTTCCTCTGATACCAACTGTAGTGCCCCAACCCCAGATAGCCTAGAGGCAGTGTCTACTATCAATTACATTGACATGATTACAAGGAATCAAATCCCTAAGGACCAAGAGTTTATTAGTATTGGTAAACCGGATACATACATGAGAAAATAATACACTAATTACAACATATTTTTTCTTATTATTTATATATAAATAACTTAGAGGATAACTTTATTCAATCTAGTAAATCTATACATATATTTTATAGTATGCTTCTTGGATTCTTAGGGAAAGAAACATAATAAGGGTGAGCTCAAATTCTTAGTAAGGAAAAAACATAGCAGAAGAAATTATGATTCAATGATAATAGTAAATATAGAAAGGTAATAAATAGAAACACATTCCATTCAAATAACTAGATAAGGAAAAATAAATATGGCATGGTAAGAAAATAAAACACATTCCATTTAATAAATGAACTTAAAATGAAATGTATCCATAGACATGTCAATGAAAAATCTTATGGATGAATAATAACTAGAACTAATATGAAGGTACTGCTTTCTTAATGGACATCATATATAGGACACATGGAAACCTATATCATTAAGTCCTTTCAAAAGATTATTTAAAACTATGGATAAAAACCCATTTAATTTTTGCAACTATTTTTTCTTATAAGAACCTATCAATGCATCTAGAATCTATATAAAGTCTTGGCTCCACCCTTCCTTACCAGTTCAAATCATTACTCATATTGAATAATCAAAATAAATAATATGCCTTATCAAATATAAATATTGAATAAAGAATAGAGAATTATCAATATTTCCCCAAATAATCAAATAACTGTAAAAGTAGAGACTGTATGTAAAATGGTGTATGGTTTACTCAATAGTAATATCCATGACAAATGAAATGAAAAATTAGGGGAAAATTCAATGTTCAATGATCATAAGAGATTGAATATTTCAACAGGAATAAATAATGATTCAAGGAAGTGAATGTGAATACAATCCTTAGAACAATTAATAATAAACCATCAAGATAAATAATAAGGATGGTATCAATACAACAAATCCTGAGTGGAGTAAAAATAAAGGGTTGTTGTTGATGATGAATATAAATACTATAAAATATATTTTAAAATCATTCTTGAGGAAAATATACTTTTGTTTTGTAAAACCTTTTGAAAAAACCTTTCTTTTAAAATCACTTTTGAAAAAAATTTATTTAAAATTTAACCTTTTAGACATGGAAATTAAGCTTCAAAGAAATTATGGTGAGTAAATCTGTAAATTTCTGTACGAGGTAAAAGAATGTTCCTATTATATGGTAAAAAGGTTAGAAAAATGTCTTGTTTTGAAAAAAAATAATATTCCTTTTAAAATATTGGTAAAAGAAATATAGGGTAAAAATGTATTTACCAAATCATTTTAAAAACATTTTGGAAAACATTTTAATGAAATATGTTTTTTATAAGAAAACAAGTTCTTTGACTAAAGATAGAAATAAAGTTGGGTTTTTTGAAAAACATTTTCTAAAACACTTTGAGTACCAAAGAGTGAAAAAATGGTACTAATACTTGAAAATGTTCATGTATAAACAGAGGATAGAAAATTGAAGGTTTTATTAGACAATGGTAATATAATTTACTTTAATGGAAATACCATTGAAAGATTATTAAAGTTATTATTGAAGAAAATAATTTTTAAACATTCTAAAGTGTCCCATAACACTTTGAAAAATTTTAAATCATAATCCTCATGAAGGAATAACATTACATGGAAGATTTAAATACAATTAAGATAAAAGGATTAATGATATAATATAAAAAATGGGTAGTATATACACCACACAAAAGTTGTAAGTGGTGAACATGTATTTTATCTAACAGATGTAAAAAGTGAGATGAGAATCCATTACATTGAGTTTTCTTTTAGGTGAACGTCATTTAACTTCATGTATAATAAACTTATGTTAATTTTATACTTTATTGAGAAATTTTTTCATGTTTAAAATTAATTTTATCTCACTGATTACTATACTACTTAAATAATTAAGTTTACATCGGGTG
This sequence comes from Viscum album, assembly GCA_963277665.1. Taxonomy (NCBI): domain Eukaryota; kingdom Viridiplantae; phylum Streptophyta; class Magnoliopsida; order Santalales; family Viscaceae; genus Viscum; species Viscum album. The sequence continues at coordinate 372,602,488 of OY728146.1, forward strand.
TTTGGACTAAATTCGTTTATGTGTCAAAAACGAATTTGGTAGGTCAACTGTGGTCAAAGGGGTCATTATATAACACATCCAGAATAATAATCATGAAATAATTATCATATTTATACATTAATTATATATTTTAAAATCAATCATTAAATATGGTTATGGAAAAATGAATCAACGTTACAATCATGGAGATGGTAGACCGTACGTACGCATGAGTAATGTTCCCATTTTTCAATGATCGTTATGGAAAGAAGGTAAGTAACACCATATCTTTAGGTAATTATAATTATATCATAAATACCATGTTATTTAATTATATATACTTATATAAATAATTCTTATGATGTAAAATCAATCACATCATGTCGAGGAGGTGGTATTCCACACGTCCACGAATGATGTTATCACTTTTCAACTGTGTGAAAGGGTAATAATGAAAATGATATATATATATATAGTATATTTCCAGAAAGTTAATTATGTAATTAATATCATATATAGTTTTTTTATTTCAGATATTTTTAATTGAAACCATCCTTTATACATTCAATGTATAGTGTGAACGAATCACATTACTTCGAGGGGGTGGTAGTCCACACTTCCTCAAACGATGTTATCATATTAACATCAAATAGAAGTTATTAATGGTATGTGTAATAAAATGATTAAATAAGTATAAATAAATAATAAATATCATAAATATCATATATAAATAGAGTTTCCATCATAATGGCCACCATGAGAGGTGGTAAAGGAAAACATGAATAATCATTGTTTTGTGAGGCAGTAGTTCACCGTACATAGAAACAATATATTTGTTACCCATTATATGAAATTTTATATAATTATAGGTCTAAAATTTAGCATAAAAACATCATAGTATATTTATTATACTGTTGTTATTATAAAATCATAGAATAATAAGGGTTGAGTTGTTGGATAATGGAAATAAAACTAAAAAGCTTAAGGAAAGATGTTACCTCTTAATCGGGTAAATCCTTTTGGTTTTAACCAAAAGATTACTTGGATTGATTTATACCCAAGTTAAGGATTATATAATTAGGGTATGGATTTTTATGATCTATTTTGGAAGATCTTGGTCAATAAAAATTGGATTAAGAGGTGTGAGGAAGTGGGAGGATAGGAGGTCCTTTTATAGTGGAGGAGGAGTGACACTCTTATAATATTTTTACTAAGGAATTACATGCATGTTTTTCATGTTTAAAGTGGATAAATTAATATTATAATTTTGAGAAAATATATTATAGGGATTAAATATTTCCATACAATATCTCTTGGATAAGTTTATAGGTCATTTTGGGTCTTCAGGTTAAGATTTAGTACCTTATTAAGCTTAATTTAACCTTAATCGTTGTAATTAATTTTAATCACATTCACAATTTTTTTGGTCAAAACTAATTTGATATTATTATAAATTAGAAATTATGATTATTAAAAATATATAATCCATTCTTCCAAATTATAATCATATATGCTATAGAAATTGATTTAAAATTCATCCTATGGGCGGGACGACAATGCGAGTTTTTAAAGTAAAAACATCTAAAAGTTTTCTATGTTTTCATAGTCAATTTCAAAGTGAAATTGATCAAAATTACCTAAATTGGATTAATTTATAAAATTATGATCTAATTAAACTTTAAAAAAATTATAATTATAAGTTAACCTTATAAATAAATTAGATGAAAAATCAATTTTGAACTAAAATTCAGTATTTTTAACTATTCATTAAAAAATGAAATGTTTCAGAAAAATATAAAAAATTAAAAAAAACTAATTATTATGTTTATATTTCAAATAAGAATCTTATTTTGACATACTAAATGAATTAAAGTTTTAATATCCATATTTAAAATGTTTCTCCATTAAAAGGCGGTAAAATTACCTTCATAAAAATATAGGTTTTTATGTGTAAAACAGAGTTTGTTCTTATATTTTGTCTATAAAACCTAATTGATGAATAGAAGAATAATTTTATTTAATATATAATATATATAATACATTAATATCACTCACTAATTATAATTAATTTAATCTATTAGCATAAAACACCTTTTTGAGCATAAAAATATTTTTCTATAAAAATATTCACTTATATTCAATTGCTTCTTATATTTATTTCGACTAAATTTGTAAGCAATTAATTAATTCTATATTTTTATAAAAAATAATTTTCATAATTTAGTTGTTACTATTGATAACTACTAATTTAATGGTTATTTTATATCTCATTATATTTTAATAATATATTATTGTTCGATAAAACTCAGTCTTTCATGTAGCGTAAGCCATCGAAGAAAATCATTGTTCCATGCGTCACATGATAACTTAGTGTTTTGTGAATTTAAAGCTATAAGTTATATTGAATTTATTTAATATAGTAAATATATTATAAATTCTCAGGATATTATATTCCCTTATGCGCTTGGTGTTGCGTGTCATACATGTAATCAAATACAAATTTCATACTTTAGATTTTTGGGGCATAAAACTATCACCATGGAAACATAGATTGATGATCCTAAAATTGTTTAACACATGTGTATGATATAGAGGATGTCTATTTTTTAATATTTAATCCACAAAACATCGATGGTTTGTGAATAAAACTGACGATTTCAAATGAACAAGGTACCATTTAAGCTTTCATTTGATTTTATTTTTTATTCCTAAATTGAGTTACATGTGATCCTTAAATAAATAAAGGCAACGTGTTTTGTCTATTAAGTTTTTTTTAACATGAATCCAAACCCAAAATTTTAAATTGTGCCTCTTTCATGCTTCTGTTATGCCTCAGGTTCCTTCAATTGGTATTAGAGGGAACATGTAATTATTTAAATAAAAAGATTTTAAATTTCAATTAAGTTTTCTATTATTTGGAAAGAGGATTTTGATATGATCCCAACTGAACTGATAGTGCATCGATCCAAGTTCATATCACCAATATATGGCTGATCTAATATTGATGAAAATTGTGAAAAAGGTTACTATAAAAATTAAGTTTTATTTTTTCTTCATTTTAATGGGAACCGTTGTGATAAATCTTTAGATAGAGTGTGATGTAATCACATTTCATATTAAATAGATATACCAGAATTTGGTTGGGGTATTCCATTGGAAACATAAGCTTTCCTTTAATTCTTGTATAACTAAATGCATAAATATTTCCTTAGAAGCTTGTTTAAAGCTTCTCATGTAAGCTTGTTTAATTAAAAGGATAAAACTTCACATGGAATCTAGTTTAATGCTTCTCATGGAAACTTATTTAACTAAAATGAAAAATCTTCCCATGGAAGCTAGTTTAAATGTTTTCATGGAATATTCTTTAATTAAAAGGATAAATTTTCCTATGGAATTTAGTTTAAAGCTTCTCTTGGAAGCATTTTTAAGTAAATGGACAAAGATTACCTTGGAATATTATTCAAAGCATCCCATAGAAGATTGATTAAAATATAGAAAAAAGGGAGAAAGATTCTGTTAGAATATTTTTATCCTTATATATATATATTTCCTTTAAATGGATACCCCTTCTTGGGTTGGACTAATTTGGTCTAGGTCTGATAGGCCTAAAACATTTACCCTGTTACTAGTTCTAAATTAATGTTTGGGGATCTTCTTTTGGTCCAACTGTACCCAAAAAAATATAAAAAAATTCATAAATTTAATTTAATTTTATGGGATTTAATTAAATTATTTTGGGTGTTATGGGACATATTGATAATTAATTAAAATTATTTTAATTCAATTAAACACATTAAAAATACCCTCAAGTTAAATTTTAGAAAATTTAATTTTTTTATTCAATATAATTTCATGTTTTTTTTATCATGAGCCGAGACCAACCCGTACAAGTTTAGTTTATTATTTATTTAATTTAATTATTTCATTTATGTTTTATAAAATGTAATAATAATTTTTTTGATGATCTGTGCATTGTACCTCCATATTTAATTTGTTTAAGGGATTGTGTGTCCACATTTAAGTGATAAAAATGTAATTTATCACCCCAAGTTCCCCTCACTTGTGTGTGAATATATATTGTAAATATCTAAGGATTTTTTGGTATACTTGTTCTAGTTGAGGGCCAGTGTAGACCAAATGGGTGAAATTCATGGGAGTTGCGGGCATTGTAATTTAAGTTAGGTATTGACTTAAATAATTCCCCTAGGGTATTGGTTAATCAATTATTCACTAGATAGATTAACCAATATTTAATGAATTATGATCACATTATTATTTATTTATTTTATCATGTTCATGGTTTATTATTTTTTTAATGTGTATTTATTACGCATGATCACATAGTATAATAATAAACAAACATGAAAAGATAAAATGAACATGTGTGATGAATGTTTTCTATTTAAAATCATGGTTAAGTTGTGAGTGTGACAAAATATAATAATAATATTAAATATAAAAGAATTTCATTCACTAATATTAAAATACGAAATCTCTGAAATAAAATATTAAGTCATTAAATGACTTCTATCGCTCAAATTTGAGAAAAAATAGGTGTTTGGGGCACTCTTCAGCATTAGTTGAGGGTGCCTCTTACTACCAAGGAGTTCTTATGAGAGTGGTGGGTCAACTTAACTAAATTTGGTAGCAAATGAGTTACCATATCTAGCTTGTTTCAACTTTAGAAGAAAAACACTGAGAAATGAAAAGTAATTTTTTTTGGAGATGAGACTCCACTCAATAGATCAAGGAGCTACGAGTTAATACAGTTGTCCATTCAGACACCTACCTTGGAAAATACTATTAGTGGTATAGCCATATCTTGTAGACTACAAGGAGTGGTTCAAGGAACCTTTCCACTAAAATACTTAAGCAAAAAATTATTTTGATTCTAGTACAAAGGTTTCTTATAATTCGATAAAATAATCAGAGACATTTAAAATTTATAATGAGTAATCAAGATAAAAGTACTAATATACTAGATTTTATTTTTGTAGAAAATAAAAAGTAATACCATAAGTACACTGTGATAATATTGGATAAACAAAAGTCCAATCTGGAATGAATTTACAAAGAGTAGTACATGAACTGGTGAAAAGTACTACAACATAAAAAATTTAAGGTATTGGTGTCCCCAATACCTATTAAGCTACCTCAGGAAGTGAGAGTGTAAAAATTATTATAGGATACTCATGTATGATGCTTATTATTGTTATGTTATAATGTCATCATCAATGTTCGATGTGAGTTGTGGATACAACATTGGGACATTGATAATTACACATGTTGTCTCATATCCGAAAAGCAAGAAAGGAGAAAGAGAAATGAGATATGAATGGATGATGATTACACTAGATATGTAAATTTAAAGATGACCATGATATTTTAATGCATCCCTTTCTAAAATCCTTTTCACCCATTTACTCCAATTTAGTTTAAGATTACAAAATAAACTGTATAGAGAAAACACTTTGTTACCTATTGAGTAAGGTTCTCCAAAAAATAAGAACATTAAATAAAGTTTAATATTTAGTTTTTATGGAGAAAAAGATGAAATAAAAGGTGAAAAGGACAATGTAAAGTGTCACACTAAAGGAACCTTTTCAACTTCCTTCAAAGAAAATTGGTATTAAACATGATGTTATTTTCTTTTCATATCGTGAAATATATTTATGGAAGTTTAAATGAAATTTAATAAATTTAATAATAAAATTTTGATTTTTCTTGAGGCATATTCGTCAAATATAATTAATTTTTTAGTTTTAATTAATGAGTATTAAATACAATATTCTTGTCACATATGTTTATTTATATATAGTAACCAAAAAAGTGAACAAACTTTACTAGAAGTAAGGTGTGTTTTCTAAGAAAATGAGAAAAGGTGGTTCCTAAATCAGCAGTGAGAAGTACACAACTTTTATATTTCCAAGTTTATTGATTATATTTGAACATTTCGAGTATCAATAAAACATTAATCTCATGTGTCCATTGGGAACAAGGATACATTATTCCAGTTTCAAAATGAATTCTGTTTTTGGTGTCAAATACTCAAGTCATAGTTCAGTGATACATTAATCATTGACAATACATAATGAATATAAAATGGATGACTAATATAACTAGTTGTGGAAAGAAAATACTTTGTCAAAAAAAAAACTAAATAATTGTAAAGGATATACCCGGTATGGTTTTAGAATATTTTGAGTTAAAGACCTTAGGTATTATTGATATACTTATAAACTTTGTTTTGGACAAAGAAACCTTTATAAATAATGGTAATTAGCAAAGCATTCAGAACTAGTTCATCTAGAGAGAATGAACTATTCCAAGGTCAAGCTAGTGGTAAGTATACTTCATAAGATTATTTTAAGTTTTTAAGGAATGTAAAAATGAAGTATAACATATTCCTGGTCATAAGATATGAGAGGCTTTGGGTTGGTCTTCCAAAATATATCTTGACCATGCATTAATCAATCAATATAATGTAGTGTTGAGTTATTCCTAAACTCACATTAACTTATACAAATCAAAGATATGATGTTAATAAGAAGGATTTATGAAGAGTCTTACATGTTAACATTGATCAATAAAATTTAGTATGAATCAATTCTTAATATACATTTCTTTATACACATAAGAGTCATGATGTAAATAAAAGGAGCATTAATGTTTAAACTCATTCATTGTAGATACTTCCATTTTTAAATACATTCTTCCCAAATAATGACATTATCCCATGACTGTATGTCAACTACCATGAAATATGGGTATCATATGACTTATATTATGATGGGAATCCATTATATCATAAGAAAATGTGTTTAGATGCAAAAAGTTTATTAAGATATAACAAACTTGCATCAAGAAAAAACACCATGTGCATCTATAGTAATCATCATAAAGTTTTATAAGGACATTACAAAAATCCATATGATAGAAAAGATATAGTCAAGTTATAGACAATATTTCTATAAAAGGGTGAACATATCTACATGAGATAGTGGAAGCCAGATTGGATTGCATTTAGTCAATGCTAGAGATGTACAAATAGTTTACATAGGAATAAGTTCCACAATACCTCGTGGAAAAGGAATTTTTGAGAGACACATACTATGTAGGAAGGATAAAACCATGGTGATGGTTTTATATTCACCATGGTTTGTGATAAATTATTCATTTAGAATAACTATTCCAACAAGTAAGTAGTATATGAAAATTATCTAAGACTAACAAGATCAATTAAAATTCAATAATGGATTCCATGTATAACTGTACAAGAGGATTATTAATTTGAATACTATGGTGGGAATTCAAATGTGACTATACATGGATGGTATAAGTGAGGTGCCAATAAGTCTCGATTGGTTATACCAAGTAATTATTCCTAAATCCATTATAATTTAACTTATGATAGCTAATTTATATGATCATTTTATTGAGAATTGTATTTCAATACAACCAATTGTAGAAGACATCCATACGATGCAACCAAAAAGGGTTTGTGACATCATATATTTCCAACAAGGGTGCAAGTTATTGAAATCCGGTCTAGGATTAAAGTAAGTAACTAGATCATAGAATATTCATTTATAATGAATATTTACATGTGTATACTGGGGGTTAGTAGGAGTTCCATTGTTTTCAAAGTAAAATATGTTTGTTAACATATGGAAATAAACTATTGGTATTATAATTATTTAAGACTTGGATAAAAATAACTCTATAAAGATTGACTTAAAGTAGAAACCAAGTTTCTAAGGAATGATATTTACTAATTTAGATTTAACAGTTTCTTATACCTATTCAATTATACATATACGAACATAGTACTGAAAAAATATAAGTTGGAACAATTCTAGAGAGAATTGTTACCAGTGTCACATGGTATATTTCTCTATAAATGGACATGTCCAGGAAACAAGAGGAGATTAACATGGTGATTTTAATTATATATGCTTTAGCGATGGATCAATAACATATTCCATGATATTTATAAGAATTGATATTGATAATATATACTTTACAGTAGGAAAATATCATTTGTAACTAGGATAGATGAAAGGGATGTAGTCAGAACTATCCAATTGCACTTAAAGAAGTACAAAGGATGTGTACCAGGTATGTTGAGATGAAAGGAAAATAGTTTTGGGGGACATAATCTAGTATTCCTTTGATCATTGTGATCTAATATTTTAGATAGTATAGGGTAATGAGCAAGACAAGACCATTCAAGCTAGTGGTATCTATATCTACAAATTCCGAGTACATTGAGGCTTTTAAGGTAGATAAGAAGTAGTGTAAAATATACAACATTTTCTTATAGTTCTTGGAATCACATATAGTAAATAAAGTTTTATCATTATGAAAATTCTATTACTTGTAATGGATAATATTTCATGTTAAGATAACATACAAAAGGGATATACTTAGGGATATCATCTATTGAGAAATCTTACCCAAAGAGGTAATGTCATAGATAGCAGAATATCTAGGTAGTGGAAATGTGGAAGGCCCCTAAATAAAGACATATATCATAAGAAACATGATCTTATCACGTGGGAACTAACAAGGATGGTTAGCAAGTTGGCTCATGTTCAAGTGGGAGTGTTGTAAAAGTGGGTTCCATAGATCCAACTTGAATAGTACTTTTGATTACCATTACATGTATACAGTTTGATATATACATGTGTTTATTCTTACCATAATAGTGTTTATATTTATGCACACACTATTTACATGGTAATTTCCTTAGACTATGTGTCGTATCAAAAGGTTATAGCAGTTCCCACCTATATTGGTAACCTCGAGATACTATAATAGTAATATTAAACATATATCCTATGGTCTAGATACATTATACTGAACAGAAACACATGATGTCTGACTATTAGGTGCTGGGGGATCATAATCATTGAGACTTCTTCTCATGAAGTTCTCACTTGGTGATATCTAGTAGTGATATCATGAGGAAAAAACCTCCAATAGGATCACCACATGTTTTAGGTGTCATTGGTTGTTCCTATCTATGAACATGTGTATTGGTCTCCTTACTTGAGATCATTATCAGTGTGTACCATTTGATCACATACTTTGATGCAAGGAGAAAATCATGACATGAAAGAATGGTGAGGTATTTTTTGTTGGGTGTATCATTGGTGGTATGGAATTGGTTGAATGATCAAGATAGAATTCGTCACTTTCGAGTTGAGAAAGAGATATCTCATGGCCCCAGATTGACCAGGATGGTAATAACTTTATAAATTCATGGATATCGTATAAGAATGTAAGTCTGTTAAGGATAAAAAATATATAAATCAATAAAATAATGATAACGTAAGTGTGCATCCTGCATTATAAGATATCACGGGACAAAGAGATTATATCACATAGTAAGTGTTCATAGGAGGAAGTCATAGATATGACATTCCGTATATCCTTATGGGCCATGATGGGTTTCTAGAATCTACTCTTCATATGTGGTCTGGAATCACTGCTATTGAGACAAGGAACTAGAGGGACACACACTAAGTGTATCCAAAAGTTCCACTTATACTAATGAATAGGAATTTCAGATCAACTGGGCCCCACGTGTGGGGGCTGGTGAACATCTGAGTATGAATGATCACAAGTAAAACTAATTCAATTATATTATTTAAGTTTATAATAATGATTATTGAATTTATTTCTCATGGTATTTAAAATTTGTTTATCATAAATGTAAATACAATAAAAATATAAGTTTTTGAATTAACATTGGATGTTCAAGGTTCATTAAATTATTTGAATATCCTATAGGTCAAGTTAATGATTTTTATTTTATCACGTAACATTTTATAGTGTTAAAAGTGAATGATAAAATATTTTTTAAATTTATAATAAGTTTATTAAGTCATACATTTGAGAAAAGTTCAAAAATTAAGGTTATTACTTTCCAGGGACAAAAGTGAAAATTTATAAGGTATATTTAAGTAAAAATATCTTTTTATCCTCTTGAAGTATAATATCCACCATTTGAAAGATTTTTTTTATAGAATATCTCCTATCCTCTCCTCTAAAGTTCTTAGAGAGATATTCTAAATGAAGAATAAGGTTGGATCGATCCCGCTTTCTCGATCGAGTACGCATTCTTTAGGTGACCGAAGGGACATCACAAAGATCTTTTATTTCCCACAATAACACCCAGGAAACATAGACCAATGATCATGGAATTGTGTATCATGTGTGTATGATCCAGAGTATGTCTAGTTTGGTGTCTTTCATCCATTACACATCGATGGTGAGAAAATCAAACCGGCGACTTAAAATTAATGAGGTACCATTTAAGCTCTCATTTGATTTTATTTTTTATTCTTAAATTGAATTAAAAATGATTAGTAAAGAAATTTGGGAAAGTGGTTTTGTGCATTCAATGTTTTTAACATGAATCTAAACCTAAAATTTTAAATTTCTCCTCTTTCAATCTTTCTCCACACCCTAGGTTCCTTCATTTCTGTTCTTTTGTCTTATTATTTGGTAAATTTAGATAGAATATTAGGAACATGTTGGAAATTGGTTATAATCTCTGAATGAGAGTATCTAACCCATGTTTTGGGTAAATACCAAGTTTCTTGTGAATGGGAAATTGTTGTTCTGTGTTCTTCTTATTACAGTTGATATACTTCCTTCTTTGGGTGATGAAAATGAGTTGTGGTATTTCATTTTATTTATGGATAGTTTAACTTGGACCGATATGGAAAGAAATATTGTTACATGCATCAATATAGGAACCTAGGAAATTAACATGCCAAACATATGCCTTACCATATTGGTTCATTCCATTTCCTTCATTTCTTGAGTTTCTTGTGATTTTTGAGTGTTCCTTAGTTGTGATATATGCCTGTTCCATTAAAATATTCTTCAGGGAAATGAAATTTGTTGTTTAAAATTCTAGCATCAATATAAATAGTGTTTTCTATATATATTTATGGTGTCATATTAAAAATACAATTTCAATCCATGTGAGATATGTAACCCTAGTTACATGAGTTGGGATTTGTCTGTAATTACATGACTACCAATTTCAATTTATAAGGTGTATGGTCCATTATAAATTGTAAAGGGTTATTCATCAGAATAGAGCCATCATATTTTACCCATTATATCCTAACACCAAATGTAAGGGTCCATGGTTGCAATTACATGGGTATTGATATTAGTTTATAATTTGTATGGGCCTTTATAAACTTAGGATGGTTATCCATTTAATCGATCCTTATATTATGTATCTATGAACATACAAACTTTAAATATAAATTTTGAGTTAAAAATGAAAGGGGTACCTATAAATGTATAGGTTAAGTGTAACTTAAATCATATTTCTCTTTTTAACTTGCAATTAACCCTACATATAATGAAACCCTTGTAAATGAAAACCGGAACACTTAATAATACCTTGGACTTCTAAGTGGGTAGTTGCCGTAGTATACCTTGGGTTATGAATCCTTTTTGTTTTTCCTATTTCCTCAATGAAACTCTCTATTTTTGAATCTTTTTATGAGGTGTGTTCTTAGAATTTGTATAGCTATGCCACCACGACGTCCTCTAGTCATATTCTAGGAGGGTGGCGAAGACCATGATATGAAGGTGGAGGGCCTTGAGCCACCATTGAGACCTCCATTAGTTCTACTTGAGGCTCCACCTTCTATTCTTGGACTGGGTACTAATGCTCAACATTGAGGTGGTTTCCTACATTTTATGTGGTCTATACTGGTTGATCCACAACCTACACCTACAATGTCATATTTGAATTTTGAGCTACAATATCAACATCCTTATATATTATCAGAAGATTCCAGTCCATAGGCTACTAAGTCAAGGATAGAATCCATTTTATATATCTTTGAGAATCTGGATATTCCTCCTGAGAGGAGGGTCAAGATCTCCACCTATATGGTGCTTGATTATTCCAAGCACTGGTCGGATGTGATTACCTAGGCTGGTGTTCATCAGGATATGGTATGGGAAGACTTCCATACTATCTTCTATGATTAATTTTTCCCTTAGTTAATCATAGCTGACTGAACTAGAGAGTTCATGCAACTGGAGTAGGGTGCTATGTCCATCATGGACTATTCAATGCATTTCACTAAGCTTCAATGTTTTACAACACTTATTTATGGTGATGAGTTATCTCAAGTGAGGCATTTTGAGGATGGGCTCAAGTATGCCATTCACTCAAAGGTGAATGTTTTTTTAACTATCTACCTTTTTTTGAGATTATAAATTAGGATCTTATCATTGAGTGAAACCTGAGAGAATCCAATAGTACCGAGAATAGAAGTTTAGTGAAGAGGGGTAGTAGTTATTCCAGTAGATAGAAGTGTAGCCTTGAGGTTTCTTGTTAGAGTAGTGGTGGATAAAGTATCCACACTAGATTACCTATTATATTCCATCAGTGTAGAAAAAAAGGACATATGAATCCCCACATGATAAAGACCCACTTAATTTCTGTGCTTGTGGCCAGATAGGTCATATTTAGAGGGTTTTCGAGATTCTTTTGCATATTTATAGGGGAAGGGGTCCCACACTAGCTCCATGGTTTAGAGCAAGATAAATTATGTCACATTAGATAAGAATCTAGAGTAGTACCATCCAAATGGTATGAGGAGGAGGTCATGGCTATGGTAGATTTTTTTTTGATTATCAGTGCCAACAGATCAGACCTGTTCAGGTTAGTCTAAATATAGCTCAGGACTATGGATCAAGCCAATTTCATGCATTACAACCAATACACAAGGATCAGAGTGTCGGACCATTTACTAAATTATGTACTATTCTAGTAGACTCTACTATCATATCTTCTTTATTCAGTATAGGTGCTTCACACTCCTTTATCTCTGTATCGATTTTGGAAAGTCTTAAGATGGAAATTAAGTACTTTTGTGGGGTGATGACCCTTGTCACGCTATTGGGTGTGCAGTCAGAGGGTATAAACCAATGAAAAGAATATGCCCTTGAGGTGGGCAGTTATCATTTCTTATGGGACCTCTTCATTATTAAGATGAAAGTATTTAATGTCATTCTCACAATGGATTGCTTGGTTCCATATCATGTCTATATGGAATTTTATCACTGTAGGGCATCATTTACATCACTAGATGGTGATAGTTATATTCACAAGGTTGACTGGGATATCCAGGTGAGTTGATCCAGACTAGAGTATTGTGGGCTTGGTAGAGTTACAACCCATATTTCTAGCTATATCTAGAGAAGTAAGGAATACATTTGGATGATATTCCTCTACCGGTGGATTATTTTAGGGATTTTTTCCCAATAATTTTTTTAGAATACCTCCCTAGAGAGAGGTAGAGTTTATGATCATTATCATTCTAGGAGGAGCTCCAGTATTTATTCCTCTATATATGATGGCACCTATTGTTATCTAGGATCTCAAGAGATAGTTAAATAATTTATAATATAAGTGTTTTATTTGACCCAATACTTCATCTTTGGGTTCACTCAAGCTATTTTCAAGGAAGGTAGATGTGACCGTTAGGCTATGTGTGGATTACTAATAGTTGAACCAAATTACAATTAGGAATCAGTATTCATTTCCTCATATCAATGATCTCTTTGAATATCTCTAAGGATCTTGGGTGTTCTCAAAGATCGACCCAAGATGAGGCTATCATCAGGTGTGAGTCAGGCCTTTAGAAATATCACGTATGAATTTTCAAAGTCAGTAAAGTTTATATGAGTATATGGTTATGCTATTTGGTATTAGTAACGCACCTTCCATTTTCATGGCCTTGATGAATACAATTTTCCACCCCTATCTTGGTTCCTTTGTCATGGGTTTTTTGGATGAAATCTTAGTGTATTCTCATACTCAGAGTGACAATGCTCAATATATTAATATCATATTGAGTACACCGAGAGAGAATCAGTTATATGCTAATATCACAAATTTTAACTTTTGGATAGACAAATTTCACTTATTGGTTCATATTATCTCAGAAATAAGAGTATAAGTTGTCCTAGAGAAGGTTAGTGTTGTGGTTTTCTAGGAGAATCCCAAGAACATGTTTAATATACAGGGTTTCTTAGGGACGGATAGATATTACAAGAATTTCATGAAGTACTTATCATGACTTTATACACCTCTTAATATTCTTACTAATAATGGTGTGAAATTTTTTATGGTTTGAAGAATGATATAAGGCCTTTCAGGAACTGAAAGGAAGGCTTACTTCAGCACCGATCCTGATTCTACTAGAACCTAGAAGATACTATACCATCATCTATGATGTATCAGGAATCAAGATGGGTGTAATATTAATGTAGGTGGATTGAGCTGTTATGCATGGGTATCTTTATTTAATACCTCATGAGAATAATTAACCGACCCATAACCTTGATCTTGCAGCAGTTGTTCATGCCTTACACTTATGGAGGCACTATCTAATGGGATAGCACTTTTCAGTATATATAGAACAAAAGTGACTCAAATATATATTCACCCAACATTACTTGAATCTTAGATAGTGAATATGGGTACAATACCTTCACTATTATTAATTTTAAATTTCATATATATATGGAATGGTAAATTTGGTTACTGATACACTGAGACAAAAACATTAGGCACAAGCCATTCAGGAAGCCAGTGATGAATAGAAATTGATGGCCCTTATTTTTTATATGAATTTAGAGTTTCATGATAGTCATGAGAATCATTTCCTTGTAGCCTTAGTATTTTCCTATTAACTCTTAGATAGGGTGAAGAGAAGGTAGTTTTTATACCCTAATGGTTTGGTTCTATGGAAGAGTATTTCTAGTGAGAACCCGCCTCCATATTAGTATGTCAATAGAGAAAACATCCTACATATACATGGGAGTATCTAGGTGAATATAGATATGTGAGAGGATCCAATAAGAGAGTATCATGCTTCTCAGTGGGCAGTACACCCAGGTATCTTCAAGATGTATCAGGATATGTTACATCATTATTGGTGTCCTAAGATGTAACATCGAATCAAAAGTTTTATCACTAGGAATTCTACCCGTCAGTAGGTGACAACAGAGCACTAGCGACTTGTGGGATTTTTAAAGTCATTTCTGGTCTCAGAATGGAAATTTGGGGACATCGCTATATATTTTTAGTGGTATTACCAAGGTCAAATTGAGGTAGTGATGTGGGTTGGGTAGTCATGGATTGACTAAAATGGAATTCCACTTCCTTCCGACTTGAGAGACTTTCTCATTTGATGAGTTGGGAATACTATATGTTCATGATATTATATTCCTGCATGAGGTTCCTCATTCTATTATTTTATATAAGTATTCTTGTTTTAAATTTAGGTCCTGGACAGGGTTATAGAAATATTTTGGTACAAAGGTGCTTTTGAGCATACCTTTTCACCCTTAGACCGATGGCTAGTCAAAACAGAATATACAGGTGTTGGAGAATATGATCCAAGCATGAATAATTGATTTTAGAGGTTCTTGAGAGAAAAATATCTCTCTTATTGAGTTTTCATACAATAATATATTTTAGGTAATGATTTTGATGGCTCTATATAAGGCCTTGTATGGTAGCCCATGATATTCATCCCTGTTTTGGTTAGAGGCAAGAGAGTTAGTGATAATAGGTCCTCATCCCCTATATAAGGCTTCGAAGAAGGTATAGTTGATCGAAAAATATATGGACACTACTCAATCTAGATAGAAATCGTATGTCGATCGCTATTGAAGACCTCTCGAGTTCATGTTTGAGGATCTTGTTTCCTTTCAGGTATCACCAATACTTGGGCATAAATGGATATGAAGGTAAGGGAAGTTGTCTCCTTATTTTTTAGGGCATCTAAGATCTCAGATAGAGTCAGGTCAGTAGCCTATATGATTATTTTACCTCAGAGGTACCATTCCATGCATGATGTCTTCCATATTTTATAGTTTCACCATTACCATTCTAACCCATTTCATAATTTTTATCCCAATTATGTAGAGTTAGATACCGATTCTTCTTTTGAAGAGTATCTCATACACATCATTAATCAGAGAATGAAGGATCTATTAGGATGGTCTATACCTTTAATATTGGTGTTGTGAAAAAATGATAGTGTACTAGATGAGACTTGGGAGTGGGAGGCCTATTTACTTTCCCAGTGGTCGGAGTTATTCTCAAACAGCACTCTACCACCCTTAGAAGGGAAACTCGGGGACAAGTTTCTTTAAAGGGGAAGACTGTAGGAACCTTATTTTTATTCATGGTATGGATCCTTTTAATTTTAGTTTGAGTCCTTTATTTTATCATTTTAGTTGTTACCTATGGTTTGAGGAAGGGTCCAGGAGTGTCCAGGGCTTGTTTGGAGCCCGAGGATCTGGATTTTAGAGGAAACAATTGGGAAACACAATTAGTAGAAACCATGCTGCCTAGTCCACATGGATAGAAAAACCGCGTGGGGTGATGCAGGACTCCTTAGAGGGGAGTGCATGGGCTGCACATAGTTTTCATAACCATGCACTATATCCCATGCAGGGTGTATACCCAAGGAAGAGTATGGTGTATTGGTAGAGAATGGTTTGGAAAACCATTCTCCCCTAACCATGTAGGCCACTACTCATAAATAGTGATAAGCACACAGTTGGAGCATGGTTTGAACAATCATGTGAAAAAACTATGATCCATTTAAAACTTTGGAATTTTCACTATTTTTCCCATATCTCTATATATCTTACCCCTATCTCTCTATTTCATATTTCTAGCACATAACAGAACATCTATACTCTCTTGAATAGATCCTCCTCCCTTATAATCTGGGTTCACTAACAACTTCTCCATATGACCTCAAAATCAAGATCCTTTCATCTCATTGGATTACTCTCAGTATGTTCTCCACTCCATATACTACTTTCATCATTCTTATTCCCATCGACAATGCTATTTTGGTGTGAGCTCTTATGCCTTACTTTTAGGGCATTCATCTGTTCTTCTATTTTTCTCCAATACAGGCCAAAATAAGGGATGATAGTGGACAAGAAATATTCTACATGCATAAGGTAGATGGTATATGACTCATACGTTAAATTATTTCCATTTATAAACTGTTTTTATTGTTCACACACTAGTTTCACCGGGATTTTCCCCTTTAAATTAATCTGATTTAATTTAAATTTTCTAGAATGTATTCTATGACTCTAATAACTTATCTTGACATCATTGAAGGTTGAGACCTCAATATTAAGCATACTAAGTAGGGTGTGTTCTTTATTTATGCCTTCAGTGGCCCATATTGGGTTATTTAAGATACTATTAGAGTGTGTTTTACTTGAACTTTGGTAAGGTAAGTGTTATTCATAATTAATAAATCTTTAAATGAATGTTAAGACAAGTATATATATATATAAATATATATTAGTCTTAGATAATGTAATTAAATTAATATTGGTGGCATGAACTTAATACACCTTGTAATTTTAAATGATAGGTAATGGGATGATCTTATTAAATGATTATAAATTGAATTGATATTGGTTACATGTCCTTGATTCACCATGTCATGTTAAATGAAAGGTAATGGAATGAACCTATTAGATGATTAAATGGCATGATTATTACATGGAAAATTATTACATATGTATATAACTAAAGAGATTATAAGGTTCATACTAATTTTGGACCTTTTTATCTTTATAGGAGTGGTCAAACTTGAACTAACATTGGATTCCCGAGGGAATTCCTTGATCACTCAGAGGACGCCATTCTAATTCATTAAGTTGATTCCTATGGGAGATACACACCACATAATTTGGTCCTTGTATTATTATACGAAGAATATATGGTGTAAATATGATTCACTTGACATATTTTCTAGATATTATAATTCCTTGAATAAAATCCTTGGATTCAGCTTGATGTATTTGGGTATGCGGTGCCATGGATTCACCCCATTGGTCTTAGTCATGCTTAGCTCGGGTTTACTATGGATGAGATCCATGGACTTAGTTTGACTCATTATTAATGGAATTCCTTATTCATTACCCTTGGATTACACTTAATACCCTTATAAACATACTACATGAATTACTACTATGAGTTGGCCTGACCCCTGAGGTCAAGGATGCATTGGTTTCACCTTGGATCCTTCTTTATTATTATTATTATCCATTTCAGTGCTGTTAACACCTTCACATGTTCTATATATATAAACTTAATCATAAATCAATTAATTAAATGGTTACATGTTCAAACACCTGTTGAGGTTGAAGTAGGTGTGAAATGTTTATTTTTTATTACATAATTTTATATACCTGCACACTCTATATTTTATATTTACAGACTAGATTTGTATAGACGCTATTGGTGGTGGCCCACTGAGATTCATCTCACACCCTATCTAGGATACCATTGATACCTGATCAAATTATATGATCTATGGTGTGGATAAGGGGAAGAATCCCTCTTTGGACACCTGACTTTCTTTCTTTAGGATGATATCTTAGTATCAAATGACCAGACCAGAGCTTGGGATGCTTGGATATTCTTTCCCTTTTTGATTCTTTTTTATATCATGTGAAATGCCTAGGAACATCCTGAGAGGTGAGGGGTGAATTAGGGTGTAAATTTTTTATTCCAAAGTGACATATATTGTTCCCACATTGGTAGGAACCAATTAAACCTATCTAACGGGAATCAGCATAAAATAAACAACCGTATGCCAAGAGATCACACAACAATTTTACTTGGTTTACCATTAAGGACTAGTCTAGGGAACATAACCCAAAAATGTGTTGTTCATACCTAAATCCATTAATCATCACTAGTTTTGGAATACAAGAGTTAATACATAGTCACTATATGCCAGACACACTAACTTTACAAGATTTTAGGGATAACACACTGCATCCCATGGAACACTTTCATAGAATCCCCCTAGATCACTACTTTGAGAGAAGTCTAAATCAATTTATCGACTTGAAGTTTTCTTTAATGTAATGGAATTAAAGTCTTTGTACCTTTATATAATAACACTCTAATTGTACTATAGACCTAAGTTTATGCACTTTGAAATCCTTATTCATTGAAAAAATGATATTCAAAAATGCCTTTCGCGAAGATCACTACCTTTACGAAGCACCTTACCTTCGCAGAAAAAACTACCTTCATGAATCTCACTAATTCAATGAAGAATACCCCATCATAAAAAATCACTCATTAATCAAAAGCATTGTCACCAGTCAAGAATCAACAAGTATTTTCATGATTCTCACGATCACATAGAAATCCAGATTCACATAGCTCCCTTAGCTTCACAAAATCAAAGTGATTTCAGATTTTTCTTGAATTAATTTGTGTGAAATGAAAATGGGTAGACTTATATTTATAGGCTTGGATGTTTTCAATTACCACCACCTATTAACATATTTTTTGGATATTTTAAATCCACTTTTTTGTAGATCATCTATTCCTGATGATCCATTATGATATTGATGTTGTCAGTAAGATTTCTATAAAACCATCTACACTCATGATTCTCCCATTCTTGTAATCGCGGAGATCACCGTCACCATTATCAATGCTTCAATTCTCCATAATTCTCAATGCTCATCGATTTCACATAGATCACCGTCATCTTTTTTTGATCCTTCATGAAACACCATTCGCAAATCCCATCTTCACAAAACTCACGCCTTTTCCATATTTTCATAATGCCTTCAAGGAAATATACTTTTCATAATGCTAGATAACTTCTAAATTTTGGACAATTTTTTTGGAAAACACTGGGAAATGAAGCCACCTTCAATACTTTTGTTATCTTGAACTGTAAGATCCCTTTCATTACAAACTCTCTGATCTTCTATATAAGGATTGAAAACAAACACAAACCATACTCCATTTCCAGCAAAGAAAAAACTTGGTTCAAACCTCATGTATTATACTATATACCTATTTTCCTTTATAGATACATGTCATTATCATTTTGTATATGATACCATTTACATATCTTGAGTTGAGTATTTATAACATGGATGATTATGCTTATTTCTACTACCATATTCAGTATTATACTACCTCAGGTTATTTATTTATGTTATATCACCACTGCGCTTCAGTCTGACATGAGGGAATAGCCTCCCCTATATAACATCCTAGGCCCTTGTTTCTAGTTTGAATCCTCTGGTGTATGGGGGAATTCTCTTGAATCCATGTGGCCGATAGGGTTTGGTTACCCAGGAGTGAAATGAGTCTGGGACATCACACATACAAATGGGTGGTATTAACCTCTAAATGAACATGAGTATTGAGAGATAAGATAAGAACACCAAAAAATTCCTTCTCAATATAATGTTAAATAAAATATCCAAACTACATGAATGTAATTCCATTTAAAACTCATACAACTGAAAAGGAACTACAAGTACCAAAAGATAAACTAGACAACAACCAAGAATCCCAAACAGCTCATGGAAAACTACAAAATAGAAATATCTAGCTTGATCTCTATTCTTATCCTACTAACCTGAAAAATTATTTATATATATAGGGTGAGCATAATAGGTATACTTAGTAGGATCCTCCCTGGATCCTATTATGTAAAAGATAAAGAAATCATGAAAAATCCGAGTGAACAACACATGAAACTAACTCATCACATAACAATGTATACTAAGTTCCCAAACTCACCATGTATATCTCTCACGGAGTATTGTATACATGATATTATATAATTATAGTAACAAAAGAAGTTACCCCGCTAACACTTCCCCACTTGTTTGGTACTTTTCCCTAACACCATATGTCTTGAGCTATCTCTCTCCCAAATAATCCATCCCAAAGACACATGGGATGAAGTATCATAACATGAATCACATCATCACATCATCCCATCAAAATCTCCATATAGTAAACGAGTTGGGGGCCACCATGGTCTATATGTTGTGTATTTTATATTGATTATTGTACCTCAAGTAATCATATCCCATATGTCGAGTATTTCACTTCAATCCATCACAACCCATACCCCACATCTAAAATGACCATTTGGATAATATATTTAGAGATATATGTGTGTAAAATAACCAAAATCTATTATATATCTCTACACACATATATGGGGAAGGATAATCACCATACATTATAGAACATAATACTACCAAGATAAGAGAGTAGGGTCAGAGTGGGTAGTCATCAATCTATTCCTTGCTAACATAAATATTGGGGAATACACCCTCCAAGAGTCCACTGGGTGTCAGTCTCCATACCTACATGGGTGGGGTAGCTATAAAATCACAAAAATATAGGATATAATATATCTCACAACCACACTATGGTAATTAATCTAGTATTAGGAATAACTGAAACTATCATCTCTCAAACACTCAACTTCCATCGCTAAGAACTAGATATCCTATAAGCACACAAGAATTGAGGAAGACTTATATGAAATTAATTATTTTATTTTAACATTTAAATTCACATTAATTAATTCATTAGCTATCAATTAAAATTATTTCATTTAAAATTTAATTAACCTTAAAGGAAGTCCATTTACTCTAGGAATAATCCAATAGAGTCCATTGTTTCTCATGATTATCAATATTTTAATTCCAGAAAGAACCAACCCCATGAGTTAAAGAATTTATTAATAATTACCATTCCATAATTCTTATTATTCAAGGTTACATACTAATATATCATAAAAGAGATGCATAACCTAGAATGACCAGATTCCTCAAGTAGTGGGGAAAGGAATGCAGATAAAAAATCAACTCATCTATCCAAGAATTAAAAAATTTTACTAATAAAAGAGAATACATATTTTAAAAAAAACAACAATAAATACCTTCTTCAACCCCTTCCATTAATAATGGTTCTATCCTTGACACTATCATGTATATCACCATACATCTCTCCATCACATGCATCAACTGCTACCACAAACCCGGGCCTCCTGACCCATATCTAATCAAATAATATCTATCCTAGACTCTCATAAAATCACATAGAAAGGATCACATCCAGAGAAAATAAAGAAGGAAGTAAACAAACAATAGAGTTATCTGGGAAATTAGGTCCTAAAAACAAGGTATCCAACATTTATATGTAAACAAGCTCACTTTCCAAAAAACATTTACCTTTATCAAACAACCAGTTTTATTCCATCTTTAATTATCTAATTCATTTATCATAGATTTCAACTATGGGTAACTTAAAGCATTATCTATAATAAGATATAAATTATAAAATCAATTTTTATTAAATTTTAAGGAATAACATCTCATTAACATTACTTTTTATTATCATCAACAACAAGAGTTAAAAAATTGAAGTTCTTTATCCAATTTCATTAACTTATGGAAAAATAAGATTTAATTAAACATGCATTAAGAATAATTTTATTACCATAAATTATAAGAATCAATAGATTCATTAATCACACATTTTTAAAATTATTTATCCAACCAAAAATTACCAACTTTAAATTTTTTATCCATTTATTTCAAATTAACTTTATAAACCCAAGCATATCAATCATGCTCAAAACCCATAAACATAGAAAACACACTATCCAAAAAATAAAGAGAAAAACCATTATCATGGTGTAAACATATGATCACTACAACTATAACCCATTTCTTTAATTAATCTGGTTTAATATTTATTTTTGTTAATACCACCATTTCCCAAATGGATAAAGCATGATTACTTTATGATTTCACATAAAATATAAAAGAGAAGCAAAAAATCCTCTACCCCAAGGACTCAAAATTAATTTAATTATAATGGAATGACAATGTGGATATTCTATGACCTATCTCACAAGAAGTCTATAACCCTCCAATAATTCTTCACCAAAACCATGCCAACAAAAAATAAATAAATCCATAATAACAAAAGATATCTACCACTATAGCATGGAAAGAAAGACTGGAAGAAACAAGAGTGATCTATAAAGGAACCATAAAAAAGGAGGAAGAACTAACATCAGATTTCCATGTATTGAACATGGGATTCCTAGGATTAATCACTAATGAAAGGATTCAAAAAAACCTTGATATATCACCTTTTTCCACCTAGAATTTGGGATAAATTCATAGGATTTGATAGAAATCAATGCACTACAGGTTTTATAGACACACTACTCAGTGGATATTCACCACATGAATAGGCCATTCCAATTTTGAAAGTATTTTTCTTTAATTTCAACTGAAAAATTTATTACTTCAAACCATCTGGACTTAAATTAATTCACTTCATGAATTCCATGTTCAAGACTAGAGTTTTCATAGTCAGATTTTATGGGTATGAAACCTATCCTATTTATATCATTAATTCCATTCACATCATAAATAAATCCCATAAACCATCCTCACACAATCCAAAAACTCCATTTGAGATATGAAATGAACTCACACACAATCCATGAATGGAATATTCATGACATGAACTCACTCTAATGTCGTATGACCCCCCTTCTTCTAGATTCTAACTCCCAAACACTACTGAACCTTCTTTAGAAATACTTAGAGCACCATGAGCTTCAAAAACATGAAAATGTATTGATAAAAAAGATCTAATCACTTACATTAGATAACTCTCAGACAATTCTCATCCCTAAGAATTAAAAACCAAACCTGTAGAAGAATAAATAAAATGGGTCATCCAAATAGCCACCCTATGAGATACCTCTCAAGAATCTCACAATCATAGAAGATTAGTGACCTCACTTAAAGAAATAAAGTGAAAAACCATTAAACACAAAAAACTAGATCCAAAATACTCTCTTTGAAAAGATACCTCTCAACTAGGAGTGGGACAAAAAAAAGAATCAAAGAATAGGAATCCATCCCATAAACTAGATCAATGTCATCAACTAAAAACAATCATCGCTGCAAGATAATAGATAAACATAAAAAAAATCAAGATATTGAATTCATATTTATGACTAATGTTCCCAGGTTTTATCCTCCACACCACCATTCCACCAAATGTCACGAACCATGAGAATAACACACATGCACAACAAATTCTCCTGGTGGTCTTAGATCTCTATAGGCCACTCCTTGAAGGTTGTATCATCATCAACATCAATCTCACCCAATTCAATGATGTGTGAGTCATCATGAAGATAATGATAGATATGAAACATATGGAATACATCATATATCTATATAATCTATGTGGGAAGTGATATCTGATATGAAACAACCCCAACATGATCCAACACATTGAAAGGCCCAACAAACCTAGGAGAAATCTTACTACCATGAACAAATTTTCACTATCAATGATGAAGAGTAACCTCCAAGAACATATGATCTCCAAAGTAGAACTATAGAGGTATCCTCCTATGAACGACTTAGAACTATATATGATCCTGCACTACCTTCATCCTCCCCTGAATCACCCAAACTATCTCTTTCATATTTTGTACTAGTTATGGGTAGATAATTACTGACTCTCCAACCCCAATATAACACAATGGAGATCAGAAAGGTCTACCATAAAAGGATTCCAATGTTTCCTTACCAATGATGGAGTGAAAACTATTGTTATAAGAAAACACAACCAAGGGAAGGTTGATCACCCATGAACCTCCAAAATCCAGGACACAAGCACACAAAATGTATTCAAGAGTATGGATAGTCTACTCTTTATGACCATCTGTTTGTAGATGAAAAGCAGTGATAAGGAATAACTTAGAACCAAAATCACCTAGATACCTCTCTACACCCTAGAATTAAAATGTGTATCATGATTAGATATAATCATCCTTAGTACCCACAAAAAGTCTCACTACATCCTCTAGGTATTTCCTCAAAAAAGATCCACTAAGACCAACTCCCTAATCACTATAAAGTGGTATGATTTAAATGGTCAACTATCACCCATATATAAGCATAGCCTCCCTAATCTCAAGGTAATTTGATAATTAAGTCCATCAATATGTCCTCCCACTTCAATTAAGGAACTTCCAATGCCTGGAGAAACCCACCGAGAATAAGGTCCTCAACCTTAACCTTATAGAAGACCAAGAATAGGTACACAAACTCTTTAATTGAATTATTCCACCTAGGCCAACAAAACCACCATCTTAGAGTATAGTACATCTATTTCATGTTAGGATGTACCACCAAGGATGATCTATTGAACTCATAGAGAACTATCTCATGCATCACCAAAGGAATGAAAATACTCCCTTATAATAACACTCTGTGTTGTTCCTCCTTAGACCAACCACTAGGGGAATCACCAAAGAAAACTAAACATCTCCATACCTCTACCTAAGAATCCCCTAGCTGGGACTCCTCCACCTACTACACCAAGGATGAATGCACTTCCATTTGAAAAAGACAACCTTTTCCACCAACATCACCCATATCAAGATGTATCACTAATATAACTTACATCAATCTCTAAAAATATCTATATTCTCATCTTTATGTCATGCTAGGAGAATAAATTCCTAAATCTCTTATGATTAGTAAAAACCAAAAAATTCTCACTGATGAGGTAATGTTTCCATAACTTCAAGGAGAAAAAACTACATCCAAATAGAGATCATGTGTGGAATAATTATATTCATGGGAGAATAACTACTGAGACCCTAAGAAAAAAATGATCTCGGCTACATCATAACACATTCCAAACCAATATGTGAAGAGTCATAAAAAACCTCAAACTGAACTCCTTATTCTGTAAAATGGAAGGCTGGAGCACTAAACAACTTCTCCTTCAGGTACTTGAGAGCTTCCATACACTGAACAGTCCATATAAACACCCTATCCTTTATGGTCAATGCTATTTGAAGAATTGTTACTTGAGATAAATCATCCATGAACATCCTATAATAGCCTTCACAACTAAGTAAACTCTAGACCTCTAAAACTGTCTTGGGGGATGGCCAAGAAATGGCTACCTTGATTTTCAAAGGATCCACATCTACTATTCACTAGGATACCACATGCTACATGAAATGGAACTCATGAGCATAGAACTTACACATTGTTAACATACCGAATAGTTATTGTAGACAAAGAACTCTAAAAATGGCATATAGATTCTCTGCATGCTGTCACTTAGATATCGAGTACATAAGGATTTCATCGATGAAAACTAACAAAAATCAATCAAAAAAACTCCCTGAATAATGTGTTCATAAAACCCATGAACATGATTTGAGTGATTATCACACCAAATGAAATCACAATGAACTCATAATTTCTATATCAATAATAGAAAAAAGACTTCGAAACATCCTCATCTTTCACCCACATATGATGATATCCTGACCGTCGATCGGTCTTCGAAAACCAACTTGCTCCTTTAAACTGATCGAATAAATTATTAATCAACATAAAAGGATAGAGGTTCTTCAATATAAACCAATTAAAGCAAATATTTTTAGTAAGAATATGTAACATTTCATAGGACTTCTTCACAAACAAAATTAGTACATAAAAAGGTGACATGCTCTGCCAAAAAAAGCCTTGCTATAACAGATCAATAAGTTGTACTCATAACTCTCATAACTAAGAAGTATCTATTATATATAGAGACATCGATATCAAAGAAAAATCTGGTTATATCTATATCCCAAACTTGAAATCTTGTTGATGGGGTAATACCAAAACCTCCTTAGAAAAAACCTATGGGTACTCTTCTATATCCCTGAGAAACACCATTGAATAAACCTCTGATGAACTCAATGTAAGCTCAACCATAAAAAAAGACATGGATCAAAAATGATTAAGACCCATATGAGGGTCTTGATCATTAACTAACATGGCCTACTCTCCATCAGCATCATATAACACAACCCGAACCCATAAGAAATCCACAATATCCTACACCAAATATAAAAAGTCTACACCGATGATGATGTCATATATATTTATCTGTAAAAATAAGAATTATCCCTAAGAGCGATGCTTCCCTAGCACTAGATCATAGTCTCTATGTACTTAATACATATAAGCTCGACCTCTAACTAGTGTAGTTAATTTCAAGGGAACTGTATGTCTCTACACCTCAAGTCCCAAATAATGGACTAGGGAAGGTGATATGAAAGAGTGTGTAGCTCTTGAATTAAACAAATTATGCACCCTAGTAGAAAAAAATCAAAGGGTACCTCAAATGACATCTTGATCACTCAGTGTTCGAAATTACAGTGTATTTATCTGACCAAATATTGCTCTAAAAATACTCCAAACCTGATGAAGTACCCCTCCTCAACTATTCTCTACTCCTTTAGGATGATTAACATCTCAGGGATATCCTCTAACTTCCCTGTATCCTCTATGCTAATCCTAAGCTGGAGCATCCTGCTGCTGCTGCCTCAGCTAAAATTGCCTCATTGGAGGAACCTGAAGTGGAATATCTAGTGAATTATTCCTAATCAGAAAGGTTAGAGACTCTCACTGTTTATCTCCTCATCCTACACATGAAAAACATGCATATAGTCCCTTGGAAAGGGCCTGTGAGTCCCCACCCCCAGAGAAATGAGATAATGAGGGCTAGGACCTACCCATGGCTATCCAAAAGCTATTATTTCTAGGAAACTGGGAACCTTGGACCATATCTATACTTTAGGAGGAATATTGATGACTCCCCACTCATGAAATTATGGTTATAGATATCATTCTCTCAATAACCAATGCTCTTTCCAACATCTTGAGATACATTAACAATATAAACGAGATAACCTGGAACTGGATATTTGGATACAAAGAATCCTTGAAATTTCTTTCCCTAACCTCTTTATCTAGATACAGGCTCAATGCATAATGGAGAAGGGTTTAGAAATGGATCTCGAACTCCTGAATTTTAGAACTCCCTTTTCATTGGGTAAAAAGATCACAATGACTAGTCACCTTTGTGGTCAAAGAAATATTATCTACTTGGAACTGGTCCCTGAAATTATTCCATGAGACATCTGAATCCTTATGGTCCCCAAGGAATAAGATCCACCATTGCCTAGATACTCCATACAACATTATCACTACCAAAAAAACCCAATGATTCTTCCGATCATAGATTATATAGAAAGATATCTCCACCTCCTCTAAACAGTCCTCTATCATAGAGTCCAAAATAGATCCCTCATACTTTTGTAGACTCTAAAATTGGAATTCTTGGAGTGTTTTCCTCCAAGTTTAATTGTCATAAACTTATACTTTTCAGAGATCTTCTGGCACATACTGCTAAACATATTTGGAGAAAACCTGCAAAGATTTTGACCTGGTGCCATACGTATAATAAGAGAAAATAGTTAGGTAATCCTAAACCTAGAATATAGAATATTTAATATTATTTAATTATTTAATTAAGGTTCAACATAATACCAAGGTCTACCCATTTATAATATAGGAGTAAAGAATAATGATGCGTGATCCATTCCTAGGTCTCTACACCAAAACCAGTATCACTTTTCTTAATAGTCATAGTAAACATAAAGGTTCATGCATTAGATCACAGGGGGACCTAAATACTTGTGTCTCAACTGGTATCCCTTTTTTACATCACCTACTAACTCAGTTGATATTATTTCCCTACCAACCCATGTAGTCTTCACCTGCTCTTAACTCCAAACATTATCTTATCCTTCAACCTGAATCTTTGATAACACTATATCATGACCGCCTTCCCCCAAAGGTACCCCTCCTACGCTAGTAATGGGAGAAGGGTGATAATGATTCCTGAATCCTAACTCCAATAAGCCATATATTGGTGAAAATCACTAATGGTATAACATACATACAAATAGGATGAATTACCATTTAAAATAATGTGAGGATCAAGAGATTTGACAAGAACACCAAACAAATCCTATTTAAGATAAAGGTTAAATAAAGATCCCAAGTACATGCATGTAATTTCATAAAAAACTAATACACCTAAAAGGAACTAAAAGTACCAAAAGATAAACATGGTAGTGACCCCAAATCCCAAATATCTCTTGAACAACTAAAAACTAGAAATATATATCCTAATCTATAAACTAATCTTGTTGACCTGAAAATAGTTTATATATATATAGAGTGAGCATAATAACTATACTAAGTAGATTCCTCCCTAGATCCTATATTACAAAATATAAATAAAGCATACTAAATCCTAGTGAACAATAAGTGAAACTAAATTATCAATTAAACATGTATAATAAGTCCACAACCTCATAATAGATATATCTCACCAAGTATCTCATACAAGAGATCATATAATTATAGTAACAAAAGGAAGTACCCCGCCACCACTTCCTTACTGGTTTTCTGCTTTGCCCCAACATCACATGTCCTGATCCATCTATCTCTAAAAGAAGCCTACCCATTGACACCTAGGATAAATTATCATAACTTGCATATCATGAATCACATCATATAATCATCCCATACACATATAAATATAGTAACTGATTAGTTTTCAGGATCCACAAAAACCTTTATGTTGTGTATTATATATCAATTATTGTACCTCAAACTATTACAACCCATATATTGAGTATTATACTTTAAGCCATCACAACCCATTCACCCCATACCTATAATAACCACTTGGATACTATATCTAGAGATATGTGTGTGTGAAATAACCAATAAGAATAAAATCCCTCTAGACACTTATATGGGAAAAGATACCCACTGTTCATACTATAACATAATACTACCATGAAAAGAGAGTATGTATAGAGGGGGTAGTTAGTCATCCATTCCTCGTGCACCTGGATGTCGGAGAATACACCCTCCTAGATTCTACTGGGTGTCATTCATTATACCAACATGGATGGGGTATCATATGAATTCACAAATCATAAAGGATATAATATAGCTCACAACCACACTATGATAATTAATTTATTCTTATGTTGAACTGCAACTATCATATCTCAGACACTTGGCTACCATCGCTAAGAACTAGATATCATATAAGCATAAAATATTTTATGAATAATATTTGTTAAATTAATTATTCCATTTTAACATTTATCTTTACATTAATTAATTCATTATCCATAAATTAAAATCATTCCATTTCACATTTCATTAACCTTAAAGTAAGTCTATTTCCTCTAGACATAATCCAACTGAGTCCACAATTTCTCAATATTATCAAATTTTTAGTTATAGAAAGAACCAACCCCAAGGGTTAAAACATTTATTAATCATTATCATTTCACAATTCCAGGTATTTTAGGTAACATCCTAAGTTACCATAAAATAGATACATAACCAAGAATGATGAGCTGCCTCAAGTAGTGGGGAAATAAATTTAAATAAACAATAAAATGATCCATTCATACTTAAAAAAGATTTATTAACAATAAAGAATCTATATTTAAGCACAAAAATAGGAAATAAAAGATTAAACTGATTCCATCAATCCTGGTTTCATCCCCGAAACCATCATGCATATCACCATACATCTCTCTTATATAGACATCAACTTCTACCACAAACTTGGGCCTCCGTGCCCATATCACATCAAATAACAACCATCGCAGGCTCACATCACATTGTATAAAAATACTCCCATCCAAAATAAATAAAGAAGGAAGAAAACAACTAATAGATTCATCCAAAAAAATAGGCCCTAAAAATAAGGCATCCCATATTTATATGAAAATGATATCACTTTCCCCAAAAAATTTAACTTTATCAAACAACTAGTTTTATTCCATCTTGAATTATCCAAATAATTTATCATAGGCTATATATATGAGTAACCTTTGGAATTATCTATCTAAAAATATAAATTCTTTAAGCAATCATTTCAATCATAAATTCCAGTTTCATTAAAATTTATGGAAGAACATCTCATTAACATGAATTTTTATTATCATAAACAATAGGAACTACCAGATTCATGTTATTTATCCAATTAAATTAACCTATGGAAGAAAAAGATTTAATTTAACATGAATTAAAAATCATTTTATTTCCATAAATTATAATAAACAACAGATTCATTAATCATGCCTATTTAAAATTCTATAGCCAACCAAAAATTAATGGCTTTATATTCTCTATCCATTTTTTCAAATTAACATGCTAAACCAAAGAATATATAACTTTATCTACAAGTATAAACATAGCTAACACACCATCTAGAAAATCATGAGGCAAACCATTATCACAGTGGAAACATGCGATAACTACAACCACAACCCATTTATTTCATTAATCTACTTTAATATTTATTATGGTAAATCACACAATTTTCCAAAGGGATAAATCGTGATTAATTTACAATTACACATAAAATAAATGAATAATCAACAAATACACTACCTAAAGGATTCAACATTCCTTGGACAAGAATAGAATGAAGAAATTGATATTTGATCACCTCTCCTACAAGAATAATATATCCCTCTAAGAACTCATCACATAAAAATAAATCCATAAGAACAAATAAGATCAACCAAAATACCATGAAAAGAAAGAGTCGAAGGAAAAATACCTATCTGTGAAGGAACCATAAAAAAATGGGGAAATACTAAACTAATATATTTATATATTAAACATGGGATTATTGGGATTAATAATTGATGTAAGGGTTATAAAATACCTTCAGATATCTCCTTTGGCAATCTGAAGTTTAGGAGAAAAGCATAGGTTTTGACAGAAACCATGGTGTAGTTGGTTTTATAGGTACACTACCTAGTGGGTATTCACCAAATGAATAGTTCATTCAAATTTTTAATTCCATATTATTTAATTTCTATTGAAAAAATATCACTTAAAACCATATATCCATGGATTAATTCACTTTATGAATTCTATATTCATGACATGAAATTTTAGGGTTATATTCATTGGGTATGAAATATATCCTATTTCTGTCATGAATTCCATTCATGTTGTAAATGAACTCCATGAATCACCCTCAGACAATCCAAAAACTCTATTTGGGTCATAAACCAAACTCCCACACATTCCATGAATGAAACATTAATGATGTGAACTCCCTTTGACACTGTGAGATCCTCCTGCTTCTATATTCTAACTCCGAAACACCATTGAACCCAATTTAGGACTCCTCCAAGCACCATAGGATTTGAAAACACAGAAAGGTATGGAAAAATAGGATCTAAGCCCCTACAATTTGGGTGAAAAATATGATTAAGTAAAGAATGTTCAATTTCCTACATGTAAAAAATGAGAGAAGATACACCTATGGGAATTTATCAAAAGAACAAGAAGATGTTTTTATATTTGGTAAAGGAAGAAATCAAGAAACAAATTACAGAGTAGAAATGAAGGTTTTATTAAACATAATGGAGGGAATTAATTTTCATCCTATAGTACCATAGATAGTTCAATGTATAAAATGTGGAAAACTTAGGCATTATCAAAGTCAATGTCCAAATCCCAGGGCTAATAGGGATGATGGGAATAAGAAATTTCCAAGACAAATGGAAAACGGAAATATAATGCAACAAAAAATAGTGAAGTGACTTTTGAAAATGATATGGAGTGAGGAATATCTACCATCTAACCAAGAACTATGAGTATTATGTTTGTATCTTATTCAAATCACTATTTTATAACTAAAATGTTTTCTAAGGAC
Source organism: Viscum album (assembly GCA_963277665.1). Taxonomy (NCBI): domain Eukaryota; kingdom Viridiplantae; phylum Streptophyta; class Magnoliopsida; order Santalales; family Viscaceae; genus Viscum; species Viscum album. Next base: position 372,635,018 of record OY728146.1, read on the forward strand.
ATGAAATCATCACCTCAATGACTAGGTGTTGAATTATTAATACAAAACTTCTTACGGTATGATTATTATATCCTTGGTTTATGTCTATAATAATGATCTTTTTACAAAATCATATTACTCTTCCTTTAGATAAATTTAATGGATTTATTCTCTCCACTTAGAGGAATTTTGTTTGGAATAAGGTGATCACATTTCATATCAACCAATGATAGTATATCAATGAAATTATTATTATGAACACACTTTAATAAGAAATTATATAATTTGGGTATTTATACTGAATATTAATATACTCTTAGCTCAAATGGTTGGAGAAAAACTCAATATTTGGGTTAAGAATATTCTGAGAATAAAGACATGTTTTTGAGTTTATAAGGTTGATATCTCTCTATAAATTATACCCTAAGTAGTTTTTATCTATTGTATACCCTTATACATTTTCATCAGTAAGTTTTAATTAAAATTGTGAGGTTTTAAATCATTTTAGGGGTGAGAATGTAACACCCTGAGATTTTGGAATATTTTTTGATAAATTAATACTATGTTCGACTGCTTTCCCCACATGCAACACTAAAATAAAACAAGACACAACATATTAGATGAATATTATTAAGAAAATTTAAAAATAATAAACCCTATAGTAAATAAAAATATTATAATCAATTAGAAATTCATAAAAAAATATGATTAATAACACATAAATTTTTAAAAGGTCATTTTTAACAAAATCATTTTTTATTTACCTATTGTATTTTCAAATAAAAGTTAAATTCATAAATTTTAGAATTTAAATTATATAAAATTAATTTCATTCATGAATTAATCATATTAAAATTATCCTAATATCAATTTTAGATATTTTTTTAAAAATAATTGATTTATAGGTGAATAGTTAAAAATAAAATTTTTACTAAAATAATATTTTTTATGACTATATTAAGAAGTAAATATAACATAAAAACTTATAAAACATTTTTCATAATAAAATATGTATTTGAGGAGTAATAATATACATTTATAAATACAACTATTGTTAAAGTTGTTGCACTAGAATGAACTTTTATAGTAATGGATTAGATATTTTTCATTATTAATGAATTTTCTTATCGTATTATGATTATTTCATTGTATGAATCTTGTATGTGATAATGTGATAAGAATATATGTCACTCTAAAAGTTCACAATAGTTTTATGCTATTATGGGAACCTATAGGTTCCAAGATATAATTTTGGAATATATGACCTATGGCTGGATGATATTGTCTAACAGAACGTAAACAATAAAATCCATCAGAGGTAGAAGGATCATAAGACTTTGGGATACCTTCCCATGGTGTTCGCCTTGGTAATATCTAGGATATGAAGTTATGATAACAAATCCATCAATAAAAAATTCACATTTCTATGTGTCATTATATGTTCCTATATGTGAACATATGTATTGATCCTTAAAATTCAAGATTATTATTAATGGATACAATTAATTGTGTACTTTTATGTATTAATGAAATCCATGATGAAATATGATCACAGTGAGGTAGGATACATTAGGTGCATCATGAGTTTTATTTCATTAAGGGATAATGTGATAAAGGATTCATCCCTTCCATCCCTTGATGAAAGTTAATATCTTAGGCCCTTTAATGGGAATGGAATTGCTTGAAAAAATCCATGGCCATGGTGTTTAGTGGGAGAGTTCATTTCTAGAAAGTCAAATAAAGAGACATAGATTATATAGGTTTATGGAACTAGCATGCAACATTCTTTATTTAAGATATCATGATAAAGGGATTATATTACACAATAAGTGTTCATAAGAGGATGGATGTCATTGTGATATTAAATTCTTTCTCTATGAGAGCCTTGTCCTGTTGCTAGATAATAACCTTGGACTTTTGGTGGTTATGCCTAATTCCACTAAGAATAAGGCCTATAGAGACACACACTAAGTTTATCTAAAATCTCAGTTAAATTCAAGTAATGAATTTAACAAGTTAGAATAAATACAATTTATTTGGGTTGTTTGATTTCCATAATTTAATCACAAGTTATTTGAAATAATAAGTGAGTAAAATAATTATATCAAATAATTATTTACATGTTCGGTGAATATTATATTTATTATTTTTATCAAAGGATAATACAATGACACTTATTTATTAAAAATTCATTATTTTAGGATTGGTAAATGTTGATGAAGGAAAGAAGACCGAGCTTACTGGCCAGATTAAAAATGGTATAAATGATATTTATATACATTCTTAATGCATTGAATATGTCATGTGATTATTAATAATAATATTATTATTAATGGAAATGTAGTTAACTAAAAATACTAAAGATGGTAATGGGATTTTGTGTGTTTTTCCAACCTTAAAACTACCATAATAAATATCTAATTATAAAACTTTCCAGAAATCAATTTTAGTGTGGAAAACGGATAAAGAGATACTTTATAAGGACTTAGAGTAAATTATATCTTACTCCTATCTCAACAATTTGAGAGAACACTATGTCTTCCTTCTCCTTTGAGAAGAATACTATTGCGGTCAACCACAAACAGCATAAGAAATCGGGATTGGTCGTGCTAGTACCAGATGATTATACAATGTCATTTAGAGATTATGGTGAATGTGTGGATCACTTCTAGAGGGATTCTTCACTGGGATCTTGTATAATAATGGAAGTATGATAATATTTACTTAACCATATTATCAATGAAATCATAATTACAAGTTGAGTTAATTCTATATTTTTTCATAAATTAATTATAAATTAAAAGTGAGGATCCTCATATTCTAGTTCCATAGTTTTAATCTAGTGAATTAATATATGGTGTTGATTGAAAATAACGCTTTGATCATGTACAATAATGATTAAAAATATATTTAAAATAAAATTTGAGTTATTTATACCATTAAATGATTCTTTTACTATACCAAAAACCATTAATTATGAATTTAGAAAACCAATGTTTAATCTTTTATTAACATAAGTAATGTTTTCCAATAAAATAAACCATTTATAAAAATGGGGTTTTATACATTACATGCGCTAATGTTATTTTTTTACACATATAAATTTTATCTGATAAAATGAATATTTATTTTATAATTAGGAACAAATAATTTAATAAGGACTATTTTATCTTTATGATTTAAAAGAAAATTACTTAGATAAAAATTCGTTACCATGGTAAAACAAAAAATGGTAAAAGTGAAAATTCCAATACCAAAAGAAATAAAATAATGTTTAAAACATGTATGAAAATTAATGGTTGATGTATGATAGACCATATATCATCACCAATCCATTATTTTCCACTTTATATCCACTTTACATGTTAACATGTTCTCCCTTTATATTAAGTGGTTATAATTACAAAATTGTCATTCTCAAACTTATAAAAGGGGACTATCATCACCCATTAAATACAACCCAAAGAATTTAGTTTCCATATAAAAATATTCCCATTTTAATTCCTTTATAATACTATTACATTTAATTTATAATCTAGTCATAATATATTGGCTGAAGACCTCCATTTCGAAGGAGTCTTCTAAGGTAATGCCTAAGTCCCCAGTATGAGTACTTTTTTCCTAAATTTTTTCTTTTATTTATTAATTTACCAAATATAATTTTAAAATATCTATAAAATGTCATAAATATTGTTTTTATAATTAATTATATTATTAAAACATCTATTAAATGTATATATTTTATCATAATTAGTTAAGGTCATTATCTACCACATGATCTTCTTTACAAGTTTTGAATAAATTTTTATCATTTTTTTATTATTGATTTTCCTCAAAGTGTGAAAAGAATATCTTTTTAATGTTTTTCATGTGAACACATCTTTTTAAAATTTATGACTTTTTATATGAAACTTAATATCTTTATTTTCATGTTTTATGAAATAAATTATTATTCTCCTTGTTTTATAAAATATTACTACTCAAATAGTTTTTTTTGAAAAAAACAAGAATGTTTCTTATTTCTAAAGTGATTTTTTAATTCTCCTAAAAAAATTATTCACCTAAATTAACATCCTTTTACATATTTTATGCCTAATAAAGGATATTCTTATAAATATACCATCCAAATTATTTCTCAGGACGAGTTATGAAATTTTATTTTTTATAATAAAAATGATTCATCATTGCCTTTGTCTTTTCAAACAATCCACTATGAATAATCATTTTGTTTCTAATGTATTTACTCTACGAACACTCTATATTTCTTTACTTTGATTGAATTGTGTTCACTAAGATTCCATTTATCTATTGATTGGGATAAAATATTGACTAAAAAATGTACCATTTTTTATATAGTGTAAATACCATATAATTCATTTTATTGTATCTGCCTAGAAAGTTATATAGTATCATTGGAAACCCATTTATATTCCATGTGTTTATCATTTTTATTGATGGAATTAGGAATTTTTTCCTTATATGATTTCATTTGAAAGTGACATGAGATCCAATTTGTTTCCATGGTTTATTTATGATTTGATTTATTTCTTATGGAACACATATGTAAGGATGATTATGGGTGGGTTATTATATCTCCCTAAAAATCTTTAGTTTAAGTTGATATCTTATGATATTTTTAAGCATATACATAATTAGTTTTCTCACATATGCATGAGAATAATGAGTTTTATCATAAGGTTTTCCTATGCTTATGATTAATCCATATTTCAAAGATTAATTTTTTTAGGATATGCTAAATTACTATATTATACCACAGTTCTATACTTATTATTAACATTAGGTTATTCTCTCATGGATCTTATTTATCGACTCATGTTTCCACTCTCTTGAATCATTTCTTATGTTATTCCAAGTCGTATACCATTACACATGTTTCAATATATAATATTTATTGGGTATGAATTTATTATATATTTTTACTTTACCCATATGATCATGTTATTCTCTTTTATGATCTTTTATTTTTACCATATATGTTTTACCTTATTGAGAATTTGAGATCGCCGCATTCTTATGTTTCCATTTACAAGGTTATGAAGTTGACTATAACCTATAAGAAGTATATAATGGAGTTTAGTATGTTTCTATTATGAAGAAATGTTCACAAGTTTTGTAAAATAAGTTGCCTATATAACTGGACCTCATAGTTTCTAAATAAAAATATTCTCTGATTTTTGTGAGATTATTGTGAGATTTAATACTAAGGTGAATTTCATTTCTAGTTTAGATTAGATAATATAAGTTGGAATTAATGTTAATTTTTAAAATTATGAGTTTTCAAACTATATTTGGGAGTAAAAGCTTGGGGTTTCTTAGATATATAATGTTTGGATCTATATTACACGTTGTGTTATGACATATCTCAGCCTAGAATTTATAGAATGCTCAAAATTTCCCTTATATCACAATTATTACCTCTTATATCACCCAAAACACTAATAACTACCACTTACTTGATTATCATGCCTTTTATGGTTATATTCGAGATGTCCCTCATCAAAAAAATGAATCATAAGGGGTTTTCATGAAACCCTAATTTCCTAAAATTCATCTTAACTTCTTGAATCCATATTTTTTCACCTTTTAATGGACCATAATTGCCTAATGATCCTTCTAAATTTCTTCATCTTTTCCACTATACCCAAATTGATCACCTGTTGGCCCAAATATTGATTTTCATCAATTCAGATCCTGATTCATCAACTTGTTGAGCATGGAAAGGTAAATTATGAAAATGTGAATAAAAAGGGGAATAAAGTCAAAGAAAAAACATATAAATAAAGATATTTATTGATGACATGAAGTCATATATTTTTTGTTAGTTATGGATCCACCAACATTAAAGAACATAGAGAGAGGAATCAATATTAGATAATAAAAATTAATAAGTTCATGGGGATATGTGAAATGTGATAAAAAATCAATAATAAAGGTCTCCACATTTATAATCATAAGGAGGAAAAATGCATAAATAACAACCCATACCTCAAAAATAGATCAATCATTGATGAAGTGCACATTGGATTCTGGGTCTATTATTGATTCTCCTTGATGAATTTTTTAATTGGATCATTTTCTCTCTCTTAATATCCCTCTCTAATTCTAGAGGTTTTATTTGCTATCCCTAGATTAAATATATATAGTGGCTTAAATAAGAGGGTTTTGGGTTTTTTGGATATAAAAATAAATTAAATATAAATAAATTTATTTTAATTTAATTAAAAAAATATTATAGGTAATTCTTGGACCTGAGGTGAGAATAATAATTACATCGTTTTGAGGGTAAACCCCCATTTTTATATGTAATAATAGCATCGGTTTTTCTATCTGGGGTTCCATTAAGAGGAAATTTCATCTATTCACCAATGCGTGCACATACTAAATAAAATGTATTATTTTTAATATATTATTTCGTAGACTCTATAATGATAAAATTAAATAAATATCTCTAAGAACTACCATAAAAATATTATTTAAAATATTAATATGGTTCAACAAAAATTTTTATGGGTGCTATATTCTCCCCACCTTAAGGATTTTTATCTTGAAAAGCATAATCTACTCATAAAAGTTAGAGTGTTGAGCCCATATCTAACTCTCATATTCCCATGATCTATCATGAATATTTAAATGCTAACACAACATTTTAATAAGTGGTATAGTCCATTCTTGAAGGGTTATCACTTTCAAGTCCTTTATAGCCACTTGGACTCTGAGAAGATAACACCATCCTTGATGTATAGCTCACCCCAATCAATGATGTGTGATGTATCATGCACATCTACTCAGTAATGAAACATTAAAGGCATCATGCACCCAGTCCCACTATGGGGGAAATTTTAGGTGGTAAGAAACCTCTCACACCCAACACAATATGTATAATAGATTGATGAAACTTGGATAAAACTTTTTTTCTTATCCAAATATCATCAGATCATGTCACAGTGATAACTTCAATAAAACACGACCTTCTTCCTCAAACTCAAAGGGACTCTATCATAGGATATTTTATGGATCTAACATGTTCTAATAATCTCCTATATTAGTTATACCTTCTACATTTTCAACTGTATAAGCTCTGTGTTGGGAGGTAAAGTTTATTTTTCAATTAAATGGAATTTCATTTGTTAGAATTACATTTTCCAAAATTTTATACATTAGATGATGGTTGTACGTGGTGTCTAGATAGAGTCACTAGTAAATATACATGGGAATGTGGACCATTGAATTTTTGAATCTTATAATGGAGTTATGATGAGGTGATGAAGGTTTGAAACTTTCATAAACTGAAGGGTTATTGGGTTGTTACTTCATATGATTTAGTCAAGTTGTGTTGGTCAAGATTTAGAGGGAGTAAGTATAAATTATAAACTAGATGGAAATTGGTATATATGTGTGTGTAAAATCAATGATAAAGTATAACTAACAAATATATTAATGTGTGAGGATTAAGAGGTTAATTTATTGTGAGGAGTTGAGAGATTTTTTAGATTACTTCTACTTAGTAATCTATTTGTAATCTCTAGAATCTTCTAATGGAACATAGTAAGAAGTAATTTTTATAATGTGCACATAGGTATCATTATCAGAATAATGTTAATATCTTGTGTCCTTATCTACTCTATGTATTTCTTTTGAATGAATTTTTGATGAATGGAAATGTGTGTGAGTTTACTTATGTGTCTAAAAGAATATGTTGTGTGGTGAGTATGGTGAAAATTATAACTATTTTCGATATATGTAGTCATGGGAAGAAAACTTTAAGAGGTATCATTTCAAAAAAAAATATCCTCTAATGTGTGAAGTTCAAATGGACCAAGGATCATTCTTTTGGTGGATTTATAGGAAGAACAAGTGGTATGTTAGAGGGTTCTTCCCAATAAGTTGAATCAGAGCCACAATTCTTGTAGCTTAGATTTATTCACTCTATTTCCATGAAAATATGCTTATTTTAGTGGTATATACTATCATTATAAGATATGGAATCATATGATAGGACAATTTGGGTAGATAAGTTTGATATAATTAATTTTTGATTTTGGATAATGCAGATGGAGGATCATATAATTCATAAGGACCAAGATACTCCACTTATAAACGTTTATCCAGAGAATATGGAAAAGGTATAATGAGATCAGATGGTTAATAAGAAAATGGATCTATTGAGAATTTCATTGGTAAGAAATTTTTCTTTTAACATTCATGAAGTAAATAAAATTATAGAAGTAATAAAGGCACTGGAAGATATGCATTTGAAACATACGACATTGAAAAAAGTGTTCACGATACTTGTGAATCCTATGGTTATCATAAGGAAGTCTAATCATATATTATGCGAATAATTTCAATATATTATATGGGAATCTTGAATTGGTGAAGGTTGAGTTCACATATGATGTGTGGGAACTCCTACTACTATCAACACTTTTGGAGATATGGGATACGATGGTGACTGTTATTAGTAAATCCATTAGAAAAATGAATTTGGTTTTCTATGATATTCAAAATAAGATTCCAAATGCATGAATTTAATATAGGGAATTCCAAGTAATGTTTGATAATTATCTTAATAATTATGTATATGGATATATCCCTCAATATAATATCTATTGAGAGAAACTATTAGAATATATTTTAAGGGAGATGAGTTGAGGCAACTCATATGGTCCTAGTATAACTTTCTAAAAATGTGGGAAGAAAGGTCACTTAAAAAAGGACTATATGAGTAATAAAAAAAGATCCATAAGAACAAAAATTTATCTAATATCAAATTCTATTGGTACTATAGAAAGTGGCAGTGAACTATTTCTCAATTTCAATATTCCAAGGGATTCATGGGTGGTTGACTCTGGAGTATCATTCCATTCTATAAGAGAGAAGAGATTCATTTAATGATATGTACCTAGATGTTTCAATAAAGTATATTTTGTGGATGATAAATATATGGAGATCATAATAAAAGGATATATGAATATCCAGATGAATAATAGAGGAGTCTTAAAGCTAAAAGGAAGTTATACATATCGTGAGGATATGGAATAATCTCATTTCAGTTAGATAAATGGATGAAGTAGGGTATGTATATAACTTTTCTAATAGAGTATGAAAAGTTACTTGAGGGTGTATAGTGTTTGTACCTGTAGTATAATATGGTATGTAGTATTTTACTATAAGCACACATGAAATTTTAATGGTTGGAAGTTCAACTTATGATGATCTGGAAGTATGTCATTGTAGGATCAGTCACATGAGTGAAAAGAATATAAAATTTTTAATAAACAAAGACATAATGAAGCTTGATCATACAAACATTATAAGATGAGAAAAATTTGATATGGGGAAATAAAGAAAAGTGTATTTCAACTTAGATGGATGGAATCATAGATCTTGGAAGCTATAACTTGTGTACTTAGATTTTTGGGGACCCACCCCTATTCGGTACCATAGAGGTTCACTTTACTTTATAGCTTTTATTGTTGATACTACTAGAAAAGTATAGATTTAAATTTTTAAGCATAAGACTAATGTGTTTTAGGATTTCATTCAATGGAAATCCATGGAGGAAAGGGAGTGTGGTAAAAATTTAAAATTCACATGTTTTGAAAATGACAGTGAGTGCCGGATAAAACTTGTAGAATTTCTACAATAAGAAATGGATAAGGCATGAGAAGATGGTTCCTAGAACCCCATGACCAAATGGTGTGGATGAATGAATGAACTAAATATTGATGGAGAAAGATCTAATAATGTGGTTTCAACTAGAAATTCCTAATGGAATTTTGGAAGAATTACTCAACACAACTACTTTCCTTTTCAATAGAATTTCAATATTGATAGTTGGGTAGGATATTTTAGAGGAGTTATGGTCTAGTAAGAAATTGGAAGTCACTACCTTAAAGTCCTCAAAAGTTTGGATTATTTACATATTGATGAAAAGGATTAAGATAAACTTGAGGATAAATCCAATATTTATTTTCTCATTGGATATAATGATGATAACATTGGATATCAACCATGGGATGATGATGAGAGATAAGTCATCTGGAGCCATGATGTTTTATTTAATGATAAGATTATATAAAAGAACATAAATTAACTATTGAATCCTAAGTTGATCTGAGTAAAAGAACCAGACGTTTATAAATTATAGATAACTTAGATAGAAAAACTAGAAGTCCAAAGGTAAGGCCAGTAGAAGATGTATTAGAAATTTCAAGGAATTATGAATATCAAGTGGGATAAATATCGATTATGCCTCTAAAATAAATATACAAGTTGATAAGTATAGTAAAAAAAATCAATCGAGAATTTCAATCAGAGTTAGATTTCAAGTTCAATGTTTTAGGACTAACATGAACATTCTACTCTTAATGAATGTATGAGAACCAGAGAGCTTGAAAGTAGTGGCCACACTAAATGATGAAAAATAATAGAATTCAATAATGGATGAATAAATTTCTTTATTAAAGTACAATAGAATATAGAATATTATATATTTATTAAAAGGGAACAAGGAATTGTAAAATAAGTTAGTTTACCAGATGAAGGAGGAGGTTGATGAAAAGAAGCATTACAAAGCGTGACTAGTGAGAAAGAGATATGAATAAAATGAAGGTTTTGATTTGTAAAAAATATCCTCACCGGTAACATAAAAGTATCCAGATAGTGATAATCATAGTAGAATCATAATATATATACTTAGAATATATGAATGAAAATAATGCATTTCTTCATAGTGAGTTGTGGGGAAAATTTTATATAAAGAAACCAGTAGGTCTTAGTAATGTTGAGAACTATAATTTTGTTTCCATGTTGAAGAAAAGCCATTATTGACTAAAGTAAGATCCAAGGTAATGGAATCCCAAATTCAATCCATTTATTTCAGAAGAATATTTCAACAGGTGCAACATATATCATTTTTGTTACCGAATGTAATGGGAAAATGAGAGACTCATCAAATTTACTTTATATAAGGATGACATATTTCTAGTCAAACTGGATAATGAAAGAATCCAAAAGATAAAGTGTTAATTTTCTAGAATATTCAGGAAGAAAGATCCTAGAAAATCCAAGAATTTTTTGGGGATGAAGATCAAGAGAGATTAGAGAGTTGTAACTTTGGATATATCTCAGAGAGTCTATATCTGGAAGGTGATCTAGAGATTTAGAATGACCCGAAGTAGGTCAGTCTTGAATCCATTGTCTAGACACTTAAAATTTTCTAAGGAGTAATCTTCCAAAATAGAATATGGGATCTCATACATTGAAAAGGTACCTTATGCATTAGTTGTTGGAAGATTAATGTATGTAATGATTTTTCACGTGATTGAACATTTCATTTTCAGTGTGATTTGTATGTCAATTCATTCCAAATCTAAGAAAGGTACATTGGAAAGATATAAAATGGATTTATTGGTACATCTATTTCACAACATATTGACCACACCACAACCATGTGTATATGTTATTTGAAAACTTCTGAAAAATGAAAGGTTATGTCGTAATCCCTAGACCAAATTGTAGAAGTCTAATCTGGACAGCTTGAGGGAGCATACAAAATTGACTTTATATGATGAATTTGGTTGTTATTTTATTCCATAATAACTACCAAATTGAAATTGGATGATTAAGAACTTTTGAATTATGATCCAAAGGATGAGATTTAAATAAAATTTGAAATAAGTTGTTGGTTTGAATTTGAATTTGAATTTTAAACTAGAAGTGTTGCTATGAAAAAAGTTTATTAAAAGAGTAGATCAAGAATATAGATAAATATAGAGAAATCAAGAAGCAAAAGAATAAGCGAAGAAGAATAAGTGGTTGTTCATATTTTTATACACTATGGAAAAAATGAGCATTTGCGACGGGTTACTTGCGATGGGTCAGGGGCCTGTCACAAATAACCCGTCAGAAGGGGTTATTTACGACGGACCCATTGTCCCGTCGCAAATAATAAGATTCACAACAGGTAAGTAAGGAACCGCCGCAAAAGGGTTAGTGAAAATGTGTACCAAAGCGCAGGGAGGGAATTTGCGACTGGTTCCCTATTCCCGTTGCAAATGTCCTATGACGATTTTTACTATTTGAGTGTGTCTGCAGGGAGACATTTGCGACTGGTCCCGTCACAAATATATTTTTTTGACTGACAATAATTAATGCGGGCGGTGGGCATTTGCGACGGATCCTGTCGCAAATACAACTATTTGTGACGGTAACCCTGTCGCATATACAACTATTTGCGATGGAAAGCCCGTCGCAAATAAGCCCGTCACAAATAATCTAACCTATATACACCCCAATCCATTTGTTCTCTCATTCTACTTATTTCTGGACTTCTCTCTCTATCTCTTCTGAAAAAATTTCTTCTCAATTTTTTCATAGTTTAAACTTTTAAATCAGAGCATAATCTGCGGCTTTTCTACTCTGAAAGCTTTAGTTTAAAGGTATTTATCTATTTTTTTATTGTTTAGCTAATTTATTTTATTTTCAATTATTTAAATTTTTTGTTAGTTAGATGCAATTAAATTCAATTAGAATTAGATATTTGTTTTTTAATATTTATTTTTATGAATAATTATGTCCAAGTGTTAATTATAAATAATTAGTAATAATTAGTAATATTTTGTTATAATTAGTAATAATATTTTATAATTAGAAATAATTTGTAATAATTAGAAATACTTAGTAATAATTAGTAATAATTATCAATAATTAGGATTAATTAGTGATAATTAGAATTAATTAGAAATAACTAGGATTAATTAGTAATAATTCTCAATAATTAGTAATAAATTGTAGCAATTAGTAATAATTTTTCATAATTAGTAATAAATTGCAATAATTAGTAATAAATTGTAATAATTAGTAATAAATTGTAATAATTAGTAATAAATTGTAATAAGTAGTAATAAATTGTAATAATTAGTAACAAACTGTAATAATAAATAATAATTACTAATAATTAGTAATAAATGGTAATAAATGGTAATATTTCGTAATAAATGGTAATAATAAGTAATAAATGACAATAATTAGTAAAAATTAGTAATATTTAGTAATAATTAGTAATAATTAGAAAGAAATTGTAATAATTATTTATAAATTGTAATACTTAGTAATAAACTGTAATAATCAGTAATAAAATGTAATAATTAGTAATAATTCGTAATAAATGGTAATAAATGGTAATAAATAGTAATAAATGGTAATAAATGGTAATAAATTGTAATAATTCGTAATAAATTGAAATAATTAGTAATAATTAGTAATAATTAGTAATAATTAGTAATAAATTGTAATAATTAGTAATAAACAGTAATAATTATTAACAATTAGTAATAAATGGTAATAAATGATAATAATCAGTAATAAACGTTAATAAATTGTAATAATTGGTAATAAATTATAATAATTAGTAATAAATTATAATAATTAGAAATAATTTGTATTAATTAGTAATAATTTGTAATAATTAGAAATAATTTGTAATAATTAGAAATATTTTGTAATAATTAGTAATAATTATTTATAAATGGTAATAAATGGTAATAATTAGTAATAAATGGTAATAATTAGTAATAAATGGTAGTAATTAGTAATAAATTGAAATAATTAGTAATAATTTGTAATAATTAGTAATAATTAGTAATAACTGTAATAATTAGTAATAAACTGTAATAATTAGTAATAATTAGAAATAATTAATAATAATTAGTAATAAATGGTAATAAATAGTAATAAATAGTAATAAATTGTAATAAATGGTAATAAATGGTAATAATTAGTAATAATTAGGATTAATTAGTAATAATTAGTAATAATTAGTAATAATTGGTAATAATTAGTAATAATTAGTAATAAACTATAATAATTAGTAATAAACTGTAATAATTAGTAATAAACTGTAATAATTAGTAATAATTAATAATAATTAATAATAATTAATAATAAATGGTACTAAATAGTAATAAATGGTAATAAATTGTAATAAATGGTAATAAATTGAAATAATTAGTAATTATTAGGATCAATTAGTAATAATTATTATTAATTAGTAATAATTATTAGTAACTAGTAATAATTAGTAATAATTAGTAATAAACTGTAATAATTAGTAATAAACTGTAATAATTAGTTATAATTAGTAATAATAAATAATAATTAGTTATAAATGATAATAAATTTCAATAAATGGTAATAAATTGTAATAAATAGTAATAAATTGAAATAATAATTTTTAATAATTAGAAATAATTAGTAATAATTAGTAATAATTAGTAATAATTAGTAATAATTAGTAATAAACTGCAATAATTAGTAATAGACTATAATAATTAGTAATAAATTGTAATAATTAGTAATAAATAGTAATAATTAGTAATAAATGGTAGTGATTAGTAATAAATGGCAATAAATTGTAATAATTAGTAATAAATTGTAATAATTAGTAATAAATTATAATGATTTGTAATAAATTACAATAATTAGTACTAAATTGTAATAATTATAAATAATTTGTTATAATTAGAAATAAGTTGTAATAATTAGTAAAAATTTGTAATAATTAGTAATAATTATCAGAATTTAGGATTAATTAGTAATAATTAGTAATAATGAGTAAAAAATTTAAATAGTTAGTAATAATTAGTAATAATTAGTAATAATTAGGATTAATTAGTAATAATTGGGATTAATTAGTAATAATTAGGATTAATTAATAATAATTAAGATTAATTAATAATAATTAGGATTAATTAATAATAATTAGAATTAATTAGTAATAATTAGGGAAATTAGTAATAATTAGTAATAATTAGAATTAATTATTACTAATTTGAAATAATTAGTAATAATTAGGAATAATTAGCAATAATTAGGAATAATTACTAATAATTAGGATTAATTAGTAATAATTGGGAATAATTAGTAATAATTAAGATTAATATGTAATAATTAGGAATAATTAAGATTAATTTGTAATAATTAGGATTAATTAGGAATAATTAGAAACAATTAGTAACAATTAGTAACAATTAGTAATAATTAGTAAAAATTAGTAAGAATTAGGATAAATTAGTAATAATTAGCAATAATTAGGATTAATTAGTAATCATTAGGATTAATTAGTAATAAATTGGAATAAATTTGAGTACATTGATAAAATGGCACAATTTCTGGTAAATTGTTGACATTCCTTTTGATCGGCACCTGAACTCCTTGCAACTTTCTCCCACTGAAATCTGTATGAAAAATATGTACGAGCGTACGTCAGAGAAAATTTTTCATGCTGATTTAAGTTAGAGAAAGTTACAAGGAGGTGATCCGTCAGACAAAAGAGGCTCTTTTGCCGGATGACTCATCTCCTTAGAACTTCTTCGACTAAAATCACTATGAAATGTATGCTTCGATGTACGAATATCAATTTTTTTATGCACAAGCATGGAGAGTAGCACTGCGAGGCTTCCCTACTCTCTATCCTTGTGCATACAAAAATGGATATTTGTACGTCAGAGTAGACTTTTCATAGTGACTTGAGTCACAAAAAGTTACAAGGGGATTAGTCATTGGGAAAAAGAGTTGCCGCCAATTCGTTGGAAATTTTTCCACTGGTAATTAATAATAATCAGTACAAAATATATGTAATTAATAATAATTTGTGGTAATTAGAATAAATTTTTATAAATGAGTGAAGATTAGTATAAAAGCTTAAAAAATAGTATAAATAACTATAAAATAATATAAATTATTATAAATTGCTTAAAAAGAGAATTTAATTATCTTATGTTTTTTTAATTTTTATTTTATATTGAATTTTAGAAAATAACTAATTATTTCATATTTTTTAGAAAAGTATGGAATAAGGAAGTTGACAACAGTCATTATTAGATGATCATGCTTGGATAAATCAGTGCAGGAATCCAAATGGTTCTTTTTTAAATCCTGTATATATTGAGGGTATTCAAGATTTCTTATCATTTCCATCATCGAAACCAAAATATGTTTCAGAAGGGAAAATTAAGTGTCCTTGTAAAAAATGTGTTCTAAGGACGTATGACACATTTAACAATGTTGGTAGTTATTTACTGCATTTTGGTTTTCAACCAGATTATGTTTTTTGGTATCAACATGGTGAATGCAGTTCTAGAGAAGATACTAATAATTTGGTTTCAAAACCAGCATGGTTTCAAAATTTAGTACATGATGTGGAAGGTCTATCTTTTCAAAAAACTGAAACTTGGGATGATATTGATTTAACTGATGAGTTTAAACCATCTCATTTATATGAGTTGTTGAGGTCCACTGAGGATGCCTTATATCCTAGTTTCAAGATTAACAAGTTTTAAGCAGTTGCTAAATTTATGGATATTAAATTAGATAATGGAATGTAAAATAGTTGTTTTGATCATATATTCTCATTGTTAAAAACTCTATTACCTGAAGGAAATGTGTTGCCTACAAATTTCTATGAGTGAAAGAGGTTGGTTCGTAATTTGAGTCTTAGTTATTAGAATATTCATGCATATTCAAATGACTATATCTTATATTATGGTAAAAATGATTCGTTGGATAGTTGTACTATATGTGGACAATCAAGGTATAAAGAAGCTCAGTCAGGGAAGCCTATATTTGTTCTTGTAAAAAAATTGAGATATTTCCCGCTCACAGCCAGATTGTAGATGTTATTTATGTCTCAAAACATAGTATCATTGTTTTCATGGCAAAAAACCAACATTTCAACCAGTAAAATATTAAATCACCCCTCTGATGGTTATTTATGGAAAATTTTTAACCAAGTGCATCTATATTTTTGTTTGGAAGTCCAAAATGTGTGATTGGGTCTTTTTATTGACGATTTCTATCCATTTGGTTCTTAAAGTAGTCAGTATTCATGTTGGTATGTCTTTATAAATCCATATAATTAACCTCCATGGATGTTGATGAAGGATCCATATATCTTTTTGACTGTATTAATTCTAGGTCATACAAAAAAGAATATCGATGTTTATTTGAAACCATTGACTAATGAGTTGAATTCACTATGGAGTAATGGTGTCAGTAAATATGATGTTGCTGTGAAACAAAACTTACTGCTGAAAGCTGCATTGTTGAGGACAATTAGTGACTTACCAGCATATGGAATGTTATCTGGATAGAGTACACATGGTCCAGAATCATGTTCATACTATATGAGATACAACAAAGAGTTTATGCCCGTTAATGGAAAAAAACCTTATTTTTTCGACTTTCATCATAGATTTCTTCCAAGCAATCATCCTTTTCAAAGAAAAAAATATCATTTTAGAAAAGAAATAGTTAGAAAATATGGACCTATAATAATGATCTAAGGTATAGAGTTAAAATCTATTGTATCTTCATTACCTCCCATCACATTTAGACCGATAATAAACCAACAGAAAATTGATGGGTTTCGAAAAGAGCACAATTGAATAAAACGGAGTATTTTTTGGGATTTTCCATATTGGCATGATTTATTGGTCTGTCACATGTGGGATGTGATGCATATTGAGGAGACAGTTTTTATAATTTATTTCATACAGTTTTAGATACACCAGGTAAGACCAAAGATAGTGTAAAGGAACAATTAGATATTTCCCAAATTTGAAAGTGACCGAAACTTAAACTGTTTGAAAATGTCATATCACATAAGTTAATGAATCCAAAAGTAACTTATACACTGTCCAAAGAGAGTCAATTATTATTTTTTCAGTGGATTGTAGATTTAATACTTCCAGATGGTTATGCTTCCAATTTGGGAAGATGTTTCAGAAATGGTCAAATTACCAGATTGAAAATTCATGACTATCATGTTTTAATGGAAATAATTCTGTCAATTGGATTAAGAGGTTTGTTAAATACTATGATTTGGGATGTAATAATAGGCATATCATATTTTTTTCGAGACATTTGTACATCAACAATAGGCTATGATGCTGTAAGTAAACTGAAAGATGATTCAGTTTTACTTTTATGTAAACTGGAAAAAAGCTTCCTTCCAGGTTTGTTTGACTCAATAGATCATTTGATATTACATTTACCACATGAAACAAAATGTGGAGGTCTGTTAAAATTCCAATGGATGTACCCATTTGAGAGATGCATGCATAAATTGAAAAAAAAAGTTTGTAATAAAGCATCAGTTGAAGGCTCAATTGCAGAAGCTTATTTACAAGAGGAAATTTATTTTGTCTACTCTCATTACTTTCAATATGAATATCCCTCAAAACACAACTGTATGATCCATAACGTGGGAAATGTTGAAGATGAGATGAGAAATCAATTATCAGTTTTCAATTAGCCCAAACTTGGCTTAGGTGGAGTTCATGAATGATGGCTTTCAGATGATGAACATCACAGAGCTCATACATATATTCTTCTCAACTGTGAAGAAATTACACCATTTTTACTATGAGTTCTCCTATCACTTATTCTATAATTTTTATAATAGCACATTAATATTATTTTATTTGTAGGTTATATGATAATCATATCAAGAAATAGTTTCCACAAATTACAGTAGCTGATCTTGAAGAACGTCGTCAATTTTTTTCCTACTGGTTTTAAAAACTGTCAACATTAATTAATTTTTATTTCACATAAAAGATCAATTTAATACTTGTTATAGTGATAATTTTTTACAACTTTTTAGGTATCTCAACATGCTAATAAAATTGATAATTGATTTTCTGTATTGAGTAACCCACCATAAAAAATGCTTAAATCTTATAATGTATATGTGGTGAATGGTTTTTGATTTCATACATGTAGATATGGGGTATAAAAAAACAATGAATAATGGTGTTTTCTTGAGAGGATCTCATTATAGATAAACAAAAGTTGAATTTTAAAACATGCTGGAAGAAATCATTGAACTATGTTATCTAGGAAAATATTACATAACAATGTTTAAATGTTAGTGGTTAGATATTGAGAGAGGCTTGCATGTTCATTCGATCCATGGAATCATTGATATTAAATATAAAAGTCTTCCTACAGTAAATGAACCATTTTTATTATCTCATCAGGCACATAAAATTTATTATGCAAATTATTATGCAACTTCAAGGGAGTTGGGTGATTGGTGGAGAATAATAAAAATTAAATCTCGAGAGAATTAGTTTACTGAAAGTGAATGTGGTTCTGCTAAAGTGAAAAGAATTGAAAATTTTCAAGAGAATGCTCTGAATCCATATTTCAAACGAAGAGAAATGAATATCATTGATGAAACCCCACAGTTAAGGGCCGATGGTGATGAAAATGTTAATGATATTACAACTAAATTTGAAATGACAAGAGATGATGAAACTGAAACTAATATGGAAATTAATGATGCTGGGGAGGAAGATGAAGACATTGATATCGATAGTTATAAAGATAAGGATGAAGATGGACATTGACATAGTTAAATACTAGTTATAATAATATAATATATATATATATCTATATATAATAGTTGTTTTCAACTGTTTTCTAACAATAATCATTTCATGTTTTAGATGGATGAGGATCTGTATCATTTGTTACATGCGGTTGATCAACCTTTGGAAAATCAAGAGGTCAGACCGGTCAACCCTCAGACTGTTGGCGATTTAGGGGACACTCGAAGGGGGAATGGTTTTGCCCAATTGATGATTCTCGACCCTATCCCTGAGGGACATCCACATATTGGGTTCGATCCATGCACACAAAGGTTTGTTTACCTGGGTATATTAATTAGTTTATATTAATTTATTTATATTCTATTTTTTTGATTACTTTTTTTTTCATAGATTTACGCATATATCTATTGTAAAGGGGAGCACTATATTACACAATTATTTTTCTGATGCATAAGTGTCATGAGATCATATTCCCATTGATGTTTAACAGCGCATGTTTGAGCAATGGATGGTATATAAATAAATAAAATTTATTTTTAAATTAATTTAATTTATAACTTGATATAATAAATTATGTGTAGGGTTTATGGTATCCCATTGATGAAATCTTGCGTGAGGCTATCTGGAAGGCATGACAGGGAGCTATGCATTCACGTTGCACTCAGTTTTTGCACAATTTGAAAAGGAAACCAATGGAGAAAGTAGGAGTGAAGGATTTTGATGAGACATGTCACATCCAATGACCTTATTATATTTTATCTCAGTTTTGGGATGAATTATGTACACACTGGTTGAGTAGGAGGTTTCAAAGTAGATCATCAATAGATCAGAAAAATCTGGGGAGACATGTAGTGACACATCAAGCTGGTAGTCGTACATTTAGGTTGCATAGGGATCATATGATAAGTAAATTTTTTAAATATTGTATATAAATTTAAATATAAACAATTTATTTTATATTTATATAGGTAGCCACACAACCCAATATTTTGGAGTATGACGTGTATAGGAGGATTTACAGTGATCTGTCCACTAGAGAGATTAGAGGTTCTTGATAGTGTCAGATTATGGTCAGTATAAGTTCTTTTTGAGTTTAAAATTTAAATAAAAATAATATTTTAACTATTTTAATTTTAAATTGAAATTGAAGGAGTCATATGAGGCTACGACATCTCAGACACATGTTAAGAGTCAGGCCAGGACCGATGGTCAGACCAGTACCCCCTGATTTGATGAGGCAACATGGATGAAGGCGACTCAGTATGCCTTTGAGAAAGGCCAAGTTTTTGGTATCAACTATGGATTGAATCATGGGGGGTTTTATGGCACCTCTGTGATGTTGTCGTCTAACTAGAGAGGAGGTCATGGAGAGTCCTCATCATCTCATGCACAATATGAGGAGAAACTGCGAGCTCATAGTAAGCTTATAAAGACTATGCGTTGGGGGCATGAGAAGATACATTAGTGGCAGCAACAACAACGGGAAGAGTTCCTAAAACAATAGCAACAATAGCAATGTGAGATGTAAGATGAGATGCATCGATGGCGGTAGGAGCAGGAGCAGGAGAAAATAGAGTACATGCGGTGTCTGATTCGCAGTATAGGGATGGAGTTCCATCCACCATCTCCTCCAGCTCTTCCAGACGACCCTCCCCCTTAGTGATGTATTTTTATTTTATAATGAAATATTTGAATGAGTTTTTTGTAATATTAACTGTTTAAAGTTTTAAATAGTGTGTTTTTATATCTTCTCAAATATTATAGTTATTTATTATTTATTTTTCTTATTATATTTATTATTTTATTAATTAATATATTTTTATATTTTTGTGAATACTCAAGTTTTTATTATCTTACTAATATTAATATTATTATTTCATTAATATTATAATAATAATATTATAATATTTAGTTATTTTATAATTAATTTTATTTTACAAATATTAATATAATTATTATTTTTATATTAATATTATATTAATATTATTAATTTATAAATAATTTTATTATATTAATATTAATTTTAAGATTTAATTTTATTAATATTATATTATTATTAATATTATATTATATTATTTTATTTATTTTTAATTTTTTCAACTATTTGAGAGGGACCATCAAAAATACTATTTGCGACGGTCCGTTGCAAAAATTTTATTTTTTTTATATTTTCAGCAGTTGTTGTGATGATCTGTCTTAAAAAGGTAAAAAACTGGAAGCTATTTGTGACGGGAGGCTAACCCTTAATAATAGAGTTTCTTAAAAATTCACTGATTTTTTTTACAGCGGACCATCACAAAAAGTAATATTTGCAATGCCATTTTCTACCACAGGTCATTTGTGTCAGGACTCCATCGCAAAAGACCATTTGTGATGGGAACCTGTCACAAATGACCCATCACAAAAAACCATATTTCTAGTAGTGATAGAGTGAAGACATCCTTCCCGTATTTCCAAAGTTTGAAGAATAAGAGGGGAAGTATTGCAACAATAATTGAAGGCTATGGTTGAAAGGCATTCTTCTTTTTGATATCAAAACATTTTTTATTTTTTTAATGGGGATTCACTATCTTAGTTAAGATACTTGATGTAATATAAGTTCAAGGATAAACCCTGGTCTTTGTACCTATATGTTGTAATTAGTGGGATGTATGATCTCAGTGGAATGTAGATCATGACAAGGACTATCCTTCTAATTTTAAGAGGTGAACCTTGTAAATATATTGTGCCTTTCTTATGTGTGTGTGTTGAAAAGTTATCAATAATCACTTTAACCAGTGATGAGGGATATTTCACT
The DNA here is from genome assembly GCA_963277665.1 of Viscum album. Taxonomy (NCBI): domain Eukaryota; kingdom Viridiplantae; phylum Streptophyta; class Magnoliopsida; order Santalales; family Viscaceae; genus Viscum; species Viscum album. Next base: position 372,657,212 of record OY728146.1, read on the forward strand.
AAAAATGTAAAATAATTTGAATAACTGATTCATCCCCTCTTAGTGATTCCTCACCAATCCAAGAGATTCCTTTTCAAGTGGTATCAGATCAAGGTTCCCATCATTGGTGATTTACTATTTGAATTTTGAGACTATTTCTATCTCTATTAGAAGTAATTTTCCCTAAATTCTTGGTGTATGTCATGGAAAATCACAATTTAGTGAATAATAAGGGGATTCCAACTTTTTATAAAAAACTATAATATTTGGAAGCACATGATGTTTCTTTATATTTTATCAATTAGTTTGGTAGTTCTTAGGTCTACAACTTATGGGTTTTACCTCAGGCTAAAAATGATGCTTTGATAGAAACCGATAGAAGGAATATTAAGAATGATGGTTAGGCCAAGAATTGTTTACTATTATCCTTATCTGATAAGGAATTTATCAAAGTGATAGGTATTAAGATATCCAAAGGAATTTGGGATATACTTGTCAATATCTATGAAGGCAATAATAAGGTGAATAAATCTAATCTATAGATATAGATATTTAAATATGGAGTTATTAAAATGAATGAATATGAAACTATTGATGAATTCTTCATAAGAGTTAATGATATTTTGATTACAATCAGATGTTATGGTCATAAATTATAAAATAATATAGTGGTTGAGAAGATAATTCACATCTTACCAAATAGATTTGATGTAAAAGTTTTTTCTCTTGAAGACTGGGATCCAGAATCACTTCCTCTTGATGATGTTCATATCATATTCACTGACTATGAGATGAGATAAGATTTTTTTATCCAGAAAAAGTGAATGGATGAAAAATAAATCACTTTTAAGGACTCAAAGAAAGATAATTAGAAGAATATAATTGATGAAGAATATGTTTATTATTCTAATTCCAATTTTTATTTCCTTTAGAAGTTTGAAAATATGATGTATCTAATCTCTAAAAATATGAGAATATGTAGGGTAAGGTTTAAAGGTAAAATTCCACTAAAATGATTTGGGTGTGGTGCAGTTTTACATTTTTCTACAAAATATCCTAATCTAAAAGAATATAGAGTCGGTGATGAAGAAGAATAATATACAAGGAGTTTATTTAAAAAGGGATCAACAAAGCTTGAAAAAACAAGGAGTTTATTCTAAAGGTAAGCGGAAGAAGTTCTCAAAATTTATAAATGAGAATTTCTTACCTAAATGTGAAAGTAATCATAGTATTGATGATAAAGAGGAAATTAATATGCTAAGATAAAATGATGAAAAAATTCTTATTGCTAAGGTGAATGGAGATAAATTCAAAAGTTAAAGTTATAGTGAAGTTTAAGAAAATGAAGAAACTAAGATGTATTTAATATTAAAAATAGATCTCCGGGAGTGTCACTCAGAAATCTCTAAGTTGGAAAAGAGAAAAAACCATGAATAAGGAAAATCAATCTTAAAAAATAAAAGAATTAGTTTGTATTTAATATAAGTTAAAGTTGTAAAAATAAGTTGATGAATTGAATACGGTTATTGATGAAATAAATAATTTAAGAGTTAAGATGGAAGGAGTGAAAGAAAAATAGGAGTTTGAGATTTTACAATAAAAATTGGTGATTATAGAAAAGGAGCATAAAAAATTCAAGATAAATTTTTAGAACACATTTCATGAAGTTTGGGAAAGATTAAGTAAAGAAAAATATCAGGTAAATCAGTAAATATCAACCAAAAATAAAGAGAAAAACAATAATTGAACTTGTTCTATGTATGAGAAGTAGAATCAAATCAGGAAGACCAAGTTTGTATAAAATTTAGGTGATTGTTTAAATTCTATAAATTTTGAGTGAATATACTTTAATGAAAAAAATTCTAAAAATGATGAAGAAAAAAGTAATATAAAGAAGTTGAATATGAAAAAGAAAGTGTCAAAAGTTTAGAAAATTTTTGGTTGGCATAATAGAACTAAAATTAATGGTGGAAAGAATGTTGAAAGACAAGATCACAGTTTTTGATAACATGATGTTTATAAAGGAAAATATTATTTTTATGATTATTTTTGAGGTTTAGGGAACGTGTAAAGGATGTGTTAGTTTAATTAATAATACAATGATGAGTCTAGATAGTTTATAAGTTAGAAATCAAGGTGAGTTATCTATATCAAAAGATAGAATTTCAGATACAACTTTTGAAATATAAAGTGAAAACTAAAAATACATTTCAATAATTAGAACATATTTTTTATCATTGTGATCAACATGGTCATCTTGAAAAAGGGTGTCTTGTTATTCTACCATCTCAAATGTACTCAAGATAGTGTGTTGAGAAGTTTTAGAATAAGAAGGAGAAATGCAAAGAAAAATCACTAGTTTGTGATGCCTTCAAAATATAAAAAAGATAATTTTCATAGACTTTGGACAACTATAATTATTTTCATATTATCAAAGATCTGAATGTACTTAAGGTTGTTGAAAAATGTAAGGAAATATCAGTGACTTTTGGAAATTATGGGTCACTCAAAATCAAAGGTGTTGGATCAATATGATTGGAAAAGATTAATAGAAATCCAAAAGAACATTGTATGTTGAAGGAATAAAACACATTATTATTAGAGTTTCTTAGTTATATTATGAAGGGAATACAATGATATCTAAAAATTATGGGGTCATTTTGAAGGAATTGAAATATGGATGTATCTTTACAAGTTGACAACAAATAATAGGTAATTTTTTTCAAATTGGTGATTGTATAATTTCTTTTTATTTAAGCATGAAAGAAGAAAATAAACTATGGTATCAAAGACTTGGTCTTCCTGGTCAAAATAACATGTATAAGCTTATTTATGAAAACAATGTTCATGAAATTCCTAAGTTGAAAATATAAAGGAATTGGATGTGATCAAATTTTCAAAATGGATTTTGTTTTTCAATAATCCACATGAGAAGGTTGAAATAAAAACTACTCATCCTTTATAGTAGATTCACTCTAACATTTGCAAGCCTATGAGGAATTATCCAACAAATTAAGAAAAGTATTTCATTCCCTTTTATTGATGAATTTACTTGAATTACATGTATTATGTTTATTATACATAAATCAGATGCTTTAAATTTTTTAAAATTTTCAATAGAATTATAGGAAAAGAGTGAAATTACTCATTGATGAATATTAGAACTGATAATGAAGCTAAGTATACCAGTGGAAGTTTTGAATCCTATCTTGAAAAACCTAGAATTATTTATAAATTTAGTGCTCCATACACACCACAAGAAAATGGTGTGTCCTAAAAAAAATAATAGAAGTCTTTTGAATATGGATCGAACTATGTTTTTAGAGAATGATACATTTAAATTTTTTTTGAGACAAGCCATTAGAGAAGTAGTTTATATCCAAAATCATTGTCTTTATAGTAATAATTTTGAAATTTCTTCTTATGAAATGTATTATAAGAAATATTCAAATTTTAAGTATATGATATTATTTACCAGCCCCTACATTATCAAAGTTAAAGGTGAAAAATGGGGAAAATTTGAAAGAAGAGGTGTTGATGGTATCTTTCTTGTTTATCCACCAAATGGAAGAGGTTATCATTGTTAAAATAAAGAGACATGAAATATTATTTATGTTGTTAATATTAAAGTGATGGAACAAATAAATAATGTGATCTATCATGAAGAATATAGTTCCAAAAGTAATGATGATGAATCTATTTTTTAAAATATCAAGTTGAATATTTAAAAAATAGTAAGGATAATGAGGAATTTTGAGGTGAATAATTTTATTAAGAAAATTAAATTTATGAGGAATAATCTTGTTCACATTATCCCAAGTTGAGAAGAAAATTATTGGTCCAAAATATCTATGTAAATCAAGGAAAACAAATTCAAACTAGAAGAACTTTGAAGAAAAATTGTCATATATCACTATTCTCTCAAGCTGAACCAAAATATGTGAAAGAAGAAGTGAATATTCAAGAGTGGATTGATGCTATGAATTATGAGCTAGATGGAATTGAAAAGAATGCAATATGGTAATTGGTACCCAAGACTAAATAAAAGAACATTGTTAGGACAATGTGGTGAAACAAGATAAATAAAAAAGGCGAAGTAGTGAAAAGTAATCAAGTTTTTTGTGTAATGAATATTTATAGGTTGAAGGATTTGACTTTGATGAAACCTTTGTACCAGTTGTAAGACATGAAACCATACATTTTTTTCTTTTAATTATATCAAAAAGGTACAATATGATCTTTCAAATGCATGTCAACTCATCCTTCCTTAAGGGTGAATTGATAGATGAAGTTTATATTGAAAAACAATGTGGTTTCTTTCTTAGTGAAAATGGGAATTATATTTTTAGGTTAAATACGGCTTTATATGGGCTAAAGAAAGACCCAATATCTTGGTATTATAATATTTACACCTTCTTGAAGAAGTTAAATTTTAGAAAATTGAGAGTTGATGTCACGCCCCAGCTCCCGAGTACCTGGAGCCGGTGCCATACAGAGGATCGAATACGGTTCCAGCTCTGAGAAACCAGCTACTTCTGAAATACTTCTTTAGTAAAAACTGATATCTGAAAATTTTTAATAAAAAATATAGGGTTTGCATACGAATTCTTAGTAAGGGGTTAAAAAAACATACTATACCCTAAATAACTTTTAAAAATATCCTTTAAACCATTTCATAAAACAATCTTCTTAAGGAAAAGCTATAACATATGTAACAAGTATTAATAAAAGTGATTAACTAAAAACATGCTAACAAAATTACAAGGATAAACGATTCGAAAATAGACATGCTTGATAGGAGTAATGAATAAAATAAAATTCAAAACATGTATGACATAAGATTACGTAAGCACAAATTAAACAGATAAGTGTAATGAATAATCGGAGTTACAGATAAAGGTAATAATTTCAATTTCATACATCAAATACTAAAATCACTGAGTGCTATACATATGTCATGCCTTAAGATTTTACTTTTCTAATACTCATAAGTAATGGCTATTAACCATGGATATTCTACTAGTTGAATATCCATTCGGTTAATTATCTATCATACACATAATGAGGGAATGTATAATGCTAGACTTTACTTTTTGTGTCAAGGTCTCATGCCAAGACCTAGGGGCTAATTGTAACCGGACCCCAACCTGGAGGGATTACTTTTACAGGTCCCCAACCCAGAATATACTAGTCCAATACATTCCTCATATGTTTAATAAGGCCATGTATCCAAAGTGTCCCATACCACTTTGAAAACAAAATTTCATGTATTTTATTTGGGGTGTCCCATACCACTCCAAATAATTAAATTCTTAATTAATTATTATATGTGATGAATAATAAATAGTTTGATTTATCACATAAATTAATAACTTTACAAATGATTCCATAAACTTCCAATGCATTACATTGCATGTTTATAACTTCAGATAGGTATTATTTATGCTCAATTCATGTGATGATAAATAGGAATGACGTTGGACTAAATTATAATATGTCAGTTATTATTTAGATAATACATTTCTCAACGACATGTATAATATAGTAAACGTTATTTTCACATGTTATATTGATTTAAAACACATGAGTAATGAATGGATGGGGTTACCACATAAAATGATAGTTCCTTAATTTTTAAAATCCTTGGTTTGTGTAAATGAACATTTATATTTTAAAATGACTAAGTTTGAATTATGAGAGAAGTCATTTGTACACAAATCATGTGCTAATAAACGGTCACGACTTATTAAGTGGTCATGCATTATGTTTCATAGGTTATAAGGCTAATTGATTTGCATCACATCATTTGTTATATGTAATGCATATATTAAATTAAACACATCAAAAACATACTTTAACCATCGAAGTTTATTTTAGGCCAAGTTAATTTAGATTATGATTAAAACTTATAGGTGCATACATATAACCATATATATATATATAAAATATGTATATGTCACACCCTTACTTTATATATTCTGAAAACCAAAATTACACATATATATATGTATGTATATTAACATCTTACAAGAAATGTAATTTGTTTAATAATAACAAACCCTTAAAATCATAAAAATAATTCACATTTTAAGCAAAAGAACGAGAAAATAGAGATTGCATCAAGTTATAAATAAATTTCCCTCAAACTTTTAAAAACATCATTGCAAATCACTTTATAGAATTAAAACTATATGGATTAAAACTATATGGGTGTATGTGTAATAAATATACCAATCCATATGAACCCAAAACATTATTCACATCTAAGACTTTATTTAAATATTATAAATCATCTTTAATAACATAAAATAGAGATATATTGAATTATGTGTGTATGTCTGAATATACACTAAGTGTATAACAAAAAATAATTATAAATTAAGATAACCCTTACACAAATAACCAATAGCTTGAAAATAATTAACTTCTTGAAACAAAATACTACTTGAATTCGAAATAAATAGAACTACTTTAAAAATACTAATTTTCCCCTTACTAAAATGACTCCATGCATTTTATAGTTCTTCATTAACTTTGAAACTCAAGTTTTTAGTAAAAAAACTCCAGACATACAGTTTTATGAAAAACCTTAGGGCTGTGCATATGCAAATATATATATATATATATAGATTTATAAGGCGTGTGGAGGTGGTATGTAAATAAGTTTTCAAGGGGTATATATGCTTCGGGTCTGCTAATTCTCTATAAACTCAAAAAAATACCGAAGCTCTACTCCAGGAAAAAAGGGGTTCAAACTCAACAGCAAGGTGATGTATATTTATATAAAGTGTATATACACATAAAAATTATAACGCAACAAGAAAGAAAAATATAAATCCCCTGCCTTATATGATAATTGCCTTGTGGCAAGGCTTATATTCACGAAGTAGGTGTAGTGCTCAGGTTGGGTATGGAAGAACCCCAATTGTGTGCGCAGGACCTTATTAGAGTGAAGAATCCAGATGGCGAGCAGTAGCACCATCCCTTAAAAACTCCCCTATATAGTATTTATATATTTGTAACTTATTGAAAGAATTATAGTAAACATATGTATATATATTATTGACCCAACTAAAACGGGAAGACCAATCAAAGCGGAAAAAATTCTTTATCTATAAAACAATGACATGAATATAAAATGCAACTGAAGAGGACATTAATGGACTAAATCCATTCAAAAAGTTTCAGTAGAAATAATTAATTCTTAGTTACCAGTGAATAGAGAATTTTACATTAAAAGTGTATAAGACAACCAAACCAAAATTCATCCAAAGAAAACTGGGACACCTAAAAAAATAAATAGAGTACCTATCTAGTAGATTGAAGAATAAACAGAACACCTGAAGAACCTTTGATTAGACACCAAAACTGAGCTTAGCGTCAGCCAGCGCGACTACCTCGCGACGTACTGGAACCCTAAACCGTGGCTCAACCCGACGTAGAAAACCCTTGAAGACCAGACCGAGTTGTACCTCATTGGCGTTTGGTCTGCTCGACCCAAACCACCGCCCTGTTCGACTCTGGACTTGGCATGACCTCACAGACCCACTCGACTCCACCACCGAACTCGCCCTATCCTGCTTGAAGCAACCCCCATGCGCGATGCACCCAACCACGGCCTTCCGAAACCCTACCGGTCTCGAAAACACCTTGGACTCGCGACCTGTACCCAAAGCATGACTCACCCCCACTTCTGAGGTGCGATCCCCCCTTCATTGAGGTTCTTACAGAATTCTCAAACCCCTCACGAGATTTACTTTTTTTAATTCCAATTACTTTTCTTATTATATCCCTATTACTATTATTATATCATTCTTATTATTTAAAACCTTTTAGCTTATTATAACTTTATAATTAATTATTTAATTATACATCATACTATTAATGATTTTAAAAAGTCAAAGGTTTAAACCTAATAATCTATTAAAATTATTTAATCAATCACCTTTTTTTATTCTTTAAGATTGATTTTACGTTTACTTTTATCAAACATGTTTTCCATTTTTTTGTTTTACACATCATAGTTTTCTCATTTTATTATATAAATCTCATTGCATTTTTATATTATAACATGCTATTACATAATATCATTTATCCATTTTTAGCATTTAAATTTAAACCATTTTTATGGTAAAATTATATATGCTTAAAAAAATGTTATAAATTAAATTGATAATTGAAAATATATCATAATAATAATTATCCTAATTTTTACCATATATTTGTAATTATAAATTTTTAAACCAAATGTTAATATGCTATGATTCAAATTAACCATAATTTTATTGAAATTTCATATGTACCATTTTAATCATTCTATTAATATATATATAATTTTATTAAAAATAATTCAAAATGTAAATTTATAATCTAAGAATTATACATGTGTATATAACATATTTTCAAACTCATATAATAGATCAAATAGTTGTCTGTATAATTAAAATAGCGCAAAAATAATGTCATTAAAATATTTTAAAATAACAATTTTCAACATTATGTATAACCGCATATAAAATTATAATTTTATAAAACAAATATATATATATATATATATATATATTTCACATTTTTGAAAACAAAAAATTAGTTATATTATTATAGTTATCATTTAAAACATTCTATTAAATAATTATTCGGTAAGAATAAATTATGTTTAACAATAATAGTTATTTTTTTTATTCTTTAAACAAAATGCAATAATATTTAATTTGAAGTTTGTACTTTGTTCGAATAACAAAATAAAACCTCAATACTACCATTACATGAGGAACAAGTTTTTTGGGGCGTTACATTTCCCCCCCTACAAAGAATTGTGTCCGTGCAATTCTAAAATGCTCGTACACAACCACAACAACGCCAGACACACGTCACTCACAAGGTTCTTTTACTTGGAACACCACCGATGTAGGGTGCTGACAACCTCTGGTGAATTCCTAAGGTAGTATTCAGCTGCTAGATCTCTTTGTCCCAGATACATTGTGAATAGCTGGGGTCATACCTGTGCCTAAAGCACTCGGCCTTCTATAAAGAGGCATGAGAAGTGTCGAGTTCAGAAAATTTAGAGTGGACCAAATCTCTATAAGTTCCACGCACCACATCATTCTTGAAATATTTATGTCGTAGTGTTCTCCGTATATACTAAAACTAAGGACCTAGAATAGGTAAGCTGCTCGATGGTCACCATCCAAAGCATCTTCTAGAAATTTACCTACATCTCGGTAGTTATCAGCCAAAGTGAAACACAGAAAAAGAGATTCATGAAACTTCCCTCTTCGCTTATATGTTGAAAATTGTGCAATTTCTATACGGTAATAGACAAGATTGCTTCCTTGGTAAATATGGAGAAGGTTTGGGCGCTTCGACACCCGACATAGTTGTTTAGATGTCAGACATAAGTTGGCATAGGGCTGGTACTCCTTGGAGCACGTCTTGACGATTATAGTCTCTAATAGTTCGGTAGAAAGAGATAAAACATTGGTTTGTGAACTCATGTCTTATGTATGAAAATTTTATGAAGTCAACCTTCAGTATGACAATTCTAGTTTAAGTAGAGTTATTGTTTAATATAAAAGCATATCAAAATAGAGTATACAACATCATTCATTTAGACATGATTTATAAAACTCAAGAAATTACATAATCTCTTACTCCCTATCACAAAACACTAGTATGGATCTCCTGACGTACTCTAAGATGACTCCTCACAGATTCCACTGATGTTGGGGATTTCCGTAGTTCTCAGACAAACGAATCCCCAAAGTGGTTCTAAATTATTCTATCTCCTTGGTCTAGATGCAACGTGTGCAACTTGGATCAACCGCGTGTGGACATCTAGAATTCAGATTGAGATAAGCATGTCAGGTATCAATTTGAGTGACATCAGTATGAACTTGATGCCGATAATGAAAATGAATATTCTCGTTCTCAAGGGCTTCAAAGTCCACAACTTGACCACAAAGATCGTAGGTCAAAATCTGACATAGATATGCTACCCAGAGGTCTCCCCCTTGTGCAGCCACCTCAAAGTCCTCAAGACAAAAGAAATTATTGACTAGGGTAAAAAATTTAAATATACCCTCAAAGTATTTCCCTTTTCATACATAGAATGGAAATTGTGTTCTCATCATGAGGTAATAGACAAAACCTATTTCTTGTTGAAGTTAGAGTACACGAGGAGAGTTGGATACTCGGTAGAGGGTTTTTCATGATAAACTAATATTTTCAAAAGTATCATAGTTTTATACACATGATTTTACCACTATGGTCTCTAATACTTATATTAGAAGAGATAAAAGACAAGTACTTTCGTTTTCTATCTGAAAATTAAGAAAACATCATTCTTAGTATTGCTTAAGTAAATTTTTCATTGTTCAGTTCTGGTTTTCCAGAGTTTTCTAAACTAAATCCTCTGATACCAACTGTCATGCCCCAACTCCCGAGTACCCAGAGCCGGTGCCATATAGAGGATTGAATTCAGATCAGGCTATGATAAACTTGATACTTCTAAAATACTTCTTTAGTGAAAACCGATACCTGATTTTTTTTATAAAAAATGTAGGGTGAGCATACGAATGCCCAGTAAGGGGTTTAAAAAATCATACTATACCCAAAATAACTTTTGAAAATATCCTTTAGATCATTTCATAAAACAATATTCTTAAATAAAAGCTATAAAATATGTAACAAGTCTTAATAAAAGTGCTTAACTAAAAACATGCTAATAGAATTACATGGATACACGATTCAAAAATAGGCATGCTTGATAAGAGTAATGAATAAAAGAAAATTCAAAACATGTATGACATAAGAATACATAAGAACAAATTAAATAGATAAGTGTAAAGAATAATCAAAGTTGTGCATAAAGGTAATCACTTCAATTTCATACATCAAATACTAAAATCACTAAGTGCTATACATATGTCATGCCTTAAGCTTTTACTTTTCTGATACTCATAAGTAATGGATCTTAACCATGGATATTCTATTAGTCGAGTATCCATTTGATTAATTAATTATCATACACATAATTAGGGAATGCATAATGCCGAACTTTAATTTCTGTGTCAAGGCCTCGTGCCAAGACCTAGGGGCTAACTGTAACCGGACCCCAACCCGGAGAGCCTCTATAACCGGACTCCATCCCAGAGAGCCTCTATAACCGGACTCCAACCCGGAGGGTCTGTTGTAACCGGACCCCAACCCGGAGGGCTAAATTTTACCGATCCCTAACCCTGAACATACTAGTCCAATACATTCCTCATATGTTTAATAAGTCCATGTATCCAAAGTATCCCATACCACTTTGAATACATAATTTCATGTCTTTTATTTGGGGTGTCCCATACCAATCCAAATAATTAAATACTTAATTCATTATTATATGTGATGAATAATAAATAGTTTGATTTATCACATAAATTAATAACTTTACAACTTCTTCCATAAACTTCCAATGCATTACATTGCATGTTTATAACTTCAGATAGGTATTATTTATGCTCAATTCATGTGCTAATAAATGGAAATGAAGTTGGAATAAATTATAATATGTCAGTTATTATTTAGATAATAAATTTCTCAACAACATGTATAATATAGTAAAGGTTCTTTGCACATGTGATATTGATTTAAAACACACAAGTAATGAATGGATGAGGTTGCCACATAAAATGATAGTTCCTTAATTTTCAAAATCCTTGGTTCGTGGAAATGAAAATTTATAGTTTAAAATGGCTAAGTTTGAATTAAGACATAAGTCATTTGTACATAAAGCATGTGCTTATAAACGGCCACATCTTATTAAGTGGCCATGCCTTATGTTGCATAGCATATAAGGCCAATTGATTTGCAACGCATCATTTTTTTGTAATGCATATATTAAATTAAACATATAAAAAACATACTTTAACCACCAAAGTTTATTTTAGGACAAGTTAATTAGGATTCTGATTAAAACTGATAGGTGCATATATATAACCATATATATATATATACATAAAATATGTTTATGTCGCACCCTTACTTTATATATTCTGAAAACTAAAATTACATATACATATATATATATATATATATATATGTATATTAACATCTTACAAAAAAAGTAATTTTTTTAATAATAACAAACCCTTAACATCATAAAAATAATTCACATTTTAAGAAAATGAACCAGAAAATAGAGATTGCATCAAGTAATAAATAAATTTCCCTTACACTTTTAAAAACATCATTGCAAATCACTTTATAGAATTAAAACTGGATGGATTAAAACTATATGGGTGTATGTGTAATAAATATATCAATCCATATGAACCCAAAACATTATTCGCATCTAAGTCTTTATTTAAAAATTGTAAATCATCTTTAATAACATAATATAGAGATAGATTGAATTATGTGTGTATGTCAAAATATACACTAAGTGTATAACAAAAAATAATTATAAATTAAGATAACCCTTACACAAATAACCAACAGGTTAAAAATAATTAACTTCTTGAAACAAAATACTGGTTGAATTAAAAATAAATAGAACTCCTTTAAAAATACTAATTTTCCCCTTCCTAAAATGAATTCATGCATTTTATAGTTCTTTATTAACTTTGAAATTCAAGTTTTTAGTAAAACAACTCCAGACATATAATTTTATGAAAAACTTTAGGGATTTGCATATGCAAATATATATATATATATATATGTATGTATATATAGATGTATAAGGCATGTGGAGGTCGTATGTAAATAATATTTCAAGGGGTATATATGCTTCGGGTCCGCTAATTATCTATAAACTCAAAAAAATCCCAAAGCTCTACTACATGCAAAGAGGGGTTCAAACTCAACCGCAAGGTGATTTATATTTATATAAAGTGTATATAAACATACAAATTAAAACTCAAAAATCAAGAAAAATATAAATCCCCTACCTTATATGCTGATTTCCTTGTGGAAAGGCTCAGATTCACGAAGGAGGTGTAGTGCTCAGGTTGGGTATAGAAGAACCCCAATTACGTGCGCATGACCTTATTAGAGTGAAGAATCCAGATGGAGAGCAGTAGCACTATCCCTAAAAAACTACCCTATATAGTATTTATATATTTGTAACTTGTTGAAAGAATTATAGTAAATATATATATATATATATATATATATTATATTGACCCAACTAAAACAAGAAGACCAATCAAAGAGGACACAATTATTTATCTATAAAACAATTAAATGAATATAAAATGAAACTAAAGAGGACATAAATAGACTAAATCCATTAAAACAATTCAGCAGAAATAATTGATTCTTAGTCTACCGGTTAATAGAGAATTTGACATCAAAAGGGTATATGACAACCAAACCAAAATTCATCAAAAGAAAACCCGGACACCTAAAAAAATGAAACAGAGAACCTATCTAGTAGATTGAAGAATAAATGGAACACCTGAAGCACCTTCTATCAGACACCACAACTGAGCTCGGCGTCGGCTAGCGTTAATCCCTCACGACGTACTAAAACCCTAAACTGTGGCTCAACCCGATGTAGAAAACCCTTGAAGACCAAGCTGAGGTGTACCTCACCAGCGTTCGGTCTGCTCGACCCAGACCACCACCCTTCTAGACTCCGGCCTTGGCGCGACCACGCAGACCCGCTCAACTCCACCACCGAACTCGCCCTATCCTTCTTGATGCAACCCCCATGCATGACGCATCGGACCACGACCTGCCTAAACCCTAATGGCCTCAACAACACCCCAAACTTGTGGCCTATACCTGGAGTGTGACGCACCCCCCACTCCCGAGGTGCAATCCCCCCTTCATTGCGGTTCTTACGGGATTCTCAAATCCCTCACTTGATTTCCCTTTTTTTAATTCCAATTACTTTTCTTATTATATCCATATTATTATTATATCATTCATATTATTTAAAACATTTTAACTTATTATAACTTTATCATTAATTATTTAATTGTATATCATACTATTAATGATTTTAAAAAATCTAAGGTTTAAATCTAATAATCTATTAAAATTATTTAATCAATCACCTTTTTTCTTCATCTTTAAGATTTATTTTTTTGTTTACTTTTATCAATCATGTTTTTAATTTGTTTGTTTTACACATACCACTTTTCTCATTTTATCATATAAATATCATTTCATTTTTATATTATAACATGTTATTACATAATATCATTTATCCATTTTTAGCAAATAAATTTAAACCGTTTTTTATGGTAAAATTATATATACTTAAACCAAAAATGTTATAAATTAAATTGATAATTGGAAATATATAACTATAATAATTATCCTAATTTTTACCATATATTTGTAATTTGAAACTTTTAAAACAAAATTTAATATGTTATGATTCAAATTAACCATAATTTTATTAGAAGTTCATATATACCATTTTAATCATTCTATTAATATATATAATTTTATTAAGAAAAATTCAAAATGTTAATTTATAATCTAAGAATTATACATGTGTATATAACATATTTTCTAACTCATATAATAGATCAAATAATTGTCTACATAATTAAAATAGTGAAAAAATAATGTCATTAAAATATTTTAAAATAACAATTTTCGATGTCATGTATAACCGCATATAAAATTATAATTTTATAATACAAATATATATATATATATATATATATATATATTTCACATTTTGGAAAACAACAAATTAGTTATATTATTATAGTTATTATTTAAAACATTCTATTAAATAATTATTCGGTAAGAATAAAAAATGTTTAACAATAATAGTTATTTTTTTATTCTTTAAACAAAGTGCGATAATATTTACTTTGAAGTTTGTAATTTGTTCGTATAACAAAATAAAACCTCAATATTACCGTTACATGAGAAACAAGTTTTTGGGGTGTTACAGTTGACATAAATATATACATCAAAGATGATAACAAGTTATTTCTCATTAAAAATTTTTATATAGATTTAATTATTTTTTAATTAATGATGAAGGAGTGTGTGAAGAATTTGAAAAATGAACGATGATTATTTTTTAAATGTCCATGCTTGGTGAAATGTGATACTTTCATAGCATAAAAATTTCCCAAATGAAGGATTATATTTTTCTAAATCAATAAATGTATGCCAAAAAAATTCTATAGAAATTTGGAATAGTGGTTTTGAATAATATTTCTACATTAATTTTATTAAAAAAAAGTTAGAAAAATATAAACAGGGAAATGAAGTTGATCTAAGGGAATTCCAGAAGTTAATTTGTATTTTAATTTACTAGAAATATTCAAGAATGGATATTGTATATGATAATACAATTTGTTCTAGGTTTCAATGTGCACCTGATAGGTCGCTGTTGTGGGCGCCCTCAAATGATTAATGTGATTTTGGGGTTCTTAGGTGCAGCAGAGTGGCTGACTAAGGTCGTCTCTCAAAGGAGGAAGTGAATTTAACAACTTATTAAAGGTATTCTAAAACAAATAAAATAGAATATAATAAAAAACTTCTTGAAAGGATAGGGTTTGGTTATAGTTTATGAATCTAGAAGAAGTTTTCTATAAGAAGATTGTATATTTTTTTGTTTTTAGTTTTGAAATGAAGCTCGATTAAAATGACACAACAAAAAGATGTTTTTTTAGAAAATATTTTAAAAGGCGTAATCGATATAACTCTACCTCTTCAATCATTTATTAATCATTATCATTTAAATTGATATTCACTTAATTATGATCCCCTAATTTGTTATCTCTTGAACCCTACGAGAGTTAACTTAACCACACAGATGAAATTACTTAAACCCTAAGCTAGATTCGGAACACGCAATTGCAGCACCCTACTTTGATTGTTGTTCTAAGGATAGCTTATGGTCAGTGGTTAATTAGAGAAAATATCCATTCTGGAAATGAGGATGATTTTTGTTTATGAATTATATTTGAACTCTACAAATTTATCCCGTGTGGTCTTGTATTACCGATTAAGATCGCGCTCTCACAATTTACACAAAATCTTGACCTCGCGTGTTTTGTATTAATTGTTCAATTGCTTGCTTAGTTTCTTGTAATTTAAAAACACAATTCATGGATCATATTATGTGAATTACAGTAGCTCATTTATTCAAAAATAAATGAATGAAAAAGGATAGAGGTCGATCGATTACTAAAAAGAACTACTCTTCCATGGGTGGCGTAATCATCGTAGAAGCGTTTTGCATGTGCAAAGGTTTAAAATGGGTATAACCCAATAACACTTGTACTCAAAAATTCCAGCCTAATTAGGAAGATTAAGAGAAGAATAAATTTAAACAAAAGAGAAGAAAAAAGAAGAAATAAAAGAAGAACAAAGAAGTTTATTACATAAACAAAATCATTACAACATGAAGGAGCATAAGAAGGCTTTGTCGAAGGGATCCTTCTTCAAGAGCTACCCTTATTGAAATGGTTGGATAATTGGAGTGGATCCACTTCTCCTCAGCCCTAAACTTCCCAATGCACGTCCCAAACCCTAAAAATAAGAAAAAACTCCAATTTATAGAGTGGAGGGGTGGCTAGGTTTAAAGAGGTTTCAAGTGTGAATGGGAAATCTCAGCCAAATATTTTAATACAACTTGAACAACCAATTTGACCTCGAAAACGCGTGAACCAGCTCTCCTTCCAGAAGGATGATTTATGGGAAAATTAATCTCCGATATCCTCTCAAAATTTGGGCTCAATTGAAGCCTGGATGAAGAATATATGGCTCAAATACAGAACCCATGTCCATTCTGCCGAGTCCAGCCCACCATTGGATTAATGTCCCATTTACTCCATACAAATGCACTTTTTAGCTCTAGTGTCCTGCATAAAAGTTGTAGATACTTAAATTAGGAACACTGTTACAAAATTTAAAATTAAAATAATAAATATTAAAATATTTATCTTCGAAATACTACAGTGAACTATAAAGGGTAAAACTAGAATTTTCACCAAATTTTCAAATGAATGATCAAATCCCAAATATTTTATAAATAAACATATTTATCACAATGTGGGGAAATTATATCATTTATTATCAATAAAATATTCAACAAAATAGTGTTTTATCAGCACCAAAAGAGTCAATTTTTTTTTGTAAAAAGAGTAATTATATATATAAAAGTCACAATATATTTTGTGTTGAAATATAATAGTAAGAGAAATCTTGATCTGTTTGGTTATTCATAATTATATTGGGAAAGATGTGTTAATGATGAGAGGTCTACATCTAGTGTATATTTAATTATTAGAGAAATATGTGTTTTTTCTGGAATTTAATAAAGTTGAATTTAGTTACCTTGATAAATTATGAGGATGAATATGTGGATTCCATGCATGCCTCAACACAACATATATAGATGTAGAATCAACTAGATGATTTGAAAGTTGAAGTGAAGTTGCTGTTATTTTTTGTATTTGATAATAGCAGTGTAATTTACCTTTTGAAAAATATAATTCAATATTCAAAGTTTAAGAAAATTGATATAAAATATTACTTCATCAAAGAGTTATTAAAGAATAATGAATTAAATTTGAAATTTATTTCTATAAAGGATAAAATTGAAGATGTGTTCACTAAGCCACTATCAAAGGAATCATTTCCGAATTTTAGGTTGAATCTAGGTACTCAACCTCACTCTTTACAAGGATAAGTAATTGTGTAGTAGTCCCATATCTTATCTTTTCTTTGGATATTTTTCTCAAAGGGGGAGAAAAATTGATAGCATAAATATTTCCTTTATATTTATCTTCATATTTTTTATCAATGAGTGAGTATGTAATATAGGGGGAGTCTCCATTAATATGTGTTTCTTTTGGGGGAATAAAAAATTTATAGGGATTTATTCAAAGTTATATTCTATGATTTTAGTATGTATGAATGTTTTTAATAGTTTTTTATAAGTAGTTACAAGATTATTTCAGGTTTGAGAGATATTTTTGATGCGATGATGAAGTTCAATTTCATGGTTGTGAAGTTTGTGTTTAAGAAAGCTTCATATAGATGACTATCTTGGAGGAAAAATTGTTTTATTAATTTCGATGGTTCTAGAAATATTGAGTCCTCCACACTGCCACACCCAAACCATGTCATAGTTATGTGAAATCATGAATGACTATGTTGAAGTGACCATACCACACCATAGAGTTAATTAGATAGATTTATATTTTAATAGAAATATAGGTACATCCATGCCATAGAACAATTGTAATTCCACAACCATGTGTAAGAGTTATTTGAAAAATTCTAAAAACTGAAAGGTTTCTTTATAATCCCTAGAACATGCCATAAAAGTGAAATTAGAGAACTTTGAGGGATCATAATGACTTGGATTCATATAATGATTTTTGTGGTTATTTCATTCCATAATAACAACCAAATTAAAATTGGATGATCAATATATTTTTAATTAAGATCAAAAGGGTGAGACTGAAATAAGAGATAAAATAAGTTGGTGGCTTGAATTTGAATTTAAATTTAAAATTCAAATTAGAAGGGATTCTATGAAAAAAGTGGATTAAAATAGTAGATAGATTGTGTGGAGAAATATAGAGAATGAAATAAAAGGAAGGAGAAGTAAAGAAGAAGAAGAAGAAGTGGTTATGAATATTGACACAAAGTGAATAGATCCTTCCTATATATCCACATATTGAAGAAGAAGAGGAGAAACACTACATCAAATATTTAAGGCTACGATTGGAAGGAATTATTGTTTTTTGATATCAAGTTTCTTTATTATTTTATTACATGAAGCACTATCATAGTCGGGAGACTTGATATAATATGTATTTATGGATAAACCTAGCTCGTTGTACCTATATGCTGAAACTAGTGAGTCATACGATCTCTATGGAATAAAAATCATGCTAAGGAATAGACTTCTCATTTCGAGAGTTAAACCTTGTAAATTTTTTGTTCTCTTATTGTGTGTGTGTGTTGAACAAAGATTGAGATTAACTTTAACCAATTAATAGGGTTGTTTCAGCAATAAAATATAAAAGAAGATGAATAACTGATTCACCCCCCTTGGGGATTCCTCATTGTTCCAGGAGGCTCCTTTTAAAAATAATCCATTTATACTTAATTTTCAATTAATAATGGAGTTGAAAAATTTTCAAAATTCAAAAAAATAGTCATTTCAAACAGTTCAATGGCTGGTATAAAGTAGGTACAAAAGTGTATTTCCATTCAGGCAGGAACAAATATAACATTTTTTTTCTAAAGAGGAATGAACAATAAATTCTATAAAAAGCATGTGTAAATAATTTCATATCACTGGAATATAAATTCATTTTCAAACATCTCACCATGGGTATAATCCTTGGGGATTAATTAGTAAATTCAAGTTATGAGGTTTTCGTAGTCTTAGTGAGTTGTGGATCCAAGTGTGCACACACATCCCTATACTCAAGCCAAGGAGGAATATGATTTCATCCTCAAAGAATGAATCCCTACCCTCAGATATTTTTTTTTGTAGTCATCATAAAATTGTTCCCAATATGCATAACCCCTTCTTAACTAATCAGGATATCATGTTCATCAGTGTAATAAAAAAATATTTGGGGTTATATTTTAATTTCAATCATTCAAAATAATTCAAATAATCATTTCAAATCATCCCCAATTATAGGTTTCAAAACATTCCATTCATTTCAAAAACCAAAATCAAATGGTTTTTATAAAAAACTTATGCCTTTATTTCAAAAAAAAATTCAAATGGTTTTTATAAAAAAATCATGACTTTCATCTAATTTGAAAGAAGAAAATATATCATCCACTTAAAATTATGCTATAAATTATCATTTCCATTCATTAATTTTTTTTTGAAAATTAGTAATCAATTTTAGAAACCAATTTCAAGGGTTTTCATCATTCACACCATGATATTTCAAAAACCATTCATCAAAATTTCAAATAAATATTTTTAAATTTATTAGAAATATAATTTAAAATATTGCTGCAATGAATGTTTCATGTAATATATATTTACTTATGAAATCACCTACCTTAATTTTAATACCATAAAAACCTAATGAGGAAAAATAAAATAAAAAATTATTATGCTGACCACCTAGTAGCTGGTCTCCCAAAAATACACTCTCAAGGATAATAAAAACCGAAGTAACATAGGTTCTAGTATTTTTAAAAATACCTCAAGTACTCTGGTTTGCAGAAAGAAAACCCCAAAATTAAAATAATATTTAATTCTACATTTTCAATTTAATCATAAATGTATAGGGTTTAAAATAATTTAAAATAGGATTTAAAACCTTTAATAGGTCAACAAAATTTAATTCCCATGTTTTCTAGCTTTTGGATTAACTAAAATGGTGTTATAGGTATTATTAAAGTAGAAAAAGAGAAATCAGGTTTCAAAAATGTATTTTTCATTAAAAGGGAACTGTGTTAGGTTAACATATTTTACCCTTACACATATCATAGCCTCTACATAATGGTGAGAGGTTTTAACCTTATGAATCCTTTAAAAACTACAGTTTTCCCTTATGCAGAATGCCTTACCCTTACACGACCCTGTGGAACCGTTATGCAGCATTTTGAAAGAAGAAGTTACCCCTACGCAACTCGAATATACCCTTACATTGTCTTTAGAAACCCGCAACTACCCTTATAAAAGTCATACCTTACCCTTATACAGTGTATTTAAAAATGGATTTACCCTAACACAAATCAACTTTACTCTTACACAATGTATAATATTTCACCCTTACCTTTATGCAATAGTGTTTTACCTTTCCATAAACCTTCAAAAGTCTGGGTTACCTTTATATAACACCATCTACATAGGGGTAGGTGGTCCTTACCCTTATGCATACTACATGAATTTCATAAGGGTAAATATTAACATATAAAAAATTAGATTTACTTTAAAATTTTTTTGATCTAAAACAAAAAAGGGTTCTAAAAAGAAAAGAAAGTCCCTGACACATCTGAAACCAAAAGAAACATCACAAACCAAAGAATGTACTTAAAATCAAAGATCAAGATGGTCTAATTTTCCCCATAATAAATAATATTTACCCCATAAATCTTATCAAGAAGACTCTATATCAAAGAGATGTGGCCACTATTCACTTATTCGTTCCACACATTCCCAATTATTGTGTGAATATGAACCATATTTATATAACTATGATGTCTTAGGACCAATTCACTAATAAGTAACTGAACCTAAATGACACGTGGCCTTAAGCAAGACTCCTTATAAAGTAGAGGTTGATGATTAGAAACAAGGTTTTTTGGTGGTATGATGGGGATACTATACCCCCTTTTATCAAAGTGGAATAATGGTAAATGATAACAATAAGTATATGAAATAATATAATAAATAGTAGAGTAAATCATCCAATAGTAATAATTGAAATAAGGTAGTAAAAATATCATATAAAAATTATGTCATGTCTATTCAAAGGGGAAACATGCATGCATGGAAGCAGGTGTACAATACAATACATGTTCAAAAAAAGAAACAAATGAATAAAAAAAATACCATGATCGTATAAAGCACTAAATCAATTATATTTTACCAATATCCCATAAAAAGGAATCAAGAATCCATTACTAAGAACATTCCCTTGTCCCTACCTATAAATGTGAATTCTGTTAGGGTACCAATTATCAAGCTAAATAGGGTGTGAGTAAAAGTTAATAGTCTTCCAAAAAAAGTGTATAAAACTAATCTATTCTATGATTATAAAACAAATAGTGTGAATGTATAGTAAATTTAAGTAAATGATGTAAATATACACCATGTCATGCTCAATATACTCACAGGACACTTGGATGACTATACATGCTTCTACCTATTCCAGAATTTTGAACCGTATATAATACTGGTCTCATATTTCAAATAAGGGGCATTAGTCTAGTCATCCAAACTAGGAATACATAATGGTATGTATGATAATCCCAATCAATGATGTAGTGTTCCATGTCCAAAATCCTAATTAAGTGACCATTGAGGGTTATGTATAATGATTACTAATAAAAGATAGGGGGAACAATGTCTAAAATTTCAAAATCTGTAACGAGGAGCACCATGTCTAATAGTTTCAAATAAATAATTAGGACCTCCATATTCAAAAATTTCAAAAAAATAATCATAATAACTATGAACAATAATTTATAAATAACGATGAGGAGTTCCATATCAAACATTTATTAACCATATCATAATAACCAATTTCCAAGTATTAATAATAATAATAATCATGTATTTCAATTAATACTTTAACATAATCCAAGTTTAAATATCCATATCACTTTAGATTAAACCATTCCTTTAATTATTTCATTTATAATTGTTAACAAGGGATAATAATTATATCTTTTCCATTTACAAATCATTATATTCAACATTCCCTATGAACCCATGAAAGGAATTCCACATTTGAATCCAAGTATATCTCAAGGAATGATATAATAAATGTTCAATGTTTAGTGATTCATCCACACCACTTATAATTCATTTAAATCTATTTAGTCATTTAATTATAAAGATACAACCCAACATAAATTGTTAAATAATCAGAGGTCCAAGTGACATGGTCTTCCAATTCATGTTACATTTAATTTATATAGCCATTTCATTATGGTGGAAAGTTAAACCCACCTTAGGAGGTATTTTAGTCACATTACAATGATATAAGTGTTAAGTGAATTTAATAAATACATCTAAGAGGGTTGTTTGAATCAAGGTCACAACCTATGGTGATATCTGGCATCTATGGGAGTATCTCGTCAATATATAAAAATTTTATTAAAGTAATTTCATATTTTTTTGGAGAAACATGGAAATTATGGCATGTGACACAATATCACACTTTATAGACACAAATGTTTTAGGTAAAAGTAATATACCACCTAACTTAACCCGATAGTAGAATCCTCATCTAGTATCGACCTCTAATTCAGAATGGAATGCGATAAATTGGAGAAACTAGAAAAAACCCTAAAAATAGAACATATTAGGTTTCTTATAAATATAATAAATTATAGAAAAATAATCTAAGAAAATAAGGAAGAGGAATGATAGTCTTACCAAGGGTGATTCAACATAACAAATTAAGGTCAAATCGGAGCTCCAATGAAGGAGATATCACAAAGCCTAAGAAGAGAGGGATGTGAGACCTTCCAATGAGGAGGATGATGTGAATGTCAGGGAGGAGAAGAAAGGGTGGACTTATGTTAAAGAAGAGGATATAAAAATGACAATTTCACACTTTTAAAGGGGTGAACAATGTTTTAAACTGTGTGCCAACCATACACACCTATTTTCTAGGAGGATGCCCCCTTTCTTAGTTTTGGTGAAAGGTTAAACAAACCATGAATAATCTATGTGAATCATCTATACAATTCATTTCAGGTTTTCACATGGATGTGACAACTCTATTGAACCATTATATAAATGGTGTGACCCCATTATAGGTCTGAACAATTGAGGGGAATGGTTAGTACTAACCATGCACCTTCAACTTTCTTTCCAAAAACCGAAACTTCAAGCCCTGTACCAAGCTCGAACACTCTTAAATACTTCATAACCTCTTTATAATCTACCACTTTGATAAAAATAAAGTTTGATAGTAAAATTTAAAGGATTCATACCTCATTGAAAAATTGGGATCTTACAACCTCCCCTCCTTAAAACAACTCATCCTGGAGTTCACCTTGTGAGGGTGGTTGATATAAATCCAAGAATATTTATTTCCACTAAGAATTTATATTAGAATATCTCTCCCAAGTATCATCTTATAGATGAACTTTCTTCCATAACACTCGAACTAAAGGAACTGACTTACCTCGAAGAGCATTTTTACTATGATTAATTATACTAAATGGATACTCTTCAAAAGAATCATCAATATACCACTACTACAAATATGGATTTTATCAGTGCTAGAAAAATGCATTAATAGCACTAAAAAAAGAGATGTTAATCGAGGTGAAGATAAATGGGGGTTCCCTTTTATCAGTGCTCAGAAAAGTGCTGATAAAGGGGTCTTTTATTAGCACTAAAAAAAGTGCTGATAAAAGATCCCTTTTATCAGTGCTAAAAAGAAGCGCTGATAAAAGTCAAAAAATAAAAATAAAAAAATAAAAAAGAATATATAATTCAGGGGGGGAGATTTTAACAGCGCTTGACCCCCCTTTATCATCTCTAGGTGGACCACTCCCACACGCTACCCTTGCCCGTGCATCTAACACATGCCCCCCATGCGCACCACCTTGCTTCCACCAGAACTCGAACCTATGACCTCCCCCTTGCGCGCGTGCACCTTTACCACTAAGCCATTTCTTTTTCTCTATTTAATGATATATCTATTTATTTATATATATAGATATATTTATTTTTATATTAATATAGATTAATATTAATATAAATATATTTAGTTATATTAATACATATATATTTATTCATATATTAATATATATTAATATATATTTATATATATATAGTTATATTTATTCGTATAATAATATAGATTCATATTAATATAAATATATTTAGTTATATTAATACATATATATTTATTCATATATTAGTATATATATATATTTATTCATATATTAATTTATATTTATATTTATTTATATATATATTTTTAGTTATAATTTTTTATCCATATATTTATTTGTATAATAATATATATTTATAAGATTAGTTTTAAATAAATTTATAAAATATGTTTTTTATGTGTTTTTATAAATAAATAAATAAATAAATACATAGATATATACAACACACACACACACACAAACACACACAGACACACATATATATTTATAAATAAATACTTATATATGTGTATTTGAAAAGCCATAGAATGTTAAAATGACCATAAATTATAATCCAAAAGACTTTTTCAACTCCAAAACCAGTCAAATCGAAGAAAATGAATCAATATTTGATATGATATGTGGTATAGGCCTAATGGACATCTGGATCAGAATTTATACTTGTTTGAATGATAACAAATCGGGGTATACCAACTAAGAACTCAGTTTTGGAGGCCTTATGGGCCTTTTTTGGCCTAAAAAATGTGACAAAAGCTTTTATTTGGTCACGAACATGTAGAGCACATCATAGGCTTTGATTTTATATGTTGCAGAGCTCAAACAGACACCCGGATGAAAAGTTATATCAGTTTGAAGATTGAGTTACATTTTCAACTTATTTCAGATATTTTATTATTTTTTTGATTTTTTGTGTCTTAAAATTGTTATTAAATGATTTTTAATTGGTGATAATTTTCAAATTATTAATTAATTATATTTTTTAAAATATTTTAAATCCATTTTCACTAAATTTATTATATATTAAATGTAATAGTCTATTTATAATTATCTAAAACATATTTAAAAAATATATATTATATTTATATCAATATAAATATACTTATATAATAATATATTATTTTTCATGTTTTTTTGAAATATAAAATTTATCAGTGCTAGGAAAAAGCAAAGATAAAGCCCCCCTTTATTAGCGTTACTAAAAGAAGCACTGACAAAGGGTTCCCCTTTAATAGTGCTAAAAAAAGCGCTGATAAAGGGAGGGCTTTATCAGCACTAAAAAAAGTGCTGATAAAGGGTCACTTTTAAAAATGATTTTTTAGAACTGTTAAAAGTGCCGCTTTATCAGTGCTTTTTTTAGCACTGATAAATGCCCGATTTTATCAGCGCTTTTTTAGCGCTGATAAAAGGGTAGTGCTTCCTTGACCGTTTTTATAGTAGTGTCCAAATCAACCTCATTAGGATAAAAGAAATGAGATGAGTATGAATAGTAATTATGTAACTAAGAAACATGAAAGGAATCATGCATATCCCTGTATCTATGAGGAAGAGTTAAATGATTATCCACTGGTCAAAACCTCTCTAAAATCTCAAAAGGTTCAACAAATCTAGGTGCTATATTTCCTTTAATCTTAATCCATCGATGTCCTAACCTAGGTGAAACATGAAAGAAGACCCCATCTTGCACCTCAAACTCTAGTTGTTGAAGATAATGATCAGCATAATATTTATTCCTAGAATTAGCTATAGTCATGCATTTCCTAATCAACTATATTTCCTCTAATGTATCCTAAATGAAATATGGTCCAAAAAGAACTACCTCCCCTGGCTCTAACCAGCACAAAGGTGAAAGGAATAGGCAACTATATAGGTCCTTGTATAGAGTAATCTGGACAGTCTCTTGGAAATTATTATTGTAGGAGAAATCAAAAATAGGCAAATGTTTCTCCTAAGAACCTCCAAAATCAAGGACACATGCTCATAGTATGTCCTCTAGTACTTGTATATTTTGATTATATTGATCTTTGATTTTAGGGTGATATTCTATATTCAGAAGAACCTATAAACCAAGTTCCTTATACAACCCCTACTATAATAGATAAGTAAACATAGAATACCAATATAATATTATGGTATGTGGAATCCCATGCAGAAATATAATCTCTTGGATATAAAATCTACCAAGCTTTCCCACTGATAAAATCTATCTGATTGGTATGAAGTGGGAGACCATCATCATCCCATCAATGATTACCCACATGGTATCACTACCTTAAGGTGATTTTATTAATCCTATCATGAAATCAATAGTGACATCATCCCATTTCCACTCCAGAATAGTTAACAACTATAAAATACTAGTAGGACACTGGCGTTCTACCTTCATCTACTAACAGGTGGGAAACTGATTAACAAAACCCATGATATTATTTTTTATCCTAGGCCACCAGTACTAGCGGTTCATATCAAAATATGTAATATCACATCTTTTACAGGTATATCTCTCTCTAGGTTTTTAAACTTATTTTTGTTGATTTTTTCCTCATATTTACACCTTGATGGACATGTTTCTCCATGGATGTTTATTCATTTGAATAATCACAATCTTAGGTTGTGAGGAAACTTGAGAAAACTTGAGAGGATTCATGTGGGGATATGTTTTGGGGTTTTCTTTGAATTAATTTATTCCAGGTATAAATGGTTCAAGTTTTATCAAGGGTTCTTTGTAAGTTAAGAATCCTTAAAGGGGGATCAGGCATTTATATGAAAAATGAGCTCAAAACTATCTGCATGACATTTAAACTCCATGTAAATAGGTTACACAATGTGTAAAATCCACTAGACTTATGTATTAAACTAATACAAGGTGTGATCTGAATACATTCCATGAAGACATTACATGCCATGTAATGTTTAGGAACAATGAATATTTAGCTAAGGCAATGGTTTTTTGGATTATCCCTCTAAAAAGAAATATATAATGTGTAACTTCATTAAATTAATTTAATTCCACAAGAAGCAATTTTAAAGGGTGTTGTGTGATTTATTTTTCAATCATCTTGTGTACAACCTTCTCCTCTTGACCCTAGGGAAGCTTCTAGGTGATTTTGGAGTGCATATCTTGATTTTGGACATCCTGATAAAGTATAAGAACCCTAGTTAGTGGTTTTGGTTGGGTTTCTATTTATTTCCCCTTTGTTTGCTAAGCATTGTGGTGTAACATTTTTACCGCGTGGGTTTTTTGTTTTGATCTTGATCGATTTTGATATAGGTTCTTCTTGTGATCATCTGAACCTTCGCCTTTGTTGGATTTTTCCATTAGAAGTGTCACGTTCTTCACCGAGTAAAGGTATTGAGTTTAAATCTTAACCCTATGGTCTGATTTCCAATATCTATGTATATGAAATATAGTTATTGTAATAATTCATGTGCATAATAATTAATTAATTAAATGGAATGATGATAATCCTATGTAGGATTATTTTTTGGATCCATTTGGATTCAATTGATGATGTGACCTAGATTTTAGATATCCATTGGGTGAGAAAACCATTGAAAATACTGAATTATAAATGGATTAGTTATTATTTTTAGCATGAAATATGATTAAAGTGATTTTTTATCACAAATTCACCTTGGAAATGGATTATTTGATTAATTTAAAGAAATGGTAAGTTGAAAGAAAAGTGTAAATTAGTAGAATTAATCATTTGGTCTTATGTGGTAATATTGTGATATGTTTTCTATTGTGATATTCACTTGTGACACATGTTGTAATGCTTATATATCAGGTTTTGACCCTGGAACATTCTTTAATACTTATATACTAGGTTTTTAGCCTAAAAATTCATGTAATGCTTATATATCAAGTTTTGAACCTGACACATAATTTAATGCTTATATATCGGGTTTTGACCCTAGAACATGCTTTAATTTTTATATACCGGGACATTCCCTAACACATTTTGATATGATTATATCAAGGGATTGTCA
The DNA here is from genome assembly GCA_963277665.1 of Viscum album. Lineage (NCBI taxonomy): Eukaryota > Viridiplantae > Streptophyta > Magnoliopsida > Santalales > Viscaceae > Viscum > Viscum album. Next base: position 372,685,499 of record OY728146.1, read on the forward strand.
TAGAAATTTTTTATACCATGGGTATATGGTTGTGAGACATGCTTAGAGGAATTATAGAATGGCATAGAGGCATGCTTTATTTTACCAAGGTTATATGGTTATGGTTGGAATGGTTGTGATACATTCTCATAGATATTCTAACATGGTGCCAAATCAGGTTGTTGTTTTATTTTATTAATTATTGAATTAATTAATACACATGTTTATAACATTATTTCATACACTTCTTATCAGACTGGTTTGTTTAGACATGATGGTGTCGACCTACTGAGTTTTAATCACACCCTATCTAGGCCTCTGTTTGGTACCTGAGAAGATTATATGGATGCAAGTTTGGATAAGGGAAAAGGACCTTGATGTTGATTGTTTTCTTATTGGATGGAATGAATTTTGGAGGTGGAACTGACACGGTGTTCGATACTGGGGGTTTTGAGTCTTTATTTGAGTCTTCTTGTATTTTACTTGTATTATTTTTAGAATGACATTTAGTTATATACCATAATTTGATTAAATTATTCTTTTATTATCTATTGTATTATTCAGTTGGATTTTATTATTGGTTTTCTGATGTATTATATTGTTTCCATTATTTCCGCACTCTTATATTTATTTATAGTTATTATATTATTCTGTTTTTTTAACTCTGTAACCAGGGGTTATAGTCTCCTCACTATACTTATCACACCCCACTACTAGTTGGCAACCTATGGAATATGAGGAGGCTCACTTGAGGTCTTGTAACCTACCCATTTCTCCGTGTGAGAGAGTACCAGATCAGGGGACATTATAAAGTGGTATCATAGCTAGGTTTCTTTTCTGTTTCCTTACTATTTGGGAAATGTATAAGGGAGACTAGTATGAGTTGGGACTTGGTAATAAGATTGTTCATGGGATTTTATAACCTTTTTATAGGGAAAATATGACCGCCTAGAGGTGGATTACTATTTATACTATTTTCTTATTAGAGTTTGTGTTATTTAACCCTGAGTGATTCACATGTTGTGTGATGTTATTGTTTCATGATATTTTTATTCATGGTCTGATATGGCATGAGATGATTATTCATGCATCATGATAGGAACATATAAATATTTACTGATATGCATGGTTCATGATAGGGACATACTTATATGCATGTGATTTATTTACATTATAGAATATGGTATGAGATATCTATTATACATGATAAATGAAATAAATAAATTGATATGTAATGATAAATCACATGTTAATCCATTCTTATAGAGACCACAAGTCTATATTTCTCTACTGTAGTCACTTATTAAGGTTGAAATTGTTGTTACCTAGTGCACTAAGGTGTACCTTTGTCTTGTAGAGAAAATGACTCCTCGTCATACTCAAATTGAGCATTAGGTGAGTGGAAATTAGAATGATCCTAATGTTAATGATTTAGAGATTCCTATAGTTCTTAAGGATCAAATGGGTGTTCAGCTTCACGATAGATTCCCGAGGTTCATGTGATCCATGGAAAGGGAGATTTCTCATACCATGCCTTTGAGGTGTGAGCTGATAAGAGAGTTTCAACTACAACATCCACCTACATTCACTAGGTAGGAAGGACCCCATGCATCTTAGATATGAATTGATACAGTCTATACAATCTTCAAGAACCTCAAGAAACCTGTAAATAGGTAGGCTAAGCTTATTGCATATATTATTTTTGTACCATCCAAGCATTGGTGGAGAAATATGGGCAGTAAGGGAGTTATCTTGGAAGGAATTTGAGACGAAGTTCCTGATCCACTTCTATCTAGAGACATTGAGGGATGATAAGGCTCATGAGTTCATGCATCTAGAATAGGAGGGCATGTTAGTGATGGACTATAATGGAAGCTTCACTAACTTGCAGTGCTTTGCACCATCTTTGGAAGCTGATGAGATCTCCAGGGTGGGATGTTTTCAGGATGGTATATTTATGAGATTAGGACATAGGTGAACATTTTTTGTTTGAGAAATTTATAGGATGTGATGAACCATAAACTCACCAGAGAAGGGAATTTGAGAGATTCCCCGTGCAGTTTCCAGGCTGTTTCAGCAGAGCAAGCCGAGAGCTCTTCTTTAGGTATCAAGATGCACCACTATGAGTGTTTTATCCATGTAATTAGTGGGAAGAGAATCTAGGGCAGTAGATATATATCTCAGTACCATGTTACTTTATAGTGCTATCAGTTTGGAAAGCTTGACCGCAAGCACCCACAGTGTCCTTACCCCGTAGTTGAGTGTCATATCTATGATAGACTGGGCCATATTCAGAAGCTCTATGTGAAATTTTTATAACATACTAGTGGAAAGAGATCAGGATAGGCACCAGAATCTATAAGGGGATCAACTACTCCTCAACAGGCAGGTAGATGTAGTTCTATTGGTTGTTCAGGCTGATATTGGGGGCATTGTACCCCAATGTAGGAGTGACAGTACCGTTCATAGGGAACAACATAAGGGATTTAGACTAGAGCCTAGGGAATAAGGGTGATCTAGCTACATGTTATAAAATCTACTCCAATCGGTTTGGATACAAGAATTTCTACGATACGAGGTATGATTCTTGTATCCTCTACCATATCTTGGGTTTTATTTGATATAGAATAATCCCATTCCTTTTTATCTTCTCTTTTTGAAAATGGCATGGGCTTGGTTTTGGAAAGATTGGATGGTTCTTTGACCATCGATACATAATTGGGAGTGCAGTCAGATAATATCAAACATTGAAAGATGTATTATTTAGATATTAGTGGTGAGTGTTTCTTTTGGGAACCATTTGTGTTGCAAATGATAGGTTTCAATTTAATTATTTGTATGGATTGGTTAGTCTAGTACCAAGATCATATCAACTATTAAAGGAGTATAGTTACCATTTTATCTCTATAAGGAGGATTCTATTCTCACCAGGGTGAGTGGGATCTTTAGGATGGTCATACAGGACTAATTTAGTGCAGATTGGATTGTCTCACATATCAAATAGCCAGTATTGATATAGATAGTGGTGGAATGAAGCATGATTCTTTTCCTATAGTGGTGGATTGTTTTCAGAACATCTTTACTGATGAGTTATATGGATTACCACATGAGAAAAATATCATGTTCATGATCATGTTGGTGTTGGGAGAAGAGACAGTTTCTATCCCACCTTAAATAATGGAACCCGTAGAGAATCGAAAGTTGAAAGTCCAATTGAAATATTTGGAAGCTAAATGTTTCATACAGTCGATTACATATCCTTGGGATTCTCCAGTTCTCCTATCCAATAAGTTGGATGGGTCTTTTCACTTATGTGTGGATTATTATAGGTTGAACCGGATGATAGTCAAGAACCAGTATCCTCTTCCATGAATTGATGACCACTTTGATCAGTTGAGAGGTGCTAAGATCTTCTCCATGATCGATTTGAGATCTGGATACCACCAGTTGAGGGTGATACCATCATACATACCATGGATTTATTTTAGGAGATGGTATGATCTGTATGAGTTTGTAGTGATGGTGCTTGGTTAGATGAATGCACTGGCGATATTCATGGCCATGATGAATCAGATATTTCATCCCTATCTGGATTCGTTTTTGGTGGTTTTTTTGATGATATATTACTATAATCCCAGTAAATAGATGAACATTCCTAACATCTTGACATCATATTGAGTACATTGAGAGAGTATCATATTTACACCAAGCTGACCAAATGAATAATCCAGATTGATAAAGTGAATTTCTTGGTCCATTTCATCTCAGAGTTAGGAGTGTCAATGGACCTAGAGAAGGTTATAGCTGTGGTATCTTGGGAGTAGCCCAAGAATGTATTCAATATTTGTATATTTATAGGTTTACCAGGTTATTATCGACACTTTATATATGGCTTCTTCTATATGGAAACGTTGATATCAGGACTAACCAAGAAGAGAGTGAAGTTTGATTGGTCGAATGCTTGTGAGAGTGATTTTTAGGAGCCGAAATGAATGATTACCTCAACACCTATCCTCACTTTAACTATTCTATGTAATTAATATACTATGTACTATGAAACATTAAGAGTTGTAATTGAAGAAGTTATGATGCAGGAGGATTGAGTGGTTTCTTATAACTCTAGATAGATAAGATCACAAAAGAGGAATTACCCTACTCATGATTTGGAGTAAGTAGTAGTGGTACATTCCATGAGATTTTGGAGAAATTATATTATAGGTGATAGGTTTATGGTATACATGGACCATAACAGCCTTAGGTATATCTTTTCTTAGTGGGAACTAAACCTTCGGCTGAGGAGGTGTGTTGAGTATCTACAGTCTTCAAACATTGAATTGGATTATACACCAGGAAAAGGCAACATCATTTTCGATGATTTGAGATAAAGGACACAGAAAGAGGAAATATAGGAGTATTGCGGTGAGTATCAGATGATGTCCCTCTTTGTAGGCATGAATCTATATGTTCATGAGTCCTAGGGTCAAGTATTTCTAACTAACATATGTTATACCCATTATTTTTGACCAGATCTAGACCAAAAAATTATCCTTTCTGTAGGGATTAGTTATGAGAGACAATTTATATAGTGGGGAGACACCATCAAGATGGTATCTTGGCGATGTGAATTATCTTCTTTTTCATGGCCAAGTATGGGTTCATATGGGATTACATGAGAATCCAATGAGGGATTTTCATGCTTCTAGATGGGTGGTAGATCCTAGTTTGAAAAATATATTTCATGATCTCTATAGATAGTAATGGTGTCCAAGAATAAAGAAGGTGGTGACAAGATTTCTTATGATATGTTTCACTTTTCAACAGGTGAAAACTGAGCATCAGAGGCTAGATGGGATTTTAAAGCCTTTTCCCATTCCTAAGTGGAAATGGGATTATGTAAATATGGATTTTTTTATAGGATTAACCATGAAAACTGGTAATAATGATGAAGTATGGGTGATTTTTGATCGATTGACTAAGGTATCCCACTTCTTTTCTATTAGGGAGACCTTTATAGTTGATAATCTAAAAAGCCTTTACATATACTAGGTAGTTTGGTTGAATGGTGTTATGAGGAGTATCATTTATGATATATTTCCTCATTTCACATCAAAGTTTTGGTAGGGTATTCAAAAGGATCTTGGATCACAGGTTCTTTTGAGTATGACCTATCATCCATAAAATGATAGTCAATCTGAGCAAAATCTTCAGGTTTGAACGGATATGTTATGATATTTTTTCATTGATCTTAGTGGTTTATGGGATCAACATATTGAACTTGTGGTGTTTTTATATGATAACAAATTCCAGGAATAAATCCATATGAAACATTTCAAAGATTTCTATAAAAGGCCATGTCGGTCGCCTCTTTGTTGGTTGGTGGTAGGTGAGTCAGTGCTTGTTGAGCCTAGTCTCTTATAGGATACATATGAGTAGTTTTAGTTAATCATGTAGTGGTTAGTGACCACACATAGTAGTCAAAAATAATATGAAAACCATTGGAGACAACCTATGGAGTCTGAGGTCAGTCATCGTGTTTTCCTTCAGGTTTCACCAAGATTGGGGCAACACTGTATTAGGAAACAAGGAAAGCTATCACCCAGGTTTTCTAGGCCGTTTGAGATAGTGGCAAGATTTGATCCAGTTTCATACTGTTTATCCCTTAAAAAATGATATAGTTCCATCCACAACATGGTTCACATGTCAAAGATTTGAATATATCATTTATATCCTTATCATGTGATAGATATAATAGAAATCAATCTTTGTGTTGATGCGACCTTTGAGGAGCATCTGATACGGGATGTGGACCACAGTGAGAGATATCTATAGGGTAAGACTATACCATTGGTTCAAGTATAGTGGTAGCATGGAAGATTTCAAGAGTATACATGGGAGAGGGATTCTGATATTCACACACGATGATTTTTTTTTTCACCGAGACCCCACAGTGATACTTGGAGCAGCTCAGGGATGAGCTATTATATAGTGTGGAGGTTGTAAGGTCCTGTATTTTTCTAGGTATGTAAATCACTGAGTTTTTTATTAAATGTATTTAGGTTGAGTTTTTTCTCATCTTTAAACCATAGTGATCATGTTTTTCTGTGGATGTTTGTATGTTTGAATAAACACAGTTTGTGGTTGCGAGGACATCTAAGAAAACTGAAAGGGATCCATGTGGGGAGCGGTTTGGGAGTTCTATTTGAATTAATGGAGTCTGGGAATAAATGGGTCACATGTCGCAATGTTTTCTTGGTAATATGATAATCCTTAAAGGGGGATTGAGTTTTTATAAGGAAAATGGGATGAAAACTTTCTACATGACATTTACACACTGTGTAAATGGGTTACACAACGTGTAAAAGCCACCAGACTCATTTAGTGAACGGATACATGAAGTAAAGAGAATACACGATGTGAAAAAATTACACATCATGTAATGTTTTGAAAAATTAAATATTCAGACGAGGTGATGGGGTTTTCAGCGTATCCCTCTAAAAATAAATACATAATGTGTAAATTCATTACACACCATGTAATTCCCCGAGCATCAATTTTAATGGGTGTTTTGCGATTGATTTTTCATTCATATAACGCGAAGCCTTCTCCTATTGACCCTTGGGAGGATTGTAAGTTATTTTGAAGAAAATATCTTGATTTTGGATGTCCTGATCTTACATCCAAACCATGGTTAGTGGTTTTGGTTGGGTTCCTCTATCTTTCCCCTTTGTTCTCCAGCTGTTGTGTTGTAATATTTTGATCATGTGTGTTTTTTTGATCTTGATCAGTTTTTATCTAGGTTATCCATTTTATCATCTGCATCTTCACCTTTACTGGGTTTTTCCATTGGAAGTGTTACATTCTTCTCCAATTAAAGGTAGGGAGTCTAAATCTTAACCCTATGTTCTGATTTATAATTACTCCGTATATGAAATATTATAATTGCGCTAATCCATGTGCACATTAATTAATTAATTGAATGGAATGATGATAATCCTACACGGGATTCTTTGTTGGATCCCTTTGTATTCAATTAATGATGTGATCAGGATTTTGGTTACCCGTTGGGTGAGAAAACCTTTGAAAACAATGAATTGGAAATGTATTACTTATGTTTTTTAGCATGGAATGTGATTCATGTGATTTCTTGTTAAATATTCACCGTGAAAAATGAATTATTTGATTAATTTAAATAAGTTTTAAATTGAAATAAAAATGGTAATTAGCATAATTAACCATTTGGACTTACGTGGTCATATTGAGATATGTTTATTTTTGTGATATGCACTTGCGACACATGTTTTAATGATTATATATAAGTTTTTGACCCTAGCACTTACTGTAATTCTTATATACTGGTTTCTTCCACTAAAACATATTGTAAAGCTTATATATTGTGTTTTTACCCTAGAACATTACATAATTCTTATATATTGGGTTTTAACCCTGGAACATGTTGTATTGCTTATATACCAGGATTTTCCCTAACACATGATGAGATGCTTATATAGTGGGCTTAGCCAAGTGATTAGTTATACCATGGGTATATGGTGAAAGTTCCCAGTCAGAGTATTGTATCACTGAGAGGGGGAGGGGGTGAATCAGTTATAACCTTTTCCTTTTATGTTTCTTTTTAGTTAAAACAACCTTCACCTCCTGTTAAAGAATTAAATTCCCCACTGAGAAAAAAATCAATACACATCCAAAGGAACATAAGGATTTATAAGGTTCACTATTCAAGAAGAATAACTACATCCTTGGTATGGTTTAGAAATGATCCAATACTATACAATCCACTATAAATCAATACTTGGATTACAATGATTAGGATGTACCCTTTCCCGCATGTAGCACTATGAAACAATCCCACTAGTGCGTGTGCACCCTCTTAGCACAATAGGGTAATACAATTGTTTTTGTAACAACTAAATTTACTTGCACTTATTTTAAATTCAAAAAATGTATTCAATTGAAATACAATTCATCAATTTTTTACCCAGAAGAAAGGAAAGAACTTTTTGGACTTTGATATAAAACCTTAGTCCAATTAGATCGAGTCCCTTTCTCCCAGTATGATTTCTCCGAGTACGATTTACACTGAACAAAATATTCTTAGTCTGATTTTATTTCAATAGAATGAAATAGATTAGAATTGAGACCACTTCAATTCCTGAATACAATTGAAAAGTTGAATAGAATATGAATGAATCAGCCCCACCTGAAAACAATTGTCAATCTGAATAGAATTGATCTATTCATCTCTCTAGAAACCCAGAGCTTCTCTCTCTTATGCAGTGAATAGTTCAAGAATCAGAAAGTACAAAGTACTTTTTCCTTTTATAGGTGACCCAAAATAGGTTTAGGCAGGAATCCAAAAACATTTTCCCAATCACCTAAATTTACCCAAAATTCCATTTCCCCTGATATCTCAGAATACATTTTGACTTCTTCACCTCTTATCGATTCTTCTTGAAAGTTATACCATATTCACATCTTCTTCTTCAGACTCCCATTTCAATTAATGAGACTAATTTCAATTTTTAGGAATACATGGGTCTAATCAATTGAGTTCGATTCCTTACACTGATTGCTGAATAAAATTCTTAGAACTAATTTGAATCAAAATATTATATATGAAATTTCATCTCCCCCTTGAAAAATCATTCAAAAATATTTTTATCTTTTCTTTTCTCTTGAAAAATTTGATAAACAATACTTCATTCAAAAACAAATGCTTGAATCATGACTACCATCATGACATTGAATTAATTAAGGATCAATTTTAGCATTTTTTGACTTCAATTGGACATTATTGTAACTTTACATTCATTCCTGCTTCTTTATTTTCATCTCAACCCAAGCGTGAACTTTTTTGAATAAAAATTGTCTATATATGATCATTCTAGATACGATCATTTTTTATTACGATCATTATGGTTATGATCATTCTGGTTAAGATCATTTTGGTTATGATCATTCTGGGTACGATCAAATACAATCTAAAAACAATGATCTTCGCGGATACAATACAATACAATCTGAAAATGATGATCTTCCTAGATACGATACAATTACATTCTGAATACAATTCCTTTTTGATTGGTATCACCTCTTCTCTTTTACCTAGATCCAATCAATTATAATATGATAACGATGATCTTTGATTGGTAATTTGTCTATTCTTTCACTTTCACCCAGATATGATCATTTTGAAAAACAATCATCACTATCTCTTACTCTTCTATTAGTACCCCTTTTCAATCAGCACCACTTTTCAATCGACACCACCTTCCATCGACACCACCTTTAACTGAAACCACTTTTCATCATCACCATATTTAATTGGAACTACCTTTCATTGGAACCACCTAATTACAAATCGGCACCAGATATTTTACTTCCACTCTATATCCAATTGTTTCAAAAGATAATCAACACTATCTCTTTCTCTTCTTATTGGTACGACTTCTTCAATTAGCACAACCTCTTCAATCTGAATGTGATTGTTTTGAAAAACATTAGGTACCACTTCTTTCATTATGCCATCTAGATATGATAAATCTAAATACAATTATTTTAAAATTAGAAGCATATCTTTCACTCCCCCTTTTATTTATCAATATTGCATCACAAGTTATTAATACAACTCATGATTTATATGAAATAAAAATCAGTAAATAATCATAAAAATTACATCAGAAAGTATCATAAATTTCCATTAAATCAAGTTTCTTTCTTTCCTTCTCATCCTAAGAACAAACTTTCTGAATAAATGAGTCCAATTTTTAGAAAACATCAGTTTTATTATTTAAAAAAAACCCAAAACATTTTTTCCACAAAACAAGACTAAGTGATTTACTTTCTTTAAAAATTACCTTGAAAACAAAAGACAACACATGAATACAAAACCCCTTTATCGTCAGATTGGTCATAACAGTCTCCCCATTTGGATATTCTTTTCAACCATGTTTCATAAATCACTGAACTTTGTAACCTCAAGAAATGGATTATATATCAACAATTCTAAGACTACATAAGCTAGATCATTGTAGGAAACAAGAATAATTGATAAAAAATCCATGATATCCAAAAATTATTCCCTAACAAATCATTATTCTTTCCCATCACTTCATCTTTCCAGGTTACCTGGAAAACAATTCATTTTCTAAAACTACTCTAATAAACAGTTAGAATAGTTCAATGGAAAAATAATGTGGAATTCACAGCTTACCCACAACTCTCTCTTTTATGAATAATATTTATGAAAAAATAAAATTCTCCCCCTTGAAAAAACAATACAAAGGTAATATGAGAGTGGGGACAGATACACATACCTCAACCTTTAAGAGAAAGAGGTTAGACATCCATGTTCAACCTTATTTTTGAGAATGATTCCTTTAATAAAGGTTTTGTGAAAATATCATCACTTGTTCTGATGCTGAAACATACTCCAGATTCAATTCATTATTCTACACATACTCTTTGATGAAATTATATTTTATATCAATATGTTTTGAATGAGAATATTGCACAGGATTCTTGGTGAGATTGATTTTAATTTTATTATCACAACCCAAAAGCAAGGGTAACTTCAATTCAATAAGTAAATATTCCAATTGTGTTTTTATCCACATAAGTTGAGTAGTGGCTTGAGTAGAAGAAAGATACTCAACTTTATCTATACAAAGAGTTACATAATTTTGTTTCTTTGAATTCCAACTAACAAAATTCTTTCCCAAAAAGAATACACCACCAGATATGGATCTTCTATCATCAAAATTTATTTCCCAATCTACATCTAAATACCCAAAAAATTCAATAAAATTTGAGATATCATATTATTTTCCAAAGTTTATTGTGGCTTTTATATATTTGATATTTTTTTCCAATGAGTAAATGATATTATTTTGAAGTACTTTGAAATCTTGCACATAATGTAACAACATACACAATGTCGAATCTTGAGGCAGTCAAATATAATTGACTTCCAATCAGCTTCCAATACTCTTTTTGATCAACTTCGTTTCATTCTCCTTTTATACTCAGCTTTGTTCCCACTAAAATGGGTGTGGAAACATGTTTTTAATTTTCTTTTCCAAACCTCTTGAGAAGTTATTTTGCATAATTTTATTGGAATAGAAAATTATATTCTTTCTTTTGATGGATTTGTAGCACAATAAAGTATTTAATTTCTCCCAGCATTGACATTTCAGATACATTCTTCATTTCTTTAGGAAATATTTCAAAACATCATTCATCATTCCTAGAAAAGATAATATCATCAACATAAACAATTAAAACGAGTGAATACTCTTGAGTTTCTATGATGTAAAGATTTCTATCCAATATTCCTTTGTTAAAATCACATTTCTTATGCATGTATCCAATTTGGAATACTATGACGTTGGATATTGTTTTATGCCATAAAATTCTTTTTTCAATCTGTATACATAACCTTCATATTTTCCAATAACAAATCCACAAGGTTATTCAACATAAACCTCTTCTTCAAGATCACAATTTATGAATACAGATTTAACTTCCATTTGGAAGATATTATAGCTTCGTTGTGAAAAAATAGAAAGAAAGATTCTGATTGTCTCATGTCTTACCACTGGAGCAAAGGTTTCCTCAAAATCAATACCCTCAATCTGTGAATACCCTTTGCAAACAAATATTTCTTTGTTTCTTATAACTTCACCTTTTTCATTCATCTTATTCTGAAAAACCCATTTTGTGCCAATGATGTTTTTATTTTTAGGATTGGGTATAAGTTCCCATGTATTATTCTTTTTAATATGATACAATTCTTTATTCATGGATTAAACCCATTCCGGATGCTAAAAAGCTTCTTTCTCATCATTTTGTTCCACTTTTTAATACAAAGAAGTATGTTTAATGGAATTGGTTGTTCTTCTTGTTTGAACCTTCTAATTCCGATCACCAATTATATTCTATTCTTCCACATGTTTCCTAAACCTTGGATAAGATTTTCAATTGTCTTCATCATCACTAGAAGTAGATGAGTCCGATTCTTTACCTTTATTAGGATTACAATCCTTTGTATCCTTATAAGAATTATCTTCATCAACTTGTTCAACATCTTTGTCTTCTTGGACATGCTTATCTTACTCATATCATTCAATGAATTTTACATAAATTTTAACAACAATTATTCCTATTTCTTTGTTGAAGAATCTATATCCTCTTCCTTATGAAGCTTAGCCACAAAATATCATGTCTTCACCTCTCTCCTAAAACTTACCATAGTTTTCACCTTTCTTTTTTATAATACATGGAATCCCAAAAACCCTAAAGTGTTTTAAACTTGGAGTTTTTCCATAAAAAAAATTCATATTGAGTCATACATGATTGAGGCCTGGAGGAAAAATAGTTTTGAATGTAAATAGCAGTACTCAGGGCTTGTTTCCAAAAGCGATGAGAAAGGCCATGTTCAAGTAACATGGTTTCTCCCATCTCCACCAAGATTCTATTATTTCTTTCAGCAACCCCATTTTTTTGGGAGGGAGTATGGGGAATTGTATTTATGATGAATTCTATGCTTCTCAAGATAATAGTCAAACTCTTTACTTTTTTATTCACCACCATTATCTATTCGCAACTTCTTCACAAAATAATCACAGTCATTCTCTTCTTTTATTCTCAAACTTTTGAACATTTTCAAAGGATTTGATTTGTGTTTCATATACATGAAACAAGTAATCTGAGTAAAGTAATCAATGAAAGTAATGAGATACTTATCTCCATTTGTCGATTGTTTTCACATTGGCCCACATATATCAGAGTGTATCAACTCCAGAGGTTGTTTTGAACAAATATCAACTTTCACATGCATAACATTTGTAATCTTTCCTTTCTATAAGATAGTGCAACACCAATCTATTCTTCTTGGAAAATCAGGAATGTCTAGAACACTATATCTTTTAGATATCTTTCTTATGTTTCTTTGACACATGTGTACAATACTTTTATGCCACAACTGATTATCTTACACCATGATCATGTAACAAGAGTTTTGTATTTCACCAACCTGAAACAAATTCCCTTTTGTATGTTGGACACTTGTAATAATCTTTGCATATACTTTACTCTTCACAAAAAACCCATATTTTCTAATGATAATTTTTTTACCCTCATCAGAAAATTGTGAAACTCTTATAAGATTGTGTTTTATCCAATTAACATAAAAAGTTTTCTTAGATTTCATTTTTTCTTTTCCAATAATGGATGAACCAACTCCTTTGATTTTTAAGGACTCATCATTGGAAAATGTCACTATTCCTTCTTTAAAATATTTCACATTCTTTAACAATTTCATGTTTCCTGTCATGTGAGAATAACACCCACTATCAAGTATCCAGGGTAGTTCTCCTTTCATGGATTTTAATCTAGTTTCAACAAAAAGGGAATTTTCTCCATTCTTTTCATTATTCACCTTCAGTTTTTGAGAATTGAGATTCTTTTTCTAAGCCAGTAACAAAACAAGACATCCTTTTTCAAGGTGTCTGGGTTGTTCACATCTTTCAAAAATAGTTTCCAAGGATTGGAATGTATTTTCAATCTTCACTTCGTTGTTTTTAGATTTCTTTAAGACAACCTTATTATTTTTATTTCTTTGAGTAGATTGAATCCCCCTCAATATCTACCTTCCATAACTTGTGGGAAAATAGAAATGAAGTTGATTAAACTATCACATATTTTATATGTGCCCAAACCCACCAAAATACCAACAATACCCTTATAAATAGTATTTTCCTTTGAAGATTCTGTACTGATCAGGATCATGAATATGTTTCTCAGTAAATTTATTTCCTAATCCACCAATATTTCTGTTATAAAAAAAGTTATTATAATTCTTTCCTTCTTTACTGGATTCATAAGTATTAGAAACCTTATTGGATTTTGATTTTTTCAAAACATTTTCAAACTTAGGATTCAATAAGACTTCATAATTTCCATCATTCTTCTTATCACTCATTTAAGGGAACTTTTTTTGAGCCTTATCGGGATTCTCTTATCGAGAAAATTCATCAAGCTCCATGATAGACTTTTGAAAACTTGTGTTTCTCATTTTATCATCTGAGAGTTTTTGTTGAGCAAGTTCTAACTCTTCTTATTTTAATTTCAGCTTAACCTTTAGATGCTCATTATGATTATTTTATTCTTCAAGATATTTCTTCATGTAATCAATTTCTTTCACCAGCTTCACTTTTTCATCAGTAAGTCATTTTAGATTTGTTATTGAGGAATATTCATATTCCAACATTTTTTTCAAGCCTTCTAATCTTTCTCAGAAACTCTTTCAATTATTCTTTCAAATGATGTTCAAGTTGAGTTTATTCTTTTTCAGAACTACTGCTTACAAATTCTTCACCATTCACTATTGCAATAAAAGTATTTTTAATACCATAATTAATGGATTTTTCAGATTCAATATCACTCTGTTCTTCTTCATCATCTTTGGAAAATAAACTTCTTCTTTTGGATTTGAATAATCTCTTTTATTTTCCTTTGTCTCCATTTTTCTTCCACGATCTTCTTGTCTTTATTTCTTCAATATCACTATCCTCTTCTTTATTTTTTCACAGACAATTAACCACAAAGTGACCAACACCTCAACATTCAAAACATTTAAAGAGAAGTTTCCCTTTGTATTTCCCTGTATTTCTTTTCACATTGTTAGAAAACAGGGATAAGATTTCATTGAGTTTTTTACATACCTCATTTTCAGAGTCTGAATCACTAGCTTCATCTTTAATAAAAATATTCTTTGACTTTTACTTATTCATATCCTTGAATGAAATTTCTCTATCAACCTTTGTTTTATCTTAATATTATTCTCTATTCTCATTTCATAAGTGATAAGAGTGCTATATAAATCGCCAAGAGATAAGTTTTTAGGATATCTATCTTCTAATAAATAAACTTTTGCATCAAATTTTTCAGGTATTATTCTCAAGAACTTTTCAACAACTGTAGAGTCCTTAAACTTTTCACAAAGACATTTGATAGTACTCACAATGTCATTAACCCTAGTAAATAATTCCACAATAGATTCATGCCCACCCATCTTAAAATCTTCAAAATTTAATCTCCATATTTGTAACTTTTCCTTCTTCACTTTTTTATTTCCTTCATATATGTTTTTCAATTTATCCCATATACCTTTAACTGTGGAAACACCTTTCACTCTCAAGAATTCACTATAATAGAGTGATGATAATATATAATTATTTTCCCTTCCATCATTCTCAAGAAACTTCTTTTCAACAGGTGTAAGTAGAGATCTATCATCAATGGGAAGAAACCCAACTATTGCAGCTTCAAGAACATCATCACTGATAGACATAAGATATGGAAGAATTCTATCTTTCCAGATATGATATTTCTTTACATCAAAAACTAAAATACATTTACTGTTCACACATTTCACATTCTCCATCAGTAAATAATAGTGAAGGGAACCTGCCTCTGATACCAATTGAAAGTGCCCAGTTGGAGTATTGTATCACTAAGAGGGGGAGGGGTGAATCGGTGATACCCTTTTCCTTTTATGTTTTTTAATTGAAACAGCCTTCGCCTCCTATTAAATATTTAAATTCCCTATAGAGAAACAAATCAAAACAAATCTAAAGGAGCACAAATATTTACAAGGTTCACTATTCAATAAGAATAGCTACATACTTGGTATGGTTTGGAAATGATCCAATACCATATAATCCACTAGAAATCAATCCTTGGATTACAACGAGTAGGAAGTAACATTTCAATCATGTAGCACTATGAAAAAAATCCCACTAGTGTGTGTGCACCCTCTTTGCACAATAAGGTAATAAAATTGTTTTGTAACACCTCATGTTACCTGTTATTTTTTTCAATTCAAAAAATGTATTCAATTGAAATAAAATTCATCAATTACTTACCCAGAAGAAAGGTAAGAACTTCATATACTTTGATATAAAACCTTAGTCCGATTAGCCCGAGTCTATTTCTCCCAATACAATTCCTCTGAGTACGATTCACACTGAACCAAATCTTCTCAGTCTGATTTTCTTTCAATAGAATAAAATAGAGTAGAATCAGCACCACTTCAATTTTTGAATACAATTTTCAAGATGAATAGAATATGAATGAATCAACACCACTTGAAAACAAATTTCAAGCTAAATAGAATTTATTTCTTCTTCTCTCTAGAAACCTGGAGCTTTCTCTCTTCTACAGTGAATAGTGAAAGTGTTAGAAAGTACAAAGTACTTTCACCTTTTATAGGTGAGCCAAAATAGGTTTAGGTGGGAATCCCAAAAAATTTCCTTGCTCACCTAAATTCACCCAAATGCCATTTCCCCTGAAATCTTGGAATGCATTTTGACTTCTTCACCTCTTCTCAATTCTTCTCAAAACTTATACTATCTTCACATCTTATTCTTCAGACTCCCATTTCAATTGCTGATACTGATTTCAATTTTTAGGAATACATGGGCCTGATCAACTGAGTTTGATTCCTCATGCTGATTGCTGAATACGATTCTCAGAACTGATTTGAATAAAAATATTGTATATGAAAGTTCAAATCCCCCTTGACAAATGATTTAAAATATTATTCTATTTTCTTTTCTCTTGAAACAATTGAGAAACAATACTTCATTCAAAAACTAGTGCTTGATTCATGACTACCTTCAAGACTTTGAATTCATTGAGGATAAGCTTTAGCATCGTCTGACTTCAATTGGAAGGTATTGTAACTTTTCATTCATTACTGCTTATTTATTTTCATCTCAACCCAAGTGTGATCTTTTCTGAACAAAAATGGGCTAGATGTGATCATCCTGAATTTGATCATTTTAGATACGATCATTCTGGATAGGATCATTTCAGATTACGATCATTTTGGTTATGATCATTCTAGTTAAGATCATTCTAGATACAATAAAATACAATATAAAAACAATGATCTTCCCAGATATGATACATTACAATATGAAAACGATGATCTTCCAGAATATGATACAATTACATTTTGAATACGATTCCTTTTTATTGGTATCACCTCTTCTCTTTTACCCAGATTTGACCAATTATAATCTGATAATGATGATCTTTGATCAGTACCAGGTTTTTTCTTTCACTTTCACCCAGATAAAATCATTTTGAAAAATAATCAGCACCATCTATTACTCTTCTATCATCACCCCTTTTAAATCATCACCACTTTTCAATTGACACCACCTTCCATTGGAACCACCTTTCACCGACACCACTTTTCATTGGCACTATCTTCCATCAACACCACCCTTTATTGATAGCACCTGATTACAAATCAACACCATATCTTTTACTTATACTTAGTACCCAATTGTTTTGAATTACAAACAATACTATCTCTTTCTCTTCTTATCGGTATGACTTCTTCAATAAAAACCGCCTCTTCAATCTGGATATGATTGTTTTGAAAAAAAATCTATACCAATTATTTCATGTGCCATATAGATATGATAAATCTAAATATGATTCTTTTCTAATTGACAACATCTCTTTCACTCCCCCTTTCTTCTATCAGTCTTGCATCACAAGTTCTCAATAAAAATCATGATTTATATGAAATAAAAATCAGAAAATCGTCATCACAAATACATCAGAACGTATTATAACTTTACATTCACTCAAGTTTTTTCTTTCCTTATCATCCTGAGAACAATCTTTCTGAATTCATGTTTCCATTTGTCCAAAAACACGGGTCTAATTGTTTTCAAAACACAACCCAAAGTAATTGTTTCCACAAAACAAAGTGAAGTGATTTCCTTTCTTCAAAACCTGACAACAAAAGACAAAAATTGAATACAAAACACCTTCATCATCAGCTTGGTCCTAACATATGTTTGTGGTTGTAATGGTTGTGAGACATTCTTAGATACATTCCAGCATGGTTCCAAGGTAGGTTATGTTTTACCATGGTTATATGGTTATATTTGGCATGGTTATGAGACATGTATAAAGATATTTTAGCATGGTGATGAAGAAGGTTGTTGCTGTATTTTATAAATTTGTGAATTAATTAATACATCTATTTATCACATTATCACATACACTTTTTATTAGAATGGTTTTTTTGATATGGTGGTTTTGACCTACTGAGTTTTACTCATAACCTATTCGGGCCACCATTTAGTACATGAGATTATTAAATGGACGAAGGTTCAGAAAAGGGAAAATGACCTTGTTGATGATTGTTTTATTTCTAGATAGGCTAGAGTTTGGAGGTGGGTACGACATGGGTTTTGGGACAAAAAGATTCTGAGTCTTTATTTTAGCCTTCTATTCTTTTACTTGTATTATTTCTAGCATGAAATTTAGTTACATTTGAGTGCATCATTACATTGTTCCTTTATTATTTATTGGATTATTCAGTTGGATTTTATTATTGGTTTTTCATTGTATTATATTGTTTACATTATTTACATACTCTAATATTTATTTATAGTTATTGGATTATTCCACTACATTGTTACTCTATAACCAAGAGGTATAGTGTCCCTACTATACTCATATCACCCACTTATAGTCACAACCTATGGATTATGTGGAGGCACATTTGAGGTCTTGTAACCAACCCATTTCGACCATGTGTGAGAGTGATGAATCAGGGGATGTTACACAACATATCTTAGTGAGTTCGAGATGTAATAATCATTTAAAATCATAATATTCTCCTATAAACTCCTCTTTTACATCTATAGGAACCCAGAAAAATCTATGAATATGAAATATCTTATCCTTATTAACAACCCAACTAAGTGGTGGGTCATCCCCTAAAACACTTTCCCTTAGGACCATGCCCTTGGGATTATAAATTTTCCTAATATTTACTCAATACAAAAGTTAATAAGTCACTCATAGAGATATTCATGCATGCTTCACATGTTTCTATTTAAAAATAAGATGATTCTCTAAAAATAGACCAATCAACTACCATTTTCTATTAGCTTTCTGAACAATGTGTGTTTGAGTCTTATGGATTAGAGCATTAACCACTGCATTTCCCTTACCAAGCATATAATAAAGATCAAATTTAAAATACTAAAGGTATTCAACCCA
Source organism: Viscum album (assembly GCA_963277665.1). NCBI lineage: Eukaryota > Viridiplantae > Streptophyta > Magnoliopsida > Santalales > Viscaceae > Viscum > Viscum album. Next base: position 372,704,588 of record OY728146.1, read on the forward strand.
TATTCACTATTTTAGGTTCAAATAATAATGAGTGAATATGTGTTTGAGAATTTTGTGGTTCATGTACGGTACAAACTGTTCTCCAAGAAAATAATGACTCTAGTAGTATAAGGCATGAGCCACAACCACTAACTCGAGATCTTGTTCTTGGTCATTATACTCATTAGGCATAAACTATCAAGACCCATACACAATGAATCACCCCCCTTGCATCAAAATTTATCCTAGCTTGATGCCTGATTCATCATAATAAACTATATAGATTCTTCCTACCTCTGACAGAATCATGATTGACACTGAGCACAATATTTTTTTAAACTCCTAAAAGGATTTCTCACAAGTTTCAAACCATGTAAAATCAACTCATTACTTAGTCAATACCATAAGAGGTGATGAAAGGATTAAAACATTTAGATAGAATTCCTACAGTAACCAGCTATCCCAAAGAAACTTAGAATATCATTAACATTCTTGGGATTATCCCATGAAAGTACAACTCTCACCTTCTTTGGATCCACTGATACCCCTGATTTCGATATGATGTGGCCATAGAAGTGAACTTTATCAATATATAAGTGGAATTTTTTAATTTTGTAATATAACTTATTCTCTCTTAGTGAAATCATAATGATTTTATGGTGTTTGGAATTATCATGTTGAGCTTGATAATACACAAATATATCATCTACTAAAACCACAAAAAAGGTGCCCAAGTATAGGTGGAAACCCTAGTTCAATGTGGCCCTAAAAAAACTATCTTGTTCATTAGACCGAATGAGATTAGCATATACTAGTAAAAACTATATGTTTTTAAAATTGATATACATGGTATATTCAAGTCCAAAATCTTACCTGATAATAAATAGATCTCAAATTAATTTTTGAGAAGATTTTGGATCCTCGAAGCTAATTGAAGAGATTTTATGTTCTAGTAAGTTGGTAATGGTTCTACATAGTAAGATCATTCAACCACTAGTAAGCTCACAAAGCTATAGGTTCCCATCCTCTTTCTTGTAAAAAATCATGTGTGAATCCCAAGGAGAGGTACTAGGTCAGATAAACTCTCTGGATTCTAGGCCCTATAATTGCATCTTGAGTTCCCGAAGCTCAATGGGAGCCATTATTTATGGTGGTATAAATATTATGGATACTCCTAGAACAGGGTCAAAAAGTGAACTCTACCTCTCTCTCTAGAGGTTTCCAATAAAACTCATAAAAAAATATTCCCCTAAAAATATCCACCATTGGAGGGAAAATAGTGAGATGTAACTCTGATTGTCTAGTAAGAGACTTGATGCTTGAAATTTTGGATACCACTCCTCCCAACCCTTGATGATCAGGTCCATCTCATATTTCCTATACATATTATTCTCCCTTATAAACATAGATACCACTCTTAGGTGATGAGGACACCCATTAATGATAATAATCGATATGGGCTCAATAGAGAACTAGCCAGTCCATCCTAAGAATTATGTCAAAGTCTATCATCTCAAAGAAAAAATATTCAAGAAGAAATTATAGCCACCTATCTCAAAAGGAAACTCCTTGAATAGGTGCACACTCTCTGATTAGACTCCCAAAAGAGTATCCAAAGTTATCAATCCATATAAGTATTCAACCATTAAACAAAAAATACTCACTAACATAGCATATATGAATGAATGAGTGGTGCCAATGTCAAATAAAGAAGATAATAAAGTCTAGGATACTAAAATTTCATATTGAACTATGGATGGCCTGACACTTTAATCCTTAGGTGTAGACTGTAATGCATATATTTGGACCAATACATGGCCCTGAGCTATAACCTGATTATCCTGAGTAGGTCCACTCTATAGATACTGCATATTAGAAGTTTACCTTCCTCAATATTTTCCACCTTATATTTCTGAATGACCTATAATACTCCAACTCCCTACCTAGTGTAGAATTACTTATCTCACTCTAGAATTTGGAGTTAGTGATAATCCTATCCCATTGAGAATAGGTGGAAAGGTCCAAAAAATATATGGATATAGTCCACTCTTCCACATGCTCAACACTCGATTGGGTGTCTATCACATCGAAGGTTCAAGAGAATTGACTTCCCACACTAACGGAATATCACATAACTTCCTGTGAACACATTTTGACAACTAATTACCCCATTAAAAATATCAAATTGACTCTTTCTACCATTTGAAGAATTTATACCCATTATAAGAATTGAATGGTTGTGCCCACACCTTTATATTCTCTCAAGTTGTGCTCATAGATAAGGTCTCAGTTCAGAATCTTATAAATGGTAGATAGTTATAAAATGTTTATTGAATATCAGATGGCATACCTAAGACCGTCCTCAAATCATCTCATCACTAGCACTGGAGCTCTGTAAAATACCTAATTATTCCATGAAATACATAGAGACCTATTATAGTTTCATAAACTCCCCAGATCATTCAACACATAGCGTTTTTATAAAAACGTTATCATAGAAATTAGTCTAGAAGTCCCTCCAAACTATACTCCGATGCTGATCTGCTTGATTTAGAACATCCCACTAATTATTAATAGATCCACAAATAATGAAATCCATGAGATTTACCCTCATTTATAGAGGCATCTTCAAGTTGTTTAAGATATAAAATACAGACTATATCCATGAATCAATATCCTAGGGGCCACTATCCCTCAAGAAAGTAGGTGGCTTATACTGCTGGAACTCTCATTTCAGCTCTGGAATGGTTAGTACATGTTAAATAAATATCTCCATAGACTGAAATAATCATAGAAAACCCTCTAAAAGTTGAGCATCAATTCCCACTTTAGGTATAATGGGAGGAACAACATGAGGTATCGCAGGTGGAACTAATGGAATGTCAGGTCCCACCACCTTAGGAGGAAGGTCATTACCACCTTCCTGGCGCTTGATCTACGACCATCATAGAGGAATTTATCTACAATTCCAAACACATGATTCAAAACATAAAAACTATAGAAGATACCATTGATGATAACATGATAGGAATAAAGGGTCACTTGACAAGATATACTAACCCAAATTCCCAATTTTAACGTTAGGGTATTAGTAAGAGTCCATGTTTTAACTATAGAGGTTCTGCTATTTGGAGTTTAAATTTAAATCTATAGATGAAAACAATATTTAAGTTTTAATTGTAATCCCCATTTATTGAATAATAATTCATTTAAGAGTCAGAATTAATCAAATTTTATATTTATACAATGGTTCAGTTGGATGAATTATTCTTCCCAAGTTGTAAAGACCTAGGCTTTATAAGTTATAATTGGAACATCAAGAAACTGAAACCATTCTTTTTTACTTAATATATTAGGATGTAAGAATCCATAAATTATGGTTAGATTATATGGACCACCATTCCAAATTTACAGAGGCATAAACATTATAAATTACAATTAAAATCCATTTAATCACAACCAACTAATGTTTCACCTAATGCAACCAAATTTATATAGCTCAAACATGTTATACTGGTCCAGTTAAGGTACCACTATCAGTATATGTGAAAAAATGATACTTATATTTATGTAGACACTTTAAGTATACAATTGATTCCTCCATTTTCCTATTAGAAACATTAATAAATTTCAAATATAGAAATCAAGGTACCAACAATATGCATTAGGCAATGCACACAATAAAATAAACATGGAATGTCATATGCATGACATATAAATCCTCAAGGACCTATAATGATTCATGAGTAATGATTCCATACTATAACAGGATAAGGATAAAAATTCATATTCATAACAAACATTAGAAATAATGTGTGTCACCCAACGATGAAAACAAATACAATTATAACAAGTGAAAACTAGAACAACAAGTCCCATCCCTTAAAACTTTGGTTTTACCCCATATATGGATTAAAAACTCCTATGAGCATACTCATTATCAAATTTCATCACTTCTTAGTCTCTTATATACCAACCAGAAATATTAAATAAAAAGATTATAAATTCTTAAATACCACTTTGTGACTTCCTAATTTTGGTTCCATGATAAGTAATCAAACCTAAGGGACACATGGCCTCAGTTACTCCCCATACACCAGAGGTTTCTGACTAGTAGTGAGAGTCTATGGTAGTATGATAGGGAGACTATAACACCTTTTTTCATAGTGTCATAATGGTAAATGATAAAAATAACAAGAAGAAATAATATAACAAACAATGGAGTAAATCATCCAAAAACAATAACTGACATAAAACAAAAAACTCATATACAAATGATTTCATGTTTATACAAAGGGGAAAAATACATGCATAGTAGAAGGTTTAAAATATAGTTTATATACAACAATAGAAACAAAAATACAAAAAACTCTCCCATGTGTATCCCGATCACTAGCTCAATCATCTGCTTTTAAGATCCTATAAAAAAGAATCAAGAATCTATAACAGGCTAATTCCCCTCATCCCTACTTGAATCCATGAAGTATATTCGAGCAACAATCAAAGGAACAAAAGGGTGTAAGTAAAACTCAGTAGGTCACCACTAAAAGTGTCTAAAACTAATCCGGTTTGTGAATATAAAATGAACAATGTGTAAGTATAGTAAATATAAGGCAATGATGTAAATATAAACCATGTCATGATCAGTTTCCTCATGGGACACCTGACTAGATATAATATCTTAAGCCTAATATAGATGTATAAATCATATATCATAAGGGACTCACATTTTAAATAATGGGAATTATCCCAATCATCCAAATCGGGAATATGGAATGATATGTCTAAAAATCCCAATAAACTATGCGGAGTTCCATGATTGGCATCATAATCAAGGGAATTTGGAGCATTATATAAAATGATTCCCAATAAAATATGATTAACACAATTTATAACATTTCCCAATAAGTAATAAGGATCACCATGTACAATATTTTCAAATAAATAAAATGGAGGGCCATGCCTAATAATTTCAGAAAAAATAAGGTGTGCCATGTTCAATATTTTATAAATAATGATGAGGATCACCATGTCCAACATCTATTAACCATTTCAAAATATCCAATTTCTAAGGTCTAATAATAATAATAATAAAGTATTTCAATAAATAGTTGAATATAATCCAATAGGAAATATTGATCTCTATTTTGAGAAAACCATTCCTTTAATTATTTAATTTATAATTATTAACAAGGGATATGTGTTATATCCTTACCATTTAATAATAGTTTTATTTAACACACCCTATGAGACCATGCAAGGCCTCCCACATCAAAATCCAATTATCAATTGTGGTATGATATAATTAATTTTCAAAGATAAGTGAGTTATTCACACCATTAATAATTTAGTTAAATCCATTTATTCATTTCATTCTAAAGAGATAACCCAACATAAAGTGTTAAATAATCTAAAGGATAAGTGACATAGTATTTCCTTTCATGTTACATTTAATTAGTCTATCCATTTCATTAGAAGGTAATTCAAACCCATGCTAGTAGGTGGTTTGGTGAGATAAAAATGATATAACTGTCATGGTAATTTAATAGACACACCCAAGAAGGTGGTTTGAGTCACGGTCAAAACCTCCATATATATATTAGGGATCTATGGGAGTATCACATAAAGTTCTAAACATTTAATTAAAGGAAGATCAAATTTTAGAGGAAATTTTTGGAATTTCCAAAATACATAAAAATGGAACACTTTATAGAAATCAAAATTTTTAGGGTAAAGTAATAGACTAGCTAAATTAACTTAACAGTAGACTCCTCATCCAGTATCATCCTATGATTCAGTTTGGAATAAGAGAAATTGGAGAAATTAGACAAATACCATGAAAATAAAGAATATTTGGTTTCCTAGAAACAATATCAATGATAGTGAAAGAAAATAAGAAAATAAAGAAGAGGAATGATAGTCTTACTAAGGGAGATCCAACATAATGAATGGAGGTCAAATCAGAGCTTGAATGAGGGCGGTGTGACAAATCCTAGGAGGAAAGTAATGGGAGAGCTTTTAATGAGGGGGATGTTGTATGTGAAAGGGAAGAAAATAAAGGGTGGATTTAGGTTAAATAAGGGGGGGATAATTTCATACTTTTTAAAGGGGAACAAGTATTGGATACATGGTTTTCCAAACCGTGTGCCAACCATGAACACCTAATATCTAGGAAACCCCCTCACACAGTTTAGGTGAATGGTTAAACAAACTATTCAAAAACCATGAAGATAACATATAAAATTTACTATATATTTTTTCATGTTTGTTTGGCCTCTGGTTATAGGTATACCCAGTTGAGGTGCACAGTTAACACGAATCATGAACCTCCACCTTTCTTTCCAAAAATTGGAACTTTGGACCTCGAACCAATTCTGAACACTCATGAAACATTCATTAAATCTTTATACACCTCAAATTATATAAAAAATTAGGTTGATATTGAAATTTAAAGGAACTACACCTCATTGAAAAACTAAGATCTTATAATAACACCCTAACTAGGGCTACAGATTTACCAAGAAGAACCTTTATTTGAGAATCAATAATCCAAACCAGCTGATCAGTCACAGATAAATCGGGTTCTACATCTAGATACAGCCAGATCAAAACATGGGATTGATACAATATATACCTTATGAGCTATAAAACATGGAACACATTATGTATATATTTCATATTTGGTGAAAAATCCAAATGGTAAGCCACCATACCAATCTATTCGACAACCTCAAATGGTCCCCCATATCTTGGTGATACCATTCCTTATTTTTCAAGCTTCTATTGAATCAACCATGGTGAAACTCTCTGAAACACTAGGTAACCAACTCCAAACTCCAAAGGGAATAAATGGTGATAAATATAGGAATTCTAATAGATCTGATCCATTACATTTCTTTAATGAATCAACAAAATCTTTTCCTTTGTTTCCCACACCAAACTAAGTCCCACTTGGAAAGCTTCACCAACCTTCAACCAACAAAGAGGAGATTTTCATAGTCGGACATATGGAGCCTAAAAAGGCACCATCTTGATGGAATATTGGTAGATATTACTATAAGAAAACTTGACCAGTCCTAGATGGATATCCAAAGATCCTCCAAATTCAAGAACAAAATCACATAGCATATCCTAAAGAATCTGAATCACCCATTCCATATGACCATCTGTTTATGGATGTTACACGATATGAAACTTTACCTGGGACCCCATTGAATCTTGGAGGCCTCTATAAAAATGATAATTAAACCAAGGATCCCAATTATAAATGATACCCAAAAAAAATTCATGAAATTATAAGATATTACAGACATACAAATTTCCAAAGTCTTCAACATTGGTGGTATGAAAAATCAGAATAAAGTGATATGATTTGGTCAATTGGTCAATTACCACCCATATTGAATTATTACATCATGTTATAACTCAAAAAATGAATAAAAATTCCATATATATCTCATACCACTCATAAGTCATTACTGAAAGGGGATGAAGAAAAACTAAAGGCTTCTAATGCTAAGACATGTCCTATTGATAGGTATAATAATGGGAAATAAAATCAGAAATATCCCATTTCATTCATAGACACCAGAAAATTTTCCTCATATCATAAAACATATTTGTGGTACCAGGATGTACTTCCCATTAGGAATAATGGAAATATACCATTATAGACTTCCTCAAAGGTATAATAGTGAAAAATTGCTTCAGAAGAATAGGATACCATCATAAGATAGAGAAAATTTTATAATGGTATCCCCACCATAAATAGAATCTCTAATGACCTAGAACTCATCATCAAGATGCCATTATTGAATAATCAAGTCAAGAAGTGAGGATTTCAACTGAACAATCACAAAATTAATATTGGTATCATCCACCAAAACTCACAAATATGTATTAGAAAAGAGGGAAATAAACTTCCAGTAATTAGAAGATTCTTTTATGGATTGGGTTAGAATTTTACTACTCAAATCATTGAAAATGACATTCCCCTTACCAGGACTGTAGTAAATTTACAAAAAAAAATCTTTTAGGTACTCAATCCACCATATCTACCAAAGGTTCAAATATTTTTGAGAGATTATATAAATAAATATTTTATGATCAGAGTATGTGGTAAACCTTTCACTGAGAGGGTAAATCTATCAAATCTTCAGAGTATGCATTATGGTTATGAGTTCTATATCATGTGTGGGGTAATTATTTTCATGTGTACAAAGCTAATGAGAACAATATTCCACTAAATGATCATCATACATAATAATTCAACCTACACCTATACTCAATGAATCAAAAAATAAAACATAAACCTTACTAGATTATGGAATTTTCAAATAGGGTCTGAAGTTAGATGATGCTTCAACTCGTCAATGGAAGACTAATATTTCAAATCCCAAAATTTTTCCCCTTCTGAGTTAGTGCAGTCATTAGAGAATACAACTTAGAGAAATCATTAAAAAATTGTGATAATATCCATCCATGTCCAAGAAACTTTGAATATAAAAGGCATTATATGGTTCACCCCTATTCATAATAGCTTTCACCTTAATAGGATCAACTAAAAAACCATGTTTAGAAACTATTTTTCCCAAGAATTTTACTTCCCACATCTATAATTCTCATTTAGAAATCTTGGAACAAAGTTCATAATTCACCAAGATATCCAATAATTCTCTTAGATAACGTACTTGGCCCCCTTGGTCTTAGTGTAAATCAATATTTATTTTACAAATACCACCACAAAAGAATCAAGGTACTCATGTAAAGTCCTTTTTCATTAATTCCATGAAAACTACCAGAGCATTGGTTAAACCAAAATGCATAACAAGGTATTCATAATTTCTATAAATGCTCCTAAAAGTAGTCTTGGGAATGTTATACTCCTTAATCATAAGTTGGTGATAACCAGAATAAAGATCAATCTTTGATAACCACTTTTATCCTTTTCTCTAGTCAAAAAAATCATCAATATAAGGAAACAATACTTATTATTTAATATAAAATGATTGAGCTTCCAAAAGTCAACATAAAGAAAAAGAGTCCCATAAAATTTCTTAATAAAAAGAATGGGTGATACCTAAGGTGACACACTAGGTTAGATAAAGCCTTTAGAAAATAGATCATCAAAACCTTTCAAATAATTTAGTTTTACTAGTGCCATATGATAAGAGGGAATATAAATAGGATGGGTACCTGGTACCAAGTAAATGGAAAAGTATTTATCCCTCAACCATGAAAAATTATAAAATCCATATGAAAAAAAGATATGAAACTCACTGAACACTGGAGGAATTTTACCATCCAATGTTTATTTCTCCAGTTTAAAGGAAAACATGGATATCATGTTACACGACTCTATAAGAGGAGGTACAGCTCGACTCAAACTTGGGTACCATTCTCCTTGAAATATATAAATCACTTCATAAAAGATAGTAAAGTAAACCCATCAAAGATAATAGTTGAAATAAACTTTTTTAGTTATCGACAAATATAACTCAAGAGTGACATATAGAGGTTTCAAATCAATAACTAAAAATCCTATGCAATCTTGAATTTTAACAAAGATAAAGTAAAAGTAGGGAATTAGAGACCCATATCTCTCTTAATCCTGATAGGTTTACCAATATATATAACATAATACATAAGTTACATAATAATATTTAAAAATTCCACAATATGGATAGATATGAAGTAATGGGAGGCACAAATATTAAATAAATCAGTCACTAAAGATGAAAAAATAGTAATGGTACCTTTTACTATCACATGACTTACATTATATTCCATTGGAAAATCATCCACTATATAATGAAGATTTATTCTTGATTCCTATAGTCATAACCCATTTGTTCTTAAATAATCTTACTGTGGCTTAGAGCCTCTCGATACAGACAAGTCTGTACCATTACATGGAGTAGTAAAAACATGAAAAAACCTCTATATATATCATGAGTATCCATAGGAGTTACAATTATTCAGTTCCTCCAAGAAAGAAATCTTTAATTGATTTTTTTTACATATTTAAGGAAATATGGTGATAATTTTTTTTAAAATGAAAAGTTTTTATGATATATTTCTATTTAGATAAATTTAATTTTTCGACAGCTTACGATACATAGAACCCTGAGTTTAAATGAACTGTAATAGAGTTCATTTTTATAATATAGCCCTTAAATTAATGTTATGAATAAGAATAACCAAAATTTTAAAATATCTATACTATTTTTAGGTAAATAAAAGTATATTTATAAATAAGTACTCAAATTTTAATGTTATATGTTTTAAAAATACATTTTCCTCAAAAATTGTTTTTATTGGTTTTTGTGAGAAAAAATATAACTAATGTTTTCCACTATTATAAAATTTATTTGAAAAAATGAACTTAATTTTTGAAATTAATATGTCAAAAAAAATCTTATATTTAATATTTAATAAATTTTTGTAAAGATTAATATTTCTAAGAATAGTGAAAAATATTGATTTTTATTGAAAACTGTCTTTTCATTTAAATAATTAAAGAAGTTACATTTTTTTAAAATTAAAATTAGTTCATTTATCTTTATAGTAATCCAATTTTATTATTTCTAATTAATTTTATGTGTATTTTGGTATAAAAACTTTGCGTACTTAAGAAAACATTTTTTTTAAATGAAAACTATTTTTCATCACGTTTATTGAGTTTATTTTAAAATTAATTACCTCCACTTTTTGAGATTGAATTTTAAAAAATTGATTCCATATTTTGAATCATAATGTATAATTTTGGTAATGATTCCACTTTCAATTTTTTTCATAATTAATAATAAAAATATTAAAAACTTTCCACCATGATTAATGTTAAAATGGGTTTACCATAGGGTAAACTAAAAGATAAGTACGCAATTGCTAATTAATTTTGTCTAAATATTATTTTAAATAAATATTTGGACCTTATAATATCCATAATCAAAATATCTGGAAATTTGGAAGCATTTTTTCTTGATAGTGACTTTATTATATATTATTCTTTTAATAAATTCAAAATGTACCCTCCCCCACTTCTAAAAGGACACCCATAATTTATCTTATTTACAGAAAATTTAGCCTTTTATATTGAAAAAAACTTGACCAAATATATTATGAAATTCCCTAGACAAAAATTGGAGGTTATGATATTCTTGAAATACCATTCTAGGGGCCCTTAATAAAGGATCTAAAGGAGGCCTACTGAAGGAGAGGTAATCATCTCACCTAACCTATTTTAGTTTATTTCTTATTAAAACTGCTCTAAATATATGGTATTAATCATAAATTAATAAATTAAGTATCATAATTATACAAAAATTTTATTATGATTATTTAATCATCAATATACATTCTTTATCCCATCAAATGGGAAGTGAATGTATCGCTCGCACGTACTTGTGTACTACTGCCTCCACATAATGATGTAATTTATTTTCCATAACCATCTTTCATGGATGGTTATTATGATAATTTTGAAGTTTATATATTATATTTATGATATAATTATTATTATTTAATTATAATATAATATCTACCTTCATACCTTCATATCTATTGGTAAATGATAACATCGCTCGAGCGTACGTGTGGACTACCACCTCCAAGAATCGATGCGATTCATTTTTCATTTCTGATTTACATAGATGGTAATAAGGATATATTTAATTAATATATTTGATATATATGATATCATAATTATTCTAGAATCATTTATTATTATTTACCTTTCTGTTTTTTCCATCCGTTGAAAAGTGAAAATAGCGTTCATGCGTACATACAACTTATCATCTCCATAAACGATGTAATTCATTTTTCCATCTCTATATTTTATGGATGAATATAAATAAATATATAATAAATATATATTATATTTATATAATTATTATAATTCTGTATATGATGTAACTATGATCAATTCACAAGGACTAGATCTACCAAACAAAAATTCTATTGAAAAACAAAAAGTTAACACCTAGAAACAATGATTTTAATAATAAATTAACAATAAATGGGCGTTTAAATGTTATAAGTGGATAATTTATGATATTATAAGTATATATATTATTTCAGTATAGAATTATAATAAATATAAATTTATTATATAGGAGGTTAGATCCCTTTCCAAGAAATTCGAACTTGAGGTAAGAGATTTATGTTACAATCTCATTGTTTATCGAGATTGTTTATGATTAAGTTTTCGATGATGAAATTTAATAATATACCTATCAAAAAACTAATTATTTTTATTCTAAAATGATTATTTATCAATATTAAATGTTTTACTTTCATTTTACTCTCCTTAATAACTCAAGAGATCAAAAGAATGTTTTTACGAAAAATCAACTTTATTTCTATCTTCGGTAGATAATATTTTTTCTTCCATGTCCATGTTTTCTCATAATGTTTTAAAGAATGTTTTTAATATTATAAAATTATATTTTAAAATATTTTTTACCTATTTTTTACTTTTAATTAAATTGTTTAAAAAAATATTCTTTTTGTTTACTGAATGAGGTACTTTTTACTTTTTACCTAAAATGTGAAAGGAATCATTATTTTATTATATATGACATGAATGAAATTTACCACCATCACAACCACTGAATGATTTTAAGATTACTTTAAACATATTAAAGGTTATTTTCAAATAAAAATTTTCCATAATATTTTGAAAATTTCTAAATTTTAAATAAGTTATTTTATAGTGAAAGGGTATTTTCCTTAAGAAATGTTTTGAGGGATCCTTTGAAGACATTTTCATCCAAAAAGTAATATTTTGTTGTTACTTAAGATTTATTTGGGATATTATCCAATGAAACTATAATTATTATTTCTTTGGATGGTTTATGATTATGGTGAAAAGATTTTTATGAAACCAATTTCCTTTCCACTGGTCATGATATGATGAATGTTTTATGATCTTATGGCACAAATATGTATGATTTTAATTATGTGATGGGTGGGAGAAGAATCATATAACCTTAAAATGAATTTGGTAAATATGGATATATAATGAGAAAATAAAGAATAAAATGGGGAGTGAACCTAGTTTAGTAAGGGACTCTATCCACCGTGACAATATTGGGAGTAAACCATTACTAAGGATATAATGAAATTAGGAGTGAATCCAACCCACTATGATAGTATTGTAAGTGATAATTAACTAAGGAAATAATGTTCCATGCATATTTTTATTCCAAAAACATATGAATTATGCCAATATTATGCTCTCATGAATCATTTTATTTGATTTTTTTATGATTAAGGTCTTATGAACTTCCAAGATTTATACCATGACTCAAGATCATGGTCTATGATATACAAGGTATGGTTTTAAAATGTTATTATCATGTTATCACACCCTTATGATCATGTTATGTTTTTGTTTTCATTGATACCTCCCTTTTTTACTATTTCTTAGCATAAAGGATGACCCTTTCATATGTTTCATTCACCCAAGTTATGAAGAATAGTTTTAAGTATGACATTTCTAAGGAGTTGTATAGTTATGAAAAACTTAGTGAACAAGTTGTTTATGTATAAATGTTTATAAATATACTAGATCTATACAATTCTAGAATTTCTTTTAATGTTATGTATTGAATATTCATATAATAATATGTGATATTTTTGAATTAAAGGTATGCTTCACTATAGTTGTTATTGGAGAAAGGTTTAGTTACCTTTGGAGAATAGGATGAGAAAAATTTAGTAAGAACCCTTTGGATAATTGGATGTATAGAAGAAATTACTATGTTATGGTAAAGAAATAAGTATGGTTTCCTAAAAAAACATCCTTGTTTGAATACTATATATGAACATGGTTTTGGAATAGATGCATCTATAGGTAATAACCCTAAAAAGAGTTGGTCATGTATATCTCAGCCATCATTCTGGAGCATGGTGAGTGTTCCCTTATAGTGTACCTAGTTTAACACACCCAAGGGATATGTTTGGATAACATATGTTTTCTTTATGAACCATTATAAATTATTTGAATAGATTATAACCACGAATGATCTAGATTAAACCTAAGGTTTAGTAGATTAAAAAGAAGGTGTCATGATTTAGTCATCCTATGAATTATTTTTCATGATTGATGAATTTGATTAAATATTTCTAATTTCCATAATAAATTTTTTGGGTTTATAAAGGGATTAAAGATAGATTTATAAAGTTAAAGTGGTTATAGGTATGATCAAATATTAATGTGTCTTATTTGATCTTATTTATATGAATTTATGTATATAAATAAAAGTATCAGGGAATGTTAATTAATATCCTCAATGGTTATATACCGATTTTTTTTAAAACCCCTAATGATATGATGATCGAATCCCAAGTATATGTTTCATCTTAGATTGAAGTTTTTGGGAATGTGCTTCCTTATTATCTCATTATTCTCACTATAGTAAAATTTGATGTTATATTAGGCATGGATTGGATTTATTTATGTAAATACCACATAAAATATTGAGGAATGAAAGTCACATTTGATATTTCGAACCAAAATACGATTATCTATTAGTGTGATGATAAATGAAAAATTCTGATGGAAATCATATCCATTACATGGTTCATGATTTCTATTAAAAAGGGGTGTTTATCTCAGATAGTTGGGTATAAACTCAACATTGAAGATATTCCTATTGTACATGAGTTTATTGTTTCCTTTCTATAAGAGTACCCTAGTTTTCCACCAAATCATGAAGTTGAGTTTTCAATATAAATCATACATAGTGCTACACCTATTTTAGAGACTCTATATATAATGGACCTGATTTAGTTATAGGAATTAAAGGAGAAACTTCAGGAGAATATTGAAAAGGGATTCATTTGGCTAAGTGAATCACCTTAGGGTACACCTATCCCTTTTTTAAAAATAAATATTGATAAATTATACTCTGAATTGATTATCAATAACCTAAAAATATCACTATCAATAATACACATCCTATACCCTATATTGTGAATTTTTTGATCAAGTTTGCAGAGCTCAATACTTTTCCAATATTGAACATCATTCTGGATATCATTAACTCTAGGTCAGTATAGCGACCCAGGTTTTTCAAACATAGATATTAAATCATTTTTTGATGATTATTCATTATATCACACAAACACATGATTTAGGGCCATAATAGTTTAGTGCCTCTAGAAACATGGAAACAAAAATACTAGTCCATAAGTGAGGTACATCATCTTTAACTATTTTTTTCATAACTATAACTCTTCATTAGAAAATCATATATAATACATATCATCATAACTTAGGAAAAGGAAATATAAGAAAGGGTGAGCTCATATGATCAGTAAGGGTAAAAAAAAGGGAGATAAATAAGTATAACATTAACATAAGGGTATGAGTGTAGGAACCAGGGACACCCTGAGAGGGGATGGGTGAATCAGGGTGTCAACTTTTTCTTTTAAAACTTGTAGATCTTGTTCCCATGTTTGTAGAAACTAGTTAAACCTGTTTGATGGATATGATCAGCAATGAAACATTCACATGCAAAGAGATGACACATCAATTTTTACTTGGTTCAACACTAAAGGCTACATCCAAGGAGCATACGCCGACATGTCTCTGGTCGTACCAAATTCCACTAATCTTCACTATTTGTGGATTACAATGGTTTGGGAACAATCACTCTATCTTAGGCTCACTACCTTTACAAAGGTTCAGGGATATCTCACTACTTCCCTCGGGTCACTCCCGTTGACTCCCCCTATCTCACTTCCCTTGGTGAAGTCACACTCAGTTTATAGACGTGAAGGTCTCTTTAATAGATTTTCATTGAAGTCTTTGTCTCCTGTTCAGTATAAGACAATGCATGCATCAGAGTACTTAGTTGATGCTCTTTTGTATTCAATATTCTTCTTTAGTGCAATAACTGAATGCACTAAATCTTCTTCTTCTCTTCCTTTGATTCCTAATACTAACACCTGAGTGTATTGATATATTCCCCTCTTTCTGTGCAGATCTGAGTTTAGTTGCATGAACCGTTCTTCTTCTCTTCGCAAAGAACAACGAGGATGTTAAACACCAGTCATGTGTGTGAGGTACCACTTCTCTTCATAAGACCAGATTGTTCACTGTTCTTCCATCTTCACAAACGAATACATTATCTGTTGCACTGAAGCTATCGAGAAATCTTTCAGCTTTCGTGCAGCTCAAAAAAGATGGGCGTACTCCAACAGCACCTGGCGCTCTTCTCCAAGCTAGGCGCACAAGTTCCAATACGGCGCGCAAGTCTTTGGTGCGCAAGTAAAAACAGGCACACAAGTGTCACCAAAGCACCTGCACGACACTTCGTTCCCCAACTACAAACTTGTGCGCCCCACTTCCTTTCTCTCCCAAAATGCCTTGGGCACGTAGCCAACAACTGGCGTGCAGCCTATACTTGCATGACCCAACTACCACTTGAACGGATCAACCACCTACGCGATGAGAGCTCAAAAAATCTCTAAGTATTGAACTCTGTTCTAAATGAGGAGGGAGGGGGGGATCCTCTATTTATAGGCAAACTGGACCCCCTACGTGGTGGTGCGCCAGTATTCTCTCAGCGCGCAAGTTCTGACGCGCAGCTCATCCGCCCTAGCCTCTGTCGCGCTACTCACTTGCACGACCACACCAACACTTGCACGACCTTCTTTAATTTTACATATTTTGAAGTTCTGATCTTGAAAAACAATATGTGTGCAAGTTTCCAATCCTCATAGGCACCGGCGCGCAAGTCTCTTCATGGCGTGCAGGTCACTTGTGCGACCAACCCAATACTTGTGCGACCCTCTTTATTTTTCCATTTTTTAATGTTCTGATCTTGAAAAGCACTAGGAACACAATTTATCTCTAATTCAAGTACACGACATGAAAGTCTCTCTTCCAAAACTACTTTTCCCTATTTTTCTATTTTCAGGCCCAGAAATTTGGCAAACACTAGAAAACAACACCACTTTGTATCTACTCTTTTTGTAATGCCTCCAGATCATCCTTTCCTTTTTCGACGTTCTTGAATAAAAAATGGATCGTTAACCATACCCCTTGAACTCGACATTCCACCATGGAATCTCCTTTGTCAACAAATTTGTATGTCATTTGTTTTCTTTGTCAACAAGAACGATCACTTCAAAAACAATTCTTTTCGGTGATTTGTATCTTTCAACAACTCTTCTTCTTTCAACACAAACTCCATTATCATGATATATATCCTTTGATAGATCAGCTTTAGCATCATCATATTTTGATACAATGTGAAGTGCATGGCCATCTCATAATTCCAGTCCCTCACACATTGTCTTCTTCTTCAAGTGTCATTCTCTACTTCATGCAAAACATATGATTCAATTCTTCAAGAAGTATCTTGCATTGTTCTCATGCAATCATGAGGAATTGCATGGTCTTAATCAGGACCCCATTCTTCTTTAATCAAACTCAGATGGATTATACCTCACATTCTTCATTTTTGTAAACAATGTGTCAGCTTTGACACATGTTCTTTAAACTTACGATCAGTATGACAATCATCTGAATTTTCATTCCTCCATTTCATTGGAGTACTTCTTGATCTCCTTCAAATTATTCATTGAAAACTATTGACAGCAAATACAACCATATACACAAAGTGGTCCCAACAATGAGAACATGAGATAACATTCGAAAACCATATCCTATATATCAAAGATCATAATCTTGAGTCATAGAATAAATATTGGCAGTTCATAAGACATGGATCATAAGGGAATAAAATAACAAGATCAATGAGACCATAACATTGACATAAGACATGGAATTTTTGGTATACACATAAGAATATAAAATCATTTACATATTGGTTAGGCTCACTTAAATCAATATCATATTGGAATGGGTTAACTCCCCAAACCATAATAGTAGTCAAGGTTCTCTCTGAAGAACATCATAGTGGACAAAGTCCCTTACTGAATCGAGTTCACTCATAATTATTGTCCTGTCTTACTAAACCAAGATCACTCCCCATTCTAGTATCATTTTATTGAACTAGGTTCACTCTCTATTCCAGTCCTGTCTATCTCATGATATATTAATATTTAAACAATGAATTGGAGGGAGATATAGGTCTCACCCACCACATATTGAAAAATATATTTTTGAGTTCCATAAGATTATAAACATTAATTATATAATAACCAATGAAATGAAATGGGTATTATAAAAATTTCACAATATCATAACCTGTGGAAAAGTGACATGTTTAACCTGGGAAAATAATAGGGTTTCATAATAATTTCTTCATGGTATAACTCATGGAAGAGAAAAGGGTTTCATAAAAATCATTCCATAAAAACATAAACCATTTAGAGAAATAATATTAATGGTATCCTTATATCATTTACCTAGTAAGTCATAATTAACACCAACAGATGTCATCTTAGTTGGAAAATAATTTTGAAAGATCATTTAAAACATTTATTGAGGAAAATATCTTTTTTGATTTAAAAAAAATTAAACATAAAACATTTTGAAAATATTTTTCTTTGAAAATAAACTTGAAAAATTATAAAGGAAGTTTTGAAGTAATTTTTGGTCATGAAGTCAGAAAATCCCATCCATGTCATAAACATTAAAATGAATATTCCATTCACATTTTAGGTAAAATCCAAACATGCATTGTTTGGAAAATGACATGAATATTGCTTAATTTTTTTTTGTAAAAATTAAAATATGGGTAAAAGTGTCTTTGAAAAAACACAAGATAATAATAAATTTTTTTTTGATTTTTTTAGAAAACATAGTTTTTGAACAAAAGAGATTTCCAACTGAAGAAAGAAATAAATTTTGATGTCACTGAAAAACATTTTCTTAATAATTTTAAGTACCAAAGAGTTAGAAAATAGAACCATTAATTGAACATGTCATGAATAACCAGAGTATAATAAAATTCTTAAGAATTATTGAGAGTTAAATCATGGTATTTCAACATTGGAGACTTAATACAAACAATCCTGATAAATGGTGAGATTGTAACATAAAATCTTTTCCACTTTGATAACATTAAATCATAAGACACATGAAGTAATAATATAAAATGATAATTTAATTATCATTAGTATTAATATATTCATGATATTACACATAAATGGGGCTTCATATACACCTCATGAAAGAATATAGGTTTATAACATAATATGCATCTCAAAGAAGGAAAATTAAGACAAAAATTCCTTACCGATTTGTTAACTTTTGAACCTTAAACCCCTTAAAAGAGAGATCCTAAAATAGATATGTAAATACAGATAATTTTAAGTATAATTATCATAAAATATATTTATGGTAAATATAATAACCACATAAAAGATATAGGGGGAGAATGTGGTATGTGTCTCCCAAAAGTAAAAAGTGAGATGAAAATTCGTTAGTTTAAGTCTTGACAACCGTCACACTCATAAATAAATTCTATTAATAAATATAAGCTTATTGTACATAAAATATAGAGTCATATTAATATATATAATTCCATATATTATTTTCTTACGACATTTTATTAACTTTTTATTAATAATTCCATGTTAAAGTTATGCTTCATGTAACAATGGATTTATTTTTCATATATGTTTTGAATTGTTATTTTTTGGTCATATTACTTAGATAATGGTATCATCACCTCAAAAATGTAAAAAATTATATAAATATCATATATATTAAGTATATATGTATTTATAGTAATCCATACAATTTAGTGATAGGAATGAAATACACCGTTCATGGAGACGATAGCTCGTACGTACACATGAATGTTGTTTCCATTTTCTTATCAGATTGAAAAAAGTAAAGTACATGATATATATATTATAATTGAGGAATAATTTTTATTTAATATATTTTACAAGTGTTTATTTAAATCATCCTCAATACATTCCATGTAAATCATGAACGAATCACATCACTTTGCGAGGTGGTTGTCCGTTGTACACATGAGCGACATTATCATATTTCACAAAATAAAGAGTATGATGGTATGTGTGATATAATAATTAGAGAATCATAATAACATCATAAATATCATATAGAAACAATTAATACGTCATTATGACCAGAATTTATATGTTTTAATGGAAAAATGAATGGCATCGGTTCATGAGGTGGTAGTCCGCCGTACACATAGACAATGATTTCGTAACCCATTTGGTGGATGTGTAGAGGGATAATTATTATTAAATAAATTTAATAACATATTAGTATATTTTAGATACCAAGGTTATTATATAATTATGTTATAATAATAATTTAATTCGGTGGAGGAAGAAATGAAACAAAAATTCTTGTTGATGAACACTACATCTTCTTGAGGCATCCTCCTTAGGTATGCACCAAAAGCATTACTAGGTTGGATTTATGTCCAAACTAAGGAATATAGGATGAGAGGAGAAAATATGTAAAGTGATTTTATCAGTTATTGTCTGATCCAAAATGGTTTGAATATGTGAAAAAGAGAAGATAGGGGGTGGCCTTTTATAAGTGGGGGAGAGGACACACATGGTATTTTTGAAAATATTTGAGCACTCCCACATTTTTCATATGTAAAAAGGGTCCAAAATGGACCAGTATGGATACTTAGAGGTGTAATGGTAGAAATAATTCTATAAAAATGTTTTTACACAAGTTTATAGGTTATTTTTACCCTTATTGTTTTAGTTTAGCCCCCTGACAAACCCTTTTTACCTTAACCGCTGTTATTAGTTTTTACCGCGTTCACTATTAATTTTGGTCAAAAATTAAGTTGGTATTATTAGAATTTAGAAATTATGATGATTAAAAATATGGAATATATTTTTACAAATTAAATTCATATATTTGTCAAAAATTAATTTAAAATTAATCTTGTAGAAGTGATGAGAAATTAGTGTTTTAAAGTGAAAATGATCAAAAGTTTACAAAGTTTCTATATCCAATTTCAATATGAAATTGATTAAAATGACCTATATTATATTAATGTATGTATTATTTAAAGAATTTAAATTTAAAAAATTTTAAAATATAATTTTACTTTATAAGTAAATTAAATAAAAATGATGTTTTTGATTAAAATTCAGTATTTTTCACTATTCATAAAAAATGAAAGATTTTAGAAAAATTCCAAACATTTACTCTAAAATAATTTTTATATTACAATTTAAAAAAAGAATTTTATTTTTTAAAAATAAATTTTATAAAATTGGATTTTTGTTAAACAAGTGCACCAAAGGAGACATAACTGCTTTTTAGAAAAATCAATTCTAAGCATAAAATTGGATTCATTATTATCTATTTTATAGAAAACCAATAAAATGAATATAAAAAATTGATTAAATATATAATATTTACATTTCATAAAAATCATTCATGAAAATTTATTCTTTTAATTTAGAGAGTTAAAATTCATTTATGTGCATAAAACTAGTTTTCAGAAAATGATTCCTTTATATTTAAAAGTTTTTTATTTTCATTTCTAATTAATTGGTCACCCATGAATTAATTATATATAAATTTTTACACCATATATTTTCATAATTTAGTTAATCCTATTCATACCCACCATTCTAACGATTGGGTGATAACTATAAAATTAAATAATTATATTTTAATTGTATGTCACATTTCTTTTAAAATCGGTGTTACATGTAATGAAAGCTGAAATCAGTTATTTCATGTAAAAAAATCTAGATTCAATGTTGTGTGTAATTAAAGACATAAAAATATTACATTAATTAAAAAAATCATTTAGAAAATCTTAGGGTGTTACATTTTACCCATTTTAAAATGAATTTCTCCCTCAAAATTCATGTCAGTCATCAAAGGTTCAACATTTGTAAATTACTTCATAGAAACCCAAATCATACATATGAATAATAAAACTCCCCTTAAAAAGGTAAAGTTGAAAACATAATCATTATCTAATGTAACTCATAACTACATTTCCATATAGGAGAACATACGTGGGAAGTAGTGATTTTGGACCTGGAAGAAAAGATTAAATAATTATAGAGAGTGATAGAGATCATTGATCACATGAAAGTGGGTGAACAGAGAAGGTTAACGACCAAAAAAATATAAATATGTGATGATTTAAGGGACCATTTGATTAATCGGTTATGGAGGTACTAGGATAAAATATTTTTTTCAAGATACTTTTATTAATTTTAGTGAATTCCTTTTCCACCTATACTGAGAACATATTAAAACATGCTTACTTGATAAATTTCAATTTCATAGGCAAAATTTCATCATTTTCTCATACCTTGATAAATTTACAATTCATCTCTTACTCAATGAGATGATTTTTTTTCATGTCTGGAGCACTAAATAATATCCACAAAATAATGATTAGTCATTCCTTCTATCTCTAGTTATTATAAAAAAAAAGGTTAACACAAGTTATGTATAAATTTTCATATGGTGAAGTAATATATCAATATTTATAACCTCATCCAAAGTTAAACTTAAACCATTTCATAAATAGTTAACATTAAGAACATTTAAAAATATTAAAATCCATAAATTTATAAATAAGGTCACTAAACTTCTCAAAACCATCTTAAAATTAATCCTCCATATATCATAAAGTAGCTATTGATTGTCACATACCAAATATGTGAATACCTTCATCATGTATTCTCTTAGAACATGGTAATAACCTAAATTACCATAGAACCTTAATGAAAACATGCATGCTTACACATTCCTTGAATAAAACCAAAGATTAGTGAATGTATTCCACAGATCCAATAATGTTGTAAACTCCGTCAATGATAACATAAAACACGTTTTAAACAAATACTTTATTAGTTATGAGGTCATCAATACTATATGATTTACTTTATTCATATATATCATATATTTATCCAAAATACACACCATTTTATAAACCTCAGTAACATGTTAATGGTTATCTTCCTTCAATAAAAATATCACCTTACCATTGAATTACTATTCTTGTACATAAACATCAGTCAACATATTCATTCAAATCCTTAACAAAAAACTTATACTAAACAACAATTATATATTTCAAGATTCATGTAACAAAATCTCTAAATTTAAATACGTAAAAACTTTATTCACCCCACATACTTATGAAACCAATAACTATTCTCCTTCATCTTATTACTTAATACCTATTTACTTTTATATGACATTTTTACTCTCTTCATCATCAGAAATATAAACATAAATCAAACAAAATTTCTAATTTTATTCACAATATTTTCCTTTAGGGCATTGATTTTCATAATTCCCTTGATTTACACTTTTAAATAATTCAATAGTTGATTATATATTAGGAATAAAATTATTCTCATCCACTGCATTAACCAAAAATTTCATTTCCCCTTTGCAATTACTTGCTACATTTACTTCTTTTCCACAGTCCAAACATCTTCCTGTTCCTCGAAGACAATCACTTGGGTGTTTCTTACCACATTCTTGACACATAGGAAATTTATTCTTCTTTCCTATATGATATCCACTACCCAAACTATTATTTAAATATTTCATTCTCTTCTTTGGTGAATCTAATAGTTGGTTAAGGAAAACATTGTTAATCATGTTCTATTAAAATTGATTTGGCATAATCATAATTTACTTCACGCCAATAATCATCCCATTTGTCTTATCATTAAAAAATTTACGATCACATTCAATGTTAAACTTATTCCTTCTCGTCCCCACCATCGACTAAAACAAAAAATAATAGTGTTAGAAACACTATTCATAGTGGGAAACCAAATAATCATGAAAATAACTTATAGGATGTCTAAATCATGACACATTCTATGACACCATAGGTTTATCATATGTTATTCATAGTCCTCATATTTTTAAATCCTTAATGATGGTTCATAAATAGTTTCTGAATTTTTAAATAATATCCTTCGGGAGCATCATACAAGGTGTGAAGCAAGACCCATATTCATACACCAATTTCCAATTGATTCTAGCTCAATATAATGTTTTTAGGGTTGTCACCCATAGGTACATCTATGATAGTTCCACATCCACTTTCATTATCTAGAAAATGATGTATTACTAGGAAACCACTCACTCTATTAATTTGAAAAATTATAATACATTTTCCTATACTTTTACTAATGATTAGAATTATCCTTAGACATGTCCTTAGGGATCTCATTATGGTTTTCTCATCCAAGTTTCCAAATGTTAACTAAAACTATCCTATAATACCTACTAAAATGACCCAAGATTATCATACATCTATATTACATCATTTTTAATGAATATTCATTACATTACACAAACACATGCATGAGGACCATAATAGTTTATTGACTTTGGAAAAATGGAAACATAAACACTAGTATATGAGTGAGCTACAACATATCCCACTACATACTTCATAACTATCACACTTCTTAGAAATATCATATATAATACTATCTTATACCATATGGAAAGGAAACATAAGAAAGGGTGAGCTCATATTATCAGTAAGGTTAAGAAAGGGAGATACATAAGCATAACCTGATCATAAGGGTATGGGAACATGACCATAATATTTGAAAACTGTACACTGCATATCAAAGATCACCATCTTGGGTCATGGAATAATGATTGGAATCTCATAAGACATGAATTGTATGTAAATCAAAGGAAATGATGCATGAGATCATAACATTGGCATAAGACATAGAATTTGTGGAATATAGATAAGCATAGAAAATATTTTCCATATTAGTTAAGGATCACTTCCAAGGCTATCATATTGGAATGGGTTCACTCCCCAAACCATCATAGTATTCAAGGTTATATCTCAAGACCATCATAGTGGAAACGTCCCTTACTAAACCAAGTTCACTCCTTATTCCCATCCTATATTACTAAACTGGGTTCAATCCCATTTCAAATCATATCTTACTAAATTGGGTTTACTCTTCATTCTAGTCTGGAATATCTCATGAGATATAAATCATTATCCAATGCATTTAAGGGAGATATGTTACCACCCACCACATAATTAAAATGATATTTATATGTGACATAAGATCTTAAAAATTTATCATATAATAAAATATGAAAAAATGGGTATTATAAATATTTCATCATATCATAACCTATATAAAATATATAGGTTTAATAATCATATCATCATATAATAACCCATGAAAAGATACTGGCTTGTTAAGCATTTCTGCATTGTGTAACCAGTGGAAGAGAAATGAGTTTCATAAAAATCATTCCATAAAAACATAAAACATTTAGATAAATAATATGAATTTTATCCTTCAATAATATCCCCATTAAGGCATAGGTAACACCAATTAATGTAATCTTAGATGGAAAATAATTTTGAAAGATCATTTAAAATTATTCTTGTAACACCCCAAGATTTTCCGAAAAATATTCTTTTTAATTCCATTAATGTCTTGTGTTGTACGCTACACCAAAAAGAGATTGCACAACATGCATCCCTGACTTGGCTTGCTTTACACGCAACCGCGACCTTCCTCTATAGCTTGCATCGTACGCAATACCGAGTTTCACTAAACAACGATATGCTATTAAAATATTATTAAAACTAGCCGTTATGAATAGTAATAACCACTTTTTGAAATTTTGTAAATTTTATTTTTTAAAATGGACATTATTTTTGGATTCTGAATATCGAAATTAGCTTAGGGTGGAATTTTGGTACTTTTCGGATAACTTTCATATTCTGATGAATAGTGAAAATTATTAAATTTTAATTAAAAACAACTTTTTTTAATCGAAATAATTAATAGTGATAAATTATTAATTTGAGTGGTTTTAAAGTATATTTACAATATATTTTTACAATTTAATACAATGTTGTTCATTGGATGTAATTTCACATTTAAACCAGGCATAAACAAGTGTCAATCTTTTGATAGTTATTATCTCTTAAAAACACGCTATTTGTCTTGACGACGAGATTTAATTTTTAAATTAGTTAATGTAACTGATATGTTTTGAATTTGGTAAAATAAACATCATTTTTGAATTCATAATATCAAATATATCTTAGGCCTAATTTTTGTTATTTTTCTGGAAACTTTCATTTTTTGATGAATAGTGAAACCACTAAGTGGTAGTTAAAAAAACTGAATTTTTCATAAAACTTAATTTTACCGCTTTTGTGAGTGGAATTTAGAAAATCTGAGAGACACGGTTGATGTCAGTAAGTAAAATGTGGTTCAATGAGATGAAAATAATTTTTGGTGAATAGTAACTTTTTACTTTTTTTTACCACGGTTAAAAGTAAATAGGGTAGTTAAGGGTAAAAATGATATTATAATTACCCTAAACCATGTCATAATTCTATTGGATAAGTGTAATTCGACCAAAAACAACCTTAGGAATAAAATATAACCATTTAGGCCCACTTGGATTAGATTAGGACATTTATTATTAATTTATTTAAAGAAGGGTTAAAATAGTTAAAATCAAAGTTTAATAATTAAATCATTTTTAATATAGGGTTATACATTAGCTAAATTCGACTATAAATATCCATTAGAAAGATACAAATATTTACTACATAATCGTATTTTATTTATAATTTTTAGACATTAAATAAGTTAATTTATGTATGACACAATGATGATGTAGTAATTATCTTATTAATGAAATATTGAAATAATTGATGTTATAAATACCAAAATAAATGTAATTTGAGACTTTTATGAATTAAAATAATTTTATATGTTAATATGACATGTTAGTATTTATTTAATTAAATTTTTTTGAACTAATCATTCTGTTATAATTTTCACAAAAATCAATTACCAAATAGTTTCAAAATTGACATAAAATAGTTTTAAAAAAAATACTATATTATTAATTGTTATTTTATTTATAAAAATCTAAGGTTCGGAAAAATGACATAGATAAGGTTATATATATTAATAATAAACAACTTGGGGTTCTTTTGGCTTGATATAGTAAGTTTATTAACCTTATAGTGTAAGAAAACAAGAAGACACGGTAAAAGTTAAATTATCTAACTTAAAGTTAAATCTAAATGATAAGGTTAAAATTGATACCTAAACTTGTCTAAATTATATTGGATTATAGTATTTAGACCTATAACCACTGTATCTTCTAAATAAATCAATTTGGAGCTATTAAAAACTGAATATGACTTTATAATAAAATAATATTTTTTGTTATTCCAAAGGTGCCCCCCTCCTCCCTTATAAAAGGGCACCTCCTCCCTCTCTTCCTCACACCACTCTGAGCCTTAAATCTTGGCCAAAACCTGACAAATTATCTTCTACACTTCCCTAGAAACATCCTAGAGGTCCTGGCCTTCTTCAAAGACCAATTTTAGTGCCCTAAGAGGAGGTCTCAAAGAGGCGCTTCAAAGAAGAGGTAATGTCCGTTACCGATTCTTTCACCTTTATTTCTTCTTCCAATTATTATTCTTAGGTTGTTTAATTATGTAGTAATAACATCAGTATCAATCATATACTGATATGTTATTATAAGTATGAAACAACCCTATTTCACCATCTATCCATCCTACGGAAAACAAAATCACTGCGCGTGCGTATGTACGGAATACCGTCTCCACGCCGTGGTGTAATCTGTTTTCCACCACCACCTTACTTAGATGGGTATAATGGTGTAAAGAATAACTATATATTATTATTGTAAATTTATATTGATTCTGAAATAGTATACATACACTCCAATACAATTCCACGATCACGGGAATGATATCATCGCTCGTACGTACGTACGGACTACCGTCTCCACGAATGCGATGAGATTCATTTTCCATGATTAACCATTCAAGAATGATTATAAAGTATATATAATGAATAATAATGAAATATATGACACAATTAAGCTATTGGATTTATTTATATATAGATATATTTCATCTACTTAATTCGATTCAATTCAATAAGGAAACCAAAACAGCGTTCATGCGTACGTACGGACTACCGACTCTATGAACGATGTATTTCTTTCCATTTATCGATCTATTATATATATGTATATTCTGAATATATATTATATATAAATCATGTTTTATATTATGGAATTAAGTAATCATGATCTAAGTAATCATATGAATAATTACAAGTCAAAACACGGATGACAAATGAAACGATTTTACCCAAAACGCTCTTTAACATGGAATTCACAAAAGAACGGGTAATATAAAGTCATAAGTGAACCATATATGATATCATAACAATGAATATGATTCTGTAATAAGTCAATAACTTTATTTAAATCATTATACAGGAGGTTTGGATACATATGAAGTATATCAGACCTAAGGTAAGGGATAATTTTGCAAATCTCATTTTTATCCGAGATTGCTTATTCGTAAGTATTTACTGGGGTTATTGCTCTCATCCATGTCCATGTTTTATAAAAGTGTATTCATGTATGTTTAAAGTCCTTTTTACCCATTTTACTTTTACCCCATGGTATGGAAGGAATCTTTATTTTATTTACCTTATAAGGTACTTTTTGACTTTTCCAACAAAAGTACGAGAAGAATGTTTTTTTAACGTATACGGCATGAAAGGATTTTTACGATTTTATAAAGCCTTATTTTCATGAAGATTCCTCCAAAATATTTCATGAATATTTTCAAGAAAAACCTTTTCTTCTAAAATTTCATGACATTTTGTGAAAAGAAAATGATTTTGAAGAAAAAAGGATATTTTCCTCAAGAATTCATTTCAAGTGTTTTATCAAAACCATTTTCATCTAAGATGACATTATTTCATATGTTTATGGTTCAAGTGTAATGTCTCTATGATTGAAATGGTTTCAATTTTCTTATTATGAAATGATATCCATTTCTTTTATACGGATTATGTGATGATGGGATGATGTTTATGAAGCCCATTTTATTCGTTGGGTTATTATGAATGATGTATGTTTATTTTGTGGCACAAGTAAGAATGATTTAATTATGAGATGGGTGGGACCTATATATCCCTCCAATGAATTGGGTAAAGATTTTATATCTCATGAGATAGACATGGCTGGAACGGTAAGTTAACCCGGTTCAGTGTTACAGGACTGAAATGAGGAGTGAACTCGATTCAGAATGGGACTTTGTCCACTAAGATGGTCTTGGAAGCAATGCCTTGGCTACTATGGAAATCATTACATGTGCTTAATGGATGCCACAATTACATGTTTTATTCCCATGCTATGTTATCATTATTTATGTTCCATTATGATCTATGCCTTATGTACTTCCATGTTTTAAGTCGTTGCTCAAGATTTTGATGTTTAAACATTATGTTCATGTTTTTAGGTTCAAATGTGAATGATATGTTTTATTTTATCCATGCTTACCCTTACAGAGCATTTGAGCTCACCCCTTTTATATTTTATTTTCCCCTAGGATTAAAATAAAGGTTTTAGGTAAGGAAACAAAAAGTGGAAGATCTTTATGGGAGATGTTGAAGATCTTTCACCACGATTAGAAGATTACGTTCCAAGTTTCCAAAGACACTAAACTATTATGGTCGTTGTGTGTCTGTTTTTGTTATGTATTATGTATTCCGCAAAAGTAATGTAATATCTATGTACATCAAGCTTCGGGCCTTTACAGTTGGTATCAGAGGAAAGGTTTATTCAACCTTTGGAAAGTAGGATGCGAAAACGTTAGTGAGATCCCTAGAGATATTTCTAAGGCATGTCTAGGGATGTCCCTAAGGATAAGTATACGTATAAGATATTGTCCTAGAACTACAGTAACAATCTTAGAATTTAACCTAAGATGTTAGATATTGAGGGAACTCCCCCTTTACTATGTTGTTTTCCCTAACATGATTTTTTCCTCTCACACTATTCTTTTTGGGTTTTAGAAAATGGCTGGAAACAGGAAGATTCACAACAATGGAGGATATGACAGACAATAGAATGATATTCTTCATGAGAAACCAAATGAAACGGGATCTGGAAGTCCAAACATCGTAATTATTCATAATCAGCAATCTCATAATATGATCAATAATCTCAACTTTGGTAAGTTTCCCGACTCAGATAATAAGAGAAAGATGGAGTTTCATGATGATCATAGAGGAAAGAAAGTTCAATTTCCTTCATGTAAATCATGTGGGAAGAGGCATCAGGGAGATTGTTTCAAAGGAACTGGAAGATGCTTTGGGTGTGGAAAAGAAGGACACAAAGCCAGTAAGTGCAAAGGAAAAGGTTTAGTTAACACCATGGACAAGTATAATGGTATTGCTACGACATCAACAATGATTAGATGTTTTAAATGTGGAATGTATGGGCATTATGAAAAACAATGCCCTAATGGAAAATCTCATGAAGAGAATTAGCATGGTCATATGGGTAGTATTTATGTGGATGATGATGAGGAGACTACAAATGATATATGAGCTGAAATAAGTGTTGAATCTCAGTCAGTTGTTTTAGAAGGTAGTGGAATGATTGTATGTTTGTCGAGAGTTTTGTTGTATAGTTAATGGTACTATGGAATAAAGAATCATCTAAGGATTGTTACACTATTGTTTTTCCTAAAAGTATTTGAACGTATATGTTGAATGGTACCAGTAACCATGGAAGGTTATTCAGATATTTTTGTAAAGTAAATGATATGCACATAATGAAGGAATAAGAAGATAATGAGATGTTTGATTGTATTCATGAGCTCATGATTGATATAAGGACTAGGTGATATCATGGTTTGAGTATATAGAATTTTGAGGATTTTGGTATGTGGAAAGTGTTAACTTTTAACTGCATTCATGTTTTCACTAAGGTTCAATGGGTATTCATTTTTCAAGAGAATACATGATTAAGGCCTTCGAATGTTTGGAATATGACCAACAAGACATATCTTATGATATATGGGGATCAACGATGGTATTAAATATCTGGTAATCGTTTTCACTATATTATGAGAGTGGACTGCAGTATTATGGATAAGCCTAAAGATTAGAATGTATTATGTTGGACATAAGTTAGTATTGTTTAAGGACATAAGTTTTTTCGATATTATTGATGGGATGTTATAGTAATATAGTTTTAGAAAAAGGACAACCTACAGGATGGGCGACATCCCATCGCATCGGACAAGGCTGTGGGAATCGAACCCACAACCGAAGTGCGACTGGCCTTTATCACCTACCACTGACCTACAGGAAGTTCCTGGTTAGTAGAAACTAGTTTTATTTTATTATGCGGTATGATATATGATGTATAAGTTCATTTTTTGGAATCGTATACGATTAACCTCACCATAGATGGACTTATGTATATTTGATAACTTTTGCTAACCATTTGTTTGAAACAGATGGAATGACACATCATTCTATCACATGATCTGTTAACACTTCACGAATAACAAACTCAAATTCATTTATTTAAGAGATGAAGTTGAAATTGTTCAAAGCACGAACAACAGTGAGATTGTACCAAAATAAAGTAAGTATATATTCTAATTCAAATTCTTTAACTTTAGGGAAATGATCTTGAAAACCAAAAATGTTGTCCTAGTGCCCTTATATCCAATGAATCAGATGGTACCCTAGATCATCACAAATTTATGGCTTTGTGATTATTGGATTTTTCATAGCCATGTTCTCTACCACTCTCCATCAGAACATGACGGTTATATTTCTCTTCTATATCCATATTTTCACCTATGTTCTCCTATGTGGAAACCCAGTGATTAGTTAATTTTGGTAACCATTACGTTTCATACTTTAGTTTTTAAAGCCAAGTTTTTGTATTCCTTTTTACGATGTGGGTTTCTATTAAAGAAACTTTTGAGTTGTAACCCATTTATAACCCCGACGAATTTCGAGGGTGAAATTCATTTTAAGGGGGGTAGAATGTAACACCCCATGATTTTACGAAAAATATTCTTTTTAATTTCATTAATGTCTTGTGTTGTACGCTACACCAAAATGATCTTGCACAACATGCATCCCTGACTTGGCTTGCTTTACACGCAACCACGACCTTCCTCGATAGCTTGCATCGTACGCAATACCGAGTTTCACTAAACAACGATATGCTATTAAAAGGTTATTAAAACTAGCCGTTATGAATAGTAATAACCACTTTTTGAAATCTTGTAAATTTTATTTTTCGAAGTGGACTTCATTTTTGGATTCTGAATATCGAAATTAGCTTAGGGTGAAATTGTGGTACTTTTCGGATAACTTTCATATTCTGATGAATAGTGAAAACTATTAAATTTTAATTAAAAACAACTTTTTTTAATCGAAATAATTAATAGTGATAAATTATTAATTTGAGTGGTTTTAAAGTATATTTACAATATATTTTTACAATTTAATACAATGTTGTTTATTGGATGTAATTTCACATTTAAACCAGACATAAACAAGTGTCAATCTTTTGATAGTTATTATCTCTTAAAAACACGCTATTTGTCTTCACGACGAGATTTAATTTTTAAATTAGTTAATGTAACTGATATGTTTTGAATTTGGTAAAATAAACATCATTTTTGAATTCATAATATCAAATATATCTTAGGCCTAATTTTTGGTATTTTTCTGGAAACTTTCATTTTTTGATGAATAGTGAAACCACTAAGTGGTAGTTAAAAATACTGATTTTTTCATAGAACTTAATTTTACCGCTTTTGTGAGTGGAATTTCAAAAACTTGAGAGACACAGTTGATGTCAGTAAGTAAAATGTGGTTCAATGAGATGAAAATAATTTTTGGTGAATAGTAACTTTTTACTTTTATTTACCACGGTTAAAAGTAAATAGGGTAGTTAAGGGTAAACATGATATTATAATTACCCTAAAACATGTCATAATTCTATTGGATAAGTGTAATTAGACCAAAAACAACCTTAGGAATAAAATATGACCATTTAGGCCCACTTGGATTAGATTAGGACATTTATTATTAATTTATTTAAAGAAGGGTTAAAATAGTTAAAATCAAAGTTTAATAAGTAAATCATTTTTAATATAGAGTTATACATAAGATAAATTCGACTATAAATATCCATTATAAAGCTAAAAATATTTACTACATAATGGTATTTTATTTATAATTTTTAGACATTAAATAAGTTAATTTATGTATGACACAGTGATGATGCAGTAATTATCTTATTAATGAAATATTGAAATAATTGATGTTATAAATACCAAAATAAATGTAATTTGAGACTTTTTATGAATTAAAATAATTTTATATGTTAATATGACATTTTAGTATTGACTTAATTAAATTTTGTCGAAGTAATCATTCTGTTATGATTTTTACAAAAATCAATTACCAAATAGTATCAAAATTGACATAAAATAGGTTTTAAACAAATACTATATTATTAATTGTTATTTTATTCTTAAAAATCTAAGGTTTGGCCAAATGACATATATAAGGTTATATATATTAATAATAAACAACTTGGGATTCTTTTGGCTTGATATAGTAAGTTTATTAACCTTAAAGTGTAAGAAAACAAGAAGACACGGTAAAAGTTAAATTATCTAACTTAAAGTTAAATCTAAATGATAAGGTTAAAATTGATACCTAAACTTGTCTAAATTATATTGGATGATAGTATTTAGACCTATAACCACCTTATCTTCTAAATAAATCAATTTTAAGCTATTAAAAACTGAATATGACTTTATAATAAAATAATATTTTTTGTTATTCCAAAGGTGCCCCTCTCCTCCCTTATAAAAGGGCACCTCCTCCCTCTCTCCCTCACACCACATTGAGCCTTCAAGCTCGGCCAAACCCTGCCAAATTCTCTTCTCCACTTCCCTAGAAACATCCTAGAGGTCCTTTTCTACTTCAAAGACCAATTTTAGTGCCCTAAGAGGAGGTATCAAAGAGGCGCTTCAAAGAAGAGGTAATGTCCGTTACCGATTCTTTCACCTTTATTTCTTATTCCACTTCTTCTTATTAGGTTGTTTCATTATGAAGTAATAACATCAGTATCACTCATACACTGATATGTTATTATAAGTATGAAATAACCCTATTTCACCATCTATCCATCCTACGGAAAACAAAATCACTACGTGTGCGTACCTACGGAATACCGTCTCCACGCCGTGGTGTAATCTGTTTTCCACCACCACCATAATTGGATGGGTATAATGGTTTAAATAATAAATATATATGATTATTTTAAAGTTATATTGATTCTGAAATAGTATACACACACTCCAATACAATTCCATGATCATGGGAATGATATCATCGCTCGTGCGTACGTACGGACTACCGTCTCCACGAATGCGATGAGATTCATTTTCCATGATTAACCATTCAAGAATGATTATAAAGTATATATAAAGAATAATAATGAAATATATGACATAATAAAGCTACTGGATTTATATATATATATATATATTTCATCTACTTAATTTGATTCAATTCAATAAGGAAACGAAAACAGTGTTCATGCGTACGTACGGACTACTGTCTCCATGAACGGTGTATTTCTTTCCATTTATCGATATATTATATGTATGTGTATTATGAATATATATTATATATAAATCATGTTTTATATTCTGAAATTAAGTAATCATGATCTAAGTAATCATATGAATAATTACAAGTCAAAACACGGATGACAAATGAAACGATTTTACCCAAAACGCTCTTTAACATGGAATTTACAAAAGAACGGGTAATATAAAGTCATAAGTGAACCATATATGATATCATAACAATGAATACGATTCTGTAATAATTCAATGACATTATTTAAATCATTATAAAAGAGGTTCAGATACATATGAAGCATATCGGACCTAAGGTAAGGGATAATTTTTCAAATCTCATTTTTATCTGAGATTGCTTATTCGTAAGTTTTTACTGGGGTTTTTGCTATCATCAATGTCAATGTTTTATAAAAGTGTATTCATGTATGTTTAAAGTCCTTTTTACCCATTTGAATTTTACCCCATGGTATTGAATGAATCTTTCTTTTATTTAACTTATAAGGTACTTTTTGACTTTTCTGACAAAAGTACGAGAAAAATGTTTTTTTAACGTATACGAGATGAAAGGATTCTTACGGTTTTATAAAGCCTTATTTTCATGAATCTTCCTCCAAAATATTTCATGAATATTTTCAAGAAAAACCATTTCTTCTAAAATTTCACGACATTTTTTGAATAGAAAATGGTTTTGAAGAAAAAAGGATATTTTCCTCAAGAATTCATTTTAAGTGTTTTATCAAAACCATTTTCATCTAAGATGAAATTATTTCATATGTGTATGTTTCAAGTTTAATGTCTCTATTATTGACATGGTTTCAATTTTCTTATTATGAAATGATATCCATTTCTTTGATATGGATTATGTAATGATGGGATGATGTTTATGAAACCCATTTTATTCATTGGGTTATTATGAATGATGTATGTTTATTTTGTGGAAAAAGTAAGATGATTTAATTATGAGATGGGT
This sequence comes from Viscum album, assembly GCA_963277665.1. NCBI lineage: Eukaryota > Viridiplantae > Streptophyta > Magnoliopsida > Santalales > Viscaceae > Viscum > Viscum album. The sequence goes on from OY728146.1 coordinate 372,740,006, forward strand.
GGTACCTATATCTTACTCCAATGCATTGGGTAAAGACTTTATATCTCATGAGATAGACATGGATGGAAGGGTAAGTTAATCCAGTTCAGTGTTACAGGACTAAAAAGAGGAGTGAACTCGATTCAGAATGGGACTTTGTCCACTAAGATGGTCTTGGAAGCAATGTCTTGGCTACTATGGAAATCATTACATGTGCTTAATGGACTCCATAATTACATGTTTTATTCCCATGATATTTTATCATTATTTATGTTCCATTATGATCTATGCCTTATGTACTTCCATGTTTTAAGTTGTTGCTCAAGATTTTGATGTTTAAACATTATGTTCATGTTTTTAGGTTCAAATGTGTATGGTATGTTTTATTTTATCCATGATTACCCTTAATGAGAATTTGAGCTCACCCTTTTTATGTTTTATTTTCCCCCAGGATTAAAATAAAGGTTTTAGGTAAGGAAACAAAAAGTGGAAGATCTTTATGGGAGATGTTGAAGATCTTTCACCACGATTAGAAGATTACGTTCCAAGTTTCCAAAGAAAATAAACTATTACAGTCCTTGTGTGTCTGTTTTTTGTTATGTATTATGTATTCTGCAAAAGTAATGTAATATCTATGTACGTCAAGCTTCATGCCTTTACACTTCTTCAAGAAAATATCTTTTTTACTTTGAAAAGAAAAATAATTTTAAAAATATATAACATTTTGAAAATAGTTTTATTTTAAAATAAATGTGAAAATATATAAATTAATCTTTTAAGTAATGTTTTTTCATGAAATAAAAATATTTATTTTACACTGTACAAGTTAAAATGAATATTCCTTTCACATTTTTGGTAAAATCCAAATTGGAATTGTTTGGAAAAAATATAAAGATTCATTTCTAATTTTTTTTAAAAAGTAAAAAATGGGTAAAAATGATTTTTAAAATTCATAATAAAGTAATAAAATATTTTTGAAAACATATTTAGAAAATATGGTTTTGGTAAAAATGGTTTTTTGATTGAAGAGAGAAATAAAGGCAGATTTTCATAAAAAATATTTTCTTTATAATTTTCAGTAAAAAAGAGTAGAAAAATAAGACCATTTCTTGAAGATATCCTGAATAAATAGATTATAAGAAACTTGATGAGAATTATTGAGATTTAGATCATGAGATTTCAACACTAGAGAATTAATTATAAACAATCCCAATAAATGATGAGATTGTTACAAAAAATATTTAATAGTTTGGTAACTTTGAATCATAATCCCCATGAAGTAATAACATAAAACAAATACTAAAATATCATTCATATAAATATATTTATGATATTACATCTAAAAGGGTCTTTATATACACCTCATTAAAGAATGTAGTTTCATAACATAACATATGTTTCAAAGAATGAAAATTGAGACAAAAATCCCTTATCGATTTGTTAACTTATAAACTGTAAACCACCTAAAATAGATATCATAAAATGAATATGTAAATACATATAATTTTAAAAATAATAATAATATAATACATTCATGGTTACTATGCACACAACATAAAAAAATAGTTGGTGAATATGGCATATGTCTCATAGAAGTAAAAAGTGAGACGAAAATCCCTTACCTTAAGTATTGACTTCCATAATACTCATTAAAAACTCCTATATAATAAATATATGTTTATTATAAATATATTATATAACCTTATTCATATATATATCATTCTATATATGATTTTATTATGACCTTTTATTACCTTTTTATTAATAATTTCACGTTAAAGTTACATTTTGGGCAATATCCGCTTTGTTTTTCATATATGTTTTGATTTATTATTTTTAGTTCTCTTACTTTGATCATGGTTTCATCATATCCAGAATATAAAACATGATATAATTATCATATATATTCAGTATATATTTATTTATATTATTCTTTAAAATATAATTATAGGAAATAAAATACATTATAATGGAGACGGTAGGTCGTACGTACGCAAGGACGCTGTTTCCATTTTCTTGTCAAATTGAAAAAAATAAAAGTAAATGATATATATATATATATTATCATTAAAGGATAATTTTTATGTCATATATATCACATGTGTTTATTAAACCAATCCTTAATACATTATATGTAAATTGTGAATGAATCACATCACTTCGCAAGGCGACAGTCCGCTATACACCCGAGCGATGCTATCGTATTCCCACAAGATGAAGAGTATGGAGTTTTGTTTGATATAATAAATAAAGAATCGTAAAAAATTATAAATATCATATATAAACAATAAATTAATCATTTTGGCCAGAATATATAGGTGGTAATGGTTTTAAAGTATATTTACAGTATAATGGTGTAAAGAATAACTATATATTATTATTGTAAATTTATATTGATTCTGAAATAGTATAAATACACTCCAATACAATTCCACGATCACGGGAATGATATCATCGCTCGTGCGTACGTACGGACTACCGTCTCCACGAATGCGATGAGATTCATTTTCCATGATTAACCATTCAAGAATGATTATAAAGTATATATAATGAATAATAATGAAATATATGACACAATTAAGCTATTGGATTTATTTATATATAGATATATTGCATCTACTTAATTCGATTCAATTCAATAAGGAAACCAAAACAACGTTCATGCGTACGTACGGACTACCGACTCTATGAACGATGTATTTCTTTCCATTTATCGATCTATTATATATATGTATATTCTGAATATATATTATATATAAATCATGTTTTATATTATGGAATTAAGTAATCATGATCTAAGTAATCATATGAATAATTACAAGTCAAAACACGGATGACAAATGAAACGATTTTAACCCAAAACGCTCTTTAACATGGAATTCACAAAAGAACGGGTAATATAAAGTCATAAGTGAACCATATATGATATCATAACAATGAATATGATTCTGTAATAAGTCAATAACTTTATTTAAATCATTATACAGGAGGTTTGGATACATATGAAGTATATCAGACCTAAGGTAAGGGATAATTTTGCAAATCTCATTTTTATCCGAGATTGCTTATTCGTAAGTATTTACTGGGGTTATTTCTCTCATCCATGTCCATGTTTTATAAAAGTGTATTCATGTATGTTTAAAGTCCTTTTTACCCATTTTACTTTTACCCCATGGTATGGAAGGAATCTTTATTTTATTTACCTTATAAGGTACTTTTTGACTTTTCCAACAAAAGTACGAGAAGAATGTTTTTTTAACGTATACGGCATGAAAGGATTTTTACGATTTTATAAAGCCTTATTTTCATGAAGATTCCTCCAAAATATTTCATGAATATTTTCAAGAAAAACCTTTTCTTCTAAAATTTCATGACATTTTGTGAAAAGAAAATGATTTTGAAGAAAAAAGGATATTTTCCTCAAGAATTCATTTCAAGTGTTTTATCAAAACCATTTTCATCTAAGATGACATTATTTCATATGTTTATGGTTCAAGTGTAATGTATCTATGATTGAAATGGTTTCAATTTTCTTATTATGAAATGATATCCATTTCTTTTATACGGATTATGTGATGATGGGATGATGTTTATGAAGCCCATTTTATTCGTTGGGTTATTATGAATGATGTATGTTTATTTTGTGGCACAAGTAAGAATGATTTAATTATGAGATGGATGGGACCTATATATCCCTCCAATGAATTGGGTAAAGATTTTATATCTCATGAGATAGACATGGCTGGAACGGTAAGTTAACCTGGTTCAGTGTTACAAGACTGAAATGAGGAGTGAACTCGATTCAGAATGGGACTTTGTCCACTAAGATGGTCTTGGAAGCAATGCCTTGGCTACTATGGAAATCATTACATGTGCTTAATGGATGCCACAATTACATGTTTTATTCCCATGCTATGTTATCATTATTTATGTTCCATTATGATCTATGCCTTATGTACTTCCATGTTTTAAGTCGTTGCTCAAGATTTTGATGTTTAAACATTATGTTCATGTTTTTAGGTTCAAATGTGAATGATATGTTTTATTTTATCCATGCTTACCCTTACAGAGCATTTGAGCTCACCCCTTTTATATTTTATTTTCCCCTAGGATTAAAATAAAGGTTTTAGGTAAGGAAACAAAAAGTGGAAGATCTTTATGGGAGATGTTGAAGATCTTTCACCACGATTAGAAGATTACGTTCCAAGTTTCCAAAGACACTAAACTATTATGGTCGTTGTGTGTCTGTTTTTGTTATGTATTATGTATTCCGCAAAAGTAATGTAATATCTATGTACATCAAGCTTCGGGCCTTTACAGTTGGTATCAGAGGAAAGGTTTATTCAACCTTTGGAAACTAGGATGCGAAAACGTTAGTGAGATCCCTAGAGATATTTCTAAGGCATGTCTAGGGATGTCCCTAAGGATAAGTATACGTATAAGATATTGTCCTAGAACTACAGTAACAATCTTAGAATTTAACCTAAGATGTTAGATATTGAGGGAACTCCCCCTTTACTATGTTGTTTTCCCTAACATGATTTTTTCCTCTCACACTATTCTTTTTGGGTTTTAGAAAATGGCTGGAAACAGGAAGATTCACAACAATGGAGGATATGACAGACAATAGAATGATATTCTTCATGAGAAACCAAATGAAACGGGATCTGGAAGTCCAAACATCGTAATTATTCATAATCAGCAATCTCATAATATGATCAATAATCTCAACTTTGGTAAGTTTCCCGACTCAGATAATAAGAGAAAGATGGAGTTTCATGATGATCATAGAGGAAAGAAAGTTCAATTTCCTTCATGTAAATCATGTGGGAAGAGGCATCAGGGAGATTGTTTCAAAGGAACTGGAAGATGCTTTGGGTGTGGAAAAGAAGGACACAAAGCCAGTAAGTGCAAAGGAAAAGGTTTAGTTAACACCATGGACAAGTATAATGGTATTGCTACGACATCAACAATGATTAGATGTTTTAAATGTGGAATGTACGGGCATTATGAAAAACAATGCCCTAATGGAAAATCTCATGAAGAGAATTAGCATGGTCATATGGGTAGTATTTATGTGGATGATGATGAGGAGACTACAAATGATATATGAGCTGAAATAAGTGTTGAATCTCAGTCAGTTGTTTTAGAAGGTAGTGGAATGATTGTATGTTTGTCGAGAGTTTTGTTGTATAGTTAATGGTACTATGGAATAAAGAATCATCTAAGGATTGTTACACTATTGTTTTTCCTAAAAGTATTTGAAAGTATATGTTGAATGGTACCAGTAACCATGGAAGGTTATTCAGATATTTTTGTAAAGTAAATGATATGCACATAATGAAGGAATAAGAAGATAATGAGATGTTTGATTGTATTCATGAGCTCATGATTGATATAAGGACTAGGTGATATCATGGTTTGAGTATATAGAATTTTGAGGATTTTGTTATGTGGAAAGTGTTAACTTTTAACTGCATTCATGTTTTCACTAAGGTTCAATGGGTATTAATTTTTCAAGAGAATACATGATTAAGGCCTTCGAATGTTTGGAATATGACCAACAAGACATATCTTATGATATATGGGGATCAACGATGGTATTAAATATCTGGTAATCGTTTTCACTATATTATGAGAGTGGACTGCAGTATTATGGATAAGCCTAAAGATTAGAATGTATTATGTTGGACATAAGTTAGTATTGTTTAAGGACAGAAGTTTTTTTGATATTATTGATGGGATGTTATAGTAATATAGTTTTAGAAAAAGGACAACCTACAGGATGCGCGACATCCCATCGCATCGGACAAGGCTGTGGGAATCGAACCCACAACCGAAGTGCGACTGGCCTTTATCACCTACCACTGACCTACAAGAAGTTCCTGGTTAGTAGAAACTAGTTTTATTTTATTATGCGGTATGATATATGATGTATAAGTTCATTTTTTGGAATCGTATACGATTAACCTCACCATAGATGGACTTATGTATATTTGATAACTTTTGCTAACCATTTGTTTGAAACAGATGGAATGACACATCATTCTATCACATGATCTGTTAACACTTCACGAATAACAAACTCAAATTCATTTATTTAAGAGATGAAGTTGAAATTGTTCAAAGCACGAACAACAGTGAGATTGTACCAAAATAAAGTAAGTATATATTCTAATTCAAATTCTTCAACTTTAGGGAAATGATCTTGAAAACCAAAAATGTTGTCCTAGTGCCCTTATATCCAATGAATCAGATGGTACCCTAGATCATCACAAATTTATGGCTTTGTGATTGTTGGATTTTTCATAGCCATGTTCTCTACCACTCTCTATCAGAACATGACAGTTATATTTCTCTTCTATATCCATATTTTCACCTATGTTCTCCTATGTGGAAACCCAGTGATTAGTTAATTTGGGTAACCATTACGTTTCATACTTTAGTTTTTAAAGCCAAGTTTTTGTATTCCTTTTTATGATGTGGGTTTCTATTAAAGAAACTTTTGAGTAGTAACCCATTTATAACCCCGACGAATTTCGAGGGTGAAATTCATTTTAAGGGGGGTAGAATGTAACACCCCAAGATTTTACGAAAAATATTCTTTTTAATTTCATTAATGTCTTGTGTTGTACGCTACACCAAAATGATCTTGCACAACATGCATCTCTGACTTGGCTTGCTTTACACGCAACCGTGACCTTCCTCGATAGCTTGCATCGTACGCAATACCGAGTTTCACTAAACAACGATATGCTATTAAAATGTTATTAAAACTAGCCGTTATGAATAGTAATAACCACTTTTTGAAATTTTGTAAATTTTATTTTTCAAAGTGGACTTCATTTTTGGATTCTGAATATCGAAATTAGCTTAGGGTGAAATTTTGGTACTTTTCGGATAACTTTCATATTCTGATGAATATTGAAAATTATTAAATTTTAATTAAAACAACTTTTTTTAATCGAAATAATTAATAGTGATAAATTATTAATTTGAGTGGTTTTAAAGTATATTTACAATATATTTTTACAATTTAATACAATGTTGTTTATTGGATGTAATTTCACATTTAAACCAGACATAAACAAGTGTCAATCTTTTGATAGTTATTATCTCTTAAAAACACGCTATTTGTCTTCACGACGAGATTTAATTTTTAAATTAGTTAATGTAACTGATATGTTTTGAATTTGGTAAAATAAACATCATTTTTGAATTCATAATATCAAATATAGCTTAGGCCTAATTTTTGGTATTTTTCTGGAAACTTTCATTTTTTGATGAATAGTGAAACCACAAAGTGGTAGTTAAAAATACTGATTTTTTCATAGAACTTAATTTTACCGCTTTTGTGAGTGGAATTTCAAAAATCTGAGAGACACAGTTGATGTCAGTAAGTAAAATTTGGTTCAATGAGATGAAAATAATTTTTGGTGAATAGTAACTTTTTACTTTTATTTACCACGGTTAAAAGTAAATAGGGTAGTTAAGGGTAAAAATGATATTATAATTACCCTAAAACATGTCATAATTCTATTGGATAAGTGTAATTCGACCAAAAACAACCTTAGGAATAAAATATGACCATTTAGGCCCACTTGGATTAGATTAGGACATTTATTATTAATTTATTTAAAGAAGGGTTAAAATAGTTAAAATCAAATTTTAATAAGTAAATCATTTTTAATATAGAGGTATACATAAGATAAATTCGACTATAAATATCCATTATAAAGCTAAAAATATTTACTACATAATGGTATTTTATTTATAATTTTTAGACATTAAATAAGTTAATTTATGTATGACACAATGATGATGCAGTAATTATCTTATTAATGAAATATTGAAATAATTGATGTTATAAATACCAAAATAAATGTAATTTGAGACTTTTTATGAATTAAAATAATTTTATATGTTAATATGACATTTTAGTATTGATTTAATTAAATTTTGTCGAACTAATCATTCTGTTATGATTTTTACAAAAATCAATTACCAAATAGTATCAAAATTGACATAAAATAGGTTTTAAACAAATACTATATTATTAATTGTTTTTTTATTCATAAAAATCTAAGGTTTGGCCAAATGACATATATAAGGTTATATATATTAATAATAAACAACTTGGTATTCTTTTGGCTTGATATAGTAAGTTTATTAACCTTAAAGTGTAAGAAAACAAGAAGACACGGTAAAAGTTAAATTATCTAACTTAAAGTTAAATCTAAATGATAAGGTTAAAATTGATACCTAAACTTGTCTAAATTATATTGGATGAGAGTATTTAGACCTATAACCACCTTATCTTCTAAATAAATCAATTTTAAGCTATTAAAAACTGAATATGACTTTATAATAAAATAATATTTTTAGTTATTCCAAAGGTGCCCCTCTCCTCCCTTATAAAAGGGAACCTCCTCCCTCTCTTCCTCACACCACATTGAGCCTTAAAGCTCGGCCAAACCCTGCCAAATTCTCTTCTCCACTTCCCTAGAAACATCCTAGAGGTCCTGTTCTACTTCAAAGACCAATTTTAGTGCCCTAAGAGGAGGTATCAAAGAGGCGCTTCAAAGAATAGGTAATGTCCGTTACCGATTCTTTCACCTTTATTTCTTATTCCACTTCTTCTTCTTAGGTTGTTTCATTATGAAGTAATAACATCAGTATCACTAATATACTGATATGTTATTATAAGTATGAAACAACCCTATTTCACCATCTATCCATCCTACGGAAAACAAAATCACTGCGCGTGCGTACCTACGGAATACCGTCTCCACGCCGTGGTGTAATCTGTTTTCCACCACCACCATAATTGGATGGGTATAATGGTGTATATAATAACTATATATGATTATTTTAAAGTTATATTGATTCTGAAATAGTATACATACACTCCAATACAATTCCATGATCATGGGAATGATATCATCGCTCGTGCGTACGTACGGACTACCGTCTCCACGAATGCGATGAGATTCATTTTCCATGATTAACCATTCAAGAATGATTATAAAGTATATATAAAGAATAATAATGAAATATATGACATAATAAAGCTACTGGATTTATATATATATATATATATATATATATTTCATCTACTTAATTTGATTCAATTCAATAAGGAAACGAAAACAGTGTTCATGCGTACGTACGGACTACTGTCTCCATGAACGGTGTATTTCTTTCCATTTATCGATATATTATATATATGTATATTATGAATATATATTATATATAAATCATGTTTTATATTCTGAAATTAAGTAATCATGATCTAAGTAATCATATGAATAATTACAAGTCAAAACACGGATGACAAATGAAACGATTTTACCCAAAACGCTATTTAACATGGAATTTACAAAAGAACGGGTAATATAAAGTCATAAGTGAACCATATATGATATCATAACAGTGAATATGATTATGTAATAATTCAATTACATTATTTAAATCATTATACAAGAGGTTCAGATACATACGAAGCATATCGGACCTAAGGTAAGGGATAATTGTTCAAATCTCATTTTTATCTGAGATTGCTTATTCGTAAGTTTTTACTGGGGTTTTTGCTATCATCAATGTCAATGTTTTATAAAAGTGTATTCATGTATGTTTAAAGTCCTTTTTACCCATTTTAATTTTACCCCATGGTATTGAATGAATCTTTCTTTTATTTACCTTATAAGGTACTTTTTGACTTTTCTGACAAAAGTACGAGAAAAATGTTTTTTTAACGTATACGAGATGAAAGGATTTTTACGGTTTTATAAAGACTTATTTTCATGAATCTTCCTCCAAAATATTTCATGACTATTTTCAAGAAAAACCACTTCTTCTAAAATTTCACGACATTTTGTGAATAGAAAATGATTTTGAAGAAAAAAGGATATTTTCCTCAAGAATTCATTTTAAGTGTTTTATCAAAACCATTTTCATCTAAGATGAAATTATTTCATATGTGTATGTTTCAAGTTTAATGTCTCTATGATTGACATGGTTTAAATTTTCTTATTATGAAATGATATCCATTTCTTTTATATGGATTATGTGATGATGGGATGATGTTTATGAAACCCATTTTATTCATTGGGTTATTATGAATGATGTATGTTTATTTTGTGGAAAAAGTAAGATGATTTAATTATGAGATGGGTGGTACCTATATATTACTCCAATGCATTGGGTAAAGATTTTATATCTCATGAGATAGACATGGATGGAAGGGTAAGTTAATCCGGTTCAGTGTTACAGGACTAAAAAGAGGAGTGAACTCGATTCAGAATGGGACTTTGTCCACTAAGATGGTCTTGGAAGCAATGTCTTGGCTACTATGGAAATCATTACATGTGCTTAATGGATTCCACAATTACATGTTTTATTCCCATGATATTTTATCATTATTTATGTTCCATTATGATCTATGCCTTATGTACTTCCATGTTTTAAGTTGTTGCTCAAGATTTTGATGTTTAAACATTATGTTCATGTTTTTAGGTTCAAATGTGTATGGTATGTTTTATTTTATCCATGATTACCCTTAATGAGAATTTGAGCTCACCCTTTTTATGTTTTATTTTCCCCCAGGATTAAAATAAAGGTTTTAGGTAAGGAAATAAAAAGTGGAAGATCTTTATGGGAGATGTTGAAGATCTTTCACCACGATTAGAAGATTACGTTCCAAGTTTCCAAAGAAACTAAACTATTACGGTCCTTGTGTGTCTGTTTTTGTTATGTATTATGTATTCTGCAAAAGTAATGTAATATCTATGTACGTCAAGCTTCATGCCTTTACACTTCTTCAAGAAAATATCTTTTTTACTTTGAAAAGAAAAACAATTTTAAAAATATATAACATTTTTAAAATAGTTTTATTTTAAAATAAATGTGAAAATATATAAATTAATCTTTTAAGTAATGTTTTTTCATGAAATAAAAATATTTATTTTACACTGTACAAGTTAAAATGAAGATTCCTTTCACATTTTTGGTAAAATCCAAATTGGAATTGTTTGGAAAAAAATATAAAGATTCATTTCTAATTTTTTTTAAAAAGTAAAAAATGGGTAAAAATGATTTTTAAAATTCATAATAAAGTAATAAAATATTTTTGAAAACATATTTAGAAAATATGGTTTTGGGAAAAATGGTTTTTTGATTGAAGAGTGAAATAAAGGCAGATTTTCATAAAAAATATTTTGTTTATAATTTTCAGTAAAAAAGAGTAGAAAAATAAGACCATTTCTTGAAGATATCATGAATAAATAGATTATAAGAAACTTGATGAGAATTATTGAGATTTAGATCATGAGATTTCAACACTAGAGAATTAATTATAAACAATCCCAATAAATGATGAGATTGTTACAAAAAATATTTAATAGTTTGGTAACTTTGAATCATAATCCCCATGAAGTAATAACATAAAACAAATACTAAAATATCATTCATATAAATATATTTATGATATTACATCTAAAAGGTTCTTTATATACACCTCATTAAAGAATGTAGTTTCATAACATAACATATGTTTCAAAGAATGAAAATTGAGACAAAAATCCCTTATCGATTTGTTAACTTATAAACTGTAAACCACCTAAAATAGATATCATAAAATGAATATGTAAATACATATAATTTTAAAAATAATAATAATATAATAAATTCATGGTTACTATGCACACAACATAAAAAAATAGTTGGTGAATATGGCATATGTATCATAGAAGTAAAAAGTGAGACGAAAATCCCTTACCTTAAGTATTGACTTCCATAATACTCATTAAAAACTCCTATATAATAAATATATGTTTATTATAAATATATTATATAACCTTATTCATATATATATCATTCTATATATGATTTTATTATGACCTTTTATTACCTTTTTATTAACAATTTCACGTTAAAGTTACATTTTGGGCAATATCCGCTTTGTTTTTCATATATGTTTTGATTTATTATTTTTAGTTCTCTTACTTTGATCATGGTTTCATCATATACAGAATATAAAACATGATATAATTATCATATATATTCAGTATATATTTATTTATATTTTTCTTTAAAATATAATTATAGGAAATAAAATACATTATAATGGAGACGGTAGGTCGTACGTACGCAAGGACGCTGTTTCCATTTTCTTGTCAAATTGAAAAAAATAAAAGTAAATGATATATATATATATATTATCATTAAAGGATAATTTTTATGTCATATATATCAAATGTGTTTATTAAACCAATCCTTAATACATTATATGTAAATTGTGAATGAATCACATCACTTCGCAAGGCGACAGTCCGCTATACACCCGAGCGATGCTATCGTATTCCCACAAGATGAAGAGTATGGAGTTATGTTTGATATAATAAATAAAGAATCGTAAAAAATTATAAATATCATATATAAACAATAAATTAATCATTTTGGCCAGAATTTATAGGTGGTAATGGAAAAATGAATGACATCAGTTCGTGAGATGTTAGTCCGCCGTACACACGAACAATGATTTCATAACCCATTTTATGGAAGTGAAGACATATAATTATTATTCCATAAAAATAAAAATATATTAGTGTATGGGATATAATTATTCTATTATATCATCATGTAATAATAATAATTGAATGGCATGTAGGAAGAAATAAAACAGAAAAACTCATTGATGGACATTACCTCTTCTTTAGGTATCCTCATGGTTTGCACCAAAGGTTTTCCTAGGATGTCTTTCTATAAAAACTAAGGATCATATAATGAGATTAGTAGAGTTTTAAAGTGATTTATTTAGGGGTTTCTGAACAAAAATTGTGTGATAGTGTTAATAAGAGAGGATATGGGGTGGCCCTTTATAAGTGAGGGAGATGACACACTTGGTATTTTGGAAAAGTATTGAGTGCTCCCGCATTTTTCATATGTCACAAGGGACAAAAAATGACCATTATATAATAATATAGGTTTCATGGTAGAAATATTTACAAAAAAATATTTTAGACAAGTTTATAGGTTTTCTTACACTAATATTTTTATTTTAACACCCCACTAAACCAATTTTTACTTTAACCGCAATAATTATTTTTTACTACATTCACTATTCATTTTGTTCAAAAATTAATTTTGAATTATTAGTAATTATAAATTATTATTAATAAAAATATGGAATTAATTTTAAAAAATTCCATTCATATAATTGAAAAAACTTAATTTAAAATTAATCCTGCAGATGTGACGGGAAAGCGGGTTATTAAATTGAAAACGAACACAAGTTTACAAAGTTTTTATATCAAATTTCAATATGAAATTGATTAAAATAACCTAAATTGGATTAATATATGTATAATTGAACTAATTTAATTTTATTAACAATTTAAAAAATTATTTAAATTTATAAATAAATTAAATGAAAAGGGAGTTTCCAATTAAAATTCAGTATTTTTCATTGTTCATAAAAAATGAAACATTTCAAAAAAATCCTAAAAATTTATGCTAAAATAATTTTGATATTAAAATTTCAAAAATGATATTTATTTTTTCAAATTAATTTTCTAAAATTGGTAAAGATTAATTTTAAAATAACCGTGACAAAGGTGAAAAAACTGCTTTAAAAAAATACATTTTTAAGCGTAAAATTATATTTATTCATTTATATTATTTAAAAAACACCAAATATAAATTTCAAAAATTTGATTGAATATATAATATATAAATATCATTAAAATAATTCACAAAACTTTATTTGTTTAATTTATTTTTGTAAAATGCATTTATGTGTATAAAATTAGTTTTTCAGAAACTGATTTCCTTTATATACAAAAGGTTTTAATTTTGTTTTCTAATTAATTGGTCAGAAAATAATTCAATATATATAAATGTGTAAAACAAATATTTTCAGAATTTAGTTAATCCTATTCATACCCACCATTACAATGACTAGGTGATAAATTTAAAATCAAAGAATAATATTTTAATAGTATGTCATGTTTTGTTTAAACTTAGTGTTACATTTAACGAAAGAGAAACTCAATGATTTTGGGTAACACAAGATAAATTTAGTGATGTGTGTAATTAAAATTGTCAAACATATTAAATTAATTTGAAAAAATATTTCAAAAAATCTCCGGGTGTTATAGTAAAAAAGGAGGATATACACAAGACATCATTTCGTACAAGGTATGAACACTACGAATTTATAGTGACACCATTTGGTCTTATTAATTCCCTTACTATATTATGTTATTCAATGAATAGGGTCTTTATAGATTACCTTGATCAGTCTATAGTAGTCTTTATAGATGATATTCTTATATATTTAAAGATAAATGAATATCATTAATATCACTTAAGGATTGTACTCATGAACCTAAGGAAGGAGAAGCTGTATGAAAAATTTAACAAGTCTGAATTTTGGCTACAAAAAGTTTCATTTTTGGGTGATATAATATCAAGTGAGGGTATATCAGTGGATCCATCAAAGAATAAAGTTAATAAAGTTTGGACCATGCCAACAATGGTGACTGAGATCCATATTTTTCTTGGTTTATAAGGATATTATCAATGTTTTGTGGAAAATTTATCACAGTTATCTAATATACTCTCCAAGATAACTTAGAAGGGAGCCAAGTTCTTCTTGATAGATGAATGCGAGGAAAATTTTAAGAAACCAAAGAGAAGGATAGTTAGTGCACCTATAATTACACTACCCTACAATGGAGAATGGTTTGTGATCTATAGTGATGCATTGAATAAGGGATTGGGATATGTCCACCTGAAAAATGATATGGTGATAAATCATGCCTCACACTAATTGAAGTTTCATGAGAAAAATTTCCCAACTAATAATTTGGAGTTAACTATGGAAATTTTTCATTAAAGATATGAAAGAATTATCATTATGGATAAAGTTGTGATATATACAATAACCATAAAAGTTTGAAATATATATTCACTTAGAAAGAGATGAATTTTCACCATAAAAGATGGTTGGAGTTGATTAAAGATTATGACTGCTCAATACATAACCACTCTGGGAAAACAAACAAGGTGTAAAACGATTTGGGTCAAAAGGATCATTATTTATTATCTATGATGAAGATAAAAAAGGATAAAATATTTTTGTATTTGAAAAGGATGGATCTATAAATCTTAAAGGATGGTGGAAAATATTATCTTTACCGAATGAATGTTCAACCATCTATCTTGCTAAAAATTAAATAGGAAAAAAGAAAGATTTAGAATTATAAAAGATGGAAAAAATGATCCTATTTTCAACCTCTATTTTGATTAAATAATAAGTTTCAGTAACTGTGTATGTGTCCCATCAATATAGGACTTGAAGTAGGAGTTATTAAATGAATCTCCTAGTTCAACCTTCTCCATTCATCCTGGAAGTACAAATATGTATAGAGATCTGAAAGTTTATTTCTGGTGGGATAACATCAAGAGAGATATTTCAGAATATCGATCTTGGTTCCTAGTATGACAGTAAATTAAGGTCAAGATACGAAAGTCTACGGTGATTTTACAACCATTACCCATACCATAATGGAAATGGGAAAACATCACCATGGATTTTGTCATTGGACTCCCAAAAATCTATAAATACCATTATTCTATTTGGGTTTTATTCAATAACTTTATGAAGACAGTGTAGATCATTTCTATTCGATAAAATTTCACTCTTGATCCTCTTTCTAGAATATACATTAATGAAGTTTAAAGTTTTCATGGAATAACTCATTATATTATATCTGAATTGGATTCAATTTTTTCTTCAAAGTTTTAGAGAAGTCTTCAGCAAGATCTTGATTAATAGTTATATTTTAGTACTAATTATAATCCTAAAATATATATTTATTCTGATTGAAACATTCATAACCTAAAGGATATACTGATGTCATATTCTATGGATTTAAATGGTGGTTGGGATCAATACCTTTTTCTGGTTGAGTTTTATTACAATAATATAATTCACTCAAGAATTTACATGGCTCGTTATGAAGTCATAAATGTAAATAAGTATAGAAATTATACATTATAGGATTATGTTGGAGAAATAAAAATATTGGAACCTAAGATAGTTGGGTAAATAATGATGAATTTTAAAGGCATTGAGCAACACATTAATGAAACTTAGAGTCGACAGAAAATTTATGCTGAAAATCATCAATGAAATCCAGATTTTGAATTTGGAGAGAAGGTATTACTATGAATCTCTCTATGAAATATGGTTATGATATTTTAAAATAATGGAATGCGATCCTTAGGTATATTTTCCCCTTCAATATTCATGATTGAGCAAAGACGATAGCATATCGCTTGGTGCTTCCACCCAATATCTCTTATGTTCAGGATGTGTTCAATGTATCTCTCTAGAGAGAGTACATACTTGATCCATTACATGTATTAAACTCAGAGGTCATACCTATAGATCATGATCTTTCCTATTAAGATAAAATGGTATAAATTTAGGACGTATAGATAAATTTATACTAAATAAGACTACTCACCCAGTTAAAGTTATTTGGAGGAATATTATATTCGAATAAGTTACATGGAAACATGAGAATGTGATGAAACATAGATATCCTATATATTTTTCAGTTTTAGAGTGATGAAATTTTGAGTAAAAAATTATTTTAAGTTTGTTATAATATAGAACCCTAATATTTCTTGATATATTTCTTTTTAAATAAATTTAATTTCTTCGATAGATTGTGATACACATAACCTTAAGTTTAAATGAAATGTAATATAGTATACTATTATAACCTAGCTGTTAAATTAGTTGTCTTAATTGGAATAAAAACATTTAAAAAAATTTATAAATGTTTTAGATATATCAAATATATTTATAAATAAGCACACAATTTTTAATAAAGTAATTATATATTTTAAAAATACATTTCCCTCAAAATAGTTTTTATTTCTCTTTGAGAGAAAATAATATAATTAATTTTTACACTTTTATAAAATGAATTTGATAAAATGAACTTAATTTTTCAAATAAATATAACAAAATTAGTATAGATTTAATTTTTAATAATTTTTTGAAAAGATATTTTTTTTGATGAGTAGTGAACAGTAATGATTTTTATTGAAATTCGTCTTTTCATTTAAAGAATTTACAAAATTTATTTTTTAATAAAATTATTATAATAGTATAATTATTTCATTTTAATTATTTATAATTCAATTATATTCCATTAAATGAATTATATATATATTTTGGTATAAAAACTTTTTTTTACCCCATAGGAGATTGTTGTCCTATGTATGGTTTAATAATCACAAATTATGTCTAATCATTTGAATCATGTTTATTTATACTAAATCATGTTTAGTTATTTTTAATTATGATTATCTATGTGACATTATATGTTTAACACATTATGTTGACATTCTTGTTTTAAGATAGTTAAAATAGAAAATTGGATAAGTATGAGTCACTAACACTAACAAACAAAATGACTCACCGATAGTTAAGTCTGACTCACTGATAGACGACTCACCGACAGTGAAATTTCCTCACCTAAAGAAGGTATGAATCACTGATAGTTAATTCTAAATCGTCGATAGATGAATCACTGATAGTTCAAATGTCTCACCAATAGTACAAAATGACTTACCGATAAACGAATCACCTATGTTACAAATGAGACACCGACAGAAGGAATGACTCACCGATAGAACAAAATGAGTCACCAATGCATTGAGTCACTAACGCATGAAGATACCAATAGGATGATTCAGTGATAGAATGAGTCATCAATACTAATAGAAGGACTCACCAATAGAAGGAGTCACTGACAGAATGACTCACCGACAGACTATTTAAGTTTTACTTTATTTAAAATTATCTCTAACAATCATATTTGAGTGTTTTAATGCTACTAATTAAATTAATACCTTTTGTAGACAACATTAATGACTATGTAAGTAGATAGTACGAGGTATGAGGTACCTCCACATGATTATTGTTGGCCAACACAAGACACCTGAAATAAAATGAAAAGTTTTAAGCATGAGATTCATAGAAGAAAAAGAGAACAACTGAAAATAATACATGATAAGAGATACTAGTCCAAGTAGTAGAACACATGAAGAAATATCATTCATTATAGATATAAACTAAAAGAGGATTGTTGTGCATCAAAGATTCAATCATCCTTACTGCAAACAAACAAAAAGGAGGAGAATCCTATTTTCTAGTAAAACCAGAACACAAAGCTTCACAACACTCTGTTTTAAGTGTCTGTTTCCAAAATAGGACTCAAAATTCAAATATTCTATATAAAAAGAGTCCAAAGATGCATTTCACAACACACAGATCCTTCTAAACTCTATCTCTTTATTTCCAACTCTATTCTGTTTTTTTATTACTATTCAAGAAGTGTGTTAATCTATCTTTTAAACACACCCTATATCTTGCCCTGAACTGAAGGATATAAGATATACTTACACAAAAATATTTTTTCACTAGTTACATTCCATGCAGAACTATGGTAGAGGTCCTGTGTGACCTAGATATTTTGAGTTCCCATGTAGAATTGTGGTAGAGTTCAAGTGACCTGGATAGTTTGTATACTATTTTTTAAACCCTGATCCAGTGTGTGGATCAAAGATTTATGTATATATATATATTTATTGGTGGAAGGTGATCACAAGGTGGAGAGAAATAAGTCTTGGCTTGAGATTGAACCAATCGTTTTAATCCTCTATGTTTTCAAATTTAGTTTACTTTGTTTTAACTCATATTTCAGAAAACCAAGTTTCACTTCGATAGTTAGTCTCAGATAGTATTTTAAATTTTTTGGTTTTGTAAATTGGTTTCAAAAGTTATTTCAATATTTTAGGTTGATATAATTGGGAAGTAATAAATCTCTTAATAAATTAATTAAACTGTCCAAATATTATAAATTTATTAATTTGATTAGATCGCATGTTTTGTTTTTAAATTGGGGTATTCTTTCAAATAAAGTTTTTATAGAAATTTTTATAGGAATTCAATTCACCACCTCTTGAGTGTCCTAATACAACCAAAATTTGATATCAAAGGTTGTTTAAAATATTTTTCAAATCTTTCTAACTGTGATTTTAGTTGTGTTTTATAGATCTCTAAATTTATATTAGTTCTAAATTTTTAGATCTTTAAATTCTAGTCTTTATTATTTATTATGTATAATAGAAAATAATTTGTTGTTACTAACATACCTCCCTACTTTAATGGTACAAATTATAGATAGTGGAAAATAATGTTGGAAATTCATTTAGAAAGCATGGGGTTTGATATTTAGACTATAGTAGAAGATAAATATGACATACCAGACACTCTAAGAACTACATGGATTGATTAAAAAAACTACTTACAATAATAATTATAAAGATATTAATGCCTTATTTTGTTCCTTAGGGGATGAATAATTTAATATAATATCTGCATGTAAATTTGCTTATGAAATTTGGGACACCTTAGTTGTTTCACATGAAGGAACCTCTAATGTTAAATAAATTAGACTTAATACCTATACTATTAAATACAATTACTTTTATATAAAGCATGATGAACCCATTTTTGATATGTATCTTTGGTTCAATGAGATATTCAATACAATGATCTCTCTTGAAAAGCCAATGGATGCCAAAGAACAAATCATGCGACTACTTAGATGTCAACATGAAAGGTGGAGAGGAACATCAATGTCAATAAGATAATCCTGTGATATCAGTAGGTTTCTATTCAAGGATATGATGGGTAAGTTGATGATGTATGGGGAAGAGTTAAATTTCAAAAAAGGAGGAGGAGGTTGAACCAAAGAGAAAGTCAGTGGCTTTCAAAACCACTACTTCCAAACATAAAGAAAAAATATTCAAACTTATTATGACATTATAAGTGATAAAGATTCACCATCATACAATGATGAGGAAATAGATCAGTTAGCCAAATGATTTAAGAAGTTTTATAGAAGGAATAAATTCTTTAGGAAGCCCAACTACAAAGGTAAATATGATAATAAGGGAAACTAGAAATAGGATTGGAAAAGGAATGACAAGTCAAATGAAATAGTTTGTTATGAATTTAAGAGAATAGGGCTTGTAAAGGATGACTTTACTAAGTTAAAATACAAAAAGAAATATGAGGACAAATATAAAAGACACAAGAAGGCATTTAATGCCACCTGAAGTGCCTCTGAGGATAGCTCAAGTGAATCAGAATCATCACATGATGAGAAAGGTGATAAGGCAAACATGTGTTTCATGAAAAACAAATCTGAGAAAAGCTGCTTAAAGAGATCCTATAGAAGTATATGGTACTTGGATTGTGGATGTTCAAGACACATGGAAATATATTATTCATGCTTCAAGAATTTGATAAATATTGATGGAGGTCATCTCACCTTTGGTGACAATGCTAAGGGGAAAATAATTAGCCTTTGCCAAATTGGTAACTCTAATTCAGTTTTAATTTCTGAAGTACTATTTTTGATGGATTCAAGTACAATATTCTTAGTATCTCTTAGTTATGTGATGATGGATTTAATGTTAAATTTGAAAATGATTCATGCAATGTATTTAATTTTAAAAATGAGTTAGTATTTACTTCCTCTAGAAATGAAAATGTGTATTCTGTAAACTTAGAATCCTTAGTGTCTCAAAATGTTTCCTTCTTAAGTGAATTCCATAAAGTATATTGGCTCTATTATAGTATATTAAGAAATTGAAATATTCATTCAATTAGAAAGATCACTAGGAATGGACTAGTTAAGGATGTACCAAAACTTATGTTTCCAAATGACAAAGTCTATAATCCTTATCAAAAGGGTAAACAACATAAAATATCTTTCAAACCAAAGAAAGAAGTTTCTACTTCTCAACCTCTTGATTTGGTTAAGATGGATTTGTTTGGACCATCTAGAGTTTCAAGTCTAAATGAGAAACACTGGGTATATGTTCTTTCAGATGACTATTCTAGATATACTTGGACTTCCTTTCTTTCTCATAAAAGTAAATATTATTCTAATTTCACCAAGTATGTTAGAACAATAGAGAACCTAAGTAGAATTATAATTAAATCCTTAAGAAGTGACTGTGGATGTGAGTTTGAAAATAAAGAGTTTGAATATTTTTGATTACAAAATGGCTATAGTTATAACTTCTCTGCTCCTAGGACACCATAGTAGAATAGTATTATAGAAATAAGGAATATTACCTTATAATATATAGACTAGAATATGCTTAATGAGTATGACTTACCTATCTATTTTTGGGTAGAAACTATCAATAAATCTTATTATATAATTAACAAAGTCTTAATTATACCAATCCTTAAAAAAACTCCCTGTGAGCTGTGGAATAATAGAAAACCCAAAGGTAGTTACTTTAAAGTCTTTGTTTGCAAAGTTTATATCCTTAATATAAATGAAAATATTGATAAATTTACATCCAAAAGTGATGAAGGAATATTTATAGGATATTTAATCTCTAGTAAATCCTATAGAGTATTTAATAAAATAACTAACTATGTGGAAGAATCTGTACATATCAAATTTGATGAAACAGATCCACATGAACCTAAAAACTCCCTAGAAAATATTGAGGATGATCTATAAAATATGGAAATAAAGGAAAAATCATATGACCCTGCTATTAAGAAATCCGTTAAATCTTCCATTTCTAGAAATTATCCAGACTCTAGTCATGATGAACCTGGACCTATTGAAGAAGCTGAAATCATCATCCCTTCTTTTCCTAGATCTTTTAGAACTCTTAATAACCATACTTTAGATGATATAGTTGGAGACCTAGATAAAAGAACACAAACTATAGTTTCTCTAAGAAATAAGGTTGAAAATCAAGAATTTTTATCACGAATTGAACCTAATAACATCAATGATGATATTAATGATGAGTTTTGGGTAATGGCTATGCAAGAAAAATTGAATCAATTTTAAAGAAATAAAGTTTGAAAACTTATAGACAAGCCAAAAGAAATCATAACCATAAGCACTAAATGGGTTTTTATAAATAAAGTATAATAACTTGGTAATATTTTAAGAAATAAATCTATATTGGTTGCATAAGGTTATAGTCAAGAGGAAGGCATTGAATATGAGGAAACTTTTGCACCCATTTCTAGACTTGAGGCCATTAGAATATTTCTTTCATATATAGCACATCTAAATTTCAAGCTATATCAAATGGATGTTAAGAGTGCATTCCAAAATGGGTATATAGATGAGGATATTTTTTTTTGAATAACCCCTTGTTTTACAAACCCTCTTTTTCCCAATCATTTTTTTTAAATTAACAAAAGATTTATATGGTTTAATGAAATCTCCAAGAGCTTGGTTTGATAAAATATGTAGTTTTATTATTTATAAAGGTTTTACAAAAGGCATATATGATCTTAATATTTTTATAAAAAAATTTACAAAGATATTTTATTAGTTCAAACTTATGTAGATGATATTATTTTTTGTATCTTCTAAAAATTATTTATGTGTTTACAATTCAAAAATGATGCAAAGAGAATTTGAAATGAGTTTAATAGGAGAACTCAAATTCTTTCTTGGATTTAAAATCTTTCAAAATAATGAAGATATTATTTTAAATAAAAGTAAATAACTAAATATATTTTAATTTTTTTTGGATTTTATGGTAAAAAAGAAGTGATACTCCAATGAGTACCACTTTTAAGTTGTATCTTGATGAAAATGGTAAAGCTGTTGATCAAACCACTTACAAAGGAATGATTGGGAGTTTAATCTACTTAACTACTAGTAGGCTTTAAATTACATTTAGTGTGTGTATGTGTTCCCTTTTCAAGATAACCCTTAGAAATATCATCTAAATGGTGTTAAAATAATCTTCAAATACCTCAAATATACTACCAAATTAGGATTGTTCTATCCTAGAGGAAAACCTTTTGATTTAATGAGTTATTCGAATTTTGATTTTGGTGGTTGTAAGTTACATAGAAAGAGCACATATAGAACATGTCACTTTTGGGGAAAGTCTCTAGTTTCATGGAGTAGTAAAAAGAAAAATTCTATTTCATTATTTACTGACAAATTTAAATACATAGAAACTTGTAGTTATTGTGCTCAGATTTTATGGACGAAACACACATTACTAGACTATGGATATAAATTCAGACATGCCCCTATAAACTGTGATAATACATGTTCTATTAACATCTCTAAGAATCCTTTTTGTCATTCTATAAAAAATAATATGGATGTAAGGCATCACTTTTTGAGAGATCATTATCAAAAAAGTGATATAAAACTAGATTTTATTGGTACTGAACATCATCTTGTTGACATACTCAAAAATCCATTTAACTCTGAAAGAATGAATTACATCAAACATGAATTAAGGATGATTAATTTATAAGGACCTTATGTTGATAACACTTTGTAAAAAATAATTTTTGATGTCATGCTGACAATAACACATTTTTCATGCCGACACTAACAATGTCATGCTGATAATGAAACATTTTTCACAATGATACTGACAATTTCATGCCAATGCTGACACATTTTTCATGCCGATACTTTGCCATGCCAATACTGATAGTTTCATGCTGATAATTTTATGTCGACATTGATAGTGTAATGTCTGTAATGTCATGCTGACACCGATAGAACTCACTGTTTTATCCATTTTATTTGTTAACCAAAACGATGGTGGTTTATTTATTTCTTTAAACCCTATTCATGAATTTATGATCTATAATCCATCAAAGATATAAATTTGAGTTGATCCACTATAATAATTACCCTCACACTTTAACCCTTACATGTTTTCCATTTCTATATACCCTAGACCTTTTACCTTCCAACCTTCAACCGAACCATAAAAAATGGTGAGAATGAAGCACACACTTGAAGGAGGATATGTATATGAGTCTCAACCTACTAAGAAGTATAAGGGAGAATATAGTAAGTCTAATCCTATCAATCCAACTCTTTCAAACTGTGTGGTAACACTGAAGAAGGAAGTTTTCATAGAATGGATGTTAGAGAGTAAGTCTCTACTGTTGAGGGTGCTAAAAACTCAAGGTTATATGGACTTGTTTTCAAATAACAAGAGGCCTTATTACCAAAATCTTGTGAATGAGTTATACATAAATGATGAATTTATTTTGGAATTAATTTAGGTATGTTGGATAAGATCTTTATTTAAAGAGAGGATAATTTCATTTTCTTCTAGGCATTGGGTAGAATGCCTCAAGGTTCCACATGAAGGAATATTTGACAACTATTAAGGAATTAGTCCACCAAAAAGTGACATCTTTTGATATGGTATAAGTTTTAAGGAGATGATTGAAAATGAAGATCACAAAAAACCAATAGCTATGGAGTTAGATGGTGATAGAATATTGCTATTTAAGTTCATTCAGCACTAGATTTGTCCCAGAAAGGGGAATTTGTATCTTTTAAGTACAAAGATGTATACTTGTTATATCTACTAAAGAAAGAAATAAAAGTGAATTTGTGTAGATACCTTATAGTGCATATCAGTGAAAATATTAAGCTCTAATATAAGACAAATTCCCTATTCTACCCAAGGATGATTACTGCCATGTTAAATGAGAAAGAATGTATTAGTGGAGATGAAGAGACTGTATATAATTGTAGTGGAATTTATTTGAATAAGGAAATTTTCAAAATAATGAAGATTAATTGGAATCCCTGGAAGAGGGAATGGGTTGGTGATTAGGATAAGATTTATGAAAAATTCAACCTAGTGGAGCATCCTGTTAGGTCAAAATATTTTGTGGATCCTGGTCTAGGACCAGCAGATGCTGAGCCTATTTATTCTAATGAGGAAGAGGTTGATACTCCTACTATAGAGGAAGGATCTCTTATAAATGATAAGAGTAACCTAGACATTATTAAAATCCCAAGGAGAATGACCTTTGGAAAACCTAGTCCACATGTGGGATTAACTTTAGATGAATAAACTCATGGAAAAAATGGTGATGAGGAGAAAGAAGTGTCTTGAATTATTGAGTATGTGAGAAGATCTAGTGGTTCTGAAGGAGAATATGGAGGAGAAGAATAAATAGACAAAGAAGAAGAAGAGTAAAGTGGCGATAGCTCTGGAAGTGAGGAATAAGTAAATGAAAAACATGATGATAAGTAAAGAAGATGAAAATGATGGAGAGGATGAAAGAAGTGGGAGTGATAGTGATTCAGATCATCCTAGTGATGATCAAGATGATACTTTTGAGCTGACTGATACTGTGAATTCAGAACCCATTATAGAACCTCATTTCTCACCAATAATTGATACTATAGAAGAGGAAATGGCTGAATTTCAAAGAGAAGTTCATGCTCAAATAATATCAGTGCCCCATTTGGTTTATGAAAGAAGGATATCTCATTCTGAGGGAGAGAATCAAGTAAGAGGATATCCAGTTGAGGGGGAGCTTCAAGATAGAAGAGATCAAGTTGAGGGGGGAGAATCAAACTGGAAGAGTGAGACTTGAAACTCTCACCCATTTAGATGATGATGTTATTTATGAATGGTAAAGGAATCATGGATATATAGCTCTTGTTTTGGACTATGAAGATTTAGATGATTAGGTGTTTTTACACTGTGCAAGAGAGTTAGTGGCTTAGATACCTCCTAGTGACTATGTCACTAGAGATAATTTTGGCAGTTTTAAATAAGTACTTTGCTCCAATATTAATTTTTTTTCTTTTTTTATTCCCATGTTAATATTGAGTGAAAGTGATTCAAATATTCTTTTTGGCAATATTATTGCTCAAGTGGAACCCATGCTGATTGCACTCATTGAATCTATTGTGATAGATAATCAGAAGTTGAGAAATGAGTTGACTATACTGGTTTCCATTGTAAATAGTTTGACCTCTGAGTATAGGACAACCATGGACAGAATCCTGAAATTACTTGAGGATATTATTTCCCACTTTCAAGTTATTGATTTTACCCAGTTGAGACATGATATTATAGAAATTGTATAAGGGGCATCTAGCTCAACAGCCCCTGTATCTCTCTCAACAGATGCTGTGTCAGTGAGGAATGTTATTAGAGAAGAGTTTAAAGCTTTGTTGGGTGGAACCGATCAATAGAAACTTTAAAATCTTATGAAAAATAATGACCATGTTTATGATATAGTTAGGTTTTACCCCAAGAGTGCTGAAACTATCAATGATCAGATCACAAATAAAGTGGACAATTATTTTAAGAGGATTTATAATAATAACCCGTTGACAAGTCACTTTAAGTACTTGGTAGAGGATTTGAAGTTGCCTCCAGTGAAAAGAGATTTGAAGGATTAAGTTCAAAAATTGAAGGACTTCACACCTATTCTTGAAATGTTGATGGATAAAAAAGATCATTTTGAAATGTCAATGCAATATAGTGGGTAGATAATCACAAATCTCATCAATCTATTGAAGCCATATATATATGTTCAGAGTGAATCCATAATTGTTCCAGCTGCTGCACCTCTAGCCTCTTCAGCCTCTAGCCTCTTCAGCCTCTCATAGTACCTATTTCCACCTCATCCTCATTCCATATCTGTTGCTCAGGCTATGAGCCATATTAGAATGATTATCACAAAAAATATATATATACTTGTGCTTCAACCAAACCCAACCTTGATTATTATTTTCCTAAAGGTGTACCTCTTCCTCATTTAAGAATTCACTTAGATCCTCCAATCTCTCAACCTCCATCCACTAAACATAACATTGATCCTTCTGAAAAAGGAAAGGGTAAACTAGATCCTAAGGGGTTTTTTCATCACTTTTTGATAGGGAATCTTGATTGTATTTTTATTGTATTCCACTGAACTATACTGTACCTTCATTATAAAATTAAATGATCATTGATTTTCCTTATTTATATTATGCCTCTTTCCTTATTGCATTTTATTCTTTTATATATTTACTATTTTTGATAATTCCAAAAGGGGGAGAAAAATCAAGGAATTATTATTATTAGTTTTTACATCTCATTAAGATAAATGGGGAGAAAAGATAAAGGGGGAGAAAATAAGGCATTATTTATTTTACCTCTGAACCTTATCTCTTTTTTTGAGAAATTTCATTTTTAAGAAAATAAATAATGAGAGATAGTAAGTGGACTGATTATATTAATCATCAAATAATTATAATTTATAATTCCCTGATTTGTTATCATCATAAGGGAGGAGATTATTGGACCATAGGAAATTGTTGTCCCCTCTATGGTCTTAATAATCAAAAATCATGTCTAATAATTTCAATCGTGTTTATCTATACTAAATCATGTTTAGTAATGTTTAATTATGATTATGTATGTGCTATTATATGTTTAACACATTATGTTTACATTCATCTTGTAAGATAGTTAAAATAGAAAATTGGCTAAGTATGAGTCACTAACACCGACAAACAAAATGACTCACCAACATTTAAGTCTAACTCACCGATATATGACTCACTGAAAATGAAAATGTATCACTAATAGAAGAAATGAATCTTCGATTGTTAATTTTGACTCACAGATAGATGAATTACCAATAGTGAAAATGTCTCACCGACAGTACAAACTGACTCACTGATAAAAGACTCACTGACAGTATAAATGAGACAATGATAGAAGGAATGAATCACCAATAGAACAAAATGAGTCACCGAGACATGAAGATACCAACATAATGACTCACCGATAGAACGAGTCACTAATATCAATAGAAGTAATCATCGATAGAAGGATCCACTGACAGAACGACTCACCAACAGAGGAGTCACCGATAGACTGTTTAAATTTATCTTTATTTAAAATTATATCTAACAGTCATATTTGAGTGTTTTAATACTATTGATTAAATTAATAATTTTTATAGAAAACATTAATAACTATGTCAGTGGACACAATACAATGTACAAGGTACCTTCACATGCTTCTTGTCAGCCAACACAAGACACCCAAAATAAAAAGAATATCCTGGTGCATGAGTTGTATAAAATAAGAAGAAAACAAATAAAAAGAACACATGAGCAGAGATACTAGTCAAAGAAATAGAACACATGAAGAACTCTCATTCCTACTAGCTTTGAACTAAAGGAGTATTAATATGCATTAAAACTTAAATCATCCTTTCTGCAGAAAAAAATTAAGGAGGAGAATCCCATCATCCTAGGAAACCAGAACAAAAATCTTCACGAACTCTATTTTCAGTGTATATTTCCAAAATTGGACTCAGGCTTCACATATTCTACATAAAAATATTCCAAACCTACATTTCACAACACAAAGGTCCTTCTAAAATTTATTTATTTATTTCCTACTCAGTTGTGTGCTTCTTTACTACTTTTCAAGAAGTGTGTGAATCTGTCTTTTAAACACACATCATCTCCTTCCCTAAATTAAAAGATACAATATATACTTACACAAACCTCTTTTTTCACCTATTATATCCCACATAGAACTATGGTAGAGGTCCTATGTGAAAGGTTTGTTTTGAGTTCCCTTATAGAGTTGGGGTAGAGGTCAAGTGACCGGGACAGTTTGTATACTGTTGTGTAAACCCCGATCTAGGTTGTGGATCAAAGATATATATATATATATATATATATTTGTTGGTGGTAGGTGATCAAAAAGTGAAGAGGAATAAGTATTATTTTGAGACTGAACAACTTATTTTAATCTGTTGTGTTTTCAAATTTTTTTACTCTATTTTAAATCATATTTCAGAAAACTAAGTTTCACTTTGATAGTTAGTCTTGAATCGTATTTGCAACAGTTTTGGTTTAGAAAATTGGTTTCAAAAGTTAGTTCAAAATTTTAGGTAAATATAATTGAGAAGTAATCAATCTATTGAGAAATTAATTGAACAGTGAAACTATTATAAATTTAATACTTTGATTAACTGGCCATTTTTGTTTTTAAATTGGGGGATTCTTTCAAATAAAATTCTTAATATAAATTTTTATAGGAACTCAATTCACCCCCCTCTTTAGTTTTCTACTCTAACTAAAACTTGTTATACTTGAGAACATTTTATACATTAGAGAACATTATTTTCTCAAAAATATTTTCCATCATGTTTTGCGAGTTTATTTTTAATGTAATTTATACCAATTTTAGAAATTTAATTTGATAAAATGGATTCCATATTTTTAATTGTCAAGTAATTTTTTTTGAATAATTCCACTTTAATTTTTGGTAATAATGAATAGTAAAAAATTAAAAAAGTTTCCCCACATTTATGGTTAAAACGTGTTTACCGGGGGGATTAAACCAAGAGATATGGGTGAAATTGAAAATAAAACTTCCCTAAATCCTATTTTATGGCCATATATAGACCTCATAATATTTCAAATTCAAATATCTATCAATTTAGAAAAAAATTTCATGATAATTACTTTATTATATTTTATTATGTTAATAAATAAAAAACATGTCCTCTTCCCCACTAATAAAAGGACACCCTCCTTTCTCTTCTTTACCCCAAATTGACCGTTCTAGATAAACCGAACACTAACAAAATATATTATAAACATAATTAAATTGAAATGATGGTTTTATAATTCTTAAAAGACCATTCCAAGGGTCTTTAATAAAGTATCTAAAGGTGGCCTACTGAAGGAGAGGTAATCGTATTACCCAATATCTTTCAATTTATTTATTATTATACCTCCTCTAAATATGTTTTATTAATAAAAAAATAATAAATTTAGTATATTAAATATAATTAAATGTTATTATGATTATGTAACAACCAATATCCACTCTTTATCCAATCATGCAAGAATTGAAAGTATCAGTCTTTTGTACATGTGGACAATCACCTCCATGTAATGATAAAATTCATTTTCCATCACCATATTTTATGGATGGTTATTATGATGGGTTTAATGTTTATATAAGGTATTTATAACATAATTATTCTTCTATAATTAAAATACCATATCTACCTTATTACCTTAATATATTTTATAAAATGATAATGTCGCTCGTGCGTACATGTAAACTACCACCTCCACAATGTGATATGATTTGTTTTTCATTTATGATTTACATGGAGGGTAATATGGATATATTTAATGAATATATATATAATATATATTATATAATATTGATTTTATAAAGATTAATTATTATCTACCTTTCTTTTATTCCATTCATCAAAAAGTTAAAGTAATATTTATGCATACGTATGGACTATCATCTCCATGAATGGTGTAATTGATTTATCTATCAAAATATTTTATAAATTAATATATATATATATATATACTGAATATATATTATATATTTATAATGATTAAAATTCTGGATATAATGGAACGATGATCAAATTACAAGGACCAGAATAACATAACCAAATTCTCATGAAAAACAAAATAGTTATAACCAAGAAATATTCATTTTAATAAGGTTTTATTAAGAATGGAGTGTTTTAATGTTATATGTGGATAATATATGATATTATAAGTATTAAAATTATTATTTTATATAATTATAAAAAAATTAAATTTATTATATAGTAGGTTATATCACTTTTTAAGTAAGTCGAACTTGAGATAGGCGAATTATGTTACAATCACATTCTTTATAAAGATTGTTTATGATTAAGTTTATAATGATGTAATTTGATGATATAACTTGGAATAAAATCATGAATTTTATTATCCTATGGTTATTTAAATAGATTACATGTTTTCTTTTTTATTTTAATCTCTTTAAGAACTCAAGAGGCTAAAATAATGCTTTTAAGGAAAATTGACTTTATTTATATCTTCGGTCGAAAATCATTTTTCTTACACACCATGTTTTATAAAAATGTTTCCAAGAATGCTTTTTATATTATAAAATTATTATTTTAATTCATTTTTAACCATGTTTTAAATTTTATTTTTTAAAAATGTAATATTCTTGTTGTTTTCCAAATGATGTTCTTTTGACTTTCTACCGAAGATGTGAAAAGAATCAATATTTTAATACACATGACAAGAATATAATTTTACCCCATCTGAACACTCAATGATTTTAATATTTCTTAAAAATTTAACAATGTTATTTTAAAATAAAAAATTTCCATAAAATTTCGGAAATTTTTAGATTTAAATACGAAATTTCAAAGTGAAAAGGGCATTTTCCCCAAGAAACGTCTCAAGTGATCTTTTACAATATTTTTTTTATCAAATATGACATATTTTGATGTTACATAAGATTTACTAGGGATATGATACAATGAGACCATCCTTATTATTTTATTGGAAATTTTATGATTATGATGGAAAAATGCTTTTGAAACCCATTTTCTTTCTATGATTTATGATATGATGAATGTTTTATGACCTTTTGGAACACATATGTATGATTTTAATTTTGTTATGGGTTTCCATAGAATTATATAACCCTTCAATTCATTGGGTAACTATGGATATATAATGAGATAATAAAGATTGGAATGGGGAGTGAACCCAGTTCAGTATGGGACTATGTCCACTATGATAGAATGAGAAGTGAACCCAATTAAGTATGATAGTCTTGGATGTGATACTTGAATAAAGAAATGTTTTTCCATGATTATGTATATTCCAAAAACTTATATATTATTCCACTGTTATACTATCATAGATCATGTTCTTTGATTCCTTTATGATTTATGTCTTATGAACTTCCTAGATTTATGAAATGACTCAATATTATGTATATGATATGAATGGTATGGTCTAAAAATGTTATTATTATGTTATCATACCCTTATGCTCATTTTATGTTTATGTTTTCATTTATATATCCATTTTTTACCCTTACTAATCATCAAAGACCACCCTTTTATATTTTTTCCTTTACTAGGTTATGAATAATGGTTTTATGTATTATATGTCTTATAAGGGTTATATTTATGAAGAAATCAGTGTGAGATGATATAGATCTCTTATGAATAAGTTGTTTATGTATCTAAATTTCCAAATAGATTAGACTTATATGATTTTGGTGTTGATAATAATGATATTATTTTAATATTCATCTAATTAGATGTGATATTTATGTATGAAATGTATGGGTTAGTATACTGTTCTAGATACTAAAGATGATGTATTGGAAGTTTACTACTGAGATACACCACCATGGTTTTTTTACTATAAGACCAGTATTGTTTTTTCTTCTATTTAAGGGACTACTAAAACTTCCACTAAGAGTATAAGGAACTTCTATCAACCCTTAATTCATAGTGAAGTGATGTTCCACCATTGAAGATCTATCAAGGACACTGACATATGAGGCGAGGTTCAATAGAAAAACAAGAGATAAAATATCTAGTCGAAGAACCATCTAAAATCTCCTAGATTTTAGCTTCTCATTAAATACTACCTTAGGTGAGTATTGAGAAATCTCATCGAAGTGATTGGAATACCAGGGCATAGTTTGATTTCCTTGATTTTAAGGAAATATATTAATTTAGATAAAACCAAAAAGTTTGGATATAACTACTCTATGAAAATATCTATGAATTATTTCCATCTAATCCTACATTATTCACTATCTCAACTATCGTGTACCAATATTTTCTTCAAGGACCTTCAAGTTTTAAGGAAACATGTTTCAACTTAACAAATTTAGGAATATCCAATAACTCAAAGAGTTACTCAAATTTTCCAAACCACTCCTCCACATCCTGGGGATCATTAGTTCCCTAAAAGGGTTGGGTTTGAGATGAAGAAACTCATGGGAATGATCTTTTATATCATCCCTCTGGGGTAAAACCACTACAGCCTGAGTAAAAACAAGTGATGCTACCTGGTCCAAAGCATGGACCACACACACAACAACATCAACAAGGTTCTGATCAACAGGATGGTTTTCTTGTTGTTATTCATACAAAACTATCCCCAAGGTGTATTCAAACATATTATTGGGGGTATGATACTACCCAACATAAATAGATGATAAGAAAAACATCAGTCAAGATACTTGATATCATCAATTACTTTAATAGAAAAGCAACGAGAATACATAAACTCAGATCAAATCTCAATAAAAGTACAAAATAAAATCACTATATTCCCTCAAAGACACTTCTCTCCAAAATCCTTTGGAAACTAAAGAATCATTACAGTGAGATATATCGATAAAATGAATCATAACATGCCACTTAATTCCCAAAAATCCTGTCCAAAAATATATAGTGACATAAATTAATAAGTTTAACCACCTTTTATACCATTTTTTCATGAAACAACCTAGAAAATCAACCAAAATAGTACTCGAGACAATCCTGAAATGACTTGAATGGTGTTCTAGATCCCTATAGGCTTACGACTAGTACCATGACATTAATAACACAAAGAGGTAAATATTTCACCATAAAAGTTACTCAAAAAAGTAAATATGAATATACGAATCAGTAAAACTATTGGTATGATAAAAACCCCATAGGAGAAAGGGTTACAAAAATCTCAAACACGAATCACAAAAATGATAATACAAACTCTGCACAACTGGTGGAACATAGACTTCATTAGTTTCTTCCATATCCTATGGTCTTGCAAGTCAGTAACAACCACTATCTCTAAATGGTTCCTTTCATTTTTGTATAACAAACATAAAATAATCTACAAATGACCGAAGGTAAAAGTTTTTGTGAAAAACAATGACTAAAAGGATTTAAAAAATTATTTCATAAGCAATTAATATCAAATAAACCATTTATTCTTAATTTTAAATAAGGAATAATGTGGAAACATTTTCAAAATTGATAAAAAACATGCTTTTAAAATAGTTCAATGGCTAGTATAATATAGGCATAAAAGTGAATTTACATTGAGACAATTATGAATATAAAAGTTCTTATAAATATAAATGAATAATATTTTCAAGAAAAATAGAAATAATTAAATCATTTTATAACATTGGTGTGTAAAATCATTTTCAAATATCATACCATGGGTATAAGACTTAAAGATTTGTTAGTAAATTCAAGTTACAAGGTTCACAAAGTCTCAATGAGTTACAACTCTAAGTGTTCACAGAAGTCCCTTGAATCAATCCTAGAGGGAATCCGAATTTATCCCCAAAGAATAATTCCATTCCTTCCAATAGTTTCATGTTGCAGTCATAATCATATCATTTCCAACATGCATAACCCCTTCCTAACTAACTAGGATATAATGTTCATCAAAGTGATCATAAAACACATGGGGATATATTTTCATTTCAATCATTTATAAATTGTTCAAATAATTATTTCAAATCATCCCCAAATATAGGTTTTAAAAATTAATTTTATTTTAAAATCCCACATCAAATCATTTTTATCAAAAACACCTACATTTATTTCAACAACCAATATAATTTTTTTATAAAAAACTCATTCCTTTCACCTAATTTCAAATTAGAAAATATATCATGCCCTTTATTTCATAAAAATTATACTACAAATAATCATTTCCATTCAAGATAATTTTTATGGAAACTAACAATTAATTTTCAGCAACCACTATCAAGGGTTTTCATTACACACATCATTCCATTTCAAAAACCATTCATCAAAATTTGAATAAATATTTATAAATTAATTGAAAAAATGATTTAAAATATATAATTAATGAAGGTTTCATATAATAGATAATTCCTTATAAAATCACATACCTTAATTTAATATCTCAAATCCCCAATGAGGAATATGTAAGAAGAAAATTGAGTAATTACACACCCCAATATCAAAGAAAAAAATAAAAGAACTATTTTCCAACCACCCAATACCCAATAACCCTAAACTTCACTCTATAGGATTACAAAAATCTAATCAACAAAAGTTCCTATATTTTTAAAAATACTATTGGCACTCCGGTTTTCAGAAAGAAAAAAACAATATTAAAATACTCTTTGATTATCCATTTTCAACTGAATACTAAATTTGGAGGGTTTAAAATCATTTAAAATAGGTTTTAAAACCTTTAACAGGTCAAAATAATTAAATTACCATGTTTCCCATATTTTGGATTAACTAAAATGGCATTATAGATGTTCTAGAATAAAAAGAAGAGTAATTGGGTTTTAAAAAGTAAAATTTTCATTAAAAGTGTGTTTCATAAGGGTAACTTGGTTTACCCTTATTTAGCTCATCTAATCCATGTAAGGTTAAAAGGTTTTACCCTTATGCATCCTTTGAAAACTCTAGTCTACCCTTATGCAGTGTGAATTACTCTTACATGACACCTGTGATACCCTTAGACACCATTTAGAAAAAATAATCTACGCTTAAAGAACATGAATGTAACCTTAAAAAGCCTTTAGAAACTCACGTCCACCCTTATGTGAGTCATACAGTACCCTTAAATAGTGTATTGACAAAGGTATTTTCCATTATACAGATCAGTGTTACCTTTATGTAGCATATATGATCTCACCCTTACATTTATGTTGTGATGTTTTACCCTTCTATAACCATTGATAACTGAGGTTTACCTTTAAAAAACACTTTATAAATATGGTTAAAGGTTACTTACCCTTATTAAGACCCAATTCCTTTTATTAGGGTAAAGGTTAACTTAAAAAAAATAGATTTCCTTCAAAAAAACATTTTTAAATAAATCCAAAAAGGGTTCTAAATAGAACAGAAAGTCCACAAAACATCTAAAACTAAATAAGACATCAAAAATCAAATAAAATACATAAAATCAAAGACCATCATGTTATAGTTTAAAAATTTTCATTATATTCATATTATAAAATAATTTCATAAAAGTGAAAACACTAATAAATTTGGTATTTCATTATTCATCTAAAAATTAATTATTTCAAAAAAATCCAAAAAATTCATCTTAAACGGATATAATTATGATAAATTCAAAAATATTTTTAATTTTTTTCATATTGACAACTTAAAATTTATAATTTTTATTTTTAATTAAAAACCTAAAAATATAGCGAAAAATTGTTTTTATAGAAAAATTAATTTTAGTATATTAATTATTTCTAATTATTCTATTATTAATATATCTTGTTTTTATTAAATCAAAATAAAATTAGTTTCCTGAATTTTTTTTTATTTTTTTGGAAAATACATTTTTAATCATTTTATGATTTAAAAAAAGACTTTTTGAATCGAATACAAATTTATGATATATATGTATAAATATTTTATTACTGTTTTATGTAATCTTAATTTATAATTACATAACCCCTTATGATATCCATATAATATGTAATTATCAGGTAATCACTAGTTG
Source organism: Viscum album (assembly GCA_963277665.1). Taxonomy (NCBI): domain Eukaryota; kingdom Viridiplantae; phylum Streptophyta; class Magnoliopsida; order Santalales; family Viscaceae; genus Viscum; species Viscum album. The sequence goes on from OY728146.1 coordinate 372,776,221, forward strand.
TAATTTTGGGTTATGGTTCAATTAGCATTGATCTTTTAGAAATCTTTAGGACCTTAAACTTCTCCCATATATGTTTTTTTTCAGACTATAATTTCTCTAGGTTGGATTGAGATTGATCAAGGGAAATCCCTAGAAAATATACCTCCCTTTTGAGTTTATAAAACTGGATTCATATGGATTACTTATTCTTCTATATTCCATCTCTTATTACTTTCATTATTGGCTTTGTGATATGGTTACATTAATTTATATCAGCTAATTTAATAGTTAATTTTGAATGGTCTTATCTAATATTCAAAATATATCATTTTTTTCTCTTTTTTGGTGTTTAGCATGAAATATTATATTCAAAAAATATTTATTTAAGGATTATATATAGTGAAATAATAGTTAGTTATAATAGATCCTATGAAATTTGAAGTTTCAGTAGACTGAGATTCCTTCTTCTGATGGTTTTATAGAAAAAACAAGCAGTCTGTTGGGGGGGAGGGGTCTTCCCAACACTCTGGACCGATAACTAATATCTCACTAATCTATGTCCTTCTTAGGGGGTGACATATTGGATCTACTATATAGGTCATTGAAAAGTGTTATTTAAATAGTAGAGTGGAAGCTGTTATTGGACATAAAATCCACTATGGGTAAGTTATATTCAAATATCTAGATAAAATTTAACACAAAAGAAATTATCATATCCTCAATAACATGAACTATCTAGTCGGTCTGCCCACCAGTTTGAGGGTGGAACATTGTAATCATATGAAATTGAGTTCTAAATTCCTCTTATAAGCTTCACCATACTTAGGTCATAAATCAAGCACATGGTTAGAGCAGATCTTTGAAGATACCCTATGAAATCCAAAAAATATGGTCCACATACAAGAATATTAATATGTCAACTGAAATCTTTTCTTGGATAGGATGGAAGTGGGATTACTTGGTCAGTATTTCAATGATTATCCAAATAGAATTATGACCAATCCATGATCATGGAAACCCTATAAATAAATCCATCGATACACCATCCCATTTCCACTCTAGATCCTTAAGGGTCTAAGACAAACTTTATGGGATTTAGTGCTCTATCTTCACTTGTTGAAAGGTGAGTAACATTTAGATAAACTAGACAAAACTTTTCATTATTATTTGACACTAATAATGAAAAATTAGGTCCAAATAAATATTTCTACAACTTTAATGTACCTCTAAGGGTGATGTAAGGAATTATATTAGAACCTACTCACACCGCACCAATGGAACCATTGTCCTTCATTGAAAGAAGGTAACATGATCCACACCTTCATAAAATCCATATGGTGCATCACCTGAGGATATTCGATCACATAGAACCCTATAAACAATGTTTCCTAATTAAGCCTCATTTACACATTGAATAAGTGAAGGGGACACCACCATTGATAAAATATAAGACACATATCCTTCTTCCACTAACTAAAACTGCATCAATGTTAGTTTCTAAAATTCCTCCCCCAAAATCTAAGAACAATATTTCATTCTAAGATAATCTTCCACCACATTAACCTTCCATAGAGTATAAATAATCTCAATGTCATGTGACTATAGAGACTCATACCAATGCCTTTTTATTGAGTGAAGATATATCTAAGTGAATATTTACCTGATACTCTTTTAGTATTTGTGGAATATGAAGCAATCACTAAAATATAGTGTCTCCATATTTTTAAGGTGAGTTGTATCACTTCCAGCTTTAAATCATGAGTCACATAGTTTTACATATGTGGTATCAACTATCAGAACCTAAAATAAATCATCATTTTTCTCTATATTATAACACATCCAAGCTGTTGCAACTCGAGACACCCTGAGAGTGGGGTGAATCAGGGTGTTGACCAATTAAATTTTTTTCCTTTTTATTCACATGTTCTTATTTTAATAACATGTTCCAACATTGATCGTAAAAATTTTCAACTTACCACTCTTGATGGAACCCTCACCAAAACATGCACAAATATGATGGAAGGTAAACAATGCATAATACATTAAGATTTTACTTGGTTAAACACAAAGGGATGATCAAATGATCATACACATGATTCCATATTGGTGTAATAGAATCCACTACTAAACTAGTGTGATTGGTATAAGTTTCTTCTTTATCACACAATGTTGAGGATCACTTTCTTACAAGTTTTATTTTTGGTCACTCTTTACCCGAGGTGTACTACATTTTCTTGATTATGGAAAGTCACACTAATGATCCAAGAGAGAATATCTATTTTTCTTCTCTATGAAGTTCTTTATGAATGTTATTTAACAATTTATAGAAATTTGGGTCTCTCCATGATCATCATTTTAAACATTAACTCTATACATATTCAAATATAGGTAGATTCTCCAATATCTTCCAAGATAGTTGCACCCTTCTTCATTCAAGTCAGATGAGAGTATCCCCCTTTTGTGGGGAATCACTTTGTGTCTTTTAAAAAATACAATAGGTGAGCTTCTCCTCCAAATAAGAATAAATCCACACCAAAATTATCCTATTTCACTCCTCCAACAACTAGAAGTAGGAAGGTAACTCTTCCTTCAAGCCTTCTATTATAAATTAAATCATATCCCTCAATAGTAATCTCTTATGGATCACTTCCTTATTTATATAAAATTATTATAGAAGTATTTATAAAACTCTTCTTCATCCATTATGAATAGATATTTTGATGGAACTCTCTTTAAGAAAACTAGATATTCTATAATAGTCTTCTTCCTCTCTCATTCTCTTCTTTTAATTTATTTAAAGAACATTTAAAAGGATATTTTTTGAATATAAAAATATAAAAATCCTCCTCAAATTTTGGTCTTTTGATCTATATTGTTCTATTTTATATGGATATTATTTTCATGGGATATTTTCTATATTTTAAATATGTAAAGTATATAGATCATTCAAGATATACTACATTAAATCCCAGTCAAACATGCATATTGAATTCCATGATTTTTGTTATGAAAGGTAGAAAAATTTAATTGAGGGATTCATTGAATTTTACATATAAGTCTTATCAAACAAGTCATGGAAAAATCATATGGATCCTCCTTTTACTGGTGAACTATGATTCAACCCTCTTTATGATAGCATGAACCATCTGCCACAAAATGATGAGGAAACAATGTATCACAACACTAATTGTGTTGATCTTGCTTTGTAATATGAAATTAATCCTTAATATTTAAATAGAGATATAATAATATCAATTTTCATATATATATATAGAATATTTTCTAGATGAAATCATATAAACCTTAAATATATGATCCATTCATGAGATAATATAACAGAGTAAGAAATAGAATATCGTAATGTTAATTGCATTTCATCAATTTTGTTTTCTCATATTCAGTATTAAGAGTATGTTTCACCAACTATGCATATTTACATTAAACATTAAGTGTTTGATAGAATCACTATAACCTTTAGTTTTAGATTGAGAGAACATTCCCTAGGTGATAACATATAAAGACTCAATGTAGCTTCCACTCATGTGTTAATGTATTAGAGTGTCTCAACTTGAGCGTATGATGAAGGAGATGACATATAGAGATTATATTAAATATAATATAGTAAAAAAATTCTTAGGATCCATTATTATTTTTACTATGTTTATTTTTTATTATTAATATTTATGTCTATAACTTTAAAGAACATTTATCTATTCTTTTAAAAGGACTGAAACATTATTAGAAAATGTTCCCTAAAATATATGAACCAAACTACATATACATTGTTCATTCATAATTGGAAAATTACAACAAAATCACATCAAACTAAGTACTTCACTTCATGGATTATTACTCACCATGGATGAAGTATATCCAATAAAAGTGTATAAATGAATAGGGGGCAATATATTAAAAAGAATAAAATATTTATGACTAGGAAATATTCTATATCATCTTTAGACTTAAGGACCACCAATATAAGAAAACCTATAATGAGGAAGAACACATAGAAAATAGAAATAATTATTCATAGTATATAATAATAAATAAGAAATATGCTTTGGGAAGTGATAGTTGAATGAAAAAATGATATAGTAAGTCTATATATAGGAATGAAATCTATCCATTATAAATATGGTCATTGAAAATACGATCATTTTTAATTTATAAAATAGGTATAAAAAAAATATTTATTGCTATGTAATAAATTTAAAATAATATAACTCATAATGAAATAAAAATATGACATTAAAATATTATAAATAAATAAATATATTTATGTGTTAAGTATAAATATTAATAATAATATTTTTAAAATTTTACATGATGTATGTATAAAATAAAAATAAAATTTTAATATCAATGGAGTAGTAAAATTAAATTTTTGAATATAAATAATTATATTTAATGTTATTTTTTAAAGTTTATTTAATATAAAAGTAATATTTTTTTTCAAAGAACCATTTTGTAAAGTATTTTATATTTTATACTCATAGATTAAGTTGAAAACCTTTAAAATATTATCTATTAACTAACATGTTAACATATTTTAAATTATAAAATTTTATCAAATAATATTAAAAACACTTAAAGATTAAAAAAATCCATTTTTCATTAAAAGATGTTTTCCTTTATATTTTTTATTTTCATTTAAAAGATAAATATATAAATTTTAGAATGTTAATTAGATAAATATTACTTGATTTATGTATTTATAGTTTTAAAATTATCTTAGAATCTATTTTTTTATATTTTTCTAAAATAATTGATGTTTAGGTGAATAGTGAAAATACAAATTTTACTAATACTGTAACTTTTATGACATTATTATACAATAATTTCATGAAAGTTTTTAAAACCAATTTTACTATATAAAATATATTTTATAAATTAAAAATAATTATTTTAAAATACTATGTTGATATATAAAACTAACACTTAACATTATAGAAAATTTACGTAAGGTTTTAACGAAATCTATTTTTCATTTGTTTCTTTTAATAAAATTTTCACACAGTGGAATTAGGTATTTTAATTATTATAATATCGATTAAATATTATTTTAATAAAAAACATTTTAATTTCAATATAATTAATAAAATTGATAATTTTATCTTAAATATAAATCTTATAATTAAAAAGATAGTTGTTCTAAAAATAGGTTTTTGTGCTTTACAAACAGGAATGTTAAAATTAATTTTTATTAATTATAGAAATTTTATTTGATAAATTTGATTTCATATTTATAATATATAGTTTCAAATTATCTAGAAAAACTCATTTTATTTTTAGTAATTAAAAATAAATTTTTTGGCTAAACACTAGTTAGCTCGGTAAAAACCAAAAAAGATAAAAGTAGAAAACTAAGATGAAATGACTTAAAAAAATTCTTAAAACTTATGTATAAAAGTGTGGTTTAGTATTTATCTACATTAAACCTTCTTACACTCTTTCATTTTAAAATTTGGCTTCACATTCCATGTAAAACAAGCGATCTCTTAATATTAAATTGTAATATGTTCCAAAAATCCCATTCTCTTCAATTATAAAGAGAACCACCACCCCTTCACCTCTAAAAACTTTCAAATACCATTATTATGAACCCAAATTTTCTATATTCTTTCCTAAAAAATAGACCCATTTTTATAACATTTATCTATCCAAAATAGAAAGATAAGGTTTCTTAAAGTGGTAAACAAAGGAGAACATCTAGAATGAGAGGTAATATAATCTACCACACCTTATTAATTATTTTCTTCTTATACCATTCCAAAACTCATATGTCCCTAATATTATTATATAAATAGAATTATTAATATTTTATTATGTTTTTATACTAATGGAACAACCATTATATAAATTCCTCCAAAACCTTTTGATAAATGAAGACGTCGTCATCCGTACATGTGGAGCAATGGCTCCATAAATGAAATATTCTATTTTTCAAAACCATATTTAATGGTTGGTTAAAAATGTATATTTACTAATATAATATAATATTTATAAAATTTTAATGTTTTTAAATGATAATATATTTTATTTTCTATCTTCCTTTAATTTTTTAAAAATGAAAACGTCATCATGTTTACGTATAGACTACTATCTTTACATGATGATGTTTCACTTTCATTTTCTATATTTAATAATTTGGGTGGAATAAAACATTTATTTAATTTATAAATAGGTATTTTACTAATCATTAACATTTTGTAATGATATTATTAGATATACCATAAGTTATATTAATAATAAATGGTCATAGTAAATTTAACCGCTAAAAAGGAAATATCAAAGTAACTTTGTAATTAGATTCCATTCTTGGAAAACCTATTTACCTATATAAATTATATTCTAATGTAATAATGAAGAAAATAATAATATAAAATTAGGTATATTATGAAATTATTTTATAAAAATTTGACCTTGGTCAACATACCATGAATGTTTCTGAGAAATTGACTGAAGAACTTATAGTAACCGACATTAGTAGAGACGATGTAATAAATCAGAGACACATGATGATAAATAGAACTTATAAAAATAAATTAATGTGTATATGTTTCTTGTAAATGTTTTTAATAAAAATAATTGGATTATTTAGGAATTTTAGTCCAATTACAAATCACTTTTGGACATGAGTTAATGGTTTCCCTCTTAATCACCCTTCATTGAGGCATGATTTGATATTATTAACCTATATTCATTAGTGTGGTGTAACAACTATCCCATCTATTTTTAATATCATAAATAAATTTTTAACAAGGAAAAATCACTTCAATTATTCCCTTCCTTGTCATGGGATATTATTGACGTCTTCCTTAAAATATAAGGGTATTTTATAACTCAATTTTATTTCTTGAGTTATAATTGTTATCATAGAGTTTATTATATAATTTAATATGTTATAACCTATTTATATCTTGGTAGATATATTTTAATTCAAATATTATTTATTTATGAGTTTTAAAACTTCTTTAAAATTCAATTATGTTAAGAAAAATTCCCATCCTCTAAAAAATGATTTCTTGTAATTATCAATAATTTCCCTTCCCGTCAAAGTTCTTCTTTTAAATTGGAAACCTAATTAAGTGTTATCACATGTGGAATTAATATTTAAATTTCCCTATTTTCAAAATAAGGTTTTATTATTTTTTATGATCTGGGATTTTAATAAAGGTTTTCTAAAACATAAAAAGGGATCTTCCATACCTCCTTTATTACTTTCTAGTTACACATTTTCTTTCTTTTTCTCACTTTTCCTTTATCTTATTATCAAGTATATCATCCATATTCTATATATATGTTTTATATAAATATATAAATTATTTAATTTATATTTTTTTGGGTATAATATATTTTTATATTCCCTTTAAAATTATATATTTTAAGTGAACCTGATTTAAGAGAACTTACCTATACTAAACACCTGGTAAAGTATATCAGCATAAAATGTTATTATTTATCATGTATATTTTATAAAATGTACCATAATTTTATGGAAACCATTTTGGGTAAAACTATAGTTTTAAATGAAAAAATATTTATTTAAAGTTCCTTTTCCAATTTCGAAAAGATTCACCGAAGTCGTACGTTTCTTTATTATTTATTCTATACGATTCTTCTCATGAAATCTATATATTGGAAATAAATGATCAAGATATATTCTTCATTTAAAAATATTAATATCTAAAGGATTTAATTAATTCTTATATTGATAATCCTTATGATTTACCCTTTAGTTATTCCTTGAATCAAAATTATGAAACCCACTTCCTTCTCATGGGTTTGATCATGATTATGATTTATGTATTGTTTATTTTACTCATGTAGAACACATATGTATGATTTTAATTTATATAATCAGTGGGACTAGAAATATATAGCCCTAAAATTCATTGGTTAAAGCCTTATATATCATGATATATTATGTAACAGATTAGGAAGTGAAGCTAATCCACCATGGGATTTTTTACACTGTGTTTATGGGAATAGGGAGTAAACCCAATTACCTATGGGAATTTATCCAATTTATGATAATGGTCTTGGGATAAACCCATAAATTATGTTTATGATTTCATTTTTTATACTATTTCTACTTTTTTATGATCTTAAGACATAATTTACTTATTAAATGTATCCATACTTATGATCATACTATTTATGAAATCTCATTATGCCTCTTGACTCTAATAATTTTCTTTATTTCCATATTAATTCCCTTACTAGGATTTCTAGTTCACCCCTTTTTATTAGGTATTTACCCAAGATATTGAATAAATTTTTAGAAGATCTATGAGAGTTATAAGAACTATATAGAGTTAAAAAAAAAGATATTTTTTTAAGTTGATGTATTTGTATGTCAAATATTTAAAATACATTAGACCTATAGATCCTCATATTGTATTTTTTTGGAAAAGTATGTTTTGAATTATGAAATTATATATGTTTTAGGCTTGGGTCCCTATATATATACCCATAAATTCAAAGGGAACAAAAATTAATTTTTTCCTTTTATAGAAAAAATGACTCTTACACTACATTCCATACTTTTCCAAAAATCAGTGTATTCAAGGTGTCTTACCTTTGCTGTATTTTTTGAATTCTAGAAAAAATATATTACACAACTTCATTACTGTATTATAATACTCCAAAGGGTATTACAGATAAATAAGGTATAAGAAATATTTTAAGATTGTCCATCATTTTCCACATTTTAGCTACTTTTCCCAAAATATCTTACTCATTTATAAGGATATTATGTATCAAATAAAGTTTCTTACATATAAAATTGTATTATGCAAAAATTTTAAATAGCATGCATAAATATTAAGTATATAGTATATCCTCTAAAATTTAGCTAAAATTTTGAAATAAAAATATCTTACGCATATCAAAATTGTCCTTTTTTTCAAACTTACAATGAAACTACCAAAATATTCAAACCAGAATTTAGGACATCCTCTCTAACTACCTAGAAAATTTCTCAAACTCCTTCCAAAAAACTAAATAAAAAATTCATCAAAAATATAACACCTATAATTCCAAATATCTCATTATGAATCATACTAAAATCACCATATTTATTTTTCAAGCATACTCACATCCACCATATGTCAATTTAAACCATACTCACATCATTATGTCTCATTTTCAAGAATAATCTCATCACCATCACCATATATAAATATTTTTTCGACAAAACCAACTCACAAAGTCAACATTATCTATCATTATAAACCTTATATTCCATGCATGAATTTTTCATAACTACTGAATAAAGTTTCCATATCCATGGTAATAATCCTCTTATTAATTCATTAATCCAAGAAACTATATATTCTTAACCCATTACTCATAATCTTATAAACAAAACCAATACACTTATTTTCAACAAATACAGCTCCCAAATTCCTAATTTTCACATTATCTCCCTTGGATTTTTATTGAAAATACTTATACAAAATCCTTATACATTCAAGGGATAAAGAATATTTCTCAAATTTCTCTTTTAATCCAATATCCTTCCAAAGTTCAAATTTAATGAACTAATTTTCTTCCCATTTTGAAATAAAATGAAAAGGGTTATTTATATTCATTTTTTTATTTATATATCTTATATGGGTTTTCTCCAGATTATTCATTAAGATCTATCCCTATATATCTGACTTCCATAGGGGTAAGTGTTTTATATTAGATCACCCTTTTTTAGTAGAATATAAAAGGTTATATCTTGATGTAGTTGTGAATTACCTTAGCTCATCTCTTCTTGAGGCAGACTAATTCTCCTCAGATCTTGGGAACCAAATATATAGAGTTCATTTTATCTCATTATCTTGTACATCTCTTTCAACATAATTGAGTTACTACTTTCCAAAATCCTTTTAAAATTGCATCCTATTTATATCCCACTAAACATCACTCAATAATAAACTAAAACTCTTAATATATTAGTTCTACTCACTATGGTTGGTATGATATTATATCTCAACTACTTAGTGATATCACATGTTAGCAAAAACACTTAAACATTGGACTCTAAACCAATTGTTGAAAAAATATATTCTCCAATTGTTAAATAAAAATAATTATAGATTTATCACTATAACTATGTTGAACCATTTCATCTTCCAAACTAAATTCCCTCTAAAATATTTCAATAATGGAATTTACCACTAAGCAGTGAGATCTTGATGAATAATTTAAGGTTACTAAGTCAAAACTCTATATAGAAAAAATGTTTTTAATAAAAAAACCTTAAATATACCCATGTCATCAACCCAATTCCATAAATACTAGAAGCTTTAATTTTCTCATCTTTAAAACATCCTGTGATATTATCCACACTCACACAAAAACCATTGGTAAAAAAAAACACGAAGATATTATTAAAAACACTAATGTTGTTCAAATATATCTAATTATATCATAATTTTTTGTTCTCATAAGAACCCTTATTTTATATTAATGATTTCACTTGATGTATGAAAAATAATTTCTTAAAGTTAAATTTATTTTTATTAAAAATTATTATATTCTGGTTGGATAAATTTTAGAAGGACTAATTATTAAACTGGATATATTATGTCTTATGAAATTACAATTTCTATAAATTTTACCTATGTTTGGAAGTATTATACTAGGAATTCCTATTTTGTAATTTATTATATAAAAATTTGATAGTCATACACATAATAAAGTTAATGTCTTAAGATGTCAATGAAGTATTATGAGATTGAAATTATCTTAAGGATAAAGTCTTACACCAAGACTGATATTCATACAAAATCAAGCTAGAAATATTAAAGAGACTGAAATAATTACTCCAAGAAGAAAAATATTATGAATATGATAATAATTATGAAAATAATTAAGTCCTATGATAATCATAAAAAATTATGAAGATATAGAAGCCCAATAAGAACTGCATAAGTTTTATGAATAAGAAAAAGTCTTATAAAGCTTGAGAAGTCTTACGATTCTAAGTATAAGTCTTATGAACCTGGATATGCAAACATAAAACTTTATAGATGAATTTAATGTTATTTTTGAAAGAAAAAATATGTTTATAAAAAATTATTATCATCAAAATTAAATATTATTTTGGATTAGTTTAATTTGATCAATAACTTAGAGGAAGACTATAGCTACTCAAATGAAAACACGGTTTCTGATTTTAAATGAGAAGATTAAGGACTCTATTAACCCATAATTTTTTTTATAGATGGTATATATTCCTTATTAATTATTATTTAACTTGAAAACCTTTAAATTTACAAAATATCATGTTAAAAAATAGTAATTTACAAGAAATGATCAAGTTCCGTAAAATTATTAAACTTCAATAAACTAATGTATTTATTCTTCCCACCCATTAAAGTTATTATATATAAAAAATAAATAATAAAAAGTTTATTTTTGTCATTTTTGTGTTATGTGAAAATATTCTATATTTGAATAATCCTTTAATAGATTATCATTTAATAAAAATTCATTCTCTAGAATATCTTCATCAATTTTCATGTTGTTCTTTCAATGGTGAACATAACCTATTTCTCTTTTTTTTTCATTCAATTTTTACTACTATTAGGGTATAATCCTTGCACTGAGTGTGGTAAAGGATGAGAGTCAATTTTCTAAAGAGAGATATTGGTAAAATCTCTTGTATCCTTTCTACCACATGTCACTATTTTTTACTTTAATTTTTGCATCCCTAGGAAAAAGAATGGAATAAAAATCAACAAGCATGCATTAAGTGTTGGGGGAGTGGATTAGGGGATGTTCTTGTTTCCCAAAACCACTATAAAAATATAATGTATCCTGAAACTTATTTTATTTTATGTTACACTTATTAATCAATCAAAAAGAAAAGAGATAGATTCAAATAAATTTTATGGGGGATGATTTTATTTCGAAAAATTCAAAGAACTCAATCAATTCCACTCTTGAGTTATCATGAAACACAAATGGGAAAACAATAGATATCATATAAAGGACTTTTATGTTTTCAAATTTTACAATTTAAAGTACATTGATCAATTTATAGTTTATAAAATGAATGACATGAGAGTTGGAATGTATATAGTGAGAGTTACTAATATAGAGAAAACTATGGATGTTGGAAATCTTGGATGGTCACCTACTTGAAGAATATTTTCTAAAATTTCTATATAAATTTTTTCAAACCTTATATGATAATTTTTAAAGAACCAGAGTTGTGGATCATATATCAAAAGAATAATTATGACCCAAATTCTAAATCTATAAATTATATTATCTATGGATTATGTTTTGATGTGTTTAATAGAGCCTCATAATAAGCTACAACCCATGATATAAGAGATAATATTTATATTGCTTACAAAGGGATAGATAATGTCAAAAAATTAAGATATCATACTAAAAAAAATAATTTTAACACCTTTAGTATGATAGATGTTGGAAACATAACCTTGATAAATGGAAGACACACTAAAATTGAAAATATTTTATCTTGAGAGATGTTAATTTATAATTTTACCATTCCTAAAAGTTCATAGGGTTTTAACCTCAAAGTGGAATGGAATTTACGCTTCAATTTTGAATTCCAATCTTTTAAAGGATATAATAATGGATGATCTAATTGTAACTCTTATGATGAATGAGCTAGAGACGCAGGCTGCTGTCGAAGATAATAAATTGGCCAAAAAAGAAAATGTTACTATCAAAGCTTCTACTTCAAATAACCATTTTATGACTCATCCTATGAAGGAGAATAAAATAGTTATAATTATAATAATTATTATTCCCAATTGGAAAGTATTTTAATTTTTTTTTACCAAAATCGAAAAGGATTTAAAATATTATTTAATAATTAAAATAAATTTGAAGAAAATTCAACGGAAGCGAGATGGTATGAATGAAAAAAACATGGACACATAAAACATGATTAGTCAATACTTAAATAGAATAATAAACATTTGAATAAATTTCAATTAAAATTAGATTACAAATGTAATGGGAAGAAATACATGGAATCTACATTGAATTATTCTATAGAATCTAGTGATAACTCTTATTATGATTTTGAAACCGAGCTATAAAATTAATAAGAAAAGATGTGCTTCATGGATCAAAGAGAGGTCAAATATTTTTATTCTTCAAGACATGAATTAGAGAAAGAGTCTAAAAACTATTCTTATAAGTAATTAAATAATATTTCTTCATGATGTAGGATTAATAGTATCCTCTAAAGAAAAAACATAAGTCACTTAAATAATATTTTGATATTATCAATAGTAAAAGGGAAGTTTTATCCAAATGACATTTAGAAATAGAATATTTTTTTTAAAATTATATTTCTAATTATAATATATGTGAAATTATAATTAAATAATGATTAATTATGTTAGAATCCCTAAAATAGGTTGAAATTGTTTTTACTAAAGGGGAGTATTACCTCAATTAAATTATTAGAAAGAATAATGCTATTAAAGGTAAACAAGGAATATATAGTAATACCAAATGACCTAAGATATAAATAAGCTATTTTGTACTTGGAACCAATAGTAAAAGCATTTATACTATTTTATATTTTCATAATGTAACTTTTGGAAACTATGCTAATTACTTATGCTTTAGGTAATCTCAATTTTTAGTAGTTAAAAATCCTTTTTCTTTAATTAATTTTCCTAAATTTAATTCTATAAATTCTAGAAAGTGTAAATAGATCTGTGTGCCTAAATATTTAGTAGCTAACACTTCTAGGACTGAGAGTATTTAGGTACAAAAAATACTATATTTATGTTTTTAAGGAAACATCCATAAGGATAGAAATGTAAAGTGATACATGGATAATGGATTATCAAGGAACATGAGTATTTATTTTTCAAGTTTCCACTCACTGTTAAAGATTGATGGAGTATATGTTACTTTTAGTGAAAATTATAAAGGAAAAATTATTAGAGTTATATATATTAGAGATCTATATTCTTAAATTACCAATACATTATATATGTTGAAGTCTAGAATATCAACTTGATATGTATCTCTCAACTTTGTGATGATGTTTATTTTATATATTTTTCGAATAATTAATGTTCCATTTTAATGATATTTCTTAAATTCAAAGTACATATAACTAAATATGTCTATATTTTAGATAGTAATTATTTATATAAAAAATATAAACAATTTTAATGTGGATATAAATTAATAATGGATTTGTCTTATAAGACTTAGACTTTTCAATGTTTATTCTTTGAGAAAATTATCTAAGAAAAAATTGATTTATGATCTGCCCCAACTCATGATAGATTAAAAGAATCTATCTGTTCTATGTAAAATGGGAAATTTATCACCTATATAGAGTTTCCACTTACCCATGGGTAACTGAGTTTAAAAATTTGTAAGAATTCTCAATCATATACTAATTATAAGAGAGTATACAGTGGAAGTTTGAGATCATTGCATAATGATGCTAAAATGTTATGCCTTCAAAGTTGATTGGTTTAGATTTCGAATTGATTATAAATAGTTGGATCAATAAGTTAAACAAAAATATTATTTAAATGGGAACCAATGAATTAAAACAAAGTCTTAGGATCAATTTCTTAGGATTTAACACTATAAAATATCATCTTTCTTAACCATGAATTAGATAAACTATTGGCCATAAAATCATTCAATGAACATTAACTTATTATACTCAAATTAGTTAAATTTACCTAAGATAGTGAAAATAACTTTTCCTTGAGAATTTAAACATCCTAGATGTATTATTTTAGACTCTTAAAGATGAAGTTAAATATATACTACTGGTTATAAATCAATTCCATTAATTAATTTGGATTTCCTCTTCATACAATTATCTCAGGTAGATTAGTAAAAGATTATATGATTTAGATTAATTACCAAAGTCAATTCCTAACAAAAAATCTTAACATAATTGATATTAATGATTCATTACCAAAATAAATCTTTTACTTTCAATACATCACCCCTTAGGTACTTAGCTACACATGATAGTAGGGAACCCCATCGTGCCTGAAGAAAATGTCTTAAAAGAAGAATACAGAAATGAAAGATAAAAATAATAAAGTGTAATAAAATTGAAAATTGAATTAACTTACTTTAATTAAGTAAAAAAAAATCTAAAAAATGTGCTAGAATCATAGAAACATCAAACTTTTAAGAGAGAGAGAGAGAGATATAATGATAATTAAAGCCTAAAAATAATTCTTCTCTCAACTCTCAATAGAGTCTTATATTTATATTCAAACATTATTATTGGATTTAATTCGTATATCATAGAAAAAATAATTAATATATATTTCTGAAATCTCTTTGTACTTGATCATGTCACGACATTAATCAACCTCTCATAGGGTGAATAATTATTTCCTCTTTGAAAACACGAATCACCCAGAAAACTGGAATACAAAATACTAAGGAAATCAGTCTATATATCTTTATCTTGAATTTTTACTAAATATTTAATGACATGAAACATATTTCATTATATGAACTTCTTACATGTTTTTGAAAATTCATTACTCATCTATAGTCTCCAATAACACTTACACAACTCCTTCGACTATCACCTTTACCTAGATTTTGAGTAGCCTTCATGAAATAACACAAGCCACCCTTATGAAAAAACTAGAACCACATAATAAACTTTACATAGATCTAATTAATTCCATTCATTGTGTGAGTTCAGTGTGGATAATCACTGAAGTATATCCAAAATCAAAAATCTCAATAGCCTAACACTTACTTATTATATTATATGTGGGGTCGTCAGCTCAAATGATACGTGTTAGTCCCTTCTATATAGAACCTCCTTCTAATCACCTCCCTATCTCAATAAATATTCGATCTCATGAACACACTTGATCAAAATAATATAGGTCTTGATAACTCTTGATGCCTCCAATGGTTGAAACCTTAGTCAATGATTGATTGTATTGTGCTAAACTAATCTCCCAAGGTGTTGGTTATGATGAGATTATTATTTAATCTAAACTCTTCATGTGTGATATTGAGGTATTTTCATAACTAAAAATATGTAATCTATTCATGGGTTCTTCTAATTGGAATCTTTCATGGAATGAACTCTGTAATTCA
This sequence comes from Viscum album, assembly GCA_963277665.1. Lineage (NCBI taxonomy): Eukaryota > Viridiplantae > Streptophyta > Magnoliopsida > Santalales > Viscaceae > Viscum > Viscum album. Next base: position 372,792,304 of record OY728146.1, read on the forward strand.
CTTGGTATTCATGATATCTACAACCAATCAACCCATAATAATTTTCTTCATGATGTGAATCACCTATCACTCTTGCAACTCTCAACCAAAGTCCAATAGATATAAAAAAATTCAAAAATTCACCAAAACTAACACCTCATTAAACACAATTTAGATAAAAAATCACTAATAAAAATAGTAAAAATAATTTTATGAATTTTCTATACCATCAATAAATACAAATCATCTTTTAAATATATTAAAGATGTATATACTTCTAAACTCTTGGAACTTATCCACATGGATTTTTTTAGAACATATATTATAACAAGACTTGATGGAAAATATGGTTTTTATGTATTGTTTAATGTTTTTTCTATACTTACATGATTTTACTATTTAATACATAATAATTAGGTATGTTTTTTTATAAATTTCTGCAAGTTATTTCAAAGTGAAATAGATTCCAAAATTATTTCATTGAGAATTGACTTTGGGGAAGAATTTGAAAATCATGAATTTGATTACTTTTAATAAAAATAAGGTATTGAACACACATTATATACCCTAATACACATCAAAAGAATAGTTTTATTCTAAGATTAGTAAAACATAGGAATAAATCAAAAGAACAATGTTATGTGAATATAGAATGCCTACTCATTTTTGGGAGGAAGTATTTCACATAACATGATATGTCATAAAAAGATTTTTAATAAGAACTATCTTAAATAAAATATCCTATGAGCTATAAAATAATAGGAAAACAAAGTATGGATACTTTAATGTATTTTGATGTAAGGTTTACATCTTGAATAACAATGTAAATCTTGGTAAGTTTGATCCAAATGCTGATGAAGGAATCATTATTAGATATTATACCACTTTTAAAGACTACATAGTTTTCAAAAAAAGGGAAAGGATAATTGAAAAGACTACTAATGTTAAATTTTATGAAACTGATCTATTTGATCCTAAGAAAACTCATATTTTTTACCTTAGTGTTTCTTTGGAAAACAAAAGACTTTTTATTCTTTTTTACTCTAAAAGGGATGATAATTTTGAAAATGATCAAGAAGAAACTAGTAATGAAAGGTTGTAAAATATTGAACATGAATGTGCACTGCCTAGAAATCCTAGAACCCTAAACAACTACAATTTGTTAATTTTTATAGGAATCCTTGATGAGGGAGATAATATTAAAATATGTGCTGGAAAAATTTATTAATTTTATTCCTTCTTATCTCAACTTGAACCAAAAAATAAAAATGATGTATTTAGTGTTTAGAGTTGGGTTTTATCTGTGCAAGAGGAATTAAACTTATTCAAGAGAAAAAAGGATTTGGAATTAACTAATAAACCCTCAAACTACCATGTTATATGAAATAAATGGGTCTTTAGAAATAAACAAGATTATCATGGTGTGATTATTAGAAATAAGGTTAGGTTATTGGCCAAATTTTATAATTACGAGTAAGGGATTGATTATGAATAAACTTTTATCCCGTAGATAAATTAGAATCTATTAAAATCCTATTATCTTATTCATCATATTTGAGATATAACTTTTCTAGATAGATATAAAATATTATTCTCTAAATGGTTTTCTTATGGAGGATGTTTATGTTGAACAACCTCTTATTTTTAAAAATCCTTACTTTCCCAATTATTTTTTTAAACTCAATAAAGCTTTATATGGTCTTAATGAATCATCAAGATCTTGGTATGAAATATTATTACCATTTATTTCTTAGATTTCAAATTTGATGAAAATATTTGGGGAATTATTTAAATTAAATAAAATACATACCTAAAATTCTTAAGAATTTTGGTCTAAACAATAATAGGATTTCTACAAATCTTATAAGTTATAATAAAAGACTTTTTGTTCATGAAGTTGAGAAACCTGTGGAAAAAAAGTTATATAGAAGAATAATCACTATTTTTTTATATCTAACTACTATTATAACATATATTACGTTTAATGCATGTCATTGTGATAGATTTCAATAAAATCATAACTAATATCACTTAAACTCTACCAAAATAATTTTTAGATATTTAAAAGGAATTGTTTCTATTTATTTACTTTTTCCAAAAACTTATAGATTTGATTTAATTTCACATTATGATTCTAATTTTTGTAGATGTAGATTAAATATAAAGAGAACCTTAGGAACCAACAACATATTAGGAAATATTTGGATTCCTAGTCTAGTGAGAAGAAACACTCAGTTTCATTTTCAAATACTAAAGTTTAATACATATAAGTTGACATTTTTGTACATGTTTTGTGGATGAAACACACCTTGATGGACTTAGACTTATTTTTGATCATATACTTATCAAATTTGATAACAAAAGAAATATATACAATTCCAAAAATCCAATAATATTTTTTAGAAAAAATATATTGTTTTATGACATCACTTCTCAAGATATCACATATAAAAGGGTGATATTTATATTGAATTCAGTATTAATAAAAATCAATTAGTTGATATAATTACTAAGAATATTTTTTTTCTAATAGATTTTATTTTTATTAAAAGTGAATTAAGTCTATTTTAATTTAAATGACATTTTTATATTTCTTATCAATAATTCCAATTTCATTATTTTTCTACTATTAGAGTAGTTTTACTATTTTTTAATTATTTTATTTATTTATTTTAATCACCATTTCACTGGATATAACACTTTTTATTTCTAATTAAGATTTATGTCATTATTTTGTCTTGAAACCTATTTAGTTGAGACCTTAAGAACTTGATTTATCTTGATCTCTATCCCCCACTCTCTCTTGGTTATAAAACATTAAAACCCTAATCCTTGATCTCTAAAACCTTTGAACCATGAACCATATATGATTTTGGGAAAGTCAAAAAGGGATGGTGACATAGCATCATGGATTTTGTAGAAATAAAAGTAAATCAGTGATAAGTTCCACATTCCACCAAGGAAGTTGTCAATATATCACGACTGAATAAAATGAACTTGGTACTGAAGTGGGTATTAGGTTTTCAATGATGGATGTCTGTTTTATTAGAAAAAACACAATTTTTTTTTGAAAAGTGGTATGTGAGTTTTATAAGAATGATCAATTTAGGTTTTCTCAAAATAAGGACTTAGTTTAATTGTGGGTAATTGTAAATGATATTTTTTATTTATTTTTTACAAATGGATGAAGCTTTCCAATATCCTCATGAAGGAATGTTTATTTTCAATCAATATTTAATTGATTATGAGGTTAGTACTAATGAAATTAGGTCATCTTTTATTGGGTCTCCATCTATTGAGAAAAAATTAAAAATGAACCTAGAACTATAGTAAAAGGTTCTTTTTAAATGTACTCAAATAGGAATATCCTAGAATGTTAGGGATTTTGAGAAATTACTCTTTCATGATATCTATCTTATGTACCTATTTTTAAATGAGAAGAAAGTTAAACTACCCATATATGTGATTTATTATATATATTATTGCAGTTAAAGGATCTGGAGACTCACATTTTAACAATATGAGAGGCTGCTAACCTTTATTTTTTAAAAAAGGAAGTCAAGATCAATGATATTTAGGCTATTAAATGTATAAGAAATCATATATTATATGATGGGATATGAAGAAATATTTATTTTTCATTGAGTCTGTACATGAATAAATTGGTTGTGAAAAAGAGAGGAGAGAAATAAGCTGTTGATGGATATGAAATTCTCACTCAAGTTGAGGGGGGTGAACTTTAAGGGGAGTTAGTGCATAGTTTCCTACGAGTGCTGATGATAAATTACCTAGAGCCTAAAATAATATTCTGTAAAATAAATCCAATAATGTGGATATTGAGATTTATACTCCTGTAATAACTATTCTAACATATGTTTAGAGGTTAGAATCTAAAAAGGATATGCTTACATTACATGTTGAATAAGTAAGGATAAGTGTAGATAAAATGATAGTTATTGATGAGTCAGATGAATTATGTGAGATTTCAATAGGGAAAAAAGTTGTTCCTTACTTGAAAAGGAAGAATAATCTCATGAAGAGAAAAATACTGATGTATTGGTTGGAGTTTGAGTGCTAGATACTGATAAAGATGCTAAACCTATGGCTATTAATTCTATGGTTTGAATTATATTGAATTTGGTTGATAAGGAAGTAGTGGATGGATAGACTCATCAGGAAACCAAAGATGAGTTTGTTTATTATATAAGAGATTAACGTGAATATTTAATAGAATATGGTAAAAATTGTTTTTTGTAATTGTGATGATAAGAAATATCTAAAAAATACCTTTACATACTTATCATGATGGGGGATAAAAATTACCCCCATGATAACATAGATAACAGTAGTTCTTGTTTTAATGATCAAGTTAAAAAATTTGCTGCACTATTTTTTTTATAAATTCTATTTTATGACGGAAGAAATAAATGATTTAAATATAATTCTAAAGAATAAAAAAAAGAATTAAAATCTTGGAAAGTGTCTTCTATTTAAAAATATGATTTTAAGGAAATAATAAATCCTATGGTTTCCAAATTTGATTCTAATGCCATGAAATTTGAAATGTTATATAAATATGATTTTAATGAGATGAAAGTGAAGGGAATTTTTTAAATTTTTTTTTTTGAAATTTATGATGAATACATAATTTGAGTTAATAAAACAAATTCAACTTTTCATTCAGAAGTATCATATTCTATCTTGAAAAATAATGAGGATATTAAGAAAAAATAAGGAAGTCTTTCTTCAGTTATCATTTTGTTAAACTCCAAATTTTAGTCCTTTGAATTTCAAACAATGAATCTGATCACTTATCAAGAATTAAATGAAGTGTTAGTAATTGAAATTACTAGTATTATAACTTTTAGGAATAACAATATTGTGAAAATTAGGATTTTTTTGGATTTGGTTTCATTCAATAGATATTTCTATACTTATTTAAATATATCTAATTCTGAGAAAATTAGAGTTACTCATAGTTATTTTCAATTTTTAAGGTAAATAAAAATCCTATTAATTAGAATTTAAATATTCTAGTTTATAAAGGGAATGAGTTTGTAATTTATCAAGGGAAACCTTCAGCTTATACACTGATTTCTACTACACCCTTAGTGATTTTAGAATCTTTGATGGAATCTCTAAATAAAATATTGGTAAAATTTATAAAAACCGAATATCTAGATAAAATATATAAATGTGTGAATCAAGTGGATCATAAGTAGGGTTTAATAATTTTGCTTAACTTTTTTTGATGATGAAATAGTGCAAGTGAAAAATATGTGTTGTAAATATTTGTATTGATCAAAGGGCATAAATATATTAGATAGAATCCTTATAAAAGTTGTTTTTAATCAAGGGATAGGATGAAAAATATTTTTACTCAACCCATTTCCTTTAATGTGGAAGTGATGAAAGTTGTTATTATAAGAGAAGAATTAGATACTTTAGGATCCCCTTCAAGAGTTGAAACCTATCCATCTATACTTGGACCTACTATCCCTCTTATTAAACCTCATACTATAGAAAAAAGTTCACCTAAACCTTTATCCAACCCAACCACTAAGCCTAAATATTATTATCTTTATTTTTCATGGTTTTTCTCCTCAGTTTTAACTATTTTTTGGTTCTCAATATAATTCTTTTATTATATACTCAATACAGGTCAGTGCTATTATTTTTTTACATTCACTTTATTTTAATTTTTTTGGTTTCTCATAATATTTTTACCATGAAAAAATTAATACATGTCAATTTCCAAAATCTTTATTCATTTTAGTAATATATTCTCACAGTATTATTACTTTAGTGTTCAATATAAAATGAATTTACCTATTCATTTTTAATTTCTATTTGATATCACAAAAGGGGGAGAAAATTTGGAATAATTTTTTAACCAAATTATTATTTCTTTATTTTATTATGAAATATAATCATTAAATTTATTCTACATAATAAAATTTTTAAAGTTCTATTTTTGAAATTAACCCCTATAACAAATCTCTTATATCTATGAAGTTTTTTATTTGAGGTTTATGGGTTTTATGATCATAAATAGGGAGATATTTTTCTATTCAATAATGTTCATCAAACATATCTAAATCAATAATAAGTTTTGTTGATAAAAAACCCTTATTTGGATTACTAATGAATTATATTGGTGTGTGTGGAACAATTTTATAATATTTTAAGTCTTTATGTTATAGGAGTATTTTTTTCTGGTTGGAAAATTTTTTCAAGTACTAAGCCTTATGTTGATGATATTAAGTCTTATGATTAAATCATATTATGGGAAGTACTATTTTGGAAATTCTTACACTAAATTCTAAAATTCATACACCTATAAAAGTGAATGTTTTGCGAAGTTTACAAAGTCTTATGTGACTAAACATAATGACATAGTCTTATGTTAAGATTAAATGTATTAAAAAATACTACTAGTTGTATAATAAATACTGAAAGTATTATTCTAAGAAGAAATTTATTAAGAAGAATCTAATACTTATAGAAATCATGAAGTATTATTAGAATCATGAATACTTATAAAGTCATTGGATTCTAAAAATAATTTCAAAAGTATTATAAATCTATGCAAGTTGTATAAATATGGGTAAGTATTATGATATGAAGAATAAGTCTTATGCAACTATAGTTTCAAAACCAAATATTTTCAATGAGAGTGAACCATTTTTGTTTAACAAAAAAATAAGTTGATCAAAAAATTCTATCATCAAAATTGAAGACTCTTTCGACTTATTTTAACCCGTCAATAATTCAAAGGAAGAATGAAGCTACAGAAATGATTTTTTTTGATATTCAAAGAGACTATTAAATACTATGTTGACTCATAATTATATTCTATGGTTGTTATATATTCCTTCCTAAAACCATGATATCATGACAATATTTGAATTTATGAAATGAACTACACAAAAAGTATATACCTATTTAAAAAAAGTGATCATGTGCTTAAAAAACATGTAACTCCTACAAAATTTTATATTTATTCTTATTTATCATTCAAGATGTTTCTTTGAAGAAAACAAAAATAATTATATTTTTCCTATTGTTCTATATGAAAATCTTCAATAGTTGATGAAAAATTTGAGAGATACTCTTTAAATAAATATTAATTATCTAGAAGATCTTCATCAAATATAAAGTTTTTCATGAAACTATGTATAAAATAAGTTTTTATTTTTTCATTCATTCATTATTGTTGCATGTTTCCACTCATCAAACCAATTATGGTGAAATATGGGAGCCAATATTGTAAAGGGAGATCCTAATAAAATCTCTTGGATCCTTTGTAATAAGTGTGAGCTTCTTTCACTCAATAGTGTAGTTCTTAGGAAAAAGGACTATAATAAAAATCATTAAGCTCATATTTAGCATTAGTAGATTTAATTATGAGAAGTTATTGTTTCCATAAATCATTATATATTTTTTATTCTATACTCCTTATTTTATTTTATTTTTTATTAATTATTTCATTAAAAAGGAAAGTTATATATTTTAATAACTATTAAAGAGGGAGAATTTTATTTGGAAATAATTAAGAGAACAAAATCCACCCCCCTATTAATTTATTATGAAACAAAAATGGGAAGAAAAATGTGAGTCATAAAAAATAATGAAAAAAATGATATTACTTGTTTTTAATAAACCAGTGATATCACTTGATATACATTTTCCTTTAATTTCCATTGCAATTTTTTTTCAAATGAGGGAAAACAACCTTTGAGTGCTCATCACTAATTACCCCCAAATGATTTCTATAATAACAAAAAATTTTATCAATGAAATTTGTGTTCTTATAATTATTTAATTTAGTATAAATAACATAAATTCACATTGATAACAAAACAAAAAAAATTATAAATTAATAATTAATTAAATAAGAGGTATCTATAAAAATTAAGGAACCTTTACCAATGGAATGGTAACTTGACCGTTGGAATAGTAATGTAGCCATTAGGAATACTAAAGTGTCCAATAGAATAGTAAACATAGCTATGAAATTATAAATAAAATTTGGGAATATTATAAATGAAAATATGATATTTTTATATCATAGAATAAGTAAATTTGTGTTTTAAGAATGATAAATTAAGTATTGATATTTTTGTGAAACCTAACTGTTTATTTACCATTTTATAAATAATATAATGATTTAAAATAAAAATTTATTTTCGAAAAATATATTCATAAATAAATATTTTGTTTTCCTATAACTATAATACAATTTTATGAGACCTCAATCAATTTTTGAAAGTGTCATAAAACTAGTTATAATATTAAAATCGGTATTTTTAGAGTAAATGATGATTTTATTTAAAAATTAAATTTCTTATATTTAGAAAATTATTTTCATGAAATGGATTCCATTTTTGAAGTATACATGTTGAAAATTTGTTAGAATAAATTTTGGAAATAGTTGATTTTTTGGTGAATAATGAAATATTCTAATTTAAGGTATAAAAAGGATATTACCTCTTGAAATTATTCTCCTTGAGAACCTCCTTAGAGAAATTGTTCTTGGTATTTTATTGATACCAAAGGATTCTTGATGTGGGGGAGAGGATCGGGAGATCATTGAGAATAATTTGGACAAGCTTTAAGGCTTAGAAGGTATAAAGAGAATAGTTGGTGAGGGGTGGTATTTATAGTCATTGGAGGGGAGTGTTTTTGATTATTTTATTCATTTTTTTATTATTTTGAAACAAGACCATGAATAGTGTTTATTATTGTGACTAAATATAGTAATAAATCATCTTATTATGAGATAATGGCCACCTACATCATGCATAACTCTACCATGACTAAATAATTGATGTATTTAGCTTATACCTTAAATTACTGTATTTCCCTATTCACCAAAAATTCAACTATTCCCAAGAAATCGCCCTAACCATTTTTCAACATATAGAACACAAAAAATTGACTCTATTTTATGAAAATAATTTTGTAAATATAATAAATTTAATTTTTAAATAAAATCATCATTTACTCTAAAAATACTAATTTTAATATTATAACCGGTTTTAGGACACTTTAAAAAATTTATTAAGGTCTCATAAAATTATACTATAGTTATAGTAAAACAAAATATTTATTTATGAATCTATTTTATGAAAATAAATTTTATTTTAAATCAGTATGTTAATTATAAAATTTTAAATAAACATTTAGGTTTCAAAAAAATGCCAATACTTAATTTATCATTCTTAAAACACTTATTTAATTATTGAATGACATAAATATATCATATTTTAATTTATAATATGCCAAAATTTTATTTATACTTTCACATCTATGGTTATTATTCTATTGGAAGGTTTACTATACCGAATGGTCACATTTCTATTCCAACGGTCAAGTTACTATTCCATTGGTAAAGGTTCCTTAATTTCAATGATATACCTCTTATTTCATTAATTCTATATTTTTAAAATTTATATTGTGTTATATATGTGAATTTAAATTATTTATACTATATTATATAATTGTAAGAAATGAAATTTCATTTACAAAATTCAGGTTTTTTATAGATGACATTCAAGGGGAATTAGTGATGAGCACTCAAAGGTAGTTTTACCTTTTCTGAAAAAATCACCAATGGAAATTAAAGGATAATTTTTATCAAGTGAAATCAATATTTTATTAAAAAAAAGTTATATCATTTGGTTCATAATTTTTTATAACTCACATTTTCTTCCCATTTTGTTTCATAATAAATTAATAGGGGGATGGATTGAGTTCTCTAAATTCTTTCCAAATAAAATCCTACCTCTTTAATTATTTTTGAAATATATCACTTCCCTTTTTGACGGAATAAGTAGTATAAAATAAAATAAAAAAAGGATTATGGAATAAAAAAATTTATAATGATTTAGGGAAACAATAACTTCTCTTAATCCACTATACCAATGATAAATATGATCTTAGTGATTTTTATTCTAGTCCTTTTTCTTGAGGAATGCACAACTGAGTGAAAGAAGATCACACTTATTACAAAGGATCTAAGAGATTTTACCAGGATCTCCCTTTACAATATTGAATCCCATATTTCACCATACTCAATGTGATGAGTGTGAAATTATAACAATAATGAATGAATGGAAAAATAGAAACTTGTTTTATACATAGTTTCAAGCAACACTTGACATTTGATAAAGATATTCTAGAGAATGAATATTTCTTTAAAGAGTAGCTCTCAAATGTTTCTTCAACTATTGAATATGTTCATATAACACAATAAAAAATAGACTTATTCTTTCCTTCTTGAATGTAACACCTTGAACAAGAAAGAAGAATAAATACAATAGTTTTTAGGAGTTACATAATTTCTAGGCACATGATCACTATTTTTAAACATGTTTATATTTTTTGTGCAGTTCATTTCATAAATTCAAATATTTTCATGATATCAAGTTTTTAAAAAGGAATATATACCAACCATATAATATAATTATGGGTCAACAGAGTCCTTAATATTCTCTTTGAATATTAGAAAAAATTCATTTGTGTAGCTTCATTCTTTCTTTGAATCAGGGACTTGATTAAATTAATTCGAAAGAGTCATCAATTTTGATGACAATATTTTATCAACAACTTATTTTTCCTTTAAACAAGAAGCAATACACTCTCCTTGAAAATATTTAGTTTCAAAACCATAGTCCCATAATACTTCTTCTTCATATCACAAGACTTATCTAACTTTTTAAGACTTCTATTGATTTGTAAGACTTCTGAAATTTTTAGTAGAATTAAATTTCTTTATAAGTCTTCATAATTCTCATAATACTTAATTATTTCTTCAAGTCTTAGATTCTTCGTAATAATTTTCTTCTTAGAATAATACTTTCAGTCTCTATAATACATCTAGTAGTATATTGTATAACTTTCAATATTAACATAAGACTGTGTCATTAAGTTACATCACATAAGACTTCATCAACTTCACAAAACATTCAATTTCATAGGCATATGAATTTTAGAATTTAGTGTAATAATTTTCATCATAGGATATCCCATAATAAGATTTTCATAATTAGGAATTTTTTCTAAAAGATATATTTTCATAATACTTAATATCTCTAACATATGGAATAGTTATTGAAATTTTTTTCCAACCATAAAAAATAATATTATAAAATAAAGACGTAAAAATTTATAAAATTATTCCACACACCCAAAGACAATTCATTAGTAATCCAAATAATGGATTTTTTGAGCAACAAAACTTATGATTAAATTAGATATGTTGGATTAATAGTAGTGAATAGAAAAATCTCCCCATTTTTATGATCATAAAACCCATAAAAATAAAATAGAAAACTTCATAGATATAAGAGTTTTGTTCTATGGGGTTAATTTCATAAATAAAACTTTAAAAATTAGATTTTATATAATAAATTTTAAAATTATATTTCATAATAAAATAAAGAAATAAGAATTTGGTTAAAATTTTTTATTCTTAAGTTCTCCCCATTTTGTGATATCAAATAGAAAGTAAAAATTAATAGGGATAGTATATTTAAAATTTAACACTAAATTAATAATACTGTGTAAATATATTGCTGAAATGAATAACGATTTTCAGCATTGAAATGTATTAATTGATTAATAGTAAAAATATTATGAGAGAAAAACAATACATTTAAATAAAGGGAATGTAAAAAAATGATAGAATTAACTTGTATTGAGTAAATAATAAAAGAATTATATTGAGAAAAGAAATAGATAAAACTGAGGAAAAAAACTATAAAAGATAAAGATACTAATATTTAGGATTAGTGGTTGGGTTGGATAAAGGTTAGGGTGATTTTTTTATAGTAAGTGGTTTAGTAATATGGAAAGTCGGTATATATATAGATGGATGAGTTTCAACTCCTAAAGGGGATCATGAGGTATCCAATTTGTCTCTTATAGTAACATATTTCATCACTTCCACATAAAAGGACCTAGGTTGAGTGAAAATATTTCTCAGCCTATCCCTTGATTCAAAACACCTCTAAGAAGGATTCTGTCTAAGAGATCTATTCCCTTTCATAGATACAAATATTTACAACACATATCTTTCCCCTGCCCTATTTCATTTTCAAAAAAGTTAAGAAAAAATATGAAACCGTACTTAATATCCACTTGATTCATACATTTATATAGTCTATCTAGATATTCATGTTTTATACAATATACTGACAGTTTCTCTAGATATTCCATCAGTGTTTCTATAATTATTGAGGGTGTAGTAGAAATAGGTGTATAAGATGATGTATTCCCTTGATATATTACCAACTCATTCCCTTTGTCATCTAGAATATTTAAATTCTCATTTATGGTATTTTTCATTTCCCCTAAAAATTGAAAATAAATCCGAGTAACTCAAATTTTCTCAACATGAGTTCTATTTAAAGAATCATAAACATATTTAGTGAATGCAACCAAATCCAAAAAAAGTTTTCTTAATTTTCACAATATTTTTATTCCTAAAATTTATAATACTCGTAATTTCAATTAATAACACTTCATTTAATTCTTGAGAGGTGATCATTGGAACTATTTGACATTAAAGTGATTAAATTTTAGAGTTTTAAAAAATGATAACTGAAGAAAGAATTCCAAATTGTTTCATAATAGCCTCATTCATTGTCAAAATAGAAGATGATACATCTGATTGAGAACATAAACACGTTTTTATTAACTCAAATTGTGTATTCATCATCAATTTCAAAAAAAATTAATTTTATGAATTCTATATTCTTTCATATCATCAAAATAATATTTAGAAACCATTTCAAACATTATGGAATTAGAATCAAATTTGGAAACCATTAGATTTTTCATATCCCCAATATCATATTTTGAAATAAAAGACTCTTTCCAAGTTTTCAATTATTATTTGTAATCTTTTTACTTAAATTTTAAATCATTTTTTTATTTCTTCATCAAATTGAAGTGAGAAAAAATTAGGTAGTAAAATTTTGAACTTGATAATTAAAACAAGATCTAACTTTATCTATGTTTTCATGGGGGTAGGTTTCTCCCCCAACATGATAAGTATGTGAAGGAATTTATTCAGATATTTCTTGATATTATCATTAAAAAAAAAGTTGTAGAACCATCTTCTATTTAATATTCACTTTTATCTCTAACATAATAAACAAACTCATCTTTTGTATCCTAATGAGACTGTCCATCCACTACATCCTTATCGGTTGACTTCTCCACATTTATAACCCCAGAATTAATAGCCATAGTTTCAAAATATTCATCAGTATCTGGAACTTGAACTCCAAAAAATACATCAGTATCTTTCTCTTGATGAGTTGATTCTTCCATTTCAGGTAAATGAACAACTTTTTTACTTTTTGAAATCTCAATTAATTCAGCTGGTTCAAAAATAACTAACATTTGGACTATTATTATCCTTACTTATTCAACATGTAAGGTAGATATATCCTCTTTATATTTTTATATCCAAACATATGGTAGAATAGTCACTACAAGAGTAGGTAATTATACACTTACTCCCCTTGAACGCCACCCCCCTCAACTTAAGCAGGATTGTCATATCCATCGCCAGATTATTTCTCTCTTCTATTTTTATAACCAATTTATTCATGGAATTAATCCATGAAAACTAAATGTTTCTTAGTATCCCATCATATAATCTATGATTTATTATACATTTAGTATCCTCACAATAATTGAGTTAGACTTCCTTTTTACAAAAAATAAAGTTTAACAGCCTCCCATATTGATAGAATGTGAGTCTCTGTATCCTTTAACTGTAATAATACATATAATAAATCACATATATAGGTAGGTTAACCTCATTATCATTTATAAATAGATACATATGGTAGATATAATGAAAGATAAATTTCTCAAAATCCATTAATTTCAAGGATATTCCCATTTGAATACATTTAAATAGAACCTTTTACTATAATTCTAGGTTTATTTTTAATTTCTTCTCAATATACGGAGACCCAAAAAAGGACTACATAATGTTAGCAGTTCTAAATTCATAATAAATTAAATATTTATTGAAAATAGACTTTCCTTTATGAGGATATTCTAAAGCTTTAACCATTTATACAAAATAAATATAAATATAATTTCCATTTACCCACAATTAAAGTAAGTCCTTATTTTGAGGAAACATAAATTGACCATTCTTATAAAACTCACATACCTCATTTTAAAAAAATGTCTTTATTTTTCTCATAAAAACAAACATCCATCATTGAAAATTCATTACCCTCTTCATTACTAACTTCATTTTATTCAATCATGTTATGTCTACAACTTCCCTAGTAGAACTTGGAACTTATCAATGATTTACTTTGATTTATTCGAACTCCCCAATGCTCCATCACCATCCCTTTTTTAATTTCCCATAATCATAGATGGTTCATGGTTCAAAGGTTTGAGGTATCAAGGATTAAGGTTTTAAGTTTCTATAATTGAGAGAGAGGGGGAAAGAAAGTGAGAGAAGTTAAGTTCTAAATATTTCAACCCACTAGGTTTCAATAAAAAAGAAAGAGATAACTCTTAACTAGAAATAAAAAGTGTTATATCCAGTGAAATGTTAATTAAGATAAATAAATAAGACTTCAAAAATAGTAAAACTACTCTACAAGAAGAAAAAGAATGAAATTACAATTCTTAATAAGAAATAGAAAAACATCACATAAATTAAAATAGACTTAATTCACTTTTATTAAAAATAAAATCTATTAGAAAAAATAGTCACAGTAATTATATCTATTATTTTTCAGTAATAATGAATTAAATATAAATATCACCCTTTTGTATGTGATATTTTGAGAAGTGATGTCGTAAATCAATATATTTTTTCACAAAAAGATTATTAGAGTTTTTTAAATGTAGATAGTACTTGTGTTATCATATTTGATTAGTAAATGATCAAAAATAAATCTAATTCCATCAAGGTGTGTTTCATCCACAAAACATGTACACAACTTTAGACTTCTAGGTATTCAAATTTAGTAGTTGATAATGTAACTTTGTGTTGATTCTTACTATACTAGGGAACCAAATATTTCCTAAGAAGTGGTTGGTTCCTAAGGTTCCATTCTCTCTAATCTACATATACAAAAATCAGAATTAGAATATGAAATTAAATAAAATCTAGATGTTTTTGAAAAAATTAAATAAATAGAAACAATTCATTTTAAATATCTTAAAATTATTTTGGTAGCATTTAAATGATATTATTTATTATTTTATCGAAATATATCACAATAAAATTCATCGAAGACAATATATGGTCTAATAATAGTTAGATATAAAAAAATCTCGACTATTCTTAGATATATATTCTTGTCCACTTGTTTCTCAACTTCATCCAAAATAAGTTTTATATTATAACTCATAGGATTTTTAGAAATATTACTATTTCTGAGACCAAAATTCTTAATCAGTTCATGTATATATTTTATTTAATTTAAATAATTCCAAAAAATATTTTCAATAAATTTTAAATATAAGAAAAAATGAGCATAACATTTCATACCAAACTATTAGTGATTCATTAAGAACATATAAATCTTTAGTGAGTTTAAAAAAATAATTTTGAATGTTAATATTTTTAAAACTATGAGGTTGTTCAACACAAGATTTCTCCATAAGAAAACCATTTGGAGAATAGTATTTTATATCTATCTAGAAAATTTAAATATCAAATATGATGCATAAGATAATAAGATTATAATAGATTCTAATATATCTATAAGAGAAAAGTTTTATTGATAAACAATCCATTCCTCTTAATTATAAAATTTGTCCAATAACTTAACCTTATTTTTAATAATCACACCATGATCATCTTGTTTATTTCCAAAGATCCATGTATTTTATATAACATGGAAGTTTGAGGGTCTGTTCGTTAATTTCAAAACCTTTTTCCTCTTGAACTTTTTTAATTCCTCTTGCAGAGATAAAACCCAACTCTCATCACTCATCACTCAATACTTCATTTTTATTTTTTGTTTCAAGTTGAGATAAGAAGGAAGAAAATTCATCAAGGTTTCCAGAAAATATTTTAGTCATATCTTCCTCATAAATGGTTCCTATAAAAATTCATAAATTTTAGTTTTTTAGGGTTCTAGGTTTTCAAGGTAGCACACATTCCTGTTCAATATTTCGAAACCTTTCAGTACTATTTTTTTCTTGATCATTTTCAAGATTATCATCCCCTTTACAGTAAAAAGAAAGATAATGTTTCATGTTTTCCAAATAAACACTAAGGTCAACAATATGAGTTTTCTTATGATCAAAGGGATCAATTTCATCAAATTTCACATGAGTTGTCTTTTAAATTATCCTCTTCCCTTTTGTTGAAATCTCTATAGGCTTTAGAAGTGGTAGAATATCCAAGAATTATTCCTTTATCAGCATTTGGATCAAACTTACCAAGATTTATATTGGTGTTCAAGATGTAAAACTTGCATAAAAAAACTTTAAAGTATCCATCCTTTATTTTCCTATTATTTTATATCTCATAGGGTATTATAGTTAAGATAGTTATTATTAAAACTCTTTTTATGACATAGCATGTTATGTTAACTACTTCATCCGAAAAATGAGTAGGCATGATATATTAACACAACATTGTTATTTAAATTTATTGCAATGTTTTATTAATATTTCAATAACATTATTCTTTTGATGTGTATTAGGGTTAGAGAATGTGTGGTCAATAACATATTTTGAATAAAACAAATCAAATTCACAATTTTCAAATTCTCCCCTAAGGAAACTTATCAATGAAATAATTTTAGAATATATTTCACTTTGAACTAACTTACATAAATTTATAAAAACAAAACATTCTTTACTATTATGTATTAAATAGTAAACTCATGTAAGTCTAGAAAAAACATTAACCAACACATAAAAAAATATTTTCCACCAAGGTTTATTATCATATATGTTCTAAAAAAATGCATGTGGATAAGTTACAAGAATTTAGAAGTAAAAACATCTTTAATAGATTTAAAAGATTATTTTTATTGGTTGCTGATATAGATAATTCATGAATGTATTTTTACTATTTTTATTAGTGATTTTTGATCCAAATTTTGTTTAATCAGGTGATGGTTTTGGTGAATTTGTGATTTTTTAGAGATTTTGGAATTTGGTTGAGAGTTATAGGTGATTCACATCATGAAGAAACTGTTTTTGGTTTGATTAGTTTTAGATATCTTGAATACCAAGTGAATTATAGAGTTCATTCCATGAATGAGGCCAATTAGAAGAACCAGTGAAGAGATTATATATTTTTCATTTTGATACTACCTTAATATCACAAATGAATAGTTTAGATTAAAAATCAATCTGGTCATAACCAACACCTTGGGTGATTAGGCTAGCCACAATACAATCAATCATTGGCCAACGTTTTGACCATTGGAGGAATCAAAAGTTATCAAGCCCTATATGGTTTTAATCAAGTGTGTGCATGAGATAGAGGAGTTCCAAATATACCTTATATATTTCTATATTGAGATCTTGGTCATAGATTCCTATTCCGGATTTCATCTTCTTCTTAATACTAAAGGTATTATAATTATATTTTTCTTGTTAGTTAATATATTCCATATTTATTCCATGTATTTTTTAGGTATGGTTACCAAAAACAGAATCTATAACATGTTTGTTTTAGTAATTTTTGAAAAAAATAAGGTGTTTTATTAAGAATGGGTTAAAATTTTATTTTACCTTTATATAACCATAAACAAAAATCCTTCAATTATAAATATTGAATAAAAAATTAACTATGTTTCCATAACAATACCTGATATCATTTTATATCATCCTTTTGTTGGTGGTTTAATTAACCCAAAAAAATAACCTGTAATAATCAAGGGATGATAATTAATATGAAGTTAATTTTAATGTAATTTATTTACTATAGAAGTATAATTATTTTATTTTTATTTTATTAAAGTGGTAAATCAGTATTAGGAATAGGTAGTTGAAGAATCTAAATAGAAAATAAATATAACAAATTGTTAATTTCATAAATGAAATCATATCTTTTGTTAAAATATTTCATTATATTGAGTAAGTTACGACATCCTATTGAGACTAGGAACTCTAAAAAGTGTAATGGATGAAAATTATAAATATTACATGTAGTTTATATTGGAGGATCATAACTTTATATGTTGTTCTAAAAGGGTGGTGGAGGGGTACCTATATAATTACGAAGGAGTTTCATTTTCTTAAATACCCATTTCTTAATGTGTGATAAATAAAAATATACATCTCATGTGGATCCAATGTGATGAAATAATAGATATGTTTTGTGCATTACCTATAAATATTAAGGGTGGGTATTCATCCTGGAAAATGAAATGAGGAAGAGTTGTATATAACTTTTACCTTCAAATGAATTATTAGGATAACACCTGCCATAGTGGAGTAATTATTTTCTTAAATCCAATTACCCATTTTCTTCAACATACTTAAATTCTTTAAAATAAAGCTATAAATGTTGAGTTTCCCTTCTTAGAATTTTCTTATAACATTCACCTTTGATAATGAATATATTTTAGGTATTTATTTATATATTTTACAAAATTAATATTTTATGAACCCAATAGGATGGATATGAATTTAAAATGGATTCATGCTAATCTTTTGACAAATGAGTATAAAAATAGAGTTAAAGAGTTCATCAAGTCTACAAGAGAGCATGAAGATGACCCTTTTTAAAATCCTATGTCTTTGTTTATGTTTTTTTAAGAAAAATTAGTCCAGAAGATTTGGAAGAACATTTGATTTGTCACAGAATAGATCAAAGCTATAAATGTTAGACTAAACATGGGAAAAAATGAATATAGAAACCTATTGGGATGATACTATTGTTTATGTATCATTTTCTATAAATACCTTTGTAAATGATTATAGAGATCACATGGAATAAATAATAATGTCAATTGAATATAACCTTCAAGATTATCTAAAGGTGTTTGAGGAGTTAAATAGTTGTTCCAAGAAACCATTGTATACTAGTTTTACTAAATACACAACATTTCCAGATGTATTCAATTTATATAATTTGAAAGATGGCAATGGATGGAGTGACAATAGGTTTACTCAACCACTTGGTCTCCTAAATGATATTCTACCAGTAGAAAATAAACTACCATGATAAATATATGACACTAAAATAATGTTATGTTCAATGGAAATGATCTCTAAAAAACATGCTTGTATAAATGATTTCATATTGTTTCTCAAGGACCATGAATCACTCAAAAAGTTCCCTAAGTGTAGTGTAGATCGATACATGAAAAATGAATCAAGTCTTTCAAAATATTTATGGTAATTTTCTATCATTCCATGGTTTAGAAGACTATATGGATGTTAGGAAATCGTGATACAATTAACATGAAATGAAAATACAATAATTAAAGATTGGAACCTATATCATCCAGTAGATTCTCCTCATTGGAATAAAATTAATTACAAGTTTCCTAAATTTGAAAATGAGCCGAAAAACATGCATCTTCTATTATCTACATAAGGAATAAATCCTTTTGGTTTATAGAGTAGTACTCATACTATATGTCAAGTAATGTTGGTAAATTATAACTTTTCTACATGGTTATACATGAAGTGAAAATACATTATGTTTTTCTATGCTTATATCTAGACTAGAGTAACCCAGTAATGATATTGATGTCTACTTGGCTCCATTGATCGAAGATCTGAAATTTATGTGGGATATATGTGTTACAATGTATGATTCTCATAGAAGTGAAGAATTCATATTGAGGTCCATGTTTTACAAGATGATAAATGACATCCCTGCTTATGGAAATTTATCAGGCTATAGAATTAAAGGGATGTTGGGGTGTCCCATTTGTCAAGACACACATACTCAGTTCAGTTTAAACATTCCTCAAAGACTATGTTTTTAGGACATCTGAAATTTTTACCTCAATGATATAAATACCAATCCTAGATGTAAAAATTCAATGTGAATATAGAACAAGGTACAACACCATATCCAATAATGGGTGATCAACTATATAATAAATTAAAAAATATTGACACTATTATCAGTAAACCATTTTTGAAAAACCATACAAAATTAGGTTAGAAGAAGATATGAATTTTCTTTGAATTAACATATTGGAATTGTTTGTATGTTATACATTTTCTTTGATGTCATTCATATAGAAAAAAATGTATTTGATAGTGTTATTAGGACAATACTAAATGTTCCTTGAAAAATGAAATATGGAATCATGGCTAGGTTAAAATTGATTGAAATGGGTATAATGGAAGAGTTGGCACTAGTGAAGGGTAAAACGAGGAATTTTCTTCTTCCAGTAGCTTACACTTTATCCAGATAGGAAAAATTTAAAATTTTCCTTTTCCTTACCAGTGTAAAATTTTATCAAGGGTATCCATCAAATATCAAGAATTTCATGTTGATAAATAATTTAAATTTACAAGTACTAAAATAAAATTACTATCATGTTTTGATGCAAGATTTAATGCATGTTTCTTTCTGTTACATTCTACCTCGAAACGTATGACATACATTAACTAGACTTTTCTTCTTTTTCAAATCCATATTCAGTAAAGTTGTATACTTGGTGAAGTTTACCATCACTAATAAGGAGACTACAGTCATATTATTTGAATTAGAGATGTTCCTCCCGCCATCATTCTTTGATATGATGGTCCACCTGATGGTTCACTTGGTTAGAGAGGTTCAACTATGTGGTCCTATCTATTACAGATGGATGTGCCCCATTAAATGATATGTGAAGATTTTTAAAGGGTATGTCAAGAATCAAAGTCAGTTAGAAGGTTGTATTATATAATGATATATTTTTGAAGACGATAATGAATTCTAAACTGATTACCTATCATAGGTTGAAAGCATCGGTCTCCCAAAGTATCACCACAATGATCATCTTCTGGGCGAAGGGATTTACAGAAGATATGTTGTTATAATTTTATTTGAAGAGTATGAGAAAAAAAACCTTTAAATATTACATAATTGTGAAGATGTTGATCCATACATTGAAGCACCCAAATAAATTCTTAAATATTTGAATCTATCAAAGGCTGAAGGATGGATTTAAAATACACATAATCAATAATTTATAGGATGGTTTAGCGATAAAATTTATAAGGAGTTATATGAAAATATGAATTCAATTTCTGAATGACTTCAATGGATATCTAGATGACCAATGAATATGTAATATCTTACACTAGTTTTGTAATAAATGTTTATATGTTTGATAAAAAATAACACTATGAATTCATTATAATAATAAATAGTGGTTTTATGCTTATGGATAAAGCAATGAATATATCTGGCTCCAAAAATAGAAATCTAATTTATGAAAATATGTTATATTTTGGCATTATTGAACAAATATACGATTTGGATTATACAACATTTAAAGTGTTGATTTTTTTTTGAAAATGGGTTAAAAATATCAGTGGGGTGAAATTTGATAAAATGGGCTTTATGAAGGTGAATTTTAGTGTGGGAGGGGAAAACGATGAGCCATTCATAATGGAATCACAGGTAGTGAAATTATTTTATGTCTCTAATCCAACAAAAAATAATTGTCTGATTGTCCTGTTGGAGACTAAAACAAATGCCGAGTCAGATGAAAATTCAGTCAAGGATAACCCTTTCATTCGGACATCAAAATATGTTCATTCCAGTCCTAATGTAGACAATATATTATATGTTATATTTTTACAATAAAGTGGGGATATTGATTCTCTATAGAGGAACCAAATCCTTGAAACCTTTAAAAAAATATAGTTCAATGAGAAGGTAAAAGTTTTTTTTAATATATTATGTTTTCCTCATAATATTACATGTTCTCTACTTCATTAACATAATCTAAATTAAATGTTTGGCTACTAATGTAGTCAATTTATTCTACAAATGATGATGTTACCAATCCCTCAGAAGAACGAATTATAATGAAGGAAATCATTTGGAAATATGTAAAGGTAATGTTACGATATACTTTCTATATTTTATTGAAAAATTATATAATGAAACATTGATTTAATTTTCATTATTCCTTGTAGAGTTAATTTATTTTATAATATTACTATCCATGTGTTATTCCTTTGTAAGTAGAAGAACGACATTGTCTCTACTCAATCACATAGATAATATTAATGTTTTCATAGTAAAATTATTGTCCACATAATTAATGTATTATTTTAGATTTATGTTTAATTTATTTATTTTTAACATTACTCCCATAATAATATTTTTCTTATATAGGTAGATTATTTTGTTCGAGTTGGGGTGGTATGTCCATATTTTATGTATTTATACAACAAAACTTTCACATTCTCCCTCAAGACCTTTTCACCCCTGTAGTGTTTCATTTATCACTTTCTTTCAAGTTATCTGCCCTGCCTTTGTAGGAAGAGAGACGATGCTACATCTACTAAATTACAGAGGTAATATTGATATTTTCACACTAAAATATTTTTCCATATAATTAATTTATTATTTTATATATTTTTTTAATTTATTTCTTTTTAGTATCACTCACATAATAATTTTTTTCTTATACATGTGGATTATTTTGTTCGATTTGGGTTAGTCTGTCAATATTTTATCCTTTCTGCACAAAAAATTCCACATAATTCTTCTCCCTCAAAACATTTTCACCCCTACAGTGTTTCATTTATCACTTTATTTCAAGTTATCTCTACTACCTTTGAAGAAATATAAATGATTCTACCTCTGATTAATTATTAAGGTAATCTTGATGTTTTCACAATAAAATCATTGTCAATAGTATTAATGTATTGTTTCATATTTATGTTTAATTTATTTATTTTTAGTATTACTCATATAATAATTGTTTTCTTATACAGGTGGATTATTTTGTTTGAGTTGGGGTGATCTTTTCATCTTTCATGCCTTTCTACATCAACAAGTCCATAGAAATATTCTCCCTAGAAACCTTTCACCCCTCCATTGTTGACATTTATCATTTTCCTTCAAGTTCCCTCCACTTCTCAATCCTAGTGGTAATATTGATATTTGTATAGTAAAATCATTTTCCATAAAATCAATGTATTATTTCATATTTATGTTTAATTTATTACTTTTTAGTATTAATCATAATAATGATTTTATTATAAAGGTGAATTATATTTTTTGAGTTGATGATGTTTGTTTAAAGCTGCTCATGTAGTGTTGGAAGTTCAAAAAAGAAAGTCAATGTACCAGTATGACTCCAAGTACTTCTTTCTATATAAAATTGACATTAATTTTAGAAAAAAAGACAACTAACATACTAAAAACTGGGAAAAAATATTTAAATTATTTTGATATTTTAAGAAAATGATCCATAAGTCATTTGTGGCATATAAGAATTAGACTCAACTAAATATGATACACGATGTTCATGATATGACTTAATGTGTCTGTTATCAGTTTAAAATCATCATTTTAATTTAAAAATATTCACTCACTGAAAACTAAGAAAACATGCTCATATTTTCTTGATAATTTAGGGCATCAATTTATAAATCATTTGTGACATGTCAGAATCGGTCTCACATAAAATTGATACACGATGTGATCCATACGAGTCCAAGTGCATGTTTCAAGTTTAAAATGACATTTTAGTAAAATAGATAAGTGGAATACTCAAAACCAATCAAACACATTTAGATTTTTATGATACTTAAAGAAGACAATCCATAATTGATTTGGAACATGTAGGATCAAACCCAACTCAATACGATACACGGTGTGACCGGCATGACTCTAAGTGCATCTTTATTTAAAATTGACATTAATATTAGTAAAAAAACAAACTAATCTACTAAAAATTGAACAAACACATTCAGATTGTTTTGATACTTTTAGAAAATTATCTATAAGTGATTTGAGATGTGCATGAATCATCTGAATCTTAATTCGATTCACGATGTGTCCGATATGAATCAAAGTGCATGTTTTTATTTAAATTTGACATCAATTTTAGTAAAAGGGACAACTGCCCTACTCAAAAGACAGAAAATGAATTCAAATGTTTTAAATACTTTAATATAATGATCCCCAAGTCATTTTTAATGTGTAGGAATCAGACACACCTCAATTTGATACACAATGTTATTGGTATGAGTCAAAGTGTGTATTTTAATTTTGAAATGACATTTTAGTAAAAAAGATAAGCGATATACTAAAAATTAAGTAAACACATTCATATTGTTTTGATACTTTAGGAAAATCATACATAAGTCATTTTGGAAATGTAGTAATCAGCTGTATATCAACCTGATGTACGCTGTGACTGATATGACTCAAAGTGTGTCTTTTTATTTAAAATTGTCATCAATTTTTGTGAAGTGGACAACTATCCTACTCAAAAATAAGAAAACACATTCATATTGTTTTGATACTTTATAAAAATGATCCATAAGTCATTTTTGATGTGTAGAAATCATCCAAACATCAATATGATACAAAATGTACTTGGTATGACTCAAAGTGTTCGCTATCAGTTTAAAATTGATATTTTAGTTCAAAAAGTGTCACTCACTAAAAAATTATCAAACATGCTCAGATTTTCTTGACAATTTAGGAAAATGATTCATTATTCATTTTTGATATGTAGAAATCCATTTCACATCAAACTGATATATGATTTGATCAGAATGAGTCAAAAGTGAGTGTTTCCAGTTAAAAATTACATTTTAGTAAAAAAGACAAAAAACATACTCAAAACCGAGAAACATATTTATATTGTTTTGATACTTTAGGAAAATTATCCATATTTCATTTGGGATGAATAAGATTCAACCAAACCTCAATCTGACACACGATGTGACTAGCATGACTCAAAGTGCATCTAATTATTTTAAATTGTCATCAATTTTAGTAAAATGGAAAACTGTCCTACTCAAAACTGGGAAAACACATTTGGATTGTTTTTATACTTTAAAAAAACAATACATAAGTCATTTATGATGTGTAGTAATTAGACACACCTCAATCTGATACATGTTGTTCCCCTAGGACTCAAAATGTACATTATCAGTTTAAAATTGACATTTTAGTTCAAAAAGTATCACTCACTGAAAATAGATCAAACATGCTCATATTTTCTTGATAATTTAAGAAAATGATTAAAAATTAATTTGTGACATATATGATCCCTTTTAATATTAACCCAAAACATGATGTGGTCAGAATGAGTAAAAAATACATGTTTTCAGTTTAAAATGAAATTTTAGTAAAAAAGAAAACTGACGTACTCAAAACCAGGTAAACACATTAATATTGTTATGATACTTTAGGAAAATTATCAAATAATAATTTGGGATTTTTAGAAATTAGCTACACCTCAATACAATGCATGGTGTGACTGATATGACTCTAAGTGCATCTTTTTATTTAAAATTGACATCAATTTTAGTAAAATTAACACTTCCTATTAATTTATTTCCTTATATTATTACTAACATAATAATTTCTTTCTTACACAAATTCATTGTTTTTCTTAGGAATGGGTGGTTTGTTCATCTATATCATGAGTTGGGTTAGGATTAAAAGACAAAGTAAGATCGATGTTTTTGAATCTATGTAATATTTTTTATTTATGTAACTTTATAAACCAATGTTTGAAATGTCTATAATACAATGTTTTTCTTGTGTTTGTGTTTCAAATTTCATTTCAATAAAATCCGGTATTGAGACTTGTTTTTGTTGATATCTGGTGTTTTTCTGATGTTGTGGTGTGTTATTACAGAACACTACAGTATGAACCTTTATCAGTGCTTCTATTAGCGCTGATAAAAGGTCCTTCATCATAGCTTCTATAATCACCAATAAAAGACCCTTTATTTGTGCTTTTATAAGAGATGATAAATAGAGACTTTATCCATGATAAAAAAGCACTGATAAATGGTTCCTTTATCATCACTTTAAAAATCATTGATAAAGGTCCCATTTGTTAGTGTTTTTTAGTGCCCATAAAGGAGCCCTTTATCAGCGCTTTTCTAGCACTGATAAAAGATGAGGGATTTTAACTATACTCATGTCATTATCACTTTTCTAGTGCTGATAAAGTCCATTTATAGCACTATTAAAGGCCTATTTTGTAGCAGTTCTTGTTTTCTTTTTAATTTCTTTTCAATTTATTTTATTTTCTTATCATATCCTCACATACCTATACCAAAGTGGCATGATAACTCCAGTATATTTTATATACTAGAATTTTATTATGTTAATGGTATATCCTCCATCAATTCTATTCTATTTTCCTTTTTTCTAAAAATAAAACATCATCCATGAGGTGCCGATTCAGCACCTTCATGGATTATGATTTTTAATTTTCTATTACACCCTTTAAGGATTATCATAAAAAAATTATAATGGTTAAACCAAATTTTAAAATTTATATTATAACTTATTTTGGTTTTCTAGAACTAGTATATATACATAATATTAAATAATAAAACAAAACTATTTTGTGATGATCGAAAAGATGGCAAAATAATCTAAATAGTTATCATTAACATTTTATTTAATGAATCATCATGATATATGAAAATAATTAAATATAAGACCATTTAATCTTCTATAAGTTCATTAATAATTTATAATTCCAATTCCAGATAACTATTCTAATTATACACAATATTTTATACATGTATAAAAGTGAACCAATCATGAAAACCAATGAAACTAACACACTTGAACAATGAAATATAATCTTATAACTCATCAAAAAGGCCATAATTTAACTTAATAAAATTATACAAAATTAAAATACATGTCAAATAGGTCATGAATTAAATTATTAATGAATCTAATTTTATTATCCATGAAAATAAGTGAAAGTACAAAACACTTTTGGATACAAGGTAAGGGTTTCTCTCGGAACCCCCATTTTTCCTTTGAGATATACTTTCTATTTCTTTACCCCAATTTAATTATTAATTATTATTATATAATCCTCTTAAATTATGTGTGTATGATACAAAAATATTAGCGTATCTCAATTATTATTTCTTTAATGGGGAAATACAGGTTTTATAGGGTTCCCTTCTTGATTCTTCTCGATAAGGAAGACCGATTAAAGCGACTTCCCAATTACATACCCATTTTCTAGTACACTCCACAATTTATTTTAAGACATCAATATTTTTCTAAAAGAACATTTTTATTATAAAAAACCATCTTAGTTCATTTTTGGTCTTATTCAAACAATTATTCCTTTGAACGGTTTAAATATTCTTTTATATTTTCCCTCAAAATGCACAAAAGGGTATCATTTCTAAAGTTTCTTAAACACTATTTTTATATGTTTTCACTTCAGTAGGACATCATTTATCATGATATATGCCTATTTTAACTTATGAATGTGCATGTATTATTTAAATCCATTCTTTTAAGGACATATTTATGACACATCCATTTGTTATGCAGCATGTCATGATTATGATTGCCATTTATTTTTATGGGTAACCCTTATGTTTATTCCTTATGTACAATTCTTCATGTGACACACATATTAATAAACATGTTATGATATGTGAGACTAGATAGAACTCCAATGTATTGGGTAATGTTTAGTCTCACGAGACATCATGTTGGGATAAAGACTAAACGTGATTCCTTTATGGGACTTGGTACACCATGTGTAATGGTATTGATAGTTATCATTTTCTCATACTCCACCATGTAAAATGGTCTTGGAATTTAGACTTGGATCATTATTATGTCATGTTGTATGATGTTTCCACATTTCTATGATTTTATGATTACATGATCCCATGTTCTACATGTTATTATTCATTATCTTTATCATTGTTCTATGCCTTTTTATGTCATCGTATTATGCCTTCAAACCCATGTGATATGATTTATTTCTATATTTATTATCTTACTGGGATTTTTAGCTCATTCCTTTATTTATGTATTCCCCAGGTTATCCTTTGTATATGTAAGAGTTGAAAAAAAGTTATGATATCCTTAAGAGGATCAAATAAAACATGTTCTTATGTTGGTTTCATGCTTTCTAATTATGTATATAATCCTCTAAATACACTATAATTTACAATCATTAGCTTGTAATTATTGTTTAATTATGGTTAAAATAATGTAATAATATGTATAAAAGGATAGATTCTCTATAGTTGGTATCAGAGAATGGTCTAGTTTTTTTTAGATATTAAGACTATAAAAATTTAGTAAAAACCCTTGGGATAATTATATCACCACGGATAATATAGATTGAAACTTAGGGAATCACATGTTAGGATATACTTTTAATTTTCATGTTTATCCTTTAGTGTTATAACTTTTATTTTTTATATAATTATTATCTAAGTATTTAACCCCCCATAATTGTAGTTTATTTTTTTAGTTAATGGTTGGAAATTTGATAACCCATTCCAATAACAAATGTGACAGGAAATGTGATGATTTCCCTAATGAAATGCTAAATCTGATGGGAACAGGTCCTCAAAACTTAATGAAAGTACTAGAAAAATTGGCTCAAGTTATGTATAATAACCAGAATCACGTGGAACACCATCCTTCTCCTAAGAAATATCAATTTGCAGTGAAATAATTAATGCGACAAGGGACACCCATGTTTAGTTGAAATTCCACTCCCCTCCTCATGAAACAAAGGATTAAATCCATTGAGAAGATATTCTCTATCATATAGTTCTTAAAAGAAGAGACATTTGTGATGGTAGTATATTATTTTGATGTAGAATCTGATCAGTGGTGGAAACTGATCAAGAACATTAAGTACAAGGAGGTAATTGATTCCATGGAATGCTAATATTTCAAGAAAATATTTTTCAATAAATATTTTTTTTTCTAATTATCCATCTTAAGACAGAGAGGGAGTTCATCAATCTGAAGTAAAAAGGAAGAAAATTCTATCAGGGATCATGAAGATAACTTCAAAATACTTGCATGATACACCTCAAACTTTTTCATGAAAACCAAAATAATCGTGGATCAGTTATTTAGTGGACTAAATATGAGTCTAAAAAAAGTGTTAGCAATTTGAGACATTAATTAGTATGAGAACATTGTATATGATACACTTAAGGTTGAAATGAAGATCATAGAATCTCAGTGGTCATGTAAACCCAGGGATAAAAAAGTGGAAAATGGAGTTTAATATGGGAGGATAAAAAGATAAATCCCATGATAAAAAGAAAACCCAACATCCCACATGTTAAAGTTGCTGGAATAAGTATCTTGGGAACAATATAAAGTGAACCAGGAGATTCTTAAAGTACGGAAGATATGGGAATATGGATAATAATTTCCAAAGGGATATGAAGAAACCAAAAAATGAAAAATAATAAAGTAAGGTTAATATCAACACTCATCCAGTACTACATTGTTTCAACTACAAGAAACATGGGAATTATGCGATCTATTACCATAATCCAAGATTTTTCAGAGGAAATCAACAAAAACAACCTCCAAGGAAACAAGGAAGGGCATATAATATAACTAATACTGAGGGGGAACCAAAAAATGATGTGGTGATAGGTACACTATTTATTTATTCAAGAACCGTGAACATACTATTTGATTCTGGTTCTATGCATTCTTTCATATCTTGAATGTTTAGTAGAACTATTCAAACACCACATCAAAATATGGAGGTTGAATTATCAATGAGAAAAAAATGGAGAAATATTTGCATCCAAAGTATATAACTCATATCTGATTGATGTTTTTAGACTTAACAACCTATAAAATCTTGTCTTACTTCCTTGGGTGTAGTTTGATTCTATATTAGGAATGGATTTACTATCTTTATACAATGCTAATATAAACTGTTGGGAAAGGGAGATCACTCTTCACATCCCAAGGCATCCTAAAATTATATACATGTATAAGGAGAAGGATTAATATCCTTCAAGAACTTTTTCTTAATTATGGATATTATTTATGTATGATAAATCATATCTTAGTCAAATGATTGAGACAAAGGAGAGGATCATGCTCAAAGACATGCCCATTGTGAGGGACTACACTCATGTGTTCCCTATTGGATTTGCTGGTCTTCCTCCTGAACGAGAGGTTGAGTTCTCAATTTAACTTATTCCTAAATGTTTTTATATATCAAATAAAACATATATAATGTACAACATTGAGTTGGAAGAACTGAAGAAGCAGTTATAGGAGAATTTGGACAATGGTTTTATACGCCTTGAGTGCTTCACCATGTGGTGTGTTAGTCTTCTTCATTAAGGATATGGATGGATCAATGCGCCTCAATATTTATTATCTTGAGCTCAATGAAATTAAAATAAAGAACAAGTATCCCTTTCCAGGGATAAATTACTTGTTCAATCAACTACATGGGGAAAGGTATTTATCTAAGGTGGATATTTGGTCGGGATATCACCAATTAATGGTGAAGAATAAAGATATTTGAAAGAATACATTTCTAAAAAGATAATGACACTATGAGTTCATAGTGATTCCTTTAAGACTCCATAATTCTCTAGTAATTTTTATGGACTTAATGAATAGAGTCTTTAGAGATTATGTCGAAAAATTTGTGGTAGTCTTTATTGATGATATTCTGATATACTCCATGGGCAAGAAAGAACACGAAGAGCATTTGAATATCATTATAAAGAATTTGTGAAGGGAGAAAATTTATGTAAATTTTGTTAAATGTGAGTTTTGGATGGAGGGAGAATCATTCTTGGGGCATGTTATCACTTGAAAAGAAAGATATGAAAAACAATTACCTGATAAAGGAAATTGAAGAGTGTCCTAGGCCAACATATGTAATTGATATATGTAGTTTCCTTGGACTAGCTGGGTATTTACGAATCTTCATGAAGAACTTATGAAAATTTTCCAACCCACTAACTAGTTGGCTCAGAAGGCATTAAAGTTTATCTGGACCAGTGAATGTGAAGACTACTTTAAAGAGTTGAAAAAGAGGCTTATCATTGCACTAATACTCACACTTTTGAAAAGTAGGGAACTCTTTGTGGTATACAATAGTGATTAAAATATGGTATTTGGGTATTTAATAATGAAAAATTTCAAAGTAATAGCCTACACATCATAGAAATTAAAAATTCATGAGAAAAAATATTCCACACATGATTTGGAGTTGGCATCTTTGATCATGGCATTGAAAATATGGAGGAATTATCTCTATGGGGAGAAGTGTGAGATATATTCTCATAATGAGAGACTCAATTATATATTCACATAGAATAAGATTAATATACACCAACAAATATGGTTAGATATCATTAAGGATTATTAATTCTCAATCCACTAACATACTATTAAAGAAAATAAGGTGAATGATCTTCTAGAAAGGATCTGGAAACATTTTCAATGATGAGAATTGAGAAGGATAAAATCTTCTTAGATTTAAAAAGGATAGACATGGGAATAATTAATCAAGGAACATCATCAATCCTTTCTCAAATGATTTATCAACCATCCATTTTTAATAAAATAAATTATTATCAAAGAAATGATGAGGATATTCAGAAAAAGGTGGATGCTATTAGAAATAAGAAATCATCCGAGTTCAAAATTGACGAGTAAGGAGTCATAATAATTGAGTCATGATTATATGTACCATCCAATATATAGATAAATAAAGATCTTTTAAATGATGCATATAGCTCAAATTTCTCTATTCACCTAGGAAGCACAAAGATGTATCAAGATCTCTGAGACCACTATTGGTAGGAAAATATGAAGAAGGAGATCACTAAATATACAAAAAATTTCTCGATATGTCATAAAGTAAAGTCTTAAAGGAAAAAGTCTAAGGGGATGATCCAAAAATTAACCATACCTACATGGAAGTTGGAAAACATCACCATGTAATTTTTCACTGGACATCCAAAGATGTCCAGATAAAATAATGCTATATGGGTCATTGTGGATTTTCTTACAAAGATAATTTACTTTATCACATTTCAAAAGGAATTATCACTCAATAAAATTGCATGGATATATGTCAGAGAAGTGGTGAGGATGCTGGTAGTACAACTATTGATTGTATCTGATCGAAATCTGAGATTTACCTATAAGTTTTAGAAAAGTATCCAACATGATCTAAACACTGATATGAAATTTAGTGCAACTTATAATCCTTAAAATGATGGTCTATATGAGTGAATTATTTAGACATTGGAAGAAATATTGAGAGAATGTTCTAAAGACTTCATAGGAGGATGGGACCAACATCCACCTCTATTCGAGTTCTCTTAAAATAATAGTTTCCACTCGAGCATCTGAAGGGATCTATATGAATCCCTTTATAGAAAAAGATTCATAACACTTGCTTACTGGGGTGAAGTATATGAACACAAGCTTCTAGAATCTAAAATGGTAAAATAAATTGTGGAAAAGCTGAAAACCATTCTTCATCACATCAAAGAATCCCAAAGTCGACAAACGAGTTAAGAATACAATCATCGACAAGGCCTAGAGTTTAAGGTTAGATACATGGTATTCCTCAGAATATCTCTATGGAAGAGGATCATAAGATTAGGAAAGAAAGGAAAACTAAGTCCTAGGTACATCAAACCCTTTAAAATTATTGACCATGTCATATTTTTGGCCTATTGACTAGAACTTCCACCTACCATTTCCCAAGTACATGATTTATTTCACGTATCCCTGTTGAGGTAGTACATACCCAATCTCTCACATGTACTGAATCCAGAGGTGGTACAAATGGATAACAACCTCTCATATAAAAAGAAGCTGGTGAAGATCATGGACCATAAAGATAATTTTCTAAGCAAAAAGACTACTCACCGAGTCAAAGTACTATGGTGGAACCATAAGTACGCATTGGAAAAATGGGAACTAGAGGAACTGGTGAAAGAGAAGTACCCTCACCTATTTATAACTTAGTATGTAAAATGAAATTTCGAGGGTGAAATCTCATAAGGGGGATGAATGTAATGATCCAAAATTTTATCAATGAAATTTACCTTCTTATAATTATTTCATATAGAATAAATCATATAAAGTGACATAGAAAACACAAAACAAACTTTATAAATGAAGATTTAATGAAATAAGAGGTATATATAGAAATTAAGGAATATTTACCAATATAATAACAACTTGACTGTTAGAATAGTAATGTGACCATTAAGAAAAGTAAACCATCTAATAGAATAGTTACCTAACCTATGATAGTAAAAAAAAATTTAGGCATCTGATAAATTAAAATATTATATATTTATATCATGGAATAATTAAATAAGTGTTTTAATAATGATAAATTAAGTATTGGAATTTTTTTTGAAACCTAAATGTTTATTTACAAATTTTTAATTAATATAATGAATTAAAATAAATTTTATTTCCATTAATAAATTCACAAATCAATATTTTGTTATCCTATAATTTTAATATAATTTTATGATATCTTAATCAATTTTTGAAAGTGTCATAAAACCAGTTATAATATAAAAATCGGTATTTTTCAAGTAAATGATGATTTCATTTAAAGATTAAATTTCTTATATTTAGAAAATTATTTTCATAAAATGGAGTCCATTTTTGAAATCTAATCCTATAAAAAGGGTTAGGGTGGATTTTTGGGAATAATTTAATTTTTAGTGAATAGTGAAATACGATAATTTAAAGTATAAGATAAATACATGAATTATTGAGTCATGGTTGAGTCATGGATGATGTAAGTATCCATTATCTCGAACTATCATGCAATATTTACTAAATTTATTTACAAGAATAAACACTTTTCATAGTATTGATCCAAAATAACTAATGAATAAAATAACCAAAAACACTTCTCTCCTCCCACTATAAATACAACCCCTCACCACCTCTTTTCCTCACACCTTATAATACTTAAATATTGTCCAAATTCTACCCAATCCTCTCCTAAGACTCACCACATGCCTAGGAGCCTTTGGTATCAATAAAATACCAAAAAGAACTTCCCTAAGGAGTTTCTCAATGATAAGAAGTTCAAGAGCTAAAATCCTCTTTCATATTCTTTTAATTTCTTTTCGATTTCTTTTATTTTCTTATCATCTCCTCAGATACTTATCCCAAAGTGGAATGATAACTATTGTATATTTTATATACTGGAATTTTATTATCTTAATGTTATATCATCCATTAATTCTCTTCTCTTTACTTTTTTTCTAAAAATGAAAACATTATATGTGAGGTGTCGATTCACCACCTTCATGGATAATGATTTTTCATTTTCTAATACTGCCTTCAAGGTTGGTCATAAAACCGTTATAATAGTTAAAAAAGATTTTAAAACTTATATTTCAATATATTTAGTGTTTTGGAACTTGTATACATACATAATATTAAATAAAAATACTTTTTTGTGATGATAAAAAAGACACCAAAGTAATCTAAACGATTATCATTAACGTATTATTTAATGAATCATCCACATATATGAAAAATGGTATATAAGACCATTTAATCTTATGGAATTTCATTATTAAAATATAATTTAAATTTTTGATAACTCTTCCCATTATACATGATATTTTATACAAGTATACAAGTGAACAAATCATGAAAACCAAGGAAATGAACACTCTCGAATGACGAAATTGGATATAATAACTCATCAAAAAGGCTATAAATGAACTTAATAAAATTATAATAAATACAGTAAATGTTTAATATGTTATGAATTAAATCATTAATGAATCTAAATTCATTATCGATGACATTAAGTTCAATTCAGAACACTTTCAGACATAAGGTAAGGGATTCTCTCCAAATCCCCATTTTTCCCTACAGGATATGATTTCTCTCTCTTTACCCCAATTTAATTCTCGATTATTATTATTTACTCCTCCTAAATTATATTTTTATGTTCAAAAAATATTTACCTAACTCAATTATTCTTTATTTGATAGGTAAAAACATGTTTCATAAGTCTCCCTTTTGGATTTTTGTCGATAAGCTAGCCTAATTAAAGGGAACATCCCAATTTCTTACCAATTATCAAGTACACTCCATTATATATTTTAAGCAACAAATATTTTTATAAAAACACTATTTTTATCTGGAAAAAATTTCTTAGTTCATTTCTGGTTTTGTTACAAAAAACCATGCCTTCTCCCACTTTGAATAATCTTTTATATTTTCCCTTAAAACACACAAAAGTGGCTCATTTTTAATGTTTCTTAAACACTATCATTATAGGTTTTAACTTATTTTAGACATAATTTATCACAATCTATTATTAGTTTCCCTTATTAATTTCCATTTATTATTTTAATCAATTATTTTAGGTACAACTTTATGATACACCCATTTGTTATGTTATATGACATGATTACGATGCCCATTTCTTTCCATGGGTAACCCTTATGTTTATTAAATATGCATGATTTTTCATGTGCCACACATATTCATGAACATGTTATGATGGGTACACTCAAATATCACTCTAATTCATTGGGTAATGTTTAGTCTCATGATATGTCATGTTGGGACATGGAGTAAACCTGATTCCTTTATGGGACTTGGTTTTCCATGTGGAATGGTCTTGAATGTTATCCTTGAATCATGCTCATCCATGTGAAATGGTTTGTTAGTTAGTCTTGAATCATGATTATGCCATGATGTATGATGCTGTCACACTTTTATGATTTTATGATTACATTATCCATTATTTTATATGTTCTGATTGCTTATGTTTATTCATATTCCATGCCTTTTTATGTCATCATATTATGACTTGAACCCTTGTGTTATGCTTTATTTCTATATTTATTCCCTTATAGGAGCTTTTAGATCATTACTTTTTTCATATATTCCCTGGGTTATCCTTTTTATATGTAAGAGCTAAAATAAATTTAGGAATTCTTTAAGAGGGTTAAATAAAATTTGTTTTTATTTGGGTTTCATGATTTCTAATTATGTATCTAATCTTCAAAAGACAATAGAATTTATGATCCCAGGCTTGTAATTGTTGGTTAATTATGCTTAAAATCATGTAATAATACGTTTAAAAGATTAGGTTTACTATACCTTGGTTCTTACCTCAAAGTATTGAGATAATATTCCATATGGGGAAACCATTTGTTAGTTTTAAAATTTCATTCCATTAACTACTTAATATGTAACACCCCAAACTTCCACGGTACGCTTCTCTTTGAATAATACAGTAGCGTGTGTTGTACGCAACTTCAAGTCCTAACACACACCACAACCAATAAAACTAGTTGTTATGAATAGTAATACCCACTTTTTGAAATTTTATAAATTTTATCATTCAAAATGGACTTCATTTTTGTATTTGGAATATCGAAATTATCCTAGGGTGAAATTTTGGTATATTTCTGAAAACTTTCAATTTTTGATGAATAGTGAAAAAACACTGAGTTATAGTTTAAAACAGAATTCTTATTTAAATAATTATTTATTTTATTTAAATTTAGTTAAGGTTAAAATAGATACATAATACCTATATAAGTTCATTGTAATTCATTGAAGTTAGTTTATAATAATTTTAGATATATAAAAATTTTATGGAACTTTTCACCGTCTTTTACCCACCTCCTAGGAGAATTTAGAAATTCACATAAAACTTAATTTTACCTCTTCTGTGAGTGGAATTTCAAAAATATGAGAGAAATGGTTAATATCAAGTTGTAAAATTTGGTTCAATGAGATGAAAATAATTTTTGGTGAATAGTAACTTTTTACTTTTATTTACCACGATTAAAAGTAAATAGGGTAATTAAGGGTAAAAATGATATTAATATTACCCTATCACATTTCCTAATTCTATTGGATAAGTGTATCTCGACCAAAAACAACCTTAGGAATAAAATATTATCATTTAAGTCCACTTGGATTAGATTAGGACATTAATAATTATTTAATTCAAGGAAGAGTTAAAAGTGTTAAAATCAAAGTTTAATTAAAAAAACATTTTTAATATAGGGTAATAAATAATATAAATTCTATGGTAAATATTAATTAGAAATATAAAAATATTTAATACATAATGGTATTTTGTTTATAATTTTTAGACATTAAATAATTTAATTTATTTATGACACAATGGTGATGTAGTAATTACCTAATTAATGAAATATTAAAATAATTGATATTATAAATATAAAAATAAATGTAATTTGAAACATTTTTATGAATTAAACTAATTTTATAGGTTAATATGACATATTATTATTGGTTATATAATTGTTTTCGAAGTAATAATTCTTTTATAAAATTATTAAAAACAAAATACCCAATTGTGTCAAAATTGACATAAAAGAGTTTTTAAAACAAATATTATATTATTAAATGATATTATATTCCTAAAAATATAAGGTTAGGCCAAAGGACTTATATCATTATTGGTGTATCATTAATGGACCAGTTGGGGATCTCTTGGATGTATATAGTAAGTTTATTAACTATATAATATAAAAATACAAAGTGACATGTTTAATGTCAAACTAATTAACTAAGAGTTAAAACTAAAAGATAAGACTAATATAATAAACCAAACCTGTATAAAATCTATTGGTTGAAATGATTTCGATCCATACCTACATGAGACTTTTAATCATCCACTTTGGAGCCATTATAAACCAAATATGAATTTATTAAAGAATAATACTTTAAATTTTTCCTAAGGAGCCCCTCCTCCCCCTTATTAAAGGACACCACTTATAACCAATTATTCACACCTTAAAAGCCATTTATCTCGGCCAAACCCTGCCAAATATTCTCTCAACTTCCCTCACTTCTACCTAAAGGCCTTAGTTGGATCAAAAATCCAACCTAAAGAGCCCTTTTGATCAAATCAGAAGGAATAACCCGATTAAGAGGTAATGTTTTCACCACCATCTTTCAAGTTCATTTCTTCATCAACTTCTTCTTTCTTTGTTATTCCCATTCAAAAATAATAACTCCAGTATCATATATTCTATTATGTCATTATAAATATGGTACAACCATATTCAGTATTCTATCCATCCTTTCAATGACATGTCACTATACATGCGTACGTACGACTTACCGTCTACACGTCGTGGTGTAATTGTTATTCACAACATTATTACTTGGATGGGTATAATAATGATGCGTAATTCATGTAAATAACTAATATAACATGATAATAATTCTGTATATATTATATAACATCCAATTATAAATTATTTTAATATCAAGAGAATGATATTGTCGCTCGTGTGTACGTACGGACTACCGTCTCCACGAACGTGATGAGATTCATTCCCCATTGTATCCATTCAAGAATAATACTCATTTAATGATTAAAAATAATTTTTAAGGACTTGATATCATTATGGATATGAATAAGATACAACCTATCCATAAAAAACACGACTTATGTAATAAAACATATAAAATAAAACGTGTAAGTTAACACCTGAAACAACGATAATACTAAGATATTATTAACAAATCAATGTTAAAAGATAATATATGATATCATATTAATGTATATGATTCTTGTATAATTTAATAAAAATTATTTAACCATTATACAGGAGGTTAACCTACCATCAACCAAGGAAAAGTACAAGGTAAGGGGTTTTCATCTCACTCCTTATTCCCGTGAGATTCGTGCCATATTGCCACTATTACCTTTTGTGTGGTGTATATACTGCCCATAATTTTATTCTTTGTGTAATACACTTTTATTTATGTGTATTTACATATTCATTGTATGATAACTCTTTCATGGGTGTATTTTTCGCAAGTTATCAAATTGGTAAGGGTTTATTTCACAATCTCTTCATTATCTGAGGTTGTTTATACGTAATTATCTATTGAGAACTCTTTATCATCCACATCCATGTTTCTTAAATATGAATTCCAAATTTTTTTACTATTTAATAGAATATGGGTTAAAGTCATTTATACCCTTGTTTGAATTTTATAAAATGGTTTGAAAGGAATATTTCTGTCATTTTCCAAAAAAGGTCATTTTTAACCTTTTCGACAGAATTAAGGTAAGAATGTCTTTTTTTAACTTATATGGCAGGTGAAGATATTTTACATCATTATAAAATTGCCGAAGCTTCCCTTAAAAGCTTATAATAATATTTTCAAAGTAAATGTTTTATTTTATAATTATTTGAGTTTTAAATGATTTAAAAAAATAGATATTTCTCTCAAATAGTTTTGATTTCATCTATGTCAACATCCTTTGATGGATTTTAAGCTTATTTGAAGTTTATTTATTATGATACAAAACATCCATATTGTATTGAAGGTTTGGTGATATGTTTTACTATGGATGTGTTATTTTTATATCATTCATGGTTTATGAGGAAAGTATTGATATTTCGTATTCTAGTTTAAATACGAATGTTTATGTTATGTTAAACCTATTCATATGAGGAATTAATTATAATTAATAAGTGATGGGTGGAGCCATCTATAGCTCCTCAATGCATCGGTAGGTCTCATGAGACAAACTAGTGTCTTGGCACAAGGCCTTGACAAAATCTTATTTTTAGTCTTGGCACGAGGCCTTGGCTATGTGGTTATGAAAGTCTGACATTATGCATTCCATCAATATGAAAGTGGTTATTGATATTGCATGTGATTATTCGACTAGTAGAATATCCATGTGAATATGAAAATGAAATTATTTAATTTTATCTTTTCCATATTATGCTGAAGTTCAATTTTAAAAGGCTTTTGTTTTAGTTATACATATCCTTAAATGTTTATACTTATTTATGAAAGTTTCTACTATATTGTTATCCTTACTGAGCATCTGAGATCACCCCTTTCTATGTTTTATTTTTCCCAAGATGTGAAGAAGTATTCTATGAATGACCTGCAGGGATAGTATTAGGGGATAAGAGTGTGGACTATGGAGACTATATTGTTGTAGTTTTCGTTTTATGATGTAATGTAAACTTTATGAAAATATCTAGTGATTCCAAGGCTACTAAACTAATCAGTATTTTTAGAATTTATCTTTTGTGATCATGCCAATGTTATGTAATAATGCACTGACTCTAGGTAATTAGGGTTGAGGCATTATAGTTGGTATTAGAGGAAGTTTAGTACAAACCTTGGAAGCTAGATTTAGGTAAACTCTGATTAGAGCACATAGACCTAAGATAGACTTTGAGGATTAGTATAGAAGAACTTCCTAGAATTTTGGTATTGTAGAGATTTTGTGAGTTTTCTGAGAA
Organism: Viscum album; assembly: GCA_963277665.1. Lineage (NCBI taxonomy): Eukaryota > Viridiplantae > Streptophyta > Magnoliopsida > Santalales > Viscaceae > Viscum > Viscum album. Next base: position 372,832,531 of record OY728146.1, read on the forward strand.
ATACATCCTTGTCTGGATACGAGTAGGTAAAGGCATCTCTGGCACAAATGTACCTTGGGGTAAAACCCAAAAACACCACTTTGATCTAGACTCGAACATGAACTAGTGCACGACAACGGGCCTTGCTGCACTCTTGGTTACAACACTCCCGGGGGATATGCTTAGTATAATTCTCATTTTCTTTACAAACCATTATGAAGGGTTTATGAGTATATAATTTCTCAAAGAAAACATTTTTTTTATGATTATGGATTATATCCAAAAATAGTTCAATTTATGTTAAGTGTTTTAAAAGTATGGAATAATGTATTTTGATTCATAAACTGATCTAGTTTTTCCATTGTTTAGAAATGGCACCTAGTGGATGAAATGGAAACCGTATTAATGCAAGCACTCCATGTAGGGATTGCCCTCCTGCTCAAGATAATTATAGTGGATTTGGTGATGCAACTAGTGCTGATCAGCTAATCACCATACTGGGACATCTCACTCAGGTTATGAATAATAACCTTACCCGTATGGAGCACCCTGATCCACAGCGTGGAGGATCAATGTTAGATCGCTTCATGAGGCAACAACCACCAACATTCAGTGGGAGTACAAATACATTGGTAGCTGAGCAATGGATAAGTTCCCGAGAGAAAATACCTCAGGCTTTGGGGAGTAGAGAAAAGGAAAAAGTTATCATGGTAGTTTACCACCTTACTAGAGATGCTGATTAATGGTGGTCATTGATTCAAAACACAAAGTAAGATGATGAAGTATCAAATATGGAATGGAGGGAGTTCAAAGATCTATTTTTAGAAAAACAATTTCCTCGTGAACATCAAGCAGATATGGAAAGGCAACTTCTATGTCTGAGACAAAAGGAGGATGAGAATGTTGGAAAGTATGACGATAACTTTACAAGGTTAGAAAGGTATGCTGAAGATTATATACGTAACCCAAGAAGTAAGATTTATCATTTCTTTGATGGGTTAAAACCATTTCTTCGTCGAGCATTAGTGTCACAATCCTTCTCATCGTACGAAGATATTTTCTCATGTGCTATCAAGACAAAAAATAATTCTCTAATTCTTACAACTTTAAAGCAAAGTAAGAAAAGAAGAGATTTGCTGATCACTCTGGGAATGGAAATAAGGGGAAGAAGGGAAAAGTTGAATATCCATCCTGTAGTAAATGTGTGAAGAAACACCCCGATACTTGATTTAAAAGAATGGGTGTCTGTTTCAAGTGTGGTGAAAAATACCACCAAGCTCGTGATTGCAAAGGGAATAAAGAAGCTACCGAGGTTCAATGCTACAACTACTGGGAGATGGGACATTATGCAAATGAATGTCCTAAGTGTCAAGGGAACTTACCTTAGAAAAGTCCAAGGGATCAAGGCCAAGCTTATGCTATCACTATTTCTGAGGTAGAAGCTTCAAAAGACGTGGTGGCAGACAATTTAATGGTTTCCTCAAGTTTAGCCAATGATTTATTTGATTCTGGATCATCATGTTGTTTCATATCTTACCAGTTTTCTAAGAAAATTAGATATTTCCAATTTGATTTAACAAGGGAGTTGTCAGTTAAAACTCCCAAGGGAAGTATCATTGCAACAAAGTTCTCTAAATCAATAACCATTAGAGCACATAAATGTTCTTTATCCACTGATCTTATCTTCATACTTTTGATTGAGTTTGATATAATCCTCAGAATGGATTGGATTTCAGACTATGATGCGAAGATTTATTGTAAGAATAAGGAGGTTACAATTTTAGATGATAATGATAAAGAACACCTTATATTTAGAGCATAATCATCACCACCTAATTCTTATCTAGATCCACCCTATAAGCTCAACTAAATTCAATTATTGGGGAGGAAGAGAATGAAATGACTTTGGGTAAGGAAAGGAATGTTCAAATAGAGGATGTACCTATTGTGAAAGAATATTTAGATGTGTTTCCGGAAGATTTACCTGGACATCCTCCAGAATGATAAATTGAGTTTTCCATTGATTTAATTCCTAGTTCAAGGCCTATATCGAAGACCCATTATAGAATGGCCACTATGGAATTAGTTGAACTAAAGAAACAACTAGAGGGATTGAGTAATAAGGGATTTATTCGACCTAGTGTTTCTCCATGGGGAGCGCCTGTCCTTTTTGTTAAGAAGAAAGATGGATCTTTGAGGTTATGTATCGACTATAGAGAGAACAATGATATAACAATAAAGAACAAGTATCCCCTCCCTCGCATTGATGATTTATTTGACCAACAACATGGAGCTCAATACTTTTCAAAGATTGACCTTTGATCAGGATACCATCAGTTGTGTGTGAAGAAGGAAGACATTCCGAAGACAGCATTTCGAACCAGGTACAGGCATTACGAGTTTACATTAATTCCGTTTGGATTGAATAATGCACCCTATCTATTCATGGATCTAATGAATAGAGTTCTCAAGGAATATCTTGATGATTTCGTGGTGGTATTTATTGATGATATATTGGTACATTCCAAAAGCTATGAAGATCATGAAAATCACTTGTGCATTATATTGAAGACTCTGAGAAGATATGAATTATATGGGATGTTTAGAAAGTGTGAATTCTGGCTTCAGGAGAATTCTTTTCTTAGACATATTGTCTCCAAAGATGGAATCTCTGTTGATCTTTCTATGACAAGAGAAATCCAAGAATGGCCAGCACCAATGAGTATAACCGAGGTACAGAGTTTTATTGGTTTAGCAGGTTATTATCGACGTTTCGTCCAGAATTTTGCCCGACTGGCTAACCCATTAACAAAGCTCACACGTAAAGGGGTTAAATTTGTTTGGAAAAAAGAGTGTGAAGAATGTTTTGAATAACTGAAGAGAATATTAGTCAATTCTCCTATTTTGACTCTACAATCAGGGAATTATGGGTTTGTTATTTATAGTGATTCATCAATGAAAGGACTTGGTTTTTTCCTTATACAGAATGATAGGGTTATTTCCTATGCATCACGACAGCTAAAAATTCATGAGAAAAACTATCCTACTCATGATCTTGAGTTAGTTGTTGTAATATTTGCTTTGAAGATATGGATACATTATCTCTATGGTGAAAAATGTGAGATTTATACAGATCACAAGAGTTTGAAGTACATTTTCTCACAGAAAGAACTTAACATGAGGCAAAAGCAATGTCTTGAACTACTCAAGGATTATGATTGCACGATACACTACCAACCGGGGAAGGAAAATAAGGTGGAAGATGCTTTGAGAAGAAAAGATCATGGAGTTTTGAACAATATGAGAATTGAAAGGGATCCCATTTTCATGGATCTAGTGAAGATGGATGTAACGCCCCGACCCCAGCTACCCAGAGTCGGTGCATTACTTCGTAACATTGGCATGATCACAAGAAAGATCAAATCCCGAAAGACCGATTAGTTTAGTAGCCTTGGAAACACTAGATATATTCATAAGTTTTACATTACATCATAAAATGAAAAACTACTACAACAACATAATGTTTCCAACGTCCACACTATAAACCCCTCATAATATCCCTGCAAGTCAATCATAATTTACTTCTTCACTACCTGGGAAAAATAAAACATAGAAAAGGGGTGAGCTCAAATGCCCAGTAAGGATAACAATATAGCGGAACATTCAAAATAAGCATAAACATTTAAGGAAATGAATTACTAAAACAAAAGCCTTTTAAAATTGAACTTCAACATAGTATGGAAAAAGTAAAATGAAATAATGCCATTTACTTGTTCACATGGATATTCTACTAATCGAATAATCACATGCAATATCAATAACCACTTTCATAATGTTGGAATGCATAATGCCAGACTATCATAACCACATAGCCAAGGCCTCGTGCCAAGACTACAAATAAGATTTTGTCAAGGCCTTGTGCCAAGACACTAGTTTGTCTCATGAGACCTACCGATGCATCGAGGAGCTATAGCGGGCTCCACCCGTCACTTATTAAGTCCAATGCATTCCCATATGAAAAGGTTTAAACATAACATAAACATTCGTATTAAAACTAGCATACGAAATGTCAATAATTTCACCATAAACTATGAATGGTATAAAAATAGCACATCCACAGTCAAACATATCACAAAACCTTCAATACAATATAGAAGTTTTGTATCATAATAAATCAACTTCAAATAATCTTAAAATCCATCAAAGGATGTTGACATAGATGAAATCAAAATTCTTTTTAAAGAAGTATCTCCTTTTATTTTGAAATCATTTAAGATCCATATAAAATAAAACATTTTCTTTGAAAATATTCTTATAAGCTTGTATGGAAATCTTCGACGATTTTATAACGGCGGAAAATAACCGCACCCGCCGTATAAGTTAAAAAAAACATTCTTACCTCAATTCTGTCGAAAAGGTTAAAAAGGACCTTGTTTTGAAAACGACGGAAAGATTCCTTTATAAACCTCTTATAAAAAGTCAAACAAGGGTATAAATGACTTTAACCCATATTCTTGTAAATAGTAAAAATGTTTTGAAATACATTTTGAAGAAACATGGATGTGGATGATAACGAGATCCCAGTAGATTATTACGTATAAACAACCTCGGATAAAGAAGAGATTGTGAAATAACCCTTACCTTGTACTTTTCCTTGGTTGGGGTAGGTTAACCTCCTGTATAATGGTGAAATAATTGTTATTAAATTATACAAGAATCATATACATTAATATGATATCATATATGATCTTTTAACATTGCTTTATTAATAATATCTTAGTATTATCGTCATTTCGGGTGATAATCGATTCGTTCTTCTTAAATGTTTGGTTACGTAAGACATGTTTGTAATGGATAGATTATATCTTATTCATAATCAGAATTATATTAACATTATTTTTAACCCCAAAATGAGAATAATACTTGAATGTATATGATGGAGAATGAATCTTATCGCGTTCGTGGAGACGGTAGTCCGTACGTGCGCACGAACGCTACTTCCATTTAATTTTTATTTTAAAAGAATCTAATCCAAATGATAAATAGGTATATTACTATTCCAGTATAATATTTTATATATGTTACTTAAGTTCATTAACACCATCCTTTATACGTTCCATGTGTGGTATGAACGAGTCATATCATTTTAAGGGGGCGGTAGTCCGCACTTCCTCAAATGAAATTATCGTATGTATATACAACATGAAACGAATAATGGTATGAAATAAAATGGAATTACAGAAGCTTATATATAAAATATATATCATTAATATCATATTTAATTACAGTGCCATCATAATGGCCACCATGAGAGGTGGTAAGATGTGTTTGAACAATCATCGTTTCGTGAGGCGTTAGTTTTCCATCCACAGAAACATTATGTTCATCATCCATTAGATGGAGTTGTGTGTATGTGTAGTTTGAATCCTTCTTATAACAACATCCTAGTATATTGTGGATACTGGTGTTGTTACAAAAGAAAGAAAATAAAAAGATTTTGGGGGTTGAAGAGGCAAAATAAATGAAAATAATTTAAGAGAAATCGTTACCTTTAATTTAGGTAACTCACTTTGGTTGGAACCAAAGGACTTCTTGAAATGCTTTCTGCCTAAGGGGAAGCTTCAAGGAGGAGGAGAGGGATGTGGGGAGCTTATTTGGGCAGAGTTTGGACGAGCCAAGTGGCTTGAGAGGTGTGAGGAAAAGAGAAGGAGGAGTGCCCTTTTATAAGAGGGGTGAGGGGCACCTTTGGAAAAGCTAGAAATATTAATTTATAATAAATTCATATTCGGTTTCCAAAGGCTCCAAAGTTGACTATTCAAAGGATGAGGTGGGGATAGGTCGAAAACAACTCATCCAATAGAATTTAGACAGGTTTGGGTACTTATATTAACCTTATCTTTAAGTATTAACTCTAAGTTAATTAGTTTCACTTTTACAATGTCTCTTTGTATTTTTATATAATATGGTTAATAAACTTACTATATACATCCAAGAGACCCCCAAGTGGTACATTAATGATGAACCTATCATGATATAAGTCTCTTGGTTGAACCTTATATTTTTAGGAATTTAATATCAATTAATAATATAATATTTGTTTTAAGAACTCTTTTATGTCAATTTTGACACTATTCAATAGTTGATTTTTGTGAAACTCATAACAGATTGATTACTTAGAACAAAGTCAATTAAATCAATCCTAATATATCATATTATCCTAGAAAATTAGTTTAATTTATTAAAAGTTTCATATTATATTTATTTGGGTATTTATAATATCAATTATTTTAATTTTTCACTATAATAGTAATTACTGCATCATCATTGTGTCATACATAAAATAAATTATTTAATGTCTAAAAATTATAAATAAAATATCATTATGTAGGAAATCGTTTTATCTTTCTAATGAATATTTATAATCTAAAATCAAACATATATAACCCTATGTAACAATTGGTTTTCTAAAAGATATATGTTTGTGTCATTTTTGTATTCATTTTAACTAAATTAAAATAAAGTGTCATTATCACTTACAAGTGGATCCATGGGGTCCCAAAATAGACCCAAAGATGCCCATGGTCGACCATGTATCAACCAATAGGGTTAAGACACGTTTTAGGGTAATTTAGTATTATTATAATATTATTTTTTAACCCTTATTTACCGGATTTACCCTTAACCATGGTAAATAAAATATTTACCGCAGTAATTATTCAAAATGTCTAAAAATAAAAGTTACCTATTTACACAATTTGAACTTCCTGATTCCAAATATGGAATCCATTTTTCTAAATTCAAAACACAGAAGTGGCAGAAATTAATTTAAAATTAATTCCCGCTGTCAAAACAAAAAGCGTGTTTTTAAGAGATAATAATTATCAAAAGATTGACACTTGTTTATGTTCGGTTTAATTGTAAAATTATGTCCAATGACCAACATTATATTAAATGGTAAAAATATATTATAAATATACTTTAAAACCACTCAAAATCACAATTTATCACTATTAATTATTTTGATTAAAAAAAGTTGTTTTTAATTAAAATTTAGAAATTTTCACTATTCATCAAAATATGAAAGTTATCCGAAATGTACCAAAATTTCACCCTAGGCTAATTTTGATATTCCGAATCTAAAAATGAAGTCCATTTTGAAATATTGAATATATATGATTTCAAAAAGTAGGTATTACTATTCACAACGGCTAGTTTAATTAGTTGTGGTGTGTGTTAGAACTCGAGGTTGCGTACAACACACGCTATCGCATTATTCGAAGGGAAACGTACCATAGAAGCTTGGGGTGTTACAATGGACATGGGAATTACCATGGAAGGTGAAACAAAAATACTTTTTAAAATGGTTTCCAAACTATCTTTACTAGAAAGGACAAAGAGTTCTCAGACCGGTAATGAAGAGTTTCAAAAGTTGATTAAAGATGTGAATGATGGGAGGTTTAATGACTTTGGGTATGATGATGAAATTTTGAAATTTGGGAAGCGACTTTGTGTTCCCTATATACCTGATCTAAAAAGGGAATTGTTGGATGATGCTCATAGTTCCAAATTATCTATACAACCTGGGAGCACCAAAATGTATAGAGATTTGAAGGAAAATTTTTTGTGGGAAAACATGAAGAGAGAGATTGTTGATTTTGTGTCAAGATGTATGGTTTGTCAACAAGTGAAAAATAGAAGACAACAACCTGTAGGAGTCATCCAAACTCTTCGCATACATGAGTGGAAATGGGATAATATCACGATAGAATTTGTCATGGGACTAACAAATACTTCTAGAAGGAATGATGCAATATGGGTTATTGTTTATCGTCTTACCAAGTCAACACATTTTCTTGCTATAATAGAATATCTACCACTGGAACTTCTAGAAAGACTATATATTAATGAAGTTGTGAGACTTCATGGAGTACCCCTACCGATTGTTTCTGATCGTGATCCCCGTTTTACTTCAAGATTCTGGAAAAGTTTTCAAAAGGCCTTGGATACTAAACTTCGTTTGAGCACTGCCTCCCACCCTCAAACAGATGGACAATCAGAATGAACTATTCAAACCTTAAAAGACATGTTGAGATCTTTCTCACTTGACTTTCAGGGTATGTGGGATCAATATTTACCTCTGGTGGAATTTTTCTATAACAATAGCTTCCATTCAAGTATTCAGATGGCACCATATGAAGTGTACAAAAAGATATGTCGCACACCAACCTGTTGGGATGACGTTGGTGAAAGAAAACTTGTAGGCCCAGAACTGGTGGAGGAAATGATGGAAAAGGTGAAGGTAATTCAAAAGAACATCAAAGAAGCTCAAAGTAGGCAGAAGAGATATGATGATAATTGAAGGAAGGATTTGGAATTTCAGGTAGGAGATCATGATTTCTTGAAGGTATCTCCATGGAAGGGAGTTATACATTTTGGTAAGAAGGGAAAATTGAGTCCTAGGTACATCGGACCATTCGAAACTCTAGAACGAATTGGGACTATAGATTACCATTTGGCGATGCTGCCAAATCTCTACAAAGTTCACGATGTGTTCTATGTATCACTGTTGAGAAAATACATGCCTGAACCAACAAATGTACTCACCTATGAATAATTAGAACTGGAACCTGATCTATCTTATTGCGAAGATCCCATAAGGATTCTTGATACCAGAGAACAAGTGCTGAGAAACCGGACGACTCGTCTGGTAAATGTTATATGGAGAAACTATAAAATGGAAGAGGCAACATGGGAACCTGAGGAACTTATAATGAAGAACCACCTGAGTCTTTTCATGAGGTAGTATTCTAGAAATTTAGAGGATGAAATTATTTGAAATAGGGGAGAATGTAACACCCCAAACTTCCACGGTACACTTCTCTTTGAATAATATAGTAGCCTGTGTTGTACGCAACTTCGAGTCCTAACACACACCACAACCAATCAAACTAGCCGTTATGAATAGTAATACCCACCTTTTGAAATTTTATAAATTTTAACTTTCAAAATAGACTTCATTTTTGGATTCAGAATATGAAAATTAGCCTATGGTGAAATTTTGGTATTTTTCTGAAAACTTTCAATTTTTGATAAATAGTGAAAAAACACTGAGTTATAGTTTAAAACCAAATTTTTATTTAAATAATTATTTATTTTATTTAAATTTAATTAAGGTCAAAATAGATAAATAATACCTATATAATTTCAATGTAATTTATTAGAGTTAGTTCAGAATAATTTTAGATATAAAAAAAATTTATGGAACTTTTCACCGTCTTTTACCCACCACCTAGGAGAATTTAGAAATTCACATAAAACTTAATTTTACCACTTCTGTGAGTGGAATTTTGAAAATTCGAGATAAACGGTTAATATCAAGGAGTAAAATGTGGTTCAATGAGATGAAAATAATTTTTGGTGAATAGTAACTTTTTTACTTTTATTTACCACGGTTAAAAGTAAATAGGGTAATTAAGGGTAAAAATGATATTAATATTACCCTGAAATATGTCCTAATTCTATTGGACTAGTGTATCTCGACCAAAAACAACCTCAGGAATAAAATATTTTCATTTAGGTCCACTTGGATTAGATTAGGACAATAATTATTATTTAATTCAAAGAAGATTTAAAAGAGTTAAAATCAAATTTTAATTACTAAAAAATTTTAATTTAGGGTTATACATAAGATAAATTCGATTGTAAATATTCATTATAAATATAAAAATATTTCATACATAATGGTATTTTATTTATAATTTTTAGAAATTAAATAATTTAATTTATTTATGACACAACAGTGATGTAGTAATTACCTAATTAATGAAATATTAAAATAATTGATATTATAAATATCAAAATAAATGTATTTTGAGACTTTTTATGAATTAAACTAATTTTATAGGTTAATATGACATATTAGGATTGGTTATATAAATTTTTTTCTATGTAATAATGCTGTTATGAAATTATCAAAAACAAAATACCCAATAGTGTCAAAATTGACATAAAAGAGTTTTCAAAACAAATATAATATTATTAATTGATATTATATTCCTAAAAATCTAAGATTCGTGAAAAGGACTTATATCATGATAGGTTTATCATTAATGGACCACTTGAGGGTATCTTGGATGTATATAGTAAGTTTATTAACTATATAGTATAAAAATACAAAGTGACATGGTAAATGTCAAACTAATAAATTAAGAGTTAAAACAAAAAGATAAGGTTAATATAATGATCCAAACCTGTATAAAATCTATTGGTTGAAAGGATTTCTACCCATCCCCACCTTATACTTTGAATTATCCACTTATTAGCCATTAGAAACCGAATATTAATTTATTAGAGAATAATACTTTAAGTTTTTCCTAAAGAGCCCATCCTCCCCCTTATAAAAGGACACCACTTCTAATCAATTATTCACACCTTCAAAGCCTTTTGGATCGGCCAAACCCTAACCAAATATTCTCCCAACTTCCCTCACTTAAACCTAGAGGCCTTAGTTGGATCAGAAAGCCAATCTATGGAGCCCTTTTGATTAAATCAAATGGAAGAACCCGATTAAGAGATAATGTTTTCACCACCATCTTTCAAGTTCCTCTCTTCTTCAACTTCTTATTTCTTTGTTATTCCGATTATAAAATAATAACTCTAGTATCTTATATACTGTGATGTTATTATAAATATGGTACAACCATATTCAGTATTCTATCCATCCTTTGAATGACATGTCACCATACATGCATACGTACGACTTACCGTCTCCACGTCGTGGTGTAATTGTTATTCAAAACATTATTATTTAGATAAGTATAATAATGATGTGTAATAATGTAAATAATAAATATAACATGATAATGATTCTTTATATATGATATAACATCCAATTATATATTATTTTAATATCAAAAGAATGATATTGTCGCTCGTGCGTACATACGGACTACCGTCTCCACGAACGCGATGAGATTCATTCCCCATCGTATCCATTCAAGACTAATTCTTGTTTAATGATTAAAAATAATGTTTAAGGACTTTATATCATTCTCGATATGAATAAGATAAAACATATCCATAACAAACATGACTTATGTAACAAAACATATAAAATAAAACGAGTAAGTTAATACCTGAAACAACGATAATACTATGATATTATTAACAAATAAATGTTAAAAGAACATATATGATATCATATTAATGTATATGATTCTTGTATAATTTAATAACAATTATTTCAACATTATAGAGGAGGTAAACCTACTCTCAACCAAGGAAAATTACAAGGTAAGGGGTTTTCATCTCACTCCTTATTCCCATGAGATTAATGCCATATTGCCACTATTACCTTTTGTGTGGTGTATTTACTGCCCATAATTGTATTATTTGTGTAATACACATTAATTTATGTGTATTTACATATTCATTATATGATACCTCTTTCATGGGTGTATGTTTCGTAAGTTACCAAATTGGTAAGGGTTTATTTCACAATCTCTTCATTATCCAAGTTTGTTTATACATAATTATCTATTGGGACCTCTTTATCATCCACATCCATGTTTTTTAAAAATGTATTCCAAAACATTTTACTATTTACTAGATTATGGGTTAAAGTAATTTATACCTTTTTTTGAATTTTATAAAATGTTTTGAAAGGAATATTTCCATATTTTTCCAAACAGGGTCATTTTTAACCTTTTCAACAGAATTAAGGTAAGAATGTCTTTTTTGACTTATATGGCGGGTGAGGCTATTTTATGCCGTTATAAAATTGTCGAAGCTTCCATTAAAATCTTATAAGAATATTTTCAAAGTAAATGTTTTATTTTATAAATATGTGACTTTTAAATGATTTAAAAAAAGAGATATTTCTCTCAAATAGTTTTGATTTCATATATGTCAACATCCTTTGATAGATTTTAATCTTATTTGAATTTTATTTATTATGATACAAAACTTAATTATTGTATTGAATGTTTTGTGATATGTTTGACTATGGATGTGTTATTTTTATACCATTCATGGTTTATGGGGAAAGTATTGATATTTAGTATGCTAGTTTTAATATGAATGTTTATGTTATGTTAAACCTGTTCATATGAGGAATTCATTGGACTTAATAAGTGACGGGTAGAGCCCTCTATAGCTCCTTGATGCATTGGTAGGTCTCATGAGACAAACTAGTGTCTTGGCACAAGGCCTTGACAAAATCTTATTTGTAGTCTTGGCACGAGGCCTTGGCTATATGGTTATGATAGTATGACATTATGCATTCCATCATTATAAAAGTGGTTATTGATATTGCATGTGATTATTCGACGAGTAGAATATCCATATGAATAAGTAAATGAAATTATTTCATTTTATCATTTCCCTATTATGCTGAAGTTCAAGTTTAATAGGCTTTTGTTTTAGTTATACATTACCTTAAATGTTTAATCTTATTTATGAAAGTTTTTGTTATATTGTTATCCTTACTGAGCATCTGAGATCACCCATTTCTATGTTTTATTTTTCCCATGATGTGAAGAATTATTTTATGAATGACGTGCAGGGATAGTATGAGGGGATAAGAGTGTGGAATATGGAGACTATATTGTTGTAGTTTTCATTTTATGATGTAATGTAAACTTTATGAATATATCTAGTGATTGCAAGGCTACTAAACTAATCGGTCTTTCGCAACTTGATATTTTGTGATCATGCCAATGTTATGTAATAATGCACCGACTTTGGGTAACTGGGGTCAGGGCATTACAGTTGGTATCAAAGGAAGTTTAGTACAAACCTTGGAAGATAGATTTAGGTAAACTCTGATTAGAGTACATAGACCTAAGATAGACTTTGAGGATTAGTATAGAAGAACATCCTATAATTTTAGTATTTTAGAGATTTTGTGAGTTTTCCAAGCAATACATCCGTGTCTGGATACGAGCAGGTAGAGGTGGCTCCGGAACAGATGTACCGAGGAGTAAAACCCAAAAACACCCATTTGAGCTAGACTCGAATGGGAACTGGTGCACGACAACGGGCCTTGCTGCACTCTTGGTTATGAAAATCCCGGGGGATATTCTTAGGATAATTTTTATTTTCTTTACAAACCATTATGAAGGGTTTATGAGTATACACTTCCTCAAAGAAAACATTTTTTTTATGATTATGGATTATATCCATAAATAGTTTAATTTATGTTACATGTTTTACAAGTATGGAATTATGTATTTTGATTCATAAACTGATCTAGTTTATGCCATTGTTTAGAAATGGCTCATAGTAAAAGAAATGGAAACCATATCAATGCATGGACTCCATATAGGCATTTCGCTCTTTCTCAAGATAATTATAGTGGAGGTGGTGATGCAACTAGTGCTGATCAGCTAATCACCATACTGGGAAAACTCACTCAGGTTATGAATAATAACCTTACTCGTATGGATCACCCTGATCCACAGTGTGTATGATCGATGTTAGATCACTTCATGAGGAAACAACCACCAAAATTCAATGGGAGTACAAATCCATTGGTAGCTCAGAAATGAATAAGTTCCCTAGAGAAAATATTTCAGGATTTGGGGAGTGGTGAAAGGGAAAAAGTTATCATGGAAGTTTACCGCCTCACTAGAGATGCTGATCAATGGTGGTCATTGATTCAAAACACAAAGGAAGATGATGAAGTATCAAATATGGAATGGAGGGAGTTCAAAGATTTGTTTTTAGAAAAATACTTTCCTCGTGACCATCGACCAGATATGGAAAGGAAATTTCTAAGTCTGAGACAAAAGGAGGATGAGAATGTCACAAAGTATGAGGCTAACTTCACAAGGTTAGAAATGTATGATGCAGATTATATACGTAACCCATGAAGTAAGATTGATCATTTCTTTGATGGGTTAAAACCATTTCTTCGTCAAGAATTAGTGTCACAATCCTTCTCGTCGTATGAAGATATTGTCTCATGTGCTATCAAGACAGAAAAATAATTCTCTAAGTATTAAGACTTTAAAGAAAAGCAAGAGAAGAAGAGATCTTCCGATCACTCTAGGAATGGAAATAATGGGAGGAAGGGAAAAGTTGAATATCCATCCTGCAGTAAATGTGGGAAGAAACACGCTGGTACTTTCTTGAAGGGAATGTGTGTCTATTACAAGTGTGGTGAAAAAGGCCACCAAGATAATGATTTCAAAGGGAAGAAAGAAGCTACTGATGTTCAATGCTACAACTGCAGGGAGATGGAAAATTATGTAAATGAATGTCCTAAGCGTCAAGGGAACTTACCTCAAAAAATTCCAAGGGATTAAGGAAAAGCTTATTCTATCACTACTGCTGAGGTAGAAGCTCCAAAAGGCGTGGTGGCAGGTAATTTAATGGTTTCCTCAAGTTTATCCAATGCTTTATTTGATTATGGATCATCCCATTGTTTCATATATTCCCAGTTTGATAAGAAAATTAGATATTTCCAATTTGATTTAACAAGGGATTTGCCAGCTAAAACTCCTAAGGGAAGTATCATTGCAACAAAGTTTTGTGAATCAGTACCCATTAGAGCACATAAATGTTCTTTATCCACTGATCTCATTGTCATACCTATGATTGAGTTTGATATAATCCTCGGTATGGATTAGATTTTGGACCATGATGCGAAGATTTATTGTAAGAAGAAGGAGGTTACAATTTTAGATAATGATGATAAAGAACACCTTATCTTTATAGCAGAATCATCACCACATTATTCTTATCTAGATCCACCCCCAGTAGCTCAACTAAATTCAATTATTGGGGAGGAAGAGAATGAAATGACTGTGGGTAAGGAAAGGAATGTTCAAATAGAGGATGTACCTATTGTGAAAGAATATGTAGATGTGTTTCCAGAAGATTTACCTGGACATCCTCCAGAACGTGAAATTGAGTTTTCCATTGATTTAATTCCTAGTTCAAGGCCTATATCGAAGACCCCTTATAGAATGACCACTATAAAATTTATTGAACTAAATAAACAACTAGAGGAATTGAGTAATAAAGGATTTATTCTATCTAGTGTTTCTCCATGGGGAGCCCCTTTCCTTTTTGTTAAGAAGAAAGATGGATATATGAGGTTATGTATCAACTACATGGAGATCAATGCTATAAAAATAAAGAACAAGTATCCCCTACCTCGCATTGAGGATTTATTTGACCAACTGCATAGTGATCAATAATTTCCAAAGATTGACCTTCGATCTTGATACCATCAGTTGTGTGCGAAGAAGGAATACATTCTGAAGACAACATTTCGAACCAGGTATGGGCATTACGAGTTTACAGTAATGCCTTTTGGATTGACTAATGCAGCCTATGTATTCATGGATCTAATGAATATAGTTTTCAAGGAATATCTCGATGATTTTGTGGTGGTATTTATTGATGATATCTTGGTATATTCCAAAAGAAAAGAAGATCCTAAAAATCACTTGCATATTATATTGAAGACTCTGAGAAGACATGAATTATATGGGAAGTTTAGAAAGTGTGAATTCTGGCTTCAGGAGATTTCTTTTCTTGGCCATATTGTCTCCAAATATGGAATCTCTGTTGATCCTTCTAAGATAAGAGCAATCCAAGAATGGCCAGCACCAACGAGTATAACCGAGGTACACAATTTTATTGGTTTAGTAGGTTATTATCGACGTTTCGTCCAGAATTTTGCCCGACTGGATAACCCATTAATGAAGCTCACACATAAAAGGGTTAAATTTGTTTTGACAAAAGAGTGTGAAGAATGTTTTGAAGAACTAAAGAGAATTAGTCAATGCTTCTATTTTTAATCTACCATTGGGGAATGATGGGTTTGTTATTTATATTTATGCATCAATGAAAGGACATTGTTGTGTCCTTATGCAGAATGAGAGGGTTATTTCTTATGCATCACGGCAGCTAAAAATTTATGAGAAAAACTATCCTACTCATGATCTTGAGTTATCTACTGTAATCTTTGATTTGATGATATGGAGACATTATGTCTATGGTGAAAAATGTGAGATTTATACTGATCACATGATTTTGAAGTAAATTTTCTCATAGAAAGAACTTAACATGAAGAAATGGCGATGGCTTTAACTACTCAAGGATTATGATTGCACGATACACTACCACCCAGGGAAGGAAAATAAGGTGGCATATTATTTGACCAGAAAAGATCATGGAGTTTTGAACAATATGATAATTTAAAGGGATCCAATTTTCATGGATCTAGTGAAGATGGACATGGGAATTACCATGGAAGGTGAAACATCGATACTTTTTCAAATGGTTGCCAAACCATATTTACTAGAAAGGATAAAGAGTTCTCAGACCAGTGATGAAGAGTTTTAGAAGAAGATTAAAGATGTGAATGATGGTAGATTGAATGAGTTTGGGTATGAAGATGGAATTTTAAAATTTGGGAAGAGAATTTGTGTTCCCAATATAACTGATCTAAAAAGAGAATTTTGGGATGATGCTCATAGTTCCAATTTCTCTATACACCCTGGGAGCACAAAAATGTATAGAGATTTGAAGGAACATTTTTGGTGGGACAACATGAAGAGAGATATTGCTGATTTTGTGTCAAGATGTATGGTTTGTCAACAAGTGAAAGCTAGAAGGCAACAACCTAGAGGAGTCATGCAACCTCTTCCCATACCTGAGTGGAAATGGGATAATATCACGATGGACTTTTTCATGGGACTACCAAAGAATCCTAGAAGGAACGATGAAATATGGGTTATTTTTGATCGTCTTACCAAGTCAGCACATTTTCTTGCTATAAGAGAAGATCTACCACTAGAACATCAAGAAAGACTATATATTAATGATGTTGTGAGACTTCATGGAGTACCCCTATCGATTATTTCTGATCATGATCCCCGTTTTACTTCAAGATTCTGGAAAAGTCTTCAAAAGGCCTTGGATACTGAACTTCGTTTGAGCACTGCCTACCACCCTCAAATACATGGACAATCAGAACAGACTATTCAAACCTTAGAAGACATGTTGAGATCATGATCACTTGACATTCAGGGTATGTGGGATCAATATTTACCTCTGTTGGAATTTTTCTATAATAATAGATTCCATTCAAGTATTCAGAAGGCACTATATGAAGCGTTATATGGAAAGAGATGTCGCACACCAACCTGTTGGGATGACGTTGGTGAAAGAAAACTCGTAGGCCCAGAATTGGTGGAGGAAACGATGGAAAAGGTGAAGGTAATTCAAAACCACATCAAAGAAGCTCAAAGTAGGCAGAAGATCTATGCCGATAATCAAAGGAAGGATTTGTAATTTCAGGTAGGAGATCATGTTTTCTTGAAGGTATCCCTATGGAAGGGAGTTATACGTTTCGGTAAGAAGGGAAAATTGAGTCCTAGGCACATAGGACCATTCGAAATTCTAGAACGAATTGGGGCTTTAGATTACCATTTGGAAATGCTGCCAAATCTCTCCAAAGTTCATAATGTGTTCCACGTATCACTGTTGAGAAAATACATGCCTGACCCAACGCATGTACTCACCTATGAATAATTAGAACTAGAACCTGATCTGTCTTATTGCGAAGAGCCCATCATGATTCTTGATACTAGAGAACAAGTGCTGAGAAACCAGATGACTTGTCTGGTAAAAGTTCTATGGAGAAACCATAAAATGGAAGAGGCAACGTGGGAACCTGAGGAACTTATAATGAAGAACCACCTGGGTCTTTTCATGGGGTAGTATTCTAGAAATTTTGAGGACGAAATTATTTTAAGGAGGGGAGAATGTGACACCCCAAACTTCCACGATACGCTTCTCTTTGAATAATACAGTAGCGTGTGTTGTACGCAACTTCGAGTCCTAACACACACCACAACCAATCAAACTAGTTGTTATGAATAGTAATACCCACTTTTTAAAATTTTATAAATTTTATCTTTAAAAATGGACTTCATTTTTGGATTCGGAATATCAAAATTAGCCTAGGGTAAAATTTTGGTATTTTTCTGAAAACTTTAAATTTTTTATGAATAGTGAAAAAACACTGAGTTATGGTTTAAAACTGAATTTTTATTTAAATAATTATTTATTTTATTTAAAATTAATTATGGTAAAAAGAGATACATAATACCTATATAAGTTCAATGAAATTCACTAGAGTTAGTTCAAAATAATTTTAGATATATAAAAATTTTATGGAACTTTTCACCGTCTTTTACCCACCTCGTAGAAGAATTTAGAAATTCACATAAAACTTAATTTTACCACTTCTATGAGTGGAATTTAAAAAATCCGAGAGACAAGTTTAATATCAAGGAGTAAAATTTGATTCAATGAGATGAAAATAATTTTTGGTGAATAGTAACTTTTTACTTTTATTTACCACGGTTAAAAGTAAATAGGGTAATTAAGGGTAAAAATGATATTAATATTACCCTAACACAGATAATAATTCTATTGGACAAGTGTATATCAACCAAAAACAACCTTTGGAATAAAATATTATCATTTAGGTCCACTTAGATTAGATTAGGACATTAATTATTATTTAATTCAAAGAAGAGTTAAATGAGTTAAAATCAAAGTTTAATTACTAATATATTTTTAATATAGGGTTATAAATAATATAAATTCAATTGTAAATATTCATTATAAATATGAAAAGATTTCATACATAATGGTATTTTATTTATAATTTTTAGACATTAAATAATTTAATTTATTTATGATACAATGGTGATGTAGTAATTACCTAATTAATGAAATATTAAAATAATTAATATTATAAATATCAAAATAAATGTAATTTGAGACTTTTTATGAATTATAATAATTTTAAAGGTTAATATTACATATTATTATTGGTTTTATAAATTTTTTTTGAAGTAATAATACTGTTATGAAATTATCAAAAATAAAATACCCAATAGTGTCAAAATTGACATAAAAGAGTTTTTTTAAAATATATTATATTATTAATTGATATTCTATTCCTAAATATCTAAGGTTCGGACAAAGGACTTATATCATGATAGGTGTATCATTAATGGACTAATTGGGTGTCTCTTGGATGTATATAGTAAGTTTATTAACTATATAATATAAAAATACAAAGTGACATGGTAAATGTCAAACTAATTAACTAAGAGTTAAAACTAAAATATAAGGTTAATATAATGACCCAAACCCGTCTAAAATATATTTGATGAAATTATTTCGACCCATAACCACCTTAGACTTTGAATAATCCACTTTGGAGCCATTAGAAACCGAATATGAATTTATTATAGAATAATACTTTAATTTTTTCCTAAAGAGGCCCTCCTCCCCCTTATAAAAGAACACCACTTATAACATATTATTCACACCATAAAAGCCTTCTGAATCAGCCAAACCACGCCAAAATATTCTCTCAACTTACCTCACTTTGACCTAGAGGCCTTAGTTGGATCAGAAATCCAACCTAAGGAGCCCTTTTGATCAAATCAAAAGGAAGAACCCGATTAAGAGGTAATGTTTTCCCCACCCTCTTTCAAGTTCCTTTCTTCTTCAACTTATTCTTTCTTTGTTATTCCAATTATAAAATAATAAATCAAGTATCTTATATAATGTGATGTTATTATAAATATGGTACAACCATATTCAGTATTCTATCCATCCTTTGAATGACATGTCACCATACGTGTGTTCGTACGACTTACCGTCTCCACATCTTGGTGTAATTATTATTCAAAACATTATTATTTGGATGGGTGTAATAGTGATGTTTAATTCATGTAAATAACAAATATAACATGATAATTATTATGTATATATGATATAACATCCAATTATATATTATTTTAATATCAAAAGAATGATATTGTCTCTCGTGCGTACGTACGGACTACCGTCTCCACGAACGCGATGAGATTCATTCCCCATCGTATCCATTCAATAATAATTCTCATTTAATGATTAAAAATATTTTTTAAGGACTTTATATCATTATGGATATGAATAAGATACAACCTATCCATAAAAAACACGACTTATGTAACAATACATATAAAATAAAATGAGTAAGTTAACACCCGAAACAACGATAATACTAAGATATTATTAACAAATCAATGTTAAAAGATCATATATGATATCATATTAATGTATATGATTATTGTATAATTTAATAACAATTATTTTTCCATTATACATGAGGTTAACCTAACCTCAACCGAGGAAAAGTACAAGGTAAGGGGTTTTCATCTCACTCTTTATTCCTGTGAGATTCATGCCATATTGCCACTATTACCTTTTGTGTGGTGTATATACTGCCCATAATTGTATTCTTTGTGTAATACCCTTTAATTTATGTGTATTTAAATATTCATTATATGATACCTATTTCATGGGTGTATGTTTCGTAAGTCACCAAATTGTTAAGGGTTTATTTGACAATCACTTCATTATCCAAGGATGTTTATACGTAATTATCTACTGGGACCTCTTTATCATCCACATCTATGTTTCTTAAAAATGTATTCCAAAACATTTTACTATTTACTAGACTATGGTTTAAAGTCATTTATACCCTTGTTTGAATTTTATAAAATTGTTTGAAAGGAATCTTTCTGTCGTTTTCCAAACAAGGTCCTTTTTAACCTTTTCGACAGAATTAAGGTAAGAATGTCTTTTTTTGACTTAGACAGCGGGTGAGGCTATTTTCCGCTATTATAAAATTTTTGAAGCTTCCCTTAAAATATTATAAGAATATTTTCAAAGTAAATGTTTTATTCTATAATTATGTGACTTTTAAATGATTTAAAAAAAGAGATATTTATCTCAAATAGTTTTGATTTCATCTATGTCAACATCCTTTGATGGATTTTAAGCTTATTTGAAGTTTATTTATTATGATACAAAACATCCATATTGTATTGAAGGTTTTGTGATATGTTTGACTGTGGATGTGTTATTTTTATAACATTCATGGTTTATGGGGAAAGTATTGATATTTCGTATGCTAGTTTTAATACAAATGTTTATGTTATGTTAAACCTGTTCATATGAGGACTACATTAGTCTTAATAAGTGACAGGTGGATCCCACTATAGCTCTTAGATGAATCTGTAGGTCTCATGAGACAAAATAGTGTCTTGGCACAAGGCCTTGACAAAATATTATTTTTAGTCTTGGCACGCGGCCTTGGATATGTGGTTATGATAGTATGACATTATGCATTCCATCATTATGAAAGTGGTTATTGATATTGCATGTGATTATTCGACTAATAGAATATACCTGTGAATAAGTAAATGGAATTATTTCATTTTATCTTTTCCATATTATGCTGAAGTTAAAGTTTAAAAGTCTTTTGTTTTAGTTATACATTGCCTTAAATGTTTATGCTTATTTATGAAAGTTTCCGCTATATTGTTATCCTTACTGAGCATCTGAGCTCACCCCTTTCTATGTTTTATTTTTCACAGGATGTGAAGAATTATTTTATGATTGACCTGTAGGGATAGTATGAGGGGATAAGAGTGTGGACTATGGAGACTATATTGTTGTATTTTTCATTTTATGATGTAATGTAAACTTTATGAATATATCTAGTGATTCCAAGGCTTCTAAACTAATCAGTCTTTCAAGACTTGATCTTTTGTGATCATGACATTGTTATGTAATAATGCACCAACTCTGGGTAACTGGGGTCGGGGTGTTACATAATATCCTAAAAAAATCATCTGATGGAATAATGTTAGTATACTAATAAATAAAAATTATTTTCTTGAATGTTGTTGAAACTTCCTTCGAGTTGTCATCTTATTTAGGTAGTAGTTTTATATGACTTAAAATGTGGTTTGATATCACTTGTTGATCTCCACCATTGGATTGATACCACTTGAAACATTAGTTAGGGGTTTGGAAGCATTGTGCTTCCTCACCAAGATATACACCAATAAATTATTGATATATCCTAAAAAAAGTGGTTTCTTGTCACCATGTTTTGAGGATAATCAGAGTCTTAACAATATTTCTTATTTTAATTTTGGCCTGATACCAATCGAAAACTATAATAATTGCATTTATCTCTTTCGACATAGTCATATATATGTGTCTTCTTTCCACACATACACATCTTCCAGCTCACAAAAATGTATTATATTAGCATAGTTGTATATATGTTTTCAGTAAAATCACCCCATGGATCATTATCCCCCTTAATTAATCACCAATTAAAATAAATATTACAAATATTTTCCACATAGGGAGAGGGGTACCTCCGAAATCTTCAAGGAGAGGAATGTGGTTGGTCATTATAGAACAACACTTTGTTACCAATTTCCTTCCAATATTTATTATGTTTTCATACTTAGATAATACAAATTATGAAAAATTAATTAAGGATAGAATATTTATAGTTATCCATATTCTTTGTGAGACTAGTTTCACTTATAAAAGTTTCTTCCTTTAATGATTCATGGGTTCCTCCTTATTCTTTATGCTTCGTTCTCCGTGTAAGGAAAAAGACACTAATATTATTCTCATTATTTTTATTTTTATGAGTATGGATGAAACCAATTAAGAATGCCTCATTATTATATTATATAGAAATAAATATTATATTATAATTGTTTATTATTGATGAATTTTCCTTTGAAAAACCATCAAATTCTATCATAACTAAAGCATCTTCAACTAATGGAAAAAGGGTTTTCCACATTGTTTTTTTAAACTTTGATGTTAGTTTTTCTTCTAATTTTTATAAAGGTAACGTTAAAAATAATAGTTTCAACACTAGTTTCCATAAAAATGATGTCTAAAAATTAATTAAAATCCCATTTAGTGCCATTTTTAGTGTCAGTTTACAAAAATCTGATGTTGAAAAAGATTTTCAGTACCTGTTTTTATTGAAACTGATTCCCAAAACAAAGTTATTATTTTTTTAGTGTAGGTTTTAATAGAAACCAATGACAAAAATATAATAGTTCAGTTTTCAGTGTTGGTTTCTGTAAAAAATGATGCTGAAATACCCTTTAAGCACCATTTTTGTTTAAAAACTGGCATTGAAAGTGCAATATTATAGATTCAACATCAGTTTATAAAAAAACCAACATTGAAATTTATATATTTTATAAAAAATTAATTATATACATAAAATTTTAAATAAATTGAAAACCTATAGTTATCCTTTATGAATCATCCTCATGTTATCCTCTCTCACACTATGAACTATAGTAACCTTACCTTCTAATAAAACACCAAGATTATCCTAAACCATATATAAAATAAAACTATAATTAAATGATCACATGTAAAAATAAATAAATTAATAAAAAATGAAAACAATTTCTCAAGGCCAAAAATATTCTTTTTTGACACCATTTGTATTAGAAAATGCTTTATACCAAAAAAAAAGAATACCCCAAACCAAACTCGTTTATTAAATATTTTAATATGTGAAATAGTATATTCAACAATGTTTATTTTAACTTATATAAATGGTCTCTAATATTATATAAGTTTTTTCCAACTAAAGTGTCAACCAGAATTGTAAAAAATGGTTGATTAAAATGTTAGGGAAATTAATTGAGTTTTTGTGATTAATTTGATCTTGAAAAATGATGAGATAAGGTTTTGGATGATGGAAATGGCCAAAAAAACCATGTGTCAGTTTTCAACACTACATGTTTGTTAAAAACCAATTTTTTTTAATCAATATGATGTTTTTTTTTGGTTTTTAAGAGAAAGACTAACATAAGGAAGTAAAAAAAATAGTTTTTTTCTTATAGTGTTGGATAATATGTTGGATAATTTACCTTGGGAATAAACCAACATATGTTGGATATCACGATAAAGTAAAAATACATCATGTTAAGGTCAAAACCATGTGTTATTTGAGTTGAAAAGGTAAATTTTTATGGTGTAAATTCAACAACTAGAATTTTTTAACATGTATTGAATAAAACCACCAAGTGTAAATGATACATAACTGAAACATAAGAAACCTATAAAAATAAATAGAATAAAAAAACATTAAGCAAAAAATGGGTGTATGAGTACTCATTCTTTAAACATTAACTAAAATATACAAACCTGGAAATTTATAGGATTGTGTAGTGTAGATATTTTTTTTATAAATCCATAACCCTTTATATAGAAGATAAACATATAAAAATAAACATATTAGACCAACTTAAAGAAAAAAATTATCGTCTAAATAATCATTTTTTTAAAATTTAATTCAAAGATACCTACTTAATAATTAAAATCAAAATCATACTTAAATAGTTTTCAAACAAAATTTGAAGATGGGAAAGTTCATCATTAGTGTACAACTCAGTATCATTGGAAATATACAAAAAAATTAATGTTATTAGATTAAAAAATAGAATATTTTCATATAAAACATAAAATAATTAATATAAATAACCTTATCAAATTTATTCATTTCCTCAGTTGTGATTATCTCTTACATGAATCTTAATACACAATAACAACATTCCACACTTCCTTTTTTATGATGACACTATGGTCATAAAAAATTAAATTTAATATAAAAACCAATATATATATATATATATATATATATATCAAAAACCAAATATTATCTAGTATAAAAAATTTACCTTCGCTTCCACATAATTGATTGGATTTGGATGCTTTATCGATAACTGATCTTTATTAAAATTTTTCCATGAGCTTCATTTTCACACATATATATATCCACTAATAAAACATGTATAAAAAATAATAATTAAAAATAAATAACATATAAAAATAAAAAAACCCACTTTTCTAATAAGTAGCTATTTTTTTTACGAACATGACATAATAAAGATAAAAACAAAAATAATGTATGTTTATTTAGACAAAATAAGCCTAATATCCAATGAACTCTATAATAGAAAAAGTTCAAAATCAATGATATTATAATGAATATTAGTTCTTAATTATCTTAGTTTTATTACCCTTAAAGGAATGAAAAAACCATCACCCAATCTCTGTATTAGATAATCTATCACATATATATGCAACTCTAGTAGTCTTATTCTCATATTGCACAACCATCTAAATGAATTATGGATCTATAGGACTATAAACAACTTTTATTTAATTATCACATATATATATGCAACTCTATTAGTATTATTCTCATATTTCACAACTCTAATATAGTAAGTCACTTGAAATCATATTTATTTAAATAAAGAAAGAAAAAATGAAACATTAACTTACTTACATGGAAAACAGATGCAACACAGAAATGCTGAGATCATAAAAAATAATAAGATTCATGATATATATTTTTTGAATATTCTAAATGGATACTCTATTACAAATATATTTTAATTCTTCCGAAACTCATAAATATTATCCAATGAAGAAGAAAACCTAGTTAATCTTTGTAGTCCATCAGAAACTTCAAAAGTATATGTAGTTATTGATTTCTAAACTACTATTTGTTTATTTTGTTCAAATTATTTTTATTTTAGGTAGTCCTATATAAAATAAATTTCAAAAAACATTATAAAAAATTTTCAATCAACAATAAATAATGTTTATAAAAACAACACATACCTCGTATTTCAAATAATACTGAAGGCTAACTGGACAAATAAAAAAATGACCCATATAATCTCCAACTCTGGTAACCTCCTTGATAGACATTGTCAGTAGAGTATTTGGAGAAATAATATCATTTATTGATATTGTGACCTCAACCGACTGCATATTCTGATGATGTAAAGAATCTCTAAAAAGATGTATGACTTTATATGCTACAATACATACATGATTATCTCTATCATACAATTCATAGTATATGGTTAAGTATGAATGAAGAGATGGAAGATCTTTGTAGGAAGGATGGGTAGTATAGGAAGGCTAGTCCGTCTAGGAAGGCTGGGTCAGCTGGGTTAGTTGTGAAGGCTGTGAAGGCTATGAAGACTGCATAGGTATTGACTGTCTCATCAATTGTTCAAACATAGCCTATATAACCAAATAAATTTGATCACCCATGGACTATTTTAGGCCTTTTAGCATGGATTTTAAGGAATCTATTTCCGAGTCTCTTGATTTATCACCTTGATGACCAAAAACTTTCATAATATTGACACCTACCTCATATCCACTTACATAGTTAGGGGTTTCTTGATTTCATAAAGCTATAGATAGGATGTCCATCCTACCCACAAGGATAAATGTGTCATGTGTCACTTTCTCTTGAAGTTTATCTTGAAATAAAAAATTAAAATGATTTATTAGTGTTGTTAATTTAAAAAATACTAAAATTCATGGAAAATAATAATTAATTTCTTGAAATTCTCTCAACTACCTCCTTATATTTCGCTACAAGATACTATTTATTTTTTTTCTTCTCACTCTATTCCATTTTTCATGTTGAGTGGGGGAGATTGAGGATTGAATTGGACTCATTTTAAACGACTACTAGATTGATCTATTAAGGAATCAAACTCTACTATAATCATTTTACCCTCTAATAAATTATACCCTCCACGTGATAGAGTACAAGGTTATATGTTATGCAATTGTATCTCTTGATGAGATCTCTTAGAAGCATGTTAAATAAAAATAAACAAATAAGTAATAAAGTAATATATAAGAAATTTTACAATATAAAATAATTATCTTACCATAAATGATTCATCATGTTGGCTAGTGAAAAATTTCTTCCATGTATCTACATCTAAAAACCCATACTTAAGACATGGGGTTTCATTCTATAAGCTAAGAAAACAAATTATTTTTCAATTTTGTTTTAATATATCTTCATCAAACCGCCACTAAAGATATGAATCATTAATTAATTTATTTATTTTCTTTAAAAATGAATGTCATATGTAATAAAATAAATAAAATATTAGTCATGTAAAATATATTATATTAGAGAAATGATATAAAAATAAATTAATTGAGATATTTTAACATTAAAGACTCCCATAACATCTCTTTGTACATCAATATATATGAAAATATAATTGGTAAAATGCATTACATTTGGACTAGTTGGGTTGTAATTTTCATAAAAAAGAATATTCAATCTCCAGTCTCCATGAGAAAGTGACTATTTTTGGTAAAAGTTTAATCCCACATTTACTAACATTAGAAATAAATTTATTGATATAAGAAGGAAAATAATCCTACTTAGGAGGCACATCTGTAGTCCTCAAATTATATTTTGTAAATTATATGTTTGTTTTCATTAAATAAATATATTACTGAATATTTAATAATATGAAAAAAATACCTCTATAACTGTTCCTATTCCTCTGTGTCTGTCATTAAAATAGGAAAATTTAATGATATTCTATGTACATTCATATTATCATAAAAGTGAATATTTAAAAACATTGATGATAAAATTATGAAAGTAAAAAAATAGTGTCAGACATATGTGAGTTTAAAATAATAATAATTATGTCATGATTCTTAAAAAAATATTCAAGATAAACTATTATATATAAACAGTAAGTCTATAATGATAGAAACATTTATAAATTTAAATATCACATTTACAATAAGTATTTTTATATGTATAAATTTAACCAAAACATAATG
The DNA here is from genome assembly GCA_963277665.1 of Viscum album. NCBI lineage: Eukaryota > Viridiplantae > Streptophyta > Magnoliopsida > Santalales > Viscaceae > Viscum > Viscum album. The sequence goes on from OY728146.1 coordinate 372,860,071, forward strand.
ATGTACGTTGGGTTTTTGAATCAAAAAATATTTAACTACAACTGTTGAATATAAAATTTAACACAAAAAATTGTAATTTATAAAAAATATATATTTATACATCTAATAATTAATAAATTAGAGTTTTTAAAAATTTAAATTTCAAAAAAGAAATGAAATATTATTATTTACCAAAAAACCAGAAGAGTAATTTAGCATTTTCCCATATACCTTCGACATGATCATTTCATACAAAACGCACCATATCTACATTATAGTCACTGTTATTATCTATAAATAACACAAAAAATGAATAAGCTTGATATAAATCCATAACATCATCCTCATCCTCATCACCCAATTGAATTCTTTTCCCTTGAAAAAATGACAGACCACTGATCAATCAATTGGCTAATGACATAAAATATTTTATTTACATGTTTTGTTATGATAAATAATTCCTATTTTCTACTAAATATTTTTTAAATAAACTATTATAAACCCATAATCACCATGTTTTACACCACTATTAATATCAACCCATTTACACTTAAACACTGTGACTCAAAATTTAATATAATCAATTTCCCAAATATTGTTAAGAACTCCAAAATATGTCGTTGAAGTAAAAATTGTGTTTTTATCTTTTACACTCAAAAGATGCACTACTTCAGCAATGACCATTACCCTACTATTTTGAATGTTAATCTTGTCATCCTGATTTTTTGTGTAAAATGTGTCTTTATTAATATCTAAACTAGAACATGTGATTACATTAACAGATGACCCCCTACCAACTATTTCAATGTTTGTAATACAGATATATCTGTGATGAATTTCTCTTTAAACCATAAAAAATGTATTTTTTTACTCAATAATCAACCACTTTTAATTTATTTTTAGATATTATACATTTAATTTATAAATATGTGATGATATATATGTTTGAACCTCATCGGTGTTGTTCAAAATGTATAAATCTGCCAACATCACTTCATCACATTAAATGAAATTTAGATTTAATCCTCAAATATTTATACCTTCAGTATCAATTGTCATATATAGAGATATAGGGAGAATAAAAACATCCACTTTATATAAATAATCAATATAGAACTCAATTACCACTTCCTATACATATTTTTTAACAATAGAGGCCTCTGTTCGATGAGGATTTTTAATATATCCCTTAAATTTTTTCATATATCTTATAAAAGGATACACAAAACATAAATAAAAAAGCCAACATATTATTATCTCACGAACCAAATGAATCAATAGATGAACCGTTATATCAAAATATGTAGGTGAGAAATATATTTCTAGTTTACAAAGAATAATATAATATTCATTCTCCAACACATTTAAAAATTTTGGATCAATTTTTTTTATAAAAATTGATTTGAAAATATTACATACATGATGATATACTTTTTGATATGGGTAAAAAATATACCACATAGTGTGACCAATATCAATTGCAATATCAATACATGAAAGTCATGATATTTCATACAAATTAATTTTAAATCCTTCATTGACATCAAATTATTCACATTTGAATAATATACATTTTTTACTTTAATACCATGAATACACAAAAAAATTCACATTCTCACTCTTTCTTAACATGCAATAAGATGGAGGTAAATATTTTATGTTTTCTTTTAGAGTGGGAGATAACTACAAATGTATTCCCATTAATATAAAGTCCAATATAGCATTCAATCCATCTTTTTTCCTTTCTTTTTTTATCCCCAAAAGTTCCAATCAACCAGTCACATATGTTTTTCTCAACTTTAATAATATCAATGTTATGTTTTATCTCTGAAAATATCCAATAAGGTAGTTTGAAAAAGATAGACTGTTTATTCCAGATATTTTTTTTAAAATAGAAATTCATTTCATTACAAATGTGATATCAATATTTACCACCGTTTTGTAATATTATTTAATGGACAATGCTTTTGGGGAAATATTATATTCTTTTAAACCATAAAATTATTTTTTCAATCTATGATAAGAAAGATCAATTTTCAAAAATACTTGATTCCTCATGTACTTTGTCTTTCATCCATTCTGAAATTGATAATATGAAGTCTCTTATTCAAAAATTGGACATGATTTATTCCCATTAATACTGTATCTAGATAATTTTACATATACAGGAAAGTCATTTTTATTGGACATTATCATAGAATTCAAAAGAAAATAGTATTTTATGTATACATCAAAAAATTCAACACCATTCTCCCATATAAGTTTCAAATCATTAATTAGTGGTTAAAGATACACATCAATATTGTTTCCCAGAAATTTTGTTCCATAAATAATCAAGATCACCATAGCATATTTTATTATACATATCCATGGGGAATGTTATAAACTACAAACAAAATAGACCATGAACTATGTTGGCTACTTAAGCTATGATATGGATTCATTCCATCTGTGCACAGTCCCATTTTGAGATTTATAACTTCACTTCCAAAATCAAGATTTTTTTATCAAATATCTTCCACTATGGTAAATTAGTAGGGTGATGTTTATTACCATCAGATATGCATTCATTTGTATGTAATATTATCCTTTTTTCATCAGTTTAATTTTCAAATAGATACTTCAATTGGGAAATTACTGGAAGGTAGAAAATTTCTTTAGTAAGAGGGTTGATTCTGGTACCTAAGAATGAACTAGAGTTAAATTATTGGAATTATTTGAAGGAATTATTTAAAGGCACCAAATTAATTCAGTAAAAGGTTAGATAGTAATACCTGGGAAGGAATAAGAGTTGTATTTTTCAACTATCTTATAACATGATGTCCTACATTTAGGAAATTTTGATATACATTCATATTCCTTCATATAAAAAACACAATCATTGGGGAAAGCATGTATATTTTTATACCCCAATCCCATTGGGAATAATATTTTCTTTTCCTAGTAATTGGAATCTTGAAGCCTATTTCCTTCTAGATAAAACCCTTATAAATGTTACAGAAAGTTAGAGAAGCTTTTATCACTCCACCCATTTATTATTTTCATGTTAAATAATCTTAGAAATGCAAATAACAATGTATATTTAGTGAAACATGACAATAATGGTTTCTCAAAATCTCTATACAATCATTCAAAAATTGTTGCCTTTTCGATGGTTTCAACATCTATATCTTGAATTAATTATTCAATATGATCCCCTATCTCATTTTGAATATTTTAATCAATATTAGGTTCTTAATTTTTTGTAATTTCACCATGCTAGATAAAACGTGTAACGCCCCGACCCCAATTACCCAGAGTCGGTGCATTATAACATAACATTGGCATGATCAAAAAAGATCAAGTCTCGAAAGACCGATTAGTTTAGTAGCCTTGGAAACACTAGATACATTCATAAATGTTACATTACATCATAAAGTGAAAAATCACAATAACATTGTCTCCATAGTCCACACTCCTATGCCCTTCAGTCTATCCCTATAGGTTAGTCATAAAATATTTCTTCATATCCTGAGAAAATAAAACATAGAAAGGGGTGAGCTCAGATGCTCAATAAGGATAACAATACAGCAAAAACTTTCATAAATAAACATAAACATTTAAGGCAATGTATAACTAAAACAAAAGCCTTTTAAACTTGATCTTCAGCATAATATGGAAAAAATAAAATGAAATAATTCCATTTACTTATTCACATGGATATTCTACTAGTCTAATAACAACATGCAATATCAATAACCACTTTCATAATGATGGAATGCATAATGCCAGACTATTATAACCCCATAGTGAAGGCCTTGTGCCAAGACTAAAAATAAGATTTTGTCAAGGCATCATGCCAAGACACTAGTTTGTATCATGAGATCTACCGATGCATCGAGGAGCTATAGAGGGCTCCACCCGTCACATACTAAGTCTACTGCATTCCTTATATTAAAAAGTTTAAACATATCATAAACCATAACATAATCATATCACATAAAACATGCATAAAGGAAACATAACATTTTCACATTTCAATCACAAGATATCAATACAACACATTGATATAATAAAACAATTTTCAATACCAAAATAAAAGAAAAGTAAAACTTGGTATTTATTTTTCATTTAAAAAAAGTTATGGCGTGTAGAGAAAGCCGAAAGTCAAATAATGGTCATGGCGGCGGAGAAATCGTTGTCTCCGCATACATACGACGAAAAAAACATTCCTTTTTGTTGTTTAGTAAAATTATTCATATAAAAAATATTCCTTTTGAATAAATGTAAAAGTCAAAGGGGTTTATACATCGTATAAAAGAAATTTGTGTATAAAACAAAATATGCCCCAATGAAAGGAGATTGAGACGAAGTCCCTTACCTCGTGTCCGACTTGACTTGATTGTTATTTAATATCCTTAAAAATCAACTAGAGTTAATATATACTTGATTAAGAACCTTTTTCAAGTTCATTATCCCTTTTATATCACCTATTTCCAAGTTATGAAAATTATGTAGTCATTTAAGTTAATAACGGTCGTTTTGTCGATATTTGGTACTTGAGTAAACAATAAACTTCTTATAATTAAAAGTTGTTTATGTGGTAAAATATCCATTATATCCAGAATTATATTCATGATTTAGATATCATATATATAATATATATCCAATATATACATGCATTTATAATATTTCATAACATTTAGGGGTAAGAAATAAAATGCACCGTTCATGGAGACTGTAATCCGTACGTACGCATGAACGCTACTTTCATTTCTATTTCATATTTAATGGAATGAAATCATAATGATATAAAGTTATATTATAATTCTGGTATAATATCATATATAATATCATTTACTCCATCCTTTATACATCCCACATATGGCATTAAGGATTCAAATCACTTTGAGGGGGCGGTAGTCCGCACTTCCTAAAATGAAATTATCGCGTTTACCAATAATGGAAATCATAAAGGTATTCCATAAATGAAAAATACATAAGCATAAGGAAAATATATATATACTAAATATAATATATAAATATAGTGACATCTTAATGTCCACCATGAGAGGTGTTAAAAGAAGATTGAACAATCATCGTTTCGTGAGGCAGTAATTCACCACCCACAAAAAAAGTGTGTTCTTTAACCATTAGATGAAGGTGTGTGAAAGTGTAAATCAAATAATTCTCATAAAAACATCATAGTATATTGAAGATATTGGTGTTGTTACAAAATAAAGTAATAAAAATAGTTTAAGGGGTTGGAGAAGCAAAATAAAACAAAAGAACATAAGAGAAGACATTACCTTAAAATCAGGTAACTCTTTTTGATTTGAGCCAAAGGATTCTTTGGGAAGACATCTGCCCAAAGTGAGGCTTCTAAGAGTAAGAGAGGGAAGTTGAGAGAGTATTTGGGCAGAGTTTGGCCGATCCAAATGGCTTTGATGGTCTGAATAAGGTGGTAGAGGTGGGGGCCTTTTATAAGAGGAGAGGAGGGGAACTCTTGGAAAGTCAAGAAATGTTACTTTATTATATAATGAGTTTTGGATTTTAAAGGTCCCACAATTATATATTTAGAGGAAAAGGTGATAAGGGTTCGAAATCGACTCATCCAATATGTTTTTGAAAAGAGTAAGCCTTATAATTTACCTTATCTTTTCATTTTATTTAAATTGTTCATTATGAGGTAATCACTGCATCATCATGGTGTCATAAATAAATTTATTTATTTAATCTCTAAAAATTATAAAAAAATTACCATGATGTAGGAAATATTTTTATATTTCCAATTAATATTTATAGCCAAAAATTTAACTTATATAACCCCATGTAATAATTATTTTATTAAAACAACCCATGTTTGTGACAATTTTATTTTTACTTTAAATAAAAAGTTATTAATGTCATTTTCATACCCAAGTAACTCCATGGGGTACCCAAGTTTACCCATGGATTTTCTTGGTCAGCCACGAATCATCAAATAAGGGTAGGACAAGTGTAAAGGTAATTTCATATTATTATAACATTATATTTACCTTAAATTACACTAATTACCTTTAATCGTGATTAATAAAACTTAAAAGTTACTATTCACCAAAAATTATTTTCATCCCATTGAACCAAATTTTACTTACTAATTACAACCATTTATGTAAGATTTTTGAAATTCAATTCACAAAAGTGGTAAAGTTTCATTTAAAAAAATTAGTTTTTTAACTACCACTTAGTGGTTTCACTATTCATAAAAATTGATGTTTTTCAGAAAAATACCAAAAATTAACCCTAATCTATATTTGATATTCCTAATTAAAAAATGATGTCTATTTTACAAAATTCAAAACATATAATTTGAATAAATTAATTTAATAATTAATTCCCACTGCCACAACAAATAGCGTGTTTTTAAGAAACAATATATATCAAAAGATTGACAATTGTTTATGTCCAATTTCAAAGTGAAATTAATTATAATAAACACCATTGGATAAAATGGTAAAAATATATTATAATTATAATTTAAAACCTCTCAATGGTGTAATTTATCACTATAAATTATTTTGATTAAAAAAGTCATTTTTAACTATTTTTCACTATTCATCAAAAATTGGAAGTTCTCAGAAAATTACAAAAAATTCAACTTAGGATAATTTCGATATTCCGAATACAAAAATAAAGTCCATTTTGAAATATAAAATTTATATAATTTCAAAAACTGGGTATTACTATTCATAATGGCTACTTTGATTGGTCATGGTGTGTTAGACTCTCGAACTTGAGTACAATGGAAGCTATTGCATTATTGAAAGGGAAGCGTATTGTGAAATCATGGGGTGTTACATTCTCCCCTACTTCAATAAATTGTGTCCTCGCAATTTGAAAATGTTCTTTTAAAATAAAAGGTTTAAAATAGAAAATACCTTTGTGGAAAACCCACATTGAAAATAAGGTTAATAAAATTTAGCCTTAGTAAGAGGGAAAGGGAAATGAAAAAGTTACCACCAAATTATGATTTCGATTAGGAGAAAATTGGTGGAAATTAGAGACATATAATTGGAGGGAAAACATAAATATTTCTAAGGAGTTATTGAGGTCATCAATCACAAACAAGTGTAAAATTGAGTGCCTCTAATCCTTCAATCTATGCTGATTTAAAATATCATTAGTTCAACAAAACATAAGGTATTAGGATAACACATTTTTTTGTTTTAATATCCCTTTCTTAAAGTTTAAGAATTAATTTATTCATAGAATAATATATAGGTATATATATATATATTCTTGACAAGTAGAGTTTCAACCTTTAACTAATTTCTACCACAAACTCATCTTTCACTCAAAAAGATAATAGAACTCAAAAATATTATATTTATCCTAATCGTACAAGGTTAAAAATATTAACACATACTATTTAGATTATGAAAACTATTTTGTAATAACCGGGGACTTCCTGTAGGCTAGTGGTATATAATAAATGCCTATCGCACTATGGTTGTGGGTTCGATTCCTGCATCATTGTCAGACGCAAGGGGTTATCCCCCGACCTGTAGGTTGTCCTTTTCCTAAAACTATAGTATTATAATATTCCAAAAATAATATTCAGAAATGTTTTAACCTTAAACAATACTATCCAAAGTTCAACTTAATCCATTCCAACCTTTATAGTTATCCAAAATACCTCTGTCCAGACTTTCTCTAAAAGGTTTCTAAATTCCAAAATCAATTGTATCATCAGATTACCCAAATAAAGTATAGTTTTTCTTATTATCACATACTAAAAATATGATTACCTTCATCATATTAAAACATTAATCAAGAAAACAAGTACTGTAGTACAATCCTTATATATATCACATTATTCTTATAACCAGAATATAATCCTTGATTCCAAAAGCACCAATACATTAATTTTTCCACTTCAACTATAGTAATAGCATAAGATTGGCCTTGATCCCTTGACCTTTTCTGAGGTAAGTTTCCCTGATTCTCAGGAAGTTCATTTGCATAATGCCCCATTTCCCTACAATTGTAGCATTCAACATTGATAGCCTCTTTCTTTCCCTTGCAATCACGAGCCTGGTGACCTTTTTCTCCACATTTATAACAAACTCCCATTCCTTTTAGGCAAGTTCCGGGGTGATTATTCCCACAATTATCGCATAATGGAAAATCCTTCTTTCCCTTTTTCCCTTTATCTGTCTCTTGTTCCACCGTTCTCTTCTTCTGTTGCTTTAATTTTTGTCATAAGATTTAGAGAATTCCTTTTCTGTCTTGATAGAACACGAGACTATATCTTCATACATTAAGAAAGATTGTGATACCAATGCTCAATGGAGAAATGGTTTTAACCCATCAAAGAAACGATCAATCTTACATCTTGGGTTACATATATAATCTACAACAAACCTCGCTAACCTTGTAAAGTTGGCCTCATACTTTGCAACATTCTCATCCTCCTTTTGTCCCAGACTCAGAAATTTCCTTTCTATATCTGCTCGATGGTCACGTGGAAAGTATTTTTCTAAGAAAAGCGCTTTGAACTCTCTCCATTCCATACTTGATACTTCTTCATCTTCTTTGTGTTTTGAATCACTGACCACCATTGATCAGTCCAGTGAGGCGGTAAACTACCATGATAACCTTTTCCCTTTCACTACTCCCCAATGCATGGAATATTTTCTCTAAGGAATTTATCCATTGCTTAGCTACTAAGGGATTTTCAATCCCATTAAATGTTGGTGGTTGTTGCCTCATGAACCGGTCTAACATTTATCCTCCATGTTGCGAATCAGGGTGCTCCATACGAGTAAGGTTATTATTCATAACCTGAGTGAGTTGTCCTAGTATGATGATAAGCTAATCAGCACCAGTTGTATCACCAGCTCCATTATAATTATCTTGAGCAGGAGGGCAATCCCTACATGGAGTGCATGCAGTGATACTGTTTCCATTACTTCCATTGGGCGCCATTTATAAAAAATTGCATGAACTAGATCAGTTTATGAATCAAAATACATAATTCCAGACTTGTAAAACACTTAACATAAATTGAACAGTTTATGGATATAATCCATAATCATAAAAAGGTTTTCTTTGAGGAAGTATATACTCATAAACCCTTCATAATGGTTTGTAAAGAAAATGAGAATTATCCTATGCATATCCCCTAGGAGTGTCGTAACCAAGAGTGCAAAAAGGCCCGTTGTTGTGCACCAGTTCTTATTCAAGTATATCTCAAAGAGGTGTTCTCGGGTATTACCCCTAGGTACATCTGTGCTAGATCTGGGTCTACCTGCTCATATCCAGACAAGGATTTATTTCTCGGAAAATACACAAAATCTATACTTTACCAAAATTCTAGGTAGTTCTTCTATACTAATCCTCAAAGTCTATCTTAGGTATATGTTGTAACACCCTGAGATTTTATGAAAAAAATATTCTTTTAATTTCATTAAAGTCTTGTGTTGTATGCTACACCAAGATTAGCTTGCGCTATACGCAACACCGTATTAGCTTGCAGTATACGCAACACTATTCTTGGATCGTGTTACACACAATTTTGATAATAGTTATTCTAAGAAACATTGAGTATATATATATATATTAAATTTATAAATGAAATATGGTTGGATTATGATATACGAAACAATGAAGGATTATTTCACAGCACACAACCCTGACTTGGCTTGCATTACACGCAATCGCGACCTTCCTCGATAGCGTGTGTTGTACGTAATACCGGGTTTTACTAAACAACGATATATTATTATAATATTGTTATGAACTAGCCGTTATGAATAGTGTTAACTAAATTTTGAATTTTATAACATTATTATTCATCTTACACATTTCTAGAACATTGTATAAGAACAAAATAAATTTTTCGGGTAAAATAAGTATTTTTCAAAAAATGCAGTTTTGCCGCCTTTTGATGGCGCACCCACTTTAAATATAGTTTTTGACATGTTTATAAGTTCAATTTGACAAAATAAAATTATTCTTTTGAACCAGGATATAAAAATTTACATTAGATAAAGTTTTGATATTTTTCCGATAACTTTCATATTTTAATGAATAGAAAAACACGCTATATTTTAATTAAAAACAACTTTTTTCATCGTAATATCTTATGTGGTTAAATTATAATATTGAATAGTTTTAAAGTATAAATATAATATATTTTTACCATTTAATATAATGTATGTCATTAGCATTGATTTTACGTTGAATTCGTAGGTTAAATCAATTCAATCTTTTTCAATTTTTAATTTAATTTCCGCATCTTTTGTGTATTGAATTTGAAAAAATCGATTCCATATTTGGAATCAGTGGGTCCAAATTATGTTAATAAGCTATTTTTTATTTTTGGGCATTGTGAATAGTAACTACGGTAAATTTTATTTACTATAGTTAAAGGTAAATCGGGTAAATAATGGTAAATATAAGATTATAAAATTACTCTGACACTTGGAAAAATCCTATTGTATGGATAAACATAGACCCATATAACCTAAGGGTCGGATTAGATTAATTTTATGGACTTTTTTCCATGAAAATAATTTAATTATTATTAAAACCAAAGAATGTGACAACATGTCACTTTCTTAAATCTTATAAGTATAATAATTTTAATTTAGTGATAAACTTCATGAAACTTAGAAAATGAATATTCTAAAGAAATCTAATACAATTATATACATCATAGGAATTTATTTAGAATTTTTAGGGATTAAATAATTATCATTTATTATGACACAAAGATGATGCAGTAATTGTCTTATTAATGAAATATTGACATAATTGATGTTATAAATGCCCAAATAAATGTAATTTGAGACTTTTTATGACTTACATTAATTTTATAGGTTAATATGACATGGTATTGTTGATATAAGTAACTTGGTTCGAACTTATCATTCTGTTATGAATTTTAAAAAAATCATGTACCAAATAGTGTCAAAATTGACATAAATTAGTTTTTTAAAAAAAATATTATATTATTAATTGTTATTTAATTCTTAAAAATCTAAGGTTTGGTCAAATGACTTAGATAAGAATATATATATTAATAATAAACAAATTGGGGTTATTTTGTCTTGTTATGGTAAGTTTATTAAGCATATAGTGTAAGAAAACAATAAGACACGGTAAAAGTTAAATTATTTAACTTAGATTTAAATCTAATTTATAAGGTTAAAATAATAACCTAAACTTGTCTAAATCCTATTGTATGAGATTATTTCGACCTATCCCCACTTTATCTTCTAAATAAGACCCTTTGGAACCATTACAAACCGAATTTGACCTTAATATAAAATAATATATTGAGATTTTCCTAAGGTGCCCCTATCATCCCTTATAAAAGGGCACCTCCTCCCTCTCCTCCTCACACCAATTTGAGCATTCAAGCTCGGACAAACCCTACCAAAATCTCTTATCCACTTCCCTAGTATCATCCTAGAGGTCCTGGTCTTATTCAAAGACCATCCTTAGTTCTTTAAGTGGAGGTTAAGTGAAGGCGCGTCAAAAAGAGGTAATATCCATTACCGATCTTTTTCAATTTCATTCTTCTTCAACTTCTTCTTCTTTAGTTGTTTCATGATAAAGTAATAACATCAGTATTTATTATATACTGATATGTTATTATAAATATGAAAAAACTCTAATTAACCTTCTACCCATCCTACGGAAAAAGGAAATCACCGCGCATGCGTATGTACAGAATACCGTCTCCACGACGCGATGAGATTCATTATCCATGTTAACCATTCCAGAATGGTTATAAAGTATATATATAATTAATAATAATGAAATATATGACATGGTAAATCTACTGGATTTATTTATATATATATGTCATCTACTTACTTCCATTCAAGACAATAAGGAAAGGAAAACAACGTTCATGCGTACATACGGACTACCGTCTCCATGAGCGGTGTGTTTCATTTCATTTATCTATCTATTATATATATATATATATTGAATATATATGATATATAAATCATATTTTATATTCTTGAAGTAAGTAAATCATGATATAAGTAATAATAATGTCAAGAGCAACAATTCCAAACACCTATGATAAATGAAACGATTTTACCCAAAACGCTTATTTAACATGGAATTTACAAAAGAACGGGTAATATAAAGTCATAAGTGAACCATATATGATATCATAACAATGAATATGATTCTGTAATAAGTTAATGACATTATTGCAATCATTATACAGGAAGTTCGGATACGTACAGAGCATATCGGACATAAGGTAAGGGAAATATCACAATCTCATTTTATCCGAGATTGTTTATACTTTGGCATTTACTGGGGTGTATTTTATCATCCACATCCATGTTTTCTCAATATGTAATATTTATATCCTTATACAATAGTTTATATCCAATTTTATCCTTCGGTGAGTTTTTAGTAAAAGATATGAAAGGAATCTTTTGTCGTTTTTCGTACGAGGTACTTTTTGACTTTTTCGACAAAAGTACGAGAAGAATGTTTTTTTAACTTATACGGAATGAATAGATTTTTAAAACATTATTTCCAAGAAGATTCCTTTACAAGTTTTCAAGTTTATTTTTAATCAAATTCTTTTATTTTAAAATTGTATGACATGTTAAGAAAGGAAAATGTTTTTTAAGTTGAAAGGATATTTTCCTCAAGAATGGAGTTCAAGTGTTTTATCAAAATTATTTTCCATCTAAGAAAATAAAGGGTTCTATTTCTATCCCTATTATTACATTGATTTAATTATTTTGTGATGGAATTATATTTATGAATTCCTTTATCTTATATGAATTGTTTTATGATGTCACAATGTTTAAAGATTCCCATTTTTATTACATGGGTTATGCTATGATGTATGGTTTATGATTTTGTGGCACACATAAGAATGGTATCATTATGAGATGGGTGGGACCTATATCCCCCTCCAATGCATTGGGTAAAGATTTTATATCTCATGAGATAGACATGTCTGGAACGGTAGGTTATACCGGTTCAGTGAAACAGGACTGAAACGAAGGTGACTCGGTTCAGAAATGGACTTTGTCCACTAAGATAGTCTTGGAAATGAGTCTTGACTAATAACATATGATTCTCTATGATTATGTGTGTATGCCACAAAGTTTAATGTTTTAACTTATGATTATTGGGATTTCATTTCACTACTATGATTTATCCCATGTTATGAAATTATGCTCTCTTTTGCAGGTTAAGATTTGAAAAATGTTATGTTCTTATAAAAATGATGTGATTGATATTTATTTTGTTTACCCTTACTGAGCATTTGAGCTCACCCTTTTATGTTTTCTTTTCCCCAGGATATAAAGAAAGGTTTTAGGTAAAAAAATGAAGATCTTTATGGGAGATGTTGAAGATCTTTCACCACGATTAGAAGATTATATTCTGAGTTTCCAAAGACACTAAACTATTACGATCCTTGTGTGTGTGTTTTTGTTATGTACTAAGTATTCCGAAAAAGTAATGTAATGTCCATGTACGTCAAGATTCGGGTCTCTACAGTTGGTATCATAGGAAAGGTTTATTCAACCTTTGGAAACTAGGATGCGAAAACGTTAGTGATATCCCTAGAGATATTTCTATGGTATGTCTAGGGATGTCTCTAAGGTTAAGTATACGTATAGGTTATAGTCCTAGAATTGCGCTAACGATCTTAGAATTTAACCTAACATGTTAGATATTGAGGGTACTCCCCCTTTACTATGTTGTTTTCCCTAGCATTATTTTTGCCTCTCACAAGATTCTTTTTGTGTTTTAGTTAATGGAGGGAACCAGAAAGAATTAGGTTAACATTGAATCCAATGGACAAATTGGTGACTATGAGCAACAAAATTGTTTAATTCCTAGAGAGAAAGATCTTGTGATCATTCTAAATCAGTCATCACGATATATGATTAACAAGGTGAAATTTAGTGGTATGCCTAATTCATTAAAGAAGAGGAAGATAAACTATTATGCATGTTTGCATGTTGAGGAGCATAAAGAAAGGAAGATTGATATTTCTAAAGAAGGGAAGAAGAACCTTGAGGAATACCTAAAATGGAGGGACCGATGTTATCTGTGTGGAGAAAAGGGTCATAGAGTGGTAGACTGTTATGGAGTTCAATGTCTTATTTGTGGAGAACATGGGCATTACCCAACACAATGCCCTGACCTAAAAAGTTACTTCTAAATCAAGGAAGGACTTATTCCATGATAATCATTGAAGTGGATGGACTGAAGTGTTTATGTATTGGTATTCAGGAATAATGTTGTTGAGGTAATTTTATGGTGTATTAAAATATTTATGTATTGGTCTATTGTGGTTTTCAATAATTTTAAGGTACCGGTAACCATGAAAAGTGATTCAAATATTTTGGAAAGTAGATAATATGTGCATAATGAAGGGAAAAGGAGAAAATGAAATGTTCGACAGTATTCATGAGCTCATGATTGATATAAGGACTAAGTGATATCATGGTTTGAGTACATAGAACTTTGAGGATTTTGGTATGTGGAAAGTGTTAACTTTTAACTACATTCATGTTTTCACTATGGTTCAATGGGTATTCATTTTTCAAGAGAATACATGATTAAGGCCTTCGAATGTTTGGAATGTGACCAACAAGACATATCTTATGATATATGGGGATCAATGACGGTATTAAATCTCTGGTAACCATTTTCACTATATTATGAGAGTGGACTGCAGTATTATGGATAAGCCTAAAGATTGGAATGGATTATATTGGACATAAGTTAGTATTGTGTAAGGATAGAAGTTTTTTCGATATTATTGATGGGATGTTATAGTAAATTAGTTTTAGAAAAAGGAAAACCTGCAGGATGGGTGACAGCCCATCGCGTCGGACAAGGCCATGGGAATCGAACCCACAACCGAAGTGCGACCGGCCTTTATTGCCTACCACTGGCCTACAGGAAGTCCCTGTTTAGTAGAAACTAGTTTTATTATATTAAGCAGTATGATATATGAAGTATAAGTCAATTTTAGGAACCATATATGATTAATCTCACTATAGATGGACTTATGTATTTTTTTGATAACTTTTCTAACCTTTTGTTTGAGACAGATGGAATGACCCATCATTCTATCACATGATCTGCTAACACATCATGAATGACAAATTCAACTTCATTTCTTTAAGAGATGAAGTGGAAATTGTCCAAAGAACGACAAATGGTGAGACTATACCAAAATCATGAAAGTATTTCTTCTAATTCCAATTTCATCAACTTTAGGGAAATGATCTTGAAAACAAAAAATGTTGTCCTAGTGCTCTTATATCTGATGAATCAGATGGTACCTTAGATCATCACAAATCTATGGATTTATGATTGTTGGATATTTCATAGCCATGTTCTCTACCACTCTCCATTAGAACTTGATGGTTATATTTTTCTTCCATATCCATATTTTCACCTATGTTCTCCTACGTGCAAACCCAGTGATGAGTTAATTTGGGTAACCGTTACATTTCATACTTTTGTTTTTAAAGATTGGTTTTGGTATTCCTTTTTACAATGTGGGTTTCTATTAAAGAAACTTTTGAATAGTAAACCATTTATAACCTCGACGAATTTCAAGGGAGAAATTCATTTTAAGGGGGGTAGAATGTAACACCCCGAGATTTTATGAAAAAAATATTCTTTTAATTTCATTAATGTATTGTGTTGTATGCTACACCAAGATTACCTTGCGCTATACGCAACATCGTATTAGCTTGCAGTATACGCAACACTATTCTTGGATCGTGTTACACAAAATTTTGATAATAGTTATTCTATGCAACATTGAGTATATATATATATATTCTATTTATAAATGAAATATGGTTGGATTATGATATACGAAACAACGAAGGATTATTTCACAGCACGCAACCCTGACTTGGCTTGCATTACACGCAATCGCGACCTTCCTCGATAGCGTGTGTTGTACGTAATACCGGGTTTTACTAAACAATGATATATTATTATAATATTGTTATGAACTAGCTGTTATGAATAATGTTCAATAAAATTTGAATTTTATAACATTATTATTCATCTTACACATTTCTAGAACATTATATAAGAACAAAATAAATTTTTCGGGTAAAATAAGTATTTTTCAAAAAATGCAGTTTTGCCGCCTTTTGATGGCGCACCCACTTTAAATATAGTTTTTGACATGTTTATAAGTTCAATTTGACAAAATAAAATTCTTATTTTGAACCAGGATATAGAAATTTACATTAGATAAAGTTTTGATATTTTTCCAATAACTTTCATATTTTAATGAATAGTAAAAACACGCTATATTTTAATTAAAAAAAACTTTTTTCATCGTAATATCTTATGTTGTTAAATTATAATATTTAATGGTTTTAAAGTATAAATAGAATATATTTTTACCATTTAATATAATGTATGTCATTAACATTGATTTTACCTTGAATTCGTAGGTTAAATCAAGTCAATCTTTTGCAATGTTTAATTTAATTTATGCATCTTTTTTGTATTGAATTTGGAAAAATGGATTCCATATTTGGAATCAGTGTGTCCAAATTATGTTAATAAGCTACTTTTTATTTTTGGGCATTGTGAATAGTAGCTACGGTAAATTTTATTTACTATAGTTAAAGGTAAATCGGGTAATTAAGGGTAAATATAAGATTATAAAATTACCCTAACACTTGGAAAAATCCTATTGGATGGCTAAAAGTAGACCCATATAACCTAAGGGTCTGATGAGATTCATTTTATGGACTTTTTTCCATGAAAATAATTTAATTATTATTAAAACCAAAGAATGTGACAACATGTCACTTTCTTAAATCTTATAAGTATAATAATTTTAATTTAGTTATAAACTTCATGAAACTTAGAACATGAATAGTCTCAAGAAAGCT
The DNA here is from genome assembly GCA_963277665.1 of Viscum album. Taxonomy (NCBI): domain Eukaryota; kingdom Viridiplantae; phylum Streptophyta; class Magnoliopsida; order Santalales; family Viscaceae; genus Viscum; species Viscum album. The sequence continues at coordinate 372,876,954 of OY728146.1, forward strand.
AATACAATTATCTACATCATAGGAATTTATTTAGAATTTTTAGGGATTAAATAAGTATCATTTATTATGACACAAAGATGATGCAGTAATTGTCTTATTAAGGAAATATTGACATAATTGATGTTATAAATGCCCAAATAAATGTAATTTGAGACTTTTTATGACTTAAATAAATTTTATAGGTTAATATGACATGTTATTGTTGATATAAGTAACTTGGTTCGAACTTATCATTCTGTTATGAATTTCATAAAAATCATGTACCAAATAGTGTCAAAATTGACATAAATTAGTTTTTTAAAACAAATATTATATTATTAATTGTAATTTAATTCCTAAAAATCTAAGGCTCAAAAAAATTACTTAGATAAGGATAGATATATTAATAATAAACAACTTGGGGTTAGTTTGGCTTGTTATGGTAAGTTTATTAACCATATAGTGTAAGAAAACAAAAAGACACGGTAAAAGTTAAATTATTTAACTTAGAGTTAAATCTAATTGATAAGGTTAAAATAATAACCTAAACTTGTCTAAATCCTATTGTATGGGAGGATTTCGACCTATCCCAACTTTATCTTCGAAATAAGATCCTTTGGAACCATTATAAACCGAATTTGACCTTAATATAAAATAATATTTTGAGATTTTTCTAAGGTGCCCCTCTCCTCTCTTATAAAAGGGCACCTCCTCCCTCTCCCCCTCACACCAATTTGAGCATTAAAGCTCGGAAAACCCCTAACAAAATCTCTTCTCCACTTCCCTAGTATCATCCTAGAGGTCCTGGTCTTCTTCAAAGACCATCCTTAGTTCTTTAAGTGGAGGTTAAGTGAAGGCGCGTCAAAAAGATGTAATATCCATTACCGATCTTTTTCAATTTCTTTCTTCTTCAACTTCTTCTTCTTTAGTTTTTTCATGATAAAGTAATAACATAAGTATTTATTATATACTGATATGTTATTATAAATATGAAACAACTCTAATTAACCTTCTATCCATCCTACAAAAAAAGGAAATCACCGCGCGTGCGTACGTACGGAATACCGTCTCCACGACGCGATGAGATTCATTATCCATGTTAACCATCCAGAATGATTATAAAGTATATATATAATTAATAATAATGAAATATATGACATGTTAAATCTACTGGATTTATTTATATATATATTTCATCTACTTACTTCCATTCAAGACAATAAGGAAAGGAAAACAACGTTCATGCGTACGTACGGACTACCGTCTCCATGAACGGTGTGTTTCATTTCATTTATCTATATATTATATATTATATATATATTGAATATATATGATATATAAATCATATTTTATATTTTGGAAGTAAGTAAATCATGATATAAGTAATAATAATGTCAAGAGCAACAATTCCAAACACCTATGATAAATGAAACGATTTTACCCAAAACGCTTCTTTAACATGGAATTTACAAAAGAACGGGTAATATAAAGTCATAAGTGAACCATATATGATATCATAACAATGAATATGATTCTGTAATAAGTTAATGACATTATTTAAATCATTATACAGGAGTTTCGGATACGTACAGAGCATATCAGACATAAGGTAAGGGAAATATCACAATCTCATTTTATCCGAGATTGTTTATACTTTGGCATTTACTGGGGTGTATTTTATCATCCACGTCTATGTTTCCTCAATATGTAATATTTATATACTTATAAAATAGTTTATATCCAATTTTATCCTTTGGTGAGTTTTTAGTAAAAGATATGAAAGGAATCTTTTGTCATTTTTCGTACGAGGTGCTTTTTGACTTTTCCGACAAAAGTACGAGAAGAATGTTTTTTTAACTTATATGGCATGAATGGATTTTTAAAACATTATTTCCAAGAAGATTCCTTTACAAGTTTTCATGTTTATTTTTAATCAACTTCTTTTAGTTTAAAATTGTATGACATGTTAAGAAAGGAAAATGTTTTTGAAGTTGAAAGGATATTTTCCTCAAGAATGGAGTTCAAGTGTTTTATCAAAATTATTTTCCATCTAAGATAATAAATGGTTCTATTTATATCCCTATTATTACATTGATTTGATTATGTTGTGATGGAATTATATTTATGAATTCCTTTATCTTATATGAATTGTTTTATGATGTCACGATGTTTAAAGATTCCCATTTTTATTACATGGGTTATGCTATGATGTATGGTTTATGATTTTCTGGCACACATAAGAATGGTATCATTATGAGATGGGTGGGACCTATATCTCCCTCCAATGCATTGGGTAAATATTTTATATCTCATGAGATAGACATGGCTGGAACGGTAGGTTATACCGGTTCAGTGAAACAGGACTGAAACGAGGGTGACTCGGTTCAGAAATGGACTTTGTCCACTAAGATAGTCTTGGCAATGAGTCTTGACTAATAAGATATGATTCTCTATGATTATGTGTGTATGCCACAAAGTTTCATGTTTTAAGTTATGATTATTGGGATTTCATTTCACTACTCTGATTTATCCCATGTTATGAAATTATGCTCTCTTTTGCAAGTTAAGATTTCGAAAATGTTATGTTCTTATGAAAATGTTGTGATTGATATTTCTTTTGTTTACCCTTACTGAGCATTTGAGATCACCTTTTTATGTTTTCTTTTCCCCAGGATATAAAGAAAGGTTTTAGGTAAAAAAAGGAAGATCTTTATGGGAGATGTTGAAGATCTTTCACCACGATTAGAAGATTATATTCCAAGTTTCCAAAGACACTAAACTATTACGATCCTTGTGTGTGTGTTTTTGTTATGTACTAAGTATTCCACAAAAGTAATGTAATGTACATGTACGTCAAGTTTCGGGTCTCTACATATGTGCTCTAATTAGAGTTTATCTAAATCTAGCTTCCAAGGTTAGTACTAAACTTCCTCTGATACCAACTGTAACGCCCTGACCCCAGTTACCTAGATTCGGTGCTTTATTACGTAACATTGGCATGTTCACAAAAGATCAAGTCTCGAAAGACCAATTAGTTTAGTAGCCTTGGAAACACTAGATACATTCAGAAATGTTACATTATATCATAAAGTGAAAAATCACAATAACATAGTCTCCATAGTCCAAACTCCTACCCCCTTCAGACTATCCTTGTAGGTCAGTCATAAAATATTTGTTCACATCCTGGGAAAATAAAACATAGAAAGGGGTGAGCTCAGATGCTCAGTATGGATAACAATACAACAGAAACTTTTATAAATAAACATAAAAATTTAAGGCAATTTATAACTAAAACAAAAGACCTTTAAACTTGAACTTCAGCATAATATGGCAAAAATAAAATGAAATAATTCCATTTACTTATTCACATGGATATTCTACTAGTTGAATAATCACATGCAATATATATAATCACTTTCATAATGATGGAATTCATAATGCCAGACTATCATAACCACATAGTCAAGGCCTTGTGCCAAGACTACAAATAAGATTTTGTCAAGGCCTTGTGCCAAGACACTATTTTGTCTCGTGAGACCTAACGATTCATTGAGGATCTATAGAGGGCTCCACCTGTTACATACTATGTCCAATGCATTCCTTATATGAAAAGGTTTAAACATATCATAAACCATAACATAATCGTATCACATAAAACATGCATAAAGGAAACATAACATTTCCACATTTCAACCACAAGATATCAATACAACACATTGATATAATAAAACCATTTTCAATACCAAAAGAAAAGAAAAGTAAAACTTGGTATTTATTTTTCATTTAAAAAATGTTATGGCTTATAGAGGAAGCCGAAACTCAAATAATGGTGACAACGGCAGAGAAGTCGTTGTTGCCGCATACGTACGACAAAAAAAACATTCATTTTTATCGTTTAGTAAAATTATTTGTATAAAAAATATTCCTTTTAAATAAATGTAAAAGTAAAAGGGGTTTATACACCGTACAAAAGAAGGTTGTTTATAAAACAAAATATACCTCAATGAAAGGAGATTGAGACGAAGTCCCTTACCTCGTGTCCGACTTGACTCGATCGTTCTTTAATCTCCGGAATAATAAACTAGAGTTAATATATACATTATTAAGAACCTTTTTCAAGTTCATTATCCATTTTATATCACTTATTACCATGTTATGAAAATTATGTGGTCATTTGAGTTAATAATGGTCGTTTTGTCGATCTTTGGTACTTGAGTCAACAATAAACTTCTTATAATTACAAGTTGTTTTGCGGTAAAATATACATTATATCCAGAATTATATTCATGATTTAGATATCATATATATCATATATATCGAGTATATACATTCATTTATAATATTACATAACATTTAGTGTTAAGAAATGAAATGCACCGTTCATGGAGACGGTAAGCCGTACGTACGCATGAACGCTACTTTCATTTATATTTCATATTTAATGGAATGAAATCATAATGATATAAAGGTATATTATAATTCCGGTATAATATCATATATAATATCATTTACTCCATCCTTGATATGTCCCACATATGGCATTAACGATTCAAATCACTTTGAGGGGGCGGTAGTCCGCACTTCCTAAAATGAAATTATCGCATTTACCCATAATGGAAATCATAATGGTATGCCATAAATGAAAAATAATAAAGAATTAGGAAAACATAAATATAATATATATCATATATAAATATAGTGACATCTTAATGTCCACCATGAGAGGTGTTAAAAGAAGATTGACCAATCATCGTTTCGTGAGGCAGTAATTTTCCACCCCCAGAAACAATATGTTCTTTAACCATTAGATGAAGGTGTGTGTAAGTGTAAATAAAATCCTTCTCATAAAAAAATCCTAGTATATTGAAGATACTGTTTTTTTACAAAATAAAGGAATAAAAAGAGTTTAAGGGGTTGGATAAGCAAAATTAAACAAAAGAACATAAGAGAAGACATTAACTTAAAATCGGGTAACTCTTTTTGATTTGAGCCAAAGGCTTCCTTGGGAAGAATTATGCCCAAAGTGAGGATTCTAGGAGTAAGATAGGGATGTTGAGAGAGTATTTGGATAGGTTTTCCGAGCCAAATGGCTTTTATGGTGTGAATAAGGTGGTAGAGGTGGGGGCCTTTTATAAGAGGAGAGGAGGGGAACTCTTGGAAAGTCAAGAAATGTTACTTTATTATATAATGTGTTTCAAATTTTAAAGGTCACAAAATTATATATTTCTAGGATAAGGTGATAAGGGTTAAAAATATACTCATCCAATAGGTTTTTGACAAGTGTAGGCATTATATGTTACCTTATCTTTTCATTTTATTTAAATTGTTCATTAATGAGGTAATCACTGCATCATCATGGTGTCATAAATAAATTTTTTTATTTAATGTATAAAAATTATAAAACAATTACCATGATTTAGGAAATAGTTTTATATTTATAATGAATATTTATAATCTAAAAGTTAACTTATATTACCCCATGTAATAATTGTTTTAGTAAAACAACACATGTTTGTGACAATTTTATTTTTACTTTAAATAAAAAGTTATTAATGTCATTTTCTTACCCAAGTGGCTCCATGGGGTCCCAAAGTTGATACATGGATTGTATTGGTTGGACATGAATCATAAAATAAGGGTAGGAAAAGTTTAAAGGTAATTTCATATTATTATAACATTATATTTACCTTAAATTACACTAATTACCTTTAATCGCAATTAATAAAACTTAAAAGTTACTATTCACCAAAACTTATTTTCGTCCAATTGAACCACATTTTACTTACTAATGACAAACATGTATGTAATATTTTTTAAATTCAATTCACAGAAGTGGTAAAGGTTCATTTAAAAGAAAATTTAGTTTTTTAACTACGACTTTCTGGTTTCACTATTCATTAAAAATTGAAGTTTTTCAGAAAAATACCAAAAATTCACCCTAAGCTATATTTTATATTCCAAATTCTAAAATGATGTATATTTTACAAAATTAAAACCATATATTTTGAATTAATTAATTTAATAATTAATTCCTGTTGTCATAACAAATTTCGTGTTTTTAGGAAACAATATATATCAAAAGATTAACAATTGTTTATGTCCAATTTCAAAGTGAAATTAATTCTAATGACCACCATTAGATTAAATGGTAAAAATATATTCTAATTATTCTTTAAAACATCTCAATGGTATAATTTGTCACTATAAATTATTTTTATTAAAAAAGTCATTTTTAAGTATTTTTCACTATTCATCAAAAATTGGATGTTCTCAGAAAATTACAAAAAATTCAACTTAGGATAATTTCAATATTTCGAATACAAAAATAAAGTCCATTTTGAAATATAAAATTTAAATAATTTCAAAAATTTGGTATTACTATTCATAATGACTACTTTGATTGGTCGCGATGTGTTAGACTCTCGAACTTGCGTACAATGCAAGCTATTGCATTATTGAAAGAGAAGCGTATCTTGAAAGCTTGGGGTGTTACACAATGTATATAATTATGGATAAAACAATAGAAATTTATATGATCCTTTATTTATATAGAATTTACATTCCTCATATTCAAACACATCATGTATGGTAAAAAGTAAAATTTATGTTTTTAAGAATTTGTTTAGAAAATTACAAAAAATCATCAACTCCTTTTTTATATTCATTAGTGGTTATTCATTAATTTATCCAATTAATATCCATTAAATACCTAATATCACAATATTTAAGGTGAATATATTAAAAAATATAATAACTTATATATATATATATATAAGTAGATAAATTTTAAACATAAAAACATATAATAAAAATGATTGGTGATCAGGGTGGAAAAATCAACGATTATTAGAAATATGATCAAAAATAAATTAATATATGTATTTATTTTACTTAAATAATCAATTATAAACTATTCATGATGATCCTAGTAATAGAATAATAATACTTTTTTAAAGTTTAGATATATATTTTTAAATGACTATTAGACAAAACCACATTCATTATTCCTAGGTATATCAAGTTAAACATCAATATTCCTATTTTTCTAACCTAGAATAAATGACTTTAAACAAAAATTCCTTATGTATATATTCATGACCATGTAGGGAAATGTGTGAACTATTCTGAAATTCTTGTTCCATTTTTTTTGAAAAAAACAATCAGGTCAATGAGTTGGGTAAGGGTTTTTTATATGTGTGTGCCAATAATTATTTTGAATAACATTGATATTTTTAATCTTTATTCTTATTTAAAAACCAATACCAACTCAAACTATCTTAAAATATTTTTATGATTATTCAGAAATAATGTTACGAGTGATTTTGTATCAATATCTAGTGACACCTTTTAGAACATGAAGATGATTGAAAGTATAGGTACCCCATTTATTGTATTTTTAATATTATGAGGTGTACTATTCATTGTAGGGAGTGGACGTTGATATAATTTTTTTATTGGTTTTTGTGTTTGTATTAAATTTTTTATAAATTTTTTTTAACATATTAATCATATTCTAACTCTTGTGAATTATAGAAGTTTCATTATGGTAAATGTCATTTCAATGTTTAGAAGTTATTGGTAAAGTTATTGAATTGATAAATGGAGAATCAATCTATATTTTGATAGAAACATGGAATGATTGTGTAATAATTATTTTTCTACTACATGGTAAAACCAATCTGAAAGGAAATTTTATTAATAAAACTTAGTAACAACCATTGTGTATGTTCTGTTTTCTAGGGAATAAAGACAATATTGATTTTTTTATGCTAATCCAAATTTTTTTAATTTGGTTTAAATATAAAATGAAAAATACCATAAATACTAATTTCTGCTGATATATATATATATAATTTTGGAAAAAACCATCTGATAATTCCATCAAATAAAAAATTTATAAAATTAAACAAACTTTAAAAGAAAATTTATAATTAACAAAAAAATGAATACAAAAGATGAAGGAATGAATCAAATTTATGACCAATAGATAAATAATTTATATTCAAATTAAAAAAAACTAATAGAATTTTTAGTTGGATAATGAAAAATTGATCCTAAATATAGATTTACTATGTTGAATTTGTTGGCTGGGTGAACACTCTAATAATGAATAAAAACATTTACAAAAAAACTAGGAAAATAATAAAAAAACATCGAACTGTTGTGCCAATCCACTATAATAGGGTCACTAGGGACTACATATTATCTTGTATTATGAAACAAGGATATAAGATGAAATATTAAGGATCAATGATCATAAAAATATGTTTAAAAACGAATAAAATCAACTATAATAGCCATCAAATACCGTTGGGTAGCTGTTAGAGGCGTTGCAGGTTGAGAGGGGGGGGGGGTCGAAAACACAAAATAAGGGTTTCAGGTTTTGAGGTATTATTTTTTAAAAGTGTTTTAATGTCATTTTTAACTAAATCTAAATCAATACTATTTTTAAATTTATTTTCAGATTCGTTTTTCTTAAAAAATGATGCCAAAAATAATTTTTTTAAATATTTTTTCACATAGGGTTTTAGAAAACCCGATTCCAATATTATTCAATTATACTTTTTTCATTGGTTTTATTAAAAAATGATGCAAAAAATATTTCTTTCAATATTTTTTTGTATCCATTTTTAGAAAAACTGATTCTAAAAAATGTTGATTCATATGTTTCATGATCAGTTTTTAAGAAAACTGATGATGTAAAGTTTTAAATAATTTCTATTATGTGGGTTTTGAGAAACATTGATGATAAAAATGTTTTGGTTAAAACTATAGTATCTATTTATAAATAAATTGATTCAAAAATTTATCCTCATACCTTGATGACATCGTTTTATATAGAAATGACATTATAAATTAGACGTTAAAGAAACTATTTCTACTAGTGTTCATTATTTATCTTCTATATTTGATTTATTTTTATCCATGAGGGATACTATTACAATAACATAATATATTATTGGTGAAATTTTTGATGAAATCTATTTTAATTTTCCTTTTAAAAAAGAATAAAAATTATATCTTAACAAATTCTATTTCTAAGCATGTTTGCTTCCTATTTTTCCTAGGACAAGGGAAATTACTCATGAATCATTTTATCCTATCTTTCTAAAATTTATTACAATATTTCCATGTTTATAACAAGTAAATATATCCCATAAAAATATTATGTTCATTTTTTAGTTGATATGTTGAGGTAGTATAATTTCCTTTTCCTTTTATCCCTTAAAAATCAATACATGCACTCAAAGTGTTCCCCAATCTTCCATGAAAATATCACTTTATAGCTACTTTATTTTGATAACTTTAAATAATAGGTTTAGAAAGTAAATTCCCTATATTTACAAATCCTAGATTTTTAATTCAACATATCTATTTTATTAACACTAATTTGGAGGTAATATCCACATTTTCTTTTCCTCTTTGGGATTTATGATTTGATTCAAGCTCTACAATATTCTCATATTTATCTATCAATTGGGAATCTATTTTCTCCAACCTTGATCCAATTTCATTTCCCTATTTTTCTTCTTTTGTAAAGTTGTTTCATGAGTGGTATAATTTATTATTTTAACTCCTTCTCTATAGCCATTTTTCCTATTTCTTATAGAATGTCTTCAAGTAAATCACCTTGATCCCTCAAATTTTCACACATCTTCATTATATAATAATTCGAGTACACTTTTACTCTACTTGTACCTTTATTATTAATGTATAGATATTAAATTAATATATATTCAAATTTATTCATATCTCCCCATTGATCTAAATTTTCTTATAAGTACTACATATCAACTGGGTTATTATATTACCAACCTCCAGATTGAAAAAATAATGTAGTTTCTATCCCATCATTGGAATCTCCTATTCTATCAATCTTTGAGGGTGATTTTGAATTTTCAATTATTCCAAAATTTTCCAAAACACTGTTAGAATGAGGTATAATAATAAAATCTAATGTTTTCACCTCAATCATAGACCCCATATTCATGGGAGTATTTTTCTTATTTTCTTCTTCTTATTTTTGTCTTTTTCGTGAGGCATTATTCACCAGATTTATTTATTGATTTATACTTTTAAAAGTTTGAAAGAATTTTATTGATCCAGAAATCAAAACCATTTTTACTTTTATTTATTTTTTACATTCCTTCTCCCATAATGTAAAAATGTAAAAATAACTGGAATAATGAATATTTTTCTTATATACCTCATTGAAAATACTTTTTTTACAATCTTCCATGACTTTAAATCTTAATATCATTATTTTTTCATTCTTATATAATCAAATAATTAGATATATTTCATGATCACTTTACCCCAAGCCTATGGAAATGAATATATCTCCTAGTGACATCAATATAACTTCCTAACTAATAATAGAAGTCTTTATCATTGAATCCATGCACATAACAAATTAAATATTTATTTAGATATTTAACACCAAGTTAGAACCATTTGAATTCAATTCCACTTTTTATAACCAAATACACCCTGATGGGGTGGGGGGAGGGTGAATTAGAGTTTTGACCAATTTAATGTTTTTACCTTTTCTCATCAGTTCTTCCTTTAGGATCTTGTTTCTACATGGTAAGGAATTGTGTTTAACTAATCACTCTCGATGGAAATATCATGGTAACATGAAAAAATATACAAGAATGTAAATCATGCACATAAAAAAAGATTTTAATTGGTTCACCACTAATGTATATTCCAAAGATAATACAAATGAAATTTTCCAATGTATCAAAATCTACCACGAGACTCGATTGGTGGATATAAATTAGTTCATGATAACTCAATGTTGAGGACCGATTTCTTATAATGCTTTCATTTTGGTTTATTTTCAACAAAGATGGACTAAAATTTCTTTATTCTCAGAATTTTTCATTGATGATTCAAGGTTCCATCCCTCACATACTCATCCATGCACTACTTTGGGAAAGATCTTCAATAATTTATAGTTATGCAGGTCTCTTTATGATCGACATTGTAAACATAACTCCATGAATATTCAATTCTAGGTAGATGATATATTATCTTCTTTGATATATTCACCCTTAGTACTCTAAGGCACATGATATTATCCTCCTCCAGTGTATAATCCCTATATGTATTAAAAAACAACAGTAATGATTCATCTTTGGATGTGGATAATTACTCACTGAAAGTTTCCCGTTTCACTCTATCTCTAATTAATATAAGTACCAGGGGAATCCTCCTTCCATTAAGACTTTTATCAATAATTTTACCATATCTATTAATTAAAATCTTATATAGATCCCTTCCTTATTTATCTGAACCGGATATAGCAGTATCTACCAAACTTTTCTTCTTCCTTTCAGATCATATTGATGGTGATATCTTATAAAAAACAAGATATTCTATGATATTTTTCAGTCTCTCTCATTTTATTCTTCTTCTATCCTTATTTATACATAGAATATTTCAAAGGATATTATTTTAATATACATACTTACAAATCACTCCCAATCATAGTCTAGTGAACACTCTTATTTAATTTTCTATAATTATAAATCGAACATATTTTTGTTCATTATTTCCTGAGATATTTTCCATATTTTAAATATAGAAAATCAATAGATATTATAATATTTACTTCTTAAAATATTATCCAAACTCAGACATTCAATTCCTTCATTTCCTTTCTGAAATATAGGAAAATTAATTAAGGTAACCCTTATATAGCATGGCTTACAATCACAAATGTTTTTTGGAAAAATATTATTGATACTCTTTTGAATAGTGCACCATGGGGTGAAGCTCCTTATCATAGTGTGAACTAAAAACCATTAATTGATATAGAAATGGTGTATCGTAATGCTGGTTTTATTAAACCTATATAATAACCTCACGTTTATCCTTAAGAGAACATTAGAAATATTTTCATATTGAGTTTCATCTTAAGAGTATGTTCTCCAGATGAAGATATGTTGAACTTTGACACAACATATATTCAGGATATGACATAAAATATATTAAGAAATTAAGCATCATAATACCGATTTAATTGAATAAATTTTGTGTCATCACATTTATCCATAAGAGTTTATTTCACCGACTACATATGTTTACATTTGACCTTAGGAGGATGCTGATATTACCATAATATTGAGTTTTATCTTGATAGAACATTTCCCATGTGATACCAAATATAAACCCGAGAAAAAATAAACTATTTTGTTAACTTATCATAGAGTTTCAAATTGAGTTCATGTTGAATGTGATTGAATATAGTGATTTAACACATAATATACCCTCACATTCCAAGGGAATTACCCTTATAATTTTCCTCATCAACACAAATTAATCATATGAAATATGTATATTCCCCTTATGAAATACAAAAACAACACTTACACTCCATCTTATACTTTTATAAAATTCAGTGTATTTATCGTATCTTTCATTTTTTTAATTCTAGAAAAAATAAATTACAAAATTTCCTTATAATATTTGGTATACAGTGATTTTTTCCTTTGTCTCACTTTGACACTCTGAAGAATATTAAATATGAACAATATATATTACATATTCCAAGAGTGTCCTACCTTTTCCACATTTCTAATACATTCCACAAAATATCTTACACAACTTTAAGGATATTTCATATCATATCAATTTTCTTACAAATAAGCTTGGAAAATATAAATTTTTTATGTATCATCCATAAGTATTATGTATACAATAGAACCTCTAGAACTTAACCAGAGTTTTTAAATAAAAATATCTTATTCATGTGGGTATTTTTTTTCAAACACAATAAGAAAATTTTAAAATATTAAAACCAAAATTCAAACTAGTTTTCTTAAATTACTTTGAAAAATTATCATACTCCTTCAAAAAAATAGAATAAAAAATTCTTCAAACATATTGAACCTATAATTACAAATATCTCAATCTCAAGCATACTCAAATCCATGATAGGCCCAAAGGGCATCATTATTTACCTCAGTTATAATCAAAATAGAAATTTATTTTATTCTAAATAACACTAACTACAAAGGTGTCGTAAAGTGGAAGTATAAGGTTGAACCCTCAGAGAGCATGGAATAGAGTAGAAAATTCTTAACCAAAGGTCAGGATACTCCAATTTCTATTTTATCCAAATTAAATTTTTATAATTAATCCATTTTTAAGAAAAAATGGGAAATCATAGTTCAAAAAAGGTACCACTACGTGCTAAAGGAGCTCAAAAAATGATTAAACACAAGACTAATATTACTGGACTCAGCTACCCTATAAAGTTCCTAGTGCAGTAAACTAACCTGGGTTTCTGGATCCTCTTTGATAAGCTCTTCAAGGTGAGAAATCAACCTTTCCATTATCTGAATAAATTTTTATGAGTTGATTTTTCTTTGATTGAAACCTCAGGCCAATATTCTATCTTGTTTATCTAACCACATTCTTTCTCTTCTGTGGCATCAACTTGTAAGCTTCGCTAATAAATTCTATTGAACTCTTCTTCTGATACATTGGGACGTACAACCTACTCAAGAATTTATTCCTTGGAGTGCAGGATAAGTTTCAAGCACTCCTCACCCTCTTATTCTTTGTCTCTTGACTGTCTACTTGATTCTTCACATTCCCCCTTCAAAAGGACTGAGCCTTACTTGTTTCTACCCTTCTTGGCCAACCTGGTCTCCATTGGTTTTGGCAAGTGAGAGCAATCCTTGCGACCCTTTGGTTTTTTCCCCTGAACCACAAAACACCTCCCTGAATCCTTGATTCCTTTTTTCCTCTTCTTCCTTCTAGGACTATGAGGACCTTTCCCTTGAATTCAGTCCAAGCTATCCACTGAAGGGTGGCTATAGCTATCAACATCTGAAGAAACATCCTCCTAAGACACTAAAGGTTTATGAACTCCAACCCCTCAAATCGGTTCCCCAACTCTAAAATTATACCTTCATTGAGGGGAATCTTCTTGCATAGAGGCTCCTCCTTACCGACCTTATAGTCCAGGCCAAATAGCATCCCCCCAAAACCAACTATCAGATGGGAATCGGGGGATACACCAAGGGTGTTTGGGTACAAAGGGACCACGACACACTCATCATCCAGCCTCCCCTATCCATAGTGGGATCCTGTTGTAACCAACAAAAAGGATTTTCCCTAGATCAAGGTTGAGCCTGTAGTTTGTTCATACCCGCGGCCCATGAACTGCAGCTTCTTATTAGCATCCTCCCAACCTCGGCCATAAGAGTCACTGAGATCATGAGCATCACTACCTACCAAGCGTGCCTCACCTTCCATAGTATGGATGAATGTAGCTGATGAATCCACCGATTAAACTGCTAAGCGACCCTTCTCTTTAACTCCATTAATCCACAAATCATGCTTCAACCAGTCAAATATGACCACAACCCACAGATCTACCTCCTTATTCTTTACGTTATTCACATCTACTGTATAAGGTAGGGGAGGACACTACTTCTGAGGTTCCCAAACACTAGCCTCCGCACCTGGAGCATCCTGATGTCTGACTGCTACCGATTCCATTGGAGTAGCCCTGCTCACCTCATGTTGTTGGCCCACTGCCTCACTAGCCCGCGACAAGTGACCCAACTCAGGAACATCCTGCAATGAATTACCCCTGTCCCTTATCTCACACACAAACCCAGTAGTCACAGGGTTACCCTCCTGTATTGGATCCTTTCCCTGATCCCTCCGTCAGCATTGAATGGTTGGGTGTCCAAGTCTTCGACAAGTAGAGAAAAACTCCACCCAATGATCAAAGACAACTGGCTGGTTGCACCTAACCTCCTCACCGATATCAATACACACAGACTCAACTGGTGGTCTTGATACATCAACCTCCACACACATCCGCGGGTTGATCAGATGGAACACTGAGGCAGTACGCGAGTCGACAGAGAAATTGACCCACAAGATTACCTATCATTCGGCTGATTTCAGGAGTTTGGAAAGGGAGATGATGTTGAGGAAGACTAACCCAAACTGGAAGAAGATGGGATTCACGATTCATATAAAGATCGTAAATACATTGAAAAAGGAAGAAGAAGATGCTGCCACATCTTCTGGGGGCACAAGACAAAGCATGGATGAGATCATCTGGTGAAGAGAAACGCACCATCATGTGCCTTCTGTTCAGCAGGCCGACAACCACAAGATCTTGAAGCCCCCATGAATCAAAGACAAACTTGTCAAAAGAGTCCACCGGATGCCGATTTTGCAAGAATCATGCAAAAAATTTTAGGTTTAGAAGACTCTCCACCTCCTTAAACTCCATCACCGAGAGCGGGATCACAGGGTCACCGTCCCTAGAGTCAGGGACCTTCAGACCCAGATGAATCTTAGGAAAGCTCATAAAAGAAGCAGGTTTAGAGAAGGGTTGGAACTCACGACCCCTGCTACTATGAGGAAGCCATGGATCTTCCCCCTCATTCCATCTATTGGCGGAGGGGGGGGGGCACCGCTGACCCCATTAGGGTTTCACCATCGTCATTGCGGGCTCCCGATCCATAGCTACAAAAATACCAATTTCTATTTTATTTTACTAATATAATTAAATTATGAAATTAAATAAATAGAACAAAAAAAGAAAAACAATAAGGGTTCATGGTTAATTTCACGGTTTAGGAAAAATATAATCCCAAATCTAACTTGGAATAGTCATACGACTTAGGCTATGGAGAGGTACAAGGGTTACCAATTGGTTTTGGTCAAACCAATTGGATCTAACTATTATGAAAAAAATCCATTGGTACAGGTATAGATGATAACCTAGATGAGTTAATCTTAGATTCAAATCACAAAACATCACAAGATAATGGTCATAGCCTTCTCAACTCTAACTAGGATAGGTTCATTCAATTTCACCTCCCATAGCTAAGGCTAGGTAAAAGAATGTGATGAAAAATTATTTTTATCCTAATTTATTATCATAGGGTTACCAAGGTTCAATTACTAGATTCCTTAGGCTTATAAACACCCATAATATCGTCCCTAACCCAAAGAGAATTTGATGCACATGCTAGAATTGAATGATAGCAGGAAAAAACATGGCATTCTCAACATAATGATTAAAAGATTCAAAATAAAATGATGAATAAATTTTATTCCATAGGTAAGATAATAAATGATAGTGAATGAGTTAGATAATGAATAAAAGAGATATTGGAATTAAAATAGAAATCATTAAACATTGCATTGAATAATGAAAAGAAAACATAAAAAAACATATCTATGAATAATTACTGGACGCAACCCTATAGAAGACTCTAGGTGGTCACACATCATTCTTGGAATGTAATGAATGAATACATTGAATGAAACCAAATTTTATAATCCTTTATTTCATAAAAGTAATTACATGGTTCAAATTTATGCTTTAATGGTCATTCGAGTTGTCAAGGATAAAAAAAACATCAAAGATCTGCTGTAAATATACATTTTTTGTGAAGTGTACGACACTTACGCATTGTGTAAGGATTACATGATGTGAAATGTATGGGGAAAAAATCTAGAATTATTTCTTTAATTAATTTCATGTACTTCATTACACTCCTTTTAATATTTTAATGTCGTATAATTTTTACATGATATGTAATGTTAATATCTAGTTCTGGAAGGATTGTTTTGCTATGGTTCTTCACTTTTGAGCCTAAAAATCATCAAGTGATCATCCAATATCATGTAAAGTATCATTTCATAGAAAAAATTATCTTTTGGAATCATTTTAAACCTTATCTTAATCTTCATTTTCTAGTGTCATGCCGAACCGTGAAGCAACTCAACACGAAAGGATTTTTTGTTTCATAATTGCCCTATTTTCAATCATATGCTTCAAATGATGGCCCAACATAAAAATACACATTACATAAATATATTCCATGAAACTTATCTTTAATTAAATAATATTAAATGAATTATAATATAAAAACTTGTCAATATATAGATATAAATTAGAGTTATCCATCACCATATGTCAATATCAAGCATAATCTCATCACCATATATTAATGAAAAGCATACTCTCATCACCACATATTACATTCAATAATAATCACATCTACGTATCTCAATTTCAATAATACACTCATCACTATAACCATGTCCGAATAATTTATTCAACCAAAATAACTCACAACTTAATCAAACTTTATTATCATAAACATTTAATTCCATGCATGCATTTTTCACAACTACTAAATGTGGTTTCCATGTCTATGGTAACTATCATTTTCTTCATTCCTCCATACACGACACCATGTATTCTTAATCCATTATTCAGGTTATTTTCAAAAAATACAACACACTTATATATTATTAGAAATCTATGTCACAACCTCTTGGTTGTAACATAATCCCAACACTAAAGGAATCAAAGAACACCAAGTACTTGAATCCTTCCTCTAATAGCCTCATAATAGGATCAATCATCAATATATAACTCAATTTCTCAAAATATATTTGACATAACTCATACCAAAAAAGGTCTTATTTTTTTGGTAAGGGTTTCATGGGAGTCACAATCTGAGAGAAGTTTTCCATAAATCTCTGATAGCAGCCTATGAAACTAACGAAACTATGCACCTAAAATGCACTATTGGATGGATCCCATGATTGAATCGAATCAATAACTATTATATATACTATGAATATAACCCCCAATATTACATGTACTAATAATTGGGCCTCATGAATCCAAAACAGATGCTTTGAGAGATTTCCTTATAATCGATTCTATGAGAGTAAGTCCAAAATAATCATTAGGTGCCTATCATCATTATCCTATGAAACTAAATAGATAGGTATTTCATATATTAATACCAATACAACTAATCCAATAAGTAACATAAGATCCAATTCATTAGGCCCATGAGCATAGATAGGGTATTACTCATTCCGAAGGGAATCAACATAAATTAATAATGGTTGTAGTGGTATCAGAATGTCATCTTCAAGATATCCTCCCCGAAAAAATGATGCTAATGATATCAAAAACTCACAATGATATTTGATAATTACTTTTTTTTATCTTTAACTAGGTAAAGAGGTTGTTGATCCTTTACATAAGGTATTTTTTTGACTGTAACCTTATTTAGGTGGTGATATTCAATACAAAGTCTCAAACTCTGGTAATCCTTCTTAGAAAACAAAACCAGATCCACCTAATGGGGAAAACTAGGATTCATGAAACCTTTATCTATAAGGTCCTCCAATGACATCCTAATCTCCTTTAACTTAATCAAGGCTATCCAATATGCTGTGAAAGATAATGTGGAAGTTTCATGGTGTAGATAAATGAAGAAGTCGATCTTCTGATGAGGTTGAAATTCTTGTACATCATTGTGAAAGAAGTTTATATACTCCTCCATGAATGCAGAAAACTAGTCATCTAATGAATCCACCACACATAGAGTGAAACTCACCAACTAATGGGTGATTTCCTACCACTTCTTATACATAGGCCTTGCTCATATTGATTTAAGGTACCACTTTCCAATGATGGACAATCCTGACCTGTCTAGTAAAAAACATACCAATTTCTAATGATAGAAGTATATATAGTAATTGACTAAGGTTAAATATCCCACAGCAAGGATAAAATCATAGGGATTCATTCGAGCCATTACAAGGTCCCCAAAAATATATCTTTTCTAATCTCCAACACACATTGTTAGAATATATGGGTTTTCATTTGATCACTTCATATAGGAGTCTATAACCTCATAGGTAAATCATAGAGCTCTAATGAGATTTAAATCTATCAAAATTGGGATTTAAAATAATGGAAATAATCACATCGATATATATGAGTATAAGTGATGATGTAGAGGATTAAAAAATTGCACCTCAGATTATTTTGTGTTCCACTGGTTTATATCCCTTCATCTTCTATATCTGGTAGTGTCATTGACCTCCAACTCCCTAAACATAACATGGAATTCTTGAGAGTGGTGATGGTAAAAGTGTATCATATTTAACTCCACCTTTATATCCTCATACTAGTGCTCCACTAGCTTTTATTCGATATCCACATCCTATAAAGACCACCCTGTCCTCCCCAGGGAGGTCCTTGATTATTCCATTTCCTCTGGTGTGGAGGTTTATTCACTAATTTAATACCTTATCATATAGATATTTTCAATAATTATTGATCCAAAATAACCTATCCTCTATAGGAATAGAAAATCCTATCTCTTGACTGTCTGGATCCTCTATGTGACTCCTGATGCATTGATCCTAGAGGTGAGGACTACACATTCATATGCTTCTGGCATAACGATCACAGTTCCTAACATAAAATGGTAAATGATTATAACTTTTAAATTTATATCCACTACCTAAACCTAATTCTTATTTTCCATATTCTAATAATATATTGATCAATAATGATTTCTCTAGAACCCCGGTGCATGGAGGGACACAAAGATGAACAAACTCATCTTCTATGTCACCGTAGAGGTCATGCTTGAACTTTTGTTCTCCAAAGAGCCTATTGTAAATCATATAAATAGATTACATCATAAGGATAGTGAATGTAGACATTTACTATGTGATAGAAATGCTACCCTTTTTGTAGATCCAATAGATCATGGATACATATGAACCTTAATGCAATCGATACTCCTCCTCAAGGAAGAGGAATTCAAACTATGACCAAGGAAGTGTCACCTTATCATAGGTCTTGACAATACAGTTCCACTATTGACTCATTTCACTTTAAATAAGGATGTATGATATAACTACCATCTAATTAATATTTTCTTGAACTAGGCAGAAAACTTAGATCACTATCTCAATCCATTCATCAATTTCCCAAGGATTGTGATTTCCTTTGAACCTTAGTTGTCTCTTTCATTGGATTTCATGAAGAACATTAAACCTACAAAAATCCTTATCCTAATTCATTAGAAAGATCAAACTATAGGAGGTGGGTCTACTAAATGCATAATGGGAAAAGGTACTGCTTCCCACATTCCTAGTGGGAGCATCTCATGATATGATCCCTAAATAGAATCCTCATCGCTTAGATATTCAAGGATAAAAGGATCAATCAATGGTACAGACATGTCACAAGTGTGAGTCAGGACTCAATCTATCTTTTAGTGTGGTGAAACATTGAAATTGAAAAGATAAACCACAATAATTAAAGAATAACTATGGAGTTTACTCAATTAGGAAATGGAA
Organism: Viscum album; assembly: GCA_963277665.1. Lineage (NCBI taxonomy): Eukaryota > Viridiplantae > Streptophyta > Magnoliopsida > Santalales > Viscaceae > Viscum > Viscum album. The sequence continues at coordinate 372,897,108 of OY728146.1, forward strand.
ATCAAGGAACCATTACTATGTGACTCTTGTACCATTTACTTGTTCCCTAAAACCTAGGCATCAGAACATTGAGTCAAAATAGGTTATCATAGAAACTGTGAATGGGTACATAGGTCACCACAATAATTCTAGGTTACCTAACAAGATATACAAACTTAATACCCCTTGTTAGAATTTACCTATGTTTCCAAACCAATCCTAACAAGATACCAAAATTAAAACTCCATCGCTAAGATAGGCCGTATTTGATACCACTTTACCATGACATGACCTACTAAGGCCCCGAATAGGATATTTATATGTTGACTGTACAATCCCAATATCGCCTCTAATAGTCTAGGGGTTGTTTAATAATAATTAGTAGACATATCACTCATGATTTGCGGGATTAAACTAATACACTTATACCTAAACACACATCTCCACACATGACTTAATATTATAGGATAGAAAAGTAAAAATAACTATAATATATAATGCATATGATAAACACTAATATCCACAAAGCAATAAGAAAAAATTAAACCATAATGAAAAACAAGTAAAATACACACATTAAAAACCCTAAATGGAACCAATATAAAGCAACTCAGATGAAATAGTCCCAAAAATGAACTAGATCTATATACAAATGATGTCCACAACTATCAAATTATGGTACTATTAAGATCCACTAAAATCATGTCCACTGAATTCATCACCAAAATATATAAAATATACATAAGAAAAAAAACATTTGGGCGAAACATTAATTTGGGAGTGAGTATATACAAACCTAATAAGACACCCTAAAAACCAAAAAGGAAATATAAGACGACCAATCATCTAAAAAAATATGAAAGGAAGAGGGAAAGAATCATAGATTTTATTTGAAGGGGTGAACATGGGACATGGAATTGATCCCCACTATGTACAATGTAAATATAGAAGAATAAACCTAGAAAAAATTATGAGACCCTGAACTACCTAGTTTTGTAACCCATGACACTTTTTAGAATCTTTAGCAGGGGAACCACACCTCATCAATGGGTAAATGTTCGTCTAGGGAGTAACCAAACTCATTGGAGGACCCAAACCACTTCAAGTAGATCTCAACGGAAGAGAGAGTAACCAACTCCATGTATGGAGGACCCATTATCCCGGGGTGTCGGAGTACGTTACCATATTATTCATGCGAGGGACCTACACCCTTCCATGAACACATGACTAAGGGATTTATTAACCCAGAAAATTCTTTGATAATCATGCCCAAACCCTATTGTCAATCTGATAGATTTAAGGATAATAAGCTACTTGTATCACATCACGTATCACCTTTGACATTGAAGAGGAGCGAACTATTTCATAATATATTAGAAAACACTTTGGATGGAGTGCTCTCATACCAAATTAGAGTCAAGGGAAAGGAGATATGAGAAGTCACTAAAGCTAGAAAAGTACATGACATGCACTATAGGGGTACCTGACATGTAGCCCCTTGGGTGTAACTTTCTCATGTACTACTTCCTACATAGAATGTATAAGTTAACCTATATGGTGTGTATGATAAAATACATGATATGTGGATAAAACTCAGTAGTTGGTGTATATCATGACATTTTCTGTCATGTGGGAACCTATATACATGATGTGTACCAGGGGTACCTAATGTGTCTGCCCAAACAACTCACTTAGAATGTACTGATAGGGAGGTTGGGTCATGTAAACCAAGGGTACATGATGTGTGGTTATGATGCATACATCTTGTGTATCCTTATGACTTATGCGTACACAACATTTTTACCAAAGTCACACACCCTTAAAACCCTAGCCCCAATTATCTGGGAGATATATAGAATATATATTTAGAATACATGATGTGTGTATATAGATGAAATACCACATGATCAGATAAATGAGCCCAATTTTTTTAAAACACTCTAAATCATCCCACTATTATCATTTATTTCTCTGATATTACTAAAACTCTACTAAAACCATTTACCTTCATATTCATCCCTCCAATGGTAACTTTTTGGCTTTACCATTCCAAAAAAATGAATCATAAGAGGCTCACATATAACCTATACGCCCCAAAATGATATTTTTACGTCAAAATCCTGACCACTACACCTTCGAATGTCACATTTTCTCTCGAGGATCATTTTTCATGAATTAATTTTCCCTTACATTCCAAATCAATCACTATTAGACCTGGATATCGATCATTCACCAATATAGATCAAGATTCATATAATATCTATCCATAGAGAAGGATATATATGAATAAACAAATAAAAAGATAGAAAAAATAAAAGGAAAATATTATAAGGATAGATATTTGTGGCCGGTGTGAAGCTCAACCACATTCATTGGGTGAAGATCTTCTAATAGAGTAGAGAAAAGAGAGAGGTATGAATATTAAATAATTAAAATTCATAAATTTTCTAGGAAATAAAAATTTTGATCAATAAACATAAAGAATAAATATATCTAAGATTAGATTCATAAAAATGGAGAAGATGTATTGAAATAAATGACTTTACCTCACAGATAGATCAATATTTGATCAAGTATGCATTGAATTGAAGTATGCTATCTCTCAATATCTATATCTAATTATAGGTTCTATGGTGGATAACCCTTGAATAGAGAGTTAGATATGTTTAATTAAGAGGATATAGTATTTTCAAATATAAAAAAAATTTAAATAAAAATTAATTAATTTTTATTTGATTACACATCCGTGGTGGATAATCTCGGGGCCTTGAGAATGAAATATAATTTCATCAATATTAAGCTTTGTTTAGGATTAAAGTTCAACTATTCATTTATAAGATTACATAGATTAAGAATAAGTTTTATTTTTAATTATATTATTACTGAGACTTTGTGATACAAAAATTAAATTAATGGATCAAAAATCAACCTCAAAATGTTATTAAAATATTAAAATGTTTTGACCAAAATTTTTATGGTCGCTATAAGACATGATCCTCTAATTCATTAAAATCATGCCACAGTGTTCAAAGTGCATCAAAATCTATATTAGAGAAAAAGAGAACCAAAATATAGAACTCTATGTGGGATAACATGTGAAACCCATTATTTTACCACAAAATAAAATTTTTCTTTTTAATTGAATTACTTAAAAAAAATTAAAAACAATATTTAAATTCTAGAAAAATAAAATATATTTTGAAAGAGAATGGTTCTTATTCTTTTCAATCATGTCAAAAACCAGTACTTTGAGTCATAATGACAATAAAAGAGGGGTGAGACTTATTTTAATAAATATAAAAATATTTAAAATAATAAAATATAAAATAGAAAGTATTTTATTGAATGTAATAAGATCATTAATTACCTCCCATGAAATAATAGATTTAAAATCCGCTATCATAATTCCCTCAACATCTAACTAAAATTTTATGTAGGGTGTGGTTTTGTATCCATTAACCAACACAACATAAATACACCTTTGGAAACAAAATTTAAAAAATATAATTAATTTATTTATAATTCTGAAATTAATTCAAAATCAGGTATTCTTAAGCTTCCATGAAGTGGGAAAAAAATATATGTCATTTTTAAGGGTGTGGGGTTATCATCCTGACTTTCCTTATAGTTTGAGGCCTATAAGTCAATAAAAACAAATGCAATGGATGAGTTTTTTTAAAAAAGTCAAGAAGTTATTATTTAATGATTCTTTGAATAATTTTTGAATCATTATTTTTCATACATTAATCCACTTCTATATTTCTCTTATATCCTTAGTGAATTTGAGCACCAAAAATTTTAGTTTCAATATCCCAAAAAATGAATTAACATTTGATGAAATCATTGAATATTAGAAAATAATTTTTTTGTCTGTATTAAATAAATTGAATCTAGTTCCTTCAAATTTTGGTTTTCTTCCTCCACTATTAAAACACTTCTAACACTCACAACCTCTAAAAAATCATTAGTTCTTAAACCAAGAATTGTAAAATCAACTATTAAATTAGGATTAAATTTAAAATAATCATCTTCTAAAGAAAAAGAAACATATTTTTGGAATTCTATATCCATATTCGAGAAGGAGAACTCTGATTCTATCCCAGTAAAATAATTTATAAAATTTAAAAATTTATATAATATTTTCTTGAAATATTAACATTGATTTCCCATTAATCATACAAATATAATGGGAAATCACTAGTGATAAGATTGAGGAATGAGTTTTTATCAATAAATTTTTCCTTAAATTCTACTCCCCCATATCTATCATCAAGATAAAATTGAAAAATTATCAATTTTAAACATTTAAAATAAGGAAGACCACATTGAAGAGAAAATTCCTAATTTTCAAGATCAATGTTTTTTAGTTTAATTCTTTTCTTCCTAAAATTACCGAAATTCAAACCCTCTCTCATAACTTATCATTTCTTAAAAATAGGTAGAAGAGTTTTTAAATAGTAAATCCATATTTTTATGTTTTTTCTCAACCTCATCTGCAACACCCTGGATGTTAAAAAAGAAAGAAGACTTTTTACGTTTAATTGGAAAATCATAATAGGATATTCCTCTTATTATATATTTGTATTATTTTGACATGTTTCTCACATTTAATGGATGAAACTTCCCTATTTCATAGGTTATAACTCACTATTCTAGTCCTCTACTTTATCCACTTAAATATTATATTGAAGTTCCTCCATTTAATATTGTTCAAAAATATTTTCAATTTCCTCTTTTTCATAAAACATATCTTATTGTTTTTTAATTTCTCTTCACATCGTAATAATATTTTGTGACTTTTGAATTTAATTTTTTTTGTCGTTTATAAAGTTCATCACTAATATTCATTAATATATATTGTTATGTTGGTTGATTTAGAAGTTCATGCTCAATTGTTTCTTGTTTTTTTAATTAATGATGATACAAATACTATTTATAGGAACACTCCCATGATTAGTGCCCATAATTTTCAAAGCCTATGATTTTTTTATTTCATTGACCATATCATACACAACTGTTAGTGTATTGCATTTATTAATGTAATTTAATAAAAATATTATAAAAAATAGACCACAAAATAGCCGCAAAATACTCAAATAGTAGTGTAAATTAGTTATTATTAACTCTAAAAACAAAAAAATGCAGTTTAATGAGTTATTAGTCTTTCTAAAAAACAAATGACCAGAAAAATTTCAATACATACAAAAATTACAAGTAAATGGTCTTGAATTTCATGTCCTAATAACACAAGATGAAATATTTTTTCAGATTTACTAAGCAATTTTTTTATTTTATTTTTAATTTTTTTATTTATACCATAATAAACTCAACATCAAACTTTCCTTGAAAATTGTTCAAAATTTTGATAAGTTTCATTATCAAAGATGGTCAAAATATAAATCAATAATTTCTTAAATGAGAAATTAGTGTTGGTTCAAAACCAAGGGCCGATGCGTGTGTATTATAAGGGATTTTACTAACCTAAACCAAGTTCAAAATTAGTGATATTATGATTTTTAAGAGGAATATGGGGATAATTTATTGTGTGATGATTAAAGTGAATTCGAGATGCTGACTATAACATCCCTAGAATTGTAGAATTTTATTTTGCTTAATAAATGTTTAGTAAATGGTTTGTTTTATAATTAAAACAAACTGTGAAATTTTTTAATACAAATAATATTTTTTGAAAAAAATTATTTTCTTTAATCAATATAAGTTTTTGGTATAAGTTAATATTAAAATTATAAAAAAATACTTCTTTTGTATTATTTTATCAAGAAATACTTTTTTTATTGAAAAATATAAATTCTATGTTAAATAAAGTATATTAACCTTTTAATATATTTATTTCCTTTAAATATATTTTATAATTAAAATATTTTAAAATTAACAATCATTCATTATTTTTTAAAAAAATGTGATTATACAAAATATACATTATTATAAATGTAAACAATATACCCTTTTTATATTATTTAATAAATTATACCTATAATATTATTTTATCAAGTGATTTTAATAATTTTTTGTTTATAAATAAGTATTTTATAATATTTATGTAAAATATTTATTTGTAAGAAAATTATTTTAAAATGAGGATATGTAAAATAATATAGAAGCCTTGATTAGTGAAAATATTAATGATATTAATTAGTAATATAAATTAAGAAAACATTAACCTAAATAAACTAATAAGTGAATATACAAAATATATGTTTGATATATTAAAGACATGTAATAATATATATATATATATATATCTCTATGTGTGTGTGTGTGTGTTTATATATTTGAAAACTTACATAGTATAAATTTTTTTGGACATCCACCCAAGCCATCCTGGATAGCTCAACTGTGCATTGTGGGAGCAAGCTCAACAATGTATGGGAGCCAACTAGGCCATCCCACATGGTAGTAGTGTGTGAGAGTAGGTAGGAACATAGACCCTATATAGTAATCTTAGTGGTGTGCACATGGATCAAGCGTGTCAGCCATGCCGCATGTATGTGTGTGAAGAGTGTGTTCAGATGCCGAACTTAGTGCCTTGGATCGAGCTCTATAGAAGTGGTTATTTTATATATAAATTCTCAATTGAGCTGAGTTTTGATGTGGAAAAAGTTCACACGGGTACTGTTCACCCAATTAAAAACATAATCTTATATAATCTCCATTCGATCAAATCAACATCAACAGTGTGATCTTCCCATGAGATCATCTACTTACTCCACATGCTAAATCTAAATCCCCTATTGTATTTTCATTCTCCCTCTGATGTAGACCTTGAATTATTTATGCACACACGACTATGGATAACCCGACTAGATGTCAAGTTCTTCAGTAGATATTTTCATGCACTTGAGGATGAGTGATGAAGTAAATAATATATATATATATATATGTATATGTAATAATATAATAAAAATATTGGTGATACAAAATATGATATTCTATTATCTTTAGTAGTGGCATCATAAAAATAATAAATTTTATATTGAAGAAACCATTTTTATCCTGAAGGATCAGATATTGTAATGTTTAGATCTCTCGGGTGAAGTGTCTTCCTCGTCAGGTTATACTGATGGCAACATTGAATTACACACACACACATATATTCTTTATCGGTATATAAATATATATTATCAGAACCATTAAGAAGATCATTTACACCTTGTTTTAGACTACCTAAGTTCGTTTTATTTATCTCTTGTAATACCAGTTTCAACGAATGAAGGAATATATATATATATATATTATATTTTCCATCATTATTTAACTAGTATAACCATTAAGAATATAATTTGGGGTTTTACACACTAATGAATATATTTTATATCATCCACAATTCGGATCAAGAACATATTTGGATCCTGTTCATTACATTCCAAGTTATATATATATATATCGGAATCTTATGCATATAACAGATTCTTATTTTGATAATGAGGGCATATTTTTAAAATGATTATTAAATGTTAGTATTCCTTGCAAATACTCACAAGCATGTTTTGTGCCAACATAAATGAACTCCTTAATGGAGTACAATAATTATTTCGTATAAACTTCAAACTAAAAAACTAAGAAGTCATAGAATTATGGTGGTAATATTTTAGGAGAAATATTTCAATCTCGAATGTCCAGTACTAGGTAAAGTTAAAATATTTCATTAAATTTATATTTATTGAATACCATTTATCACATAAGGTAATTTTTTTAAACTACTAATTTATTATTTTCAAAACCATTTTCATGTAAAGGAAAACCATTTTTTAACAAACTTTTGTTTCCAAGTTTTTAAATTCCTTAAATTCAAATGAAACTTATTCTTGTTTCTAAAAATTCTATATCATGATTTTATAACCTTTATATAAAGGTAATCTATTCTTAATAAGCTCTTGTTTTATCAATTAAAATACCCTAATTAAGTATTTTTTTATTTTATAAAACCCTAATTAAGGTAAAAAGGTGTTATTCTATTTTTATAGCATCTTTTTAATATTTATTTCAATAATTTTAAATGACTAAATTTTCATGTTGTTTTTTAAATGTTAAAAATATCATTTTATTCAAGAAATTGTCTTTTAAATATGTGGATGTTAATCATGATTATAGGTATGTACATACTCTACATTATAATTATCATCCTATATATGTATTGGAAAACATTTTTTTTAATTTCCAAGAATCATTTAAAATTGTTACCTATGAATTTTTAGAATATTTAAAATTCTTATGAAAGAAATGATTTTTCTTTGAAGAAACTTCTAATATTGTATATTAAATATGTAATTATTTTCCTTGTTGAAAATAAATTACATAAGTGAAATTTTTGAAATGTTATTAATTTATTTATTAATGAAGAAGGAAAACATTAAAAAATGGTTTATATAAATTTGCTACGTGGGTATCAAATGTGTTGATGATGAATAGGGAGTGAAACCTTGACATTAAGGAGATGTTTTTCTAAAAGTGATACCACTAGTGACCATATGGATTTCTTATGGGTTTCCAAGTATCATTATATTCCATAAGAACATTATTTTTTTAATAATAAATTATTTTATTTTTTCAAGGATAAATCCAAGTTTATTTCAAAGGTGATTATATTTTTAAATATTTTTTATCGAACTGATATATCTTTTATTTTTTTTAATTGAACTTGATATGGATTTATCATTAAAACCCTAGATCCATATATTTTGGATTCAAATATTATATCAAATATTTTTTATTTTATATACAATGAAATGTTTTCAAAAAGGATTTTATGGTTTTTATGATAAAAGGATTCTACCTATGGATTTAAAACCCCATACTGGGAAATTTTATACTCTACCTATTTTTTAAAATTATTTTTAAAGTTTTAGTAGATGTTTTTGAAGGTTTTTGGATTCATTTATGGAGATAGATTGAGTGAAACATGATAGTTGTTTATAATATTTTTTGTAAAACATTGATATGTTGTAAGGTTTTTCCTAATCCTCCAAAACATAGACCGAAAAGATACTCAGGTGTGTAAATGACTGTATATCTTTCAGTTTTGACTTCTATAAAAAAAATGCATCTTGTTTTTAGCACTGGATCTGGGAGTTTGGGTCTCAGGTTGTTGCATTTTGTTTCATAGAAACAGTTTAGACAACTTTGGTGATTAGGATGATTTAATTGAAAATAGGTTAATTTTATTTATTTTTAGTAAAATATATATTTTTCAACTTTTTATGATTGAGGAAATTAGTTACAAAATGGAAGGAGGAGGATCGCAAAAAACACTTCTATCTATTCCAGATGAAATTCATTCAAATATTATTTCAAATTTGTGCTCTTTTAATTTTGAAACTTTTAATAACATAAAACTATCCTAAAATAATTTTTATAGAAAATAGAACACCTCTTATATACCTCAATATCATCACATATCATGTATTATTTAGAATAAAATCCTAAAATCCCAAATTTCTCACCTCTATCAAAAAGGGAAATAACATCAAGTAATTTTAAAATATTTTATACTATTACAAGAATTAGATATATACTATGATTTTAGTATAGCTATAGAATAAGGGGTCTCTTGTGCAGATTATTTACATCTGGTATCAACTAATAGTCTTTTGGTTCATACTTTTGGTAATTTGAAAGGACCATTAATTGAAAGTTTCAAAATGGACTTAATTTAAGTGTTTTTTAAAAACCATGTTTTATCAGGTCTTTTGAAATTATATTTTATTAAGAAGGATTTTTTAAAACTATTTTTTCACACCTTCGATACAACCCAAAATTTAAGATTTGATGTTGGAAAAACAAAGCCAGGGACTTTGAAGAAGCTCTAAAGAATTTTCATGATGCATGGTATATATATCCACATGAACAAAGAAATAATAAATATTGTTAGATTCCATGATGGAGGTATGAACTACATTTTTTAGGGCACAATTTTATTTAAAATATACGAATAATGATTTGAGATGTCAAATGTTGAGATATAAAAAACTTCATGAATTAAAAAATCCAGCTAAAGAGAATTGAGAGGGTGTAATTATTTTAAAGGGGTATAATGTAAGATCTCAAGAATTATATTATATTTTTCTTCTTAAAAATGTTTATTAAATGGATTGTTTTATAATAAAAACAAACTAATATATGTTTTAATATAAATAATCTTTTATAAAACAAAATAATTTTTCTACAATCAATATATGTTTTGGGTATAAGTTAAAATTAAAATTATAAAAAAATATTTAATTTATGTTATTTTTTATAGAAATATTATTTTTATTGAAAAATATAAATTCTATTTTAATGTAAATATTTTAAAATTTTAATATATTTATGTCCTTTAAATAAATTTTATAATTAAAATAATTTGAAATAAAAATTCACTCATTATTTTAAAAAATGTGATTATACTAAATCTAAATTATTATAATAGAAAATAATAAGGCCCTTTAAAATTATTTAATAAATTACAGGTATAAGTTAATTTTAGAAAGTTATTTTAATAATTTTTGTTTAAAAAGAAGTATTTAATAATATTTTTATAATAATTTATTTATAATAAAATAGTTTCAAAATTATGATAAGTAAAAAAATATAAAATATATTATTAGTAAAAATATTAATGTTATAAGTAATGTAAATTCAGTAAACATTAGAATAAATAAAAAAATAAGTTAATTTACTAAATATATATTTAATATATTAAAGTAATGATTTAATACATTTTTTAGATATTTTAAAACATACTTAGTATAATTTGTTTTCTCAGCCACAAAATCTAGCCAGGATAGCTCGATCGTGCACTGGGAGAGCAGGCTGAATCACATATGGGAGCCAACCAGGATAGCCCACATAGTGGTAGGGTGTGAGAGTGGGTAGGCGGATATCATGCTCGGTGGTGCTTACGAGGGGGGGGGGGGGGCTTCGATCATTCCCCATGTATACATGTGAATAGTGTGTCAGGGTGCTAACCATAATTCCTTGGCTTGAGAGCTAGATGGAATCAGTTGTGTTACATAGAAGTGATCGGCCAAGTAGAGTTTTGATAAGGGACAAGTTCATATGGGTATTTTTCACCCAATTAGAATCATACACTTATATCATTACCATTCGATCAAATCATCATCAACCATCCTATCTTCCCTAGAGATCATCTCCTTCATTCACACACTAAACCATAATACTTCACCATAGTTTAACTCTCCATACGATTCAAACCTTGACGTCTCTTTGCACATATGCCCACATATTCCCAACCCGATTTCAGGTTCTTTGATGGATATTATCGTGTAATTGAGGATGAGAGACGAAGAAAATAAGATATATATATATATATATCAAACTAATAGCATGGATGATAAAGATGTTGATATTATCTTATCTTTGATAGTGGGATTATGAAAATAATAAATTTCATATCTAAGAAAACATTTTTATCATTGAGGATCACATACAGTTAAGTTTAGATCTCATGGGTGCATTGTATTCCTCCTCAAGTCATACTAGTGGGGACAGAAAATTATGTATATATATATATATTATCTATTGGTATATAATTATGGACTATCAAAATATTCAAGAAGATGATTTAAAAGAAAGTTCGTGCCTATATAAATGAATCTTTCATTGGCGTACATTCAATTTTATGTATATAACAACCTCTTGTATCTTAATCTTATTTATATAGAAACATATTTTTTTGAAAAATAGTTTATATGGATATAATGGTAATTAAATGCTAGGATTCCTTACAAATCTTCCCACGAGAGTTTTGTTCCTATATAAACGAAGCCTTCATTGGCGTACATTCAATTTTCTCCATAAACCTAAAACTATAAAACAAAGAAGTCCTAGAAGTCTAGTGGTAATATTTTAGTCCAAACATTTCATTCTCAGTTTTCTAGTACAAAGTATGGGTAACTGAATTTATTAAATTTATATTTTTTGAAAACCCTTTAACTTATAAGGAAAATTTATTTTTATAATCATAATTTATGGTTTTTAAAAGCCTTTTAATTTAAAGAAAATTATGGTTTAACAATCTCCTCTTTTCATGTTTGCAAAATCCTTATTTGAAAATAATTGTTTTTGTTTTTAAAATATCTATTTCTTGTTTTCAACACCCTTATTTCAAGTGATATTTATTTTTAAGAAGTTTCTATTTTATGTATTACAAATACGTATGTAAGGAAAACATTTTTATTTTTTAAAACACTAATTATGGGGAAAATGTTTTATTCTATTTTCATATCCTCTTTTTAAGAGTTATTTATAAAATTTTAAATGAATAAATTTTCTAGATGATTTTAAAATGTTCAAATTATCCTTTTATATATGAAATTTTATTTTAAATATTTTGATGTTAATCATGAATAGATATATTTTTATTCTTTATATTTTAATTGTATTTCCATATATTTCATTAAAATTATTTTTTTAATTTCCAATAATTTTTTATAATTGTTCCCTATGATCATTTAGAATATTTAAAATTCCTGTGAAAGTATGTATTTTACTTAGAAATAACTTATGATAATGTATTCTAATGATTTAATTATTTTCCCTTTTGAAAATAAATTACATAAGTGAAGTTTCTGAAAAAAATTCAATGGATTTATAAATAAGAAAGGAAAACTTTCAAAAAAAATTATATAAAATTTGTCACTTGGGTATTGAATGTTTAAGATCCTAACCTTTTTTGGAGTTTTATTAGGATTTATTGAAGGTACTCTTTTACCTTGTGTTGAGTACATTTCATTTTTTTACCATGGGGTGTGTTTTGGTGGAAATTTTAGAAAATGGAATAAATAGGGCAGTGCACAGTTGACCCACGGTTTTCCCTAACCATGCACCCCAACCCAACAAAACATGCAACCTTGGAAAAGGGGAATTTCATGGTTGGTGCATCATTCATCAAATCATGCACTTTATTAGGAGTAACCATGAACCCCTGTAAAAGAGGCACATAGTTTTGGCACACAACTAAGGGAAACCGTGTGGCCCTACCTAGACAACTGTGTGTGGGAATTTAATTAACCTGAAATTTTCTTTTAAAATTTCCTCAATCCACAAAACACACCCGAATCAAACCCCATTTGACCCTTTATGTTCTTTAATGATTTCAGATAATCTAAAATGAATTCAGAGCCATCCTGGCCTCTGTTATTAGTGATTTGAAACCCAAATCAAAGATCTACACCCCTCCTAGTAAGAGGATCTCATCTCAGTTCCTTTCTCGTCCCTCCTACTTTCTTATCCCTTTAATTAAAGGAAGTTATTCTATATTTTGGTAAGATATATAAATAGTTTTTTTGGATCTAGATCTAGTATTTTATATCTATTTCAATATTTAAGATATCTTTAATTTTTCAATCTTTATTTAGGTTATAGATCTAAATCTCGGTCTACTACATTACTTCGCTGTATTTTTGGGATTTTCATTGGGTGATTGTTCACCAATGAATTGAGGTAGGTGGTATATTATTCAAATCCCACAGTATTGATATCAATTATTTGTATGTAATTGTATAATTGATAGGGATTTTTAGAAATTTTAATTTCTAATAGAATTAATTAATGTGGTCAATCAATTAATGCGGTCAATCAATTAATTGAGGGATTGTGGATTTGATTGAATAATTGAATTATAGATAATTAATAGTTGGGTTAATTATAAAAATATTCAATTATTAATTAAGAATAATTAATTGTTGTATTAATTATTGGATGTTGATATTGTGAAATGATTTACTAATTGTTGAATTAATTAATGGAAGATATGTGATTAATTAATTGGAAAATAAATTAATGGGATAGATTTGATAAATTAAATATTTGATTAATTAAAGGGATTGATGTGATTAATTAATCATTAGGTTAAGTAAGGGAATTTGGGTGATTAATTAATTATTTAATTAATTAATGAAATTGATGTGATTAATTAATCATTAGATTAATTAATTGGAATTGGTATGATTAATTAATTTTTGAATTAATTAATGGAATGATTTGTGAAATCACTATTGATTGTATGTCATTAAACTTTTATTATTCTGCCATAGAGTAACACATGGGTTAACCAGGGTGTGAGTGAGGGATTTCACATGGAAGACCATGAGATTTTAATTTTTGATTTTTGAAGGACCGTGAGAGAATTCAAGGTGATAGACCATGAGAGCTTCCATATTGATTTACAAGGGACCATGAGATATCTTGGTGTTAGACCATATAGAATACTATGAGAGCTTTCCCCTTTTCCTAGAAATCTATTATGATTTATTTAGTTGCACTCACATTAGACCTTTAGGTTAGAGTCTTATGTGCACATTACTCATTCCATATTGATTTACATGTTTTATACATTTTGTCAGATATAAATTTTGATAATAAATGGTAACATGGAAAATCAGATATGAATGTGATAATGAAGGGTAATAATAGAATTTAGATATATGATATCCCTTGGGGATAGTTTAGACTCCAGCATGAGCTGGAGAAGGTATTGAGAGTTCGGGTGTCCTTGGGAACCCAAGTGTTATGTAGTTAAATAAATATTAACTGAATAAATGAAAAATGTTTAATTTATTTCTTGTATTTTATTCTTTATACAACTACATACCCTGTTTGAGTGGATATTATTCAGATTCTGTTAGTGGTGGTCTACTAAGTTATACTCATATCGTACTTGGGGTACCTAATCGGTACCCAAATAAACCTTGTGTTTTCTATATATGTTAAAGGAAAATTAACTCTGTTAAATGGATGATTTGGTATAGAGCATGGATAAAGAAACCTGACATGATTCATGACCTGCTTAGTGTAGTCATTAGTGTCTTTATTTTGGGTTTCATTTTAGACTCTTGAAATGTATATTGGAATGGAATATTTTCTACTTTAGTCTTGATATTTTTTTCTAGTTTTGGCCATCTTGTGATACTGGTTCTTTTAGGTTATGATTTTTTGTTTTTCAGTTATTGTTTCTTATTTTATGTTGGTGTTTACTCTAATAAAAGAGGGTATAGTCTCCCCCTGATCGATATATCAGACCCTCGCTTCTAGTTAGCAATCTCTAGCATACGAGGAGGTGTTCCTGAGGTCATGTGTCGGTCCAGCTAAGGACACCATGGCATGGTACTTAGGCCGTGATGTGGCACCCATGATGGGATGTTACGAAGTGGTATCATATGAGTTTTCTTTTCCTTTCTTTTTTATTACTATTTGGGAAAGGTATACAAGAGAGTAGGGAGAGTCAAACCTTGGACATGATCTCATACATGGAATTTCTGAACCCATGTGTTGGGGAAAACCCAAGTTCCCAAGGTGTGATTGCTGTTATTATTTTGTGTTGTTACAGTTGGATATTATTTCACCATGGATGACTCACTTGTTGTGTGATATGATTATTATTTCAGATATTTTTTGATATTTTTTGAGTCATGACTGGTGGCTTTTTAACACAAAATTTTTAAGATTGTATGAATCATTCTAAGCACTCAGGATTATTTTGTGACATGCATCATTTTAGGCATGCATGGGAAAATAGGTTTTGGGTAAGTTATTGAGCTTGAACTATTTTTACCTGCTTGTGAAATTTAATTGAAAATGATTCCTAATAAGAAATTTAAAATGGTAAATGATGAAAAATGTCAATTTTTTTACCCTTTTTAACAAAGACCTTAGTGTAGGATGGTTAATGGTAGTGATATTACCTCAGTTTTAGCCGCATAATGAGGTTTGGGGAAAATAATTTTTGTGAATTGTTGTGATTTTCTTCTTACAAAAATGTGATAAAGTTGTGTTTAGAGTCCTAATATGTGTGTTTTTCATTATATAGATATGCATATATGATGACTCTTTTTAAGAGGAAGAAAAGAGGATATGGATAGTGATGCGCCACTAGTAGTGGAACTCGAGGCACTGATAGTGCCGGTTGAGGAAGTATGGGAGTAGTTCTGAGAAAACTTCACTCAATTCATGAAATTCATGGAAAGAGATATGGGTAAGGTTTTGAAAATCATGTATGATCTAATGAGGGAGTTTTATTTGAATCACCCTAATAGTTTTACCTTATAGGTAGTGGATGTAGTGCTCCTTGGAAAGAGTTACATATCATCAGAGTGTCATAGATTAAGTGATTCAGACTGCATCATAGGGAAGAGGGATAGGACAATTACATTCCATTCATCCTACACTTGTGGATAGTGAGGTTAGATCATCGATAGCGAGAGGTACTATTCTTGTATATTCAATATTATCTAGTTTCTTTTTTGACACTAGTACCTATCATTAATTTATATCTATAAAACCTGTTAATGGTTTGATCCTGGTGGTGGAGTTTTAGAGTAGGGTTATGATGATAGATACACCATTGTGAGTAATTTCTAAAGACATTAATATTTTCAAGGGGTTTTATCTCGATATTGGGTTGTATTGTTTTCTCTGGAATCTCTATATTATTGATATGTCAAGATTCAACCTAATTTTGGGGATGGGATGGTTAGAAGCATACCGATCCCACATTGATTTTTATTGAAGGAGAGTGAATTTTACGTCTCCTAAGGGTGGCCATTACATTCATTATGGAGAGTGGCATATCCAGGCAGGCTGAGCAGGGCCAATTACTCAGAAAATGGGAGCGCTCACAACCTTGGTTGAAATTCTATTTATGGATGATGGAGGTGTGAAGTAAGATTCCTTTCCACCCATAGTGGACATGTTTCATGATGTGTTTCTTGAATACTACTATGGGATTCCACCTAAGAGAGATGTGGATTTAATTATTGAGCTCATTATGGGGGTTGAGATATTTTCTATTCTACTATACAAAATGACAACGATAGAGCTTCAAGAGCTCAAGACTTAGCTAGAAGAGTTGGAGGATAATGGATTTATTTGTCTGAGTATATCACCTTGGGGTTCTACAATGTTGTTTGAAATGATGGATGACCTGAGTTTGTGATTATGTGTTTATTACCGAAAGTTGAACCAGATGACTACGAGGAACCTAAATCTACTTAGCGTATCAATGATATTTTTGACTAGTTGAGGGGATCTTATGTATATTCCAAGGTTGACTTGATATCATGGTATCATCAACTGAGAGGTCAAAATTATGATATACTTAGGACTACTTTCAGAATTAGGTATGGAATTTATGAGTTCGTCATAATGTCATTTGGCTAAATGAATGCACCATCAGTGTTTATGACCTTCATGGATAAAATATTCCATCCATACTTGGATTAGTTTATACTAGTTTTTGTGGATGATATCTTGGTGTAATCTAACACTCATGAGGATCATGCCCAATACCTTGAAATCATCATAAGTACATTGATAGAGCATTGAATATACACTAAGATATCTAAGTGCTAGTTTTGGATTGATCAGGTACACTTCTTGGGTCACATCATCTCATAGAGAGGTGTGTTTATGGACCCATAGAAAGTACAAGCAGTTGTTTCTTGGGAGCATCCCATGAATTTTTTTGATATCTAAAGCTTTCAAGGTTTATCTATATATTATTGGAGGTTCATACACGAATTTTACCAATTAAAAGTAATAATTATCGGCTTAACCAAAAAGGGGATTAAGTTTGAATGTTCAGAAGCTTGTGATAAGGACTTCCAATAGTTAAAGGAGAGTTTTACTTAAAAACTAATCTTGATTCTACCCAAACCTAGTGAGGAGTATAAATTATATTGTAACACTTTGGGGATTAGACTCGGAGCTGTGTTGATATAGGGAGATCAAGTTGTGGTGTATGTGTCTCGGTAGTTGAGGCCACATGAATGAAACTACCCTACACACGACCTCTATTTGGCTGTAGTGGGGTATGCTTTGAAGTGTTTTTAGAATTATCTATTGGGTCAAAAATTAACTATGTATACAGATCATAATAGCCTGAAGTATATCTTTTTTCAGTGAGACTTGATATCCAGTAGTAGAGATTGGTTGAGTATATGGATTTGTTTGATTTTAAACTAGTATATATACCTAGGAAGGTAAATGGTGTGGTTGAATCTTTAAGTAATAAGGTTCAGAATTAGGTAGTTTTGGAGTCTAGTGATGAGTGGAATACACTGACTTTGTTGGTTGAGATGCATATTGTAGTTTAGGAGATCCAGAAGCAGATGAATCTTGTATCAGTTTCACTAGAGTCTACACTTTTGAGATGGGTTAGAAATAGATAGTATGAGGATCTGGAGTGCTTAACTGTGAGGAAAATCTGTGAATATAGGGAGTTACCTTCATATTGGACCATAGATGAGGATGAGATCATCAATTTTAGGAATCAGTTTTTTGTTCCTTTGAGCATTCCAGAGGAGTTGATATAGGAATTTCATGCCACAATGTGCGTAGTTCATCCAGGTGTGATGACAATGTATCATGACCTATGAAGATTGTTTTGGTGGTCAAGCATGAAAAGGGAAATAGAAGTGTTTGTGACATGATGCTACACCTATCAATAGGTGAAGGCTAATCATCAATGACCTAGAGGTTTATTACAGTCGTTTACCATTATAGAATGGAATTGGAACAACGTGACCATGGAATATGTGGTGGGTCTCCCAAGGATTCCTTAGAAGAATGATTTCATTTGGGTTGCTGTAGATAGACTGAAGAAATTAGGGCATTTAATGAATATATGGGAGACTTTCTTAGTGGAGCATCTTGGAGATTTGTATGTCTGGGAGATAGTATAAGGCCCCATACTTAAACATTACATAATCTTGAGTTAAGTCAATAATTTACATTGATGATATTTTTAGGTTTTGAGTTTTAGATATTAAGACATATCTATTATATAACAACTCAAATTTATTCAAAGTAGATATAACTATAAAAATATCCATTTCTTCCATAACATAAAACTTTTAAAAGTAAACATGATTTCTTTTTATTGATAAAAATCTTCTTGAATTCTTAATTTCTCTTACCCATCCATATTCCACGTGAAGAAAAAACATTAGTCCATGTATATTTATAAACTCATGAAATCATAAGAATCCTAGAAAAAATCATAGAAATCATAAATCATAAAGGTAACTTGTGGTATCCATATCATACTTACATTGTTGCTTTCACAGCTACATAGGGAGTAAGTTTTAGGGTTATGTTTGGAATACCCATCACAATATATTCCCTAAATCTCTTAGGAGAAACCTTATCATTTAACTACACCTCATTACACAATTCATTTGAGAGATATCATGGGATCACCCACCCTTGGGTTATTATAGAACCAACCGTATACATAAGCAATTACCAAGAACCATAACATAATCATAACACATTAACAAGCACAAAGGAAAAAATAAAATTTCCACATTGCAATAATAAGATATAATTTCAAGATTTTTATATAATGAATCCATTATCAAAACCATTTTCAATACCAAAATACAAAAAAAGGGAATGTGTTATTTACTTTTCTATTAAAAACATTACGGCTTGTAGAGAAATCCAAATACCAAATTATGGTTACGGTGGTAGAAAGGTCATTGTCACCAAATTTTTCAAAAAAAACATTCATTTTTTCATTTAGTAAAACACTTAGAATAAAAAATATTCTATTTTGAAACCATTGAATGAAATTAAAAGTCAAAGGTGTTGAATATACACTGTATAAAAGAAGGTGGTGTATATTATAAAAATATGCCTCAATGAAAGGAGGTTGAGACGAAGTCCCTTATTGTGAGTCTGAATCATCATGCAAAATATTTATACTCATGAATAATAAACCCATAAAAATTTATAATTTCTTGAGATCATTTTAAAATTTTATTATTTCTTTTATCTCAATTATTTCCATGTTATAAAAATTACAAAATTATTTAAGTTCGTATCAGATGTTTTGTCAATATTCGGTACTTGAGTAAAAAATGAACATGGTTTTGATGTCACAAGTCCATGTGGTCATAAGTCCATAATCTCTAGAATAATATTCATGAAATTATTATCATCTTTATACATAAATTATATCTTTAAATCAAACCATGAAGTGTGCCTAAGAAAAATGAAAAATTTTATAATCATGGAGATGATACGACATATGTATGCATGAGTAACATTTTCCATTTTTCATTGATGATTATGGAAAAAATTTAAGTATTATTTTATCTTTACATAATGATAATAACATTATTAATATCATATTAATAATTTAAATATACTTATATATATCATACAAGTGAAATAATGAATAAAAACGATCACATCGATTCGTGAAGGTGATAGTTCACGCGTACGCATGAACGATGTTATCATTTTTATTTAGATGAAAAGTAAGAATGTAATTGATATATTATTATAATACAATTATTAATATTTAATTAATATAAAATATTAATATTTAATTCTATTATTATAACCAGTCTTGAGAGATGGTTATAAAAAATGAATTAAATAATTTTCTGGAGGTGATAGTTCACACGTACACATAAACGATTAATTACATTCTCATTTGATGGAAGTGGAGATGGATTTAGGTGATGCTATTAACATAATAACACATCAATATATTAAGGATACTAGAGTTATTATCTCATAGTGGTTGGAGGATACTTGAATTAAGTGTAAGAAGAAATAAAATAGAAATACCTAATGTAAACAAAAAATATTCTTCGGTTGATCACCTTTGAAAAACACCTTAACACCTCTATGATGGGTGTGATGCCTAAAATAAGGACTCAAGAACATGGGTATGGATTTTAGGAAGTTTTTTGGTCAGAATTGTCTGAATAAAATGGTTATTGAAGTGTGATTATTAGATAAGAGTTGGTATCTTTTTATAGGAGAGGGGAGGGGCACCCTTGGAATCTCTTAAAATATTAAATTAATATAAATTAAATTTATAATCCAAATCACTCCAACTAAAGATATGTAAAATAAAATATGGATATATTTTGAAATAATCTCATCAAATAATTTTTAGATATGTGTTTAGATTATTTTAAACCTTATCTTTTTGATTTACCCTCAATTATTCACTTTTAATTTTAATTGTTATAACAATATTTTCAATATCACAAGGCTATAAATTTTACTTATATGGGGTACATTTTACAACATATTATAATTAATGATTTTATATACATTATTATAGTCAATATGTGATTTTAAATTTTTTTTAATATTTTTATATAATTTAATAATTTATTATTTTTATAAAATGTCAATTATATCAATTTTTACACTATTCTTTTCATTGAATTTAAAAAAAATCCAATCAGAGATATAAATTAATAAAAAACCATTTAATAGACTTATAAGATGTAATAATCACCTATAAAATTCATGTATGACATAAATTATGTAAAATAATTTTTATTTTAATATTTATAATATCATTTATTTGATTCTTTCATTAATAAATCAATCACTGCATCATCATTGTGTCATAATTAAATTTAATTATTTAATATCTAAATATTATAAATGAAATACCATGATGTAGGTAATATTTTTATTTTTATAATTAATATTTATAGTTTAAGATATCACTTATATAACTCCGTATTAATTTTTTTAGTAATAAGAGTCATGTTTATAATAACTTTTCTTTTACTTTAAATTACAATTTATAAATATCATAATCACACCCAAGTGGCTTACAAAGGCCCAAATTTCATCCCAAGTGTTGTATTGGTCATAAATATCTCATAAAATAATATTAGGACAAGTGTTAGGGTAGTTTTATAATATTATAATATTATTTTAACCCTAATTTTCCTAATTTACCATTTAATTGTGGTTCATAAAAATATTTACTTAGGTCACTATTCATAATGTCGAAAAATAAAAGGGACCTATTTGAATAATTTAGAACCTATGATTCCAAATATGGAATCCATTTTTCCAAATTAGAAAAAAATAATTTCCAGCAATTAATTAAAAATTACTCCTATTATTGGGATAAGACAATGGGGTTTTAAGTAAAACCATCCAAAGATTGACATGTTTTTATATCCAATTTAAATGTGAAATTACTTCCAATGAACAAAATTTCATTAAATGATAAAAAATTAATTTAATTACAATTTAAAACCAATTTAAAGGATAACAAGACAATATAAATAAATTAGACAAAAAAGTAGTTTTAAACTAAAATGCTGTATTTTTCACTATTCATTAAAATATAAATTTTATCAGAAAAAAACAAAAATTTCAACGAAAGTAAATTTTTATGTTCTAATTATAAAAAATATGTTTATTTTTTCAAATAAAACTTATAAAAGTGTCAAAAAATATTTTTAAAGTGGGTTCTCCATCAAATGGCGGTAAAAATACCTTTTAAATATATACGAGTATTTTATGATTAAAATGAGATTTATTCTCATTTTAAGCCTCTAAAATTTATTAGAAAAAATTAAAAACATTTAATAAATAATTTTAAACATAATATTATTAGTTCTGTTCATTCCCCCTAATACAACAACCATGCGATAACTACTATTTAAAATAATCACTACCACAAAATAGGGTTTCTATAGCACCGCCCTTTATCAGCGCTAAAAAAAGAGATGATAAAGGGAACTTTTAACAATGTTGTTAAAAGTTACCCTTTATTAGTGATTTTCTAGAACTCTTAAAGGGGCCATCTTTATCAGCGCTTTTTTAGCAACGCTGATAGGGGGGATATATCAACTGTTTTTTCCCTAGTGCTAATAAAGTGTATATTTCCAAAAAAATTGTATTTCATAAAAAATAATATATTTACATATAAGTATATTTATATTGATATAAATAAAAAATGTATTTTTTAAATATGTTTTATATCGATTTGATATGTAGTAGACAAAAAAAAAGATACCCGAAGTAGATATTATGGTCGTTTGGAGTGATTAAAGACCTTTTCGTGCCTTGAAGAATATGAGAAGGTGTTTCAGTAGTAACCTTAGTGTAGGTCTAGTCATAATATTCTATTTGATATGTGGTTGAGGCAAAATGGACACTCGGAGCAGAAGTTATGGAAAAACGGACACCTGAAGACAAACTTATGACCATCTAGAGGGATTTTGGACCTTTTTGGGCCTTGAAGAATGTGATAAGGGGTTATAGTGGTAACTAGAGTGTGTAACCTTTCACAAGATTCAATTTGATATGTGGTAGAGTCAAAATAGACACTCAGATCAGAAGTTATTGTCGTTTTAAATTTTGCAACCCTCGTAGTGCCTAAAAACCTAAGAAACCCACAACTCACTAAAATGGGCATAAATTTAGCTTCAGGTGTCTGTTTAAAAACTGAGACTAGTCAAATCGAATTTTTTGAAATGAGTGATGACCAAATCCAATAGAAACTATGAGAAGATCAAAGGAACAGAATATATATCTGTTATACCACTCCAAAAAAAAACTTCAACTTCAAACGACCATAACATTCTCTCTGGGTGTCTGTTTGGACTCTACCACATATAAAATAAAAGGTAGGGAAGAGATCCATATAGATAGCTAACTTTAACACAATTCTAGTCATGTTTGGAACCCCAAAATCCCAAAAAACCAACAGAAGGCATCCAAATCCCAGTTTCAGTGTCCAGACCCCTATCAAATTTTTCTTAAAACGTTCATAACTCTCGATTCATGTGTAATTTTGGAATCTAGAACCTGTTATACCATAGTTCGTTCTATGATCTTCAGTTTGACTATTCATAGAGCTGAAACTCACACCCGCAGTAGAATTTATGCTCGTTTCTGTGACTCTATGGTTTGTTAGGTTTTTCAAGCTCCCATTTCTATCACTCTTGACTTGTCTGCTATTTTTTCAAACAACTGTAACTTATGATCTAGCTGTCCATTCATCCTCCACCACCTATCAAATCAAATATCATTTGATGATCTTTGATTTGACTAGTCACGGAGCTCAAATGGACTATTGGATCAGAAGTTTTCATCATTACCATGAATTTAGGGTTTATTTGACTTTCTGACTGTATTTCTGGGTTTTGAGGGTTTCTCCAATTTTTACCCATATAATGTGTACTTATATATATATATATATATATATTTGTGCATCTGTATTAACAAACTGATATATATTATCTTTATATTCTAAACATATGTATATACATATTAATATATAATATTTGTATATACATATAAATATGTATAATTATACATACAGACATACATATAACATATATATGTGTGTGTGTGTTGTATATATGTATTTATCTATTTATAAACACAGCTAAAAAGCATATTTTATAAATTCATTAAAAACTGATCTTATAAATATATATTAATATATTAATAAATATATTAATATATAAATATAACTATATATGTATATTAATATAACTAAATATATATATTAATATAAATAAATAAATATATAAATAAATAAATATATATTAATATAAATATAAATATATTAATATAACTATATATATATATATTAATATTAATATATATGTTAATATATATATATATATTAATATATGAGTGAATATAACTATATATATATATATAAATAGATATATTACTGAATGAAGAGAAAAACAATATGGTGGAGTGATAAAGGCTTAGGGTGCGTAGGCAAGAGGCCCTGAGTTCAAATCTAGGGGGAGGAAGGTCGTGCACGTGGGTGGAATAATAGCTAGTGCTATCAAAGGGTGGTGAGGGTGTTGTTAAAGGGTGTGGGTGAGGGTGGTGGCTGGGGGCATGCAGTGTGGTGTTTGGGGCGCTATTAAAGGGGGGGTGGGGGCGCTGTTGAAGCCTCACCGAATTGAATTTTTTATTTATTTATTTTTTTAATGATTTTTAAACTTTTATCATCATTCAAAAAAGGAGCTGATAAAAGGGGCAATTTATGAGCACTAAAAAGTGTTGATAAAGGATCCTTTTATCAGTGATTTTTTTGAGTGCTGATAAAAGGGACCTTTATCAGCGCTTTTCAGAGCACTGATAAAGTAGACCCCCTTTATCTTTTCCTTGATTAACAGGGATTTTTAGCACTATTAATGTCCTTTTCTAGCACTGATAAAGACCATATTTGAATTAGTGAATAATAATTATAATGTATTATTTTTCGGTATATCTTAATCTTGTGCGAAACATAAGATTTCAGAGAAATCCATTATTGCGTATCAAGTATGTTATCAGATATAGTATGCAATTTTAAGTAAAATTATTATCTAATTTATAACTATTAATATATAGGAAAATATCTTATTCTATAATTACCTATGATGTTATAGATAGTTCGTCTGCATGGGGTGCCACCGACTATAGTTTCAGATCGCGACTCATGCTTTACTTCGTGTTTCTGGAAGTGCTTACATAAAGCGCTTGGTATACAAGTTTTATTGGGTACGAATTTCCACTCATAGATAGATGGGAAGTTGGAGTGTACTATATAGGCACTTGAGGATTTGTTGTGAGCATGTGACCTAAACTTTGTAGGATCTTAGTAAAATAACCTAGTTTTGGAGGAGTTTTCTTATAGTAAAAGTTATCAAGAAATGATATATATGGAACTGTATGGAGATCTTTATTGTAGTCATGCAGATCTCCTCTATGCTAGATGGAGGTAGGTGAGTCAGAATTGTTGGGATCAAGCCTCATACATGAGACGTCAGAATAGGTTTAGCTGATTCAGAAACGTATGGATATGAATCAGAGTAAACAGAATTCATATGATGATAGGCATCAATGACCCCTAGTGTTTATAGAGGGTGATATTGCATTCCTTTGGGTGTCTTCTAGATCAGGTTACTGTAGGATATGATGACATGACAAGTTGGATCATAGGTTCTTTGGACCGTTTTATGCTGTGGAAATAATCATGCTGGCGGTGTACTTATTATCACTTCCATACAAATAGAGTGCTACGCAATAAGTTTTCAATGAGTCAAAATTAGGTGGTATCACCTTAACCCTTCTCATGTGATCAAGGTGGATGATGTTGAGCTTGAGATAGATGCATCCTTTGAGGATAATCTGATAAGTGTGTCTGATCACAGTGATAAAGTGTGGTAGGGAAATACCATACTGATACTTCTTGTATTGTGGAAACATGGGCATGTGAAGGAGGAAACATGCGAAAGGGAGCCAGATAAGCTGTCTCAGTGGCCTGATCTTTTTGACTTGGAATCTTAGATATTCTTGGGAGTGTATCTCTCAGACAAGTTGTTATAATGTGGGGAGATTGTATGACCATGACCCTTTCTATAGTTGCCTCGAGCTTATTTATAGGTAATATTTTAACTTTTGTAGAGTACTATTCATTTGGGTTTTACCTTGGGGTGTGTTTAGGTGGAATGTTTAGAAAAATTGAAGAAATAGTTTAGCATATTGTTGGTGCATGGATTTCTCTAACCGTCCACCCCAACCCAAAAAACCATGCAACCCTGGACAAAGGGGAATG
Source organism: Viscum album (assembly GCA_963277665.1). Lineage (NCBI taxonomy): Eukaryota > Viridiplantae > Streptophyta > Magnoliopsida > Santalales > Viscaceae > Viscum > Viscum album. The sequence goes on from OY728146.1 coordinate 372,923,449, forward strand.
GCATGGTTAGTGCACGGTTTTCCAAACTGTGAACCCTCTTAGGATTAAACATGAACCCCTATAAAATATGTGCCTACCTTAGGTGCACAGTTATGGGAAACTATGTGCCCCTACCCAACAAACCATTCATGGGAATTAAATTAACCATAAAATTTATTTTAAAATTTTTTGAAACCAATTAATTAACCCAAATCAAATACCATTTGACCCCCGACGTTATTTCATGATTTTAGATCCTCCCAAAAAAATTTGAAGCCCTATATACCTCTATTCTTGGTGATTCAAATCTTGGATCGAAGATATACACCCCTCCTAGTAAGAGTATCTCATCCTGATTTCTTTCCCATTCCTCCTCCTTTCTTATTTCATTCATTAAAAGAATTTATTATCTATATTGGTAATATATATATGTAGTTTTTTTGGATATATATCTAGGATTTTAGATCTAGATATAGATTTAAGCGATCTTGAAATTTTCTATCTTGATTTAGGTTATAGATCTGGATCTCGTTCTACGCTGTTACTCCCCTGAATTTTGTGGATTTCCATTAGGTGATTGTTCATCGATGAATTGAGTTAGGTGGTATATTATTCAAATACCATATTCTTTATATACATTATGTGTATGTGATTATAGAATTTTTTGGGATCGTTTATAAATTGGAATTCCTAATTGAATTAATTAATGTGGTCAATTAATTAAATGAGGAATTGGGGATTTCATTGAATAATTGAATTGTAGAAATTGAGATAATTAATTGTGGGTAAATAATTGAAGAGTTGAATTGTGAATTAAGAATAATTAATTGGAGAATTAATTATTGGATTTTGATATTAGGAAATTATTGAATAATTTTTGAATTAACTAATGGAAGGTGTGTAATTAATTAATTAGAGAATTATTTAAAGGGATATATTTTATTAGTTAATTGTTGAATTAATTAAATGGATTTATGTGATTAATTAATCATTGTTTTAATTAATGGAATCATAGTTATTGATTAATTGTTGAATTATTTAATGAAATTTATGTGATTTAATTAATCATTAGATTAATTAATGGAAATGGGTACGATTAATTTATTATTGAATTAATTAATGGAAGGATTTGTGTAATGGGTATTGGTTGTATGTCATAAAGTTATGATTATTTTGGAACAGATTATCACATGTGTTAAACATGATGTGAGTGAGGGATTACCTATGTAATAATTTGAAAATTCCTATTTTTATTTCCAAAGGACCATGAGAGCCTTTAGGGAGGAAGACCAGGAGAGCTTCCATTTTCATTTGTGAAGGTCTATGAGAGCCTTCAGGGAGGAAGACCATGAGATCTTCCATATTTATTTCCAAGGGAATGTGAGAGATATTGGAGTTTTACTAAGGAAAACATCGTGAGAGATTTCCCCTTTTATTAGAATTCTATAATGCTTCATTTAGTCTTAGTCACATTAGACCCTTGAGGTTAGAGTCCTATGTGCACATTACTCATGCCAGACTACTTTACATGTTTTATAAATTTTATCACATATGAATTGTGATAATGAATGGTAACATGGACATTTATATATGAATTGTGATAATGAAAGGTAACAATGTAATTTAGATATATGATATCCCTTGGGGATAGTTCAGACTCTGGAACAAGTTGATGTAGTTATTGAGAGTTCGGGTGTCCTCAAGAACATGGGTGTTATGTGGTTAAATAAAGATTAATTGAATAAATGTAAAATATTTACTTTATTTCTTGTATTTTATTCTTTATACATCTGAATACACTATTTTAATAGATATTGTTTAGACATTTTTGGTGGCGACTTACTGAGTTTTACTCACACCCTACTTGGACTGCCTGATCAGTACCTAAATAGACCTTGTGTTTTCTAGATAGGTTAAGGGATAATTCCCTATACTAGATGACTAATTTTCAATGGAACATGGATGAGGGAACTAAAAACAATCCAAGAAATTCTTGAGGGAGTCTTAAGTGTCTTTATTTTGGGTTTCATTTTATACACTTGACACATACATTGGCATGGCATATTTTCTACTTTAGTTTTTATACTATTTTTTCCATTTTGGCCATATTGTGATACTGGTTCTTTCATGTAATAATTTTATGTGATTCAGTTATTGTTTCTTATTTTCATATGGTGTATTAATATGATAAAAGAGGGTATAACCTCCCTATTATATAAAAATTATACCATGACTTTTAGTCCCTAGCCTCTAGAGTACGAGGAGGCACACCTGAGTTCATGTAGCGGTCCGGCTTGGGGTACCAGGGCGTGGAACCTGGGCCAGGACATTACAGAATATGATGATGAGGAATGGGGAGTGAACCCAAAACCTATTGGAGGCATTTTTATAAAATTTATTCTTATAATGGCCTCAAGTATTTTTGATGGTTTTCCACGTATCATTATATTCTATAAGAACGTTATTATTTTCAAAGCAACTATTTAAAGATTTCAAGGAGAAATCCAAGTTAATTTCAAATTTTATTATATTTTTAAATATAATGTGTTTTCAAAGTGATATCTCATTTAAAAGTTTTGAACTATATTTATTAAGGATTTATCTTGAAAACCAAAGACTCATATTTTTAAAATTTAAATTTTATTTCAAATATTTTTTATTTGATATAAAATGAAATGTTTTAAAAAAAGGATTTTATTGTATTTATAATGCAAGGATTTTACCACCAGTTATAAAAAATCTCACTAGAAAATTTTATTCTCACCCAATGTCTAAGGATTATTTTCATAGGTTTACTATATGTTCTGAAGGTGTTTTGTTTCATTTAAGGATCTAGCTCGAGTGAATTCATATAGTTGTTTATAATTATTTTGTAAAAATATCATATGTTGTTAGGTCTTTATTATTCCTCCTTAACTTAGACTGAAAAGTTATTATAGTTTCTAATGTATTGTATATCATTATTTGTAACTTTTATAAAAAAATATAAAGGATGTTTTTACCATTAGTTATGGGAATTCAGGTCTCAGGCTGTTGTTTTTGGTATTAGAGGATCATTTTAGACAACTTTGTAGGTTATGATGTATGGTTTAAAATTATTTTTATTATATTTTTTCACTAAAATAACTTTTTTGTAACTTTTTGATATTAACGAAGTAATTTACAAAATGTAAGGAGGAGTATTGCGAACAACACTTCTTTATCTTTTTGATGACATTATTTAAATTATTATTACAAAGTAATACTCTTTTAATTTTGAAACTTTTTCTATCACAAAACACTATTGAAAGTAGTGGTATAAAATATCAAGAACCTCCTCTATACCTATACATCATTATGGATCATGTATTGATAGAAATTAAATCTAAAATTTCTAACTTTCTCACATTTCATATTAAGAGAAATATCATCAAGGAATTTTGAAATATTTTACCCTATCATAAAAATTTGACACATAATATGATTTTAGTATAACTATAAGATAAGGGACTACAATTCAACCTATTTATATTTGGTTTTAACTTATATTCTTTTGGGTCATATTTTGGTATTTTGAAAGTATTATTAATTGAAAATTTCAAAATAGACTTAGTCTGAGTGTTTAATAAAAATCCAGTTTGATCAGTTTTTTTGAAATTATATATCATTAAAAAGGATTTTTAAAAACTAAATTTCTTCCATCATCGATACAACCAAAATTATATAATATGATTTTAAACAAATAACTAAAGAGACTTTCATGAAACTATATAGCATGGTTGTGATGTGTGGACTATCTATCTATGTGAACAAGGAAACAATGAAGATAGGTTGATACCATGATATATGTACAAACTATTTTTATTTTTTTATCATAGTTTTATTTAAAATATAGGAATAAGGATTTGAAATGCCAAATGTTGGGATATGTTGGAATTTTTAAATTAATTAGTTGAGGTGAAAAAAAATGTGAGGCTGCAATTCCTTAAAGGCGGTTCGATGAATCATCCTGAGAATTATAAAATATTTTTATTCATAAAAAATGTTTATTAAATGGATTGTTTTATAATTAAAAAATGAGATATGTTTTAATGTAAATAATTTTTAATGAAAAAAATTAATTTCTTTTATCAATATATGTTTTCTATATAACATAATATTGAAATTATAATTTTTTTTATTTTTGCATAAATAAATATTTTTAATATAAATTTTAAATTCTATTTTAATGAAAATACAGGAAATTTTTAATATTTCTATGTACTTTAAATAAATTTTATAATTAAAATATTTTGAAATTAAAATTATCTCATTATTTTAAAAAATGTGATTATACTAAATCTATAATATTATAAATGTAAATAGTAAAGACTTTTAAAATTATGTAATAAATTACAGTTATAAGTTAATTTTAGCATGTGATTTTTATTATTTTTTATGAAGAATTATTTAATAATATTTGTGTAACAAATTTATTTTTAAGAAAATTGATTTAATATTATGATAAGTAAAATAATACAAAAGCTATGATTAGTAAAGGTATTAATGATAATAGTAATATAACTTAAGTAAACATTAACATAAATAAAATAATAATTGAATACACTAAATATATATTTAATAAATTAAATTTATGCTTTACTATTTTTTAGATATTTTAAAACATACTAATTATAGAATATTTTGGGTAGCCACACATGCTAGCTAAGATAGATCATTCGTGCACTATATGAGCAAGCTCAACCACACACAGTAGATAACCTAGCCTACCCACATGGAGATAAGGTTTGAGAGAGGGTAGGTACATAGTGCCTGCATAGTGTGCTTGGTGGTATGCACATGGGGTGAGCGTGCCAGCCATGCCCCATGTATGTGTGTGAAGAGTGTGTTTGGGTACCGACTCTCATTCCTTGGCTCTAGAGCTAGATGGAAGCTCTTATGTTATATAGAAGTGCTTGACCTTGCTGAGTTTCAATGTGGGATAAGTTCACATGGGTACTGTTCACCATCTTAAAAACATACACTTATATCATCTCTATTTGATCAAATAAACATCGACCATCCTATCATCACGAGAGACAATCTCCTTCCATTGCATGATAAAGCTAAATCCTTCACTGTCTTTTCCTCCTACCTATGATAAACACCTTGAATTCTCCATGCACACAAATCCACAGATGACCCAGCTCGATGTCAAGTTCTTTGGTGGATATCACCGTGTACTCGAGGATGAGAAAAGAAGAAAATAAGATATATATATATATATATAATAAGAAATTATAATATTTTATGATATAGAAGTTGATCTTACCTAATATTCAGTAATGGGATTTAAAAAATAATAAATTTCATATTCAAGGATCCATTTTTTATGATATAGAATCACAAATAGTTAAGTTTAAATTTATCATTTGTATCGGTATCCTCTCCGGGTTATACAAGTGGTTCCAAAGAATTATATATATATATATATATATTATATTTCTATATAAATATGGATTATCTAAAAATTCTAGATAATCATTTACACCTTATTATAAACTACCCAGGTTCGTTGTCTTCTCTCATGAAATACCAGTTGCAATGAACCAACGAATATATATATATATATATATATATATATATATATATATCTGTGTGTGTGTGTGTAATTTTATCCATCATTATCTAACTAGAAAAAAATTATGAATATCATTTAGAGATTTATGCACTAATGAATTTATTTCATATCTTTTATGATTTATAAAAATATTAGATTTGGATCCCATCTATATCTGGCCAAGTTATATATATATATATATATGTATGTATCTAAATCTATGCTTATAACGGTTTCTTATTTTGAAAATGAGGGAATATGGTAAAAATGGGAATTAAATGATGGAATTCCTTGAAAATGTTCCCTATGAATGTTTCGTACCTATATAATTGATTCCCTCACTGACATACATTAAATTTTCACCATAAACCACACTTTATACATCTACGTAGTACTATATTTCTAGTGGTAATATTTTTTGAGAAAGATTTCAATATCATATATTGAGTACAAGGTAAGGGAAATTATTTTATTAAATTTCTATTTATTGAAAACACTTTATCAAGTAAGAGAAATTTTGTTTTAAACTCCTAAAATCTATTTTTCAAAACCCTATTCATGTAAAAGAAAAATTTTATTTTAAAAAATCTATTTTAATTTTTTCATATCCTTACTTTCAAAGGAAAATTATTTTTATTTAAAAAAAATTTATTTCATATTTTTAAAACACTCACAAATAATGACATTTATTTTTAAAAATTTATTATTTTATTTACCATATAACTCTAATTAAGGATTTTTTTTTTTAATTTCCAAAACCCAAATTAAGGGAAAAAGTTTCTATTTTATTATTATATCTCCATGGTAAGAGTTATTTAAATAATTTTAAATGAATAAATTTTCATGTTGATTTTGAAATGTTAAAATTATCATTTTTGGTATGAAAGTTTCTTTTAAATATATGGATGTTAATAATGATTATAGATATGTCCATAATATATATTATCATTATCATTATATATATGTTATGGAAATAGTTTGTTTAATTTAAAATAATTATTTATAATTGGTCCCTATGATTGTTTAGAATATTTAAACTTCCTGTGAAATTAACTATTTTCCATAGAATAAACTTTTGATAAAGTATTATAAATATATAATTATTTTCCCTTTTGAAAAAAATGAGTGGTCTTTATGAAATGTTTTGCAGTGTATTTATAAACAATAAAGAAAAAATTGAAAAAAAATTATATATAATTTGGAACTTGGGTATCAAATCTTATGATGAGGAATGGAGAGTAAACCCAATATCTCAATGGAAAATTACCATAAAAGTGATACTGCTAGTGGGCTCATTGATTTCTTAAGTTTCTTCAAGTATCATTATATTCCATAATAAAGTTATTACTTTCAAAGTAATGTTTTAATGTTTTTATATAGAAATCCATGTTTATTTCAATGTTTATCAATTTTTTAAATAAAAATGATTTTCAAAGTGATATATCTTTTAAAAGTTTTGAATTATATTGCATATGGATTTATCTTGAAAATCCTAGATTCATATTTTTGGACTTTTTATATTATAACATATTTTTTGGATTTGATATAAAATGAGTGGTTTTAAAAAAGGATTCTTTTTTATATATTACACAAAAATTTTAAACCCATTTTAAAACCCTTTGCTGGTAAATTTTATGGTCACCAAATTTTTTAAAGTGATTTTCAAATGATTTATAGATGTTTTGAAGTTTTTTGGTTTCACTTAAACAACATTTCCAAGTGAAGACATATAGTTTTTTATAATTTTTTTAAAACTATGATACATTTTTTAGTTTTTACTAATCCTAAAAAAACTAGACTGAATGATCCTTAGGTGTGTAGAGGACTGCATATCTTTCAGTTTTAAATTTTCTAATAAAAATTACATCATTTTCTTGGAATTGTATCAGTAAGTGTGGGTCTTGAGTTGTTACACTAACATAATTAGAAAACTATGTTAAGGAGTTGTAAAAATAATGATATGAAAAATTAAAAAAATCTTGGTAACAAATTGTTTAAGCATCGTTAATAACATGTACTTTATTATCTTAAGGATTATTGTGACAAAAATTACCAAACTAAAATGGTGCAACCTTCATCAATATTTTTTCAATGTTATTGTACTTGATTCACATCTTTTGATAATTAGAATTAGATTATGAATAATAAAATAATAAATTACATGGACATCCCCATAAAATTACTTTCATATTACTTAGTGGGAATACCTAAATTCTTTCATAAGCACACATTTTCAACTTCTAAAAGTGAGAGTATAGTTTTCTAAAATTATAAATATGTTTTTATTAAATACCTATCTTTCAATACCAAAACATAACCCAAAAATAGATTCATTTTATAATTTATTTGAGATACTAAGCTTAAAAAGAACTATAATTTTATTCTTAAATACTTCTATTAAGTTTTATTAAAATAACATCTCAAAATAAATTAAAGATGTTTATTTTTTAAAAATAATTCAATAAATGATAGAATTAAGAAATGATGACCATATCTTAACCACAATTCCCTAGAAAAAATATACACAAAATCATGTTCAATTCAGTAATAAAGTGAAGTCTATAGAAAATGGATAACTGGAAGACCTAGAGTATTCAACAATAAAATGAGGAAAAATATAGAAGTCCCCTTAAAGTAAAAACCTGGAACAAGTTTTTCTTTCTTAAATCTAATTTAGGAGTTATATTTCTTTCCCTCATCTCAAATAGAGCATCGATATCCACTATTACAAATCTAGAATGTTAGGTTTGGAATCAAGAATACGCTAAAACTCTACATGAAGACTCTTTTTATAGTGGTTGAACCATCCTATAACTTTCTATAAAAATATAACTTACATATACTTCAACCACCCAAATAATTATTCCTACTAGAATTATAAAAAACCCCAACCACCATCCACTTGTTATTTTTTTTTGAAAAATCATTAACACTATTTAGATTTATATATTCTTATTTAGAAAAACCACTCCAACTTTTTCATCACTATTAGAAAACTCTTTATATTAATCAGAAATCATGAATATGATTTAAAAAACTCTAATATAAACTTATAAATGTTTTTTTATAGTCAATTTTTTGATCAAAATAAAGATATATTGAAAATCAAAATTTGAACAAATTAAATAGAGTTAAAAACACAACTTTTCTAATTCATTAAACAACTACTATGAAACACAACATCTAGGTCTCATAAATAAGTAATAGAACAATATGAACCAATGATAAAAATGATAATAGGTCACACATGAAACTATAATAGTAGCACCAATCATCATTTTCAGTAAACATAGGATCCAAGTCTCCTTGATTCTTGTCTTCACATTCCATGAAATATAGCTCATGTTACATCCATAAATAGAAGTTATAAGTAAACCTAGACCAAAAAAATGTGGATTAGTAATTCCGAAAAACATTTCATAGGAACTATTCCTTCAGTCTCTATGAATGCGTGCACCTCGAATTACAAGGAATAATAATTATAATTTATTGAAATAATGTTGGGATTAATTTTAAATTTGAAATAAAAAATGGTTAAATGGAGTTGAAATAAGTCTTTTTCCATGAAAATGTGGTTCTACCACATTTATAAGAGAAATAGGGTGTGTGCCACTTTTAAATCACCAGTAGTGATATATCAGTTCTAAGTAGGTAAGGGAGAAGCATCTACATAAACCTACAACCAGTTCTTCTTCTTTTGGGATTCAATGACGCATTGCATCTATGGTGATTCCTAGAACTAATGATTGAAGATGGAATAGAGTTTAAAAATACTATAGTTAAGAGATCAGGAATAGTAGGTTCATTATAGTGATATGAAAATATTGAGAAAAAATGGAATGATAGAAATCATGTGAATTAGAATAAAGAGAAGGGATGAAAAATATTTAGTCACTAAGATGGAATAAGAAAGGGGTTACCTCCTTTGATGGGTTCTAAAATTTCAATAAATGAAAAATAAGTGACCTGAAGATGAATGAAGTGTGGATGAATGAAATTTTCATAACGAGGCATGAAAAGATATTAAACGGTACCATTCATCGAAAGTATTCCAAATTCAGTAGTCAAGAAACATTCCCTAGTTCCAACGATCAGTGGTTCAAAAAATGGTATATTTATGGGTGTGTGAAAAATCCTTTTTGTGAAAGATAAAATACATTGAGATAAAAAATCCTTCAGTTATATTTGCTAAAGTTTATGAGTTTTAGAGATATGGTCTCTCCAAGAGTTTTGTTTTGTAATTATTGGATATAAGAATAAAATTATAGCTTTGACCACTTTTCTCTATGATGACGGTCTCTCCCCTAACAATTAGTATCAAATTAAATGATCATAGACCTCTGATATTCATGATAGAGTGATAGATTCTCATTGATATATATATATATATATATATATATATTTAAGGTGAAGTTGATGATGATTGATCTTATTTCAGCGCAGCAAATAAGGATAGAGACAATGATCATGGAGCCAATGATGATTAAGATAATAGTGAATTATTTAAATTTTTATTTATAGTAGTCATTATTTGAATTAGTTTAAAATTAAAAATATGGTTAAATGGAGTTTTATTAGTCAATTTTTCTATGAAAACATGAGGCTTACATGTTGATAGGATAAATGGGATGGGTTACTTGTATACAAAAAAAAGAGACCCAATATATATAAAAAAGTGAGGGGGAAGCATCCAGGGTGTCCTGATGTTGGTTCTTATTCAGGGATTCAGTTTTGAAAAATATATATGGTGTTTCCTAGAAAAGTTTACTAAATATTGAATATAATTATTAGAAAGTATAGTAAATAGGTAAATGAGATATGGTTTATTTTGGTGAGATGGTAGCATTGAGATAATAGTGAGAATGAAAAAAAGAGAAGGGATGACTGAGATATAGTCATTAGGATATAATGATAAATATTTCACCACCCTTTTTGGTTTCTAGAGAGACAAAAATGTAAATAAAGTGAGATGATGAAGAATGAAGTGTAGATTAATTTTGTATCGATGTTGTGTCATGTGAATAGATGAAATAACTCTTTGTACTAAAAGTCTTCTTAATGTGAAAATCAGGTGGTGTTTCTTGGTTCTTAGGATCAGAGGTATAATAAAATCACATGTTCATGGGTGTGGGAAAATACTTCAGGTGAAAGATAAATTCATTCAAGGTAAAAAATCCTTCAATATTGGGGTTAGATACTCTGAGTGTTAGAGAGATGATCTCCTTATAAGTTTTTTTTAGTTTTTTTAGGTATTTGAATAAAAGTGTAGTTTAAAATTATTTTATCTGTAGTGATGGTATCCACATAAAAACTAAATTCATCAAACAAATAGAATACAATTCATATATATATCCTTCATTCTGTAAAAATTGGGCCCAATACTGACTATATTCTAAGATAATATATCTTATTTTATATTTTAGTAAAGATTACTATCCATATACAAAAAACATAACCACTCTATATATTGCATCAATCAACCATACCTGTAGCGAACATGACCTAAAAACATACTAGAAAACAACAGTGTTCTAAATTTATACACATACCATTGGATCTGAGACAATTAATAGATATACTATAAAATAGATAAAACTCCACACATTAAAACTCTATAACATTTCATGCCTCCATATAACACGAATCTATAAGAAATATTCACTTTAAAAATTAGATAATGAACAAGAGGAAGGATAGGGTTGAGTGACTGATAAACCATCCTTCAATATGATCACCTCGTATTTTATGGGAAAATTGATCCAACTGAAAGTGTTATGGTCCAACCTGAATATAAGACGAACTCCTTCATATCAAATCCTAACAGAAATGCACTTAAATTTCAAATTCAGAGTACTATTAAATATCTAAAAAAATATAAAATTGAATATTCATTTAAAAAAATTAATATTCCATTTTTAAAATGAATTTTTCAATTTTACCAAACATTTATCAGTATGATTCATTAAATTTTGAATAAATGTTACATGAAATTTCAATGATATATTTCTTTAATTCCCATTATAAAAACTTATGATGAAGGAGAAATTATAATTTAGGATAGAATAATTCTCAACAAAATATTTCAATTATTATATGCATAAAACTATAAACATTTTAATACTTGAATATTCAATATTTGATCAAAAATGGATTTCCATTTCAAAATTAAAATCACTTAAAGGATTAATAAGATAAAGCTAAAATTGTTCTAATTTAATAATGATATCCAAAAAAAATATAATATCACCACTCACATAAAAATATGTTTTTTATAAAAAATATAAGCATAAAATAACAATTAAGTGATTAAAAATATATGTGGAAAATGCATAATATATAGCCACATAACCTGGACCCCAACATTGCTCATATTTTTATCTGTATCATGGTTACTTGGTATTGATAGTGTTTGTGGTTTATAGTGGAATTGTTTATGGTATGAGGTTATATTATGTGGTTGTGGTATTAGGACATTGTACTTAATTATGGTATGAGGTTTCTCTATGTGTTTATGGTATGAGAATATGAGAAGTTATTGGATCATCAAGATGTATATTGTTGGGATGTGAGGGTGACTAGATCAATGAGGAAATGATTAAAAGGTACAAATTTTTCTATTTTTTTTATAATTTAATTATATTGTTGGCACTAAAAAATGTGTGCCACACAGTTTTCCATAGAATCCATGATATGTTCCTCACTTAGATGAGGCTGGTCCAATTCAAAGAGAGAGGTGTCTTTAGGCTTGAAGGAGAAGAAAGCCAGATCTCTATGTGTCTCTAGATTTTTCTAAGACAAAGAGGGATAAAGATACATATTTTTTCCTATAAAGGTAATGTGTCAATGAGAAACTCCCAATAGACATAGGTTATGGATTTTACCTATTTTTTGTGAAAGGGGTTTCAAATCCATAAATTTCATTTTCAAGTTTATTTAGTGATTTTTCAACTCATAAAACACTTTTTATAAGGAAAACTAGTATCTAAAGTAACATTGTGTTTCATAGACTTTGGTTTTACTAATTTTAGAGCCCAAATATAATTACACATCAAACTTTATATCCATTTGAAGTAGGAAATTTAGGAAGAATAAATCTCAAATTACACACAAGGTTATTCTCCATAGTCTCGTGTACTCATGACACTTTACCCAGGTCCTAATAAATGTTCCAAGGGTAGTACAACCAAGTTATCCCTTTTCCAACTTTATGAAAGAATTAGCACACTCAGGTGTTTAACCCTAGTTTCCTATACAAAATTCCATGTAGGCCTATTTCATTTCACTCATGACCCAATATTTTTCTATAAATAGACCCCATGGACTCCACTTTTATGACACTTCCAAGATAGAAATCATGGTAAAATATATTGTTTTCTTAATTATTCTACATCCCCTATACTAGGGTTACATGCACCCTATTCATCCTGGGGACCCTAAACTTGGGTGCCATGTGATCTAGTCATCTTCAGATATTCCTAATATAGAAATCCTTCACCCAATACTGCTATACATGGGATACCCTTTCACCCAGGGCTCCTAATTTAAGAGAGATTTCACCTAGGGTCCCTCATTAGGGATACCCTTCACCCAGGGTCCCTCATTAGGGATACTCTTCACCCAGGGTCCCTCATTAGGGAATCCCTTTGACCATAATCCCTAACCATAGTGACCCATCGCCCAGGTCCCCTCACTAGGTAGACCCTTCACTCAAGGAATCTCATTAGGTATACCTTTTAGTCGAGGACCCTCACTAGGGAGATCCTTCACCCATGACCCTAATTGAGTGAACCCTTATCCTAGACCTACAAAAGGGTGTACCATTTTCCCAAGACCTTACTAAGGTGAAATAATTAAACTAGGTCTCACACTAGGATTCCTCTACTAGGGAGAACTCCTTAACCTGGTCTCATACATAGGCACCCCTACAAGTCTGAACTCAATCACCCAGACCTCACACTTGGGCTCCATTCTTAAGGAGTACTCATTTAGGTAGGCCTAAAACTTGGTTTCCCCTACTATAGAAGACATTTATAATAATGTATCACACCTAGGAATCCATAATAAAGAAAAATCATTCACCCAGGTCTCACACCTAGTTTCCTACTCATTCATATGGGTATCTTACTAAATATATTCCCTAAAACTACATTCACTCATGTCACATACCAAGTCATGAATCTTCCAGTATCCACAATGTGTTATCCGCACTCAAATACTTATTTTAATCTCTTTAATGACATAGAAATCCTTACTACATAATGATGAAATGCATAGGTCTTCCCTATCATATGAACATGAACCATGAAAGTCAAACTATATGGGATTTGATTCATATTAACCAAGATATATAAGACACATCCCTGAGGTTCAATCCCAACATTCAAATAAACCATTCCCCTATGTGATGATCATAGGATTAAGTCTAATATTCCCTTATGTGACAATAGTAAGATGAACCATTTTTCTTAATTTTTCTTGAATCGAGATACTCCCCTTCCTTTCCTCATATATGCCTTGAGTTCCGATTCTCCTCTTGGTATCCAAAATATCTTTATTGAAGATAATTCTCTTAGTTTCTATATACATGCCTCATACTAGGTGTAATCTATAACCTCTATAATCTTCCATCTTTATTTATTTACCAACAAATAGGAGGTTTACATCCATAATTATCCAAGAATAAATATGTTCCATGGTTTCTTTGATTGGGAATTAAATTTCTTGTTCAAATATTCACATCATATATCCTATGAAAAGATAAAATCAATTTTATATAATATTAAATATAAGAATCCAATAGAGGTGTTACCTTTTTCAAGAGAAATTGTTAAGGTCACAATGGGATGTGTCCAACACTGAGGGGGGGGGGGGGGGGGTGGAGAATAATTATGGGTACAACTTTTATTCTAATTTAAAATTTTATCCCTTTTTCACCTATTCAATTATTCAATGAGTTATCCTATCTTTATATTTACCTCTACATTGGTCAATATACCTAAAAATAGAGAATAGAAAATAAACACAAGATAACACTACAATTATTGAGGATGATTTCTTCACTATGAATTACTATGTTGTTGGTGTAACATAGTTTTTATCCCAATTGAACATATATTCTTATTTAAATATTAAAAATATTTCTATAATAAAAACACATATAATGGAATTGTGATATTTTAATTTGAATTCATGGCTTAACATCATCTGGACTAATATCATAAGTCTTTAAATTCTCATGAACAACCCATATTCAAAGTCATATGAAAAATATATTATGATACGGATGTAGTATGATTAAATAAATATTGTTAAAGTCATATAATAATAATATGAAATTCATATGATGATAATAATACACAGTGAAAGTCATATGATATGAAATACATATGTTCATATCTATATTTTACCACCACCATGGGGTTCCCTTTGGAATAATATTGATAAGTTTCCTATTTTACATAAACCTTGACATTCACTGTAGTGTGGTATCCCCAAACTCACCATTATATAGATACCAAAATATTATTCTCTAAGGTGTAAGATATTTAATGACTAATACTAGATTCAATTAAAAAATTTATTTACCATAATTATTTTTCTTGAATAATGATTATCCCATTCAAATGATAATGTTTAATCCTTAAGGAACACTAAAGAATCCTCATGATTTATTCCCTCATCAAAAATGTATTCTGAAATCTCAAAACAACTTTACAAAAATTAGTGTAACTTTTTCACAACTCATCATACCTTTATGTATCTTCCATATTTAAATTACATATCCTTTAAAAATTTTTACATTACCTTTTCATGTGTACTCGATTTTAGAGTTTCTTTTTCATAGTTTGCCTCTGTCCTTTACATAACTCAGTGAAATTGTGAAGTACCTTTACACAATGTTCTAGATTCTTGGATTACCATTATATAACTAAAAACTTCCTTCAAATATATATCAATATAATTTTATGCACCTAGTATAGTCCCATGATTACCTTTACATAACACCTAGATTATTGATTTAACATAGCTCTAGTTTGACCTTTACATAGGTATTTCATTACCTTGATAAAACTCATTGATTTTGTTGGTTACCTTTACGTATCCTGTGAAATTATTTATTTACATATACATAGATTATCATCTTCTATAAATGAACTTCATCTACATAAAAAATATTCATATCTTCATCCAATAGCTCTTCACTTTTTTTTTCAATAGCATTATCTTGGTGGTTAAGTGGATATGACCTTCATTTATTAAATAAACTTATCTAAAAAATAGATTTTCAAACCTCCATAGGATGACCACTCTAACTCATCTCTTTAGAATGATCCTCAAAACCTATAATCTTATAACTTCCATGCTTTAGGGACATAATAAATTCTAATGTAATATTTACAACTCATCACACATCATAACTATAGGCTTGGGAAGTCCATTTTTTCACCATCAATCTTAGGTACTTCAACTGCCTTCTATGATATTCTTCATCACATATTGATATAAATTAAAAATAAGTAAAAAAAAATGTAAAGTGGTCTTAACAATCCCCTCATCTATATTTTTTCCATCACCAACAAGAAAATTTGATGTCAATATATTCAAACCTTTGGCACTTATGATTTTTCTTTTACCCCCTAGTCATTTATGTTGTCATTTTATTTTATACCCCTTATTAATATAGAATAAAAATAAATCCAGAATAAAGGATTGTATAACTTTATTATTAAAAATATGCCATTAATATTTTCAATGGTGTAGAAAATTAGAGGGTTGGATATAGAGGACAAATATGTCAATTTAAAAATAAAAAATAATACAAATTGAAACTCAACACCTTAACACATTCAGAGGTTTTACATATATCTTTAGGATAAATCTAGTTAATTAATATTAATAACTTTATTCTTTTTGGAATAATAACCTGATATAATTTACTCATCTCAGTACCTAGGTTCAAGAAATTCAAGTAAATGTATCATGTTTTAGAAATCAACCATAAGAACTCCTTGAATATCCTTATTTTCATTTCATTGATTAATATAATTTCCCATAGTATTATAATTAATTCTTAATAAAACATGTATGAAAAAATAACAATTCATATATTTTCAATTATCTTTAAATGAAATTTCCAGAAATTCCATATTTGAATGAGATATAATGTTTTGGAAGCTTCTCAAGAATAACTCCCCCCATGGGATGATCTCCAGATTCACTTCATAAAGGAATATATTTTCTTCTAATGTACTTTAGAGTAGAAATTGATAAATCATACCATTATTGTGAATTATTCAGATCTGGAATAGTTATTCCAATATACATCATTTCATTAACTCTCTATTTGATAACAAGTATTACCTTTAATTTCATGTATTCTTTTCAACCAAATACTACACAAATGATTTGGGAATAAGGTGGAAACTCTTTTATATTTAATGTGATCTACTAAGTTGAGTGTTTCATGTCTACCAATTTCCATATTCAATTTATCTCTATGTCTTAATGGACTTTTCACGTATACACCACAATTTTCAATATCTTTTTTTTTCATTGGGGGATATGGGATATTTTCCTCCATATTTGTGTGGACTCTTATTTTTAACATAATATGTAAATAAAAATATATATCCCGGTGAAAATTTATTGTTATTCAAGATTTCTTATTGGGATAGAATAATTTTTAAATAATAATTTTAGTTGTGTCCAACCAGATTTCACATGACACATAGTTCCTCAAAAGACCCAAGGACATCATCTCTTGAAAATATCTCATGAAATTTGGATCCTTATAATGTTTAACCATTATTTTCCCTTTATCACTTTCTATTTATTATGAATCTTACATTCAATTTTCTTTTTTAAGATCATTTATCCAAATAACTAAAAATTCCTTGAGGGCATGCTTAGCCTACATGGTTTTTCCACTTGGTTTCTTTAGAATTACTTCAACCAAGATAGTAATATTGTTATCTTATTGTACCACCCATCTAATTTTCAAATTATTGATTCTATTATCATTAACATTCATGTATTTTTTATATGAATATATGATGTGACTTATTTTTATAAAAAAATAGTTGTTTACCTTTTGGTTTGACATCATTTTTGATATTCTTGAGTGTGCTAGATTCTATATGTTTCTTATTCTTATCACCCAAGGATAACTTGAAATCCTTCTTCATAAACATCAAGGGAAAGTTTATTTCAAGAATTTTTTCATGATTATTTCCCTATGTAAGATTATCTTTATTCTTCAGCTTCTATGGACTTCTTTTTTAATTTGTTTTATTTTCAAGTAAAAATTATTTATATATTCATGCCTCATTACAATGACCACAACCATTGTAATATTTATAGAGATCGCTGATAGAATAAAATATATTTTGAGGTGTATTTATCTTTTTCCTTCCTTGTGAGTTTTTATTTATTATTTATTTTCTTCTTCTTGATGTAGGATGTTATTTTCTACCATAGGTATAAATATTTTGTAAAATATTTATATTAATATGACCAAATATATTATTTAATGAATAGTAACCCAAAAACCTAATACATTTTCTTTGAGGATGAATGTATCTATAATTATATGAATGATGTTTTTGTGCCTTTTCATTCACTGAGTATGATTATTTTGGGGACTAGCTACTCTTACACCTCCTTCTTACCACTTTGGATATAGTGGTTTAATACTAATATTTTTTCTTCATCTATATTTATATATATTAAAATTTTAATCATATACTATCCATGAAAATTGATTTATACTAATTATCAGATTTAGGGATAGATGATACCTTTACTTTTGAGGTTTCTATATAATGATAATTATATGATCTCAAGATATATTTTCTACCATATAGAGGACTTTAAGATAAAAACAATCCATATAACTTTATGTAGCAACAAATGGATTTTCAACTTGTCATGAGTACAAGGATTGAGTTACTTATAAATTCTATGATTTAAATTACAGCTCCAAAAATTTCATATTTAGAATGTATTTTTTATTCTTCATTGCTGTTATTATTTCCTCACATCCTTTATGGATCTTATCAAGATAAACATCATGCAATTGGTTCTTTGCTTTCAAGGAAATATCAAGACCATATTCTTATTAGAATATATTTCTTATTTATCATTTTTATAGTAGAAAATTATTCCAAAGAATGGGGTTTTATGTAAACCTTTTATTTTCTTCCTGTGTCTCAAAAATAATAGCATTACATTCATTTATTAAAAAATATAATCTTTCTTTAGGCTCATAATTTTTTATATTTAAGGTCTATACATATCCAGGGAGATTAATACTATATTGTATCCTTTCTTTCAAATCCCCCTCCCTCATTTCATTCTCATATCCTATGTTGATGATCTCATCCTATATATTTTTAAAACACATCACATATCACATTTCATTTATTAAAAAATATATTATTTTAACTATCATCATTGGGTAATTTAACTTCCTTATAAGCTATTTTTCATATTAAAACATTTAAACACATTGAAAAAAAGCACAGAAACAAAAGGTGGGATCAATAGATATTTTAGTTGTAATTATATTTGGAGGGCATAAAAAGATTAATAGAAGATCATGTTCACATTCCCCTATGGAACCCTCACATAATAAAGAATTCAATTTGGTATGTTTAATTCACCCACCACATTTTAAAAGTTCATGACACACTATTTTCATGGGATAATGATAGAGTTACAAGATATATTCATAGATTAATTTTTGGTTTTTGGAAAATCATTAGATGTTTTCCTAAAGAATATTGATTTTGTACTTGAAATATATGAGGAGACATACCTTATACTCAATTGGGAGAAATAACAATACATGTTAATTGGTGGAATTATTCTTTGATACTGAATCTCCATGGATGGAATATATGTTGAACATTATAAAATAAAGGTGATCAAAAAATTATAAGATCCAACAACATTGTAGGAGATCATGAGTTTTTTTATCCACGTCAGGTTGTATTGATGATTCATAAAGTATTTCTCATATATTTCCGATTCTTCTTCTAAATTTCTTGAAAATGATATCAAATTCAATTTTTTAAAAAATGAAAAGAATATTTTTGGGAGTTAATGGATCAAAATATTACTTCACCCATTATTCTCCCACAAACTGGGAAGAACTTTTTAATTGAGGTGTTATGCTAGTGACTATGAAATGGGATAATTCCTCACAAAAAAGTGAAAATAATTTACATCCAATTTATTATGATTATAGACCATTGATGGAATTATAATTCAACTACACCATGATAGCAGAGTAACTACTTGCTGTGCTTTCCAAGGTGGTGGTTCACTATGACCGTGTAGTATTAATGTACTTTCTAATAAAAGACGATGCTAAAACAAGGTTTATTTTATGGATTTTTTATTTATATAATTTAAAAATGAAATTATGGATAAAAAGGAATATAAAATGTGTTCACTGACCATCATTCATGAATAGTGATTTCCATCCTTTTTGGAGAATAATAAGTAGAGATTCATGATGAATTTATGGATGGAAGACTACATGAAATAGAGATTCCTACAAGGCCTTGGTTCATAAACATTTATTAATTCTTTTACACTAGGTTTATTTGTCCATAATTTTCCCACCAGTATAAAAAGTGGTTCTTATTTAACTTTTATCACTACTTCTGGGATGATCTAATGCTTTTCGTGTAGTGTAGAGATGTGATCATTCAAATATATGTACTTGAAAGTGAGATAGAAATTGTGACGGAATTCTATTACTCCTTACCGATAAGAGGATACAATTAAACAAAACTCATAATGGATAATAATTTTTAGTGTTTTTTTTTCTATCTAATATTTTATAAAGATACTTGAGCATTTTTATTAGATTATGAGTGATGTCATTGGATTTGAAATATTGGGAAGAGAGATAAAATGTCTTTGAAACCTATGTTGCATGAAAACGTATTTGATGCTTAGTAGAATTGATTTAATGGGTCCATTTCCTAAGTAATTCAACCATACTTATATTTCAGTTTGTTTCTATTATAATTCAATTTGGGTCAAAGATGAATCCACTGCATCCAATACCTCTAATGTAGTAGTTTTATTTTAAATGGAAAACATTTATATCTATTTGGGGTATCAAGGATGCTAATATTTGATTGGGAAAATAATTTTGATGACCATATATTAATGTATTTTTTTGTAGAAATAGTAGGTTCACTAAAACACACATAATCCCTGTTATATTCACACCAATAGATAGATGCCGTCGCATAACATGAACATGAAACAAATTTAGGATGTGACAGTGAATTATAGTAGAAATGATTGGTAAATTAGACTCAATGGTTCTCTATGGGCTTACTGAATATCCAAAAAATAAATTGGGGATTTATTCATTTTTATTGGTGTATAAGAAACCATGAAAACTTCCAATGTAGTTTTCCCATTAATACTTTTTGGTTGTCAAAGCTGTTAATTCGAGTAAACATGCTCTTGAAAGGAAGAGGATTCTATAGTTAGATGAGATTGATGAGATATGATGATAGTAATAAACCAATTTTGATATATATAAGGTGATGAAAAAAATATGGAATGACTAGAATATCCGATCAATCTAGAACCATCCTGGTGACAAGGTAATTTTGTTTAACTCATGATTGTTTTTGTTCCTAGGTATGCTACAGATAAGATGGTATAGAACATTTATTGTCCTCAAAGTATTTTCTCATGGAACCATGTAAATTTATATAAATGATGAATTAATTTTCAAGGTAAAAAAACACCATATCATGGAATAAATTGATTTCAATCATGTGGGAGGAATAATATACTTGAATTTAAAATTACACAAAAAAATATTGCAGGTTGAGATTTAGACTTCAAATAAAGCTTGGACTGGTTGGAAACCTAATTATATTATTTAGTGTCCATTATTTTAATGATATTATTTCATATTATTGTTATGTTATTAGGGTGTATTAAGACTCCAGAGTTTTTCCCTAATAAAACCTGAGTGGTTACAATATTTCTAAAAGAGGGTAGAAACATATTAAATAAGAGAGTGACCTTGGAAAGAAGTAAATTTTTAGTAAAAAAGGGCAGCATGACTCATGTTTGAATATAAATACCATGGAATTTTTTTAATTGGATGTAAAAACCATGTTTCAAGGATTCACTTCCCATTATATATACCTTTAATGTCATTACATGAAATTTTAGTCACATTTGACTATCTAGAACATCAATTCCATAGTAAATATGCCACACCATAGAGCCTTGGAACATGAAAAAATAGAACAAACTATAATTATGGAATTTCTATCCCCTCCACACCAAAACCAATGTTTGATTATGTATAGGATATTGTTGATTTAAATTCTAAAATCATGTTTTTTCACTACACTTTAATGGGTAAACCACTCTGTAAATACATAAAATCCTATTTAAATGTTGTTGAAGATATAATTTTGTACCATAATCCTTTACTTACATACTCTAGATCTCTCTTAATTTAACAATACAACTCTCCCCAGTTCTATGATTTAGTTGGATTTAGTTTCTTTCATTCATTCTGGATGATACATTCTCCAAAAATTGGGTAACCTTCATTATCTATCCTCCCATGTGACTTGAATAGTCATATCCATTTGTTCCCAGCCATCAATCCTTCCTCTATTTTTCTAACTGAAACACACTTTCACTAATAATTTTCCATAGGCCTTTATAAAATAAATTCATTCACTTTATTCCTTAAATTTATGACCTCTCTAACCATAGTGTATGTGGATCATGTAAAATATCCCCCCATACTTCCACTAATCCATCCATATATGACCTGAAACCTCACTAAATTTTTATACCTGAACTTCCAATGAACATAATTCAAATTAAACATTCAAAAAAAATATCTCTAAAAAAATATCTTATCACCACCAAAACCAAACATCTTACCAAATAAAAATACACACCTAAGATACTATGCCCACTAAACAAGAGCACCACCTCTCATTTATATAAGAAACCTATACCTATACCTACCACAAGTATCACCACACAGACACCAATAACCCCTTAATATACAGACCCCAATACAATGGTCTCATTTACAATGAACACTAGCAATCATGCCTAAAATTTTATGGTGAAGTTTACTATATTTGGTTAGAGGAGCTATAAAAAATCCAATACCAACCATCAAGACATTGGATTTGGAGATAATATGGGAGATATTAATAGAAGAAAATATACATAGGGCCTTGGATGTGATTCATCTAGAGAATATACTCTATGTATGGGAGTTTTGCATTTATAGATATCTTGTGAGAATTGAGTACTAGTTTATAACTGGAAATAAAGGATCTCACTTTCAGTTAGGTAGAAAGGTGTGGAATTTGACACTCCTCGGGTTTGGGGTCGACCTTAGTATCGAAAACTCATTATTTTTGGACACCTAAGTGTATGATTCATTGGTGTTTGATACAATATAGGATCAAGTGCATGAAATGTTGTAATATTTTTCAATTGAACCAACCATTCAATATAATGTCTCCAAAACAAATAGTATTCACCTGAAGACTCATCTCTTTAGGATTATTCACCATTTTATCACCCAAAAATGGTTAGAAAAGAGTGATTCTAAAAGTTTTGCAAGATATATTGATGTGTTGATTGTGTATTCCATTTATGGAATCAACATGATGAATATAGAATTCCAATTATCAATTTCATTTGTGTTAGATAGGGTAAATAGAAGGGTTACCTCATGGGCGAAACTTTTATCACTCACTCTACTAAGTACATAAAGGATTTAAATGTTTTCCTACCCCTTGGATCTCTAGGAAAACTATATTTTATCAATCATAAATCATTCTAAAGGATGAGGATTCTTCATAATTATTGGGACCATTATTTCTAGGTGACCATGTATGCCCTTAATTATAATGAAGAGGGAAGGGATATTTTTTCACACCCAACCTACCATCCTTGATCTCCCTTGATTCATTCAGTACCAGACTTTCATTAAACATTTTCTCACTTAATTCTATAAGATTAGTGGAACTAGTGTTTCAAATATTCCATCCTATAATGTTTTACTAAATTTAACCAAATTTCTGAGATAATGGTGATTGAGATTAAAAATACAGTGATGACTCTATAAAATGTTTACTTGGCCCCTCCACCAGTTATGGGTACTGAGAGGATTGAAAAACTTTTTCTTCAGACCTCTAGAGATGATCCCTCTCACCCTTTTACCATGTGTCTAGTTTCAATTTTTTTGCTGACTTGATGATACAATAAAGGATATATACATACACATAATTCATAGATGAGTCTCCAAGTAGTTAACCTTGAGAAAATACATCATAGGGAACCTAATTGGGCCACATATCCATAGAACCTAGAGATACCTGTGAATATTTCATTTCAAAAATAGTTGGAGACTAATGTCTAAAGGAAGGGAAAGGAGAAGATACATGATATATCCCCCACCCCTTGAGTTACCTTTCATTGATCTAACCTCCCATTAGACAACAACTGTTCAGATTATAGATCCATCCCAACCTCTAGATATTGAGTACCAGACTATGACCCAGACTATAGTGTCTAGTAATAATATAGATTTGGGAACCACTCTGGTAGTGGTTCTTACTACTTCCATTTTATTTTTCCTATTGTTTTTAAATTTAAAAGTGTAGGAGAAACCGCAAGGGGAGTATATTATAGATATAACAATATGATCATTTATGAATAAAATTTTCTTTCTTTCAATTAAATGTCTCATAGATATAGAAACACATGCATTTTTTTAATTAATTTTTATATCCAATTGGATTTAACTGACCATAAAGTAACTTTACCATTGATAATATATCCATTGAACAGTGATCTCACAACTAATATAAATATAAGGTTTTAAAAAATTCTTTCTACATCGACGAAGGAGATGATGAAATCATCCAATAGTCTCAGGATGTACGAATCTCATTTGTCAGAGCTCGGAAAGGAGGTAGAATCACTAGGATTCTCTCTTGACCAAGCCTAAGCTGAGCTTTAATACATTAATCTTGAATGTAATCATCTATGGTATAAGTTCAAGTTAATAGAGATTAACACTCAGTTGATGTTATCGGAGCGACCCCAAGAGTATATCACCATCGCACACCTTACCCTTAGGTCTGATGTTGGTGTTATAAGGGGTTATGTAACAAGGTATTAGTTATTTATTATATAATACCTTTCTATAAATAAATTTCTTATTCCAACAATTCCTTTATGTGAATAGTCATTCTTAAAAAAATGATGAATTTGATAAATTGTTTTTTCAGGTAAAAATTGTAATTTTGAGAAATATATGCATTAATATATTAAAATATGGTTTTTATTAATAATATTATAAAAAAATTATTATAAATGATGATTATATAAGTTCCTTATCTGTAAATGATTAGGTAATCAGTTTGATAAATGTTATATTTTTATATGTTAAAAAGAAAGTGTATTTTTAAATAATTTATTTTAAGGAATTAATGAATTTATAAAATAAATAATATTTTAATAAAATATTAGTATCAAATTACTTTTATTAAAAATTAATTAGTATATAATTTTTATGAAGTCAAGTGTAATTTTTATTAAGGTTTAAAAACTATTTTTCTCAAAACTCATTAATTTTAAATAAATATTGGTTCTAATTTTTAAAGTGAAAATTCAAATCTTGAGAAAATTATTTAGATAACATGAATATTATTTTTAAAATCAAGATTTCAAAATTATCTAATGGTGAATTTTTCATATTTTTCTAAGACAGTCGAATTTTTGGGTAAAAATTAAATAATATATAAATATATAGTGTGTTTTATGACATCACAATGAGCCAATAGTGATTTAATAAATACCATAAAATGGATATTAGACCAAATATAATTTTTAACTTTAAAATAATGTGATTTTATATTTATTTGACTTATTTTATAATGCCTTAGTGAATCCTCTAAAATGTATAATATATTTTATGATTTTAAGTCCATTTCCTTGAGGGGTGTGACTCATCTCCCCATAATAAAGGATAATATTTAAATTTATCTAGCCCTTGGACATATAAAATAATGTTTTCCAGTCCGATTCTCTAGAAAACATGGGCAAAAAACATGTTTTTGTTTGTGTTTTTTAATATTTTTGTGTGTAGTGTCCAAAACCCAAATAATAAAGAATTCCCCCTCCTTTCCTATATAAACCCACCCAAGCACCCATTCCTCCTTACTAAAAATCGTTTAAACTCATACTTACTCTAATATACACTCACTAGGGTCATCCCAAGGTTCTACCAAGCTCCCATGAAGCCTATCTCAAGCCTTTGGGATCACACATCCAAGTAAGGGATCCTCACATTCCTTCATTCATCATTTTTATCCAAGTTTCCTTATATTTTTATACCCTTATATATTAAAATAACAAATTATGGGGTATGTTTTTACACCCCTATACTTCCCTTACTATGTTTTAATGGCGAGAAACCCCTTTCTCTTTCATTAATCCCTCCCATGTACACTTGTTATCATGCCAAAATTTCGTATAGGATTTCTCTCTCCTAATTTCAATTATAGAATTTCTTTTATATTATTCATCTAAAATTCCATTTCATATTTTAGTATATTAGGATACATGATCCCATTACTTTCCATTTCATGTATAAATTCTGAAAGACCCCTTTTACTCTCATCAACCCATTTTATGAATCCCCATGTGATGTCGTTATACTACCGAAATTGTAGTGTAATTTTCTATGCCAAAATCATCACATAATGAATATCATGAACATTTATCTATCAAGGGTATTCTATTTTATGCACATATTATTATTTATTATTGACTTTGATGTATGTATTCCACATTCTTTTATCGTGGAATAAATTACTATTATGAATTAATCTATGTTATATGATCTATGTGGCACACTTAAGCATGAGATTGAAATATTCATAGAGAGTGCACCCTGATAGAGCTCCAATTCATTGGGTAATGTTTATTATCATGATACATCATGTTGGGAAAATGGTTTACCTAATTACTTTATATAAATTTTTTCCATCATTTTGGGACAGGGGTTTACCTGATTCCTCTATATTAATGATGTAGTGTTTTAAGTTGTTGCCAGATTTCCATGTTATGATGATCATTCTATACCATGCCTTTATGTTCATGTTTCTATGATGCTCCATAAATATGTATATTTCCTAACATGTATTTTATTCTTTATGTTATTACCTATTTACTCCCTTACTGGGATTTATATCTCACCGTTTTCTTATGTACGTTCTCAGGTTATCCCATGAAATGCTAAGTACGAACGAATGTTGTGGTCCTGTAAAAGAAGTTTTTAATAAAGATGTTATATTTTCTATATTAAGTTGTCATGTAATTTTCCTAATACCCAAATACACTAAACCTCTTGATATTCTGGGTTGTATTAAGTGAATTTTTATGTAATAAATCATGATTAACTCTGTAATAAAAACCAGGGTTTTCATAATTGGTATCAAAGGGTAGGTTTAGTTATTTTTGGGATTAGGATTAAAAAACCCAAGAGAAAGCCTTAGGGATAAGAATTAGTATATGAAATGAATACCTAAATTTTTGTTATTAAAGAGTAAGTGGTTTATGAAGAAAATAAATCATAGTCCACATTCAAAAAGGTAGAGGTGGATCTGGCACATATGTATCTAGTGGTAAAATTAGAAAACACCGCTTTGAGCTAGACTCGAATGGGAACTGGTTCATGACAATATGACTTGACGCACTATTGGATCGACAATCCTAGGGGATACGTTTCGATAAATTCATAAATATAGTATGAATGATTATTATGGGAACAAAAACATCCTATAAGAATATACTTTAGGAAATAGATCATGGATAACTTAGATTGAGTCCTACAAATTCATAAGTTAAGTAAATAAATGTAATTTATAAGTTATAACTTTTTTTAATTGGATTCCACTTTTTGTGTTTAATAGTTTAAAATAATTACCCATAATTTTCATTTTATTCAGGCCAATGGAAGGTAATAGGAGGACTCAGGATAACAACCAATGTGAAGATCAATGTGATGACTATTCTAATGAGATGAACAATCCAATGGGAGCAGGAATCACAAAATTTTTCATGATAATCAATCAGTTATATCAAGTTTTGAATATAAACATATTTCCAAAAGAACTTCCACCACTCCCCCCCATAATAAATAAAAATTCACAATCTATAGCTTCATAAGGAAAATGCCTCCGACTTTCAATGGATCATCTGATCCCTCAATCACTGAAAAATGGATCAACTCCATTGAGAATATCTTCTCCATCCTTAAATGTTCTAAACAAGAGAAGTTTTTTTTGGATTCTTATCATATTGTGGGTGAAGCTGATCAATGGTGGAAATTGATAAAAAATACAAAGCCTGATGAAGATATTGAGGTGATAGGATGGAACGATTTATAGAGAATGTTTTTCAATAAATATTTTCCCCACACCCTCTATCTTAAGATGTAAATATATTTCATTGCACTCATAAAAAAGGATGATGAATCTATTGGGAAGTACGAGTCAAAATTCACCATGCTTTCATGAAATGCTTTTGGTTTTGTTGTTACCCCTGAATGCAAGGTTGGGAACTTATTTGGTGGGATAAAATCTATCCTATATAAATCCATGGTGATCCTCGACTTTGAAAACTATGAGGATATTTTATGATGTGACCTCAAAGTAGAGATGGAGATTAGAGAATCTCAAGGGTATCATGGGGGTAAGGAGAAAAAAGTTGACATTAATTCTATTGGACTGTTGGATAAATCCAACGGTGTTGAGAAATTATAGCATCACACTTTCCAAAGGTGAGGAAAGAATCACCCTGAAAATTGAATTATGGGGAAAAGGAAGTGATTTATGTTCAGGAAGGAAGGAAACCTATCCAATGATTTTTGATAAGAAAAACCCGCTACTGGGATAGAGGAAAGGAATAATCCATTTTATCCTCAATGGATTATTTATTTCTATAACTACAAAGAACCATGGAACTTAGCGAACCAGTTCCCTAAGCGAAGGGGTTTTGAAGGAAACCAATAACCTCCAAGTCAACAAGGGAGATCTTATTTCCATCAGTACCACCGAAACGAACCCCTAAAATGAAGTGGTGATAGGTATTCTAGTTATTCATTAAATAATCGTGAACATACTTTTGGATTTTGGTTCCATGCATTCTTTTATGGCCCAAAAAATTTGTAGAAAAATCCAAACACCACCAAAAACCATGGAAGTAGAGATATTGGTGAAAATGGAAAATGAAGAAATTATTCTATCCCATGAATATAACTCCTCCCCTGTCACCATTTATGTATTGAACTTCCTGGAAAACCTCATCATACTTCCCCTGGTGGAATTTTATGAAATTCTTAGGATGGATTGGCTTTCTCTATATAGAGACAACATAAATTATCGTGATAGGGAAATCACTCTCCATATGGTGAATCGACCCCCGATTCTGTACAAGTACAAGGAGGTGGATGAATCTTCATTAGTTCCATCATCTCAATCATGTATATTAATTACCTATGAGCACATGTATATTTTTCAGATGATTGAGTATAAGGAAGGGACCATCCTCAGATACATTCCCATTGTGAGGGAATTCATTGATGTGTTTCCCAAGTAATTTATTGGTCTTCCTCCTAGAAGAGATGTTGAATTATCGATTTATCTTATACCTGGTGCTTTTTCAATATCCAAGACTCCATATAGAATGTATATTGTGGAAATTGAGGAGCGAAATAAACAACTAAAAGTGAATTTTCAAAAAAGTTTTATACACCCAATTTCTTCCCTGTGGGATGAACTAGTCCTCTTCGTCAAGATAAAGGATGGGTCAATGAACCTTTGCATTGATTATCACAACCTTAACAAAATCATGATAAAGAACAAGTATCCTTTTTCCGTGAATTAATGACTTGTTAGATTAGATAAATGGAGCACAATACTTCTCCAAGGTGGATCTATGGTCAGGATATTAATAAGGGTGAAGAAGGAATATATCCCCAAGATTGCTTTTCGTACATGGTACAAGCACTATAAATTCATAGTAATTAAATTAAGACTCACTAATTGTAACACCCCAGGTAAATAAATAATATGACATATTTTATTTATCCATATTTGTGAATAAAATATTAATATTAATTTAAAGGGGATGCTATGCTCGATGGCATACCCAATACGCAACAACGAGTTTCTTGGGAATCTTACGTTGCACTCTAATAATAAAATAATATTATTTTAAATGGTAGTTAACGCCTAGCCGTTGTAATGGCGGGAATGAACATAACTAACTACAAAATGATTATATATGTTTGTCAAATATTTTTACTCTTTAAAATAAATGTTAGAGGATTAAAAATGCAAATGAATCCAGTTTTTAAGCGTAAACATTCTAATATTCTTTAAAAGGTCGATTAACCGCCTTTGGATAGCGAACCCCTTTTAAATCCACTTTTTGACAATTTTATAAGCTCTATTTTTAAAAATAAACATATTATTTATGATTGGGACGTTGAATTTTACCTTGGGTTAATTTTTGGTATTTTTCTGACAATGTTCATTTTTCAATGAATAGTGAAAAATACTGCATTTTACATCAAAACTGATTTTTCATATAATTTAATTATATGGTTATATTATCTTTTTAATTTGTTTTAATGTGTAATTATAATATATTTTTACCATGTAATTCAATTATGGTCATTGGGATTAATTTCACTTTGGAATTTGGCATAAACAAATACCAAACTTTTCCTAAATATTGTTTCAAAAAAACCCGCTATTTGTTTTCACAACGAGAAGTTTTTTTAAATTAATTATTGAAATTTATGTGTTTGGAATTTTGTAAAATGAATTAAATATTTGGAATCATAAGGTCCAAATTATTTAATTAAGACTCTTTTGTTTTTGGACATTATGAATAGTAACGACGGTAATTATCTTTAATTATCTTGATTAATGAGTAATCGGGTAGTTAAAGAAAATAAGATAATATCATAATAATAAAAAATGAACACAAAATGTGTCCTAAGGATACTGGTTGTCTCATGGCCGACCATGGGATGCCTTGTGCCAAACTTGGGGGCCCAATGGAAACACTTTTGTGAGAAAGTGACTTTTTATCTTTTTATTTTTAAAGAATGATAAATGTAACAAAGAATGTATCACCTAAGTAAAATATTTTTACTTTTGTCTACATAAATGATATTTTGGACTATAAATATTCATTATAAAGCTAAAAAGATTTCCTACATCATGATATTTTTTTATAATTTTTATACATTACATTTATTAAATTATATATGACATCATGATGATGCAACGATTACCTCATTAATAAAGGATTTAAATAAAATGGAAAGATAATGTAACATCTAAGACCTAAAAATGTCCAAAACCTATTGTATGGGTGGATTTAAAACCCTTATCACCTTATCCTCGAAACACATCAATGTGAGACCATTAAAATCTGAAACTCATTTGAAAATAAAGTTACATTTTATACCTTTCCAAGAGTGCCCCTCCTCTCCTCTTATAAAAGGCCCCCACCTCTACCTCCTTAACCACATTTCCAAAGCCTTTGGATCAGCCAACCCCTGACCATTTTGTCTCTACACATCCCTCTATAACTCTTTGAAGCCTCACTTCGGGCAGAAGACTTCCCAAGGAAGCCTTTGAGCTCAAACCAAAGGGAGTTACCCGATTTTAAGATAATGTCTTCACTTGTGTCCTTTTGTTTTATTTTGCTTCTCCAACCCCCTAAACTCTTTTTATTAATTTATATTGTAACAAATCCAGTATCTTAAATATACTAGGATGTGTTTATAAGAAGTATTCTAGCTATACTTACACACACCTACATCTAATGGTTAAAGAACATACTGTTTCTGTGGATGGCGAATTTCTGCCTCACGAAACGATGATTGTTCAACATTCTTATAACACCTTCAAAGGTGTCCATTAAGATTACACTATATTTATATATGATATATAATATGTTTATGTTTTACTTAAGCTTCTGTATTTTTCATTTATTTCATACCTTTATGGTTTCCATTATGGGTAAACGTGATATCTTCATTTAAGGAAGTGCGGACTACCGCCCCCTCAAAGTGATTTGATTCGTTATTAACATATGTGGTATGTATAAAGGGTATATTTAATGATATTATATATGATACCATACTGGAATTAAAATACTTTTATTTATCATTATGTTTTAATTCAATTAAATATGAAATAGAAATGGAAGTTGCGTTCATGTGTACGTACGACTTACCGTCTCCATGAACGGTACATTTCATTTCTTATCTCAAAATGTTATGTACTATTATAAGTACATATATATAATGTATATATATGTAATATATTAAATCTAAATTATGGAAATCATTCTGGAATTATATGATATATATATATATATATCTCATTTTGTTTTAATTTCATTAATATGACATAGAAATGAAAGTAGCGTTCATGCGTACGTACGGCTTACCGTCTCCATGAACAGTGCATTTCATTTCTTACCTCTAAATGATTATGTAATATTATAAATAAATGTATATTCTGGATATATATGATATATATGATATCCAAATCATGAATATAATTCTGGATATAATGAACATTTGACCACACGAACAACAAGTAATTGTAAGAAGTCCACTTTCGACTTAAGAACCAAATATCGACAAAACAAACATTATTAACTTAAATGATTACATAATGTTTATAACATGGAAATAAGTGATATAAAAGGAATAATGAACTATACAAAAGTTCTTAATAAAGTGTAAATTAACTCAAGTTTATTATTCAGGACGTTAAAGAACGATCGAGTCAAGTCGGAACCGAGGTAAGGGATCCTACTCCACTCTTTCTTTTTTAAGTACACTCTTTTATGTCATTACTTTTAAAGCTCATATTTCTTGTTATTGGGATGATCTTTTATATTAATCTTACTGTAATTTCTATGTTCATGTGATGAGAGACCCTATTCTCTCTCATCAATCCATTTTGGAAGTTTTGAGTGGCGCTGTTAGGCTGCCGAATTTTCGTAAGAGATCTAACCTCTCTCTTTATTTTTAAGTACTCTCCTTTATGTCACTTCTTTTAAGCTCCTATTTTTTATGATGGGGGATGTTATTTTATATTCCTCTTTCTTTACATTTTATTTTAATGTGATGAGATACCTTATTTGATCTCATCAATCCATTTTTTGATGTTTTAAGTGGCGCCTTTAGGCTGCCGAGTTTTCGTAAGGGATTTTTCATCTCACTTTTATTCCCGTGAGATTTATGCTACATTTGACACAATTTCATTTGAGTGGTGTATGTACTGACCATTATTTTACTCATTGTGTAATATTCTTTCATTTATGAGTATTTACATCAATGTTGTATTGTCCTTCTTTCACGGGGCGTATGTTTCGAAAGATACCCATATCGGTAAGGGAACCTTTCACCCTCCTCTTTTTCAAAGACTTATATTGTTATGTCTTTTAATTTAAATAATATTATTTTGGGGATATGTTATTCTATATCCTTATTGATGTAAATTTTATGTCCAAGTGATGAGATACCCTTTTTATCTCTCATCAACTCTTTTTCTGAATTTTGAAGTGACGCCGTTAGGCTGTCTAATTTTTGCAAGGGAACTTCTTAACCCAATTTCGATTCTTTGGGATAAACATGTACACCTTGAATATGTCATTATATGATTATGTGTTAATGTAATATGATTTTTTTACAGTTAATACCCACTTATATTTCGTGTATTCGTTTGTCACACATAGTCATGTAACTGATTTATCCTTAATCCAAGGATACCGTCTTTGTATGGGACTTCGTCTCAATCTCCTTTCATTGAGGCATTTTTTTTATACACAACTTTCATTCATATGGTGTATAAACTCCTTTTACTTTTACGTTTATCCAAAAGGAATCTTTTTATATGAAGCGTTTTACTAAATGAAAAAAGGGAATGTTTTTGTCGTACGTATGCAGCGACAATGACTTCTCCACCGCCGTGACCATTATTTGAGTTTCGGATTCCTCTACAAGCCATACCTTCTTTTTAAAAGAAAAATAAATACCATGTTTTACTTTTCTTTTATTTTGGTATTGAAAATGGTTTTCATAATGTATTTATATCAATGTGTTGTATTGATATCTTGTTATTGAAAGGTGGAAATGTTATGTTTCCTTTATGCATGCTTTATGTGATAAGATTATGTTATGGTTCTTGGGAATTGTTATGAAGATGGTTGGTTCCGTGATAAACTAAGGGGAGGTGAGCCCGATATAGCTCTCCAATGCATTGGGTAACGCGAAGGGGTGAAACGTTAAGGTTTCTCCGAAGAGATTTAGGGAATATACTGTGGTGGGTATTCCAAACGTAACCAAGAGGGTTACTCCCTACGTAATAATGTTATGAATGCCTCAAGTTACCTTTATGTCTTATGATTTCTATGATTTATTCATGATTTTATGAGGTATGTTAAAGTGATTATGTTTTATGGGTAAAGTATGATTTTATTCTTATGTATACATGTACTCATGTTTCCTTTCCATATTTTTATATCCCTTACTGAGCTTTTTATGCTCATCCCAAGTTCTTGAAATGTTTTTCACAGGCCAAGGGAAGGGTACATGATATGATGATAGTGTCAAGGAAGTGTCAAGAAAGAATCCATGTTTTATTTTAAATATGTTTCCATTTATGGGAAAAATGAATACTATCTTTTATGTAACCACTTTGTTTAAATGTGGAATGTAATGCAAGTTTTATGATCTAGTTCTCTAAAACTCTAAACCTAAAAAGATCCTCAATGTGTAATCTTGTAGTAACTCAAGATTAAGTAAGGTTTAAGGCTGGGTCCTTATAGTTGGTATCAAAGGTCGGTTTAGATAACTTTAGAGGTTAGGGGATTCTTTAAGCATAAGTGACATTACCATAATGGTTAAGATTTCAGAAAGAGTCCTAGTTTTAGATAAAGTTAATGAGTAAGTATATCTTAGTGTTTATCTTCCTCATTAGTACATGATGGTTTTGTTGATATACTCACACTGACCTTTTTGGTTTTAGTAAATGGATGGATTTAGCAGGTACCAAAATAACAGTGGATGTGAAGGAAACTGTGACAGGTTTTTGAGCAAGCAACTAAATGATATGGGTGCTGCAATGAGAACTCTTGTGATTATCCTCAACCAACTATATGGAGTCATGATTGACCACCTAAACCTTGGTGATTTCTCTAAGGCATCATATATGTGAGAAACAAATCCCTACGGAACTACGGGTAATAATCATAAAGGTAAGTGTGTTCAAAAACCTTTGTGTCAAAAATGTGGAAAGAAACACCTAGGAAAATGTTTCAAAAGGACAGAAATATGCTATAGATGTGGAAATGATGGTCATAAAGCAAGAACCTACCATGGAAAAAGGAAGACTATAGTTGACTCGAGGAAAGGGAAAGAAGTTCTTTCTGAGGGATCAATTGAATGTTTTAAATGTGGTGTGCATGGTCATTATGCAAAAACATGTCCTATGAAGAAGTTTCGTGAATGAGATCACCAAGATCGTACAAATGTTCGTTTACCAATACCTAATGCCATTCCAATTGAGGATGAAGAAACTAAAAATGACCAATCAAAGGTATGGATTATTTCATAACTATTTTTTTCCTATTTTTGGAATCTTAGGATATGATTCATGATTTTGTTTGTAGGAAAGAATTATTTCATAATAAGATGGAAAGGAATGGTTAATGGGTCTTGAATAATGTTGAATGAGTAAGATGTCAACATATAAGGTCTTCAAGAGTTATGGTGAAATTATTAAGAGTATTAAGTCTCTTTTGATGATGGGGTTACATTAGAAGACTTTTTATAGTATGTGTAACCCTGATGTTTAATATATGAAAATTTTATTCAAGGAATAGTTATCTGTTCTTTTGTGGACATAGTTATAAAGAACCATTTGGGTTTATATGATCCTTACTTTTGAGGTAATTATGGGTTACTATATGTTATGATGGAAGTGAAAGGCTTGAGATAAAATTGAGGTTAAATTATGTTATGGTTATTTTGATGATTTTATCTCTTTTTGGGGAATGATTTGAGAATTATATATTTTTGGAAAAAGGACAACACGCAGACCGTGTGACAACCCGTCGCGTCGGACAAAGCTGCGGGAATCGAACCCACAACTAAGTTGCAACTGGTATTTATCGCCTACCACTGGACTACGTGAAGTCCCTGGTTAGTGTGACTGATTCTTTTTAGTTAGACGATTTGATGAATTAAGAGTAAGTTGATTTTGGGTTATCTATGGATATTTATTAACCTATCATGGAGGATATGTGATTAGTTTAATTACTTTTCAATACGAGACATTAAGAGAAACTGATGTTGTTTGGAGATAAATGTTACGATTTAACTTGGAAGACTATGTGACTAAATCCTTCAAATATTTGGGTTTCAATCTTAGTTTGGTTTACTTTGAAGAATTTTATGGACAAATTGATTATAGAATGGTCCTCATTGAACTTTGGGTTTTGTTGGACAAATTTTGGAGATTAGGAATAGATTTTATTTTTATAAAGGGTTATCCTTTTCTGGATTATCTGATCTTGTACTAACCTTTTTGGTTTTGGTTTTGGTTAAAGTCTAAAGACATGGGAAGTATATAGTTCTCTTTTTTGGATTAGGTGATTCTCTATAAGTTTAT
Source organism: Viscum album (assembly GCA_963277665.1). Classification (NCBI taxonomy): domain Eukaryota; kingdom Viridiplantae; phylum Streptophyta; class Magnoliopsida; order Santalales; family Viscaceae; genus Viscum; species Viscum album. The sequence continues at coordinate 372,959,812 of OY728146.1, forward strand.
TATAGTACTCTTAATGCGAACAAGTCTTCCTAAATACTCGTCTTTTGGAGAAAATATGAGTTTGTGTAAGGAATCTAATAAAATTTGAAAGTCAACATGATAAGTGATTATGTTTCCTTATGAATAAATTCCTCAATAAAAAGTAACTTAAAACAAAAATGTTTTCTACTAACTTTTCCTACTGGGGAATCGAATACCGTTTAACCCATCACAAGTTTGTGATTTTCTTATGGTTAACTTTCTCCTAAACATATTTTCTATCACTCTCCATCAGAACATGACCCTTTGTTTTTTTCCTCCATGTCCATATTTTCATACATGGAATCCTAGTATGGGTTAACTCGGGTGACCTCTTTACTTATCATTCTTTATTTTAAAGTGATTGTTGTATCGACTCTTGTTCCGATGTGGGAATTTCAAGGATGTTTCCAAGCCCAATTTTAAAATTGCGAGGACGCAATTCCCAAAAGGGGGGAAGGATGTAACACCCCAGGTAAATAAAGAATATGACATCTTTATATTTATCCATATTTGTGAATAAAATATTAATATTACTTTAAAGGTGAAGCTATGCTCGATGGCGTACCCAATACGCAACAACGAGTTTCTTGGGAATCTTACGTTGCACTCTAATAATAAAATGATATTATTTTAAATGGTAGTTAACGCCTAGCCATTGTAATGGCGGGAATGAACAGAACTAACTACAAAATGATTATATATGTTTGTAAAATATTTCTACTCTTTAAAATAAATGTTAGAGGATTAAAAATGAAAATGAATCTAGTTTTTAAGCGTAAACATTCTAATATTCTTTAAAAGGTCGATTAACCGCCTTTTGATGGCGAACCCCTTTTAAATCCACTTTTGACAATTTTATAAGCTCTATTTTTCAAAATAAACATATTATTAATGATTGTGACATTAAAATTTACCTTGGGTTAATTTTTGGTATTTTTCTGACAATGTTCATTTTTCAATGAATAGTGAAAAATACTGCATTTTACATCAAAACTGATTTTTCATATAATTCAATTATATGGTTATATTATCTTTTTAATTTGTTTTAATGTGTAATTAGAATATATTTTTACCATGTAATTAAGTTATGGTCATTGGGATTAATTTCACTTTGGAATTAGGCATAAAAAAGTACCAAACTCTTCATAAATATTGTTTAAAAAAACCCGCTATTTGTTTTGACAACGAGAAGTTTTTTTAAATTAATTATTGCAATTTATGTGTTTGGAATTTGGTAAAATGAATTACATATTTGGAATCAGAAGGTCCAAATTATGTAATTAATACTCTTTTGTTTTTGGACATTATGAATAGTAACGACGGTAATTATCTTTAATTATCTTGATTAATGAGTAATCGGGTAGTTAAAGAAAATAAGATAATATCATAATAATAAAAAATGACCACAAAATGTGTCCTAAGGATACTGTTTGTCTCATGGGAGACCATGTGATGCCTTGTTCCAAACTTGGGGGCCCCATGGAATCACTTTTGTGAGAAAGTGACTTTTTATCTTTTTATTTTTAAAGAATGTTAAATGTAACAAAGAATGTATCACCTAAGTAAAATATTTTTAATTTTGTCTACATAAATGATATTTTGGACTATAAATATTCATTAGAAATATAAACATATTTCCTACATCATGATATTTTTTTTATAATTTTTAGACATTAAATGTATTAAATTATATATGACATCATGATGATGCAGCGATTACCTCATTAATAAAGGATTTAAATAAAATGGAAAGATAATGTAAAATATAAGACCTACACATGTCGAAAACCTATTTTATGGGTGGATTTAGAAACCTTATCACCTTATCCTATAAACACATCAATGTGGGACCATTAAAATCCGAAACTCATTTGAAAATAAAGTTACGTTTTATACCTTTCCAAGAGTGCCCCTCCTCTCCTCTTATAAAAAGCCCCCACCTATACCTCCTTACCCACACTTCCAAAGCCTTTGGCTCGGCCAACCCCTGCCCATTTTGTCTCTGCACATCCCTCTCTAACTCCTTGAATCCTCAATTTGGGCAGAAGTCTTCTCAAGGAAGCCTTTGATCTCAAACCAAAGGGAGTTACCCGATTTTAAGGTAATGTCTTCACTTGTGTCCTTTTGTTTAATTTTGCTTCTCCAACCCCCTAAACTCTTTTTATTAATTTATTTTGTAACAAATCCAGTATCTCCAATATACTAGGATGTTTTTACAAGAAGTATTCTAGCTACACTTACACACACCTACATCTAATGGTTAAAGAACATACTGTTTCAGTGGATGGCGAATTTCTGCCTCACGAAATGATGATTGTTCAACATTTTTCTAACACCTTCAAAGGTGGCCATTAAGATGACACTGTATTTATATATGATATATAATATTTTTATGTTTTACTTAAGCTTATGTATTTTTCATTTATTTCATACCTTTATGGTTTCCATTATGGGTAAACGCGATAACTTCATTTAAGGAAGTGCGGACTACCGCCCCCTCAAAGTGATTTGATTCGTTATTACCATATGTGGTACATATAAAGGGTATATTTAATGATATTATATATGATACCATATTTTAATTAAAATAATATTATGTATAATTATGTTTTAATTCCATTAAATATGAAATATAAATGGAAGTAGCGTTCATGCGTACGTACGGCTTACCGTCTCCATGAACGGTACATTTCATTTCTTATCTCAAAATGTTATGTACTATTATAAGTACATATATATAATCGATATATATGTAATATATTACATCTAAATTATGGATATAATTCTATAATTATAACATATATATATATCTCTCTCATTTTGTTTTAATTTCATTAATATGACATAGAAATGAAAGTAGCGTTCATGCGTACGTACGACTTACCGTCTCCATGAACGGTGCATTTCATTTCTTACCTCTAAATGATTATGTAATATTATAAATACATGTATATTCTGGATATATATGATATATATGATATCCAAATCATGAATATAATTCTGGATATAATGAACATTTGACCACACGAACAACATGTAATTGTAAGAAGTCCACTTTCGACTTAAGAACCAAATATCGACAAAACAAATATTACTAACTTAAATGATTACATAATGTTTATAACATGGAAATAAGTGATATAAAAGGAATAATGAACTATAAAAAGGTTCTTAATAAAGTGTAAATTAACTCAATATTATTATTCAGGACGTTAAAGAATGATCGAGTCAAGTCGGACCCGAGGTAAGGGATCCTACTCCACTCTTTCTTTTTTAAGTACACTCTTTTATGTCATTCCTTTTAAAGCTCATATTTCTTGTTATTGGGATGATCTTTTATATTAATCTTACTTTAATTTATATGTTCAGGTGATGAGAGACCATATTCTCTCTCATCAATCCATTTTGGATGTTTTGAGTGGCACCGTTAGGCTGCCGAATTTTCGTAAGAGATCTAACCTCTCTCTTTCTTTTTAAGTACTCTCCTTTATGTCACTTGTTTTAAGATCCTCTTTGTTATGATGGGGGATGTTATTTTATATTCCTCTTGATTTAAATTTTATTTTAATGTGATGAGATACCCTATTTGATCTCATCAATCCATTTTTGGAAGTTTTAAGTTGCGCTGTTAGGCTGCCGAGCTTTCGTAAGGGATTTTTCATCTCACTTTTATTCCCGTGAGATTTATGCTAAATTTGCCACAATTTCATTTGAGTGGTGTATGTACTGACCATTATTTTACTCATTGTGTAATATTCTTTCATTTATGAGTATTTACATCAATGTTGTATTGTCCTTCTTTCACGGGGCGTATGTTTCGAAAGATACCCATGTTGGTAAGGGAACCTTTCACCCTCCTATTTTTAAAAGACTTATTTTGTTATGTCTTTTAATTCACATAATATTATTTTGGGGATATGTTATTCTATATCATTATTGATGTAAATTTTATGTCCAAGTGATGAGATACCTTTTTATCTCTCATCAACTCTTTTTCTGAATTTTGAAGTGACGCTATTAGGCTGTCTAATTTTTGCAAGGTAACTTCTTAACCCAATTTCGATTCTTTGGGATAAACTTGTACACCTTGAATATGTCATTCTACGATTATGTGTGAATGTCCTCTGATTGTTTTACACTTAATACCCACTTATATTTCATGTATTGTTTTGTCACACATAGTTATGTAACTGATTTATCCTTAATCCAAGGATACCGTCTTTGTATGGGACTTCGTCTCAATCTCCTTTCATTGAGGAATATTTTGTTGTATACACAACTTTCTTTTATACGGTGTATAAACCCCTTTGAATTTTACGTTTATCCAAAAGGAATCTTTTTATACGAAGCGTTTTACTAATTGAAAAAATGGAATGTTTTTGTCATACGTATGCGGTGACAACGACTTCTCCGCCGCCGTGACTATTATTTGAGTTTCGGCTTCCTCTACAATCCATACCTTCTTTTTAAAAGAAAAATAAATACCATGTTTTACTTTTCTTTTATTTTGGTATTGAAAATGGTTTTCATAATGTATTTATATCAATGTGTTCTATTGATATCTTGTTATTGAAAGGTGGAAAAGTTATGTTTCCTTTATGCATGTTTTATGTGATAAGATTATGTTATGGTTCTTGGGCATTGTTATGAAGACGGGTGGTTACGTGATAAACTAAGGGCGGGTGAGCCCGATATAGCTCTCCAATGCATTGGGTAACGCAAAGGAGTGAAACGTTAATGTTTCTCTGAAGAGATTTAGGGAATATACTGTGGTGGGTATTCCAAACGTAACCAAGAGGGTAACTCCCTATGTAAGAATGTTATGAATGCCTCAAGTTACCTTTATTTATTATGATTTCTATTATTTATTCATGATTTTATGAGTTATGTTAAAGTGCTTATGTTTTATGGGTAAAGTATGACTTCATTCTTATGTATACATGTACTCATGTTTCCTTTCCATATTTTTATATCCCTTACTGAGCTTTTTATGCTCATCCCAAGTTCTTGAAATGTTTTTCACAGGTCAAGGGAAGGTACATGATACGATGATAGTGTCAAGTAAGTGTCAAGAAAGAATCCATGTTTTATTTTAAATATGTTTCCATTGATGGGAAAAATGAATACTATCTTTTATGTAACCACTTTGTTTAAATGTGGAATGAAATGCAAGTTTTATGATCTAATTCTATAAAACTCTAAACCTGAAAAGATCCTCAATGTGTAATCTTGTAGTAACTCAAGATTAAGTAAGGTTTAAGGCTGGGGCCTTATACTAATGCTCTAGAAATATTCATGGATTTAATGGATAGTTTCTTTGGATATTAGCTATAAATTTTTTTTGTAGCCTTTAGAGAATATATTCTAATATAATCCAAAACCATGGTGGAGAATGGGGAGAATATAAACACTATACTAGAGACCTCGCGAAAGGAGAGATGCTCTAGGAAAAGTATAGCAAGTGTGAGTTTTTGTTGATGGAAGTCTCAATCTGGGGGAATATCATCACAAGTAATGGGATATCTATGGATCCTTACAAAACAAAAGCAATTGAGGGATGGATGAGCCAAACATCTTTGATGGATATCTATAACATCCTAGGGTTAGATGGATATTATCATCAATTTTTGAAAAATTTCTCATGATTTTAAAACCCCCTTACCATGCTAACTCTGAAGGGGGTCACATTTTCTTAGAATGATGAATATGAAGAAAGACTCATAGAGTTGAAGAAGAGGCTTATCACTGAACCTGTGCTCATACTACCCATATGCGGGGAGATTGTCTTAATCTTCAACAATGATTTAAAGAAGGTATTTGGCTATGTGTTTATTCAGAATGGAAACATCATCGCTTATGATTTAAGGAATTTGAAAATTCATGAGAAAAACTATCGCACACATGATCTGGGGTTGCCAGCTATGATCTTTGTGTTGAAAATATGGCGGCATTATCTCTTTAGGGAAAATTTTCAAATATATATAGATCAAAAAATACATAAATATATATTCACATAGAATGAGATGAACATGAACCAATGAATATGGTTAGATCTCATCAAGGATTATGATTTCTCAATCCATTACCACCCTGGGAAAGAAAACAGGGTGGAAGATGTTATAATTAGAAAGGAACCAATGATTCTATAATTTATGAGAATTGAGAAGGATCTAATCTTCTTAGATTTGATAAATATGTATATGGTATTAATAAATAAGGGAACATCATCAATCCTTTACCAAATTATTCCTCAACCGTCTCTTTTGAAAAGGTTAATGGATGATCAGAAAGTTGATGTGGGAATTAAAAAGAAAGTCGAAACAATCAGAAAAGTGAAATAATTAGAGTTCAATGTTAATAAAGAAGGGATTGTGAGATTTGGCTCAATATTATTTGTTCCACAAAATCTGGATTTAAAGATAGAACTTTTGGATGATTCACAATGTTTGAATTTCTCCATTCACCAAAGAAACAAAAAGATGTATTGAGATCGCTGAGAGCATTATTAGTGGGATAACATGAAGAATGAGATAATTGTGTATACATAAAAGTGACCGGTATGTCATCAAGTGAAGGCCGAGAGGAAAAAGTCTAAGGGGGATGATGAAACCATTACCCATACCAACATGGAAATGGGAGAACATCACCATAGAATCTATCACTAGACTTCTAAAGAAATATAAATAAAACAATGATATCTGGATTGTTGTGGATCGTCTTACAATGATTGCACAATTCATTGAAATTTTATAGGATTTCACATTGAATCAACTGGAACAGATATAAATTTGAGAAGTGGTAATGCTGCATTGTGTACCACTATCGATTGTATTTGATCAAGATCCAAGATTCATCTCTAAGTTCTAGAAGAGTCTCCAACACACTTTGAATACATAGATAAACTTTTATATGACTTATCATCCTCAAACTGATATAAAATATGAACAGAATATCCAAACACTTGAGGACATGTTGAGATCATGCTAAATGCACTTTAAAGGAGGATGTGATCAACATCTTCCTCTAGTTGAGTTCTCTTACAATAATTGTTTCCAATCAAGCATCTAAATAGATCCTTATAAATACATTTAAGTGAATAGGTGCAGAACAATGACATGTTGGGTTGAAGTTGGGGAGTGAAAAATTCTAGGTCCAGAAATGGTTGAAGAAATGGTGGAGAAGTTTAAGAATATTCAGTAGCATATCAAAGCTACTCACAGTCAACAAAAGAACTATGTTGACAGCTGTCGATGAGACCTAGAGTTTGATGTTAGAGATATTTTCTTCCTCCCCATATCTATATGGAATATAGTTATGAGATCTAGGAAGAAGTTAAATCTTATTCCAAGGTACATCAACCCTTTTGATGTAACGCCCCGACCCCAGTTACCCAGAGTCGGTGCATTATTACATAACATTGGCATGATCTCAAGAAAGATCAAATCTCGAAAGACCGATTGGTTTAGTAGCCTTGGAAACACTAGATATATTCATAAGTTTTACATTACATCATAAAATGAAAAACTAATACAACAACATAATGTTTCCACAATCCACACTATTATCCCCTCATAATATCCCTGAAGGTCATTCATAACTTACATCTTCACATCCTGGGAAAAATAAAACATAGAAAAGGGGTGAGCTCAAATGCCCAGTAAGGATGACAATATAGCAGAACATTCAAAATAAGCATAAACATTTAAGGCAATGCATTACTAAAACAAAAGCCTTTTAAACTTGAACTTCAACATAGTATGGCAAAAGTAAAATGAAATAATGCCATTTACTTATTCACATGGATATTCTACTAATCGAATAATAACATGCAAAAATCAAAAACCACTTTCATAATGTTGGAATGCATAATGCCAGACTATCATAACCACATAGTCAAGGCCTCGTGCCAAGACTACAAATAAGATTTTTCCAAGGCCTTGTTCCAAGACACTAGTTTGTCTCATGAGACCTACCGATGCATCGAGGAGCTATAGCGGGCTCCACCCATCACTTATTAAGTACAATGCATTCCCATATGAAAAGGTTTAAACATAACATAAACATTCGTATTAAAACTAGCATACGAAATGTCAATAATTTCACCATAAACTATGAATGGTATAAAAATAGAACATCCACAGTCAAACATATCACAAAACCTTCAATACAATATAGAAGTTTTGTATCACAATAAATCAACTTCAAATAAGCGTAAAATCCATCAAAGGATGTTGTCATAGATGAAATCAAAATTCTTTTTAAAGAAATATCTCTTTTTATTTTGAAATCATTTAAGATCCATATAAAATAAAACATTTTCTTTGAAAATATTCTCATAAGCTTGTAAGTAAAGCTTTGAAGATTTTATAACGGTGGAAAATAACCGCACCCGCCGTATAAGTTAAAGAAAACATTCTTACCTTAATTCTGTCGAAAAGGTTAAAAAGGACCTTGTTTTGAAAATGACGGAAATATTCCTTTATAAACCTCTTATAAAAAGTCAAAGAAGGGTATAAATGACTTTAACCCATATTATTGTAAATAATAAATATGTTTTGAAATACATTTTGAAGAAACATGGATGTGGATGATAAAGAAATCTCAGTAGATTATTACGTATAAACAACCTGGGATAATGAAGAGATTGTGAAATAACCCTTACCTTGTACTTTTCTTTGGTTGGGGTAGGTTAACCTCCTGTATAATGGTGAAATAATTGTTATTAAATTATACAAGAATCATATATATTAATATGATATCATATATGATCTTTTAACATTGATTTGTTAATAATATCTTAGAATTATCGTCGTTTCGGGTGTTAACTTACTCATTTTCTTTTATATGTTTTGTTACATAAGCCATGTTTGTTGTATCTTATTCATATCCAGAATGATATCAAGTCCTTAAACATCATTTTTAAATCATAAAATGATAATTATACTTGAATGGATACGATGGAAAATGAATATCATCGCATTCGTGGAGATGGTAGTCCGTACGTACGCACGAACGCTACTTCTATTTAATTTTTATTTTAAAAGAATCGAATCCAAATGATAAATAGGTATATTACTATTACAGTATAATATAATATTTTATATATGTTACTTAAGTTCATTAACACCATCCTTTATACGTTCCATGTGTAGTATGAACGAGTCATATCATTTTAAGGGGGCGGTAGTCCGCACTTCCTCAAATGAAATTATCGTATGTATATACAACATGAAACGAATAATGATATGAAATAAAATGGAATTACAGAAGCTTATATATAAAATATATATCATTAATATCATATTTAATTACAGTTCCATCATAATGGCCACCATGAGAGGCGGTAAGATGTATTTGAACAATCATCGTTTCGTGAGGCGTTAGTTTTCCATCCACAGAAACATTATGTTCATCATCCATTATATAGAGTTGTGTGTATGTGTAGTTTGAATACTTTTTATAACAACATCCTAGTATATTGTGGATACTGTTGTTGTTACAAAAGAAAGGAAATAAAAAGAGTTTGGGGGTTGGAGAAGCAAAATAAATGAAAATAATTTAAGAGAAATCGTTACCTTTAATTTAGGTAACTCACTTTGGTTGGAACCAAAGGACTTCTTGAAATGCTTTCTGCCTAAGGGGAAGCTTCAAGGAGTAGGAGAGGGATGTGGGGAGCTTATTTGGGCAGGGTTTGGACGAGCCAGGTGGCTTGAGAGGTGTGAAGAAATGAGAATGAGGAGTGCCCTTTTATAAGAGGGGTGAGGGGCACCTTTGGAAAAGCTAGAAATATTAGTTTATATTAAATTCATATTCGGTTTCTAATGCCTCCAAAGTTGATTATTCAAAGGTTAAGGTGGGTATGGGTCGAAAGAAACTCAACCAATAGAATTTAGACAGGTTTGGGTACTTATATTAACCTTATCTTTAAGTATTAACTCTAAGTTAATTAGTTTCACTTTTACAATGTCTCTTTGTATTTTTATATTATATGGTTAATAAACTTACCATATACATACAAGAGACCCCCAAGTGGTCCATTAATGATGAAACTATCATGATATAAGTCTCTTGGACGAACCTTAGATTTTTAGGAATTTAATATCAATTAATAATATAATAGTTTTTTTAAGAACTCTTTTATGTCAATTTTGACACTATTCAATAGTGGATTTTTGTGAAACTCATAAAAGATTGATTACTTCGAAAAAGGTAAATTAAATAAATCCTAATATATCATATTATCTTATAAAATTAGTTTAATTCATTAAAAGTTTCATATTATATTTATTTGGGTATTTATAATATCAATTATTTTAATTTTTCACTATTATAGTAATTACTGCATCATCATTGTGTCATAAATAAAATAAATTATTTAATGTCTAAAAATTATAAATAAAATATCATTATGTAGGAAATATTTTTATCTTTCTAATGAATATTTATATTCTAAAATCCAACATATATAACCCTTTGTAACAATTGTTTTTCTAAAAGATATATGCTTGTGTCATATTTGTATTCATTTTGACTTAATTAAAATAATGTCATTATCACTTACAAGTGGATCCATGGGGTCCCAAAATTGACCCAAAGATGCCCATGGTCGACCATGTATCAACCAATAGGGTTAAGACACGTTTTAGGTTAATTTAGTATTATTATAATATTATTTTTTTAACCCTTATTTACCGGATTTACCCTTAACCATGGTAAATAATATATTTACCACAGTAATTATTCAAAATGTCTAAAAATAAAATTTACCTATTTACACAATTTGAACATCCTGATTCCAAATATGGAATCCATTTTTCTAAATTCAAAACACAGAAGTGGCAGAAATTAATTTAAAATTAATTCCCGCTGTCAAAACAAAAAGCGTGTTTTTAAGAGATAATAACTATCAAAAGATTGACACTTGTTTATGTTCGTTTTAATTGTAAAATTATGTCCAATGACCAAAATTATATTAAATGGAAAAAATATATTCTAAATATACTTTAAAACCACTCAAATTCATAATTTATCACTATTAATTATTTTTATTAAAAAAGTTGTTTTTAATTAAAATTTATTAATTTTTACTATTCATCAAAATATGAAAGTTATCCGAAAAGTACCAAAATTTCACCTTAGGCTAAATTTGATATTCCGAATCCAAAAATGAAGTCCATTTTGAAATATAAAATATATATAATTTCAAAAAATTAAGTATTACTATTCATAACGGCTAGTTTGATCGGTTGTGGTGTGTGTTAAAACTCGAAGTTGCGTACAACACACGCTACTGTTTTATTCAAAGGAAAGCGTACCGTGGAAGCTTGGGATGTTTTATTTTAAATTTTTTGATGTCCCCATTTAGTCAAAAAGTTTAAAATATTTTATTTAAAAAGGGTTCACTATTAAAAGTTGGTAAAACTACAATACTGAAGATGAATTTGTTCTTACATTATGTCTAAGAAACTCATAATATGGATTCTAAAATTATAAGGATTATATAAAGTTTAAAATTTAGTTAATACTATTCATAACCTTTTTTGAACGGCTTGTTTGGTAAGTCATGGTGCGCTTGAACTCGGTGTTGCGTGTAGTGCAAGTTATTGAATTATTTTGAAGAAATAACACACTATGAAATCTTGGGGTGTTACATTCTCTCCTCCTTCAATAAATTTCGTCCTCGCAATTTGAAATTGTTCTTCGAAAATAAAAGGTTGAAAATAGAAAATATATTTCTGGGAAAACCCACATCGGAAATTGGTTTACTAAAATTTAGTCTTAATATGAGGAAAAGAGAAATGAAAGGGTCACCACCCAATTATGATCTCGATTAGGAGAACATTGGTGGCAATTAGAGACATATAATTGGAGGAAAAACGTAAATATTTATAGGTAGTGGTTGAGGTCATCAATCACAAACAAGTATAAAATTGAGGTCCTTAAACTCATCAATCTATGATGATTTGAAGTACCATCGGTTCAACAAAATATAGGGTATTGGGATCACACATTTTTGACATTTCAAAATATCTTAGTTGAAATCCCACATCGAAAAATGAATTAATGAGGCCTCTATTTAAAATAAAGAGTGGAAAGTATGAAGATTACCGAAAATAACACGTACTAGGGTTCCATGTAGGAAAATATGGATATGGAGGAGAAATCTAACCATCAATTATCTGATGGAGATTGGTAGAGAACATGGCTATGAAAAGGCCAACAATCCCAAAGCCATAAATTAGTGATGATTTAAGGTACCATCTAGGACAACATTTTTTTTAAAGTTACCTTACATAAGGAAGATGAATTTATTTATGATATTGACTAAGAACATTATGAGATATACTTCAATTTTAAGTAGATTTTCATTCTTTAATAAATTTCCACCACTAACTCAATTTTTTTTAAACGATGAGTATTCAAGAAGACTTGGTCACACTGGAAGAGCTAGAATAAACTTCTATAGAATCACATGATCCATGCAGGATAAACCATATATTTACATTATCTTTGAAGATTAATCAAAACCAAAATGGTTAGTGAATGATCTAATGATCCCCCAAAAGGATATTCATTGAGACAAATATGCACTAATCTTAATTTCTAAAATTAAACCAACAATACCCCAAAGTTAAATAGATACCATTCAATAACCAATTGTCCTTAAAATCCTTTAATATAATCCAAACTAATATTGAAACCAAAAACATAGAAGAATTTGATTATGTAGTCTCCCATGTTACATTGTATCTCCAAATGACATCAAATACTCTTAAAGTCACATACTTAAAAGTAATTAACATCATCACATATTCTCTGTTATAGGTTAATCATTTCCATAAATAATCCAGATCACTATAAATCAACAATAAAAATGTAGATAAAAATCCACCATTACTCTACAAATGAAACCTCATTGTATTCTATTTTCCTTGGGCATATAGTGTTCCTAACAAAACGAACATCTTCCAAAATAACATTTATCACTTAATCACCAAATCATTTTCCTATACCAAGGGTATTCATTTGATAAGACATAAGAACCCAAATCATCTTATTATTGATCAATAAAATCATTTAACAAAAAAAATAGTCATACTAACCAGGGACTTCACGTAGTCCAGTGGTAGGCGATAAATCCCAATCGCACTTTGGTTGTGGGTTCGATTCCCACAGCTTTGTCCGACGCGACGGGTTGTCACACAGTCTACGTGTTGTCCTTTTTCAAAAACTATATTCTATAATATTACCAAAATGAGATAAATTTTTCAAAATAACATAATTTAACCACAAATGTTATATCATACCTTGCATTTTCATCCCAAATTATAATAACTTATCATTTTCTCAAACCCCAATGATCATATAAAACCAAATGGTTATTTATACCTATATCCACAAGAGAAGAGACAATTATTCCTCAAATATCATTCTCACATGGCAAACTGAGGGGTTACAAATACAAGAGAAAATTATTCCAAAGTAAACCCATCAACAAGGAGTGCTAATACTTTTTAAATTTTTCTCCAACCATTTATTTCCACATAGCTACTTCTTTGAGCAAGAAAATATCCTATAAAATAGGACATTCACTCGGGTAATGGCCAGGTCCCCTACATTTACGGCAAATGACTGTAAATGGACTCTTGGGACCATTTTTATCTTCTTCCATAGTACTCTTCATTTTTCTTCGACAATTCTTCACTTTATGTCCTTCCTTCCCGCACGTTAAACATTTCGTTGTCCCATTGGGACACTTTCCTGGGTGTCTCTTTCCACAATTCCTGCATGATGAAAATTGAGGTTTCTTTTCTCCATGGTCTCCATTGCTGGAGATCTTATCATTTATCACCTTTCTCTTCCTTGTTGAGTCTGGGAGTTGGTTAATATATATGTTGTTGATCATATTTTTGGAAAACTGATTTGGCATAAAGACGATATCTTTTACGCCTATCAACATTCCATTTTGTTGCTCATTGCCACCACCGTTCCCACCTTGTACATCATTCTCAAAGTCACTATGACTTCCTTGGAATCCAGCCATTGACTAAAACCAGAAAGCATTGTGTGAGTAATAGTAGTCGTAAAATCATTTAGAGATTAAAATGTCACCATATTCTCAATTTGAAACATATTAGGATTAACCAAGGTCATTTACTCTCATCTTATGTATATATTACTTAAATCGGTTTGTAAAGAAAATGTAAATTATCCTAAGCATATCCCCCGGGAGTGTCGTAACCAAGAGTGCAGCAAGGCCCGTTGTCGTGCACCAGTTCCCGTTCGAGTCTAGCTCAAAGCGGTGTTTTCGGGTTTTACCCCTAGGTACATCTGTGCCAGAGCCGCCTCTACCTGCTCGTATCCAGACAGGGATGTATTGCTCGGAAAACTCACAAAATCTCTACAATACCAAAATTCTAGGAAGTTCTTTTATACTAATCCTCAAAGTTCATCTTAGGTCTACGTGCTCTAATCAGAGTTTATCTAAATCTAGCTACCAAGGTTTGTACTAAACTTCCTATGATACCAACTGTAATGCCCCGACCCCAGTTACCCAGAGTCGGTGCATTATTACATAACATTGGCATGATCTCAAGAAAGATCAAATATCGAAAGACCGATTGGTTTAGTAGCCTTGGAAACACTAGATATATTCATAAGTTTTACATTACATCATAAAATGAAAAACTAATACAACAACATAATGTTTCCACAATCCACACTATTATCCCCTCATAATATCCCTGAAGGTCATTCATAACTTACATCTTCACATCCTGGGAAAAATAAAACATAGAAAAGGGGTGAGCTCAACTGCCCAGTAAGGATGACAATATAGCGGAACATTCAAAATAAGCATAAACATTTAAGGCAATGCATTACTAAAACAAAAGCCTTTTAAACTTGAACTTCAACATAGTATGGAAAAAGTAAAATGAAATAATTCCATTTACTTATTCACATGGATATTCTACTAATCGAATAATCACATGCAAAAATCAAAAACCACTTTCATAATGTTGGAATGCATAATGCCAGACTATCATAACCACATAGTCAAGGCCTCGTGCCAAGACTACAAATAAGATTTTTCCAAGGCCTTGTGCCAAGACACTAGTTTGTCTCATGAGACCTACCGATGCATCGAGGAGCTATAGCGGGCTCCACCCGTCACTTATTAAGTCCAATGCATTCCCATATGAAAAGGTTTAAACATAACATAAACATTCGTATTAAAACTAGCATACGAAATGTCAATAATTTCACCATAAACTATGAATGGTATAAAAATAGCATATCCATAGTCAAACATATCACAAAACCTTCAATACAATATAGAAGTTTTGTATCACAATAAATCAAATTCAAATAAGCGTAAAATCCATCAAAGGATGTTGTCATAGATGAAATCAAAATTCTTTTTAAAGAAATATCTCTTTTTATTTTGAAATCATTTAAGATCCATATAAAATAAAACATTTTCTTTGAAAATATTCTCATAAGCTTGTAAGGAAAGCTTTGAAGATTTTATAACGGCGGAAAATAACCGCACCCGCCATATAAGTTAAAGAAAACATTCTTACCTTAATTCTATCGAAAAGGTTAAAAAGGACCTTGTTTTGAAAATGACGGAAAGATTCCTTTATAAACCTCTTATAAAAAGTCAAACAAGGGTATAAATGACTTTAACCCATATTATTTTAAATAATAAATATGTTTTGAAATACATTTCGAAGAAACATGGATGTGGATGATAAAGAAATCTCAGTAGATTATTACGTATAAACAACCTCGGATAATGAAGAGATTGTGAAATAACCCTTACCTTGTACTTTTCTTTGGTTGGGGTAGGTTAACCTCCTGTATAATGGTGAAATAATTGTTATTAAATTATACAAGAATCATATATATTAATATGATATCATATATGATCTTTTAACATTGATTTGTTAATAATATCTTAGAATTATCGTCGTTTCGGGTGTTAACTTACTCATTTTCTTTTATATGTTTTGTTACATAAGCCATGTTTGTTGTATCTTATTCATATCCAGAATGATATCAAGTCCTTAAACATCATTTTTAAATCATAAAATGATAATTATACTTGAATGGATACGATGGAAAATGAATATCATCGCATTCGTGGAGACGGTAGTCCGTACGTACGCACGAACGCTACTTCTATTTAATTTTTATTTTAAAAGAATTGAATCCAAATCATACATAAGTATATTACTATTCCAGTATAATATAATATTTTATATATGTTACTTAAGTTCATTAACACCATCCTTTATACGTTCCATGTGTAGTATGAACGAGTCATATCATTTTAAGGGGGCGGTAGTCCGCACTTCCTCAAATGAAATTATCGTATGTATATACAACATGAAACGAATAATGATATGAAATAAAATGGAATTACAGAAGCTTATATATAAAATATATATCATTAATATCATATTTAATTACAGTACCATCATAATGGCCACCATGAGAGGCGGTAAGATATATTTGAACAATCATCGTTTCGTGAGGCGTTAGTTTGCCATCCACAGAAACATTATGTTCATCATCCATTAGATGGAGTTGTGTGTATGTGTAGTTTGAATACTTTTTATAACAACATCCTAGTATATTGTGGATACTGGTGTTGTTACAAAAGAAAGGAAATAAAAAGATTTTGGGGGTTGGAGAAGCAAAATAAATGAAAATAATTTAAGAGAAATCGTTACCTTTAATTTAGGTAACTCACTTTGGTTGGAACCAAAGGACTTCTTGAAATGCTTTCTGCCTAAGGGGAAGCTTCAAGGAGGAGGAGAGGGATGTTGGGAGCTTATTTGGGCATGGTTTGGACGAGCCAAGTGGCTTGAGAGGTGTGAATAAATGAGAATGAGGAGTGCCCTTTTATAAGAGGGGTGAGGGGCACCTTTGGAAAAGCTAGAAATATTAGTTTATATTAAATTCATATTCGGTTTCTAATGCCTCCAAAGTTGATTATTCAAAGGTTAAGGTGGGTATGGGTCGAAAACAACTCAACCAATATAATTTAGACAGGTTTGGGGACTTATATTAACCTTATCTTTAAGTATTAACTCTAAGTTAATTAGTTTCACTTTTACAATGTCTCTTTGTATTTTTATATTATATGGTTAATAAACTTACCATATACATACAAGAGACCCCCAAGTGGTCCATTAATGATGCAAATATCATGATATAAGTCTCTTGGCCGAACCTTAGATTTTTAGGAATTTAATATCAATTAATAATATAATATTTGTTTTAAGAACTCTTTTATGTCAATTTTGACACTATTCAATAGTTGATTTTTGTGAAACTCATAACAGATTAATTACTTCAAAAAAAGTCAATTAAATAAATCCTAATATATCATATTATCCTAGAAAATTAGTTTAATTCATTAAAAGTTTCATATTATATTTATTTGGGTATTTATAATATCAATTATTTTAATTTTTCACTATTATAGTAATTACTACATCATCATTGTGTCATAAATAAAATAAATTAGTTAATGTCTAAAAATTATAAATAAAATATCATTATGTAGGAAATCTTTTTATCTTTCTAATTAATATTTATAATCTAAAATCCAACATATATAACCCTATGTAACAATTGTTTTTCTAAAAGATATATGCTTGTGTCATATTTGTATTCATTTTGACTTAATTAAAATAAAGTGTCATTATCACTTACAAGTGGATCCATGGGGTCCCAAAATTGACCCAAAGAAACCCATGGTCGACCATGTATCAACCAATAGGGTTAAGACACGTTTTAGGGTAATTTAGTATTATTATAATATTATTTTTTAACCCTTATTTACCGGATTTACCCTTAACCATGGTAAATAAAATATTTACCGCAGTAATTATTCAAAATGTCTAAAAATAAAAGTTACCTATTTAAACAATTTGAACATCCTGATTCCAAATATGTAATCCATTTTTCTAAATTCAAAACACAGAAGTGGCAGAAATTAATTCAAAATTAATTCCCGCTGTCAAAACAAAAAGCGTGTTTTTAAGAGATAATAACTATCAAAAGATTGACACTTGTTTATGTTCGGTTTAATTATAAAATTATGTCCAATGACCAAAATTATATTAAATGGTAAAAATATATTCTAAATATAATTTAAAACCACTCAAATTCATAATTTATCACTATTAATTATTTTGATTAAAAAAGTTGTTTTTAATTAAAATTTAGTAATTTTTACTATTCATCAAAATATGAAAGTTATCCGAAAAGTACCAAAATTTCACCTTAGGCTAAATTTGATATTCCGAATCCAAAAATGAAGTCCATTTTGAAATATAAAATATATATAATTTCAAAAAATTAATTATCACTATTCATAACGGCTAGTTTGATCAGTTGTGGTGTGTGTTAAAACTCGAAGTTTCGTACAACACACGCTACTGTTTTATTCAAAGGAAAGCGTACCGTGGAAGCTTGGGATGTTTTATTTTAAATTTTTTGATGTCCCCATTTAGTGAAAAAGTTTAAAATATTTTATTTAAAAAGGGTTCACTATTAAAAGTTGGTAAAACTACAATACTGAAGATGAATTTGTTCTTACATTATGTCTAAGAAACTCATAATATGGATTCTAAAATTATAAGGATTATATAAAGTTTAAAATTTAGTTAATACTATTCATAACCTTTTTTGAACGGCTTGTTTGGTAAGTCATGGTGCGCTTGAACTCGGTGTTGCGTGTAGTGCAAGTTATTGAATTATTTTGAAGAAATAACACACTATGAAATCTTGGGGTGTTACATTCTCCCCTCCTTCAATAAATTGCGTCCTCGCAATTTGAAATTGTTCTTCGAAAATAAAAGGTTGAAAATAGAAAATATATTTGTGGGAAAACCCACATCGGAAATCGGTTTACTAAAATTTAGTCTTAATATGAGGAAAAGAGAAATGAAAGGGTCACCACCAAATTATGATCTCGATTAGGAGAACATTGGTGGCAATTAGAGACATATAATTGGAGGAAAAACGTAAATATTTATAGGTAGTGGTTGAGGTCATCAATCACAAAAAAGTATAAAATTGAGGTCCTTAAACTCATCAATCTATGATGATTTGAAGTACCATCGGTTCAACAAAATATAGGGTATTGGGATCACACATTTTTGACATTTCAAAATATCTTAGTTGAAATCCCACATCAAAAAATGAATTAATGAGGCCTCTATTTAAAATAAAGAGTGGAAAGTATGAAGATTACCGAAAATAACACATACTAGGGTTCCATGTAGGAAAATATGGATATGGAGGAGAAATCTAACCATCAATTATCTGATGGAGAGTGGTAGAGAACATGGCTATGAAAAGGCCAACAATCCCAAAGCCCTAAATTAGTGATGATTTAAGGTACCATCTAGGACAACATTTTTTTTAAAGTTACCTTACATAAGGAAGAGGAATTCATTTATGATATTGACTAAGAACATTATGAGATATACTTAAATTTTAAGTAGATTTTCATTCTTTAATAAATTTCCACCACTAACTCAATTTTTTTTAAACGATGAGTATTCAAGAAGACTTGGTCACACTGGAAGAGCTAGAATAAACTTCTATAGAATCACATGATCCATGCAGGATAAACCATATATTTACATTATCTTTGAAGATTAATCAAAACCAAAATGGTTAGTGAATGATCTAATGATCCCCCAAAAGGATATTCATTGAGATAAATATGCACTAATCTTAATTTCTAAAATTAAACCAACAATACCCCAAAGTTAAATAGATACCATTCAATAACCAATTGTCCTTAAAATCCTTTAATATAATCCAAACTAATATTGAAACCCAAAACATAGAAGAATTTGATTATGTAGTCTCCCATGTTACATTGTATCTCCAAATGACATCAAATACTCTTAAAGTCACATACTTAAAAGTAATTAACATCATCACATATTATCTGTTATAGGTTTAATCATTTCCATAAATAATCCAGATCACTATAAATCAACAATAAAAATGTAGATAAAAATCCACCATTACTCTACAAATGAAACCTCATTGTATTCTATTTTCCTTGGGCATATAGTGTTCCTAACAAAACGAACATCTTCCAAAATAACATTTATCACTTAATCACCAAATCATTTTCCTATACCAAGGGTATTCATTTGATAAGACATAAGAACCCAAATCATCTTATTATTGATCAATAAAATCATTTAACAAAAAAAATAGTCATACTAACCAGGGACTTCACGTAGTCCAGTGGTAGGCGATAAATCCCAATCGCACTTTGGTTGTGGGTTCGATTCCCACAGCTTTGTCCGACGCGACGGGTTGTCACACGGTCTACGTGTTGTCCTTTTTCAAAAACTATATTCTATAATATTACCAAAATGAGATAAATTTTTCAAAATAACATAATTTAACCACAAATGTTATATCATACCTTGCATTTTCATCCCAAATTATAATAACTTATCATTTTCTCAAACCCCAATGATCATATAAAACCAAATGGTTATTTATACCTATATCCACAAGAGAAGAGACAATTATTCCTCAAATATCATTCTCACATGGCAAACTGAGGGGTTACAAATACAAGAGAAAATTATTCCAAAGTAAACCCATCAACAAGGAGTGCTAATACTTTTTAAAATTTTCTCCAACCATTTTTTTTCCACATAGCTTCTTCTTTGAGCAAGAAAATATCCTATAAAATAGGACATTCACTCGGGTAATGGCCAGGTCCCCTACATTTACGGGAAATGACTGTAAATGGTCTCTTGGGACCATTTTTATCTTCTTCCATAGTACTCTTCATTTTTCTTCGGCAATTCTTCACTTTATGTCCTTCATTCCCGCACGTAAAACATTTCGTTGTCCCATTGAGACACTATCCTGGGTGTCTCTTTCCACAATTCCTGCATGATGAAAATTGAGGTTTCTTTTCTCCATGGTCTCCATTGCTGGAGATCTTATCATTTATCACCTTTCTCTTCCTTGTTGAGTCTGGGAGTTGGTTAATATATATGTTTTTGATCATATTTTTGGAAAACCGATTTGGCATAAAGACGATATCTTTTACACCTATCAACATTCCATTTTGTTGCTCATTTCCACCACCGTTCCCACCTTGTACATCATTCTCAAAGTCACTATGACTTCCTTGGAATCCATCCATTGACTAAAACCAGAAAGCATTGTGTGAGTAATAGTAGTCGTAAAATCTTTTAGAGATTAAAATGTCACCATATTCTCAATTTGAAACATATTAGGATTAACCAAGGTCATTTACTCTCATCTTATGTATATATTACTTAAATCGGTTTGTAAAGAAAATGTAAATTATCCTAAGCATATCCCCCGGGAGTGTCGTAACCAAGAGTGCAGCAAGGCCCGTTGTCGTGCACCAGTTCCCGTTCGAGTCTAGCTCAAAGCGGTGTTTTCGGGTTTTACCCCTAGGTACATCTGTGCCAGAGCCGCCTCTACCTGCTCATATCCAGACAGGGATGTATTGCTCGAAAAACTCACAAAATCTCTACAATACCAAAATTCTAGGAAGTTCTTTTATACTAATCCTCAAAGCTCATCTTAGGTCTACGTGCTCTAATCAGAGTTTATCTAAATCTAGCTACCAAGGTTTGTACTAAACTTCCTCTGATACCAACTGTAACGCCCCGACCCCAGTTACCCAGAGTCAGTGCATTATTATATAACATTGGCATGATCTCAAGAAAGATCAAATCTCGAAAGACCGATTGGTTTAGTAGCCTTGGAAACACTAGATATATTCATAAGTTTTACATTACATCATAAAATGAAAAACTAATACAACAACATAATGTTTCCACAATCCACACTATTATCCCCTCATAATATCCCTGAAGGTCATTCATAACTTACATCTTCACATCCTGGGAAAAATAAAACATAGAAAAGGGGTGAGCTCAAATGCCCAGTAAGGATGACAATATAGCGGAACATTCAAAATAAGCATAAACATTTAAGGCAATGCATTACTAAAACAAAAGCCTTTTATAATTGAACTTCAACATATTATGGCAAAAGTAAAATGAAATAATGCCATTTAATTATTCACATGGATATTCTACTAATCGAATAATCACATGCAAAAATCAAAAACCACTTTCATAATGTTGGAATGCATAATGCCAGACTATCATAACCACATAGTCAAGGCCTCGTGCCAAGACTACAAATAAGATTTTGCCAAGGCCTTCTGCCAAGACACTAGTTTGTCTCATGAGACCTACCGATGCATCGAGGAGCTATAGCAGGCTCCACCCGTCACTTATTAAGTCCAATGCATTCCCGTATGAAAAGGTTTAAACATAACATAAACATTCGTATTAAAACTAGCATACGAAATGTCAATAATTTCACCATAAACTATGAATGGTATAAAAATAGAACATCCACAGTCAAACATATCACAAAACCTTCAATACAATATAAAAGTTTTGTATCACAATAAATCAACTTCAAATAAGCGTAAAATCCATCAAAGGATGTTGTCATAGATGAAATCAAAATTCTTTTTAAAGAAATATCTCTTTTTATTTTGAAATCATTTAAGATCCATATAAAATAAAACATTTTCTTTGAAAATATTCTCATAAGCTTGTAAGGAATGCTTTTTAGATTTTATAACGGCGGAAAATAACCGCACCCGCCGTATAAGTTAAAGAAAACATTCTTACCTTAATTCTGTCGAAAAGGTTAAAAAGGACCTTGTTTTGAAAACGACGGAAAGATTCCTTTATAAACCTCTTATAAAAAGTCAAACAAGGGTATAAATGACTTTAACCCATATTATTGTAAATAATAAATATGTTTTGAAATACATTTCGAAGAAACATGGATGTGGATGATAAATAAATCTCAGTAGATTATTACGTATAAACAACCTCGGATAATGAAGAGATTGTGAAATAACCCTTACCTTGTACTTTTCTTTGGTTGGGGTAGGTTAACCTCCTGTATAATGGTGAAATAATTGTTATTAAATTATACAAGAATCATATATATTAATATGATATCATATATGATCTTTTAACATTGATTTGTTAATAATATCTTAGAATTATCGTCGTTTCGGGTGTTAACTTACTCATTTTCTTTTATATGTTTTTTTACATAAGCCATGTTTGTTGTATCTTATTCATATCCAGAATGATATCAAGTCCTTAAACATCATTTTTAAATCATCAAATGATAATTATACTTGAATGGATACGATGGAAAATTAATATCATCGCATTCGTGGAGACGGTAGTCCGTACGTACGCACGAACGCTACTTCTATTTAATTTTTATTTTAAAAGAATCGAATCCAAATGATACATAGGTATATTACTATTCCAGTATAATATAATATTTTATATATGTTACTTAAGTTCATTAACACCATCCTTTATACGTTCCATGTGTAGTATGAACGAGTCATATCATTTTAAGGGGGCGGTAGTCCGCACTTCCTCAAATGAAATTATCGTATGTATATACAACATGAAACGAATAATGATATGAAATAAAATGGAATTACAGAAGCTTATATATAAAATATATATCATTAATATCATATTTAATTACAGTGCCATCATAATGGCCACCATGAGAGGCGGTAAGATGTATTTGAACAATCATCGTTTCGTGAGGCGTTAGTTTTCCATCCACAGAAACATTATGTTCATCATCCATTAGATGGAGTTGTGTGTATGTGTAGTTTGAATCCTTTTTATAACAACATACTAGTATATTGTGGATACTGGTGTTGTTACAAATGAAAGGAAATAAAAAGAGTTTGGGGGTTGGAGAAGCAAAATAAATGAAAATAATTTAAGAGAAATCGTTACCTTTAATTTAGGTAACTCACTTTGGTTGGAACCAAAGGACTTCTTGAAATGCTTTCTGCCTAAGGGGAAGCTTCAAGGAGGAGGAGAGGGATGTGGGGAGATTATTGGGGAAGGTTTTGGACGAGCCAAGTGGCTTGAGAGGTGTGAAGAAATGAGAATGAGGAGTGCCCTTTTATAAGAGGGGTGAGGGGCACCTTTGGAAAAGCTAGAAATATTAGTTTATATTAAATTCATATTCGGTTTATAATGCCTCCAAAGTTGATTATTCAAAGGTTAAGGTGGGTATGGGTCGAAAACAACTCAACCAATAGAATTTAGACAGGTTTGGGTACTTATATTAACCTTATCTTTAAGTATTAACTCTAAGTTAATTAGTTTCACTTTTACAATGTCTCTTTGTATTTTTATATTATATGGTTAATAAACTTACCATATACATACAAGCGACCCCCAGGTGGTCCATTAATGATGAACCTATCATGATATAAGTCTCTTGACCGAACCTTAGATTTTTAGGAATTTAATATCAATTAATAATATAATATTTGTTTTAAGAACTCTTTTATGTCAATTATGACACTATTCAATAGTTGATTTTTTTGAAACTCATAACAGATTGATTACTTCGAAAAAAGTCAATTAAAGCAATCCAAATATATCATATTATCCTAGAAAATTATTTTAATTCATTAAAAGTTTCATATTATATTTATATGGGTATTTATAATATCAATTATTTTAATTTTTCACTATTATAGTAATTACTGCATCATCATTGTGTCATAAATAAAATAAATTATATAATGTCAAAAAATTATAAATAAAATATCATTATGTAGGAAATTATTTTATCTTTCTAATTAATATTTATAATCTAAAATCCAACATATATAACCCTATGTAACAATTGTTTTTCTAAAAGATATATGCTTGTGTCATATTTGTATTCATTTTGACTTAATTAAAATAAAGTGTCATTATCACTTACAAGTGGATCCATGGGGTCCCAAAATTGACCCAAAGATGCCCATGGTCGACCATGTATCAACCAATAGGGTTAAGACACGTTTTAGGGTAATTTAGTATTATTATAATATTATTTGTTTAACCCTTATTTACCGGATTTACCCTTAACAATGGTAAATAAAATATTTACCGTAGTAATTATTCAAAATGTCTAAAAATAAAAGTTACCTACTTACACAATTTGAACATCCTGATTCCAAATATGGAATCCATTTTTCTGAATTCAAAACACAGAAGTGGCAGAAATTAATTTAAAATTAATTCCCGCTGTCAAAACAAAAAGCGTGTTTTTAAGAGATAATAACTATCAAAAGATTGACACTTGTTTATGTTCGGTTTAATTGTAAAATTATGTCCAATGACCAAAATTATATTAAATGGTAAAAATATATTCTAAATATACT
Organism: Viscum album; assembly: GCA_963277665.1. NCBI lineage: Eukaryota > Viridiplantae > Streptophyta > Magnoliopsida > Santalales > Viscaceae > Viscum > Viscum album. The sequence continues at coordinate 372,985,169 of OY728146.1, forward strand.
TTAAAACCACTCAAATTCATAATTTTTCACTATTAATTATTTTGATTAAAAAAGTTGTTTTTAATTACAATTTAGTAATGTTTACTATTCATCAAAATATGAAAGTTATCCGAAAAGTACCAAAATTTCACCTTAGGCTAAATTTGATATTCCGAATCCAAAAATGAAGTCCATTTTGAAATATAAAATATATATAATTTCAAAAAATTAAGTATTACTATTCATAACGGCTAGTTTGATCGGTTGTGGTGTGTGTTAAAACTCGAAGTTGCGTACAACACACGCTACTGTTTTATTCAAAGGAAAGCGTACCGTGGAAGCTTGGGATGTTTTGTTTTAAATTTTTTGATGTCCCCATTTAGTCAAAAAGTTTAAAATATTTTATTTAAAAAGGGTTCACTATTAAAAGTTGGTAAAACTACAATACTGAAGATGAATTTGTTCTTACATTATGTCTAAGAAACTCATAATATGGATTCTAAAATTATAAGGATTATATAAAGTTTAAAATTTAGTTAATACTATTCATAACCTTTTTTGAACGGCTTGTTTGGTAAGTCATGGTGCGCTTGAACTCGGTGTTGAGTGTAGTGCAAGTTATTGAATTATTTTGAAGAAATAACACACTATGAAATCTTGGGGTGTTACATTTGATATCCTTAATCACATTAGAGAGGTGGCTTGTTAACTAGAACTCCAACCGAACCTGTCTCGAGTACATGATGAAATCCATGTATCACTATTAAGGAAGTACATACTTTACCCATCGATTTTAATCAATCCAGAGGTGGTACCATTGGAGAGTGACCACTCCTATGAAGATAATCCGGTGAAGATCTTAGATCGTAGGAAAAAAAATCTATGAAAAAAGGAAAATCTCCTCATCAAGTATTATGGAGAAACCACATGTTTGAATAAGAAACATGGGAGCTAGAGGAAGTGATGAGGTAGAGTTAACCTCATCTAATTTAGTGTGGAAAAATAAAATTTCAAGGTGGAAATTTTTTAAGGGGGAAGGTTGTAATAACCAATTCATTTATGAATACAATTCTATTTCTTTCAATTAAATGTTTCAGGGATATAGAAACCACATGCATTTTTTAATTAATTATTATATCCAATTGGATTTAAATGACCATTAAGTATATTTACTAATGATAATATAACTATTGAATATTGACCACAAAACTAATATAATTATAAGGTTTTATCAAATCCTTTCAAAATAGATAAATGAGAAGATGTCCTTATCTAGTAGACTCAGGCCATACGAAGCTCATTTGTTAGAGCTCTGAAAGGAGGTAGAGTAACTAGTATTCACTCTTGAACAAGGCCAAGTGGTGATTCAACATGTTAATCTTGAATGGATTCTCCTTTGGGAGAAGTTCAAGTTAATATAAATTACCAATAAGGTGATGTTATCCGAGCCACCCCAAGAGTCTCTCACCATCGCACACTATACAGTTAGGTATTATGGGGATGTTATAAGGGGTTATGTAACAAGGTATTAGTTTCATATTTTGTAATCCCTTTCTATAAATAAAAGTCTTATTCTATCAATTCCTTTATAAAAATATTCTTTCTTAAAAAAAGATAAATTTGATAACTTTATTTTTCAGGTAAAAATTGTACTTTTGAGAATTATATACATTATTATATTCAATTATGGTTTTTATTAATAATATCATAAAACAATTCTTATAAATTATTATTATATCAGTTACTTATCTATAAATGATTAGGTAATCAGATTGATAAGAGTTATATTTTTATACAATAAAACAGAAAGTGTATTTGTAAAGAATTTATTTTAAGGGATTAATGAATTTTTGAAATAATTAAAATTTTCATAAAATATTAAAATCAATTAATTTTATTAATAATAAATTATTATATAATTTTTATGAAGTCAAGTGTAATTTTTATTCAGGTTTAAAACTTGTTTTTTTTAAAACTCGTCAATTTTCAATTAATATCGGTTTTCTTTCTTAAAAGTAAAAATTCACATATTTAGAATTTTTTTTGGATAATATGAATATTATTTTTGTAATCAGGACATTGAAATTATCCAAAGATGAATTTTTCAAAATTTTTAGAGACAATTGTTTTTTGGGAAAAATTTAAATAATATATAAATATATAGTATGTTCTATGACATCATAATGACCCAATAGTGATATAATAAATACCATAAAATGGATATTCAACCAAATATATGTTATAACTTTAAAATAATGTGATTTTAGATTAATTTTACTTATTTTATAATTCCTTATTGAATCTTCCAAAATGTATAATATATTTTATGATTTTAAATTCATTTCCTTGAGGGTGTGACTCACCTCCACATAGGAAAGGTTAGTATTTTAATGCCTTTGGCCCTTGTAATTATAAAATAAAGTTTTTCACTCCCAATGGATAACATCCATGTGAAAAATCCATGAATTGGTTTGTTGTTTTGAATATTTTAGTGTGTAGTGTCCAAAACCTAAATAATTAAGAATTCCCTATCCTTCAATATATAAACCCACCCAAGCACTAATTCCATCACTAAAACTACTTTAATATCGTCCTCACTCTGATCTACACTCCCTATAGTCTTCCCAAGGTTCCCCCAAGCTCCTAATAAGTATCTCCCAAGAATTTGAGATCACACATACAAGTAAGGGATTCTCACTTTCCTTCCTTTATAATTTTTGTATGAGTTTCCTTATATTGTTATAAACTTTTATTTTTCAATTAAAAATTATAGGGTTTTATTCTCAAATCCCCCATAATACCCTTATTATGTTTTAAGGGTGGGATACCCCTTTCACTCCCATTAATTGCCCTCATGTACACTTGCTACCATGCCTAAATTCTGTAAGGGATTTTCTCTCTCCTCATTTCCATTCAAGCATTTATTTAATATAATATATCAAAAATTCCATTTCATATGTTGGTATATTATGATCCATGATCCCCATACTTTCCATTTCATCTATAAATTATTAGAGACCCATTTCTATCTCATCATCCAATTTAATGAATCCCCATGTGATATCGTTATGCTGCCGAAATTGCCCAACGATTTCCAAGCCAAAGTCATCATGTAAGGAATACCATACCCATTTCTCTATCAAGGGTTTTGACCTTTACAGACATATACTTATTGATTATATAATTTCATGTAGGTATTATACATTCCTTTATCATAGAATAAATGATGATGTTGAATGAATCCATGTTATAGGATTTATGTGGCACACTTAAGCATGATATTAAAAATGTTCATAAAGGGTGAGCCCTGATAGCACTTCAATGCATTGGGTAATTTTTAGTATCATGATACATCATATTTGGATATGGGTTTACCTAATTATTTTTTGTTAATTGTGTAATGTTTTAAATTGTTTTCACATTTCCATGTTATGATGATCATGCTATATCATGCCTTTATGTTCATGTTTCTCTTATGACCCATTTATATATATTTCCTAAAAGGTATTATATTATTCATGTTTTGACTTATTTTATCCCTAAAAATGCTTTATAGATCACCTTTTTCTTATGTATGTCCTCAGGTTATCCCATGAAATGCTAAGTATTGAGGATTTTTTTGGTCATGTAAAAGGATTTTTCAATAAAGATGTTGTATTTTATGTTTTATGCTGGCATGTAATGTTACTAAGACCCAAATACACTGTACCTCTTGATCTTTTAGGTAATATTAAGTGAACTTTTATGTAATAAATAATGTTTAAGTGTTTAATAAAGACTAGGGGTTTTATAAGAGATATAAGTGATTCTTAAGACACCCCTCTCCCTTAAATTTTATGTCTTCCCATATGTCATGTTTTTTAATTTAGTTTTTACCATCTATTTTTTTGATTCCCTTTTTTATCTTCTTATTATTAATATTTAATAATACATGAAAATTTTATGGACTATGATTATTTTTTCAAAAAATTCCTTATCTTATTCCATTGGAACTCACAATGGTTTTAGTGCATTCTTGGTCATTGGTAACAGCGAGCATGAATTGTAGCATCAACACTTTTCAAGGATCTTTATTTACTTTTCTTATTTTCACTCACTCCATTTCAATTTTTCTTATTTCATATATTTATCCTCTCTCCATTTTATTACAAATTGGGGAATATGTGTCATTCAAGTATGAGGGGGAATATTTTCCACATTTATATTTTCCCATTGAGTGACCTTGGATACATAGTAAACTTGAAGAATATTTTTGACATACATAAAGATTTGATTCATCATAACCATAAATAATGGAAATATTGGTTGAAATTGTGAGATTTTTATGTTTATTCAAATTTTAAAGTTGTTTAAAAATGATTGTAGAATTGATTTTAATTCTTGATTTTAATTCTTAGAAAATTGAATTTAAGAAATAAATTGCTAGAATCCATTCCATGAGTTATTGTATAATTCATACGTTCCCATTAACTAGAGGATTCATTTCCAAAGTTTTCCTCTTAGTTTTAGCACACATTTATCTAGATACACATAAGCATGTTAAAAAACAAAACATCCATTGCATCTTTTAAAAGAGATGATTGAAAAAAGACATATTTAATATTACAAAAGAATGTTTATTATTGATCCATTTTTTCATTTAGTACTACCTTTACATTTTTATCCTTCATTATGGTCTTAGAGCCCATGGATAAAATTTATATGAAAAACCACAATACAAGGGTAGTTTATCCATCCTACCATACTCTTATCATTTTTATTGATATTCAAAGATACAAGTATGGGGGATTAGTTTTCTATGGTGGAAAAGATTATAATTTTTTTGAGGTAAAAATTTGAGGTTTGGGCAGTGGATATTGGAGAAAAGTTCATGATTTCATTTGGTATTTTTCATTGTTTACCGTTTATTTTTTTTAAAAAAAAGAGAAAAAGGGTCATTTCATGGGTGATTTAAAACCTATTTTAACTCAACATGTGATTTTTTTAAAACTATTCCAATTAGTATTTTTAAGATATCAAATACGGATTGGGTGATGGGAGTGATATTTGTTCCAATTGAAACTTTTAAAATAAGTAAATTAATCAATAAAAAATTATATTAAATTAAAAAATGAGAAAAGAGTAAAAATTGGGTACATATTCCATTATGAATAATATTTTTTGAGCCTTAATATTACTTGATTTGTTGGGTGATCCCATTTATATAAGGATATTTCATTTTTTATCATGTAATTTCTTTAGAGGATAAACTTCTTTTTGAGATTTATTTTTCACATCAATCCCTATGATCCCCTAACCGTAGATTCATTTGAACCTAACAATGAAGTGTTCATAATTAATATTGATTTTTGTCATTATAGAGTGAAAACATAAGATTAATTTGACTCTTATGGTTAGGATCATGTACATTTTGTATGATTATAACTCTAGAAAAATTATACCTTTATTAATGAGGGGAATGCATTTTGGTTCGGTAACTCATTAATATCATGGGTAGTAATGAGAGATTGAATGATGTGAGTAAAAAACTAGTGAATTCTTGAATGATAATTGAACTAAAAGAATTCATTGAAAAAATTAAATTGGATGGTTTTATTGTTCTTGTAATCATTATTCATGACATATTGTTTATTTTTATGAAAATTTTTCCCCTTGATGGAGTGTGATTTCTTAATGAATAATTCTTAGTTTTTCTCAGAAAAAAATTCATGTGTGGGGGAGTGTGATAAGTATCACTTGTGATTACTATTTGGACAACATTTTAATACTTTTTTGTTACTCAAATTGGGAATTTTCCATGAGTTTTTCATTATTGTGTGGTTATGTTATAGGTGTTCCTAATTTTAGAGTTATTGGTGATTTTAAGAAAAGTGACTCAAACCAGACTATAACTACTTCCTCATAACATATTACCATAATGCCTAGTGGCTGAATACCATGATTTAATTGAAACTAAAGAATGGTTATGGTTCCACACATTATAATTTCCATGTTGAAAAATTTCATTAACATATGTTTTAGACCTATACCATTGTCTAATGCTCCACACTATTTAAAGATTCATGACATTAGAAAAAAGGGAAAAAATAGAGCCACCTATAGCTAGAACCCATGGAGATCTGACCAGTCAAGAATCCAACCAATCATAAAACAAAGACTCTATCAAGGTAGCGTTTATAGGATTAAGTATATTTTGATTCAACATTGACTAGAAGGTTATGTACTCAACATGAGTTAACACTATTAAAATTAGAAGATATATATGTAGGGAGCATGGTGAACTTATAGATGGGTTGGTCCTTACAGATTTGACTGAGGGGATTATAAGTCATCCACGGTTATATTGGGGAGCTCTCCCAAGATGAATTTTAATATGGGACTCAGGAATTTGATTCTACACTACCACACATTCACTATGATACAACTGGAGGAACATGAAAACTTGGAAAAGAACTTGACCCTTAAATGATCCAGGTTAACTTTGTTGACCCTTTTGTTAGCCAATTTATCTAAATTGGACCTTATATGAGAGAGGTTATGCCTTAACAACCCAGACCATTTGAAGGTTTGAAATTGGATTGAGACACCCTATCACGAGTACATGAGTTTATCACCACAAACACACCTCTATATTGTAACCCTCAAAGGGTTGGAGTTTTATCTAGATATTTTATGACCAAAACCCTAAGATAAATGAGACATGATCTTTAGAGTTTAAAATTTTAAAGAATGTATTTTTTTCTACCCCAAAACCCATTAATCTTCATTGTGGTCATAGTCATCATTCAATGGGAATTCATGTTTTTAATTTCTCAATGCCCCAATTATATAATATATTCCATAATGGACCTTGGCCTACTTAAATAAAGAGTTACTTATTTCAAAGGGGATATAGAGGATTTGAAAACATAAAAGAATAATGAGAGAGAGAGAGAGGCTAGGGATAAAGGGCTACTCATATTAAAATATTCCATTGGATGTTTGGAGCACCTACTATGAAGATATCAATGTGTTGATTCTTTCTTTATGGATTTAGACTTAATACTTTCATCATAGTGAAGTTTATATTTTACTTCATTTCTTGTTTTATTGTATCTTATTGTGAATATTAGTCTTCCATACCTTAAGACTACCACTTCACTAATGATAAATGAAAAAAATTATCTCAAGTGATTAGTCACATAGGGGATAGTAGATTAAGAGTAGGGGGAAAAATACCTTTTTAGGAATATTTTTTTGAATTTTGAATCCATTTTAGAGAACCAATATCACCCTATACTTATTTTTATCTTATCCTTTGTTCATCTAGAGAGTGTGATGGTGATTAGACGATGGAACCTAATGTGATAAAGGGATGTGTGGGAGAAAAATCTAAGATTAACTCCACCTTTCCCCCTAAATATTAAACTTTATCCACCTATAGGTAATTACATTACCTAGACTAATGAAATCCTACAAACATAGATAATTACAGTATCACTAACCAAGTGGAATAGTTATCCTAAGAAGTCTTTCAATTGGTCACCCTTGTATCATAGTGAGTTTGATTCATTCATAACCTTTAGGTATATGTCCTCTAAAACGAATACACTATCCCCATCCTATATCTAAAATTTATCAACCCAAATTAGAATTTATCCCTATGAATTTTCCCCATTCTTTATTTTAGATTTTGAGTGTTTTCTTCCTGTATTCATTCAACTACTTCACCAAAATAATAACTGATAATGGTTTTACAAGATAATATTACACCTTTTCCTAGTTGTTTTACCTCAAAAATCCAAATTCTTATACTACACTCTATAATGTTAGTGATTAGGGATCAGTATATTTAATTATAAAATCCAATTAATGCCTTTGAGAGTTAGTGAAGCATTAGATCTTGTTATTTCCCATTATCCACACCAGCACCAATGACAACCCAACATCAAAAAGTATACATGTATTTATCTTACACATGATCCAAATCTATAAAAATCCATTCATATATTGGTTCTAGTCATATGAACTTAAAATACATGAAACTTATGTCTTAGATATATGAATATAAACTGCACAAGATGAGTTTAATGTTTCATGACCTTAAATTGAATGATGTTGGGTCCTTACCACATTTACTTAAACAATTAGGTGCACATTCCATCCTATATGACCTTAAACTTCTTGTACAGGTTAATCATAGATGATCATAATCAATGAAAAACTTGAAATCATAAATTTTGAGTCCTTAAAAAGTTCTTTGTGTGGTTTGTTTACCTTACTCTATAATCATGGTATATTCGTACTACCAAAACTACATGTCTAGGTGTATCCATGGAGAATTAAAAATCCATTTAGATTTATCCTATTCTATCCAATATAATTCATTCTATTTAATGTCTGAGACACTACTAACTCAAAAACTAGAGTATAGATACTCCACTTAGAATCCTAATAATATTAAATGAATCCTCTTGGTCTCCCAATTCATTGAAATTAGTATTAGGGTTCTTTATGAATTTGAATGTACCCCTCTAGTAATTGACGGTGAACAACACAATTGCCTTTGAGTCACTATGTAACCCCTAGGGGATGTTTTCATCACATATGAAAGGCACCACTTAATCCCATGAATTATTACCTGATGGTGTGACATTGGTTTCACCTATTAGTAATGATCAACACATTACTACAAATCATCATTTCATTATCTTTAATTCAGACATTTAATGGCATGATTTTTTCATCCATTTCCCCATAATTAAACTGATTAGAAATATCTCTATTTTTATACTTTTATACATTAAAAATGTTCTTGAGGAATCTATGAGGTACATGATAAGAAAAAACACAACCCTTTGGTTATGAGATGTAAATCCTTGTACCTCATCCCATAAAAAACCTAGTCATATGAAATTCAACTAAATGAAATTTGGACTCATCATATGACATTAATTTCTTGAAATATAGCCTATCTTGCATGAATTTAAACTGTTCTAACTGTTATATCCCACAAAACCCTAAATGTTTTTGAAGGGTCAGTTCTATATGACCTAATTTAAAAAATATCCTTTCCCTATGTTAGAGCTTAATCTATATAGGTGATCTTTCTCTATCGATTAATTATTCAGTGGTTACGGATATACTTTCCCACCATAATGTCCCTATTCACCTAAAATATAACTGAAATTATTCCCTTATAATAACTAAAGGTTTATTAATTCACAATAACTCAAGATACATAGATATTCTTAGATCTCTTATAATACTCTCAGCCTTAACATGCATTTTCATACTTGGTTCTAATTTAGCGATGAGGCATTTCCCAATTCACATTGGAATATAATCTTTATGTCACCAGGGTACCCATACATTTAACCCCATTATCCTATAATTTATCTAGATCTATATATATATATATTATATATCCAAGAACTATTTATAGATTTATTCCCATGCCATAGGATATGTGATGAAACCCAAATCACTTATCTTAGGCTAAACTTCAAATTCAGTAGATGTCTAACCCCTGACTTTGTATGCTCTACTCATTCACGTAAACTATTTATATATCAAAATCTAAACTAGGATGAAATATATTTTATTAATAACTATCTATGGATTTATTCCTTTTATTTTAGGATATGTAGTGATTCCCATATTACTTATATTTGTCCTAACCAAAAATTCAAATGAATCCCCCACTCTATCTTATGTCCAATGTTTTCATTCATGTTAGTTTTCATCACCTTTCATGGAACTAATAGAAGATCACATCCCTTAAATATAAATAAAATATATATAAGGATCCCTCACATAAGTTTCTTTATATAAAATCATATTTAAATATTAAATTCCCCATATATTCAAGAGTTTCATCCTATAGTTTGGCCATAAAATTGATGTTGGGATTCCCTCCATGGGTACAACATTAAGATAAAACTATCTGATTTTATTCACATGATAGATCTTTGAAAAGGCCCTCATAGAAAGGAAATCAACATATGAACCTAAACTATATGAAACCGATTCCTTTTCACATGAATTTGAACTTCAAAATATATGGTTCACCCCAAATGACCTTAAAACTGCTTATAAGAGTCCATCTTATATGACCCAACTTCCTTATACGAGATATGGATACATGTATGGGTACCTGACATGTTTTTACTATCAATAATGTTATGATAATATAAAATGATCCAATAATAAGGTAACCTATATCTCTTATCTTTTATATAATCCATAAATATTCTTCTTGATTCAAACTAATACCATAATAAAAGATAACAATTCCTTTCATAAGTGCTAGAACTATGCCTGGACTACATTTCCAAAAACTATGTTGGGACTGATTCTTACTACCCAGGTATATATACTTATTCCTTGACCAATAATCCAAGTACCAACCAAAAATTTAAATATCATTCTTCATTATTTTAATTGTGACCTTAAACTATGTGTATTCCTTTCCAAGATGGTCTATAGTAGCAATGTAGTCTCTCATTCAAATTAGGTTTATCACACATTTTTTTATACATGAAAAATATAACTTTTTTCAAATAAGTGTGACCTTAGACCCCTTTAATATATGATAAAAATTTTATATCCTTAAATTCAAGTCCTTCATGTTCCAAAAGAAAATAATTTAAACTACAAGTTAAGAAAGGCAAACAACATTTTTCAGTGTAACACCCAGATATTTTAAAAGAGGAACATCATGTTTTGTAGAATTTGTGACATGAAACAAAAAGATTAGAAGAGGTTAGAACACCTAAAGAATTTATACTATATTTATTTTTAAATAAATTCAATCACTTCAATAGCATGAAATGAACACAACACCGGGTTTGAATAAAACAAGATACTCTATTGATATGTTATTATTTAAACATGACCATAACAACCAAACTATTAATATGGTGGGTATGAATAGTAATAAAAAAATATGAAATTTTTTTACTTTAAAAATGTATAAAAAAATTCAATGGTTATATATTTATTAGAAATAAAATAATAATGATTTTAATGTGAAAGAAATGTTTTTAAATGTTTTTATTTTTTCTCAAAGTTGAAGTAGTCATGCATTATGTAAATAATTTAAATTTAAATGTTACCACTACTAGATGATATTTTTTTAAAATTAAAATTAATTTTTTGAATCATCATATCACAATTATATTAGGGTTATTTTTTGGTATTTTTTTGAAAATGTTCTTTTTTTGATGAATAGTGAAAAATGTTGAATTTTAATTGAAAAAGTACCTTTTGTTTAAATTATTTATTAAGATAAATTATATTTTAAATTTATTATAAATTAAAATTAGTTGAATTATATATATATTAATCAATTTTTTGTCATTTTAATCATTTTCATATTGATTTTTGATATAAAACCGTTGCAAACTTTTGAACATTTTCTCTTTAAAAACATACTTTTTCATCATGTATGTGGGAATAATTTTAAATTAAATTTTGAGACATATAAAAATAGAATTTATAAAAATGGATTAAATATTTTTAATCATAATAAATAATATTATCTAATAATATCAACATAATTTTTGACAAAAATTAATTGTAAAAACAATAAAAAGTAATTATTATTGTTAAGGTAAAATTTTTTTTACAGGGGGTTAAAATAAACATATAAGTGTTAAAATGACCTAAAAATTTATATTAAATATATTTTATGGACATAGTTAGACATTATAATGTCTAAGTATCGATATTACTACATTTTGGACCCATTTTTCATGTGAAAACTTAGGTACACCTTTTTCTTTTAAAAACGTATATATGTGCTACTCAAGTCACTTATAAAAGGCTACATGCTATCCTCTCTTATTCACACCTTCATAACTTTTTTGTTCAGACAATAACTATACAAATTAATTTCCAACTTCCATACCATAATACTATATTATTTTTTTTGTTCAAAAATCCATTCTACGAATACTTTTGTTGTAATCCTAAAGAGGTTGTCCAAGAAGAGGTAAAATTTCCAACTATGTGTTTTTGTTTCATTTCTTCCTCCACATCCTTTAATTATTATTAAACCATTATGATATTATAACCTAAATATATTAAAAAAATGATATATTTTTATGTTAATGTAATTCCATTAAACTATTCCCACTTCCATTAAATGGGTTACAAAATCATCATTCAATTGTACGGTGGATACCACCTCACAAACCGATGTTATTCATTTTTTCATTACCACCTCCCATAGTTGGGTATGATGATGGATATAAAGTATATATATATGATATTTATAACATTATTATATATTTTTTTTCATTATATAATATATATATTTTTTTTATTTACTTTCCATTCTTTAGGGGATATGATAACGTCACTCATGTGTATCGCGGAGTACCGCCTCACGAAGCGATGCGATTCATTTTTCAGTAACACATTACTTGGATAACAATAAGGAAAATTTGAATTAATATATTTTATATAAATTAAATAATTATTATATTCATGAAATATTATTCATTCTGAAAATATAATATATCATTTTATTTCTTACACTAAAAAATGATAACATCGTTTTTGTTTGTGTGGACTACCGCTTTCATAAAGTGATGTGAATATATTTTCATAACCACACCACATGGATTATATATATAATTATATTTAACTAAATAATATTTTATATATTATATTAATATAATTATTTAAAGATAATAAATTAACTTCTGTCTTTCCATAATGGTCATTTAAAAATTGAAACGTTACTAATGCGCATGTACGCCTACCGTCTCCATGATTGTAACGTAGTTCATTTTTCACAACCTTATTTCATGAATGATTTTAAAAGTATAGTTAATATATAAATATTATAATTATTTCAATATTATAATTATGTATATTTTTAAATAATGAACTCATTAACCATAGTCAACCTACCAAAGTCAATTTTGACAAATAAGCCAATTATTATCGAAACATCCGATGTAAAATTAATTGATTAATTAATCATATATAACATGGTAATAAGTGAAATAAAAGGAATAATAAACTTTAAAAAGGTTATTAAGAAATTAAATAATTAACATAGGTTTATTATTTAGGAATATGAAGAATATACGTGACAAGTCAAACCCAAGGTAAAGGTTTCTTGTCTCACTTTTAATTTTTTTGATACATACACCATATTCAAAAAAAATTTATTCTTTGGGTTGTATGTACAGAATTGTTTTATATTATATCATGAATTAATTTATATTCATGGTATTAAATGTTTCACTTAATGTTATTTCTTTCATAGGTCTTATGAATCAAAAGTTACCAAAGTGGTAAAGGTTTATTTCACAATGTCATCATTTTTTGGGATATTTTAGTTTATGTTTCCCTTGGGGAAACTATTTAATACTTCTATCATAAACTCAATATATTTTATTCTCATATGGTTATCCAGAAACTCTTTGTTAATATATTAAAATTTTACCTATTTGGTAACTAAATTTATTAACACATTTTTTAATAAAATTTTACATTATTTATCTTTTCACTCAGAAGTCATTTTTAATTAAAACCCATGTTTTTTAAAAATAATTTAATTTAATTTATAATTTTCCAAATGATTTATTAAATAATTATTGACCCATTTTTAATTTTTTTGGAAATGGATCTCCACGTTGTTCTCAAAATAATGTCAATTTTTCTTTTATAAGAAAAAGTGAAAGGAATATTTATTTTAGCATACATGGAATATAAGGAATTTTCAACTATCATGACCGATCCATGTTTGAAAAAGTTCCTTATAAGTTTCAAATGTTATTTTAAAATAAAAGTGTTTTAATTTTTTTTAACTTTTAATTTTAAATGGTTATTTTCAGAATTAAATGGATATTTTCTTCATTTTTTTTAAATATATTTTTATGGTATTTCTATTCATAAATGAAAACACCCCTTTATTTTATATATTATCCTCTAGGGATATGTTATATCAATACCATTCAATTTACTTTGGATGGTTTATGATTATGATAATTGATTGGGGAAAGTATTTACATTTCATGTTCTATTTTAAATGTGAATGTTTTTGTGCATTATGTTTCACCCCTTTTATATGAAGAATTCCTTGGACTTAGTAGGTGATATACATGCTACACTATGTTCCCTATATGCATTAGTAGGTATTATGGTACAAACTATATTCTATTTTTTCAAATGATTTACCAATTTATATAGATGTCTTGGAACAAAGCCTCAACGGTTTTAGATGTTTTGGCACAAGGCCTTGAAAGTTTGTTTTAGATGTCCAAAATTATGCATTTCATTATTAGGAATTTAGTTATTGATATTCGTTGTGATTACTAAATTAGTTAAAATATACATAGTTAAGTTTTCAATATTAAGTGATTATTTATATAAAATTATCTTATCATCATTTATTCCCACCATATTACTCTTAAGTTATTGATTAAATAAACATGTTTTAGTTATTTACCGTTCCACATTTATTAGGACTTATTTATTCATAGCTTATATTGAACACTCACCCTTACTGATTATCTACGATCACCCCTTTATTATGTTTTATTTTCCCCACAACACTAGTAATTGTTTTTTGATTTACATACAGGGATACACATAGGGTAATAATGAAATTATCAAAGAAAATAATTTGTGAATTTTAGGTTTTCAATTATAATATGAATTTCAAGCATGTATCTAGTTTAAAAAGACAACTAAATTATATGGTCCTTCAGGTTGAGATTCATATTATCTTATGAAAATGTAACAATGTAGACACTGGCTCTAGGATACTGGGGTCGAGGAGAAATAGTTCGTATCTTAAGAAGTTTAGTAAAAACTTTGGGAACTAGATTTAGAAAAAAATTGTTTAATGAATATAAGCCTATGGTAGAATTTCAATATAAGTATAGATAAACATCCTAATTTTTTTTGATAAAGATATTATGTGGGTCTCCCAATCAATAGATCCATCTCAATATTCTATAAGTAGATGTTGTTTTGAAACATATTTACCAAGGGGCATTTCTTCGAAAATGGCGTATTGGGCTTGAGCCAATCATCACCTGGTGTATGAAAATGGGCCTTACTATACACCTAGTTTGATACTCCTAGGGGTGATTCTTAGGATAATTCAAATTTTTTTACAAAACACTATGACTGATTTTAAAATAATGATATCCCCAAAGAAACAATGTTAATGATCATGAGATTATCTATGCATAAAAATTTCAATTTATGTTAAGTATTTCACTAGTTTTGGGATTATACATTATGTTTCATAATGATATGATCTAATATAGTGTATTATATCATTTATAAATGGACTTAGTAGAAGGAATAAGAACCAAATCAATGCATATAATACAAAGAGTAAAAATGAGTGTTTATTTGAGGGGATTAAGCGAATCATTCAAAGGAAACTAATCTTCCAAACATTCTCATCATATGAGTACATAATATCATGTGCAAACAAGACATGGAATGAATTATCTACATATTAAGGATTCAATGGGAATCATGTGAATAATAGGATGATAGAGAAAAATATGGATAAATGGAATAAGGGAAAGAAGGATTTTCCAACACATGATAAATTTGGAAAGAAACACCCTGGTACTTTCACTAACAGAATTAAATTTTTATATAAGTATGGAGATAAAGTCTACAATGATCATGATTTATAGGGAAAGAAAAATGTTTATAATGTTCATTTCATAATCAAACCTCCCAAGCATAAAATAACCTACCATGTGTAAAAGGAATATATCTCAAAAGTAGACAATGGATCATGGTCAAGATTATGTTATATCCAAAGATGAATTGGAATGATTAATATTATTATTTTTGATTTCAAGAATTATTTCATTTGAGTATTTATCAATAATATATTTTTTATAATAATTATGAAATGTATAAGGATTATATTTCATTATCTTTTTATTTAAGGATTTTAAAGTGTGCATTGAATGGCATTGATGACTGTAAGTGACTATTCATGATAATTGTATCAATACAAGGGGGAGGGGGTGAATCAGTGATATATTTTATTTTATATTTCCTTAGAAAATGAAACAACCTTTTCCTCCTACTAAATATCAATTTTCATACTAATAAAAAATAAAAACACACATCCACATGAACACAAGAATTTACAAGGCTCACTATTCAATAAGAATAGAAACATAAATGGTATGGATTGAAAAATGATCCAATAAAACACAATCCACTAAAAACAATCCTTTTTTTATAGAATACAATAATAAGGATATTCCATTTCACTCATGTAGAACTATATAAAAAATCCAATAGTGTGTGTGCTCTTTCATGCACTGTAAGGAGATGGGGAACTATAAAAAATGACCTCCCAATCATTAAAGGAATATATCTAAAAATTAGATAATGGATCACAGTTTAGCTTATGTAATTTCCAAAGATGAAGTGTAATGATTAATATTCTTATGTTAGGATTCAAGAATTATGTCATTTGAGTATTTTATCAATCATATATTTGTTATAATAATTATGAAATTTTTCAGGATTATACTGCAATACTTTTTAATTAAGGATTTTAAAGTTTATGTTGAATGGTACTGATGACTGTAAGTGACCATTCAAGATAATTGTATCTCTAGGAGGGGAGGGAATAATCAGTGATATATTTTATTTTATGTTTCCTTATAAAATGAAACAACCTTCACCTCCTATTAAATATTACTTTCCCGATTGAAAAAAATTCATACACACTTCTACAGGAAGACAATAATTTAAAAGGTTCAATATTAAATAGGAATATAAACATACTTGGTATGGTTTTGAAATGATCCAATACAACACAATATAATAGAAAACAATCCTTTTGTGTGGAATACAATGACAAGGATAATCCATTTCACTCGTGTAGAACTATGTAAATAATCCAATAGTGTGTGTTCTCTTTATAGAATAATTGATGTAATAAAATGTTTTTATAACACAACATGTTGTGATGCATCTTGAAAAAATTTCACAGATATGATATTCTTAAAAAAGTATTCACTCTCTTACACATAATGTGGTAAGAAATTCCAAGAATTTTTAATAAAAGTTAGTTCTAATTCCTAGTATGATTTTCCTAGTCCGATTGATCAATATAGGAAAATTGTTATATAGAATACAATTGAGACATTTCCTAACACTTTCTACTTCAGTTTGAAAATATAAATATGATAATCCTTCCCAATAAGGTAACTAGATAAATATGATAATCATATAAATAAAATAATTAGTTGAATATATTGAAATATTATCTCTTCTTCTTTATCTTATGTCTGGCATGACTTCTTAAGGAATTTTTTTCTTTCAAAAACCACTTCTTCTCTATAGAATTTCTTCAGTGATCCTTCTTCTTTCTACCTATCATGAAAAATAATCTCATCAAAAAATCACAATGTACTTTTCCACCTTTATACTCTCCCCAAATTTGGTTTGGATGGGATTCTTGAAATCTTTTCCACTCAAAAAAATTACCCAAAGTTTTATGTTTCATTGAATTTTTTGTGCATCTTGACTTCAACAATGCTTATCATATCTTCTCATATATTCTCGACCCTTGTTAGATCTTCTAAACACTTCTAATTGATTCTGAATTTCTTTATAAATAGCAGTCCTATTCCAATTTCTCATTCCGATTCTCTTAATAAAATTTCTTCATTATGATGCTCTGTATCAACTACATGTATGAAGAAATAGACACTATTCTGATTTCTAATATTATTTCTTCATTATAATTCTCTATAACAACTGATGAAAACAATCATCTTATTCTAACTTCAAGCTCACCCTTTGAAAACACATCCAACATTCTATAAGTAATATTGTTCTTCTTCATTGTATTCATAAGCCCCAAAAAATCATCCTATGATGATTTCAATGTCAAATCGAATCTAATGGTCCAATATCAGCAGTGTTAGTAACTTATTTCTCTTCCAAATATGATACCAATGACTTTTAATATAATTTTTTTTAATTTTATGAATATGATAGAATACTGAATATGATAGTCTAGTGACATCAGCTTCAACTTTAAAAACTTCTATATTTCAAAAACGTCAGCTAGTATCATGAATTACTTTATGAATTTGAATATGTTGAAGAAGAGTTTTAGAATCATATGACTTTCCATGGAAATTATTGTAACATCCCATCATTTTTAGCATATTATTACTTTTATTAGGAATTATTATAAGATCATACTCTTCCAACACTATCTTTCTTTCCTACTCAGCATGAATACGATTTTCCCGAATACAATAAGACAAGATACAATTGGTCATAATGATTCCCCCTTTATTTTATCACTCTTGAATCATATGTTTTGAAACATAATTATGATTTATAATAACTACAAGATCAAAAAACCATCATCACATTTATATCATACTCATGTAAGCTCCGATTCTTTTCTATTAGGATCTTTTCTTCTAGTTTGGACCTAAGGTGAGTACAGTTGTCCTTCTGATCCAAGAAAAACGTTTAAATATGATGGAATTACACAACCATTGTGAGTATTATTTTCTTGAATATGATGATCAGTACTATTTTTACCAAAATAAGTGATTTGATTTATTTTCTTCTTAAATGTCAATGACAACAATTGAAAACTCCTAAATACAATTGTCATACTTATCATCTTTGTCCTAATGATCCCCCATTTGGATTTTATTATCAACTAAGGTTCATAAATAATTGAACATTGTTTCCTAAATCTATGAATTACTTACCAAAATTTTTAATCCTATGTGAGCTAGTTCATTATAGGAAACAAGAATTACTGTCAACAAAACCATACTATCTAAAAGAAGTCATCATGAAACCTCTTCAACTTTTCTTAAAATCATTCTTAATAATATTTATTCACTTATTCAACTTCCCTTTCATAAAAAAATTTTGTTTCCTACAACCAATCCAATAAAAAGTTATAATATTTCACACACATACAATGATAGATTCATAGCATACCCATAACTCCCCCTATTTACATGCTTCTATAAGGAAGGATTTATGAAACAATTATCACCCATGAAAACACTATAAAAAGTAAGATAAGAGAGGGGAGAAAAACACATACCTAAAACTTTATGATAAATAGGTTGGACACCTATTCTCAACATCAATTTAGAAAAAGGTTTCTATGGTAAAGGTTTTGTGAAAATTTGATCAACTTGTTCTAATGTTGGAATATATTCCATCTTTAATTCATTATTCTACACATAATATTTGATGAAATTATATTTAATATCAATATTTTTTGAATGATAATGTTTTACCATATTCCTGGTGAGATTGATTTGACTTTGATTATCACACCCCAATATAAAGGGTAACTTCGCTTCAACACGTAAATATTCTAACTGAGTCTTCACACACATAATTTGGATAACAATTTGAGTAATAGAAAAATACCCAACTTCATCCATTCTAAGAGTTATTGAGTACTGTTTCTTTGTATGTCAACTTGAATATTTTCACCTAGAAAAAAGAATCCAACAGATGTTGATCCCTTATCATCAATATTTCCTACCCAATCAGCATTTGAATACCTAATCAAAACAATACTTTTTGAAATAGTATACCCAATTCTGAAATTTTTTGTGCCCTTTATGTATATGAAAATTCTTTTTCCAATAAGTAA
The DNA here is from genome assembly GCA_963277665.1 of Viscum album. Classification (NCBI taxonomy): domain Eukaryota; kingdom Viridiplantae; phylum Streptophyta; class Magnoliopsida; order Santalales; family Viscaceae; genus Viscum; species Viscum album. The sequence continues at coordinate 373,004,793 of OY728146.1, forward strand.
ATGTGATTATTTAGGAGAACTAAAAAATATTTCACATAAGGTAATATCATAGACCATGCCACATCTTGAGGTAGTCAAATACAACAAACTTCCAATGAACTATTGAAATTCATTCTAATCAACTTTCTTACCTTTTTTATATTTAGAAAACTTTGTTCCCATTAAAATCAGTATGGAAAAAGGTTTTCAGTTTTCTATGTTGAAATTATTAAGAAGTTCTTTATCATAATTTTCTTGTGAGTGTTGTACACATTTCTTCTGTTGTAAAATTTTTATCCCAATAATTGTTTTCATTTCTCCCAAATAGACATCTCAAAGAAAAAAATTCACTTATTTATCAAATTATTCATAATATATTTCATCATTCTCAGCAAATATAATGTTATAAAGATAAACAATTACAATGAAAGAATACTAAGGACTTTCATTGATGTAATGGTTTCTATCAACTCTTCATTTCATAAAACCCATCTTCTTTAAGAAAGTATCCAATTTGTAATTCCATGACCTTAGAGCTTGTTTCAGTCCATATTAGAATTTCTTAAATCTGGATACATAACATTCATCTTTCCCAAAAAAAGGCCACAAATTCATTCAATGTAAACTTTCTCATAAAGATCCACATTTAGAAATTTGGACTTTACATCTTTTAAAATGATTTTTAACATCATTTTTCATAAATAGAAAGAAAAATTATGATTGATTATTTCCTTTTTATGTATGGTATGTGTCCTCTCGGTCTGTTACTTTATTGGATTTTGGTTTTGTAGGCGTTAAAAGAAAGTTTCAAGAGTTTTCATAGGATCTATGGGTACAACTAAGTTTCTCTAGGAGTTACATGTCGTGTAACTATATTACATGATGTAAAAGTGAGTTTCATGACTTCTCCAGGGCTGGTACACGATGTAGATATTTTTTGGGTCTAAAAAATAAAATAAATCTAAAGGAAACAATTTTTAGAGGAAGTCAACCATAGGGAATTACACAACATGAAAGGGTATTAAAAATTGTGTAATACCCTACTACTATAACTTTTATGTGTTTATATAGACGCTTAGGGTGTCAAACGCTATGGATGCCCCAACCCTTCCTCAACCCAAGGAGACCTAATGAACCTATTTAGTGTTTTGGGGATTTCTACACCAAGGATTGATTCCTAGCTTCCCTCCTTCAATATGTGGCCATCCATATTTGATGTAAGGTGAGTTATTCCTCTATTTTTATAGTTTATTTTAGTTTCCTCTCATTTCCCTTATGTTTCTTCTTTTCATGTGATGGAAAATGTTCTCCTTCGGTTCTAATGGGGTTATATTTGGTTGTTTTTGATGTGGTGGTGGCACTGAATCCTCAAGTGGATGCAGATCTTATGGGAGATGTAATCAAAGTTCTGTTACATGATCCATTCTTATTTGAGGACCATTGAAACCCTTTCTAGGTAGGTTTTCCTTTGTTTCTCTTTATTGGTGAATTATGTGGTTGGGATATACTTTTTTTTCACCAGTAGGTAATTACTATTCCAAGATAATTAAAGATAAAGAATTAGTTAATTGAATTTAAGGGGTAGATGGATTCATTTTTTCATACTTTTATAGCAAGATTCTGATTATGATATTGTGATTATACAGGCTAAACACCCCACTTAAAATTGTGGTCATTGGTGGATTTTCATACATTTGGTATGTGTGTTGTGGTTGTTTCTTGATTTAGATTGTCGGTATCACATAAAAATATAAATTTGTTAATCATGTATATCTAGATAATGAATGGATTCCCCATGATCATATAGTTCCGTGATAACCTCAGAATTAAACAAGGGAAATTAAATAAGGGATGCCTTGTTAAATCTGAAATTGTGTTTTTCCTTGTTACATAGGGTGATGTGATGTGTGGGTTTGCTTTGGTTTGTGTTGTAGTATGGTTGTGATCCCAGTTTTGTGTTATGGGGGGACTTAGGTGGTGTAATGTAGTGTCAGTTTGAGAGATTGATTGATTGTGTAATGGGTGATATGTTTTGTTCAGTGGGGCTGTGAAACTGGTTATAGAGTAATGTGTTTCTCGTTAGGGTTATAAGTTGGGGGTTGGTTCTATTGGTAGGTGACCTGAACCAGAGAGTTTGAAGGAGGATAATAGTGTTCGGTATGAGTGACTCTACCTTGAAAACATGTAGAAATCCTCACCCCGTATCTAGAGATCAATATATGTTATATCATGAATGGGTTCTAAACCTAGAGGACGTGGAATGATGTGTCTCTAATGTGAATTCACCTTATTTTATCAGGGCTCTTCACCTTATGAAAACTATGTGGATTTTTTTATGATTTTCTTATTGTGTGCTGTTCTGGGTAGTTTTCTAGGCAGTGATAGAATAAATAAATAACTGATTAATGAAGACTTGAAAAGATTGGGTTTGTTTGGATAATAGGATAAAATTTTTTAATTACCTTTGGATGGGAATATTAAATGGTTTTTGTAGATTAATGTGTGGTGTTGTTCATTTAGAGGTAGCAGTAGAGTTGGTAGTGTTATGAGATGATGGATCACATGAGAATCTATAGGTTGGGATTGAGTGTTTGGTATCATATATAAATATATATACTTTCATTTCCTTCTGATTTCTATAATCAGCCCACCTTAGTTGAAAACTATGTGCCAAACACCTCCATAATCATGGGGGAGGGTGTGTTTCCAAAACAACCCAGTGGGAGGATGGATGGCTAGCCACCCACTCTTCCCTGCTCCCTCTACTAGATGATGATATCCCAAAATTCTTTTTTCAAGTTGTGGTTTGTGAGGCCCAAGTGTTTTCGGTCAAGTTTTTCTTTCCCATGATTATATGTAATGAGATGTGTTGTGATTTTCAAAGGGTCTTTAGGATTAGGTGTGACTGGTGGACCAGGTGTCCACGAGGTAGGATGTGATGTGGCTAGTGTCCAAGGTGTTTGTGGGTGAGATGTGATGTGGCTCATGGACCAGGTTTCTAAGGGAAAGATGTGATGTGGTTCGTGGCCAAGGTGTCTACGGGCAAGAAGTGATGTAGTTTGTGGCCTAGGTTTCTAGAGGTAGAATGTGATGTATTTTGTGACCCTTTTATCTTTGGGTGGGATGTGGTGTGGTATGTGAGTCCTAGGTGTGCGTGATCAGGTTGTGAAGTGGTAATTTCAGAAGAGGTGGGAGTATGAGGATGTTTTCTATTAGGCAATATCAACTAATCAATGGGAAAGTGGTGTGAGTTATCCTATCATCGATGTTTATTAAATTACATTACATTACTTCTGTTATTTGGTGAGCGTGCCTTGGTGAGGCTGGGATGGTTAGTATACCTCTTAGGTTCTATTTTGTTTTGTTTTTTTCTCACAGGCACATTAGTATTCTTCCTTCACATATGCATGTGAGACTTTAGTTTTCCTATTAAGTATACTTATATACACCCCCTACATATATAAAATTGTTTTCAGGTTTTCATGAGGATTTTGTGGACCGTGTTGGACCTTACTAGCTTGGGATTGGGACAGTTGTTGAGTTGCAAGTTTATCATGATTTTGGGTACTCCACTTTGGATAATTTATTGTATGATTTAGTTTTAATTTAAAACATGCAAGTGGGATGGTTTTAGGCTTTATTTAATATATTTCTTGGAGTTGTTTTGTGGATGATCCATTGTATCTCCCAATATTGTTTCAGAAATGGGTAATGCATCCCATATTGAGATATCTATGTACCCTTGGTTTTAGTCGCCAATTCGAGACCTAGTGGAGGTGTGAATCAATGGCCATTATCTACCTTTCTCCCATACCATCCTGGAAGGGGCATCTTTGGAGGGAGGGGGTTGTAACAAAATGGTAATAGTGGTGATTGTTGAGCGATAAGATGGTGTTTCGGTTAGGCATAGTGTGAACTATGCAGGTTAGTAGGGAAACCATGTTAGGTGATCTTACTATGTGACATTGGATAGGGAATACTAGCTAGATAATAGGATTTTTGTGCCCCTTGTGATCCAATGCAAGAGCTCTGAGCTTACCAAATAAACAAGTGAGGTAACACCGTTTGTTGGGTATAAACCTTATGAAAGGTCCATGCATCGTAATGACTTGTGTTCTTGTTTGAATTGGGTTCTTTTAGTAATGTTAAAATGGATAAAAATGAGTAAAACGAATTAAATTTTTTTTTAATAAAATTTCATACTACTCAAGCTTAAGAAATTTTTGTTTGTCATTAATCTATGGCTCCTGATCATCATTTGTGTGTGGATTCAGAAGTTGAGGCTCAATGGGATGATCTAGTTGATTGATGGAGGGTTAATTTAGTTGAAGAGGATGACTAGTGGTAGAGGAATTTTTGCCCTTTCCAGTTGTAGGATTTTGGAAATTAATGATGGAAATTTTTCAAACATGGAGACAGAAAGCTAGCTCACGGAACTTGTGATAACCTTCAGTTTGATACATGAACCAACAAAGTACTAAGTTACTTTGGCAGTCGGTTAAATGTGAGGAGCTATGTGTTAGTGGTGGAATATTTATCTGGAAGAGAGGAAAGAAGCATACACTGTGTGGGCAGAATTTGATAAGGAATTATGAGCAGAGTTCCCTTCATTGACCATGAAATCTAAGAAGAGTCAGAAGAAACTTTCCCTTCAAGAGGGGAGTATGTCAATGTGGGATATTCGGATCAAGTTCAAATAACCTCATCCATTTTTCCCTATATCTATTTCTAGAAGAGGAGTCTCATGAAAGATGCGTTGAGGGGGCGCTTCGTCCTTTGATCCAATATGCAGTTACTTATTTTAAAATACTGATGAACTTGATGGTTTGAAAGAAGTCGGATGGTAGTATGAAGCTCTGTATATACTATTGGAGGTTTAATCAATTAATGGTAAAGAACAATTACCCTCTTCCAAGTATGAACAATATTTTTAACCAAATGAGAGGGTGGGTTTCTTTTCTAAGATCGATATGTGGTCTAGATATCACTAGTTGAGGGTGAAGGAGGGTGATATCCCGAAGGCTACCTTCAAGTGCAGGTATGGGAACTTATAGTTTGTACTCATGCCATTAGGTGTCATGAAAAAACTAGATGTGTTTATGGGGATTATGAAATCTGTGTTCTTTGAGTTCCCAAATTGGTTCATCATCATGTTCATAGATGACATGTTCATCTACTTGAAGTCAGAGGAAGAGCATGTTGAGAATATTATAACTATCTTGAAGGTTCTTCAACACCACCATATCTATTTAATGTTATCCAAGTGTAAGTTCTGGACATGATAGGTTCATTTCCTCAGGCATGTGGTGTATCAGTAGGGTGTTTTGGTAGACCCATCGAAGGTTGAAGCAGTTGTTTCTTGGGAAGCATCCAAGGACATGGTAGAGGTTTTTAGTTTCCTTGCTCTCACAGGCTATTATCAGAGTTTTGTACTCAATTTATCTCCATATTCATCCCCATTGATGAATTTGACCCTGAAGGACCAAGATTATGTGTAGAGTGAGCATTTTCTAGCCGTGTTCTTCTAATTGATGGGGAAGTTGGTCAGTGCTCCAGTGCTCCAATTTCCTATGGAAGGGGTAATGATTTAGGTGTTCTATAATGATTCCAATTTTTTCATGGCATGCGTCTTGATGCAGTAGTGAGTAACGATCTATTAATGGTCTAGGAATTTATGTCCCCGTGAGTGTAGCTATTCCACCCATGATCTATAGTAATCAACTGTCATGTTTTCACTAAAGTTGTGGCATAACTACCTTATTGGGAAGCGATTTTTGGTCCTCAAAGATCACAAGAGTATGAGGTATATATTTTCCCAGTGATATGTAAACTTGTGATAACAATGGTGGATGAAGTTTCTTCAAGACTATGATTTTGAGACCTCCAAACCTTTAGAAAAGGGGAATTTTTTGGTGGATTATTTAACCATGAATTCATATAAGGAGGTTTTTTGGGAATCTAAGGATTCTTGGAGAGTGATGGAGGTCTTGGAAGCCTTACACATGAATATAGGAGTGGAAGAAGGTTGGGGATGTTTATATTATATGACAATGTAATATTCTCTGATGCACTAGGTGGAATAACCATTGTGGGGAGACTCACAGGAAGATGTGTTGTGAGACTGTGTTGTCCATGGTGATACTCTGGAGGGATTGTCATAGGATGTTCAGAATCAGATATTGTTTCATTGGAAGTTGTTTGTTACAATCTATATGGTAAATGGAGTCCTTAATGAGTTTCATAGATCAAATTTAGTGGTACAATCAAGAGTTTCTAAGATGTACTGTGGTTTGAGGATGCAGTTTTGGTGGTTTGGGATGAAGCAGGAAGTGGCGGAGTTTGCGGCGAAGTGATCGGTCTTCTAGCAGGTAAAACCCAAGAACCATGTTTTGGGTGGTTTGTTGTATCCATTATATATTCTTGAGTGGAAGTGGGATGAAATATCAATGGATTTATTCATAAGGTTACTTATTGCTCAGGGAGGATATGATGCTATCTGGGTAGTAGTGGACCGACTGATGAAATCAAATCACTTATTGCGATCAAGGAGTCGGGCACAATAGTTTCCTTGGAAAGAAGGTATGTGGATGAAGTGGTGCATATACATGGATTTCTGAGATAAATTTTATTAGATTAGGACACACGTTTTACCTCATGAGTCTGGAGGGAATTATAACATGATTTTTGGAACCTAGTTATGCCTCAAAAGTACTTTCCACCCCCATAAAGACGGGAAGATAGAGCAGAATTTCTAGACATTGGAGGATATATTGCGATCATGCATCTTGAAATTTGGATGATCTTAGGTATGATAATTTACCTCAGTAGAGTTTTATTATAATAATAGATATCACTATTCCATTGGCATTGATTCATTTTAATCTTTGAATGGAAGACCATGTCGTTCTCCATTGTGATGGATAGAGGTTAGGGAGACAGCTGTTCTCTTTCCCAGGTTGTATAGAGAACGACAGAGAAGGTTCAACTTGTTCGTGAGAATGTGAAAGAAGAGAAAGACCGACATAAGTATTATGCCAATCATAGTAGGAGGCCATTGGAGTTCTGGGATGGAGACCATGTGTTCTTGATGTTATACCCTCAACATGGGAAACAGAGGTTTGGAAGGGAAAGTAATAATTCTCCAATGTTTGTTGGACCCTTTGAGGTGGTGGTACAAGTTGGCAAGGTGGATTACCAGTTGTCATTTCCACCATGGTTAGAGAGAATCCATGATGTCTTCCACGTACATCATATTCATCGGTATCTTCACAATAAAACCCATATTCTTGAATGGGGAGATATGGATATCAAGGACGACGTGACATTTGTGGAGTGGCTAGTGGAAATCTAGGATCATCAAGAGAAGGCGCTACATGGGCAGACCATTCCCTTGGTTTGTGTGTTGTAGAGTAATGGTGGTTATGAGGAGAACTTGGGAGAGAGAAATTATGATGCATACCCAGTACCCAAAATTGTATTGAGTTTTTCCTTGCTCTATTTTTTTAAAATGTAATTTGTGAACCACATTTTATTAGATAAGACATTTTCTTAGGGTTTGATATGTTTGTGGTGTGGTATGTGATTAATTACTAACATAAAATGAATGTAGGACCAAATTTATAATCAATATGGATTAAATATGATGTGATTAAACCTGTGAAGGTGAGTCATTTCCTCCTAGAGTAGAAAGTATTTGGACATTGAGGACAGAATTCCCTAATTCGTGTGTTCAAGATAGTTTCATTCATTGACTATAGCGGTTATTGATTTGGGCTATGTAGAGGGTGAGAAGCCTGCACGGTGGTTATGTGCAGTGTGTTTGTGGTCATTTTAGTTGATGTGTTTGGCTGGTGGTAGTGATTAAGGAGTGGAAAGACTCTTGAGAGGCATATCATGGGGTGGTTGTTTAGACCCCCTTTTCATTCCGGGTTTGGTTTTGGATTCTTGAGGAAGAGAATCATTTGAGAGGTATCTAATGTAACAACATGTATCTTCTTGCTCCATTACTTTTTTTATTTTTGGGTGTTGAAGGTCTTCAAAGGAGGTTCCAGGCGTTTTCGTAGGTGTTGTGGCTGCAACAAAGCTACTATAGGAGTTACATGTCATGTAACTTTGTTACAATACATGGAAGTCAGTTTCACGACTTCTACAAGGCTAGTTCACAACATGAAATGTTTCAGGTTTTGAAAAATAAAATTAATCAAATGTGGATGGGTTTTTGGGAAGAAGTCAACCATTGGGAATTAGACGACATGAAAGGGTATTACACATTATGTAATACTCCACTGCTGTAACATTAATGTGTTTTTATAGCCACTCGGTTGGTCAAACCCTATGGCTACAACAACCCTTACTCAAGACTAGGTGACCTGGTGACCCATTTTTAGCATTCTGAGGATTCATACACCATGGATTGATTCCTATCTTCCCTCCTTTGATCCATAGCATTCCATATTTGATATATGGTGCATTATTACTCCGTTCTTGTGGTTTCTTATGCGTTGGTATCCATCCACTCTCATTTCTTCATTCTGTTTGACAAAGAATGTTATCCTATGAATCTAATGGAATTCACTATGGTTTTTGTCAATACGGGGGTTCCACGACATCTTTGGGTGGATGAAGATCTTGCAGGAGAGGTAATCGAAGGTCTATTACATGATCTGTTCATGTGAGAGGATCATTGAAACCCTTTTGAGGTAGGATTTCCTTTGTTTCCCTTCATTTTTTCATCATGTGGGAGAGATTTACTTTTTTTCACCTATGGGTAATGATTATTCCAGGCTAATTGAAGAAAAATAATCGGTTAATTGAAATTTAGGGGTAGAGGGATTCTTTTTCCCATGCTTTTATATCTGAATTTTGATTGTGATATTGTGATTATACGACCTAAACTCCCCATTGCAAATTGTGTCCATTGGTGGATTTACATTCATTGGGTACATGTGTTTTGGTTATTACTTGATAAATACTGTTGGTATCACCTAAAAATAAATATTGGTTATTCATATATATTGGTATAATGAATGGATTCCCTAGGATGATACAGTTCTGTGATAATCTTGGAATTAAACAAGTAGAATTAAATAAGGGATGCCTTGTTAAATTTGGAATTGTGTTTTTACTTGGTATGTTGGGTGATGTGATGTGTGGGTTTTCTCTAGATCGTGATGTAGTATAGTAGTGACCCAATTTGTGTGTTGTGGGATGTCTTGGGTAGTGTAATGGAATCTCTGGTTGAGAGATTGATTGATAATGGAATGGATGAGATGTGTTGTGCAGCAGGGCTTTAAAACAGGTTTTGTGGTCATGTGTTTTTGGTTGGGGTTGTGAGTTAGAGGTTGGTTCTACTGGTAAGTGATCTGAGTGGGATGATTTTGAATGAGGAAAATAGTGTTTGGTATGAGTGATTCACCCTTCAAAACATGTAGTGGATGATCCATCATATCTTCAGATCTTATTTCACAAAAATTTAAATTCATACTATATTGAGTGATATGTATACCCTTGGTGCTAGTCGCTATCCCGGGGCCTACAAGAGGTGGGACTCAGGGGTCATTATCACCCTTTCTCCATTGCCATCCCAGGAGGGTATTCTTTAGAAGGAGTATGTCATGACATTCTACTAGAGAAAATTTTTCATCAAAATCAACACAGTCAATTTGTGAGTAAACATTGCATACTAGTCTTTCCTTATTTCTTATTACTTCACCTTCTTCATTAATCTTGTTTCAGAAAACCCACTTTGTACCAATATCATTTTTATCTAGGTTAGGTAAAATTCCCCTTGTATCATTATTTTCTATTTGATCTATCTCTTCATTCATGGACTGAACCCATTATAGATGCTCAAAATATACTTTCACATCATTCATCTCAACTTTTTAATACAAGGAAGTATGTGTAATATCATTTTTTATTCTTCTTGTTTGAAACTTTTGATATTGGTCACCAATAATATTATGAAAATCCACCTATTTCCTCAGCTTAGGATGATATTTGAATAGTCTTCCTCATCACTAGAAATAGATGAGTCTGATTATTCTTCTTCTTGAGTATGATTACAATTTTCTATATCCTTATCAGTATTGTTAATAAAACTTTTCTTATCATGCTCAACTTCCTTATCTACATGTGTCTATTATCTTTCTCAGAATTTTCAATAACTTTCACATCAAAAAAATAAAAAATTATTCTTATTTAATTATTTAAACATCTATATTATATTCCTTATAGAGCATAGCCAAGAAAATTTACATCTACACCTTTTCTCAAACTTTCCCATGTTTCCACCATTCTTCTTTATAATACACGGAATCTCAAAAACAATTAAGTATTTAAAACATGGAGTTTTTCAAAAAAAAAACAATTTGTGTGGAGTCATATATTTACCTTTTCTATAGAAAAATATGTTTTTAATATATACAGTAGTGCTCATGGATTTCCATTAATAGTAATGATAAAGACCATGTTCAAGTAACATAGTTCTCCCTGTTTCCACCAAACTTATATTCTTTCTTTAAGCAACCACATTTTATTGATTAGTGTATGGGGAACTATAATCATGTAAAATTATACGATTCTCAAGATAACATTAAAATTATATATTCTTATACTCACCACCGTTATCACTTCTCAACTTCTTCACTGAATACTCAAAATCTATCTTAGCTTTCCTCTTGAATCTTTTCAACATTTTTAGAGAATCTAATTTATGTTTTATATAAATAACAAAAGTAATGTGAGTAAAATCATCAATAAAATTTCTGAAATTCTTATCTACATTTTTTCATTATTTTCTCATTATTCTAAAGATATTTTAAGGAATAATTTCTAGGTATCTTTTTGAAAAAATGTCAACTTTTTTATGAAAATAATTTGTAATCTTTCCTTTATAAAAAATAGTGAAACACCAATCTATTTTTCTAGGAAAATCAAGAATGTCTCGGACACTATATTGCTTTGAAAAAATTCTAATTTTTATTTGACACATGTGTTCAATCATTTTATGCCACAATTTATTTTCATCTACCATACTCAAGTAACAATATTTTTGTATTTCATTGAAATGAAACAAGTTTCATTTTGTACATTGGACTCTTGTAATATCTTCTAATATTACTCACTTTTAAAAAAACCCAACTTTCCTAAAGATAACTTTGTTACCCTCATCACAATGTTATGCAACACTTAGTAGGATGTGTTTCATCCCATAAACATATAAATCGTTGTTGTATTTTATCATTTTCCCCCAATAATTGTTGAACCAACACATTTTATTCTCAATGATTCATCATTTCTAGATGTCACTGTTACTTATTTGAAGTCTCTCAAATTCTTAAAAAACCCGAAGTATCCTTTCATATAAGAAGGAAAAACACTATAAAGAATTCAAGGTCGTTCTCCTTATAATGATTTTAGAGTGGTTTCTACCATAAGAGCCTTTTCTTCATCCTTTTCTTTCCTCACTTCCAGATTCTGATAATTGTTAAGAAACTTTTGTTGTGTTGGGAACAAAAAAACATACTTTTTCAAGGTTTCTAGGTTGTTCACATATTTCAAAAATAGTTTCAAAACATTGGAACCTATTTTCAACTTTCACACCAACCTTCTCAGGTTCATTTCAAAAACTCTTCTCAAACTTCTTCCTTTGATAGGATTGAATTACCCTCAAACTTTTCCCTCTATAACCTTTGGAATAATAGAAATATTGTTTGTTAAACCAACACATATTTTCCATATGTCTAAATCCAAAAAATACTAGTAATAACCATAGAAATAATATTTTTCTTATGAAACATCCATACTGATAGGATTTGTGATCATGTTTCCCAACAACCTTATTGCATTTCGTATATGAACCACCAAACTATCTATTATCAATTAGAATATTCTTTTTGTTTTCAGCCTTATTAGAACCAAAAGTAATAGAAAAAATTTCAAACTCAATATTTTTAGAAGCTTCTGAATTCCCAACTTTTTTTGTCTTGTATATATATATAAAATTACCAACACTCTTATTTTTAAAAACACTTCCATCTTTCTTCTCTCTATTTGAAGGTAACTTTTGTTGATAGTTTTTAGTTTCTTCTTATAAGAACTCAAAAAATTTAGAAATAGAGTTTTTGAAACTTTTACCTTTCTGTTCATCTTTAAAAAGTTTTTGTTGGAAAATTTTAAACCATTCTTCTTTTGACTAAATTTCACTCACAAATGTTCATTATGATTATTTTCTTCTTCAAGAGATTTATTCAATTATTCATTCTCCACCAGAATATTTTTATTCTCTCATGAAATACCTTTTTGAGTTTTTTTAAGAAGATTAATCTTAAAACTTCTTGTTTTTCTTTTTCAAGACTTATAATATTTCTCATACATTCCTTCAACTCTTCTTTCAAATGAAATTCATGTTTATTTTCTTCTTCATAAAAACGACTAATTACAAATTCGTCATTATTCACTGTTTCAATAAATGTATTCTGAAAAACATGATTATTATACTTTTCAAACTCAGATTGAATATCTTATTCTTCTTCATCAGTACATAAGAAAATCTTTATTTTGGATTTTAAGAACATAATATGTTTCCCTCTAGAAAAAATATTTTCTTCATTACCCTATTTCTTCCACATTCATCTTGAACTTCTTTATTCTTCATCACTATCCTCTTCTTTCTTTCTTTGAGGAAAATTTTCACAAAGTGCCCCACGATTCCAAATTTAATGAATTTCAAGGGTATTTTATATTTTATATTTCCTTTCAACTCATATCAAATTTTTAAAAAACACATATAATATATCATCAATATTTTTACATACCTCATTTTCAGAATCAGATTCTCCATCATATTCTTTAATAAGAATCTTTTTTGACTATTCATTCTTGGAATTCTTAAATATATTTCTATGTTATTTTTTTTGATCTTCATATATTTCTCCATTATCATTTCAAAAGAGATGAGAGTGATATAAAAATCATCCATAGATAATGTTTGGGGATATCGATCCTCCAATGAAGAAAATTTAGCATTATACTTGTTGAGAATGATTCTCAAGATCTTTTTAACAACTATAGAATATTCTTAATTTTCACCAAGACATGTAATAGTGGTGAAAATGTCATTTTCCTTGGTAAATAATTACCCAACATATTCATACTCACCCATTTTAAAATCTTCATACGTCAGCTGATATATTTGTAATTTTTCCTTTATCACTTTTATATTTCCTTTATATATGTTTTTAAACATATCATATATAAATTTGGATGTGGAAACACCTTTGACCCTTAAGAATTCACTTTCAGAAAGAAATAATATTAAAACATTCTTCGACCTTCCATCATTCCCAATATTCTTCTTATAAATATATGTAATATGAACTTTATCAGTAATAGGAGGAAATACATCTGTTGTAGCTTCCAGAACATCATGAAAAATAATCATAAGATAAGGAAACATTATATCTTTCTAGATATGATAGTTATTTCTATAAATAACTAGGATACCTTTACTATTCACATAATTCAAATTATCCATCAAATTATTATTAACACTTTAGCGAAGAAAAATGAAGGGATCCTTTGCTCTGATACCAATTGTAAGTGATCAGTCAGGATAATTGTATCACTGAGAGGGGGAGGGGTGAATCGATAATATATTTTCTTTTATGTTTACTTAGAAAATAAAACAAACTTAACCTCCTATTAAATATTAATTTTTTTGCTGAAAACAATCCATACACACATCCACATGAACACAAGAATTTACAAGTTTCACTATTCAATAAGAATAGCTATGTCCATGGTATGTTTGAAAATGATCCAATACCACACAATCCACTAGAAAAAAAATCCTTTTGTGTCGAAAAAATGAGTAGGATATTCCCTTTCACTCATGTAGTACTACGTAAACAGTCCAATAGTGTGTGTTCTACTTATAGAATAAATGATGTAATATAATGTTTTTGTACCACAACATGTTACAATGCTTCTTGAACAATATTCAAAGATATGATCTTTTAAAAAAATTCTTAACTTCTTTACCCAGAAGAAAGTAAGAAATTTATGGACTTTGTAATAAAACTCATTCCAATTTCCCAATCTGATTTTCCCAGTCCGATTTCTAAATATGGAATAATATCTCTACAGAGTAAAATTAAGACAATATTGAACACTTTTTTATTCAGTTCAGAAATCTTAATATGATAATCCTGATTAATAAGATAACTGTCTGAATACAATAATTATCTATATATGATGATCATCTGAATACATTTAAATCTTGTCTATTCTCCTTTCTCTTTTTCCCGAGATGAATTATTCAAGAAAAAAAAAAATCCAGAAACCACTTATTCTTTCTATAATTTCATTATCTCTCCACCATCTCTCTACCTATCGTTAATAGTACTTTAGTCAGTTTGGGTGGTATTCTTGAAAACATTTCTGCTCAAACCAAATTCCATTATTTTCATGTTTTATTGAATTTCAGGTGAATATTGACTTCATCAATGCTTCTCAACACTTCTCATTTGTTCTTGACCCTTCTCAAATATTCTAACCACTTCAGATCTCTTATGAATTTTTTCACAAAGACCAATCCAATTTCATTTTCCCATTCTGATTTTCTTAGTATATTTCTTCATTACAATGCTCTAAATAAACTATATGTATGATGAAATAGACACAATCTGGTTTTCACAATATGATTTATTCATTAAAATTTTCTATAACAACTGATGAAAACAAAAATATTCTTATAACGTCAAGACCCCCATTTGAAAACATATCCAACAATCTATAATTAATATTGTTATTTTTTATTTTATTCATCGATCCCAAATAAAATTCCTTTGATGATTACGATGGAATACCAAATTCAATGGACCGATATCACCAATGTCAGTAAATTATTTCTCTTATGAATACAATACCAATGATTTATATTGCATAAAAAATTATTCCATTGATGTATACGATGACATAATGAATATCACAGATCAGTGTATGTAGCTTCAACTTAAAAAACTTATATATTCCACTTCACTTAGCTTGTATCATGACTTTCAATATGTTGAAGATAATTTTTAGCATCGTCTAACATTCCATGGAATTTAACATAACTTCCAATATTTTCCACTATCTTCTTGATTTCATTAGTAAGTATTATAACTTACTACTCTTCAAACACGATCTTTATTTTCTACTCAGTCTGAATTCAATTGTCTTGAATACAATCAGACTAGATATTACTAGTCTAAATCTTTTCTCCCCCTTTTATTTATCAAGATTAAATCTCAATTTCTACAACTTATGATTTATGAGAACTAAAAGATCATAAAATCATCATCTCATTTATATTTTATTCTTGAAAAGTATAGTTCTCCACTATTATGATTCATCTTTTAGTCGAGACCTGAGGTGAGTTTGATTATAATTTTAATCAAGAAAATAACTTCTCAATATAATGGACCTTCTCAAACATGTGAGTTCAATTTTATTAAATATGATAGCTAGTTCTATTTTCACCAAAAAATGTGAGTTGATTTATTTTATTCTTAAAATTCATTAAAAACCAAAGACAACACCTAAATATGATTGTCATCTTTATCATCTTTTTCCTATCAATGACAAATAAAAAAGATTGAGTGGAAGGTTAAACTTCTTGTAAAACACATGATTGAGGGAAATATAACCCTTAATATGTTTCTGATATTGAGATAATGATAATGGGATAAAGATATTATTTCTATAGACAAATTAAATTGGATAGTAATGACTACCTTTGAACTGAATAATGATTTTTTGAAAAAATGGTTTATTCTATCATTGATAGAGCTAACAATATTTTTGGATTTAAGGAATATATCCAATAATCTATGTTTTTTTGGAATAATGAAGCATGCTTATTTTGAAAAAGGTTTTATTATAATTTAGGTTATTTCCACGTTTCAAGTGAATACGTGATAAAGGTTTTCACATGTTTATTATGTGATGATCAAAATATTCTTTATGTTATTTGGGGGGTTAATGATATGTTCATTTTCTAAATTTAGTGAACTTATTTCTAATGTTTGAAATATTAAATTTTTTGAAGGTTATAAGGTTAAACATTTATGAAATGGTTTAAATTGAACTTTGGAAGAGGTTTTAGATATTAATATATAACCTCACCATATAAAGATTTATGCATACTGGATAACCTATGCTAACCATTATTTGGGATGATATTCCAGATATTGAACTAATGAATTATAATTCTATTGTGGTTCTTATGATCCATTAGTGATTTAGGAAAAACAAATTCATATTCATTTCTTAGAGAAAGAGATGAAGTGGAAATTAATCAAGGTTCAACTAAATGATGATATTGTGTTTATTAAATATAATTAAATCCAGTAAGTACATCTTCTAATTAAAATTCAACAACTTTTGGAAAATGATATTGAAATAAACTATTCTCCTGCTTCCTTCATTTCTGATTATATAAATGAAATTTTTCACACCTATTTGGTGTATCGTTTTTGTGGTTTTTGATTTTCACAAGATCATTCAATTTATTGTGATCAATGATCTTTTTTACTCTTCATCATTATTTAGGATTTACTCTTTTTTTCCATGTCCAAATCTCCACTTCCCACCTATGTTATCATATTTGGAGAAATTTTATGTGTTATTATGGATGAACATCTCACATACCTTTCAAATTTATCAAGAGGTTTTTTTATTTTCCTTTTTTATAATGTGGGTTTGAAATGAAGGTATTTTTAAATTTCAAACCTTTTATTATTGAGATCATGATTGAATTTCCAGGATGTAATTTATTTGAGGGGGTAGAATGAAACACCATGATATTTAAAAATAGGAACATCATGTTGATAGAATGAATGACATGAAACACTAATATTAAAAGATAATATAATAAATTGAGAGTATATTATGTATTATTTTTTAAATAAATATAATATCTTCAATATCTTGCAATGCACACAACATTTGGTTTGAACGAAACATGATACTATATTAAAATATTATTATTTATAGATGACCATTATAAGCTAACCATTAAGATGGAGGGTATGAATATAAATAACTAAATTATAACAATTTTTATTTTTACACAAGTGTAAATTAAATTAAATAGTAATATATTGATTATAAATAAAATAGTAATGATTTTAAAGATAAATTAATGTTTTCTGAAAAAATATATTTTTATGAAGGGAAGATTTGTTGCACATTGTCCACATAATTTTAAATTATTTTTTAAAAATTATATAAGATTTTTATTGAAAAATATAATTCAATTTTTAAATCATAAAATCAAAATTGGACCAGGGTTAGCTTTAAGGATTTTTCTAAAAAAGTACATTTTTGATGAATAGTGAGAAATACCTAATTTAATTTAAAAAATCCCATTTTTTAAATTATTTATAAAGATAAATTATATTTTAAATTGGTTTTAATTTTTAATTAATTAAATAATATATCTATTAATCAAATTTAGGTCGTTTTTATCAGTTCAATATAGAATTTTGATGTAAAAACTTTGTAATTTTTTTTCACTATTTCTCTTTAAAAACCGGGTTTCTCATCGCATATACCAGATTAATTAAAAATTAAAAATTAAAAATTAAAAATTATATGAATAAAATTTGGAAAAATGTATCTCATAATTTTAATAAGAATAATTTATATTATTTAATTATTTCAATATAATTTTTTACCAAAATGAATAGTGAAAATAATAAAAATTAATTACCGTGGTTTAGGTAAAAACATTTTTTCCGAGGGTGAAACGAAAAATATAACTGTTAAAATGACCTAAAATATTGTAAAAAATATATTTTATGACCTTATTTAAAAATTTTAATTTATAATTCTCAGTAATGCTCCATTTTGGACACTTTGTAATGAGAAAAATGTGGGTACACCTTTTTATTTTTAAAATTTACAAGTGTGCCACTCACCATACTTATAAAAGGCCACCCATATCCTCTCTTATACACACCTTAAAACCATTAATTTTCATAAAATACCTATCCAAATTAGTACCAAATTTCATACCATCATCCTAGAATCAATTTTTTTCTCACAAATCCATTCTAGGAATACATTATGTACAATCCTAAGTTTGTAGCCTGAGAAGAAGTAAAATTCATACCTATGCATTTTGTTTTATTTATTCCTCCCCCTAATTAAATGATTATTAAACCATAAATATATAATAAAATTAGTATATTATATATAATGATATGTTTTTATGTTAAGTAAATTACCTAATACTTTCCACAATTCAATTAAATGGGTTAAGAAATCATCATTCGTGTGTTTGGCGGACTACCGCCTCTCAAATCAATATCATTCATTTTTTCCTTTAAAAACTATAATGGATTGGTATGATGATTTATATAGAGTATATATATGATATTTATAATGTAATTATACCTATGGAGTCCTTATATCATATATACCTTTTAAATTTCCATTCCGTATGGGATACGATAATGCCACTCATGTGTACGGCCCGCGAAGCATTGTGATTCGTTTTTCACTAATGATTTTCAATGAACGTAATAAGAAAAATATTAATTAATATGAGATATAAATGATATTAATATGATATTAATGAAATATTTATCATTTTTAATATATAATATATCATTTTATTTATTATATTGAAAAATTACTACCTTGTTTGTGTATTTGTGGACTACTGGCTTCACGAAGTGATGTGAATCTATTTTCATAAACAAAAATAAAATAATGATATATATTAGGAAATTTAATGAAATAAAATGGTATATATGATATTATTTTAATTATTTAATGATAAAATATTACTTAACCTCTTTTTATAATAATCATTGAAAGATGACACATTACTCATGCGTACGTACGACCCACTGTCTCCATGATTATAACACAGTTCATTTTTCATAACCATATTTCATGATTGGTTTTAATAGTATAATTTAGATATAAATATTATAAATATTTAATGATTATAATTTTATATATGTTTAAATAATTTCCACTATGACCATTTTCAACCTTCCAAAGTCATTTTTGACACATTAACCAAATATCATCAAAACACCCAACAAAAAATTATTTGACTAAACAATAATATAAAACATTGTAATAAGTGAAATAAAAAGAATAATAAAATAAAAAAAGGTTATTAAGAAATTAAATAATTAACATACGTTTATTATTTAGGATGATAAATAACATACATGACATGTCAGACCCAAGGTAAGGGTTTCTCGTCTCACTTTTACTTTCAGAAGAAAGACACATTATTCACCACTTATTTCATTTATATTGTGTATATACTACCATATTTTTATGCTATATCATGAATTAATTAATCTTAATTATATTTAAAGTTTTACTTAATGTTTTTTCCTTTAACTGTCTTATGATATAAAATTTACCAAAATTGTATAGGTTTATTTTTCAATCTCATCATTATTTGAGATTGTATTTGTTTAAGTATACCTTATGTGAATTATTTAATATTTATATCATAAAAAATATATCTTAATATCCTCTAGTTATTTGTGACATTTTTAAATTATTCATACAATTTTCACCTCTTTGGTACTTATAATGATTTAAAAATATTTTTAAAAAAATCTGACATTATTAATCTCTTTGGAAGAAAATCCATTTTTAGAAAAACCCATGTTTTATAAAAACATTTTTAAAAAAATTATCATTTTAATAATAATTTATTAAATTACTTTTTACCCATTTTTAATTTTTATAAATATTTTGTGTAGAATCATCATTTCATTTTTAAAAAAATTTCAATTTTGTGTTTATCAAAAAAGTAAAAGGATTATTTTTTAACTTACTCGACTTGTATGGAATTTCTTGTCATCATGAAAACTCCATATTTTAAAACATTATTTATATGATTCAAATGTTATTTAAAAAAAATTGTTTTCAATTTTTTTTGTAAACTTTTAGTTTTAAAAGGCGATTTTCAAAATTAAAAGCGTATTTTACTTAGGAATGTTTTTAATGATATTTTTAGGGTAATTATATTCATCAATGAAAAAAAATTTATTACAGATAATCCTATAGGGTTATTTTGTATTGATACAATTCAATTTAATGTAGATTATTTATGTTTATTCTTTTTGATTAGGTAATGTATTTACATTTCATATTGTAGTTTAAATATGAATGTTTCTATTCATTATGTTTCACCCCTTTCATATAAGGAATTCATTGGACTTAGTGTGTGATTGGAAGGTCTCTCTATATCCAATCTATTCATTGGTAGGTCTAATGAGACATACTATATTGGGGTTTTTTGAGGGCTTAACCATGTATATGTATATTTCTTGGCAGAAGGCCTCGTTGGTATTATATTTCTTGGTATAATTCATTGATAGTATGTTTTAAATGTAAAACATTCTTTATTCCATAATTATGAATTTATTTATTGATATTCCATGTGATTATTTGATTATTCATAATATCCTTGTTTATGTTTTGAATGTCAGTTGATTATTTATATGGAATTACTTGATAGTCATTTTTTCCAACCATATTATGCTCATGTTATTGATTAAATGGAATGTATTTATATTATTCACCATACCATATTTTTAATTAGTTATTTATTCCAAGATTATACTATATGCTTACCCATAATGAGCTTCTTATCTCACCCTTTTATTAGTTTTTATTTTACCCAGTACACCAAGAAGTTTTTTGTGATTTATATGTATAGATACACTAAGGGGAATAACGAAATTCTCAATGAAAATAATTTGTGCATTTTAAGATTTCATTTGTAATAATAATTTCAATTATGTGTCTAGTTTACTATTACTAATAAAATCATTGGTCCTTTAGGATGTAATTCCTTATATCTTATTCCAATGTAACAAATTAGAAACTGGATCTGGGAAACTGGGGTTGGGGCACTACAGTTAGGTTGTAAATCTATAAAGGGAGACTCCAAAAAAAGTAAAGTCATTGATCATAAAGATGTTCCCATTCATGGTTTAGGAAAATGTTATATAATTAAATTAAAAATTTACAAATCTTGTTTGGTTAACTATATAGACCTAAAAAAGTTTATCTATACTTTCTAGACACCACTTGTTTAAGAAAAAGTTAGAGTGGATCCCTATTTTTCCTACAAAAGTGATATTAAGATGTGGTATGGGTATATTATAATTTATTGAAATAAAACTTCATTAAATTGATTTGATCAACCATTTATGTTATTTTTTAATTATAAATTTCATGTTATATGCCTTGAACTTTAGAATATGTTCAATACATGATGATAGAACATTTTGGGCACTCAAACCTTCTGGAAAACCACATTCTCTATAAATAGAATTCATATATTTTATGTATGAATCATCACCAACCAAATTATTTGATTTAAGATACTCCTATTAGAATTGAATAACTATAGTTAAATCATTCCTCTATGTCCCCATTTTATAGAATTAATTTTAATAAGGATTTACTAATATGAATATACCCCATTATGATTTTTTGATTAGACACACATTTGCCTTAGAGCCACTAAGTAACCATTAGGGGATGTTCTAGTCCTATTGGAATGGTCCTTGTTAACCCCATTCACTATTTTATGATGTAATTTTATTTATTTATCCTTCTAATAATGGTTGAATTACTCCCTCCAGTCTCCATTTCCTCGATTAACTGAGACATTCAATGTTTAAGATTTAACTTTTCCATAACCTAATAGTTCAAATTGATTATAACACTCTCGTTGTTACAGATTCATTCATCACACCAACTTCAAATAAAAATTATGAAATCCTATTTTTCCCAAACTCATCTGGGTTTAAATATCACATGAATCCCCAAATGCATTAAGTCAAGATACTTCCTTGGGAAATCCCAAAACCATGGGTTAATATTATCCTTGTAGAAGTCTTTATTGGAAAATTATTCCTCATTGCATGACCCTAAACTAAATGACACTTTGTTCTAAGATCTATGACTATGAACTATATGAAACAAATATTTATGTGTTATATGGTGGAATTTGACTCTCATTCACATCCACAACCATACAACTATATAGATTGAATTAACTATTATTAGTCAAATATGTTTTACAATAAATAGTAGTTATATTAGTTAGACTTGTAAGACCTTAAATTGACCATGGAAAGACACATAGTACTCAACATGTCAAAAAATGACAAAGGGAAACATGGGAAAAAGTTGAATCTATTCTTTCTAGGCATACACCATGAATAAGAAAGGAAAATTTTGAAGGTTTAAAAAATTCAAAAAAGATATAAAACATGTCATGTTGAAAATATATAAAGGGAGGTCTTAGAAAAATCATAGTTCATACTTGTAAGTCCTCTCCATCCAAGATAATGTAGAATTTAGGTTAAAAATTAATAGATTTGAATCTCATAGAGACCACTATTTGGCCTAGGAAAAAGAGATTTTATCTCTAGCTACATCAAACTAGTAAAAAGTTAATTCACCCCTCTATTCCTCACATATATTAGTTTAGAAAATATATCTTAGGGTACAAGATCCACATCACATTACCTTAAAAAACTCAATTATCTATCCTATAAGACTTTAAACTACTTAGATCTGTCTATAATTTATGACCACATTTATATATTTTTGAACTTGATTTCTATAATAGCTCATAATATGAATGTCTATGCATTTCCATTGGGTCTTTCCAATAACTCTACACTTGGACAATGCCATTTTATTTTCTCATCTGTATGAGCTTGATCTGAATAGAGACCCATTTTCAAAACAATGTGTTCATTAACTCCCATTACCATGGGATATGTAGTGAAATCTAGATAAATCATCCTAGACCTAGTGTAAAATATAATTTTAAACTCAACTCTCCTATAGTATGATTTTATAGTTTACAAACCATATACCAGGACACCATATGACAAAACCTAATTCTATTATCCTTGGTTGGAACATAGATCTTCTTCTTATTTTGATTTATATCAAAGTAGAAAATTACCCCTTTATATATTCTATATATGTATAGGGGATCCATTTACAAGAACTAAATATATCTTGATTCATGTTATCATAAGATACACAGTGAAATATAGATCTCCTATCTCAGATCTAGTTATAAATTTCATTTTCATTCCATTTCCCTTAACATAAAAGTATTTGGGACTAGAAATTTATGTTATATTTTTTTATATTAATCATGTGATATGATGCTAAAATTCATAGTCAATTATAATTTTTGGGAACCCAAAGCCTTGATTTTAGACCCCCCCACTCAGTGAACATTCTACCACTTATGGGACAAATCCATAAGCCTTCCAGATTCATAGGAAATGTGTAAGAGTTCCCTATAATACCTTAGAATCTGATTCATTAAATTATATGAATATCCAATTCGTGGGTGGGGAAGAGGGATTTTTGGACCTAAAAAATGTGTCTGATGCAATTTTATATAGAATCCATAATACTTTCCTCATATAGATTATGAAGGTCCAGTTTGAAGAAATTGATATTTCTATGCTCAATGAAGAAGAAAATGGGATCCTTATATACTGAAATATTGTTCATGCACTATGTGATATATATTCATAAAAAATATTGATTTATAGTAATATGTTAGTGATAAACAACCATAAGGAGTAGGTTACATATTTCACCCATTACTAATGAAAAGGGGTTTCACAACCATAAAACACTTTTTTAGGGTTTTATGGGAACTTCATTTCCGTGTAAAATACTTTATATTGGGAAAAATTATAGAAAAGGATGAATTTTGTTTCAAAATATTTTATTTGAGTTTTATTGGAGACCAAATGGATTTATAGATAAAAAATTATAACCATTTGAACTTGGTATTTTTTCAAGATGAAATACAAGCTTTCACTTAGTGTCACACATCCAAGTCCCAAGTGTTCAGGACACTATGGCCAAGTACCAATGTGAATGCCTATGGTAGTTTTCATAGGTATACCTCATCCACATATGTGAACACACTAAGTTATCCATGTGTTTCACCTTGGCGAATTTTGAGAACCACCATGCATACCCATGTAACTCTGTCCTGGTACAAGTATTTGCATATAAATAGACAATTACCTTTGTTTGTGAGACAATTTCAGGAGAGAAAGCTAGGTTTAAAATCCCTTCACCCTAACTATCTTGGAGCCCAAATTTTAGTATCCCATTCTCCCTAGTCATATATAAGATTCTACCATAGGGAACCATGCACCCTAGTCATACTTGGAGATCCCTACTAGGGTGATCCTTCACCCATTCCCCATATACCTTGGATACCCTCCACTTAGGGATCTAAACCTAGATAAAACATCACTTCAGGACCATAATTAGAGAAACCCTTCTCCCAGGGCCCCTCGTTAGGGTGACCCTTTTCTTAGGGCCCCTCATTATGTTAACCCTTTACTTAGGGCTTCTCACTAGGGGAAATATTTACATAGGGACCATCAGTAGGTCAATCCTTTACCTAGGGAACCTCACAAGGGAGACCCTATACTTTCAGAATTTCTATGGAGAACCCTTCAACAAATCCTCTACTATGGAAAACCATTCAACCATTACACTACTAGGGAGAACTAATTAGCCCATGTATCATACATAAGTGCCCAAACTATAGTGAACACATTCTCCGAGGTCTCAAACCTAGGTGGCCCTACTAGGGTTTACCCATTCTTACTGATCTCATAGATGGGTTCCCCTATTATGTCAAACCTATTCACCCATGTATAAAACTTACGACCTACCTACTAGGGTGAAACTTTTCACCCTCATCTCAAACCTGAGAGCCCCAACTAGGGTAAAGCCATTCACCGAGGTCTCACACCTAGGATCCCAACTAGGAAGAACTCATCCGAATATACCTTAAAGAACGATGCCCCTACTCAGGATAACCCATTCACCAAAGTATCACATTTGGGTACCCCTAATAACAAGAAACCACTCACATAAGTCTCACACGTGGACACCCATACTAGGGAAAACCAATTTCATAGGTATCACACTTAGGAACCCCTACTAGGGTAAACTCATTCACCCATGTCTCACACTTGGTAACACCTACTAGGGTGAAAAAATTCACCTATGTCTCACAATTGGGAACCCCTACTATATTGATATCATTCTCCTAGGCCTCACACAAGGGTACCCCTATTTGGGAGATGTAATTTGACTAGGTCTCACACTTGGGAACTCACTCATTCTTATGGGTATCCTACTGAGTGGATTCTCCAAAACCACCATCATGTGGGTCAGCTACTTGGTTAGACATCTCAAGTAGCCCTATTGTGTAATATTCACTGAACTCTTTACTATCACCTCTTTCAAGACACAAATTTCTCTACAACATGTTGTTAAACTAAACATTTTAGTCCTATCATAGGTACTTAATCAATTACAGTCAAACTATATGGGATTTGATTCCTATTTTAATAGATATATAGGATATCACCATGAGGTTTAATCCCAATATTCATACTTACCTTTCCCATATTTTATGAGAATAGTATGAATTTAACTATTACCTTGTGTCATGAGCATAACGTGGCCCATTTTTCCCAATTTACTAGGATTGGAGATACTCCTCTTAGTTTCCACATATATAACTTGAGTAGAGATTATCCCCTTTTCCTAAAAATAACTTGAGTAGAGATACTACCCTTGGATTCCATGTATAACCTCTTACTAAGTGTATGCCCCAACCTATCAAGTCTTCCTTCCTTTTTTATTTATTAAAAAATAGAAGGTTTCCATCCATATCTAGGCCTCCTACTTGGCATAATACTCTACCATACCTTCTATTGTTTAATTACTAAAAAACATGATATAGAAAAAATTTACACTCATGCATAAGACCCACACCAACAATTCTATGGAACCATTCACATATCAGTATATTCTGTATGATGTTAAACTATTGGGAACATGTCATAGATGCTGAAAATTAAACCTATATTCACTTATTTATAGAATCATGATCTTAAAATTAACTAATATAGTCTTTATCGCATAACTTTAAAAGATATTATGTGTCCCATTAAGTGAAATCGAACCTAGGGGTTATACTTCCCTTTACATGGATATGTTGGATGCCCCTCTTATGAAACCGACCCCAAAACTAGAAAACCTACCACCTCCCACTATGGTGATAAAATCTTAACTTCCCATATGTGGATATAAAACAAAAAATACCTAATTACTAATATAATTAAAATGTTCACATTGATGCATGGTTTTGATCAGATTAGTGGAATTTGTGAAACAAGTCAGATGATGGTATTTTAAAATGGATTATCATTACAATGATACTAACCTCCCATCATATCGAATACTACATATTCTAAAGAATCATTGGTAAAAATTACAATGACCACTTGCCTGTAGAAAGTGTTTTTGGGTATTCTTAAAACAATATGATAGAATATTTCCCACCATAAACACACACACACACACACATATTATATGAGGGTTTTGAGAGTGATATTATAGTGGGATGGGTGTGATGGTAAGAGTTGGGACTGAAGTATGTTTATCAATTTATTTACTAAGGATTAATAATGATTATTTCATATTTTCATGAGAATTTCTAGGGAGGATCCTATTTAGTATACATATATGACCAGCCCTAATTATATATATTGTTTATATAAATTTAGTGGTTGGTATCAGAGAATAGGTTTCACCTTACTGTCTCATGATGTGGTGATTGTTTAGTGTTAGTAATGTTTATTTACTTAGCGAGAGATATATTATTTCATGGAATTTACACCAGGAATGATATTTATTTATTTTATGATGAAATAGAATCAATTATTTCATTATTATTGGGTTTTTTCATTTTTCATTATCAGTGGATTTGGTGTTGATTGATGATTATTATCATTTATACTAGTATCATAGAGGGAAATTCCTTCCATATTTTTCATTATATATCCTTGGTTCTGGTCAATAAGATATTTCTTATTGGAGGTGGGATTTAGAAGCTACACTTATCCAAACTACAAAACATGGAGGGGTTATAGTGGGGATCTATCCAATGGCCCGAAGGACTTCAAAGGTTTTATTATTATTATAATATAAAACCCCCTTTTAAGGGATGAAAGAGGTCATACCCATGCAGACTTCATAGATATAGGACAAATCACACTCAAAAGGTAGAAAAAATAAAACCATAATGACAACATGAGGATGCTCCTCCCTAGAATTTGATCTTGATAAAGATCTCCGTCGTTGCATGGTTATTCAGAAAACAAGTGTCCTGTGTCAAAGCACACACTCGATTCGATGGCTGACGCCATAACCACTCAAACAAACAAATCCAAAATACTCTGTAAATATAGATCTTCATCTCTGGATCCTCCTTTGAGGAAAGTACCAGGAAGTCAAGTCTAGTTCCATTGACTTCCCACCTTCGAAAACAAACCATCCAAGCAAACAACTTCACCATTCAAACAAAACCAACAATAGTTTCACAGACCATTCACCAGAAGCCTTCACGTGTAGCAGCGCCTCCACCACACAACGATGTGATGAAAACACACCCAAAAAACACCAAATTCAAGACCATTGAAAAAAACCAAACATCAAACCTTCAAGAAGCTACCAAACACCAGAATCAAAGAGATCCCCCCACCCTCCGGACCACTCAGGATATGACAGCGAGCCACACTAGAAGATTATGTCGAAGCCATTTTAAATTGCACCGTTGCAAATCAGTGAAGGCCAAAGACCACCAAAACAACGTTGAGGCCGTTGATCCATGCCAATGCCGCCGAGGAATACTGGAGACAACTAGATCCACTCTTCCATGCCGAGGACGAATCCAACATAGGTCGTCAACCCTGGAGACACCCATATGCACTCCGCCACACCGAGGACGATGAACCACACCAGAGCCTCCATGCCGCACCAAATCCACGCCATCGAGGCACACCAGAGATCTGAGCCACACCACCCCTAGAACAAGATCCAAAGGATGCCGACGCTGAGTCACCGATCTTCACTGGAGGAGGGAAGAAAAAACATTTCCAAGGAGAAACCCTAGATGCGAAGCGGCATAGAGACCCACTGCTTAGTGTTTATCAGAATAAACTTTGGGTTATCAATATGGGTTATAGTGGGGATGGGTTTTGATTGAGTGGAATTAGAGTAATGATTTTATTATTGAATTGGGTTTTGAGTAGGCACTAGTGAGGGTTTAATTATTTTGGTAATACAAAAGTTCATTTGATATTAGCATGTGATATAGTCCAGGGAAACTAAATATTATTTAAAAGATGAAGGAAATATGACCTAAATCCTATAAAATTATTGTGTATTATTTATACATCAAATCCTTCTATACAATGATATCATATTACATTGTTTTGTGCCACTTCCCATGAATGTTTTAGTGTAAAACTATCCATATCATAAGGAATGGTATGCATGCTACTATATTCAAATATTATGAAGTATAAATAATAAATTTTAACATTTAAGTGATATTCCATGTTGGTTTTCATAAAAGATCCAAATCATAAGATGGATGGATGGTATTTTATTGCTTTTATTCAAGGGTTTCATAAACAATATGAGGCATTTAATTAGGCATTATAATATAAATTAAATTAATGAACTCTATAAAATCATCCTAGAGGGTTTTATAAAGGTCCATTCACCATGATATGGTTTCTATGAAAGAATACCTAAGTCTTGGCTAGAATACCCCTATATGATGCCCCCTTCTCCAACCAACTTTATATTGGGAGCAATTATCATGCCAAAGAGGGTTGAAGGATACCACTTGAATATTGGGAGATATAATCTATCCCATGGATAATTCTAGAGGATGGATTCTATTTAGCTATATCTTAAGTGAAATTCATAAACCATAGAAGGATAAAGATGAATGAAGCTTCCTTATACGGTGTAAGGTTTACTGATTTATTCAATTATAACATATGAATTATTTCATTTATCTAGGATGTTTAATTAGGGATTTCAGTTTCTATATTAATTTTTTTCCATTTAAATAGTGTTGTTAAAACCATTGAAATCCAATAGTTATATCTAAGTGATACATTATATTTTTATTTTTGAAATCAGATTGTAAATGAGGTTTTTTAAATCATATTCCATATTGTATTCCCTATCATAAAATATGATAGAGTATTTATATTATCATAATTGAGTAACAGATTTTGATATGGGATATCATAGTCAGTGAATCAATATAAAAACCATGATTTTGAATTATTCATATCATACAACTTTGGGTTATCGTATTCAATTATAAAATTACATGATGATTTATAAAATAGAATTTCGTATCACTGTTATGATATGGATGAGAATCGTTGAATATGATTCATATTCAAGAGTTATACTATTGATACATAAGAGTTTTAACATCAATACTTATATTTTTTTTCATTACTAAAAAAATGAAAAACTTTACTTATAATGAATATCATAAATGACTATAGGAATATTATCCATAAAGTAAGATTAATAGAATTTTAAAAGTTTGATAACAACACTCCTATCTTTCATATTCTATAATTCTATTCATATCGTTAAATACGACTAAAAGAGAAAAATTATTTTTCTTAAATATGATTATGAATTGAAATATATTATTTTTAAATTATTTATAAATTGTAAAAAAGGTATTTTATTATATTTAATAATTTAAAAAAGTGTTTTTAAGTTAATTTATTATAGAGAGTCTATAATAAATTAATTAAATGTTTTTGAAGCATTTATGAATAAAAATTTCACAATATTATATGTTAATATTATAACACCATTTAAATTATATGGTGTGAATTATATAGAAATAAAGTGACTATGTTGAAATTATAAGTGTAATTTAACAATGGTTTATAAAATTAAAAACAAGTCCCAAATATAAAAGTGTTTATTTATAAATTTTTATTTTTTTATAAATAAATAAATTTAATTATTTAAATTGAAATACATATATGGGATATTATTTAGATTATATCAAAATATTTTTGTGATTTATTTTTTAAAGGTTTAAATATTGTTAAGTATGTGATATTTATATTATTGAATATGATTACATAACATAAAATGAGATATAATATTCTAATATTTCAAAAAACATTATATAATTAAAGTAAATTTCTATATAATGAATAATATGAATGATTTAATGTTGAAATTGATATTATATTTTTATTTTCAAGAATATAGAATTATTATAATTAATATATCAAATTTTAAAGTGTTTATGATTATATTTGATTTATGTTTTTTTTTCGAAATTTGTTATATCATGTTTAAATATATGAATTTTCCATTTATTTAAAAGTTATTACCTTTTTTATTATTCATGGATATTTTTATTTATAATGTGAATATGTCTATTGTTTAGTTTACATGTGTTAAAATGCTTCTAAGTTGTCGTATATGCATTTAAAGAGTCACATGCTACGTTTGATAATGGATTTAGTTTTCTTCTACCATCACTTTAGCATATGTTGAGTTATGAGATTAAATTAAGTGGTTAAATATGGTTTATACATATTTGGAGTTAGGAATATGGTGAAATTTTGATCTCTCTTGAGTAAATATTCCCCAGGTAAGGGGAATTTGGATCGAACTTCCCCCTGTCCTAGAGGATTATTCCTTATTCTTGGAATGTTGGGGTTTACTATCTATGGATCTAGGATTTCTCATATGGATATTGTTGATTTAATATAAATATAAGACTTTACATGAAACATTTCTATGAAAATTATGCATAGTATTAATTTAGATATGTATAGATATAGTGGTATTTTAATTTTGGTTAGTAACACAAGCTATGAGTGGTGTAAAGGGTTACACGTCAATATAGTTTAATCACACTGATTTTGTGGTGGGAATAAGAATAAAAAACTAAATCATTAGAAGAATTCATATATAATGTTAATAATATGAAATAATATAAAGCGATTAAATCCCCTTCAAATATATTAACTGTTATATTCTTTTTAAATATGTACTTGTTAAAAACATGATCATTCAGTATGGGTGACCCTAACATGTTTGTGTCCATAGATTATCGTTTTTAATGAAAGAAAGTAATAATTTGACCCTAACCATTAGATTCCTTGTTCTTGTAATTTTCTTTGGGTCACACTTTTCCAAAAAACGATAACCATTAATATACTATAGGAATTGAATTTATTGAATCCATGTGATGGATTTGGATAAAGATTTATCCACTTAACAATCCAATAATCATATATGATATGATTGAAAATAATTATCTACTAGATATTAGCTCAATAATGGTTATCACATGAAATTAAATATGTCATAATTTTAGTGGGATCACATTTAAGAAAATTCTAAATAAATGTTCAAAAAATATGATAATAGTCTGACAGAATCTTCAATTTTAGATAAATTCTTTCTACAAAATCATAAAACACAACTTTGAGGTCCACCCTAGAAAAAGATAATTTTAATTTAAGAAAATCGTAAGACTATAAAATAAGAAAAGTTTTTAAGGATAAATTATAAGTGTTAGAGAAACAATCTATTGAGTGACATACTATTAATGTTATTAAATAGGTAAATCTAGGATACTTATGGGAAGAAATAATGATTCACTTAGGGGTTCCAAAGTAATTATATAAAAGATAAATAGATAAATTTTAGCTAAAACCCATATATTCACTATGATTTTATTTGTTAATAACTTGGTGAGACTAGAGGTTTTCTTGAGGATTATTATAGTTAAGGAAATAATTTCATTGTCACTGATGGAAATGTTTTTAAAATATAAATGAATTGAAGAAATATTTAGGCTATTTTTCAAAAAGTTTTGAGGACATGTAAACTTGGGAATATTTTTTTCCAAAAGGTGGTGTTCTGGTCAAAGACCCAAACACAAACTTTATTATAAAATTAAGAACAAGAAAGGATTACATGAGTTTAAAGTGAGGAATTTTTTGAACATCCCTGACATAAAGAGGGAGTAACTCAGGAGGAAGGTCATCCCTCCAAGAGACATCATGATTAACTTCCTTGTTGACAAGTCCATCAGTGAGCTCATTTTCTTCCCAGTAGGTACGGGTGAAAATGATGTTGAGTTCCGATAGAGAGTGCAAACAGTCTATCCAGTGGGGAGTGAGTGTCCAAGCTAGGTGAACGACGCCATTCCAAATGGCCTAGACTATAGTAGTTGAGTCGCTCTCGATCCAAATGTTGTTCCAGTAATGATGCTTGGAAAAAGAAGCAGCTTTAATCACACTAATCATCTCAACTTCTAGGGTAGAAACTAATCCACAAGATCCATAGAAGCAGCCAAGAACTTGGTCTAGATGGTTTCTGAAGATGGCACCACATACCGCGGGACCTGGGATGCATTTAGAAGCTCCATCAATGATGATTTTAATCCATCCTGGAGGTGGATATTTCCAAAATACTTCCATGGTGTATTTAGGTCGAGGGTACCTCCCATCTACACCAATGTGCCTAAGAATCCCATGATCTCTAACCGAGTTGTTGCGATGATCCTTCTAAAGCAGAGCAACCTCTCATATAGTAATGATAATTCTCATTTTATTTTCATTAACCTTAAAAGAGTTATTGGTACACCATCATTTTTTCAAGTAGATAGTAAAGATCATCAGAACCCAAAGGCATTATCAAGAGGATGAAGTAATGATCGTGTATGATGAAATTATCTAAAATTCCTAAATTAGGTTTGAAAACTCGATGGAATTTCTTTATCAAATATATTTTTTATATAAATTAATTATTTTATTTTAAAAGGTATATGATAAAAAATATATACATTATAAGTGTTAAAAATATAAAAGGGTTAAAAATAAAGGGAATAATTGATAAATTTTATACATTTTTTTCCAAAGATAAAGAAAAGTGTTTTTATGAAAAATAATTGAATGTAAAGGAATGTATCAATATTAGATGAGTTTAAATAACCAATATATTTTGTTATATCACATCCATTATATGATAATATGGTATTTATCTTAATGAAGTGTTATCGAAAAAGTGAGATAATAAATTATATACATAGGGTTTATAATTCATCAAATTATATAACACATTTTTAAGAGAAGACAATGATAAAAAAATTTATCCAGGATAAAACATTAATCTATATATATGTTGAAATATAAGGGAATATGTTGCCGCCACCCATGAATGGTATATTTTAAATAATAAAATTTTATTTTCAGATAATGGTTCTTTAAACATATATAATACCATATATGATATATAAATAAGAGTTTATATGTTAAATATTACTACTAAAATGATATAAGGGTTATTTATTAGAAAAACAGATTTTAAGTATCTTATAATGATATTCTGAAGAGGATATGGTGTCTTAGAGGCTAGTGGGAGTATCTTTGAGCTTAGAGAAGTTCAATGTTAACAAATTAACTATTATAACATTCAAAATTGAAAGGTTATTTTAAATTTGTTTACTAAATAGTTTGGGATATGTGAAGGTAAATAATAATATAACGAGTTACATTTAGTTACTATAAAAAGTAAATAGTAAGTGGTAAGGTAAATAATAACATTATTTACTAAAATTTTCATGGAAAACATTTGATGGAAAATGTTCCATGAATGATGATGATATTATAATTATAGAGTGTATTATTTTGAATTGTTTTGGCATAATAAAATTTTATATTTTAGATTTAAGGAGGTCAAATGTGTTCAAGGAGTGGAACATTAGGAATATGATTCCTAAATCTCAAAATAATTCAAAATTTATTTATTTATAGATATTACTCACGAAATATTTTAGCATGTGTGTGTGGTGGTGGTGAGGGGGGTGTATCACCTGGTCACATAGATATATGGAAGGAATTACATAGGGATATAATGAGTTATAAAAATCCCAAATGTGTAGAAAACATAAGGGTGACATGAAAGTCTAACATATATGATATATTAGAAAAGTTATTATATTGGGTGTTGTGATGTGTTCTTAAAAGAGTTTAAGTATATACAATGTATCATATAGAAGGTAATTTATAAATTATTATTCTTTCACATGGACATAATATATGTATATATTGGCATACATTTCAAGAAGTGTAATGATAATTGATCTCTTAAAAAATGACTTTACGTTATCCCTAACTGATATTCTTCATTAAGTGTTATATGTTTCGATTAAATTTTAATTTTAATGTGAGTAAAATTCTTGTATTGAGATAAAAAATATGTTCAAGAGGCATTAAAAGTGTTTTCATGTTTTGAATAAGTCACTAAGTATACCATATAGAGTGTCATGCACTATGTCTTCAATATACTAGGGGTGTATAATTCATATTTTGATTCCTAAACACCTGGTTTTGGTGAGATACCTATAATAGGAACCATAATACTTTGATACCTTTCTTATGCAAGACTGGAAGCTTAGCTAATCAAAGGTGTCTAGGGATATTTCTAATAAGGTCATTAGTTGGATCTCAAATAAGATGGGATTAGTAACCTCATATGATTAATATTCCATCTAGAACCTTGGTTGAGATTGAATGAGTAGTGGAAAACCTCACCTAGATAATAAATATAATTTGATTATCTATTTTGGTGAAAAACATGCGATGCGATTATCTATAAACATGAATGTCATGTGATATATTCAACGACCTGATTAGTATGTACTTAGAGGGTTGAGAAAGTATGATTTAGATATATTTTATTGACATGTTCTATGTCCCATGGTAACTCTCTTTCTTGAAAAAAGTCAACGAATGAGAATACATTCTATCATGTGATGAAATTGGTGGAAATAGGTATAGGGATACATGTGATTTATGGACATTAAGATAGATCACATTGTAGGTTGTGTATCATTGAATATTTGGAGGTGGTTTATATTTCCTTACATTTATGTATATGAATATCCATATTTATTAATAACAATACACATTATCATAGGATCCCAAGTTATTATTGACTTAATGAGTATTTATTTTAACTCAAAGAGAAACTCCAAAAGAATTTTAGAGTTAATCTAAAGGATTTATTATGGTTATCCATAAGGTATTAAAAATTATTTCATACACAATGGAGTTCTTGGTAGCTTTATAAAAGTGTTTAAGATATGATTTCACAAGTTATCTTACATGATATAATATAAGGTGAAGTGAAACAAAGTCAAAATGACATTAGTTATAGTGGGAGATTGAAGGAGATATTAACAAAATCCCATATTCATATAATGTATTTTGGTTATATCCCATCCTATAATAGATGGATATTGTAAGGAATTACTTGGTTCCACTTCTCATATAAGTCATAATGTATGGCTGGCCATATTTTAAGGCATGGTATACATGCCACTATCATCAATTTTTATAGTGGATGAAAATTAAATATTAATATTTGAGTGATCTTCAACATTAGTTATAATAAAAGAGAAATTTCCTAAGATGAAACAAAAGGTAGTTTTTTTTATTCATGAAAGGGTTTCATGAAATGGATAAGGCATTTACTCATGAATTATAACACATGAGTAAATTCATAAACTCCCAAGGATAATCCTCAAGGGACTTATAAAGGGAAATTCAACATCATATGGTGTGTGTGTAAGACTACCAGGTTTTTGGATGAAACCCCCTACCCATAACACTGTTCTTCAACCTCCTTTTTATCACAAGGAACTAGCATGATAATAAGGGTATAAGGATCCCACAAAAATGTCATGTGATTTTTCCTAGATGATGGATACCTCTGGAGGAGATATGTCATTTGGATACCCCTTGACATGAAACATTTTTTTGATTTTCTATATAAATCACGTTTTGGTTTATTGAGAAATATACAAGAAACTAGATATGAAAACACCAAACAAAACAAATCAATAGTGGGTCTGTCCAAGAGCCTAGTCCTAGACCAGACCCAATCCAAAAGAAAAACGGACTGACCAACGAATCCTACCCAAGGCCAGAACCACCCCAAAATAGAGGGATCACGTCAGGAACCACCTATCCCATGCTTCCCTGCATTTTCCCATGACACCCATCAACCTAAAAAATAATGTCGAGTCATTCCCCAATTACACCAACATCACCACTGAGGACACACAAAACCAAATCCTCTCGTAGCCGACTGACAAAGCCCGTTGGAACCCTCAATCAATCAGAAGGGGCCATAGATGCGAATGGGGAAGCCTTGGAAGAGCCAAAACCATCATCGTACCACTATCATTATCCACAAACCAAAACTAGAAAATTACAAAAAAAAACATGGAATGGACCGCCACATGCCCCGAGAATTCTTGAGGTCACCCTCTGTGACCTCGTAGTGACATAGAAGGAAGATGATGAACATGAGAAAAAAAGAAATAGGGTACTTGCAACCAAAAACTGGAGAAGGGGGAAATATATAAGGAGGAATATAAAAAGGGATTCTACCAACACCGAGCATTCCTGAGATCGCTATCTACAACCATGTAATAGCCCAAGAAGAAGGTGACTATCCTACTGAGTTCTAACACCAGTAAAACCAACCATCCGAGAACCCGACAATAACTATCAAGAACATCAATGACCAGATCTTTAGAATGATACTCATGAATATTCCAGATCTTCTTGGATTCTATGAGGATTATTCATATAGGAATAAATAATACAAAGTGGGCACCAAAAACCATCTCCGCCGAGAGGGAAGAGGATGGGAGAAGAAGTGGAAGGGGAACCCTAATCTTTTAAGGGAGTCTCTCGCTATGTTGTACCCCTTATGGGATAATCCCTTTAATAATTCATTTGGGTAACCCTCATTTGATCTTAATCAACCACATATGGATGAGGAGAATGAAATGGGATTATATGGTGTAATGTACACTAGCCTATTCATTTATAGTTACATATTTTTCAATTGTCTAGAATGGTTGATATTGGAATTGGGTTTCAGTCGTTGTACTATTGTTTTTAGAAAATGATGTTAGATCCTTATAAATCTAGCAGAAGATACCTTAAGATATGATATAAGGACCTTGATATTCTATTGAACATGACTAAATAAGAGTGCACTAGTTACAGGGTAGAGAAATAGGTGTGGTATATACATCAAATTTGTTTTCACATATGTTTGAATTGGGGAAGTTATATAGGTAATTAAAATAAATTAAAATTAAAAGAATTTAAATCAAATATATAATATGGGATTAAAAGTTTTTTTTTCATTTATAGATATGGATGGCAGAGGTTAAACCTATGTAATTTAAGATGGTGAGGTCCAGTAGGATGTTCCGTTAGATCATAAATGGGTTGATCATGAGGTATATGAATTTTAGAGGAAGTCCTTATAGAAATTTTAGTAGAGTCATCTATAGAATTATAAGGGATATATATTTAAGAAGGAGAAAGAGAGGTGGATAGATGAGTTTTGAATCAATTTTATGTTAACTCATGAGAGGATATAGAATTTTAGTCCTTTAGTGGTTTAACGTTTTGAGAGTTGTGTCTTGATAGTCGTGGACTCTTTTTCAATCTGACCATGATGAGTCATACATGACATGGGATAACTTTTAAATTCAATATAATATTTATTTATAATTTTACTGAAATAGGGTGTACAACAACAAGATTTTATCACCATCCAATAAGAGTTATCAAGTGTGAAATAATATGAACTGAGGTTCATGAAACCTTTTCACTATTCTATTTATCATTTTATAGATGATGAGGTGAGGGTGTGAAATTTTGAGGGTAATTTACTCCCAAATATCCAACACTAGGCCAGTCCCATCATGTTTACAATGAATATTGTTGTTCTTATAAACTATGAAGTGAAGTGATCAAGGAAACTTTAGCATGGATAGAGTTACCTCAAGAGGGAATTTATAATTTTTTTTGAATATTTTAGATATGGATAGAGGTTTTAATATTTCTAGGAAGTCAAGGTTTCAATTGATGTGAATTTAACCCCTGCTATCCTTCTCTTGATTCTATAAAGCTAGTATTTTTCAAAATTAACCAAAGAAAATTCTCATTGTTTTTTATTTTTATTGTAATAATAAACATTGAAAATTAATATGATTGGACTTTTTTAGTTGTTATCATGGAATATGTGGTGTGGAAACATTTTTTTATAGTTTTAGTAGTGGATTACTTCTATATTTTTTAGATGTGGTTAGGTACTTAGGAATTTGGATTTTGAAGAAATTAAAGAGAAAGTAGAAAACTGAAACATCCTAACCCAACCTATTTTTTTAGGATGGAACAAAATTACACTAACCTTAGGTTATCTCCCCAGGGAACCAAAGGTTCATAATATATGTCATGGGATTTACTATATCATGGAGAATTATTTTTCCTTAAACAAATTACATAAAAGTAAACCATAATAAAGAGACATAATATGATGCCTATTAAAAACCATAATAATCTACAAAGGTATAAGTAATTATCATAGAAGTAACAGTGGAAGATAAAAAACATAATACTACAATCTCAAGACAAATAAAAATCTAGGTAGATAAGACTCAATGAAAAACGACATAAGACACCAGGGCAGAACCATTCTAAACTCCAATACTTGACTTCCATCACTAGAACCAGCTATATAAATCCATGACCACAACCTCATGAATATCCACTAAAAAAATACCTTACCCTTATCTATTACATGATAAAAATAATATTTATATTCAAAAAAATTCATATGTAGGGGGTGAGTATATAACTTAGTAGGAAAACCATAATAATTCCTCCAAGTTCCAATAGAACAGAAAACATGTTATCTCACATTTTATATTAAATAAAATAAATGAATAATCATGAAGACTAATGAAACACACACATAGAGACACCAATATATATATATATATATATCAATAAGTTAGTGAAATATCCCACACCAAAACACACCCATAGAATAAACCCACACACACATGGAAAACACCACTAATGAAACCACTACCCAAATGCTTCTACCAAATAGTCTAAATCATGAGTGATATTCTTCCCTCCAGTACCAATTTATCACTCGATGGTATGATTTAGTATTCCAAAAATTTAACACATAAACCATGTCTAACCATATGGCCCTCTCTATATGCATATGAAAATTCAACCATAAAG
Organism: Viscum album; assembly: GCA_963277665.1. Taxonomy (NCBI): domain Eukaryota; kingdom Viridiplantae; phylum Streptophyta; class Magnoliopsida; order Santalales; family Viscaceae; genus Viscum; species Viscum album. The sequence goes on from OY728146.1 coordinate 373,043,879, forward strand.
TTCATGATAATTTATCACATTTAAAACCTTTATTTTTTAAAAAAATCATTTAATTACGTAGTTAAATACATTTCAGGAATTAGAAAAAATTCTATATTTTAAGGAAATCAAAGAGAGAAAAATTTACAATATGGATTTCATAAATGTTTTCCAACCAAAAGAATTAACAATTTATCTAGAAAATAACAAACCTTTTCATTCTAGGATAAAGATGAAAATTATGAGAACACACCTACTTATGATGTGTTCGACAAGAAGAATCACACAATGTTATCATAAATCTGAGATTCCCTTTTCATTATTTCAATAGATTCTGGAAAATATTTATCAAAACATTCCCTAAACCATATATCTAATAATATAGGCCCAGATCTAGGGTCACTATTAAGAGAACATTAATGAATATTAGAGACATATATAGAGGAATAATGAGTCTCTAACCATCTATCTACAAGATAAAACACTCTTCAATCCACTAAAATTGATCACAATAAAGAAGAATATAATAAAAAATTCTTAGGGATGGGCCAAGGGTTGAGATTCTTGGTGAAGAGAACAGAAATTATGGTTTTGGAGAGTATGTTGGTTAAAAATGGAAATTTTAGAATAAATTAATCACATCTCATAGAGTGGAAAAATGGTTTGGAAAAACATTATCTATCCATGCACCTTCCTAGGAGACCCTTCCATTTATCACACGGTTATCTGGAGAACACAGTATAGTTTCCCCTATCCATGAATAAACCATCCAACTCATAAATCACTCCCAAAACATCCCAAAACCCTCTAGAAGATCAATAGACTTAATCTAAACATTATGTAGCATGAAAACACCTAATAAAATTGGATGATATATTAAATTTAGGGTGCTATATTCCCCCCACCCATGGGATTTCTATCATTTGGAAGAGAGAGGTCAACATTTCCTCGGAAGTGTTCAGGATATTGTTCTATCACGAACTTCTCCCACACCCATTTTCCTTATGAATCCTACCATGTTGACATAATATTTGTACCATAGAGATTCATATACCTCACTAATTACTTTCTTATATATGAAAAATACAAGTCATGGAATAAATAAATGTGTAATATCATTCAAGAGTGACATGGTCCCAACATTTCACATAGCTAGGGTCAGACTGGTATTTCCTAAAATAGGATACATTGAAGACATTATGGAGAACAATGAATCTCATTTATAAGGCTACAAAATATGCAATGCCTAAAATATATTATGTAGTCTAAAACGGTCTATTGTACAACAAATCTAGTTTTCCTTACTTTCCCAACCAATGGCAACCCAATATCAAGGAGACTTTCAAGAATACATGGTCACCTACATCAAAAGATAAGGGTCATAGGTGAATATTTACATATGATTTATGATGGATTTAGTTCATTTCCATCCATTTCTTAATCATGTGTATTTTTGAAGTAATATTAAGAAAAATAATTATTATAAACAATTATTTTTCCCTAGCCTCTACCCAAAAAAGTAGAGATTGAAATGGATGACCATATAATTCCTTGAACAGATCCATATTTACTGTGGCATGATAGCTATTGTTATATGAAAACTCTACTAAAGTAAAATGATGTCACAATGAACCAAAAAATTCCATAACACATTCCGAAATCAGATATTTCAATGTTTGAATTATATGTTATGGATAACCCTTTATTCATGGATGATATACCATGGTCATGGTAATCTGAGTGCCAATGTATCTTTCAAAGGATCTCCAAAACCATGAAGTGAATCTAGGGTATTAGTCTGAGACAATTGATACTGATAATCAATTGAATTTAACCACTTCTTTGATATATAGTTTTTTTAAGTATTCCAATGTTTGGACTCATGAACTAGAATAAAATATGATAGTCTTATGAGTTGGTCTAGAGACACACAAATAACATCATGCATCTAAAATGTCCATGGTAGATTAGTGAAATATTCCTTGGTAATATGTCGTCATATCTATAAGATTGTATGGATAGAATGTAACATGGATTCTTGATTTTGGGTTTTATAAATTACCTATTTCTAGAAGAGACATATCATAGAATATTATTCGAATTTATATTTCATACCAAACAAAAAAATGGATCTTCATTTCCTTATAAAAATTTTGAATACCTAAGTGAACTGTTTATTTAAAAAAGCAATGAGTAGAATTAGTATATTCTTAGAATGATGGAAAAACTATGATTCAATTTTACAAGAGAAAAATAGAGTTATAATCCACTATATATACCTCTATGGTCTCCCCACCATTGACTTTTAACGTCATTGAATGGAGATCTAGGTCTGATTGATGATCATCCTTGATTAGACTCACTAAATCTAGATGAGAGTAGTGGGAATAAAAAATGCATTCTGATTCTATTCACTACAATCCAAATACGTGTTATTCATTACTCCTATAATATTTCACTAGTCATGTGCCTTTCTGAACAACTTTTGATTCAAATTATGACTCAAGGAATCCACTATGGAATTTCTTTTGTTTGATGTATAAACCAAGTAAAAGTTAAAAATCTATAGATATTGTATCAATAAGTTCTTCCTTAGGTTCAAATACCTTTTTGAAATGATGTGTTTCAAGAATTTATGATCAATAAACATAGAGAAAAATTCACTATAGGGGTAGTGGAATTGTGTTTTAAATTCATGGACCATCATAAATAATTCTAGTTCTTACTTCAAATAATTCTTATCTTGAGTTTTCAGCCACCTCTGTTCATAAGAAATGAAATGGTTTCCTTTCATGAAAACACATTCCATTTCGGATCTAGATGAATTTTAATATATCAGATATCCTTTTCATAGTTTTGGTAAGATAATGATATTTGAAAAAGTGATATAAACCTTAAGCTCTTTAAAGGATGTATGTAAATCTTCATTCCATTTGAATCAAATACATTATCTTTTCAAATCAGTTATGGGATAAGTGACTCTTGATAAGTCCCATACAAAGCGATTATAATAGCATGACAATACTAGAAAGGTCCATATCTCAAAGATGTTCAAAAGTATTTTCCAAGAAATCAATGTTTTAATCATTTATTAGTTTATTTATATTTTTCTTTTATAAATTACAAGACCATTTAAATGAAACTCTTGTATCAAGAAGTCATACTTAGTTAATTTAGAATAAATTGAGTTATAATGAAATATACCCAATAAAATTGATAATTTCTTCTTGTGGTAATTTACAATGTGTGATTACACAAAAAATCAATGAAAAATACATTGAAAAACAAGTCATCATAATTGAGGAAGATATAATTTATTAAGGCCATGAAAATTTCTTGTGTAATTGAATGTCCAAAGGCCATGACAATGTATTCTTAGTGGCTTTAAAAGATTCAAAATGATATCTTTAGATTATCCTATTTCTTTAATTGGATCTAGTGATACCGAGATCATAGATCATTTTTGAAGAACTATTCATATCCCTTCAATTAATTAAAAAGTTTATTGATTCTTGGAATAGTGTACCAATTCTTTATCACAACTTGATTCGGTTTATGATAGTCAACACATAATCAAAGAAACCCATACACCTTGTTTACAAATAAGACTAGAGCAACCTAGGGTGATGTGATCAGTCTAATGAATCACTGTTTTCTAGTTCTTTTAGATGTAACTTCAATTACTATAATTATACTGAAGTGATTATATTTGAAAAAAAGTAATACACATTCCTGGAAGTAGATTGACAAGAAATAAATTTCCCATCCTAGTGGTAACCCAGAAAAAAAACCCTTGGAATAAACCCCCAAAAAAATGAAAACACACCTAATGGAACCAGTACCCCAAGGCCCCTCTTGAATAGTCTTACTAATGATTAATATTATCCCCTCTAGTACCAAGTCATCACATAGTGGAATAATCCAACATGAAAAAGAATTTGGAACCATAACCAGGTATTACACACATAGCCCTTTCTATATGCATATGAACACACACCCACTAAGTTCATTCCAAATTCTCACATCAAAACCTTTATTTGAAAACCAATTTAATTTAATTATTTAATCAAATAATTTTTGGGCGTCACCCAAAATTCTAGATTTTATGGACAACCAAGAAAGAGAAATTATGAATCTGGATTTATGATTGTTTTATAATCAAATATAGAAAAAATTTACTTATAAAATGTTTAGGATTAGCATTCTAGGAGAAATCAGGAAAAGAGGAGAATCCACCAACATCTAATGCATTTGACATGAAGAATCACACTACAATATCATAGATTCGGGCTTCTAGTTTCATTACATAATTGACTCAAAATTTTATTTGTTAAAAGATTCCATAAACCATAGATATAGGTTTGAAGGCCCCAAATAGGGGTTTTATTGTGAGAAAATGAGAGAATTTAGAAGAGAGAAAGAATGAGAAAGTTACCTTTGATCTCAAAGATATAATTATATTTTATCCTAAAAAATTAAGATATGAATTTAATAATATGAAAAAAATATATAAGTAAGGGATAATGTTCAAGATCATAGTAGAAGAGAAGATAAATGAATGTTTTGGGGTCGTTTGTGGGTTAAAAATAAAATTTTTAGAATTAATTAATCATTCTTTATGGTTTGGCCGCACAATTTTCCAAATTGTGTGGATCACCTCTATCTCAAAAATTTCTAAGTCGTAAAACTTTAAAATAGTTTCAAAAATATATATTCTAACAATTTTCATACCTTGGATACCTATCCATTTCTTACATGTTTACCTGTAGAACACTACACAGTTTCTCCTAACTGTGTAGAAATTGTCTGCTTCCTAAAACCCCCCAAGACATCCAAAAACTATCTAGAAGCTACAAAGACACAATCTAAATATTATGAGCCTTGTAAATACATAATATAATTGTTAAATACCTTATAAAAAGGATATTACAAAAACCCTAAGATATTCCATGTCAGTAGGTACCTCGGGAAGAGCATGGACATTTTAGTTATAACAACCCGAGATTATGTGAGGATTATTCTTTTTAATTTCATAGATGTATTGTGTTGTACGCTACACTAATATTATCTTGTGCTATACGTTAGCTTGAAGTATATGCAATAATATTCTTGGATTGTGTTACACATAATTTCGAGTTCGTTTGATAATAGTCATTCTATGCAACATTGAGTGTATATATATATATATATATATATTCAATGTATAAATGAAATATGGTTGGATTCTATTATAAAAAAAATGAAGGAGTATTTCACAACACGCAACCCTAATTTGGATTACATTACCTGCAATCACGACCTTCCACGATAGCGTGTGTTGTACGCAATACCGAGTTTCACTAAACAAAAATATACTATTAAAATATTATATAAACTAGCCGTTATGAATAGTAATACCCAATTTTTGGAATTTTATAAATTTTATCCTTTAAAATGGACTTCATTTTTGAATTCGGAATATTGAAATTATCTTAGGGTGAATTTTTGGTATTTTTTCTGAAAACATTCAATTTTTGAAGAATAGTGAAAACACTGGGTTACTATTTAAAAACCGACTTTTTATTTAAATAATTATTTATTTTATTTAAATTTAGTTTAGGTCAAAATTGATACATAATACCTATATAAGTTCAATGAAATTAATTGGAGTCATTTTATAATAATTTTAGATATATAAAAATTTTATTGAACTTTTCACCGTCTTTTACCCACATCCTAGGAGAATTTAAAAATTCACATAAAACATAATTTCACCGCTTCTGTGAGGGGAATTTCAAAAATCCTTGAGACACGGTAAATATGAATGACTAAAATGTGATTCAATGAGATGAAAATATTTTTGGTGAATAGTAACTTTTTACCTTTATTTACCACAGTTAAAAGTAAATAGGGTAATTAAGGGTAAAAAAGATATTATTATTACCCCAACACATGTCCTAATTCTATTGGATAAGTGTAATTCGACCAGAAACAACCTTAGGAATAAAATATGACCATTTAGGTCCACTTGGATTAGATTAGGACCCTTATTATTATTTTATTTAAAGAATAGTCAAAATAGTTAAAATCAATGTTTAATAACTAAAACATTTTTAATATTGGGTTATACATTAGATAAATTAGACAATAAATATTCATTAGAAATCTAAAAATATTTCCTACATAATATTATTTTATTTATAATTTTTAGACATTAAATAATTTAATTTAATTATGACACAAGGATGATGCAGTAATTATGTTATTAATGAAATATTAACATAATTGATGTTATAAATACCCAAATAGATGTAATTTGAGACTTTTTATAAATTATACTAATTTTATAGGTTAATCTGATATTTTAGTATTCATTTAATCAACTTATTTCTAACTAATAATTCTGTTATTATTTTCACGAAAATCAATTACCAAATAGTGTCAAAATTGACATAAAATAGTTTTTAAAACAAATATTATATTATTAATTGTTATTTTATTCCTAAAAATATAAGGTTCGGAAAATGAATTAGATAAGGATATATATTAATAATGAACCACTTGGGGTTTTTTTGGCTTGTTATAGTAATATTATTAACCATATAGTGTAAGAAAACAAAAAGACACGGTAAAAGCTGAATTATTTAAGATAGAGTTAAATCTAAATGATAAGGATAAAATAGTAACCTAAACTTGTCTAAAACATATTGGATGAGAAAATTTCTACCCATACCCACTTTTTCTTAGAAATAAATCAATTTGGATCTATTAATAACCAAATATGTCTTTTTTATAAAATAATATTTTATGTTTTCCTAAGGTGCCCCTCTCCTCCCTTATAAAAAGGGCACCCCTTCTATCTTCTCTTCACACCCTTTTGAGCCTTTAATCTTGGAAAAACCCTTCCCATTTCTCTTCTCCACTTCCCTAGTAACATTCTAGAGGTTTTGGTCTTCTCAAAATACCAACTCTACTTCCTTAAGAGGAAGCTTAAAGATGGTTCGTCAAAGAAGAGGTAATCTCTTCTTCCGATTTTCTCAAGTTTCATTCTTCTTCTACTTATTCTTCTTTAGTTATATCATTATAAATGAATAAAAATAGTATTACTTATATTATTATATGTTATTATAAATACGAAACAACCCTATTTCACCTTCTATCCATCCTAAGGAAAATGAAATCACCACGCGTGCGTACATACGGAATACCGTCTCCACGTCGTGGTGTAATTGGTTTTCCACCACCACCTTAATTGGATGGGTATAATGGTGTAAAGAATAACTATATATGATTATTGTAAAGTGATATTGATTCTTAAATAGTATACATACACTTAAATACAATTCCACGATCATGGGAATGATATCATCGCTCGTCCATACATACGGACTACCGTCTCCACGACGCGATGAGATTCATTATCCATGTTAACCATTCATGAATGATTATAAAGTATATATAATGAATAATAATGAAATATATGACATAATAATGATACTGGATTTATTTATATATATGTATTTCATCTACTTAATTCCATTCAATTCAATAAGTAAACGAAAATAGCGTTCATGCGTACGTACGACCTACTGTCTCCATGAATGGTGTATTTCATTCCATTTATCGATCTATCATAAACAAATGTATATGATGAATATATTATATATATAATCATGTTTTAAATTATAGAACTAAGTAAACTAGGATATAAGTAATAATATCAAGAACAAAAAGTCAAAACACGTATGATAAATGAATCGATTTTACACAAAATGCTGCTTTAGCATGGAATTTACAAAAGAACGGGTAATATAAAGTCATAAGTGAACCATATATGATATCATAACAATGAATATGATTTTTTAATAATTCAATGACATTATTTAAATTATTATACAAGAGGTTCGGATACGTACGAAGCATATCAGACCTAAGGTAAGAGATAATTATTCCAATCTCATTCTTATCCGAGATTGTTTATTCGTAAGTATTTACTGGGGTTATGTTTATCATCAATGTCCATGTTTTCTAAAAATGTTTTCATAAAATGTTTAGTATTCTTCCATGTATGTTTAAAGTCATTTTTACCCTTTTATGACTTTTACCACAAGGTTTGGAAGGAATCTTTCATTTTTTTACCATAAACGGTACTTTTTGACTTTTCCGACAAAAGTACGAGAAGAATGTTTTTTTAACTTATACGGCATGAACAGATTTTTACGGTTTCATAACGCCTCATTTTCATGAATCGTAATCTAAAATATTTTATGATTATTTTCAAAAAAATAATTTTCTTTTAAAATTACATGGCATTTTGTGAAAAGAAAATGATTTTAATAAAGAAAGGATATTTTCCTCAAGAATTATTTTCCAGTGTTTTTATCAAAACCATTTTCCATTTAAGATGACAATATTTCATATGTGTATGTTTCAAATATAATGTCCCTATGATTTACATGATTTCACTTCTCTTGTGATGAAATGATATCCATTTGTTTTATATGGATTACGTTATGATGGAATGATGTTTATGAAACCCATTTTATTCGTTGGGTTATTATGAATAATGTATGTTTATCTTATGGCACACGAAATAATGATTTAATTATGAGATTGGTGGACCTATATCTCCCTTCAATTCATTGGGTAAATATTTATATCTCCTGATATAGACATTACTGTAATGGTAAGTTAATCCGGTTCAGTGATACATGACTGGAACGAGGAGTGAACTTAATTCAGAAAGGGACTTTGTCCACTAAGATGGTCTTGGCAGCAATGCCTTGGCTAATATGGAAATCATATCATGTGATTAATGGTTTTCCACAATTACAGGTTTTTTCCCATTCTATTTTATCATGATTTTTGTTCTATTATGATATATTCCTCACGTACTTCCAAGATTCATGTCTTTGCTCAAGATTTTGATGTTTAGATTTTATATTCAAGTTTTTGCATACAAATGTTTATGGATTGTTTTATGTTTTCTATGTTTACCCTTAATTGGCATTTGAGCTCACCCCTTTTTATGTTTTATTTTTCCCAGGATTTAAAGAAAGGTTTTAGGTAATAAAATAAAAGGGGAAGATCTTTATGGGAGATGTTGAAGATCTTTCACCAAGATTAGAAGATTATATTCCGAGTTTCCAAAGACACTAAACTATTACGGTCTTTTGGTGTCTATTTTGTTATGTATTAAGTATTCCAAAAAATTAATGTAATGTCCATGTATGTCAAGCTTTGGGTCTCTACTGTTGGTATCAGAGGGAGGTTTAGTTATCCTTTGGAAACTAGGATGTGAAAACATTAGTGAGATCCCTAGAGATATTTTAAGGTATGTCTAGGGATGTACCTAAGGTTAAGTATACATATAGGTTATATTCCTATAATTACGGAAATGATATTAGAATTAAACCTAAGATGTTATATAACGAAGGTACTCCCCCTTTATTATGTTGTTTTCCCAAGAATGATTTTTGCCTCTCACACTATTCTTTTTGGGTTTTAGACGATGGATGGAACCCGAAGAAACCGTGTTGATCAATGTAATGGACAATGCAATGATTGTCCTCCAGAACAAACCAATGTTATGGAATATGGAGTGAAAAATCATATTGCTATACTTACACAAGCTATGAATCATTCTAGACATCCAAATGAGTAGAGAAGGGAACAATATTCTATTGATTCCTTCATGAGGCAACGTCCACATTCTTTCAGAGGGTCTTCTGATCCACTTGTTGCTGAACAATGGATTAGTACCATTCAAAAGATATTTTCCATACATCGCTCTTTGGAACATGAAAAAGTCATTATGGCTATTTACCATTTAGAAGGTGAAGCAGATCAATGGTGGACTCTAATTCAGAATATGAGGCCCCGAGATGAAATTGAATCCATGGAATGGGATGAGTTCAAGAACTTATTTTTCAATAAGTACTTCCCTAGTATTCTTCGAACAAATATGGAATATAATTTCCTTGAGAATAAGAAAAAGGATGATGAATATTTTGGTATATACAAAGCAAATTTTACAATGCTTGCAAGGTATGCATCCAGATTTATCATCCAACCTGAAAGTAAAGTTGATCGATTCTTCAGTGGCTTAAAACCAAGTCTTTGAAGGGAATTAGCTATAAAAGACTTCAGTAGCTATAAAGAAATTGTGCGTTGTGATATCAAGTTAGAAATGGAAGTTAGTGTTACATATCCATCTCATGGTTTGGACAAGAAATGAAAGATGGAGTTCAAGGAGAAATCTCAGAATAATGGTGAAAGGAAGATAAATGTTTCTTTATGCTCAAAGTGTGGAAAGAAGCATGGTAGAGATTGTCTTAAAGGGTCTAGAAAATATTTTAAGTGTGGAAAAGAAGGTCATCGAGTAGCTGAGTGTCGAAGTAATGGAAAAAGGGTTGCTAATGATGTGAATAAAGAAAATACTGTAGAGAACGCACCACCAACACTTCAATGCTTCAAGTGCAAGGAAATGGGGAATTATGCTAATCAATGCCCTAATCCAAGGGTTAATGATGATCAACATGAGCAACCACATAAGGAAAAGGACAAAGGGAAGTCACATGTGATCACTATTGGCAATGTTGAATATGATAACGATGTGGTGGAATGATTAAGTTTTTATGTAATGGGATTCCAAAATAATGTTGTATATAGTATCATGGAATATGGGAATATTTATGTATTGGTCTATTGTGGTTTTCAATAATTTTATGGCACCGGTAACCATGGAAAGTGATTGAGATATTTTTGGAATGAATATGATATGCACATAATGAAGGGATAAGGAAAAAATGAAATGTTTGAAAGTATTCATGAGCTCATGACTGATATAAGGAAAAAGTTATATCATGGTTTGAGTATATGGAATTTTTGGATTTTGGTATGTGGAAAGAGTTAACTTTCGACAGCATTCATGTTTTCACTAAGATTCAATGGGTATTCATTTTTCAAGAGAATACATGATTAAGGTATTCACATGTTTGGAATGTGACCAACAAGATATATCTTATATGGGGGATAAATGATGGTATTCACATGCTCGGTAGATGACATTTCTAGTAATCTTTTTCTTTATACTATAAGATTGGACCGAAGTATTTTGGATAAGCCTAAATATTTGAATGGATTATGTAAGAAATAAGTTAGTATTGATTAAGGCTATAAATTCTTTGATATTATTAATGGAATGTTATAATAATATATTTTTAGAAAAAGGAAAAATTTCAGGACGGGAGACAACCCATCGCGTCGGACAAGGGTGTGGGAATCGAACCCACAACCAAAGTGCGACAGGCCTTTATCACCTACCACTGGCCAACATGAAGTTTCTGGTTATTAGAAACTAGTTTCATTTTATTAAACTGTATGATAGATGAAGTATAAGTCCATTTTTGGAATCATATACGATTAACCTCACCATATATGCACTTATGTATTTTTGATAACTTTTTATATCCTTTTGTTTGAGACAGATGGAATGACCCATAATTCTATGACATGATCTGCTAACACCTCACGAATGAAAAATTCAAATTCATTTCTTTAAGAGATGAAGTGGAAATTGTTTAATACACGAACAATGGTGAGATTATACCGAAATAAAGTATTTCTTCTAATTCAAATTCTTCAACTTTAGGGAAATGATCTTGAAAACCAAAAATGTTGTCCTTGTGCCCTTATATCCGATGAATCAGATGGTACCTTAGATCATCACAAATTTATGGCTTTGTGATTGTTGTATTTTTCACAGCCATGTTCTCTAACACTCACCATCAGAACATGATGGTTAGATTTCTCTTCCATATCCATATTTTCACCTATGTTCTCCTATGTGGAAACCCAGTGATTAGTTAATTTGGGTAACCTTTACATTTCATACTTTAGTTTTTAAAGATAAGTTTTGGTATTCCTTTTTATGATGTGGGTTTCTATTAAATAATATTTCAAGTAGTAAACCATTTATAACCCCGATGAATTTTGAGTGCGAAATTCATTTTAAGGGGGGTAGAATGTAACAACCTGAGATTTTCTGAGGATTATTCATTTTAATTTCATTGATGTCTTGTGTTGTACGCTACACCAAGATTATCTTGCGCTATATGCAAGATCGTATTAGCTTTCAGTATACGCAACACTATTCTTGGATTGTGTTACACACAATTTCAATTTCATTTGATAATAGTCATTCTACGCAACATTGATTGTGTATATATATATATGTATATATATATTAAATGTATAAATAAAATGTGGTTGGATTCTGTTATACAAAACAATGAAGGAGTCTTTCACAACACGCAACCCTAATTTGGCTTACATTACACGCAATTTTAACCTTCCATGATAGCGTGTGTTGTACGCAATACCGAGTTTCACTAAATAAAGATATACTATTAAAATATTATATAAACAATCCGTTATGAATAGTAAAACCCATTTTTTGGAATTTTATAAATTTCATCATTCACAGTGGACTACATTTTTGGATTCTGAATATCGAAATTAACCTAGGGTGAATTTTTGGTATTTTTCTGAAAACTTTCAATTTTTGATGAATAGTGAAAACACCAGGTTACTGTTTAAAAACCGACTTTTTATTTAAATAATTATTTATTTTATCTAAATTTATTTTTGGTCAAAATTTATACATAATACCAATATAAGTTCAATGAAATTCCTTGGAGTCATTTTATAATAATTTTAGATATATAAAAATTTTATTGAACTTTTCACCGCCTTTTACCCACCTCCTCGAAGAATTTGGAAATTCACATAAAACATAATTTTACCGCTTTTGTAAGGGGAATTTAGAAAATCCAATAGACACGGTTAATATCAAGGACTAAAATGTGGTTCAATGAGATGAAAATAATTTTTTGTGAATAATAACTTTTTACTTTAATTTACCATGGTTAAAAGTGAATAGGGTAATTGAGGGAAAAAATGATATTATTATTACCATACCACATGTCCTAATTCTATTGGATAAGTTTAATTCGACGAAAAAAAACCTTAGGAATAAAATATGACCATTTATGTCCACTTTTATTAGATTAGGACACTTATTATTATTTTATTTAAAGAATAGTTAAAATAGTTAAATCAAAGTTTAATAAATAAAACATTTTTAATATAGGATTATACATAAGATAAATTTGGATATAAATATTAATTAGAAAGCTAAAAATATTTCATACATAATGGTATTTTGTTTATATTTTTTAGACATTAAATAATTTAATTTATTTATGACACAATGATGATGCAGTAATTACCTTATTATAGAAATATTAACATAATTGATGTTATAAATACCCAAATAAATGTAATTTGAGACTTTTTATGAATTAAAATAATTTTCTAGATTAATATGACATGTTAGTATTTATTTAATTAACATTTTTTGAACTAATCATGCTGCTATTATTTTCACAAAAATCATGTACCAAATTGTGTCAAAATTGACATAAAATAGTTTTTAAAAATAATATTATATTATTAATTGTTATTTTATTCCTAAAAATCTAAGGTTATTCCAATTGACTTAGATAAGGATATGTATTAATAATTAACCACTTGGGGTTCGTTTTTCTTGTTATAGTAAGTTTATTAACAATATAGTGTAAGAAAACAAAAATACACGGTAAAAGTTTAATTATTTAACATAGAGTTAAATCTAAATGATAAGGATAAAATAGTAAACTAAACTTGTATAAAAACTATTTTATGAGATTATTTAGACCCATACCCACCTTATATTCGAAATAAATCAATTTGGAGCTATTAAAAACAGAATTTGACTTTTTTATAAAATAATATTTTAAGTTTTCCTAAGGTACCCCTCTCCTCCCTTATAAAAAGGGAACCCCTTACCTCTTCTATTCACACCCTTTTGAGCCTTGAATCTTGTCAAAACCCTACCCATTTAACTTATCCACTTCCCTAGAAACATTCTGGAGTTTCTAGTCTTCTCAAAAGACCAACTCTACTTCCTTAAGAGGAATCTTAAAGGAGGTGCGTCGAAGAAGAGGTAATCTCTTCTTCCGATTTTCTCATGTTTCTTTCTTATTATACTTCTTCTTCTTATTTTGTATCATTATAAAGTAATAAAATAAGTATTAATTATATGATGATATGTTATTATAAATTTGAAACAACCCTATTTTACCTTCTATCCATCATACAGAAAATGAAATCACCGTGCGTGCGTACGTATGGAATACCATCTCCACGCCGTGGTGTAATCTGTTTTCCACCACCACCTTACTTGGATGGGTATAATGGTTTAGATAATAACTATATATGATTATTGTAAAGTGATATTTATTCTGAAATAGTATACATACACTTCAATACAATTCCACAATCACGGGAATGATATCATCGCTCGTGCGTATGTACGGACTACCATCTCCACGACGTGATGAGATTCATTCTCCATGTTAACCATTCATGAGTGATTATAAAGTATATATAATGAATAATAATGAAATATATGACATAATAATGATACTAGATTTATGTATATATATATATATCTATATATATATATGTATTTCATCTACTTAATTCCATTCAATTCAATAAGGAAACAAAAACAGCGTTCATGCGTACGTACGGTCTACCGTCTCCATGAAAAGTGTATTTCATTCCATTTATAGATCTATCATATATATATATATGTATATTCTGAATATATTATATATATAAAACATTTTTTACATTCTGGAATTAAGTAAATCAGGATATAAGTAATAATATCAAGAACAACAAGTCGAAACGTGTATGATAAATGAAACGATTTTACCCAAAACGCTGCTTTAGCATGGAATTTACAAAAGAACGGGTAATATAAAGTCATAAGTGAACCATATATGATATAATAACAATAAATATGATTCTATAATAAGTCAATGACATTATTTATATCATTATACAGGAGGTTTGGATATGTATGAAGCATATCGGACCTAAGGTAAGGGATTATTATTCCAATCTCATTCTTATCCGAGATTGTTTATTCGTAAGTATTAAATAGGGTTATGTTTATCATCCATGTCCATGTTTTCAAAAAATGTTTGCATAAAATGTTTATTATTCTTCCATGTATGTTTAGAGTCATTTTTACCCTTTTATGACTTTTACCACAAGGTTTGGAAGGAATCTTTCTTTTGATTACCATATGAGGTACTTTTTGACTTTTCTGACAAAAGTATGAGAATAATGTTATTTTTAACTTATATGGCGTGAACATATTTTTACGGTTTCATAATGCCTCATTTTCATGAAGCTTACTCTACAAGATTTTATGAATATTTTCAACAAAATAATTTTCTTTTAAAATTGCATGGAATTTTGTGAAAAGAAAATGATTTTAATAAAGAAAGGATATTTTCCTCAAAAATTATTTTGAAGTGTTTTATCAAAACCATTTTCCATTTAAGATGACATTATTTCATATGTGTATGTTTCAAGTATAATTTCTCTATAATTTACATGATTTTAGTTCTCTTGTGATGAAATGATATCCATTTGTTTTATATGGATTATGTTATGATGAAATGATGTTTATGAAACCTATTTTATTTGTTGGGTTATTATGAATAATGTATGTTTATTTTGTGGAAAATGAAAGAATGATTTCATTATGAGATTGGTGGGACCTATATCTCCCTCCAACACATTGGGTAAAGATTTATATCTCATGATATAGACATGGCTGGAATGCTAAGTTAATCCGGTTTAGTGATACATGACTGGAACGAGGAGTGAACTCGATTCAGAAAGGGACTTTGTCCACTAAGATGGTCTTGGCAGTAATGACTTGGCTACTATGGAAATCATATCATGTGCTTAATGGTTTTACACAATTACATGTTTTTTCCCAATTCTATTTTATCATGATTGATGTTCTCTTATGATATATGCCTCACGTACTTCCAAGATTAATGACTTTGCACAAGATTTTGATGTTTAGATTTTATGTTCATGTTTTTGCATTCAAATTTTTATGTATTGTTTTATGTTCTTTATGTTTACCCTTACTGGGCATTTGATCTCACCCCTTTTTATGTTTTCTTTTCCCTAGGAATTAAAGAAAGGTTTTAGGTATGCAAATAAAATGGGAAGATCTTTATGGGAGATGTTGAAGATCATTCACCTAGATTAGAAGATTATATTCTGAGTTTCCAAAGACACTAAACTATTATGGTCCTTTGGTGTCTGTTTTGTTATGTATTAAGTATCCCGCAAAAGTAATGTAATGTCTATGTACGTCAGGCTTTGGGTCTCTACAGTAGTGGACGAAATCAGGTACATCCAAGAAGGGGTACATGAAGTGACCAATTTCATACAATGGAGTTTCCAATATGTGGAGAAACCAAGATCATCCACATAACTATATTTATATATTCTTGTATAGTTTATACTTTGAATGATATAAAATATATTCACTGGGCCATTTACATGCCTTTTTCATGTATTGGTATATAAGGTTGATAAATTATGAGGACCTTTGTGTTATCTAATCAAGTAGATAAACATTATATTCTAGAAGAGGTACTTTAGTAGTGTGAGATGGTTATAGGGAGACATAATTAAATTGTATAGTTATTCCTATTTTGTATATAACCATATAATATGTAAATACCATGACCCTAGTAGCACGGTGCCAGTGGATTAATTTATTATATTGCAATAATAAACATGGAAGATGCATCCTGAAGGAACGAATAATTTAGTAGCTTTTAAAAAATAGATACATACATAAGTTTTACATTTCAACTGCAAATGAAATAAAATATATAAACTCCTTTGGAATCATCCAAAAAATCCTAGATTATTCCTATGAGACATTTATAATACACATCTTCTCATCCTGGGGAAAAAAACATAAGAAAGGGCTGAGATCAGATGCTCAATAAGGGTATATAATACAACATAATCTAATATAAATAATAAATCATGATGAATGACTAAAAACACATGACATTAGAATTAAATGTTGATCATAATTTGGATAGAATAAAATAAGAATAAATAATTACATATAAATAATCACTTGACAATGAAACTTAACCATGGATATAATTCTAGTAAAATAATGACATGGATTACCAATTAAAAATATCATAACAAGGGAATGCATAACTTCAGAAATCATAAACATACCATTGAGGCCTCGACCAAGACATATGGAAATAAATGGTTAAGGACTCAGCTAAATCCATTTTTGTTTTTTCTCATGTGACCTACCGATGCATCAAAGGGATATATCAGGCCACACCCATCACCTAATAAGTAAAATTCATAACTCATATGAATGAGGTGAAACATAAAAACCATATACATATGAAATATAAATATGTTTCCCCAAATTGTAAATGTAATCACGAACTATTATGAGTAGTATGGTGAATGGTATCAAGATAGCACATCTATAGTCAAACTAATAATAAAAAATTTATTAAAATATGGTATATGATATAATAGAATATTAGTCCAAATGAGAAAAAATATTCAACTTGGTATGTCTAAATATATAAAAATACTCTAATAATATGTTTGATGAATTATTGAGAGAAATAACTTTTATACTTTTCAATGAAGTATTTTTCTGGAAAAATAATTTGTATTTGTAATAATTGTTTGTATAAAATCCAAAATGAAAAAAATATAGTTTCTTCATGAAAAAATTATTGATTTTAGAAAATTTATAGAATCTTAAAAAATAATATTGATGGTATGTTTCGCACGGAATCCGGGGATGACCTCCTGGATGGGAGATTCAAACGTTCCGATCGGTTTCTAACGGGTTTATTCGTAGAACCGGAAACATCCAATGATTCCACATCCGTTGGGAACTACTTTCCAAAGGCAGGCGCTCATTAGCTTGTGGACTGATGAGGCTTAGGAATTTGCATTGGTCGAGAGGATGGGAGGTCGGACTCATCACACCTTTTTGAGGGGAATTATTGTCTACTCCGGGACTCTCTTTATAGATTTAAGTTATGTTCATGAATCCTTATTACATTACCAAGTATAAAATGAGATTTCCTTTAGTTTTAACAATCAATGATTAAATATGCAAGAAATTTAGAGAATCTTTTATATGTATTCGAGGTTCTTCATTGATAGAGAATCATCTATGTTTGTTTAGAGATTCTTGGTCAATGGTATCCTTCAAAACATTTATATAAAAAGTCTCTTGGTCATTTTATGATAACCAGGCTGGTTTTAAAGCCACTCAGTGGGGCACTTGAAGTTTATTGTCATTCAGAAGGATAGAGATTATCTCAAAGTTGGGATCGAACCCATAAATGGGCTACCTACGTATCCTTTGTTTTGGAAAAGGAATCAGAACCCACGTAGTTCGAGTGATGGAGTATGATGTTTATGATTGATGGCTCAAAGATGAATGTCATAATTACTTTTACACTCTAAGCTCACGTGAGTCATACTCGGTGTGAGAAACAAGAGGTATTGGTAAAATTTAGACAATTGTGCCACGAAAGATGCAATCATAGGAATTTTCTTGGGGATTATGTATGGATGACTGCCCAGATAGATGAAGGTTTAGGATTTACTTTTAGGGAGAAAATCCATGAACAGGGTCCATAAAGTTATATGTGCTTCATGGAGATTTGAATACTCTAATCTTGGGGCTTACTCCTAAGGAGGATGCCCAAGTTAGGAGGGGACTTATGATTGGGTTTTTACTCCTGAAAAGGAAAACCCAAATCAAAGGTAAATTATGACTGGTTAAGAGAAATTTTAAGAGACTTGGGGCTTACTCCTAAGAAGGATGCCCAAGATTGGGAACTTGATTGGGGCTTACTCCTGAGGAGGATGCCCAAGATTTATGACTAGGACTTATTCCTGAGAAGGAAGCCCAGGTTAGGAGACTTGGGGCTTCCTCCTGAAAAGGAAGCCCAAGGTTATGACTGAGTCTTATTCCTGAAAAGGAGACCCAGGTTAGGGATTAAGGTTTGGGGCTTACTCCTGAGGAGGATGCCCAAGATTAAAGGACTTGATTGGGGTTTATTCTTAAGAAAGATGCCCAAATAAAAGGTTTTATAACTGGGGATTATTCCTGAAAAGGAGACCCAGGTTAGGATTCTCTCATCTTAAAGGATGAGGTTGAATGAATGAACTCTCAATCTTTGGTGACATAAAGATGTTTAAATCACTAGGTTTTGAGAGATATTTCACATAATTCCTTTCAGATAAGGATGTCAAATCAAGAAATCATGCCATAAAATGGCTTTGAAGAGTATCTTGAAGACTGAATCTTGAATAGGAAGGGTGAAATGGTTTAAGAGGGGTAAAAATGGGCAAGATGGGCACCTAAAAAGATAGGGGCGGGCAAGTCTTGAAAGGCGCGCAAGTCCTGCGGAGGCGCGCAAGTATTGGTCGCGCAAGTATACTTGCGCGACATGAGGGGTACTTGCGCGATTTTCAACCAGTATTGAAATACTTGAGCGACTCTTTATTAAACCCTTTACCATCCTCTTGAGGTTCTTCCAGAAGAAGGACGCGCAAGTTATATTGAAGGAATTAAGTAGGCGCGCAAGTGTTTGATAAGTTTCAACACTTAGGCCTTCCTTTTTCTCTTTAGATCTTCCGTTCTAGGTAAGAAATTACCTTAGAAGTGTTCCGGAAGCTTTGAGAAGAGACTTGGGCGTTGGGAGCTTCAATCCGAGTTTCTGGAAAAAGATCCTCTCGAATGGGGGGCCCACAGGGTCTATTTATAGGCAAAAGAAGACCCCGGGCGGTTACCGGGCGGTTACCAATTAGGTCGCGCAAGTCACCTGTGCGACCAAGGTAGTCACGCAAGTGTACTTGCGCGACAGTGGTAAAACTTGCGCGGTGAATTGGCTTTTGATCCTTTGTTCATGCCTTTGTCGATTTTTGATGTTTTCTTCAAAGGATGAATCACTTTCAGCTGAGATATTCCCTTTTCCGATCTTTAGATTCTGTGACGAAAGGAGCGTCAACAAAAGTCCCCCCTCAGAGTTGGATCCGGAGAGAAATGAGGATTTGACTCTGAGGAAAATCGAATCCTTACAAAGGAAAAGGGAGACGCGCAAGTCTTCAGAATGCAGAGGGCGGCACGCAAGTCTTTGTCACACAGGCTTTAAGCGCTCTGTGTATGGCGCGCAAGTAGGCTTCCGAGCCTATAAATACACGGTCTCACCTCCGTACAATTATCCGGATTTCCGGACTTCATACCTTCTCGAGCTCTCGCCGCGCAGGTCACCTTGACCGCGCAGGTTGCTCTGTTTTCTAGTGTTTTCCTTGATGTCGTGCCACTGTAAAGGTATTTGTACTTGCGCGGTTTACACTTGCGTGTCAAAAACTAGCGCGGCACATGAATCACTTGCGCGACATCTCCATACTTGGGCGCCTTAATGCCTTAGGCATTTTTCCCAAATTTCTTTCACAAATTTTATGAAAATAAACCCATTTAAGAGTTAGTTTATTCATCTTTTGTGCAGATTCAGTGGTTCCCAAGGGAATTGGAACGGCTGATGAACTGGATAGCAAGCGAATTGATGATATGATGGACATCATAGGCCATGATTACTATGATATCTGCAATAGCACTTTCCCAGATTTGGCTAAGTACTTGAAGAAATATCATCTTAATTTCCCACAGAGCATCTACCTGTCTCTATGTGGTCATGGTCACTTGCAAGGAGTCAATGTTCCAAATGCAAACAACTATACACCTAAAATGCAGCTGCGCTGCTACTTCTTCATTTCGGTTATGTTGTGCATTAAGAGCAACAACAATAGTGTGAGCTTTCAAATTCTTCCTCTATGCCATTTCCTTGCAGATATGAAAATTGAAAACCCATGGGCTGAAATGTTTTCCACTGCCAGTTGGTGGAGAGAAGACAAACATGGTATTAGAGAAATATCTGAAAAGAGTACTCTCTCCAAATGGCTCTTTACTTCCAATGCTCTATTCTCTAATCCATGTATCCATCTTCCAAGTCTCTTGGATAGAAACAGAGTCACTATTTGATCAGCGGAAAAATTTTCTCAAACCGCACTCAAGAACAACCTCTTACAATTGTTCCAAGAAGAGCTGGTATCACTACATCCCTTTTTGTATCCAGTTGAATGAATGAATTCCTGGTGGTTGCTAATGAAGCTCGGGATGCCGTAAATCAAATGAAGTGTTATGTTGAAAGCCTCTTGTAATTCTTGAAAAAGAGAAGAGACTCCAGTCTGTGGATGTCCTTCTAACTCTTATGTATCAATGAAAAACACTTTCGTCTTCAATAATTTGTACCTGCATTCTTCCATTACCTGCTTCAAATTTACTTAAGCCAGTGGGCCTAGTAAGCATAGTTTGATTTTTTTACTAGGATTATTACAAATAACCCTACAAACTTTGAATCTTTTAACTGCTCAATATTACCTAAATCATACAAAAAAATGTATATTTAGTGAGCTGGAACTTGACTTTTATTCAGAGTTCCTTTGTCTTTTGTGTGGGCAGTTTAAAGTCATGCACGCCGGACATAAAGGGGCTAATGTTTAAGGTCGAAATAGCTTTGACCAGAAATGGATTAAAAATGGATTCAATTCCTTGACAATTTATCTGAAAACATATTACCATACTCAAGTATGAGGGAAAAAAATGTAAACTATGGCTTAAGAATATTTGAATCTGAGGAATGATATGAAAAAGAGCTAAAAGGCATTAGAAGAAGTAGTTTCCAAGAATGAAGTTACTATTATTTAACAAAACCCGTTAGGGGGTTGAAATATGTAGGGCCACCTATGGGCATTGGCTGCATGGTCAAATAAATAGCATCTTTTGGCTGACAAGTCTGTTATGTGGACTGTTTATGCAAGGCCACCTATGGGCACGTGCTGCATAGTCAGGCAAAAGAACTCCCAGAAATTTACTTTCCTAGTGCTAAAAGCCAGTGAAAGTTTATGGAGATTCAAATTTTCTAAAGCATAGAGTTTGTTGTATGGAAAGAGGTACTTGAATATGGAGAAGATATTTCCAAACAAGAATATCGAAGAACTGGATGAATATCACTCCTACGAAGGTCTGACCCAAACGTAGGGAAGAAGAATAAACCATAGACTTGAATACTTTCAGTTCATGAAAAAGGATATGGGAAAAATACGTTAAGGATGGCTATTTTTGCGGATCCCTACATACTGTCGTTTAAGACAAATAAGGACAAAAGAGGCATTCTTCCCAAGAATGAAGTTACTATTATTTAACAAACCCGTTAGGGGGTTGAAAACATGCAGGGCCACCTATGGGCATTGGCTGCATGGTCAAATAAATAGCATCTCTTGGCTGACAAGTCTTTTATGTGGACTGTTTATGCAAGGCCACCTATGGGCACGTGCTGCATAGTCAGGCAAAAGAATTCTCAGAAGTTTGACATTTTTGTGACTAAAAGTCATGAAAAGGGTTATGAAGATCTGAAAATATTTATGGTTAGGATTATAATACATAAAGATGGGTATTTTCCAATGTATATAGAGATACATAGGTCAATGAAAACCATAATCATGTTGTGGCTGGGTCCTGAATTGAAATTTGGACTTCACTACGTATCTCATAAGAATGAGAATCAAGCCATACGTAGTTCTTGAAATGCAGTTTAACGTCGTGCAGGACGAAAGTATGAGTAATCTTAGTTTAGGGTCATAGAATTCGGACCATAATAATGAATACACAGTGTGTGTTTTCATGAGGACTTTTCAGCCAAGGGACTGAAAGTGAAATTTGGGGTTAGGCCCAAAAGACTTGGGACTGGATTCGAGGGACACTCGAATGTTCCTACGTATCCCATAAGGATGGTAATCAAGTCCACGTAGTTCTAGAATTACCCTTTGTACAAATTTGGTTCGTACATGTGAAGGGTGAAAGGGGACTTTAGTGCAATGATGGTTTTAACCTAAGATAAAAAGTTTAGGCATTACCATGTATGTACGTAGTCTTTTGAAAATGAAAACCATGATTGAAAAAGAATCAATGTTAATAATGGTTCCTTCTCAAATGAGGAAATCAAAGAATATTGTAGTTTATTGTCATACCGGACAAAAGTGTTGTATAGTTTAACGTCATATAACAAGGACGAAAGTGAATCAATGTAAAGATATTGATTCCATGGGTGGTTTCACAAATCATCATCATATGAGATGGTGGTGAAACGATGTGAAGAGATTGTTTTTGGGCTTGAACCTTGGGAGGTTGCCTACATACCCAGCCTGGAGGGAAAGGATCAAAGTCTGTGTAGTTCAATTAAAGAATGAATTAATGATCAAGTTGTTCTTGTGGACAATGATCTAAAAAAATGTTGTTGGGACTTACACATGGTTAGTGGCCCAAAGGGAGTGTTATGGTTGATGTTCGCTCTAAGCTCACGTGAGTCATACTCAGTGTGAGAAACAAGAGGTAATAACAACCTTAACGATGCACAGTTTTAATGTCATGTAGGACATATCAAGGACTTTCTGTACAGTTTAGCGTCATGTAGTTAGGACGATGGGGACAATACAGTTTAACGTCATATTGGATGAAAGGGGGATTGTGCAGTTTTAATGTCATGCTGGACTTTTGATGATTATTTAGTTTAACGTCTTTCCGGACGTGAGGGACTTTTATACAGTTTAGCGTCATGTAGTTAGGACGTCACAGTTTAACGTCTTGCTGGACATATTTGCAAATAGTTTATGGTCATATACATGGACCAGGGATGATGCAGTTTAGGGTCATGCTGGACGGTTCATGGAATTTTTTCACAGTTTAATGTCGTGTGGGACGAAGTTGTAGTTTAAAGTCATACTGGACCATTGCTGTATAGTTTAACGTCATATAGCAAGGACGAACTGGTGCTGTACAGTTTAAAGTCATGTAGCTAGGACTAAGGTGAACCAATATAAGGATATCAGTTCTGGGGACTTTTTACAGTTTATCGTCATGCTGGACGTTGGAAGTGCCACACAGTTTAATGTCATGTTGCTAGGACACAATATAGTTTAATGTCATCTCGGACGAAAGGAGGATTGTGCAGTTTTAATGTCATGCTGGACTTTTGATGATTATATAGTTTAATGTCTTTCCGGACGTGAGGGACTTTTATACAGTTTAGCGTCTTGTAGTTAGGACGTCACAGTTTAACGTCTTGCTGGACATATTTGCAAATAGTTTATGGTCATATACATGGACCAGGGATGATGCAGTTTAGGGTCATGCTGGACGGTTCATGTAATTTTTTCACAGTTTAATGTCGTGTGGGACGAAGTTGTAGTTTAAAGTCATACCAGGCCATTGCTGTATAGTTTAACGTCATATAGCAAGGACGAACTGGTGCTGTACAGTTTAAAGTCATGTAGCTAGGACTAAGGTGAACCAATATAAGGATATCAGTTCTGGGGACTTTTTACAGTTTATCGTCATGCTGGACGTTGGAAGTGCCACACAGTTTAATGTCATGTTGCTAGGACACAATATAGTTTAATGTCATCTCGGACGAAATATAGGAACTTTTATACAGTTTATTGTCATGTAGGACAAAATCAGGGACTATGTAGTTTAAAGTCTTGCAGTTAGGACTATTGGTGCTGCACAGTTTAGTGTCATGTTGCAGGGACATAAGTGCGAATAGTTTAAGGTCATATGCATGGACCGTACAGTTTATCGTCATGCTGGACGTAGTTGTAGTTTAATGTCATATCGGACAGAAGTGTGACACAGTTTAATGTCATGTTGGATGAAGTTGTAGTTTAAGGTCATACTGGACCATTGCTGTATGAACCAAAATGTAAGAGTCTTGGTTCTGGGAACAATATTTTGTGTTTATACAAAATACTTCTTCAGAAATCTGGCATTAGTTGGAGTCGTGATGTGTTCTCCATCCATTGAGATTAGAGAATACGCTCCATTGGAGTAGACCTTATGTATTGAATAAGGTCCTTCCCATTTTGGTTCAAGCTTGGGAGGTTTCTTTCCTGGTATCATTGGTGCTTTAAGAACCAATACCAATTCTCCCTGAATGAATGAACGAAGACGAACTTTTTTGTTAAAAGCTCGTGCTATCCGATTCTGATAGATTTCCACGTGGTGCAAAGTGCACAATCTCTTCTCATCTAACTGTTCCAATTCATTCAAACTCTTTTGGGATTGCTCATCTGTCGATAACTGATCACAAATGGCTATTCTGAGTGAGGGCAATTGAACTTCAATTGGCAAGACTGCTTCTGTTCCATATACCAATGAATATGGAGTAGACCGCGTTGCATTGCGAGTGGTAGTCCGATAAGCCCATAAAGCATGAAAGAGTTTATCAGGCCATGACCTCTTATCTTTATCCACCATCTTTTGCAGTATATTTGAAAGAGTCTTGTTGAAGGCCTCTATCTGGCCATTAGCCGCTGCATGATATCGAGATGAATGGTTGGACTTAATGTTGTATTCTTGATACAATCTCTTTACCTCAGAAGAACAGAAGTTGGTGCCGCTGTCCGTCAATATGGTATGAGGGACACCAAATCTAGTAATGATGTTAGACTTGATGAAGCTAACAATGCATTTAGAACTGACTTCTTTGAGAGGTACTGCCTCTGCCCATTTGGAAAAGAAATCAGTAGCAGTAAGAATGTACTTAAACTGCTTGGCCGTAGCTGAAGGGTAAGGTCCCACCACATCCATTCCCCATGTGGAAAATGGGCATGAGTATTTAGCTGTATGAAGCAACTCTGGAGGTTGATGAATGAAGTTGGCATATACTTGGCATGAATGACACTTCTTTGTAAAATTAACACAATCTTGTATCATTGAAGGCCAAAAGTATCCAAGCCTTCGAATTTGATCAGACAATCTATGTCCAGACTGGTGGGCACCACAGACTCCTGCATGCACTTCTTTTATGACAGCCATTGTCTCTTCACCATCAATACATCTGAAGAGAACTCCATCAAAACCACGTTTGTAGAGAATTTTCTCGAGGTGGTTTGGACCATCATAAAGAGTAAAATTGACCACACGTCGCCGAATTTGTTCTTTCTCGGCTCTATTAGGTGGAAGTGTTCCATTTTGAAGGTATTCCTTGATAGGTGACATCCATCCTGTAGTATGACCATACGGTTCAGGAATGGGACTAATTTCATTAATTTCCTCTGTTCTGACTTGAACATAAGGTGAAATTGCACGACGGTGGGCAATACCGATGGTTGTCTCGTCCCGATTTGGATCTGCTAAAGCTGTGGCTATATTAGCCAGTGCATCAGCTTGAGCATTTTGTGATCTTGGGACATAAGAAAATGTCGGTTCTGAAGGGAATTACGATATTAACTCTCTGACGTAATCATACAAAGGGATTAATTCTTCTTTTCTGATGGCATAATCCCCATTGACTTGTTTGATTACCAGGTCTGAATCACCTTTCACCTTTAAGTGATTCACTTGTGCTTGAAGTGCTAACTCCAAGCCTACAATGAGAGCTTGGTATTCAGCTTCATTATTGGTACCACCTTCCCACAACAAAAAGGAATAAGGTAACACTGCCTTATCTGGAGAAATGAGCACAATTCCTAAACCAACTTTGTTGAATTTAGGATTTTCTATTTTCTTCCCTGTTGGACTTCTAGAAGCACCATCAAAATACATTTCCCATGTTTGAGGACTCTCTTGAATAGAAAAAACTTCCTCATCAGGGAGTTCGATATCTGAATACGTGACTTCCACTGAAGGGTGTTCAGCCAGGAAATCATCCAGAGCTTGGCCCTTAATTGCCTTTTGAGACACATACTGGATGTCGAACTGCTGTAGAATAACCGCCCACCTTGCCAGACGTCCTGTAAGCATTGGACGACTAAGGATGAATTTGAGTGGATTATTACGAGATACCAATTGGGCCTCGTGATGTTGCAGGTAGTGTCTCAGTTTCTGAACTGCAAAGATTAATGCTAGGCAACACTTTTCAATACTCGAATACCGGGTTTCTGCTTCAAGCATAGTTCTACTGAGATAGTAGAGACTATTTTCATTCCCAGCATCATTCTTTTGAGCGAGAAAGGCACCCAATGATCGCTCTAAAGCTGTCACATAGAGGATAAGAGGCCTACCCTCAACAGGTGGCATGAGTACTGGTGGACTCAAGAGGTATTTCTTGAGAACATCAAATGCTTCTTGAAATTCTTCAGTCCACTGGTAAGTGACTCCTTTCTTCAATAATTTGGAAAAGGGTAAACTTTTGCCTGCCAAATTTGCGATGAAACGCCGAATATAGGCTAAGTGTCCTTGAAGTCCTCTTAATTCTTTCAAATTCTGAGGAGGTGACATACCAAGGATTGATTTGGTCTTCTCAGGATCGACTTCAATACCACGATGGCGTACAACAAAGCCGAGGAAGTTTCTTGAGGTTACCCCAAAAGCACATTTTAAGGGGTTCATCTTCAAATTATGTTGTCGAAGCTTGTGAAATATGACTTCCAAATCAGCCAAGTGATCAAAACGTTTTTTGGATTTAACCACCAAATCATCTACATAGCATTCAACAAATTTCCCTAGAAAAGGTTTGAAGATACGATGCATGGCGCGTTGATATGTTGCACCTGCATTCTTTAAACCAAAGGGCATCACCCGGTAACAAAACACACCTTGAGGAGCTCTGAAGGCTGTATATTCCTCATCTTCTGGGGCCATTCGGATCTGATTATATCCAGAATATCCATCCATGAAAGAAAGTACTTCATAGCCAGCCGTTGCATCAATTAAGAGTTCTGTAATCGGAACTGGAAAATCATCTTTGGGACAATACCGATTAAGATCTCTGAAATCGATGCAAACCCTAATTTGTCCGTTCTTCTTCTTTACAGGGACAATATTAGCCAACCACTTGGGATATTGAACTTCTCTGATGAAGTTATCTTTGATAAGCTTATCCACTTCAGCCTCGATTTTGGAAGCATAGGTTGGGTGTGTTCTTCTCGCGGCTTGCTTGAATCCTCGATGTTCTTTTGGCAAACCCAAATGATGGGTGGCAACATCAGGATCAAGGCCAGGCATCTCTGTATAATTCCAAGCAAAAATATCTTTATTTTGCTTTAGAAAAGAAATATACATCTCTTGTTCTTCAAGGGTCATGGCCGCACTAATTAAAGTGGGGCGTGGATCTTTCTCTGTACCCAGATTTACTTCTCTGAGTTCATCCACAGTGGTAGAGATACCCTCTTCAAATGCTGGAGGAGCATCTCTAAGATCTTCCTCTTCCTCTTCATTATGTGTTATTTCTTCCGCTTCTACTTGCAAAGTAGATGAAACAACGAAATTCTCATGATCATAAGAGATGTCGAAATTTTCACATTTTGAAGGAAAAGCATCCATTTCCGACCCTATTGATGAAAAAGGGTCTTCTTTGGGAAATAAAGAGGAGATGATGGATTGAGAGTCGACATCAATATTCACCTCTGGTGTTGCTATAACTTCTTCTAGCCTGATTAGCGATGTATAGACTTGTTGGATTTCAGCAGATGAAATGAAAACGTCACCACTTATGCTTTCATCACTGCTTGGTAAGTTACCAATTTCTCCCATGTTATCTGGCTCGATTGCCGTAATTGACATTATGGATCTTTCCAAAAGAGTATTTTGATTTGGGCCTATTTTGTCAATTCGACTGATAGGTAACACATAATCTGTACTCACATGTGAAAATGGATTTATTGGAATTTTTTCCAAACCATATGGAGCATTAACTTTGGTAATTTCCTTCATTGTAGATTTTTCTCTTCCCTTCATGTGATAAAATTCCGCCTCAATGTATTGAGACTCACATGTCTTGAAAGGGGACTTATCACCATACAATGTTCCAACTTGACCATCGAAACGGTATTTGAGACATTGATGGTATGATGATGGAATAGCTGCATGCTGATGTAGCCAGGGTCTTCCAAGCAAGATATTGAAAGCTGAGTCTTGATCAACAATCATGAAATCTGAATTGGAAACAAGATCTCCAAACTGAGTTCTGAGCGTAACTTCTCCCAGTGGTTCTTGTTCATTTTTATCATATCCTTGCAACATCATGGTAGAAGGAGATAAATCAGATTCCGTGAGGCCCAATCGACGAAGTGTGCGAATGGGCATGAGGTTGACTCCTGAACCATTGTCAATAAAAGCTCTTCGAACATCTATACCATTGACTTTTCCAGATAGGTACAAAGGTTTTATGTGCCCATGCACAACATCATCTTCATCTTTATCAGTAAAAGATATCACTGCATGGCATTCTGCAGGATTATTCTCTATGTGATAAATTTCAGCTGCAGCAATTTCAGCTTCAAATTCCTGAGGACATGATAAAGCTTCGATGAGTGATTTCCGAAGATCTCTTGATAGATTCAAAGCATCCAAAATTGATAATTTGGCTGGTACTTGGGCCAAGTGTTTCAATATATCATACTTTTGATCTAGAGGCCTGCGTTTCCTAATAGGGATATGTGGTTTAGCAGGTACCTTGGAAGCAGATGCTTTGGAAGCTGATGCATCTTGTATTGAAGTTGGCAATATCTTTGGTTTTGGAAAATTAGACTGATTAGATCCATTTACTTGCTGAGATAAAGAATATGGAACCTTTAATCGGTCTTCCAAAATAACCGTGCCGAAGCTGTGTTGGCCATTGGCAGAAGAACTTGCTTGTTCATTTTGAGCTCGCTGAAGGGCTCTACCACGAGTTTCTGCTGCATATACAGTGCTAGCAGGGGTAGAATTAGAGTAGTGGCTTCGGAAAGATCCACGTCTTCCCCTATATCCTGAACCTCTAGAACTTCCTCGGGTTCCTTTATTTGATACAGGGAATTCAGGCTCATCAAGATTGGAATATGAATCTGTTAATTGAATCATATTAACAGAACCAAAGATTAACTCTTCATCTGATAAAGACTCTGCCTGGTTAACCTGTTTAGGCTGTGCCGTTTGGTGGGACGGTGCCCGTGGCTTTGAAGTAGATGGCATGAAATCTGCCAGAGTCAAAGACAATTTAGGCTTTGATACATACTCATCTTCTCCTGATTCCTCTTTCTTCTTTGAATTGCGCTGCCCTTTT
Source organism: Viscum album (assembly GCA_963277665.1). Lineage (NCBI taxonomy): Eukaryota > Viridiplantae > Streptophyta > Magnoliopsida > Santalales > Viscaceae > Viscum > Viscum album. Next base: position 373,073,944 of record OY728146.1, read on the forward strand.
GAGGATTTGTCCTTTGATGGAGGCTTTACTGCAGCTTTGGTAGGAGACACAATTGGCTTCTTCAATTGTGTTCGCAAAATGGAATGGGTCCGATTGATTGTCTTTCTGACCATCCAATCATCATATTTTTTCACAGTTTTGCTTTTGACTTCCTGCCACTCGCCTCCTTCCTCTGGATCTGTAGCGGTAATACACGCTACATGAGCTGAAGAACCCTTCAATTTGACTTGTCCCAAGTCGACCATCTTTTGTAGGAGGTCTTTAAAGACAAAACACTCCTGGATGGGATGCCCCAACATTTGATGAAAGGGACAATAATTGGGACGGTCTTCATCTCCTTCCTTGTTTGGTCTCTTCGGCACTGGTAATTGAACCAAATTATTTTCCAGAGCTGAAATGAAGTAACCAGGAACTTGCTCACTTCAGAAAGAGTATGTTTTACTCTTCATATCCTCAAATTGTTTTCGTCGTTGATCTTTTTGATCATTTGGACGAAACAGCCTTTGTTGTTGGCGTTCAGGAGGTGGAGCCCTTCGAGAAGATGAAGGTTTTTAAGTAGAAATAGGTACAGGTGCCTGTTTAAGCATAACTGTAGCAGTTTCTGCTTTACCCATTCTTCTTCCTGGAGCTGATTGAATTACACGAGATTTAACCTTAGCCTGTATAAGGGAATCTTCAATCTGTTGAGCGATTGAAGTAAGGTCTCGAAACCCTCCTGTGTATTTCACAGAGATCAATGGCGTGCGTAATTCATCACGCAAATTTGCCACACAGATTGGCAACAATTCCTCCTGAGGGAGTGATAAACTCAAGGAATACGTTAATCCCTTCCAACTAGCAATGAAATCAGAGACTCTTTCATTCTCCCTTTGCTTGCAGTTTGTAAGATCGAAAACTGTCGTTTTTGGCAAAGTTGAGCTAAACTGAAGAAGGAATTTTTGACGAAGATCCTCCCATCCGATGACTGACCGGGATTGCAAGCTTGTATACCAGACAAAAGCTGGTCCTTGCAAGGTTCGCACGAAGCATCTGAGTTTCACTGCTTCTTGTTGCTCTGGAGTTCCCATCTTAGGATCACAACAAGACACGTAATGCGTCAAATGTTGTTCAGGGTCGCCTGATCCATTGAAAGTAGGGAAAATAGGGTTTCCAAAACTGGATGGAGGAGAAATTGAATCTACCCATTCAGGGTAAACTTTCTTTTCAGGTTGAACTTGTGCCTGTTTCCCTTCCATAGTTTCTAACCGAGCTGTTAATGACTCAATAGTAGTTATTAACTTTTGAGAAACGTCAGGTTGAACTTGGTTTTGGGTAGGTGCAATGAATGGAGCTTGGACAGCCGTGGAGGTTGGTGCTGCAACTAATGGTAGTGCTGCCAACCGTTGTTGCGTTTGACCCGTAGGATTAGACCTCTGTGGGTGTACTGATAAAGGAGGATATTCCTGATCCATCTCAGTAGTTACAACAAATTCCTTCGGCTGTCAGACTTCAGCATTCTTAAGAAGAAGACTATTCTGAAGTAGTTCTGCATTCAACCTTCTTAATTCTTTCATTTCTTCCTCCTGTTGTGCAAACCTTTGCTATAATGAGAGCGATTGACCTCTTTCAGAGGAAGGGTGAGAAGTAACCTGATTCTTTCCTTTCCCCTTATTGGATCCTTTTCGGAGAGGGGGAAGTGGGTTACTTGAAGGAATACCCAGATTTTGGGTAAGCCTTTGATTACGTGTGCGCACACCTTCTTCATTTAGGTCTGTGTGCGCGACTTCTTGAGCAGGAACCTCTTCGTCTGATCCCTCTGATTGAGCCTCATCTGGTGAATCAGCAGCAACGACATTGATGACATTAATGGATGCATATTACATGGAATCCTTTCTATCAGCATTTCTGTGATATTGTCTCCTTCTATGTCCATGATGAGACATAGCATTCCGTTGACTTCATCCCTCAGGAATTTCTTGGAGAACCGTCACTTGGAGAGAATCTCCTGACAGCTTGGCTCTTCGTTCTTCTTGAGGCTTATTCCTTAATCGAGAGAATACTGACTTTCTCTGAGGGAGGGATTGAAGATTTGAAAAAGTCCCCAGTCCGGTGGACTGGGGGTATTTCTGCTGCTTCCGCTCAACTCCTCGAATCCCATTCGTTAACTCTGAGGGTTGGGTTAGAGAAGTCCCCAGTCTAGCAAGCTGGGGTGTCTCTTGACATGCTATGTCTGAGATCTTCTTGAAATCTCTCTTGATCTTGCGAATCTTAGTTCGAAAATTAGCTGGATGCATTAACCTGTATCCACTTTTATCACCTGGTTCAACAGACCGTTGGATGATTTCTGAAACTTCTGTCATTTGATGACGTGTTTGCTCCAGACGAGAGGCTTGTGCAATATTCTCGCCTGCTTGATGTAGGAGCAATTCAACAACCTGTTCTCTATATACTTGATTTTGAGAGGAACTAGTTGAAGATTGTTCTCGAGAAAGCTTTTGATTATGAACAAAGCCTATCGATTGTGGCCGGCCATGGGCAATAACATTGCATGAGACCATTTTCGGCGGGCTTTGCTGACCGGAAAGCACTGTGAAATGTAGTGCTCTGTGAACACCCCATCCTCTGATATGAACATTAGATGGAGCATTGGAAATTAACTGACGCAATCTTCTTAGTGCTCCAAGGCATGAACGTTGAAGGGTTCTCTGTTGCTTTTCAGCCTTCGGATACCGAGAGACTGATAGAGATGCCAAATCAATCTGGCGTTGTAACCCTTCTATTATCTTAAGATGATTATCATATTCATCATAAGATAATACCTTCTTCTTTAATTGACAAAGAGTTTTCCATATGTTGAGACGAATATCATGGATTCCATCATCCGTCAACATCTTTGGAATGTCATACTGGGAATCAGCCAAAGGCCAAAACATGACTGGTACTTCACCTTTTGCCAGTTTTTTCCTCATGTTCAGCATTTCCTCTTTATCATTAAATGAAGATTCTTCTACCTGTTTGGACTAGAGTTGGTGTTTCCTTGTTGCTTTATCGGATTCAACAAGATTGGTAGAGGAATCACTATTCATGCTGGAAGATGAATGACCCAGGGAAGGTTCGGAGAATAACCTGAACCCCAGGCTATCTTCTGATGGAGAAAGAGTTTCACCTGCCGATAGTAAAGCATCAGACATGACTGGTTTTACGTTTGCAAGTGCCTCGAGATAGGAGGTATTTCTCGTCACTACATTGCCTTCTGAAGAATTTTCGAGACAATGTGAATCACTACTGCGGAGAGGACTTTCGCAGCGAAGTTCATCACCATGAGGAGGACCATCATGATGGGTTACAGCAAAAGATGAGATCTCTTGCTCCTTGGTCTTCTGACCACACAGAGGGTTCCTGTGGCTCTCATCTGAAGAAGAAACTTCAAGATTGACCGAATTTTCATGAAGCAAGTCTTCATGAGGAAGTGTCTGTTGAAGACTTTCGGGATTAATGTTCCCGTTATTGGGAACTGAGGGAGTAGAATCTTGAATTCTGATAGATAAATGTCTGAGGGCTTCAAGAACTCCAGCATCGAGCAAGGCCTTGTTGCAGATTGGCCTTTGATCTCCTGACTGTGCTGGGCGAATCTTTTTCTTAGATGCCTTCTTACTCGCTTTAGAAACCACTTGATGATGAAAGTGATTGCTCTGAGCAGGTGTATGTGCCTGATCAGGAAAGATGGTCAGGTTAGGCTGACGATCATCGCTCAAATCAGGTGTATGTGCCTGACTTGGTTGTCCATATGATATGGGGGAGTAGGCCCCACAACCCTCTTGGACTGGAACAGATGTGTGTGTCTGTTCTGGAGTGAATTTTTGATGTGTCACTCCACTGTTAGGGATAGATTTATGTGTCTGTCCCTGAGATGATGCTGAAGCTGTTATGATATCCTGGCAAGCATCCAGAATATGAGCAGGAATTTTCTTCTGCTCTTTCACCATTGACAAAATATGTTTGGTGAATTCAGCCGCCGGAACAGGGATATACGTCCATTCCGGGCTTGGAGTAGGTGTATGTGCCTGCTCCTGTCCTCCTTTTCCTGTCAGTGAATTCTGACAGTACTCAAGTGTGGAGGCAGAGAGTTTAGTCTGCCTCCTGTTTGTCGTCGGGGCTTTCCGACTGACTTGTCCGTGCGCTACCAAGCGAGACTGTTGGTAGGCTTGATTAGTATTAGCAGGTGTATGTGCCTGCTGATTACACTTCGCCAAACGCGGTTGACGAGATCCATCATATGTAGTCAGACGAGCCTGCTGACTAACTGCTGATGTATAAGCAGGTGTATGTTCCTGCCTATGGTACTCCGCCGGAATTGCCTGGCGGGATCGGCTTGATGCTGCCAGACGAGTCTGCTGGACAGCGGGATTAAAACGAACAGGTGTGTATGCCTGCTCGTTATTTGCCACCAAGTTAGGTTGGTGGACTTCTCCGGAGATGGTAGGGATGACAACCTGCCTATTGTTAACCGGATTCCGTCTCTGGCGGTTCATCTTTCCTGCTCGGGTTCGAGGAACCTGAGCTGAATGCCTGGAGTCGGTACCCTCATCATGTTGAGGGCGCACTACCGCACGAGTCTGGCGGCGATTGTTGATGGGAGCCCTTGAGAAGGACTCTTGTCTTTTTGAATTAAGGTCCTGCGGGACCTGCTCATTCACTTCCTCAGAGTAAGGGAGTGAATGGAAACTGCGTTCCGGGGATAACGACCCGAAACGGTTAGAGACGGTAGTCAGCACCGCCTGCTTCTTGATTGCTGGTCTCCGTTGTCCAGACGACCAGGTAGAATTGTTAACTTGGAGGGCTTGACGAGCGGACTCCAGAGTTGGGATAGTACCGTTGCGACGGTACTCCTTAACCAGTGCATTAGAAACACAGCGTTGAAGACGCTGAGTTGGTGATGTCATCCTCAGAGTGGATGACGTTCCAGCAGGAGTAGCATCATTGGTTTTCATAGCAGCAGACCTCACAGTAGAGGTGTTCACAGCAGCAGTATTCACAGGGGTGAATTTAAGGAAAGCCATTTTTTTTGCAGAAGATCTTGAGAAAAGAGTGCCTGTTCCATGTAACAGACATAATCAAGATGAATCCGGCTACTGCATCTTTTGGATGATCATATGTCAATGATTGCCTTGTTGGCCCAAGGGGCCTAACAGATGAGAAGAACATCACTTTAACTTGGTTAAGGATTCACGTCGGGTTCACCATTTTTGTTTCGCACGGAATCCGGGGATGACCTCCTGGACGGGAGATTCAAACGTTCCGATCGGTTTCTAACGGGTTTATTCGTAGAACCAGAAAAATCCAATGATTCCACATCCGTTGGGACCTACTTTCCAAAGGCAGGCGCTCATTAGCTTGTGGACTGATGAGGCTTAGGAATTTGCATTGGTCGAGAGGATGGGAGGTCGGACTCATCAAACCTTTTTGAGGGGAATTATTGTCTACTCCGGGACTCTCTTTATAGATTTAAGTTATGTTCGTGAATCCTTATTACATTACCAAGTATAAAATGAGATTTCCTTTAGTTTTAACAATCAATGATTAAATATGCAAGAAATTTAGAGAATCTTTTATATGTATTCGAGGTTCTTCATTGATAGAGAATCATCTATGTTTGTTTAGAGATTCTTGGTCAATGGTATCCTTCAAAACATTTATATAAAAAGTCTCTTGGTCATTTTATGATAACCAGTCTGGTTTTAAAGCCACTCAGTGGGGCACTTGAAGTTTATTGTCATTCAGAAGGATAGAGATTATCTCAAAGTTGGGATCGAACCCATAAATGGGCTACCTACGTATCCTTTATTTTGGAAAAGGAATCAGAACCCACGTAGTTCGAGTGACGAAGTATGATGTTTATGATTGATGGCTCAAAGATGAATGTCATAATTACTTTTACACTCTAAGCTCACGTGAGTCATACTCGGTGTGAGAAACAAGAGGTATTGGTAAAATTTAGACAATTGTGCCACGAAAGATGCAATCATAGGAATTTGCTTGGGGCTTATGTATGGATGACTGCCCAGATAGATGAAGGTTTAGGATTTACTTTTAGGGAGAAAATCCATGAACAGGGTCCATAATGTTATATGTGCTTCATGGAGATTTGAATACTCTAATCTTGGGGCTTACTCCTAAGGAGGATGCCCAAGTTAGGAGGGGACTTATGATTGGGTTTTTACTCCTGAAAAGGAAAACCCAAATCAAAGGTAAATTATGACTGGTTAAGAGAAATTTTAAGAGACTTGGGGCTTACTCCTAAGAAGGATGCCCAAGATTGGGAACTTGATTGGGGCTTACTCCTGAGGAGAATGCCCAAGATTTATGACTAGGACTTATTCCTGAGAAGGAAGCCCAGGTTAGGAGACTTGGGGCTTCCTCCTGAAAAGGAAGCCCAAGGTTATGACTGAGTCTTATTCCTGAAAAGGAGACCCAGGTTAGGGATTAAGGTTTGGGGCTTACTCCTGAGGAGGATGCCCAAGATTAAAGGACTTGATTGGGGTTTATTCTTAAGAAAGATGCCCAAATCAAAGGTTTTATAACTGGGGATTATTCCTGAAAAGGAGACCCAGGTTAGGATTCTCTCATCTTAAAGGATGAGGTTGAATGAATGAACTCTCAATCTTTGGTGACATAAAGATGTTTAAATCACTAGGTTTTGAGAGATATTTCACAGAATTCCTTTCAGATAAGGATGTCAAATCAAGAAATCATGCCATAAAATGGATTTGAAGAGTATCTTGAAGACTGAATCTTGAATAGGAAGGGTGAAATGGTTTAAGAGGGGTAAAAATGGGCAAGATGGGCACCTAAAAAGATAGGGGCGTTCAAGTCTTGAAAGGCGCGCAAGTCCTGCGGCGACGCGCAAGTATTGGTCGCGCAAGTATACTTGCGCGACATGAGGGGTACTTGCGCGATTTTCAACCAGTATTGAAATACTTGAGCGACTCTTTATTAAACCCTTTACCATCCTCTTGATGTTCTTCCAGAAGAAGGACGCGCAAGTTATATTGAATGAATTAAGTAGGCGCGCAAGTGTTTGATAAGATTCAACACTTAGGCCTTCCTTTTTCTCTTTAGATCTTCCGTTCTAGGTAAGAAATTACCTTAGAAGTGTTCCGGAAGCTTTGAGAAGAGACTTGGGCGTTGGGAGCTTCAATCCGAGTTTCTGGAAAAAGATCCTCTCGAATGGGGGGCCCACAGGGTCTATTTATAGGCAAAAGAAGACCCCGGGCGGTTACCGGGCGGTTACCAATTAGGTCGTGCAAGTCACCTGTGCGACCAATGTAGTCGCGCAAGTGTACTTGCGCGACAGTGGTAAAACTTGCGCGGTGAATTGGCTTTTGATCCTTTGTTCATGCCTTTGTCGATTTTTGATGTTTTCTTCAAAGGATGAATCACTTTCAGCTGAGATATTCCCTTTTCCGATCTTTAGATTCTGTGACGAAAGGAGCGTCAACATGGTACTTGAAAATTTATAATAAATTAAGAAGTTCCCTTTTATTGTGCCTACGTATCAGGAAGAATTGAGAAGAGAACCTTGTAAAACATACATTTACCATAAAAGAAAGATGAAATAATATGAATACATGAGTTGTAATATATTTACATGATGTATAAGATTTATATAAAATTAAATAATAATTATATTTGGGTGAAGAGTAAGAAAGAGTAACCCGAATGAAAAATGGATGTTCAGGTAGAATCCCTTACCTTATGTCTGAAAGTGTTCTACACTTTTACTTAATGTCTTGAATAATGATAATAGATTCATTAATAATTTAATTCAAATCCTATTCAATATTTATTTTATTTATTATTTTATTTATTAATTTTATTTATTAAAATTTAATGAGCGATAATATTCAATTTTTTCTTTCAGGAGTGTTCATTTCCTTGATTTTTAAGAATGATTCACCTGTATATATGTATTAAAGATATTATAAAATGTGAATAATTCTAAAAAATTGAAATTATATGTTATTAATGAAAATCAAGAAGATTTAATGGTCTTATATATTATTTTTATCTATATATGATTATGAATCATTATATGGATCTTTAATGATAGTCATTTAGATTATTTTGGAGGTTTTTCGACCGTCTTGAATTAGTTTTGTCTTATTAATTAATATCATGTATATATACTAGTTCAAGAACACTAAATAACTTATATATGTATAATAAAATTTTTTTTAACCATAATTATGGTTTTATATCCATACATGAAGGTGTTAATGGAAAATAAAGTTGTATCATCCACAATGGCAGTAAATCGGCACATCCCGGATGATGTTTTCATTTTGAGAATGAAAAGGGGGAGGAGACGGGGTTTGATGATGGATCTTACATTAAAATAATAAAATTTTAGTATATATAATATACTAGAGTTATCATGCATGTTTTTACAGAATTGTTAAGGACAAAATAAGAAGAAAATAAATTAAAAGAAATTGAATGATAATTAAAAAGGATTTACCTATTGAATTCTTCTCCTTAAGAACCTCCTTAAAGAACTTTAAAATGATATTTGGATAAGATTAGGAATACCAAAACGTGTGGAAGAGGTTTCGGAGAGAATATGGGTAGAATATAATCAATATTCAATGCTTTTTATGCGTGGGGAGAACCGATGGAGAGGGGTGGTATTTACAGTGGGGAAGAGGAGTGTTTTTTTATATTAACCATTAGTTCATTATTTTAGATAAAGATTATGAATAGTTTGGGAATTAACCCTAAATATATTAAATAATTAAAGGAAGTTAGATATTATGGTTCTTACATCATTAATGACTAATGAAATAATATATTTACCTTATAATGTATAGACACTGTAAATTGTAATATTTCTCTATTCACCCAAAATTCAACTATTTCAGAAAAATACAAAAAATTAACCATAAACATTTTTTGACATGTTGAATTCAAAAATGAACTCCATTTTTTTGGAAAATGTTTTCTAATTATGATAAATTTTAATTTTAATTAAAATCATTATTTATTCAAAAAATACCAATTTAAAATTTATAACTGATTTTATGACACTTAGAAAATTTAAATAAGTTCTCATAAAATTATCTTACAATCATAAGACCAAAAAATATTAATTTAGGATTCTATTTTATGAAAATAAATTTACTTTTAAAATTAGATATTAATTAAAAACTTTAAATAAATATTTATGTTACACAAAAATACCAACACCCAATTTATCATTTTTAAAACATTTATTTACTTATTTAATTATGTAAATATAAAATATTTTCATTATAAGATACCCATATTTTATTTAAACTTTATTAGGTATTTTTATTATTTTATTGTCCATATTACTATTCCTAATGGCCACATTACTGTTTCAACGGTCATATTAATTCTAGATTATGGTTTAAAACTTGGTGTTGTGTGAAGCATAAACTATAGAATATTTTGAAATTTAAAAGATACATACCATAAAATCTTGGGGTTTAAATTCTCCCCTCCTAAAATAATTTCATCCTTGAAATTTCCAGAATTTCACCTCATTAAATTATTCAGAAAGTTCTTCATCATAAAATACTCAAGTTCCTAGGCCGCCTCTTCAATTTTTTGATCTTTCCAAAGTACCTATATCAACTGAGTCATTAGATTCCCCAACACCTACACTACAATGTATAGAGTCATGATAAGATCTTCATAGTAATATAAATCAGGTTCTAATTCTATTCCTTTAGGTGTGAGGACATGTGTTGGGTCAATAATGCACTTCCTTAACAAAGAGACGTAGAACACATTATGTACTTTAGAAAGGATAGTTGGAGTTTCAAAATGATAAGACACATCACTAATTCTATTTACTATTCAAAAAGGTCCAATGTACCTAGGGTTTAGTTTCCATTTCTTTCCAAATGATTCAAAACCCTTCTATGGAGATACTTTTAGAAAATTATGATCTCCCACTTAAAACTCCAAATCATTTCTTTGGTTATCAATATGGATTTTTAACTAATTTTATATTCTTTAATATGGTTTTAATAGTATTCAGCTTTACTGTTGTTTCCTATATATGTTTTGGGACTATAATCTTTCTTTCAATAACTTCATCCCAAAAATTTGGTGTATGAAATCTCTTTCCATACAATGCATCATATGGTTCCATTAGAATACTTGAATGGATACTATTATTATAAGAAAACTCTAACAATGGTAAATACTAATCCCATATACCTTTAAAGTCATGTGATCATGATGCCAACATGTCTTATAATTTTTGAATATTCTTTTCAGGAAACCTGTCAGTTTGATGGTGATAAGTTGTACTAAAATAAATTTCAGTGTCTAAAGATTTCTAAATATTTTTCTAGAATTTTGATGTAAATCATAGATCCCAATTAGAAAAATAGGAATAGGTTCTACCTGAATTCTTAAAACTTCTTTAATATATCTTCCTGCAAGGTGCTCTAGTGGAAAATCCTCCCTTACAATAAGGAAATGTAAATATTTGGTATGTCGATCAACACTTACCCATATTTCATCATTATTTATTGGAGTTTTCAGTAATCCAGTGAAAAAATCCATTGTAATGTCATCCCATTACATGTAAGAATATGAATTTTTTGTATGAATCTTCGAGGATGTTTCCTTTCAGCCTTTACTTGTTGAAAGAATAAACATCTTGATATATAATCGAAAATTTACTTCTTTATATTATACCACCAGAAATTTTCCTTCAAATATCAATACATATTAGTGCTACTAGGGTTTATAGAGAAATTAGAGCTAAGATCATCATCCAATAATTTCATTTTTTATCTTTATTATAGAGGGAATACAATGTCTCCTCACAAATTTCAGAATTTCATCCTCGTACATGAATTCTATCAACTTCCCATCATTCAAAACATTAATTTTCCTTTGAAAATTATCATCATTGGTATGAGAACTTTTAATATTTTCCATAAATATGGTTGGGAAACCAATTGAAAAAGTAATTATGTTTCACCTTCCTTAATAATTACTATATCATTCTTTGATATATAAATGTACATAGGGTCCTTGTCAATACACATCTTGTTAAAACCTCTATTATCCTCCCTGATCAATGCATATTCTACATTATTCTCCTTACATGGGTGGTAGTGTATTGAACAATCATAATCCTTGAGTATCTCAAGCCATAACCTTTGCCTCATAATGAGTTCTTTATACGAGAAGATATATTTATAACTCTTATAATCTGTATATATCTCAAATCATTCACTATATAGATAGTGTATCCATATTTTCATAGAAACTATTATAGTTGCTAACTCAAGATCATGATTTGGATAGATCTGTTCATGAGTTTTTAATTTCCTTGATGCATAGGAAACAACTCAATCATTCTACAGAATGGCATAACCAAGTCTTTTCTTTGATGCATCACTATAAATCACAAATCCTCTATTTCCTTGTTATAGAGTTAAGATCATAGAATTCACTATTCTTCTCATCAATTATTCAAAAAATTCTTCACATTTTTTGTCCATATGATATTAAACCCTTTATGAATAAGATTAGTTGACAGTTTATATCATTGGGAAAAATTTTGAATGAAACATTTATAGTAACCTACTAATCCAATAAAATTACATACCTCAGTTATGTTTTCTGGTGTTGGCCCTTCCTAGACTACCTTTTTCTTCTTAGGGTCAACTGGGATTCCATCCTTAGAGACAATATGGTCGATAAAAGAAAATATTTGAATCTAGAATTCACACTTGCTAAAATTCCCATATAACTCTATCATTATAAGTTTCTCTATAATAACCAACAAGTGGTTCTCATGGTTCTCATATAATTTAAAATATATCAATATACCATTAATAAATACCACAAAAAAATCATCAAGATAATCCTTGGAAACTATGTTCATTAAATCCAAAAAATAGAAGGTGCATTACTCAGTCCAAATGAAATTATTGTAAACTCATAATTTCTATACTTGGTTCGAAATGATGTCTTTGGAATAAATTCCTTCCTTATAAACAAATGATTATTTCCAGATCGAAGGTCAATCTTTGAAAAATAATGATAGCTGTGAATTTGATCAATTAAATCATCAATGAAAGGTAGAGGAAACTTTCTCTTTATTATAATAGCATTGATTTATATATAGTCAATGCATAGTCTCATGGTTCCATATTTATTCTTGATAAAGAGAACATTGGATCCCCCTGGAGAAAAACTAGAGTGAATAAATACCTTATCACTCAATTCCTCTAGTTTTTTCTTTAGCAATTCTAATTCCACAACGGTAATTCTATAAGGAGTCTTTGATATAGGTTTTTCAATAGTAATTAAATCAATAGAGAACTCAAATTTTTTCTTTGGGGGATGTCTAGGTAAATCATATGAAAATACAAAATATATTTATTTATTTTACAATATATAAATCTTCAATTTGATTATTTCTTTCCTCATCCATAGATGATGTTTTATTTTCCACCACAAGAATTTAATTTAGAATATCTATTAGCGGTGGATCTATATATGAATCAAATGATGATTTCTCCCCTTTAAAGATGAAAAATTCCATACCTTAAACACAAATCATAATTTTTGTCTCTTTGAAATAAAATTTTTCATTATATTACAAAATCTATTCCATAAGAAGGATTATATAAAAATCAACCATAGGCAAGATGATAAAATCAAGAAATTAGTGCATGTTTATGTGTCATAATATGAACTATTTGATACATCTTTGTTGTAATAAGGTTTCATTTAGAAGTATTTACTAACAACACCATGTAAAATTGAATTTGAAGTATTTAATTTTTAAATCAAACTGGATTCAAAATCATATAAATATTTAGCTAAATTTGAGGAGATGATTAAAGTACCCACCACCACATCATTATGAACTTCAACCTCCATAGTTGTGATTGTATAATCATGGCCTGGTTAACTGGGAATTTTCTATAGAAAGTTTCATTGAAAATTTCTACAATCATTTTCATAATTCCCCATATATGTACAATTGTATCATTAAATATCTGTATGTTCTTTCTTTCCCTTGAAATCATTGCATTGGTGGAATTTTTCTACACACTTGTAACAAACTATTTTTCCTTTTATACTAGAACTACAGTGTTTCATTCCAAAATTATCACATGTTGGAAAATTAATTTTTCTATTCTACCGTTTATCTATTCTTTGCTCGTTCACCAAATTATTCTATTGTTTTCTATTAAATCCATAAGACCTAGTGAATTATTTCTTTATCTTGATATAACATGAGATTATATCTTCATATATTGAGAAATTTTTGGAGACCACTGCCCTTCAAAGGAATTGTTTTAAACCAACAAATATTTGATCAATATTTCTCCTTGGATTATGTATGTAGTATGTGGACTTACTTTCTGTCCTTGTAAATTAGGATACAAAATTAGTAATGTTTTATCCTCTTTTTGTTTCAAAATCAAGAATTTCATCACCATGTCCTCTCTTTATTCATGAGAGAAATATTTTTATAAGAAAATTTCCTTAAAATATTTTCTTTAAATATTTTGAATTTCTTCCTCCTCTTTTGTGTTTTGAATTAGTAACCACCATTGATTTGAATAGGCTGATAGATTATAAACTACCATGATAACCATCTCACTTTCATTACGTCCCAAAGTGAGAAATATCTTCTCTAAGGAACTTATCCCCTGCTCAGCTAAAAATGGGTTTATAGTCCCATTTAATGACATAGGTTGTTACTACATAAAGTAGTCTTACATTTCTCATCCATGTTGTGGATCAGGTTGCTCCATATGGGTAAGGTTATTATTCATAACATGAGACAATTGTCCCAATATAGTTATAAGTTGTTTAGAACCAGTTCCAACTCCAGTTCCAACATCATTATCTTTTATAAGAGTGGAATCCCTACATGGAATATGTGCGTTGATATAGTATCCATTCATTACAATAGGAAAAATTTATAAAAAATGGCATAAAATAAATTAATTTATGATTCAAAATGCATAATTTCATACTATAAAAACACTTAAAATAAATTGAAAATTTATTCATAGCTAATCTCAAAATGATAAACATGATTTATTTGGGGAAATATTTACTTTTAAATCCTTCATAATTGGTTTTAAAGAAATGTGAATTATCCTATGAATATCCCCCATGAGTATCTATCTAAGTAATTAGTAAGGACCATTGTCATGTACCAGGTTATGTCGAGTCAAGCTCGAAAAATATTGTTGGAGTTGTTACCCCTAGGAAGATCTGTGCCCGAACCATGTGTACTTATATTATCCAAACTAGGATATATTTCTAGGAATACACACATAATATCTACCTTACTAAAAATCTAGGATGATATTATATGATTATCCTAAAATTCTATCATAGGTTTATTTTATATAATCTATATTTTCTAAATATGGTTTCTATGGCCTCTAATAAACTTCATCTTATACAAACTATAAAGTCCCTGACCCCAGTCACCCGGTGCTGGTGCCTTACATTGTTAAATTAGTATAATAGAAAAGGAAGATGCATCTGAAGGACTGAATAGTTTAGTAGCATTGGAAAACCAGATACAAATATATGTTTTACATTTCAACTTGAAATTAAATACAACATAGAAATTTATTTGGAAACATCCATAAACTCCTAGATTATCCCCGTATGTTATTCATAATACACATATTCGCATCCTAAGGAAAAATAAAAAATAATAAAGAGGTGATATCAGATGATCGGTAAAGTTAATTAGTATAGTGGAAGATAATATAAATAGTAGGTCATGGTGAATAACTAAAAATAAATTCCATTAGAACATAATCTTGAGCTTAATATGATAGGAATACAAGTTGACTAAATTATGCCCTACATATAGTCACTTGAGAATGAAACATAACCATGGATATTCTACTAGTTGAATAGTCACATGTATTATCAATTACTGATATCATAATGAGAAAATTAATAATTTTAGATATCATAAACATACAATCAAGGACTTTGATAAGACATCTGAAAATAAATTGTTAAGGCCTCAACCAAATGTATTTATGTTTTGTCTTATGAGGCCCACTGATGTATTGAGTGGCTATAGCGGGCCACAAACAAAACATACTAAGTCTAATTAATTCCTCATATGAATTGGATGAAGCATAAACACCAAATATATACGAAATGTAAATAACAGTCCCCAAACAGTAAACATAATCACTAACCATTCTGAGTAATATGGTGAATGGTATCCAGATAGTACATACACAATAAACCTAATCATAAAACATTTAATAAAATAAGGTGGATTATATCATAGTATATTAATCCAAATTAATCATAATATTCAACTCATGGTATTTAAATTGGTGAAAATACTTTAATAAAATCATTGAGGAATTCATGAGAGAAATAAACTTTATAATTTCTAAAGAAATGTTATTTTGGAAAAATCATTTATATTTTTCATAATTTTTTGTATAAAACCAAAAATTAAAAAATAAAGTTTTTCCTAAAAAATTAGTGATTTTAGAAAAACAATGGTGTCTTAAAAAATATTTTGGATGGTACTTTAAAATGGGTAGAAAATTGAGAAGTTCCCTTGAATCGGGCTTGTGTATCTAGAAGAATTGAGAAGCGAACCTTATAAATCATGTATTTACCAGAAAATTAAGACGAAATTTTCTGAATACACGAGTTTAGAACATATTAATAGTATTTAAAATAATTATATAAAATAGAAGAAATAAATTGGGGTAAATACTAATAAAGAGTAACCCAATTGAAAAATGTAGGTTTAGGTAGAATCCCATACCTTATGTCTGAAAGTGTTCTGTACTTGTACTTAATGTCTTGGATAATGAAATAAGATTCATTAATAATTAAATTTAGAACCTATTAATTATGTATTTAATTTATTATAATTTTGTTAATCTCATTTATGGATCTTTTTATGAGTTACAATATTTAATTATTTCATTCTAGAGTCTTCGTTTCCTTGATTTTCATGATTGATTCACTTATATATATATATGAAAGATAATGTAAATTGGAAATAATTATTTAGAATTTAAATTGTATGTTAATAATGAGAATAAGGATTATTTTATGGTAATATATATTATTTTTTTATATGAGAGGATGCTTCATTAGATAGAACATTAATTATAATCGTTTAGGTTATTTTGGTTATTTTTCGATCATCACGAACTAGTTTTTTCTTATTAAATAATATCATGTATAAATACAGGTTACAGAACAATAAATAACTTATAAGATGTATAATAAAATTTTTTATAACAATAATTATGGTTTTATAACCATACTTGAATGTGGTAATTTAAATGAATTCTCATCATTCATGATTGAGGTAAATCGGAACATCAGAGATGATGTATTCATTTTTAGAATAAAAACGGGAGGGGGAGGAGAAAGGGTTTGATGATGGATATTAAATTAAAATAATAAAATTATATTTTATATAATATAATGGAGTTATAATGAATATTTGGAAATAATAGGTAAGGATAAAATAAGATTAAATGAAATTAAGATAAATTTAAGGTGAAAGAAAAAGGATTTACCTCTTGAATACTTATCCATGAGAAACTCCTTAAGAAACTTTGAAATTGTATTTTGGTGAGAAAATAAAGACAAGAACGTGGGGTAGAGGTTTGGGATAGGAAATGGGTAAAATATAAGAAATCTTCATGTATTTTTAAGTGTGGAGAGAATAGGTGGTGAGGGGTGGTATTTGTAATAGATGAGAGGTGTGTTTTTATTATTATTTTAATCATTAGTTTATTATTTGGCTCAAAAATATGAATAGGTTGAGAATTATAACTAGATATATTAAATTATTAAGGGAAGTTATAGATTATGGTGCTTAAATAATTCATGACTCAATTAATAGTTTATTTATCATATAATGTACATAAACTATAATTTACCATATTTCACTATTAAAAAAATTCAAGTGTTTTAGAAAAATCCCAAAATATCACCATAACATTTTTTAGAAATATATAATTCAAAAATGAAATTCATTTTTAAAAATAAATTTTCTAAATATTATAAATTTAATTTTTAATTAAAATTGAGATTTATTCAAAAAATACTAATGTAAAAATTGTAAATGATTTTATGACATATAAGAAAATTAATTAAGGTTTCGTAAAATTATTTTCTAATTATAAGAGAACAAAATAATAATTTATGAGTCTATTTTATAAAAATAAATTTTCTTTTAATAAATTATATTAATTTTAAAATTTTAAATAAATATTTATGTTTCACAAAAAATTCCAAAAATTAATTTATCAATTTTAAAACATTTATTTACTTATTCCATGATATAAATGTACAATATTTTCATTTATAAGACACCCAAAATTTATTTGTACTTTCATAGGTGAGTTTATTATTCTATTTTTCATATTACTATTCTTAATGGACATATTACCATTCCAACATCATATTAAAAGTATATTATTGTTTTAAACATAGTCTTGAATGAAGCATAAAAGATCGAATATATATAATTTTAAAAGTGGAACACCATAAAATATTGGGGTGTGACATTCTCCCATCCGATAATAATTTCATCCAATAAATTTCTAGAATATCACCTCATTAAAATATTTTGATAGTTCTTCATCTCAAATTCCTCCAATTTGCACGTAGCCACTTCAATTTTATGAATTTTCCAAAGTACATTTACCAATAATGTCATCTAATTCCCCAACACCTACTCTATAGTGTATATAATCTGGATAGTCGCTTCATAGTAAGATAAATTAGGTTTTAATTCTACTCATTTAGAAGTGGGGACATGTGTTGTTTCTAGCATGTCCTTCCTTAACAAAGAGATTCAGACAACATTGGATAATTTAGAAAGGCTATATAGAATTTCTAAACGATAATCCACAACACCAATTATATATAGGATCTCAAAAGTTCTAATGTACCTAAGACTTAGTTTCCCTTTCTTTCCAAATCTTATAACACCCTTCCATGAAGATAATTTTTGAAAAACATGACATCCCACTTAAAATATGAAATCCTTTCTTAGGTTATAAGAATATCATTTTTTTCTAATTTGAGATGATTTGATATGGGTTTGAATATTATTTATTTTTTTATGTTGTTTCCTCCACAAGTTCTAGGCCTAAGGATTTATTTCACCAACTTCATGCCAAAAGGTTTGTGTACGAAATATTTTTCCATACAATACTTCATATGGTTCTATTTTAATACATGAATGGAAACAATTATTACAATAAAACTCTACCAAACATAATTATTTATCCCACATAAATTCAATGTTAAGTGAGCATGATATCAACATGTCTTTAAATTTTTGAATGATCTTTTCTGACTACCCTTCAGTTTGAGGATGATAAGTTGTATGAAAATGATTTTCAGTGTCTAAATATTTATGAATTAATTTCCAAAATTTCGATGTAAATTCTGGATCATGATCATAAAAAATAGAAAGAGGTTCTCCATTAAGTCTTAAAAATTCATTAATATATATTTTTATGAGGCACTCTAGTGGAAAATTCCCCCTTATAGAGATGAAATGTGCACATTTTGTAAGTTGATCATCACTTACCCATATTTCATTATTATTTCTCGGTGTTTTGGGTAATTTATTGGCCAAATTCATAGTATTGTCATTAAATTTCCATGTAGGAATATGAATAGGTTTCATGACTCCCTAAGTATGTTGTCTTGTATCCTTCATCTATTAACGATATAAAAATCTTGATACATAATCAAAAATTTCATGCTTCTTATTCTCCCACTAGAAATTTTCCTTTAAATCACTATACATCTTAGTGCTACTTGGGTGAATAGAGAAATTATAGCAATGAGTATCATCTAATAATTACTTTTTTTTAGCTCAGGTATAGAGAGAACATAAATTCTCTTCCCAAATTTCATAATTCCACCCCTATACAAAAATTATATCACCATACCATAATTCACAGCATTATATTTTCTTTGAAAATTATCATCATCAGTATAATAACATTTAATCATTTACAATAAATATGGTTGGGAATCCAATTGAAAAAGTAATTATGTTTCACCTTCCTTGATAATTCCCATATCTATCCTTGCTTGATCCTTGTAAATAGGGTCCCTATCAATCCTTATCTTGTTCATAACTCTATGATCTTTTTGGATCAATTCATCTCCAACCTTATTCCCCTTACCTAGGTTATAGTGTATTGGACAATCATAATCCTTGAGTATCTCAAGCAATCACCTTTTCCTCATGTTTAGTTCCTTCTATGAGAATATATATTTCAAGCACTCATGATATGTATATATCTCACATCATTCACTAAAGAGATATGTCCCTATATTTTCAAAGAATGTGTTATAATAGCTAAATTAATATAATAAGTTGGATAGTCATGTTCATGAGTTTTTAATTATCTTTATGCATAGTGAATAACTATATCATTATGCATAATGACAAAACCAAGTCTCTTGTTTGATATATTAGTATAAATAAAAAATACACCATTTCCAGATGGTAGAGTCATGATCGTAGCATTCACTAATCTCCTCTTCAATTATAAAAAACATTATTCACATTATTTTTTACATATGAACTTAACCCCTTTATGAGTAAGCTTGGTTAACATATTAGCTAATAAGGAACCTTTCTTAATGAAATGTTGATAGTAACTTTATAATCCAATGAAACTATGTACCTTAGTTATTTTCGTTGGGTTTGGAAATTCTTGGACCACTTTTATCTTCATAGGATCAACTAATATTACATCCTTAGAGACAACATTGCAAAGAAAAAAACTATTTGAAGGAAAAATTCATAGTCTTTAAACTTCCAATGTGACTCTTTTCTTATAAGAGTCTCCATAACAACATTTAATTGGTTATCATGGTACTTATTGCTTTTGGAATATATCAAGATATCATCAATAAATACCACACCAAAATCACCCATAAATTCCTTGAACACTCTATTCATTAGATCCCTAAAAAAGAGGGTGAATTAATCAGTCCAAATGAATTATTGTAAACTCATAATATCTATAACTGGTTCAAAATGTTGTCTTTGGATTATCTTTTTTCCTTATACGCAATTGATGATCTCCATATCAAAGTAAAATCCTTGAAAATATAGAGTTCTATAAAGTTGATCAAAAAATCATTAATATGAGGAAGAGGATACTTGTTCATTATTATAATAGAATTGAATTCTCTATAGTCAATTCATATTCTCAAAGATCTATATTTCTTCTTGAAAAATAGTACATGGGATCCCCATGGGGAAAAACTGGAATGAATAAATCCCCTATCACATAATTCCTCTAGTTTTTCTCCAGCTTTATTAATTTCACAGTGGCCATTCTATAAGGAGTCTTTGATATAGGTCTTGCCCCCGGAATTAAATCAAATGGGAACTCAAATTCCCACTCTGGAATATTTCTAGGTAAATCCTTTAGAAATACATCATTTTATTCTTAAAAAATAGGTACATATTCAATTTGAATATTTCTTTCCTCATCCATAGATGATTTTTTCTCTTCCTACCTAAGATTTTAATTTAGAAGAGCTACTGTAGGTGGATTTAGATATGAATTAGAAGATGAGGTATCTTCTCTATATATGGTAAATTCAATACCTTTATCAAGAATCATAATTTCATTCTCATTGTAATAAATATTTCAATTTGAATATTTATTTCCTCATCCATAGATGATGTTTTGTCTTCCTCCCAAAGAATTTAATTTTAAGAGCTACGGTAGGTGGATACATATATGACATAGATGATGAGGTATCTTCTCTAAAGATGATAAATTCAATACCTTCATCAAGAATCATAATTTCCTTCCCATTGTAATAAATATTTTAATTATATTTTGATATCCAGTCCAAACAATGGAAAATATCTAAATGAACCATATATATGATGATAAAATCATCAATTAGATCATGTTTATGTATCATAATAGGAACTAATCGATACATCATTTTTTCAATAAGTTTTCAATTAAAAATCATTACTCAAAACATCCTTTTAATGGTGAATTGAAAGTATATAATTACTAAATAGAATTGGGAAGATATAAAGGAATGTGATGATCCAAAATAAAATAAATATTTAGCTAAATTTGAGAAGATGAATAAAGTACTTGCCACTACATCATTAAGAACTTCAACCTTCTCATTTTTGATCTCATAAGCTATGAATTGTTCCATTGGAAATTTCTAGAGAAATTTACGTTGAATATTTGGAAATTAATTTAAATGTTCCCCATATATTTAAAATTGTAGCATTGATCATTATTGGATTCTTTATTTCCCTTAAATTCCTAGTCTTGGTGGCCTTTTTATCCACACTTGTAACATAATCATTTTCTTTTTATACACACTCCAGGGTGTTAACTTTCACAAGTATCAAACATGGGAAAATTTCCTTTCTTATTCTTCAATTTATCCATTATTTGATCCTCAACCAACTTCCACTATTGTTTTCCCTTAATTTCATTCGAATTAGAAAAATCCTTCTCTGTCTTAATATATCATGAGACTATATCATTGTACGATGATAATTATTTGGAGACCAGTTATCTCTAGAGAAATAGTTTTAAACAATAAAAGAATAAATAAATCTTTCTCCTTAGATTACATATGTAGTTTAAAACATGCCTTTCTAACCCTGTAATACTGGCTTCATACTTGGAAACCTTTTCATCCCCTTTCTATTTTAGACTCAAGAATCGCCTCTCTATATCTGATCACTATTCAGGAGGGAAATATTTTTCTATGAAAATTTACTTAAAATAATTACATTACATATTTTCAATTTCCACCTCCTCCTTTGTATTTTTAATTAATGACCACCATTGATTTTAATCTATAAATAGATGATAAAATTCAATGATAACCTTCTCCATTTCATTACCTCCCAAATAATGAAATATCTTCTCTACGGAAATTATCCAATTCTTAGTTACAAATGGCTTTTTATTCCCATTGAATGATTGAGGTTGTTGTCAAATAATCTATTATAAAATGTATCATCCATATTATGGATGTGGTTTATCTATACAGGTAATGTTTTTATTCATAACCTAAGTCATTTGTCGTAGTATATTTATAAGTGGTTCAACACTTGTTGCAGCTCTAGTTATGACATCATTATCTTTCATTGGAGGGAAATCCCAACATGTAATATGTGCATTGATAGAATTTATATTCTTTCCACTAGGCACCATTTATAAAAAATGGAATACACTAAATAATATTATGAATCATAATTCAAAATTTATAACTAGAAAAACACTTAACATAAATTGAAGATTTATGCATATATAATATCATAGTCATAAACATGATTTATTTGAGGACATATTTGCTTTTAAATCATTCATAATGGTTTTTAATAAAAATTTGAATTATCCTAAGTATATCCCTTAGGATTTTTAAAATAGGTGCCTATTAAGGACCTCTATTGTTTACCAGGTTATGCTGATTCAATATTGATGCACCATGTTAGAGTTGTTACCCCTAATTACATCTGTACTAGAACCACACCCACTTGTAGTATCCAAATAGGGATTTATTTATAGGAATAACCAAATAATATATACCTTACTAAAACTATAGGAGGTTATTATATTCTAATACTCAAATTCTACATTATGGTTATGTTCTATAATCTATATTTTTTAAATATAGTTTCCAAAGTTTCTACTAATCTTCCTCAAACACCAAATATAACTACCCCAAACCCAATAGCCTGATGTTGATTCCTTACATTATTAAATTAGTATAATCAACAAGGAAAATTAATATGAAATAATGAATAGTTTATTATTTTTGGAAAACTAGATACAAATATAAGTTTTACATTACAACTTGAAATTAAATACAACATAAAGACTCATTTGGAAACATCTATACACTCCTAAATTATCCCAACAAGTCATTCATAATACATATATTCGCATCATGGGGAAAAATAAAACAAAGAAAGTGGTGATATGAGATTCTCATTAAGGGAAATTAATGTAGAAAAATATAATATAAAAAATAATTCATGGTGAATAAATTAAAACACATTCCATTAGAACATAATATTGAGTAATACATGGAAGGAATAATAGCTGAATAAATAATACCATAAAAATAATCACACGAGAATAAAACTTAACTATGGGTATTATAATAGTAAAATAATCATATAGATTATTAATTACTAATATCATAATGAGATAGTTCATATTTATATACATTATAAACATATCATCGAGGCCTTAGCCAAGAAATATGAAACTAAATGGTAATGTCTATGACCAAATCAATTTTTTTTTGTCTCATGAGACCTAACAATGAATTTAGGGGAAATAGATGGTGACACCAATCACATAATTATTCTAATTCATTCCTCATATGTATGAGGTGAAACTAAACATAATAAATGTAAATAATTTTCCTCAAACAGTAAACATAATCACTAACCATTCTGAGTAATATGGTGAATGGTATCATGATAACACATCCACAATAAAACTAATCATAAACCATTCTATCATATATGAATAATCCCCATTAAGCATAATATTCACCTTAGGGTGTTGAAAAATTTAAAAAATACTCTAATAAAATCATTGAGTAATTCTTGAGAGAAATACCCTTTCGACTTTGCAGAGAATATTTCTACTAAAAAACTCATTTGTATTTATTATAATTATTTGTATAAAACTAGAAATGAAAAAATATTGTTTTTTCATGAAAAAATTAGTTATTCTATAAAAATAATGGTGTCTTAAAACATAATTTGTATGGTACTTGAAAATGTGTAAGAAATCAAGAAGTTCCCTTTAATCGGGCTTGCACATCCAGAAGAATTGAGAAGGGAACCTTGTAAAACATGTATTTACCATAAAAGAGAGATGAAATAATATGAATACATGAGTTTGGAAACTATTCAATGATTTAGAGTAATAATATAAAAATAAATAAGAATTGTATTTGGGAAATGAGTAATAAAGAGTAACCCAAATGAAAAATGGAGGTTTAGTTATAATTTCTTACCATATGTCTGAAAGTGTTCAACACTTGTACTTAATTTCATGGATAATGAAATTAGATTCATTAATAATTTAATTCATAACCTATTAAATATTTATTTAATTTATTATAATTTTATGAAGTTCATTTATGGATTTTTTGGTGAGTTACAATATTCAATTTTGTTATTCAGGAGTATTCGTTTCCAAAATTTTTACGATTGATTCACTTGTATACATGTATTAATGATCATGTAAAATGGAAATTATTTTAAAAAATTAAAATAATATGCTATTAATGAAAATTAAAATGATTTAATAGTCTTATATATTATTTTGTTTCCATATATGGGTATGAATCTTTAGATAAAACTTTAGTGATATTTATTTAGATTATTTTGGTGGTTTTTTTATCCTCGTGAAATAGTTTTGACTTATTAATTAGTATCATATATATATATAATGTTCAAAAAACACTGAATAAAATATATAATTTACAATAAAATATTATTTAACCATAATTATGGTTTTATAACTATCCTTTAAGGTGGTAATGGAAAATGAAGTCGCCTCGCCCATAATGGTTGTAAATCGGCACATCACAGATGATGTTTTAATTTTTAGAATAAAAATGTGGAGGAGAAGGGGTTGATGATGTATATTCAATTAAAAAATAACATTCAAGTACATATAAGACACTTGAGTTATCATTCATGTTTGAACAGAATAGGTAAAATATAATAAAAAGAAGAGAAATTAAAAGAAATTTAAAGAGAACCAAAAATGATTTATGTCATGAACCAACCTAGGTTGACCCTAAACAGGTCACCTGATCCGGACCGTGGCATGGCCAAGGGGAGTTCCAGATCCCCATGGGCTGGAAACTAGTGCCGAGCATCAAAATATAACCATTTAGAATGATTTTCCCATGAAAAAAAGATAAACAAATAAATAAAGATTGACCATAAGAAAATAAAACTAGCAGTGGAAAGAAAAAAAATGTACATACCTCCTTGTGAATCTTTAGGTCACAACCGAACTCAGAACCAAGTCTTCTCTATCATTGAGCTGCTGAATGTGGAACCTGAATAAGAAAATGAACATACAATGGGAAAGATACAATTGGTGTGAGCGACGAGACGTTCAGTAGGGATGCCAAAAATAAACCACTGAATCTAAAAGTTCTCTTTTCCGAAGCTACCCATAAACAAAATTTTGAAATAAAGGAATGAAATTTAGTTTGTCACATTTTAAAATAAGCAACATGTTTTTCCCATATAATGAAAACCCAACAAATTCTATATACCACTTCGAAAACCATTTGAAATATTATAAACAAAACCAAGACAGAAAGACCAAGGTTATGCTCAAAGAAATGAATAAACAATACAAACGGGAAATAAACTAATAGGTATAGATGAAAGTAAAACAAAAATGTGAATAATTAAGCAACCATGGGTGATGATAAACATATTTAGAAGATCCCTGGACATACTCAGTTTGGAACCACCTATAGGCGTATGGTAAAACTACTAAGTCTATAACCAACTGGATTCCCTCATAGCAATAAAAACCAGCGGCACTCTCCATCTGGCCTATACACCTACCAGTGGGTACCAACCCATATAATCAGGGATAATAGGAAACCATCACTCGATCAACTATAAGACACCTAAGATCCCATGGTGGTTATAATGATACTATGTATCTAGGAAGGACCTTGCACACGTGACTCATCTCACCACACTTGCCTTCCTCAAACACAGACGCTTCCTATGCGTTCACCCAAAAAAGGTTACCCTAGATAGGAGTTCCCCATATACTTATATATATGAATACATGTCAAACATACAATGTTTGAACCAGTATGTCACATCATTCAGTTATCCAAACCACTTTATTCAACATTTGGAGTTGTAAATCAAGCCATTAGTTTTACATAATAAAATTCTTTTATGTAAACATTGTGGAAGCTCGTCTAAAATAGCTCTAGACACCACTTTTGTATTTAAAAATCCAAATGGGACCTTATGTTCCACGTTTCAAATAATTGAAATACAAGTCTTTTCATGATACTTTCATGACCCCCTCCCCACAAAGTGTACACCTTCTGGGCCGAAAATGTGAGAAGGGAGATAATGACCCCCGAGTCCCGCCTCCAGTAGGCCCTGGGTTGGTATCTAGCACCAAGGGTATAGTAAACACACAAATTAGAGGAATTAAACTCTAATAGAACACATGCAGAAGAGAGAGATAAGATAGACACCAACCAACTACAACTCATAACTGAAGTATAAAAGAAAACCCAAGTGCGCATATGTAATGTCATGACAAAGTACTATAACTAGAACGAGATAACCGAAAGTACCCAAAAGAAAGTAAAAACAGCAGTAACCACAAGACCAAACAGATCCTTCAACCCCAAGCTAGTAGAAACTAGATTGATCTCCAACCTGCTCCAAGTGACATGAAAAATAGTTTGTATATACATAGGGTGAGTATAACAGTATACTCAGTAGGATCCTTCTCAAAGCCTCTCTTGCAAAAGTAAAGAAAGAATGCTAAAGAACAATGAACAACAAGTGAAAATAACTCATCACCTGAACATGTATAATAAGTTCCCAACCTCACCATGGATACTCTCACCAAGTAACGCATACAAGAATATATCATAAAATAATGAATATCAAGGGTACCCCTCTAATACTTCCCCATTGGTTTGCCGCTTTTTTCCCAATGTCACACGTCTTGAGAATCTCTCTCAAAAAGGCTTTCTTACAGACACCTGGTAGAAGCACCACAACATGCACCTCATTAAAAAAACCACCACATCCATGGAATAAAAGAAACCAAGTAGTTTTTAGGAGCCACTAAAGCCTTCATAACGTGTATCATACATCGGGTATTATACCTCAAGCCATTATAGCCCATACAATGAGTAGGGATTCTCAAGCCATCACAGACTATACACGTTACACATATAGTAGTTCATAGGATACTATATCCAGAATAGATGTGTATGAATAAACATAAGTCATTACATCCCTCTACACACATATATGAGGAAAACTAACCACTGTTCCTACCAGCACAGGTATCTACCAAGATAAGAGAGACGGGTCAAAGGGGGTAGTCAGCCATTCATCCTCCCACCAGAATGTTGGGAAAAACACCCCTAGGGATCAGAATCCCTAGGGTGTCAGTTTCCCTTACTGAAAGGGTGGAGTAGCATGTAGAAACACAAAAAGAATAGAATATACTATATCTCACAACGACACTATGGTCATAACCTAGTCTTAGACTCAACTATAGCTAACGTCACTCGAACTCCAGGCTTCCACTTATAATACTAGGTATACTATAAGCACACAACCATTTAAATAGATTTAATACATTATTTAATTACCTTTTTACCAGTTTCACTTTACGTTAATTAATTCTTTAAACATTAATTAACCATGATCAATTCAACATTAAATTTAGTTATCATCACACCCAAAGTACACTGTCCCTTTAAAATTACAACCTCATCATTATGTTCTAGAAAACTCCAACCTCATGGGTTAACACCATTCATTCAATTATTCATTATAGAATTACTTTCCCTCATTCCCAGAAATTCTAGAAAAAAGTTATATGCTACTAAGGACAAGGGGGCTCAACACGGTGAGTAGATTTACTACCCGTTGAGTCTTTGCCGCCTTTAGCAAGAGCATAGACCTATCCTCCCTTGAGAAGCTAAACACAGAAATCACGTGGCATACCCCGCACGTCTTCGCCTCTTTCGAAAGAAGGGTAAGCAAGACCAGCTGCATTGAGCAGTGAGGAAAAGTAAAGAAGATAATTAACCAATAAATATTAGCAAGCATCCAACAATTACATACATCCCATTCCATCATCCCTGATGTCCTCCCTGAAACCCACATGAATAAACCGATGCCTCTCGCCACTCTAGGCGTCATATGCTGCCACAACCAAAAGTCTCCAGGCCCCCACATATCACAACAGCCATCCAGACACACATCATATCAGAAGCAGTAGGAAAACAAACATCACATCAATTAGGCTACTGGCCCTTTAACAATCAAGAGGCTAACTCAGAACCCTTCAAGGAATTATCAAACAATCAGTTCTTTAATCCATCTTGAATTAATAGATTTATTATTCATAGGTTCCAAAATTTGGGAAACCTAATCAGTAAGCTATAAAAAATAATTAAACATGCTTACTGCACCAATTTGATTAACATCTAATTAAAACAAGAAGAACCAGATTCATTTACATGCCTCTATATCCATAGACAATAGTTATCAATTAATTATGGTTTATGTTCTTTACCAATTTTCATCATGAACGAACAACTAAACGAAGAAAGCATGGATATCACAATATCTTGAAACCAAGGGGCAATAACATACGACCGATATAAATTTATTTATCCGATTAAAATATTTATTATATCAAATCCATTATGGTCTGGTGGGATAAAACATTCTAACAATATAGTTTCGCATAAAATAAAAGAGATGCAATGAATCCCCTACCTAAAACAGTTCTTGACGTTCTTTATCCCCCCAATGGGTCACGATTCTCCTTTCGCGTCAACTACATCCACCTGAGGATGCCATGGTACAACCACACCAACCGAAACCCATGAAAAAACAAATTAGAATCATGGAGATTACATGCTATAATATGGAAAGGATAAAAAGGAGAAGGTGAGCACCAAAAGAACGATGATAAAACTTACCTTATATCAGAGATTAACCAATATAGCTCGGTTGCATCAAAACAGAGTGGAACCAATCCTAGGAGAAATGTTTGATTGTGAAACTCCTACAGGATGGTATGAGATGTTCGAGCGTCGTACAACCGAGAACACGGAGAAAGAATTTGGGAGGAAGATATCCCGTTCCTTTAGAAGATTTAACGAAGTGATGGTTTAAGATACACTTAATTTCTCATTAAAAGCGGATTTCATTAAACCAGGTGGTTTGACCATGAAAAAAAATCCCGAGTGTTAGGAATAATTAATATAGGATTTATGGCCTTTGAATCGGCCATAAAGTCCTTAAAACAAGGCCTTAAATTCATTTTACGTCAAAGGAAAATGCTAAAGGGGTGAAACTGTGGGAAGCTGGAAAAACTGTTCATAAACTCAAAATTTGGAAAAGGAAAAACACTATTCATGAACCTCATTGTTAGACACTGTTCATGAACCTCACTATTAATAACTTTTCATGAACCTCATCGTTAGACCCTGTTCATGATCCTCACCATTAGACATAGTTCATGAACCTCACCATTAGACACTGTTCATGAACCTCACCATTAGACACTGTTCATTAACCTCACTCTTAGACACTATTCATGAACCTCACCGTTAGACACTATTCATGAACCTCACCATTAGACACTGTTCGTGAACCTCACCGTTAGAAGGTCACCATTCTATAAACACTGTTCACAAACTCAAAATTTGTCAAAGTAAAGAAAAGTTCAGTGTTAGAAGGTCATCGTTTTGGAAACACTCTTCACAGAACTCAAAATTTGGAAAAGGAAATAGAGGTTACAGTTAGAGGTTACCGATAGAGGTTATCGATAGAGGCTAATGATAGAGGCTACCGTTACAGGTTACCGTTAGAGGTTACTGATAGAACTATTCACCATTGGAACTGTTCACAAAATTGTAAATTTGGAAAAGGAAAGAGAGGTTGCCGATAGAACTGTTCACTGATGGAAATGATCATAGAAGGTTACCAACGACATTGTTCATGAAGGGTCACTAATGACACTGTTCACAGAAGGTTACAGTTGCACTGTTCACAACTGTCTACTGTTGGAACTATTCACCGAATTGGAAAATTGGAAAAGTGTTGGGGATAAGTGACCTTGACCTCCCAGAACACCTCAAACACCATATTTTCACAAAGGAATGGACCGGAGAGGTCCAGCCCATTATAGATACTATGTTCAATTTCGTAAAAACAAACCAATCACTGCTTTACACCACACACTCAACAAAATATATACACCAAAAGCCAAGAGTCCATATACTCATGGGTTTCTTTTCAAACTAATTTAATGAACCACACGAAGAGACCCACAACATTTAGAAAACAAGAACCACTTATAATACCAAGGATTTGAGAAAAACACCAATTCAAAGAGACACATGTAACCATTTCTAAAAAAACACTTAGTTCCATAAAACTAAACAATCCGGGACAAAAAAGTTCCATAAAATGTTTCTACAAGAAAACACCACTCAAGACATCCAACAATACCATTTGAAAATAAAGGCATTTTGTTCCAACCAAGTTGGCAAGGCATAAACATGTCCATAAATAGATGAGCCACCCAAAATCCATTTTTAATCAAATATTTAAACAGGAAAACACTAACATAAGATAACTATAAACAACATAGAGGTTCAAAACATAATATATGATTTAATTAAGAAAAGAAAAGCATTAAATGGATTAAAATTGTGAGCAAGGATATGGAAAAACCTACAAATAACCAAGGAACTATTTCAAACATAATTCTAACACTTTTAGCCATCATAAAAAAAACTACATAGAATAAAATATCATGCTTATAAAGGTGAGAATAAAATTTACAAATTAAATTAAATAATGAAAGTGCATATAGAAAACTATGGATGAGAGAAAGGATGAAAATGCCTACCTCAAAGGCTTTCCAAGCCAAAGCATTATAACTTAAGAAACAACTCACTCGCATGCACACACTTCCATATATATGTATACACACACCTTTAAACCGATGAACTTGTTCCCCACACCATGAGGCGACACACACTCAGAAGACACACACACAAACACACACACACACATTCATACCTGGGAAAAAATGTGTGCGCACACCTGGAAATTATCGCCACACCATAACAAAATCTGGAAACAGAAGACAGTGCGGCGAAGACTAGCACACAATCAATTAAATACTAGGGACTCAATGAAATAAACTGGACCGAAAAATAAAGAGCACAATAAGACGAAGGATGAATAACATCACCTCAGACGGTGGTGGAAACCTTGAAAACATGCGAAAAGCCGAGATTGTATCCAAATAATTATCCACACTACAAATAAAATATCATGACTTCATAACACAACTATGACACTAAATTGAAAGTTTGAAAACCAATGACAGTAATTGAAATCTCAACTCGAATGGTGGTGATGGTCCAAAAAATGGTGAGGGGTTTGCACTGGAGCAGCGGGTCGCTGATGTGGGAGAAGGCCAGACAGAAGGAGGTTGGTGCGGGACGACAGACGTGCTACAAGTCGAGTGGAAGGAAGGGGGAAGCATGGATGAAGCATAGCTGGATGAAGGCGGAAATGTCGGGAAACAGGGGACGATGGCTAGCCGGAGTGGGTCGTGGCTGGAGGCAGCCTAACCAGAGTGCGAGATAGAAAGGGGAAGAAAGTGGTTTGGCGAAGTGGGGCGACACAAGGAGGAATCCCATGGGGAAGAAGCCGAGCAGGTGGGGGTGGTGATGGGTCGTCAGCTTGATGAAGGTCAATGGAGAAGGGGCCTCCATCTAAATTTCTTGCCATGTGCTTAGATCATCCAACCAGAGGGCACTCCGGGGGCATGGTTGAGTGATGCTCGAACGAGATAGTAGGGCAGCACCAAGGGTCGGCCGGTGCAGTAGGAAGGTGGCGTCGTGGGTCAGCTGATGAGCATGCAGGTCAGGTGGAGGAGGCATTGTAATGTGACAGAGAAAGGAAAATGGGGTGGGGTGGCTGTGCGCAGGGCACTGTGAATATGGGGGGGGGGTGCTGTGGGTGGATCTTGGGTTTACTTACTTATTTCCTTTTAACATATAATAATGATAATATTATTATTATTAATATTAATAATAACATAATTATAATTATAATAAAAG
Source organism: Viscum album (assembly GCA_963277665.1). Classification (NCBI taxonomy): domain Eukaryota; kingdom Viridiplantae; phylum Streptophyta; class Magnoliopsida; order Santalales; family Viscaceae; genus Viscum; species Viscum album. Next base: position 373,105,915 of record OY728146.1, read on the forward strand.
TAATAAGAATAAATATAATAATATTTTTTATTTTATCTTTTTTAATTAGATAAACAAAATTAATAATAATAATAAAAAAATATTAACTATTATTTTAATAACAATTTACTCATAAAAAATTATATTAAAAACACATTTAACAACCAATTAGTATTAAAACATATTAATGACCATAATAACAATTCCATTAATAATAATAATATTATTATCTATACAATAAGAATAGTTTTATTATTATGGTGTAAAAATATAACAGATTTTATTTTTATAAAATTTTATTTATTTTGAACATTAGATAACTGCACAGGTACGCGGACCGACTGCATGGCTACCACCAACCGTGCGGTGCCTGCACACCAGTCTGAAACCCAAAAAAACATTAAACGTTAAAAATCTTAGACCCGCACTCACCCCACCCTTTAGTGAGGCTAACCTAAACTAATGAAAAATCACATTTTAAGGAGTCGGGGTGTGAAAATTTACCTCTTGAATTTTTCTCTTTGAGAACATCCTTAAGATACATTGAAATTGTATTTTAGTGAGATAATAAAGACCAGAATTTAGGGGACAGGTTTGGGAGATGAAATGGGTAGAATATAAGAAAGATTCAAGTCTTTGGAAGTGTGAGGAGAAGAGGTGGCGAGTGGTAATATTTATAGTGTTGGAGATGAGTGTTTTTTGATGATTTTAAGCATTAGTTTATTATTTTGGCTCAAGTCTATGTATAGTCTGAAAATTATAACAAAATATATTAAATAATGGATGGATGTTATAGATTATGGTTATTACACCATTCATGACTCAAAGAATATTATATTTATATTATAATGTATATATACCGTAAATAACCATATTTCACCATTCACAAAAATTAAACTATTTCAAAAAAATACAAAAAATTCAATATAACCATTTTCCAACATGTAAAATTCAAAAATGAACTCCATTTTTTGAAAATAATTTTCTAAATATGATAAATTTAATTTTAAATTATAATAATTATTTGTTTGAAATATACAAATTTAAAAATATATCAAATTTTATGATACTTTGGAAAATTAATGAAGATCTTATAAAATTATCTTATAATCACAAGAAAACAAAATTTTTATTTATGAATCTTTTTTCTGAAAAAAATTCCTTTTAAATTATAATATTAAATTTAAAAATGTTAATAAATACTTAAGTTTCAAAAAATACCAACACTTAATTTATCATTTTAAAAAAGTTTATTTACTTATTTCGTGATGTAAATATACAATGTTTTTATTTATAAGATACCCATATTTTATATATAATTTCATAAGTGAGTTTATTATTCTATTGTTCATATTCCTATTCCTAATGGTCACTTTACTATTCTAATGGTCGTATTAAAAATATTTATATATTTTTAAACTCAGTGTTGCATGAAGAATAAAAATTTGAAGCTATTAAATTTTAAAATAGGCATACCATAAAATATTTGGGTGTACATAATATCTTCCTCGATATATATTAGTTGGGTTCTATACATGATATCATTTATTTTTATCAATTACAGGTGACATTCTCTAATGTGGAAGGGGATTTTATGCCATTTTTTGGTGATAGAGATCATATGATGGATTCTAGGTATTTTAACCCTAATTTATCACAATTATAAGGATTGATAATTTGTTCATTTTTAGTGATATTATATCAGTTTTAGAGATTTTAGAAGTTTTTTAGATGTTTCTCCGGAAGAGGTTATGAAATTACCCCTTGGCATGAGACAGGGTTTGGGATAAAGATGGAACCCAGTGTCCTTCCCAATTTCTACATCTCTGCATAGTATTATTCATTTTTATTTAGTGAAGTATAAAAATTTATATTGTAGATATATTATAGATAGACCTCATTTGGAAAAGCGTATCACCCTATAGAGATCTCGTGTTGTTAAAAAAAGTGGATGGTATTTTGAGGTTGTGTGTGGACAATTAGTAGTTCAATTAGACAATGTTTAAGATTAACTATCCCATCTTGAATATTGATAACTTATTCAAATATTTGTATGAAGATAATTGATTCTCAAAGGTTGATATGTAATTTGGATGTCATCACATTAGGGTAATGGAGGAAGAGGTTAAAAATTCCAAATTTAGGTATCTTTATAAACACATTTTGTTTATGGTGATGCCCTTTGGAGTCAAAAAAACCAAAAATTATTCATTATATTGATTAAATTGATGTTTTAAGAGTTTATGGAAACGTTTATGATTGGTTTCATCGATTATAATGGCCCAAAACCATTCATCCAATTACTTTGCGTATTTCATGTGTTGAATGTGTCCGGATAAGGTTGGAGGAAGAGAGGTGGAATTAGAGATTAAATTTTAACTATGAGTATTATACCATAGCATAAACTTAGGATTATTTATGTAAAGTTATGGATGGAGAAGTGGGTGATTTTATATTTCAGTTAGTCAATCCATTAATGGTTGAGTTGCGATATATAGAGATTTGCATCATGACATGTTGAGGTATCGTGGATTGTAGGGGTTGACTATTTGATATGAGTGCTATAATGTTTTGATATCCATGATGTGATGGAAGTGTCTCATGGAATCAAGGCTTTGAGGATGATTTCAGTTAATTATAAAACCTTCGGTTTGGAACAATTACCCTTGAATATATTTTTTTATTACTATTATGTATTCCATTGTCATTTTCTAGACATGATGTGGTGATTTGGGTAAAAACTTGAAGTATACCTTGAGAGTATGTTTAATTTTTGTGAATTTACTTGTTAACATGATTATGGGTGTCCTGTCGTTGATACTATGATGTTGATTTTTGAGGTTCATGCTTTGGGTGTTTGATTCCAAGGTGCTTTGTTCATAGCATGACCCTTACTTGGTTGTATTCGATTAAATTATTGATCAATAATTAAATGAGTTTGGGGGGGGGGGTTATAGAATATTAAAACATGGATCTCATTATTTTTCTTCTGACATCCCCATTTTATCATGAGAATTACCTTTCATGCAGTGATGTCTTAAATTTCCAGTTTAAATGTAAATTAGGTAGCCAATATGAATTCCTCTTATTTCGTTTGGTTCTCCCCAATTATTAGATGACCATAGGTTGTTTATAGTGAGTATTGATGCCCCATTATCATATTTTTATTCATGGCTTCAAAAGTTTGACTATTGGTGATTTGAGGTAAGATTCTCCTCCTTTCACTTGTGTTCTCTTCTTATCCTTCTTCCTGACGGAGTTGTGAAAATAAATGTTTTATGTTTTTTTCCATGGAACATGATCTTTATGAGGAGAATATTAATTTCTAGGTTATAAATTATTTTATTGTGTGATATTGGGTTTTGTGATAGTCTTCGTCATCTTTTTCTTATACAGTGGATACGAAGCATCAATTGATGTAGGGGATTCAAGAACTCACCACTATTTTTTATAATATAAAAGTAACATGATTTTTATTGATTTTGGTGGATGTTAAGGATTAACCCAATAAGATAATGAAATGGAATTAATGTAAATTGGAACAGAAGAGTGATTCACATGTGTTTGTGTGATTCAATGATATTTTTATGTGATATATCTATTCAATGTTATTACTGAAATCTATTACTAATGTGATATATACTGTGACTTTTATATTATTTAAAGTATCGAATAAAATTTCATGAATGTTTAGTAAATACAATAATGAACCAACTATTTGAAATATGGAATTAATATGACACTGCCTAATAAAGATACTATTTATTAATCCAAACTTATGTTTAAAAAGGGGATGTAATGATATGATCATTATGGAAGTTTGGGAATGTTTTCTACTGGTATAATATATAGTTTTAATTTGATTGTTTGGTGTTTATGGTGTGATGTTGTGGTTGGAATTGAGGTGTTATCTTGGTAGGGCTATGATGGTTTAAATTGAAGGGATCGTGTTTTTTATGGATGATTTTGGGGTGGTGGTATGGGATGTGTGGGGAAGAGGGTACTGCAACTTTTTTCATTGAATGAAAAGGGAGGATGTGGTTGATTTAGTAGTGGTATATGTGGATGTTGATATATAGATAATGCAGTGGTTGGTTGTTTTGTGTGTTGTTATTTTATAGTTTTACAATGGAAATGGAATATTATTGGTAAGGATGAACCTAGTAATGTGTGTGGGATGGAATTGAATGAAATATAATATGTAAATGAATGATTAATGAATAAGATTGTTGGGTACCAATTAGGATAAATATTGTATATGAATTATGAATTTGTTTTTGATAATTAAGAAATTGAATAGAAAAATATGTTTTATAGGGATGGTAAAATAAATAATCATAAAATTGGTGAATGATGTGATTTAATGGGAAATTGAGTATGTAATTTTTCCTATTTGTGTGGGAAAGTAGGGTTGGTTTGTGACTTATTAATTGGAAATGGTTATTATGATATTTTGGAGGTTTTGTAGAGGATGTGATGGGGTTGACATTACTATTTTTATATAACCCGTTTTGGCTGGTCTTACAGTGACCCAACCTTTTATTACATTTCTATTACATCATTTCTAATATAAAAAACATAATAGTATTACAAATAGATGATCCAATGGTTTAGTTTCTTAGGAATACTAGGACCATACATAACAAATACATCATCAACCATAAACATTTATTTAATTTCTTCTTCTCTAGATTCTAAGTGGAACTTATCCTCTCCTTAGTACATGTAGCCACCCGAGGATATACATCAAAAGGGGTGATCTAGAATCCCAGTAATAGGAAAGATAAAAACAATATATCATGGGGTGAGCATAATCATAACATAGGCAAAAGATCATGAACATGAGAGGAGCATAAATAAAAGACTTGAAATGTGGCGATGCATAAAAATTAAACATCATGTTTTAGTGGTTAACTACCACACATACTTGTGAACCAAGATAGCATCTTGTTCACACATAATTTCAAATTTACTCATGAGATTACTCACTTTACCCATTGCATTGGAGCGCTATATAATTCCAGGTGCACCCGTCACATTTAAACATTCATATTGCGCTATATAATTCTGGGCTCACCCGTCACATCATAACATTATCATTTATCATGCATGAAAAAAATGAACATATAACATAAATGATCATAAATAACCCATTAAAAGGAATGAGTTTCATCACATAATAACACATTCATAAACTTTGGGTTCCCAAAATAAAAAGAGAACAACATACTTGATACAAGAATCATCAACTTTGAATGAGAGGTAAAAGTTGACTTCCTAAGAGAAGAGTTATTTCAGAAAACATTTGGATTGACATAAACTTCATTAAAAAACATGTATATCCAAGAAAAGCAATGGAAATTATGAAAAAATTATCCTTGAGGAGTAACCATATCAAAAATGGAGTGAAAGAAGGAGAACCTGAAGGAAGAAAATTGGGTACGAGATTTCCCCTTACCTTGTACCCGAATGCTTCCTTCTCTTTAATATCCTTTATAATGACATTATATTCATTAATTAAAAATACAGAACCATGTTTACATTAATAGGGTTCATTCTGGTTTCATTATCTCATATTATGTTCCTTTGGATGACTTATAGAGTTTGAAAACATTGTTTGGGGATGTTCGTTTTTATGGTTTTTCTTGGGTGGTTCACTTGTATTCTTAAATTGAAGTTCGGGTAGATGATGGGTAAAAAAACAAGAATGATATTACATGTTATTAGTGATATTAAAGGATCTTTAATGATTGTATAATGAATTATATTAGATCCATATGGGTGAATCATTAGATAAGAATTAAATGATGATTATTTGGGTTAATTTGAGCGGTTTTTGGATCACAACGAACTTGTTTGAACTTTTCACTTAGTAATATGGACATAGGTTATTTCAAGAACATTAAATAGAACATAATAAATATATAATATTATTTTTCAACCATATAAATGGTTTAATGACCATATCTGAAGGTAGAAATGGAAGAAGAGAGCTTGTCGTTTTTGAAGGTGATAAATTAACACCTCATGAACAACGTTCTCTTTAAAAAAATAAAAGGAAGATGGAAAGGGTGTGGGGTTATATAATATACCATTATAATAATAAAATTACATTATATGTATAATAATGGATTTAAAAAACAATTTGGATGAATATAGGTGGGGAGATATCAAGAAAGGAACTTGAACTTGAAAGGAAAATAAAGGAGAAGAGGGAGAGAAATTACCTCTTAAATATTCCTCTTGAGATCCTATTTAAGGAAGCTAGTATTGGTATTTTGATGGGACCAGAAGCTTTTTGACGTGGGGGAGGGGCTAGAGAATGTGTTTTTGATCAGAGTTTAGAGAATTATTGGAGCTTGAGAGGTGTGAGGAAAAGAGGGAGTGAAAGGTGGCTTTTATAGTGGAGGGGAGAGGGGTTTCCTTAATATAAAATTGATTAGTTTATTAATTTCACCTAATACAAGGAATAGTGATTCTTGAAAGACCAATAATAGTAATTTTATAATTTAATCCCGAACCAAGTGGGCTTACATCAGCAGAACATCATCGATGACTCAATTAATACATTATTTAGCATTTATTGTGAATTATCGGATTCAACTATTCATCAAAAATTGAAGTAGCTCAGAAAAATCCCAAAAATTTACCCCAAACATTTTTCATCGTGTAGAATCAAAAAATTAAGTCCATTTTTCAAAATTAATTTTCTAAATATTATTAATTTAATATTTAATTAAAATCATAGTTTACTTAAAAAAACAGTTTTTAAGATTAAAACTGATTTTATAGTTCTTTCAAAAATTACGTTGGGTCTTATAAAATTATCTAAAAACTATTTGACATTGATTGAATAATTTATGAATAAATTTCAGGGAGATAAATATTCTTTTAAATTAATTAATTAATTATAATTAGTTATTTATTACTTATAAAATACCAAAAACGTTTACTAAGGTCAAATTGTCACGTTCTAAGATGTCTAAATTTTATTTTATTATTCATAAGTAATTTTACTCTTATTTTGGATGATTTACTATTCATAAGGGTCATATTACTATTCATAAGGGTATGTTACTATTCCTAAGGGTCTGTTACTATTCACCAAAAATTATTTTTGTTTCATTAGACTCCAAAAATCATCCTGAACACAACCGTGTATGTCGGATTTTCAAAATTCCAAACATAGGGGTGACAAAATTATGTTTAAAGGTCACTTATCACTTATTAGTTCATTATTTTTTGTTTTCATGTTATTTTATGACATATATATAAAAAGGGAATTTTCATTGAAAAACTTTTGGTTGTTACATTCTTCCCCCCTTAAGTAATTTCGCCCTCAAAATTTCATTTTACATAAAGAGGTGAGGGTACTTCTCCTTCATCACCTCTTCAGGTTCCCAAGTTGCTTCCTCAAAATTATGGTTCCTCCAAAACACTTTGACAAGGTGGGTTGTGTTTTTGTGTAGAACCTTATCACTTCAGTCCAGAATCTTTATTGACTGCTCCTCTTAGGAGAGATCATCTTCTAGCTGTACCAACTCTGAGTTTAGTACATGTGAGAGGTCTGGTATGTACTTACTTAGTAGTGATACATGAAACAAATCATAAACTTGAGCCATATTTGGTGGTAGTTATAGATGATAGTCCACGAATCCTATGCGGTCAAGGTTCTCAAATGGGGAAATATACCTTGGGCTTAGCTTCCCTTTTTTTCCGAATCGCATGATGCTATTCCATGGAGATATTCGAAGGAAGACTTTGTCTCCAACGTCGAACTCCAAGTCCCATCGATGGTTGTCAGCATAGCTCTTTTTCTAACTTTGAGCAGCATTGATGTGTTTCTTGATGACTTGAACCTTCTCGGTCATCTCTTGAACAAGATTGGGCCTAACTAGCTTTCTTTCTCCAACTTCATCCCAATAGGTTGGAGTTATACATTGCTTCCCATAAAAAGCTTCATACAGAGCCATCTGAATACTTGAGTGGAAGCTATTATTGTATGAGAACTCAACCAATGGGAGATGATGATCCCAAACACCTTCGAAATCAAGAGAGAAGGCTCTTAGCATATCTTCAAGCGTCTGAATAGTCCTTTCAGACTGGCCATCAGTTTGGGGGTGATAGGTCGTTCTGAAATTTAATTCAGTACTCAAAGCATGTTGAAGGATTCCCCAGAACTTAGATGTGAACCTTGGATCATGGTCAGAGACAATTGAGAGTGGGACACCGTGCCGTCTCACCACTTCCTTCACATATATCCTTGCATGTTTTTCAAGGAAGAGGTCTTCCCGAATGACGATAAAATGGGAAGTATTGGTTAGTCGGTCAACCACAACCCATATCTCATTATTTCCATTTGACGTCTTTAATAGGACTGTGACAAAGTCCATAGTAACATTTTCCCATTTCCACATGGGTATAGGAAATGGATGCATCATACCTTTGGACTTTTGTCACTCATCTTTAACTTGCTGACATACCAAGCACCTTGATATATATTCTGCAATCTCCTTCTTCATGTTATCCCACCAGAAGTGTTCTTGGAGATCATTGTACATCTTGGTACTCCCAGGATGGATAGAGAAAGTTGATCTATGTGCATTATACAATTGCTCCTTCTTTATCCCGGGTGATGAAGACACAAAAAGCCGCGTTCCAAACCAAATCACACCATCATCGTCATTATGGAACTATTGCAACTTCCCTTCCATTACTGCATTCACCCACTTTTGTATCTCCACGTCATCCCTTTTTGCTTCCTTAATCTTCTCTTGGATGGATGGTTGCACAATCATTTGGGAAAGGTAGGATGTATCCCCTTCACTTACGATTTCCAAATCTGTCCTTTTCACATCCATGAAGATAGGGTATTTCTCAATCCTCAACATGGATAGAGTAGAAGGTTCTTTTCTGCTTAGAGCATCAGCTACCTTGTTTTCCTTTCTAGGATGATATTGAATAGAGAAATCATAATCCTTGATTAGATCTAACCATCTACTTTGATGCATGTTGAGCTTCTTTTGTGTGAATATATACTTTAGCCTCTTGTGGTCGGTGTATCTGTCACACTTCTCGCCATAAAGGTAGTGCCGTCAGATTTTCAAGGAAAAAATCACAACTGCCAGCTCTAGATCATGCGTCGGGTAGTTATGCTCATGTATCTTCAACTATCATGAGGCATAGGCTATCACATTATCATTTTTCATGAGTACACAACCCAAGACTTTCTTTAAAGCATCACTGTATATCACAAAACATTCTCCACTTTTTGGTAGTGTGAGTATAGGTGCAGTGATCAACCTTCTCTTTAGCTCCTTAAAGCTTCCATCACATTCTTCCATCTAGACATACTTTACCCCTATCCTTGTTAACATAGTTAGCGGGATTGAAAATCATGAGAAGTTTCTCACAAAATGTCGATAGTACCCAGTTAATCCAAGAAAACTACGGATTTCTGTGACACTAGAGGGCCTGGGCCATTCCTCCATCACCTCTGTCTTTGAAGGATCCATAGAAATTATCTCATTTGTGATCACATGTCCCAAGAATGTGACCTGATTCATACAAAAGTCACGCTTGCTGAACTTGGAGTACAATTTCTTCTTTCTCAATGTCGCCAACACAAGTCTTAGATGTTCTTCATGTTCCTCCTTTCTCTTGGAGTAGATGAGAATATCATCGATAAACACTACCTGAAATTTGTCAAGGTAATGTCTAAAGGCTCTATTCATCAAATCCATGAATATTGCAGGGTCATTAATAAGTCTGAAGGGCATCACCAAAAACTCATAGTGCCCTTACCTTTTACAGAAAGCAGTCTTCTGAATATATTCCTTCTTCACCTTTACCTGATGATATCCAGAACGAAGATCAACCTTTGAGAAGTATTGATCTCCTCTTAAATGATCGAACAAGTCACCAATCCTTGGAAGATGATACTTGTTCTTTATGGTGATCTTGTTGTGTTCTTGACAATCGATACAAAACCGCATTGTTCCATCCTTCTTCTTCACAAAGAGCGCTGGCGCACCCCAAGGAGATGCACTAGGGCATATGTACCCTTTGTGAAGATGCTCTTGTAGCTGATTCTTTAACTCCTCTAGTTCGATAGGATCCATCCTATAGGGGCACTTCGAGATAGGAGTAGCTACGAGTATAAGTTAAATAGAGAACTCTACCTCACGATCCGGGGAATTTAGGGTAACTCTTTGGGAAATACATCGCTATATTCCATCATGATGGGCATTTCATCAAGGTTGGAACTTTCCTTCAACTCAACCATTTGGGCGAGGTATGCTTCTTCATAGAGGATCAACACCCACACCATTGAAGGATTATTCATAGGCAATTCATGATCTTCCTTGTATTTTGAGTGGAGCATGGGATGGTTTGGAATATAAGAAGATCTTTCCTTTTCCCGACAGTTGATATGTTCTCTATATAACGATAGCCAGTCCATTCCCATTATAGCGTTGAAATCCACCAAGGGAAGTATTACGAGATTTTCTAGAAGAATCTTCCCACATACGTCAATAGGAGAAGATTCAAACACCTGGGTTATAATGATTCCACCGCTTGGTGTTTTTACAGATATCTATACATCAAGGTTTCAGGTCTTTGATTCTATAGTTCTAGAAAACTTACAAGATATAAAGGAATGCGTAGAACTAGAATCAAATAAGTCTTTTTCCATTCATGAGCGAATAGAAAGTGTACATTATATGACTTCATTATCATGTTCCACCTCTGCAGTAGTGACGGCATAAGCCTTCCCTTGTTCGTTTGGCTTTGGTGGATGTTGACGCTGATTACCCTCAAGAACTCGAGGTTTGGTGCACTAGTTTGCATAGTTCCCTAGCTCCCTACAGTTGTAGAATTGAACCATGAGTGGTTCTCCCCTTTCATCGGCAACATTTTCCTTCCTTTTCATGTCTTTTCGACACTATTTAGCATGGTGTCATTCTTTCCCACACTGAAAGCATTTCCCCATCCCATTGAGGCAGTTCCCAATGTGCAACTTCCAACAGTTTTGGCATGTGGGTCATTGATTTTTCTTCCCACCTTTGTCATTAGATCCACTAGCATGAAAATCCATCTTTCTTTTCTTTAACCCATAGCCATCAGACTATTCTCCAAATTCCATCTCCACTTTGAGAGAACACCAAGAAACTTCTTCATAACTCCCAAAGTCTCGAGTTTCAAGAGCCTTTCGAAGTTATGGTTTTAATCCACAAAAGAATCTATCAATTTTGCTATCATTATTGATAAAAAACCCGAAGCATACCTAGCAAGACATGTGAAATTCGCTTCATATGTTGTGATAGATTCTCCCTCTTTTTTATTGAGCTCTATGAATTATCTCTCCATATTCGTGCGAAGAGTTCATGGAAAGTACTTATTAAGAAATGTTATATTAATGTCTTCCCTTTCCATCTCTTCAATTTCCTCTCTTGGCTTGGTGTTCTTTATCAAAGCCCACCATTGATCAGCTTCTCTATCTAGACAATAAATGGCTAGATTCACCTTCTCCGTCTCAGAATAGTGAATCACAGAAAAGAACTTCTCTATAGAGTTGAACCACTGTTCCGCAACTAGTGGATCAGAAGATCCACCAAACGTTGGTGGTCATTACCGCATAAAACATTCGATATCCAGTTGCTCCCTCTTTGGTGAAGGAGGATGTTCCCCATTATTATGGTTATTGTTCATAACCTGAGATAATTGGGTAAGCATCACCATGATGTTTTGAACTCCTCCTCCCAAATCACTGGGGATGTTGTTCAGGCAATCGTTGCATTGGCCCTCGCAAGAGTTCTTGGCCTGATTTCTCATGGTTCCCACCATTTTCTAAAATAGAAAAGGTTAGAACAAAACATATGTAAACAATTCATGAATAACTTATTTATCAAAACATAACATATAGGATACCTAAGTAAATATTCTTGTGTTCATATTTTTACTTAGTCTCATAGTAGAGGTTTTCTCTAGGGTTCACTAATCCTAATTCCCAAATTAACTAAAATTTTCCTCTGATACCAACTATAGCGACACAACCTTTTCATACATTGTTATTAAATAATTTCTAAGATAAAAAACATAACAGTATTACACATAGAGGATCCAAAGGTTTAGTCTCCTGGGAAAACTAGGACCATACATAACAAATACATCATCAACCATAAACATTTATTTAATTTCTTTTTCTCTAGCTTCTAAGTGTCACTTGTCCTCTCCTTAGTACATGTAGCCACCTGAGGATATACATCAAAATTGTAACACCCCGAGATTTTATGAAAAATATTCTTTTAATTTCATTAATGTCCTGTGTTGTATGCTACACCAAGATTACCTTGCGCTATATGCAACACCGTATTAGCTTACAGTATACGCAACACTATTCTTGGATCGTGTTACACACAATTTTGATAATAGTTATTTTATGCAACATTGAGTATATATATATATATATATATTCAATGTATAAATGAAATATGGTTGGATTATGATATACAAAACAACGAAAGATTCTTGCACATCACGCAACCCTGACTTGGCTTGCATTACACGCAATCACGACCTTCCTCGATAGCGTGTGTTGTACGCAATACCGGGTTTTACTAAACAATGATATATTATTATAATATTATTATGAACTCACCTTTATGAATATTATTAACTAAATTTTGAATCTTATAACATTATTATTCATCTTACACATTTTCTAAAACATGGTATAAGAACAAAATAAATTTTTCGTGTAAAATAAGTATTTTTCAAAAAATGAAGTTTTGACGCCTTTTGATGGCGCACCCACTTTAAATCTAGATTTTTACATGTTTATAAGTTCAATTTGACAAAATAAAATTATTCTTTGGAATCATGAAATAAAAATTTACTTTGGATAAATTTTTCATATTATTCTGGTAACTTTCATATTTTGATGAATAGTAAAAACACGCTATATTTTAATTAAAAACAACTTTTTTCATCGCAATAATTTATATGGTTAAATTATAATATTGAATGGTTTTAAAGTATAAATTGAATATATTTTTACCATTTAATATAATGTATGTCATTAGCATTGATTCTACCTTGAATTCGTAGGATAAATCAATTCAATCTTTTGCAATGTTTTAAAGAAAAACCTGTTTTCTTTCGACAACAGGATTAATTTTAATTTAATTTCTGCAACTTTTTTGTATTGAATTTGGAAAAATGGATTACATATTTGGAATCAGTGGATCTAAATTATTTTAATAAGCTAGTTTTTATTTTTGGCAATTATGAATAGTAACTACGGTAAATTTTATTTACCATAGTTAAAGGTAAATCGGGTAATTAAGGGTAAATATAATATTATAAAATTACCCTAACACATGTTAAAATTCTATTGGATGACTACAACTCGACCCATAGCACCTAAGGTTCGGATTAGATTCATTTAATGGACTTTTTTCCATGAAAATAATTTAATTATTATTAAAACTATAGAATGTGACAACATGTCACTTTCTTAAATCTTATAAGTATAATTATTCTAAATTTGTGATACACTTCATGAAACATCGAACACGAATAGTATCCGGAAATCTAATACAATTATCTAAATCATAGGAATTTATTTAGAATTTTTAGGGATTAAATAATTATCATTTATTATGACACAAAGATGATGTAGTAATTGTCCTATTAATGAAATATTGAGGAAATTGATGTTACAAATACCCAAATAAATGTAATTTAAGACTTTTTATGAATTCCACTAATTTTATAGGTTAATATGACATGTTAGTATTTATTTAATTAACCTTTTTGGACTAATCATTCTATTATGATTTTCACAAAAATCAATTACTAAATAGTGTCAAAATTGACATAAAATAGTTTTTAAAACAAATATTATATTATTAATTGTTATTTTATTCCTAAAAATCTAATATTCGACCAAATGACTTAGATAGGTTTATATATATTAATAATAAACAACTTGGGGTTAGTTTGGCTGGATATAGTATGTTTATTAACCTTATAGTGTAAGAAAACAAGAAGACACGGTAAAAGTAAAATTATCTAACATAAAGTTAAATATAAATGATAAGGTTAAAATAGGAACCTAAACTTGTATAAATTCTATTTTATGAAAGGCTGAAGACCCATCCCCACCTTAGATTCGAAATAAATCAATTTGAAGCTATTTAATACCGAATTTGGCTTTATAATAAAATAATATTTTTAGTTATTCCAAAGGTGCCCCTCTCCTCCCTTATAAAAGGGCACCCCGTCCCTCTCTTACTCACAACACTTTGAGCCTTCAAGATCGGCCCAAATCTGCCAAATTCTCTTCTCCACTTCCCTAGAAACATACTAGAGGTTCTGGTCTTCCTCAAAGACCAATTTTAGTGCCCTAAGAGGAGGTCTCAAAGAGGCGCTTCAAAGAAGAGGTAATTTCCGTTACTGATTCTTTCAACTTTATTTCTTCTTCCACTTCTTCTTATTTAGTTGTTTCATTATTAAGTAATAAAATAAGTATCACTCATATACTGATATGTTATTATAATTATGAAACAACCCTATTTCACCATCTATCCATCCTACGAAAAAAGAAATCACCGCGCGTGCGTACGTACGGAATACCGTCTCCACGCCGTGGTGTAATCTATTTTTCACCACCACCTTACTTGAATGGGTATAATGGTGTAAATAATAACTATATATGATTATTGTAAAGTGATATTGATTCTTAAATAGTATACATACACTACAATACAATTCAACGATCATGAGAACAATATCATCGCTCGTGCGTACGTACGGACTACCGTCTCGACGACGCGATGAGATCCATTCTCCACGTTAACCATTCATGAATGATTATAAAGTATATATAATAAGTAGTCATGAAATATATGAAATAATAATACTACTGTATTTATGTATATATATATTTATTTCATCTACTTAGTTCCACTCAATTCAATAAGGAAACGAAAACAGCGTTCATGCGTACGTACGGCCTACCGTCTCCATGAACGGTGTATTTCTTTTCATTTATCAATACATTATATATATGTATATTATGAATATATATTATATATAAATCATTTTCTATATTCTGTAATTAAGTAATCATGATCTAAGTAATCATATGAATAATTACAAGTTAAAACACGAACGACAAATGAGACGATTTTACCCAAAACGCTACTTTAACATGAATTTACAAAAGAACGGGTAATATAAAGTCATAAGTGAACCATATATGATATAATAACAGTGAATATGATTCTTTAATAAGTCAATGACATTATTTAAATCATTATACAGGAGGTTCGGACACTTATGAAGAAAATCAGACCTAAGGTAAGGGAAAATATCACAATCTCATATTTATCCAAGATTGTTTATACTTTGAAATTTACTGGGGTGTATTTTATCATCCACATACATGTTTACTCAATATTTAATATTATTTCCATCCACCTACAATTGTTTAAATCCAATTTTACCCTTTGGTGATTTTTTAGTAGAATATATGAAAGGAATCTTTTGTCGTTTTTCGTAAGAGGTACTTTTTGACTTTTCCGACAAAAGTACGAGAAGAACGTTTTTTTAACTTATACGGCATGAATGGATTTTTAAAACATTATTTCCAAGAATATTCCTTTAAAAGTTTTCAATTTTATTTTTAATCAAATTCTTTTAGTTTAGAATTGTACAACATGTTAAGAAAGGAAAAGTGTTTTTGAATCAGAAAGGATATTTTCCTCAAGAATGGAGTTCAAGTGTTTTATCAAAATTATTTTCCATCTAAGATAATAAATGGTTCTATTTTTATCCCTATTATTACATTGATTTGATTATGTTGTGATGGAATTATATTTTTATGAATTCCTTTTTCTTATATGAATTGTTTTATGATGTCACGATGTTTAAGATTCCCATTTTTATTACATGGTTTATACTATGATGTATGGTTTTCTGATTTTGTGGAACACATAAGAATGGAATCATTATGAGATGGGTGGGACCTATATCTACCTCCAATTCATTGGGTAAAGATTTTATATCTCATGAGATAGACATGGCTGGAATGGTAGGTTATACCGGTTCAGTGAAACAGGACTGAAACGAGGGTGACTCGGTTCAGAAATGGACTTTGTCCACTAAGATAGTCTTGGAAATGAGTCTTGACTAATAAGATATGATTCTCTATGATTATGTGTGTATTCCAAAAAGTTTCATGTTTTATGTTATGATTATTTGGATTTCATTTCACTACTATGATTTATCCCATGTTATGAAATTATTGTCTCTTTTGCAGGTTAAGATTTCCAAAATGTTATGTTCTTATGAAAATGATGTGATTGATATTTCTTTTGTTTACCCTTAATGAGCATTTGAGCTCACCCTTTTATGTTTTCTTTTCCCTGGGATATAAAGAAAGGTTTTAGGTAAAAAAAGGAAGATCTTTATGGGAGATGTTGAAGATCTTTCACCACGATTAGAAGATTATATTCCGAGTTTCCAAAGACACTAAACTATTACGATCCTTGTGTGTGTGAATTTGTTATGTACTAAGTATTCCGCAAAAGTAATGTAATTTCCATGTACGTCAAGCTTCGGGTCTCTACAGTTGGTATCAGAGGAAATGTTTAGTCAACCTTTGAAAACTAGGATGCGAAAACGTTAGTGAGATCCCTAAAGATATTTCTAAGGTATGTCTAGGGATGCCCCTAAGGATAAGTATACGTATAGGATACAGTCCTAGAACTACAGTAACGATCATAGAATTTAACCTAAGATGTTAGATAATGAGGATACTCCCCCTTTATTATGTTGTTTTTACTAGCATGATTTTTGCCTCTCACACTATTCTTTTTGGGTTTTAGACGATGGCTGGAACCCGAAGGAACCGTGTTGATCAATGCAATGGATAATGCAATGATTGTCCTCCTGAACAAACAAATGTTATGTGAGATGGAGTGCAAAATCTTATTGCTATACTTACACAAGCTATGAATCATTTTGGACTTCCAAATGAGCAGATAAGGGAACAATATTCTATTGAGTCCTTCATGAGGAAACGTCCACCATCTTTCAATGGGTCTTCTGATCCACTTGTTGCTGAACAATGGATCAGTACCACTGAAAAGATATTTTCAGTTCTTCAATGTTCTGAACATGATAAAGTCATCTTAGCAGTATATCATTTGGAAGGTGAAGCTGATCAATGGTGGAATCTTATCAAGAATACGAGGCAAAGAGATGAAATTGAGTCCATGGAATGGGACGAGTTCAAGAACTTATTTTTCAATAAGTACTTCCCTCGTATTATTTGAACAAAGATGGAGAAGGAGTTTCTTGAACTAAAGCAAGAGGGTGATGAATCTGTTGGTGTATACGAAGTGAATTTTACAAGGATTTCAAGGTATGCATCTGGCTTTATCATCCAACCTGAAAGTAATGTTGATCGATTCTTCAGTGGCTTAAAACCAAATCTTCGAAGGGAATTAGCTATAAGAGACTTCAGTAGCTATGAAGAAATTGTGCGTTGTGCTATAAAGGTAGAAATGGAAGTTGGTGTTACTTATCCATCTAGTAGTTTTGACAAGAAACGAAAGATGGAGTTCAAGGAGAAATCTTATAATAATGGTGAAAAGAAGATGAATGTTTCCTTATGCTCAAAGTATGGAAATAAGCATGGTGGAGATTGTCTTAAAGGGACAAGTAAATGTTTCAAATGTGGAAAGGAAGGTCATCGGGAATTTGAATGCTACAATGATGGGAGGAAGATGCCTAATGATGCAAACAAAGGAAGGGATACATAGAATTAACCTACTGCACTTCAATGCTTCAAGTGCAAGGAAATGGGGCATTATGCTAATAAATGCCCTAATCCAAGGGTTAGTGATGATCACCATGAGCAACCACTTAAGGAAAAGGACAAAGGGAAGTCACATGCGATCACCATTGGCGATGTTGAATATGACAACGATGTGGTGGAATGATTAAGTGTTTATGTAATGGGATTCCAGAATAATGTTGTATATAGTATCGTGGAATATTGGAATATTTATGTTTTGGTCTATTGTGGTTTTCAATAATTTTATGGCATCAGTAACCATGAAAAGTGATTGAAATATTTTTGGAAAGTAGATGATATGAACATAATGAAGGGATAAAGAAAATCTAATATGTTTGATAGTATTCATGAGCTCATGATTGATATAAGGACTAAGTGATATCATGGTTTGAGGATATAGAATTTTGAGGATTGTGGTATGTGGAAAGTGTTAACTTTTAACTGCATTCATGTTTTCACTAAGGTTCAATGGATATTCATTCTTCAAGAGAATACATGATTAAGGTATTCACATGTTTTTAATTTGACCAAAAAGATATATCTTAGGATATATGGGGGCTAAATGATGGCATTCACGTGATCATTTTTCTTATACTATGAGCTTGGACCGAAGTATTTCAGATAAGCCTAAAGATTGGAATGGATTATGTTGGACATAAGTTAGTATTGTTTAAGGATAAAACTTTTCTTTTGATATTGTTGATGGGATGTTATAGTAATATAGCTTTAGAAAAAGGACAACCTGCAGGACGGGCGACAGCATATCGCGTCAGACTAGGCTGTGGGAATCGAACCCACAACCGAAGTACGACTGGCCTTTATCGCCTACCACTGGCCTACAGGAAGACCCTCTTTAGTATAAACTAGTTTTATTATATTAAGCAGTATGATATATGAAGTAAAAGTCCATTTTAGGAACCATAGATGATTAATCTCACTATAGATGGACTTATGTATTTTTTGATAACTTTTCTAACCCTTTGTTTGAGATAGATGGAATGACCCATCATTCTATCACATGATCTGCTAACACATCAAGAATGATAAATTCAACTTCATTTCTTTAAGAGATGAAGTGGAAATTGTCTAAAGAACGACAAACGGTGAGACTATACCAAAATCACGAAAGTATTTCTTCTAATTCCAATTTCATCAACTTTAGGGAAATGAACTTGAAAACCAAAAATGTTGTCCTAGTGATTTTATATCTGATGAATCAGATGGTACCTTAGATCATCACAAATTTATGGCTTTGTGATTGATGGCTTTTCCATAGACATGTTCTCTACCACTCTGCATCAGAACATGATGGTTAGATTTCTCTTCCATATCCATATTTTCACCTATGTGGAAACCCGGTGATTAGTTTATTTGGGTAACCGTTACGTTTCATACTTTTATTTTTAATGATTGGTTTTGGTATTCCTTTTTACGATGTGGGTTTCTATTAAAGAAGCTTTTGAATAGTAAACCATTTATAACCCCGACGAATTTCGAGGGCGAAATTCGTTTTAAGGGGGGTAGAGTGTAACACCCCGAGATTTTATGAAAAATATTCTTTTAATTTCATTAATGTATTGTGTTGTATGCTACACCAAGATTACCTTGCGCTATATGCAACACCGTATTAGCTTGCAGTATACGCAACACTATTCTTGGATCGTGTTACACACAACTTTGATAATAGTTATTCTATGCAACAATGAGTATATATATATATTCAATTTATAAATGAAATATGGTTGGATTATGATATACGAAACAATGAAGGATTCTTGCATATTACGCAACCCTGACTTGTCTTGCATTACACGCAATCGCGACCTTCCTCGATAGCGTGTGTTGTACGCAATACCGGGTTTTACTAAACAACGATATATTATTATAATATTATTATGAACTAGACGTTATGAATAGTATTAACTAAATTTTGAATCTTATAACATTATTATTCATCTTACACATTTTCTAAAACATGGTATAAGAACAAAATAAATTTTTCGGGAAAATAAGTATTTTTCAAAAAATGCAGTTTTGCCGCCTTTTGATGGTGCACCCACTTTAAATCTAGTTTTTGACATGTTTATAATTTCAATTTGACAAAATAAAATTCTTCTTTGGAATCATGAAATAAAAATTTACTTTGGATAAATTTTTCATATTATTCTGGTAACTTTCATATTTTGATGAATAGTAAAAACACGATATATTTTAATTAAAAAAAACTTTTTTCATAGCAATAATTTATATGGTTAAATTATAATATTGAATGGTTTAAAAGTATAAATAGAATATATTTTTACTATTTAATATAATTTATGTCATTAGCATTGATTCTACCTTGAATTCGTAGGATAAATCAATTCAATCTTTTGCAATGTTTTAAAGAAAAACCCATTTTCATTCGACAACGGGATTAATTTTAATTTAATTTATGCAAATTTTTTGTATTGAATTTGGAAAAATGGATTCCATATTTGGAATCAGTGGATCCAAATTATGTTAATAAGCTACTTTTTATTTTTGGGAATTATGAATAGTAACTACGGTAAATTTTATTTACCATAGTTAAAGGTAAATCGGGTAATTAAGGGTAAATATAATATTATAAAATTACACTAAAACTTTTCAAAATCCTATTGGATGACTAAAACTAGACCCATATCACCAAAGGGTAGGATTAGATTCTTTTAATGGACTTTTTTCCATGAAAATAATTTAATTATTATTAAAACCAAAGAATCTGACAACATGTCACTTTCTTAAATCTTATAAGTATAATGATTTTAATTTAGTGATACACTTCATGAAACTTCAAACATGAATAGTCTACAGAAATCTAATACAATTATCTACATTATAGGAATTTATTTAGAATTTTTAAGGATTAAATAATTATCATTTATTATGACACAAAGATGATGCAGTAATTGTCTTATTCATGAAATATTGACATAATTGATGTTATAAATACCCAAATAAATGAAATTTTAGACTTTTTATGAATTCCACTAATTTTCAAGGTTAATATGACATGTTAGTATTGATTTAATTATCTTTTTTCGAACTAATAATTCTGTTATGATTTTCACAAAAATCAGTTACTAAATAGTGTCAAAATTGACATAAAATAGTTTTTAAAACAAATATTATATTATTAATTGTTATTTTGTTTTGAAAAATATAAGGTTCGGAAAAATGACTTATATAAGGTTATATATATTAATAATAAACTACTTGGGGTTCTTTTGGATTGATATAGTAAGTTTATTAACCTTATAGTTTAAGAAAACAAGAATACATGGTAAAAGTAAAATTATCTAACTTAAAGTTAAATATATATTATAAGGTTAAAAAAGGAACCTAAACTTGTATAAATTATATTAGATGAAAGTATTTAGACCCATCCCCACCTTAGCTTCTAAATAAATCAATTTGGATCTATTTAAAACCGAATTTTGCTTTATAATAAAATAATATTTTTAGTTATTCCGAAGGTGCCCCTCTCCTCCCTTATAAAAGGGCACCCCTCCCTCTCTTCCTCACAACACTTTGAGCCTTCAAGCACGGCCAAACTCTGCCAAATTTTCTTCTCCACTTCCCTAGAAACATCCTAGAGGTTCTGGTCTTCCTTAAAGACCAATTTTAGTGCCCTAAGAGGAGGTCTCAAAGAGGCGCTTCAAAGAAGAGGTAATTTCCGTTACCGATTCTTTCATCTTTATTTCTTCTTCCACTTCTTCTTCTTTAGTTGTTTCATTATGAAGTAATAACATAAGTATCACTAATATACTGATCTGTTATTATATGTATTAAACAACCCTATTTCACCATCTATCCATCCTACAGAAAAAGAAATCCCCGCGCGTGCGTACGTACGGAATACCGTCTCCACGCCGTGGTGTAATCTATTTTCCACCACCACCTTACTTGGATGGGTATAATGGTGTAAATAATAACTACATATGATTATTTTAAAGTGATATTGATTATTAAATATTATACATACACTACAATACAATTCAACGATCATGAGAACAATATCATTGCTCGTGCGTACGTACGGACTACCGTCTCCACGACGCGATGAGATTCATTCTCCACGTTAACCATTCATGAATGATTATAAAGTATATATAATAAGTAGTCCTGAAATATATTACATAATAATACTACTATATTTATGTATATATATATTTATTTCATCTACTTAATTGCACTCAATTCAATAAGGAAACGAAAATAGCGTTCATGCGTACGTACAACCTACCGTCTCCATGAACGGTGTATTTCTTTCCATTTATTGATCCATTATATATATGTATATTCTGAATATATATTATATATAAATCATGTTTTACATTCTGGATTAAGTAATCATGATATAAGTAATCATATGAATAATTACAAGTTAAAACACGAACGACTAATGAGACGATTTTACCCAAAACGCTACTTTAACATGAATTTACAAAAGAACGGGTAATATAAAGTCATAAGTGAACCATATATGATATAATAACAGTGAATATGATTCTGTAATAAGTCAATGACATTATTTAAATCATTATACAGGAGGTTCGGACTCTTACGAAGAAAATCGGACCTAAGGTAAGGGAAAATATCACAATCTCATTTTTATCCGAGATTGATTATACTTTGAAATTTACTGGGGTGTATTTTATCATCCACATCCATGTTTCCTCAATATTTAATATTATTTCCATCCACCTAAAATTTTTTAAATCCAATTTTACCCTTTGGTGAGTTTTTAGTAGAATATATGAAAGGAATCTTTGGTCGTTTTTCATACGAGGTACTTTTTGACTTTTCCGACAAAAGTAAGAGAAGAACATTTTTTTAACTTATACGGCATGAATGGATTTTTAAAACATTATTTCCAAGAAGTTTCCTTTAAAATTTTTCAATTTTATTTTTAGTCAAATTTTTTTAGTTTAGAATTGTACGACATGTTAAGAAAGGAAAAGTGTTTTTGAATCAGAAAGGATATTTTCCTCAAGAATGGAGTTCAAGTGTTTTATCAAAATTATTTTCCATCTAAGATAATAAAGGGTTCTGTTTTTATCCCTATTAATACATTTATTTGATTATTTTGTGATGGAATTATATTTTTATGAATTCCTTTATCTTATATGAATTGTTTTATGATGTCACGATGTTTAAGATTCCCATTTTTATTACATGGGTTATGCTATGATGTATGGTTTTCTGATTTTGTGGCACACATAAGAATGGTATCATTAAGAGATGTGTGGGACCTATATCTCCCTCCAATGCATTGGGTAAATATTTTATATCTCATGAGATAGAAATGGCTGGAACGGTAGGTTATACCGGTTCAGTGAAACAGGACTGAAACGAGGGTGACTCGGTTCAGAAATAGACTTTGTCCACTAAGATAGTCTTGGAAATGAGTCTTGACTAATAAGATATGATTCTCTATGATTATGTGTGTATTCTACAAAGTTTCATGTTTTAAGTTATTATTATTGGGATTTCATTTCACTACTATGATTTATCCCATGTTATGAAATTATGCTCTCTTTTGCAGGTTAAGATTTCCAAAATGTTATGTTCTTATGAAAATGATGTGATTGATATTTCTTTTTTTTACCCTTACTGAGCATTTGAGCTCACCCTTTTATGTTTCCTTTTCCCCAGGATATAAAGAAAGGTTTTAGGTAAAAAAAATAAGATCTTTATGGGATATGTTGAAGATCTTTCACCACGATTAAAAGATTATATTCCGAGTTTCCAAAGACACTAAACTATTACGATCCTTGTGTGTGTGTTTTTGTTATGTACTAAGTATTCCGCAAAAGTAATGTAATGTCCATGTACGTCAAGCTTCGGGTCTCTAAAAAAATGGGTGAGCTAGAAGGCCAGTAAAATTATAGATAAAAACAATATATCATGGGGTGAGCATAATCATAACATAGGTAAAAGATAATGAACATGAGAGGAGCATAAATAAAAGACTTCAAATGTGGCAATGCATAAAAATGAAACATCATGTCTTAGTGGATAACTACCACACATACTTGTGAACCAAGCTAGAATCTTTTTCACACATAATTTCACATTTAATCATGAGATTCCTCACTTTACACAATGCATTGGTGTACTATATAATTCTCGGTGCACCCGTTACATTTAAACATTCATATTGTGCTATAAAATTCCGGGCGCACCCGTCACATCATAACATTATCATTTATCATGAATTCCAGAATGAACATATAACATAAATGATCATAAATAACCCATGAAAAGGAATTGGTTTTATCACATAAGAACAAATTTATAAACTTTGGGTTCCCAAAATAAAGAGGGAACAACATACTTGATACAAGAATCATTAACCTTGAATGAGAGGTAAAAGTTGAGTTCTTAAGAGAAGAGTTCTTTCAAAAAACATTTGGATTGACATAAAATTCAATAAAAAACATTTATATTCGAGAAAAGTAATGTAAATGATGAAAAAATGATCTTTTAGGAGTAACCATATATAAAATGGATTGAAAGAGGGAGAACCCGAAGGAAGAAAATTGGGTACGAGATTTCCCCTTACCTTGTTCCCGAATGGTTCCTTCCCTTTAATGTCCTGTATAATGACATTATATTCATTAATTAGAAATCCATAACAATTTTTACATTAATAGGGTTCATTATGGTTTCATTATGTCATATCATGTTCTTTTGGATGACTTATGGAGTTTAAAAACATTGATCGGGGATGTTCGTTTTTATGGGTTTTCTTGGTTGGTTCACTTGTATTCTTAAATTGAAGTTTGGGTAGATGATGGGTAAAAAACCAGGAATTATATTACATGTTATTAGTGATATTAAAGGAACTTTAATGATTTTATAATTAATTATATTAGATCCATACGGTTGAATCATTAGATAAGAATTAAATGATGATTATTTGTGTTAATTTGAGCGGTTTTTGGATCACAACAAACTTGTTTTAACTTTTCACTTAGTAATATGGCCATAGGTTTTTTACAGAACAGTAAATAGAAAATAATACATATAAAATATTCTGTTTCAACCATAGAAATGGTTTTATGACCTGATCTGAAGGTTGAAATGGAAGAAGAGAGCATGTCGTTTTTGAAGGTGATAAATTAACACCTTATGAACAACGTTCTCTTTAATAAAATAAAAGGAAGAGGGAAAGGGTGTGGGGTGATATAATATCCCATTAGAATCATAAAATTACATTATATCTATAATAATATAGTTAAGAAACAATTTGGATTAATATAGTGGGAGAGAGATCAATAAAGGAACTTGAACTTGAAAGGAAAATAAAGGAGAAGAGGGAGAGAAATTACCTCTTAAATCTTCCTCTTGAGATCCTCCTTAAGGAAGCTAGTATTGGTCTTTTGATAAGAAAAACAGATTTTGGACATGGGGAGGGGATAGGGAAACTCTTTGGGTAGATTTTAGAGAAGGCTTGGAGCTTGAGAGGTGTGAGGAAAAGAGGGAGTGAAGGGTGGCTTTTATAGTGGAGGGGAGAGGGGTTTCCTTAATATAAAATTGATTAGTTTATTAATTTTACCTAAGACAAGGAATAGTGAGTATTGAACGACCAATAATAGTAATTCTATAATGTAATCCCGAACCAAGTGATATTAAATCATCATAACACCATTGATGACTCAATTAATACATTATTTAGCATTTATTGTGAATTATCGGATTCAACTATTCATAAAAAATTCAAGTATCTCAGAAAAATCCCAAAAATTTACCCCAACCATTTTTCATCATGTAGAATCCAAAAATGAAGTCCATTTTTCAAAAATAATTTTCTAAATATTATTAATTTAATATTTAATTAAAATCACAGTTTACTTAAAAAAATAGTTTTTAAGATAAAAACTGATTTTATAATTCTTTCAAAAATTATGTAGGGTCTTATAAAATTATCTAAAAACTATTAGACATTGATTCAATAATTTTTGAATACATTTCAGGGAGATAAATATTCTTTTAAATTAATTAATTAATTATAATTAATTATTTAAGACTTATAAAATACCAAAAATGTTTACTAAGGTCAAATTGTCACTTTCTAAGATGTATAAATTTTATTTTATTATTCATAGGTAATTTTAATCTTATGTTTTATGATTTACCATTCATAAGGGTCATATTACTATTCATAAGGGAATGTTACTATTCCTAAGGGTACGTTACTATTCACCAAAAAATATTTTTTGTTCCATTAGACTCCAAAAATCATCCTGAACACAACTGTGTATGCCAGATTTTTAAAATTCCAAACATAGGGTGAAAAAATTATTTTTAAAGGTAAATTATCACTTAGTAGTTCATTATTTTGTGTTTTCATGTTATTTTATGAAATAAATATAAGAAGGTAATTTTCATTGAAAAACTTTGGGTCGTTACAGGTCTTATGTGTGGTTATATTAAACTTATATGTTATTTTTGATTTCCACACAGCCAAACTAAGTTAGATAACCTCATTGATTCCCAAATGTAATGGGTTATAAATATTTTACTGAAAATAATGGTTGGTGAGGGAATATATCTATGGATACTCTCTATTTACCACTACCTATATAGACATTGTTTCTGTTATGATGGATTGATGTTTTTATTCATGGGATATGATGGATAAAGTTAGAGTGAAAATAGAATTATATGTTGTGATGTTGGTGTGGCGTACATAGTGGGGGTTTGTTCATGGTAGAAGGATAGAACAAGGATGGTGTCCATTATATTCATGATACCCAACTAATATGGATATGTGATAAGGATTTATGTCTGTTGATTATATTGTTTTGGATGTGTACTTATGGTGATGTATATGTGATGAGATAATAATGATTATGTGGTTGTGGATATGTGGATGATTGGTTATATATAATATATTAGAGCCCCAAGATTCATACCATTAGGGAATGAGAATAAAAAACCTATAGGGAAGTATTTTAGATGTTATTTATTGATATATTAATTGATATTAAGTTATTATAATTGGATATGATATTGGGTGAGTGAGAATTTGTAAGGTTGGGTGATAAATGTTCTATTTTAGTGTGTGTTGGTTCTACTATTTATTCATAAAGGCATTATTATGCTTCTTTAACATTTTTAAGAGAGGTCTTGAGGAGGATCTTACTGAGTATACATGTATGCTCACCCATATGTATAAATCTATTTTCTAGGTTTCCCAGGGGCCATTAGAGATGATATTAGTATTATTATCCAAAATATTAGAGCTTTAGTTGGATTCACTACCACACGACTTTCTTTTTTAGTATTTCACTTTATAGACTACGTTGTCCATATGAAATTCATGTATTATGGGATATCATTTCTAATTTTATATTATAATGTTTATTTTTGGTTTCTTTTTAGAATTATTTATAGGATTTATGAGGGTAATGCCTCCAATATTTTTTTTACTCTTGATAATATCCACTAACCCAAGGTGTATTGGAGGCGGGACTTAGGGGTCACTCCCATTCTCAATACTACACCAACAATGCATCCTATTGGGGAAAGGTTTTGAAAAAGTGGAATCAAAGTTATGAATAAGAGATAATAAGGATAAAAGATATAGGAAATGGTGGGAATATTATGGTTTTTGTAGGGAAACATTGTTATTAAAACATAGTGTTTTATATTGAATAGGATACAGAGAAGGATATAGGTGATTAAGGCCTCACATGATCCTACACAGGGTCTTTAATTTTACTGAAAACCGTAGGTAATGTAATATTTATTATCGTGTATATATGTAGGAGATGTATATTCATCATGCTTATTTTTTCTTGTGTTTTAAATTGTAGTAATTTTTTTTTAAATTAAAATAAATCTAATTAAATTATTTTTAAATGAATTTAATGATACCTAATATAAAAGTACCCATACATTTTTAAAGATATGGATCATGGTTGTAATCCATTTTTTGTTTAGATTGTTGAGCTGTGGTACGATGATCTGGTTGATTTCTAAATGGTTTACATGGACGAGTAGGATACATCTTAAAGTAAGGATCTTTCATGTTAAAGTGGAATGTCTATGAGAAGTGTGATGGGAGAATCTCTGATTTTGATATAGAGCACTAGTTGGAGAATCATGAGATTGAATTCAATTTAACTTATGTTAGGGTAGAGTGTTTAGTACAATTAGATTTTATTTATATTAGAGTGACCACATTACAATGATGGATTCTATTCCATAGATAGCGTTAGGAGGTGAGGTTTCATGGGATAATATTAATAAATATTTTCATACAGAATTAATTTCATTGATGATGAGGGAAAAATTGAAAAAATGGGTTTCTCTCTAGTAAGAGAGATTGAGTTTGTGGTAGATTAGGATCGGGTTCAACTAAATTTTACATTTTACCCTAGATCTCTTCCCAAATAAGGAGGCCAGAGTACAAAATTCTGTAGAGTCACTGAATCCCTCTATCCAGTATGTAGTCACCCCATTTACATTACCGACATATTTTTATAATTTGGAGGATATAAATATGATTTTTTTATTTCTAGGATAATCTCAAGAAGATTGGGGGGGGGGGGGTTATTAGATCTCCCTGGGGTAAAGAGATATTATATGAGGATGTCAAATCTTGAGGTAGTCAAGGTTTACTTAGTAGGGAATTAGCCTCAACTGTTTCCCTCACACTTCTCTAGGGTTAGTATCAATCATTAATCCTAGAGTATTTCCATTCATATATGTTTTACCTATGAAGGTTGTGGTCACCATCAATTCTTGTTACTAACTATTCATGAAGTCCATCATGGTAGATATAAAATATTTTCATTCTAGGATAAAAAATAATTTCTTCTAAGGATATATCTATTGTAGGTTTGAAAAAAAAACAATTCTGCTAAGAAGATACATAATAGGAAGAGGGAAGACACCGAATGTTCCCCATCCTCATTGGAATAGGGTTGAGCATGTCCATGGAGGTTTTCATTATATTTATGGAAAAGAATTTGGGTGTGGTCAGTTTAAAGAAATGGGTATTCCAATTCTATATAGGTTAGAGGTCATCAAATGTATCATTTTATTATCTTCTACCTTGAATTCTAGTTTACTTTATTTTGGAGATTCAAACTTATCTATTGCAGTATGGGTATCATTAAATGAGGGTGAAAGAGGAGGATTTATGGAAGATAAATTTTAAGTGATGATACATTCACTTTAAGTTCATGTTTATGTCATTATGTGTCACCAATATCCCATTTGTTTTTATAGGAGTCATGAAACCCATGTTTCATGAGTTTTTGGATCAGTTCATTGTTTACTTTTCAATGACATTCTCATATACTCAAATTTAAAAAAGTATCATTTTGATTATCTAAGGTCTATTCTACAAGTCCTTAGACACCATAAAATTTATAATAAAATTTCCAAGTTAATGTTTTGGATATGAGAGGTTAATTTTTTTTGGAACTAGGTGTATCATTAGGAATTGGTCATTGATCCTTCAAATATCAAGGCGATTGTTTATTTGGTAGTACTGAAGAATATAGTAGAAATATTTAGTTAACCTGGTCTCATTGAACTATATCATATTCTCATGTTCAAAACTTTCATTGGTAAGAACCTATTGATATCGTTGAATAAGAAGGACCATGCTTTCTTATAGACTAACCAGTGTCAAGTAACTTCAAACTATCTAAAGGGGAAGTTTATTAGTGACCCCATTATTTATTTTTTAGAGGAGGGAGTGGCGTCTGAGGTATTATATGATTCTTATCATCTTTGTTTTTGTTACGTAATAATGAATTAGAGGTAATCAATCTCATATGGTTCAAGGAAGCTATGTCCCCATGAGAAAAAATACACCATCCATGATCTCGATTTGGAAGCAGTGGTGTTTTTCTAAAACTATGGAGACATTACCTCATCAATGGGTTCTTTATTATAGTGACCCACCTTTTTTATAGATGAAATTTAAATCAATTCCATTACATAATATTTAAATGAAATATTACATTGTTTATTTTTAGGTTTAGTGTCTTGGACACTAGAAACATAATACATTAAGTACATAAAAATTATTCAACTCACTGGAATGAATCATTTGTAATTCCATCCAAGTCTACTTCACTGTATATATATTCATGGGGAAATATATCTAAATGAAATGTTGAACATAAATACATGTAAGAGAATAAAAAAGGGAAAAATGAGGTATGTTATCATGGATAAATCATGAATCATAAAAATTATAAGGATCATAAAAACATTTAATATAATATGAGAGATAACCTGAAAATATGGATAAAATATAAAAATGATACATTCTGAATCATATCACCAAGGTTCATCACTAAGGTGTAATAAAACATTGTACTGAGGTTGTTTAGTAGGATGCCATAAAAATTACCAAGCCATGATGCCAAGGTATCATAAACATGTTATATCAATATATTAATTTTTTACCCAATTCATTTTAGTGATATTAGGGTGGACCCATCATATGTTTAACTTCATGTGTGAAAAATAGATCATATATTATAATAAAAATTTTCAAAATTTTAAACCATGAGAAGGGAATATGAATTTAATATATGGAATCCCCCAATTAATGAATTATATTTATATTTATATTAATACAATTTAATTAAAATAGGTTTGGGTATTCCAAATATAATAGTATGGCATGGAAAATCAAGGGATGAATTCCGCTGCACAATAGGTATACATAATGGTTTATAGAAAAGGATTAATGAGATAAAATATTATGTATCATTAATAATAAATCAGTTTGATAGTAAATATATGATTATAAACACATGAATATATATTAAATTGAAATTCAAAAGTATTATTATAAAGTAAGTACTTGAATAAAAGGAGATGGGAAGGGAATCCCTTATCTTTAGTATTGCATCCTTGACATAGAGGGGTAATTACTTGAGATGATTACGGATTATAAAAGGAAATAAAGATAAAAATAGAGAATTAGGGACATGGTAATGAACTTGTGAGTGAAATTAATGGGGTAGAGGTATGGTTATTTATAGTATCATGAGGTGATTTTTTTTTCAAATATAGCCTTTTGAATTCTTTGTTTTGGAATAAAAATTAACTATGGGATATCCATGGTTTTGGATCGTGGTTTTTAATATTAAGATAATTTTTTAATTAATAATATTTCAGAACCCAATTCAAATACAATATATTTATTTGATGATAAAAAATAATCCTTTATTTGTCAAACATGTTTTGTAAGAATTAAAAGATCTTTTTAGACATTGGAATTTCTATATAGCCTAATGAAAATAATTTTAATACTTATAAAATAATAAAATAAATAGATAAAAATATATATGTCGGGAAATAAAAATTATATAGTCATAAAATATGTAAAAAACCTAGAATTATATTTTTATAAATCATAGGAACATAAAGTATTTTAGAAAAATTCTTACAATTGCAACATAACCTAATTTAAATTTTAATATTTCAAATATGATGTCATTTTTATAAAAATACATTTCTTTATATGATAAATAAATATTTTAAATAAATACATATTTTATATAATATATCACTTTTAAAGTGAAACACATCATTTTTTTACTTTAAAGAATAACTAATTTTATAATATATTACATATTGATGCAAAAGGAGTATTGGAATTATAATAACATATTTAAAATATAATGATTATATAAAGAAATTTGAATTTACTTTTAATCTTGTATTTTACTTTTCTTTTGGGTATTATTACTTTTATAATGATCATATAACAGTCTCATTGTAGTGATATGGTAATGGTCATGTATTGATCAAGTCATAATGGTCACAAATTTGTTTAAACCTTATCTGTACTCCATAATTCAATTAAATCATAATTCACTATTTCTCTTCTAAAGGTTTTTTAATTAATTAGATAATTTCTATTATATTTCTACCATTTACCTCTCTTTTTATAATATTTCTACATGAGTGATTTTTATGGGAGAATTTGAGCCCATGGAGTTTACATTAGTGTGTGAATTATTATTTTCTATTTATCTCCATGCACCATTCTTTATAATTATGGCCAATATCATTTCCTAATGTATAATATTTTCATGTAATGTAAATGTCTATATGATTTTAATTTATAGAATAATAAAAAATGAGTTATAAAATAAGAATTATTTTATTAATATTTGAAATAAAATTTCAAGATGTTACATTATCCACCTTTAAAAAAATTCACAATTAAAATTTGTATCTTGTGTCTAATTAAATGGGTGTATTTATCCTTCATTTATTCTTCAATATCAATGGTTTCTTCTTAAAACTTGTGATTTCTCCACAAGACTTTCACAAGTTATCTTGTTTTGTTCCCAATTCTTATTCCCTTTTATCTATAATCTAGTTAGGTTCTTCTTCATATAAAATTTCAAGATCTAATTCCACACAATTTTTTCATAGTACATGTGTGTTTTTCTCACATATACATTTTTCACAATAAAACTTGGATTACATCTTAGAAATTGGAGATATTTGGAGATTTAGATAACTAAAGGGAACTTTTCAACCACACACTAGAGTGTCAAATAGTCTAATGTACCTTGGTTTTAAATTACCCTTCCTTTCAATCTCATGAAAACTTTCTAAGGTGATACCTGGAGGAACAAATGATCCACAAAATGATATTAAAATTATTTTCCATTTATTATCATCATAAATATTTTGATTCCTTTGAGTAGACTTGATATTTTTATGGATCACTTCTATCTTCTTTATAGTGTATTTTACAATGTTTGGTCCCAAAAAATTACTTTCTATAACTTCATCCTATCATTTTTGAGTGTTAAAACTTTCCACATATATTTTTTACAAAGTATCCATTTGAATACTTGAGTAAAAACTATTGTTAGAGGATAATTTAACAAGTGAAATATTTTAGTCCCAACTCCTTTTAAAATCAAATGATCTAGTTGATAAAATATCTTCAAATGTTCAAATAGTCCTCTCAAAGAACCCCTCAATATGAGAATTGTAGTATGTGGTATAGTTTACTAATATATTCCAATATAATATAGAATTAAATATTATATAACTGTCTAAAATAATAGATAGTGATTCCCTAATAAGTATCACCACTTCTCAAATATACAAAAGAAGAAGGTGATTAAGGTATAAATCCTCTCTTATGGTGATAAAACAAGATTTTTTTATCTATAAATGAATACAGATATGAATTTTTTTCCCTTATATGTCTAATTAAAGACATTAATAGAATCTATAGTGATGTTTTCCAACTTCCACATAGGTATGGGTAGTCGTTACATGCCTCCTTTGGTAGTTTTTTATCCACCTTAAATTGCTGACATACCAAATATACTTCCATATAATCATAAATATCTCTCATCATACATTCCTACTAGTAACGATAATATAGGTCTCTATATAACCTAGTGATTTTTGGGTGTATAGAGTATGAGGAGATATAAGCTTCATCAATATGCTATTTATTAAAATATTAAATGGATGAGATACATAGACTTATACTCAAACACAATACTCACTCTTGATTAAATCAAACTCATGAAACATTCCAATTTTTATAGCTTTTATCTTCAATTGAATAATTGAATCATCTATTTTTTTTCTTTCAAAATATTATTTAGTAATGATGGTTTGGAAATCATTTGACATATGATTGAAGACGTTTTTTATCTTATGAATTCCGTGTATATATTTAACAATTACTTGATCAATGGATATCCCAAAATCCTTATTATTAAATGAACTATGGGGTCTTTTATACTCAAAACATTATTGAATTTCTTTTATTTTTCTAAGTTATAATGAATAATATAATCCTAGTTTTTAAGAAGCTCAAACAATCTCCTTTATCTCATATTAAATTCATTTTTTGTGAATTTTCAATTCAGAATTTGGTGGTTTGTGTATATATCATTCATTTAAATATGGAGATAATGTATCTATATCATAAATTAAATAAATAAGTACAACTAACTCCAAATCATGGGTAGGATAAATATTATCATGAGGATTTAACTATTTAGATGTATAAGAAATCATGATTTCATTTTTCATGAGTACATATCCAAGTCCTTTGAAGGATGAGTCACAAAAAATTAAAATTTTTTCCCCAATAGAGGGAAATGTAATCATATATTCTCTAACCAACCATTTTTTTAGTTCTTATAATCTTTCTTCACACTCCTGTTTTTAGATAAACTTATCCCCCTTTCAAGTTAACTTGTTTAATGGATTAAAAAATCTTGATTATTTTTCAAAAACCCTATATAATTTCTTATTATACCAATGAAAAAATGAATATCTATTAAAATTATAGGATTGCTATATTTATCTATAACCTTATTCATTTATAGATCAATTTATATTTTTTTTTAACTTTTCAAAATATTTCCCAAAAATGATATTTTTTGTAACAAAAACTAACATTTTATGAATTTAATAAAGACAATATCTTTCTTTATATTTTGTAATATAATCTTTAGACGATCCACATGCACATAAATAATTTTAGAATTTATCATAATATCATCAATAAAGACCACAGAAAATTTATCAAAGTAATTCTTAAAGCCTCTATACATTAAATCCATAAATATATAGGGATAATTATTCAATCCAAAGGAAAAAAATTAAAAACTCATAATGTTTATATCTATTTTATATTAAAATCATTTGAATATCATCCTCATTCACCCTCAACTGATGATACCCTGATTGAAGATTAATCTTAGAGAAGAATTAATACCCATGAGGCTAGTTGAGTAAATCAAAGATTCTTAGAAGAGGGTATTTGTTTATTGTTTTGATCCCCTTATGTTATATATAATTGATTCATAGCTGCATTAATCCAACCATCTCCATAAAAAATAGGTTCTCCACAAAGATACAAACTTAGTTTAATAAACAATTTCTCCAAAATATCTTGTATTTTCTTCTTCAATTCCTATAACTCCACATGTTCCATTATATATGGGCTTTAAATATTTGTTTAATATTGGTATGATTTAATTTTAGAACTCTACCTCTCTTTCTATGGGAGATCTAGTTAATTTTTTAGGAAAGAAGACAATATATTCTTGAACAATGGGTATATTCTTTTCTTCAAAATTTGAATTTATTCCCCTTATTCACCAATAATTTCCAGAAATTAGGCTATATGAGGTGATTAATAACAAACTCAGGATGAGATATATATCCTTTAAAAAATTTATAGCTTTTCCCTTCAATACAACCAAATTTTATTTTATTTTTATTTTTATTATTGGAATAATATTTTTACTGCCAATCTCTTCGTCATATTATGAAAAATTCCACCATTAGAATGACCACTAGGTTTACAAAGAGTCTATACAAAGAATATTTAATAGGATAGTTTCTATAAATCTATTATTCTTGAGATGTTCCTACAGATGTATTTATCAATTGCTCTACCACTAACATTTCAGGGATTAATTTAATGTTCTTTTGAAACTTGAATGAATTAAAGGGATGTGTTGATCTAGAATCAAGAAATATATTTTCTAAATTTGAGTGTACAATGAGTGTTCCTACAACTACATCATTTGAATCCGGGAATTAAACAATAATTATTTCAATATCATAAGATTTATTCCTTGGAGTATTTTAGGGTTGAGATAAATTCCCCTCTATTATCTTTTTTAGAAATTGGTTAGTGAAATATTCATACTCTTTATAATTGAATCATTACAGTGCAGGTTTTGATTTCACCTTATAACCTTACAAATTTTCATTTATATTTTGAGGATTTATGTCAACACAATAGTTTTAAGATATGTTCCCTTATCTTTATTAATTTTAATACCTTACACATCTATACAGATAATTCAATGAATATGTATTCCCACAAGAATAGTAGTTGTTTATTCCATTTTCTTTTAGGGACAAAATAGTTTCCAAAATTTTCCTCCATACATTTATTCTTATAATTTAGTCCATGAGACCATTTTTCATCTCTAAACTCCATTTCTACTTTAATAACAGACTATACTATTTCCTTATAACTTCCAAAATCACATATTTCCATATATTTCATCTAATGAGGTGTTAGTAAACCAAAAAATTGACCAATATTTCAATTAGAGTGAATTAAAAATAATGAAACTTATCATGAATCCTTGGAATTTTCATTTCATAAATTCCTAATAATTTGTTATCCTTTTTATTAAATGCAAGGAATTCTATCTCAATTTTGGTTCAAATGGTACAATTAAAATAATTTTTGAAAAAGATTTTTTTGAAGTCTTCCCACTCTATAGCTTCAACATCATCCATAAGATTTTTGTTCATGATTTATTTATACAATTGATTGTATTATACCTCTAAGTGATATATTCCAAATGAAAATTTATCCTTCTTATAATTATGGAGTACATAAAATATCTTCTCTATAGTGTTGATCTATTATTATATCATCAATGGATAAAATAGTTTACTAAATATAGGTGGCCATTAATGAACGAATAATTCAAATGTTGGATTCTCAATCCATAGTGATGCCATATTCCCAATGAGGTTAAGGTTATTATACATAATGTAATTTAAAATCCTCATGAATTTTTCAACATTGTCTTGCATCATATTAGGGAGACTATCATTTCATTTTACATTGCATAAATTATTTACATAGCCCCTTTCATTTGACACCATTTTTTTCATGGTGAGGAAAACATAAATGATAAAATTTCTACTTTTATAAATCTTATGATAATAGTTCTAAATTGAAGTCCAATCCTATTATTTTATAACATCACACTTCTAGGATTATATAATTTAATCTTATTAAATTTTAAAAGACATAGTTAATTTAGCTATATATCCTTTATATGGAGACCCACATTTTTCATAAATGACTTTTAACTTAATTCCATTACATAATATATCATTAATATATTACATAATATATTTTTATGTTTAGTGTCTTCAATAATAGGAATAAAATATATAACATATGTAAAATTCATTTAATCCCCTTGAAATACTCATTCATATTTCCATCTTGGTTGACTTCATTGCATATATTTTCTTAGGATCGAATTTAATATAGAAAGGGAGAGAATAATGCCTGATAAGGTTATAAAATGGGGATAAATAAAGTAAGTGGTAATGGATAATTCATGAATAATAAAAATAGAACATTATTATAAATACATGGGGCGTAATATGAGGTATAACATGGAAATGTGGATACAAAAAAGTGACATTCACTTGTATATCAATACTGATGAATACTAAGGTGTTTTACAACATATTACTATGGTTTTTCACCAAGGTATCATAAAAAATTACCAAGGAATGCTTCTAATGAATTATAAACATTCCATCTCTAGATATTAATAATTTATCCAATGCATTGGAGGATTGTCAGGGAACACCCTTCATATCACTTTCATTATCTCTACTACATAGATCATATAAGATAAAAATATTTTTCATCATTTTAACCCCTTAGTAGGGAATGTGAGTTTAATACATGGAATTACCCAATAAATAAAACATAGTTATATTTATTTGAATACATTCTAATTAAAGTACAGTTGGGTATTCACAACAGAATAGTATAGCATGGAAAATAAACAGATGATTATAACAACATAATGTGTATATATAACTATATATGGAATAAAATTAATAGGAGATAAATGTAGTACCTCACTAATTAGATATTAATGAAATGGTAAATTATTGATTATGAACACAATAATTAATAATTAATTTAAATAAAAAATAATTATTACAGAGGAAGTACTTGAATAATAGGCGAGATAAAGAGAATCCCTTACCTTAGGTATCACTTCCTAAAATGAGAGTGGTGATTACTTTGGAAAATGAATGATACCAAAAAATTCTTCATGAGAGAATAATAGTGGCATGAAATTTGATATTATATTTTTATTGAAGTCAATGTGGTCTAGAGGTGTATATTTATATCAAATTGAGCTAAATTGTTTATTGTATTTTTAAACATAACCTTCAAAATTATAGGGTTTGGAAAATACAATTACAATGGGATAACTATGGTTTTGGATTATTGTGTATGAAATTAGAAACATGAATTTTGATATATTATAATTCCATTATATATACATATTATTCTATATATTAACATGAATACAATAAATATAATTTATTTACTAAAAATTCCTTTTAAAATTAAAAAGTTCTTTTCAGTCATTGGAATTATTTTTAACATTTTAAAAATTATTTTAGTACTTATAAAATAATAATATCATTAAATAAAAATTTATGTTGTTAAATATATAATATATATTATTACATCATTATTACATAATAATTTACTCTTAAAATATACAAAAAACTAAAAACTCTGTTTTCATTATTCACTTAAAAATAATGTACTTTAGAAAATTTAGAAAATCCCACCATAACCTAATTTAAACATTCCAATTTCAAATATGAGGTTTATTTTATCAAAATTGTTTCACAATTATAAGAGATAACAATTTGAACCCAAAAATACATATTTTCTATAAGATATTACTTTCAATGGAAAAGACATTTTTTTAACTTTATAGAATTTAGAATTTTATAATGTCATATGTATTTATTCATAATATGTATATGGAAACATAATAACATATTTAAAATTTAATTATTATATATAATACGTTTTAATTTTCTTTTAAATTGGTATTTTACTTTTCTATAGGGCCTTATTGTTATTCCAATGGTCATATAATGATCACATTGCAATGATAATGAAATGATAATGTAAAGATCAGATCCTTAGGTCACATTTATATTTACACATCTATATATTATATCATTATAAAAAATTATCATTTTAAACATAAATTCTAATGGTTATACAACTCCATATATATTCCGAATCATATTATTAATTACCCTATTTCTTTTTATACTCTCTATGGTAGGAGTGGTATTCATGGGAGATTTCAATCCTATATAGTTTACTTTAGTGTGTGAATTTTTTAATCTTCCCATAATATTATTTTATGATATGGATAATATTATTTCATGTTTTTTAATATTTATATATTGTGTAAAAGTCTGATGTTCTTCAATTATAATAATAATAAAACAATAATTATAAAAATGGGTTATTTTACTAATTATATAAGGAAATTCTTGGTCTGTTGCATTTTTGGTCTTTAAAATTTTCAATATCTTGATATATATCATATGACAGTGATATTTTAATATATGATAATGAAGGTAGAAGAAGTTATTTTATGAATATAACATCGATATATCTCATACCTCTAGAAAATGTAATATAATTGCTGATGTGTTGAGTATAAATAGATAAGGAAACAATATTCAAGTGTCTGAGGATTCATAGAGAGTGATGATTGATCTTGTAGGGATGCATCTCAATGTGATAGAGGCTCATAGTAGGGGTTATCCAAACCATATGACAATGAATATTTTTTTTTTGTGTTGGGTGGAGGAGCCTTAGTCAGGAGACTCATGTGAGAATTTGCCTTTCATGTTGACATCCTTTATAGATTATCAAAGTATGGTCAACAATAAATGTTATTTAATTGGAGAATATTTATTCCATTAGCATTGCATGAAGAGGTTATTGATATGTTTCATCTATCTCCCTTATCAGTGAAACCTAGTAAATCCATGTTATATCATTTCCTGAGGAATCATTTTTAGTTGCCATGGATGAAGTGATTTTTGGTGGAGTTCATG
This sequence comes from Viscum album, assembly GCA_963277665.1. Classification (NCBI taxonomy): domain Eukaryota; kingdom Viridiplantae; phylum Streptophyta; class Magnoliopsida; order Santalales; family Viscaceae; genus Viscum; species Viscum album. The sequence goes on from OY728146.1 coordinate 373,145,495, forward strand.
TTGCAGTGTTTTGTTTTCTAGAATGATAAGGAAAAAAATCAAGTTATAGATAGTTTTTATAGATATTGAATTCCCCCAAGTAGAAGTGAGAGGATATATTAAAGGATTTCATCACTTTTTTATCTTAGGATCAAGGAGGTTGTGTTTTTATTTGAGTGATTGTCGATCGATTGATGAAGTTGGTTCATTTCATGGTGATTATTTATTACAGTATCATGGATGTATTGGTGGGGTGGTATGTGGATGAGATGGTGAGGCTTTATAGGGTGCAAAGGAATATCATATATGATCGAGATGATTTTCATGAGTTTGGGGAGATATTTATTGTGACTTTGACACATACCTACACCTTATTACTAACTTCCATACTAAAAAGGATGGAGATAAATAGAGGACCATTCAAGAAATAAAGAATATATTGTGTTCCATAGACTATGATTTTGGTGGAACATGCCTAAATAATATAATTTTGGTTGAGTTTTACTATAATAATTTCAATCACTCATACATGTGAATGGATCTGTACAGTTCATTGAATGGGTATAAATTTTGATATCAATTATGTTGTACTAAAATTAGAGAGTTAAGAATCCCTAGACTAGATGTGGTGTAGAGCACTATTAAAAAGGTTCATATGATTCATGAGTAGATAAAGGTGGTGCAGAACATTCTACATATTATTCTAATATAAGGAGGAGTCCTCTGGGCTTGAAGGTCAGAGATCATGTGTTATTGAGGGTTTCCCCTTTTCATGGAATATATAGGCTTAACTGTGAGAGTAATATAGACTCCAAAACTCACATATGCATCTAAAAAACTCAACCATCTCTAGGATCCATCCACAAAAGACAACACATTCATGATGCTCCATAGGATAAGTATGAAATATTACCTTTACATGCATTATTATAAACATCAAATTCATTTCTCCAAGGTTCATATGTAGGGGTTTTATATCAAATCAGTATGAAATCAACCAAAAGCCACTTAAACATTCCACTAAGACCAAAAAAAGTTAACATATATATATATACTAGAAAGAGTTAATAAAACCAATTAACAAGTGTAATAATATAAAAGTATTGAATAAACCCAAACTAAAAGGAAACACTTGGAATGAAACCACACACCCATTCAATAAAAATCCCATTATATCCCCCATCAAGATGGGGCCAATAAATAGTCCAACTCTCGAGGAATAATCATCTATACATACCCAAGTAGTCACTTGGTGGTACAATCTAGGGTTTCTAAGTTATCATTATAATTAATATTGAACTATAAATATAGTGACCCATAATTTACAGAAATAAATATGACATATTTTTAGATTAATATTCAATTAATTTCACAAATACACAATCGAGGACCATAAAGGTTTATTGTTCTTGAAGACTAGACACACAAGTTTATTACTTTAGAAAATACCTTCAACATCTCCCACAATGACCTCTAGACATAGTACACTTCATAGAAATACCCTATAGAAAAATTTTATCATTAATTATGGATAAGAAACATAAGAGAGGGTGTTCATATATTTCCAATAAGGATAAGAATGGGAGATATAAATCGATGATCATATGAAACCATAAGATAAGAATAAGGGTATGAGAACATGAACATACCTTAAAATGTTCATACCCAATCTGTCAAAGATCATAAACATGAATCATGTCATAAATAATTATCAATTTAAAAGACATGATTTTAAATAGTGATAAGTCACCATAAATTAATAATTAACCATAAGTTCCTGTCATGTAATTGTGGCACCATAATATATATAGAAACCTTTTTATATGTCAAGGTTAACTACCAATAACATGAAAACATATTGAATTAGAAATCATCACCTATTTCCTATAATAGATCTAAAATCCCAACCTATTTTTTATAGTGTATCAACCACATCAAAATATTTCCCATAGCGGATCAAAAACATCTATTTGTTTCCAATAATGAATCAAGAAGATCATCTTGATTCCTATAGTGGATCAAGCACATCAAATATTTTCCTATATTAATCTCATGAGATATAAAACATTACCTAATGAATTAGAGGGGTATATAATTTCAAGAAAACACATAATATAATGAAAACCATACATATGTATAACACAGGATCGTAAAACATTCACCATATCAACATATCATAATCCATAAAAATAAAACGGGTTCTATAAACATTTAGTAATTTCATCATAGAATAATCCATGGATAATTAATGAATTTCATAATAATATAATCATACGAATCATAAAATATCCAAAGAAATAATGTGGATGGTATCATTGGATAATATCACTAGTAAAACATAATTTATTACAAATTATTTTATTATAGATAAAAATTAATTTAAAAGATTCATTCTAATATTTCATAAGGAAAATACCATTTTCATTTTGAAATTAGTCAATTAAAATTTAAAAGTTTCCAAAATATTATGGAAAAAAAATTCATTGAATAGAATCTGGGAAAACTTTAAAGGATTATTCAATGTATTGAGTGTTAATGATGATGGGAAATTCCATTAATTCTATATACATTAAATTAATGATTCTATTCACATTGTTTTATAAAAATTCAACAGTGCATCACTTTGAAAATGATAATAAAATCCAATTAAAACATTTTTTATAAATTTAAAAAGTCATGGAAATGAATCTAACAAATCATTTGTGAATGGTTAAAATATTCTTTTTAATATTTTTATAAAACATAGACTTAGAAGAAAAAGTATTTTTAACCAAAGTTTTAAATAAAGACGATTTTCCTAAAATAAATTCAGACTCTTGAGTTATTAAAGAGATAAAAATGAAAGGAAAAAATATTCTCTATAAATAAAGGGTGTATTATAAAATCAAAGGGTTTTATCATAAAATTATCTTATAAATTACATCAATGTAAATTCTGGTATAAATAATCCCGATTAAAATGAGATTGAAACATAAATCCTTTACCAAAAGTCTTATATTTCATTGTAGTGGTTCAAACCTTCAGTGTAATAGATATATATTTATTTTAAATTTATTCCATTAACATAATCATATATATCATAATATTTTTATTTACATATAACATCTTATATCCCATTTCTCAATAACTTGTTATTAAAATCACTCTTATAAGAGATAACTGCTACGTTTTTTCTTGCATTTTCAGTGTTGTAGTCCTGATCATTGTACTTTGATCATGATTACATAATATCTTGAAATATTTTAATTATATTAATTTAATATATTTTCATTACATATATATAGGTTCTTCCATAAAATTTATAGATAGAAAAATGAATTTCACCTGCCATGGAGAAAGTAGCCCGTACTTAAACATAAACGTTGTTTCCATTTTTCAATGAATGGAATTAAATAATGGTAAAAAAATAATTAACCTTTATATAATCATTATTATATTTTATATATCACATATAATCATTTAATCTATCCCAATTACCATAAATATAAAAATAAAATGGGAAAAAAATCACATCACTTCATAGAGGTGGCAGTCCACATGCATACACCAAGAACATTATCATTTTCCAACAGATTGTAGGTAAAAATGTAGATAATATATTATAATTATTTAATAATAAATATTTAATAATTATTTTATATAAATTGTAAAAAAAAATCATAACCTTCTATGAAATATTATGATAGAAAATGAATTGTATCACTATATTGAGATGGTAAGCTATACGTACGCACAAGTGATACTTTTACATAAAATTTTATGCAAATTATGATTAATAAATGTATTTTTAAAATAATATTACTTTTTTTGAATATTTATTATATTTAAAATATAATTTTATGATCAATAAAATATATATTTGAGGATTTAAAATAAGAAACAAATTGAAAGTGGTCGGGTAACATGATGACCTCTTAATTGGTATGCCACATTTACATCCCTTAATAAGGACCCTTGTAATGATATTTTAAAACATGACCTTCAAATTGCATCTAGGGAAGTTTAGAAGAGATTTCTGTATAGTATGGTTTATCTAGATGGATCAATGTTTTATAAAGAATAGAAAAAAGGGGTGCCCATTTATAAGTGATGAGAGGGCATTCTTGTAATTTCTGAAAATATTAAAATATAATAAAGTCATTATCAATAAAAAATGCTTCAAAATCGAAATATATTTGATGTAAAGGTGGATAATGTCTAAATAACATTAGATAATTAAATTTTAATTAGTTTTTATGACATTTTAAATCATATATTTGGGTTAAACACCTTGGTTAACCAATTTTTACCATAACCATGGTAACAAATTTTTTTTAATATTAAAGGGTTATAATTTTATTTATAAGGTTAAAATTGACACATAAATGGAAGAGTGATGAAATTTTATACCACATACCATCCTTCTTATCCTATTTTAATATCTTTTTTGTTTTGTAAATAATTTAATAAAATATAATTTTGATAAAAATAATTGAAAACATTTTTGACACTATTAATTTAATTTGAATTTTATAGTCATTAAGAAAAGGATTAAATTCGAATATAGTAATTAAAAAAATTATTTTATATTTATATAAAAAAATCATGGAACACAATAGTTTACCCAATTTGTATTACTTTTAATATTTTTAAAATCATTTATTAAAATTTACTATTAATTGAAGAAATACCGTGTTGGGGTTGCATAGTCATTTACGATAATTACTAAAACACTAAAAATTAAAAATAAATAACTATAATAATTTTTTATTAATATTTATTATAAACATTTTAAACTGAATATAATACCTTTTTATCCTAATAAAAAAACATAGATATATTAAAGTCAAGAGAGTGCCATTTTGTTTTTATTATTTTATTAAATTAATATAAAGGTCATAATGAAAGAAATATGGTAAAAATTGACCATTTATTCGATGTTTGGATGAGAATTGATAAATTTGGCTCATAAAATAAGATAAATAAATTTATATGATAAATTTTAATGGTTTATCCCATAGTATTAACCCAACTTCTTTGGTTTTCCCTTAGTGATGTGAAATAAATTATTACCATTACTATTTATGTTGATAAAAAATAAAAGGGAAATATTTATCAAATTTTATCCACCTAATTATAAATATGGAATCCATTTTTATTTTTAAATTTCTATAAGTGGTAAAAAAAATTAAAATAAGTTCCCAAACCTGACTAAAACGGTTTTTAGAAAAATAGATATTTAAGCAACAACTAGATATATATTGTTATCTCATACCAATAGAAAATATCAGATGATTTTTAAAATAATTTATTTAATATAAAATATATAAATCTCCTTAAAATAATTCCCTAATTATTATAAATTTCATTAATTAAGATAAAAACACATTGTACACATAAAATAATATTTAAAAAAAATATATTTTTCATTCAAATGTTTTTTATTTTCATTTATAATCAATTAATAAGCATTGAAAGCATTTTATACATTTTTAAACCATGAATATTTTATAATTTTGTTATCTATATTCATAATCTCTAACCCAAAATCTATACGATAACTATATACTTCATTAAAGATTATTTAGACTCGGGGCTGTGTGTATCACAATGCATCAAAGAAATTGAATTTATTTAAATAGAAATATATCATAAAATCTTAGGGTGTTACATTATAATCCCCTTAAGAATTATTTTTCCTTATAAATATATCACCTCAACATAAAAAAATTGAGTATATCTATATTTCATCACATCCTCAGGTTTTCATATAACTTCCTTTAATTAATGTTTTTGATAAAAAACAATAATTAGGTGAGTGGTCTTATTTTCTAGCACTTTCTCTATATGAATAAGAATCTACACTAGTTATTTTTTAAAGGAGACATCACTCTATATTGGAATGACCTACAATTTTAATACATATGAAGATCTAGTTATGTACTTACTCAAGAGAGATACAAAGAACACATTTTGAACTTCAGAGAGATTTGGTGGGAGTGCTAAGTAATAAGATACCATCTCTACTCAAAAAAAGAATTCCTAAGGGACTAATATATATATGGATGAAATTTAATTTCATTATAACATTTTTTACAGAGATATTAAATGGAATACATTATCAACAACATCAAACACCTGACTTCTCTCACAATTATCTGCATAAACTCTATATCCACACTGAGATTCTCTTATGTGATACTAAATGGATATTCCTTTATCTATTTTTTCCTTATCTATATTATATCCCAATGGTTTTATTTCTCCAAATTGATCCTAATATATATGTGTTATGAACTTCCTACCATTGCGGTATTTGTAAGGATCCACAAGAATGCACGAGTTAAAGCTATTATAGTAAGACATCATGACTAAAGAAAGGTGATGATCCAAAACAAGCTTTAATTATAGAGAATAATTTCCCAAAATATATTCTATGTTTTTAATGGTTCACCGAGACTAAACATATATTTGAGGATGATATTCAATACTTAAACTCAACTCTACATCCATTTTCTACTGAATGCTTCCTCAGAACATCATGGTAAACCTCATATACAGATTAGATACAATAGAATTGGGTACTCTAAGAAATGTCAACAATTCTGTAATGTATAACATGAGGATTTGATCTTGAGATAAATATTATCCAACGGAAATTAAGTGTGATTAATTAATTAGAGTATTTACTATAAACCAAATACCATTGTTCCCTCTATATGTTTTAAGAAATCCAATGTTGAAATCCTTGGAATTTTTTTTTCATTTCAATTTAGGTATGGGTATTGGTTATAAAACCCCCCTAGACTTTTGTATCCCAATATTAACATACTAGGATATCATAAATTGATAAATATACTCTACAATATCTAAATTCGTTTTTCCCATAAAAAATATTCTTCCAGATCACTAAACATCATTGTAATTATAAGATGAATAGAGAATTATGAACTATGACCATCATTGAATAACTCATTCAAATCTTATATAAATGAGACACATACTTGGTTCATGAAGCTTTTCAATCCATCATAATCAAGGCAGAACGTAGGAACATTGTTGATCTTCTTATGCAGTTCTGCTTCTCACTTCTGTACCTCTTAAATACTTAAATGTATATATGGTTTAAAACTCATTTGAGAAAGATATGATTTATCACATTAAATAAGTCTTGATCCATCCATTTAAAATTATCAAGTATTGGATCTTTCGTGATCCTTTTCAAAGATAAGATAACATTATCCTTTTTGAATCTGGGCATCTTCCACCTTCTTTTATTTCAAAGGGTTGTAATGTATTGAGCAATGAAAATCATTAATCAATTCTAACCATATTATCAGATGCATATTCAACCCTTTTTAGTTAATATATGAATTATACTTAAATATTCAGTATACATGTCACACATTTCTCTTTAAATATAATTCCTCCATATATTTAATGCAAAATAGTTACCTTTTCTAACTCTAAATCATATGTGGGGAAATCTTTCTCAAGAGTCATAAATTTTCATAAGGCATAAGCTATCATAATCTCATTCTTTATGAGGAATCATTCAAGTACCTTCATTGATTAATCAACAAAGATCACAAACCCTTCTCCACTACATGGTTGTGTAATTATTGGTGTACATGAAAAAATTATTTTTAGATCCTTGAAATTCACTTCACATTCATTTTTTCACAAGAACTAATCCCACTTCCAAGTAAACTTGATTAGTGTATTAGATTGTTTTGATAGATATCTCATGAATCATTAGTAATATACATCTAACCCAAAGAAAACTATATATTTAGGTTATCATGGTTTGTCTTGGAAATTTCTTAATAACTTTCATTTTTGAAGGATCCATCGATATACAATCACATTGGATAATATGTCCCCATAATGAAATTTATATGACCAAAATTCAAACATGATAAATTTTTCATATAACAACTCCTTCCCTAGGGTATTATGTAAAATCACTAATTGATCTTTAAGATATTACTTTCTCATTTAATATATAACAATATCATCAATAAACAACACTGAAAACTAATTATTGTAATATATAAAGACTATATTCATTAAATCCATGAAGGTAGTGAGAACATTAATAAGATCATAATGCATCAATATAAATTCCTAGTGTACACACATTATACAAAATGATGTCTTGGGTATATTATCCCTCCTGAACCTTAATTGATGATATCTAAAATGAAGGTTAATCATAGAAATGTAATGAGCTCTATGTATTTGATCAAAGAAGTCATCAATACATGAAAAATGATACTTATTGATGATATTAATCTTATTCAATTCTCGATAATCAATACAGAGTCACATCGATCCATATATCATTAAAAAAATAATAGTTACACCCCATAATGAATCCCTTATCAATATTATCCTAGAGTTTCTTATTTAATTCTTGAAACTCAATTAGGGATATTCTATAAGGATTCATTGAAATCGGTGCAACACTGAGTACAGTTTTTTGAAAACTCAACTTCATGATTTTGAGGAATATTGAAAACTTCATTGAAAAAATGTAAAAAAATATAGTTCAATAAGAGTATCATCAATCTTTAGTTTCTCCCCAACAATATAACATGAACACCCTTCATGGATAATAATTATTTCCCACGGGATGGAAGTAATTTACCTTAGAAGTTAACGTTCATCTTAGCACTGATAAACATTCATAGATTCATTCAGAATATTAAAAGTGGTTTTCCATCTTCAGTAATTAATAATGGATCTATATAGATAAATACAATTCATGCATAGAATCACATCAAACTTAACTAAAGGGAGAATCACATGATTTTTAGGAAGCACTTTCCCACTAATTTTAATCGGAGAGGAATTATATAATTGAGATGAAAAAATCCTACCATTATAAGTTTTCAATCATAAATCATTATATAATCAATGTGTTAGTAATTCAATACCCTTTACCAATTCATTATATTTTAATGAGTGGGTAGATCTAGAATACAATAAGAAATAATATTTTCTAGAGTGGATGATAAGTGTACCTTTCACCACGTCATTATCATAGACCACTTCAGAAGTTGTGATCACATGATATTTCCTTTAGTCTTTGATATTAATAGTTCATTGACATTGATCATCATCTTATACCTTCGGATTAATTCACTAATTGGAATAATTATTGTACTCCTTGAATTTGAAGAATTGGATCATGGGTTGTGCATTATTTTGAATATTTTTTTCCTCCATTACATTAACTAGAAAATTCAGCATCTTTTGATATTCACAAGATTTATGATCCTCCATTACTTATTTAATTAACCTCCAATTTCAATTAAACAAATTAACATGATGTTTCTTTCCTTATTTATGGCATGTATATGGATGGAATTTATTTATCCCCTATGATTTAATAATTTTTTCATGAGACTAGATCTTCATTTTCATATTAAAACCATAGCAATGGTGGGAATATCTATTTTTTATTTCATCCTTTAGTGCACATCAAACAATTTATTCATAGCTTCTAATGTATCTTAAAAATAATCCCTTTTAGAGAGTAGGCTTTAATCCACTAAATAATCAATTAAATATTCTTCCAGGGACAATTATTAAACCACAAGCATACATTAAAATTCCTATAAATATTTCTTTATAAATACAAATGTGTCTATATCCTTTTCCATAAGATTAAGAAATTTCTTCTTAATATTTTTTCATATAATAATAGGGAAGTAAATATGGAATAATATTCTATTAAACTCATATAATGCCATTTAGTCAATTTCTTCTTTCTGTATTATATTTTTAATAAGGTTCCACCATTTTTTTCTTTTCCATTCAAATGATAAATATATAGAACAAATTTTTCATGTTCTAGGTACTGAATAAAAAACATTATTTTCAAAATGATGTTGATCTATCAATCAAACACTATTGGATCAAAATACACACTAAAAGAAGTTTCAATTTTCCCCACTAAAGACTCAACTATACATTGTTACATTACTTTATAGTTTGGAAGCTCAAAATTATCCATGTTTTGAGAAATTTGTGTTATAAAAACAATAAGATTATGCTTTTTAGATACCATAACATTTGGTTTCTCAGGTTGACAGTCATTGAATTTTCCATCACATTCATTGTTAGAATGACGTCTTTTGGTTCCAAAGATTGACTAAAACCAAAAAGAAATGTTTAGGAATCGTACTATAATGACAAGAGTGAGATATAAAATAATCATCAAAAAGAATTCATATGATTTCTAAATCAAGAAATATTCTTCTATATTTATGGAACCATATTTTATCCTTGATTATTAATTGAATTATAAAATATTTTGGATTTTATCCTATATATGGACTTATCCTGAAAGTTTTCAACATAGTTTTCTGATTTTAATATCCAAATTTTAATTACAATTTTTCTCTGATACCAACTATAACATCCCATTATTTTCATAAATAAATAATACATTTTTTTTGATGAATATTCAATAGATTTAAAAAATTCATTCCCAAGGACTTTAATTCCATAGTGTATTTTAAGACTAGATACACAAGATTCTTATTTCATGAAGGATATTCAACATCTCCCATAAATATCTTCCCACATATTATGCCTCCTAGACATACCATACTTAATACTTTCTTTATAACCTGTGGGAAGGAATGAAAATTATTGGTGAGATCATATGATCAATAAGGATGAAAATGGGATATATCAATCAATGATCATATGAAATCATAAGATAAGTATAATGGTATTAGACGATGACTATAACTTACAAAGTTCATATATATTCTCTCAAAAATAATAAACATGAGTCATTCCATAAAGAAATACCATTTCAAATGAAACAAATCATTTGATGGAGATCAATCATGAACCATAAGTTCATGTCAAAAAATGTGTCACCATCCTAGATTTATAAACCATTTAATTTGAAAAGGTGAAATATTGAGACTATCAAATCATTTTAAACCGATAATCCTCAGTACTTTCCCATAGTTGATTAGTAATTCTCATATGTTTCTCATAGTGGATCAAGAACAATGACTTGGTTCTCATAGTGGATCATGAATATCGACTTGTTCCCTATAGTGGATCAAGCATGTTGACTTATTTCCCATATTGGATCAAGAACATCAACTTGTTTCCCATATTTATCTCATGAGATATAAAACATTACTCATGGAAATTGGGTGATATACAATTCTATGCCCATCCATATCATAATTAAAACTATACTTATTTTTTCCAAATTATTATAAAAAATTCATAATGTAATCATATCATAATGCATGAAAATAAAATTAGTTTCATAAACATTTCATAATTTCATTACAGTATAACCCATATAAAATAAATGGGTTTTGTTACAATCTTAACAAAATAATAATAATCCACATAGAGAAATAATAATTACTGAGTATTTAGATCATATCCCTAGTAAAAAATAATTGACATCAAAGTATGTTAATATAGATGAAAATTTCATTAAAAGAGTCAAATGAATATTTCATGAGGAATATTACTTTATAATTTTGAGATAACTTATTTAAAATTTAAAAATTTCCAAAATATTATCAATGTCATTTTATTTAAAAATAACCTTTGAAAATTTTAATGGAATATTAAAATTAGTGAGTGGTTATAATGGTGGAATATTTTTTTCATTTTGTATAAATTAAAACAAATATTCCTTTTACATTTTCGATAGAAATTCCAAAGTTCATATTTCTAAAAAATGAAAAGAAGATATAATTTAATCCATTTTGTATAAATTCAATCATGGATAAAAATGAAATTAAATAATAATTGGTTAATATTAAAAAAAATTGAATATGTTTTTAGAAAACATGAACATGGAAGAGAATGGATTTTTTATTGAAGAGAGAAACAAAGTTGATTTTCCTTTAAAACATTCTTTTGGCCACTTCAGTTATTAAGGAGAGAAAAATGAAATGAAAACATGTATTCTATATAAATAATTAGAGGAAAAGAAATTTAAATATTTTTATTAGATAAGGATATTATAATTTACTTAAATATAAGTTCAATCATAAATAATCATATTTAAAATGAGATTGAAACATAAATACCATACCTCAAGTCTTGTCTTTATTCAAAAATGCTCAAACCTCCTATATAATAACTATGTATTTGTTTTAAATTTATTCTATAACCTTACACAAATATATATATATATATATATATATATATATCATACAATTTATTAATTACTTATGATATCTTATCACCCTTATATTAATTTTTTTATTAAAATCATTGATCTAGGTGATAATTACATTGTTTTTCATGCATGTATTAGTTCGAATGTCCCTTTAATGGTACTTTGATAATGGTCATATAATCTCAATAACAGTAATTAGGATATAAATATCATATTCATTCATTATATATATATATATTTATAGTTATCCATGAAAGGCAGATTTTGAAAAATGAATTACACTATTCCGGGAGAAAGTAGGTCATTTGTGCACATGAACATTGTTTCCATTTTCCAAATTATGGAAAAAATAAAGGTAAAAAATAATTCATCGTTAAAGAATTAGTATTATATAATATATATCTTATATATCCAATAAAACTATCCTTATTACATCCATTTCAAAATAAATTGAAAATTGAATCACATCGCTTCATGAAGGTGGTAGTCCACACGTACACGTGAGCAACGTTATCATTTTCCAACACATGAAAAGGTATGAATTTAGATAAAATAATATAATTTAAAAAGAAATAATATTTTAATAATATCATATATAAATTTAAAATACATCATTATAACCATCCATGAAAGATGGTGAGGGAAGATGAATTATATCATTATGTGGGGATGATAAGTCGTATGTAAGAATGAGTGATACATTCGCTTCCCATTTAATGGAATAGTGGGAAAAAAGGTGATTTCATAATAATAATAAATTTTTTTTTATATTTATCATACTGAATTTATTATTTCTCGATGAATAGAATTTATTTAAAAGTGGTTGAAGAATAAATAAATTGAAAGTGGTTGCGTCAGATGATTACTTCTTTTTGGATAGGCCTCCTTAAGATCCATTCATAATAACCCTTGGAATGATCATCTAAAAATAATATAACTTATAATTTATATGTAGGGATGTTGAGATGATATTTGGGTTTTCTTTTTGTTGAGTTAGATGAATAAAAGTGTTGTAAAGAAGAGAAATGAGTGGTTCCCTTTTATAAGAGAGGAGAGGGAATTTTTTTGGAATTTCTTGACAGATTAAAATATAAAAAATTTATTCTCTTGAAAAAATTATTATTTATGGGAAGATATTCAATGAAAAATATTATAATATCAAAAAACCATCGTCCAATGAAATTTGGACGTGTTTTTGTATCATTTTAAAACTAAAATTTTCGTTTAACCACATGGTTAACCAATTTTTACATTAAATGTGGTAACATATATTTTTAATATTAATCAATTATAATTTTACAAATAATGTTAAAATTAAATCAAAAATTTAAAATATATGAAATTATCAACCATTTAATTTCCTCCATATCCTATTTCAGGATTTTTTTTTAATAATTTAATAAAATATTATTTTTATAAAATATAATTAATATATTTTTTTGACACTATTCATTTAATTTGATGTTAAAGGAATTAATAAAAATATATAATTCTAATATAATCCTATAACACATCACTATTATGATATATTTTTCTAAAAAAATATTTCAACACAATATTTTACCCAATTTTTTTTTTCTTTTAATAGTTTTAAAATCATTCCCTATATTTTTCTATTAACCAGATAAATATTGTGTTTTTGTTGCGTATTCACAGTTGGGGTGGTATCTTAGTGGTTAACACACCTCGTCAGTATACATGAAACCCATGATCAAATCCTAGTGAATGTATAATTCTAGGGTACTATAGAATTACTGTAGCAGGTACTATAATCGTATTGTAGTCGTTGAAACTATTTATTTTTTGGGCCTTTGGGCCACCAGTTTTAGCCTACAAGCCATAGGGACATATGCCTACTATAGGCCTTCAGGCCACAGGGCCTTTGGGCCATAAAGTCCATTGATAAGCCCAAATACCACCCAAGATAAGGCCTTGGAAGAGGATTCATAGAAAAAGATATTGCTACCAAAGCAAAGCTAACTAGATTGGAAGAATGTCATGATATGGAAATCACCATCAGAACCAGGCTCCATACATCTTTTTCACAGGGAAATGCCAGCCGATTAGAAATACAAGGTGGGGATCTAGAAACCTTCAACAACTAAAACACGGGGGGAGGGGCAATTATAGTGGGTTGGGCCTTCGTGTCATGTTTTGGGCATTGTGCATCTGGGCCTTCGTGTTATATACTGGACCTTGTGCCACTGGGCCTATGGGTCTTGTAAGGGTTACCTATCATCCAATTAAAAAGATGGATTATATAAAAATAAATAAAAATAAGGGCTTTGTACAATTCTGGCATTCAGGCATTGCGTATTCATTTATGCTAATTATTAAATTACTAAAAATAAAAAATAAATGACGATAAAAAATATTATTTATATTTATAATAAATATTTAAAACTGAACATGACGCTTTTTCATCCTTATGAAATTACTTTAGGGATATGAAAGTCAAGAGATTGAAATTTTGTTTTTATTATTTTATTAAATTAATATAATGGTCATAATAAAAGAAATATGGAACCAAGTGACCATATATTTGAGAGTTGGATGAAAATGGCATAAATTTACTCATCCAATCAGATAAATTCAAGTTTTATATAAATTGTAAATCCTTATCCAATTCTTATATCCAAATTTTACCGGTTTTACCTTATCGATGTGACAATAAATTAGTAGGGTTTCTATTTATATTGACAAATAATAAAAGGGACCAATTCTCCAAATTTTATCCTCTTAATTTCAAATATGGAATCAAATTTTCAGATTTAATTTCCACAAGTGGTAGAAATTTATTTAAAACTTAGTGTGTAAAATGTAATGAAAACTATTTATTTCAAAAAAAATATTTTTAAGCCCAAAAGAGGATATATATTATTTTCTCATTCCAAAAAATATATTAAATTAATCTTAATTTTTTTACAAAATAGATAATATAGAAACTTCAATTAAATCATTCATGAATATTGTTCAAATTAATTTACTAAGAAAAAAAATCATTGAAAAAATAAAAATAGTTTATGAGAAAAACATATCTTTTAATTTAAAATATTTTGTATTTTAATTTTTAATGAATTGAAAACCAATTAATTCATTTTATACATTTTTAAGACATAATTTTTTTATAATTTAGATATTCACATTTAGACCCTAAAATCTAATGGGTATATGATAAATATATACTTCATTATAGTTTATTTAGACTTGGGGTTTCATGTACCGCAAGCTATCAAAGAAATTAATATTTTTAATAAGAAATACAAAACAAAATATCAGGGTGTTTCAAACAATACAAACCTATAATTGAGTTTGATCACATGAAAAATGTGATCATTCTAATTTCTCGCACTCTAATTTATTCTTATTTCAAAATCCCCATTTAATAAATGTACCCAAAATTTTTGGGGTGACACATGCATCCTATCAGTTAAGAATAAATAAAATAAGAGGGTTTTCAAAAGGGTATTTATGAAATTCATTCATCAAATTTCATAAGAAATCAACGTTGAAAAGTAATCCATCAAGTTTTCAATAGGAGTGTAATGAGAGAGAATCCATCTAACTCAACATGTTTGTTTCAAATAATTATAACTAAATAAATATAACATGGTTCCGTGGAATGATAAGAAACAACTAGGAGTGGAAGGAAAGAATTATTTTTTGGGTGGTGGACTATGAACTCATTTGTAATAATAGAAATAAGGATTATCTTGAAGGGTCCCCTAGCTCTTGACTGGCTATGGTGGTTAGATATATTATCTTGGAATCTGACCTTAAACTTCTCTTAAAATTATGGGAGGACACCCCCTCCATGAGGATGGTAAATGATAAGGGGAAATCCATCCATTATTTTCAGTGGTCACCCTCACAAGGGAGATGGTTTTGCAAGAATCCCCACCCAGTAGTTGTATGAAACTCAATGCGAATGGATCCTAAAACCTCAACTTCATCAGGGATAGTTTTTGGTTGAGACTCTAGAGTCCCAGTCATTCATTCATTATGTTGATTATATGGATGGGGTGAGCCCATACTTGGAATATTTGTTTCTAATCTCAATAGGTTAGAGGTTTTCCCTTCCCACTGTATTATGATTTCCTTGGTTGAAATCGATTCTTCTATTATTCAAAACTATCTTCAAGAGAAAATAACTATACCTTGGTCCATCTCTTACCATATTCACAAACTCAAGAGTCTTATTGAAAACCAGGAAACTTTTCTATACATGTTGAATGAGGGGAATATGGTTTTATACTTTAATTCATGTATCTCTTTTATTAGAAAGGGATTCCTTCACCCAAAATGTGTGGATCTTTTCAGAGTAGGTTCCCTAGTATTACATTATATTACAAACCATGATACTATTATATCCATAAACTCTTTTAATAAAATTATTTATATTAGATAAATGGTTGCCTTAACCAACTTAATATAGCTTCCCCTTTTCATTCCTTTGATTCCAATGTTTTAAAACTCGATGATCCATTGAAAGCAAGACTAGAAGGAAGTGGGTATTCGAAATCACATAGAAAGATCCTATTGATTAAGATAAAAGATAACGAGACTAATAAACACCAATAGATTATTTAATTTATAAATCATCTAGACCTAACATCATTTATGGAACAAAATTTCGATTCAAGTCATAAAACATCAAGATATCCAATTAACTGAAATAAAATATTCCTTTGAATTAACAATCAAAAAACATGTTCAATCTATAAATTTAATTCCATCCCTGAATATATCCTTTAGACCATTAATGTCCTCAAATGATTTTCCAATGAATTATTCTGAGAAATGATTCATATAATGAATATCCATTCACATAATAAACCAACTCAAACTACTAGATTTTTTCTTCTACTCTTTTTTATTTTCTAAAAAATTTCAATAATCCAACCCAAATGTTACATTACCTAAAATAAATAGTATAAAATGGAAATTTACCTCAAACACAGGGTGTTATATTATACCCACCTTTGGGTTTTCTGTCCTCAGAAAGATAGAGATTTTTTGGAATCTAAGAAGTGTTCTGTGAATTTATCCATCGTAACCTTTTCTCATTCCAATGATTCATACATAATCTAACTATGATTCTATAATACCAATACAAAATATACACATATTCCTTGAATGATATTTTATTTTTTATCAATAAGAAGAATTGAAGAATATATAAAATTAGCATTTGGTTCTAGAGTAATTTTATCTAATTGAATTACATGTCTAAGATCCTACTAGTACTTCATTCAACTAGGATAGATAGAAAAAATTATTTATAGTAGTGAATCTTAATGATAGGTCTAACTGATATGAAACATCTTCAATATGTTTCATAATCTCTAATGGTCGAAAGTACAAAGGATAAAAATTTATTTTCCCAAATGATGGTGGCCTAGTCTTGATGAAACTTTCATGATTACAATGCCACATACATTAAAATATAAGGCTAATTGGATTTTATTTTTATATAATTTATAATTTAAATTCCCAAATTTCATCTATTTCCTAATCATCTAGATTTTCCATCTAGTATCATAATAAATAATAGTTATTATTAGTGAATTCCTATGATATCTACCCAACAAAGAAGTTATAGTCCTGGAAAACTGTACAATGCCTCAAATGGAGCCATATATATTGTGTCCTAATTAAAATTACAAAAAAACTATAGAAAATAAGAATGTTCTTCCCATGTAACATGGAAGTCCATCACACATGATCTATGTATGGATTCCAATGTCTTGATAATATGCTTCTACTATCCATCTATTTTGAGATGATACATCATGATGGTGGTCTAATGGGTTCTAAGGTCTTGTATCAAGGAATTTATAAACCACGAGGTGAATCCAGGGACTTATTCAGGGAAAATATAAACTATTTATCAATTAATCATAATCACTTATTGGGTATAAATATTTTCAATGTTTTCTACCATATTAGACTCTCGAATTGGAATGAAATGTGATAAATTATTAATCAGGTCCATAATTACTCAAATAATATCATGCATCTAGAGAACCCTTGGTAGGATTTTGAAAAGGTTTATGGAAATCATTTTCTATTTCCATAATGGTATTTTCATATACTATAATATTCTTAATGGTCATTTTCTTTTCAGAATTTACCTTTTGACATTTGATACATATTGAAACATAATTGGATAACTTATGTTTCATACCTAAACACAAAAATGAGTTTTTATTTCCATGTATATTTTTAGAATATCCAGGTAGACAACCATTTTGGAATGGTAAAAAGCATAATGAAGTTATTTTGGAATGATGAAGGAACTAAAATTCTATGTCAAAAGCACAACATGAAGTTTTCATCAACTATTCAAGCTTCAGTGTTCTCCCCACTATTGAATTTTTGAATTAAAATTAAGGCAGCGTGGGTTTGTTGGATGAACCTCATTGACTAGGATAAATAAATTATGAAAATTATTAACCAGAAATAAATATTCATCCAAATATTTTTTCTATAAAATCCAAATTCATGATTGAAATTACGTCCATTAATTTGCATTGGCTATGAGCTTCTTGGATAACTTGGTTATACAACCTATGAATCAAATAATCCTCAAAAAATTACACTTATAGGTATATACAAAAACTAAAAATAGAAAAATGATATATATTATATCAATCACTATTACATCATGTTTAGATCCCTTTTGAAAAATTTGCATTTCAAATTTTTATGGTAGTAAACTAAAAGATCATGACTTTGTATGGAGATAAATCAAGTTTCTTACATGTATTATTTTTCCTAGATTTGATTATATTTTGTTTGGGTTTTATATTGGGTGAATTTTAGTTAAACTTTGAGAAAAAATTAAAGAACATGGGAAGTGCTTGGTTAATGTACAGTTTTTGCAAACCATGCACCATGGAACAACAAACCATGCGACCACTCATAGAGATAGATTTTAGGGCTAGTGCACAATTTCTCATACTGTGTGACCTTTTAGGATAAACAATGAACCCCCTAGAATAAGTTCCCAGTTTTGGAGCTTATTTTTTAAAACCGTGCACCCCTGCCCAGGAAACCATGCACACGTTTTGAATTATCCCAAAATTTGGTTTTAGAATTTTCAAAACACCCATATTAACCCCAAATCAACCCTAAATGAACCATAAACTATTTATACAATTTTTTAGTATACCAGTTTAATTCATAAGGCTACAAAACTCCTTTATTTTTGATTTAATGTTATAATTGAAGATATTTACCTCTCCCGGTAAGTGGATCTTATCCCGTATGGTTTCTTTCTTCTCTCCCATCTCTCCCTCAACATTTGGTGGGATTTTATTATATTTTTTTTAATCTAGATATAGTTTTGTAGGATGTAGATCAAGGATTTTTTAGATCTAGATCTAGGATTTTAGGATCATGATTTGTTTGATTTTGGATCTAGGTTTCAGATCTAGAACCTGCCCATCATCATGTTCTTGATCGTTGTTCTCCCATTAAGGATTTTAGTTGGTGAGAATTGGTCAACGATTTTATGTCAGGTGGTATATAATTCAAATTAAAAGGTATTGATTTTGATTATATGTATGTAATTGAAAAATTTATATTGGATGATTATAAATTGAGTTTCTTAAGTTGAACTACTTAATTTGATAAATTAATCAATCTAGTAATTGTGAAATTTTGAATAATGAGATTGTGAATTGAATAATTAACTATTAAATTAATTATGGGATATAGGTATTGTGAATTAAATAATTAATTGTTTTATTAATAATGGGATATTGGGGTTGTGAATTGATTAATTAATTATTGAATTAATTAATGGAGATTTTTGTGTTTATACAACTAAATGAATGATATTAAATAATCATTGAATTAATTAATGGGTTATGTGATGTGTAATTGAATCTATTAATTGATGAATAAATTACTTGATTCTTGGGATTATGAAATTTAATGAATTAAATTAATTAATTGTTGAATTAATTAATGGTAATTGTTGTTAATATTAAATTGTATAAATTGGATTAATTAACTATGGAATTAATTAATGGAATGTTGTGATTGAAAAATGTTATATTGAGATACATGTGATATTGTGAAACTTGTGATTTATTGATAAATGTGTGTGGCACTTGGTCTGCTGCTTCCATATCCCATAGTGATAAGTTGATTAAAAAAGATTTGTGGGACATGTTATGGTGTTTCCAAATCGCATAGTGATAAATTGGTTGATAATAATGTATGGGATATGTTCTGCTGCTTATAAAGACCATGGTGATAAATTGCTTCATAAATGAGTGTGGGACATAGATTAATGCTTGAAAATCCCATGGGGTTGTAGTCATTGAGACCTAGATCAAAATTGCTGGCATTTTACCATGGATCTAATTTCCCATATTATAAATTGAAATGACATGGATAATGAAAGACCATGTTTTTAATGAATTATGAATTGATTATGTGTTATGGTTCAGACTCTGGCATGGGAAAAAGTAGGTATTGATAGTTCAGGTGTCCTTAGGAACCTAGTGGTTTATGTATTTAAATAAAGGGTAACTAACTAAATGTAAATTGTTTATTTTATTTATTTTATTTATTTAATTTGTAATGTATACAATGGTGCACATTATTAATGATTTAATATTGTTTTAGACATCCATTTGGTGGCCTACTAAGTTATACTCACACCTTACTTGGGATTTCTGATTGGTACCTGAATAGACTTCATGGTTACATGATAAGTTAATAAAGAGTACCTTATGTTAGATGAATGAGTCAGGATATAGCATGGATGAGGGAACCTGACGTTCTTTTGGACACATTTGGGAGTTTTCAATGTAATTTTTTTTATTTTTTATATCAACAGTTGAAATGTACTTGGCATGGAATATCTATTGTTTAATTTTGATATTTTATTTCATGTTTTGGTAATTTTTTGATACTAATATGATTTTGGTTATTGTTATATCATTTTGAATATTTTCTATTTATTTTCACTAGATTTTTACTCTGAAAGATAGGGTATAGTCTCCCCATGATTGATATTGGACAATAGTTTCTAGTCATAATCCTTTGGAATACCAGGAGGCATGCATGAGGTCATGTGACATACTGGATCGGGGCATCCGGGTTGGGATGTTACAATGTGGTATTAGAAGAGTTAATTTTATGTTATTTTTCTTTTGTCTTACTATTTTGGATGGTTGATAAAATAATATGATCATTAGGACCTTAAGAGCCCATGCATGGGAGTAGATAACCCATGTATGAGGGTAACATCTAGGTACCCAGGGTGCAATTTTTGTTATTGTTGTGTATTGTTACAATTGATGTTATTTCACATCGAGTGATGCACTTATTGTGTGATGTGATTATTATTTTTTAATATCTTTCTATGATTTTACTCATGGCTTAGAATGGCATGAGAGTTGATTACGAATGAATCATTCTAGGCACTCATGATTATTTAGTGAAATGAATCATTTAGAGAACATACAGAAAATTTTTTGTGTGTAAGTTGTTAGACTTGAATTGTTTTTCATTTCTTGTATGTTTCAAACAAAAAAGGTTCCTAACATGAACTTATACATTTTTAATTGTTGAAAATTGTGAATAATTTTTTTTTCGAATGAGAAAATTGATAAAAGATATGATTTTAACCATTATTAACCATGACCTAGATATATGATGGTTAAGTGTAGTGATAATGCCTTGATTCTGACCATATGGTGGGGTTTGGGGGAATGACTTGTTTTGGATCATTTTGAATTCATTTAACATTAATGTTTTTATATTGTGTTCCATGTCATAAGATGTTTTTTTATAACTATAGATATATTACTCCATGAAGATACTTGTTGAGAGGATGAAAAGAGTGTATGGATTGAAATGATCCTGGAGAAGTGGAACCCGAGGAACTGGTGGTGCCCTGTGAAGAGGTTTGAGAAAAGTTTCGAGATAACTTTTCTCAATTCATGTAGTTTATGTAGAGAGACCTAGAGAGGGTTGTGAATATTATGTGTGACCTTATTTGGAAGTTTTAGTTATAGAAACCTATGAATTTCATCGGAAAGGGTGGACCTGTGGTAGTTGAGTTCTGGATTGAGTCTATCTAGACTATACATGACTACATGGAGACTCTTATTAAGGAGAGAATAAAATTGGATACCTATATTTTATTAGGACAAGAAAAGAGTTGGTGGGACATCATGACATGGGATGGATAGTTGGAGAACATGGAGTGGAAGAGATTTTAAGAGATGTTCTTGGAGCACATTTATCCTGAGATGCTAAGGTAGGAGAGATAAGTAATGTTCATGTGGTGTACTCAGGGGAATATGTCCATGATGGACTATACTGGTCACTTTAGAGATTTTTAGAGATTTTATCTATAGTTTTTGGTAGGTGAGACTATTAAATAAAAGTGGTTCCGGGATGGGATTATATGTGAAATCTAGTCATAGGTGAATATCTCTTGGCTGAAGAAGTTTTTAGAAGTAGTGAATCCGGCTCTCATAACTGAGGTGAACCTGAAGAAGGATTCTAGTGGAGGAAAGGTAGTTCCTACAAGATGATCAAGAGGTCATACTTCTGATAAAAGTATCTCTACTAGTAGGTTAGCTAGGGTGATAGTAATAAGAGTAGCCAATGGGAAGGGTTAGTTACATAAGAGCGTAGACATGTGATCTGTCAACAATGTGGTAGGTCGGGACACTTTTTATGATAGTTCCCATGACCACGGGTAGAGTGTCAAGGCTACGGCAGGATGGGGAATCTACAATGGTTAGTTGATAGATGGGTAGCAATAGAGAAACTAGATAGAGCCCGAGTGTATGAAGGGGACATTATATACCTTTTTAGTATGGAAGTTAGAGTTCTATTGGTCCTGGTGGTAGTGTTAGTAGATAGGGAGCTTCTGGGATATAGTGCCCATATCAGTAGAGTAGCGCAGATCAGGGGAATAAAACTACATCACATGGAATATAGGAAGGACAGTTTCATTCCATTCATCATACACTTGGGTATATTGTGGAAAGACCATTGAAAATATGAGGTACTATTCTTTTAGATTCAATGCTAGCTAGTGAATTATTTTATACTGATTCCTCTGATGAAATTATTTCTGAACAAATAGTGAATACTTTGAGCCTTGTCATGGAGAAAGTGAGCGGGGTTAGGACAATAGATACACCTTTGGGATTATAGTAGATAGATATCTGTTTGTGAAAGGTATGTTCTCTCGAGGTTGGGGGTATCATTTTTTATAGGATCTTCATTTCCTCCACATGTCTACCTTTAAACTAATTTTGGGTATGGATTAGTTAGTATCATACCAGTCAAACATAGATTATTACTAAAGGAGAGTGATTTATTTGTCTCCCAATGGTGAAAATTATGTTCAATGTGGACAACTAGATATCAATATGGTAGTTTCATGGAATATTCATCAGCAATTAGGGGAGATCACCTCCTAGGTTTCTAGTTTAACACTAGTTGATGGTGGTTAAAATCATGATGTATTTACACCCATAGTGGACTAGTTTCAGGATGTATTTCCTAAAGACTTATAAGGGATACCACCTGAGTGAGATGTAGAATTTATAAGTGAACTCATCCATGGAGCTGAGCCAGTTTCTATTCCACCATATAGAATAGAACCAAAATATCTTCAAGAGCTTAGAACTCAGATGGAAGAGTTGATGGATAAGGGGTTTATCTATCTGAGTATATGTCCTCAGGGTTCTATAATTATTTTTGTTAAGAAGGCATACATGACTCCATGATTGTGCATTGACAACCAAAAGTCAAACCAGATGATAGCGAAGAACCAATATTCTCTTCCACGCATCGATGATCTATTTGACTAGTTGAGGTGAGCTTGGGTCTTCCCGAAGATCCAATTAAGATCAGAATAAGTCATATAATTTATGGGTTCTCTGTGATTTCATTCTGGATAATTGACACACCAATAGTTTTTATGGACTTGATGAATAGAATCTTCTATGTGTACCAAGATTAGTTTGTTTTTGTGTTTTTTATGAAATATTGGTTTACTCTTAGACTCATGAAAATAATGCCCAATTTTTTTAAATATTCATAATTAGACTGAGATGTCATAAGATAAATGAAAATCTATCTAATTTTTAGTTTTGGATTAATTAGGTACACATCTTGGGTCACATCATCTCAGAGGAAGGTGTGTTAGTGGACCCAGAGAAAGTTCATGTAGTTTTCTCTTGGAAGCAGCCTAAGAAATTTTTTTATATCCATAGATTACTAGAGTTTATAGGATATTATTAGAGGAAAATTTTATATTTTTCTCATTTATAATCACTAATTTAATTCTTGAATAAGAAGGGTTTAAAGTCTGAATGGACTGGTGCAATTGATGATGCATTTTAGGAGTTGAAGAAGCATTTGAAAACGACACTAATCTTGGTCCTACCAAAACCAGGTGAGGAGTATATGATGCTTTTTAATTCATCAAGGATTGGTATAGGAGATGTGTTGATATAGGGAGATTGTGTTATGGCGTATATGTCTCAACAGTTGAGTCCACATGAATAGAAAAACCCTACACATGACCATGAGTTAGCTGTAGTGGTTATTATAATTTGGGAGAAACTTTTAATGTATATACCGATCAAAAAATCATAAAGTAAATATTTTAATAGTGGGATTTGAATATCTGGAAATAGAGATGGGTTGAGTATATGAATTCATTGGATTTTGAGATATCATATACTCACGGGAAGTGAAATAATATTGTTAATGATTTGAGAAGGAAAACTTAGACTCAGGCGGTTTAAGTGTCTAGTGTTGAGTAGAAGCTGTTAAAATTACTAGCTGAGATACATGTTGTAGTTCAGTAGAGTCCAGAGCTGATGATGCTCATGTCAGTTTCACTAGAGTGAACATTTTTTAGCTAGATTGGAGGCATGCATTTTGAAGATATTGAATGTTTTTCCTTGAAGTAAATCCTTGAAGGTATGAAGACACCGTCAGACTATAGTATAGATAAGGATGATATCATATATGTTAGGAAGAGGGTTTTTGTGCCTAAAATAATGTTGGTGATCTTATGTGTGAGTTTAATTCCTTGAATATGGTTGTACATCTAGGTGTGACCAAAATGTACCATGACCTATAGAGTCTATTTTGGTCATTGGTCATGAAAAAGAAGATAACAGGTTTCATGACAAGGCGCTACACCTCCCAACAGGTGAAAGATGTGCATTAATGACCTAGTGATTTATTGATGTTGTTGTCCATTCATGAATGGAAGTGAGATTATGTTTATATGTAATTTTTGGTGGGTCTCCTGATAACACCTCCGAACAATGACAATATTTGGGTGATTTTGGACTGGTTAACTAATGCAGTGCATTTCTTGCCTATATGGGAGACCTTCTTAGTGGATTAGTTGAGAGACTTGTATGTCTGGTAAGTACTCTATCTTACTATGGTTTCGTAGAGTATTGTCTTAGAACATGAATCATGTTGTACTTCATTATACTATTAGAGAATACAGATGGATCTTGGTACACAAGTTCTATTGAGTAAGAATTTCCATCCATAGATAAATTGGATGTTTGAGAATATGATACATATTCTAGAGGATATGCTTTGAGCATGTGTCCAAGACTTTTGGTGGGTATTTAGAGAAGAACCTATTACTTTTGGAGTTTTCATATAACAATAATAATCAGGAAACTATATATATGGAACCATATGAGGCTCTTTATAATATTATATTTATATAACCTCTATGCAGGATGGAGGAAGGTGAGTCAGAATTATTGGTAGTGAGTCTCACGTAAGAGATTTTATAAAAGCCTCAACTATTTAGGAAGAATATGGATATGGATCAGAGTATAAAAAAGTAATATGCCAATGTAATTCTATGACCCATATTGTTTTCATAGGGTGATCGTACGTTCCTTCACGTGTAACCTAGGTTGGGTCACAATAGGATACCAAGAAAAGTTGTAACCCAGGTTTGTTGCACCATTTGAGGAAGTGGAGAGAATCAAACTGATGGCATACAAACTAGATATTCCATAGAGGGACAATTTTATTCACATTGTTTTCCATGTGTCACAAATTCAGTGATATCATCCCAAACCTTCTCATGTGATCAATTTAGATTATGTTGATCTTGAGATAGAAACATCATTTGATAATCAACTGATATGTGTGTTGGATTGTAGTGAGAAAGTGTTATGGGGAATGATCATGTCTATATTTCATGAATTACAGAAACATGGGTGTGTTCAAGAGTAAACATGGGAGAGGTAAGCAGATATGAAGATAGAGTGGACTGATATTTTTGTCTTAGAATCATAGAGATAATTAGGAGTACTACTCAAGGAAGAGAAATTATAAGGATTGGATATTTGAATATCATGATATTTTATGAATATGACTCATGTTATTTTATAGGTATTCCTTTTCCTAGTTTTTTGTTTTTATTTTGGTTTTATCTTTGGTTCACTTGGGTGTAAATTTTAAAAATTATAAATAATAAGGGTAGTGACCTGTTGGCACACAGTTTTCTCAAACTATGAACCCTTTCAAGAAAACTGTGAAACCCCTCATAGAGAAGGATTGCATAACTGGAACATGGTTTTTCAAACCATGCACCCTCTTACAAGAAATTATGAACCATCCCTAGAAGAGGCACACCATTAAGGCACATGGTTTGTAAAACCATGTGTGGGTTTTTAATTAACCCAAAATTTGGGTTTAGACTTCATGAACCCCTCATATTACCCTTAGATCAACCCTATATTGACCATAAGTTATTTCTATAATTTTTAAGGCTCTTTGACGAGTTCCTAATCTACCGAACTCCATTATTCATGATTCCATATTTGGATTGAATATCTATACCTCTCTTAGTAGGTGGATCTTATCCCATGTAGTTTCATTCTTCTCTCCCATATCTCCATCACCTTTTAGAGGTATTTTATTCTTTGTTTTGTGAAATCAAAATATAGTTCTATCGGATCTAGATCTTGGTTTTTGGGATCTATATCTAAGATTTTAGGATCCTGATTCCTTTAATTTTGGATCTAGGTTTCAGATATATATCTCATTCATCATCACATTCTTGATCGTTCCTCTCCAATTGGGGATTTCCATTAGAAAGAGTTGGTCAATGATTTGGAGGTAGCTGGTATATAATTCAAATACCAAAGTATTTATTTTAATTATGATTATGTAATTATTGAATTTATTTTGGATGATTAGGAATTGAGTTTCATAAGTTGAATTAATTAATTTGACTAATTAATTAATTAAGGGATTGTGAAATTGGGGACAATGAGAGTATGAATTGAATAATTAATTATTAAATTAATTATTGGTTATTAGGATTTTGATTTGAATAATTAATTTTTAAATTAATTATGGGATATTCATATTTTGAATTAATTAATTAATTAATTAATTAATTAATTAATTAATGGAGGTTGTTGTGTTTATACAATTGATTGAATGGGATTAAATAATTGTTCAATCAATTAATGGGTTATTGTGATTGTGGAATTGAATCAAATAACTGATGAATTCATTAATTGATTGTTGTGTTTTTTCAGTCTATATAATTGGATTTATTAATTGTTGAATTAATTATTGGGTATTTCTGTTAATATAAATTTTTTTAATTGGATTAATTAATAGTTGAATTAATTAATATAATTTTGTGATTGTGAAATGTGATATTTCGAAACAAGTGATATTATGATACATTTTATTGATTGGTAAATGTTTTTGGGATATAGTCTCCTACTTCCAAATCCCATAGTGATAAATTGATTGATAAACATTTGTGGGACATGGTCAGATGATTCCAAATACCAGGTGATAAATTGAGTGATAAACATGTGTGTGGCGTTGTCTTCTACTTCTAAATCCATAATGATGAATTCATTGATAAATGATTGTGGTACATGGACTTCTAGTTGAAAATCCCATATGGTCCTAGGCATGGTGACCTAGCACCAAATTATCTACATTGGACCATGGTTCAAATTTTACATATTACAAATTGAAATTAAATGTATAATGAACGTTCATGTGTTATAATGTATTGTGAATTTATTATGTGATATGGTTTAGAATCTGACATGCACCAAAGTTGGTATTGATAATTTGGGTGTTCTTAGGAACCTAGTGGTTTACGTAGTTAAATAAAGAGTAATTTAATAAATGTAATTTGTTTACTTTTTACTCTAATTTATTATTTATAAAATTATATACACTATTATTAAATGGATATTTTTTAGACACCGTTGGTGGGGTCCTACTGAGTTGTAATCACACCCTACTCAGGATTCATGATCGGTACCCAAATTGACTTAATGGTTGCATGAAATGATAATGGAAAGGGTAATATGTTAGATGGATGAGTGAGGGCTGATCATGGATGAGGGAGCCGAACATGGTTCAAGAATCACTTAGGAGTTGTCAGTTTCTTTCTTTATTTTGTATTTTTAATATTAACACTTGAAATGTACTTGGCATGTCAAATCTATTGTTCTGTTTTGATATTATATTTCATATTTTGGTTATCTTGTCATATTGGTATTTTTATGGTTATGATTATATCATTCTGGATATTGTTTATGTATTCACACTAAATTTTTACTCTAAAAAAGATGTTATATTCTCCCCATGATTGATATTAGACCCTCAATACTAGCCAGTAGACTCCTATATATGTGGAGGAACTCTTTAGGTCATGTGAATGGCCAGATTTGGGTACTAGTCTGTCACACCCATGTTGGGACGTCACAAAAACATGGTGAAAATTTAACCAAAGGGGTTGTGTAAAAATGTTTTTAATTCATTTACTACCAAAAATAATTTTATATGACTTGTTGGATAATTATTTTCACATTTCTAAAAAAAGTGAAAATTCTAGCCATCTTGTCGCAGAAAGATCCATTCCTCAAATACATTTTTAGGTGGTTTCAAAGAAATGAATACTTTTATCTTTTCAAGATCAATTTATATGTATTTTTAGAAATAAAATGAACAGGGAAACATAATTCTTATATAGATAAGTTTCACATAAATAATTTATCATAAAGTCAACTTTCCTTTAATGTGTTGACTGTAGTCTCCAAGTTTGTTTCATGGTCATCTCTTATTTGAGTGTACATCAAGATGTCATAAATAAATACCATGAAAAATGAATCAAGGTACTTGTGGATAATAAAATTAATTAATTTCATGAGAAAATAGGTTCAACCATATGGGAAATGGGTATGTTTAATTATTCAGAATGATAATAATGAATTCTAAAAATTTTCTTTGATATGTACTCCTTCCTAACCCTGAGTTGGTTGTACCCTAATCTAAGATCAATTAGAGAGAACCATTTGACCGTATTCAATTGATTTAATAATTCATTTAATTTAGGAAAAGGACATATGTTATTGATTGTGTCTTGATTCCATTTTAAATAATCAACACATAATCAAAGTAAACTATCTACCTTTATTACGAATAACACTCGATCATCCTAATGCAATGTACTTGATTTAATGAATCATTTTCTTTCAAATTATTCTAAATGGAAGTTAAATTATAATAATTACATTTCTAAAATATTATATGATTTAAATTAAATATGAATCATTCTAAAAATAGATCAATAGAATGTTTGATATCCCGTTTAGGTGGAAACCCATTTAAATAACATGGAAAGACATTAAGGTATTAGTTAACTATAGT
The DNA here is from genome assembly GCA_963277665.1 of Viscum album. NCBI lineage: Eukaryota > Viridiplantae > Streptophyta > Magnoliopsida > Santalales > Viscaceae > Viscum > Viscum album. The sequence continues at coordinate 373,175,361 of OY728146.1, forward strand.
AGAAATAATCCTAATCTTGGTTTCATTAGTGGAACCCAGAGTCATCACTTCTAGATGAAATGAGATGGTTTCACCAAAATAGACTATAGGTACTACTCTACGAACATTAATATACCAATACCATTTTAAAAAATAACAATACTATTTGGGGATGTGAAAGTTACTTATCAAGTATAGAGATTTATAGAAGATTAGAATTCTCAAAATAGTCCATTGAAATTATTATTTTGAAGATATACATTTCTAGGATAGTAAAATCAGACAAAAATTTCACCAAATTGATAGTAAGAGAACATAATGGACACAAAAATCATTTGCATACCAATTTCCGAAGAGGCATATTCATGATAAAAAACAAGACATATTCTCTTTTTATAGCCCAAATTTATTTCATAAAAGAGAATAAATAAATTAGTGGTAGGTTATAGTATCAAACAATACATTAAAAAAATTGGAGTTAAGATGTATGGTGCATTGAACTATCAATGGACATGGTTTCCCACCTATGAATTGCACCTTATTTACATATAATTATCAGTCATCACCCATAGACTAGTGCGTATTCCCAAGTTGAGGTTGTATCAATTAGACTACTAAATATTTCATGAAATGAATCTGATTTTATCAAATCTTTGGGTGATAAATTTTTTTAAGAGATCATTCTAGTTGAGAATGAGAGACATGAAACTGATTCAAGTCATACCCACACATTAACTATAGAGTATGTATGCATTCACAACTAAGATGTCCCAGAATTATGCAATTGTGAAACTCATGAGATAATGATTTACATTGTATTTTATTAGGATCCAATGAACCAAATTCCATGAAACCTAGTTTGTAATTATTTAGTGGAAGAAAAGAGGTTAATCCAATGGGTCAGTTTTCCAATTCACTGCTTCCTTAAGAGTATCTCTCTCCTTTTCTATAATATACCATCCTTTTATTGAGATGTATCATGATTTTTTTTCAGGTACTCATTTTCATTATTTTGAGTATATCTTTTTTGGGTTTTACCTTGGGGGGTTTTGTGAGAAATTCAAGAAAGTTGGAAGGAGGATGACCAATGTAAGGTTGATACACAATTTTCCCAAATGGTGCACCTAGCCCAACCAACCATGTAAATCTAGAAAGAGGGTATTATCTGGTATAGAATTTGGGTTGTAAAATGATTCACCCTCTTAGGAGTAACCATAAATCCATATACAATAAGAACACAATTTAGGTGCATAGTTTGAAAAATCATGCACCCCTTCCAAGGAAACTATGTGTGTGAGTTTAATTTATCAATTTTTTTTAAAAAAAATTCTTGAACCCCCGTCATATATCCAAAAACATCCTAACTCAACCCTAAAACATTTTCTCTCCATTTTAGAGGATCTCTGATGGATTCCTAGGGATCCTATTATCCTTTCATGATGATTGAATGGTTAGATTTAAGATATTCACCCCACTCAATAAGATATTCTCATCGTGATTGGTTTACTATCATTTTACCATCATTCTCACATTATATAGGGGGACATTTTCCTTTGATGTTGTGGATATAAATCTAGTTCTTGGTAGAACAAATTCATTTGATCATGGATCTAGGTTTTAGATCTATATCTTATTCTCTATTGTTCAACCAAACATTCCTCTTTAACAAGGGGTTTTCCATTAGTGAGTGTTCATCATCAATCTTGAGGTAGGTGGTCTAAATTAAATTACCATAGTCTTGCATTATTATTGAATATATGTGTTGTGAAATTTGAATTGAAATGTTTTAAAATTAAATATTTAATTGAATAAATTAATTGATTAATTAATTTATAGAAATGTAGAATTGGTTTAATTAATTGGTGAATTAATTAATGTTATATTGTGATTATGAAATTTGAATAATTAGATTAATTAATTTGTGAATTAATTAATGTAATTTGTGATTATATAATTGATGGGATATTGGGATTGTTGATATTGATTAATTAATTGGTGAAATAATTAAATGGATATTAGGATTGAATATTTTCATCAATTAAATGGTGAATTAATTAATTATATATTGAGATTGTGGGATTTGATTAATTAAATGGGGAGATAATTAATGGGATATTGGGATTGTGGAATTGGATTAATTAATTGATGAACTAATTAATATGATATTGGGATTGTGGAATTGGATTAATAATTTATTGAATTAATTAATGGGTTAAAGGGTTGTATAGTATTAATGGTGAAAAAATGTTTAATGGTGAATTTCTTATTTGATTCCATGTGATTAAGGCATTGAACCATGTTTTGTTTTGATAGTTCAAATGGTATATCATGATGTGATATTTGATAAGGGGAATAATTTTGAATGAACTTGATTGATGTGATATATGCAATATATGTGATATATATGCGATTGATTGATATATGAGCATGGGACACATGGTGAGGCTCTAAATACCCATATTTGATAAATGATTGTGGGACACATAATGAGGCTACAAATACCCATATATGATAAATGAGTTTGGGATGGGGATTGAGGATCAAAATACCCATATGATATAGCAAGTATGGGATATGGACCGAGGCTCCAAGTACCCATGTAAAATTGAGGTGTGGGAAAGGGAAAAAGGCTTCCCACATGGTGTTAGAAACAACGATATATTCCCATGAGCTAACATTCCAATATGGTTCAATTTGATTGTGAAATAATGTGAAATGAAATGATAAATGATAACCTTGGTCTTGTGATATGTTTTATAATACCATCACGGGCCGAAGAATGTATTGAGGGTTTGGGTGTCCTCAAAAACTTGGGCGTTTATGTGGTTAATTAATGAATATTTGAAAATTTGATAACAATATAATTATGTATTTTGATTTTTTATTTATAAAAATTCATATAACATTATTGAATGTATTTTTTTAGATGCCATTGTCGGTGTCCTAATGATTTGTACTCACACCCTACTTGGTCTTTTGAATCGGTACCTGAATAGACTATATGTTTGCAGGACATGATAAGTTAATGGGCCCCATGTTAGATGGATGATTCATGATGGATAATGGATCATGGAACCATACTTGGTGTTAGGAATCACTTGGTGGAGACTTCAGTGTGTTTACATTTGGGTTTTCATCTTGAAACATTACAGGTATTTGGTATGACATATCTACTGTTTAGTTTTTGATATTATCTTTCATATTTTGGTAATAGTTCAATAGTATTTTGGTTTGGTTATTAGTTATATCATTTGGTAATTGTTTTTTTACTTGTATTATTGTTCTAATTTGTTAATGAGGTTATAGTGTCCCCATTATCGATATTAGACCCTATCTATTAGTCGGAAACCTCTGGCATATAGGGAGGCATTTTTGGAGTCACGTAACTGACCGGGTCGGGGAAACAACATGTGGCACATGGGCCAAGACATTAAAAATTGATTTCAATGGTGGTTTTCCTATCTTTTATTTTGTATTATTATTTGGGAAATCTATATATGAGAATATGATGAGTTGGACCTTGGTTAAGAGCTTAGGAATAGAAGTAGGTAACCCATGTATGAGGGTAAAAGACAAGTACCATGTGTGGGATTGCTGTTATTGATGTGTTTTGTTATAATTGATTCTATTTTACCACAATTGATACACTTGTTATATGATGTGATTATTGTTTCTATGTTTATATGATATTTGACTCACCACATGGTATGAAATGAGAGTTGAGTATGCGTGAATCATACTAGGAACTCAGGATTATAAAGTGACACACATTATTTTCAAAACATACAGAAAAAGCATGTTTTTGGGTATGTTTTTTTAATGAAAGTGATTTCATTTATCATTTGGTTTAAATGAAAAAGTTTCCTAACATGAATTGAAAATATGTGAAATAATGAAAAATGTGAAAAATTGGAGTCTAATGAGAAACATGATTAAAGAGGATGTGTTAACCCTTTTTAACCATAACCTAGATGTACGATGGTTAATGGTAGTTATACTTCCTCAGTTTTGACGATGTGGTGGGTAAAGGGGTATGATTTGTTATGGGATTATATAAATTTATCTTGTTGATTCTTTTAATGTTCTATTATGAATTATGAGATGTGTTTTTGGGATTGTAGAGATATGAAACCATGATGATTCTTATTGATAAGATGATCAAATGTTATGGTTGGAAATGATTCACTAGTAGTGGAACATGCGGGACCAATTGTGATTGGTGAGGAAGTAGGAGAGTAGTTCCATAATTAATTTTCTTGCATCATGAAGTTTGTGGAGAGAGTCTTAGAGTGGGTTTTGAAGAGTATATATGATCTAACATGAGAGTTTTAGTTACAACACCCTCCGAATTTCACTAGAGAGTGTGGAATAGAGGAAGCTAAGTTCTGTATTGAGTCTATACAGACTATACATGAACATTTAGAAACCCCTATTGAGAAAAGGGTCATGATGGTTTCTTACATGTTATCAGGATCAATGAAGCACTAGTGGGACATTCAGTCTTCAACTAGGTAGGCATATGGTATGTTTTGGAAGGTATTTTCGAGTAGTTCCTCGAGCACTTTTACATAGAGACACTGAGTTAGGAGAGATAATAAGAGTTAATGTGGTGGAATTAGGGAATTATGTTTGTGATGGACTATGATGGTCAATTTAAAAACTTGTAACACTTTTCTCTAACATTGGATGAGGATGAGACAACTATGACAATGCATTTATCAGATGGACTTAAATGTGATATCATGTCCCAGGTTAAAATATTTCATATAAAGAATTTTTCTAAGGGAGTGGATCATGCGCTCATGTCTGTGGAGAACCTTAAAGAGGATTCCATTGGCGGAAATGTGGTTTTTACTGGGAGATCAGAGGTACGTCTTTCAAGGGTAGGACATGTAATTATGAGAATGTCTACCAATGAAGTGGAAGGAAGATTGGACAATGAGAAAGATCAATTACTTAGGTTCTTACCCAAGTGATTTTCGATCAGTGCGGTAGTCCTGGAAAATATCATAGACATTGTACCCGAACAATGGTAGAGTGCTGAGATTTCAAGAGGATGGGACATCTATAGAGGTTATATAAAATCACATGACATATGGTTAGTGATAGAGTTTCTAGGTAGAACCAGAGTGTGGGAAGAGGATCTTGTACCCCATACCAGTCTTGAAGTTGGAGTTCTATTGGCCATGGTGGTAGAGGTAGTGGATGCTGTAATTTTTGGAACTATCACCCATAGCATCAGAGTGGTATAACTCAGGGGACTCAGACTGCATCTTAGGGAAGAGGATAAAGACAGTTTCATTCCATTCATCTTACACTGGTGGATATAGAGGCTGGACCATTGACAATTATATAAACAATTCTTGTAGATTTTATACTAGATAGTTCTTTATTTTATATTTGTCCCTCTCATTGTTCTAAATCTGCATAACTTGTGAATGAGTTGAGTCTAGTAGTGGACTTTGTGATTTGGGTTATGAAGATTGTTACACTATTGTGGGTATGATAGAGAAACATATATTTGTGCAAGGAGAATTATCTCAAGATTTTGGAGTATCAATTTATAAGGGATCTTTACATCCTTCATATGTGAGGCTTTGATATACTTATGGGTATGGATTGGTTAGTATCATACTGATCCAACATTTATTGTTACTAAAGGATAGTGACTTTTATGCCACCAAAGGGAGATAATTATATTCATCATGGAGAGTGAGATATCAAGGATGGTCATGCAGGAACCGTTTATGAGAAACCAGGGGAGATCACTACCTAGGTTTCTTTCTATTTCTAGATGATGGTGGTGTATTGTAGGATGTATTTACACCCATTGTGGATAGGTTTAAATATGTGTTTCATGAATACTTCTTAGGGTTTCTTCTTGAGAGGGATGAAAAATTCACAATTGAGCTCATTCCTGGGGTTGATCTAGATTTTACACCACCATAAAAAATAGAACAAATAGAGCTTCAAGAGGTTAAGAATCAACTGGAATAGTTGGCTTAAAAGTGTTTTATTCATTTGATTACATTGCCTTTGGGATCACTAGTTTTTTTTCTATGAAGGATGATGAGGCTCTATGTTTATGTGTTAATTACGAGAAGTTGAACTGGATGAATATCAAGAAACGATATCCTCTTCCATGTATTGATGACATATTTGAACAACTGAGGAGAGATTTTGTTTTCTCCAATATCGACATGAGATCAGGGTATCAATAGTGGAGAGTTTGACCTTTTGATACATTAGGGACTTCTTTCAGATGCTGGTATAGAATTTATGAGTACATTGTGTTTCATTTTGGGAAAATTAATTCACCAACAATGTTTATAGACTTGATGAATATAATATTATACTCATACCTGGATAAGCTTTTGGTTTTGTTTGTGGATGACATCATGGTGTACTCCAAGACTCACGATGATTGTACCCAAAAATCTTGACATCATTCTGAGTACACTGAGAGAGAATTGACTATACACCAAGCTATCTATGTTTTTGTTTTGGATTTCTCAGGTACACTTATAGGATTACATAATCTCAAAGGATGGTGTGTTAGTGTACATAGAGAAGGTGAGAACAATGGTTTCTTGGGAGTGGCCTGAGAATGATCTCGATATCCACAGTTTTCTGAGATTATCAGGTTTTTATCAGAGGATCATTCAGGACCTTTCGTAATTAAAATCACTACATTGGGCTTGAAAAATAAGGGAGTAATGTTTTAATGCTCTAGAGAATGTAAGGATTCCTTACATGATTTGTAGAATCACTTGACATTAGAACTAATCTTGATCCTATCAGATCTTGGGCAGGAGTATACGTCATTCTGTGAAACTTCTAGAATTAATTTTGGAGCAGTTTTGATGTAGGGAGGATGAGGTATAGAATATGGGTCTCGATAGTTGAGGATACATGAAAATAATCACCCTATGCAAGAACTTGAGTTGGAATAACCAGTTTATGCATTTATGTGTTGGTGATATTATCTATTGGGTAAGAAGTTTATTGTGTATGCTGATCTTAAGATCCTAAAGTATATATCTTTTCACAATGATATTTGAATCTCTAAAAGAGGAGGTGGGTTGAGTATATGAAATAATTTGACTTCGAATAAGAATATTTGCATAGGAAAATAAACAATGTTTCTAATGATTTGATAAGGAATAAAAAGACTCAAGAAGTCCGTGAGACTAGTGTTGACTGGAAGATGATGTCCTTACTGGATCAGATACATGTTTTGGTTTATGAGAGCCCAAAATAGATGAATATCATATCAGTTTTATTGGATTATACTTCTTTTGAGATGCATCAGGGATAGGAAGTAAGAGGATCAAGAATGTTTTTCCTTGAGTGAAAGCCTTAAAGGTGGGGATTTACCTTCAGATTGAATGATATATGAGGATGGGATCATCTATATTAGGAATCAGGTTGTTATGGAAACAACTATGAGGGAGTTGATAATGTTTGAGTTTCATGCCTCAATATGGGTGGTGAATCTCAGTGTGACCAAATTTACCATGATCTATGATGAAATTATTGGAAGCCAGGAATGAAAAAGAAGATAATAGGTTTCATGACATTATGATACACTTGACAACGAGTGAAGTCCAAGAATCAATGACTTGATGGTTTACTAAAACTGTTTCCTATTCCATAATGGAAGTGGGATGATGTTACCATGTATCTTATGGTGGGTATCCTAAGGAAACCTTAGAAGAGTGATGCTATTTGGGTGATTGTGGACTGACTAATGAAAGTACTGATTTTTTTACCTATACAAGAAAATTTATCATTGGAATAGCTGGGGGACTAGTAAGGCTTAGAGATATTCAATCTATATGGGGTTCCATGAACTATAGTTTAACAATATGAATGACATTTTACATCACACTTCTAGAAGGGATTATAGAAGGTAGTTGGTATACCCATTTTACTGAGTACAACATTCCACCCATAGATAGATGTATAGTTAGAACATACTATACAGATGCCTGAGGATACGCTACAAGCATGTATTCTTAAATTTTATGGATCTTTGGAGAATCATCTAGAATTTTTGGAGTTTTCCAATAACTACAGTTATAAGGAAACTATACAGATGACACCATATGAGGCTCTTTATGGTAGGCCATGCAGATTACCTCTATGTTAGATGGAGGCAGGTGAGTTTGAGTTGGGGGGACCCAGTATCATGCAGAGACATCAGAGAAGGTTCAAATAATTCAAATACATATGGATATGGCTCCTAGTAGATATAATTACTATAAAGATAGAAGTTTCCAACCCCTATATTTTAAATAGGGTGATCATGTATTCCTTAGGGTGTTTCCTATATTGAGTCAACCTAGGATAATGACGAAATGAAAAATTGTGCCCATGTTCGTTGGAACATTTAACGTTGTGGAGAGAATCAGAATGATGGAATAATTATTGTCTCTTATATAAAGGTAAAATTAAATTCATTATGTTTCTCATGTGTTATAACTTTAGCAGTATCACCCTGGAACTTCTCATCTTATCGATGTGGATGATGTTCCGCTTGAGACAAATGCACACATTGAGGAACATCTAATACATGTGTTGTATTGTAGTGAGAATATTTTTTAGGGGAAGAAAATATTCATAGTTTGTGTATTTTGGAATCATTGGAATGTTCAAGAATAAAAATGATAGATAGATGTGGGAATACAGGTTTAGTGGCCCAATATTTTTACCAAAGAATTTTAGAGATGCTTGGGAGTACAGCTCAAGGAAGAGCTGTTATAATGTGAGGAGATTGTAAGATGCTAAATTTTTTTCGAGATGTATCAAGATGGTTTTGAGGTAATCTTTTTTCTTATTTTCAGTATATCTTGTTTGTGTTTTACCATGGAAATTTTTTGGGTGAAATTGGAGAAAATTGGAAAGAGGACGGGCAGAGTAGAATGGGCGCATGGTTTTCCCAAACCGTACACCAAGGACAGAAATCTGTGTAAACCCAAAGAGAGGGGATTCACATGGATGGAACATGGTTTTTCAAACCCTGATCCCTATTTGGAGTAACCATGAATAGTCAATAAAAGTGGTTCAGGGTTGAGGTGCAAGGTTTTGGAAAACCATGTGCCCCTTCTTAGGAAATCGTTCATGTAGGTTTAATTAATCTGAAAATTTGTTTAAAAAATTCATGAACCCCCATATTATATCTCCACACACCCTATATTGACCATAAATGGGTTTATATCATTTTTGTAGGTTCCTGGATGGATTCATAGGGCTCACAACCTCTGTTATTTATGATTCAAATTTTGGATTGCAGATTTCCCTCCTCATGGTAGGAAATTCTCAACCTGATTAGTTTATTTTCCTTATCCCATCTTTATCTCATCCTAAGGGAAGTTTTCCTCTATTTTTGTGGATAAAGATCTAGGTTTTGGTAGATTTAATATATTTTATCATGGATATATGTTTTTTCTCTAGATGTCATTCACCATTGGGAAGTTGAATATTCCTCTACAATTTGTGGTTTTTTTTTGGTGAGCATTCGTTATCAATCTTGAAGTAGGTGGTCTAAATTCAATAATAATAGTCTTGAATTCGAATTGCATATATGTTTTTTAAATTCTAATTGGAACATTTGATAATTAAATATTGAATTGAATAAATTAATTGATAAATTAAGTTAAGTAAATATGGAATTGAATTAATTAATTTGTGAATTAATTAATTGAATATTATGATTATTCAATTGGTTGAATTAGATTAATTAATTGGTGAATTAATGATCATAATGTGTGATTAATGAATTGATGGGATATTGGGATTGTGGATTTTGATTAAATAATTAGTTAATTAATTAATGGGATTATGGGATTGTGGATTTTGATTAATTAATTAGCGAATTGATTAATGGGATATTGGGATTGTGGAATTGGAATAATTAATTTGACCATTAATTATTAAGATACTGTGATAATGGAAACGGATTATTTAATTGTTCTATTTATTAATGGGATATTGGGATTGTGGAATGGGATTAATTAATCGATGAATTAATTAATGGGTTAAATGGTTATATGGTTTAAATTGTAGTAAATTTTTTAATGGTGAATTTATCATTTTATGACATGTGATTAGAGTATTGAACCATGATTTGTTTTGATAGTTGAAAATGTATATCATGATGTGAAATTTGATAGGGGTTAATTTTGATTAACCATTATTGATGTGATGTATGTTTTATATGTGATATATGTGTGATTGATTGATATATGAGTGTATGATATAGACTGAGGCTCCAAATACACATATGTGATAAATGAGTGTGGGACACAGACTAATGCTCCAAATACCAATATATGATAATTGATTATGGGACATAGTGTGAGGATCCAAATACCCATATGAGATAGAATGTATAAGACATGGACTGATTCACAAAATACCCATGTGACATTGATGTGTGGGACATGGACAGAGGCTCCAAATACCCATGAGGTGTTAGAAAAAATGTTCTATGCCCATGATTTGGCATTAGAATTTGGCTAAAATTGGCTTTGATATATTGTGAAATGAAATTACAAATGATAACCATGGTATCATGATATGGTTTAGTTTACCAACACAGGATGAAGTAGGGATTGAGGTTTCAGGATTCCTCCTGAAACCATGGGTTTTATGTAGTTAATTAAAGAATAATTGAAAATTTGATAACTATATACTTATTCAGTGTTATTTATTCTTCATACAATTTCATACATTGTTATTTAGAGGATATAATTTTAGATGCCATTGGTGGTGGCCAAGTGAGTTGTACTCAAACCCTAATCAGGTTTCCTAATTGGTACCCAAGGAGACTTCATGTTTTCCAGACTGAATAAGGGCAAGGGCCCTATGTTAGATAGATGAGCTGGGATGAAGCATGGATGAGGGAATCAGAATTGGTGTCAGGACCCACTTGGGGGAGTTTTCAGTGTATTTACTTTTGGGTTTTCATTTATACACTTGAAAAATATTTGGAATGTCATATATACTATTTATTTTTGGATATTGTATTTCATATTTTTTTCATCATGCCAAACTAGTTTGTTTTTTCCAATGGTTATATTATTAGGTTATTATTTATTACTTCCACTATTATGCTAAGTTGATAAATAGTGTATAGCCTCCCCATGATCAATATTTGACCCTTGCTACAAGTTATTAGGAGCTAAATAATGGAGAGGTGTGCCTGAGTTCATGTAATCAACCAGTTCCAGACACTAGCATGTGGCACCCCTATCAAGGTGTTAAATTTGGGAATAATTCTAGAATTAGGGTTCCCACCTATATCAGGTTGGATAAAAACTCCCTCTATTAGGTTCCCAATAATGTATTTTTCTTTTACCAATTCCTTATTCACCATATCCATGTTGCTATCAGTATAGAATATGAAAAACAGAGAGAAGATATCTAGTCACACACCAAACTCAAATACATACATCTTTAGATATTCATTAATACACATCTCAGGTGAAAAAAAAGTAATTTAAGTGAATTGTGATGCATATTCTAAAACAAAGTACTACATTGTTTCATATCAAATATATCTATCATCTATAAAACTCATAAGGTATGTGGATAGGATTTTATGTTAACCAATTCCTCAAATCATTCCTAATTAAGGCCTTAATTAAGTTTATATTGAAAAACTAAGTCTATCCACCTAAGTTCCAGGTATTAATTATGTAGAACACTATCTGTAACTTAATTTAACCTCGAGTTATAGGAAAATATAATATTATTTTCATCTAACCGAGCCATGATTTTGATTTCTCGAGTTCTGAATATTCTATGAATATCAGTGGGTTCTGTCTCTATAATTTCAATGAGTGGTCCACATGATTTGGTTCCTCAATTTTCTTTTAATTATAAGTATCTTAGAATGATTTATTGATACTAAGACATGTTGTTGGTTCACCTATGGTATATGTGTAACCATGTTATTTTCCTCATCCTCTTGTTCATTTCTAAGTCCATTTATTGTTGGAATTTTTCTATAATTATAGAAAGGAGTATCTCCCAATTACAACATATATTGTGTGTTCCTCATTTGTCATATAGTATATCATAGTTATGTAATAGAAATCAAGATGACACTTCTATAATCAAAAGTCATAAATAAAAAAAAGATGATGAAATCATAAAGGATTTTTTTACTAATGCATGATCCCAAACTCCCATCGTATATACCCACGATGACGATTTGACAAAATTATTGTAAGTTCTTAATAACATTTTTCTGTAAGTAAACTACCATGTTAACATTAAGTTAATTATAAATAGTTATATAAATATTTCTCCACAATATTATTCATATTTTGAAACATCCAATCTCTTTTATAACATTCCAACTAACATAACATAATATACTAATACCATTTGTAATATCCATACTGAAACCATTGGCTTGGGAAATATCTATATTTTAGTAACCTTAATTAACATCCCCTAAACACTAATGGAAAGAAATAAATGTTATGTTATTCTGAAAACATGGAGGGGGGACATTTTTCCTTAAATAAAACTAAAAAAATACCCTAATAAAGTCCTTAAATGATTCTTTAAATATAAAACCTAATAGCATAAAAATTTAATATAAGATTACTATAAAAAAGAATATAAATAAAAAATCAAAAGACAATAAGACTCATGTACAATGGTAGCACTAATCTAGACTCCAACAGTCAACCATCTCAATGATCCATCCCTTAATGACTATAGAATCATGATCCTTTATTAGAAAAGTTAAAATATTACCCTTTTCCCATATCATGATAATCATGATCTACATATTCACCAAGTTTCATAAATAAGGGGTGAGTATACCAAATTAGTATGCAATCATCCAAAACCCTACCACACACACCACTAAGACTAGAAGAAGTTTTCACAATTATATAAAGTTGGAAGAGTGTATAATACTAGTTACTTAGTTTAATAATATTAAAGTAGAGAATAGAACCCCACTAAAAGAACAACCATGCCATGAACCCACACACCAGTAAAACACAAAACCCATTAAATCTCTCATTAATGTGCTCCCTCTGAATAGTATAACTTTTCAGTGGTACTCATCCATCTAAAACAAATCCTGTTTGTGGTGATACAATTCAGTGTTCCCCAATTGAAATTCTAACAAAGTAAAAATAAAAAAATGAAACCCTTCAATTTAGAATAAAAATATTAAAAACATTATAACACCATTTTCACACACCATAATTTATTTTTAAATCAAAATACCCATTTAATAAATTTATAAAAAATGTTGTGGGTGGAAGCCACAACCCAATAATTAAGAGCTAATAAACCAAGTGGGTATTCTATAATGTTTTCATCAAAGGATTTAATCAAATATCAAAAATAATATAATATTAAAAAAAGTCCTAAAGTTATTTATATATGTGAAATGGAAGTTAATTCATCCACCTCAATAGATTCATTCCAAATAATAACACTATAACCAATCAGTTCTAGGTTCCACTTTCTGTTCCTTTGATTCCATTGGTCAAAAAATTGAAAATTATTTTAAATTTATGTAATAAAGGAATAGTATTTTATATATTTCATATAGAGATCTAGTGAATTGAGGTAAAAGTTATGGAGAATAATAAAAACTAAAGTGCATTGAAATTAATAAATCAGCTAAACCTAACATTATTCATGACATAAGATATGAAATCATACTATGAAACTTTTAGATATCCGAAACACTGAAAAAAATTCAACTATGGATTAAAAATCACAAAAAATATTTTACACATGAATTTAACACCCTAATAATTTGTTTTAAATGAATACTATTATCATTATATTTCTTAACACGAAACACCGTGCATTTAGGGAATTGTGATATAGAATAAAAATAATATTATTTAGATGTGGTATCTATAACCTAGCCATTAAAGTGGTCGATATGAATAGTAATTATCACATTATGAAAAAAATGAATAATGGTCTCAAATAATTGAAATGTATTTATTGAATCACAATAACTATGAACACAATTTTCCATCAACTCATATTATGATTCAAAAATATGTTTTCATTAAATTTTTTTTATTTCCTTTGAATAAATAAATTAAAATTAATTTATTCCATTTTTATGAATTTTATTTTATTTAATTAGTATAATTTTTCAAATAACCATTTCATTATTTTCCTAAGGGTATCTTTCGCATTTAATCTTAAAATAAATATTCTTTTGTGAATATTGAAAAGTACAATTTATTTTTAAAATTGACATATATTTTATGTAAAAAAGTATAATTATATTATGAATTTGATATCAAAGTAATATAAATTTCATTTAATTATAAATAATTTAATTTATTTCACATTAAACATCATTATACTACATTTTTTATATGCTCATTTTTTGTCTAAAAACACATTTCTCTAAAAAGTGTTTTATGTATTCAATGTGTTTTTATGTTAATAAATTTTTTTATCTATATTGATTAATTATTATAATGAAATTTATAGATAAATTATTTTAACTTTAATTTTAGTGTTTTTAAATGTAAAATAATTGGATTAAATTATGTTTTATACTTGAAAATTCATTTGTTTAAAATAGGTTTTCATTGTGTTTTACACACTTTTTAAAAATTAAAATTTACCATTTATAGAAATTTAATATTGTAAAATTTATTCAATATTTTGAATAATTATAATTAATATAATTTAAATGGTTAAACTAAATTTTTTTTTCAGATTTAATAGTTAACACAATACCATTTTTTTATAATGGTTAAGGTTAAAACGAGTTTATTAGGGGGTGGGGATGTTAACCATGATACAAGGGTAATAATTACCTAAAATTATATTTAATTATGATTTATTGATGATATTTGAGACTTATACTATTCAACCATAAATAATTGGAAATTTAGAGGCACATTCTGATAAACATGACCATAATTTATAGATATCTTTTAATAAATTTCAGGTTTGTCCCTCCCCTAATTTATAAAAGGAAACCTCTATCCTCCATTATTAAAACAATTTGATACTTCTATCACACCCATGAACTCAAAAACATTATTATATTCCTTTAATTAATCCTATATATTTTTCCATTTTTTAATTAAAATCATTCAAGGATTTTGGTGTAAGCTAAATGAGGTCTCTCAAAGGAGAGTTATAAATCTTAACTAAGAATTTTTAACTTTATTTTTTCTTAAAACTTATATAAACCCATTTATCCAAAATTTTTTATTAATATAGTATATTAATATAAATTTATTTTATTATAATTATGAGACAACCATTTCCCACCAAATTTTCATCAAATGGGAAATTAATGTATATATTGTGCATATGTGTGGGCTATCACCACCATATAGTGATATGATTAATTTTACATATCCATATTTCATGGTTGGTTATCATGATGGATTTAATGTTTACATGTTATATTTATTTAATAATTATAATTTTATAATTATAATATCTTATCTTTTTTCTTTCCTTCTGATCCATTAGAAAATGATGACGTCACTCATGTGTACTTATGGACTTCCACCTCCATAAAGAGATGAGATACATTTTTTATTTTTTATTAACATAGATATTAATAAGATACATTTAATTAATATATGCTATATTTATTATATAATAATTATTCTTTTTTGGTGAATTATCAATTACCTCTGTTTCATTCCATCAATCAAAAAAGGACACATCACTAGAGTGTATGTACAAATTATCATCTTCCAAAAGTGATGTAATTTATTTTACATCACCACTTTATTTCAATGGTTATAAAAGTATAAAAAATGATTAAATATTAAAATTAGGAAAATATTAAGATTCTTGATATTATTAAACCGTGATCAAATCTCAAGGATCGTAACCACTGAAATAAAACCTACAAGAAAAATGATGCATTTAGCACCCAAGCTGACGACTTTAGTAGATTATTTTTGATAAATTGTTGTTTCAATTTTATAAGTGGATCATATATGATGTTATAAGTATTAATAAGGGATTTTTATATAATTATAATAAAATTTAATTAATTATATACATTGTTAAAGAACTTAAGAAACAAGTCACACTTGAGGTAAGAGTTATTCATCTCAATTTTGTTTCATTGAGACATGTCAATGTTATGTAACTATTTATGTTTATTAGCTGTATATAGTGATTATTTTACATGTTATATCATTTATCCACCTTAATAAATATTTTTTATAGTTTTAATTTATATATATATTTTTTTTCGTCCAATGCATTTTGATTTCAATGTTTCCAAAGAGGTAATGGTTTATCATCTCAAATTGTCTTCTTTGGTATGTATGATATGCACCAATATAATTTTAAAAGGTTCATGTGCTAACCCTTTGATGTATTTTATCATTAATATACTTATTTTAATGGTATTTAAAGTTCCATTTGATTGTATTTCTTACATGGAATTCATGAATCAAAAGCTAACAAAGCGTAAGGGTTTATATTAGAATATCATTTATATCAGGACTATTGATGCATAAATTTATGATGTTGAATTTATATTATATATCACTAAAAAAACTATTGAAATTTATTATACTATATTTATTTCTATATATTACATATTTTTAATTCATTTTACACCCTCTATGTATTCAAGAGACATAACAAATGTTTTTAAGGAGAACTTACTTTATTAATCTCAGCAGTCTTGAATTTTTTCTTAAATTTTCATATTTTCATTAAAATGATATCAATATTGTTTTCTCTATTATCCAATGATTAATTAAATTCATTTTTAACCTTTTTTGGCTTTATATAAATTTATTTTCAATTAATATTCTTATCATTTTCTGAATGAGGTAATTTTGAAATTTTAATGTAAATTTCAAAGGTATCTTTGTTTTTACATACATTGGATCATCATATTTTTCCAACATCATGAACACTATTCTGTTTAAATCATACATTAAAGGTTTACATGGTTCATTTCAAGGAAAATTTTTTCCTCAATATTTTGAAATTATTTATATTTTAAATAAGTGATTTCAAAATTAAATCGGTATGTTCATCAAGAAATTTTCCAGTTATGTTTTAAAGGTATTTTAATCTGTAAAACATCCTATGATGTTTCTTATAATTTACTCGATATATTATCAAAAATTACCATAAATAGTTTTTTCCGATATGGTTTATGATTTTGATGCTGAAATTTTTATGAAACCCATTTTCTTCCATGGGTAATGCTATAATGAAAGGATGCATATTTTATATGGAACTCATATGTATGGATTATGATTCTGTTTGGGTGAGCTCGATATAGCTCACGATGATAGGTGGGTCAATTATATCCCTCAAATGCATTCGAAAATGATGATGGAGTTGAGAATCCCCTAAGATATGATATAGTTAATAATTTCATAAGATATAACGGATTTAATTTGATAGAAGTTACTCAGTGAAATTTGGAAATATATGGGTAGAAATTTCCATTACGGGACTTTTTTCACAATGGTAGTCTTTAAAGTGAACCTTAACTACATAAGTAATTTTATATATTTATGTGTGTTCCAAAAACATATGTCTTATTATTATGTTATGTTTTCATGTTTGATGATGGATTACTTATAATCCCACACACTTATGACTTACGTATATTTTTTTAAAAAAAAATTATGTAATGATTTATGGATAAATATATTTGATTGAATGGGTAATATTATTGTATGTTATATTCATGTTATTATACCCTTATTATTTTATAATTATCGCATATAATTTTTGAGTGATATATCTTATGTTTAACCTTATGATAATATTACCTCAACATTTATTTTGTTTCCATTTTTCCAATTTCTGAAGAAAGATTTCATGTATTATATGTTTATGAAGGGTGGTAGTTGTGATGAAATTAATGAAAAATGATGGAGATATTTTATGTACCAGTTGTTTATGTATCAATGATTCCAATGAAAGAATATATATATATATATATCTATAGCATGAGTCTTAATGATATGTAATGAATATTTATTTAATAAGATGTAATATATATTTATGTAATATTTGTATCAAAATTGTTGGTATTGAAGAAATTTTTAGTTATTTAGGGAAACAACGATTAGAAAACATTAGTGAGAACCCTTCGAATAATCATATGTATAGGAGAACATACTATGTATTGGTAAATAAAAGAGTTTTGTTTTCCTAGGAAATAAATTCCTATCTGGATACTAGCATGTGGATGTGGATTTGGAATAGATGCACCTAAGCATAACAAATCTGAATGTGGAAAATTGGGAATTTACTAAATAGTTACTACTACATGATGAGTGAGCCTAAGAATTCACACCTATCCAGACACTCCTAGGGTATATTCTTGGATGAATTGACATATTTTCTATAAACTAGAAGGAAGGACATAAATATTTTATGACCATGAGTAACCTAGGTTAAACCTATGGTGTAATAGATTTAAAATAAGGATTCATGATTTAAATATCATATGAATGATTTTTCATGATTATATAATTACTAAATATGGTTATTTTTTATCACACTATGATTTTTGATTTTATTTAATGGATGGAACCAGGTGGGTTCACATTAACACTGAATGTGATGGATAATATAGTGATTGTACTCATTATAAATCAAATGAAATGGGAGACAGAATGTGAAAGTATGTGATTATGTCTAACTAGATATCTCAATATATGACCAAAATCCTGAACATGGCCGAGTTTTGAAATGAACCAACTAAAAGAAAAATAATGTTTTATGAATACCATGAAGGAAAGAAGATTCAACATCATACATTTCAAGAATGTAGGAAGATGAACTTGGGGGAAATGTCTCAATGTAATTAGAATATGGTTTATGTGTGGAAAATAATTATATAGAGAAAGTAATTTCTAAATAAATATGAAATGTTTTGTTAAGACAATGAATGAGAATAATGGTTTCAAAAAGGTATCACCGATGTTTTATTGTTTTAAATGTGGAAATCATGGGAATTATTAAAATCTATGTCCTAGTGAAATATCTTAGCAAAATGATCATCACGGTTGTATGAGTAATGGTTTCACTAATGATGATGTAGATACTAAAAATAAAATATGAATGATATGAATTATTTTAACAATTTTTCCTAGGTTGAAATTAAGAAACATGATCAAATTTAGGTTGAAGAATCTTAAAACATGATTTATATTTGTTATTGTAGGAGTGATGTATTAAGGAATAAGTTGAAAAATCATGGTTTATGGTATACAAAAAGTGTAAATATTGATATATTTATGTATTGGGATTTTAGGATTATGTTTTTAAAGTTTATTATCATGATATTCTTGTTATAATAATCATAAAACACAAAAGGATTGTATTTTAGTAGTTTTTCATTAAGGATTTTCAATCATATGTTTATTGGTGATGATAACCTAGAAAAGTTATTTAGTGTTACAGTAGTATTTTTGGAAAAAATATGATTGAGGGATATATAACCCTTAATATCTACCTAATGTTGAGTTAATAATGTTTAGTAGGGATAAATATATGATTGATAATGATAAAGTAAATTTTATAGTATTTGGGATCTTAAAATCAGTTAGTGATTTGATGAAAAAGTGATTTATTCTTTCTTTGACGAAGTCTATTGTCATGGCCTAAACTACTAGGACCCACCTAGTCGACGATAAGCCAATTGTGGCACCACAATACCACTACTAGTAGGATAGGGGATAGTGATTAGTGCTGAGAAGACAAATCACTGAAATGGGTGGTCATAGCCTATGTACCTATATGAATGCACACACTAACCTCCATGAAACTATTTAGAGATAAAGTGAAAAACTAAACATCTAGAGTGTAGACCATGCATAAAATAACCTCTAGGAAAGCATCAGAGTACAATAGAATAGTAAAAAATAGTAAAGGGGTAAAATAAATGCCTAACCAGAAATGAATACACAACCTAACAACAACTAGAAAAGGGGGGACTAAAGAGATCCTAACAAACAAACAACAAGGATAACCACCGAACATAGTCAGATTACTGGGTACAACTACACTCATATGAATCATAATCTACCAAGGTCTCCACTAATCTATCTCTAAATTATATAAGATAAAACACATGAAGGTTATTCCCCGATAGGGGTGAGTTTATACATACCTAATAGGGTGACCAAAAAATTATGAAGTGGGAAATAAAAAGATACATAATTTAGTTAACCTATAATCAATAGGTAAATGAAAAACCAATATATAATCTCATAAAGAAAATCATATGAGAGAGAAATGGGATATCTATCTCTGTATCCAAGCTAGGAATGAAGAGTCTTTCTATATATCCAATGGTATATCTACAATGACTAGTATCATGCATATCTACAAATGAATCTATCTAGAGGGTTTACACCTCACTACTTCACTCTATAGTCTAGGGGGAACAATCTATAGTGGATGAGACTATCCACACTAGATCTCAAAGAAGGTGGGTTCGACTCCATAGATAGAGGACCTACACCCTATATAGTAGGTGGGTTTCCAACTCTACTCATGAAAAGAGTATGGGGGACCCCCACCCAGGTGCAATAGAGGGGTTTCCAACCATAACATCTCCATGATAAATCAACCTGACCACTATAACTGGCCAATCATTACTAAATTAAGCTCCATGCTCATAACACCTTGTGTCATATTACTGATTCCATAATAATGGCCACAATCTCATTTTATAAGGAAAATTGCTCAGGATAGGCTCCTCACAGACCCAATCCTGAGTCTTGAAGAAATATATACAAAATTTGGAAGATTTAAAGGGATTTATATGACGAGTTACTAGGGTCACATACTGTGGAACCTCAAATGGACACCTAGATATGTCCATTCCTAGACCTATCTTGGCTATCCATGTGAGACTACATGATGTGTACAAGTGGTACACTACTTGTATTAGCCGGTAAGAGTTACCAATTTCCTTCCAACCCATTTTTTTACTTCATCATATTCCCATGTACATTGCCAATTCTTGTGTACACTAGTTGTGTATGGGTATCCTGGATGTTTCTGTGTACATGGTTAGGCTTGTCACGAGCTGTCCTCAGGGCCCATGCCATGACTACCCCAAGCCCGCCTTCCATAGGCTAGGGGCTGGCGACTAGCACCAAAGGAGAATCCTCGATAAAAGGGGAAGGCACTCACTTTAAACCTGTAACACATGCAGTTCGAACACAAGAAGTAGAGGCAAAAAGTACTAAAATAGAAAAGAAAAGTGTGCTGAAGGTAGGTGGGCAAGTATACAAACCCAACTAAACAACAAGTACAAGTACAAGTAAAAAGGGGAAAATAGCTCTTAGATTGTCCACCGGGGATTCCTAACTGAAGGGTAGGTATAGAACTCAAACAACTCATCCCTATGGTACGTACCGTATAGTCCAAGTCTAAGAAGCCTCTTGTCGGTCACCCTCAACCTCTATCACTGTTGTCTGTCGTCTTCACAGAACACAAAAAGGTGCAGGAAAAGCATGTGCAGGGGTGAGTATAAAAATACTCAATAGGGGACCCCGAGTCCCCCGAAGGTCTCCCAGAATCCACTAAGGATAAACCACAGGTGAAAGATACAATCATAAAGAATCAACCAACCATAATTGGGTATATTCTGATACATTTACCTAAGTTACCAATCATAGTCTGGCTCCAACTCTCGAGCCCATTCAAAACACATTTCACAAAGGAAGTAAAGTCAATCATCTTGATGATATCGACAGAAAGTAAAGACTCAGCTCACATAGGTATACATCTTTTGTAGAGTGATAGATATGATCAAATGTTGTCACTAATTCATCTAAGCTATTGAACCCACATTGGATACAGGACCAGCTAAGATATTGGACCGACACAGGATACAAGACCAGCTATAATTCATCAGAGATTTCGGACCCAAACAGGATACAGGACTAGTTAAGCTGTCAGACCTACACAGGATATAGGACCAGCTATTCTGTCAGACTCACATAGGATACAGGAATAGAAGTTAGAACTATTAGACTCAAAGAGGATCCCGATATAGTAGTCATCACTGTCGAACCCACAGAGGATTCTGGTACAGTAGTCATCGTTTTTGAACCCACGAAGGATTTTGGTACAGTAGTCATCACTGTTGAACCCACAGAGGATTCCGGTACAGTATTGTCACAGCCAGCCCTAGGGTTCCCCCATAAAACCTGCTCGATTCTGGGAGGGTCCGCTCCTCGAGCCAAGTGTCTATACATCATCTATCACAAAGTACTAAGTTGATGTATCACGTAATTCCGTCTCATCATAAGGAACCCAACGTGACAGACGATGCGTCAATCGGATGCTCGGTCTGGGAGTTATTGGCATTTCCATTCTAGGGGCCCGGTTGGTTTTTAGGCTCAAACCAACCCAACTATACCCCAAATACATACAAAACTCATGCGAGGTATTCCAAAATTATTATCTTGCTCCACGAATTCCATCGCTGCAGGCGGTATGTCAATCAGACCCCCGTAGCCCTAGATGTGGGCCAAAAGTTGTAAACATCCATAGCGGGTCTGGGTCTGGTCTGACCCAGTCGGACTGACCCGGCCCGACTTGGTCTGAACCGGGGTCTGAACCGGACCGTAGGTCCGACCCGGTCTGAGGAAGTGTCTTGAGCCAAGGGGACGACCCGACCCAAAGAGACTACCCAACCCGACGGGCGGCCCGACTCGAGGGAGGCCCATCCCGAGGGCGGCATGTCCATGGAGCAACTCGGTCGTGGGCATCCCGGCCGAAGGCAGCCTGGGTGCGGGTTTGTTGGCTTGGGGAGGCCCGGTCCGTGGAGGCTAGACCGAGGGTGGCTCGGCCGTGGGCGGCCCGGCGCGTGGCAGCCCGGACTGGCCGCACCATAGGGGGAGGTGCGTGCCCCTTGGAACCTGGACGGCTTAGCCGTTCGGGTAGAACTGAACTGGCGCCCAGTGGCACCGGTCAAGCCCACATGGGACCCAACATGGTCCCACACCTCTTGGATGGCCGCTCGGCTAGCTACTTCCTTTCACCGGTGCAGCGCGTCGGCGCCACGCCCTCCGCGGTGGCCCAACCTGGCCGCGACTTTGCAACACCGACCCGACGCGACAACACCATGCTTCCTCCACTATGGCCCACCCTAGCCATGACCCTCATCCAGTGCGGTGCAAAGGCACCGCACCCTTCTGGCTCTGTCATGGCCTTCTTTTCTACGTCTTTCCTTTCCGTGGTGCGACGACGGACCTTGTGCTGCCGGTCTCTTCCATGATCCGCGTCCGTTGTCAACACAATGAGAACAACAACAAGGGGGAAGGTCGGACAGGGTTCATGCGGTCTGATCCCTCCTTGTTATGTTGTTAACATTCGGCATCAAGAGCACAACACACGATGAGGAAAGGAGAGTATAAGTCATACATAAAAAAATCCAATCTCCCCCTACCTTGTATTTGTCGTTTTACATTGATGAGTCACAGAAGAGGGATGTCATGGAAGATGGATGCCATTCCGTCAATGCCGGAGTAGGTAGATCTCAGTGAAGATGAGTCGAGACAACGCCCTTGGTGTAGTTCGTGGGGGGCAGCGCTTACCTTACTTACTCCGGTTGATGAAGGAAGAAGATGATGCTTCACGTTCTTCGTAGATGAGGAGTGTTATTTATGTTCTTCATGGAATGAATGGTGTTATTCGGTGGTTCTTTGTTAGAAGGATGAATCACTTCTCTCTCAAGCTTTCCAAAGAATTATGCCAACCCAAAAAATGACAAAGGATGGACTCTTTTAATTATTTCCCACAATAACACAAATATGTGTTTAATTAAATGAGGTAACTCATTTAATTAATGCTAAGTGATGGTTTAAATTCAAATTTATAGGAGGTGAAGAGTTTAATTAAAATAAGCTACCTCACTTCATTAATGGGTGAATTGGAACCATTATGGGGGAAGGTGGAAGGTTTCAAGAGTTTCCCCCATTAATGGGGAGCTCAAAGGTTTAAAAGGGGGATTAAGGGGGTTCAAGATAGTGGGACCCACCTAGTTATATCCTATGAAGGGTGGTTAGGGTGTGGTGAACCCCACCTCTAACCTCTACTTTTTGGTTTTAACCACCAACCAAATAAAAATATGTGACACATATTTTTATTTAATTTTATTGAGAATCCCCAAAAATTAACTTCCAACCCCGATAAAACGCAACAGTAGTAAAGGTCTCCTTAAGCGAATACTAGCGCTGCGAGTTCAACGGTGCCCTCAAATTTCAATTCCAAGCACCTGTTCAAAAGATTTAAAATCCCGAACATAAGTTTACTGAACGTACCCGAACAAAACTTCAGAAATTGATTATGGGAACACCGGGCCTCAGAATCAAGAGACATCAGAAACTGCGGACTCTTAAAAAAACCATATATTTAAAAAAAATACGTGTAATTTCCGGGTGTTTACATTCTCCACACCTCAAGGATTTACGTCCCCGTAAGCTACAACTCACACTAAGGAATGAAATAGGGTTACTAAGCATGCATGTGAGCCTCCCGATCCCATGTGCTCTCCTGGAGTTTCCCGTACTTCCTATGAACATGCACTAGAGGAATCGACCGTCCATGCAGGACCTGCTCCCGCCGATCCTCAATCTCTACTGTAACCTCCGTGAATGTTTCCCCATCATCGATGTCCAGATCCCCATGGTTGGTGATGTGGGACGGGTCGTGCACATATCTCCTCAACTGACAGACGTGGAATAAATCATTCACCCGGTGCAACTGAGGTGGAAGAGCCAAGTGGTAAGCCACCTCGCCTACCCTGCTGCAGACCTAAAAAGGTCTGATGAATTGCATAGATAACTTGCCGCATTGGAAAAATCTATGTAGACCTCATCGAGGTGAGACCCGTAGAAAGATGTGGTCGCCATCCTCAAACTCCAGTGGTCTCCGTCTCCTATCAGCATTGGACTCTTGCATACTCTGTGCAGTCTTCATCCACTCCTGGATGATCTGCACCTTCTCCACCAAATCTTGCAACATCTATGGTCCTACAAGTGCTAACTCATTTGGGTTAGTTTAGCATAGAATCAATCTGCAAGGTCGGCCATACAGTGCCTCGTAAGGTGCCATCCCAATGGTGGAGTGGTAGCTCTTGTTATACACAAACTCCACCAAGGGTAAGTGATCCTCCCAGCTACGACAAAAGTCAAGGACACATACAAGGAGCATGTCCTCAAGAGTATGAATGGTCCTCTCAGTCTGAACATCCATCTGAGGATGGAAGGCGGTGCTCAAATGAAGCTGCGTCTCGAATGCCTCCTACAACCCCTTCCAAATCCAGGAAGTGAAACAAGAATCTTGATCGGAGACGACCGTCGATGGGACACCATGAATCCGTACAATATCTTGAACGTAGAGGATTACCAAGCTCTCTACTGAGCCCTGCTCTCTAATCGGTAGGAAGTGGACCAACATGGTGAGTCGGTCTACGATTACCCAGATAGAGTCGTGTCTTCTGAATATAGGTGGAAGTTACATCACGAAATCCATGGATATCCCATCCCTCTTCCACTCTGGGACCTCTAAGGGCGGAACCAAGCCTGCTAGAACCTGGTGCACTGCCTTCAATTTAGAACAAGTGAGGCATTGTGAGACAAACTCTACTACTTCCTTCTTCATACCTGGCCACCGGTGCTGTCGTCAATGGTCCTGATATATCTTCGCTACTCCGGGATGTACCACTAGAGGAGATGTGTGGAAATCCCTCAACACTTCCTCCTAAAGTGCAACTGGTACCATGGTTCTTCCTCTGAAGAGAATGACATGCTGCCCACCTTCAAAAAATCCATCAGGTGTCTGCCCTGAGGATCTCTAAGCACTCCACGTCTCACAGTCAACATCCTCATGATCTGTCTCCCTGAATCGCTAAAGAAGTAGAGGAGTGAATGTGAGAGACTGTAGAAAGGATACTCCATATCTATCCACAAAGGATATCTACATCACGACCAGCTGCTCCATTGGCTCTCCTAGCAGCTGTGTAACAGCCCAAGATTTTATAAAAAAATATTCTTTTTAATTTTATTAATGTCTTGTGTTGTACGCTACACCAAAAGGAGCTTGCACAACACACATCCTTGACTTGACTTGCATTACACGCAATCACGACCTTCCTCGATAGCGTGTGTAGTACGCAATACCGAGTTTCACTAAACAACGATATGCTATAAAAATATTATTAAAACTAGTCGTTATGAATAGTAATAACCACTTTTTGAAATCCAGTAAATCTTATTTTTCAAAATGAACTTTATTTTTGGATTCGGAGTATCGAATTTAGCCTAAGGTGAAATTTTGGTACTTTTCGGATAACTTTCATATTCTGATGAATAGTGAAAATTACTAAATTATAATTAAAAACAACTTTTTTAATCGAAATAATTAATAGTGATAAATCATTAATTTGAGTGGTTTTAAAGTATATTTAGAATATATTTTTACAATTTAATACAATGTTGGTCATTGGATGTAGTTTCACATTTAAACTAGACATAAACAAGTGTCAATCTTTTGATAGATATTGTTTCTTAAAAACACGCTTTTGTTTTAACAGCGGGATTTAATTATAAAATTAATTAATGCAACTTTTATGTTATGAATTTGGTAAAATAGACTTCATTTTTGAATTCGGAATTCGAAATATAGCTTGGGATGAAATTTTGGCATTGTTCTGAAAAACATCAATTTTTGATGAATAGTGAAACTACTAAGTGGTAGGTTAAAAACTGAATTTTGCATAAAACTTAATTTTACCGCTTCTGTGAATGGAATTTCGAAAATCCGAGAGACACGGTTAATATCAAGGACTAAAATGTGGTTCAATGAGATGAAAATAATTTTTTGGTGAATAGTAACTTTTTACTTTTTTACCACGGTTAATAGTAAATAAGGTAACTAAGGGTAAATATGATATTAATATTACCCTAACACATGTCCTAATTCTATTGGACAAGTGTAATTCGACCAAAAACAAACTTAGGAATAACATATGACCATTTAGGCCCACTTGGATTAGATTAGGACATTTATTATTAATTTATTTAAAGAAGGGTTAAAATAGTTAAAATCAAAGTTTAATAAGTAAATCATTTTTAATATGGGGTTATACATAAGATAAATTCGACTATAAATATTCATTAGAAAGATAAAAATATTTCCTACATGATGGTATTTTATTTGTAATTTTTAGACATCAAACAATATAATTTATTTATGACACAAAAATGATGCAGTAATTATCTTATTAATGAAATATTGACATAATTGATAATATAAATACCAAAATAAATGTAATTTAAGACTTTTTATGAATTCCACTAATTTTCTAGGTTACTATGATATATTAGTGTTTATTTAATCAACTTTTTTCGAACATATAATTCTGTTATGACTTTCACAAAAATCATATATCAAATAGTGTCAAAATTGACACAAAATAGTTTTTAAATCAAATATTATATTATTAATTGTTATTTTATTCCTAAAAATCTAAGGATCGGCCAAATGACTTAGATACGGATATATGTATTAATAATATACAATTTGGGGTTCTTTTGGCATGTTATAGTAAGTTTATTAACCATATAGTGAAAGAAAACAAAAAGACACGGTAAAAGTTAAATTATTTAACTTAGAGTTAAATCTAATTGATAAGGTTAAAATAATACCCTAAACTTCTCTAAATCCTATTGGTTGATAGGATTTCAACCCTTCCCCACTTTATCTTCGAAATAAGACCCTTTGGAACAATTATAAACCGATTTTGACTTTAATATAAAATAATATTTTGAGATATTCCTAAGGTGCCCCTCTCCTCCCTTATAAAAGGGCACCTCCTCCCCATCCTCCTCACACCAAATTGAGCACTCAAGCTCGGCCAACCCCTGCCATTTTCTCCTCTCCACTTCCCTAGAATAATCCTAGAGGTCCTGGTCTTCTCCAAAGACCAATCTTAGTTCCTTAAGTGGAGGATTCAAAGAGGCGTTCCAAAGAAGAGGTAATATCCATTACCGATCTTTTCAATTTCTTTCTTCTTCAACTTCTTCTTCTTTAGTTGTTTCATGATAAAGTAAGAACATAAGTATTACTTACATACTGATATGTTATTATAAGTATGAAACAACCCTATTTCACCATCTATCCATCCTACGGAAAAAGAAATCACCGCGCGTGCGTACGTACGGAATACCGTCTCCACGCCGTGGTGTAATCTATT
The DNA here is from genome assembly GCA_963277665.1 of Viscum album. Classification (NCBI taxonomy): domain Eukaryota; kingdom Viridiplantae; phylum Streptophyta; class Magnoliopsida; order Santalales; family Viscaceae; genus Viscum; species Viscum album. Next base: position 373,203,589 of record OY728146.1, read on the forward strand.
TTCCACCACCACCTTACATGGATGGGTATAATGGTGTAAAAAATAACTATACATAGTTATTACAACATCATATTGATTCTGATATATTGTATAATACACTCCAATTCAATTCAATATTTATAGAAATGATATCATCGCTCGTGCGTACGTACGGAATACCGTCTCCACGACGCGATGAGATTCATTCTCCATGTTAACCATTTAAGAATGATTATAATGTATATATAAGAAATAATAATGAAATATATGACATTATAAAGCTACTGGATTTATGTATATATATACATATGTATGTCATCTACTTACTTCCATTTCAAGACAATAAGGAAAGGAAAACAGCGTTCATGCGTACGTACGGACTACCGTCTCCATGAACGGTGTTTTTCATTTTATTTATCTACCTATTATATATATATATATATATATATACTGAATATATATGATATATAAATCATATTTTATATTCTGGAAGTAAGTAAATCATGATATAAGTAATAATGATGTCAAGAACAACAAGTCAAAACACCTACGATAAATGAAACGATTTTACCCAAAACGCTTCTTTAACATGGAATTTACAAAAGAACGGGTAATATAATGTCATAAGTGAACCATATATGATATCATAACAATGAATATGATTCTTTAATAAGTCAATAACATGATTTAAATCATTATACAGGAGGTTCGGACACTTACAAAGCAAGTCGGACCTAAGGTAAGGGAAATATCACAATCTCATTTTTATCCGAGATTGTTTATTCGTAAGTATTTACTGGGGTGTATTTTATCATCCACATCCATGTTTCATCAATACGTAATATTATTTCCATCCACCTACAATTTTTTTAAATCCATTTTTACCCTTTGGTGATTTTTTAGTAATATGTATGAAAGGAATCTTTTGTCGTTTTTCGTACGAGGTACTTTTTGACTTTTCCGACAAAAGTACGAAGAATGTTTTTTTAACTTATACGGCATGAATGGATTTTTAAAACAATATTTCCAAGAAGATTCCTTTAAAAGTTTTCAAGTTTATTTTTAATCAAATTCTTTTATTTTTATGTTGTATGACATGTTATGAAAGGAAAAATGTTTTTGAAGAAGAAAGGATATTTTCCTCAAGAATTCAATTCAAGTGTTTTATCAAAATTATTTTCCATATAAAATAATAAAGGGTTCTGTTTCTATCCATATTATTACATTGATTTGACTATGTTGTGATGGAATTATGTTTATGAATTCCTTTATCTTATATGAATGGTTTTATGATGTCATGTTGTTTAAGAATCCCATTTTTATTACATGGGTTATGCAATGATTTATGATTTATGATTTTGTGGCACACATAAGAAAGGATTCATTAAGAGATGGGTGGGACCTATATCTCCCTCCAATGCATTGGGTAAAGATTTCATATCTCATGAGATAGACATGGCTGGAATGGTAGGTTATACCGGTTCAGTGAAACAGGACTGAAACGAGGATTACTCGATTCAGAAAGGGACTTTGTCCACTAAGATAGTCTTGGAAATGAGTCTTGACTAACAAGAAATGATTCTCTATGATTATGTGTGTATGCCACAATGAGTAATGTTTTAAGTTATGGTTTCATTTTCACTACTATGATTTATCCCATGTTATGAAATTATGCTCTCTTTTGCAGGGTAAGATTCCCAAAAATGTTATGTTCTTATGAAAATTATGTGATTGATATTTCTTTTGTTTACCCTTACTGAGCATTTGAGATCACCCTTTTATGTTTTCTTTTCCCCAGGATATAAATGAAGGTTTTAGGTAAAAAAAAAGGAAGATCTTTGTGGGAGATTTTGAAGATCTTTCACCAGGATTAGAAGATTACGTTCTGAGTTTCCAAAGACACTAAACTATTACGATCCTTGTGTGTGTATTTTTGTTATGTATTAAGTATTCCGCAAAAGTAATGTAATGTTCATGTACGTTAGGCTTCGGGTCTCTACATTTGGTATTAGAGGCAAAGGAGGTAGGAATGTATCCGATCCTTGGGAACTCTCACATGTGAGCGTTGGACGAAGCATGGCTCTCCGCCCAAGGGCTTCATGAGGAAATGGCTGCCACTGGGGATGGTGGTGTGTCCCACCCAGGGGGTGTAGCCGCCCATGGAGTGCCCTGATAGGTATCAATTATAGTCCACTGGAAGTAATTCCAGACCGCTACAGTTGGTATCAGAGGAAAGGTTTAGTCAACCTTTGGAAACTAGGATGCGAAAACGTTAGTGAGATTCCTAGAGATATTTCTAAGGTATGTCTAGGTATGTCCCTAAGGTTAAGTATACGTATAGGTTATAGTAATAGAATTACGCTAACGATCATAGAATTAAACCTAAGATGTTGGATATTGAAGGTACTCCCCCTTTATTATGTTGTTTTCCCTAGCATGATTTTTGCATCTAACACTATTATGTTTGGGTTTTAGAAAATGGCTGGAAACAAGATGATTCACAATAATGGAGGATATGATGGACAATGGAATGATATTCTTCATGAGCAACCAAATGAAATGGGATTTGGATGTCCAAACATCATTATTATGCCGAATCAGCAATCTCACAACATGATCAATAAAGTAAAATTTGGTAAGTTTCCTGACTCAACTAATAAGAGAAAGATGGAGTTCCATGATGATCATAGAGGAAAGAAAGTTCAATTTCCCCTATGTAAATCATGTGGGAAGAGGCATCAAGGAGAATGTTTCAAGGGAACTGGAAGATGCTTTGGGTGTGGAAAAGAAGGACACAAAGCAAGTAAGTGCAAAGGAAAAGGGTCGGTTAACACCATGGATGAGGATAATGGTATTGCTACGACATAAAAAATGGTTAAGTGTTTTAAATGTGGAATGTATGGGCATTATGCAAACAAATGCCCTAAGGGAAAGACTCATGAAGAGAATCAGTATGGTCATATGGGTAGTATTTATGTGGATGATGATGAAGAGACTACAAATGATATGTGAGATGAAAGAATTTTTGAAGCTCGGTCAATGGTTTGAGAATGTAGTGGCATGACTACATGTTTATCATGTGTAATTTTGGAATAAAGAGACATCTATGGATTGTTACACTGTTGTCTTTCCTTGTGTTTTGAAAGTATATGATTAATGTTACCAGTATCCATGAAAGGTTATTCAGATATTTTTGGAATGTAGATGATATGCGCATAATGAAGGGATAAGGAGAAAATTAAATGTTTAATAGTATTCATGAGCTCATGATTGATATAAGGACTAAGTGATATCATGGTTTGAGTATATAGAATTTTGAGGATTTTGGTATGTGGAAAGTGTTAACTTTTAACTGCACTCATGTTTTCACTAAGGTATTCAAGAGAATACACGATTAAGGACTTTGAATGTTTGGAATGTGACCAACAAGACATATCTTATGATATGTGGGGATCAACGACAGTATTAAATCTCTGGTAATCGTTGTCACTATATTATGAGAGTGGACTGCAGTATTATAAGCCTAAAGATTAGACTGGATTATGTTGGACATAAGTTAGTATTGTTTAAGGATAGAAGATTTTCGTTATTATTGATGGGATGTTATAGTAACGTAGTTTTAGAAAAAAGGACAACCTGCAGGATGGGCGACAGCCCATCGCTTCGGACAAGGCTGTAGGAATCGAACCCACAACCAAAGTGCGACTGGCCTTTATCGCCTACCACTGGCCTACAGGAAGTCCCTGTTTAGTAGAAACTAGTTTTATTATATTAAGCAGTATGATATATGAAGTATAAGTCCATTTTAGGAACTATATATGTTTAATCTCACTATAGAATGACTTATGTATATTTAATAACTTTTGCTTACCTTTTGTTTGAGACAGATGGAATGACCCGTCATTCTATCACATGATCTGCTAACACTTCACGAATAACAAATTCAACTTCATTTATTTAAGAGATGAAGTGGAAATTGTTCAAGGCACGAACAACAGTGATATTGTATCAAAATAAAGTATGTATTTATTCTAATTCAAATTTTCAACTTTAGGGAAATGATCTTGAAAACCAAAAATGTTGTCCTAGTGATCTTATACCTGATGAATCAGATGGTACCTTAGATCGTCCCAAATTTATGGATTTGTGATTACTGGATTTTCCATAGCCATGTTCTCTACCACTCTCCATCAGAACATGATGGTTAGATTTCTCTTCCATATCCATATTTTCACCTATGTAGAAACCCAGTGATTAGTTTATTTGGGTAATCGTTACATTTCATACTTTAGTTTTTAAAGACAAGTTTTGGTATTCCCTTTTACGATGTGGGTTTCTATTAAAGAAACTTTCAAATAGTAAACCATTTATAACCCCGACGAATTTCGAGGGCGAAATTCATTTTAAGGGGGGTAGAATGTAACAGCCCAAGATTTTATAAAAAAATATTCTTTTTAATTTTATTAATGTCTTGTGTTGTACGCTACACCAAAAGGAGCTTGCACAACACACATCCTTGACTTGACTTGCATTACACGCAATCGCGACCTTCCTCGATAGCGTGTGTAGTACGCAATACCGAGTTTCACTAAACAACGATATGCTATAAAAATATTATTAAAACTAGCCGTTATGAATAGTAATAACCACTTTTTGAAATCCAGTAAATCTTATTTTTCAAAATGAACTTTATTTTTGGATTCGGAGTATCGAATTTAGCCTAAGGTGAAATTTTGGTACTTTTCGGATAACTTTCATATTCTGATGAATAGTGAAAATTACTAAATTATAATTAAAAACAACTTTTTTAATCGAAATAATTAATAGTGATAAATCATTAATTTGAGTGGTTTTAAAGTATATTTAGAATATATTTTTACAATTTAATACAATGTTGGTCATTGGATGTAGTTTCACATTTAAACTAGACATAAACAAGTGTCAATCTTTTGATAGATATTGTTTCTTAAAAACACGCTATTTGTTTTAACAGCGGGATTTAATTATAAAATTAATTAATGCAACTTTTATGTTATGAATTTGGTAAAATAGACTTCATTTTTTAATTCGGAATATGAAATATAGCTTGGGATGAAATTTTGGCATTGTTCTGAAAAACATCAATTTTTGATGAATAGTGAAACTACTAAGTGGTAGGTTAAAAACTGAATTTTGCATAAAACTTAATTTTACCGCTTCTGTGAATGGAATTTCGAAAATCCGAGAGACACGGTTAATATAAAGGACTAAAATGTGGTTCAATGAGATGAAAATAATTTTTTGGTGAATAGTATCTTTTTACTTTTTTTACCACGGTTAATAGTAAATAAGGTAACTAAGGGTAAATATGATATTAATATTACCCTAACACATGTCCTAATTCTATTGGACAAGTGTAATTCGACCAAAAACAAACTTAGGAATAACATATGACCATTTAGGCCCACTTGGATTAGATTAGGACATTTATTATTAATTTATTTAAAGAAGGGTTAAAATAGTTAAAATCAAAGTTTAATAAGTAAATCATTTTTAATATGGGGTTATACATAAGGTAAATTCGACTATAAATATTCATTAGAAATATAAAAAGATTTCCTACATGATGGTATTTTATTTGTAATTTTTAGACATCAAATAATATAATTTATTTATGACACAAAAATGATGCAGTAATTATCTTATTAATGAAATATTGACATAATTGATAATATAAATACCACAATAAATGTAATTTAAGAATTTTTATGAATTCCACTAATTTTCTAGGTTACTATGATATATTAGTGTTGATTTAATCAACTTTTTTCGAACATATAATTCTGTTATGACTTTCACAAAAATCATATATCAAATAGTGTCAAAATTGACACAAAATAGTTTTTAAATCAGATATTATATTATTAATTGTTATTTTATTCCTAAAAATCCAAGGTTCAGCCAAATGACTTAGATACGGATATATGTATTAATAATATACAATTTGGGGTTCGTTTGGCATGTTATAGTAAGTTTATTAACCATATAGTGAAAGAAAACAAAAAGACACGGTAAAAGTTAAATTATTTAACTTAGAGTTAAATCTAATTGATAAGGTTAAAATAATACCCTAAACTTGTCTAAATCCTATTGGTTTATAGGATTGCGACCCTTCCCCACTTTATCTTCGAAATAAGACCCTTTGGAACCATTATAAACCGATTTTGACTTTAATATAAAATAATATTTTGAGATATTCCTAAGGTGCCCCTCTCCTCCCTTATAAAAGGGCACCTCCTCCCCCTCCTCCTCACACCAAATTGAGCACTCAAGCTCGGCCAACCCCTGCCATTTTCTCCTCTCCACTTCCCTAGAATAATCCTAGAGGTCCTGGACTTCTCCAAAGACCAATCTTAGTTCCTTAAGTGGAGGATTCAAAGAGGCGTTCCAAAGAAGAGGTAATATCCATTACCGATCTTTTCAATTTCTTTCTTCTTCAACTTCCTCTTCTTTAGTTGTTTCATGATAAAGTAATAACATCAGTATTACTTACATACTGATATGTTATTATAAGTATGAAACAACCCTATTTCACCATCTATCCATCCTACAGAAAAAGAAATCACCGCGCGTGCGTACGTACGGAATACCGTCTCCACGCCGTGGTGTAATCTATTTTCCACCACCACCTTACATGGATGGGTATAATGGTGTAAAGAATAACTATACATAGTTATTACAACATCATATTGATTCTGATATATTGTATAATACACTCCAATTCAATTCAATATTTATAGAAATGATATCATCGCTCGTGCGTACGTACGGAATACCGTCTCCACGACGCGATGAGATTCATTCTCCATGTTAACCATTTAAGAATGATTATAATGTATATATAATAAATAATAATGAAATATATGACATTATAAAGCTACTGTATTTATGTATATATATACATATGTATGTCATCTACTTACTTCCATTTCAAGACAATAAGGAAAGGAAAACAGCGTTCATGCGTACGTACGGACTACCGTCTCCATGAACGGTGTTTTTCATTTTATTTATCTACCTATTATATATATATATATATACTGAATATATATGATATATAAATCATATTTTATATTCTGTAAGTAAGTAAATCATGATATAAGTAATAATGATGTCAAGAACAACAAGTCAAAACACCTACGATAAATGAAACGATTTTACCCAAAACGCTTCTTTAACATGGAATTTACAAAAGAACGGGTAATATAATGTCATAAGTGAACCATATATGATATCATAACAATGAATATGATTCTTTAATAAGTCAATAACATGATTTAAATCATTATACAGGAGGTTCGGACACTTACAAAGCAAGTCGGACCTAAGGTAAGGGAAATATCACAATCTCATTTTTATCTGAGATTGTTTATTCGTAAGTATTTACTGGGGTGTATTTTATCATCCACATCCATGTTTCATCAATACGTAATATTATTTCCATCCAACTACAATTTTTTTAAATCCATTTTTACCCTTCGGTGAGTTTTTAGTAATATGTATGAAAGGAATCTTTTGTCGTTTTTCGTACGAGGTAATTTTTGACTTTTCTGACAAAAGTACGAAGAATGTTTTTTTAACTTATACGGCATGAATGGATTTTTAAAACATTATTTCCAAGAAGCTTCCTTTAAAAGTTTTCAAGTTTATTTTTAATCAAATTCTTTTATTTTTAAGTTGTATGACATGTTATGAAAGGAAAAATGTTTTTGAAGAAGAAAGGATATTTTCCTCAAGAATTCAATTCAAGTGTTTTATCAAAATTATTTTCCATATAAAATAATAAAGGGTTCTGTTTCTATCCATATTATTACATTGATTTGACTATGTTGTGATGGAATTATGTTTATGAATTCCTTTATCTTATATGAATGGTTTTATGATGTCATGTTGTTTAAGAATCCCATTTTTATTACATGGGTTATGCAATGATTTATGATTTATGATTTTGTGGCACACATAAGAAAGGATTCATTAAGAGATGGGTGGGACCTATATCTCCCTCCAATGCATTGGGTAAAGATTTCATATCTCATGAGATAGACATGGCTGGAATGGTAGGTTATACCGGTTCAGTGAAACAGGACTGAAACGAGGATTACTCGATTCAGAAAGGGACTTTGTCCACTAAGATAGTCTTGGCAATGAGTCTTGACTAACAAGAAATGATTCTCTATGATTATGTGTGTATGCCACAATGAGTAATGTTTTAAGTTATGGTTTCATTTTCACTACTATGATTTATCCCATGTTATGAAATTATGCTCTCTTTTGCAGGTTAAGATTTCCAAAAATGTTATGTTCTTATGAAAATTATGTGATTGATATTTCTTTTGTTTACCCTTACTGAGAATTTGAGCTCACCCTTTTATGTTTTCTTTTCCCCAGGATATAAAGAAAGGTTTTAGGTAAAAAAAAGGAAGATCTTTGTGGGAGATTTTGAAGATCTTTCACCAGGATTAGAAGATTACGTTCCGAGTTTCCAAAGACACTAAACTATTACGATCCTTGTGTGTGTATTTTTGTTATGTATTAAGTATTCCGCAAAAGTAATGTAATGTTCATGTACGTTAGGCTTCGGGTCTCTACAAGCTGAATGCCTGATCTCCTACTGAGAGCAGCTACTACAATGTTCCCCTTCCTAGGAGTATAGACTATCTCAAAGTCATAGTGCTGGAGGAAATCGATCCATCATCATTGTCCCATGTTATGGTCCTTCTGCGAGAAGATGTACATGAGAATATGGTGGTCAGATTAGACTATAAACCACTCACCCATCAGATAGTTCCACCACATCTTCAAGGCAATGACCACTACTGCTAACTTCAGGTCATGGGTAGCATAGTTTTGCTCATGCTTTCTAAACATCCAAGAACCATATGCAATCACTGCTCACTCCTGCATTAATACACACCCAAGTCCGGTCCTTGATGCGTCACAGTATACTAGGTACCCCATGCCGTCCTCAAGAAGCCTCAAGATGGGCACAATAGTCAAACTTTTCCTCATCTCCTAATATATCTGTTGGAATCTCTCTGACCACACGAATGGTTTCCCATTCTTCGTCAAAGCTAAAAGCGGTGCTGCAATTCTCGAGAAATCTGGCACAAATCTCTGATAGTATCCAGCTAGTCCTAGAATACTCCTTACCTATGTCACACTCTTGGGTGGCTCCCAAGAATGTACTACCTTGATCTTCGATGGATCCACTACAACTCCAGCCTCCGAGATGACTTGTCCCAAGAAGTGAACCTCTCGAATACAGAACTGGAACTTCGAGAGCTTACCATAAAGCTAGTGCTCTCATAGTGTATCCAATACTACCCGAAAATGATAGGTGTGCTCCTCCTCAGTAGTCAAGTAAATCCGTATGTCGTCAATGAAGAATACTATAAAGTGATCGAGGCAAGGCTGGAAGATCCTGTTCATGAGACTCATGAAAACTGCTAGAGTGTTGTTTATGCTGAAGGGCATAACCAAGAACTCATAGTGTCCATACCGACACCTGAAGGTCGTCTTCTTCACATCCTCGTCTCGAACTCTGATCTGGTGATGGCCTGACCTAAGATCTACCTTCAGGAACCATCATGATCCCTTGAGTTTATCAAAGATGTCATATATCCCCAGGAGTGGGTACTTATTCTTCATGTTCACCTGATTTAGGTGACGGTAGTCAACACATAGTCGCAAGATCCCATCCGTCTTCTTAGAGAACAAAATTGGGGATGCCCAGGGTGAAATAATTGGTCAGATAAATCCCTTCCCCGGAAAGTCCTCCAGCTATACCCATAGCTTGTGAATCTTGGAGGGATCCATCCAATATGCTGGAGTAGATATGGGTGCCATCCCGGGATACATGTTAATGTAGAAGTCTACCTCTCTGCGAGGAGGTAGTCCTGGAACATCTTTAGGGAAAATATCTACTTACAGATCCACCACAATATGAAAACTCAGACTCCACACATCAACTGCATCGAGGATGAGACTAGCCAATTGATGTGTGATTGGATTCACCCTCCTCTATGTAAGTCCATGCTGCACTACAAAGGCTCCCTTCTCGCCGGTGAAGGTGAACCTGGTCCTATCCGTGTATATACACTACACTTTGTACCTAATATATTCAATCTGAGCATGAAATGTAGATAATCAGTCCATACCCAAGATGACATCATAAGGCCTAGACACCGCTACAAGGATATCCCAGTCGAAGCTCTCGCCTCCTAGAGTAATCTCACACTACCGGCACCAGTGCGTAATCGTTGAGTCTGCTCCCATATGAGTCTCTAGTCACAAGGATCGATCCAATGGCTCCGTAGGAATCTCTGAGCTCTAAACGAGGGTAGGGGAAATAATAAATGACTCACACCTGTGTCTATAAGTACTGCAACAAGGGTGGAGTAGACACAGATGGTACCTCAAATCATATCAGGTGCGCTGTGGTCATAGGCCTTGACTTCCTAGAGCTGATCCTTCCTCTGTATGCCAGCTCCCTGTGGTCGAGGTGGACCACCTAGTGGTGGTGGTGGTGGTAGAGCCTCGAAACGTCGTCCACCACCCGCTGCTCAGATAGCTCCTCTACCATGTCCACCTTCTCCCGGAAGACCTTCATGGTTGAACCTCTACCTCTGCCTGGGAGGTACCTCTTCTATCTGCTGCTCATCTGTATGGTGGGTCGGGCAGTCTCTAGCCATGTGACCCTGACCACCGCATGCAAATCACTACATGTTTCTCGTATAACTAGCTCTACCTCGTGTGACCCACACTACCGAACCTGTATCCTAGGGTCACCCTCCTGGAGGCCTGGTCTACTTAGACATCTGTGACATCTATCTACTATTGGCTGCATAAGACTCCACTATGTGTCACCCTGTGGTGGGTCTCGCTGTTGGTGTCTGCTCAGTGAGAAAACTCTCCACTTGAAGGGCTCGCTCTAGCACCCCCACCTGCGTCGGGATGCTGAGGGGGATCATCGAAGCCCTGATCTCAATCCTGAGTCCCTACTCGAAGGTCTAGGCCCTGGAGAATGGGTTCTATACCATATCTGTAGAGTAGAGCGAGAGGTCGGTGAACGTCACTGAGTACTGAGCTATTGTCATGCTGACCTGCTACAGATGAAGTAACTCCTGAATTCGCACCACCCGAAGGGTAGCTGGAGAAAACTCTGAGCAGAATAGACTCTCAATGTCTGTCCAGAGCAATGATGCCTTATCATGCACCTAGAGCATTAGGCTCCACCATTTTCCTACTGCTTCATGCAAGAGACTCACAATAAGAATCACTATGAGCTTGACTGGTGTCCCCACCAATATAAAAATTCTGACAACAGCCTCAATACAATCCTCAACTGCCTATGGGTCCGTCTCTCCCTGGAACCGGGGTAGCCTATGGCGCTGGGACTCATGAAACACACTCAGGTGGCATGCACTCTCTACTGCTGGAGCTGGTGGTATTGGTGGCCTACCAGGTAGTGGTACCACTGGTACCTCCGCGGTGATGGGGACCTACACTGAGGCCTCATCGCTCGGTGGGCTACCATATCAAATGTAACTCGGAACCCTAGCTGGCTGCCTTCGTGGGGCCATATTGAAAAGAAACAGGTGTGCCATGGTTAATACAATATTCCTGGTGAGCTGACACAAAGTAATCATGAAGAAAACTTTTTTTCAAAGGAAACACACATGCAATCAGGGTTTTCATGCACTGAGTCGGAGATCAGAAGTTAGAGTCCTAGTGTATGTATACGTAGGTCGCTGCACCAACACCGGTTTCCCTAAACTGATAACAACACCCAAAACAATTAACATTATTTACGTTAAAAGAATCAGAGCCCAATTACTACGGTAGAACCGACTCCTCTGATACCAATTTGTCACGACCCGTCCTCGAGGCCCGTGATGTGACTACGCCAAGACTTCCTTCAATAGGCTAGGGGATGGCGACTAGCACCAAAGGCGAATCCCTGATAAAAAGGTATGGCATTTCCATTAAACCTGTAACACACATAGTCTGAATTCAAGAAGTAAAGGCAACATTTACTAAAATAGTAAAGAAAAGTGTGCTTAAAGGAAGTGGGCCAGTATACAAACCCAACTGAACAACAAGTACAATTACAAGTAAGAAGGGGAAAACAACTCCTGGATTGTCCATCGGGGATTCCTACCAGAAGGTTAGGTATAGAACTCAAACAACTCGTCCCTGTGGTACGTCCTGTCTAGTCCAGCTCTATGCAACCTCCCGTCCATCACCCTCAGCCTCGACCATTGTTGTCCGTCGTCTGCATAGTACACAACAAGGTGCGGGCGAAGCCCGTATAGGGGTGAGTATAACAATACTCAGTAGGGGACCCCAAGACCCTCAAAGGTCTCCTAGAATGCACTAAGGATAAACCAAAGAAGAAAGATACAATCATGAAGTATCAACCAACCTTACTAAGGTATATTCCCATACATATACCTAAGTTACCAATCACTATCCGGCTTCAACTCTTGAGCCCAAGGACAACCCATTCCACCAATGAAGTAAAGTCAATCATCTAGATGATATCCACTAAAACTCAGGACTCAGCTCACATAGGTATACATTTTTTGTAGACTGATAGAGATGATCAGATGTAGTCCATGTTTCATCTAAGCTATCAGACCCACACAGGATACAGGACCAGCTATAATTCATCTGTGCTGTTGGACCAACATAGGATATAAGACTGGATAAGCTGTCAGACCCATAAAAGATGCATGACCAACTATTCTGTTAGACCCACACTGGATACAGGAATAGAAGTCAGAACTGTCAGACCCACGGAGGATCTCGACACAATAGTCATCACTGTCAAACCCACGGAAGAATCTAGTACAACAGTCATCGTTTTCTAACACATGAAGGATTACGGTACAGTATTCATCGCCGTCAAACCCACGGAGGATTCCGGTACAGTATTGTCACAGCCAGCCCTAGGGTTCCCGCATAGAGCACGCTCGATTCCGGGAAGGTTAGCTCTTCAATCCAAATTTCAATACATCAACTATCACCAAGTATTGAGTTTATGTATCTCGTAGATTTTTCTCATCACAAGGAACCCAACACGATAGACGATGCGTCAATTGGAAGATAGATCTGGGAGTTATTGGCATTTCCGTTCTAGGGACCCGGTTGGTTTTTAGGCTCAAACCAACCCGACCGTACCCCAAATTAATCCAAACCTCAATCGGGGTATGCAAAAAGTATCCTCTCTCTCCATGAATTCTATTTCCATAGGCGATACATCAATCGGAAACCCGTATCTCTAGATGCAGGCTAAAAGGTGTAAACGACCATAGTGGGTCCGGGTCCGGTCCGACCTAGTCGGACTGACCCTGCCCAACCTGGTTTGAACTGGGGTCCGACCCAGACCGTGTTTCCAACCCGGTCTGAGGAAGTTTACCGAACCGAGGGGATGACCCGACCTGAAGAGACGGCCCGACCCGACGTGCGGCCCGACCCAAGGGCGGCCCGGCCAAGGGGCGGCATAGCCATGGGTGGCCCGGCTTAGGGCGGCCCGGTTGAGGGGAGCTTGAAATGTAGAGGCCCAACCGAGGTCGGCCTGGCCGAGGGAACCCCTGCCGAGGGCGGCCCGGCCGTGGGTGGCCCGACGCGTGGCGGCCCAGACAAGGGTGGCCCAACCTGGCCGCGCCAAGGGGGGAGGCACGTGCCCCCTGGCACCCGAATGGCTTAGCCATTTGGGTAGAACCAAAACGGCACCTGGTGGTGCCCGTCCAGCCCACGTGGGACCTGACAGGGTCCCGCACCTCCCGGCTGGCCACTCGGCCTACCGCTTCCCATGACCGGCGCGGCGCGACGGCACCGCCCCTCCGCCACGACCTAGCCTGGACATGGCTTTGCATCACGGTTATGACATGATGGCGCCGTGCATCCTTTGCCATGACCCACCCTAGCCACAGACCTCCTCCGGCATGGTGTGATGGCACCATTCCCTTTTGGCTCCGCCGCAGCCCGTTGGGCCGTGGCTTTTCTTTGCGTGGTGTGACGACGTCCCTTGCACCACCAGCCTCTTTCTTGATCCACCTCTGTTGTCAACAGAATGAGAACAACAATAGGGGGAGGGTCGGATGGTGTTCATGTGGTCCGAGCCCTCCTTGTTACATTATTAACATTCGGCATCAAGAGCACAACACATGATGAGGAAAAGAGAGTATAACACATACATAAAAATAATCCAATTTCCCCTTACCTCTTATTCATCGTTGTACGTTGACGAGTCACAGAAGATGGACGTTGCGGAAGACGGATGTGGTTATGTCAACACCGGAGGAGGTAGAGCTTGATGAAGATGAGTCAAGATGACACCCTCGGTGTACTTCGTGGGTGGTGGTGTTTCCCTTCCTTGCTCTGTTTGAAGAAGAAGAAGATGATGCTTCACATTATTTAGAGATGAGGAGAATTCTTTATGTTCATCATGGAAAGAATGGAGTTATTCGGTGGTTCTTCATTGTATGGATGAAGCTCTTCTCTCTCAAGATTTCCAAAGAATTATACAAACCCCAAAAATGACAAAGGATGGCCTCTTTTAATTCTTTCCCACAACAACACAAAGATGTGTTTAATTAAATGTGGCAACTCATTTAATTAATGCTAAGGGGTGGTTCAAATTATAATTTAGAGGAGGTGAATATTTTAATTAAAATAAGCTACCTCACTTCATCAATGGGTGAATTAGAACCATTATGGGGGAATGTGGAAGGTTTCAATAGTTCCCCCCATTAATGGGGAGCTCAATGGTTTAAAAGGGGGATTAAGGGGGTTCATGCTAGTGGGCCCCACCTAGTTATATCCTCGCAAGGGAGGTTAGGGTGTGGTGGACCCCACCTCTAACCTCCAATTGGTGCTTTTAACCGCCAACCAACTAAAAATATGTTTCACATATTTTTACATAATTTTATTTAGAATCCTCAAAAATTAACTTCCAACCTCGATAAAATGCAACTGCGGTAAATGTCTCCTTAAGAGAGTACCTACGCTACGAGTTCAATGGTGGCCTCAGATTTTAATTCCGAGCACCACTTCAAATGATACAAAATCCCGCATGTATGTTTAATGAACATACTCGAACAAAATGTCAGAAATGGATTCCGGGCACACTGGGCCTCGGAATCAAGCGTCGTTAGAAACTGCGGACTCGTAAAAAAACCTTGTATTTTAAAAATAAATTTCCGCAAAATTTCCACGTCTTTACAAGGCTCATATAATCTAGCTGGGCTTATGTTCCAATAATTCACATTCCTATGTAACATTGGGGTATAATCCAAGCTACTAGGATTGGTTCACATTTAGTGTATTGTTCATTCATGGAATTTGATATTTAACATCACCTAAAGCATTAGCCTTCTTAGATAGGGAGTACACGACTAGTGTTCCTGGACTACATGTTTTGTATTTTGTGATTCTATTAATGTTGGGTATCTCTTCAAGCGTCTATCTCATGCTTCCAGCGCCATCATTTCTACCTTGATTTTCATTGGGTAACTCAGATATATGGTTGACCACACATGATTTGTGATTGGTTGTTGGATTTTGGCCTCCAAAACCCTATGCAGTTCATTCAATCGCACCAAACTCCTCCCATAGAAAAAGAACAATGAATCATCCTTCAGTATGTATCATCACCACAACCCACATTGTATCATGTTCCATTTGTAAAACACTAATATGAATTTCATGAACGCATTCACTATTAATTTGGGGGTTTTATCATGCTATAATCCAACCAAATAGTGTTGAACACCATCCCCATTTTACAATAATGATAAATGAAAAGAAAAGTGAGTTAAATTCAAATTAATAAAGTGATAATCATCATTGGATGATGCGATGTTGACCAAAAATCATAAATTGTATGAATTAGGGGTGAAGCAAGACACAAGCAATGAAACAATATATCAAGATCACAATAATATTTATATCTAGTTTGTGTGATGAATGATATACAAGGTAAATTAAAAAAATCATTTATAATCCGAGATCAGTAATAAACAAGGGTATAAAAACAAAAAAATGATTCCTACCTATATTTGGATAAAATTTTGGTGAAGAAAATATCCACCTTAGATAAAGAAAAAGCCCCACAATGTTCACCTTCCATCTCAAGATCTACCTCAATCCATTCATCCTTGATATTTGATACCGATTCGCTAGCGAAGAATACTTATCTCCCTCTATTACATCCTAGGGCTATTTAACTAAACCTGGTGATTTTTTATAACTAGGTATTTATAAGAGAGTATTAGGTTTTGGGATATTAAATAAATAATTTAAATAAATCAATTAATTCACTTAATTCACCCTCCAATGTCTGCCTCAATGAAAAAATCAATGTTGAATGACTTTATGTCGCACATAGGGGAAAACATACTTACTAGAATCAACCGTGGCATCAGTTTTCCCATCATAGGTCCCGAACAATGGTAAATCCATTTAGACCAAAAATATATCTGTATGTGCTTTAATATATATTAATATATATTAATATATCAATTCTTGGGTCCGGTGACACCTAAAACCCACACAAAACCCATGAAAAAATCCATATACATATATAGAAATATTCAATGGACTAAATCCATACAATTGGAATCATTACATTATCCCCCTCCAGGTATTTTAACCCCTCAATGCATAAGCTGTAAAAATAGGCGGGGTTAATAAGTTGTAATCTGACACATAGGCTGTAAGGAGCACTCTTGCATGCTCCTATAATTCCAAATCACTGAAACCAATGTAATGCTTCGTCCATGTAAGATCCCCCCTTGTCAGTCCTCAATTGCCAATGGGTACTATGTGACGATGAATCTATCCTTACTATCCAGATCACCCCATCCAATAACATGCATAGGGTTGTGCACCAATCTCTTAAAATGCTTCACATAATAGATTTAATTCACTTGGTCTAACTATGTGGGAAAGGATAAGTGTTATCAAACCGAACCAACCCACTGTTGGATCTCAAATTACATTATGAACCTTAAAAATAGCTTTCCACCATATAAAAATCTCTATAACCCTCATCAAATAGGGAATCATTGGAAAACATGGTCTCCTGACACGTGCCTATTGTGGGGTGTGAAAATAAATATTTCCTAAGTTAGAATGTACTAATGTGGTTAACCTAGGGTTTCAATAGAGAGGAGCACACAACAATCACATTTTTCACTTTAAATTTGAGAATTAAGTGGATGTTGTTTTTTAAATAGTTTGGTTTCGAAAACAATGTGATGAAACAAAAGAAATAAATAATGTAAAAGATTTAAAACAAATTGAAAAATAATGCGATTATAAATGGTGATAATATCTGGGTGATCAAGTTGGAGTTGGTTTCTCAATTTCAATGTTATCATTGTTCCAATCTTATTTAATTGTCTTCATCTAAGTCGGTTTAAGTGATATATCACAATCGCTTCCTATCACTCCATTAGAAAATGGTGATGCTGAGAGTAAAACTTAATAATATATCATCTCATTCTACTCTCTTTCATATGTTTGTAACATATGTAGTGAATACCCTCAATTGATTTATGTAATTCCCAATCGGGTCTTGTTTATCCCAAACAATTAATAATATTCAACATCCATGCCACATGTACCGACGATCGCTGAGTAGTTAAACACTAAGACCAGATCTATCCCATCATTTATAGACCAAAACCTAGTGGAAGAAGATTATGAAAATTTACCAAAGTAATAATAACAATGAAATATTAAACAAAATATGATCATATAAGATAATAAAACTATTTATTATAATTTGAAACCAACACTACAGATGAGAGATAGAGAGTTTTTATTCAATCAAATGAAAGAACTAAAACATTACAAAAGAAAAAACATAACCTTTAAAAATTACTTAGAATATTAACCCCACTAATTTAAGGGTAATTTAGAATAAGGTGAAGTAATAATTCATTACAATATTAAGAATAACAAATGAAGGAAAATAAAGAACAGAAAAATAAATCCTTCCAAACATGTCTGCCATAAGCTAGCTTCATTTTGGACCCTATATGTTTGAATCATACCATGGTACCTTATTATATGATGTGACTAATGGGGTTTTCCATAATCCATAATAATTTAAGATAAATTTTACATGTGTAAATTATGTTATGTCTGAACTAAATGAGGTGACTTTTTATTTCCATCGAATACCATTCCACCATCGCCATGTTGACTGGTTCAAGGATGGCCTTAATGGAAGACTTTTTCCTTGAAATGTATCATGATGATTCCACATCGAGTGTATTTTCACACCATATGGAATTATCCCATTTTATGGTCAGTCTCTCAATATATTCCACATTGAATGAGGTATTCTCCATTATACTGACCAGATTAAGTGTTCACATTGACCTAATTATTTGTGCACATGGGAGTTGAAATTGGATCTTATTACAGATGAATAATATGCATCCCACTAATAGAGAAATCATAAATAAAGGAATCAAATGGATTTTATCATAATTTTAGGAGTTATTATCGAAATATAGATGAAACAAAAAACTGTTAAATGTCCAAAATTAACCAATTTTTTAACTTAACCTAAAAACACAACAAAAATCCTAAAATGATGCGAATAAACTCAAATTTATTAATGGGAAGGAATTTAATAATTTAGAAACATATTAATAATTATAAAAAAAACTCTATAAATTCAACCACACTTAGCACTTCTACTCCAAAACAAGTAAATATCAAAATAAAATCTACGAAAATTAAGAACACATATCCATAAGATCCTAAAATTTTTCACAAAGAAAATAAGATATCTTGCCTCATAAAAAAATTATTTTATTTTCTCAATTAATATAATTAAATTTATTTTCTCTTTATTTCTCCTCCCATGGAAAAAAACACTTACGACAATTTCATTTTCTCTTACCACACAAATGTCAAATTTTCACTAATGTCTTTCTTATCCAAACTCATACAAGGATCACCACAAGCTTGATAAATTCTGACATCTCCACTCGATGATGGTCAAGGATATATGTATATAATATTAAATTTTCAGGGTTATTCTATGTCTTCAGGTTTGTAGGATTTAGATGTGAAAAATTCAGAGGTTTAATGGGGAGAGTTTGAATCTTTTTAAAGAAAAATGTAATTTTTTTAATTTTCACAAAAATATGGTCTCCTCCTCACCCCCTTAGCAGCAAATAAGCTCCAAATTATGTTTAAAAATTCAATGAAAATTTACACCATTCAACATTTTAGTATTTATAATTTTAATCATGTCAATCATGATTTTTCTTGAATTCTCCAGATAGGCGCTATTTTTTTCATTGGAAGCTCCAAAAAAGCACAAACTTTTTTATTATGAAAGATCTATAAAGGGAACAACTTTCAACAGAATTATTTTTTCGAAGAAAACCCATCTCTTCAAAATTTTATTTTCCACCCAACGTATGACCAAATGAGGTAATACAATACAAGATAGATTACCCCACACTTAAGTTCACCTAGATTATGCAATTTCACATCTAGATCATATTGGATAGGGAAAATTGGCTTGTATCGTTGCAAACCTAACAAGCTTTTCATGGATTCTAAGGGCTACACGGATTAAATTTTCAAGGAAATCCATTATAAAAAAGGATTATTTCATGTAAAAGAGGGATTTAAAAAAAATGAAATTCCTCATTAATTTCAAACACATGTACATCAAAACATCATGTTTTGAGAGAAATAAATCAAATTATGGTTAAATAAATAATGATTTGGTTCTCTTAAGAAGTTATATGAATGAAAATAATATGAAAAATTGGTTCATAATCCTCAAAAGAAAGTTATTTGAATGATAAAGACATTGAGATGTGGCATTGGATTCAATAATCTGTGTACTTTTCATGAAATTCCAAATATTGGAACTTGAAATAAATTCATTTTCAACATTCATTTAAGCTCAGTTTCCTGGTATAAATTTTTTTACTCATTTACATGGGTTTCAAAAATGGAGATGATAATAATTTTAGATCAATAGTTTTAGAAACACAAAAAAATGAAAAACACACATTTTTTTTGAAAAAAATGAAAATATTAAACTACAGTGGTTCCCTCCCCCACACTTAAATAATACAGTATCCACAAAGCATTCAAATTGATTTAACATGTAATAATTTTTGAAATTGAATCACACCAATCAAAAAAGTGATGAAGATAGGTATAACCTGACTTATTGGAAGTGTAATGTTGAGTTAATCTCCTAAGTGATTCCCACTAAAAACGTACAACCAAAAGTAGAGAAAAAAATATAATAAATTTATTAAAATAAAATTAATATAGATATAGAGTGAGGAAATAAGGATAGATATTGATTTAATCCCCCAATTGGATTCTTGTTTTTAAATGCCTCTTGATGGGTTGTTTCAGTTGGTTATCACCAATCTGATTGTGGGTGATTTTTCATGCTCATGAACTACCAACACTTCTCTCCATTTTGAACTGCTTCCTTTTTGTTGGGGAATCTAAGAATATAGTATGACAAATTCAACCCCAGGAAAATTATATGAATCTTGAATTCTGGGGTTTGAACAATGAATGAGTCCTCCTCTTTCTTGGTTTTTACTTGCACAATCTCTTCTTCAACCTCTAGTGGTTTCTCAAGGTATGATACATCAAAAGAATAATCGAATAGAAAATCAGAGTGTGATTCTACTTGAATAAAATTAAAACATGATGAATAAATATTAAATTCATCCCTTTAAAATTAAGCATATAGTGTCCCTTTTTATTTAGGCAATTCCACCTAGGTCACCTATTAAACTCCCTCCAATAAAATATTCACATGTTCAAAGAGCATCAGATGTTCCTCTTCATGTGCATCTTCTTTTTCTTCCTCACCCACCAATTAAATACATGTGTTGTCTAAATCTGAAAATTTCAAGAATGTGTAGGTGATAGTCAACTAAGTTTCAAAAAAATAGAGGATAATGAGATTAGAAAAATATCAATTCCCAGAGTTTTTTTGAATTCAACTGCTTCTTTAGTGGAAAGTTCCCCTTGGAGTTAAGAAGTAGAAGATTGAGAAAGTTAGTCAGGATCATCCAATTCTTGGATATCATTAGAATAATGAGTAAAGACTAAGGAAGGATATTCTTGGAGCCTGTCCAAAATATAATTTTCTAGAATTTTAATGGAAGAACTCATTTACCTTTTAGGCCAACTCTTTAAAAAATTTCTAGTTCATGTCCTCCATCTAGCCAACTATTAATCCTAGAAATTCCATATCCCCATTATTTAATTTCCAAAATACCCTCACATGTCTAACAATAATAGAAACACAATACTATATGAAAAATGGTGAGATATTAATTGGTTCTTACACTTATGGGTAATTATTCCATGAATTAATGAAATTATCATTTTAAAATATCATTTAAAAAGCTTTTTTTAACTTTTTTAAAGTGTAAAATAAATATATTTAGATTGTGACACAAACTCTCTGATAATAGTGATAATTGTTTACATGTAACTATCATGGGTTGTGGAAAAAACAGTAAGTTATTATGATAGAATATAGTTAACTGGTTATCGTAGGCTATCTCTAGAGAGGATCACACAATAATAATGTTTGTCCATTGAAATTTACGAAATAATTTAAGGATGTTTTTTAAATTGTTTGGTTTTGTAAAAAAATTGATGAAACAAAATAAAGCAATAATTTATAATTTTTAAAACAAATTAAAAAATAATGTGATTAAAAATAGTGATAATAATTGGGTGATTAGGTTGGGGTTGGTTTTTCAAAATAAATTTTATCATATTTATAACTTTATTCAATCCTCTTCTATTAAGTCGATTTAAGTGATATTTCACAATCACTTACTATAACTCCCTTCGTAAATAATGAGGTTGGAGTAAACCATAACAATATCTCAGCTCGATATACTCTCCTTTATATGTGATAAAAAAACGTATTGAATACCCTTAATTTGGTTAGTAAATTCCTGGTCAGGTCTTTTTTATCCCAAATAATTAAGAATTTTCAATACCCCTGCCACACGTACTAAAGAATGATGAGTACTTCACCAGTAAGACCTCATCGATTCATCATATATAGAATGAAACCTGTTGAAGGGAGATTTTGAACATTTACCCAATATTTAATAAAAACATAATATTAAATCAAATACGATCGCATTAGAAAATAATACTATTTATTAGAATTTGAAACCAACACCACAGAAGAGAGAGAGAGTTTTTATTCAATTAAATGAAAGAACTCAAAAATAAAAAATGATAAAACATAAATTTTACAAACCACTCATAATATTTACCCCACCATGGTAAGGGTAATTTAGAATAATGGTAAGGAATAATACACTATAATATTATGAAGAAAAAACAAAGAAAAGAAAGAGTAGAAAAATAAATCACCCAGAATATGTCTTCTAGAAGTTGGCTTCAGTTGTGCCTCCATATGGTCAAATCATACCATGGTCCCTTCTTATAAGATGTGATTATTAGGGTTGGTCATCTAACCTATTAATTTTATGGAAATTAGAAATGTATAAACTATGTTATGGCTGGATTAAATGAGATAACATTTTTAGGCCACTGAACACTATTCCACCAACCCCACATTGAGTAGATCAAGGGCATGCATAATGAAATAATTTTTCCTGGAAAATTATTATGAGGCTTTATAGTCAAGATGTATATCCAACCCAACTATAATTATCCCATTTTATGGTATGTATCCCGAGATATGCCTCATTGAATGGGGTATGGTCCATTTTGTCGATTAGATTAAGTGTTCACATTGACCTAATTATTTAGACATGTGGGAGTGCGAATTGGATCTAGTTTGAAAAGAATAATATGTATCCCAGAAACATAAAAATCATAAAAAAAATTAATCACATGAATTGGATCCTAATTTTAGGGGTTATTATCAAAATAAAGAGGCAATAGAAAACTTCTAAATGTTCAGAATTAACGAATTTTCACACTTAAGCTCAAAACTCACAAAAAATCATAAAATGATGCAAATAATATCTAATTTATTAATGGGAATGGATTAAATTGTCTGAAAAATTTGAATAATTATGAGAATATTAACCATATAATCTCCTTACACAAATTCCAATGGCCCATGGCTTTGATCATTGAAAAATTTCAATCAGCTCTGGGATGTCCTCAAATTCACGGAGATCACACAAACTTTTTCTCTCGTCACATGCACTATATCTCATCCAAATTGAGATGTCTCAATAATCATAGTCCATCATAATAGTGACCTATAGTTTCTCCCATACCGAGCCTAGATAGGTTTCAAACTAAAAGTAGAGTGATAGATGTTACTATAAGTTAACTCAACCAATAGAAAGTGATGCACCTAGCTCCAGTCGAAGTCCATCACATATGATCCCACCATATATCCTACAAAAATTGGATAGTCTGCCTGGTCATCTAATTATTATGGGGGTAAAACACTATAGTCATAAAAAATAGGTTATGAAATAATATTTCACAACTCTTTAAAAATGTGACATGTACTGAGCCTCGTAGAAGGAGATGATCATCATGGATACCCTATGAAGTTGGAAAATCTCACATATGTACAAATTCAAAAAACAATCAACCAAACTTTGATCCTTGATGAAAATAAAGTGTGTCAACTTGGTAATTTGGTCAATAATCACCTAGATAAAATAATTTACCCACACTATATACATAATCCCCATAATAAAATCCATCAATATCGTATCCCACATCCATTCTGGGATCTTAATAGGTTTAGTCACACTTGATGAAACCTATTGTTCATCCTTTACCTACTGAAATGTGAGTCACTAAAAGAAAGACAAGGAAATTTCCAGCCTCATGTTGGTTAACCAAAACTATTTTGAAGGTATCTATGCATATTATACACGTTAGGATGTATATCCATGTGAGATGTATAAAAATTCCTCAAAAATCCTTACAAAACATTAATCGAGCCATCATTAATCTCCAAAAAATGATGACATGCTATCGTCCATCATAAAATCCATATTGGGTATCCCCTTATGATATCTTGTCATGTTAAAACTTAAAGTTGATGTCTACCAACTGAGTCTCTCTCACTTGAAAAATAAGATATAGAGTTACCACTAATGTCTGAAGAAAAACTACCCCAATATCCTCCACTGTTGTTAGCTTCAATGAAGCCAATTTCTCAGATAACTCCTCTACCAAGAAATAATGGGACTTCCTTCTAAGGTAATATAACACCACGTTAAACATACAATTTTTAAAAACCATATCTATGTTATATTCCTATATGAACTCCAAACAATTAATATATATCGGGTTGAGGTATATCTAGGGGAAGATGTACCTAAGAGTCTCGTGGCTTGACTAAACTATAAAAAAAATCACCTAGAAGATAGTGCCTCCAAATATTATAAGTGAATACTATCACTGTTAAATCTATGTAATGGGTTTAATAATTCATCTCTTGTTTTCTCAGCTATCTCTACCCATAAGTGATCACTTATTTCCTCCTTATCTACAGACAATCGATCCCAGCTATTGAGTAATTTCCATGTACTCAACACCCTCATAAAATAGTATCAAAAAATAAGCACTGGTCAACCTCAGCTTGGACTCTTAAAAGTATCATTGTCAGTAATATGTGTAGGTAAATAGACACCATTTATCTATCAATTATGTTAAGGAAATACTACCTTGGAAAATTATCCTATGAACCTCATATAGTACCCCTCCAAACCAAGGAAAATTTGCACCTCCAACATACTCTTGGCTAGATCCCATTAAATAAATGAATCAATATTCACCATATTTTTCACACCCTACCATTGTGAATTATTTTAATTTATCCTTTTCTTGATTTTATATCCTTTGGTTGATGTTCAGGTTGATTTTCAGTTTTATTTTTTTTTGGAAGCCTTCAAGTGAGTTTTGTTGAGAAATGGTGGTTTTGGGCACGATATAAGGTGGTTCATAGTTGAAAAAAGGTTAGCGAAAACCATGTTTCCTAACCTAGGAAACTATGTAGCTCAGGGTTTTTATGCCCGGGGCATGGTTTACGGCATACACACGATAAGGGAAACTGTGCAGAATGTGTTCCATGTGGTTCTGTAATTGGGCATATGCATTTTTCATGGTTGGTGCATGGTTTGTGAATCGATGTGGCCATACTATGTAGGGTTCCCCTCTTCTCCAGTATCGGTAACATAGTTGGAAAAAAGTTAGGAATACCGTGAAACCAAACCGCATGAGTTGACTGGGATATTAAAAGTTTGAAATTAATCTTTGTCTCCTCTGGTGTTTTAACCCTTTTTTATGTTTATCATCCCTTAATCAACCTAGGAACACCATGGGGGCCTCCAAGCTCCACCTCCCTTTCCCCTTTGACTATTTAATCCCCTCAACTGTTCTGTGAAGAGTTTCCTTTGTATTATCGGTCAATATCCTATTCTCTTTTTTATTCTCTCTTGATACTTGGTTTTTATTGGTGGGGATCCCCTTTTGGCTAAACCCTAAGGATGGAGGTTTATGTGTGGGTTGTTTTTTTGATGTTAGGGTGTGGAAATTGTCTCTCAATATTGGTTCATCCTCATCCTAATGTTTGGTTGTCTTCACAAGTCATTAAGGTGGGTGTTTCTGTCCATTTACTTTATGAAACATTCCATTTTATTTTTGATATTTCATAATTAATTTATAAATGTGTTTCCAGTTTTTTTGTGATGTGTTAGAATAAATTGTTTTTTTAATTAAAGGATTAAGAATTTATGGGAAATGATTTTATTAAGGGTTTATTTAATTATTCTAATGTTAAATGAATGAATGGTTTTTGATTTGATTTCAACTGAACTTTGAAAGTGAAGTTGGATTCCTTGGGTGGTGTTTTTCCTTTATTATATTTTGGAAGTTTGGTTTTATTGAATCTTGGGTGTTATATGTATAATTTTTTGACCATTATGGTGTGACCGTATGTGTGTCTTATTTATTTGATTTAAAATGAAAGTAGTGTTTATTTAAAAAGGAGTTTCAATGTGGTTTAAAATGTGCATGTATGGGAAGTTGTTTTTCAAAAATGAAATTTATTTTGTTTCAATTATCTCTCTTTATTGTTCTATATAAAAGTGTTCAATAAATTTTTTTAATGGTAAAAATATTGTAGAATGAGTTTCTAAAAATAATTTCGTGTGAGTTTGAATTGAAAGGGGCTTTGACCATAGAAATAGTAAGATTTCATATGTGTTTTCTTGATGGTTACATGATACCCATTTAATATTTTATGATGTGTTTTTCTGAATGATTGGAATAAGGAACCGTTTTACATTTTAATATATATATTTTAAATTATATGAAGACCTGTTTGGAATTATACATGTGAAAGTGGTGTTTTACATTGAATATAGAAAATTATTGGAACATGGATTTGAAAATGTGTTCATTTTATAAATGCGTTTCCTTGTTGTAACTTGAGATATTATTAGAGTTTTGTTTGAAAACTCATATGATGTAAAAGCCCATTTATAACTTTGTGTTATATTTTAGAAGTTGGTTTTGATGTGGAGTGATGTGAATGCCCGATTGGCACATTGTGTGGTTTTTGGAAATTGGTTTTGGAACTTGAGTGATGTGTGGGACCAGTGGTCATGTTGGAATTTTTAAGAAAATGGATTGAAAACCCATGTAGTGTGTGGAATGATTGGTATTTACTAATTATTTTGAAAGATGTGGATTTTCATGTGATTTGTGATGCAAGGCGTATATTTTGATACCACTAGAATGTGGGATGTGCCCCTCTCTGTTGGATTCATGTGTTGGAACATTATGGTATTGGGTGTATTGGATATTAGGATGAGATACCCTCTAATGTGTTGTGTATGAGAAACCTAATTGTTGTGGTTTCTATACCATCTTTCTCCAAGTATTATTGTCATTTTTATTATCATGGTATTCCTAGGAATCATCTAGAGGGTCTAGTGATGTTTTCTTATCCATCAAGATTAGATGGGTTGGTACCCCTTGACTTGATAAGGCCAGGTATGACTTGGCATTGGATTGGTTAATTTAGAGTGCCCAGTTGATTAATGAATATGGATCTACACTATATTCTGGATGGTGAGCCCTTTCTGAGTATGTCCAAGGATTGTTCTTGGGATGTTTAGGAAATGATCATGAGTTAATATTTGTCTGTTCTGTTTATTTATACTACACTTTGGTTATTGGATTTGATTTTTTTTCTTTTTAGGTTTCCTTTAATTTATACATATCCCTGTTAGATCATCATGCATCATTTTATATTTGATTTATGGAATTGAAATGGGCTGTAGAAAGTGAAACTATTTTTGAAAAGAAAATTTGGGTACGTTGTTTTGAAAGAAGAATTTGTGAAGATATATTTTCAGAAGATGAATATATTGAAATCCCATTTTCTAAATCCATATTAAATCTAGTATTTATGTAATATGTTTGGAAAGGAAATACATTGATTCTTTTTTGTTTACCTACTGAGCTGTTTAAGGTCACACCCTACATGTTCCACTAATCATAAGTAGAACCAATCTAATTTGTAGGTTTAGGTTTTTGGTTTGAGTTTCCTTTGGAGAAGGTTGGTCCTACGGTTGATAGTGACCAAGAGGTCAAATAGAGATCATGTTAGTGTGGTTTAGTCTTAGTTATTTATTTATTTTTGTTTTTTAGTTGTTTTTGTATCTGTATTAGTTTTTTATTCATTTATATCTAGTCCTGTTGGCTACTATATGATCTCCGTTAATTTATTTGATCATTGTTATTTTTATAGAATAAATTTACTCCAATTGTGATTACTTTGATTCTTGACACTAGTTGGCGGCCCATGGGGATCAGGAATGCCCTTCGGGCCATGTCTCAGACCGGGTCAGATGTTAGGTCTGATGGAGTCCTAGCTAGATTTGGGACAAAATAGTATTAGAGGAGGTTATTATTATTTGGTATGTCAGGTAGATCAGAGATCAGGACTTTTGGGCCTTGGGAGGTAGGTACGGGAAGGATGTTATGAACCCTTGATTGTTCCAATCCTCATGATTCTAGGTGTGATCTATGATTTGAGCCTTTTTTTTGTTTTGGTTTTCATGGATAAATAATGAAAATGGGTGAGATCTGGTGTCATGTTATGATGTCTTATGGATTAGTAACCCATATTAATTCCAACTACATGGTTCAATATCCTATCAGTTGTTAATGATTACTTGAGGTATTTCCCACAGCCCATGTCACCAAGTCAGGCATGGCCACTAGTTTATCATTCCATTTTTTTGTGTGATTTATGATTTTGTTTGGTTTTGGTCGGAATTGGTTTTTATTGAAATGAAAATAATTTCTTTTAAGAGGTTTTGTATCAATAAGAACATGTTTTAGAAGAGTAAGTGATTTTGATTTATAATTTGGTAAATTATAGTTTTTGATGATAATGTGGTATGATTGAACCTTGGTAGTCCTTATGAACGTTCTCATGTGTGTAGGTATGTGTGGAATGTTTGTGTTAGATCATGTGCATGGATCATATATGCGTAAGTGGAATGAACAAATATGTGACATTTTATAAGATTCCCTAGCCGAATATTTAAAATTAAATGTCAGTATTTTTTTTCAAAATTATTTTTGAAAGGGGAAAATGATTTCGATAATTGGATTTACTTCAAGAGGTGGGTTTTTTTGTGAAATGTGGCATTGGAAGAAGGTACTTTTGAAATTTAAATGAAAGGGTGGTTTTCGAATAGGGGATTTTTGTTGTTGTGATTTTATGTGTTTGGTTTGTGGGAATGTTTTTTGGGCATGATATGTTCTTTTTTATTGTTTTTCTAGTTGATGGTGATTCTGGTTTTGTTTTCCTTATGTTGTTTAGAATATGTCACTCGGAAAGGTCTCAAAACTTGTAGGTGACTCTTGCCCAATTTATGATTATTCCCCATTTTTGCCTATTTTTCGTGGTGACCGAGGCCTGTTAGAGTATGTAGAATGACATGAGAAAGTTGATAGTGTCTTTATATCATTGGGAACTCCCAATTCTGTGAGAGTGTGTGATGTTATAGGTTTGTTTGAGGATCTAGATTTGGACCAATGGATGGTAATTTATCCATCATTGCTGGAAATTGGGATGACGTGGTAGGTGTTTAAGACCACTTTCCATTGATGGTTCATACCTGAGAAGGTGAAGATAAAAATGGTGTAAGTGCTATTGAGTATTCATTAAGGCTATCAGTCAGTGACGACCTATGTTGAACATTTTGAGGAGCTGGTTTCATTCACTTTAAAGATAGTGGTGCATGAGCTGTTGAAAGCTCCTCCTGTCGTTTGGGGTATTTGGTCAAAGATCAAGGAGATAGTCCTTTCATCTGGTGAATTTCAATTTGAAAAGAGAGTGGATGATGATTTTTTAGATGAGATGGTTTCTGGAGTGTAGTAAATCAATAATCTGGTATCCCTTGTTTGTCATGAATGTTCCCCATCTATTGAGAGGTGTATATGATATGAACCTATTTTTTAGGAGCCTCTTTCATTGGTTTTGGTTTCCAAATCATTAGGCCATTCGCTCGTGAGTTTCCAGTGAGGGAAATTCCAACATTTTATGTTTTCATGCCATAATAATCTAAATAATTATCATCATTGTGGTCGTTTTGGGTCATCTAGATATGTTTTATAATGAGTGATTCCCAAAGAATAAGTCTTGATTAGAGGACGTCAAATCGTGGATATGAGGAAGTGGATGTTTGATACATTAGGGATCTATCCATATGACCCAGAGAGAAGTAGGTTCCTAGTTTGGGAATTTCATGGGATGTGGGGAAACCTTATCCCAGTTCTTATCTCAAGTTTTTGAGAGATGATAGTTTAAGATCCTTTTTTAATTTATTAATTATAATGATATTTTTGTATCCTTATAAGAGTATTAATAGTCTTGATTTTTCTTATAGTCTATTTTGTGCTTTGGATGTGAATTTTTAAGAAGTTATCCTTTAGTGAATTAGATTTAGTTTTCTGTTGTGGTTGTTTGAAGATATCCTTGGTTGGGAAAATTTATGTTTCTAGCATATGGTCAGGTTTGGTTTTTGGTTTGATATCCTTTCCTGGGTTTTCCCTTATGTTGGGGGTTTGGGTTATGTGGGGAGTTTTTGGTTCTAGTGGTGGTGGTGTTTAGCTTATTGGGTTAGTTTTTGTTGGTAGTTCTTGCACTGGTCTCCGTGAGGTGGTGTTGTTGAGATTTACCGCATTGGTTGACCGAGGGTAGTGTCATAATAATTTTCCAAATTGGGATGATCCGAAGTTGTATCATGGTAATATTTAGGTTATTGTGGTGGGGAGAAACCTATAATGTTCTCTAGTTTCTCTTCATGCTGTAGTTTCCTCTATGACTGGCTGAGTGTGCCTTGAAAGATGAAGGGTCACCCTAAGGTTTGTGGTTTTTTTCATATTTGTTCAGTTTTGGGACCAAGGATTGTTTATCATTATGTTGGGTGAATTTCTAGTGGCATAAAGTGTTTATTGTGGGGATAATTATCACACCCAAACTTGGGAAATTATTTTACTTTATCCTTTTATTGATATTGGATCCTTTGGTTGATATTCGGGTTGATTCCTAGTTTGAATTTTTTATTTTTTGGAATCCTTCAAATTAGTTTTGATGAAAATGGAGATTTTGGGAAAGGTAGTAGGTGTTTAATAATTGGAAGATGGTTAGGATAAATTTTTATTCCTCACACAGGAAACTATGAAACTCCTAGTTTGGGGCCTGGGGTGTGGTGCACAACCTACTCATGGTTAGGGAAATGGTGCGGAAAACAAGAAGTGTGGTTTTGTAATTGGATAGAGGAATTTAGCAAGGTTAACTAATGGTTTTGGAATTCATTCAACCATATCATATGGGGTACCCCAATTCTCTAATATGAGGTACATAGTTGGTGTGCAGTTTGGCATATCGTGCGGCCAAACCATGTGAGTTTCCTAGGTTATTAAATGTTTAAAATTACTATTTCACCTCTATTTTTAACCATAATTAAAGTCTATTCTCCCTTTATCAACCTAATAACATTATGAGGGCCTACAAGATCCTCCTCCCTTTCTCCCCTTCCACCATTGAAGCCCCTTGATGGTTCTAAGGTGAGTTCCCTTCAGATACTTTGTTGATTTCCTCTTCTCCTCTTTCATCTCTCTTGGTTCTTGGATTCTCTTGGGGGGTTTATTATTTAGGAAAAACCCTCTGTATGAGGATTTATGTGTGGGTTGTTTTCTTTAATGTTCGGGTAAGAATATTGTCTACTGGGTTTGGCTTTTCATCCTCCTAATGTTTGGTTGCATTCGAACATCGTTGCGGTAGTTGTTTCTATCCATTTCCTTTCCGACAAATTCCTTTTGTTTCTTGAGATTTACTAACTAATTTATAAATTTGTTTCATTTATTATTACGTATTAGAGGGAATTGTTTTGGTAATTTAATGATGGAAAATGGGGGATAAATGGTTTTCTAAAGGGTTTCTTTAATTATTTCTATCTTAAATTCATGAAATGTCGTTGATAAAATTAAAAATGAATTTTTAAAGTGGATTTGGGTTCCTTGGGTGGTTTTTTCCCTTGATTATGTTATTTAAGTGTGGTTTGGTAGTGAGTGGGATGTTTTATGTTTAATTTGGTGACCTTTATGGCATGACCATTATGTGTGTCTTGTTGTGTTGATTTAAAAGAATCTGATGTTTCTTTAAAAATTTGTTTCAAAGTGCTTTAAAATGTGTGTGTGTGGGAAGTTGGTTTTCAAAAAGTAAATTGATTATGATTCAAGTAAATCAATTTATTGTTCTTTGTAAAAGTGTTCAATGAAATGTGTAAATGGTGAATATATTGTGAAACGTGTTTCTAAAAAGAATTTGGTTTGTGTATTAATTGATTGGGGCTTTTCCCATGTAAATGGTTTGACTTCATATGTGTTTTCTAAAGGATAAATTGACGTCCATTAGGAATTTTATGATGTGATTTAGTGAACGATTATAATAAGGTACTAGTTGGAATTTTTGGATATGGATTTTAAATGATTAAAATACTCATTTGACATTTTTCATGTGAAAGGTGTGTTTTATGTGGACTTTGGAAAAATAATTTGAGAGAGGATTTTTAAATGTGTTCATTTTGGAAATGTGTTGCTCGGTTGACACTTGGGATATTATTTGAGTTTTTTTAAAATAATATGATTTGAAATCCCATTTGGCACTTTTTATTGTCTTTGATAAGTTAGTTTTTATGTTAAGTAATGTGATTTCCTGATTGACACGTTTTTTGATATTATTTTAGGAACATAAGTAATGTTTGAGCTCTCTGGGAATGTTGGATTGTTTTAGAAAATGGATTAAAATGCTAGGTAGTGTTGAGGCATTATTGGTATTTAATAATTATTGTAAATTAAGTGGATTTTCATGTGACTTTTGATTCTTGGTTTATATTTTGAGACCACGAGAACATGGGATACTCTCCCCTCTAGTGGCTCATGCATGGGAACGTTGTGGCATCGGTTCCATTAGGCCTTGGAATGGGATCCTATCTAATGGATTATGCATGAGGATACTGAGGGTTTTGGTTTCTATACCATGTTTCACCAAATATTATTATCATTATTATTATCATAGGATTCCTGGGATTCATCTAGAGGGTTGAGTGACAATTTCTTATTGACCCCGATTAGACGGTTTGGTACCCCCTTAACTTGAGATGGATATGTGGGACTTTCCACTAGATTTTCTTGTCTAGAGGAGACAGTTGGTTATTGATTATGGAGTTGCACCATATGACAGAGGTTGAGTCTGATATGAGTACATCTAGTGATTTCTCTAGGGATGTTCAGTAAATGATCAAAAGTTACTATCTATTTTTTATGTTTACATCTCTTACACATTGGATGTTGGATTTTCTTGTTGTTCCTGCTATTTTTGTTTCCTTTACATTTTGCACATACCTATTTTATTATCTAGATTAGTTTTATATTTGAGTTATAGCTTTGAAATGGGTTGGGGAAAGTGAAACTATTTTTGAAAAGTACAGATGAGTGTGTTGTTTAGGAAGGAAATTTTGTGAAAAGGTGTCTTTGGATGCTAAGATGATTGAAAGAACATTTTCTAAATATATTTTAAATATAGTTTTTATGGACTATTTCGGGAAACTAAATTCATGGATTCTTTGGTGTTTACGTACTAAGATTCTTAATCTCATATCCTATGTATACCACTGAACAATGGTAGAACATAGTTGTTTTTAAGGTTTAGGTTCCTTGTTTTAGTTTCCTTTGGAGAAGGTTGGTCATGTGGTTAGTGGTGACCAAGAGTTAACATGAAGATCATGTTAGCATTTTTTGGTCTTATTTTGGTATTTAGTTTTGTTCTGTTTAGCATTTTTTGTATATGAATCTATTATTTATTTATTTATATCTATTTTTTTTGGATATGTTGTGTGCTCAGTTTATTTATTGGATCCTAGTTTGTTTGGAAACACGTTATTACCATTGTGATTAATTTTATTCTTGACAGCTGTTTCCAACCAGTGGGTATCAGGAAGGCCCTTCAGGCCATGTATTGAATCGGTTCGGGTAACATTTCCGATGGAATCCTGGCTTAGTTCATCATTGGATCCATATCTATAAAACTATTAGTGACTAAATTCCATTAATGTGAACCTCAAGGATAAAAAAGTAACAATTTAATATCTTGCCAGAAAGACGGCTCTCCCAGAGTAAGTCTTGGACCATCCTCAAATGATTTACATGATCCGAATATGATTTAAATTATAAAAGTATGTTATTGATGAATTCAACAATGAAAAAATTAAGGTATAGCAGTATGATCTGGTTCATAAGACCTATGAACAAAATAATGGAATTCATCACATGGAAAGGCATAACTAGTAACTCATAGTGTCTATAGAAACATTAAAAATACATATTCGTAAAATTATCCTCATGAACCTTCAGCATAAAATACCCAAATAATAGATTGATCTTTGAGAACCAACTCACAACATTCAAATAGTTAAAGAGATAATATATCCCCAGTAAGGGGTAGTTGTTCTTTATCATTACCAGATTTAGGTGATGATAGTTAAAAAATCCTCAAAATACCATATTCGTTTTTCATGAACAAAACTAGGGATTCTTAGGGAGACACTCTGGGTCTAATAAGACCTTTCTCTTGAAGTTCCTCTAAATAAACCCTCATTTTCTAGATCTTGATATGGACAATATGATATCCCACATAGGATATCAATGCAGTCCCAAAGTGTAAGTCGATGTATAAGTCCATCTATTTCCTAAGAGGTAGTCCTAAATAAACCTTGAGGAATACATCCATGTAATCCTCCAATACTTATAGAACCCAAATGTTTGAGGATCCCACTACACAAAGGGATAATCTCACCAACTAATGGATGATGGGTAGTAGTTTCTTCTTCATGAGCCCCACAGGATTTTGTATATGATCTCACTCACCCACAAGGGAGAATCTCATATCATCTTTCCAAAGGCATATAACTATCATGAAATGACAGTTAATCTTGTAATGAACCATATACAACCAACACATACCTAATATTACATTATAAGGTTTCATTGTGATGACCAATAAGTCCCATAAAAAAATCTTGACACAGAATGCTAACTCTCACTTTGGGTAGATGTGTGATATAGAATAATCAATCCTTATAAGAAATTCAAGCACTAAATTATGGGATAATGTCTCAACTAGAATATATATATCTCAGGTGAGGGATATAGATATAAAGAAATTACTCACACCTATATCCGCAAGTGTTGGGGAAAGAGTACAAAAGTCATATATCATACCTCTAATTATATGAGTAGTATCCTGGTAATATCCATCCATTTCATGTGGTTGTCTATGGCCTCAAACAGATCTCTCTATGACTTGAATGGGAAACTATGTGGTGGTGGTGGAAGTAGATCATAGTGTTTCCCTCCAGCATAATATCCTCCCTTTGAAGCTACACATACTCCTCTATTTGAACAACCTCCTTAGGGCCCACCCTGGCTACACCTAGGCATTACCTGATCACAATGATACCTCTTCCATGGAAGTCCATTAACTATCTACCAACCTTGATCAGTATGTTAGGTCAAGAAATTATGATCCATGTGAGCTCACCCATCACATGAATTTTATCACCCCTCTCTTACCTGTATGGATCTTATGTGAAAACCTTAGGCTACAAATCCACATGTCCATGTTCAGCCATGGGGAGGTCTCTTGTATTGAGATACTATCGATTTATGCCAACTACATACTACATACAACTCATCCATATGATGTCCACTACAGACTCCAACTATATATCCCCTCACTGGTCAGAATCTCTCTATTATCAGAGCTTTCATTAGCAATCTACAATTAGTAAGAATTTATAAGGTGACTCTGCTGGCACAAATGTCTATATAAATGCCTTACTCAAACATCCATGTCTATAATAATCAATCATTCACTATATTAGGGGAGTAACACATGGGGTAATACAATCTCATAAAATACTTAGAAACTGACATATCACCCTACTATAGATCGAGAAGGATATGAATCCACATAGAGTGTATAAGTGAAGGGAAATACTTGTTAGGGAATATCTATTGGAAGTATAACCAATGAGTTTATTCGTATTATGATTCTGAGTGATTATAATCCAAAAGTTCCCTAATTTTCAATGAATAATACTTTCTATAAGTGAAACCATATATTCAGTTGGGGACCGAATAAGACAAAAGGCTCGAATACCTAACTCAAACCAATCCTCCACTTCATGAGGGTCTAGCTCACCATGAAACCATATTAGTATCTATCACTAGAACTCATGTAACATTCTATTACTATGTGAATCATGATACTGACCTTTTGGGGCCATTATATGTCCAACATTAAGAAAATACTCTACTTGGGCCAATGGGGGAAACACATAATGAGTAGGTCCCTGAAATGAGTTCTAATTTCTTAACTAACCATCATCACAATCTTAAATAGAATTGTAGATAGATATCATCATAGATGTATCCTTAACATTACTAAGATGTACCAAGGTCAGATGAGAATATATGGTGATATGACTTAAGAAGTACATTAATGTTAAAGGACTCAATCATATATGATGCATGTAGCATTTTCCGATAAAATTTGTATCGGTATAACAAGTTGAAAAGAAAACATTCAGAGTTCTGGTGATTGGACAAGACTAACTCAACACTAACACTGAGTTCCCTAGCATGGAATCTACACTCAAGACACTCTGACACCACTGACTTAGTTTCCCAAACCAATCATCATAAAATTATTAGACTTCAAACACCAATATTGGATGGGAAAGATAACCTTTGATACCACTCTATCATGACCAAACCCATTGAGGCCCACCCAGAAAAGGATAATCTTAGTGTGACACCCCAATACCACCTCCAATAGTCTTGGGGTTAGAGGATAGAATCAATAAGGCATATTAGTGAAATTGGAGTCTTTATCCTAAGTAGCAATACACATGATCATAACAAACTCCATTAAATAGTGTAGAGATAAAGTGATAAACTGAATATATAGAGTGTAAAAAATGCAAGAAACAGACTCTTAGAAAGAATAAATGTCAAAAAATGTAGTAAAAATGTGTAAAGGGGAAAAATTCACACCCAAATAGTAATGAATTCCCAACCTGAAAACCACTAGAAAAAGGGATACCAAAGAGATCCCAAATCACAATCTTCAAGGCCAACCACTGAATGTGGTTAGCTATGATCCTTTGAATCCTTATTTATCAGGGTCACCACTGATCTATCTATCATCTACATAAGGAAAAACATGTGATGGTAGTGACGATGTATTGGTGATTATGTACATACCATGTAAAATTCTCCAAAAACCAAGAAGGAATTAACAGAAAGAAACAAGATTCATCTCAACCCATAAGAAATATGAAATGAAAACCCCAACATACATGCCAAGAGAGAAAGAGGATATCCATCCCCGCATCCTAGTAAAGAATTATTATTCAGACTACATCGGTAAAGTCCAATATTTGATGCCTAAAATCACATTAAACCACACCAGAATCTGTGTGGAGGGACCACACCTTACCACTATAGTCCACAACTGATGAGAACAATCTCTAGTAGATGACCCGATCACCATTAGAGATCGAAGATGGGGGTGAAACTATATTAATAGAAGTCATGAACCCTATAATGTATGGGGTTTTGGAATAGTTCATATGTAAAGAGTATAGGTATGTTCACCCAGGAGGGATAAGAGAGATTCTATCCCCTATGTGTCTATGAAAAACTAGACCAATCACTATTTTTAGCCAAGAATCATTGAAAGAACATCCAATCTTGTAACACCACATGTTATATATATAATTCCAAAATTACGGTGTTTATCATAATCTATGTAGAAAACTACTAATGATAGGATAAACAAATACCCAATTAAAAGTATCATAGTTATAGATATAGAAGTTTGATGACTCTAGTGGAGATACACAATGTGTACCTTTGGACACCCAGTGTGTGACCTCACCTATACACCTAGATCCTTTTTCACAATGCACTTGGATTCACCAAAGATATGGGTCTACACTACATTTTATGGCCACTTAGGCCCTTCCTCTGTCCTATCAGCCCGTGCTTTTGTACCTTGGCCCCTGCCCATGTACACTAGTCATTCTCCTGGACAGTAGTCATGTCCAGGGACCTTAACCATGTCCTAGTACAAGGTTTTACCCATGTAATCTGGCCATGAACTTGTGCCTCACCATTCCTATTACCTTATATCCATGTGGTATAGAGCGATCTTCCATCATCGGTTCACATGACGTGTATGGTTCTTACATGGTGTCTGATTTTTAACTTTAGTTGATACCCTAGCAGCTATAACCAAAGGACTACATGGTGTATGCTCCTAAACTATATTCCATGTATGTCCAGATTATCTAAAATCTATTGAAATCTTTACATATCTCTCCCAAACTTCCAACACCATCTTTTTCACTTTTATTAATTCCATGGAACTTGGATCAAGGGTTGACCATGCCCAATCTGTCATCAGTAGCTGGATTCTAGCCTCCCAAACCTTGTGAGGTTCATCTCATCGCACTATTTCCATCCTGTGGATGATGAACCAAGAACCAACCTCTGATTTATGTCATCACCAACAACCCATGTTGCATCATGGTCTATCCAAAAAACACCAACCTGTAAACCATGCATGAATTCATCACAATTTGAGGGTTTGATCATAACCACCATGACAATGTTAACTCGTAACCCCATGGGCCAATGATGAAGAATGAAATGAAAGGTGAAAGAAATGCACTATAATGAAGTGATAACCATAATTGGACAATGTGATCCAATATTATGATTATAAAGTGAATAAAGTATGGTTGAAGCACAAAACAATGAATAAAACAATAAATTAGGATCTTTAAAAGATTTATATCACATTCATTTGATGCATGAGATCCAAGATAAATTAAATATATAAATTATTATCCATTATCAATAATAAACAAAGGAAAATAAAATAAAATAATCCGTCATAAATTGATTTGGATCAAATTTTGTTTGAAGAATGTGTCCACTAGTGATGATGTCAAAGATCCCACTACATTCTCCGTCCGTCTCACGATTCACCTAGATCCTTTTTCCATTGATCTTCAATCTAGATCCCATAGTAATGAATTATTCCTCCTCCCCTCTAATATTAATCGTTATAAGGAAAACCCTTTGGAATTTCTATAATATGGAAACTATAAGAATGGAATGCATTTTGGGGATGAAATAAATAAATTAAATAAATTAGTTAATTGAATTAATGCACCCTCCAAAAGCTACCTCAACCCTCCAAGAACAGAACAACCTTATGTCATTCCTAGGGTAAAAAACACATTTCAAAATAAACTGTTGTATGTTATTTACCATCAGATGTCCCAACAACTAGGGATATTTTTTAAAACAAAAATATGAACACACATGATTTCATATATATTAATATTTTTAATGTATTCATTACGGTTTCCTGTGACACCCAGACACCGTTATGACTCTGATGAAAAATAAAGATACATATACATAAATATTCATTGGACTAAATACAAAAAACATAATTCAATACAATTATTTATTTTTTGGATCTATGTAAAATATTTGATAGTCTACTATTTTATTTGAGGAGTAAAATAGAGTTAATTCTTTGAAGTTATTATATTTTCATTGAGGTTTTATAGTGATTTATGTTATTATCATGATTTTTTAGAATATTTTATTAGGGTATTCACATGTCTATTGTGTGAAATTATGAACTACTATATGTTGTTTATAGAGAAATGTAAAATTTGATCTTGGAAAAAAATATATGATCAAATACTTTGGATTTTATTTGGGATTTGGATATGGTCAAAATTATTTTTGATGATTTTAAGGATAAATATTTATGGAATGGTTTTATTTTAACTATGGGTGTTATTGTTCCTGTTTTAGAGATTAATATAATATTTAATAATATGAAGATTTATCCATATTAGAAAACATGTTCTAATAATATTTGTTTCAGAAAATATATAGATATATAAGTAATGAATTTTCATTCTTCTATAGATCTTATGATCCATTGAGAATTATTTTTATTACTTAAGGAAAGAAAAACACATCTTGAATATTCATTTGGTAGATTAAGAGATGAGATTGAACTGTAAATTGATCGAATCACAACCAAAGGATGAAATAGGTTTTATATAATGGAAATAAATCATGTTATTATATTTTCACATGTCATCTATAATGATAGAAATATAATTCCTCAATTATAAAAAAAATTAAATTTAAAATGATATTCTTTTTATTTTTACAATTATTTATAAATAAATTATGGTCGTTTTCACCCCCACTAAATTATGGTTTTGTGGTCTTAATATATTTCATAACCTGTCTACCTATAAATATATATTAATATTTGGACATTATAACTCTCCTACATATCCATATTTTTACTTCTCGTTAATTTTATCATTAAATGGGAACCTTATTATGTGTTTTTCAAGGTAACCATTATGTTACCACTTCCATATTCAAAGGATGTTTTATTATACCTCTATACGATGGAGGTTTTCAAATATTTTACTTTAATTATCAAACCCTTGATTATGAAGATGGAAATGTGTAGTAATCAATTTATTTATGGGGTGGGGGATGTAACACCCCAAAACATGGTTTTAAATAATACTATTCTTGATAACTTTCTTAGCAGGAAACATCGAGTTTAAAGAAAACAGTGATATACAATAAAAACAATATTATTTAAATTTGACTATTATAACCCACTAGTTAAATTGGAATGTATGAATAATAATAATAAAATTATAAATTTTTTTGTAAAATGATTTTAAAGAACTAAAATTTACTACTTTATTTATAATAAAATAGAACTCCATTTTCTCTAATATCATTTTATTCGTCAAAAATATGTTTTCCACAATAACTCTTTTTGTTGGATTTTAAACATAGAAATTATAATTATTTTATTTAATTTAAATAAATTTTATTTGAGGTAATGGATATCTTGTTTTTAATAAAAATTTTAATATTATCTTAGGGAGAAATTTTGAGATTTTTCTATAAAGATTTATTATTCAATAAATATTTAGAAATAACATTTAAAAAAAATGTAATTTTTTATCAATTAAAAGTACCATAATATTTTGAATTTTTTCATAAATTACCATAATTATATATTAATTAAAAATAATATAAGTAATTATATAGTGTTAATAATTATACCTTATTTTGGTCTAAGTTAATTTTTTCGATTAAATACTCATTTGTTCTAAAAAATGTTTTTGAGCACAAAATGTTTTTTTATCTTAATAAATTAAATTAATATGCATTTATTTCGGTTTACAATTAAATGTAATGATAATATATTCAATAATATAATTTAAAATACATTTTCTATTTTTTACAAGTAATGTAATGGAAGTAAATTTTGTTTTATTTTTAAAAATGATTTTTTCTAAAACTGTTTTTCAATTTGTTTTACTGGCTTATTTAAAATTTAATTATACATATAATAGAAATTGAATCTTATATAATGGAAAAAATATTTTGAATAAGATTTTTTAATATAATTTAATTGGGTAAACTAATTTTTTGGTCAGAGTGAATAGTAAAAACACTAAAATTTGGTAACCATGGTCATCGTTAAGAAATGGTTTTCTGAGGGGGTGGGGGGGGGGGGGGTGGTGCTTAAACCGAGAGATAAGGGTATGAAATCCCCCAAAACCAATATAATTATTATTAGGTGAATATAATTCATCTTAATGTTATCCTAACATCTAATACTTGTGCATTTGGATCCATT
This sequence comes from Viscum album, assembly GCA_963277665.1. Taxonomy (NCBI): domain Eukaryota; kingdom Viridiplantae; phylum Streptophyta; class Magnoliopsida; order Santalales; family Viscaceae; genus Viscum; species Viscum album. The sequence goes on from OY728146.1 coordinate 373,245,023, forward strand.
TCTACATGAATGTTTCCTTATATTATTGAAATCTTTTATTAAATTCCTTGCCCATCCCTCCCCACACTTACATAAGGTAAACTATTTTTGAATTTATTAAAAAACTATTATACCTAAATATACACCAATACCTACTCTAAAATATTCTTCTATTCCTTAAATTTATCATAGAGCTTATTTTCATCTCTAAATACCAATCTTTCCAGGCATAATGTGTAATTCAAAGGAGGTCTCTAAAATAAGAGGTATAAATCTGAACCGTGCTCTTTAAATTTTATTTCTTATTACACCGTAAAAAAATTGTATCAAAAAAAATAAGATTAATATATTATAATAAATATATTTATATGATAATATTATCCTTTGATAAGAATTTCCCATCTCTATTCCAAAAAATGGTAAATGAAAGTATCAATTGTGCGTACGTGTGGATAACCACCTCCATGTTATGATATGATTCATTTTCCATAACCATATTTATAGGATGGGTATTATGATATATTTAATGTTTATATATTATATTTATGAAATAATTATTCTTTTATTATTTTAATATCTTATCTCTCTTACTACCATATAATCTATTTGAAAACGATAACGTCTCTTGTGCATATGTGTGAACTTCCACCTCTATGGAGCGATATGATTTATTTATTTTATTTCCACATAAAATGGATAATAAAAGGATATAATTAAATAATATATATTATATTTATTATATAATAATAATTATTTGATGTTAAATTGTAATTTCCCATTATTTCGTTCTATGCACCAAAAAATGGAAACATTAGTAGTGTGAAGGTACGGATTACAGTCTCCATGAAGTGATGTAATTAATTTTTCATACCCAATTAAATGAATGGTTATAAAATTTTATACAATGATTAAATATTATAATTATTAAATACATAATTTAATGTAGATTATGGATCCTTGATCAAATTTTAAAGATTGGAACTTCCAAAATAAAACATACATGAGAAACGAAGCAATTAACACCTGAAATGACGACTTTAGTAGGGAATTATTAATAAATCAGTGTTTAAATGTTATAATTGGATAATAAATGAAATTATAAGTATTAATATGGTTCTAAAATATAATTATAATATGTTGTAATATTTTATAACGAATTTTAGAGAACTTATGAAACAAGTCATAATTGTGGTAGGGGTTGTTCATCTTAATTTTGTTTTGTTGAGACATGTTTGATGTTATGAACCAATTTATGTTTATGAGGTTTATAAAAAAATCATTTTAAATTTTATATTATTTATAAATATCAATTAATGGTATTTAAAGGTTTAAATAAAATTATTTCTTTTAATCTGTTTTTATTTTACGATTGCCAAAACGGTAAGGGTTTACAATCTCAATTTGTCTTTTTTGGGACATCTATTATGTTATACACCAATTTCCTTTTTATGAAGTGTATCTATAACCCTATTAATTGTTGTATCATTAATATAACCCTTTTCATGGTATTTAAAGTTTCATTTAAATTTATTTTTCTCACAAGGTTTATGAATCAGAAGATACCAACATGGTAAGGGTTTAATGTTACAATCTAATTTTTATCAAGATTGTTTATGATTAAATTTATGATAATGAAATTTTATGATCTATGAATCAAAAATATAATTTATTTTTTTAATATATATTTATATATGTTTATTAAATATTTTCATTTCATTTTACTCAATTTAAAAACCTAGGGGACTCAAATAATTTTTTAAGGAAAACTGAGTATATTTTTATCATCGGTCAAGAACCCTTTCTTCCATGTACATATGTTCATTATAATATTTTCACAATTATTTTAAATCATCAATAAAGATATATTAATGTCCAATTTACCAATTTATTATTTTTATAATTTTTTAATGGAATATTATTTTTAGTTTCTGAATGATTTACTTTTGATTTATTATAGAAAATGTGAAATGAATTCATGTTTTTATGTAAACAAGATTAACAAAATATCATACAATCATGACCACTATTTAATTTTAGGATGGTACTACATTTTTACATGTTTATTTTCAATGAAATTTTGTTTCCTAAGGTTTTGTTCAATTTTATATTTTCAATAAGTGATTTCAAAATTAAAAGGGTATTTTACTATGGAAATGTTAAAGTTATATTTTAAAGGTATTCTAAACTATAATAAAATACTTTATTGTTTTGTATGATTAATTATGGATATTATAAAAAATAACCATATTTATTATTTCTTTATATATTTTATAAATATGATGATTAAATGTTTATGAAACCTATTTTATTTCCACGGGTTATGCTATTTTTAAGTGATGATTTTTTATATGGAAATCATATAAATGAATTATGATTATATGGTGGGTGAGATGTATGTTTCCCATGATTATAGGTGGATACTTTATGTACCTCTAATGCATTGGGTAATGATGAAGGAGTTCGAAACTCCTAAGATACGTTGTATTTAACAAACTCTAAAGAGTTTTTGAGTAAACTTTAAGGAAGTCACTCCGAAGAGAAAGTTGGAAATGAACATTTTTATATTTATATTATGGGAATTTGTACACAATTTAATTATTAGGAGTGAAAGTTGAATATATATTTCATTTTTTATGTTTATATGTATGTAAAAAATTATTTATTATTCTTAAGATACATTCTCTATGAATAATATTTATTATTGATGAATGGAAACATTTGAGACTTATATTTATTGTCTTGAAAAAGGATAATGGAATAATTGATGATCAATAATATTGGACTGATTGAGTAGTATTATGTTAAGGTATAACCATGTTCTATTACACTTATTGTTATCTTATTCTCATTTATGATCATTGACTAATATCTCTCATATTTAACCTTACAGATAATCTAATTTAACTATTTTTTATGTTTTATTTACCCAGGTTATGAATAAATGTTTTTAGTATAATATGTCTAAGAAGTGTGTTAGTTGTGTATCATTTAATGGGAAACTATGTTGATCTTTTATGTGCCATTTGTTTAGGTATCCAGGTTTTGAAAGACACTAAAACTTTACAGTACTAGAATGGATCATAATGTTTATTAATTAATATTCCTCTAATAATATTTGATACTTATTTATGTAATGTTTGTGTTTCTATAGTGAATCTCATTCATTCCATGAATAGATCATGAATATCCTCAAATAGGTTTTCATTTAAATCTTATAGTCACCCAAAATTTTCAAACATAGATATTATAAATTTTTGGATAAATATTCATTACATAACATTTTTATACACACCATAATCATATAGGTCTAGTAACTTTAGAAAACTGGATACAAAAACAACTTTTTAATATGATTTCTACATAATAACCCAATATGCTCTTCATAACTAGAAACCTTCAAAGACATATCAAACTTAAAATCTATTTTCAAACTCTTAGGAAAGGAAACATTAGATATCGTTATATCAAATGATAACTAAGGGTAATAAAAGGGAGATAAAAATGATAACTAAATAATAATATGAGAATATGTGTACGATATAATCATCAAAAAAATCTGAAAATTCATACGCAACATATAAAAGATAATAATATTTAATATTGGGATAAATATTGATAGTTCATAAGACATGAATCGTGAAATAATAAAATAATATGTTCTATGAAAGAATAACATAGTCATAAGAATGTGGAAACAACATAATATTATAACTTTGTGAACATGTATAAAGAGAAAAAGTTTCACTTATTTTGTTATGTACAATAATTTTGGACCACTCATAAACATATAAATGTGAAATCGGGTCAACACATAATCTTATGGACATAAAATCTTTGTCCATACATAAAGTTATGGACATGAAATCCATGTCCACCCACAAAATTGTGAACATGATCAAGTCCACCCATGACATATTTAACTCATGAGTTATACATATTTATCCAATTCATTAGAGTACTATATAATTTCAATCCCACACATCACATAATGAAAATCATACAAATGTGTTTTATAGATCTTATTTTTTCATTATAATACTTTGAAATAGTTCTATATATATTTCCATAGATATGCGCCAAAATGACCTATAATTCCAAGGCCTGATGATCCTGAAATTAATTTTATAAAAATATAAAAAATATTTTATGTTTCATGCGTGTATATTCTTAAATAAAATGGGATAAATCTTAAACAAAAAATAATATTATAATTCTAATACCATGGTTGAGTCTATAATGTGTTATTTACCCTAGGTGTGACCTAAATGAGTCAGAGCATGGCATTTAGACTCCTCGTACATTAGTGGTATGTTCAGTGAGTTAATTAAATATTAAATTAATCAATTAATTTTTTTCAACATAGATCAAATGTTATAAATATATAATCATGGAAAAGTTTCTATGGATGTACTTATAATCATAGAATCACCAATGAATCTCCCTTTCCCCATTCTATGAGCAGATCATCTCAAATGGTGAAAAAACACCAGATCAGATCAAATTAGTATGAAAAAAATGAAATGAATTCTATCAATCATTTTCATGCACATTCTTCGTTAAAGAACAATACATAATTGAGGTAGGGCTAAGAAATTTGTGATATAAATCCTTTCACTAAATAGATTTAGTTACCTAATCATAGTCATTCAACATGCATCCTTTTGAAGCCTTTTCTTGTGCCTGAGTATTGAAATCATGTGTAATTTCACATGTTTTCAAAACCTAGGATTCCCGTTCTTGATTGATTGGCCCAAAAAACTTGAAATCAATCATTTAACCTTTGTTGTGGTATTTTTATCCCTTTATTATTTTAATTTGTCACTAGTAGGACCCTATGATCCTGATTCAACATTTTCAGGTAGTATTGAGACTAATGGGTCCCTCGAAACCACAACAAATCAATGAAAGAGGAAAAGATCGGTGAACACAGACTATAGATTAGAATCTTACAAGGAATGAATAATATTTTGATGTTTTTGAATCATTAGATCAATGGTAGAATGACTGGTAGAATTCGAGACATGAAATGAAACTCATTATGAACCACCAAAATTGATTTCTGATGAGAGAAATTCAGAATCCATGATACACAACCAGATCCACAATTTCTGGCCTAAGATAGCCTGAAATATATGGTAGAAAGATCAAATTTGACCATGGGAATTGGATCTGAAAAACTAAAAAAATCCCAACTACACACCATGTGTAAGGATAAACACATGGTGTTTATCTCCCTCAGTGGAAGCAGCTTGGATTTTAAAAAAGTTACGAATGACAATGTGTGTAGTCCTCCTACACATTGTGTACCCCTTCCCTAGATGGTAACCCATGTGGTCATTCATAGAGGTGGAAAACCATGTGTAGTAAATTTCTAGTTACATTTCCACAAACTTAAGTACATAGACATGGATAGGTCACATGGTAATAACCCCGTGTGTGGTGGCATGCCATGTATAGAGTACATGGGGTCCGGTACATGAACATAGTGAGGAGGATACAACCTGATCCCTATTATACTTAACATGCCATGTATTCCACCAAAATTGAGTGTATTACTACATGGGAAGAAGTCTTGTTCTATATAGGGACATGTTCAGTTGGTGAAACAAGACCACATGCCATGTGGGTACCCTCACATGCTGTATACCCCATGTTTCCTTTTTTAAGAAACTTCAATCCACCGTATCCCCTTCATTTTAACATGGATTTTAGACCATGAGTATCCTATCCTAATTTTATTTCCTCATAGAATGTGATGGTTACGTCAGTTTTATCTTTAGAGTTATGAGGTAAAATGTATTGGGAATGATGCCTGATAAGGAAACGCCCGATAACAAGAGTGACTGCGTAGGATCACAAAGACCTTTTTGGAGTGGTACCCTCATGCGAGGCTTCTTAGTGGGGTTCCATGATTACCTTATAGATTTGAGCATCCAGGATAGCTAGGAAGTGTAATCCTTTAAATATACCAAGTTAACCGTTCTTCATAGCTGGGTAGTGGTTTCTTAGAAGGATACTGAGTTAGCCCTCCAGTATAGCTGGGTGGTGGCATCCATGATGGATACCAAGTTAACCCTCTATCATAGCCAAGTAGTGTAATCTTTGATGGATACAGAGTTGACCCTCCACCATAACTTGGTAGTGGAATCCTCGAAGGATACTAAGTTGACCCTCCAACATAGCTTGGTAGTGGCGTCATTGAAGGATACTGAGTGGACCATCCAACATAGGTGGGTAGTGGCATTCTTGATGGATACTGAGTCGACCCTTTCACATTGATGGGAAGTGGAATCCTCAAAATATTATTGAGTGGAAACCCCTTTACGTACTAGGGTGTGGGTCCTCAACATCGAGGTTATGGTCCCTCGACAGTGCGACACAATGATGATGTATGGTTTGACTAGGACGATTACTTTTGGGCAGATATATGAGATATTGGGAATCATTGATAGACATTTGGAATTGTTGGCTACTCTTCTTTGTAGGATGAGCTATGTGAGTGAGATTCTCTTACTCTATCCTTTAGTATTCTTTTGACTGATCATATATATATATATATATCATTATGTATCAACACCGTGTATTTGGTTCCTATCATTCTAGGAGAGGTGAAGATACATGAGGTATGCCACATGATTTCTCATATCTTGATTCTCATGGTTAGATGAGTCTAATCTCCTATTATAGGTGGTGAAGACATGATGAGTATCTCATCTACTCAATGTGTTTATCCCTTTGTGTTTGTATGAAATTACCTTCAGTCTCTTTTCAAGTAGAGATGTTCTCTTTCATTATATCTTGCATCCTATGTTCTAATATGTTTCTTTCTTATTGTATCTCTTACGGCCCCCCTTCAAGTTTCGAGGTTTCTTACAAGGTATGTAAATACATTCCCCTTCTTGGGATTTTCCCAGACTTGTCATGTCTTATGAAAATTATGGACATGTCAGTTGTGAATACAGAGGAGCTTAGGTATAATGGGTACGTAGACCGTGTACGATGGTTCTATTTTGGGATTATATAGTTTAGATCTATCAATAATTATTTTACCAGTTTTTTTTTGAGGTTAGGACATATTTTTTGTTGGCCATATATTTTTTACATTTACTTTTTACTTTATAGTACCTTACTTTTGTAATATCTAGAGGTCCATGCATTCTTGATTAACTTTATTGTAATGTTTCATATTTTACTCTTTCCAACTACACTATTTTATCGATATGGATGTGTATGTGCATACATGTAATTAGGAAAAGACCTCCCCATGATAGTTTTTCAATCAACACTAGTTCTCAACCCCTTGACTATGGTGGAGGGCTTGAGGTAGTTGACGCTCGAGCCCTTCCTTGGGTGATGTCATGAAATATTAGGCTCATAGGTTGTTCAATCATTGAGGAGTTATTCAGACTAGTCTCATTTCAAGGTTTTGGATGGGTTTAGTTAAATAGTGTCAAAGTGTCTCGAGTGAGGATCTCATGCTAGGGATTCAGTGATGGTTAGATAGTTGACATATTCATTCTCCAGGACCTTGACTACCTTATTTTCGACTCAGAATACTGAGACATTTGTTTAATGGATCATTGGTATGTGAATCATATTAGATTGTGTATTTTATTATACTTCTTGAGTCATCTCTCTATTATTTTTGATATATATATATATATATATATATATACGTTAATATGACCATGGTAAATTTTGATAAATACCATGATGCCTATACGATGCCAGCCAACCAGGATACTAGCTCGAGATCGTGATGATGAATAGATGAGTGACGCGACCTCAGTTCAAGGTCCATCTTGTGACCCCCTCCCTCTAGGTGGGTAGGTAGCATCACCTCCCCCTACTGAGCAGTAGATCATTCTAGTAGAGTAGGTTGAGGATGTGAGTAGGCTTAATGCGCTCTGTGATTTCAAGATTTAGAGACCACTAAGGTTTTGCAGTGATCCAGATCCTTAGTTAGTTAAGGATTCGATAAATTTTGGGGTCTGTATCTTCTATCTTGGTTGTACCCCAATAGATAATGTGGTTTAACAACAAGGTTTTATTTTCCATGGATTAGTTGGTCATTGGTGGATCTTTGTTATGAGATGCATGATGAGTTGACACTTTTGTGTACCAACTTCCAGTAGCTGTTCTGTGGGGAGTACTACCCCTCCTGACTGTTCTATGTTTGGCTTCAAGAGTTTTTGGAGCTATTGTAGGGAGGGATGAGGGTGGATGAATATGCAGCGAGTTTCACATAAATTACCTAATATTCCCTTAACATGATTTTTGATAGCTAATTCCATGAATGGTTGTTTGAGTAGGAAATCCGTAGAGAGATATATCCCATCATAGTGAAATTGTACATCCCCACCTATTCCAAGGTGTGAGAGAGGGAACTGGTTGTAGATATCATTCTATCAAAGGGATTCCAGAAAGATAGAGCTGGATGTGGACATCACAGAGTTGACTCATCCACAAAATCTAGTAGATTCTTGTTAGTGGTATCTCAGTGTGGGAAGACATTTTGAGATCAGGCTTAGGCATGAGGTCATGTGGTGAAGGGTCAGCGCAGAGCTCTTGGTCACCCGAGAGAGGGGAAGTTTTTTTCTTGTGATAGGTGAGGTCACATAGCATGTGATTTTCTAACCATACAAGCTAAGTAGAACAAGCATATAGTCTATGGACCACCACAACAGAGGTAGTGTCGTGACCAGGGATCAATGAGGAAAGGATAATGTGGTACACATGGAGGTGGTTCTGGAAGAGGAGGATGAGGGGATATGGGTAGTGGACACTTCTTTGAGATCCTTTCACCACAACCACTAAGCAGCTCGAGTCAGGCTCTAGGAACTGGTAGTTGGGGTCATGGACAACAACGGGATTTGGATTTTAATGATCCCGCAGTGTAAGAGAAGATTAAAGGTATGATATTTTTGTTTTATACACATTATTCAGTTTTAATGGACACAAGTTATAGTAATTACTTTATATTTATACTATTAGATTGAGAGATGGAGCTATCAGTTTAGGTGCTTTCCCAACATCATCATCTTGAGGTTCCTATAGGGAACACTTCTTCTGTATCTTTCATCTTCTAGAAGTGTGAGCTATCACTTAGTAGAGAGAGGTTCATGTGGTACCTTTTCATTAGCTTTATATAACCCTATGGAATTAACATGTATATGTATTGGATGTCCATGGTCTGAGACCACATTGAATATCCTCACCGACAAGTTAGATTCCTACACAATTATGGGATGAGGTTCTCATTTTCTGGTGAGAGATATCCCATCGAAGGATAGTGGGACCTATAAGTAGGAGGTTTTAGCCCATCACCCATCAACTAGTGAGTATAAAACTTGGAGAAGAAGGCTATTTAGGAATCTATGTTCCTTCATTTGTGGAGTATTACATGGATGTATTCCCCAAGGATGTTCTGGGACTACCTCTAAAAAAGTGAGATGATGTTTTTCATTGACTTGCATATATGAACTATTATGAAATATTCTGTGGAATATCGGATGGACCCTACCATGATCCATATGCTATGGTTTTCATTGTAGAACCTTTGAGAGAAATGTTTTATTAGACCTAGTGTATCCCCCTGGGAAACACTAGTGTTTTTTTGTGAAAAAGTCATATGGGAGATTATGAATTTGCATATATTATCATCACCTGATCTAGGCCATGATAAAGAACAAGTACCCCTTTATGAGTATTGATGACATCTTTGAGTAGTTGTGTGGTGAGAGATAGTTCTCAAAGATTGATCTTAGGTCTATCTACCACCAGTTGTGTGTTTGTGAGGATGGTATTCCAAATATGGCATTCTGATTTTGCTACAAACATTATGAGTTTACAGTGATTCTCTTCCGTGTGGAGAATTCCCCCAATGTGTTTATAGAAAACATGAACTGGGTTTTCCAAACTTAATTGGACCAGTTTTCTGTTGTCTTTGTCAAATAAATACTCTTCTACTCTGAGTTAGAGGAGGTACTTGAAAAACACTTGAGGGCGATCCTATATTTTCATCAAGAGCACCAAATTTATGGAAATCTATCAGAGTTCTAGTTATGGATTCTATTGGTTCACATTTTGGGGAATGCCATTTATGATAATTTTTTTTATGGACATAGTGATGATCGAGCCATTTATTATTTGGGAACATCTAAAGAGTGTTTTGGAGGTTTAGAGTTTTCTTGGATTTGTGAGAACTATATGAGGTTTTTTTAAGACTTATCCAGAATCAATTCCCCTTTGACTTCCCTAATACAAAAAGGGAATATGTTATCTAGACTGAGTAGCATGAGAGGGCATTTGGGGAGTTTAGACTGATATTAAAGATTGCTTTGATGCTAATACTATCAGAGGAAGGAGTAGAGTTTGTAGTGTATTGTGATTACTCAAGAGATGGTCTTGGATGTGTATTGATATAGTGGAAAGTAGTTATTTCACATTGATCGAGGCAGTTAATACCCAATGATAATAACTACACAACTCATAACCTAGATCTGGAAGTGGTATTCTTTCACCTAAGGATGGGAGGAACTACCTTTGGGGGGGGGGCTCTGAATGGTTTACATAGACCATCAGAGACTGAGGCATGTCTTAACACTGAGTGATATGTACTTGTGACAGTGATGATGGTTGGAATTCCTACAGGTCTATGACTTTGATATAGTCTATACTCCAAGGAAGGGATGAATTGTAGTAAATTACATTAGCAGTAGGTTCTAAGCTCACATAGCGCAAGGTGGTTGGACTGCAAAAAATGGTTGTAGGTTGGGACTCAGGAGCTGGGAACTCTCATCAATTTATTTATATATTATTGTTAGGTTGAGATATATTTCTGGTTGGGCATGTATTTTACCCCTTTAAATATTATTTTACACTACCATCCTTTTGTACTATCTAGAGGATCAATCATGATTTGTTTACATTATATTAGTGTTTCACCCTTTAATCATTCAATCTGCCCTTTTTCATCAATATGGATATGTTTGTTTATAGTTACTTTGGAAAAGGCCTCCCTATATTAGTTATCCTGCTGACACTGGTCACCAGCCCATGTCCTATATAGGTGGGATTGGGGTCGTCTCAGCTCGAGCTCTTACTTGGGGTGGGTCATGACATGTGTTCCACAAGATCATAAAAAAAATCATATTAATACCCCAGAAAAGAAATGGGTTTTATAAACATATTATCAAAGAATTACTCATGGAAAAAAATAGGTTTCATAAATATTTCATCACTTCATTATAGCATAATCTATGGAAAAGGAAAAAGTTTCATATATTTCATGTCATAAATTTCATAAACCATCTAGCGAAATAATAAAAACTGTATCATTGGATCATATAACCAATAAAATATAAGTTAAATCAAAGGATGTCATCTTAGTTGGATATTTTCTTTAAAATTCCAATTAGAAAATTTTCTTAAGAAAATACCGTTATCTATTTGAAATAACTTATTTAAAATCTAAATAATTTCAAATTATTAAGTAATAATTTTCATTGAAAATAACCTTGTTAACCTTTAAATTTATTCTTAAAAACCTTGAGTGGTCAGGGTGGGGGGAGATTTTATTCATGATGAATAAGTTAAAATAAAACATTCCATTCACATGTTTGTAGAAAATTTCAAAAAGAACCTCATTTGGAATACAACAAGATGATTCATTTTAATTTTTTTTGTAAAAAATCAAAAATGGGTAAAAATTAATTTAAAAAATCATAATATAATTGTCAAAATATTATTTTTTTTTCTTCAGAAAACATGGATATAAAATAAATAAAATCAACTGAGGAGAAAAATAAAGTCTATTTTCATTAAAAATGTTTATTTGGTATATTGAGTACATAAATTGACGATAATTAAAGTAAAACATGTATTATTAGATAATGAAAGTTTATCTAGTTTTTGACCAAATATCCACCATTCAAATATAATAATAATGAAATTTTATCATAAAAAACAAAATCATAATCAATCTGATAAACAATGATATTGTAACATAAAAACCTTACCGCTTTAGAAACAATTTAATAGCAAGGATCTTGATGAAAGAAACATATATGGACATGTAAATACAAATAAATATCATACGAATATTTATAAAATACATTAATGGACTATATATAAACTACATTAGAGAATTAAATAGGGGTATGATTTGTATAAATTATATTAGTGTTTCACCCTTTAATCATTTAATCTGCACGTTTTCATCAATATGGATATGTTTTTTTATAGTTACTTTGGAAAAGGCCTCCCTATATTAGTTATGCTGCCGACACTGGTCACCAGCCCATGTCCTATATAGGTGGGCTTGGGGTCGTTTCAGCTCGAGCTCTTACTTGGGGTGGGTCATGACATGTATTCCACAAGATCATAAAACAAAATCATATTAATACCCCCGAAAAGAAATGGTTTTTATAAAAATTTTATCAAAGAATTACTCATGGAAAAGAAATAGGTTTCATAAATATTTCATCACTTCATTATAGCATAATCTATGGAAAAGGAAAAAGTTTCATATATTTCATGTCATAAATTTCATAAACCATCTATCGAAATAATAAAACGCGTATCATTGGATCAGATAACCAATAAAACATAAGTGAAATCAAAGGATGTCATCTTAGATGGAAATTTTCTTTAAAATTCCAATTAGATAATTTTTTGAAGAAAATACCCTTATCTATTTGAAATAACTTATTTAAAATCTAAATAATTTCAAATTATTAAGTAAGAATTTTCATTGAAAATAACCTTGATAACCTTTAAATTTATTCTTAAAAACCTTGAGTGGTCATGGTGGGGGGAGATTTTATTCATGATGAATAAGTTAAAATAAAACATTCCATTCACATGTTTATAGAAAATGTCAAAAAGAACCTCATTTGGACTACAACAAGATGATTCATTTTAATTTTTTTTGTAAAAAATAACAAATGGGTAAAAATTTCTTTAGAAAATCATAATATAATTGTCAAAATATTATTTTTTTATTCAGAAAACATGGATATAAAATAAAAAAAATCAACTGAGGAGAAAAATAAAGTCTATTTTCATTAAAAATGTTCATTCAGTATATTGAGTACATAAATTGATGATAATTAAAGTAAAACATGTATTATTAGATAATGAAAGTTTATCTAGTTTTTGACCAAATATCCACCATTAAAAAAATAATAATAATGAAATTTTATCATAAAAAACAAAATCATAATCAATCTGATAAACAATGAGATTGTAACATAAAAACCTTACCGCTTTAGAAACAATTTAATATCAAGGATCTTGATGAAAGAAACACATATGGACATGTAAATACAAATAAATATCATACGAATATTTATAAAATACCTTAATGGACTATATATAAACTACATTAGAGAGTTAAATAGGGGTTTCCAATGGGAGAGGGTCTTGACATTGGTGATATCCTTGTGTATTCAAGGAAAAATGATTAGAAAACATAATATTTGATGGATTTATTGAATATGATTCATTGGAATAATTTATATGAAATACTATACTAGTGAAATATCGAGATGTGTGAGGTTTATTTCCTTTGAAATATAATATTTTGGAAGGGTGTGCCTATCGATCCTTTAAATATTGAGCTAGTTGTTTTTTGGGAAAACCATAGAATTAAATAGGGGTATGAAGTTTTTTTGAATTGTAGCCTATAATATGATATTCATGTATAAATTTTCTTATATCATGACACTAGTTTTTATATTTTATTATGAATGACTATGAATATATGTATAAATATTATTGTCAAGAAATGTTCGATCATTTTTAGAAGAAACTGATTAGTGCTCATATCATTAAATTATTATAGGGATGAGAAATGTTTGGGGATTATTATAATTATTTTTTTTCTTGTTTTAAGAAGTGTGTTTTTATAAGAGTGAGTAGTGATATCTTATGTGTCTTTATAGTTTCATCACCAAGAATATAATTACATTGAACATGATTTTGTACTTATGGTGGTAGTGTTTGATTAGAAATTATTGATAAATTATCTTATTAAAGATCCTTCTATAGTATTCATAGATCATGAGAGTATAAAATATATCCCCTCTCAATGGGATTTAATTTTTTATAATTATATATGAGTGTATTTCATGAAAAAATATAAATAAGAGAGCTCTTATACTTTGAGAAAGAGAAATATGGAAACTAATGTGCTAAGAAAATAATACATGGGGCATTTATTTTGAGGTTGGAGATGGGTAGAGGATAATATATTACCATATAGCTTTGAATATGGATATGTAATAGGTCATGGTGGAGAATTCTGTTACAAGATAACAATTAATTCTCCACTATTTTAACAAGTAGTGGAGTCTAAACTGGGAGATAATTAGATGGATGTGTAGAGATATTGCCTTGATCATGGAGATGATCTTGAGTGATGGTTAGAGAATGTGAAACATCAAGTGTTATTTCATGGGAAACAGTTTGTTTAACTGATTATGTGATAGGTAGTTTTACATAGTTTCATGGCACTACCATGAAAGTACATCTCGATATTTATAAGCGATATCCTACATTAAAGGAGTAGTTATAATGGTAGGGTATAAAAATGTTATTGGTGGAGTTTTTGTCTTGTTATAATATCCAACATTGGGTTATGGTCAAACATGAAGTCCCATCAAATCTGTTATATCCATTGAAGGTTCCTCAATCAAAATATGAGTATATAAAAACTGATTTTCGATAGGTTTTACAAAATCATTGCGAGGATATGATGTTTTTTGGTTATATGTGGAAAAGTAAATGATTTAATCTTATTTTATAGTGATTAAAGATTCTTGTGTGGGGTATTTGTTAGTGGGGATTTTATATAGAGGAGGTGTAGAGGGTTCATATAGTTCCAAGGTAAATCATTATTGATCAATATATTCATTTTTCTGATTAATATAGAAGGGTTTTTAGTATAACTTTAAATTTCATATAATCATTAGAATGATATCACATACTCAAAAAAATTTGAAGATGGAGAAAATGGTCAAAATGTTGGAAGTCATGTTAAATGCATATATTCTTCATTTGGGAGGTTTATGGGTTAATCATATACCCCTGGTTTAGTTTTTTATAATAAATATATTATTAATACATTTCCATTGTACATTTTGAGGTGTCATATGTGTGAATTTGTAGATAATTTTTTTACTGCAATGAGTTTAGAGAGTCAATGATCATTGAACCATAGTTGGATCAAAGTATAATAGATAAGGAATAGTTTATTTATTAGTGGATAAATGATATTTTGGATTATTAGATGTCTTATGTAGATCAGATAAGGATACCCTCAGATTTAGTGGTAGGTGATTGTGTGTTTTTAAAGATTTATCCTTGTCATTGAAAAATTAAAATTTCAAAGGTAAAATTATTTATCAATGGTTTATTGGACCCTTTGAGGAATTGGAGAAATTTAGCATATCAATTGGTGCTTCTTCCATAAATGTATCATGTTCATGAAGTATTCCATGTGTTTAGAAATTGAAAATTTTTATATGATGACTCCCATGAAATTTGGTGTTTAATGTTGTATATTTAGGGGGATGTGATATCCATAGAGTTGAATGTGGAGATTTATGATCATTTGAAGAAGTTATAACCCTGACACATCATTCCATCAGTGTGTGTTTTATTAACGTATCTTGTCTTAGAAAAACATACATGGGAGATATATTAAAAGATAAATAATAAGTATATATAGTTATTTTAAACGTTGATCTTTTATTGAAGTATATATTTGATTTTGTGGTAAATTAGCTGATGATTTTATTTATTTTACATACTGCATTTCAGCCTTTTGAAGGAAATATCCCTATTTTCTTGGTATCTTATAAGGTGTTTATGTTTTTAAATTGTATATTCTGCGGTTTTTGGTATTGGTTGTTGAGGATGATAATTTTTTGATATCTATCTAATATTGAGGTATCTATATTTATTTTTTCCATATGTCAGAGATAGAGAGGGTGGGATTGAAGGTGAATTTTGGCAGGAGATTTTATTTTTTTGACTTTATACACATTCCATGTTGTGGTTTATTGTCACCAAATTGTGGATTTCTCTATGTTTTTTGTTTTATTTCTCATTTTGGTTTTTATAGTCATGGTTATAGAATATTTATTGTTATATATGAGGATATAAAATTTAGATAAGACACTACATCTGGGTTTTTCTATAATAACAACGTTGTAATAAAAACAATAATTTCTATGTTGAAATTTAAAAGGTATATTGAGTGGAGTCCCTAGTAACCAGGAGGAATGAAACAATATATTGGTTAACGTAATTATTAAAAACAGGATGGTTTATTATGTTATTTTCAATAGTTTTGTCCTAGGGATAAAAGGAGGCTAATTTGAAAATGTTTTGATAATGCAGGAATACAAAAAAATTATAGCCAAATTAATATTTTTAAGAGGAAATGGATGACATGGATTTCATGAATCTATGTTTTATGGAACTAAAGATTTTAGATACCCTTTATTCAAGATAAACTAAAATGTGGTTTACGGAAGTGTATCATGGTGTTTATAAAAATAAATTTAAATATAAATTCAAGTTACAATTTTTGATCATTCAGTCTACTTATTATTTTAGAAACTCAAGGTTGTAGAGAGGTTACTTGTTTATATTTTTGGGTTCCTTTAAAAAATCCCTAATCTATTTTTCCTCATAAGATCAAGATCATATGATATAAGGTACCATTTTACTTCCTTTTCCCTCTTATCCATTATTCTCACTGCTTGAAGGATTATAATAATGATTGATGTGTTGTAGTAAAAGATGATTGAATTGAGGATAATGGATTATATGATTTTTTAGATAATCATTATCTTTACATTAGTGTTCGATCATCATAATTCATCCCTTCTTGATGTCTTCATGATTTAAGCCTAGTTTTAGGTCAATGAGTTAGAATGTTTTCTTAATTATTATTATTTTTAAAATGAGATTTAGTGTAGATATTCCATAAATCAATATTTACATATGATTCATATTGTGCATATCATAAGAGATGATATGGGTGTATTTCAAGGCATGCTCTAAAAAAATCATGACACTTCCTTAACCAATCATAATATATTAATAAGTTATATCACATGGTAGTTTTGTGAGTACCATCATATGGTAATATTCACTACAATACAAAATGATTGATTAGAAGAAGAATGATAAGTGTTATCACTTGGGTAATCATCCAAATAAAGATATAATTAATTAAATATTTAATAAGTTGAAATTAATAGTTGGATTAGTGTTGTATTCATTTATTAAATTCATGAACAGATGAATATTAACTCATATATTATGTATTGTATGAGTTAATGCATTATCACTTGAGGAACATACCTGATGTATATGTAAGAAATTTGTACCTTGTGTGATGGGTTGTCTTAGCATTCCTATGATTTTGAACCATTTTTTAACTACTCTCTATCTTCTTCATTTTTTAGATTCCATGTGTTATTAACATATCATAGTGTGGAGGAAGTTCCTAGACACTTTATGGGTAATTCTTGTCAGCTCATGGATACATCATAGACGAGGTATTCCGTTAGTTTTATTTAAGGAATCGTTATCAAATGTATGGTTTAAGATAGTTTTATAATCGATCTATGGTTTAAGGTAAACTAGAATGTTATTAATTTATCTATAAATGGCTTCCATTTCATGCAATGTTGATCTTGGTAGATAGGGTTTCTAATTTCTTAGGTTTCCTTGAATAATTTTCCTTAGAACCCTAGAAGACCTTACGTGGTATTAGAGATTCACCAAGCACCATTTTTCAGGAAATCATGTTTTAAATGAATAAATGTGTATATCTTAATGAAATTAAATTTCTAATTGTAAAAAATAACAAGGAATTTGAAATATGATTCCTTTTATTATATAGGGTATCATAAGGAATGATTCAATTTTTGTACTATACTTGTTTTTGTGAAATCATATTTCATCGGTTACAATATGGTTGTTCTATACAATATATGATATCTTTGGCAGTGATATAGAGAAAATAACTTGAGTTTTATGTATCATTTTATATGATATATCAAATCATATCATATTAAAACATTTCTCCACTTTTGTAAAACATAGAATCTTGTTGTTAAAAAATGGTCTATATAGAAAATAAAATATTATTTCCATGGTGTTGTAGGATACATTTACACAATACATATCATATGTTTTATAACAGGTTGGTCCTATGCACGACCACCACATTCAAGGATAATATTATGCACGTTGGATCTCATAAGCTGTAATATCCCGATACTTTTGTTGTTGAGATTATCTATAAAAAAGTAAGATAGATAATTTAAGTGAGACATAGATTATAAAATAAGGTTTATCATATAATATGATGTAATATAATTTTTTTTTGATTTTCAATTTTAAATTTACTTAAATAATTTATAAATTGTTTAGAAATCGTCGAAATCGGGTATTTTGAGAAATTTATTTAATTTTATATTTAAATTTATTAATTCTATAATGTTTATGAGAGATTTATTAATTAAATATTCTATAATATTAAATGTTAATATTAAACACATCTGTAAATTAAATGAAATCATATATAACTTAGAAACAAAATATTTATTTAGAAATTGTTTGGGTAATTTATAAAGTGTTTATAATTTAAAAAAGTCAAAAAAATATATGGAAATTTATATTTAAAATTATGATTTTTTCATGATATTTAATTTTTAAATGTTGAAATTAAAATATATTATTTAATTGTTTATTTAAATCATATAAAATGATGTTTTTATAATTTATATGGTTATGGTTTAAATAGAATTATATTTGAGACATTTAGATTATGAAAATTGTATACATAATTGAATTGGAAGATAAAATTTTTATCTATAATTTAATATCATACATTTAAATTAAATTCTATATAATAGGATAATACATCAACAAAAAATTTTAAGTTTTTATATTTATTTATTATGCAATTTCCACAGTGTATGACTCTTTTATATGGTGTTTATAATTATATAAATTTATGAATTGTTCATAAATAGTTTATGTAATTTTTAAATATGTGAATTTTTTACTTATTTAGTATATTCCATTATTTATTCAAAATTATAATTATTATATTATGAATAATTTTATGATTTATTTTAAAGAGATAAATTACTTCTATAAATTTTCAAACAAGCATATACAGAGTCACATTCTAGGTACAATAATACATTTATCTTTATTCTAACCTAAATATTGATTATATTAGCTCATGAGATTTAATTTAATGGTTGATTATAATTTATAAATAATAGGTTATAAAATTATGATGTAATTTGGGGTTCTCTTTAGTAATGTATCATTGGGTTTAAAAACATTAATATTTGGTAACTGAAGAAGGGGTGTCTCCAACACCTAGTGATATTAAAGGATTCGAATTAGGCTTATTATGGAAAAATCACATGAACGTTTCTTGAAATAGTAATGATTTCAAGAATGGTTTACCATGTTTTCTCATAGTTTTGAGGTTTACTAGAGAGTCAAGGTCCTTCAAACCAAACAGTAATGTCGGGAAGGAAATTATTTCATTATAATGAAATTTTCTAGGGTACCTAAAGGATTATAGAAACTCCATAAAATTTATATGTTAGTTATTTTTGTTATAGAAATCAATTATTATATTTTGAATGTTATATGATACCAAATGTATATTATTAAGATGTCTTAAAAATGCAAAAAGTTCAAAATCAAGGTATTAAGTGAATGATATTTTAGTTTTTATTCAATTGACGAGTCGATGGTTTTGTAAATCATAGATTTGAATGAAAAGGAATATACCCTGATCAAATGAATTTTAGTAACATATTTGTATTTCAACATATTTTTATTATGTGATAATAATATTTTTATTAAAATTTATTATTATGAACAATAAAGGTTCATGGATTTAATACACATTTTTTATGATTGACATGTGTCTATATTACATGATTAGATAGAAGTTAAGGATAAAATATTTTATATAAGATAAATATTTTATCCTAGAAATTTGTTAAAATATTAGGAATTAAGATTTCACCACCATTATTGGTCAACAATAAATAATATAGTTTTATTTTTGATATTTTAGTAAAAAACATAGAATATCATAATATATGTGGATATAATAGTATTGATGAAAACATAAAATTAAATTGTTAAAGGTGTTGTATTTTTTTCAACATTAAATGGGACATTGTTTTTATGGAATGGTTGGTTATGAGGATTCAATTTCCATAGTCCTACTTTAGGATGATGATGTGGGTTGAATTAGTATCTAAAAGTTACACTTATTCTTGAAATTGGAATTTATGTCCTTGGAAGATATGTGAAACTTTGGTTATTTTTTTATTGATAAAGACACATTTTCATCTAGATGTTTATTGAATCCAATAGTTCTAAGGTTACAAATAAGGTGAATTATATGCACCATAAAAGATCTAATGGGAATTAAAATAAAATAATATTACTTCAGTATATAATATATATTCCATTTGTAGGTTAATTATTTTGAATATTTGAAAAAGGTGAAAACCATATGTAATATGTAAGTGTACAAATATCAAAGAATTATTACTAACTACAAATTTGTTAAAGTGTTTGGAGCCTTATGGAGATCCTTAAGAATAGATATTTCTTATATAAAAGTAAATATTATAAAATGTTAGACAAAACTGGTCATCTGAATTCATGTTGTAAGAGGTATTATGTAAAATAGATCATCAATTAACTAAAATGATGTTATAATGATCATTTAATGATAAAAATTTTATTATAATTTGAGAGTAAACAATGATTCAAGATTTGTTCAATTGATAACGGTTTAAGAATTGGAAGCCCAATATCAAGGGTGTCCAGAAGATAAATACATAATTTGAGGTAATAGAAGTTAATATGGTTGATGCTAAAAACATGAATTCAAAACAATAAAAACTGAAGAATTTATATAGAATACGTGATGTATTTTTATTTGACTAACAAGAAATAATAACATAGATAATCCATAGTTACTAAAGATATCTCTTAAAATGATCCTTAATGGTTTTAATAGATAATATATTTATTGGTTCAAAATGGAATATGTTATGGAGTCCAAATGAACTAAAGGTGAGTTGATGAGAGGTTAAAATGATAAAAGGTTTGGATGACTGGAGTTTTATCTAATCAAAAGTTGTGATGTTTAGATGATAAATCAAGAATTTCAAAAATGTGTTAGAGAAATGGAAGAATAACACTACTAGCTCAAAAATTAATTTGGAGTTATTTTTATTATCTAAAGGATATGGAGGATTGATGTTTTAGAATACGTAAGTTGAATTGGATAAAAAACTGAATTGATGTTTACTAATGTTAGAAAACCAATGGATTTTTAAATGATTTTTCATAAATTTTTTGTGATGTCAAAAAAACTATGATTTTCCAATATGGATTAAAATGATGAAACATTCATGAATATGATGTCATTATTCTTTCTGAGATTTTTAGAATCATTGAATATGGTTTATTTAATATTTTGTGGAGGTTTTGATGAAGTTAAAATTTGATACCTTCTGTGGAATTTATGGCAGTTTACTGACGTTTAAGGATGAGGAGATAAATATAAAAATAGAATTTATCAAAGCATGGTTGGTTATATAAAAGAGGGATCATTTAGATAATTATGTATATAATTTTAGATAATTAAAAAAGAGAGGTTGAACAATATTTTCCAAATTATATGCATAGTTAAAGAATAAGTTTAGTGATTCTATAGAATTTTAGGGGAGTGGAGGAAGTTTCATAATTTGAGAAGATAATTGAGGTGAGAGGACATATGTTGATATTCTGATAATTTGATGTTATTGGTTGTTATGATTTAAAAAATTTATATTATAATAAAATTTTGATTTCATTTAGTTATAAGGTTTTGACGAATATTAGTTTTATTATAGAAGCAATAGCTATAAAAAATAATCTTACTTTTTGTGCTTGGTGGTAACATTGAAAGCTTGTATGGACCAGTATTATAAATTATTGTGATATTTAAGTGGGGAGAACACTTTTAGGTGAAGGATTTTATCTATCTATACCACCTGTAATTGTTAATTTATTTTAGTGTAAAATTTACTTCTCAAACTATATCTAAACACAAAAAAGTGTAGGTACACATATTGTAACCGAACCTTTTAAAAATATCATATGTATTTTATTTTATTTTATTTTTAATTCATATACATATGGGTGAGTTTTAAAGTTTGATAGAACCAATAATCGAAAAAGTCACTAAGTGAAATTTTAGATTAATGGAAATGTTAAGTTTTCCACCGAATCTACCACCCTTCTTATTGGCTCAACATATATCTTGGAACAACATATTGTATTAAAGAAACCAAGGTTTGCTATGAAACATTCATACCTTTATAAATATGTAGAATACAAATTCATCTAATATGAGAAGTGTTCTTATATTATTTGGAAATATTTATCATGTATGAATAATAGTATGATCCCTTATCTTCTTTCACTTATCATGTTAGTTTTGGATTCAATTACTATATGATTTCTACTCAAGGGGAAATGTTATCAAATGAATTTTCCTAATCATAGAAACATGGCAGTTTATGGTAAACCAAGAATCATTATGTACTTATTAGAAAAATTATATATGAAAGTGATGGGTCTTCAAACTAATAGTGAGGCACAAGAAAAACAAGGAAGAATTTTTAAAGGAAATGAGAATATTAAATAAGAACAATTATAGATATAGAGAATTAATTTAAAATATGTGAGGATATATGTTTATGTGACTATTGATGAATACATCACAAGAGTGAATGATATTATTATCAATGCCAGTGGATTATGATATACTTTAAGATTCTACTATCCTTAATAAGAATATGAGAATGTTCCATGACTAATATGATCCTAAAGAATATACGTTAGACGATAGGGGAGATTAATCTCTTGATGAAAAATATAACAAACTTGTTTCTTATGAGATAAAGAAATATATATTGCTTAAGAAAAAAATTAAGGAAGAGATGGCCTATATGTTATGAATGAACGTAAAATCCACGAAGAGGAAGATATTTAGTCTATTGAATTTGAATATGAAAAATAAAAGGATTAATAGTACAACAGGATCACATCTTTTATCTAAAAGAGTTTATAAATAATGAATGTAAGGTACAAATTTTAACTCATAGTAATTGTTTTAAGTGTGGATCAATCAAGAACTACAAAACAAATTGTTAATGGAATAATGTTGATGAGTAGAAGAATGATGGGAAATAATAGATATAGTAAAAGTTTAAAGGACGTTTAAAAATAAGAAATAGTTTAGAAAATATCCCCCATAAGAAATTGAACATGTATATTAAAAAATGATTGAGAGGACTAATCCAACAAAATTAATCCATTTGAAGAAGATGTTGCAAAAAATGTTAGGACCTTCATATATCATGTTATGAAACAAGAAGGAAATTCAAGTAGTGATGTAGAGGAATTCTATGAGACTTAAATAGAACATATATTGGTAGTGTAAGTTGAGGTAAATATTGAGAAAAAAATACTATTAGGAAATTAAACGATTCAAAAAATAATTTTGGAAGAATAATGATATAAAATAATAGTTTCTTAAAAGGAATATTCTTAAATTGAAAAAGTAAAAAACACACGTTGAAAGTTGTTGGGAAAAATAATATAATGAAATATTTGTATTTTGGTAAGGAAGTTGAATTATCTAAGATAATATCAATTTGTATTGAAGAAAAAAATATATTCAATAATATTATTAATTATTTTAACAAATATGTGAAAGTTAAAACTAAATCATTTCATGCTAGTGAAATTGTTATACCAAAATGTTTATTGAAATCCACTACCTATAAAAATGAAAATAAATATGTTTTTACTAATATTTTATGTTATAGAAAAAAATCTTGGAAATATTGGGTTGTGAATAATTATTAAAGGGAATCAGTTACATCAATGAACGATACATAGAAATTCTAAGGAAAATTTACCATGCTTGAAATGTAATCAGAAGCTGTAATTAACATTGGTATTCAATTATATTTTCGTAAAAAAACCCATATCAATATAGAAGATAAATATTCTATGTTTATTATTAGTGGTGTGGAATATTTGGATACATATACAATGATAAATATAACAACTTTCCACTCCCAATGAGTAATCATTAATTGAGGGGGGGGGGGGAGGGGTAAATCTAAAAGAAAAACAAGTGACACTAGGAGGGTGAAGAATGTTTCAAGGAAGGAAATATTTGTGACTATAAGTTTATATTGTCTTATCCAGTCAGAATAGATTTAAATTCCCATTGTAAATTCATGAAATATGGGACTACTATGGTCACTATAATAAAAAATAATAGACTAATTTTCAGGGATTATTTCATTATTCTTACAAATAAATGGAAGCTACTAAAAGGAAAAATGATAAAAATGTAACTTTTAGTTAATGTTTATCTAAAATAGAATAAAAAAGGTAACACATAGATACATGATAGTATATTATACTATAATATGGAATGTTTTATGAAATTATTGAAGAATATTAAATAACATTATTAATGAGTAGTTACCATTGGGAATAATGTTTCAAAAAAATTAGATGGATTGGTATATATGAGATGAAAGATCGGAAAAATAAATCCAAAGAATTAATATTTTTTGGTGGTTTTAAACACAAATTATATAGTGTAAGATAATTTTATTTTAAATAGAATGAATTCATCATCAAGAAAAATTCTTTCACTATCTTGTTCTATAAATATTGAATAATTGACTCTCAGGGAGATTGAACTAGTGTGAAGTTATTCCAAATTAGTGATCCCAGTAAATTATGCTATTTTAGTTTTAGAGGAATAAAATAAAATATGCCATCAAATACTTGGCCACCAGGGTAAAATATATTTTAATAAAATCTCTATGGAAGATTTAGTGATAGATATACCCCATATGAAATCATAAATAAATTTTATTTGATAAACATGTGAATATAGGATAAAGGTTGACTGAAGTCACAAAATGATATATATTCAGTCCTCCATTCTACATAAGCATAACCATTATGATTTTTGTGGACCAATGAGATAGCAATAAAAAACATGTGATAATTACTTTATCAATTTTATTAACAATTTCACTAGGATAACAAATTTTTTATTCATGAAACACTCATCTAATTCGATAGGGATGTTCAATATATTCAAAATAGATGTTGAGAAATAACACAATGAATAAATTAAGATTTTGAGAATATATATTGGAAAAAATATTTCTAGTAACTTACATTAATACTATATTTTAAATCATGTTATTAAAAATAGTTAGAGTATTATTTATAATTAACATTAGATTGGGGTCATAGAAATAAAGAACGAAAGATTAGTTGAAATGCGAGGAACTATTATTTTCGAATACAAAATCTGAAACTTGATCTAGAGAAAATATGTGATTAAATTTGTACCCATTTAGAATAATACTTAATGAGATGAAAATAAAATATGAGATTTCAGACAAGAAGAAACCTATATTTTAATACTTGATGGTATTTTAGAAATCATGTTTAATAAAGATAACAAATTTAGACCTAGAAATATTTAATGAAAAAGTAGAGGCTGTTATATTCAAGGGATATTCATTCAATTGAAGAAGATATGAGTGCTCAAAAAAATGATTAAATAAGTTGGTTGATTTATAAAATTTGAATTTTATTAAAATAATTCAATTTTAATGGAATCTAATAAAGATGATTTTAAAAAGATAATATTATTTAAGAGGATAATGAAAAGGAATATAATCAAGAACAAATTCAGGTTAATATTCACATTGATCAATCTAGTAATGTATAATTTGTTTTTAAAGGAAGAAAATAAAGAAATAAAATATTATAGAAGTAGGTTTAATAAGAGAATGTTATTATAATTTTGGTAGCTCTAGTCTAGATGAGAAGGACATTTATGCTTTAAAATAATAAAAAATCTATTTTCAAAAGTAAAACCAAAATAAATTTTAGTGGTAGTTGAGTATTAGAAGTGGATAAATGTGATTAATCGATAGTTGTATCAAATTTAGAATAATGGCACATGGGTTATTTTTAAAAGATCTAAATGAATGATTATTATTTGAATGATATGGTATTTAGAAATAAGCTCAATAAAAAGGTGATATTTCAAGGAATATTTCCATATTAGTTTGCTCATGTTATCTATAGGTGGATGGTATAGAGTTTGAAGAAACATTTTCACCCGTTTAAGACATGATTTTTTTATAATGTACCAGGATATTACATAGCACGTAAACCAAAATTTTTATTAGATGTATGTTAATTATAAAAACCCAATATATTATAATTTTTTATATAAATAATATATTCAATAGAGTTTGGTATACCCAACACTGAGTATAAATGAACCATAATAGAAATATTGTTATTTAAATATGACCATTTTATCCTACCTACTGATTTGGAGAGTATGAATATAAATAATCGTATTATGGAATATATGTTGTAATTTTTTCTTTAATAACCTAAATACTTAATCATAAATTTATTATAAATTTTTTGGAAATGTGGATATAATTATTTTAAAGTAAAAGAGATATTTTTCATAAAATTATTTCAATAAATATAAATATAGTTTTATAAATTTATTTAATCCATAAAGGTATGTGATTCTAATGAAATAATTATAATATTTAAATGAAAATTTATTTATTAATTTTTTTTAAATTTATGGTTGTTAGGAATGGAATGGGAATAACTTCAATTTACTTATTAAAAAAACCATTTTCTTCAAAAAGTATTTTATTGCATTTTATGCTTGGATATTGTAATAAATTTCTCAATATTTTAAAAATTTTAGATGAAAAAATGGAAATCATTTCTGAAATATTCATTCCAAAATTTTCTTATAGTTAAATTGTATGATTTTTTTCTGAGAAGATGTATTTTTTGTGAATAACTAAAAATGATGTTTTTTAAAAGCTATATTTTATTTTTATTAAATCATGTAATATAAAATATAAATTATATTTTTAATTTTCTTTAATGTAACATAAGATCCATTTTTTAAAATACATTATAAATAATTCCATATTAATTAATGTTAAATTTGATTTAGGTATATGTTCATATTTGTTCTTAATAATTATTTTTTAAAATGTTGTTCATTTTATTTTAGTTATTATATTAAAATCTTTTTTTGACACTTCTAGAAATTTAATTTTTAAAAATGGATTATATATTTGGAATATGGATGTTCAAATTTTGTAAATAGGAATCTCTTATTTTTGAAAATTTTGAATAGTAAATGTGGTAAATATTTTTCACCTTGGTCAAGGTAAAATGATACTAAAACTATGAGATATGGATTAAAAATATCCATTAAACATGATATTATTTGATTATATGAGTTTTATTAAACAAATAAATCATAGATATTAAAATATGGAAATTTATTTCCCCTTTCCACTGGTTATAACATATATTTTTTTTAGAAAAGAATTATTACAAAATGTAGCTTTATTAATTTTTATTTTACATAAAAGTTTTCATAGGGATAATAAGATGTTATGATTGAATCCAAAAGGATATGATTAATATAAATAATTTATTCTTATAATATTAACACTTCTTATATTTTTAGCTATAATATAATTGCCATAAACTTTTACACAATGTCGATATAGTGCTTCTGCACGCTATAGAAAAATAAAGGTAAATGATTTGAGAAATAATAATATTAATATGTTTTGCATGAATTTTTGTATTCTAATAATTTCATAGATAATTATAAATTATCAATGATTATAAATATGTTTATATTCTAATTAAATTTCTATCTTGGTGTCTTCAAGATCAAATTAAATGGATAGTCATAGAAAATGACATTAATAATAGTTTATGATAAAAATATTAAATTAAATGATTTAAAAAAAATATATATTTTAATATGAAAATTTGGATTCAAAGTGATTGAAAATTTCATCAAAGGAATATTTTTAGGAACTTGTCAACTTATAGAATAATTATAACTCGTAAATGTTATTTTTTGTTTTACCACTTTTAAGGTTAAAAATGGATAACAAGGGTTTAAACTTAATGATAAGGATAAAAATGAAACCAAATAATCTATAAATTTAATTTTTGAATGAAATTTTATCCTTATAATGTCCTACCTTGTAAATTATGGCCATTTGTTTCCATTTTATATGATTATGATATATTTTATATTTAAATCTTATAAGTATTCAAAGTGTGTCCTTCCCCTCACTTATAAATGGGCACCTCATCTTCTCCTTTTTTCAGTAAGATTGGGTACTATATATCAAAAAATAACTACCCTAATAACCTAAAATATTACTTCCCTTTTTTATTGATCATATATTCTTCTCCTAATACTATCCAATGGAGACTTAAAGTCAAATCTAAAGGAGGTCTTTCAAATAATAGGAAATCATCTTTACCGACTCATTGAAAGTGTATTTAGTTTCCTACTTTTTCTAATAAAATTATATACCTAACAGAATAATTAATCTATAATACTATATATAATTATACGTTATTGTCATTAAGGTATAACTATTATTCACCTCCTTTCCATGAAATGATAAACCAAGGTATCACTCTTGTAATGGTGTGGACTACTGCCTCCGCATAGCGATGTGATTGATTTTCAGTAATCGCCTCTCATTGATGGTTATAATGATGGATTTAATTAATATATAGTTTTATTATAATTTCATAAAAAAAATTATTTAATTATAAAATATTATATTCTCTATTTCAATTTTATCATTATAAAATGGAAGTATCATTCATGCATACATACATCCTACCATATCTATGAGTAATATATATATAATTGTTAATATAATCATTTGAAATATGGGTTTAAAATTGTATTTAATGAATATATATAATACTTATGTCATTAATAAAATTCTTTAAATATTATATTAATATTATACCTTATAATTTTCATACCCATTCAGTCTTTATAACAAGTTCTTATTTAGGCCGGTTTTATCACCAATAGGAGTAATGTTAAATTTTTTATTAGATGAATGATTAATTAAGGTTTAATATTTGTTATATTATGTAATAATAATAATTAAATGTAATTATAATTATTATTTAGATTATGGAACCATGATCAACGTGAAAGGACTAGAATTTATGAACTTAAACATGCGTGAATAATGAAATAGTTAGCCGCAAGATTTTTTATTTTAATAAAAAAATATTAAAAATATATTATATGTTATATGTTATTATAATTAATAATATGGTTCTAATAATTAGGTCTAATAAATATAAATTTTTTATATATGATGTTAAAAGAACATAGAAGGCAATCTAGACATGAGGTAAGGGTTTCATGAATCACTTATGTTTTTGTGAGACATATTTCATATTCACCACTTGTTTCTTTTAAATGGTGTATATACTACCCATTTTATAGGTTATATTAGGAATTTATTAATATTCATGGTATTTTAGGTTTCATTTGAAGTTATTTACATCATGTGAGTTATGTCTCAAATGTTACCAAAGTAGTATGAGATTTATGTTGCAAACACACTTTTTACTATGATTATTTACTCTTAAATTTTATTATGGTGAAAAAACATAATCTATATCTAACCAATATTATGTATTTTATCCACAATTTATTTATTTTTTAAAAAAAATCCCTTATTTTTTCTATTCATATGTACTCGAAATTATAATGGAATATTTTTAAGGAAAAGTGAATTTGGTTTTCTTTTCAGATATGAATCATTCCCTTCCATGCAGATATCTTCTTAAAAATGTTTTCAATAACATTATTACAATTCTAAAATGATTAATTAATGATATTTTTAACAATATTTTTAATTCTATAAAAAGGATAAAAAGGAATCTTCTAGTTATTTTTTGAATGAGGCACTATTTTCCAAAGGTGTGACCATCATCATTGTTTCAACACTTACTGCACAGGAATATTTTCCCACCACAATGAATATTCATTTTCATGAAGCTTCCACTGCAACTTTCCATGTATACATTAAAATAAAATATTTTCCCTTAAAATTTATAAATTTTTAGATTTTAGATAAGTTATTTCAAAATGAAAAGGTATTTTCCTTAAGAAATGTTGTAGTGATCTTTTAAAAGTAATTTAATCTATGTAAACATACAATGATGAATCATATGATTTTATAGTGATAAAATCAAATGATACCATCCCCTATATTAATAAGGTTGGACTATGATCAAGTTTCTCTAGTGATTTACTAAATAAAATATTAAAATTTCATATGCTACTTTTTTATTATAAATTTTTATATTCATTATATGTTGATTTTTTTATCAATTTTTTTCATATGATCAATGAATTGGACTTATTATGTGATGGGTGGGTCTTTTTATATCCCCTAGATGAATTTTTTTGTCTCATGAGACAAAATATCATGGATATATAATGTATTATATAATTATTTATGCATGGTTTCTTTGCATGAATATTCAATGGTAAGAATATTCTTTCTAACATATGTGTTCTTTCATTATGAAAATAGTTATTATAATCCATGTAATTTTTATGTTGTTATTTATTCCATGGATATATTCCACTTTTATGACATTACTTAGATATTATATATGATTATTGTTTATCTCTATAATATTACTCATGATTTATTTATTCTATGATAGCTTCTAATGTATGATTTCCCTTACTGAGATTATGAGCTCACCCTTAATTATGTTTTCTATTACATAGTATAACCACAATGGAGCTGTGAATGGTTCCAAATAAATTCTAGAAGAAATAAAAATGTTTGCACTAGAATTTTGAGTTTTATTTCGTGTTTTAAAATAAAATGTGTGAATCATTTATGTATATAGTATCCCAAGACTGGTAAAATATTTGATCCATCAAGATACAATATCTTGTATATTGTTCCAATTTATTAATATAATAACCAACTCTGAGTCATTAGAGTTTGGGTGTTGTAGTTTCTATCAAATGTAGTTGTGAAGGACCCTTAAGAACTAGATTTAATAAAACATAGATTTGAGAACATAAAACTATGATATATTATATGGAGTGTAACACCCCTCCCCTACCTCATTGGCTTGAGTAGGCGGTGCGGACTACTTGGCCTTAAGCGACGTTCCCAAGACGCCAAAGGCTTGAAATTAGTGCCAAGGGCATCAAGATAAAATTGGGGAATGATTTTCCCTTAAGACAAAACCAACCAAACCATCCATTAACAACCACTATATGATGTATATCAAATAAAACATTCAAGGATGCATTCTCAAAGACAACCAAGTTGTAACACAATAAAACCCAAAAACAATACAACCAGACATGTCCACACAACATCAGAGTACACTGTAGAAACTAAATAACCAAACGCCACAAGCCATGACACCACCACAGCTCCACACCAAGCTCCAATCTCCAAGCTACACCATGGGATCACAATGTTCCACTAAAGAAGGGTGATGCCTTAACATTGCCCACATCAAGGTACACAACATCTGCAAAGACACCAACATGCCAAAGATGGGGGTGAGTACTAAAAATCAGTAGGTTTTCCCCAAATGACTTCCTTACACACTCAACTAGGATAAAAACATTATCACATTTATATAAACAGTTTATATAAAATAATCCCAAGTTTAACCATCTCTATAATCCAAACATGCCCTTACCAATCCATCACACCCAAACCAAGCAACCAAGGGAAAGCCAAACATACATGCCACAAGCCATATCATCATTCACACATTAGAACAACAATTTACAACTTTCAAAACAATGCCCAAAAAAACAACCAAAACGGTGTGTCTTCCACCCTACCCATTCACTCATTCACAACTAGTGTCTCTTCCTGTCCACTTATCCTTTGATGGTGTCCCTTCCATCTACTATCCATCCCCTTTTTATAGTGGTACTTCTCACCACTTCCACATAACATTAAAAACAAGCCAATGCCAAGCATATAACCCACGAAGGTCACAACCACATGAAATCAACCAATTCCATTGCATATCAATCCACTTTAATAAATAACACATTTATTAAAAACCATTTTCCATGCCAAACAGGATTTCTATAAAACAACACTTTTATTGAAAACCATATCCATCAATCATTTTTACAAATCAACCATAGCATCCTATTTTAAAATCCACAAGAATAACATTTCACTATAAAACCCCATTTTTCTCAAAAATCCCCAAAACATCACCCGAAGGATTTCTAACCAATTTCGCACATCAAAACACAATTAATTTCAAGCACAAAAAATTAATTATAACCAAAACCATTAGATCTAACCAAGTGGAGTCGAGAGAGAGTCCACCTACCATTAGGGTTCCTGAGAAATCGACCCATGAACAACCACACATCAAATCCGGAGAAAACACCTCTAAAACCTCTCTAGATCCCTTTTCCTAGCATTCACAAGCCTTCAAATCATCATCCAAGGCAACCAAATCCCTATATCTACACAAAAAAGTGTATATCTAGAAAACTACGAATGAGAGGGATGTAGATCTAGTAGAAAACACAAGGAGACCAATAGGAGAGACTAACCCTGGAGAAACCACCTTGAAACCCCTTCGAATCACATCCAAAACGTGTGGGAGAGCCCATCCAACCCCTTAGAATCGAGAAACCCAAGTGAGCCATGAGTGGGAGGAAGTTTTGAGTGAAATAGGTTAATTCTGAGGGATCCCGGAACTTATAACCCTATTTGTAAGGGGCCGCATGGTTAATCCGCATGGTTTGGAAAACCGTGTGCTAACCGAGTGCACGCTACTGCCTCAAGAGAAAGGGCCTGCACAATTTCCTTGCACGGTTTGGAAAACCATGCATAGGCTGTACGAAGCCTATTGTCTCCCCTACATGGTTTCATGGAGAATCTGTATGGTTTCCACTAACCGTGCTCCCTAAGAAAAGCCACCAGACTTATCGAAAACCATTCCAAACTCTCCCAACCACTTCCCAACCAATCCCATGCACTTTAAACACATAAAAATCCATAAAAAAGGCTACATACCTGAAAATGAGGGTTCTAAATTCTCCCCACCATTCAACTTTCCATCCTTGGAAAGTTGTGAACCCACCCTTTGCCGAAAGAGCTCGGGCCACTGCTCGACCATGTCTTTCTCCTGCTCCAAAGTCTCCTCTGGAATCTGAACATGTTTCCACAAAACACGAACTAAACCGATGATTTTACCAGGAAATAATTTCTCTTTCCTATCCACAACCTGAAATGGGACGTGCACCAGTGAGGTATCCGGTTCTTGTTCAACATGATCCCATCAAATCACATGGTAAGGATCCGGCTGATAATTTTTCAACTGCAACACATAATATACATTTTCCACCGCACTGAACCAAGGTGGAAAAGAAAAATGATAATCCACCTCACCAACCAACTCTAGAATCTCAAAAGGTTCATTATACGTTGGAGATAACTTTCCCTGCTTCCCAAACTGACGATGTCCTAGCCTAGGAGAGATCCTCAAGAAAACATGATCACTCACCTCAAACGACAACGACCGTCGACGATGACCTACGTACGATTTCTAACCACTCTAAGACATCTCCATTCTCTTCCTGATCAACTTGATATTCTATATAGTCTCCTGGACAAGGCTCATTCTCACCATAAAGGACTCACATGTTTCCACCCAACACAGTGGATAACGACATGGCTGCCTATACAAAGCTTCAAACAGAGCCATCTATATGGATTCCTGACAACTGTTATTGTCAAGAACTCAACCAACGATAAGTTTTCCTCCCACGAGCCACCAAAATCCATGACATAAGCCTGCAACATATTCTCCAAAGTTTTTATCGTCCTCTCTGATTGACCATCCGTCTGAGGGTGATACACTGTGCTGATAGTCATCTATGTCCCAAGGGATTGCTGTAAGGATTTACAGAAATGAGATGTAAACCAAGAATCTCTATCGGATACAATCGAAACTGGAACACCATGCCTCTTTACCACATCCTGAATATAGATTTTGGACAGATCCACCACCATATGAGATTCACAAATTGGGATGAAATGGTCTGACTTCGTTAGCTGATCCACTATCACCCAAATTGCATCGTGATTTTTGACCATTCTTGGGATACCTGTGAAAAAATCCATTGCTATTTTCTCCCACTTCCAAATAGGGATTGTTTAAGACTACAACATTCCTGCTGGCCTTTGATGCTCTACCTTGACATGCTGGAAGGTCAAGCATCTCGAAACAAACTCAACCACTCTTCTTTTCATTCTAGTCCACCAGAACTGTGATTTCAATGCTTTATATATTTTATTAATTCCAGGATGAACAGCCCACCTGGAATGATGATACGCCCTGAGAAGATCCTACTGACAAGCAACTGGTACAACCATCTGATTATGAAAACACAGAATTGAAGCTCCATTCAATTACCAACCCTCAATGGTCTCCCCACCATTGAGTCTTGACCCCATGGTGACACACTCAGAATCAGATGTATGTGCCTCTCTAACTAGGCCAAACAAGTCAGAAATCAACAAAACCAGAAATAAGACTGCTCTATCTCCCGGGTCCTCATATTCCAATCACATGCCAGCTATAACCGACATCAAATGCCCCTGGTTCGATGCCTATTTTCACACATGAGCATATGATTCTATACTTAATGCATCCGCCATCGAATTTCCCTTTCCCGGTGTGAACATCAAGTCAAAATCATACATCTAGAGATATTCCATCCATATTGACTGCCGCAATTTCAATTCCCTTTGTGAGAAAATGTGTTTCATGCTCTTATGATATGTATATACCGTGAATTTCTCACCAAAGAGACAATGAAACCACACTTTCAAAGCATGGACCACTGCTGCCAACACCAAATCATGAGTTGTGCAGTTATTCTCATGAACTCTCAACTACCATGATCCATATGAAACCACATGATTCCCTTTCTTGAGAACACACATCAAACCTGATCCCGATGCATCACAATACACAGCGTACCCATTTCCTGGTTCTGGAAAATCCAAGATTGGTGCTGATGGAAGGAAAACCTTTAGTTCTTTGAAACACTACTAACACTGTTCATTCCACTGGAATGGAACATTATTTCTTGTCAAAGTTGTCATCGGTGAAGCCAAATGTGAAAAATCATGAACAAAATGCCGATAATACCCAGCTAGAACAAGAAAAATTTGTATCTAAAACACCTACTTTGGCAGTTTCCATGAGATAACAGCCTCTATCTTTCCCGGATCGACTAAAACACCTCTTTTAGAAATCATATGGCCAAGAAAATGAACTTCCTATATCCAAAAGTCACACTTTGACAATTTGGCATATAACCGATGATCCCTCAAGATCCCTAGCACTGTCGCCAAGTGCTGCTCATGCTCCACCCTTGTCTTTGATTATACCAAAATATCTTCTACAAACACCACCACAAATGAATCTAGATTTCTCTGAAATATATGATTCATCAATGCCATAAATACCACTAGTGCATTCTTTAGACAAAAGGGCATAACCACATATTCATAATGGCCATATCTACTTCTAAAGCTATTTTAGGAATATCGTCCTTCTTCACTTGCAATTGGTGATATCCTGACCTCAGGTCGATCTTGGAGAACCACTGGGATCCCTTAAACTGGTTGAATAAATCTTCAATTCGTGGAAGTGGATATCTATTCTTTATCATAACTCGGTTAGGTCTACGATAATCAACATGTAGCCTCAATTTTCCATCCACCTTTTTCACAAACAACACCGGCGCTGTCCATGGAGACGTTCTAGGCCAGATAAACCATTTGTTTTCTAACTCTCCCAACTGGAATTTCAATTTTAGTAATTTAGTAGGTTCCATCTGGTAAGACAGAAGTGACATAAAACTGGTCCACATTAGGAGATCAATCCTAAACTCCACTTCTCTTATGGGAGGTAACCTAGATAATTCTTCAAGAAAAAAATCCATGAACTGATCCATCACAGATAGAAGAACACTCTGCTAAACACCATCTACCAATTCCAACGGAAACACCGCCAACTGATATGATAACGTGCCCACTACTGGTTCCAACAAACCCATTGCACCCTACCTTTCATGCTTCTCTCCTCTAAAGAGATGTCTAATTCCATCATGTGTCGTAAAATCCACTATCTGTGCATCACAGTCGATGTGGGCCTTAAAAGCCACCATCCAATCTATTCCCAGGATTACATCATACCCATTCATCTCAAGCATTGATAAATTCCACATTACATCAACCTCGCCCAAAACAATACAACATTATCTACACAAGAAGTCTTGACACTCTCTTCGACCAAGAGGAGTTTGATGTTTTAAAACTGAGGGCATAATTTCTACCCTTAAATCCAGCAAATCAACCACACGTGCATCAATAAAAGATTGTGAAACACCCATATCAAACAATACTTGAATAAAGTTAGAATTTAAAATCATAATACCTCTCACCGTGGATAGTCTCGACTGATAATCCACCACAACCTGCTCAGATCCAAACACATGTTTTCTTGACACACTCTTCTCTTTATTGCCCTGCTAAGGTGTCGTGGTATTCCGAGATTCACAATGACCCACTTTAATCTGCTTAGGAGGGGTGTGCTGCTGTCCCTGCCCCGTCGAAGCATACGACGTCTGCGATCCCTTAGGTGTGTCATGCGCACCCGACCTTGGAGAATTACGACAATAACACTATAGATTCCCAATCCACTTACAATTATGACATGCTTGAGGTTATTCCGTACAATCACATTAAAAACATCCCGGCTTTCTCTGGGGCTTCAGAGGATGATTTACTAATCCTACCATCGGATTATATACCATATTCCCACCCTAGGAATAAGTGCCCCTCCTGCGCTTGAACCCAATTTTAGATTTACCAATATTCCCCATGGGTACCACCATGCTTCCTCCACCCGTAGTGCCCAAAAAATCCCGTTCAGCCACTGAGGTGATATTAACCATCTCTGTGTAATCATCTAAACACAACACAACTATCTTTGAATGGATTTCTTTCCTTAACCCCACTTCAAAGATCATTTCCTTCAACGACGTGCTACCCGCCACCATGGGTGTAAACCACACTAAGTTCATAAACCTAGTTGTAGACTTTGTCACAGTCATAAGCTCTTACTTTAAACTAAAGAAATAAATTGTACGGTAAATTATGAATTCATGTGGGTAGAATGTTTTGTTAAAAAATTCCTCAAATCCTTCCCATGTCACACACTGGTCTGTCCCCGCTTAGACTACCAACTCCCACCACTGAAGGGAATGATCTTCCAATATATATGTGGCCAACTTCACTTTCAACTGTAGTGGTGTTCCCAAGAACTTGAAGATCTTGTTCATTCTATTTAACCATGTTTCTTTCCTCTTTGGCTCCGAATCACCCCTGAAGATGGGTGGATTCTACTTTTGAAACTGAAACACATGATCCACATACCTTGGTTCATTCACTTTGTTCCCACTTTCCTCAGCTTGGAAAGATTTCACTGTACATTTCACTAGCTGCTGGTTCACCTGAGGCTCAGGTGCTACCGCACTATTAGCAGCCTCCTCCGGTTGGTCTCTACGATGCCTACCTGGTGCCATTTATATAAAGATAGAATAAACAACCATGAGTCTCACTTCCGTAGACATCAAGAAATCACATTTCAAATCACATTAAACAACACTATCACAGAAGGCTTTCCACAAGTTCACATTTTCCATGTGTCGCCATTTTGAAAACCACAGCATTTTCAAAATACGAATTTATTCACATTACAATTTCACACATTCATATCACATCATAAGTCATTATACCACAATTAAATATGCATCCTAGTGGGAAGTCATTTATACTATACATGTCATGATCATCTCATTGGCTACACCCATGACAAAGAGATATCCAATGCCTATATGTGTCTCCAAAACACTTATGTACCAAAATCCCTGGTAACTTGAATTTCAGCATAAAAGGGTTAGATACATCCTTTTATGATATAGATTCCAAGTTCCGAAATTCCTATGCCTTGATCCCATCCTAACACAAGGAATTTACCACAATGAATGTCAACACCAAAGGACCGAACAAGATGATACCACTTGTAACACCCCGTCCCAACCTCATTGGCTTGAGGAGGCGGTGAGGGCTACTTGGTCTTAAGCGATATTCCCATGATTCCATAGGATGGCAATTAATGTCGAGGGCTTCAAGATCAAATTGGGGAACAATTTACCCTTAAGGAAAAACCAACCAAACCATCCATTAACCACCACTATATGATGTATGTAAAATAAAACATTCAAGCATGCATTCTCAAAGAAAACCAATTTGTACCACAATACAACCCAAAAACAATACAACAAGACATGTCCACAGAACATTAGAGTACACTGCAGAAACTAAACAACCAAATGCCACAATCCATGACACCACCATATCTCCACACCATGCTCTAAGATCAAAGCTCTACCGAGGGATCACAACACTCCACTAAAGGAGGGTGATGCCTTACCATTTCCCATGTCACGATACACAACATCTGCGTAGACACCAACGTGCCAAAGAAGGGGGTGAGTAATAAAACATAGTAGGTTTTCCCCAAATGACTTCCCTACACACACCACTATGATAAAACTGTTAGCACATTTATATAAACAGTTTATATAAAATAATCCCAAGTGAAACCATCTCTATATGCCAAACATGACCTTACAAATCCATCACACCCAAACCAAGAAACCTAGGGAAATCCCAAAAAAATGCCCCAAGACATCTGATTATTCACTCATTAGCACAACAATTTCCAACTTGAAAAACAATGCACAACAAAACAACCAAAACGGTGGGTCTTCCGCCCAACCTGTTCACCCATTCTCAACTAGTGGATCTTCCCTTCCACTAATCCTTTAATAGTGGCCCTTCCATTCACTATCCATCACTGTTTTATAGTGGTACTTATCGACACTTCAACACAACATTCACAACAATCCAATGCCAATAATGTCTCCCACGAAGGTCATAACCACATGCAATCAACCAATTCCATTGCATATCAATCCACTTCAATAAATCACCCATTTATTGAAAACCATTTACCATGACAAACAACATTTTAATAAAACAACCTTTTTTTTAAAACCATATCCATAAATCATTTTCAAAAATCAACAATATCATCCCATTTTAAAATCTCCATTTTAAAATCCACAAGAATAACATTTCACCATAAAACTCCCTTTTTCCCAAAAATCCCCAAAACATCACCCAAGGTATTTCTAACCAATTTCACACATCAAAACACTATTAATTTGAAGCACAAAAAATTTATTGTAACAAAAACCATTAGTTATAACAATGTGGAGTCGAGAGATAATCCACCTAACTTTAGGGTTCCTGAGAAATTGACCCATGAACAACGACACCTAAAATCCGGTGAACACACCATTGAAACCTCTCAAGATCCCTTTAACTAGCATTAAAAAAACAATCAAATCATCATCCAAGGCAACCAAAACCCTAGATATACACAAAACATGTGTATATCTAGAAAACCAAGAAAGAGAGGGATGTAGATCTAGAGGAAAACACAAGGAGACCAAGAGGAGAGACTTACCTAGGAGAAACCACCTTGAAACCCCTTCAAATTGCTTCCAAAACATGTTGGAGAGACCCTCCAACCCTTGAGAACTGAAAAAACTAAGTGAGACACGATTGTGAGGATTTTTAGAGTGATATTAGTTATGTCCAAGGGAGCCCAGAACTTATAACCCCATTTTTATGTGGCCGCACAGTTAGTCAGCATGGTTTGGAAAACCGTGCACTAATCGTGTGCATGATAATACCTCAAGAGAAAGGGACCACACAGTTTCTTTGCATGGTTTACCAAACTGTGTGCAGGCCATGCGAACCCTATGTTCTCCCCCTGCACATATTTCAAGAGAATTTGCACGGTTTCTACTAACCGTGCTCAAACCTTTCTCCCTAAGAAAAACCTCCAGACTTATCTAAAACCATTCCACACTCTACAATCCTCTTCCCAACTCATCCCATGCACTTTAAACACATAAATATGCATAAAAAGGCTACATACCTGAAACCAGGGATGATACATGGACATTTATAAGTATAGTTTAATGTTAGTATGATTTTGTAATGTAGAGACTATGTGGTTTTCCTAACAAATATATCCGCATTTGGTTACGATGAAGTGGATGACAATGTGGTACAAATTCACCTATAGGTAAAAAAATTTAACGAGATGGAGTGGGTATTCACATGAATACCACCATTTAAAGAGATTGGAACTAATATTGAACATCATTCCATACACTAATATGGGATGTTCTTGGCTTAATACACATTTTTATCTATAAACCTTTATGACAAATGAGATGAAAGAACCTTTGGAAACCTATTATTTTCCATTGTGACATGGGATAAATCTAAAGTGTCATGTGTTGATATGTTTAAGGTATATCATCTATTTAAAGGAAAATTTACCCCTTTTGATGTTTTATTTGATGAAAGTTTAATATGATTAATGAAATTTTGGGATACATTTAGGGGAATATTACCCTTTGGTTTTGTGTGAATTTTTTGTGAAAGGGTTATTTGATTAATAATGAATTTATATTCTGTAGACATAAGTTTAAAGGTATTTATAACCTTTATGTTTATTTTTATCATTAATATTTATATGATTAATTGGGATAAAAATTTTATTACATTTTGGGAACATATGTTTTATCATATAGATAACCAAGAGATTAAAAATTATTTTGGAGACTAAGTGAACAATTTAATTTTTTAAGATATAAAATATATTGGTAATAGAATATAATTAAGCTAAAAAAAATTTGAGGAATAAATATTGATTAAATTAATGGAAGCATAAATGATTTTTTATGAATTTATGGTGATTCATGTTATTTTTGGAAAATATTAGCATATTTTAAAAAGTATTTGATTAAGATATATAAATCTTTCCTATGAGACATTATTATTGAGTAATGGTTCTTGGAGGAAAATTATATGTTGATCTTGAAAGAATATACGATTATATATTTATGATTTTTGGGTTTTCAAATACACCAGACATGTTTTTAAAGCATTTTATGGACAGTTATTCATGGATTGAATAATATTTAACATTGGGGGTCATTGTTATAGTTTTAGAAATTATATGAATTATTTGTTCATGTAACGTTTTATTTTGGATATTATATTTAATTGTGCTGATAATTATGTCTTTATTAAATGTCTTTAGATAGGAGAAATAAATTTTAATTTCTTTTGTTGATCGTATGATACATTGACATTTAATTTGAGTTCTTCAAGCATAATTTTTTTTCATTGTTGTTTTTAATTTAAAATATGATATAAACTAGAGATGTAAATATGAATTAAGCAAAACCAGTGGATGCAGTTTCATTAATGGATTTGATAAAATCAAGTATGTTTTCCTGTTCTCTTTGTCTATGCTAAAGTAATTCCACAACTCAAGAAGAAAAAAGATAAATCAATTGAATATTATCATTAAACTATTAAGGTATACTTTTAAAAAATCATTCAAGAGTAAAATTCTCAAAATGATAAATGCATAGTTTTTGAAATAATTTTGAAATGATAAGTTCCTTATAGTTCTCATAATCATTAACATTCTTTGAAGAATTAAATATTATCGATGTGGATTAAATTAAAATTCTTTCCACTTATGTATATTTATCTCATAGTCCTTGAATTTAATTCTAGAAAATGATTTATGAAATTTATAATACATGTGTTAAAATTAAGTGGTAACAATTTTGTTAAGTCCATATGATGTATCACTTCAATATTTTATAATTTATTTTATTAAATAATATTTTTGTTAGTGTGTGTTATACAGAACACCTATCTTAAATGAACCATAATATAAATATCAATAGTTTAATATGACTATTGTAACCTAACCATTTATTTGGTTGGTATGCATAATAATAACCATATTTTTATATATGTATAGTATGTTTTCCCTTAATGAAGTAAATATTCAATAATAAATTGATTATAAATATTTCATAATTGATGATATAATCTTTTAATGTTAAGAGGGATATTTTTCATAAAAAGGATTTTATGTTCATAAATTTATTTATATAGATAGAATTAATTTTTATTTATAAATAATTATAATGAAATAATTATATTTTATATAAATATATCCCATTTAATTAATTAAACATCATTTAATTATTTTTATTAGGTAATGGATGAGAATAAGGTTATTTTATCTCATTCTATACATGTATATTATAATTAATTTATAAAGCTTTTATAAATATTATTTTAATAGATACAGATAATTTAAAAATAATATTTTCAAAATTATATTAGTGTGAATTTATGGGGTTTTGGGAAAAATTGATTTTTGAATGAATAAGAGAAAAATTCAGTTTTTGGAAAAACTCACATCTCTTTTCATTAATAATTTTTTTTAAAATTAAATTATTTTGTTATTTCCATTTCAATGAAAAATATTATGAATTTTATTTTTAATAATCTAAATTATTACATAGTAGTTCACATTATATATTATTTTTTATAATTTCATTTTTATGTTTAATAACCTAATTGTCTAAAAATGACA
Organism: Viscum album; assembly: GCA_963277665.1. Classification (NCBI taxonomy): domain Eukaryota; kingdom Viridiplantae; phylum Streptophyta; class Magnoliopsida; order Santalales; family Viscaceae; genus Viscum; species Viscum album. The sequence continues at coordinate 373,287,728 of OY728146.1, forward strand.
TTTCATTGCATTTTAATTTTTTTTATTAAAATTTATATATGGAGAATCTTGAAATTAAATATTGAAAAAAGGATTCTATATTGGAATTAGTAAATTGAAATTTGGAAAATAGATACCTTTAATTTTTTGTAATTGTGAATAGTAATTGTAGTCAATATTTGTCACCATGGTACGGTTAAAATAGGGGTAAAACTATGTGATAAGGCCTTAAAATATCCCTAATACATTCATTTATCCTATAGGATGAGTTTAATTCACGCTATTAAATATTATAAAATAATATATAGTAATTTATTTCCAACTTCATTTTACTATAACACAAAAATTATTTTATGAAAAAGATAAATACAAAATGTCACATTCTTTATTTAAATTTCTCTTTTATGTTTTCATAAGGATGAAAATAAGTTAGGAATGAATATAAAATTACATTTTAAATGGAAGTAAATTATTTTTTGATATAAATTTATTTTAAATTTTCCTTTTTGATATATTTTCATTAAAAACTTAAGTAAAGCCGATATAGGGCATGTGCAAGAAGAAAAAATCAAGGTAAACAATATTTTTTAAAAACTAAAATTAATATGTTTTAGATAATTAGATAATTCAAATAATTTAATTGGAAATTATAAATTATAAATGATTAAAAATATTTTTATATTTTAAATCATTATCATTATTCCTGTCTTTTAGGTCATATTTAATTAATAGTACCAAAAAAATTAAATTAGTGATACTTTATAAAAAAATATTTTATTAAGTTTTCTAGAAAAAATAAATTGGATTATTGGGGTGGTTAATGTTCAGATATTCTAACCAGGAACCATTTTTAGAAAATTTTCACCTTTTAAGTAAATTTATGACCATTAAAAACAAAAAAAACATGTCACCACAGTTGAGGATAAAAAGTGTCATCCAAGGGGTTAAACAAAAAATAAGTATTTAAATGAAACATAAACAAGTCTAAATATGATTTATTGAAGTTATTTAAACCATATTTTTGTAATAACATCGAAAGTATAGACATTTTTTCCACATTACCTAATTATTATATATTTTATATTTAAATATTTTTGGTAATTCCATGTGTGTCCCTTATATCACATATAAATGTGATCCTCCAATTCACATTTATTCACAATTATTTTTCACTATAGATAGGAAAATACATACCCTAATACCTTTATATGTTCCATCACTTTACTCTAGAGCATATGATATTCTTATAAGGTAATCCTATAAATGTTTACTATGTAATCTAATTGGGGTCTCAAAAAGTGGAAGTAACTATCTTTACCGAACCATCCAATTTTTATTTATTTTTATAGTTGCTCTAAATCTAATGTATCCATAATAAAAAAATTAATCTAGGGTCATTAATATATTTATAATTTATTATGAAAATTGTTAAATTATATTCCACATTCTTTATATCAAATTGGATATAATAATATTGGTTGTGCGTATGTGTGGACTACCGCCTCCACAGAGTGATTTTATTCATTTTCCATAACCACCACTAATGGATAAATTTAATTATGGATTTAATGAATATATATTGTATTATAATATAATATAAATTATATAATAATAAAATATGATCTTATTTATTTCTATTTTCTTTTCAGAAAATGGATGTATCTTTCATACATACGTACAAACTACAGTCTCTGTGAGTGTTTTATATTTTATTTTCAATGTCCTCATTTTATAGTGGGTTATAATATTATATATAATTATTATATATATAATTATTTTTAAACGAATAAATTTTTATAAATTTTATTTTAATATGATACCTTATCATGTTCTTACCCATTCAGTATTTACCACACACTATTTTTTATGTCAGTTTAACCACCTACTTGAGTGATATTATAATGTTTAAGAGATTAATAATTAAGTAATGTTTTATACTATATATATTAAAAAATAATAATATATTAATCAAATTATTAACAGTATATAGATGATGGAATAAGGATCAATGTGAAAGGGTAGGAAATATTGATCGAAATCATGCATGAAAAACAAAACAATTATACACCCGAATAGTGATTTGATTAAACAATTATTAATAAAAACATAATAAATTTTATATTATGTCATAATATTGAACATGGTTTTCTAATATAAGTATAATAAACTTAAATTTATTATAAAAGAGTTGAAAATCACTTATAAGGAAATTCAGACTTAAGGTAAGGGTATCTCATCTCACTTTTGTTTTTGTAAGACATATGCCTTATTTACCACTTATTTCCTTCATGTAGTGTATATAATATTTCTTTGATTTTTTATATATTGGATTGATTTTAATTTATGGTATTTAAGGTTTCATTTGATGAAATTTCTATCATGGGGGGTTATAGTTTAAAAGTTAACAAAGCGTTAAGGGTTTTATGTTACAATCTCACTTTTTTCCAAGATTATTTATGATTAAATTTTTTGATGAGAGAATTATATTATATATCTATTAAAAATTACAGATTTTTTTATAAACTATTTATTTTATGAAATTTTGAGTTTTCTTTTAAATTTCCTCTCTTTAAGTACTCTAGTTTATGAAATAATGTTTTTGAGGAAAACTATCTTTTTTTATTCTGCAAGGAATATATTTCATTTTTTGTCTATATATTTTTTAGAATAAGTTCAATAATTTATTTACTATCATTCAATTATTTATTAATGTAATTTTGTAAACATGATTTAATTTATATAGAATGTTTTAAAAAGAATATTATTATCATTTTTCTAATGATATAATTTTTACCAAAGGGGTGAACATAAACATTATGGTAATGTTTACCCCACAAATAACTTTTCTAACCATCATGAATATTATTTTCTTCAAGATTAGTTTATAATTTTCAATGGGGTTGTTTAAATAAAGTAATTTTCCTAATATTCTAAATATTTTTATACCTTAAATAAGTGATTTCAAAATAAAAAGGTTAGTTTCAAAAAACATGTTCCAAAAATATTTTAAATTTATTTCCATCTATGTAAACATATTTTGATTAATATTATACTTTATTTTGGATATATTGTAATGATTCCATACCCTATATTACTTTGGATGTATTTTGATCATGTTTCTTTTATAAATTACTGGGCAAAGTATTAATATTTTGTTTTTTTCAATACTAATGTTTATGTTAATTATGATTTTAATTGTTATTAGTTTAATTAATATGATGAACCAATTGAACATATTAAGATATATGAGGAATATTTATATCCGATCTATATATTTGTAGGTATTACAAGACCAACTATCTTGGGTATTAATTATATGCCATACCTATTCATGTATAGTATCTTGGAAAAAAGCCATGATGGTAAGATAATGTTGTCTCACATATGCATTAATTCATTATGAAAATAGTTAGTATTATCTATGTGATTATTTATGTTTAAATTTCATCCATGGGTATATTCCCCTTTAAAAACATTTTCTATATGGAATTTTCTATTAATTTTTTTATATCTGATATAGTTTATATGATTTATTTATTTTGTGATATCTTATGATATATTATTTACCTTACATATAATCTATGCTCAAAATATATTATTTTTTCATTTACCTTAGACATAAATAAGGGATATGTGAATTATTATTAGGATATAATAGAAGATACAATAATGTTATCACTATAATTTTGATTTATATTTCGTGTTTTCAAATTTATTGTGAGGATCATGTATGTATATAGTTTCCCAAGATTGATAAAATATTCAATATTTTAGGATGAGGCATATTTTATCTTATACCAATTTAGTAAGACATCTTCTAATGCTAGGTCCCTAAAAATGGGGTGTTACTAGAATTATTCTTTCATGATTCGAGCTATTGAGGAAGAATTAATTTTTAAGAAACAAAATGTTTTTATACATAACAGTGATGTAACTCTAGTTTCAATGTTAAAAATTGATTTTAAAGAGTTAAATCAGGCCCTTTTATCCTGGTACTCTAAATTTTTTTGTTTTCTAAAATAATTGAACATTTATAAAGCAAAACATGATGAACACTTCTATGGTAAGTATATTAGAATAGGTACCCAAAATATCATTGTCAATATTGATGAAATAATTTTTGTAGGAGACAGGGAATATAATTTTGATTAAATTTAAAAAAAAGAATAATAATTTTAAGATGTAAATTATAAAATTGATGACTTTATTTTTAGAATTATTGGTTCTATAAAAAATAAGTTACACATTACTATCATAGGAGAAAGATTTAAAGAAATTTTTGAAGTGGAATGGGTAAAAATATTCAAAGTATTTATCCACACACATTACAATTTTTGTAAAATTGAGAAAATAAAAATAATAGAGAAGTGTGAATCAGAAATACTTTGGAAAGATAAGAATATATTTTTTTATTTTATAGCATCATAACTAGATTTTTTTTATCTAAAAAATTTATGTAATCAATTTCAATTTTATCAAATGTAATCATACATGTAGGATGTGAAAATAATTTTATGGTATGTTTGTGGAACATAAAATTAATATGTGATGAACAAATGATGTTTTGAATTGAACATGTTGGGTTTTAGTGATACTGGTTGGAATTGATATTTTTATGATTAAAAATCAACATTAGTAGATAAATTAATTTATTTATAAATTTATGTGAGATAGAATAATAAGAAATAATGTTTTGTGACTTTTAGTATAGATAATGCTAAACATGTTTTTTCCACACATTCCTGTACAAATATTTTGTGGATAAAATTAAAATATAAATATTTAAAGTCAAACATTAAAAAACCATTAAATATTATATGTGATAATCAGAGTGAAATTGATCTTTCTAAAATTTTTATGCAACTCTCCATATTCAATAATACAGATTAAAAATAATATTAAAAAAATAATATAGTGACCAATTGAGATGTGATGTTTTAATATATTCCTTGGAAAATAATATTGATAGTATATTAACTAAATTGATAAAAAGGGATAAATTTGAAGAGTAAATGTTAAGAATTCATGTTCAAACATTCCCTCTCACTTAAGGAAGTTATGGAGTAACCTTATTTTCATTTCATTATATTTTCAAATAAGGAGAGAAGTAAACATGTTTTTAAGTCTTCTTTTGTGAATCTAAATTTACAGTAATTGTAAAATGGTAGAAAAATTAAATGAAAGAACCTCAAAATCGTGGCCTTAAATTACTTTTCACCATGGGAGAAAATTATCTGAAATAAATTACTTTATCTAGAAGTGTGGTGTCAGGAAACATCTCTAGGATAAAGGCTATAGTTTTATGGAAGGTTGAGGGTTTTTTTGAGAGTCATTGGTGTTGATAGAAAATATAAAGGGTGATATTGAACAACCCAATGATTATAATTATTAAAGGTGTGGTATTTATTTTAAACCATAAAGAAGCTATATTTTTTAGGAAAAAATATAAGTGAAGCTATAATTTCCAGAGTTCTGAATTTGGATGTTGAGGAGGCCTAACTCCATAACCGGAAGTTATGAATGTTATTTAAATCAAAAGTAATTCCAAAATAAGATAAGTGAAACATTGTCTAGTGTATTAAAAAATAAAAAAAATTATTAATTTGAATATTTCATGAATCCATAAGTTAAGAGATTTTGATGAAAGTGAAACATTCCGAAGTTAAAAGGGTTAAAGATTGTAAAAAGTAAACAATCTAATTTTGACAGATAAGATATTTTTAATTATAAGTTTATTTTTTTTGAATAATTGAAAAGTTATAATCCATATATATTATATAAGAGAAAATTTATCATAGAAGAGTTGAAGACTATAAATTTGTAAAAGTGTTGGGACACTTACTATGATTTTTAGGAAGAAATATTTCTTATATCAAAATTAGGAGGAATAAATATAATAGTATAATATTTATATAAATTTGAGATGTTTTTGGTATTAAATAAAATATTTTGGATGTTAAGTCCAATGGTGCAATACTGATATTTAAATGTAACAAACATCATGGTGATTTGAAAGTAAACTATGATTCAATATAATATGAATTGATGAAGGTAGAAGATTAGAATCTGGATCTTGGTGGTATTTAGAAAATAATTACAAAATATGTAGAAATTGAATTTATGTAGGTTTTCATTGAGAAATAGAATTCATAGTATCCAATGTTGAAGATATTTATAAGTACAAGTTTTTTCATGTAAATTCACTAACATGAAATAATAAATCTGAGAATTCAAAGTGACTGAAGATAGTTTTTAACAAGAACGTAGAAGGTGATTCATAATAATAAATTTCATAAGTCTATAAGTATAGTATTTATAGAGATTATATGAAAATAATATGTATCATTAAAAGGTTTATATGATCAATTGTTAAGATGATAAGAGGTTGAGATGATTGGATGTTATGAAAGTGAGGTACTAAAATATAGAGTTCAAATAACATGTTAGATCAATGGAAGATGAAAACAAAATATTATGTGCCATGAAATATTTAGTTCAATGATTTAAATGATGTAGATGAATGATTTATGTAAATGAAAAAACATTTTTAGATGAATAAGCAAAGTGAATTATTTAATGTAAGTTAACTAAAATATTCCAAAAATATTTTACAAAACATTTTTGTGAAGTTAATGAAATTTCAACAACACTCAGATGTATTCAAAAGATGAAAAACTCATAATGTTGAAGCCTTGATTTTATTTCAATATTTATATAAACCTTAAAGATGGTTGGTATCATGTTTTAAGGAGGTTTTCATTTAGAAAAAATATAGTATCATTGGAGGCATAAAAAGAGGTTGATTGATATTTCAGTAATCTGGATGAAATAATGCTTGCTGACCAAATTTATTAGATCAAGTATAGTTATATATGGGGTTAGTTAATTCATAGGTCTATATTTATTATTTTATAGAAGTAAAATAGATATCACAACCTATATATTTTAAAAGATATTATTTGTCGAAGAAGAATATCAGTGATTCCAAAACAATTTAGAGTAGTAAAGGAAACAATTAAATTAATGAATATCACTGAGTTGGGAATTTAAAAAGGTAAATATTTTTTGATTAATTTATTGGAAGGTTATGTTATCGAAATAAATATTTTTAGAAGAAAATGATTTCATTTCTTTAGAAGGTTTCAAGGGATATCTTTTTCTTGTTATATAAGAAACCATGAGTAAAAGTGATTCTGTTTTCTTCCTTTGGTGATAACATTTTAAACAGCTGGGAACCAATATTATAACGTAAATTGAAAATATAGTGCTAATAAACACTTCTAGGTAAATTATGATACCTTACAATACCACTTATAGTTTTTTTGTTGATTTTAGTTTAAAATACATGTCTTGGAATGAACCAGAACATAGTAAGGATTAGTTACCCACATTAGGTCTAATCCTTATAAAAACCATGGTTGACTTGAATTTACTATTATTTATACACTATATGGGTATGAATTATTTTCAATGTTTGAGAGGATTGAGACTCTAACATGTCACAAAGATTAATTTTTGATTAAAGTAAAATTTATGGATTTTGTTGATTTACCCCAACCTTCTCAATGGTGCATCATATTCTTCATAAATTTAGATTTTTTTAAAACATTCTGAATATAGGGAAAAATTTTATAATAATATAATAAGGAATTTATGAATCTTTTCATGATATTATGTAGAGAATATATTATCTAAGTGGTTAGAAGGGGTATGTCTGAAGTTAGAGAAGTTAACGTTTAATATATAGAATATTTCACCAGTCAAAATGAACAAAAATTAATATTATAATAGTGTATAAGGTCTATTAAAAAAATATTATTGTAAATAGTTATATTTGTTACCAAAATATTTCAAGGAAAAAATTTTATGTAATTTTTTTGAATGATGATGATTATTATGAATATTGAAAATTTCTATGTAAAAACCGCATTAACATTATAAAATATGTTCTTTTGATATTAAGGATCTTGAATATTTTTTTCACAGAATTAAACATAGGAATATTATTCTGAAGTCTCACATTATACAATCCATCTTATTTTATATATTTCACTCAATAAAAAATTTTTGGGAGGGTTTTATGATATGATCATATAAATATGTGGAATGAATTATATAGATATGTAATGTGTTTGACAATACCTTAAAAGTTAAGAAAACATAAGGGAAATATGTTAATTTATCATATATAATACAATAAGATGATTTCTTATTTATGGTTTTGTTAATACTACTAATGAATTTATGATTATAAAATAAATAATATTATACAATAGTAAATATCCACTTTTTCATATACTCATGAAGTGAAATGATTTCTTACCATTTAATGTAAAACATTGAGTTATCCCTAACTGATGTTCATCATGGATAATTCTATATAATGGTAAAATTTTATGTATAGAATGAGTATGATTATTATATTAGGATATGGGGTATTCTCATGAGGAATAAAATATAATTTTTTCACTACATGACCAACAAAGTATACCACATATATATTATACACTAGGTTTATAGTATATTAGTGGTGTATGGTTTATATTCATATTTCCAAATACTCGAGGTTGATAAGATACATAGTATGGGAAACTTAATACACATACACCTTTCATTGAAAATCCTTATGTCTTAACTAATCAGGGGTGGTTTGGTATGTTCTAGATCATGTTGTCTATTTGAGATTAACTATGTGGGTATTTATCCTCTCATCTAAAGAGTATGAAATATTGACCCTCAATTTTGATAAACCAAGTAAGTTTATGGACATACCTAGATAAGACATGTGATAATATTATATATTGGATGAGGGTAATGTCATTTTATTTTCAAAATAGGTGAATGAAATAAGATATATTCATCAACATGAAAAGTCTATACTAGTAGCATAAAGATTGTATGAGTACCTATATGAGATTTACATACTCGGTGTCCCATGGTTATTTGATTTCTTGGATAAATGGATCATATAAAAATGAGTGTTTTCATATGATTATGTTATCGGACCTAGACATAGGGATATATTTATTTTATGGAGATAAAAATATATTAATTTTTAGTTTTATTAGATCTAATTCTTCTATAGGGGCCACTATTTTTGTACATTTTTGGGATTCAGTAATTCATTTTTGTTATCAATTTTATAAAGGCACATGGGGTTACACAGTGAGGTTGACTGAATAGGGATTGATTTCTTATCATTTCTATTATTTAAAATTATTTTAGAATCAATCCAAAAGATGTTTTGGAAGTATATTCCCAATATATTTTCAATGATATAATATAAGTTTATGTTGATGATAGATTTATTAATTTTTTTGGAGATATCCAAATTTAGGTTTGAATATGGTTTTAAAGGATATTTTATATGATACAATATGTGATGAAATATAATAATGTCTATGAGGATTTAGTGGAAGTGGTATATTTATATAGATATTCCCTAAATCCATATATACATATCATTTATATACTCCATATAATAAGATAATATATGGATATACTATAAGTCTTGGTTTATATAAATCATTCTACTGCCTTAACTAATCATAATGTATGATTAAGATATATCGCATGGAAGGGTTGTGAGTATAATCATATTTTATAATTCAATGTAACAATTAATGATTGATTTTAAGAAAAATGTTGTAAATTATTTCTTAGTAAATCATCCACATGAATAAAACGTTATTTATATATTTTATATAATAAAACAAATTGGAAGATCAAATGTTTATTCATATGTTAAATGGATGAATGGTCAAAGCATAATTCATATATTATGTGACATATGAGTTAATGAATAATAAGTAAAGAAGCATCCCTGGTGTGTATATCAAGAATAAATACACATATGATGGGTTATTTAATATTTTGTAAGCCATAAATGAATTATCCTTCTCCTCTCTTCCTCCTCCATGCTTAACATTCACGATAACTTTAATGTCCCAACAGGTATGTAAGAATACTCAAGAGGGGGGTAAATTAGTTGTTGAAATTTTATTCCCCTAGAAAAATCACATCTTTTAGATATGAATACCCTCTAATATTTTCAAGAATACAAGAATTAGTAGATATAAAGTGTATAAATAAAATGAATCTGACAGAAATATTTATAGTTGTTTGGGGAATTTAAGTCCCTTATTTCACTCCACTAACCCTATTTTCCATGATTTTAGTTATTTTCAACACACAATTCTTTTTATGAAGACTTATATTCCATTTTATAGGGACTAAAAAATTCGTGAATGGATCATATACCTTTTACAAAATCACAAGAGCATTCAACTAGGATCCAAAAAATCTTTACAAACAACATCCCTTATATTATTTCACCAGGATCCTTTAAAATTTAACAGACGAAAACTTGGAGTTTAAAAATGAGTATCATAGTTTAAAAATAAAATTAAATGAAGGAATAAGTCTCCAATATAGATGATAAAAAGAGAATATATCTAGATTAGAGTCAACATTAATGGCATAAAAGATGATAGGTATTGCACATATGAATATCAAAAAGCTTATTCTAGAGTAAAATTGAATAGTGATGAATAGGATTCATAGAGAGAGATGAGATATCTTCTTAAAATTATATTTAGTAACTTATATTATTTTTAATATATTTCTTCTCTAGTTTATAGCTCTATCGAAATTCATGCACCAAACATCTATTTTAAATACAAATATCTTATATATAAAATTCACAGTCCCAATTTGAAAATGATATCCATTTTTTAAAAATAACCTCAACAAACATAAATAAAAATAAATTATCCTTTAACTTGTTTCATTTCTCTGTACTTTACTTTAGTTATAATATTTTTTACCATAAAGAGGTAATAAAATATTTAAAGATTTCAAGACAACATTAAAGTCTCACTCATGTAATTCAACGTTAATAAATATTTGTTGAAGATCGAAATAGTATATTTAAGATGATTACATCATCGATTTATACATTTTAATACATGAAATTGTTTGATATATGTTTCTGAATTCATGTAGTCAATTAAACAATGTAGGTGAATTTCAAGTAGGTAATTCTACAGAAAACCCAATTTATGTAGAAAAATATTTCATGGAGATGATTTATATAGATAAATCCTTAATTAAAACGTTTATCCACATTTCCAAATGACTCACATAGATGATTTTCCAACACTTAGGGAAATTTCAACCAAAATTCCTAGAATTTCAGATGTAAGGATTCTAATAGTCAAATAAATTTAAATAATATAAAAACTAATGAAAACACTTAAAAAATGACCAGCTAAATGAAAAGTTTATTTTAGATCATTCAAACATAAACTACTTGGATATGTTGGATCAAAATTAGTCATACAACAATATTCCAATTTTTTTGATCAAAAAACCATAAAATATTAAACAAATAAATTTGAAATGAGTTAATAATATTATGAAAAACTATAATATATATATATGTATTTTAAAAAATATATTTCTCCCCCATTATTATAAAATTATTCCCTTTGAATTAATTTATAAATTTTATCCATTTGATTAACCTTAGGGTAAAAAAATATACCCCTTTTATTAACCTTTGGGTAATCAAATCTCACTCATCCCCATTTTTTTCAATGAAAATACGGGTAATGATAAGTAAAAAAAATTAATGTAGAACTTAGAATAATAAACCATTTTATTATTTATCTAAAATTTAGTATGAAATAATTGATATAATGAATTGTAGTAAAATAATGATAATATTGAAAACATTAAATGACAAATATCACTGGGAAAAAGATAATAAATGAATAACATCAAATTAAAACAATCACTATGAGAAACATTTGAATTGAATAAAGAGGTATTTCATTGATTGAAAATTGTATAAAAACCTATATTCACTTGAAATCTAGAACAATTAAATATACCCATAAGAAGACCCAGGTTTATGGATGGGTTGAAACTGAGAAGGTGGTTTGGGTGGACGTATTTTGAAGGTATGATCAGTTTGGGAGGTGGTCAGAGTCTCTATTGATAATGGGGAAACATCATTTCCTGGAATTATAGTAGCTCATATTTATGATTTGATAGTAAACATCACTTGAGGGTTCTAGGCAGAAATAATGAAAAAAAATCATAACGAACATTAGCTATATCGAAATCATTAGTGTCATCAGCCACAAAAGCAACATTCATGAGAGGCCTAGGGGTTTTTGTTCCTCCATTGCAATACTTAGCACCTAAGACTTCATGAACCATGGCCTAATCATTATTATATATCCTAGAAGTATAAAAATTATCATCTATCTTTTCTATTGAACCTCTATACGTATCCTATGGAGCATCACCTAGGGTCCTTCAAACTTTAACATTGGACATGGAAACCACAAACTTGTATTTCCTTGTGATGATATCATACTTATAAAACTCATGAACAACCATAGATTTCTTCTTATTCATTTTACCAACTATTTCTAAGACATTTTTTTATAAAACCTATGAAATAATCATGCTAACTCGAAGAAAAAGGTTGAGAAGAACCGACAACATTAAAACTAAGATATGGACAAATGTCAACATCAGATAGAGATTAAGGAATTTCGACTAATATATTCACTAGAATCCATTCTACTGAAACATTTATACCTATCATTTTATCATTTATTGTTGAAATCTTTTTATCCATACATTCTACTTCATCAGAAAAACATTTAACAAGTTCATTAAAATCACTAATATAAGATTACAAAATTTTAGTACTAAAAACAATATGCTTAGGTTAAAATTGAACAAATAGAATAGGATCATGATAACGAGTTTTTATTGAATAAATAATACATAGAGGTTTATAGACAACCAACTCTTTATCTATAGAAGAAACATGATTAGTAGAAACACTGATATATTATAAACAATATTTTTCTTCTATATAATTAGTTTGTAGTGGTTAAACACTCTAATATACTTTGTAAATCAAAGACAAGAAACCTTGATGGTTCCATGACACTAGACCATGTAACCTAAAAACCATACCAATAGTATCATTTGATACACCCAGAATCTTTTCCAACTTCCCATCAAATTCGTCATAAAATCCCACCAATTAAATTAAGGATATATTAGCCCTTATATTATTTTTCTTAATTGATTATTTGGTATCTTGGAACCCAATAACATGTTATTTATGAAATTATATCATCATAATTGGTGTAATTAGATTAAATTGAAGACACTAGAGATGATAATACATAGAGTAAAATTTTGACAGCACATGATCAACTCCACTTTGAAAATTTGGATCAACTAAAGGTTTTGAGGAGAAAGTTGTTAAGGATGAAACCTTTTTATGAATTGATATATTCTTGTTACAAAACATCATAAATTGTGTATGGTTTTTATTATTTTATTTACCAAAATAAATAATCTCACCAATATCTTCTTAATACATGTATGATTGTACCTTTGGATGATTCTAGAGGGGGTATCTTTAATGTACAACCTTAACACCAAGCTCATTAAACTTAGACATGGAAGAAAATATATCCTCCAAACCTCATATAGGATATTTCAACTCATCAAGATATTATTAAAATATAGAAAATATAGATTTCTATTAATAATGATATGACTAGATATTATTAATCCCCTCTATCTAGGCAGCTATAAATCCAACCATGTTTTCAAAACCAGCCTTATAAATCGAGGACTCCTTGAGTAATCTAATCTCATCTTTATAACATTTCAAATCATGTTTAAAATCAATATAATATTGTTTCATAGTGTTAAACTCAAATATTATAGAAATAAAAAAGAGTTCATTTATGAGCTACTTATTGTTTCATTAAATGAAGGTGATACCTCTTGCACAATAGGTGACAGTGATGGTGAATGTGGTTTATGAGAGTGTTTAAAATTTTCCATTACAACTGTTACAAAACTATATATACCAATAGATGATCTAGAAAGAATTAGATCCACTATATAATGTTCAACCTCATCCAAAAATCATCCTTGAGAATTATAAATGAAAAGAATAATATCAACTAGACCCTCTTAAGGATGCAGAATATATTTTTTCAATATCTAGCTCAATGTGGTGACCTAATTTACTAGATTCAACAAAAACATAAAATTTCATTCGAAATTATTATACTTATTGAAATTGAACTAGCTCAACTGCATCATGACTGATAACTGGAACTAAAACCTCATATCTGAAAGCCATTGTCTCATGAAACTCGCAAGTAGACACCATCTCTGCCGGTGCTTCCTCCCTAGGTGGTGAGGTTTAAGATGGATCCCACAAATCCACTCTTTACTAGCCAAAATGTGTCAACAAATTTCAAATAGAGACCCATAAATACCTAATTTTTTCAATATCACTATATATAGGGTATTAACATTATGACATTTTACAAACATATCGCTCATTAAGACCCACTAATTTTCAATAAGTACATGCCCTGAAACAAAACCTTCCTTATATCACCATATCTTTAGGCCATCTAAGTCTAAAAAAACATCCAAAGATCATTCCACATATATTCTAAATCCTTTACATTATTTTTTAATAATATTTGTTCTTATTAAGAATTTAAACACATCCATTGGTCTGTCGGAACCCACAACAACTATTATTTGATTGAAATTAAAATCCTCCTTTAATGGAAAATGGAGGAACTCAACATAGTCAATATATAAAAACAATACAACCTTACCATTGATATTCTAAGAGATAACATAATTTTTTGATTAAACTAGAACTAAAAATTCCTCATAAAAACATTTTCCTCTCCTTTAAATAATAAACTAGGCTTTTCACAACAAAAATGAAAGCCCAAAATTGAAATCAAATCAATCTCTTTCGAAACATCTCGATACTCTACATCCATGCCATATCAATGACCTTCCTAGAAATAAAACGATTTGGTACCCTACCTTTGGATTTATTAGAAGAATTTGAACTTTATTCATCACTATGCTTTGACTTTCCCATGCCAAATATGGTTAGTTGGAGGACATTCAAGGATTTAAAGGTTATTTGTGATAGTTATAATTCTAGGAGAATATATGTTCAAAAACGGAAAAATTGTCATATGATGAATGAATTTTAGGATACAAATCAGATTCCTAAATTTATTATGTACCCCAAATGTTTTTAGGTCGATTCTAACTAATATAAATAAAATAAAATAAAATTTAAAAGATTGAAATTTTATTTTGTAGTAAAAAATCATTTAAATAGTGATCAAGAATATACTAATACAACTAAAAAACATTAATAAATAATTATAAATTAAAATAAATTACAAAAAAATAAATCCAAAAAAATCCATATAAAATAAACTAAATTTATTTAAATAAATAAATAAAATTAAATTACTAAAAAGAGAAATCCAAATTTATCAAAATAAGATGCACTAAATTTATTTAAATTTAAATAAAACCTATTTTATTTCAATAAAATCAAAAAATTCACATAATTTTTTAGTAAAAACATCTTCAAAATGATTCTATGTAGAGATAAAACCAATAGTAATATCACCCTTTTGAGCGTGATCTCTAATCAAATAATTCCTCAGGTCTTTATTATTTTTTCTTGACTGTTTTATAAGATTCAAAAAAAATTTAATGGTACTTATGTTATCAAATTTAATTGAAATTGTATTATAATTGAATACAAACTCCATCAAGGTCTATTTCATCCCTAATAATTGAGCACAACAACTACCAATAATGATATACTATTGTTTGACAGTTGTTAATGAAATAGGGTGTTGTATCAAACTAGACTAGGATACCATTCATTTAACTAGAAGATGAGAAATTCTTGAGGAACTCTTCCTATCTAGTATACAACCACCAAATTCGACATCTGAATGTGATTTTAATTTATAATCATATTTTATGGAAAAGTTATAGAAAGGTAATTTATTCATTTTTAATACGTTAAAATTATTTTGAAATCATTTAAATGATATTACATATGATATTCTTGAAATTTGGAACACATACAAATATCAAACATAATTATTTATCTACAAGTAGTCAAATACAATAAAATTTCAATTATTCCTCTATAAATAGTATTTTCAATGGGTTTCCTAGCTTAAACTAAGTTAATATTTTCATTATAACTCATAGGGGTTGTATAAACATTACCAATTTCGAGTCCAAATATTTTAAGTAAGTCAAGTATGTATTTTCATTGATTAAAAAAATTCCCAAAGTCTTTTTGATATATTTTAAAACCTATAAATTTACTCACACATCATGATAATTATAAAATCTTTTCTAATGAGTATTTAATGTTTATAACATAATATTTTATTTATTAAACCAAAAATTACATCATCAACCTATATCCAAAATAAATAAAATATCTCAGGATAATGTTTTCTTAAATATAGTAGGATATTCCATTCCTACTGAAAACCCATATAATAAAAGAAAATAAATTAATCACCCATACTAATACCTGGGTACTTGTTTAAGGAACTAAATTTATCCAGTTGATTTTAAAATTGAATTTATAAAATGTGGATTTTCAAAAGTAAGAGGTTGTTCAACATAAACTTAATCCACAATAAAAACATTAAGAAAATACAATTTTATATCTATCCGATGTAATTTCAAATTCAGATTGATGTATAATCTAAGAGAATCCTAATGGATTCCAATCTAGCAATAGGTAAAAGGTCTCTTCATAATCAACACCGTCTTCCTGATTGTATCCTTTAACTACGAGTGTATCCCTATTCCTACTGGTCACACCAATATTATCATATTTATTCCTAAAACCCATTAATTTTGTATAATAGGATAGTCACACAGTCTATGAACTAATTCCAAAATATTTTTCCTCTTGAAATAGTTTAATTCCACTTGTATTTCTATAACCTAACTCTCATATACTAAGTCTTATTCTATATTCTTAAGTTATTATAGATATAGAAAGGAAAAAACTCTATATGGTTTCTTATCATCCTTCTAGTCTTAATTCATTCATATATACTTCTTGTAATTATTTCTAAGGGTTTTTTATTAAGGGTTATAAGAATTTTGGTAAGAACACATTCTGGTTCACTAGTATATAACCTTTTAGTGTTTCGTAATGTAAAATAAAGTACCAAATCTTAATCCATTTTACTTTAAAAGAGTGTTTCAGGTATAATGTTTTCAAAGAAACCCATATCTTATCAATTTGAGTTATTTTATAATCAAAAGGACCACTTTCAACCAATTTAACATGATTTCATGCTTCAAAAATATTTGTACTTTTATTGAAAATTTTTTATTTCTTTTAAGTAGTAGAATGGGCAAGGATGATTCCATCATAATATTTTTTTTATCATATTCATGAAGATTATCCTTGGTTCTCAGAATATAGACCTTTCACACAAATATTTTAAAGTAACCAAATTTTGGATTTAATTTATTCCATAGGTCATAGGGTGTTTTATTTATAATAGGTCTTATTATATCTCTACTTTTGACACAAAATGTTGTCTTTATAGGTTATTCCCAAAAATGAGTAGGAAACTTATATTTGGATTACATTGTTCTGGTAATTTCTTATATTACCCTATTCCTTCTCTAAAAAAACCATTTTATTACTGTTCATTGGGAAAAAATTATGTTTGAAACCATGTTTCGAAAAGTAGGAATTGAACCAATTGTTTTAAAATTCTCCAAAATAGTAACTTCTTAAATAAATAATATTCAAATGTTTCACTTTTTGATCTAGTTTTAAAAAACATACAAAAATATAATAGGCTTCACTATTAAAACATAAAAAGAAAACCTAAGTAAACCAAGATAAATCATCAAATAATACATAAACATAAAATGTAAATATTACTATTATAATCTCGATTACCAAATAATCCATATGAATTAGTTCTATGAGTCTAGAAGTATCACCCTCTTTAATTGTTTTAAAAGATGACATGTATTTCCTTCCATTTTTTCATTAATTACATATCTTATTTTTATTCAATCTAAGATTATGTATAATAAAAAAATTAATTTTAGATAATTTTCTCAAATAATAAACATTAAAATGTACCAGTCTTATATTCCAAATCTATGATTCATTTATTTCATTATTTAAATAGTTCATTTTTAGTGCACTAAAAGAATAAAGATATAGAGTATATCTTGTTCCAGGTGACTTAAATTTAAGAATAATAACTTTAAAAGCTAAAAATTTATGAAATAAAAAATTAAAAAAAAAACCATTATCCAAAATTTGAGAAATAATTATATAATTGTCATTTAATCCCTTTATATAAATTTTTTTTAATGGGGACTAAACTTTTATTACCTACAGATCAAACTCCTATAAATTTTACTTTAGAATTTTCCCCAAAAGTAATATAGCCTATATAAATTTTTTTATAAGGAGTAAAAGTGAGAGAAATATCAACTCATATTCTTTGCAAAAATATTTTCCATATTTCATTTTTCATTGATACCCTTAAACCTCTTCCCCTAAGTAGATAAATCAAATATTAAATTTATATGTTACCCATACTTTCTTAGGTCCAGTGATGTTAGAAACATAAGATTTGTGAACCCAGATCAATTTAAGCTATCTTGAAAATCCAAAGCTAAGATTTGAATAAAAAATTTGATAGATAACAATGTCTGAATCCAATTATTTTTGGGGGTTTTTCAATATAATTTTTTTGGAATAATTCCTTGACTCTCCATAATAAAAACAATAAATTTTAGAGATGTTATTTTTTAGAACTAGGGAAAAATAGTTTTTATAAAATTTTGGCTGATCACCTAGTCTTCCTATTTAAAATTTATTTTTATGAGAATTATTATTTTTAGGAATATTATTTAAATAATTATCAAATTTTTTTAAAAAAATTTAATATATTTTAAAACATAAAATTATGTTTTAAAATATTCAATTTTATTTCCATATTTAACACAAGATCCAATATAATTTTCCATCTTGGGTTTTAGTTCGGAAATTTGTTTGTCTAAGTACTGTTTTTCCAATTACCAAATCATTATTTTACTTTTTAATAGATTTGTTTTTATTTTTTAAAGATTCATAAAGATATTCCAATATAGTATGATTTTTATTTAATTTATAATATTAGTAATTTTCATTTTTTTTATTCAAAATATTCCCCAAAAGAATAATATGAATGTACATTATTATAATGTTCCATAAAACACATGTTACACTTATGATTATAATGTAAAGATATGTATTATAAAGATATGAAATACCTAAAATCCTCTTAGCACTCTATTTAGATTTTATGTATTACATTTATATTTTATTGTATCTAACAATCATTAAGAAAATTTTATTTAACATTTTATTGTCTTGATGTTGTAGAAAATCTGGTTTTATAAGTCCAATATTTTTCTATTCATATAATCTCAATTGATTATAATCACCATAAATATTCTTATACTTATTTAAGGTTTTCTTAAAATATATTCTCTTATTATAGATCATTATGAATTTTATATCTCAGTGATAAGGATCACTACCTAGTGTAGAAATTTTTAACGAAACATCATCAGATGACTCATACATTTTAATTTCATTGCATTTTTTATAATATTTTGATGTTGATACTTTTGAAGAGTCATTATCCTTCTTAACTAATCTATGTTCTCCAACTTCCCCTTCCATGTCTTCCTTATACATCGTAAATGTTCTAATGAGATCTTATAATTTAATTTTTTTAAACTCCAATGATTTTCAACGGGAAGATGAGATTCAACTCCATATTCATGGTAGAATCTTAAGAATATTCAATTACTGATATAGATAAAAAATAGGTGATCCTAATGTAGCGTTATTTTTTAGAAATTCAAGAAATCCTTCAATAAAATTTTCGATGTTATCTCCTTCCATCATCTTAAATGTATTAAACATAATTTTATTACTATTAAATCTACGATATTAGATATTTTCTATACCTTCATAGGAATCCACTATATTAGACAACATTTCATGGGATATTTGGAATTGAGAGGTTTGATTGAACTCATCTAGACCTAGTCCAAAAATAATATCCTTCATTTATTTGGAATTAAAATAATAGTTTTTTAGGTGTTATAATCCCATATTATAGGTTGTGTTTAGGGAATTCTAAAATGCTTCACATCTTTGAGATAAACCTTTAGACTAATTTTCTTTAGATAGATAATCATTAATGTCTTCAAATAGTTATAATTATTACTATTAAAGTCGGGAGATCTTACCATTGAAATAACATCTGTATTATAAGTTATTGGATCCATTTGAGTGAAGGATTTCTTTAATACCAATTGTTTTCCCTAAAGGGAAATAAAAATAATTAATAAGGGGTTAATTGTGTTCTTGAAAATATCTTTTTTTAGAAAACCACCATCTCTTGGATATGGAGGACTTCTAATCATTTCTTAAACACAAGTAATAGTGGAAATAAATCATAGAGGAGAAAATAATTTGACACACATATTTATAGTAGTTTAGTGGAATAAAAGTATAATAGTTCACTCTACCAACCCTCATCTCCATGATTTTTGTGATTCTCATAAGACCAATCATTTTTTAGGGACTTCTAGTCCTTTTTATATAGACTTAATGGATTAGTGAAAGTAGATGATACCTATAACAATATCATGAGACAGTTTAACTAGGATCCATCATAGGATTAAATTAAAAAACATTTAGGTTTTTATAATAGGGACCCATAAAATGAAATAGTTAAAAATAGAGTGTCTACAAAAAAAAGATCATAGTTGTAAAATAAAACTGAAATAAGGATGAAATATCAAATAAGGATGATAAAAAAGAATAAAACTCTCGAATAGTATTTATAAATTACTTCAAAGACGATAGATATATAATAACTAAAAATTATAAAAATAATTATTTTTCTTGAGTAAAACAGAGAAGATTTTCAGAGCATGGGGGGAGAGAGAGAGATCTTCTTAGAATTTTTTTCTAGGGCTTCTGTTCCTTAAAATATATTACTTTTCTACTTTAGAGATATATATAAATTCATTCAAAAAATATTTATTTCAATGGAATAGTTCTTATTCATAAAGTAATTAGCTGTAAATTTAAAAAATATGTATCCTATCTTAAAAATACTTTTGAAATAATAATTACCAATAAATTAATATTTTACTTTTTTCTTTTCTTAGTAATTGTCTTTTATTATAATAATATTTCTGTAAAGAGGTAATATAAAATTTAAATATTGTAGTATAACATTAATGGTTTACTCAAGTACTTCAATGGTAATAAATACTGGTTGAAGATTAATTTAGCTAAATGCAGATCATCACATATCCAATTTTTACTGTTGAATTCACATAACATATTTATCTATATATCTGAATTCAAATAGTTGTTTGAATGATGTAGTTTAGTTTAAAATAGGCTATTCCATGACATTTCCAATTTACGTAGGAAAATCCCCACATTGAAAATTTAAATAGCTGAATGCATGATGTAGCTATTTATCCATATAACCAACTACTTCACATAGTTGATTTTCCTAGAATTAGAAACCTTTACACAAAATACCCAGAATTATAGATCTAATCATTTCAAAAATAGAATCACTAAAAACAATATAAAACACCATGAATATTCTTAAATATATAATCGTCATTAACATATGAATTAGTATTTGAGATCATCATAACCAAAAAAACATTGGATATATTGGAAAAACATTAGTAGTCCAAAAAAATTATATATCACTATGTTGAGGACATTCTATCCCATCTGATGGGAGATTCATGTCAAGCTATGGATGTACCATGGAGGAGGTATTCCCTTAGGTTCCTTTAAGAAAATATAATAAAATGAATCATTTACAGTAGTAAAATTAGTGATGTATGGTGTAAGATACACAAGAATGTTGTTTCATTTAGTTATACATGGTTTTGATTTCATGAATGTTTGATCTTTGGATTCGAAGTTTATAATTTCTTACACTTCCATTAATTAGTGTCCTTTGATCCTTAAAAACCCATTATAATTAATTAGGATTCAATTTCTATAAAAATAGTTGTTATTAGCCTATTTATATAAAATGAATCAAAGTTGTATGAAGTTGATTCAATATATGTGATAGATTTATGTTGTTAAATCTAATATTATTTTTATTATATACATATTTTTTATAATGTATGTATTGTGATAATTTTAGTGACAAATTTTAGTATGGTTAAATTAAGATTGTTAAAATAAAATGAGAAATTGTTAATGAATAAGGGATGATTCATTTGATTTAAATAAATAAAAAGATAATAAAATGGTTTTTTTGGTTATGTTATTGGATTATATGATAAGATGTTATAAGAAGTGAATTTTGAATAGGATGTGTAGAAATAAAAAGGATATTTTATGGATAAATTTAACTATATATTTTCTTTCTAATATTCTATTGTAGTTGTTTTAGTGATAATATGATGACATGCTGTGAGTGAGATATTGTCCAAAATTTCCATGGATTTTTAAATAAAATGAAATAGGTGAAGTACTTTAATAAGATGAATAAGAATGTAGTTGTCTTAATAATGTTATGAATAAATCAATTAATGAATTATTTTAATAATGTAATAATTAGTATCTTATCTAAAAAATGATATTTCCAAGGTTGAATTAATAAGATTAGTTAATTATATGGGAATACAGATATATAAATTTTTTATTCTTATAGAATTAATTTTTAATGTAGATAATGAAAGATAAATTAATATGGGTAGTATGAATATCATGAAAATATTAATGAAA
Source organism: Viscum album (assembly GCA_963277665.1). Taxonomy (NCBI): domain Eukaryota; kingdom Viridiplantae; phylum Streptophyta; class Magnoliopsida; order Santalales; family Viscaceae; genus Viscum; species Viscum album. The sequence continues at coordinate 373,310,448 of OY728146.1, forward strand.
TAATAAATAAAAGGAACGGTGTGGCAAATCATTAACTTTTGTGTGGTAGTTGAGTTGGTTTATTATGTGGTTAGTGGTTGTAGTGTAGCGATGTTGACATGGGTGATGAGATATGATTATCTAGTAGATTGATAGGAGGTGGATCCTAGAATGGGATTGTGTAATTATTTACCATCACATGTGTTTTTGTACCTCCGCCCATGTTTACTAAACTAGCTAATACACTTATGAGGTATAAGGTACAAGGTGAATCCATAATATTTATGATATGGGTGATACAGATGATAAACTACTACCACAATCCCTCCCTATATTTTAATCATATTGTGGTTATGAGGTAGTGATAATAGTTTGGGTATGTGGGGTACCTGGTTGTGGTATGAAATTGGGTGTATAGACATGAAATGAGATTATAGTATGGTTTTATCGTATGAAGTTGTAGTATATGTTTTTGGTATACAGAAAAGGTATGTGGGGAGAGTTCTAATCATGAAGACCATTATGACATAAGAGTGAATATATATATGTGGGGGAAGTGTGTGCGAGGTATATTTTTTTTTAATTTTTATTATTTACTATATATTTATTTTAAATGTATATTCAAAGAGTCATCATGTGATGTGATAGGTTTTGATGTTCTAGTATGAGATGCTATTTTGCTTAATAATTTATTCACTAAAAATTTAGTATTCTTTTTCTACATTAGTATGAGTGTTTCTAAGGAGGATCCTACTTATTACACTTGTATTATCAGCATTACATATATATAATATTTAATGGATTGTTGGATGGTGTTTGAGAATAGGTTGGACATTTATAGATCATGTCATTGTGATCGATTGTTGTTTGTGGAGTTTACTACCATTGTAGAAGTTGTCTTATTTTTTGTATTTTCTTTTGGGAGTTTTTTTTATATTTATTTTCCTATAATTTCATGAATGATTTAAATATTTTTGAGATATTTTGTTTTTATTAACTAAAAAACCACAATAGTTTTTATAATATTATAATTTTTGTCATCATATAATTGTGACAGTAATTTTAACGCTTATTGAAATGGTCTTAAAGATAAAAAGCATGTGTCAATGAAATTGAAGAACTGAAACATTACTTAAAACAATTAAAAGTAGTTAATACGATGAAAATCATTATTTCATGATGTTTATAATTTAATCCCAAGAAAATATTATTCCTTTACATGAATAAAATCACATTGGTCGTAGGAAAATTTTTAAGGCCATGAAAAATACTCTTTTTTAGTGTGGATTATTTAAAATATTTTTATGAGGAAGAATAATTTGATATTAATAATTATATTTGAGTATTTGGGTTTGATTTTATGTTAAATAAATTAAAAAATATTTTTACCAAAGTTATGCTAAAAAATCCAGAACATGTCCAAACAATGACCCACCTAAACCACATATGGGACCGGGGGTCAGTCATTGGGCAGGAAGGTTAAAATATCCAACTATGGTGGTAGGTGAGCACATGAGAACATTCATTACACCTAAAATAATCACATTAGAATTATGAAAATCCTACATGGTAAATGAGTGAGTTTCTATGGTTGACCTTGTAATGGTGTGGCATGCCACATGTAGGGGTTTGTGTGAAGTGTGTCTGGGTATCGAGGCTGGTGCTGACTTGAGAAGTTTCTTGGAACAATTTTACTTATTATGTGTTGATCAAACAATAAATAGATTGATTTGGTACAATATAAATAGAAAACACTATTCAAACTCCCAAAAACATACATCTACAACAATATCCATCCAATAACAAGCATCAATTATATTTGATCGAAACATCATTATGATTTACCCTTTGACCTTTAAAGGGATTTTATGTTTATGAGCTCAAGGCATAAAGAAATAAAACCATTTTCTTGATATAATCAAGGCCATGAATAAAATTATTTTCATTCATGAATGTGAACATTTAATGAAAAATGATACTGTTGAGCTAATACAAAATTTTGGATAAGTGTTTCTATATGGAACCAGGAATAACATACCTGGATATTGTATAATTAATGATGAATATTCATCAAATTGTAAAGTTAAATTACTGAGGAAAGTAATAGTATTGTGTCATTGTAATAATGGAACAAATGCTTCTAAATTGGTGAAAGATATTCAATGATTCGAGCAAAGATCACCAACTTTATTAATAATACTTAAAAAAGTTCTCTATAACGTGTGGAAAAGAAACATAATAAATGTGTGATCTCAAATGATCGGTAAGGGTAAATAATAGAATTATGTAAGAATAATAGGAAAATAATGGTATGAGAACATGAATATAACATTTTAAGATCATACCCTACTTATCAAAGAAAAAAATGATACTTGGAATAAATATTGGATGTTCATAATACATGAATAATAAGATACTCATTGACAAAAAAATGTAATAATATTATAAGTATAAGACATAGAATAGTCAAAACCACATAATTATATAATACCTTTTCAAATAACTCAACTCTCATTGCCAAAAACTTATCAGGCGTGTTCATGGGGACTACATCTACTGGGCAAGACACAACACCTTCCCTAGTTGTAGTCATTTCCTTATAATGGATTGGGTTTCCCAAGATTCCCATAGGGGATCAGGTTTCCCCATATTCTCATAGTGGATCAGTTTTACCCATATTCAATAGTGTATTAAGTCTGTTTACTTTATTATCTTCATTATCTCATGAGATATAAATCTTTACCGAATTATTTGGAGGGAGACATATGTCCCACCCATCTCATATTTAAATTATAAATATATTTTCCAAAATTTAATAAACAATCATATCATGACCCTTTAAATGAAATGGGTATACTAAATATATAATCATATATTAACCTATGGAAAATAATGGTTTCATAATCATTTAATCAATGCATAACCTATGGAAGTAAGTAAGTTTCATAAGCCTATAAACCGTGAAAGATAAATAGGTTTCATAAAAAAAATCCACAAAAATAGAAGATTCATATAAGTAATATTAATGGTATACTTGGATAATATACCTAGTAAATACTAAACTATAACCAAGGATTTAATCTTATTTGGAGAAGAATTTTGAAATATCACTTGGAACATCACCTTTTAAACCATTTACATTTTTAAAATACTTTTATATAAAAATATCATTCAAAACATACAATGGAATCTTGAAAACATATTTAAATAATTTTTCATTAAAAAATTATTAAAGAATCTAGAAAAAAAATTTAAATTTTTTTTAAAAATAAAACATTTTTGAAAAAAATTGTTCTTTGAAAATAGCTATGAAAACCATTAAAGTAATATTTGAATATAATTTAAAACTTTTCTTGAACAAAATCATTCTTGAAAACCCTAATATTTGAAAACCACATTGAAGAAATGAATATCATTATTATTAGGAAAAAAATATTCTTAAATAATAGTAATCATGAAATCTTTGAAAGGAAGCTTCAAAGTATTAAGGTCATAATGGCAGATAAATCCGTACAAGAAAAAACATTCCATTTGCATCATAAAATGTTTTGAAAAGTGCCTCTATCAGGATACGAAAATATGATTATTTTTTTAAAAACAATTTATAAAAATTTGAAAACATGGGTAAAAATAACTTTTATATATCATATGATAATAGTATAAAATATTTGAAATCATTTTTAGAAAACACAGCTTTTATTGAACACATATTTCTGACTAAAAGGAGAAATATATTATGATTTTCATAAAAACATTTTTATAAATAAAATTAAGATAAAAAGAGTGAAAATTTGTTCTAATACATGAATATATCATGTATTAATATATTATAATAAAATTAATGAGCTTTACTGATAGATGGATCATAATATTTTGTCAATGGAATCATAATCGTAAACAATCCTGATAAACGATGAGATTGTTACAATAAACTATTAACAATTTAGTAACATTGAATCATGATCCCCATGAAAACATAAAGTAAAATGGAGATAAAATATCATGAAAATAATTATATTCATGATATAACATATCAATTGGAATTATATTAACCTCATAGAAAAATATAGGTGCATAACATGACAAGTAACTCAAAGAAGGCAAATTGAGACAAAATTAGATCACCGATTTGGTAACTTTTGAGCCATAAAAACCATGAAAGAGAGATTATAAAATTGATATTTAAATACCCATAAATTTATATATATGATTAATATAGTACATTTAAGGGTCGTATATACACCACACAAAATAAATGTGTTGTGAATAAGGCATAAGTCCCACATAAATAAAAGTGAAACGAGAAAACCCTTACCTTAAGTCTTAAAATCCTTCATAGATGTGGAACCCTCATATATAATAAATATATTTTTATTATAAATCTACCATATAATAATATTTATATATCAAATACCATATATTATTTTATTATGACTTTCTGTTACCCATTTATTAATATTTCCATGTAAACATTATGTTTCGAGTAATAGCGACCTTGTCTTCAATATATGTTTTGACTTGTTAATCTTGATACTCTTAATTAGAGAATGATTTAATTATTTAAATAATGTAAACCATGATTTATGTATCATAAATATTGATTATATGAATATTTATAATAATCTATAAGATATAGATATATGAAATGGGAAACATTTTCCATGGAGATGGTTGGCCATATGTACAGATGAACATTGTTTCTATTTTCTTGGCGTATTAAAAAAAGAAAGTAATTTAAATATATTTATATATGTAAAATAATTATATTATAATTATTATGTCATATATTTAATACAATTTCACTAAACCCTTTATTAATACATTCCATTTTATGTCTAAACTAATAACATCGCTTTAAGGAGCCGATATTCCACACGTCCTCAAACGATGTTATTGTATTTTACAAAAAATGGAATGTATGAAAGTTTGTTTTATATAATAATTAAATAAGCATAATTAAAACATAAATATCATATATATAATATAAAAACATAGTTTCCATTATAAGTAACTATCACGAGAGGTGGTAAAGGAAAAAAAGAGCAACATCGTTTCCTTAGGTGGTAGTTCATCATACATAAGAACTGTAGGTTTGTTATCCATTAGATATAAGTGGGTGTAAGTGTAGGTAAAACAAATTGAATAAAAACATATAAATATATTTAGTATTGTTATTTTATTATATAATCATGAAATCAGAATACTTTAGTATGTGGTGAAAGAAAATATAACAAAGGATGTGGGGGAAGGATGCTACATATTCTTTGGGTAACTCCCTTTTTTTTACCAAAAGGGATTTCATATTAGGATTTATTAATAAAGGGAATATTATAAGATAATGTGAGTAATTTTGGGAGCTTATTTTAGAATTCAATTTTCTATAAAAAGGGATTGAGATGTGTGAATAATTGGTAGGGGTTAGTGACTTTTTAAAATGGAGGAGTGACATTCTTGTAAATTTTTTAATAGGGAATTTCACCCTTGTTTTAACCATTAAAAGTAGCCTTGATAATGATAAAAAAATGATAAAGCGGTATTTGTTTAAAATATGTACATCCAATTTATTTTTTACAAATTACTAGGTTATTTGACCCTTCGGTTGAAGGTTCTATCATTTATTAAACTATTTCTTCTCTTAATCACTATAATTAATTTTAATCAATTTCACTAATATTTTTGTGGAAAAAAGTTATTTCAACTTATTAGATATTAGAAATTACTCTTATTTTAAATATAGAACCCATTTGGAAAAATTTGAATCATATAAGTGGCAGAAATTCATTTAAAATTAATCTTACAGAAATCCAATAATAGCGGATTATTAAGAGAAAAGGTCCAAAAGATTGAAATGATTTTATATATAGTAGAATGTAAAAATGATCAAAATGGGCTAAATTTTATAAATGTATTTAAAATTTATCTAATTAAAATTCAAAAATAAACTTAAATATAATTTAACTATATAAGTAAATTATACTAAAAGGTAGTTTTGAATTAAAATTTAGTGATTTTAAGTATTTATAAAAAAGAAACCTCTATGAAAAATACAAAAAATTATCCCAAAATAAATTTTGATATTATTATTCCAATAATGATGTTCATTTCTCTAAATAAAAATTATAAAATTTTACAAAATCAGATTAAAAATGAGTTTTCCATAAAAAAGAAGGTAAAATTAAGTTTTAAAATATTACATCTTTTTATTCTTAAAATAGAATTTTTTTTCATATCTTATTCCTAAAAAATATATGGATTAGTATCAAAAATATTTATTGAATATATAACATATAAATTTTGTTGAAAAAATTAATCATTTTTTTTGTTTAATACATTGATATTAAATTTTGTTTGTATATTGAAAAATAGTTTTTTTAGAAAAGTAATTTATTTATTTTTAAATAGTTCTTACATTAAAATATACTTATTTATAATGAAATGATTCATTTCATATATAAATTTAAATCATATTTTCATAATTTAGTAAATATTGTTTGTAACTTCAATTTCAATGGCTATGTGGTAGCTATAATAATATTTTAATAATAATATTAATTTTTATTATAGTTTGATAAAACTCGATATTGCGGGTAAAAATAGATATCAAAGGGACTCAGAATTGTTTTTAATATAAAAAAATATAGTGTTTTGTATACCTGAAGATAAATAAGTGTTGCGTGTAGTGCAATATTGACTTGGTGTAAAGGATAACTCAAGCCACACTAAGTGATTTTGTATTAAAAAGTAATATTCAGTGTTGCGTGAAATCAAAAACATCAAATTATTAAATTAACTAAAAATAATAATTAAAAAATTCTCAAGGTTATACATTCTGCACCATTAAAAATAATTTTTCCATTAAAATTCATATGTTTTATCAAAGTTCTAATACTTAAAAGTTCTATTATTAGAAACCCATACTGTAAAAATGAGTACTAAAAGATCCTTTAAAAAGGGAAATTTGGAAGCATAAAGATTAACAAAATTAACACATAACTAGGTTTCCACATAGGATAACATAAGAGGTAAGTTAAAACATGGATATGGAATAGAAATATAACTATTAAGTTCTGATGGAGAGTGATAGATAACATGTTTAGGATAATTTTAATGATCACAAAGACATAACCGAAAGAGGATTGAAAATATTCATTGATATCATCAAATGTGATGATCACATGACAAACTTTTAATTCATGATCCTTTTTCCAAAATTTGAATAATTTTTAGGAGAATATAGTCTTACATGATATCAAGAAATCCTTACCATTTTTTGTCTCTTAATAAATTTCCACATCATCTCTCATTCTATGAAATGATGGTGAATTTTCTATTCGTGAAGAATTAAAAACCATGAGATCCATAAATATAATTGTAGTTTATTCCATATGTATTTATTTAACATCACAAAAAATTGTTATCACAAGTTTTACAATATGCATAAATCTTTATATGGTGAGATAGTACATTAATATTTAAAAAATCATCTTAATTTTAACATAAACCATTCCAAAAATGGTCAACATTCTACCCCTTTTGAAAGATAATAATGAAAACCTTACAAGAAAGCTAAAAAAATTAAATTAACATTGATCCCTCATATATCATAAAGTATATTTTGGTTTTAACATTCCAGACATGTGACTATCTTTATCATGTATTCACTTGAAACATGGTAATAACCTAGATTATCATACATCATTATTGAATACATGAATGTTTCCTTATTCTAAATTTTATTAGATAAATTATTTAAATCCAAAAAAATGTTTTGAACTTCATCAATGATAATATAAACAGCTTTTCTAGAAGTCCTTAATTAGTTCCAAGGTAATCCATACCATCAAATTTTCTTATTCATATCCAACATATCTTTATCCTAACAAAATTATCTTATCATAAGGATTATATTAAGGGTAATATTTTTATTAATCATGTGTTTTCCATAAACATCACCATTCAATTTAATCATTTTTCTATTCCATAAGAACCATTCAATGCCTTCTTGTAAATCCTTAGTGAAAAACATAAATAAATACTTATATATTTAAAAATTCATAATTCTTGAATCCAAATACATAAACACATAGACTATTCTACTTCATCCAAAATTTATTAACATGGATACCTTATCCCATTACATAATACCTCTTTACATTCACATTTAATTTGTAGTCCTTTCATCGTCAGCAATGTAACCATTACTCGCATCACCTTAATAATTATATTTGGGAGATTTCCTCTTAGGAAATAGAATTTTGTCATGACTATTAATTACACACTTAAATCATTTAAACTTTTATGATTTCTTATGGATGTAAATATTCCCATCTATTGCATTAATTGAGCACTTCAATTTTTCCTTTGAAGTTACTTCATTTGGATCCTTCTTTTCTATAACCAAAACAAATTCTGGCTCCTTTATAACATCAACTTTGGTTGTTATTTCCACATTATTGATATAATGGAAACTGAATATTCTTTTCCATATAGTCTACATTACCCAAAATCTCAGCGAACTCCTTCTTTTTCTTCTTTGGTTAGTCCAAAATATGGTTAAGGAATGCATTGTTAATCATGTTCCATGAAAACAGACTAGGAACGATCAAAACATCCTTCACTATAGTGACCATATCATTTAAATACTAACCCTAAAATGTTTCATAACATTCAATGTTAAACCAGTTCATTATGGTTCCCACCATCGACTAAAACTAGAAAGCATAGTGTGATCATCAGTTATTATAGAGAAAAATCACATGATCATGAAACAAATTACTTATAGGATGTCTAAATCATGACACTTTTTTCTTTAATATATGAAACATTAGTTTTATCATAGTTTATTTATATTTATCCTCAATTGAAATCCCTCATGATGGTTTATAATGATTTTGTGAAATCCAAAATCATATCCTCTAGGAGTGTCAAACAAGTTGTGCAGTAAGGCCCACTGTCATGAACCAGTTCTCAATCGATTCTAGAACAATATGGTGTTTTAGGGGTTGCTACACCTATGTTAATATATTATAGATCCAATCCCACTAATAGTATCTATATTGGGATGTATAGAAATAAAAATACTCACTCTATCCCTTACCAAAATTCCACGAAAAATTCATAAACATTAACTCATCCTTAGACTCATCCCTAGACATATCATTAGAAATATTCCTAGGGATATCATTAATTTTTTCTGATACTAGTTTAAAAAGGGTGAATAATACTCCCTTTTCTAATGACTATAGAAAACTAGGATTAACAGACATGGATATTACATGTTTTTTTATGAATATTCAACACGTTAAAAAATTACATGTATGAGGATCATAATAGTTTGGTTTCATTGAAAGAATGGAGAAAAATAGTCTAACTTGGTGAAATATCTTCAATGTTTCCAAAAACGATATCCCCATTTAGTAGTTCTAAATAAAACCATTAACCATAACATGAGGGAAGGAAACATAAGAAATGGGTGAGCTCAAATTCTTAGAAATGGTAATTAAAGGAAATACGTAAGAAAAACATGAACATAAGGGCACAAGAACATGAGGATAACCTTCAAATATCATCCCCTACATATCAAAGATCAGAATCATGAGACATGACATAAAAATTGTATGTTTATAAGACATAAATCATAGGATAACGAAGAACATGGACCATGTGATTATATAATAATAATAAGACATATAATTTTCATCAAACACATAAACATGTAATGTGTTTTCCTATAAGTCAAGGAACATTGCCAAAAACTTGTCAAGGCACTTCATGGGGACTACACCTACTGGAAAAGACACACCATCATCCCTAGTCATAGTCCTTTCCTTATAAGGGATATGGTTTCCCCATATTCCCATTATGGATCTGGTTTCCCCATCTTCCATAGTGGATCAAGCCCATCTACTTGATTCCCAGAATTATCTCATGAGATACAAATCTTTACCCAATGCATTTCGGGTTGGTCCCATCCATCTCATAATGAAATCATACATATGTGAGCCAAAAATTCCTAAACAATCATTTCACAAACAATTTAATGAAATAGGTTTCATAAACATGTAATCATATCTTAACTATTGGATATATACATACGATATGGGCTTCCTGAGAAGGAAACCCATATCAAAGGAAGCCCATATCAAAAGAAGTGAGAGCATTCCTTGAAATTTATTTTTGCTCAGAAGGACATGGAGTTTTTCAGAGTTGGGATCATACCCGAAGATGGGATACCTACGTATCCTAGTTAGAAAAAGAATCAGAACCCATGTAGTTCAGGAATTAAGATACATTTTAATGTCATATGGGATAGATGAAAATTAAGGGGTGATGGGCTTGAGCCTCAGAAAGGCTTCCTACATACTCCCCTTTTAAGGTAGAGATCAAATTCCACGTAGTTCGGTTAGGAATTGTGGGGCTTAGGCATGATTAATGGACCAAAGAGATGTGTCGTAGTTACTTTTACACTCTATGATCAAGTGATTCGTGCTTGGTGTGAGAAACAAGAGGTGTTAGTAAACCTGACAATTTCTTCCATGAAATAGGCGGTCACAAAAAATGATATGGGGCTTATGTATATATGATTTCCCAAGTAGATAATGATCAGGACTTACTTTAGGGAAGAATCCCACGAATAAGGTCTATAAAGGTATATGTGCTTTATGAATATTTGGATACTCGAACATGGGGCTTACTCTTGAGGAGGATGCCCAAATTAGGATAGGACTTCTAATTGGGTTTTATTCCTGGAAAGGAAGCCCATATCAAAAGAAGTTAAGATTGGTTAAGAGAAATTATGACTGGGGATCATTCATGAGAAGGAGGCCTAGGTTAATGCGACTGGAGAACTATGGATTACTACTGATAAGGAGGCCCAGGTTAAGGGAATTTGGGATTTGGGGCTTACTCCAAAGGAGGATGCCCATATTTGGGAACTTGGGGCTTACTCCTAAGGAGGATGCCCATATATGTGTACTTGGGGCTTACTCCTAAAGAGGATACCCAAATTAGGGAATTATGACTAGGAAATACTCCTGAAAAGGATTCCCAATTTAAGAGAACTTGAACTAGGGCTTACTCTTGAAAAGAAGTCCCAGGTTAAGAGAACTTGAACTGGGGATTACTCCTGAAAACAAGGCCCAGGATAGGATATTATGACATGGGCTTACTTTTGAAAAGGATGCCCAAGTAAAAGATATTCTTATCTTTAATGTATGGGGTTGAATGAATGAAATCTCTCACCTTAGCGACATGAAGATATCAAAATCACTAGGTTTTGAGAGATGTTCCATAGAATTCCTTTCAGATTCGGAATCCAACCATGGAATCATGCCATAAATGGCTTTGAAAAGGATTCTGAAGGCTAAATTTTGAAGAGGAGAGGTGGATTTGAAGAAAAAAGAAGAATGGATAAGAGTGGCAACCAAAAGAAGGTATGTGCACAGGTCCCATTTGGGCATCCAGGTCCTGGTTGCGCAGGTATACTTGCCCGACACAGGTGTACTTGCATGACGGTCAACCCACATGGTAATACTTGGGATAGGCTTAGCTCAATCCCTTAGTATTATCCCTAAAGACTTTTAAATGGTTGGCACACAAGTTCTGTTGAAGGGATAAGGCGGTGCCAATGTGGCTTCAATTCCCTGAAGGGTTAGACACTTAGGCACACATGTGTTGATGAATTTAAAAACATAGGCCTTGTTCCCCCTCTTTAGATATTCTGTTCCAGGTAAGAAATTACCATAGAAGTGTTCGGAAGGCTTTGAGAAGAGACTAGGATGCCAATCAATTTGGAGTAAGTTATTTCTCTTTTTCAGACGCTAGACTCTGTGATGGAAAGGAGCGTCAACAGTAATCTCACATTCCTGGTGATGGGGTAGAAGCTAATGTGAATACTCTCACATCTTCTTAGTAGTGGGATAATATTCCCATAATATTAGATGGATATCAACATTTTTTAGTAGAAGTCAAATAACATGGTGATATCCCTACACAACTCCAAGAGAAGAACATAATATTTGTCTACATTTATCAATGCAATGATTAATTCAACTATTAATGGGGTTTTTTTGAGAAAGATTATCAACACACAAGGGCCTATCAAATCTTCAACCCAAGTAGAAGGAGTTGTTTAATGTGATATTATTATTAATAGTAGTGTATTCATGGATGACAAAGACACTACTCATGACATTCACTATGGTCATCCTACCCATGGTGATATCTCATAATGGCAAGGAAATACTACCCCTCCCAGAATCCTCTATTAGTGAGGTTCTAAAAACATAAACATTATTGTATAGTGAGTTTCATGAAACTATTATGTCAACCATATATATTTTCTCATCAAATACCATGAACACATCACCTTGTCAGTAGAATACCCTAATAATGAAATTCAATTGTCTGATCAGGTGGATGCTTATATGACTGATGATTTATTAACTGAGATGGATATATAGAGAGTGTTATTCATAAAATACCAAACAACCCATAATCATTCCCTTTTCCATTTCATACTGTGATATAAAAGACAATCAACAAGATGATTTCATTCCTTACCTAAGAAAAAATATATGGGAAGTTTAGAATTATGTAGGTTGATTCATAAACTGATCTAGTATATGTCATTGTCTAGAAATGGCGCCTAGTGGAAGGAATGGAAACCATATCAATGCATGCACTCCATGTAGGGATTTCACCCCTTCACAATATAATTATAGCTAAGCTGGTGATACAACTGGTGCTGATCATCTTATCACTATACTGGGACAACTCACTCAGGTTATGAATAATAACCTTAGCCATATAGAGGACCCTGATCCACAAAGATGAGGATCAATGTTAGATCTATTCATGAGGCAAAAACCACAAACATTCAGTGGGAGTACAAATCCATTAGTAGGTGACAATTCGATAAATTCCATAGAGAATTTATTCCATTCCTTGGGGTGTACAGAAAGGGAAAACGTTATCATGGTAGTTTACAACCTCACTGGAGATACTGATCAATGGCGGTAATTGATTAAAAACACAAAGGAAGACGATGAAGTATCAAATATGAAATGGATGGAGTTTAAAGATATTTTCATAGAAAAATACTTTGCTCATGACCATTGAGAAGATATGGAAAGGTTATTTATGAGTCTGAGGGAAAATGAATATGAGAATGTCACAAAGTATGAGGCTAAATTTTCAAGGATAGCGAGGCATGTTTGTAGATTATATATGTATCCCAAGATGTAAGATTGATCGTGTATTTTATGGGTTAAATCATTTTCTCCATTGAGCATTAATCTCACAATCTTTATCATCGTAAGAAGATAATATCTCATGTTCTATCAACGCAAAATAAGAATTTTCTAACTCTAATGACTTTAAAGCAAAGAAAGAGAAGAAGAGATCTTCTGATCACTCTAGAAATGGAAATAAGGGGAAAAAGGGAAAAGTTGAATATCCATCCTGTAGTAAATGTGGGAATAGACACCCTGGTCCTTTCTTGAATTTAATGGGAGTCTGTTACAAGTGTGGTGAAAAAGGCCACCAAGCTCATGATTTCATGGGGAAGAAAAAAGATACCAATGTTCAATGATACAATTGCAGGGAGATGTGACATTATGAAAATGAATTTCCTATGCGTTTTGGAAACTTACCTCCAAAAATTCCAAGGGATCAAGGCCATTTTTATGCTATCACTACTATTGTGGTAGATTCTCTGAAAGACATGGTGGAAGGTAATTTAATGGTTTCCTCATGTTTTGAAAATTCTTTATTTGATTTTGGATCATCGAATTATTTCATATCATCCCAGTTTTCTACGAAAATTAGATATTTCCAATTTGATTTATCAAGGGAGTTGTTAGTCAAAAATACTAAGGGAAGTATCATCATAGAAATGTTTTGTGAATAAGTTCCCATTATGGAATATAAATTCTCTATATCTACTGATCTTATCATCATACCCATGATTAAAATTGATATAATCCTTGGTATGGGTTGGCTTTCAGACCATGATGTGAAAATTCACTGTAAGAAGAAGGAGGTTACGATTTTTGATGACACTGATAAAGAACACCTTATCTTTAAATCAGAATCATCACCACCTGATTCTTATATTGATCCACCCCCTGTATCTCAAATAAATTCAATTATTAGGGAGGAAGAGAATGAAATGATTATGGGTGAGTAAAGGAATGATCAAATAGAGGATGTACCTATTGTGAAAGAATATGTTGATGTGTTTCCAAAATATTTAACTGGACATTTTACAGAACGTGAAATTGTGTTTTCCATTGATTTAACTCATGGTTCAAGGCCCATATCGAATTCCCATTATAGAATGGCCACTGTGGAATTAGTGGAACTAAAGAAAAAAATAGAGGAATTGAGTACTAAGGGATTTTTTCTCCCAAGTGATTCTCCATTGGAAGCCCCTATACTTTTTGTTAAGATGAAAGATGGATCTATGAGGTTATGTATTGACTATAGGGAGATCAATGCTTTAACAATAATGAACAAGTATCCTCTACCTCGTAGTGATGATTTATTTGACCAACTATGTGGATCTCAATAATTTTCAAAGATTGTCCATCGATATGGATACCATAAGTTGTGCATGAAGAAGGAATACTTTTCGACGATAGCATTTCAAACTAGGTACGGGAATTATGAGTTTATAGTAATGCCTTTTGGATTGACTAATTCACCCTCGTTCATCATGGATATGATGAATAAAGTTTTAAAGGAATGTGTTGATGACATTGTAGTGGTATTTATTGATGATATCTTGTTATACTCTAAATGCTACTAAGATCATGAAAATCACTTGCGCATTATCATGAACACTCATAGAAGACATGAATTATATGGGATGTTTAGCAAGTGTGAATTCTGGCTTCAGGAGATTTCTTTTCATGGCCATATTGTCTCTATGAAATGAATCTCTGTTGATCCTTCTGAGACAATAGCAATCCATGAATGGCCAGCACCGATGATTACAACTGACGTATGCAGTTTTATTGGTTTAGCAGGTTATTATAGACATTTCGTCCAGAATTTTGCCTGGTTGGATAACCCATTAAAAAAGCTCACATGTAAAGGGGTTAAATTTATTTTGAAAAAAGAGTGTAAAGAATTTTTTGAAGAACTGAAGAGAAGACTAGTCAATGATCATATCTTGACTCTACCATCGTGGAATGATGGTTTTGTTATTTATAGTGATGCTTCAATGAAAGGACTTGGTTGTGTCCTTTTGCAGAATGACAGGGTTATTGCCTATGAATCACGATAGCTAACAATTCAAGATCAAAACTATCCTACTCAGGATGTTGAGTTAGAAGATGCAATATTTCCTTTAATGATTTGGAGACACTATCTCTATGGTGAAAAATTTGAGATTTATACTGATCACAAGAGTTTGAAGTATATTTTATCACCAAAGTAACTCAATATGAGGTAAAGGAGATGGCTTGAACTACTCAAGGATTATTATTGCACGATACCCTAGAACCCACGGAAGAAAAATAAGGTGGAAGATGCTATGAGTAGAAAGGATCATGGAGTTTTGAACATGTTGAGAGTTGTAAAGGAACCTGTTTGCATGGATCTTGTAAAGATGGATATAGGAATCAACATGGAAGGGGAAACATCAATAATTCTTCGAATGGTTTCCAAAACATCTTTACTAGAAAGGATAATGAGTTCTCAGATTGATGATGAAGTGTTTCAAAAGAAGATTAATGCTATGAATGACGAAAGATTGAGTGAATTTGTCTTTGAAGATTAAATTTTGATATTTGGGAAGATACTTTGTGTTCTCGATATACCTGATCTAAAAAGGGAACTGTTGGGTGATTCTCACAGTTCCAATTTCTCTGTACACCCTGGGAGAACCAAAATGTATAAATATTTGAAGAAACATTTTTGGTGGGACTACATGAAGAGGTACATTAATGATTTTGTGTCAAGATGTTTGGTTTGTCATCTAGTTAAAGTTAGAAGGCAATAGCCTGGAGGAGTCATGAAACCTCTTCCCATACCTGAGTGTAAATGGGATAATATTACGATGGACGTTGTCATGGGACTACCAATAAATCCTAGAAGGAATGATGCAATATGAGTCATTATTGATCGTCTTACCAAGTTATCACACTTTATTCATATAAGAAAAGATTTACCACTTGAACGTCAAGCAAGAATATATATTAATGAAGTTGTGAGACTTCATGGAGTACACCTATCAATTGTTTCTGATCGTGATCCACATTTTACATAATGATTTTGGAAAAGTCTTCAGAAATCCTTGGATACTGAGCTTCGTTTGAGCACTGCCTACCACCCCCAAACTGATGTAAAATTAGAACAGACAATTCAAGAATTAGAAGACATGTTTAGATCATTCTCACTTGACTTTCCAGGTATGTGGGATCAATATTTACCTCTGGTAGAATTATTCTTTAAGAATATCTTCAATTAATGTATTTAGATGGCACCATATGAAGCATTATATAGAAATAGGTAACGGACACCAACCTTTTGGGATGATTTTGGCGAAAGAAAACTTGTTTTCCCAGAATATGTGGAGGAAATGATGTAAATGGTGAACGTAATCCAAAACCCCATCAAATCAGCTCAATGTAGACAGAAGATATATGCCGATAACAGAAGGAAGGATTTGGAATTTCTGGTTGGAGATCATGTTTTCTGGACGGTATCTCCATGGTAGGGTGTTATACATTTTGGTAATAAAGGAAAATTGAGTCTCTGGTACATCAGACCATTTGAAATTCTAGAATGAATTGGGGCTGTAACTTACCGTTTGGCAATTTTTCCAATTCTCTCAAAGTTCACGATCTGTTCCATATATCACTATTGAAAAAATCCATGCCTGACCCAATGCATGTACTCACATATGAGTAATTGGGACTGTAACCCAAAATATCCTATTGCAAACATCCTATCAAGATTCTAGATACAAGAGAATAAGTGCTGATAAATGGGACGACTCATTTGGTAAAGGTTCTATGGAGAAACCATAAGATGGAATATACTACGTGGGAAACTGAGGAACTTATGATGAAGAACCGCACGAGTCTTTTCATGTGGTAGTATTCTAGAAATTTCAAGGATAAAATTATTTAAAGGAGGGGAGAATGTAACACCCCATTCTTCCACAATATTTTTCCCTTTGAATAATATAATAGCTTGCATTGTACGCAACTTCGAGATTCTAACACACCGCGACCAATCAAAGTAGTTGTTATGAATAGTAATACCAACTTTTTGAAATATTATAAATTTTATCATTCAATATTGACTTCATTTTGGGATTTGGAATATCAAAATTAGCTTAGGGTGAATTTTTTGTATTTTTCTGAAAATTTTCAATTTTTGATGAATAGTGAAAAACACTAAGTTATAGTTTAAAACTGAATTTTTATTTAAATAATTATTTTTTTATATAAATTTATATTAGGTCAAAATAAATACATAATAAATATATATGTTCAATGAAATTAATTATAGTTAGTTTATAATAATTATATATATGTAAAAATTTTATTGAACTTTTCACCTTCTTTTACCCACCTCCTAGGTGAATATTAAAATTCACATAAAACATAATTTTACCGCTTCTGTGAGTGGAATTTTAAAAATACCAGAGAAACAGTTAATATCAAGGAGAAAAATTTGGTTTAATAAGATAAAAATAGTTTATTTTGAATAGTAACTTTTTACATTAATTTATCACGGTTAAAAGTAAATGGGGTAATTATGTGTAAAAATGATATTATTATTACCCTAACACATGTCCTAATTATATTTGATAAGTTGAGTTTGACCCAAAAAAACCTTATGGATAAAATATGAACCTCTTTGAAGATTTAAATAATATTTTCATTAATTATTATATACTCCCTTTACTTATTTTATATGAAATGTGCCTAATTTGCGTGAAATATTAATGTTTTAATACTATGTATAATTTTTGAGCATTTTTAGAAGTAGTCCAGTTGAGTTAGTTTACTATTTTATTTATTAATCACACCCTAATGATTCAAATTGTGTGGTTTTTGTTTTGTATGGTTCCTTATTCAATTTCTCACATATCATTGGAAAGAATCATGGGCCAATTCTGCCATTTGAAGGCTCATATGGTCAACACAAGAAGACCCAATGAATATGTGATGAAACTGGACCATCAATGATGATTGAGTTATTGGTATAAATAACGAAGCCCGATTTTTTGGGAAATCCACCATTTTTTCGAGATTATTCAAATGAATGATGGAAAAAAAGTTGAAGGTCTAACTACAAGAACAAGGGGCCTAACTAATGCCTTGAAGTCCAACCCACCATTCTGGCCAGGAATTAAAATTTGGAAACTATTAATGATATATCTCATGATATATTCGTCAAATCGAGATGATCATTTTTAGTGTGAAAGAGTATATGTAGGTGGCCGACTTTGTTGAATAAATAATTCGGTTTTGAAGTCATCTTCCTATTCAAAAACCGTTTCACATTTTAGACTTTAAAAAGACTGGATTAAAATGGACAGATTGAAATTGTTTAATCAACCAGCCATAACATTGGCACTATAGGTCCCAAGGCCTCCAAATATTGAGAGTAGTCTATCAAAATTATTATCAACAACTTTGACGAAGTAGATATCTCTAGATTCTTCTGTATGGATATCCCAATCATCGACCCAATTGGAGGGACAAATTTGGAATGCAAAGAGTCCACTTCCATGGGCTATAATTACATCCCCATGCTCTCCTTCAAAGGTGATGGAATTTCAGAAGATAGGAGCACATATTTTCACAAAAAAATCATTTCCAAAGGCTTGGGATGACCTTCCATACTCATGTTTTTACTTGAGATACCATTCCTTCTCTCTTTGTTTCCTTTCACTTTTGTGTTGTTCTTCCTTTTTAATATTTTAAGTTTTGTGTTTTGTAATTCTATTTTAATGCAAGTTTATTCTTCGATATCTCTTATTCTCATCCAAATTATGTAGTTTAATATTATGTTTCTATAAAATAGTTTAAATAAAGTTGAATCCCCTTCCTTTCTTTTGCTTCTTCATTCAATCGAAAGTTGATTTTTTTAATTCTCATCATTGTTCGTGTGTGTGTGTTCGATGTACCACTCATTTCTTATCCCTTTAATTTTATTCTCATGTTAATTCATCATCATAAATATATAAACCAAGTTAATTTTAATATCAATGTCTAAGTAAATATATTATTGGGTTAAGTAATAATTTAGGTATGTTAAGTGATTGAGAGTTTTTTCTCAATGAATATTCTTTAATTAAAAATTTGTATCTTGGACTTAACTTGTCATGGATTAATGACTTGTATTGTTTATCGTGTGGTTTTCAAGGATTATTGGAGCCATAAATACACTACTACCAACATTATATGATTGACATTAGAACCTTAAGTTAAGTTAAGGCTTGGATTAAATCCTTAACACTTAGTAATTCCAATCAACATTATCTTGCGAAGTGGGTGTTAAATTAACTGCAATATAAAGAAAAGCTCTAGGATATCACATGCTTAACTCCCTAAAAATGAAATCACCCAAATATTTATCAAATTATTGAATGAAACACTAATCACTACTAACTTACATTAATCTATGCAAACAAACCCCCCCAATCAGAATACAATCAACTAATAACAATCGACTATTAAAAAAGTATCATCGCCGAGGATTCGACCCGAATACGACTATACACATTAGCAGATCATTGGATCTTTGACTTATTGATAGGTTAAAATTAGCCACGGGTTTCAGTCATCCCATTTCCATGGATGGTTCTTTAAGTAGTCATTAGTTTCTGGTTGTTGTACAAGAAAAATTGAAAAAAAAAATTGAAAAAAACACAAAGAAAAACCATCCTTCATTATAAAAATAATAAACGGAAAACATAAAGAAAAAAAATTTATTCATTTTTCTTAAATCTCTTTTAATTTCCTATAGCCGGCCAAACAATCCCTCATATTTTTTTGACCCTGAAATTGAGCGTACACTTCGCCAACTTAGGAGGAACATAAGAGACAATAAAATAATTCAAGAACTAGTCTTTGTCCAACCAATTGAATTAGATGGCCAATACTAGAAAACAAACACTACAAAATATTTCTACCCCTAATATAAATTAACAACCTCTTGGATTTCAATATCCAAACATAGAGGCTGACTTTTAACTCAAATCGAGTTTTATTCATCTTCTCCCATATCTCCATGGGCTATCCGGTGAGGATCCACATCTTTACCTTAAAGAGTTCCAAGTGGTGTGCTCTACCATGAAGCATCAAGGGGTTTCTGAGGTACAAATAAATCTCAGAGCATTTCCTTTATCCCTTTCTAACATTGCTAAGTCATGGCTCTTATAACTCCCCCTAGGTTCCATAACCACATTGAATGACATGAAGCGACTTTTCTTAGAGAAATTGTTTCCTGCTTCTCGTACTACTTCTATCCGAAAGGAAATAAGTGGTATCCATCAATTCCCAAGTGAATCACTCCATGCATACTGGGAGAGGTTCAAAAATCTTATTGAAACCTACCCACATCACCAAATCTCGGATCAACTCTTGATCCAATACTTCTTTGAGGGGTTATTGGCTATGGAGAGAACTCTCATTGATACTGAAATTAGCAGTGATCTTGTTGATAAAACTACCACAGCTGCTAGAGATCTCATAAGTAACATGGATGCAAACACACAAAAATTCCATACTCGAGCACATGCTCAATTCAAGAAAGACCAAAATAGTCAATCAATTGAGAAGAACAAGATGACTGTGTGGATGAGTGAACTTAC
This sequence comes from Viscum album, assembly GCA_963277665.1. NCBI lineage: Eukaryota > Viridiplantae > Streptophyta > Magnoliopsida > Santalales > Viscaceae > Viscum > Viscum album. The sequence continues at coordinate 373,331,266 of OY728146.1, forward strand.
GGGTCTTGTGTGACAACTAGTTGGTGCTACCAAATCCCCAACCTCATATTCATCACAATCAATGTTTCATGGACCTATCAAAAAATGTGGAATCCAAAACTCTTCATCTCATAAAACTGACACATGTCCACAACTTCATGTGGATCCATCAGATTCATCTTTACCAATGGAGGTCAATGAAGGATATGCACAGTGGAACACCAACCCTCAACTATCTGGTCAGTTTGTTAGAAACATCAACCAACCTCACTTTGAACCCTTATCTTCTTCCTATAACCAAGGCCTGAGGTATGGTAATCCCATCTCTCATCCCCCTAAATTACCTCCTCAAAACCCAAAGAAGTTTCAATATGTTCAAGGTGTTGGTAATTTCCAACAACCTTATCCTTTTATTCATCAAACCTAAGGGAATAATCCTCCTCCTGGATTCCATAATCATTGTGAGCCTTCACAATTCCAAAACCAATACAATCACTTTCCCAAGAACCAAAATTTGGGTTATCCCAATCTGGGACAAGCCTATTCTTCCTAGAAACCATGTGAAATGTTAGTGGAAGATCTTTCCCCATTCACCCGTTCTAGCCTCAAGAACATTGAAACCCAAATTGGTCAACTTGCATCCCACCTTAGTCACCAGCAGCCATCCAATTCTTCCTAACTCCAAGCTCAACCATTACCCAACCCCAAGGGTAATGTATGTTCAATGGAAATTAGATCTGGAAAGCAAATTTCTATACCTCAAGATAAGTAATATAAAAGACATTTAAATGTTTACCTAGAAAATGAAAAGAAAAAGAAACTTGAAAAGGATCCTGAAACCATTACTTCACCTGATTCAATTCCACTCAGGAACCCAATTCCTTTTCCTCAAGCCATTTCTAAGCCATAGAAGTCCTTCGAACCTAATCCTGATATGCTTTATATGTTTAGACATGTTTAAGTCAACATTCCCCTCATAGATTCCATAAAAAGAATTCCTAAGTAGGACAAGTTTCTCAATGATCTGTGTACCAACAAGAGGCAACTTGGGACCTTCGAAAATGTTTCCACCCAGTAGTCTATTCCCATAAAGTGCAATGATCAGGGAACCATTACGATTCCATGCCAAATTGGAAGATGCAACTTTGATGATGCACTCATAGACCTAGGAGCCTCAATTAATGTCATACCTAAATCCATATTCTCTATCCTTGGTCTAGGTCCCTTACATCCAATGGGTATTGTGAATCAATTGGATAATCAAAGCACAACTATTCCTTAGGTAATAATTGAGGATTTCCGTGTCTGAGTCAATTATCTTATCTTCCATGCTGATTTCTAATTCCTTGACATGGAAGTTGATACAAACTCTTCTCAATGTCCTCTAAATCTAGGAAGACAATTCCTCAAGACTATGAGAACAAAGATTGATATCCATTCAGGCATCTTATCCGTGGAATTCGTTGACCAACATGTCATGTTCAACATTTTCCAAGCCATGCGATAACCATCTGAGGATCACTTTTCATTCTCAATCCATGCTTCTAAGGACACTTATAAGATTCAATCGAACCCCAATACACCATTTTCATTATGTTCTATTGACAAAGGATCTTTTGAAATATGCACCATGATTAACCAAATCATAAATGGAGGAGTTGATCTGTACCTCTCATTCATAGACTCCATAAATCTAGAGGAACATGAAAACTCTCTTGAATCCCACATCAAATCTGATCTCTACTACTCCACCTTGGATATTATTAAGAAGAATTAATTTGAAGCAACTAAAGTCCATTTATCCATTCCTGAGTTTTCTAACCCAAAAATGAAATATGAGACTAATTTAAAACCTCTTCCTGAACACCTAAAATATGCATTCCTTTTCCATGATCACTCTTATCCTGTCATTATCTCTTCTTCACTTACCGAAACTGAGGAGTCCAAATTTTTTCAAGTTTTATAGAAAAAAAGGCCTTAGGGTGGACCCTAGATGACATACCAGGAATCAACCCTGCCCTTTGCATGCATCACATCCATCTTGAAGATTCATCCAGACCAATTAGACATCCACAAAGAAGACTCAATCCACTCATCCTTGAGGTATTTAGGGAAGAGATCACCAAGATTCTTCAAAAAGGTATTATCTACCCAATTTCTAATAGTGAATGGGTTAGTACAATTCAAGTTGTACCTATGAAGGGAGGGATAATTATTGCCATAAATGAACATGGAGAGGCAGTCACAACTCGAGTGAATAACAAATGGCGTGTGTGCATCAACTATAGGAAATTGAATGTATAAACAAGAAAATATCACTACCCTCTTTCATTACTTGTACAAATGCTAGAACGATTAGCCAGAAAGTCACACTATTGATTTCTTGATGGATACACTGGCTACTTCCAAATCCCAATTGCACCTCTGGACCATGAAGAAACATCTTTCACATGCCCCTTTGGAACAGATGCATATAAAAGAATGCCTTTTGTCCTTTTCAATTCTCCTGCAACATTCCATAGGTGTATGATGAGTGTCTTTTTAGAATTTATTGAACACTGCCTGAAAGTTTTCATGGATGAATTCACCATTTATGGTGATTCATTTAATTTTTTTTTTAATTCACTCTCTCTAGTCCTTCTAAAGTTTGTCAAGTGTAACCTTGTGTTAAATTTTTAAAAATGTCACTTCATTGTTGAAAATGGGATTGTTATAGGGAACATAGTTTCACAAGAGGCTATTGAAGTTGATCCTACCAAAATTGAAGTGATCCAATCACTTCCTGATCCCAACTCTTTTCAAGACATCCATTCATTCCTCGGTCATGCTGGTTTATATCAGATATTTATCCATAAATTCAGTAAAATTTCTCTCCCACTCACTCAGTTGATCCAAAATGAAGACCCTTTCCATTTCTATGTGTTTAGGAAGAGATCCTTCGTTGAACTCAAAACTGCTCTAACATCATCCCAGATAATCCAACCCCCAGATTGGTCCTAACCCTTTGAGTTGATGTGTGATGCTTCTGATAGAGCCGTTGGGGATATTCTTGGTCAAAGAAGAGAAAAAAATTCTCATGTCATCTGTTAAGACTCAAAAATATTGGATGAAACTCAATCTCACTACACTGTCACTGAAAAAGAACATTTATCAGTTGTTTTTGCCTTAGATAAATTACAGCCCTATCTCTTTGGTTCCAAAATCATCATCTTCACAGACCATTCTGCTATAATGTTCTTAGGAAAATTGATTCCAAAATGAGGCTAATAAGATGGATCTTAATGCTTCAATAATTTGACCTTGAAATAAAACATAGACCAAGAAAAGAAAACCTTGTGGCTGATCACCTGAGTTGAATTTCCAATTCATATCATTCAGAAATCATTAATCCTGATTTCCCCCTGAGCACCTTTTATCTCTCACTCCAAAGTTACCATGTATGCCCCAATTTTAAATTACATGGTTTCTAGTGTTTTTCCTGAAATTTTTTTAAGAGCACAAAAAATGAAGCTGAAAATTGATTCAAAATACTATTTTTGGGAAGAAAATTAACTTTGGAAAACTAGGGTAGACATGGTAATTAGAAGACGTGTTGATGAAGATGAACAGTCCTCCATCTTATAATTCTGTCACTAACTTCCCGGAGGTGGCCACTTTGGACCACAAAGGACCTGATGAATGGTCCTATACTCTGGATACTTCTGGTCCTCACTTTTCAAGGACACACATGAGTTCATTCAATCATGTACCACTTTCCAAAAGCTTGGCACAATTTCAAAGAGAAATGAAATTTCCCAAAAATCATTAATATTTTGCGAGATCTTCGATGTTTGGGGTATCGACTACATGGGACCATTCCCCCCTTCCAATGGATTCTCATACATCCTTCTTAAAATTGACTATATTTCTAGGTGGGTCAAGGCCAAACACATTATAAAGGATGATTCACATACTGTTAGTGAGTTCAAAAATACACACATTTTCCACCGATTTGGCACACCACGTGCCTTGATAAGTGAGTTAGGGTCCCATTTTTGTAATAGAACAATGGAATATCTTTTGAAAAATAATGGGGTTGTACATGAAAATTCAACTGAATATCACCCCAAACAAGTGGAATGCCTGAAATTTATGATAGATAAGTGATAAGAGTTCTTGAGAGAATTGTAAAACCCACCAGAAATGACTGGCCTGAAAGACTTGGTGAAGCACTTTGGGCTTATCTAACTGCCTATAAAACACCCATTGGGATGTATCCTTTTTGAATTGTTTAAGGTAAATCAAGTCATCTACCAGTTGAAATCAAACATAAGACTTTTTTCTCATTGAAAACTTTTAATTTTGATCTTAAAAAATCCAGTGAAGAAATATTGTTCCAATTGGCTGAACTGGAGGAGATTCGACTTGATTATTATGAGAATTCTAATATGTACAAATAAAAATCCAAGTCAATCCATGATAAAAACATCCTAAGAAAGGTATTTCATGAAGGTGAAAAGGTAATATTATTTAATTATTGATTTTAGCTTCACCCAAGTAATCTTAATTCTCATTGCGTAGGTCCTTTTATTATTACTAATATTTACCCATTTGGTGCAGTGAAAGTCCAAGACCCCTCTTCCAAAAGGACATTCACAGTTAATGGACATCATTTAAAGCATCACCATGAAAGGATTCACAATCCTGGATCAACCATGAATTCCACTAGATCCCCAACATCTAAAGTCGACCCACCAATATTTGGAGATGACAACCCACCAAATCCAAACTAGGGGGCACCTGTTTCCCTTTAACTCCCTATATCTCTTACTCTCTCTCACTCATTATTCTCCATCCTCTATATTTCATTTTTTACCACTTTCTTCATCAAACCCTTTATTTTTATCTTTATCTTTTAAGTGGGTGTGTATTTTAAAAAATACTAAAAAAACTAAAGAAATAAAAAATGTAAATAAACAAGTGTCATACTTACTCACCTTCAATTTTCAAAATTTGTTCAACCAATTTGTGGAGTCAAAAGACATGGTTTCATCTCAATTTTTTTTGATTTCATCATATCTTTGGATAATGAATTTTATGTCAAGAATAATACATTTTGAATGCTCGGTTATTGATTTTGAAAACTCTTTTCCCCAATCGTGGGAAACAACATTTTCATTCATGCCAAGGCTACCTATGGACATCTTTTCAAAATGTGTGTTTCACCCCCATTTTTGAGTCTTGAGATTGTGGACCTTTGAGCTGAATTTCCTACATCTGTGTGCATTAATATAATAGAGGCATTTTATGAACCACATGAGAATCAAAATGGCCAAATAGACTCCCATTTCCCTTACATTAATTCCACTTTTGAAAGCCCCTTTGAGCCTATGAAATCTTTTTTTTGATAGCCACATTACAAACACAATACCTTTTCCCACCAAATATCAACATGGATTTTCATTTAATATTTTTTTTTAAATCTAAGTGTGGGGGGGAAGGATTTCATTTTGGGTACCCTTTTTTTATTTCACGATGTTATAATATGCTGGAGGGTAAGAAACCATTTTTGTGTGGGGGAGAGGTTGTCATTCAGTGTGTTTTAGGGAATATAATGACTTTCATTTATGTAATTTTGTAAATGTTGTTGAAAAGTGTTCAAAATTTTTTTAAACAAAATTGGGTCGTTTCTTGGGTAGGTCAAAAATCACTCTTCCTCATCATTTGATCATGATATAGATATGACAATTAGTGTTGTGAGAAGATCAATCATTAGTTGGGATATGATTTTGGGATCTTTTCGAAGTTAAACATTTGAAAAAAGAAAAAAATGTAAAAAAAAGTAAAAAAATAACACTTGCATTATATTCTTATGTCATTGGGAGAAGTTTCGTGGTTTGTAAATAATTCATCTTCTCATTCCCTTCAAATTTTTATCTTCTATTGTGTCTTTTTCACACAATCATTCCCTTGTAAATATTTTTTTTTTCATTTCCTTCCATGTTTTATTTCAAAAGAATGTGCATAACTTTTTCTATGTTGGTGTTTTACCCCTATTCTTCTCTATCATGGACATTATATTCCAACCATCACATAGCCACACAAAACCCCCCCTAAAAGGAACTCTTTATTCTTGTGCACTTTATATAGGGATTGAAAGTTGAGATCTCTTTCAAACTCTAGGATTTTCACTTCTTGTTGGTGAAAGAGTGAACCTCCACAAATAAATTTTATCATCTTGAGAGGTGTGAGTTTTGAGTGTCCACATTTTCCATTTATAAATATGAGAATAAATGAATGAATTCTATTTGGAACATTGTTTCTGTAACAGCTTATGGTGGAATTCAAAATGGATTACTGAAATAGTCTAAACCTCCCGTGATTGGAGAAAACAATATTTTACTATTTTTTCGTGAGTTAAAATGATTCTGTTATGTTTTTATATTTGTTTAACATGAGGAAACACACAAGACTAAGTGTGGGAGAGTTTATGTTATTAATATTTTTCATGAATTATTATATACTCCATTTACTTATTTTATAAGAAATTTGAATAATTTGTGTGAAATGTTAATGTTTTTATACTAAGTGTAATTTTTGAACATTTTTAGAAGTAGTCCAATTGAGTCTGTTAACTTGTTTATTTATAACTCTCACCCAACTAATTCAAATTGTGTGGTTATTATGTTTTATGATTATTTTTTAATTTCTCACATATCATGAGATGGAATCATGGGCCAATTCTGCAATTTGAAAGATCATATGATCAACACAAGAAAACCCAAAGAATTTGTGATGAAACTGGACAATCAATGATGATTGAGTTGTTGGTCTAAATCTCAAAACCCAAAGTTTATGAAACACCACCATTTGATCATGATTATCTGAAAGAATCATGGATAAACATTTTAAGGTCCATCTACAAGAACAAGGGGCCCAACTAATGCCTTGAAGTTCAGCCCACCATTCTGGTTTGGTAATTACAATCCGGACACTATTAATGAAATATCTCATGATTTAATCATCAAATAGAGATGAGATTTTGCAGTGCCAAATAAGAGATATAGATGGACATATTTTTTGAATAAATAATTCAGTTTTGAAGGCATCATCATATTCAAAAACACTTTCACATTTTGGACTTCAAAAAGACTGGATTGAAATGGACAGATTAAAATTGTTTAATCAACTGGCCATAACATTGGCTCTATATGTCCAAATGCCTCCACATTTTCGGAGAAGTCGCCCAAAATTATTATATACATATTTAAAGAAGGTGATATCTCTATATTCTACTATATGGATATCCAAATCATCATCCCAAGTGGAAGGATAGATTGGGAATGCAAACAGTCCACTTCCTTGGGCTATAAATACATCCTCCTCCTCTCCTTCAAAGGGGTTGGCATTTAAGAATATAGGAGCACATATTAGCATGACCAAAGCCTTGCCAAAGGCTTGGGAGGACCTTCCATACTAATGTTTTCACTTGAGGTACCCTTCCTTTTCTCTTTGTTTCCTTTGACTTCTCTGTTGTTCTTCGTTTATAATCTTGTAATTTTGGGTTTTGTAATTTAATATTAATGCACGTTTTTTCTTCAAAATCTCATATTCTCACCAATATTCTGTATTTTAATATTAATTTTCTTAAAATAGTTTAAATACAGTTGATTCCCCTTCCCTTTTGTTTCATCCTAATTCAATCAAAAGACTGTTTTTTGAATTCTCATCCTTGTTCGTCTGTGTATGTTCGATGTACCACTCTTTTATTTTCCCATTGTTTTTCTACACTTATTAATACATCATCATAAATATACAAACCAGATTAATGTTAATATCAATGTCTATGTAAATATATTATTGGGGTGAGTCAAAATTTAGGGATGTTAAGTGATTGAAAGAATTTTCTTGATGAATGTTCTTTAATTTAACAATGTGTATGTCGGACTTCACATGTCATGGATTAATGAATTGTTTTGTTTAAAGTGTGGTTTCCATGTATTATTGGAACCATAAATACACTACCATAAAAAATATATTATTGATATTAGAACCCTAAGTTATGTTAAGGCTTGGATTAAAACCTTAACACTTAGTAATTTCAATCATCATTATCTTATGAAGTGGGGATTAAATTAACTGCAATATAAAGAAAATCTCCAGGATATCACAAGAATAACACCATAAAAATGAACTCACCCCAATATTTATCAAATTATTAAATGAAACACCAATCATTAATCATTTCCTTTATGATCTGCAATCAAACCCCCCAATCAGAATATAATCAACTAAAAAAACGACTGTTACAAAGTATCATCGCCGAGGATTCGACCTGAGTGCTGCTTTACACATTAGTAGAGAATTGGAACCTTGACCGGTCGGTACACGACAATCGTCCTTACATTTCATTTTTTCAACTTGGATTAGATTAGGACATTTATTATTATTTAATTTAAAGAAGAGTTAAAAGAGTTAAAATCAATGTTTAATAACTAAAAAATTATTAATATAAGGTTAAACATAAGATATATTCGACTATAAATATTCATTAGAAATAAGAAAATATTTCCTACATAATAGTATTTTATTTATTTTTTTAGACATTATATAATTTAATTTATTTATGACACACTGATGAAGCAGTGCTTATATAATTAAATAAATATTAAAATAATTAATATTATAAATATCCAAATAAATGTAATTTGAGACTTTTATGAATTTAACTAATTTTCTATGTTAATATGACATACATGGGTTGGATAGATGAATTTTTTATCTAAACAATAATGTTGTTATGAATTTAGAAAAAACAAAATAGCAAATAGTGTCAAAATTAACATAAAAGGGTTTTTTATTATATTATTAATTGATATTCATTTACTAAAAATATAATGTTCATCCAAAAGACTTATATAATGATATATGTATCATTAATGAACCATTTGGGGTTCTCTTGGAAGTATATAGTAAGTTTATTAACCATATAATATTTAAATATAAAGAGACATGGTAAATGTCAAACAATTTAACTAAGAGTTAAATATTAAAGATGAAGTTAATATAGTGACCCAAACCAGTCTAAAACCAATTTATTGAGTGTTTTTAGACCCATACCCACCTTAGACTTTAAATAATCCATTTATAAGCCATTATAACTGGAAATGTATTTTATTATAAAATAATATTTCTAGCTTTTCATAAGGTGCCTCTCACCCCTCTTATAAAAGGGAACTCCGCCTTCTATATAATCACACCTTCAAAGCCATTTGGATCATCCAAACTCTGAAGAAATATCCTCTAAAATTTACTCCTTTTATCATAGAGACCGTACTTTAGTAAAAAATCCAACCTATATATCCCTTTTGATCAAATTAATGGAAGAACCCGATGAAGGGGTAAATATTTCATCACCTCTTTCAAGTTCCTTTCTTCTTCCACTTCCTTTTTCTTTGTTGTTTCCATTCTAAAATAATAACTATAGTATTTTCTATATAATGTGATTTTATTATAAATATGTTACATCCAAATTAGTTATTATATCCATCCTTTGAATGACATGTCACCATACGTGCGTGTGTACGGCTTACCGTCTCCACGTCGTGGTGTAATTGTTATTCAATATATTATTTTATGGATAAGTATAAGAATGATGTGAAATTGTTTTAAATAATAAATATAACATGATAATGATTTATTATATATGATATACCATCAAATTATATATTATTATAATATCAAAAGAATGATATTGTCACTTGTGCGTACGTACGAATTACCATCTCTATTAATGCGATGAGATTCATTCCGCATTGTATCCATTTAAGACACATATTCAATAGTTGATTAAAAAATTAGTTTAATGACTTGATATCATTCTGGATTTGAATAATATACATCCCATTAATAAAAAATATGACTCACATAACAAAAAATATTAGAATAAAACGAATCTGTTAACACCCAAAACAATGATAATAGTAAGATATTATTAACAAAGGAATGTTAAAAGATCATATATGATATCATGTTAATGTATATGATACTTGTATAATTTAATAACAATTATTTCACCTTTATACAGGAGTTTAACCTACCCTCGACCATGGAAAAGTACAAGGTAAGGGTTAATTTCATAATATTTTCATTATCTGAGGATGTTTATATGTAATTATCTACTAGGACCTCTTTTTCATCCACATCCATGTTTCATAAAAATGTATTTAAAAAAATTATTAATATTTAATATACTATGGGTTAATGTAATTTATATTCTTGTTTGACTTTTATATGATGTTTACAATGGAATATTTCTGCCATTTTCCAAACAAGGTACTTTTTGACCTTTTCGACAAATTTAAGGTAAGAATGTTTTTTAAACTTATATGGAGGGTGCGGCTATTTTCCACTGTTATAACATCGTTGAATATTCCATTACAAGCTTATATAAATATTTTCAAATATAAATGATTTATATTATAGTGATGTGAATTTTAAATGATTTCAAAATAGAAAGATATATTTTCCCAAAAAGGTTTTTATTTCATCTATGTAAACATCCTATGATGGATGTTATGTTTGTTTGATGTTGATTTGTTATGATAAAAATAATCCATATTGTATTGAAGGTTTTGTGATATGTTTGAATGTGGATGTGTTATTTCATACCATTCATTTTTTATGGATAAAATATTGACATTTCGTATTCCAATTTTAATAAGAATGTTTATGTTATATTTAATCATTTTTATATGAGGAATGAATTGGACTTAGTAAGTGACGGGTGGAGCCCACTATAGCTCCTCGATGCATCGATAGGTCTCATGAGACAAAATAGTGTCTTGGCACAAAGCTTTAACAAAATATTTTTTGTAGTCTTGGCACAAGGCCTTGACTATGTGGTTATGATAGTCTGGAATTATGCATTCCATCATTATGAAAGTGGTTATTGATATTGAATATTTTTTTTAACCAAACATTGTCATCTTATTGATAAGAAAAAAGTTACAAAAGGCAAAAATATGGTATTATTTTACAATCTCTATCAAACAAAGATAATAAATCAGCAGGTAAAGAGTTCAGCCAAGTCATGGTCTGATGAATGCCTTTGTTGGTAAGAGAATCTGCAACAGTATTCACTTCCCGATAGGCGTGAGTGGCTATGTAGTCAATCCCATGTAGAGAGTTGAGAAAAATCATCCAAAGAGTGGTGAGAGACCAAGCCAGATGAATGGAACCATTCTAGATGGCATGAATGATAGTAGTAGAGTCGCTTTCAATCCAGAGTTTTTTCCAGCCTCTTTGAAGGGAAAAATCAACAGCGTGGATGACACCCAGAATTTCAGCTTCCAGGGAAGAGGAATGGCCCCAACCAGCATAGAAGCAACCCTGGCAAAGACCAGCCGAGTCGCGAAAAATAGCACCACAACCGGCATGGCCTAGGTTACCTTTGGAGGCACCGTCAACATTCACTTTGATCCATCCCGACATCGGTGATTGCCAGAATACTTCAAATGAACGTTTGATCCGTGGGAAGATGTCGGGCACACGAAGGTGACGAAGGATCTCAAAATCACCAACTGAGTTATTGCAACAGTCTTTTTGAATGCAAGTAGCTTCATGTATCGCAATAAGAATTCTATATTTGCCTGTAATTAAACTAAATGAGTGCTTATTATGAATGATGTCATTTCTAGCATACCAGATCACATGAAGCAGTTCCACCACCGCCGTAAGCAGTAGATTTTTAACCTGAGGAGAGAAAGCATAGTTAGTGAACTTGTTAAGGGACAAACAAATAGTGTCAGAAAGGGACCATCTGCAATTAAATAAGTCAAAAACATAATTCCATAAAGCAGATGCCTTCGCACACGAAAAAAATAGATGATCTGCATCTTCCCTGTGTTGATTGCACAAGCGAGAAATTGAGCAGAGTTGAATGCTAAAGGCTTGAAGACAGGCTTCAGTGGGTAATCTATTATGAGAAATTCTCCAAATGAGAGTAAGCCTAGAAGGTTTGATCTAGGACTTATCAAAATGACTCACCCAATGTAAAATAGAATCACTTTCAGAAAAGTAATTTTGGTAGAAGTTTTTGGAGTCAAGGATGCCATTCAGGGCAGGTTCCCAAACAAGGAAATCACCGTTAGAAGAAAAATGATGATTATCAATGATCTGCACAATATTGTTGGGGAGAGCATGCCTGTGATATTGTAATACATCCTTTATAGAAAGATTATAGTCATCGGGAGTGATGTTAGGTGGTAACATAGATATCAAGGGGTTACCACACCATTTATCGCACCAAAAATTAACAGAAGAGTCAGCACTAACAATCCATCTAGAATTTTCCATGTTCTTCTGATACGAGTCTCTAATTGAGGGCCAGATTGAAGAGTCAATGTACTTGAGATTCCCATTTAAAATCTTGGTGCAGAATATAAGGTTCAAGAAATCAGAATCTTTAGAAGTACCATTGATGATACGCCAAGTAAGACGGGCTTGGGGAGCATTATTGAACATCTTTAAATTTTAAATACCAATGCCACCTTTGTCGAGAGGTTTGCAACAGGTTTTCCAGGGAATAGTGACAAGTTTTCTTTCAATAATACTACCCGTCCAGATGAAGTTTTTGATATAGGTATTGATCTTCTTAAAAATGCTGGCAGGCCATTTGTAAATCATCATAGAGTATGGCATCTTAGAGAAAATGGTCAATTTGACTAGACAAATCCTGCCAGCCATAGAGAGGGATCTTCCTTTCTAGGTAGAGAGTTGGTTTAGAATTTTCTCAGTGATATTAGTGAAATAGCTAGCCTTAGGACGACCCCAAAATATTGGAACACCTAAATAAGTGAAAGGGAGGAGTCCCTCTTTAATTCCAAGGTAGAAAGTAATGGTATTATTTCTTCGGACAGGAAAGTTCTTTCCAAAATAAATATATGATTTATTCCAGGATATCGATTGACCAGAGACTTCCTCATAATGGTTAAGAGCTTGTTTTAATACATGAATATTCCTTTGATCCCCCTTAAGAAAAAGAATGATGTCATCAGCATATAAAAGGTGGGTAGGGATATTTAAGTTCCTGGAAGCTTGTATGGGATTCAGGGATCCTTGAGCGACTAGAAAATTTAGAAGTCTGCTTAGGTAGTCCTTAGCACTGACAAAGAGGATGGCCGATAGAGGGTCACCCTGCCTGACACCTTTAGAACAGTTGAAGAAGCCCATAGGAGAGCCATTGATTAGAATAGAAATATAGACAGATCTGAATAGAGTTTTCAGTCTTCCAATGAAAGAGTCCGGGAATCCAAAGTTATTTAAAACCCTGAAGATGAAATTCTAGTCAATAGTGTCAAAGGCCTTTCTGATATCCAGTTTAATGGCCACACACCCCCCTCTAGTGTTTTTATTAAGACTATTGGTACCTTCCGAGGCCAGACAGATGCATTTCTGAATGGCCCAACCTTTAATGAAACCAAATTGATTCCATGACACTATTTTGTCACAAATGGGCGCCAGCCTATTCACAATTATTTTAGTAATGATATTATAAAGAGTATTAATGAGATAAATGGGTCTTAATTGATTAATCTCCGAAGCATTTTCAACCATAGGTATTAAAACTAAAAATTGAGCATTAATACCATGAGGCAGAGAACCATGGGAAAAAAAGGTTTTAACAAGGTTACAAACATTCTTTTGGATAATATCTCAATGCTTTTGATAAAATCCATTATTGAACCCATCCGGACCAGGTGAACTATCTGGATTAAGGCCAAAGATAGTATCTTTAATTTCTTGATCAAGCGGAGTGCTTAAAAGAGTTTCATTGTCTCTATCATCAACCAGTAAGGGGATAATATTGGCCTTGATGTCAATATTTATGTCCGGTCCATTAAAAATGTTGTAGACGTACAAGGTGACATGATCAGTTATAGCTTCTTCAGTACTGATGAGCAAATCATCATGAATAAGTTTGGTAAGAGGACAATTTGCCTTTCTTATTCTTTGAAGGGAATTATAAAATTTAGTATTACGATCTCCATCAACAAGCCATTTAGTCCTAAACAATTATTTACGAAGATTATCCTTAAAAGTGAGAAAAGAATTAAGTTTAAGGGCAAGGTTAGTTTCCAGCTGAGGATCCAAACTAAAATCAGATATAGTGTTTTGCGTTTGAGCAGGACTAAGATCATTTTCAAGAGAGGAAATTTCAAGGTCAATTTGTGATCTTGTAGATTTACACCAACTTTTAAGGGCCTGTTTTAGGATTTTAAACTTAAAAATACAGACAAATAAATCCTTATGGTGGCTCATAGAGTTCCAGGTGCGGTGTATAAGAGCGACACAGTCCGGGTTCGAGGACCACACATTATTAAATTTAAAGGGGAGAATATGCATACGGCTGATCATACAGAAGCTCACTAAGATATGATGATGGTCAGAATTAATTCTAGTCAGAGTTATACTAGAAATATTATCCCAGGTATCAAGGGCCTTCATGTTGACAAAGGCTCTATCAAGCTTACTGGCAACCATTTTATTATAATGTTTTCTGTACCAAGTATATTTGGCACCAGTGAGGGTAACTTCAAAAAGGCTACAGTCATAAATAGCTGACCTAAATTCATTTGAAGAAATAGTAAGATGTGAGGGGCCAATTTTTTCACAAGGGCTTAGAATGGCATTGAAATCACCCATAACAACCCAAGGCTCCTTAATTGAGCGGGCCATATCAGAAATCTCATGCCATAAAGTCCTTCTGTCCTCATATCTATTATTGGCATAAATCATAGTACAAAGAAAGAGACAACCGTTCAACAAGAAATCACATGTAACCTGCTGATCTGTTCTTTTAATGATGTGCACATTTTGAAGGGAATTATGATAAAAGATCCACATAGAGTCAGTTTGAGTACCCTGTTTACAAGAGCCAAGAAAACTATAGGTAGGAGCACAAAGTCTCTTGTAGTTGGATTTGAAATTAACTTTTGGTTTAGAGATGGCAAAGAGTTGAGGTTTATGAGTGTTTATAAGCCTCCTAATTGTAGTAGAGGTGTCATTTTTTGCTAATCCTTGGAAATTACAATAGAGAAAATTCATTTCTATTTGCGTTTTGGGTTGGAACCCTTCTTTTTTTGGATTTTCCAGAATCATTCTTCCTTTTCGATCGAGTGACCATAGGGGAGGAAGAAGAGTTTAGATTGACTGTCTGAGTATTGGCATTAGAAGGTGCCTCATTACTAGAAGCAGTGCCAGTCATGTGCTCAGAGACTGTGATGCCAAGACCATCAGCTTGAGTAGCAGAAGGATCCATTGGAGTATGTGCGGAATTCCGGATAGCAGTGCAATCCATGGGAGAAGAACTGACTTCTGTAGTTTTTGGAGGGATCTGAACCAAGGGATCAGAGGCTGTGAGATATTTATCAACCTGTGAGGAATAAGCCGAGCTGATGGATTTAACAGAAGTAGAAAGAATGGGTTTTGCAGAAGCATATTTTTCCAGATTAGAAGTCTGCAATTCCGCAAGGGGTGGAGGCCCGACATTGTTAGTAGTACGGTAATTACCAGTAAGAGATGGTTCAGGGGGACGAATAGGATCAGGAGCAGTGCTGTAGTCAAAGCTGGACATAATGGTGTCGAGATTGACAACATGAGGTGCCAGATTTTTGGATTCTGAAGCAGATGATGGAAGATTTATTATAGAAACAGATGTAGCAGGAGTAGGTTCAGAAGTGTGTGTAGTGTTGGATGAGGCGCCGACCGCTAAGGTATCAACATTTAGAGCATGAGGTGCTAGGACCCCTGTTACAGAAACAATACTAGTAGTTTGGACAGCAATTACAGGCTATACAGAATAATCAGCAGAGGAGAAGGGAGTGCTGTGTGCAGTGATAGTGGAAATATAAGAAGAGCTAACATCATCATTTTGAGAATTGACAGCATCATTAGTCATAGTATTCTTTACAGGAGAAATAGAAGGATTTGAAGAACTTGGGTCTGCAGATTTTACCAAATCGCTTTTTGTTATATTGGAGACCTCAGGGTTGACAATAAGATCCACAGGGGAAAAAGTATCTGACCCCAAGTCCCTACTAGCATGTTCAACCAAAGCGAGAGTATGTGAGGAAGAAACATCAGTGGCCGAAATGTGATTAATTTCACCACTTACAGCCACTGTATCATGCAAAAAAATACCACGATTATCATTTTTTTGGAGGGTCTCCTCTTCCTCAACTAACCCCCCCCCCCAGGATTTTTCCCCCATAGATTACAGTACATTGGATTTCTTAACCCAAATGTCCTGCTTTTCTTTATTGGGGGGCTGAGGTTTGATAGAGGTAGTCAACCCCTTTTTGAAATGTTTTATTACTTGCCAATCTTTATTGATTGGAGGGTCCATTTGTTTTCTAACCACCCTACAATTTGAGAGGTTGTGACCAATCAATTTGCATACTTCACAATAGGGTGGCTTCTTTTCATATTCAATTATGAGCACAATTTTGTAGTCAGGGGCATTGAAAATAATGCTGGAAGGCAGTTCAATAGCTAAATTAACCTCAACCATTATTCTGGCATAGAGTCCTAATTCCCCATTAAATGTTCTATGATCAATTTTTATGGGAGTCCCAATGCAGGAAGCAATATCATTTAGGATTTTCGGATGCCAATAGAACCAATTTAGACCATGAACTCTAACCCAGATTTGAGCCAAGTGATTTTTGTGTGTGAATGGATTAAAATTAGGATCCCAATCAAGAATTCTGAGAAAACCAGGCTTAAGTTGTAAATTACCGAATTTCCATACCTGGTCCAGTTCATCTTGAGTGCCGAAGAGAAAATGGTAGTACCACTTACTGATGGGGATCATCCTCCATTTCGAAGAGCCCCAGCAGTGGGCTATTTTGTTCTTGAGCTCCAGAAGAGACCAAGGTCGATCACCTGTGGAGTATGTCACCCGATCCAGAATTGAGTATTTACAAAGCTGTATCCTTTGATTCAGAGCTTCTGGATCTGTATCAACCATAAAACAACCATCTTCAAGCTTCTTAAAGAGAGGCTGCTTACATACCCTCGCATCGCTAGGATCTGCCCCTTGTAAGGCATCACGAAAGGAGATGAGTGAGGAGCAAAGAGATATTTCTATATTGCCCACTTCAATTCTTGTAGAGTCTGCTTTAGCGGCAACTGGAGCAGGAGGAGGTAGCTCCCATGTCAGATCAAAACTAACCATCAGCAGGAATCAGCGAAGAACAGGTCGGGTGTTAGGGTTTCGAGTCGCCCGTTGAGGAGCGCTTCGCGAGCCATCCTTGATTATTGATATTGAATATGGTTATTTGACTAGTAGATTATCCATTTGAATAAGTAAATGGAATTATTTCATTTTATTTTTTCCATATTATGCTGATGTTCACGTATAAAAGGCTTTTGTTTTAGTTATACATTTCCTAAAATGTTTAATCTAATTTATGAATGTTTCCATTATATTGTTATCATTACTGAGCATCTGAGCTCAACCCTTTCTATGTTTTATTTTTACCAGAATGTGAAGAAGTATTTTATGGCTGACCTATAGGGATAGTCTGAGGGGATATGAGTGTGGAATATGGAGACTATGTTGTTGTAGTTTTTCACATTATCTTGTAATGTAAGTCTTATGAATGTATCTATTGCTTTCAAGGATACTAAACTAATTGGTCTCTCAAGACTTGATCTTTTGTGATAATTCCAATGTTATGTATTAATGCACTGAATCTGGGCTTCTGGAGTTGGGGTGTTACAATAACATCAACAGATTTCTAAGAAAAATAGCCTAATTTAATTTTCAAACAAGAGTTCATTTGGAAAAATCATTTGTATTTATTATAAAATTGGATTTTACACCTCTATGTCAAAAATAGTTTTTATTAAATTTAAATTATGTTTTAGGAATAATTTATTTCACACTTGAGTGAAAATGTGAAAAAAATAGTTTTTATGAAACACTAGAAATGGGCCATAATAGTGAGGTTTAAGGGAAAATATAAAGGAGTCTTCAAATTGGTCAAATGATTAATTATTTACATAAAATAAAAAATGGTATCATTTTTTTCTTGATATAATGTTTTATTTTATAAATATATTTTTTTTAATTAAACTAATTATTTAGTGTACATGAATGCAGTTATAAAATTGGGAAATACATTTTAATCAGTGTATCTTATCATGATAAATTGAAGAGGGAATATTATAAAACATATATTTCCAATAAAATAATAAATAACTTATCATGACAAAATATTTTTAAAAATATATGTATAATTTATAATAATTATATAAAAAGGATGAATAATTATATTAGGGTAAATAGATAGAAAGAGTAACACAGATGAAAACCGGTGGTCTAGAATGAATCCCTTACCTTATGTTCAAAAGTGATTTTCACTTGTAATTAATGTCCAATATAATGAAATTAAATTCATTAATAATTTAATTTAGAACATATTAAATCTATATTTCATTTAGTATAAATTTATTATGTTCATTTATGAAATTTTTTATGAGTTATAAGATTCAGTTTCTCCATTCAGGACTATTTGTTTCCTTGGTTTTAAAGATTGGTTCACATGTATTCATTTACAAATGATCATGTAAAATGGAAATATTTATCTAGAATTGAGTATATATTTTATTAATTAATGATTATATAAATTAATGATGTAATATAAATTATTTTCCCTATATTATTATATGATTTATTAGATAAATCATTAATGATTACAATTTATATTATTTTTTTACTTTTTTTGAACATCAATAATTTTTTTCTTTATGAATTAATTTTATGTATATAAACTAGATCCAGGATAATAAATAATATGATATAATTATATTAAGGTATTATTTTACATTAAAAAGTCTTTTATGATATTCCTTTAAATAGTAATTGAAAAATTAAAACTCGTCGTCCATGATGGCTGTAAATTACTACCTCATGGATGATGTTTTCTTTTAAAAAATATAGATGGGAAGAGAATTGGTGGATGCAATAACATTAAAATAATAACTTTATAGTATATAAAATATACTAGAGTTATCATGTCACATTTTATGGAGTATATGAGAGACGGATTAGAAGGAAAAAGAAATTGAAAGGGAGAGAGAGAGAGAAAAAGTAATTTTTAACTTTTGAGTGTCGCTTCCATTAAAACATCTATAAGGTACATGGAAATGGAAATATGGTGATACCATTACGACCAAAACATAGGTCAGATGTTTTGTATAATATATTTAATGAATATATTCATTCTTTATGGATTTTGTTGTTTTAAGAGAAGGGGTGGTCTTTATAGTGGGTGAGAGGGGTGTTTTTTGATTATTTTATTCATTAGTTTTTAATTTTGGATTAATACTATCAATTGTATATAATATTATAACTAAATATAATATGCAGGCTTGGGAGTTCTATCAAATGGTTCCAAATCCATCCATACCTAATTCATCAATCAATAATTCATTTATTTTCTTTTAATGTTAAATATCATAAATAAATGTATTTCAGTATTCACCAAAATTTCAACTATTTTAGAAAAATAAAAAAAAATCACCCTCTACATTTTTTTATGTGTATAATTAAAATTTCTTCAATATTATAGTAAATTAATTTTCTAGATATGATAATCTTATTTTCTAATTAAATTCATGATTAAACTAGAAAATACGTATTTTAAAATTATTACTGATTTTCTAACACATTGAATAATTAAATAAGGTTTTATAAAATTGTCTTTTAATAATTAGAAATAAACTATTAATTTAATTAACTATTTTTTGAAAATAAATATTATTTTCAATTAATATTTTATTAATAAAATATGAAGTAAAAAAAAATATTTCACAAAAATAGGAATACTTAATTCATTTTTTAATACATTTATATAATTATTCCATGATTTATACATAAAATATTTTAATTTATAAGATACCCACATTAGATTTATAATTTCACAAATGTTGTTACTATTTTCTTGGATAGATTATTATACCTAAGATTCACATTTCTATTCAAGTGGTCATATTTAATATTATATTACGATTTTAAATTCAGTGTTACATGGAGAATAAACTATCAAGGATGTGAAATTTTAAAAAAGAGATACCATAAAATCATCGGTTGTTTAATTTAAACTCCATCAAAATATTGGACCTTGAAATTTCTAGTATGTCACCTCATAAAAGTATTTGAGTTGTATTTCATCTTAATTTCATCTTGTTCACTCTTTTCCTCTTAAATTTTATTATTTTTCTAATGTACCTTTACTAGTCGAGTCCAGTAATTATTCAAAACCTATTTTTTAGTGTCAAGAAAATCTATAGTCTATTAATTGTATGATGATTCACCTTCCAAGTATATTCCTTCAGAATTGAGGACATGTGTTTGGTCTGGAATGTAAATCCTTAACAAATAGATGTGGAACACGTTGTGTACATTTGAAATGCTAGGTGGTATTTCCCAATGATAAACCACAACTCTAATTCCCTCCATTATTTCAAAGGTAAAAATTTACTTAGGTCTCAGTTTTCCTTTCTTACAGATCCTTATAACACCCTTATATAGAGATACATTTAGAAAAACATGACCTCCAACATGAAACTCCAAATACTTTCTTTGGTTTTCAATATTTTTTTTTTACCAATGTTAGCCTACATTGATATGGGATATGACATATCTTCTAATATAACTCTTCTATAAGGTTCCATTTTAATTCATTAATGGAAAAAATATTTTAGGAAAAAACTTCCTAATGTAAATACTAATCAAACATACTATTAAATCCATGTGAGATTGATATCATCATGTATTCTAATGTTTTAATGGTCCATTTATAGTTCCCAACAATTTTTCAGTGATATGAAGTGATAAAATGATGCTCATTATCAAAATATTTGTGAGAAAGTTTCTAGAAAATTGATGCATATCAAGGATCACTATCGGGAATAAATGAAATATTTTCTCAAGGATTTCTTATAGCTTCATAAATATAGATTCATTCAAGTATATATAATAGAGAACCCTTCTTTGTAAGGATTAAATGTGAAAATTTGGTAATTCAATCAATAATTACATATATTAAAACATTTATTCCTAGAATCTTCAGTAATATAATGACATAATATCATGTAATTTCATCCTTTTTCAATGTAGGAATAGGTTGGGGTTGCAGGAGTCTTCAATAATATTTTCTTTTAGCATTCACATATTGATATACTACACACCTTTAAACATAATTAGATATTTCTTCATTCATATTATCCAACCAAAAATGTTCCTTAAATTTTCCATACACATTTTTACTAGAAGGGTATATTGAGAAATTTGATCGGTGAGAATCATCAAATAATTATGTTTTTTGAATGGGTATATAGGGAACTCAAATCAATTTCCCATATTTTAGAATTTTTTCCTCATACCAAAACTCTACGAACTTCCCACTACTCACAATATTTATTTTCCTTGAAATTTCACATCAATAGACTATAATGTTTTTACCTATTCCAATAAAGGTTCTGAGAATAAATTTGAAAAATTAGTGATTTTTCGCCATCAATGATAATTCCCCTATCCATAATTCACTGATCCATGTACATTGGAATATTTTAAATCATTATTTATTTAATAACTCCATGATACATCCTTCTCAATGCATATTATACCTTAATCACCTTCCCTAGGATTTAGTGTATTGAAGTACAAACACATTTTTTTTCAATTTATTATATATGGGCCAAAATAATCATGTAATGATATTGTATTCTATTTTTATTTGTTGTCTGAATATATAAAACATATATGGGATACATGTGTTACAATATATGACACTCACAGAAGTGAGGAAGTCTCATTGAGAAAATTTTTTCATGGGATGATAAATTAATTATCCTATTATATAAATTTTTAACATGTAGAACTACTGTAATGTGTGAATGTACCATTTTTTAATAATTAACACACTCAGTTCAGTTGAAACATTCCTTGAAGAATGTTTTTTAGAACATCTGAATGTTTTTCGTCAACAACATCTATACCACTTTGGGTTGACATAGTTTGATTGAAACAATGAACAAGGTACACCAGCCTATATAATAATGAGTGGTAAAATATTAAATAAATTAAATGACATAGAATATATTTTCAGTAATGTATTTTCAAAAAACCATAAAAAATTATGTTTTAAAATGAGAAAATTTTTATTATAAATTACAAATTGGGATTCTTTTTATGTCATAAATTTTAATGATGTTAATTTGGAAGAAAAAATATATTTATAGTATTATTAGAATGATATTTAAATTTACTATAATAATAAATTATTTAATCAAGGATTTATAGTCATTATTGACATGTGGATATTGAAGGATTTCGCACTATTGAATGGTAAAAGGATTAATTTTATTTCACATGATGCTTACAAAATATATGGACAAAAAATTTAGAATTTTTCATTTTCATTAATATTGTAGTATCTCCAAGGTGATAATCATAAAATATTATCACTTTTTTTCAATGAAAAATATTAGGATGCTATGATAAAAATAACAATACATTCATGTTTTTATGGTAGATTTGGTGCCCCTCATTCTAAATTTCAATCTTTCTCAAAATTTATCACATAAAATAAATAGAAATTGTTTCTTTTCCAAATAAATATCCAGTAAGATTATAGAACTGATGGACTTTCCAATCATGAGTAAAACAATTTTTGTAGACTTATTTTAATTTTAGATGTTCTTACCGCCATTATTTATTTATATAATGGTCTATATAACTATTCCCCTAGTTAGAGAAGTTGAAATTTGTGGTCATATCCATTACATATGGAAATAACCCATTGAATTATATATATATTTTTAATGTTGCTTCAGTAATAGTAGTTTTCTAGATGAATTTATTATAGAACAATTTATTGTTAAATATTTTTTTAATTTTTGGAATATTACCAATCATTTGTTGATAGTAACATCCTCTTAATGAATCATCACATCAAAAACCTTACGGGAAATGAGATTTTACAAATATATGTTTTTATAATTACAATAATAGTTCGTGAGAAATATCACCGTTACATTTTACAAAATAGTAATGATATTGATCCATACATTGAATCCCACAAATAAATTCATTTATATTTGAATCAATAAAAATATTATTTATGGAAATCATATACAAAGAAACAATATCATATTAGATTATTCTAAGATCATATTTATAAGCTGTTATCTTAAAATAAAAATCTAATTGTTGAATTTCATTGATGGATATATTGAGGACCAAATGAAAATGTTTTATCAAAGACTTGTTTTTTAATTAATTTTTATACATTCTATAAAAATAATAAGATAATTATAGTGTGATGAAAAATGGTGGAACTATTCTTATGGTGGATGTGAAGGACATATATATTTAAATGGATATAAATAGAATTTATGAGAATATTTAATATTTTTAAAATCACCAGATAGATATATGAGTTGGATTATACAACATTTCAAATTCCAATATTCCATTGAAAATTGGTTGAAAATAAAACTGTAGTGATTGTTTATGAAATATGCCTCATGTAGGTGGATTTCATTGTCAAAGTGTATAATATTGAGTTATTCATAGTGGAATCACATGTAGTGCATGTATTTTATGTCTCATGACCATAAATTATGAATGTTTCAATTTTTATACCAGTGACTAAATGAACTATGGGGTGAGATGAAAAATAAATTTTGGATTGACCATTCCATGGAAAATCAAATTCATTTCATAGTGGTCTCAATGTAGAAAAAATTTATCATATGATATAGAGGAACTCAAATAGTGTATTATGATTTTATATGGAGGACAAAAATCACTTCATCCATTAATGAATAGAATGATAGTTCAATGAGTATTTAAATGGGGGTTTTTAATTTAATATGATTTTACCTGTAATATTATGTGTTTTATACATTATTAAAATAATAAAAATTTAATGTCTGACTATTCATTCAGACGATTATTTCGATACATGATAATGTTCCCAATATCTGGGAAGAGCATGTTGTAAATGTTGAAATTACATAATTATTATGATATCAATGACATATTGATGACAAAAATAATGTTATAGTATTATTTAGTTTATAACATTTATCAAAGAAATAAGTGAGGGTATAGAATCTATTGGTTTTTCCAATCAATGTGGCATACTAGTTGAATATAAGAAATGAATTTAAATTGTTTTTATTGGTCAAAGTGAGATTTAATGAGTTAATTGATATATATTCATTGATCCATGTGCAGCCTATATCAATAGAAAAAAATTGAGAATAAATTTATTTAATGTATGATATAAAAGCTCCATTTTAATACAAAATTATATAAATAAAAGTTAAATAATATTCATTATACCATGAAGATTAGGTTTTTATACGATTTCAACAAAAAATATATCTAAAATTCCACTAGGAATTCAAATATAGTCCTTCCAAAACTTCCAAAAATCATCTTAGGAATGCTAAGGGTAATGTAAATCCCCACCAAGAAGTTATGTATGCACAAATTATAATGTAGGAATAATTGAATTCATTGAATAATCATCATGATGAGAAATAATTTAATGTGCATACAAGTCGATATTGTTTTATCTAACATTATTAATTTTATTCAATTTTATTTTAAAATTTTAATTTATGGAATAATAAAGGATTGTGGATAACAAACAACTCTTATCAAAACCAATGTACATCTATCACAATATAATTAAGGGTTACCCTTAACTAGTGAATACAATTTACTGTATATTAAATATAAAATCAAAATTTTATGTGATATTAATCCAAATATGTTAATATATTATGTACCAATAAATGAAAAAGACTCTAAAGTGACTTGCAACCCATCTCACGTGCTATCGAAGGTGGACCATATAAATAAAGAGTGTAAATTAGTTAATGAAAACACATAAGAATTGTGGAAAACATGTATAATAATGACATAATAGTGTTTTTTATGATTTGTAATAGTATTATAGAAAAATATCTATTTATTTCTATATTATTTTTATACAGTTTAGTCAAAATAATGGACAATAAATATACCTAATAAAAGATGAATTCTAGTTTCGTTAAAGTGCCTAGACCTATATAGTCATGTTTGAGGTGTAGGTTTTAGAGTTTCACCTTGAATGTATTTCGAGATAAAGAATACAAAGAAGATACATATCAGATGGTGAAATGAATTCTAGATAAATTATACACTTTTCAAGATATTATTCTTCGGTATATTGTGGAAGAAAAATATATGAAAAACGTTTAAATAGAACTAAAATTTGGACAAATATTAGCACATGATGATCTAAATGACCACACAAGCTTAGAGTCATCTAATTCCCCATAAACCCAAAACATATACAAGGTAATCAATTTTTATATAACCATTTTTTGAAATGTGAATAAATGATCTAGAAAATTTATATTAAAAAAATATTCAGTGTGATGTTATATGTTATTTCATTCAATCAACAGCCACACACCACCTTTTTCAAAGGGTTATGGTGTATAATATTCGTACTGAAAACCCACATAAAAATAAATTTGAAATTATGACATGATAAAGGGGATTTAAGTATATCAAGAACAAAGTCTTGAGTTTCATATTCCTTTTTCTAACGTGGATGTTACAATGGTAAAAGAACCAATTGTAAATTACGTAGCATTGATATATAATATTATCATGAAACATAGGTTTTTTAATTAAAGACAATTCTGATATGAGAAAAACATAATAGATGATAAAATAACGTTGATGTTATGTATGGTATTGAAGATGGATAAAATGTTTTGGAAACAGAATGTCAGATCAAGAAAATCATGTGAATCAAACATGAAATCAAAAGGACATTCCTGGATTTCATTCTCTCTACAAGTTCCACTATGATATATACTAATATTTCTAGTTCATAGAGACCCCACATTAATATATTTACATGTTTCTAGAATTAATTATTGTGAATAACTATTTCGAGATATCATTATAAACAAGGTTGGTCTTGATGGAATAAATGAGATTCTGATGGTTGAATGGATTGGAGTCTTAGTTTTGAATTTATACATGAGGTATATTTTAAAAATTTGTGTATCCAAAAAATGATCTAATGTGTTCATTAATGTTAATAAATATTTATATATCTATAGGAATTTATATTTATACTATATAATGTGAAAATAAATCAATGAATGTTTTGGATTCATTAATCCCTATATCATTTAAGTGAATGATTTTTTTATTTGGAAGACATTATAAAGAAAAAATGCAATCTATCAATGTTGTTTGAAAATAAAATATAATTTTATAAGAACTTTTTTACTCAGACAATGTAAAGGTACAACTCTATAATCCAATTATATAAAATATATTTTTATTTTTTGATTAGTTTTTTTATTAGTATGAACTAGATTACGATATAAATAAATTTGGATACAACACCTATTTATTTATTGGATGAAATTCATTTATTCACATAAAATAGAAAACACAATATGTGTAAAAAAAATTTATAATTCAACATAAATTTTAATTTTATATAAATTTTCAAATTATATATTTCAATTTGTGTTAGAATAATAATTTTTTTGTTAGGGCGATCACTAAATAATGTATAATTCATGATATGAGGTTGGTGACTAAACATAAGAGGACCATGAAAAACATCAAAAATATATCATATTTGGTAATATATATAAATATTTAACAATTAAATCATATTTCAAAATATATATTTTTTTGGTCAATGTTTCTACACCTTCCAAAGAATCATAATTACAATGATACTAGATATTTGGTTTGAAAATTTATTAGTGATATAACATACTATCAATTTATATAATCCCTAGACATATAATTTCCAAATATAAAAAAAATTCATTAAAAATATTTCTAATTTTTTTTCATATATTTCCACCATACGAACATCATTTAAAATAATCTATATACTCATAATAAAAAGTAAACTTTTTTAAAAAGAGTTGGAAGAGTACATGGTGTCATAATGTTTGATGACATAAATTTTTGGTGACTACCTATTATGTTTGTGATCTACTACAGGATATGACCATAAGGATAAAATTATATGAGAATAAAAAGTATTTTAATCCTTATATATTATCTCTGATCTATTTATCATCAATAATACAATATAAGAAATTAATTAATTTATAAATTAATTGGTATAATACATTATGTTAGAATTTATATAGACATCATTAATATGTTACTTCCTACTTCTTATTTAGTTAATGTACACTAAATTTCATATAATTATTTTATTTAATTAATTTTTTGTTTTTTTAAAGTTTAAATTAGTTCAAAACAAATTTAACATGCTCAAACACATGAAAAAAATTAAAATTATCTTGATAATTACTTATATTGATACATAATCAATTTTTTATGTCCAGTAAATGTGTGGAGCACAATATGAAATACAATGTCGTTGGTATGACATGATGTCACTTTTTTACATATAAAATCGTAATTTCAGTTTAAAACATATGTCAAATTACCAAAACCCTAAAAACATGATCGTATTATTATTAATCATTTTTAAATTGATGCTTAATTCATTTTTTATGTGTATTAATTTATCTCATTCCAATTCAACACACAATGTGACTACTTTGACTCGAATTACAAGTTTTCAATATAAAAGATTCATTTTATTTTAAAACACATCCCACAACTAAAACTATACAGGATATTTGGGATCCTTTCAATACATTATTCAAAAAATCCATAAATAGTTTTTTATTTATAGTATCAATCACACATCCACCATACACATTATGTGATCAGTATGACTCTATGTATGCATTTTCAATATAAAAGTAAAATTTTAGTTTTAAATGCATGCCACATAGTCAAAAACCTGAACACAAGATCATATTTTAACCATGAAATTATAAATAACATGAATAATTAATTTTTGATATATAGGAGTTAATAACACATTAATTCGACACAGATGTAGTCATTATGAATCAAAAGTTATATTATGAATTAAAAAGTTTATTTTTATTTTAAAACATGAATAAAAATCCAAAAATCAATGAAACGTGCTTGGATTATTTCTAAATATTATTTTAATGATATATAATTCATTTTTGACTTGTAGGAATTGACCACGTGAGAATTCATAACCTAATCTTATCAATATGAGTTTATGTGTGAGTTTTCTAAAAAACTATCTTTTTTTATTAAAAATATCAAGTCACAAAAAATATAAAATGAGATTGTATTGTTTTAAATCACTGATAAAATGGTATATAATTATTTTTGGATGTTTAAAAATAGACTGCACATCGATATGACACATTATGTACCCATTATGACTAAGTGACTGGGTTTTCATTATAAATGTGTCATTTTAGTTTAAAAAACATGTCACATTTCCAAAACTTGTTAAATGATCACAATTTGTTTTCAATCATTGAGATAATTATATATAATTCATTTGTAACATGTAGGCGTCAACCAGACGTCAATATGGCACTCATTTTTGTCATAATGACTTGAATATTTGTTTTTCAATACTCAATTCAATTTTAGTTTAAAACATATATAAAATTTTCAGAACCAAGAAAACAATATTAGAATGTATACAAAGATTTGGTAAATAATAAATAAATAATTTTCCAAGTGTAGAAAATCATTGCATTAATGTCCAACCCACGATGTTATCTGTATGACATAAAGTACATGTTTTGAATAAACAAAGTTCATTTTTAGTTTCAAACACATCACATTGGTAGATCTAAGAAACTACTCTTTATTATTTTCAATAATTTGTAGAATTATTGATAAATAATTTTTCACATGTTATAACTTGCAACATGTATCTGACAACCTATCTTCTCGGTATGACTCAAAGATATTTTTTTCAAATATAAGATTTTTTTAGATTAAAAAAATCAAATAGACATAACTAAGGAAAGAACAACTGAATGTTTTCAAATTTTAGGAAAATGGTATATAGTTTATTTTATATTTTTTTAAATCAACCTAATGTAAATATGACCCCTAATTTTTTTTATGAATTAGATATTGTTTTTCAATAAAAAAGTGACAATTTATATTAAACATCATGTTACAATCTAAAAATTGAGAAATGTAACTCATATTTCCTTCAAAAATTATTAAAATGTCCCATAATTAATTTTTTTCGTGTGTAGGAATTGAAAAAATAACAATATGAAACACAATGTGGTTAGTAGGACTCAAATTTTGTGTTTAAAAAAAAATAATTGTATATTAAAACACACATCTAATAGAAAACTATTGGGAAAAACTCAGATAACTACAAACATTATTAAAATGTTACTTAATTCATTTCTTACAAGTAATTATTGAACACACAAAAATCTTAAACATGATGTGATCAATATAACTAAATATTTTTGTTTCCAATGAAATGGTGTCTTTTTTAAAACGCACACAAAAATAAAAACCACGAAAATGATCTCATATAATTTTAAAGTATTATGTAAATAATCCATGATTTGTATTTATATGTTAATGTTGACCAGACATCACATTATCAAACTAAGAGGCTAATATGACTAGAATTTTATGTTTCCATTATATGAGTGATATTATAGATTAAAAAACATATAATGTAGGAAAAATAAGGAATTACAAGACCATATTTTTTATCATCATTTAATCTTCAATTACATAATTAAATTTCTAATCATCTTTATCTTATACTTCTTTAGTTTAATTTAGAAGATATAATTCGTGATGATGAAAAATACATGGTGTAATTGATAAAGTTTTTTTCATAACAAGAACATTATCTAGAATTTGGTCAATTCCATAATGATTTTTTGTCATCAAATATATAATCTAATTAAAAAAACATGAATTTTGATAAGATTAAATGTTCTAATGTTTTTGAAGAAACTATAAGTCAATTTTATACTGGGTGTGTCTGGTATGACTCAATGTATATGCTTTTTAGATTCCAATTTAAAATTTTTGTTTTATTTATTTTTCAATAGTATTAATAGCATTTTAATTACATTCATATTCATTTTCAATAATTTATGTGAGATGAGAGGTTAGTCCTGCTACAAATTTCATGACAGTGGTGTTAGAGTCAAAAGAAAATTTAATATATATGTTGTTAAGTGTGTGTTATAAATTATACATACTCATGTAATTAGTATACAAAATAAATCCTAAAATTTCTATAATATATTTTTTTCCATGAATTTGTATTGTATATTTTAATTCTATAAAATTTCATATTTTCAACTATATATTCTCCCTATATGTTTGAAAATATTGTGTATTAATTTTAAAAGTACACTACATAAGAAATCCATTTTAGCAGCACTAGTAATAGTGCATATGATGAGGCCCTTTATCAGTGGTAGGAAAATCCATGATAAATGGATCGATTATCTTATCTAAAATACAATCCATAAATCCCTCCACTATTATTTTATACATTTTTATAACTAATAATGGATCCCATTATCTATACTTTTCTAAATTTTATACACGACCAGGGATTTCAAAATAACTTCAATTTTAAAATTTTATTTTTTAACTAAAAAAGTTATATTATAGTTCTATTAAATGGATTATGTATAGTAGTGGGTAATGATCCTATTACAATTCTAATGCTATGTGATTGTCCAATTCTCCACTGAAGTCTATGATGTAGTTTCGATTCATGACCTCCAAAAAATATTTTTTCACTCAGACCATCATTGTTTCAGAGGAATATATGTTATGCTCAACATCAACATATTCCCTAGAGCCTATAGAAAGAATCACCAGAACTGAAATGTAAAATGTGAATCTATGTCAAAAATATAACTCAATATAACTACTCATTATAAAATTATCTCATGAACATAATGACTTTTCATTATTTTAATGGGTTTGTCTCCCTAATGATTAAAAAGTTGACATCATTTATCATTCAATCGATAATCCCCTAGACTTCATTGGACTCCTTATAGACCTGGGAAACCCTATTAAAAAGTCCATAGATATGTCCCCATACCTAGTGATTTGGATGTTTATTTTCAGTCTCTCTCTAACATAAGCACTATCTACCACTCTTTTATATACATGGGGTTTATTTCATCATTTAATGATTAATTAATGAATTTATGTATAAATAAATATAAATCTACAATAAATTAATTCTAAGAAATGAATCATTAATATATGGAAATCACCAGAATTAAACAAGTTAGTAAATCAAATTATGTGTTCAATTTTATACCTCTTATAGTTACAAGTTCATTATCTCCATATGTTGGAATATTATCTACTATATAGACATGGTATTCCATAGATCCATGACCATTTCCATTATTCATCTAAGTCCCCACCATCTATGTATGATCCCATGAAACATTAAATAGTAATTTAGCATTTATTTGATAATTTATTTATTAATTAAAACTAACAAAGAAATTATTTTAATAAAAACATGCATAAATATTTATTATAATCAATATTTAATTTTTTTCAAAAAAATATATTACTATACATTTCAAGAAATAATATATTTTAAAAAGATAATCTTTAATTTATTATATGTAAATATATAAATAGTTTTTTAGAAGAATTATTATTTTAAATTAAAATGATATATAAATAACAATCAATTATTTTTAAATGTAATATTTTTTTAGACACATGATTATTATTTTAAATTATGAATATCTCAATTTTATTTAATTATTTATCATGAAGGTAATATATTTTATAAAATATAAAAAATTAATAATATAATAAATAATAAAAATATAATAAGGTTTAATTTATGAAAAAAGGAATTAATTAAATAAATCAAATATTGAAGATAAAATATTTTTATAAAATGTTGAACATTATAAATAAATAATACAATAATGTGCGTTATTATAAAAAAAATTATATTTATATTTATGAATCGTATATTAACTCGAATGAAACAATATATATATATATATTAATGTTAATTTAGTAAATGATAATAATAATAAGTCAAAATGAATAAAACTAAATGAATAAAATATTTGAAAAAGATACAAAAAATGTATAATTGTGTTTCTATTTGGGTTCAAATTTAGGGAAGATGATTTTTTCTTCTAGAACATATTTGAGCAGTCCAATTCAAGGAGGAGGAAGCTGATTTAGTTACAATAACTTCGAGGAGGGATATCCAACACATTCTCTTTTAGGTGGAAAATGTTTAAGATGAGATGGGTTCTGATTCAGGGGGTCAATCATAGCTGTGGTCGAGTGAGGTCGACTATGAGCATAGGGTTGAAATCCAAAAGGTTGAGATAAATATAAAGTTCAATTTTATGTTTTAACCATCAGTAAACTTTGATTTGTCTGGATGTAAGTGAGATGTGAGTAGTTATTTTGGAGTGAGTGTTTTTGTAGGAGATTCATAGTGAAATTAGGGCTTCGATCTATAATGATGGCTTTATTTTCATATTGTTCGAGTCAGTATTTTTTGGATCTTTAGTGAATTATGTTTTATGGTCTGAATATTATCGGATTTCAGTACATTTATTTCATTTTATAACTTCTTCTACTCTTGTAAGTTTCATGTGTTTGTGTTTTTTTGATGCATTCAATGCATCAAAAAAATTTTCAACTACTTTATTTTATACCATTAATTTAGATATTCCATATAGCATATCATTTTTTATAATTTGATTTTGAATTGTTTTGATGTGCTGTGAAAATCTGAGTTTGATGAAAAAAAATTAATTTAATACTATTATTAGAATAAAATGAGATTAGATATGGTTTGCAATTTAAATAATCTATAATATAATATATATAAATTAATATATATTTTTGTTATCATTTTATTTATGGTGAATTAGAATTTCATATGAAGAATGAGAACTACTATATAGTGCATCATTCCCTCATCTATTTTTGCTGCAAAATGAAAAGGAGTTTAGTAGGGAAGTTTGAGAGGAGGTGTTTGATCCATCTGTTCCATTATATTCTATATTTTAAGAGGAAATCCATTATACTGTAGATAAACTAGAGTCTGATGTGAATAAGAAGAATTTTCAAAAAAACAAGTAACTGAGAAATATTTATCTTCAAGCAATTTTTTATTTTGAAATATTATTTCTGTAAGGGATGTGATATACTTATTTAATTTTAGTTGATCATACATGATCATCAAATTACTATTTTAAAGAACGCATAGTTATGTGAAACTTTTTTTCATTTTATTGATGTATTTAAATTAATTTCTTGTTTTTTATTCATGAATGAATAAATTAATTATCTATATAGAAATAATTTATTGCAAATTTTAATCCACATTTTTATCAAACTTTGTATATATGGGTATTATTTCCATACATCAAGAATTTATGAATCAATGTATTTTAATTATTTATGTATTTCAATTCCATGTTTTATACATATCTGAATTCAAATTCAACTATTAATTTATGAATTGAATATTTGTTCATGCAAATTTTTGTTTTATTTTATATTTGTTTTATATTTTTTTCATGACATATATAAATATCTATATATTTGTATATATATGTTGAAGTGTAATTTATCCATCACTTCAATTAAATCATTTAAATATCACTCATGGGTGTATTATAAATGTGTACATATTATTAAAACATATACAGAAAATTATTTATTCAGTGATCAAGATAGTCTTCTTATTTTGTGTCTGTATATATATATATATATATGTACTTATAGTAAGATCTAAAAATATTTATGTGTATATATATATATATTCATAAAGTATATGAATGTATAATTACGTAAGAAACATAAATAACTATTTCATATGATTATTTTCATGATGAAAATATTATATGTTTGATATTACTCTTACTCTAGGAATTCATGTCATCATTTCTTGAATAAATAAATTAATCAAATATTTACTTGAATTTTTTAATCCATATTTAAATTTTTAAAATTTTAAATGTTATAAAAACATGTAAACATATATTTTATAAATGTTTTGGTATATACATTGATGTTATTGCGATGTATATATGGAATGAGTTTTGGTTGGATCCAAACTCGCAAGTGATATGCAAACAAAGTTTATATATTTATGTATACAAATAATTATATATATAAATATAGGAATGAATGTGTATATTAATGTAGTGAAATGTTTTAAAAATAAAAAGCTCTAGTGAATGTACATATAAGTAAATAATGATTAAAAATATTTTCAGAGAATCCAGCACTTGAATGTGGTAAATATGGCATGGAATTGGGCAGTGAACCTGATCACTTAACAAGTGGGTATGCCCAAGATAGCCTTTAATGTTTTAATTTTCCACATTCCATAGTGATCTTATTTCAATAACTTGTATAATGTTATATAAAAATAACCAGATTATATTTAAAGCATTTTCTGTAAGTAAGTAATTTCAAAAGAGAAATATAATTTTAAATGTAATTAATTTTAATTATATTTAAAATGGATATTTTAGGAAGTATTATTATTTTAATATCCAACAAATTTTCGAAACCATTTCTCGAAGATATTTTTTTAAAATGATTTCATTAAAAGTATTTCAATGATATTAAACCCCCTTTATTTGCAATTAAATCTTTACCCAATGTTTTAAATGTTTTTCAATGGTATGTTAGTAGTTTGATTTTAGAAAATAAAACTTTTGGAGTTAGAACATGAAGAATCATAGTTGACATTCTAATTTTTTCGAAATAACTCAGATAAATTTAAGGTTCTGTCTAATACTCCAAAACCTAGATCGGTAAATGATCCTCTATTGCATAAATAATTGTGTATTTTTTAGTTATATATTATAAAAAAGAAACAAATTATTTTTTTAATCACTAAATCAGGAAGCGTGCACTTGAGGTGTTATATTTTTTATATGAGGACCAGTATAGGAATCATTAGAGATTAGATGTGGTATTTTGGAGAAAAAAAGATATGTGGTAGAATTTTCTATATATAGTTATGTCCCCATAGAAATTATTTAATGTTGAAGATATAAATTAATAATTTTAATAAGTCTGATGAACAAATAGTGAGGGAACAATTCATTTAAGGAGGGGGGGTGTAACTTACTAAGAGAATTTAAATAGTAATTTAGTACATATTTGATAATTCTTTTTATAAATTAAAACTTAGTAATAAATTATTTAATTAAAAAATTATAAATATTTTGTATAATCAAAATATGTTTTGATTCAAAACAAGACATATTATTTTACATTTCAATAAATAGTAATTTATAGTAAAATAATATATACATTAATAAGTATATATATATATATTAGTAAAAAAATTTGATTCTAATATAAAATGATGTTTTAGAAATAATTATATTGTTTGAAAGTTGTATATCATTTTTAGTGATATATTTAATATTTTTCATTAAAAAAA
The DNA here is from genome assembly GCA_963277665.1 of Viscum album. Taxonomy (NCBI): domain Eukaryota; kingdom Viridiplantae; phylum Streptophyta; class Magnoliopsida; order Santalales; family Viscaceae; genus Viscum; species Viscum album. Next base: position 373,366,677 of record OY728146.1, read on the forward strand.
TATTTTTATTAAAATATGATTATTGAAGGTAATGTATTATTATAATATACAATGGGGTATTATTATAATACTCAATGGGACACCACCAAGGTTTCCTTACAAAAACTGCACAATAAATATAAATATAAATATTATGAAAAAAAAATTATAAATAACAAAAAAATCTCATCTATCATTTCACACTGACCAATCCACTATAAACGTTGACCCAACCATCTCAAACTCATAGCTGGAAAGGAAGTCAAATAATTTATATACGTTTAGTAAGGTAAAAGTTCTCACACCACCTAGTTAGTGGTTGATGTTGGAACATAAAATTCTCCACAATTTTATCATCTCACCCTAATGAGTCTAATGTTTTTGTCATAATGCTGCGCGTTCCTTCAATTCCATCCTTGACGAACATATACCCTTAATGATCCATGACATAGGCTTGTTGGAATCAATGATTGATATCATAAAATACATTATTATTTTCATTTAATAGGGATAACCACACTCTCTATTAAGGATATTAGGAATGAATAGGGATATGAAACAATCCACTAATGCTTTTACCTCTAAAGGGATAGGCACCCCTAAGGATAATAAAATATTAGAACTCGCAACCAGAAGGATCTAAATGAACATATCAATCATCCAAGAACTATTCCACATGATATGAAACAAAAAATAATACAAATTCAAATAAATAATTATATAAAACATAGATATGAATGTCAGGAGACCCGCATAATCACTATATAATACTCATGAAATCCCACAACCACTCACACACTAACATGCATATCATACCAAGAATGGATTAATAATGAATAAAACTCACATAATAATAATGATCAAATATACATGGCACATAACTGTAAGGAACCTCTTATATCAAATGCATAGATTTCATCTATAGGTCTTTCAAAGAATTCATCACTCGAACCATAACTATATACCACGAACAAATATGATTACAATCCATGGAATCTTAAAACCAAAACTATCTATTTTATTTTTGAAGGAATTATAATATTACAAGTTATAGTACTTTATCAGTCCACTATTATATATAAATTATTATTTTTATAAAATTATATTATTTGAAATATTATCCTCAAGAATTATAATCTTTTTATAATTTGTTATAAATTTTCCTTTAATTAATATCATTCAAAAATTTCTCATGAAGTATCATATTTATAAATATATTTGCATAAATTATTTTATATAAACCATTTAAATGTTGAAAATTTGATAAAAAATTCATATCTTCATTAAAAAATTAAATTATGATTAAGCGTCGGACCATCGAGACAAACCCACCTACCCTAACATCAAATCAATCCAATCCGTATTGGATAATCTACTGAAGATATAATTTTAGAAAAAATATTAAAATAATATAAATAATATGAGAGAGGGGGAGAGGGTGGTAGGAGAAAGGCGTGTGAACACAAGGATTTCCGCCCCATAAGACGCTACCCATTCTCTCTTTATGAGAAATTGTTTCCATTTTATTTCATTAAATAATGTCCCTTCTTTATTTTATAATTTATTTTTTCATTACATTTTAATATAATTCATGCGCTACACCATATTACTTCTTACACAATTTTTCTAATTCCCACAATTATAAATATTAAACCATTCAATAAGAAATATATTTAAAATCCATCAATATATATAATATTTCATATGAACCATCACACACACACATACATAAAGCCATATATTTACATATTATATAAGTATAGACATTATATATATAAACAAAATCACAAACACACATATATATAGAACCACATGGAAACACAACTATATTTGTATATATATAAATAAATACTCACACAAATATATATTTACACATATATATGAATCTAATAAATAGACACACATTAAAATTGATCATATAGAAATATTTTTTTCCAAAATTAATAATAATAAAAGTGGAAATATTTTTTGATATTATTAATAAATAATTGATATCACTATGGCCACAAATATTGCATATATAACATATAATAAAATATATAACATCTAATATACTTACCTTAACCATGAATAAATTAATGAATTTTTAATAGGAAATAAAATAACTATTGTTATATAGACCCACAATAAAAATTCACCTTAAATGAAATATCTCTCATCAATAATGTGAATTAAAAATTACACATGACTATTATCATTTTTAATCAACACTATAGAAAATAATATCAATAATATTATTACCCTTATAAGCAATTTCACCAGACAACCAATGCAAACAATGATTATGTTGCACCTAGCCAAAAACCTATATTTTAGATCTTATACATTTCTTAGTTTTTTCAATTGAGACACCGTTTTAGATACAAATAATTTATTTAACACCAATAATAAAAAAAATTTATTAATTAACATTGATTTTGATGTTACCAAGCAACCGACACACAAATAGTTTATGTCACACTTAAGGTTAATATCATGTTTTAGATTTAATGGATGTGTCATATTTCCCATCCAAGTCACATTATTCATATTTAATGGATATGTTATATTTCCCATCACGACACCATTTGGGAGATATTTCATTTGTTTTGAAAAATCTCCTTCTTATAATATAATATAATGAATTTTGTATATATCTTATTACTACTGAGGTTCTAAATGATTCGAAATATTTCTCCAACTCAATGCCTTAATCCAAAGATATTCTATAGAATATAACAAATTTCTATCAGGTATTTTATTCTTTCACAGTTCCTTTTAATGACTTATTATGATATTTTTATTAAAAAATTATATATTCACATAATTTTTTTATTAATTGATAATAAATATTTTTTTTATTTTCATTAAAAAGTGGGGATATTAAAATTATCCACCTATATTAAACTATTTTCCCTAGGAAGTAAGTATGTTGTTATTTCATGAAATATGTAGTCTACTAAGTTCAAACATTAGCCTCACGCTCCCATGTTTGGAACCTTCCATCCTGCCAATGAATTTGGATGTGTGATAATGACTTCCCTCAGATGATTATCTTAATATATTCTAATATTCTCAGAATGTAGTCATTATAAATATATGTAGTTACAACTAAATGTCCTCAAAGTCTATAATATGTACCAGATCATGTAACTTTGAAGATGAGAAATGTCTAACAAAACATACATTCTTAATAACATGTAGGAATATATGAACAATAATTAATTTTACACACTCATTTTTAGATCTAAATGGGTATCATAAATTGAGTTTCTTTCTTCGTCTACATTCTCATATGTCAGTTCCTCAACTGAGGATTAAGCTAAAAAAATAAGATCACTTATAGTGAACCCCAATGGTCTCCTCCTATATTTAATATATGATCTCTGGATTCATTGATGATTGATCAACCATTTCCCAATCCTATGAACTCTCTCATAGTTTAATTAAACCAATCTTAAATGAGAAATCATTGTCTCACCCACAAAATTCAATTAAGGTAATGAATGACATGAACATATATAAAAAGATTCATGATTTGCTATTCAATAGGGATAATCTCATGGTCACCAATGTCTATGACACAAGCTTGATGCATATCCTCTAGTATATGTATTTTCAACTCAAAGAATACATATAATTGAGGAATGTATGTTGAGGTCTATATCAATGGTGTCCCTAGGGACTTTTGTAATCTATATAAAAACATCAATGTAAAATTTAGACCTTTCCTGAATGAAACAACAATGGAACAACTCATTATAATACTATATCATGTAAATAAATCATTTCACTTGATATTATTGGGTAACTATCCAGGATTAGTAAAAAATGGAAAAATATTATCAAATTATTATAAACTCAACCATCATTGGTCATGAAAATTTGAGGTAATGGGTAACCTCATCACAATGTCCACTATTAAACCTCCACCTAGTGATATGATGTCACATGTAACTCTCTCATCGATTGAAGAATTAACTACTGCTACCTCATATTCTATAGCTTAACATATTACTTCATTAATGTATCAAGTAATTTTATGTTTGGGAAACATTACAGTAAAGGTAATTCATGTCCATTCACATATCCTATATATATTGAATAACCATTATTAAAATATTTAGGAGAATAAATGATTTGTTCTAAAACATTTCATATATAGTAAGATGTTCCTCATCACCACTTGTTGGATCATGATCAACTACATCGACAAGAATTATGTGAGCTATATAACCTTATTTATGACTCACCAGATACCCCGCCATCTTGGCCTAATGCTACGATCCCCAACCAAGTCTCTAGTCCCCAGATCGTATCTACCTTGATTCTCTATAGAATCCTATCCTCATAGTTATGGACATTAACAATCGATGATGCATTTTTATTCCAGTTTTTTTTTCAATTGATCTATGATAATGGGATTTACTTATAATAATATCCAAATACTTTATTGTTAAATCCATGGAGAGTGATTATTTTAATATGTGGTGTTTGAGATTCCTTTATTTCTTCAAGCTTTATGCCACTAATCCAGAAAACAATTTCAACTATCCACATCATTTTTTCAGAAGTATTAGAGGATGATTAATTGTAAACATGGAGATGTCCCACATCTTTACCACAATTATTCTTTTATTTCCATTACATCTATTCAATGTATCTCTTTGTTACATGTTCTGCAGGAAATCACTAGTTTTATTATTTTTCAATGTTCTATGAGTTCATGGGAATAATTTGCATTCAGTTTACCTAGAGGGAAATAATTAAATAATTGGATATTAGAAATTCTCCAATTCAAACATTCATATAATCCTGAGAGGTTTACCAAAATCCACCACTACTTTGTGCTTACTTGTAGCACGAAGGATACCAGTTCCACATTCTAGACCTCAGGTGTTTCAATGAGATCAAAAAAAATTGTTGATGATGCATAAAATTTCCTTCACATCATATAGTCCACAAATTCCCTAAAGGTGATGGAGGAAGGAGAAGCTGGAATACTCTAGTGTAGTTTATGATAGACCTTGAGGGAAGGACACCCAATTAGAGTTGACCAACTACATTTACCATATGGGTATGTGTGGAAATGTTCATTGGAGAAATCTGATTAGTTGGTGGTCTTCCCAAACATTGGTGCGGGGACATATTATGTAACATAATTAACGTTATGATCCTAATAAATTACTAACATTTCTATAGGATAACGCGAAACCATCTATTAGAGTATATAATTATGAAAAGTATAAACCCTCTAGAACTTACACTAGTATCTTCCTCTACATATTATTCATTGTAATCATATATATTCTAATTAAGATACATAAATAGTTAAACTAATTAATGAATAAATATATATATTAAAATAACTTGATAATATAGATATATCAGAAAAATAGAAACTATCCTGAATAGATATAAAAAAATCCATTCATTCAATTAATAAACTACGGTGTGCCACAACAACACATATATACATGGAACACTGACCAATTTTCCAAGTCACTATTCTTTAATGAACGTGAAATCTCTTAATTTATATATCCATATTAGTAACATCACCCATAGTGGATTCAATCAACCAGAATATGAAAACATATTCACACACAATGATTACCCCTAATTGTTACAATATATAGTACCAACTATACATTATCACATTTCCCCTATTTGAGATCCAAGCATCATAACTTTTGTACATAATATCTAAAATCATAGCAATATATAAGACATGATAATAATCCTAGTTATCGTATACCATTTTTAACATCTCAAAAAAACAAGGTGTGATTCTGGAGCTCGATGGCCACATGTGGGCTACCCTATATGCAGTAGGATTCCGACTAACAGAAAGGGTCTATTTTTGATTCTGGGGAGACTAAAACCTATATATCTTGTTATTGATAAGAATAGTAGATATGAAATAATAATAAAAATGATGAAACTGAAAAAATGACATAAATAATAAGATATCCAAGGGTGGAATGTATGTCTAGTGTAAACACAACATATAATATTCTAGAAGTAAATAAATAACATATAATGTGCCCAAAATTCCATAAACACCCTCTCCATCTCAATGAATCCCATCAAACCATCCAATATAGGGCCCTTTTTCTTAACAAATTCTATGGTTATATAATCTACAACAACATTGGAATGCATGAGTAGGGTGTGATTACCAGACATAGTATGATACCAAAAATTCTTTTATACCATAGTTGAAGTATATATATATTATTTTATTCAAGTAAATAAGTATATTATCACTAAAAAGAATATATGAGGAGTCATCTTGTGTTGACCAAGCTACCAAAAAACCAAAACTGATATTCTTTTTTCATAATTTGAAATGATGTGAATGAGGTAACTTACCTCTATAAAGGAAACATAGACCGCCCCACCCAATTTCTAGTTGTTAGATGAACGTCACAGACTCTTTCATTTCATTATCTCAGTCCACCTTGTCTGTAGTTGTTACCATAATGATGGACATTTCTTATTGTCCAATGGTGACCAACATATCATTTTAACCACCCATTAAAGAATCCCAAAATAATCCATAACTAGTATATTTCATCAACCATTATGATTTTCATTTTAATGGTATAACCTTTCATGCCTTTTGTGATGTTAGTACAACGCCAGTTGTTGTAACTAATAATTGACACTTTTCCTTTTATTGGGAGAGGCATTCCTAAAGGATAATATAAATGAACCACTCTAAACAATAGGGTTCCATATTAATATCTCAGTCCCTGAGGAAAAATTTCACATACTATGTAACACACAAATAATATATGTTTACTAAATGAGAGATACGACACTCCAAGATCAATTTCAGGAGCCAAACAAAATCACAATGTTATAATCACGAAAACCCACAGCCACCCATGCACCCACAATAATCTAATAAAAATATTGTGTTAAATAATCCTAAACATAAAATCATAATAAAAATAATATATACATGACTTATAATGGTATGGAAAATCAAGCTAGAATATCATCGACATCAATGGCAGGTCCATCAAAGGTGGAATCATCTGAAATAAATTCACACAATAACCAGAAATTTGATTTCACACTAATGACTCCAAATAAAAAAATGGGATATAATATTTACAAAAGAAATAAAATTTTAAATGTTATAATACATGAAATTTCATGGATAATTTCCATTTTATAATTTTAGTCCCATTCATGTGATTGAAATTTTCTTCTCTCAAATATTAATCAATTTTTAATTTCTTATAAATTATATTTTTATAATTATCATCTGATAATATATTATAAAATATATTTCTCTAATTTTCAATTGATAATAAATTTAAAAATTTCCATTTAAAATGATTAAAATTTGATTGAATATTCATGTTTTCGTTAAAAAAATTAACATTCCATTTTTTCTCCTTGAGATGAACCCAACAACAGTGATGTAATGTAAATACAATCAAAATTAGAGAACTTATCAAATAGATAGGTTTGTAAAAAATAAAAAATAAAAAATAAAAAAAAGTGAGAGGGATATAGAGAGAAAGAGAGAAGTGATGGATAATAGTGTAATAAAATTAGTATTTACTCCCAATATGAATCTCATAGATACACCTTCCCAAACACACACATATATATATACCCATATATATACACATTTCATATATACCCAAACATTATAAATAGATATATAATGACACTCATGTATACATATAAACAAACCCTCATGACAACATGTATATAAATATATACACACAAACAAGAATTAAAATTTACATATATATTAACCAATATATATATTGAAATTTAATTTATCTTATATGAATATTATTTAACAATAATAATAATTATAATAAGTAATATATTTTATTTGAATCATTATTAAATCTCTTCAATCCTTAAATCCACAACTTTTTAAATAAAAACATCCATTGAAATGGTTAATATTTGATATGTTTTTTATAAGTTACAAAGAAATGAATTTATTTAGCATAAAAAATAACATCACCATTATTACTGAGCCTCCCCATAAATATCCAACCATAGTGAAACAAAACTCAACAAATAATATAATTCATTATTACAGATCTATATTATAATTTATTTGAAGAAAAATAAGAATAACAATAATGTAATTATTGTCTTCCTTAGCTGGGATGAAAGAAATAACAAAATGTGTGAAAATTATATATCACACATTTGGTAATACTAGCACTTGGGACATAATGGAATTCACAAATTTCTCGTAGGATGCACCATTATAGATACATATAATTTTTTCATAATAATTTATATTTATATTATTCAGTAAATTATCCTAAAATATGATATTACCAAACACCCAATATGCACATAGTTTTTTGTAACTCCTATTAAAAATATCCCATTATATACTTAATTAATGTCTCAAATTTCTTATATAAGATAGTATTTGGGATATCTTACATTATTTCCATTAAAATATTTCATGCATGTAATATAATATATTTAATATTTTTATTTTATCACCATTAAGGATCTAAAAGCCTCAAAATATCACATTGAATTAACACATAACTCCAAAAATATTCAATATAATAATACAAGGTGATAATTGATAAAATAATTTCACAAAAATCCTATAATATTATTTTAAGTGGTTTTTATTGGAAAATTACATTTTCATATAAAAATATTATTAAGTTATTAACCAAAGAGTCTTTATTATAACTTTAAATATCCGATATTACAATGGGTATGTCATTAAAATATTTTTCATGTAACAAATTTAAATTTACAATTTATTTATATTTTGAATAAAATTTCAAGAGTTGATTGACATGTTCCCCAACTCCCAATGGATTATACTGTAATCTTATGAATAATGGGCCACTAGATATTACTATATTAATAAAACATCACATTTCTTGATTTAAGGTACCTGAAATCGGATTAATGTGTAACATTGATTAAAAATGAAGTTGAATATTCTACGAGAGTTTCAATATTTCAATTTTATAAAATAATATTTATAATTATTGAAATAAAATAATACATAATCACTTATAATTTACTTCACAAGATTAATATAGGATTGATATGGTATGTAGAATAGTTAATGAATATACTGGATGATTTATAATTACATGGAAGGCATTTTATGTAAAAAACCAATGAAATCAATTAAGTATATTATAAATTGGTGGTGGTATAAAAGAAAAAAATTATTATGTAAAAATTAGTAGTGTAATTTTCATAAAATACCAAAACATAGTTTTTGTTGTTAAAAAATATTATGGTTTTTAAAAAATATATCAATGAAAAAAATTAAAAAATCTACAAAAATATATATAGTGATGAAGAAATATATAATTCTTATCATGAATATCCAATTTTATAAAATATATGGTATAGTTTTATTAATTTTTAATTTCACAAAACATGTCTATGAATAAGAATATTATATGTTGTAATGAAGAACATTTTCATCAATTTAGATGAATACGAAATAATTTCTTAGATAATATCGAACCATTAAGGAAAAAAATTAATAGTTCAAAAATAATTATTTTGTAAAGGATATTAGATGGATTAACTTAATGAAAAGTAATAAAACAACATGTGAATCAAGATTAATTATATACATAAATAAAATAAACAATTAAAATATTACAATATTAAAGGATTTATTTGGTTTTCATGCTTATATGATAACATTAATGAATCATATAATTATTTTGTAAAACTAAACCTCCTTCCTTGAAATGGTGATTTTTGATGTTTAAAAATATCATTAATGAAAATGACTAATTGAATAATATGATAGAATTAAATTTATATAAGTAATTTTATTAATTAGATTATTTATAAACATAATATTAATAAGATATTAAAATGATTATAAAATATATGAAAATGTGTTATATTTGTGGAAATTTTTTATATATATTATGTTTCTCATATAATAGTATATTATAAATATGAATATTAGTAATTAATATTAGTAATTTTTTAATTTGAATTTAGTTATCGGTGAAGTCATTTGAAGATCATATTAGTCAATATGTGTATTTTGATATTGCATTTTACAAGAAAATGAGTTGATTTTCTTATAATGTGAGGATTCTATAACGGATAGTAGACATTCATTATTATACTTGTAATAATTTAATTATATGAGTTATTTATATTTTAAATAAAGAGATATATTCACATTATAGTACTAACATTCTAATTAAGCATCAACAACATGTAAAATAAAGTGAGTGGTTAATTTTTTTCATTATTCATAAATATGATATAATGATAATGAGATATAGAGAATCATTAAGAGATACTGAAAAATAAAATGAAATATGGTAATGGTATACAATAACAAGTGATCGAGGATTAATAAAATTATTGAAAAAAATAAACAAATATTAGTGGATTTTTTAAAATCTCACAGGTGTGCAGATATACTATTATCTTTTTTCCCAAATGGTAATAATGTCACATGTTCACTATATGAATCCAACATGTTCAAAATCTAATCCTTTGAATATATATGTTCTATAAAAAATTATTATTATATTTTAGGATCACATATGAATGTAATTTGTCAATAATCTATTTAAATATGATATATTTATCAAATCATGGATTATTTTTTGGATAATGATAGAATAAAGAGTTATATTGAATATTAACGTATAAATAATCTTTTTATGCCATTTGATGAATTTTTTAGTAATTATAATAAGAGAATAAATCTCCTATATAGATGTTACATGATATGTATGAATGATATGAAAAACAACAAAATTTTCTATAATTGTATTTTTAAAAAATACATGTATAAGATATGTATGAATGATATATAATTTAATGAGCTCAAATATGAATTTATTTTTCATAAAATATACTCCTACATGAAATGAATGACAAATTATGGATATTTAATATAATCAATTTCACATTATATATTCTAACTGGTTGATGGCATAAAATAATTCTAAAAATACAAGAAATTCACATTTCATGATTCTAGAATATATATTGATATTTTTAACAAAAATAAATGATGTAATACAATAAAAACATATTTTAATCAATATTTTTAATAATTAAAACAATGATAAATCGATAAAATTCTCAAGTCGAAATGTGATTCATATTCAATCATGTTAGGAAACTACATATGATTTTGAAAATCTATTGAGTCCACAAATAGAAAATTTAATTTTAAAAACAAGATACTATATAATTATTATTTAGGTACTAATTTTTTTCCAACAGATCAATGTTATGATGGGGAATTTAAATTTTTATTTTTTCAATTAATAGCACTTTATTACCGAAGTACAACCTATTAAACCTTTTAAAATCCAAAATATGCAAAATTATAATAATCCCAATGATGGTATTTCACTTAAATTATCCTCCTGAGTAATTTTAATATGGATCATATTTTTAAATAAATTATTCATTTCGTATTAATAAAAATTTATAAAATTAGATGAAAACGAGGAGTGGTTGACATAAGTGATCATGTACATTGTCATTCCTAAAATTAAGGAAAATATTAGAGATGAATTTCCTAAAAAAGTGGGAAATACTTACAAAAATGTTCTTCATTATATTAAAAAAAATTAATTTTTATAAAGAACAATTAATATTGATTGAAATTTTCATGTTATGTAATGGTCATTTACAATACCAGTTAATATATAATAAAATTTACATAGATCCCCTTAAAATTTGTGTAACATCAATGTAGTTATCATGCATTCTAGAATCTCACATCACGATTATAATATAAAACCATTAAAAATATATTTTAATATAAATATTTTACATGTAACAAGGAAGGAAATTCAACCTAGTATTTCTAAAAATTTTCCATTTGATAGATATTAATATCGTGTATGCTACCATATTGGTTCTCTTTTGTGAGAAACATTATTGATACATATATTCAATATAATTTCACTTAATTAATTTTCAATATATGGTATTTGATATGGGTGTAGGGTAACACCTAGATAAAAAATAATAATTCCCATTCTGGAATGATACGAATATAGTTTATTATTCCTAATATCTTTTCCACATGACATTAATCTGTAGGTTTATGGAAATAATTCGTTCATTTAAATTTCTTTTGTTCATAATTTTTCATATGATGTTAAAAATAATGGAAAAAATACTTCTATGGATTTCAGTAAAAAGATGTTTTTATCAATAAAAATGATTTTTCTCTTATATAAATATTAAAAATAATATCTATATACCCGTTACATGGATAAAAACATCAACTATCATTTATAAAGGATTAGTTTGGGTACATGAGACAATAATATCAAATACATGATCAGACTTTTTGACTTTAGTAGTTTTGATTTATTTTAGTTTGAATAAATAATAAACCTCTTTATAGTGTATTCATAACATTTTAAAAAACCATTATTTCTATTCACACATAATAATTGAGTTTTCACACAAAGAAAACAATTACATTTATTGGGATATCCGCAAATGAATATAATCTTTTCTTATACATCCTAATAGATACCTCAATTCCTTTATACAATGATTTAAAATTCAAAATAACCATGAAAATTTCTTATGAATATTTATATAATAGACCAAATTTAAGGAAGAATTTAAACAACAAAAAAATTCTTAACATTCCAATGGGACTATAAGTCAAATATAACATTTATTATGAGTTTTATACTCTATTTTTAACATTATTGTTTTATTATGAATGATTTGATCATTGGGAACCTTCTTGGATATATTTGAAATAATAATTTTCTAAAAATATTTTATTGTGAGACATTAATTAATATATGTATTTCTGGATGGTTTCATCTACTATAGTATTATACATAAATAAATATCGCTCTACCCATCAATTATATTTATTGTTTCCACTAATAAAAATGGAAATTTATTTAATATATATATATATATAATTATTTTGACATGAAGGTTTTCAGGAGTACTCCAAAATATATAATAGGTCGGATTATATAATAATATCTTTTATCGTATGAGCCGACGTATTATCCTCTCAATTTGTACATGTAACCTTTCAATAATTTTTTTTCTATGTTTTCAAATAGTATTTGTTATTGAAGAATATAGGGTAAAAACAATTGTTTAACCCAATATAAAATCATTTTCTTTACATTTAATTCATTGATAGATTTTGAATAACTCACCATTGCATATTATTTTGATGTTTTCATTACATATTAGATTCCCACAAAATCAATTTGATACTTAATTGAAATGAAATGATGTGTAGTATGGTAGCCGCTAATTACTTTTGGATTAATGAAAACAATTACTGATAATAATTCAATTATTGGTATATTACATATTGAAATGCCACATTTTTATTACATTAGGATTTCTGATTCCAATGTATCTAAGATACTTCACCCACTATGATTGATAGAACTATGCCTAAAATTAATGATAAATACCATGATTGAGTAATATTGGAGGGATGGATTTATCTTAACCTGATAAATTATAAAATATCAATTAGGTGCTAAATTTATTGAGAATATCTATATTCCATCAATCCAATTTGGGGAATTTATCCCTCATCATTGCTTCAAATCATTTTGGGTTCCACTCACCTAAATTTGATATCGTCTTCTTATATATTTGTGAATATGATGTGAAATACACCAAAAATTAATTCATGGAGTAACATATGATGTATTTGATGATAAATAATGTTCACCAAGTAGAGAATATTAAACATATTACCAAAAATTAACAAGAGGCTCTTGCTCGGGATACCCAAGCCCATGTATCATAATGGATATCTACCTAATGGAAATTTAACTACATATTTATTAAGGAATTTGATTACCTAATTAATAATTATAAAAATATATTATATTATTATAATTTTTGGTAAATCATTTGAGTTTCAAGGTCATAGAATGACAATTAACCTTTATAGTAACACTTCAATTTTTAAAAAATTAATTCTTGATTTATTATTTAAAATTACATATAATACAATATGGAGGATTGATATGTCTAGTGTATTTGGTAATTGAGTACATTACAAAATAACATAAAATATGAAATAAATAATCTTTATTTAAAACATCATTAACATGATCAAACATAAATATACAAGGGTTAAATTGGGGACATACGTTAAAAAGTGTGAGCTATAATGCCCATTAAGGGAATAAAATTGTATAATAAGTAAAGGGTAACAAATATTAATAGATAATCATATCAATGGTTCATAAATGGAGTGAATATAATAAACAATGAAAAGGAGAAATTATATAAAATTATTAATATAAAGGTATCATGAGAAATGTACCACCTACATGAAAAAATTCATCATATACATTGGATAAGGATATCTTCAAAGACATCATGATTGAAAATTACTACAATGGAATCACCACCAAAATCCATCTTTTATCATCTTTTCTAAAAACAATTAATGGTGTAATGTTAACCAAAAAAATACAAACCATGGATGAAACCCAGCAGAAATCCCAAAAGAGAATATTAAACACAGAAATTCTACAAAAACCATTACCATCACTACCTGAAAACGAAACACAATTTTGAAATTAAAAGTCTCCATAAACTGAAATTCATTCACAATTTCGCCATCTAAAAACAATCAAGAGGTCAAAATTCAAAATTTTAACACACTATTCATGGAAAATGACACCAAAAGATCCTCAACAAGAGAAAACCATCATCAACCTCATGTTGTGCCCTGAGAAGTGAAATCCATCACTGAACCACCATTGTTGGACCTTCTCACCAAAAATCAAATTATAGAAAACTACCTCTAAACATCAAAAAAGATCGACGTAACCACAATACCATTAGAACCTCCAGCACCTATGAATGAAAATATAACATAGTATCATAAATATATGAAGAAATCAAAATGAGAAAAAAAAATAAAAAATGCGATAAATATCATCGTTGAGGATAAAGCACCTCGAACGATTATGTTTGAACGAAGTCACAAAAAAAAGAAAACCATCATCAGACAAAAAACATCAAGAAGATTCAAGATGAAACACTATAAATGAAATATGTTTACTCACTATTCATAACATTATTTCTCATGAGACTAAATGTTACCAAATTAATTGGATTGAAATATAATATTCATCGCAAATGTAAAATTCATTTCATTTTAATTATAAAGTGTTCTAAATAAGTGATAAAACTTGAAATCATGTATCATCACATTTTGTTCCATGACCATGAAGTTATGTGATGTGAAACATGTGGAACTATTTGAGTCAGCCTGGGAGGAAACTTATACTGGTACATGTTTTATTTTTATGTTGTTACTCTTTCATGGATTAAATATCAATCATTTAAAATATATATTTACAATAATTTAAACTTATTCATGATTTTGGTCTTAGTCTTCATGTTTTTATTTTGATGAATGTTTTTATTATTGTTTGCTAATGTATGTTATAAATTTCTCATTTTTTCAATATTTTCAAACTGGTTTTGATTGAAATGTACCAAAAAACATTATTTTAATGGTATATCGATTGATTCCTCATGACATAATAAGGACTATCATTCAAAAAGTAGCAGTGTTGGATCATTGGCTCTCAGGGTTTTTGGTCTCGATTCATATATGCTTGGATGATGTAGATTTTTGTACATAGTTATACCTAGGAGGAATCAGAATGAGATCTTTTAGAGAGTAGCTGGTTGGTCTACAAAAATTTGTAATGATAGATATTATTTTGGTTTATCTATTGTTTTTTTCTATAATTGATATGTTACTGGTGCTAGTTCATTACACATCAAGATAACTTTGTACCCCATATATGTTATAAAAAATATAGAAGTTGGAATTTTACTTATAATTATAACATCATTATGTTGAATAAAAACATACATTTAGGTACAATAAGTATAACTTCATAAAGGTGAACACCCATGATAATAAATTTCTACTGGTATTGAATACAGAATTTTTTGGCAGAGTAAATCGACGGGAAAATTATGTTGTGTAACGATGTCTCTTAAAAATCAATAAAATTGTTTAATGAAATATAATGTAGTCAATAATATTTTGGAAATTAAATATTAATTAATAGGGACTTGTAAATACATGTCCCAAAATTAGTAATTGGAAATATAAGACCTAAAATAATAAAGAAAATATAATGATGTAGAGAAGTTGAGGATCACATACTTTTTCTTGGTACTCAAAATGATGGGGGGGGGGCTCCGTATGATCATGGGAGAACCATGGGATGAAAATAAATTGGGAGGGAAGAGTAAATAAAATCTCTATTTATTTTGAGTTAAGAGAAATGGGATATGGGTTGGGTTAATCTAGGAAATTATTGGAGAATTCATTAATATTTCGTAGACATAGGTTTTCGACTCTATAAATTAAAATAACAAAAACCAAAAACCATCCCACAGCTTTTTCCCATGTTTTTGGAAAAATTAGAGTCTTTTTAATTAATTTTTAAATATATGGTCCTATATTAATAAAATATTTCCCTTTCATATGTAGAGGTGATTCATACAAGAGTGGAAATGATTTTGATCCCATAAAATATAATGATTGGTTTTTAGGATAAATAATGGATTTATAAAATTAACCAAATAAACATAAAAAATAATTAGTTTAAAGGGAAATTTTTATTTTATTGTTGTATAAAATTTATTTTATTTATTATATTACATTTGTTTCATTATGATGTCATAATACATACCATATATTAATATGTTATTTAATTGTTAGTAGAAAATTTTCTGGTCTCAAAAAATTATGATAAATTCACTCTTGGATAATTTCTATGTTATCATTCTAGAAATAATATATATTTTATCTAAATAATTTTATTAACATATGTATTTTAAATTTTAAAATAAGTTTCAACTTTTATTATGAAATTATGGGGTTTTATGACAACAAATTTTTTTGATCACTTATAAATATTACAGTTGACATAAATAAAAATATAAGATCATTTATATTTAATGATACTTATTTAAAAATATGTTTTTATTAGAATATTATTTTTTTCATAAATCAATTAATTAATAAAAATAAATTTCTTAATTAAATTACAATATTACATAGAAATACTATTTCTATTTTATTACATAAAAATAAAAATAATTAATAATTTAATATTAATAGGATGAGAATATATTCATTATTCTAAAAAAATAATGTATATTCTTATATTACACGGGTCTTCATACATATACCTATAATATACTCGAATAATCTATAATAGTAAGGTGTGTGATTATGATACATTGATGGTGTGGTTCTATGAACATGTTGGGAATGTGTTATCGATGAGCTTGAAATTCAGCTAATAAAGAATCACTATTTCTTATGTTATTGGACCTCCTATTTGGATTTGTCAAGGGAAAGAACCATTTAATCTACCTACCTCAAATTACCTATTACATTTGATACATGGGGTACAATCATACTGGTTGAGACCATCATATCAATTCTGTGATTCAATTGGATTTAGAAAAGCCCTTTATTTATACTAATATTTGATTACTGTTAAATGGATATATTATAAATGGTAAGGATAAATAAATGTATTTTAAATTAGATAAGATAAAACAAAATAAGAACCTTTACTATGTAATGATATTAACTAATAAAAAATTATATTATATCAAAATGGTACTTTTATTTATAACAGTTTAAGTGGTTATATTATTCCTCCATTATGAAATTACACCTTAGAAATATTCATTTTCCATAGTAAAATAGATGAGGGTAATGATATTTCATCACCTCCTCCATTTCCCACATAACATCCTCAAACATTCCATTTATTTAAAACACTTTTACATTGTTCATTGTCTAATTTCATAGAACATTGTATCTTCTATCTAAGATCATCTATGACTTCTTCTCATAAAAAATGTCTTCCTCCAATGGTACAACCTAAATATTGATTACATGTGAGGGTCTAGTATGTACTTCCTAAATAGGGATACATGGAATACATTATGTACGTGAAGTAGGATAGGTGGTAGTTCTATTCAATAGGCCATTACTTTGATGAGATAAAGGATCTCAAAGGGGTCAATGTATCTTGTACTAATAATTACCATATTAAAAAATCACATAACATTCTTATATGTAGATACATGGAGGAATATCATGTCTCCAAAATCAATCTCTATGTCCCATCAATGATTATCAGAATATATCTTTAAACGACTTTCAACACCTTTAATTTGATATGGAGTGGTACTAACCTTCTCCACCATTTCCTCAAAAATTTTAGGACCATCAATATTTCATTCTACAACATTATCCCAACAGGAAGGTGTTTATCACCTCTTCCTATAAAGGGATTCATAGGGATCCATTTGGATGCTAAATTGTAAACTATTATTTTATGATAACATAACCAAAGTTAGACGTTTGTACCATCATCTATTGATGTCAATAGAGAATTATATCAACAAGTCTCCCAATGTTTGAATAGTCCACCCAGACTAGCCATAATATTGAGGATGATAAGAGATATTGATGTAAATCTCATTGATTAAATATTTTTATAGAAATTTCAAGACCATGGAGGTAAATATCAAATCTCGATCCAATACTATCGAAAATGGTACCCCATAGATCCTCACCATGTCTCTGATGTGTATCTGTTCTAGTTTGTTTAATGAGAAGTACTCTCGAATTGAAATAGTGTGATATGTCATTGTAAGATGATCTACAATGACCCATATGACATTATTTCTTCCAGATTTCATTAGAGTTATGGTGAAAAGTTCCAGGGTTATGATTTACCATTTCCAAGTTGGTATGTGAAATGGTTGAATCATCCTATTAGATTTTTTTTCAACCATTACTTTATGAAATCATAGGAACTTTAATGTATATTTGGCACTCTCCTTAATAATATCATCCCACCATTATTTATCATTGGGATATAGATACATATTTTTCTCTATTGGATAATAGATAATGTTGAGGAATTTTTTTCATTCAATTTCACTCTTTTTATCTCTTTATTGGATGGTATACAAAGTCAAGACATAAATCTGAAAACTCATTTGACATTTATATTGAAATAGGAAGATTTCCATTTCCTTATTGTATAAAAATTATTCTGAATACCAACATGATTTATTTCACAACCCTTTACCATTTCTATAAGGGACGTCTCAACAAACATTTCTAATAGGATTGATGATGTGTATTCCTTTATGATTCCCATATAAATCCATTCTTATTCTATGATGATCATATCCCTATAAATGTTTCTCAATGATATAATTTTTTGATCACTTATACGAAAAGTGTCTAATACATTATTATCTTTCTTAAGATGGAATTGGATTTTGTATTCATAGGCCTTGATCAGTTCTAACCTTATTCATTGGGGAATATTATTATCATTATTCGAAAATATATACTCAAGTATCTTATACTCTGTATATATTTAACACCTCTCCACTAAAAGGTAATTAAGCCATATTTTATAAGTGAATATCACAACATCCAACTATCGATCATGATTTGGGTGTTTCTATTCATGAATGATAATCTTCCTTGAAGCAAATGCTATGAATCTATAATTATTCATTAACATAGAACACAATGCCTTCATCGAAGAATTGCTGAATACCAAAAGCATTTCTTCACCTGTGGGTATAGAGAGTATGGGTGTAGTGATAAGTCTCTTTTTTTATTATCATTAAGAAATCATCACATTAATCATTCATGGAAAACATAAATCCCCTTCTATGTATCTTGGTTATATTGATTGAAAATAATGATAAATTTATCACAAATCGGCTATAATAACCATATAATATACTAAATATTTAGATATATGTCATAGATGTTGGCCTTGACCATCCATAATTTTTTTCTATCAATAAAGGATAAAAATATATCCCTTTGTGTGTGATGATATTTCCCAATAATGAGAATTTATTCAACCATAACTCAATGTTTTTGTACATAGAAAAATTTATCACCTTTTATGGTATTTATCATAGGTATTAGATACTGCACATTCATTTCGTTATATTTATATTATAATAAAAAAATCTAAAAATTCTACAACATATTTTTAAATGTAACATATAATGACAATATTATTAAATTTAATGGCATTTTTAAGAGCATTAGTTTTTCTGAATTGAATTAATATGAACTCGTAGTGAGTGTACCTTGTTTGAAATATAGTTTAATGATATCTTCCATCATTACCCTAACACAGTAATATCCCAACCATAGATCCACCATGGATAATTATGGTGTTACATGCAGTAGATAAAACATTTCATTAATACATGTAAGAAGATAATTTCTCATTATTGTGATCTTTTTGAGCTCATGATAATCAATGAAAAGGAACATTGACCCATCCTTATTCATAATGAAGAGGACTAGTGCATCGCATTATGAATCACTTGTGCATATGACCAGTTTATCAAGATTCTCTTACAGTTGTTTCTTGATCTTTTCATGTTCCACGACATCCTTTCAAAATGGTTTCTTGGTTAATGTTAATTTTCTATGTATAACATCTATTGAAAATTCAACCTCTCAGCTATGAGGAATACTCTTTAATTCCTTGAGAAAAAAATCATCATATTCCATGATAATGGATATGTCTTCAGGGATGATTTGTCACTATATATTATAATTTGAGATAGATATTATTATATTTTGTTCAATAATATATATTCTTCAGATTTTTTTTCGAAATAATATTCATCGTCCTCCTTGCAGTTGTATATAATCAAAAGTTGATTCATGATATGGACAGTCATTTCCTTCTCATGGAAATTTATGGCTGATCTATTAAGGAAATCAAATCCGTACACATAATGTCATTATATTCCACCAAAATATTTATGAAAAGAGTCACTTGTAATTTTAGACCACCAATTGTTACATGGGTGGACATATATAAATGGGATATAATAATTTCCCAATTTTCCTTTTCACTGATAGCTTTACTTCCATTTATTGTAGTTATGTTTTGATAGGTCTAATACAATTTTATGATATAAATCTATTTATATAAGTAGAAAAAAATATCATGTTCCCTATTCATTAATGAATAACTAGCATACCTATCACCATATATTTGTTGGGATTCCTCTTAGTGGTTGTGATGGAAAAATATTACCCTTATTTCCTTCTAGGTTGTTGGTTGTCTCATAAAAACCTTAGCAAAGTTAATTGGTTTCAAAAGTGAACTAGTTATTTTAAGTGTAACTATGTAACAATGCGATGAGGGTTGATTGGAGAATTTCATTCATCAATTATAATAACTGGTCTCAATAATTGGAAATATCTTTCTAGATATCCTTCCTTCCACCACAAAACAAATTTCCACATCACCCATATAAAATTTTCAAGGTTCATCTTTATTAAACATTGGAAATTATAATTCTGAAATTTAATATAATCATTATATTTTTCTATTGGAAATGAAAAATGAAACTCCAATTTTTGTTTCTTATCCTCAAGATACCCTTAATATTTGTACACCTATATCTCAAATTTTAGGGAGTATCAGACAATTTCCTCCTGGATATCAATGTCTTGAATCTAAAAGGAATTTCATATACTAGGTTTGGTCCCACTAAAGAAGTGTTTAATCATGTATTCTGGGGAAACAATGCCTAAGGTGTGTTGATCATGTCATGTGATGTTTCTTCCAGTATCCTGATAGATTCATCAACTTTTTTATTGATGGAAAGTAATTCCATTTCCATTCTAATTTAGTGAGTGTGTGGAAAATATTTAACAATTTTTTTTTTCCATAATTCCATCCTCCCTATCGCTTTGATGTCAACCTTAGTATTTGTATTTTTTATCAATATACACCGTTGATCAGATTCCCCATCCTTTTGATAAGCAACCAGTAGAACCTTAACTTTCTCAGAACCTTGAAGGATGTAGTGATTCTCTCTATTTTGTTGATCAACTATTCCTCGATTAAGAGATTAGATGAACCATTGAAATTCATAGGACTTTTTCATATAAAGGATTCAATAATAGCTAGTTTTTCTATTGGGTGGTGGATGCTCCTCAGGATCCATGTTTCTTTCCATACGCTGAGTCAGTTGAGAGAGATTCTTCAAAATGTTCCCGATTCCACCTCCAATCAGGCTGGGAAACACATTTTCCCAGTAGATTTGTTTCCCATCACATTGGTTTCTTACCTGATTTCTCATATTTTTTGTAATTGTCAAGAATAAAAGAAAAAATAGGTATGATTACTTTTGAAAAATTATACACATATTGGGGGAATCCAATGAAATATATTGTATGAATTATAAATTACACTGATTTATTAACTTTCTAGGCATCAATCTATGTAATCTATAATATTTTTCTTAAAACATATTCTAATCATATTTTATACCATAATAATTTTTGAAAATAGAGTAATGAATCTAAAAAATAATATCCCTTAGGAGTGTCAACCCATGTGTGTAGAAATTACTATTTTAATGCACCATTTTTTGGGACCAACCCTTCTCAATGATGTGTTTTCTTATTTCACCCACAAGTACATTTTTTCAATAGCCACATCCCCATGTAATAACTAGACTTGGATTTATTTTATTATTAAAAAATTAAATCTATACTTTCAAAAAATTTGTGATTTTTTCTAATACATTTCCTTATCTATTTGTGATTTTATAGAGTTCTCTAATCCTAATCCCCAAATAATGAAACCACTCCTTTGATACAAACTATAACAACCATGATCATTATTATAAATTAGTATATGATTCATTACATAATATTAAACATAATAAAACCCAAATAATTTATATTTATACATTATTTTTGAATCAAGAACATTAAATAACATCATTAAATAATTAATGCATCATATTTATTCAAAAAATCCTTATCAAGACAGTACTTAAAACTACATTGGATAACCTAGGGACATAAATAAGAAATGGGTGATCTATAAAGCTGAGTATGGTAATTAACAACGAATAACATGAATAAATTAATACATGTTATCCAATAGGAAAATAAATGGTTTATAAAATTACTAATAATCATAAAAATGAACAATGATGCATGATATTTCATTATAATCATAATGAAAAAATGGTAAATGTGGAAAAAAAACATAAAACATTTCATCATGAACATAGGTCATTGATAAATTTGAATAAATAATGATGTTAAATTTCCCATAAAGGAATACATTTCCCTCCCAATCCCAACATGATGTCTCTTCAGAAAAACATTACCAAATTCCTTTCATTGAGAATTATATAATTTCAGGTGAACCAGTCCCAATTATTTCATTCAAATTGTTATGTGTATCTTAGAGTTCATAAAAAATTAAATTTATTTATCATAAAATTTTAATCCATGATACAGGAGTATGGAATATAAATATTTTAGACCCCAATAAATATTTATATGGTTATAAAGGTGAATAGAATTGATAAGAAATGTGTACAGGTATTCACAACACAATTTCTTGGCATGGGATATTATAGGGGAAATTCAAAATCATAACAACATTAACTAAAATTTATTAAAAACGAGTTGATGAGATATAATGAGGTCTATCATCATTTGGAAATCAAATTTGAAGTTATAGGGTTATGTAATGACATATATCAACATTAGATATCATAAATATAAGTCATACAATAAAAATGAAACTTGAATAAAAAGAGAATTTTTGAATTTCTCACTTGAGTGTCACTAGTTCATAAATTATTTTTCCCATTTTTTATGGATTTTCAAATCCCTAATTAAGAGGTGTTAATATATGGGACCTAGTAATTTACATTTTTTATAGTAGTTAACAATAACTGATGATATAAATTAATATTTAGTTTTTGTCTTCAACAACAATTATTTTATAACCAATATGGAATACAATTTTCCAAGTCATTTTTTGGATAACCAATATGTAATCCCATGTTCATTTAAAATAATTTTCTATTGATTCATCTATCACTATTGAAGAAGAAAAAATCAGTAAAAAAAATAAAATGTATTATAAATCTAGACAAATAAACTTATAATTGAACTTTAAAAACTACAATGTATATTACAAAAAAAATTTAAAAATAAATAAAAAATGTAAAATGATCATCCTATTAAAATTTTAAATGCCTCAACTCTTATGAACATTATTATTGCGAGAAATAAAAGAGAAATAAAATAATTTAGAAATTATTTGACAATAAATTTCATCAAATCAGATGAAATATTAATTAAATATTTATAAAGAATTACATGATTATGAATCACTATGACAAAGCCAGTTAAAATTAATTCATATATTAATATTAAATAATATTAACAACAGTAAATTACACCATATTGTATATGAAACTTTTTTAATGATGTTTTATTTCAAAATAACATTTTTAATTAGGATGCCCAAAATTTTTTAATTGTAGATTAATTTTTACTTTATCATTTAAAAAGTTCTTATTAGAGATCTTATTTTGTGTTTTCTCTTTTAAAAAATTTCATTCCTTGATCGAAATTATGAAGAATAAAATAAATTTTATTCATTAATATATAATTTTCTTTAGAATAATCATACATATATGATAAATACACTCTTAAATTTTTCTCTCACTTCACCATGGATAGAGCATAGCTAGTTCAATGTCTTCTCTCTTTGAAAATAAACACCAAACATCCATTTATGACTAATATAAAAAAGTAATATTATTTTTTAATATGATAAGTTATATATAACACTTTATGAGAAAATATATTTCATAATATTCAATATATGGAATCATCAAACACTAAATGATGACATTCTTAAGAAATATTTCAACTATATAAATTGTTATTTTTTCATCGTTCATTGTAATGCCCCGATCATAGTTACCCAGAGTCGGTGAATTATTACATAACATTTGCATTATCACAAAATATCATGTCTTGAATGACCGATAAGTTTAGTAGCATTGTAAGTACTAGATACAGTATAAGGTTTACATTACATCATAATATGAAAATATACAACAACATTGTTTCCATAGACCACACTCATATCCCCTCAGACTATCCCTATAGGTCAATCATAAAATACTTATTCGCATCCTGGGAAAAATAAAACATAGAAAGGGGTGAGCTCAGATGCTCAGTAAGGATAACAATATAGAAGAAACTTTCATAAATAAGAATAAACATTTTAGGCAATGTATAAGACAAAAAAAGTATTTTAAACTTGAAATTCAGAAAAACATGACTAATATTAAATGAAATAATTAAATTTACTTACTCATCTGGATATTCTACTAGTCAAATAATCACATGCAATATCAATAGCCACTTTAATAATGATGGAATGAATAATTCTAGGCTTTCATAACCACATAGTCAAGGCCATGTGCCATGACTACAAATAAGATTTTGTTAATGCCTAGTGCCAAGACACTATTTTGTCTGATGTGACCTATCGATGCATCGAGGAGCTATAGCGGGATCCACCCATCAATTACTATGTCTAATTCATTCCTCATATGAAACAGTTTAAACATAACATAAACATTCATATTAAAACTAGCATACAAAATTTCAATACTTTATCCATAAACCATGAATGGTTTAAAAATAACACATTCACAGTCAAACATATCACAAAACCTTCAAAGCTAAATGGATGTTTTGTATTATAATAAATCAACTTCGAATAAGCTTAAAACCTATCAAAGGATGTTGACATAGATGAAATCAAAAAAATTTGATAGAAATATCTCATTCCTTTTTTGAAATAATTTAATGTTATATAATTATAAAAGAGAACATTTATTTTGAAAATAATATTATAATCTTGTATGGAGAGCATTGACGATGTTATAACGGCGGAAAATAACCGCACCAGCCGTAGAAGTTAAAAATGCATTCTTACCTTAATTTTGTCGAAAAGGTTATTAAGTACCTTGTTTGGAAAATGACGGAAATATTCCATTAAAAAATATAAGGTCAAATAAGGGTATAAATCCCTTTAACCCATTTTCTATTAAATAGTAAAAATGTTTTGAATGAATTTTTAAGAAACAAGGATGTGGATGAGAAAGAGGACCTAGTAGATATTTATGTATAAACAACCACAGATAATGAAGAGAATTTAGAATTAACCCTTACCTTGTAATTTTCATTGGTCGAGGGTAGGATAACCTCCTATATAATGGATCAATAATTGTTATTAAATTATTCAAGAATCATATACATTAATATGATATCATATATGATCTTTTAACATTGCTTTGTTAATAATATCTTAATATTATCATCATTTCAGGAGTTAACCGATTCGTTTTCCTTTATATACATTGTTATGTGAGTAATATTTGAAAGGGATGGGATGTATCCTATTCATATCTATAATGATATCAATTTTTTTAAACATTATTTTTAATCATCTAATGAAAATTAGTCATGAATGGATACGATGGGGAATGAATCTAATCGTGTTCGTGGAGACAGTAATCTGTACATACGCACGAGCGACAATATCATTCTTTTGATTTTAAAATAATATATAATTTGATGTTATATAATATATATAGAATAATTATCAAGTTATATTTATTATTTATAACAATTACACATCATTATTATACCCATCCAAATAATAATGTATTGAATAACAATTACACCATGACCTAGAGACGGTAAGCCGTACGTACACACATATGGTGACATATCATTGAAATGATGTATATATTAGTGAATTTGGTCGTACCATATTTATAATAACATCCCAGTATATAGAATATACTGGATTTATAATTTTATAAAGGAAACAACAAGGAAAAAGAAAGTGGATGAAGAATGGAACTTGAAAGAGGTGATGAAATATTTACCTCTTCTTCGGGTTCTTCCTTTTCATTTGATCAAAAGGACTCCATAGGATAGATTTTTCACTAACAGAATTCCTCTAGGATTAAGGTAGGACAATTTAGAGGTTATTTGGGCAGGGTTTGTCCGAGCCAAATTGCATTTAAGGTGTGAATTTGAGGGATGGGGAGTGCCCTTTTATAAGAGGGGTGAGAGGCACCTTAGGAAATGCTATAAATGGTATTTTATAATAAATTCATTTCCGATTTATAATAGCTCAAAAATAGATTATTTAAATTCTAATGCGAGTATGGGTCCAAAACCACTCAACCAACTGGTTTTAGACAGGTTTTGGTCACAATATTAACTGTATCATTTAAATTTAACTCGTAGTTAAATAGTTTGACATTTACCATGTCTCTTTGTATTTTTATATTATATGGTTAATAAGCTCACATTATACTTCCAAGCGAACCCCAAGTGGTTCAGTAATAATACACCTATCATTATATAAGTTCTTTGGCCAAACCATAGATTTTTAAGAATAGAATATCAATTAATAATATAATATTTGTTTTAAAAACTCTTTTATGTCAATTTTGATATTATTTTGTTATTTGGTTTTTTCTAAATTCATAACAGCATTATTACTTCAAAAATATTAATCTAACAAACACTAATATGTCATATTAATCTATAAAATTAGTGGAATTCATAAAAATATCATATTACATTTATTTGGATATTTATAATATAAATTATTTTAATATTTCATTAATTAGGAAATTACTCCACCATCATTGTGTCATATATAAATTAAAATATATAATTTCTAAAAAATATAATAAAAATATAATTATGTATGAAATCATTTTAGCTTCCTAAGGAATATTTATAGTCAAATATATATTATGTGTAACCCTATATTAAAAATGTTTTAGTTATTAATTTTTGATTTTAACTCTTTTAACACTTCTTTAAATAAAATAATAATAAGTTTCTTATTCTAATCTGGGCGGAACTAAAGGACCATAGTTTATTCCAAATGTTTTTTTGGTCTAATTACAATTATACAATAGAATTAGGACATGTGTAAGGGTAATAATAATATCATTTTTACCCTTAATTACACGATTTACTTGTAAACGTGGTAAATAAAAGTAAAAAGTTACTATTCACCAAAAATAATTTTCATCTTATTAAACCATATATTTTTTACTGATATCAACCATGTCTCTTTGATTTTTTAAATTCAACTCACATATTTCTTAAAATTTTGTTTTATGTGAATTTACAAAATCTCCCAGTAGGTGGTAAAAGATGGTGAAAAGTTCAATACAATTTTTAAATATCTAAAATTATTATAAACTAACTCCAATGAATTAGATTGAAATTAAATAGGTATTATGTATCTATTTTGACCTAAAATAAATTAAAACAAAATAAATAATAATTTAAATAAAAAATCGGTTTCCAACTATAACTCAGTGTTTTTCACTATTCATAAAAAATTGAATGTTTTCAGAAAAATACCAAAACTTAACCCGAAGATATTTTCGATATTCCAAATCCAAAAATGAAGACAATTTTGAAATATAAAATTTGTACAATTTCAAAAAGTGATTGTTACTATTCATAACGGCTAGTTTAATTGGTTGTGGGGTGATAGAACTCGAAGTTGCATACAAAACATGCTACTGTTTAATTCAATGGGAAGCGTACAATAGAAGCTTAAGGTGTTACATTCTACCCTCCTTCAAATAATTTCGTCCTCGAAATTTCTAGAATATTACTGCATAAAAAGACTCAGGTTGTTCTTCATCATAATTTCCTCGGGTTCACACGTTGCCTCTTCTATTTTATGGTTTATCCATAGAACTTTTACCAGACGAGTCATCCGGTTTCTCAGCACTTATTCTCTTGTATCAAAAACATTGGCAGGCTCTTTGCAATACGAAAGATCAGGTTCCAGTTCTAATTCCTCATAGGTAAGTACATGCGTTGGGTCAGACATATATTTTCTCAATAGTGATATGTGGAACACATTGTGGACTTTAGAGAGAATTGGAGGAAATGTCAATACATAAGTTACATCACCAATTCGTTCTAGAATATCGAAAGGTCTAATGTATCTGGGACTCAATTTTCCCCTCTTACCGAAATGTATAACACCCTTCCCTGATGAAACCTTCAAGAAAACATGATCCCCTACCTGAAATTCCAAATCCCTCCTTCAGTTATCGACATATCTCTTATGCCTACTTTGAGCTGCTTTGATGTGGTTTTGGATTACCTTCATTGTTTCCATCATTCCCTCCACCAGTTCTGGGACTACAAGTTTTCATTCACCCACATTATCCCAACAGGTCGGTGTGAGACATCTATTTTCATATAGAGCTTTATATGGTGCCATGTGAATAATTGAATGAAATACATTGTTATAAGAATATTCTACCAAAGGTAAATATTGATCCCACATACCTTGAAATTCAAGTGTGTATGATCTCAACATGTCTTCTATGGTTTGAATAGTCTGTTCTGATTGTCCATCAGTCTGAGGGCGGTAGGCAGTGCTCAAACGAAGATCAGTATCTAGGGTTTTCTAAAGACTTCCAGAAACATGATGTAAAATGGGGATCACAATCAGAATCAATCTATAGTGTTACTCCATGAAGTCTTAAAACCTCATTAATATATAGTCTTCCTAATCATTCATGTGGTAAATCTTCTCTTACAGCATGAAAATGTGCTGACATGGTAAGACGATAAACAATTACCTATATTGCATCATTCTTTCTAGATGTATTTGGTAGTCCCATGAAATTGTCCATCGTAATATTATCCCATTTACACTCTGGTATGGGAAGAGGCTACATTACTCCCCTAGGCTATTTCCTTCCATCATTTACTTTTTGATAAACAATACATCTTGTCACGAAATCAGCAATTTCCCTCTTCATGTTATCCCACCAAAAATGTTCATTCAAATATTTATACATTATGGGGATCCCTGAGTGTATAATGAAATTGGAGCTTTAATAATCATCCAACAATACACTTTTTAGATCAGGTATATTAGGAACACAAAGTCTCCTCCCAAATTTCAAAATTCCATCTTCATATACAAAGTTACTCAATCTCCCACCATTAAATGCTTTAATCTTCTTTTGAAACTCTTCACCACTAGTCTGATAACTGTTTATCTTTTCTAGTAAATATTATCTAGAAACCGTTTGAATGAGTATTGATGTTTCACCTTCCATGGTTATTCCTATATCCATATTTATGAGATCCATGTATATAGGATCCTTTTCGATTATCATCTTGTTCATAACTCCATGATCTTTTCTTCTAAAATCATCTTCCACCTTATTTTCCTTCCTCTAGTGGTAGTGTACAATGAAATCATAATCCTTGATTAGTTCAAGCCATCACCTTTGCCACATGTTGAGTTCTTTTTGTGAGAAAATATATTTCAAACTCTTGTGATTTGTATATATCTCACATTCTTCACTATCAGGATAATTTCTCCAAACCTTCAATGCAATGATTACAGCTTCTAACTTAGGATCATGAGTAGGATAGTTTTTCTCATGAATTATTATCTGTCGTGATGCATAGGCAAAAACCCTATCATTCTGTATAAGGACAAAACAAAGTCCTTTTTTTGAATCATCACTATAAATAAAAAACCCATAATTCCTAGATGGTAGAGTCAATATAAAATCATTGAATAATCTTCTCTTCAGTTATTCAAAATATACATCACACACTTTTTTCCAAAAAAAAAATTAACCCCTTTTCGTGGAAGATTTGTTCATGGGTTAGCCAATAGGGAAAAATTCTAGATGAAACATCGAC
This sequence comes from Viscum album, assembly GCA_963277665.1. Lineage (NCBI taxonomy): Eukaryota > Viridiplantae > Streptophyta > Magnoliopsida > Santalales > Viscaceae > Viscum > Viscum album. The sequence continues at coordinate 373,397,323 of OY728146.1, forward strand.
AATAACCTGCTAAAACAATAAAACTGTGTGCCTTAGTTATACTCGTTGGTGCTGGCCATTCATGGATTGCCATGGTATTTGAAGGATCAACAGAGATTCCATCCTTAAAGACAATATGTCCAAGAGATGAAATCTATTCAAGAAAGAATTAAAACTTTCCAAACTTCCCATATAATTCACGTCTTCTAAGAGTCTTCTGGATAATGTGCACGTGATTTTCAAGATCTTCATTTCTTTTGGAGTATACGAAGATATCATCAATAAATACCAATACAAAATCATCAAGATATTCCTTGAAAAATCTATTCATTAGATCAATGAATATAGAGGGTGAATTACTCAATCCAAAAGGCATTACTGTTAACTCATATTGCCCATACCTGATTCGAAATGATGTCATCAGAATGTCTCCCTTCTTCACACACAACTGATGGTATCTAGATCAAAGGTCAATCATTGAAAATAATTGAGAACCATGTAGTTGGTCAGATAAATCATCAATGAGAGGTTGGGGATACTTGTTTTTATTGTTATAGAATCGATCTCCCTTAGTAGATGCACAACCTTAGAGATACATCTATCTTCTTAAAAAACAACAGGGGCTCCAATTGAAGATACACTAGGGAAAATAAATTCTTTATTACAAAATTATTCCAGTTGTTTCTTTAGTTCCACTAATTCCACAGTGGCCATTCTATAAGGGGTTTTTGATATGGGCCCTGATCCTAGAATTAAATCAATGGAAAACACAATTTCTTATTTCGAAGAATGTCCAGGTAAATCTTATAGAATCACATCAATATATACTTTCACAATAGGTGCATCCTCTATTTGAACATTCCTTTACTCATCCATAGTTTTTTAATTCTCTTACTCCCCAATAATTGAATTTAGGTGAGCTATTGGGGGTGGATCAAGATAAGAATCTGGTGGTGATGATTCTACTCTATAGATAAGTTGTTCTTTATCATCGTTATAAAAAATCATAACCTCCTTTTTCATACAATAAATTTTGGCATCATGGTCAGAAAAAAAATCCATACTGATTATTATGTAAAATTAAATCATGGGTATGATGATGAGATCAGAAGATAAAGATAATTTATATTCCCAAATGGGAACGGATTCACAAAACATTTTTCTGATGATACTTCCTTAGGGGTTATGACTGACAACTCCCTTGTTAACTCAAATTGGGAATATCTAATTTTCATAGAAAATTGTGATGATATGAAACAATACGATGATCCAGAATCAAATAAAGCATTTTCTAAACTTGAGGGAACAATTAAATTACCTGTTACCATGTCTTTCGTAGCTTCAACCTCAGCAGTAATGATATCATAAGCATGGCCATGATCCCTTGTCCGTTTCTATGGTAAGTTCCTCTGAAGCTTAAGAAATTAATTCCCACAATTCCCCCTTTATCTACAATTGTAGCATTCAACGTTGACAGCCTATTTCTTCCTCTTGAAATCCAGAGCTTGGTGGTCTTTTTCACTGCACATGTAACCGAATCACATTCCATTTTGGTAAGTACCAAGGTGTTTCTTCCCACATTTACTGTAGGATGGTTATTCAACTTTTACCTTCTAACCATATTTCCATTTCTAGAGTGTTCAACAGATCTCTTATTCTCTTTCTTTGATTTAAAGACGTAAGACTTAAAGAATCCATTTTCAGTCTTTATAGCACACGAGACAATATATTCATATGATGAGAAGGATTGTGATACTAATTATTGATGGAGAAATGGTTTTAAACCATCATAGAAATGACCAATCTTACTTATTGGGTTATGTATATAATCTGAAGCAAGCCTCGCTAACCTTGTAAATTTAGCTTCATAAATTGTGACATTCTCATCCTCCTTTTTCCTCTAATGTAGAAATTGTCTTTCCATATCTGCTTGATGGTCACGAGGAAAGTATTTTTTCTAAAAAATTATCTTTAAACTCACTCTATTTCATATTCGATGCTTCATTATCTTCCTTTTTTTTTAATCAATGACCACTAATGATCAGTAAATCCTGTGAGGTAGTAAACTAAAATGACAAAATTTTCTCTTTCACTACTCCCCAAGGCATGGAATGTTTTCTCTATGGAATTCATCCATTTCTCAACTGCTAATGGATTTGTACTCCCATTAAATGTTGGTGGTTTTTTCCTCATGAAGTGGTCTGACATTGATCCTCCATGTTGTGTATCAGGGTGCTCCACATGGGTAAAGTTATTATTCATAACCTTACTGAGTTATCCCAGTACAATGATAAGTTGATCATCACCAGTTGTATCACAATCTCCAATATAATTATTTTGACCAGGAGGGAAATCCCTACATGGAGTGCATTCATTGATACAGTTTTCATTCCTTCCACTATGAACCATTTCTAAACAATGGCATAATTTAGATTAGTTTATGAATCAAAATAAATAATTCCAAACTAGTAAAACACATAACATAAATTGAACAGTTTATGGATATACTACATAATCCTAAAAAGGTTTTTTATGAAGTATATACTCATAAACACTTCATAATGGTTTGTATAGAAAATGAAAATTATCCTAAGTATATCCCCCAGGAGTGTCATAACCAAGAGTGCAGTAAGTCCCATCGTCGTGCACCAGTTCCCATTCGAGTCTAGCTCAATGTGGTGCTTTCGGGGTTTATCCCATGGTATATCTGTGCTAGATCCGCCTCTACCTGCTCGTTTCCGGAAAAGGATTTATTGCTTGGAGAACTCACAAAATCTATACAACACCAAAATTCTAGGAAGTTATTCTATACTAATCCTTAATATATATCTTAGGGATATCTGCTCTAATCATAGTTTATCTAAATCTAGTTTCAATGATTGTACTAAACTTCCTCAGATACCAACTATAATGCCCCGACACTAGTTACCTAGATTCGGTGCATTATTACATAACATTGGCTTGATAAAAAAAATAAAGTCTCGAAAGACCGATTTGTTTAGTGGCCTTGTAGTACTAAATACATTCATAAGGTTTACAGTACATCATAAAATGAAAAACTACAACAAAATTGCTTCCATAGACCACACACATATCCCATCATACTATTCCTGCAATTCAGTCATAAAATAATTCTTCGCATCCTAGGAAAAATAAAACAAAGAAAGGGGCGAGCTCAGATGCTAAGTATGTATAAAATTATTGTAGAAACTTTCATAAATAAGCATAAAAATTTAAGGCAATGTATAATAATAAAACAAAAGTCATTTAAAATTGAACTTTAGTCTAATATGTAAATTATAAAATCAAATAATGCCATTTACTTACTCACATGGATATTCTACTAGTCGAATAATAATGTAAAATATCAATAGCCACTATCATAATGCTGGAATGCATAATTCCAGACTATCATAACCACATAGTCAAGGCCTTATTCCACGAAAACAAATAAGATATTGTAAAGGCCTTGTGGAAAGAATCTATTTTGTCTCACGAGACCTACCGATGCATCAATGATGTATAACGGGCTCCACCTATCACTTACTATGTCCAATGCATTCCTCATATGAAAATTTTTAAACATAACATAATCATTCGTATTAAAACTAGAATACAAAATGTCAATACATTATCTATAATCAATGAATAGTGTGAAAATAACACATCCACGGTCAAACATTTCACAAAACCATCAATACAATATCAAAGATTTGTATCATAATAAATCAGCTTCAAATAAACTTGAAATCCATCAAAGGTTGTTGATATTGATGAAATCAAAACTGTTTGAGGGAAATAACTCATTCCTTTTTTTTGAAATAATTTAAAGTTACACAATTATAAAAGAAAAAATTATTTTGAAAATATTACTATAAGATTGTAAGGGAATCTTCAAAAATGTTATAACGGTATAAAATAGCCTCACCCAACGTATAAGTTAAAAAGACATTCTTACCTTAATTTTGTCAAAACGGTTTTAAATTACCTTTTTTGGAAAACGACAGAAAGATTCATTTCAAAAAAAATATAAGGTCAAATAAGGGTATAAATTACATTAACCCATTTTCTAGTAAGTAGTAAATATGTTTTTAAATACATTTTATGAAATATAGATGTAGATGATAAATATTTCTTAGTAGATAATTACGTATAAACAAACTCGAATAATGAAGAGATTGTAGAATTAACCCTTACCATGTACTTTTCCTTGGTCGAGGGTAGGTTAACCTCTTGTATAATGTTGAAATAAATTTTATTAAATTATACAATAATCATATACATTAATATTATATCTTTTATGATCTTTCAACATTTCATTGTTAATAATATCAAAGTATTATCATCATTTCGGGTGTTAACAGTTCTGTTTTCCTTTATATTCATTGTTATATGAGTCATATTTGTTATGGATGGGATGTATCTTAATCATATCCAAAATGATATAAAGTATTTAACAATTATTTTTAATCATCTAATGAAAATTATTCTTCAATGGATACGATGGGGAATGAATTTCATCGCAGTCATGGAGACGGTAATTCTTACGTACGCACGAGCGCCAATATCATTATTTTGATATTAAAATAATATATAATTGGATGTTATATCATATATAAACAGTAATTATAATGTTATATTTATTATTTAAATCCATTACACATCATTGTTATACCCATCCAAATAATATTATATTGAATAACAATTACACCACGACGTGGAGACGGTGAGTTGTACGTACGCACGTATGGTGACATGTCATTCAAATGATGAATTGAAAAATTAATTGGGTTGTACCATATTTATAATAATATCACAGTAAATATAATATAATGGAGTAATTATTTTAGAATGGAATCAACAATGAAAAATTAATTGGAAATAGAAATGAACTTGAAAGAGGTGATGAAATAATTACTTATTTTCGGGTTCTTCCTTTTGATTTGCTCAAAAGGGCTCATTAGGTTGGCTTTATGAATAAATTAAGGCCTATAATATTAAGGGAGGATAGTTGAGAGGGTATTGGGGCAGGGTTTGTCTGAGTAAAATGGCTTTGAAGGGGAGAATTTAAGGGAAGGGGGAGTGCTCTTCAGTAAGAGGGGTGAGGGAACCTTAGGAAATGATAGAAATATTATTTTATAATAAAATAATTTATGATTTATAATGTCTCCAAAATAGATTATTTAAAGGATATGGTGGGGATGGGTCTAAAACCACTAAACCAGTAGGTTTTAGATAGGTTTGGGTCAGTATATTAACATTATCTTTTAGATTTATCTCTTAGTTAAATAGTTTGACATTTACCATGTCTCATTGTATTTTTATATTATATGGTTAATAAACATACTATATAATTCCACGAGAACCCCAAGTGGTGCATTAATGATACACCTATCATTATATAAGTCATTTGTCCAATCCTTAGGTTATTAGGAATAGAATATGAATTAATAATATAATATTTGTTTTAAACACTCTTTTATGTCAATTTTGACAGTATTTTGTATTTTTTTTCTAAAATTCATCAAAATATTATTACTTATAAAAAAATTCATTTAACCAACCCTTATAAGTCATTTTAATATATAAAATTAAAGTAATTCATAAAATGTCTCAAATTCCATTTATTTGGATATTTATAATATCAATTATTATAATATTTCATTAGTTAGGTAATTATAATTTCATCATTATGTTATAAATATATTAAATTATTTAATTTCTAAAAAATATAAATAAAATAAAATTATTTATTAAATCTTTTGAGATTTCTAATGAATATTTATAGTTGAATTTATCTTTTGTGTAACCACCTATTAAATATGATTTAGTTATGAAACGTTGATTTTAACTCTTTTAACTCTTCTTTAAATAAAATAATAATAAGTGTCCTAATCCAATCAAAGTGGACCTAAAGTATCATAATTTATTTATAAGGGTTTTTTTGGTCGAATTAAACTTATCAAATATAATTAAGACATGTCTTAGGGTAATAATAATATCATTTCTACACTTAATTACCATATTTATTTTTAACCGTGGTAAATAAAAGTAAAAAGATACTATTCACCAAAAAATATTTTATCTTTTTTAACCACATTTTTCTTACTGATATCAACCATGTCTCTCTGAATTTTAAAATTCCACTCACAGAAGCTTTAAAATTATGTTTTATGTGAATTTTCAAAATCTCTTAAGAGTTGGGAAAAGTACGGTGAAAAGTTCAATAAAATTTTTATATATCAAAAATTATTATAATCTAACTCTAGTAAATTACATTGAACATAAATAGGTATTATGTATCTATTTTGACCTAAAATAAATTTAAATATCATAAATAATTATTAAAAAAATTGGTTTCAAACTATAACTCAGTGTTTTTACTATTCATAAATAATTGATAGTTTTCAGAAAAGTACAAAAAATTCACCCTAAGCTAATTTTGATAGCTTAAATCCATAAATGAAGTGAATTTTGAAAGATAAAATTTATAAAATTTCAAAAACTCGGTATTACAATTCATAATAGCTACTTTGATTGGTTGTGGTTTGTTAGAACTCAAAGTTGCGTATAACACACGGTACTGCATTTTACAATGAGAAACATACCGTGGAAGCCTGGGGTGTTACATTAATTTTCAAATACTTTGGAGAAATAAATTCTGGGTTCATAAATCCATATACATTATTCTTTTCATGATCTTTATAATTATTATATAGATAGCCAACACAATGTAGACAAAATAATAAATGTACTAATAAATTAATGTAACAAATAAAATTTTTAATCGATATCCATGGATAAAAATTTCATCATGGTGAGGTACAATTGATCTTAAACTACAGGCTCCATGATATGATTTTTCAAAATCCTTATAGTCATTGAATTCCCACAAACAAAATTTTCAATTAAAATACCATATATCCCAATGAAAAATTTATGTATTCTTCCAAACTATCATGAATTATAGAATCTTTATATGAAGTCTAAAAAAATTTAATTTTTTTCAATTCAAAATTAATTTACGATATAAATATTCCTATAAATAATAAGATAAATTTATAAGAACTAAAAAAATTTATAAGTAAATTAAATAAAATATAACATATATGAATACCTCTATCATAATACTTCAATGTAGTCTATACATCAAAAAAAAAATTACTAATACATTGTCCAACTATACTCACATCATATATAGGACACAGTTTCTTTGTTGATCTATCAATAATATCATATACTATAGACTTATATTTCAATATCTCATACTACCGATGATGAATGGTATTTATACTATAATATATCATCCCATATGAAACAATATGATGTGGGTCATCAATATATAACTCATATTTACATGGATTCTCTAGGGAGGGGGTGTAGGGGTAGGATTAGAAGGAATGAGGTCTAGAAATAGGGACTTGTTAGTAGGATAATGAGGAGTGATATCTATTTTATTGGTGTACATTAAGAATTAATAATAAAGAAAACATTTATATGATCATTAATAATCAAATATCTAAATATGTAACATTTCACTTACAGAAAACTCGTCATTTCATATAATTTCCACAAATTAATTCCATATTTATTTATTTATAAATTGATATATATCACATGGATTTTCAAGCAGTCTATTATAAAAAATTAATTATGATATGAGGGATGATTTAATATCCCACCATCACCTAGCGTACAATGATAATCATTTTGTCATGACTATGAATGTATCATGTATATCATATAACATAAGATAATACTGTGAAAACATTTATTACTATAAAATTTCTAGATAAGTAAAATAAAAAAAACATGCTTACGAAAACGGTCTCTTACAATTGTTATAAGGTACCTTTTTCAACACTTTTCCAAACTTAAAACAAAATACTAACTTTACATTTTTCATGCACTGAGACAAAAGTCAGAAATTGTTCAAAATTAAATCATCTACAAATATCATTACCAAAAATGTTTATTGGTATCCTCTATTCCAAACTGCATGATAATGATAATATTTTTAAATGTGTGGTGCCACACTTACAAACACAAAAACTCATTTTCCCCAGTCAAAGTACACATCTCATGTAATGAAGGATGAGAAGGATTATCTACAAGAGCATGTGTACGTTCCTCCGTAGACATAGGAGTTTGATTTTCCCCAACAATATGTGGTGTATTAGAGTATTTACCTATCATTATCCTACAAATCAAAGATACACAAATTAGTAAAAAAATATAAAAATACAATAAGTACATGCAATTGAAAATAAATAATTACTATTTATCATACAAAAATTAAACTAAACTAGACATAATAAATTATTAAACATATTTTGATAGTTATCTAAAATAATAAGAACCTTAATGAGAGATGAAATTTCACAAATGATTGAAAACTACCAAATATTAATGGGAGATTATATGACATAGTTATAAATCACCAAGATGAAAAATAATTTTTTTAAAAATAATTTTTATATTATACTCATATATAATATTTTTTTTACTTCAAATATCAAATTTATAATAATTTGTTTTAAAAAAAATCAATCAATTGGTATGTTATATAGGGGAAAGCACATGAGCCTCGGCCTAGTTGGTGAGGACTCGGCAAGTGAATCCAAGAGACCAGAGATAAAATCTTGGAGGGGACATATTTTCAGGGTACTGATAGAGTACTGTAGTAGAACTATAGTACTACTTTGTTGTATTGTAGCAGCCAGAACTATTCATCTATCTGGGCCTCTGGGCCACTAGTCTAGGCCTTTGGTATTATTAGGCCTTCATCCTACACAAGGCCTTTGGGCTAGTTTTCTCTCAAGGCCTTCGAGCCACCTTAAGGCCTTAGGGCCACCTCAAGGCTTTCAGGACACCTGATTATGTAGAAATACCAGTCATACTACAAGTGACAAGGCTCTAGATGAGGATTCAGGGTAGGAAAATTAACTAGATCATAGCTAACCGGAATTGGATGAACTTGATAGTATGGTTTTTCCATCGGTATTGATCCTATGAAGTGTTGAATATGACATCTTGAAGACCATCCCTGCGAAGGTGGATTGTTGATCATCATGACATATGATGGGGAGGAGAAGTTCCATGTTGTCATGTCTGGGTGATTCCCTCTAAGACCTACAGGTCATTTAATTGTCTCTGAGCCTTCAGGACTTGTAAGGGTTCCACATCATCACTTGAAAGTGGGATTATCAAAAAAATAAAAAAAATTATGGACTTTGGGACATTCGGTATACAATGGTAAACCTAGAAAACTAAACAAAACTAATCTAATATAAACAAACAATTTGAGATATTTGTTATAATACTTGTTTTAATAATGAATATTAAATTAAAATATTTATCATATGAAATTTAAAAAATATACCTGAATTAAAAATATGTTACCTGTAATATTAGAAATGTAATCAAGATTTTATTCCCAAATTTCTATTGCATGATCTTTCTCTATGAAACAAACCATGTCTATAATCTGATCATTAATATTATTTGTTAATTGTTCTATGGAAGTAAGGATATCACATAAATAAAAATCATCAACATTTTTATCATGACTAACATAATTTCTTTCTCTTGTAATATAATAAAACAATGCATATCAGATTGATTAAGATTATATAATTTTTTTGCATGTTTTTCTTTGATAAAATGATCATTTTTGTATTACAATTTATTCAAAAACATTAGTGTAATTCAAAATTCATTCTTTCAAAAATTAATTTTACTAATAATAAATTTACAATTAATGATAAGAAATAGAAATTTAATGAAATAAAGATTCAATATTTTTTTAACAAATCCATTATATGTAGTTGATTTGGATACATGGTCTTTGTCTTTGACACAAAAAGAATTTCTTCTATGAACACCAACATACTACAATTCAGAACCATGGTCCAGATATTTCTTATGAAAAGTAAATCCATTAAATTCATACCTAAACCATGTTATCAAATTTAATCTTAGGTAGAGAAATAACAATCTCAATGTTTCTGATGCATCTGGTTTACCATGCGTGGTGTCTTCAAACCATTGTAACAAAGCTTCATTATGCACATTCAAAATACACATGTCAATCTTCCTTAGATAATATTATTTCAACAGATTAATATCAAATTTTATATTTGGTTGAGAAACATAAATGTTATTAACGACATATAAATTTACCTTCGTTAGTTATTCACCTACCAACCTGATGATGGTAATAGTATCAAAATTATCATATGAGCCCCATTTATCAAATAACATTTGATTACATATAAAAAATTCAATATCAGTAAATTGATTACCATTTAATGACTTTCCCAATAATAAACTTCACACCATAAATATTTTCATCAATAGGAATAATAAAATATGATCCCCTTCCTCTTGATCATCCAAAAGAAATGTTTTTCACTAGTAATTACAAATTTTAATCTCCCAAGAAATTTTCAACAAAAACTCCCATAATATTCTAAAATACACACATGCCATATCTTAAAAAATATCTATTATAAAATGAATTACAAAACAAATTCTGTGATGTGAAATTATATAGAAATGATTTATCTCTAATTCACCAATAATAGAATAGCCTAAATGAAACTTTTATGATATCAAAACTATATTAATTTACAACCCAACTCATAAAAATGAATTACATTGTAAAAAAACAAAAGATCCACCTATACTCTCTCCTGAATTATATTCCATAGAATGAAATGTTCTATAAAATAATTTTAAAATAATATATACAATGAGATATATATTGAATTTGTAAAACTAATTTATACTAGATATAAACTAAGGAATAAAGAATTCAGACATTATAAATGATATTCAAACAACCAAGAAAACATCTTGGTGATGAGAAGATATAGAATAAAATTTTCACCATTGATGCCAAAAAATCTAGACTTTATGAAGATGGTAATCCGAGTATTAATTCCTCATAATAGAAAAAATCATCTGTTAGAGATTATAATTCAAAGAACAACAGAAAAGAGAGAAACAAAAATAGGTGAGGATTACATCATATATATCTTTGATGGATAATATGACACTGAAAAAAATTGATGGTGTATTTAAATCGTAATATGATATTGGATAACTTGATTGAAGAAATAAGATAGTTAGGGTTTGGGTGAGAGAGAAATGAGGCATGCTTCAAGGTAATAGAAGACCGTGCGATTTAGAAATTTTTTAAATATTTTATTTATATCGGTTATATTGTTACAAAAATGAAAATACTTTTTATCATTTCAGTTATCATATAAACGATGTCAAAAATCTTTCATTCACATAAGTTTGATAATTTAACTGACATTAAAGGGTATAAAATATCCAATTTTCATGTCAGTTATATAAATACCGATGTGAAAAACTTCCTTTTTGATGTTGGATAACAGAATAAAAAGGTAAAATAGAAATATTTCCAAATTTTCATGTCTGTTCTAAATAATTGATGTTTAAACATCCATGTTATATACAATTTTCTACTATTCTGTGCGACTCTAAATCGATGTGAGCAGATTTCATGAGATATTGGGGAACCTTGGGAGGATATTAAATAGGGTAAGGAATAGTAAGGTTTATCTTTAATGATTTTAAATGATATGGAATGGGATATTGGGTGGGTTTATATAAGAAATGAGTATTGAATTCTTTAATATTTTTCAAACATATGTTCAAGACACTATATATTAAAATAACCAAAACTAATAGCCCTCCCATTGTTCGTGGCCAAGGATTCCAGAAAATGGGATAATTTTGTATTATTTTACAAGAACATGTTCCAAACATAATAAAATATTTCATTCACTCATATGGAGGTGAGTCATACTCTTAATGAAATGATTTTGACACCATATAATATATTAAATATGTTGGAGGATTATTAATGGATTTGAAAATTACCCAAATACACATAAATTTATATAATTTAAAATAGTAAAATTATATTTGGTCTTGGATACTTTTTATAGTATTTATTATATCCCATTTGGGTCATTATGATGTCATAATACATTCTGTATATTTAGAGAGTATTTTCATTCCACATGAAATTTCGACTATCTAAGAAAATTATGAAAATTCACTGTTAGATAATTTCAAAATACTTATTATTAAAATAATATTAATTTTATATAAATTATTACTTTAATTATTTCTATTTTTGATTATAATATATGAATTGACATTATTAAGAAATGATTTTTTTACAATAAATGATTCCCGACCCTCACTACTACAAAAAAGGGAAAGGGAAGCTCTAACCTTTTATCAGTGCTAAAAAAGAACTGATAAAGAGGGGGACATTTAACAGTGCTAAAAAAAGTGCTGTTAAAAGTGGTCCTTTATCTGTGATTTTTTAGAGCTGATAAAGCCCCCCCCCCATTATCACCACTTTTTTTAACATTGTTAAAGGGGACCCATTTATCATCTCTTTTTTAGTAGCACTGATAAATGGAGGCTTTATCCTCACTTTTTCTTAGCACTGATAAATTTTATGTTTCAAAAAAAATTCATGAAAAATAATATATTGTTATATAAGTATATTTATATTGATATAAATGTAATATATTTTTTTAAATATGTTTTAGATAAGTATAAATAGACCATTACATTTAATATATAATAAATTTAGTTAAAATGGCTTCAAAATATTTTAACAAATATTATTAATTAATAATTTCCTAATTATTATCGATTAAATATAATTTAATATCATTTTGAAGACACAAAAAAACAAAAAAATTAATAAAAGATCTAAAATAAGTTGCAAATGTAACTCAAACATCAAACTTCCATAACATTTGATCTGGGTGTTCGTTTGAGCTCTACAGCATATCAAATCGAATCCTGCGACATTATCTATTCCCTTGTGACCCAGGAAAATCCTCTGTCACATTAGTTGAGGTAAAAAAGGCCCAGAAGGCCTCCAAAACTGTGTTTTTAGTCAGGATACCCTGATTTGTTATGATTCAAACAAGTATAAATTCTGATCCAGATGTCCGTTAAGCCTATACCACATATCATATTGAATATTATTTCATTTTATTCTATGTGACTGGTAGTGGAGTTGAAATGAGCTTCTGGATTATAAGTAATGTTGGTTTTAAAATTCTATGGATTTTGAAAAACTCACACATATATATAATTATTCGTAAATATATATATGTGTGTGTGTTGTATATATGTATTTATTTATTTATTTATTTATAAAAACTCATAAAAATCATATTTTATAAATGTATTTAAAACAAATATTATAAATATATATTAATATACAAAAAAATATATGGATAAAAAATATTAACTACAAATATATATATAAATAGATATAAATATATATTAATATACGAATGAATATATATACTAATATATGAATTAAAATATATGTATTTATATATCTAAACATATTTATAATAATAAAAATCTATATTAATATACAAATAAATATATATATATATATAACTAAATAGATGTATCATTAAATAGAAAAAAACGAAATGTATTAGTGGTAAAGGTGCAGGCACACAGGGGCGAGGTCGCGAGTTCAAGTTCGGGTGGAAGCAAGAATGTTGTGAGCGCATCTATGGGATGCGTGGGGAAGGGCAGTGTGAGGGAGTGGGGAGGGGCCACCTAGCACTGATAAATGGGGGGGGGGGGGTTGTAAAAATCTCCCCCTAAAGATTATTTTTTTATTTTTTTTTATTTTTTTATTTTTTAACTTTTATCAGTGCTTTTAAAAATCATTGATAAAACACCCATTTTATCAGCTCTAAAAAAAGCGCTGATAAAAGACCAATTTTATCAGCGCTTTTTTTAGTGTAGATAAAAGGGGACTTTTATCAATGCTATTTTTAATGCTGTTAAAAGTGGTCTTTATTAGCGCTTTTCTGAGTGCTGAGAAAAGGCACCCCCTTTATCTTCGCCTCGATTAACAGTGCTCTTTTTTAGCGCGGTTAATTCCCTTTTCTAGCACTGATAAAAGCCATATTTGTAGTAGTGACTTATATAAATTAAATTTGACATCATAAAAATAATATGATTATTTATATTTCGTAACCACTTTTATATAAAAATACTTTACTACAATTTTATTTATTTCAAAAATAAATTAATTCCTCAAAATAAATTCAATAATTCAATTTTTAATATTTTTCAATAAAACACATTCTAATTTATTTTATTAGAATACATTTTATTAATAAAGTAAAAACAATAGGATGAAAATATAATAACTATTATATTCAAATTAATATATATAATAAATTTTCTAGGATTATGATACACATCTAGTTAGTAAAGAAAAAAATTCCTTAGAGATAATGTGAATAATTGTGAGACTTTCATGGGGAATTTCGACCCTCAGGGTTTGGGCCATGGTCTCAATGAGATTAATTATCTCCTATAAATGGGTTATCTCATTCTTAAATTTTTGGATCTCATTTTGTGCTTGGTCAATGGAAAATCCCAGTGATGTTATCTCCCATGCAATCTGTGATAAATGTGATTTTTTTGGTATAATCCTACTATTTCATGTCATCACTTCCATTATCAGAGTCAATCGGATTTTTAAAAACGTATATTTATTTTAATCATATGATCACTATTCAATAGCTATATTATCACTACTATGGATTCTTAATGGAATTTTAAATTTAGTAGGACTAAATCATAAAGTTCATGAGTTTTTTATTACAATCATACATAATAATTAATTTAATTAGATCAAAGGGGTTATTTTAATAATAACTGTTTGGGTCATTATACAAATTGAATGGCCTGATTTCCGAGATTTTTATTTCTTTTTTAAAAAAACATCTTTTAAGGGAAAAGGTTAGAATCCTAACATGACATCCAATACATAGAGGCATTAAAAAAACTGAAGATTTAAAAGAACATCATCCTGATATAAGACTTTTAAGATATAGTCCTCCCCATCATCAACATCATTATAACATGCCTCTACTAATGGATGGCTTCTCTGTAAGTTGTCTCGTTCAGAAAAATGCATGCCTAGTACCGATGGCATATCCATACACTCTCAATATTCCAAATATAAAAAGCCATGAATAGTGGTGGGAGACCTACTCTAAATCATATTATTATTTAATTACTTATATAATATTTAGGATCCCCTTCATGAATCCTTCTCGGCTAAATTTTACCTCCAACAAACACCATCCCAGAACAACCACACCATGCTCCATGTGGCACCCACCACCACTACTACTAAAGAAACTAGAAATACAAACTAAGTGATTTAAATCATCACCTAAGACATGATGAAAAAAAACATCGTGGAGGGAATGTCACCAATGTTTCTATTCATGCTAACCTAAAACAGAAACAATGCTCTGCAGATGGATCTTCTCATATCTGAACCACGAATGCACCCTAACCGGGTACTGAAAAAAGCCAGACACAGATTCCTGTGAGGAGACTAGCATAAATGTTAGGGATGAACCAACATTGTCTATCCATAACCACCAACAAATCACAAAACTCACAACCAATAGAAAAAATCACAAACAACAACAAATCATAAAAATTTCTAAAATCTCAATGAAACGATGAAGCCCATTGCCTACCCCACTTTGAACCACTCAAGCTCTACCACTGAGTCTCCCCAGAATCATGCCATAGACATCATCTAGTCACACCTGACCAAACTAAGAAGGTGGATAACTCTAGCCATGTCATTGAAAAATGGTTGTGACCACATCATCAATGAGATCAGGGGACAAAGGAACTCACTCTAGAACCCCACCATACCACGTTGATGCCAGGCCACACCAATATCAATCTGAACTAGATGTTGTAGACTTTGGGACAAAGCTAGGCCAAAGGGGGAAGGGAAGTGAAACGAAAGGTAAACCCTAGCTTCCACTAGTGGGTGAGAATATTTCACCGAGAGGACCTTCTTCTTCTTTGAAAATGATCTTTTTTTGGTCACTACATGATTTTTCACTCAATCAACCCTCTTTAACATCACAACAAGATAAAACCCAGTCATGATTAGGTAATAGAATCATAATGGTTATACTCATGATATTGTATAAGTATACCACGAAAATCCTACCCTCTAATATAAAAATGATTGACATATATAAATTTCTCGTGATGATGTAATTATATATAAAGGCCCTTTTAATGGTGACATAACTATCAATGGTTGTGATGATACTATTCATACTAAAGTATCGTTATACTACCAGGGGGTTGGAAAATGTAATACTGAACATCTTTATTTGGATACATTATCTAGATAGATGGGTTATACCTAAAGATATATCAAATATAATCTACACATGATTTCATAACATCCTAACAGGACATGGCCATGTAAAATCATTAAATTCTATATTGAAAACAATTTTAAAGTAAAGCCCATGAATTATGTGTTCTTGGTGATATCATGTTTCGTATTTTCATTGAAAAACCATGATTAATTATTGTTATTATACTAACATTGAATATATATGTGGTCCCCAAGGGAATTCCAAAAATATATTAACATGTAGTTCAAACCACCATTTTCCAAAATTTAAATTCTTTTATTCTAGTGGATTTAAAAACCAAACTACCTAAAGGAGAAATAAATAGGTAACCCATGGTGAATTAGGTAATGGATTCTAATTTTAATGATTGACTAACATAGTCAACACCATAGTTTTATCATTAAAATTGATAATCATAAATAAATCAAATCCAATTAGATGGTTTTTTCATCATGTGGTGATGTATCATGATTAACATCTACATAATCATAGTAATGATTTTTTTTATTATGTCTCATAGTTACCAAGTGATTATTGTTTAATAAATAAAAATAAAAAAATTTAACTTCTTAAAAAAAATAGGATGATTTTTAACCCATTATGCCAACACATATTGGAATATTCACAACCATATAATAATTTTACTATAAAGATATATTGATGGTCTATTATATGATCAAATAATGTGATTTATTGGTGTGGACTACCAATAACAACAATATTAATGATGTAATTGAAAATTTTTTGTTAAATAATCCAAAAACACATTTTTAGATGAATTAAATCAGTATAATTCTTGATATATAAAATATATTTGTTATGTTAAACATATAAAGGATCTACATGAGTTCTTCATAAATTAAAACATATTTCACCACATTTAAAATTTATATCAATGAATACAAAGAAATGTGGATAATAACAACACATGTCTATAGATAGTTTATTTGAATTATAGAATTTTTATTAAATCCTCCAAACAAGTTTTTATTAATGGTTTTATACAACCCATACCATTTATAATTTTCTACATTCAGAAAACAATGATTATTATAGAACCCTAATATATGATTATTCTTGGTATCATATTCCCATGACTGTATAAAATGTCATCACCCTTTGAAATGTCAAAAGAGAGATACATAAATATTATCTTCATTGAGATCAAAAATTCAATCTAATTACAAATCATATAAAATTAATTTCTTGTATAATAATGTAGTTGATGACTGATTATAAAATGTTTTATAGAAAATCACCACTAATATATATATATAAATATATATATATATATATATATTATACCCCAGACTTTAGGGATT
This sequence comes from Viscum album, assembly GCA_963277665.1. Classification (NCBI taxonomy): domain Eukaryota; kingdom Viridiplantae; phylum Streptophyta; class Magnoliopsida; order Santalales; family Viscaceae; genus Viscum; species Viscum album. The sequence continues at coordinate 373,414,910 of OY728146.1, forward strand.
AAGTTATTTTCCATAGTCACCTCTATGGAAAAATTCATATAAACATTTATCCAATGAAAAAATCATGACATCATCTATAGTGACACCCCACCCAACTGGGATGAGGAAAATTTTATATAAAACAACCAAATATTTTGTAACATATATACCTAAAACTGACTTATTAACCATAATTTGATAACTAAAATATCACTATAATTAATTTTGGGACATCCTCACTTACAAAAATTTGATGGGTGGCTACTATAAATTATTATAAACTGGAAACCTCAGTTGATATTCTCATAGTGACCACACACATAGATAGAATTCATATGAGAGACACAAATATATTCCAACCAAATAGAAATATTAAATATGATGACATCATAGGATTTATAAGGGTATTGTAATAAATTTATTAATATACATAAATAGTAGGGGATTTTATACATGTTAACAATTCAAGAATAAATAGTCTTTATTATTTAAATGATGTTGATAATTTATAATCCATGTGAATTTTATTAGTAAATTTAATCATGAATTTTATTGTTGATAAAAATGAAATAATTATTTTAATGAATCAAGGGAACTTAATCTATCAATACAAGATCGTACATGATTTTTAATAAATAAATATGATTTGTAAATCCATTTTTAAATTAATAAATCAACCCTTAGGCCCATAATACTATGGATATGGTTAAATGAGCTGATATGTGTCAACACATCTACCTAAACCTATAGAGGAAATATAAATGGATGCACATGTCATTATAAATATATCATATATTAATTATCCTAATTGAATTATCATAAACATCCACACATAATATAATATTAATGTTAGTTATATTTCGATTAAAATATGTAACGACTAATGAGTTAATATATATATATCCATTAAATAAAACTCATATGTGTAGTGTCTCTTTCCATATTCAAAATTAAACTAAAAAACGATCCATCAAATTAGATGAATATTGTCTTAAAATGAGGTTCATAATAACATACATTGAATATAAAAAATTATTAACAAATTAAATATTCATTAATTTAGATCATATAAAAATATAATGCTTTGATAATTAAAATGATTATCCATTCTAAAATACTCCATTTTGATAATATTATATTATAATCAATCATTCAAAATTATTATTATGACTATATATAATATTAAAATATATTAAAATATAAATTAAAAATATTTAAATTATAAATTACTTTGAAATAATATGGAGAATTAATAATGTTTAGGAATGGTATTATTCCATAATTATTTTATATATTTTCTAAAATTATTTAAAATTTTAATTTAAAAATATTAGAATATTAATTTCAAAAAATAAAAAACATTTTTCACTCCACATATCAATATTATACTTAGATGAATAATATGATTGTTCTAAAATGAATTATTTTGATGAGAATATTAAAAATATAGTTTTATCTAAAATCATAACCTTTATAACTATATATGTAATGACTTGACCATATTTTCTCAGATCCTGTGGATTATTTCGTTATATAAACCTAATTACAAAAAAGTTTTATCCTAAAAGAATGAATATCTTAGTAGTTCTGAAAAAACAAACACATTTATAAGTTCAACATTATATCAAGAAAGGAAAAAATATAGAAATTCCTTTGAAAAAATCCCTAACTCCAAGGTTATCCCTATATTTCATTTATAACATACCTCTTCATGTCTATGGAAAATGATAAGTAAGAAAGGAGTGAGCTCAAGTGCTCAATAAGGTTGTGCAGTATAGTGGAAGATGCCACACACATAATCATTAGGCATGGTGAAAAACTAAAAAATCATTTAAAAATAAAATTTAACACATTATGGAAGGAATAAGTGTTCACTAATTAATTCCAAAATAAAACAAAATTAGGGGTATTCTTCTATTCAAATAAACTCATTAAAATTAAATTTCTAGATTCATAATGAGGTAATGTTTAATGTCAGACATGATAACCATACCGTCAACGCATCCTGTCGAGACCATAGTTAAATATTTTCCAAGGCCTCAGGTCAAGGATATAGCTTGTCTCATGAGACCTATCAATTAATGGAGAGGATACAATGAGCCTCACCCATCATGTAATAAGTTCAATTCATGTATTAATTTATAATGTCAGACAAAATAATCATTTTGTTAAGGCCTCGTGAAAAGACACTGGTTTGTCTCATGAGACATCCTAATGCATTGAGGGGACATAATGCCACCAACTATCACTTAGTAAGTATAATTCATTACTCCTATGAAAATGGATAATCATAAACTACATTATGTTTCATATTTAAACTATCATTTCAAATATAAATAACATTCCTTGATCATTAAGCCCAAACACTAACCATTCAGAGTAAACTGAAGAATGTTTTTAAGATAACACATCCACATTCAAACTACTCATTGAAAATTAAAATATATATTTTGGAAATTATTATAAAATATTAATCACAATAATACTTAATAATCAATTAGAGTTTTTAAATAGATGATGATACTCTTTTTAAATCATTGAGTAATTCTTGAGATAAATACACTTTTACATTGAAAAGAAGAGTTCTTTTGGAAAAGTCATTGTATAAAACCATAAGTGAAGTAAGTTAGTATTTTAATAATAAAATTAATAATAAAATTAATAAAATAATGGTTAATTAAATATTATATAGTGCCCAGAAAAAATATAACAATTTTAGAAATTCTATTTAATCGGGATTGTATTTGGGGAAACGTTTTTAATGATCATTTTAAACCATATAACTACCCATAAATGGAAATAGGATAATGGTTTGTAAACATATATTGAACATTAAAAACGAATTTATTTGGAGTAAATATGAATAAATAATAATTTATTTGTGGGAGGAAGTGAATTACAGTAACCCGGATGAAAATAGTGGTTTGAGTTGAAAAAACGTACCTTAAGTCAGATAGTGTTATTCTCTTTATATTTGTGTAATGGATAACCAAAATAAAATAAATAATTAATATTTACTGAACCACTTCATTATGTACATGTTTATAGCCTTATTATGTTCATTCATGGCCTTCTTTATGGGTTAGATAGGTATAATTTTATTGTTTGGGGCATTTTCTTCCTTGGTATTCATGACCGGTTTACATATATTCATATATGGATAAACATGTAATATGAGTGTGGTTGTCTCAAATAGAAGTTGTATTATATTTTTTAGTATAAAAAATATTATATATCTATAATATTCTTAGGGTTATTGTGAGTGAATATAAATCCTTATATAATACCTTAATGATAATTGTTAGGGTTAGTTAGAGGTTTTTGATCACAACAAACTCATTTTGATTTATAAATTAATATATTTTGTATAAAAATATTCTTAATCCATAAATAAGTTATAAAACATATATTTTAATTTGATTCAACCATAAATTTTTTTTTTCAGGACAAGAGTGATGACGGTAATCGAAATTGAAAACATATTTTCTGTGAATGTGGAAAATTGAAAAATCTCGGATAGGGTTTTCATTTCTAGTATAAAATAAGGACAAAGGAGAGATAGTGACTAATAATTAAGTTATAATAAAAAATTTATATTACATTAATGTTACTAGAGTTATCATAAAATTTATATAAAATGAGTAGATGAAAGAAAAACAATATAATGGAAATTGAAATGAAAGAAATGAAATGGGGGAATTTAACTCGTAAAGTTATTTTCCTTGAGAACCTATTTAAGGGAGCGGTTTTGGTACTGTTACGAGACTATGGGATAATAGATGTGGAGGAGAATCTTGGGAGGATATTTTAGAAGAATTTAGCCAATGAAAAATTCTTGATATGACTAATTAGAAGAGGGAGTAATGAGGGGTTATAGTGGAGGGGAGTGGCATTTTTTGAATTTATTATTCATTATTTTATTAATTCACTCGAGACAACCAATAGTGTTGATTCATGTGACCCATAAAAGTAATTAGTTCACGTGGTTTCAAAAAAATCATACTTAAATCATACATGATGCTAGTAATAGTGATTTTTACTGATAATGTATATATAAGTTAGATCACCGTTGTTTACCATTCATAAAATATTCAAGTATTTCAGAAAAACCAAAAAATTATCACAAATGATTTTTGAAGTGTGGGATTAAAAAAATGAACTCTATTTTCTATAAATAATTATATAAATATTATCCAATTAATTTTTTAAAAAAATCGTAATTGATTTGAAATATAACAATTATAAAACTATAATTCTTTTTATAATACCATTTAATATTAATAAAGATATTGTAATATTATAACCTTATGAAAACAAAAAAATCATATGATTTACTATTTATAAGATTCATATTAAAATTAATATTACTATTCATAATGGCATGTAACTATTAATAAAAAATTAATTATGTCTTATAAGAGTCTAAATATATTTCTTAACGCAACCGTGTATGTTAGTTATTCGAAATTCAAATCACAAAGGTGGAAAAGTAATGTTTACTCGAAAGGTTTTAACAAATTGATGTTTTGTAAAGACTCAATGTTTCATATATTCAATATTAAATTTATTTATAAATCCAAGTGGTGTTACATTTACCCCTCACCTAGAAAAATGTATTCCTCACTATTACCAAAATGTTAAGTCATACAAATATTTAAGTAGTTCTATATAATAATCTCCATAGGACCGCATGTTTCCTCTTCAATTTTTTAAAATTTAAAAAGTATTTTTACCAGTCAAATGATCCAAATTCTCAACATATGTACTTTAGTGTCTAGAATATTCATATTCTATTCATAGTATGATAGGATATGTTCCATTTATATACATTCAAAATTGAGTACATGCATTGGGACTATAATGTAATTTCTCAACAGTGAGACATAAAAAACATTGAGAACATTAGACAGGATAGGAGGCATACACAAAATATATGAAAAAAATAAAATTCCCTCTATAATTTTAAAAATTCCAATATACATAGGGATAAATTTCCCCTTTTTCCCAATTCTTATAACACCCTTCTATGGAGATACCTTAAAAAAACATGATATCAAACATGGAATTCGAAATCCTTCATTCAATTATCTACACATCTATTTTTCCTACATTGATCTGCTTTGATATAGGTTTGAATAGTATTTACCATTTCTATTGTTTCCTCCACAAACTCTAGACTCACAAACTTCCTTTCACTCCATCATCCCAAAATTTTGGTTTACATCATCTCTTTCCATACAATGTTTCATATGGTGAAATTTGAATTCTTGAATGAAAACTAATATTATAGAAAAACTCCCCCAAATGTAAATACTGATACCACATTCCATGAAAATCATGTTATCATGATATCAACATGTCTTCTACAACTTGGATCATTCATTCTGATTTCCAAACATTTTTTTGGGAGATAAGGAGTACTCAATCGAAGCTCAGAATCCAGGGATTTCTGAATACTTTTCCATTATTTTGATGAAAATCAAGGATCTCGATCAGACAATATTGAAATAGGTACTCAATGAATTCTTATAACATTATTGACATAGTTTCATAAAAAGTGATCCTGTGAAAAATCCTCCCTTATTGCGATGAAATGTGAAAATTTCATTAGTTTATCCACAATTACACATATTTCATCATTATTTCATGTAGTTTTGGTAAATCGTATGAGAATATCCATTGTGATGTCATCACATTCCCTTATAAGAATTGATAGAGGTAGCACGCCACTTATTGGATGTTGTTTGTTGTCCTTCACTGGTTGATAGACTAATCATCTTGATACATGATAAGCAATTTATTGCTTCAGGTTATCTCACCTGAAATGTTCCTTCAAATATTTATACATTTTAGTGATACAAGGGTGTATAGAGAAATTATAACTATGAGATTCATCCAATTAACTCATGTATAGATGGGAAACAGAGCCTTTTCCCAAATTTCAAAATTATTTTTAAATATACAAAGTATTGCAACTTCACATAATTCAAAACAATAGTTTTCTTTTTATGAATCTTGTCACCAAGATGAGAACTTTTAATTCCTTCTAATAATTTTGGTTGGGAATACAATTGAATAAGAAGTGATATTTCACCTTCATCGATAATTCTCATGTCCCTTTTTTCTATATCCATGAATACTGGATCTCTTTGAAGCCTCATTCATCTTAAAATTCCATGATCATTAATACTCAATGCAAAATAATACGTATTTCTCTTTCCTGAGTGGTAGTGTATAGAAAAATAATAATCTATAATTTTATTGAGTCATCACCTTTGTCTCATGTTTATTTAATTGTATTAGAATATATATTTCTGACTCTTATGATCTGTATATATCTCACATATATCACCATAGACAAAGTGTCATTATATTTTTTGAGAAAATATCACAACGACTAACTCAAGATCATGAAAAGGATTGCTTTGATCATGAATTTTTTACCTGCCTTGATCCATAGGAAATAACTATATCATTCTGTATAAAGACACAATCAAGTCATTTCATTGATGAATTACAATAGTTCACAAAACCATCATTCCTTGACGATAGATTTAGGATTTAAAAATTCACTATTATCAACACTAATCCTTCAAATAATTCCTCACATTCTTTTTCCTTACCAACTTCACCCCTTTACGATTAAGATTGGTTAACATGGTTCCAAAATGGGTGAAGTTCATAACAAAAAGACTATAATAGGCTTCTAAGACAATTAAACTACATACCTATGTTATTTTCATTGGTGTAGTCCATTCATGAATAGAAATTATCTTCATAGGATCAATGGATATCCCATCCTTAGTGACAATATGGAATAGAAAGTAAAATTATTTAATCCAATATTCAAACTTTCTAAACATCCCATATAATTCATTACTTCTATGAGTCTTCAAAAAAATATGCAAGTTATTGTCATGATATTTTTAGATTTTGGTGTATACCATGATATCATCAAAAAAATACCAAAACAAAGTGATCAATATATTCTTCAAAAACCGTCTTCATTAATCCCATGAATGCAAATGGTTCATTAGCCTGTCCAAAAAGAGTTATTGTAAACTCATAACTCCCATACTTGGTTCAAAATGTTGTCCTTGGAATATCTTCCATCATCACATGAAAAACATGATATTGATATCCATGTTAAATCATCAGAAGATATTGGGCTCCATGAATTTGATCAAATTAATCATCACTACAAGGTTGGGGATACTTGTTATTCATTGTTACATCAATGACCTTCCTAAAGTTAATGTACAACCTCATATATCCAACTTTTTTTTAATGAAAAGAACATTGTCTTCCAACAAATAAGTAGTGGAAAAAATAAGTCCATTACCATTAAATTAATTTTGTCGTTTCTTTATTTCAACTAATTACATTGTATAAATTCTATAATAAGTCCTTGATATGGGTCTTGAACCATGAATTAAATCAATTGAGAAAAAAACATTACACTCTATAGGATTTCTGGGTAAATCCCTTGGAAATAAATTAATATATTTTTTCACAATAAATACACACTCTATTTGAAAATATCATTCTGCATGCATAGATATCGAGTTCTCATTCTCCCCATGAATTAAATTCGGTAATGCTACTGAGGGTGGATCTAGATGATAATCAAATGGTGAGGTTTCTTCCCCAAGGTTATGGGATTCCATATCATTCTATAAAAATTTCACTTCATTCATTATGTGATATATTTTTGAATTATACATTGACATCCAATCCATACCTAGGATTATATAAATTTCAATCTTGGTTATTATGATTAAAATATTCAGATAAAGTAAAATCATAATACATAATTGGGACTTTCTTACAAATCATTGTTATAATGATTTATCCCTTAAGAGTTTTGACTGAGAACTCCCTTATTATATCAAATTGGAAATATCTAATTTTATAAAAAATTAGGATGATATAAAAGAATGTAATTATCTATAATCAATTAATGCATTTTCTATATTAGAGAAAATAATTAATGTTCCTACCACCACATCATTATGGACTTCAATATTAGTAGTTGTGATTGCTTATGAATGTCCTTGAGTCATTCGAAGTATTTTGAGAATGTTTCCTTTCCACATAGGAAAATAATATACATAATATCCCATCTCCTTGAAATTTTACAACTGAACATTGATAGTTTTTTTCTTCCCCTTACAATCCTAGGATAGGTGGCCTTTCTCTCCACACTTGTAACAAACAACCATACCCTTCAGGCTATTATTAGGGCGTCTCTTCCCCCAATTATCACATGGTGGAAGGCCAACTCTTTCCTTATTCACCCTTTAGTTATTTCCATTTACAGAGCATTCAGTGGCCCCTTTATTATCTTTCATTCCCATAATATCATAAGATGAAGTGAATTAATTATCCTTCATCATAGCACATGAGACAATATCATCATATTATGAGAAACTTTAGGAGAATCGATATCTTTAAGGGAATGGTTTTAAAAAATAACAGAATCGATCTCCATTCCTCCTTATATAACATATGAAGTCGACATCATGTATTTATTGTCACAACCCATCCTCGGGGCCCGTGTCATGACTACCCCAAGCCCGCCTTCCATAGGCCAGGGGCTGGCGACTAGCACCAAAGGCGTAAATCCCGATAAATGGGAAGGCATTTCCTTTTTAATGTAAACAAATACAACATAGTACGCAATTGAAGTAAGAACTAAGTAAAACTGGGTACAAGGTATATGCTGAAAAGTAAATGGGCCAGTATACAAACCCAACTGAAAGTACAGTACAACTGAAATGAAAGTACAACAGCAGTAAAGTAAAACAGTGACATCGAGTCGTCCTCCAGAAATCCCACCTGAAGGGTGGGTACAGATAGTCTCCTTAGCTCCTTGGGTCCAACCGTCCACTCCATGTATGTCCCACCAAGTGGTCCACCACTAGGTACCGTCTAGCTCCACAAGCCTCCACCTCGATCTGTTCTGTCCATCGTCTGCATCCAACACAACGTAGTGCGGGCATAGCTCGTGCAAGAGTGAGTATACGATACTCAGTAGGGACCTTGAGACCCCCTAATTTCCCTCAAAATCCATGAAGGATAAACCAAAAATCAAAGATGCAATAACTAATTATAAAACAACTCTACTTAGGTATATGCCCATACATATACCTAAGTTATCAATTACAGTTCAACTCCCACTCTCGAGTCCAAACACAACCTGGTCCACACAAGAAAACACAACCCAGTCCACACAAGAAGCAAGTAAATCACATCGATAAAAATGATTGAAAATCAAGACTCAAATCACACAGGTATAAATCTTTTGTATAGTGATAAAGATGATCATATGTAGCCACTGATTTATCTAAGCTGTCGGACCCACACAGGATACAAGTCCAGCAAAACTGTCGAACCCACCAAGGATACAAGACCAGCTACTCTTCCAGAACCATAGAGGATACAAGTACATAGGTCAATACTGTCCGACACACATAGGATACAAGAATAGTACTCATTGCCGTCAAACCCACGGAGGATCCCAGCATGGTATTCGTCACTGTCGAACCCACGGAGGATTCTAGTACAGTAGTCGATGCAGTTGCAGCCAACTCTAGGGTTCCCGCACACAACATGATCTATTCCTGGAGGTTCCTCTACTCGAGAAAGTGATTCGATACATCAAATATCATGAAATTCAAGGTTGATGTATGCCAATGGTCCGTCTCATCAAAAGAAACGCAATGCGACAGATGTTGCGTCAACTGGGCACCCGGTCTGAGAGTTATTGACTTTTCTATCTCAGGGTCCCGATTGGTTTTTAAGCTAAAACCAACCCGAACATACTCCAACTATGTCCAAACCTCATGTGGAGTATGCCAAAATAACTCTCTCAACAAAAATAATTCAATGCAGTTGACGGCACATCAATCGGACGTTCGGTCCTTATGTTATAAGTGTCTCTGCTCCAGGGGCCCGGTTGGTTTCGAGTTAAAACCAACCCGTTCATACCCAAACATTGAAGAATCCTTGAATGTAATATAACTAAATGACTTCTTCTATCCAAGGATTCATACGCAACTGACGGTGCATCGATCAGAGGTTCGTATCTCATGTTATGGGCAAAAGACCAAAAATGGTCCGAAGTGGGGGCGGGGGTCTGGGCCCTGTTCGACCCAGCCCTACCCCCTGGGTCGGCTCAAACCAGGTCGACCTGACCCGGGTCAGGGTCCGGCCTGGCTAGGCACGGGCCGGCCGGGGGGGGGGGGTGTGCTAGCTCATCCAGCGATCCAAGCGGGGGGGGGGGGAGGGGTTGTTCCGCAGACGCGGCGCCAGGTTGGCACCGTGGTCTCCCTTGGATCCTGCGTGGGCTGCAGGATCCTCCTCCCATGCCATGGTAGCCGATTCCACGACGGGCTTCCGCCTCCATCTGCCAGCGCCGCCGTGCCGGCGACCCATGCCGCCTCGGTACTCTGCAGGCCACCAAAGTCTTTCAGGTGGTCCGTTTTTTCTCCCATCTGCACATGCAGTCGTTACAGGACCCAAGCTCCACTGCGAAGGATCCAATTTTCTGTTGTGGTCTCCTTTGGTCATCGTTAATCACCCCGCGCATCAAGAACAAAAATAGTGGTGGGTCCGGGTTTTGTTCGTTATCTTGCACCCACCGCGTTAGAGGTTCAAATCGTCACCCAATAATTTAAACGCCAAGTACGAGGGTATAAATCTCATAAAAGAAAAAAATATACAAATTTTTCCCTACCTCAACAATCAATGTCGTACGTCCACATCGCGGTAGATAGCTTCGTGGGTAAAGGGATCGTAGGTGACGTCGGTGTGCGCTGAGGAGGAAGCGGCATCCCCTCTCTTGTCGCGGAGGAGAGAATGTGTGGTGCGTCTTCATTCTTCAAGAAACCGGAATTCTTCATCGAAGGAGACGTCGTTCTTTGTCGGAGGTCGACATTCTTCCAAGATATCAAGAGCCCTCCAAATCTTCCATAGAACAACAGAAGCTCTTCCAAATTAAAATAATAGGCCCCTCCTATTATTTTATTTCTCATGCAAAGTAACTTCCCAAAATTTTAATCACCACATTTAATAAACGTGTTGACAATTAATTTAAGGAATGGAGACGGAAGATCCCCATTAATTAAACGCATTGGAAAATAATTAAAAGGGAGGGTGAGGAAATTTCCTCATTAATTAAATGCCTTTGAAGTAAAAAGGGGTTTCCAATTTAATGAGTGGGGTTTTAAAGAGTTAGAGGAAAATTGAATGGTTGGGGATCGTGTGGGCCCTAACTCTCTAACATCCACACTTGGGTAGTTAGGTGGATGTGGGTCCCACCCTTAACTACCCATGGGAGGAATTAACCTCCCTAGATATATAATAAAATTGTACAACAAAATTTATTCACCTCTTAATTAAACCCCAAAAAAAATTCAAACCAACTTAAAACGCAACTAGAGTAAATGTCCCCTTAAGTAATTACCGGCGCTGCGAGTTCATCGGTGCCCTCAGATATCAATTCTGGGCACCAGTTTAATAGATAGAGAAACCCACTCATTTGTTCATTGAACGTACCTGAGCTAAACTTCAGAAATTGATTTCGGGAAACCCGGGCCTTAGAATCAAGTGTTTTCATAAGCCATAGAATCGTAATATTTCAAAGCATCGTTTTTTTAAAAAAAATTCTTTGAAATTTCCGGGTCTTTACATTACTCCCACCTCAGGTCTTTACGTCCCCGTAAAGCTACAACATAAATAAGGGAAACAGATGAGAGTACTGAGCATTCATCTGAGCCTCACACTCCCATGTTCTCTCCTGGAGGTTCCCATGCAGCCAAAGAATGCGCACAAGAGGAATCGACCATCCATGTAGGACCCGCTCCTGTCGATCCTCTATCTCCACCAGGACCACCAAAAATTTCTCCCAGTCATCGATGTCCAGCTTCCCATAGTCAATGATATGCGTCTATTCGTGTATGTATCTCCTCAGCTAAGATAAGTGGAAGACTTCGTGCACACGATGCAACTAAGGTGGAAGGGCCATGTGGTAAGCCACCTCACCTACTCTACTAAGGACCTGAAAATCCTCAATGAAGCACATAGATTACTTGACGCCCCATCCAAATATCCGCAGTCCATGCTGAGGTGTGACCCGTAAGAAAATGTGGTCACCATCCCCAAAATCCAGTGGCCTCCGTCTCCTATCAGCATAGGACTTCTGTATGCGTTGTGCAGTCCTCATCCTCTCCTAGATGATCTGTACCTTCTCCGTCATAGACTAAACCATCTCTGGTCCTACGAGTGTTGACTCCCCCAGGTCATTTCATTAGAGAGGTGATCTTCAAGGTTGACCGTACAGTGCCTCGATCTTTGGGGGATCCACTTCAAATCCCGCCTCTAAGATGACATTCCCCAAGAAGTGAACCTCTCGAATCTAGAACTGGCACATCTATAGCTTACCATAAAGATGGTTCTCTCAGAGTGTATCCAGTACAACCTGCAAGTGGTAGGAGTGCTCCTCCTCGGTAGTCGCGTAAATAAATATTTCATCAATGAAGACTATGACAAACCGATCGAGGTAGAGCTGGAAGATCCTATTCATAAGACGCATTAACACTGCTAGAGCATTGGTCACACCGAAGGGCATAACCAAGAAATTGTAGTGGACATACCGACACCTGAAGGACATCTTCTGCACATCCTCATCTCGAACTCTGACCTGGTAATAGCCTGACCTGAGGACTATATTCGTGAACCATAAGGCTCCCTTTAGCTAATCGAAGATATCGTCAATCCTCAGAAGAGGGTAATTGTTCCTCACGGTCACTTGGTTCAGGAGACGGTAGTCGACATAGAGTCGCAAGCTCACATCTGCCTTCTTGGTGAACAAAATCAAAGAATCCCAGGGTGAAACTCTGGGTTGGTTGAAACCTTTCTCTTGTAAATCCTCCAGCTGTACCCGCATCTCATGAAGATCAGCAGGAGCCATCTGATATGCTATAGTAGATATTACTGATGTCCCCAGGTACTTGTCTATATAAAAATATACCTACCTGTGAGGAGGTAATCATGGAACGTCATCAGGGAAAACGTCTGCATACTGATCCACCACAGTAGGAATTCTCGGACTCCACATATCAACTACTTCGAGGATGAGACTAGCCAACTGTTGTGTGATCGTATGCCCTCTCCTCTGCGTAAGTACATCCTATGCTGTGAAGGTTCCCTTCTCGCTAGTGAAGGTGAAACTGGTCCCATCCGTACGGACAGACCACACATTGTGCCTAATACAGTCGATCTGAGCATGGACTGTAGATAACTAGTCCATACCAAAGATGACGTCGTAAGGCCTCGATGATGCTACAGGAAGATCTCAACCGAATATCTCGCCTCCTAGAGTAAGCTCACACTGCCGGCACCAGTGCGTGATCATCGGGTCTACTCCCGTAGAAGTCTCTAACTGTAAGGATCGAGCCAACGACTCTGTCGGAATCTCCGAGCTCCGAACAAGGGAAACATCAATAAAATAATGACTCGCACTTATGTCTATAAGAACTGCAGAAAGGGTGGAGTAGACACAGATAGTACCTCGAATCATCTCAGGTGTGCTGTGGTCATAAGCCTCCACTGCATTGTGATGAGACTGCCTCTTCCCGCCAGCCCCTTGTGGTCAGGGTGGACCTCCTGAGGGTGGTAATGGTAGATCCTTGAAACGTCATCCACCACCCGCTACTCGGCCAACTCCTCTGCCTCATCTGCCTTCTCCCTGCATACTTCCATGGCCGAACATCTTCCTCTACCTATGAGGTCCCTCCACTGCCTTCTGTTCATCTGCATGGCGGTTCGGGTAGTCATGAGCCATGTGGCCCTACCCGCCAGATGCATAGCATTGTCTTCTCCTCGTAAGGTTGTCTCTTTCCCGTGTGCCCCGAATAGCCGAACCTGTATCCTGTGGTCGCCCACATGATAGACTGGTCCACTTGGACCCCTACAACATATGTCGACTGCCGGCTACAGATGACTATGCTCTGTGCCATCCTGCGGTGGGTCTCGCTGCTAGTGGCTTCTCGGCGAGAAATCTCTCCACTCAATGGGCTCGCTCTAGCACCATCGCTTGCATCAGGATGATGAGGGGAATCGTCGAAGATCTGATCTCATGCCTCAGTCCCTGCTCAAAGGTCCGGGCCCATATGACTGGGTCCCGTACCATGTTTGTGGAGTAGTGTGAGAGGTCGGTAAATCTCTCTGAGTACTGGTCTACTGTCATGTTTCCCTGTCGCAGCTGTAGTAACTTCTGGATGTGCCCCTCACTAAGGGTGGCTAGAAAAAAACTGTGAGAAGAAGTGGAACTCGATGTCCTTACAATGTAGTGATTCCTCGTCATTCACCTAGAACATCAGGCTCCACTATCCACCTTCTGATGCATGTAGGAGACTCGCGGCAAAGATCACCATAAGGTATGCTAGTGTCCCTACCAATCTGAAGACTCTAAAGATAGCCTCCAATCAATCCTCAACTGCCTGATGTTCCGTTTCTCAATGGGACTTGGGAAGCCTCTATCTCAAAAACTCATGCACCGCACTCAGGCAGCGTGCCCTCTCCGCCACTGGGGTTGGTAGCATTGGTGGCTCAGCGGGTAGTGGTACTATTGGTGCCTCCACTGTAATGGGGCCTTGCACCGAGGCCTCATCGTTCGGTGGGCTGTCATCCCGCACGTAACTGGAAACCCTGGCTGGATGCCTTCGTGGGGCCATCCTACTAAGAAACAATTGTGCCCTAGTCAAACAGTATACCAGGTGAGTTGACACAAAGTAATCAAAAATAAAACTTTTGAAAGGAAATACACACACAAATAGTGTTATCGTGCACTGAGTCGGAAATCAGAGGTCAGGGTCCTAGTGTATGGATACGTCGACCTCCACACCAACACTGGACTCCCTGTACTGAGAACAACACTCAATACTCTTAACACTATTCCTTCATAGAAAGGAAAGATCAGAGTCCTGATTTCTACGGTAGAACCGACTCCTTTGAAACCAATTTGTCATGACCCGTCCTCGGGGCCCATGCTGTTACTACCCAAATCCCGCCTTCCATAGGCCAGGGTATGGAGACTACCACCAAAGGTGTAAATCACGATAAAAGAGATGGCATTTCCTTTATAAAGTAAACAATCACAATAGAGTACGCAAGTGAAGTAAGCACTAATAAAAACTAGGTACAATGTAAATGTTGAATAATAAATGGGCAAATATACAGACCCAACAAAAAGTACAGTACAACTGAAAGGAAAGTACAACAGTAGTAAAGTAAAACAATGACACCAAGTCATCCTCCAGAAATCCCACCTAAAGGGTGGGTACATATAGTCTCCTCATCTCCTTGGGTCTGACCATTTGCTCTCTGTATGTCCCACCAAGTGTTCCACCACCGGGTACCGTCTAACTCCACAATCCACCTCCTCGATCAGTGATGTCCATCATCTGCATCCAATACAATGTAGTGCAGGAATAACCTATGCAGGGGTGAGTATACGATACTATGTAGGGACCCCGAGACCCCCGATGGTCTCTCAGAATCCATGAAGGATAATCCACAATGGAAAGATACAATCACGTAGTATCAACTGACTCTACTTAGGTATATGACCATACATATACCAAAGTCATCAATTACAGTTCGGCTCCCACTCTCGGTCCAAATACAACCTAGTCCACAGAGGAAAACACAACGCAATCTACATAGGAAGCAAGTCAATCATATCGATGATAATGATAGAAAATAAAGACTCATCTCACACATGTATACATCTTTTGTATAGTGATAGAGATGATCAGATGTAGCCACTGATTCATCTAAGCTTTCAGACCCACACAGGATACAAGTACAGCTAAACTGTCGGACCCACCAAGGATACAAGACCAGATACTCTTCCAGACCCATAGAGGATACAAGTACAGAGGTCAATACTGCCGGACCCACATAAGATACAAGAACAGTAGTCATCGCCATCGAAGCCACAAAAGATCCCAGTACGGTAGTCTTCACCGTCGAACCCACAGAGGATTCTAGTACAGTAGTCGATGCAGTCGCAACCAGCTCTAGGGTTCCCACACACAACATGCTCGATTCCGGGAGGGTCCACTCCTCCAGCAAGAGAGTCAATACATCAACTGTCATAAAGTCCAGAGTTTGTGTATCCCAAAGTTCTGTCTCGTCAAAATAATCCCAATGCGACAGATGGTGAATCAATCAGACGCCAGGTCTAAGAGTTATTGGTTTTCCCTTCTTAGGGGCCTGGTTTGTTTATAAGCTAAAACCAACCCAACCATACTCTAGCTGCGTCGAAACCTCATGTGGATTATTCCAATAGAACAATCTAAATAAAAGGAATTAAACACGATTGACGGAACAAAAATCAAATGTTCGGTTCTTATGTTATATGTGTTTCCGCTCCAGGTGCCCGATTGGTTTCGGGTTCGAACCAACCCAGTCATAAAAAAACTTTCTCGAATCCTTGAGCGTAATATACTGAAATGACCACCTCAATCCAAGGGTTCTTATTCAACTGACGATGTGTAGATCGTGGGTCGATAGCTCATGTTATGGAAAAAGACCGAAAATGGTCCAAAGTGGGGGGGTTTGGGCCCGGTTCGACCCGGACCAACCCCCCCCCCCCCCAGGGTTGGACCGCACCTGGCCGACCTTACCCAGGTCTAGGTTCGGCCTGGATGGGTGCAGCCCGACCTAGCCGCCGTGGCCTGGTCCGTGTGACCCGCCCCGGGCCGACCGGGTGGGGGGGGGGGGGGGGCTGCGCTGGCTCAGCCACCGACCAGAGCGGGGGGGGGGGGGGGGAGGGGGCTGTTCCACCGACGCATTTCCAGGCTGGTGCCACGGTCTACCCCGGATCCCGCACGGGCCACGGGATCCTCCTCCCATGCCGCCGCGACCGATGTCGCGGCGGGCTTTTACCGGCGGTCGCTGTGGTACTCCTCGAGCCACCGGAGTCATTCCAGTGGTATGTTTTTGCTCCTGTCTATGACTACGGTCATTACGGGACATGAGCTCCACTGTGAAGGCTCTAATTTCCAGTTGTGATCCTGTTTCATCATCGCTAATAACCCCGCGCTTCAGGAAAAAAAATAGCAGTGGGTCCGGGTTTTGTTCGTTAGCCCGCACCCATCACGTTAGAGGTTCAAATCATCACCCAACAATTTAAATGCCAGTACGAGGGTATAAATCTCATAAAAGAAAAAAATATACAAATTTTTTCCTACCTCAATAATAGATGTCATACGTTGGCGTCGTGGTAGATGGCGTCGCAGGGAAAGGGATCATATGCAACGTCAGAGTGCACCGAGGAGGAGGTGGAATCTCTTCTCTTGTCGCGGAGGAGAGAATGGGCGGCACATCATCGTTCTTCAAGGAACCGGCATTCTTTGTCGAAGGAGACGCCGTTCTTCATCGGAGGTCGGCGTTATTCCAAGATCTCAAGAGCTCCCCCTATCTTCCTTAGCTTAACGAAAGCTCTTCCTAATTAAAATAATAGGATCCTCCTATTATTTTATTTCTCATGCAATGTAACTTCCCAAAATCCAAATCATCACATTTAATAAACATGTTGACAATTTATTTAAGGATGGGTGAGGGAAGATCCACATTAATTAAACATGTTGGAAAATAATTAAAAGGGAGGGAGAGGAATGTTCCTCATTAATTAAATGTGTTGCCAATAAAATGGGGGTTGCCAATTTAATGAGGTGGGTTTTAAAGAGTTTGAGGAAAATTGAATGGTTCGGGATCATGTGGTAACCACCTATCTAACATCCACACTTGGGTAGTTAGGTGGTCGTGGGCCACAAACTTAACTACCCATGGGAGGAATTTTCCTCCCTAGATATATAATATAATTGTACAAACAATTTTATTCACCTCTTAATTAAACCCCAAAAAACATCAAACACACTTAAAACTCAACTGTGGTAAATGTACCCTAAAGAAATTATCAGCATTGTGAGTTCATCGGTTCCATTAGATATCAATTCCGGGCACCAGTTTAAAAGATAGAAAACCCGCTCATTCGTTCACTGAACATACCCGAGCTAATCTTTGGAAATTGATTCCGGGAACACCGAGGATCGGAATCAAGTACTGTCAGAAGCCACAGACTCGTAAAATTCCAAATCATTTTTTAAAAAAAATCCTTGAAATTTTTGGGTCTTTACATTCATATCCTTGAGAGGATAGATTTATAATTTGCAACATTCTCATCCTATTTTTTCCGCATATTCAGAAACTGACTTTCCATATATACACATTGTTCATGAGGTAAGTATTTTTCTATGAATATTTCTTTAAAATCCCATCATTCTGTTTTTTCAATTTCATCCTCCTTCTTTCTGTTTTGAATTGAAGACCACCACTGATCTGCATCTCCCGATGGATGATATAATTTCCTATGAACCTTATCACTTTATAGACATCCCAAATTGAGAAATATCTTCTCTGGTGAATCTATACACTACTCCACTATGAATGGGATTTTAATCACATTAAATGATGGAGGATACTGTTGCATAAAGTAATTTAACATATCTCCTCCATAATGTGGGTCCTGATACTCTATACAGGTAAGGTTATTGTTCATAACCTGAGTCAACTCTCCCTGAATAGTTATGAATTGCTCAATTCTAGTAATAGCACCAGAGCCAATATCATTATCTTGCATCATTTGTAAATACCTACATGGGACATGTATGTTCATGTGGTTTCCATTACATAAACTATGTTCCATTTCTAAATAGTGTAATACATTAGAATATGTTATGAATCATAATGTATAATCATTTTCTTGAAAAATAATTTGCATAAATTAAAATCATATACATAGATAATCTTATAATTAGAAACATGGTTTCAATGAGTAGACATTAGAATTTAAATCCTTTATAATGGATTGTAATAAAAAATATGAATTATCTTATGCATATCCCCCAGGTGTGTCAAACTAGGTGCACACTATGGCCCATTTTTGTGTACCAGGATACCTTAGGTCAAGAAAAAATATCCTTGTCAGAGTTGTTACTCCTATGTGCATTTTTTCTAGAACTTTGTCCTCTTTTAGTATCCATATATGGATGTTTTTCTTGAAATATCATCATAATTTATTCTATACGAAAATTCATGTATGTTATTGTATGTTTATCCTCAATGTCTATCTTATGGTTCTGTTCTCTAATATATGTTTTTAAATAAAGTGTCTATGTTTTCTATTAACCATCCATTGATACTAACTCTAAATACCCAACCTGAGTTTCATAGAGCCGATATCTTAATTAGTTACATTAGATTAATTTAAATAAAATAATATCATGAAGGAATGAATACATTAATTGTTTTGGAAAACCACATACATACTTAAGTTCAATATTTTAACTTGAATTCAAATATATATATATAATCCTTTGAAAAAAATCCATAACTCTTAGGTTACCCTTACATGTAATAGATAATATACATCTTCATGTCCTGGGAAATGAATCATCAGAAACCGGTGAGCTGGAATTCTCATTAAGGTTATAGAAAAAAATGGAATATATCATAATCATAAATATTGGGAATGGTGAATAAATAAAAAAACATGACCTTAAAAATTAACATTAACACATTATAGATTGAGTAAGAGTTGAATAAATAAGTCAATAATAAATCATAATCAAGGGTATTCAAATATTCTAATAAATAAATGAACATTCAAGTACTAGTTTCATATTGAAGAAATTCATAATGTCGGACATCATAAGCATACAGTCAAGGCCTCATGTTAAGACCATAAATAACGCTTTTGTCAAGGATTTATGCCAAGACCGCAGTTTTTCTCATGAGACCTATTGAGGCATTGAGGGGATATATAATACCTCATCTGTCACATAAGAATACTAATGAATATTTGAATTCATAATGCCGAACAACATGATCATTATCTCAAGGGATTGTTCCAAGACACTATTTTGTCTCATGAGACCTAACGTTGCATCGAGGCGATATAATCAGTCCCACCCTTATATTACTATGTTCAGTACATTCATAATATGAATGGGGATAACTATAAAAACATATTTATTCATATTCAAACTAAAATATGAAATGTAAATAATATTCAATGAACATTATACATAAACAGTAAAAATTTAGAGTAAATTTGTGAAAGGTTTTTAGATATCACTTCTACAGTCAAACTAGTCATAAACCATTCAATTAAATATGGTATTAGACTTCATTAAATATTAATCCAAAAAATACATAATAATCAAAACGAGTGTTGAAATAGATAAATATAATCTAATAAAATCACTGAGTAATTCCGAGATAAATACTCATTTAAAATGAAAAGAAGAGATATTTTTGAATAATATATGTATAAAACCAAAAGTGAAGAAAGAAGTGTTTTTATAATAAAATTATTTATTTTTAAATTATTATGGTTTCTGAAAATATATTATAGAGTTACCTTAAAATAGTTATGAATTTGAGAAATTCCCTTGAATGAGGCTTCTATTTCAGGAAGAAATTTTGAAATAGCCATTTAAAAAATAGCAATCCCCATAAATTAATGTATGATTTTGGATGGGACAAATTTATAGAAAATTAAAACATAAATTATGAAGAGTAAATATGAATAAATAATAACTTAATTGAGGTTAGTAGATAATAAAAGTAACTCAACAAAAAATGGAGTTTCTGAGAGAAAACCCTTAACTTAAGTCCATTGGTGTTTCAAACTTGGTATTAGTGTTAGGGATAACCAAGTAAATTACATTAATTAATATATAACAAAACAATTATTTATTTAGTTTATTTATTATATAATTACTGTGTTCATTCATGTTCTTCATGGAGGGTTTAAGAGGCTAAATTTTATTATTTTGGTGCATTTTCATCATGGGAATTCATGACCAATTTACTTACATACAGATAAGGATAAAAATGTAATATAAGAATGGTTTTCCAAAATAGTATTTTTAAATTATTTTTTAATATCTAGCATATTACATAGTTATAAAATTAATTCGGTTTTTCTGATTGAAGATGAATCATTATATAAAACATTAATTATAATTTTTTGGGTTAATTCGCGGTTTTTTATCACAACAAAATCATTTTGATTTATCAATTAATATAATGTGTAAAAAAGATTATATAACCATAAATAAGTTATAATAAATGATTTATAGTATGGTGAAACCATTAAAATGGTTTCATGACCATAATTGAAGACGATAAATGAAATTGAAAACATGTCTTCCTTGAATGTGATATGTTTACACATCTCAAACATTGTTTACACATCTAGTATAAAATAAGGGTTAAAAAGGGATTATAATGAATTAGTGTATTTTCATAAGACTCTCATATTACATTTATGGTACTATTGTTTTCATAAAATTTCTATGAATGGATTTGAGTAATGAAAATTATAATAAAGGAACTCGAAATATAATAAATGAAATGTGTAATTTACCTCTTGAAGTTATCTTCTTTGAGAGCCTCTTTAGGGAAGATTTTTTGTCATTTTATGAGACCAAGGGATTATAGACCTAGGTTAAGATCTTTAGATGAGATTTGATAATATTTTAGGCAAGTTACATGGATTGATAATCATTAAGTGAAGAATGAGTGAGTGAGTGTTTTTTAGAGTGGTGGAGATGGGTGATTTTTGAACATCTTGTCAATTATTTTATTATTTCCCTCAATATTCATGATTCATGTGACCCATAATACTAATAAGTGCATGTGAGTTCGAACCAAGAGTTCTTACTTCTGACATGATTCAAGGAATGTTCAATTTTACTGATAATGTATACGTATATGATAAATTAATGTATATTACTATTCCAAAAAAATTGAGTATTTTAAAAAAATCCCAAAATATCACCATAACATATTTTTTCATGTGTAATTAAAATATGAAATCTATTTTTTTAAATAAATTTCTAAAAATTATTCATTTATTTTTAAACTAAAATCATAATTTATTTGAAAAATAACAATTTAAAAATTGTAATTCGTTTTATATCACCTTCAAAAATTAATCAATATTTCAATATCATAAAATCATAATAAAATAACATAATGACATGGTTTACCATTTATAAGTGTTAAATTACAATTCATGTAACTATTCTTATGTCTATGTTACTATGCAACAGAAATTATGTTTGAATTATCAAACTCTAAATATCTTACTGAATGCAATTGTGTATGTTAGTTTTTTGTAATTCGAATAAAAAAGGTGGAAATTTTTTGTTTCCTCGATAAGTTATAATAAAGTGGTTTTTTGTAGAGTCTGATTATTTCACGCATTCAAGGTTAAATTTATCTATAAACCCTTGAGGAGTTAAAATATAAATAAGTAAGTATAACCTAAAAAAATATAAAATTTTATTCAAGATCAATGAATTATTTTATTTCAAAAATATAAATTCTAAATTCTATATTGATTTTAGAAAACATATCTCGAAATATATAAAACAAATTTCCAATAAAACAACCAGATTTATAAATTACCTTTATATCAATATTAGTTATTAAACAAATCTGTTTGGATTGATTTTAATGATAAATTTGATTTAAATGTTTTAATATAAATCATTTAATAAAATAAATATCGAATATATTTATTATTTTACTATAGGCATAAATTTTATGCTTAAAAATAATTTTTTTCTTTAAAATAGTGTTTGTAACATTAAATTACATTATGTTAATAGTAATTTTTTCTAACACATATAAATTATCTTTAATAAAATTTATATAATAAATTGAATCATTATTAAAATTTTAGTTAATATGTTATATTTTATATATACCCAAAAATTGAATTATATAGATAAAAATAGATACAAAGGTAAATCAAATATTGGAAAAAGTGTATAATCTAATCATAAATGAAATAAAAATATTATTAAAACTTGTTTTATGTTGAATGTATAAGATATTATGAAACCTATTTAATAAATTTATCAATTATTATGAATTTTGTTTTTTTTCCAAATGTAAAAATGTTCTCTCTATGTATTATGTTGAAATATTTATGAAAGTGTAAATCTCACCAAATATTAAAGGATCCCCTTACCACCTCCCTTAATTATAGTCATAAAAAATATTTCCTCATGAATAAATTCCAATTATAATTACTTATAAATATATTTTATTTAATTGAATCTTTTTTTCACATGATACCTCATTTTTTGAGGAGTCCTCAAAAGGAATGCCATATGTCACAACATGAGAAATTATTTTTCCAAATTATTTTATATTTATTATTTACGTCCAAATATAATTTCATAATTCCTATGTAATGAAATTTTTTCACATAATATTATAATTTCATATTAATAAAAATTATCCACCATTCACTTCTATATTACGGAAAATGAAACCATCATTCATGTGTTGCGTAGTCCATAAACTCGATGAAGTAAAGAATTCTATTTTTTATCCATGAAAACGATTCAAGGATTATAGGTTGAAAAATTATTAACAAACGAGAGTTTGATTATTATAAATAATATTTATAGAGAACTATAACCCACCTACTTTCATTTTAATTATTCAAGAATGGAAAATGTTAATAATTCATTATATAGATAGTTTCCTCCATGAAGTAACATATCTTGTTTTTAAAATAGTTTTGGTTTTTATTAATTAAAATATATTTAAACAAGAGTAAAAAAATTTATATTCATCCAAATAAAATCTTTACTCTTTTATAGTAATAATTTGATAAATAAATAATCCTCTATCATAAAAATAACCGTTCATCGAATGTAGTATTATAATGATTAAGTTTATATAACAAATTACATGATAAATTTTTTAATATAATATTATTTTATACTACTAGAATATAAATACTGATAGAATATGATAATAATTATAAAACTATTCTTTAGAATTTGGTCATATAGTGGTAACATAAAATTCTTACTCTTTATTTATTTAGAAAACATACATTCGTTAAAAATAATATTAACATGCTCATCAAAATTATTGTATTAATGTTTGATGACAATAACCAAAATAAACTGGCATTGTCACACTATAAATAGTTAAACATAATAAAAAAATGTCATTTTTTATCTATTAATTATGATATTTGGAGGAAGAAATAATAACAACATTTCACTTACGAAACTACTTCAAAATGATGAAGATTAATCACACATGAAATTTTAATTTGAATATAACTAACTAATATATGTATGGATAAAACGTATAAATAATGGTTATAAATGGTTATATTTGTGAATAATTTTATGAAATATGTGATTAATATAGTTATTTTTATTATATAGTAGATTCAATTTTTTTTGGTTGCGGTCAGTAATTATGTTATGTGTGTCATGTATCCAAATTAATATATTGCTACATATTTCATAATATACACAGTTTATTATATTGAATCATGTATCTATAGAACAATTAATATTGTGAGTCATGATCCTATAATTATTAATGGAATTTTATTCTTAATTTTAAATAATACCATTTAATGTATTTTGATTAAAAATTTCTAATTTTATATGGGGTTTCTTCTCTTAGGTTTTAAGTCATTTAGGAATATTTCTGATTATACACCATGTTTTATTTGAAATGGTATAAATAATACATAATGAATGTATTTTTACCATATTAATGTAATTAATGGGATCTAAATATCAATATAATTTCCTTTTATTAAATTTATTTTGATTTATATCATACAAAGGTCATAATGTTCTTTGTTGACTAAACTCCCATCGTGGGTTTAAATTGTGTATTCCTGAATATATTTATTCAAAGAATGATATAATATATACTAAGAATCCATTTCATGATATTTTTTCAATATAAACTAGAGTAAAATGACTTTAAAACGTAAAAAAATTTCTTAATTTATTATTTTATAAAAAGTATATCATTATTAAGAGTATTTCGCATCCACTTTAACAATGGACTCCCCTCTATTACCTTGACGGAGATTCATATAAATGATTCTATTATATTTGGAAAAAAATTATTTTTTATCCCATGTGATATTTTAATTTACCTTCTCATATATTCAAAAATATTTTTTCATATTATATTTTTAAAATTTTGGTTTTTTAGTAATGATATATCAAAATATTTTTCAAGTCTTTCAGAATAATTTGTTTTCTTCAAATCCACATTCCTTTTTGAAAACATTTAACTCATTTGAAATATCTATTATTTAAGGATACTTTTCAAAAAATTTAAAATGATTTATGCTAAATATTTTGAAAATTTTGTGTCTTTTAAAGGATACAGTACTAAAAGTTTGTTTTGGAATATAAATAATTATCCAATGTTTTCTCCTCATCATATGAATAATGAAACTTAAAAGTTATAGCAACACCATATTTTACATCAAAGATAAAAAATTTTAAATCTTTTTTAGTTTTCACTACTAGTAAACAAATATCCTTATTTTCTATATCCATTGAAATTATTTATCATTAATTTACATATAATTATTCATATAAAATAAATTTTTTTTGTGATTGAATTTTTTTGTAACTATAGTTTAAATTCTAATGTTCAATTGTAGTAATACCGTCTTAAAGAAATATAAACACTATTTCCATTACATGGTCTCTTTTTGATAAAATAAATGATTCATTGAAGGTGGCAGCCATAGCTAGTGAATATGAATGGTTAAGATCCTATATCACCCTCCAATGTTGTGTCTAATATTTGATATTAAAAGTGATAATGTTATTTATATTTGGAATTTTTATTTTTCAAAACATATAGAAGAAATATTAATTTTCTAAAATATTCAACATGTTAATTTTTTATCATTAAATATAGAATGGGAATTTTCTCCCCAATAAGATGAGTGGAAATGTTTCTCATTTAAAACAGAATGTGAAAAAAAACTGTTTTTAATTTTATAATTATGATATTTTAAATGTTTCAAAAATTACACCATGTTATTCTAAATTTCATGTTCATGTTACATATCTATTCATTTCTATATTTTTATACTCTATGGATCATTTTTGTTATCCCTTGATTTTATATCATTTTTTATGTTTTTTATGTTTTCCATTTGAGATTACATTTCCATCAATCAGGTCTTGTAAAAAACTCTTATCGTTATTGTTTTTTCAAAATATAGATTTCTCCATTATCATGTTTTATCATATTTTTATGATCTAAAAAAGATGTGATTTTTTTATGATTTCTTCTATATTTGTAATTTAATTTAAATCATTTATTATTTTTCCTTTTCCATAGGAAATTGTTCAGATGATTTTATATTGAATGAAATATTAAAAAATGTTTTTTTTCTGTCTGATGTTGATGATAGGAAATGAAAAAATTTGTTTAGTGTAGCACACAACTATTATGGATGAGAAATAGATGATACAAATACCCAAAAACACTAATACTTATATAAATGGGATTTTATAATTAGTTTCTGTTATAATAGTAAACTTATGTTAATGTGGTCAATAAATATAGTTTTATCTCATATAATATGAAATAATTTTTTAAAGAAAATTTTATTTAGATGCATAATAAAAATTAAATTTCTACAGTGTATAAAATAGTTATAGTGAATGGATTAGTTTTTTAGTATTATTTTATTTCTTTTAGGGATTATAATTTTGGAATATTACTAAAAAACCTATGGATAAATCTTCTTGTTAAATAAAATTATTAGAATTCATCTATATGTTTTTGTTAAATATATATTTTTTGATCTCTAAGAAATTTAATAAACACATCGATGTTGTAATGTTGATATAGTTGTGGCACAACTGAAAATTTGGGTAATCACCTAGAAAATAGTATATTTTTAATCAACTGAATCATCACATTGGGGAATGATGAGTGGGCCTAAGACTACACAATAATAAATACACTCATAATGGATATTCATTCATTAATTAAATTTTAGTTTCAAAATATTATTAATTATTTATTATTTTAAAGAATTTTGATAATAAATATGAGGCAAACTAGCCTAAAAACACTATATTGATCCCATAGTGATTTAGATATAACCGAAATTTTATTTTATGGGTTTTTGAGTAACAAAATTTGATGCTAATGTTTTTATATTATTAATAATTCACATATGATTATTAATACTGATAAATAAAAATTAAAACATTTTTTTTATAAATGGATGGAGCTAGTAGGAACTATGTTAAGAATGGTTAAGTTAGACAGTGCATTATGTTCGTAATGGAAAAAAAAATTGGATAAAAAAATTAATTGAAAATCATATGATTTTTCTCACCAAAATACCACAACTTATTATTAATGAAAATAGTCATTCCGAACATCCAAATACCCCAAATAAGATAATGAATTATTTTCATGAAATAATAAATAATGCTAATGATGATTATAGATAATGGGTCAACTTTTTATGTGTTACAATTTTCATAATGAAACACCCAAGATAATATATTAATGGAACAAGAAAATAATTCAATTATGGATGTATTATAAATCATTATTTCAATATAATAGTGTGATGAATAGGTCATCTGATACAATGGAAGTTATTGGAGATAAATATTATACACCATCAAAGAAATAAAATTGAAAATGGTAAGAGTTTTTTTGAAATATTAAAATTGATTCCCTAATCCAATTAATAAAAAAATCATAGATATCAAAAACATCATAATGTATAAGATCAAGGGAAGTACTATCAAATTTAAACTACTAAAATAGTTCATGATAATTATGTAATACTAATAATAAAGTCTATATATTTTGTGGATATATTGGATTCTGGAGTACGATGTCATAGATGATTTTTTAAAACAATAAATCACCACCCAAATTATGTGATTATTCATGAAACATTCTAGTTTTATTATATCCCATGTTTACATTTATGTGAAAATTCCTTGGGAAAATCATGTTTTCTGTTATGTAAATAATTAAATAGGATTTTAGAAATGAGTTGATCACCACAATACAGATGATAAATTATCAGAAATAATGAAATCAATGTTCGTACTAAACATTGATGATGTTAGGTGTAGGGATGTCTTTTTAAAACCTTTGAAATAAAATTATAAAATATGAGTCTTGAGAGAGAATAATGTTATACACATGGATCAATTTTTTTTAATAAAACTTAATGATATGGATAACAATATTATAAAAAATGATTCATTTCTTAACTTTTTAAAGTTAATATATCTTGTTAAATTATATCATGAATCACATATATATTTTACTAATCCATTTATATTTACATTATTATAAGATAGATAATATTGAGATGATGTAATTTTTTTGGATTGGGTGGTGGATGTAACAACCAGATATTTTAAGATATATTTTTCCATTAAATATATCCAAATCATTTGTATCTGAATCCCCCATGTAACAATAATATAATACGAGATGAAATATAGTAGATGAATAATATTATGAAAATTATAATAATAAAAAAATATCTATTATATTAAAATATATTTACCAATTTAAGAATATTTCACTTAGAATATTTATTATTAATATGATTGAATAATTTATAGGATTACTCTTTCTCTAATAATTGATTAATGTATTAATAAAATAAATTCTATATCATTGAATTGATTATAATTGAACTAAATAATCTATTAATATATAAAATTATATATTAAAGATATTTTAATTAAAAATTATTGTGAAATAAAATTGAGAACACATAATGTTTAAGTAATATGTTTTTTAAATAAATTATTACCTTAATATTTTTAATTTTCATTTAAAATTTTCATTTATAAATTTAATAACATTTATTTTGAAAAATTATTTTTTTTTGAATTAAAAATATTAATATTATTATAATTAATAATTTTTATTATTTTCTAAAAAAATGTTTTATGCCAATATAATACTATATTGTTTTTACTAAAATCATAGTGTTATGGACTACATGTATATGTAGGTATAGATTAAAAATTTATATTGTTTTTCATTTCAAAAAATACATATATGGTGAGAATATAAAATTGAAAATATCCATATGAATTTAGAAAACATATGTTTAACAACAGAGGTAATATTATCAAATAAAAATATGTATCTTCCTATTATTTAAATTAAATAACTGTTTTTTCAAAAATCATATTTGGATATATATATATATATATATATAATAATTTTTTTAATGAAATGTTTTTTTATAAAAAAATTCATTCATTACAATAATTTATAGATAAATTATAAATATGAAAATATATATTTTCTAAAGGCATGTGTTTATGCATTACAAGGGACAATTTTCACATTAAAATTTATTACTCATATAATTTTTATTCCATAAAATAAATTTCATATTTAAAAATTATTACATCTACATTATTTAATAAGGTATTTTCTGTTTAAACAAAAAAAATTATTTTCCTAGGTAATAACTACTTACCAGGGTAAAATAAATTTTTTAAAAATGGACCATGCTATGAGTAGAAAATTGAAAAACATGTTAAAAACATATTTGAAAAAGAATAATTGAATAAATATAAATAATATCTCATCCCCCACTACAATATAACATATTTTAGAGTCTTATTAACAAGTGAAACATGTTCTCTAAATATATTATGATGATATATAATCAAAAAATGATATTCTAAAAATATATAAATGGGGCCTCTAAAAACCCCTTGAAGACCACTATGAAAAATTTGAATCCACAAAAAACTATTTCTATTATAAAATATTTATAATATAATTAATTTTACAATATCCAGTGGTCAGAATATAATGGATTATGTTTTCCATTTTAGAGGTTTTTTCATTGTTAATAACTATGTTCTCAGCGTGAGTACTATTTTTGACATACCTATTTAAATTAATTATTTTCTTGTATAAATAAAATTATATAATTTCCACATAATTTCATGAAATTTTATATAAAATTAATATTATTATTCATAGTTAGTGTCAAGACCTGTCCTCGGGGCCCGTGTCGTGACTACCCCAAGCCCGCCTTCCATAGGCTAGGGGCTAGAGACTAGCACCAAAGGCATAAATCCCGATAACTATGAAGGAATTTTCTTTATAAAAGTAAACAAAACACCACAAACTACAAGCGGATGTAATACACTAAGTACAAAAGAAAGTACTAAAAAGTAAAAGGGCAAGAATACAAACCCAACTGAAAAGTACAGCTACAACTGAAAGGAAGTACAACAGAAAAGAAAACAGCTGGAAGAATAGAAGCAGCTCCTGGGTCGTCCAACTCGGATCCTACCTGAAGGGTAGGTAGAGATAGCGTAGCTCCTAGATCATCCACCACAGATCCTACCTGAAGGGTAGGTACAGATAGCGCAGCTCCTGGATCGTCCACCACGGATCCTACCAGAAGGGTAGGTACAGATAGCCTCCACAACTCTCTCTCCCATCAACCTCCTCTGAGTATCGTCTCGTCGTGAATTCCACCACTAGGTACCATCCAGTCCTCGAACACTCGGCCTCCGTCAGTGCTGCCTGTCGTCTGCAACTAACACAATGAGGTGCGGGCATAGCCCGTGCAGGGGTGAGCATACGATACTCAATAGGGACCCCGATACTTTTAAGGTCTCACTAAATCCAACAAGGATAACCACAATGAAAGATCTCAATAGATAACCCTTACTTAGGTATAAGCCCATACTTATACCGAAGTTATCAAGTAACCCATCTCAATCATGAGGAAACACAAAGGTTATGGAATCAACAGATAACCACTACCGAGGTATATTCCTATACATATACCTAAGTTATCAAGTGACCCATCTCAATCATGAGGTAAACACAAAGGTCATAGACTTAGCTCAAACCAGTATTTTAATTATCGAAACCATAACTGCTGAAGAGATCTGTATCTGGAGAGTACAAT
The DNA here is from genome assembly GCA_963277665.1 of Viscum album. Classification (NCBI taxonomy): domain Eukaryota; kingdom Viridiplantae; phylum Streptophyta; class Magnoliopsida; order Santalales; family Viscaceae; genus Viscum; species Viscum album. The sequence continues at coordinate 373,445,781 of OY728146.1, forward strand.
GATCCTATCATGACTCTGAGGTACTGCTCACTAACTTAATACTGCTAAGGTACTCCTCCGGTTGAGTACCGCGGGTCTGCCACCTCACAAAGTAGTGCTCCTCTGCCATGGGTCTTCCACCTCACACAGTAGTGCTCCCCCTCTTAGCCTACAGAGGTACTCCTCCTGTGTCTGCCACCTCACAAAGTAGTGTTCCTCCACCATGGGTCTGCCACCCCACAAAGTAGTGCTCCCCACGGTGCTATGCAAGTCACTCCGAATCGGATCGGAGAAGTATTCATCAGGTCTCAGCCAGCTACACATTCTTTGTACTCCGTAGGCTCATCTCCGGGAGGGTCTTCTCCATGAGCTACAGTTCGATACTCCAAGTATCAAAAAGTCCCATGAATAAGTATCTCAAATTACTGCCTCGTCATAGGGGTCTCAACGCAATAGACGGCGCGTCAATCGGATGCCCGGTCTGTGAGTTATTAGCCTTTTCATCCTAGGGGCCTGGTTGGTTTCATGTGTGAACCGACCAGGCTGTATCTCAACTGTACCCCGAACTCTCATAGGGTATACTAATAGGGACTGTTTCTCAATAAGATCCCCAACGCCGCTGACGGTTCGTCAAACAAATGTCCGGTCTGAAAGTTATCAGCTTTTCCGTTCCAGGGGCCCGGTTGGATTTCGGGTTCAATCCAACCCGGCCACTATCCAACTACGTCCAAACCTCAGGAGAAGTATTCCAAAAGTTCTGTCTCATCATGAGGAATCCAACAAAGTCAAGATCACATCAATCAGACGTCCGTAGCTCAAGTTATAAGTGTTTCCACACAGAGGGCCCGATTGGTTTCAAGTTCGAACCAACCCGTCTATACCCAAATATCTTTGAAACCTTGAGTGTAAAATACCGAAATGTCTGACTCGATCCAAGGATCTCATCGCAACTGACGGTGCATCAATCAGAGGTCTGTAGCCCATGTTATGGGTGTTTGAACGGATCTGTCTGAAAAATAGGGGGTTCGGGCCCGGTCCAACCCTGCCCGATACCCCCCTGGGTCGACCCGAACCAGGTCGAACAAACCCAAGTCTGGGTCCGGACCATCAGGGTGTAGCCCAGACCAGCTGGCGTGGCCTGGCCCGGCCTGGGCGGCCCGACCCGCGTGGCCAGACAGCTCGGCTCAGCCGAGCTGTCACAGAAAGGGGGTGGCGGCGCTGCCTCCCTGATTGACACCCCCCCACGTGGGGGCTTCTCTTCTTTCCAACCGGGGGTTACGACCCCCTATCTCCCCCTGAAACGGCCGACCCGGTCCGATCGGCCGGTGCTGCCGCCGCGGGACCGCTGCGGTACCTCCCTCCAGACGTGTCGGCGGCAGGCTGTTCCGGCCGCCTCACCTTTCACCGTTACGGCTTTGTTCAGCGACCTTCTTCGACCGACGCGGTGCGACGGTGTTGCGCCCCTTCTCCAATGCCCGACTCCGGCCGCAGCATCTTCGAGGTTTTCCAATGTGGCGCGATGGCGTCGTGGCTTGTTCGGCCTCAATGGCACGGCGCGATGGTGTCGCGCTCCTTCGTCGCATTCCATCTTGTTTCCATGCGCTGTCGTTGCACCGCCCCGCCATTGTTTGAGCCGCAACGAACACACATCAAATGGGGAGGAGGATCTGCCATGTTCGGGTGGTCCGACCTCCTCCCGTTAAATTGATAACAGGCGGCCCAAATATTAAACTAAGAATGCAAGGAATTTATTCATGAACAAAACCAAACCCCTACCTGGATATTTGACGTTGCACGTCGGGCATCGCGGAGAACCGAGTTGCAGAGATCGGACGTCGATTCCGTGGACGTCGGGGTGCATCCGAGGAGGAAACGATGTCTCCTTACTTTTTGTGGAGATGATGAAGGAAGGCACATTGTTGTTGACGATGATCACCACGGTTGGCGTCTCCTCCCTTGATGCGGAGGAAAAGAAAATTTTGATGGCAGTTCTTCATCGAGAACATTCTTCGCCGGAGAAGATGAAGTTCCACAAGAGAAGAAGAACTATTTCTCTATCTCAATTCACAATACAACAAACAACAAAAACAAATAAAATAACACTCTTCTTATTTTATTATGGCATGTCATGCATTTCAAATTTTTGAAAAGCAAACCCTTAATTAATTAAACATAAGTTGTCTAATTAATTAGATGTTTAGTTGGCATGAATTAATGTGAGGGAGTTACGTAACATAATAGGGGGGTTATCAATTAAGATGAGTTATACAACTTAAGAGGGTGGTTTAAGGATTTTTGGGGAATGTGAAAGGGTGGGGTTCGTGTAGGCCCCACATCACATTTAACCTCACATAGGTAGTTAGTAACTAGTGGCTTTCTCCCCAACTCCCACACTTAGGATAAAACCAACTAGGCTAGAAATAAAATTGTAACAAAAAATTATTCAAATTTTTTTTTCAACCACAATTTTTAACAAGTCCTTCCGAGAAAACACACCTTCGGAAAAAGTGCTCCTATGCAATTATTGACGTTGTGGTTTCATCGGTGCCCTCAGAATTTGATTCTGAGCACCGGTTCAAATGTTAGGAAAACCCACTTGTTCGTCCACTGAACATACCCGAGCTAAACATCCGAAAATGATTCCGGGCACACCGGGCCTCGGAATAAGGCATCGTCAGAAATTTCATACACGTAAAAATCTAAAGAAATTAAGAAAAAAAATTCCTTGAAATTCTCGGGTCTTTACATTACTCCCACCTCAGTTCTTTACATCCCCATAAAGCATTAACACAAACTAGGGATAAAAAAGTAGTACTGAGCACGCATTTGAGCCTTCCACTCCCATGTGCTCTCCTGGAGGTTTTCGTGATGCCAACAAAAGTGCACAAGAGGAATCAACCATCCTCGTAGGACCCGCTCTTGTCGATCCTCAACCTCTACTGGAACCCTGCAAAAGTCACCCCATCGCCAATGTCCAGCTCCCCATGGTCTATGATATGCGTTAGGTCAAGAACGTATCTCCCCAGCTGAGATACGTGGAAGTCGTCGTGCACCTCATGCAACTGTGGTGGATGGGTCAAATTGTAATCCACCTCTCCTAACCTTTTGAGGACCTGAAAAGGTCCGCTGAACCTCGGATATTACTTTCTTCCTCAGCCACATCTCCATAGACCTCATTGAGGTGAGACCCGTAAGAAAACATGGTCGTCATCCTCAAATTACAGTGGTCTTGTCTCCTATCAACATAGGACTTCTGTCTGCACTATTTAGTCTTTATCTGCTCATGGATGATCTGCACCTTCTCCATCGTAGCCTGGACAATTTCTTGTCCCATAAGAGCTGCTACAATTTCTTCTTTGCTGATAATAGAAATCTGGTCTCATCCCCTGGATGAACCACGTTATTTTCCTAATATAGTCAATTCGGACATGAATGATGCATTCAAGCCATGGACGACGTCGTAAGGCCTCAACGTTACTACCAAGAGATCAAACCGTCACTCTCGCTCCAAATTCCGATACGTGAGGGCCCATACCCCACGAAAATCAATGATTGGCATGTTATTCATGTTATAACAAGGAAAACACGTTAATGATCTACCAAATTCCGGTCATTGAGGGACCATACTCTTTAAGAACCAAAGTTTGGCTTTCATTCAATCAACATCATCTTACAAAAATACCCTATCCAATAGCATGTATTTATCAAAGAAACTATCACAACAACAATATTTTATAGAAAAACAACTATCACAATAACATGAAATTTCTAATGCACCTATTTTGTGGAAGGAATGCATGACATGTGATTTCTAGAATGTGCCTAAATGATGAATGAGGTGGCACACCCTCATCTCATCGGGTTGAAACTAAATGGAACCCATGTATGACATATAAATAGCACAATCACAAGTGCATCACCCTACGGTGAAAATCAAATCAATTGAAAAATTAAAAAACCAATAATAATTGCAATAATGGGGTAGACTGGCTTTTAGCTGTACGCGGGGTAGCTACTCCCGAGCACAACCTATTACCAACTACCAGGTTCTTTTTATCCCTAACTAAAGCTCCAAACTGCAAGTCAAAGAAAATAACCCCTATAATACAACTTTGTAACATCTCGGATCCATAAGCCACTAAACAGGTGCCCCGAACCGGGTTGGTTACATGACCTCAAATGCATTTCCCCAATTTCCAGGGCCTTCTGATTAGCAGCAAGGGCCCAGGTCTGATAGTGGGGAAACTATGACCTCATTTTTCAAAGTGTAGCGTAGTGGAAAAGATAAATAACATACAATAGCAGAGGTAGTAAACAATATACTACTGAAATGGGAAACTGATGTAAAATTGAACCAGCAGTCATATATATATAAAGATGTATCATGTATACAATTCTATAAAAGCAGCAAAAATTGGATACACTGAAATATGATACAATACAACTCAAGTTACAAGGTATATCCAAACATAAGAAGTAGACTAAAGAGAACACAATAGCATCGCAAGACTAAGCTTGGTCCCATACTCTACTACTCCTCTCCTACAATCATGTACATGTAAAGGGACCCTTTCCCCTATCGACACCTTTAGCTATATAGTCTGTTTGGACTAAATACATGACCCAAATAGGGTGTGAGAAATGAATCACAGTAGGCACCCACCAATGGATCATGCCCAACTATTAGTGAAAAAATGCAACAGTAGTGTGAAAAAGTAGAAGTTGTAAATTAGTAAGTACTCAAAAGTAACTATCGCTACCAGTTTCATAGCCATTTTAATTATTACCTATCACTTCCAAGATTCTGCTTTATCTTGTCAGGTACCACATAGAAAACCACCACTATGAATATTCTAAAAAGTCATATCCTAATACATACTATTTTTACCCTTAGGTAACAGAATCGAATACACGCAGGTGTTTTCCCTCAGGCATAACAATCATTTCCCTCAAGCATATGTGATATTTCCCTCAGGCACAGAGACTACTGCCCAATGACATAAACAATGGTTACCCTCAGGCTAACCAAACACTGCCCCCAGGATAAGAAAACACTGCCCTCAGGTTAAAAGAACACTGCCCTTAGACTAACGGAACTAGGCCGAGCCCAAAGTATAAACAATAATTTATATAAAATTTCTCTCAAGAAAATGAAATTCACAATATAATCATGGAATGCCCTCAGGTATCTTGGCCAAATGCCTAAACTGTGGAATGCACCCCCGGGGTGGTCCTGGATCCAAGCAGTGATCCCAAGTAGTAGTTTAAAATTATCATTCGATTATCTACACAATTCTAGATATATTTTAAGCAAAGGCCTCATCCATACAACACCCCCACCATGGGCGTGTATCTCAACAGTACATAATCTAAACACAATAGTGGAAAGGAACATCTGATCACCCACCTCGATCGTCTGTGACTGGTATACATGAACGATGCCTCTTGAATCATCCTAGAATGATGTAAATTTTTGATAAACATTTATCCATTAAATAATAAATAACTTCACATAGAAGACGAATTGGTAATAATAGATCATGGATAGGGGAGGACATACCCGTACGGTCTATACGCACAGAGGCAGAATCAGATTCCTGATGCGCGATCGGGTGATCCTCTATGGTTCGGTCGTCCTCCCGAGCTCCAAAAATGAACTCAAAGCCTCTTCTACAAAATGAATAAGATACTCCCAATTTTAAGAGAGAAAAAAAACTACACGGAATGTACTCTCAAGTACACAGTGTGTAATTTTCATTTTTTCAACTATTCCTGTGTTGGATTCTTTCCACAACACTGTTCATCCATCAACATGAGTACACGGTGAGTATTTATGATTACATGAAATGTATGGTCAATCAACTGGCGGCTGCCACCACTGCCTTATTGTTCATCTGCCGACTGATTACATGGTGTGTAAAAAATAAGTACACAGAGTATAGTCAATTTTTACACCCTTCTTCGCCGACATGCCTACACTCCCTATGTACTAATCCGACACGCCCTATGTACTAACCCCACATGGTGAAATTACGCGGCGTGTGAAAATGTAGACGGTTTGTTACCACAAAATTTGAAAATTTCCCCCCATTTTCCTTATTTTCTCCAAAACACATAAGGAATAGGAAAAGAAGAAACTCATACCTCAAGAATAAGAACTGGGTTCTTACATCTTGCCTCAGCATCCTATGGGTGTATGAAATGATGATTAAAACATTATTCCTTAGATATATTGTTCACTTCTTATTTTTCCTTCTAATCCTCTCCTTTCTCGTCTTTCCCATGTGTAGCCAACTTTGAAGATTCTACTTCAGAAGTTCAGATTTATAGTTTCTTGGATGGAATTTCCTTCTCATGAAATTCTTCCACTAGCTTAATCAAATCATCGGTATCACCACAACTCTAAAATTATTATTCAACTTCTTATACTACTTCTTCTTCTCTTTCTTTGACTATTTTCAGAGTGACAAACATCTTCCTAGGACTTTATGGTAAAGCTTCTAGAAGGAAGGATTTTGGTACTGAGATATTTTTAGATGCTTTCTTTGTATCCTTCTGAAGGGATTGCACAATCTCTAATTTATTCATATTTTTCTTTAAATTCTTTTCTTTATCTTGCTTTTCATTCTCATCAGCAGTCTTCTCTCATAAGGATTTTGCTTTAGCATGATCCAAACCAAAACTAGGCTCCCCTACTTTTCTTTTTTATTTTTATTCCCTCCACTTTGCTACTACCTCATCCGGATAGTATTTTTTCATCTTAGGCATTGTATGTGCGGACTTGGCTTCCTTTTCTTGTGGGGGTTTTCCTTCCTCTTCCACTTCCTTAAATTTCATCTTCTTTCCTACCTTTTTGGATTGTTCAGACACTTATTTTTTCTTTTGAAAGGCTTTAGCTTCTTCCTCTAGTACGTCATACAATTATCTTGAGTCTATAGAAAAATCAATTTTCATCCTCTCCAAGGTATCATCACTGACTAGCCTGACTTGCAATTCCTTGGCATTGAGCTGAAATGATTTTTAAAATATTCTAAGCACCAAACAATTAACATTGAAAGAATGTCTGGATACATGATTATTTGAGCCTTCAAGTTTCCATTATTATTATTATGAATCATATTGAGAATATGCTTAACCAAATTGATCTTACTTATATTCACCACAAAATAAAAAATATACATGTCACTATTCTTTAACGTGTCATTGTCCCATTTTCTCGGAATTATGAAACCTCGAACCAATAATTCAAGAATCCAATAGTTTGTAGTGATATGAGTAATTTTCAGAGTCTTGAAATCTGTATGACCGAGGCACTCCATAGTTTTCACCTTAACAAGATTCCTTTGACATCTGGTAACTTATGAGAACATAACTCAGCTGCCTCTTCATATGGAATACCAACCAAATTAGCTACCTTAGTATGTGATAGAGAACACGTATTTCCATAGCTTTTGAACAAGATATTTTTTCCGCATTCATCCTTAAAAAAATAGAAAGATTTATAAAACTCAATTTGGAGATCCAGATACAGAAAATATTGAGCACTTGGCTTTGATATGCAACCACTCTCCCATTTTTTCATCTGAATGTTTTTCGAGATAATGGAATTATACTTGTTGAAGTAGTTTGGTTGCACCGACCTTTCTCTATATATCTGCCACTCCAAGATTAGCTTGACAGTAGACATAACATCCTGAGAGGATTCTTCTACAGACATTCTGATTTGAGAAAACATTAAAAATCTAGAATGAGCTTATGTAGAAGGGCTTAACTTTATCATGCGAGAGCTTGAGAATCAATGTGGGAAAAACATCAGGGGGTCATTTGTAGAGGCATTTGATGTGAAAGTTCATATTCCAAACTCAATTCAGTGGATGAAAATCTTTCTGATCAGATCTGACGGTTAATAAGATAGCCATAAGGAAATATTGGATATGATCTTTTGGGGTTTTTTAAATAAAATAATTTGGATTTACGAAAAAAAGAACTTAAAAAATTTTAAAACAAAAGAAACTACCAGCAAGTAAAGTAGGATTATGAAAACTCATGAAAGGAAACATACCTTTTGGATTTCTAGGAAGATTATTTGTAATGATGGAAAATGAAAAATAAATCATGATGAACATTAAATTCAGAAAATTTGGTTATGAAAAATAAATCTGAAAACCAAAATCTCCATTATGAATTTTTTAAAACAAAAATCATAATTATGAAAATTTTGAGTACAAAAATATTTATTACAAAAATTTTGATTAAGAAAATCATTATTACAAATTTTTTGAGTACGAAAATAATTATTATGAATATTTTGAGTACAGAAACTCCATTAAGAAAATTATTAGACAATAAAAAAATTAGACTATGAAATTTTTTATTACGAATGTTTTAAAAATTCTAACTATGAAATTTTTCATTACGAATGATTTGAAAAATTTGACTATGAATAATTTCATTAAGAATGATATGAAAAATCTATCTATGAAAATTTTCATTATGAATGATTTTGAAAAATCTGACTACAAAAATTTTCAAAAAATATTTATTATGAAATATTTTGATCTATTTAACATGAAAAAGAACCCCCTATGAAAAGGAGTTTATTACATTAAGGATATTAGTTTCAATAGAATGTTAACAAAGAATATTACCTTATGAGTATCATTCCAAACTCTTGTTTCATGTATTCAAATCTATCAGAGGGTTACGATTTTGTTAAAATATCAGCAAGTTGATCTAATGGTCTAATAAATTGAAGAATGATATCCCCTTTTTGTGTGTGGTCCCTAAGAATGTGATGCCTAAAATCTATGTGTTTTGCACAACAGAGATGTGAATGGTTTTTACTTATGGTAATCGCACTAGTATTATGATAAAGCGCTGTCGTGGGCGCCCTCAAATGATTAGTGTGATTTTGGGGTACTTAGGTGCAGCAGAGTGGCTGACCAAGGTCGTCTCTCAAAGGAGGAAGTGAATTAAAACAACTTTTCAGAGGTATTCTAGAAACAAAATAAAAGTGAATAAAAACACTACTTGAAAGTATGGGGGTGGTTGTTTATAGTTTATAAATCTAGAAGAAGTTTGCTGGAAGAAGATTTTATTTTTTTTTGTTTTTAGTTTTGAAATGAAGTTCGATTCAAATGTCACAACAAGATGATGTTTTTTTAGAAATCTATTTAAAAGGCATAATCGATCTAACTCTACCTATTCAATTTATTATTAATCATTATCATTTAAATTAACATTCACTTAATTATGATCCCTTAATTTGTTAAATCCCGAACCCTACGAGAATTAACTTTACCACGAAGATTGAAGTGAATTTAACCTTAGGCTAACTTCGGAACATGCAATCGAAGCACCCTGCTTTGATTGATGTTCTAAGATTAGCTTATGGTCAGTGGTAAATTAAGGCACATATCCAATCTGGAAATGAGGATTAATTGTGTTTAGGGATTATATTTGAACTCTACAAATTTATCCCGTGTGGTCTTGTATTACCGATTAAGATCGCGCTCTCACAATTTACACAAAATCCCGACCTCACGTGTTTTTGTGTATGAGTTTGGATGAGAAAGACATTGCCAAAGAAAATTGATATTTGAGTGATGAGAGAAAATTCAAGCGAGGTAAGTGATGAGAAGAAGAAGGCTTCGTCGAAGGGATCCTTGCTTCAAGAGCTACCCTTATTGAAATGGTTGGAGAATTGGAGTGGATCCACTTCTCCTCTGCCCTAAACTTCCCAATGCACGTCCCAACCCCTCCAAATGAGAAAAACTCCAATTTATAGAGGGGAGGGGAGGAGAGGTTACAAGTGGTTTCATGTGTGAATGTGGAAATTCGGCCAAATATTTTATGCCAAATTGGACCGCCCATTTGGCCACGAAAACGCGTGAATTGGCCGGCCTTCCAGAAGGATCAAATGTTCTGATATGTGTCTTCTATCTCCTCTCCATATTTGGGCTCAATAAAGGCCCATATGAAGGAGTTATGGGCGAAATACAGAAGCTTCTCCATTCTGGAGAGCCCAGCCCAACTTTTATTTCATGGCCCAATTTCAACAACCAACTGAACTCTTTAGCTCTTGTGTCCTGAATAAACGTTGTAGATAATTAAGTTAGGAACACTGTTACAAAATTTCAATTTCAAATAATAAATATAAAAATATTTATATTTGAAATACTACAGTGAACTATAAAGGGTAATACTGGAATTTTCATCAAATATTCAAATGAACGATCTAATCCCAAATATTTTATAAATAAACATATTTAACACAATGTGAGGAAATTATATCATTTATTATCAATAAAATATTCAATAAAATAGTGTTTTATCAACTCCCCCACACTTACCCTTTTGCACACCGGGGCAAAACCTCATATCAAGTAAACATCAATATCAAATCAAAACCAATTTTAAAACACATATCCTTAAGATAAATCAATTTCACACCAAGAATAAAAAGATATCATGCCTCATAAAAAACCTTATTTCAAGTTCTCCATTTATATCATTCAATATATTTCCACTTTATTTATCCGCCCATGCACAAAACACTTACCTCGCTTGAATTTTCTCTCATCACTCAAATATCAATTTTTTTTTGCAATGTCTTTCTCATCCAAAATCATACAAGGGTCACCATAGGCTTGATAGATTCCTACATCGCTACCCGATGTGAGTCAAGGACATATGTTTATCATGAGGACTTTTCAGGGTTGTTCTGTGGCTTTCGGTTGGTAGGATTAAGATGTGAAAAACTCTGAGGCTGAATGAGGAGGGCTTGACTCTTTTGAAGCAAAATTGCATTAATCTAATTTTCACTTAAATATGGTCTTCTCTTCAATCCCCATAGTATCAATTCAGATCCATCATCATGAAAAGTCATGAATGGTTTACACCATTCATCATTTCAGCATAAAAAATGTCAATCTTCTCAAACATGATTTTCTTGAAAGCTCCAGATGGGCACAGCTTTCCACCTCAATTAGAAGCTCCTGAAAAGGCACAACTTCACTTGTCATGAAAGCTCCAGAAAAGGCACAGCTTTCAATATAATGACTTTCTTTAGCAGTAAAAACATCTCTTCAGAATTTAATTTTCCACCCAAAGTATCACAGAATGTGGTGGCAAAACCCAAGACAACTTCCCCCACACTTAAGCTCAACTAGATTATGAAATTTCACTTCAAGAGTTGGTTGGATAGGGAAAATTGGCTTGTAATGTGGCTTAACCTAACAGGCTGTGCATGGCTTCTAAGGGCTACAAGGATTAAATATTCAAGGTAGGCCATTATAAAAAAGGATTCTTTGAAATAGGGGCTTTAATACCAAACAAATGCCTCAATCATTTAAACATATGTACCTCAAACCCTCATGTTTTGACAGGAATAGATCAAATTCTGGTTAAATCAAGCATGGTTTGGTTCTCTCAAGAAGTGAGGTGAATGTAAAGAATATGAAAATAATGGTTTAGAAGCCTCACAGGAAAGTGATTTCAAATATAAAGACAGTGAGATTGGCATGGGATTCAAAATTCAGCGTACTTTTCATGAAATTACTAAATATTTGAACTTGAAACAAAGTTATTTCAGCATTCATTTAAGCTTAGTTTCAAGGGGTAAATTGTTTCACTTATTGATATGGATTTAAAAATGGTGATGAGAATCATTTTAGCTCAAAATGTTTCCAAAAAACACATAAAATTGTAAAATAAACACACAAAATTTGAAAAACACACAATTTTTTTTTGCTTTTTTTTAAATAGGAAAACAATTGAAATTACTAAACTAAAAGGTTCCCTCCCCCACACTTAAAATATTGCATTGTACTCAATGTGAACCCGTGAGATGATATATGCACATGAAATGCAGAATTTTTAAATAGGACAAATAATATAAAAGTGAAAGGGTTAGGAACAGCCTGATGTGATCAAGTGATGATGGGGTCATGTAGTGTGATAAAATCCACTACATCAGTAGGATGTCCCTGAATGTATCTCTTCAAACGTTACCCATTGACTGTAAAGCTCCTTCTAGTGTCCTCTTGTGTGATCTCCACTGCACCATAAGGAAAAACATTACACACAATATAAGGACCTAACCATCTGGAACGCAACTTACCAGGCATCAACTTCAGTCGTGAACTATAGAGAAGGACTTTCTCTCCAACATGAAACTCCCTTTGTTGGATCATTTTGTCATGAGATTATTTTGATCTTTCCTTGTATAGCCTTGAGTTCTCATATGATGACAGTCGAATCTCCTCAAGCTCTTGAATTTGAAACTTCCTTTGAATTCCAGCTTGGGCCAAATCCATGTTACATTTCTTTATAGCCCAATATTCCCGATGCTTGACTTCCACGGGGAGATGACACGCTTTCCCAAAAACAATCCGAAATGGGGACATACCAATGGGGGTCTTGTATGTTGTCCTATAAGCCCACAATGCATCATCCAAGCGCTTGCTCCAATCCTTCCTATTTGGATGCACGGTTTTCTCCAAGATATTTTTCAACTCACGATTTGAAACCTCAGCCTGGACATTTGTTTGGGGTGGTATGGTGTTGATGTTTTGTGTGTCACCCCATACTTTCGAAGGAGGGAAGCAAAATTCATATTGCAAAAGTGTGTCCCTTGGTCACTGATGATTGCCTTTGGTACTCCAAACCTGCAAAAAATCTGTGCTTTGACAAAGTCCACAACAACATGAGAATCGTCAGTCCTGGTGGCCTTGGCCTCACCCATTTACTCACATAATCAACAACAACCAAAATATACAAAAATCCAAATGAACTAGGAAAAGGACCTATAAAGTCGATTCCCCATACATCAAAAATCTCACAAAATAGTATGGGTTGTTGGGGCATCTCATGTCTCCTATAAATGTTCCCAGTGTGTTGGCAACGAGAGCATGACATACAAAACAAATGGGCATCATGGAACAAGCTAGGCCAATATAATCCAGAGTCTAAAACCTTCCTAGCTGTCCGTTGGGGTCCAAAGTGTCCACCACAAGCAAGTGTATGACAGAAATGCAAAACAGACTCAAACTCATGATCGGGAACACACCTCCTAATGACTTGGTCACTACACATGCGCCAGAGGTACGAATCATCCCACACATAATACCTAGACTCACTTTTTAATTTTTGGACTTGATGCTTCTTCAAATTTACTGGGATTTCAGAGACAACAATGTAATTAACTAAATCAGCATACCGAGGAAGCTTACCTGAGATGGTATAGAGATGCTCATCGGGGAAACTGTCCCGAAGTGGTACCTGGTCCAAGGTGTCACCCTCTAGTGTGTGAGTAAGCCTACTCATGTGGTCTGCCACCAAATTCTCTGACCCCTTCTTGTCCTTTATCTCAAGGTCAAACTCTTGAAGAAGGAGTATCCAACGGATAAGTCGTCGTTTTGCATCTGGCTTCTTTAGGAGGTACCTCAAAGCTACATGGTCAGAAAAAACAACTACTTTAGAGCCCAATAAATATGAACAGAATTTATCTAAAACAAATATGACAGCAAGAAACTCCTTTTCTGTGGTAGTGTAGTTTGATTGGGCTGAATCTAGTGTCCTCGATGCATAGGCAATCACATGTGAACGCCCCTCCACCCTCTGAGATAAGACAGCTCCAACCGCGAAGTTGGAGGCGTCATGAATAAGTTCAAAAGGAATCTCCCACCTTGGGGGTTGTATGATAGGTGGAGTGGTCAGACGTTGTTTTATCTCATCGAATGAATTCCTGCAAGAAACATCAAACACAAAATCAGAATCCTTTTGATGTAATCTTGACATAGGAAGAGAAATCTTACTAAAATCTTTGATGAAGTGCCGATAAAATCCTGCATGCCCTAGGAAAGATCTAACATCACGCAGACATGAAGGATATGGTAAGGATGAAATAATGTCTATCTTAGATCTATCAACCTCTATCCCATGTTTGGACACTACATGCCCTAAGACAATGCCATGCTCTACCATGAAATGACACTTTTCAAAGTTCAGGACCAGATTCTTCTCAATACAACGATTCGACACCTTTCCCAAACTCTTTAGACATTCATAAAATGAGGATCCATACACTGTAAAATCATCAATAAATACCTCCATGCAGGTCTCAATAAAATTAGAAAAAATACTCACCATGCATCTCTGGAAGGTACCTGGGGCGTTGCAAAGTCTAAATGGCATCCTTCTGTAGGCAAAGGTACCGAATGGGAAGGTGAATGTCGTCTTCTCCTGGTCCTCCGGAGCTATAGGAACCTGAAAATATCCAGAAAATCCATCCAAGAAACAATAGTGTGTCTTCCCAGCTAGTCTCTCAAGCATCTGATCAATAAATGGGAGGGGAAAAGGTCTTTGCGAGTGGACTGATTTAGTTTCCTATAATCAAAACACACACGCCAACTATTTTGCACCCTCATTGGAACTAACTCATCTTTCTCATTTTTAACAACAGTAACACCACTTTTCTTAGGAACAACCTGAATAGGACTTACCCACTGTGAATCTGAAATGGGAAAGATTATACCTGCCTCGAGCAATTTCTCAACTTCCTTTTTAACAACTTCCAGGAGGGTGGGATTGAGTCTCCTTTTTGGTTGTCTCACCGGTTTAGCCCCATCCTCCAAGAGAATCGTATGCATGAAAATGGAGGGGCTAATACCTGATATGTCAGCCAAGGTCCACCCAATCGCCCTGATGTTCTCCCTCAAAATATTCATAAGCTTTTCTTCATGTTCAAAAGGGAGATTGTTAGCAATGATAACAGGTAGTCTCTCACCACTCAACAAGTATGAGTATTTCAGATTTGGTGGCAATGGCTTGAGTTCTAATGAAGGAGGGTGTAGTATGGATGGAGACATTGAAGGAACTGAAATATGTGCACAAAGAGCATCAGTATCAGAATATACATCATCAAAATCATAGAATAAAGCATCAAATCCATCAGCATACTCAACAGCCATTTCATAATCAGAGTGAACATGATCAAAATCAGAATATGAATCCACATAAAAATCAAATCCAAGATAGGATTGTGTATCAGAAACATGTGCGGAAGTTCTCTTAGACATCAAACTCGAACCAATACTCATAATCTCCCTAAGCATAGGACAATCAAATTCTATGGAGTTTTTATTTGGTGGTTCAAAATGGGAGATAACAAAAGCAGAATGGTCCTCAGAGGGGTACTTCATGGAATCCATAACATTAAATATCACAACTTCATCCCCAAATTCCATGGAAAGTGTACCCTCATTGACATTTATGATATTTTTTGCAGTTTTGAGGAAGGGCCTACCTAAGATAATGGGGGCATGAGAACTTACCTGATCATCCTCCATGTTAAGAACATAGAAATCCGCTGGAAAGATCATGTCTCTTACCCGTACAAGTACATCCTCAAGGACTCCTGCTGGATATGCCGTAGCTCTATTCGCCAATTACACCACTACTCTTGTTGGCTTCAACTCACCAACCTGCAAGGAAGAGAATACAGAGTGAGGCATCACATTTATGGAAGCACCTAAATCACAAAGTGCATCAGAAAAGTGCAACTCCCCTATGGTGCATGGGATGGTGAATGTCCCTAGATCCTTGCACTTTGTTGGCATTGCTAGAGTTGGTGAAATGAGTGCTGAGACATTCCTTCCAAGGTTTATCCTCTCATTTCCCTTGAGCCCTCTACGATTGGTGCAGAGTTCTTTTAAGAATTTGGCATACCTTGGGATTTGCTTAATGGCTTCAAGTAGAGGAATGTTGATCTCCACACGCTTGAATGTGTCCAAAACCTCCTTTTGCATTGCTTCTTCAGCCATCTTCTTGGTTTGAACAACCCTGTTTGGAAAAGGAAGGGGTTCAGGGGGAACATCATCAATCTTTTTCTTACCTTTATCTTTCTCCTTGGATTGCTCATCAGTTGGTATGGAATGCGGTTTCTCTAAAGTTGAGGTGAATCCTGGTGGAATGGTAGGTGCAGATGTATCGTTCATTTGCTTCCCACTTCTCAATGTGATGGCACTAACATTCCCCTTTGGATTTGGAGTGGGTTGGGAAGGTAGATTTCCAGAATTTTTACTCACAAGTTCATGGAAGGCGGTGGCAATCTGGCTCATTTGAGTCTTCAACTCCCTCAGCTCTGAACATTGACTCTTCAGCTCATTCTGTTGATTAAGAACAATTTGCTTCAAAAGATCATCAGTATTAGAATCTACCTTTGGTGGATGATTACCTTGTTGCTGACTTGTTGATGTTTGAGCTTCAAATCTCCTTTGGGGTTGTTGGAAACCCTACTGGTAAGGCGGAGGCTGCTGGAAGTTTTGTTGAAAGGGTGGCCTTTGTTGTTGTCCGGAGCCATACCTCATGTCCAACTGATCTTTCCACCCTTGGTTTTATGTTGGATCAAACTTCTTTTGGGGATATGGTTGTTGTTGTTGCTGCTGAAATGGTCTCCCAGGGAACACTGCTGAACAATCTTCTGTTTCTTGGAGTTGTGGGCAACAGTCAGTTGGGTGGCTTGTCTCAGCGCAAATACCACAAGGCCTTGAAGGAGGGGGTAGAGATGTCTTTTGTCCCAAAGCAATTTGCCTCACCATAGTGGTCAATTCTTCCAACTTAGTATCAATCAAATGACTTTCAAGAGAAGAAGGACTTACCTGATGTACGCCCCTGACATGTGGTGTACCTCTATCACCAAATTGTTGGGAGTTTTGGGCCATCTTGTCGATCAACGCACGTGCAGCTACTGGTGTCTTGTCCACCACTGCCCCTCCAGCCGCAGCATCTACCATGCTTCTCTCCATAGGTGTGAGTCCTTCATAGAAGTACTGAATGAGGAGTTGCTCACTGATTTGGTGATGTGGGAATCTTGCACACAACTTATTGAATCTCTCCCAGTACTCATACATTGACTCCCCTTGGGATTGCTTGATCCCCGATATCTCCTTTCGAATTGATGTTGTCCTTGATGCTAGAAAAAATCTTTGCAAGAAAAGACGTTTCAAATCATTCCAACATGTTACATCTTCAGGTTTCAAATAATACATCCAATCTTTTGCAGCTCCCTCAAGTGAGAATGGGAATGCTCTTAATTTAATTTGATCTTCAGAAAAATTTCTTGGTTTTAAAGTTGAGCAAACCACATTAAATTCCTTAAGGTGTATGTTGGGATCCTCACCAGATAATCTATGAAACTTTGGAAGAAGGTGAATTAATCCAGATTTCAATTCAAAGTCTGATTCGAGATTTGGGTATGCAATACAATTTGGTTGATAGTTAATATCAGGTGCAGCCAATTCTCGAATGGTTCTATTAAGGTCATTTCCATTGTTTTCAGCCATTGTTTCCTCTTTTATGTTTGAATTTGAATAGATTCCAATTTCAATATTTCCAGAAGAGAGGAATTCACCAACTGGTTGAATATTGAAACTTCCCGTAGATTGAGAATGTCTGATTCGTGCCCTAAGGCTACGTTCAATCTCAGGGTCAAAATCTAAGAGATCTTCGGGATTAGTTCATGTCATAGATCAAATAAAAATGAAAAGAATGAATGTGGACCATAGTAAAATAAAAATGAGAAGTTTGAGTTGATGGTCCAAAAAGAAGTAGAAGAAAATAAAAGAAGAAGAAAAATCAGATTGGGTAAAGACGGAAGAAAGAAGAGAGGAAGAGAGTAAAATGTAAAATAAAATAAATACCTCTAATTGGTTGAAATAATTACTTGCCTCCCCGGCAACTGTGCCAATTTGATAAAGCGTTGTCGTGGGCGCCCTCAAATGATTAGTGTGATTTTGGGGTACTTAGGTGCAGCAGAGTGGCTGACCAAGGTCGTCTCTCAAAGGAGGAAGTGAATTAAAACAACTTTTCAGAGGTATTATAGAAACAAAATAAAAGGGAATAAAAACACTACTTGAAAGTATGGGGGTGGTTGTTTATAGTTTATAAATCTAGAAGGTGTTTGCTGGAAGAAGATTGTATTTTTTGTTGTTTTTAGTTTTGAAATGAAGTTCGATTCAAATGTCACAACAAGATGATGTTTTTTTAGAAATCTATTTAAAAGGCGTAATCGATCTAACTCTACCTCTTCACTTTATTATTAATCATTATCATTTAAATTAACATTCACTTAATTATGATCCCTTAATTTGTTAAATCCCGAACCCTACGAGAATTAACTTTACCACGAAGATTGAAGTGAATTTAACCTTAGGCTAACTTCGGAACATGCAATCGCAGCACCCTGCTTTGATTGATGTTCTAAGATTAGCTTATGGTCAGTGGTAAATTAAGGCACATATCCACTCTGGAAATGAGGATGAATTGTGTTTAGGGATTATATTTGAACTCTACAAATTTATCCCGTGTGGTCTTGTATTACCGATTAAGATCGCGCTCTCACAATTTACACAAAATCCCGACCTCGCGTGTTTTTGTGTACATTGTTCAATTGCTTGCTTAGTTTCTTACAATTTAAAAACACAATTCATGGATCATATTAAGTGAATTACAGTATCTCATTGATTCAAAATAATTAAATGAAGAGGGTAGAAGATAGATCGATTACTAAAAGACTACTCTTCCATGGGTGGCGTAATCATCGTAGAAGCGTTTTGCATGTGCAATGGTTTAAAATGGGTATAACCCAATAACGCTTCTACTCAAGAATTCCAGCCCAATTAGGAAGATTAAGAGAAGAAGGAATTTAAACAAAACAGAAGAAAAGAGAAGAAATAAAAGAATAACAGAGAAGTTTATTACATAAACAAAATCATTACAACATGAAGGAGAAGAAGAAGGCTTCGTCGAAGGGATCCTTGCTTCAAGAGCTACCCTTATTGAAATGGTTGGAGAATTGGAGTGGATCCACTTCTCCTCTGCCCTCAACTTCCCAATGCACGTCCCAAACCCTCCAAATGTGAAAAACTCCAATTTATAGAGGGGAGGGGAGGAGAGGTTACAAGTGGTTTCAAGTGTAAATGTGGAAATTCGTCCAAATATTTTATGCCAACTTGCAACGCCCATTTGACCACCCAAACGCGTGAAGTGGCTGGCCTTCCAGAAGGATAAAATGTGCGGATATGTGTCTTCTATCTCCTCTCCAAATGTGGGCTCAATACAGGCCCATATGAAGGCGTTATGGCTGAAATACAGAAGCTTCTCCATTCTAGAGAGCCCAGCCCAACTTTGGCTTCATGGCCCAATTTCAACAACCAACTAAACTCTTTAGCTCTAGTGTCCGGAATAAACGTTGTAGATAATTAAGTTAGGAACACTGTTACAAAATTTAAATTTCAAATAATAAATATAAAAATATTTATATTCGAAATACTACAGTGAACTATAAAGTGTAAAACTGGAATTTTCATCAAATATTCAAATGAACGATCTAATCCCAAATATTTTATAAATAAACATATTTAACACAATGTGAGGAAATTATATCATTTATTATCAATAAAATATTCAATAAAATAGTGTTTTATCAACTCCCCCACACTTACCCTTTTGCACACCTGGGCAAAACCTCATATCAAGTAAACATCAATATCAAATCAAAACCAATTTTAAAACACATATCCTTAAGATCAATCAATTTCACACCAAGAATAAAAAGATATCATGCCTCATAAAAAACTTTATTTCAAGTTCTCCATTTATATCATTCAATATATTTCCACTTTATTTATCCGCCCATGCACAAAACACTTACCTCGCTTGAATTTTCTCTCATCACTCAAATATCAATTTTTTTGCAATGTCTTTCTCATCCAGACTCATACAAGGGTCACCATAGGATTGATAGATTCCTACATCGCTACCCGATGTGAGTCAAGGACATATGTTTATCATGAGGACATTTCAGGGTTGTTCTGTGGCTTTCGGTTGGTGGGATTAAGATGTGAAAAACTCTGAGGCTGAATGAGGAGGGATTGACTCTTTTGAAGCAAAATTGCATTAATCTAATTTTCACTTAAATATGGTCTTCTCTTCAATCCCCATAGTATCAATTCAGCTCCATCATCATGAAAAGTCATGAAAGGTTTACACCATTCATCATTTCAGCATAAAAAATGTCAATATTCTCAAACATGATTTTCTTGAAAGCTCCAGATGGGCACAGCTTTCCACCTCAATTAGAAGCTCCTGAAAAGGCACAACTTCACTTGTCATGAAAGCTCCAGAAAAGGCACAACTTTCAATATAATGACTTTCTTTAGCAGTAAACACATCTCTTCAGAATTTAATTTTCCACCCAAAGTGTCATAGAATGTGGTGGCAAAACCCAAGACAACTTCCCCCACACATAAGCTCAACTAGATTATGCAATTTCACTTCAAGAGTTGGTTGGATAGGGAAAATTGGCTTGTAATGTGGCTTAACCTAACAGGCTGTGCATGGCTTCTAAGGGCTACAAGGATTAAATATTCAAGGTAGGCCATTGTAAAAAAGGATTCTTTGAAATAGGGGCTTTAATACCAAACAAATGCCTCAATCATTTAAACATATGTACCTCAAACCCTCATGTTTTGACAGGAATAGATCAAATTCTGGTTAAATCAAGCATGGTTTGGTTCTCTCAAGAAGTGAGGTGAATGTAAAGAATATGAAAATAATGGTTTAGAAGCCTCACATGAAAGTGATTTCAAATATAATGACAGTGAAATTGGCATGGGATTCAAAATTCAGCGTACTTTTCATGAAATTACTAAATATTTGAACTTGAAACAAAGTCATTTCAGCATTCATTTAAGCTTAGTTTCAAGGGGTAAATTGTTTCACTTATTGATATGGATTTAAAAATGGTGATGAGAATCATTTTAGCTCAAAATGTTTCAAAAAAACACATAAAATTGTAAAATAAACACACAAAATTTGAAAAACACACAATTTTTTTTTGGTTTTTTTTAAACAGGAAAACAATTGAAATTACTAAACTAAAAGGTTCCCTCCCCCACACTTAAAATATTGCATTGTCCTCAATGTGAACCCGTGAGATGATATATGCACATGAAATGCATAATTTCTAAATAGGACAAATAATATAAAAGTGAAAGGGTTAGGAACAGCCTGATGTGATCAAGTGATGATGGGGTCATGCAGTGTGATATAATCCACTACATCAGTAGGATGTCACTCAATGTATCTCTTCAAACGTTGCCCATTGACTGTAAAGCTCCTTCTAGTGTCTTCTTGTGTGAATCTCCACTACACCATAAGGAAAAACATTAGACACAATATAAGGACCTAACCATCTGGAACGCAACTTACCAGGAATCAACTTCAGTCGTGAACTATAGAGAAAGACTTTCTCTCCAACATGAAACTCCCTTTGTTGGATCATTTTGTCATGAGCTTCTTTTGATCTTTCCTTGTAGAGCCTTGAGTTCTCATATGATGACAGTCGAATCTCCTCAAGCTCTTGAATTTGAAACTTCCTTTGAATTCCAGCTTGGGCCAAATCCATGTTACATTTCTTTATAGACCAATATGCCCGATGCTCGACTTCCACGGGGAGATGACACGCTTTCCCAAAAACAATCCGAAATGGGGACATACCAATGGGGGTCTTGTATGTTGTCCTATAAGCCCACAATGCATCATCCAAGCGCTTGCTCCAATCCTTCCTATTTGGCTGCACGGTTTTCTCCAAGATTTGATTCAACTCACGATTTGAAACCTCAGCCTGGCCATTTGTTTGGGGGTGGTATGGTGTTGATGTTTTGTGTGTCACCCCATACTTTCGAAGGAGGGAAGCAAAATTCCTATTGCAAAAGTGTGTCCCTTGGTCACTGATGATGGCCTTTGGTACTCCAAACCTGCAAAAAATCGCTGCTTTGACAAAGTCCACAACAACATGAGAATCGTCAGTCCTGGTGGCCTTGGCCTCCACCCATTTACTCACATAATCAACAACAACCAAAATATACAAAAATCCAAATGAACTAGGAAAAGGACCCATAAAGTCGATGCCCCATATATCAAAAATCTCACAAAATAGTATGGGTTGTTGGGGCATCTCATGTCTCCTAGAAATGTTCCCAGTGTGTTGGCAACAATAGCATGACTTACAAAATAAATGGGAATCATGGAACAAGCTAGGCCAATATAATCCAGAGTCTAAAACCTTCCTAGCTGTCCGTTGGGGTCCAAAGTGTCCACCACAAGCAAGTGTATGACAGAAATGCAAAACAGACTCAAACTCATGATCGGGAACACACCTCCTAATGACTTGGTCACTACACATGCGCCAGAGGTACGGATCATCCCACACATAATACCTAGACTCACTTTTTAATTTTTGGACTTGATGCTTCTTCAAATTTACTGGGATTTCAGATCCAACAATGTAATTAACTAAATCAGCATACCAAGGATGCTTACTTGAGATGGTATAGAGATGCTCATCGGGGAAACTGTCCCGAAGTGGTACCTGGTCCAAGGTGTCACCCTCTAGTGTGTGAGTAAGCCTACTCATGTGGTCTGCCACCAAATTCTCTGACCCCTTCTTGTCCTTTATCTCAAGGTCAAACTCTTGAAGAAGGAGCATCCAACGGATAAGTCGTGGTTTTGCATCTGGCTTCTTTAGGAGGTACCTCAAAGCTACATGGTCAGAAAAAACAACTACTTTAGAGCCCAATAAATATGAACGGAATTTATCTAAAGCAAATATGACAGCAAGAAACTCCTTTTCTATGGTAGTGTAGTTTGATTGGGCTGAATCTAGTGTCCTCGATGCATAGGCGATCACATGTGAACGCCCCTCCACCCTCTGAGATAAGACAGCTCCAACCGCGAAGTTGGAGGCGTCACGAATAAGCTCAAAAGGAATCTCCCACCTTGGGGGTTGTATGATAGGTGGAGTGGTTAGACGTTGTTTTATCTCATCGAATGAATTCCTGCAAGAAACATCAAACACAAAATCAGAATCCTTTTGAAGTAATCTTGACATAGGAAGAGCAATCTTACTAAAATCTTTGATGAAGTGCCGATAAAATCCTGCATGCCCTAGGAAAGATCTAACATCACACACACATGAAGGATATGGTAAGGATGAAATAATGTCTATCTTAGATCTATCAACCTCTATCCCATGTTTGGACACTACATGCCCTAAGACAATGCCATGCTCTACCATGAAATGACACTTTTCAAAGTTCAGGACCAGATTCTTCTCAATACAACGATTCAACACCTTTCCCAAACTCTTTAGACATTAATAAAATGAGGATCCATACACTGTAAAATCATCCATAAATACCTCCATGCAGGTCTCAATAAAATCAGAAAAAATACTCACCATGCATCTCTGGAAGGTACCTGGGGCGTTGCAAAGTCCAAATGGCATCCTTCTGTAGGCAAAGGTACCGAATGAGAAGGTGAATGTCGTCTTCTCCTGGTCCTCTGGAGCTATAGGAACCTGAAAATATCCAGTAAATCCATCCAAGAAACAATAGTGTGTCTTCCCAGCTAGTCTCTCAAGCATCTGATCAATAAATGGGAGGGGGAAATGGTCCTTGCGAGTGGACTGATTTAGTTTCCTATAATCAAAACACACACGCCAACTATTTTGCAACCTCATTGGAACTAACTCATCTTTCTCATTTTTAACAACAGTAACACCACTTTTCTTAGGCACAACCTGAATAGGACTTAACCACTGTGAATCTGAAATGGGAAAGATTATACCTGCCTCGAGCAATTTCTCAACTTCCTTTTTAACAACTTCCAGGAGGGTGGGATTGAGTCTCCTTTGTGGTTGTCTCACCGGTTTAGCCCCATCCTCCAAGAGAATCCTATGCATGCAAATGGAGGGGCTAATACCAGATATGTCATCCCAGGTCCACCCAATCGCCCTGCTGTTCTCCCTCAAAATATTCATAAGTTTTTCTTCATGTTCAAAAGGGAGATTGTTAGCAATGATAACAGGTAATCTCTCACCACTCAACAAGTATGAGTATTTCAGATTTGGTGGCAATGACTTGAGTTCTAATGAAGGAGGGTGTAGTATGGATAGAGACATTGAAGGAACTAAAATATGTCCACAAAGAGCATCAGTATCAGAATATACATCATCAAAATCATAGAATAAAGCCTCAAATCCATCAGCATACTCAACAGCCATTTCATAATCAGAGTGAACATGATCAAAATCAGAATATGAATCCACATCAAAATCAAATCCAAGATAGGATTGTGTATCAGAAACATGTGCGGAAGTGCTCTTAGACATCAAACTCGAACCAATACTCATAATCTCCCTAAGCATAGGACAATCAAATTCTATGGAGTTTTTATTTGGTGGTTCAAAATGGGAGATAACAAAAGCAGAATGGTCCTCAGAGGGGTACTTCATGGAATCCATAACATTAAATATCACAACTTCATCCACAAATTCCATGGAAAGTGTACCCTGATTGACATTTATGATAGTTTTTGCAGTTTTGAGGAAGGGCCTACCTAAGATAATGGGGGCATGAGAACTTACCTGATCATCCTCCATGTTAAGAACATAGAAATCCGCTGGAAAGATCATGTCTCTTACCCGGACAAGTACATCCTCAAGGAATCCTGTTGGATATGCCGTAGCTCTATTCGCCAATTGCACCACTACTCTTGTTGGATTCAACTCACCAACCTGCAAGGAAGAGAATACAGAGTGAGGCATCACATTTATGGAAGCACCTAAATCACAAAGTGCATCAGAAAAGTGCAACTCCCCTATGGTGTATGGGATGGTGAATGTCCCTGGATCCTTGCACTTTGTTGGCATTGCTAGAGTTGGTGAAATGAGTGCTGAGACATTCCTTCCAAGGTTTATCCTCTCATTTCCCTTGAGCCCACTTCGATTGGTGCAGAGTTCTTTTAAGAATTTGACATACCTTGGGATTTTCTTAATGGCTTCAAGTAGAGGAAT
Organism: Viscum album; assembly: GCA_963277665.1. Lineage (NCBI taxonomy): Eukaryota > Viridiplantae > Streptophyta > Magnoliopsida > Santalales > Viscaceae > Viscum > Viscum album. The sequence goes on from OY728146.1 coordinate 373,470,679, forward strand.
GTTGATCTCCACACGCTTGAATGTGTCCAAAACCACCTTTTTCATTGCTTCTTCAGCCATCTTCTTGGTTTGAACAACCCTGTTTGGAAAAGGAAGGGGTTCAGGAGGAACATCATCAATCTTTTTCTTACCTTTATCTTTCTCCTTGGATTGCTCATCAGTTGGTATGGAATGTGGTTTCTCTGAAGTTGAGGTGAATCTCGGTGGAATGGTAGGTGCAGATGTATCGTTCATTTGCTTCCCACTTCTCAATGTGATGGCACTAACATTCCCCTTTGGATTTGGAGTGGGTTGGGAAGGTAGATTTCCAGAATTTTTACTCACAAGTTCATGGAGGGCGGTGGCAATCTGGCTCATTTGAGTCTTCGACTCCCTCAGCTCCGAACATTGACTCTTCAGCTCATTCTATTGATTAAGAACAATTTGCTTCAAAAGATCATCAGTATTAGAATCTACCTTTGGTGGATGATTCCCTTGTTGCTGACTTGTTGATGTTTGAGCTTCAAATCTCCTTTGGGGTTGTTGGAAACCCTGCTGGTAAGGCGGAGGCTGCTGGAAGTTTTGTTGAAAGGGTGGCCTTTGTTGTTGTCCAGAGCCATACCTCATGTCCGACTGATCTTTCCACCCTTGGTTGTATGTTGGATCAAACTTCTTTTGGGGATATGGTTGTTGTTGTTGCTGCTGAAATGGTCTCCCAGGGAACACTGCTGCACAATCTTTTGTTTCTTGGAGTTGTGGGCAACAGTCAGTTGGGTGACTTGTCTCTGCGCAAATACCACAAGGCCTTGAAGGAGGGGGTAGAGATTTCTTTTGTGCCAAAGAAATTTGCCTCACCATAGTGGTCAATTCTTCCAACTTAGTATCAATCAAATGAATTTCAAGAGAAGAAGGACTTACCTGATGTACTCCCCTGACATGTGGTGTACCTATATCACCAAATTGTTGGGAGTTTTGGGCCATCTTGTCGATCAACGCACGTGCAGCTACTGGTGTCTTGTCCACCACTGCCCCTCCAGCCGCAGCATCTACCATGCTTCTCTCCATAGGTGTGAGTCCTTCATAGAAGTACTGAATGAGGAGTTGCTCACTGATTTGGTGATGTGGGAAGCTTGCACACAACTTATTGAATCTCTCCCAGTACTCATACATTGACTCCCCTTGGTCTTGCTTGATCCCCGATATCTCCTTTCGAATGGATGTTGTCCTTGATGCTGGAAAAAATCTTTGCAAGAAAAGACGTTTCAAATCATTCCAACATGTTACATCTTCAGGTTGCAAATAATACATCCAATCTTTTGCAGCTCCCTCAAGTGAGAATGGGAATGCTCTTAATTTAATTTGATCTTTAGAAACATTTCTTGGTTTTAAAGTTGAGAAAACCACATTAAATTCGTTAAGGTGTTTGTTGGGATCCTCACCAGATAAGCCATGAAACTTTGGAAGAAGGTGAATTAATCCAGATTTCAATTCAAAGTCCGATCTGAGATTTGGGTATGCAATACAATTTGGTTGATAGTTAATATCAGGTGCAGCCAATTCTCGAATGGTTCTATTATGTTCATTTCCATTGTTTTCAGCCATTGGTTCCTCTTTTATGTTTGAATTTGAATAGCTTCCAATTTCAATGTTTCCAGAAGAGAGGAATTCACCAACTGGTTGAATATTGAAACTTCCCGTAGATTGAGAATGTCTGATTCATGCCCTAAGGCTACGTTCAATCTCAGGGTCAAGATCTAAGAGATCTTTGGGATTAGTTCGTGTCATAGATCAAATAAAAATGAAAAGAAAGAAAGTGGACTATAGTAAAATAAAAATGAGAAGTTTGAGTTGATGGTCCAAAAAGAAGTAGAAGAAAATAAAAGAAGAAGAAGAAAAATCAGATTGGGTAAAGATGGAAGAAAGAAGAGAGGAAGAGAATAAAATGTAAAATAAAATAAATACCTCTAATTGGTTGAAATAATTACTTGCCTCCCCGGCAACGACGCCAATTTGATAAAGCGCTGTCGTGGGCGCCCTCAAATGATTAGTGTGATTTTGGGGTACTTAGGTGCAGCAGAGTGGCTGACCAATGTCGTCTCTCAAAGGAGGAAGTGAATTAAAACAACTTTTCAGAGGTATTATAGAAACAAAATAAAAGGGAATAAAAACACTACTTGAAAGTATGGGGGTGGTTGTTTATAGTTTATAAATCTAGAAGAAGTTTGCTGGAAGAAGATTGTATTTTTTGTTGTTTTTAGTTTTGAAATGAAGTTCGATTCAAATGTCACAACAAGATGATGTTTTTTTAGAAATCTATTTAAAAGGCGTAATCGATCTAACTCTACCTCTTCACTTTATTATTAATCATTATCATTTAAATTAACATTCACTTAATTATGATCCCTTAATTTTTTAAATCCCGAACCCTATGATAATTAACTTTACCACGAAGATTGAAGTGAATTTAACCTTACGCTAACTTCGGAACATGCAATCGCAGCACCCTGCTTTGATTGATGTTCTAAGATTAGCTTATGGTCAGTGGTAAAATATGGCCCATATCCACTCTGTAAATGAGGATGAAGTGTGTTTAGGGATTATATTTGAACTCTACAAATTTATCCCGTTTGGTCTTGTATTACCGATTAAGATCGCGCTCTCACAATTTACACAAAATCCCGACCTCGCGTGTTTTTGTGTACATTGTTCAATTGCTTTCTTAGTTTCTTACAATTTAAAAACACAATTCATGGATCATATTAAGTGAATTACAGTATCTCATTGATTCAAAATAATTAAATGAAGAGGGTAGAGGATATATCGATTACTAAAAGACTACTCTTCCATGGGTGGCGTAATCATCGTAGAAGCGTTTTGCATGTGCAAAGGTTTAAAATGGGTATAACCCAATAACGCTTCTACTCAAGAATTCCAGCCCAATTAGGAAGATTAAGAGAAGAAGAAATTTAAACAAAACAGAAGAAAAGAGTAGAAATAAAAGAAGAACAAAGAAGTTTATTACATAAACAAAATCATTACAACATGAAAGAGAAGAAGAAGGCTTCGTCGAAGTGATCCTTGCTTCAAGAGCTACCCTTATTGAAATGGTTGGAGAATTGGAGTGGATCTAATTATCCTCTTCCCTCAACTTCCCAATTCACATCCCAACCCCTCCAAATGAGAAAAACTCCAATTTATAGAGGGGAGGGGAGGAGAGGTTACAAGTGGTTTCAAGTGTGAATGTGGAAATTCGTCCAAATATTTTATTCCAAATTACACCGCCCATTTGACCACCAAAACGCGGGAATTGGCCGGCCTACCAGAAGGATCAAATGTGAGGATATGTGTCTTGTATCTCCTCTCCAAATTTTGGCTCAATAAAGGCCCATATGAAGGAGTTATGGCCGAAATACAGAAGCTTCTCCATTCTGGAGAGCCCATCCCAACTTTGATTTCATGGCCCAATTTCAACCACCAACTGAACTCTTTAGCTCTAGTGTCCTGAATAAACGTTGTAGATAATTAAGTTAGGAACACTGTTACAAAAGTTCGATTTCAAATAATAAATATAAAAATATATATATTCGAAATACTACAGTAAACTATAAAGGGTAAAACTGGAATTTTCATCAAATATTCAAATGAACGATCTAATCCCAAATATTTTATAAATAAACATATTTAACACAATGTGAGGAAATTATATCATTTATTATCAATAAAATATTCAATAAAATAGTGTTTTATCAACTCCCCCACACTTACCCTTTTGCACATCTGGGCAAAACCTCATATCAAGTAAACATCAATATCAAATCAAAACCAATTTTAAAACACATATCCTTAAGATCAATCAATTTCACACCAAGAATAAAAAGATATCATGCCTCATAAAAAACCTTATTTCAAGTTCTCCATTTATATCATTCAATATATTTCCACTTTATTTATCCGCCCATGCACCAAACACTTACCTCGCTTGAATTTTCTCTCATCACTCAAATATCAATTTTTTTTTGCAATGTCTTTCTCATCCAAACTCATACAAGGGTCACCATAGGCTTGATAGATTCCTACATCGCTACCCGATGTGAGTCAAGGACATATGTTTATCATGAGGACTTTTCAGGGTTGTTCTGTGGCTTTCGGTTGGTAGGATTAAGATGTGAAAAACTCTGAGGCTGAATGAGGAGGGCTTGACTCTTTTGAAGCAAAATTGCATTAATCTAATTTTCACTTAAATATGGTCTTCTCTTCAATCCCCATAGTATCAATTCAGCTCCATCATCATGAAAAGTCATGAAAGGTTTACACCATTCATCATTTCAGCATAAAAAATGTCAATCTTCTCAAACATGATTTTCTTGAAAGCTCCAGATGGGAACAGCTTTCCACCTCAATTAGAAGCTCCTGAAAAGGCACAACTTCACTTGTCATGAAAGCTCCAGAAAAGGCACAGCTTTCAATATAATGACTTTCTTTAGCAGTAAACACATCTCTTCAGAATTTAATTTTCCACCCAAAGTATCACAGAATGTGGTGGCAAAACCCAAGACAACTTCCCCCACACTTAAGCTCAACTAGATTACGCAATTTCACTTCAAGAGTTGGTTGGATAGGGAAAATTGGCTTGTAATGTGGCTTAACCTAACAGGATGTGCATGGCTTCTAAGGGCTACGAGGATTAAATATTAAAGGTAGGTCATTATAAAAAAGGATTCTTTGAAATAGGGGCTTTAATACCAAACAAATGCCTCAATCATTTAAACATATGTACCTCAAACCCTCATGTTTTGACAGGAATAGATCAAATTCTGGTTAAATCAAGCATGGTTTGGTTCTCTCAAGAAGTGAGGTGAATGTAAAGAATATGAAAATAATGGTTTAGAAGCCTCACAGGAAAGTGATTTCAAATATAAAGACAGTGAGATTGGCATGGGATTCAAAATTCAGCGTACTTTTCATGAAATTAGTAAATATTTGAACTTGAAACAAAGTCATTTCAGCATTCATTTAAGCTTAGTTTCACGGGGTAAATTGTTTCACTTATTGATATGGATTTAAAAATGGTGATGACAATCATTTTAGCTCAAAATGTTTCAAAAAAACACATAAAATTGTAAAATAAACACACAAAATTTGAAAAACACACAATTTTTTTTGGTTTTTTTTAAACAGGAAAACAATTGAAATTACTAAACTAAAAGGTTCCCTCCCCCACACTTAAAATATTGCATTGTCCTCAATGTGAACCCGTGAGATGATATATGCACATGAAATGCAGAATTTTTAAATAGGACAAATAATATAAAAGTGAAAGGGTTAGGAACAGCCTGACGTGATCAAGTGATGATGGGGTCATGCAGTGTGATAAAATCCACTACATCAGTAGGATGTCCCTCAATGTATCTCTTCAAACGTTGCCCATTGACTGTAAAGCTCCTTCTAGTGTCCTCTTGTGTGATCTCCACTGCACCATAAGGAAAAACATTAGACACAATATAAGGACCTACCCATCTGGAACGCAACTTACCAGGCATCAACTTCAGTCGTGAACTATAGAGAAGGACTTTCTCTCAAACATGAAACTCCCTTTGTTGGATCATTTTGTCATGAGCTTCTTTTGATCTTTCCTTGTAGAGCCTTGAGTTCTCATATGATGACAGTCGAATCTCCTCAAGCTCTTGAATTTGCAACTTCCTTTGAATTCCAGCTTGGGCCAAATCCATGTTACATTTCTTTATAGCCCAATATTCCCGATGCTTGACTTCCACGGGGAGATGAAACGCTTTCCCAAAAACAATCCGAAATGGGGACATACCAATGGGGGTATTGTATGTTGTCCTATAAGCCCACAATGAATCATCCAAGCACTTGCTCCAATCCTTCCTATTTGGCTGCACGGTTTTCTCCAAGATTTGTTTCAACTCACGATTTGAAACCTCAGCCTGGCCATTTGTTTGGGGGTGGTATGGTGTTGATGTTTTGTGTGTCACCCCATACTTTCGAAGGAGGGAAGCAAAATTCCTATTGCAAAAGTGTGTCCCTTGGTCACTGATGATGTCCTTTGGTACTCCAAACCTGCAAAAAATCCGTGCTTTGACAAAGTCCACAACAACATGAGAATCGTCAGTCCTGGTGGCCTTGGCCTCCACCCATTTACTCACATAATCAACAGCAACCAAAATATAAAAAAATCCAAATGAACTAGGAAAAGTACCCATAAATTCGATGCCCCATACATCAAAAATCTCACAAAATAGTATGGGTTGTTGGGGCATCTCATGTCTCCTAGAAATGTTCCCAGTGTGTTGGAAACGAGAGCATGACTTACAAAACAAATGGGCATCATGGAACAAGCTAGGCCAATATAATCCAGAGTCTAAAACCTTCCTAGCTGTCCGTTGGGGTCCAAAGTGTCCACCACAAGCAAGTGTATGATAGAAATAAAAAACAGACTCAAACTCATGATCGGGAACACACCTCCTAATGACTTGGTCACTACACATGCGCCAGAGGTACGGATCATCCCACACATAATACCTAGACTCACTTTTTAATTTTTGGACTTGATACTTCTTCAAATTTACTGGGATTTTAGAGCCAACAATGTAATTAACTAAATCAGCATACCAAGGATGCTTACCTGAGATGGTATAGAGATGCTCATCGGGGAAACTGTCCCGAAGTGGTACCTGGTCCAAGGTGTCACCCTCTAGTGTGTGAGTAAGCCTACTCATGTGGTCTGCCACCAAATTCTCTGACCCCTTCTTGTTCTTTATCTCAAGGTCAAACTCTTGAAGAAGGAGAATCCAACGGATAAGTCGTGCCTTTGCATCTGGCTTCTTTAGGAGGTACCTCAAAGCTACATGGTCAGAAAAAAACAACTACTTTAGAGCCCAATAAATATGAACAGAATTTATCTAAAGCAAATATGACAGCAAGAAACTCCTTTTCTGTGGTAGTGTAGTTTTATTGGGCTGAATCTAGTGTCCTCGATGCATAGGCGATCACATGTGAACGCCCCTCCACCCTCTGAGATAAGACAGCTCCAACCGCGAAGTTGGAGGCGTCACACATAAGCTCAAAAGGAATCTCCCACCTTGGGAGTTGTATGATAGGTGGAGTGGTCAGACGTTGTTTTATCTCATCGAATGAATTCCTGCAAGAAACATCAAACAAAAAATCAGAATCCTTTTGAAGTAATCTTGACATAGGAAGATCAATCTTACTAAAATCTTTGATGAAGTGCCGATAAAATCCTGCATGCCCTAGGAAAGATCTAACATCACGCACACATGAAGGATATGGTAAGGATGAAATAATGTCTATCTTAGATCTATCAACCTCTATCCCATGTTTGGTCACTACATGCCCTAAGACAATGCCATGCTCTACCATGAAATGACACTTTTCAAAGTTCAGGACCAGATTCTTCTCAATACAACGATTCAACACCTTTCCCAAACTCTTTATAAATTCATAAAATGAGGATCCGTACACTGTAAAATCATCCATAAATACCTCCATGCAGGTCTCAATAAAATCAGTAAAATTACTCACCATGCATCTCTGGAAGGTACCTGGGGCGTTGCAAAGTCTAAATGGCATCCTTCTGTAGGCAAAGGTACCGAATGGGCAGGTGAATGTCGTCTTCTCCTGGTCCTCCGGAGCTATAGGAACCTGAAAATATCCAGAAAATCCATCCAAGAAACAATAGTGTGTCTTCCCAGCTAGTCTCTCAAGCATCTGATCAATAAATGGGAGGGGGAAATGGTCCTTGCGAGTGGACTGATTTAGTTTCCTATAATCAATACACACACGCCAACTATTTTGCACCCTCATTGGAACTAACTCATCTTTCTCATTTTTAACAACAGTAACACCACTTTTCTTAGGCACAACCTGAATAGGACTTACCCACTGTGAATCTGAAATGGGAAAGATTATACATGCCTCGAGCAATTTCTCAACTTCCTTTTTAACAACTTCCAGGAGGGTGGGATTGAGTCTCCTTTGTGGTTGTCTCACCGGTTTAGCCCCATCCTCAAAGAGAATCCTATGCATGAAAATGGAGGGGCTAATACCTGATACGTCATCCAAGGTCCACCCAATCGCCCTGATGTTCTCCCTCAAAATATTCATAAGCTTTTCTTCATGTTCAAAAGGGATATTGTTAGCAATGATAACAGGTAATCTCTCACCACTCAACAAGTATGAGTATTTCAGATTTGGTGGCAATGGCTTGAGTTCTAATGAAGGAGGGTGTAGTATGGATGGAGACATTGAAGGAACTGAAATATGTGCACAAAGAGCATCAGTATCAGAATATACATCATCAAAATCATAGAATAAAGCATCAAATCCATCAGCATACTCAACAGCCATTTAATAATCAGAGTGAACATGATCAAAATCAGAATATGAATCCACATCAAAATCAAATCCAAGATAGGATTGTGTATCAGAAACATGTGCGGAAGTGCTCTTAGACATCAATCTCGAACCAATACTCATAATCTCCCTAAGCATAGGACAATCAAATTCTATGGAGTTTTTATTTGGTGGTTCAAAATGGGAGATAACAAAAGCAGAATGGTCCTCAGAGGGGTACTTCATGGAATCCATAACATTAAATATTACAACTTCATCCCCAAATTCCATGGAAAGTGTACCCTCATTGACATTTATGATGGTTTTTTCAGTTTTGAGGAAGGGCCTACCTAAGATAATGGGGGCATGAGAACTTACCTGATCATCCTCCATGTTAAGAACATAGAAATCCACTGGAAAGATCATGTCTCTTACCCGGACAAGTACATCCTCAAGGACTCCTGCTGGATATGCCGTAGCTCTATTCGCCAATTGCACCACTACTATTGTTGGCTTCAACTCACCAACCTGCAAGGAATAGAATACAGAGTGAGGCATCACATTTATGGAAGCACCTAAATCACAAAGTGCATCAGAAAAGTGCAACTCCCCTATGGTGAATGGGATGGTGAATGTCCCTGGATCCTTGCACTTTGTTGGCATTGCTAGAGTTGGTGAAATTAGTGTTGAGACATTCCTTCCAAGGTTTATCCTCTCATTTCCCTTGAGCCCTCTTCGATTGGTGCAGAGTTCTTTTAAGAATTTGGCATACCTTGGGATTTGCTTAATGGCTTCAAGTAGAGGAATTTTGATCTCCACACGCTTGAATGTGTCCAAAACCTCCTTTTGCATTGCTTCTTCAGCCATCTTCTTGGTTTGAACAACCCTATTTGGAAAAGGAAGGGGTTTAGGAGGAACATCATCAATCTTTTTCTTACCTTTATCTTTCTCCTTGGATTGCTCATCAGTTGGTATAGAATGCGGTTTCTCTGAAGTTGAGGTGAATCCCGGTGGAATGGTAGGTGCAGATGTATCGTTCATTTGCTTCCCACTTCTCAATGGGATGGCACTAACATTCCCCTTTGGATTTGGAGTGGGTTGGGAAGGTAGATTTCCAGAATTTTTACTCACAAGTTCATGGAGGGCAGTGGCAATCTGGCTCATTTGAGTCTTCAACTCCCTCAGCTCCGAACATTGACTTTTTAGCTCATTCTGTTGATTAAGAACAATTTGCTTCAAAAGATAATCAGTATTAGAATCTACCTTTGGTGGATTATTCCCTTGTTGCTGACTTGTTGATGTTTGAGCTTCAATCTCCTTTGGGGTTGTTGGAAACCCTGCTGGTAAGGCGGAGGCTGCTGGAAGTTTTGTTGAAAGGGTGGCCTTTGTTGTTGTCCAGAGCCATACCTCATGTCCGACTGATCTTTCCACCCTTGGTTGTATGTTGGATCAAACTTATTTTGGGGATATGGTTGTTGTTGTTGCTGCTAAAATGGTCTCCCAGGGAACACTGCTGCACAATCTTCTGTTTCTTGGAGTTGTGGGCAACAGTCAGTTGGGTGGCTTGTCTCAGCGCAAATACCACAAGGACTTGAAGGAGGGGGTAGAGATGTCTTTTGTGCCAAAGAAATTTTCCTCACCATAGTGGTCAATTCTTCCAACTTAGTATCAATCAAATGACTTTCAAGAGAAGAAGGACTTACCTGATGTACTCCCCTGACATGTGGTGTACCTATATCACCAAATTGTTGGGAGTTTTGGGCCATCTTGTCGATCAACGCACGTGCAGCTACTGGTGTCTTGTCCACCAATGCCCCTCCAGCCGCATCATCTACCATGCTTCTCTCCATAGGTGTGAGTCCTTCATAGAAGTACTGAATGAGGAGTTGCTCACTGATTTGGTGATGTGGGCAGCTTGCACACAACTTCTTGAATCTCTCCCAGTACTCATACATTGACTCCTCTTGGGCTTGCTTGATCCCCGATATCTCATTTCGAATGGATGTTGTCCTTGATGCTGGAAAAAATATTTGAAAGAAAAGAAGTTTCAAATCATTCCAACATGTTACATCTTCAGGTTTCAAATAATACATCCAATCTTTTGCAGCTCCATCAAGTTAGAATGGGAATGCTCTTAATTTAATTTGATCTTCAGAAACATTTCTTGGTTTTAAAGTTGAGAAAACGACATTAAATTCCTTAAGGTGTTTGTTGGGATTCTCACCTGATAAGCTATGAAACTTTGGAAGAAGGTGAATTAATCCAGATTTCAATTCAAAGTCCAATTGGAGATTTGGGTATGCAATACAATTTGGTTGATAGTTAATATCAGGTGCATCCAATTCTCGAATGGTTCTATTAAGTTCATTTCCATTGTTTTCAGCCATTGGTTCCTCTTTTATGTTTGAATTTGAATAGCTTCCAATTTCAATGTTTCCAGAAGAGAGGAATTCACCAACTGGTTGAATATTGAAACTTCCCGTAGATTGAGAATGTCTGATTCATTCCCTAAGGCTACGTTCAATCTCAGGGTCAAGATCTAAGAGATCTTCGGGATTAGTTCGTGTCATAGATCAAATAAAAATGAAAAGAAAGAAAGTGGACCATAGTAAAATAAAAATGAGAAGTTTGAGTTGATGGTCCAAAAAGAAGTAGAAGAAAATAAAAGAAGAAGAAGAAAAATCAGATTGGGTAAAGACGGAAGAAAGAAGAGAGGAAAAGAATAAAATGTAAAATAAAATAAATACCTCTAATTGGTTGAAATAATTACTTGCCTCCCCGGAAACTGCGCCAATTTGATAAAGCGCTGTTGTGGGCGCCCTCAAATGATTAGTGTGATTTTGGGGTACTTAGGTGCAGCAGAGTGGCTGACCAAGGTCGTCTCTCAAAGGAGGGTGTGAATTAAAACAAATTTTCAGAGGTATTATAGAAACAAAATAAAAGGGAATAAAAACACTACTTGAAATTATGGGGGTGGTTGTTTATAGTTTATAAATCTAGAAGAAGTTTGCTGGAAGAAGATTTTATTTTTTGTTGTTTTTAGTTTTGAAATGAAGTTCGATTCAAATGTCACAACAAGATGATGTTTTTTTATAAATCTATTTAAAAGGCGTAATCGATCTAACTCTACCTCTTCACTTTATTATTAATCATTATCATTTAAATTAACATTCACTTAATTATGATCCCTTAATTTGTTAAATCCCGAACCCTACGAGAATTAACTTTACCACGAAGATTGAAGTGAATTTAACCTTAGGCTAACTTCGGAACATGCAATCGCAGCACCCTGCTTTGATTGATGTTCTAAGATTAGCTTATGGTCAGTGGTAAATTAAGGCACATATCCACTCTGGAAATGAGGATGAATTGTGTTTAGGGATTATATTTTAACTCTACAAATTTATCCCGTGTGGTCTTGTATTACCGATTAAGATCGCGCTCTCACAATTTACACAAAATCCCGACCTCGCGTGTTTTTGTGTACATTGTTCAATTGCTTGATTAGTTTCTTACAATTTAAAAACACAATTAATGGATCATATTTAGTGAATTACAGTATCTCATTGATTCAAAATAATTAAATGAAGAGGGTAGAAGATAGATCGATTACTAAAAGACTACTCTTCCATCGGTGGCATAATCATCGTAGAAGCGTTTTGCATGTGCAAAGGTTTAAAATGGGTATAAACCAATAACGCTTCTACTCAAGAATTCCAGCCCAATTAGGAAGATTAATAGAAGAAGAAATTTAAACAAAACAGAAGAAAAGAGAAGAAATAAAAGAAGAAAAAAGAAGTTTATTACATAAACAAAATCATTACAACATGAAGGAGAAGAAGAAGGCTTCGTCGAAGGGATCCTTGCTTCAAGAGCTACCCTTATTGACATGGTTGTAGAATTGGAGTGGATTCACTTCTCCTCTTCCCTCAACTTTCCAATTCACGTCCCAACTCCTCCAAATGAAAAAAACTCCAATTTATAGAGGGGAGGGGAGGAGCGGTTACAAGTGGTTTCAAGTGTGAATGTGGAAATTCGGCCAAATATTTTATGCCAACTTGATCCGCCCATTTGACCACCAAAACGCATGGATTGGACGTCCTTCCAGAAGGATCAAATGTGAGGATATGTGTCTTCTATCTCCTATACGAATTTGGGATCAATACAGGCCAATATGAAGGAGTTATGGCCGAAATACAGAATCTTCTCCATTCTGGAGAGCCCAGCCCAACTTTGACTTCATGGCCCAATTTCAACAAACAAATGAACTCTTTAGCTCTAGTGTCCTGAATAAACGTTGTAGATAATTAAGATAGGAACACTATTACAAAATTTAAATTTCAAATAATAAATATAAAAATATTTATATTCGAAATACTACAGTGAACTATAAAGGGTAAAACTGGAATTTTCATCAAATATTCAAATGAACGATCTAATCCCAAATATTTTATAAATAAACATATTTAACACAATGTGAGGAAATTATATCATTTATTATCAATAAAATATTCAATAAAATAGTTTTTTATCATATTATCACAAAAAATTTGTGTTTTTGTAAAACTCATACCATAGTCTTTGAGCGTATGTTGCATCCACATCACATGAGCACAAAAACATCCAGCTGCTATATATTCAGCTTCAGCAGTTTAAAGTGCTACTGAGTGTTGATTCTCGCATGACTATGAAACTAATGAATCTCATATGAAATGAAATGTTCCATATGTACTCTTTCTATCAATTCTACACCCACCAAAGTTAGCATCCGAAAAATATTTTAGAACAAAATCATTTTCAGAAGTATAAAGGAGTCCTAAATTCATGGTTCCCATTAATTAGCGAAAAAATCCTTTCACTACCTTTAAATGAGATACCATAGGATTTTATTTATATCTTGAACATAAGTATACTAAAAACATTAAATTTTAATGACTAGCTGTCATGTAATGTAAAATTCATATCATACCTCTAAATGATGTTTGATCTACCGGTTTTCCCAGCTTTATCAAGATCAATTGTGTTTGAGGTACCAATTGGAGTATTAATACTCTTAGTGATGTCATCTCAATACATTTTAATACGATATTTAATATAATTATATTGGGATATATATATTCCTTATGGTTATTGAGAAATTTTAAAACCAATGAAAAATGTTAACTCACCCGTCATACTCATTTCATACCCATATTTCATTATATCTGCAAAGGAATTAGTTAAATGTTGCTGAGTTGAACCAAATATAATTTCATCTACATAAATTTGAATAATAAAATCATTTTTCTTATATTTAATTTTAAAAAGGGTTGGATATGCATTTCCATTAACATAATTATTTTGCAGAAAAAATATTGTAAGGCAATCGTACCAAGTTTGAGGGGATTTCTTAAGTCCATACAAAGAATTGGTAAGTTTATAATCATGTTTAGGATGTTTTGTATCTTCAAATCCAGGAAGGTGTTCATCAAAAAATTCCTCTTGAACATAACCCTTAAAGAATGAACATTTCACATCCATTTGAAAATGTTTAAAATTAAAGAATGCTGGATAGGCAAGTAGAATACAAATAGATTCAAGTCTAGCTACTGGAGTGTTGGTTACTTCATAGTCTATTCCATATTGTTGATTATATCCTATATTAACCAATATAGCATTATTTCATATAGTGATTCCATTTTCTTCACACTTATTTTTGAAGAACCATTTTACTCCAATGACAAAATTATCCATTGGTATTTCAACCATGGTCCAGACACTATTCCTTTCGAATTCATTTAGCTCATCTTGTATAGCTTTTATCCAATCTTCATCACCTAAAGATTCATCAGTGATTATTTGTTCTAATTGGAAAAGTAATACTAGAGGTTGTACTTAATTCCTTAAGGAATATCTTTTCTTTATGGGTTGATTTACATCACCAATGATACTATCATTGGGATGATTATTAAGAAACAACTGATTTGCGTTTTGTGAAACCTGTTCTTCAACATAGGGTAGGAAATATTCTGGGGTAAATGTTTAAGAAACCACTTCTTGGAAGTTTTCCTTATCAGAAGGATCTTCTAACAAAGGTTGATAATCAGTTTTTGAAAACACATCTGAATATGTTTGTTGGGGTTGTTTAAAAACATAAAAGATCAGTTTCATCAAATTTGACATATACTGTCTCATCAACAGTACAAGTGTTTTTCTTGAAAACTCTACAATCCTTAGATGTTTTGGAGTAGCCTAATAAAATTCCTTCATCAGATTTTGATGTGAATTTGTGTAAGTTATCTTCAGTATTCAAAATGAATTCCTTGAAACCAAAAAAAATGATGTAAGTAAGTCTAGGTTTTATACAATTCCATAACTCATAAGGGGTTTTATTAAGGAAAGGTCTAATCAAAACACGATTTACAGTATAACAAGCAGTACTTACAGCTTCTGCCGAAAAATGGTTGGCTATAGAATATTCACCCAACATGGTTCTTGTTAACTCTTGAATAATTCTATCTCTTCATTCAAAAACACTATTTGTTGATGTGTTCTAGGTGATGAGAAGTTATGAGTAATGAATTTCATACTAAAAAAGGTTCCAAAATCTGATTTTTGAAATTATCCTCCATGATCACTATGAATAGTTATCAAATTAAGGTTTTTCTCATTTTTAACATGGGCTCTAAAAAATTTGAAATAAGAAAAATCTTCAAATTTCTTTGCTAGAAAACAGACCCTTGTAAATCTAGGGTAATCATCAACTAAGAAAAATACAAAATACTTGCCTCCAATACTTCCAGTTTGTGTTGGTCCAAAAGAATCCATATGCACTAAAGGTAATGCATCAGTGGTTAACACTTCACCGACAAATTTAAAAATTTATTTAGGTTTCTTTCCTTATTGACAAGGATCACAAACTTTTGAAGAATCATATCTATGCTCCAGTAGATCCTTAATTAGCCTTTTCTTAGAAATTTATCATAAGTTCCTAAGATTATAATGTCTTAAACTTCTATGCAATAACCAAGAATGACCATACACTGCACTAAGGAAAGGTAGATCATGGCTCTTATGGTCTTCTATGTTTAGTGTGTAAAACATATCCTTCCTATTAGAAGAAAGAATAAACTCTTCGTTGGAATTGTTCAATAAGCAATTTTCATTTCTAAAATACAAAAGGTAACCATCATCACATAATTGGCGTATACTATTGAGGTTATGATTATGACCCCTAAAAAATAAAACATTTGTAATAAATGTTTTTCCAAAAAGAAAGATGTTACCTATACCAATAATTTCTCCCATAGCATTATCATTAAAAGTTACTTCTCCTCCTTTCGTCTTGACAATATTTTCAAAGAATTTTTTGTTACCAAACCAATCCCAGGAACATACCTATCTATGTACCATGTATTGCAGATGGTACATTCTTTATTTTCATGAAAATAAGAATGTTATACATTCAGAATCCTAGCATTCCTGGAACCATAATTATTAGACAATAATATTTTGGGTATCCAATTTTTTTTTATAAAAATACGCTTTATGAAACCAAAGATATTTAACATCATTCAAAGAATAAATTTGCTTCTAATGCCCACCACTTTGACATTAATACAAAAAGGGGATCTGGATGGAATAAAATAGTTGTTTTTGAAAATAGGTTTTCTGTGAGTATAACCTACTCCAGTAGTATTTCCTTGAGGTTTGATTTGAGAATACATCCTGTCAAAAATTTTATTACAAGAAGTGAAGTTAGCAAGAAGTTTCTTAAGAGAATATATTTTGGATTTTAGTTTTATGAATAAATCCCTATCCTAAGGAAATATTTACATAGAGCTAGAATTTTCCTCAAAACATTTATTTTTAAAATAGCATTCATAGGATCATTAGAATGTTTTTCCTTTTCAGAATTTACTCCATTAAGGTAATTAATTTTTTTAGAAGCTCATATTTATCTTTATGATCTATAGAGATTTTTGAAATCTATTTGGTAAGAACTACTTCCCTGGTATTTTCTTTGTCTAGTTTCCTGGAAATTTTACAATTTCTTGCATCTTACAGCTTGGAAGATCTAGATACTTCTTCATATAATGGTATTTATTCATTATCTAAAGATGATGTATCTTTATTAGAAGTAATATCTTCAGAATAGTAATTCTTATCAGGAGATAAATTTGTTAAAGGCTCGGCAGAGCGCACCTTGGCCATAAGACATGTATTTGGGAAGCAAGTAGTAACAATAAATCCAATATTTTTCTGTGCTAATGGTTTATATTCAGAAGATTCACTTCCCAAAGAGTCACCACAGCTAGCACTCCATGTTTCATTTTCTTTAAGTCTTTTCTTGTCCTTCGAACGATAGAACTTATTCTTGTTTCTCTCTGAATTACTTTCCTTCTTTTCCATCTTTTTCAATAGATGGCAATTAGGTATGATATGACATGTTCTTCTACATTCATAACAAGTAACATCCCCATATTCATAATATTTGTAGTCTCTCTTATTGCACGTATTTTAATCATTTTTTCATCTACTAACTTCCTCATTATCCGAGCAAGATTAGAAAATTCATTGTCATACTTTTCGGTATCACTAGATTCTGACTGAATAGTGACTTTCTATGAATTTTATCTAGTTACTCTTACTAGAGTCTTGGATTTCATATGTTTTTAAATTGTTTTAAAAGAAACTCTTCCATTCACATTCTTATTTTTAACATTATCATATTCTCTCTTCATTTAAGTCTCTTGTAGAAGAAGAGTTCCAAAAAACTCATCTAAGGAAATTAGGGTGACTTTTCTATTCTCATCAATTGATTTCCTCATAGAATCCCACTCATTTGGAATGATTTCTATGATCTTATCTACAAGGTCCTTATCATCCAAACATTCTCCCTCATATACTGTAAGCTATTAACAATAGTCAAGAAACTTATCGGAACATTTCTTATAGGTTCCCCAAAATGAATGTCAAATCTATGGTATTCAGCTCTTAGCATAGCTCTTCTTGTCTCTATTACTTTAGACATACTAAAATGTGTAACTTCTTGTTTCTTCCAGATACTGCTTGAAGCTTCACATGAAGATATTTGACTATATATGTTCCTAGTCATAGAACATAGCAATGTGATTCTGACTCTGAAATTTTCTTGATATACTGATTTCTCCTAATTAGTAAAAGTTCTAAATTCCTTATCAAGAATCTTATAGTCTCCTATCAGCATCAGATAGTTATCAACACTCGTGTTAATAAAAAAATTCTTCATCCTATCTATCCAATACTCAAAATAATTTCCATCACAAATTGGAGGTCTAGTAGGATTTAGATTGTCGATAGAACCAACATTTAAACCTTCCATTATAAGGAAAATCTTTCCATGTAAACATGTTAGTAATAAATGTTTGTAAATATCCTAATCAAGAAAAATATAATTAGATTATCTTTAAAGAAAATATGAATCTGAAATTTATGTGTATGAAAATATGATTTCGAAAAAGATTGAAGAAGAAGGTATCCCTTATGAATATAATTGTGAGATTAATTCAGATTTAACCAACCCTTTGATACCAATTGTTGAATTGGTTCATGGTACAAGGTCACCTCCTCTGATACCAATTGTTGGATCGATTGTAAGATAGATATGATACTGATTTTAGTATCATTCTATGGTATATATACTCAATATACAAGATGAGGGTGAATTGTATACTTAAAAAATCCTTAATTAAATTTTTATAATGATAATTCACAAAACCTATAAGTTATACTAATTTGCTTGATTCTGGAAAAGTGATTCCAGAAATGACACCTAACAAAAGTTTACAACAACAATTATTCTACCTTAAAGCGTATAAAATCTTGTTTAATAAGAGTACAAGTCTAAGGAAGTATAAGATAGTTATACATTCCCCAAAAAAACAAAATTACAGTGGAAAACACAATTGTAACACTACAAGTAACATGTAGTAAATCTTGTAACCCAAAGAGATGGGTATCTAAAAACCATAGATAATGGTATCTTGATTTATACTTTCAAGAAAGTCTTTCTTGCCCAATCCCTGGAAATAACTCAATATGAAGATCGGTATCTATCTTGCTATCCTCATAAGCCATCGATTTGTAAGGAAATCGGCACCACTGACTTCACAACCAGAAATCTCTGATTTTAAAGAAATCACACCTCTACACAAATCAATTCCTCATAAAGAAATGTTTGAACATGCCATTCAAACTTTTTGCACAAAGCCTAAGAGTTTATAAGATCCTCTATCTATAGAAATCACTTCAACAACATGTAAGAGATTTATGCCAAAGTGAATTCAACTAAAGTTATGAGCTCGTTCAAATGAGCTCTTATTTATAGGCACAACATCAACGATCAGCTCCCTCCTCCAACAGTCATATTTTTATTTAAATTTATAGAAGGGCCAAAAACTATTCAAAGTCTAAAATACATGTATATTCAGATTATGTTTATTTGAAGAATTGGGAGTTAGAATTCTATAGAATTCTAGAGATTGAATTTAATTCAAATTCAGAGTCTTGAAAACATAATACTTCGGAGTCTAAACATAAAAATGTTCGCAGTATAAACTTGAAAATGTTTGGAGTTTAAATTCATAAGAGTTTTGAGTCTGATATTACAAAGTTTAGAGTCTGAATTCATAAGAGTTCGGAGTCTGAACATACAATGTTCAAAGTCTGAATTCAGAGAACTCGGAGTCAGAACTCAGAAAGTTCGAAACCTGAATTCAGATCCTGAAAACAGAAATCTTTTTATCTAGGTATATATATGATTCCAATGTTTTTTATACGAAACCAAATTTTATACATAGAGAAAAATGATCAATGAAAAACATGGTAAGGATAAATATTTTTGGGGAATGAAATTTTCCATACGAAAGAAAAGCATAGGGTAAAATGAAATTTTCTTTAAGATAAGGTGTTTGTGATTTTCAAAACATGTAGGAATGGTAATTTCATAAGGAAACCTTATTGACTCAAAAATCTCCCCAAACATGAAGGAATGGAAAATTTATAAGGAGTCCTTATGGGCTCAAAAATTATCTCAAACTCAGTGTTGTGTGAAATATAAGCTATCAATGAAATTAAATTTATTTGAAAAAAAGATGTCATAATATATCTATATGTTATATTCTTCCACTATTCAGTAAATTTAACCCCCAAAATTCAATCATGTTCTCATTATCAATGTGTTGGAAATTTTAAAATTATTTTTTGAAGACCCACATAAAAAAACTGTTAATAAATTGTCCTCTTTAAATGAGAGAATATAAAATATTAAGGTTTTATAAAATAACATAAAATTATGTTTCCAAATTCATGTTATTTACTAGGAAGAGAACATATGTACATGTAAGAGAATAAATATTATCACAGATTATTATGTAGTGATAATGATCCTGATCCTATGAAGGAAAATCTCTAAAAATTCATAAATCTATTATTAAATAAAAATAAATTAATTGATTAGAAACTAATTTAAAATGATTTTATTATATTTTATTTTTCTAATTATTTGGAAATTTTTATTTTCATGACACCAAAGGAATATACATAGATTATTTCATTCAATTTCATATGAATATTCTCATCATTTGGTTTCCAATTGATAAATTTTTACTTTATATCTTACTCTACGAAATTAAGATGATTTTCTCAATCATGAAGCACTAGTGGATCGTAAAACTAATAAAAGAAAGATAACTAAGCCATTCTATATCAAGTTATTAACCAATCCCAAATTATTAACAATGGATATCCAATATTTAAAAATAATCATTTTCTAAAATAGTACATTAATCACTAAAAACTCTTCCAAAGTTCAACAGAAATCATTCAATAAATGTTTAACCTAATAACCCTTCAAAAAATAAAAAATGTTTAAAAAAGGTCCCTAAATTTCCCAAAAATAAAATAATTATTAATAACTAAAATTTTATAATGTGGATCTTAATTATCACATACCAAATATGTCATTACAGTAGACATATATTATCAAAAAAAATTATTATTATCGTAATTATAGTAAAAAATCAATGAAAAAATATATACTTCCTTATTACATAAATAAACCCTAATATTATTGAATATATTCCATAAATCTAATAAATTCCTAAGTTTAATCAATCATAACATAAAACCTATTTTTATCAAATAATTAATTATTCCAATTTGATTAATACTATTCAGTTAATTTTATCTATATCAATCATATCATTATCCAAAAAAACACCACTATATTAACATTAATAACATGTTATGTGTAATCATTCCCTTAATTATGAATCTTCCATAAAATATCACCTTGACATTAACTCACTTTTCCATGTCATCGGTACCATTCAACATATTCTGGTAAATCACTAATGAAAAAGTATTTTAATAAAATATTTTATTTTAAAATTCATATACAATAATTTTTAAATTATAAAAAATAATAATTTAAATAATTACAATGGATTATTAAACCAAAAAATATGATTTATGATCTTATTCCTAAATATCTTCTTCCTTTCATAAGTAATATTTTTTATTTTAATGATCTTACAAAAAAACCAGTATTCATGATACCTTGTTGATCCATTTTTTTATTTCACCATAGGACATAGATTGTGACTATTCCTAAACATCCCAAATTAACTATATTCATCCATTGATTATTCCATAAGAAAACTATTATTCTAATTCATTCTGTTAATTAATATTATAATTTTTCCTAAAAATTTACAAAATCTATGAACATATTTTCAAAACAAAAAACATATTATCATACCATTGAAACATTCCCTTGGGTGTTTCATCCATTTTTCATGACATATATGATAATAAATCATCATTCCCCATATATTCTCCACCATCATAGCAATTAGTGAAATTTATCCTCATCTTGTTTTGTGATTACAATAGCTATTAATGTGCGTGTTTTTCATACTATATCATGATGACCAATTTGCTATAGTCAAATTATCATTCACTATAGTCGTCATATCATATGGTTATCATTAAAACATTTTCTATCACATTTAATGGTATGCTATTTGTTTTTCTTTACATACATTTTCTAACACCAAAATGAACATTTTAAGATATAATATTATGATTTGGGAAACCATATAAGCTTGAAAATTGCATAATAAATTTTCAAAATTTTGACACATTTTTTTAATCTATCACACCATAGTTTTAAATGAGTACATCTATAAACATCATATTTTCAAATAATCTATGATGTTTTAAAAAAATATTATTAATTTACAATGAATATTCCCTAGGAGTGTTAAACCATGTGTGCAGCTCTACCTTTTTTCTTGTACTATGATATATCATGTAGAATCCCAACGCACCAATATAAATTTTATTACCCATAGGTACAACTATACCAAAGGAAAATCCATTGTTAGTATATAGACATGAATGAAATATATTATAAATTACTTCATTTATCATTAAACTTAATTCAAGTGTATTTTTTAATTCATATTCTACTTATAAAACAAATCATTTGACATATACCGAGAGATATCAATAAAATTTTCTCAACATTGTTAGTAATGCTTCACTAAACCATTCACTGATACCAACTATATAAAATGAATATTTTCACACATATATGTCATATCAAAGTAGATTAATATTCATTAAATAACAAGCTAATCGACACTAGGATCATATATGTCTCCTACTTTTGTAGAATTGGGTATATAAAAATCATGTTCACAAGAGATCTACATAATCTCACCCTTATTATTTCATAACTAGAAATGTTTTACGATATATCATACATTAACTATTCTTCACAACCTGTTGAAAGGAAACATAATAAATACTGAGCAATAATGAAAAGTAAGGGTAAAATGTATATATATCAAAGATCACCTCAATATAACATGATTATATTGGTATGTGTACATGAGTATAACTTTATAAATACATACATTGAATAAAAAATATCATAATATTTTTACATGGAATAAAATGTTGAATTTTAGAAGAAATAAATCATAATGGAATCAAAAAACAAGAAACATGAAAAAGTATTATTGGAATAAGTCTATGATTTCTAACACACACTTATATATTGAAAATAATTTCCTTCATATTCTATCTTCATTTATAAGACAGTAATATGGGATTAGGTTCACTCTCTAATACATCTTAGTAGTCACAGTTTACTCTAAAAGACGTCGTAGTGGATAATGTCAATTACTAAAATGGATTCACTCCCCATTCCAGTGCATCCTATATCATGTGATACCAACCATTATCCATTGAATTAGAGGTTTCTACAGGTTCCACCCATTACAGAATGGAAATAATACAAATGTTTTCTATAATATTATATAAAATTTAGCATAAAACGACCCTTGAAGAAAAATGGGCTTTATATGAATTTATTCATTGAATAACCATTAGAAAATAAAAAAAATCATTAATATTTTAATATAGAATAACATATGGAAGTGAAACTAGTTTGATAATAATTTTTTCAATTTATCAAAGCATAACCAATAGAAAATGTATTAGTTCTACCAAAATTATATCATCCTAAAAACAATCCATCCAAAGAAAGAATTACGATTCGATAATTAATTAATTTCTATAGATACTATTATGTAACATCTAGGGATTTCTTCATAGATATAAATTCAATTTTTAAGATCAAATTAATCATTTCTTGAGAAAAATACCATTATCTAATTGAAAACACTTACTTAATTAAATATACATCATAAATTTTATGAAAAAATTTCATCAAAAATAAGAATGTAAAATTATAAAAAAAATCATTAGATCCTTGAGTGTTAATGAATTTTTAAAATATGTTGCATCCCATAAATGTTAAAAATTATATTCCCTTCACAATTTTGGTAAAATTTAAAAGTACATGTTTTGTAAAATGATTTGAACATTCGATTTAAACCATTTTCTAGAAAAATAAAACATGGCTAAAATTTCCCTTAAAATTTGATAATATTAAAAAATATATTTGAATCATTTCTAGAAGAAATTTACTTGGATGAAAAATGATTTTATTCCAAAGATAGGGATACATTCAAATTTTCATTTAAACATTATTTTTATCTCATTAGTTCTTATAGAGATGAAAATGATATAAAAACATGTAATATAAAAAAATATCCGCAGAAAAAAAAATGACTTTAATAAGTGTTAATAATAATGTTCTTTCATTGAATACCAAATCATAAAATGTTAATATAAGAATTGAGATTTTAATATAAGAGATTTACCCCTTTGGAAATTTTTTAATCAAATGATACATGAATGAAATTAACTTAGATAGATATTTATTTCCCAAAATTTTAATTTGCATAACAATAAATAAAATTCATTGATAGAATATACACCACAAAAAGGAAATATGTTTTGAATATGGAATTTGTTCTGGGGAAAATGGAAATGAGATGAAAACCACATTTCTCTTTTTTATATTTAAAATCATAAGTCCCATTAAAGAATAAAAATAAATAAATAAATAAATATTTTGAAAATAAAAAATTTCATGATATAAAATTCTAATTGGTTTTTATAAAAAATATATTAAATAAAATTCATGAATATTATATTATATGGCTCCAATAATACTATTAGGGACAACAATTTCTTGTTGTAGGTAAGACTTCCTTCATACATTAAATGACTATAACACCCCAAAATTCCAAATGGGAAACATTATGTTTGTTATAGTATATGAAAAACAAAACAATGAGTAAAAAAATTTAACACTTAATACATTATTATATATTTCTATTTATGTATATTTAATTACTTTGATATCATTTGATCCACGAAATAGTTGGTTTAAATGAAATTTGATACCCTATTAAAATATAATTATTCAAACACAACCATTATAAACTATCAATTATATTTAGATGTTTGTATATAAATAACTAAAATATGAAGTTATATATTTTATATATGTATAAAATATTTTTAAATTTTATATATAAATAAATAAAATAAAAAAATCTGAAATACCAATAAATGTTTTTTGAGTAAATATGTTTTTCAAAAAGGCAGTTTCATCACGCCCTACACATATTTTATAAAATTATGATTTTAATTTTTCTGAACATATATATGAAAATAATAAATTCATTTTTGAAATAATAATATCAATATTGTATTATATAGAACATTTGGGATTTTTCTAAAAATGCTTCATTATTTGATGAACTGGGAAATATTAGTATTTTTATTTAAAAATACAATTTCATTTAAATATTTTAATGTGACCATTTTTTTAAAATTGTTTTAATGAAAAATATGTTAATTTATATAAATATAAATTTAAATTAGGAAACTAGAAGAATTTTAATAATGTATTATTATATTCAATCATTCTATGCTTATGAGAACTTTCACATTGAAAATTCAATTTTCTATCACGTTCCTATGTTTAATTATAAGTTAAATTGTAAAACTTATGTGATTTTATATTGATAAAATATATAAAATATATTTAATCATTATAATTAATATCATATAATATTATCATATTTGTTTTTTATCATTATGAATAATAAAAATAGTAAATAATAGTTACAATAGATAAGGATAAAATGTGTTTACAATGGGGGTAAACCCTAATGAATGGGTTAATGTGTCCCAGAGACATGTCAAATTCTAATTTAGGCATATATATACCAATATCAAATTTTAGTTGGCTTTAATAAGATTCTTGGAAATTTTACCATCCTAATGACTTTTAAAAGAATATAAGTAAATAAAAAGTCAAACACCCTCCCTATTTCATTTAAATTTAAATAATTTGTCCACATAGAGAAAAAAGTAATATGTGTACTATATGGATGGTAATTTTTTAGATAAAAATATTAAAATAGTACATGTAATTTTTTTTAGTTCTCACATAATTAATTTAAAACCTTAATATATACTAATGTAATAATTTTTTTAATTAATTTAAACACAAAATAAATGATACTAAAATTATAAAAAGTAAAATAAATATGTTGAATTATTATGTAAAATTAATTTTATGAGGAAAAATATATCATTATATACAGGATTAAACATAATATATTTTACTCACATCATCATCTTGGTATTTTTGAAATTCTAATAAAATGAATATTATAAAAATTAGTATTAATCTTATTGTATAGTAGATGATATTTTATATAATTATTTTAAATTCGTTAAATTAATATCATCTTACAAGTTATTTTTTAATTTTATTAAATATAAAATATGGTCTATTAATGGAAAAATTGTTCTTTTATAGTTACTATATGAACACCTAAAGAGTAAAGACCTAGTTAGCGCGGTTAAGGTCAAAACAATGTTTTTCACAAAACATTGGCTTATATTAAAATTAATATTCAATGAGCATAGGATTTTTATTTGAAAACTTTTATATTTTATATAGAGTTATAGGTTCAAAATTATCTAATAAATATAAAATTATTTTAGTAATCAAGTATAAATTATTTTGTTAAAAAACTACTTACCATAGGGAAAAACTAAAATGGTTAAAGCAAGGGACCATAGAAGTCTTGTTACAATATTTTAAATCCAGTTTTTTTTGTATATGAGGTTATGATAGATGGTATTATCCTTAAAAATAATTAACTACTTATTTTTTATCAACTTTTTGTGAGATTAAATTCCAATTATTGAAAAGTTTTTATTATTTACAAAAATTGTTGTCCTCCTAAATTATAAAAGAACACTCACTCCTCAAACATCTTTACACCTCTAAATCCAATTTTCCGAGCCATAACATTCCAAAATACAATCCAAAAATCATTATCCACCTTATAGAAAATATTTTATTCCCAATTGGCAAACCAAACGTCCATTATAAAGGGATCAAAAGGTGGTTTATCTATGAGAAGGTGATAATGTTCATTAATCTCACTGCTTGTCATTATTTTTTACAAAAAGTAAATATGTATTAACACATAAACCAAAATATAAAAAATTAAATTAAATTTAATAATATTTTCCTAGTCTTATGTATTAATATTTATCCACATCCACATCTATCAAATCATAAATTAAATTATCAAATTGTGTGTACGACAGACTTCCACATCACAAATAGATATAAATCGATTTACATCAACACTTATCATGATTCAATATAATGATAGATTTAAAGTACATTTATATAATATTTATTATATTATTATACTAACTTTTTTATAATATCAAATTTAATATGTTAAATTCCATTCAGTTTAAAATTTGATAGTGACCCTTGTTTTTATGGGCGACTATTGCCTTACGAAGCTATGTGATTCGTTTTTCAGTTACGCTTTACATGGAAATTAATATGAATAAATTAAAATAATATGTTTTATATTTATGAGCTTATAAGAATTATGAAAATCTAATAAATCATGAACTCCATTACGCTTTCGACCTTTAATAGAATGATATTATTGCTCATGAGTATGTACAAACAACAATGTCTACAAATCGATGCAATTGATTTTCTATATTCAATATTCAATAATTTTTGTAAAGATTTAGTTAATTGAAAAATTAAATGTAAAAAAATTAAATAATTATAATAATGTAACTATATCTTGTATATATGAACCATAAAATTTTAGAACAAATAGAAATGGGAAAAACATTTAATTAGCACACGAAACGATAAAAATAATGATATATTCTTAACTAACAGGATGAAAAACATAAAAATGGTATGATATATTTTATTAGATATATGATTATCAATATAGAATATAATTATAATAAATATTTATTTATTATAGACCATATTAGGATCTATACAAATAAGTAAAAACTGAGGTAAGGGTTTCTTGTTTCACTTTTACATCCATGTGGAAAATGTCATATTCGTAAATTATTCCTTAATTTTTTTATATGATGACCCTATTGATATTTTAAATTAATAATTTATATATCTTAATTTTATTTCAATTTTCATTTTCTTATATCCATCAATGGTCTTAAGTTGCAAAAAATATCCATGTAGTAGGGGTTTATTTCACAATCCCATCATTTTTTGGATTTTTTATGTTTAAGGGTTCCCTTAGGGTAATTAATTTATAATTCTATCATAAACTAAATATTTACACTTCTTATTTGGTAATTATTAAAATTTTCATTTAATATTATCATTTTACCAAACATTAGTATATAAAATTATTATTAAAATGTTTTTAATAAAACTTTAACTCATATTCACTTTTGTTCAAAACCATATTTCATCCAAATAAATTCTTTCTAGAAATGTGTTCTATTTTTATCTAATTATAAATAAAAATATAAAAAATAAAATTTTCCCCATTTTTATATTTTTGTAAACAAATTTAATGGAATTTTCATGTCAATTTCCAAATAATGCATATTTGGAATTTATTAAAATGAAAAAGTAATATTTTTATCATGTATAAAATCTAAATTATTTTACCCAATCATGGTCACAAAATGTATTGATGTATATTTTAAATGATTCTAAATACTTATTCTCAATGAATATTATTTTATAATTATTTTGAACATGTTTTTTTAAATTTATTTTCAATTTGAAATGGTTATTTTCCAACTGACGTTTTAAGGAAATGATTATAGAATTTATATTATTAGATGCAATAAACACTTTGTTATACATACAATGACATAGGAATATGTTGTATTGATATCATATATATTATATTTTTGGATGGGTTATAATTATATTTACTAATATTGTACAATTTTATTATTATTCACCTTATTACTCTTGATAGTTTTTGGTTATGTTGTTTTGGTTGATGTAAGTATCATCATTCCTTATATAATTTTTCTGATAAAATTTTTATGTTTTTAATAATTGAATACATTCATATAATTATTAAATTAGAAATAATGGGGGTTGGTTAGTACTCAGTTAAAGATATCTCCTTGATGCATTGACATGTCCTATGATACAAATTAGTTATCAAAATCTGGTGGGTTTCTACCCACAAAATTTAAAATAAATTTTGAAAGGTAGTATAAAAATTTATATAATGTATGATAGTATGGATTCTCTGATTAAAAGATTATTTATTGATTTCCATGGGATTATGATATTATTTGGTATATCCATATTTTATTTTCATGATCATATGAATTATTATATATATTTATTTGATCATCATTTATTCTAGTAATTTTATGCTTAAGTAATTGTTTATGTGGGATGTGTATTAATTATTTAAATTTCAATATTAATTATTAGTATTTCTTTCTCATTCATTACACTTTACACAAAAAATTATTATGAATTTGATCTCACCCCTTTTATATTATTTCCCGAGATACCAGGATGTGTTTTTTGGTTGATATACAAATATATGCTCTGGGAAATAATAACATTCTCAATGAATATACATTTTTTATTTTATTATTTAAAATGAATGGTAAATTTGTTAAGTATATTTGATACCATGAATAATAAAATATTCAGTCATTCAGTATGTGATACCTTGTATCCCATTTCAATAGAATATTTTTTTCTTCAAATCCTAGTTATACGTGTTAGGGTCATTATAGTAGGTATTTGAGGAATATTTGAAAAACCCTCATGAACTAGATTTTGAAAAAAAGATGAGGGATAAAATACTAATGATATAAATCTAGTATAAGTACAAAATAACAACATAATATTTTAGTACGGTATATATTATTTGGATTTATAAGAAAAACACCCTTTTATGGATATTGTAAGAACCCAGACCTTCTTTTCAGGTGCATTTTTCCTTTTTCTGGAATTTTTGAGAAAAGAGGAGTTTATGGAAAAAATTTAAGTACATTCCTTTTACTTTTTGAGTACACACAGTGTCCTTCGTTGTCGGTCAAGTCCGGGTGCCGGCCGTGTCATGGCCACACACATAGCCTTGTAGGGGTGATGTGGAGGCCGCCTAAAGCGGAGTATGGAAAATCTTAGTACACACCATGTACCTCATGTTTTCCATTAAACACACCAGGGTCATGTCTTAACCCCATAATCATCTTCTTCTCCAGCTTCTTCAACTGAGAGCGTTTTGTACAGCCGTGAATCTTCGATGAACCCCCGATCCTATGTCTGTTCTCTGAATCAACCGTCGTCGATTGAATTGGAACCACAGTGGTATGATCTTCCTTCTTATAGAGCATCATTTCTCATTTCCTCTTCTTTATCAAGTTATCATGGGTTGAAAGTATTATTATTTTTCATAGATATGCGACATTATAAGTAGATTCAAGCCTCATGGATCAAATATATCGATCTCTTAACATCGAGGTAGGTGGTTTGTGAATTTTTGTAGGAAGTCTATGAGTATTTTGTGAAAATTCCACCAATACCCTTGCATGGTGTATTTTGTTTTTACTATCTTCCCTTGTTGTTTTCATGCATTGAATAAATTCATATGTAAAGGATATTGTTTGTGAATAGGGTAATTTTACGGTGCTTTGGATGTTTTTCCCATGCATGTTTGCCTGCTTATGATCGTTTGGTCTAGTTTTTCCTGTTAGGCTTTTGCAAGTTCCATGCCTAGTTGTAGGATGGTGTGACTTTTTCTCTTCCATGCTGAGATGTTGTAGACTACTAGGCATGTAGTTTTTTAGGTTCACATAGGCCTTTACGTGATGCTATACTTGCTGAATTTACACAGTGTTGTGAGATCCTAGTGTAGTAGACCACATGGAGAATGGATATAAGGGCTTCTCCAGAGTGTATTTATATTACTATTTTAGACCACAAGGGAAATTGATATTGAGTGCTTCCCCTGAGTGTCTGTAGTTCCTCGACAAGGTCCATAGGGGTAATGAGACATTGAGTGATTCCCCAGAGTGCCTTTAGTATAATATGAGACATTAGGGGTGGTGAGTGTTTCCCCAGAGAGTCTATTATTTCATTAGATGAACCAGAGGGGTGAGACTTTGTGTGACTTGTAGAGGGTTTCTAGTACTTTTCGATTGAACCATAAGGGTTTTGTTGTGAGAACTATCCATAGGTTACTTGTTTGTTCTAATTGCTTGTGTGTCTGCTTTCTTGTTTGTACATTATATGATAGAGACTATGGATTGTTGCTGCTGAGTACTTTCCTATTTACTATTCAGTTTTTATGTACTTTTACATACAATATATTCAGTAGCGGTTAGGCACAGGTCTTCGGGTGGTTGTCTACTTGGATTTCTATCTCACACTCTGTTTGGGTCATGCTTTGGGCCCAAACAGATTATGTTGTTATAGGTATAGATAAGGGTAAGTTCCCTTCTTCTTCGAGAACCTTACTTGCTGTGGAGCTGGAGAGAAAGGGAAAAGCTATGACTTGCGATGTTGAAGAGTTATCTGTTTACTTTTCTTTTGTAATTTGGTTTAGTACTGTATTCAGCATTGAGACTTGTTAGGATGCTTTCCTAGATAAATATGTATCATGCATCATTTCATATATATATATATATATATATATTTCCTCCAGTTTCTTACTATTCTGTCTTCTGATGTTTACTGTTGTTGGATATTTTATGCTTCCGTTATTGCATGGGTTATATACTTCCGCTGTGTACTCTGCCAATGATGGCATAGTTTCTCCACTATCACACCCAAGGCCCTTGCTGCTAGTCAGCAGCCTCTGGTGTTTGGGTAAAGGTGCTTTAGTCCATGTGACCAACTGAGTACAGAGCGCCATTGGATGGATTCTTGAACTAGGACGTTACAAAGTGGTATCAGAGGCGGTTATTTTCTCTTTTCATACTATTTGGAGCCTTTACCTAGGTATAGGATAGAATAGGTACTTGGTAATAAGCTATTCCCGGGAGTAGCTAACCCGTGTACAGGGGAAAGCCATACTACCTTGTTTATTGCAATTTTACTGGTTTGTATTTTTTACAGTTGATTTGATTTCACCTTGAGTGACTCACATGATGTGTGTTGTTACTGTTGATATTATTTCAGTTCTATTTTTGTAGCTACCTGATTATATGAGGGTATTCCATATCATGCATCATATAGGCACTTTCTAGAAATCACATGTCATGATTTTTTCCATGCCATCTAGGATGCATTTGTGATTGCATGTTGTTGTGATAGATGATGTGTAAAATATGCACGATGTTGGATAGTTTCCTTGATAGAAGTATCTATTATTTTATATATAATTGTTTTCGTAGAGATTTATTGGAATGAATGCCTAATTTTGATTCTTGAGGAGTTATGAGCCCTCATGAATTGGAATTTGGTGGATCATTGACTTCTTTTCCTTGTATATGATATATAGAAGATGAAAAGATTCGATTTGAGAGGAGTTTCGGCCCTCACGTATCAGAATTTTTCACTTTAACTCTTGTTTTCTGTGTTTTCTTAGTTTTGGAGCAGTTTCTAAGGATACTTCCCAGAAAAACCCAGAATAAATGGCGTGTACTTTATGAATACACATCGTGTAGTTTTCAAACTATGTTGCTGGCTGTCTGGGTTGAAACATGGGGTTGTGGAAAATCTTCAGGAACACACCGTGTACGGTAGGTACACACCGTGTTGTAGTGACAGTGTGTCTACCTGTGTGTCTAACGACACGGTTGGAAAAACCATGACATTACACACCATGTGTTGTTTTGAATCGTCATGTGTTGTATCCTAAGTACCCAGCCGTGTCACGAACAACACGGGCTGGGGAAAGCCATTATGTACATGTCGTGTTCAAATGAAGAACGTCGTGTAGAGTGAGCCGTGTAGCCGGTCATGTATCTAACAACACGGGTCATTGAAACCTTAAATAGTACACGCCGTTTCCTTAGTGAACACGCTATGTAGTATAGGATTAAGAGGATAGTGTGGGTTACCCATGAAAGGAGGCTAGGGAAGAGGAACAGATTTCAAGTACACGCCATGTTTACGGACAACACACTGTGTGGGTTGGGCATTACATCACCAGTTGTGGAAGAAGTACACGCCCATGTGAATGACGTAAAAGAACACTCCGTGACGTTTCTATACACGACGTGTAGTCATGTTTTGTAAAACACAAATTTTTTCTTTCTCATATTTTATTATTGTGCTGTTGTGTTCTCATTATTTGTTTATCTTCATCTAAAGTGTGAATTTGACATTTCAGAGTCATGGCACCGTGACATCCTCTTGTTGTCCACCATTTGTAGGGCAGTGATCAAACGCCAGATATGGTTGATCAGGGACTTCCAATAGATCCTCCTTTTGTGACAGCCTTGGCACCAGCAGTGATACCTATTACAGCCGCCGATGCATAGTTTAGGGAAGGATTTATGAGGATGATGCAGACCTTTTAGGGACCACCTCCTCCTGCCTCGTCTATCATAGAAATGATTCGGGTTTTCCAGCAGCATCATACTCCCACCTTCTTAGGGGAAGGAGGACCTCAGGATGCAGAGTCATGGAAAGAAGCAATGATGATGATCTTCGAGCATCTCGAGACGCCTCCAGAAAGTATGGTCAATCTCACTAGATACATGTTGCGAGACTCTAACAAGAGGTGGTGGGACGTGATCTCATAGGCAATTCATCAGCAGGTTATGGCATGGGACGAGTTTCAGCATGTCTTTTACGACTACTTCTATCCGGAGACCCTTAGGGTTGACCGAGCCCAGGAGTTCATGAGCCTAGAGTATATTAATCTTTCTGTCATGGAGTATTCATCTCGTTTCACTGAGCTTCAGTGTTTTACACCCTTCCAGGGCAGAGATGGGTTGTTATTGACAAGGATGTTTAAGGATGGTCTTAGACAAGAGATCTGATCACAAGTAAATATCTTCATGCAAACTTCCATCGCTTCCATCATCAACAAGGCACTGACTGCATAGTGCAACCAGAGAGATTATGGAGCTGAGAGCCTGGGTTGTTCCGCATCCAGAGTTAGTGCTTCAATAGCTGACAACAGGAAGCACCATAGAGAGTCTACGTGTGGTGATCCAAGGCTGCGAGACACATCTTCAGGTAGCC
The DNA here is from genome assembly GCA_963277665.1 of Viscum album. Classification (NCBI taxonomy): domain Eukaryota; kingdom Viridiplantae; phylum Streptophyta; class Magnoliopsida; order Santalales; family Viscaceae; genus Viscum; species Viscum album. Next base: position 373,503,980 of record OY728146.1, read on the forward strand.
AGGTGGTTTGCTACTAGTGTGGAACGGCTGGGCATATGAGGCCGCAGTGCCAGAGAGAGCCAGTGGAGTGTCGATATGGTGGCAAGATAGTTCACCTCTAGCATTTCTGTCAGTTTTTCTCACAAGCAGCTGGTGACATGGTTTCATCTAAGACTCATCAATCAAGAACAACGTCACTAGTTTCTCACCATTCTAGGAACTTGAGTTCTTCTGGCCATTTGGGCCGAGGTGGAGGTTGAGGCCGTGGTGGCCAGTCACCAGTCATCCAGCAACAGCAGGGTGGATCAGCTCAGAGTGATAAGGCAGGGTCACTAGATCATGGTACATGCCATGCTTTTGCAGTAGAGAAGACCCAATAGGAGTAGGATCCCAAACCCTCTACAGTTCGAGGTACGATCTTAGTAGCCTCAATTTTATCTTCTACTCTTTTCAATACAGGGTCTTCCCATAGCATTATCTATGTTTCTTTTGTGGAGATCCTTGGGCTCTGTATCATTTATTCTACCAATACCTTGACTCTAGACACTCCATTGGAGACTATAATGACTAGTGTATGTCAGTTCAAGGAGTGACCTCTCGAGTTTGGTGGGTGTCACTTTATATGGGATCTTTATCTTCGGAAGATGATCATCTATGATGTCATTTTCGGAATGGATTGGCTAGCTCCATTACTGGAATTCATCGAATTCTACAGCCTAAGGGTGATTTTAATATCACTAGAGGGTGGATCCTTTCTCCATATGGGAGAGTGGTATGTACAGGCGAGTAGAGAAGGTCTAGAGAATCAAGGGTTGGTAGCAGTTAAAACCAAGATTTCAAGTCTTTATCTTGATGTCCAGGGGACTTCACAGTTAAACTTTCCTCCAATGGTGGATTGTTTTATGGATGTCTTTCCAGAGGACTTTTTAGGGTTTCCTCCAGAGCATGAGGTATACTTTTCTATTGATATTGTGCTAGGATTGACACTTGTGTCCATCCCTACTTATAGGATGACTACACCTGAGTTGAAGGAGCTCAAGAAGCAGTTGTAGGAGTTGCAGGAGAATGGTTTTATCCGACCCAGTACTTCTCTTTGGGGTTTTACTGTCTTGTTTGTGAAAAGGGAAGATGATACCCTTAGGCTTTGTGTAGATTATTGGAAGCTGAAACATTTGACGGTTAAGAACCGATATCCCTTGCATTGGATTGAAGACATATTTGATCAGTTTCAAGGAGAATGGGTGTTCTCGAAGATTGATTTGAGGTCTGGTTATCATCAGTTGCACGTTAGACCATCTAATATACCGCTTACATCTTTCCAGAGCAGGTACGGTCTTTACGAGTATATAGCTATGCCATTCAGCCTCACGAACGCACCTGTAGTTATCATTTCACTAATGAACCAAGTGTTCCATCCAAACATAGACTCTACCGTGGTGGTCTTCGTGGATGATATCTTGGTGTACTCTCACACTCGACACAACCATGATAACCATCTTCAAATATTTCTAAGTACACTGAGGGAGCATCAGTTATATGATAATCTCTCGAAATGACTCTTTTGGATGTACTATATTCACTTCTTGGGTCTTTTTATCTCAGAGACAAAAGTATTAGTATACCTAGATATAGTGAGAGAAGAAGTTTCCAAGGAGATTCTGAAGAATGTCTGTTAGGTTCATAGTTTTCTAGGGCTGGATTGATACTATAAACGCTTCATATAGGACATTTCACGCTTAGAAGCACTACTGATGGGTCTGACCAAGAAGGATACAAAATTATTATGGTCAGATTCTTGTGAGTCAGCCTTTCAGGAGCTGAAGGGGAGGTTGAATTCAGCACCAATAATAGTTTTCCCAGAGCCGATAAAGACCTATATTGTCTACTTCGATGCTTCAGGTATCGGTCAGGGACCTAGGCTTATTCAGGGAGATGGAGTCGTTGGGTACGGGTCTCGGCAGTTAAGGCCACATGATAAGAATTACCCGACGCAAGATTTGGAGTTGGCATCTATTGTTCATGCCATACATTGTTGGAGACATTATCTTTTGTGAGAGAATTTTGTAGATTTCACATACCAAAAAATTCTCAAGTACATCTTAACTCAGAATGATTTGAATCTGATACAGTGTAGGTGGGTCAAGTATCTTCAGTCCTTTGACATTGAGCTTGCCTATACACCTGGGAAAGTCAATGTAGTGGCTGATTCGTTGAGCAGGAGGACTCAGATTTAGGTAGTTCAGGAGGCCCGTAGTGAGTGGAAGCTTATGGATCTGTTCTCAGAGATGCATTTGGAGGTGCACGATAGATATGGGAAAAATTTCATATCTTTTGTAGTTGTTACATCTACACTTCTTGATCAGGTACGAATGAGGAAACTATCATATTCTAAAGGCCCTGTCCTACGAGAATGCGTGTCAGGAGAGGACCCTATTACTGGATGGAAATTAGATGAGGATGAGATCTTGCGTTTCCAGGGACGCGTATGTGTGCCAGCAGATATACGAAAAGAGCTGATGAGGGACTTTTATTCCTTGGTTTGGATAGTTCATCCTGGTTTCACCAAGACGTATCGTGATCTACATCGTCAGTATTGGTGGCTAGGTATGAAGATGGATGTTGCTGGTTTCTTTATGAGATGTTCCACTTGTCTTTAGATGAAGGTGGAACATCAGTGACAAGTAGGGATTTTACAGTAGTTACCCATTCTTGAGTGGAAGTGGAACGATGTCTCCATGGACTTCATGACCGGGTAGCTGAGGTCACCACGAGAGAATAAGGTATGGGTTTTCATTGAAAGACTCATGAATGATTCTCACTTATTTATGATCAAGGAGACCACCAGCATTGATGATATTGGGTGTTTTTACATCTGAGAGATTATATGTCTACAAGGAGTTCCACACTCCATGGTTTCAGACAAAGATGTGTGCTTTACTTCTCGGTTCATTCTGGGGCTTCAGAAGGATTTGGGTACACAGGTACTTTTGAGTACATCATACCTTCCCCAGACAGATAGACAGTCCGAGTGTACAATACAAGTGCTTGAGGATATTCTTAGAGCTTGCATTATGGACTTTGGAGGTTCTTGGGGGAAGAATATACCTCTTGTGGAGTTCTCCTACAATAATATTTTTCAAGTAGAATTTCAAATGGCACTTTATGAGGATTTATATGGTAGACCCTTACAATCACCCTTATGTTTGATGGACGTAAGAGAGAAAACTTTTATGGGACCTCGTCTTGTTCAGGAGACCTCAGAGCAGATAGAGTTGGTTTGGAAGAGGATGGCGATGGCAGAGTCCCGATAGATGTCTTATGCTGATCAGCGGAGACGACCTCTGGAGTTTGAGGTCGGGGATTAGGTTTTTATGCGTGTTGCACCATGGTTGGGACATAATAGGTTTCAAATATAGGGTAATCATTCACAAAGGTATGGCGGGCCGTTTGAGGTGTTAGAGAGTGTTGGGCTGGTTGCCTATCGGTTGCAGTTACCTCAGAGGTACCGTGCTATACACGATGTCTTCCACGTTTCTCAACTTCGACGTTAATTTTCATACTTGTCTCTTGTCTTACAACATGAGTAGGATGAAATTGAAGTGGATGCATCATTTGAGGAGCATCCTATCCAGAATGTCGATCATAGTACAATGGTTCTCTATGGTTGGTCTGTTCCTCTAGTATGGGTGCTATGGCAGCACATGCGAGTACAGGTCGAGACATGGGAGATTGAGTCCAATGTATGATCGTAGTGGCAGAAGTTGTTTGGGATTTCATCCTCTACTCCTCGTTAGGGAAATTCGGGAAATAATTTCATTTAAGGGGGGAAGTGTGTAAGAACCCGGACCTTCTTTTCAGGTACGTTTTTTTTATGAAGTTTTTGAGAAAAGAGGTGTTTCTGGAAATATTTGAAATACATGAATTGTACTTTATGAGTACACACCATGTACGTCGTTGCTGCTCAAGGACGTGTGCTGGCCATGTCATGGTCATACACATGGACATGTAGGGGTGATGTGGAGGCTTCCTAATGTAGAGTAAGGAAAATCCTAGCACATGCCGTGTACTCTAAAATTACACACTGTGTACTTTTTTTTTTCATTAAACACACCAGGGTCACATCTTAACCCCAGAACTGTCTTCTTCTCTAGATTCTTCGACCGAGAGCATTCTGTATGGCCATGGATCTTCGATGAACCCCTAAGCCTCTTTCTGATCTCTAAATTTTCCTCTGTCGATTGCGTTCGAACCGTATAGGTAAGCTCTTCCTTCTCCTAAAGCATCATCTCCCATTTCCTCCACTTTCTCAAGTTATTGTGGGTTTAAATTATTATGAGTTTTCATATATATACGACATTCTAAGGATATTCAATCCCCGTGGCTCATGTATATCGATCTCCTAATGTCGAGGAAGGTGGTTTGTGACTTTCTGTAGGAAGTCTGTGAGTATTTTGTGAAAATCCTACCAATACCCTTGAACTGGGTAATGGGTGTTTCTTGTTTTTTCCCTTGTTGTTTTCCTGATTTTCTTATATTCATTAGTAGATGATATTTTTTGTGAATAGGGTAATTTTACTATTCTTTGGATGTTTTTCCTGTACATGTTTTCCTACTATGACCATTTGGTCTAGTTCTGCTTGTTTGGATCTTTCTCGTTCCATGCCTAGTTATAGGATGGTGTGACTGTTGTTCTTCCATGATAAGATGATTTAGACTACTAGCCAAGTAGTTCTTGAGGTTAACATTGGTCGTTACATGATGTGATACTTAATGACTTTACATAGGGCTGTGAGAACCTAGTGTAGTAGACCATAGAGAGAATGGACGCAAGGGCTTCTCCAGAGTGTCTTTATATTATGATTAGAGACCACAAGGGAAATTGACATTGAGTGCATCCCTAGAGTGTATTTATTTCCCTGAAATGGGACACAGGGGGAATGAGACATTGAGTGCTTCCCCAGAGCATGTTTAGTACTATACGAGACTATAGGGGGGATTGATGGTGAGTGCTTCCCCAGAGAGTCTATTATTTCTTTAGCTGAACAAGAGGGGTGAGACTGTTTGTGCATCTTAGAGGGTTTCTAGTACATGTAGGTTGATCCATAAGGGTTTGGCTGTGAGAATTACCCAGAGGTTACCAGTTTGTTCTACTTTCTTATGTGGCTGTTTTCTTTTTTGTACATTATATGCAAGAGACTGTGGATTATTGCTGTTGAGTACTTTCCTGTTTACTATTAACTAGTTTCTATACTTTTACCTGCCATAAATTCACTGACTGTAAAGCACATATCTTCGGGTGGTTGCATATTTGGATTTTGATCTCACACCATGTTTGGGTCATGATTTTGGGCCCAAACAAATTATGTTGTTGTAGGTATAGATAAGGGAAATCACCCTTCAACTTCTGGAACATGGCTTGCTACGGAGTTGGAGAGCAAGGGACAAAGCTATGGATTGTGATGCTAAGTAGTTATCTATTTATTTTCTTTTGTACTATTGGTTATACTGTATTCAGCATTGTGACTTGTTTGGGTGCTTTCCTAGAAACATATGTATCAATAATTGTTTCATATATATGTGTGTGTGCTCCAGTTGCTTATTGTTTAGTATTCTGCTATTTACTATTGTTGGTTATTTTCTACTTCCACTATTGCATGTGTTATTTACTTCCTATTTGTACTCTGTCAATGAGGGAATAATTTCCCCACTATCAGACCCAAGGCCCTTACTGCTATTCGGCAGGCTCTGAAATTTGGGGAATTGCACTTGAGGCCATGTGACCCATCGGGTATGGGGTGCCTCTGGGTGTCTTCAGAAACCAGGACGTTACAGATTCTAAAAGTGGAAATAGTTCGTGAAATGATCTTCTATAGGATATTAAATCTACGAAAGGAACTTAAGGATTGAATTAAGAATTTCCATGTATACAAAAATGTAGTAATGTGCATCTGGGATGAAATTCCTATGAGATTCATATTGGTTAACTTAAATTTTCAATATAAAACATTGTGAAGGATTTGAAAATGATTTATAATTTGAAAACATTTACAAAGAAACAATTATTGCGATTACGAAATTTTCCATCTGTAAAACATTCCATTTATTATATGTTTTCAAATAGATTTGGGATTATACATTATATTTCATAATGTTATTATCTAATTTAGTTCTATTTAATGATTATAAATAGATCCCAGATATAGGTGTGAGAACCATGTCATCGCTTGTTACCCAAAGAATAAAAATCATTGTTCCTATGACGGGGTTAATGAAATACACTGAAGGGAATAACATTCGGAAACATTCTCATCATAATAAAATAAAATATAAAATATAATAAATACAAAGAAATAATTATTTATGTCAAATGGTTTCTAAGGGAAAGAATAGGGGAAGAGGAAGGCATATAAAATGAATTATAAATGAATGATAGAAATGATGTATTTTCATCCTTGTGATAAATGTTGAAAGAGAAAACAAGGTTATTTATTAATGGGAATTGGATTTTTCTATAACTATAGACATAATGAAAAAATTATCAAGACATAAATAGTAATAAATAATCCTTTAATGTTCAGTGTTTCAGTTTTAAGGATATGGGAAAATATGCGATCAAAATACCTAACCACCAAGGGAATATAACTTAGAAGAATGTAAGGGGTAAAGGTAAAGTTTATCTATTAGAAAAGATGAAGTAGAATGAGTAAATATCATGTGTATATGGATTAAATAATTATGTATAAGAATTATTATATTAATGATATATGTCATAAAAAGAATGGGGATGATACCATATTATATTTTTTATATCGATTTATAGACATATGTAAAATTGTGTGGATGACCCAAAAAAGTTAAGCAATAGAAAATTGTTCTTTTTGTATAAAACATGAATGGGTGAGGATAAACAATACTATGTGTTAGATATTGATATAATAATTATAAAGTGAGTTTTAGGGGATATTCTTTGTAATGGTGTTTTTGTGTTTTCAATTTATGTTATCAATGATAGAGTTTACCGAATGTTTGGATTTATGTAATATATTAATCAATATGAGATTTCCATTGTTTAAATTCTTGTGTATTTTAATTATGATTTTATATAGATCAAGGTATTAAAATATTTTTTATGTCATATTTATATCTAATTTGTTCTACCTAGGTAATATAATGTAATATTGGTTTTCGATATTTCAAGACATCTCTTATAAATGTTTTACTGTTAAATTTGTATGGAACTATTTTTGAATGGTATTAAGGATAAATATTTAAGGAATGGATTATATTGAATTTTTTCATGAAATGATAACATCTTCTAACCCTTGGGTTTTGGAAAATATTAGTGGATGGACCTATAATTATTTTATAGATCTAATGAATTGATAACAGTTAATTTCAGTACTTATGGTATGAACAATTCATTTTGATTACCCATTGTTTGAAGAAGAAATATGACATTATTGTTGGAATTAATTAAAAGATAATATTATAAATTTCAATTAAGAATATTTTCTTCTATTAATATTCTATATGAAAAAATATTTTTGTATCACATGGAAAAGGATCTTGAAACAAAAATATTATTTATGAATCCTCACTTGTGATGGGAAGATGATTGTTTCACTCTCTATTGATTAATGTATTTTTGACCATTAAATTTTATATATAATCTAATTTATTTTAATAAATTATCTCTATATTTCACTATAATTATTTAATATATTCATTCACATTGTTCTCTTCACATTCCACTAATTGTTTCATACATCGATACCTAGTAATGTGTTATTCAAGATTACATTTGTACAACACTTCCACTCTAATAAAGAGTTGTTTTGTAATGAATTTTTTAATATTTTGGTTTCATTTATTGTATTTTATATATCATACCATAGATTACCTAGATTGTGATTAAATGATATTTGTGTACTTTATTTTATTTTTGTCGAATGTAACACAAAGAGGTTTTAAAATAGAAAAATCACATTATATAGAATATATGACCTGAAGCACCAATAAAAAAAGATAATTTTACACCCTATGACATTATGATATATTTATTTTTAAATAAATTTATTCTTAATAATAGATTTTGATGCTTGCAATACTGGGATTAAAAAACACATGATACCATATTAATTTTTTTATTAAACATGAACATTATAACAAATATGTTAATTTAATCATATTAATATGAATATATAAATTATTAAAATAATTTATTTTAAATATTTATAAAATATATTCAATTTTAAATTATTAATTATATATAATATATAAATCATGAAAAGGAAAAATAAATGTTTACAGGAAAAAGTTTATTCCCAAATAATGGTTTCATTATGCATTGTAAAATTATTATAAAATTAAATATTGACACTTTTATAGAAATTATATGATAAATAAAATATTATTTGATTTAATTATTTTAAAATTTAATTATTGTGAATTTTTTGGATTTTTTGAAATCTATCATTTTTCGATAAATAGTAAAGAAAACAAATTTTATTACAAATATTCTTTTTTCTATTAATATATTTAAAGGGTCCATTTTTGGAAATGTTTTATAATGTAAAATATGTTCCATTATATTATAATAAATATAATATTTCATTGGCTAATAAATTTAAATAATATTATTTATGTTAAAATAATCAATACTTATGAGATTTTTCTCTTTGGAAAATCAATTTCTTTATCACGCTTGTGAGATTAATTTTAAATTTAATATTTTAAATTAATTTTGTAGAATTTTTAAAAATGTGTTAAATTTTTGGAACCATATTATTCACTACTATATAATAACATCCACATAGTTTTTTCTCTTATTTAATATTAATATAAAGTAAAAAATCAATTATCGTACTAAGGTTAGAACTAGTTTTCAGTGAAAATAAACAAATGTGACAAATGAAAAAATGATCAAAAACCATTCCAATTCCTATTTCTAAAAATATATTTGGACCATTATCTCATCGTGGTTGAGTATTATAAAATTCTAGGACACATTTCCCAGAATGTGTTCTATATAATAATTTACGAAAATAAATTGTCAAAATGTCCCTCTCTTACTTCAACATTTCAATAATGTCTTAACAAAAGGGAAAAGCATTATGTGAATGAATATGGATTGTAATTTTTAGCATAATGAAATAAATATAATAAGGATAGTGTTTTCATTATTAATATTCATGAAATTACTATAAATTTTTAGAAATCACCAATGTAGTAATAATAAAATAAATGTTAAGATAATATTAATGCTCTAAAATCATTAAAAGTATAGAATATTTAATGAATTATTATGTTATATTAATTTTTTAGTTAAAAATATCTTGTAAAACATGGGTGAGAAAACTATATTCTAATTCGATTTCTGTATAATTATTTATTACATTTAAATAAAACAAATAATGACAATATTTACATTAATTTCACTTTAAAATAAATCATATTTTATTATAGGACATAAAGATACAAAAATCGTATATATTGCAAATAATTTTTTATTATTTCAAATTATCATTTATGTTCCACTAATGGATTAAATGTTCTTTTATAGTTATTATATTGACCATTATAGATTAAAAAAATTGTTGGCTCAGATAAGGTTAAAACGATGATCTTTCTGGTTACATGAGCTTTTGTTAAAATTGACTTCCAAAACAAATAGGATTTTAGTTTGATGAATATGTTTTTATTTTATTAATTAGTTAATAAAAATTATATAATATGCTTAATTTTATTTTATTAAAAATGTATAAATTATATAGGATCAAAATTATAATCACTCTAGCGCAAAACTACAATTGTATAAGTATAGAAACATATATTATAAGAATAATTTTTTTAAAAAATGTGATTTTTGCGAGGTGGATGTGTTTATAAGACATATAATCAATAAAAACCATGAACTATCAATTTTGGAACCATAAGGGTTTAGAGTGACTTCAAATTAGTGAATAGTTTTAGTAATTTACAAAAATCCAACACCTCATTTATAAAATGTAACTTTCTCCCCTCAATTCCTCACAAAATTCAAACCCATTTGATTGAATGAAAATTAATTAATTCACCATAATCATTATATTCAATTTAGAGAAATTATTAATCCAAAAATACTTACCCTACAGTCTATAGTAAGAGATCTAAATAAGGATTTTCACTGGGATGGAAATTGTCTCTCCTAAGATCATTTATTCATTCATATATACAAGGAATAATTTTTTCATAAATCATACATAATACATTGAACCGTGTATATAATATATGAAGATGTAATTATTTATATAGAATAAAATTTATCCCTCTACACTTCCTTAAAATTGAAAATGAAATCTAAAAATCATGTGTACGGAGGACTACACATTGTGATCTAATGTAACTCTTTTTACATCAAAACATATAATGTATAGATATAATGATAAATTTAATGTATTTATATATAATATTTATGATATAATTATACCAATGGATTAAAAATATCAAATATAACTTTATTAATTTCATTTTGTTTAAATTATGTTCTTGTTTACCATGTGTACGGTGAACAACCACCATATGAAGTGATGTAATTCATTTTATAGTCACTCTTTAATTGGTATGTTATAATGATAAATTTAATTAATGATGTGATATACATGAAATTATATTATTATTTTTGAAATTAATATATCTTACACTTTTTTATCCATTCACCCATTAAGAGAATGATATCATCTCCCATGTGTAGAAATGGTCTACTATAATAACCTATGAAATGAAAAAATAATTCTTTTTCATTTAATAGTTAAATATTAATTAAAAGATAAAATATGTTCAATATCTTATATGATAAATATGTTTTTATGGTTAAAAACATTATTTTCTAAAAAAACGTTTTTCATATTTTTATTAGTGAACCCATTTTAAATCTAGATTTTGATACTTTTATATGTACTATTTGATGAAATAAACTACTTATTTGGAGTGGGATATGAAAATATACTTTGGTATAAATTGTTTTATTTTCCATAAAATTTTTGTTTTTCGATTAATAGTGAAAACTATTACATTGTAGTTAAACACTAATTTTAAATTTAAATATTAATTATAAATTAAACTGAATTTTCATATAATAATAGATCAATAATATATTTATTAATCTACTATATGTCATTGAAAAATTTTTTTTATTTAAATTAAAAATAAAAACGTATATATAAATTTTTAAGCTCTCTTTTACATACCTTCTTGCTACACCTACAAGATTACTGTAAAATAAAATTTATCAACTTATATGAATTTTATATTAAAAAATAGTCATACATGGTATTATTCATTAACATAAATGTGGTTCAATAGTATCAGAATAATTTTTGGAAAATATTAACTTTTTTATTTCAGTTACCACAGTTAATGATAAGTAACATAAATAAAGGAAAAAATTATAATAATATAAAATTACCCTAAAACATGTCATATTTTAATTACATGAGTTAGTTTCGAATAAAATAATACTAGGGCTGAAATTATATGTTTTTAGGCTACATGGTGTAAGAAAATGATGTTTAATATATTTCATTTAATGATGTGTTTAAAATTTCAGTCTCATATTTTTAATAATTAAAACAATTTTAATATTGGGTTATAAAAGTGATATCTTTGAATAAAAATTGTATTTATAAAGAATAAATTATTATCTAAATCGTGATAATTTATTTATAAATTTAAGACACTAAATAATTAAATTTATTTACGGTTCAGTGATTATAAAATAATTGATTTATTAAAATAAGAATCAAATAAATTATATAAATAACATTAAAATAAATATAAATTGAAATATTTTTTGTCATCCATAACATTCCGAGAATACATTGACATTTTATTGATATTTTAAACTATTTTTTTCTAGGTAATCATGTTGTAATGACATTTTAAGAGTCAAAAGAAATGAATTGTTTCAAAATTGACATAATTCATAACATAAAATATAAAATTTATAATTAAATGAAATTAAATTTATAAAATAACAATATTCAACACACATGCTGAGATATGTCTTCAAATTTCATTAATGAGTCATTAATTAGACATTTAACATGTTAGGGAAATTATTTATAACTCTTCAATAGTATACTACCTAATAAAATGGTAAGAGTTAAAATAGTGAAATCATAAAGCAATGGATTCTAATATATCCAAAACTTTTCCAATTTTTATTAGGTGAGTGGATTTAAAACCATCAACATCCATTTTGTAAAAAAAAGTTATATTGGACAGAATTTTTATAGAAAAATAATTTATATTAAGATAATAATTTTTGTAATTACATCAGTTCCCCTCCCATATCATATAGAAAGGAACTTTTCTTCCCTATTACATACACATGAATAAATAATTTGGTTCAGAAAACATCTTCCCAAAACCCTTCTAATGCCCCCCCCCCAGATTCTTGAAACTTGTTTTAGTTAGAATGCCCGTCATAGAAGTGTTATGGTGTTATGAAAAGATAACATCTGAAAGAAAGGAATGGGTTATATATTAGTGTTTATATTTAATTTATTATTCCAATTCATTAAAATAACCACCAACAATGATGAGATAAAAATATAGAATTATCAATATAATTATATATCATTAAGTTAATATCATTACCAAAACCCATCTCTACATCCATCAAATTGGAATGGAAATAATAGTTTGTGCGTACGAGTGAACTATGCCCTCCATGAAATGATATAATTTGTTTTCCCTGACTATCTCTGCTGACTATTTATAATTATTAAATTAATTTTAATATGTGATAATAATGTAATATTAATGATTATAATATAATAATATACTAACAATGTTCATAATTTCTGTGCACATAAAAATGACAACATCGTTCTTTTGTACATGTAAACTATCCCATCCATAAAGCAACATGATTCATTTTTATTCACTATATCACTTTTATGATATATATATATATATATATATATATATATATTTACATTTAGATGAGAAATAGAATATTAATGATGATATGATAATTATTTAAATATAATATAATGATTAACATAATTAAATAATGATCAATAGAAAATGAAAATGTTACCCATGCGTATATACGACTTACCATCTCCATGATTATAAGGTTGTTAATTTTTAAAAAGCATAGTTAATGGTTTGATTAAAATGGATAAATAATGTATAAAAGTGATCATTAAATACTGAATATTATTTTTTGAGATTACAAACTTATGACCACATGGGCAATTTATATCACACTGAGTTCATTTTTGAACTCTAGTACCGAATATTGTCAAATAGTCTAATGTGACATTATATAATTTAGTAATATTTATTACATTATAAATGATAAATATTTAATAGTAAACATGATAATGGTTCTCTAGAATTTTTAAATTAAACAATGTTTATTATTCAATAATATAAAAAAAGTACGAGATGAATCAGACTCGAGGTAATAGACTTCCTCTCCATATCATTTAATTGATACATATTTTGATGTTATATGCCAAATTATATTATATAGTGTAAATTAAAACCATTATATTTTAATTAAATTAAAATTTAATATTAAAGAATCTTTTTATGATGTTTTTTACAAAACATAAAATTTATGTTTTTAACGTATAAAACAATGACGACTTCTATGCCGCCATATCCATTTTTTGATATTTTATTTTCTCTATAAGACATAATGTTTTTAAATGAAAAAATAAATTATTCACTATTATTGGTATTTGGAAATAGTATATGTTTTTTATAGTGGATTTATTATTTTAATATGTTCATATAATTTCCTATGATTAGAAATGAAATTTTATGAGTAAAATAATGATAATTGCAATTTTTAATGTGTTTTGATTACGTAATGGTACTCTAAATTTAGATGGGTGGTTACATGACAAAAAAATATGGGTAGGGTCATGATAAAGCAAGGATGGGTGGTTACATTAATTACTCTAATGCACTGGGTATGGAAGTTGTTCGTATGATTATTCCATTTGTAAGAGTGATATATATGAACGTCGACCGCATGGTTATTCTATTTATGTTTGATTACGTGCCAAGTTGCCTTTATATGTTATATATTTATTATATGGATTTTATGGTAATATTTATATTTCAAAAAAGTTAAGGAATGAGATTATAATAATTATAATGTATTTACTACTTTTTTATGGTGAAAAGTATTATTTTATGATAAAGTATTCGTGTTTTACCGGATTTTTCAAGACTAATACTTTTCCTTCTGTGTGAATCAGTTAATTATTTTTTAATAATATTCACAGGTTTAAATTTTTTTTTCACAAGATGAAAGAGATACTAGATTCATGGGTGGGATCATGGGAAAATTATGTTGATTAAACATGTAAATAAACCATGTTTTATTTTAATCATTTTTGATTTTTGAATGAAATGGATACTATTGGAGGAGTCCACACAATATTTCTATGGTCTTCTTATATGAGTGATCTCCAAATTATCTAAAATTCTATACATAAAATGATCTTAAATGTGAAATAATGTAGAATTTGTGATATAACTCATTATTAAGTAATTATTAAGGCAGGGTCCTTGTAGTTGGTATTAGAGGATGGTTTAGATAACATTTGAGATTATAATAATATTATTAACTTACATTAGACAGATTTTACATATGTTCAAGTTAAAATGTAAATGAATTTGAATATTACAATGTTTTTTCCTATAAGATATGTATGTTCATAATTTTTTTCCCTAGAGGAAAAAAGAATGTTGTGATGGGAAGGAATGAAAATAAAAATAACCTTCAAAATCAGCATCGTACAATGGTCAGAATCGAAACTGAACACATTATTACATGGATGCAATAATTGACTCAAGTGATAAATGGTGGCAGATACAATGCATGAGATAAACCCGATCAACCCTAGAGGAATATGTTAGCTATGGATCATTTCATGAGGCAACGTTGCACAGAATTTATAGGATCATCTTACCCTGTGCGAACCGAAGGGTGTATTAAGGAATTAGAAATGATTTTTGATGTCATGGGGAGTTTATTTAATAAAAAATTACGACTTTTTGTTTATCATAATGAAGTTGATGTCGATTAGTAGTATTCAATTGTTAATAATATCAAAGGAAGTAAAGAGATTTATTTCATGGAATGGGAGGAATTTAAATACATATTTAGTGAGATATCTTTTCCTAATTTTGTTTGACATAGGATTGAAAAGTTATTCGTGTAATTTTGACAAAAAAATATGATTTGGTAGATGAATGTGAATAAAATTTCACTATATTTTCAAGGTACATCCCAAATACTATATGGGATATTGATAAAAAGATAAATCAGTTTTACTTAAGATTGAGGTAGATATATCAAAGGGTATTAGCATCTCATGATCTCACAAGCTATGAGAAATGTTTCCAATTTGACGAGAAGGTAGAAATAGAGTTTTAAAAGGATATTTTATCTCATGATATTAGGAAAAGGAAGAGTTTTAGTTGGAATTAAATGGAATGGCATTCATCAATGATGTTTGGAGGTAATATAACTAAATTTCCATTTTTTGAGAAGTGTGGTAAAAATAATGTTGGCAAATTTGTCTCAAAGTCCGGGAAGTTTTTTAATGATGAAAGACTAGTCATTTTTCTCATGACTGTAAGGGGGATTATTACACATGAAATAAAAACCCATAGGTAAGATGTTTTAGTTGTAATAAGTTAGTGTTTTATGCCAATATGAGTCTAAAGTTGATTACCTAGGTTGAGAAAAAGTAATATCCAAAGTATAAGGGAATAGAAAAATCAGTTTCTACTACTAAGGTTATTGTGGGACAATAAAATGATGTTGTGATTAGTATGTTATATGTTCTACCAAAATATGACTATACTCGGTATGGCTTTGGATCTTCCCATTATTCCTTTTACGACTGCTTCCCATGTAAGTTGGAAATATAACCTCATGAGTTTGATATATAACAGTTAGTAAAAACTCATAGTATAATTATTAAATCAGATCAGATTTATATGAATATTCCTATTATCATTTATGAGATGGTGTTTACATTAAATATTATTTAATATTACCTATATAAGTTTGATATCATTTTGGGTATGAATTGTTTTTCAGCTTATTATTATAAAATAAATTAAAATACCAAGATTATTTTATTCATTGATTTCATACCTTTAATAAAATTCCAATAATCTTGGAGATTGATTTATAATGGTAAATAAGCTTATCTAGATCATGTTCATGAAAATAATAAATTTTTATAATGAAATCCTAATAGTAAATTAATTCATGGATGTTTTTTCAGATTAAATTCCATGTATTGTAGCTAATCAGGATGTTGAATTTACAGTTGATTTAGTGCCTGATTCTAAGCCTATTTCAAAACCCCCTTATCAAATGGATCAATTAGAATTGGTGTAATTGATTAAAATAGTTAAGAAAATTTCTTGATAAAGGCTTCATTCTGCATATCACATCATTGTGGGGTTCCCCTTTTTTATTTGTGAGAGAGAAAGATGGTTTTATGAGACTTTTTATTGATAATAGTGCCTTCAATAACATCACCATTAAAAAGAATTATCCTTTTTCTCATATAAATTATTTTTTATTAGATCTGTAGAGCATAGTATTTTTTAATGATTTCTTTAAGGTTCAGGAAAAGTTAGATAATGGTTGATGAGGATGAAATTCCAAAGATAGATTTCTAAGTGTGATATAGGAATTATGATTTTTTAGTTATGAATTTTGGGTTATCTAATGAACCTGTTATATTTAGGAATCTCGTTAATGGTTTCCTTCAATAACATTCCATGGTTTTGAATATAAATTGAAATTCTTGAAATACTAAATCATTACATAATGAACCATTCTTAATGAGATATATATAAACTAGCCATTTAATATAAGTTTGTCACTTCTATGATTTGAATTACGATATATAGACATTTACATTTGTGATCAGTTTGTTATTTGTTGTCTGATAGAACCAACTTGTTTTTTTGGTGATGAGATAAATACACTTATTAAAATTAATGTGAATATGAATATGAAACATAGGAATATTAAATCATATTATTATTTTATTATCATAAGGTTAAAATATTATAAAATCATGAGTAATTTTTCAATGTTATATAAAATGATTTTTAGTTTCAAATTTTTTATTCCTGGAATAAATTATGAATCTATTTAATAATTAAATTAATAATATTTATAAAATTATTTTCAAAAAATGGAGTTCATTTTTTATTTTACACGTAAAAATACGGTAGGTTGTTTTTTGGTATTTTTCTAATATAGTTAAATTTTCATTGAATAATAATAACACACGTTAATGATTTTGGTTGTTTAATGACATCATAATGATGTAATAATGATGTAATAATTCTTGTAGACTCCTGAGGACTAAAATATGATACTAGGTGTACCAAATTTCATATACCATGGGCAAAAACCCTAGTCTTACCCTTGGTTTTTGAATTACCACTAATGATGTATCATCCGAAATTAATTGAAAACTCCATAACCGTCACTATAAATACCAGCCTCAACCCTTCTTCATATAACACCTCTCAAGATTTGATCTTTCCCAAAATTCTACCCAATCCTCTTCCAAATGATCTTCTATTTTTATATGACCTTTTACCACACAAAAAGGCCAAAACAATAGGCCTATAGGAGGACCTCAAGGAGAAGAGATCAAGAGGTAAACATCCTCTTTCATTCTCATGTGTTTTATTTTCAATTGTTATTTTTTATTATACTCTCTTCACCTCAAATTATCAATGATGAATTAATGATCCAATATTATATATATTATTTATTTATATCATTTTTATGAGAAATTTCAACATCAATATTCCTTTCGTATTCCTCTTATTCTAAAAATAAAAACATCATACATTATGTGGCGATATACCGACATCATAAATGATGTGTCTTCAATTTTATTTACTTCTATCAAATATTATTGTGAATCTATTTTAATTGTTGAACAAGAATTTAAATTTTATTATATGACCTCTTTTATGTTGTAGAATTATCATATATAAAATGTTATAAGATGAAGCAAATTCATGATTATCGAAGAACCGCTAAAATGATCTAAACGAATATCACAAATGATTTATCTAATTATTAATCATCATATCATATTAATAATTTATTTATGGAATATTATATTATTATTAAATCAAATTAAGACCCTTTAATTACACTTTTAGAGTTTCACATACATTCAGCAAGTATATCATTTATGAACCACTTGTGGAAATCATGTAAAGAACGCCCTTGAAACAATATAAATAACAACATTTTATTAATAAATGGTAAAATATTGTTATAAAATGATCATTTAAGGTGTTATAAACATAATTAGTTTCATTAAAATATTTATTACACTCTTCTAACCATTATATAATACATTTATACAGGTTTTAATTAAGAAAAACCATGGGTAAGGGAATTCATAATCTAATTTCCGTTCATTGGGCTAACCTTCAGCTTCACTGATTATATGGAACTAAGATTTTTTGTAATGGATTTCATTTATATTAGGATTGATTATGTTTATTTAAAATTTATATAGATATTACTTTTATTCTATTGATTCTATCAAAATTATATGATTTTTTAAATCACATTACTTTTAAAATCCTCTTTTAAAATTCATTGTTTCTATGAAATTATTCATGTCATATGATTTTGTTATGTTTCTTGGAAATTTGATTTGATGAAGGGTGGGATCTATATCTCTATATAACGACATTTTTATGTGTATGTTGGTGGTATGACACATGGTTACTCTAAGTGTAATTGAGATTGTTACACCTTAAGGTATCCCTGAGGGATACATTGCAAAGTAGTCATGAGGGTTAAAAAACATAAGGTAGCCACAATGGTTACAATATAAGAAAGTAATCCCACAAGATAACTTTATGGTATTATATTTCTTCTCTAATTATTTATGTAGATATCAATTCTCACAAAGTATGTATATATGGGTGAGAAGTATTTATTTCTGAAAATTATTTTATAAGGTTATTAGTATTCTTAGACTAATGGTTTCATTCCTTATTTTTATATCCGCTATTGATATTTTAATTCTCATCCCATTTTATAAAATTATTTTTACATGTTATAAGGATTTGTAAGATAAATAAGAAATTTAATATTAATGTTATTAAGAATATTCAAATAAAACATGTTTTTTGTGTGTTAAAAATATTATATTTTCTAAGATATATATATTATTTTAATGTAACCCACATTGTATGATTGTGCATAGATATGTTAGAGTAATGTCCTAGAATTATAAAACTCTAAAAAAGAGATATTTTTGAATTTAAATACATGAAATATATTTGAAATTGATATATTGTGTAATTTTTATTGTTGTGTCCTTATAGATGGTATCAGAGAAAGGTAGAAAGGTGTACATAACATTAGGAGTTCGTATGATGTTTATAGAATAAGATAATTTTTTCACTATAGAATTATGTTCAAATGTTATATTATTTAAATATTACCATGTTTATTTATCTATGATATATATTTTCATAATGGTTTTCCGTAGAAGAAACAAGGAAGCTGATGTTTGAAAGAACCAAGAGGTTGATATCATTCGAATTCCACAATCGGGAATGTTTAGAATTGGAACATAGCAGTTTATGATAGTAATAGATCATATGACATAATTAGAAAATTATATTTGAATCCATGAAATTTAACAAATAGGGATTACTAAAGGGAACAATACTATGGAAGAACATTTTATGAGTCAAAAGCCTCGTACTTGAACTAGATTTTCAATCCCAGTAGCGGATGAATGAGGTATTAATTCCCTTGAAAAGAAATTTTATATAATTGTATGTATAGATAATCAAAATGTATTTCGTTCCATTTACTATTTTAGGTATAATCTATTCAGTGAGGGTAAATGGACAAGAATAATAGGGATAATGAGTATACTAAATCCATAGAGTGGGATTAATTTAAGAGTGTTTTTCTTGAAAAATATTTTCCTAAGGTGGTTCGACTAAGGATAGAGAATAAAATCCTTGAACTGAGGAAACATGAGTAAGATTTAGTGACCATATATTATGAAAATATTCACCTGACTATCATAGTTTTCTCAAAATATTTTAAGGGATCCATATAGAAAAATCACCCATTTTACCCAGGAATATAGCCAAGATATCGAAGGGTATTGGATTACTGTGAGATTAATTATTATAATATTCCTATTTGATGTGAATAGAGGTTATAAATTGAGTATTATAAAGGACACATGTATTTTTAAAAAATTTATAAGTATTGGTCTAGTGGAATGTTATAGTAATGAATTTATAAAAGAAATCTGATGGCAAAAAAGATCAGTTTCTAGTTTGTGAAAAGTGTGGTAAAAATCACCATGGGTAACTTCTTACCAAAATATAATGGTGTATTCGATATGATATGTTTGTACAATTTCCCAATATTTTAATTTAAATTAAACTAAAATTAATCAAGATAAGAAATGTTTAATGTGTTTCAAACAATGTTAGATGGGTCATTATGAAATTTTCGACCCAAAGAATGATCTGAATGATAGAAATCAGCAATAATATAAGCATTAATTTGTAGAGAGATCCTTTGTGACTATGTAATCAGATTTCGGTCCATCCCATGAAGTGGTATTAGGTAATTGTTTTTTTAAAATAGATTTTACCAGAGACTTTTTCGATATAGGTTTTACACATTCCTTTATTTTTGAGAAATATTCTTTGAAACTAGAATTATCTTTGAAAAAAATGAGACCAATAATTTTTTTCAAAACACTAGTGTAAATGTTTGAGATAAAAGGTATTTTATGAATTTTCCTACTATTATATATGGAAATACATTAACTAGAAACTTTTTTTTTAATTTTTTGGTAGATTTTGATGACATTTCTGGTGTGGATTGTCTTTCTATTTTGCATGCTATGATTGATTGTTGAGATAAAGAAGTTTGTTTTTTGAAAGATTTTTAGTATTTATAAAATAAAAAATCCATACAGTTGATAAAATATCAAAATAATAAGAAACAATTGAAATCTTGAAAGGAATTTAATCATTCTAATATTTTTGAAAAAAGGAAACTATTCAGATTCATGATATTCAAGTGGTAAATTAATAGCATGATGTATTTTCTGATGAGCTACTTGCTGTTATACCTTATCAAGAATGTGAATTCACAAAATACATAGTTCCTAAACCTAATACAACTTCAAACCCCCATTTTCAAATAGATCAAATGGTACTTATTGAATTAGAAAATATGTTGAAAACATTACTTGATAAATGTTTCATTCGTCCTAGCATATCACCATGGGGATATACTGTTTTTTTTCATTAAAAAGAATGGTGGTTCCATGGGACTTTTCACTAATTATAGATCATTGAATAACATTAATCTTAAGAATATGTATCATTTACCTCACATATATTACATGTTTTATCATCTCCCCGGAGCTCAACATTTCTTTATGTTTGACTTGAGATCCTGGTACCAATAGCTGAAGGTGAAGGAGGATTACATTCCACAACTAGATTTTCATACTAGATATGTTCATTATGAATTTGATGTTATACCATTTGGGTTACCCAAAGCACATGTTGTATTCATGGATATTTTGAATTGAACCTTTCATGTGTTCATATACATGATTCTGGTTTTGTTTATTGATGAAATTATGGTTTATTATAGATATAAATGGAATAATGAAAGACATATAAGTTTTGTTTTTAAAAACATAAATGGAATGAAACTCTATGAAAAATTATGCAAGTGTGAATTTTTTTTTGCAATAAATTTAGATCCTTGGTCACAATTTTTCTAATGACAGAATAATTATTGATCCTTCTAGAATTATATTTGTTGAATAATAGATGATATTAAAAAATATAGTCAAGATTCATATATTTATTGGTCCGGTGGTCTATTACCGGAGGGTTTTTGAAAAAAATGCATGGTTATCTAGACTGTGACTATGTTAACTCAAAATGGAATTAAATTCACCTATAAAAAATGTGATTATTTTTTTATGAGTTGAAAATAATATTGGTGAATGATCCAATTGTAATACTACATTCACGAAATGGATATTTTATCACCTACAATGTTATTTCATTAAATGGACTTGGTTTTTTTCTGATGAAAAATGATCAGGTAATTTCTTATTCTTCTAGAAAATTAAAACCACATTAGTTAAATAATCCCACAAGTGATTTGGAATTAGAAGTTAAGGTTTATTCAATGAAAATTTGGGTGTCATTATTTATATGGAGACAAATGCGAAATATATAGAAACCATTGAATTATGAAATATATATTCAATCATAAGGAATTAAACATGAGGTAGAGAACATGGATTGAATTGAAAAATTATTATCATTGCATTATCAATTAAAATCCTTGAAGGGAAAAAAATTTTGTATATTAATTGTGTTGAAAACATCACGAATAATTAAGCATGATTCATTTGATACATGAACCATTGATTAATGATTTGATCACTATTTTCATGGATGTTATAGGTGCTGTAAATTAATCTATTTTGTTTCTAGTTTTAGTGTAGTAAATATTGTCATACAAAATTAAGGAAATCCTAAGGAAGATGGGGAGTTAAAAAATTGTATACTCTTTTAAAATGGGAATCTTTCTAGAATTAATCATTGTTAAATATTGGTGGGATGAAGTGAAGATATATTTCATATTTTACCATGAAATGCTTGACATGTCAACAAGTTATAGTAGAGAGGGAGTTACCAAATGGGATGATTCATCCTTTACAAGAGCCATAATGGATGTTGGACAATATATCCATGGACATTATTATGGGATTATAATATAATTATTTATGTAATAATGAAATTTAGATTATTGTTGATCGACTGACAAAATTTAAACATTATATTCGTAATAGAAATACTATGTATTTGGATAATCATTATAGATTACAGATAAAAGAGATTCTAGTGTTACATGTATTTATTCATTCCATTGTATCTATATATGATCCTAGGTTCACTTCAAACATGGGGAAAGGCCTTAAAAATATTACGGAACATAATTAAATATCTGTATAACTTTAATCCACAATTATATAGAAATTCGAAATGTATGATTCAAACATTATAGGATAATCCATGAACATACTAAATATATTACCTGGGAAGTTGGGATAAACATATTTCTTTAGTTTAATTTTCATATAATAGTAGTTTTCATTCTATTATATATATGGAACCTTTTGAGGATTATATGGTAAGCAGTGTTGAACTCTGTTTTTTTAGAATGATGTTAGGGAAAGTATGTTGATAGGACTAGAATAAGTAGAGGATGTGGCTATGAATGTGAAGATGAACTAGTAACACATGAAGATAGCTCATTGTTTTTAAAAAATATATGTAGATAGTGGTATTAATGACTTTTATTTTGAGGGAGGTGATCACGTTTTCCATAGAACATCACTATGGAAATTAGTTCTGCATTTTTTAAATAAATGAATGATATATCCATTGTTTATTGGACTTTATGAAATATTGGAGAAAGTTTGACTTTTCACCTATAGAGTAGGTTTGAATCCAAGATTATCTAAGGTACATAGTTTTATTTTCATGTTTCAATGTTGAGAAAATATTTTCTAGATTCATCACATGTTTTTATCTACAGAAAAGATTATTTAGAAGGGAATGTATCTTAGGAAGAGAAACCTATTTAGATTTCTGATCAAAGAGAACATGTTTTGTTGAATTAGGTAATCAAACATGTAATGGTTTTGTGGATAAACCACAAGGTTAAAGATGTGACATGTGAATTTTAAAATGTTATGAGGTAAAGGTACCCTCACATTTTTAATATGTAAATAAAATTACAAGGAAGTAAATTCCATAAGGTGGGAGGAACATAATACCCCATTGTTATAAAACTATATTGTAATTCATGAAACAATGATTCTCTTCATAGTAATTTTATTATAGAAACAATTATAAAATAGTCATCAAAAATTATTTGCCCACTGTTATGATTTGAATTTTGAAAATAAAGGACATCAATAGTTTTGATAATTATGTTATTTAGAGTCTAATAGAACAAAAAAAATTTATTGGGAATAATAACATAACATTATTAATATTAATATTAATAGTAATATGAACCTTATGACTGATAAATTTTATTATTATTATTTTCATTAGGTTTTATGAAAAAGAGATCGTAATTATTTTTTCATGGTGATATAAAATAGGATATAATTTTAAAATTGTTATTTTGTGAATAAATTATTTATTAAAATAAAAAATAAAATAATGATACTGAAAACATTATTTTCCAAAAATGGAGCTCACTTTTTAATTCAATAAATTAATAAAATGGTTAGGGTATTTTTCGGATTTTTTGGAGATAGTTTAATTTTTAATGAATAGTAAAAATACAGTTTTATGTTTTTTTGCTGTTTGCTGACATATTAATGATGTAATTATTATGGTTGACTCATGAGGGTTAATATATGATTTGAGGTGTCCCAATTATCCAATACTATGGGGAAAATCCATATAAAAACATATTTTTTCAAATACCACTAATGAGTTGTCGTTTGAAATTAATTAAAAAGTCCCTCACCTTCACTATAAATACCCCTTTCAGCCTCTCCTTCATCTCACACCTCCCAAACATTGAACATTGCCTAAATTCTGATATATACCATTCCCAAGGATAATACCCACATCCATTACTTTCTGGTAACACCAAAAGGGAAAACCCAATGGCCTTAAAGAGGATCTCAAAGAAAAGAGATCAAGAGGTAAAAAAATCCACTTTCATTTTCTTGTGTTTTATATTCGATTATTATATTTTTTTATATTTTATTCACATTCATTAATCTAATAGGAATTAATTCTAAAATATTATATATATTCTGTTTTTTTATCAGGTTTATGGGACAATTTATCGTCATTCTACCTTTCATCTTCCTCTAATTCTGAAATGAAAAAACAACATCCTTGATGTGTCAATTTACTGGCATCATGGATGATGTCTCTTTAATATAATTTAATTTTCTCAAATCAGGTCGTAAAACCATTTTAATAGTTGAAAAAAATTTAAATTTTATTATATTTCCTCTCTTATGTATTACAATTATCGTAAATGCAATGTTATATGATGAACAAAATTCATTATTACTGAAAACCCACTAAAATTGACTACACGAATATCACAAATTATTTATCTAATGATTCATCCTCATCCCATATAAAAAATTTCTTTATGGAATATTTTAATATTATGTAATATTATTAACACCATTTCTTTTCACTTCTCGAGTTCCACTTCCATTCTACTAGGAACTCCATTACGAATAATCCTTGGAAATTGTGTAAATAATTCCCCCAAACAAAACAATTAACATAATTGTAATAATAAAAGGTCCAATAATGTTAGACAATGATCATATAAGGTGTTATAGAAAATAATTTTTTTATTAGAATATTTATAACATTCTATTAACCATTATAGAGGAGGTTTAATGAAGTTTAAATTAAGTTGAACCTGAGGTAAGGGAAATCTTAATCCAATTTTTGTTCATTGGGTCAAACTTATACTTAATTGATTATGTGGTACTAATATTTTCTTGTATTTAATTTCAATTACCTTTGGATTTATTATTTATATTTATAATTTATATAGATATTCCTCTCATTCTATTATTTCTCACAACAATTTTATGATATTTTTAAAGGGAAATCCTTCTAAAATCCTCATTTATATTTAAATCTTATGAAATTACAAAGAAATAATTTTTTGAAATTATTCATGTCTTATGAATATGTTATAGTTCCAGGTAATTTTTTAGTACAAGGGGTGGGTCATATATCCTTTTACAATGAATTGTGTATTTTGATGTTGGAGGGCATCCATATAGTTACTCCATGTGTAATTGCGATAGTTACACCATAAGGTCTACCTGATGGTTACAATTTAAGGTAATCAAGAGGGTTACAAATCATAAGGTAGAAACATGGGATATAATTTAATAAGTAATTTCCCAAGTTAACTTTGTTGTTTTATATTTTATCTCAACTTATTTATGTAAATCTCATTTTTTAAAAAGTATATACATGTGGATGAGAAGTATGTCTTTTCAAAAATGATTTTATATAGTTATTATTGTTCCAAGGATAATGGTTTCTTTCTATCATTTTATATCACATGGTGAGATTTTTATTGTCATACCATTATTTAAATGGGTTTCAAATGTATTAATGGTTTTTAATAGAAAGAAGGAATCTAATCTAAATGTTATGACACATTTTCAAATAAATCATGTTGTTATTTGTGATAAAATATTATATTATCAAAGAAATGGATAATTTTTTATGGAACCCATTTTGTATGATTGTGCATTGATATTTACGAGAAATGATCTAAAACTCTTTAGCTTTAAACCAAAAATTTATTTGATAATTTAAAATGGTGAAGAATGTTTGAAATAAATAGATTCTATAATGTTTATTGTTGAGTACTTATAGTTGGTATAAAATAATGGATTAGATTGATTCAGAAGTCCATTTGATGTTAATATAATACAATATTTTTTTAACCTTAGGTGTATGTTCAAATGATATATAAATTAAAGATTACATTGTTCATTCAACTATCATATTTCTCTCAAGAATGGTTTTCCTCATAATAATCAATGAATCTAAAGTTGGATGGAACAGATATGTTGATATATTTCCTAATCTGTAATCTGGAATGGTATGAATTTGAAGAGAGACGTATATGACTGTAATTGATTAGCTGACTAATGAAATAAATGGCGTGGCATCCATGAAATATAACAACTAGATATACAACAAGGAAACATGATGACATGGGAACATTTTTCGAAGAAACAACATATTTATTTTAGTGTATTTTCTAAACCAGTAGTGGCTGATGGATGGATTAAATCCCATGAAAATAAATTCAATGGTATGAGATATTTAAATATTTAAAAGGTTAGTCATTAATTTTATTTATTTGAATGGAAATTTAATCGGTGATGGTCAATGGTCATGAATAAATGGGATATAGAGGATATTAAATCTATTAAGTTGGATGAATTTAAAAGTGTTTTCCTTGGAAAATATTTTCCAATGGTGGTTTTCCTATGGATGGAAAATAAAATCCTTGAATTGAGGAATACAAAGTAAGATTTAGTGACCATTTATGATGCAAACTTCACTGGACTAAAAGGTATGCTCCAAAAATTATTCGGGATCCTGATAGAAAAATCAACCATTTTTAATTATGATTAAATCTAATATATCAAACTTCATTGGGTTCTTGTGGGTTTAAAAGGTATGATAATCCTTTTGGATGTTCTAAGAGGGTATAAATGGAGTTCGTTGATGACCACAAGTACATTGAGAACATTAATAAAAAGAGTTCTAGATGGAATGTTATCAGAACGAATGAATCAAAGAAATATGATGGTAAGAAAGATCAGTTTCAAGTTTGTGAAAAGTGTGGTAAAAATCAGGCTGGGGAATTCCATACAAAAATCAAGATGTGTTGTTGATGTGGTAATATGGGACATATTTCCCAAAATTTTAATGAAAATTATCCTAATATAAATCTTGATAAAAAATGTGTAAACAATTTAAAATATTGTTAGATGGTTCATTATGCAAATGACTACCCAAAGAAAGATATGAGTGATGGAAATTAGCTATAATATAAAGAGAAATGTGTAGTGAATCTATTGCCACTATGTTATCATATATCGGGCCATCCGATGATGTGGTATCAGGTACTTGGTTTGTTTACTCAGATTTTACTAATGTCCTGTTTGATAAGGGGTTTATACATTCCATTATTTCTATAAAATTGTCTTGAAAATTGAAATTATCACCTCACCAAATGAGACCAAAACATATTATTAAAATATCAGGGGTATATGATAGAGAAAAACGTCATTTTATAAATATTCCTATTATAATATATGGAATTACATTACATAGATTCCTTTTGAAATTTTCTTAGTAGAGCTTGATGTTTTTCTTGGTGTGGATGGGATTTCTGTTTGTCATGTTAATACTAATTGTAGAGCTAAATAAGATAATTTTTATAAATATTCTTAGTATTTATAGAAGGTACCACCCATACTATTGATAAAATATCAGAATTCTAAAAAAATGATGAATGATGGAAATGAATGTAATCATTCTCATATTGTTGAAAAACAGAACAAATCAGATTAATAATGTTATATTGGTAAATGAATACATTAATGTTTTTTCTAATGATTTACTTGGTAGTATACCTGATTAGGATGGCGATTTCATAATTTACTTAGTTTGAGATGCTAATCCAGCTTCAAACCAACCTTATATAATGGCTCAAATGAAACTTCATGAATTGATAAATCATTTTTTAGAGTTTCTTGATAAAGGTTTATTTTCATCCTAGCACTTTATAATGGGGAGATACTGTTATGTTCCTTAAAAAGAAAGGTTGTTCCATGAGACTTTTCATTGACTATAGTGATTTGAATAACATTATTGTAATGAATAATTATCTTTTTCCTCACATTGATGACTAGTTTGATTAGCTCTAGGGAGCTCAATATATTTACATGATTGACTTGAGATCTTGGTATCATCAGATGAAGGTGAAGGAGGATGAAATTACAAAAATATATTCTGGTACTAGATATGTTGATTATGAATATGTTGTTATACTATTTGGGTTATTTGATCACATGTTATATTCCTGGATATTATGAATAAAACATTTCATGTATTCTTGGAAAAGTTTGTGGTTATATTTAATGATAAAATTATGCTTTATTATAGAAGATAAGAGCATAATAAATACATCTAAGAGTTATTTTGAGAATATAACGAAAATAAACTCTACTAAAAATTCATTAAGAGTGAATTTTGGTTGCAACAAATTTCGATCCTTGGTCAAAATGATTCTAATAATGGAATAAATATTTATCCTGCTAAAATTAATGTTTTTGTAGAATTGAAGAGGTACACAAATATAACCGAGATTCATAGAAATCATGTTTTAGTAGTCTATAATAGGAGGTTTTTTGGAAACATTCCATGGTTATCTATTTATTATCTAAGTTAACATGAAAAGGAGTTAATTTATATACAAAAAAGAATGTGATGATTTTTTTTCATGAATTGAAAATAATATCGGTTAATTATCTAGTTCTGGATGTACCTTCCAGAAATAGAGAGATTATAATCTACAATGATTCTTCATTAAAGGGGCATGGTCGTGTTCTAATGCAAAATGTTTTGGTATTATATATTCTTCAAAAAAACTAAAACCTAATTAGTTAAATTATCCCACACATGATTTAGAATTAGAAACTATGGTTTGTTCATTGAAAATTTGTTTTAATCATTTATATAGAGCCAAATGTGAAATATATACTGACCATAAAAGTCTAAATTATATATTCAATCTTATGGAATTAAGCATAAGATAGAGAAGATGTCTTGTATTGAAAAAGTGTTATGATTTATTGATCAATTACCATAATGTTAACGCAAATAATGTGGCAGATTCATTGAGTCGAAAACCTCATTAATCACTAACCATGTTTCATTTGGAAAATGTACCCTTCATTAATGATTTGATGAAATTTTTCATGGATTTTTTTGGTGTAGTAAATTCATTTATTTTTATTAAGGTTATAGTTCAGTTAACTTTTTCATAAAAATTTAAGAAACTCGTAAGAAAGATGGGGATTTACTGAAAAAAGTATAACTTTTTAAAATGGGTATGTTTCCATAATTTAACATTATAAATATTGTGTTTTTAGATTTTGAAAAAGATTTTGTATGCATTGTGTTTCCTAGAAGAAGAATTAATAGTAATGCGAAGATCATAGTTCCCCATTTTTAGTTCAGCTTGGAAGCACAAATATGTATAGAGACCTTCTAGAGTATTTGGCCTCGCTTGTCGTTTATTGAAGTTATATGCGTCCCAAATTAATTACTCGTTCTTAGAACTTTAGTATAGCATAAGTTCAGGGTCGATCCACAGGGAGCAATGGCGTGCATGTATTCAATTGAGTTAATACTTAATTAGGTGAAGTATTCAGAATTTAGATTTGATTGAGTTGATTTTGGTTTTTAATTGAAACTAAATTGTTTTACTTTGAAGAAATGATTAATAGTTTTAACAAAAACAACAGGTAAATTCAAAGAGTTTAAAATAGGATGAAAAATCATGTCGGGGTTGTGGTGGTTAAGGCTTTCTTTCGTAGGTTGTTTAAATGGTTGTTTTGTTCATAATAATTCAATCATTCTAGATTTCTTTTTGTTACAATATTTCCTTCATCCGATTCCTCTTGTTTAGAACTAGAGCAGTTGACTCCTTGGTCCGGTAGTCAGTGTTTTTAATTATTTATTAGGTTCGGTCCATTATTTGAATCAGTGAAATCCTTCCAATGGTCATGGATGTTTTCACCGTTACTTATCTTTTGTATCACTGAGAATTCTTCCCTTGATCCAACTCAGAATTCTCAGCTATATTAGACAGTGGTTTAAGAAGAGTAATATGAATTAAAATGAGCAAACACAACTATATAAAACAACACACAAATTATGATCTCATCTTCCACAGCCCCAACATGAGGGGTTTAGTTACACAAAGAATGCAGGAGAGAAATGACACATGTGATACCTGATGGATTCATTGTGTAAGCATTGAGGTAAGGTGTCGGAAGGTGGAATGGTGGAATAGCGGAATGATGGCACCTTTGTGGCTTCGGGAATGGTGGTAACAGAGATTCTATCTCCTCTAATGGGTTTTGAACTCTCAAATTCATAGGCTAAGGCATATTTTTATAGAAAAATAAAGTACACGGTGTGTATAGAAATTACACTCCATGTACTTTTCGTCAACGTGATTTGGTGCCAATTTCTCCATTGGCAGGTGGCCTAACATGCCATCTTTAACTTTTGAACACGGCGCCGCCTGGTGGATGAGTGTACACGGAATGTACCGCCGCCATACACGACGTGTAGTATCATATGATTGGCCGCCCGCACCTTCTAGAATAGCAGACGCAATGTGTAAAAACAGAACACGCCGTGTCTCCTTCAACGACC
This sequence comes from Viscum album, assembly GCA_963277665.1. Classification (NCBI taxonomy): domain Eukaryota; kingdom Viridiplantae; phylum Streptophyta; class Magnoliopsida; order Santalales; family Viscaceae; genus Viscum; species Viscum album. The sequence goes on from OY728146.1 coordinate 373,535,105, forward strand.
ACATGGGGGTGTGGACTCTTCTTCAGAAACAACAACTTCTAGAAAGTAGTACATGGCATGTAACACCACCATACATGGTGTGTATCTTCTGCCTGGTGACATGGGTGTGTACTCCCTCCTTCGGTCTGTGTCCCTGTCTGTATGTTCATGAAGTGTATAAATGTATATGCCATGTAGTTTTAAAAAAAATTACAACCTTCCCCTGATTTGTGTATTTAGCTAGAAAGCTCTTGAAAGTAAACAGATTCACCAAAATCAATGAATATGTTCATAAAACAACATTTATTTGCTGAAAACATGTTTTTATTGTCAATTATATATATGGAAATGTATACACAAATCGGATGCATCAAATCCCCCCTCCCTCCACATAGTCATTTTCATGCCCTCAAGATAAATTTCAACATCTAATTAAGAGAGCCTATACCTTAAAAGGAAGGCATTTAATTAATGAAACGTATAACAGATAAAGTTACTGAGGAAAAATTCTACATGGCACAAAAAAATTCAATTCATAAGATATTAAAATCATACCTCATATATAATGCAATTAACTACTCTCATCCCCTTTCAACACATTTTTCAACCTTTCAAAAATAAGTATTCCATTTGATGATTTACCTTACCAGTCAAAATCACACTCCACATTCAAGATAGTTTTATTTAGAGTTATTCTCAATCTAAGGTATATACACTCTATCCATAGGATTTCAAGATGCCTTGTTCTTTACTTCATAAAAATTGAATTACAAAAATCATGAGGGCTTTATCAATAAGGTTCAGATGTTTTTGTGGCTAAGGGTTGGTAGGTTCATATGTGAAAATAAATTCTGAGGCTTGAAAAAGGAAGGCTAAATCCTTTAAACAACATTGCATGATATTAAAAGTAATTCTCACTAAAAATGTGACCTTCACGAGGTCAGTCAAATGCTTTTTTAATCATCACCATCTTCCTTAGGCAAGTAGGGTTCATGAGAAAATAATCATAAGGTCCCCTTGTTGGTTATTTTCTTGTTTGTTTGTTTGTTTGTTTGTTTGTTTTGTTGAATTAACAAAACACAAGGGAAACACTTATGAATACAATGAGTAGATGTTTGGAACCCCTTCTGCCACAAAATATCAAAAGGCACTCCCCCACAGTTTATTTCATGGCTGTGCACAAAATATGCCATGTATTTCCAACTCCCTCTTAAAAGCCCAAATGAATAATCATGCAAAGTTTAAAAAGAAATAGGGTAAGTAGTGAAATAGGATTGTAATGTGGCTTCCTATAAAGGCTGTTCATGGCTTCTATGGGCTTAATGAAGATTAAATGTAGTGTAGGTCTCAAGATAAAGGGGTTGAAACAATCTAATACCTCAATCATTTTAATGAAATTCAAAAATTTATTCATCTTTTGAAAAGAAATTATGCAAATTCTAGTAGTGATGCATATCCTAAGAATCTCTCAAGAAAGTGGGTATTAGAAAATAAATACGAAAAATGGTTTATAATACCTCTCAGGAGTGGAAAAATAATAAAGGGACAATCAGGTCATGACATGCATATAAATGATTATCCTAATCAATTTAATTTAATCGAAGATGAAAAGTTGTAATTGATACTATATCTGTAATCATTTTAAAATACTTAATAACTAAAATAATCATGCAACCTTTCCAAAAGTTCCTACAAATAAATATAGAATTTATAAGAATGATTAACCACAAGTTCTTTACATTTTCAAATATAGAATCTAATAATGATGTATCCTAGATTAGTTTAAGGGAAAAGACTATGGTTAAAGATATAAATTCTCACCCACACATAATACTGCACATGGTCCACCAAGTGCAATACTAAGGTAAAGGGTGGGAAACGGAAGGATATGGGGGAAAATGAGGGAAAGCTGTGGAAGAACTAAATCAAAAAAGAAAGAAAATAGAAATGGAAAAATACTCCCCTCGTGAAAAGTGATGCCCAAAGTGGTCCATGATACCTGTGACTGGTGAGAAAAAAGAAAACAACAAACATGCACAACATCACAACATAGAAAATGATAGAAGAGATATATAAGATAAAGAAAAATTTCACTATCATTGGGTCGCCTCTGGGGAGGCATCATCCTGTACAGAAACGACTAGTAAAGACGGCTCAAGAGGCGTGGAAGTGGGAGGCTCAGACTCTACATCGGGAAGGGGAGCTGATGATGTAGGAGGCGTAGGTGCTGGACTCGGGGTAGGAAGCACAACATCAGGCCCTGGCCCGACAGAAGTAGTAGCAGTAGGGCTCACCGTAGTCAGTAGAACAGAATTTGTGGCCTGCGTAGGAGATGGTGGTGGAACAACAGCAGATGGGCCAGGAGCGGAGACAGAGGTTGGTGGATGAGGCAGTGGAACACCAAAATGATGAGCAATATTTTCCAACAGCTGCTCCATCAGGACCGGGCGGCTGTCCAGACGAATCAAATGGCATGCAATGGTGTCCTGGCGGCCGATGATACGAATGAATTGCTGCTTCATCTGAACCTGTCGGCTATCCAAGAAACCCAAGACCTCCTCCATCGTGGATAGGTGGTGGTAAAGGGTAAGATCAACAGAGGGTGCGGGGGTAGGGGGGATGGGTTATGGAATAGAAGAATAAAGGTCAGAAGAAGTGGGGTTAGTAGGAGGTGGGTGAGGTGGAGAAGCTGGAGGGGGTGGGGAAGGAGGAGCATGGTCAGCAGCTGGGGTAAGAGGGGTAGTAGGTGGTGGGGCTCGAGCCTGAGTAAGAATGTAGGAACCCCATACTTCTGGACCAATCCCATGTGAATGAGCATGAGAAATTCCATCTACTGAGGTGAACCTAACAAGTCATGAGGTAAAGAGGGATTGAATACCCCTAGGTGGTGGGAAAGAAGGGTGCTGTAAAATCCGCCGGTCAGGTTGCCCTGACCGCAGGTAATCATGGAGTATAAATAGGAGGCAACAAGATAGGGGAGGTCCGGGTAGTCGTGCCAAATGACATAGGTAAGATGCTCCATGTCACGACCTGTAACGACCCCCATATCCTCATGGTGGGGGAAAAGGATGGCACTGAATCACCGGTGGGCGAAGTGAAGGATGGGGTCGACTATAAGAGTTCTCTTCTGGGATGTGGGGGAGTATCAGTGGTCAGGCCCAGTGATCTCCCGCCACACGACAATGAGGTCAGTGTGCTTGGGCCGGGTAAAGGCAGGAACAGGGGTTGGGGGATATGATGGGGGTAAAAGTCGCACCCTCGGCCAAAATTTTTCAGGGTAAGAGAAAATCAACAGCCGCCTAACCGGAATCGAGCTATGGGCACTGCATCACTAGGTTTCTCCTGGTAATCCACTGCATAAAACTCCAACGAGGCCGTAAACTCCAAAAATAAATCACGGAACACAGGAGTGCTGACCTGGAAAATATCAAGGAGAGAGGTGTGCCTGAGAAGTGCCTCCAACTCCCCCTCAATATCAAGCTACTGCGGAAAGCTGTGGTCACTATAAAGGACACTCAATGGTATCTTCCAATGAGTGAAGCTTCGGACCCTGTCGTATTCGAGGTCGATGGCCAGGAATACCATGCAAGGATAAGAAGCTCCTGTAGGTTCCGGCCCAGGTGTCAGTGAAGCAATAGTGGGAGGCTCTGTAGGTGGATTGGCCAAAGTGGAGGGTGGCTCGATGGAAGGTGTGCTTGAAGAGGGACCAACTACTAATGAAGATAGTGTAGGGAACATGGCAGTTGGAGCAACAGAAGTAGTCTCGGTCTCCGCTGAGGGAGTGAGTGGTGGCAGAATGGCCAATGGAGGGAGCTCGATGACCAGAGCATCTGGGTCCAGCTGTGTAGGAGGTCGGAGTTGGATTTTGATGATAACTGGACTCCTCGCTTTCAGTGGACGAGGCTAGCCGCTTCCCACGGGTAGGATCATGATCTGCCATATCCTTAAATAGAAAGAAATAGAAAACAAAACAAAAGAAAAAGAAAAAGGAAAAAAAACAAAACAAAGAAAATGTGAGAAAACTGGAAAATAATAGTACACTGCGTGTACTCTAGAGTACACGTCGTGTACTCAAAAATGGAGAGTATCGTGTGTTCTCTGGACAGACACGCCGAGGGTGAATAACATACCATTGAAAAAGTACACAGCGTGTACTCAACATACACGCCCTATTCACTCAATGTATAGGTGTTCGTGTGGTACAAATGACACGACCATGTTTTTATCAGTTCAAAGAAAAAATACACACCGTGTAGGTATAGTACACGACGTGTACTGCACACAAAGAACATGGCCGTGTAAAAGGTGAGACACGGGCCAACTGAACCTCTAAATGACACGGCGTGTACCACACACACACTTCGTGTTCTGGATCATGGGGTGAGATGCAGTGTTGTGGGGAGACACAGTCCGACAAAATATATAAAAGACACGTCGTGTACCGAACATACACATCGTGTTCATGAAAATGGTGTGAGAGGCCGTGTTATGTGCCACACACGGAGGGGCCAACAGAAATGATCTACATGGCGTGTACCGAACACACACACTGTGTACATGAAAATGGTGTGTGAGGCTGTGTGCAAAGGTGTACTCGGGCACGATGAAAAGGACACAGTGTGTACCGAATATACACACCGTGTATATTTAAATTTTGAAATATTTTGTGTGTGGTTGTGTATAGAAGTACACGGTGTGTGTTCTTCATTTCATGGTTGTGTACTGCCGGAAGCCGAACTATCGGCCGATCCGAATAACACCCTAAATGACTCAAAAAACAAAAAATAGAGGATGTAGAACGGTGTACATAGATCGAGGATCACAATGTGAGAAGAATCAAAACATGAAATGCCCCAAATCGACGAATTTGGAGAAGGGGGGTTTGGGTGGAGTTCGGGGGAAGAAAACAGGAATAGGGGAGGAAATGGGACGGCCGTGCGACATGGCCTGAAGCTAGGTGGACTGCTGCTTATATAGCCTTGGTACACAGCGTGTATGTTTGGACTACACACCGTGTATCCTGAATTTTTTTTAAAAAACTATATAAATAAATAAATATAATTAATATAGTAAACCAGATAATAATTATTATTAATAATTAAAATAAAATAGATATATCTATGAATTATAATATAACTAAATTTATACATGACGTATATCAGGAAATACATGCCGTGTGTTTTAAATTTAGAAAAAGAGTAGTAAAACCTTTTGTCTGGTGCTTGGGGTGGGATTCGAACTGGCGATCGGCCGTTCCGAATGAACTCCCTCAACCACTAGAGCAAAGGATGTTCTACTGTTCATATTTAGTTTATATATATATTTATTATATACAACCTATACACACGGAAAGAAAGAAAAACACGGCTTGTGGTTTTTATTTAGGATAGGATGGGGGTGAAGCGGGGAGATTAGCGCGATTTGAAACTAGGTCTTTTGAACCTGGTGCCAAGACTTTTCCAATCCGCTGACTTCAACTGCATGTAATTTATTATTTTATAAATGTTTATAATTTATATTTGAAAAATTATGGCTCACACGGTGTATATCATAGTACACGTCGTGTGGTTTTATTAAAAGAACAAATTATTGATATGGAAGGGTTGTCTTGGATCGAACCCGGGTCTTTTGAATTGGTGAAATCCTTCCAATGGTCATGGATGTTTTCACTGTTACTTATCTTTTGTATCGCTGAGAATTCTTCCCTTTGTCTGCCTCAGAATTCTCAGTTATATAAGATAGTGTTTTAATAAGAGTAAGATGAATTACAACGAGCAAACACAACTATATAAAACAACACAAAAATTATGATCTCATCTTCCACATCCCCATCATGAGGGGTTTAGTTACACATAGAAAGCAGGAGAGAAACGACATATGTGATACCTGATGGATTCATTTTGTAAGAATTGAGGTAATGTGTCAGAAGGTGGAATGGTGGAATAGCGGAATAACGGCTCCTCGGTGGCTTCGGGAATGGTGGCAGCAGAGCTTCTCTCTCCTCTAATGGGTTCTGAACTCTCAAATCAGTAGGCCAAGGCCTCTTTTTATAGAAAAATACTTTACAAGGCGTGTATAGAAAGTACACGCCGTGTACGTTTTTTCAACACGCTTTGGCACCAATTTCTCCACTAGCAGGTGGCCTAACATGCCGTCTTTGACTTTTGAACACGGCGCTGCCTGGCGGTTGAGTGTACATGGCATGTTGCACCACCATACCTGGCGTGTAGTATCATAAGTTTGGCCTCCAGTCCCTTCTAGAATAGCAGACATGACATGTAAAAATGGGACACACCGTGTCTCCTTCAATGGCCACATGGGTGTGTGGACTCTTCTTCAGAAATAACCTCTTCTAAAAAGTAATACATGGCATGTAACGACACCATACACGGAGTGTATCTTCTACCTGGTGACATGGGTATGTACTCCCTCCTTCGGTCGGTGTCCCTGTCTGGATGTACACGGCGTGTATAAAAGTACACGCTGTGTAGTTTCAAAAAAATTTACAGCCTTCCCTTGATTTTTGTATTTAGCCAGAAAGATTCTGAAAGTAAACAGATTCACCAAAAATCAAAGAATATGTTCATAAAACAATAGATATTTTATGAAAACATGTTTTTATTGTCAATTATATATATGAAAATGTATACACAAATCAGGTGCATCAGTATTATAGGAGGGAAGAAATGAAAAAAATATATTTCATATTTTATCATGATATGTCTTCCACGTATATAGGTTATAGTGGAGAGGGAGTTACCGAAGGGGATGTTTCATCCTTTACCAGTTTTATAATGAAAGTTGGAAAATATTTCCATGGACTTGATTATGGGACTACCAAAAAATTCTGGAGGTAACAATGAAATATTGGTTATTATTTTCTGACTGACTAAATTTACTCACTTCCAAATTATTCATGATAATATGTATTTGGATCATCTTTTGCAATTATAAATAAAATATATTGTTACGTTACATAGATTTCCTTTTTCTGTTGTATCTGTCTATAATCCAAAGTTCAATTATAACTTTTGTAAAGGCCTTCCAAAGACTATTCGAACTGAATTATTTTTCAGTACCACTTTTCAACCTCAATCAGTTGGGCAGTCAAAATGGATGATCCATGATTTAGATTATATTATTTGAGCTTATTCAATATATTACCAGGATAGTTAAGATCCATATATTTATTTAGTTGAATTTTATTTTAAGTATAGTTTTTGTTAGTTTATACATTGTAACCTTTTGAGGATTATATGGGAAGTGATGTTGAACTATAGTTTTTTTTGTTGACATTGAATAAAGGATGTTTATCAGACTAGAAATAGTCGAGGAAGTGGTTGAGAAAGTGAATATGATCCAATAACACATGAGAATAGATCAAATTATATAGAAATGATATGTAGATAATTGGGTCAAAGACTTTTCTTTCGGGATAGGTGATAATGTTTTTCATATAATTTCACCATGTAAATGTGTCATGAATTTTGTTAAGAAAGGAATGCCCTGTCAATGGTTTATTAGAATTTATGAAATTATAAAAAAATTAGGACTAGTCCCCAACTAAGTAGCTTTTCCTTTTAGTTTATCTTAGGTACATAATGTTTTTCATGTTCTGATGTTAAGAGAGTATGTGCATGATTCATCTCATGTTTTTAGCCTCGATGAAGTTTAGTTGTAATAGAAGATTTCATAGGAAGAGAAACCTATTTAGATTATTGATCATGGAGAAAAAGTTTTGATGAATATTTTTATCCACCAGGTAATGTTTTTTGGGAATACCACAAGGTTGAAGATATGACATGGGAATATAAAAATGTTATAAGGAAAATGAATCCTCACTTGTTTAATAATTAAATAAAATTGAACATACGTAAATTCCCGAAGGTGCGTAGAATGACATACCCCTAGGTTTTAAAAATATATTGAATTGTAAGAAATAGTGAATCTCTATATAATGGATTTTTAAACGATATAGTTATTAACTATTCATTAATAAAAAAATTTCTGATTTTATTATTTGAATTTCGAGAAATAAACATCAACTATAGTGATCATTAAGATATTTAGAGTCTGAAAGAAAAAACATGTTTTTTTGAATAATAACATTCCATTATGAATATTAATATAACACTTTTGAAAATTAAATTGTTTTATTTTTTTATTTTCTTCTATTTATAAGATGATGAGATCTAAATGAAATTTTCTTGGTGATGTAAAATGGGTTATAGTTTTAAAATTGATATTTTTTGAATAAATTAGATTCTTATTTAAAAATTAAAATCGTAATATTATGAAAATTATTTTCAAAAAATGATGTTCATTTTTTGAATTCTACACATCATAAAATGGTTAGGTAGTTTTTTTTTGGATTTTTCACAGACAGTATAATTTTCAGTGAATAGTAAAAAAATGGTTTATGTTTTCAGGTTTTTAATAACATATTAATGATGTAATAATTATATAATGATTATTAAAGGATCGTGAGGATTATAATATGATTATAAGTGTCCCTAGTGTCCTATACCATTGAAAAAACATGGGCAATCCCATTGTTTTTCCAATACCATAAATGAGGATTCATTTAAAATTAATTAAAAATTTCCTCACTTTTACTATAAATACCCCCCTTCATCCATATCACCCTCTGACACCTCTCATGATTTGACCATTGTTAAAATTCTTCCCAATATCCTTCCCAAGTGTATTAACCACATCCAAGACCTATTGGGCTTAATAAATGACCAAAATTAAAGGCCTTAAGGTGGATTTCAAGGAGAAGGGATCAAGAGGTAAAAATCCTCTTTCATTTTATTGTGTTTTCATTTCAATTGTTTTATTTTAATATACCATCTTCACCTCCCCTTATCCAATAGGAATGATAAATATTTTTTTATATATATTCTAGATTTTTATTGTTTTTATTGGAAAATTCCTCATCATTTGTCTCATCTTATTCCTTGTATTCTAAAAATAAAAACATCATCGGTGATGTATCAATTTTCTGATAACATTGATGATGTTTCTTAAATTTCCTTTAACTCCTTAAAAATTAGTTGCAAAACCATTTTAATGGTTGAACAATTCTTTGTATTGTATTATATATCCTCTCTTAGATTCTGTATTTAACATATATTCAATGGTACATGATGAAATATGTTCATGAATGTTGATGAATTTCCATAATCATCTAAACGAATTTATCCTATGATTCATCCTCATAACATATAACCAAAATGATTTATAGAATAATTTAATATTCTATTAATATTCTAACTAGATATCATTTTAATTAAATAGTTTCTCTTCCATTTGAAAAGGGTATCCTTTACGAAATGGAATTCGAAATCATGTAAAGAACTCACCCAGTATAATGGAAATAACAAAATGTTATTAATATATAGGTTGAATTATGTTATTAAATTTACATATAAGGAGTTAAATACATCAATAGTTTTCTATATAATATTAATAAAACTATTTAAACCATTATATAGGTGTTTTAAACATGTTTCAAGATTGACAAACCTGATGTAAGGAAATTCTTAACCCAATTTCTTTTCATTGGGACAACCTTCTACTTCATTGATTATTTGGTAGTACAATTATTTGTGTAATTAATTTCATTTATATTATGATTTATTTTGGTATTTATAGTGTATATTCATATTTTTTTCATTATATTAATTATAACAAGAATTATATGATAATTTTAAATGACTTTCCTTTTAAAATCCGTTTTTAATTTTATACTTTACAAAATTCAAAATAAATGTTTTTATGAAATTAATAATGTCATATGATTATGCTTTGGTTCTTGAAAATTATTTATGATGAAGTGTGGGACTAATATCTCCCTTCAATGCATTGAATATATGTATGACGGAGGTTTTCAGTATGGTTACTCCAATTGTTACTGCGATGGTTACACCATAAAGTAGTCGTGAGGGTGACAATGTAAGGTAGCTATGAGCATTACAAATCATAAGCTAGAAATGGGGATTAAAATATGAATAAGTAATTCCTCATGATACCATTATGGTTTTATATTAGATTTATAATGATTTATGTAAATATCATGTTTCACACATTATGTATACATGGGTGAGAAGTATGTCTTCGTGAAAATGATTTCAAATGTTTATAATTATTCATGGAATAATAGTTTCATTACTTGTTTTCATATCACATATATATATTTTTATGCTAATACCATGTTTTTAATTAATTTTCACATGTTATAAATATTTTTATGATAAATAAGGATGCCATTTCATATGTTATGAAGCAAATTTAATGAAATCATGTTGTTGTTTGTGTTAAAATATTTGTGTTTTTGAAGAAATGGATAGATTTTTAATGGTATCCACAATGTATGCTTGTTGTTTGATATGATTTGGTTATCTACAAACTTTATAAAAAACTAATCTTAATATATAATTTGGAATTTCAAGATCTAAAATCTAGTTCAAATTTTTAGATTATGTAATGTTTATGGTCTGGTCCTTATACATTCATCAGTATTTTGATCACTTTCTTGTTTTATTTATTGATAATGTGTTTGTATTTTATAAAATATAGGATTAACATTAATGGAACTTAAATATTTTTCTAAAATATTTAAAATAATATAATATATATGGAATGTTTACAATAAGTTAATTTGGATTCAACAATCTTATTTATTTTGTCAGATTGTTTCTAAATATGGCATTATTATTGATACCTAAAAAACAAAAGTTTATGAAGAGTAGAGGAGACATAAAAATAAAATAGATATTCATTGTTTTCATGGAGGAGAGGGTTATTACCTGTGGTTTTTTTAAAAGTGTTCTTGTTTATGTATCCTATTAACTATTTTAACACATAAGTGAGGTATGTTAATATGGAAATAAGAATTTGATGATTGTTTTCAATAACTACCATTTATATTAGTAAATGTTCCAGTATTGTCCATGCCTTATATAAATGTGAATTTTTTTTCTATAGTAATGCTTCATTGAATTGAATCATTTTTCCCTAATGCATAGTGATCAGGTAATTTCTTATCCTTCATAACAGTACAAATCACATTAGGTAAATTACTATACCCATGATTTTGATTTATATTTTTTGTCTTTGAATTAAAAATTTGGATGCATCATCTATATGGTGTAATGTGATAGATATATTCTAATATTTTTATGGAAATACATATTCCTTTGAATTAATTGAAAATTATAAATTGGATATGGCTATAAATAAACAAATATTATGACTTCATTATTTTTTACCATCCTGTAAAACAAAACAACATGGATGGTTCATTGATTTAGAAAAGTAATGATACATTACGCTTGCTAAATTTATAATGTGATCCTATGGATAATGAATTGAAAATTATTTTCTTTGATGTTTTTGGTGTAGGAAATTCCTTTATTTTGATATTGAATTCTATGAAATCATTTCTATCTGATAGAATCAAGAAAGGGGATAAGGAATATAGTGATTTTATAGTACGATAATGAAATTCATGTTTCAATCATGTTCAATCATTATCCTCAATATTTTTTTCAAGATACAAATTAATAGTTTCCATATTTGTACGTTGAATGTGGTATTAGTAGCTCATTAAACATCTTATAATCATTTCCCATTCACATATCTTATGATATGATTTATATTTTCCATTAAATAATTTCCTAGTATAATTGAATACCACTAATATTATTCCCTCATATTTAACACATTATATCAAGGAAAATTGATGGCTGATTTACATAAATATTCACTACACTCTTTATTAATCATATATATGGTATATAAAAATATTCCCTTCCTTCCAATTCATATTGTATTCTATCTATATCTTATTAGGTAGAACAGAAAACAAGTAATAAGATTAAAAACATAGTGACAAGATAGCCTAAATCAAAACACATTATTACTATGAATAATGATATATAAAACATATCATACTAAAAATGACCAAATAAATACTAATGAAAAATTAAATTAAATGAATTTTTAATATATTATAAAATAGAAATGTTAAATACAATGTGATAAAGTAAAAGAGGTGAAAATATATTAGGGTCAACTTTTGATCCTATAAAAATAAGATAAAATCATCATTGGCTCATAAATATGATTAATATTTGATTAAATATTTTTAATGAGACACCCATGAAAACAAGAAATAATGAATTGAAGCCAATTAGATTTTCTGTAGAATTTGATACGAAGGATCTCCAAAAAATACATATTTTTATTTGTTATATGTATATATTATGAAATAATTTTAAAATTAGAGAAAATATGTTTTTCAAAATTGGATAAATCATTCTTCAATTGATACATTGTATCTATGGTTTACATGTACAAGTATTGAATTTCAAATTATTTTTTATTGTACATTTCGCCTCCCTGTTCACACATTTGATGGAATCAAATAGGCATAACATTATAACATGAAAAAAATTTATCCTTAAATACTAATTTATTCATATATATTTTATGGATATTTAGGGGAATATAGAGATACACTACCATATGTGATATAGTTTTTATTTATTCCTAAACAAACTTAAAAAACATGTGAATTTCCTAACCAAATGGGATAAAAAAATTATGTGTAATAAATTTATAAATTTCCCATCACATAGACATGGGATATAGTAGCCTTAATATAGGTTTACATTTCGAATCAATGTGAATCACCTTTAATGGGAATATTTAATGAAATTCATTTTAAGATATTAACCCTGTATTGATCCCCCACATTCACGTTGAATCAACATAAATTCTTGATGATCAAATATAGAATAGAAACACATATTTCATTAAAGAAATTAGATTTATATAATATACTATGTAGATCATGATGATTCCACTTTACAAAAGAATTATAGACCATGGTTAGGGAATTTGATAGACACAAATTAGATGCACTCGTATAGCTTCCCTTATGTGAATTACTTTTCTGAAAAATAAATTATCATCGTATCAATTACAGAGTACATCCAAATGAACTACTTTTTAATGATTATATAATTTTCTATGATATTGATGTGTATGTATACTTTTAGAAAAAATGAATAATAAATTTTCATTCATAGGTTCTATTCCTCATTTCCATAAACAATAAAATTATTGTTTGTCATTCAAAGCCATAAATTTCCTGTTGTGTACCTTGCTACATTATGACAATCTTTATAGAACACCACCATACAATGAATTCATCTATAAGACAAATTATTAAAAAAAATATTTTTCTACCTATTTAATATTAATTTAGACTACATATTATTCCTTTTTGTAAAACATAAAATGTTAATATTTGTTCCAAACGAATATTTTTATGCCTTGTTACATAGAATTATATTGTATGAATGTACTCTAAAAATTCATTGATATTGAGGCATATAAATTAGGATATATAATAATATTTTTTTATTTTCCACCTTAATATAATCACAACTCCTTGTATTGATTATACAAATTTTATTTATTTCAAATTGAAGTAAAATATTATTATTTGGGAAACTCTCTATGAAGTATACATCAATAAATTATTGGAAATAATTAAACTCCCTAGTGACCATAAAAATTATCACCTGATATAAACATTTTAGTAGATTTCAAAAATAATGTCACATTCAATATTTTAGAAATGGGTCTTCAAATAACAATACAATAGAATAGAGTGTTATAAACTTCAATGAATCCTTTAAAAAAATTTGTTCTTTATATCACAGTTCATTTTTTAGACAAATTCAAACTCTAAATAAGAATTCGTAATTTTCTATTGGATATTAAAATTATATTAGAACTTTTAGGAAAAATTTAAAATCAAAATTAGACTTTATAAATTTATTATGGATCTTTTAATCAAATATCATCTTTTAAAATTAAATTAATATAAAAAATTCTCTTCATTTTTTTATATAATTTTTTTCAATGACATAACACCATATTGGATGAAAACTATATTGTTTCCTTTTCAATATTTCTTTGATTTTTATGTCATAATTTTTTTATTTCCTTAAACACCCAAGTGACCATTATAATTTTTTGATACCATTTAACTTTAAAATTAAATTCATATTTATTATTCAAAATTTTGAACCATGATGTTACCTATATATGTAATTAAATTACTTGAATTATTTTAAATAAGTATTTTATTAGGTTTGAAAGGGGTTATATCACACTTAACAAAGGATAAAAATACTAATAAAAACTAAAAAACCCTAAGATCATACACACTTTTTAAAATGAAACACTGTATAAAATTAATGAAGAATGTATATATATTTTTTAATGTTTATTATCTATTTTTTTCTAATTTAATTAATATATCCAGTTGTATAATTTTCTAATCCCTATAGAACATTCATAGGATGACGTTAATTTCATTTAATACAGATATCTAAAAGTCAGAAATATTTTTTGAGTCACATTTTATTAGTTAATGAAATATTTTTTCCAATGTATATATTATAAATATTTATGGTTGGAATCATCAGATATCCATTATTGATGGATTGGGGAGAAAAAGAAGAAATATATTTCATAATGAAGGAGTAAAAAATTTATACATCCTCATTAATGTAACAAATTGGAATAGTCTGATATACTAAGAAGCACTAGAATGGTTAATAGAGGTCTAACTAGATAGGGTGGCATAAGGGTAGAGTGTAGTGTGGTCTTGGTGTGGGAATACACTACGGAGATGAAATGATAATAAAGGGGTGAAGGGTAATTTAATAATATTGGGTAAATATATTAGTGTCTCAATTTTCTCTCTACAATTAATTAAATAGATTACAAAGAAAGAAACAAATTTGGGTAACATAATAATGACATCAGTTTAATAAATTAAATTCATTCTTTATTTGATTAAGTATGTATCATTGACTATCATATGGCCCCTACATAAATGATTTTTTGTGATTAGATGTTCTAATTTACAAAATTAATACTGATCAATTTTATTCAGAAAGTTAGTGAAAGAAAAATTGTTCTTCACCATGACATACATTTTGTATCATGCATGAGAGATAACCCATGAATGATTATAAAATCCTTGATGAATTCAACATTGATATAGAAATAATATCAATTCTATTTGAAGATTTTACGATTATGGATAGGGGTCATTGAACAAATGTTATGCTATTTATTTCCATAGTAAGGGTAAAAGTGTTTCATCAGGGGTTGATAAATAAATAGATATGAAATTCATGATGATAATAAATCAATAGTGATATAGAGACAATAGATACTTCTATTTTCACATATAGAAGGATTTATTTCATATACCATAGTAATGTTCATGTATCTTCAATGAGGATAATAAATAAGTGGAGTTATATAATATATACCTTCTTGAACCATGAAACCATCCTTGTGTTGTAATTATTTTTATACAATGAAGATAAACAGTGCTCTATCATATCTCATGATAAATACGAGTTATATTTTTAGGGGTATAGGAATATAACTTTGTAATTTACTATATTCATGTAGATTGAGTTGATTATAAATTATGAAATATACATTAATATATATAGATATATAATTGTAGGTAATTTTATATAAAATTAGGCGATATCATTAAATTGTGGGATTAAATTTTCTTTAATAATTAAATCATCATTCATTTACAAGATGATACCTAATAGGATTACATTAAACCCGATGGTATATTATATCAAAGATTTTCTATAATGGTTAAAATAATGTGAGAACTATTTCTTCATATTTTTAATGATGCATGATTGAATGTTGATGTGAATTTAATTATAATGATTCTTATATCTAGTTATTCATCTATTCCTATTGAAATATATTTTGTTACATATTTAATATTATCCATTTTATTTTAGTTATGGAATTAAGTTCTTATGCCTTAATACATATCAGATCTATTATTTCTCAGAGGGGAGTTACATTATAATTATTAAATATAGTTTGTTGTATCTTAATTTTTAATAAACATTAATTATTGCATCACTTTCAAAGGGATGATTATTTTTTAGAATGAATTCCAAGAAAAGGATTAACTAAACACCCAATTAGATAAATTAATTAACAATAAATTATGTCATTTATGTCTTGATATGTTATTATCATAGTTTTTTAAATCTTATTACTCTATTCATTCACATTATTTTCACATAGTTACATTTTGTTAATTTTTACTAGTCAGATTCATTCAGGTTGACATTCAAACTCATGTTTACATGACATGGATACTTACCTTAGTATATTCAACATGAAAATAGCCACATTATAAGACATATTATCATGTAGTTATAAAGTTAAATATACCAATTTATAAACATGATACATCATTGTGATTAATGATTCTCTATAGATGTTATTATTTTTAGAATCATTTTCCCAGATTGGGAAATTAATTGCGGAGGAGGTTTTAAATACTATTCTATTTATATTTATTTCGTATTTATAATATAAATGTTTTATTAATTTTATATGACTGGTTTCTTTATGTTCGGTTTCTATATATAAATTATTTTATGTATAAGTACTTGATTCATAGAAAAGGAAAATATCTATTGGATCTGAATACATATTTATAGAAGATCATGTTGAAATTAAATATGGAAGAAAACATGGAATAAAGAAATCTAGAGTGTGGTATGGATCTATTTTTTTAAGTGGTTATCTAAAAAAAAATAATTGGTTCCATTTCTCAAGTTGATATTAGTGTGCTGAAAGAGACACAAGTCCCTAATGTGACTGAGCCAGTGTCCTTGAGCTAATACACACCCCATTTTTGAAAGGATATAAAGCCAACTATGTTACATAATCGATTCATGATGTTGGATTATAATTAGAAAGGATATGATGATCCTCGAAGATTAAATACCCTTATTACAAGGTGGAAACGTATAATGGTCTGTTGTATCCAGTGAGAAGATCAAGAAGAAAGTGGCCAAGATGGGTTTAGTTGAACTAATGCAGAGTATGAGCAGGAGGGTTTGGTTTGATATGGTTCATTTAAACAGAAATTAGGAAACCAGTTAACTAGAATATTTCTAGATCCCTAGGGGGTGTAATGACATGACTTCTTAAATATGAATAAGGTATTCGAAATAAAATAGTAACGAGATCATCAGGCATGGAAAAGTTCAATGGCATAGTGGATAACCATGCGGTATAATCATTTATCAATGAAGGGGATATGGTTTCTAGAAATAATTATATGAAGAATCCATCAATGGATATTAATCCTCTTTTGGATGGATTCGATGATCATGAGAGTGTAATGATGGACTATACAGTGAACATTAAGGGAGTGATTTCTGTAGAAGGGGGAGGAATTCACAGATTAAGGGGTCGTGGGAAAATCTTGTGATCTTTTTATATCCTATGAGTAGAGAATATAGAGGGGGTCCTGATCATTTAGGTTTCAAATGAGGATGTGTAAATGATGTTTGGATGACCAAATCATGTGGATGTAAGAAAGAATTATGGTTCTTCGATCAACATACATCATTTAATTTAGACTTGAGGCGTCAAAGAATGGAAGATTATCATGGTGGATTTCTTACATGTTTGTTACAAGATGGATTCTCAATTCAAAGTGATCATCATTGATGAGCCAAATAATAAGTAAACCTATTTATCCTGTAAATTGTATAGTGAAGCAGCTTCTATTATTTTAATGTTAAACATTATTAATTTTGTTGTCTACTATTGTTCTTGATGTCATATTGAATTTTTGGTTTCTCACTTTTTCAATATAAGTGTTTTTTTAAATAATTTAATATGGATTAATGGTGCATATAAATTACCTATTCTATAACATGTTTAATAAAAATATGAACATGGGATGTAATCCTTAACACAATGATAATTTCCATTATAATAATTTTTCTAATGATACCATAAGACTAATATTATTCAAGTTATCTCCAAGAGTTAAGGTAACCGATTTGATATAATGCTTGGCACCACATTCCATTAATATACGGGATGATGTGGTGATATATTTTTTTACAAAATATTACCAAAATGAAATTTGAATCTAGAATTAAATGTTATAAATTATAAACCAACTGAATTAGAGTCACATTACGCCGTATGAGATAGATTCAGAGAGATGTTGCAAATTATTCCCAATTACATTCACAAAACATAATACATTATAGAAATATTTTAAAATGGATTTCATAATTTTGATAGTTGGGAATCACAAACTTCTACTAATATATTACAAATTATGATGCTATCATATCATTTTATTCACATATCAGATGATATGTCTAAATATTGTTTTCAATGGAATGGTAAGGAATATCGATAAACAAATGGAATAAACATGGTGAAATGTATTGGAGGACAAAATATTATATCAAAAATCATTTCTATATGCACGTAATTCATTTAATAATGAATTGTTAGATAAAC
Organism: Viscum album; assembly: GCA_963277665.1. Classification (NCBI taxonomy): domain Eukaryota; kingdom Viridiplantae; phylum Streptophyta; class Magnoliopsida; order Santalales; family Viscaceae; genus Viscum; species Viscum album. The sequence goes on from OY728146.1 coordinate 373,553,504, forward strand.
TAATGATTTAAATTATAATAATTTCAATTAAACAACATTTTTTTCATGGTATGAATCCAAAATGAAAACAGTGAGATCAATAAAAAGAATTAGGGTTCTAATAAAAGAAACAATGAACCTCACATTATTGTAATGTAAAATAATTATTAAAATCATTTTCAACCTCAATGATAAAAATTAGGGTGGAAATAAATGATTTGAAATGGGATTTAATGAATAATGGACATCTATTAGTAATATTGAGAATTATGTTGGAAAAACTAAAAATGTTCTCCAGATGATTCCAATTGTAGAAATGAGGTGTGAATTGGAGGCCAAAACAAGGTTAGAATTTCTTATTATCACACATATATGTTTAAAACATATAATAATGTGATGAACAAATGAGTATATAGCAGTATATGTTTGGATAAAAATAATTAAAAATTTATTAGACAAGAAATGAAACATAAAATGAAGGTGAAAAATAAGTTAGATAAATATTCAACAAAACATAAACACCACTACCATTCCATGAAAAGATGATTTAATGGATGATCATATAGAAATTGATTATAATTCTATAAATATTTTAGTAAAATTGGATTAAAAATCAATTTTTTATAAGAATTAATGAATATTTCTATGTTTGAAAATTTTTCAATGATTTGGTTTCAAATAAAAGGAAGCATGAGGATATAGGAATCATAAAACTGATGATAAAATGTATAGTAATTATGTTAAAAATATTGAAAATAAATTAATAATATATGGACAATTTTTCAATTATAATCAATGTTTTATCTTGTGAGTTTTCAAAATATTATTTATCATTTAGGTGTTACTGTGAAAGTCATTGTATACTAAATAATCAAGAGTTAGTTATTTTTTGTGATGTATATTAAAAATATTCCCTTTAATTTTTATACATGTAGATGTTATATGAACAAGGTATGATTTAAGATATTTTAGACAAATTGGGATAATTATCCTTTCAAATAGATAACCTTTTTCTTGAAATGAAAGAAAATTAGAACATGATAAATTTATAGATAATTTTTACAATATTATTGTATTAAATAGATGAAGATGGTTGTTATTTATCTTTATGATTTTTTGTTGATAATATTATGTGTAATATTCATTGAAAAATTATGCTTTTATAGCAAAAAATTAAGTAATTTAGTGAAAAACATCATAGTATTGAAATATATATTTCTTCTACTAATGAATGGATGTTAGGTGTTTTTGAATGGCTGAATGAAGAATAAAATATGATATAAAGGTGGATAAAAAATATATATTAAATAAGATTAAATGTGTTAGAATGATTTCTGAGAAAAGTCTTTTAAATGAAAGACTATCTGTTATGTTACACCCTGAATTTACCCTTATTTTTTTATGATTAATTGAATTTTGTTTCAGTGATCCTCTAAAACATTATAATGTTAATCAAAAATCAATATAAAATCATATTTTAAGGAAATCATGAAATCATATCTTTTTAGGGGAAACACAAAAAAGTAAAATAATTGATTTTTATGAATTTTATTCTCTATAATATTTTATTACATGACATTTCTAGGTAATGTATTTAAAAATAAAATTAAAAAAGTAATTATTGGAGGAAACCCATGAATTTAATTCATTAATATGAATTTGTTGTATGAATTTATTTATTATGTATTTTAGTATTAGATTAAATCACCAATATATTTTTTATTTTCAATGGATTGGTTAATGTACTTTCCCATAAATATTTGTATTTCATTGATTTGATAAATCATAATTTAGAATCATGGGTTAAATTATTAAAAATAAAATTCTCTAAATGATTTTATACATTCATTTCATAATGTTTATGTCTATTTATTTGTTATTATAATTAATTTCATGAGTGAGTGTAAAAAAATATATCTCATTCTTGAGAGTGTTATAAATAATTTTTTACATTCATTTAAACACACAATTTCTTTTAGGAAATATTGGTCATATTTTTCAATCAAACATCCATTGATAAAATGAAAATTCTAAGACGAAAAAATATATATGTTAGGATAATTTTTGTGTTCTTTATTTGAGAAATTTATATATTTGAGACAAAACCATATGTTTGATCTTCCATTTGAGCTCAAAGAAACCATACATGAATATGATATGATAATTAAACTAAAACACTATCTATATTTCATATCCAACTCTTAGTATATTATTACAATTTTCTATAGAATATGTGTGGGTGATGAAGTTGTTTTAAGAGATTAAATCGGATTATATTTATTGTAATTGTGAATTAGGAGAGGTCTTTTCATTGGTTAAAGGAGAAAGGTTCATAAATTCCCTTTCACTATTTTTATTTTCTAATATCAATTTAAAAAATGAAACATGAAACATTATTATTATTAAATAAAATAAGAGAAATATTTCATTATTCATATTGTCATGATTTTTTATCCTTAAGAACCTGATATATGAGTATATGTGTGATATCATTTGGAAGAATATTTTGAATGACCATTTCTTAAGTGAGATTCATATTTTATATCATATATTTCACATTAATATTGATCCTCCATTTTATGAATAGTGTAATTATCACATTAATTACCTAAGAACAATTATAATTAAATTAATTTTAACCCTTTTTAAGATCCCCATGATTAATGTAATTTTTGCATCAGCTTTTTGATATTAATATTTTTAGCAATATGATAGGTGGGAAGTGTGTTCTCTAGGATTGATCATTACACTATTCATACATTCCAACAGTGATGAGAGAAATATTTTCCTACAAGGTAGATCACAAGTTGGAATGAATAAAATATAAGTTTTAATGATCTGAATCAATGTTAAGAAATGTAACACCAATTCAACGTCAAATGTAAAATACATGGTTTACTAGTTTTTATGAAAATTGAGTAGTTGAAGAGACGTTTTTTGTGTGATTCTTGAAAATTTCATCATTATTGATAATGGTTTGTTTTTGTAGATATTTTTTTAAAATGATTAATATCATTTATTTCATTATAATGGATAACTGTGAATTCTAGAGGATAATTAAATTTTAATCTACAAAGGTATTTGATTAAAAAAATGTTACCATAATTATTGAGGTATAATTTCATTGATTAAAGATATTTTTTGGTTTTTTATTTTAATATTTTAGCAAATTCATTATATTATATCTATATTTATTTACTATAGATAATAAAAAATAAAACATGATAATGACTTATTTAAAAAAATTATAAAAAACCAACCGAGAAACCCACAAGGGTAGGCCATCCATGTAAGAGGTGATGAATATATCTTTAGAGGATATATTGACATAGAGGAATGAGTGGAATTAAAATAGTGTTCGTGGTTATGGTAAACACTAAAAATGAAAATAAGATATTAATGTTTATATAATGGGTAATGACCATTGGATATCCATTCAAGTGACTTAATAGTCACCATATTATTGATCGGATGGTAGGAATAATGAGAAACAATTGTGAGACAATGAATAGTATAATCTGTTTAAAAATTAAAATTATTTCTTTATTAAGTTAAGAGACATCACATAGATTTTCATATTCAACATTTATTTCAAGATGTTTTGTAAATAGAAGTGAATATTTATGAATAACATATGCACCAACAATATAATGAATTTAATTATAATATGATATTATTTGTATTGGGGCCTTGATGCTGATCCATGAAGTTGAGTTTAACCACAAAGCGATAGAAAATCATGAGGGGTTTTTCTTCCATCAAATAATTATGGTTTTATAATTTATATAGAGGTAAAAATAGTATGAAATAAATACATCGTACAAATTATGTGCTATGTTTTTTACAATATGATGATGGAGGTGCTTTGATTTGGTTGAACAGATAGGAAGATATGAATGTCATGAATATATTATATTTCTAGAGTGACAAAAATATATATGAGAATTAAAATTTCAAACCCATAGAGGATAAATGATGTTATAATGTAATGAAGGCTATGAATTGATAATCATGGAAAATAATTATGCGAATTAGGTTTGATATACTAAATTGTTTAACAAGAACCACAATTGAACCTTATATTTTTATATCTATAGGGTGATATAAAATTAGATTATCCTATTTTGTGGTATCATTGATATATATTTAGAAGAGTTGATATGGTGAAATATCACATAGTTCTATATTATGTATTCAAAGACATAAAATTGATGATAAATGAAGAAGGATATATTGTGGAATATTGAGAGACATTTGAATAAGATCTAATATAAAAGTAGGAGATATCACAGGATAAGAAAATTAATTTTCCTTCTATATTTCAATCATCAATCATCTTTGGTAAGACTAAGATATGTGTTTTTAAGAGGATAGAGTATGTGGATAGAATTTTTTATTATCTCTTGGACAGTATGAGGGGTAGTTGTTTTTTATGAGTATTTTAATGCATAGTTATTTAGTGATTATATTTGTTGATCAGGATAATTATGTTTGGTTTTTGGATAACAATTCATACAATTAATTTTTGTCAACATCTAAGAATTTAAATTAATTAATGAATAAGGAATTTATTTTTAATTAATAAAGAGTTATTATATTATTCATTGATAATTGATAAGTTAATGTGAAATGTCGAGTTTTTTTTCACCTATTCTATAAATAATTCATATTATTTGACCATAAGAGGATTGTAGTTTCTAAGTTGCCGAGATAATTACAAGACCATGGAATCATATAATACCACTTTACAAACTGTCTTTGATATTAATTATATAATTTCTTATTTAATATCTCAATATCATGGATATATAAAATCTATTTATTTTAATATTTAATTTTATTCATGCACTATTTTTAATTTATTGATCATAATAAATCATATGAGATCTATTGAGTTCATATAAGATATTTTGGATCCTTTTTAATGCTTTTTCTAATTTTGTATTTAAGAATCTAGAAATAATTAATAAGAGTAAATGTCATGGATATACTTAATGAGATAGATTTTGTCATCTATGAATAAATCATATTCAGGATCAATTAAAATAATGTTATTTTACTATCTCAAAGGCTATTTGAGATGTACCAATTTGTCAATAACATTTATTTATTTATTAAGAATTTTTTCTTCTTATATACTATGTTAGTAATATTCTACTATATAAATAAATAAAGGTAATGAATTCAGATAAATATTGATAGATAACGTGGATGTATGAAAAAGACATATTTTACCTATACTATTTCATATAATATATATGATATTTATTATACATTTATTCTCCAATATGTAATAAGAAATTATGTGCAAGAATAGAAAAACAATTAATATTATATTATGTATTAGGAAGTGTATATTAGTTTATTCCATTGATCATCTGTAAATAAGTATGATGTTTTTAAAGATTATTGAATGAAAAATGAATATGAATTAGCAGATTGGTTATATGTAATAATATATGAACCCCAGAAATAGAAAATTAGAAAAAGTTAACTTATTATGTCAGAATACATAATATGTTTTGTGGTATGTATGATAATGTAGTTATATACATAAAAATATTTTGATTACTACAGTATCTCTGAAAAGTAAACAATATTCTATTAAATGAAATATGATCATTATATTATATAATAATAATGATCCTACATTGATGATATGTAAAAAGATTCACCTGTACAAATATGAATGTATAAGTGTTTATAGTTTGTTTATGAAAATAAAAGGGGTTTTGATTATTATTTTGATATATCCATGGATAATTTATTGTTACTAAATTAAATAATATTGGAGTAGATCTATCATTTTAAAAATATAAAAAATATTGTTTTTTATTTAAGTAAGATAAAAATATGGTCTCTTTAAAATAATGAAATTACACACTATGACCATAATTATTTATAAATTTGGATATATGTAATGTATGATGATGAATAGCCATGAAATGATTAATTATCTTTATTCTAGATCTTCAAGTGGGTTCAAACTGTAATGAAAATTGTTTCATCAAAAAGAAGTAAGATGTAAATTTTAGTTGATGATAAGTATTTGGAAGCATCATGATGGAAATTGATAAAATATGAAGAGTGAGAATATATTTGTAATACTAAAATAGTATGAACAATATGATGATTATGTTGAAATAGGTTCAAATGATTTTATTTATCTGTATTCTAAATTTAATTTTTTTATTTTGAGGTGGTAAAATTATTTCTAATGTGGAATATATTATTTTTAGTGTTATGAACATATATGGTGTTAGATGATTTATAGATATATTACTATAATATATATATATATATATTATTAGAAAAAGAGTGAATGTAGTATGAATAATAACAAACTCTCTGATATGTAATTAAAATAATAAGAAGGAAGAATAAGTATTGCAGTTACTTGTGGTTAGATGATTTATCTATGAGATGACCATCATGTCATTGAAAATGTTTTATATCATTGTTCCTTTATCAGAGGTATATTTTTAATAATTAGAATAAAATTTTGTAACATTTTTTTAGGATAATCCATGGTAGTTATAACACACATGATCAAACATGGGGACCATATGATATTTTATAAATATTTATCATTATAAGGGGTAAAAATCTTGTTTAGAGTGGAAATACATGTAAAAAATACATTTTTAGATTTATATATGTTATTTTAAGACATTAAAAAAGATTATTTATTGATTTTTAAAATATTGTGATAGTTTATTTAAGTTGAATATTAAAAATATTTAAAATCATATATTAACACCATGCTTGGTGATTTCAAAAAAACATTATGGGTCTTCTTATGTGGTATCAGATGTACAATAATGTTGATATTTTATCATTATTTAGACTTTTGAGTGAATTCAATATTTTTTATTTCTAGATTTTGTATAAAATTCTCATTCTTAACATTGAGAAATAGAATTCAATGAAAATAACTGGAATAACAATTAATATGGATTGAACTGCTACATTTTGATGGTTGTAATTTTTTATAACTATTATCTCTTAGTTTATATGTACTAGTGATTTCAACTGATCTTTTCATTCCCCAAAAAGAATACATTTCTATGAATGAAACTTATTGGAAGATCAATGAAAATGATAGCCACCCAAACAATAATTTTCCTTAACCACTTCCAGATTAGAGTTTTATAAGGTAAAAGGGATGAATACAATAAAAAACGAATATGAGATATATTTTCAAATAAATATGGAGGTAATATAAATTTAAATAATGAATAATTATAGGATTGGATTATTATTTTTGAGGAAAAAAAAATAATGGAAGATGACATTATGGACAAACTATTTATAATAATTAATGAAATTTTGAGTATTGATAGAGATATTGGTGAAATATTGGATTATAAAATAGTTGTTCAAAAAACATGGTGCATTATTCTACAAATTTTTGGCTATGGATTCAACACTTTAAGATCAAAATATAGGAACAGTTCGATTGAGTAACATACACAACATTATTATTTCATATAAAATGTGGAATATATTTTTAATTATGAATAATTCCAAGGATAAAAAAGAAATATAATTTATAGAATAATTACAAGAGGAGATTTAATATGAATCCACTTTGGATAATAAGGATTATGATGATTATGATGATATTGATGTAAATTTTGATAATCCTATATCACTCTTCCATATAATTTTAAGAATATGAAACGGTTTTTAGTGGAATATTCGTTTAATGTGTTCGATTTTTTGATATATTCACCATTTAACAAAAAACTAATACATTTTTAACAAAAAACATATTTTACTGAAGGTTTAAATAAGAATAATTAAAAAAAATTCATTTTCCTTTGAGGCTAATATAAAATGAAACTTATCGCATCCAAAGGGTATAAAAGATCATATAAATGTTGGGGTAAGGTATGAGTTGACGAAACAAGAAAAAAACAACACCTCAGTTAAAAAACAATGAAAATCTCTTAAATTTAGAAAATCAATGAAATGGTCATGAATAAAAATAAAACAAAACATTTTCAATTTAATAGGATTGGAAGAAATACAAGATAATATATTGGGAGAATACAAATATTTTTCTACTAAAAAATTATCCAAAATTAATTTTGGAAGACAATAAAATAGTTCAATATTGAAGATCTAAAAACTGAGCTATTTATATAGGGATGTAATACATTTATGGATACTATTCAAAACGAATAGGGATAAAAAAAATTGAAATAAATTATTATTTAATAATAAATATTAGTATTTTCTTATAAATATTTAAATACACTCTTAATGGGTTTGTCATTCTACATAGATATGATTTTTTTGAAGTAATCCAACAAATATAGACTGAAGGTTGAGATTAAATTACATTTATTAGAATGTGCTTATTAAATATTTCACATGATGGGTTATCATTTTGATGATATCTTCTAAATCCTACTAGACCATTCCATTATTAATTTTAAATCTAAAAAAATTATAATACGAAGGGATAAAATTTTAAAATTCTTTTATAGTTGAAGATGCAATTAAAAAATTAAAACGAGAATATATAGATTCTAGATAGTTGGTAATATTCTCACATGGTAAGATATTTAAATCTATTAAAAAATGTTAAATGTGTTAAAGATTTATGATTTCTCATTTATAAATGATAGTTAAATTGAAATTAAATATTTTGGATTAAAAGTTTTAGGAAAACAAAATTTGAATCCCAATAATTCTTTTTTGGTTTACGGGATAAACACAATATTTTAATTGGATCATAGGTTTGTTAAAAATTTAATTAATTATTTATTATGAATGATAGATTAAAGGTATATTATTTAAAGGATAGATGTGTCATGATAATATTAAAATAAAAAATGTGAGACTTGGTTTAGGTAGAAGATATTTAAAATAATTTTTAAATAATCTTGAAAGAAGAAAATAATTTATGGAATCAAAGTGCTATTAATTTTGGATTATTATTCCTGAGAAAGAAAACCCTGGGAGATAATGTTCTTGATGATTATAAGATTATAATATATTGAAACTTTCTATTCTCAACATGTCAAAAGTGGGAGATTAAAAATTCAATATATAAGAATGATGAGATTCAAAAATATAATCTATTAGATCTTATCCATTTCATATTTTTGTGCTAATGATAATTCACTAAAAATATATGGATAAGTATTTTATTTAATTTCTATTTCAAATTAGTAATATCAGGTGAATGATGTTTTTGAAACATAAATTAGAGTCTCAAAACATTATCAACATTTTCAATCAATGTTCTGGAAAATGGTGTCTCCTTATTAAATATATAAATAAATAATACTCCCAAACATACTTGTGGAAGATTTGATGATAATATTTAGATTCATTGTTTTCACCATGAATAAAATTCACCATGTAATCTAAAATAAATTTTGTTTTATAAAAAAATTCTAATATTATTATAGATGGATCATATAATTTTATAAACAAGGATAATTCTCAGTATTTATGGAGAGAATTTATTACTGAAATGGTTACCATGAAAAATAATTTCATGAAAAAAATAAATATAAATATTTCAGAACAATATTAGTATTATAATTATCCTCTATGTTTGAGATATGTTGTCACGACCCCCTCCCCACAAAGTGTACCCCTCCTAGGTCGGAAATGTGAGAAGGGAGATAATGACCCCCCAAGTACTGCCTCCAGTAGGCCCTAGGTTTGGGACTAGCACTGAGGGAATAGTAATACACAAAATGGTAGGCATTACCTTCAAAGAGAGCACAATAAAAAGAGAGATATAAAATAGACACCAATAAACTCTAACTCGGACTGCAATATAAATGAAAACTCAAGTACACATAAGAAATGTCATGCAGAAGTACTGCAATTGAAAGGGGAAAGACAAAATGTACCCAAAAGAAAGTAAGAACAGTAGCAACCACAAGCCCGAACAACTCCTGCAACCCCAAGATAGTAGAAACTAGCTTGATCTCCGACCTCCTCTATGGGACCTGAAAAATAGTTTATAAATACATAGGGTGAGTATAATAGTATACTCTGTAGGATCCTCCCTGAAGCTTCTCGTGCAAAAGAAAATAAAGCATGCTAAAGAACAATGAACAACAAGTGAAACTAACTCATCACTTAAACACATAAACTATGTTCCAAACCTCACCCTGACTACTCTCACAAAGTTACGCATTCAAGAATATAGCATATAGTAAAGAATATCAAGGGTACCCCACTACTATTTCCCCATTGGTTTTATGTTTTTCCCAAATGCTGCATGTCCTTAGCATCTCTCTCCAAAAAGGCTTTCCCGCAGACACCTGGGTGAAGTTCCACAATATGCACCTTGTGCAACACAAAGTCTTGCCCGCAGACACCTGGCCGAAGCACCACACAATCCTAACAACCAAAAGTAACCAGGTAGGTTCCGGGAGCCACCACAGCTCACATAACATGTATCATAAATTGGGTATTATACCTCAAGCCATTACAGCCCATACACCGAGTAAGGATCCCCAAGACATCACAACCTATACATGTTACACCTATAGTAGTACATAGGATAATATATCCATAATATATTAGTGTGAACAACCACCAGCCATTACAGCCCTCTACACACATATATGGGGAAAGATAACTATTGTTCCTACCAACAAAAGTTCCCACCAAGAGAAGAGAGTGGGGATAATGGGGGTAGTCATTCATTCATCCTCCAACTGGAATTTTGGGGAAAACACCCCCCCCCCCCGGGGCTCAGAGTCACCAAGGTGTCAGTTGACCTTACTAATAGGGTAGAGTAGCATATAGAAACACAAAAGGTACACAATATACTATATCTCACAACCACACTATGGGCGTAATGTAGCCATTGACACAACTGCAACTAATGTCTCTCAGACTCCGGGCTGCTACTTCTAAGACTAGGTATCCTATTTGAACACATCAATTTAAAAAACATTATCAGATTAATTCATTCCCTTTTTTTCAGTTCCACTTTTAGTTAATTAATTAATTTAAAATTAATTATCCATGAACAATTCCACATTAATCTTCATTAGCATCACACCCAAAGTCCACTGTCCCTTTAAAAATTTTATCCTCAACATTATCTTCCAGTGAACTCCAACCCCATGGGTTAACAAAATGTAATCAAACATTCATTACAGAAACGCATTCCCATATTCTCAGGTATTCTATCAAAGCATTCTATACTACTAACACAAGGTGTCTCAAAATGGTGAGTAGATGTACTGCCCATTGAGTCTTTCCCACCTATAGCAAGAGAGTAGACCCATCCTCCATGGAAAATCAAAACACAGAAAGCACGTGACATACACAACACGTCTTCACTTCTTTCAGAAGAAGGGTAAGTAAGACCAGCTTCCTTGAGCAGTGCGAAAAAGTAAAGCAGATAAACAACCACAAAACCAGAAAAAATTCAACTGTCACATAAATCCCACTCCATCATCCTTAGTGACCTTTTTAACACCCACATGCATAAAACGATGCATCTTGACACTCTAGACGTCATCTGCTGCCACAACCAAAAGTCTTATATGTCCCCACATATCACAACACCCCTCTAGGGTCACATCTCAACACACGAAGTAGGAAAAACAACCACACATCAGTTGGTCTATATCCCTTTAAAAATGAAGAGGGTAACTCTGAACCCTTCAAGGAATTATCATACAATCATAATCATTAATCCATCTTGAATTAACAGAATTATAATCCGTTGGTTTCAACATCATGAATCCTAACCAGTAATTTATCACAAATGATTAAACATGATTACTAAATCAATTTTATTATCAAAAAACTACAACAAGAACAAGATCTATTTCAATGTTCATTTATCTTTAGCCAAACAAATATCAACTAATCTTGGTTTACATTCTTTACCGATTTTCATCAGGAACAAGCATAGATATCAAACTATCTATCAAAATAAGAGGCATCAACATACGATCGATATCAATTTATTTGTCCGGTTCAAAATACTCATTATGTCAATTCCATTGTCATCCAGTGGTATTAAACTTGATAAAAATATATTTGCATGTAAAAGAAAGAGAAGCAACGAATCCCCTACCCTAATGGTTTTTTTTGAAAATGACAACAGTCGAAGAATGCTCAAGAAACTTGAGTCCATTATCTTAGAATCCTCAATTTATCTCTTCTCCTAACAAAACGAATACCAAATATCAGAATATTTTGCATCCAAAGACTTAGATCTACGCATAATGGGCATAGATCTATGAAACCGAGAAAAGAGGAGAAGTAGATCTAAGTATATCTAAGAAACCAAAGAAGGACGATCACATACCTCAAGAAGCCCGCTTTGATTCACCAAGAGAAGCATTCAGATCATCTAAAAAAATTCTTGGGAGACGTTATCCTACCTTCCTAGGAGTGTAATCCCATGTTATGGCTTCTTACGACCTTAAATGAGCAAGTTAGAGGCAAAATGTTGAGATCCACAATTTTAGGATCTAGTTTAAGTTCTTGCATGAATTACTCATACGGTTAGATAAATTGGGCACTGACTGTGTGGTCGCTACTACCTCGTCAGACACTCATCGCACAGTTAGACTACATGGTTTGACAAACCTTGCGCTAACTGTGCATTAACCACTGCATCCAAGACCAACTACACATGGTTTGGCCGCATGGTTTAGACAAACTGTGTGTCGCACGTGCGAAAGCTATTTCACTTTAGATTTCCTTAAAATTCCACCCAAACGCACCCCCAAGTCATCTTAACCTCCTAGAACACCTCTAACACCGCATTTTCACAATGTAATGGACTAGAGAGGTCTGAGACATTACATCAGATACCTCTCAAAACATTCTCGTCCTCAAAAATCCAAAATCCACCTAAAGTGAAAACAAAACTAGGTCTAAACAACCACCCCTCGAGATACCCCTTAAAAGAGAATAATCCAAAAATTTAACAAAGGAATCCATCTCATAAACATGAATTTATTCATAACCACATATGATACATCAAAACTTGAAGAGAGTTAAAATCAAACAACTCTGTGTACTGAGCACGTATCTGTGACTCACGTTCCTAAGTACTCTCCTCCAAGCCACCATCTCACCACAAGACACGACCTAAAGGAATACAACACCCCTGCAAAACCTTCTCCTTGGGGTATTGGATCTCCAAAGGTCACTCCTCAATGATTTTAACAACATAAACCTCGATCTCTCCCCAATCGATGATGTGAGAGTCGTCATGAAGATAACGATGGAGCTGTGAAACATGGAAAATATCATGTATCCAACTCAAATGTGAGGGAGGTGCTACTCGATAATACACATCTCCAATAAGAGATAACACCTTGAAAGGCCCAAAAAACCAGGGAGAAAGCTTACTTCCATGACCAAGCCTTCTCTCCCCATGATGGGGAGTCACATTCAGAAACAGATGATCCCCAACATTAAACTCTATGGGCCTCCTTCTTTAATCAACATAAGATTTCTGATGATCTTGCTCTGTATTCATCCTCTCACAGATCCACTAAACCATCTCTGTTGTATTCTGCACTAGTTCTGTTCTGAGAATTACTTACTCTCCGACCCCAGTCCAGCACAATGGAAAATGGAATGGTCGTCTATACAAGGCTTCAAATGGCGCCATACCGATGGTGGAGTGAAAACTATTATTGTAAGAGAAATCCCTCACGGACAAGTGCCTTATCCATGAACCTTCAAAATCATGAACACAAGAGCGTAACATTTCTTCAAGATTCTGGATGGTTCGATCTGTCTGACCATCCGTTTGAGGATGAAAAGAAGTGCTAAGTCATAGTTTAGAACTGAAAGCATGTTGGATATATCTCCACACTCTGGCGGTAAAATGAGGATCTCAATCAGAAATTATTGTCCTAGGGACACCATGAAGTCTCACAACCTCCTCTATATACTACCTTGACAAATTTTCCACTTATATTGACTCATTAATTTATATAAAGTGGGCCTATTTTGTCAAATGATCCACTACCTCCAAAATAGAATCTTGTCCTCCCGGAGCTCCTGGTATTCCAGTAACAAAGTCTATTAAGATATCCTCACACTACCACTGAGGAATATCTAATGGATGGAGAAGACCACTAGGAACACGGTGTTCAGCCTTCACCTTCTGGCAGACTAAACATCGAGACACAAACTCTACAACCGCAAACATCATCCCAGACCACCAAAACTATCTCATTATTCTTCGATACATCCTTGTCACACCTGGACGCACTGCTAAAGTTGAAATATGGAACTCTCTGAGAACTATCTCGTGCACCATCAAAGTAACAAAAATCCTTCCATGATACAACACTTTGTGTTGTTTATATTTAGTACAAAAATTAGGGGCCTCATCACAAACAACTCAGTCTCTCTAGACCTCCTCCTCTACATCTCCAAACTGGTACTCTTCTATATTTTTCTTTAGGGATTATTTTACCGTCATCTAAAAAAGACAGCCTCTACCCCCAACTTCTCTAATATTAAGATGTAATGCTGACAGTTCTTCTATTACTCTCTAGGAATAACCGAATTCACAGACAGCATCACTGCGTGTCTTCCGGCTCAACGCATCAGCTACAACATTCCCTTTTCTAGGTGTATACGATATTTCGAAGTCATATTCCTATAATAACTCCATCCACCGATTCTATCGTATGTTTAGGTCACGCTGGGAGAAAACGTTCCTCAAAATCTTATGATCGGTGAAAACCACAAAGCGCTCACTAATGAGGTAATGACTCCAAAACTTCACAGCAAACACCAAGGCTGCCAACTCAAGATCATGGGTGGAATAGTTGCATTCATTGGGATGTAACATCCGAGACCCATAAGAAACAACTGACATCTGCTGCATGAGAACACAACCTAACCCCAGATGTGAAGCATCATAGAAAACATCAAACTGAACTCCCTCAGCTGGAATACAAATGACTGGAGAACTTAATAACTTCTGCTTTAGATACTTGAAAGATACCAGACACTAATCAGTCCATATGAATGCATGATCATTCTTATTCAAAGCTATCATAGGAGTTTCAACTCATGATAAATTGGATATAAACCTCATGTAGTAGTCCGCGAGACCAATGAAACTTCACACCTCTGACACTGTCTTGGGGGCTGCCCAGTATACAACTACTTCTATCTTCGATGGATCCATATAAACTCCCTGTTGGGACACAACATGCCCCAGGAAACAGACTTCTGGAGTCCCAAACTCACACATCGACAACTTCCCAAACAACCTATATTGAATAAGAACTCCCAAAATGGCTTGTAGATGCTACACACGTTCCTCTTCATATTTAGAGTACAAAAAGATGTTTTCGATGAAAGCTACTACGATCGTATCCTGGAACTCATGGAACATATAATTCATCAATATCATGAATACATCTGGAGCATTCATCATGCCAAATGGCATTACAATGAACTCATAATGCCCAGGACGAAAATGGAAAGCAGTCTTTGGGATATCCTCATCCTTCACATGCATCTGATGATATCTTGGCCGCATGTCAATATTTGAGAACCAACATGCACATTTCAGTTGATTGAATAAATCATCAATCCACACAAGAGGATAGAAATTCTTTATTGTCACTTTGTTTAAGTGATGATAGACACACAACTTTAAACTGCAATCAGACTTCTTCACGAAAAAGCCGGTGCACCCCATAGTGACACACTTGTCTGAACAATACTGCACTTTAATACACCATCAAGCTTTATATGTAGCTCTCACAACTCAGAAGGGGCCATCTTTTATGGATACATAGAGATAGGAGACACTCCTAGCTGTAGCTAGACCCCAAACTTGATCTCTCATTGAGGAGGTAATGTTACACCCTCTTCTAGAATGACATCAGTGTACTCCTCTATGACCCGAGGAATGCCAACTAATGAACCTCTAAAGAAATCATCATTATCTCATCCATCATGTATGATATGGATGGAACACACCTATGACCCATCCAAGGATCTCACTCACCAACAAAAACCACTTTCTCTCTATCCGCACTAATGAATACGACCTTCTTCCTGAAGCAATCCATGATATCCTACACCTAATACAACAAATCCATGCTGAGGATGACATCATAAGGTTGTATTCCTAAACATAGGAAATCTCCACAAGATTAGTGTTTCCTTAACACTATCTCACATTCTACACATACATCAAACAAGTCAGATGGACCTCTAACTAGTGTAGTCAACACCAAGGTCACTAGAAGCATCTCTACCTCAAGTCCCAAATCATGGAAAATGGTATGTGATATGATGGAGTGTGTTGCTGCTGAATCAAACAAGGCATACACTAAGGTAAAAAACAAGAAAAGGGTACCTCAAATGACGTATGGAACACCTGGTGCTAGAAACTCTAGAGCATGAATTTAATGACCTGCATTTTAAACCCGGTTGAAAAGTGGGTGAAATTGAACTTTTTCAATTGCTGAACCGGTCAAATCTATGATCGTCCTTCAAAATGAGATTCCGATGTTTTGAACACTTATTTTTAATGTTTTTGGAAATGGGAAAATTCCCATTAAGTTTCCCAAGTGGCTTAAGGTGTTTCGAGTGCATCGTAATCAAAGGAGACTGGTTTTTTAAAGAAGCAACATAAGGCACGGAGTTGGCGCATGGTTTCCCAAGCCGTATGGCCCAAACCGTGTGTCCTAAAAGAGGGAGGTAGAGGATTTCGCACGGCCTATGTATAGTTACCCAAACCGTGCAGCCATCCCATTCGGGGTGCCATGGGTGTATAGTGGGGTACCACACAATTTGCGCATGGTTTGGAAAACTGTGCGGGTTAAACCATGTACGACCCTCCTGTTTGGGTTTTGGGATATTTTAAATGAAATTAAAATAAATTAAAATAAAGCCTAATCTAATAAACTCTCCCTAAATCCTCTCGGACAGAACCCGCATGAGCCCTCCCTCCATGGAGCCGCGACGAACAGAGCTCCCCACGACCTTCCTCTCTTCCTCCAGTTTCTTCTCCAATTTCTTTAGGTTTCTTCTCCGGATCGTCGCAGTATGTCCCTCCCCTCCTTCCCTATCCATCCTTTGCCAATTTCTGGCCTCCCCTTTTCGGTAAACCCATTCGGCCAAACACTAGGCTGGGGATTGGTTTTTTCTTTCATGTTCTTCCTTGTTTCTCTTGTTCTAGGTTGATGCGAAGGGTCTGTTAGGACTCCTTTTGGTGATATTTGAGGCCTGCTGGTGAAGGCGTAGCGGTTTGCGGTGATTTCGATCCGCCGGTTTGATTCTAAAGTATGGGTTTTAGCCGTTATTATTTACACAGCTCCCAATTTGTTATCTTTAGTTAGTTTAAGGTTCGTATTGTGTTTTCATTTGTGTGTTGGTAGGTTCTGGTTGGTCTCCCTTTGCTGATGCTTAAGAGGCAACTTTATTTAGAAATATCCAAGAGCCAGAGTGGATGGATGGATCCACAATGAGGTAGGGTCCCTCTCCTTGACCATTAATTTAAATTGAAGCTTTTAAAGAGTTTAATACTGCATTGTTTTAGTATTTTAATTATGCAAGTTAGTCTTGGATAAGTGATTCTATGAAAATAGTGTGAATTGAAAGAAAAGGATAAAATGGTTGCTTGGTCATTAAACTAACGATTTAATAATAAAACCCCTCGATCAGAGGTGCGTTGTCTTCAAGATACAAGTAGGAAGTAAATTCTTAGGCTTTTCTGTTGGATTCTTATTATGATTTGGTGATAATTGATGTTGTTATATTTACTTTGAATTGTAATAAATTGATAAATCATAAAAGTTGTAATCTTTTGATGAATTGGTTAAACTTGAATGAAATGGATTAGGGTGGTAAGACCATGCCTTAGGATAAAGGAATAAGAACGTCTTATGTTAATGGAATAAGTCCAGTGAGTTGGACATAACTAGGAGTAGTCCTTAGCACCTCATAATGCTTTGTAAATCCATATATGTCTTTGAAATGAAAATGAAAGGTATAAAGAATGAATTGGGGGTTAACCAATGTCGTACATGAGCTGTTGTCTCATGTACCATATATCAATATGATGAATATGAAAAATGATGTGATTATGTGATATTGTGAGATGGAATTACCATGTTTTATTTATATTAATGTTATAAGAACTCTATGCCTTATAATAAATGCTAATTAAATTATTATGCTTCGGGCCAGGGGTAGATCGTGAGAGCTCCCCTTTGACACGGCTTCAGGCATGGGATAGACAGTGAGAGCACCCCCGATTAAATGATACACATTCAAGACATGGGTAGACCATGAGAGATCCCCTTTGACATAGCGTCGATCTAGGGACAGATCGTGAGAACTCCCTAAATTAAATGATTAAGCTTTGGTCCAGGGGTAGACAATGAGAGCTCTGCTTTGACAAGGCTTTGGTCTAGGGGAAAACCATGGTAGCTCCCTTAATTATATGATACAGCTTCAGGCCTGGGGTAGACCGTGAGAGCTCCCCATGGACACAGCTTTGGGCCAGGGATAGACCGTGAGAGCTTCCCCAAGGTTGGGCCAGGAGTAGGATCGAGAGCGCTGCTCCAGGGTTAAGGACGTCTATGAGTTCCATCCCATTCCTACCCAACATATTATAAATATATATATATATATTCCTTGAATAATTATTAAGACTTCAGGCTAGGGATAGACCATGAGAGCTTCCCCAATGTTGGGCTAGGAATAGGATCGAGAGTGATGCTCTTGGGTTAAGGAAGTCCGTGAGCTCCATCCCGATCCTACCCAACATATTATATATATATATATATATATATGGTGACATGATCGGGTAACTTTACCAGCAATGAGCTGTAGCTGGTATAGCCATCAGGTTTCCTCTAGAGAAATCGGGACGGGTGTTGTTGTTCTTTTTTGTTCTGTTTATTGAATCATGCTATACCTGCTTACTGCTTTAATTACTACTACACTGTCTGGATTAGGTTAGACGCCGGAGGTGCCGACCTACTGAGATTTATATCTCATACCCTACTCGGGCCGCCATTGCACTGAGGTACCCAAGTAGACCATTATTGTTTGCAGGACCTAGGTTGGTTTCTGTGTTTCTTGTATCTGGGGATAGGGGAAAATGACAGAGTGGGAGCTCGGGATGCTCAGGAGAATGCCCGTCAGGCTTTTCTGTCTTTTCCTTATTATTTTACATTGTATTGTAAGCATGCTGTATTGTTTCTTGTTTTCAAATTATATCAATCATCATCCCTGTAATGTGTATACTGGCATTGGACACCTTTTATAAAAATGATCACTATATGTCCTCCGCTGATTTTTGTTCATTGTTTATATATTACTACTTCTGCTACTTTTGTGTTTCACATTGATAATACCATTGTGAAACTCTGATAAGAGGGTATATTCTCCCCACTATCAACTCCCGAGACCCTCGCTGCTAGTCGACGGGCTCTGGGGTACAGGGAGATGCGCTTGAGGACATGTGACCCATAGGTCCGGCCACCGGTTTGATGGTGAGCCGGCCCAGGAGGTTACAAAGTGGTATTGAATGAGTTCTCTATTCTGATTTGTTTTACTGTTTGGAGACATTAGACAGGGATAAAAATTAACTGGAATTTGGTAATAAGCTATGTCTAGGATTGGCCATCCCACGCATAGGGAAAATCCAAATTTCCTTAAATGGAATTATTATCTAAATAATTTTTATTATTAAAGTTGATTTACTTTCACCATTCGGTGACGCACATGATTTCTGTTGATCATGTTGATGAAATTGTGGGTTCCATTTCTGTTGCAACCAGATGATATGAGGGTATTCCATTTCATGCATCACATAGTCACCTTGTAAGAAATCACATACCATGCATTATGCATTCCATCTAGGATGCATTAGTAATGCCTGCTGCTGTGATAGGTAATGTGGTAGTTATTCTATGCTTTTGTGATATAGCATGTTTGGTGTTATTGCTTATGGTAACATGCTTATTTTGATAAAAAATGAAATAGGTTGTGTTTGCTAAAATAAGTGATTGCGGTTACAACAGGAGCCAGTTTTCAGTTGTAAGGTGTATAGGCACCTTATAGCTGAGAAATGATAACCTGTGTAATCGGATTTCCAAAAAAGGGCTTCTACAGTTTTAAATTGTAAAATAGAACTATTTTTGATTAAAGGGATCCAAATTCTAAACTTTAAGGTGTATTTACAGATTGGTAGGTGGCCACCCATATGATTGGATCATTGTATTTGAGCGTGTTTATTTATGTAATGTAATTTGTTTTTTCTAATTATAGCCAAATTTCAACCCATGGAGTGTATAGGTGCTTCATGAGTTGGAAAATGGCAACCCATAATGAATGTGATGGAAGATTGCATTGAAAAATTCTTAGTTATGTAAACGATGTCTATTTTTGATCTGAGGTGAACTGTCTTGTTGGGACCCTTGTAGGTTTCCTGTTTTGTTTGAAATGAATTTATTATGATAAATTTCCTGAAAAGAGATGGGATTTCTGGTAAATGTTTAGTGGTTAAAAGGATGTTCGTTGAAACTTTCATGTTGTACTTTGACCTATTTGATAAAATGATCAGGTGCTTAGGGAATTTTTGTTGGGAAAAGGGGTACTTGATATGTTGAATTTAATCTCTTAAGGTGATTAAATGATAAATGTGAATAAATATAAAGGGCTTGGAAAAAGGAACCTGTAGTTGTTTCCTCTGTTGAGACCCAGTGTGTGGTTAGGTTAAGACATTCTTGTGAGTGCCTTGGAAGAAAACCTTATGCGTTTCTGTAGGTTGTTTTCTTTTACCAATGACTTAAATTTTAGGCTTTGAGCCGCTGACTTTTTTTGGGAATGTCCAAGTGCTTGATTCAACACTTGTTCTTCATGAGGGGCTAGCCCGTTGTAGGTAGCACCCTTAGAGCTTATGTGCTTGGCTTATTTAGTGAACCTTCTAAATTTTGGTACTATTCCGGTACTGTTGTCCCGTGTAGGACTTCTAGTTCTAATGAAACCCTTGTTCTTTTGATTTTTTTAAGGGATTGAGAATCGGGTAATGCTTTGTAATAGTTGGTTAGACATGCCTCGGTCATGGTCGGTCACCTTGTTGGTCATTTGACCCTTTCTTTTTGGGTAGTAATGGATGACTTGACATGTCAACGTCCAAACGAATGGTCGTATGGCGCAATACGAGGTTTGGATGTTTCTCTTGCACTGTTGTGTACGTTCTCAGGTCATCTCCATGGTAGAGTGACCTGACCGTTTGAGAATCAAGTTGTCCCAATTCTCAGGATGATTTTCGGAAGACTCGGGTGGTTGACACGCCGATCTTATTGCTTTGGATTCCTTTTTCTTTTGACATGGTGATCGTGTCTTGGAGGAGCGACGCACATCTGCTCTATTAATTATGAACATGTTTACTTATGAGCAGCTTGTCTTTCTCCTTTCAATGACGCCGACCCTTCTAAGGTGGGAAGCGTCGTGCTAGTTGAGTAAAGCGTGTACTTCTGGGTAGAAGGAACACGCTAAGAAGAACCATCATGGAAAATGGTCGGGTATTACTAGAATGATTTTGGGTTTTGTTTGTAATGTTGATAGACGAATTCCTCATGTGGGAAGAGGCATCGTGGTCAGTTGGGAATCTTGAGGTGTCGGCGGGTGATGCCGAGTTTCTTCTTTAGAGTCGACCAGGGGTGGTTCGACTGATCTCCTTTCCAGTTTTGGGTATAAATAACTGGAATCTGTTTATCAATCCTCTTAGTGTACTCTGCTACGCGAAGATCTTGTCCCCTATCTTCCTTTCATCCTAGATGCGCTAAGAGAGCATTGGTCTTACGTCACGCTAAAGTTTTAAAAATCTATTGAGCTTGGTTGGTTTTTCCATTTCTGTGTTGCACGCGACATGCGTGGTTTCGTTCGTGGTTTGATCTTTGAGACGTCACAAAGAGTCTGGTATGATCTTCAGTGAATGTTATCATGGTATGTGTGAGATGCCATGTGAGAAGGCATCATTGTTCTTCTAGTAAAGCATTGGCCGCCTAAGTCGTGCATCTTCTTGAATAGTCAGAAAGAGTTTCTTGACTCTTTTCGACTTGGGTTTAGGGGTCGATGGTGAAATCGACCATTTGATCGTTTCAAAATCACGCTAGGTGCGTCGTTGGAACGCTTAGAGAGTGCTTTTTTAAAATAGTTCAAAAGATGGTGGAGCAGTGGTTGAGTATTGGCCGTTTAACGTGAAAAATCTAATGTAGGAAGTATCTTTGTTTGGCTGCTTGACGAGATAACAATGTGATCATCTCTCTTATGGAATGGGCTCGGGTAAGAGATTTCATGTTGGTTTGGTGGGAAAATGAGTGTTGGATCGGGTGTTGACGACATAAATGTCGTGTGCTTAAGTGGATGATTGTGGAGCTTTGAAAGTTTGGAAACATAACGCGATCATTAAACGAAGCTTCACGAACCTTATAGGTCGAGTGAGGTGTGTGTTGTTCCTGATGGATTCTTGGGGACAAGAAGTTATAAGGTGGGAAGGCTATAATGACCCGCGTTTTGAACCTGGTAGAAAAGTGAGGGAAATTGATCTTTTTCAATTGCTAAACCAGTCAAATGTATGATCGGGCTATGGAATGAGATTATGATGGTTCGAACCCTTCTTTTTAATGTTTTTGGACATGGGTGAATTCCCGTTAAGTGTATCAAGTGGCTTGAGGAGTTTCGATTGCATCGTAATCAATGGAGGCTAGTTTTTACAGGAATCATAAGAAGGCACATGGTTGGTGCATGGTTTCCCAAGCCGTGCAACCCAAAACGTGCGGCCTAAAAGAGGGAGGAAGAGGAGTCCTCACGACCTGCGCACGGTTACCCAAACCATGAAGCCAGCCCGTGCGGGGTGCCCCGGGTGTCCACTAGGGTGCCGCATGGTTTGTGCAAGGTTTTCCAAACAGTGCGGGTTAAACCGTTTGAGGCCCTCCTGTTTGGGTTTTGGGTTATTTTAAATGAAATTAAAATAAATTAAAATAAAACATATTCTAATAAACTCTCCCTCATTCCTCTCAGCCAGAACCTGCATGAGCCCTCCCTCCTTGGAGCCGCGATGCACGGAGCTCCCCATGACCTTCCTCTCTTCCTCTGCTTTCTTCTCTGATTGCTTGAGGTTTCTTCTCCGGATCATCGCGGTAGGTCACTCCCCTCCATCCCTCTCCATCCATGGCCGATTTTCAGCCTCCCCTTTTCCCTAATCCCGTTCGACCGAACCCTAGGATGGGGATTGGTTTTTGATTTCGTGTTCTTCCTTGTTTCTCTTGTTCTAGGTTGATTCGAAGGGTCCGTTAGGACTGCTTTTGGTGAGATTCGATGTCTGCTGCAGAAGGATTAGTGGTTTGTGGTGATTTCGATCCTCCAGTTTGATTCCAAGGTAAGGGTTTTACCCATTCTTATTTATGTAGCTCCCAATTTGATATCATTAGTTGGTTTAAGGTTCATAGTGTGTTTTTCTTAGTGCGTTCATGGGTTCGCGTTGGTTTCACTTTTCCAGAGCTGAAGCGGCAGCTTTAGTTAGAAAGCGCCAAGATCTGGAGTGGACGGATGGATCCACCTTGAGGTAGGGTCGCTCTCCTTGCCCTTTAATTTAATGTGAAGCTTTTTAAGAGATTATTACTGCATTGTTTTAGTATTTTAATTATTTAAGTTAGTATTAGAAAAATGATTCTATGAAAACAGTGTGAATTGTAGGAATAAGATAAAATGGTTTCTTGGTAATTAAACTATAGATTTAATAATAAAACCCCTCGATAAAAGGTGCTCTATCTTCAAGATAAAAGTATGAAGTAGATACTTATGATTTCCTACTGGATTCTTGTTATGCATTGGTGATAATTGATACTGTCATATTTACTTTGAATTGTACTAAATGGTTAAAGAATAACAGTTGTAATCTTTTGATGAATTGGTTAAACATGAATGAAATGGATTGGGGTGGTAAGACCATGCCTTAGGATAATGGAATAAGGACGACTTATGTTAATGGAAGGGGTCTAGTGAGTGGGACTTACCTAGGAGTTTTCCTTAGCACCTCTTAATTCTTTGTAAATCCTTATATGTCTTTGAAATGAAAATGACAGGTATAAAGAATGAATTGGGAATTATCCAATTCCGTACATGAGCAGGTTGTCTCATTTACCTTATATCAATATTATGAATATTAAAACTGATGTGATTATGTGATATTGTGAGATAGAAATACCATGTTATATTTATATGAATGTTATAAGAAGTGTATGCCTTATTATCCATGCTAATTAAATGATTAAGCTTCGGGCCAGGGGTAGACCATGAGAGATCACCTTTGACACGACTTGGGGTTAGGGGCAGACTGTGAGAGCTCCCCTGATGAAATGATACAGCTTTGGGCCAGGGGTAGACCATGAGAGATCCCCTTTGACACAGATTTGGGCAAGGGGCAGACCGTGAGAGCTCCCTTAATTAAATGATTAAGCTTCAGGCCAGGGGTAGACCATGATAGCTCCCCTTTGACACGACTTCAGGCTAGTGGTAGACCATGATAGCTCCCCTTTGACACGACTTTAGGCCGAGGATAGACTGTGAGAGCTTCCCCATAGTTGGGCCAAGAGTAGGATCGAGAGAGCTGCTCCTGGGTTAAGGATGTGTGTGAGTTCCATCCTGGTCCTACCAAACATATTATTTATATATATATATATATGTACTGCGTGAATAATTATTAAGCCTTCGGGTTGGGGATAGACTGTGAGAGCTTCCCCAATGTTGGGCCAGGGGTAGGATTGAGAGTGCTGCTCCTGGGCTAAAGACATCCGTGAGTTCCGTCCAAGTCCTACCCAACGTATTATATGTATATATATATATATATATATATATATATATATATATATATATGGTGACATGATCAGGGTACTTTACCGGCAACGAGCCGAAGCTGGTATAGCTGTCAGGTTTCCTCTGGGGAAACTGGGACTGGTGTTTTAGTTCTTTTTTGTTCTGTTTATCGAATCCTACTATACCTTATTACTAGTTTAATTACTACTACACTATCTAGATTGGGTTAGACACTTGTGGTGCCAGCCTACTAAGATTTATATCTCACACCCTACTCGGGCCGACATTGCATTGGGGTACCCGAGTAGACCTTTCTTGTTTGCAGGACCTAGGTTGGTTGATGTGTTTCTTGTATCTGGGGATTGGAACAAAGGACCGAGCAGGAGCTTGGGATGCTCATAAGAACACACGTTGGGCTTTTCTATCTTTTCTTATTCTTTTTACATTTTACTGTAAGAATGTTGTATTGTTTCTTGTTTTCCCATTGTATCAATCATCATCCCTCTAACATGTAAACTGGCTTTGGCCACCTTTTATAAAAATGATCACTATC
This sequence comes from Viscum album, assembly GCA_963277665.1. NCBI lineage: Eukaryota > Viridiplantae > Streptophyta > Magnoliopsida > Santalales > Viscaceae > Viscum > Viscum album. Next base: position 373,578,867 of record OY728146.1, read on the forward strand.
TGTCTTCCGCTGCTTTTTGTTTATTGTTTATCTATTACTGCTTTCAATAATTTTGTGTTTTACTCTGATAATACCGTTGTGAAACTCTTATAAGAGGTTATAGTATCCCACTTATAACCTCTCGAGACCCTCGCTGCTAGGCGGCAGCGTCTGTCATACAAGGACACGCGCTTGAGGCCATATGACCCACCGGTCTGGCCACCAGTTCGATGGTGAGCCGACTGGGACGTTACAATGAAGGTGACCATGACCTCCTCTACGACCTCTATAGCCCTGAAGAAGACCACCAACATGGCCGCACTCTGCTCTCTGAGGATGGGTGGCGTCACGGGGTTATACTCTGCCTGCCCCATCTACACTCTGCTGATCTAAAGCTGTTGCAACAGGCTACTGCAGCCTCGGCTAGAACTGCCTCAATAGAGGAACCTGAAGCGTAGCGCCCAGTGCACGATGAATGCACTGAATGGTCGGACACTCCTGCTGCTGATGTCAGTCACCACTACAATAAAAACAAGCACCTGATCCCTTGGCATAGGATTGAGAGTTGCTGCCTCTCGAGAAACGTGATGTTAAGGGATGAGACCTACCCTCGGCTGAACTAAAACACTCCTGCCCTAAAAACCGGGGACCCCGGACCATAGATCTACTTCATGAGGAATCATGCTTCTTCCCCTCTTATGATGATCCTATCCTGGACAAAGTCCTCTCGACAACCACTTCCCTCGCCAGCACCTCATGATATGTTTTCTGCATAAATGGGGTGACCTGGAGGTAGATATCTGGATGGAAAGCCTCCTCTAAATGCCTTGCCTTGGCCTCCTCATCTGGTAATAGGTCCGATGAATATCGTAAAAGGCTCTTGTAATGGATTCGAAACTCTTGAACAGTAGAGCCCCCCTGTCGAAGGGTAAGAAGCTCCTGGGGACTTGATGCCTTCATAGTCGAATAAAGGAAGTCGACTATAAACATGTCTCGGAACACCTCCCATGAGATCACCGATTCCTCACAATCACCAAGGAACAATAACTACCACTTCCTCACTGCTCTACGTAGCATCGTCACAACCAAGGACACCCAGTGCTCCTTCTGAGCAAGAATCGAACTGATGCCGATCTCAACCTCCTATAACTAGTCTTACGTGACTGCATCTAAAATGGATCCCTCATACTTCTGTAGACTCCTGCGCTGAAACTCTCGGAGTGTCTTCCTCTAAGTGTCTTCATCATTATCCTCCACCCTATGGTGATCTGCTGAAACATCTTTCTGGACATTTTCTATGAAAACATGCTGAGGAAATAAACTTCGAGCCATACCTATAAAATAACAAACCGTTAAAGCTCTTAAACCTAGAATATGTAAGACTCAAAATTAATTAATTAATTGTTTTCTTTTATTCATTTTAGGTTAACCTATCCCAAGATCTACCCATTAAAACATAGGAATAATGAATAATGATGCATGATTCTTTCCTAGGTCTCTACCCTACCACTAGTATCGCCTTGTTTAGCATCCATTATAATATTAAAGGTCCGCACATCAGATTGTAGGAGGCCTTAAACACCTTTGTCTCAGCCGATCTCTAGTGTTTACCTCATATTCTAAATGTGAATGACACTATTACCCTACCAACCCATCGAACCTCACCTGTTCCTAACTCCAAACTCCATATTATCCCTCAATAAGACCTCTGATACCACTCTGTCCTGACACCCTCCCCACAAAGTGTACCCCTCCTGGACCAGCAATGTGAGGAGGGAGATAATGACCCCCCGAGTCCCACCTCTAGTAGGCCCCGGGTTGATAACTATCACCAAGGGTATAGTAACACAAAAAATGGAAGGCATTACCCTCTATGAGAATACATGCATAATAGAGAGATAAGATAGAAACCAATCAAATCGAACTCAGACTGCAATATAAACAAAAACTAAAGTACACATATGAAATGCCATGCGAAAGTACTACCACTGAAAGGGGAAAGACAGAAAGTACCCAAAAGAAATTAAGAACAGCAGCAACCACAAACCCGAACAACTACTACAACCCCAAGCTAGCAGAAACCATCTTGATTTCCAACTGGCTACAAGTAACCTGAAAAACAGTTTATATATACATAGGGTGAGTATAACAGTATACGTAGTAGGATCCTCCTTGAATCCTCTCATGCAAAAGTAATGAAAGCATGATAAAGCACAGTGAACAACAAGTGAAACTAACTCATCACCTAAACAGGTATAATAAGTTCCAAACCTCAGCATGGATACTCTCACCAAGTAAAGCATACAAGAATATAGCATATAGTAAAGAATATCAAGGGTAACCTGCAAATACTTCTCCACTAGATTGCCACTTTTCCCCAACGTCGTGCATCCTGAGAATCTCTCTCCTAAAATTGATTCTTGCAGACACCTGGGAAAAGCACAACAATATGCACCTCGTGCAACACAATGGCTTCCCCGAAGACACCTGAGCGAAGCATCACACCACCCTCAAAACCAAAAGTAAAAATGTAGGTTCCAGGAGACACCACAGCTCTCATAACGTATATCATAAGATGGGTATTATACCTCAATCCATTACAGCCCATACAATGAGTAAGGATCCTCAAGCCATCACAGCCTATACACATTGCAACTCTAGTATTCCATAATATACTATATCCAGAATATATGTGTGTGAACAACCACAAGCCATTAAAACCCTCTACATAAATATATGGGGAAAACTAACTGATGTTCCTGCCAGCACAAGTATCTACCAAGAGAAGAGAGCGAGGCCAATGCGGGTAGTCAGCCATTCATCCCCCCAACAGAATGTTGGAGAAAACACTCCCTAGTGATTAGAATCCCTAAGGTGTCATTTGCCCTTACTGACATGGTGGAGTAGCATATAGAATCACAAAAAGTACAGGATATACTATATCTCACAACCACACTATGGGCATAACCTATTTTTAGACACAACTACAACTAACATCTCTTATGATCTCGGTTTTTACTTCTATGACTAGGTATCCTATAAGCACACAACCATTTAAGGTTCTTTATTAGATTACTTCATTCACTTTTTATTAGTTCCACTTTATGTTATTTAATTCATTAAACATTAATTAACCATGAACAATTCCACATAAACGTAATTATCATCACACCCAAAGTTCACTGTCGCTTTTATAATTTCAACCTCAACATTATGTTGTAGAGAACTCCAACCCCATGGGTTAACACCATTTAATCAAACATTCATTACAGAAACACTTTCCCATATTCCCATGCATTCTATAAAAGCATTATATGATACTAACACATGGGGTCTCAATGCGGTGATTAGTTGTACTACCCATCAAGTCATTGTTGCCTATAGAAAGAGCATATACCCAACCTCCCTAAGGAAGCTAAACACGGAAATCATGTGGCATACCCCGCACATCTTCTCTTCTTTCAAAATAAGGTTATGCAAGACCAGCTGTGTTGAGTAGTGGGGAAAAGTATAGCAGATAAACAACCACAGAACCAAAAAACATCCAACAATCACATCCATCCCACCCATAATCCCTTGTGTCCTCCCTAACACCGACATGCATAAACCGATGCATCTTGGCAATCTAGGCATCATCCGATGTGACAACCGAAATTCCTCTATGCCCCCACATATCACAACACCCCTCTAGGGTCACGTCTCAACAAAAGCAGTAGGAAAAAACCACACATAAATTGAGCTATGGACCTTTAACAATCAAGACTGTAACTCAGAACCCTTCAAGGAATTATTAATCAATCAAAATCTTTAATCCATCTTTAATCAACAGATTTATAATCTGTTGGTTCCATCATTGGGAAACCTAACCAGTAAGCTATCACAAATGATTAAACATGTTTACTTCGTCAATTTTATTAACATTAACTTACAATAAGAACCAGATTCATTTTCAGGGCTCTTTATCTTTAGCCAAACAAATATAAATTAATCTCAGTTTATGTTCTTTAACTATTTTGATCAGTAACAAGCATATATATCACAATATCTATCAAAACAAGAGGCAAAAACATACGATCTATATCAATTTATTTATCCGGTTCAAAATATTTATTATTTAAATTCCATTGTCATCTAGTGGGATTAAACATGCTAAAAATAAAGTTTCATATAAAAGACAGAGAAGCAACAAATCCCCAACCTCAATGGTTTTTGACAAAAACTAGAACCATCGAAAAACGCTCAAGAAAGTCTCGTTGATTATCGAAGAATCCTCCTTAGATCTCTTCTTCTAACACAACCAAGACAAATTCTCAGCATATTTGGCATCCAAACACTTAGATCATCCCATAATGGGCATAGATCAAAGAAACCAAGAGAAGAGGAGAAGTATATCTAAGTATATCTAAGAAACCAAACAATAATGATCACATACCTTAATAAACAGGCTTCGATTCACAGAGAGAAGCCTTCGGATCGCCTACAAAATGCTTGGGAGAGGTTCATCTACATTTAAGGGAGGGTATTCTAGAGTTACGTCCACTTTAGGTGATTAAACGATCAGGTTAGAGGAAAAACAGTGGAGATCCACAATTTGAGGATCTAGTTTATGTGACCTCACGGTTTGCTCACACGGTTAGACAAACCATGAGCTAATCGTGCGTTAGCCACTACTTCCAAGACCAACAATGCACGGTTTGCCTGCATGGTTTGGAAAAACAATGTGCTGCACATGAAAAATCTATTTCCATTTAGTTTTCCTTAAAAGTCCACCCAAATGCACCCCCAAGTCACCTTAACCTCTCAGAACACCTCTAACACCACATTTTCAGAAATTGATGTACTGGAGACGTCCGAGCCATTACATATTTAAGGGTTATTTTTAATCCCTTGATAAATAAATCTTAAAATATTACAATGTTAAAAATTTTAGAAGGGAGAAGGCTGTGTGATCATTCATATTTATAATCAAAATAAAATCAAAAATCATTGATAGAAAAATGAAAAAAAGTGTTTGGATAATTAAAATATAATAGTATTTTAACACTAAAATAAAGACAAAAAAACTAAATATTATAGCTCTATAGGTGGGGATATATATGTTTTTTGGTTAAAATAAGGGAGAAGGTTAAAAAATAGTGCATCTTTATATGAAATAATTTGTTAAAATGATAAATCCACTAATTATTTTGATGGATTGAATGAGATATCAACACATAAAATGATAAAAATTATTTACATGTATAATATGTCATTATTATATATACCCACAATTTTTATACATATATAACACATTTTAATAATAAAATATTCATTAAATAAAAAAATTCCACACAAGATTCAAATAGGTCGAGTTCCCAAAATGTTGAAACATAATAAATGATACGTAATTGAACTACATTATAGTGAAATAATATTATAATAACAACCATCTGAGCTTCATGCTCCCTTAATAAAAAAATAACTTCATTCCAACAACCATCATACATTAAAATGTCTCCCATAATACCTACATTCATAACTGTTGTAAGGTAAAATATGAAAGGGTGAGATTATATTCGATCTTAGGGTAATAAATAAATAAATAAATAAATAAATATATAGTATAAGAATATTATCACATGAAAATAACATTTGAAAATCATTTTCTCTATATAATAGATTGTAATATTTAGTCATGGAATAAACAATAGTAGTTTATCAGACCTAAATCATAAAGGAATCTAAAAAAAATATTTATAAGTGTATAATATGGGAATAATGAATTTTTGGATTATATATATATATATTCATACGTACATACATATATATATATAAACCACTTTCTTAGTAGTTAAGAATAATTTAAAATGCTATAATAGTGGAATCTGTTTAATCCCCAAATCGTTATAGTTTTCATGGTTTAATACCAATAATATCATAATTGACAGTTTCCCTTAATGAAATTGGTTTACTACACATTCTATTCTTATATATCTCATGAGATATAAATCGGGACCCAAATGCATTTGAGTGAGATATAGTTCCCAACCATCACAAAATAAAAATAGTTAATATTTGTGCCGTAGACACATATAAAATTAAACATAACAAAACACATGATAAGAAATGGTTTTCATAAATATTTTTCCTGTAATAACCAATGAAATATAATCATGTATCATAATCATTATGTATTTTCATCATATAATAACCGCATGTAAAAGGAAAGTTATTTATAAAAATTATATTGACACAAAAATAAACCTTCCAGATAAATAATAATGATAGTATCGTCATATCAATTACACATTAAATGTTAAATTAAATCAAATGTCTTCATATTAGATTCATTTTTTAAGGATCATGTTGAACATTTTTTGGGAAAAATATACATTAAACATTGAAAAAAATACATAACATTTATTTTTAAGTAATAATAAAATTTGGTTTTTTATAATAAAATAGTAAAAATTAAATACAGTATTTAAATCATATAACATTCATTATGTTTGAAATTACAATTATTCATTATGTATCAAAAAATGACCCCTTACTAATTTTCCGTAAAAAGTCAATAGTGCATCATCTGAATATTGAAAAGAATATTCATTCTAATATTCATTATAAATAATCATAAATGGATAAAAAAAATTACAACCAATCATCATATAATGTTAAAACAATTATTTAAATGATATTTATAAACATTGATATAAATGAAAAATGTTTTTTGAACAAATGTATAAATAAAGATGATTTTCCTAAAAAAAATTACATACTGAGAAAATTAAGACATAAAAATGAATGGAAATTATGAATTATATTTAAATAACTAACAAAGAATAAAATTTAGGATGTTTTTTAGAGATAGACCATAATGTTCAATCATCATGAACATAATCATAAACATTATTTTTAATCAATTGGATTGTAACATGAAACATTTTACAATTTTGTAACTTTGGAATCACAAAACTCATGAAATAAAGATACATATATGTATATTTATATCCTATAATTTTCAAAATATTAATCTAAAAATACAATCATTGGAAATACTTACACCAAATAAATGAAACATGTGGTCAATTTGGAATCTCTTTCTAGAAAAAAAGTGATATGAAAATCCCTTAACCCAATTCACACCATTATTTCTACAAATTGACCCATAATGTATAATAAATAATTTTTTGTTATATATAATTTTATATATCATGAATCATATATATCATAACATATATTCTTTTATGATAACATTTTATCAACTATTCATTAGTAATCCTTCATCAAAATTACTATTTCCTGCAATAGATTATTGTTTTTCATGTTTTTTTAGTTTTATAGTTTTTTTCCATATTGTTCAATTATAATTTAATCAATTAAATAGTATTAACAATTATTGAAATATAATATATATTCATTATATATATGTTTAGAGTCATCAATAAATGATAGAGATGGGAAAATGAATTACACTATTCATGGAGGCATTATGCCATATGTATACAAGAATGTTGTTTCTGTTTTCTAGATAGATGGAATGAAAAAAGATAAATATTAATTAAAATTTTTAGAATATTTTTTTTTTCATAGTAATATTTTATAATCATTAATTTTATCCTTACTACGAACCCTTTAAATACAGCATGAATTACATATCACATCGCTTCTTCAAAATATAGTCTTTTGCAAAATTATCAATTTTTAATGGATTGGATGGTAAAGTGGTAAAAGGTATATTCTTATTAAAGTATAATAATTTTAACATAAATAATATATATATATATGATGTAAATTATTTTTTGATATCCTTTAGAGACAGTAATGGAAAACGAATGATACTGGTCACGAAGTGGTAGTCCATTGTACACATGATTAACAATTTCATTTCCCATTTAATGAAAGTTGATATTATTAGGGGAAATTACAATTACATAATAAAATCTATATATATGATATATTTAGATTATAGTATTTCAAAATATTTTTAGTATACTTTAATGTGGTGTTAGAAGAAATAATAAAAGAATTTCTGTTAAGAATGATAGCTATTTTTTGGAAACCTCCTTTTGTTTGCACCAAATTCCTTATGAGAAGGCTTTATAAACCCATATAAGGAATATAGGACATGGGTAGGTTTGTAAATAAGAAATTGAGGTAGTTTTTTTATGAAATAAAATCCATTGGATGTGTAAATAGGACAGGATAGGTGGTTCCCTTATATAAGTTGGGAGATGGCACAATTGTTTTTTAATAAGAAAAAAGGTATATCTATAAGGACCCAGCCTTAAACCTTACTTAATATTGAATTAAATGAATAATTCACATTGAGGATCTTTTTAGGTTTAGTGTTTTATTGAATTAGGTCAAAAATATTACATCTCGAAAGATTACAAAGTAGACTCTTCTACAAAGTTTCCATTTTTTTACAAAACATGAACTCTTGAAAAAACGATTCATTCCATTTTCCATGTTTAATACAACATGACTTTTCCTAGATCCCATATATGAACCTATTCCACATTATTTCAGGTGAAAAACACTTTAAAAACTTGGGGTGAGCATAAAATCCTCAGTAAAGGATACACAAAGAAGGAAAACAGTTGGTTTTTCAATACTACAAGTAAACCATGAATACTTTATCACAAGTAATACTTTTCACCATTATGAAGTATTAAATACTCTTCACTGAATAAAAGATAATTTCATACCCTTTTGTAACAAAAAGATTACCATAAAACCCATATAAATAACACCTAACATATAAAGGTAACTTGGGACATAAACATACTTAAATGGAATAACTATATCATCGACTTCCACATATATCACTAAATAGAATACCCATATGGCCGACTTCCATAACCAATTAATTTGAGGTTATAATGTAACCACCTGTCCTTGTATTCACGGAACCCCCATCATTTTTTTCACGTAACCACCCGTCAAATGTTCAAGTACCATGATAAAATCATAACACATGAAATATTGAAAATATAAATATTTCACGAATTACATTTAATTTTCAATCACAAGTAATCATTTCAAGGTATTGAAATAATCAATCCTTTTCAAAAACTAATTTCAAAACCAAAAAACCCAAAATCAGAATAAGGGATTTCCTTTCCTTTAAAAAAACATTAAGGCTTATAGAGGAATCCAAATAACGATTACGGTGGCAAAGAGGTCATTGTCACCGCAAATGTTAAAAACATTCCGTTTGTCATTTACTAAAATGCATCGTAGAAAAAAGATTCAATTTGAATAAAAGTAAAAGTCAAAGGGTTTTACATATACACCATGTAAAAAAAGAATATATATATTATATTGAAATATTCCTCAATGAATGGAGATTGAGATGAAGTCCTTTACCTTGTGTCCGACTGGACTCGATCGTTCTTTAATATCTTGAATAAAAAACTTATGTTAATTTCTACTTGTTTAAAAACCTTTTTCTAGTTTATTATTCCTTTTATATCACTTATTACCATGTAATAAACATTATGTAATCATTTAATCTAATAACGTTCGTTATGTCGTTATTTTGTACTTGAGTAAAAAATGAACACCTTATATTTACAAGTTGTCCATGTGTTCAATAGTCCATTATATCCAGAATGATATTAATAATTTAGACATCACATATATCAAATATATCCAGTATATATATGTATTTATAATAGTACATATCATTTGGAGGTAAGAAATGAAATACACCGTTCTTGGAGATGGTAAGCCGTACGTACGCATTAACGCTACTTCCATTTCTATTTCATATTTAATGGAATTAAAACATAATAATACATAGTAGTATTATAATTATAGTATATTATCATATATAATATCATTAAATATATCCTTTATATGTACCACATATGGAATGAACGAGTCATATCACAGTGAGGGGCGATAGTCTGCACTTCCTCAAATGAAATTATCGTGTTTGACCACAATGGAAACCATAAAGGTATGACATAAATGGAAATTACAGAATAATAAAGAAAAAATAAAAATAATAAAAATTAAATATAAATACAGTGCCATCATAATGTCTACCAGGAGAGGCAGATTGAGATATTTGAATAATCATCGTTTCGTGAGGCATTAGTTTGTCGTCTACAGAAATATTATGTTCTTCATCCATAAGATAGAGGTGTGTGTAATTGATGTTCGAATACTTCTCATAAAAAAAATCCTTGTATGTTGAAGATACTGGTGTTGTTACAAAATAATGGAATAAAAAGAGTTTAGGGGTTGGAGAAGTAAAATAAAAGAAAACAATTTAAGAGAAACTGTTACCATTAATTTGGGTAACTCCCTTTGGTTTGATCAAAAGGACTTATTGAAATGTCTTCTGCCTAAGGTAAGGATTCTATGTGAAAGAGAGGGATGTTGGATGTTTTATTGGTCAGAGTTTGGACTAGCCAAAAGGCATGATAGGTGTGAGGAATTGGTTATATATGGTCTCCTTTTATAATGGGGAAGAGGGGCTCTTTATGAAAGTTTGATAGTATTATTTTATTATATAATGATATTCGGTTTCTCAAGGTCCAAAAATTATTAAATTAGAAGATAATATTACTCATATTCAAAATAAAATCACCCAATTATAATTGTACAGGTTTGGGATTATATTTTAATCCTTATAATCATATTTATTTAAATCGTTTATTAATGTGGTAAACACTGCATCATTACTGTGTCATAAATAATTTAAGTTATTTTATGTCTATAAATTATAAAACAATTATCATGATGTAGTAAATCATTTTAGATTTCTAACTAATATTTATAGTAAAAAATATGACTTATATAACAATATATAAAAATTAATTTACTAAAAAGTGTTTTGATTATGTCAATTTTCCCTTTACATTAAATTAAATAATATAAAGTGTCATTTTATTTCATAAGTTTCTCCATGAGGTCCCAAAATAGACTCGAAGACTCTCATGGTTGGCCATTACAGATTCAATAAGTTTAAAAAATGTGTTAATGTAATTTTTAATTATTATAATATTCTTTTTACCTTGAATTACCCTATTTATCTTTAACCGCAGTAAATAAAAGTCAAAAGTTACTATTCAAAAAAAAATTATTTTCATCTTATTGAACCACATTATACTTCTTGATAACAACCATGTCTATTGGATTTTATATATTCAATTCACAGAAGTGTTAAAATATCATTAAAATGAAAAAGGCAGTTTTTTAACTACCACTAGGTGGTTTCACTATTCATCAAAAATTGATGTTTTTCAGAAAAATACCAAAAATTCCGCCTAAAATATATTTGATATTCCAAATTCAAAAATGATGCATATTTTTTCAATATAAAAAATAGAGGATTCATTAATCAATTTTAAAATTAATTCTTGTTTTTCAAACAAATAGCGTGTTTTTAAGAAATAATAACTCTCAAAAGATTGACACTTTTTTTGTCCAATTTCAATGTGAAATTATTTCCAATAATAAAAATTGGATTAAATGGTAAAAATAAATTTTAATTATACTTTAAAACCAATAAAAAGGGTAATCTAACCATATAAATAAATTTTATTAAAAGGCAATTTTGAATTAAAATACAATATTTTCACTATTCATTAAAAATTGAACTTTATCGGAAAAATTCCAAAAAATATACACAAAGTAAATTTTAATGTCCACATTCTAAAGAAGGATTTTATTTGGTCAATTATAATGTATTAATGTGAACAAAAATATATTTCAAGAGGGTTCTCCATTAAAAGGTGGTAAATCAACCTTTTAATTTAAATAATTCTTAAAATTGGATTCATTCACATTTTTAGCCTCTAACATTTATTGGATAAATGTAAATACATTTATCAAACATGTATAATAATATTGTAGTTAGTTTTGTTCATTTCCGCCAATACAATGGCTATGAGTTAACTACCATTTAAAATAATATTATATTATTAGTGTGCAACGTAAGATTTCAATGAAACTCGTTGTTGCGTATCAGGTACGCTATCGAACATAGCAACAAATTTAAAGTAAAATTAATCTTTAATTCAAAAATATTAATAAATATAAATTATGTCTTATTCATTATTTACCTAGAATGTTACATCCTTCCCCCTTTTATGAATTACGTCCTTGTAATTTTACATATCAAAATAAGTGGGAATATTTATCCCTCATTGAATTTTTAGATTCTCACATTGCCTCTTCCCCATATGGTTTTTCCATAATACATTTACCTTGTGAATTACCTTATTCCACAACACTTGCTCTTTTTTGGTCAAGAATCTGGACTGATTGTTCTTCATAAGGGAGATTCACTTCCAACTGATCTACCTCTGGGCTCAAAACATGAGATGGATCTGAAATATACTTTCTCACCATCAAAACATGAAAAAATTGTGTACCTGGGATAAACTTGGAGGTAAAGACACTTTTTACGCAACTAATCCAGCTTTGTACAGAATTTAATAAGTTATAATGAACCTTAGGCTCAAATTTCCCTTCTTACTAAAACGCATCACACTTTTCCATGGAGAAACTTTGAGAAAAACATGATCACCTACTTCAAAAGAACGATCCTTCCTCCGATTATCTGCATAACTATTCTGTCTGCTATGAGCTATTCTCAAGTGCTTCTGAAACATCTGAACTTTCTCTTTCATCTCTTCTAATAATTATGGTCCCATCAGATTCTTTTCACCTACTTCATCGCAAAAATATAAAGTTCAACAATTCATTCCATTTAATGCCTCAAATGGATCCATCTATATACTATAATGAAAATTGTTATTATATGAAAATTCAACCAAATAAAGATGTTGGTCCCAACTTCCCTGATAATCTAGTGAAAAATCACGTAGCATATCCTCCAAGGTCTGAATTGTTCATTCTGACTGACCATCTGATTGAGGATGAAAAGCTGTACTAAAATTTAATTCAGTGCCCAAACGATTTCTGAAGGCCTTTCAAAAAGTTAAATGTAACCCTGTGATCTAGATCAGATACAATGGAGAGGGTATCTCCATGAAACCTGACTATCTCTTTAATATACAACTGAGAAAGATGATCTAGAGACAATGTATCTCTAACAGGAAGGAAATCAGCATATTTAGTCAATCGATCAACAATAACCCAGATTGCATTATTACCTCGAGATGTATTCAGTAATCTCACAATGAAGTCCATGGATATATTTTCCCATTTCTATTCTGGCACCAGTAAATGATGAAGAATCCCTTTCGGTAACTGACGATCTGCTTTAAACTTATGACAACTCAAACACTTCATATTAAAATAAAAAATATCTCTTTTCATTCCATCCCACCAGTAATACTTTCAAAGTTCTCTGTATATCTTAAAATAACAACTCATTCATCAAATGAGAATCACAAGGCACACATAATCTCTTCTCAAACCTCAAAACAAAATCATTATCAATGTTAAAATCAGGCAACGTACCCTTCTAAACCAACTCTACATTTTTCTGCAACTCACTGTATTCTTTCTGCGTTTTCTTTATTCTGACTAATAGAGAATATTTCATTGATACCTAAAATAAAATATAAGAATTTTCTACACCAAAATTTTTGATTCCAATGTTTATCAAATCAAAAGCCAAAGTATCTTGTTCCAAACGTATCATGGTTATTGAATCATTACTTTTTCGACTCAAAGAATCAACCACATTATTGGATTTTCCCAGATGGTAAATGATCGTGCAAATAGAATCCTTGATTAATTCCAACCATCTCCTCTATCTCATGTTCCATTCTTTTTTAGTGAATATATACTTCAATATTTTGTGATCAGTATATATTTCACACTTTTATCCATAAAATTGATCCCTCCCAATTTTTTAAAAAAAAAATTGTAGCTAATTCCAAATCATGTGTATGGTAATTTAACTCATTGGGATTCAACTGACGTGAAGCATATGCAATTACCTGATCATTCTTCATAATAACACAACCATGTCCTTTCAAAAAGCATCACTATAGATAAAAAACTCATCATTTCTGAAAGGCGGTGCTAAAACATGAGCATTCACCAATCGTATGTTCAATTCCATAAAACAATCATCACATTCTTTTGTCCAAATTAATTTAACACCTTTTCGAGTATAGTTAGTCATTAGAATAGATAACCATGAAAAGTTTTCAAAAAACCTCCTGTAATAACCTGAAAAAACAAGAAAAAAATGAATCGGATTTATATTTTTGGGTCATGGCCATTTTCAACAACTTTTTATTTACCAGGATCAATAGTTATGCCAATTGTTTTGAAAAAATGTGACCAAGGAAAGAAATTTTCTATAACCAAAACTCACAGTTGCTGAATTTCCCAAAAATTTATTTTGTTTTATGGTTTGAAAGACAACTCGTAAGTGAATTTCATGATCCTATTTAATTTTAGAATAGACCAAAATGTCATCAATAAACACAACCACCATTTATCTCTTGATTTTACTAAGCCATCACTATAGTAAACTGTTTAATTCTAATTCTGACCAACTCTGGTTGCTGATTTGGAAGGTCATTCTCCTATGTATTCCTTCCCATAAAAACTCCTCGGTTTCCTTTATGAAAAATAATTTTTAACATATACATATCTTAGGCGAAGCAACATGGAAATATATAAATTCAATATCATTTTAATATTACCATAAATTAATTTAAGGAAATTTATTTAACAATACCCTAAATCCTAATGTTGTCTAAACCGACTTCTGATTCCAACTATAATGACCCGACCTTAAACACTACATAATATTGAATTAAATGAATAATTCACATTGTGTATATTTTTAGGTTTAGAGTTTTAGTGAATTAGGACATAACTATTACATCTCAAAATATTACCAAGTAGAAAATTCTACATAGTTTCCATTTTTTTCAAAACATGACCTTTTGAAAAAAAGAGTCATGTCTAGTTCCATGTTCAAGATATCATTACTTTTCCTTGATCTCATCCTTGACCCTATTCCACATTATGTCCTATGACAAATATTTCAAAAACATGGGATGAGCATAAAAACCTCATTATGGGATAAACAAAGAAGGAAAACTGTTAGTTTTTCAAAACAACACGTAAACCATGAATACATTAACATAAGTAATAATTTTCACCTTTATGAGGTAGTAAATACACTTCACTGAATAAAATATCATCAAATACAATTTTGTAACCAAAATATTACCATAAAACCCATATAAAGAACATGTAATATATAGAGGTAACTTGGGACATAAACATACTTAAATTTAATAACCATACAGTCGACTTCCACACATATCACTAAATTGAATAGCCATATGACCGACTTTCATACCCAATGCATTGTAGGTTATAACATAACCACCCATCATGGTATTCATGGCACCACCTTTCATTTGGTTTATCACGTAACCACCCGTCAAATGTCCAAGCACCATTATGAAATCTTAACACATAAAATATTGAAAATGTAAACATTTAACTAATAACATTTAATTTGCAATCACAAAAAATAATTTCAAGATATTGAAATAATCAATCCTCTTCAAAAACCATTTTCAATACCAGAACACACAAAATCTGAAAAAGGGTTTTATTTTCCTTAAAAAACATTATGGCTTATAGAGGAAGCCAAATAACAATTATGACATTGGGGAGCTCATTGTTGCCGAAAATTTTAAAAACATTCCGTTTTTCATTAAGTAAAATGATTCGTAGAAAAAATATTCCCTTTGAATGAATGTAAATGACATAGGGTTTTACTTATACACCGTGTAAAAGAATAATGTATATATATTATCGAAATATGCCTCAATGAATAGAGATTTATATGAAGTCCATTACATCATGTCTGACTTGAATTGTTCATTCTTTAATCTCATGAATAATAAACTAAATTTAATGACTACTTTCTTAAGAACCTTTTTCAAGTTTTTCATTATTTTTGTATTACTTATTACCATTTTATAATTATTATGTAATCATTTATGATAATAATGTTTGTTTTGTCGATATTTGGTACTTGAGTCAAAAATGAACGCCTTATATTTACAAGTTGTCCATGTGGTCAATAGTTCATTATATCCAGAATAATATTCATGATTTAGATATCATATATATCATATATATCCAGTATATAAATGTATTTATAATAATACATAACATTTGGAGGTAAAAATGAAATGCACCGTTCATGAAGACGGTAAGACTAATGTACGCATGAACAATACTTCCATTTCTATTTCATATTAAATTTAATTAAAACTTAATATTACAGAGTATTATTATAATTCCAGTATTTTATCATATATAATATCATCAAATATATCCTTTATACATACAAAATATGGTATGTACGAGTTATATCACTTTGAGGGGGCAGTAGTCCGCACTTCCTCAAATGAAATTATCGCATTTACCCATAATAGAAAACATAAAGGTATGATATAAATGGAAATTAAAGAAGCATAAAGTAAAAATAAAAATAATATATATCATATATAAATATTGTTCCATCATAATGGTGTCATGGGAGGCGATTGGATATTTTTGAACAATCATCGTTTCGTGAGATGTTAGTTTTCCATCCATAGAGACATTATGTTATTCATCCATTAGATGGAGATGTGTGTTTTTGTATTTAGAATGATTCTAATAAAAAATCATATTATATTGAGGATACTGGTGTTGTTACAAAATAATGGAATAAAACTATTATAGGGGTTGTAGAAGTAAAATAAAAGAAAACAACTTAAGAGAAACCGTTTCCTTTAATTTGGGTAACTCCCTTTGGTTTGAACCAAAGGACTTCTTGAAGTTCCTTTTGTATAAGGAAAGTCTTCTAGGTGGAAGATAGGGATGTAGGAAGCTTAATTGGGTAGAGTTTGGACGAGCCAAAAGGCTTGTGTGGTGTGAGGAATTGGTTATAAATGGTCTCCTTTTATAAGTGGGAGGAGGGGCTCTTTAGGAAAATGTGATAATATTATTTTATTATATAATGATATTCGGTTTAGAAAGGTCCAAAAATAATTAATGTAGAATATAGGATGACTAATATTCGAAATAAAATAATCCAATAGGAATTGGATATGTTTTGGATAAAATTTTAATCATTATAATCTTATTTATTTAAATCATTTATTAATGAGGTGACCACTTCATTATTATATAGTCATAAATAATTTAATTTATTTGATGTCAATTATAAAAAAAATACCATGATGTAGGAAATATATTTATCCTTTAAATGGATATTTATATTCTAAAATATGACTTATATAACACCATATAAAAATTAATTTACTAAAATAGTTTTGTTTATGTCATTTTTGGCATTACATTAAATTAATTAATCTAATGTGTCATTTTCATTCATAAGTGGCTCCATGGGGTCCCAAAATAGACCCAATTATGCCCATGGTCGGACATCAATCATTAAATAATGTTAGAACATGTGTTATGGTAATTTTTTATTATTATAATAATCTTTTTACCTTGAATTACCCTATTTACCTTTTACCACTGTAAATAAATGTCAAATGTTACTATTCACTAAAAGATATTTTCATCTTATTGAACCATATATTACTTCTTGATAACAAACATGACTATTGGATTTCAGAAATTCAATTCACAGAAGTGTTAAAATTTCATTTAAATAAAAAAGTTAGTTTTTTAACTACCACTAAGTGGTGACACTATTCATCAAAAATTGATGTTTTTCAGAAAAATGCCAAAAATTAAGCCTAAGGAATATTTGATATTATTAATTCAAAAATGAGGTCTATTTTTCCAAAATAAAATCATATAAGTTTCATTAATTAATTTTAAAATGAATTCCTGTTGCTAAAACAAATAGCGTGTTTTTGAGAAACAATAACTATCAAAAGATTGACACTTGTTTATGTCCAATTTCAAAGTGAAATTAATTCCAATAAACATAATTAGATTTAATGGTAAAAATATATTCTAATTATACTTTAAAAAAAATTTAAATGATAATATAACAATATAAATAAATTATATTGAAAAGAAATTATGAATTAAAACACAATATTTTTCACTATTCATTAATAAATGATGTTTATCGAAAAAATTCCAAAAAATTTACAGAAAGTATATTTTGATGTCCCCATTTTAAAGAAGGATTTTATTAGTTCAATTATAATGTATTAAAGTGAAAAAAAACTATATTTAAGGAGGGTTCACCATTAAAAGGGGGTAAGTCAACCGTTTAATGTAAATTATGCTTACAATTAGATTGATTCACATTTTAAGCCTCTAACATTTATTGGATAGTTGTAAATTCCATTAAAAAACATGTATAATCATATTGTAGTTAGTTTTGTTCGTTCCTTCCAATAAAACTGCTAGGAGTTAACTACCATTTAATATAATACTATATTATTTGTGTGCATCACAAGATTTCAAAGAAACATGTTATTGGGTATTAGGTACGCTATGGAACATAGAAACATCTTTAAAGTAAAATTAATATTTAATTCACAAATATTAATAAATATTAAGTATGTCTTACTTTTTATTTACTTGGGATGTTATAATATCCATGTTTTAGACAAGACATAAGGCACCAAAATAGATTATTATTGAACCTTATATGATATATGGTAAAAATATAACAATAAATAGCATTTTAATAGTTTTTAGTTCATTTTAACCATTATCATTTTATATTACTCCCATCATAATCATATCTTAACCTTTAATGTGGAAATATTTCTTTTATTTTTACATTTAATTATGGATGAAAATTAAAGTAAAAATATGACATAATATTAGTGATGATAACATGAAATATTTAATCCATATTAATATAGTAAATTAATATTATTGGAAGAGTTTAATTTAATATTAAACCTAAAACATGAGAATAATACAATTTTGGAAACAGAACATTTTCATTATAGATAAAAGTTATTAATAAAAAACAACAATAAAATTAATTATAAAGACATAAATTTGATTAATGATAATATATTTCACATAATGATTATTTTAATCCATTAAAAATATTTATGTTTGTAAAATCATGAAATTAAAAAAAATTCAAATAAAACCATAATTTTCACTATTCATTTAAAAAATATTTTTCTAGAAATTTATATACAATGCACTATATTTTAATGTTAACATTTTAATTTAAATAATAATACTTTTTATTAAAATATATTTTCTAAAAGTGTAGATAATATTATTTTATTAATTTTTCATGAAATTAATGAAAATTATACATAAGAAAAGATTGTATTTTCAATTTTTGTAAATACATTCCCAAATATTAAATACATATTTACCAAAAAAAAATTAATTTTAAATAAAAATTAAAATGAATATAATAAAAATTTTATATTCGTATTCATACAATCTTTTTTGAAATATAGGTCATAATGGTCATGATTAAATAATAATAGTATTAGTAGTATATAGTGATTAATAAAAATTTGTTCTTGCGTGTAACACAAGCTATCAAAGAAATTAATATTATTTGAAAATAAATACTTTCTAAAAACATTGTGTGTTATATTATACACACTTAATATGAATTTCTCTCTCAAAATTATGTCACTATATTATATGGAAATAAGGATTCATCTTTTTAAACATATCCTCATGTTCCCATGTCACTTACTCATATTGGGGGTTTCAATATAATGCATTGACAAGGTTGGTGATCATCTTTTATAGAAGATTCCATATATTATCTAGAATCTTCAATTGTTATTCCATATATGATGTATCAATATCCATTGGTATTACCTCTAACATCAGTACATGTGAAGGATCTGGTATGTACATTCCCAAGAGAGATATGTAGAACACTTCGTGGACATGAGAGACATTAAATGGAAGTGAAAAATTATATTAAACTATCCCAACATGAGAAATAATTTAAAAAGGTAAAATATACCTAGGGATATAAATTACATTCTTCCAATATATGATGAAATTATTATATTGTTAAATTCTTAGAAAACTTTCTCAAAAATTTCAATCATATAATCATGTTTATGATTATCTGCATAACTTTTTTATCAAATTTCTATCTCCCTTATTTGTTTCTCAGTATCAATAAACACATATACCATTTTATCATCCACCTCTAGTAAAATGTCGTATCTTTTCTAACTACATCCAATGTTCTTTCTATAAATATTTCAATAGTTTCATACATAATGAGCTATTTGAATTCTTGAGTGAATGTAGTTTTTTGAAACAAAACTCCACTGGAGGAAGATTAAAATCAAAAATAGAAATTAAATACATAGAATATAAAATCAATAAAAACTCTAGGTATTTACTTTTCAACTAATACTATCTATGTTTTTAGGAATATATGAAATAATGTAATCAAATTTTTATTGTGATATTGCTAAAGGATTTTCTAGAATATCGATATAAACCTCAGATCCTAATTAAATACAATAAATTAATGTACTTAATGAACCCATTACGGATCCCTAATTTATATCCAAGAATGATGATTTAGAATCAAATATTCTCTTATATAAATGACATGTTATTAATTTTTTATTTGATTGAAAAAAATCCATATAACATTGTTCCCATTGATGTTTTGGGGACTCTGACGAAAAATACATGGTAATTTTTTGACATTTCCATTATTGTATATGTAATGATTTTGATAACAATTT
Source organism: Viscum album (assembly GCA_963277665.1). Lineage (NCBI taxonomy): Eukaryota > Viridiplantae > Streptophyta > Magnoliopsida > Santalales > Viscaceae > Viscum > Viscum album. Next base: position 373,599,479 of record OY728146.1, read on the forward strand.
AGGTTTTTCCCTTAACATTAACTTTAAAACATTCATAGAACCCTAATACAAACTCTTAAATGTTTCTCTTCATTTCATCTTACCAAAAATACTCTTTCAAATTTATAAACATGTTTGTACATCTATGATACATAATAGACTAATACACATTACCTAAACCCTATCATTCCATCATAGTAAAGGTTAAACATATTAATAATTCTCAACATCATCTATAGATAAATATTTTCTATAAATACATCCATAATATTCACTTGTATTGATTATTGAACACTTATTTTAGAATGATAATATTACCCACCTTCCTAGATGATTTCAAGATCCATCATTTAAAAATCCATAAATATTTGAAATTTTGTGCTATCCATCATTGATAATCTCGTATGATCCTTTCGACCCAAGATATTTTCCACCATGATTTGTTTCCTAGGGTGGTAATTCATTTATTTGTCATAACTATTAATTATATCCAACCATATTCTACCATACTTGTCCAACTCAATTTGATTGAATATATACTTCAATATATTATAATTTATATATATATAATACAATATATTTATAGATAATAACTCATTTTAATTAGTGACAAAAATTTAGTAGCAAACTCCAAATTTGGATTTGGGTAATTTCTCTCAAGAACATAAAATTTTCATGATGCATGAGCTGTCACCATAACACACAACATAATGATTATTCCATTCCACTTTTTAGATACATAAATATATATTACAAACCCATCTTTATTATATGGTAATGTAATCAAAGGTGAGATTACTAATAATCACATTAGTTACATGAAATATTATTTACATTCACCAATATTTTGGAATGTGTCTCCCATTGGAGTTAACCTATGGAGTGGATTAGACAGAATCAAGAAATTTTGAAAAAAGAATTTATAATATCCATCCAACCAACGAACCCAATGATAATAGTCCCTATAGTTGGATTGAACCAATGTTCCAAATCACACACCTTTGAATGATCCATAAATATACACTCACATGAGATTATATGACTCCAAAATGAACATTTTAACAGAATGTTCACAGTTTATTATTTTTTTATACAATCTCTGCCTCCTTATGGTCTTCTGCATGATTATCACATGATAATCATTCTAACACATTATATTTAAATCGATATGAATATAATATATTTATTCAACCAAAAAATAATCATTGTGGTATCTAAATAGTCAATTTATTAAAATCAAATGTACTATGGGGGAATTAGTTAGAACGAATGATATCCCAATATATTAATAGTGTCCATAACCCATATGGAATGTTTTATTGGGTGTATCCTCTATCATAAGACTCAATTAATGATATATAGAATGAATATACATCCTTAAAAAGCATTGATCAACATAGAACTTTTAAATAAAAACCTCAACATAGGTTACAAGATTTATTTTCCTCATTTAATTCTTTTTCAGTTTCTTTTAGTCAATGCAGAGTCACAATGATCAAAATTTCATCTTAAAAAAAGATATATGCCCCAACATTCCACACATCGTAGAATTAATACCATTTCATGACTCTTATGTATTTTATTATTTAATTATTTAATCTCAATAGAGACCATTATATATGGAGATTATAAAATTTAAGTAACACCAGGTATGAGTTCTATTGAGAACACAACTTCAATATTTGGTAGAAAACTAAGAATGTATTTTAAAGAATAGTAAAACCTCCCACACAATGGGAATTTCAACATTTTTTATTTTCTCACCAATATACTATAATAACCACCTCTTTTGAATAGGATTCAGAACTCACACAATGGGAATGATCACTATTATAAGTTTATATTTATTATCCACATGACAAATCATGATTGGTAGGTGTGGAATATCTTATTTCACTTACCTTCCTCATAAATTAATTTGGTTTTTATGTAGAGAAATCCAATTCATGTCTAAAATAACATCAAATTCATAAATAGGGAGAATAATAACATTATCAGGAACCTAATTTCTATATACATCAATATGAGAAGAATCATATATTTGAAATGTGAAGATTGTTCCATTATGGATATTCACTTGAAACGCAATATCTAATCATTGGTGTGGAATTATGATACCTTTAAAAATTATCATATATAAATGAATGGGTTGGTCTATAGTCAAATAACATATTATCAATTTTAAATTGAATAGTAAATGTACCTTTAACCGAGATGACATATTTTTCCTTGTCAAAACTATTTATCTCATGAAATATGTCCTTATCTCTTGTCTTAAAAGGTTGTTGATGACGATCACCACAATAAATCATTGGATTTGGGAATTATGTAGAATAATGAAAAAAATCCATGCATTTGAAACAATGAAGAATGAATGATGCATTATATAGATCATTATCTCAATTCATATCACTATCTATCAATGTACCATCATATTAGAAATCCATTTCATGATGATAATCCCCTCATAAATTATAATATTTACATGTCAATTTAAGAAATTAACCACTATGTTTTTTTTCTGAACATTGATCATAAATAAAGCCTGATCTTCATGTCTTCATTATTTATTCTTTTCAATACCATGAAATTTATTTTTTAACACAATATATATTTAAACTATGAGAGTACATCGACAAATTTATTAAAATATAGTGAAATATCATATATTTATCAACGTTTATTAACATGATTTTATTCCCTGAAATAATCAGTCAACCTTAATCTCATGATTGTTGATAATAAATGAATCTTACCTTGTATAATTTGTACTATTTTACTCATATATACTAAAATATTCATCATGATACTTCATAATCTCATGGAATTTATTTTCTATGTGTGTGGGATGAGTATGATAAATTTAGTAATTGATTAATAATATTATACAGTCACCCAACTTCATGGAGAGAATTTTATATTGTCTCATCAAATTCTTGATATTATTCCACAATTGATCTGATTCCCATTCAAAACAATAGAGAACAAAAATTACTATTCATTTTTTGATCACTAGAGAATGAAAGAAAAGCTTTTGACTAGTTCTAATAAATTTCAATGAAACTAGTGGGTTTTAAAAACAACTAATATAAGGTAGGAATTACTTCAAGAGTAATTCAACATAACATTGTTCGATCATTTACCCATTTGGAATATCAATAGGATTCAAATATTTAGAATTTTGTTTTATCATTGAAATGATATTTTTTATTTAAAATCCAAAATTAATAGGTTTCTCAAGAGGTACATAGATTCATTTTCTATCAGACACGATATTAATTTTATTTATTCTTCTTCCACCAACTTGCTAAATTCAAAATGAATAGTGTAAGAAACATTATTCATTTTTAAGAACAACATAATAATGTAAAATAAATTATATAATTACTTTGTGATAAAAAATTATTTTCAATTTATGGAAACTCGGTTTTTATAAAGGTCATTCATGACCATTATCTATTTAATACCTTTATGATGGTTTATAATTTTTCTTTGTAAACTTTCAAACCATATCCTACTAGAGTATCAATTATTTTTTGTAGAAAGGAAATTTTCTTGTAAATAAATTAAAATCAATGAAAATTCCACAGATCCCATTTTTTAGTAATATACCCTAGATATAACAAATCTAAAGCCATATCCTTCTTTAATATGAAAAAAAATTCAATTTCTCGAGAAATATTCAATATATTGATAAGATGATATATATATATACATATATATTGGATAAAATTTTTTGAGGATTAATCATGATTTATTAAATAATACACTTTGTTTTTGACTATATTTTATTGAATATTTATTCATAAATCTATGGAGAAGATACTGAAAAACTATAAAAATCAACACTTGAAATCATGAATCCAAAGTAAAGGACCTGAAGTCCTCAAACAAACCATTAGCTAAGAGAATAGTAGCATGTAATTCCCATTTATTTGATGAGAACCATGTATATGCTATCAATCCAGATTACATGAAATGAATGACATAAGTTTACAACATAAATAAGACACCCATTGTGAGAGAAATACACTATGTAAAAAGATCAAATACAAAATTTTTGTTGATTATTCAATCCATGAAACATATAAATCTATGATCATTAGGTAAATTCATTTTCTTATATAATGTTCTTGAAATCCAATAAATTTTAATTAAATCCATGATGAAAATGTCTCTCAATTTCGGTCATATCCTGAACCATTTACAGATTCTAAACAGTATAATGTCTATATATACAAAATTACTCCGATGTTAGAGATAAAAAAAACTTGAAACCACCTTTCCAATTATTATTCATTTCATTCCAACATTCATTCCATTATATTTCTATTTCCTTCACATATTTTTTTTTCAATTCCATTGCTTCCACATTACATTTTGAGACTCGATCATTACTTCTCTATTGTTCTGACAACAGAATCCAATTCTACATACTATGGAACATAGATTTACATGATTCTATTCATTATTTCTTCATTCAAAGTAATATTTTATTTCTTCAATATTATTTAAATTGTGTATTTATTTGATATAAATATTTATTTATCTATATGAATAATGTTTTCAATTATTAACCATTTTCAATTAAAAATGTCCTTTGTGACTAATCCTCTCAGGGTTTGGGTTTGAGAACAAGGGAAGATGTGAAACTAATTAATTTGTAGATAAAATCAATATTCCCATGTTTTGATTCATTATGTTAAAAAATTTAAATATCATTCTTCTTTAACTTCATTGACCATTGGATATGTAAAACAATGGATCCGTGAAATAACATTTTTTAGAAGGCTTGGAAAAATATCATGTGATTGTTTCCCATGAATGTATGAATCATGCACCTAGGTTATCAAATACCTCTAGATAAAATGGTATTTTACTGCTTAGGTATATACCATATGTTGGACTAGAGAGAGTTTATGAACTTTTCTAAACCATGAATCCTAACCCATTGGACTGCCCCAATTTATATTAAGAATAATATATGTCCTAAATCCTAAACACTATCAATACCCATTCCTTTTAATCTGAGTTAAAATACAAGATACATGTTATTGTAAACTGAATCCTTTAGTATATCATGAGGAATCTTAAAAATAGTTTCTTACAATATGGTTTCCTTTCCTAAAATTATTCCATGTGGGCCCAACCCATAGTGTAACTATGATATGCCTTTATAGCTATATATAGATTTGGAAATAGACATTCTATTTTCATAAACCTAAAATCATCATTGAAAACACTATCAATGAATATAACATTTGAGAACCCTTTCCTAGGATAGATGAGCTTAATTATTGTGACCTATAGTATGATCCTATCATTAACCCACCCCTCTTATTTACTCCCTCTCCATTCCTTTTTTCTATTATCTCTCATAAAATTGAACATGTGTCCCCTTTTATCTGAATCAGTTCAGTCGTCGATGTCCCCGGACTCATTCTAAGAGACTTGTCACATAGAATCCAATTTATTTCAATACCTCAATTTATAGATTTATTTTTCTATGAGGGATCATAATAATGGATGAAAAAAATTATTTTTCACCACCTCACCAACCATTTATTAAGTATGCACAACCTAATTATCAGATAGTATGGCCAGGGATACAAGAGTAATCCATTATGGAATGTGTTTTGATTTTCATTAGTGGCTCTTCACCCATCATCGTGTGTCCTCATATTGAGGTACACTCTTCCAAGATTAAACCTGGGTACTTCCATATGATCCAAAACATGGGGATTTTTTTTGGAATAAAGTTGATGTATCCCAAGTACATATATGGTATTTTAATTATTTCAATAAAACTATTACGATTCAATGTTTAACCTCAGATACCTTTAGATTATATAACATCCCAATTTATTTCCATGATAGAGCGATGGATTTCTCTTAGAATTAAAGTTTTTGATTCATACTGACCTCGGAAGACTCAAAAAGGATTTTTTTAATATAAATACTTACAATAGATCTAGTCATGGATGCTAATGAATCAAATTAAAATTTTGAATTATGTGAATAGAGAATCATCGTAGGAGGCATGGGACCAATTCATGGAATGGACTTGTAAATTTCCATATCAAAGACTAAATATGTTGACTTTTCATCAAACATTCCACTATAAAATCACACATCACTCTCACATTTCCATTGATAATGCAACTAACGACGTGCTCATGCTAAAGAAAACATAGGTTAATAGAGAATATATAAATTATTTTCAACACAATTTCAACCTATGGAATATAGATAGTAGATCCGTTTAAATTAATCCATCTGTTAGAGATGTATACCGACCTAGTAGCACATGTTAAGGACCTGAAAAAAAGTTGATATATTCATTCTGACTGCCCACTAAACGATCACAACCATCTACCCTAATTATAGTGATATATTCAAGGTAAATGATCAGAGGCCTCTTCCCATATTAAGACTATATAAAATCATTAAAATAATGAAATCGTCAATATTGTAATTATGTTAATTTAGATCCATTTAGTATTTAGTATCAGTAGCTCTAATAGTTCTAGCAATAATACTATTAGAACATTCCTACTGATATTATATAATATAATAATCAAGGTAGTTTTTGATAGATGAGTTTCCGAGAACTGCCAATTAATCAATGACCACCAAGGTACCCACCTAAAATTTAAAATCCTTGAGTATAGTTACAATTCTAATATTCTTTTCCTTGAGATCAATATTTTTCCCCTCCTCAACCACTGTAATATGAACTAGCTCTGTTAAGACCATAATAACAAGCCCATCCACTTCATCCCAGTTTTGGAAACCTTATCACTAGCATCATGAAAAATTTATATCATACAATGATATACCTAGAGACTAAAATGTAAAATAAATGTGTTTCCCTACAAACACGTGGGAATCATATGGGGAAAATTTCTGTGACTCTATCAAAAATATTTTCGGTATCATTTCTCAGTAATACTATGACTCATCCATGAGAGGAGGATAAATATATAATTGTTAAAAATCCAGAAGATGATGTATTTTAACAATCCATTTAATGATGAATAAAATTAGTTTAAAGAATCTAGTAAATATTTTTTAGATAAAATATAGACGTATAACCAGATAAAAAAATCTATCATACATAATTAAATATAAATTGAAAATTTTTATGTTGAATAACCACTATACGAGTACCAACAACTTTCTAATAAATGATGAGGCGTGCTGAAATCATCAGACATAAAAAGGTTTTTGGAGATTTTTAGAGAATTACATATTAATATTCTATTTGTAGAATTTTTTTTCAAATTAATTCTTATTCAAATATATTAAATGCTTTCTATAATTTATTAATAAAATGTAATAATGTTGACTTATATTACCAAATGAATAATTCTTCACATTGATTTAGTGGAACATCTCTCTCAAAATGTGATACCCATGATGTTTTTCAATTATATTCACTACATTGACATGAAATTATGATATATTGGAGTATGATCATAGTGAAAATATCAATCTCATTCCAATGATTATTTTTAAAAATAAGTGGATTATAGAATTAAAACAAACATTAGTGGCCCTCAGATTTTCTAACCACTCTGTCATGAAACACAAAGTACTGCTCGGGGAAATCTAAGTAAAGGTGGAAATTTTATATTTCCCAAAAATTTATTTTTATTATATATAGAAGTGGTAGAGAATGATCTCATAATTCTAGGGTGTCAATTTCACATGACTAGGAAGACATTTCAAGATATAATCCAAGAAATTTGGATATTCAGTGTCAGTTATGGAGATGTTTTATTTGAATTAGTAATGTAAGAGAAGAAAAGTGGAGATTAATTTTATTATTTATCCACATCTCTTACTAATAAAAAATATGATTTTATTAATAGTAAATAAGTAATAATGAATCTACCTCCCGATTAAAATTGATATAGTGATCACAAGTATGTGAATTTCACTACACCTATGACACAGAATGTTGTCCCACCTTTCTTACCCCATGTTTTTCTGAACCCTTCAAACTAGTGTGTTTTTTTATGTCGCTATTCATCTAAATGGTTGAATTAATAGCTCTAAAAAATAAATTAATAATATATTGGGTGAAAACAAAGGTTTATATATATAAAATTTTAAGAAATATTCTTAATTTTTGGAGAGTATTTAGAACATTTTAGACAAAAATATTTTATAATTTAATAAAAAACAAATAATAGTGAAAATATAATCCATTCAGTTAATGTTTTGGGTCTAAAAAATCATTGATAATTTAACATATTATATCAAATACATGATGTGAATTATTTTGGGAATCTTTTAGAACTGTGATCCAATGGTTCATGAATGGGAACCCCCCCCCCCATAGTTTCTTCTCACAATCACTGACACCAGTATGACCTTTGGCCTCATCCATTACCTCCAAAATATGGTCTATAATCTAGTGAAATATAGAGAAACAATAGAATGATTTCTTTGAGACTGTATATCACCTTCATTGATCCATCCCATTTCACAAACCATACCCCACATATAGACTCTACGTATTTCCACCAACCACAACTTTTAGAACACACAACTACCAATATTCCAACAACACATACTACCCTATTGACCCCCCTAGAGCTCAGGGACCACACCACTTATAAGAGAATATTGCAGTGCCTACCCGATAGCCCTTGGGCCCTACCCTTCCATTAATCATTGAATCAACATAAAAGAATCAAATTTCGAGACATATGTACATAGTATGGATTGGAATATCTACCTCTCTATCCTAGACCATAAAAACATATATCACCAACTCACATATCACATTATTAAATCATGAAGACCATTCATATATATATATATGAGTGAAATACTCCATTAAAAGTATGTGGAAGAATAAAATTTATTTTCCTAATACATAAATAAAGTTGACCAGGTTTTTCTCAGTTGAGTACCTTCTCAGTTTTTTTACATACGTATACTAAATAACCTAAACTAATTATTCTTTATTATTAATAATATATGAAAAATTGATATTTTTGGAGGATAAATGAAGTGATACAATTTATACTAAGATGAAATTGAAAACCTTTATTTTAAAAGATAGATAATTGACATTTTGGATTATTTTATGGGTTCCATTATTTTCCTTATTAGTAGTTAAATAGTGTATGGGGGATTAATCATGAAATATCACCCTTAAATTTCAATATTATTATTTTATTATATAAAATATTTATTAATTCATAAATATTCATTTTTCATTATCTAGTAATCATGGTTTACATCACACCCCAATCAAGAATGTGACATCTTATAGAATCTGAGTCATTTTAATGTCATATCATCTAAAAAAACTCAACTTTATCACATGAAGATCTTATGTTTATATTAATAGTGGAAAAATATTAAAATAATGAAAGTAAGTGAGTTTAGTTTTAGCTTCATGGTCGTAAACTACCATATACATGTAATTCAATATTTATCATTACAAAATCAAATGTAACATATGAATTTACATGTATAATGAAAAAAAAACACATCTATCCCCTATGTTAAACCTCAGTTTATCCATTCATTTTTAATTATTAAAGGTCACTGTGAAATGATGGGAAATAATAGATGAAGAGAAAATATATAAAATAAAAATTCTAGGGATGAGATAAAATGGAACATAAAAGCAGAGTAAGAAATAAAAAATAAAATAAATAGTAAATTTTAAATATAAAATGAAATAAAATAGAATAACCATAAGAAGAATTCAAATTAGAAACACAAGAATAATAAATGATGAAGAATAATGACAAGAAGTGGGAGGAATAAATACCCAGGAAAAGGAAAAATAATGCATATAATACATTAAAGGAATGAAATTCAAATTATATATAAAATTAAAAAATTAGAATATAACTGAAATAATTTAAAAATAATGAAGAAAAAGAGAACTTTATTGTCGAAGAATTAGCCAATTTCTCATCACAGGTTGTTAACTCAATGGTTGCTGGATACTTCTACTATATTTATAGAGGATGAGTTCCTTGGTTTCCCTTCGATAGTTAGTGGATCACCATATATTTGCATATATTCTTCTACATTTTAGTATTAGTTATCCCCAAGTGTTAGGTTTATGATTTTCAAATAGCTAAAAATACAGACTTACCAAAAACTAATGTGTAATCTTGAGCTTTGTTATTGTCTCCTCCATACATGAACAATGTTCAGGGATCACATATGGTGTGAATGTACACATAGATTAAAGTGAATATGTGGGTAGAAGATCAATTATGAGAGATCACATCAACCACTCCAACATTCAATGCTACCAGGTGGATATTAAAATGAGCATCATGGAGATCATTTCAGAATTAAAATATCACCCATTGTGGATCTGATTTGTAAAAATTGAGAATGATCTCTCTAAGTGTTAATATTTGTTTTTTCAATGGATATCTCTATAATAGGTATAAGTGGTAGCAATTTTATATTAATGTGACCACAACGGATTGTGATAGAGTTGACAGTGGGATCTATCTGAGTCATGTGGTCCTGAGAGTTGGAAAGATGACATCATATTTTTTAATGAATAAACATTAAAAAAAATTAAATATCATCCAACATAGGAATGAAAGAATTATATTCCTTTGTTTTATAATGTAATTTTTTCATGTAGTATCATAGAATCCATCCCTGGTGGGGGAACCTGGAAGCACTACAACCATTATAAATGGGTTGTGTCACACACTTTTGTGGTACATGTGGGGTTCGACCCACCCATACTTTCCCCACACTCCTCAAATGGGTAATGGACTATATTTATGGATCAAGTAATAAATTCATCTAGGAACCATGTTAGGAGATCCCTATAAAGGGATATCATTGTAAAATGGTTCCTTTGTCAGTTATGGGCTATCCAGAAAACAAATTATATTTAACTATAACATACTTATAAAAATGAAAAACTATATCAGAAAACTAAAACATGAGTATATACTAAATTTATAAAGTTCTATATTCATTCATTTGAATCCATTTAAAATTTTTTTAACACATAATTATTTTAAAAAAACTAATTAATTGAACATTTATTTATTTTGGAATACTCAAAAAAATTCCTTCAAAAATTATTGTAATTTTCTAAAAAAACTATCCATGAAATATGACTATTTCAATGTGATATATTAGTAATATTTTATCTATACCCCCAATATCTAAGAGGGAAAATATGATATAGAGACCAAAAAATCATTCCCCTTCTCTTTATTCTTGTTATTATATCCCTTTCTAGTTGTACACTTATATGGGGTCAATTTTGTGTAGCATCTTTGTACTTATTATTCAATGATGTATCATTTATTTAAATATATTTATGAGATTCATTTTTTTATTGACTATATGGAATTTTTATTATCTATTAAATTATTCATTTTATTCTATATCTAGATCTCTTGTATCCTCTATATTAATATTAGAGTCTTTCAAAAAACCCTTTGTATTTTGAAAAGACATGCATCAGTATAAGGATGTGATATAAAGACAACATGGGGATCTATATTTCAATATCCATACTTATCAAAAGACACATTCATGTTTTTCAAATAATTTACTAATTCAACCTAAAAATTTGGGAAACCCACATATGAGGTGGTTAATACAACCATGTGGCCCCATGAGCATGATGATACATACAACAATTCATGAAGAAGAATGGACATATCTGAGCAGATAGATAAAACTAATTAATCTATAATTCATCATTCCGGATGTTAACAACATAATTATTTATTTGCAGGAGAAAAACTATATTTTTAATTTTCATTATTTTGGTTGTCTTTTAGGAAATGTTTTAATGTTTTTATCATTTCAATTCATCACTCATCCCAACATAATTTTTTTTATTATTCAATTATCTGATCTTCATTGTCACACCATTTACATTGTGTGCCTACACATATTTCTACTTCTATACATTTTAATCCTTATGAACTAATGGTTTATCTATTGAATGGTATTTTTGATACCTTTTTGTAGATATCATAATTTACCATTAATAGATAGAAAATTTCCATATTGAATGACATTTATCATCGGGATCTATCAATTACCTATTTTAAATTCGTTAATTCCATTTTCATTTTTTATTTAATCTATACATAATAACTTTTCCAAATCACCTTCTATAATAGTGCATGAACTGTATAATTTTTTGTTTAGGAATTCCATCATTATCACTATTATCAATACACCTGAATTATGTTGAGTTTTCACAAGATTATTTGACTTTATTAATTAAAATCATGATTTAAACATGAAAACATAGTGGAGCCATGTTAATTAAATACAATGACTTGATGTAGATTGTTGAAATAATTTCTATTAATGTTTATAATTTTACCATCATTTATAATTTTTAATAATTCAATTATAATTATATACTATTGAAATTAACTTTTGATGACTTATTACCTGTCACATTGACCTAAGTGATTTCCAATTATTTTATATTCCCTTGTTTGAGAGAATTACATACCTAAACTATCATAATCTTTTTTGATCATATCTATTGAGAGATAATTGGTGAATATAAACCTATCAGAACACTCACTATAATCTTTTTGTGGACACAACTTAACAAATACACTATCAAAATGACTAACAAATTCATAGTTAATAAACTTTTAATAATATATATATATATCATCATCATTTAAGCCTGTAGTATCCATCAATAACCTTATTTGGATAGAACAATTTGATGCATATTATCCCTTCTTACCACACTCTTGGTATATAGTACTATTTTATTATTATGTTTGGGGGATTTTTCATATCTCCCATACATGGGATATTTATTCTGAGGTGATGTATTGAATAATTTTTACGCAATTAATATGATGATTTTTAGGATTAATTTATTCCTTTTATATGGATAACATGTTTATTTCATAAAGTATTATGAAAATATGCTTGGTGTATTAGAAATGGAAAAAATCACCATTACAAGACCGATGAATCTTATATTGGATCATATGTGGGTAGTTCCTAGATGTGAGACATAGCCTTGAAATAAAATTCAAATAAAAATGAAATGAAAAGTAAAATGGAATAAGGAACATTCATGTTGATTTCATGAAACATTTATTGATCCTATATTAGATGTTTTGGGCACATCAACATTATTTTCTAGGAGTTACTCTATTCCACTTTTCATTTTAATCATATATTATAATTGAGTGAAAATTATCCTTTTGAGATTTAGTTTTTCAATCATCCCACCGACTTAAAATATCTTATGCATTTCAAAATTTATTTTTAATTCCTCCTGATTAATTTTTTATTGGTCTTAATGAAGTAGAAATTTTAGGACAAAGTAAAGCCTCTAGTTTGAAACATATAATCATGGAATGAGAATAACACCGGTTTAATTTTACAATGGGTGTAGAGAGAAAACATATTCTCCAGTAATAATCATCATGATTATAGGTTATCGGGAACAATCAACATATTTAAATTAAATTATTTAATAATCTAAATAAATAACATAACTATAAGGAACCATTTATTTTCTTGTTTTAGGATTGATTATATAGTACATTAGTTTTCCTCTTGCACTTATTTTTACTCTTCTAGTTGTAATGAAATTGTACGGTTTAAAATTTTATTGATTTAGAATCCTTCTTGAGATATTTTTTCTTGAGTTCAATCAAGGTTTTGTTTATGGGGGAATTTGATAAGTAGAACACATATATATATTATGCATTAATTTGAGGATTAATCAATAGTTATTAGATAACACACATGTTTTTTTAACAATAAAATTATATAATCACAAAATAGAATGTAGAAAAATTATAAAGATCATTATTAAACATTGTAAATATCATTTACACACCATATCCTCCTTGATTAAACAACCTTCCAAGTGAAATCCTACTGTTGAGTAACATGTACAAGGTGTAAACCTTGTTCATGACATGAATCCATATTAAATGTTTTGAACGACTCAAATTTTAGTCATGATTAAGGAATATAGGGTGATATTTTTTACATGATGTGAAATTTTTTAAAATATATTTACCACCAAAAAATCAATCCTTGAAACTCAAAGATCCATGATCTTTAGAGAAATGTGCATATTTGATGTATATGGTGTGAAATCCAATTACATTGTATGAAATCCACAATATGGATAACATATAAATAATATTCACATTGTGAACCACTTATATGTCATAAATGGATTGGGGTCTATACCTATGAAGTATCTCCAATGCACATAGTGGACCAAAACATGAAACTTATTTTTCAAATTTGTAATCATTTGTTTTAAGTTTTAATCCCCTATATTTATATTTCGATATTTATTGTTTTTAAAATTCTATTTTTTCCACTTTTAACATCGATATGAGTTAATTGTTCATTTTCTATTATTACATGTGAATCCAATATTGTTTTCCATGAATCTTCTATTTCTATTGTATTCTTTATTACTTGTTCATTCATGTAATTATTTTATTACATTAAATTGATTGCAATGATGGATTTATTTTATTCAATAACTTATTTACTATGTCAATAATGTTTCCATGTGTTTCAATTCATTCATTTAACACCATCATTATGGGGTTATTAGATTTGGTTTAATATTTGAGAGTGTGGTTGTATTTGGACATAATGTATTTTATATCCAAACATGGTAACCCAGTCGTTAATAATTCGTTTAAAACAAATCATTAAATATAATTCTTTTGAAACTGTATTAACCATCAGAAGAGAAAAAATAAGGATCAGTTATGTAATTACTATAGATGGGGTTGGACCAATTTTATGTGCTTATTTATTCATAGAATCAAATATTCCTACACTACGGTTGTTGTCTATCTCTAAACCAATGAGTAGTTTCAATCTTAATAAGATCCAATTATTCGGATGAACACCAATTGGTGATATTTTTCACCACTTTTAGCCCAATCCATAGGTCTATCCCAATCAATATTTAGGGTTATATTTTTCCAAAACAATAAATTGGACCATTATCCCTTCCTTTAAATATGATTTTAAAACCATGATATAAAGTTTCAGTAAATCCAATCCTGAGAGAGATTGTCAGGACTCAATCCAATAGTTTATTATCACTAGGATTCCTTTTCGACAAGCTGTCCATGTGGGATTTTCCTTCAATATGAAATAATCGATGCCCATGTAAGAATGTATAATTTTGAAAATATAGATTTTAATCTCATCAATTCCAATGAATAATCAATTATTCTATGAGGATTATCCATCTATCCATCACAAAAATTCTATGATAATTTCTTATACATAGACTTACACATAGACTTTTCCCTAAGGTACTCATTACTTTTTTCGCATCATATTTTCAAATGATAACTATACCTTTCTCTAATAAAAAATATATCATCCCAAACATTACATAAATTGATATCAAATCAAAATATTTTAATTTTTATATCCTAACCAAATGATCCGTGTATAATTGTATTGGTAACGTTCATTTGGAATCCAGGAAATATAACAAATTGGTCCCTAATTGTACTAAGTAATCTACCAAAATGTTTATCATAACTTGAAACATTATATAAAAATGACACATAATACCATTCATCATAACCTCGGGAGAATTAAAATAATAATGTGAGATCTAATATTCAATATAATGGCAAAAAATGGAAACATCAACATAACATTTGTATAAGTGTACATGAATATGAGATTAACATTTGAAAACCATGAAATGAATGTCAAAGATCAAAATATTGATTCTAGGATAAAATATTGGAAGTTAATAAGATATTAATCACAATGTATTCAAACAACATGATCCATGATAAGATAATATAGTCATAATACTTGATTTTATAGAACACATGTAAGCCTAAAAAATAATTTTCCTAGAAATCAATGAACATTACCAAAGATATCATTTTATAATGTGTTAACTCTCAAAACCATTATTTTAATCAAGGCTCACTCCCAATATATCATAGTTTACAAATTCATTTAGTGAACTTGGTTCACTACCCATTCATGTATTGTTTATCCCAAGAGAAAACATTTATTACCCAATGCATTGGATGAAGATATAGTTCCCACTAATGACATAATTAAAGTAATACATATGTGTACCATAATATCATAAAACCATCATCATAACATATAAATTGATGAAAAATGTGTTTCATCAACATATCATCATGGATTAACTCATATAAAAGTAACAGATTTAAAAAAAATTCCACCTTTTCATCATAGAATTGCATATGTAAAATGAATGTGTTACCTAAATAGATTATTTTCGTTTATAAAAACTATATATTTAAAGAATAAAAATGAAACCATTGAATCATATCTTTAGTAAATCAAATGTATCATCAAATGGTTTCATCTTATATGGAATATGATTTTGAAATATATATTGAAACATCTCATGAAAAAATATACATTCCACATTGAGAAAACATCAATAAAATCTAAAAATTTATTAATTAAAAATTAAATTTTTTTGATGAAAATTATATTGAAAAAATTTAATGGATTATTATAATCATTTTTTGGTTATGAAGGTGTAATGTTATGTTCATGTTGTACCAGTTAAAACAACAAATCCCTTTTCATTTTTAGTAAAAATTAAAAAGTGTCTCATATGAAAATTTTACATAAGATTCCTTTTAAATCACTTAATAAAAACTAAAACTATTTTCCAAATGTTTTGGAATAGAATAATAATATGATAATATTACCAATATTTATGAAAATAATGTTAAAAAATATAGATATAGAAAAAATGGTTTTTTCGATAGAAGAGAGAAATAATGCTGATTTATGATAAGATAAAAAATTTCTCCTCCTTGAGTAATTTAAAACCATATTTTCAAGTAAATAATTTTTTGTCAATAAATGAAGATTTTATAAGAAAACTTTTCTTGTAGCTTATGGTTATATAAAATATTTCATCATCAAAATCATAATCATAAATAATCACGATTATCAATGTGGTTGTAACACCAAAACCTTACAACTTTTCATAATTTTGAATCATACAAATAATGAAACAAATAAAATGATATGGATATATATATACTATATTTTATAAGATATGAATCATAAAATTAATTCATTTTTTAGGAATGGACCATGAAAAAAAGGCATGTGGTGTATATAGAATGTGCCCCATTTAAATAATTGTGAAATAGATATAACTTACATAAAGTCTAATCATTAGTTGTACAAATTGAAACATAATGTATAATAAATACTGAAATATTATATAATAATTAAAAAACCATAATCATATATATAATACCACATATTATTTAATAATTCCCATTCATTACATTTTAAATAATAATTCTTTGTTAAAATCACTATTTTATGTAATAGCTAATTTGTTTTTGATGTATGTTTTTGTTCAATTGGTTTGGTCCATTTAAATTTATTAGGGTTCCATAATATCCATTAAGATATTTATTAATTAAATTTAATATATAATAATTATATATATGTTAATAATAATCTATAAATGTTAGTGATATGATAATAAATTACACTATTCATAGAGATGATAAGTCATATATACACGTGTACAATTTTACAAATTTAAAGAAGGATGGAAAAAATAAATATTAAATATTAAATCAACATTATAGATTAATGTTTTTATCAAATATATCATATATATTCATTAAATCCAACCTTATTGCCATCCACATCAAATTAAAAAGAATAACATATCACATCACTTCGTGGTGGCGGTCGTCACCATGTTTGGATGAGCGATATTATCATAATTACAAAGCATAGATGGAATGAATGTAGCTCTGAAATTATAATTAAATAAGTACATTTATATCATTATTATCTTATATATACATTAAAAAGTCCTTATAACCATCCTTGAGTGTATACGACAGAAAAAAATTCATGGGTTCGCAAGGATGTTGTATGCCATACACACATTTGATGATTTTATTTTACATTTGATAGAAGAATGATTTATGTTGATAATTCAAAAGAAAGAATAAAAAATAATTATATGGTATATAAAATTATTTTCATACCATCATAATTGAATAATATTTCAAGGATTTGGAAGAACAAATATTTTAAAAAATCTCAATAATTAACTATACTTATTTAATATAAAACATCCATTTGTTTAGAAACGGAATCCATCTCATGAGGTTTTGATAATCAATATAAGTATAGTGGATCATATGTAAGTAATTTTTGAAGTTTTTATGGTTGTTATAGGCTGATATAAAATTAATATCTTATGTAAATAGAACAGGAATGTGGGTTCACATTTATATGTGTGGGATATGATAGAGTTGAGGATTTTAAAATTAAAAATATATACCCATGTTTAAAACACAAAAATCTGATTCAAAATGAATTAATAACAATATATATTTGATATAGTTATGAAATTATTCTGTAAAATATAAACTGGACCAGATCATATTTTATTTTAACCATTATTATTTTAATTTATCCCTTCAATAAACAAGTTTTAACCCTGAGATTAGTAATGAATTTTTACATTTCATTTTAAAAATAAATTATATATGAATAATTAAATAATATAAATTATTCTGAATCATAATATTAATTCTTTTGAAAAAAAATACAATTTATTTTTTTAGTAGAATAAAATTAAAAATTAATCTAACACACATATAGAAATAGAATTTTTCTGAGTTAATTTTTATAATTATAAAATGATTTAATTCCAAAATTTAATATTACAATAAGAATAATTAGTTAAATTTATTGAATTATAATATAATTGAAATACTTTTACTTTCAAAATATATTATAATAAATTATCACTTTATAAATGATTTAAATGAAAAGATAGTTTTAAAAAACTAGAATTTTTCTATATTCATTGATAATTTAATATTTTAGAAAAATTATAAAAAAAATGAAAAATATGAAAAATTAAACATGTTTATTCATATGAATAAGTATATTTTACCGAATATATTTTTTAATGCAAAAATTTTTATTTTATAATTTTTATTTAAAAAAAATGAAAAAAAAAATTAGAAAAAAAATATTTTTGATATATATATATATAATACTAAAATATATTTAATTATTTATCAATATATTTTAATTATGTAAAATTATTATATTTAATATCAGAGGTGTGGTTTTTATTATTCATAATAATTTTTTTTAATATCTTGGATATGATAATTATATTAAAATTAGAATATTCATTATGTATGGCAGTTCATTAATATTTTATTTTTTCCCAATCAATATCTAACAAAAAAATTATATTTATTTGAAAAAAATGATTTCATAAAAATGGTTTCTGTCACAATTGTATAAAATTTTCATTGAGTATAGACCATAAGAACTGTTGGGAATGAATCGCATACATAACATGTTTAATATATAGAATAATGAAATATAAATGAGGTATTTGTTCATAAGTAATGGATTGATGCTATGAATGAATAATTCTAACAGGATATAGAGAATGAATATTGAGAGTTGGTACATAGACCTAAAAATAAGAATGTTTTCAAATAATATAATTTGATTCACTACAAGAAAAATGAAAACGGTTATGTTGGAAGAAATAAGGCCACACAACCATATAAATGGAACCCACATGTGGATGGAACTGATTTTTTATACCCTTGAACTTGTTACTAGTCTAGATACAATTTTTTATATATCATAATATTGTATTAGAATGATAATATATTATGATTCAAATGGATTCTAAATATTCATTCATGGATAAATAAATTGATGAAAAAGTATACATTGAAAAATCTATCAGTATCATGCACGGTGAAGATGTTTAATGTATTTTAATGTTAATGAAGAATCTATATAGTTCAAAACAACCTAAATGTAATTTTTAATACTTGTTAGGTATTTTCATGGGGAATATGGACTTCAACATAGGATTTTTGTAAAATAATCATTACATGATGGATTAAGAAAATGAATCAATCCTTATTATTGATTATAATGATGATATATATTTTAGTAGAAATGAATGGATTATTTGTGATGTATATTTTTTGGAGATGAAGATTTTTTTTAATATATATTATTTTAAATGTGAGAAAATTTCTATGTTTAATTATTTCTCATGATTAAGATGAGATTATTATTTATCAAGACATCTATTCTCAGGAACATTTAATGAAATTTTTCAAATAGGATTCAAAGAAGGTTTCTACACTAATTTTAGCAAGAAATTATATTTCAAAAAACTAGAATGGAAAAAATGTTTACCCAATATAATAATAGAAGCCTATTTAATATTATTTTTTCAACATGGATTATAGACTATAAATTGTATATGTTGTTATAATATGTTCAATATGTAAAAGGGCACAGAATGTGTCTCATTTCATGGTTGGAATGAGGATTATCTAATATTTTAAAGGCATAATATATTGTGAGCTATTGTATAAAAGAAATAGAAAGTTTAATATATGTATATATATTTGTAAACGTTTGGCCATAAATATGTATTTTTGATTGTATAATTCTAGGGAGGATTATTTCTTGGGATACATGTGTGAATAAATTTATGTGACCTAGAGAGTAACTAAAGAAAAACATTTGGCAATAATTAAAGAAATGAATAATTGATGATGTAAATGACATAGTCATAACTATCATGGTAGATGTAACTATTACACTACTTTTATAAATTTCTAATCAATTTTCTATCAATTGATCATGAAATACGGTCAATACTCATTATCAAAGAACATTGATATAAATTTCACATAAATTAAGATATTATGGAAAAAATACGTTGAATGTTGGATTTATTTAAAAAATAAAAAATAGAATTTATATTCACTAACCCAAATCCAATGGATTCATTTCAATGAATGAAAATGTTTATTGGAGTTTAGCCTTAATTATTTCAAGGCAAATGTATCGTCACTATATCCACTCTTTCACTTGTTATTTGGATATTTTTTCCAAAGGCCGATAAATTCATCATAAAACACTTTATTTTTATTCAATTATGTATTTAAAAATGAATATCAAATGAAGATATTATATATAAAATAAATAGATTTATAATTTAGAAATTGTGATAGTGATTACTCATTGATGTGGATAATTTATTTAAATAGTTATTAAATTGGAAAATTTATTTCATCAAGTTGGTGTGTGAGTAATAAACTATTCTAAATATTTTGGAGACTTTATATACTATATTATGTAATAAATAAGATTCAATGATTGATTTATTATGACGAAGAAGTATTTATTCTACACTGATCATAAGTTGTATAATGAGATAGAAAAGTGGATTATTCAAATGATAAAAAGTGGATCTATATATTTGAAGTGTCGAGTTATGCATATGTAAATGTAATCCAATATGTTATGAAAAATGATAGAATTTTGATCCAAATTCTTGTTTTATACATAAACATCAATCAATTATTATTTTAATTATTCAATGATTCATCATTTAAAATTATATTGACATTAAAATCTATTTGTATTCCTTGGGATCCAAAAAAATAAAAAGTTTATTATTATTTACCAAAGTAGATGTTTTTTAAATTATCACATTTTTTTTTGGATTTTTGAGACCCAATGTAGTTCCATGTGACATTTTTTTAAGGTAGTTCTGTTTAAAACTGTTATTATGGGTAGAGAACAAAACGTTTTGAAGGTGGAGTGGGTATGTTTAATGTGTTAAATTTTTTTCATTGCATAAATTATATTAAAACTCAATTAAAATAACAATTTCAAAGAGGGATAAATAAAATTGATATGTTTAGAGTGTTTTGAGTTTACTCAAATTAATTTAGAATTATTATGATGATATTTGGATTTAAATATATTTAATTTTAGAAAGTAGACATAGAAATAAGATAAATATATTTTTATTAATAAGTTTTGAATTTGAAAATAGTAGACTATACGTATGATGTTTTAGAGAATATGTAATATTAAAATTTAATTTTGAGGATTTAAAATATAAAATTAATTGATACATAATAAAAAAAATCCTTTATAATATTTTATTGTCTGTGGATGTTGAAATTATTCTTTATCCAAAAACTTAATCCCCTACATATGAGGTTTTACAATGTATTAATTGGATTATTGAGAATATGTGATAAAATTTTTGATACATAATATGATATTTAATACAATTTCAATATATAAATGGGAAAATATTGAATGTTATACATATTATGTAAGAATAAATAGGATGTCTGGGGGTAAGTATGATATTGAATCAGTATACAATATATATGTACTGAATTATAATGTTGTTTGGAAAATTTAAAAATTACATGATAACTAAGATAATCATTAACATACATTATATAACTAATATCATGATTATAGTACATATAATTTATTTTGTTCAAAATATGAATCTTTGATTTATTATTTGATGTTAGGAATTTTTAGGGATTTCTAAGAAGGATCATTTATATTTTTTTTAGAATTTTGTGTCCCTAATTTAGATGTTTTTAAGAGAATATAACACTACTAAAATATCATTAAGAGAATTGTTTTTCAATAAAATAATTATATTGTTAACACTATGAAAATAATTTTATGTTTCCACCAATGAAAATATGGATAATTTCATCAAATCCTTGTTTGAAGATGAAAAATTATGAAAAAATTACTTCATGTTGTTCTTTTTTTCTATTATCATGTTATTATAATGAAGTTATATTCATTGTAAATCATGATGATGGATTTTGTGTTGAGAATAACTACATGTCATCATCATGATGCAATATATTATTCCAGGATGTAATATAATATATTTTAATGAACAAGATAGAATACAGAAGGAAAAGAACAAGTTAAAATATGTTGAAAGGTAATTATTTATTAAAATTTCAAACATGTAATTTTATTTTTACATAGTAAAAATATCTACTAGTTTACTATATAATATTATTAGTTTTGGAAATATACTAAGTTTTAAATGAAAAATAATGATATAAACTGTAAATTAAATTTAATATTACTGAATATAGAGAGAAAGGAATAGGAGGTAGATGTTACAAGATATTATGATTGAAGAAGTAGATGAAGAAGATATAGAAAAACACCATACCATATAGATAGATTAAGAACTTAAAATATCACACTCTAATTGTTTAAAATACTTTTATATTATTATCCATATACCATAAAAACATTTTACAAAATTACGAATGCTTTCTATAACAATATTTTTTACATAAACACTCTTGGTTGTAATCCAAATTTTGAAACTTGTGGATGTGTTTTCAAGAATGAATCGTGATCATGGTAAAAATTATCCTTCACATATAGAGATATGGAAATTCTAAAAACAACATTTATATATACTTTCTGTGATTAGTTTACTTTAGAAGAAATAATTTATTCACTTTAATATGTGGATGTTTTTATTTTATGAGGAAACATAAAAAAGAGTTAAAATAAAATAATCATACATTTTGATTTTCCACTTCTCGTCTTTGTATTTAAAAATTATTTTTTCTTAATTGATTGTATTAATTCATAGTGCCTCAAAAAACGGTTTTCATTCTAGGTATCATTTTCACCTTGGTTCATAATGACACTTTGTACATTCTATGATATAATAGTCAGAAGATGAAAAGATCAATATATAAATTCATATTCTTCATTCCTTATTATGACTAAGGATTAATCATTGGTTTAAAACAATTTAATGTGTGTTTTTTTAACTTCCACGTACAATTCAAACTCATTATTAAAGGTAATATATAAAAAACAGTCTTTCCATGAAGTTTTTCTCAATTATTTTAATCAGAAAATTTAATATTATCATCACATGGCCATATATAAATATATATTCATGATATCTCACCACATATAACTCATAATTAAATACTATATTATAATTCTATAATATAAATTAATAACATTAGAAACATTCAATTTATTTGAAATGTTATCCACAATTTTTATCACTTTTCAATATTTTCACGCCCTTTTATAACATTAATGCATTATGTGAAACACAATAGGTTTTAAAACCCATATAATTAATTATACATTGATACGTAATTAATTTATATAGAGTCATATAATTAATATAGTTTCAATAAGAAAATTATTACAAGGTTACAATCACCATGATGTGTTGCATTATAAGATAATGTGTGAAGTGCACCATAATGGCCCTATATTTTTTCACATTAAACATGTTAGGTTTTTTATCTCATTCATTAACCATGATATGTTAAAATTTTACACACCATGATTTATTATTTCATATACAATTACATAAATATCTTACATTCACTATATCTTACTAATACTTCTATAAATTTAACCTTTAGACTGTCATATTAAAAAATGTGAAATTAAATGAAATAATACTTCAAGATATCATGTGAACCTATTTTGAAGAATATTTCACATTTTAATAACATATAATATCAAATATAAGAACTTATTAAAATTTATATAAGAAATAATCTTTATATACATCAGAAAACATTTTTTATATAATATTAAATCAATAATACTTCACAAAATCCTATGTTATGATGTTAATAACATCTATTAGTTTAAATACATTGAAAAAAATTATATCGTTATATTTTCATCATACTATCATTATCATTGGACGTTTATATTCAATAATTTTTAGAGACCATTTCAAAATTTATTTAACTAATATTATTTCTTTGAATACATTCTTTTAAATATATATCCTGAAAAATATTATAAACAAAAAAATTTTACATAGATTTAGATGATAATAATTTTTTTATATATTGATATTATGTGAGTCCAAACATACTCGCATTTTCCTTTTAGAAATTATATTTTCTCTAAACATTTTACAATAATGTAAAAATCAATCATGTTATGGAATTATAATATTTTCTATTATGGGGATTATTTAATAAAAAATATTAATTATCATTGCGTAGACAAAATTTTATAAGTTTAAGGAAATTTAGACGGTGTAATAAATTCATATGTATTAAAATATATACACGAGGGATGAAAAAAACTATTTCCACAGTATTTGATAAAATAAAATGGATAAAAGTATTTTATACTAGATATTTGACTTATTTACTCTTCTTCTTAAACTATATTATTGAAATTATTTAATCATAAGAAATTTCCATCAAAATAAGAATGTAATTTTATTTTCAATGAATCTTATTTTATATGAAATACCTTTACATAAATTAGAGTGAAACAAGATATTTCTTACATCCATGATTTATAATAATATAAGATTTGAGGTAGTTCATATAAAATTTTATGTGAAAAATAATATATTCATCCCTTAAATGTAAACATTAATCACTATCCATTTATTATGAAATTTTTTTGAACCATTAAATTTATAGTAATATGAAAATATGAATTGGGTATCATATTACTTTTTAAATTCAATAATTGATTTTTATGATATCAATATAAAATGTAGACTATCCATGGGGTTTTTACAACACATTAGGTATTTTTGGAAATTTTATATCCAATTTCAAATATTTAAAATATTAAAACATTTAATATCCTTTCAAAAAATTTCATTAGTTTTAAATAAATTTTGCTATAAAATTAGACCCTCTAATCATCTTCTTGTGGAAGACAATATTACCCTCTGGTAAAGTCGTCACAACAAACTAAAATGTACCCCCCATTTCCCACTAATAAATCCACAACATATTTCATATATCAAGTAAAATTTTCCTGAAATCATTTAATTTATAATTATAATGAAATATTAGAACCATTTTCACAATGATTTTATACTTAATTACATTACATGATACAAACTTAAAAGATAAATTTATCTATTAAATTAATTAAAACCCATATCTTATAGAGTATATGTGTGGAGAATGATATTCATTTAATCATTTTTTCATCCTTAACGAATTTACATTTATTCTTCATATCACTCGATCATTTATTATTCATGATATATTCTCATAATTTTATCCATCATCTAATGGAATTAATGTTCTTATATTAATTTTGTAACATAGTAATTATGTATAATAACATAATAGTAGAGAAATTAATTGAATACTTGTTATTTTCCAATTAACCTCATGATTATGATATTGAACATAATCAATAGTTAGTTAATCAATAAGGTATTTATCTATAAAATTTAACTTGTCTTCATGTTTAATAAACAAACATATTTTTTTATAATCACATAATGTTATTTCAATAAATTTTAACTTTGTTATTATAGATAAAAAATATAATTCAATGATAAAGATTATCTATTTTAATATATAATAATATCCCTTATGATATTACTATTTTATTTTCACTCTATTTTTGTATAATTTTATCAAAATTTGTCCAAATAATATTATGAAACCATTACATTATATCATATCAATCATTTGACCAAAATACATTTTTATTTATTATTTTTGTATTTTTTTTATTTTCTTTTATTTTTATATATATTATATATATAATCATATTACAAATATATTTTATGAATATATTATATTTATGTACATAAATATTTGAAATAATCTATTATAAATATTATCTAATCTCTATCCATGTCATTCCATATACCTTCACACTCGTATATGGTGCTAATAAATTTTCACTTTTCACACCATAATTTCGTCAATCTAAATCAATACAAAAATAACCATACATAAATTGAATATCAATAACAAAAATTTATTCAATTAAATTCATAATACTATTTTTTAATATTTAAAACATTATACAATTAAGAAAAAGTATTTAATAAGAAATATATCATTCCCACCATATGGACATTTTCCCATTATAACATGAATTTATTATTTCAAAATAAATTATTCAATATCTCCCATAATATTATCAATAAAATATTAACTTCTATACATAACATATATAATACTTATCATTATAATATATGGAAATAGAAACCTAAGATGAGTGATCTAAAAAGATTAGTAAGGGGTATATTACATCGAGATCATTCAAGGAATAATAATAAAAATGTTAGTATATAAGCAACATATTAATATAAAATTATTTCATAATAATAATCACACGACATAGAAATATATCGATAGATACCTATATAAATAATAAAATAAAAATCAATAAAAGATTTTATGCAGATGAAATTACCAATTCCAGAATTCTAAAAATCATCATCATGGCCTCATTAGAGAAATCATACATACATTCAATGCCTTATCTAGTACTAAAAGAATTATTGGGTATGAATACACATTACAACCAATACATTTTTCCTCATGAAACCTAATAACATATTTACGGGTTATATAATTTGGGGCCCCATCAGCTACTAAATAAGTCAAATAAATTCATCAAATGAATGGAATTTATAATTAATAAAATACTCTATAATCTTGACTTAGTAAACCAAACATATTGATAATTTTGAAAATATAATGGTAATAATTTATACATTACATAATTGAATATTCATTCCTAATTAATTCACTTGTAAAACACACAAAACCACAAACTCTTATATTTTTACCTTGACCATATCACTCATGTTTAGGAGTTTTCAAGTTTGAACCCATGATGTTTTAGAAGATTAAACATGGATATATGGTTAGTAACATGGATTTTAAATTTTTTAAAGAAGCAACACGACCTATACTGTTTTTAAAATTGGAAACCACATGATCACTATACAGTTTTCTAAACCATGGAAGGAGACAATTCAACCATCTCAATTTTTGGAATTGCTTCCTTTTCTTGTTCGACTGATATGGGGACCCTCCCATACTATTCCATATTTCAAACCATCTGGCCATGGAGCCTCCCAAATCCCCTTATCCCTATTTTATTAACATATACTGTGGATTTTGGTATTTTCATTTTCGAAATATACTATATTGAAATATTAGGGAATATCCTCCATAATTTTCATGGTATAATCCTATATCTTCTTCTTTTTTGACCATAGTTGTCATGATGCTTAATTTCGATGATTTTGTTTCTTTTAAAAATATGGTTTTTGTATCTAATGGTTGTGAGATATATATTGATACCTCTTCTAATTTATTAATTAAATGTGGTGTGGTTATCTCATTTGTTATAGGTATTTCCATTATATTGAATTAATAGTGGAGTTACATGGATAAAAGGTATTATACAAATATCTTTAATCTAGAAAAATATTTTTTATATTATTTTAATTTTCTTCACTATATATTTTTACCAATTTATTTTTATTCCCTTAGAAACATTTACAGTGTTAAATAATTCAAGAGAATATTGAAATAAATTGTTGTTTATTTCATTCAATGATTTTAATTAAATAAAAAATATGTTTTATTTATTAAAATATATTTTATTTATTTTTAGATCATATATGATTAATAATGGATGTGATTATGTTAAAAACAGTTTCTAAACATAAATGTGGTATCTATTTTTTCTATGATTTTTTCAATAGATTGTTTTTGAATTCGTTTTTCATTTATTGATTTTTTTGAGTTGTTTTTGGATATTATATAGTTTCCGAGTGGTTTAAAAAAATATATTTTGATGTTATATAATTTATAAGTAGTTGTTAAATCCATGGGATAACACTTTTGGAAATGATATGTATTTTATTTTTTTATTTAAACTTATTTATCCACATAGATATTCCTTTCTTATTATTATGTATTTTAGTTGGTTAAATGAATTGTTATTAGTTATTTTGGTTATGGTTTGGGTCTCTTTTAACAAGGATTCTGGAGGTGGCAAGGATATTAATGGTGTTAACCCCTGAGATTTTTTATTTTCATACTATTTTCATTAGTATAATCTATCCTTCCTCCATTACCTGTTTAATATGGTTCCATACTCTATTAAATTACAATATATGGATGAATTGTTTAATATTTAAAATTAATCCTTATCTAGTATCCCCTTTTTTATTATTATGAAACTATATATATGGTGTTTTTTTCGAGATGAAATTTTGGAGGGATTAAGTGATGAGTAATAGTCTATAATACCTTAAGTCTATTGGTTCTACCTAGGTATATCTATTATTTTCCCATTAGTCATTAAGGTGCTTCCTCATGATTTGTATTATATGTTATGATATATTATTTCATATTTAGCATGAATGTTACTTATCATTGTAATTTAATAATACTTTTCAGTGATGGTTATTTATGATTGTATTTTATTTTTCTATAATATTAATTTCTTTTTTAATATTTTATATTTCTAAAACACTCTATAATAATAATTTTTTTCAATAATTTCATACTGAAAATGGATGTGTGAAAATTATTTTTAAACCATTATAATTTCGATTTTTTAAAACAAAATAAAGATGTTAAAAGAGATAATTAAATTATGGTATAAAGGAATGAAATTGTCAAAAGGAATGTCTTAGTGTTTTATTCTTTCTAGACCACGAAAGTGAAATAATACCATATTTTTTATTTTTTATTTTTATATTAGTGGACATGATATCCCAGATTAATGTAATGAAATGGACTCATTTTGATCTCTTAATGGCTTATCTATAACACCATATATAATCATATTAAGGGGTGATATAAACTATTTATGTATTGTAATTATTCTACGGTATCATCTTCCATATTGGTTTGGTTTTTATGTCCTTGGGAATGTGATGGATGTATGTTTCATAGTGTTTAGTTGATATTTATGTGGAGTAGGTGGTCAGTCACATAGAATTGTAATCTGTATCGACCTCTCCATACTTCAACATTTTTTTTCTTCATATTATAGATTAAATGTATCATTAAAAATATTATTTTATTTGTAATGTTTTAATTTTTTGAAATATTTTTTACTAAAACTATCCCTTGTTTGGATATTATTATTTTTTAGATTAATATTTTTTTTGTGATTTTATCAAATTTTTTGATACATAATGATTGGTTCCCACTTTGAACGCAATTTTTTCCCTTCAATTCAGGATGGTGTAATAATTCTTATTTGTCTCAGAAGATACCCTAGATCTTATCACCAGCTAGAGGTGACCTGGGATGTTCTTCATGATAGTGGATACTCCACTATTGTGTTGGTTTAGTTAGTATCTTCATCTGACTCATTAAAAATGGTACCAAATATTTGGTTTTATAAAAGGGTCATATCATTTATATATGTAGTCTATTTTTATTTTTGCTTCTCAGTGGAATAAATTAATTATCTTCTGATATAATTTAGTGAGTTTATGAAGTTTATATACAACTATTCACATTTCTAAACATATAATTTCTTTGGGTTTTCATTGTTTTTTTTATGATTTTTTCCATTATAATTTCTTATTAATAATAGTTTTTCATATTTTTTCTTCAACAAATAGTTTTATGTAAACTTTTAGAGAACTTTATGGATATTCCAATTTTAAATGTGATGTTAGATATGATATTTGGGGTTCATTATAGGGGTTAACGGTCTATGAAACAGTGTTTATACCATCTAAAACCATTATCGACCACATATAGTGGAACTCACAGCATTTTTACATAGTTTCATAAACAATTCATCCAAACCATTTAATATTGAATGCATTAAAATTAATTTAATTCATTTTATAATATTAATTTATCTTATGATATATGTGTTTTATTTTGAGTGGTTTTTATATCCATGTATAATTTTAATTTTATTTGATCAATTTTTAATGAATTTTTTCAATATTTGGTGTCAGAATGTGTTTTAAAAGCAATTTCATGAGGTTTTTTATATTTATTACACAAATGAAAATTATTTGTAACAAAAAAAATTATTTATGTATGTGTATATTAATTAAGGGTTTGTGTGAGTTTTGAATGATGAAATAGGATTTTTATAAGAGATTTTGTTTTATATCTTGTCGTGAAATTTGTTAAGGATTTTTTTGGGGAAACAAAAAATTGAATTCATTATTTTGGATTTATAATTTTTTTCATTGTTTTGGGATGTTTGAGATGTTTTTAAGGACCTTTTAAATTAATTTTTTTGTGGAATAATATATTAGATTTTCAAGACATGTGTCGATTCTCCAAGTGTTGGAAATTAATTTTGTTTTATTTGTTGTTGTGTTTTAATTTTTTTTAGAATAAAATCCCTAGAAAGAAATTTAAATGAAAAGAATTTAATTATTATTTTTTATTTAATTTCATTTTTTGCGTTTTCCTTCATATCTTTGACTATTCTTAGAATCTTTATGGAGTGGTTGAACCATTGTTTTCTCAACTCAAAGACTGCGAAGATGAATATTTTAATCATTGTCAACCAGTTTTTAATTTATATCAAAGATCATGTGATGAAATAAAGAGGCTAGCTAAGGTTTATGGGACAATTAATTCACTATTGTATCTTGAAATTTTTTGTTTGGCTTTTAAAATTCCCCTATTCAAATCATTGGTCCTAGTATGGTTTATGATCATTATCCATGCATATCCATTTTAGGTTTCTTATATTAGAAATATGAAATTCTTCATCATCATGAAATTTTATTTATTGGAGCTAAAATTTGAGAAAGGATTATGTGTTAGTCATGCTGATAAATCCATAAATGTATTTTTTTCAACTATTCCATAGGCTGGTGCCTTTCTCCATAGAGATGAATCTTGATGAATCGTGGAAGTCATGTTTATATCTAGTTTCCCCTTTATTAAGATATTTATTTTACAATGAATTAATAAGCCACAATTTTATATATGGATGTTTTTTAATGACCGTAATATTAGTAGAAATTATGTGGGGTAATCATTTTTACATTTACATGTGATACAGACAATCACATCCTAATGAACAGAATAGTTTCATGGTATTAGTGAATCCAATATAAAAATTATTCCCAAATTTAATTTAATTAGAAAATGTAAAATATAACTTTTCATCGGAATGTAATTATTACCTCAAGAATATCCATTCAAATCATTCATAGATCACTTCCTATAAATCCTGAAATGTAAAAAATATGTATATTTCAAATTCTTAGTAAGATTTCTATAATGTGGATGTAGTCATTATAAAATGAAGAATAATCAATACAAAATTTTGAATTTGGAAAGGTAAAATGATTACAATATATTACATATATTAAATAACCTGATTATAATGATTATATAAGTAATAATAAATAAGTTAAGGTAAATAATTTAAATCAAATGTCATATAATCAAAAAACATATAATAAAATGAATCCAGATTAAATATCATTGAGAAAATAACATGAATAATGAGAAATAAATTCGGGGTATAGAAAATTCATAATCAATGGATGTCATGATCTCAAGAATCATGATTCCTATATTATCATTACCTTCCCAAGAAAATATAAATTTTATGGGAACTTCCTTTTCATTTAGGAAACTGATTTTTCTGATGACACTTGTTGATGAAACCAAGGGATATATTTTACTAGGCCCTATAGGTTCTAGTTGCAGCAGATGTACGAGAGTGACAATTTACAACATTAATATTTTCCATAATCAATAATCAATATTGGATCAAGATGAAAATGAATACCAATATAAATGTATAAGAATAAAGGATTTAGGAAAATAATAATTTCCCCCAGAACCACAGGAGATGATCAGATATTTTTTTTACAAATAATTTAATTAAAAAACAATTACAAACAAGATTATTTTTCAACGTTGATGAGTTCAACCACAAATATTCTGGTTTACCATCATCATATTTTAGAGATCTAGGGTATATCTCCTCTAGCTTTGATCACCACATATTCCACGTGTCTCATGATGTCACTTAAAGAGTATCTGTATGATAGTAATGATGATCCTTGCACTTGTGATTTCCGCCTTCGATCACATTGAGAAACACAACCAAAGTGTACTCCTTGATCCAGTAGAGGAGTATCTCTCTCATTCTTGAGAGTTTTCTTTGATAAGGATGATCTTTCTTGGAATGAGAGCATTTCTCCAACTCATTTTACACAACAACAATAGTCATCTTTACTCTAGTGCTTCACTAATAAGAGAATAATATTAAGAGGTATTTAAATTGTTTGGGTAATAATAATAATAATTTAAAAACGTGCCTTCATTATTTTATTAATTCTTGTGAAACCCCCATTCAAAATAATAACACTAACATTATTATTTCCTGACAAGATCTTTATCTTGTGAGTTATAATTAAATATTATTTAATTAAATAATATTCAATATTATTATTTATTACTAGACCATTAACTCAGCCATAAAATCCTCCACCATATTTATTGAACATTGAATAATGACTATTTATATATCAAATATTTATCACTGCATTACATTCCTTTAAATATATTAATATTATATGCACTAATTATGATAATAATTTTTAATAATTCTTCTTCCAATAATATATTCTCTTGAATAAAAAGTGTTTCATTAAATGTGATAAATATTCAATGAAAAATTATTAAACCAAAATATAGAATAATATGTATTCAACATGTTTAAATAATAAATAATAAATATTATTTAACTTATATACTAGATAAACATTGTTTTTTATTAGCTTGGCCACATTCTTAGTGCCATTAAGCATGGAATCATAAAGGCCAGTTGTAACGCCCTGACCCCAGTTACCCAAAGTCAGTGCATTATTACATAACATTGGCATGATCACAAAATATCAATTCTCTAAATACCAATTAGTTTAGTAGCTTTGGAATTACTAGATACATTCATAAAGTTTAGATTATATCAAAAAGTGAAAAACTACTACAACATCTTGAATACATAGACCACACTCATATCCCCTCATACTATACCTGCAGGTCATTCATAAAATATTTCATCACATCATGGGAAAAATAAAACAAATAAAGGGGTGAGCTCAGATGCCCAGTAAGTATAACAATATAACGGAAACATTCATAAATAAGCATAAACTTTTAAGGCAATGTATAACTAAAACAAAAGCCTTTTAAACTTGAAATTCAGAATAATATGTAAGAAATAAAATAAAATATTTCCATTTACATATTCACATTGATATTCTACTAATCGAATAATCACATGCAATATCAATAATAATTCTCATAATGATGGAATGTATAATTCCAGACTATTATAACCACATAGCAAAGGCCTTGTGTGAAGACTACAAATAATATTTTGTCAAGACCTTGTGCCAATACACTAGTTTGTCTCATCAGACCTACCGATGCATTGAGGAGCTATAGCAGTCTACCCCCATCACATATTATGTCCAATGTATTCCTCATATGAACAGGTTTAAACAGAACATAAACATTCATATTAAAACTATCATACTAAATTTCAATACATTATCCATAAACCATGAATGGTAGAAAAATAACAAATCCATACTCAAAAATATCACAAAAACCATCAATACAATAAAGAAGTTATGAGTCATAATAAATTAACTTCAAATAAGCTTAAATTTTATCAAAGGATGTTTACATAGATGAAATAAAAATTATTTGAGAGAAATATCTATTTTTTAAAATCAATTAAAAGTTACATAATTATAAAATAAAACATTTAATTTCAAAATATTCTTATAAGATTGTAATGGAAGCTTCTAAGATTTTATAACGGCAACAAATATCCGCACGCTCCATATAAGTTAAAAAAAGAAATTCTTACCTTAATATTGTCGAAAAGGTTAAAAAGGACCTTGCTTGGAAAATGACGAAATGATTCCTTTATAAACATCTTATAAAAATTCAACAAGGGTATAAATGACTTTAACCCATAGTCTATAAAATAGTATGTATGATTTGAAATAAATTTTTAAGAAACTAGAATGTGGATGATAAAGTGGTCCCAGTAGATAATTAAATATAAACAACCTCAGATAATGAAGAGATTGTGAAATAAACCCTTACCTTGTACTTTTCCATGGTCTAGGGTAGGTTAACCTCCTGTAAAATGGTGAAATAATTGTGATTAAACTATACAAGAATCATATACATTAATATGATATCATATATGATCTTTTAATTTTTATTTTTTTACAATATCTTAGTATTATCGTTATTTCGGGTGTTAACTTACCCGTTTTATTCTATATGTTTTGTTACATAAGAATTGTTTTTTATGGATAGGTTGTATCTTATTCATATCCAGAATTATATCAAGTCCTTAAACATTATTTCTAATCATCAAATGTGAATTAGACTTTAATGGATATGATGGGGAATGAATCTCATCACGTTCATGGAGACGGTAGTCCATACGTACACACGAGTGACAATATCATTCTTTTGATATTAAAATAATATATAATTGGATGGTATATCAAATATATAGAATCATTATCATGTTATATTATTATTTACATCAATTAAACATAATTATCATACCCATCCAAATAATAATGTTTTTAATAACAGTTACACCACGACGTGGAGACGGTGAGTCGTACATACGCATGTATGGTGACATGTCATTCAAAGGATGGATACAATACTAAATATAGTTGTACCATATTTATAATAAAATCACATTATATAAAATATACTAGAGTTATTATTTTATAATGTAAATAACAAAGATAGAAGAAGTGGAGAAGAAAGGAACTTGAAAGAAGGAGGTGAAATCATTACCTCTTCTTCGGGTTCGTCCTTTTTATTTGATCAATAGGGATCCTTAAGTTGGATTTCTGACTAAAGAAAGGCCTCTAGGATTAATTGAGGGAATTAGAAAAGATATTTGGGCAGGGTTTGGATGATCCAAAAGGCTTTGATGGTATGAATTAGAGAGAAGGAAGAGTACCATTTTATAAGAGGGTTGAAAGGCACCTTAGGAAAAACATAAGATGTTATTTTATAATAAATTCATATTCGGTTTCTAATTTCTCAAAACTGATTTATATCGAGTATAAGGTTGGGATGGGTCGAAAACCACTCAACCAATAAGTTTTAGGCAGGTTTGGGTCACTATATTAACCTTATCTTTTATTTTTAACTCTTAGTTAATTAGTTTGAAATTTTCCATGTCTCATTTTATTTTTATATTATATAGTTAATAAACATACTATATACTTCCATTAGACCCCCAAGTGGTCCATTAATAATTTAATATTTTCATTAAAAACTCTTTTATATAAATTTTGACACTATTTAATAATTGATTTTTGTTTAAGTCATAAACAGATTATTAATTCGAACCAATTTCATTTATGTAATCCTAACATGTCATATTCCGAAATAAAATTCTTGTATGTCAGCAAAACATTCAAATTATATTTATTTTAACATGTATAATACCAATTATTTGATTTATTCATTAATAAGGAAAATACTGCATCATTATTATGTCATTAATAAATTTAATTATTCAATGTCTAAAAATTATAAATAAAATAAAATTCAATAGGAAATCTTGTTAAATTTCTGATAAATAATTATAGTCAAAACTATAACATATATTACCCTATGTAAATTTTTTTTCTAAAAGATATATGCTTATGTCATTTTTGTATTTTCTTTAACTTAATTAATATAGTATCATTATCACTTACAAGTGGCTCCATGGGGTCATAAAATCAACCCAATGATGCCCACGGTCAGACATGTATCAACTAATAGGTGTAGTACACGTTTTAGGGTAATTTAATATTATTATAATATTATTTTTTTACCCTTATTTATCTTATTTATCCATTAACCATGGTAAATAAAATATTTACTGAAGTAATTATTCAAAATGACTAAAAATAGAAGTTACATATTTACATAATGTGGACCTCCTGATTCTAAATATGTAATCCATTTTTTTAAATTCATAAAAAATAAGTGGAAAAAATTAATTTAAATTTAATTCCAGTTGTCAAAAAAAGAGCGTTTTTAAGAAATAATAACTATCAAAAGATTGGCACTTGATTATGTCTAGTTTAAATGTGAAATTATGTCAAATGACAAACATTGGATTAAATCGTAAAAATATAATCTAATTATACCTTAAAATCACTCTAATTCATAATTTATCACTATTAATTATTTTGATTAAAAAAAATTTTAATTAAAATTTAGTAATTTTCACTATTCATCAAAATATGAAAGTTATCTGAAAAGTACCAAAATTTCACCTGAAGCTAATTTAGATATTCTAAATCCAAAAATAAAGCCCATTTTGAAACATAAAAATTATAAAATTTTAAAATTTGGGCATTACTATTCATAACAACTAGTTGGATTGTTGTGGTGTGTGTTAGAACACGAAGTTTCCTACAACACACGGTACTGTATTATTTAAAGTGAAGTGTACTGTGGAATCTTGGGGTGATACACCAGTGTTAGAATCTAGTTACACGTTAGGGAACCCACAGAAAAATAAGTTAATTCCATAATGACAAGTCACCTCACACAAATACATAACATGTAATATAATAAGTTTTTCTCAATATCTCCACTCAAAAATATTGTATGCATTTTACATCATCCCATGTGATGGATTTATCATTCGTTGAATTCTCAAAAATTGAACTTTAATATAGAACACCAAGTCCATGGATTTATTTAGGCTATATCCATTACGTCAAAGGGCCTGAGATCTCATCATCCATTATGGAATGGAAAGGAAATATATTTTGTTGAATTATTAATTGATGCAGTATAACGTATGATGCACCCAAAATATCCTACCTCTCTGTGAACATATTACATCACACCTTTTTCCAACACATCAAATTGCATGAGTCATAATATCCATTAATAATAATTTTAATGTCTAAATACCAATACACACATCTGCAGAATGGAACATCCGATGATACTGATAAATGTGGATTTCTTACGGGAGGGTCTCATTCTCATTATATCCTCTTAGACATTACCAAAGGCCTACACCATGAGAAAATGTATCAATGTCCTGTGAGTCTCTACCCATGGTTGAATTTATAATTCTACCACATAAAATGATTTCATCTGACAATATAAAATATTTTCAAGAATAGTTTCACAAAACATCCAAGTACTCATCAAATAGAGATCCTCTATCACCTATTAGTGTGACAACTAAACATAGGATATGATCACCAACAATTTCTTGTAGACTAATAATCAATATGTGATAAAGATTTTTCTAATATATGTCTAACGAATATATGTATATGATAAAGTAAAATGAAGTTGGTTATGGTGAATTTACATAAATAGTCTCCCACTTCCACTAGAGTCAACTACTTACAATCTTTTGTCTTCTATCTCTCATATTATAATAATTATTTTGCGAAGATAGGTGTTTACTCAAGGGGTCCACCATATTCTCTTCTTGTGATAATATTCCCTCTAAAACATCATCCCTTTGATTGAAATCCATCTATAGTTGATACTTTAGGGGTATGTTTTTTCCCTTCGATGTGACATTGACTCTTTTTCAAGAGCCACCATATTTATATTATCACAGTACATTGTGATATGGTATTTTCTACAAGAACCACATCATGCTCCTAGAAAACGTTCAAAATCTATATGGCTTCTATGGCTACCTTAGAAGCCACTATATACTCAGAATCCACTTTAGAATCTATGAAAACTAGATTTTTTGAACTCTTCTAGCATACAATTCATTCGTTGAGATATAAAACATATCCCGCTTGTGAATTTAGATAATTCGAGTCTATCTGAAAACTAGCATCAGCACACCCTCTAATTAAAATCTCTTTGTCTCATCTATACACAAAGATCATAATCATAGTTATTCTTAGATACTTAAGGATAGTCTTAACAACATTCTGATGATGTTCCCATGGATCTACTTTATATGTACATATCATGCTCAGTGCATTAGAAACATCAGGTATTGTACTTCACATGGCATACAAGACAGATCCCATCACAGAAGTGTTTGATATCGTACTCGTTCTATCATTATCTTGTTGTGTCTCAATATGTAATTTCATATAAATATGTAAACCATGTGACCCTGGATCCAGTCCCCTAAAGTAATGTTCTATACAAAATCACTTTAATACTTGGTCAATATATGTACTTTCACTTAGTCAAAGAAGCCTCTTGTATATCTCAAGAATGATCTTGATCCCTAGAATGTAGATGACATCAACTATATCCTTCATATCTAAGCACTATTTCAAATAGTCTTTAATTAACTCAACGACCGGTATGTCATTTCAAATAAGTAATATGACATCTACAAACGCAACTTTGATAATGACTGCATTCCAATTAATCCTTTTGTAATCACTTGGCTCACATTCATTATTAATGAAACAAAATTCCCTTATGTCTTCATCGAATTGAATATTCCATGACCTAGATTCTTGAATCATTCCATAAATAAAACTATAAAACCTGAAAACCCATATGGAATTATGTGTTTTAAAAAATACTTATGTTGTTTAATATAGACATTGTCCTAATTGTTCCTGTTAAGGATGATGTTTTGAAATCCATCATCCAAATCTAATAGTCATGTTAAGATTTTATGGAAAGTATGCTTCTTATGAATATAAACCTGGAAACTAGTATATTTTTTATCATATTAAATTCAATGATTCATTTTCATACATTTACCCACTAGCCTTCCTTTATAGGTACATACATTACCTTCCATGTCCAGTTTTTTCTGGAATAACCATTTACACCAAACATGCTTTACATCAAATGGTATATCAACCAGAACCCAAATGTGCTTGGGATACCATGAATCCATTTCATATTTCATAGTTTATATCCATATCGATTCTTTTGAGCTCTCTACTACCTCCTTGTAGTATATTGGTAAATAATTTTCCAACAATAATGAGTCACCAACCTCAGTGAGTTAAAAACCATATCTCTTTTGCTCCATTACCTATCATCACCTCCTATATAGTACATGTTTTCTAAAAAACTACTTCTTCCATGGAGAATTTAGGATATTCTTCATGTACCAACTCAAATGTTTCTGTACCATCAAATTCATAAAATTCAATCTTGCTCCCACTATCAATTTTGAGGATGTTCTCCCTCTCAAGAAAAGCAGATTGTATGGAGATAGTTACAGTCTTGTCTGAGGGGTTATATATGCAGTATCCATTTGATTCCATGTGATACCCTATAAAGATACATCTTATTCCTCAGGTTCTATTTTATTTTTTGTGAATGCATTAACAAACACCTATATCTCCATACACGTTTATTTGATAAAATATGTTTCCTTCCACTAGATAACATGAATGAATTTCCATTTTCCACCATAGTTGGTACAATGTTTACGGTATAAGATTTAGTTTTTAAGGTATATTCCCAAATGGATAATGGAATATTTTCATGATTGATCATCTACAATACCATTTTGTACAAGGTATGGTTCCCCCTTTCAGTAACACCATTAAAATGTTTTGTATAAGGAGGAGTTAGATGAGATAGATTCCAAAACTCCGAAAAAACTAGGATCAACTCTTGGATAAGATATTATATACCTCGATCTGATTGAAGATTATTTATCTTCCTACCAAGATTATTCATTATTTTATTCTTGAATTACATTAATTTTTTAAATTATGGTGAATAATAGCTCATCATGTGAATATAGACATATCTACTCAAGTCATCAGTAAAAGTTATGAAGTAAGAATATCCACCAATAGCATATACATGGAATGGTAAAAAAACATTACTGTATAAAAATCCTATATGATCTACGTCACTTTTATCATATCATACAAATTTATGGTTGGTCACTTTCTCTTCTAAAAAATCATGACATCTATCAAGTGGTTTTAGGTCAAAAGGGTCGAAGTAACCATCTTGATAGTGTTTTGTAAAATGATTCTCATTTACATGGCATAGATTGTGATTCCACAACTAAGTGTTCTATGATTCACGTGGACTCGATTCATTATCAGTTTTCAACACCTGGCCTTCATTATATAATACATAAAAACCATTATTAAATGATCCATAACATAAGATATGTTTTCCTTATAAAATAAATGAATTTTATTTTAGAACATGAAAATAAATAGTTATGTATCCAAAAATGATAGAGATATTATGATTTCGGTAAGACTATGTACATAATAGTATCCAAGTAGAACCAATACCATTTATATTGGTAATGTGAGGGGGAAGTTACAGAAAAAAGAGCAACGATCCTTACAACATTGGCAGTTTGTAGATCCACCTTCTCTTTCAGTAATTTTCAGAATATATTTTGTTCTTAATTTTAATAGAGATGTGAGAACCATGAGATTTATCTAATAAAAAATGTGTAAAAATTGAGTTATTTTAGTCAATAATGAACACATATTTCAATTACTCCTGCCTCCAGGTAAAGTTCCTCATCGAGTGGCCTGAATTTCCAAATGTAAATCATACTACCTCCTTTTATTTACCCTACCATTTGTATCTTATTTTTCATAGTCAGATAGTGCTCATGAGATATAGACAATTTATAAGTCTTAAGACACATTAAATTGTCTTCTCTCTTCCTATTAACTATATGGAATATGGTTTTTTGTTCCCATGTCCATATCAACTTGCATAATTAAAGTATGAAGTTATGATAGACTCATCTCATTGTTTGTCATATTATAATTCACAATAAAAGTAGATAAGGTTTTTTACAGTGATGATATTATGGGATCATTATGAAAATAATCTTGGAATTTAGTCCCTTTGATGTCTAGCTACACAATGTACCCAATAATTATGAATAAATGGGGCCTAGCTGGCACAAACTCTCCCATCATTGTGGTGAAAAATGTGTTTGTGATCTCATACCTGTCTACCTCTCCTTTTCTGGATAGAGATCCCAAATGTGCGGCATGAAGCTATAAGCATCCAATTATTCATATTCCTACAAGATCTCATTGGTACTAGGTGATAGCATGTGGAACATAACATCCCTAGATTCATTCAGATATGTCTCATACACAAAGAGATCCTCATCACTCACCTCATTTCTAGGTGAAACTGGTAATGGTTCCTCAAGAACATATAATTCCTTTTATGTTGAAAGATGACCGAAAGTCCTCTATTCCACTCATTGAAAACAGTGACTGTGAGAAGGTTTTCCTTCTTGAGTATATATCACAATGATATATTTGATGTCATTTTAAATTAGTTTCTACAAATGAGATGAATAATGACTAATTACATTATCTTTTAAAATAAATATAAA
Organism: Viscum album; assembly: GCA_963277665.1. Taxonomy (NCBI): domain Eukaryota; kingdom Viridiplantae; phylum Streptophyta; class Magnoliopsida; order Santalales; family Viscaceae; genus Viscum; species Viscum album. The sequence continues at coordinate 373,641,485 of OY728146.1, forward strand.
TAAATAATAAAAATTAATTATTCTCCCAGTATTTTTACAAAACCCAATAGCCTTAACTATTGGCTTCAGAATATCCTATTTCATGGACATTTTAGCGTAAAGGATCCATATTTCTCTATTAATTTACATAAAATTGGTTGGTTAAGCAATATTAAAGTTTTTAGGTAGGCATTAAAAAATCCAAATTCATTATATGTCTTCTCCATGACTCATTGAGTTGACTCCACTACCCTAGAATCCTTAAATTTGTTTTCGTAAAACATTTCATCTTAGATACACAAAGTCATTCTTGGGAAGACAACCCTTGCAGTAAAATATCTACACTCAACCAAAAACCTCAAATTAGGATTTCCCTATAATTAAATGCACCCCAACATTTCATGGCCCATAACATAGAACTATAGTTTGATTCTAAAAAACGTTATGGAAGAACATACTATCTTAATAAATTATAGACCTATTTTGTCATATACGTTTAAATTTCGATTCATTATATTTCCATAAGATTTTTAATATTCATTGAGATTGGATTAAGTGATTAACCATGTATTAAAAAATATTTACACACTATCTAGTAAATTTTTATTCCATATTACATGCTTGTTAATTCTTTAATTATATGTTCATGAAAAAACATCCATAATGAATAACCACACAACTGATATAAATAAAATAATTGTTGTTATCATGAGCTTGTCATAATAGTTATTTTATCTAGTAGTTGATTAAACAAATTCTGAACTAGTGGATAAGCACTATGATCCAGTCAAGTTCATTGTTACAATATTCCACTTATCCACTTATGTATCTATTTGGATTAGATTATCATTGCCTACTTACTTGAACCATCTCCACTATATTGAGATATTTAACCCTTACATATGCTTTTAATCACACGTAGGTGATGGGTAAAAGGTGTTTTCTATAAAACAAACCATGGACACGTAGGACCAACATATTAATGACAAGTGAAGCCACACTTTCCAACAATTTAATTTATTAATAAATTAAAAGAGAAACCATAAAAATACAATGGTTTGGTATAGCTCATGATCATCTACCATGCATTCAATGAATTATTCATTTTAAAAAATAAGCATTGGATTCATTAATTATACTTATTTAAGATAAATCATACTTGAATAAATTATTTATTATGTTTAATTAAAACTTTTTTTTATCGTAAAGCCTTTTTTAAGTTTCTTGATATTCCCATCCACTTTAATTTTAAATAGATTAATGAATTCATATAAAATTAAATGACTAAATAACATGTAACTTCGGTTTAACTTTGTGATTACCCATAAAAAACTACCCAACATGTATTATATATGTATATATATTAATCATTGTGACATATAGTAAGAACATTGAATTATAATTGCGATACTACTCATACATGATGTGAAGATCTTTGAACATTACATATATGTTAATTAAACGCACACATTCACACACACACACACACACACACACATATATATGTGTGTGTGTGTGTGTGTGTGTGTGAAACACCTATCACATGTTGTGTCCCAAATTTATGCCCACATGAATGTACGTGTTTAAAGAGTTACATACTATAATCACAAACTTTAAATCTATATAATATGAAAAATTTACATAGTGTGTAGATCCGACCACACTGCGTGAACCATCCTCAATGTCTATTAGAAGTAAACTCCGGGTGAACCAACATGTGAGGTGTAAATCAATAATATTAGGAGTACATGGTGTGTCTAGTGGGACACATTCCATGTATATTCCACATTACCGAGTCACAAGATAGGAACTCCATGTATGGGATACACAGCTCGACCATGACCAAAAGGGACTACACATAGTGCACAATGGCCGAGATAGTGTGTAGTCCAGTTTCGATGAGCCGTTAAATCTAAACCAGCACCTTCTAGATTAAAGTTCATTAATAGTTTCATTATTTCTTGATTAATTCTAGTTCTCATGTTTATTACCAAACCAAATCATGATGTGTTAAACAATATTTTATTTCATGTAAATCCGATTACATGGCTTCTAGACTAGTTTTGTAAGGCTATGATCCTTGAGAACTATGGATGAGTTAATTGATTTAATTTTAATAATTAAATTAATAATTACTGTTTGTTCTATAAAAAATGAAAGTGGAAGAACAAATATCATAATTCACATTAAAATGGAATTATTATAACTAAATTGGAAAACTAAATTATTAATAGTAAACCATTAATGAATTATTTAAATAATTATAAAATATAATATTCCCCCTCTGATACCACTTTTAGGTTCCGGGTGCAACGGAAGAGTTAGAGGGATGGTGCCCAAATTTCATTTTTCCAACAGTAGATGATCAATCTGGGACCAATATGATGATGAACGCTAGAATCTATGGAATTGAATAAAGTATTTAGGAAAATATTAATATCTCCCAAAACCAAGTGGTAGGATCAATATATATTTTTATAATTAATTTATTTATCTATGAATTAACACCATGGTTATTATTTCATCATTGATGAATTTGTGAACAAATATATAGGTATACCATCATTGTATTATAGAGATAAAGTGCGGATCCCCTATATAGGTGATCCAGACATCATCTAGATATCTCTGGACATCACTGATTGAGTCTCTTAGTAATATCACAAAAGCTCATTTCACATGAAATGCCTTCCTTTGATATCAATGATAACCATTTCAAAACCATTCTCCATGATCCATAGGATAGAGGTATCACTCGTTCATTAGACCATTATTGTATATGGAAGAAGTCTATAGAATTGAGAGATTTTCTCAAATTCATTTTTCACAACAATAATAATCGTCACTAGTCTAGCTCATTCATAATAAAAGAATAATATAATTAGGTATTAAATTCACAAGGGTAATAATAAATAATTTTTATAGGTTCTTAAATTATTTTATTAATCCTAGTGTAACCCCCTTATAAAATAATAAGAGAAACAATAATATGTCTTTACCTCTTCATATCTTGCAATTAATAATTAAATATTTTTTAATAAAATAATATTCAATATTATTATTTATCATAGGACCATTAACCCAGTTGCCCAATCCTTCACCATATTTATTGAACCTTTTATAGTGACTATTTAATTTTTTATTAAATATCACTTCATTATTTTTCAATAAATTTATAAATATTATACCAACTAAAAAAATAAATAAATATTAATTATTACCTCAAATATTTTTCTATAAAATAAATAGTGTCAAACTAAATTGGATTATGATTCTATTAATAAATATTAAACCATAATTGGGAATAATATTTATTCAAATTATTAAAAGAATAGATAATATATATTATTTAACTGAGATATTGGATTCATAGCATATTGGAACCCTCCATGGAACCCATTGAGATGGAATTTTATACTGCATTGACATATCACCTCATACAAAGGCTTACCATGTAATATAATCTCTTTTTATCGATTTCTCCATTCAAGAGGGTTGCATGAAATCACCGTCAACCCATGTTATTGATTTCACATTGATTGACTTACGAAAAATTTAACATTACTATAGAACACAATGTCCATTGATATATTTATTTTATATCATTTCCATAAAAGTGTCATATATATCAATATCCATTTTGGAATACAATGGAAAAAATTTCCCACATTATTCATTAATGCTGTATTACCAATGACACACCAACCATATCCTAACTCATTGTGAACATATGTCGTCGCAGTTTCAAACAATACATCTATGTGCGTGAATCATAATTCACATTAATAATTAACAAAATGAATAAGGACCAATACAAATGTACGTAGATAGGAACAGACAATGACACTTATAAATGTAGATTTCCCTCTAGCAGGGATCATTCTCATAATATCCTCATGGACATTACTAAGGTTGTACTCCTTGAGAAGGTGCCTATATGTCCTATGAGTATCCAACCCTGATATTGTATATCATTTAAATCCCATCATATGATATAATATAGTAATAGAATATATATCAGGAATAATCTCATGGAACTTTAGGGTTCTCGTCATAGTATGGATAAACAATGACATTTTAGTGAAACAAAAACTTTTAATAAATTATCAAATAAAACATCAGGAATAATAATAATTATGATGTCTAAAAGGGTTTATTAATATCCATCGCATGAATGAATGATTATCATAATGTACATAGATGTTGAATCTAGTTAATAAACTACAATATGTTGCACCCATAAATGCACTTACAATGAATTCCTCATATATCAAATAATTTATTTTATTCATGTATAATTATTTATTTTCATTAAATATATTTATTTCCTAATGGAAGCATATTTTCCATATTTTATAAGGTAATAAAATAAAAATGAATGCAAAAAAATGTAACTTATAATTTTACATAGTTTAGGAAATAATCTTATCTACCATAAAATATAATGTATTTTTAAATGAAATTTACTTTCCAATGATAAATTGTCACAATAATGTCATTATTTTAAGATAGTGTAAAAAATCACAAAATGTTAGATTTCATATTAATGTTTCTCCTAATTAGTATCTTTTAAATTATAACCACATAAAACAATAAACTTGAAAACATTAATCATAATTAGTAAAATGTTATTCAAATTAACTATATTCTTTTGTAATTATATACAACAAGTAAATGTGAATCATTTCATATTATCAAATATGTATCAATGCATATGAAATTTTGAAGAAATATTATACCACATGATTCTTTTTTTGAACAATATTTAACCACTTTTATATTGGTTTCGATCATGACATAAATTTATATGAGATCCTATTTCATATTTATAATGTTTATATTATCCCATTATATAATTTTACCACCATCATGTTAATAATATTTCATTATATTCATTATTTATGGTGTTAATTATCATGTTTTTCATGTTAGTTTGGTTACATGAGTTTTTATTCTTGTGAATATTATATACTTCTATATTATCCTTAATTTTATTGATTTTATAATTTTAATTTTTTCTCATTATATTAATTTTTATAAAAATTATTATGGGTTTACATGGAAAATGAATCAACTCTTCTTGAAGATGGTATGTTGTATGTACGGATGAGCAATGATATCGTTCCAATAACATGTGAAAGGTATTCTAATTGGCGGATATATTAATTATATATATTCAATATAATATTATATACTTAACTTATAATAATTAACAGTATACCTATTACTTTCTATTTGCATAATAAGTGAAAAAATCAAATTGCATCGTGATGCTGTAATATGTCACACACATAACTGACATTATCATATCCCCACAAAGAATGGTATGTAATTAATTATATGTGATATCATAGACACATAAGTTTAATAATCTCATAAATATCAAAAAAAATGTTCAATCCATCAATATATCAGTCATCAAAATGTTGTGATGGAAAATTAATTACATCCTTTTGCAACGATGTTGTTTGTCACTCACAACATAGATAGTTTTGTTTCCCATTGGATAGAGGTGGATATGGATGTGGGTTATGTAATTAAAAAATATAATATAACTATATAATGGTTGATGATGCTTTTTATTATCATATTTTATTTATTATTTGAAGGATGTGGAAGAATAAATAATTTATATATGCAAGTTTAATAATTTTAACTCTTATATGGAGAGAATATTTAGGTTTCTACATAAATATATCATTGGATGGATTCATATTTAATATAAGTACACTATAATGGGGGGATTTAATTATTTATCATGTTATGGTATCTATTAACTATGAAAAATTGGTTTTTCCATGTGAAGAGAGGGCACATGAAAATATTTTAAGAGATACGTTTATAAAAATATTTTTCTCATTCCAAAGGCCTCTAAAATGGGGAATTATTATAATTTAGAAGTTATATGGTCTAAATATGTCCATACCATGGGGGTTGTATATGTTTTTGGTCATTTTTATCCCTTATCATTTTAGTTTCACCCTCATTAAACTGTTTTTTATATTACCCACATTAATTAATTTATACAGTTTTCACTATTCATTAGTGTGAGAAATAAATATAATCTTATAAGGTTATATAAATTTGTATGATATTGAATATTTACAACTTTTTAATAAATCCAACTAACTATATTGATATAATTTATCATAATATAAATCTTTTATATGAGTTTAAAAATTGAATTACCAAAGAAAAATAATAATATGTTTTGAAAAAATTTATATCATAATTAAATATAAAATTGATTTAAATGAACAAATATAGTTAAATTGTAATAATATTTTCCAAAAAATAAACCCAATATATTATATAATTTATCCTTTAAAATTAATAAAAAAATTCATTTCTTAATAGAAAATTATTATTTTTCATAATTATTTAAAAAAATATTCATTCCATTAAAATTATCACAAAATGATTAATTTGTACTTTAGATTTGATATGTTATATTTATTTTCAGAATAAAATTTTACAAAATGGTTAAAATTAATTTTTAAATCATGTTAACAAAGAAAAATTAAAATTTATATTAGAAAAATTATTTTTTTCATCAAACATATCTTTTAATTCAAATTACTCTTATTTTATTTACAACAAATAGATTACCATTAAATTTATTTTATAAATGTGTAATCAAAATAATATTCCTAAATTATTTGTTTATATTCACACCCTCCAACTTAGCTGCTAGGTTAAAATAGTAATGTTAAAATAATAGTATTTTAATAGATAATTGTGTTTTGTATAGACCTTTTGTTGTATTATTGAGAAGCTATTTAAGTGTTTTAATATACTTGAAAAGAAATATATCATAATGTATTAGTGTGTCAAATTATTTTATATTATTGTTTTTCTTAATATATGATATCAAATATTATGTCCCTCTTTTAAAATCTTGGTGTGTTACATTCTACCCCCTTAAATAAATAACTTCTTCACATATTAGTCTCAATCTCAGACATTAAGTTCTGGAAATTTGAAAAAACCTTTTTTTGAGTCCCAAAAAAAAGTTTTTTTAAAACATCATATTTATATGATGGATATTTAATTATTACGGTTATCTATAATAACACATAACTAGGTTTCCATGTTTGAGAACATTGGTGGGATGTAATGATATGTAAATGGATGAAATGTATAAATAATTATAGAATGTTATAAACATCATTGACCATAATAAATTAGGAAATCAAGAGATGGTTAATGAGCCAAAAAAATAATATGTTAAGGGTTAATATATAATGAGTTCATTATAAATAAATGTATTATGATGACATTTTTTTGATATAATTTTCCTAGATATGAGGAACTCAATTTATCTCCAAGAATATAAGAAATATAAATAAATGATAACATTATATTTCATAAGAAAAAAATTATCCTTGGTTTTTTCTTGATTCATCTACAGTTAATCTATTACTATACTAAATGAATATCAAATAATGATTTGTTATGATTGAATAACTAAAAATAACATTTAACATATCATACGATTCACAAAACATTAACAATATATTCCTCCCATGTTTACTAAATCCAAAATGGTTTTCACAGGTTATCCAACTTAAAACAATAGTCCCTAAATCAATTATTGTTACTCCCAAAATTCATATCAACCAACTTCATAATTGGTTAACTACAGAACATGTCCATAATTTGTATGAAAAAATTAAATATCCAAAAAATTTATGAAGAATGTAACTAATTAAGCATTATTTCACCCCTGAAATATAATTTGTAACATAATATCACATTTGAAATATGTGAGTACATTGATAACAAACTAATTATAATTAATAAGTTCTTTCGTTTAAAAATTCACGTCTTGATTGCCCAATATATTTTGTAAATTGAATCATTTAGCAAACACCATGAAATATAACATAAAACATCAAATCACAAAAAAATTATGATCAACAATATTTTTCCAAAAATATCTCTATATAATTATTAACTCAAATTATTGGAAATATTAACTGTTACAATTCCTAAATAATGTGTTTTCCATGAATTTAGTCATCCCAAAGAATCACATTTCTTGTTCAATTGTAACATTAATCACATTCCCTTAAATATTTAGAAACAAAATACTTCCAAAAAATCCATATACTCTCAAAATTATTATAACCGGAATAATATTGATAAAATACTTCTATTATATAATTAATAATACAAACATAATAACATTAATAATTACAATTCAATTGTAGTATTAGCATATGGTTGAAAATGATCACATAACTTCTTCTAAGGTATATCCCATTGACTCTTAAATAATTAATTGGGGTAGTGCCACATCCACTAATAGTTTAAATATTTATAATATTTTGTTTATTTGTTTGACATGAATTCAGATTAATTATGGATATTTTATCAAGACATGAATAAAATCTCATTACCATCACAAAATCATTATCTTTATCTTCTCTCATTAATAACATGCAGGAAAAACCTTCAATATCTTCTTCCCCTTATCTTTTTTTTTTCACTTCCATTGTCACCTTCTTAATATTCCCTAAAAATTCATATTATTTTTGAATTATTTCTCTTTCTTGATAACCCAGATTACTATGTCCTTATATTATGAAAATGTTGGGGGGATATGGGTCCTTTGTAATGTTTGATTAAGCTCATCAAGGAAATAATTATTCATACTCTTTGGATTACATGCATTGATATATGTCCAATTCCCTTTTCTTGGTGATATTTATATGTAATTAAGCACAAAATATTATATCATAACAATACATATCATAATATATAATCCAAAATATAGGGAATATATTAATAAAAATAAAAAAACCTTGAATGGATAACCTCATAATCATAAACATGGTCTCTCTAGGAATGTATACAAATCATAAAAATATTTTAATATACATTATAATGTTTTGTAAGGAAAAGTTAAACAAGCCCAATAATATACACATGGAGATTCAAAAATGTTGTTTATAAAGGAAAATTTTAATATACCATATAATAGTCAAGTCATGTCTGACAAGCCTTGTTTAAATTTAATACCACAATGTAAATCAATTAAAGAAAAACATCAAGTTGTAGTCTCCAAAAAGTGTTATATTGCTAGAAAACCATATATTATATTATGTAATAAAATTTTAGGATATTTTCCTACAATTGGACATATACATAAATGAATTATTAGCGTTGAATTCATTTGAATTTTTTTTCTTAAATGTAGATCCCATGGATTCAAACATGCATCCTATGATAAAAAAATGCCACAAACTAGGCTGGGTCGTCATCTGAACCGGCACCCGACCTAGTCCGCGACATGGCCCAAAGGGAATTCCCGATCCCCACAGGATGGTACAGGGTTCTAGGTGTCAATACAAACAAATGGGAACAATTTACTATAAATAGTGAACAAAACCCACTCACAATATAAATCAAATAAAACTGTAAACTCACAACTAAATAGACCCTTAAACTGAAAATCAAATCTAATGTTTTAAAACATGATCCAACATCAAAAAATAAACGACAACAAAAGAAACTAAAACTCTAAATCAAGCATCCAAGAAATGATAAAGGTTCAACATCCACACATCACAAACACAAACCTACATGAGAAGACCATCAATGACATAAACCACCATTGTTGAGAAAGATACCACAACCTAGAATACACAAATAACAAGGTCTACAAACACCCAAAGGTGAATTTATGGAGTGATCCAAGAGCAAAGTAGGACGTTACCCAAAATAATGGTTCCATGTATAAACATTAAATGAAAATAAATTTTCAGGATAAATAAATGAACGAACCCAAAATCATAAACAATTTTGAAGAAACAACATCTATAAAGAAAACACTTTCAATTAAAACAACATAAATAAATGAAAACACCCTTGAATTTAAGAAAAACCCAAACATTTATGACAACCCAAAAGCTACACTGTTTTCCGACGATCATTTTTTATGAGTCCAGGAGCACCAAATGTGGGAGAGGCCCTATAGGTACCAGCTACAGAAATGGGACCCTAGAACATCATATATCGGTGAACTATAGTATAGGAATCACAACAAAATATGTTCTCATGCACGAGCCACTAAAAGGGAAACACATCCACAACCTAGTGGTCTCTAATCATCATTCAAAGTTTTGTAAGTGTTTTAATCGTCAAACCAGCTATGTAAAACTGCGCAACAACCTATTCTGTATCACTAGAAATCTAGAGCTATTTTTACCACCTAGTAACCAGACTTTCCCTTCTATACTCATGATATTCCAATTTCACATTTCATGTCAAACTCAGACATATAAAACAAACATGGTGTTACATAAACACAACACCACTCTTTCACACACAATGAAAACCATTTGATAAAGTACGTACACCAGAAGATTTTACCCAACTAAATTAAAACATTTTTTTCATTGTTAATAATTATTATTAACACATATTAAATTCGAACCTTTAATAATTTTTATTAAAAACATATATAATTCATTGTAAATAATTTATTTAAAAAGAAACATAACATTACATAACACAAAAACCCATCTCAGCCCTCCTTCATGACCAAACACACTAAATGTCGCATCATGTAGACAAACTGAACCACTCACATCAACTAATTACCCAACCACATGGTTAAAAGACCACTATCCCAATTAAACAAGACACTAGAAATTTTATTTATCAATTTTAAGAATACGATGCATGACATTAAAAAAAAGTACACTAATACCCTCTTTTTTGGAAAAAACACTTGTGAATGCTACACCAGAACATAAACTGTGCACATTGCACATTTTCAGAAAATAAATGCAATCATTATAAAACCCTAGTAGACAGCTCAGCAAAATTTTCACAACATCAACCTACGCAACTAACCCAAAACCTTCACTTATGACCAAGAACATGCAACACCATTTCTAAACACAATTCACACCACTTACCCAAATAAAAAGCTTACTGCACATATTATTAAGCACTAGCAATTGACTAGAAATATGTTTTAAACCAATGAACACGCACACCCATTTAAACATAATACCAATAAATATAACACATGGATGAATTTAAGAAAACCAAATCCAAAACCAAAATAATTAATCAAATATCACTATAAATTAATTAATAAAGAAAATAATTCATTAAATAATGTTTAAACGTGGAACCACCTACCTTAGGGAAAGAAACCTCTGAATGATCAGTGTGTCACCCCCATTTTCTCGATAAACACACAACAACAAAACAAAGCAGACCATTAAAAAAAACTCAAATAAAAAACATCTCATTAGAACCCTAAAAAAATCAAACCTCAAACATGATGGATAACCGAATTTACAGAAATGAATAGAAACTCAAACTAAGGGTGGTAGTGGATTACAGATCAAGGATTCACTAGAAGGGGAAAACACTACCGGCCATGGGGGGTTGTGGTTGTGTGACAGCAGGCCAAGATGTGCCCAAACAAGAGAGAAGCGCACCAGACTAATGTGCGGCCAGTAGGAGAGGCGCGTAGGGTATCTATGCAGGAACCGGGTCGTGCCAGCAGGGGCCTTCGTGCCGGCTCGGGTCTCTCTAGATGGGGGTTGACATCGAAGACTACCAGACTGCAACATGTTTGGAGGTGGGATCCATCCATGAGCAGTCTGCATAGGTGAAGATGTTGGTTCTTCGTACGAAGATGAGGGAGGTAGGTGAGCATCTGGAAATGAGGCAGTGCAACAAGAGGGGCAGGAGTGGAGTAGGGTGTGACACTGAGGGCCAAGAAGTTCTGGCGCAACCCACATTAGGGACTGGCCAGGGGTGCATGGCAGATGGGGGAAAGGCGGTGATGGCAGAACGGAGGGCGCAACGGGCTGGTCGGGCAGTATGGGGATCGCACGACGGGAAGGGGAATCTGGTGTGGGAGGTCACCAGCAGTGTCATAAGAGGGTAAAAGGGAGTTTCAATCCTAGTTTTGGAGAAGAAGTGGGATTTTCCACGATCTAGGTTGGTGGGGAGGTGCGATGGGAATGAGAGAGAGGGAGGGGAGATATAAAAGAAAATTGATAAAAAAAAGTAAGGTAAAAATAAACTTACCAAAATAAAAAAGTAAAACATAATTTCATAAATAATAATAATAATATTACCAAAAACATAATAAATAACATATAATCAACACAAATTAAAAATATTAATGTTTCCCAAAAAATACTATCATTTAATAAAATTAATAAAAATTTATTCCAATCATTTTTTATAATTTTATTTTTATTCTCACATTAATATTCATTTTATTTTATTGATTTATTGGAACATTGGGTAGGCCTTATGGTGAACTGGGGAAGGTCACGCGGTGGCACAGGCAAGGCCGCGTGGTAATTGAGGGAAGGCCGTGTGGCTTCGACTGTGGTGCGACGAATACAATCAATGGGAAAATTGTGTGTTTTTTTAAAAAAGAACTCGAAAAATTATTTTGGACTTCATACCGAACTACCCGACGCACAACAAAAATAATGTAATAAATAATCTAAAAATGACAAGTGTGAAAAAACCAATAATAAACATGACCCCAATAGCCTAGAGCCGATATCTGCTTTATAAATTTGGCATTAGATAGAATGAATAACATCCTGAAGGAAAATATAGTTCTGTTTTGATGTTAAACTAGATATATAAATAATTCCCAAATTACATTAGAAGACAAAATAGTAACATATGTTTGTTTAAAATATAATTATTCCTTCAATAAACACATTTAATAATAATTATAGTATAATTTATAGATTCATATGAAAGGAGAAATCAAGGGTGGGCTAAAATTCATAGAAATAATTATTTTAAGCAGATGTTTTCCCCTATAAATTATGAATTATAAATATGGAATAAATAATTCGTAATGGTAAATATTTGATCAAATGTTTTATTTAATCATCGTCGTTAATATCATTATTATGTAAATCCTAATAAACATGTAAAGGAAAATAAATAAATAAAATCTTTTTAGTAAGTAAAATTAGAAATAAATCAATATTAAGATTAATATCAATGAAAAAATTCCACAAATAATAATAATAGAATTTTTATTAGTGAAATAATTAATTATCACATTTCATTATCTCAGTCATCATGATACCTCTATATTCAATACCATTTACAAGGAAATTTAAAATTAATTGCTAAAATCCATTGGATTTGGTATATTGATTTGTCTCATGGGTCATGTCAATGCATATAGTGGATATATATATATAACTGATAACCATTTATAACCACATATTAAAATATTTCATATATATTGAATAATTGATTTAATTCATGAGATAGTGTCCCATATCCTCAAAAATATAAATTTATTGAAGGACACTGATTTATCAATATTTCCACAATTAAATAAAAACAATTCATTGTAAAAAATTCTCTATAAATGGTATACTGTTTAGGAAATACTAATATCCATCATCAAATTATATTGAAGTTTAATTTAAACTTTCTATCTAATGAAAAATTATCATAGTATTGTTATCAGTTGAATAGAATGTAAACAATCACAAAATAAAATGACATTGTAAAGATATTTTTACCACATTTGTAACATTTAAATTTTATCCCCTTGAAAAATATACATTTAACATAAAATTAATAATCATGGATAAATTGGTATTCATATTAAATGTTTCTAATGATAATTTTATATACCATATTAATTTTTTTAGGTTCGTATTGAAAAATTAGACTTAATGAAATGGAAATTGAGTTTAAATATAATAACTCACAATCCCATTGGGTTGAAAATTAATTATATTTCTTTATAATTGTTTTAAACACATTATTAATTTATAAAAAACAATTATTATATTTATAATATCATGTATTATCCCCCCATGCCATTTAACCATCCGTTTGTCAAGAATATTTCTTTATTTTCATGGTTTCAGTGTATGATAAGAATAAATGTATTTAATTAAAAAAATCATATGCATTTACTACCCAACATTTAATATATAATAATAATTATTCATTGAATAAAAAAGAATCATTTTTGAATGAATGAACCATATGCATATGAAATCACTATCAGTCTATTATGAACCCTAATTTTATATAGAAAAAGTGTGAACAATTGAATATATTGAAAATACTTACACATGGAACCTTAAATAATGTATATCATATAAGATCACTTGTTTCCCATTTTAGATCAAAATCCACTTGTTTACCATAGTGGATCATGAAACACCTATTTCCCAGAGTAGATCAATCCCATAAACATGTTTGTAGCTGTTATCTCATGAGATATAAAGAATTACCAAATTCATTAGAGAGAGATATATGTCACAGATATCTCATAATAAATTCATAGATATGTGATTAATAATAACATAAAAATTCATCATATTGTCTCATCATAAATTATATAACCTAAAATGTTCCATAAAAATTTCACTAATTCACCATAGCATGTCCAATTAAAAATATATGGGTATATTAAATATTTCATAAATATAATAATTAAACATCTAGAGAAAGAATAATTATGTTATTAAACAATATTATAACTTTAAAATCATATGTAACGTCAAATGACGTCACAAAAGATGGAAAAATGGATTTGAAACAAAAAAAAGAAACATTTCATGAGGAAAATATTATTTAAACATTGAAAAAAAACTTTTTGAAAGATTAAAATTCAAAAAATAATTTAATAAAAAAATATCATTTTAATTTTATTGAGGAATATTCTTTGAAAATAATGTTCATGACTGAAGGTTATTTTTTTAATTACTTACTTGTAAAAAAAATATTCTATTCACATTTTTAGTAAAAGACAAATGAGATTTGTTTATGAAAATTACATAAATATTCATTTTAAAAAACATTATAAAAAGTAAAACATGTGTAATAATAGATATATTAAAAAATTAAATAATGTTAAAAAAATTTATAAAACATTTATAGAAATCATTGACATGGAAGGAAAACGATTTTCAATACAATATAGAAATAAACATGATTTTTTATAAATCTAATCTTTTGAAATGATGTGCAGTAAAAAAAGGAAACAAAGGAAAACATGCATTCTCTTGAATTAACCACTGGACAATAAATTTGGTTAGTTTATTGATTTATTGATTAAATTATTTCATTATAGGAATACTAAACACACACAATCTTGATAAATAATTATATTGAAACATAAAACCTTTACCACATTAGTATCATTTGAATCATTTGCCTTATTAAAGAATAATGTTAAATAAAACATTGAATACAATAAATATATTTAGAATCAAAATATAACAATTATAAGGGGTTTTATATACTCATCATATTAAAATATTGGTGAATAAAAAACTTATGTATCAAATATGGAAATTTAAGACAATAATCCCATATTTCATTAGGAATATTAGAACTATAAGTCCTATAAAATAGAGACACAAAAATGGATATTTTATTCCAATTATTTTTTATAGAAAAATCATAATATACATTCATGTGATGTGTATAGACCACGATAATGAAATAAGTTGTTAATATTATGTGGCTAAAAGAAGTAAAAAATGATAGACATAAATCCATATATCTTAAGTCATAAATTCCATTGTACATGTCCAAAAATCATGTATTAAAAATCAATTCTTATTATTACAATATTTTAGAACCATATTAATACATATCAAATCATTCACTAATTACATAATTAATTTTTTTATGATTTTATTAACTATTTGATGATAAATTCATGATTAGGGTGACAACTATATTTCTTTTTTGTTTGTTTGGATTTGGTAAATTGATAATGGTTCTATAATCTCTATAATTTTAACCATGAAATAAAAATAATATTTTTTAGTATATTATATAGATAAATAAATAAAATTTATTGGTAGAAAATGAAATACACCATTCATAGAAATGGTAGGACATATGTACGCAAGGCCATTATTTCCATTTTCTTAACATATGATAAGAAATTAAGATAAATAAAAAATTTAATGAATAGAATCATTCATATATCTTCTGCATCACATATATTCATTAATTTTTCCCTCATTAACATTTATTTAAAACATTATTGAGAAATGAATCACATTGCTACGGGAGGTTGAAGTCTTATATACACATGAATGACATTATCTTATCACCCATAGAACAAAAAGTAAGATGAAATATGTGATATAATAAATTAATAATTATAATTATGTTACAAATATCATTTATAAGCATTTACTATACACTTATTATCATCCAATAAAAACTGAAATGAAAAACACACCACACTGGTTCATAGGGTTGTAGTCCCCAATACACAGGAGCCATGTTATTATTTTCAAAAGGGATGGTAGGTCGGAAGGTATATATGGTATCATAATAAATATTTATATTAATATAATATATATAATATATAAATAATACAGACATAATTTTGTCCAGCCATCAGAGGTGGTGTTGGAAAACTAATAACATCTGTTCTTGAGAAGTAGTCTTCTATACATATGAATAATGATATTTTATCCTAGCTGATGGATGTGGAGATGGTTATTGGTAACATCGTAAGTATAATAATAGCATAGAATATGGTATATATTTCTTTTATTATTTTAGAATAATTTTAATTTATTTTTTGGATTTATAATTAAACGTAAGAAAAAGACGCATAGTTAAAAATGTTATCACTTATTTGGACAACCTCATTATGCTTATCCTAAATCATTCTATGATTTGTTTTCCTAATATCACAGAATCCTATATGATATTTTCAGGCATCTAGGGAATAGGTTTTGGAAGGTGTTTCAAAAAAAAATTTGGAGGTGTAATGAGGAGAAGAGAGTGAGTGGCCATCTACGGTGAAACATGATATTATGAGGAGTTCCAAGGATATGGGGTAGTGTAGGGTGGGTCATTCACTTTCCACGCCAACTCTCTATCATTTACAACTGGTTTCAAAAAAATATACCCCTTAGCAATACCTTTAAATAGAACTGGTCATGATATCTCTCCATGAGAATTGATCATTGGTTCTGCTGAAGAGACCTTACATGATTTATCACTTTCTGAATCACACAATAATTTAACTTCAGTACATTTTTGACATTTTTCTATAGTGTTAACTACAATTTTTTTATTGTATTTTTTGGTTCTATAGAATTTCAAATCAATTTCTATGTGGATCATGTGATCATGTCATGGTCAGGAAATCAATAGTATCTTGACTGAATAGGTGGTTACTATACATCATTAGATTATGAAGTCTGATACATCACCATGTGTCATACATTCCACAAGACCTATATTAGTATTTGTGAATGTTACTCCTCTTATTAGTTATGAAATACAAATTAAAATTCATAAGTCATTCCATCTATTAACAATATTGATTTTTCAATTATCATATATATTTCACATTTATTTGTTTAGTGGGATTCCATGTCTCATGCATCATATCCCAACCATTCATAGATATATGTTATGGTAATAATCGATCATTGGGATTCTATAATATCAGGAATTGATTCTATATTACTTTATGTTTTTAAGTCATCATTTTTAAATTTTCTGAACCTAATATTAGATAACCATAAGTAATGTACCTATTCAAAATCACTTCCTTGCCACATTTTTTGTGGTAGAAACAACAATCCCATTCCATCCTTGTTTGAATTAATCATAAATCTTTCCTATATTATTTTGACTAATAAATCCATTTTATGAAAATCAATCATGAGTTCTATTTCATTGATAAATGGGATTGTAGATAATGGAATATAGTTATGTTTATAACCACAAAAATCAACAGGAAAAGTAACAATACTGATCTAGATGTTTATATGTACTATTAAATAAATCATAATTCTTTCACCGTAAATAGGTTTGGTTGGGATCCCAACTGAGATCTTCTGTAAGGGGGTAGTTTTTTAAAGGATTGGTGCTATCCCTTCTAGGTTCGAAATACTACATCTGAATTTTTTTCCATACTGATGAATATCAAGATATATGAGGCCATCTGGGTTGTGAATAAAATTCCAATTTTAACAGGGGCCCGATGTCAGTCTGGTTTAGATTTTAGAGTCCCAATACAAATACACTCACTAAATTCATGGTGTGGAGGGTATTAGTTGTTGGGATACATAGTAGATATGTGTCACACCCATATAGGGAGAGGTGAGATGAGTTCCCCATAATATGCATGGGATAACATAGAGATAACTCATACCCTTGTATGAGAAATGGTCACGTATTTCCAAGAGTCCCTCAAAATGAACATGATACTATGGAATATGTCTCATTCATGTAATGGGTAAAATAAATCATCAAGATATATGTTTATAATAAGGAATCAAATAATCCAATGGCCTTCCATATGATGGACTTCCATAGTGTAGAGGTATCTTATTACTCTATTGTTTATGTAAAAATATTTATCAACTTGGAATGGGAGGATATCTCTAGTGTGGACCAAACCATTCAGATGGTTATTTTTATTTTATAAACAATGTAGGTACATACTACCAACAATGGGAAATGGTGGTTGTAGCGTCTCCATATTAATTTTGGAGTTCCTTATGGTAGGAGTCTAGCGTATTGGGTTATCCATCCCTGTGTTGAACAAACATTTCCATATTATACAAAATATTTAATTAGGAAAATACCCTCATATAATCTCATTCACCTTTTAGGTTTAAAAGGATGGATTGAGGACATTTAAGAGGTATTTAGTACCAATTAATAGAAACATTCACATCATTATTTTAGAAACAATTAATGATGATTATTAGTTGCATAATTTATGTTACACTAAATGATTGGGAGGTCAGGGAATTATCCTACCATTATGAATTATTATTTTCCAGACCCAATAGGCCAATTCGGAATGGTAGTATAGTTGATAATTGTGGGTTCAACCATTATGCCCAAGCCTATATCACGTCACATCATGGGGGTGTTTATTATACATGTATGGAAGAGAGTATTACCTATGAACGGTACAAACCTTGATAGTTTTTCCATTAATTACAGTGTGTTCAATAAGTATTTTATACCTTATTCATGTATTATCCATGGATCATTAAATGTTGGATCACATGTTTTCACTGATGTATACTAGGGATGATACTCAGGATGAGGTAAACCTCAATCTTTGTGAAATAGAGATTGGTTTATCCAAGTTCTATGCAGTGATCTGTATCCCCTCATATCCCAAGGGGAAATTGTCTACATTGGTATGCAATGAAACCCAAAATACACCTTCTATTGAAGCTAGTACAACTTCATAAAAATAGTCTATTCCAAGAGGAGAAATATCACCAGAATCACTTTGTATAGAAGTGAGGCATTTATTATTTGACTCTCTTATAGTATCAACACTGACTAACCTGACCATTATGAGTGTGGTGATGGGGAGTGATGTTGTTCAAGCATAATTATATCCAACCACATTCAAAATTGGATTACATGCATAATTATGAACTCATATAAAAGATATTGGTCTTACTCCATTATGTAGAATTAATTTTGGAATGTTTTCCACACATCACTTACCCTATGGGAATTACATTAAATGTTTATCTAATGGATGTCACATAATTTTTTTTATTACCTTGAAATAACATTTTACATTAATGAAGGGTTGTGTTTTCTATTCACACTTTTTCTAAAAATTATGGTCTACAGAATGATAGAGGTTTCAGTGGTCGAATATGCTTATCCCATTATCTATTTTGTGGTAACGTTAGTTGTGTTGCGTTGTTCAAATTGTCAGTGTTTTGTCTCAACCATAGTAAAACACATTATATTTACACTAACATATAAGAAGACTGTAGAATTCTATCAAATCCTATTATCCCCCTTATATTATTCTCATGGTACGACTATTATAGAGGATTTGAGTAGGGACTGAAGAATGTATGATATGGGATCCCCATGTAAACTATCACTAATGAGGTTAGTTATTTTCATTCATAAATATACTACCGAATCATGTACACATTCTAGGGGGAATTAACTATTGTTTTTAAAAGTAATACCATCTATATATCATTTCCTAGAAAGGTAAGTAAAATAATTTTTTATGATTTGTCAAATCCCCCTCACCTAGAATCCACAACTAAGAATTTAATTAAACTCTTTCCATGTTTTACACTATTCTAGGAACACACCATATATTCTTTATCTACGTGCACGTCCCCACTAAGACCCATGCGGTAGATCATAATACTAAGGATGTGGATGAGAATTTAATTGCTTTAGTACAATTGTCATTATTATTATTGGCCCATGGATAAGAATAGTTGGCTGATTTCTTGGTTGAGTTAATACTCTTACTGGTATATATAACCCAACGATCTTGCCATTTTATCTAGTGAAGGGGAGAAATATTTTGAAGTAACTAAAATAGGTATATATTCTGGTACTGAGTTATCCTCAATGGAGGTAACATTTGGAGTCTGTGAATAAATCTTTATTAAATTGAAATGTTTTTTACTTCACTTCAATTCTCATAACGTATAAATTTTTATGAATCCCTCGATGGTTTTGAGAATTTAATATCTTCAGAGAAAGCACTAAAGTATTCATGATGATGCTATTCAAAAAAGGGTTTCTTCCATTCACCATAGGATAGGGTTTTGGTGAAATATTTTTGAAGTAATGCTATAAAGTATTTTATGTTCATAACATATGTTATAACCATTGATCTTATGATATCACTTCATTCACCCGTTGAATGATAAACCATGGTTGTACTAATTTAAATTCCATTGACATGGAGATCAAAGGTTCAAGTCCCTACACGGTGATTCCTCTTACTGAGTTAAACAATGTAGAGGTTGTATCCCTTTATAAATCATCCTCGACTGTGATAAAAACTACCCCATATTGAATCATAATAGTATATTCTTTTTTTGTCCCTATGATGGAATACGGTTAATGTCCACAGTCCTCATCACATTAACAATGGAAGTAGTGGAATTTATGGAGTGGTGTGTTGGTCTTATATTGGGATACCCATTTAATAGAGATGAAGAACAATAAAGGTAAACTTTAATAAATTTTTAACATCCACGGTAATGGGGTTTTTACTATACTACCCTTCATAATTGTGTGAAGGAGTAGATTTCTATGAGAGTATAAGTGGTCCAATGAAATGATAGTGGAAGAATTTGAATATTAAATTTTAGTAAAAGAATGTTCGGATGAGGAAATCAATGAATCTTCCTAGTGTTTGGTAGAGGGGGGAAATCATTTGGACATGGTAAACGCCAGGAAGGTTAAAATCGACCTTCTCTATTTTAAAACTAGTCATCTTCAAGAGGAGTTATCTAGAATCAGTATTTACATAAAACATAGGGGAAAAATATTATATGATAAATATATACCCCATTAATTAGATTAAATTGGAATTAATTATGAAAATACTAGGGTGAAGGAGTTTTAGTGGTTTTCAGTGGAAGTGATAAATTAGATGGATCAATTTCTCTAATAAAACAACTCTCAAAAAAGTGGTTTGAAATGATCAAGGACCCCTGCGAGAACATACTATGATAGTCATATAATTTCACAACCATCACTATAAACATTTATTGATAGAACATACTACAATATTTTAAGTGCCCCTTTCTTTTTGGTATCAATGAAAAAATCAGTCAATCTTTCAATGTATTATTAAATCATTGTTTTTTATGTGAATGAAATAATATTTATATGATTCATCATAGATCGTCGATAGTACCCATACATTGTATAATATCATGTAAACAATAATTCAGGGATTTGAGTGTTTAAATTGAAATAGATTTTTCTCACTAAATTATCATGAATGACCACAAAAATGAGTTTCTATTTTGATGTATCATCTCATATTACATTGAGATTACTTTACTTACAAGAAGGATAATTGTTTGAAATATATGTCACTAGGGGGGGAATCTCTATCTATGTATGTAGATAATATAATTAGTGAGTATATCATGATTTCATATAAAACCATAAGGTAGGGAATACAAGCCTGGTGTCTCTTTTTTGATATTGTCGTATGTTTTTCTTGACTATCATATTGAGGATGTATTAGATATTTCATAATTATATTTGACTCAAGACACCCTCTTAACCGTTTTTTGAATGAAAGATTTTGTCCCGTTTTAATATATTTCAAACTAATTCATTGTTTTTCTGTAGTATAGGATATTTTTTCTTTAAATTTATAATTATTTAGGGTTTTCATATGATGTTATTGAAGATATATATTGTTTATCAGAGTTGAAATTCAAGTGGGGTTGAATTGAGTTCATACATAAAATTTCTGTTAAAAATATTATAATAATGATCCCCCAATTTTGAAATGGCCTAGTTAATCAAGGTAGTAGAGAAATAAATGTTTAGTTGGAAAACATGTTTCTCAATGAGTGATTAGTCCTCAATTGAATTAGTGAAAAAACATCTTCAACTTTTGTAATAGCTTTACTTAATTAATCACATATACACACACTAACTAGAACTAACTATCAAAGTCAATTTAAAAACTGTTTTTTATTTGATAAAATTCTGAGCAACAGAAAATAGAAAAAAATAATAGTACTAAAAATAGTATACAGACCAAGTTAAACAAGAGGATCAGTTTCAAGATGAGAATTAATCCTATCCATTTGGTGATCACCTTCCACCAATATGTTTATATTAACACTAAACTTGATACACAGCCTATGTCGGGCTTTACCACAGTATTCACAAATGGTCCAGGGTTCACACCCTCTACCATAGTTCATTGTAGAAAAAACAAACAATATATACTACACATGGAATCTACAATAGTTATACGTGGGAAAAAAGGTGAAAGAGATGTTTGATTTAAGGATTTTTAGTATCATCTAGTTCAATCACATGAGACCGTGTGTTTAACAGACAAGCCCACACAATTCTTAGAAATGTTAAATAATATAATATAGTAGAGATAATATTATATGATTTAGTTTAGAATTCTATATGTGTTTTCAATTCATCTATTGACTCCTTTTGGTGAAGAAATTGAAATTCGAGTCTTTCTAAGGAAGTTTTCTTCAAAATAGAGTGTCGCAACTCTAGGTTCTAGCTTTCAGGAACTGAGTGTTATTATTATTTTTTGTTTACAGGGAGTTTATGAAGAATATAAGGAATCTTTTCAAATATTTTACCGAAATAATATTCTTGAGCATCGTGAGTTCATAGTGTTAGGGCTGGATGGTTCTCCCTAGTTCTCTTTGAGCTAGGGAGTAAGCTCTTTCTCATGCATTCCTCTGTTTTTTACACCCTTTACAGACTCTACTCTTTCCTTCCTTAGTCATCTATTTTATATTTGAGTTCTGACAATATAAATAAGTAAAAAACATTTTTTCCTCTTTATACCTCGTACTATCCCCAATATACGGTCTCTTGATATGTCTAAATTCACCATTAATTAATGATAAAAGATTTTAATTTAACAAATATGACAGTTAGAATAATCTTAAGTATCCGAAAACTTTTGTAATAGTGAAGTGAGAATGGGTAGACCAGTAGCAGTATCCATCTAAACAGTAGAAATCAATAGTAGTATTTAATGGTAGACTTCACTAGTATCCTTCATAGGTGACCTTCATCGATGACCTTTAATCGATGAACTTTCATCGGTAACCTTCTATCTGTGACCTTTCATCAGCGACCTTTCATCGGTAACCTTTTATTGATGAACTTTCATCGGTTAAAATCTATCAGTGACCTTTCATTGGTAACCTTCTATCGGTGACCTTTCATTGATGACCTTTCAATCAGTGACCTTTCAATCAGTGACCTTTCATCGGTAACATTTTATCGAAGACCTTTCATCCATAACCTTTATATCAGTGACCTTTACATAAATAATTTTATCACTGTAAGCTTAAATAATAGAATAATGGGATTAATGATACACATTTCTCACTTAATAGAAACTAATAATATTAATTAAATATGATTATTTTATAATAAAAACATGATTATCAGATAAATAAAACATGATTTGGGATTATCATAATAGGTGAGTCTAACAATCTCTCCCTTTTTGATAATCAAAAAGTGCCAGTGAGAATTTATATTAATGTATTGTTGAATCAGGGTTAAGAAAATTTTCTAATATCTTCAGAGGAGTGTATAATTAAAATTTATCCATGTTGATTGTGGAAAATATATAGAGTGTATATATGAAAGGATTCTAGTCAACTTAAAACTTCTCCCCCTTTTTGATTAACAAAAATAAGGGAAGATAAAAAGAGACAAAAGAGGAGGTTATTATCAATGAAGTAAGAGTAAAACATACCAAAATGTTCAAATATCCCTATATACTAAGGCATCCCACATTCAATTTACGTTAGATATGTCTAAGGGAGATTTGAAATTCGATGATGAGGAGTCAGGTATAGAAGATGGAGGGATAGGCCTAGGTATGGCTGCGATCAGTGTAGGAGGAGCTGTTACAGATGCATCAGTTAACCTATAGTGAGTGTATAGCTGAGGAATCATAGGGGTCAAGCTTTTGATAGCCTATGCGGATGTCCTCACAGGGGAGGTACTGGTAGAGCCCGAGGCTGCTGATAAAGAAGGTAAGGTTGGGGGAACCATTATGGGAGTGCACTCCACATGGAGTAAGGGTAAAAGTTGATTTTTTTAATTCCATAATAATGATTCCTTTTCATTCCATAGATAATATAAATGAGTCTTTATTCTCCATGAATTTATCTAAGGTAAGAGAAAAATCTCTATGCCTGCAAACATGATCCTTAAATGTGTGAGTGACAGGTGGGATCCTCATGTTTTCCAATAGATTCTTAAAGATTCTATCCATAGGATGATTAGTGTACACACATTTGTAATTGAAATCCACTAGCTATTTGATAGTATTTTGATCCTGAGCAGCTTACCATAAATAATCTCCTACATGCTTATGAATTTCTTTTATAGTGGAGATGACAAGAGTTATAGACTAAGGGTCTGAGGTACTTGCAATAGATAACTTCTTTACTTCTTCTCTGAAAACTGATATGAATGCTTCTAGATCAACAGGAGTAGAGGCTCAGGAGGAAGAAGATGCACCTAGAGGTTCCATAGTGAAATCCACTATATCCTTAAAGATTTGGTTAGACCATTGATGAGGCTATTCACATCATCATCCTGTCTAATGACATGTGCCTCCATGGAAATCATAAAGTCCTCAGACTCGGTGACCATCAGATGAACAAAAATCTTGAAATAAATAAGATCTCTATCCACATAAACCCTTGAATCCATATATGAGTGTAAATAATAAATTGATTGTTTTGTAGATTATATAGACTCTTCCATGGTTCTAAAATGATTTTGAAACTCCTTCACATCAAGTAGAAGAATTTAGTGATAGGTAGAAATAACTCTTTCTAAAGAAGATGCATCAGAATCTTGATTTAGGGCCACTGTCTTTTCTATCTCAACATATATCTCATAATCTTATCTAATCAAATCTGATTTCAATGATACTAAATCATACTTCTTCTCATAGTCTCGAGGTAAAAGCACTACTGGATATACAATGGTAGTTTTAGAACCAGAATGAATTGGAGGGCTTCTTTTAGGCTTGTCATCATCAGAGTCTCTGTAGTATAAGTCCAAGACCATGAATGTTGGTTCTTCTGACCATTCTTCCATTCTATGAGAAAAAACAACTAAAATTGTGGAAACATGTTCCTCTACATCACTTGGAGAATTCTCCTGGTCAATTACATCCATCTATCTATACCTCTTTGATCAACCCCAACAACAAGATATTCCACTGCCACTTATTCTATAGAATGTTCTACTACTGTCATTTTAATTCCAACTTCAACCGAATCAGCAACCACATAATCTACACTTTCTACCATTTGTGTTTATCCTAACAGAGGTCTAAGACTTAGAGACTCCTCTTCACATTCATTAGTATCCTTCTCAAAATCATCATAAATAAATTTTTTTTCATCTTTCTCTTATAAGGCCGGCCTAATGTCTCTGAGGACATTTTATTCCTCTTCATCTTCACTAGTTTCCTCATCATCCATGTCCCCTAGGAAAGTCTCAATTCTAGGAAATCTCTTTGGTGGTCTAGTATCACCAAAGGATATAGTATTGGAAAGAGGACTTGAGGGAGGGTCAGGATCACTTATGTTATCTATAGGAGAATCCACTATTTATTGCACAATGATAGCCCTTTATTCTTCATATGAGTATGTTAGATCGACTTAATTAAGATTTAGACATTGATCTCTATTACTTTTAGGCCTAGTAGGATGGGTGACAGGGTTGAATTATTCATAGAGCTTAGCCTCATCATTCACCAATTTTCTTTGCGAAGGGTTCCATATGATTTTCAAAAACTTGTAGATTATCTTGCTAATGCAGAAGATGTCCCTTACAAAAGTTTTTTCCTCCTTAGATACAATAACTCTTTTTACATTCAACATCAAGGATATCAATCTGGCATAAAACAAATCATTGAGTTTGGAACTGGGCTTTGTCATATCCTATAATAGAATAATCAATAACCTATACATATTTATCTTCTGTCCATGCATCAACAGATACAAAAGATACATTTACTGATATTTCAAGGTATCAAAGTCCCCTCTCCTTAAACTCAAACCATGATGAAAAACGTAAACAAAAACATATCATCTTCTTCTATTTCCGCATCAACCACTTTCTTGGGACCCAATTCCCTGTTAGTTCATCTAAAGCTTCTTCAAAATAGAAAAACTCATTAGTGGAAGGCACCAATCCATAGTAGTAATCATAAATACCATCATGTAGAACTCTTAACCAATCATCCCACTCAATATAGGAGAATATCACATTTACTCCATTTACCTTTGAAGACATTGAGTTCTCATTTTCAGACTGCTCGAATTTTAGATATTCATAAAATTCCTTCACTAACATCAAGTAATAGGGTCCATTGCTATATGAAATGCATTCTACCAAACCCCAAGCTTCAATTTCATACATAATGAGATACATTATTGACACTATACATTCTGATATTAGTTCCATATCTACCACGATTTCCTTTTTCAACTGATGTGGATTGATCATCTTTGCCATACCATTGCTTCAACTACTATATCAACCTAGAGGTCTATTAGGATTCAGTGCATCTCTTTTATCACTTACCATCGATCTCCTCAATCAAGCCACGTGATCTAAAGCAGTTCCAAGGTTTTAGTAAAGGGTTATGTTCCACAGTTATGGAGAAAGAGGATCAGAAGAGGTTGGAAGTGGAACAATATGTTGTTTTTTCTTTTTTAATATCATTTAGTAATCGAAAATCAAATCATGTAAAAGAAATAAGAAATACTAAAAACGTTTCAGATTCCCACATAAAAAAATTCCATGTCTCAGAAACAATTGACCATTGGTATAGTGCCAACATTATGGTCTAAAGGTGAGTTCCAACGGTGAGGTTCCTGATAGTGAGGTCCAATGATGAGGTTCCTTACGGAGAGGTCCAATAGTGGGGCTCCTCATAGTGAGGTCCAACGGCGAGGTTCCTAATAGTGAGGTCCAATGGTGAGGTTCATAAAGTTGGGGTCCAATGGTGAGGTTCATAATGGAAAGGTCCAACGATGAGGTTCCTAATGGTGAGGTCCAATAGTGACATTCCTAATGGTGTGGTCCAATGATGATTTTATTAATGGTGAGGTCCAACTGTGAGGTTTTTAATGGTGAGGTCCCATGGTGAGGCTCTGAACATTGAGGTCCAACAGTGAGGTTCGTAAGAGTGATGTCTTAAAGTGAGGTTCTTATGTATGAGGTCTAATAGTGATGTTCCTAACCTTGACATTTTATCATACCTAACTCAAGTTTGATGTAATTTATCCTCTCATAACTCATAGGTTGTGTGCATATATCATCCAATTGTTTTTTACTGCCTATAAATTCAAGATTGATATCACCACATTGATAATAATATTAAAATAAGTCATATCTCACATCAATGTGCATTGTACTAGCATGAGATACTAGATTTTTGGAGATGTTAATAGCACTTGTATTATCACTTTTTATAGAGACATGTTTGAATTGATATCCATAGTCTAGTAAAGTGTGTTTCATCCCCATAATTTGAGAACACTAACTACCAACATCGATATATTTAGCTTTAGTAGTAGAAAATGAAACATAATTATATTTCTTACTACCCCATGATACTAGTTACTTACCCATATTGTTACATGTTCCAGAGGTTCTCATTCTATCTAACTTGAAACCAGCAAAGTTAGCATCTGAATAACATATTAATTCAAATGATTTCTCTCTTTGATAAAATTATCATATGTTTATAGTATACATGATATATTTAAATGTACATTTAATAGCAGTTAAATGAGAATCTTTGGGATTATCTTGAAAACATGTACACATGCATACACTGAACATAATATCAGGTCTGCTGGTAGTAAGATAGAGCAGACTCCCAAACAATCCTATGTATTTCGTTTGATCCACTGATTTTCAAGCTTCATCAGTATCCAACATTCATGTGGTACACAAAGGTGTATCACAACCATTATTTTCATTCAAGAAAAAACATTTCAAAATATACTTTGTATAATTACATTGATTTAAAATAATACCATTTTTAAAAAAAACTTTAAATCTAAGGAAAAATGTATGTTCCCCCATAAATCTCATTTCAAAATCAACTTGCATAATTTTTTGAGAAATCAGTACCTAGTTAATTTTTAGAGGATCCAAAAAAAATTCCATCTACATAAATCTGTACTATTAAAACATCATTGTGAATCATATTAATAAAAATAGTACAATCAACTATTCCTTTAGTAAAACCTTTTAAAATAATAAAAGAACTACGTTTACCATACCACGATCTTGGTGCTTGTTTTAGACCATATAGATCTTTAGAAATTTTAAATACATGATTTGAAAAATTGGGATTCATAAAACTAGGGGGTTCTTCAAAAAATACATCCTCAATTATATACCCATATAGAAATTTCTTTTTTAAAATCCATTTTATAATGTTTGAAATTATAATGTGCTGCATAAGCAAGTAGTATCGTAATAGATTCTAGTATACCTACAGATGAACTGGTTTCCTCATAGTCTATTCATTCTTATTGACTATATCCTTGTGAATATAGTTTATCATTTTTTTAACTATGTTTCCAGATTAATGAACTTTATTTCTAAACACCAATTTAGTGCCTTTGGTGAATGTTTCTTTAGGTCTTTTTACTAATTCCCGCTCATTGTTTATTTAGAACTAATATATTTATTCTTGCATAGTTATCACCAAGAATTAACTACTAATTAAATCATTAATATTTTTTGGTTCATGGTGTGAATGAAAATATTGATGTTCAACTAGGTTTCTGATAGTAGATCAAGTTTGTGTTCCTCTACTTTGATCACCTACTACAAAATCTAATAGATGATTCTTGAGATTTCTAATACTTCGTGAAAGAGTTGAACTAGAATCCTCATGGTTTTTTATAGATTCAGATTCACCATGGTCAGATTCTGAATGATTTCTAGAATTAGTTTTTTTCTATGAGGGTTCACTATATTTAACATTAATGCTGACAATTGACATATCTTCCTCAAGATGATCAACAAAGGCTTTGGGTTCATGATAATCACTCTCATCAAATTTGACTTGAACTGGTTCTTCCATACATTTTTTCTCATATTTAATAATCTATATGCTTTACAATAGATTGAGTAACCTAGGAAAATTCCCTCATCACTCTTAGATGACAAATGGACATGATTATCCATAGTGTTATGGAATAAAAGTTTGAATCCAAAAAATCTAAAGTAAATAACCTTAGGCTTCTTTTTATTCCATATCACATAAGGGGTTTTCTTATGAAAATATCTAATTAAGACTCTATTGACTATGAATGAAGCTGTATAAATAGATTTAGCCCAGAAATAGATATGTTGATTACAGTCATTTATCATAGTCTGGGCAATCTCTTGAAGTGTCCGATTACTTAATTCTGCAACTCCATTTTGTTGAGGTGTTATAGGAGCAGAGAAATTGTGATTATAGCCATTTTGTGAGGAAAAATACTCAATACCCTAATTTTAAAACTCACAACCATGATCTCCTATCAAGGTCTTATTTTTAGGTCCATTGAGATATTTATAGACTTGGAATATTTAATGAAGTATGAACATGCTTCAATTTTGTTAGCTAGAAATTATACCTGAGTATATCTGCAAAATCATCTACAAGAGCATAAACATAGTGCTTCCCATTTAAACAGAAAACTCTAGATGGTCCAATAAAATCAATTTGAACAGACTCAAGCGGTTGAGAAGTAGAAATTTATTTCTTTGGTTTGATATAAACATTGTGATTTTTTCGTTTTTTACATGGATTGTAATCTTTGTTATGTGGGAATTCCAATTTAGGTATGTCTATGACTAATCATTTCCTAGTTATTTTCCTATGTGAGTGCACATTATAGTGTCTTAATCTACTGTTCCATAACTATGATAACATATGAAATGTATTTAAAAAAGAAACATTTTTCTTAGATAAAAAGTTTAAATCAATAACATATACATTTTCAATTCTATGAGGAGTGAATATTAAATCATTTCTAGTATTAAAAACATTGCATGCATAATTTTAAAACATAACATCAAATCCATCATCACACTACTAAGGGATATATAGTAAATGGTATTTTAACCCATCAACAAAATGTACATTCAAAATTAATATAGTATTAGGGTTACAAATTTAGCCTAAGCCAACGATCTTCCATTTGGAATTATCAATATATGTGAAATGTCCACCATAAAATTTAATTAGGTTCTTGAAGAATGAATAGTCCCCTATCATATGTTTTGAACATCCACTGTCCATGTACCATAGTGTTTAATAGTATCTCTTTAGACAATTTTCCTGCAAAACAGATTAAGCATAGCGTAACATTGGTACACAGATTTTCTATGGTCCAGTTAGGTTAGCATGTAAATATTTGGGAACCCATACATGGATCACGAGTTTCCTATAATCAATATATTTGTTTTCATACATGAATAAATTGTTATGTCCTTTTGAAAAGTGTTTTCAAATGATGGTCTAGAACGTGAACTAGTAGTTAACTATGAAGATCTTGGAATAAATTTAGTTTTAAAACATTTTCTTTGTCTATGTGGATATCCTAGAATAGTTGTGTATTTTAGTGAAATATGGTTCCATGGAAATAGATTCAAGGTATCTCTACCTATAATAAACTTCTCAAGATACCATTTTAATTAGTCATTTGATAATTAAAGTTCAGTATTCTCTTTCAATAGATGAGCACATTTTTCTTTCTCAATTTTCTAGACCCTTCTTATAATTAGAATATAAATAATGTTGTCTTTTCAATAATTTATATTTATCCTTGATTATATTAGAGGGATATTCAATTATTCCAAAATATTTAAATAGTTCATCCTTATTCATAATTTCATCATTATTTGATTGACTTTGATTCCCATAATAGTAAGCATTATGTATGGGATAATTGGGTGATTCCTCAGATGTTTCTGTCATGAAACACAGAGTTGCGTGTTTGATCTTCTAAATATCTGAAGTTTTAGATCTGCTGGAGATATATTCTGAATCATTCCAATCAGTTTTTATAGCCTTTTTATATAACTTTCCATTTTCTTCATATTTCGTCTTAAATTTCATCTTGGGGAAATTATCCTATACATGTCCTTTTCGTTAACACTCATAGGAGACTATATCATTTGTGTTGTCATTCCATTTTCTTTATTTTACTATCATACAATAATTTATTTTTTTAAATTCTATAGAAATTATTATTATGTTATAATGTCTTGAATCTCCTAGTATGATGATCCATCTAATCATCACTAACAAAAGTTGAGTCTTCACTGGTGGAATTTTCTATAGGCACTTGATCTTTTTATTTATCTTATCTCTTTGAGGTAGAAGTCTTGAATGCTACAGATTTCATTCTTTGTTCTTAATATGCTTCATGATTTACCTAAACTATTATTCATACATCATAGTTTTTCCAATCAGTTTTTTTCATTGGTAGCTTTCCAATATAACTGGATTCTTGGATAGGAATAGAAGTTCCTCTCTATATGTCAGGTAGGCATTGAAGCAATCTCATAATCTGATCTATATTGTCTACTGGTTTCCCAAGCAGACTCATGGTATTTACTATTTGGTTGAAACTGATATATATTTGATATATAAGTTCATTAGGATTCATTTTTAAATTTTCATATTTAATAATATAAGTATTTACTCTCATTTATTTATCATTGGTGGTTCCCTCATGAGAAAAAACCAAAGTATCCCAAATATCGTATGCAATTTTATAGGCAGATATTCTATTTAATTATTCATATCCAAAGAAAAGTATAATGAATTCATTTCATTATAGTTATTTTTATATGTATCTTTAGTTAAATGAGACCATGTTTCCCTTGCAGTAAGAGGCAAAGAATTTTGTTCTTCAGTTGTGTCCCAGATTCCAAGACTCATTCCCTCTAGATAAATTTCCAATTTTAATTTCCATTGGGAATTGTAATTACCATTAAATAAAGGTGGCATGTTAGTAGCAGAACCCTCATCTCAGTTATGAATAGATAGTTTGAATTTTAATGAACTG
Source organism: Viscum album (assembly GCA_963277665.1). Classification (NCBI taxonomy): domain Eukaryota; kingdom Viridiplantae; phylum Streptophyta; class Magnoliopsida; order Santalales; family Viscaceae; genus Viscum; species Viscum album. The sequence continues at coordinate 373,674,094 of OY728146.1, forward strand.
AAAATTTAGATATGACAGAAATTTTATGATCTATAATATACAACTAACAAAATAGTTGAAATGATTATGAAAACATGCACAATTGTTTAGATAGTAGCAATAAAAATTTAATCCGTTGATACCAAATGTTGGTCATTGTGGAAACTAAAGAAGTGGTTGAATTGATTTCATACAAAAAATTTCTATTAATGACATGATAATAAAGATCCTCTAATTTTTAAATGGGAAAGTTAATTAAATTTGTAGAGATATAAATGTTTAGTTTGTCAACAGTTTTATCAACGCGAGATTAGTCCTCAATAGAATCAGTGTAAAAAAACTTCTTTAGCTTTTGAAAAAAGTTTAATAAATTAAACACATACACACACTGACCAAATCTAACTATCAGAATCAATATAGAATCATTTTTTAATGGATAATTTTATGAGCAACGGAAAATAGAGAAACAGAGTATTACTAAATATAGTACACTGATATAGATAAACAAGAGGTTCAGTCTCAACCAAGATGTAATCCTCTCCACCTGGTGATCACTTACCACCAAGTAGTCTATATTAACAATAAACATGATACACCACATGTATCGGGAATTACAACAGTTTTCACAAACTGTCCTGGGTTCACACCCTCTACCATATTTATTAATGGGAAGAAACAAACTATATTGACAATACATGGTTTCTTATAAATTTATACTTGGGAAAGAAGGTGTAAGATAAGTTTTATGTGAGGATTTTCAGTATCCTCTAGTTCAATAAAAAGAGACAGTTTGTGTAATAGATATACCCACACACTTCTCATAAATGTTAAATAAAAGAACAAAGTAGAGCTAATATTATGAAATCTTGTTTATAAAGCTCTATGTGTTTGAAATTTATCTCTTGACTCCTTGTAGTGATGGAATTGCAGTTCGAGCCTTTCTCTAGATGCTTTCCTCAAAAAAAGTGTTGATACTCTAGGGTCTAGCTTTCAGGAACTGAGTATTCTACTTTTTGTGTTGACAGAGAGTTGATAAAGCATAGATGGCATCTTAGAATTTGTTCTCCCAAAATTATATTCTTGAGACACATGGGTTCACAATGTAAGTGTTGGATGTTTCATTCATGTTTTATTTGATCTTGAAAGTAAGCACTTTATCATGCATGCCTCTATCTTTACACAAATCAAAACTCTAATCATTATTTCCTTGGTATTCTCTTTTATATTTTATTTTTAATAATTAGAATAACTAAACCACCTGTGGTCTTCTTCATAACTCATACTATCCCCATATATGGTCTCATGATATGTCTACTTTCAGAATTAATTAATGTTGAAAGAATTAAATTTAGCATATATGACCGTTAGAATAATCTTATGAATTTGACAAAATCTGGAATAGAGAAGTGAGCATCAGTAGACTGGTAGCGGTAGCCTTATCAAAAGTAGACTTCAACAGTAGGCTTCACTGGTAGACTGCATTAGTAGCATTCATTAGTGACCTTCATCGGTGACCTTTCATCGGCAACATTTCATCGGTAACCTTATATCATGGACCTTTCATTGGTTACATTTTATTAGTAACCTTATATTGGTGACCTTTCATCGGTAACCTTCTATTGACGACCTTTCATTGGTAACCTTCTATTAGTAACCTTTCATAGGCGACCTTTTTATCGGTGACCATTCTATCTAGACCTTTCATCGGTAACCATATCTTGGGGACCTTTCATCAATAACTTTTTTATCAGTTACCTTTCTATTGGTGGCATTTACTTAGATAAATTTTTCATTATAAGATTAAACAATAGAACTGTGAGATTAAAGACACATAGTTATCACTTGATAGAAAATATGAATATTAATGAAACACGATTATATTATAATAGAAACATGATTATCACATAAATGAAACATGATTTGCGATTTTCAAAATTGTTGAGATCAACATATATAATCTTATTTTAGCCATACGAAGTAAATAAATCAAATTTTACAGAAAAAATGCTTTATTTTCCTTAAGCCAGGTTGGTTTCCTTTTAATGTTGAACTTTTACTAAAACTAACTATTGAATATTTTATAAACTTTATTTGAAACAATAACCATGTTTTTTAATTATTAGTATAAAAATTATCAAATATTTATTATTTTGGTATTTTATAGAGATTTTTGTTTGTTTAATAGTTAGAAATAAATAATTTTAATTGATAAATGACTTAGTGTATAAATAATTGGTATGGATACATTAGGGTTTTAAATTATATTAATGTCATAATAGTTAAATTATATATCTATTATTCTAATTTTTTTCAATGTATTAATATTTTTATAGTAATTAGACATAAAAACAAAGTAATCTTTTTGAAATTTTTAAATTAAATTCTCATTTTCTCAACACATCTATGAGATTAATTTGTTATAACTTCCCTAAATTATGTAATATGAATTTGAAAAATGGATATCATATTTTATTATTAATAATAATTTATAATTTCTAATAAGGTCAAAAAAAATTTTGTAAATAAAATTATTATAGAAATCATTCATAATTAATTATATATTTTAATAGAAAAACTAGTTTATCAATGGACTGTACATTGAACATAAATTAGGAAATGACCAAAAATCATTTAAAAAATACATTTTATGGATGTATTTATATAATATCCATTATTTTATCTATAATTTTGTATTATCGTAGTAACATGAGGTATGGGAGACCTACATATAGTGTTTACTTTTGGATATTTAAATCCATTCCACTTCTACACTATAAAAAAGAACTCACTCCCTGATGATCGTCCCAAATCTCAAGCAATTTGTCTCATCCAAAACATACCCAATTAACTACCAAAAATCCATAACTCAGCTTATATATCTTATTTTGTTCATTAAAAAAATCTTTTTTGATTTTTGTACAATCCAATGGTGGATTCCCGAAGAATAGGAAATGTTTTCTAAAAGTGTTACTATTTTATATCATTATCAAAATTTTTAATTTATTCTTATATAATTATTACTTAATATAATCTATATCTAAAATTTATTAGCTATTGTGATATTAAGGTTTGAACTAAAAACCTCACATGCTTCTATAAAATAGTATATTCAATCATTGTTTATGTGTACAATAGACTACCACCTCACAAATGGATTTCATTCATTCATCCATTACCACCTCTCAAGGTTAGTAATAATGATTGAAAATAAATTTATGTATTATATTTATTATTTTTAAGTTGTATTAACAATTATTGAGTTAATATATAACAAATAAAATCATGTTAACTATTATGTGGGAATGTGATAATGTCGTTCATTTGTAAGGGGGACTACAGCCTCACAAAGTGATGTGATTCATTGACGACTTACATGGAATATATTATGGAGGTTTTTATTAAAAATATTTGATATTTATGACATTATAATTATACTATTATTATAATATTTACATATTTCACTGATCGTTATTTCTTTTATTTGACATGAGAATGGAATCAATGATCATGTTCACGTACATCTTCTTTTCTCCATTAACGATGTATTTCCTTTTATGTCAAAAAAGTTTATGGAATAAAATAAATTAATATATTTTGAACATATACCATATTTAAATAATTTTTAACCTTATAAAAACAATTAAATCATGTACTATATAATATTAATGAATCATAAAATGTCAAAACACACTGAAAAACATGGAAATTAACACCTGAAACATTGAAAATATAGAATTATTATTAAAAAATGGGTGAGAAGATTTCATTAAATGATCATATATGATATTATTAATATTAATATGTCTTTATTATAAGTTAATTACCTACATTAATACATTATGATGATGTTTATATGGAGTTCATCCAATGAATTGTTTTAGGTAAGGGATTTCATCTCAATTTACAATCTGTTGAGACATTCTAGTTGTTATGTACCAATTCACCCTAAGGTGGTGTCTATACTTCATATTTTTCAAATAATATCATTATTACATCATTATTAATTTAATTTAATTTTACATATTTTAATAATTTTATCCAAGGTGGTTTGAATTGAATATTATCACGTTGTAAAATTTATATTTTCTACCTCTCATTATTTTATGATTTCTGACATTTTTTAAAAACAATAATGTACTTAGGACCATTTTTATATTTTATATTAAATTTATCCCAACTATCCATATTATTAGGTGATGGATATTATTATTTCCTTCTCACTATAACATTTATTTTAATTTTTTACTTTGACGGTTATCTCATTAATTTGGGAAATGTTGATAAAGAAATATTTATTACTCGATTTAGATATTTAATGATAAGTCACATTATGAAATAAATGATTTACATTTTTGAGTAATGATTTGGACATGAAGACATTTATCGAACTAGTTAATTATAGTCCCACAATTCATAGTAATTTTCAAGCGATGAATTCATTAGATAAATCACATCAGTTTCTACCCAAATAAATAACTAGTCTTGAGAATCGATTCGATGGTAACAGATACATGTACACAAAAAACATGGAAACCAATAAATAATCATTGAATACATTAATAATTAATTTATTATTTAACATGATATTTTCACTGTGAGAAAATCAACTGATAAATTTCGTTCTCATATTATTGATTAAATGGATGTTGTGTTAAGTTATTTACCTTTCCACATTGATTATTTATTATTAATTAATGATTGCTTCCACTATTTTTATCCCATACTAAGAATTATAGATCAAATTTTTTTCATTTCTATTGTTTATGAATATGGGATATTTGATAGAGATTTATAGGATAGATTTTGTTATATTTTGTTATATATTTTGATTAATTTTTATATTAACATTATAAAATGGGCAACATGTATATAAAATATTTGTCTAAAACATCTAAAATTATCAGTACTTCAAGATTATATTACATTTAATCAATATAATGAAATAAATAAATGCACCATCTCTATGATACATGATTTAGGGTTGTAACTGTTGGTATCAAATAAATTATAGAAGAAACCATGGGAAGTTAATTTTGTAAAATATTTATTAGGGAAAATAAACCAATAATAGATGATGAGGTTATGTAATTAATAACTTCCCAACAGAACCATTTTTATTATTTTGAGATTCTCTATGCATAATTTTTTTAATTTATTTTACATTTCATGAAATATTTTTCAATACAAAATATTTAAAATTTTATGATAAAATCTACTATATATAATTGTTTAGAAATGGATCTCAGAAGGAAGAAGGGTAAAAAACCTCCAGAACAGTCTACATATTTTCCTACATAGTAATCCTATAAGGATAGTTTTGTTATATAGAAATGTATGACTATATTAGGAAATACTAACCAAGTTATAAAAAATAACCTTTCCCTTTTTGATCAACTTATTCTATAATGAGACTAAACTTGGTTGGAATTATTTATGTTGAATACTCCCCCATAATTTTGAAGGAATACGAACACAATTTAATCTTTTCAATAGGTTAACTGCATGGAGAGGATATTTGTGGTGTTTCGAATAATTTAAAAGGAAATGATTACACTTTTAGTGTATTTTATCAATGGAAATTACGATCAATGGTAAAATATGATCTAGAATACTGGGGAGGAAGAGGAAATAGTACATATGATGAAGAAACATTTCAGGTATACACTCTTTAAATAATCTTCACTTCCTGAGGAATAAATTTATATGAATATAATGTTCCTATGAATAAATAAAAATTAATAATAATTTTCTTCCATGTATGATGATTCCTTTAAAATTATATCCATGTATTCCATAGATGACAAAAACAACATGGAGTGAAATATCATCCATTTCATTATATATCTTATTCCATGGATTTAAAGGTTGTTGGTCTCTAAATTTGTTTATTCATATGATGAAATAATTTTATGAGATACTAATATATTGGAGTAATTCATCATGTATTTTTACAAGTGATTTTTATTAAGAGAAGAAGTGGAAAAATGATAAATATATTGTTATATATTTGAATAGAAAGTAGTATTTTTTCACATATAATAATTATCAAATTAATACTCATGGGTAATCCATGAAGGGTTTTGGAGTTATTAATTAGTGTAGATATAAAGGTCATTATGATAAGTAATGTAATGGGAATAAAAAAATCAATTATGTAATGTGGTTCAACTCTATAAAAATTTAAAATTAATCAAACTAATAGATGAATAGTCACATGAATATACAATAGAATAATCCATCAAATCAATGTCAAGACTATGTTATTGATTCATTAGAAGTGGTGTGATTAATGTAAATATGTATTTGGATCCTTTAGTAATGTTGTAAGAGTATTTTTTCAATGATTTACATGTTTTATGTGGTATGAAAATTATATTAATTTTACTATCATTCCATTTCATTAATGATTTAAAGGTGTGTGTTGAATTGTATCAAGGACCAAGGAAATATTTTTTCAATAGAAAGTTGAACTTTTTCGAAAAATAGGATAGAGGGAAGGATGTGCCTTATTATATTCCCAATGTTAAGTTAATGATTTTTTTAAAGAGATTACTGACATGGATAATGGAAAATGGATACTACTAACTATATTGGATCTAATTCTAATGTTTTGGTTCGTAATATCATTTAAGGATCAAATTATTAACCCTTTATGAAACAGTTTAAGTTGATATTCATACAAGGATATAGATATTATTATATTACTTCATCATATGATGAAACATGTGAAAACAGATTAATTCTAAAAATTTCATGGCATAACTGATGGATAATATTATTCATATGAAAATAAACTATATGATTTATGAATATATACTTGTATTAATAGAGATTAAAAAAAATACTTAACAATAGGGAATGGTTTCAGAAACATAATTTTTTTTCCTATTGTCATAAATTTTTTATGATATCAATAACATTTTTCAAACATCTAATTTATGGATTTTTGTTCATTAACTTTATCATAAATAAGGTATTTGTCACTCTCACATTGTATTTCAGTGTAACATTTATCTTCAATTTACATGTTTTTATTTTCCACCTATGTTCTCCTATCCAGATTCTTAGTTATGTGGTAATTCTAGATGACTTTTTTACTTTCCTTTCTATGTTATTAAGTGTATATTTTATTAACCCTATTTCAATGTTGTGTTTTTTAAAACATTATTTCCAACTCAATAAACCTTGATTACTGATATAAATAATACATTTTTTTGATGAAATTTAATCATTTTAGAGAGAATGTAACATCAAAAAATTCTGAATTAAGATCATTTTATTTGATAGCATGTTTGAGGTGAAAAAAATCATAAAACGAAATATTAGATCTTGAGATTTTAATATTTTTTAAGATATTTATTAAATTAACTCAATTCTATAGAGTGAAATTCAAACAATACTGACTTATATTTCATAACATCTAACAACATGTTTCATCGATAACTTCTTCTAGACGCATGACGATGTTTTAATAACCACTATTAATATTATTTTTCAGAAAGATGATAATGAAGCTATAAAATTGATAAAAAAAAAATTACACATGATTGAAAGAATGCATTGTACATTTCTCCCTGGTAAGTAGCGGGACCATGTCACTAGGATTGGTTTTGATGTGTATGTCCATATCTTCTAACACCCCTTTGTTTGCAAGGCAATCCACAATGTAGTTTGCCTCCCGAAAGGTATGCGTGATAAAGTAGTTAAGGGAACAGATTTTGTCAATGCAGTTTATCCATTTACCTGGCAGCTTCCATGCCAATCTTGTTTGTCTAGTTCTAATGGCATGAACAAGAGTGTCCAAGTCATAGCCTAACCAAATGTTGTTCCAATTTCATTGGAAATCGATATCCAAAGCTCTGATGAGTGCCATTATTTTAGCTTCCAGAGTAGTGGTGTTCCCACATGGGCCATAATTGCATTCCAAAACTCTCGAAGATTATTCCTAAAGATAACCCCATATCCGGATGGCCTAGGGTTACTCTTTGAGGCTCTATCCGTGTTAAATTTAATCCATACATTGAAGGCGAAAATCCACATCACCTCCATCATGCCCCATGGTTTGGGGTAACAACCCATGCCCCTTAATCTTATGAGAATCCTAAACTCCCTGAACGAGCTGTTACAATGCTCCTTAATCTGTGATTTATCATTTTGGGTTTCCATCATGATGTTGTTAATTGCATTGGATTCATTGATCCCTTCATGGTGATGAATGGTATTGTTACAGGCCATCCATATTACATAATTTAATTCAAAACAAGAAACTTATAGAATCACATTAAGATGTTTGGATTAATGAATTTTAAGTAGGCGTTGAATGTACTGTATACCCGAAGATGTATTGGGGGAATGCATCTCGAAAATTCTAAGTTCTGCATTACATAGAGAAGAGGTTGTTTTTCAGGAAAAGAAAAAGTGGTCGATATCCTTTCTATTCTAACCACAAACCGCACACCTCGAGCATAATTAAATCTTTATCCTTAGAATGTTAACATCCACAAGGATTTTGTTATGATAAAGCCTCCAAATAAGTGAAAATATTGACGAAGCATCCAATTTCTTTTGAAAGAACAAATCCAACTTACCTCACCCTTCAACAGGTAATTGTAGAAGCTTTTATAGTTAAGCAGGTCCGCTTGTAACCCATCCCATAGCAGTTTATCTTCCTACTGGATAAAGTCATAACAATCAATCATGGAGAAAATTTCGTCTGGAATATCCTCTCTGTGTTGAAGATGGTATTTGATGGATAATGTTCTATCAATGGCCTTCTCTTCAGAGTTTATCCTATCCATGAGAGGTGTGGTCATCTAGTTGGTGGAACAAAATTTCATATTTGAATCCTCACTAACCACCAGTGTTATTGCCTCATGATAGTGTTGAACACGGAACGCAAACTAGTCCAGATTGAGGAATCCATGTATCCAAACCTCCAATCGATGAGTTTTGAAATAATTTGTCTCCTTAAAAATCAATAGAGGTTGAGTTGATGTGAATAAGACTCTATATAAATGTGTCAAGTATGTCCGGATTAAAACAACTCAAAGTCTTAATTCTTAGGCCTCCTTGTTTGGTAGGCATGCAACATGTGTACCATTTAGTAGTGATGAGATTTCTTTCCATCACATTTCCAATCCAAACAATGTTTTTCATCCTGGGGTTAATTTTTTCACCACAGAGAAAGACCATATGTATACCATCAAAGAATAGACATGTTTTGAAATAACCACATGTTTGACAATACATACTCATCATGCCATTGAAAGATATTTCCCTTCCTATACTCAAGAGTTTTCGTAATGTTGGATATATCCTGGGCAATGTGGGAGGCCCGAGGTTTTCCCCAGAAAAGTGGAACACCAATATACATAAAAGTAACAGTTCGATCCTTAAGTCCAAGATAATTAAGTAGTTGAGACCTCCTTGATTATTCCATGTTCTTTCCAAAATAAATAAACTATTTTCCCCAGTTGATTTCCTTACCTAACACATTCTCATAGTTCAAGATTGCCTCTCTTAGACTAGTGATATTTTTCCTATCAACCTACATTAAAATGACATTTTCATCAGAAAAAAGAAAATACGAGGGAGTAGCGAGACCTCTAGCAGCAGTGATGGTTGCATGTTCTCCATTATCCATAATCTAAGTGAGCATCCTGCTCAGTTAATCTTCAGAAATTGAAAAAAATTATTACAGATATCGGTTCACCCTATCTCACCCCCTTGAGCAGGTAAAATATCCCACCAGTGACCCATAAATTAGGACTGAAATGTGGGAAGATTCCTTCAATTTTGTGATATAGTGAACAAAGAGTTCATAGAATCCAAATCTGAGAATAATTTGATTAATAAATCCATAGTCTATTGTGTCAAAATCATTTTTATGTCATTTTTCAAAGAGAAAATGCCTCTTTGTGTTGTCTTTCGTAGGATATTGAAGCATTATGAGGTCGTAAGCAGGCAGTTCTGAATATTCCTGCCCTTAACAAAACCAAAATGGTTCCGGGAAATAATTTCCCAGTCACCTAAGATAGCCTCTTAGCCAAAAGTTTAGTTATTATATTATGTATGGTGTTCACAAGTCCAACTAGCCTGAATTGACCAATATTGCTGGAATTTTCAAACATGGGTATTAGGGCAATGAATAGGGCATTGAATCCTAGAGTGAATGTCCCCCTCTAAAAAAATGTTTAACAAGTAGGAAAACTTCATTCTGAATGACATCCCAATATCTTTGAAATAAAATGTTGTTGAAGCAATCAGGTCCTGGAGAGCTATCTTTTTTAAGGAAAAACACTGCCTCCTTGATTTCAATGTCAATAGGAGTCAATGTGAGAAGATGATTGTCCTCCTCAGTAATTAGATTAGGAATGATGTTATATCTAACAGTCTCTGATCTTGCTTTCCCATTGAATATATTCTTATAGAATGAAACAATATATTCAGCAAGTTCCTACATTCCCTCCAAAATTCTATCTCCATCTTTTATCATAGAAATGGGTCTATTAACTATTCTTACACATTTAAGCGAATTAAAGAATTTTGTGTTGCGATCACCTTCTTAAATCCACCTTACATTGAACGACTCCTTCTTGATATTGTCTATGATCTTTATTAGATTATTCATCTTGAAGGAAAGCTCAGTCTCTTACTTTATGTCCCCCATGTAGTTGTCTTGAGAGGCATCTGCTTCCATATCATGTAGGGAGCATTCAAGTCCTTCGATTTCGATTTCCATCGATCTAAATCTTTCTTTAATTAATTCCAAAATCATCATCTTGAGAATTCAAAGCATGTACATACATATCAATTTCTTGTCATTATATATCCATGAGCCCCTATTTTCTTGAAAAACTCTTGAGCAGTCTGGAAGAGAGACACATGAATTATTGAATTTGAAAGGAAGTTATTGCCCACCATCATTTCCTAGTAAGAAAATCAGTATGGGGTTATGGTTGGAGTTGATTTTAGAAAGCGTAACACATGAGATTTAATTCCATGAGAAAAACATTATTTTATTAACAAAGGGTCAATAAATTATACTTGCTCTCAAACCATGGAGATTTTTCCTATTCCACGTCTATTTAGAACCAATTAGGTTCACTTCCACTATACCAAAATTCTCAATAAATTCTCTAAAGTCTCTTGATGAGGTGGTATTTGTAACTGGACCCATATTTTCATCTTCATGATGAAAAGATTTGAAATCACCTGTGGCTATCCAAGGATCAATGATAGAATTATCAAGTTTATTAATTTTCCCCCACAGAAACCCCATGTCGACATAATAGTTGTGAGCAGAAACAATTGAGTAGAAGAACTACCAGACACCCTCCAAAAAATTTTAGGTGATAAGATGGTTTTCCAATTCAAAAATACTCCCAAAATCCACAGAGTGGTGAGTGAGAATCCATATCCTATCATGACTTGCATCATCCCCAATAATACCCAGAATATTATATCCCCTACCGCAGATCATGTCTGTCATATTTTTGGAGCTCATCTTGGACTCTACAATTCAAATAATCATTAGTTTTTACCTTCTAGCATGGAGATTGAGGGAACATTCAGTGGTAGGGTTGGCTTGGCTGTGACAGTAACAGAAGAAAATCCTCATTTTGAAACTAATTTGGAGGCGACACCACCTTTTTTCACAAGGTTTCTGGGATATTTTATTATTAATTCTGCTTTTTATGCAATGTAAACCAATCTTTGAACACTACATTCCATACCAGGTGTTGGATGAGACTTTCCTTTTGTCTCTTTAAATTCCATTTCCCTTTTCCCCAATACTTCACCTGATTCATTAAAGTGTACATGCTTCCGGAATAGGCCTCCCACCTTGATTTTATCATCGATATCTACACCTAGTTGATGATAATATAAGGACAACTGATCCTTAAATTCAGCATCAATTAGATCAATATTGCAGCCCTCTAGTTGGATATTCAGAACCATGTTGCACACCTCCAATGAGAGGTCCATCATTTGCCTGTCTTCGGCATTGCTATCCCTGGTAATGACTGGAAGTTAAATGTTGTCTTGTAACCTTTCATCTTTATCCACCAGCTCGTCCCAAATCATTCTAGATGCACATGAACATCCCACCTCATTAACATCAGTCATTCTTTTTTCCAGGGCTCCCAATGTACTTCTTATGCTCTTTGGAACCTCCTTCCAAACTGATGTAGGTTGAGATGGTCTGATGAGATTTTTAACCACACGACAATATTGAAACTCATATCCAACCATCTTACTATGTTTCCAAAATTTAGGCAAATTATCAATATCAAAATTTACCTCCATCTATTGACCTTTTACATACCAATAAATTCATTTCGGTGGCAGTAGTTCCATGTCAATTTCATTGAGAATTCTTGAATATATGCCCAGTTCTCCATTGATAGTGCGATGATCAATCTTGAGGGGAGTTCATTTTCCTAATGGAATGTCATTAAATATATTCAGATGCCAGTAGACCCACAGTAGCCCATGAATCCATGTCTAGGCGTGAGCAATCGATAGTCTTTGATTGAATGGGTTGAAGTTTTCATCCCATTCTGATAGCCTCATGAAACCTAGCTATAGGATAAGATTGTTGATCCTAAAAAGTCTGTCAAGATCCTCTTTGAGCTCTATGATAATGTGGTAGTTCCCCTTTCTATTCAGAATAATCCTCCACCATGAGATTCCCCAGCAGTACGAGATTCTCAATTTGAGATCCTGAACCATCGAGGGCTTCATACCTTTCTCAAAAGATGTTCTCGATAATACAGAAAAGCGGAAAAGCTCCATTCTCTGCTAGAGTGCAGCCTGATCCACCTCCACTATGATGGATCCATCCCCTGATAGCTTCAGTATAGGGGAATTCGAAGGAAACAAAGCATGGTCAGCTCCAGCTAGTGCCTACGTGAGGGATACTGCTCAATTGGCTGAAGTGTGTGAAGAAACTCCATTAGAAGCCTTCATGAAAGACCATTCCCATTCTGGATTGACGGAATCCATGCCCGCAACTCTATTAATATAATTATTTAAAATGAAAATTATCTAATAGATATAAAACATGTGTCTATTACTAGGAATGATGATCTAATGAAAATATACAGTTAAAATAATTAGTTACCAATTAATTAGAAATGAAAAAAATTGAATATAATGAAAATGTAAAAAACAATTTTTATGTGCCAAATATGATTTAATTTATAAAATAACATAATTAATATTAGTTATTGTTCCTAATAAATTTTATATATCATATATTCAATTATTATTTTATTATTATCAAATGGATTTTATAGGCATTAGATAATAATAAATCCAATTTTACACATTTTTCCTGAAAACCTGTATTTTAAGACATGTATCTAAGATCAATTTCAAAATAATTAATTAGAATTATTTTATATTATTTAATATAAATAGATTATACGTTATGAATATGAGTTATTAATTATTTAAAATTATATCATTATAAATTTTTACCAAAATTTTATGTGAAAACAATGTAAATTAATTACGGTTACTAAGAGAAAAATGGGTTTATCAAGAGACTAATCATAAATATTAATGATAAAATATCCCATTGACCAATAAAAGATGTGTTTTATGGCCATATTTATAATATATATACTATTTAATCTAAATTATATTATTATCATAGGATAATATAGTAAGGGAGTCCTCCAAATAGTTTTTTACATTTATATTTTCAAAAATACAATTCATCCTCTAGTATGAAAAGGTGACAACTCCCCTAACAGGTTCACACATAAAAATGTATTAGGATCTTCCAAACCCTATATATATAACTACCCAACATCCATAAACACATTCTTGAAGCCTTATTTTTGTATTAAATCAATCATTTTATGGTTTTATTACAAACCAATTGAGGATACCTGAAGAACATGTAATGTTTTTGTAAATGTGTTTTGATAATATTTTCCTATCCAAATCCCTCAATTTTTATTATATATTTGTTATATATAATAACCTAAATATATTAAATATAAAAATATGTTTTTATTTTACGATTTAGACTAATCACTTCACACACTTCCATCAAATAGGATACACAATAATTGTTCATGTGTAAAGTTGACTATCACCTCATGAATCGACATCATTCGTCCATCCATTACCAATTATATTGCTTTTCAATAATGATGAAATTAATGTTTATATATTATATATATGATATATATGATTTAATTATTATTATTTAATTATTATATGACACATTGCTTCATGAGTTTTATTTTTTGGGGATATTATAACGTCATTCATGAGTTTGGAAGGCTACCACCACTTAAACTGATAAGATTCAATCAAACATTAGAAGAAATGTATTAAGGATAGTTTTAATAAATATATTTAATATATATTAAATAATAATTATATAAATGTGAAAATAAAAATATATTTCATTTATTTTTATTCCTTCCATATAAAATTGAAATCAAAATATTATTCATCTGTATGTACGACCTACCATCTCCATGAACGATGTATTTTATTTCCTATCACCAATTATTTTTAGTAATATATATATATCTATATGTTTAAAATATATAAAATTTTAATTATCTTTCATCTTTTGAAAATAAGTAGTTAATTATCTAGTAATTGGAATGAAAAATAACAATTCAAAATATACATGAACATCAATGCATTTTACCATCGAAATAGGGAAAAAATGAATGATTATTAACAAAATGGAGAATAATAGTCACAAAAAGTTCATATGTGATATAATAAATATTATTATTTTTTCTTTTATTAGTTAATATCATCTATAAAACCTTTATATAGTAGGTTAAATTTCTATCATAAAAAAGACAATGTATGGTATGGTATTTCATCAGAATTTACATCCCATTGAGATTTATTTGTTATTATAGAAAAATTAAATTTAAGGTGTTATATATAGTACACATATTTTATTAAATATTAGGATTCACTTAACCTTCATTGTATTTTTAGTTTCACATTTTATTGTCTCATTTAATGAGTTTTGACTTGAATATTACATGTGAAAAAATATAACTTCGTAAATCTCAGTTTATATTGTGATTGTGAACATTATATTAAAAATGACTTCCTTATTATGATTTTTTATTGTACATTTCATTTATCTAAAATATCACTATTTTTGTGTTATGGATAATATTATTTCCTTGACCATGTAACATTATTATATAAGGGGTTTAAATTGATTTTTATTTGATAAATTGAATTAAATTTGATAAATATATATTCTTAACCCAATAAAAATATTACATTACATGAAACATTCTTAAAAAAATAATTTAGATATTTGATGAATGATTCAGAATAGAGAAAAAATGTGGTGTGTGATAATTATATACCCTCGATGAATCTGTTTTATCATGAAATGAATCATGTGGGTATCTTCCCATAATCATAAAGTACATGGACAATAGATCTGGATCATAATGGATCCATGTACCTTGGAAACATGAAATCCAATAATCAAGCATTACCTACCTTCAAATTTTAGTTTTTATTATCCATGTTATTTTAACTATGATAATATCTATGGATTAATTTAATTCTCATCTTATTAAATAAATCATGTGTGATTTTATCCTATAGATCTTTCAATGGTCCACTTATTTAAAATTGTGTATTGTGAGACTTGGGTTAAAACCTCAGTGATGATATAAATTTTGCAGTCGATTATTTCTAATTTATCATTTAATGTGGGGTTTGTTTGAAGATATTAATAAAATTGATGTATGTATGATGTTTAATTTAATAATTTTTCAAATATTGGGGTGAGATCATTATTGGGTAGTTATTATTGTGATATCCTTAAGCTTTGAAACCAACTTAATTAAATTAACATCCACATAAGTAGGTGATTTCGATTAGAACCCCCATTTGTTTTTGATGGAATACAAGTCTTAACATGGGCTCTAATCAACATAAAGTTTTATTTAATAAATGTACAACATATAATGAGCCCATATGATTAGTGGTTCCAATAATACAATAAATCCACATGTCACAAATATGGCATCAATCGGAAAAAACAATTTTAAAAACACACTATTAATTCATAGAATGTTTAATGAGCTAATGCTCTCATTCGCTTATCATACCCAAATGCTGAATAACCCCAATGATTGATTGACATATACATTTGGTTGGTTAATAAACTAGTTTTACTATTTATATTGATTATTTGTAAAAAAAGAAAAAGAACATGACATAAAAAGAGTTGTGCTCTGAACACACACACATAATGTAATGAGAGGTAAAAATTTGATTCCGATTAAATGATAATGTGGGAAAATTGAAGAGATTAAAAATTTATTTAAAATATTTTGTTAACAATAATAATAAATAAAGTTGGTGGTTTATAATTAGGTATTACGATGATGAAACATTATTAATTATTTAATTGAAATGAAAAGAAAATTACATGATAAAAATTGAAACAAGCATATCCCAACGTGAAATGTAATGTAGAGGAGAGGTATATCATATAGAATCAAGATTAATTAGAGTCCTCCTAGTCCCCTAGAAAGGATATATTCATTCAATATCCCCTCCTTATGTTCTGAAATTTTATCTCCATGCAAGGAGAAGAGGGGGTTGTATATAAATTCCAATTTTGGGGATAGGTTTCATTCCAAATGTTCCCCTATAAAAGTCTCTTAAATTTGGTAATTTAAAAGCTGAATTAGGAAAACTATTCTTCTTAATAGTTATATATATGGATCTATTCTATAGACCCTACAAATGTTTCCTCCACTAGACCTTTGTATACAAAGTAATGGTTTTTCATCTAACCATTTTTATGTTTTCTATTTTTGGTCTGTGTTTTCCTTCACCTAAATATGAATTTATTTTAGGCCAGTAAGACACCCAAAATTCAGAAAATTTCACTCTATAAACATTTCTACCAAAATCTAGGATTTCACACCATAAAATATAATCTAAATTTGACTTCTGAATTCAGATAATAGTAAATAATTTTGTTCAGCTTTTGAATCCTGAACAAAATTGTGGGAAAGACATCAAATAATCTATTGGGAACCTTGTTGGTGGATTTAGGACTAATTTTTTTTTCAAATATGTGTTTATATATGAATGACCATATTGTGTAATTTCATCATATTTAGGATTCTATATTGAGCCCAGAAATTTTATTTTCATGGTTGGTTTAGTTTCCTTGACATTTTTTGGGACTTTTTATGTATACTATATGAAACATTAAATTTCCAAATTGGTCCAACATCCCATATTTTTATATGTTTTTATATTAATCAAGAACACAAAAAATAATAATCAAATAATTTTTATTAATATAATCCTACTAAAATGTGGAATAATTTAATGAATTTACTTATTTATTTTAATATTTTTTATGAAAAAACATTAACCTTGAATGGAAATTAATCATTTTTATTTTCCAATTATGTAATGGCTATAATATAGAATCATGAATTAATATGTAATATCAACTCCCTAACATTATTCTTCTATATTTAATCGTGTAAATCAAATATAAAAACATAACTAAATCATTTTTACTCATCAATTAATATTAAATTTTTGTTTTCGCCAATAAGGGGTTCTAGAATAGTTCGCTCATCCAAAATGATTTCCTCTAAAATATTTTAGAATAATTTTCCAAAAATAATTACTTTTTCATTTTCAATATTGCAAATAAAATATCCAAACAATCATAACTCCTGTAAAAACATGACCTTTTTAATAATTTTTCTTTCCTAATTTTGAATGTTATTTTATTTTATAATCAATAAAAATACTTCATTTAATATAATGAATAAAATTAAAATGAGACCATTGGGTTTTGACTTTTATAAAACAGTTGGTCAATATGACCATTGGAAACTCAATGTTACAATTATTATCTATAAATAAAAGTGATCATGGATAATACAAAAAGAATATTTGATGGCCCCACCCAGTAGTCTAGGGAAGATTGAATCTCATATGATGAAACATGTTATGGAAGTAGAAACATTGGGATTTGTTTTGGACTAAACCCAATCCAAACTTCGTCGTGTAAAGCTGGAATGGAATTGCCCTTGAGAGAAGTTCAAGCTGATAAAAATCACCACTCAGGCTATGTTAGAGGAGCCACCCCAAGATTTTATCACCTTACCACACCTTACAATAAGGTCCTATTCTGGTGCAATAAGATCTTATGTTATGAGATCTTAGCTTCTTAATGTAATCGTTTGATATAAATAAAAATTGTGATTTTCTTTATGTGGCAAAGTTTTTGAAATCTCAAATTTCCGGAAAAATATAGGATGTATATTATTGATGTTTATTAAAAAAAGGGATATTTTAAAATATTTATGTTAATGTTTAAGAATTAATAATGTGTAATGATTTTCCAAAATTGGTCTTCAATAGTTTTGTTTAGTAAGAAATTTATTGTCTAATAAGATCAACATAATTATTGGTGAATAGTAAATTATGAATAGTGATTTTACACTTATAATTAGTAATGTGACCAAATGGATTAATTATCCCCACTTAAGAATGTAATGATATAATTTAGGCACCTTGATTAAGTAATGTGATTCAATAAAATAGGAAAATAATTTTTTTTTAAATTATTAGTCAAGTATTTGTTTTTTTCATTTGAATGGTGTTTTTTAATTAAAAATTAAATTAAAAATATTTTGAACATTATTTCTATGAAATGGAGATCATTTTTGAATTCAGAGCATCGATATTAGTTTAAGGTTATTTTTGTAGATTTTTCAATGAAAATTGAATTTTCGGTGAATAGTGAAAATACAGTTTTTAGTTTCGGGTGTTTAATGACATATTTAAGGATAAAATAATTATGTAATCATTCTTGTAGACATATTAATAGTAATATAAGGTATTAGGTGTCCCAAGTGGCCAATACCATGGGAAAATACAATTGGAAAGCCAATGGTTTTGCCAACACCATCGATGAGTTGTCCATTGGCTATTAATGACTTGTCCCCTCACTTATCTTATAAATACCATGCCATTCCCTCATTAATTTCATTTAAAAATCCTTATCAATGATTTTATGGTTTCCTTACCTACTATTGAGTCCTCCCAAGGTTTCCTCAATCCTCCCAAGTTCCAAAAAATCAATCTTTTGATGTTACTTTTCAAGGTAATGGATCCTTTCACCCTCCTCTTTTAAGTCATGACTTCCTTTATGTTTTGTCTTATAGTTTACATCTCTTTATGTTTAGGGTATGATATTATACTTTTTCATTACATTATATTTCATGTATAATTTAGATATACCCTTTACGCTCTCATCAATTTGTTTTCTAAATTTTTAAGTGATGTTGTATGGCTATTGAATTTCACGTAAAAGAAATCACATCTTCTCTTTTATTTCATGTTTCCTTTTCATGTGGTATGTCATTAAATATCCATAAAACGATTTTATTAGGTAAACATAATGTATTATGAATAATTTATTAGTGGGTGACCCGTGTCCCCTCTCTTTTCAATGTTTTTTAAAACCATGATATATAGTCGTTATGATGGAGAAATTTCGTCTCAAAATTTCTATCTCTTTCTCTCAAGAAATTCTCTTTTTTATTTCATTGAATTCCCAAACCAATTTCTTTTTTTTGGGTGTTCATAAATATATAAAACTGATATATTTGATTCTGGAATTTACATACATATAACTATCACACACTTTCCATGGGTTATAAATGATAAAATGATCTTCTTTTTATGAACTTTTAAAACGTCACGATTTTGAAATTAAAACCCATTTCTTTTATTCTCTATGGGTTATTTATGAAATGGTTGATTGTGATCTATGTGTATCAGATGAAAATTAATACATATTAATGGTTCTCCCTAATAGCTCTCTAATGCATTGGGTAAATAATTAATCTCTAGAGATAACATGTTTCATGATACCTTGGTGAATAAATTGGGTAATTTTTATGACACCTCGGGGATGGACCTTGGTGTTATGTTCATGAATGTCTAAATGAAATTTTGAATCCACATACTCATGTTAAGCTCCCAGTTCATTTCATTATGATATTCATATACTTCCATTTCTCTAGTCATTATGTTGTTATTCAAGTTCTTAATGCAAACACAAGTAAACTGAATCCCTTGTTTACCCTTACTGGAACTTCTGGTCACGCTTTCCTTTGATGTATATATCTAGGATATGGTATGCAGTAGTCTTACATTGGATGAACCTATGATGAAGCCCTACAGGCGGTTTAGAAGAATTTTATATGTTGTATTTAAGTTTTATTGTTCCTGATTTCCAAGACACTAGACATTAAAGATCCTCTGTATGAAAAATGTAATGAGAAGTTATGTATTAAAAAGGAAGAACACCATAGTTGGTATCAATGGATAATTAAGTTATTTATGGAAATTGGGATATGAAAATTTTAGGAAAACCCCTATAGAAAAGTTTAAATATAGTAAAATGTCATGGTATTTTTGTGAGTATTGAGTAAGTGGTTTATCAAGAAAATAAATCACTGTTTGGATACAGGCAGGTAATGGTGGCTCTAGCACAGATATTTATAGGGTTAAAATCTGAAAACACCACTTTGAGCACGACAAGAACTGGAACTGGTATACGAAAAACGCTCTTTCTTCACTCATGGTTATGACACTCCCAGGGGATATGTTGGGTTAGTCGAAATATTTTTTGAATCATTATGAAGGAATTATAGAGAAATGTAATTGTTTAAGAATGTTGTTTTAATACTTATAACCCTTTATAGTTAAAAGATTCATAAATGAAATAAGTCTCTCACTAAGATTTTATTCTTTTATAAAATGGAAGGCAATAGGAAGAACCATGAAAATGGTGACCGCAATGGACCATGCACTGACGACCCTTTTATATAAAATGGAATGGAAACATTCATGTGAATGATGAACCAATTGACTCATGTTATTGGAAATAACATGATTCATACTGAGAGACTAACCACATAGTGAAGGGAACAACATTTTGTTGAGTCCTTTATGAGTCAACGACCACCAACCATCAATGGATCGACAGACCCATTGATTTCTGAGTAGTGGATCAGCTCCATCGAGAAGATATTTTATGTGCTCCACTGTTCATAGCAAGAGAAGGTCACCCTAGCTATCTATCGCTTAAAAAGAGAACCTAATAATTTGTGGGAATTGATTAAAAACATAAGAAAAAGAGTGGAAGTTGACGTTATGGAGTGGGAAGAGTTCAGAGGGATCTTTTTCAGTATGTTTTTCACTTGTTCCATGAGAACAATAACGGATAAATATTTTCTTGAGCTGATGTAGAAGGAGAACGAATCTATGGGATGCTACGAATTGAACTCCATGAGGCTTTGATGGTATACCTCTATCTTTGTCGTGGATCTAAATGGTTTGGTTGATAGATTATTCGGTGGACTGAGACCTCATCTGCAGAAGAATCTAGCCAACTGAGAGTATGATAGCTATGAGGAGATCGTGTGGAGTGCGATGAATGTTGAGCATGAGTTTGGAGCGACACAATGGTCTCATAAATGCAATGACAAGAAGAGTCTGATGGGGCCCATATTTGGGAGGACCATCGATCAGGGAAGAGGAGTCAAGCAAGTTCAACATTCCATGTGTAATAAATTTTGGAAGAAGCATTCGAGGAACTACTTGCTTGGGAGCGGAAAATGCTACAAGTGTGGAAGAGATGTCCAAGTTGTGAGGAATTTTCTAAGTGAAGTGAATCCTCAACTTCCAAACACTAATGAAAATGGGAAAATGGTGTAGGCCCTACCTGATGCCCATTTCTTTATGTGTGGATAACGTGGGCACTTTTCTAATCACTATCCAAATCTGAGGGTTATGGAGGGGAACCTCCATGAGCTCAACAAAGGCTAAGGGATCAAGGTCGTGCTTTTTCTATCACTACAGCTGATGTAGAATCTCTGAATGATGTGGTCGCATGTACTCTTGTTGTTCTCTCGAAGCTAGAAAGTACATTGTTTAATTCTGGTTCTACACATTCTATTATTTCCTACATGTTTCCAAAGAATTTAGAATCAACCCCCAATTTTCTAAAAGTGGAGTTATTATTCCAGACACGAGGGGGATTATCCAAGAATCATCAGTGACTAGAAAATAAAGTATTTACTTTTGTGAGAATAATCTTATCACAAATCTAATTGTCATTCCCATGATGGAATTCAACATTATACTTGGGATGTACTGGCTCTCAATGTATAATGCTAAGATCAAATACAGAATCAAGGAAATCTCAGTAGTCTTAAATGGAAAACCTGCATTTATATTCCATAGAGAGATATCTCATCCTAATATTTGTCTAGAGAAAACCCATATATCATTCTTTATGGATTTGATAGGTGAAGAAGAAGAAGGAGATGAGAGTTTAAGGATAGAAAGTGCCCCATAATCCATGAATATGTAGACGTATTTCCAAAGGAATTTCTGGGACCTCCCCCAGAAAGAGAGGTAGATTTCTCAATTGAAATCATACCTGGATATCATCTGATTTCAAACACCCCGTATAAGATGGAAACTGTGGAGCTGGATGAATTAATGAAACTACTCCAATATCATTTGGAGATGGGGTTTATCCGACCGAGTGTGTCTCATTGGGGATAACCTGTTCTCTGTGAAAATAATAAAGATGGATGGATACATCTATGCATTGGTTATAGAGAACTAAATGAGATCACATTTAAGAACAAATACCCCCTTCCATGAATTGATGACTTATTTTACCTACTTTGTGGGGCTCAATTCATCTCTATGATTGATCTTCAATCATATTATTATCAATTGAGGGTGAAGAAATAAGATCTTCCAAAAACTGCCTTCCTATCATGATATGGTCATTATGTGTTTTTTGTTATGCCCTTTGGATAAACTAATGCACCGGATATTTTTATGGATATGATGGATAGTGTTTTTAAGGACTATGCTGATAACCTTGTGGTAGTATTTATTGATGGTATTCTGATATATTCCAAAGTCACGAGGGGAATGAGGATCATTTGGGGGATATTTTTCAAACTCTAAGGAAGAAGTGGCTTTTTGGGATGTTCATAAAATGTGAATTTTGGTTACAACAAGTTTCTTTCTTGGGGAACATTGTAACCGGTGATAGAATCACAGATGAACTTTCAAAGACAAATGTTGTAGAGGAGTGGCCTCAACCTACAACAATAACAGAGATTCGTTGTTTGCTTGGATTAGCAAGATATTATAGGAGGTTTTTAAAAATATTTTTACAACATTCTAATCCATCAACCATGTTAACTCAAAAAAGGGTCAAGCTCATCTGGACAAATGAGTGTGAAGAATGATTCCAAGAGCTGAAGAAGAGATTGGTTAATTCACCATTGTTAACTCTTCCCTCAAGTGGATAAGGATCCATTATTTTCAGTGATGCATATCTAAAGTGTCATGGGTGCATCCAAATGAAATATTATAAGGTCATTTCTTATGCATCTCGACAGTTGAAGACTCATGAGGAGAATTATCATACGCATGATCTGGAGCTGGCTGCAGTCATTTTTGTTCTGAATATATGGAGGCACTATCACTATGGGGACAAATGTGATATATACACACACCATCAATTTTTGAAGTATATTTTAAAACAAAAATAATATATCATGAGACAAGAGAGATGGTTGGATCTTCTTAAAGAATACGATTGTTCAATTCAATATCATCTTGGAAGTGAAAACAAAGTCACTGATGCATTAAGCAGGAAATACAAAGTTGTTCTTTCCAGGATGCGGATTCAAATAGATCCATTGATCAATAACCTATTAATGTTGGTCATAGGAATTTCAAGGTAAGGGAAATCATCAACCCTAACCCAAATGACTTCTGAACCATCATTACTAGAGAAGATCATGAAAGCACAGAAATAAGATCCTTGGTTGCAGAAAAAGTGTTAGGCTAAAAATGATGGAATGTTTCCTAAGTTCAATATTTATCATGAAGGTGTACTGAAATTTCATACAAGACTATGTGTTCCATCTATTCCATAAATAATGAAGGAGCTGATGGATGACGCTCATAGCTATATTTTCATTATACATCCTGGAAGTCGAAAAATGTAGAGGGACCTTCGTGATCATTATTGGTGGAATAAAATGAAAATGGTGATTGCTGACTACACTTAAAGGTTCCAAGTATGTCATCATGTGAAGGAAAATTGACAAATTCCTAAAGGGGTATTGCAACCACAACCCATACTATCATGGAAGTGGGACAATATCACTATGGTCTTTGTCACTAGTCTTCCGAGAACTTCCAATGGAAACCATGAAATATGGGTTATTTTGGATCGTCTCACCAAGACTGCCCATTTTATCTCTATTAGGGAAGATTTCTCTTTTGACCATCTTTCCCAGATTTACGTGAAAGATGTGGTAAGGTTGTATGGAGTTACACTTTCTATCGTATCTAATTGTGATCCATGGTTTATATCAAAATTCATAAGAATTCATAAACATACTCTGAGAACTGAATTGAATTTCATTACAGCCTATCACTAACAATCTTATAGCCAATCTGAATGGACTATTCAAACACTCAAGGGCATGCTGAGAACGTGATCAATGGAATTTACGGGTGGATGGGATCAACATATCCCTTTAGTTGAGTTCTCTTACAACAATAGCTTCCACTCAAGCATTCAAATGGAACCCTTTGAATCTATGTTTGGTAAGAGATATAGAAATCCTAGATTTTGGGATGAAACTGGAGAGATAATGATTTATGGGCCTGATCTTGTGAAAAATATGACAGAAAAAGTCTATGCCCTCCAACAACAAATAAAGGCTTCTCAGAGTCAGCAAAAGAGCTATGTCGAAAACTATCAATGGGACATGTATTTTGATGTCAGTGATAATGTCATCCTTTAAATTTCACCTTGGAAGAGAGTTATGAAGTTTTGGGAGAAAGGGAAGCTCAGATGTAAGTAAATTGGCCCCAAAGAAATCCTTGATCGCGTGAAAGCAGTGGCCTATCAGCTTGCACTTCCTCTAAATCTTGAACAATTTCATGATGTCTTTCACGTATCCCTCTTGAGGAAGTTCATACCTGACCCTTCACATGTACTAAACCCAAAGGTGGTACAACTGGAACATGACCTCCCTTATGAGGAGCATCCGGTGGAGATCTTGCATCATAGAGACATGGTTTGACACAACAAGACTACCCACCTTATTAAGGTGTTTTGGAGGAACCACAAATATGAAGAAGCCAAGTGGGAACCAGAGGAATCTGTGAGGAAAATGTACCAACACATTTTCTCCTCTAAGGGTACGAGTTAAAAATTTTGGGGATGGAATTTCTTAAGGGGGAAATAATGTAACGACCCGAACTTTTGATTTATTTTTTATTCCAAATTTTGTGTGTTATTTTATTTTATACTCAACAAACCTATTTCATTTAATAAAATGAGTATAATTAAAATGAGACCGTTGGGATTGACTGTTATATAGTCGTTGGTCAATATGACCATTGGAAACTAAATTTTCCAATTATTTTCTATAAATTCAAGTGATCATGGTTAATACAGAAAAAAGGTTTTTTGGCCCCATCCTATAGTCTCAGGCCGATCGAAGCCCATCTGACGGAACTTGTTAAGGAATTATCACCATGTGGCTTTTCTCTAGACCAAACCCAAGCCGAACATCATCATGTAAATCTGGAATGAAATCTACTTTGTGAGAAGATCAAGCTGATTGAAATCACCACTCATGAAATGTTGGCCGAGCCACCCCAAGATTCTATCACCTTATCACACCTTACACTTAGGTCCTATGCTGGTGTTATAAGGGTCTTTGTAATGAGACCTTAGCTGACTTTTGAAATCCTTTGATATAAATAAAAATTTTCATTTCATATTATGGTGATGTTTTTGAATTTTCAAATGAATAGATAAATATAGAATGTATATTATTGATGATTAAAAAAGGGATATTTTAAAATATTTATGCAATCCTTAAAAAATTAATAATATGTAATGATTTTCAAAAAATGGTCTTCTACAGTTATGTTCAGTAAGAAATTTAGAGTCTAATAAGATCAACTTAGTTTATGGTCAATAGTATATAATGAATGGTTATTTTAATCTTATGGTTCATAATGTGACCAAATAGATTATGTAACCCCACTTAAAAAACTATTGATATAATTTAGGAACCTTTATTAAGTAATGTGATTAAATAAAATATCTAAATAACTGTTTCAATAATTAGTAGTCAAGTTTTAGTTTTTTTTGGTGAATAGTGTTATTTATTACAAATTAAATTAAAAATATTTAGAAAATTATTTTTATAAAATGGAGATAATTTTTGAATTCAGAGCATCAATATTAATTTAAGGTGATTTTTTGGTATTTTTCTAAGAAAAATGAATTTTCGGTGAATAGTGAAAATAAAGTTTTTAGTTCCAGGTGTTTAATAAAATCATTAAGGATGTAATAATTATGTAATCATTCTGG
Organism: Viscum album; assembly: GCA_963277665.1. Classification (NCBI taxonomy): domain Eukaryota; kingdom Viridiplantae; phylum Streptophyta; class Magnoliopsida; order Santalales; family Viscaceae; genus Viscum; species Viscum album. The sequence goes on from OY728146.1 coordinate 373,700,582, forward strand.
TTGAATTATGAATAGAAATATAAGGTATTATGTGTACCATGTTTCCAATACCATGGGTGAATACAACAGTCAAGCCCATGGTTTTTCCAATACCACCGATGAGGTGTACCTCAGCAATTAATGAATTATCCCCTCACTTATCATATAAATACCTAGACATTACCTAATTTATTTCATTTAAAAATCCTCCTCAACGATGTTCTGGTATTCTTACCTCACATGGATTCCTCCGAAGATTCCCACAATCCTCCCAAGGTTTTGATCATCATGCGTTTGAAGTTACTCTCCAAGGTAAGGGATCCTTTCACCCTCCTCTTTTAAGTCAGGACTTCCTTTATGTTGTGTCTTCTAGTTTCCATCTCTTTATGTTGAGGGTATGTTCTTATATGTTGTCATCACTATCCATTTTATATCTTATTATTTAGATACTATTTCTGCTCGTACCAATTTGCATTCTGAATTTTTATGTGACGTCGGTAGGCAACCGAATTTCTCGTAAATTAAATCACATCTTCTCTTTTCTTTCATGTTTCTTTTTCATGTGGTATGTCATTAAAATATCTATACCATGATCTTATTCAGTACCCATTAATTATTATCAATTATTTATGAGTCGTTGACCCTTTTCCCCTCTCTTTTTCAATGTTTTCTAAAACCATGTTATATAGTTGTTATGATGTAGAAATTTAGTCTCAAAATTTCTATCTCCTTCTCTCAAGAAATTATATTGTTTATTTATGTGAATATCCAGACCTATTTCATTTATATAGGTGTAGATAAATATATAAAAAATATATATTTTATTCTATAATTGACATATATATATATCATTCACTCCCTTTCTATGGGTTATAAATGATATAACGATCTGATTTTTAAAAACTTTTAAAACAACATGATTTTGAAATGAAACCCATTTCGTTTATTCAATATGGGTTATTTATGAAACATTTATTATGATCTATGTTTATCACATGAAAATAAATACATATTAAGGGTGCACCCTGATAGTTCTCCAATTAATTGAGTAAATAAGTAATCTTTATAGATTAGATGTTTCACAATACCTTGGTGAATAACCCTGGTAATTTTTATGACACTTTGGGGATGGAACTTGGTGATATGTTCATGAATGTATAAATTAAATGTTGAAGACACATATTAAAGTTACTTTACATGTTATTTTCATTATAACATTCCGATTCTTTCATTGCTCATGTCATTATGTTGTTATTCAAGTTCTTTTTGTTAAATCAAGTAAACTGAATCCCTTGTTTACCATTACTGGGCCTTTTACTCACCCTATCCTTTGATGTATGTCTTTAGGATATGAGAAGCAATTTTTTTATGTTGGATGAACCTATGATGAATCCTTACAAGTGGTTTAGAAAAATGTTTTATGCGGTATTAAATTTTTATTATTCCTGATTTCCAAGACACTAGACCATGAAGATCATCTGTATGTAAAATGTAAGGAAAAGTTCTGGATTAAAAAGGTGGGATGCCATAACTCCCCCTCTCAAGATGATACAATTTTATTAATTGAGGTTCATTCATTCTACAACCATTAGAGAATTCATTCATTTTGTACAAGATCTATGTTTTTATTCCCTATCCTAAAGGTCACAATAATAAAGAGGTATTTTTGTCTTTTTTAGTGGTTATGGGATTATATAAATATAATGTCCTAAATAAGGTAAACGAGGGGTAAAGAACCAACATGGGAAATGTAGTGCACAATACTTTATAAATGATACATGGAATGAAATGGGAAAAAAATATTTTCCACAGGATGAATATTTGAATGAACAAAATAAATTGATACAAATAAAAGGGTTTGAAATGAGGGAATATGTAAAAGAATACAAAAAATGTCTAAATGACACCAAATAATATAATGTGGTTGTTCTTTTTTTTAGTTTCTCTTTTTTTATCTATTTATAACTCCAGAATCATAATGTATGTCCCTTTTAAATTTGGGAATCTTTGATATTTTAGGCTAAATGCAACATCATGATTAAAAACATAAAAAACTATTATATTTAACCATTTGAATAGTAATGTGAACATTTAGAATAGTAATATGACCAAATAGAATAGTACCATGGCCTATAAAATTAATCAAAAAAATTTGGGATCTTATATAATATTAATATTATGTAATTATATTATAGAAATAGTCATTGATTATTTTAAAAATGATAAATCAGTTATTAGTTTTTTTGAAAATATAATATTTTTTTAAATTTTATAATTATTATAATTATATCATAGAGAATATATTTTAATAATATAGATTCCAAAATTATTATTTTCTTTTCTTATGATTATAAGATAAATTTAGGAGTCCTTCTTTTATGTTTCAAATTATTTGAAATATAGATATACTATTAAAATGTGAACATTGAATGGAATTTAATCATTTTTATATGAAAATTAAATCATGGGATAGATTTAACATCATGAATTAATATGTAATATCCTTGATTAAATGGATTTTTTGTTCTATAATTTACCATTCCACGTTGATTGTTCATTATTATTTTATGATAGCTTCCACTATACATAACCCCTAGATTTCATTAAAGCACACCATAATATTGTTTCTCTTCCCCATATTATGAATAATATATATTTGAATGGTTTCTCTATGAAGTAGTTTATTAGATTTTATTATGTTTTATGTTTTATTTCTTATTATAAATTTATAATGGGTAACATTTCAATGATATGATTTTCCAAATCTACTATAAAGATCAATCATTTAGGATTTGATTCATTGTAAGAATGAATATGTGACAAATTAAGGCATTGGCTCTGGGCTACAGGGATTGGGGTATTTTTATTGGACATCTGGGAATAAGCAGCTGCCTCAATCATATTTATGGATAAGTATAGTCATTTTTGAGTATACGGTAGAGATTATATTAGTTGTCCCATATCTATTAGGGGTTGAAATATATATATTTCCCTACACAATAGGTCATTTTCATCCCCTTATAAAGAAATATTCCTCATTATATATAGCTTGATAAGAATCTAAGAAGGGATTTTCACCTGTAATATATTTACTTCCTTATCAATGGGGGTTTTCAAACACTAGTTTAATGTTCAACGCACCACCATGTGGGTTTTTTCATGTACTTATGTGAAATAAGTTTACTGTGGTGTCTTAATATAAATCCATGAACTCATTATTAGTTATGGGATCTCCAAAGAATTTCTTAATATTGGTTTTTTTGAGATGGAATTTCTTATTCATATCATGAGCATGAACGGATATATTTTTCTGGGATAAATCAACCATGATATATAAAATATTTTGATGGGTTGGAATTAATAGGAAGATGATCCAAGAACCATCTTAAATCCAATCCATTTTGATTTCATCCTTATTTTGCAGGTCACAACAATATAGGGGCTTAATGTTTCCATTAATGCACCTTCTTAATCATTCTCAATTAAACTGAGGATGGATTAGAATTTTGATGGAATGTTTTCAACTCGTTAATAATCATATGTGGTGACTTATGTTCAGAACACATATGTGAGTTGGAGGGTTTCAACGAGATCCTCTAACATTTTTATTTATAGATAGTAGTCATCCATGAATGAGATCTTATATTAGATCACACCCATATATTTCATAATATCATACTTTTATTCCATAGGATGGTACTTTTCAATGTTATGTTTTTGTTTTTATGTGGTTAAAAAGATGTTTAATTTTATTTATATTTGATTTTTTGTTGTACAAAGGATGGGGGAACATCTATCACCAGTGGAATAATTCATGTCGGCATTCCCTATTGTATGGGATAATCAGATAATCACATTCTTTCTTGGAGGTCACGTATGAAGACTAGGCATGGATTACCAATTGGAGATTCTAGGACACCTCCATGTCAATGTTAGGATTTTTGTAGTGCCTTCCCATGAGTCTCAACTAAATATATTTATTTTTTCGTTTGACCGAAATGTCAAGTATTGTTATGACTGCATTGTCCCATGTATCCTTAGATCCTAGGCATGTTTCCTCATGTTCCCTAGCCAGGTATGATAAACTCATACATGGAGGCTTATTCATCATCTTTGTGGTTGTCTCCCAACAGTAAATTGTTAACCAAAATAATGATGATCTATTTTTCCGGTGAGTGTTCTATTTTATGGGGTGGCTCCCATGCTCCATATTTTACAAAGATGAAATATTCAATTGTAAGAGATTTCATCAGAGATGAATGCAAACATTCCTATTCTATATTTCTTATGTCTGATAGGCACATTATACTTAAGGATGAATTTTTTATATATCCTCCAATGGTGATGTATATTTTATAGGTATGTAAATATGTTCTAAAATGGTGGCATCTCCTCAGTCAACTACCCTTCGAGTCATCTAGTTGTTAAATATCTACCCATAGGTTTTCCTATATTTTTTCAAATATTTTTCTTCTTCTAATTAGGAAAAAGATATGATTGTCACATTTACCAAAGAGTTATCCATAATCACTTGTTTATAAGTGACCAAGATTTTGATAAATTCATTCAAGATGAAAGAATTCTCAATGTTGTGACCCAAACATCTATAGATGGTGGAGTGGCTGAGGTGATATGTGAGGATAAAATCATTAGAAATTTTGGGATGTGGAATCTATATAATTTTTATTTTCATGGATAGAATGATATGATAGTGGACTAGATCATTTTGGAAGGATTATTAATTTTTCATCCATTCATCAAATCTCATGTTTCCAAGATTTATTTTTCTGTCTGGTTATGGGTTATTTTATTATTCCTAGAAAAATATAACACACACTAAGAATTGTTTGACCTGTATAGGTGCATGACTGGGTGATAAAACCATTATCTATGTAATAAACCTCTTGTTTTTCGTTTTGGAGTCTTTTCACTTATTTTGAGGGCATCAGTCAGTACGTGGAATTGGTCATAGGTGCCTATATATCATTCTGAATAATTTTAGCATTATCTTGGGAAATTTTCCATGTGGGAGTGGGATTCCAAATTAACAGCTTAGACCATTCCATCTATAAATTAAATCATATTCCCACTCACATTCAAGTTTCTTTTAGTGTGGTATGCCAAAAATTACCATTTTCTTTACTATGAAGATGAACATGTAATGAAATTGATTAAAGGACTTCGTATCTCACAACTGATCCCTAAAGAATACTATTATTTTATAATATAGATGGCTATATCAATGTATGTACTATAAAACATAGTTTGGTTTTCACCTTTTGATTTCTTAGGCCATCATCATACTAAATCAAGACACGAAGTGTTTTAGATGTTTTTAGGGTCTCCTGCTTTGTCAAATTTGGAGATTGTTGGAATTCCAAAATTGGTTTTGGGAAAACGTTCATCAACCAATTCAGGATATAGTTTCTTCTTAAGACTCCATAGTTTTCCTCACCCATCCCGATATTCCATTATTTTATCCCAGGACATAATGGTATTGACTAATTATTACGGTACTAATGTTTGATATAAATACATTCTATAGTTAGAGGGTGATTATTGATGAGTTGGACAATTTTTATTCTAATATTGATTATTTATCAATGAAATCACTAAAATATCTCCTTGGTAAGTGCGGGGTGGTCACTGTAAAAGAGATAAGTCACGATCTATTTAAAATTACTCATTTGTGTAGACCATCGTACAAGATCCATATCCATTTTGATACGTGGATTCTATTCTTGTTGGAATATCATCACTTTCATGGTGTATGGTAGGAGGAGTATTCAACTCTTCCTAGAAAAATATTCATTGGGACTACTTCCCCTACATATCTCTTTATTAATTTTTCCATGATTCTGTATCTCATCCTCAAACTATTCCAATTACTCCTACATTGATGGAATATCATCTCTTTGGGGTGATGAGTGGGGTATGACCACTTATATCCATTTACCCTTATCAGTGTTCCAATTAGTGATAAAAATTTTATATTTGATGGTACAACGTTTTGGAGCATCCACAATATCCGATTTCATGCATCATAATTGGATGAATTAAAATTCTCCTCTATGGGTATATTTTATAAACTATTACAGCGTGAATTTTCAACATGACTCAAATTATATGTTGTGTTAATGGTGATGAAAATAAAAGATGTATATCTTGAAATGATTTATTACCATTACTATCAATGAATTTGGAAGATTATGCACTAACTGCAACATGGTCGTTTCTCAAACCATTTTGTATTGGTCCATAATGTCTTGAAACCAATTAATGGTTTTATTTCCTTCTCCATATGTCCCTCCCATGTGGGTTAATGAAAATTAAAATGTGGGAGTTTCCATTCAAGTTTTCTGAATGGGCCATGAAATGGATATGTTTTTTTAGATATAGGAACATATATGATTCTGGAAGTTGATATTTACCTGCCATCCTAAAAAAACAGATTCCCTCTATAATGATGATGATGATGAAAATACCCCCAAGATTGTGGGATGGGGAATATTAGGGGCCACAATTTGCATTTATTGATCATATTATTAAGGATTTGGATATTACATTCAAGGATTTTATGATTCCTTGAATGGATATTGAGATATAAATACCCCCATCACATCACACTGGGGTTTATCTGGAACCACAATTGATTTCCCTTGGACCCCCTTTGGGGATGATGATTATTATGATAGTGATTGAGAAACAAATCCTACCTTCTGAGTGGGATGCGGTTTGTTTTCTACTTCTCACAGAATATCCTAGATCCTCTTATGAATTAGTGATATGAAAGGTGAAGGGGTGGAATATATTCCACTAACCTAGTGGTTAGCTTCATCCATGGTTGAATTTTGTAGTGTCTAGAAATTATATTCCCTTGATTTGGCATATGTGTCCTCATATTTGAGCCTGGTGTATGGAAGGCCCATGAGGTAGTTTCTATACATGGGATGTTTCCATGTTGATCAAAATATTGGATTCCATATCAAAAATGAATTTCATTTTCAATGAAGTACCCATTTTAAATATAAAATGGAAATCATCTCCCTATGTCCCAGATGTATTAGTAGTATTTGGAGAGGGTGAATTCCATTGTTGTTACCAACTTTCTTGGGAGTTACTTTGTCCAATATTTTTATTAGAGAAAACAGAATTATAAGATTCCGTATTTGAAGGGATCTACTGTTTTAGGGGCTAGTTGAAGTGAAACATCTATACATTCCGCATCCATGAATACATATACATTAAGTAGCTTCACTAATCACTTATTGAAGATTAATGATGTAATAGAGGAAATAATGGGGTATATTTGGGGTTTTATTTTCCGATTTTGGTTCCTAATACATTGAAATAGAATCCAGGTCTACCAGTCAATAGATAATATTTATGATACGAAGGAGATAATTATATAATGGATGCGGGAGGTTTCAATCCATCAATCACTGATGAGAATAACACATTTTTTGGTGTAGATATGGCATGAAATCCATATCTATCTCAACTGTGGTAACATATTCAGATGTAGATATGGCCCACAACTTTTTGGGGAGGTTTTTTCTAGATAACTATATATATAATTCAATATCAGCTTCAAATTCATCAGAATTACTTACCATCATCTTGTGAGACCATTAATGATTGTTCGTAGGGATTATTGCTAACTATATTTGAGTTCTAATAACAGTTTATGGGGATATACATACAGTTTACTGTGATGTTTTGAACACTTCTTTATACATATTCTTGTGAGTTTTGAGAGAATCAATTTATATATGTGTATTGGAAAGGGGAGGTTTTACATTATAATTGGATATATACAAAATTATAATTTGACGCCATTAGTTATTATTAGTAGGGTCCATTTTATATACTTTGAGACTACCATGATGAATATTATCATGGTTATTGTCCCCTTTGTTCAGTTGAAAACATGACGACCCTTAGCGTGTAGAGAATGTCTCTTGAAAACCCTCAAGGACACTGGTACTGAAAAAATTAAGGATATGGTCCCCATTATGAATCATGGTTATATTATACTAACCTGTCTTTTGGGATTAAATATGTACACGATAATTATATATGACAATTATTCGAATATGTTTATGACCATCTACTGTTGTGAGATATGAGCCTTCTACAAAGAAGATGCTAGAATATTAAAATGAGATTCTTTATAGAAATATGAGCCTATCTGGAGTCATTCTCACCATTCACATGGAGATCCTTAGTATAACAAGGATATAATGCCAATCTCAAGCCTTTAGATTATGTTAGTAGTCTTTTGTGACATGAATACTAGCATAACCCAAGGCATATTCTGCTCTCAACTGGTGATCCCCTATTTGAATAGGAATATGATCCCAGTTATAATTTTCCATCCCTATCAAAATATGTCAATAGACATCCAGAATGCTACAAGTGATGTGATCATCCTTCTGTATATCCTTAGAATGATATTTGTGAAATAACTCATAATCAGATGTAGTGATATGACCCTAGCTTCTATGAGCTACTGAAACATTCCTAGAATCTTCATTGACATGGATATTATCTAGTTTAGAGGTGTGTGGCACTTTTACTTTGTGGGACTTAGTTATAATGGGGTATGATCCCGATCCAAAGAATTTAGAGTATGTCTCTGGTAGTTTTTTCGAATATGATCATTTCATAAGGCATATTCTAATTTCACATAGAGATGCATTTCCAGAATGAGGATATAAGCTTGATCCTGGGAATTCCGAACATTCCACTGGTCTTTTGGGATTAGAATATGAGCTTTCTCCAAATCTAGTTCCAATCTGACATGGTGAGACCCTATAGGAACTAGAAAATGTGCTCAGTATAGCACCTTGTCCTTTACCGAAATTTGCTGGTAATCTTCATGGATGCATGTATGAATGTGTGATTTCTCCGAAGAAACCACTTGTTATGTTTGATCACTGAGTTCTGATTCCATTACTAAAGGGATTGAAATATAATCCATTCTATTTATTTGTACTAGTGATGAAATATTACAGTGGAGTTCATCAATAGTGTCTATGATATAGTGACTCTAGAATAGTATCCTCAAGAATGTAAGACTACACATTTTCTATTTCCAATATATATTGGAAGATAAATTAATTTGAAAACGTACATTATTTTACATTTATCCAAGTTTATCCACCTGAATATGATGTTGGAATTCACTAATGGGCGTAGGAACATGATCCTCCCCCATGTTTTCCATAGGACTATTCCCATAGACATGTTACAGGTGAGTGTGGATATGTTCGTGATCTTTGGATACTGCCGGAATATGTTGCGTGGTTCATTTTTGGGAGTGGGTATATGATCTCAATCACTGTTTTCTAGAGGATTTTTCAATTGATTTTACTTCCTCATGAATTGTGTGTGTATGTGTAAGGTGGTAATGTTTCGGGTGGTATGATCAGTAGGTGTCTTAAAGGTACTCATGGGATGGCACTGGCGAAAGTGGTTCACTAGATATCTCCTTAGAGGCTCTTAAATAAAAAGGGTAACATATTTTACTCTTTGATATATCATCATTGGATATTTAACGTTGTGATTGTATATCTTTGGATATAAACATTTGATGTTATTGGTGTTTGGAATGAGAACCATCAATTTTACTACAGGGTCCCTTGGATGATGCAGACACATCGATTCAAACACCTTGATATATGGAGAGGAATTTTCACAGTTTGGGATCCTACCATGTTGATGGTATTCTTAGACTGTTACATTCACCACATGACATTGAATGTTTTGGGTATGTGTGGTCATTAGGATACCATAAGGGGTTAAGTACATAGATTATTTTCTAAATCGATTATTGAATAGAGAAATTTTCATTAGTCTGTGTGTTGTTTTTGAGAGAATTATATATTCTCATGATTAAAACAAGTAATAATGTCCATGATCAATGAATCATTATAGGCATGATATGAGGTCAATAATATATTCATGTGAAACAAAATTTTCTTTACTTTTTATGTTTCATGTAATTATGCTCATGTGTAATTGTGAAACAGATGATGAAATTTTTTCATGTGAACATCGACTAAAATAGATCAACTAAAAATTTTATTTATTTAAGGACTAACTTTTGGTAGGAAATCTTTGTTTCCAAGGTATATGGAAATTTTTTTGATGTATGGTAAAATGGTCATTTTTTTATTTGATATATTCCCATTTGGTAACGTAATTTTTGTAAGTAAAATAAAATTTTCTTTCGTGATCACCCATGGGGTGAGAATGAAATGGTATGATGTGAAATGAGTTGTGTATCAATTTTATCTTCTAAAGAAGATTCCTTAGTTATAATATTTCATGATATGTTCACCATTTTTATCTCATCAAGAAAAAGTACATGTACTTTTGTGATCACCCTTATAGTGGGAATCAAATGTTTCGATTAGAATAGGGAAGTCTATATTTTTTATATACTGATGGAGTTTTAATTGTTAAATATTTTTGTATCTTGTTCGTAATTTTTTTGTCATGGGAAATGTCACATGCGTGGTTGGGGGAAATGGTCTGATAGCTTATTTTGTGGCGGGTTTTATGTATGTACTATAACATACATTTGTTTCAACACTTGTTTTTTGACATCCATATAAACTACCAATGGTTCCCACAACCCTGAATATGTTAAGAATTTATTTCCAATGTCATGTGGTGTAATTGGGATATAAAACAAATCAAACATAGGAACTCACATTGATCATAATGAAGGGAGGTCAGTCTCATCAACCCCTTTTTGTGAATTTTTTTTCCAACTTCTGGAATCTTATACAAATTTATGATATGTTTGATAATATCTTCCTAATCGTGATATGAGACTCATTACCCTAACAAAATGACCATGTAAAAAATAAATACATTTGTAAAGGATGGACTATTAATTATTCCACCAATTTATATCAAAGGTTCTTCATCCATCACCCATTATCAAGAATCCAATTATCTTTTGATGCATATAATTAGGAACTCTACAGTCTTCTCCATTCCAGGAAGTGTATACTATCATTAGTAAGTGAGTGATCCATTATAAGGCTTCCTACATATCCATTTTATAAGTGGAATCAAAACTAACGTTTTTCATTAAACGTTTTCTATTTAATTCCATGTGTATAAGATTATTTTGCAGAATCATATACACTAGGTATTGAGATTGAGCCTTGGGGAGAATATTTATATATCTTGGTCATGGTTGTAATCAGATCCATTAAAATTAAATCACACACTTGGAACATGTCCTAATGTAGATTTACATATATATGGTTCACCATATCATGCCAATGAATATGTATTAAACACCAATGATCCCTGGAATGGAACGATTCATGATGATAATGATATGATCATTACAATTCCTAACATCCAAATGAGTTGTGCTTGGTTTTAGAAACAAGGTATGACAAGTAATTAGTATCACTACATATTCATGTAGGGATTATGTTCTACATAATCCAATTGAATATTTAATATATATTTCAATCAATAAGAATGAATCCAATATTTACTCTTTAGAGTAGGTATAAAAGTCATCAATTTTTATTTTACATCTCAATATGCCAGTAGATGAGAAAGAATGATAATCCAATAGAATAGATTGTTTCCTGATGGTTCAAATGTAGCAAACATAACATGACATTCACTGAAGTGGATTCCATTATGATATTAGTCATAGGAAGGATTCCTTTTTATACATGTAATGGAGGGAATTATATTAATAGTAGTTTAATTTGATCCAATCATACACACCAAGGATTCTCTTATATGGTAGAATATCATATAATTCCCCTGATTGGGGATTATATGCACTGATTTCCTTAATATGCGGGTATATAAAAGTATTATATTGATCTAGGTTTCCACAATGTGGTATCTCTTATATAAGGTAAGATCATATTATGTCATAGATTGGGGATTAAACATTGAGGATCCCCTTATATATCAATTGTAATGGGTCATAATTTCTAGATAAATCTTCTTGAAATGGCTAGATTGTTTACTTGACAAGTCTTCTTTCTGGTCTCACATATTTGAGGATGTATGGTCTTGTCCTAGTTACATAGCGGATATTTCAAATGATGGTTTTAGAATAAAATTTAATTTTCTAGTGGACATCACATAATCTGAATGGCATATCTAGATACCATCACATGTTCAATATTGAAAAGTACACAGTTTGTAACATGATTTTTGATCAAATGTGTGTATTGTGAATTTTTATCTAGCCTACATGTCCTGGTTACGTCGCAAGATCCATGATGATATGTTAGATTTCCATCACACGATCTAGGATGATATGTCTTGAGGGTTTGACATGACCTGGATAACATTACCAGAGGACACTACATGATGTAGGCATGATCCACGATGATATGTCTTGAGGGTACCACATACTCATATCTGAAAACTCCAGGGGATACCATATATTCTAGGGTGCCATTTCATTTTGTCACCACAAGACCTAGCTAACCTATCCTGGTGTCACCACATAAACTAAGAAACATTTCTAGATGACATTGCAATGGATTGTTTGAAAATCCCAAAGAGATTTCAATGACAATGGTGTAATGATCCGAGGGAATCATATTACATTATTTTATATATACAAGGTACATATCATTATCTGTATAGTATTTCAAGGGTTCATCATTATATTTATGTGAGATTCCCCTATCTTGTCACTTAATCTGGATGATTCATGAAATGTACCTGAGTATTAGTTTATATGTTCCTCAAATATGTCTTAAATATAATATTATTTATTACATACATTTATTGAATATAGGCCTCATGTCTAAAAACTATATATATGACACTATCTTACACATCTGAAAAGTGTTTGTTACGATATCGTAGGAGAACCTCCCCATATGCCAAATGCTGTCGACTAATAGTGTGGGTGAAATATGTATATTTTGAAGACTATAGACCCTATTATGAAGTGATATAAAAGCTCACATAAACCATATAACAAAATAAATAAAATTAATTCACATACCATAACCAAAATAATAGAAACAGGGAAAATAAAATTTAATCTAGTTGAACAAAAATGATGAATCATGTAATGATAAGATAGTATATATCTAAATATCAAATAGAAAATGTTACGAATAATTGAGTCATATAACATTTGATAAACCCAAAGACTCCATCCATCAACCCCTTTATGGTATCATCTACTAAACCCATCCCATACATCATGCAACAAGTCAGTAACATGGTTGATTTCCCATGACCACACCTAAATCCATGATATCATCATGGGTTCTAAATGGCGGCCTAAATATGGTGAGAGTAAAAGATTGTAGGTCTCCCCCACCATGTCTAAATAACTAATTTAGTAATAGGTGAATTCAATAATGTGATAAATATGTGTATTATTTAAAAAATTAATAAAATACAACAACATCATTCATTGGAAATATACTGAAATATCTATAATCATGTCTCAACACCATTCCAACCACAACCATATAACCATGGTAAAACATAAAAAAAATTTAAACATTTTTTAATGACTTTGAGAATTTCTCATAATAATTCCATCCATGACCAAATACACTTTTTATAACAAACCATTAGGCCACAACCTCTATATAATCATCGAAATAATAGTAAATACATATACAAGTATATATGAATACCATCATGTGTCAGGGCATAACACAATATATAAGCATATTTTCATGTTTCATGGAATAGCCCAGTATATAAGCATCTCTACATGCTTCATGTAACCTCCCATTATATAAGAATCTCTATATATATCAGATAATATCTTGGTTTATAAGAATATCAGCTTGCGTTGCAATTTGATATCATAAATACAAAAATATCACAATATTACCACATAAAACCAAATTGTTAATTCATCTAGTCAATGTTTCTCATTCAATTTTACCATTATTTGAATTCATCACATATCTCATTTTCCATAGTGAATCTATATCATGTAATAACATGAATCACCTATCATGATAAAATCATATTTATGACATTTCATAATAATTATATCCTATAATTCTATCTCCAAATGAGAATCTATAAAATGGGCCACATCATCAAATGAATCTAAAGGTATCCAATAAAGAATCTAACATAGGATTGTCATCATTATTTTAAAATTAAAAATTATATCGAACATGTGTTATTGAAATGAAGATATTTTTTATAAATCACAGTTGAAAATCATACCATATAGTTTAGATTAAGACCAAATACCTTTATCCTATGAATAATACAACAGAACCGATGAAAAACAACAAAAACGAAGATGCTTTAGAATATCAAAAAGAGCACCTAAATCAAAATCAATCAAGATCAAAACCAAAAATAAACATAGAAAATAGATTACACTGAAACATTTAGATAAAGACGAAGTGGATAGATAAAAAATAATAATTATTAATATAATTATCATTCAAATAAATAGGAACTCTAGAATAGAGATATGAACTCCGAAATCACATAAAAGATTCCATAGGGTCCTGAGGGGAATGATTCATGTGAGATGAATGAGAAATTAACTACATGAAATACTTTTAAATAACTACTCATCAAATTACGTGATGTGTATTTAATATATAAATGTTGTATTTATTTTTAGGAATATACACCCAAATGTTCTTCATAATGTATGAATATTAAATTCACCCAAAGATTACACAATGTGTAACTAGTTCATGACTTGTAACCACTTCACATCATCAATTAGTTCATGATATGATTTTGATTACATTTACAAAAAATATTAATCATATACATGGAATGTAAATGTCATATATATATATTATCCAAGTTTCCATATAAAAATATGAACCCCTTTAAGGAATCTCAACAAAATAAAAACCCTTGGATAGAGTACACTAGTTTATACCCAAACACAATTAAGTTTTATAGAATTCATGAAATCATCCCCACATGGATCGACTAAATTTTTCTAAAATTCTATTACAACCAATGTCCATGTTTATTAAAAAAAAGTCATCCAATAGGAATCATGACAAATAATGTTTAAATATTAAGAACAACTCTAGAAAAATAATTTTTTTTAAAAAAACTTAGAGACTGTCTTGGAAAAAATAGGATTTTTAAACCTCCCCACAGTATAAGAGCTCATCCCATATCTTCCTCAATAATCATATTGGTTTCATGGAAAACAAAGTAAGTAATTATGATTTCATATTATAATACCACTACTATGTCACCTCCTAAACTCTCCCATGATGCCAATACACTTGAACCACTAGTATAGTCTTACCCTAGAGATATATCTCACTATGGTCCATGATCATTATCAGATACTCAAAAAACTTATCATCTATATCAATATCATTACTTATTACATATACAATGTGATAATGATACGGATGATATCTATGAATTTGTAATAGGTGAAACATTCCATGGATAGAAATGTAGTGATGTGGAAGGAATAAATGATATGCCACTCGACTGACCAGTTCAAGTTGCTCAAAAAATCCATTAAACATATGTTCTAGCTTCCCCTATTTCATCATTTGATTATTCCTTACTCAATAAAACCCCCCAATTTAAAACAATTATAATGTCCTTGAACCATATTGGTTATCATCCATTGTTAGTAGAGGATTTGGACATTCTCTACATAGTCACCAACCACATATTTATCAATTGAGCTTGGTCTAATGTGTCTTGAATGAGACTACGTCCAACAATTGATGAAATGCCAGACTATATCCTAAACACATGACAAATATGACCTAACATATAAATCCTCAAAATTTATCATCTATATTAATTCAAGGAAGTTTTCATTATATGTGAACTCCTTGATTTCTATATTTTTCTCCCATGAACCAAAAAAATCAATATCATAGCCTCAAAACATATCCACCACAACCTGAATAGTTCAATAAGATTGAAATTCTATCAGAAGATGGAAGTATTTTCATAAAAAATCTTTCAAACCCAATTGTGTATAAACATAATTCCCTAAATGAAAAATAAAATAAGAATATATATCAAAAATTATACTCCTCAAAACCTCATTCTACTAAACTATATCTCACATTTAATGAAAACCCATATCATCAAATATTATGATATCCTTATTATGAATCCAGTGGGATATCATTGTCATCCGACTAAAAATGAACCTTACTATATCATTAGTTTGGGTTTTCCAAGGTATTATAATCATAAAATCCATAGTAATATTATTTTATTTTCACTCAACAATGTGTAATGTCTAAAAATCCCAGGTAGCCTCTGTTTCGTGGCATTCTCATACTGACATGAAAATCACCTCACCAGAAATCCTGATACATCATTCTTCCTTCTTGAACATTTGTACATTGTATAGAGATCAAGATACATCATTGTCAACCCATGAAGTACCTACCATCTAGATGAATGCAATATTATCATTATCTACTCACGTAAAACCATATAAACCCATACTAATCTATAGAAAATAAGATAATTTTCAATTACAAGAGACAATATTGATTGTGTAGTCGTACCATATTTATTTTTCTCAATACTAATCCATCCATATCAGATAATTTCAAAATCCTGATTGAGTGTATCAGAATTGATATAATAAATGTTGATTTTAGATAAATGCATCCCAGGGACTCATGATCATCTAAATAGATGTTATCAAATAGGTTCATCATCCACCAATCATCTCAATGATCCCTTAAAATTTATTTCTGAGAACATTATATCAAAGCATTAAAAATGATATGTCAGTTTCCTAGTATATAATCCCGATCGAAGTCAATAGACTATAGATACTGAACATTCATCCATTGTTGAATGATTGAACTCCATTGAGAAAACATGCACATAAGGATCTTTTGGTCCATATACAACAAACACATATTCCCCAAATGATAATGTATCTACCATCATTGGGAATATACCACTGACAATAATATTAGACATTGATTAGTGTACTATCACTCTTATGGTATCAGATTCATGGATCTTTAAGAAACTAGTCATTCATTCATTATCAATATCTAATTGAGTCTAATTTTTCATGTGTCACAGTATACAGTATCTTCATTTACTGAAATTGTTAATGTTAGGGTAGGTAATGAGGTTATTGTAATAAACTAAGGTCATAAAAAATAAGTTAAATTCATGAAACATTTCTTATGTTGATATTTTATCTATACAGTGAACAAAATTTTAAATCTTATATGTTATTAATTTCAAAAATGGTCATATACAATGGTGATCAGTAAGTAATTTTTAGTCTAATAGAACCAAATTGAATTTTTAGTGAATAGTAATATAATATTATGAAAAGTAATACTAATTGTAATACGACCATTATAAATAGTAAATCACATTTTATTTTACCTTCATTAAGGATATAGTAAAATGAGATGTCTATTAAGTTATCAAGGTGTTAAAAAGTGTTATATATTAAAAACTCTTATTATTGAATAAATTATAATTTTTTTGAATATAAATTTAATAATATTTAGAAAATTATCTTAAAATGGAGTTAATTATTGAATTATACATGTCAAAAAATGGTTATGTTGAATTTTTTGGATTTTTCTGAAACCATAGAATTTTCAGTGAATTGCAAAAAATAGAGTTTTGAGTTCCTGGGTGTTTAATTACATCATTAATGAAGTAATAATGATGTACGAATTCTTCTCGACTTGTTAATAGTAATATATGTTATTAGGTGTCCCATATGGCAAATGTAACGGGAAAATACAATGGTAATTCCCATGGTTTTGAAAATACAACCAATGAGGTGCCTTGAAAATTAATAAAATATTCCCTCATATTTTCTATAAATACCAACCCATTACTTCATTTAATTAATTTGAAATTCCCCATCAATTTTGATCTTCCCTTATTACCTCCCTACTTGTCCTCAATCCCCCATGGTCCTAACCGTAATGTTTTTGGAGTTTCTCTACAAGGTAAGAGAATTTTCAACTTCATTCTTTTTTCCATTCAAGTTCACTTTTATGTGGAATAGAATTTCAGAATCGATACAATGTTCTTATTTTAATTTTATTATTTATTTATACCATTTTATCAATCATTTTGGGATGGTTAAATTCTACCCCATATATTTTTAATGTTTTTTAAAACTTTGTTGCATAGGTGTTATGCTGTAGAATTTTCATCTAAAAATCTCTCTCTTTTTTGAGACACTTATTATGTTATTTTCATTTAATATAAATTCCCTTTGGTTGGGTTATGTTATTACATACACACATTACATTTCATATTATGAACGAATAATTATTTCCCCTTTTCTCTCATCATTTTTCTTATGATATTTGAAGTAATGTCGTTATGCTGCCAAATTTGGTAAGGGATTTATGAACTTTTCTTTTTGTTTGGGATTCCATTATTTTACGTTTCATTTCCGATAATCTCTTCACCTAATGTTATCTAAGAGGCATGAAAGATCTAGAATCTTTTATATTCTAAATTTTCTCATGTTCATGTAAAATTCCTCATCAATCATCTTCTCCTCTCCCACTCATTCAAGAAATTAAAACACAATCCATGATATATGGATTTACTAACATCGGGAATGATGTTGTTTCAATTTCCTTGACATTCATAAAAAATAGTCATGACACCATTTCTAGGGTTGAAAAATATAATAATTTATGTATTATATCTTATATAAGGTTCTTTAATCATTTTTACACATGTAATTAATTTATAAAACACATCACATCATTACGATCCAAGAATCACTAATTTGACCTAAGAAAATATCAATTATGTTATAAATTATCAATCATCTTAATTTCGGAATTCAAAATGAATAATTTTATAATTTATGGTCATGGAAATATGTCAACCCCTTTCATTTACTATTCTGATTTTTCACTTCCAATCAAATGAGAATATCCTTCATGAACGGATCATGGTACCATGTGAAGAAGGCACATGAAAACAATGGAATTAACAAAATATTATCAATTAATGGGTGGAATGGTGATATAAAATGATCATGAACGGTGTTATAAATTTGAATATGTTTTTATAAAATATTAATAACACTATTTTAAAATTCATACAGGATGTTTAAACATGTTTGAGGGAAGTCGAACCCGAGGTAAGGGATCATATATTTCATACTTTTATTTACGAATCACCCTATATTATGATCTTTAACATTAAATTCCTAATGGCGGTGTCTGATTTCACAACTTATTCATTATTAATTTATGATATATTGATGATGAATGACCCCACTACTAGAAAAGGGGGCATTAAAGCCCTCCAGAATCAGGCGACCGCCATTGGCGGTCGCTAGCCTTGATAAAAATAACCCGAGGGTTTTTGCGCCCCCCCCCCCCCCCCCCCCCCCGTCGCCCCCCCCCCCCCCCCCCCCCCCCCGACGCCGCCCTCCCCCCCGCCTCCCGGCCTCCCCCACCGCCCGGCCTCCCCCGCCGCCCCCCTTCCCCCGTCTCCCCCCCCGACGCCGTCCTCCCCTCACCTCCTGGCCTCCCCCGCCGCCCGGTCTCCCCCCCCCCCCGTCGCCCCCCCCCTCATGGCCTCCCCCGCCGCCCGGCCTCCCCCGCCGCCCGGCCTCCCCCGCAGCACACCCTCCGCCCTCCGCCCTCCGCCATCCGCCCTCCGCCCCCTCAGCTCTCCCCCCCACCCAGGACGGCTCTGGCACCCCGGACAGCCCCCCCCCTCGCACCCCGGACCGCTCCCCGCACCCCGGACGCCCCCCTGCACCTCAAACAGCCCCCCTCGGCCCCGGACAGCCCCCCCTCGCTTCTCATCCCCAGTACCCTCACCGCCTCCTCTCCTCCATCTACCTGCCGTCGCCGCCGCCCGTCCCCTCCCTTGCTGCACCGCCTTTGGCTCCGGCTCCCCTTCGCTGCCTCATCTCTCTCGCTGCACCGCCTTCGGCTCCCCTCCCTTTCAGGTTTGTAGCTCAATCAGGTAACATGGGCTTTTAGTTACATTATTATTTAATCAATGGTTCATAAACAAATGATTAATATTTATTTTAAATATAGTTGATTTAAAAATGTAAATGTAATATGTATTGTGTAAATGTTTGTTATACAGATATAATTATGGATAAGAGTTGGATTGATCTTCCAAATCGAACGTCTAGAGAATATTTCAATGGCATTATGCAGTTTATTGACTTCACGAGTGGATTTTAAAGTGACTATATTAGTTGTCCATATAGAAAATGTGCTAACAGATATCAATTCACACGAGATACTGTGAGGGAGCACCTTTTCTTTAATGGATTTCTGAAAAATTATAAGATTTGGACTCGTCATGGAGAAGAATATGTCCGTTGTCAAAATACAGATGCAACTCAGATGGATGTTGATGCAAGAATGACTGATCCAATGCATGAAATGCTTACTAAAATGGTACGTGGGTTTGATCCTGAAGGCATTGACATCTAGAATATTGAGACCGGTGAGATAAATCTTCGCTCTGGTGAAGATCGTGATTCGAGGAGGTTTTATGAAGCAATTGATGATGAGAAAAAAGAATTATATCCTGGATGTAATTCTTACAATAAACTGTAGTTTATCGTGGAGTTGTTGCATTTGAAGACTTTGAATAATTGGTCAGACACATCATTCGACATGATTTTGGTTTTATTGAAAAAGTTCTTCCTGTCAACGCTAAGATTCCTGAGTCTTATTACTATGCTCGTAAGTTGAAAGAGAACTTAGGTTTTACAACAGCCGGTGCGTGAATTGTGAAATGGTCGGCCAGATGGCACGTCATTCGGAGGTGCCGTTTGACCGCGGCGGCCGGATACGCGTTTCCAGCGCCCTAAAACACCAAAACGGTGTGCCGCGGTCCAATTCGGAGCAAACGTGCTCCGAACGACCTGAAACCGCACGCGAATGATAGAAATATTATTCATGAGATGTAGGGGGTGGCGGAACGTCCATCGGACGTGCGGTGTGCGCCGCACGACCGAATGTGTTGTTTTCAGCAGCTCGGCGCGCGCTAAAATGGCGCGTTGGGGGGTCAAAACCACCCGAACGACCTCTGAATGCCACAAAACCGTACGACAACAGCCAGTGCATGAATTGTGAAATGGTCGGTCAGACAGCACGTCATTCGGAGGTGCCGTTTGACCGCGGCGGCCGGAAACATGTTTCTAGCGCCACAAAACACCAAAACGGCGTGCGGCGGTCCAATTCGGAGCAAACGTGCTCTGAACGACCTGAAACCGCATGATAACGATAGAAATATTATTCCTGAGATGCAGGAGGAGGCGGAACGTCCATCAGACGTGCGGTGCGCACCGCACGACTGAATGTGTCGTTTTCAGCAGCGCGGCGCGCGCTGAAATGGCGCGTTGCGGGGTCAAAACCACCCGAACGACCTCCGAATGCCACAAAACCGTATGAAAACAGCCGGTGCGTGAATTGTGAAATGTTCGGTCAGACGGAACGTCATTTGGAGGTGCCGTTTTACCGCGGCGGCCGGATACGCGTTTCCGGCGCCCTAAAACACCAAAACGGCATGCGGCGGTCCAATTCGGAGCAAACGTGCTCCGAAAGACCTAAAACCGGATGAGAACGATAGAAATATTATTCCTGAGATGCAGGGGGAGGCGGCACGTCCATCGGACGTGCGGTGCACGCGGCACGACCGAATGTGACGTTTTCAGCAGCGCGGCTCGCGCTAAAATGGCGCGTTGGGGGGTCAAAACCACACGAACGACTTTCGAATGCCATGAAATCGTACGACAACAGCTGATGTGTGAATTGTGAAATGGTAGGCTAGACGAGACATCATTCGGAGGTGCCGTTTGACCGCGGAAGCCGGATACGCGTTTTCAGCGCCATAAAACACCAAAACGGCGTGCGGCGGTCCAATTCGGAGCAAACGTGCTCCAAATGACCTGAAACCGCACGAGAACGATAAAAATATTATTCCTGAGATGAAAGTGGAGGTGGCACACCCATTGGATGTGCGGTGCGTGTGGCACAACTAAATGTATCGTTTTCAACAGCGCGGCGCGCGCTGAAATGCCGTGTTGGGGGGTCAAAACCACCCGAACGACCTCCGAATGCCACGAAACCACACGACAACAGCCGGTGCGTGAATTATGAAATGGTCGGCCAGACGGCACGTCATTCAGAGGTGCTGTTTGACCGCGGCGGCTGGAAATGCGTTTCCGGCACCATAAAACAGCAAAATGGCGTGCGACGGTCGAATTCGGAGAAAACGTGCTCCGAACGACCTGAAACCGCAAGAGAACGATAGAAATATTTTTCCTAAGATGTAGGAGGAGGCGGCACGTCCATCAGACGTGCGATGCGCACGGCACGACCGAATGTGTCGTTTTCAGCAGCGCGGCACGCGCTGAAATGGCGCGTTGGGGGGTCAAAACCACCCGAACGACCTTCGAATGCCACAAAACCACATGACAACATCCGTTGCGTGAAATGTGAAATGGACGGGAAGATGGCACGTCATTCAGAGGTGTCGTTTGAACGCGGCGGCCGGATACGCGTTTCCGGCGCCATAAAAAACCAAAACGGCGTACGGTGGTCCAATTCGGAGAAAACATGATTCGAACGACCTGAAACCGCACGAGAACGATAGAAATATTATTCTTGAGATGCAGGAGGAGAAGGCACGTCCATTGGACATGCGGTGCGCGCGGCACGACCGAATGTGTCGTTTTCAGCAGCGCGACGCGCGCTGAAATGCCGCATTGGGGGGTCAAAACCACCCGAACGACCTCCAAATGCCACGAAACTGCACGACAACAGCCGGTGCGTGATTTATGAAATGTTCGGCCAGACGGTACGTCATTCAGAGGTGCCGTTTGACCGCGGAGGCTGGAAACGCGTTTTCAGCGCCATAAAACACCAAAATGGCGTGCGGCGGTTCAATTCGGAGAAAACGTGCTCCGAATGACCTGAAACCGCATGATAACGATAGAAATATTATTCCTGAGATGCAAGGGGAGGCAGCATGTCCATCGGATGTGCGGTGCATGCGGCACGACCGAATGCGTCGTTTTCAGCAGCTCGGTGCGCGCTGAAATGCCGCGTTGTGGGGTCAAAACCACCCGAATGACCTCCGAATGCCACGAAACCGCACGACAACTTCCATTGCTTGAATTTTGAAATGTTTGGAGAGACGGAATGTCAATCGGAGGTGCCGTTTGACCGCGGCGGCCGGAAACACGTTTCCGGAGTCCTAAAACACCAAAACGGCGTCCGGCGGTCGAATTCGGAGCAAACGTGCTCCGAATGACCTGAAACCGCACAAGAACGATAGGAATATTATTCCTGAGATGCAGGAGGAGGCGACATGTCCATCGGACGTGCGGTGCGCGCGGCACAACCGAATGCGTCATTTTCAGCAGCTCGGTGCGCGCTGAAATGACGCGTTGGGGGGTCAAAACCACTCGAACGACCTCTGAATGCCACAAAACCGCACGAAAACATCCGTTGCGTGAATTGTGAAATGTTCAGGTAGACGGCACGTTAATCAGAGGTGTCGTTTGACCGCGGCGGCCAGAAACGTGTTTCCAGAGTTATAAAATACCAAAACGGCGTTCGGCGATCGAATTCAGAGCAAACGTGCTACGAACGACCTGAAATCACATTAGAACGATAGGAATATTATTCCTGAGATGCAAGAGGAGGCGTCACGTCCATAGGACGTGCGGTGCACGCGGCACGACCGAATGCGTCGTTTTCAGCAGCTCGTCGCGCGCTGAAATGGCGCGTTGGGGGGTCAAAACCACCCGAACGACCTCCGAATGCCACAAAACTGCACAACAACATCCATTTCGTCAATTGTGAAATGGATGGGCAGACATCACGTCAATCGGAGGTGCCGTTTGACCGCGGCGGCCAGAAACGCGTTTCCGGAGTCATAAACACCAAAACGGTGTGCGGCGGTCGAATTCAGAGAAAACGTGCTCCGAAAAACCTGAAACCGCATGAGAATGATAGGAATATTATTCCGGAGATGCTGGAGGAGGAGGAACGTCCATCGGACATGCGGTGCGCGCGGCACAACTGAATGCGTCGTTTTCAGCAGCTCAGCGCACGCTGAAATGGCGCGTTGGGGGGTCAAAACCACCTGAACGACCTCTGAATGCCACGAAACCGCACGACAACATCAATTGCATGAATAGTGAAATGTTCGGATAGACGGCACGTCAATCGGAGGTGCCGTTAGACTGCGGCGGCCGGAAACGCGTTTCCGGTGTCAAAAAACACCAAAACGGCGTCTGGCGGTCAAATTCGGAGCAAACATGCTCTGAACGACCTGAAACCGCACGAGAACGATAGGAATATTATTCCTGAGATGCAGGAGAAGGCGGAACGTCCATCGGACGTGCGGTGCGCACGGCACGACCGAATGCGTCATTTTCAGTAGCTCGACGCGCGCTGAAAAGGCGCGTTGGGGCGTCAAAACCACCCGAACGACCTTTGAATGCCCCGAAACCACACGACAAAATCCGTTGCGTGAATTGTAAACTGGTCGAAGAGACGGCACGTCAATCGGATGTGCCGTTTGACCGCAGCTGCCGGAAACGCGTTTCCGGAGTCCTAAAACACCAAAACGGCGTGCGGCGGTCGAATTCGGAGCAAACGTGCTCCGAAAAACCTGAAACCGCACGAGAACGATAAGAATATTATTCCTGAGATGCAGGAGGAGGCGCCACATCAATCGGACGTGCGGTGCGCGCGGCACGACCGAATGCTTCGTTTTCATCAGCTCGGCGCGTGCTGAAATGGCGCGTTGAGGGGTCAAAACCACCCGAACGACCTCCGAATGCCACGAAACCGCACGAAAACATCCGTTGCGTGAATTGTGAAATAGTCGGAGAGACGACACGTCAATCGGAGGTGCCGTTTGACCGCGGCTGCCGGAAACGCGTTTCCGGAGTCACAAAACACCAAAACAGCGTGCAGCGGTCGAATTCAGAGCAAACGTGCTCTGCAAAACCTGAAACCGCACGATAATGATAGGAATATTATTCCGGAGATGCAGGAGGAGGCGGCACATCCATCGGACATGCGGTTCGCGCGGCACGACCGAATGCGTCGTTTTCAGCAGCTCAGCGCACGCTGAAATGGTGCGTTGGGGGGTCAAAACCACCTGAACGACCTCTGAATGCCACTAAACCGCACGAAAACATCTGTTGCATGAATAGTAAAATTTTCGGATAGACGTCACGTCAATCGGAGGTGCCGTTTGACCGCGGCGGCTGGAAACGTGTTTCAGGTGTCATAAAACACCAAAACGGCGTCCGGCGGTCGAATTCGGAGCAAACGTGCTCTGAACGACCTGAAACCGCACGAGAACGATAGGAATATTATTCCAGAGATGCAGGAGGAGGCAGAACGTCCATCGGACGTGCGGTGCGCGCGGCTCGACCGAATGCGTCATTTTCAGCAGCTCGACGCGCGTTGAAAAGGCGTGTTGGGGGGGTCAAAACCACCCGAACGACCTTTGAATGCCCCGAAACCACACGAAAAAATCCGTTGCGTGAATTGTAAACTGTTCGGAGAGACATCACGTCAATCGGATGTGCCGTTTGACCGCGGCTTCCGGAAACGCATTTCTGGAGTCCTAAAACACCAAAACGGCGTGCGGCGGTCGAATTCGGAGCAAACGTGCTACGAAAATCCTGAAATCGCACGATAACGATAGGAATATTATTCCTGAGATGCAGGAGGAGGCGACACATCCATCGGACGTGCGGTGCGTGCGGCACGACCGAATACTTCGTTTTCATCAGCTCGGCGCGCGCTGAAATGGCGCGTTGAGGGGTCAAAACCACCCGAACGACCTCCGAATGCCACGAAACCGCACGACAACATCCGTTGCGTGAATTGTGAAATGTTCGGAGAGACGACACGTCAATCGGAGGTGCCGTTTGACCGCGGCTGCCGGAAGCGCGTTTCCAGAGTCATAAAACACCAAAACGGCGTGCGGCGGTCGAATTCGGAGCAAACATGCTCTGAAAAACCTAAAATGATAGCATTTCTTAAATCGGGGGTTTTAAATTATTATAGCGCAATGATTCGATATTATACATATATTTAATATTATATATATTAAAACATTTAAAATATATTATATCTATATATATTTAAAATATTGTATTTAATAGTATATATGTGAATATTTTTTTAATATATATATATATTTATTTATTTATTTCAGTGGACATTTTTTTTAAAAAAAAAATTTACTATAGAGACCGCCATTGGAGGTCTCTAATGGTGGTTTTTTTAGTAGTGCCCCATTTCTATCTCATTAATCCACCAAGTATATCCATTACCATGATGAAATTTCATAACGAAATTCGTAACCAAATTTGCATTCCATGGGTTAACCTTATTATCTATTAATTATGAGGTATTAAGATTATTGGTTTGATGGATTTTTTGTTATATAAAATTTCACTATGTTTATTTACATTGTACACACATATCCATTCCATTAAATTAATTATCACTCATATTATATTTTAATGGGGTCTCCTTTTAAAATGATTTTAAAACACTCTTTAATAAATTAAAAATAATTGTTTTTTTATGTGTAGGTATTGAGAGGTTTCTCCATATTTTAAGATACTTTATTACCATGATATGCTCATTGGAAATTATTTATGTTGGTTTGTGTCCATTATATCAAAATATATGTTTGTTTGATCCCATTATATATCAAGATATGATGGGTGAGACCCATTATAGCTCTCCAATGCATTGGGTACCCCACAGATGGAAGTTGACCCAATGGTTAATCCATGTGTAAGGGTGAATTTAAGGGTGATATGTTAAAATTTTACCAATTAAACTACATAATGTTTCTATTCGTATGATTTTTTATGATTATCAATTTTATTGGGTTTTATGTTATTACTTAATAAACAATTTCTCTAACTGTAACCCTTGTTGAGTTTTATAATCATCCAATGTTTTTAAATTGTTTTTCATAGAATATAAGGATAGGTAAGAGAAAGAATGTAGTCATGATGTTTGGTATAGAGTGTATTCAATGAGAATTATGTTTGATGTTTTAATGTTTTATATTTTTAGAAAAATGGACACCATTTTTATTAGTATACTTTATGTTTGAATGCGGTATATTAGGTATATATGATATAATAATTATTTAAAACAGTAAATAGGAAAATATCCTCAATGTGTAATAATTTATGGTCTTGTGTATAAATTCAATATTAAGTAAGATTTTAAGGACAATTCCTTATATATGGTTTCAACGAATTTAAATGCACAAGCAAGTGTGCATTTACATAGTTTATGTCTAAAAACAGTACATGATCAGAGTTGCGCCAAAAAAGTAATAATTAATTTATCACATAAAATGCACATAATAAAATAACTATTAAACTACAATAATTTTTATTAAAATTCTGGAGATACGTTGTGATGATGTTGGGGAAAAGAAGTTTAGGATACTATATTTAGTAGGGGAAGTGGATGAGAAAGTGAAGATTATCCAACAACACATGAGAAAAGCTCAGTGCCAGAGTTCTACACCGCTTCCCATAAAATGTCTCAAAAGGTGCCATTTTTTTACTGAAGTGAAAACTGTTATTATAAGAAAACTCAATTAAATAAATATTCACTTCCCAACTTCCCTGGTAGTCCATTGAACATGCTGAAGGCATATCCTCCAAAGTTGGAATCATTCGTTTTGACTGCCCATCTGATTGAGGATGAAATGCTTTACTGAAATTTAATTATGTGCCCAATGACTTATGAAGATCCTCCAAAATGTTATAAGTTATCATGGGATCCTAATCATATAAAATTGAAATAGTAACTCCATGTATCCTGAAAATCTCTTTGAGGTAAAATCAATAAATCTTGTCCAAAGACATCGTATCTAGAATAGAATGAAATGTGCATATTTAGTCTTCCGATCAACAATAACCTAAATCACATTGTTATTTCAATAAGTATTAGGTATTGCCGCCATGATTTCCATGGATATATTCTCTAATTTACAATCTGGAACTGGAAAAGTCTGAAGTATCCCCTTCAGTAACTGTCACTCTACTTTGACATGTTGACATGTCAATCATTTCACAATAAATTCTGCAATATCCCATTTCATTCCATACCAACAGTAAACTCCAGAAGGTCTTTGTACATCATAGTACATCCAGGATAGACTAAAAATGGAGGACTATGAGCTCCATATTAAAATATTTCATTAACTAGGAGTCACAAGGCACACACTACCATTTTCCAAATCTAAAAACACAATCTTTTTCAATGTTAAATTTTGGAAACATACCCATTTTAACCAATTATACCTTTTTCAACAGCTCATGGTCTTCCTTCCAGGATTGATTAATTATTTATGATAATGATCAATATACTAAAACATGAAACCAAACATATGTATTCCCTGCACTGATGACCTCTAAACCAAAATTCATCAAATAATTAATAAAGGGATCATTTTCCAAATATAACACGAGAAATGATGCATGATTTCTTCAACTCAAGGCGTCCACTACTTTGTTTTATTTTCATGGATTGTAATAAATGGTGAAATCCTATTCCTTTATAAATTCAATCAATATTCTCTGCCTCTTGTTTAATTCCCTCTGGGTAAATATATACTTCATACATTTATAGTCAGTATAAATTTGACATTTTCCTCTTTATAAGTGATACCTACAAATTATCTAATAAAAACCCACAACTGCCAATTATAATTCATTTGTGGGATAATTAACTCATGGGATTTTTGTTGATCTGGAAACATAAGCAATTTCCTGATCATTCAACATCATAACACAACCAAGTCCCTTCAATGAAGCATCACTATCGATGAAAAACTCACCATTTCATAACGACATGGAAAAAA
This sequence comes from Viscum album, assembly GCA_963277665.1. NCBI lineage: Eukaryota > Viridiplantae > Streptophyta > Magnoliopsida > Santalales > Viscaceae > Viscum > Viscum album. The sequence continues at coordinate 373,729,451 of OY728146.1, forward strand.
CTAGATCATTCATCAATATCTTCATTAGTTACTAATAACAAACATCACATTATTATATCCATACAAATTTAACCTCTTTTTGTTTTAACATAGTTAGAGTGCTAGATAAACGTGCAATGTTTTTTTCAAACCATCAATAATAACTTTCTATTCCAACAAAAGTACGGATATTTGTATTGTTTGTAGGTTTTGGGCATCCAAAAACAACAATTGTTTTGGTAGGATCAACTGTTATTCAATCCTTATGTACAATGTTCCAATGAAAAGAAATTTGTTGAAACCATAAGTCATAGTTGTTGTAATTTAAATAATGTTTCATAGCTTCCTGACATGTTATTAATGATGATTTTATATTATTGAATAAATAATTGTATGATAATAATGTTTTGGGTTCAAATGGATTTGTATTTATTATGAAAAACATTAGTTTTTAAATACAAATTTCCATACGGTTATGTACATTTTACCAAACATGAGATTTGTTTTTCAATTAGGTGATATTGGTGACTAAATAATATTACGAAGTATTCATTAATTGTAAGGGAATATTACTCTTTTCCTACCATGTAAAATTATGATTATACATGTTGTATATTCGGTATTTATATACATTTTCATACAGTTTATATATACTATCATTTTATAACTGACGTTATGTATTCTAAGGGATGATTATAAAAGCATAAATGATGTTTTCGAAAAACGTGTGGTAATAATGGGTTATACATCAATTTCAATTTTAAAAACTATATATACATACATATATATATATATATATATATAAGGTTATATATATATACCTAAGGGTTTTAACCATAAAATGAATTATATTTTCATAAAACAAATTTATGGAGTTTCACTTCTGTTTTTGAGGTTTTTAAAATATATAAAGTTATATTAAACCTTGTTTTGGCTATGAAAACTCCTTATATACCCTTTGTGTTAGATAGTTTTATAAAAAAAATTAACCTCAGACATATATGTATAAGAACCAATATCATTTAGAGACATGTCTTGATTTGTACACATTTTCTTCACATGGTTTTATATTATTCTATAAAATACACATGAAATAATTTATTGATAGAAAATAATAAGAAAACCTTGTTTTGTTTTTTGTGTACCTAATAATATTAATGGAAGACATCACCTTGTTACTAAAATTTACATTATATGGATTTATATTTATTAGAGGATTAAATATCCTTTTTATTATTCATAAATACATGTACAATTTAATGCACATGTATATAAATATACTTAATTATAATCTTATGCATGTATAAATCACATCAATCAATTATTATCCATAAAAACTAGTGAAGTAGAAAATATCAAAATAAATGTTTTTAATTATAGATGATTATTTTTTTGTTAGATATGCACATTTATCATAATATTTTATAAATATAAATGACAGCTATCATAAATTTCAAATTTTCATTTTGGAATATAAAATCATTGTTTTGACTAAATAATGAATTTAAAATTTAAGGGTTATAATTCAATGTGACAAAACCTGAAAAATCATTAATCTTATGTGCAATAGTTATCATTGCATTTTCTATAGTATGTCCGCCTATTCACAAATGTAATTAACTAATTTTTTTATAACCATAATGTTTTTTAGTATTGATAATTAATGCATGATTAACTTTTTATCTGTAATTTATAGAGTGAAATTCAACTGTTATAAACATTTTTGGTTTATGAACATAATTATTTAATGTTTAATTGGACACTATTAATAATATTAAATGCAAAATTTTAATATTCAATGTGGTATGGGACACTATGAATATATAAACAAACTGGAAATATATGGAATGTATTGGACTCAATATTTAATAGGTTGGGGATCGGTTAATGAAAACCTTATTGGTTGGGGACTGGTTAATGTAAGCCCGACGAGTTGGGAACCAGTTAATGAAATCCCCAATTTTCCTCGGTAGTTCTCATGAGACAAATTAGATCATGACACGAGGCCATGAAACAATCTAGAATTATACTTTCCCTCTTTATGTTTATATCATTTAATTGACCAAGTGTGCATTCAACTGCAGAATATTCTTGTTTAAGAGGATTATAGTATTTAATTGACCAAGGGTTTATTCAACTAGAGAATATTATTGGTTAAGAGCTTTATAGTATTTAATTGACCGAATCCGTATTCAAATAGAGAATATACATGGTTATGATCCTATAATTATGTGTATCAATGGATGTAAATTCACATGAAATGATGTTTATTCATCACCCATCTCATATACCATAATACAAATGATGGTCATTTACTAGTAATTTTATGATGTAAATTTTATGTGATAAATTAATTATTAATTTTTTATGAAAATATATTATCATGTAATTTTTAAATGAGTGATTATGTATCTTCACCCATGGAGGATTCACATAGAATTTTTAAATTAACTCATGAATAATATTCTTCACACCATGTATTATGTATAAGCATGCTTATGATTGTATCTTGTTTTACTGTAGCTCTGTTAACTTTCATACAAATGTTCTCTGGAAATTCTTGGAAAACTGTCATGTTATGCATCATGTATTGTAGTTATCTATAAGAAAATGTCTTATTAATATTTTTAAAGTGATGTTTTTAAAAGATTTTATTTGAAACATTATTTTTAAAAACCCCTTACTGGGAATTTGTATGTTCACCCTATAATTTCAATTCATTTTTTAGGTTTAGTATATTACAGTTTCACAATGGTGGTTACTTTCTAGAGTATATTGCTTCTAGGTTTGAATGAGTGTATCAATTGAATCTTGTTTTCCAGATCTAAAACTACAAAGATCCTCTATATAGAACATGATGTGTAATTCTTCAAAGTTTATTTTAAAAAAAAATTACACCATTTTTATTAATACACCAGCACCGGGGTTTCTAGGGGTCTAGGAATGATAGTTATCCTACCTCTTAGATACTAAAAATAAATTTCAAAATCAATTGACCAAATAAAAATCAATCCCATATTTGTCATCCCAAACAATGATAGTCCCATATGCTACAACTCTTAAATATTGTGTTGACAATATGCTACCAAAACCCATATTTCATTGAATCTAAATGACATTCTAAGTAATATCTCAAGATACAGAGGCTGTAACATTCTCATGGTCAATAAAACATCTACCTATCTTATGACATGCCCAATAATTCACATTATCAATCTATAAAATTGATTTGGTTTTCTTGTAATTAATCTAATTCTCACCAAATGTGCACATGATGATGTCAATATGTTGGTAATGCTTTTCTATATAATAGGAGTACACTAAGTTATTTTCATCATATACCGCTAAAAACTAGAAATGAAAAGGAAAAAATATTTTATTCATCATGTCCATGAATATCATTGGTGCATTACTCAGCCAAAAAGGTGTCACTTCAATGTCATGAAATCCATAACTACTCATAAAACTATTTTAGGGAATTTTTGATGTTCTCACACTTCAGTTATTGTATCATTATATCAGATCAATATTCAAGAAGATCATATTGTATCTCAGATGATCAATGATATCATTGATTCATAAAAGGGGATACAAGTTGTTGAACATCATCACGTTCAATCTATAATAATGCACACATAAGTGAAAGTTACCATCATGATTTTTGTTGATGATATTTTAATATCTCCATGCAAATTTACTATGAAATAATTATCAAATTACAACTAGATATTAAAGATATATTTTTAACACTCATGGATCTTCTAGAACCATTCTCTATGGTGGAAGAGAAATTGGATCTGATTCCTGCACCAACTCAATTTTGAACTTGATCTATCGATCATGGGGACATACATAAAACTCATTAGGAAATAAATATTGAAAATGAAATACCAATGTCATAAAATAATCCATTAACATTTCATCATCATCTATAAAAATACTTTCTCTTTGATCATAAACATAATCTAATTGTAGGGACCCGAAGCTTTACGTACATGGACATTACATTAATTTTCCGGAATACTTAATACATAACAAAAATAGACACACAAGGACCATAATAGTTTAGTTTCTTTGGAAACATAGAACATAATCTTCTAATCTTGGTGAAAAATCCTCAACATCTCCCATAAAGATCTTCATTTTTTTCTTACCTAAAACCATTCCTTATATCCTGGGAAAAGAAAACATTAAAAGGGTGAGCTCATATGCTCAGTAAGGGCAAACATAGTGAACAAAAAACAATCCATGAACATTTTAATGCAAAAATTTGAACATGAAATTTAAACATCAAAATCCTGACCAAAAGACATGAATCGTGGAAGAACATAAGGCATATGTCATAATAGATCATCAACCATGATAAAATATAATGTTAATAAAAAATGTAATTGTGCCAACCATTCAACACATGTTATGATTTCTATAGTAGCCAAGGCATTGTTGCCAAGACCATCTTAGTGGATAGTGTCCCTTTCTGAATCGAGTTCACTCCTCGTTCCAGTCCGGTATTACTGAACCGGTTTAACTAATCATTCCTATCATGTCTATCTCATGAGATATAAATCTATACCCAATTCATTGGAGGGAGATATAGGTCCCACCCATATCATAATGAAATCATTCTTACTTGTGCCACAAAATAAACATACATCATTCATAATAACCCAACGAATAAAATGGGTTTCATAAACATCATCCCATCATCACATAATCCATATAATAGAAATGGATATCATTTACTAATTAGAAAAGTGAAACCATATAAATCATAGAGACATTATACTTGAAACATACACATATGAAATAATGTCATCTTAGATGGAAAATGGTTCTGATAAAGCACTTGAAATGAATTCTTGAAGAAAATATCACTTCTTCTTCAAAATCAATTTCTTTTCACAAAACATCATGAAATTAAAAAAAGAATTTGTTGAAAATAGTCATGAAATATTTTGTATGAAGCTTCATGAAAATAATTCTTTATAAAACTGTAATAATCCATTCGTGTCGTATAAGTTAAAAAACATTCTTCTCGTAATTTTATCGGAAAATTCAAAAAGTAGCTCATACAAAAAACAACAAAATATTCCTTTCATATCATTTACTAAAAATACACCAAAGGGTAAAAATGGATTTAAACAATTTTAGGGGGATTTAAATAATATTATATATTGAGGATACATGGATGTGGATGATAAAATACTCCCCAGTAAATTCTGAAGTATAAACAATCTCAGATAAAAATTGAGATTGGGAGACTGTCCATTACCTTAGGTCTGATTTGCTTCATAAGTGTCCGAACCTCCTATATAATAATTTAAATAACCTCACTGACTTATTCCTGGATCATACTCATTGTTATGATATCATATATGGTCAGATTTTGAGATTATTATTAGTAATATTTCATTGCTACTTGTTATTCGGGTGTTTATTACTTTTTGTTCTTATGCGTGTTTTGTCGAATAAATACTTATTCTCCTTTTTAGGTTATAGATAACTCATTTCCAGAATGGTATATATCATATTTATTCACCCAATTCATTTATGAAATCATTATGCAATGAAAATCATTTAGAACGAGTTGCATCACATCGTGGAGACGGTATTCCGTACATACGCACGAGCGATGATATCGTTCCCATGATCGTCGAATTGTATAGGGGTGTATGTATACTATTTCAGAATCAATATCACTTTACAATAATCATATATATTTATTCTTTACACCATTATACCCATCCAAGAAAGGTGGTGGTGGAAAACAGAATACACCACAGCGTGGAGACGGTATTCTGTACGTACGCACGTACGGTGATTTCATTTTCCGTGGGATGGATAGATGGTGAAATAGGGTTGTTTCATACTTATATTAACACATAAGTATATGAGTTATACTTATGTTATTAATTAATAATGAAAAAACTAAAGAAGAAGAAGTGGAAAAAGAAATAAAGTTGAAAGAATCGGTAACAGACATTACCTTTTCTTTGAAGCGCTTCTTTGAGACCTCCTTTTAGGTTACTAAAATTGGTCTTTGAAGAATACCAATATCTATAAGATGTTTCTAGGGAAGTGTATAAGAGAATTTTTCAGGGGTTGGCCGATCTTGAAGGATCAAAGTGGTGTGAGGAAGAGAGGGAGGAGATGCCCTTTTATAAGGGAGGAGAGGGGCACCTTTGGAAATATAAGAAAATATTAATTTATTTTAAATACCAAACCCACATAAAAACTTCCAAAATTACTCATATATAAATATTAGATGCGATAAGGTTGTAATATAATAAACCAATAATATTTAGACATGTTAGGAATTTATTTTAAACATAATCATCTTTATTTATCATTAGTTAATCAATTTAATTTTATTTGTGGTAATAATATTCTAAATTTTAAATTATAACAAATAATTACTTATTTGTTGTTAATTTTCCATAATTGGATACTTTATGACATTTTAGACCATATAAATTTAAATTTATAATTTTTAAATATTTTTGTGATTTTTAATCAATTTTATAATATGTTATTTTTATAAAATAACAATAGTGTCAATTTTGACACTATTCATTTATTTGAATTTAAATAAACTATATATAGAATATATGTTCGAAATAAAATATTTAATAGATTAATAAAAGGTAATATGTATCTATAAAATTAGTGGAGAACATTAAAAAGTTCATATAATATTTATTTTATTATTTTTAAAACAATTTATTGGGTTTATCTCTTAATAAAATAATAACTACAACATTTTTGAATAATTATTTAATATACTTTTTTGTTGCATAAAAATTAAAAATAAAATCCTATGATGAAGATAAATATATTATCTTTCACAATAATACTTTTACTAGAATTTATCATCTTAAAATCAATATATTTAAATTTTTATATTTATTAAATTATGTAGGTGTCAACTTTGGCATCATTTAAAATAATATAATATAACTGTAATAATCACCTTAATAAGGATCAAAATAGTCAAAACTTCGGCCAATGGATGATTAGGGTTTATATATACACTAATAATACGTTTTTTGTAGATTTTGGGCGTTTTTAAATGTATTACTATTTCAATAAAAACTATATTATTGATTTTTTACTAAATAAATAATCTCTCCATCATTAATGTATAAGATAATAAATTAATTAAATAACTCTTAAAAACTAAAAATATATTACCATGATAAAGAAAAAAAATTTATCTTTAAAATGAGTATTTATAACAGAATTTATATTCTATATAAACTTATATTAAAAATACTTTAATTATTAAAGATGAGTGAGACATATTTCACTTTCCATTTAATAAAATAAACTAATGGTCTTAATCACCTCCAAGTGGGTTCTAATGGATACTATTTCGACCCAAATATGACTTATGAAAAATTATAATCATCCAATTGTATTAAGACACGTATTAGGATAATTTTATAATATTATAATTAACCATAATTACCCAATTTACCTTTTACTATGGTAAATAAATTTTACCGTTGTTACTATTCATAAAGCCCAAAAATAAAAGGTTGTATAATAATATAATTTATACCCACTGATTCCAAATATGGAATCCATTTTTCCAAATTCAATACACAGAATTTGGATAAATTAAATTAAAATTAATCTCTTTGTCGAAAGAAAATGGGTTTTTGTTTAAAACATTACAAAAGATTGAATTTATTTAACCTGTGAATTCAATGTAAAATCAATGATAATGACATAAATTATATTAAATGGTAAAAATATATTCTATTTATACTTTAAAACCATTAAATATTATAATTTAACCACATAATTTATTAAGATGAATAAAGTTGTTTTTAATTAAAATATAGCGTGTTTTTACTATTCATTAAAATATGAAAGTTATCAAAATAAAATGAAAAATTTATCCAAGGTAAAATTTTATATCCTGATTCCAATGAATAATTTTATTTTGTAAAATTTAACTTCTAAATTTGTCAAAAACTAGATTTAAAGTGGGTGCGCAATCAAAAGGCAGCAAAACTGCATTTTTTGAAAAATACTTATTTTACCTGAAAAATTTATTTTGTTCTCTTAACATGTTCTAGAAAATGTATAAGATGAATAATAATGTTATAAAATTAAAAATTTAGTTAATACTATTCATAACGGCTAGTCAATGATAATATAATAACAATATATCATTGTTTAGTGAAAACCCGGTATTGCTTACAACACATGCTATCGAGGAAGGTCGCGATTGCGTGTAAGGAAAGCCAAGTCAGGGTTGCGTGTAGTGCAAGACTCCTCTTTTGCTTTGTATAACATAATCCAACTATATTTCATTTATACGTGAATATATATATATATATACATATATATATATACACTCAATGTTGCGAACTTGAAATTGTGTGTAACAAGATCCAAGAATAGTGTTGCGTATACTGCAAGCTAATACGATGTTGCGTATAGTACAAGATAATCTTGTTGTAGTGTACAAAAAACGATATGAAAGAAATTAAAACGAAAATATCTAATAAAATATCGGGTTGTTACATTCTACCCCCCTTAAAATGAATTTCGCCCTCGAAATTCGTCGGGGTTATGAATTATTTACTATTCATAGAAACCCACATCGTAAAAAGTAATACAAAAACCTAATTTTAAAAACTAAAGTATGAAACATAACGATTACCCAAAATTAACAAATCATTGAGTTTCCATATAGGAGAACGTAGGTGAAAATATGGATATGGAAGATAAATCTAACCATCATGTTCTGATGGAGAGTGGTATAGAACATGGCTATGAAAAATCCAATAATTAGAAATCCATAAATTTGTGATGATCTAGGGTACCATCTGATTCGTCGTATATAAGGGCACTAGGACAACATTTTTGGTTTTCAAGATCATTTCCCTAAGGTTGAAGAATATGAAATTAGAAGAAATACTTTATTGATTTTGGTATAGTCTCACAGTTGGTCGTTTCTTGGACTATTTCCACTTCATCTCTTAAAGAAATGAAGTTGAATTTGTCATTCTTGAATGTTATCATATCATGTGACAGAATGGTGGGTCATTCCATCAGTCTCAAACAAAATGATAGAAAAATTTAGCAAATATACATAAGTTCATCTATGGTAAGGTTAATCATATACGATTCCAAAAATGAACTTATACTTCATATATAATACCACTTAATAAAATAAAACTAGTTTCTACTAACCAGGGACTTCTTGTAGGCCAGTGGTAGGCAATAAAGGCCAGTCTCACTTCGGTTGTGGTTTCGATTCCCACAGCCTTGTCCGACGCGATGGGCTATCAACCGTCCTGCTGGTTGTCCTTTTTCTAAAAATACATTACTATAACATCCCATCAATAATATCGAAAGAAGTTCTATCCTTAAACAATACTAACTTATGTCCACCATAATACATTCCAATCTTTAGGCTTATCCATAATACTGCAGTCCACTCTCATAATATAGTGAAAATGATTACTAGATATTTCATATAAAAAGCATGCTAATACCATTGTTGATCCTCGTATGTCATACGATATGTCTTGTTGGTCACATTCCAAACATTCTAAGGCCTTAATCATGTATTCTCTTGAAAAAATGAATACCCATTAAATCTTAGTGAAAACATGAGTGCTGTCAAAAGTTAACTCTTTCCACATACCAAAACCCCAAAATTCTATATACTCAAACCATGATATACCTATTTCCTTATATCAGTCATGAGCTCATGAATACTGTCAAACATTTCATTTTCTCCTTATCCCATCATTATGCACATATCATCTTCTTTCCAAAAATATCTCAATCACTTTCCATGGTTATTGGTACCATAAAATTATTAAAAACCACAATAGACCAATACCTAAATATTCCAATATTCCATGATACTATATACAACATTATTTTGGAGTCCCCTTACATACACACTTAATCATTCCACCACATCGTTGTCATATTCAACATCACCAATAGTGATCACATGTGACATCCCTTTGTCCTTTTCCTTAAGTGGTTTCTCATGTCGATCATCATTAACCCTTGCATTAGGGAATCGATTAGGATAGTGCCCCATTTCATTGCACTAGAAGCATTGAAGTGTTGGTGGTGCATTCTCTGTAGTCTTTTCTTTTTTTACACCATTAGCAACACTTTTTCCATTACTTCGACACTAAGCTGCTCAATGATCTTCTTTTCCAACCTTAAAACATTTTCTAGTCCCTTTAAGACAATCTCCACCATGCTTCTTTCCACACTTTGAGCATAAGGAAACATTCATCTTCTTTTCACCATTATTCTGAGATTTCTCCATGAACTCCATCTTTCGTTTCTTGTCAAAACCAAGAGATGGATATGTAACACCAACTTCCATTTCGTCCTTAATAGCACAACACACAATTTCTTCATAGCTACTGAAGTATCTTATAGCTAATTCCCTTCGAAGATTTGGTTTTAAGCCACTAAATAATCTATCAACTTTACTTTCAGGTTGGATGATAAAGTCAGATGCATACCTTGAAAGCCTTGTAATATTCGCATCGTATATACCAACAGATTCATCATCCTTTTGATATAGTTCAAGAAAATCCTTCTCAATCTTTGCTCGAATAATATGAGGGATGTACTTATTGAAAAATATGTTCTTGAACTCGTCCCATTCCAGGGACTCAATTTTATCTCTTGGCCTCGTATTCTTGATAAGATTCCACCATTGATCAGCTTCACCTTCTAAACGATATACTACTATGATGACTTTATCATGTTTAGAACATTGAAGAACTGAAAATATCTTTTCAGTTGTACTGATCCATTGTTCAGCAACAAGTGGATCGGAAGACCCACTGAAAGAAGTTGGACGTTGCCTCATGAAGGACTCAATAGAATATTGTTACCTTCTCTGCTCATTTGGAAGTCTAGAATGATTCATAGCTTGTGTAAGTATAGAAATATGATTTTGAACTCCATCTCCCATAACATTTGTTTGTTCAGGAGGACAATATTTGCATTGACCATTACATTGATCAACATGGTTCCTTCGGGTTCTATCCATCATCTAAAATAGAAAAAGAATAGTGTGAGAGGAAAAAATTACGCTAGGGAAAACAACATAATAAAGGGGGAGTACCTTCAAAATCTAACATCTTAGGTTACAATAATTCTATTACTATAACCTATACTTATACTTAACCTTAGGGACATCTTTAGACATACGTTAGAAATATCTCTAGGGATCTCACTAAAGTTCTCGAATCTTAGTTTCCAAATGTTGACTAAACCTTTCCTCTGATATAAACTGTAGGGACTCGATGATTTACGTACATGGAAATTACATTACATTTGTGGAATACTTAATACATAACAAAAACATACACACAAGGACCGTAATAGTTTAGTGTCTTTGGAAACATGGAACATAGTGTTCTATTCTTGTTGAAAGATCCTCAACATCTCCCATAAAGATATTCCTTTTCTTCTTAACTAAAACCTTTCCTTATATCTTGGGAAATGAAAACATAAAAAGGGTGAGCTCATATGCTCAGTAAGGGAAAACATAGTGGACATAAAAAAATCCATGAACATTTGAAAGCAAAAAATTGAACATGAAATTTAAACATCAAAATCCTGATCAAAGACATAAATCGTGGAAGAACGTAAGGAATATATCATAATGGATCATCAACCATGATAAAATATAATGGGAATAAAACATGTAATTGTGGAAACCATTCAGCACATGTTATTTTTTACATAGTAGCCAAGGCATTTCTACCAAGACCATCTTAGTGGACAAAGTCCCTTTCTGAATCGAGTTCATTCCTTGTTCTAGTCCAGTATTACTGAACCAGTTTAACTTACCGTTCCATCCATGTCTATCTCATGAGATATAAATATTTACCCAATGCATTGGAGGGAGATATAGGTTCCATCCATCTCATAATTAAATCATTCTTACTTGTGCCACAAAATAAACATACATCATTCATAATAACCCAACGAATAAAATGGGTTTCATAAACATCATCCCATCATCACATAATCCAAATAAAAGAAATGGATATCATTTCATAATTAGGAAAGTGAAACCATATAAATCATAGATACATTATACATGAAACATACACATATTAAATAATGTCATCTTAGATGGAAAATGGTTTTGATAAAGCACTTGAAATGAATTCTTGAAGAAAATATCCTTTCTTCTTCAAAATCAATTACTTTTCACAAAACATCATGAAACAAAAAAAAGATTTTGTTGAAAATAGTCATTAAATCTTTTGTAGGAAGCTTCAAGAAAATAAGGCTTTATTGAACCATAAATATCCATGCGTGCCGTATAAGTTAAAAATACATTATTCTCGTACTTTTGTCGGAAAAGTAAAAAAGTAGCTCGTACGAAAAACGACAAAAAGATTCCTTTCATATCTTTTACTAAAAACTCACCAAAGTGTAAAATTGGATTTAAAAACTTGTAGGTGGACGGAAATAATATTATATTTTGAGGAAACATGGATTTGGATGATAAAATACTCCCCAGTAAATTCTGAAGCATAAACAATCTCGGATAAAAATTGAGATTGCGAGATAGTCCCTTACCTTAGGTCCGATTTGCTTCGTAAGTGTTTTAACCTCCTATATAATTATTTAAATAATGTCATTTACTTATTCCTGAATCATAGTCATTGTTATGATATCATATATGGTCATATTATTAGCTTATTATTAGTAATATTTCATTGCTACTTGTTATTCGGGTGTTTATTACTTTTTGTTCTTATGCGTGTTTTGTCGAATAAATTCTTATTCTTATTTTTAGGTTATAGATACGTCATTTAGAGAATGGTATATATCATATTTATCCACTCAATTAATTTATGAAATCATTATTAAATGAAAATCATGTAGAACGAGTCGCATCACATCGTGGAGATGGTATTCTGTACGGACGCACGAGTGATGATATCATTCCCATGATCGTGGAATTGGATTGGAGTGTATGTATAATATTTCAGAATCAATATCAATTTAAAATAATTATATATATTCATTCTTTACACCATTATACCCATCCAAGTAAGGTGGTGGTGGAAAATAGATTACACCACGATGTGGAGACGGTATTCCATACGTATGCATGCGCGGTGATTTCATTTTTCGTAGGATGTATTGATGGTGAAATTGGGTTGTTTCATACGTATAATAACACGTAAGTATATGAGTGATACTGATTTTATTAATTAATAATGAAACAACTAAAGAATAAGAAGTGGAAAAATAAATAAAGTTGAAAGAATCGGTAACAGACATCACCTTTTCTTTGAAGCGCTTCTTTGAGACCTCATTTTAGGGCACTAAAATTGGTCGTTGAAGAAGAGCAGGACCTCTAGAATGTTTCTATGGAATTGTAGAAGGGTATTTGTCAGGGGATTTCCGAGCTTGAAGGCTCAAAGTGGTGTGAGGAAGAGAGGGAGGAGATGCCCTTTTATAAGGGAGGAGAGGGGCACCTTTGGAAATATAAGAAAATATTAATTTATATTAAATCCCAACCCCAATTAAAAACATCCAAAGTGACTCATATCTGATGACTAGATGAGATAAGGTTGAAATCTCATCAACCAGTAAAATTTAGACTTGTTAGTAATTTATTTTAAACATTATCAACTTGATTTATCGTTATTTAATCAATTTTATTTTATTTGAGTTAATAACATTCAAAATTTTAAATTTTAACAAATAATTACTTATTTGTTGTGAATTGACCATAATTAGATACTTTATAACATTTTAGACCATATAAATTTAAATTTATAATTTTTAAATATTTTTATTTAATTTTAAACAATTTTATAATATGTTATTTTTATAAAATAACAATAGTGTCAATTCTGACACTATTCATTTATTTGAATTTAAATAAAATATATATAGAAGATATGTTCGAACTATAAGCTTTAATATATTCATAAAAGGTCATATATATCTATAAAATTAGTGTAGAACATTAAATAGTTCATATAATATTTATTTTATTATTTTTAAAACCATTTTTTTGGTTTATCTGTTAATAAAATAATTACTACAAAATTTTTGTATAATTATTTAATATACTTATTTTTTGAATAAAAATTAAAAATAAAATCCTATGATGAAGATACATATATTTAATTTCACAATAATACTTTTACTAGAATTTATCCTATTAAAATCACAATATTTAAATTGTTATATTTATTAAATTATGAAGGTGACAACTTTGGGATCATTTAAAATAAAATAATATAAGTGTCATAATCATAATTATAAGGATCCAAATGGTCAAAACTTCGGCCCATGGATGATTAGGGTTTATATATAGACTAATAATAAGTTTTGTGCAGATTTTTGGGCCTTTTTATATGTATTACTATTTCAATAAAAACTATATTATTGATTTTTCAATAAATAAATAATCTCTGCATCATTAATGTATAAGCTAATAAAGTAATTAAATAACTCTTAAAAATTACAAATAAATTACCATGGTAAAGAAAAAAATCTTATCTTCCAAATGAGTATCTGTAACTGAATTTATATTCTGTATAAACGTATATTAAAAATACGTTAATTTTTAAAGTTGAGTGAGACATATTTCACTTTCCTTTAAATAAAATAAACAAAAGTACTTAATCACCTTCAAGTGGGATATAATGGATTCTATTTCAACCCAAATATGAATTATAAAAAACTATAATCATCCATTTGTATTAAGACAAGTATTAGGATAATTTTATAATATTATATTAACCCATAATTACCCTATTTACCTTTTACTATGGTAAATAAAATTTTCCGTTGTTACTATTCATAAAGCCCAAAAATAAATAAGTAGTATAAGAATCTAATTTATACCCACTGATTCCAAATATGGAATCCATTTTTCCCAATTCAATACACAAAAGTTGCAAAAATTAAATTAAAATTAATCCCGTTGTCGAAAGAAAACGGGGTTTTGTTTAAAACATTGCAAAAGATTGAAATTATTAAACCTACGAATTCAATGTAAAATCAATGCTAATGACATAAATTATATTAAATGGTAAAATATATTCTATTTATACTTTAAAACCATTCAATATTATAATTTTACCACATAATTTATTACGATGAAAAAAGTTGTTTTTAATTTAAATATAGCATGTTTTTACAATTCATTAAAATATGAAATTTATCATTATAATATGAAAAATTTATCCATGGTAAAATTTTATATCCTAATTCC
This sequence comes from Viscum album, assembly GCA_963277665.1. Lineage (NCBI taxonomy): Eukaryota > Viridiplantae > Streptophyta > Magnoliopsida > Santalales > Viscaceae > Viscum > Viscum album. The sequence goes on from OY728146.1 coordinate 373,744,689, forward strand.
AAAAAATAGTTTTATTTTGTAAAATTGAACTTATAAATATGTAAAGAACTAGATTTAATGTGGGTGCGTCATCAAAAGGCGGCAAAACTGCATTTTTTGAAAAATACTTATTTTACCCGAAAAATTTATTTTATTCTCTTAACATGTTATAGAAAATTTATAAGATGAATAATAATGTTATAAAATTTAAAATGTAGTTAATAGTATTCATAATGGCTAGTAAATGATAATATAATAACATTATATCATTGTTTAGGGAAACCCGGTATTGTGTACAACACACGCTATTGAGGAAGTTCGCGATTGCATGTAATGCAAGCCAAGTCCGGGTTGCGTGTAGTGAAAGACTCATTTTTTGTTTTGTATAACATAATCCAACCATATTTCATTTATACATGAATATATATATATATATACATATATATACATATATATACACTCAATTTTGCGAACTTGAAATTGTGTGTAACAAGATCCAAGAATAGTGTTGCGTATATTGCAGGCTAATACGATGTTCCGTATAGTACAAGATAATCTTGGTGTAGCGTAAAACAGACGATATGAAAGATATTAAAAAGAATATATCTTATAAAATCTCGGGTTGTTACACTAATCATCATTGAATAGGTCCATCATGAACAACATGAAGACTCCACTCACACTGGTGAGAATAGATTCCTCCTTCTAGAGATAGAAAGGTATATTTTATCCTATAATAGTTGAAATGATCATGTTATAGAACTACCCAATCCATAACACAAATATAATAATATTATATCAATTATAGAATAAATTGATCCAAAAGGAACAGTGACCACTAACACTTAGAGAACACAACTTACAATGTTTGATTTTCTATGACCCCACTCACAATGGTGTATCAATGGAATGGCCAAATATACATAAAGGTTTTCAAAATACCAAACCATATTTTTTCAAAAACAAAGGAAAAAATTAATTCCATGCTTATATATCAAAAAAACATGACTTGGTAGATGATACAACAATCGTAACTCTAACGGTTGAAGTTATTACATCAAAACTAGTCGAAGAATACTACATAACATGCTGTTTTCCAAGAACTATTGTAACACCCTGATATTCCACAATATGCTTCTCCTTCAATAATGTAATAGCTTGCATTGTACACAAGTTCGAGATTCTAACACACTGCGACCAATCAAAGTAGCAGTTATGAATAGTAATACCCACTTTTTGAAATAATATAAATTTTATATTTCAAAGTGGACTTCCTTTTTGGATTTGGAATATCGAAACTAGCCTATGTTGAATTTTTGATATTTTTCTGAGAACTTCCACTTTTTTTATGAATAGTGAAAAATACTTAAAGATAACTTTTTAAATAAAAATAATTTATTGTGATAAATTATACTATTGAGCGGTTTTAAAGTGTAATTAAAATATATTTTTACCATTTTATCCAATGGTCATCATTAGAATTAATTTCAATTTGAAATTGGACATAAACAATTGTCAATCTTTTGATATATATTATTTCTTAAAAACACGCTATTTGTTACGACATCGGGAATTAATTATAAAATTAATTAATTCAACTTATATGTTTGGGATTTTTTAAAATAGAAATCATTTTTGAATTCGGAATATCAATTATAGATTAGGCTGAAATTTTGGCATTATTCTGAAAAACATCAATTTTTGATGAATAGTGAAACCACTAAGTGGTAGTTAAAAAACCGATTTTTCGTTTAAATGAAACATTACCACTTCTGTGATTTGATTTTCAAAAATCTGACATAAATGGTTGTCATTAGGAAGTAAAATGTGGTTCAATGGGATTAAAATAATTTTTGATGAATAGTAACTTTTAATTTTAATTAATTGCGATTAAAAGTAATTCGTGAAATTTAAGGTAAAAATGATATTATAAAAATATGAAAATACTATTACACTTTTCCTACCCATATTGGATGAGTCGTGGCTAACCAAGACAATCCATGGGTCAACTTGGGGACCCCATGGTGCCACTTTGGTAGAAAAATGACATTAAAAACTTTTTATTTAATGATAAAATATATATGTCACAAACATGATTTGTTTTACTAAAACAATTTTTAAATGGGGTTATACAAGTCATATTTTTGTCAATAAATATTAATTATAAAGCTAAAAATATTTCCTATATCATGATATTTGTTTTATTAATTTTATACATTAAATAAATTAAATTATTTATGACACCATGATGATGCAACAATTACCTCATTAATTAACGATTTAAATAAAATTGAAATATAAATTAAAATCCAAGGAATACATTTTTCAAAAACCTATTGGATGATTATATTTAGATCCCTTATCACCATATCCTCTACATATATCATTTCGGGACATTTATAATCCGAAAAGCTTTTCATAATAAAGTAACATTTCAATCATTCCAAGAGTACCCCTTCTCTCCTCTTATAAAAGGCCCCCACCACTACCACCTTATTCACACCATCAAAGCCTTTTGTCTCGTCCAACCTGTGCCCAAATACTCTCTCAAAATTCCTCTCTTACTCCTAGAAGCCTCACATTGGGTAGAATTCTTTCCAAGAAAGCCTTTGGCTCAAATAAAAAAAAAGTTACCCGATTTTGAGGTAATGCATTCTCTTGTGTTCTTTTGTTTTATTTTGCTTATCCAACCCCCTAAAATATTTTTATCACTTTATTTTGTAACAAAACCAGTATCTTAAATATACTATTATTTTTTTATGAGAAGGACTTGATTTACACTTACACACACCTTCGTCTAATGGTTAAAGAACATACTGTTTCTGTGGTTGGCGAATTTCTGCCTCACGAAACGATGATTGTTCAATATTCTTTTAACACATCTCATGGTGGCCATTATGATGACACTACTTTTATATATGATATATATTATGTTTTTGTTTTCCTTATGATTCTGTATTTTTCATTTATGTTATACTTTTATGATTTCCATTATGGGTAAACGCGATAATTTCATTTTAGGAAGTGCGGACTACCGCACCCTCAAAGTGATTTGAATCGTTAATTCCACATGTGTGATGTGTAAAGGATGGAGTAAATGATATTATATATTATATTATACTGGAATTATATTATAACTTTATATAATTATAACTTCATTCCATTAAATATGAATTAGAAATGAAAGTAGCGTTCATGCGTACATACGGCTTACCATCTCCATGAACGGTGCATTTCATTTCTTACCTCTAAATGTTATGTAATATTATAAATGCATGTATATACTGGATATATAGGATATATATGATATATATATAATGAATATAATTCTAGATATAATGGATATTCTACCACATAAACAACTTGTTATTATAAGAAGTTTATTTTCGACTCAAGTACCAAAGATCGACAAAACGACCGTTATTAACTTAAATGACTACATAATTTTCGTAACATTGTAATAAGTGATATAAAAGGCATAATGAACATGAAAAAGGTTCTTAAGCAAGTATAGATTAACTCTAGTTTATTATTCAGGAGGTTAAAGAACGGTCGAGTCAAGTCGGACACAAGGTAAGGGAATTTCTTAACCCAATTTCCATTCTTTGGGTTAATCTCCTAATTTCAAATTATGTCATGATATTAATATGTCCTATCTTTTATTTATACATTATTTATGTGTACATATAGTTAATACACATTATAGATATATTTTATTTAAAAATGATCTTTTTAAGGGACTTCATCTCAATCTCCATTCATTGAGGCATAGTTTGTTTTATACACAAATTTCCTTTATACGGTGTATAAACCCCTTTGACTTTTACATTTATTCAAAAGGAATATTTTTATACAAAGTGTTTTACTAAATTAAAAAAAAGAATGTATTTCTTGTCGTACGTATGGGGCGAAAATGACTTCTCCGCCGCCATAACCATTATTTGAGTTTCGGCTTTCCCTACAAGCCACAAATTTTTTTTAAATGAAAAATAAAAACCAAGTTTTAACTTTCATTTATTTTGGTATCGAAAATGGTTTTGAAAATGATTTAATATATCAATGTGTTGTATTGATATCTTTTTATTGAAATGTGGAAATGTTATGTTTCTTTTATTCATGTTTTATGTGATATAATTATGTTGGTTTATGATATGTTTAAACCTGTTCATATGAGGAATTCATTGGACTTAATAAGTGAAGGGTGGAGCCCGCTATATCTCCTCGATGCATCAGTAGGTATCATGAGACAAACTAGTGTCTTGGCATGAGGTCTTGACAAAATCTTATTTGTGGTCTTGGCACGAGGCCTTGGAAATGTGTTTATGATAGTCTGGAATTATGCATTCCATCATTATGAAACTGGTTATTGATATTGCATGTGATTATTTGTTCAGTAGAATATCCATGTGAAGCAATAAATTAAATTATTTCATTTTACTTTTTCCATATTATATTGAATATCAAGTTTAAAAGGCTTTTGTTTTAGTTATACATTGCCTTAAATGTTTATGTTTATTTATGAAAGCTTCCGCCATATTTTTATCCTTACTGGGCATCTAAGCTCACCCCTTTAAATGTTTTTATTTTTCCAGGATGTGAAGAAGTATTTTAGGAAATACCCGCAAGGATTGTCTGATGGGGATATGATTTGGGAAAATGGAGACTATGCTATTGTGATTTTTCACTTTATGATGTAATGTAAGACTTATGAATGTATCTAGTGTTTCCAAGACTACTAAACTAATCGGTCTTTCGAGACATGATCTTTTGTGATCATGCCAATGTTACCCAATTAATGCACCGACTCTGGGTAACTGGGGTGGGGAATTACAGTTTGTATCAGAGACAGTTTAGTACTAACCTTGCATGCTAGATTTAGATAAACTCTTATTAGAGAACATAGCCTGAAGATAGACTTTGAGGATTAGTATAGAATAACTTCCTTGAATTTTGGTATTGTAGAGATTTTGTGAGTTTTCCGAGCAATAAATCCTTGTCTGGATACGAGCAGGTAGAGGCGGCTCTCGCACAGATTTACCAAGGGTTAAAACCTAAAAACACCTCTTTGAGCTAAACTTGAACAGGAACTAGTACATGACAACGGGCCTTGCGGCACTCTTGGTTACGACACTCCCGGGGGATATTCTTAGGATAATTCGCATTTTCTTTACAAACCACTATGAAGGGTTACAAGTATATACTTCCTCAAAGAAAACATTTTTATGATTTTGGATTATATCCATAAATAGTTCATTTTATGTTATGTATTTTACAAGTATGGAATTATGTATTTTGATTCATAAACTAATCTAGTTTGTGCCATTGTTTAGAAATGGCGCCTAATGGAAGGAATGGAAACAGTATCAATGCACGCACTCCATGTAGGGATTTCCCTCCTACTCAAGATAATTATTGTGGAGCTGGAGATCCAACTAGTGCAGATCAACTTATTACCATACTGGGACAACTCACTCAGGTTATGAATAATAACCTTACTCGTATGGAGTACCCTGATCCGCAACATGGAGGATCAATGTTAGATCATTTCATGAGGAAAAAACTACCAAAATTCAATGTAATTTCAAATCCCTTAGTAGCTGGGCAATGGATAAATTCCTTAGAGAAAATATTCCATGCCTTGGGGAGTAGTGAAAGGGAAAATGTTATCATGGAAGTTTACCGCCTTACTTGAGATGCTGATCAATGGTGGTCATGGATTAAAAATACAAAGGAATATGAAGAAGTATCAAGTATGGAATGGAGGGAGTTTAAGGATATTTTCATAGAAAAATACTTTCTTCATGACCATCGAGTAGATATGGAAATGAAATTTCTGAGTCTAAGACAAAAGGAGGATGAGAATGTCGCAAAGTATGAGGCCAACATTACAAGGTTAGTGAGGTATGCTACAGATTATATATGTAACCCAAGAAGTAAGATTGATCGTTTCTTTGATGGGTTAAAATCATTTCTCCATCGAGCATTAGTATCACAATATTTCTCAACATACGAAGATATGGTTTCGTGTGCTATCATGACAGAAAAGAAATTCTCTAAGTCTTATGACAATAAAGTAAAGCAAGAGAAGAAGAGAAAGGTGGAATAAGAGACAAATAAAGGGAAAATGGAAAGAAGGATTTTCCATTATGTGATAATTGTGGGAAGAATCACCCCGGTACATGCCGAAAAGGAATGGGAGTTTGTTATAAATGTGGAGAAAAAAGGTCATCAGGCTCGTGATTGCAAGGGAATAAAAGAGGATATCAATGTTGAATGTTACAATTGTAGAGAAATGGGGCATTATGCAAATTAATGTCCTAAGCTTCAGGGAAACTTACCCTAGAAAAGTCCAAGGGATCAAGGCCAAGCTTATTTTGTTACTACAGTTGAAGTGGAATAATTAATGTATTGGTGCTTTTGGACTCAAGGATTATATTCTGGTTATAATAATAATGTGATATATATAATGATTGTACTTCAGTACCTGTTTTTCTTTAAGGTTTTAATATGATGAAGGTAATCATATTTTTAGTATGTGACAATAAGAGAATCATTACTTTGTTTGGGGAATCTGATGTTACAATTGATTTTGGAATTTAGAGACCTTTTAGAGAAAGTCTGGACAGAGGTATTTTGGATAACAATAAAGGTTGGAATGGATTAAATTGAACTTTGGATAGTATTGTTTAAGGATAAAACACTTATGAAGATTATTTTTGGAATATTATAATACTATAGTTTTAGAAAAAGGACAACCTACAGGTTTGGGGATAACCTGTCGTGTCGGACAAAGCAGCAGGAATCGAACCCACAACCATAGTGCGACAAGACTTTATTACCTAACACTAGCCTACAGGAATTCTCTAGTTATTAAAAAATAGTTTTCCTAATCTAAATGGTATGTGTTAATATTTTGAACCTTGTATGATTAGTATAAATATAATATTTTTGAGTTCTATTATCTTTTTGAGTGAATGATGAATTTATGGTAGAAATTAGTTGAAGGTTGAAACTCTACTTGGAAAGCATAAATATATATATACCTATCTCTTATTTTATGAAAAATTAATTCTTAAACTTTAGAAAAGGTATATTAAAACAAAAAATGTGTTTTCCTAATACTTTATGTCTTGTTGAACTGATAATATTTTAAATCAACATAGATTGAAAGATTTGAGGCCCTCAATTTTACACTTGTTTTTGATTGATGTCCTAAATCACTCCCTACAAATATTTACATTTTTCATCCAATTATATGTCTCTAATTACCACCAATGTTCTCATTATCGATATCATAATTTGGTGGTGACTTTTTCATTTCCCTTTCCCACTTATTAAGGCTAAATTTTATTAACCCTATTTACGATGTTGGTTTTCCATAAAGGTATTTTCTATTTTCAACCTTTTATTTTCAAATTTAGAGGACACAATTTATTGAAGGATGGGAGAATGTAACACCCCGAGATTCCATGATACGCTTCTCTTTCAATATTGCAATAGCTTGCATTGTACACAAGTTCAAGATTCCAACACATCGCGACCAATCAATGTAGCAGTTATGAATAGTAATACCCACTTTTTGAAATAATATAAATTTTAAATTTCAAAATGGGGTTCATTTTTGGATTTCGAATATCGAAATTAGCCTATGTTGAATTTTTGGTATTTTTCTGAGAACTTCCAATTTTTTTATGAATACTGAAAAATACTTAAAAACAATTTTTTTAATAAAAATAATTTATAGTGTTAAATTTTACTATTAAGCAGTTTTAACCTGTAATTAGAATATATTTTTACCATTTTATCCAATGGTGGTCATTAGAATTAATTTCACTTTGAAATTGGACATAAACAATTGTCAATCTTTTGATATATATTATTTCTTAAAAACACGCTATTTGTTGCGACAGTGGGAATTAATTATAAAATTAATTAATGCAACCTATATGTTTGGAATTTTTTAAAATAGTCATCATTTTTGAATTCGGAATATCAATTATAGGTTAGGGTGAAATTTTGGCATTGTTCTGAAAAACTTCAATTTTTTGATGAATAGTGAAGCCACTAAGTCGAAGTTAAAAAACTGATTTTTCGTTTAAAAAAAACATTTCCACTTCTATGATTTTATTTTCAAAAATCCGAGATACATGGTTGTCATTAGGAAGTAAAATGTGGTTCAATGGTATTAAAATATTTTTTGGTGAATAGAAACTTTTAAGTTCAATTAATCATGATTAAATGTAATTAGTGAAATTTAAGGTAAAAATGATATTATAAAAAATATGAAAATACCTTTACACTTGTCTTACCCCTATTGGATGAGTCAATGCCGACCAGGACAATCCATGGGTTAACTAGGGGACCCCATGGTGCCACTTTGGTAGGAAAATGACATTAAAAACTTTGTATTTAATGTTAAAATAAAAATGTCAGAAACATGAGTTGTATTACTAAATTTTTTTTAAATGGGGTTATAAAATTCATATATTTGTCTATAAATATTCATTTTAAATCTAAAAAGATTTCCTACATCATGATATTTTTTTATAATTTTTAGACATTAAATAAATTAAATTATTTAGGACACCAGGATGATGCAGCGATTACCTCATTAATTAACGATTTAAATAAAATGAAAAGATAATTTCAAATCAAAGGCATACACTTGTCAAAAACCTATTGGATGAGTATATATCTAACCCTTATCACAATATACTTTAAATATATCATTGTGGGACCTTTATATTCAGAAAATCATTTCATAATAAAGTAACATTTCAATCTTTCCAAGAGTGACCCTTCTCTCATCTTATAAAAGGCCCCCACCACTACCACCTTATTCACACCATCAAAGCCTTTTGGCTCGTCCAAAATCTGCCCAAATACTCTTTCAACTTGTCTATCTTACTCCTAGAAGCCTCACTTTGGGCAAAATTCTTCCCAAGGAAGCCTTTGGCTCAGATAAAAAAAAGAGTAACCTGATTTTAAGGTAATGTCTTCTCTTGTGTTCTTTTGTTTTATTTTACTTATCCAACCCCCTAAAATCTTTTTATCACTATATTTTGTAACAAAACCAGTATATTCAATATACTAGGATGTTTTTATGAGAAGGATTTGATTTAAACTTACACACATCTTCGTCTAATGGTTAAAGAACATACTGTTTCTGTGGTTGGCGAATTTCTGCCTCACGAAACTATGATTGTTCAATCTTCTTTTAACACATATCATGGTGGCCATTATGATGACACTACTTTTATATATGATATATATTATGTTTTTGTTTTCCTTATGATTCTGTATTTTTTATTTATGTTATACCTTTATGATTTCCATTATGGGTAAACGCGATAATTTCATTTTAGGAAGTGCGGACTACCGCCCCCTCAAAGTGATTTGAATCATTAATGCCATATGTGGGATGTATAAAAGATGGATTAAATGATATTATATATTATATTATACTGGAATTAGTTTATATGTTTATATAATTATAACTTCATTCCATTAAATATGAAATAGAAATGAAAGTAGTGTTCATGCGTACGTACGGCTTACCGTCTCCATGGACGGTGCATTTCATTTCTTACCTATAAATGTTATGTAATATTATAAATTCATGTATATACTGGATATATAGGATATATATGATATCTATATAATGAATATAATTCTGGAGATAATGGATATTCTACCACATAAACAACTTGTAATTATAAGATGTTTATTGTTGACTCAAGTTCCAAAGATCGACAAAATCACCGTTATTAACTTAAATGACTACATAATTTTTGTAACATTGTAATAAGTAATATAAAAGGGATAATGAACTTTAAAAATGTTCTTAATCAAGTAGAGATTAACTCTATTTTATTATTCAGGAGGTTAAAGAATGGTCGAGTCAAGTCGGACACAAGGTAAGGGAATTTCTTAACCCAATTTCCATTCTTTGGGTCAATATCCTACTTTAAATTTATGTCATGATATTATTATGTCCTATCATGTATTTATACTTTCTTTATGTGTACATATAGTTAAAACACATTATATATATATATTTTATTTAAAAATGATCTTTTTAAGGGACTTCGTCTCAATCTCCATTCATTGAGGCATATTTTGTTTTATACACAAATTTCATTAATACGGTGTATAAACCCCTTTGACTTTTACGTCTATTCAAAAGAGATATTTTTATACAAAGTGTTTTACTAAACGACAAAAAGGAATGATTTTCATGTCCTACGTATGGGGCGAAAATGACTTCTCTGCCACCATAACCATTATTTGAGTTTCGGCTTTCCCTACAAGCCAAAACTTTTTTTTAAATGAAAAATAAAAACCAAGTTTTAAGTTTCATTTATTTTGGTATCGAAAATGGTTTTGATAATGTTTTAATATATCAATGATTTGTATTGATATCTTGTGATTGAAATGTGGAAATTTTATGTTTCCTTTATTCATTTTTTATGTGATACGATTATGTTATGGTTTTTGATATGTTTAAACCTGTTCATATGAGGAATGCATTGGACTTAATAAGTGACGGGTGGAGCCCACTATAGCTCCTCGATGCATCGACAGGTTTTTTGAGACAAACTAGTGTCTTGGCATGAGCCCATGACAAAATCTTATTTGTGGTCTTGGCACGAGGCCCTGGCTACGTGGTTATGATAGTCTGGCATTATGCATTCTATTATTATGAAAGTGGTTATTGATATTGCATGTGGTTATTCGTCCAGTAGAATTTCCATGTGAAGCAGTAAATGGCATTATTTCATTTTACTTTTTCGATATATGTTGAAGTTCAAGTTTAAAATGCTTTTTAAATTATACATTACCTTAAATGTTTATGTTTATTTATGAAAGCTTCCGCTATATTTTTATCCTTACTAGGCATCTGAGCTCACCCCTTTAAATGTTTTAATTTTTCCAGGATGTGAAGAAGTATTTTAGGAATGACCTATAGGGATAGTCTGAATGGGATATGAGTTTGGAAAATGGAGACTATGTTATTGTGATTTTCACTTTATGATGTAATGTAAGACTTATGAATGTATCCTGTGTTTCCAAGACTACTAAACTAATCGGCCTTTCGAGACTTGATCTTTTGTGATCATGCCAATGTTACATAATTAATGCACCGACTCTGGGTAACTGGGGTCGGGGTGTTACGACTATAACCTATCATTTATCCTAACTCAAATACAATGTTCCCTTGATTTGGTACTACCACATTTTCACTGGGTTTCAGCATTTCCTACCTCAGCCTAATTGACAACTAGAGCTCTAGCTACCTACCTAGATTGTCCATGATGACCCCGTTCCTGACTAAGGTGTTTATCATGATCCTCCTCTCATGTCCTATTATATATAGTTCCTTACAAACATATAAATATGATGCAAAATACCTTATACATGATACTTAACCATATACATCGACATTACGCGTGCTTTTAGACAATCATTTCATGCTAATAGAACTTTAACAGATCCCAGTCCTGAGATGTACTTCCACTTATAGGGATTCTATATCAACTACTCCCATGGTAAAACCTATAATTGGGTCACTTATTTTTCCAAGAATAAGAACATCCAGTTCTACTTATTAATGTAGCCTATCCATCACCTAAGGTCTCTCTTAGATTCCCCTCCATGATGAGTTTCGGATTCATCACATCTTCAAAACTAATCAACTAAATAGTTTTCTCTTAAGACCATACCATATAGTGAATATCAACCTTAAATCATGTTTCCCTTAATATCATAATAGCTTCTAGAGAGGGAAAAAATATTTGTTGGTCATTGAAATGCTCTCCATAGTATGGGAAGAAAATTCCATACATTTTTATATAAAGGAAATCACAAGACTTCTCTTCCCTCAACATCTCATAATATAAATGGATTAAGATAATAGGCTCGAATTATTTTTATGTTAACTCTCTTACATTATTTCCTTCTCTATAATGTCCCACCAATGCATGGCTAGTCCACATTGAATATATGCAGTAAAATTCACCCTCCTATCTATTGGTGAATCAAGGTAGATGATGATATTTTTTACTGGCTCGATCAAAATAAAATTCTTATGGGGGCCACCCTCCATAATAAACATAGGTGTATTTTGTAGTTGAAACATTATCATTAGTTAAAGAATCGATGATACAATGAAAAATTATCCCTCTATGGGGGTTGAATGACTCATCGAATGATCTGACGATTCTAAAAAACCATCTAATTCTTATTAACTACCAAAATTTTTAAAATTACTGAATTTCAAGCATGATTATTTCCACCCTACTAACACTCAATAAGCAGATGATTATGATTCATTTTCATTAGAATAAAAATAAACGCCTTAGTGAACTGGGTATCAATAATGTCAACATCCACAGTTGACTACAATAGAGAACCACCAACTCCTTGAATCTCTAAAACTTTAAGAATAAGTGACTCAGAATTAAATAATAGTTCATTCATATAATTTATTAGCTATAATAGATATCCCAAATCATTCTATACAAATAAAATTTATCAAATTCATATAAATATTTTCATATCATAAACCCATAATGCAAATATATTTCTCTATGTGCCTATCATGACTATTCCATAAACATCTCACACAATACCCTACCATGCATATAAATCTGAATAATCAATAACATCACACAACATGGGAATCAGCCAATGTGAAATTACATCAAAATGTATAAAGGTAATATCATGAAAAGTATTCCCATCCTGAGTGACATAGAATTTCCCCAATACATGGGTTAACTAATCCCATGAAGTTGATCATTACCAATTCAAAACACATCATAATATCCTCTATTAAATTCACAAATAGTAAATCCATAGAAAACATGACATCCTCTTTAGATACCGCTTTATAATTTCCTATGATTTTCCACTTTCTCACACGGCTAAAAGGTGTTGGTTACAAGAACTCTGTAATTCCACCCCTATTCCAGAGTCTACTGACTACTATCCGAGGTGTTATGTGTATAGTTGGGAGAATATAAACCCTAGTATGATGTTTAAGTTAATTGAAAATAAGAAATTTTAAAAAACTAGTCATAGTAATATACATAGGTGAAACATTGTAATAGAACTGAGAAAAAAAGAATCCAATATACCAAAGATAATTTTTCATGTAATATCAGGTTGATGTATATTGAAATTTATAATAGATAAAAACAAATAAAGGACTAATATTCCCTAATATAAACCCAAAATACTCTTTTGAACACCATGTTGAACCCCTATAATAACTCTTTCCCATCTAGTAAGAAATAACTTAGCAACAAGGTACCTTCCCAGTTTTCATACCAACATCCACAAAATCTTCTCGTGAAACAAATGGATTCCATAATATCATATGAGTAAAACTCAGTAGGATAACACCGTCGTGTCTTATGAAATCAATATAATAAATTGTTAATTAAAAAGTAATATATATATATATATTAATTAATTCATTAATTAGTAAAATATAGGAATAACCTTTTACACCACTATACTAAAATTTCTCAGAAAATGTATCACAACCATGCCAACCATAACCATATTTCGAAGGTAAAACACAACCTACCTCAGTTCCATTAAGGGATGTCTTTGATCATGTCTCAAAACCATTCCATCCACATCCATATAAAAATTCTATAATAGATTACTGTATGATCCCAATATATAAGAAGTGTATCATGTGTCAGGGAATAGCTTGGTATATAATCATCCCATCATGTGGAAGGGAATAGGGTGATATATAAGAATATCAACATGTGTCATGGCATAGCCTAGTATTTAAACCTCCTAGAAGGTGTTAGGGAATAAAATAATATATAAGAATCCTAGTATGTATTTTGGAATATCTTGTTATATAAGAATATCAACATGTGTCACAAGTTGATATCATAAGAACAATCATATCACAATATGACAATAAAAATCCATATGGTTAATTCATATAATTGATATTATTCATTGAATTTATCCATTATTTCAATTTTCAAATTAATCCATTTTATATAGTTAATCAATATTATGAAATCACCATAATCACCTATCATGATTAAATCATATGTATTCCATTCCCTATTCATTATTTTCAAACGTTATCTCACACAAATGGTGTCCATAAGCAATGAAACATCAATAATTGAATCAAAATGGATTCAATGATGAATAAAATAACATATTTTCGTTATTCAATTCAATTATATAATATTTGTGAACTTGTTTGGGTTAAATCCAAATATTATATAGACTTTTCAATTGAATATAAGACAATAGGGTTATGATTTTCATCCCCAACCATTAACTAGTGAAGACATAATGATTCCAATGAAAAACCTCAACAAAGGATGTATAGAAGATCACATGGATATCCTTGATAGAAACTGATCATGATAGATAATAAATATTTATAGGGCCAAGAGATTACATGGTAGTAGTCAAAGAATAATGGAAGAGGAAGTCACATAAAGAAGAGCCACATACCCAAGGATCGATAACAGAATAAAGACATCCAGAATTAAGGGAGGTTCTCAAAAATTGACTCGAATATTTTATATCATTAAGATGGGAATGCAACATGTGAGGAAAATGAAAAAATAATCTGCATGGAATACATCACAAATGCTTATTCAGGAATTATATGGTGTTTAATTCATTCTAAAGTAGTATATTTTTTCTTATACGGATAAAAAAACACCCTCAAATATATATTAAATTCACCTAAAAATGGAATAATGTTTAATTGAAAACTGATGTGTAACCAATTAATTTCATGAATTAATTAATTACATGCGTCTAGTGTCTTTTTCCCAACATGTAATCTATTTTCATAGTATTTAAAGGTAATAGTGATTGTTTTTATCTCAGTTTCAATATAAAAACACATACCCTTGTTAAGAATATAATCAAACCAAAACCCTCGGTAACACATGAAAAATATATTTCATGAATCCATTAATTAAAACTGAATCTTGGGCCAGCTCCCTATGTGTATCCTCTAAGGTTTTCTCATGTTTATTGACAAAAAAAGTCTATTGGACTCAATGAAATGGACATCCATGAAAAAAATGACCATAAATATTTAAATATGAGGATAAATTCCACATAAATATGTTTAATGAAGAATCTAGTGGGAGATTTACCTAGAAAAATATGAGATATTACATAATGTTTTTGAAGTGTAATCTTATTTTAGGATTCAATTGACCAGGATCACATATAGAATGTCATTAGCATAATCTGGTTTCTACACCCGACGTCTATCATGTGATCTCAACTGGTCATGTGAAGTACCTATGAATTCATCATTATCACAAGTGTTATTATTTATATATTACCAAGAATAAAATCATTGTGATCATATGATTGGATACTCTCAAGAATATTCTCTTTCACTCCTATGTGTAGAAACCTATGGATGTGTAGTTCCCATTGATTTTTTTGTGAGTTGATTCAAGGATTTATATGCCATTCCTCTTCAATTATATGACTATTTGTGTGGTGAGTATCTCATAGATTTTAGGTAGAGTCGAAGATGTGATTTTTTTGTTACACTCTATTCATGATCCTTCCATCTTCCACTGATGAGGCTTCACACGATGATCACTAATGACATAAATGTCCCATATTTTTCAATTTAATTAGAACCATGCTGATTAATGGGATAGTTCATGAACATTTGGTCATGTGAAGGGGATTTCAAAATTATAGTCCAACATGTCTAGGGTATTTCCATGATTTTTATGTTGTGTAATTGAATTTCCGTGATTGAAGGTAGCTTCTATGAGGTCTTCCCTGAGAAAAACATGGATTTAAATGGAGACTTTAGAAGATTAGGCTTCCAATTTATATAGATTCCATGCGACCATGCTAACAGGTAAAGGGGGTTTATATGGGATCTTTGATTATTTAACCTTTCACATGATGATTAGGGTATATGTTCTCCATAAAAGGATTTATAATTTCCCCATTTTATTTCATTATTTATTTTAAAAGGGTTGGAAATATGTCGTGTTTGTGTGAGTTTTGTCAAAAACAAACACTTCCCCATCATACATCGGTATCTAAATGAGCATCCCAAGATTAGGGGGGGTGAATTTATTAAGCAATAAATTTTTTATTATAAATGGGTTATTTTAAATTTACACAAATATTTAAATATGGTAATGTTAATAAAAAATAAGTAGAATAAATATATCATAATCATTCAAAATATTTATCTATATATTGATTAGGACTCGTATGAATAATATATATAATATTATTGAATAATTTTAAATTAATATACAAGATCATGATACTATATTATCAGAAATAATGATAAACTATCAAAGGAAATATATTTTTTTACAGTTAAACAATTTTTAGTTTTAAAGAAAAAAATTAAAAAAATTAAAACTCATAGTTGAAAGATTAATACAAGATGTTAATTCTCAAATTTAGACATAAATATCTCTACTTCATGGTCAAATGCCACCAATATGGTTTTCTAAAATAAAATATATTATCTATAACCTAGAATGGGTAAATACAATAGCATAAACTATCTAAGTCACACATGACCTCTTACCCAATTATGCGTCTGAGTAAATCAAACACCCCAAACATGTCCTATACCACTCATATCAATGGGATAAATATATAATAAATATTTTTGAAAATAAATCATGTATATTCTAGTTAAAAACCAGAGATAATGTCCATGTGGTAATGCATATAAATAACATAGTCTACTCAAAGATGTAATATAACTGAACAGAAATGAGAAATGTATTATAATAATGTTTATAATTTCTTAACCTATTGTAATTAATCTTTTGACACCTAAGATGAATTATCTAAGAATCATCAGTCTTGATCTTTTGAAATAATTAAGAAACAATGTGTAATAAATTCTTATTTTCTTACCATAGTGAAGAATTATATGTGAGGATGCTTTGGCATTCTCAATCGAGTGTCAATAGGAGGTGATCTCTACATTTTTCAATCAGGTTCAGCTCTATAAGAATCAAATATTAATCGAACCATGAGATATTTTTTTTCCTCATGTCTTTTCTTATAATCATAACTTTTCTATATTTTATGTATATCATTCTATATATATTCACAAGGGAGTGTGCTCAATATTTATCTGCAATAACAGGAACATAAAAATTAGCTTCTACATAATACTACATATTTTGTCATTATTTATTTTGAAAATATAAGATACAATAATTAAAAAAGAATGTACATTAAAATTCATTGAATATATCAATTATAGTTATGTAATTAAAAACAATAAAGTAATAAAAATAGTGACGATATATTAAGTTATTGCGGTGTTAAGATCAAGTGGTATGTTTTTATAGCAGTATTTTGCTCAAGTGGTGCACCCCTGACGGTGTATTATACTTTGATGATTTTACACTATTTTGGGAGTGTCTCAACTAATGGTGTCTGGTATCTTGGTGGTGTTTTAGATATAGGTATTTTTATTATGTTTTGGCTGCATGAGTCTAGTTCTATGACACCTTGCGATATGTTATACATATCAAAATTTATGTTCTAATGGTATAAACTTCTATCAGTGTATCTTCCCATGATTTATCAAACTTTTTTTGATTCCTTTGTCCAACGGTACGATAGTATCACCTTGTGATATACTTACAGTGTCTCCAAAATAGAGATATTAAAATACCGACTAAACGTCGTGGAAAAAGGAGTCGATATCAATAGTGTCACATACATATATAGATTAATCACATATTCATAGAATATATATTACTTATAGGAAAACATGAAATTAGGCTGTATTATTTAAAACATTATTTTCTGATCATTATAACAATGAGGTCAATAATCTCCCCGCTTTTTAAGTTCACAAATCGTGACATATAAATAATAATATTAATGTAAAAATATGTCATAGAAGATATTTCAAATTATTAAACATTATATCCATGGTATGACCTAAATATAAATCATGAATTATTAGTCATAGTACATGAAAATTATTCAAGGAAATAGTCAGTAAAATGTATGTATCCAAAGTAAGAACATAATTTTAGGATAAAAATATTTCAATGCATTAAAATAAAATAAGATTACAAAAAAGAAAAAAAATTCTTCAGTAAAATAATCCAAATATCATTTTTCCTAAAAATTCACCACCTTTTTGTATTTAAAGAAGGTAATGATTATTAAAAATGCATTAGATGCAGGGAGTGGGAGAGATTAAAATATTTGAATGGAAGGTAAAATTAAATAAAAAAAACAAGTTCTAAGAAATACATTTAAAATGATGGGAAATATTTTTTAAAAATCAGATCCCATCAAATACATTACTGTCTTATTTGAAAAAAATACAAATGTTATGAATTTCCCGAGGGTTCTATGAGTTCATTGACATTAGCCTCATATTTTACATGCTCTATATCTAAGGTAGTGGGATTACACTGAGGTATAATAGATAGATATCAATATTAGAGTGTATCTAGAGTTCAAGGATGGTATTCCACAATAACAGTTGGTTGTAGTTGTCTCAAATCATCGATATGACACATTCAGAAAGGCTATAAATGAGTTGGAAATAATGCTATAGTAACCTAAGCAACTCCAGGACTTAGATAAAAGTGAGGAGTAATAAGAATATATTCATCAGAAACATCTTTTTGGATACAAATATTTTTAAACGGATTCATGAGATTGATGAAATCCTTTATAATTTAGCATCTAATTTATATTGAACAAAATAAATAAGCCTTATCTACCATGTAACAGTTCACGAGAGGGGTCATCTCTTTGAGTTTTCATACTTGATCATTGAAATCTCGAGTCATATGAGGCATTAATAAATTCCCAACAAAGACATTGAAATTGGATTCTATTGTGTTCATGGTATAGATCATATAGACATAAAAGTTGTTGAAATTGGTTATTGTTTATTTTTTATCAATCATGTCGTGGGAATAGATCAAAAATTACTTTATAATAGAGTCATAAATATACCAAACTCTTATGGAAGTCTCTTTTGGTTGATCACTGTTACTACCTAAAGAAATGTTAGATGGAACTATAAGATCATGATTGAGAAATGATTTCACTAAATAATCATAAAAAACTGATGGAGGACGCACAGTAGAAAGAGGATTATTTAAAGATATATCCTCAAGACATATAAGGATACAATCCTAGGAATCATTAATTTCATATTTCTTATCCTCAATCAAGGACTTGGGAGTTTCCTTTTCACCAATTATCCTCTTATTATCCATTTATATATAATAAATTATATGCCTAATTTTTTGTTGGATATGGTGGATAACAAACTCAAATAAATTTGTAACATCATTTTTTTCTAATATTCTTCAATATATGTGATTGAATCAGTACACACACATGGAACTCATACATAATCTTTTCTCCAAAAAAACATTTTATTAATATTGAGTGCCTATATCCATAGGAAAAACTGGAGGAGCTATAGTAGGTTTATGTACAATAGGTCTTAGTGAATTTGACATTTAAAGAAGACCTTCATTATTAGTCTTGGTTATCAAGGTTCCCTTAATATCACCTTCTATGTTAACATTAGGGTTATCACCATCATGAGGGATTCATAATTTTTTTTAAAATATCTCCACTCATCTTCAGCAGAGTACAACAAAGGGTCTGAAATAATTTTTGTGATAGATGTATTGGTAGGAAGATTAAAACCATCTAGATTCCTTTGACCTTCTAATCATTGAGAAGCCATTACATTTTCAACAATAGTAGGCTCCACATCAAAATGTGTAAAAACTGTTATTGTATCTTGCATCTCAACATTCTTTTGTGAATAAACAAAAGTGGGTTCACCTTCCATATTTTCATCCACAAGAGATTAATTAACATTTACCTCAAGTAACTGGTTATTCAAAAATTCTTCCTCAATAATCTATTTTTATCTTGGTCGACATCATGTAGTTCTACAACATCTCTATCTCTAAACTGTTGATATGCAACAAAATCAAAAACATGATCCAAAAAAGTATAAATTTTCTATATTAAATTATTTTGACTCATAATCATCTTAAATTTTAATATTTCCATGTTTTATCAATCTTGACATGAAAATAAATTTATCTTAATTTAATATTTTATATAATTATAAATGTTCTCCACCACTAAATTATAAAATTGAACCCCATGTTTCTCTTAATTACTTCACATTGATCCTTATATATCTCCAATACGAAAAAAAGTCTTCTCTACTTCCCTAGACATATCATAGTGGGTTTTATTCTTAAAATACCAACCCTACCAATCATAAGAGTAGATATAATGGAGTTGTTTCAAAGGAGAGGTAATTACCTTTCCCAATAACTATTATTTATATTATTCTTTAACCTACAACATGTTTTTCATAGTATTCTTACAATAATGTATTTGGTTTCTTAAATATACCTAAATATTAATAAAATTATTAAACCACCTTTATTCATCCTCTTTCCATCAAATGGGAAGTGAAAGTATCAAATTTTGATATTTATGTCTTTATATATGCACAAAGAAATACAAATAATTTTTCATCATAATTTTTTAGATGGGTTTATTGAATATTTTTAATTAATAATATTATAATTATTAAATAACTATACATTTATAATTATAATATCAAATATATCTTATTAAATTCAAATATTTTCATAAATGTTAATGTTTCTTATGCGTTTGTGTTGACTACCTCCCCCCACAAAGTGATGTAATTTTTTTTGTCATTTTCATTTTAATTGGATTTTAATATGGATGGATTTAATGTATATATATTATATTTAATAAATTATAATAATTTTGGAATATTGTGTTAATATTCACCTTTCTTTCATTCCATCTATCAAAGAATGAAAATAATGTTCATGTGTAAATATAAAACACCATCTCTAAGAATGGTCTATTTCATTTTAATATTTATATTTTTGTGAATGAATATACACTTATATATAATAAATATATCCTATATATATGATGATTAAATTTTAGAAATTATGGATCCATGATCCAAGTACAAAGTCTAAAACTATATAACCAAACTTTAGACGAATAATGAAGCATATATCACTGTAAATAAAGATTTTAATAAAAATAATTTTACCAAAATAATTAAATGAGAAATAATTAAATAATATATTATATTATATATATGAGTATTTTTCTGTAATATATTTATATTAAATCAATTATTATTATTGAAGGGAATCCAATGTGTACGATGTAAGTCATATATTAGGTAAGGGATCTTTGAGTGACATTTATTTTTGTGAGACACATTCTATATTAAAAACAGTTTTATATTATGCAATATACATAATTTCTTTGATAATAATTTATATTTATTATTATTAAATATATGTGGAATTAATATAAATATATGGTTATTTATTTCATGGGATTATGATTAAAACATTACAAATCAGGTTTGGTGTTTTATGTTATAATATCACTGTTTATCAAGATTGTTTATGAATATAAAATCACATAATTTATATCTCAAGAAACTGATGAATGATATTCTCCAGTAGTTATATTTTGAGTATATACCTTATTCATTAATTTTCACTTCTATCTGAACTCAATATCCTGATTTTTTTACTGAACATCAGCTTTATTTCTCTCTTCATTAAAAAACATTTTTCGTCTATATAGATTTTTTCAAAAAAAAATTGAATATTCTTTTAGTACCATTATATTATTGAATAGTAAAATTACAAATATTATTATTTTTAAAATACTTTTTTTGAAAGGAATACTTTTTAAATTATCTTAATAATGTATGTTATAAATTTTAACAAATTTAGAATATGAATGTCAATTTAAATTATATGATATGTATCAAATTTATAATAATAATGAAATCTCAAAGCTTTGATGATTACAATATAATATGTTATAATAATAATATAATATAATTTCTTTCATAATAGATAGATGTTTTTTATATTAATAAAACGTTGTATTAATGTAAAAAAGAATAATTTCCTCAAGAATTGTTTCAAGTTATATTTAAAAACATTTTCAATCAACGAAGCCATCCATTGATGATACATAATATTTACTGGGATTAAAATCCAAGGATATCATTGTCCTCTTTCTTGGATTTCATTATGTTAATGATTAAGAGATGTTTATGAAACATGTTTCTCTCACACATGTTGTATTGTGATGAAATGGTGAAATGTTTATAAAATCAATTTTCATTCCAAAGGTTATGATATGATTAAATATTTATAAAATCCATTTTTTTCAATTCGAAAAGCATTGATGAAATGTTTTAAAAACTCATTTCTTTTCATTCATTAACATATGATGAAACATTCCAATATTTTAGAACAAATATATATTATTTTAATTAATATATGGGTGTTACATATATCTCCCTATGAATAATTGAGTAATGATTAATATATCATGAATAATATAGGAATGTAATACTAGGGTGAACTTTTTTTAAAATAGTCTCTATATTCCTTGGGAGTTATAGGAGTAATTGTTGTCTACATTTATGGTGTGGTTAGTGAACCCAATCAAATATGAGAGTATTAGGAGTTATCCTTGGCTACTATAATGCCTTATGGAGGGAACCAAATCTACTTCGATATACTGATAAACAAACCATGACTACTACTATTCTTTGGGGATAGAACCTAATCCACGTGTATTGTATTTAGAGTGATCCGTGAATTCAATGACAGTTTGGGGAGTGATGAAAATACACTTTCATGGTCATAGA
Source organism: Viscum album (assembly GCA_963277665.1). Taxonomy (NCBI): domain Eukaryota; kingdom Viridiplantae; phylum Streptophyta; class Magnoliopsida; order Santalales; family Viscaceae; genus Viscum; species Viscum album. The sequence continues at coordinate 373,767,436 of OY728146.1, forward strand.
AGTTAATACTTTACTAATATAGAAATTAATTTATATTATTATCTATATTGAATGATTCTATATCTATAACAATGTTACTCTCTTATGGATAATTTTTATTTAATCCATTAGAATTATTGTCTTTTGGAATATAAATATTTATTATATGACCCATGGTTATGACCTTTGAATTTTTGGGAATATATTTAAAAATACATTACCATTTTCACATACCCTTTTGGTAATGTTATTCTTATGTGATCATTATATCTCCATTATTTTCCCTTAATGAGAATTTTAACTCAACCATTCATGTATTTATTTTCCCTGAGTCATGAAGAATGATTTTAGTTATGATATGTTTAAGAAGGATTCAATTTATTAATAAAATAATTGGGGGATCTAATAGACAAGTTATTTATATGTCTGTTTTCCAAAGATTATAGAATTATATATATTGTAATTATTTTGTTATAATACAAATGGAATATATATATTATAAAAATAAATATCTATGTATAAAATATATATGTGATTATAAGGCATATTTGTACCTCTTTATATTATATCTCTAGTTGAGGTTGGATAATTGAAAATAAATTTGAATGATCAATAATAAAATTGATTTTTTATGAAACGTGTGTCTATTTAGGGCACCTAAATTGTTGTTTCCATTTTTATATATATAATTTTCCACTATGGGTTGATTATCATAGGCTAAATAAATTTACTATTAAGAACATATATTATTGTTTCATTTGATAATAATTTTTTACCATTTTAGTGATGATCGATAGTTTTAAAAGATATATAAATGGGTTTTTAGTCACCAAAAACCTCTCAAAAATAATTTTTTAACAGATACCAAATGTTATATAAAATAATACAATTTTGGAATCCTGAAATAATGAACTGACTTAGGGATACCATAAGAATAGTTTTTTCAAACTAGATGTAGTGAATTTAGGGTATAAAACACCGTAACACCAACAAAAGGGTGTAACCAAGAAACTAAATAATAATCGATAATCCTCCCTTATATGAAATTGTTTTATGATATTTGTATTATCGCCAATTGATAACATATAATTTATAATAATATGGGGAAGAATATAATGATATTTTGTGATATTTTATATATAGTTTATGATGAGGTATTAATATATAATGATATTGGATAGAGATCGATCACAAATTTTATAAGGGAGAACACATTAAATAAAGTCTACTAGATTCCTAGAAGGGTGTTCCCTAGTATGTGATGGATATTGAAATCCAATAAGACTAACCCAATCCATGCTAAACTAGAATGTCACATGATATAACTCTAATCATATAAGAATAAATAATATTAAACTTGATTACAACCTACTATGGAATATATTGAATCTATCTACCCATCCATGATTCATGAAGATTCCTTAATATATTACGAGCCTTTATCTAATGTTATTGTGAACAATAAATGGAATTTGGACATACACATTTTATGTATGATACCTAGAAAGATATAATAGATATGTCTAGATAAATAAAAATTTATAGATAATAACCCCTTCTGTCTCCTTATTTGACACACCCATAATAACATTGCATCCCATGAAAAAAACAGAATCTATAAGAAATTATTAAATAAATATGATATTATATTAAAAATCCATGAATATCCGAAAGAGTTGATCGAAATAAATAAAATAAATATATAAAAAAATTAGACTGTATATTAAAAAATAATCCATTTTTCACCCTTTCATTAAATGTTTATTTATCATATTTATAATGGAATAATATTAACAGAGACACTAGAAACACCTGAGATCCTTCACTATTGTGATGCTATATGAATAAGAATACAATATCTTTGTAAAATATATTTAATGAAACTCGTTGTTTAATATGACCATTTTCCATATATTTTTATTGATACTATTAATTGAATTCTTCTTAGTTCATATATTTTTTAAATAATATTGATCATGAAATGGATATTGTTTTAATACATAAGGACTTGTGGTTTTGTATTCTTTAAGAGACATATTTTAGCCAAATCATCTATTTGAGAGTTATCATAGATTTCATCAATTAATTAATGGTATAATATTTTAAATTGATATCAATTCTAATAGTTGGATATCCAATATATAATAGACGTTTATCCAATAAGTTACATTTCATAATTTGTCGTATTTCCCATCATTAATATCCATAAATGTCTTACCCATGAACAACCATAATAAACTACTTATGTTATGTGAGTAACTGGACATTAATCCTTGATTAGAAAATACATCTAATAGATAAAAATATTTCCAATTAATATATAATTGGGAATGTGAGATACATATAATTAACTTCTATATCACTGATTTTGATACTATTGAATCAGTTGGGTTTTTCCATAATATCATACCTATCCCAATGTTATATTTTCCTATCATGGGAATCCCATGGTAAATTTAAAAATTCCCACTCTATATGATTGATCAAAACATAAGGGGAATTAACCACTAATGTAATTTGTATTGGAATTATGGAATATATTCTATAAAGAAGAAGTAGACTTCCATATAAGGAATGAATTTTTTTTTGGAAATTTCTCATAAAATCTATTAATTTGGATGCTTTAAATGATTGATTTGAATACAACGATTATAGATGAAGGGAAATATATCACATAAGAAAATCCATTTTGGACTGAAATGAAATGTTTTGATTAGGAGAATGCATATATCCAAGAAAATGTAGAACACATACGCACTTGTTATATTGATCTTCACATTCGTCCTGGTTATCAATAAGTGTTATCTTTAGATAAATATGTTCCTTTGAGATTATTTAAACAAAATATATCCTAATTGAATTATTTTTTTTTATATTCAATGTAATAAATATATTTATTTTTATGGCATTGGTGAATATTAATTTTCATCCATATATTGATTTATTCATGATTGTATTCATCAATGATATATTTGTATAATCAGGATCCTATTTAAAGAATGTGGATTATTTGAATATTTTTTATATACATTAATTTATCAAGGATTTTATTAGAATATGTAGTAATTAAATTATTTGATATATGAGATCAAATTACTTCAGAATTATTTTTGATCCCAGAATATCAATTTATCTAGAGAAAGCGGTAGTGGTGATGCCTTGATAGATAAAAATGTAACCTAAAAAAATTTTATAGTATCTTGGTGATTTGATTTGATTATTATTAGAATGTCATGGATGGATCAAATATTTTTATTTAAAAGTTAAATTGACTAGTTATGGTTTATCTCAAAGTAGAAAGATTAATTCCTGGAGTCATTTTCATTCATGAATCCAAGGTTCACATAAACACATAATCATATCAATACAAGCATATGGAATTATTTTAAGGTGTAATATTATGACTCTATTGTCCATATAAGGTGTTTGTAGGTAGAGTAGGTACGATTAGTAACATATAGTTCATGGTAGATTTAGCTATTGGTTAATAATTACGAAATATTGACATTTAGTTTTTTTATATTTTTCCTTGATCTGAAAATGGGATACATTATATGATTAGTTATAAAAATATCACATAAACAAAAAATATATTTAATTATATAATTTCATATTTTTATAAAAGTCTATGAAAAATACATAGTTCAAAAAAAAATTCATATCGAGAAGATTTATACCTTAAAAGGGGGATTCCATTGTCGAAGATTCAAGTAGGATATGTTAGGTTAATGTAGTTTCTATATTTAATGGTTAGTGTTATCTTATTTATCTTTATCTGAGTTTCATATGGATTTGTCTTTAGAAACATGTTCGATTTTCTTTTCACCATTAATAATCACTTCTTCCTTAGTGCATAAAGTGAAGAGGGTTAATGTTCATTTTAATTTTTACATATTTTGTTTCTTTTTATCATGATATAATTTATTAAGTATCAAATTCATATTTAGACTCATCGTATTGATTCTATATACTATTTCAAAGGATATTGTCTTGTTTTATTAGCTTTGTGAGAGGAAGAGATGTAAAAATATAATTTTTTATACAAAAATTATCATATACTATGAAATATTTACCATTATGTCTAATTTCCTTAGTATCTACTATTAAATAGAAAAATTATATATTCATTGGGAGGAACATTATTTTTATGTGTTAAATGTTGATAATTGGAAATCATCGTGTATGCATCAATCATTACATAATGTTGATTATAAATTTGAGGATTTCTCTTGGATATAATGAATATAACATCTACAAAATATATCAAACCTCAAAGAATTAATTAATATTTATATTAATATACATTAGGGCCTCAATATTCATTCAACCAAATATATGGTACCAAATAGATATCTCCCACAAAACCCAAAACCTAGATAGACGACCCCCACAATTGACTAAAATTTGCATATCGAGTGTATTTCATAAAACATATGCTCTATTTGGTTGAAATAAATCATACACGTATAAATAACATATTTAAAAATATTTTATAATAAATAATGAATAAAAATAAAATATTTAATTTCTCCTACATTAGAAACCAACCAATGCATTATGTTATTCCAGAAATTTAATGGTTTTTTTTGTTTTCATTTTGATATGATTATAAAAATAAATCTACATATCCCCAATTAAGTCACCAATATAAAACCAACATCAAATTTTTTAAATAAAATTATTATCCTATTAAATATATTTTTAGTGTCAAATGTTGTTATTAACTTCCTTTGATGATTACACAAATATGTCAATAAATATTAGTTTTTAACTCTAATGATTGTACTATTTTCCCATTAATCATAAATGGGTATTGGGAGGGTCATTATTTCAATATAAAAAATTATATAAGGATTTGGATATATGACTATTCTAGGATATGTGCTCGAATATTATACCCTTTGTGGAAGTACAAATATTTATGTAAACCCCACAATTGATGAAGAATTTACAAAAATCATTAAACGGTTGAAATATAACATTGGGAAAAATTAATAAATTATCAATTTTTATTAATTTTAATTCTATATAATAGGATAAAATAGTTTTTTATCATGGGAATAATTTATTTCATGGGACTATTATATCTCATTGAATAAAAAATGTTATTATATTTAATCATAATGCGAGTGTTACATCTATGTTCTAGAAGAGTATCAAAAAGTCTATGGGTAATCTATTGTAATTGACAATGTTTATAATTTATAGATTAATAGAAAATTTGAGAACACTATATTTATTTGTAATAAATTTATTATCATATGTTTTATTCATTTTATTGATTCATCACCATTATCATTTCAGGTATTTTTTTTACATAAAAATAGCTATGGGGAATCTATTAAGGTTTCTTTATTGGAGACATTATTTGTATGTTTTCTTGAATTACTTTATATTGGACAAAAGATGATAAAGATTATTTCACTAGTCATATAATGGTATAATATATATCTAATTAATTAATGTTGTTTATTATGAAATTAATAATATTCCAATGTAAAATAAATTTTATTTATTAATTGTATTTGAAAACATTATAATTTATATGCGGTAGATTATTCAATTCATTATATGTCACCATGATTAGGTAACTGATAAATGGGTATATAATAGATGTTTTCAGTTTTTTAGTTATAATACATTTAACTTTTATGAAAATTGGGATATTTCATATTAATTTATATTACCACTAAAATAAAATTAAACACCTAAAATAACTCATCAATCACAACTGATGATATATTAACAATGAGTATCCCTTGTTCTTCTTATGATAGAATTTAATTATAACCTAATGAATCATTTATCAAAAAGTTGGTATTTATTGGGGATAATAGTTATAATAGTTTTTAGGGAAAATTTGTTCATCTTATTCATTTTCATTGGAATCATGGACATTTACAAAAAGTCGATTAGGAGTGAGGGTAAAATTTTTAACTAAATTAATTATTTTATTCATTAGGGTTGAAAAATGATTCTTATCTACGCTAATAAGATATATTGAAAGGATTTTTTTAAAATATATAAATTTTAATGAATGTTTTCTTCCCATATTTTATGGAATTTACCAATATATATTTAATGTGATTATTTTTTTTTTGATGAATATGAGGTAAAGAAACATCGGGTGGTTTATTTTCAATAATTCTACAAAAAAGGACAATAAGAACTTACAAATATGGTACGGGATTCTGAGTTGAAGAGGATGTGGTACAGGGGATCTAGAGCATCTATAGAGTGGTGGGTGGCCTTTGAGTCACCAGTATATAAACACTTTTTTCTAGATAGAATCACTGAATATTGTTTAAAATGGAATATACTAAAATTTTATAGTCATGAGTTTTTTATTAAATTATCTATTCTACATACGAAATGGTTAATTCAATTATAAATAAAACAATATATTCTCTATCATAACATATATAATTTTCTATGTGGATTTTTGGTTTTACATATATCTAAAAGAATGATACATAAAAATTATTCAGATTAAAATATTATTTTCAAAAAAAAACCATAAATGTTTGTCATGATGAATTTTAGATTGGAAAAAATACAAATTCTTCACTGATATGGGTATATTTCTATAGAAAATGAACTCTATATTTTCTCAATTAAACTCTCAATTTTTGGATGTTGATTTATACACTAATACCAAGTGAAATCAATATGTTTCCTTGTTTTTCAACATTAATCAGAAATTTAATTCAAAAAAATATTAGTATTAGTGAAGAAATCATGGAATTAATACTGTCTAATTACAATCATCTTTTATCAATTTTATGTGATAAAAATTTCGAGCCCTTATTCTTAATGGAGAAATGATCCAATGTTCTTGTTATTGTTAATTTATTAATCTTGATCTATGTGAAAAATGTAATTTCATGGATTTTAATTGATATTTTACATAATAATTGGGAATATTTTTTAATAATTGTTTTTTATAAACATAATATGTTTGAAATATTTTAACAAATAATTATAATTATTTTTTATTATTCTTTATGTGTATTTTTTTATATGGGTATTTTTTTATATGGGATTTATAGTTGGAATTATGAAAATATATGTCTAAAATGTTGAATAATTTAGTGAAATTGAGTATTAAATATTATATTTGATGTTATCAATGCTTGTATATTTAAAAATGTATTTTTTTATTTACCAATTTTTAACATTATTTTATTATTTTTTTTATTTTTATTATTATAATAAATAGTTATAAAATGATTGAATGAATTGATAATGATTATTTTGACTAAATCGAATTAAATTCTAAAATTATTTATTAGAATATATGGATAAAAGTCACATTTTAGAGATTGTAATAGTGAAAAAAAGTGTTGAGATATTTTTATTTTTGGTTTAAGTAAAAAAATTATTTCTTATTCATAAATATTTTTTTTTCACATGACAAGTTTTTGTTATAATTTTTTATATTTTTCTGCACAATTTATTAATAAATCTAACAATTTTTAACATGAATTGAAAAGATGATATTTTTATATTATTCCATTTTAGGGTGAATGGTAGTCTAAACTATAGAGTTTTTCATTTTATTTTTTATATTATAATATAAATATTTTATTATAAAAATATATGTCATTTGCTAATTTATATTGATCATTAGAATAGACTATAAATATATATGATAATATGTGTTACATGGGTCTAGATTTTCCGTGATTAGGGCTAGGAAATTTATATTCCATGTCTTTGGTCAATGAATATATTGATCTATGTGTTTTTATAAAATTTCTTACATAGTCATCTGATAATCCTCTAATATTCATAAAAGTAGTTTTATGATTTCTTTTTTGTCATTATTAAAACCAAATACATTAAATTATATTCGTTGAATAATTATATTAAATATATTAATCTCTATATAAAAAACATATATAATAAAAAAATATCTATGGAACGTATGAGGTTGTTTTGGTTTCTATTTGAAATTTGTTTCTCACTATACATTATGATACCCCTTAGGATTGTGAAGATTAAATGCATGTTGTTTCATGTAAATATATTTGGCCTTAGTTTATAGGATATGATGTTATGAGACAACTTTAATATTTTTTACTATTATACATGTGTGGTGATTATGTTTTTTTTCCTTATTCTTTTTTATATGATGTACATTTTTCATGATATCATTATTGGGATAATGTAAAAAATGTTATATATATGCATGATATATTTTTTTTCATTTTTGTGATGTTATATTTTATTTATTTTTCATGTAACGGTTTATTCTCTCTTATTATATATTTTTTAGGCTATATTTATTCTCAATAAATATATATATAGCCATATGGTTAGTCATTGATCTGTATTTATCAGAGGTCACATTTGAATCCAATGTATTTTTTGCCTATTTAACATTGTATTATTTTTGGGGGAGGTTATAATAAATCTGTACTAATGAAATAATTTGATCACAAATAAGTAGGATTTTAAAAGAAATAATTATGAACCTGAATAGAATATCTAAATAAAATCATGGAAACTATCTCAAGTATATTACTATGTCAACAGAATAATTTACAGATAGTATTTTACATTGGATACTGGATTGAATTCTATTCAAATCATAGATCCATATACAACTTATCCAGGAATAAAGATAATTTGATTGATATAAAGAATGAACTCATAAGTGGAATCACATATTGAGATGAGTTATTGATACGACCACATTGACTTAGAAAATACAACATTTTTATAATGTGTTCAAGTGGATTAAGGAATTCTATGAATTCCAGTAATCCTAAAAAGAAAAGTATATGATAAATTTTGGAATTATTTAAACATATAATTATATAAAATTTAATGTTTATAATACCCTATTTATCATAAAATTTCTAATAATTATTATGATTAAAATGATATATATATATATAACTAAAAACATATTTTGGTTATAAATCAATTATTCCATATACGGTTTTATAAATTATTGGACGGTGTATTTTTTATGATCCTTTTATATGATCACAATTTTTTTAGGGATTTCAGATAATTTATAGGGATGTGAATATTTTATTCAATCAATATATGAATTTAATGGAAATGGTTAATAGAATTGGACTAGACTCATGAAAATGTATGAGGATACATTTGTTTGTTGGTTATATAATAAATGACCATTGGATTAAAATTATTTTCTATATTATTGAAGGAAGGCCAATTTTTTAATTTATTTTATATATGTGATTTATATTTTAGGATAAAATAAAATACCACATTTTAATTCACATAAAATAACTATATATATTTTAAAGGTCTAATAAAACATGGAATTATTTATTCATGTATTATGTTATTTTACAAGATAAGTTACCCAAATTCATATTTCATGGGATATAAGAACAACCTAAAAACTATACATAAAGTAGCTACATTTTTAGAAATGTATTAGATAATAAGAAATCATTCAAGAAACACATAATTTATTTATCTATAGTTGAAATAGGTTATATTACAAAAATATGGTACTTTACATATATAGTTTGATTAGAAAATCTTAGAGAAATTTTAGAAATTTTAATTATAAGATAAAAATAAAATAAGAATAATCTCCTTTTATTTTTATCTCAATGAAACACATAAAATATTTATATAAAAAATTATGGAATTATGAAATGATATTTTTTAGATTTTATATAGAAGGGTCATATATATTTATAAATAATTCTAATGAAAAATTAATTTATTAAAATGATTAGTAAACCTCATGGTTAGAGTATGATTTATAGAATCTATCATAAAATTTAAATTATGGAATGATAAACAATATATACATGGATCATTTTTTATATAAATGTCATGATATTACATAGATGTTTGGAATCTAATGTTATCAGGGAAAAGGAATGTGTGAACATCTAATGTGGATTGAGTATGCACACATTGAATTAAATTTTTTTTTGAATATATGGGCTCAAGGGGTGGAGAAAATAATAAATTATTTTCATTTTATAATGAAAATATAAATTTTAGAATTCATATTTAATATATCAAAAATTAAATATGTATTCCTTCATAATTTTATGTAACCATATGGTCATGAGTAACCAGGAATAGTGACTACACACCAATGTTTTCATATGTTTATAGAATAGATGATTCATGATAAATTATTTTGAATAAAATGTGATTCACATTAAAACTATCATCATTATTGTATTTTGTTCTATCACATATGAAAATATTATGACTATTTTATAATGTAATAGTTTATATCAAGGTTTTTGTATGTATATTTTCAAAACATTGCAAAACCTTTTTATAAATTTTTTAGGTAAAAAACATCCTCATAATCTCATGATCCATTTAATAATTTTTAGTAGAATCTGGAAATTCATAGATCTAGATTCTTAATATAGGAAGAGGTAATTGTCTCTATTTAATATCTTTGTGGATCAGTCCATTGCAATAAAATAACATATGATAGTGGGATGGACTTATTCAATGAATATTTAATTAATTTCTATTATAATAATATTGGTAATCATTATTATGCAACCAATATAAACTCTAGAGAATGAATTATATTATATTATGAATGGAAATTTAATGTATAATGATTTAGGAATATTTTAAATAATGAGTTGGTCTATAACCTCTTATTATACCCCACCATTTAGAACCTTCTATTTTGTGTGACTCTAATGATGAAAAGTGTAACAAACATATTATAATGTTTAAAATAAATATTTACATATAATTATTAAATTAATATAAGATTATGTTATCTGGTATTTTGATATTTTATAATTGTACATATAATTTTATATATATTAAAAATGAGTAGTATCTTTACCAAGAATTTAGAGAGACTATTTTAATTTTATGATGAATGATAAACATAATCATGATATATTGAGATCAAGTGAAAGTGGATTTTAGATTAGTTATTGATCTATTGGATGTAAATATATGTTTCACATAGTTAGTACATATAATTATAGGGCTAGTTATAATTTATATGTACAATATAAATAGTTTTTGCTGAAAGAGTATATACAAGTGTTTTTCGATCAAACTATTTATAAGAGTGAGAAGGCTTTAGTTCAATGAATGAAATCAATTTATAGAAAATTTTGTATTTGATGTTCAATAAAAAATTTAATTTGATTAGGATTATGTTAAGGATAAAATTATTTTTTTCATATAAAAGGGAGAAATTAACTATGATTTATTTTATTGGTTATTTATCCACATGATGACTTTTATTTTAATTTTTTTATTAATTTAATATAAGATAAATTATAATATTAGGAACACTATATTTTTAGGGGATATCTTGGTTTGATTAATATATCATGTGACCCTTTACCTAAAGATTACATTGATGATGTACGTAGTCTATATAAATAGTATAATACAAATGACCACTAAACTCCTCCTAAATAATATAAGAGTTCATAGGTTCCACTAAGACCTGATTAATGAAATATGACCATTTCATCATAAATATAAATTTAGTTAAGGGGATGTAGAAAAAATGAATCTAATAATAACATGGTGACTTATCATTATGTTTTATTTTAACATAATATAATATATATTTAATACTCTCAGAATTAGGATCTTGATGAATTTACATAATAATTTTATTTTAAAATTATAAAGCATAACAATTCAATTAAAAATATTGAGGCAAATATTGATGCTAAACTATACTATACTGGATACAATTAATAATCTTAATTCAAAAAGTTTTTATGGTGTAAGATGGTTGTAACATGAATTTGTAACAACATTAATAATCCACGACAGATTATAGAGTTTAGGGTAATTTTTTTCTATAAATATATATGGAACAATGATGCTATATTTTTACCATACCCAAACTTCTATATTACAATCAAATATTAAATAATGAGATTTCAAAATTAATGTTTGTCAATCTAAGAGAACATAAACAAAATTTGAAAAAATGGTATATCATCACACTAAGATAATAGTAATGTTATACATGATTCAAATATGAATAAAAAGGATGATAAAATTGTAAAAAAAGACAATATACATAATGTTATCTCCTGGAAATCAATGAAATAAACAAAAAAATTATTTAATGATTATAAGGATTTCAATTCCATATTTATTCTAATATCTATAAAATCATCATGTGAAACAATTATTGGTCAAAGAGTGAATCAAAATGAAAAAAACATAGGATTATATAAGACATTGTAATATATGATTAAGATAATGTAATGAGTTAATATCCACTATATATTGTTTTTATAAATATTCATCTATTAATGATAGATTAATAGTTATAAAAGATTTAATGATTAATTTTTCATCATAAACTATACTAATACATTCAACTACATAAAATGTATAGGTAGTATCATATATTATAGAACATATTGTAATGAACATGGAATAATTTTATGTATTCCTAGATACAATATATGAATGGATAATTAAAATATAAGAGAATATTTGAATAAAATGTTTTTAATAAAGCTTAATTATTTCAATAAATTTTTTAAGCTATTATTTATTTTGTTTTGAAAATAGTGTTATCCTTATGATGGTGATTTCAAAATTAATAATCTTTTATTGTGTATTATGAATGTTTATTTTTTATGTGATATTATGATATTTTGAAGCGTGGAGATATAAATCATATAGGGGAGTTCTTAGTTATATTTTGAGTAATATTTTGCATTTTATTTTAAATTACACTTCATTATTATTTTTATTTCATACACAGATTCTTTGACCTTTCCTTATAAAAAAGTAGATATTATTATATCAATCCTCGAACGAATCTTGGATTTAAATATAATAATATCCTTAAATATTTATGTATGTATTATTCTTTAAAATTATTTTTATTAAGGATATGGACTAATAAATTAACACCTGATAAATCTCTCATCAAGATGTCATTATGGAAAACTTATCAAAAATTAATTATAAAATAGTGTTAACTTGTAAAAATCTATATATTATAATTCTCTATTTTGACTATTACTGAATTGGATTTTACTTTTTTAATTCCTCATGGTTATTAGAAATATTATGTTATTATAAATTTTATTGGATTCATTTTATTTTATAAAAACATAATTTAATGAAAACACTATAATTATCATATATTTTTTTGAAAATAAAAATAGGACATGAGTACCCACTCTAAAAGATAACATCACGATAATTTTTAATTCTAAATGAACCGAGTATATTGTGAGGGTGAATATTTATAAATAGTTATAGTTCCTTATTTTTTGGGTTTTCCATAATTGTTTTTCAGAAGTTATCATAGTTTTGTGGCTAAACATATACTAAAAACGTGTTAATATTATATTATATAGAAAATAATGAAACCTAGGAAGTAAAATATACTATTGAAATCAAAATAAAAAATTTTAATAGAGAAATATTGCTCATATAAAATCTATTAATGGAAAATTAAAATATATGAATGGTTTCAAGTTTCATAATTCACTAATTATATTTCCAATATTTATTATAAATAATTCTAGTTTATTAATTGATTTTATAAAAAATATATTTTCTATTTTATGGGTTGTCTCTATACTAGATTACTTGTATTGGTCTTTAACATTTCAAAAATAATAGTTTGTCCATGTATTTCCTCTCAATGAAAACGTTGTTCATAAATTATATTGAATGAATATGAAAAACATTGGATAAATTAGTGTGGTGCACCATTATTGTTAAATAGTGATGGTGTGAAGAGTGGAGTAGTTTCAAATTGATCGATAGAACAGTCAAATTTATTACATTGGTTTCATTATATTAATTAAAAAATTTATAATTGAATAGTAATTTCAACACTACTCTTGAACAATCTATTACATTACTTGGAAAGTCATGGGATGAACATCTAATTGTAAAAAATATATTAAAAAATTTAGTAGATTTACCATTACATTATTTGAATAATATAACTATTTATTTTATAGAAAAGTATTTATCATGTTACATTATGCTTGTAAATTTTATCATGTCAACAAATATCAATAATATGATAGATATATACAAATGAAATAATAATATATTTTAGTCTAAAATTTTCACAAAGAGGGTTCATTATATTTGAGAATAATTTTTGATTGATTGTTATAATTTGAATTCTATTCTTTCCATAATAAAATTAATAAATAAAATCCTATTAGAAATAATAAATTTTTTAGGAAATATCATGCTAATATTCTTTACCAATGAACTCGAGTGAAATATATCCTTTTTAATGTGATTTCAAAAGAAGTGGTATTGAATATCAATTTTCATCACTCATTCAGGATGTGTTAGATTTTTATATAATTATAATGATTATTTTTAATCAAAATAATTCTAATGTGAAAATATATTAAAGTATAATAACAATAATTCTAGTTCTCTAATAATAAATTCATTAAACCACCTCATATTACTATATAGTATTATTCATTATGCTTTTTACCAGACTAAGAGATGAGTAATTCATTATGTTATGGGTATGTGTTAAATTCACATTTGTTAGCTAATATAATTAAAAAGTTAGATTAAAAATAAAATTTTTAAATACTTTCACCACCAGAAATATAAAACAAACCAATATTTAATGTATATATTATGTATGAGAAAATAATTTTTTTTGAAAATTAAATTTTATTCATTTTTTTCCAATAAAAATGTGCAAAAATAAAAAGTAGTGCATTTTTTCTATCACATGTTTCATTAATTTTAATAATGTTTGCCTTTATTGATTTATATGGATATAAGATACAAGAGGTATATAAATTATTTCTCATATTATAGGAATTATATAAGAATGTTATTTTAATTAGGTTATTGGATTACTGATATTGAGCTAAAATGTTTCCTTTTTGAGTTTTAGATTTGAAAAACAATGAAACAAATAAATTTCAAAAATAATAGTAATCTAATTTACTGTTTTCATTTTTAATTTAAAATAATTATATAAAAAATAGTTTATATGAACAGTAAATACTCTTTATTTATCTGATTAATTACGGATTCCAATAATACTATTTTAATTAATTTTTTAGCGTATTCCATTAATTTAAAAAATATTTTTGAAAATAATTTCAAATGATCATACCAGGCAATAAAATCTATAATAAGACCCTAATGAATCATGGTATGTTAAAATGAAAGTACCCGTACATATTCATTTATAAAACTAATATTCTTTTCTTTATAAAAAATCTTATTAACTAAACCAATTTTATGCAATTTTCAATATTCATTTAAAAATTAAATAATTTAGATTTTTAACAATGGAAAATTGAAGAAAAAATCATTTGGTTTTATCATAATAATTGATTAATTATAATTTAATATCTCATGTTTCTTATACAATTATACAAAATTTAAGATTTATTCAACATTATAAGAAAATATTCATCACATATTTTAAAAGAACCATTTCTTCCTTTTAATTTTTTTAGATTTTTAAATGGATTCTAAATATGAAACCCTTAAAAAATTTTAGTCTTTCATTCTCTAAAAATAATTTATTTTTTTAACCAATATTATATAGATTTCAATTTTAATTTAGTTGTGTGAGAAACATTAGATTATCGTATTCATATTATATTGTACTTCTAATAATGAGTAGTCGATCAATATCATCAAATGAAATTTAATGTTAATGATGCATGTGAATTATATTTATTATATGATAAAGAAATGATTGATCATCATCTTCTAGTGAATCACTCTCTTGTTCTTCATTATATAGTTTTATACAGTCAATAATTTTTTTAATAATTAGAATGTCTATATTATCATTTTCATAATATTTCAAAATAAAATTTTCAAAATTATTTATCTCCTCGTATTTATGAAATGATATTTAACCTACGGTATATGTTCTTTTTTTGAATACTCTCTTGTGCATAGTAATAGTGGACTAGACTATAATGATTTTGCAATTATTTTTTTCAATATTCCAAATATAATACTTGTTATTTAGAAATAAATTTCTTATAGGAAAACAAAAGCATAAAAATATTAATCATTATTCTATTTCATAATTATTCTTAGTTTTCAACAAAAAAATATGTATTAAACATATAATATATTATGGTATATAGTATTAGAATATTTACATAAATATTCATATGATTATTAAATTATAATAATAATTTTTCTAATTATTCAAGACATTTTTCTTTCCCTATTAGAATACATAATAATATTACAGAGTTCATGGGGTTAACAAAAATTATATAAAATGTCTTTTTTATAATAATTATTTTTAAACTCACATGCATTAATACATTTAATAATAATATTTTTGTTTTGGTCTTCATTTTAAATAGAAGTATTATTCATATAAAAACATTTGGTATTAATTTTTTTTCAAAATAATAAAAATATAGTTTATTAAGGGAATAGTCATCAATGAAAATAAATACATACCACCTACCTCAAATACTTGTACCTAGTAATGGCATTAAAAATTTCATACAATGTTACTACTTTTTAGATGTTTTTATAATATTTATTTATTGAGGTTTAATTTATATTTCATACTAATTTATGATGTATTATTAGGTTTTAAGAAATCAAATCATGACTCTGGTGTGTGCTCAACAAGTTCGTTTTATCTTATTTTCTCCACGGTGTGATGGTTAAAATATTCAAGATACCAATATCATATCCAAATATCTTTTTTCATAACAGTTGTTATTTGAATGATCTTATAGGAAAATTATTTCAATATTAGATTAGAAAGATCACTATATAGATCGGTTCCCATTGTATAAGAAATTTATTTTAGTAACACATCACTAATGACATAATTGTATGCATTTTTGTAGATGTTATGTGGAAATACAATGAAAAGAATGAATTTTATTAATGATAATTATTAGTAATCTATATATATTTTATTATTTAATGCTATTAATTCTATGTTAATTAAAAACATTCATTATATTTATATTTTTATATATAAGGAATAATTTAATTATTTTTATATGTTAGTGATAATAAAAAAATAGTTACAAATATTATTATTTCATATTTTATTACTATTAATATAATTTACCCACTATTATAATAATGATAAAATATAAAAACAAAATATTATTTTCTAACAATTAGATTAAATCTTGGGTAATAATAAAAAAAATATCATAAAATAATTTATGATGGGATAATGATATGCAAAACATATATTAGGAGATAAATTTTCCATGAGAAATCATATCATGATGCTCTATAATGAAACATGAAATCGAGACCATTTTCCTAATTAAAAAACAATCATTATGATGAAATCCAATTATAGAGGATGGAATATCACATTCCATATCCTAGGACCCAAAAAACCATCCAAACTATTTTCCAAAATATAATCTAAAATTTATTTACATATTGTATATTATCTTTCATTGTGATAATACCTATATATTATTTTTCTTGTAAAACATTCTTTATATAATTCAATATGTATTAATACTAAAAATCACACTTTGTGTTTTATTTTTACATATTGTTTATTTATGGAAAAAATATAATTATTCCTAAGTTCAATTGTGTTATATAATTTCTTCCATTATAAATTGAGAATAATTTATTTTGATTTAATCATTCCTTAATGATAATATATATCATTTTATTTAACTCTTAAGAAAATATTATTATTCTTATTACATTTTTATAAACATTTTCTATTGTAACTGACTAGTGGACACTAAAACGATTCCCTAGGCTGGTTGGTTATAAGGTCACAAGCACACCTCCCCATATTTTAGAGGCATTAGACTACCCGGGATGGCCTAGGGTGTGATAGTGTAGAGACTATGAATTCATATTAGAATAAGAAATTTGAGGAAATAGATAAATATGATACATAGAAGTAAATAAATAGATTTTATAAGTTTAAATAAACTAAACTATAACATGATGTAATAATAAATGAAAATACTATAAATTTTCAAACATCTAATACATTCATACAACACTGGTCACAAACTTGGTTTACGATATAGATACAAGAGAGAAAAATAAACTGAAATAAAACTACAAGCATCTATTACTAACTCTAAGCTAGACCACATACCCTGTCTCCAAAAACTATCAAACTACACCTGCCTGATAATAAGAAACTACTCAAGCATCTCTGCACAATCATGTAGTTATGGGTCTCATACCACCACCATGAAACGTTTTCCAACAAAAAAAGATATCATATGGTTTATATGCACACCTACGTGCATGTGAATGGTTGAAAAATAATATCAGTATGTGACCCCAATAGAAATCCAATAAAATATTATACTATAATATCATGAAATCTGCCTAGATGATAGAAAATTGAAAATATTGGTAAAACCAATAAACATGAAACTGCATATGAACCCTGGGTTTAAAATACCAGTCAATTGGGAAAGCTTCCCCATTGATTTATATATATATATATATATGTGTTTATACATTTGTAGTCTCATGCCTATAAAGATATATGTAACACCCCAGGTAAATAAAGAATATGACATTTTCATATTTATCCATATTTTTGAATTAAATATTAATATGACTTTAAAGGGGACGCTATGCTCGATGGCGTACCCAACACGCAACCACGAGTTTCTTGGGAATCTTACGTTGCACTCTAATAATAAAATAATATTATTTTAAATGGTAGTTAACATGTAGCCATTGTATTGGCGGGAATGGATAGAAATAACTAAAATATGATTATATATGTTTTTAAATGTTTTTACATTTATCCAATAAAAGATAAAGGCTTAAAATACGGAAAGAATTCAATTTTAGGCGTATATGCCCTACTTTTCACTAAAGGATCACTTATCGCCTTTTGATGGAGAACCGTCATTAAATATAGTTGTGTTCACTCTTATACATTCTATTGGACCAAATAAAACTCTTCTTAAGAATTGGGACATCAAAATTTACTTTTTGTAAATTTTTGGTATCTTTCCGATAAAGTTCATTTTTTAATGAATAGTGTAAAATGTTGTATTTTAATTCAAAACATCTTTTTAATCTAATTTATTTATATGATTATATTATCTTTTGAATTGGTTTTAAAGTGAAATTAGAAAACATTTTTACCATTAAATCCAATAGTGTTCGTTGGAATTAATTTCACATTAAAATCAGACTTAAACTAGTGTCAATCTTTTGATACTTATTATTTCATAAAAACACGCTATTTGCTCTGATAGTGGGAAATAATTATTAAATTAATTAATGTGACTTATATGTTTTTAATTTTGTAAAATAGACTTCATTTTTGAATTCGTAATATCAAATATAGCCTATGGTGAATTTTTGGGATTTTTCTGAAAAACATCAATTTTTGATGAATAGTGAAACCACTAAGTGGTACTTATAAAAACTGATTTTTCTGTTTAAATGAAATTTTGCCCTCTTTGTGTTTTGAATTTCAAAAATCCGACATACATGGTTTTCATTAAGAAGTAATATGTGGTTCAATGGGATAAAAATAATTTTTTGGTGAATAGTAACTTATTAAGTTTTTAATCGCGATTAGAGGTAATTAGTGTAGTTTATGGTAAGAATAATGTTTTAAGAAACTTAAATGACATATAAACATGTCCTAACCTCATTGGATGTGTCATGGCCGACCAAGAAAATCCATGGGTCATCTTGGGGACCCCATGGAGCCACTTTGGTTGGAAAATGACATAAATATCTTTTTATTTAATGTTAAAGTAAAAATGACACAAACATGAGATGTTTTACTAAAACAATTTTTACATGGGGTTATACAAGTCATTTTTTTACTATAAATAGTCATTGGAAATAAACAACTATTTCCTACGTCATAGTATATTTTTTATAATTTTTAGACATTAAATAAAGTAAATTATTTATGACATCATGATGATACAGCGATGACCTAATTTTTTAACGATTTAAAGAAAATGGAATGACAACGTAATATCTAAGACCTACACATGTCCAAAACCTATTGGATGAGTGTATTTATAACCCTTATCACCTTAACCTCGAAATAAATAAATGTGGGACCTTTAAAATCCGATAATATTTTGAAAATAAAGTAACATTTTGTAACTTTACAAGAGCGCCCCTCCTCTACTCTTATAAAAGGCCCCCACCTCTACCTATTTAACCACAATCCAGAAGACTTTGGCTCGTCCTAAACCTACCCATTTTGTCTCTCCACTTCCCTCTCTTACTCCTTGAAGTCTCACTTTGGGAATAAGTCTTCTCAAGGAATCCTTTGAGCTCAATCCAAAGGGAGTTACCCGATTTTAAGGTAATGTCTTCACTTGTGTCCTTTTGTTTAATTTTGCTTCTCCAACCCCCTAAACTCTTTTTATTAATTTATTTTGTAACAAATACAGTATCTTAAATATACTAGGATGTTTTTATAAGAACTATTCTAGCTACACTTACACACACCTACATATAATGGTTAAAGAACATACTGTTTCTATGGATGACGAATTTCTGCCTCACGAAACGATGATTGTTAAAAATTCTTCTAACACATTCAAAGGTGGCCATTAAGATGACACTATATTTATATATGATATATAATATTTTTATGTTTTACTTAAGCTTCTGTATTTTTCATTTATTTCATACCTTTATGGTTTCCATTATGGGTAAACGCAATATCTTCATTTAAGGAAGTGCGGACTACCGCCCCCTCAAAGTGATTTGATTCGTTATTACCATATGTTGTATGTATAAAGGGTATATTTAATGATATTATATATGATACCATACTGTAAATAAAATACTATTATGTATCATTATGTTTTAATTCCATTATATATGAAATAGAAATGGAAGTAGCGTTCATGCGTACGTACGGCTTACCGTCTCCATGAACGGTACATTTCGTTTCTTATCTCAAAATGTTATGTAATATTATAAGTACATATATATAATGGATATATATGTAATATATTACATCTAAATTATGGATATAATTCTGGAATTATAACATATATATATCTCTTTCAATTTGTTTTAATTCCATTAATATGACAAAAAATGAAAGTAGCGTTCATGCGTACGTACGGCCTACCGTCTCCATGAATGGTGCTTTTCGTTTTTTATCTCCAAATGATATGGAATAGTATAAAATGAATATTTACTGGTTATATATGATATTTTAATCATTAATACTATTCTGGAAATTATTTACTTATAACTACATGGGCAATCTTTTTTTAAACAAGTTCATTTTTGACTCATGTACCAAACCTCGGCAAAAACGTCTGATATGAACTAACATTATTAAAAAATTATTATAAAATTATAATATGTGATATGAACTGAATAATAATCTCTAAAGGATTTACTTAGTCAATTATTAATTGACCAAAGTTTATTATTCAGGAATATAAAGAAACAAACAAGACAAGTTGGACTTGAGGTAAGGGATCCTACTCCACTCTTTCTTCTTATGTACACTCTTTTATGTCATTCCTTTTAAAGCTCATATTTCTTGTTATTGGGATGTTATTTTATATTAATATTACTGTAATTTTTATGTTCATGTGATGAGAGACCCTATTCTCTCTCATCAAGCCATTTTGGAAGTTTTGAGTGGCACCGTTAGGCTGCCGAATTTTCGTAAGAGGTCTATCCTCTCTCTTTCTTTATAAGTACTCTCTTTTAAGTCACTTATTTTAATTTATTATTTGTTATGTTGGGGGATGTTCGTTTATATTCCTCTTTTTGTAAACTTTATGTTAATATTATGAGAGACCCTATTTGATCTCATCAATCCATTTTTGTAATTTTTAAGTGGCACCGTTAGGCTGCTGAGTTTTTTTAAGGGAATTTTTCATCTCACTTTTATTCCCGTGAGATTTATGCTACATTTGCCACAATTTCCTTTGAGTGGTTTTTGTACTGACCATTATTTTACTCATTGTGTAATATTCTTTCATTTATGAGTATTTACATCAATGTTGTATTGTCCTTCTTTCACGGGGCGTATATTTCGAAAGATACCCATGTCGGTAAGGGAACCATTCACCCTCCTCTTTTTAAAAGACTTCTTTTGTTGGGTCTTTTAATTTACATATTTTTATGTTGGGATATGTTCTAATATATCCTTATTGATGTAAATTTTATGTCCAAGTGATTAAATACCCTTTTTTATCTCTCATCAACTCTTTTTGATGTGACACCGTTAGGCTGTCAAGGGAACTTCATAACCCAATTTCGATTTATTTGGGTTCAACATGTAGTTATTGAATATGTCATCCTTTGAATATTTGTGAATGACCTTTGATTATTTTACACTTAATATCCACTTATATTTGGTGTATTCGTTTGTCACACATAATTATGTAATTGATTAATCCTTAAAACCAAGGATACCGTCTTTGTAAGGGACTTCGCCTCTATCTCCTTTCATTGAGGCATATTCTGTTTTATAAAAAACCTTCTTTTATACGGTGTATAAACCCCTTTGAATTTTACGTTTATTCAAAAGGAATATTTTTTATACGAAGTTTTTATTAAACAACAAAAGGGAATGTTTTTGTCGTACGTATGCGGCGACAACGACTTCTTCGCCGTCGTGATCATTATTTGAGTTTCTGCTTCCTCTACAAGCCATACCTTCTTTTTAAAAGAAAAATAAATACCATGTTTTAATTTTCTTTTATTTTAGTATTGAGGATGGTTTTCATAATGTTTTTATATCAATGTGTTGTATTGATATCTTGTGATTGAAAGGTGGAAATGTTATGTTTCCTTTATGCTTGTTTTATGTGATACGATTAGGTTGAGGTTCTTGGGAATTATTATGAATACGGGTGGTTCTATGATAAACTAAGGGCGGGTGAGCCCGATATAGCTCTCCAATGCATTGGGTAACCCAAAGGATTGAAACGTTAAGGTTTCTCCGAAGAGATATAGGGAATATACTGTGGTGAGTATTCCAAACGTAACCAAGAGGGTTACTCCCTACGTAAGAATGTTATGAATGCCTCAAGTTACCTTTTATGTCTTATGATTTCTATGATTTATTCATGATTTTATGAGGTATGTTAAAGTGCCTATGTTTTATGGGTAAAGTATGATTTCATTCTTATGTATATATGAACTCATGTTTCCTTTCCATATTTTTATATCCCTTACTGAGCTTTTTATGATCATCCCATGTTTTTGAAATGTTTTTCACAGGTCAAGGGAAAGGTACATGATGTGATGATAATGTCAAGGATGTGTCAAGAACGAATCCATGTTTTATTTTAATATGTTTTCATTGATGGGAAGAATGAATATTATCTTTTATGTAACCACTTTGTTTAAATGTGGATTATAATGCAAGTTTCATGATCTCATTCTCTAATACTCTAAACCTGAAAAGATCCTCAATGTGTAATCTTGTAATAACTCAATATTAAGTAAGGTGTAAGGATGGGGCCTTATAGTTAGTATCAAAGGTCGGTTTAGATAACTTTAGAGTTTAGGGTATTGTTTAAGCATAAGATTCATTACCATAATTGTTAGGATTTCAGAAAGAGTCCTAATTTTAGATAAAGTGAATGAGTAACTGTATCTTAGTGTATACCTTCCTCATTAGTACATGATGGTTTTGTTGATATACTCACACTGACATTTCTATTTTTAGTGAATGGATAGATCTAGCAGGCACCAAAGAGACAACAGGTTTGAAGGAAACTGTGGTTGTTCTATGATTAAGATACTAGATAAAATGGGGGATTCAATGAGGAAACTCGTGGTTGTTATAAACCAACTATCAAGGATTCATGATCAACCACTTGAACCTTGGTATGATCTTTAATTCATCATGTACGAGATGACCAATCGATGTGGATGTTCAGGTAATAATTATAAAGGTAACCATTAGAGTTTATATGATCCTTACATTTGAGGTAATTATGGGTTACTATATGTTATGATGGAAGTGAAAGGCATGAGATAAAATTGAGGTTAAATTATATTGTGGTTATTTTTGATGATTTTATCTCTTTTTGGGGAATGATTTGAGAATAATATATTTTTAGAAAAAGGACAACACACAGGCTGTGTGACTACCCGTCGCGTCAGACAAAGCTGCGGGAATCGAACCCACAACAAAAGTGTGACTGGTATTTATCGCCTACCACTAGACTACATGATTTCCCTGGTTAGTTTGACTGATTCTTTTTAGTTATATGATTTTATGAATTAGGAGTAAGTTGATTTTGGGTTATTTATGAAAATGATTAACCTATCATGAAGGATATGTGATTAGGTTAATTACTTTTCAATATGAGACTTTAGGAGCAACTGATGTTGTTTGGAGATAAATGTTACGATTTAACTTGGAAGACTATGTGACTAAATCCTTCAAATATTTGGGTTTCAATTTTAGATTGGTTTAATTTGAATAATTTTATGGACAAATTGTTTATCGGATGGTCCTTGTTGAACTTTGGGTTTTGTTGGACAAATTTTGGATATTAAGCATAGATTTCCTTTTTAAAGGGTTATCCTTTTATGGATTATCTGACCTTGTACTAATCTTTTTGGTTTTGGTTTTGGTTAAAGCCTAAAGACATGGGAAGTATATAGTTCCTATTTTGTGGATTAGGTGATTATCTAGAAGTTGATTATAGTACTCTTAATGCGAACAAGTCTCCCTAAATACTCATCTTTTGGAAAAAAATATGAGTTTGATTAAGGAATCTAGTAAAATTTTAAAGTCAACATGATAAGTGATTATGTTTCCTTATGAATAAATTCCTCAATAAAAAGTAACTTAAAATAAAAATGTTGTCTATTAACTTTTCCTACTGGGGAATCGAATACTGTTTAACCCATCACAAGTTTGTGATTTTCTTATGGTTAACTTTCTCCTAGACATGTTTACTATCACTCTCCCTCAAGAACATGACCCTTTTCTTTTTCTTCCATGTCCATGTTTTTCTACATGGAATCCTAGTATGGGTTAACTCGGGTGACCTCTGTACTTATCTTCCTTTATTTTAAAGTGATTGTTTTATAGACTCTTATTCTGATGTGGGACTTTCAAGGATGTTTCCAAGCTCAATTTTAAAAATTGAGAGGACGCAATTCTCAAAAGGGGGGAAGGATGTAACACCCCAAGTAAATAAATATTATGACATTTTCATATTTATCCATATTTGTGAATAAAATATTAATATGACTTTAAAGGGGATGCTATGCTCGATGGCTTACCCAACACGCAACAACGAGTTTCTTGGGAATCTTACGTTGCACTCTAATAATAAAATAATATTATTTTAAATGGTAGTTAACATGTAGTCATTGTATTGGCGGGAATGGATAGAAATAACTAAAATATTATTATATATGTTTTTAAATGTTTTTACATTTATCCAATAAAAGATAAAGGCTTAAAATACGGAAAGAATTCAATTTTAGGCGTATATGCCCTAGTTTTCACTAAAGGTTCACTTATCGCCTTTTGATGGCGAACCATCATTAAATATAGTTTTGTTCAATATTATACATTCTATTGGACCAAATAAAACTCTTCTTAAGAATCGGGACATCAAAATTTACTTTGTGTAAATTTTTTTTATCTTTCCGATAAAGTTCATTTTTTTAATGAATAGTGTAAAATGTTGTATTTTAATTCAAAACCTTTTTTTAATCTAATTTATTTATATGGTTATATTATCTTTTGAATTGGTTTTAAACTAAAATTAGAATATATTTTTACCATTAAATCCAATAGTGGTCGTTGGAATTAATTTCACTTTGAAATCAGACTTAAACTAGTGTCAATCTGTTGATACTTATTATTTCATGAAAACACGCTATTTGCTCTGACAATAGGAATTAATTATTAAATTAATTAATGTGACTTATATGTTTTGAATATTGTAAAATAGAATTCATTTTTGAATTTTTAATATCAAATATATCTTAGGGTTAATTTTTGATATTTTTCTGAAAAACTTCAATTTTTGAGGAATAGTGAAACCACTAAGTGGTACTTATAAAAATTGATTTTCCCGTTTAAATGAAATTTTGCCATCTTTGTGTTTTGAATTTAAAAAATCCGACATACATGGTTGTCTTTAAGAAGTAAAATGTGGTTCAATGGGATAAAAATAATTTTTGGTGAATAGTAACCTATTATATTTTTAATCGCGATTAGAGGTAATTACTGTAGTTTATGGTAAGAATAATGTTTTAATAAAATGAAATGACCTAGACATGTGTCCTACCCGCATCGGATGTGTCATGTTCGACCAAGACAATCCATGGGTCAACATGGGGACCCCATGGAGCCACTTTGGTGGGAAAATGACATAAATATCTTCTTATTTAATGTTAAAGTAAAAACGACACAAACATGAGATGTTTTACTAAAACACTTTTTACATGGGTTTATACAAGTAATTTTTTTACTATAAATAGTCATTGGAAAGATAAAATGATTTCCTACATCATAGTATTTTTTTATAATTTTTAGACATTAAATAAATTAAATTATTTATTACATCATGATGATGCAGCAATGACCTCATTATTTAATGATTTAAATAAAATGGAAATATAATGTAATATCTAAGACCTACACATGTCCAAAACCTATTGGATGAGTGAATTTAAAACCCTTATCACCTTATCCTCGAAATACATCAATGTGGGACCTTTAAAATCCGAATCTCTTTTGAAAATAAAGTAACATTTCGTAACTTTACAAGAGTGCCCCTCCTCTCCTCTTATAAAAGGCCCCCACCTCTACCTCCTTACCCACACTCCCAAAGCCTTTGGCTCATCCAAACCCTGCAAATTTTGTCTCTCCACTTCCCTCTCTTACTACTTGAAGCCTCACTTTGGGATGAAGTCTTCCCAAGGAATCCTTTGAGCTTAAACTAAAGGGAGTTACCCGATTTTAAGGTAATGTCTTCACTTGTGTCCTTTTGTTTTATTTTTCTTTTCCAACCCCCTAAAATATTTTTATTCACTTATTTTGTAAAAAACCCAGTATCTTCAATATACTAGTATGTTTTTATAATATATATTCGAGATAAACTTACACACACCTACATCTAATGGTTAAAGAACATACTGTTTCTATGGATGGCGAATTTCTGCCTCACGAAACGATGATTGCTCAAAATTCTTCTAACACCTTCAAAGGTGGCCATTAAGATGACACTATATTTATATATGATATATAATATGTTTATGGTTTCCTTAATCATCTGTATTTCTCATTTATTTCATACCTTTATGGTTTTCATTATGGGTAAATGCGATATCTTCATTTAAGGAAGTGCGGACTACCGCCCCCTCAAAGTTATTTGATTCGTTATTACCATATGTGGTACGTATAAAGGGTATATTTAATGATATTATATATGATACCATACTAGAAATAAAATACTATTATGTATCATTATGTTTTAATTCCATTAAATATCAAATAGAAATGGAAGTAGCGTTCATGCGTACGTACGGATTACCGTCTCCATGAACGGTACATTTCATTTCTTATCTCAAAATGTTATGTAATATTATAAGTACATATATATAATGGATATATATGTAATATATTACTTCTAAATTATGGATATCATTCTGGAATTATAAAATATATATATCTCTCTCATTTTGTTTTAATTCCATTAATATGACAGAAAATGAAAGTAGCATTCAAGCGTACGTACGACCTACCGTCTCCATGAATGGTGCTTTTCGTTTTTTTATCTCCAAATGATATGGAATAGTATAAAATGAATATTTACTAGATATATATGATATTATAATCATTAATACTATTCTAGAAATTATTTACTTATAACTACACGGGCAATCTTTTTTCAAACAAGTTCATTTTTGACTCATGTACCAAACATCGGCAAAAAAGTCCGATATGAACTAACATTATTAAACAATTATTATTACATTATTATATGTGATATGAACTGAATAATAATATCTAAAGGAGGTACTTAGGAAATTATTAATTGACCAATGTTTATTATTCAGGAATATAAAGAAACAAACAAGACAAGTTGGACTTGAGGTAAGGGATCCTACTCCACTCTTTCTTCTTAAGTACACTCTTTTATGTCATTCCTTTTATAGCTCATATTTCTTGTTATTGGGATTTTCTTTTATATTAATAATTCTTTAATTTTTATGTTCATGTGATGAGAGACCCTATTCTCTCTCATCAATCCATTTTGGAAGTTTTCAGTGGCGACGTTAGGCTGCCGAATTTTCGTAAGAGATATATCCTCTCTCTTTCTTTTTAAGTACTCCCTTTTATGTCAATTCTTTTAAGCTATTCTTTGTTATGTTGGGGGATGTTCTTTTATATTACTCTTTCTGTAAACTTTATGTTAATATGATTAAGGACCGTATTTGATCTCATCAATCCATTTTTGGAAGTTTTAAGTGGCGCCGTTAGGCTGCCGAGTTTTCGTAAGGGAATTTTTCATCTCACTTTTATTCCTGTGAGATTTATGCTAAATTTTACAAAATTTCCTTTGAGTGGTGTATGTACTGAACATTATTTTACTCATTGTGTAATATTCTTTCATTTATGAGTATTTACATCAATGTTGTATTGTCCTTCTTTCACGGGGCATATGTTTCGAAAGATACCCATGTTGGTAAGGGAACCTTTCACCCTCCTCTTTTTTAAAAGACTTCTTTTGTTGGGTCTTTTAATTTACATATTTTTATGTTGGGATATGTTCTCATATATCTTTATTGATGTAAATTTTATGTCCATGTGATGAGATACCCTTTTTTATCTCTCATCAACTCATTTTGATGTGATGCCGTTAGGCTGTCAAGGGAACTTCTTAACCCAATTTCGATTTCTTTGGGTTCAACATGTAGATATTGAATATGTCATCCTTTGAATATGTGTGAATGACCTTTTATTATTTTACACTTAATATCCACTTATAGTTGGTGTATTCGTTTTTCACACATAATTACGTAATTGATTTATCCTTAAAACAATGGATACCGTCTTTGTAAGGGACTTCGTCTCAATCTCCTTTCATTGAGGCATATTCTGTTTTATACACAACCTTCTTTTATATGGTGTATAAACCCCTTTTACTTTTATGTTTATTCAAATGGAATATTTTTTATACAAAGTGTTTATTAAACGACAAAACGGAATGTTTTTGTCGTACGTATGTAGCGACAACGACTTGTTCGCTGTCATGACCATTATTTGAGTTTCGACTTCCTCTACAAGCCATACCTTCTTTTTAAAAGAAAAATAAATACCATGTTTTACTTTTATTTTATTTTGTTATTGAAAATGGTTTTATTAATGTTTTTATATTAATGTTTTGTATTCATATCTTGTGATTGAAAGGTGGAAATGTTATGTTTCCTTTATGCATGTTTTATGTGATACAATTATGTTGAGGTTCTTGGGCATTATTATGAATACGGGTGGTTCCATGATAAAATAAGGGCGGTGAGTCCGATATAGCTCTCCAATGCATTGGGTAACGCGAAGGAGTGAAATGTTAAGGTTTCTCTGAAGATATTTAGGGAATATACTGTAGTGGGTATTCCAAACGTAACCAAGAGGGTTACTCCCTACGTAATAATGTTATGAATGCCTCAAGTTACCTTTTATGTCTTATGATTTCTATGATTTATTAATGACTTGATGAGGTATGTTAAAGTGCCTATGTTTTATGGGTAATGTATGATTTCATTATCATGTATATATGAACTCATGTTTCCTTTCCATATTTTTATAACCCTTACTGAGCTTTTTATGCTCATCCCATGTTTTTGAAATGTTTTTCACAGGTCAAGGGAAAGGTACATGATGGGATGATAGTGTCAAGGATGTGTCAAGAAAGAATCCATGTTTTATTATAAATATGTTTCCATTGATGGGAAGAATGAATACTGCCTTTTATGTAACCACTTTGTTTAAATGTGGAATGTAATGCAAGTTTCATGATCTAATTCTCTAAAACTATAAACCTGAAAAGATCCTCAATGTGTAATCTTGTAATAACTCAAGATTAAGTAAGTTTTAAGGTTGGGGCCTTATAATATACATAAATATTAATATTCAAAAGTAAGGTAAATGGAATAACAAAACCCCTTTGAAATTGATCATTTGTTCCATGTTCCGAATCACCTAGACATCATGTATATGGTAATTGAGATGGAATTCATTCTAATAATGAATTATATAATTAATTCATCTTTCGGTCAATAATAACTGTCCACATATACCTCCTTTAATAAGCAACATTAATTTATATAAGAATTCTATGACACAACAGGGTTATACTCATCTAATCCCTAGGTCCACTCATACACATCTCCAATCACTATAGAGAATGATTATAAGGAAGTACATTCAGATATCCTATAAATATTCATGATCAAGATTTCATGTTTCTCATTCCATGAAAATCCATTATAATGTCTAATCCCTATGTCTCGGTTCCTAGGTGTTCATGACATTTGGAACTCATATTAACCCTAAGGGTCTGACCCCTAGTCTATTTTTAAGGAGAAGTTATTGGTGGGATGCCATAACCACCCCAAGAGGACTCTTATAAGGGAGAGAAAAAGCATACTCTCCATTTGGAAGAGAATAATAATTCTATATATCCAATAATGTGAGATTAATTCCAAACAAAAAATCAAGTAACTAATCAAGGATACCATAGTCATCCATATCGTAAGTCATATATCAAGGTGAGGAAAATCATTCTCTATAGACCATATGTCGAAGAGTGATTAATTATCCTCATAATATATCAAATAGAGGATACTATATTTATCCGCATTATTTATAAAATAGAGGAGTCCAGAATAATCCTCACCACCTAGGAGATTTGATTCATCCATCAGTATCATTTCTAGGGAGGACATGCTCATCTATTATAACCATTATATTAAAAGATGGATCCTACAATGCACCATTGGAAATCCCAACAAGATAATAATAAAAAATATGTCCTCAATAGCCATATCCAATTTTGTACCTCTGTTTATACAAGTAAATATCATATATAAAATGGTTCAATTATAAAATACATGGATGAATGTATGTGCATCTCAAATAGAATGAATGATTCCCCGGTCAAGGCACAATAGCCACCAATAAGGAATCACCTTTGGAAAACATCACCATATCATTAATTTCCAATAGAACGTATAAAAACACATGTGAGTGTCCAAATTCCTAGACCCTTCACTACTAACAAATACACATGGGCTTAAATGTTCATCACGGGTTCTATGGTAACACCTTCTACTATCTATTCCGAAAATATACTTACTCATGGACATTCAAACATTGGGACACAAAAAATGGTCCCTCAATTCATTAACAATTTATGAATATTACTTTGGATCTATAAATTTTATACTTAAGGGAAGGAATGAAACACATGTCCCTTAGCTAAAACAATAATCTGTGGAATCATACATGGGTTCCTCGAGCAACAAGCATGCTTGAGGCATCGTATAGGGGATCCTCAAATGGTCAAAAAGACTGAGGAATCCTATAATAGATCCTTGGAAAAATAATTTCATTAAGGAGTTTTATATAGGAACCTCCATAACCACATAATAAGGAAGAGAAATCCTACATTGGATCCTCAGAACGATATAATGTTAATGATTCTATGTGGGATTAAATACGTCATAATATAGGTGAAGGTGACCAAAAAAGTTCATTTAGTAACAATTAAGAATAAAGAGGCATCATACTTAGGATCATGTAGATAAAAACATAAATATAGAAATTGTTTTGGGATCCTCGGTTACAACAAGTCTCATGGTGTCAAAGGCCAAAAGGAAACAATATGACAAGGATATTCCCTCAAGGGGAAAGCAATAATGCGTTAGTCAAGAGAGATAGATCATGTTCCACCCTAGGTTGATGTATCACAATTATGACACAACTGAATATGAATACATTAGGAAGAACATATCCATTGGAAAAATTCATTAAATTCCAACTAGGAGTCCTTATGAAACCCCAAAGGTTTTTCCATAGTGATATAGGAAATGATATGTTCATAATAGACTAATCGTGATTCCAATTCTAACTCCTGGGTGAAAAGATTCGTAAAAAAAATAAGGGTTTCATAATGGAAAGTACATGAAAAGCCTCCCAGAGACCAAAACATCTACTCCCAAAGAACCCATGGGCATGCACTCGAGCTGAATATAGTGAGTAAAATCCAAAAAACATGGTGTGTTGGCCCAATAGATGATGTGTACCCCACAAGAGGTAACTGTCAATGTATCTAAAATGTCATGGACATGAATATCTCTCAAATGAGTATATATACATGGCTTATAAACCATAATGTGTCTTGTTGTATAAACCACAAGGTATGTACCCCTTACACAGGAATCTTGACAGGGTACTCAATTTCACATTCATTATCTTTTTATATAATTTATGACCTATAAATCACATTTACTTAAAAAATGTCATATCCTTAAAAATTAAGAACACACAATGGGTTTTCCTTGAACTATGTGTCTTGTATATGGGTTTCCCAAATTAAAACCCCTTTGAAACACACAAAATCTCATTTTCTCCAAAAAATATTGATCATACCATGAGGGGTAATAAGAATTAATATAATGGTACTAAAACATGAAATTTGGAAATAAATAGGGGTATATGGTGATAACATAAAAACCTTATCTTTAGTTCGAATTCACTAGAGATCTAAAATTTCCATAGTTCACTTTTGTCACATGATGATCTGCTATGTGTCGAGTCCAGCGATGGTACCATTCTTTCATTATCTATTTTTATCTTTATCTCTCATGTTTTCTCTCATTTTCTTAGGCAAAGGATGAGCGAGAGTGGCAGGTGAAATGATCCATGTGAGAAAGAAAATAAAAAGAAAATAATGAAAAGATGAAAATGAAAATGGCCCCTCCAGTGAGTCTCAATACCTTACATGATTTAATGCCATTAAAATGAAAAAAATATTTTTTTTGGAATCCAATAAGGAGAAATAATCTCAATATGGATCTTCGTTGAAAATATATGATGGAATAAACTGGTTATTGTAAATTAATATTCAATTTACTCAATATTTATTATTAATTATACTCTAAAAATCTAAATAGATCATATTTCTACCAAACTTCTCTACAAGGATAGACATATTATTTCAAGATAAACATAGTGGATATAACAATATTTTACAATATCATCTTGTAGGGGAAAATTCCATTTTACCCCTTACAATAATTCATAATAAAATATTTCAATTTTGGCTCAAAATTCACATCCCAAAAAAACACAAGACCTTGCAATCTGCCTAGTATAAACTATATACTCCCCATATATATTAGTGGTAAGACTAGAAAACTTTCTCTCTATAGAATAATCATCAAATGAAATCTATATTGACCATCAAAAGACAAACCTTATAACACTAAAAATTCTATCATTCACCAAAGACATTTAACTATGGCTGGTCTAGAACTTCCCATAATTGGAATACACATATCATTATCTAGAACCCAAAATTGGAGACTAATTTACCATGGTAAATGTATAATTACTATAAAAAATGTGATCCACCACCTTAAAAAAACTAATGGTGGGATCTCCACAATATGCATTACCTTACACCACTCCATATGTGTCTGCTAGATAGGTTCCCTCAACGATAAAGTAATTCATATGAAAATGAGATTGGTGTTGGGATAATAATATCTCAGTATACTCAAGATGATGTTATGATAGATCATTATCATCTATAAATAGGTGTACACTTAGATTCCATCAATATGTGTGTACATCTCTATCTGCACCATTCTCGCTATTCTTTCAATACTTGATCAGGATTTATCCATGGGTTGACCATCTTATGGTACCCCATTCCTTCTATATGTATCATCTGACATATAGTAACATTCATAATTTAACAAAAACTGCATAGAAACCATGACCATGAATGTTCATTAGACCAATGGTCCTCATCATGAAAACGGTCACTCAAAACTTTATGATTCAAAATGTACAGTGTGAAAACATTTCATTACTTTATCACAAAACTCATACTCCCATGAGTCTTCCGTTACAAGTCTAAGATGGTTATGATACATGTCCTGATATCCAAACCACTAAAGAATACCCCTTGGAACTCCTCATCAAAATAGATAACCTCACTTATTCCATGATTTTATTCCTTTACAACCTATCATTGATCATCATTCCAGTCACTATCATCTACCCATGCTCTAAAAATATTAGCAACAATAAAAATATAGGTTCTCATGGGTTAGTTCTAGAACATTCATTCCCATTGAAGCCAAACATGAAACCATGGGACCCTGGGTTCTTGTCAAAATATAAAGGCAAAAACATGCCTATATAACAAAACATTAAAACATACCATGCCTCAATCATAGAATGAGCACAAAACTAATCTCACTGACTAAAAAGTAATCCATAAACCAATTATATCCTCTCTCATGTGGGTTTCCAAATAAAAAATTAGTATCTACCATCAAGAGTCTATGTAAAACTAATGGCCTTTAGGTCTCCCTCAAAGCCCAACAATATAAGTCTTACAGCTGGGTCACATGTAATAACCACCGTGCCTAAAGGAATTCCCTATATAAAGAATGTAATGATCACAACGAACTGCATTGGTCAAAACTAAAAAAACAAACATAAAAGGGACCTCATTATCTCTGAGAATGATCATAATGAACTACTTTTTGGAGGTCATGATACCAGACCAAATAAAGTGAGACTGAACTGATAGTCACCTAGAATATTTGTACTATAATTCCCCATAGAGTTCTAGTTCATAAGAAAATTTCAAGTATTCCTTAGCATATTACTCTGTGATCCAACTAGGTAATAATGAATCAAGAAAAAAACACCCTACAATGGGTAAAATAGAGGGAAATCATATTCCATATCGACATACTAGGGTTACTTCTCAACTCGTATACAAGGAACGAGTCATGAGAGTCAACACCAATGCCTCAATGTAGATCCACATATCATAACATTAGTATTATATATGTGTGTGTGTGTGTGTGTCGCCCTAACTAAATATCCCTCGTTCCTTAGTAAAAATTACACAGTAGAAGGCCCAATGACTAGAATCTTATGGTCTTGATATCATGCAAGAGACGCCTCTTTCCTTTAATGGATAATAGTAAAAATGAATCACTATCATCTTTCTAATGGAAAAGATACATAAATACATTGTAAATCAAATAATACACACAAATTGGGTGGCACTAATGGTAAAAGAAATATACAACAATAAAATCAAAACAGTAGAAAAAAATTACATACCTTGAAAACATGACCATATTGTAATGCCTAGACCCCAGTTACCTAGTGTCGGTGCATTATTACATAACATTGGCATGATACAAGGAAATCATGTCCCAAAAGACAGATCAGTTTAGTATCCTTGGAAATACTAGATACATTAATAATTTTTAAATTTCATTATAAAAGGAAAAAATTGAACCACATTGTTTTTATTGACCACACTCATATCCCCTCAGAAAATCCCTGCAGGCCAGTAATAAAATACTTCTTCGCATCCTGGGAAAAATAAAAAATATAAAGGGGTGAGCTCAGATGCTCACTAAGTATAACAATATAGTGGAAACATTAATAAATTAGGACAAACATTTAAGGAAATGTATAAGA
Source organism: Viscum album (assembly GCA_963277665.1). Classification (NCBI taxonomy): domain Eukaryota; kingdom Viridiplantae; phylum Streptophyta; class Magnoliopsida; order Santalales; family Viscaceae; genus Viscum; species Viscum album. The sequence continues at coordinate 373,803,089 of OY728146.1, forward strand.
CTAGAACAAAAGCCTTTTAAACTTTAACATAAGCATTAATGGCAAATATAAAAACAAATAATTCCATTTAATTATTCACATGGTTATTCTAGTAGTCAAATAATCACATTAAATATCAATATCCACTTTCATAATGATGGAATGCATAATTCCAGACATCATAACAACGTAGTCAAGGCCTTGTTCCAAAACTATATATAAGATTTTTTCACGGACATATGCCAAGACAGTAGTTTGTCTCATGAGACATACCGATGCATATAAAGGCTATAGCGGTCTCCACCCGTCACATTCTAGAACCAATTCATTCCTCATATGAAAAGGTTTAAACATAACAGAACTATTCATATTAAAACTATCATACGAAATGTCAATACATTATCCATAAACTATGAATGGTGTAAAAATATCACATCTACAGTCAAACATATCACAAAACCTTCAATACAAAAGAGGAGTTTTGTATCATAATAATTTTTTTTAAATAATCTTTAAACCCATAAATGGATGATGACATATATGAAATCAAAACCTTTTTATAGAAATATCTCTTTATATTTTGAAATCATTTAAGAGTCACATAATTATAAAGAAAACATTTATTTTAAAAATTTTCTTATAATATTGTATGGGAAGCTTCGACGGTGTTATAACGGTGGAAAATAGCCACAACCACCGTATTAGTTAAAAAAAATTCTTACCTTACTTTTGTCGAAAAAGTTATAAAGTACCATATTTGGAAAATGAAAAAAAAGATTGCGTTCAAAACATATATGTTAAAACAAGGGAATAAGTGAATTTAACTCATTTTCTATTAAATAGTAAAAAGATGTTTTGAAATACATTTTTAAGTAGCATGGATGTGGATGATAAAGAGGTCCCATTAGATAATTATGTATAAAAAACCTCAAATAATGAAGAGATTGTGAAATTAACCCTTACATTATACATTTCCTTGGTTGAGGGTACATTAACCTTCTGTTTAATAGATAAATAATTTTTATTAAATTATAAAAGAACCATATACAAAAATATGACGTCATATATGATCTTCTAATTTTTCTTTGTTAATAATATTTTTGTATTACCGATGTTTTGGGTGTTAATTTATTCATTTTCATTTAAATTCATTATTACGTAAATAATGTTTGTTATGTATAGGATGTATATTATTCATATTCAGAATGATATTAATCCTTCAAACATTATTTTTCATCATCAAATGAAAATTGGTAATTAATGGATACTATGGGGAATTAATCTCATCACGTTCATGGTGATGATAACCAGTACATACACACGAGCGATAATATCATTCCTTTGATATTAAAATCATATATAATTGTATGGTATATAATATATACAGAATAATTATCATATTATTTTTATTATTTACATAATTTATACTCATTATTAGATCCGTCCAAATGTTGAAGTGTTTGAATAACTAACTACACCACGACATGGAGTCGGTTATCCGTACGTACGCACGAATGGTGACATGTCATTGCTAGAATGGATAAAATAATGAATATTGTTTGGATAATTTTATAATAATATCACAGTATTTAAATGATACACTGTTTATTATTTTATAATGGAAACAACAAACAACGGGGATGTGGAATAAGGAACGAACTTGAAAATGTTGATAAAAATTTTACCACTTATTCAGGTTCTTCCTTTTGATTTGATCAAAAGAGCTCCTTAGGATGGATTTATGATTAAAGAAAGGCCACTAGGATGATGTAATGACATTTGATAGGATATTTGGGTAGGGGTTTGCTGAGCCAAAATTCTATGAAGGTGTGGAATTATGAGAAGGAGAAGTGCCCTTTTATAAGATGGGTGGGGAACCTTAAGAAAATATTGAAATATTATTTTCTAATATAATAAATTTCGGTTTCTAATGGCTCAAAAATAATTTATATAAAGGATAAATTAGTTATGTGTCTAAATCCACTCAAAAAATAGGTTTTGAACAGGTTTGGGTCACTATATTAACCTTATCACCGAAATGTATCTATTAGTTAATTAGTTTTACATTTAACATGTCTCTTTGTATTTTCATATTATATGGTTAATAAACTCAATATAAACATCCAATAGAAACTCAAGTTGTTGATTAATGACAAATATAATATTATTTATGTCTTTTGGATGAACCATAGATTTTTAGAAATACAATATCAATTAATAATATAATATTTGTTTTAAAAACTCTTTTATGTCAATTTTGACACTATTTTCATTTTTGTTTTTGATAAATTCATAAAAACATTATTACATTGAAAAAAAGACATTTATTCAATCTTAAAATGTCACATTATCTTAGAAAATTCTGCTACGTCATCAATGTAATCAAATTATATTTCTTTTAACATCTATAATACCGTTTATTAGATTCATTCATTAATAAGGAAAATATTGCATCATCATTGTGTCATAAATAAATTTAATTATTCAATGTCTAAAAATTATAAATAAAATACAATTTTGTAGGAAATCTTTTTAGATTTCAAATGAATATTTAATGTTTAATAGATAACATACATAACCTTATGTAAAAATTCTTTTACTAAATGATACATACTGATGTCATTTTAGTATTTACATTAGATTAATTAATATAATGTGTCATTATAACTTACTTGTGGATCCATGGGGTCCCAAAGCCAACCCAATGATGCCCATGGTCAGACATGTATTAGCCAATAGAGTTAAAGCACGTGTTAGAGAAATTTAATATTTTATAATATTATTTTTTTACCCTTATTTACTGGATTTACACTTTAACCATGGTAAATAAAATATTTACCGAAATAATTATTCAAAATTTATAAAAATAAATGTTATATATTTAAATATTTTGGACCTCATGATTATAATTAAGGAATCCATTTTTCTAAATTCAAAACATAGAAGTGGTAGAAATTAATTTCAAATTAATTCTTGTTGTCAATACAAAAAGCGTGTTTTTAAGAAATAATAACTATCAAAAGATTGACACTTACTTAAGTCCATTTTAAATGGGAAATTACATCCAATGACAAAAATTGGTTTTAATGGTAAAAATATAATCTAATTATACCTCAAAACCACTCAATAGTTTAATGTATAAATATAAATTATTTTTATTAAGAGAGTATTTTTTAATTAAAATTTAGTATTTTTCACTATTCATAAGTAACTGAATGTTTTCAAAAAAACTCCTAAATTAACCCTAAGATAATATCAATATTCTGAACCCAAAAATTAAGTCCATTATGAATAATAAAATTTATAAAATTTCAAAAAGTGAGTATTATTATTCATAACAGCTAGTTTGATTAGTCGTGATGTGTTAGAATCTCGGAGATGCGTACAATGCAATATATTGAATTATTTAAAGGGAAACTTATCATTGATGTTTGTGGTGTTATATTCTCCCCTCCTTCAATTTATTTCACCCTCAAAATTTCTATAATATTACTACATAAAAATATTCGGGTGGTTCTTTATAATAAGTTCCTCGGGTTCCCACATTGCCTCTTCCACCTTATGATTTTTTCATAGAACTTTTACCAAACGAGTCATACGATTTCACAACACATGTTCTCCTGTATATAGAACATTGAAAGGATCTTCTCAATAAGATATATTGGGGTCCAGTTCTAATTTCTCATAGGTTATTACATGCATTGGGTCAGACAGGTATTTTCTCAACTGTGATATGTGGAACACATCGTGATCTTTGGAGAGACTTGGTGGCATTGGAAGATGGTAAGATATAGCCCTAATTCAATCTAGGATTTTTAAAGTTCATATGTACATAAGACCTAATTTACCCTTCCTACCGAAATGTATAACACTCTTCCATGGAGATACTTTCAAGAAAATATGATCTCCTACATGAAATTCCAAATCCTTTCTTCAATTATCGGTATAGGTCTTCTGCCTACATTGAGCAGCTTTGATGTTGGTTTGGATTACCTTCAACCTTTCCCATCGTTTCATCAACATGTTCTGGGCCTAAAAGTTTTATTTCACAAAAATCATCCTAACAAGTTGGTGTGCGACATCTTTTTTTGTAGAACGCTTCATATGGTGCCATCTAAATACTTGAATGGAAGATACTGTTATAGGAGAATTCTACTAGAGGTAAATATTGAACCCACATACCTTGAAAGTCTAGTGAGAAAGATCTCAACATGTCCTATAAGGTTTGAATAGTCTAATATGATTTTCCATCAATTTGAGGGTGTTATGCAGTGCTAAAATGATGTTCAGTATCCAGGTTTTTTTAATGACTTTTCAAGAATCTTCATTTAAAACAGGGATCACAATCCGAAAAAATTAATAGGGGTAATCCATGAAGTCTTAAAAAATCATTAATATATATTCGTTCTAAACGTTGAAGTGGTAAATCTTCTCTTATAGCAAGAAAATGTGCTGACATGGTATGAAGTTCAACAATGACCCATGTCGCACCGTTCCATCTAGAAGTCATTGGTAGTCCCATGACAAAGTCAATCATAATATTATCCAATTTTCACTCAAGTATGGGAAGATGTTTCAGGACACCTCCAGGATATTTCTTTCCAGCTTTCTCTTGATAAAAAATCATACATCTTTACACAAAATCCACAATCCCCCTCTTCATGTTGTCCTACCAAAAATGTTCCTTCAAATCTCTATACATTTTGGTGCTCCCATGGTCTATAGAGAAATTGGAGCTACGAGAATCATCCAATAATTATCTTTTTAGATTATTTATATCTGTAACACAAAGTCTCTTCCCAAATTAAAAAATTCAATATTCATATATAATTTCACTCAATCTCCCATTATTCACAGCTTTGATCTTCTTTTGAAACTCCTCATCATCAGCCTGAATTTTTTTTATCTATTCTAGTAAAGATGGTTTGACAACCATTTGAAAAATAATTATTGTTTCACCTTCCATGGTTATTCCCATATCCATATTTATGATATCCACATATATAGGATCCTTTTCAAACCTCATCTTGTTCAAAACCTCATGATTCATTCTACTCAATGCATATGCCACCTTATTTTCCTTCACCGAGAAATAGTTTATAGTGAAATCATAATCATTGAGTAGTTCAAGCCATCTCCATTGCCTCATGTTTTGTTCATTCAGGGAGAAAATATAACTCAAACTATTGTGATCGGAATATATCTCATATTTTTCACCATAAAGATAATGTCTCCATATCTTCAAAGTAATGATTAAAGCTTCTGACTCAAGATAATGAGTAGGATAGTTTTTCTCATGAATTTTTATATGTAATGATACATAAGAAATACCTCTATCATTCTGTATATTAAGACAACAATGTCCTTTCATTAAAGCATCACTATAAATAACAAACCCATCATTATTCAACGGTAGATTCAAGATAGAAGCATGGACTAATCTTCTATTCATTTCTTCAAAACATTCTTTACACTATTATGTCCAAACAAATTTAGAACCTTTACGTGTGAAAATCAATAATGGGATTTCCAACCGTGCAAAATTCTGGATGAAACATCGATAATGACCATATAAACCATTAAAATTGCGTACCTTAGTTATACTGATTGGTGCTGGAAATTCTTGGATTGCCTTGGTCTTTGAAGAAGCAACATAGATTCCATCCCAAGAGATAATATGGCCATGAAAATAAATCTCTTCAAGCTAGAATTAATACTTTCTAAACATACCATATAATTCATTCCTTCTAAGAGTCTTTAGGATAATTCACAAGTGACATTAATGATCATCATATCTCTTGGATTATCCCAAGATATCATCAATAAATACCACTACAAATTCCTCTTGATATTCTATGAAAACCCTATTCATTAGATCCATGAAGACCGAGGGTGCATTATTCAATCCAAAAGGAATTATTGTAAACTCGTAATGCCTGTACCTAGTAAAAAATGTTGTCTTTGGAATGTATTCCTTCTTCATGCACAACTGATGGTTTCCAGATCGAAGTTTAATATTTGAATAATATTTAGATCCTTTGTATTGTTAAAATATATCATCAATTAGAGGTAGGGGATACATTTTCTTTATTGTTATAGCATTGATCTCCCTGTAGTCAATGCACAACCTCATAGATCCATCTTTTTTCTTAAAAAAAGGATAGGAGATCCCCATGGAGAAACACTAGGGTGAATAAATCCCTTATTAATCATTTCCTCTAGTTTTTTTGTAGTTCCACTAATTCCATAGTGGACATCTTATTAGGGGTCTTTGATACGAGCCTTGAACCAGGAATTAATTCAATGGATAACACAATTTCACATTCTGGAGGATGTCCAGGTAAATCCTCTAAAAATATATCAACATACTCTTGTACAATAGGTATATCCTCTATTTGAACATTATTTTCCTCACCAAAAGTTATTTCATTCTCTTCCACCCCAATAATTGAATTTAGTTGAGTTACTAGGGGTTGATCTAGAAAAGAATCAGGTGGTGAAGATTCTGCTCAAAAGATAAGGTGTTCTTTATCATCGTCATCAGAAATAGTAAATGCATTCTTCATACAATAAATTTTTGCATCATGTTCTGAAAGAGAATCCATACTGAGTATTATATAAAATTATATTATGGGTATGACAGTGAGATCTTTAGATAAAAACATTTATATGCCCCAGTGGGGACTAATTCAAAAAACATTGTTGCAATGATACTTCCCTTAAAAATCTTGATGGACAACTCCATTGTTAAATCAAATTGGTAATATCTAATTTTCTTAGAAAACAGGGAAGATATTAAATGATGCGTTGATCTAGAATCAAATAAAGCATTTTCTAAACCCAAGGAAACAATTAAATTACCTGGAAATATGTCTTTCAGAGCTTCTACCTAAACAGTAGTGATAAAATAAGCTTGGACTTGATCCCTTGAATTTTCTGAGTTATGTTTCCTTGATTTTTAGTAAATTCATTTTCATAATGCTTTCTTTATCTACAATTGTATAATTCCACATTGACAGCCTCTTTCTACCCCTTGCAATTACGAGCTTGGTGGCCTTTTTCACCACACTTGTAACAGACTCCCATTACCTTCAAGAAAGTACCAGGGTGTTTCTTCCCACATTTACCACTGGATGGATATTCAACTTTTCCATTATTCCCCATATTCCTATTTCTAGAGTGTTCAAAATATCTCTTCTTCTCCTACTTTGCTTTAAAGTTGTAAGACATAGATAATTTCTTTTCTATATTGATAGAACATGAGATAATATATTCATATGATGAGAATGATTTTGAGATTAATTCTCAATGAAGAAATGGTTTTAACCCAATAAATAATCGATCAATATTACTCATTGGGATATGTTTATAATCTGCCTCCTGAGTTTCTAACCTTGTAATGTAAGCCTCATACTTTGTGAAATTATCTTCTTCTTTTTACATCAGACTCAGAAAATGCTTTTCCACATCTTCTCGATGGTCATGAGAAAATTATTTTTCTAAGAAAATATCATTAAACTCCCCCCATTACATATTTTATACTTCATAATCTTCCTTTTTGTTTCGAATTAATGACCCACATTGATCTGCATCTCAAGTGAAGCAGTAAACTTCCATGATAACTTTTTCCCTTTCACTATACCCCAAGGCATGGAATATTTTCTATATGGAATTTATCAATTATTCAGCTACTAATGGATTTCTAATCTAATTGAATCTTGGTGGTTGTTTCCTCATAAAGTTATCTAACATTGATATCTACATTGTGGATCAGGGTGCTTCATACAGGTAAGGTTATTATTTATAACCTGAGTGTGTTGTCCTAGTTTGGTGATATGGTTATCAGCACTAGTTGCTTCACTACCTCCACTATAATTATCTTGAGTAGGAGGGATATTTCTACATGAATTACTTGCATTGATACGATTTTCATTCCTTCCAAAAGGTGCCATTATTAACAAAAGACATAAACTAGATTGGATTATGAATCGAAATACCTAATTCCAAACATGTAAAACACTTAACATAAACTAAACAGTTTATGTATATAATTCATAATCAAAAAAAAAATTCTTAAAAAATGTATATACTCATAAACCATTAATAATGGTTTGTAAATAAAATTACAATTATCTTAAGAATATCCCCATGGAGTGTCATAACCAAGACAACATCAATTCCTGTTGTCGTGCACCAGTTCTTGTTCGATTCTAGCTCAAAGCGGTGTTTTGGGGTTTTACCCCTTAGTACATCTGTGGCAGGGTTGCCTCTACCTGTTCGTATCCAGACATGGATGTATTGCTTGTAAAAATCACAAAATCTCTACAATACCAAAATTCTAGGATGTTAGCCTATACTATTTCTCAAAGTATATATTACTATAATGTGCTCTAATAAGATTTTATCTAAATCTATATTCCATGGTTTTTACTAAACTTCCTATGATACCAACTGTAATTCCCCAACCCCAGTTACCTAGAGTCGGTGCATTATTACATAACATTGGCATGATACAAGGAAATCATGTCCTGAAAGACCGATCAGTTTAGTAGCTTTGGAAATACTAGATACATTCATAAGTTTTACATAACATTATAAAATAAAAACAACAACAACATTGTATCCATAGAACACACTCATATCCCCTCATACTATCCCTGCAGGTCAGTCATAAAATATTTTTCGCATCTTGGGAATAATAAATCATAGAGTGGGGTGAGCTCAGATGCTCAGTAAGGATAATAATATAGTGTAAAAATTAATAAATAAGCATAAAAATTTAAGGAAATGTATAAGACTAAAACAAAAGTCTTTTAAACATTAACTTCATCATAATATGGAAAAGATAAAATCAAATAATTCCATTTACAAATTCACATGGATATTCTTCTAGTTGAATAATCACATGAAATATTAATAGCCACTTTTATATTGATGGAATGCGTAATGCCGGACTTCATAACCACATAGTTAAGGCCCTGTGCCATGACTACAAATAAGATTTTTTCAAAGACTTATCCCAAGACACTAGTTTGCCTAATGAGACCTATTGATGCATCGAGGATCTATAGTGGGCTCCACCCGTCACTTACTATGTCCAATTCATTCCTCATATGAAATTTTTTAAACATAACATAAACATACTTATAAAACTAGAATAAGAAATGTCAAAACTTTTTCCATATACCATGAATGGTGTAAAAATAACAAATCCACAGTCAAACATATCAAAAAACCATGAATACAATATGGATGTTTTGAATCATAATAAATCAACTTTAAATAATCTTAAATCCATCAATGGATGTTGACATAGATGAAATCAAAACCTTTTTTAGATAAATATCCCTCACTATTTTGAAATCATTTAAGAGTCACATAGTTATAAATAAAAAAATTATTTTGAAAATATTCTTATAATCATGTAAGGGATGTTTTGACATTTTTATAATGGCAAAAAATAGCCACACCCATCTTATAAGTTTAAAAAATATTCTTACCTTAATTTTGTCAAAAAGGTCATAAAGAACCTTGTTTGAGAAACGATGGAATGATTACCTTATAAAAATATAAGGTAAAATAAGGGTGTAAATGACTTTAAACCGTTTTTTAATAAATAGTATGAAATGTTTTGAAATACATTTTTATGATGCATGGATGTGGATGATAAAGAGGTCCCAATAGATAATTACCTAGTAACAACCTCGGATAATGTAGAGATTGTGAAATTTACCCTTACCTTGAACTTTTCCATGGTCGAGGGTACGTTAAACTCCTTTATAATTTTTTAATAATTTTTATTAAATTATAAACGAACCATATACATAAATATGATATCATATATGATCTTCTAATATTGATTTATTAATAATATTTCACTATTATTGTTGTTTCGGGTGTTAACTAATTTGTTTTCCTTTTATATTCATTGTTACATAAGTAATTTTTGTTATGGATAGTATGTATCTTATTCATATTAATAATGATATTAAGTCTATAAAAATTATTTTTAATCATCAAATTAAAATTAATCTTGAATGTACAGGATAAGGAATGAATCTCGTCGCGTTAGTGGAGATGGTAATTCGTACATACGCACGAATGAAAATATCATTATTTTGATATTAAAATAATATATAATTTGATATTATATCATATATAAAGAATAATTATCATGATATATTTATTATTTACATCATTTATACTCATTATTATACCCAACAAAATGATTAAGTGTCTGAATAACAAAGTACACCCCGACGTGGAGATCGTAAGCCGTACGTAAACACGTATGGTGACATGTCATTCCTAGGATTGATAAAATAATGAATATGGTTGTACCATTTTTTTAATAACATCGCATTATATAAAAGATACTAGATTTATAATTTTAGAATGGAAACAACAAAGAAATAGGAAGTGGATGACGAAAAGAATTTGAATGAAGTGATGAAATATTTACCTCTTCTTCGAGTTCTTCCTTTTGATTTGATAAAAAGGGATCCTTAGGTTTTATTTATGACTAAAGGAATGCCTCTAGGATAAAGGGAGGACAGTTGAGGGGATATTTGGGTAGGGTTTGGCTGAGCCAAATGGCTTTGAAGGTGTGAAATTAAGAGAAGCGAAGTTTCCCTTTAATAAGAGGGGTGAGTGGCACCTTAGGAAAAGATTGAAATATTATTTTATAATAAAATTATTTTAGGTTTCTAATGACTCTAAAATTATTTATTTCTAGGATACGGTGGGTATGGGTCAAAAACCAATCAACCAATAGGTTATAAATAGGTTTGGGTCACTATATTAAACTTATGATTATGATTTAACTCTTAGTTAATTAGTTTGACATTTACCAAGTGTCTTTGTATTTTTATATAATATGGTTAATAAACATACTATAAAATACCAAGAGAAAATAAATTGGTTAATTAGTGACATATATAATATTATATATGTCCTTTGGCAGATCCTTATATTTTTATGATTATAATGTCAATTAATAATATAATATTTGTTTTAAAAAATATTTTATGCCAATTTTGACACTATTTTCTATTCCGTTTCTTTTAAATACCAAACAGAATTATTACTTATAAAAAATTAATTTAATCAAAAATAACATGTCATATTAACCTATAAAATTCGTGGATGGAATCAAAACATTCAATTTATATTTATTTGAACATCTATAATACCACTTAATGGATTCCTTCATTAATAAAGAAGATACTGCATCATCATTGTGTCATAAATAAATTTAATTATTCAATGTCTAAAAACGAAAAATAAAATACAATTATGTAGGAAGCCTTTTTATCTTTATAATTAATATTTATAGTTGAATAGATAACATACATAACCTAAGGTAAAAAAATGATTCACTAATAGATATTTGATTATATTATTTTTGTATTTACTTTAACATAATTAATATAAAGTGTCATTATCACTTGTAAATGGAACCATGGGGCCTCAAAATCAACTCACCGATGCCAATGTTCGGAAATTTATCAGACAGTAGAGTTATAACATATATTACTATAATTTAATATTAATCTAATATTAATTTTTTACCCTTATTAACAGGATTTACCCTTATCCATGGTGAATAAAATATTTTATCAAAGTAATTATTCAAAATGTATAAAAATATAAGTTACCTATTAAAAATAATAGTACCTCATGATTATAAATATGGAATCCATTTTTTCTAAATTCAAAATACAGAAGTGGCAGAAATTAATTTAAAATTAATTCCTTTTTTCAGAACAAAAAACACATTTTTAAGAAATAATAACTATCAAAAGATTTACAGTTTCCTATATACAAGTTAAATGTGAAATTATGTCCAATGACCAACATTGATTTAAATGGTAAAAATATAATCTAATTATATTTAATAACCTCTAAATAGTATAATTTTTCACTATAAATTATGTTAATTAATTAAGATGTTTTTAATTAAAATTTAGTATTTTTCATTATTCATCAAAACAAAAATGTATTCATAAAAATAAAAAAATTTCATCCTAAGCTAATTTAAATATTTTGATACAAAAACTAAATTATATTTTGGAAGATAAAATTGATAAAATTTCAAAAAGTGAGTATTAATATTCATAACGGCTGTTTTGATTGGTCACAATTTGTTAGAATCTCGAAGTTGTGTACAATGCGAGCTATTTCATTATTCAAAGGGAAAGGTATCGTGGAAGAATAGGGTGTTATAATTCTTACCAGGATAATAGTTCTCGACACATAATTCTAATATCCTCCATTGGTTCTAACACATTTATAATATTACTCTCTACTATATCTCAAATAGTAATGACCTTGAAAAGAAAACTTCTAATACCAATTTGTATGATCCCAGCCCGGAAGCCATAAATTAGTGGCTTGATATGGTTATTTATAATTCTTATTGCACACCTCCAAAAATATCAGAGGCTACTAACAAGTAGCCAGGGACTAGGGAGTGACAGTTGGGAGAATATTCTCTCATATCATTGTAATAAAACAGATAAATTAGTATGTATCATATATAGTAGTAAATAAAAATATAGTTGAAGTAAAAAAATAAACTGTAAATAACATGCTATAATAGTAAATTAAAACTCTATAAAAACATGAAAAATTGTGCCATATATAAATTACTAGTCACCAACTAGTCCTACTATACAGATACATGGGTAAAAATTAAAATGAATTAAATACAAAAGGATCCATTACAAACACGGATACAAACCATGTACGTGGACTATAGAAACTATATTACTAAAATAAACCTTCCTTAAAAACCCACTCGGGCAGCTCTGCTAAATCATGCAACTCAAGTCCTCAAACCTCCCCCAAGCAACTCTAATCAACCTGAAAACTTATATATTTTCTACATGTATACTGATGTTCATGGGAATGGGTGATAAATAATCTCCTTAGTCCACCAAAATGGTGAACCTATAATATATACTTCCTTGAGTGTATAAAAAATAATATACTCAGCCTAGATAATACATAACTGAAAAGATAAGTAAATATAGTAATGGTGAAACAACAGTTGAACCTCAGGTCTGTAATCCCCATAAACTGGGAATGTTCCCCCATGGTTTTCCATATATATATATATATATCCTTATACATGTAAATTACATTTCCAATACACACACATGTAAATATTAATATTCACATGTATGGTGAATGTAATAACATTATCCATTAGTTGTTTATCATTGGTTTTGTAATCTTGATCACCAATATATCCAATGCAAGGGAATTGAGCTAGACATTATGAAACATAACCCACACATAATGAATACAATCATTGGTTTAGTAATTTCAATAAACATATACCATATTCAGATAATGCTATAAATTTATATTTTAAAGTTACGTCACTACATCAGGATACTCATCCTAACCTTGAGTTCACCCAAACTCACCTACAATAACATTATAAAGGATTCCATGGACATACCATAGGACATCCTATAAATTGACATGTTTTATATTATATGATGGTCATACCTTGTATATCAAATAAAATTTAAAATCCCCAGGACTTGGTCCATAGGTGTTCATGACCTATGTAATTTAGATTAACCATATGTGTCTGACCCCAATGTGATCTATTAGGATATATCATTGGTGAGACTCAATGAATACCCATGGATCTCTCTAATAATAAATATAATAATCATCCATATTTTCTAAAAGACTGTAATTATTATTATTGTAAAAAAATGTGAGACTCCTTCTCCAACACCCTGATCAACTAACTGTTCAGGAAGTGTGTAACTATCCCTATCATAAACCATAGGCCGAGGGGAGAATAATCATCGTCTATGTTACAAAAATAAATGAGAGAATAATAACCCTCATTATATATCAAATATAAGAGATTAGAATCATCATCGTCATATATAAAATAGAGGAGAGTAGATTCAACCTCATTTCTCGAGAGATAAGAGTCATTCATGAGTATGATTATTAGGGGTGTGGTTCCTATATATCATAACAATAGTCTCAATAGCTATATCCTATGAAAAACATCTGAAAATTACAATAATAAATATTGAAATATACAGGACCAACAACCAGGTCCTATGTAGTACCTTTGGCTATACAATTATTTAAATGATATTAAATTGATAGAAATATGTATCCCAAGAAGAATGTTTCGGAATCCCAAATAGAATGGAAGATGCCTCATGCCAGGCTCAACAACCACCTACCAGGAAGCACCTATGGATAAGTTTTCATCATTAATAACCAAGTTAATATATAAACAAAAGAGTGAGTGTGTCCGATCATCTAAACCCACCACTACTAATATAGATCAATTTTTTACATGTTAATTACAAGTTCTATGTCAACAACTTCTATAATATTTACCAAAACCTAATGTACAAGCTTCGGGTCATTAAAATATTTATCCACCCACCGGTTCACTCAATTCATAAAAATGAGAGGAATCCAAATTTGGATCTCCATGGTTTACATATAAGCCAATGATTAAAATATGGGATCCTTATCTAAAAATATAAATGAATGAATCCTAACAGGTATCAAAAAATTATAAGGATGTTTGAGGAATACTACAATGGATCCTTGAACGTTACGGAAAATTAATGCATCAAATTTGGGATCATCAAAATAACACATTGGTGAATGCGCCATATTGGGGAACAACTATAACAATATATGAAAGAATATATATACTATATTGGATCCTCATAATAGTATACATGTAAATTGATCCTCTGAGGGAATCCCTAGGTAAGCATTCAAGTGAAGGTAACCCGCAAGGGTCCTTTAGTATCTGGTATGAATATTGTTGCATCATACTCATTTTTCTCTAGATGGGAATGTAAAAAATATTAATCCTATAGTGGATATGCAATAAAAAATAGTATCATAGACTCATACTATAGAAGGGAACAACATCCAAGAGAGACACCATTAAGGTGAAATCCAAAATGCATCAGTCAAGAGTGATAGATCATGGATCATATTAGGTCGATGTTTATCTTTCATTTGACAATTGAATATAATTAATGTTTGAAGAAAAATTCCACTATTAAAACATCTAGAACACAACATTTATGTCCTTATCATTCTTTTACGGTCATACCATCAAAATATACATGAAAATATATATGTAATAGAACAATCATGGGTCTAATTCTAACACACGGGAGAAAATAAATGAAAAATCCAAAAATGGATGCCAAAAGAGATGTACACAACATGTCTCCCAGAGTAAACACCTTTTAATCCAAAATCCCCACATATGTGTATATTTAAACAAGACATGGAATGTAAAAGTCCATGTACATGGTCTGTACGCCCTATACATGGTGTGAACCCTATTTGGGGTCCCTGTATGTGCACATCACATGGGATGGCATTGTATATCTCCAATATTTGTACATGTACATGGCATGAAAACCACACAGGGTCTAGCTGCGTACTCCACATGGTATGTGTCTTATATACATGCAGTTTCTTTGAGGACAAATCAAAACATATGATTCCATCTATGTGTATTGTATGACCCATACACAAATTGTTTTTCAAAAAAGATATATTCCCCAAAATAGAGGAATACACAATACGTGTTCCATTTAAAACATATCATGTAGATTGATTTTTCAAAATGGAAACTCATGGAAACACTTGAATGTACCATTATCTCTTCACAACCAACATATCAGATGATGAGGGGTCATCAAAATGTTATATGAAGAATAAAACTTGAAAATATAAAATCTATACGGTTCTATGAAAAAACATATAAAAGAAATACCATTGGGGGGAATCCTCCAAAGATTCACCCATATATGTGATCCATGGTTTCGGCACGATGATCAGACATGTCCCCATATCCATGGTAGTACACCTCATTCACTATCTTTGCATCTCTCTCTAACTCTATAATTTTCTATCTCTTGGTTATGTGAAGGATGTGAGAAAGGGTTGTGAACAAGAAGCTAATGGTTAATGAAAAGAGAATGAAAAGACTGAAAACAAGGAAAAATGAATTGGAAAAGAAATGGGGGCCATATCTAGTCTCATAACACAACCTGAGTTTATACCCCTCATAAGGAAAACTTTTATTATGAAATCCATGGTAAATAAGAAATATCAAAATGATGTTTTGTTCAAAATATAGTACCGAATGAACCTACATTAATAAATAAATATTTAATTAATTAATAATTACATTTGAAATATTAATTATCCCACTAAAATTTGAACTTCTTTGATATCAACAAAATCATATCTCAGGGTAAACAACCAATTCTAAGACCATCATTTTGGTAATAAAAAAGTATCTAATATCATCTTATAGGAGAAAAAGAAAATTACAACCTATATAATCATCTGAAAGAAAATGAAATAAAATTTGTTCTCAAATATCACATTCAAAAAAACACAAGACCTTACAAATTTAATGAAAAATGAGTTGTCACATGAGTTTTGCTACATTTATTGGAAAATATTTATTTTTTGATTAATTATATGTTGCTAGTCCATATCCTTTTCCATGTAAAAGTTTATATTATATTCTACCATCATAATATATATTTTAAACCATTTATTAGTGTAAATGTTTTATTTATTCATGCACGTAGTTTGATTTATTATGTTATAATTTTACTAATATTTTTGGATTATATAGCCCCATATGTTTTATTTAATTTATGTTATTATTTGAATATACATTTTTATGTGTCTTTTTATTTGAAAATGGTCTTTCAGTATACTATTTTTTTGGTTTCCTCTATTAAAAATATATAGTATGCAAGTTTTTGGGTATTTTTTTAATCATATTATAATTAAATATAGTTTTTCTTTCCATTTATAGTACCATACATATTTCATTTTTTTTATATTTCAATAGACTATATGATTAGGAAATTACGTTATTTGCGTAAATGTAATTATTATTCAATGAATTATGTGTATGATTGTTGATAGAAGTAGCGATATAATATCTATTTTATAGTTATATTCAAATAAAAATATTTGGGGATTTTAATCTACAATATAATATGTATAGGCATATTATCATAATATATGTGAATAATAATCATATTTTTTTGAGATGTATTCTCTAAAACTCATTTCCTCCCATTCTATCTCATTATGTGATCTTTAATGAATTTAAGACCATTTTGTGATCTACTAAAGAGTCATTGATACACAATTTTAAAATAAATATATATGAAAATGAAATTTTAACACTTAGATCATTTCATTAATATTGTATATAGAAAATTATTATGGTTATTCATTACACCGTAAAATAATTTATATCATATACGATTTCATAAAATAAACATTATTCAAACATGAATAAAATTCAAAGAAATTTTTTTAATGTTATGTTCGAAACTCAAAAATAAATATTATTTTATATTTATATTCTCATATAAAAACTATCCTTTTATTATTCAATGTTTCTATATTATTAATAATTATAGATTTTTGTGGACAAAATTATTTTTGATCTGTCAATATTTGTTTTTCCCCTAGCTAATCTCATATTTTTTATAATTTGATATTTTTTTTATATTTTCATTTTTTACCATGGAATTATTTTCAATTAATTATTCAATATATAAGAGAAAATCTTCCATTAATTTTTAAATATTCTATAATTATGGGAAAATTAATATATTCTTTAAATTTATTTATATATTCTCATCTTGGTCACCTAGGGGGACTATCAAATTTATAGTCATACTTAATTTTAAAGCCAAATATTTATTCTACCATATGAGGTATTTTCCCTTAAAAAAATTGTGATCAATAACCAATACCTATTAAATTTAATAGGATTTATGAATATGAATTTCAACGAAAAACAAAATAATAGATGATATTTTTTTAACTATGTATAATGATTAGTTATGAAATTTTGTGTTAATTAAATATAATATTTGTTGGGTAAATATTTATAAATAATATTTTTATCTATTGTTAATAATTTATAGAATTTATTTCGAATCTTTAAATTGAAAACATATTTTTATGAAGTTTTTTATTGGTTTTTGGATTATAAAACATTTCTTTTCGATGGATGTTAATGATATTTAATTTTAGATATAAATAAAGATTAATTTTCCACTAATTAGGAATAGGGAATAGATATCTTCGGGTGGGGATTTTTCCCTCTTATTTTAAATATTATGAAATATAAAATATAAAATAAATTTTTATGAAAATTTTGATGTTTTTATATAAATTGTATACTGATTAACATAATAGCATTTCGTCTAACCTTTTGGGTTATACATGTTTTCTATAATTTCTCTCAAGATAATTTTTTTATGAAATTCATATCCATGAATATTTTGAAAAAGAAATTAGGCGTTTTTATTCATTGGTTTTTTGATTATTAAATTTATATGTATTTAATGTTTCTTTAGGGCTTATCCCTAAATTTTCAATGATAGATTGTGACTATTTTTTTAAATAATGATCATTATTTTTGGATGGATCGATTGTTAAATTTGTCAATAATGTTCACATAGTATTTATTTTCCATGATTTTTAGACACTATGAGATGAATACTTATAAAGATTTTATTCTGGAAAACCGATAACAAAATTCCAAGGCATTTACATTTGGATAATTGAAAAAAATTAAAAGTATTACCATTTTTATGAATAAAAAAATTAATATATACATTTTTATACAATAGGATCCAAAATTTGGAAACCATGATCATTCCATAAGTATGAGATACCACCCTCATTATTCTAAACCCAACCATTCATTATTAGTGTGATTATTTTCCCAAAATCATTTTTGACTATTTTTACTAGAAATATTATTATTGTAATATTTGAAATATAGTTATTTTATTAATATAGTTAATCTACAACCACAAAACATTATTGAGTAATTGGATAATAAATACACTATGTACTCTTATTTTATTGATAATCATATAAATTATCAAAAAAAATTATTTAGAGAGGTACTCGTAATATCCCAATGATCAGTTGGTATGAACCATGAGAAATTTCATTAAGGTTTTAATCTTGTTTTTAATTTCATAACAACTAATATATTTTTAGGACCACGTAATCCCTATTAATAAAAACAATTCTATTATTTATTATACCAATATCAACTAGAGATAAATTATAATAATATATAGTGTATTCCATGTTACATAAATGGATTTAAAATTTTACAATCTTCTTGTTTCCATTTTTTTAATTTCTATATTGTAATTATATTTCACTTAGGGAAGTCTTAAATATTGTTAAATTTTTTATTCTTTACATAAAATTAGTTTGTCTAAATATAGAAATATTATTACATAGAATATATATATAAGAATATATTTTTTATTACATTCTCTTTTAGTAAATGTTTTCTTCCATATTGTATTTTTTTCTGATTTATTCATTTTACATCATTAAAAAGTTATTATTAATGTATTACCGATATTTATTCATATAAAATCTATATAAATACTTCCTCCGAGAAGAATAAGTAGTACAGAGGTACACACCCACTAGTATTGTAATGTAACTATTATTCTCATTCAAGTTTATCAAATTTATTTCTCAATATAGTAAATGATATTGAATATATTTTACTCCACTATCACATGTAACCAAATAGGCTATTATGATAATAATGATTTATTTTCTTTTAATTATATTTTATAATGATTATATGATAAAATTATGTGTTTTTCATGATTTTCATGTGATTTTCTCATAATATTTGATAAGGATAAGGTATTTTTGGTGAATCATTTTATAGTAACCATTAAATAATTACTATTATTGATTTTTATAGGGATAAATGGTCAATTGTTTTAAGGGTTATGATTTTAGAATCCTTGACTTTCACTAAAATTAAATGTCATTAGAATTACCAAAAACATATCTAGACAACTGGGAGACTAATTATATGGATCCCACTAAATGAAAGATGGTTACATGAGAAAATGGATCTATCTATTATGTGTAATATCACATAAAAGATAATTATTCCTTTATAGTTGAATTATATTATAAAAATAAATATTTTTTAACAGTCATTGGAAATCACATTGAAAATTTAATTGAAATAATGGGTTCATTTATCACTGAGGATAGAAATATTCAATTTTTTATTTTGGAAAATAATCAATAGATTTTTAAAATAATATTTCCCTTATCATGGGATGTTTAAAATGTATTGTCTTTTGAGTTAAAATTGGTTAATGGAGAATAATTTCATATATTGTAGTATTATATATACATGTTATAAATTGATGATGCATAATTTGATTGATTTTTCAAAAAATATGTTCACATTTAATATTACATGTTCTTTAGGACACCCCATGAACAGAAGTTATCAATTAGTATGGGTGCCAAGAAAATCACTGAAATAGAACATTAGAAAAAAGTAGAACAAACCAAAACATTTCATAATTTCTTATTGTTCAACTTGAGGTGTGTATTGTACACATAAATATGTTTTTTGGTCAATTATATGTTCTAAACCTTACAAAATATATTAATTAAAATCACATGTTTTAAAAATATATATATATTTCTATCTTCCGAACCATAACATTAATGTTTTAACCATAAAAATATTTTATTTTTTATTTTCAACAACCAAATTATTTATTTGAATTACCTATCAATAATTTTTAATTATCATGGATCTATATATAGGATGTTTTCCTAAAAAATAGGATAATTGATAATATAAATCAAACCAACTTATTAATTTATTATTTTTTTATTTTTAAATCTAAATAAGCCACTCGAAGGTGGTTGGTTTTTATACATTAAAAAACACAAAATTTTTATTTGATTTGGGTTATTATATATATAATACAAAATAATCATCTCCCACCCAATTCAATGATTTTCATTAACTTTATTCTAATCAATATGACTTGAAATTAAATTATTTTTGAGCTTTCCTCAAATATTTTGATGTTTCTATTTTGTTTATGATAATTATATATGAAATTCAAGTGGAATAACAATAATATCATTTTTATGGTTAGCCCATTCCTAGTTTATAATGTGTGACCATTTTATGATTATGATCAACATATAGATAAAAAATAATCAGATTAGATTAGGTTTTTTTTTTTGATATGGAAAAACCTGATAGCTTTCAATCCCAAGTACTTTTCAAGAAAATGTGGGCATATTATCAGTGTTAGGTGGTTGTTCAGCTATTCCAGTGATATATCTGAAAATTCATTGGTTGATAGGATTGGAGGTCAGGAATAACACACATTTTTGAGGGGTATTATTTCTTACACTAGGATAATCTTATAGATTTAAGATTTATTTTTGAATCCTTCAAAAATACCCCAATAGATATGTTATCCCATTGTTAATGATTGGATTAGGACCATGTTTTTGGTATAAAACCCTATATTCATTATAGGTTCCCAATATTTCACTTATTGAATTGCAATACTTTATTATATTTCTTACTAGTTGGGATCCATAGAGTTTATTATCATCTAAAGAGGAAGTTTCTATTTTGGATTTTGGATTGAACCTTGTAGAGGATTCCATTTTATCTAATTAATGTAGTAAAAATAACAAATCATTATGGAGTGGTTGAAGGGGAATGTCACTTGTTTGGGACTTCAATAAACATTGTAACCAACTGTGAATAGGAATCAGAACCAATCTAGTTCAAAATGGTTGATGGGGACTTACACCTCAAATATGTTACCAATGTGGTGGTATAATCACTGTTATAATGGAATGATCAAAGAATATATCTTATCCAACATGAGTATTTATCATTGTGGGAAACAAAAGAGAAAATTATATTAGTTCAATTTCAAGATAGTAATCCATTAGATATTTAATAAATAATTATACAATTGAGAAACCTATAGAATATTACTATGTTGCAAAAGGGAAAATATATACAATAAGTTGGGTCATATACTAGGTATTCCTTATGGTACTAGAGCTAGTTGGTTTTTGATATAATGTTATGTTTTGTGGATTACACCTAGGAGTAAGACAACGATTCTGGAACCCATAGGAGAATCTAAAATGATGGATATTTGATGTTTCGGTTGTGGGTTACCCCTAAGAGGATAACCTTGTTTTGGGAAACATGAGTAGAATCTAACATCTTGGATATTATTGTTTTTGGGTTATCAAAAAAATATTATGGACACTATACCGGAAACATGAGGAGAATCTGCAGTCAAAAATATTAATGTTTGGTCAGGGATTACACCTAGAAACATGTCCATATTTCTAAAACCATGATGAGAATCTCATATCCTCTAGATTTGAAAGTGAAGTTGGGGATAACAAATATGGGGATTCAAACATTTCTAGAACCATGTGGAGTATATCTACTCATATAGATTTACAAGTTTGGTTTATGGTTACATTTATAAGGATGAACATGTTTTTGGATCCACGAGGAGTATCTTGTCTCAAGGTGATTTGGAGGACTGGTTGTGGGATACACAAAGGAGGATTACCATGTTTAAAGAACCATATACAGGATCATGATTAATGGTGATTTTTTTGTATGGGGATTACACCTAGGATGATTCACATGTTTCTAGAATCATAAAGGGAATTTAAACTCATGGAGATTAGGTCATGGTTGGGAATTACACCTAGGTGGATGACTATGTTTCCAGTACCATGAAATGAATATCAACTCATGGAGATTACGGTTATGTTCGAGATTACACTGAATATGATTACTATGATTCTAAATCAATGTGATGGATCTCGACCCAAGGTGATTTGGTTGTGTGGTTTGGGTATACACCTAGGTGGATTTCCATGATTTTATAACCATAGGTACTAATCGTCTCAAGGGGCTTTATAGGTTTGGTTGGAGAATACACCTAGGAGGATATTGATATTTCTTGAACCACAAGGAGAATCACATAACTTAAATACTATTTTTTTCTTGGGGATATCATCTAGGAGGAATCCCATATTTTTAGACCACATAGTCAATCTAAACTCATATAGATTAATTTTTGGTTAGGTTACACATCTATGAGGATTACCAATTTTTAGAAACCATGGGGATTATATATACTCATTGTAAATTTGATGTTCTATAAGGGTTTACACCAATGGCGATTGCCATGTTTTTACCACTCTGTGTAGCATCTAATCTCATGGTTATTTAATGTTTTATTGGGGATTATGCCTAGGAGGATTCCCATGTATCATTTCCACTGCCCCCTCAATAAACTATTAAAATAATCAGAAAGGGATATAGTTATGGTTAGGGATAAAAACCTATTAGGATGATTATATGGTGGTATTTTAGTTTTTCAACCTCTTATGGGAGTACAAGTGAATAGTGGATTGTCATACATTTGGCGAATTTAGCACATAAGGTAGATTTTTTAGGGCAGTCATGGGTGAGATGATGGTGTCACATTGAGGGTGGTCCTAGAAGAGATGATGTTGGCTTGAGCATGGTTGTCCTAAAAAAATTATGGTTTCATGTAAAGGGTGTATATATGTGATCTAGTATTTTAACACCTAATAATATCATGGAAAAGATTAAGGTACTTCAGCCATGTAATTACAATATGAGATAATGTATTTTAGACCATGTAAAGAATCTGAATGTTAAAGGTTATTCACCATGATAAGGCCATGGAGAGATGATGTTGCTTCACCTTGTTATGTCCTAGGTGATTGGAAGGTTCATTTACCTGGTATGGCCTTGGCAACATGAAATTGTATCTCCCAAGTAAGGCTTGGTAACACTAAAGTGTATCACATAAGGTGGCCCTAGGTAGGATAGAGGTTCTACAAACATGGTGAACCTAGGAGAGAAATATATATCTCATGTTGGGTGGACCTAGGTGAGAAGGAGACTCCTCACACAACGTAGACCTATGAGACCTGATGATACCTCATATAGTGTGGACTTGGGTGAGCTAGAGATTCCCATATAGGGAGGACCTAGGAGATCTGGAGAATTCTCTTAGGTGATGAATTACTTGAATAATAGCCATTGGGTGAGGTCATTCTCTATTCTAGAAGAGTCTCTCCATGGGTATTTATAGGATGGATATTATGTTTTGTGTCATGGAACAACCCTTAACCCTTGTCCTTTTTTACTGGGGGTGGTTATTCTCATGGATTTTGGTATTCTAGACCTTAATGGAGCTTAATCAATTGACTATTTATAACACCCTGTTATATTGAAGGAATGAAGATGTAGATAAGGATTTTGGTGATCTTGGTCGGAAAACAAGGGATAAAAACATGTCAATTTTTCTCTTTTTCATCCATTTAAGTAAAACGGAGATCCCATGGGACCAATTTATAGGAAAACTCTAGACATAGGATGATGAGGTTTCTTTATCCATGTCTCCCATCTATGTGATTATGCCATGTATTTTATCATGGTTGGATATGCATGGGAACACCATATAAGGGATAACTATGTGGGATGTCTAATAGTGCATGTTAACCCTATAGACTAGACTTCTGTGGGATTGTTCAAGCTCTATGATAGGCCAACATTCAATTCCCAGAAATTTTTAAATGTATGTTTGTTTGGGATCTATGCATATTAAAATCAATGACTGATAAGTGATCTTAATAGCTCGAGAGAATATGGATTCATTATATTGATGCTTTACAATTACAATGATTTATTGAAATCCCATCAAAAATTCATTTTTGAAGAAACCACACATTTATATATTAAATTTTAGAAATAAATGGCCTACCCAAGGAGGGAGGTTCTCAGCGCCACAGAAATGGATTGGAAAAAATTTATGTGGAATCTCAATCTATCATAATGTGATAATTTTTGGGGAACATGAAATCCAATATTATTATTATTAAGACATGGAGACACATTTCAACTCTAAATAGAAATGTGTTTTCTATATGATAATAGTATCATCAGTTTTGAGTAAAATTTCATGGAATGATTTCTTTCATGGATAATTAATTGCCACCATGGATAATTTTATTCTTTAAAATGATAATAATATAATTCATATATAAATTTAGGGGAATTTTTTTGCATCCATAATACATATAGTTAGATTTTGAGATATCTCACTAATAAATGGATTCATTCGAAATGGTTGATCTCCATTAAAAGATTATAGACTTCACAATGAGAAGAATATCAAGCCATTATATTTTGGAATATAAGAGGATGAATTTAATTTATTTATTTTAAAATATGAGAGGACTAAAATCATGTCAGGTAATGAATAACAAAAATTAGGATTTTCCAAAATATAGTAATGAATTGTTAGTGTAATGAATATTTATTTTTTGAAAGATCCAATACATGACATCTAAATGACATTATATATCTAAAAAGTGTATAGATAATTCAACACATACCTCAATTTAAGGGACTCATATTTAGATAAATCTCATACATATAAGTATAATTTAATAAAAATAGGATCATTAGTGAAGAATGATATGAAGAAATATCATAAATAGATATTGATCTGACAATGGATAAGGCATATCATCCCTTTACCGTGGATTCATGTATAGGTACCCTTGGTTTTGTGGGTTCTTTCTATATATCTAACACTCATGAAAAAATTTATTGCCACATGGGGTAGTAAAACCTATTAAGTATAAGTAAATTCTAGATCGACCATGTGTCATATAGTTTTATTTCATGTGAGGACTAGGTACCCTTACATGGGCCCTTGTGATACAATGCGCCCTAGTTTTTTCTATGTGGATATACCTTATGATCATATATTGATTTCGGAAACATTAAAATTGTTTTTTAAAGGAATTATATATACGTTTTCAAATTTTCATTATCCTAACACATTAATGGGCTATCCTAGAGGTCCTAGATGTGGTGATTTAGTTAGAACTCTCTTTTTGGGCTTCCTACATGAAACATTTTATGTTTTTTCATTTTTTCCACAGAGGTTAATTGTAAAGACCCGTAAAATTCAAGTAAATTTTTTTTCATAATTTTCTTTGGAATTTTACAAGAATGCAGTTTCTGACGGCACCTAATTCCGAGGCACGGTGTGCCCGGAATCACTTTCTGAAGTTTGGCTTGGGTATGTTCAGTGAACGGACGAGCGGGTTTTTCTAAATTTTGAACCGGTGCTCGGAATCGAATTCCGAGTGCACCGATGGAATTGGAGCGCCGGTAATTGCTTAGAAATGCCTATTTTGGAGTTGCATTTGCTCGGTTGTGGTTTTTTTTATTTTTTGGGTTTTAAGTTATGAAATAAAATAAAGTTGTGGGATAATTTTATTTTTATTTCACTTAAAGTCGCTTGAAGACCACTTTAAGCTGCTTAAGCTCAGTTGAAACGGATAGGGTGCAATCCCAAATATCCTATCCACTTGATAGGATATTTTTTGGTTGGGGCCCACACGATCCCCACCATTTCATTCCGCTAAGTAACGCACCCGCAAAAATCCCTATTAAATAAAACTCAACTGGGGCATTTCCTTAAACAATTAAACGCTCCTATTAAATGGGTGGTTTATTATTTGAAATTAATTCTATGAATTAATTTCGTTCGTTTCATAACACATTTTCGTTTTGTTGGCATGTAAATAAAATAAGGCCAACACACCTTCCTTTTGAAATGTTGTGTTAAACCTTTGAAGAATCTCTAAGGATCTTCCTCCTTCTTCACGAAGAACGCGAAGAATGCGAAGAACGCGAAGAATGCCGGCCTCCGACAAAGAACGCTGTGTACCACGACGCCGATGATCCAACCCCGCGACAACCTTCGATCGACAACGACAAGGTAGGGGATTGCGGTCCTTTAATTTTCCTTTGTGGATTATAACTCAATATGGATTTAATTATTAAAATAAAATCTGTATGTTCTTGATCCTTGGAGATCGTCGACGCGACGCCCTTCCACGACGATGAGACGCCCTTCCGCGACGCGACGCTCCACTTGTTCCGCGACGGTCAATTCCACGAAGAACGCACGTACGACGAGGTAGGGATTTTATTTGGAAATACCTTTTTATTCCCGTATTTTTTTTCTTCTAAAACAAAAGAACCTGGATCAAGTGCAATTTTTAAATTATTAAAATTGTTTTTGATATGTTTGTCATGTGTTAATTATCTTCCCATTTTATCATCTAACGGGGAGGGTGTGGGCCAAACAAACACGGCCCGAAAACTCTCGGCAGTTCTTTGTTGTTGTGCAGATTTGGCGGGCGATGACA
This sequence comes from Viscum album, assembly GCA_963277665.1. Taxonomy (NCBI): domain Eukaryota; kingdom Viridiplantae; phylum Streptophyta; class Magnoliopsida; order Santalales; family Viscaceae; genus Viscum; species Viscum album. The sequence continues at coordinate 373,830,269 of OY728146.1, forward strand.
AAACGTGCCGCAGAGGTGGTTTAATGATTCCGCAGTGAAGAACGGAACCCGGGAGGAACATCGGCGTAGAAGGGAACGGAATCGGACCACTGAAGCGACTCCGGTGGCCCGCGGAAGCCACCGGCGGCGCGGGTCCCCAGTGCGGTGGCACCGGCGGTGCCAGCGGACCCACGGCCGCACGGGTCCGGCGCACACGGGACGCGGCTTTGCCGCGTCCGCTGAGCAGGGCGGCCCCCCACAGGGGCCGCGGGGGCAGCGTGCCCCCAGCGTTGCTCGGCCGCTCGGCCGAGCCGAGCCGGGCCGGGCCGCACCCTGGCCGGGTCGGACCGGGTCCAGCAGTGTCGGACCCGGGTCGGGCGACCAGGTTTGGGCCGACCCAGGGGGGTCGGGCCGGGTCGGCCCGGGCCCAGACCCCCCGTTTCCGGAACTTTTCGGTCTTTTGCTCATATCATAAGCTACCGACCTCCGATCGACACGCCGTCAGCGGAAACACGATCCTTGGATAGAGACAATCATTTCGGTATATTACACTCAAGGTTTCGGAATACTTTGAGTTTGGCCGGGTTGGTTCATCCACGAAACCAACCGGGCCCTCGGAGTGGAAACACTCATATCTTGAGCTCCGGATGTCCGATTGACATGCCGTCGACTTTGGTGGATTCCTCTAAGTGAGACAGATCTTTTGGCTCACTCTGCTTGAGGTTTGGACGTAGGTGGAGTATGGTTGGGTTGGTTTTGCCTTAAAATCCAACCAGACCCCTGGAACGAAAAAGCCAATATCTCTCAGACTGGGCATCTGATTGACGCGCCGTCTACGACGTTGAGTTCCTGTTGTCGATACAGAACTTTTGGATACATAAACTCTGGACTTTGTGTCAGATGATATATCATCCTCTCGGCTCGTGGAGCGGACCCTCCGAACGAGCTTACTGTGTGCGGGAACCCTAGTGTTGGCTGCGACTTTGATGACGACGACTGGGCAGAGATCCTCAGTGGACTGCGATGACGACTGTGCAGAGATCCTTAGTGGACTGCGACGACGACTGTGCAGAGATCCTTAGTGGACTACGACGACTATTGCACTCAGCGATCCTACGTGGATCAGTGCTACAGATCCTGTGTGGGTCAGCGCTCAGCGGTTCTCTGTTAGCCAGCGTCTACAGGTCTTGTGTGGGCCCGATCCTGTGTGGGTCTTTGCGGGGGTTAGTTACCAATTGATCCTGTGTGGGTCTGATCCTGTGTGGGTCATTTTGGGGGTTAGTACCTATCGATCCTTTGTGGGTCCGATGACTTAGATGGACCAATGATCATCTTTATCGTCATACGAAGAAGTATACCTGTGTGAGCTGAATCTTGTGTTACTCTCCTTTGTGGATTTTATTGAACTATCCTGTGTGGATTTACTATTAACTTTCCTTTGTGGATTGTGTTTAGCTATCCTATGTGGATTACTTTTTATCTCCTTCGTGGATTGTGTTGTGCTATCCTGTGTGATTATACGTTTTTCTTTCCTGTGTGGACTGGGTTGTGCTTGGGCTTGGATTTTGGAGCCGAACGGGAATTGATGACTTAGGTATATCTATGGGAATATACCTAGGCAGTGTTAGTTGTTACTTCGTGATTGTATCTTTCCTTTGTGGTTTATCCTTTGTGTATTTCGGGAGACCTTCGGGGGTCTCGGGGTCCCTACTGAGTAGCTTATACTCACCCCTGCACGGGCTATGCCCGCACTTCGTTGTGTTGGTTGTAGACGACGTACAATGCTGATCGTGGTGGAGGCATGCGGATCAGGACAGTACCTGGAGGTGGACCACTGGGCAGGACGTACTCGGAGCGAATGGCTGGACCAAGGAGTTGTGGAGGCTATCTCTGCTCACCCTTCAGGTAGGACTTCCAGAGGACGGCTCGACGCTGTGGCTTTTCTTTTCAGTTGATGTTTTCCCCTTTCAGTTGTACTTTATAGTTGGGCTTGTATTTCTGGCCCCTTTTACTTTCAGCATATCTTGTTACAGTTTTTACTTAGTGTTTACTCTTTCTGCTTGCTTACTCTATGGTGTTTTTTTACTTTACAAAGGCAACGCCATCCCTGTGTATTGGGATTTACGACTTGGTGCTAGTCGCCAGCCCCTGGCCTATGGAAGGCGGGCTTGGGGTAGTCACGGCACGGGCCCCGAGGACGGGTCGTGACATTAATTCATTTCCATGGTTGTGTGGAGTGATTTCCTAGTTATATGATTCATGAATTTTTCATCGGTTAACCATGGAGGAATTTAAACCTAGAGATTACTATTTCTATATTAATTGAAATTTTTCCTGTCATACCAATATATGGTATATTTTAAGATCATATTGCTTTAAAAAGAAATGAACTGATGAGTGTTATGGTCAAACAACATAAAAATAGAATAGTTTTGGGGACATTCCAAACAAAATGGGCCAAAATAAAATTGACTTGAATGGGGATGTTAATACTGGTTTAGAAAATCTCAAGGATAAGTACATAGATTTTAATTTCATAGTTCTTGGACTGAGGTGTACAATTTATGTTCATCATGCATGGACCCCATTTGGGTGTGAGTATCCATAATGATAAGCTCAACATAAGGATTTTCATCTCTAATGGTGTGTCACACACATATTTGAAGGGGTTAAAGAGTATAGAATCATAATATTATTTTGAGTGTGGGAATGATGTGGGTCTGTGTAACATTTATCGGATTTAATAGTTTAAAATTCATGGGTAATATAGTGTTTAAATATTGATTTCATAATCTATGAATCTATTAGAACAAGAACTAGTTAGACTCAAATAATTATTAGTAATGGTGGAGATATAATTCCAAAATCATTCAATTACTGGAGTTTGGGGATCATGATGAAATTTCTTTAAGGGAAAGAATTTACAGTAATGGTAACATTATAGGTTAAGTGAAAAATTATTTTATTCAACATCATTATCAAACATGATCCCTCAAAATCAAACAATCCCAAAAAAAATTCTACAAAATATGGAACCAAGACAGTAAATCAACTCATGAAGGTACTGGATTAATTCATTACTTATATGAAGTGGGTTAATGGTGAATGGGAATATTCATGATGGCTTCAAACACCCTAATTGTTACATCTTCATATATGAGAAAAAATAGTGTTGATAATGGATACAACCTTAGATTCTTTATAAATATAGTTTACGGTCCTAAATCAATGACCATGAAGTGATAATATTTATAGTAATATGGATTTTTCCAAATGATACAAAAGATTTTGATCACACATCATGAAACAAAAGTTTGGGAAATCCAAAATAGTGAGTGAATGGAAGAACCCAATGTGAATAACCAACCCAATCCAAGAATAGATTATCCAATGGGGTGAAACAAAATTTTCTAGGTCATATTTCATAGACAAAATTATTATGGCTCAGCCAAAGATATGAATTTTTTCAAATTTCAATGTATCTCACCAAAGGGAGAAATATGACCTGAATAATTATTAGGAAGAATATTTATCCTACGGAGATCTGGTCATGTATTAATAAATTTGAATTTTTTTCGTAGACTATTTCGATAAACAAGAGAACTTTCATTAGTATCTCATGTGATAATATGGAATCTGTAAAGGTAATATATATTAGTACCTTATAGAATAATTATTTTTTTACTCTAGATAAATATAAATGGATAAAGATCACATGTAGGTAAGAAAGAGGACATAATGAATTGGACACCCTAAGTGGTATTGAGTAATGTGGGATAAACTTATACCTTGAATTTTAATGTCACACCCTAGGGAAAATGTTCCATATATTTGAATAATAATTCAAGAAAATCATTCTTATCAGATACACTCAAAATGAACTCTATTCTCAAATGATTCATGATCATCATGAGAAACAAAAAGGAACACGGTAAATCATTCAAACAACAAGACCGTGATTTACATTAAACATGTGGGGTAGTTTTAATTTCAATAGGATTTCATGGTTGGAAATGGTAGAAATCAATAAAATTAGAAGCATTTTACTAAAAATATAAGATCACGGTGTCACTACATATCCAATATATAGTAATTAATCAACATTTAGTTCATACAAAATTTTTTTTATAATGATCAAGCTCTTATGCATGGAAATGGGGAAATATGTGTCATAGTTTTCATGGGGCATGGAATTTTGGTCAGGTTTTATAGCTATAACCAATGAATCCTTTGGTAATAATGGGGACCATATATAGATTTAGATCCAATAGAGGGTATAAGAATTTTCTTATTTCATCGTGGTATTCGATTGGAGTAATGCGTGTCTCAAAATTATATACCCAATATAAAATAATAATGTTTCATTAGAAGTGGAGTTTTCAAACCTAATTATATTTTATTTATTGGGATCATATATGGGGCACCTTTACATTGAAATATATGTCATGAAAATAATGTTTTATATACCATGTGTCATATAGTATATTTTCATTATATGATGACTCATATGTTTCATTGTTAATGGTCATGTCATGTGTATCATTCTCAATAGTTTAACATCATGCATCTTGGATGGGTGTCATACAAGTTTAATTTCATTGTGAAAAATAATATTAGACATTTAGTTTTACAATATGTTGTGGGGATTCATGATTTTTTTATTTTAATGTTTTTTAGATTTGATCAATTATTCCTCTTTTTATGGTCCTACAAACAATACAATTAAAATTTTAAGGCTAAGACTATGGGTTGTTGGGATTTATGGTCATAAAATAATGATAATAACTAAATTAGATTACTAGGGATGGAAAAGAAAACTCAAAATGAATGTAGGGACCAAGGTGCATCCAATTCCATCACCAGAAACAATATCAATTGGGGGGGGGGGTAGGGTAGTTAATGATCGAGCCTCATGTAAGAATTTTAGGAATTGAGTATGAATAAAATAGAAACATTATTGATCTAGTTCTTCGTAAAAAATTGATAAAGTAATTTATTTTCAAAAAATCCAAAATTAGTATTGGAGACATCAAGCATAAGAATAACAATTCCTTTCTGAGGAAAAATTATTCCATGAGTAGGTGATGGAGATTAGTTGGATTATATATTATATTACTACAATAAATCTAGGAAAAGTGCATACAGTTCATTTTGAATCATCTATTAGGTACTAAATATATACTAGGGGAAAATACTATTCATTATGGAAAATAGTTCATTTCAAAAACATTTCATAGTGTTCTCCCATTGGTTCAATAAAATCATGTTACAAAAATTTCAATACAAGATAGAACCATGTGAATTAATGAACGAAGGATTATTATAATTCATCCTTGATTCTGAAATTTTTTTCGGGGTGCACATCTGTTGATGATGGGGCGCTGGTTGTTTCCAGGCATTTATGATTTCCAAAGGCAGGTGGCATCCATCGCTTATTTAGCGACAATTTATCTTTTATCGAAATGGGATGATGGGTTGTCGATATCTCCATTGGTGGATTGTTCCTCAAAATTCATCACCTATTCAGGTATCCCTCAAGTATTTTAGTAATTGTTCATGAATCTCATTCCCAATGACACATATTTATGGACACCAGTTAATTATGCTACTTCCATCAGGACATTTCGAGGGGTCTTGATAGGGTATAAACAATCTCTTGTTGTATATTGTGATATCATTCATGTCGGGTCATCTCTCGATATGTGGATAATGGAAGAAAATTATTCTCCTTCTTAAGAGAGAATCTCTCTAGCACAAAACCAAAGGTATCCCACATCAATCTTGTGGTATCATATGCTAGAGGTATAAATTTGAGGTTTTCCTCATCATCCGATGTTTTACAGGGGGTATTCCACGAGCTTAACATCAGGACGAGATGGTTACTCCAAAGGCGTTGTATTTTTAGTTTTCCTCAGACACCCTATGTTCAACACAACAAAGGTCGCGAGTTTAAATTCTCATAGAGATGACATTAGAGTGATAATAACATCCCATATAGACGTATCAGAATGGTTCATACCTAAGAGAATGAATGTAGAGTTTTTACTAGCTGATGAAGCAGAACACCCAATATGAGTGGACCAATGGTGGTGTGTCCCATAATGGGAAGATATCACACCATGAAGGCTGATATGGACACTACAGAGGGAAGATCAGTGAAATTGTACCCTATGAAGTTGAACGCCAAGGTTTAGCATTGGCTTGGATTGATCCTCAATGAGGATTCCAACATACTCTGTCTAGGAGACATGGATAAAATTTATGTAGTTAAAATTGAAGAGGCATGAAATTAAGGTGTACGAAAGGAAAAATGAATTGGTGACATCGAGGGACCTACACTTTTATAGAAGCACATTGTAAGAGGAACACTCATGGTCATATTATTATGGATTATGTGGAGCATATGCATGGTAATATACCTGGGAGCCGCAATAAGCAGGGATTAGATGGATGAAATGATCTCACTGCAATGTGGTGCCACAGGAATGAATTAGTATGGCTGATGAGTGGTTGGATGAAATGTATTTGAGGAATGGGGTTGAACTGATGTGGATATGATTGTGATGTTTGGAATTAAACTCAGATAGGCTTCCTGCATATCCATGTAGTAGGGAATCAATGTCTAGGTTGTTTGGTGGGGTGATGGGACACATAAGGATGTGGCTTGTGAGAAAGGATGCATGGATGGGAACCAAAGGAAGTAAATCCTTCAGGTTGGGGAAAGACCATACCGAAATATAAAGGCACAAGTGAGAGACTAGGATGAGACATGAGTGGTGGGCTTGAACCTCCGGAGGGAATTCCTACATATATTAGTGGTAGATAATCAAATTTTACATAGTTTATGATGGGGAATGGAATTGGGGTGTGCAAAAATGCACACTGACCCGATTACTTGTTCGGGTTCACTCATAATTAGTAGCACATGTGCTGTTCTAACATCACTAGTGGACGAATTGAAGAAACGAGTCACAACAAAGGGGACACCAATGTTTACCAGTGTCTGGGTTTGATCCTCTAGGAGGAATCTTATGTACCCTTTCTAGGTGACACAGGTCAAAACCCACATCTTTTGAATGTGTTTACCAATGTTTGGGTTGATCCTTAGGGAGGGTTCTTATGTAACTTGTCTATGAGACAATGATCAAAACCCATATAGTTCAAAATATAATAGTTTAATGTCATGTGGGATATAAGGAAGATACATTTTAAAGTCATTCTAGACGAGCGTGAGCCAATGTGAAGTGGTCGAGGCTGATGGGTGATGGGATCGATCCCCAAGGAGGATTCTTATGTACCATTCTTAGAATGGGCAAGGATCAATTTCCACGTAGTTTGGTGAGGGAAATGGTTGCTTACAAACTAAGTCTTCCAAAAGAAAATGTCATGGTCGATGAATACTCTAAGGCCGCATGATTTAGGCTCTTTTGAGAGACATGATTCAATAGTGACCTGATGATTGTAGCACAATGGTATGACCATAGAGGGTGGGGAATGGGGATTACTCATGAAATCTTCCCGAGTGCCACTATGGAGTAGCAATAGTGAATGGGGATTACACATGGAAGTGTCATGTGTTCCACTATGGAGCAGAAATGTTAAATGATTATTATGGATGAAATATGAATGTAATTCCTTCCTCATGTTTGGCTATGTGGGTATCCCAACTCACTAGTGGGTTGATACATATAATTGGGGCTAACACTAATGCACTAGTGCACAAGCAGGATAACACCGAGGGAGTTGGAATCAGTCCAAACAAAGGGATATGAAATGTGTGAATCACATTACCACCATTCCAACACAATAGAAGAGGCATGAAAAAGAAATGTAACTGTTGACTATATTCAAAACATATCATCCTTATTTCATTATCAAAAGATGAAATCAAACAAATGAGGGCCAACTGCTGACGGTATTTGAAACACATGGACAAACTAAAAGTGTCTCCCAAAATCATTGGCCTAAATGGAAGGTGAGCCCAAGTGGTATGCGACCAGACCGTTAGGGTGTCACTTCATACTTAATAGAAAATGAATATCCCAATGAAGAACACACAATGCGTGTGGTGGAGTATGGGAATGTTTGAACTAATTCCAATGCTCTTGAAATTATGCCACTGTAATCAAGGTACGAGTCATGTTATGCTTGTCACATAAGCCATGTCTTATTTGGAATAAGAGGAATCCTATAATTGAATTATTGGGGATTCAACAGTATCATGTCATGTAATAGGGGCTATTATAATTTTATACATGGAGAATAACGAATCTCTAAATTGGGGAAAGGGAATCCTATGATTATTATACAGGATGTACTATATTTTAAAGTCATATTGGTATGACTCTTTGGGTATTATTCTTGAGGAATAAGGAATCTCTCATTTGGGGAAAGAGGCATCATATGTGTTTTATATAAAGTGTACTACATTTTAAAGACATGTAGAGATGAAAATTAAGAATAAGTCACCTAGAAATGGATGGTGTTGGGACTTATGCAACAACATCCCTTGGTGGTTCAACCTGAAATAAGAGTCAGGTGATCGGGTTTGGATGAGTTTATTGAGGATTTGTTTGACTCAATATACTCAGGAATTTGAAGATGCGAATATATACTCACTAAAATGGAAATGTACACATAGTAATGTGTTGACTCAAGGTGTTTGATCGATTGTAGAAATATATATCGAATAATGGTTTTCAATAGGTGGACAGTTTGTGCACATAAGGGATCATTGGAAAATGTTGGTGTCCTGGTTGAGAGAGCTGAAATAGAAGCCCGACACAGATCCTGAGAATGGGGTGTGGGGTAACAACACCCATAGTATGGAGGCACAATACAAGATACAGTTGCGCATAGAATTCACTACATATATGATGGGCTATGTGCACGATTGGATTGTGCGGCATAGGTGTCTAAAATATTTGGTCCATTGGCACTGTTTCACACAATATCGAAGTCATAGGTGCATGATTGGAAGTTTATCATGAAATAATTGAATCTAGGCACACCTTACATAGCCAGAAAAGTGGTTGTGTGAGGGTAAAACCACTGTGGGACCACATGACATTGGAGCCATAAGATACCTGTGAAGAAAGATCTCACATGAAGGGTTCTATTCTTCCAGGTAGGCGTGGAAGATGTCATCTTATGCAAAAAAGAGTGGTGAACGACCTTCATATACTTACCCCTAGGGGAACAGGTGCACATGTTTTTATAGGTGAAATGATTGGTGGCGTAAGAATATATCTGTGGAATTAATCTTTTGCACAACAAATGGTGGGTGTGCACACAAAATGGTTTTTGATGTCGCATTGGGCACGTAATAATCTTGCGCGCAGAATCTAATCATGTACGGACATCCTAAAACAAGTACACACCTTCTTTATCCATTTTCCTAAGACCTCACTGAACATTCCTGAAATACATTATATTGGTTGCATACAAATCGTATGTGTAGATGTTGATCTTGCGTGTACACCTCGAATACCAAGAACACCTTAAATAGAAATGTTTTGGGTTTTCAAGGCGAATAATGACCTCACATTAGGTTCATAAGTGGTTACCGTAACATGTTTCACACACGATTTTTTTCATGCAAGATTCCATTCTTTTCTGCAAAAACAACCATTCCTACGTGAGAAATCTCCATTATTGCACACAAAACCATAGTTTTCTCCATACTTATTTTGGATGTCCATTCACAGAAATCTGAATTAGAATGACTATAAATTTTTATTTATAACTTCGTTCACACTTCACATCTAGTCAAATAGAATCTTATGAAAATAGCCACGCTATGAGATCATGTGTAGAACCATTTGGTACATAATTTGGATTCCTTTTCTTGTGACAAAATTCTTTTAGAATGTAAGATGTATTATTTTTGGAAGAAGTATTGTTCACAAGGTTTAGGAAATTTCCATGGTTATACAATTATGTTCCAAACATGCTACTTATATTTGAGGTCTGAATAATGAATGAACAGATGGTTTTTATAAACCATAATAGATTGGGCATGGAACAGCTTATGTATTTGGGAATCAAGGTTTCTAATTAAAGTTATATTTGGGTGAGATCCTCAAGTATTTTATTGTCACTCGGGTTGGACCATGTTCCACATAGTTTAAAAGTTTTGTGGCTAAGACCAAATTTCAGGTAGTATAATGAAACACCATAAGATTTTATGAGAAATATTTTTTTATGTCTTATGTTATACGCAACACATAAGTAATCTTTCACAACACACAATACAGACTTGGCTTGCATTATACACAATCGCGACCTTCCTCGATAGCGTGTGTAGTACGCAATACAAGGTTTCACTAAACAATGATATATTATTATGAACTAGCCGTTATGAATAGCATTAACAACATTTTTAATTTTATTATTCATCTTACACATTATCTTGAACATGGTAAGAGAACAAAATAAATTTTTCGGGAAAAATAAGTATTTTTAAAAAAATGTAGTTTTGATGCCTTTTGATGGAGCACCCACATTAAATCTAGTTTTTGACATGTTTATAAGTTCAATTTGATAAAATAAAATTCTTCTTTTTAATCAAGATATAAAAATTTACTTTGGAGAAATTTTTTATATTTTTCTAATAACTTTAATATTTTGATGAATAGTAAAAACACGCTAATTTTAATTAAAAACAACTTTTTTCATTGATATAATTTATATGGTTAAAATATGATATTTAATGGTTTAAAAGTAAAAATATAATATATTTTTACCATTTAATATAATGTATTTCATTAGCATTAATTTCACATTGAATTCATAGATAAAAACAATTCATTCTTTGGCAATGTTTTAACTTCTAAAACCTGTTTTCTTAACAACGAGATTTATTTTAAATTAATTACTGCAACTTATATATTTTGAATTTTGAAAAATGGATTCCGTATTTGGAATCAGTGGGTCCAAATTATATTAATATGCTACTTTTTTATTTTTGGGCATTATGAATAGTAATTACGGTAAATTTTATTTACCATAGTTAAAGGTAAATCAGGTAATTAAGGGTAAATATAAGATTATAAAGTTACCCTAACAACTGCCAAAATCTTATTGGATGACTAAACGTTGAACCATATCACCTAAGGGTCGGATTGGATTCATATAATAGACTTTTTTCCATAAAAATAATTTAATTATTATTAAAACTAAAGAATGTGACAACATGTCACTTTCTTAAATATTATAAGAATAATAATTTTAATTTAGTGATAAACTTAATGAAACTTCAAACATGAATAGTCTCCAGAATTCTAATACAATTATCTACATCATAGGAATTTATTAATAATATTTAGGGATTATATAATTATCATTAATTATGACACAATTGTGATGTTGAAATTATTTTATTTATTAAAATATCAAATAAATGGTTTTAAAAATATTAAAATTAATATTATATGAACTATTTAATCTGATACACTAATTTTATAGATACATATGAGTTTTTATGATTCTTTTAAATATTTTAGTTTGAACATATCTTCTGTATATATTTTATTTATATTCAAATAAATGAATAGTGTCAAAATTGACACTATTGTTATTTTATAAAAATAACATATTATAAAATTTTCTAAAAATCACAAAAATATTTAAAAATTATAAATTAAAATTTATATGTTTTAAAATGTCATAAAGTGTCAAATTATGGAAAATTAACAATACATATGTAATTATTTATAATAATTTAATATTTAGAATATTATTACCACAAATAAAATTAAATTGATAAATAAGGATAAATCAAGTTGATAATGTTTAAAATAAATTCCTAACATTTCAAAATTTTATCGGTTGTTGACATTACAACCCTATCTCATATAATATTTGGATATGAGTCATTTTGGAAGTTTTTATGTGGGGTTGGGATTTTATATAATCTAATATTTCTTATATTTCCAAAGGTGCCCCTCTCCTCCATTATAAAAGGGAACCTCCTCCCTCTCCTCCAAAAACCAATTTGAGACTTCACAATCGGCCAATACCTGCCCATTTCACTTCCCCACTTTCCTATAAACATCCTAGAGGTCATGGTCTTCTTCAAAGACCAATTGTAGTGCCCTAAGGGGAGGTCTCAAAGAGGCGCTTCAAAGAAGATGTAATGTCTGTTACCGATTCTTTCAACATTATTTCTTCTTACACTTATTCTTATTTATTTGTTTCATTATGAATTAATAACATCAGTATCACTCATATAAAAATATGTTATTATAAGTATTCAACAACACTATTTCACCATTTATCCATCCTACGAAGAATGAAATCACTGCGCGTGCGTACGTACGAAATACCCTCACCACGCCGTGGTATAATCTATTTTCCATCACCACCTTACTTGGATGGGAATAATGGTGTAAATAAATAACTATATATGATTATTGTAAATTTTTATTGATTCTGAAATAGTATACATACACTCCAATACAATTCCATGATCATGGGACCGATATCATCGCTCGTGCGTACGTACGGAATACCGTCTCAACGATGTGATGCAATTTTTTCTACATGATATTCATTGCATAATGATTATATAAATGAATTGAATGATTAAATATGATATATAGTACACTAATACCATTTTGTAAATGAGGTATATATAACCAAAAGAGAAGAATATGAATTTATTCGACAAAACATGCATAAGAACAAAAAGTAATAAACACCCGAATGACAATTAACAATGAAATATTACTAATAAGAAGCTAAGAATATGACCATATATAATATCATAAAAATAAGTATGATTCTGGAAGAAGTCAATAACATTATTTAAATCATTATACAGGATGTTCGGACACTTACGAAGAAAATCAGACCTAAGGTAAGGGACAATCTCGCAATCTCAATTTTTATCCGAGATTGTTTATACTTTAGAATTTAATGGGGAATATTTATCATCCCAATCCATGTTTCCTCAATATTTGATATTATTTATATCCTCCTACAATTTTTTAAATCCAATTTTACCCTTTGGTGAGTTTTTAGTAAAAGTTATTAAAGGAATCTTTTGTCATTTTTCGTACAAGGTACTTTTTGACTTTTCCGACAAAAGTACGAGAAGAATGTTTTTTTAACTTTTACAGCATGAATGCATTTTCTAAAATGTTATTTCCAAGAATATTTGATTACAAGTTTTCAAGTTTTTTTTAATCAACTTCTTTTAGTTTAAAATTGTATGACATATTAAGAAAGGAAAAATGATTTTGAAGTAGAAAGGATATTTTCCTAAAGAATGGAGTTCAAGAGTTTTATCAAAATTATTTTCCATCTATGATAATATAGGGTTCTGTTTCTCTCCGTATTATTACATTGATTTGATTATGTTTTGATGTAAATATTTTTAAGAATTCCTTTATCTTATATGAATTGTTTTATGATGTCACGATGTTTAAGATTCCCATTTTTATTACATGGGTTATGCAATGATGTATGGTTTATGATTTTGTGGCACACATAAGAATGGTATCATTATGAGATGGGTGGGACCTATATATCCCTCTAATGCATTGGGTAAAGATTTTATATCTCATGATATTGACATGACTTGAACGGCAGGTTAAAGTGGTTCAGTGAATTAGGACTGAAACGAGGAGTGAACTCGGTTCAGAAATGGACTTTGTCCACTAAGATAGTCTTGGAAATGAGTCTTGACCAATAAGAAATGATTCTCTATGATTGTGTGTGTATTCTACAAAGTTTCATGTTTTACATTATGATTATTGGGATTACATTTCACTACCTTGATTTATCCCATGTTCTGAAATTATGATCTCTTTTGAAGGGTAGGATTTCAAAAATGTTATGTTCTTATGAATTTGATGTGATTTATATTTCTTTTGTTTACCTTTACTGAGCATTAGAGCACACCCTTTTGTATGTTTTCATTCCCCAGGTCAGGAAGAAGGTTTTTAAGTAAGATATGCCAAAAGGGACAATAGATATGATGAAATAAATGGGAGACAGTGTAGATACTTTATGAACTAGTTGTTTATGTTTCCCAGTTTCTAAAGACACTATATACCTATACAGTCCTTTCATGGTTTTGTTATATGTTTTAATATGTATGCTTCAATTTTTAAGTATTAACCATGTATGTAATGTTTGGATCGCTATAGTTGTTATCAGAGGAAAGGTATAGTTAACCTTTGGAAACTAAGATGCGAAAGCCTTAGTAAGAAACCTAATGATATTTATAAGAATAGAACACAATATTAGTGTTTTAGAAATGGCCATGAAAAACCTATGATAAGACCTTAAGTGTGAAATTTTATTCTTGATTATGTGGTTTCCCTATTATAATTAGTGTTGCTCACACTATTCTTCTTGATTTTAGTCAATGGCTAGAACCTGAAAGAACCGTGTTAATGTGGAATGCGACAGGCAATGCAATGATTGTCCCCCTGAGCAACTAAATGTTATGGGAGCTGGAATGGAAAATCTTATAGCCATGCTCACATAACTTTCTCATGCAATGAATCATGCAGGACATCCAAATGATCAAAGGAAAAATCAACATTCTATTGAATCCTTCATGAGGCAGCTTCTACATTCTTTCAGTGGGTCTTCTGTTCTATTAGTGGCTGAACAATGGATCAGTACCACTGAAAAGATATTTTCAGTTCTTAAATGTTCTGAACATGATAAAGTCATCTTAGCAGTGTATCATTTGGAAGGTGATGTTAATAAATGGTGGAATCTTATTAAGAATACGAGGAAAAGGAATGAAATTGAGTCCATGGAATGGGACGAGTTCAAGAAATTATTTTTCAATAATTATTTTCCTCATATTATTCGAAAAAAGATGGAGAAGGAGTTTCTTGAACTGAAGTAATAGGATGTTGAATCTGTTGGTACCTATGAAGAAAATTTTACAAGATTTGCAAGGCACACTTCTGGAATTATCATCCAACCTGAGAGTTAGATCAATCGATTCTTTAGAGGCTTAAAACCATGTCTTCGAATGGCGTTAGCCATAAAGGACGCCAATAACTACGAGGAAATTGTTCGATGTGCTCTCAAGGTTGAGATAGAGATTGGTTTAACCCATCAGTCACATGGGTTTGATAAGGAGAGGAAAATGGAATTTAAAGGAAAATCTAAAGACCACATTGAAAAGAAGATGAGTTTTCCCTTATTCTCAAAGTGTGGAAAGAAAAATGGAGGAAATTGTCTTAAGGGGACAAGCAAATGATATATGTGTGGAAAAGAAGGTCATCAGGCAATTGAATGTCAAAATAATGGGAAGAAGATGTCTAATGATTTAAACAAAGGAATGGATGCACAAAATGAACCTACTACACTTCAATGTTTCAAGTACAAGGAGATGGGGGAATTATTCCAATCAATTCCCAAATCCAAGGGTTGATGATGATGACCGATTTCAATAAACTCTTAAGGCTAAAGACAAAGTAAAGTCACATGCAATTATTATCGGCGATGTGGAGTACGACAAAAAAGTGGTGAGAGGTACACTTATCATCCACTCTAAAGTATAAAATGTTATATTTGATTCTGGATCCACCCACTTTTTTATTTCTAAATAATTTTCTATGGGTATCACTGTATTACATCAACAATTAGATGTTGAGTTGGATGTGACAACTCCTAATGGCACAACAGTCACATCAAAAGTTTACAATTCTTCTCTGATCGATGTTTGTGGGAAAGTGCTTCCTGCAAATCTTGTGATCCTTCCTATAGTGGAATTTGATGTGATTCTTGTCATGGATTGGCTTTCTTTATATGGATCTCATATCAATTTCCAAAGAAGGGAAGTCACATTTCATATTCGAGATCAATCTATGATCATCTATCGATGCAAGGATGAACATAACCATCCCGTGAAAATTTCTTCTATCTTATGGGTCTTGATTCCAATAAAAGAAGTTTATTTATCTCAAATGGTTGGAGAGAAACTCAAGATTAATAATCTGACCATTGTATGAGAATTTGATGATGTCTTTCCAGAGGAATTTCCAGGTCTTCCACTAAATCGTGATGTTGAGTTTTCAATAGAACTCGTAACGGGTGCTTTTCCTATTTCAAATACACCTCATAAAATGGCCCCAATTGAGTTGCAGGAATTGATAAAGCAACTCCAAGAGAATCTTGATAAAGGATTGATACTCCCTAGGGTGTCACCTTGGGGTGCACTTGTTCTGTTTGTTAAGAAGAAAGATGGATCAATGAGACTCTGCATTGATTATTGAGAACATAACAAGATCACTATCAAGAACAAATATCCTCTCCCACGCATTGATGACCTATTTGACCAACTACACGGAGCTCAATACTTTTCAAAGATTGATCGTCATTCAGGGTATCATCAAATAATGGTGAAAAGGGAGGATATACCAAAGACGGCTTTACGTACAAGGTATGGACACTATGAATTTATAGTGATGCCATTTGGTCTTAATATTGCCCCTGCTATCTTCATGTATCTGATGAATAGAGTCTTTATAGACTATCATGATCAGTTTCTGGTAGTCTTTATAGATGATATTCTTGTCTATTCAAAGAGAAAGGAAGAACATGAAGATCACTTGATAATTGTATTAAAGACCCTAAGAAAGGAGAAGCTTTATGCCAAATTTACCAAGTGTGAATTTTGGCTTAAAAAAGTTACATTTTTGGGTCACATAATCTAAAAAGGGGGGATATCTATGGATCCAGCAAAAACAATGGTTATCGAAAGATGGTCGAGACAACAACAATAACTGAGATCCGAGGTTTTGTTGGTTTGGATGGATATTTTTGATGTTTTTTGAAAGATATTTCATGATTATCTAATCCACTCACCAAGTTGACTCGGAAAGGAGTTAAGTTGGCATGGACGGAGGAATGTGAAGAGAATTTCAAGGAGTTGAAAAGAAGGTTATCCAGTGCACCAGTGCTCACACTGCCTTGTAGTAGAGAAGGGTTTGTGATCTATAGTGATGCATCCAAGAAGGTATTGGGGTTTGTTCTTATACCAAATGATATGGTGATAGCTTATTCCTCACGACAGTTGAAAATCCATGAGAAAATTTACCCAACTCATGATTTGAGGATAGCAGCAGTAAACATTGCATTAAAGATTTTGAGGCATTACCTTTATGGTGAATGGTGTGATATTTATACTGATCATAAAAGTTTAAATTATATTTTCACAAAAAAGGAGATGAATATAAGTCAAAGAAGATGGTTGGAGATGATTATGGATTACGACTGCTCAATTCATTACCACCCTGGGAAAGCAAACAAGGTAGCAGACACATTAAGTCGACAAGACCATGCTATCTTATCCATGATGAGGATCACAAAAGATCCAATATTTATGGACTTAAAAAGGATTGATCTTGGAATTATAATGAAAGGGGATAAATCTTATCTTTCTCAAATGAATGTTCAACCATCTATACATGTGAAGATTAAAGAGGCACAAAAAGAAGATGTCGAGCTACAAAAGAATGTGAGAAATGTTCCTGAATTCGACCTTGATTGTGATGGGATAATAAAGTTCAGGAATCGGGTTTGTGATCCTCCCATCCCCAAATTAAATAAGGAGCTTCTGGATGAGGCTCATAGTTCTTCATTCTCTATTCATCCTAGAAGCACGAAGATATATAGGGACCTGAAAAAGTACTTCTGGTGGGATGGCATGTAAAGAGATGTTGCTGAATATGTCTCTCGATGCTTGGTTTGTCAGCATGTTAAATCTGAGAGACACAAGTCTAAGGGGATGTTACACCCATTACCCATACCATAATGGAAATGGGAAAACATCACTATGGACTTTGTCACTGGACTTCCTAAAACATCCGAAGGCAATAATGCTATCTGGGACATAGTTGATCGTCTTACAAAGTCTGCACACTTCATTGATATTAGAGAGGATTTCTCTCTAGATCAGCTTGCCATGATATATGTTACGGAAGTGGTAAGATTTCATGGAGTACAACTTTCAATTATATCTGATCAGGATATGAGGTTTACCTCAATGTTCTGGCTAAGTCTTCAGCATACTCTGGATACAGAGTTGAGTTTCAGCATTGCTTATCATCCTCAGACAGACGGTCAGTCTATGAGGAAAATTCAAACTTTAGAAGATATTTTGAGAGCTTGCTCTATAGATTTCAAAGGTGGTTGGGATCAACACCTGCCTTTGGTGTAATTTTCTTATAATAATAGCTTTCACTCCAGTATTCAGATGGGTTCTTATGAATCTCTCTATGGAAAGAAATACCTGACTCCAACATGCTGGGATGAAATTACAGAAAGAAAGCTATTAGAACCTAATCTTGTTGATGAAATGGATGAAAAGTTCAGATCTATTCAACAACACATAAGAGTATCTTATAGTCGACAAAAAAGTTATGCCGACAACCGAATAAAAGACCAAGATTTTGATGTGGGTGATAAAGTGTTCTTACGAATATCTCCCTGGAAGAGGGTCATGAGATTTGGAAAGAAGGGAAAGTTGAGCCCGAGATATATCGGTCCTTTTGAAATTCTAGATCATGTTGGGATGGTAGCTTACTTATTGGCGCTTCCACCGATTCTCTCTCAAGTACACGATGTGTTCCATGTATCTCTCCTGAGAAACTACAAACCTGATCCTTCACAGGTACTCAGCTCAGTAGTTGTACCACTGGAGCAAGATCTTTCTTATGAAGAAAAACCGATAGAGATTCTGGATCGTAGCGAAAAAGTCTTATGGAACAAGACCACTCGATTGGTGAATGTTTTATGGAGGAACCACCAATTAGAATAAGCTACATGGGAACTTGTGGATATGATAAGGGAGATGTATCCCCATCTGTTTGTAATGAAGTGATGAATTTCGAGGGCGAAATTCATTTTAAGGGGGGTAGAATGTAACACCCTAAGATTTTATGATAAATATTTATTTTATGACTCATGTAATACGCAACACCAAAGGAATCTTTCACAGCACACAATACAAACTTGCCTTGCATTACACTCAATCACGACCTTCCTTTATAGCGTGTGTAGTACGCAATACCGAGTTTCACTAAACAAAGATATATTTTTATGAACTAGCCATTATGAATAGTATTATCTACATTTTGAATTTTATTATTCATCTTACACATTTTCTAAAACATGGTGAGAGAACAACATAAATTTTTTGGGTAAAATAAGTATTTTAAAAAAAATGAAGTTTTGCCGCCTTTTGATGGCGCAGCCACATTAAATCTAGTTTTTGACATGTTTATATGTTCAATTTGACAAAATAAAATTCTTCTTTTGAATCAGGATATAAAAATTTACTTTGGATAAATTTTTGATATTTTTCTGATAACTTTCATATTTTGATGAATAGTAAAAATACGGTAATTTTTAATTAAAAACAACTTTTTTCATTGAGATAATTTATATGGTTCAATTATAATATTGAATGGTTTTAATGTATAAATAGAATATATTTTTACCATTTAACATAATTTAGGTCATTAGCATTAATTTCACATTGAATTCATAGGTAAAAACATTTCAATCTTTGGCAATGTTTTAACTTCAAAAACCCATTTTCTTAACAACGTGATTTATTTTAAATTAATTACTGAAACTTATATGTTTTGAATTTTTAAAAATGGATTCCATATTTGGAATCAGTGGGTCTAAATTATGATAATAGGCTACTTTTTATTTTTGGGCATTATGAATAGTGACTACGGTAAATTTTATTTACCATAGTTAAAGGTAAATCGGGTAATTAAGGGTAAATATAAGATTTTAAAGTTACCATAAAACCTTCATAAATCCTATTGGATGACTAAAAGTTGACCCATATCACCTAAGGGTCGGATTATAATCATTTAATGGAATTTTGTCTATGAAAATAATTTAATTATTATTAAAACCAAAGAAGGTGACACCATGCCACTTTCATAAATATTATAAGTATAATAATTTTAATTTAGTGTTAAACAAAATGAAACATGGAACATGAATAGTCTCCATAAATCTAATACAATTATCTACATCATAGGAATTTATTTATAATTTTTAGGGTTTAAATAAATATCATTAATTATGACACAATAGTGATGTTGAAATTATTTTACGAATTTAAATATCAAATAAATGGTTTTAAAAATATTCAAATAAATATTATATGAACTATTTAATGTGATCCAATAATTTTATAGATACATATGACATTTTATGAATCTATTAAAGCCTTTATTTAGAACATTTCTTTTGAATATATTTTATTTAAATTCAAATAAATGAATAGTGTCAAAATTGACACTATTGTTATTTTATAAAACTTACATATTATAAAATTGATTAAAAATCACAATAATATTTAAAAGTTATAAAGTAAAATTTATATGGTCCTCAATGTCATAAAGTGTCAAATTATGGAAAATTCACAACAAATATGTGATTATTTATAATAATTTAAAATTTAGAATATTAATACCACAAATAAAATTAAATTGATAAATAAGGATAAATCAAGTTTATAATGTTAAAAATAAATCCCGAACATGTATAAATTTTATTGTTTGATAATATTACAACCCTCTATCTTATATTCATTGGATATGAGTCATTTTATAAGTTTTTATGTGGGTTTGTGATTTAATATAAACTAATATTTCTTATATTTTCAAAGGTGCCCCTCTCCTCCCTTATAAAAGGGAACCTCCTCCCTCTCCTCCTCACACCAATTTGAGCCTTCAAACTCGTCCAATACCTCCCCATTTCACTTCCCCAATTCCCTAGAAACATCCTAGATGTCCTGGTCTTCTTCAAAGGCCAATTGTAGTTCCCTAAGAGGAGGTCTCAAAGAGGCGCTTCAAAGAAGAGGTAATGTCTCTTACCGATTCTTTCAACTTTATTTCTTCTTCCACTTCTTCTTCATTAGTTTTTTAATTAAGAATTAATAACATCAGTATCACTCATATACTTATATGTTATTATAAGTATGAAATAAACCTATTTTAACATCTATCCAACCTTTAGAAAACGAAATCACTGCCCGTGCATACGTACGGAATACCGTCTCCAAGCTGTGGTGTAATCTATTTTCCATCACCACCTTACTTGGATGGGTATAATGGTGAAAATAAAAAACTATATATGATAATTGTAAAGTGGTATTGATTCTGAAATAGTATACATACACTCCAATACAATTCCATGATCCTGGGAACGATATCATCGCTCGTGCGTACGTACGGAATACCGTCTCCACTATATGATGTGATTCGTTCTACATGATCTCCATTAGATAATGATTATATAAATAAATTGAATGAATAAATATGATATATAGTACACTAATACCATTCTGTAAATGAGTTACCTATAACCTAAAGAGAATAATAAGAATTTATTCGACAAAACACGCATAAGAACAAAAAGTAATAAACACCCGAATAACAAGTCGCAATGAAATATTAATAATAAGAAGCTAAGAATATGAACATATATGATATCATTACAATAAGTATGATTCTGGAATAAGTCAATAACATTATTTAAATCATTATACATGAGGTTCAGACAGTTACAAAGAAAATCGGACCTAAGGTAAGGGTCAATCTCGCAATCTCAATTTTTATCTGAGATTGTTTATACTTCAGAATTTACTGGGGAATATTTATCATCCACATCCATGTTTCATCTATATGTGATATTATTTATATCCTCCTACAATTTTTTAAATCCAATTTTACACTTCATTGAGTTTTTAGTAAAAGATATGAAAGGTATCTTTTGTCATTTTTTGTACGAGGTACTTTTTGACTTTTCCGACAAAAGTACGAGAAGACTGTTTTTTTAACTTATACGACATGAATGGATTTTTAAAACATTATTTCCAAGAATATTCCTTTACATGTTTTCATGTTTATTTTTAATCAAATTCTTTTAGTTTAAAATAGTATGACATGTTATGAAAGGAAAAATGTTTTTGAAGTAGAAAGGATATTTTCCTCAAGAATGGATTTCAAGAGTTTTATCAAAATTATTTTCCATCTAAGATAATATAGGGTTCTATTTATATCCCTATTATTACATTGATTTGATTATGCTGTGACGGAAATATTTTTATGAATTCCTTTATCATATATGAATTGTTTTATGATGTCACGATGTTTAAGATTCCCATTTTTATTACACGGGTTATGCTATGATGTATGGTTTATGATTTTGTGGCACACATTAAATTGGTATCATTATGAGATGGGTGGGACCTATATCTTCCTCAAATGAATTAGTTAGAGATTTTATATCTCATGAGATAGACATGGGTGGAACGGCAGGTTAAACCAGTTCAGTGAAACAGGACTGAAACGAGAAGTCAACTCGGTTCAGAAATGGACTTTGTCAACTAAGATAGTCTTGGCAATGAGTTAAGACTAATAAGAAATGATTCTCTATGATTATGTGTGTATTCCAGAAAGATTTTTGTTATATGTTATGATTATTTGGATTACATTTCAATACCATGATTTATCCTATGTTATGAAATTATGATCTCTTTTGCAGGGTAAGATTTCCAAAATGTTATGTTCTTATGAATTTGATGTGATTGATATTTCTTTTGTTTACCCTTACTGAGCACTTGAGCTCACCCTTTTGTATGTTTTCATTCCCCATGTAAGGAATAAGGTTGTTAAGTAAGATATGCGAAAAGGGACTATAGATATGATGAAATAAATGGTAGACAGTGTAGATGTTTTATGAACCAGTTGTTTATGTTTCCTAGTTTCAAAAGACACTACACCTATACGGTCCTTCCATGGTTTTGTTATATGTTGTAATAAGTATTCTTCAATTTTGATGTATTAACCATGTATTTAAAGTATGGGTCGCTATATATAACGTCATATGATGAGGAATAATGGTCTGTATAGTTTAATGACTCATATAATTCACTTGTGGCGATGGTTAGAAATATTCCCCACCATGTTATAATAAAACAAATGTGAATAGGGGAAAGATTCTATAAATGGAAATCTCACCTACATGTCCACGTTGATGAGGGGAAACCCATCACACAGTTTTGATTCATGTGACAGGGACATGGAAATTAAAGAATAATTTCTTATATAAAGTATTTATATATAAATATTAATGACTCATGTTGTTGATGATTCCCTATACCATTTCACATCATGTTATAAGGACATTGTTCTAGGATGCTTATAGTCGTGAAACACAAACTATGGTGTCATTTTGTTCTTGGTCATATGACTCGAACTAAGCATCTTACTATTTAGGATCATATGACTGAAACCATTAGTGACTTGAATATGTATTTTTTAGATAGTAACAAATTACATAAAATTAATGATGTCCTTAGGTGCTGAATGGAAGTGAATATTGTCTCTCTTATGTGGATGAACGTCTGGTTAGGCCTAATCTAGAAGGTCTATATGTCACTACAAATCCATAAAATGGAAATACTGATATATGTACTTATTAAATAAGTTACCTTCGTTAATTAGGTTCTTTTTTTAGGAGAGGGGATTTTTTATCATTTTTTTCTAATTGAAAAAAAAAACCATTTCTAGACATTCCCTTGCAGATCTTGTTTGGAAAAAAGAGAGGGAGTGGATGATTTTAGAGATTGGGCCTAAATTTCAAAATACAAGTGTCACTAAATATCATTTCAAATCAAGGATAAGGCAACATGTGTTTCTATGGATCCCTTCTATTTCAACCATTTGTGACTAGGGTGATATTTTTAATCCATAGCTTTAAAGGAGGTAAGAAAATATTACAATACACAAGAATCTAAAAATTGGTTTCTAACCTATAATTGTGTTTTATGGTTCGTAACACACTCTTTGACAATGAAATAAGGCACATCATAGATTACTAAGCCCTCATGAGTAAATATATCTTTGCAAAATGATGAATAGTGGGGTTTTTAACCTTTTATGAATGTTTGTACATGGAAAATGACAAGATCTGAGATAATAATACCCTAGTTTGATATTTTTTACATGGATTATATTAAAGAATATGGGAGTCATTATGTATCCTATAGGAATAGTAACAATGAAACACATAGTTATGGAAAATGGAATGGTAGACAAGGGACAACATAATAGAGGCATCCTCTATGGTGAGGATTGAAGGTATCATCGAAATTTATTTCATGCGATGGGGATATAAACAATGGATATTTATTTCATCCATAAAGGGTTCTATCATATTTTGTAACATATTATGAATAGGAAAACTCATTCATTCATTTTATCTTATCTAGATAAGGACCATGTGGTTGGTATTGTTTAATTTCACACAATGTTGACTGATATAGGGTGACAATATTCCTTAGACAACCAAAAAGTGAGAAATCGTGCACAAAGAGAGGAATAAAGGTCTAAAGGATGGTAAAAACATTTAATGTGTTGAATTTAGTGTTGGGACTATAAAAAACATCAAGAAATCACTATATATCCTGTATGAAAATGAATCATGTCAAAATATGTAATGAAATATGGTATTGGTGATGACTAAAAACATTATGTATGAATCCTATTTTGGGAGGGCCTAAGTTATTATGCAATTTTACATCATGTGATTGGAAATTAACCTTGTGGTTTTAGATCATATCGTAATGAAATTTTGGTTCTTTTAATGACTGGGGATAAATACCTCTATAAAATTTATAGCCATGAACAAATACTACATTGTATTAATATTTTATGTCATATGATTATGAAAATGGTGTGTTGTAGTTAAATGTCTTATTACTAGGACTATTTTTTTTATTAATTTGAGATAATTTCAAGATCTTTAAATGTAATAATCCAACATTAATTGTGTGGAAAATAGTTGACCACAATCCTGAAAATTTATAAGGAAGTTACAGTCTATAAGGTGTGGTCCAAGAGCCCAAGAATTAAGACTGATCGAGGATGTACCTGATAAATTAAGTCTATTAATTTTTAATTATCATTAGAGATCAAGAATAAATACACACATATTTATATGATGTGTCATCGGGGGAAACTGAAATTATTATTATGACTTTCACGCTAATGATGACCAATGGCGTCATAAATTTCATCCTCATATCATTAAGATGAGCTGGTCATTCTATTTTGTGTCTTATGAAGTGGACCACTATATTATGAAATGTCATGTATAAAGAACTGTTGTGTCTTATAATTTTTTTCCTTGTGACTAGGACCGTGGTTCCCTATATCATAGTGCCTCATGACTATGGACATGGTTGTGACTCATCTAAAATATTGATATTTTTGTTCAGTGATAATTAATCACAATCATGTACTATGAGCCTTAGTATTATATAGCTCTAATAGGAAATTCTTTACTTGCTTATATATCTGTTCTATAATGAAAATTAATTTTAAAATTATGTCTCCCAAAAAACAGTGGCAGGAAAAATAAATTGCGTGACCATTCTAGACTACCAATACAAGTCTCATGATACTATGAATCTCTAAAAGGTTTGTATCTGATGATTAATTGAATTTTATAACCAAATCCATAGCTAAAAGAAAATATAACTTATATTGTACATATGTTATATATGTATCGTGTAAAGGCATTGATACACATCATATTTTCAGATAATGATTACCATAGGGATGATGCTGAGATCTATGTATTGATTGCTCCAATATCCACTCATCTATTTTTTATCATAATATAATCTTTGAAGATAAATCACATCTCCATTATACGACCTAAAAATCCCTGGTAAGTGTACTTATTTTTAATTTCTCTCAAATTTTCCAATTTTAAATTCATTACACATTGGAGCTTGATCAAGTCATTATATAGTGAAAATAAAAATTATTTGTGGAATTCTCCCATAAAAATGATTAGACAATATTTTTTATTTAATCATTTGGTAAAATAAAACACTACATACCCATAATTTCACATATTCATCTATTAGTATTGGAAGGTTTTTGGATTACAGTCTGGGAGATGATTAATAATATTAATCAATTAAACGAGAGATATAAAACCATTAGGGTCCCCATATGTAAATTATGTTCCCGTGAATTCAGGAGCTATGACTTACCATGAATATGTCCGAAAAATATTAAGGACAGAAAATTGTTGGAATTCACCATATGAAAATATGGAAAATACTGAAATCCCACCATAACATTTTTATGCATGTGATAAAATTATAAAATTCCCCTACCTATGTGGTTTAGGTGAGGATGAATGATGTTTGGAATTGACTTAGTTAGTAGGAGGGGTAATTTGAAAATACCCACATCCATGTGGGAAGGGTGGTTGTACTATAAGTTCGACTAATATAAAAGTATTTTAGTATTATATTATGGGTAAAATATTTGTAAATAATCATCATAATTAATTTATAGAGATCCCCAATTTATTTCTTCGACAATGTGATCTTTTTATCGACAAAGATTGTCCTATCATCCTCAATGAGATGAAATAATGTAGATTTTTATAAATTGAATCATTTTTATGGTAGATAGTCTGAATGATGATGTGAGTTTCAATATAATTCATTGATATTTTCACTATTGTTTACATTAGGTATAAAATGCATAAAAATTGAAATAAAAAGAATAAATGTGGTTGATAAATATTTTTGTAGTGGTTGGAATGGTATCATTGATACATTATTCACCATTTATTAGTGAATAAGCTATGAAACCCAATTTCTGTTTGATGATTTTAGAGATGTAGAAATGATCATTCAAGAGTGTACTCATTAGCACTAGATGGTATATAATTATATATGGTTTATAAAACATTGAAGAAGATGAAGTTTAATTAATGTTCCTAATTAGTTGAATATTTCATTTGGAATGATAGTGCATGTAATTTCATATGGTGTGATAGTTTCCACTAAAATATCTTGGTGGGATAGTGCCTATTTTTTCATTTTATGGCTCTGATCTCATATATTTATTTGTGGGGTTAGAGCCAATTTTTTCATTTGGTGGGTTAGTTCCCTTTTAATCATTTTGAATTTTGACTCACATTCACTCATTTGGGAGGTCAATGCTCTTTCGGTCATTTTGTGGGTTAATTCTTGTTAAATTAATTGGTGGTTCAACACCCTTTTTCTCATTTGGTTGGTCAACACCCTTTCTCTCATTTGGTAGTTTAGTTCCCTTTATCTCAGTTAGTGGGTCAGTTCATATGACCATTTTTTCTATCTTTATGGTTTATGGTTGAATCAAATTTTAAATTTTCAATGGTATTATCCATTTTTATATTAGAAACATTGATCATTTTTTAAACTATATATTTTATGATGAATCATTCCTAGATCATGTAACCTAACACAGGGTCATATATTCAGACAATGAAATGGTTATCCTAGCATGATTCATTTGTTTTATTTATTTCTAATACAATGATTAGGAATTTTCATAGTATAATGGTTATGTAACCTAGAACCTAATGATTATGGTTGAAATAAATATTTTCCTTACATTATTCAACGTACTAACACCACATTCTTATTTCCCTTATGTTTGATAAAAAACTTTTTTTTACTTGAGTTCTATGTATAAAAATTTATTTCTTGATAATATCTTTCCAAGTTCAAGGAAATTAATCATTTTTATGTTGTTTTGAATTTTAAAATTCATGAAATCCACCAGGGAAAATGAAAGGAATAAGAATATTTGATAAATCAACCTATATATTTTCCACTTAGATTTGTAGTAAATGTTTCCCAGGAATATGTTTTTCTATGTAATCTGACAGAACCTTCCATTGATTAGTTATATTAAAATAAAATATCATTTTCCTACACCATAAAATTTTGTCTTTCAAGTATTTTTATTTATTTAGTGTAGTGATGTGTTGGAAGTTGAATTTATGATAGTGATCTTTGCACCATGAGATTGACCCATATACAATTTTACTACATCAATCCAAGGTGTGGCCTTCTGTGGTAGAAAAAATAATATGATTCCTGAGGACTCATGTTTTGTTTATTATTAGTAAATATATTCCTCAATTATAAGATAAGTGGGTGAGGTTCTATTATGGATCACACACTCTATCGAATAAATATAATTTTGTGTTCCCAAACATGGGAGGGGAAGAGTTGAATCTACACACTCATGATACCACCTCGTCTATTGGTTTTCATTTTCAAATCATCCTTTTAGAGAATCTATAAAAGAAATGAGGGAGGACTATAATTATTGAAATAACCCTATCTGATTAAACCTCAAAGGTGTTTTTTTGAATTAAAAGTTGACATCATCGTAATTGTAGGAGTACATGGAAATCCATAATCACTATAGTATAATGTGATTATTTATTCAATATTAATTTGAGGGGAGTCTCAATTAATCCATTATGTGCTGAAAAAAATATCACATTGAATATGTTCATTTTATGAAGTAAATTGTTCAATATACAGACAGTATGCAAAAAAATTTCCTACCCTAGGTAACTCAGAATAGGAATGTTGGAGTTCTACAACTATTTCATTTAGATAAGACATAATCTACTCTATTTATATATATTCACCATTATTAGGAGATCGGTGGGTATTTTATGTTATGAAATCTACATCAACAATGATAGTCTTTATGTTTTCATCACCATCTTGTCCAGAAGTGATGAAAATCACTCCTCTAAACATGATGGGCATAAACATAGATTTATTTTGGGGAGAAAAATTGATGATTTTTGTATGTTTCATCACAATAATCAATTTTAATGATAAACTATAGTTTAAAAATAACCCCAATAATGTGGGATGTGGTTTTCCCGAGGATTATACTATCACTGGGGCTATTTCTGTCAATTATTATACATTTTGACTATCAATAATATAGAATCATTCATGAGACACTATCAATATGCACTGATGGGCCACATAGGTGTTTGTGGTAGTAGTTAAATGGACCTACTCATGAGTTTGAATGACATTATTCCCATATAGATATTTCATTTTTGATACAAGAATATATATGATTGTTATATGAACTATTTATTCTATAGTATCTTTCTGAATTGGGGTCACACATTAGAGATGGTGACAATGAACATTTTGGATCAGATAACTCCAATGAATCTCGTTATTGATTTCCATAATGTGGTGAGAATCATCATTCACCTCATAAAGTGTGAAAATTAATGACTTTCTTCCCCCATGGAATAAGATCAAAAAATAATTGGATGTGGTTATGGGTTCCAATTTATCCCATTCATTCCATCATTTATTTTATATATTATGTGGAATTTTCATCTATATTCCTTGTGGACCTACTTATAGCGTGTGGATTCAGACATCATAAAATAACACTAAAATGGTATATTCACTACTAGACACTATAGGTGAAGTATTGAAGAATTTATTTGCTGAATTCGCAATTACATGGTCTCACTAGCCCTCATGGAATGTGTTTGGAATGTTCACTTCCAGTGAGAGACACCATTTAGAAGATACCCAATTTTCTGATGATAATGGGATTCACTGTTGGATATAGAAATCCCACATTAATTAATGTTTTTAATTTTCATAGTTATAACACACAAATAAGACATTCATTAGTGTAGAATCCTAGATAATATTTCATAGTGGATCTATTTTTATGATATTTAATGTTGTTATACGATCGTATTTGGTTTCACATGATAATGGACTGATAATAAAATGGAAAATAATAAAACAGTTTCAATATTCACATCAATTAATCTACATTGGTTTTACATTTAGAAGTACAATGTTTTTCATTCCCATAAATATTTTGAGTCAATTAGAACATGAATTCCAATGTTATGTGTTCATTGGGAATTTTCTAGTGACATCTTAGAGAATAAATTTGACGATATAATGAGAGTTCAATCTCACCACACCATTTTATGGTGGATAATTTCCTACTCTAGGACTCACTTATATATTTAATTGGTATTCCCGAATCTTTTCAATATACCAAAGTAATAATAGGTACCATGGTGATATTAATATAATTGAGACCATGTGATAGATTTGAACCTCTACCTTAATTAATGGTCCTTATATTTCTTTTATTAATTAATTATAAGTTTGATTATAGTGGGATAATTGGCCTCCATGCATGTATTAATTATTGGGAGGTGTTTTTTAGGCGTTTTTTGAACATAAAATATATATCCTACATATCTAGTTGATGTAGTAATAAAAACCCTAATAGTTCTATGGAATGCGTGAAGGGGAAATAAAGATGTGTTCAGACCACAAAAGGTATCTTATATAACTTTCAATGTATAATAATAAAATACCACATAGTTAAAAAGGATTTATTGGGTGTTACACCTACATAGGAGTCCCATAGTGGATCCACATTCACCGTGACAATGGGATTATCACTGAATATATCTATGAACATGTGAGTCGTCCATTGTATGGTAAATAATTGAGACAAAAAGTCCAGACATTGTTCATGAGAGCATACTAATAGATCTGATAGATAAAATTACACACTGAGGCTACATGGATAGTATTTCGGTTTTTTAAAAGGGAATAAAAAATGACATATTTTGGAGCTTATTCATGTTCTTACATAGGGTTCCTCGTCTAATAGGTGGGTCAAAAAGGGGTATGTTTTGTTGAATACATATAGGAGTAAGACCATATTTCAGGAAGCACAAGGTGAACCTAAAATCATGGAGATTTGAAACATTTTTCAGGGATTACACCTAGGTGGATTACCATGTTTTTAGAGCAATGAGGTTAATATATACTAAATGAGATTATGGTTTTATTGGGGCTTACACCTATGAGTATTCTCAAGATTTTTGAACAATGATGAATATCTAAAAACGTTGTGATTTTGAGGATTGCATGGGGATAAAAACTACAAGGATCCCCATGATTCAAAAATCATGAGGGGGACCAACACTCAATGTTATTATGAATCTTTATTGGGAACTGAACATATGAGGTGTAACACCCCAGGTAAATAAGGAATATGACATTTTCATGTTTATCCATATTTGTGAATAAAATATTAATATGACTTTAAAGGGGACGCTATGCTCGATGGCGTACCCAACACGCAACAACGAGTTTCTTGGGAATCTTACGTTGCACTCTAATAATAAAATAATATTATTTAAAATGGTAGTTAACATGTAGCCGTTGTAATGGCGGGAATGGATAGAAATAACTAAAATATGATTATATATGTTCTTAAATATTTTTACATTTATACAATAAAAGATAAAGGCTTAAAATACGGAAAGAATTCAATTTTAGGCGTATATGCCCTAGTTTTCACTAAAGGTTCACTTATCACCTTTTGATGGAGAACCGTCATTAAATATAGTTTTGTTCACTCTTAAACATTCTTTTGGACCAAATAAAACTCTTATTAAGAATCGGGACATCAAAATTTACTTTGTGTAAATTTTTGGTATCTTTCCGATAAAGTTCATTTTTTAATGAATAGTGTAAAATGTTGTATTTTAATTCAAAACCACTTTTTAATCTAATTTATTTATATGATTAGATTATATTTTGAATTGGTTTTAAAGTGAAATTAGAAAATATTTTTACCATTAAATCCAATAGTGGTCGTTGGAATCAATTTCACTTTGAAATCAGACTTAAACTAGTGTCAATCTTTTGATACTTATTGGTTCATAAAACACGCTATTTGTCATGACAGCGGGAATTAATTATTAAATTAATTAATGTGACTTATATGTTTTGAATTTTGTAAAACGGACTTCATTTTGGAATTCAGAATATCAAATATAGCTTAGGGTGAATTTTTGGGATTTTTCTGAAAAACTTCAATTTTTGATGAATAGTGAAACCACTAAGTGGTACTTATAAAAACTGATTTTCCGTTTAAATGAAATTTTGCCATAATTGTGTTTTGATTTTCAAAAATCCGACATACATGGTTGTCATTAAGAAGTAAAATGTGGTTCAATGAGTTTAAAATAATTTTTTGGTGAATAGTAACTTATTAAGTTTTTAATCGCGATTAGAGGTAATTAGTGTAGTTTAAGGTAAAAATGATATTATAAGAATGTGAAAACACCATGACACTTGTCCTACACCTATTGGTTGTATCATGGCCGACCAAGACAAGCCATGGGTCAACTTGGGGACCCCATGGATCCACTTTGGTTGGGAAATGACATAAATAACATTTTATTTAATGTAAAAGTAAAATTGACACAAACATGATATGTTTTACTAAAACAATTTTTATGTGGGGTTATACAAGTCATCATTTTTATTATAAATATTAATTGGAAAGATAAAAAGATTTCCTACATCATAGTATTTTTTTTATAATTTTTAGACATTAAATAAATTAAATTATTTATGACATAATAATGATGCAGCGATGACATCATTATATGACGATTTAAATAAAATGGAAAGATAATGTAAAATATATGAACTACACATGTCCAAAACTTATTGGATGAGAGGATTTCGAAGCCTTATCACCTTATCCACGAATTATATCAATGTGGGACCTTTTGAAACCGAAACACATTTTCAAATAAAGTAATATTTCTTTACTTTCCAAAAGTACCCCTCCTCTCCTCTTATAAAAGGCCCCCACCTCTACCTCATTTAACACACTCCTCAAGCCTTTGGCTCGGCCAAACCCTGCCCATTTACTCTCTCCACATCCCTATCCTCACCTAGAGGATTCCCTTAGGGAAGAATCCTTTCAAAAGAAGCCTTTAGGCTCAAATCAAAAGGAGTTACACTTTTAAAGGTAATTCATTCTCTCATGTTCATTTGTTTTATTTTGCTTCTCCAACCCCCTAAACTCTTTTTATTTATTTCTTTTGTAACCACACCAGTATCTTAAATATACTAGGATGTTGTTATAAGATTTATTCTAGCTACACTCTCACACAACTACATCAAATGGTTAAAGAACATATGGTTTCCGTGGATGGTGAAATTCTGCCTCCCGAAACGATGATTGTTCAATACTCATTTAGCACCTTCAAAGGTGGCCATTATGATGTCACTATTTTTATATATGATATATTATATGTTTATGTTTTATTTATGCTTCTGTATTTTTCATTTTTGTCTTACCTTTATGGCTTCCATTATGGGTATACGCGATATCTTCATTTAAGGAAGTGCGGACTACCGCCCCCTCAAAGTGATTTGATTCTTTAAATACCATATGTGGGATGTATATAGGATGAAAATATGATATTATATATGATATTATACTGTAATTATAATATACCTTTATATCATTATTATTCCATTCTATAAAATACGAAATAGAAATGAAAGTAGCGTTCATGCGTACGTACAGCTTACCGTCTCCATGAACGGTGCATTTCATTTCATACCTCTAAATGATTATGTAATGTTATAAATGGATGCATGTACTGGATATATATGACATATATGATATCTACATAATGAATACAATTCTGGATATAATAAACATTTGGCCACACGAACAACATGTAATTGTAAGAAGTCCACTTTCGACTTAAGAACCAAATATCGGCAAAACAAATATTATTAACTTAAATGATTACATAATGTTTATGACATGGTAATAAGTGGTATAAAAGTAATAATGAACTTGAAAAAGGTTCTTATGGAATTATAAATTAACTCAAGTTTATTATTCATGAGATTAAAGAACGATCGAGTCAAGTCGGACCCGAGGTAAGGGATCCTACACCTCTCTTTCTTTTTAAGTACAATCTTTTATTTCATTCCTTTTAAGCTCATATTTCTTATGATTAAGATGTTCTTTTATATTACTCCTACTGTACTTATTATGTTCATATGATGAGAGACCCTATTTCCTTTCATCAATCCATTTTGGATGTTTTGAGTGGCGTCGTTAGGCTGCCGAATTTTCGTAAGGGATTTTTCATCTCACTTTTATTCCCGTGAGATTTATGCTACATTCGCCACAAATTCCATTGAGTGGTGTATGTACTGCCCATTATTCTACTCTTTGTGTAATATAATTTCTTTTATGAGTATTTACATCAATTACCTATTGTATTTCTTTCATGGGGTGTATGTTTTGAAAGATACCCAAGTCGGTAAGGGAACCTTTCACCCTCCTCTTTTTTTAAATGACTTCTTTTATTGGGTCTTTTAATTTACTTATTTTTATGTTGGGATATGTTCTAATACATCCTTATTGATGTAAATTTTATGTCCAAGTTATGAGATACACTTTTTATCTCTCATCAACTCATTTTGATGTGATGCCGTTAGGCTGTCAAGGGAACTTTTTAACCCAATTTCGATTTCTTTGGGTTCAACTTGTAGTCATTGAATATGTCATCCATTTAATATGTGTGATTGACCTTTTATTGTTTTACACTTAATATACACTTATATTGGGTGTATATATATTTGTCACACATATTTTTGAGATTTATTTGTCCTTAATTTAAGGATACCTTCTTTATAAGGGATTTCATCACATTTGACATTTCTATTGAGGGTTCATTGTTGTTATGCACCAATTCACTCTTATATGGTGTATATACTGTCCTTTGGAGTATTATATCATGAATCCTTTTATTCTCATGATATTATAAAGTTCTGACAAAATGTTATTCCTCGATTATTGTATTCAAGTGTCTCTAATTTTGGTAAAACCCCTTTAACCAAAATATCAATTTAAATGTTTTAATTATTTGTTTTTATTAATATCCATGTTTTCAAAATTGTTTTAATGATTTTTTTATATGGATATTAATGGTTTAAAATGTTAAAAGCTTCAAGGTGGTATGAGACACTTTGATTCAAAAATCTCTTTATTAAATGTTTTAAATGGTTTTGGAAATGGTTTCTTTTTTGAATGGATTCATTATTTCAATATCCTAAAATGTTATATTGTGACTGAAATGTGGAAATGTTATGTTTCATTTATTCATGTTTATGTGATACGATTATGTTATGGTTCTTGGGCATTGTTATGAAGAACAGGTGGTTCCGTGATAAACTAAGGGCGGGTGAGCCCGATATAGCTCTCCAATGCATTGGGTAACGCGAAGGAGTGAAACGTTAAGGTTTCTCCGAAGAGATTTAGGGAATATACTGTGGTGGGTATTCCAAATGTAACCAAAAGGGTTACTCCCTATGTAAGAATGTTATTAATGCCTCAAGTTACCTTTATGTCTTATTTTTTCTATGATTTATTCATGGTTTGATGAGGTATGTTAAAGTGCCTATGTTTTATGGGTAAAGTATGATTTCATTCTCATGTATATATGAACTCATGTTTCCTTTCCATATTTTTTGTAACCCTTACTGAGCTTTTTATGCTCATCCCATGTTTTTGAAATGTTTATCACAGGTCAAGGGAAAGGTACATGATGTGATGATAGTGTCAAGGATGTGTCAAGAAAGAATCCGTGTTATATTTTAAATATGTTTCCGTTGGTGGGAAGAATGAATACTGTCTTTTATGTAACCACTTTGTTTAAATGTGGAATGTAATGCAAGTTTCATGATCTAATTCTCTAAAACTCTAAACCTGAAAAGATCCTCAATGTGTAATCTTGTAATAACTCAAGATTAAGTAAGGTTTAAGGAATGGGGCCTTATAGTTGGTATCAAAGGTCGGTTTAGATAACTTTAGAGGTTAGGGTATTCTTTAAGCATAATTGACAATTACCATAATGGTTAGGTTTTCAGAAAGAGTCTTAGTTTTAGATAAAGTGAATGAGTAAGTATATCTTATTGTCTATCTTACTCATTAGTACATGATGGTTTTGTTGATATACTCACACTGACCTTTTTGGTTTTAGTAAATGGCTGGATCTAGCAGGCACCAAAGAAACAGTAGATGTGAAGGAAACAGTGACAGTTTTTTGAGCAAGCAACTGAATGATATGGGGGCTGAAATGAGAACTATTTTGATTATCCTCAACCAACTATCTGGAGTCATGATTGACCACCTAAACCTTGGATATTTCTCTAAGGCATCATATATGCAAGAAACAAATCCCTACGGAAGTACAGGTAATAATCATAAAGGTAAGTGTGTTCAAAAACCTATGTGTCAAAGATGTCGAAAGAAAGACCTAGGAAAATGTTTCAAAGGGACAGAAATATGCTATAGATGTGGAAATGAAGGTCAGAAAGCAAGAACCTGCCATGGAAAAAGGAAGCATCCAGTTGACTCGAGGAAAGGGAAAGAAGTTCTTTCTGAGGGATCAATTGAATGTTTTAAATGTGGTGTGCATGGTCATTATGCAAACACATGTCCTATGAAGAAGTTTCGTGAATGGGGTCACCAAGAGCGTACCAATATTCGTTTACCAATACCTAATGCCATTCCGATTGAGGATGAAGAAACTGAGAATGACCAATCAAAGGTATGTACTATTTCATGACTATTGTTTTCTTATTTTGGAATCTTAGGATATGATTCATGATTTTGTTTGTAGGAAAGAGGTATTTCGGAATAAGTTGGAAAGGAATGGATAATGAATCATGAAGAATGTTGAATGAGTAAGATGTCAACATATAAGGGCTTCAAGAGTTAGGGTGAAATTCTTAAGAGTATTAAGTCTCTTTTGATGATGGGGTTACATTAGAAGAATTTTTATATTATGTGTAACCCTG
Organism: Viscum album; assembly: GCA_963277665.1. Lineage (NCBI taxonomy): Eukaryota > Viridiplantae > Streptophyta > Magnoliopsida > Santalales > Viscaceae > Viscum > Viscum album. Next base: position 373,866,837 of record OY728146.1, read on the forward strand.
ATGTTTAATATAGGCAAATTTTATTCAAGTAATAGTTATCTTTTCTTTTGTGGACATAGTTATAAAGAACCATTTGGGTTTATATGATCCTTACTTTTGAGGTAATTATGGGTTACCATATGTTATGATTGAAGTGAAAGGCATGAGATAAAATTGAGGTTAAATTATGTTATGGTTATTTTTGATGATTTTATCCCTTTTTGGGTAATGATTTAAAAATTATATAGTTTTGGAAAAAGGAAAACACGCAGACCGTGTGACAACCCGTCGCGTCGAACAATGATGCGGGAATCGAACCCACAACCAAAGTGCGACTGGTATTTATCGCCTACCACTGGACTATGTGAAGTCCCTGGTTAGTTTGACTGATTCTTTTTAGTTATATGATTTAATGAATTAAGAGTAAGTTGATTTTGGAGGATATGTGATTAGGATAATTACTTTTCAATGTGAGACTTTAGGAGCAACTGATGTTGTTTGGAGATAAATGTTACGATTTAACTTGGAAGACTATGTGACTAAACCCTTCAAATATTTGGGTTTCAATCTTATATTGGTTTACTTTGAAGAATTTTATGGAAATTTTTTTTATCGGATGGTCCTCGTTGAACTTTGGGTTTTGTTGGACAAATTTTGGAGATTAAGAATAGATTTTCTTTTTATAATGAGTTATCCTTTTCTGGATTATCTGATCTTGTACTAACCTTTTTGGTTTTGGTTTGGTTAAAGCCTAAATACATGGGATGTATATAGTTCTCTTTTGTGGATTAGGTGATTCTCTAGAAGTTGATTATAGTACTCTTAATGCGAAAAAGTCTCCCTAAATACTCGTCTTTTGGAAAAAAATATGAGTTTGACTAAGGAATCTAGTAAAAGTTGAAAGTCAACATGATAAGTGATTATGCTTCCTTATGAATAAATTCCTCAATAAAAAGTAACTTAATACAAAAATGTTGTCTATTAACTTTTCCTACTAGGGAACCCAACACCGTTTAACCCATCACAAGTTTGTGATTTTCTTATTGTTAACTTTCTCCTAAACATGTTTTCTATCACTCTCCATCAGAACATGACCCTATGTTTTATCCTCCATGTCCATATTTTCATACTTGGAATCCTAGTATGGGTTAACTCGGGTGACCTCTGTGCTTATCTTTCTTTATTTTAAAGTGATTGTTTTACCGACTCTTGTTCCGATGTGGGACGTTCAAGGATGTTTCCAAGCGCAATTTTAAAATTGCGAGGACGCAATTCCCAAAAGGGGGGAAGGATGTAACACCCCAGGTAAATAAGGAATATGACATTTTCATATTTATCCATATTTGTGAATAAAATATTAATATGACTTTAATGGGGACGCTATACTCGATGGCGTACCCAACACGCAACAACGAGTTTCTTGGGAATCTTACGTTGCACTCTAATAATAAAATAATATTATTTTAAATGGTAGTTAAAATGTAGCCGTTGTAATGGCGGGAATGGATAGAAATAACTAAAATATGATTATATATGTTCTTAAATATTTTTACATTTATACAATAAAAGATAAAGGCTTAAAATACGGATAAAATTCAATTTTAGGCGTATATGCCCTAGTTTTCACTAAAGGTTCACTTATCACCTTTTGATGGAGAACCGTCATTAAATATAGTTTTGTTCACTCTTAAACATTCTTTTGGACCAAATAAAACTCTTATTAAGAATCGGGACATCAAAATTTACTTTGTGTAAATTTTTGGTATCTTTCCGATAAAGTTCATTTTTTAATGAATAGTGTAAAATGTTGTATTTTAATTCAAAACCACTTTTTAATCTAATTTATTTATATGATTAGATTATATTTTGAATTGGTTTTAAAGTTAAATTAGAAAATATTTTTACCATTAAATCCAATAGTGGTCGTTGGAATCAATTTCACTTTGAAATCAGACTTAAACTAGTGTCAATCTTTTGATACTTATTGGTTCATAAAACACGCTATTTGTCATGACAGCGGGAATTAATTATTAAATTAATTAATGTGACTTAAATGTTTTGAATTTTGTAAAACGGACTTCATTTTTGAATTCAGATTATCAAAGGTGAATTTTTGGGATTTTTCTGAAAAACTTCAATTTTTGATGAATAGTGAAACCACTAAGTGGTACTTATAAAAACTGATTTTCCGTTTAAATGAAATTTTGCCATCATTGTGTTTTGATTTTCAAAAATTCGACATACTTGGTTGTCATTAAGAAGTAAAATGTGGTTCAATGAGATTAAAATAATTTTTTGGTGAATAGTAACTTATTAAGTTTTTAATCGCGATTAGAGGTAATTAGTGTAGTTTAAGGTAAAAATGATATTATAAGAATCTGAAAACACCATGACACTTGTCCTACACCTATTGGTTGTATCATGGCCGACCAAGACAAGCCATGGGTCAACTTGGGGACCCCATGGATCCACTTTGGTTGGGAAATGACTTAAATAACATTTTATTTAATGTAAAAGTAAAATTGACACAAACATGATATGTTTTACTAAAACAATTTTTAAGTGGGGTTATACAAGTCATATTTTTTATTACAAATATTAATTGGAAAGATAAAAAGATTTCCTACATCATAGTATTTTTTTAATAATTTTTAGACATTAAATAAATTAAATTATTTATGACATAATAATGATGCAGTGATGACATCATTATTTGACGATTTAAATAAAATGGAAAGATAATGTAAAATCTATGAACTAAACATGTCCAAAACTTATTGGATGAGAGGATTTCGAAGTCTTATCACCTTTGCCACGAATTATATCAATGTGGGACCTTTTGAAACCGAAACACATTTTCAAATAAAGTAATATTTCTTTACTTTCCAAAAGTACCCCTCCTCTCCTCTTATAAAAGGCCCCCACCTCTACCTCATTTAACACACTCCTCAAGCCTTTGGCTCGGCCAAACCCTGCCCATTTACTCTCTCCACATCCCTCTCCTCACCCTAGAGGATTCCCTTTGGGCAGAATCCTTTCAAGGGAAGCCTTTAGGCTCAAATCAAAAGGAGTTACACTTTTAAAGGTAATTCATTCTCTCATGTTCATTTGTTTTATTTTTCTTCTCCAACCCCCTAAACTCTTTTTATTTACTTATTTTGTAACAACACTAGTATCTTAAATATTATAGTATGTTTTTATAAGATTTATTTGAGCTACACTCTCACACAACTACATCAAATGGTTAAAGAACATACGTTTTCCGTGGATGGTGAAATTCTGCCTCCCGAAATGATGATTGTTCAATACTCATTTAACACCTTCAAAGGTGGCCATTATGATGTCACTATTTTTATATATGATATATAATATGTTTATGTTTTATTTATGCTTCTGTATTTTTCGTTTTTGTCTTACCTTTATGGCTTCCATTATGGGTATACGCGATATCTTCATTTAAGGAAGTGCGGACTACCGCCCCCTCAAAGTGATTTGATTCGTTAAATACCATATGTGGGATGTATATAGGATGGAAATATGATATTATATATGATATTATACTGGAATTATAATATACCTTTATATCATTATTATTCCATTCTATAAAATACGAAATAGAAATGAAAGTAGCGTTCATGCGTACGTACGGCTTACCGTCTCCATGAACGGTGCATTTCATTTCTTACCTCTAAATGATTATGTAATGTTATAAATGCATTCATGTACTGGATATATATGAAATATATGATATCTACATAATGAATACAATTCTGGATATAATAAACATTTGGCCACACGAACAACAAGTAATTGTAAGAAGTCCACTTTCGACTTAAGAACAAAATTTCGGAAAAACAAATATTATTAACTTAAATGATTACATAATGTTTATGACATGGTAATAAGTGGTATAAAAGTAATAATGAACTTGAAAAAGGTACTTAAGGAATTAAAAATTAACTCAAGTTTATTATTCAGGAGATTAAAGAACGATCGAGTCAAGTCGGACCCGAGGTAAGGGATCCTACACCTCTCTTTCTTTTTAAGTACACTCTTTTATTTCATTCCTTTTAAGCTCATATTTATTAATATTGGGATGTTATTTTATATTAATCCTACTGTACGTATTATGTTCATATGATGAGAGACCCTATTTCCTTTCATCAATCCATTTTGGAAGTTTTGAGTGGCGTCGTTAGGCTGCCGAATTTTCATAAGGGATTTTTCATCTCACTTTTATTCCCGTGAGATTTATGCTACATTCACCACAAATTCCATTGAGTTGTGTATGTACTGCCCATTATTCTACTCTTTGTGTAATATACTTTCGTTTATGAGTATTTACATCAATGACCTATTGTCTTTATTTCATGGGGTGTATGTTTTGAAAGATACCCAAGTCGGTAAGGGAACCTTTCACCCTCCTCTTTTTTTAAAAGACATATTTTATTAGGTCTTTTAATTTACTTATTTTTATGTTGGGATATGTTCTCATACATCCTTATTGATGTAAATTTTATGTCCAAGTGATGAGATACACTTTTTATCTCTCATCAACTCATTTTAATGTGATGCCGTTAGGCTGTCAAGGGGACTTTTTAACCCAATTTCGATTTATTTGGGTTCAACTTGTAGTCATTGAATATGTCATCCATTGAATATGTGTGATTGAACTTTTATTGTTTTACACTTAATATCCACTTATATTGGGTGTATATATATTTTTCAAACATATTTTTGAGATTTATTTGTCCTTAATTTAAGGATTCCTTCTTTATAAGGGATTTCATCACATTTGACATTTCTATTGAGGGTTCATTGTTGTTATGCACCAATTCACTCTTATATGGTGTATATACTGTCATTTGGAGTATTATATCATGAATCCTTTAATTCTTATGATATTATAAAGTTCTGACGAAATGTTATTCCTCGATTATTGTATTCAAGTGTCTCTAATTTTGGTAAAACCCCATTTAACCAAAATATCGTTTTAAATGTTTTAATTATTTGTTCTTATTAATATCCCTGTTTTCAAAATTGTTTTAAGGATTTTTTTATATGGATATTAATGGTTTAAAATGTTAAAAGCTTCAAGGTGGTATGGGACACTTTGATTCAAAAATATCTTTATTAAATGTTTTAAATGGTTTTGGAAATGGTTTCTTTTTGAATGGATTCATTATTTCAATATCCTAAAATGTTATATTGTGATTGAAATGTGGAAATGTTATGTTTCCTTTATTCATGTTTATGTGATACGATTATGTTATGGTTCTTTGGCATTGTTATGATGAACGGGTGGTTCCGTGATAAACTAAGGGCGGGTGAGCCCGATATAGCTCTCCAATGCATTGGGTAACGCGAAGGAGTGAAACGTTAAGGTTTCTCCGAACAGATTTAGGGAATATACTGTGATGGGTATTCCAAACTTAACCAAGAGGGTTACTCCCTACGTAAGAATGTTATGAATGCCTCAAGTTACCTTTATGTCTTATGTTTTCTATGATTTATTCATGGTTTGATGAGGTATGTTAAAGTGCCTATGTTTTATGGGTAAAGTATGATTTCATTCTCATGTATATATGAACTCATGTTTCCTTTCCATATTTTTTGTAACCCTTACTGAGCTTTTTATGCTCATCCCATGTTTTTGAAATGTTTTTCACATGTCAAGGGAAAGGTACATGATGTGATGATAGTGTCAAGGATGTGTCAAGAAAGAATCCGTGTTATATTTTAAATATGTTTCCGTTGGTGGGAAGAATGAATACTATCTTTTATGTAACAACTTTGTTTAAATGTGGAATGTAATGCGAGTTTCATGATGTAATTATCTAAAACTCTAAACCTGAAAAGATCCTCAATGTGTAATCTTGTAATAACTCAAGATTAAGTAAGGTTTAAGGCATGGGGGCTTATAGTTGGTATCAAAGGTTGGTTTAGATAACTTTAGAGGATAGGGTATTCTTTAAGCATAATTGACAATTACCATAATGGTTAGGATTTCAGAAAGAGTCTTAGTTTTAGATAAAGTGAATGAGTAAGTATATTTTATTGTCTATCTTACTCATTAGTACATGATGGTTTTGTTGATATACTCACACTGACCTTTTTGGTTTTAGTAAATGGCTGGATCTAGCAGGCACCAAAGAAACAGTGGATGTGAAGGAAACTGTGACAGTTTTTTGAGCAAGCAACTGAATGATATGGGAGCTTCAATGAGAACTCTTTTTATTATCCTCAACCAACTATCGGGAGTCATGATTGACCACCTATACCTTGGAGATTTCTCTAAGGCATCATATATGCAAGAAAAAAATCCCTACGGAAGTACAGGTAATAATCATAAAGGTAAGTGTGTTCAAAAACCTATGTGTCAAAGATGTGGAAAGAAACACCTAGGAAAATGTTTCAAAGGGACAGAAATATGCTATAGATGTGGAAATGAAGGTCATAAAGAAAGAACCTTCCATGGAAAAAGGAAGCATCCAGTTGACTCGAGGAAAGGGAAAGAAGTTCTTTCTGAGGGATCAATTGAATGTTTTAAATGTGGTGTGCATGGTCATTATGCAAACACATGTCCTATGAAGAAGTTTCGTGAATGGGGTCACCAAGAGCGTACCAATATTCGTTTACCAATACCTAATGCCATTCCGATTGAGGATGAAGAAACTGAGAATGACCAATCAAAGGTATGTACTATTTCATGACTATTGTTTTCTTATTTTGGAATCTTAGGATATGATTCATGATTTTGTTTGTAGGAAAGAGGTATTTCGGAATAAGTTGGAAAGGAATGGATAATGGATCATGAAGAATGTTGAATGAGTAAGATGTCAATATATAAGGGCTTCAAGAGTTAGGGTGAAATTATTAAGAGTATTAAGTCTCTTTTGATGATGGGGTTACATTAGAAGACTTTTTATATTATGTGTAACCCTGATGTTTAATATAGGCAAATTTTATTCAAGTAATAGTTATCTTTTCTTTTGTGGACATAGTTATAAAGAACCATTTGGGTTTATATGATCCTTACTTTTGAGGTAATTATGGGTTACCATATGTTATGATTGAAGTGAAAGGCATGAGATAAAATTGAAGTTAAATTATGTTATGGTTATTTTTGATGATTTTATCCCTTTTTGGGTAATGATTTGAAAATTATATAGTTTTGGAAAAAGGACAACACGCAGACCGCGTGACAACCCGTCGCGTCAGACAATGCTGCGGGAATCGAACCCACAACCAAAGTGCGACTGGTATTTATCGCCTACCACTGGACTATGTGAAGTCCCTGGTTAGTTTGACTGATTCTTTTTAGTTATATGATTCTATGAATTAAGAGTAAGTTGATTTTGGAGGATATGTGATTAGGATAATTACTTTTCAATGTGAGACTTTAGGAGCAACTGATGTTGTTTGGAGATAAATGTTACGATTTAACTTGGAAGACTATGTGACTAAATCCTTCAAATATTTGGGTTTCAATCTTATATTGGTTTACTTTGAAGAATTTTATGGACAAATTGTTTATCGGATGGTCCTCGTTGAACTTTGGGTTTTGTTGGACAAATTTTGGGGATTAAGAATAGATTTTCTTTTTATAATGAGTTATCCTTTTCTGGATTATCTGATCTTGTACTAACCTTTTTGGTTTTGGTTTGGTTAAAGCCTAAATACATGGGATGTATATAGTTCTCTTTTGGGGATTAGGTGATTCTCTAGAAGTTGATTATAGTACTCTTAATGCGAAAAAGTCTCCCTAAATACTCGTCTTTTGGAAAAAAAATATGAGTTTGACTAAGGAATCTAGTAAAAGTTGAAAGTCAACATGATAAGTGATTATGCTTCCTTATGAATAAATTCCTCAATAAAAAGTAACTTAATACAAAAATGTTGTCTATTAACGTTTCCTACTGGGGAACCCAACACCGTTTAACCCATCACAAGTTTGTGATTTTCTTATTGTTAACTTTCTCCTAAACATGTTTTCTATCACTCTCCATCAGAACATGACCCTATGTTTTATCCTCCATGTCCATATTTTCATACTTGGAATCCTAGTATGGGTTAACTCGGGTGACCTCTGTGCTTATCTTTCTTTATTTTAAAGTGATTGTTTTACCGACTCTTGTTCCGATGTGGGACGTTCAAGGATGTTTCCAAGAGCAATTTTAAAATTGCGAGGAAGCAATTCCCAAAAGGGGGGAAGGATGTAACACCCCAGGTAAATAAGGAATATGACATTTTCATATCTATCCATATTTGTGAATAAAATATTAATATGACTTTAAAGGGGACACTATGCTCGATGGCGTACCCAACATGCAACAACGAGTTTCTTGGGAATCTTACGTTGCACTCTAATAATAAAATAATATTATTTTAAATAGTAGTTAACATGTAGCCGTTGTAATGGCGGGAATGGATAGAAATAACTAAAATATGATTATATATGTTCTTAAATATTTTTACATTTATACAATAAAAGATAAAGGCTTAAAATACGGAAAGAATTCAATTTTAGGCGTATATGCCCTAGTTTTCACTAAAGGTTCACTTATCACCTTTTGATGGAGATCCTTCATTAAATATAGTTTTGTTCACTCTTAAACATTCTTTTGGACCAAATAAAACTCTTATTAACAATCGGGACATCAAAATTTACTTTGTGTAAATTTTTGGTATCTTTCCGATAAAGTTAATTTTTTAATGAATAGTGTAAAATGTTGTATTTTAATTCAAAACCACTTTTTAATCTAATTTATTTATATGATTAGATTATATTTTGAATTGGTTTTAAAGTGAAATTAGAAAATATTTTTACCATTAAATCCAATAGTGGTCGTTGGAATCAATTTCACTTTGAAATCAGACTTAAACTAGTGTCAATCTTTTGATACTTATTGGTTCATAAAACACGCTATTTTTCATGACAGCGGGAATTAATTATTAAATTAATTAATGTGACTTATATGTTTTGAATTTTTTAAAACGGACTTCATTTTTGAATTCAGAATATCAAATATAGCTTAGGGTGAATTTTTGGGATTTTTCTGAAAAACTTCAATTTTTGATGAATAGTGAAACCACTAAGTGGTACTTATAAAAACTGATTTTCCGTTTAAATGAAATTTTTCCATCATTGTGTTTTGATTTTCAAAAATCCGACATACATGGTTGTAATTAAGAAGTAAAATGTGGTTCAATGCGATTAAAATAATTTTTTGGTGAATAGTAACTTATTAAGTTTTTAATCGCGATTAGAGGTAATTAGTGTAGTTTGAGGTAAAAATGATATTATAAGAATGTGAAAACACCATGACACTTGTCCTACACCTATTGGTTGTATCATGGCAGACCATGACAAGCCATGGGTCAACTTGGGGACCCCATGGATCCACTTTGGTTGGGAAATGACATAAATAACATTTTATTTAATGTAAAAGTAAAATTGACACAAACATGATATGTTTTACTAAAACAATTATTAAGTGGGGTTATACAAGTCATATTTTTTATTAAAAATATTAATTGGAAAGATAAAAAGATTTCCTACATCATAGTATTTTTTTAATAATTTTTAGACATTAAATAAATTAAATTATTTATGACATAATAATGATGTAGCGATGACATCATTATTTGACGATTTAAATAAAATGGAAAGATAATGTAAAATCTATGAACTACACATGTCCAAAACTTATTGGATGAGAGGATTTCGAAGCCTTATCACCTTATCCACGAATTATATCAATGTGGGACTTTTTGAAACCGAAACACATTTTCAAATAAAGTAATATTTCTTTACTTTCCAAAAGTACCCCTCCTCTCCTCTAATAAAAGGCCCCCAACTCTACCTCATTTAACACACTCCTCAAGCCTTTGGATCGTCCAACCCCTGCCCATTTACTCTCTCCACATCCCTCTCCTCACCCTAGAGGATTCCCTTTGGGCATAATCCTTTCAAAGGAAGCCTTTAGGCTCAAATCAAAAGGAGTTACACTTTTAAAGGTAATTCATTCTCTCATGTTCATTTGTTTTATTTTGCTTCTCCAACCCCCTAAACTCTTTTTATTTACTTCTTTTGTAACAACACCAGTATCTTAAATATACTAGTATGTTGTTATAAGATTTATTCGAGCTACACTCTCACACAACTACATCAAATGGTTAAAGAACATACGGTTTCCGTGGATGGTGAAATTCTGCCTCCCGAAACGATGATTGTTCAATACTCATTTAACACCTTCAAAGGTGGCCATTATGATGTCACTATTTTTATATATGATATATAATATGTTTATGTTTTATTTATGCTTCTGTATTTTTCGTTTTTGTCTTACCTTTATGGCTTCCATTATGGGTATACGCGATATCTTCATTTAAGGAAGTGCGGACTACCGCCCCCTCAAAGTGATTTGATTCGTTAAATACCATATGTGGGATGTATATAGGATGGAAATATGATATTATATATGATATTATACTGGAATTATAATATACCTTTATATCATTATTATTCCATTCTATAAAATACGAAATAGAAATGAAAGTAGCGTTCATGCGTACGTACGGCTTACCGTCTCCATGAACGGTGCATTTCATTTCTTACCTCTAAATGATTATGTAATGTTATAAATTCATGAAAGTACTGGATATATATGAAATATATGATATCTACATAATGAATACAATTCTGGATATAATAAACATTTTTCCACACGAACAACATGTAATTGTAAGAAGTCCACTTTCGACTTAAGAACCAAATTTCGGAAAAACAAATATTATTAACTTAAATGATTACATAATGTTTATGACATGGTAATAAGTGGTATAAAAGTAATAATGAACTTGAAAAAGGTTCTTAAGGAATTAAAAATTAACTCAAGTTTATTATTCAGGAGATTAAAGAACGATCGAGTCAAGTCGGACCCGAGGTAAGGGATCCTACACCTCTCTTTCTTTTTAAGTACACTCTTTTATTTCATTCCTTTTAAGCTCATATTTCATATGATTGGGATGTTCTTTTATATTACTCCTACTGTACTTATTATTTTCATATGATGAGATACCCTATTTCCTTTCATCAATCCATTTGGGAAGTTTTGAGTGGCGTCGTTAGGCTGCCGAATTTTCGTAAGGGATTTTTCATCTCACTTTTATTCCCGTGAGATTTATGCTACATTCGCCACAAATTCCATTGAGTGGTGTATGTACTGCCCATTATTCTACTCTTTGTGTAATATAATTTCATTTATGAGTATTTACATCAATGACCTATTGTCTTTCTTTCATGGGGTGTATGTTTTGAAAGATACCCAAGTCGGTAAGGGAACCTTTCACCCTCCTCGTTTTTTAAAAGACTTCTTTTATTGGGTCTTTTAATTTACTTATTTTTATGTTGGGATATGTTCTCATACATCCTTATTGATGTAAATTTTATGTCCAAGTGATGAGATACACTTTTTATCTCTCATCAACTCATTTTAATGTGATGCCGTTAGGCTGTCAAGGGGACTTTTTAACCCAATTTCGATTTCTTTGGGTTCAACTTGTAGTCATTGAATATGTCATCCATTGAATATGTGTGATTGACCGTTTATTGTTTTACACTTAATATCCACTTATATTGGGTGTATATATATTTGTCACACATATTTTTGAGATTTATTTGTCCTTAATTTAAGGATACCTTCTTTATAAGGGATTTCATCACATTTGACATTTCTATTGAGGGTTCATTGTTGTTATGCACCAATTCACTCTTATATGGTGTATATACTATCCTTTGGAGTATTATATCATGAATCCTTTTATTCTCATGATATTATAATGTTCTGATGAAATGTTATTCCTCGATTATTGTATTCTAGTGTCTCTAATTTTGGTAAAACCCCTTTAACCAAAATATCGTTTTAAATGTTTTAATTATTTGTTCTTATTAATATCCATGTTTTCAAAATTGTTTTAAGGATTTTTTTATATAGATATTAATGGTTTAAAATGTTAAAATCTTCAAGGTGGTATGAGACACTTTGATTCAAAAATCTCTTTATTAAATGTTTTAAATGGTTTTGGAAATGGTTTCTTTTTGAATGGATTCATTATTTCAATATCCTAAAATGTTATATTGTGATTGAAATGTGGAAATGTTATGTTTCCTTTATTCATGTTTATGTGATACTATTATGTTATGGTTCTTGGGCATTGTTATGATGAACGGGTGGTTCCGTGATAAACTAAGGGCGGGTGAGCCCGATATAGATCTCCAATGCATTGGGTAACGCGAAGGAGTGAAACGTTAAGGTTTCTCCGAAGAGATTTAGGGAATATACTATGATGGGTATTCCAAACGTAACCAAGAGGGTTACTCCCTACGTAAGAATGTTATGAATGCCTCAAGTTACCTTTATGTCTTATGTTTTCTATGATTTATTCATGGTTTGATGAGGTATGTTAAAGTGCCTATGTTTTATGGGTAAAGTATGATTTCATTCTCATGTATATATGAACTCATGTTTCCTTTCCATATTTTTTGTAACCCTTACTGAGCTTTTTATGCTCATCCCAAGTTTTGAAATGTTTTTCACAGGTCAAGGTAAAGGTAAATGATGTGATTATAGTGTCAAGGATGTGTCAAGAAAGAATCTGTGTTATATTTTAAATATGTTTCCGTTGGTGGGAAGAATGAATACTATCTTTTATGTAACAACTTTGTTTAAATGTGGAATGTAATGCAAGTTTCATGATGTAATTCTCTAAAACTCTAAACCTAAAAAGATCCTCAATGTGTAATCTTTTAATAACTCATGATTAAGTAAGGTTTAAGGCATGGGGCCTTATATGAGGATACTATTGTTTTTGTAATCAAGCTGAGGATATGGACTTAAGGTGATTTAAAGTTTTGGTTGGGTAATGCACCAAGGACGAATCCCATGTTTATAGAACAATGATGTGAATACCAACTTGTTGAAGTGAGGTTTACATCTTGAATTACACTTATGTGGATTCCAAAAATTTTGGAACAATTAGGATAATCTCAATGCATGGACATTAATTTTTTGTTAGGGATTTTTCTTAAGATGATTCCTATGTTTCTGAAGTCGTGAAGAGGATTTAAAATCATGTTGATTTGGATTTTTGGTTTTTGAATACTAATAAAATTATTTCATAATAATATTTTTTTGTGTATTAATAAATAAATGTATTTATTTAATTGAATATTTATTCTAATTTGTGATCGAAATGACATGTATTATGTTTTATGGAAGGAAAATTTTAATATTAGAAAAATTAATCAAAAGGGATGAATAATGGAGCTAAAATAAAAATCGCACCATGAGTGAAGTGAAGTTGCATGAGATTGTATTTTTTAAGCCTAACTGGTGCTAGAAAATAGTTAACAGAATTATTATACACCGTGTAATTCAATTACACGTCACGACTTTGTCTGATAAAGTAGCCACCTAGGACAAGTAATGATACCATTACATGTTTTCAAAGACAATTACAAGTCATGTATTTTCATTAAACTAAATGACATTATTTGATATATTGTTTTTGTGGAAATGATTAAAATTTTATGGAACCATAAAATTAAATTATTACACAATTTTTAAACACATGACACATAATGTAAGGGGGGGTGGATGAGATTTATCATGACAGATTCACTGTATTGTTGATTTTGGAAATTTTTTTGATGTTTTACCTGATCAAAACTACCCATTGACCAAATATTAATGATCCACATAAATTCTTGAACACCATGGATTCCAATAAATATGGGCTCAAGGCTCCTTTCGATTCATGTATTCGGAGTCTGTGCCACCAAGATCAAGGACTGCTGATTCCATGATGAGTTTAATATGAACGTTATTTTATAACCCCCTCATGGATAGCATGAGGGGTTATATCCTGTGCAAGGAAATTGTATTGAAAGGTGATTTATTATGTTAATGTATTTTATTTTTAATTAAAATTCATTTGGGACTTTAGTGGGAACCTTAAATTCATACATTATCTTCCTAGATTTGTTGTAATTTATGACCATTACATGTTCGATGAGGGATTAATTCCTTTAAGGAATTATAATGTAGGAAAATTAACACCATTACCATTGTGTGGATTGTACGATATGATTATAAATGGATATTATATTTCATTTCATCTAATACCTGATGTAATTTGAACTTTGTGAACACGGAACTCCGGTGATTTGGGGATTTAGTACCATTACCATTGGATTCAAATAACTCATTTATGACATCATATGATTGTTATGTAATTATATGTGTAACATCCCTACCCCCCAAAACTTGGAGCCTATGTATTAAATAGTACATTGGCATGATTACAAGTAATTAAATCCAAAAGGAAATATCAGTTTAGTATTCTTCAAGAAATGAAGTACATAAATTAAACCAACATTACATTGGTAAAAGAAACAAAATAACATACATAATAAAAACTAATAAATTGAATCCATGAGAACATAAAAAATGGGCTCCTCTTCATAATATTTTAATATAAAATAAATAAAATTGAAGATTTCAAATGATTATAATGGGTTATAAAATTCATATGCATGAATCAATATTAATATGCATAGTCAATATGAAAATGGTGAATAAATGGAAAACACACACCTTTAATAAACTAATAATGAAACTGCATCCATTTATTTTTTAATAGAAAAAACTCATGGATAGTAATAAATAAAAATTAATAAATAAAATTTTTATTAATTGGACATAATTTATCTAGAATATGATACCACTATACAATCTAAATGGTTTAATTCTGTGGGTAGATACCTGTCTGATTCTATTTTGGAAGCAAACTCGAAGGGATTTTCACCTTCTGATGTGTCTCATGAGAACTTTCTATACATAAAGGGGTTATAGTGGTCCCCAAACATTACTAAAATTACAAATCATTCATTATATATATATTTAATACAAGTACAATATTCCTTCTCAATATCCGTACAGAGTAGAGGATATAGATTAATTGATATTTCCATAGTTAAAAAACATTACCACTAAACACCTATTTAATATGGTATACGACTTTTGACAATAATTATATCCATGAAAAAATAATATGGATATATAATATCATTAAAATTTTAAATGAACCACTACCTCATGATGTAGTTACACCAAATAGGACATATTATGTGCATAATACAATGTAAATCATAATAAAATGGAAACTGAAACAAAGTCCCTTGCAAAATTGTAATCAATAGATTTAATAAAAATCAGGTGAAACAATGAATAACGTTAATATAAATAGAATCATTATATTATATATGAAATGGTATTAATAATACACCACATTCGACAAAACATTGGTGAGCAATAGATATGTAACAAAAATGAGAGTGAGATGAGATACCCCTTACCTTATGACCAATCATCTTCTTGATTGATATTAATGACCTGAATAATAAACTTTTTCTTCATTAATTAATAATAAAATAACAGCATCCACGTTTAATTGATTTTTTATAACATTATTATGTTTATCCATATTTGTTTTTAATGGGTTTAGGAGGGTCAATTTTAGTATTTTAGAAGCTTTTTATTCCTTTCTTTTCATTATCGGATCACATGTATTAATGAATGGAAGTTAGTTTTAAATATTGTAAAACTTATATAATTTTTAACATATATTAGTAGTGAAATTATATAGATATAATTATATTATAATTATTTTGGGTTACATATAATGAATATGACACATTCATTAAAAGTTAATGAAAAACGCTTAGATTAATTGGGAGGTTTTGTGCGTAATTAACTTGTTTTGTATGATTTTTTTTATTATGAGCGTGTAAGGATTATAGAACATTTAATAAGGTAAAATACTCCTATTATGATATTTTTACAAAATAAAAATTGTTTCTTGACCCGTATTGATGATATTAATAGAAAATGGAAACCCATCTTCCTTAAATATTATAAATTAACACACCTCAAAATGTATTTTAATTTTTAGTGTAAGAGGATATGTAAAAGAGAGATGATGATGGAATATTACATTAGCATCATAAGATTATAGTAAATTTGAGTTAATGTAATTATCATCCCATTTGGATGTGGGTAGGTGAGGAGATAGAAACAAAATAATGGAACTTGTAAAATAAGTTGAAAGAAAAAGGAAGAGAAGTTCACCCCTTGAGTACTCCTCCTTAAGAATCTCCAAAAGGCCTTTTTTGGATGTATAATGAGACCAAAATTTATTTAGTATGGTGGGAGGCCGTGGGAAGTGTAATTTGTATTGATTATGAAATCCTAAAATCATGAGTGGTGTGAGAGTAAGAGGGGTGAGAGGTTGTTTATATAGTGGAGGGGAGGAGGGTTTTTTAATATTATATTCATTAATTTATTATTTCTCCAAGAAAATTAAAATTTAGGATCCAATGTCCAATAATAGTAATATGTTTATTTGAGGACTATATTTGGGTTCTAACATAACACATGAGGCTAAGAATAGTGGATTTAAATCATAATGTATTTATATGGTAAATTAATGTATTTTACTATTCACCAAAACTTCAAGTATTTAATAAAAACTAAAAAAATCACCCTAACAATTTTTCGACATATTGAATCAAAGACTGAATTCTATTTAAATAATAAATTTTTTCAAAATATGATTATTTTAATTATAAATTAAATTCATCATTTAATCAGATGATGAAATACTTAACATATTCATCTTCATTTTTAAGGTTCATCAATTTTATTTACACGTAATGTGTAAGGTTACCATTAATAAGGGTCATATTACTATTCTAAATGGTAATTTTACTGTTCATAATGGTATGATACTATTCATAAGGGTATGATAGTATTCAAAGAAAATCGACATGATTCTATTAGACCCCATATATCACCCTAATCGCAACGATGTAGGTTTGTTTTTTAAAATTCAAAACACAGAAATTGAAAATATTAGTTTAAAGGCTACGTGATCACTATCTCCTATTACAACAATTTGTTGTATCACAAAGACTTCCTGACACATGAAATATAGGATAGATAATTGAATTTGTTTAAAATAAACATACCATACAATTTTTGGGGTGTTATATTATTCCCACATTCATAAATATTATAGTTGAAATTAAATAACCTTAAAAATATATTTTTGTTAGTGTTTCATGACATCCTCAGGTTCCTACATTGCTTCATACATTTTATTGTTTCTCGAAAGAACCATTACTTGACGCGTCATTAGATTTCTCAATACAATATCTATAGTGTAAAGTATCTCGATAGGCTCTTCAGAGTTAGAAAAATCCGGTTTTAGCTATTTTTTATCATATGTGAGTACATGTGTTAGGTATGGAATGTATTTCATTAAAAATGACACATGGAACAAAATATAAACATTAGAGAGACCTGGTGGAATTGTTAAATGATAATCTACTACTATGATCCTTTCTATAAGGTCAAATGGTCTGATGTGCTCGGGGCTACATTTCCCATTCAGTATGAACCTTAAGACACCCGTCCATAGAGATGTTTTAGAAAGTCATGATATCCAATATGAAATTCTAAATAATCTATCTAGTTGTTAGCATAACTCTTTTTCCTACCTTGGGATTCTTTAATATTGTCTAGAATTTTCTTTACCTTTGTAGTAGTCTCTTTGATATGTTTTGGCCCGATAAGTTTCTTATCATCAACTTCATCCCAACATGCGGGAGTTTGATAACTCTTACCATATAAATCATCACATGACTCCATTTAAATTATATATTGGATATTATTATTGCAGGAAAATTCCACCAAATGAAGGAATTGATCACACATAACTAGAATGTCACGAGAGAATGATCTCAACATGTCTTCTAATGATTGAATATCCCTTTCAGATAGTTCATTGGTTTTGGGGTGATAAGTAGTATTCATATTAATCTTATTATCAAAATAATTATAGATAAATTTCATTAATTTTGATGTAAATCCAAGATTGCGATCAGACCCAATTGATAGTGGTGCGCCATTAAGTCTTACAGCTTCATTAATATAAATGCTTTCCAGGTGCTCTAGTGTCTTCTCTTATAGTAAGGAAATGTACTTATTTTGAGAGAAGATAAAAAATTATGCATATTTCAACATTCCTTCTTGGATTCATTGGAAGTACTATGACAAAATACATTTTAATTTCATTACACTTTCACATAGGAATAGGTAGTGGTTGCATGAACCCTCTATGATGTTGTCTCACGTCCCTCTCATGTTTATAATCTAAACAACTAGAAACATAATAAAAAATTTCTTGCTTCATGTTTTCCAACAAAAAATGTTCCATTATATCAATATACATCTTAGTGCTACCATGGTGTATCGATAAAATGGAGTTATGATCATCATCTAAAAGTTCCCTTTTTAGCCTAGATACTCATAGAACACATTACCTATTCTCAAATTTCAGAACTACATCCTCATACATGATGTTTTCCAATCTTCCATCATTAACTGCTTTAATTTTGTATTGAATATTTTCATCATCAGATAGAGGGATTTTTTTATTCTCCAGTAAATATGTTTTTACAATAATTTTAATGAGGATATATGTTTACCCTTACAAAAAATACACCTATCTATCTTTATTAGTTCCATGAATATATTATCTCTAAAAATCCTCATTTGGGTCAGATGTCTATGATCTTTCTGGAATAATGCATGTTCCACCATATATGCATTTCCAGGGGGGTAGTGTATTGAATAATAATAGTCTTTGAGTAACACGATCAATCTTAATTTCCACATGTTGAGTTATTTATGTGTAAAAATGAACTTCAAAATCTCGTGATCCATACATATCTCCCATATTTAACCGTATAGATAATGACTCTATATTTCTAGAGAAAATATTACGGCTACTAACTCAAGATCACGAGTTGGGTAATTTTTCTCATGATCCTTCAACTACCTTGATGAATAACCAATAACTTTACCATTTTTCATAAGTATTTAACCCATTCCATTCATTGATGCATCACTGTATATCAAAAATCCATCATTTCTAGATAGAAGAGTCAAAATTCATTCTTTGAAAAATCATCATTTAAATTCATCAATGAATTCTATTAATTTTATTGTCCATACAAACTTAACCCCTATACGTTTGAACTTTGTTAGCAGGAAAGCCAATAAAGAGAAATAATAAATGATATACTGATAATAACCTACTAATCCAATAAAATTACATTCCTCAGTTATGTTTTTTGGTGTGTTCAATTCATGGATTTCCATTTTCATAATAATATCAACTAATATTCCATCCTTATAGACAATATGCCCAAGAAATGAAACTAATTGACCCTAAAATTCACACTCTATAAACATCCCATATAATTCATTTCTTTTATGACTTTTCAGAATAATCTACAAGTGATTCTCATAGCATTCATAGCTTTTTTTGTATACCAAGATATCATAGATAAATACCACAACATAGATATTATTTTTTCTATCAAAATACTATTCATTATATCTATGAAAATATAGGCCACAATAGTCATTCAAAAAGGAATTACTATAAACTCATAATTCCCATTACCTAGTTTGAAATTCCATCTTTGGAATATCTTCTTTCATCACTCATTGTTGATGATATACTGATCAAAGTTCAATATTCAAAAAATATTGGGATCCATTAAGTTGATCAAATAAATCTTCAATTTGTGTAAGAGGATACTTTTTATATATTTAAATATCACTGATATCCATGTAATCAATGCATAGGATAATGGATCCATCTTTCTTCTTGAAAAAGAGTATGTGGGAATCCCATAGAGAAACACTACGTCAAATAAATACTTTGTCACTCAAATCATCCAGTTGTTTATTTTGCTCCACTAATTCCACAGTGGACATTCTACAGGGAATCATTGATATAGGTCTTTCACCAGATATTAAATAAATAGATAACTCTACTTCCCACTCTAGAGTATGTCTAGGTAAATCCTCTGGAAATAAATCAATGTATTGTTTCACAATAGGTACCTCTTCAATTTGAAGACATATTTCTATTAACATATTTTTTTTTTCTTCCTCTCCAAGAATTTCATTCAATAGATCTACTAGGGTGGAATCTAGATAAGAATCATATGTAGATTTTTCTTCACTTATGATATAGGATTCTACACAATTCTTAAAAAATTATACTTTTTTATTCTCTAATAGATCTTCAAAAAATAAATTGATATTGAATTCATACTGAGAGTTATATTAAATTAAATAATTGTTATTATGATATGGTTATAAACTAATGAACTTTTATGTCACTTGTGGGGGATGG
Source organism: Viscum album (assembly GCA_963277665.1). NCBI lineage: Eukaryota > Viridiplantae > Streptophyta > Magnoliopsida > Santalales > Viscaceae > Viscum > Viscum album. Next base: position 373,887,153 of record OY728146.1, read on the forward strand.
GTTGACACAACTTTATTGCAGTGATCCATCCTCTATCAGTTTTTACTGAAAAATCCTTTATTAAATCAAAATAGGCATCCCAAATTTTGTTGAAAACTTGGAATATATAAATGAATGTGATGATCCAGAATCAAATAATACATTCCCTATGTTTGAGAAAATAACTAATGTACATTCCACTACATCATTAGGTACTTCAACCTCTATGGTTGTAATAAGACAAGATTTCTCTTAGTCTTGAGCCCTTTTTAAAGAATATTTCTATTGCGCTTTAGACATTCATTTGAATTTTACCCATCTCAATTCCATTGTACCATTGAACATCATTAACTTGTCCCTTAATTATTAATTAATTTGATCAATGACCCTTTACAACAAAATTATATCAAACTCCCATGCATTTCACGCATTTCTCAGGATGATTCCTTCCAGAGTTCACGCATAATGGAAATTTATTCATTCCATTATTCTGCATTAGCATATAATATTTTCTATGATTATTACAATTCCTCTTTATGTCTTAATATCCATTGAACTAATTTTATATTGAAAAATAATTCTCTGTTTTGATGGAACTTAATGAAAATTCATCGTACGATGAACATTTTTGAGAATCTAGTTCCCTTCAAAAACTTGTCTCACATCCATCAATGAAATGATCAATCTTTTCTTCTGAATAATTTACATAATCTATAGCATATTAAGCCAATCTGTTGAATATATCATCACACTTCACAACACTATATTCTTTGAATTAATTTAGTCTTAGGAATTCCCACTTTAGTTCAGTTCATTATTTAAAAAGGAAATATTTTTTGAAAAAGATGTCTATAATTGTTCGATATTCCATATATTATATTTCCTCTTACTATGTGGTATTCTTGATCAAGGTAAACCATTGATCAATATCTAAATTGGTTAATATATATATACAGTACTAACTTTTCATTTTCATTGAGTGTTAATCCCAAAAAATATCTTTTCAGGGGACATGATCCCCTATTTTTGAACCCCCAGATTCGTAGTCCAACTAATAGATGGGGGATTTTGTCGCATGAAACGATTCGGTATGGGTGTAGAATGGTTATTCATTGAAGCCTGAGTAATTTTTTCCCAATATGGTGATGATATAATCTAATCCATAAATGACTATGTTGACATTGTCAATGGGTAAATCCCAACATTGTTCATAGGTATTGATTTCCCTTCTTCTGTTAGGCTCCATCACTAAACAATTGAATGCACTAAATTCAGTAATTGTTCATAATTTATAACTAGAAACCACTAATGATAATCTTAAAATTTATTCAAGACTAATATCATAATCATAAAAATTGTTTATATTTAGCTTTAAATCCTTTATAATGTGTTGTTAATAGAATGAGAATTATACTAGGAATATACCCTGGGAATAACAAAATAGGTGTGCAGTAAGTCTCATTTTCGGGTACCTGGATACCATAGGTCAAGCCCAAAACTCATTATTGACTTTGTTACTCATTGTACATTTTTTCTAGAACCAAGTCCAATTTTAGTATACTAGCAATGGTATATTGTTTTAGGAAGACCCACAAAATATCTACATTAAAAATTTTCTAGGATTTTCTTCTATGATTAACCACAATGCCTATCTCAGGGTTATTTCTCTCAACTTTGTATGTAAAATCTAGTCATTGAGGTTGCTACAAAAAATCCAATGATACCGACTATAATTCCACAACCATAGAATATCAGAGCTAGTGCAATACACATTACATTGGTAAGGATTCATGAATTTAAATCCCGAAGGGGAGATTAGTTGATTAGTTTTAAAGAAACTAGTTACATAAATGAAACTCATATTACATTAAAAAATGTAAAAAAATACAATACATAACAAAAACTAATAAACAAAATTAAAAAAAAATCAATAAATGTCGTCCTCTTCATAACCTGTTGAAGGAAAAAAAATGAAAGAAGTGAGATGAAATTATCAGTAAGGGTTACATATAGTAGAAGAATGAATCAAAAATAGTTGGCATTGTAAATATGTACTAGTGAATAAAAGAAAAAAAATCACTCCATTAATAAAATGAGAATGAAATTGCATCTGTATATTTTTTCATAGTGAATACCTCATGAATAGTAAAAACTGAAAATAAATAAAGAGAGTTATTATTAATTGGATGTCATTTATCAAGAACATGATACCACTATACCGTCTAACCAGTTTAAGTATGTGGGTAGATATCCTTCTTATTCTATTTTTGATAGAAAAAACAAGGGTTTGTAGAAAACAAATTTGTCTCAGGAGACCTATCGATTCATCAAGGGGTTATAGCAGGCCCATTAAATCACTAGAATTCCATACAATTCTTTATTTATAGATTTTTTGTACATGTTTTGACTTATAATTATTCATATTATTACTTAGACCAATCCTAATTACTTACAAAATTTAAAACATGATTTATAGATAATATATATTCAGAATATATAATATATATAATAGATCAATAAATGGAATTCAATACAATGTTCATAGAGACGGTATGTCGTACGCACACATGAACGCTGTTTTTGTTTCCTTTTTAAAATGAATGGAAGTAATTAAATAACATATAAATAAATCTAGTATCATTATTATGTCCTATATTTCATGATTAATTTTTGTATATTCTTTTTAATTATTCAGGAATGGTTAGAATGGAAAATGAGCTTCATCGCGTCGTGGAGACAGTAATCCATACGTACGCACGAGCGATGATATCATTCCCGTAATTATTTAATAGAATTGAAATGGATGATATAATATATAAGAATTAGTATGATGTTAAATTAATCATATATAGTTATTATTTTGACCATTATACCCATCCATGTGTGGTAGTGGTGGAAATACATGTTACACAACGGCGTGGAGACGATAAGCTATATGTACGCACGTGAGGTGATTTTGTTTTTTGTAGGATGGATATAAAGTAAAATAGGGTTGTTTAATATATATAATAATATATCAGTATATTATTGATAGTAATTTTTTTACTTTATAATGAAACAACTAAAGAAGAGGAATTAGTAGAAGAAAAATACTTGAATGAATCGGTAGAAGAGATTACCTCTTTCTCGACGTGCCTCTTTGAAACTTCCTCTTATGGAAGAAGAGTTGGTATTTTGAGAAGACCAAAATCTCTTGAATGTTACAAGGGAAGTTTTGAAAAGTAATTTTCAGGGTTTTTACGAGCTTTAAGGTTTAAATTGAGTTAAGTGAAGAGGGAGGAGGTTCCCTTTTATAGAAGAGGAGTGGGGCTCTTTTGGAGGCTTCCAAAATATTAATTTAAAATAAACATAAACCCCACAAATAACATCAAAAATGACTCAGATTAGAAAATGAGATGAGATAGGGTTATAATATTATTAAAAAATAAAATTTAGATATTTTTTAATTCTATTTTAATCCTTATCATTTTGATTTATCTTTATTTACTCTATTTAATTTAATTTGTAGTAGTAATATTCTAATTTTTAAATTGTTATATATACTTACTTATGGATGGTGAATTTTACATAATTAGATACATTATTACATTTTAGACAATATGATTTTCAATCTGAAATTTTTAAACAAAATTGTGATTTTTAACAATTTAATAATATTTCATTTTTATAAACTATCAATAGTGTTAATTTTGACACTATTCAATTATTTGAATTTAAATAAAATCACAAAAAAAGATATATTCATACCAAAATATTTAATAGATTACTATCCTATTATATTCATCTAAAAAATTCTTTGAGCACATTAATTAGATAATATAATATTTATTTTAATATTTTTAATCCATTTATTTGATATTTCTCTTAATAAAATAATTACTACAACATTTCGTATTATTATTTAATATACTTTTTGTTGCATAAAATTTAATTATAAAATCCAGTGAAGAATATAAATCAATTATATTTCATAATAAAACTTTTACTCAAATTTAACTTCTAAAACACGAAACTTTTAAAATGTTATGTTAATTAAATTATGAAGGTGACAACTTTGACATCATTTTAAATAAAATAATATAAATGTAATAATCAGGATTATAATGCTCCAAATAGTCCAAAATTAACCACTTGGATGCTTATATTATAGATATAATCTACCGATATGTTGTGGTCCCATTTTTGGGCCTTTTATGGTTATTACTATTCGAGTACAAACTATATTATTCATTTTCACTAAATAAATAATTTTTGCATCATTAATTTATATGCTATTAGGGTAATTAAATATTTTATAAAAATTACAAATAAATTACCACGATAAAACAAAAATTTATCATTAAAATTAGTATTTAAAATCTAATATATATTCTGTATAACCTTATATTAAAAATAATCAATTATTAATGTTTGAGTGAGGCATATTTCACTTTATTTTAAATAACATTTAATAAAGGTCTTAATCACATTCAAGTGGGTTCTAATAGATTCCATTTCAACCCAAGTATGTTTTATAGAGATATATAATCATACAAATATATTAAGTCATGTGTTAGGGTAATTTAATAATATTAATTTTACACTGAATTACCTAATTTACCTTTATCTGTGGTAAATAAAATTTACCGCAGTTACTATTCATAATGCCTAAAAATGAAAAGTATCCTTTTAAAAAAATTTGGACCTAATGATTCCAAATATGGAATCCATTATTCCAAATTCAAAACACATGGGTTGAAATATTTAATTTAAAATTAATCCTCCTGATAAGATAATGAGTTTTAAATGCTAAAACATTTTAAAAGATTGACATGTTTTTACCTATGAATTCAATAAAAAATTAATGACACCGAATTAAATTATATTAAATTGTAAAAGTATATTCTATTTATACATTAAAACCATTAAATATTATAATTTAACCATATAAATTATCTTGATGAACGAAGCTATTTTTAATTAAAATTTTGTGTATTTTTACTATTCATCAAAATATTAAAGTTAATATAAAAATATTTAAAAATTATCCAACGTAAATTATTATATAAATATTTCAATTAATATGTTCTATTGTCAAATTGAACTCATAAATGTGTCAGAAAATAGATTTAAAGTCATTATGCCATCAAAAGGTGACAAAATTATATTTTTCGATAAATATTAGCTTTATACGAAAAATTGTTTTTTTCATAAATTGTTCTAAAAAATGATTATATTGAATTATAATGTTATAAAATTAAAAATTCTATTAATACTACTCATAAAGTCTAGTTCATAATAATATTATAACAATATATCATTGTTTAGTGAAACTCGGTATTGCGTACAACACCTACTATTGAGGAAAGTCACTCTTGAATAAAACAAAATCCAAGAATAGTGTTGCGTATAATATAACATAATATGGTGTTGCATATAGAGAAATATTATCTTGTTGTATCATACAACACAATACATTAATGAAATTAAAAGGAATATTTCTTATAAAATCTTGGGGTGTTACACATTCACTGAACCTGTGAATAAGCTCAATAAAAATAGAAATTTATCAAAACGGATTCCAAGGGTATCTACTAACATTTCTCCAACCATGAGCCTATTCTATAACCCCATATTTTTAAATTTATTCTCTGGCCACCCTAATACTCAAAATTTGATGCTAAAAGATATTAATTATTAAAAATAATAAATATTCCATGGTTTTTGTCTAACATAGGGTGACAATAGATAATAATTTTATGCATCATATTCAGTATATAGGTACACATGACTTGATCATATCATCATCAAAATGATAAAATTGTTTACAAAATGAGGTTTGGATTAGTAAATTATCAAAAATAAATTATAAAATGTTTTAGACTATAAATTATTAGTGTAATATAATTCACTAATCTTATGAAAATTGGATACCAATATTATTACTATGTTGTTATTAGTAATGTAAACCATATTTTAATTATGATCCCTACCTTATTTGATTGAATATTGGGCATGGTGACATTAAAAAATTTATAAAAATGAAAATCAAAGTTTGATTTTTGAGCACAAAACTCATTTATTTTATTAGTAAGTTGATGGATTAAATTTTTAAATAGATTAATGAGTTTATATTTATTTTTAAAAAATATTAATTTGAAAAACTATGATAAAAATATTTTGATTATTTTGATTATAATTTCCAAAATATGCATAATAAATTGTCTTTGATTAATTGACCATGTGGTTGTTAATAATTTGAATAAAAGATTAGAAAAAAATCCTATAAATGATCTATATATCATTGAAATAGTTTTTGGGTAATAAAATTTCAATATCATATTTTACTAAATTATTAATCTTCTTTGTCAAACCAAACACCCGAGTTTCAAACGTATCACTAATACCACAATGACCATGATGGTGGGTCATAAGTGATAAGAATTTTTCAGAGTTGAACCACAGATTTTTTTTACAATTTTAGCCCCCATTTGATAGGAGTGGACAATGAAATACATGTTTTTTTTATTCTAGATAAGAGTTTGTCATATATCCATGTCATCGATGGCCAGTATGAACGATTAATGTAGATGGAAGTCCATAGATATTTCATCTAGAAGTTTTATACTGAAATGATGAAGAATATATGTGACAAAGATCTCATGAATCTAGGTTATAGTTGCAAGTTATTAAAATATTTCATATTTCATATTATATATTCTTTATGAATTTCTCTATTAATATCATTATATGAGACTACATATGATAAATGACTTGAATATAGGATGGTAAATCAAATGTGGGTATTGGTTAGGTTGGTTTTCTGAAATATTTTTCTAAGACAATTAACTTGGCTCCAATTATTGAGGGTAACATTGTAGATAATGGTGTTATGGATTTGAATATGCAATGAGATGTGTCTATATGTAGATCATCTAGTTGTATGAAATATATTTTTTATGGTTCTCACTAAGGCTATGGTGGGTGTATCAATAATGGGTAAGGATTGTCGCTCACTCTTAAGAGTGAGGCGTATTTGAGTACTTCTATTGTGCTCTGAAAAGGCACATCAAAAATTATTGTTCTATACCAATAATGTAGTGGCACTATTATATACATACGAGAAATATTTAATGGTTATACAATAGTACATCATATTGATATAGTGGTTAAGGTTCTATTTAATCATATGTCTTAGTATATGTCCCTTATTCCATTCCTAGGACAACTAATTGTTTGTTTGCAAAAAAGGTAGTTGATCCAATTATCATTTAAATATATGGATACAAGGTGGATAACCATATAAATTTTTTATCTTTAGATGATTTAAAAATCCATTGGTTTATTTTAAATTTTAAAAATTAATAAGGGATTACATACTACTGCAAGGGGATAAACATTCCATGGAATCAAATCTATTAAATATATATACATTTATCTCATTCATGTTTTCTCAGTTGGTCATGGATTTGAAGTTGATGAATTACTTTCCAATATTTATGTCATCCACCAACACCCCCTGATTATTTTATCTATGGGTATTAGAATATATATATGATGTATCATGGTGCTGATTGCATATGAGAATTATATTTATTTCCTCACTATAGGTATTAGTTTCATATTTGTGAATATTTTAACAATTTTTTTGACTAATTACATAAATAAATATGATTATTATTAGAGTTGAGTTACTTTCATTTTTTTACCAGTGAATATGAAATTTTTTTAGGGTAAATGATATGAATTTAAGATTAGTTGAACCAAGTATTTTTAATATAAGAATTATTAAATCCCATATATAATGAAATGTAATTCAGGTTGATGAGTAGATGACAAAGCTGGTCATTCCACTTTTTATAAATGTGTATCAACTAATTATTTGTTAGGATTTCATGGGATATATACCCAATATGGATGTCGAGTTAATTATATACATAGTAATATGAATGGGTAAAATTTAAATACCTTTGTGTATGAATGAAATATATATATTGAGAGAGTAATAGATCAAATGGGTGAAGCTATATATAAATGCATTTATTCACCAGTGAGCATCACCATGGGATTCTCCTATTTAATTCATCTAATAAGGTTATCAGAGATTATGTTTTTGAAAATATTATCAAATATAAAATATGTAAATAATATACAAATATTATTTTATTCGTCATATTGATAAAGTATTCAATTATTCTAGGGGATATCATTTTTTCTAAAATAATAATTTTAAACATGTTCATCAATACATTTGGGTGAAGATATTTGATGATTAGTAGACCACATTCATGATTATTTATAAACTGTATTTCATTATTATGATGATTTCATGACATATGAAAACTAAAAATTAATTAATATAACTATTGAATAAAATCATAAACCCATATTAATATTAATTTGTGGATATTTTTATCCTTATAAACCTATTATATTCTGATAAATAAAATGATGATGGAATAAATCTAGATATTTCACTGGGTTTACAAAGTAGGATTCTACTTAAAGAAATTTCATAGAATCCCACTTCTCAGTATTAGATGTATAGAAATTTGTACATGTCATATTCAAGTTAGGTATATTAGTATACCATGAAAATAAAGAATCTAGAATATCTCAGAAGTAGATTAAGAACATATTAAATATTTGTATATTAACATATTTTTTGGTCTACTGTAAACAGTTCATTTCTGAATTATCCAAAATAGGAAATATTGAATACAATCATATCCAAAATGTAGATAATAATAACATAAATTATCTATCTGAGATATATTAGTAGGGTATAATAGTTATAACTAATTTTACTCTAAATTGAATAATATATGAGTTGGAAAATTTTTATATATTTTATTATTATGAATTATAATCAGGAGATGGTATTTTTAATATGTAGTAATATATTTATACAAATTAATGTTCGAAAATAATAAGTCTTATTGAGTTGTATTATGTAACACAAAATCAATGTATAGATAATTTTTTGTACGAGAAAATTTTATTTATAATTATCATTAATGTGACCAGGTAATCATTTACATCAATTATAAGAGCCTTGGGAATATTTTTTCATCTAAAAAAACATTTTAGATGAGTATATTGGTTAATTTTAAACTTTATATTGATTTTGAGATAGGTTATACTCGTGTAATGTGGAAAACATTTCAGATTATCCCAGTAAAAAATACAACAATAGTTTGTGCATGAGGAATATAAAGTGTTTTAATTGATGATAACATTTTATAAACTATAGTGTGGGGTGGAATATGTTCAATGGATATATGTAATGTTTTATTGGAGAACCACTATATTATTTCTAAATCGAATAAGGGATATTTAATGTAAAAAAATCAATTTATAGGGTGATGAGGTATAATATTTATTGTAGGGTGATTCATTGTAACAACCCAATGCTTTATCGATGGAATTACATTCTTATAATTATGTCTTATATTATAATCACATTATGAACCACAATGGAATGTCATGATACTAAATATTCTGTCACCATTAATCATAATTTTGTTAGTTCTATGTTTTAAATTTCAATAATCCGACATACATGATTGTGATCATTAACATGTTTGGAGTCTGATAGGAAAACTCCATTTTTATTGTGAATATTAAAATACTATTATTAATAATAACCAACCCTAATGAATAGTAATATGACCCTTATGAATAGTAAATCATTAGAAAATAGAAACCTCATCCATAAAAGAATAAATAAAATTTAGACATCTTATTAGTGATAATATGACCATAGTAAAGGTAATGGTATTTTTGTAAGTCATAGATAATTAATTATAATTAATTAATTAATTTAAAATAAATTTAATTTTCCAAATTTTTATTTACCAAATAACCACTATATTTCTTCTACTCTTAATATAGTAATAAAATAGCTTGTTTAAATTTTGAATGGATTATAAATTATGTTTTAGTTTTAATATGAGTAGTTTTGAAGTAATATATGATTTTAATTAAAATTGAAATTAATAACTTTAAGAAAATTATTTTAAAAAAATGGAGTTCATTTTTTGATTCTAAACATTAAAAAATTGTTAGGATGGTTTTTTTTTCATATATAATTAAATTTTTGTGAATTGTAAAACACATTAATTTACCGTATAAATACAATATATTTTTAAAACACTATTCTAGAAGTCATGATTGATGTATGAACCTGAATCTCAACCTCAAATTCCCATTTTACATTATTTGGTCATGGAATCATTACTATAAAATATTTTGGTGAAAATAGATAAACTAATAATTAAAATATTATGAAAACCCCTCTCCCCTACACTATAAATACCACCACTCACACCCTCATTACACGACACCTATCAGGATCCATTCCTTGTCTAAAATCATGCCAAAAATCGTATCTAGCCCCTCCATAGGTCTATGATATTTTTTACTCTTCAAACTTCCAATCTTAGGTTCCTTAAGGAGGATCTCAATATAAGGATTGAAGAGCTAATGTGTCTCTCTCTTTTTATTAAATTTCCTTTCAAATTTCCTTTTTTTATTCTCTTATAGTAAGCTTATATTATCCAATTTTGATGATAACTCATATATGATTGATATAATGTTATTATAACTTGTTAATGAATAATTATTCATTATACTCCTACATCCCTCACTATCTTTGTAGAAATTAAATCATTTCCCATGATATGTTCATTTACCAACTTCATTGGAAATGCAATTTTAATTTTCATCAACACCTTGAAATATGTAAGTAAAAATAAAAAATGGTTTAAAAAAATTAAATTTGAATTTGTTATACCCATTTATGTTCAGTAACTAACTCATTTACATGACAATAAGTGATATTATAAAACAAGATGGTTTTGATTGAAAAACCAACCAAATTAACCAAACATGATCACCATTAAATATATCTAATGATTCATCATCATTGTATATAAATAAAATCCTCATATGATCATTTATATCTCTGGGATTTCACTAATACTATATATTAAGAAATCTCCATGTTTAATGACATTTCAATGGAACATCTGTTCATTAATACTTGTGAAACATTCAAAAAATATATAGAAATTAATAATCATGAAAAATGAATTTATACTCTATAACTCGCCCAAAGTACAATAAAATAACGTATTGAATCCATAATGATCCATATTTGAGTATAAAAGGTTATGTAATTCATAAATAATGAATATAATTTCATTATACATGACAATAATGTGAAGAAACCATTGAGATACCAGGTAATGTGGAATTCCCAAACACAACTTTCTTTCTTCAGGTTCTCCATATTTCACTAAATTCTTTATAAGGGTATCCTTAAAAATAGTTTTTTCACAATTATATTACCTTTTATGGGATATAAATATTTCTCACTGGAGTTTATTCTAAATATATGTTTTTCAAAAAGTACATTTCGTTCAAAAATACACCTTTTACTTCTCACTCATGGATGATGGTTCTTGTATCAAGTATGTTTTTTCCCCAGTTCATTGGAAACTCTATGTACATAAATGTGTTATTATGATAAGAAACCCAATACGTTACATGTTTTATTTATGTTCAAATATATTCTATGTTTCATATATGATAATCTATATATTATGAAGTGACGTGTTCACCTAGAATTATATAGCACAATATGAATATTTGAATGTGATGGGAGCGCCCAGAATTATATAGTTCTCCAATGCATGGGGTAAAGTGATAAGCATAAAGAGTAAATGGGAAAAAATGTGAACATTATTCTAGTTTTTTCACAAATATGTGTGGTAGATTACCACGAATATATGATGTTTCATTTTTATACAATACAACATTACATGCTTCTATCAAATCATTCATCTCTTGAATTGTGAGGATATGTTATAATTTTTCTCAGCCAAATCTATATTGTGCTTATCAATCCTGATACTGGGATTTTACATCACCAATTTTTGATGTATATCCAAAATTTATTATGTGTACTAAAGAGTTTTCAAAGGAAAATAAGATGTTGGAGGAGAATTAATTAAATAAATGATTAATTTTGATGATAAAATGGTTGTGTTTTCTCTTAGTTTTCCCAAGAAACTAACATATTGGATCATAGTGGTGTAACACTATTATTATGTTTATCATTATAGTTATGAAAAATAAATGTTACAAAATTATGGGCTTCTATTCTTGGTATCAGTGAGAGGTTTAGTTAATTTGGGAATTATGAATAGTGAAACCTATAGAAAACCTATAGTATGAGACTAAGTACAAATATGAACACATGATGCATTACATATGGATCCCATAATTTATTATTTTATTTAAAATTGAACAAAGGAATAAGTTATTTATTCATTAATTATTGACTTATGTTTTTTCTATCCTTTTCAATTTGATAATATGGTGGGAACTAAGGGAAACTATACCAAAAACACGTGCGAGGGCCAATATAACATTTTACCGAAGAATATCCCCAATTCATTGAGAGGTGGTGTTCAAAACATTATAGTGATTATTACCCAACTATATGAAGCTATAAAAAATATCTTGAATAATGGGGAACATCCACCTTCACCATAGTGGTAGAAAGTGGCTCTCAAATGTTTTATGAGGCAACAACCACTGATGTTTAGTGGGTCTTCTGATCAACTTGTTGTAGATGAATGGGTCAAACCCATGGAAATGATATTTTATGTGCCTAACAATTTTGATATGGAGAAGGTGACTTTGGATTTTTATCATCTAGACGTAGAGGCTGATCAATGGTGGTCTTTGATTAAGAACTCCAAGTCAGGTGACGAAATGTAAGAGATGGAATATAAAGACATTAGGATCTTATTTCATAAAAAGTATTTCCCATGACCTTTTCATATGAATATGGAGAAGGAATTAATTGATCTCATGTAAAATTGTGGATAATCTATCATAACCAAGGAATCTAATTTCACACGTCATAGAAGGTTCCCTTTTGGGTTCATTATAAAAAATGACTGCAAATTTGATTGATTTTTTATTTTATTAAAACCACTCCTTCAAAAGTATCATACAATTAGAGACTTTTTCTATTATTAAGAAGTTTTTTGGTGTTACCTAAATGTGGATATGTAGTTTAGTGAACAGTCCCATGTCTATTGTGATAATAAAAGAAAGATGGATTATCAAGCCAAAAGATCTAATGATAATGTAGGGAAGAAAACTCAATGACACACATGCCAACAGTGTTGGAAGTTGCATCACGGGAACGACCTCAAAGGGACCAAGAAATTATTCAAGTGTGGGAAAGAAGGACACCATTATCAGGAGTGTTGAAAATAAATGAGAAGGTTGGAGATAATAGTTGAAGAAAGGGGATCCCCATCCATGGTTCAATGCTACAACTATAGGGAGTATGGTCACAATGCATGCCATTGCACTAATCCTCGAGTCCTGGAGGGTAATCAGCATCGCCAACCACCAAAGAAAAATAAAACAAGGGAATTCATAATCCATAAATACTGAAAAAGTGGGGTAAGATAATAAAATCATATAAGGTAAACATCCTATTAACTTAATAATGGAATAATGTATTATTTGAATCAGTTTCAAATCATTAATTTATATCTTGCATGTTTTCTAGAATTGTATAATTGATGCCCCAAAACCTTGATGTAGATTTATCTATTAAAACACCAAGTGGTGTAATTATTGCAACACAACTGTTTGACTCTTCTTTTATTGGATTATATGGGAAGATTCATCCAGCTAATCATATAATACATCCATTTATAGAATTTGACACTATAATGGGAATGGATTGGTTTTCTTTATATAGATCACATATCAACTGTTCGGAAAAGGAAATAACTTTTCATATTTTGATCCATCCTATTCTTCAATAAAAATGAAAGGAACATCATGTATCTCCTTGGAAAAAATATTTCAATGGTGTGGGTGTTGATACCCTATGATGAATCATACCTTTCCTAAATGGTTGAGTCGAACAAAATATCCAACCATATAGAAATGCTCATCATGAAGGAATATAGTGATATTTTTTCCAAAGAGTTACCAAGACATCCAATAGTTAGTGAGGTGGATTTCTCAGTAGAACTCATTCCTAGAGATATTTTCCTCTCATTGTGTCCCTGTAGGATGGATCCTATCGAACTGGAGAAGTTACGTAAGTAGCTTCAAGGGAATTTGGAAAAAGGGTTCATACATTCAAGTCTATCACCTTGGGGTGAGATAGAGCTCTTTGTGAAGAATACGGATTGATCAATATGGATGTGTATCGATTATCAAGAACTAAAAAGGTTCACCAAAAAGAATAAGAAACAATATAAAAAGATAAATTACTTCTTCGATCAGTTAATATGAGATCAATACTACTAAAAGGTGGAGCCTAGTTATGGATATCATCAGCTAAAGGTAAAGATGGAACACATTCATAAGACATCCTTCCAAATAAGTTATGGGAACAATGAGTTTCTTGTGATGCCCTTCATAATTACTAATCCCCTATGATCATCTTATATTTGATGAATAGAGTCTTTTGAAATTAACATGACAAATTTTTGGTAGTTTTTATCGATGATATTTTCATCTACTCCAAAATCAAGGAAAAACTTGAAGAGCATCTTAAAATATTTTTGGAGTCATTGAGAAAGGAGAAGTTTTACACCAAGTATCGAATGTGTGGAATTTGGATGAGGAATTTCATGTTCGTTAGACTTGTGATAACAAGTGGGGGAATTTATGTAGACCCGTAAAAATCCATTGTGATTGAGGAATGTACCATGCCCACGAGTGTCACATTAATCCATAGTTTTCATAGATTAGTTGGGTACAACTGAAGTTTTGTGAGAAATTTCTTACAATTGAAAATCCTGCTAACTATGTTTACAATGAAATGGGTATATTATGTCTTGACGGAAGAATGTGAGGGAATCATCAAGGAGCTAAATAGAATGATGTTCACTGAACCTTTAATAAAACTACTGATAATTGGAGATATTTTTGTCATATATAGTGATACTTACAAAAGTGGCATGGGTTTCATACTCAGGATAATTTATAATGTGATGGAATACACCTCATAGTAGTTGATGATACATGATCAGAACAACCAGATGCTTGATATAGAGTTGGAAACCATGATTTTTGAATTGAAAATCTTGTGAAAATACATTAATGGTGATAAGTGTAACATATACACTGAAAAAAGAGAATAAAGTGTATATTTAGACAAAAGGATGTCAACATGAATCATAGGGGGTAGTTAGGGCATATTAAGGCCTATGATATCTTTATTGAATTCCATCCTATAAAGTGAATAATGTTATATGATTCTCTAAGAAGAAACAATACTAGTACACTATCTATGTTGCGGGTGGAGGAAGACCCCATCTAATGGATATTCAAATGATGGATTTATAAATCCTAATGGCAGGGGATACATCCCACTTTTCCAAAATTATTTCAAAACAATCTATCTAAGAGAAGATTAAGGAGGCAAAAATGTATGATCAGGAGTTACACAATAAGTTTAATGAAATAATGAAAGGGAAGATCCAAGAGTTCCACATATATGACAATGGTATGATTCGGTTTGGAACCCAACATTGTGTTCCTTCATCACCCCGGATAAAGTCGATGTTAATGGAAAATGGACATATAATAGCATTATCAATCCATCCTGGTAGCACCAATATTTTCCAAGATCCCCAAGAATAGTTCTGGTGGGATAACATGAATATGGATATTGCAGAATATATATCATGGTTCATAGTATGTCAGCATATTAGAGAAGATTAAAAAATATCAAAATGGATGATGTAGAAATTTCTTATACCCATGTGAAAATGGGATAATGTCACTATGGACATTGTCACAAGTCTCTTGACGATGAATAAGGTAAATTGTGCGATATGGGGTGTGTTTGAAAAAGTAACCATGAATTCCCATTTTATCTCTATTTGGGATGATCTATTTATTGAACAACATGCAATGATATATGTGAATTAATTGGTGAGACTAATTGTTGTCCCACTCTCGATTGTATCGGATCATGATCCAAGGTTCACATCTAAATTCTGGAAGAGTCTTCAACATGATTTGAGTACTGAATAAAATTTCAGAACAACCTATCACCCCCAAAATAACGACCAATCTGAAAAGAAATTCAGATTATTGAAGATGTTCTAAGAGCCTACTATCTATAATTAAAAGTTGGATTGGATCAGCATCACAAATTGGTTGAGATCTCATACAAAAATATCTTCAAATCGAGTATTCAGATGGATATGTATGATGCTTTGTTTTGAATGTGATGTAGAACTCCAACCTATTGGGATGAAGTTGGAGAAAGATTCTACTTGGACCCGAACATGTAAATGAGATGACAGAGAAGGGTCAAGTCCTCGAGAAACCCTATCAAAGATGATGAATGTCAAGAAATTGAGCTCTGCTGAGAACCATCGAAGAGACTTGGAGTTTGAAGTTAGAGATAAAGTTGTCCTTCGAATAATACCATGGAAGAGAGTAATGTGTTTTAGAAAGAAACAAAAGATAAGACCAGGTGCATTGTCCCCTTTGATATCCTTGACCACATAAGAGACATGGCCTATTGTCCTGAACATCCACCAAATATGGCTCATTTTCATGATGTGTTGAACATATCACTCTGAACGAAGTACATACAAGATCCCTCACATGTAATGAACTCATAGGTGGTAAAACTGGAAGATGATATATCTTATGAAGAGTAGCTAATAAAGATTTTGGAGAGTAGAGATAAGGTCCTACACAACATGACAACCCATATTTTTAATGTGTTGTTGAGGAACTATATGTTTAAAAATATACTTAGGAACTGGAAGAGGTGATGAAGGAGAAGTACCCCCACTTATTTATGTAAAATGAAATTTTGAGGTTGAAATTTCATAAAGGGGAAGAACGTGACAACCCAATGTTTTCTCAAAGAAATCCCCTTTTTATAATTATTCCTTATGGTATAATCACATTAGGAATCCCAATGAAATGTCATGAAACTGAATACTCTGTGACCATTAGACATAATTTTTCCACTTCTATATTTTGAATTTTGAAAATCATAAATACACTGGTTCCATTAGTAAGATGTTTGGTGTCCAATAAGAACAAAATAATATTTGTTGAATGGTATCCTACCCTTATAAATAGTATCCTACCTTAATCAATAGTGATTCGACCCTTATGAATGGTATATCATCCAAAATAATATTAAACTCACCCATGAATGATTAAATAAAATTTAGGCATCTTATAAATTATAACATGACCATAGTGAAAATATATGTATTTTCGTAAGTCATAAATAAATAATTATAATTAATTAATAAAATTATAATTATAATTATTTTCATAAATAGTTTTTTCAAATAAAAAATATAATGTTGTCATGTTTTAAGGGAATTTTAAAATAACTTAATAATTTTTTGAAATCATTATAAAAGCAGTTTGAATTTTAAAATCTATAATTTGCGTGTAAATTATGATTTTAATTAAAAAATAAATTAATAATATTTAGAAAATAATATTTGAAAAATGGAGTTCATTTTTGGATTATACCCATTGAAATATGGCCAGGGTGAATTTTTGGTAATTTTATGAATTTCATGAATTTTTTGTGAATAGTAAAATACATTAATTAGCCATATAAATACAATAAAATTTAAATCCACTGTTACTGACATCATGAGTGAAGTATGCACAATAATATAGACCTCAAATGACCTAGTTACTATTTTTGGTCATAGAATTATCACTATTTCTCTTCTTTGTTGAAATTAATAAACTAATGATTAAAGTATTTAGAAAACCAGTCTCCCCTCCACTGTAAATACGACACCCCCATGGTCATTACATGACACCTATCAAGCATTAATTTTGGTCTAAACTATGCCCATAAATCTTCTATATACCCTACCCCATGTCGAAGATTATTTTTCATCAAAAGGAAGATATTAGGTTCTTTGAGGAGGATCTCAAGATGAACATTCAATATATAATTCCTCTCTCTCTTTTCATTCAATTTCCTTTCAAATTTCATTTATTCTCTTCTCTTATCCTCAACATCTCTTATCATAGTTTCATGGTAACTCCAGTATAGTTGATATAATATTATGATAAAATATTAACGGATGATTATTCATTATACTCCTCACTCCTTCTCTTTGGTAATAAAAATGAAATCATTTTCAGTGATGTGTTAATTTACCTATTTGATAGAAATGCACATCTATTTTACTTCAATGCCTTCAATAATGTAAATAAACCATCAATTGGTTGAAAAACGAATTTATACCTAATTTTTTATCCCATTTTATGTTCTGGAATAAACATATTTATAAGAAATTATGTGATACAACAAATCAAGTTCGTTGGGATCGAAAACCCACACATATTAACACAAAATTGATCATTATTAAATATTATCTATTTATTAATCCTCATGGTATATAAAAAAATAATTATAAGAGAATTTATATCTCTTGAATTTCACTAATATTATATAGTAAGAGATCTTGATGTAAAACCACATTACAAAAGAATATATGTTCATGAATTCAAGTGAATCATACATAAAAAAAGGAAATTAACAATCCAGATCAATGAATTTAAACTCTATAACTCGTAAAAAGGCCAATAAAAGAACATGATGAAACCATAATGAACAATATTCATGTATATAAGGTTCTATAATTTCAAATTAATGAATATAATGTCATTATATATTCTATTAAAGTGAAGAATGAATTCAGATACATGGTAAGGGGAAATTCTCAAACCCAACATTCCTTCTTTAGTTTCTCCCTCTTTTGCACCATTATTGGTATGGTTACTCTATAAAAATCACTTTTACATCATTATAAAATATGTTATGGAATATACAGGTTTTCCACTAGAGTTTATGTCAAAAAAATGTTTTCTAAAATAAATCTACATTCAAAAACACACCTTTTATTTATCACTCAAGGTTGATGGTTCTTGTATCAAGTATGTTATTCCCTCTTTCTTTTTGGAAGCCAATGATTATTAATGTGTTCATATGAGATGAAAACCACTACATGACATGAGTTTATTAAGATTATAAATATTTTATGTGTCATTCATGATAATGAAATGTTATTATGTGATGTGTGTGCTCATAATTACATAGCACAATATGATTGTATGATTGTGATGGGTGATCTAAAAATTATACAGTGCTCTAAATGAATTGCGTAAATTGACGAACCTCATGAATTAGAGAGAAATGATGTGAGAACATGATGATAGTTTTTTTCACTACTATATGTGTTATATGGCCACTATAGCATGATGATTCATTTTTAAGCATTACCACATTCCATACCATTAGATAATGATTCCTCTCATGATTTTTGATGATGATGTTATGATTATAATCACCCCATGCTATAGTGTTCTTATATATCCCCATACTGGTTTTTTATCTCACCCCTTATTGATGTACATCATCAGGTGATTATGCTTACAAATAAGATATCAAGGGACAATAATAAGATGGAGGAGAATGAATTAAATAAATGATTATGTTTGATGCAGTAAATTTTATGTTTGGCCTTAGTTTACCTAAGTCACAAAACCTCTAGATCCTTGTGTTTTAAAACAATTTTTCTTTTTATATTTATAATAATTTAGTAGAAGTGTAAGAATAAATTAATTAAACAATTATGTTTGTACTAATACCACATGTTATTATAAATTGAAATATTCAGAGGGAAGGTCTAAGAACAATAGTTATGTCAATGATTAATATCAATCCATTAAGTAATCATCTTCTCATTCAATATAAGCTCATGTGGAAACTACACAAGGTCTATTAATAAATTACCATATCTATTCAAATTCAAATGTTCCTGTATGCATCTACAAAACTCCATTTCATTAGCTAATACCATATATTAAAAATAACCCTAGTTATTGAAATAAAATTTAAATTCCTTCCACTCTAAACACCCATGCTTCATCACTATAAACATGGAATTACACAATCTCCATCTATTCTTATCCAATATAATGGTCGAACAAATTGCCTTAATAGATTGAATAATTTCTATGAAATCAAACATATAAAAATTATTTCTTAATGAATCCTTGGACTCATTAGAATCATTATTTCCATAGAACATTGGTGACTTCTCTTAAAGTATATAATAAGAACAATTCCGAGATTCAATATTATTAGTTTCTATAAAATAGAATAAATAGGAATGGGTGAATGTGCATATCATATAGAATGGACAACAGACACAATTATCTCAACTAGATTATGTTCCATGGGAGGATTTTTTTTACGGTGGTTCGTTAACAACCTCTTACTAGATCCAATTGGCATGTTTTCTCAAAAACATGATGCTACACAACATTAACATACAACATGGGAGACATAATAGGATTTATGATATTAAAAAATAAAACAAGATAAATAAGAAAAATTGATCTCATTAGATACGAAAAATTGATTTGTATTTCTAACTATCCAAATATAATGAAAGTAAAAGAATATAAATAATCCTCACGATAAATTTCACAAAACACCCATGGTTTCTTAAGGATCATCATGATGAACACTATCTAGATAGTCACATTCAACAACCATCTATATACTAACAATATATTCCAAATAATATACTAACATCAAGGAAATATGCTCAATATATATATTTGAATCCAAATATTCCATGAACAAGCCAAGAAACCCCAATACCTAATCCAACAGTTACATATCCGCTTGAGACTTCCCAATCCATATAGGTTGGAGACTAGTACATGAGATCCTTAAATATAAAATTGGGAATTAAAATTCTAAAAAAATAGATGAATATTATTAAAAATATTAATTTTATAAAAAATTATAAATTGATAGATTTATATAAAGTCAATAAGAATATCAAAACAAAAGAATTACTTATTATCTGACAAAGAAAAACTCAATTCTCTAAAGTATAATTCCCTACAATCCCTAATGGATCAGAAACATATGCATCCTCCAAGAGGTGCCTTCCCATTACTCAAATCTGAAATGAGAAAAACTATAAAATCCTAAATTAGTTGGTAGTGTGTGAACTAAAAATCTCAGTAGGGTCTCCCCAAAATTTCCATAATACGACAAAAAATAATAAAATAATAATGATTTAAATTTTAATCAAAACTGGAAAGGCTACACATATTCATATTTAATACTAATCATTCATTCAATCAAATGTTATTGAAGATAATTTCAAACATATATTGAATAAATTATTTATATAATGTGTTCATACAGTCTCACATGAAACTATCGAGTCAACCCGATCATAAAATTTTAAAATTGATCACCCAGTTCTATCTTGTTCACACTATCATATAATATATTTCCAAGAGCCATAACTTGAATAATGTACAAATATATTTGTAGTTATCATAAAACAATGAAAAAATCATTATTCTTTCATAACCTGATTAAACCATGGAAAATAAATTTTTTGGAATTCAATCTATTTAAAATATATTCATCCCTAAAAATGAAATTGGTTCCATAAAAATCCCAATAAAACATTTTTATATAGTGGAGAAAAAAATGGTTCGAAAAAAATCACAATGAAACATGATTAACAAATGTAAAACAAATAGTATCCATAATAATTATATTGAGACATTATTAACACAGTGAAAATAAATGGTTTCCATAATAATCTATTTGAAAAAATAATAATCTATTAATATAAATAATCATGATGGCATTAATAAAAAATATCATCATTGGAGCATATGTAATGTCAAGGGTTGTTATCATTGATGAATGGAAATAATATTAAAATATAATTTCAATAATTTTTTGAAGAATATATATAATATCTATTTAAAAATAAAATTAAAAACATAAAAAAATTAATATCGTTTTCTTAGGAAATAAATTTGAAAACATAATAATGAAGATTTAAAAATCATTCCGATAATTTCTTAATGAAAATATAATATCAATTTTTTTTAAATATAAATTATTTTTTTGTATAATATAATGATTAAAATATAAAAAATTCAAGGATAAAGTCCTCTAAACAATTTCATGAGTATTATATCCTTTCTATTGTGAAAAACAATTCTTCAAACATAAAGAAGTTTTTAACACACATATCAATGAAAATAACCATGAAATCAAATAAATGAATCATTAAAAATAAATTAAAACATATTTTTATGTTAATATAATTTTGATATTGAAAACTTTTTTTATAAATTAAATTTCAAAAAATATCTAGAAGACATGGTTTTTTAGGAATATAGTTCGTCATAGAAAATATATATTGTAAGGAAAAAATTCTTTTTATATATGGTTTACATAATGAGATGAATGGGATGGTACATCATTTATTATTATAAAATAACCATTAGAGATGATAATTTATCTTTATATTGAGACATATATTATTATATTTTATCATTGGATTATTTATCATAAACAATACAGATAAATAAATATATTTTAACAAAACAACCTTACTAATTTGGTAATATTGAATCATAAACCCTATGAATGAATAGAATAATAGTAAACATGAACTATCATTAAAATAATTTGCTTCATGATATAACATGTTAATGGGTTATTATATAACCATTATAATAGAAAAGTTGTTTATAACACAACATCTATCTCAATGAAAACTAGCTGAGACAAAAAATTGTCACCGTCGTGATAACATTGATTTTGTAATACATAGGAAAGATATATCCTAAAATAGATATGAAAAATAAATACAATAAACGATAATAAATATAAAATAAATTTATCAGCATTATATAAAACACAATAAAATTGGTGAATATTTCATATATCTCAGATAAATAAAAGTTACATGAGAAATCCCGTTCATTAATTTCGATTCATCACACTCGTTCGTTATCATCCTAAATAATGAACATGTGTAAATTATTTAAATTATAGTGATAATTATTAAATATTTTTATTATTTTTATTTAATGTATTAAAATGTTTTATATAATTACTCATTTAATTAAGTTTATGTTGGATGGTTTGACCATATTAGGCTTACGTATCAAAAGTGACATTATTAGGGTGGCTACGATAAAATAGGTTATTATTTCAACACATAAGGAATTATAATAACAAAATTTTTATCATATTTACATAAATATTTTAATTTCAAACAATGAGGAATGATGGTCAATAAAAATGAAGGAACATTTCATTCATCGGGACGATATGTCATACGTACACATGTGTAATGTTTCAATTTTTCAATGATCATTACCAAAAAAGCTAAGCAATTTTTATCTTTTCGGAATTAAAATAATATCTTGACCACCATAATATTAAATTATATATACTTATATATATCATTATTGAGTTTTTTTGGTGAATATAGTAATCAATTTTTATATAGGTCCAGTAATGTACAAGTTCATGAATGACATTATCATTTTTTCCCAGTTGAGAAATGTTAAATAAAAAATCATATATTTTATTTTATGAATTATAAATTTGTCATTACAATAATTAATAGGTCATGTATATCACATATATTTATCATAATTAACCTTCATACCTTCCATTTGATGTACTTGTTAACAATAAATCACATCTATTCACAAGGTAGTGGTCCACCATACAATAATTATATGTTATTGTATGACTTGAAGAATTGAATGTAACAGTTTATATATTGTATATTGAATCTAGGATTATAATTATGTTATATGTATCATATATAAAAATTATATCCATTATCATAGAAAACAATCAGAGTTGTAATTGAAAAACAAATAACATCATTAAGCGAGATAATTTTCCATCATACTCACGAATGATAATATTGTAACCCATTTGATGTATTTGTGCATAGTTGTATGTCATACCCATAATATAAAAAATCTTATAAAATTTAATATACTGAAACTATTATATCATAGTAGTATAATAAGTGTTCAAGGAGTGTATAATGAAATAAAAAAATGCTCATTGATGAACATTACCTCTTCTTCAGATAATTCATTTTGGATTGCACCAATGTTATTCCATTTTTTAATTTAAATCCATAATAAATAATGTACAATGAAAAGAGAATTGTTTATTAGTAATTTGAACCTATAATTTCCAAAATAATGGGGATTTATTGTGGGAATAGGGGATTATGTGTGGTGTAATTTAATATATGTGGTGAGTAGAACAAATGTAATTTCTTTGAAAGAGTTATATCAACACACATGTGGGTAAAAAATTCTGATGTAATAAGGGAAAATAATCTTTAATACATGGTATAATTTTTAAATTTTCCAATAATGTGTATTTCCACACATATATATGTCTCTTTTCTCTTATCATTAATTACTAATCCCTCAATCAAAAAGATTTTACAATTACCAATGTGATTGATTTCAACGATATTCATTTAACATTATGGTAAATCAATTATTTTATCTTTATTAGAAATTAGAAATTAATATTATTCTAAAAATGGAATCCATTTTTCCATATTCAATTCATAGGATAATGAGAAATTATTTTAATTTTAATCATACAGATGCGGCAAAATAGATTGTTTTTAATTAGGGGATTTTTGAATGATCATTCTATGTTAACTCTATGAATAATAATAATAATTTTATGAAAAACATTATTATAAAAAGGTCTTTATAATATACCTATAAAAAATAAATTCTCCTATAGATATTATTTAAGGAATTTAAAATTGAGAAACATTATGAATTATTGAAAATTTTAGAAAAATCATTTTTATTCCAAAAAATATTAACACCACAAACCAATATAAATTTCATTAAAAGTAATAAATTTGATTAAGTCTAACAAAATAAAAATATGATACATTTAAAAATAATAAAAACATATTTTTAACATTTAATTTACTAAACCTGATGAACTTAATAAACTATTTACAAAAAAATTTCATTTTTCACTGTTTACATAAAATTTATTTTTCCTAAAAGTCACAAAATTTCCCCCAAGGAAAAGTTTGAGATTATGAATCATAAAATGAATTTAATTTTATCAAATAAATTTTCTATTACTTCTAAAACATAATTACGTGATTTTTTCACTAAAATATTTAAAACTAATTATTTAAAAATACATATTCTTGAAGAATAAAATATCTTTACTAATGAATGATTTTCCATTTACATAAAAATACATATCATTTATTTTAGGTAATAAATATATTTATGATAATTTATTTAATGCTATTAATAACTATGAATCAAATAACATGGTTATAATGATAAAATATATTATGGAACATTTTTTTGGTTTTGCGTGTTGGATATGGTATCGAACATAACAACCTTGATGTTGCATGTAACATAAGATAAAATGAGTGTTGCATGTAGAAAAAGATAAAATCATTATTTTATTTAAATTACACTCTTGAATATATTTTTCATATTTTAAAATATCAAGGTGTTATACCCCCCACACTTTTGTAAATTTTTTTCTTGAAATTGGAACATTATTTTGGTAATCAAAGTTTTCACATTTGACAATATTTTTTTGGGGATAGAATTATAATAATGGTTAATAAAACACCTTATGAATAATTTATAAATGTATGTATAATGGTCAATATAATAAAAAATTAACAGGTTTCCAAATAGGTAAACATATGTGGGAAATGGGAGAAAATCATAAACAATTATAGAGAGTGATTGAGGTTATTTATCTTGAAAAATTGAATGATCAATGAAATGTTAAAGCGTAAAAACCATATATATATATAGTGATTGAAATGACAATTGGTTCATAATATATGAACATAATATGATTAAAAAATTGATTCATGTTTATTTTCATAGATTATTGGAATTATCTTATCCTCCAGCATAAGAGAACATAGAAATATACAAAATTAATGAGGAAAATTTAATCATTTAATAAATTTACACCAAAAGATAATCTTATCCAGAAAGGATATGTAATGAGGTGGAAATATTTAATTCCTAAAGCACTAAATGTAATAATTTAAAATATTAATTAAAATTCAATATGTAAAAATATATTTCATTAATCCTTAACCATTTACCAAAACAAAATTGGTTGAAACATGGAAATATAATTCCCAAATAAGTAAAACATCACAAGATACATTCATATTCATTTATTAAGCATAAATCCAAAATATTAAATTAACCACTAAAATATAACCACAAAATAAATTTTTTCTAACCATACATATTATTTCCTACCATTTAGTTTTCAATAAAAAAATATGGAAACATGTATTTTATTATTTAATAATAATCACATTGTCATAAGAATCACTTTGAAATATCCTTGTTATCTAAATGATAAAACATGTGTTCCCATAATTATCATAGTACCCATTATCATAAAATACCTAAATTTTATCAATAACATAAATTATATTTTCAAAAAACATAAATGCATAATTTATAAAAAACAATTGTATTAGTAATACTTTAATATATTAAAAAATATCTTAAAATTTAATTAATCATTCTAAGATCTCATTGCTAAAAAATTTAAAAGGGGTGTCTAAAACCTAGAACTTATGATCAAACATAGTGTTATTAAAATATTTAGTTATCCATAACTCATAATATAAACTAAAATGAAAGCGACCTTATTTACAAATTTATCTAAAGAGACCTATGATGACAACTATTGTTTCCCCGAACCCACAGTCCAAGATTTAGTGTTAAAAGCATAGAATTTAAATATTCATATTTAATTCCAATTGTTGTGAACAATTTTATTTTATCCAACACATATAACATCCATATATAAAATTTTATTACACACATTATTATGGAAATTTTAGTATTAGTGTTTTATATAGTTAGAATAAACACTTATATAATCAATAAAGATGTCATAATATAGACATTTCTCCCACTTAACAGAGTTTTGTCATTTTACATTAAGTCATAATTAAAATACATATTAAAATATTTTCTATACATAATTAATTCAACTCAATTTTTATAGAAAATGTAAAAAGAATAATTATAAGGATTAGATGAGATGTTCATTGTTTATAAATATTAGAATTTTCATTTTAATGTCATTAATGATCAATAATATTTCATAAAGGAACACCAACATAATTAGAGTGAATAAGGTAATAATAAATGAACTGAACATATCAATACCAAGATAATAAAATTTAAGGACATCAAAAACGATTCATCTGAATCCATTATCAGGATCCTTGTGATAAATACCATGATCATAATAAACATTATAACCCCATAAAATTTATAAAAAAATGCTGGTATTAATAAATTTTTTTTTTAATTACTAATGTTAGAAACCTATCAAAAATAATTGGAGCCCAATTATATATATAGATGAAAACCTCAGATAATTTCTTCTTTCTTTCCTCTCGAGATAAAGGACGGTACATAATATATTAGAGTGCAATCTAGGATCACCTATTTTATAATATCTATTAGAATCATCCTTTTCTATTTGGGATATATCATAATTTAATATATAATAAGATCACAATGAGCTATTTGAATATCCCAATCTATAAACATTAATTTTTTTAACAATGGAAATTTGGGCAATGCTATCTTATAAAATATAATGGGATTACAATGATTTATCCATGATTTAAATCATATAAGTATCTTCTAATTGCAAAAATATTGATATTTTATAATGATCATTATTTCATCAAAAATTCATATAAACAATATATATTCTTTAATAATAGGATTTTCCCTTTGAAAAAATGGGTCTCTTAAAAATATCCCTAATATTTTATTAACTAGAAGAAATGAAATAGATTCTATAACAATCTATTT
The DNA here is from genome assembly GCA_963277665.1 of Viscum album. NCBI lineage: Eukaryota > Viridiplantae > Streptophyta > Magnoliopsida > Santalales > Viscaceae > Viscum > Viscum album. The sequence continues at coordinate 373,914,921 of OY728146.1, forward strand.
GAAACAAAATTATCCATTGAAAATGAAATGGGTTCCACAAAAATTAATTTGAATCATGATTAATCCATATATAATAAATTGGACCTATAATATTATCATTGAAACATGGTTAACCCATGTAAATGAAACAATTTCTATATCATTAATTTTGATGAAATATTAATCCATTTACAGATATAATGAGGATATTACCAGTAAAAATATCATCATTGGATCATAATTGATAATAAGGGTCATTGATGTTGATAAATAGAAATACCATTAAATGGTAATAACAAAATTATTTCCAGAAAACATCCATTCCATTCTAAAAAATATATTTTCTGACATAATATAGTTTAAATATCAATTTACTCGAAAATAATAATGAAATAGTATAAAGAAGAAATAGAAATCATTTTAAACATTTTATGATAAAAATTACATTCATTATTAAAAAAATGTAAAAAAACATTTTTTAAGTCCTATTCATTTAAAATAACCATGATTACTTATAATATAAGTGTTAATATTTATATAAAACATTTATTGATTAAATAATTCATTCCATCTTGAATAATGATTTGTAAAACATAAAACATATGTAAATTCTTTTCAATTGAAAATAACTATTAAAAATTATAATCTAATCATATAAAATAATTTATAACATTCAATGTAGAGGATGACCATTTCCTTTGAATTTTTTTAATTAAATCCTTAGAAATAATATTTTTGGGAAAATTAATTTTTTTACTAAAAAGATCATTTAAAAAAATATTATTTAGAAATATTAAGTATATAATAAATAAAAATATGGAAAAACATTTATTCTCATTAAATAACCATAGGATAAATAAATTAATGATTTTCATGATTGATAGTTCATAATATTTTATTATTTAAGAATATTAAAAATCAATCCCAATAAACGATGATATTGTTTCATTAAACACTTTCAAAATTTGTAACATTGAATCATAATCCCCATTAATGATTAAAATTAAATGGAACCAAAAATATCATGAAAATAATGATATTTATGATATAAAATTTCAATTTGGTACTATTTACACCTAAAAAAAAGAAAATAGATGTATATGATGACATAAGTCTCAAATTATGAAAAATGAAGCAAAAATACTTCACTTATTTTTTATCATTCAAACTATTAACCCCATGAAATTTATATCCTAATTATCACATTTAAATAAAAATAAAATTATTTATAATAATAATTAAATAAATTTAGGGGAATTATATTCTACACATAAAAAATATTTTGTGAATAATTCATTTATCTTATTGAAAAAAATTTAGATGATGAAACCCATATTTGTGTTCAATTAATTAGTACTGTTCATTATCATCCGGAATAGTATAAAAATATAATTATTTAATATATCAATATAAGAATTAAAAAAAATTTATTTGTATTAATACAGTTAATAATAAGTCATATATAATTACTTATTCGATTAATATTATGTCGGATTTTTTAACTATATTCTTCTTATGTGTCAAAAGTGAATTTTATATGATGATTATAATCAAAATGGTCATAATTTAAATATATAAATAATAATTATAATGTATTAGAAATCATATTTATATTTAAATTGTTCTTATAAAACCAATAATTAATTTTTGTTATGAAAAATGAAAGAATGTTAAGATCAGGGAGATGGTAGGCCGTATGTGCACATTAATAACATTTCAATTTTCCAATTAACATTATAAAAATAAGATAAGTAAAATTTTTCTATAATTATTTATCATAATATCAATAATTCCATATTATTTAATATAATATACTTATATATGTCCTCTTGTTATGTTTTAAAGGAAAATGAAATCACTTCGCTTTGAGGTTGTGATAGTCCCCACATCCACGAACAAAATTATTATTTTTTGCAGTGACAAAAAATATAAAAACAAAAGGATATATTTTATTTATAGAATGATACATATTTCATTAATATAATTAATATTTCATGAGAATCAAGTACTAAAATTATATTTATCCTTATTAAATTCTATGTAGCTCGTTATTGAAAATGTAATCACATTTATTTACAAGGTTGTAGTCCAACATACACATGAGAAACATAATCAAATATATTAGTGACTAAAATATAATATCGTATATAAGATATGATGAAACCATAGGTATATATATTATAAATATAAAATATAAAATATATATCCATCATTATACCCTTCCTTGAGAAGTGTTAATGAAAAAATGATACACTTCTTTTCGTGAGTCGGTTGTCCACTATACTCATGAATGATGATTCTGTAACCCATATTATTGATATGTGTGACATCCTAGGTCATAACCTTAATATTTAAAAAATAGTTATATTTTAAAAACAATGTTTATAATATGATAATGTTATAATAATAATTTATTGGCTGTAGGAAGAAATAAAAAAATCTCTTTGATTAGTGTTACCTATTATTTGATAACTAATTTTGCTTTCACCAAATACCTTCCATGGTTAGAATTATGACCTATTTTATTAGAACATTAATATAGGTGAAAATTTTAGAATTAATTTGATTAGGTAATTTAAGAAACAAATATGTTTGAATGGTTTAATATGGGAGTAAATTTGTTAACCTTTTCTAGATTATGTGAGTGGCAGCAATAATTGTTTCGAATGAGGGAAAACCACTAGCGTTTTTCTCATGAAAAAAAGACATTATAATCATAAACATTTAATAAAAGATGAAATAATGTCTAATTGTTTCCAAAAAATTTTTTAAATGTTTATCCATAATTTTTACCCTTAATATTAATTTTTAATATCTCGGTAAACTTGTATTTTCATTAGTCATTGTGATTAGTTTTAACTATTTTCACTATTCATTATGGAAAAAAATTATGTTTTACTAATTAATAATTTAAATATTATGATTCACTCTATAGAATCCATTTTTTCATATTCTAGTCATAAATGTGTAAAAATATAATTTACAGTTATTCTCGTATATGTGGTGAGACACCAGGTTTTCAGTATAGGTTTTTTTTAAATAGACAGACTATATTAAATATATAATTTATAATAATATATTTAATAGAATAAATTAATATTTATTGATATATATATTTTATACATTTCATTTTATATATTATCCAGTAGTTATTATTTAAATTAATTTAACTGGAGAGGCATTATGCATTCATGAGAAGCTATTAAAATCCCAGTTTTTTAATCCAAATTCAATCATTAACTAAAAAAATTATTGTTGAATAAATATAATTAATTTTTTTAAAAATAATTGAGTAACACATAGGATACATCAAAAAAATTTAAAATCATATTAATAATTTTAAATTATTTAACCTATTAAAAAGAATAGAATTTTTAAAAAATTGATATTTTCACTATTAACTGAAAAATCTATATTTTTTAAAAAGTCCCAAAAAATAACTAAATGATAATTTTAATTTTCTGATTTAAACTATTAATGTAATTTTTTTCAGACAAATTATCTAAATGTTTTAAGAAATTATAATTTTATTTTTTCCTGCATTTTAAAAAATATCATTTTTGAAGGAAACATTTTTTTTGGATGAATTAAATCATATTACTAATTTTTTTATTATTTTATAGGAAATTATCAATATATTATTCTTATAATGACATGTATATAAATATATTTATTTAATAAATTATTTAATATTATTCTTATCCTCCCCTTTAATGGAATTGTTATAATGGTAATATGTATCATGGGTTGATTATGTTTAAAGATGCATGTTGAATACACTACCAAACATTAAAATATTTGGGTTGTGTAAAAACATGGTAAACTAGGTTCTTCATGTAATGTAGGATAAAATCATATTTTAACATCTTTTCACTATTAAATAATTTTTTCATCTATTAAAATCTTTTGATTATATATATATACTATGTCTCAGCTCCAATAAACTAATTAAAACACCCAATTTTGAATAGGATTAATTAAACCAATCATTTGATCATATTTTCCCTCACTATTCTATTAAATTTCCAGGATTCATGAACTCACCATATTATTGTTTTAGGTTAATCCTAATTCAATCCCACGACTCCACAACCACTAAAAAATCAATATTTATAAATAATGCTTCCCCGTAGGATCACATAAATAATGCTCTATATAGAACTAAATATGATTAATTAAATTTTTTGGTATTTTTATACATTTAACACTATAGAATAATTCACATTTTATGACCCCTATATATTTAATGTTTTAAAAATATTAGTAATTTTTTATTGTGTCCCTCTCTTCCCTAGGTGATAAAATTACTCCACAATAAGAGTAAATTGAACTCATTGACATTTGATTTATATTTCCATTTCCACAATGTGACTTAAAATTATATATTCCAATTTATTCCACATTGAAAATGAATCCAATGATTATTAAACCCAACCATTAATGAAATAATGATGTTAGTAAATACATATAAACTACTAGATGGGGGAAACCATACTACCATAGGCTTTAGGTTTTGGTAAAACATCAAATAACAACTAATGTTTCCAAAATTAAATTGTAACTAATGGTTTTTAGTATATTAATTCCATTCTTTAATATGATTAAAATTTACCAATATTGAATGATATATTTTCATATTTCTATATGAAAATTTGGTAACTTATTTTAATATAATTTTTAATTTAATATTTTAATAGGAAAATAATAATCTCAGTATTACTAATTTATGAAAAATAATCACTATATGAGACATAACACCCTCACCATGTTCTAATAATTTTTTATTATTTCATATATTAAAAACCCATTACTCCTCATATGGACTATCTATTTATAATGATCCTCAGGAACTCATGTTTTTTAATTCACCCTTTTAAAAGTTTAATTTCTGAAAAAGAGGAGTTATGAATGTTTGGAAATGGTAATTATTTTACCAATGTATTATAAGAAAAATAATAATGGTTGAGGACATTATGCACTCATATTCTAACCTATAAATTAAACATAAGTTATTTCAGAAGAAGTAATAAGAAGTATTATGTAATGGATGGTCATTATACAACATGTCTTAAGTTAAAAAGATATTTTAGAATATATGTGGACCCATTCATACCCACTTGAATGAAATTTTTCCAAGTGAAACCATATACACCAATTATTTGGATCATTGAAAAATATCACGATAATGATATAGAAGTCCCAAGGATGGCTGATGTTTAGCACCATCCCGAAAGTATGAACACAAAAACTACTCGATGGTGTTCTAAGAGGTGTAGGTGTTATATCTAGAACAACTAAATAGATGATGTAAACAAAGATCTATCTGGAACAATTTATATTGGATAAGAATTTCGGAAAGCATCATTTTTCCCACAAAAAACCCCAGTTTAATTCATCACTCCATATCCATTACATTGAAAACTAATTACTGATAATAAATGGTTTTTAGGGATTCCATGGATTATCAATAGTCTCAAATTGATCAGTTGATTTGTTGTTTGATATAAATGTTCAGATACTGTTTGATAATATGAGAAATGATGAATTCGACTCAATTTCTTTATCGTTTTCATAATTACATCACTTATGATATGATTCTATCAGTATGATATAATGGTGTCACAAATTAAATAGGATGATTGATTTTTAGTAATTGACTTCAATTCTTTTCAGGTTGGTAGTCTAGATCATCTTCAATATATTTCAATAGGTTTTTAAAATATTTTATGAATTTGATCTTGCCAACTATATATGAACAAAGACTATTTAATTTGATCATTAATTATATGACATGGATTACCTTATTTTGACCATATATGAATCTCATGGGGTCTATCACAAAATAATTTCATATACATTAAACCTCTACGATGAGTTCCCTACCCTTTATAATATATTGGAATCTAGAATATGTGAACCTTATAACCATGCAACTGAAATTTGGATCCAATGGATTTCTATTTCATTATTCATGATATCCTTGACCGACCAGGTGTTTTTAGTTTCTTAATTTAGAAATCGATCATCATTTTATTTTTTAAATGATTATAATTGAAATCTAAATTCATAATTTTTCAAGGTGGCATGGAAATAGATGTATTTTCCATTGTAGAAGATGACCTAGAATGAATCTATAATTCTTCACTTTTACGTGCAAATTGAAATGTTCATGCAAACATTGAATATGGACATGTCTGTGAGAATGATTTTCATTAATTATAATAATTTTATTATTTTTAACACTATTTTAGATTGTTCTATAGAATTTGTATTTTCCATAGGCCTGATATAAACTATATATATAATCTAGTTTTAAAATTATATATAATGGGTTATTGGAATATGAATTCTCCATAGGTCTTTTGTAGATGGTTATTGAGTCTGGAATCATTTATTGGTGGGGAAAGTGATATCAAACATTGGTCCACTGTAGATATGGATTAATCCATGTGTCAACCAGGTCCTCATGGGTATGTTTTTTAATTAATTTATTATTATTTATTATTATAATTTATTCCTTTATTTATCATAAAATTTCATGCACAATTACGCAAACTATACTATTCTAGATTCTATTGATGATTGTTTTTGGAGTTTAACTAACAAATTTTTCATGTATCTATTAGTTAATAACATATATTTCATGGATGTGAGATTTTGATAAGGGAATGGGGAATGTGTGTGATTTTTTTTATTTTCCCTAAAGGATGTGATCTTGGATATGAGACGACACATGGGGTTACTAAACAATTATGAGAGTTATTATTTTGAGTATTTCATTCAGCTAATTATTTCAATGAAATTGGAATGAAATTTATAATTACATTTCATGGATTTCAGATATTATGGTGTTTGAGAAATTGAATGTTTTTATAATATAGAGGATTTTAATTATTTGATTATTATGTTTTGATACATTTTAATCTACAATATACGGTATAATCTCCCCAAAACACTAATAATACCCTCACATCTACTGATATGACACTAGAATATAAAGAGGAATGTTGGACATCTTTTGGGTCCCTTTTGAGTCACATAACGGAGGAACATGATAGGTACTTCAAAAAAGATCAATATTCGAATTATCTACACACAACCAAACCATCTGACCAATAACTACCATATAAATAGATCTAACAAATAAAATAAATATGTAAAATCAATGATATTTCCTCAATGAAATATTCATTAAATATTCAATAAAAAATAAGTAAACCAAAACATGTGTTATCAATATAATACAAAATATATGAAAAGATTAATTTTAAACTAACATTCTTATAGGATCATAATTAATATTAAGAGCACAAAGAAATACACGACTCACTGAATATAAGATCAATAGGTTTGGTAATGTCAATAATATTATAATTATAAAATTATATTACCCTATATATAACAATATGGAAAATGAAAAATAATGGATGCTCCTAGTATCAATCAAAATCCTAATACTATATTATGAATTTATTCTTCCACTTTCACTCCAATCATGAAGTGAATAATAAAACAAAAATTAAAGACCATAATGGTCAATATTTTGAAATATCATAGTTGGGTGATGACATCAGAATAATCTCAATCCACGTACTTAAACCAAATCGAACATAATGGAGTAAAATAACTACAATAATAATATAAAATATAATAATATTAATATATAAAACAGAAATTTCATTTAGAAAATTTATTATTATCTAACCTAAAAATGGAATAAGTATTAATAAACATAAATAAAAAGTTCATGGAAACTAAACTTCAATAAATGTATGAGTTCAATAGATAATGTTGTTTTAGTATATGATTTTAATGACCATCATTAAAAAAATCAATTCAATAAAGAAACATTAACTGCATCTCAGATAACTGTAGAAAAACATACACTAATATAAATCCTTATAGTATACAATATTCCAATGAATATATTTTTATATAATATTCCACAAAGGCCATAATGGTTAAAAATAGACCCAATAATTAAAAATCCATGTCATAATCTCTTACGATTGTATTTCCAATTATCACATCCATACTCTATATAACATCATAAAGAGGGTTTATTCATTATGGAAGAGTAAAATGTAATTTCATGTAAAAATTATGCATAATAAAAGGTATAATTATATAATTTAGTGTTTAATAATTGAGAAAACTGAAAATTATGAAGAAGTATCTCATGTGTTAGGACATTTCCCATTGATTCTATTTTTTCAATCATATAAAGAGAATTATTATTTCATAAAATAATTATGATCTTTATCATCACCTATGACAATCATTAGAATTATATCTTATAATGACAATTAAAAGGTGTATGTAACACCTTCAAATTATTCACACCTCTCATCAAATAAGATATGGAGAATTGGAATTTTTGGCCAATCGATCAATGATTTAATAGTGTTGGTCAAGAAGATGACTCAAGAGGGGGCGGGGTTTAATTGATTATCTATAAAGATTTATGTTAAAATAAGTTCATTAAAAAAATACCCCCTATAAAAATAATAAGCAAAATCTGGTTGTAGTGAATTTATAAAAGTCCTGAATGTTCAATTAGTTTCTCATAAGATTTATTAGTTCTCAGTTTTACCAATCTTAGATTAGTCAAACATTGGAAACTAATCTACTGATTCAAAATAGATATAAACACTTGCTAAACTGGCTATTAAATTTCAGTTTATCTTAATGTGAGAAATACATATCGGATTAAAATATAAGACAAATAGTAGCACATCAGATAAAACAAGACATTCAGTCTCAAGCTAAGACATAGTCCTCATTACATAGGGATCACCTGCCACCATGCAATTTATATTAAATAATATTTTTATCCACACCCTGGATTGGGGTTCACGAAATCACACAGGGCATTCCAGGTCACACTCGACCTCTACTATAGTAATTCATGGGAAAAACTATCAAATAGATCAAACAAGATCTCTTCCAAAGTTTTATATGGGATACAAATGTTAAAAAGGGATTGAGTGTGAGGATTTTTGAAATCCTCCAGTTATGATTTGGAGAAAAAGTCTCTAATACAAACAGATATACACACAGCTAAAATAGTAACTACATGAACAGAACAAGTTTATTAAAGAAGAAGAGGGTAGAGAAGTCTTTTTGGGTTGTGCGGTAAAGATCAGGACTCAATAGATGTAGAGAAAATGATATTCTAGTCCTCTTCTAGATGCTGGCTTCAAAACAGAGTATCACAGTATCTTTAATCCTGCTTCCGGGTGTTAAAAAATTCATCATTCTTTTGTGAGAATTTTTAGTAGGCTTCTCCCATTTGTTTCTTGAAAAAAATATCAAGTGAGTTCATGATTTAAGTTCCTCTATTTTCAATGTTTCACATTAACACAATCTATTTTTCTACGTGTTCTTTAATCCCTATCTTTTTTATGTTGAGGCTGTAGTCCTTTTATACTTCAAGGTCCATTAGGAATGACATTCTCTACACATGAATGTACAACGTACTTTCTACCGATAGTCCTATAGAAAAAATTTAATAATTTCCGAAACATTAATTTGTCTAAATATGACCATTATAAATAAATTTAAATTAATAATTCGAAATAGTTATTTATGACTATCGCTGAGTCATTGGTATTGGTATGTTATTTTCAGTGTGTCGACTTCGGTTTGTCAACTTTTTTATGTCATCATCGGCGTGTCAACTTCAGTATGTCATCTTTGGTCTATCATCATCGGTGTATCGACTTCAGTGGGTAAACTTCAGTGTGTCATCTTTGGTGTGTTGACTTTGGTGTGTCATCTTTGGTGTGTCGACCATCATTGTGTAATCTTCGGTGTGTCTAACACTGGTGTTTCGAACATCGGTGTTTCAAAATTTGGTGTGTTGAACATCGGTGGGTGGAAATTTTGGGTGTTGAACATTGGTGGGTCAAACTACGGTGTTTCAAAAATTGGTGTTTCGAACATCAGTGAGTCTAACAAACTATCAGTGCCAAATACTCAAAATTATTATGAAGTGTATGTCTTATAAAAAACATTACAATACTTAGTAATATCCAAACATGGATGTACAAATACACTTGTAAACATACATATTACAAAGAATATAGGTTATTGACTTTGTAAAGTACATTGATCAATACGAAATAATTTATTTACATAGAGATATTAAATGGAATGAAGTAGTTGAATATGTATATTGACATTATTTTTGAGAATGAAATCTACTTTATCATATATGGTAAAAAAATCTCCCCCTTTTTATATTAAAAAATTATGGAATACATGTAAGAATATAGAATAAAAACATATAGACAAAGCATAGTCATGGGAGGTTTTTTTGTGCGTTTTTTTGAAACAAGTAGTAAAACTTACCCTCAATAAATGGAGTACGGTGAGTAAATTCCATGTTTCTTATACAGAAAAATGTCCTACTAAGAAAATTAATGTATGCATTATGCCTTTTATACCCATTTGTGATTACCAAAAAAAAGGAAGGAGAAATCAAATAAAAACACCATATATATTTCCATTAAGATGAAGAAAAGTACAATCCAAACAAAAAATCAAATCCCTATCAATGATACAATCCATCACTAATATGTGGATTATGGGGGGCTTTTTCTTTCATCTGAAGGATCTAAAGGAGGTGGAGAAGGTTTGAGAGTGGTAGAGGGTATAGGTGTTCTGACAATAACACCAGGATTGGAAACACATATAGGGACATTTTTTGCAAGTCTAGGCCTTCTTTCTGTTGGCACACAACTGAGAATTGGCTCTGTAATGACCAGTCGAACCTGGGAGAGAGCCTAATAGAAAGTCATTTGAGATGGAGGTCAAGAGGTATGTCTAATAGAATTAGTAGGAGGGACCACTATTGCTTCATCTTGAACATGAAAATATGGCTTAAGGAGATTGATGATATTTTGATGATTTCACCCCCATATTACTTTGATTTCTCAAATTCATCCTTATTCTCCATAAATTTATTTAATAGTCCTTTAAATGGGAAAATATCTTCTTGAATGATTCTGTGACAAAAAGGTATTCTAACACTCTCTGCTAGAAATTTTAATCTATTGATCATATCTTGTTTGGTATATATCATAGTGAATTACTTATCCACTTTTACTCGAATCTCTTTCTGAGAAAAAGAGGTTTCATTTGTACACTTCCTTACCATGTTGTTCGCATGGTCTGTATTTTGATACACATTTTCAAGAGTTTATTTGTTTGAGACAGTATGAAGATATTGAAGTTCTTCTCTCATCATAGCCATGAGAGAATCCAGATCAGAAACAACCCCTTCGACACTCCAAGAACCGTATTTTCCGGATATCATTTTGATAAGATCCTCTTTCAACTTTTTCTGATATATACATAGTATATGAGTAAATATATTCCTATGAACATCCAGCTTCCCACTAAATAAGGTATTTATGTCATAGGTTAGTGAATTTAACTCATTTCTAATTTTCCTTATTTCTTCTCTATAAAAAGAATTATGCCTAATAATGGTCTCTATTGTGTTAATGAGATTCGGTTGAATATCCTGGATCACTATTCTTGAAATCTTCACTACATTAGAATCTAAAATACCTGATGTAGTGGAGGCTTCACATCTGGATCCAATTGAGGGTCTCAGTGACTCAGATATAACCTTTTTGAATTTCTCCATATCAAATTTAATCTCATAGTCACTCGACACTTCTTGTTCTCCTGGCTCTACACCTAGAGGAGAAACTAGTGGAACATGGGAAATAGGTTCTTGTTCAGCCCGAACATGTGGAGAAGGAGGAGAATGTACCCTCTCCTCATATGAGTCATAATCCAATCCAAAAGGGTTGTATCCTGGATCATTATTACACTTTCTAGTATAGGTATAATATCTTTCCTAAATACTATCAATCCTTATCCTTCACCCCTGAGACTCATAAGCAACGTCATCGTCATCAACTTATTCATCATATCCTCTATCCAAAACAAAAAATTTGGGTACATGAACCAACCGAACATTAGGTTTTTCAATAGATCTAGCCACTTCAACTTCTCTAGGAAATTCCTCAATTTGAGTTACTTAATCCTCATCCTCTTTCTCATTTCCAACAACAATAAGTTCATTCAATTACTGAATGATTTATTGTTTTTTAGCATTTGGATGGGCTGATTCGGACTCATCATCAGTATCTCTATGGTCACCGGCCTATTGCTGAACATTCTCAACTCTATAACAAGCTCCATGTACAATTTATTCACTGGATCCATCAACCACTTGTTGTCCCACATTTATAGAATCGCTTACATACTCCTATTTTCCTCCATCATCATCAACCTTAGACTCCTCATCGGATTTACTCACATAGCCTTCAGCTTCAGTAACCTCGGTGTCTTCCTCATATTCATAACCTAGTAGAGGTTATCTTGAGGGTAATTATAAATGTAGACTAGTAGGTCCATATGACATATCATTGAGACATTAAGAAATATTAGGATCACTACTATCATTAAAAGGAGATACGTCTTTTCTTGGAACTTCTGGTTCAGCTTCCCCATCAGAATAAATAGGATCATCACCTGGTTTGAAACATGTATTAATTTGGTCTTTTAGTCTTCTAGGATGGTCAATTGGAATTATATACTCATATATCCTATCCTCATCACCTACCTAACATATTTTACATGGGTTCCATAAGATTTTCATTCTCTTACAAATATATTTTTGAAGACATGGTCCACTACCTGCATTTATCAGTTCATTTTCTTCTTCCACGCAACCTAAATTCTTCAACATGGCATATATCATAATCAAAGAGTATAAAGATGTTTCCTTCTTGGATGACATTATAAAATTAGAGATCTTAACCATTAGATACCTACATAGTTTCACTTTTATGCCATGTTTCAACATAAAGATCAAGAATACATCATGATACATTACAGAAGATAAATCTCCCATCTTTGGCAGATTTGATTTAGAATAAACATAAAAATAAATCATATTTATCATTGAAACTTACTCGTTTTAGTTCTTTTAGATTCACCATTCCCAGTATTCTCTATTAAAAAATCTTTATAAGAGAACAAATTATAGGATGTTGGAATATTACCCTGATAATCAGCATAGTCACCTTTATGAGGCATCTCCAAACAGTAACTGAATTCCTTAAATGAAAAAGATACTTCCTTCCCATTTATTACTGATTTCATCCTTGATGCCTTAGCCTCATCCATATATATTTTCAAATGTAGATAAAATTCTTGCACTAGTTGGGGATCGTATGGTCTTTGATTGTTGGAAAACCAACTCAACCTCCCATGGGATTCCATCACTTTTAGTAGAAATGATCTGCTTGACATAATCCTCTTTGTAGAGAGTTATTTTTCTGCCGTAACCAATCGTGTTTCTATGATCAGTTTGGAAGTCCCATTGGACTCTCCATTTTGATTCTTAGCAGATGATGATTTGTTTGGATTTTCCATATAGTGCTTGTTACTTTCCATGTCAAGGTTTCTGATTCCAAAAGAATTTGGAATTTGTGTAGAGAGATAGAAAAAAAGTGTAGAAGGTTATACGACAGTGGGAAGGTTAATGTTTGGGATGGATTGACCTAAATATATCATTTAAATATTTCAAATCAAAAATCATAAAAATTTAAATGCGACAATAAAAAGAATAAAAAATAGTGTCGTTAAATTTAAAACAGACATAATTTCAAATGATTCCTTAAATACATTGGTGCCAATGAATCAATTTTGCGGATTCATTTCATGAAATTGGTTTCAGGAGATCGGTTTCAGGGATCAGTTTCTGGAATGAGATTTAGGAATCGATTTCATGAGATCGGTTTCAAGAAGCAGTTTCAAGGATCAGTTTTATGGATTGTTTTCAAGGATCTGTTTCAAGGATCTGTTTCAAGAGATCGGTTTCAAGGATCAATTTTAAGGATCAGTTTTAAGGATAAGTTTGAAGGATCAGTTTCAAGAATTAATTTAAAGAGATTAGTTTCATGATTAGGATTCAAGGATCGGTTCCATGGATTGGTTTCAATGATCATTTTGAAGGATCAGTTTCAGGGATCGGTTTCAAGAGATTGGTTTCACAGAATCCTAGTGATTGATCAATCCTATTTTATGTCTGATGAAATTTATACTTTCAGAATATAAGGGTTTAGTGAATATATCTGCAAGATGATGTTCATTCAAAAAAAATTCAAGACTTATATAAATTTTTTGATAATGGTCTCTCAAAAAGTGATGTATTACATCAATATGATTTTTCCTAAAATTAGCAATTGGATTCCTAGAAATGGTAATAGCACTTTTTTTGTCAATTTATTATGGGGATATGTCTGAATTGAAATCCATAGTCTAATAAGGTGTATTTAATCCACCAAATTTGTGCATAACAACTACCTCCAACAATATATTCTTCTTCTGCAGTTGATAATGCAAATAAATTTTGATTATTTACTACACCATGAAATTAGTGAATTTCCCAAAAAGTGACATGTTCCAGAGGTACTCTTTCTATCTATCTTACATCCACCAAAATCAACATCTGAATAGCTAACTAAATCATAAGGTCGTCCTTCATGAGAGAACAGTCCTTAGTTGTATATTTGAGGTATTTGAAAATTATTTTAACATCATTTAAATGTGACTCTATTGGGTTTTCTTGAAATATCGCACACATACCAACACTGAACATAACATCTTTCCTAGTAGAAATTATGTAAAATAAACACCCTCTCATTCCATTGTAAGTAGTCTGATCAAATGATTTTCCATTTTCATCAAAATCGAACTTACATGTAGAAATCATAGCGGGTTTACTACTCTTAATGCTATCATATCCAAATCTCTTCCAAATATCTTTTCTTCAAATTGAATGGATTTAAAATAATTCATGCTTTATTTTGAAATATTTTAAATCCATTAAAATATTTATTTTCCCTCATTAAACTCATTTAAAACTCACTTTGCATTTTTCAAAAAAAAAACTTATTAAATAAAGATGTTTTAGAATATACAATGATAATTCCATATACATATATTTGGTTTATTAATACTTCTTTTGAAATAATTTTTATAAATAATGTAGGATCTTCAAGTCCTTTGGTAAATCATTTTGAAACAAAAAAATTACACTACCTTTCATACCTTGCTCTTGGAGCTTCTTTCAGACCGTATAAAGATTTTGATAATTAGATCACATGATTTAGAAAATGTGGATGGGTAAAACCTATGGTTTTTCAACAAAAACATTGTTAAATTATATAACCATTTAATAATTCACATTTTACATCCAATTGATAATGATTAAAATTCATGTAGCTGCATAGGCATGTAAGATCCTGATTGCTTCAGGTCTAGCCATTGTTGCAATGGTATCTTCATAATCAATTCCCCCTTCTTGATTATATCAATTTTCAACTAGTATATATTTATTTCTAATTATATTTCTAGCTTCATCTATTTTTTTTCTTCTGAAAACCCATTTGGTTCTTATAGTAAATGTATCCTTCGATCTATCTACATGTTTCCAAACATTAATTCTTTCTAACTGATTATGTTCTTCTTTCATGACTATTAACCAAAATTCATCATTGATTTCATCATTGATATTTCTATGTTCTAGCTATGAAAAGAAGGCCTGATGTTCAACCTAGTCTCCCAAGGAATCTCTCACTTGTGTTCCTATATCTAAATCTCTAACAAAATAATTTAGTTGATGATTCTTAAGGTTCCTAGTTTGTCTTGAAAAGGTAGGACTGAATAATTCAGGCTTTTTGGGTAGATGCAGTTCACTATGGTTAGGATCTGAAGAATTTCATGAACTGGATGTTTTCACAGCATTCATCACATGATTATTTGAGGTTTTATCATTAATATATAGATTAGATATATCCTCTTTAATATTTTTTAGTGAGGTCATGGGCTTTTGTAGATCTGCTTCGTCAAACATGATGTGTACAAATTCCTCCAGACATTAGGTTTACATATGAATGACTCTATAGGCTTGTATCTATGTAGAATATCTAGGTAATATTCCTTCATCACTTTTGGAGAAAAATTTATCGAAATTATATTTAGGGTTCATAATATAATCTTTACTTTCAAACACTTTAAAATAACCTACTTTGGGTTCCAAGTTATACCAAAAATCACTAGGAGTTTTCTTATGGATGGGACTGATTAAAACTCTGTTTATTATGTATCAGGATGTATTAAAAACATCATCCCCGGAGTAAGTGGGTAGATCATATTCACTAAGAATAGTCTCAGAAATTTCTTTTATGGTTCTATTTTTTCTTTCTACAACACCATTCTATTGAGGTTTCCTAGGTGAGTAGATGCCATGATTATACCCATTCTCTAAGAAAAAATCTTGAAAATTGAAATTCTCAAACTCATATGGATGATCACTTCTTAATGATTTAATCTTACGTCCACAATGATTTTCTACAATTCTTGCATAATTGGTATAGTTTTAGCAAGCTTCACTTTTGTGAGCTAGGAAAAAGTTCCAACTGTACCTAGAGAAATCAACTACAAGAACATAAACATTGTGCTTCCCATTGAGACTTGATAATCAAGATTGTACAAAAAATTTCATGTGATCCAAATCAACAGACTGAGAAGTAGAGACATATTTCTTTGGTTTGAAAGAGATTTTATTTTGGTTTTTTTGACAATGATTATGTACATTGTTGTATGGAAACACTAATTTGGGTAAGTATATAACTAATCACTTTCAATTTAACTTCCTAAGGGAGTGAATGTTGCAATGTGTTAGTCCTATATTTTAGATCCAAGACTCTCTGTGAATGGTATTTGGACAAGACAAATTTTCTGGGGCCAATGTGACTAGATTTATAGCATAAAGATTATCATTTCTAAAAGCAGTCAATACTAAATTAGTCCTGGAATAAACAACATGGAATAAATCATAGATGAATTTAACATTAAATACCTCATCAAAAAATTTAGATGTTCTGATCTTGTTGTACTTTAATCCATCAATATAATGTATGTTAGAAATTGAAATAGAGTTACGGTAAGAAATCTTGGCTAGGACGATGATTTTTCCATTACCATAGTCACCAAATGTGACATGTAATATATAAATATTGATAATACTTTTAGTGATTGGAAAACACCCTCATATATTCCTTGAATAGCCATTATCCCAGTAACATAGAATTTTATAGTATCTCATTAGGCAGTTTACCTACAAAATAGTTTATCCAACAAATGATTATGGTACCCATATTTGACTAGGTCCATATATATTAGTGATATAAGTTTCATGAACCCACAACAATCTTATGGGATTCTTATATGTATAATATAAAGTGTTTTAATAGTAAAATTTGTTTGGTCTTGAATAATTGGAGACAGTAATAAAATTTGTTGAACTGGAACTTGCTGTAAAATTCTGGTTTTTAAAAATGTTAGCAAATTTTGCAGATTTCGTTACAAAACATGATTTGGATAAATTCATTTGACCTGGTTGATGTCCTATCCCAAAAGTATACATTCTAGGTATTTTATTACCAAGAATCTAAGTAAGATTATTTTTTCAATTAGAAAACTTATTTATGTCCCTTTTTAATTTCTCCTTATAAATTTTTAACTCATTGTTCTCCTTGAGCAGTTTGGCATTTTTCTATTTTTCAGTTGTATGTTCAGAATTAGATGTCACAGTAAGAGCATGATTTTTCCTCAATACTTTATACATATCATTAAATTTAATACATGTTTCTACCAACATGTCACAATATTCAAATAGTTCATCATTTTTCATATTCTCGAACCCACTTTTAGAATAATAAGAGTTTTGTATAAGAGAGTCTAAAGGTACCTTAGTTGTGTAGGTTATAAAAAACATATTTTACATATCAACATTATCATTATGAGAAGATCCAGAATCTTTTGAGGTTTCCTCAGAGGCCCTCCAGGTGGCCTTCATTTATTTTTTAAACCTTTTATCCTTATTTTTATTCTTTTTCTTATATTTCATATTTGGACCATTAGCCTTGACATGTCCTTTCCTTTTACATTCATAGAAAATTATCTCATATGATTTCTCATTTTACTTCTATCCCCTTTTCCAATTTCCCTTATTAACATAATTTCCATTATAATTGGGATTTTTGAAAAAATTATTTTTCCTACAAAATTTATTGTATCGTCTTGCCAACTGGGCTTTTTCTTCATCAATGTCTGATTCCAAATCATCACTGCTTGAGATTTTAGTAGCATCTTGAACTATCTCCCTGTCTTTCCTTTTCTATGCAGTTGTCTTGAAAGATATATACAATTTTTTTGGTTCATCCTCTTCTTGATTTACCTTCAATTCTTCTTCATACATCATTATTTTTCCAATCAATTCCATAACTGGAATCTTATCAATATCGCACGATTCAGTAATAGACACAGACAATCCATGCCAAATTTCTGGTAAGAATCACAGAATTTTCACAATCCACTCTTTGGAAATTACTTATCTTCCTAAAGAAATCATGGTATTCACAAATTCATTGAACTTGACATACATATCAGAAATTGACTCATCAGAATTCATTCTAATGTTTTCATATTTATGGATATATGTATTTAATCACATTTCTATAACATTAGATGTTACTTCATGAGAAACAAAATAGTGTACCAAATTTCATGTGTAGTTTTCCAAGCAGGAATACGGTTAATGTCTTCATATCCTAGTGCACAGTACATGGAATTCATTGAATTACAATTACTGTTATAGGTAGTCATGCAGGTTCATCCCAAGTGTTTTTAATAGTTTTAGGAATAGCATATTTACTTTCAATAGCAATCCAGGATTCAAATCCCATTCATTCTATATGTATTTTCATTTTAAGCTTCCATTGAGAATAAATAGTTCCATTAAAGAAAGGTGGTCTATTGGTAGCGACCCCTTTTAATGTATTTTCCATGATACAGATTGTAGAAGAATTTCCAAGAGTTGAAAATTTCAAAATTACAGAAATTTGGAGATCTATGTAATTTAACTATAATCACAGTTGACAAGATTTGAAAAACTAACAATAATTTGTAATCACTCTAATTCCAAATGTTTGTCAGAGTAGTTGACTCAAGAGGGGGTGAAATGAGTATCTATAAAAATTTCTTTTTAGATAAGTCCTTTAAAATAATATCTCCCCTATAAGAATAATAATCGAAGTTACTTTTTAGAGAAATTATAAATGTCCTGAAAGTTCAATTCGTTTCTTAGAAGATTGATTAGTTTTCTGTTTTACCAATCTATGATTAGTAAAACATTTGAAACTAATCAACGGATTCCGAGCAGATATAAACAAATGTTAAACTAACTATCTATGTTATGTTTATTTTAATGTGAGAAATACTTCTCAGATTAAAATATGAGACAAAAACCAGCACAATAGATTAAACAAGACGTTCAGTCTCATATTGAGACTTGGTCCTCTCCACATGGGGATCACCCGCCACCAAGCAGTTAATATTAAATAAACTTTTTATCTACACCCTGGATCGGGGATCACAATAGCACACAAGGCTGTCTAGTTCACACAAGACCTCTACCACAGTTATTCGTGGGAAAAACTCTCAAACAAATCATACAGGATCTCATCCATAGTTCTATGAGGGATACACAAGTAAATGGGATAGAGTTTCAAGATTTTTGATATCCTCCAGTTAATATTAAGAGATAGTGTGTGTGATACAAACACATATACCCAATTCTCAAATAGTAACTACAGGAACAAAAAAGTGTTATTATAGATGATTAGGGATGAAAAATCTCTATGTGTTGTGCGGTAAAGCTCTGTACTCAATGGATGTAGAGAAAATGATATTCAAGTTTATTTCTGGAAGTTGTCTTCAAAACCGGGTATTGTAGTTTCTGTAATCTTTTATCCATGTGTGAAAAGGTTGAGCTCTTCTTTTGTGAGAATGATCAGTAGGCTGTATCGGGTTGTTATTAGAAAAAAAAACTTCACGTGAGCTCGTGTATCGAGTTCCTCTATTCTCAATGTTGCGTATTCACTCAGTATATTTTTCAACTTGTTCATCGAGCTCTCTCTTTTTAAATATGAGGTTGTAGTCTTTGTATACATCAAGGTCCACGAGACATGATGATCTATTCACGTGCATGTACCTCATAATGTATACGGAAATTCTTACAGACAACATTAAATAATGTTAGAGACATTAATTTGTCTAAATATGTCCATTAGAGAAAAATTGGAATTAATAAATTCAAAACATTTATTTATGACTATAGGGGAGTCATTTACATCGGTCTGTCATTTTCGGTGTGTTGACTTTGGTCTATCAAAATCATTCTGTCATCTTTGGTGTATCAACTTCAGTATATCATCTTCAGTCTGTCATCTTCGGTGTATCGAATTCGTTGTGTCATATTCGGTGTGTCGACATCAGTGTGTCATCTTCGGTGTGTCGACTTCGGTGTGTCGTCTTCTAGGTGTCGATCATTGGTGTGTCCTCTTCGGTGGGTCGAACATCGGTGGGTCAAATAATGGTGTTCCTAACATCAGTTTTTCGAACATCAACATGTCAAACATTGGTGAGTAGATCTTCAGTGTGTCGAACATCGGTACATCGATGACACGACCCGTCCTTCGAGCCCATGTCATGACTACTCCAAGCCCGCCTTCCATAGGCCAGGGGCTAACGACTATCACCAAGCTGTAAATCCCGATAAAAGGGATGACATTTCCTTTATATAAGTAAACAAACAAAACTAACTATGCAAGATAGAGTGAACACAAAGTAAACTGAGAACAATATTACGTGATGGAAAGAAAATGGGCCATTATACAAACCCAACTAAAAGTACAATACAAATGAAAAGAAAGTATAGCAGTAGTAAAGTAAAACAGAAACACCGAGTATGTCCTACCAAGTGGTCCACCTCCGGGTACCGTCCGGCTCCACAATCCTCCACCTTGATCATTGTTTTCCATCGTCTGCATCCAACACACATGTAGTGTGGGCATAGCCCGTGCAAGGGTGAGTATACGATACTCGTTAAGGACCCCGAGACCCCTGAATGTCTCTCAGAATCCATGAAGGATAAAAAACAAGGAAAGATCCAATCACACAGTATCAACCGACTCCACTTAGGTTTACGCCCATACATATACCTAAGTCATCAATTACAAATCAGCTGCAATTCTCGAGCCCAAGAACAACCCAGTCCACATAGGAAAACACAACATAGTACACACAGAAAAGTAAAACCCAGCCCACAAAGGAAAGCAAGTCAGTCACACCAATGATAATGATTGAGAGATAAGACTTAGCTCGCACAGATATACTACTCACGAAGTGGGGTGGAGATGATTAGATTTTGCCTCTGAATCATCTCTGCTGCTAAACCCACATAGGATTCATGTTGATAAGTCATCATTGCTGATCCCACGTAGGATCCAAGTACAGTAACCAACACTACCGAACCCACGTAGGATCCATGTACAGTCGTGATCACTGCCGAACCCATGAAGGATCCAAGTACGGTCATCCTCACTGCCTAAACCACGTAGGATCCATGTACAGTCGTCTTCATTGCTGAACCCATGGAGGATCCTAACACGGAAGTCGTCGTAGTCATAGCCAGATCGAGGGTTCCCACACACAATGTACTCGATCGCGGGAGGGTCCGCTCGACGAGTAAAGGGGGTAGATACATCAATTGAGAAAAAGTCTAGAGATGATATATTAAGAAGTTATGTCTCATCAAAAGGAACTCAAAGCTACAAATAGTGCGTCAATCGGATGCCTGGTCTGAGAGATATTGGCTCTTTTGTTCCAGGGGCCCTGTTGGAAATATGCTTGTTCCAAACCTGGGTGTTTACCAAAGTTTTCCAAAACTCACATAGAGTATCGCAAAAGGATTGTCTCATCTAAAGGGTCCATGTTCCGCAGATGGTGCATCGATCAGATGCGTGTTCATTAAGTTATTCATGTATAAGTCAATAACGTGCCCGACCCATTTAGCCAGGTTGTCCAGTGGGTCGTGTTAACCCAGTTTGATGGGTTTGACTTGGCAGGGGTGTCGGACCATTCCGAAGGAAACATGAAAATCAGTCCAAAGGACGCGGACTGGCCCGAAGGGGCATGGCTTGGCCCAGCGGGGCATTGCCCCGCACTGCCCAGCACGGCCCGACTCAGCCCAGGCCAGCCCGGCACGGCTTGGCTGGCTCGCACTATATCCCGTGCAGTTCGAGGTGGGGGCGTGGCCCCCAGCGGCCCGAACTGGCGGCGCCTCATGGTGTCGCCCTTACCAAGTCAGTTGGCCTTCTAGCACAACCTGCCCACATGGGCGGACCGCGGTTCAGCTTCGCCTGACCGGCAGATGGACTGGCCGGTTTCACCTACGTGGAACCCTCCTAACGCCACAAATCGCCACCACCTAGCCGGATGACGGGCCAGACGGTTCTTCTACCGATGCGGCCCGCAAAGAGGGTCGTAGTTCCTTCTGTATAGCTGGCGTGTCGGTGCCGGCTACCTCCTCCCTGTTCTCGGCACGGCACGACGATGCCGTGCTTCCTCCAGCTTCGGTTTCCAATTCCATGAAGATCAATAACGACAGAGGGTCATCGGGTCGTGTTTTTTGAATCCACGCCCTCCGCGTTGGATGGTAACAATCGGCCAAAGATGAACAAGGTTTCACGAAGCACAACAAACAATTTCATTCAACATAAATCGGAATAATACACCATACATCAACAATTGATGTCATATGTCTGTGTCTCTGAGGACTGCATCGAGAGGTGAGGATTCATAGATGTTGACAGAGTGCGTCCGAGGAAGTGACGTCTCCTCTATTGATGCGAAGAACAGAATAAAAGACGTGATGTCGTTGGTGAGTTCCCCACATCAGTTTCTCCTCCCTTATCACGGATGAAGAAGAGGATGGAGAAATGTGTTCGTCGAGTCGTTCTACCTTGAAGAGTCGATGTTCTTTATTGGAAAAGATTCGTTCTTCGTTGAGGATGATCTTCTTCAATAAAGGAAGAATCCTCTTTTTTTCAAAAGAGTTCTCCCAAAATCCCCACACAATAATCCAACCCTATTATAATAAGACCACCCCTTATTTTAATTAAACATTCCATGCATTTCAAAATTCAAAAATAAAATCCCCTTAATTTATTAAATGTAGAGTAGTTTAATTAATTAGAGGTAGGTCAGAAAACTTTAATGGAGTGAGATAGGGAGAGGAAGAGTTACTCACTTAAAGAGGAGTTAACCATTAAAGTAGGGGGTTTAAGGAGTTTAGGGAATGTGAAAGGTTGGGGCTTGTGTGAGACCCACCTCACAAATATCCTCACATGGGTAGTTAGGTTCTTATGGGTCCCACCACAACATTCCCATGTAGGATATAACCACATTAGATATAATATAAAATTGTTCCACAATTTTATTCACTTCTATTTAATCCAGAAATTTTAACTTCTCCTCCCGTGCAAACACAACTGCAGTAAAGGTCCTCTTAAGAAATTACCGGCGTTGCGAGTTCATCGGTGCACTTGGATTGTAATTCCAAGCACTAGTTAAAAAGATAGAAAAACCTTCTCATTCGTTCACTGAACATACCTGAGCTAAACATCAGAAAATTATTCTGGGTACACCGTGACTCAGAATCTGTTTCCGTCAAAAACTGCGTACCCGTAAAATTCCAAAAATTTTAAGAAAAAAAATTCATTGAAATTTTTGGGTCTTTACATTACTCCCAACTCAGGGATTTATGTCCCCGTAAAGCTAAAACATAATCTAGGGAAACAAATGAGGGTACAGAGCACGCATCTGAGCCTCCTGCTCCCATGTGCTCTCCTGGAGGTTCATGTGCTGCCAACAAATGCGCACTAGAGGAATCGACCATCCACATAGGACTCTCTCTTGTCGATCCTCGATCTCCACTGGGACCTCCATGAATGTATCCCCGTTATCTATTTCCAGCTCCACATGGTCGATGATATGCGTCGGGTCGTGCATGTATCTCCTCAGATGAGATACATGGAAGACGTCATGTAACCGGTGCAACTGAGGTGGAAGGGCCAGTCGGTAAGCCACCTCACCTACCTAGTTGAGGATCTGGAATGGTCCGATGAAATGTGGAGATAAAATGTCACCCCATCTGAATCTCCTAATTCTATGTCGAGTTAAGACCAGTAAGACAACGTGGTCTCCATCATCGAACTCTAGTGGTCTCCATCTTCTACCAGCATAGGACTTCTGTCTACTTTGTGCAGTCCTAATATGCTCCTAGATGATCTGTACCCTCTCCATCATAGCCTAGACCACCTCTAGTCCTACAAGTGCTGAATCCCCAATGTCAGTCCAGCACAGAGGTGATCTGCAAGGTTGGCCGTACAATGCCTCGTATGGTGTCATCCTGATGGTGGAGTGGTAGCTTTTGTTGTACGAAAACTCTAACAAGGGTGGTCGATTCTCCCATCTTCGACCAAAGTCATGGAAACATGCACAGAGTATGTCCTTGAGTGTCGGAATGGTCCTCGCCGTCTGGCCATCCATCTGAGGATGAAAGGCGATGCTCATGCATAGTTGCATCCCAAATTCCTCCTGAAACCCCTTCCTATGCCGAGAAATAAAGAGAGCATCTCGATTGGAGATGATAGATGATGGAACACCCTGAAGTTGTACGATCTCCTGAATGTAGATGTGTCCCAAGATCTCTACTGAGCCCTTATCCTTGATAGGTAGAATGTTGGCCAACCTGGTGAGTCAGTAGAAGATCACCCAGATGGAGTTATGTCCTCTGGTAGTATGTGGAAGACCCGTCATGAAATCCATGGATATTGCATCCCACCTCCACTCCGGGACCTCTAAGGGATTTACCAAACCTGACGGTACCTGGTGCTCCACCCTCACCTACTGGCTGGTGAGGCATCATGAAACAAACTCTTCCATAACCTTCTTCATACCCAGCCACTAGTGTCATCGTCTGAGATCCTGGTATATGTTTTATACTCCTGGATATACTGCCGGAGGGGAAGTGTGAAACTCCTTCCACACCACCTCCTATAATGAAACTAGTACAATGGTACGTCCCCTAAAGAGGATGATGGAGTCTCCTCCTTCAGAAAAGACATCAGGTAATTTCCCTATGGAAATTAGAGAACGTTGCGTTTCACAGTCAACATCCACACACTGTACCTCTCTAACCCACTGAAGCAGTGGAGGAGTGACTGTTGAAAGGCTTCCCCATCTCTATCCATGGAGGATATATGGAAAGTGGAAAACTTCTCCATCGCCTCTCCAAGTAGTTGAATGACCGATCTCCTGCTGAAAGCATCAGCCACAACGTTCCCCTTCCCAAAAGTATAGACTATCTCAATGTCATAGTCCCAGAGGAACTCGATCCATCATTGCTATCTCAGGTTCAGGTCCTTCTGCAAGAAGATGTACCTGAGACTCTGGTGGTCCGTGTAGATTGTAATGAGCTCTCCCATCAGATATTGTCACCACATCTTCAAGGATAAGACCACTGCTACTAACTCCAGGTCATGGGTAGAGTAGTTCTGCTCGTGCTGCTTCAACTGTCATGAACCATAAGAAATCATGACCCGCTCCAGCATCAGGACCCACCTGAGTCCGGTCCCTATTGCATCATAGTAAACTACGTACCCTACGACCTCCTCTATTAGCCTTAATATGGGTGCAATGGTCAATATCTGTATCAGCTCTTGAAAGCTCTGCTGACATCTATCTGACAACACGATGGGTTTCCCCATCATCTTCAAAACTGAAATTAGTGCTGAGAATCTATAAAAGTCTGGAATAATCCCTGATAGTAACAAGCCAGACCTAGGAAACACCACACCTCTATCACGCTCCTGGGTGGCTCCCAAGCAAGTATTGTATCTACGTTCACAGGATCCATATGAAACTCCTTCCTCCAAAATGATGTTCCCTAATAAGTGAACCTATTGAATCCAAAACTGGAACATAGATATCCTACCATAAATTTGGTGCTCTCGAGGTGTGTCCAGTACAACCCGTAAGTGGTAGGAGTGATCCTCCTTAGTAGTCGAGTAAATCAGTGTGTCATCGATGAAGAATATGACAATACAATCGTGGTAAGGCAGAAAGATCCTGCTAATGAGACTCACGAACACTACTGGTGCATTGGTTACGCCGAAGGGAATGACTAAGAACTCATAGTCTCCATACCGACACCTGAAGGCCATCTTCAACACATCCTCATCTCAAACACTAAACTGATGATAGCCTGACCTGAGTTCTATCTTCGAGAACCACCATACTCCCTTGAGCTGATCAAAGAGGTTATCAATCCTGGGGAGTGGGTACCTATTCTTTATGTTCACCTAATTAAGGAAACGGTAGTTGATACATATTTTTAAGCTCTCATTGGTCTTCATGGTGAATAAAATTAGAGAAACCTAGTGTGAAACACTAGGTCAGATGAATCCCTTTCCATTCAAATACTTCAGCTGTACCCACAGATCACGAAGCTCAGTGGGAGCCATCCGTTATGATGGAGTAGATATCAGTGATGTCCCAGTGTATAGGTCAATATAGAAACATACCTCTCTATGAGGAGGTTGTCCTAGAACGTCATCAGAGAAAATGTCTGCATACTGATCCACCACTATAGGAAAACTCGGACTCAGCACATCCACTACTCCAAGGATGAGACTAGCCAACTGATGTGTGATTGACTGCCCTCTCCTCTGTGTAATCCCATCATGTGCTGCAAAGGCTCCCTTCTTACCGGTGAAGGTGAACCTACTCTCATCTGTGAGGACACAGTACACTTTGAATTTAATACAGTCAATCAGGGCATGAACTGTAGATAACCAATCCATACCCAAGATGATGTCGTAAGGCCTCGACGCCGCTACAAGAAGATCCCAGCCGAAGCTCTCACCTCCTAGAGTAAGGTCACACTGCCGACACCAGTGCATAATTGTCGAGTCTCCTCCTGTAGGAGTCTCTAGCCGTAAGGATCAAGCCAACGACTCCATCGGAATCTCCGACCTCCGAACAAGGGCAGCGGTAATAAAATAATGAATTGATCCTATGTCTATAAGAACAAAAGCAAGGGTGTATTAGACATAGATAGTACCTCGAATCAACTTAGGTGCATAGTGGTTGTAGGCCTTGACTTCTTGGAATGGAGCCTACCCCTGTCTTCCAGCTCCCTGTTGTCAGGGTGGCCCTCTTGGTGGTGGTGGTGGTAGAGCCTCGAAGCATCGTCCACCACCTGCTGCTCGGCCAGCTCCTCTACCTCATCTGCCAGGTCCCTGGGGACCACCACGGTCGAACCTCTTCCTCTTCCTGGGAGTTCCTTCTACTATCTGATGCTCCTCTGCATGGCAGGTCGATAGTCACGAGCCATGTGGCCCTGCCTGCCACATGCATAGCACTGTCTAACTCTCATATAACTAGTTCTTCTGCATGTTCCCTACACATCCCAACCAATATCCTGAGGTTTCCCACTTGATGGCTTGGTCTGATCGGACCTCTGCGACATCTGTCTATTGCCGGCTGTAGAAGACTCTGATGCGTGTTGCCCTGTGGTAGGCCTCGATTCTTACGTAGGCTCATTACGAAATCTCTATACAAGAAGGGATCGCTCCAATAATCTTTCTTAAGTTGGAATGCTGAGGGAGATCATCGAAGCCTTGATCTCATGCCTCATTCCCTGCTCAAAGGTTCAGGTCCGGATGAATGGGTCTCGTACCATGTCCGTGGACTAGAACAATAGGTTGGTAAATCTCTCAGAGTACATGGATACTTTCATGCTGCCCTTCCACAACAGTAGTAACTCCTAGATGCGCACCGCATGTAGGGTGGCTAGAACACACTCCAATAAGAAGAGGATCTCGAAGTCCGTTCAATGTATAGATTCCTTGTCGTGCACCTGGAGCATTAGGCTCCACCATATACCTACTGCTTTGTGCAGGAGACTCGCGGTAAGAATCACCATAAGGTCTTCTGGTGTCCCTACCAATCTGAAGACTCTGATGATAGCCTCCATCCAATCCTTGGCAGCCTGAGGATCCATCTCTCTGTGGAACCTAGGCGGCCCCTGTCGCTAAAACTCATGTAATGCACTCAGGCGGTGTGCACTCTCCACCACTATGGCTAGCGTAATTGGTGGCTCAGCTGGTAGTGTTACTGCTGGTGCCTCTGCTATAATGGGGCCCTTCACTGAGGCCTCATGGATCGGTGGTCTTCCATCCCATACGTAACTTGGAACCCTATCTAGCTGCCTTCATGGGGCCATCCTGAGAAGATACAGGTGTGCCACATTTAGTACATTATACCTGGTGAGCTGACACAAAGTAATCAAAATGAAACATTTGAAACACACATGCAATCAATGTTTTCATGCACTAAGTCAGAAATCAGAAGTTAGGGTCCTGGTGTATGGATACGTCAGCCACTGCACCAACACTGGACTCCATGGACTAATAACCACACTCAATACTCTTTACACTATGGCTTCCCAGAGAAGAAATTATTAGAGTCCTGAGTTCTGCGGTAGAACTGACTCCTCTGTTACCAATTTGTCACGACCCGTCCTCGAGGCCCGTGTCCTGACTACCCCAAGCCCAACTTCCATGGGCCAGGGGCTAGCAACTAGCACCAAAGGCGTAAATCCCAATTAAAGGGAAGTAATTGCCTTTATATATGTAAACAAACACAGTAGATTACGCAAGATGGAGTAAACACAATGTAAACTCAGTACAGAAGTAAGTTCTGGAATGTAAATGGGCCAGTATACATACCAAACTGAAAGTACAGTACAACTGAAATAAATGTATAGTAGCAGTAAAGTAAAACAGTAACACCGAGTCATCCTCTAGAAATCCCACCTGAAGGGTGGGTACAGATAGTCTCCTCAGCTCCTCGGGTTTTGTCATCCGCTCCCTGTACGTCCCGCCAAGTGGTCCACCTACGGGTACCATCCATCTCCACAAGCCTCCACGTCAATCAGTGCTGTCTGTCGTCTGCATCCAACACACATGTAGTGCGGGCATAGCCCGTGCAGGGGTGAGTATACGATACTCAGTAGGGACCCCGAGACCCCCAAGGTCTCTCAGAATCCATGAAGTACAAACCACAAGGAAAGATATAATCACGAATTATCAACCGACTCCACTTAGGTTTATTCTCATACATATACCTAAGTCATCAATTACAAATCGGCTCCAACTCTCGAGCCCAATCACAACCCAGTCCACCCAGGAGTGTACAACCCAGTCCATACTGGAAAGCAAGTCAATCACACCAATGATAATGATTGAATGAAAAGTCTCATCTCACATAGGTATACTACTCATGAAGGGGGGTGGAGATGATTAGATGTAGCCTCTAAATCATATCTTCTGCCAAACCTACGTAGGATCCATGTAAATAAGTCGTCACTGCCGAACCCACATTGGATCCATGTACAGTAACCAATGCTGCCGAACCCACATAGGACCCATGTACAGTCGTGATCACTGCCGAACCCACAAATGAACCAAGTAAAGTCATCCTCATTTCCAATCCCACGTAGGATCCATGTAGAGTCGTATTTGTCGTCGAACCCACGGAGGATCCAAGCACGGTAGTAGTCGGAGTCGAAGCCAGCTATATGGTTCCCGCACACAATGTACTCCATTCCAGGAGTGTCCGCTCCATGAGTAAATGGGATCAATACATCAACTTTCACGAAGTCCAATGTTGATGTATCCCGAAGTTCTGTCTCATCAAAATGAACTCAATGTGACAGTATGCACGACAATCGGATGCCCGGTCTGAGAGATATGGGCTCTTTCATTCCAGGGGCCTGATTGGAAATATGCTCATTCCAAACCTGGCCATTTAACAATGATGTCAAATACTCACTTATAGTCTTGCAAAAGGACGGTCTCATTGAAAGGGTCCCAGTGCCATAGACGGCGCGTTGATCGGACGCACGGTCTTTATGTTATTAACGTTTAAGTGTATAACGGGCCCGACCCGTTTATCCAGGTGGGACCGCGGGTCAGGTTAACCCAGTTTGACGGGTCGGCCCGTTAGGGGTGTCAGATCAGTTCAAAATAAAAACACAAACTGGTCTGAAGGGGCGCTTCCCATCCTGGTGGGGCGCGGGCCGGCCCGGCCTGGTGCAGCCCGGCTCGCTCAGCCTGTAAGCCGGGATGTCCGAGGCGGGCCCATACCGGCGGCGCTTAGCAGCACCACCCTTCCCAAGCCGGAAGGCTATGCTGTCCAGCCTTGTGGCACAAGACGCCGGCACGGGCGGGCCGCGGTTCAGCTCCGACCGGCCGGCCGAAGGGCCGATCGGTTTTTTTGCCGACGTGGCCCGCAATGCAGGTTTCGGTTCCTATCACATAGCCGACGTGTCGGTTCTGGATTCCTCCTCCATGTTCCGGGTATGGCATGATGGCATCGTGCTTCTTCCACCTTCGGTCACCGATTCCATGATGATCAAGAACGACAGAGGGTCGTCGGGCCGTGTTTGTTCGACCCGCGCCCTCCGCGTTATTCGGTAACAATCGACCGAAGATGAACAAGGTTTCACGAAGCACAAAGGACAATTTAATATAATAAAATTGGAACAATACACCCTACCTCAACAGTTGATGTCATACGTCAGCGTCACGGAAGACGGCGTCACGAGATGAGGATTCATAGACGTCATCGGAGTGCGTCCGAGGAAGTGATGTCTCCTCTCTTGATGCAGAGAAAAGAATATAAGACATGACATCGTTGGAGAGTTCCACACGTCGGTGTCTCCTCCCTTGTCAAGGAGAAAGAAGAGGATGGAGAACTGTGGTCGCCGATTCATTCTAAATTGAAGAGTCGATGTTCTTCGATGGAGAATATCCATTCATCGTTTAGGATGATCTTCTTCAACAAAGGATGAATCCCCTTTTTCTTCACAAGAGTTCTCCCAAAATCCCCACACAAAAATCCAACCCAATTAAAATAAGGCAACCAAATATTTTAATTAAAAAATACATGCATTTCGAATTTCAAAAATCAAATCCCCTTGATTAATTAAATGTAGAGTTGTTTAATTAATTAATAGGTAGGTTGGAAAAATTTAATGGAGTGGGAGTGGGAGAGGAAGAGTTACTCACTTAAAGAGGTGATAACAATTAAAGTAGGGGGTTTAAGGAGTTTAGGGAACGTGAAAGGTTGGGACCTGTGTGGGCCCGACCTCACAAATATCCTCACATGGGTAGTTAGGTGTTATGGGTCCCACCCCAACTTCCCCATGTAGGATATAACCACATTAGAGATAAAATAAAATTGATCCACAATTTTATTCACTTTTATTTAATCCACATATTTTAACTTCTCCTCCCGTGAAAACGCAACTGCAGTAAAGGTTCTCTTAAGAAATTATCGGCATTGCGAGTTCATCGATGCCCTCAGATATCAATTCCGAGCACTGGTTCAAAATATAGAAAAACCCAGCGTTTGTTCACCGAATGTACAAGAGCTAATTTTCGGATAATTATTCCGGGCACATCGGGCATCGGAATCAGGTTCCGTCAAGAAACTGTATACTCGTAAAATTCTAAAGAATTTATGAAAAAAAATTACTTGAAATTTCTAGGTCCTTATAGTCAAATTTCAGGGTTTGAACCAACTATCGGCGTTACAGAATCAAAATCTTTGTGATGTGTCTATCATACAAAAAACATTACAAGACATAGTAATATCCAAAAAATCATGAAAAAATACAATTGTATACATATTTATTAAAAATAATATAGGTTATTGACATATTAAAGTACATTTTTCTATATGACATAATTTATTTACATACATATTTTAAATGTCATGATAGTGTAAAATCTGTAGATTGGCATTATTTGTGATTTTGAAAACTACTATATCATAGAGGGTTTAACAAATAAGTTCTATAGTTACAAATATATTCTATCAAAATATTATATCTGAGGATTTTAGAGATAAAGACATACCTATCTCTTAGAATGTAGACACTATATATTCATAGTCTTGTTATGGCATGGTAATAACTTCATTTTGGAGAACATGATCAATTGTTAATAAGTAATATGGCTAATTAATAACACTCATTATAAAAAAAGGGTATAGTTATTTCTTCTCAATGAACTCTACATTATTATTGGATCTATCGGTACAAACATTAATGAGGTGACCCAAAAAACAATCATGTATATACATATATCATCATTTTATATTAATATATATTATGTTAAACAATAATTATAGTATTGTAGTTTTCTATAATCTATGAAATCTAGATGAAAAATTGTATTATTTATTGAAATATATTCAATATCTCTCATAATTTTCTTATCTTATCGTATTATTAATAAATATATAATATTATAAGACTTCTTAATAACATATGGAAATTGAAACATTGGAAAGGGTGATTCCATATTCTCAGTAAAGGTAAACATGGATGATATAAAACATGGACTTAATTACATTATATTACAATAATAATTATGTGATAGATTTATAATAAATTAAAATCATCATACACAATCAATCATATATCATAATTAATTATTTATGGAATAAATACTTATCATTTCAAAATATTGGACATATATGTGTAAAGAATAATCATTAATTGATCAAGATCCATGGGGGAATGACATATGATTAAGAACATGCCATAAGAATAGTGTCATACTCATAGGAATAGAAAATCATTCCATTATTCAATGATCACTAATAATACCATCATCACAAAGTGGATATTGTCCTCTAATTTATTAGGTTCACTCCCTATCCTTTTTTCATTTGTGTAATTGGTTCACTCATCATACCCTTTTCATTTATTTAATTGTTTCACCCCCCATATTCATTGGTATTATCTCATGAGATATTACTCATTGACCATTTAATTAGGGGATGCATTATTTTTGTCCCACCCACCCTATAACGGAAACCATGCATTTCTATTCCATAAGTTTATAAAATTATTCATCATTTAATCATAGGATAATTAACACTTGTTAATGGAATCTGTTTCATGAAATATTCATTAAAATATCATCATCATTTTACATAAAATGAATGAAATAGGATGGTTTGTTTTAAGAGAATATCATTTGAATCGTATTTCAATGGATGTTGATTCTAATAAATAATAACATCAAATTATCATTTAATCATTTGGTAAAAACATGATAAAAATATCATTTTGTTCTGATTATTTGTTTTAATAAAAATTCCAATAAAATTGATAGAAATAGTTTCTCTGATAATAAATGTGGATATATGTAATGGAATATTCATGGAAAATAAAATCACGATCGACAAAATATTATTTTGTTCCTTAAAAACTAAAATGATCATACCATTAAATATTTTATATTAAGTGATAAATAAAATTTCTGTAAAAATTTGAATCATTCTATTCAAAACTATTGAAAAAAACCAAAGATATGGATTAAAATGTATTTAATGAAAACAATTTTCACAAAAAAGACAATTCATGAATGCATTTATAATGAACATCATCATGGATGAAATAGTTCACTAACCTAAGCTAATATATGGTCGAATCTTCCTAAAAACATTTCCTCAATTGATTCATTTACCAAATTGAGATGAATTAAAGGAAAAAATTACCACTCATAAAAATAATGGCATATGATTATATATTAGGATTAAAATATATGGATCAAAAAATTTCCCTCAAGGGACGTTTAATAGAGACAAACACAGAAATAAATGAGATTGGAGTATAAATCCATACCACATTGGTATGTTTTGAATCAGAAACCCCTAAAAATAAATACCATAAAATGTAAAATTAATTAAAATGGTTATGAATATATTCATGATATAATATATCAATTTATATGTATATACATCATATAAAAACAAGAGGTTCATAACACGAATCATGTCTCAATAAAAAGAAAATTGAGACAATGAACCCATATATAAGGTTCAGTATTACATAGTACATGTCCAAAGCTGGTGTAAACAATATAGGTTAATTATTAATTTATTATAGAATCATATTAGTGTATATCATACTATATAACATCCTCTTATAATTGATACTTACCATTATATTAACAATTTGTCAATTAAAGCTTCATTCCAGAGAAAATTGGTCATTTCCTTGTAATTTTATGGTTTGATATTTCATATCCTTGCACCTTGGTCAAGGTATAGTAATCTATAGAATACATTAATTCAAAAAATAAAATATATATACAACAAATATTGGTTTATAATAATTCATATATAGTGGGGATGAAAAATGAATTAAATGACCCTGGGGAGATGGTAGTCTTTTGTATGCACAAGTAATGTTTCTTCTTTTCAATAATATTTTTAAAATAATGGTAATTAATATTTTCACATTATATATTTCAAATTAAGTTATAATCATCCAATATAATTAGTAATCTACCCTTATTACTATCCATGACAAGTTTAATTGATTAACAAATTAAATTGCTTCATGGAGGTGTATATCCACACATATACTTGAGTGATGTTATCCTATTCAAAATAATAAAAGGGTAATAAGGTATATTTTTTCATTAATTGATTATTTATAATTACTTTTTAAATATAATAAATATTCATTAAAATATTCTATATTCCCCTCCACCAGAGACAAACATTAGAAATAAAATGCATCGCTTTATAATGATAGTATTCTACATGTATACATGATGAAATTTATTAACATTTTATTAGATATAAATATGATCTATAATGGATTTCATTATTTTAATTTTGATATAGAATATTTGAAAGGGGTTATGTAAGAATAAAACATGAAATTGATAAATTGATATAATTATCTCTTCTTTGGGAACCCTCTTTTAGATTTCACAAGAATCCTTAGAGGTTTGTGCTTTTGGGATACATTATGATATATGGCGTGTTATCCGATGTTTATAGGGTATTTGGGAAATTATATTCTACGATAATTTTAGAACAAAGAGTTATTTTGTGTATGGGAGAATAAACCATTTTTATATCATATGGAAGTAGAACACTATTTATCGATAAATCATTTTGATGTAATATGGTCATATTAATGTGAATGTGAAACCAAGGATAAACAAATTTGAATATTATATAAGGGAATGATGAAATTTTTTATGATTATAGGATTTATATTTTTTGGTTATTTTAACCCATATCTCTTAAGGATAACCAATTGTTATCCATTTTATCATTTTCATAGTAATGATTTATTATCTTAGTTTCTAATTTAAATGACCCAAAATGAAATTGACACCATTAAAAAAAATTAATACACCTACTTTATAATTTTAAAACCATATCACAATTTAAAATTTCAATAAGTGCATTTAATTTATTTGAATATATTGATGAAAAATGAATCAAAACCCATTTTTATAAAAAATAATTTTTATTCATAAAACTATATTTAATGAAATTGACTTCATATTGTTATCTACATGATAAATGTTAACATGTTGGATATAATATATTTTATTAAATTTAATTATAAATTAGCCATCAATAGTGGCCAATATAATTTATTTCTATAAAAATATATCACTTTTATTAATGAAATGTTTCAATGAAATAGTCATCAAACCATCAGATGATTTCATTTTTAATTATTACCAATTCATAACCAATGAATTCATCTGTCAATTTACAAAAATTACATATAAATGTTTAGTAATGTAAAAATTTTATTATGAAAAAATATATAAAAAAATTATTTTTGTGTAAAATTAGTTTTAGAAAAATTAATTTGGTTTAACATAATTTTTAATTTGAATTAATTTTTTTTAAAAAAATTATATTTTTGATGAATATCTTATAATCTGATTAACTTTAAAATATATATAAATTATTATCATATGGTATATGTTTTTTTTCCTCAAACATATACATGAAATCAAATTTATTTTTGGGGAATATATTCTTAACTATCCTATTGTTACATTCAATTCCCTTATATGAAATTTCCCATTTGTATTTTGTCACTCTAATAGAAAAAATTAATGATACCTCAACCTCATCACATGCTGATATCCTGAAAATGCATCCATGAATTTACAATTCCAGTACATAACAATAAGTAAGATATTTTTCATTTTCCATTGATATCTTTTTTACATTATCAATGATTTTTACCAGTATATTATCATTATAATGATCATGTGACATTAGTACAATAATTGAGTTCCTTAAATATAAAGGATAAAATATGTACTTCCTAAAAAAGATATACATATAAAACATCATGATCACAGTAGAGTTTCATTGGATGTTTCTAGTGATAAGAAAACACCTCAGTTTCTTTAAAAATATCATAGTTGTTTATTTTCATAAGGACCGCCGTCTGTTTCATTAGAAATCCCACAACTTTCGTCAATGGAGATATTTTTTTGGAACACCTTTTCAACAACATTGATCTCTAAATACCAATGGAGGTTATAATTAAATATCATTTTCCGTTGTTGACCTACTCTAATATGTTTTTTAATGTTTATATCTTTTTATATAATTTCAATATATAGTTCAGGTCCTAGTAGCCTTTCTTCTCCATCCTCAATGCATATTTTTAGAGTCATGAACTTTTTCTATAAATATATTCACATGTAAAAAGATTGAATGATCCATTTAAAGATATATTCATAAAAAAATTATTCTAGATGAAGGTGTTGATCAAAAATACATTTAAAAGTAATATAAACATATATAAATATATAATCTTATGTTATAATGTTCCTCTCAGGTAGACTATTTTTCAATGGATGATATAAAATGATAATTTTAAACTATAGATTCAATTCTTACAAAATAATTCTATTGAAGACCAAGGTAAAAAATGTTTACAATTTAGATACAATAAAATTTATTACTCCCTAAGTCTTTTTAACATATTTAATTTAAATCCTGGAATGCAGATAAAGAGATAAATCATTCAAATTCGAATAACATTTTCAAAATTATTTCAGTGATTGAATAAAATCACATATAACATAATTTCCTTTAGGTGTAATGGTATGTTTGATAATGAAACCCATAGTGATTATTTCCCATTTACACTCAATTTTGTGTAACAGTTATATCATCAAATTAGATCTATGACTCTTGGAACAATCTAACTAGAATAATAAGAAAAATGATACAGAAATTAAAATGTATTACTTCATGTTGTCCCACTATAAATTTTATTTTTGATACATTTACATTTTCAAACTTATTAAATGAATAAATATTGATAAAAAATTAGTCCCATATAATAAATCCATAAATATTATTATTGATATCAAACATGGTTTTTTCTGGAATATGATTATTCCATCCTGGGTATCATTAATCATAAGAACAATTCATCATTTTGTTTGCAGTTCTACATATTCCTTATATATCACTTGAATCGTCACATTAATTGAAAACATAATTTTAATCTGAGGAAGATAATATCATTATCCTTGAATTATGATTTGAATGTATATCCTCTGTAAATCCATATTTAATTGATATCATTTAATCACCATCAAGGATAAAGTATAATCGTCTTTTGGATTTAAATAACATTATATCATGTTCTCCTTCACCGGGTTGTAATGTAACGTGCAGTCATCATCAATAATAAAATTTAACCAAATACTATAATGAATATTAAATTATTTTTAGCAAAATATATTCATCAATAATTTTTTATTCGACCATATAGTTGGAATTTCACATAAAAGATAATTCGACAATATTTTTCATTTAAATTTTACCAATACAAAAAAATAATATTGATTTATGTAATGCTTCAGTTGAACTCATGTTTTTCATATCACATAATTCACTAAAATGTTATTCAAAAAAAATTACCTTCAATGATACATCACTATAGATCAAAAGCTACAGCTCCACTTAAGATTAGTCTGTGCATAGGTACCCTAGTGAAACTACTTTTTTGCTCCTTTGAATTTTCCTCACATTTAAATATACAAATGTGTTTTTATTCATTCAATTAAAATAATGTTTTTGGATATGATATTGATTATAAAATTATAAAAATTTCTCAATATTATCCAACCTACCCTTGAAAACAAAAACATTAGACATCATAGAAGGTCTAGGATAATGCTAAATAACATCTAAGATTGAAGGAGACAACAATACGCCTTCTCATGATATGATATGAAACATGAATGAAATATAATAATGCTAAAAATTAGATATTAATTAATTTTTTAATATATATTATCATTACGTAGGCACTATAGTATAATCTTATAATGATCACTGTGTTCTTTATTTCTATTTGAAAATAAAATTCATCTATATAGACTGCTATAAATTGATCAATTTAATTTATAAGGTTGTTATTTATTACATACATAATAAATGTTGGTGCATTAGTATGTTAAAATTGAATCACTATAATTCCACAATTTTCATACATTACAATAAATGTTTTCCTATGTATACATTTGTTTTTTACCCTTT
This sequence comes from Viscum album, assembly GCA_963277665.1. Taxonomy (NCBI): domain Eukaryota; kingdom Viridiplantae; phylum Streptophyta; class Magnoliopsida; order Santalales; family Viscaceae; genus Viscum; species Viscum album. The sequence goes on from OY728146.1 coordinate 373,953,372, forward strand.
ATTAATTTCATCAATAACAATAGTTAATCTTTGAAAAGTAGTGATCTCCATGATGTTTTTCAAAATAACATCACAATGGGGAAGATAATAAATTTTATTAATAGTAATCTAATTCCTGATAATCTATTAAATTTGATATATAACTATAAATCTTTTTAATAAAATGAACTACTTCACCCTTTGGTGATGTACTCGGGTTTATTAATCCTTTTATTTTGATTCTCGAGAAGTTTTTTCTTTAATTTTTTTAACTCAATTGGCTCCAATATACAAGGTTCCATTGAAATGAATGTAATACTGCATATGAGTTCTATTTAAAAACCATAATAGTTAAGGGAATCACTATGAAAGTTATCTAGAAAAACAAATGAATAGTCCTGGTTAATAATTATATATTTTATATTTAGAATCTCCATGACTATTTGAGATAAATCTCACTCGTGAATATGTAATAAGACTCATATAATGGAATCAATTTCCATATGATGATTATATTAATATTAAAAACAAAATAAAACCATAGTATGATTTATAATGTAATATTGTGAAATACCTTCATCATATATTGATATTGGATCTATATAAAGAATGATAATCTATTCAAAAAATAATATTAAATTAAAATAATGGTACAATAACAAGATATTAATGAAACACATTACCATAAAATTTTATTCAAATCCTCATGTTCTAATCATGTTTTAATGATCAAAACTTATTACTCATGTTTAATCTATCTCAGATCATTTGACTATATGCTTGGTTTAATTATGCTTTAAATAATTGACTATTATTATTTTAAACAATATTTAATTTGTTCTATAATGATTTCTTTTAGGACTGATTAAGCATAATTAATTCTTTTAATATTACAGGTTAAGTCTATATAATGATATTTTTGAAGTCTGAGAAACTGTGTTTCTACCACCTGTTCTGGTTTTCTAGAAGAGGACCTAGACACCATGACCTAGACATCGTGACTTAGACACTATGACTGGACACCGAGACCGAGACACCTTGACTAAACACGATGACCCAGAAACTGTGACCTAGACCCCATGACCTAGAATACGTAAACCAGACATTTTATTGGGCATCGTGATTAAGACACTATGTCCAATACACTAGTTCCTTTCTACCATTACGAAGACATCGTTCGATGTTTGGAAAAGGACTCGACACTTTGATACTAACACTACATTTGTGCAACCCATTCTTGATCTTAATAAAATTATGCCATTATTATTTTCTCACCTCTCAGTGGAAAAGAAGAAGAAATAATTTCGCGGTGACATCGTTTCCTTGTGTCACCATTTCTAGATTGATTTGGACATCATTCTTTAATCTGTTTTTTCATTTTAAAAATAATTTTTAACAGTAATATTTGAATCTTTTAAATGCACTGACATAATTAATATTTCTTTATAGACAAGTCACCTGATAGTACGAGGTTCGAGGTGAAGGACACATGAATCATATCATCTCTAAAACATGCACACCAAGAATAAAAAGAAATTTATATCCTTGAAACAATATATGATGAGTAGTAGTGTGTAGAAGAATCATGATCATTGTTGAATGGTAGACCGGTACCTACAAAAAAATACATCTCAAGAACACATGATGCATTATCAAATCAAAAATATTAAATACCATAGATTTGATCCAAAACTACATCTCAATACCAACTACATGAATATCACTGGCTATATCTAACTTGAAACATGATCACACGACTTGAAACACTCTGTTTCTTGAAAGTGGACTCAATACTAGAATATGCATTACCCTAGAAGTCTAGATCTGCATAGAATAACACTCAGTGCACTTATAACCATTACACATCATCTTTTCTCTGTTGTGTATTTTTGTTTCTTTTGGGAAGTGTGTTTATATAAATATATATTAAAAGACAATGTCTCCTGCACTAAAATGAATGATAAATGATATCCTTCATTTGATATCATTTTACACATGTTTACTCCCACAGATAAAGGTGGAATAGGTCCTTATGTGACCAAATAGTTATTACACATAAAGAACTATAGAAGTGGTCGTGTGACCTATACATTCCTATTCCCTATTGTTTACCACTATTCAAGGTGTCGATCATGTTTATTTATATAAACTGCTTAGTTATAGGTGATCAGCAAGTGGAGTGGATTAGGACTCAATATGATGTTGAACCACTTGTTTTATCTTATGTATTGTTTAATTTAATATTTGTATGTTTTATGTTATAATTCATAAATCACTAGATTTACATGGATATTTAATCATGGATTGAAGTTACAATCATTTTACCATATTATAATTTCTTCAAAAATAAAATCAATAACTCATTCTGATATTACTAAGAACTAATCATTATTTTGATAGGTTATTTTAAAAGTCAAACATTTATAACTGTATTCCCTTGATTGGATAGGTGTTATTTGTTTTATTGGGGAATCCTTTTAAGAAAACATTTCAACAGAAATTTCTTTAGATACTCAATACCCCCTATTTAGTAATCTACACTAACCAATATTTGGCATCAAAAGAGTTTATTGAGACTGCTATTTTAACTATTCAACTGTGATTTTAGTTTTACTTTAAATATCTATAAATTTATGTTAATTCGATATTTCTAGATCTTTACATGTTTTTCTTTATTATGGATAAAAGACTGGAAGGTACTACAACAAACAAATCACCATTAATTAATGAAACTAATTATGTCTAATGGAAGATTAAAATGAAAATGCATTTAGAATGTATGGGTTTTGAAATTTGGTCTTCAATTGTCGAAGATATTCGATTCCTACTATTGATAAATTTACTTGGTATGATTTACAAAGACTTCATACAATAAAAATTGTGAATCCATGAATTATTTATATTTCCCTTTAGGATATGAGGAATTTAACATAATTTTTTCATGTAAAATTTCCCATTAAATTTGCCATACCATTCTTATTTTACATGAAGGAACTTCTAGTGAGAATAAAATGAGACTTAATACTTATACTATTATATATAACAACATAAAAATGAAACCTAATGATTCCATTTCTAACATTTATCTCATGTTCAATGAAATTTTCAACACAATGATTTGTCTTTGAAGAGAAGTTACTGCCAATGAATAAATCATGTGGACTCTCAGATGCCTACCTAATAGTTGAAGTGGAACGTTTCTCTCTATTAGAGGGTAAGGTGACATAAGAAAATTACATTTCAACTAACTCATTATGAAACTAATGATTTATTAAGAGGAGATAAAATTCAATAAGGAAGAAGAGCATGAACACAAAAAAAAAACAATTTCATTCATGACCACCACCTCTTAACATAATCAAAAAGGCAAATTGGAAGTCTCTAAAGAAATTCCCAGTAGTGAATAAACATTAACACACATTGATAATGAGATGGATCGATTATTAAGAAGGTTTAAAAAATCATACAATAAGAATAAAGTCTTAAAAAATCCTACCATGAAAGGACAATATGATCAAAAGGGAATGCGGAAGAAATAATAGAAAAGAGCTCACTAGTCTTATGAGATATTATGATATGATAAAAAGAAAAATGGACATTTAGAGGCTGACAGTACCACGCTCATGTATAAAAAGAAATATTAGGAAAAAGATAGAAAGTAATAAAAAGGAAACTAATGAAACATGGAGTGATTTTGAGGATATTTCAAGTGACTAGGTGTGTTCACATGATGAACAAAACTAAAAATTCCAATATGTGTTTCATGAAAAAAAACATTTGAGGTAAACCTGACATCTCCTATACAGAATTCGTATTATTTTAGTGATGAAATTCATTCAAAAAATATGTCTAATGACAAAATTTTTGAGTATTGAAATATGATTTAAGATTCATGTAATGAACTAAATAGGAAATACAATTCTTTAAAGAAAAAACATGTTCTTACCTCAACTGTTAAATCTGAACATACTGTAGAAAGATGGAAAATGTTCAGTTAATCAATTAAAATAATGAACAAAAGTTATCTAATGAGAACTCAAAAAAGTACCTTCACAGGTTTCGTAAATGTAATAAAAAATTAGTGCAAATTCAAGAAAAATATATTTCTCTTCAATATATTTCTTATATTGGCTATCAACCTGGTAATAAAATTTTTTGAAAAACTGATTTTGTTTTAAAATCTTGAACATACATCATTAATCCTAGTTCCGGAAATCATTCGGCTTGTTCAAATTAGGATACACTATCTACTATTTATAGTTTTATTGAACAAATAGAGTTTTTTTTTCAGGTACATTAAATAATGCTTATAATAAACCTGTGAGGCAGACATGGGTTCCTAAAGCACTAGTCTCTAATATTACTGGACCAAAACAAATATGGGTACCGAAGTCTATTTTTATTTTACTATTATATAGAAAATTTTCTTATAGAGCACCAGTAAAAATTTATGCTATTTGAACAGTAGGTGTTCAAGAGACATCACATGAGACTATTCATGATTAAATAAATTAAAAAAATTTGATAGTGGACATCTCACTTTTGGTGATAATGCAAAAAGAAAAATCATTTTCCTTGGACAAATCCGTAACTCTGACTCCTTTTTAATTTCCAATCAACTTTTTTTTGATGGATTGAAATACAGTCTGCTTTTTATTTCAGAACTATGTGATGATGTATTTCATGTTAAATTTGAGAAAAATTCTGGAAATGTATTTAATTATAAAAATGAGATAGTATTTTCTGGATTGTGAAATAAAAATGTATACTCTATTAACATAGATTCATTAATTTCTAAAAATGATCCATGATTAATTGTATTTCAAAAAGAGTCTTGGATTTTGCATAAGAGACAAGTCCACTATAATATTCACTCCCTATGAAAGTTAACTGGAAAAATAATTAGTCAAAGAATATCCCTAACATGAGTTTCCAAATAATAATGTCTATAATCCTTGTCAAAATGGAAAGCATCAAAAAATTTCCATCAAACAAATGAAGGAAGTGTAAAATTATTAACCACTCGAACAAGATCATAATGATTTTTATGGACCATATATATTTTTTAGTTTGAATTGTAAGAACATTTTTTATGTTCTTTTAGATGAATTTTCTAGATATACATAGACATTATTTTTGTCTCAAAAAAGTGATGTCTGCTCTCATTTCACCAAATATGCATAAAATATTGAAAATCATAGTGGATTTAGAATTAAATCTTTAATAATTGATCATGGATGTGAGTTTTAAAATCAAGAGTTGAATCCTTTTATTCAAAAAATGGATATAGTCCTAATTTCTCTTCCCTTGGAACACCTCAGAAAAATGTAGGTTTAGAATGAAGTAAATGTACCTTTCAAGAGATTTCTAAGACCATGTTTATTGAATATGACATACCTATTTATTTTTAGGCTGAAGCAATAAATATATTATCCTATATCATTAATCGAGTATTTATTAGACCCACTCTTTAAAGAACTCTAAATGAGTTATTGAACAATAGAAACCCCAAAGTAAGGTACTTAGATGTTTTGGTTGAAATGTTTATATCCATAATACTAAACAAAATCATGACATGTCTGCATCCAAGAGTGATGAATGAATTATTATAGGATTTTAAATATTTAGTAAATCCAATAGAGTGTTTAAAAAAAAACTAAATGTGTGGAATGATATTTCCTTGATATGTTTGATGAGACAGATCAACATTAGCCTAAGACCACTATAGATAACATGGAGGATGATATGATAAATCTTTACAGCTATGAAAAATCCTCTAACCATCCTATAAAAGAATATGTAAAATCTTACAGTTCTATAAAATCTCTACATTCAATTCATATTGAACCCGAATCTATTGGTGAACATGAAATCACTATTCCCTCTCTTTCTAGAGATGTTATATCCCTTAAGAACTATCCTTTAGATGTCGTTGTAGGAGATTTATATAAAAGTACTCAAAAAGATATTCTATTAGAAATAAGGTTGATCATCATGTTTTCTTATAACAACATGACTTAGAAACACTAATTATTCTATCAATGATGAATTTTGGGTGATGTTTATAAAAGAATAACATAATCATTTTAAAAGGAATAATGTTTGGAATCTAGTTAAATGACCTAAAGGAATATTTACCATAGGAACTAATATGGTGTTATGAAATAAGGTAGATGGATCTGGTAACATAGTTATAAAGAAGGCAAGATTATTTTCACAAGGCTATAGTCTAGAAGAAAAAATTGACTATAAGGAAACATTTACACATGTATCTAGACTTGATTCTGTTTGAATTCTTCATGCTTATGCTGCACATCTAAATTTCAAAATATATTAAATGGATGTCAATAGTGCATTCCTAAATGGTTATATATCTGCAGATGTATTTTTTGACCAACCCATGGTTTTTCAAATCCTCACATTCCAATGCATGTTTTTAAATTATAAAAATACTTTTATGGTTTAAAATAATCTCTATGAGCTTCGTATAATAGATTAAGAGCTTTTCTTATTTCCAAAGGTTTTAAAAAAGTAATATCTAATCCTACCATTTTTATAAAATGAATTTCCAATGATGTTATTATAGTAAAAATTTATGACGATGATAATATCATTGGATCTTCAAAAAATTCATTTTGTATTTAATATTATAAAATTATGAAAAATTAATTTGAAATGAGTTTAATGGGTGAACTAAAATACATTCATGGATTTCAAATCATTGAAAATAAATATGGTAATATTTTAAACTAATTAAACTATACTAAATATCATATAAATTATTTTTCATGGATAGAAAAAAAATTGTGCAACTCCAATGAGTATTTCTTGTATGTTGGATCGTGATGAAGATGGAAATTGTGTTGGTGAAACCACATATAAAGGAATCATTGGAAGATTACTCTACTTAACTGCTAGCCAGACTGAAATCATCTTTAGTGTTTGTATGTGTTTTCATTATTAGGAAAACCCTAAGGAATCTCAATTAATGATTTTAAATGGACTTTAAAAAACCTCAAACATACACCCAATCTAGGATTGTTCTATCTTAGAGGAATATCATTTGAAATAGATATCTATTTCGAGGTTGATTTCAGTTGTTGTAAGTCAGATAGAAAAATAAACTCTGGAACATGTCACTTTTTAGGCATGTATCTACTATCATGCTGTTGTAAGAAAAAAAACATTGTTGCATTCTCTACTGTTGAACGGAATACATTGTTTCTAGTATTTATTGTGAAAAAATTTTGTGGATGACAACACATTACTATATTTTGGATATCAATTCCAGAATTTACATATTAATTATGACAAAATATATTCTATTAACATAAAAAAAAATCATGTATCACACTCTGGGACAAAACATTTTGATGTAAGACATCAGTTTTTGATAGACCATTATCAAAAAGGTGGTATCACATTTGAATTAATTGGAACTAAATATTAGATTTATAATATATTCAGAAAACCATTAAATTATTAAATAATAGATAACATAATACATGAATTGGTAATGATAAATCATAAATAGAGAGTGTATTATTTCCCAGCTTATTTTTCAACAGATTACGGTTTCCCTAGTCACTGTCTTAGACGTACTATCTCACTATCACAGTTCTAGAAGTTTCTATCATAAAGTTGTTGTCTTATGTTCACTTTCTCACATTTATTATCTCTTGGTTACTATTATTCACGTAATATTTCAAACAATATGGAAGCACCATTTTTAAGTACCTCATTAGAGATTAAACTATGATGACCTGTTATGGTCTCACCGTTAAAACATATTACGGTCTCACTGTGAAATTTTGTTCCGATCTCACTATAATAACACTTTTTCATTATATTTATAAATTATTACCCATATCTCTTTTATTTTTTTCTTCCTGTACTTCTGAATTTGGGACCCATGATATCCCTAAATGATAAAAAATAAATAAGTTTCGCTGTTTTCATCAGTCAAGCTCTCTTCTCTCAAACAGTATATCCTCCATCAACCCTTAAGTTCCCTTTCTCCCTATTGAACTTTATTTGAATGGAATGAATGAATTTTATGTCTTCACCAACTCCTTAGATTGACAGATCAATGAAGAAAAGAAAATAGCACCGATGATAGTGCCAAAGGGTCCTTTGAATCTGAATATTGTCGATAGAATAATGGTACCTGAAAACGATAATAGCCATAAGTGGTTATTGTCTTTTATGTATTTATTGTTGAAAGTTATGAAAGGACATAGATGGATGGTATGGTTCATAAAATAGAAAATGCTGAGTTAACCAAAGCTATTTTCTCCATTCTATTAGTTTGGTCAATTCTATTTCAATAAATAATATTATTTTGTTTTAAGTAGATGGATAAATATACAATGAAGTACCTTCTCATTGATGTTATGGGATGTTTCATTGGGATAAATCATGAATGGATTTTTCAAGACTATCAGAGAGGTCCTAATCTTATTTTTGATATCATTGATTTAGAAGAAGCCTTGGGAAGTTGGACTGTCAATAAAACAAAGAGAAGTACTATTGCTGCTGAGCTCGATGGTGAAGCCAGATTGCTATTTAAGTTTATTCAAAATATGATTAGTCTAAGAAAATGATATTTTTATACCCTCAAATATCAAGATATAATTTCGATAAATCATGTGAATAATGAACAAGAAAATTAACATTATCAAGTATGTTACACATGATGTGTGAGAGTTGATTAAGGAAACCTCAATGTATACCTCACAGTTCTACTATAGGTTAATATATATTATTCTATTTTGGTAATGGAATGGTTGAAACAAATGAATATGTTGTCAAGGACTATGAATTCAACAACTCAATGGTTATTGTAAAAAGAATAAAATTTATATGAAATTTGTGAAAAAAGGCTTCGGTGGAGGATAATGAATGGTTATATGAAATGATTAAACGAGTTGAGCATTCTTCAAAAAATAAGGACATATATGATAATAGTTTGGTACTATATTATATTTTATAATATACTATTGAAGAATAAGAATAAAAGGAGGTCATTCCACCTACATTGTAAATTGTCTTAGATTGGGAAGATAATGTACATGTTCCACAAGACATAGTTGAGAAGGAAGTACTTGTTTCTGATGATCCTGTTGATTTGGGAGAAGAACCAGCTTCAAGAGATGAATCTATGGTTAATGTAAGGGAAAAGGATATTATGGAATATAATTTAGAAGACGAACTATCTCTCTAGAATGTAACATCTTTTTATGAACACATAGAGGAACAAGATGATCCTGAGATTATCATATCTGTTGAGGAAAAAATGAATCAATCTATTCAGTTGGCTAGATAAAAAATAGGTGAAGCTATTTGAGATGAAATATTGGAAACAGATCAATGAATTGAATCTCTTAGTCCTATGAGAGATACAAATATTGAGGGGGAGAAGCACCCCAGTCTAGAAAGTGTTTAAATTTTGAACATTATTGATCAATTCACTTTGGATACCTAGTACATGTTCCCTAGCTACTTCATTTTGAATGATTCCCAGGAAGCCTTAGTTAGAGGTAGACACCTGTCTACTATGATTCAATTGAAACCTGTCCCTTCTCTTGAAGTAATTTCTACAATGGAACATGCACCTTCCTCTACTCATGTTCTCGATCCTTCAGAGGAACCTCCTACTTTCGCGAGTCAGACTGATCAGAAAGACTTTGTAGCTAATTTATTAGTTGGAGATTAAAAGATCATAAACTCTCAACATACTCCTATAACAAACATGATTGAAATGGATGCTCTCATGCTATTATAAATGATCATATGAAAGATTCTGAATAAAATTATTCATGAATTACAAGAGATCAGAATTGAGAAAAACAACTAAGTGATGAAGTGAAGTCTCTAATATATACGGTTGATGATATGCTAAAGATATTGAAATCACGACCAAATATTGTTTCTCATCATATTGAAGATGATACTGGTCACATTCCTCAGGAAGTTTCCTATATTATTCAACAGATCCCAAATTCTATAGCTTATAAGTTGGATGAGAGAAAAAAAGAAGATTGTTCAAGAAATGCTTGAGCTTTTTATTAGTCACAACATATTTACTAATGAGTATAAGGGATGTGTAAATGAAGTTATGAATAATCTCAAGTTTTTCTCTACAGCTATTACAGCCTCTAGTACCTTTGTATTGTAATCTCAACCCTTTAATAGTGATTCTCTTAGAACTATTGTTAAAGAGGGACTTCAATCTGTGATTAATTTCTTTGACAAATAGACTCTATCTACGTTGTCAAAAATTGTTACAAGGTAATTAATTTTGTAAGGATTCATTCAATGATTGGAAATGATGCTCAGGAAGTATGTAATAAGAAGGAATATTTCTACTTCAATAAGATTTTCTCTAATCATGATATAAAAATCCATTTCAAATACCTTGTAAATAACTTGAAAATTACTCTTTTCATTCAGGCTTTTAAAAATCAAGTTACAAAGTTGAAATATTTCACTCCATTGTTGGAATAGTTCATAGAATTCAAAGATGATGTTGAGAAAGAATTAAAATATGGTAATGAGATTATTGCTGACTTCATGATGTTTTCAGGGTATTATCTTCATGTACATCACTCTGCTCTTGTGGCTTCGATAGCTGCACCCTTTCAGCCCAGTTCACATCCTTCCTTATCCACTACTTTTCCCTCTACCTGCATATCAGTATCTTAGGCTATGATTCATATCAGATACGTTGTCCTTGACCAATAGTTAACTCATTCTTCCCCCAAACCAACCCTAGAATCCTCTGTTTTTAAAGGACCCCCTCTTCCTTCTCCTATAGTTGGTTCACTCCCGTATTCAACTTCTACCTCTGCTTCTGTGGATCCCCCTGATGTTGCTACCATGGGAAAATAGAAGGCAGCTAGTGATGAAGAAAATTGAACTCTATCATTTGATAGAGATATTTTTTATTTTTTCCCTACTACTTATAATGACACAACATTCTCTATTTAATGCACTATGAAATCTTATTTTCTATTCTATTATTTAATTTTTTACTCTTTTTGATAATCCCAAAAGGTATAGATCACATTACACTATGGGAGACAAAACCCACAAAGAAAATATAACTAATTCGTATGGTTTGTGATCATAAAAATGGACGATATTATTCGAATCCTAATGATTTAATCACGTTTTAATGATAAAATATCATTAATCCTACATGAACTATCTCATATCATGGGATTATATTCTTGGTTTCATTATGATATAATTAAATTTTTTGATACTTGTAAACTATATTTAATTTTATCATTAATAATTTATTTTATGAATAATTATTTCGAATTAATTCGGTTAATATTTATACCTATTTATATATAATGATATTTGGATATGTTTGAGAAACCATGAATCTTCCACTGGTTCTGGTTTTCTAGAAATGGACCTAGACACCGTGACCCAAACATCGTAACACAGACACCATGACCAGACACTCTGACCTATACACTATGACTAGAGACCATGACCCAGACATGGTGACCCAGACACCGCGATCCAGACACTGTGATAATAAATCATGACAAAGAAAATGTGACCCAGACACCGGTTCTATGATTCCATTACAAAGACACCGTTCGAATTTTGGAAAAAGGCTAGACACTGTGATCTTAACACCACATCTGTGCAACCAATTCTTGATCTCAATACAATAATTCCATTATGAAATTCTCACCACTCAATGGAAATGATGGAGACACCATTTCCTGGTGACACTGCATCCTAGTGACACCATTTATACACAGTCTCAGACTCACTTCTTTAATCAAATTTTTTGTTTTCAATTTCAATTCTAATATTCATATTTGAGTCTTTTAGACAAACTGAAAAAATTAATATTTATTTTTATACATTTCACCTAAAAGTATGTGGTACATGGTGTATGATGCATGAATATTGTCGGCTCCAACACATTCAATCCTATAATAAAATGAAAAGAGTGTCCCTGAAACAAGCAATGACAAGTAGAAGTGTGTATTAGAAGCACGATTATTCTTGAAGGTGGGCTGAAAAATGCAACAAGATACATCTTAATAGAACAGAAAATATTATTGAATAAAAAAGAGGGAATATTACATATTAGATCCAAAAAATATTTCAATAAAAACTCCACAAAGTACATGACCTAGATCTAACTGGAAACTATAGAAGAATATGTGTGACAATCTGTTTCTCACATGAGGACTCAATAAATGCATATGTTTTATCCTAGATGTCCATATCTGCATTGAATAATAGTCAAAGCACTTTTATCCTTTTCTCATCAACTTTTCTCTGTTGTGTATTGATTTTATATTTCACATAATTTTTGTGTATCCATATTAAAAACCCAATTTTTCTCTAGAACTAAACCGAATGATAATATATATCCTTACTCTCATGTATTATTTCACATGTTTACTTTAAAAGATAAGGGAGAAAGGGGTCCTTGTGTCACCTGATAGATTTCACCCATGATGAATTGTGGATGAGGTCATGTGACCTGGACAATACTTTTCACTATTTTTTACCCTGATTCATGGTGTAGGACATATTTATTAATATATACTAATTTATGGTAGGTGATCACCAAGTGGTGTGGATTAGGTCTCATCATGAGTCTGAAACAATTTATTTATCCACTGTATTATTTAATTTAGTCATTCTTTGTTTTACTTTATAATTTTTAAATAACTATATTTATATTTATTGTTAATATTGGATAGAATTTATAATCCCTTTTCTTAATTAGAATAGCTTCAATAGAAATATCAATAACTCATTCTGATATTATAGAAAATTGATCAATATTCTGAGAGGTTATTCGAGCAGTCAAACTATTAAAGCAGTGTTACCTTGATTTACTAGGCTATATATATTTTTATTATTGAAAATTTTTAAGAAATCATTTCAACAAAAGTTTTTATAGGTAGTCAATTCACCCCTATATTGAGAAAAATATTCCACCCAACATGATTTATTAGATATGAACTATATACTTGAGATGAAATCATCATAGATTTCTGAGTTTTCATTTATAATTATGAACCTAATAATTGAGCATTTGAATTTCTATTCCTATAGTATATTCATGATATAAAATAAATTCATGTGAATAATCTAAAATAAATATACTATATTATTTTAGTGTACAAAACAAAACTCTATCGCCATCATTCAATAATCAATTCATAACATAAAATAACAAGCATAATGTTATCATAAGGAATTATTAATCAATATGTGCAATAATATAATAATAAAACTCATTCAAAATATGTCTGAAATCATGAAACCTTGTTATCAAATTACGACACATTATTTTCATTTTAAATTATATTTTTTAATCATAGGGTATCAATGAATATATCATGCAATTCATCATAATTTAATATACAAATAACCAATCCCAACTCTAATACTAACTGAGTTGACCCAAGAAAAATGTGTATAGACATTTTAACATTTTATATGAAAAAATATTTATTATTCAATATATAGTACACATAAATATAATGGGTTTTTTAAATATTAATACAAGACATATATTCATCATATTTTATAAAATATGATCAAAATACACCAAAGAAAAATATTCTCTCAAATTTTCCTTATTAAACATATCCTACATAGTATATTATATCATCACATGATTAAATTGAGACATATGAAATGGTGAGATCATATGCTTGTTAATGGTGAATATGGGAGATGTTAATCTATGATAAAATGAAAGCAATATATTATAATAATTTTATTTAAATTTTTTTATAAAATTAAAATTTCATACACCATGCATTTTATAAAAAATACTATGTTGTGGATTTTACACGTGAAATTTCAAATGATATGATTAATAATAGTGAGGAATCATAAATAATCAATATATATTTGCGAGAGTATATCATAAGAATATGAATATTACATAGGAGTTGTCATAGAATTTTAATCATATAGAGTCAATTCAATATTTAAAGATCACATCAAAGACCATCATCATATAGTGGAAAAATCCCCTTATTAGATTGGCCTCACTACGCAACCATTTAAAATTAATTAAATTGGATTACTACCTAGTCCCTTTTCAATCATACAACTATTTAACTCTCCATATTCATTAATATTATCCCATTAGGCTTTTTTCAATACCCAATTCATTAGAGTCGTATTTAATTTATAATACAATCATGAAATTATTATACATATGTGTGTGCCAAATTTGATCATAAAAACAGTAATCATTTTATCATAGCATAACTAACAAATTGTAATGAAATAGGATTTAGGATATTACAATAAAACATCATCATCAGAAACAATATAGAAAAAAATAATGTATTTTTTCGTTAGATTACAAACCTCATGTATTATACATAATTTTTTTGATATAGAAGATAACAATATTTAAATGAACATTCAAAGCACTCAATGAATATATGAGAAATATCATAATTTATTTTTATAGAATTTAAAAATATCATCATAATGGGAAAATGATTTAAAATTAAAATAACCATTGAAACATGTATGGGAATCATCAAAAAAATGACTAGTCCTAATTAAATTAAAACTTATTAAAACATATTAAAACAATAATAATTTAAATAAAATTTCCTTTTACATAGTTTTTAGGAGCTATAAATATGGTATTTCGAAGAAAAATAATTATTTTAATTTTATTAAAATTAAAATAAAGGAAAATATTTATCATTTTTTTAATTATTCCAATGATGAAAAATTTAATAATCATAATAAAAAATTAAAGAAACAATTGATGGATGAAATATTAAATTGTCCTTATAGAAAATAGGGTCAAATTCTCAAAAAAACATTTTTTCAATGATCTAGAGTGAGGTGAATAAAAAGAATACATGACTATCCTGTAAATAAAAAGGTGTGAGAAAAATATATTTGTATTGATAGATAAGGATCATAAAATTTTAATAAATGGAAATATATCAAGGATAATACTAAAAATAAATGAGATTGTAATATAAACCTTCAATATTTTGGTAACATTTGAATCAAACCCCCTTGGTAGAGAGTAAGTTAAATAGAGTTTTAAATACATAAAATATGAATATATTAATCTTCAAATATATAAATGTTGGTTTTCATACAATGTTTATATACAAAGATAATCCCAATATAAAACATGTCTTGATGAAATAATATTGAGAAAAATAACACAACAACAAGACCCTGATTGCATTTTATTTGTTAAAACCACTAAAATAATAAATATATATTTATTAAAAAAATTTGATTAAAATATTCATATATATCCAACCATTTATCATTAACAATTAATTTATAATCATCGATTTATTAGTGATTCCCCAATAAACTCAATATTTCGGGGAAGAGTACTTTATATTCCATTCATTATTTAGTTTGACATTTCAAGACATTGGGTGTGGGTAATAATTTTATAATATAAAAAATATAAATCATGAAATAAATATCATATTTATACATTATATATATATATATATGGGAATTAATGTAGGGTTATGATGAAAAATGAAAAACATTAGTTCCTGTAGATGGTAGTCGGTACATTTGCAGAAATGATGTTTCCACTTTTTAAAAAATACAATGAAAAGATTGAAAATACTTTTTCAACATTATTATTATAATTATTATATCAAATTCAATATATATATATATATTAATCTACTATATCCTTATAAATATCTCAATAATGGTGGAATAAAAAATAAACAACCTCACTTTGTGGAGTTGGTTGTCAAGATGTAAACATGAGAGATATTATCATCTTCCAATTGACGGAATGTAAGAAGGTTGATAATAATTCATATATACATAATCATAATTATGATAAAAACATTCTATATAATTATTAAATACATATATATAACCATCAAAGATAAGGTGTAATGAAAAATAAAATAAATCTCTTCAAGGAAATGATCATCATATATATGCATGAGTGATGTTATTATCATTAATTAGAAATAAATTAGAATTTTCTTAATCATTTTAAATAATTTATATAAGAATTTTTTAAATCAAGAGAATAAATAATTTTGAAATTTAGCGGTGAAGATAATTATGGCAACGATGGGAAGCTCTTTTAGATTATTTTTTAGCCTTCATCGGTTGATCATTTAGAAATATTATAAGATCATGGTTAAAAAAAGGGAAGCTAGAAAAATATTATTTAAATTACTATCTGAGATTTATGGATAAAAAACTTTAATGGAGTGAGGGGTATAACCTTATTTATATATCAATGGAGTAACAATCCCAAAAAATTATAAAAACATTAAAATTTAATGATGTCTTATTCATGTAAATGTGACCCCAAGGAAACAAAAAATTGAAGAAAAGATAAGGGTGGGTTGAAATAAATTCAAAAAAAAGGATATTGACTTTATTTTCTTATATTTTAACCCTTATCTCTTTATTTTGACCCCAAAATGTCCATTTTAAACTTTATCGTAATACGGAATTTTTACTCGGTTGTTATTCATTATGAGAAAGATTAAATTACACTCATTAATAAGTTTAGATCCCATGGTTCCAAGTATGAATACCGTTTAAACATATTATATTTCTGTAACTAACCAAAATTATTTATAAAATAATAACAATTTATTTTATAAAAAAAGTCATTTTTAAGCATTAAGGGGTTTTTTTACAAATTTCTTTCATAGTAAAACCCATTAAATAAATGTTGTAATATATGATTGAATATATATATATTTAAATTTCTATAAAAATATTAAAAAATATTAATTTATTCATTTGGTTAAGATAAAAAAAATTTATAAACGTATTATTTTTTCTCTAAAAAACACTTTTCTAACTTTAAATGAATATCATTTCGTTTAAACCCAACTAATATTGACTAAATTCATTTTATAAATTTGTAAAAAATATTTTTCAATTGTTTATATAAATTTTAATGTTTTAAATATATAAAAAAAAGTTATAAAAAATCACTTCAAACATTTTCTTTTGGACGAATAGTATTTACTATTCCAATTAGAAATTATTATTGACAATTATATTTCATTTGAATAAAATATTTTAACTTTATAGTATATAATCAATTTTGTCTAATTTTTAGTGTTGTATTTGTCTTATGTAATCAAATTCAATGAATTTATAAAATGGAAAAATGTTTTAATATATCACGGTGTTACATTATGCTTCTTTTTTATTATATCTTATACATTTACAATTTTTTTAATTATCATTTAATTATAAATATAAACATTTGTAGAAATGGATAATTGTTATGAACATTATTAATCATCATCCACTAGTTTTTAAAATTTTATATATCATAGACTTATTGTTTCCTTATATATATCCTCAACATAATAGACAATGACAAATTAAATGTCCAAAAATAAGTATTATTACATTAATTTAATGAAAAAAAATTCAAAAAATTCATCAATTTTATATTTCATGATTCAATTTTTTCCTAATGTATTATAATATTTTTTAATAAAATATCTTAAAATGTTTTTTAAATTAATTATTATGACTATTATTATGGTTTCTATCAGTTGGCCCCCTGATATTACCAACCAAATCAACTCTCATTTCCATTATGGGGATAAATAGTTGTTATTATAAAACTTATTTAATGTGTTATATAATTTTTATGCAATGTTTTAATTGATTATTATTATTATGTTGATGATGAAACTATAACATTTATGAGTTGAAAAAATACAATTAAATTATATAATAAGAAAATAAAAATGTATCACATTGTATTTCTATCAATAATACCAATAAAAATAACAATTCTTTTCTCCTAAATTTGATTACCTTTTAGATATAAAAATGTAGGTATAAATGATCTGTTTTGGAAATAAATTCATATTGTTTGTTCAAAAAGTCATTATATTCTAGTATAAAATTATATCCTTAGACACATTATTTATTAAACATTTTTATACATATTATAAATATATAATGAAAGAATTTAAGATATCTAATATTTTAAACAATTAGACAGTCACTCAAAGACCTTATTTAAATAAAATGTAATATAATAACACATCTTCACCAGAGGATAATTATAATTTCAATTTATATATTTTTATGAGAAATTTTTTTCCTCCAATTTTTTATTGTTGTATACAATCATGTTAAATAATTTTAAATTACTAGTCAAGTATAATATTTTATTGAGGATATATTGAATGGATATAGACTAAAAAGAACACCAATAAAATTTTCATAAACATATATAATTTCATAAAGTAAAATTCAAGATTATTAGATAAAAATATATGGAATATGTAAATATAAATGCATGATGACCTCTATACTACTTATCTTGTTTAGTTATTGATTGAAGTAAGATGTAAACCTATTTTTTTATTCAATATATTACATTCAAAAAAATATTTTTAAAAGGTGAGAATAAATGAAGATGAAGGATGCGATCTAATAATAAAAAGATAATAAATAATAAATTGGTAATCCTACGATAAAATAATAAAAAATAATATCAGAATTTAAATATCGAGAGATTAAAAAATTATATATATTTATGTAGTCTCCCATAAGAGAAGTTTTCTAATGGAGAAACATTTGAAAAAATAAATAATTCAATAATATTAGTGACCTATAAACCACATGAATCAATTATGGCTATAACTTGACCATTTGAAACATTGATATCAAATGATTATGAATGATTTTTAATCCTCACATAGTCTAATCAAAGAAAACACTATTCAAAAATTAATTTTATATATCGATTATGTTACAACATTTAAAAAAATGATAATGAAAACTCCATGAAACTTATTTCTCATAAAAAAAGATAAAATGAATTCGATAAAGGTAGTTCAGAATAATATTATTCTTTTGAGAGATAAATATAATATTATGAAATACTATTCTCATAAAAAAATTATTAACAGTTTTAGGAAATTTTTAGCATCATATAAAAATAATGAAATCAAATACATGTTTTCTAAATTTCATGTAAAATATTATAAAATTTGGTAGTATTTATAGTAATAAAAATAAAACGGAATACATATTCCCATGAAATTTTGTGTTCCAAGTCATGAATAAATATCCAATTGGAAAAATTATATCAAGAAAATCTTTTCTTATCTTACTAATGGAAATAATTTCTATTATAACTCTCTCATCAATTTTATTCTCATTCAACATTTAAGTAATAAAAATAAATTTAAATTTGATAACAAAAATAATTGGTTATATTTTTAATAAATATTATTGGAATTTAAATTAATCATTGTATATAAATTTTATTTAATAAAACATGTAATTCAAAATAGAAATATATTTGGTAACAGATTGTTACATATTAAATTATATCATATTGATTAATGAATATAAAATTTTATATCATTTATCTAAATGACATTATATCTTTTTAATGTCTTGATAATTTGGATATAATAAAATAAAAACTATGGTCTATAACTTCTGTCACACAAAACACCCAATATTTAGAAACATAAGAAAATAAGAAGGCATTTTTAATGAACGGTTCATAAAAACTAATATGGTAAAACATAAATAATTTTTATCATATATGGTAAATTATTAAAATTTGTGAATATTAAAATGGTTATATTCAATAAATATTGTTTTCTTTATATTGAATTTTATCATTATAAAAAGTAGCTTAAAAATTTATAAGGAGTTTTTTGTGACAATTAATATTTTTATATTAAAATTCATAAGAAAAAATTTATATGAATTTATAAAACAATAATATTTTTTGCAATCAAATAATAAACTTCATGAACTAAATAATTTTTTTTATTTATTTTAAGGGAATATTTCATTTATTTGTTTTTTATAAATAACTTATTATCATGATAATCAATGAATGCTAAAAAATTTTCATATACATATCTACAAGCTTTATAACCCCTCTTTTGATTGAAAATAAATTTTTCGTTATGTGCCATTAATTTGAAATAATATTTTTTCTCATATTCTTCAAATTTAATAGGTCAAATTGAGAAAACAAATTATGAATCATCATATATAAATATTGTAAAGAGGTATAATAATATTTTATTATGAAAAAAATCACAAGAATAATATTTAATTAATATTAATATGGGTCTAAATGATTAATCTATGGTTCTATAAATTAACCTAAATTAACATAACCATTATAAATTATAGGAGTCATTTTTTGGAAGTAATTTATTAACAAAATGTATTACCAAACATTCATCAACTATCTATCATTAATACCATGAAATTCATTCTTACCACTTACTTGGAATTCACTTCCATGGAAAATCTCATCTTTTAAATTACCAACAGGACCACATACTCTACTAGTTTACACACTAGTAAAATATTATTACTTGGTGACACTATTCCAATATCATCATTCGAGAACTATCTTTTATGAACCATTTTTTTAATCCTTATATTTAGAATTCTCATATTTTATGAGGTTAATTAAAATGAAAATAAATGTTTTATATTTTAATAATACCTTCTTATTACCAATTCTTTTTAATATTGATTTTCATAATACTATCTAATATTGTTAATTTAGTGAATTATGTATCATATATAGATTAAAATTTCAATATCATATTGAAAAAAATTAACCATTCATTATATAAAATCCTTAATGAAAAAATGCATCAATCATACTTATGTGAATTCCACAACCATCACAACATGATATCGCTCATCTTTCACAATATCCTCTTATAGAAGGTATAACGGATAGGTTTTTATAATATTAGTTTTTTTTCATTCACATGTATGTTTCCTAAATGATAACATTTTACATTAACCTTCCATATTGTAACACCTCAAAAATTTAAAATACCAAACTCGATATCTTTCTCAACAAGAAACACTAGGAGTTAAGTGAACTGTTATAGACTATTATGATATTATTATTTTATATGAATTGTGTCACATGAAAATTTTAATAGTGGGTTTGAATATGATTAATACCATTATGATAAATATGAATAATGTATTTATATAATTTTTTTATTTATAATTAATTAGTAATCAATTTGTAGTAGTCTCATTTATAAAAAAATACAACTTCTAAAAAATGTATTACTTTAGGTGATTAAATGTGGTAAATGAATTATGCCACTTTAAATTAAATTTATTAAAATAATTAACATAATTATTGAAATAATCATGTCATATTTATATTAATAAAATTTTTATGACTTATATAAATAGATTAATTTTCTATAAAATAGTTTTAAGTAATCATTTTTTATTAACATTAGTATTTTGGTTTTATGCATTTAAAAAGTAAAAAAAACTTTAAATTTTTTTAAAATAACGCAATTATGATGTTAATTATTTTCATTTAAATTAATATCATTAAAAATGTTCTTATTGCTGAGTTTAGTATAAAAATAGTTTTATATCTAAAAATGATTTTTTTCTAGAAAAATTATATTATTCTAATTTTTTAATTTTTATCAGAAATTAATTTCTACCACTTTTGTGAATTAAATCATGAAAATAGGATTACATATTTTGAATAATGAGTTTTATATTTCATAAATAATCACATTTTATTTTTAATCATTATTTATATTAACTATAATAAATATTTTCCCCACGATAATGTTATATTAAGAAATTAAGGTTAAAAATAAAAGTATACAGTCAAAAAATCAATATGAATCCCACCTAAAATTCATTAGATTAATATACATTATCTACAATATTCCATGATTTAAATTTTTTTGATTTCATTCAACTTTACATTAATAATAATATCATATTATATTATTTAAATATAAAGTATATATGAATCTTTATTTCATTTAACATCAATAATAATTTCATAGTATAAAAATTAACATATTTTTTATTAAAATTTTCTATTAGGATTATAAATTTATTTTTTAATTGAATATTAATTTTAGTTTTTTCTAATGATATATTTACCATAAATAATTACTTAATGAATAAATTAGCCATATTATAGTATCATCAAATTACCTAGATGATATTTAAAACTCTTAATGAAATATTTTTTGGGTGAGTTAATGTTTTTCAATAATTCTGGAGATAGAAAAACATGTTATAGATTTTTAAAATGGTTTTACTAAATTAAATTACATTCTTGTTATTTTAAAAAAACCAATATTATTATTAGTTTTTAAAGATTAATTATGAGTATTCTAGAATACATATAATTTATTAAATTATTTTTTAATAATTTAATATCATAAAATAGAAAAATTATAAGAGAGTCTGGTTTCCATATGTCAGTGCTACGCATCCATGAAACAACTTGACCATAATTATTGAATGCTGACATGGATACTTGTATCTATAATTATCTTGGTCAGTGTATGGAATTTTATGTGAAGGGGAATATGATTTTGTAAGCTATTTAATACTGGATTCGTAGAGTAGATGTGATCTTGGTGGAGAAGTGGGCTCACAACATCAAATTTGTAGCAGCATATTGGGACTTATGGGAGGCTATAAATAAAGAAATAGAATGGAAACACATCACTAAATAACTAATTAAAATATATGTAAGATTTCTAGTTAATTAATTAATAATATTTCTGGTAATCATAAATTCATCAAAATATTTAAGGATTTTTATTCTAAGGGTTATGATAGAAAATGAAGGTAGAGCATGAATGGATCATGGGACTTCAGTCAGATGAAATCCTACAAGTAATAAACTCATATTAAATATTGATGGGTCCTACATGTTATTTATTATGAAGGGGATATTCATAGTGAGGGATCTAGGAGGATCATTAATTTTAGGGTACAATTTCAAATATGGTTTTGGAACTTCTTTAGGAGCCGAAACAAAGGAAATGGATGGAGGTCTTATAATGTGTACGATATTTAATATTAATATTACAGAGGTGTAATCTGAATCTAAATTGCTGGTTAACATCATCGAAGGGATATCCAAACCTCATTGGACTATAGTTTATTTGATATGGAAGAGAATGATGTTAATTAACCATGGCATGAATGTGAAACAAACCAACAGATAAGTTAATTATAAAGCTAATATGTTGGCTATAAAGGGGGGTTGAAATGAGCCTCACATAATTTACATTTGTACTAGTTCTTTTCGAAATGATTTTATATTGTTTGTTTAGGGGTAATCACTTGGTCTAGCTCACTTTAATCCCTCATGATGTTTTTTCATACTATATTTCAAAATTATTGGACAATGTTGATCTCATATTGAAAAAATCATTACCATAGTAAATGTCAAAATTTGTGAAAAAAGGGATTAAAACAAACGATATTTTTTATAACTATATCAAAACATATAAATTTTTTATAGATTATTATATTAAAAAAACATTAATGTATTATTTTAATATTCATTTATAACCATTTTACCTGATTTAGAAAAATATTATATAAAAATGATTCATTTATTTCTAAAAATGACATTAATGATATTTTATAATAAATAATATTATTTAAATGATTTAAATTAATATTAATAAAATATCTAAAAAATTTAATGAGATATGTTTTAAAATATCAACCATTATCCCTTTATGAGTAAATTTTCCTTTTATTGTTACATTCATTACATTTAATGTGTAGATAACATTGTTATTGTGGTAATTATCAAAAAAATGTTAACGAGGGGTTAATACTATATGATAATGGAAGAAATATAACAAAAATATGTCAAATTTGTATTTTATGTATTTATATAGACTCATAATCATCTTATCATATATTATTTCAAATTATTATTAATGTATCCTTGAGAAGAAAATAATTAATTTAATACTTTATATAATTCCAATAGTACCCTTGTACTCAATTATAAATGGGAACAAATTCTACTATCTTCCCCAAAAATTTGAGCAATAAATCCCGAAAAAAACTTTTTTATTATTCATTAAATTTATAAATATATTAATTATAGGTTAAGGTCTTATTATAATTCAATTACAATGGTCCTTATGAAATGATATAATGGAGGACTACTAATGAATATGTATTCTTCCTACACGACAACATTCAATTTATTTTTACATTAACTAATCTAAATCATCGGCATTCATAAGGAAAAAATAAATTATATATCTTTGGAATATTGAAATTTTATTTTGATCATGGATCTACCATATCCACCCTATATTCAATCAAATGGGAAGTTTAATTAATCATCATGCATAAAACAGTTCTTCCCACTCAAAGTAGCGATACAATTAATTTTTTGACACCATATTTAAATGATTGATATTATCATGGATATAAATATTATACATGATAATTAAAAAATAAATATTATTTTGGAATAAAATTTAATATCTACCATATTACCATACAATCCATTGGAAAATGATAACAATGCATGTGCATACATCTGGACGATGACCTCAATGAAGTGGTGCAATTGATTTTTCATTTCAATTTAAATAGTACAGAATGAAATATATATATTAAATATATATATATACATAATATTATAATTATTATGGTAAGGTGAATTATTTTTTACCTTTTGTTTGTATCATCCATTATAGAGGGAAACAACATTCAAGAATACGTATGACTAACCATATACATTATCAGTGTAACTCTATTGTCATTCTATACAATCTATAAATGAATATATATATATATATATATATTTAATAAATATATACTAACATTAAATAATTATAATAATTCATTATATTTTTTTCCATAATGAAATTACAAGGACCTAAATGATGAACCAAGATGTACATGAGGACACAACAATGAACACTCAGTAATACTTATGTTAATAAAGAATTATCAATGAAAAGTTATTAAAATTTAATAATTAGATCCCGCATGGTATTTCATGTATATATATGGGTTTTTTATATATTTATAATAAATTTTAATTTATTTTATGGTTTATTATACTCACATAAAAATCATATCAGATAATAGGTATCTGTTTGTCCTAATCTAATTTTTTTAGACTTTTTCTGATTAATTATCAATTTTCAGATTCAAATTATATTTTTATATTAAAAAATATATTATTATACATTTGTTGCTTTTATAAATTATAGTTTCCACTTTCATATTCCAATTATATGATCTCAACATACGGATGGAATACATTTAAGGAAAACAACTATTCATTTCTATTTGGTTCCAAATATTTTAATTCCCTGTCATTTTTTTGAACAAAATTATTTTTGTATTATTGTTATTAATAAAATATGAATTTTTAACGTATTTTTTAATATTTAATTTCTATATATTAACTTTTGTTCAAATTATTCATCTTGAAATTACTTAAAAGGTCACTCTTTAACTTTTTATAGAACATGTGAGTTGAATGTTTATTTTATTGTATTTGGAAGGAATAGTATTTCCAACCACCATAAATAAAATTATTTTAGACATAAATTACCATTTTCCAGGATTATTTTATTTAAATATTTTTTCCTAATATTCTTGAAATTTTTATTTTTTAAAAATAATTTAAAATGAAAAGATTATTTTAACCGAAAAATCTATTTATATTTTAATTGATTCTCCACTACTCAAACCCCCTACCTATTATTTTAATAATGATATAATATTTATATGTTATAAAAATATTGTCTTTATTATTTATCTTGTGGGTTTATAATCAATCATACATGGAATTTATTAACATTCAATAAAATAGTTCTTCTTAAATGAACAATTTATAATTATTAAAAAAATTTGGTTAAGAATTGTTTTATACTCATATGAATAATTAATTTGAAAAATAAGTATATGGGTCAGGAAAAGATATTTATATCCCCTTAATTCATGGTAGATTTAGTGATATAGAAAAGTGTGCATTTTTATGTATATTCCCTAGAAAATAATTTATGATATAATTACATGAGACATTGATGGTATGATTTATATATCCTTTAATGATGTATTGATGGAATATTTTTATGTAATTAATTATTAATTCCATTACAATGAAATAATTTTTTACTATACGTTAGATTATTTTTAATTTATATGATTCAATAGATAATATTCAAGATAATGGTATTGATTATTTTGTATTATTTGATAATAATTTATTATTTCCATAATATTCTTTGTATTCAAATTTTTTATTAATTGGAATGATTTCTTTCACATTTACATTTATATATTAATTATTACATATTTAAAAAGGAATGATTCAACTACACATTACCCTTACTAAGTGTTTGATCTCCCCATTATTTTTTTCCTCTCCCTATGATAACATGAGTTGTGCAATGATTGGTATAGAGGGATAATATATATATATAATATTGGTTTTATTAATTAGAATTCATCATTGTAGTTTATGATTCCAAATGGATATGAAATTCAATTATATATATTTCTACAATTATGAAAATTGTTTTTAGTTTATTAATAAGTGATCAAATTCACTTATTTCTAGTGTCATTATGTAACCACCAACTCTAGGATACTAGTGTCAAGGTACCTTTGGAATCTAAAATAATTTTTATAAACATTATGTACTATATTTATGTATTCATAGTTTAAGGTAGATTATTGACTGACTATATTTTATGATATGTCTAATTAAAATGTAATATCTTATGGATTTATATATAACCTATATTTTGTTGTTTTCCCTAGCAATAAATATCTTTCATGTTAATACAAGTGGATGTTATTTCTAATTAGATTCATCTTGGAGTAATAACCCCAATATGGTTTCATTTAATATATATGGGAAATCATTATGATTCACAATGATTGGCGGCTTACTTGACACAAGGTTTGACACTCATATCTGATATTCTTCAGTTAATTCACATTTTCATTATGAACCATTTTGTTTAAAGTTAGTATATATCCCATAGAAACCTAAGATATTAAATAGTTAAATGGGAGAACCCAAATGTTACTTGAGCTAATATATCTAAATATTATCATTATATTAAAGGAATAGATAGTCATTTTTATGTTTTACGTGATACGAGTTTAACATCATTAAATATGTATTGTGAGGTAATGATAGAACTATAACAATTTAGTTTATTATGTTTTAAAGTAAATTTTTATTTGAGTAATAATGATTTGATATATTTTTGATATAATGGTAAATTTATTGACAACCACTATTTTTAATATTATCATTGATGTTAAGGTAATAATAGTCAATTTAATTATCATTTATTTTATATAAAAAATAATATATATATATATATAAACTTAGTGATTAAAACATCGTATGATAATATTGTTATTATTGAGGTGGTTTATCAATATAATGGGAATGTTTTATTAATTATATTAGAAATATTTTGCATAATGGATAACACATTGTTCTGGTGAAAAATCAAGGCATTTAGAATGTTCATGGTGGAATTAACCCACTCTTAAAGGGAGATGATGGTGAAAAACCTACCATTTTCCTATATGATGTACAAATTGGTATGGAAATTTTTTTAATAATTTATTTGATAGAAAAATATATAGTTTTATTGATGATTATTACTAGAAAAAACTATTTGAATTTATAGAATTTTGAGTTGATTAATGACATTTTAAAGATGTTTTATTGGGTTAAGGAACATATAACCTATAAGTTTAACATGAGGGATTATTTGGGAATAATTTTGTTTTAATTTTTATGTGAAAACTGATTTATATGAGATAAATTTTGAGGTTAAAACATTAATTACTATTGAGGTTATTGAGGGAATTAATGATATATTTTTATTTATTAATCTATGTTAATCTGTTGGTTTTATTAAATTATTTTGGAGATCAATGTATTTTTTATTCATTTGATAGTTATTTTATTTTGAGATTTATCTTATATTTTTATATCAATTATTTTAAAAT
This sequence comes from Viscum album, assembly GCA_963277665.1. NCBI lineage: Eukaryota > Viridiplantae > Streptophyta > Magnoliopsida > Santalales > Viscaceae > Viscum > Viscum album. The sequence continues at coordinate 373,981,188 of OY728146.1, forward strand.
AATACAAAAATATGGTATTTTTGTAGATTATGTGATCTAGTTGTAGTTTTTTTAGTTATTGTCTAATGAAAAATATAGTATAAATACTAATATTTTTGAAAAAAAAGACTATATTTTATACAAAATAGAAATAAATTATAAAATAATTATATCATAAATGTATATTTAAATATTTTTTATATTATAAAAAAAATATAATAACTTAATCCTTATGAAAAGGATCAGGAAATGAAAATAATATGATTTTACATTCATTTATATTAATTAATGGTCCTTCCACCCCTCAATGATTTATTATTTTTGGGATTTTTCATTATCATGACTATGTTATATTTTACTCTCTATTATTCAATGGACATTAGATTTCTCATCCATCCATATAATTTAGCTTACCAACAATATAATTCATGTTTTATAATATACTTATTTTTTATTTTAGGTAATGTTATTGTTTTCAAATTTCCACTTTTAAAAGTAATTTTTATTATCTTAATACATGATGTGGGTTTTAAACAATGTTATTTTGAAATATTGATCCCTTGATTACTAAGATACAATTTAAAAGGAAGAATTTATTTAATGGGGTATAATGTAACCACCAAAATATTTATAATGCTATTATTTATTTATTTATTATCAAGAAACACTATGATTTTAGTGATCATGAATATTTTATTATTATAATAATATTTAATTTCAAAATTCTTATCTAGACATTGGATTGGGATGTATAAATATTCTTGAACAAATTAGTATAAATAAAATTTAAATAAAATTTATATTTTATATTTTAATAATAATTTTGTAATCAAATTTTATTAAAGTGATTTTATAGAGAAAAAATAAATTTTGAATAAAAAATTATTTCCACTCCATTGAGAGAATAAATAATCAAATTAATTTTACCCACATTATTTTTCCCTTAAAAAAGATCATAAATTTTTATATAATGTTGTAATAATTATTTTAGACTAATTTTTTTTAATTTTATGAAATGTAATATTTTTCTACAAATAAATAAAATTATTGATTTTTATTGAAAACTATATTTTTGTTTCAATAATTTTCAAAGAACTAATTTTTAATAAATTTTATTAAAATTAATACTAGATCCCTTATATTATTAAGAATAAAATTATGTTCATAAATATAAATTTTAATGAGGAATACGATATAAAAATAATTTTCTACATTTAAATACTTTTCCTGAAAATATGTTCTTTCTTTTTGTTATATGTTTCTGTGTTAATTCAATATTTACAAATTCTTATAATTAGATATTAAGTAATAGATTATATTTTAAAAACATTGGTGTTTAAATTATATAAATAATTTCTGTTTACTTTATGACATTGTGAATAGTAACCATATAATGTTATTCTATTATAAAGGTAAATTGGGTAACTAAGGTAAAAAATTATGATATGGTCAAAAAATAAACAAAAAAAACTATTTCATTTTATTAGAATATTTTATCCATATTAATGAAATTATGAAAAATATGGAAAATTATTTCCACAATAAGTGTATAATAATATTTATATTATATTATTCAAATATAAAGTCATAAATATCCCTTCAATTCTTCTAATATCTTTAATACAATGAGATTATGATAAAAATAAATTCTGTTCAATTATAAAATTTTAATTTTAATATAAATGTTATTTTTTTTACAAATAATGTTTTTTGTATTTATTGGTGACATAATTACATAATATGCTTGCACAATTCCACTCAATGATTGTACATGTTGTAACAAAATCATGTCTGTGACTTTAGAAATATAAAATAAATTTTTTTAATGAGTTAAAATATCACACATATTTTGAATATAAATACTACATATTGGAAAAGATTGAATGGAATTGATTCAAATTTTTTTCCAATCATTTAATTTCCAATGTAAAATTATTTTAATACTTCTTAAAATGAAATTAGTAGATATTTTTTGATAAAAATAATTTACCAAATTATTTAAAAATCATAATAGTGTTGAAAGAGAAAAATCTTGATGTTTTTTTAATGTCAGAAATTTAAATTTAGTAGTCAATTATCTCCTTATGTGTAAAACCATTATCCTTTAATTTTCAAAAAGTAAATAAAATACTAAATGTTTAAATTTGATAGACAAGGGCTTAAGAAGAATGAAAATTATTAAAATTTTATATGAACCTGTAGTCATTATATTTCCTTATATTATTAAGAAAAAAAGAGTCTTTATATTAGAATAATTGTAATTTTGGAACTATATTACTTGATTTAAGAATATATTAAACAATAATATTTATGTTATTTCTGAAAAATATGTTCATGATGTTTCAACGGAAATAGAATTGTATTAAATGATTTAATATTCAAAGAAGCATTATCATTATCTATGTGAATTTTATAAGGCTTGAAATGTCGCCCATTATCAATTTCTGATTCACATTTCCTTTTTTGTAACTTTCATAGCCACTACATAGTATAAGTCATTAATATTACTGTAATTTTAAAAATGGATCATGGTTGTTTAAAAATGCGAGAAAAAGTTCAAAACATAACAAATAATTCTCTAAATTTTTTAGGATTATCTTTTTTATAATAATCTTTATATTTTCTATAATTACGAAAAATTGGATACATTTTTCCATAAAAATCAATTTTTACTAATTTAAATACATTCGTAATTATAAGTGTTCCATTAACATTTATATAAAAGGGAACCAATTATCCTCTCTTTCTCACATGCATTGATCCATATATATCAACCATCCCCTAACTGGTTATATTATCCTCCTACGTAGAAAATAATTAGTATATTTTTAAATCACAAAATAAAATTCCTATGGAATTTAAAAATATTCTTAAGGAGGCCCAATGAAGAAAAGGGAATCCTATTACCTGAACTCTTTCAGATTATATATTCTTCTTCCTTGTATAAAGATACTCTATATACTCCAAAATAATAAATATAGAATTCTAAAAATATTTATTTGGTATTATAATTATGGAACTATAATTATCCACCCTCGCATATGTGAAAAGGGAAGTGAAATTGTCTCTCATACGTATGTTTGGACTTCCACCTCCCCGTAAGGATACAATTAATTTTTCTGATCTCTTTAAAATGGATGTTAATTACGATTCATATAATGATTATACATGAAATATATGATATAATTATGCAACATGAATTATAAAATCATTATATGAATTTAGCATCTAGTTTATTGGAAAACGATAACCCCACTCGTGCATATGTGGGGACTACCACATCCATGAATAGATTTGATTCATTTTTCATTTCATTTTTAATTAAATAATAATTATATTATATAAATATTTTATATATTATATAATAATGATTTTTAATAGTTAATTATAGTTTATCTTTTTTACATATAGTTTCTATAAAATTAATAACAATACTTATACATACGTTCAACCTAAATTATATATGAACAATTTAATAAATTTTTTATCGCTATATTTTATAAATGTATTTGTATATATTGAATGAATATATATGAAAATTAAATAATTATTAACATTATGGATATAATGGTACAATGATCATCTTACTAGGATGATAACTGAAAGAAGAAAATTTTTATAAAAAATAATTTATTCAACACTTGGTAGCTGTGATACTAGTAATGATTTATTAAAATATAGGTATTTAAAATAAATTATTTACTAATATATGATATTATTAGTAAATATATTTTTCTATATTAGAATTATCATAAATTTAAATTTATTAATGTGGCTTTTAAAGTAATATATAGTGAAATTTAAAGGTGATGTAATGGTTTATTTCATAGTCTTATCATTATTCTGAATTTTTTTATATACAATGTCAGAATAATGTGATATTTCTATATTTAGAAAAAATAATTTTATCTTCAATGGGTTATTTATAAAAATTATGTGTTTTCCATTCATTATCCTCTTTTATGTACACAATATAATGATTGAATGCTTTTAAGGAAAAAAGTCATCATTTTCTATTTGTCCATTCATTATACTCTTTTATGTGAAATGTATTTTTTCCTAAAATATTATTCTAATTATATTTTATTGTTATATAAATTAATCATTGAATAAAACCTATTATTTTAAATATTAATATTTAGGGATATTATATAATCATATAATTATTATTTTTTAGGTTTTATGATTAGTTTTATTCCTTATTTATTTAAAATATATATACTTGTTCTCCACATATGTGCATTTTTTTTATAATTATAAAATTTTGATTAATTTTGATTATTTATCCCTGTGATAAATTATTCATACATATTATTTAATGGGTGGGGCCCAAATTATATAGACCATTGAATAATTGGTTGGTCTCATGATACAAACTAGTTTGTGTTTCTGGTGTATCTCTTACCTATTTACAAATTATTTCTTTGAATGCGGCCTTAGTGGTATATTAAAAAGTTACTTGAATGAGGCCAAAACTATGTGTTTATGATGTATGAATATATGAATTATATAATTATAAAATCAGTTGTTGATATCCATGTGATTATTTTGAATCATAATTATATCCATATTTATGTCTCAAGGTAATAATATTATTTATATAGAATTAACTGATCATCATTTTAACTGACCTTATTATTATTAATTTTCACATTACTATGTAAATATAATCTGTAATAAGTTATTTAGCATCCAATATTGATGATTCCTTATTTAATGATCATATATTTTACTCCACATTACCCAAATATAGACTTTGTTCCAACCCTTATCTTTTTTCATTCCCCTAGATTCCAGGAAGTGTGCAATAAATGATATTTAATGATTTTCTAGATAGATAATATATATTTTCATAAAAAAATTCTTCATTGTTTATTAATTTTCAATTATATGTGATATTCACTTATATATCTAGTTTAATGAGACTACGAAAATATTCATTCAATTGGGAAATTAGTATTTGTTTGTAATTCCATGGAAATATATTAATTGTATGCTTCATGATACTCATGTTTAGGTCATTAAGTTGATTCCATTCATTAATATATCATATCACAATTATGAATAATATCTGAATACCTCTACTATTAATGACATTATTTAAATGTAATTATCTGTAATAGGTAATTAATTTACTAATCTTGGGTGGGAAGAATTTTCCAAAATTAACATGACTGTTAGAAATTCAAGAAAATATTTTTTTAGGATTTAATGTATTACCAATATCTCTTAAAAATTAAACATAAACTATTTTTACTAACCATCATGACATTCCATTCATACCCCTTAACATTATTTCTTATTTAAATGTTCATTTTGTTCACTTATGAATGTTAAAACATACACCCCATGTTTATAAACAAATATATTTTAATTAAATGTTGAAAATATACCCTTTTATTAATCATATATCCTTATCTTAATAACCAAATTATTTGGAAAACCATAAATATCCAAATACCCTCATTTACTATTATAATTCAAGGAAAATAAATTATTCTAATGGTTGTACAATTATTTTATTGACCTTTAAATCAATTTGGGAACCCCCTAATATTCTCTAAAATTATCAATATAATGAATCGTATATCTAATATATATATATATATATATATATATATTAATTTAATATATATTATTCATTCATTATAATGAATTTTCTAATAAAATCATATTCACTGATTGTGTAAATGTGTTGATTGTCGCCACCATAACACAATACAGCATGTTTTTTACCACTTCCTCTTAGGGATGGTGTGATGGATTAGTTTTTTTAATGATTAGGTTTTTCATTTTTCTTATATAGTTATTAAAAAAACAAAATTTACGTTTATATATTTAGTAAATTATTATTTTTAAAATACAATCATTTCTTCCATTCATTGATAAATGGGTTAGTTAATCATGCATATCAGCACACTGACACAATGGTGGAAGTTTCACTAATTCATCAGGAAACACATCAATGTGTTGTTATATAATATACAAAAAATTAATTTCATGATTAACCATTCCATTTGATGAATTCACCTTCTAAATATATTGGATTCTATATGTCCATCATAAATCATAATCACCTTCTATTGGATCTAATTGTTTTCATAGTAATTTTATATTCAGTCTTCAGAATGTATTTTAACAAATTTATCCATATGTATACTATTCAAATATATATATTGTTTATGTCTAAATCTATTGATAGTAATTTAATGACATAACCCTATTTAATTTTGATTTACAATATGAGTCTTGATTTAAATCGACCGTAATAATGTTATGGGGAGGTATTTGATTTTAATAGAAAACATGGAATATATGGAAGACTGAGATGATCCAAGAAATGATGTATCCAATTTTTTGTGTATGATTGTAGATCCTTCCACCGCATCATTCGGAGTTTATCATCAACTGTACTGATCATATAAACATGTATTTCTCTCATTTTCCTTTATATTGATAGGTTTCCCAGTCACATGAGATATTGGTTTCAATAATTCCCAATTTATCTACTATTAATTTAATATATATTAGTTGATTCATAATGATTATTTCATTCATTATATATAAATTATTTTTTTATTTTCTTGTCACAAACTCTACAAAGCTTCATCAAATTTCTAGGATGTTTTACCACACTATATTATGATGTAAAAAATTTAAAATTTCCTTTATTCATCTTTTATGCATTTGGTTTTTTTATCCCTCATCCCGCAACCTCATATTTTTATTTCAATTTAATATTAAATATATAAAATACAATTTTTATATTTTTATGAAATAATATAACGTTCCATTATATGATGAATTTATTTGGGAAACCAATACAATTTATAAGCATGGTGTAAACCCTTTAGTAGAATGTTCAATCTTGTATCATAGAAAATTCATGAAATTTTCAGCATAAATTTATTGTTTAGAAGAGTGTCCTCATAATCTATAATAATTATTCATTATTTCTCTTTAATATTTGGGACACTATATTCAATTTATTTCATAATTAATTAGGGAAAACAGTTTCTGAATAAGGCTATTTTAAAAATTCCCCTTTCCATTTGTTTTATTTTGACATCCACTATAGTATTAATGATAAATTTACATATTTGTTTTAAAAACCATTAATAAAATAATTTATAATTATATCCATTTTTAATTGAATATAAAGGATCTAAATAAAACTTCATTAGACTTAATAGAATTATTTGATTCATATGGATTGATAATTCCACCAAAATATAGAGGATTATATTGCATGAAACCATCCGATATAGGTTTATCTTTTCATGTATCATCATGGTATTCCATATAATCATGGATTTTATATATACAAAGAGTTGGGTTCCCAAATATAGCCATCATATTCTCAGCACCAACACTATATTTATTGGATTTCTCATAATATAATTCTTTATATCCACCATGATAATTCATACCATCCCTTCTTATGCGTTCCCATTTTAAAATATCGCACATAATAAATTACCTTATTAATTTATGAATTTAGAATAAATGTATATAACTCTAGACCATGTTTACAGGAAATAAATTGAAAAATTAACAATATTTTATCTCACAATCATAATCATGGTTTTTTGGGAATATTCTCGAATCTATTTATTTTCAAATCCATCAAGATGTTTCTTAAAATGTATGTGAATAAACTATATATTATCCCATTGAGTCTCCCACATAGAATTTATTCTTAGTCCCAATCATCTAGAATCTAGTATTATCACATTATTTCCTACTCCACCAAGTCATTATTTGTTACACCTAGAATCATCTATGCCACAATAGTTTCTAGTCTCAAGTATCATGACATGGATGTATTTTCTAGGGAATCAACACAATATAAAAATTGAAAAAACATTATTTAATTTTATATATGAATACATATCTGTTTATTCCTTAATTTTTTATATTATATTATCTATATTTTAATTAATCTAATACATGTAGATTCTTTAAACATTCTCCCATTCAAACTTTAAAAAACCCTAACTCTTGTAACCTACAACCTATGTCTACTAAAATAAATTTTATTAATATACATGGGATTACATCACCATTGGCAGATTAGTTTAGTTTTGTTTAAATGCCTTATATAAAAAATATTTTTATTTTACATCATAAATAATATATAAAACATATTAACTATAAATATAATGAATCATATAAAAGAAATAAATGAATCATTAGTTATATGATTGGGAAAGAAATGAATAAGGGTGTTTTAAAACACATAGTAAGGGTTATATACATAAGAAGATATCACGAGTAAATAAGTAATAATATATATTACGAGGTATATAATTTTGAAAAAAATTCCATTTAATGAATAACTTAATCACAAAATAAATCATTGGGAAATATAAATCCTTTAATCTCATGTATAATAATTACCGGTTTATCAATGAAGTAAATGAATAATATTAAACATCATGAACATCAAATTATAGATGTAGTACCCCATGTTTCTGTTATGTAACCCTTACTTGATACTATTCATGGTTATAAAGTTATGTATGATGAATGAGAAAGTCGAGAGAATATTAAATGATGTTTTGAGAAAAAGTTGATGTCTCACAGGCGGCACACAATTTATCTAACCTTGCAGTCAAACTATGCATAGTTGGTCCTTTTAAGGTAGTGGCTCCCATACAGTTGGTTCATGGATAGAGAGACTATGCAAGGATGCCATGCGAGAGTCTGCCTAGGTTGTAGCTAAAGAACAGTTAGATCATAGTTTCTCTAACCGGGCGAACTAACCATGCATACACTTAAGTGAGAACCTAAAAAAGTGGATCTCACAGGTTTTTGCCTCTAAATGGATCATTTTTCTTCCTAAGTGTCCATAACTCGTAATTTTCTTATCCTAAGACAAAAGAAGGTTCTTCCATAATTATGAATGAGATTTGAAGGCTTCCCTTGGTGAATTGAAGTCAAATTCTTGAGGTAAGTGATCGTTAATCTTCATTATTGTTCTGTTTCATATATCTACTTTGATCAACTTCTTTTATTCTCTCAGTTCATTTTTTCTACATCCATTATGGGTAGATATATGTGATTGGATTCCACTTATGATGAGATTTGGTCTTGATATTTCTAGGATAATAGATATAATATGGATTCCTGGAGAATCGACCCAGTTTTATTGTTCTTTCATTGTTCATTGTGGTTTTCATCAAAACCATCAATTATGGAGGATTCATTCTTAACCCAACATAGTAGAATATATTGGAATGATTTAAAATGGAATTTAAGGTGTTGAATTGATTTTTATTTTTTTGTTGAACACTTTTCAGAAACCTTCTTGATTGCTAGTTGTGAAATATGGAAAATTGTGGGTTTTATATGAATGCTATGGTTCATGGTTTTAATAAATGTGTTTTAAAAAGGGGTATTTTTTGGACAAATGAAACATAAATGGTATTAGATGTTTTAATTAATTGGGTATGTTCTATTGAAATAAAATGTTGATTTGAAATTGGTTGTTCATTTTTTCAATATAATTTTAGTTTTACTTAAGTGTTCTATTTTAGAAATGGAAATATTTACCAAAACTGTTTTTGGTATGAGTTAATTCTATATGGGCCCTTAATAAAGGATGAGTACCATTTGGGTATAAGGGACGTGATCATGGATCAGGGGCATGTGTCATTGGGACACAAGGTAATTAGACAAGATACCGCTCATGAGTATGGAATTGTCAAAGAAATCATGCATGTGTGGGTGTGTTGTGAACTATTCAAATGGGTATTAGAAATTATAAAAATAAAGGTTTTTAAAGGATTGATTAGTAATTTTTCTAGAAAATTAACTTCCTGAAAATTGGTTTCAACTTATTTTTTTTCACTTGGTTGAAAACAAGTATTAGAGCTTGTTTATATTAGCTTAAAAACTCTTTTGGTTAATTGTTTTATATAACCTTTTAGAAATGTGGCTAAATTTTCTAACCTAGTAGTGTGAGTATGGATGTAATTGGAGAAAAACTACTCCATATTATAATAACCCATTTTTTGGAACTTTTTTGCTTTTTTAGATGCTTTCTTTTGGGATATTAGTGAAGGTAATGTTTCCCTCATTTTTAACACTACCCCATGATGATCGGGTTGTTTGAAGATTATGGGGGTTGGAGCTTTTGGATCATGGAGTCTTGTGATCTTTTTGGATTCTTGTGTCATGTATCCAATATGTTCCTTGATACATGGTTATTCATTCTCTGTTGCATACATTGATGTGTTTTTGAGATACTTGAAGTTGTTGAGTTGTCTTTCATTTTTTGACGCATCAAATAGTGAATGTTTGGTTATAGTTGTTTTGTTTATTGGTTAATTTCGTAAAGGAAAATCATCCCCCATATTTATTCAAAAACCATTGGAATTTATTTTTATCCTTTAGCATTTTTTGGATGTCACTTAAGGCCAGTTATAGAATCATTGTTCTCTCATACCCTTAATATTGAGCGAGTAATTACCAATGGTATCAGTTTGGTCCTTCCCATGTTGTACAAATCATCAGGACTCATGGTTATGGAGTTTGAATTCCTTTTCCTCTATTCCTTTGGTTTCAATCATAGATAGGATAAGTAATGTCATAACATGAAATTTATAGCATAAAATCATATAACTAACCGTTTTAGGTGGAATTTCAAGTTACCAGGGTGTTTGGAACATAAGTGTTTTAGATAAACTTCTAGAATGATGTAAATCTCATTATCATGGGTTTAAACAATGAGATGAACGAAAATAATGGTAGAGTAGTGACATCCCACTAGGATTTTATATTTCATTGTGAGGAATAATTTATGATTTTGTGAATAATGTATGTTTTTGAAAAATACAGAAATTGTTTTCAAATGATAAATTTTGAAAAGAGGTTACTCGGTGTGTGTTGAGAAAGGTTCAATTTTCAAAACCAACAGTTGAATTTAAAAAATTGAACAAGGAAATATGTTGTTTTTTGGAAAATATTATTGTGATAGCTGATGTAGTAGAATTTGAGATGCTAATCCATCAGTTACTAGAGAATGATATTGATGGTTTTTGTTGTTGGTTTCGAAAATGGAACCCTGTAGGCATCATCGAAACCAACCAAATGACACTGTATAGAATATGGTTTCACCTGAACCACATGCGAACCAAGAGCTAGTTCATAGTATTTCCAAAGATATCCAAGCTGTGGATATGGGGAACTAGTGGTATGAGACATGACACATGCATCATACCATTTAGTTCATGATGTAAAATACACCTAAATTTTTATGTGATTCAGAACCCGAGAAGGAGAAGGTATTACTGAATAGTATAAATCCTATCGTAGATTTCATAGGCACACCATCAGTTCTTAATTCCATGATAGGGACTAATATTCTCAACGATCTTACACGAAATTGGTTTGATTTAGCAATTAATGTTAAATTTGAAGAAGGCCTTAAATGTGAGGATTTTGAAGAATTGTTCAAGAAAAAAATTCTATCCTCATACATTCAATATCATGAAAATGATAAAATTCTTCAGTATTAAATAGTAGAGACACTATTTAACAGAGAATGCAACTAAATTCATGAATTTAGTCATTTTTAGAGCATAGGCTGTGGAAACTACATCTTTGAAGGCACCCATCTTTGAATTGTTGTTATGAAAGTTGATTTGATCAAAAATTACAGTACTCTATATTTCAAATTATATAGAGATGGTGAATAATTTGACTGGGGATGAATGTTATATCTGAGGATAATTATTTAGAGGAATAATGATACCCATAGATAATGGTAGGGACACAACTACTTGGATCTTGCAGAAACGGGAAACCTATTTCTAAGGAGGAAGTGGAAATCAGAATAAGACAGTTGGATCAGTGAACCTTCCTCAACAACCCCATAGAAAATAGGGTTGCTTTCAATTTAGTTTTCATGAATACAAAAAGTGATAGTGTACAACACAACCTAGATCATGTCATAATTGATACAATATGGGACATCTTCAACACTATTGTCATAGTGCTCCATGTTCAGGTGCTCGGGACACTTCTCATGCATCACAAGAATCATATGCTTCGACAGGATGAGGACAACAGAATCATTCTCATTAATATAACTGAGGTATCCATAGTGATTCTAGAAATACCATGACTCCCCAACCATGGACATATCATTAAGGTACAAGGAGATTAGTGCAGTAATGAATAAATTGTATGGAGCTAAGAAGATGATGGTCCCTAGTCAAGCTGGACCATCTACGGTGAGAGGTATAATTATTTTCAATTATACCCTTGTGCAAGTACTCTTCTATACTATGGCTTTTCATTATTCCATTTATTCATCTAATTTTTATTTTTTATGAATTAATTTCTATTTGATTCCTTCTATATCAAAACTATAAAGTTTTCTTAGTCAAAGATAATGTCAAGACTTTCTATGTTGAGCATGTGTTATATAAATTGATGATGTGGAGCTGAAAAGGTACTTCTCGATGATGGACATGGATGTCTATGATGTAATATTATGTATGGATTGGTTGAAAAGTTTAAGGCCCAAATCAACTATTATTGGAGAGCAGTTAGTTACACAACTGAGGATGACATTGAGTAACTTATTAAAGATGATAAGATGGTAATGAAAGGGGAGAAGAGATTGTAAGAACTAATGGTGGGAATGATCTCTTATTAGCTGGCAGCGTTGACTATTGGCATAAATGGAATATATTGAGGAAATTAGTGTTCCTATTGTTTTGGTTGGCTTTAGAGATGTATTTCCTAAGAACATCTCAGGGTTATCCCCTCTAAGAAAAGTGGGGTTTATGATTTATCACCTTTTAGAGAAAATTTATATTTTCCTTAAATCTTATAGTATGTCACCAACAGAGTTAAGGGAATTGAAAGCATAGTTAAAGGACCAAGAAAGAAAGGGATTCATTTGACCAAGTACATCTCGGTGGGTTTCACTATTTTTCTTCATGAAGAAATCAGATGGATCTCTTGGACTATGTGTTGATTATTTTTAGCATAACTATGATATGATAAACAATATATATCCACTTCCACACATAGAAGATATATTCGATCAATTAAAGGGAGATCAATGGTTCTCAAATAGTGACATGCAATTTGGATATCCACATATTTTTTCAAAAGGTGAATATTATGAATACAGCTTTCAGAAGTAGAAATGGCCTCTATGAATATGTAGTTATTCCCTTCTGTCTGACGAATGCAACAACTGTCTTCATGGATTTCATGAATCTGATATTTCAGCGATATCTGGATTCTATTGTTGTGATTTTTTTGGATGACATATTGGTTTATTCAATGAAAGGGTATGAACATGAATAGCATTTGGAAATAATGTTAAAAATCATGTGAGATCATAGTTTGTATGACAAATTTTCAAAGTGTTATTTTTGGATAAAGGATGTACATTTTCTTGGCCATGACAGTTCTGAAAAACGTTTTTTACTGATCCTGAAAGATAGAAGATGTTATTCCATGGAAACCGCTGAAGAATGTCTTCGAGACACGATGTTTTCTTGGTATATATGGTTACTACTATTTATTTGTGATTGATTTTGCATGACTAGAATCGACAATGACATCTATGAAAAAGAATAATTCTCCTTTCTAATATATATAGGAATGCCAGAATTCATTCTAGGTGTTGAATGTTTGAATTTCTTCATCACCTATCAATATTTTTCTAGTATCAGGATAGGGGTATGTAGTGTATTGTGATGCTTTGGGGTCAGGGTTGGGTTGTGTTCTCATTCAAGGAGACCATGTGTTTTATTATTGTTCAAGTATGTTAATATTTCATGAGAAGAACTACCCAACACATGACTTAGAGTTAGTTTCAGTTGTCCATGATTTGAAGATATGGAGAAATTTTCTCTTTGGTGACAAATTTACTATGTTATCAGACCACAATAGCTTCAAACACATTTTATCAAAGTTATATTTACATATCATATAAAAGAGATCGATAGTGTATCTCCAGATGTTTGACATGTACTTGATGTATACATCAAGAAAAGGGAATTTAGTGGCTGTTGCAATGAATTGAAAATCAAATGCTTAGTTGAAAAAAGAAGCTTCAGATGAATCAAAGTTGGTGTCAGTCCTAGCTGAGATGAACATGGAATGTTAAGACTGAGGTGATGTAGTGGTTTTTATTTTAGCTATGATTGTTCCACATTAGGTGAATTTCATCAAAGAGGAACAAAAATCAAATTCAAAATGTCTGGTTATGAGTTTAAATATCAATGGTTGGGAGACCATTGATGGATGTAAACATAATGGGAGTTCATTTTTGTTCTACAAATATCGAATTGTTGTATCTATGGCTTGTCAGGAACAACTCCTTCATGCTTAACACCATTCTAGATGGGCTATACATCCAGGTACACATAAGTTGTATTAGGAGTTAAAGGCATGGTTTTTTTGGAGAGGCATGAAATGGAAGGTGTACAAGTTCGTCATGTGGTTCTTAACATGTTAATAGGTTAAAACAGACATCTGAGACCAATAGAAATGTTTCAGTCATTACATATCGTAGTGAAAAAATGGGATAATATAGCAATGGATTTTTTTTATAGGAATTCAAAGAACATTTCAAAAATATGATAAAATATGGGCTATAGTGGATCGACATACCATGTCGGACCAGTTCATCCATATTAGTGAAACTAAAACGGTGGACGATCTATCAACAATTTACATCCATGAATTTTTATGGATGTATAGAGTACCAGATTCAATAGTCTAAGATATTGATCCGAGGATCACATTTCATTTCTAGAAATCCTTATAAAAAGATGTAGGGAATTAATTGAATATGAGCACATCATATCATCTTCAAACAGATGTGAAGTTCGAGCGGATGATACAAATGTTTGAAGACATGTTGCGGGCTTGTTTAATGGGTTTTGGGGGCTAATGGGAGGACCATATACCCTTGCTGGAGTTCTCATAAAATATAGCTATAACGCCTTGATACACATGGATCCATTTGAATCATTGTATGTACATCCATGTCATTCTCCACTATGCTGGTTGGAAGCATGTGAAACATATCTAGTTGGGACAAGCCTTGTAAAAGAAACAACACAGAAGATCCAACTAAACAGAAAGAGGATGGAGATGGCTTAGTGTTTTCCTAAATCTTATGAATATCACTATAGAAGACCGTTGTCGTATATTGTGGTGATAATGTCTTATTGTTCATATAACCAAGGCTTGGACATCATCGTTTTGGGGAGTATAGCAAGTTAACTCTTAGATACATAGGTGCTTAAGATATACATTAACGGGTTGGAGAGTGGCATATCAGTTTGCATTACCACCATGGTTCAGTTCAGTGCATAATGTGTTCTATGTATCTCAGTTGAAAAAGTAGTAGCCTGATCCTGATCATGTGATCAGATGTGGTCATGTTGACATAGAGTTGATTTCTTTGTTTAGAAATATCTTGGTACAGATTGTGGATATCCCAGAGAAATATTACACGAAAATACAATTGGTCTAGTGCGGGTTTTAGGGCATCATGGTCAGATTCAGGAAGAGACATGGGAATTCTAAAAGGTAGTGAAGGAGTGGTGGAAGAAACTATTTCGGTTTAGTGAGGTTTTTTTAATTTTCATTAATCTAAAGAACAATGGTGGGGATAATGTAATACCACGGATATAAAGTATACAACCCTTACTTGTTGCATTTCATAGTTATAATGTTATGAGTGATGAATGAGATAACCGGTAGAACACTTAATGATGTTTTGATGGAATGGAGAAGTCGCACCGTCAATGCGTAGTTTGTCTAACCATGTGGCCAAACCGTGAATAGATTGTCCTTTTGAGGAAGTGTATTATTCATTATGGGAGAATGTTTAGAGAGACCATGTGAGTAACCCATGAGATGCTCTACCTAAGCAGTGGCTGCCACACGGTTAGTGTAAGGTTTGTATAACTGTGCGAACTTACTATGTGGGATCGTAAATGAGATCCTAAAAAAGTGGATCTCACACTTTTTAGGGTCTAAATTGTTCATTTTTCATCTATGCGGCCATAACATGGTATTTCACTTCTCCTAAGGCCAAATAATGATGTAACATCCTTCTATAGTTAATTAGAAGGCTTCCATTGGTGAATCGAAGCTGGATTCTTGAGGTATGTGATCGTTTTTCTTCGTTATTGTTATGTTTCTTATATCTACATAATAATAATTCTTCACTTATATAGGATTGTTATAGTTATATATACATGTTTAAATTCAATTTTGGATGATATTTGTTATTGATCTTTCTAGGAGAAGAGAATTATGGTTCATTCTTTCATAATTGACCATGTTTTCTGGTTCGTTCTTTGTTATTTGTGGTTTTCGTCAAAACCATTTAGGTAAGAGGATTCTTTCTCAACTCCACATAGTATAAAATATTATAATGATTTCAAATTTAATGTGTGGTGTTGAATAAACTATGATCTGGTTGTTTAACACTTTTTAGAAGCCTTTGTGAGTGATGGTTGTGAAATATGGAAAATTGGGTGGGGGGGGGGGTTTAAATCAATGCATTGGTTTTTAGTTTTAAAACATGGGTTTAAAATAGGATATTTTTATTGATTGATAGAACATAATTGGTATTAGTTTATTTCAATAAATGGGGATGTTTTATTGAAATGATGTTTTTCATTGAATTTGGTAGTGATTTGGTTTTTAATAAAATTACAGTTTTACAGAAGTCATTTGTTTTGGAAATGGAAATATTTGGCACAAATGTTGTCGGTGTGAGTTCATGAATGATGTGTCCTTAATAAGGGACAAGTAACATTAGGGTACAAGTGAAGTGAACCTGGATTGGGGGTGCGTGTAATTGGGGCACACCGTAATTGGACAAGAGACCGTTCATTAGTATGGATCAATCAAACGAAGAATGCATGTGTGGGTGTGTTTTGAACAATTGAAATTGGTATGAAAAATGATAATAAAAATGGGTTTTAATGTATAGATTATTTATTTTTATATAAAAATATATTGATGGAAATTGGATTCATCTGGTTTTGTTTTGACTTGGTCGTGATTGGTATTTGGAAGATGATTATATTTGGTTATAAACTGTTTTCGTAAATTGTTTTATATTAAATATTTTATATAAATGTGTATAAAATTTATATTCTAGTGTCATGAGAAGGGAAGTCATTGGGGAAAGCCTACTACGTCTTACACTCACCCCTACATTGAATCTATGGTTCAATTTCATATGCTAACATCCAGGGCATGGGAAATGGTAACGTTTACCACATTGTTAGCAGTACCTCGTGATGTTTGGGTTGTTTATAGATTGTGGATCTAGGAGCTTTTGGAGAATGGAGTCTTGTGATCTTTTGCGAGTCATGTGTTATTTATCCACGGTGTACTTTGATGCTTAGTTATTCATCTGTTATTGCATACTTAGTTGTGGTTATGAGAAATATGATTTTTTTGACTTGTGTTTCATTTTTTCATTCATCATATAATGAATGTTTGGTTATGGTTGGTTGGTTTATTGGTTTATTTATTAAAGGGTAAATCTTCCCTCACATGTATTTGATACCATTCGACATTTGTTTCCAGCCTTTGGCATCTTGGGGATGTCGCTTAAGTCCAAGTAATGGCTCAGTGTGCTCTCAAGACAATGAGAATGAGCAGGTCATTACAATAAAAGGATACAATTATGTATGGGTAGGTATACACCAAAAAAACTATTTTTATAAGGCCTTACAACTAGTTTATCTCTTGAGTCATGTTGATGCATCTAGGTGCTATCTATAATTGAATCCTACATACAAAAACTTTTATAATTCATTCCCCAAATATTCAACGAACAATATTACTTATAAATAATTAAACCCAAAAAATTTAGAGATTTCTTAAAATACAATGAATATGAATATTTTTATAGAAAATAAAATAAATTTCATTGAATGATAAAATATTTATAAATTATATACAACTTATGAAATATGAATAATAGTTTGACAAAGAATATGGACATGGGAGAGAAATAAAATTTCTAATGAATGACGATCCCATGAATATGAATTCTTTAAGTGAAACATAATGAGAAAGAAATAATAAGAGAAAAAATATGACCATTAATATATCCTAAATATATAATTTTTTAACAAAATTATGCATTTTAAAATAAAATGGAATTTAAAAATTTAAAATAAATATTAAAAAATTAATTATCATTGTAAAACTGTGGTAATGTTATAGAATAAACTAAATATCATAAGATTGATAGGGAATATATAGAATATGTTAACACTGTACCAATGAAATAAACATTACATTTGATATTATGAACAGAAAAAAAATATGAACCTTCTAGATAAAACTATAAAGACATATTTAAAACACAGTAAATGAATTAAATTATAACATCTTATATCCATAATAAATAATTCAGTTAAACATATGTGTAATTTTTTAATATATAAATATATTTTGGATGTTGATGAAATTTATTCCAGGATACAAAGGGAAATAAGGGAAGCATCCATTTTAAATATTTCATTATTTTATGAACGTTAGAAATAGGTAAAAAATAGGGAAAAATTCCAATAATACATATATATACAATTGATAAAAATATATTTTGGATGTATGTATTATATATATTAAAATTCTTTTAATGAAAATATATGTATGCCCAAAAATGAGATTGTTAAAATAAATTAATAATTTAGTTGGTACTATTTGTTTTATAACCCCTTTAAACAGTAGTCATGAATGAAAAGTTTAAATACCTTGTATTAATAGATATTCATGTTAATGATTTTATTGGAGAAGTATATACTCTACCAAAAATTAAATCTGTGCATTATGAAAAATATATCCCAATGATGTACCAATTGAGATGTAAAATCCTTACCTAACAATTATACTTAGTTTACTGTTCATTAACCAAGTGTATAATGTTTTTCAACATTTAATTAATTCTTTCCATAACTATATTAATATTTATATTAATTTATATATATTATCATTACTAATTCATTGATTTTTATTCATAAAATTAATCAAGATGAAACATTTTATTTTCATCATGAATGATATGTCTGTGATTTTTTTGGTTGTTATGCATATGATATAATGTCATTATCTATATAATTATATCCATGTTACAAATTAAATTTTATTTATTTTCATCCTTCAATATATATGATATCCTAGTGAATAAGTGAATAAAAATGAAATATATCAAATCATGAGGTGATAATTTTCTTGTACGCATAATTGATATTTCAATTTCAAATTATATGGACGAGTATATGAAAACGTTTATACATTTAAAAATATAATTTTAGACGTATAATGATACTTTTGGTATTAAAATGATATGGTAATATAATATTTATTGGATTTTGATGAATAAATGAAATTGAAAATCTCAGTTAAGATGATTACCACTTCATCACAAAACCTCCACTAAATCATCACATAAAGTCACTAGGGAAAGACTTTTTTCAAGATGGAAACAACTAGAAAATATTTTTAGGAATTTTGAGGAGACATTATTGATGATTTTTCATTATATGTTTCTCAAGGTTTTTGGAAGAATGCTGGATAGGTGGTTTAAGTTTAAATTTATGGAAATGACATAATTGAAATTATAAAATAGAATTTAATATATTAAAAAATTCAGAAAAATTGCAAAAAATTGTAAAATTATTGATTATAATATGTGGTGTGGTTGAAATTTATTCATTCAATAAAATTTTGAGATATTTATGCATCATTTAAACAAATATATTTTTGTATAACCCCTATGTTATCTAGTGTTAACTATTACCACAGTAACACTTTTTAAGCCCATAATAGTTATTAATATACATATAATGTAAAAATTTTGATTTAATTTTTTTGAATGGATGTCATTTTATACTATATGCAAAACACTCATGTAATGTATCAATATTTTTATTCTTTTTACTCCTTTTACAGAATATTTTTTCACATAAATTATCATTAAAATAATTTTAAATACTATTCACATATTTTTTCATTAAAAAATTAATATAAGAATTAAAATTAGAATAAAAAATAATTAAAAATTGTTTTTAAATTATTATTATGCAAAAAATATTTCGTTATTCCATAAATCAAGCAACAATTTCCTGTATTGATGCTTTTTGAATCATTTATACTGATTTGTATACTTCATGCACAAGAATTGTGTCAATGTTGTGCAATAATTTAACATAATTTAACCACAAATAAAATTTAATAATAATAAGTATAATAAAATTAACATAATTATGTTTAAATTGAAGTTTAAAAATTATTAATGCTATCATATTTCCCCAATGAGAACACATTAAAAAAAATTAAAAATAAAGGAATTGGCATTTTTCACTTTTCCAATGTTTAAAATATTATAATGGGATTAATCAATGAAAAAATTCTTTATGATGTAATATTATTTATTTTATAAATTTTATGGTCAACTTACAAAAATAAAATAAAATATTTTCTTGTTTATAGATTATTCTGAAGACTTATTAATCTATTTTAACCTTTTTTATCCTCATTTTCACGTTACAATGGTAATTGTTTTCAACGTTACTTTTTATAATGTCCAAAATTTTGAAATATTTACACAATTTTATCCACTTAAATAAAAATACATAATACATTTTATCAAAGAATATTTCTATTACTTTTATTATTAAATTTATATATAATATTGCATGATGTGATGAAATTTGTTTTTCAAAGAAAAAATATTCATCATATATACGATGATCATACATTAACTAAATGATTAATATTCAACACTAAATGCATCTATACTTATATTGGTAGACACATAATATTTATACTTAATTTAAATCATTGATCCTTATGTATTATTATTTTTAATTAAAATGGTAAAATGTTATAAAATTTAAATGTTTTGTGAATAATATATCATTTTATATTGAAATGATCTTATACGTGTTTCCAAGAAATAGATAATAAATACGTGTTTAACTAAACATTTTATTAGAAGATAAAAATTTAAATATTGTATTCATTAGATATTTTATTAAAAATTACAAATAAAATGTTATTTCTAAGTGAAAATTTGACAATTTTATTTAATACTTATTTTGACATATTATATTTAAGATCTATATTATTATTATCAAATTATAATTTTTGTTCAGTGAATTTTAAAAAATTTAATTTTATAATAGTTTCAATAATATACATTTTTTTAGTTACTAGATTTTAATCTAATGTGTTACATTAATATATATGTGATCATCAATAGAATTTTAGGTCAATATGAATCATCTCATTGGTTCGTGTGTTGTTGAGAAATTTTAGTTTGGTAGAGTGTACATTGAAGCATGAGATGATGAGGCATGCCCAAAAACTGAATTTGTTTTGATTTTTTAATTATTATTTCTCCCATTAATGATGTGGTCTTCGAATGTTTTTTATTTATTAGATATCAATTTTCCATTCAATATGATCTTTTATTATGGGTTTCAACATATAATGTGAAGAAACCCACTGTGTATTTAAGACATATTATATTTATGAATCATTTGAAAACTATAAAGGTGATTCACATAAACCCAAAATGGAAAAATATTTATAATTAATGTGGATTTCATTTATATTTATTCTTGATGTCGTGTTGTGTGGTGGTTGGGGTGGATTTTCTCTTGGTATGTATCATTGTTGAAATGGAATGTACTTTTTAATGCAAAAGAGTGTTTGAATATTGTTGGTATGGTATTATATATTATTATTATTGGTAGATTATGGTTATTTTCAAGTGGGATTTTTTTGATTATTTGTATTGGATTTATATTCGTGATTGACAGTAGTTTTGGGGTAATATAGAGTACCAGATGGATATCCTATATGGTTGTTGTTTAGACCCCTTTAATTCTATATCTCACGTATGGTTTGGATTATTAAGGTTGATAATTGGTTGATAGGTATCTAATACAGAGAGATTGAACTTACAAAAAATTACATTCTGATAATTACTGTAATGGTGGTGTCCATTGGATCTTTCAAGGGTTCCATGGAGTAAATGGTGGATTTTTAGTTGAAATTTTGAATGGAAACCAATTTTGAAGTGTGGAGGATTATAATGCATTACATGTGTGGAGTGTTTGGATTATATAGTTTTTTTGTGGAATATATTATTTGATATGGTGATTCGTTGTACCTATAATTTTGGAATAGCTACGGAATGGTTCCTATGATGTTTCATATAGGAAATGAGTATAAATTCTTCTCATTATATTGTTTTTATGTAGCTGTATTCTAGATATTAGTTACAACATGACCTTCTTCAACGTAATTGATTTATATGGTGTGGTGGTTCGAGTTGCACTCTATTCCCTCTCCATTTTTTTTTTCAAATATACCTTATCTACCTCATCATGTTTCTAAAATGCATTTTTTAACAAACCTACTAAACCATGGTCATTTCCATAACACTAGTTCAGTCCTATTACAACACCTTTTGGCATACTAAGGATTTTTGGAATGTATTCTCCTAAATTCCTAGGATAATTAAAAATTAATAATCCTCATAAATACCAATAATCATCTAGAATTTTCTCTAATATCATGGGTAAATCCTAGAACTTATTTGGACAACATTCACTCTATCTATGTGGGATTGATCCATTACATCCATAGACCGATCATTAAAAGTTTTATGGATATTATCATCTCTTCCTTCTCATTTTTTCTAGGATTATTTATTCAATATAATGTATTCCTTTGATATATAGACAATATGGGGTGAATTTTTATAGTTTGATGATCCTTTTTTTGTGATCTTGGTAATTTGAATGTCTTATGTTAATTATTTTATTATTCATCATTTTGAAAATCAGAGTTTGACGTATGTGATCCTCATTCCATCTGAATATTTATGTATTTTTTGGAAATGATCATTTTATACTCCATTTTATGGATTTCAATTATCATAAAAAGAAGATAATTAGTTTTCATATCATAATTTATTTTAAATTTTTTTAAGATACAATGTTTTTCTATTTTTTTATATTTCATATCTCATTATAAATTCCTTTTTTCATTGTTAAAAATAGTGATTGTTGGTATCATTTCTGGATTTATTTTTCTGATAACTATAAAACCCTTTTGTAATTGTTTTTTCAAAATTACATGAATGATATGGATAATCAATTATAAATTGTTAAATATTTTTTTTCTCCTTGAAACTGAGAATGGTATGATATTACCAATGAAAAGAAGATAACTAATATAATTAACGCAATATTTTTGAAATGGGAACATGATGTTGTAAAACGTATAATATGATATCTTTTATTAATTTCATTCCTCAGATTTTGTGGTGATCTTGACTACCGTGATGGTTATTTTGTGATAGTGGTGGTAACTAGAATGTTGGTATTATTTTTTGCGATGAAAAGCGATGATCATTGATATATAATATGAATGGGATGAGGTGTGTTGGTTATGATTCATGATATTTATGGTGGGATGGTTGGGGTTTTTCTGATATATTGTATGATTTTTTGTTGTTCTAGTATGTCATATAAAATGTATGTACTAATAGTTGTGGTGGTAGGGGTATTTTTTTATTTTTTTATATAATAAAATGAAATAGTAAAATAAATATAGTATTTTCAGGTAAATGCACAAGAATAAGATAGATTTAATTATTATATTTTGATAAATTCGATGTGTGAAAAATGTATTAAATGATTTTTCTATTGAATTTTAGGGTTCTATAAATGTTAAATAAATGGACTATTGAATGGGATTTATTGAAAGTTAATTAATTGAATAAAATGGTGGAACCTCAAGTTAAAATTGGTAATTGTGTGGTTATGTGGGTTGGTTGTCTGGGATTATGAATTTATTGGTTGTAGTGGTTGTGACATATGACGCGTGATATTGTGGTGCTTGTTTGGTGTATTCATGTGTATATGGTTTAAATTAATAACATAGGAATTGTGTTCTATTATTATAAGATGTATTTTTTGTAATTTCATTTAACACACCACTTGAGTTATATAACAATTCTAATCACCATATGTTTTTGTTTTTCGGTATTTTTCCCATTGGTATCATTGGAGGTAAATCTAATGGAGATATACTGCCTCTTACCTGATATTCTATTTACATTTTTTTATATATTACTTGTTTTAGGATGTTACCCCATGATGATATATCTTATTGTTCTTCATTACACCATGATGAAATTGGTTTTTCATAATGATCACTGAGTGATGTTGGAGATGTGATCTTTGGTGGGGTACTTGTGTGTTATAAAGAGAGGATGTGGATTATATACTCCATATTCATGTGACCCTACTAAGAGACATATATTATTTGGATATGTGATCATGTATATGATATGGAATGATGATTTATATATAATAAGATTCTAGACCATTTGGGTGGTTGGAATAGGTTGTGAATCATCTTGAACCACCTATGAGATGGACAGATATGTGATGAGATATTAATGGAGGAGATGTGAGATTAATATCATTGATGTGAATGAGAGTAAAAAAATTTAGTGGGGACTAAATTATAGGATCACATGTTTTATATTATTTTGATACTATATTTCCACACTGGATGCATGATTTGGATTCCATGCCATGGTGAGGTTGGGATTGGTTAGTTGATAGTTTATGTGCATGATGGTTCTAATGTTAATATGTTTTTTAACATTGTTCATGCATTTTGGTTAGGATATTGTGACATTAATATTAGGTGATGGAGTTTTATGGGAATTATTATTTTTATTTCCATATTCTAAATTATTGATTATATTAATAAATTCTTTATCCAATATTATTAATCCTTTTGTTCTAGTCAATAAACAGAGTCCTCCTAGTGACTGGAATGGGGGTCATTTTATCTCATCCTTCATTTCTAGCCCAGGAGGGGTTCCTTTAGAGAGAAGGGGTCAGGAAAATGAAACATTTTCTTTTTAAACCAATATCTTGAAGGGAATTCAGAAAATAACCATTTAGGAAAAATGGAAGTATTAAAAAGACAAAATACAATTAACCTAACAACTACTTACTATAAAAGAAATTAGTAAAAAATTATCAAATAATAAGAATCATAATAAAAATTAAATAATTGTGAATTATGGTTTAAATTAAATTTATTTTTCAAAGAATATGACATATCGAAAATTAATGGAAGGCGATAAGAAAATATTGTCAAATCAAAAGATAATATTTATTCATAGATAATAAAAAAAATTAAAAAAATAATGATTTAACATTTCCCTGTTTATCATTAATCTATTCAATTCCATTCCCTTGATCTTAATATAAGTCATTAAGAAACATATAATGTGATCCTAACTCTTTGGTTATCCAAGGGTTTTTTGGATGCCCCATTTAATTGGATGGATTATCTGTTAATTGAGGATTGATATATTGTTGGTTAAACGTTAAATATATAACAAGAGAAGGAAATAATTTTCATATAATGAATTGGAATAATTATTCTCATATTCAAATTCTCTATAAAATGTTAAAATTTATATATTCATGAAATATGATTTAAATGTATATTTAATATGAATAATTTTTGGAGAATATAACCTAATCATAGTGGTTACTTTAGAGAACAATAACAATAAACGCTCACATACAGTAAGCCTCACAATCTTTTAACTCATTCTTCTTTTGTAACGTTTTATATATCTTGAAAAATCATATTAAAAAATCTGTTGGATATCACAAAAAAATATGGAATATATATCCTACATTTTTACTATTATTTCAATCATATATAACAACTATGAATATATATTCAATACATCATATGAATATTTGCTTAATATTTCTATGAATTTTATCCATTTTTTATACAAATAATTTTTGACAATGAATAATATCTATTCAACCAACATAATATGCAATACCACGTATCATTGTAGAATTGAAAATAATTAGGAATTCCTAAATACATATATATATGGAATGATATGCCTCTATCAAATATCCAATGAAATATTATAAATAAATTGAATTAGGTGATATCAATCAAATATAAGTATACCATAATTTTCATCACAAGATATATTATATACATGTATGAATTAAAATATAAATCTATTTTCCAAGACATTGAGTGATGGTAATACTTGTTTTATTTCAACATTATATTTAAGTGTCACATTTAATCAATCCTATGAGTATAAAATAACCACAAATATGAACACATCACATGTCATTCAATAATGTGAATGGTGAAATAAGGTGTCTCTCATCAGTATTCATAATAATATAACTTTTTCCATATCTTGTTAAGGAAAAACGATGATTCTTTCTATCTTAATCTATAGAAGAGATGAAAAAATATTCATATGAAATTATTAATCCCAATTTTTTTAATCCTCCTCTAATCACATGATTAGAAACATACACAACCAACCTATAACTATCATGGAATTCGGGATAGAACAAAAAATTCAAGTGTATAAATGATCCCTTTATATATATATATATATTTCCAAACATAGATATGGTAATTCAATATAGAAGATGAACCTCTAGTATACAAATTATATATTTTATAACACTCCATATAGTATACTTATTTGTTTATCCACCAATAAAAATTATTTTTATGTCTCCAATGAATATTTTACTTCTCTATTAAAACTCTCACCCATGATATCATTAATATTGTACAATGGAAAATAATAATCGATGATGTAAATTTATTATGATAAAATCGATGTGATAAATCTAGTAGACCACATTTCGTTTACTTCTAAAACATATTCACCGAACAAGAATGAATGAACTATTAAAGACTTCTCTCTTATAACATAATAAATTTTATATTAAAAAAATGTTTAAATTATTACAAAACTATACAAAAAATCATTCTTAATCATATAACGTATGATATACCACTTTCAAGAAAATATGTTGCATACAAATTTATAGTTTCAATAATTATTATATCCTTATACGATTTACAACACATTGTTATGTTACTATTAGATACAATAATTCTAAAAATTCATTTAGTGAATAATATCAATGAAGAATTTTTATTTGAATAATTATGACATGATGAAATTATATTAAAACAGTTAACATATTCAATCATTTTATTTTATCTACTTTTCTTCATAAAATATAATTTTTAGATGTTAATTAATCTTTATATTCACATAAAACACTTTCAATGTTTTTTTATTCTTATCGTGTAACCCTTATATTTAAACTCTACTTTTGACACCATATTTGTATCAAAAAGTTTCTCCTTAAAATATAATTATTTAATAATAAATTATAGACACCATTAAGATATAAAGTGAAATTTTATTTTCATATAAATGATTTAATAATTATTTTTTTATTCTTGGTACTTATCTATATAAACAAATGGTCTCATTATCCTTTAAAATATCATAAATATATAGTTTATATATTATAGAACAGTTAATTCATTTTTTATGAATATTTTACAAACAAACTATTGCACTCATATAATATATGGAATTTTATTCATTTATAGAATTATTTATAATGTAATGTTTTATTCATTATAATAATCCAATGATGGTGGTGCAACCTCATTCCATTTTTTTAACAAATATAATGGAAAATTATTGTATCATCGATAAATCACTTTAACATTTATATTATTTTAAATCACATAATGTAATTGGATTAATCAATACCATTTGGATGAAAACCATCATGTCATATTTTTTATATCATGTATTGGATTATAAATAAATTATCTTATAATAAGGGGATATCAATTGAAAATACGTGTCATTTATTTAGATATATCCATGCATTAAATATTTAATTTCATTTAACTCAAACATTTAACAATAAATAACTTCATTATTAGACCACAACCATGAATATTTATCTATTTTAGAATTGACATTGAACTCCCCATTATTTTATTTTTTAAAATACCTATAGTAACAAATACCAATGAAAACTTGAAGAATAAGAATTTATAACATTAATATTTAATATGGTCTCTCTATGATATTATCCTACACCATTTCACTATTATTTTAAAATTTAAAATGTTTGGAATAATTTTTCCACCTATACATATTTATTATGTTTCAGTAAAAATTGATTAATATTTGAAAATAATGTAGTGTTCCTATATAATTATTGTTATACTTCTTATACTTTCATCAAAACAGTAGATCCTAAACATACCATTTTGATATAACTGAAAAATACACCCTACAAATGGGGGGTTATTTATAGTTTGTATTTCATTTATTTTTGTGGATCACATCCTTGTGGTAGAAATATTAATTTATATATGATACTCTATAATAATGAAAAAAATATTTAAATTCATGTAATGAATGTTG
The DNA here is from genome assembly GCA_963277665.1 of Viscum album. NCBI lineage: Eukaryota > Viridiplantae > Streptophyta > Magnoliopsida > Santalales > Viscaceae > Viscum > Viscum album. Next base: position 374,009,533 of record OY728146.1, read on the forward strand.
AGGCAATGATTTATTGCTTCATTATCCTCTAAGGGGTGATCCAAGAAGAATGTGATAAAGGTGATCTAATGCACCAGGAGGTAATAATAATCATTATAGTTTTAAAAATGATTCAGGAAAGGTTCTCCTCGAATAATGGTTACAATATCTCTCCATGATTAATTGAGCATTTTTTAGTGAAAAATATTACTGAACTTCATATGATAAGTATATTTATTTTCATATTTATTTACAATAAAAAATCAGAGAAACAAATGTAGTTATGGTTACATTATATTCTTTTAGGTCCACCTCTTCCTCCTGTTCTTTAATGTATTTCCATTTCAATATTTCTTCATCTCACCAATATCATTATATGTATCACTATTCTTATATTTTATTTCCCTATTTTTTTATATTCATCAAATTATTAGTAAATATATATTTTTTGTATTTTTAATTATGTAAAAATTCAAGTAAATCGTCATAGATAACATCTAATCTTAAATTCTTCATAAATATCCATAAAATAATGTGAATATTTTTTCCTCGTTTCTACACTATGTTTTTCTATATTTTATTGTTTAAGAGAATCTAATTAATTATCCCTATAATCCATCACACATTTATTTGTCAATAAATACCCAATATTCTCACACTATCATCATAATGATCTCCTATGAATATCAAAGTCATCAATCGTATTGAAAATATTCATGAATCGTTCATCTATAATGATTAAATTTGTAATAAAATTTTGTGATTAATAATATTTATACACATAAGATGCAGGGATAAATGCTCTAAGTTATCTAAAAAACATAATCAATAACATAATAGGAACACATCATTCATTTATGTTACCTTTATTATCACATAATATTCTTCCTAAATTTTGAATATAATTTTTTTTAATGTTTCAGTCGATTGGTAAATGTTCTGATATGAGGAAATGAATCCTGTTCCTTTTCATTGAGCTATTTTATATCCTTAAAAAAATTAATTAACACTTATGATGATCTATTATATACCAAAAAAAAGGTAATGAAAAAGGTAATGAACATTTTGGGATCTCTAAGTGATCCTTTTGAAATCAGAAAACCCTATTGAAATCCACATAATAATATTATGTTTAAATGGAAATGATTCAAGATTTTTCAAATTAGTATCTTCTGAAAATCATTTTAGTCTCCAAATATCTTACACAGATCGTAAAATGAATAGTAAATTTATTTATTGCATCATTTTAGAAAATATTATGCAACAACAAAAAAAAATTCAAAATACTTTTTTCGTATACATGAATCTCAAAAATTAGAGACACATAAATTATTTTAGAATATAATAACTATTTAGGGAATATAAAAAACATTTAGAAATTATCAAACGAGCTTCTACATTCAAAAATTTCATTGTAATCCATTCATTTAAAAAAAATTCGCCACCTATAATCTAATTCAAGATAAACTTTTCAAGAAATAAATAACATATTATGTTGTTAAAAAATTATCCCAACATATATATTTTATAAATCCATCACAACTTCTTCCTTTCATAACCTGTCTATACCATACATTTTTTATTTTGGGTTTCTGTCTGAATTAATAAGACATTCGGCATGTAATCCTTCTACCCCTTTGAAAAAACACATAGGGCTCTCCCACTAGGTCTAATCAATCATGATAACTTTAATAAATTATCTATTCAATAAATATAAAACATAGAGCTACTAATATTTATTTTATTCCTATGTAATACAAAACATGATGATGTAAATAATATAATATGTCCAATTATATAATTGTTCTTATTTAATTGATGCCATTAATGTCATCTTTATATAAAATTCCCTAATGATTGTATCTCCCCCTTTCCTCTCATTATTATTAGAACATGAAAATATGTAAAAAACAAAATATATATATATATATATAATGATTCATATTCATTGTGGATTTGGGGACATTGAAAAATATCCCTTGAGAAATGATATGTTTGTGTAAGTAGGTTGAACTAGTTCTTAACAAATGATCGCATAGATGAGGGAATAGTCATTATGTCAATGTATTATTGATTAGTATGGATAATAAATGTCCCTATTACCAATTTCCCATTTTTCATAATGTGATACATGATTTTAATATTTCTGGGTTGATACTGGTGTTTTATATTCTTGATGAAATCAATAGATCTCGTTTTATCATAAATTTAATGTATAGATTTCTCTACTTATTCATCAATATCCTACAGTTTGTAATTAATACTTAAAAATTGTTATATTCATTAGTTATGAAATAAAACATTATTTATTCATAGTGTAGGATATAATTTATTCTTCTATACTCATTATACTCACAAAATGGATTCTTATGAAAAATATGCCACCATAAGTGGACATGAGGTCCACCACATCACTTGTACAATTAAAATAAAAAAACTAAGAGTTAATGATACATTCATTATTTAAATACCAAGCATACATTTAAATTTCCTTATGAAAACCAAATAATTAATTTACATACAGAAAAATGAATATTATATATAATGTTTGACATTTTTAGTACTAATCCTCAAATTAAATAAGACTCGTTCTAACTATAAAAAGATTTTACATACGGTTCAAATCCCGGACTTCTAATGTTTGCAACATATAATTTTCATAATTAGTGAATGCGATAAAAGTTTATTTCCATTATTCCACTAATTCTAGCACAAATTTGTTAAAAAACATAATAATTTCATATTATTACATCACTATATTAAAAAATATCCTCTATCTACACATATTCCCTTCAAAAAAAATTATTTCAAACACGTAAATGAGTACAATAAATAACCATTAATAAGATATCTTAATGTAGAGGATGGCATAAACACAAACTAATTTGAAATATATATTATTGAATTATAATTCTTGAGGATAATACCATTATCATGAACCCCTCATTAGGATATATAAGGCATTATTAAACAAATTCAATTTTTTTTAACACCATCAAAAAATAATCCCACTGGATGATCAATATAAACTTCTCCCATGAGTAAACCATTATAGGATTCATTCCCAACATCCATATGACAACATTATATTTACTTTGGATTGAAATGGATAAGAAAATGTTGATTTACTGGGGTAAATACTATGGTGAGTTAGTTTTTGTAATGTCAAAACCAATAATTTGGTTGTAGCTATTAAACATTATATGATATTTATTTTGAATCATCATTTCAAATTCATCAAATTTATTATTGAGGTCACAATTATTACCAATTACAATTACGCGATCCAATATTTCCATATATTCCCAGGTATTCATCATTTATAAATGTTCAAATAATTAATTAATTGTTTTAACCCCTGAGGAATCCATTTTTTCTTCTTCCGCCAACTTTTGATTCATTGTTGGTAAACTAAAACATGTTATATGGACATCATTAATCATGGATTAGTTTTCTTAGTTGTAAATATAACTATAGTATATTGATGAACCTCTAGAAATGTATTTCATCTCTAATGTGTAAGTTCATTTAATTCCATAGTTATTTATTCCATTGACTATTCCTTTGAGACATTATAATTCCGAAAACATCATACAACCATTGAATTTTTATAGAGTTCCTCATAGTCATCATATATTCCTTATAGGATTCAACATCTTGTTTTATCCCCTTCTATTGATATGACAAAAATAAAATATTTAAACATAAAAATATTTTTCATATGATTATTAATGTAATTTTTATTATGTTTTCATTGTTGATACTCTCAAAATAACTCCCACATCATCGGTATCATTGTATTTATCTGATTTGATCCTTATTTTTTAACAGCTATTCCATTACACTATAATGTTTTTTAGAGATGGATTCTTTCAATGAAATATTTAATATTTATTTCTCTCCTCTTGGATTTTTATTTCATGTTTCTGAGTATACACAACTACTATTTCTACCAACTTTCAATAATGATGAGAGATTCCACTACTGATATTCTGATTATTGAAAACATATTTAACAAACTGATTATCCAATAAAATACCACATTCTACTATAAAAAAGTTATATAAGACACCTCATTTTTAATACCTTGATTTTAATGTTATTTCTCAACCACAATGTATGTGAATATAATTTCATTATTAGACTCCAATATTATTTTATACTCTCTAATATGAGTCTCATAACTTATTCGATAACCATTCATGTGCGTCATGTTATCTATATATGATAGAATTAAATTAATCTATGAAATTTTATTATGATCATATATGATTATAGTGATGTATAATTCTCAATATAAGCCTAATAGTCTCATTGGACCACTCATGTATCAGAGAATCATGGTGATAAGGTTGGATACCTTTTTATGTTTTAGTAATAAGGGTTCCAATACATTTTTCCACACATGCATGCATCCTAAACCATATCACAATAATCCCCCAATTTAGTAATATATCCTACATCTCTTATATTGGAAACTATTTCATTTATTAAAAGATGAATATGTCATAGAAATAGGTTCCACAAGTAATTTTCATCTACCACTAAAAGATGTAATATGTTCAACAAGTAAAGAATATTGTTATTCCCCAAGCCTCCCATGAGTTATTCACTAGACAATACTCAACACAATAATCTCATTTAGTTAGTTTTAACCTCGAGTCATGATGAACTACTATACATAAGGAATTTTCACATGGTTTAATATCTATAAAAGGGTTTTGGGGATGGTTTTTCATGAATTTCACAATTTTTATGTACATTGTTCTATGTTTTTTGGTCACCAAAGGATAAATCATATAGTATATGAGTTTTGGAAATTCAGAATAGAATTAGAGGCTTATGGACCATTTTCCCCTGACTATGCCAGAATGGAGTCACCCAAATCAAGCACTAGACATGAAGGACGAGTGAATTCCAGAATTCCAATGAAAGAGGCAACCCGCACGATCACCACACAGTTATCCAAACCATGTGAAAACTGTGTGGGAGAAGATACTAATTATAGTACCCTCCACACAGTTGGTGCACGACCTACCCAAACCATGCGGCCCATCCAGGTTAACCGTGCGGCTTAAGGATTTAAGACACTAGCATCTGCACTGTTAGTGCATGGTCTACGAAACCGTGCACCCAAACCTTGTGGACCACTGCAACCTTATATTTTTTGATTTTTCATTTTTCACTCACTCCTTGACTTAGGGTTCCCTTTTCTACCTACTTTTGGACAACTTTTTTTGACCAATATTTTTCTTGGGAGTGACCCCGACAAAGGGGGATTAGGGGAAAAGAGAAGATAAGGTTGGGAACTAAGGACGGAGAGGAAGGCAGGTTTTTAGGCACCGGTTCTTTTAATTTTTTTTTACTTTGGATTGATTTATTTTCTATTGTAATGAACTCTCTGATGATTATTAGTATTTTTTTTATCCTTTTCATTATGAGTATCTAACCCCCCCGGTGTTGGGGCTGGGGACAATGTGGGTTCGTTAGAACCAATTTCTATATTATTGTGTTTCTTCATTGTTTCTCATCTAATTCTCCCATCATCCGTTACTTATTTAATTAGAAACCCCATATCAGACCAAAAATGGAGGTTTTAGGGATCTTTTGGAGAAGTATGAAAAGGCTATCCATGACCATTGGATATACTTACTGTTTCTAATGGTAGGTTCCTAAATTAAGAGTCAGTAGAAATAACTTTCCAGACCAAGTGATTCACTCCTACCGACATGATTATAATTCACCGGACCAAGGTAGTTACGACACAAAAGAAACACAAAAATGTGGGTTATTCTAAATAGAATAACAAAATATGGAATAAGGTTTAACATCCTACATGAATTTCCAGCCCCAACACATTTTCATTAAAATCCAAAATCATGTTTTATGTAATTCTCTGTTTTCAAATTTAATCCATAGTGAATTAGAAAAGTCCAAGTAATTATTAATCTTTTTAGTCCCTTTCCATGAACCATCTGGTCATATTTAAATTCAACATCTTCACTTAATTGATTTCAATTCAAGAGACATAAAATGCTAATACTTATCCCCTGTGGGTAAATGTCGTACATGCACACTATACTAGTTTCATGTTAGGGAATTCAATTTGGTAGATAAAACAATACATCACGCAAATGACCGACCATATTTTGGTGTTGCTTCCAGGAAGCAGGAGTATCATTTTGGTTAATTGAATTTGAGTCATTGAGTAAAAAAAATTAAAAATTTTCTAAAAAAAACTTTTGGAAATCTCATTTCAATTGTTCATTATTTTTTTCCTTTTGCGATAGGTGTGTTGTTTGTGTTGTGTAGGCCTATAGGTATATGACTGGCCAGGTCACTCGTTCTCAGATTCCTGAGTCGTCGGAGTTGTACTCTTTATATCCAGTAATAGAATGAACGTTCTCAAGGCAACGTCATGCACCAATGGGTGATCACAATGCAAATGACCCATTGGCATAACAGGAGGATGAATCGGGGGCTGTCCAAAGAGTTAGGTAGCCATTCATTATTGAAGGAAATCCAACACTGGGTGGCGAGGAAGAGAAACATCAGAATCAACCAGGGGATTATGTGGAATACATTCCATGGAAAAAATAGGGGCCACCGGCCCAATTTGTACTGGGGTTCGTGCAGCCACACCCGAGGCAATATATTCCCTAGTTGCAGACTCCCTTTTTGCCTCAGAACCAGCGGTCTTATTATCCTTGGAGCAACAAGAGTTAATTCCCCAAGAACCTCATAATCTAATGTCACCACGCCATACTCTTATAAAATATGGATTAACCTCCATTCAGGGAGTGGATAGTAGACTTGTAAGACCTCCAGTGTAGGCCCCATAAATTGAGATCAAGCTGGAAATAATGTAGTTAATTATAAATATTATTCAGTTCGGTGGCATGTCGAGTGAAGACCCCAATGCTCACTTCTCCAAATTTTTAGAGATATGTGATACTATTCTATATCATGGAGTGTCAGAAGATGCAATATGCCTTAGGTTGTTTCCCTTCTATTTAAAGGATAAGTTAAAGGACCAAATCAGTTGTCTACCTCAGAGATCTATTCTTACCTGGGAGGCATTGCACCAAGAATTTTTATCAAGATTCGTTTCTCCCTTGAAGACAGTCACCTTAAGGAATGAAATTCATAGAATCCAATATCATGACTCATAATTTTTGTATGAGTCATGGGAACGGTTTAAATATATAGTTAGGAAATTCCCACACCATGGACTGCCATTGTGGATGCATTTCTGGACTTATTATAGTTCTCTGACAACTAATACAATATCTGTGGTTGATGTAGTTGCTAAAGGGAAAATCATGAAGAAGTCCCCATAATATATTTTTTGAGTTGCTGGAAGACATATTTCCCAACAAATTTTAGTGGAATTCTTAGTGGGTAACTCAGAAAAGGGGAATGCAAAATATTAATTCCACCAAAAGGCTTGTGGCTCAACACAATGATGTCTCAAAGAAGATCAATTCTTTGAATTTAAAACAACCATCTCTATTTCATGGTTCTATTTTACCATCATGAAGTGATTGCGGTGAAAACCATGATATGGGTGAGTGCCTAAGGGTAAGTGAAGGAGCCTCTACCAGTGGGGTAAATTATGTTTCCTAGAACAGAGGACCCAAAAACTGCCCTCAACATAAAAACCAGGGGTGGAAAGAGAATCAAAGTACTGGCTAGGGGTTGCAAAAGCAAAATCCTCCACCCCGACCACACTGATCTCCTGGTTACGAGTGACAATAGTTTTAGACTCCGTATCTGAGGAAGCAACATGGAAACCAATTTCCACAAGAAGCATATCAGTAGAAAGGGTTTCAAAACTATCATTCTACTAAACCGTTGCGACAACCACCTCTCCCACAAGTATCCCAACAACCTCAGCAGGGACCTCCCTCAGAGATGGAGGAAATTATGTCTAAATTTATAACTATTGCTGACACACGCTTTCATAACCAAGAGGTGTTAATTAGAAGCCTAGAGAACTAGATTGGGTAACATAAAAATCAGCTTTCTCAAAGAAATAATTTTACACTACTCGAAAACACTGAGAAAAATCCATGGGTGGGGGATAATTATGTTGTTCTATGATGTGGGGAAGGAGCTGACATTGAAGGTAACTATCAGTCAGGGTGATACAACGTCAAAATAGTCCGCGTTCGCCTTAGGTGGAGAAGTTTTAGGTGAGGAAACATCCCCAAAACTTGAGCTGGATAAGAAACCAAAAGTCTCCCAAGATAGGGAAAAATTTGTGATTAAAGCGTATGAACCTCCCTTACCATTTCCAGTATGGATGAAACAACAGAATCTAGACCATAAAGTTGCCATGTTCTTGGGAAGTCTTCCAAAATATTTATATCAACATCCCCTTTACATAGGCATTAACACAAATTCCCACCTACAAGATGTTCATGAATGGGATCCATTCATATAAACGGAAGATAAAATTATTGGTCTCCATTACACTGACCACGGAATGCTCAGTGGTGGTCCAACATACTCTCCCTCCTATGATCCAAGATTCAGGAAGTTTTACAATCCCATGCACTATCAGACCTTGAGAGTTTGACAATTACCTTTGTGATTTGCGGGTGACTGTTAATTTAATTCCCTTTAGTGTATTCAAGATGTTATGGAAGAATGATCTCACGACCAAGCCGAGTGGCACTCCAACTAGCAAATAATTCTATTAAATACCCCAAGGGTCTGTTGGGGGACGTGTTAGTTAATGTGGGGAATTTAATTCTGGTAGTGGATATCATTATCCTTGACTTGAAAGAAGGCCAATAGGCATCTTTAATTCTTGAAAGACCCTTTCAGGCTTCCAAGAATATGTAAATTGATATTCTCTAAGGAGAGCTAATATTTCGTGTTGGTGATGAGAAGGTTTTCTACATCATCCTGATGGAGGTGAAACATGTTACACTAATGGAGCAAGAGTAATGTTGTTCTTTGACAACAATGTCTTAGTTATTATTCCTAGAGGAACATGATATGCAATATTATTCATTTAGAAATGAACTCGTTCTGGAGGACGACCAGCTAGATGAAAACTAGGAAGAATTAAGCATTATTTGTAGGAAAAGGTGGCCATTACTGGAAAAGGGTGATTATTATATATTTATTAGAGAGAGACGATGTTGATCCAATCTTACCTTCAATTCTCAAGGCTCCCAATCTCGAGATGAACCCTCTCCCCTCCTCGTTGAAATATGGATATTTGGGAGAGTAACATACATTTTCGGTGATCATAAATGCCTCACTCTCAGTAGATCAAGAAGAGGATATTCTGCTAGACCTCCAATGGTGGAAGGAGGCCATTGGTAGGATGGTTGTTGTCTTTAAGTGTATAAGACCCACTGTCTAAACCCACAAGGTACTTATGGAGGAAGGGGTAAATCATCTCGCTGACCAAAATGAAGAATGAACCCCCCAAGAATGAAGTGTTAAAGTAGGAAGTGATTAAATTACTCGATGACGGATTATATTCCCCACCTCTGATAGCCCGTGGGTGAGTCCTATATAGGTGGTTCCTAAAATGGGAGGCATCATGGTACTGACCAATGTAAAGAATGAGCTCATCCTGACCTTAAAAGTTATGGGATGGTGGGTATGTATTGATTACAGAATATTGAATAATGAAACTAGAAAAGATCATTTTCCTCTTCAATTTATTAATCAAATGCTGGAAAGATTTGTGGGGTGTGAATTTTACCGTTTCATTAACGGTTATTCGGGATATAACCAAATCTCCACCGCCTAAGAGGATCATGAAAAGGGTACATTTATGTGTCCATATAGAACCATCGCCTACCGCAAAATGTCACTAGTGATTTGAAACACTCCATCCACCTTTCAGAGGTGCATGTTATCCATATTCCATGATATGGCAGAGTATATTCTTGAGGTTTTCATGCACAAAATCTCAGTATACGGGAATTCATTAAATACATGCTTGATGAATCTATAGATGGTTTTTGGGTGATGTGAGCATAACAATCTAATTATCAATTGAGAGAAGAGCCATTTTATTGTATAACATGAAATAGTTTTAGGCTATAGGGTCATGATTATATTAATCCAGGTGGATCCAGTGAAAATGGAAGTTATCTCACAGCTTCCCATTTCCAAATCAGTCTGAGAGATTTAGAGCTTTTTGGGGGATGCAGGTTTTTATCGAAGATTATTCAGTGACTTTATAAGATCACACAAACCTTGACCAATGTACTATCCAAGGATACAATTTTTGAGTTTTATGATAAATGTATCACGAACATACAAATTATAAATGAAAAATTCATCGCTACACCTATCATGATCGCTCTGATTTGGGAGGATCTGTTTGAAATTTTTTGTGAGGTGAGCGATCATGTCATGGGGGAAGTGCTTTGAAAATGACCAGATCATATTTTCAGACTGATATATTATACAATCTGAGTATTAAATAAATCGTATCTTAATTACACCACCACAGAGAAGGAAATTATGGATATTATTTTTTACTCTTGACAGATTCCACCCCAACATGGAGCTTTCTAATGTTGTGGTCTACATGGACTATGCCACACTAAAGTATTTTATGAACAAGAAGGACACCAAACCACAACTTATTTGTTGGGTGATCCTCCTCCAGGAGTTTTATTTAGAAATTAAAGAAATCAAGGGAAATGGGAATGTGGTGGCTGATCATCTCTCCTAGCTGGAACTACCCCACATAGTGAGAGAAGAAGACAAGGAGATCAAGGAAGGCATAAACGATGAGCATCTCTTTTCCATTGGCTTACCACCTCGGCCATGGTTCGCCAACATTGAAAATTACTAATCCACATGAGTCGTCCTCCCAGACTTATCATTGTAGTAGAGGAAGTGTTTTTTGTAAAAGGTAAAGCGGTATTTCTAGGAAGACCCACTACTCTTCTGCTCATGTGGCGATGGGGTAATCTTCCATTGTGTCCAGATGAGGAGATCCAAAGTATTCTAGAATTTTTTCACTCTACTCCGGAAAGAGGAAATCAGGGGTCAGATCTAATAGTATCAATGATTTTAAATAATTGATTTTTTGTCCATCCATTCATAAGGACACTCATCATTTTGTCTCCAGATGTGATCGATGCCAGTAGATGGCCTGTGTGGGCCATCGTACGGAGATACTGCAACACCTGATTCTTGAGGTTTAAGTGTTTGAAGTATGGGGAATCAACTCTATGGTTCAATTTCCCCCATCCTTTGGGCACACGTACAGTCTGGTATGTTTATATTATATTTCCATGTGGGTAGAAGCAGTGGAAACGACTCATAATATAGCTAAGTTTGTCGTCACTTTTCTGAAGAAAAATATATTCACTTAGTTTGGGACCCCGCAGGTGTTGATTAGAGACCACAGTACACATTTTCTCAACACTCTCATGAGAAATGTGGTTTTCAAGTATGGGGTCAAGTACAAATAATGGGAAGCCTTACCACCCTATATCTAGTGGTCAAGTGGAGGTGTCAAACCGATATTTAAAGCATATATTGGAAAAAACAGTAGGCACATCAAGAATGGATTGGTCCATGAAATTAGAATATGCGTTACGGGCCTACCATAAATCTTTCAAAACACCATTTGGTATGTGACCTTTCCTGCTGATCTATGGGAAACCGTACTATTTTCCGGTGGAGATAGAGAACAAGTCTTATTGGGCTGTCAAGGCCCTCAATTAGGATATCTAGGTTGTAGAAGATAATAGGAAATTCCAGTTAACCGAGCATGATGAGATTAGGTGGGCGGCCTATGAGAATGTGAAACTTTATAAGGATAAGATGAAGGCGGTCCTTGACCACATGGTCTCCCGGAAATCCTTCCTACTAGGTGATAAATTCTAAATTTTTTAATCTAGTATGATGTTTTTTCCCGATAATTTGAAGTCCCATTGGTCAGAACCCTTTACGGTGATTACTGTTTTCCACCATAGAGCAGTTAAAGTGGCTGGAACATATGGTTGAACATTCAAGGATAATGGGTAGCGCTTGAAGACATACATTAAAATGGGAAATATGGTGGGAATCGTTTCCACCATGAAATTAGGGTATCTCAAGGCCCATGTAAGTTGATCTCAAGACATTAACCATATAAAATACCAGGATGTAACCCAACATTCATAAATTTTTTTGTTCCAATAATTTACTTGTTTGAATGTGCCTAGGGCTGAATGACACTGTATTTTTCTATTCATGTGTGTTATAGAGTTAATTCTTACTACAAGTCGGGGTATCATAATTAATTTCATTAATTCATGTCTTAGACTTCTTATGGAAAATATGAAATTATTTTATCTCATTGAAGGGGAGCCAATGATTTTAATTCAAAGGCTATGTTTATGGTTCAAAAAGTGTAAATTTTCAAAATTTCATCACACAGAACCGAGCACATGGTTGGCGCATGGTTTTCCAAAATGTGGGAAAACCGTGTGCCTTGGAGTCCCCAAGACAACACCAAGTGCACGACCGATGCACAGTTATCCAAACTGTGTGTAGCCCATGTGACCTGAACCCATCACTCCAGTTGCTTCTACACGGTTGGCCCATGGTTTACCAAACCATGTGCCCTAAATTGTGCGGCCACTTAAAAACTGAAATTTCATAAAACCAAGAACCCCCTCCTCCCTCTCTTATAATCAATGCACATCCCCTGCTCATGAGAGTTCTCCTCTTTTCCTAATTCTTCTTCTTCCCCCATCCAGGTTCTCCTTCCCTCTCTCCTCATGTCAATCCTACTGTTTCCCACCATTCCACATCCATGGGGACCCTAGATTCTCCCGCTGCCCTCTCTCACCAATCCATGCTTCCACAACATTACCCACCCTATCCATCTTACCCCACCCTGTAAGGAACACTGTATTCTGACCTCGACCACTTCTAGAAGTGAAAGAAGGACTAATACTCTATGTTCCACTGTAAGCTCTAGCAGACACACATGGAGTTGGAAGGCCTTATCTTGGCCGATTATCAGCCTCCCACCCTATATGAAGTTTTAACATACAATAATCCCATCTATTATATGTTAGATGTCTGTGCCTCTACGGGTAGGCCCTCTACCTCCTCTACTCCCATTGATCCCATGGACCTACATCTTCTTACCGTAGATACGACATGGGACATTGCTACACAAGCAATATTTTTTGATCCATCTTCTCCCTAATAGGCTATTGTTGAATTCTTTGTTTCTTATTTCTTTTTCTATTTCCTTTCCCGTATACTATACCTTCTTTTATGGTGTGATGTTTTGACTACTTGGTGTTATTGTGCGCTGTTATTTTATTTCCCTTCTACTAGTAATTCTTTTTCCTACATCACATGTATGGTTCCTTTGTCTCACCAGCATGAATATTCATTTGCTCCATGCCATCCACCTTTCCAATCGTTGGGCTCTCATACAGCACTTGATTTCCCCACATGACTGAAATTCAATTTTTTTTTTACTTTTTCACTATTTTATGTTCGTTATTTTTTCCCTCCCTTTTCAGGCTTCCTTACTCACCCTTCTCTACATTATTACCTTCACAGGGGACTATGCTTGGTTTTATGTGTGGGGGAGTGAACCCTTAATTGATACCCTATTTAGATTGAATTATTTCCAAAGTACATGGGGTATCATGTTTTCAACGGTGTGTCTAAAGGGATGTTATAGATGACATGGGTTTATATAATATAGCTAAAAATGAGTTGTAGAAATTATCTATGAAAATGGCTCATATGTCCAGATTGTCGAACTTAGTTTGTGATGTGAATAAATCTTGTAATTATTGAAAATAAACATTTAGCCATTATTTAAAAAAAAACAATTTTAAGATGATTTTTGTGATAGAGTAATTCGAATTGAATAAACACTTAAAATGGATTTCATATTTTCCAAAAAGAGATGTGAGTTTTTGTGAATTGTTTTTGTAACACTAGTGGCTATTACGTGGTAGTAATTTCATGAACTCTTGAATTTATAAACATTCTCATCATGTGTTCACATGAGCATATTGGGCGACATTTTATGCTGTTATCTCACCCAAGTACAAAGAAGAAAAATAATTTGAGATATGCAAAGGCATGCCTAATAAATTTGATGACCTTTCATCATGTTCCAAATAATTCAAGTCATTTAGGGTGTGTGAACTATAAATGTGATAGCCCGCCAATTAGTGATGAAGAATTCTAGGATTAACTAATCTTAGTGTATAACAAAATAAAAATAGAGGTAGGAACTTTATATGAATGAAGATGGGAAAACTCTGTTTTAATCAAAAAAAAATTTTGAATGAAGGTTGACTATTTTTGATTATGTATACATTGTTGGATAACTTCATAGAATAGGGAATCCATTAAGTATAAATGATGTAATTTTTAATGGCAATTAGTTCAATGTTCATATTCATCTAATTGGTATAATATGTAATATTTCTACTCGTCTTTTTGGTTACACTTTTGACATGACTATCTATTCAATTGTTTTAGGACAAACAATAAATTATGTGTAGGGAAGTTTAATGCACTGTTATGCATATGTCATTTCAACATGGTTTAAAATCAAGAAAATGGTTTTTGTGGATGATTTTGCATGAATTTCATAATTTTTATGTACCTTGTTCTTTGTTTTTTTTCCACCAATGGATAAAGCATGGAGTCTATGATTTTTGGAGATTCATAATGGAATTATAGGCTTATGGAACCTTTCCCCAAGGCTATGACTGAATAGAGTCACCCGGATCAAGAAATTGACATAGTGGACATGTGAATTCAGTATTTTCAATGAAATAGGTAACCCTCATGGTCGCCACACGGTTATCCAACCCATTTGAAAACCATATAGGAGAAGATACCATTGGATGAACCCTCCACATAGTTGGAGCATGTTCTACCCAAACTACGCATCCCATCCAAGAAAACTATGCGATATAAGGATTTGAGACAGTAGCATCCACACGGTTGTTACATGGCCTACCAAACCATGCGCCCAAACCATGTAGACCACTGAAGCCTTCTTCCGTTTTCTTTTATTCTTTTCACCCACTCCTTGACCAGGTGTTCCCTTTTATACCTTCTTTTGGATATCAGGAAAAAGGCCCTTTTATGACCAATAAGACTCTGGGGAGTGACCTGGACCCAGGTGGATTGGGGTAAAAGATAAGAGGGGGAGGGGAACTAAGGAGGAAGAGTAAGGAAGGTTTTTAGGCACTAGTTCTTGTAGTTTCATTGTACATAGGATTCCATTATTTTCTATTGTAATGAACTCTCTCATGAATCTTAGAAAGTTCCTTATCATTTTCATTAGGAGTATCTAAACCCCCCTATGTTGGGGCTTGGGAAAATTTGGGTTCTTTAGAACCAATTTCTCTATTATTAGGTTTTTTAATTTTCTCTCACCTAGTTCTCCCAAAATCTGTTTCTCATTTTGCTGGAAACCCCATATCAGAACAAGAATAAAGTTTCAAGGGATCTTTGGAAGAATTACAACAAGTATATCCACGATCATTGGATATACTTTTCATTTCTAGGGGTGGATCCTAATTTAATATTTATTATAAATCACTTTCCAGACCAAGGGATAGATTTCAACGGAGTTGATCAGAATTCACCAGACCAAGGGAGTTCCGACAAAAATGAGACATGGAAATGTGGGTTAATATGAACAACAAAACACAATAGGGAATAAGGATTGACGTCCCACATGAATTTCCACCCCTAACACATTTTCATTAAAATCCAAAAATCCAGTTTTAAGTAATTTTAAGTTTTGAAATATAATTCGTAGGAAATTAGAAAAGTCCAATTAATTAATTATCTTTTGAGATCCGTACCTTGAACCAACCAATCATATTTAAATTTAGCATCTTCGATTAAGTGATTTAAAATAAAGAGATGTAAAATTCCAATACAACTTCCTTGTGGATCGACCTTATACTTGCACACTATACAAGTTAAACGTTAGGGAAATTAATTTGGTGCTAAAAACCATACATCAAGAAAACGACCAACCAAGTCACAACTCCCAATTTTATCTCACATATAATATATTATTTCCTGAATTATATACCTAAGGAACTTATGTAGTCATATAATTATTTCCGAAAAAAAATGATTCTCATCAATTAATTTTATTTATAGAACACATTATTTAATGAAAAAACTATTACATTAACAATTTTCAACACATTTATTAATAAGTTAATGTTATCCTTCATTTGTGAGTATAAACCATTATTAATGATACATGAGATGTTACAATTTATATATTTTAGTGCCAGTTTTTACATTTTTTCTTCCACTCTCTACCTTTATTCCCTCCAAGATATGGAGAACCATGATTTGTTATTAGATGACATCAAATACGTTTCTTGTAATGAGTCGAGTCCATAGCCCCTCCACTGGTGCCCCATACCCGGTTCGCCACATGACCTCAAGCGTGTTTCCCCGAACTCCAGAGGTTGTTGACTAGCAGCGAGGGCCTTGGTGAGTAGGTGTGGAAACTATGCCCCCATTCGATAAGGTATACAAGGTAAAAAACAACAATAAACAGCGGATGTAGTAAAAAACAAGCATAACAAAAGAAACCAACAACAGAAGAAATGTAGATACATAATAATGATGATAATAATGCAGCAGGTACAAGTATCTATGGAAAGCTGAAAACACAACAACATGCTGGAATACAACTGAAAACAAGTGAAAAATAAAAACAAAATAATCTCCTCAGAATCGCGAGCCACAGCTCGGTCCCATGCTCCCCAGCTCCTAGTGCAATCAAGATCCTGAAGTAGAAGGGCGCATTCCCTTATCTATACCTGCAACAACATAGTCTGCTTGGGCCCAAAATCATGGCCCAAACAGGGTGTGAGATAAAATCCCAGTAGGCAATCACCCAAAGATTTATGCCTATCAATCAATGAATACATGGAAGTAATAAAACAAGAAGCAGTAAACAGAAAAGCACAAGCAGCTACAATCCAGAGTTCTAACAAAAGAAGTGCACAATTAAACAACTAGTAACAAAGGAAAAAAGGTAACCCTCTGGGTAGCTCTCAAAGCCTAACCCCTATGGTTCAACCTATAAGTACTATCATCCCTCTTGGTGGCAAACACAGTCTCACCCCTTTGGTTCAGTTACGTAATTAAGAAGACTCTCTGGGGATGCACTCACCATCAATTCCCCCTGTAGTCTCGTATCGTGCTAAAGGCACTCTGGGGAATCACTCAACGTCAATTCCTCGTATGGCCCGATTCGTTTAAATGGATATCTGGGGAAGCACTCAATGTTAATTCCCCCTATATCCTGCGTATCGTAATTAAAATACACTCTGGAGAAGCCCTTCCATCAATTCTCCCTTTGGTCTACTACTCTAGGTTCTCACAGTTCTGAGTATAACTAAACATGCTCAGCGCATGTATATCATCCAAGTAAACCCCAAGAACTACTTGGCTATCAACTAAGGCACAACAGCAATAATAAAACAACAGTTCCACTATCATACGACTAGGCATGGCAACTGGAAAAATGCCAAACAGGCAGAATAAGCATGGTAAAGAAATCTTAGCAAAAAAAAAAATACTTTAATCACAAGCAATAACCTCTACTAAATAAATCAAGCAAATCAGGAAATCAAAAAGGGAAAAACAGGCAACACGCAATACCCCATTCACGGGTATTGGTGGAATTTGTACATAATATTCATCAACTTTCAACGGAAAGGCACAAACCACCTACCTTGATCCGAGAAGATCAATATACGTGAATCTCGATGACAGATTCCCCTTAGAACGATGTAGAACCGAGAAAACACACAAAACTTTCATCCCACGATAACATGGAAACCAGGAGGAATCATGAAACAATGCTAAAAAAGAAGGAAGAACTCACCGCTGTGATTCCAACGCAATGGACCATGCTCGAATCGGAGAACGGACGGCGAGGCGGCAATTCGTCGAAGATCCGGTCGTACGGTCGCTCCCGAATGGTCGAAATCTGAAGAAGAATATGGATATGGGGATTAGACGCGACCCCGGTCTATTTCATGAAAAAAAGTACATGGAGTGTACTTTTTGAGTACACGACGTGTACTTCTAATTTTCCGTACTCAGAATTAAACGGCCTCCACCTCAGCCTTACACACCGTGTGTGTTGCCCGGACATGGCCCGCACACAGCTTCAGGTCTGGGTAGAGTACACGGCGTGTACTCAGAAAGTACAAGGCTTGAACTTCAGAAATTTCCAGAAAAATTCATTTTTTCTCAAAACCTATAGAAAAAAGGGAAAACATACCAAAAAAGAGATCCGGGTTCTTACAAACTTCCCCCATTAAAAAAATTCATCCCCGAATTTCCCTAATGGGGAATAGAAGGAGAAACCCCGAACAGCTCTGGCCACTGCGATCGTACATCGTCCCCCCTCTCCCAGGTCTCATCCTGTACTTGCCCATGCTGCAATAGCACCCGTACTAGAGGAACAAACTGCCCACGGTGAAACTTCATACTACGATCGACAATCCGGATAGGATGCTCCTCGAACAGCGCATCCGCTTCAAGCTCGACTTCCTCTGGCTAAAAGATGTGTGATGGGTCTGAAAAGTAACATCGGAGCTGAGAGACGTGGAAGACATCGTGCATGGCCCGATAAATCTGAGGTAGCTGTAACCGATATGCGACCGGCCCCACTCTCTCCAAGACCTTAAATGGCCCGATGTACCGCGGTGAAAGCTTACCCTGTCTCTGAATCCTCTTGTGTCCCAACCTCGGTGTAACACGTAGGAAAACCTGATCACCGGCATCGAACTCCAGAGGTCGCCTCCGCTGATCAGCGTAAGACATCTATCGAGACTGGGATGTAGCCATCCTCTTCCGAATCAGCTCTATCTGCTCTGATGTCTCTTGAACAAGATGAGGTCCCAGCAAAGCTGTCTCTCCTGCCTCCAGCCAGCATAAGGGTGATCGACATGGCCTACGGTACAAAGCCTCGTATGGTGCCATCTGAATGGTCGCCTGAAAACTGTTGTTGTAGGCAAACTCAACCAGAAGAATATGCTTCTCCCAAGAACAGCCAATGTGAAGGATGCAAGCTCGGAGCATATCCTCAAGCACCTGGATCATACGCTCGGATTGGCTATCAGTCTGGGGATGGTATGCTATACTCAAAAGTACATGTGTACCCAAGGCCTTCTGAAGTCCTTACCAGAACCAAGAGGTAAATCACACATCTCTGTCTGAAACAATAGATTGTGGAACTTCATGCAGATGGATGATCTCTCTGATGTAAAGTCATCCCAGATCATCGACACTGAAGGTCGCCTTGATCAGAACGAAGTGAGCAACCTTAGTAATCTAGTCGACAACAACCCAAAAAACATCATTTCCCTGAGGTGATCTCGGCAACCTGGTCACGAAGTCCATCGCAACATCGTTCCACTTCCACTTCGGAATGGGTAACTACTGTAAAATCCCCGCGGGTCGATGATGCTCTGCTTTCTCCTGCTGATAAGTAGAACATCTAATGACAAAACCAGCAACATCCTTCTTCATACCTGGCCACCATTATTGGCGATGAAGGTCCTGATACATCTTGGTGACGCCAGGTTGAACTGCCCGAACAGAGGAACGGAAACCCCGCATCAGCTCCTCGTGTATGTCTTCTGGCACCCATACGCGTCCTTGAAAACGAAAGATCACATCCTCACCACTGTCCATCCAGGAAGTGGGTCCTCTCCTGACACACCCTCCCATAGGACTAATCATTCTGAGTCTGATAGATGCCTCATCTGTACCCGATCAAGTAACATAGAGGTAACACCTACAGAAGATAGAAAAGTCTATCCCTGTTTGTCGTGCACCTCCGGATGCATCTTAGAGAACCGAGCCATCAGCTACCACTCACTACTGGCCTACTGAACTACCTGAATCTGAGTTCTCCTGCTCAACACATCAGCCATAACGTTCCCCTTTTCTGACGTATAGGCAAGCTCGAAATCAAAATACTGTAGATACTCAACTGACTTGCGCTGCCTCAGATTCAGATCACACTAAGTGAAGATATATTTGAGACTCTTGTGGTCAGTGAATACCACACAGTGCTCTCCTAGAATATAGTGTCTCCAACAGTTCAAGGCATAAAAAACAACTTCCAACTCCAGATCATGCATAGGGTAGTTCCTCTCATGTGGCCTCAACTGCCGAGACCCGTAAGTAACGACTCCATCTCCCTGCATAAGCACAGCTCCCAACCCGATACCCGAAGCATCATAGTAAATAGTGTAGCTCCTGCCTGGCTTTGGCAAGAATAGTATCGGTGCTGACGTCAACCTTCTTTTCAGCTCGTGAAAGGCTGACTCAAAAGAATCTGACCAAAAAAAATTTGCCACCTTCGTAGTCAGACCTGTCAAAGGTGCTGCTAGACAAGAAAAGTCCCAAATGAAACGTATGTAGTACCCATCCAGCCTTAGGAAACCCCGTACCTCAAAGACATTCTTCGGATGCTCCTAGGAAACTATATCCCTCACTTTATCTGAGTCCACAGAAACTCCTGCCCATGAAATGACATGACCTAAGAAGTGAATATGATCCATCCAGAAGTGGCACTTCGAGAGTTTAGCATAAAGATGATTCTCTCTCGGTGTACTCAGAATGATCTCAAGATGTGTGGCATGGTCGTGTCGAGTGTTAGAGTACACCAAGATATCATCCACGAAGACCACGAAAAAGGAGTCCATGTAAGGATGGAATACTCGGTTCATCAGTGCCATGAAAACTGTAGGTGCGTTCGTGAGTCCGAACGGCATGACTGTATACTCGTATAGACCATACCCGCTCCTGAAGGTTCTCAGATGTATATCTGATGGTATAACGTGCAACTGATGATAACTGGACCTCAAGTCGGTCTTCGAGAACACTCGGGCTCCTCGGAGCTGATCAAAAAGGTCATCAATACGCGTAAAGGGATATCAGTTCTTGACCGTCAACTGGTTCAGCTTCTGATAATCCACACAAAGCCGAAGGGTACCGTCTTCCATCTTTGCAAATAGAACAGGCGAACCCCAAATAGAAGTATTAGGTCGGATGGATCCCTTAGCCTGTAGCTCCTCCAACTGCTTCTTGAGCTCCTGCAACTCAGGTGTGGCCATCCTATAGGGAGGAATGGACACTGGTGCCGCTCCAGGCACAAGCTCAATAGAAAATTCTACCTCACGCTCCAGAAGAAAACCTGAAAAGTCCTCTGGAATGAAATCCCAGAAGCTATCCACCACTAGAGAAAATTCCAACTGTGGAGTCCCCTGATCATCCAAATAGAGACTAGCAATCTGGGCTGTCACCCCTTCTAGCCCAAGATGCTCGAGTCCTGTCTGACTCGCCCGAACGTCCCATTCGCCTCTATGAAGAAAAGATTCACCCCAGGTGAAATGAAACTGACTCTGCGATGATAATAGTCGATGACTGGCTGATAGGGAATCAACCAATCCATGCCAATGATGACATCATATCATGTGTTCTCTATGACATAGAGATCCCATAAGAAGCGATACCCTGCAACCTCGGGAGGGCACTCTCTACACTGGCGTACACCAGATGTCCTCATTCCCAAAGGTGTGTCTCGTGTCAACGAGTCGGCAGAAGAAAAGACGCAGAGTCCAAGGCTCTCCACAATAGCAATGGAGATAAAGCTATGTGTAGCACTAGTATCGAAAAGGGATGAAGATAAAAATGGTGCTACTAAAATCGTACCTCGAACAGTATAAGGGTCGAGATCCTGCTCTTGAGAAGTCTGCTCCATGGTGAAAGACTGGCCTGTTCTGCGGCCCTGCTGGTGCTGAGGAACTGGTGGCTGACCGCCACGACCTCGACCTCCACCTCGGCCTGAACGGCCAGAAGAACTCCAGTTCCCCGACTGGTGAGAAACTGGTGGGACCGTTCCTGAACGAGGAGTCATGGAAGAACCTCGGTCACCAGCTGCTGTTGAGAAAACCTGGAAGAAATGCTAAAGGTGACCCATCTTGCTACAAGATCGGCACTCCACGGGGTCCCTCTGGCACTGTGGCCTCGTGTGCCCTGCTCGACCACACTGATAGCATGTCACCTGGCTGCCTGATAAGGCGTCTTGCTTCCTCGAATCACCGCGCATAGGCTCCCTATGGCGCTTCTTGCTGTCATCTAGAGGATGGATAACTTTGGAAGTAGAACCGCCCAGGCTTGCAGCTCCAGATTCTCTCAGATTGCACTCTTCAATCAATGCCTAGTTGACGATGGATGTAATAGAAGTCAGCTGGAAGATGGTCACCTACAAGCGGATCTCCCGCCCGAGTCCATCCTCAATCTTTCTCGCAACGAAAACCCCACTCCCATCTGAAGGGGTGTAAAACTCTGCAGCTCACTGAATCGAGAGGAATAATCCATGATAGATAGTGTACCCTGCATTATGCTCATGTACTCCCGGGCTCGATCGGCCCTCAGGGTCTCCAGGTAGAAGTAGTCGTAGAACACACGCTGGAACTCCTCTCAAGCCATAGTCTGTTGTTGACCCGCCTGTGAGATCACGTCCCACCACCTCTTGGCGGAGTCTCGAAGCATGTACTTGGCGATCTTGACCCGCCTCTCTGGAGGCATCTCCAGATGCTCGAAGATAGTCAGCATGGCTTCCAGCCATGACTCTTCAGCCTGAGGTCCTCCCTCCCCCAAGAACGTGGAAGGATTCTACTGCTGAAAGACCCGCATCAAGTATGCCATAGACGAGGCAGGAGGCGGTGCTCCATAGAAGGCCAACATCATCCTCATGAAACCTTCCCTGAACTGCGCATCAGCTCCTGCAACTGGTATGACAACCAGTGCCAAGGCTGGATCGGCTGGGGATCGACAGGAAGTCCTTGATCAACCCTGTATGGTGTCTGATCACTTCCTGACGACAGAAGTAAGACTGGAGGACGTCTCGGAGGCATAGCTCTGAAAGATCAAAACCACACCATGGATCGGGAAAAGAAGGGCAGAGAACACAAGAGTAAAAAAATAGCAACAGGGGAAGAAAAACACACAATATTGCAAAACACGACTACATGATGTGTATAAAACTACACAGCGTGTCTACATAAGCCACTAACATGGGTGTGTACCCCTTCCCTACAGGTCGTGTACACTTCAAACTACACGTTGTGTTGACCCCAACACACGACGTGTACTTAAAAACTATTCCCTTGCCCTAGTCTCCCTACACGGGTAACCAACACAGTCCGACTCAACCCAAGACTACACGGCGTGTTAGAAACAAACACGGCGTGCACTAGACAAGGCTTCGACAGCCCGTGTTATTATGCACACGGCCGTCTACACGGCTGAACCTTACAAATCATGCTCCGAACAAACATGGCATGTATAATCGAAGGTGACACCGTCCTGTGTTGTTCGTGGCACGACCGAGTACCTGGACAAGACAACATGGTGTGTTCCCTATGGACATGGCGTGTTCTAATAGAGCTTCCCCGACCCGTGTTGTTAGTGGCACGACCGGGTACACGGCTCCAAACCCACACAGTGTGTACCAATAGTACATTGAGTGTTTCTGAAGTTACTCCCATGACATCATGTTCTGCTCACACGGTTAGTCACACAGCCTATGAACTACACGACGTGTATCTAAAAATTACACACCGTGTATTCTGGGTTTTCTGGGCAGTAGCTCATAAACTGCACAGAATTCCATAAACATAAAAAACAAGGGAATGGATGCCAATTTTTGATCCGTAAGGGCCCATAACCCCTCAAGAACCAAAATATGGCATTCATTTTATGCAAGGAACAAAAAAAAGTTTTCTAATAGAACAGTAGATAATATATCAAGTATCTATCACAACAGCATTCATAATCTTCACAGAGCCTATCACAACAACATGCAATCTCTAATGCACCCTAGATGTCATGGCAATAATGCATGACATATGATTTCTACAAGTGCCTATATGATGCATGAGATTGAAAACCCTCATCTCATCGGGTTGCGATAGAAATAGAACCGAAATATCAAAACAATAACCGCACAAGTCATGTGAATCACTCTCGGTGAAAACATATCAACCATAAAACTCAAAACCAGCAAACTGCAATTAACAAGGTAGTATGGCCTTTCCCTGTACATGGGTTAGCTACTCCCAAGCACAGTTTAATACCAAGTACCAAATCCGTCCTATCCCTTGCTAATGTCTCCAAACAGTAAAGTAAGAGAAAAGAACTCCTTTGATACCACTTTGTGACAACCCGAGTCAGGAGCCCCTCCACTGGTGCCCCGTACCCGGTTCTCCATATGGCCTCAAGCGCATTTCCCCGAATGCCAGAGGCTGCCGACTAGCAATGAGGGCCTTGGTGAGTCGGTGGGGAAACTATGCATTCATTCAGTAAGGTATACAAGTTAAAAAAACAACAATAAACAGCGGAAGTAGTAAACAACATGCATAACATAAGAAACATACATCGAAAGCAATGTTGATAAATAACAATGATGATAAAAATACAGCAGGTACAAGTATCTATGGAAAGCAGAAAACACAACAACATGATGGAATACAACTGAAACCAAGTGAAAAAGAAAATTAAAATAATCTCCTCACAATCGCGAACCACGACTCGGTCCCATGCTCCCCAGCTCCTGGTGCAATCAAGATCCTGAAGAAGAAGGGCACTTGCCCTTATCTATACCTGTAGCTACATAGTCTGATTGGGCCCAAAAACAAAGCCAAAACAGGGTGTGAGATACAATCCCAGTAGGTAATCACCCAAATATTTGTTCCTATCAGTCAATGAATACATTGCATTAATAAAACAAGAAGCAGTAAACAGAAAAGCACAAGCAGCTACAACCCACAGTTCTAACAAATGAAGTGCACAAATAAACAACCCGTAACAAATGAAAAAGGTAACCCTCTGGGAAGCTCTCACAGCCTAACCCCTATGGTTCAACCTATAAGTACTAGCAACCCTCAAGGTGGCTCACACAGTCTCACCCCTCTGGTTCAGTTATGTAATTAAGCATACTCTCTGGGGAAGCACTCACCGTCAATTCCCCCTGTAGTCTCGTATCGTGCTAAAGGCTCTCTAGGGAAGCACTCAATGTCAATTCCCCCTATGTCCCACGTCGTTCAAATGGATCTCTGTGGAAGAACTCAATGTTAATTCCCCCTATACACCGCATGTTGTAATTAAAAGACACTCTGGAGATGCCTTTCCGTCAATTCTCCCTTTGCTCTACTACACTAGGTTCTCACAGTCCTGAGTATTACTAAACATGCTCAGCACGTGTATATCATCCAAGTAAACCTCAAGAACTACTTGGCTATCAACTAAGGCTCAACAACAATAATAAAACAACAGTTCCACTATCCTACGACTAGTCATGGCAACTGGAAAAACACCAAACCAGAAGAATAAGCATGGAAAAGCAATCTGAGCACAAACAAAATACTCTAATCACAAGCAATAACCTCTACTAAAGCAATCAAGCAAAGAAGGCAAGAAATAAGGGCAAAACAGGCAACACGCAATACCCCGTTCACGGGTATTGGTGGAATTTGCACATAATATTCATCAAATTTCAACGGAAAGGCACAAACCACCTACCTCGATCCAAGAAGATCGATATACATGAATCTCGGGGACAAATTCCCCTTAGAATGATGTAGATCTGAGAAAATGCACAAAACGTTCATCCCAAGATAACTTGGAAACCAGGAGGAATCAAGAAACAATGTTAAAGTAGAAGGAAGAACTCACCGCTGCGATTCCAACACAACTGACCGTGCTTGAATTGGAGAACAGACGGCGAGGCGGGAATCCGTTGAAGATCCGGCCGTACGGTCACTCCCGGGCGGTCAAAACCTGACGAAGAAGATGGATATTGGGATTAGACGCGACCCTGGTCTGTTTCATTAAAAAATGAAAGTAAACGACATGTAATTCTAATTTTCCATACTCCGCATTAACCGGCCTCCACCTCAGCCTTACTCACTATGTGTGTAGTCCGGACATGGCCAGCACACGGCTTCGGGCCGGGGAAGAGTACATGGCGTGTTTTCAGAAAGTACACGGCGTGTACTTCTAAAATTTCCAGACAAATTCATTTTTTCTCAAAAACTTCAGAAAAAAGGGAAAACATACCTGAAAAGATATTCGGGTTCTTACATTTCTCTAGCATAGGAAGTATAATTATGCACACTTTCTTTTTCAATTGGAAAATACCTTCTTCCTTATGAAATTTTATCTATTGATCAAGAATCCATAGATCTATAAAATATATGATTGTGATTCCACTTCTTCATTACCTAAAATCTACAAATATTATGAATGAAATTATAAAACTAAATCAAATGTCCGCAAAATGATTATACACACTATATTAAAAGTCATGGATTCATTTGTTCATACATATAGGTTTTTATACCATTAAATAACAACATGAATACTAATATTAAAACATTACGTTATCATAGAAGCAGAAGAAATGATACATAATAAGGTGAAATATAAAATTCTCCTCTATACATATTTCACGATTTTGGGATGATTTTTTTGTTTATTATTCATTAGAAAATGATTAAAATATTTAAATTTATTATCTGATTAAGTTTATATAATTCTCATAGCGTATTTGATTCCTTGACATCAAACCAATATCCACTATTATTCATATTCATATGTCAATGATAATTCAAAAAAAAAATCATCACCTTTAGTTTCTATTTTTTAACATTCTAATTATTCTACATTTGAGAATAACTAAAGTTATATATTACATATAATTTTTAAAAAAAATATTTTATTTTCATGTTAAATTTACATGGTGAGCAATTCATCTCTATGGCCATGACCCTATTAAACGACTAAGAAAATGAATAATTAAATTCTTTAACCACCTTATATATATCTTTAATCAATAGTTTCAAATATAATACTTCGAAAACACTCCCATGAATAATTGGATTGCCCTATTAATATTTTTCTAATAGTTCAATATCACATTTAGATAAATAAATTTAAATAAAATATTCTTTTAAAATCTGATATATATGTAAATTTTTCATTCTCTAAAAATCATGGTCTCCACGAGTAACCTTATGGTAAACATCAATTTTAACAACAAATTCTATTTGAGAGCCATAGTCACCTTAAAATTAATATTTATCAATAAATTACATCATCAAATATTAAATTTACAAATTAAATTTTGTGACATCATTCTTTAGATAGTTATTTTTAATTTCTTTTTCTTTACACACTATGATTTACCTATAAAACATCATACCATATAATATTCTAATTCAAAATATCATTTTGGAGGAAATTTTTTTCAATTATTTTTACAACATCTTGTTCTAATTCATCATTATTACACCACCTGAGTTTTAAAAAGAGTAAACTATATGGGATTTCATATGTGATACTCAACACCGAACTCAATCAAATAATTATTATATAAATACGACCACAGTACCATTTCATTAAATTAAATTATATTTATGTTATTATCTTCATTATTATATATATATATCTTATAAATATTGATAAAATCTTATTAAATAGTTATTAAATTATGGTACATATATTTTTGTTCTTAAAATTAATTTTCATTTGAAATGAATTTCTATTTCTCCTTATTTAAATTATAATTAATTTATAGAAAATTTAGTAATTTTTTTATTAAATAAACTTCATATTTGATATCATATTCTCAAAATTATCTATTTATACAATTTTTTTTTTCTTGAACAATATTGATTTTTCAATTAATATTGAAATATACTGCTTTTATATTGAATAGTCATTTATTTTGATAAATTAAGTATTATAAAATTCATAATTTTATATTATATTTATTTAAAGGAAACATATGTATTAATTAGTTATTTTTAATTAAATTATTTACAATTAAATCATCTTTATACTAATTTTTTGTTGCGTTTATTTTGATGATTAAATTAAAAAAATTCTGAAAACTATATTTAAATACATAATGTTTCCCTATTATAATTAATTAAAACAACACATGTAGATAATCGATTAATATTAAATTTATTATATATATATATATATATTTAAATTCATATAATTAATATCATTATTTGAAGAGCTAATGTAAAATGATAATTTTCATAAAAAACGTTATTTTTCAGAAATCTACCTTCCATCATGTTTGTAGAATTTAGGTTAATATAAATAAATCATCCTTTGTTACTTTATTTTGATAAAATGGATTCCATATTTAGTGTCATCCTAATTAATATTATATAATTAGGCTATATTTATTTTTTAATAGTATGAACAGTAACATCTATGAATAATAAATACCACGATTAGTGGAAAATAGGATAATTAAGAGTAAATTTTTTTTAAACAAAGAGTAGAAACAATGTAACCATAATAGTGGGGATATTTATTTTTTATTTTCATTAAAATTAATAATATAATTTTTATATAATATTTTTACATTATAATTGATGTAGTAATATTCTTGAGGAAAATCATATTTTTTTGCTATAAAATAGATATTATATTTTTTTGGTAAAATTGAAATTCATTTAATGAATTTAGGAATTTATTTATTTTTGAAATAAATTATTTTTTAATAATATATTTGATATTTTTTATCAAATATAAATAATCATAAAAATTTTATTATGATAAATGAAAATTATATAAGGGTTTGAGAACTATTATTGTCAATTACCCAAACATTATTAAAAAACGAAGATATTCTTTTAAAAATAAAATGTCACATATTAATAAAATTATTTAGATAAATGAGTATTATTTTAATATCATAATTTTAATATTATCAAATTGTTTATTTTTCATAATTTTCTTAGTGTGTCAATTTTTTGGGTAAAATTAATTATTTTATAAATATATTTCGGGTTTTATGACATCATAAATAAGAAAAAGTAGATAAATAATTAGAATAAATGGGATCTAAGACCTAATAAATGTTTTATATTTCAAATAATGATATTTTAATTCAATTTAACTTATTTTTTAAATCCATTTTGATACCTCCACAACCTATAATATATTTTTAGGTTTTAAAATTATATCTTAAAGAGTGAGAGACAGCTCCACATAAGCAATGGAATTATTTTCATAATATCTTCCCTCGAATGTATAGTTTAATAAAACCCACTACCATTTTTCAAAAAATAGGGGGGATTCAAGTGATGGTTTTTGGTGTTTCATATTTTATTATATAGAGTCCAAAAACTAAATAATAAATAAATCCCCCTCATTTCATGTATAAAACCACCCACGCTCCAAATTCTCTTCAGTCAAACACCATGTAAAATGTAAAAAATCATACATAAACTCTCTTTACTCTTAATAAGGTTCCGTGAAACTATAATGAATCCCATCACATGCTTTTGGAGTCACACAGTCCCAGAAGTGTTCCTCACATTTCTCTATATATTTAAAATTCAAGCACATCCTTTGGAAATTGTATTCTTAATTTAGATTTTCCTAGATGTATATTATTTATAATTATAAAATAATATCCAATGTATTTTATTTAAATGATATATTATTTATTATCTATCATTTTCATATTTAGCTAAGTCATTATTATACTATAACCTTGAAAGGGAAATGACAATCTCATTTTTATTCAAACACTTCATTTATGATATGATTCCTATGACTAGTTTTCTCATGTTGGGTTATGTTATTCCACATCCTAAATAATTTAATTAATAGGTCTACATTATGAGATACCCCCTCTACTCTCATTAATCTATCAAATAAACCCTAATTTACACCTCTTACCATTTTGAAATTTAGTATGACATTTATCTATTCCCATTTCCAATCAAACACTTATTCTCTGTTATGTCTCATAAATTCAATTTTATTACTTTATAATTGGTTCCCCCATATTACCCTTAATGTCTATTTAATATTTAAATTACAAGATCCCCCTTCCACTCTCTTTAATCCACCCATGATCGTTTGTGTTTACATGTTACCCAGCAGAAATATAGTTACAATTCATTTCTATATTCAAGATTCATAATTACCTTATGCCTTCTATTTCAATACTTATAAAATAGGGTGGTGATTTTCCATATCCCTATTATTTATCAATTGACTTATATGTTATTTGGGATGCATTACTCTCTCATTATCCCATTTTTCTGAATTTTTATGTGAGGTTGTTGTGTTGTCTAAATTTTATCATGATTTAAATTTGAAAATAATAGAGTTGTGTATTTAATAACCATTTCTTATCAATAGTGTTAACATTTATACTATTTCTTTGGGTTCTTAAAAATATCTATTTCATTATACATTATCATTGAATGGATTATTATGTTAAATGAATTTGTTTTGTATGATCTATGTGCCACACTTAAACATGAGAATTAAATGTATCCTATTGGTGAACTCAGAAGTATATAACTCTCTAATGCACTGGGTAATATTTTGTATCCTGACACATCATGTTGGTATTAATAGTGACCTAATTATTTTATGGGACAATTCTACAGTTATTTCTTCAATTTTTACCCTTTAACTATGTTTATGATGTAAATTATTAACCAATATCCACATTTCCCATGTAATGATTATCATTCAATAAAATGTCTTATTATTCAAATTCATTGTATTCCCCATTGATATACATATTGTCTAGCATGTGTGATATTCTTCATGTTATGAAATGTTTATTCCTTTATGAGGATTTATAGCTCACACATTTCTAATTTATGTACAATGTTTATCACTTGTTGTACTAAATGACTTACAATTCTAGAATCATGGTAGGAAAGTTCTGAATTATTTTTGTGTATCCCATTATAAAGATGTTATGCTATGTTCCTAATTCCCAAGTAAAATCAAATTCTCGATCATTATGGCATTATTAAGTTTAATATTAGGGAATAAATTAGTAGATAATTTGTAATAAAAATTTGGTTTATTATAGTTTTTATCATAGGAATAGTTTCGTAATTTTGGGGATAACGATTAGAAAACAATAGAAAAAAATATTAGGAAAAAGATTATGTATAAGAAAACATCAATAAATTAATATATGTAAATAAAAAAATTTTTATCATCAACATTAATTCATGTATATAAAATGATTGTGGACAAGGCTCTGTCACAAATTTACCCAGGGGTCACAACTTCGTCAAGGTAACCCAAGCCAAACACTATGTAAACTGGTATATGACAACGGGCCTTATTGTGCATCGTGTTTGACCCTCCCAAGGGATATGCTCTGGTAAAATCACAATCTCATTATGAACCATTATTTAGGGAACATAAATGCCCATAATAGTAAATGATAATAAAATGATATAGTAATACAAAGATTCATTCCTATAAATTCATAAGTTAAGGAAATATATGTCATTTATATGTTATCCACTTACTATTATTTTTGATGAATTGTTGAAATTATCTCCCATCATAGATTTATGTTTTTTATAGTTATTGAAATTCATATATTCATGTTCTCTATAGAAATAAATTATTTCTTCATTGTTATTGTTCTCTTACATGTATATTTTTTTTATTTTCTACTAATGTAATCATACATTGAACCCGAGTAACGTGATGACCTTCATTATTCATTTTACCTTATTTCAAGTGGATGTTGTATTAACACATTTTATTATGTGCGTTTTAAATAATGATATTTTCCAATTTAAAAATAGATTTTACTGAGATCAATTTTAAATTGAAAGGCTATAGTTTATTAAATGGGGAATAATGTACGCATCAAGTTTTTTAAATAGAAAACTATATTTGATAGTGAATGTGATACAGAACACCAAATCCAAACAAAAAATGATTATTTAAATATAAACATTATTATGTTTAATTATGTAAAAATATATGAGTATTATTATATATATTATAATATATATATATACACACATTGTAGTGAAAATTCTTAATAAATAGTAAATCAATTTTCGGTATACATTTTTGTTCTTAAAATAATATTCATCTAACATGATAATTTATTTAGATATATGATTATTATAAGTATATTTTTAAACATTTTGTAACATTATTTGATAAAATTAAATCTGTTTTTGATATACACATATCAAAATTATCACAGGGTGAAAATATTGGATTTTTATCAAAAATGTTGATTTTTTAGTGAATATTGAAAATTATTATTCCTATGTGAAATTGACATTTCCATTGATAAATTATGTAATATAGAAGATCTAAAATTATATTTATTTTATTTCAAGGTATCCTAATTATTTTTTAGTTATTGTTAATTAAATTATGTACATTGAAATCATCTTCATACTAGAATTTATTTTATATTCATTTTTTGGATTTAAATGGATTTTTTCTGATAACTGTTTGAAAATGCATAATCATTCTAAATTTTTATTAATATAATTTAAAAATACTGAAAAATGTTCTACATTATGATTTTAGATTATATATATTTATAAAAATTTATTAAATTAAATTCATATAATAGGATTAATAGTTAATCTGTTAACAAAAATTCTGATTTTCAAAACAAATTGTATTTTTCATAACTCTACCTTCCATCATCCTATATGGATTTATATACAATTTAATTAACCCATATTTGTCAATTTATTTTTATAAAATGGATTCTGTATTTGGAATCCTCATAATTAATATTACATAATATGGATATCTTAAATTTTAACGACATGAATATTAACTATTTTTAATATTAATCACCTTGATAAAAAGATAATATGTTAATTAATGGTTTAAAATAATTTTTAAAATAATTGATAAATTTTAACCCTACTAGTATGAATATTTATATTTTCTTTTCATCCAAATAAAAAATATATTTATTCTGTATTTTCTTTATTTATAAATGATTATGTAGTCAATATGATAAAAAAATATATCTTGATACTATAAAACACAAATAGTGTTATTGGTTAATATTAAAAATATGTTTATTAATTTCATTATTTTTGAAATAATCATATTTTAATTTTATTATTTTTTTTTTCAAATATATATAATCATATAATTTCTATGACATAAAATGTATTTTTAATAATGGTTTTAAAAATACTACATTCAAAAGTACAACATTTCTAAATAAATTTTGATTTTATTTAAAAATTTAAAACTCCCAATTTTATAAAACAATTGTAATAAAATTACTGTTATTTTATTAATTATAACATCTTAATTATCTATTGGTGATGTTTCCCTATTTTTCAATGACATTAATTTTTTCAGTAACAACTAAATATTTTACAAATAGACATTATTTTCTATGACATGATAATAACAAAAAAAATAGTTTTAATAGTTTCTATAAATGGGATCCAAGACCAATAAAATGTTTTATGTTTAAATTAATGTTATTTTATGTTTATTTTATCTTTTTTTTAAATACATTAGGATTTCCCTAAAAACTATAATATATTTCATAGTTTTAAAATTATTTCATCAATATTGTGATTCACCTACACATAAATAATGGAAATATAATAATATTTACGTCCATATTACATATAAAATAATAAAACACAACTATAATTTTCCATAAACTATGGGAGAAAACATTATGATGGTTTCTAGTGATTAATATTTAATTATGTTGAGTTCGAAACCTAAATAATAACAAAATCCACCGCATTTCTTATATAAATCCACCCATATCCCAATTATCTTAACTAATAATCCTTGGATAGAATCTCTACTCTTCAAACACTCTCCATATTCGTCCTAAGGAACCCTCATGTTCTCAATAAGCACCTCCCAATCATTTTCTGTCACACACTGATGTAATGAATCCTCCCTTTATACTCTTCATTTCAATTCAAGAACCTCATTTGGAATATGTTTTCATACATGATAATTTTTATGAGGAAATTTATTTATAATAATTCCATATTGTCCAATGGATTATATTGAAAAGATATATCATTTATTCTATCTCATTATGACATTTACCATTGTCGTTACTATACCGAAATTCTGTAAGGGTTCTTCCATTATCCATTTTTTATGTACTCATTTTATGTTATGCTTTTTAATTTCCATTTTTTCATTCATGGATATCTTCTTCCAAATCTAATATAATATAACATTGATTTCTAAATGATTATATTCACCTTAAATTCTCATTCAGTCTTACAATGAACCATGATGTAAATCCATTATCCTGTCATAATATATTAAGGGATATATCACTTATCATTTCCATTTAAGTACATATTATAGGTTATGTATCTTAAATGAAATTTTATTAATGTTTTATTTGTTTATAAAATATTAAACAAACTTTATATTTAATTTATAAATGATTATATCTAACTTTAACACTCGTCTAGAATCCCATGATCCTTTATGTTTAAGTGTTGCCATGTCAAAATATAGTTAGGATTATATTATTTATTCATGTTTGTTCATTATCACAGAACATATATATCCCAATTTATAATGTTGGTATATACTATTCCATGTCCCTATTATATCCTATTTTATATCTATTATATTAAAGCACCATTCCTCACCCATCATCCCTTTTTTTCTATGTGTACGTGATATTATTATGATGTCGGATATCACATTGATTTTCCATGACAAAATAATTGTGTAGTGAATATAATACCCATTTACTGTAAATGTGGTTCACTATAATGCACATTTAACATTTTATTTGGGACATAAATTTGTTTAATACACTATCCTTGTTCATGGAATAAATTAATATTATTAATCAATTAATTTTTTATGATCTAGTATGAACACATAATCATTATAATGAAATTAATGTTGTGATTTGAATTATATAGCAATCCAATGATTTGTGTAATGTTTAGTATCATGATATTTAATTTTTGGATAACGGTTGAACATGATTCCTTTATGGGACCTTTTCCACAATTATTCCTTTGTGGTTTATCAATGAACTATTATTATAATGCAGTGTTTGATGTTGTTACCACATTTCCCATATTATAATTACCATGCTATATCATTCAATGATATTCATGTTCCTTTTATTACCTATTGACATGACCATTATATAATATTTAATTTTTATTCATCTTATACCTTGTTTATTCCATTACCAGGATTTAGAGCTCACCCCATTATTATGTGTGTCCATAGGTTATCATGTTTTATTTTAAAAGACATGGAATTTTAGATCATTTTATTGAAGATTTAAATATAGTTGTTTTATCCCAAGTTCAAGAGGTTTTGAAATTTTCCAAATTCAAAAATAATGTAGACTTCCTATTTATTGATGTTTCAATTCAATTTTATGTTAGGTAATTAATAAAGAATTTACATGTAATAGAGTAAGGTTTTCATAGTTATAATAAAATATTTTTGGACTAAATAATATAATAATTATAAATTTACCACATAAAAACATTTCATACGTAGATTTTATTTGATTAGTATTTGGAAGATGTTAATATTAATTTTAATAATATACATGAATTCATCACTAATAGAATATTTTCTTACTCTATATTGATTAATATAATGTTTCTAGATGGATTTAAATTCTATCTTTATATATGGACTATATTATTCTCTTAGATTAGTTTTCATTTCATGTGTATCCATAAATATGTTAAACCCATGAAATGAAAATAACACTTCATGTATCATTAAAGATTAAATTTTTTCAATGATTAAGCAAATTAGAATCCTTTTTCATATCATATATAGAATATTAGTATCTTTTATTCCATTGTGAAATCCCTGAATCGCTCCATAAATCTCAATGGGTTGATTGATGAATCCATCCTGATTCTCAAATTGATAGGTGCATAAGTCATTAATATGTTTACGTTAGACTTGAACTATATATTTCACTACCTTTTTATCCCATTCATATATATGGATAGTTTTTCCCACACGGCCTTTACATTTTTCTGGCTCATCATCTTCTTCTATATATGGTTTTATAATTAACTATACATTAAATATTTGTATTTGTAATCTAAATCAGATAATTTTTTATTTCATTCAATCATATACTAATTTCAAAAATCAATTTTATATATTCCATGTGTAGACTCGTAGAATATTTCTATCCTAAATGATAGTTTAGTGTGATTTCATTTTATTGTGCTAGATTTGTTTTCGCCCATCAAATTTGGGGGGGGGTGCTCCTTTTATGTTCAACATGTTTTTTCAAAGAAACCTACATCCAATGATAGATTAAATTCTTAAAACTTTTCTATAATAAATATTTTGTCAACCATAACCCAATATAGTCTAAGAGTGGTGGTAAAATAGAAGATATATTTATAATTTTAGTTTGATATATTATTCTATTTTAGACTACTAGGTACCAAATCTAGGTATTTTTATAAGATGATTCAAAGAAACCTGAGTTTTACCCGGTCTCAAGATGTCATTTTTTTGGGAATTCATCCATTAGAACATCTTATGATGACCGAACCATTCCCATGCTAGGCACTCCATCTGTGCATGAGTAGAAAAAGTATAAATGTATCCTGATTGACAACACTATAAGAAAATAATCTATGAAAAACTTCTTATTAAACATATTATGTCCTTGTCGTGACTACCCTACTAGAACTCATATCATCCTTATTTCTTTTTATTTGATGTATCTCCACTAATCTCCTAACACAGTCACCCCAGATGAGTAAGATTGATATTCCATGTTTCCATTTTATATGAGTTACTGATTCACCACCTTTAAGAATAAGGCCTAGCTGAAGAAGATTAATTTCATTTAAATGGTGTTACTTAATCCATCTTAAAAATGAATCACACTTAATGTTTCATCTCCCACTAGACGTGGTGATGTAAAAGAAATCTCAATAAATAACCTTTCATAGTTTTTGATGGGAATGTATCCCGGTTGAAGCCTCTAGAACTCCCATGACCTCTCTTACCTCTTAATCTCTGGACAAATGTTCTCAATGAACTGGCCCTTAAAATCTATTCCTTATAGTCCCTCATGTTTTTCTACATAAACTAGATCATCGAACCTATTCATAGAAAGTCCCATGTGAATGTACATAACCATATTCACCCTCCACCATCCATGTATTTGTAGCCTTTAGAAAACCATATGAATCAACTATATCATGCTCTCAACCCCTTGTGGTCCACCCTCAGCTGGAAATAGCAGTGGGCAATGTGACTAGAACTCTCGAGTAGGGTACGTCATAGAATGATCGTTTTGAAAATATCCCCTATAAATCCATTAGAAGGAATGTACCATGCCTTATCTAATATACTCTTCAATCCATGTCCCAAATGAAATCAAATATAGTGGAAGACCCACCTACAATGGTTCGTGTACCTGATAATTTACAAGTGGGGAATGATCTGCCAATCCGTCAGGGGTCTCAACATATGTTTACTCCTGTGTCCTCACAACATAGCACGAATAATGCTATATTATAGCATGTCTAGGTGGCATCCCATTGAATACCAATAAAATGTTCATACAACCCAACATACATATTCACATATATATATATATATATAGATAAAATGTAATGAAATAATATTTCTTGAAAACTCAAAACCCTTTCCCTCCCCCACTACACCCATGAATCATAAAATATGGCATCTTGGTCCCTTTACCTCCAATATCAGATCTAGAAATCACATATGTGGCCGGTCATTCTCATCCTAACAAACCATGTCACATCAATCTGATGACTAAGTGAACAAACCCACTGATCAACATCATCCTATATCATAATCCATGCCTTGTCCTATAAAATCTAGCCCCACGTAGATACATAAAATCAAATTAAATTTTTTCATTGATATAACCATACATTTATAAACCATCCTATGTGCGTTCAATAGCATAAACAATCACCCCTTTCTATAACATGCCTGAGGTCCATTGATAATTCCATACCATAATAGGTCATGGTGATAGTTCCATATTAGAAAATAATTACACATCCATGTAATCTACTTGAGGTGGAAATTAAATCAACTTTAATAGGAGTAATAATGAATCGAAATTATGACCCACATTAACTTATTCTTTCAACTAAGCATGGGGCTATATGCACCAAAAAAGTATCTCTAAACCAAATTTGGAAATAATCATAATCTCTAGCCTACTATATCCCAAATATTGAGTCCAAGAAATTGGTAGATGAACCTCCTCTTATACCATTTTTAACACCCAACCTGATTACCCACAAGAATGATTCTTTAGGAAGAGTGACAATGACCTTATGCATGACACCCCATACGTCAACAGATTTGACTAGTAGCGAGAGTGTAAAGTTCTAATAGTTGGAAGAATATACTATCTTGAGATAATTAAATAATGTTTTATATGATTAAAATGTTTTTGAAATAAAGATCATAGCGACTAGGACCAGTGATCATCCCATGGGGAAAACACAACAATAACAACAAAAACAAGAGTAATATTTTCTAATATATATAAAAAAACTAGTATTAAAAATCATATCACATAATTTTCAGCTGATAAAAAATATCATTCATACAAATTATATCATGAAATGATGAGGTAAAAAGGGTTACTATGGGATGAACAATATATATATATAATATAATTACAATACAAAAAAAATGGAACTCAAACTGATGAAAGAACCAATGTTCCCATAACATTCATCACATGATAGCATAACATTCTGATCCATATCAGAAGCCCAATCCCATACCTGATCCAACAAACATAAAATGTACAAGTGAATTGGAGGGTCCATCTAGGGAGTGAGAGAAAATCTTAGTTACAAACCACCAATATCTTCAAAAATTTCATCTTTGATTAAGAGGGTGGTTCTAAATAATAAATTGAATAGTAAACCACACATGAATAATAATAACACAATATCGTTGATCTGAAATTCCATGTGGGGTTGATCACGTACTACATCCATGATTGGAATCCGATATGGAGGGGATCTTTATCCAATTCCCAAGTCATTCAATGATGTAAATCATCACAAGTGAACCCCGGGTTCCACCTGTAATAAAATCACATGGATCAACATTCCACATGACACATCATTTCCAAAAAATATATTACATCTTTGTGGCACACCCCAATAATATGTAGCTTCTCCCTCGAAAACCAGATCAGATTACACTTCGCTTGCTTAATGCTCAACATCTAAGGCACATCAATATATGTACAAAAAATGTTATCACCATCAAATAAAAATCCAATTTCATCAGTAAGGGAGATTTCAATCCCTTAAATGACTTCCTTACCAAAAATCCCCAAGTAAAATGTTCTTCATCTCCCAACTGATGGTATCAAAAAAATAAATCGATGGTTCCTCACCATCCCCATGTATTTCTACTACACGAATCTCCAACCATCATCATATGAGATGACTAACAGAGGCCTCTACCCACATGAGTGGTCAATACATCATCATAACCTATGTTCTACTATGTATAAATGAATCCTATAAATACATTTTCCATCATGGTTACGTGACCATCACCAAAAAGTTATTAAGACCCACCATTTTGAATTATTGTGCCATCACAGCCACATCACACATATAATGTCCTTCACTGTCCATCATCACATTATCCATGCCCATAAACTGACGACCTTTCCTCCTCAATCAATGAATTTGTCATCCAACCAATGAACAACTTCACTATAAACATATATATATATATATATATATCGGGAAAAACCCAGACTGATGATCACATCACAAAAAAATATATAGCACATGTTATCTCAATCCTTGGGTCAATCTCGTCACATTTTCAAGGAAATCAGCATTGTAAAAAATCATCATTATAATATTTAATTTAATAAAAAAATAATTTAATATAAATATAAAAACCTTTCCTGATCCCCCATGTGGTCTCAAGCCCCTTACTCATCTCATTCGTGATAGAAATGGCTTGGTAATTCTCTTATAATTCCCATAAAACATGATGTTAATTAATTTTTGTATTGTTTACTATACCCAATGACAATATCAAATATTTACAGGAAACAAATCATTGAAAAATATTATAAAAAAATAACTCGTGTTGGTATAAGTCCTCTCGCCCAATAATATGCTCTAACACAATATTATTGGGAAGAAATTAGAGTTAAAGAAAAACACCTTGAGTATACGGTAAAACAGATCAAATGAATTTATCACTTTTTGAGGTGAGGGGAAACAAGAAAAATACAAGAGGCTTCATGTAACACCCCGAGATTTTATGAAAAATATTCTGTTTAATTTCATTAATGTCTTGTGTTGTACGCTACACCAAAAGGAGCTTTCACAACACGCATCCTTGACTTGCCTTGCATTACACGCAATTGTGACCTTCCTCAACAGCGTGTGTAGTACGCAATACCGAGTTTCACTAAACAACGATATGCTATTAAAATATTATTAAAACTAGCCCTTATGAATAGTAATAACCACTTTTTGAAATTTTTTAAATTTTATTTTTCAAAATGGACTTCATTTCTGGATTCAGAATATCGAAATTAGCTTAGGGTGAAATTTTTGGTACTTTTTGGATAACTGTCAATTTCTAATGAATAGTGAAAATTAATAAATTTTAATTAAAAAAAACCTTTTAAATATAAATAATTAATAGTGATAAATTCTTAATTTGATTGGTTTTAAATTATATTTAGAATATATTTTTACAATTTAATAAAATGTTGGTTATTGGATGTAATTTCACATTTAAACCAGACATAAACAACTGTCAATCTTTTGATTGTTATTATCTCTTACAAACACGCTATTTGTTTTGACGACAGGAATTAATTTTTAAATTAATTAATGCAACTTATACATTTTGAATTTGGTAAAATAGACATCATTTTTGAATTCATAATATCATATATATCTTAGGCCTAATTTTTGGTATTTTTCTGAAAACTTTCATTTTTTGATAAATAGTGAAACCACCAAGTGTTAGTTAAAAAAATGAATTTTTCATAAAACCTAATTTTACCACTTCTGTGAATGGAATTTCAAAAATCTGAGAGACACGGTTGATGTCAGTAAGTAAAATATGGTCCAATGAGATGAAAATAATTTTTTGTGAATAGTAACTTTTTACTTTTTTTTACCACGGTTAAAAGTATATAGGGTAATTAAGGGTACAAATGATATTACTATTACTCTAACACATGTATTAAGTCTATTGGACAAGTGTAATTTGACCAAAAACAACTTTAGGAATAATATATGACCATTTAGGCCCACATGGATTAGATTAGGACATTTATTATTAATTTATTTAAAGAAGGGTTAAAATAGTTAAAATCAAAGTTTAATAAGTAAATCATTTTTAATATGGGGTTATACATAAGATAAATTCAACTATAAATATTAATTATAAATCTAAATAGATTTCATACATAATGGTATTTTATTTGAAATTTTTAGACATTAAATAATTTAATTTATTTATGACACAACGATGATGCAGTAATTATCTTATTAATGAAATATTGACATAATTGTTGTTATAAATACCCAAATAAATGTAATTTGAGACTTTTTATGAATTAAACTAATTTTCTAGGTTAACATGACATGTTATTATTGATTTAGTTAACTTGGTTTGAGCTAATCATTCTGTTATGATTTTCACAAAAATCAATTACTAAATAGTGTCAAAATTGATATAAAATAGTTTTTAAAACAAATATTATATTATTAATTGTTATTTTATTCCTAAAAATATAAGGTTCGGAAAAATGACTTAGATAAGGGTATATATATTAATAATAAACAACTTGGGGTTCGTTTGGCTTGATATAGTAAGTTTATTAACCTTATAGTGTAAGAAAACAAGAAGACACGGTGAAAGTTAAATTATCTTACTTAAAGTTAAATCTAAATGATAAGGTTAAAATTTAAACCTAAACTTGTCTAAATTCTATTGGATTAGAGGATTTCGACCCCTAAAAACCTTATCATCGAGATATATCAATTTTGAGCTATTAAAAACCGAATTTGACTTTATAATAAAATAATATTTTTTGTTATTCCAAAGGTGCCCCTCTCCTCCCTTATAAAAGGGAACCTCCTCCCCGTCATCCTCACACCATTTTGAGCCTTGAAGCTCGGCCAACCCCTGAAAAATTCTCTTCTACACTTCCCTAGAAACATCCTTGAGGTCCTGGTCTTCTTCGATGACCAATTTTAGTTCCCTAAAAGGATGTCTCGAAGAGGTGTTTCAAAGAAGAGGTAATGTCTATTACCGATTCTTTCAACTTTATTTCTTCTTCTACTTCTTCATCTTTAGTTGTTTCATTTCGAAGTAATAACATCAGTATAACTCATATACTGATATGTTATTATAAGTATGAAACAACCCTATTTCACCGTCTGTCCATCCTACGGAAAATGAAATCACCGCGCGTGCGTACGTACGGAATACCGTCTCCACGCCGTGGTGTAATCTGTTTTTCCAACACAACCTTACTTGGATATGTATAATGGTGTAAATAATAACAATACATAGTTATTATAAAATCATACTGATTATGATATATTATATCTTCCTATCCAATTAAATTCAATAATTATGGGAACGATATCATCGCTCGTGCGTACGTACGGACTACTGTCTCCATGACGCGATGAGATTCATTCTCCATGTTAACCATTTAAGAATGATTATAATGTATATATAAGAAATAATAATGAAATATATGAAATTATAAAGCTACTAGATTTATGTATATATATATGTATGTCATCTACTTAATTCCATTCAATTCAATAAGGAAACGAAAACAGCGTTCATGCGTACGTACGGCATACCGTCTCCATGAACGGTGTATTTCTTTCTTTTTATCGATATATAATAAATTTGTATATTATGAATATATATTATATATAAATCATGTTTTACATTCTGGAATTATGTAAATTATGATATAAGTAATAATATCAAGAAACGACAAGTCAAAACACATACGATAAATGAAATGATTTTACCCAAAACACTACTTTAACATGGAATTTACAAAAGAACGGGTAATATAAAGTCATAAGTGAAAATCTATAGACTATGTGGTATAGATATTTCCCGCCACAATTTTCATTTGAAAAAATGAACAATATACTCGAAGGATCACTTAGTTTCTCTTTGTTGGCCACAAAGGTTATTCATACTGCGCAACCTATTATGTACACACTGGGAAAACACATTCGAACTCCTATGTTCCCAAAAAACAAAAGATCCCCCAAATACACTTTTCAAGCATTAAGAATCATTAAAATAAAATGTATCATGTCAATGGAAATCATATAATTTTATTTTTTAAAATGACAAAAATTTGTGGTCTACCCACCACACTCCAAAAAAATTAAAATGGATGAGGAATTTTGTAACACCCCATGTTTTTCTAAAAATAAATAGAAATCCATGGAAATTTTTTAATTATATATTTTTAATTAGCCTTTAAAACATAACTTTTCAACTTCTATGTTCTGAATTTCAAGAAACTGTTATCTACAATTGTGTTCAGTATGTTATGTAAAGTCTATTGGAACCAAATTATTTTTTTTGGTGAATAGTAACATACCCTTATGAATATTTATATGAATAGTGATATGACCATAATGAATAGAAAATTTTATTTTTATTTTATTTTATTAAGGATTTAAAATAATAACATCTAGGTTAATTTTTCATTGTGGTAAAGAAGTAGTTGTAGAATTAGAACTGTTAATTTTTTAATTAAGTATGCTTTTGTTTAAAAATAAAATTAATAATATTTAGAAAATTATTTTTCAAAAATGATCTTCATTTTTGAATTATACATGTTGAAAACTGGTTAGAGTGAATTTTGGGAATTTTTCTAAAACAGTTGATTTTCCAGTGAATAGTAAAAGATACAGTTTTTAGTTTCGGTGTATTAATGAATTCATTAATGATATAATAATGATGTCATAAATCAGGTCGACTTGTGTATAGTTAAATAATATGTGAGATATCCCATTTGGATTATACAATTGTAAAATACCATGGGCAAGCCCTTTTTTTAAATACCACTCATGAGGTGTCCCTTTAAAATTATTATAATAATCTCTCACTCTTCTTATAAATACCAACTCTTTCCTTCATTGAATTTATTAAAAATTCTCCCTCAACTAATAACATGCCTACTTACCTTTATAGTAGTCCTCAGAAGGTTTCTTCAAGGCCCCAAAGTCCCAACCTTCAATTTCTAAGGGTTACTCTACAAGGTATGAAAATTCTAAATTTCATTCTTTTTCCTTTCAAGTTCTCTTTTATATGGTATAATTTTCACGTTTCCAAACCAAGATCTTATTTCCTTGTTATTATTGATCTATTATGTATTATGTTTCATTTCTAGATGGGCAAACCCTGTCCCCACTCTTCTTAATGTTTTCTAAAACCATATTGTGTAGCTATTAGGCTGCTGAAT
The DNA here is from genome assembly GCA_963277665.1 of Viscum album. Classification (NCBI taxonomy): domain Eukaryota; kingdom Viridiplantae; phylum Streptophyta; class Magnoliopsida; order Santalales; family Viscaceae; genus Viscum; species Viscum album. The sequence continues at coordinate 374,053,922 of OY728146.1, forward strand.
TTTTGTAAGTGATTTCAAAAATTTTATTTTATTTTGCGTCCCTTCCTTATTATTTATTCATATCTCTTTAACAAGAGGCATTAAATATCAAAAAATAATTTATATTCTATATTTTATCATGTTTATGTAAAATTACTCATCATTATTCTTCTCCTATCCAACTTATTTAATGAATAAAAACATTGTCTTTTTGTGTCGAATTATCGACATCATGGACGATGTGATTTCAATTTCCAATAATTCATTAAATTCTGGTCATGAAACCATTTATATGGTTAAACCTGGATATTATATATGTTTTATAACTCACCCATTCTTCTTTAATTATTTTGTACTCATGGTTCTAATTTATAAGACAAAACGAGGTTGTTATTATTAAAAAAACATGAAAATGATCTAAACGAACATCATTAAAGTTATAACTTATGAATCATCATCATGTGATAATTCAAAATGATAAATGGAATAATTTATGTTACTGGATATATGTAAATATTATTCAATTCCAATTATGGGGTTTCACTTCCAATTGACTAGGAATGTCCACCATGAACCAATCATAGAAATCATGTAATGAATTCAACCAAAATATGTGCAAGGGAAAAATACTAACAATTAAAGGTGAAATAATGTTATGAAATGATCATATAAGATATTATAAACATTAAAATTTTTCTTTAAAATATTAATAACACTCTTTTAACCATTATACAAGAGTTTAAAACAAGTTATATGTAATAAAAACCCAAGGTAAGTGAATTCATAACCTGGTTTCCATTCTTTGGGTTATCCTTCTACTTCGTGATTTATGTGGTATTTCAAATTTTTTTTGAACAAAATTGATTATATAATCCTGAGTTTTGTGTATTTACAATATATATACATATTCCATTCCTTATATTACATCTCACTTCAATTATATTATGTTTTTATGGGAATTCTTAACCCTATTTCCATTATTTAGGTTAATCATCTACTTCATTATTTATGTGCAATTTAAATTGTTTGAGTGATGGGTTATATTTATATTATATTTTATAATGTTTATTTATAGTATATATACATACTCCTTCCACTCTATTAAGCCCTCCTTCAATTGAATGATATTTATAAGGCTATTTTCTATAAATATCCTCTTTTGATAATTCAGTTTTACGAAATTCCAAAGTAATGTATTTATGGAATTTTTCATGTTCTATGATTATGTTTTGGTTCTTGGGCATTTTTTATGATAAAGGGTGGGACCTATATTTTCCTCAAATGTAATTGATATGAGTATGTTGGAGTTCAGCCATATTTTAGTCAAAGTGTAACTACAATGGTTACCCAAAGTAAGGTAGCCATGAGGGTTACAAATTATAAGATAGCCAAGAAAGGTTACAAGATTATGTAACTAATGCCCCAAGATACCTTTATGATTATATTTAGGTTCTCATTTTGTTGGATCTTGTTTAAATCTCATTTTACACAAAATAAGTACATATTGGTTCCAAGAATGTCTTTTGAAAATGATTTCATATGTTACGAGTATTCAAGGACTAATGTGATCTTTCCTTCTTTTCCATCACTTACTGATCTTTTTTTCTCATCCCTAATTTTAAAATTATTTTTATAGGTTAATTGATGTGTAATACAAGGAATTAAGAAATGATAAATTTTGAAGAGTTGTCAAGGAGTCTTTTTTTTAAGTTTTAATGTTTTATATTTTAAAAAAATTGGAATTGTTTGTATGGTATCCACTCTGTAATAATGTGTAATGACATGAATGTACGGTCCTAATTCCCTAAATCTCTTGACATGAAATGATCCTCAATGTAAAAGAAAGTTTGTTCCTGACTAAATGCAAGATTATGTATGTATTAATGCCAGGTTATTATAGTTGGTATTAGAGTATGGTTTAGATAACTTTAGGGGTTAGGGTGATGTTAATAGAAGTCCATAAATGATTTTCACTCTATGTTTAATTTGTTATAGAATTCAACGATTACCATTTTTCTTTATCTAAGACTTGTATGTTCATAATAGTTGTCTGCAGAAGGAACATGGTGGCTGAAGAGGAGAGGCACTGACAGAATGACATCCTTCCGGAACTACAGCCAAGAATGGTAGGGATTGGAATTGGGCAGTTTTTGATAGCAATGCCTCAGCTAATGAAGGAAATAAATTGTGGTGGAATCCATGTAATAGAAACAATAGAGTTACCACAATGGAACTTCACATAAGTGGAACATTTAATGAGATAACATCCTCCATTATTCAATGGATCTTCTAACCCATTAGCAGTTGAAGGATGGATCAAACCCCTTGAAATGATAATTGATGTTATGGGATGTTAAGACAATAAATAGGTAAGTCATTCAATTTATCTCTTTCAAGGGGAAGTTGATAAGTGGTGGTCAATGTTAAAGAATATCAGTTGTAGAGAGGATTTCAATTTCTTAATGTGGGATGAATTTAAAAGTCTTTTCTTTGAAAAAATATTTTCATAAGGTAGTGCGACTAAGAATAGAGAAGCAATTAATTGAATTGAAATAGAAGGATGAATAATATGTGGTTGTTTATGAAGATAACTTCACCCGAATAGCAAGTTATGATCCAAATATTATTCTGGATCTTGATAAAAAAAGAACCGCTTTTACTCATGATTTAATCCAAGGTATCGAAGGGTGTTGGCCTCACATGAATTCAAAAGTTATGAGAAACCATTTTGATGTGATGAGAGGGTATAGATAGAGTTTCTTGATGATCACATGAATTTTGGGAACAGAGAGAAGAAGAGGTCTAGTTGGAAAGAAATGGGTAAGAATCAACCAAAGAAATCTGATGGTATGAAAATCCAATTTCTAGTTTTTGTAAAGTGTGGCAAGAAACACCCTGGGGAATTTCTAAGTAAAACATGTATGTGTTTTAAATGTGGTAATATTTGACATATGTCATGAGATTGAAATGAAAATGATCCTAATAATAATTCGAATGAGAAAACTCTAAAGTGTTTTAAATGTGGTGAGAAGGGTCACTATGAAAACGCCTACCCAAAGGGACATCTGAATTATGTAAAGAGGCTAGACTACAAGAAAAAATGTGTAGTGAGATACTTTGTGACTACGTTAGTAGATGATAGGTCATCCAATGATGTTGTATTATTTTCTTTATTTGTTTACTCAGACTTAGCTAATGTTTTTTTTGATACGAGGTCTACACTTTCTTTCATCTCTAAGAAATTTCTGGTAAATTGCAAATATTACCTCAAAAAATGTGACCCAAACATGTTTTTAAAACACTAGGGGGAAATGTAATAGAAAAGAGGAATTATAATAATATTACTATTGTAGTATGTGGAATGACTTTACCTGAAAACCTTGTTGTTTTACCCTTAGTCGAGTTTGATGTTATTCTAGGGATGGAATGGATTTCTGATTATCATGCTAAGATTGACTGAAGAACTAAAGAAGTTGTTTTTCAGAAAGAGTTTCAGTTTTTATACAAGAATACACCCATATAATTGATAACATATCAGGAAACTGAGAAACTATTTAAAGATGTAAATGAATGGTATCATTCTCATATTGTTGAAAAAAAGGGAACTTTTCAAATTATTGATATGCTAGTGGTAAATGAATACCTTTATGTTTTTCCTAATGTGTTACATGGTGTCATACCTAATCGAGATGTCTAATTCACAATTGACTTAGTTTCTGATGCTGAGCCAATTTCAAATCCCCCATATTATATGGCTCTAATAGAACTTCTTGAATTGAAAATTTAGTTGCGTGATTTCCTTTATAAAGGCTTCATTCTTCTAATCACTTAACCATAGGGAGCCCCTATTTTGTTTGTTAAAATGAAATATGGTTTCTGGAGACTTTTCATTGATTTTAGAGATTTGAATATCATCAATATTAAAAACAGGTATCCTATGCCACATATTGATGACTTGTTTGATTATCTCTAGGGAGCTCAGTACTTTACCAAGATTGACATGAGATCCAGATACCATCAGCTGAAGGTGAAGGAGGATGAAATCCCGAAAACAGTCTTTCGTACTAGATATGTGCATTATGAATTTGTTGTTATGCTGTTTGGATAAACTAATTAACCTGTTTTATTCATGAATATTATGAATATAGTATTTCATGAGTTCTTGGAAAAGTTTTTGGTTGTATTTATTGATGACATTCTGGTACTTTCTACAAATAAATAGGGGCCTGAAAAACATCTAAGGGTTGTTTTGAAAACATTAAAATAAATTTAATTTTATGAAAAATGCAGCAAGTGTGCTTTTTGGTTGCTACAATTTTCTTTTCTTAGGAACATTGTAAATAATGATGAAATAAAAGTTGTTCCTGCCAAACAAAAGTTGTTGATGGATGGCCTAGACCGACAAATGTTACAGATATTCGTAGTCTTATGTGAATAGAATGTTATTACTGATGGTTTTTTATGAAATTTGTATGTTTATCAAGACCGATAACTAAGTCAACAAAAAAATGGGTTAAATTTGTTTGTACAGAAGAATGTGATGTTTGTTTTGAAGAACTGTAGAAGAGATTGGTGAATGATCTAGTTTTGGACATACCTTCCCAAAATGTTGAGTTTTTCATCTACAGTGATTCTTCTTTGATAGGACATGGTTGGGTTTTGATGCAGAATGATCTGTTAATTTCATATGCTTCAAGACAAATTAAACCACATGAGATAAATTATCCCACACATGATTTAGAATGGGATGCTTCGGTTTTTTCTTTGAAAATTTGGAGGCATCATCTATATGGAACCAAATGCCAAATATATACTGTCCATAAAAGTCTAAAGTATATATTCACTCAGAAGGAAATAAAAATGAGACAGAGAAGATGTCTAGAACTGATAAAGGATTTTGACTACAAAATCAATTACCATCATGGAAAAGCAAACAAAGTAGCGGATGCCGTAAGTCATAAACATCATGCATCATTAACCATGTTACGATTGGAACATGATCCCTTGATTAATTATTTGATGAATTTTGGGTTAGAAGTTGTTCCTGTAGGGAAAACCTTTGTGTTTTTTCATGTTTCAGTGCAGTCTTGGTTGTCAGATAGAATTAAGAAAGCACAGAAGGAAGATCGTGAGCTACATAAAAAGGTAGTATTGGTTAAAATGGGTATGTTTCCAGAATGTAATCTTGATAATGATTTTGTAATAAGATTTGGAAAAAGGATGTGTGTTCCTAATGATTCTTAGTTGAAGATAGATTTGTTGTGTGAAGCTCATAGTTCTCCATTTGCTCTTCATCCTAGTAGTAATATGATGTATTGAGACCATCAGGAGTATTATTGGTGGGATTGAATAAAAAGTGATTTTGCTAATTTTCCCCTGAAATGTTTGACGTGTCAATAGGTAAAAGAAGAGAAGCTATTTCTAAAGGGGATGCTTTAGCCATTCCTAGTGCCAGAGTGGAAATGGGAGAATGTATCCATGGACTTTTTGGTGGGACTACCAAACTCTTCTGAAGGTAACAATGTGACTTGGGTTATTTTTGATCATCTAACAATGTCTTCAAATATTCTATCTATTCGAGATAAAATGTATTGGGATGAGCATTCTCAATTGTACATCAAGGATATTGTCAGGTTTCACGGAGTTTCTCTTTCCATTATATTTTACCGAGATCTCAGGTTTACTTCAACCTTTTGGAAGGGACTTCAGATGTCGTTAGGCACAGAGTTAAAATGCCGTACACCTTTTCATCCTCAATCAGGTGGGCAGTCAGAACGAATGGTTAAATCTTTGGAGGATATGATTATAGCTTTTTCGATGGACTAACAAGGAAGTTGGGCTCAACATCTTTCTTTCGGTGAGTTTTCCTATAGTAATAATTTTCATTCTAGTATTTAGATGGTACCTTTTGAGGCCTTGTATGGGAATCGGTGTTGGACTCCAGTGTTTTGGGAAGAAGTTAGTGAAAGAAAGTTTATGGGACAAGAATTAGATGAAGAACTGTCTTAGAAAGTGAGGATGATCCAGCATCAGATGAAGACAACTCAGATCATGCAGAAATGTTATACAGATAACAGAAGTAAAGACTTCTATTTCATGGTAGGTGACCGTGTTTTCCTTAAAGTCACTCCTTGGAAATGTGTGATGCGTTTCAGTAAGAAATGAAAGATAAGTCCACGGTTCATCGGTTCTTTTTGAAATCATGGAGAATGTGGGAACAATTGCATACTGCGTAGCTTTTCCTCCGAGTTTGTTTCAGGTACACAATGTTTTTAATGTTTCGATGTTGAGAATGTATGTGCTAGATTCATCACATGTCTTGATCCCAGAAGCTGTTCAGCTAGACGAGAACCTTTCTTATGAAGAGAAACCAGTTCGGATTACTAATTAAAGGGAACATGTATTGTTTAATAAGGTAATCCACCAGGTTAAGGTTTTCTGGAGAAACCACAAGGTTGAAGAAGAAACATGGGAGTCTTAAAACACTATGATGGAAAAGTACCATTGGTTGTTTAATAAGTATATAAAATTTTGAGGAAGCACTTTCAACATGGTTGGGATAATGTAACACCCCATGTTTTTCTAAAAATAAATATAAATTCATGGAACTTTTTTTGAATTAGATACTTTTAATTAGCCTTTAAAAAATAACTTTTCTACTTCTATGTTCTGAATTTCAAGAAACTGTCATCTATAAATATGATCAGTATGTTATTTGGAGTCTATTAGAACCAACTTTTTTTGATAAATAGTAACATAATCGTATGAATAGTAATACTAATAGTGATATGACCCTAATGAATAATGGATTTTACATTTATTTTATTTTATTATGGCTGTATGATAATAGCATCTAGGTTATATTTTCATTATGATAATGAATTAGTTGTAGAATTAGAAGTTTTAATTTTTGAATTTAGTATGATTTTATTAAAGAAATTAATTAATAATATATATATAATTATTTTTTAAAAATGGACTTCTATTTGGAATTCTACACATCAAAAATTGGTTAAGGTGAATTTTGGGAATTTTTCTGAAATAGTTGATTTTTCAGTGAATAGTAAAAAAATATAGTTTTTAGTTTCTGTGTATTAATGAAATCATTAATGATATAATAATGATGTCATAAATATGGTTAAATTTTATATAGTTATATAAAATTTTAGGCGACCCAGGTGGATTATAACATGGGAAAATACCATTGTCAAGCCCATGGTTTTGTAAATACCACGCATGAGGTGTCCCTTTAAAATTATTAAAATAATCCATCACTTTTCCTATAAATCCCAACCCTTCCCTTCATTGAATTCATTCTTAATTCTATATCAACGAATCTATGGCCTTATTACCTTCATAGTTGTTCTCCCAATATTTCCACAAGCCCCCAAGGTCCCAACCTTCAATTTCTAAGGGTTACTCTACAAGGTATGAAAATTCTCAATTTCATTATTTTTCTATTCAAGTTATCTTTTATGTGTTATAATTTTCAAGTATCCATACCATGTTCTTATATCCTTCTTATTCATTATCTATTATTTATTATTATTCATTTATATATGGGTGACCCTTTTCTCCTCTCTTATTAATGTTTTCTAAAACCATGTGGCGTAGCCGTTAGGCTGATGAATTTTTGTATGCGATTTCACAATTTTTCTTTTATTTTGAGTTCCTTCCATATTCTATATTGATATCCACTAACCCAAGGGGAATTAAAACTCCATAAATAATGTATAATTTTTATTTTATCATGTTTATGGAAAATTACAAGTCATTATTCTTTTCCACTTCCACTTATTTAAAGAATAAAAACATTGTCAGTTTGTGTCGATATATCAACAATCTAGATGATGTGATTTCAATTTCAATTAATTATTAGAATTCTGGTCATGAAACTATTTATATGGTTGAAAAAGGTTATTATATATGTTTTTTTTACTCACCCATAGTTCTGTATTTCTTTTTTTCTGATGGTTTCAATTTATAATACAAAACGAGGTGGTTATTATCAAAGAACCACTAAAATGATCTAAACGAACACCATTAATGTTCTAACTTATGAATCATCCTCATGTAAAAATTAAAATTGATAAATGGAATAATTTATATTACTAGATATATTTAAATATAACTCCATTCTAATTCTAGGGTTTCACTTCCAATAGATAAGAATGTCCACCATGAACCAATCATAGAAATCATGTAAACAATTCACCCAAAAACAGTGCAAACGACAAAATACTACCAATTATGGGTGAAATTATGTTATGAAATAATCATATAAGATGTTATAAACATAAAAATTATTCTTTAAAATATTAATATCACTATTTTAACCAATATATAATAGTTTTAATCAAATTTAAAGTAAGACAAACCCAAGGTAAGGGAATTCTTAACCTGGTTTCCCTTCTTTGGGTTATCCTTCTACTTCGTTATTTATGTGGTATTGAAATTGTTTTTTTGATGAAAATTATTTATATTATCATTATTTATGTGTATTTATAGTATATATACATATTAAATTCACTCTATTACGTTTCACTTCAATTATATGATGTTTTTATGGGAATTCTTAACCCAATTTCCATTCATTGGTTTAACCTTCTACTTTATTATTTATGGGAAATTTAAATTGTTTGTGTGATGGGTTCTATTTATATTATGTTATATGATGGGTATTTAGAGTATATATACATACTCCATACAATCTATTAATTCTCTCTTCAATTTTATGATATTTATAAGGGGATTTTCTTTAAAACCCCTATTTTGAAAATTCTGTTTTACGAAATTCCCAAGGAATGTTTTTATGGAATTATTCATGTTGTATGATTATGTTTTGGTTCATGGGAAAATTTTCCGATATAAGTTGGAAGTATATATTCCTCCAATGAATTGGGTTTGAGAATGTTTGAGGTCAGTCATATGGTTACTCTAAGTGTAAATGTGATGATTACACAAAGTAAGGTAGCTATAAGGGTTACAAATTATAAGGTAGCCATGAATGGTTACAAGATTATGTAAGTAATACCCCAAGATACCTTTATGATTATATTTATGTTATAATGTTTTTTTGGATGTTGTGTAATTTTCATGTTACACAAAGTACATATATATGGGTATCAATAATGTGTTTTGAAAATGCTTCATACGTTATGATTATTCCTGGACTAATGTGATATTTCCTTTGATTCCATCCATTACTAAGCTTTTGTGCTCATCCCAAGTTTTTAGAGGTTTTTTCACAGGTTAATTGTAATGTCCTGGGATTTTAGGGTCCATTACTTGTTAAAAATATGATATTTGAGGTGTTTTGGGTGGCCCGGAAGGCCATCCCATCTTCTCAGTGAGTCATAGTGGAAGCCTTGTCCTACAGGTAGCCTTGGCCTACCGGAAGACCTATCATACAGGTGACCCAGGGGTACCAGTAGCCCTCGGTTATCGGTAGCTCTCGGCTACCGGTAGCTCTCGACCGGTAGCTATCACCAACTGGTATCTCCCAGCTACCGGTAGCAGTCGCCAACCGGTAGCTCTCAGCTACCGGTAGCTCTTGCCAAACGGTAGCTCTCGGCTACCGGTAGGTCTCGGCTACTCCCACGGGTTTTCCATTAGCACCTCCTTTTTGTGCTAATTGGGTTTTAAACCACGTTTTGACCCCTTTAAGCCAATTTTTAAACCCATCAATGCCCGTTTAAATTAAATGATTGGTGAGGTACCCCCATAAATGAAAACCCATGAGGTGTGCATCGGTATACACCTCCCCGAATGTCAGGGACCTCGTGTGGGGTGTCTCAGCCGCATGGTCAACCCACGATCCCTCTTCTTATGCGGTTTTGAGTTTTTCTTTCTGTATCTTAACTGTCATGAGAATGTTGTATATCAACCATTATAATCTAAAGGCTTCTCCCTAGGTTTTGTTTCTCGATCTTCCTGCACTCGGAGTACCCTTCCTCCCGACGAGACATACCCCTATTGTGATGTTTTCTTTGATCGAGTTCCATGGAGTTCCTGACACTCCTATTTTTCAGTTTCCACGTGAGGATGTAATGTCGATCCTAGAGGTAGGGATTTTATCCTTCATCTCTCCTTGTGTGTATCATGTAGGGTGGGCATGCTTTTGTCTCTTTAGAAATTGATGAAACCTAACTTAATGAAGATAATAAACGGAACATTAAAGAATGAATGGGGGGTGTGATCGATGAGATGCTGGGTTATTTTATTATTGATATTTGTTGTGAATTATAAAGGCATGTGCTCACTTAAAATCATGTCAGTTGGTCGTCTTTCCATGTGCACTAATGTACCTCGGTGTTTTGTATTTTTTTAAAGAGCCGTAACTGGGAATTAGTTAATTACGTATACTCGGTTAAATAAATTGAAAGCACCAGGATCAAACCATTTCTGTGATATCCCTGGTTAATGAACAGTGGAATTGAAAACATAGAGTGTGTTAAAACTTTTAAAAATGAAAATACATGCATGGGCCTGCCTTGTTTTGGTGGTAGTGGTTTGGTTGTTTTTTTCACATGCCGATTTCTTGGGCGATGCGGGTGAGGATAAGATCCCCTGTTGTTATATATTCGCTGGTTGTGAATTTGAGGGTATGTGATTGCTCTGCTTACATCGCAAATTGGGGTGGGAACCTTTATTTTTGAGAAATCATTGGCTCTTGTATTTTGGGAATATGGGGATGTATCTTGGGGTTTTATTTGGTTCCAGTACATCAATGGATTTCCCTTATCCCTTTGTTGTTGTGGCATTGCAAGATAACCCGGTGTGAATCCTTAAATTTCTGTTGTATGTAACTTTTTCTCTTAGTTTGTGATTATGTTGTTAGTTGGCCAGTAGTGCAAAAATTTATTTAAATGAGATTACACAAACATGGATGCAAGAATAGCTTAATTGGTAATTGGTTCTGGGGGGTGAGTTGTGACTCGGCTGTGATCAGTTTGCTTCCTATGAATAGGTACGAGTGTACTTGTTCTTTGATTGGCTTTGGAAACCCTAGGTTGTATTGAGTGTTTGTTACTTATATATAAATTTTTGTAGTTATTATGTTTCTTATTCGCACCCCACCCAAGTTGATAACTTAGTACCGAAAACCCCCATTTCATGGGGGATGGTGTTTTACCCAACACTTCTATTAGTGCCTAGTTATTAGTGTGCTTCCCATTTCATGGACATAGTTATTCAGACCCAGGTGTTTGGGGTACGGTTGTGTGTGGTGGTTGTGGCCCAGGTGTATGCGGGCGGGATAGTGGTGATGGCCCAGGTGTGTGTGGGCGGGGCTTGGCAGTGGGATAACAGTGAGGATGTGACCCAGGTGTGTGCGGGAGGGGTTTGGTGTGGGACTACGGTAAAAATGGTGGGATAGGTTTGATGGGTAGTATGTCTTCAAAAACCAGTAGGAAAGTGGCACCGGGTACCCAAACATTGATGTGCTATTACTATACTTTACATGACTTTATTTATTTGGGGAGTGTGCCTTGGTGAGTCTTGGGTGGATAGTTTACCTTGTTAGGTGTTTGGTTATCTCTTTTTCCATGGGGCATTAGAATTTCTCCTCACTTGTGCACTAGAGTCGTTGTTTTTCCCTACTGAGTGTACTTGTAAGCTCACCCTATGTATATAAAACTTCTTTTAGGTGTCCAGGTGGAATTCGGGAATCGTGCGGAGCTGTACTAGCTTGTACCTTTGGTGAAGTTACTGTTGTTGTTTTCCTTTTCATGGTATCTTTTCACCTTTGTAGTTTTGTGGCATAAATATTTTACCTTTGAAAATTAATATGTGAATGGTTTACTTTCATTCGTACTTGCACTTTCAGTTTTGGTGTAGTGGGATTCACTATCTTATCTCTTAATCTTATTAAAAGAAAAAGGGTAATGCCTTCCATTTAGTGTGTGATTCCATACCATTGGTTCTGGTTGCCACTCTGGGACCTATTGAAGGCGGGTTTCAGGGGTCACTATCTCTCCTTCAACTTAAAGAAGGAAGGGTCTGGAAATCTGCTGACCCTTCCCTCCTTTTGGTGAAGGCGGGTCCTGACAGAATGGTATCAGAGGAGGGTTTGAGAGATTGGATGGAGTCTGGAGTTAAGCACAGTGAGGATTTCATGGGATGATAGGGAAACAGTATTGGGTGACCTTGGTGCATGAATTAGGCCAGTGAAGACCAGTTAGGACACGAGATTTTAGGGGCCCCTGTGATCTGATGCATGGACTCTGGACCTACCGAATGACCAAGTGAGGCCACATTGATTGCATGGTAGAGACCCTAGGAAAGGTACATGAATCATAATGACTTGTGTTCTCATGTTTTTGGGGTGTTTTGGGAATTTCAACTAAATAAGATGTTTAAGGTGTTTTAAGAACAATATTCTGCACTACATGGGCTTAGGCATTCTTTGTTTACCTTGAAGTTATGGCACCCGAGAGACGTCCATGATTTGTACGGGCGATTAAGTCCCAGTAGGTTGACTTGGCCGATCAGCAGAGGGGTGATCGAGAGGAGGAGGACGACCAATGGCAGAAGACTCTTCGAGCGTTCTAGCAACAGACCCTCGAGAAGTATGAGGGCATCACCTCGGACATGAAGAAGGAGAGTTGGTTAGAGGAGCTGGTGATAGCATTCAGCATGATACGGGATCTGACTGAGAACTGGGTTCCTCTGGCCGTCAGCCAGATGTGGGGAGAAGCGCATTAGTGGAGGACGCTTTACCTAGGAGAGAGGAGAGAGGTCGAGGTGGCATGGGCTGATTTCGGGAAGGAGTTCTGGGCGGAATTCCTATCTCCTATGATGAAAGATGATAAAAGGCAGGAGCTACTCTCCCTCCCACAGGGGAGTATGTCATTAAGGGTGCTAGGGATCATGTTCAAGGATCTCCTCTTCTATGCTCCAGACCTCATTCCGGATGAGGTGTCTCGGGCGAGATGTTCAGAGGAGGCACTCTGACCTTCCCTCCAGTATGCTGCTACCCCCTTCACCATGCCAACATATTTGGAGGTCCAAAAAAAGGAAGAGATGGTGGAGAGGATGAACATGCTGGGCGGTGTCTCACGAGAGGGGATTTAGTTAGGCCCGTCAAAAGGAATGGATGTCAACACCAAAAATCCAGCATTGGGACACTCTAGGTTCTGACTAGCAGGGAGCAGGCCGCAGTAGTTCTTGTTCCGGTCCCCCGGTCCTCGCCCTTTCCCTTCAGGCCCAGAACTGAGGTGCTTTTTCTATGGGAGCCATGAAAATCTCTAGAATCTATGTCCGAACTGAGTATAGTATGGTGGTGGTGGAAAGGGCCAACACTCACCACAACAGCAGCTTCCAACTAGGCCCTTCTAGTAGCAGCAGTAGGGGCAACGAAATCCCACTCCTCTGAGGGCAGACGTTTTAGGAGGAGCCTGACCTCAGGGTGCTCCTCAGGTACATCAACCAGGGCATGGTCGGGGGGGGGGGGGTGGCTGACAACCGAGGTGCAGATGAGCTAGGCATGGATAGCTTCATGCCGTGGAGGCAGCAGTTCCAGCGGGACCAGATGCTGTTCAAGGTACGATCAGTTTGTTCAGTACCCTTGCTTACGTCTTGTTCGATACCGGAGCTTCACACTCCATTGTTCCACCCGGTCTGGCCCGTGCTCTAGGTCTAGATGACGAGAGGCTTCCAATTCCCCTAGTGCTGACCACACCATTCGGATGTCTGATCGACTTGTTATATGTTTTTAGAGGATGAAGAATGATGATAGGGCCACATCAGTCATTCAGGGGTCTACCACTGCTACAGATACAGCCATACGATGTCATACTAGGCATCGACTAGTTGTTCTCTATGTGTGCCATCATCGACTGCTTCCAAAGAAGGGTTGTGTTCTCAGGCATGGGTGGCTGACGTGTTACTTTCACCGGAGAGAGGAGTGGCCATAAGGGAATAGGCGAGAGGAACCCCTCCTTTCCTTGTTAGCCGAGATGTCAGTAGAGTGAGTGGATGCTCAGATGGTGGATGTACCAGGGATCGTCAGTGAGTTTATGGACATCTTCCCTGAATAGGTGAAGACTCTACCCCCTCAACATGATATCAAGTATGCGATTAACTTGCAGCCTGGTGCTTGTCCGGTTTCATTGGATCCCTAACGGATGACGCCTTCAGAGCTACGAGAGTTGCGGATTCAGATCGATGATCTGAGGAAGAAGGGTTTTGTTCAACTGAGTGTGTCACCGTGGGGTTCTCTTGTGTTATTTGTGAAGAAGGCGGATGGTGGTCTAAGGCTGTTCATAGACTATAGGAGGATAAATCAGGTAACGGTCAAGAATCGCTTCCCTCTTCCAAGGATAGCCGATCTATTTTACCAGCTAAAAGGTGCATGATGGTTCTCAAAGATCAATTTGCGGTCTGGGTATCACTAGTTGAGGATAAATGAGGGAGGCCTCTCGAAGATTCCCTTCAGGTGAAGATATGGGCACTTCAAGTTTGTAGTCATGCCCTTCAACATTACAAATTCTCTGGTTGTGTTCATGGGGCTTATGAATTCTGACTTCCGGGAGTATCTGGATCGGTTCATAGTCATGTTCATTGATGTCATCCTGATCTACTCAAGATCGGAGGAGGGCCACACTGAGCACCTGAGGACGGTTTTGGAGGACCTCCGAAAGCACCAACTATATGGGAAGATGTCGAAATTCATGTTTTGGATACGAGATGTGCACTTCCTTGGGCATGTAGTGTCCGAGAAAGGGGTAGCGGTGGACCCATCAAAGGTTGAGGCGGTTGTTTCATGGGCAGCACCCAAGAACATGGTGGAGGTTCATAGTTTCCTCGGGCTGGCAGGTTACAACCGGAGGTTCGTACCCAACATCTCTCGAGTTGCACTACCTTTGACGACCTTGAACAAGAAGGTCCTAGATTTCGCGTGGAGTGAAAAGTGTGAGGCATCCTTCCTATATCTGATGGAGAATTTGGTTAGTTACCCAGTGCTAAGACTACTAGAAAAAGTTGCAGCGTATGAGGTGTTTTGTGATGCTTCAAGGCAAGGCCTCAGATGTTTGTTGATTCAGCGATAAGGGGTGATCTCTTATGGGTCTAGGAAGCTACAACCTCATGAGAGTAATTATTCCACCCATGATCTGGGGCTTGCAACAGTTGTTTTCGCACTAAAGTTGTGGTGGCATTACCTCATCGGATAACACTTTGTGGTCTTCCGAGATCACAAAATCTTGAGTTATATCTTCACCCAGTAGGACCTAAACTCATGGCAGCGAAGGTGGATGGAGTTCCTACAATATTACAACTTTTATATTTACTACACATCAGGAAAAGGGAATTTAGTGGCTGATGCTTTGAGTAGGAGGTCGCAGAGTGATGCGGTCCGAGAGTCGGAAGACGCTTGGAAGGCGATGGAGGAGTTGGCTTCCTTGCACCTCGATGCGAGGATGGATAGTGGTAGAGGTTTCATGTATCAGATGATAGTGAAGTCTTCTCTATTAGGGAAAGTGGAGGAGTCTCAGGGGGAGACCTAGAGTGCGATGTGATGCGCGACCGTGTTGAACAGGGTGATGCTCTAGAAGGGTGGATGGAAGATGGTCAAAATCAGATGCTCCTCCGGGGGAAGATGATTGTTACAGAGGCGATATGTGGAAAGGTTCTTAGTGAGTTACAGAACACACCCTTAGCAGTACACCCAGAAGATTCGAAGATGTACCAGGGTATGAGGAGACAGCTTTGGTGGCCCGGAGTAAAGCGATCAGTGGCGGAGTTTGTGGCCGAGTTCATAGTGTGTCAGCATGTAAAGGAGGGACACCGTGTTCCAAGTGGGTTTCTGCAATCAATAGATATCCCCGAGAAGAAGTGGGAGGACATGTCAATGGATTTCCTCACAGGACTACCCATGGTTCAAGGGGGCTACGACGCCATCAAGGTAGTGGTGGACTGCTTGATGAAGTCAGCTCACTTTCTGATGATTAAGGAGCCGAGTGTAGAGGATTCTATAGCATGGAAGTACGTGGACGAGGTAGTACGGTTGCATAGAGTTCCAAGTTCCATCATCTCGGACAGGGATGCAAATTTTACCTCACGAGTCTAGAGAGGATTGTAGCATCCTTTTGGCACACAGCTACATCTTAGCACTGCTTTCCACCCCCAGATAGATGGAAAGACAGAGCGCACCATCCAGACCTTGGAGGATATGTTGTGGGCGTGTATTCTAGACATTGGGGGATCATGGGTGTGACACTTTCTTGTGGTTGAGTTCTCCTAAAATAATATCCATCACTCTACCATTGGAATGGATACATTCTAAGACCTATATGGAAGGTTGTGTCGCTCACCCGTGTGCTGGAATGAGGTTTTGGAAGCAGGTGTTCTTGGACCGGAGGTGGTGCATAGCATGACAGAGAAGGTTCAGTTTATACAAGAAAGGATGAAGGTGGATCAGAAATAGAAGACGTCATATGTCTATGATAGGAGGAGATCCTTGGAGTTAGAGGTCAGGGACAATGTGTTCTTGAAGGTCTCCCCTTGGCATGGACAGTGGAGGTTCAGCAGGGGATGTAATATTTCTCCCAGGTCAATCGAACCCTTCAAAGTGTTGCGGCGGGTTGGTGAAGTGGATTATCATCTAGCTCTACCACTGCCGCTACTGAGGATACACAATGTATTCCATGTGTCCCGGCTTCATCAATATCTACACGATGACTCCCACATCATCCATTAGGGAGAGTTAGATGTCGAAGAAGATGTGACCATCATAGAATGACCAATCAAGATCGAGGATCGTAAGGATAAAGTGCTCTATGGATGAACCATCCCCTTGGTTCGTGTGTTGTGGAGGCATGGTGGCCTGGAAGAGAGCACATGGGAGCAGGAGGCCGAGTTATGCATTCAGTACCCAAAGCTATTTTGACATCCATGTTGTTTTTTTTTCTTATCCTTGAGATATTGTACCTTGTTATTTAATATATGAAATTCTTGTTTGTCTTAACTATTAGATGATCTATTCCCTATTATCTGTGTGAGTGTGTACGAATGTGTGATGATGGGGAAACCTGACATCTAATCAGGACACATTAATGTTGATGCGATTAAACCTGTGAGGGTGAGCCAGTGCTGCCCAAAGCGGATAATATCCTGACATGTAGTAGGGGCCTCCATAAATCATGTGTTGGACAGTGTGATCCTTGTGATTGTTGCATATATTTATGGTTGATAACTCTAGGGGGATGGTTCTTCTCTAGCTTATGAACAAATCTGTGGTTTTCCACTGAGAATTATATTTAGAGGGTGGTTGTTTGGACCCCACTTTTCTCCATTCTGGGTTGTTCTTATATTCTAGGGGACGAGAATAGTTTGAGAAGTATCTGATGTAATGGCCCGGGTTTTGGGGGTCTATTACATGGTAAAAATATGATATTTGATGTGTTCGGGGTGTCCTGGAAGGCCATCCCAGCTTCTCAGTGACTCCTAGTGGTAGCCTTGTCCTACCGGTAGCCTCGGCCTATAGGTAGACCTCGCCTACTAGTTACCTTGGACTACCGGTAGCTTTTAGCTACGTGAAGCTGTCGCCAACCGGTAGCTCTCGGATACTGTTAGCTCTAGCTACTGGTAGCTTTCGCCAACTGGTAGCTCTCAGCTACCGGTATCTGTCACCAACTGGTAGCTCTCGGCTACCGGTATCTCTCACCTACCCACACGGGTTTTCCAGTAGCACCTTCATGTTGCGCTAATTGGTTTTTAAACCATGTTTTGACACCTTTAAGCCCGTTTTAAACCCATTAATTCCAGTTTATATTAAAATGATTGGTGAGGAACCCCCTTAAATAAAAAATCATGAGGTGTGTGTCGGTTTAAACTACCCCAAAAGGCGGTGACCTCGTGTGGGGTGTCTTAGCAGTGTGGTCAACCCACAGTCCCGCTTCTTACGTGGTTTTGAGTATTTATTTCTGTATATTAACAATCCTGGGAATGCTTTATTTTAGACATAATGAGATAAGGGCTTCTCCCTAGGTTTCTTTTCTCGATCATCCTGCACTCGGAGTACCCTTCCTCCCAACAAGTCGTACCCCTATTGCGATGTTTTCCTCGATCGCATTCTGTGGAGTTCCTGCTACTTGGGTTTTCCGATTTCCATGCGAGGACTTAACGTCGATCCTCTGGGTAGATAATTTACCCTTCGTCTCTCCTTCTATGTATCATGTGGGGTGGGCATTCTTTTGTCTCTGTAGAAATTGTTGAAACCTGACTTAATAAAAATAATAAACAGACCTTTAATGAATGAAAGGTGGGTGTGATCGATGACCTCCTGTGTTATTTTATTTTTGATATATGTTTTGAATTATATTGGCATGAGCACACTGAAAATCATGGCCGTTGGTGGTCTTTCCCTGTGAACTAATGAACCGCAGTGTTTTGGATTTTTTTAACGAATTATAACAGGGAATTGGTTAATTACGTATACTCGGTTAAATAAATTTAAAGCACCAAGATCAACCCTTTTCTATGATAACCCCATTTAATGCACCGTGGAATTGATACCATAGAGTGTGATAAATCTTTTAAATATGAAAATATATCCATGGGCCTTCCTTGTGTTGGTTTTAGCGGTTTGGTTGTTTCTTTCATAGGGCGATTGCTGGGGCGATGCGGGGGGGGGGGGGGGGATGGGATCCCCTGTTGTTATAATTTCGCTGGTTGTGAATTTTAGGACGTGTGATTAATCTGATTACATCGCGAATTGGGGTGGGATACTCTGTTGTTGAGAAACCATTGGCTCCTAGATTTTGGGAATATGGGGCTGTATCTTGGGGTTTTCTTTGGTTCCAGTACTTCTAGGGATTTCCCTTAACCCTTTGTTGTTGTCACTTTGCAAGTGAACCGGGTGTGAATGCTTAAATTTTTGTTGGATGTAACTTTTTCCCTTGGTTTGTGCTTATGCTGTTAGTTGCCCAGTCTTGAAAAAAATTATTTAATTGAGATTACTTGAACATGGAAGAAAGAATAGCTTAAATGTGAATTGGTTATGGGGGTGAGTTGTGACTCGGCTGTGAGCGGGGTGCTTCCTATGAATAGGGATGAGTGTGATTGTGCTTTTATTGGATTTGGAAACCCTAGGATAGATTAAGTGTTTGTTACATATGTATATATTTTTTATGTTCTTATGTTTCTTATTCTCACCCCACCCAAGTTGAGCACTTAGTTCCCAACACCCCTATTTCATGGGGGAGGGAGTTTCCCAACACTTTTATTAGTGGCTGGTTATTATCTTTTTTATGCTCCCTTTCCCAGATAACCCATGTATCTTTGTGCAGGCTGTGATGGACGGAGGTCCATTATTAGCCCAAGAATCTTCGGTTGGGGTGCTTGCGATGGTTTGGCCAGGTGTTTGCTGGCAGGTTGTACTCCAAGTGTCATTGGGATGAGGCCCAGGTGTCTTCGGGCATGGTCGTTGTTGTTCTGACCCAGGTGTTTGCAGGTATGGTTGTGTGTGCTGGCTATGACCCAGGTGTCTGTGGGCGGGATAGTGTTGATTTTCCAGGTGTGTGCGAGTAGGGTTTGGCAGTGTGACTGTAGTGAGCATGTATCCCAGGTGTGTGCGGGCGGGGTTTGGTAGTTGGGTTGCGGTAAGAATGGAGAGATTGGTTCGATGCGTAGGATGTCTTCAAAAAACACTAGGAAAGTGGTGCCGAGTACCCAGAAAATGATGTGCTATTACTATACTTGACTTGTGTTATTTGGGGAGTGTGCCTTAGTGAGTCTTGGGTGGATAGTTTACCTTATTAGGTTTTTGTTTATCTATTTTTCCATAGGGCATTAGAATGTCTTATCACTTGTGCACGAGAGTCTTTGGTTTTTCCTATTGAGTGTACTTGTATGCTCAACCTACGTATAAAAAACTGCTTTCAATTATCTAGAAGGACTTCAGGGATCGTGTAGAGTCGTACTAGCTTGAATCATTGGGGAAGTTGTTGTTGTTTTTTTCCTTTTCATGGTATCTTTTCACCTTTGGAGTTTCGTGGCTTGTATCTTTTACCTTTGAACATGCATATGTGAATGGTTTACTTTCATTCGTACATGCACTTTCAGTTTTGGTGTTGTGGGATTAACTATCTTATCTCCTGATCCTATTAAAATAAAAAGGGTAATGACTTCCATTTAGTGTGTGATTCCAAACCCTTGGTGATGGTCGCCACTCTAAGACCTATTGAAGGCAGGTTTCAGGGGTCATTATCTATCCTTCAGCATAAAGAAGGAAGGGCCTGGAAATCTGCTGACCCTTCCCTCCTTTTGGTGAAGGCGGGTCATGACATTAATGGATGTGTAATACAAGGAAGGAAGACATGTTAAATGTTGAAGAATTGTCAAGGAGTCTTGTTTTATGTTTTAATGTTATATATTTTGAAAAAAATTGAAACTGTTTTTATGGTATAAACTTTTTAATAATGTGTAATGTCACGAAAGTAATGTCCTAATTCTCTAAATATCTAAACACAAAATGATCATCAACATAAAAGTAAGTGTTTTTATGACTAAATTAATGATTATGTAAGTAATAAAGATGTGTTCTTATAAATTTGATCGGCCCCAATAACTTGGGATGATACAACATTACCTAAAAATATTATTTATAGTTTATGGAAAATATTTCTTTAATAAATGAAAATTAATATTTAACTAAAATAAACATCCAAAATAAATTTCAATTGATTAGAAAAATAATTGGAAAATAAAATTGTAAAAAAACCCTCATGCCTCTCTAAATTCCCTCATCCTACACGCTTAAATCTAGTTCTAAAAACATAATATTTTAATTTAATTCATTGATAATTATAAAAGTGACACATTTTTTTGATCAAAACATGATGATGTAATGTTTAATATTGTATCAGATACATACCCTTGGACCATTTAGGTTTAGAGTTATAGATATTTAAGATATATTATAATGTAAATAAAACTCACAAGTTCAGGAGAGTATCATTCTATATATAACAATATTTTAATATTCTATATTAAATTATCATCATCCTCAATATGAAAAACTACATGGAATAAATAATTTTAAATAATTAAAGACAACTTGGGGAAAATGAAACATAATAAGAGTGAGTTGAAATATATATCAAGGGTGAACATACTAATTACCAATTGAATAAACTGTGTATGAATTAGATGAACATAAGGCAATGACAACATAATTAATGTTCATGTTCTTAATATCGTAATACTCATATCTATAAAAATGACATCAATAAACATATAGTATGTAATAAATATTTTATGAACATAAGAGTAATAGGAAAAAAATGATCCATGTGATGTCGATCACGATCAATGGAATCTATAAATACACATAAATAACCTAACAAAAACATACCATTGTCTTATTTAATAAGACTAATAATCTTTTATAAACCCCTACCAAATATAAATGGATACTAATTAAATATATATGAGAAACCCTCCAATAAATTAACAGTGACCCACCATTTTCTTACATTACTATTAAATATTTATAAAGGTAAGAAACATTATATTATTACACAACGAGGATCCATATGTTTAGTGACATGGAAAAAAGAGTACAATATATAATATATACATTATTATACATGAAAATTTATTTTTTTCATTCCTCAACAGATTCTTATTATCCCTTGAAAACTCCTTAGTACACATAATCAGCAGAGGATATATATCAAAAGTGGGTGAAATAAAATCCAAGCTATTGGATAGATATTAAAAATATATCAATGGTTGTGCACAATAATAACATAATAATATGATCATGAACATGAAATGAATCATTTATAAAGGACGTGAAATGTGGCAATGCAAAAAAAATGAAACATCAAGTCTTAGTGGTAAACTACCACACAAAGTTGTGAACAAAACTAGTATCATGTTAACATATTATTTCACATTAACTCAAAAGATTCATTACTTTATCCATTATATTAGAGAGCTTTATAAATCTAGGTGCACCTGTCACATTCAAACATTCATATTACACTATATAATTTCAGGTGCAGTTGTCACATCAAAAAAATTTCATTACCATGCATTCCCCATAGAATATATATGAACATGAATAATCCATGTAAATGAATGGGTTTCAAATCATATGAATACATTCATAATCATTGGGTTCCCAAAATAAATAGATAATTCTATAATAGATACAAGAACCATCATCCTTGATTGATAAGTAAAAGGTGTGTTTTTGATAGAAGTGTTATTTAGTAAACATTTTTTTGACATAAACTCCAGTGGAAAAAATTTATATCCCAGATAAGGTAATATAATGATGAAAAGTTTTATTTTTAAGGAGTAATCATACCAAAAATGGTGAAAAATATGGATAACCCAAGAAATAACTTTGTGTTCAACAATATCCCCATATTGTGCTTTTGAATGCTTTCTTTTCATTAATGTCATATATAATAAAATAATATAAATTAATTAGAAATTAATGATCCTTTTATTAAAGAATATGGTTTATTATTGTTTAATTAATTTCATTTATTGTTTTTTTGGATTAGTTAGAGTGTCTAAATTCTTTGTTTGGGGGTGTTAATTTCATTATATTTTACAAACGTTTCACTTGTGTTCATGAACGAATGTTTATTTGAAATGTGTTTGAATATTCTTATTTGTTAATATATAAGATTAGTGAAATTCTAGATATATACATTATCTTATAATTAATTTTGTTGTGTACCATGAGGAAAAATCATTAGATAAAATATAATGATGATCATTTTTGGTTAATTTGAGTGGTTTTTAGATCACAACGAGTTAGTTTTATTTTATCACAGAGTGTAATGTAAATAAGGTAGTTATAGAACAAATAATGAGATAAAACAAAAAAAATCTATTTTCATCCAATACATTTTTTTTGTTTACAGCCTTGAAAGCATTAATGTAAAATGGAAGTGCATCACCCAGGATGTAGGTAAATTAACTCATCACAGGAAATGATTTCATTTTTATTACCAAAGATATGGATGGATGAGTATAATGAATATTCATCCATTATAATGATATAATTCCATTATGTCAATCATATTGGATTTATCATGAAATTTGGATAACATTAGTTGAGGATAAGTGAAGAGAAGAAATGAAATATAAAAGGAAAATGAAAGAAAATAGAGAGAGGAATTACATCTTGAATCCTCATCTTGAGAACCTCCTTATAAAACCATGCCTTGGTATTTGGATATGACCAAGAACACTCAAATGGGGGTATGTTCTAGGGAAGATTTTTTCATTGTGTTTAGACTTTTATAAAAGCCTGAGTTGTGTGATGTAATGATAGTATGACGGGTGGTATTTATATTGGAGGTGATTGGGGTTTCCTTAATATTTTAATCATTAGTTTCTTAATTAACACCAAGATAAGAAATAGTGATTATTAGATGACCAAAAATATTAAATAATGCATGTGAGTTTGGGATTTGGGTTATTACATATCTCATGATTTCTGGAACAATGGATTTAAATTATAATATTTTTGTACGGATAATTAATGTATTTTACTATACACAAAAAAATAATGTATATTCAAAAAAATAACAAAAATTCACCCTAACTATTTTTCGATGCGTGGAATACAATAATGAACTCCATTTTTCAAAAAAATATATATATATCTGATTAAAGTAATATTTAATTAAAATTATAAATTACATGAAGAATATAAATTTGAAAACTACAACTGATTTTATAATCCCTTAAAAATTTACATGTGTTCTTATAGAATTATCTTCAAACTAGAAGACATAAAATTGTAAATTTACCAAAAAAATAGGAAAACTAATTTTCTTTTAAATTATTTAATTAATTATATTTAATTATTATTTACTAACAAAAGTACTAATACTTTTACAATGGTCTTATTATCACTTATAAGATGACTAAATTTTGTTTAATCATTCATGGGTTATGTTACATTTATTTTGGATGATTTATTATATATAAGAGTCGTAATACTATTCATTAGGGTAGGTTATTGTTTATAAGGGTATGTTACTATTAAAGAAAAACATGTTTTTCCTATCAAACTCCAAACATCATATTGAATTTCAACTGTATATGATGGAGTTTTGAAATTCAAAATATAATAGTTGAATAAATATGTGTAATGGTAACATATTAATTAGTATAATAACATTTTATTGTTCATCCTTATTTTATTATACAATAAGAAATAATTATATTATTGGAATTACTTTAATAAAACTTAATGCCATTACATTCTCCCCCTGTTTTGATATTTCACCCTTAAATTTTCATTTTACATAAACATGAGAGGTTTCTTCTTCTACATCACCTCTTCCAGTTCTCAAGTAGATTCTTCAAACATATAGTTTTTCAATGACACTTTAACGATTTGGGTTGTCCTAATACGTAAGAAATTATATCTCTTGTCTAGAACCATTATTGGATCTCCTAATAATATAGATCATCATCCAACTGTAACACTTTTGAGATCAGTATATTTGAGGGATCTAGTTTATACATCCCCAGGAGTGATATGTGAAACAAATCACTATCATGATCTGTATTCGGTGGAAGTGAAAAAAGATATAACATGCATTCTTTTTGCTCAAGGATCTGAGTGGTGCCAATGTACCTTAGGATTAGCTTCTATTTCTTTCCATACCGCATGAATAACTTCCATGGGGATATTAGAAGGAAGATTTTATCTCCAACATTGAACTCCATGTCCCTTCGACAATTGTCAGCATTTCTTGTTTTCTAACACAATGTAGATTTGATTTGTTTATGGATGAATTGAATATTATTTTTCATCTCTTGCACAATATCCGGTCCATGTATCTTTTTTCTCCAACATCATCATAACATGTTGGAGTTCTACATCACATTTTATTCAATGCTTCATATAGAGCCATCTTAATACTCGAGTAGAAGATATTGTTGTATGAGAACTCAACGAATGGGAGATGATGATATCATACACAATTGAGTTCTAAAGACCATGATCTTATCATATATTCAAGAAAATAAATAGTCTTTTCATATTAGACATCATCTTGTGGGTGATTGGTCGTGCTAAAAAATAATTCAGCACTCAAAATATGTTGATTACTCCTCTAAAATTTCTATGTGAACCATAGATAAAATTCAGAGACAATTGAGAGTAGAACACAATATAGTCTCACCAGTTCCTTCACATATATCATTTCATGTTGTTCAAGTTAGAGATCTTCCCGAATACCAATATAATGGGTAGTATTTGTGACTCATTCAACCACAACCCCTATCACATTATTTCCATTAGATTTCATTGGGAGACCCCTGATAATGACCATAATGACATACTCCAATTTCCAAAACCATATATGAAATGGTTGCATCATCCCTTTGTACTTTTTTCACTCTTGTTTAACTTGCTGACATACCAGGAACATTGATATATATTCCACAATCTCTTTATTCTTTTTATCCCACCTGAAGTGTTCATGGAAATATCAATACATCTTGGTGTAACCAGGATGAATATAGAATGTTGATCTAAGTGTATTCTCCTATAACTCCTTTTTTATCCTAGATGAAGAAGGGACCTATATTCTTGTTTCAATATGAATCACACCGTCATCATTGATATGGACTTCTTACAACTTCGTATCCTTTACTGTATTCACATTTTTTATAACTCTAGATCATCCCTTTTTGACTCCTAAATATTCTCTTGGATAGATGGTTGTGAAATAATTTGTGCATGGTAGGATGTATTTCCAAAGCTTATGATTTCCAAATTTATCATTTGAATATCCACGAATTGAGGGTCTTTCTCAATCTGTTACATTGATAGAGTTAGAGGTTATTTTCTTCACAGAGAATCGGCTACCTTGATTTCCTTTCTAGGATAGTGGTGAATATATCAATCATAGTCCTTTAGTAGCTCTAACTATCTTCTATGATTCATGTTGAGATCCTTTTCTATGAATATATACTTTACTCCCTCATGGAATGTTTATATATCAAACTTCTCACCATAAATATAGTTCTCCCTGATTTTCCAAAAAAAATCACGGCCTCCAGCTCAAGATCATGTGTCTGGAAGTTCTACTTATTGATAATTAACTTCTGTGATGTGTAGGCTGTCACATTTTCATTCTTCATGATTATTCAACCCAGGAATTTATTTTAAGCATCACTATATAGCACAAAACATTATCAACATTTTGATAATGTAAGTATAGGAGCTCTGATCAGACAAATTTTTTTCTCTATCAATCATCCCTCACATTCTTTCATCCAGACATACATTACCCCATTCCTTCTTAGCATAGTTACCAGGTTTGAAATTCATGATTAATTTCTCACATAATGTTGGTCTTACCATGATAATCGAAGAGAAATATTGATTTTTGTGACACTAGAGGGCTTGGTCCATTCTTCTATTTCCTTTTTATTTGAAGGGTCCACAAAAATTCCATCAATTGTGATAACATATCCCAAGAACATGACATGCTTCATGATAAATTCTCACTTGCTAAACTTGGAATACAAATTCTTCTTTCTAAATGTCACTATCAAAAGTCTTAGATGTTCTTAATTTTCCGACATGATATTAGAGTAGATGAGAAAATCATCTATAAACAATACAAAAAATTTGATGAGAAAATTTCTAAATAGAATATTCATCAAATCAATAAAGATTGTAGGGGAAATAGTATGTCCAAATGGCATTACTAGAAACTCATACTGCCCATACCTTGTAAGAAAGGAACTCTTGTGAATATCTTACTTCTTCACCTTCATTTGATGATATCTATAATGAATATCCATATTTTAGAAGTATTGAGCTCCATTTAATTGATCAAACAAGTTTCCAATCCTTATAAGAGGATAGTTTTTGTTTAGGGTGATCTTGTTTAGTTCTTGATTATTGATTCAAAACCCAATTGATCCATCCTTCTTCTTAACAAATATCACTAGAGCATCCCATGGTGATGAACTAGGGCATATGAACCCTTTGACCAAATGCTCTTATTGATACTTATTTAACACCTCCAGTTTGATAGGAGACATCATATAGGGACACTTTGAGAGAAAAGTATCTCTATCTATGAGTTCCATTGAGAAATAGACCTCATGGTCCCAAGGAAGTTCGGGTAATGCTTTGTGAACATTCTCCAAACTCCATCTCCATTTCAAGGGAAAATCGATCACATTTTTCATAACTACTAAAGTCTTGAATTGAAAGATCCTTTATAGAGTGTGTTTTTATACAATAAAAAATATTTCAATTTTTCTATCAATATTGATAAAAAAATATGGATATTACATTGAATTCCTTGTAAAACTCTCATAGTAGGTTGTCAAACATTACCCATCATTTTTTATGAGCTCTATGAATTCTTTATCCATAATAGAATGAAGTGTTTTTCAGAAATCCTTATTAAGAAACATGATCATAAATTCTTCCCATTCCATCACTCTAATTTCTTCACTTGGGTTGGTGTTCTTAATCAAATCCCAACATTGATAGACCTCCTTATCTAGACGATAAATGAAAAAATTCACCTTCTCAATCTTATACCAATGATGAATAGAAATGATATTATTCATGGAGTAGACCCACTGTTCTAAAAATAGTAGATCAGAAGACCCACTAAATGTCGGTTGTCGTTGCCGCATAAAACACTAGACAACGAATTTATCCCTCTTAGGTGGAGGTGGTAATTCCCGATTATTTGGGATATTATTTAAAACCTGAAATAGTTGGGTAACCATCACCACAATGTTTTTAACTCCACCTCTCAATGAATTGGGGATTTCATTCAGGTAGTTTTTGCATTGTCCCTCACATGATAACTTGGCCTGGATTCTCCTGGTACCCATAATTTTATAAAAAATATAATTTTAAAACAAAATAAAATGTAACAAGTCATGAATAAATAACTTATACATTTGTATAATTTTCACATATAGAATAAATTTTGGGATTCCTCTGTAATGATTCTTGTTTTCATATTTTTAATATGTCTCATAGTGGAGGATTCCTCTGGGGTTCAATAATCCTCATTACAAATTCAACTAAAAATTCACTTAGATAAAAACTATATCAATCCAGCCTTCTCACATATTACTATTGCATCATTATGAAGGTAAACAAAATGATAACATTGAAGTTTGCGGATACAGAGGTTTAGTTTCTTGGTAAAACTAGTACCACACATAACATTTACAACATCAAACATGACCATTTATTTATTTAATTATTCTCCAGCTTCTTATTAACCCTTGTAAACATCATAGTACAATTACTCAGATGAGGATATACATCAAAAAGGGGTGTTATAAAAGAATACAATGAGGATAGATATGAATTATACAATAATGGGTTAGCAAAATCATGACATGTTCATAGGATTATTAACATGAGAGGTAGATTTAATAAAATACTTGAAATGTGGAAAATATATAAAAATGAAACATCATGTCTTAGTGGTGAACTATAACACATAGTTGTGATCAAATCATGCATCATGTTTACACATAATTCCACTTTACCTCATGAGATTCATCACAATACCCTATGCATTGGATCACTTTATAGCATGGATGCACCCATCACATTCATATTGCAATTTATAATTCACATCGCACCCGTCATATCATAACATTTTCATTATATTTCATGCCACATAGAATATATATGAACATAAATAACCCATTGTGTTGAATTAGTTACATATCTTATATACACATTCATAAAAATTTGGTTCAAAAAATTGGTAATAATAAACATGATACAAGAACAATCAATATTTATTGAGAAGTAAAGTCTGTCTTTTTGGAAGAAGAGTTATTTTGGAAAAAACATTGATTGACATAAAAACTAGTGAAAACAATTATATCCCATTAAAGGTAACATAATGAAAAAAATGTTTTTTATGGAGTAACCATGAAAAAAATGGAGTGAAATAGGGAGAACCCAAATAAAGAATGTTGGGTTTGAGAATTTCCCCATACCTTGTATCCGAACAATTTCATCACATTAATGTCTTGTAAAATTAAATTATATTAAATATTGAGAAATTACATAACCTTTAATTAATGAATATGGTTCATTATGGTTTCATTAAGTTATTTTGAGGGTATTTGGATGAGTTATTTTTTTTAAATTCTTTGTTCATGAGTATTATTTTCCTTATCTTTTATGAACATTTCACTTGTATTCATGATTTTATGTTTATTTAAAATATGTCTGAACATCCAGATTATTTAATCTATAATATTTGTTATTTTATAGTGAAATAAATGATCTTATAATGAATATAGTTATGTACAATTAAGATGAATCATTAGATAAAATTTAATGATGATCATTTTTTGTTAATTTGGGTTCTTTTTCGATCACAAAAAATTGTTTTATTTTATCACTTACTATCATAAAAATATGTTAATTATAGATCATAAAAGAAGATAATAAATACACATTATTATCTATTTTAAAAAAAAATTAGTTTTATTTATTTACTTGATGTAATTGATGGAAATTGGAAGTTCATCTCCCATGATATAGGTAAATTAACACATCACGGGCATTGATATCAATTTTTTAACAATGAGAGGGAGGGAGGAGTATAAAAAATAATATTCCATTAACATGATATCATAATAGTATATTAATAAAACTATAGTTATCAGGAAATTTGGGTAGGATATCTTTCATATAAGAGAAGAAAATAAATAATAATTGAATGGAAATTGATAGAAAAGTGAGAGAGTAATACCCTCTTTAACCATCCAGTTTATATCCTACTTATAGAATCTAGGATTTGTATTTTGATGAGACCAAATGGTTATGGATTTGGGGGAGGTGCTATTGAATATGTTTGGATAGTTTTTAGAGAAGTATTTAAAATTGAGAGGGGTGATGTAATGAGGTTGTGACATGTAGTATTTACAGTGTAGGGGAGATTGGTTTTCTTTATATTTTATTAGTATTTTTTTTAATTTCCACCAAGATATGAAATAGGGACGATTCCATAACCAAAAATAGTAAACATGTCTTGTGAGTTTTAGATTTTCGGGCTTAAATCCCTCATGATGTTAGGAATAGTGGATTAAAATTATAATGTATTCATACTGTAAATTAATGTATTTTAATATTTTCCTAAAAATAAAATTATTTTAGAAAAAAAATTCACCCTAACAATTTTTTGATGTGTAGAATTCAAATATGAACTCCATTATTAAAAAAATCTAAATATTATTAATTTAATTTTTAATTAAAATCATCATTTACATGAAAAAAATATATTTAAAAATTAAATGTGATTTTATAATGCTTTCAAAAATTACACAAGTTCCTAAAAATTATCATAAAACCGAAAGATCTAGATTTCATAATTTACAAAAACATTTTATAATAATAATTTTTATTTTAGAATAATTATTTATTTAAAAATAATTATTTTTCACTTATAATAATAGCAATAATTTTATTATGTTCATATTGTCATATATAAGATGTCTTAATTTTATTTAATCATTAATTAGTGAGGTTACTACTATTTTTGATGATTTACAATTCATAAGGTTTGTATTACTATTCATTAGGGTTGGTTGTTATTCATATGTGTAGGTTAATATTAACAAAAATTATGTATTTCTTATTAGACTCCACACATCGTACTGGTCGCAATCATGTCTGTAAAATTTATGAAATTCAAAACATTGAGGTGGAAAAATTATGTTTAATGGTCACATTGTATTTAGTATCATTATTTTTCATTGTGATTATTAAAGGTATTATACTATAATAGATAGTTATAAGAAGGTAATTCCATTGATAAAATATTGGTCCATTACAAAACACCACTTTATTTCTTCTGAAGGCAATGAATATAAACCCATTTAATGGTGCACTATAATAGGACCCCCCCTCTAAAAGAAATATTGGGCTCACCCGGAACATTTTAGGAACACATATCTTGTAATATAACAAACAATTCTATCCAGAATCAATGCTCTTGGGAATTTATTAAAATGAAATGATAATGTAAAAGTGAAGAAGGCTTTTTCAAACAAAGGTGATTCTCTTATAAATCAAATAGAAGAGTCAAAGATTATAATAGGACATGTCATTTCCATATTCAAAGTCATTAAAATTTTCACACTCATATTGCAACTTACCTTTATTAAAGATCTTAAGGATATATTCAATTTTATTTGACAATTTATATGAATATCGGTTAGAGAAAGTTATTAGTGTGTTAGAGTAGTCCTTACATGGCCTTCTCTTAAAAGGGGTAGGAGTGAAACCCTCAGTGATATTCACATTTGTTGTTCCATGTATGAAAACTTATTAAAAAGAGCGTTACATAAAACTGCCTTCATGGAGCTATTGAAAGTCACCACAATTTATCCACAGTATTATTTATTCAATTTTGGAATGTTTTAATATAGGATGATATCTTAGGAGAGTCTTCCTTTATATATTCTCAAATTAAATGAGTTCCGTAGTGTTCCCTTATTGTATTTATTTCCTCTTGAAAACATGAAAAACTCACACCATCACTCAGGTTTTGCAGCCCCTTGGTTATATGAGAAGATTCATACAGACACTATTCTTTTCACAATGTCACCCCTAGAGTAAGATTTCCCTCATCTGTTTGGGAGCATTCTCTATGCTAAGGCACTAGGGCCATCTCAAAACCATGATTAATTTATTCCATCTTCTAAGATAGATCATTATCCATTTTAGGTAAATTGACACTAACCAATAAATTTTATTTTTCAAGGGTAGGCTTCTTATTTCCAATAGAGTCCACATCATTACATGTGGTTTGTTTCTGCAACATCTTCTTGTAAGAATCATCATGAGGTCCCTTCAAATAGAAAAATGATAAAACCAAATTCCTATGACATTTATCATTGACATGATCAATAATATTAAAATATGATCAGAAATTAGGAATCCATTCATAGTTAACATTTAAATAGATGTAATCATCCAGTGCATTCATGAGAATGTTATTAATCAAGAAAGAACTCAAATCAATATCCACCAGAATTATAATAATGTGAAAAATGTGATGTCTTCGGTATTCCTATCAATTATGATCACAATAACCTCTCTAGAGGCTATTTAAAAATAGATCTCATGATTCCAAAAGATCCAATTTAGTACAAGAATTTTTATCCAGAATTAGGCTTTACTTTTTTATGGAAATAGAATTAAAATAGAAATCCCACTCTTGAAATCACACCATTCAGGGTTTTAAATCAATTGAGATGTGACCCTCTGTCCTTCATATCAGATCCTATTAGGGAATGATGATGTGAATAAACACTGACCTATAGGGATACATCTCCAATCAGTGAACCCCGATGTAGAAGATAGTTTCTGAATGAATTTATTTGTTTTCTAAGACATTTCTATAATGGAAAAAACTAGATGAGAAATTACAGAGAATACAAAATATTTAATTGTATTGAGAGTCTCCTCTCTATTAGTAATCATGAGGATATTATCCCATTTATTAACTATTTCTATAGAACAACATATTTTACATGCGTAGTAAATCTTCTCTTGAAGACCTGATAAAATATCGATGAACCAACTAGATTTTTCTACCCTGTTTTCAAAGAATTGAGTCTAACATCCTCAACAGTTGTATCACAACTATGTTTTCCCACTACATCTACCAAGGTAGGATAGAAATAATGATCCCCTAGTTTCACAGTTCAATGAGTACCAGCACTCTTTAAAAATGCTGTATCCATTCCATCCATTCTGATGGTGATTGGGGAATTTTTTGCCACAACACTAGGGAGATGAACCAACACAAATGAACAGATGCTCCCTACTGTAGAATCCATCACTGTAGGTCTGGAATTTTCGACCATGATGATAAGACTAACAAATTTATGATCCTCCATAGATCTAGGATCTCTAGTCAATATTTTTACAGGAAACACCACAGATAACAATCTCTAGTTTCAAATGGCATAGGTCCATGCTCAAAATCTATATATAGAGGCCCCACCACAACCTGATGACAATCATTCTCACCATTCTGATCACTCCCATCCACCATAATTGAGTTAGATATCCTTGATCTACTAGATCACACAACATATTAACCTCATTCAATTTTGTTTCACCCATCATATACGTAATATCAAACTCACCTACAACTTTCTAAGAACATCCATCATATAATCTATATTTGGATCACCTATTTTTCTTGTTCTATAATTGTGATAAACACATCATGTAACATGTATCCTACTCACGCATTCAAAAATTTTAACTTCCATATACTATTAATGAATGAAAAATATAATATCCTTCATTTTTAAAAAATGAAAATATTCAATATTCCTTCGAACCATGATACATCTTTGGAAAAAAATTTGGATTCATTAAATTTTGATTATACATATGTATAAATGATAATGATGGTGTCATGAGAACATATCCCCCATAGTGTGTTATTAACATTTAGTTTAGTTGTTGTTGATAAATGAAAATAACATTAAAATATCATTACAAATATTTTCATGAAAATAGCATCTTACATTTAAAATATTATATCAAAACAAAAAAATCAAAAAAATATTGTCAAAAACCTTTTAGTTGAATATAATCATGGAAAATTATAAGTGAAAATTTAAATAAAATAACAGTCCCCATGATTGGAATATCCATTTATGTGTTAAAAAATAAAAATATAATTTTATTTCATTTATTTTTAATGAGATTAAAAAATGACCCATTTGAAAAACATTAATAAATTTCCTTTATAAAACCATTTTAATGAATGTTTAAATGATGGAGATGGTATGGTATACATACAGAAGAGAAAATATTCAATTTTTCACTGATTATTATAGAAATTTATTTAGTATTTTTTAATATTTCTATAATTATCCTAATATAATAAAAATCTACTTATTTCATTATATATATTTATATTTATCATCTATCTTAAATAGTGATGAAAAATGAATCAAATCGCATCATAGATGTTGTAAAACCCCATGGATTTTAAAATAAAATTAAATATCTGAAACACTAAAACTCAATGAAACAATTTTTTAAAGATATATTTATAAACTATCCGTTAAACATAATTTTCATTCTTCTATGATTTGAGTTTTCAAAAAACAGACATATATGGTTCTGTTAGGTTGGTTTTTACGAGTATGATAGGACCAACATGATTTTTTGGTGAATAGTAATATACCATTATGAATAGTAGTATGAATATTAATATAAACCTTATAAATATAAACTAATATTAAAATTTTAATTTCTTATGGTTATATGATAATGAGATCGTGATTTATTTTTCATGGTGATATAAAATCAGTAATTGTTTTAATATTCTTATTTTTGGAAAAATGTATTATTTTATATAAAATTTATATTTATCACATTTAGAAAATAATTTTTTAAGAAAAGGACTTATTTTTTGAATTATACACCTTAAAAAATGGTAAGGATGATTTTTCGGGATTTTTTTAAAATTCATGAATTTTTTATGAATAATAAAATACTATAGTATACCATATATATTCAATATGTGTTAAATACACAATCCCAGAATCATGCCTAATGTAAGAACCCATGGTTCGAACACCCATTTTCTAATTACTATTTTTGGTCACATGAATCAGGAATATTATTAATCCTGAGTAAAAATATTAAACGAATGATTAAAATTATAAAAAAAACCCTCCTATCCTCCGCTATAAATATCACAGTCACCCATCTTCCTCTCACACCTCTCAAGATTTGAGATTTTTATAAAATATAACTAATACACTTTCCAAGGATCTTCTCTACTTCCAAGACCTTCATGTATCAGTAAAATTCCAATACCTAGGGCCTTATGTAGTATATCGAGGAGAATAAATCTAGAGGTAAATATCAACATTAATTTTATTTTGTTTTTTTCAATTATTTTATTTTTATACTCTCTTCTCCTCCACTTATCCAAGAGGCATTAATGCTATAGAATTTTATATACTATATATTTTATTCTTAATTATTTAAAAAGTCAT
This sequence comes from Viscum album, assembly GCA_963277665.1. Lineage (NCBI taxonomy): Eukaryota > Viridiplantae > Streptophyta > Magnoliopsida > Santalales > Viscaceae > Viscum > Viscum album. Next base: position 374,088,938 of record OY728146.1, read on the forward strand.
CATCATTCTATATCTTTTATTCCTCTTATTTTAAAATTAATAATATCATTTTTGATGTGTCGATTCACTGACATCATGAACAATGTGTATTCAATTTATATTACATCTATAAAATCTAATTGTAAAACAATTTTAATGGTAAAAATAGTTTCTAATGTGCATTATATTAGCTATAATATGTTCAGTAAATAACATATACACATAATATTAAAGGTATATTATGAAATAAATCTGTGATTATCAAAGAAACGCCAAAATGATCTAAACAAATCAAACAAATGATTTATCAAATGATTCATACTCACACCACATGTCCAAAATTATTTATGGAATAATTTAATATTATGAAAAATATAATCCCATTTCACTCCATTTCTAGAGTTTCGCTTTAATTTGGAAAGAAAATCCTTTATGAACCGACCATGGAAGTCATGAAGCACACACCCAAAGGCAAGAGAAAAACCAAATATTATTAATAGATGATTCGAAAAATGTTATAAAATCATCATATAAGTTATTAGAAACATGAATATTCTAATTAAAAATATTAATAATAACCTTTAAAGCATTATAAATTTGGTTTAAACATGTTTTAAGTAAGTCAAACCTGAGGTAATAGAATTCTTATCTCAATTTCCATTCTTTGGGTTAACCTTCTAGATTACAAATCTTGTGGTAATAAGATTATTTGTATGAATAACTTTTTTTCTTTTCTATTTTATTATGTTTATTTATAGTGTATGAACCTAATCCTTTAATTATATTAATTCTTACTTCAATTATATGATAGTAGTAAGGGACTTATCGTTATAAGATCAATTTAAAAATCAATTTTATGAAATTCAAACGGAGTGTTTTAATGAAATTATCCATGTTTTTTATAACATTACGGTTCTTGATAATTTATTATGATTAAGGGCGGGAAATTTATATAACATAAATTGATTGGGTATGTGTGTATTATAGGTCGAGAATATGGTTACTCTGAGTGTAACTATGATGGTTACAGCATAAGGTAGTTGTGAGGGTTACATTGTATGGCAGATGTGAGAGTTACAACTTTATGAGGGTTACAAAATTAAATAATTAATTCCCCAAGATAGATCTATGTTCTATAGATTTTTTCTATTATTATGAAAACCTCATTTTTGACAACGTTATTATATGTATTTTGGTATGAAGTCTGTCCTTGGGAAAATAAATTCATATGTTTATAAGTATTGATGGGAAAAATGTTCCTCACCTTTTTTTTATATAATTTATTGAGATCAAAGGATCATCCATGGTTTCTAAATTCTTTCTATAGGTTGTGAGTTTTTTCAGAGAAAAAAGTAATTCATGTAAAATGTTATGAAGATTTTTCAAAGAAATCATGTTCTTGTTTGTATTGAAAAGTTTTATTTTTTAGATGAATTGGATACAGTTTCAGTTGTACCCATTTTTGATGCTTGTGGGTTGAATTGTATGATTTATGTATTATATTTCAAAAACTCAATTCCAAAATGATCTTTTTAAATGTAACAATCATATTTTAGAGGAATTAACTAGAATATGTACTGTTCAAGGAAGAGTCCTTACAGTTGATATCAAAGAACGGTTTAGATATCATTAAGAGTTAGTATGATGTTCATAGAATAAAATAATTGATTTTTTACATACCTTTATGTAGAAATGGTATAGTATTTAAGGATACAATATTTCATTATCTATGATGTGTCTGTTAAAAATGGTTTTCTATAGATGATATTTGGAAGATAAAGTAGTAAGAAACTGATACGCTGATATAATTTCGAAAATGCAACCTAGAATGGTGGGAATTGGAACTCATTAGATTGTGATGGTAATGTCTCGTCTAAAAAATTAAATAAATTGTTGTGAAATCTCTAAATGGGAACAACTATATCTACTTAAAATAAAAATGATGATAGGGGAACATTTTATGAGGAAAACCCCTACGTATTTTCTGTGATCTTCTGATCCAATAGTGAATGAAGGATTGATTAAATCCATTGAAATGATATTTATAGTTATAAGATGTTCATATAATCCAAATTTTAGTCATTTAATTTAAATTTTTAATGGTTATGTAGATCAATGGGGGTAAGTGGTCAATAATGTCATGGATAGAGAGGAAATTGAAGCCATAAGGAATTTAACAGTATTTTTCTTCAAAAAATAGTGACCAATGGAGGCTCGACAAAGGATGAATAAAGAAATTAATTTAATTAAGGAAATATGTGGAAGATTCACATGTATTGTATGATGAAATCCTCACCCAAATATAAGGGTAGGTTCCAAATCATATTCAAAATCTTGATAGAAAACTCAACCATCTTTACTTAGGATTGAATCCGAGATATTGAAGGGAATTAACTTCCCATGAGTTCAAAAGGCATGATAAAATTTTCTAATTTGATAAGAGGATTGACATGGAGTTTCTTATATGACCAATCCAACTTTTAAAATAACTATAAGACGAGGTCCAGATGGTTATCGATGGATTAAAATCAATCAAAAAAGATGATGGTAAGAATTTTCAGTTTCCAGTTTGTGTGAAAAGTGGTAAAAAAACTGTGGAATGCCATACCAAAAATGGATAGTGTTTTATATGTGGTATGTATGGAAATTTTCCCAATATTATAATGAAAATGATATTAATATCATTTATGATAAGAAAACATTAAAGTGTTTCATATGTGGTGAGATTGGTCATTTTGAAAATCATTCCCAAATAATGATTTGCGTGGTTGAAAGTTTCCAGACTATAAATTGAAATATGTAGTGAGATCCATTGAGAATATGTTAATAGTTATTGGGCCATCCAATGAAGTTTTAATAGGTCTAATTTTTATTTACTAAATTTTTTCTAAAGTCTTGTTTGATACGGGCTAAACACATTATTATATTTTTTAGAAAATTATTCTTGTAAATTGAAAATATCAACGCAATAAATGAGACTATAACTTATTGTTAAAACGTCAAGGGGAAATATAAAACAAAAAAGAATATTGTAAATTATTATATTGTTATCTATGGAAATAAATTACCTGAAATCGTTGTTGGTTTTCCCTTAGTAGATTTTGATTTCATTATATGTTAAGACTACCTTTCTATTTATCATGATACAATTTATTGTTGGGATAAATTTTTTGTCCTTCAGAAAGAGTTTTATTTTTTGTACCATAAAAAACCCATAAAATTGGTAACATATCATGATTTTGGAGAATTATTAAAAATCTAAATGAAACTTATCTTTATCATATTGTTGATAATATGGGAAAAATTCATATTAATGATATTCCACTGGTAAATGAATTCCTTGATGTTTTTTCATATGAGTTACTAAACATTATATCTGATTAGGTAGGTGAATTCTCAATTGAATTAGTACATTTTGATAATCCAATTTCAAATTCCCCTTATCAAATGGCTCAAACAAATCTTCTTGAATAAGAAAATCAGTAGAAAGGTTTTCTCAATAAAGGCTTGATTTGTCCTATAACTTTAACATGGGGTAGATTCTATTTTTTCATTAAACATAAATATAGTTCCATGGGACATTGAATTGATTATTGAACATTTAATAACATTATTATTTTGAATATGTATCAATTTCAGCACATTGTAGACTATATTTATTATCTATAGGGATCATAATATTTTATCATGATTGACATGAGGTCTAGGTACCATCTTCATAAGATGAAGGAGGATGACATTCCAAAAATATCATATCAATCTAGATATGTTCAATTTGAATTTTTTGTTATGTATTTTTGGTTAAGTATTGAACCTTCATTATTAATGGATCTCTTGAATAGATTTTTTATTGAGTTCATGGATACTCTTGTGGTTGTATTTATTGATATAATTATGGAATATTCTATATGTAAATACGAGCATGAAAAGAACATAAGGATTGTTTTGATAACCTTAAAAAATAAACATTATAGAAAATTTTTTAAGTGTCAAAATTGGTTGTGAAAACATTCATACCGTGGTTGCATTGTTTCTAAATATGGCCTCACTGTTCATCCTACTAAAATGGAAGTTGTTGAAAAATGTCCAAACCCCAGAAATATAATTGATATTTAACGTTTTATTGGTTTGGAAGGCCATTACTAGAGGTTTCATGAAACATTTTCACTATTATCTAGTCCACTAACAAATTTAGCATGAAGTACAGTTAAATTCATCTATAAGAAAGTATGTGATTATTTGATTCATGAAATGGATAGTATATTGGTGAATGATCTAGTTATGACTCTACCTCTTAGAAATGGACAGTTTTTCATAAAATATAATGCTTCATTAGAGGTATATTGTTTTGTTATGATGTAGAATGATTTGGTAAATGACTATGATTTAGTACAACTAAAAACCCATGATCCAAAAATTTCCCACATATGATTTGGATTTATCAGTTGTGGTTTTGTCATTGATAATTTAGAGGCATCATTTATATGGTTCCAAATGTAAAATATATTCATAAAATAAACATATAAAGTATATTTTCACTGAAAATGTATTAAACATGAAGTAGAGAAGATGTATTGAATTTATAAAGGAATATGATGGTATGATAAATTTCCATCCAAGAAAAGAAAACAATGTCACCCATGCCAGGATTTGAAAACATCATGCATCATTAAATATGTTACAGCTGGAACAATACCCCATGATAAATTATTTGATTAATTTTATCATGGAAGTATTTGGTGCAAGATTTTCCTATATTATTTTAGTTTGTAGTGCATTCATATTTTTTAAATATAATTAATCATGAAAAAATAAAAGATGAGTATCAATAAAAAAAGTAATAATTGGTTGAAGTGGTTATGTTTCTAAAATTTAAAATTGATAAATATTGTGTTTTTAGATTTGGAAAAATATTGTATGTGCCCTGTGATTCAAAGTTGAAGAAATATTTTTCATATGAAGCTAATAGACCTTTGTTTTCAGTTCATCATGGTAGTAAAAATATGTAATGAGAACTTTGGGAGTATTACTAGTGGTATAGAATGAAAAGATATATTGCATATTTTACCATATAATGTTTTAAAATTCAATAGTTTAACCAAAGATAAATGTTACCAAAGGAGATGACTAATCCTTTACCAGTGCTAGTGTGGAAATAGGAAAATATATCCATATAGTTCATTGTGAGACTACAAAAGACTCCTCAATCCAACAATATAACCTATGTTAATATCGATTAACAGTCTAAATCTTATAATGTTATTTTTATTCAAGAAATTATGTATTTGGATCAACATTACTGATTATACCTTCATGATACAGTATGGCTACATTGAGTTCTACTTTCCATTGTTTCTACCCATGATCCCATGTTCAATAATATCTTTTTTAAAGGCATTCAAAAGTCATTGGGAACATAATTCAATTTTAATACATCTTTAAATGCTCAATCATTAATCATGTTAGAACAGATGATTCAGACATTGGAGGCTATGAATCAATCATATTCAATGGATTTACATGGAAATTAGGATTACCATATTTCATTAGTTGATTTTTTTATAAAAAAATTTTTAATTCCAATATACAGATGGAACCATTTTAGGATTCATATGGGAAGCGATGTCGATCTACAAAATTTGGGGATTATTTCAAGGTAAGGAAGTTGATGGGACTAGAATTAGTAGACGAAGTGTATGAGAAAGATAATTTGACTCAGTAACACATGAAGATAGATCTACGTAAGTAGAATTGTAATGAATATAATAGATGTAAGTTCATTTTTTTGAGGTTGGTGATCATGTTTTTATAGAATCTCACCATGGAATAGTGCTATCCATATTTTTAAAAAATCAAATCTATGTGAATAGTTCATTATACCTTATGAAATCCAAGAGAATGCTGGAATGATCACCCACCATGTGGCATTGCGTCCATGTTTATCTTAGGTACACAATGTTTTTAATGATTCTATGATGATAATAAATGTAAAAGATTCATCTCATGTTTATAGCCTTCATGTAGTTTAGCAGTAAGAATAAATTTTTTATAATGAGAAACCTATTAAAATTCTTGATCTATGAGAACATGTTTTTTGGAATAAGGTAATACACAAAATAAATTTTACAAGAAGAAACCAAATTGTGGATGATGAAACATATTAATGCAAAAATTATATGAGGGAATGGTACTTGTACATTTTTAATAGGTAAATTAAATTATGAGGATGTAATTCATAGAATTTGGGGGAATTTTAACACACTATGGATTTAAAAATTATTTTAAATGAATGAGACACTATGAAAATATGTGACAAAAATTTGTTTCAAAGTTAACATTATTAACTATATGTTACGAATAAATTTTTCCACACTGTTTTTACTTTATAAAAACAAGCATCTATAGTGGTGATCAGTATGTTATTTAGAGTCAGATTGATCTAAATTGGTTTTTTAGTGAATAGAAACATAACCTTATGAAGAGTAATATTAACATTAGTATGACCATTTGGAATACTAAAACATATTTTTATTTTATTTTTTTAAGGTTATAATATAATATGATCTTAATTATTTTTTCATGGTCAGATTAAATTAGGTATATTTTTAAAGTTGTTAATTTTGGAATAAAATATGTGTATATTGAAAATAAATTTTTTCATATTTTTGAAAATATTTTTAAAAAAATTAGTTCATTTATGATTTCTAAATTCCGAAAAATGGTTAGGGTGAATTTTTTGTATTTTTTTTTTAAATTCTGGAATTTTTTTATGAATTTTAAAAAAAATTAATACACTATATATATACATTTTCAATTAAATACACTATTACAAGAACCATAGATGTTGTAGGCACCCATAGTTGGTACTAACATTCAATAATTGCGATTTTGGGTCACATTAATCAAGAATATTCATTGTATTAAAAAACAGTATTAAACTAATGATCAAAATAATGGAAAAACGCCTTTTCTCCTCCACTATAAATACCACTCTAACCCCAATTTTCCCTTTCACACCTATAAATAATTGAGAATTTTCTAATGATTCCCAATCCCCTTCCCAAGTTAGATACCAATGTCCATGAAATTCTGGTCTCAATAAAAGGCCAAAACCATGATCCTTATAGAGGATCTCAAGAAGAAGTGATCAAGAGGTGTAGAACCTCTTTCCTTTTCTTGTGTTTTCATTTAAATTATTTTCATTTCTGATACACACTTCACCTACACTTATTCAATAGGCATTAAAGAAACATTATTATATATATAATATAAATTTGTCATGTTTATAGAAAAATTCATTATCTTTCATCATCTTATTTTCCTCTTATTCTAAAAAAACATCATCTTTGATGTGTCGATTTAACATCATTCTAGACAATGTCTCTTCAATTTCATTTATTTCCATAAAATCTGGTCATAAAATTATTTTAATTGTTACACAGGTTTTTAAAATGTATTATATTACATCTATTATGTGCTGGAATTAACTAACAAGAATAATATTAAAGGTATATGATGTAACAAGTTCTTAAATATTGAGTAACCTCCAAAATTATCTAAACAAATATCATTAATAATTTATCTAATGATTAATAAACATACCACATAACCGAAATGTTTTATGGAATCATTGAATATTATGGAAACATATTAATACCATTTCATTCCACTTCTTTATTTTCACTTCCATTCACCAATAAAATCATTTGTGGACTGTCCATGGAAAGTATGTGAAGCACACACCCAAAACAAATGAAATAAGAAAATATTATTAATAAATTGTTTTAATTATGATATAAAATGATATTATAAGGTTTTATAAAGATGATTATGCCTCTATAAAATATTAATAACACACTTTTTACCTTAATACAGGATGTTTAAACATGGTTGAAGTAAGACAAATATGAGGCTTGTAAATTCATAACCCAATTTATATTATTTGGTTTTAACCATATACAGTATTCATTATGTGATAATAATATTATTTATGAGATCAAGGTTTGTTTATATTATGTTGAATTATATTTACTTATACTATATAAATAAAATCCTTTCATTATATTAATTATCACCTCAATTATATGATATTTGTAAGGGAATTTCCTTTAAAACTCCACTATTAAAATTCTATTTTACAAAATTCATAAGTAATTTTTTATGAAATTATCCATGTCTTATTATTATGATCTTGTTATTTGGAATTTTTTATGAAGAATTTTGGGACCTATATCTCCCTTAAATACATTGGGTATTTCTATATTGGGGTTTGTATGTATGGTTACTCCATGTGTAACTGCAATGGTAACACTATAAGGTAGTCGTGAGGGTTACATTTTAATGTAACCATGGGGGTTACAACTCATAAGGTTGTCATGAGGTCTAAAAAAATTAAATAATTTATTTCCTAATATACTTTTATTTTTTATTTATGTTTTCAATGTTTACATAAAGCTCTTGGTACACATTGAAAGTACATGTTAATTTATGGGCAACATGTATATATTTCTGACAATAATTTAAAATGTTTATAAGTATACATGGACTAATTTTTGATCTCTTTCTTTTTATATACCATACTGAGATTTTGTGGTCATCTGTAGTTTTTAAAAAATTTCTATATGATTTAAGGATTTTTAAAATAAATAATGATGTCAATATAATTTTTATGAATACTTGTCAAGGAAATCACGTTTTTATTTTGTTTTAAAGGTTTTTTTTAGAAGAATTTAATACTGTTTTAGTGGTACTGACTTTTTATTCTTGTGGGTTGAATATTGTGATTGTTGAATTAACATTCTAAAAATATAAACCAATGAGATCTTGGAGAATGTAATTTTCATATTCTAGTTTATATAACTAGAATATTTAATGATCATGGTCGAGTCCTTATAGAAGTGGTTGTCCACACGTACGCACGAATGATGTTTATATAATTCAATGAATGAAAAGGTAATAAAAAATTATATATTATATTTTCGGAATGATAAATATGTCTCTAATATCTTATATAATCATTCCATCTATTAGCATGAACTATAGTAGGAGGTGATGGTGGAAAACAAATTAAAACGATTCTTGAGGTAGGTATCTTTTACACATTAATGAATATTTAATTTCGCATTTTATAGAAGATGATATTGTTTTAGGATTTTACAATAACATAATTATATAAATATATATAATAGACAAATAATTTTTCATATAATAATATATAAATGATATTTAACGGATGAAAAGGAAAAATTTGAACATCAATGCCCACTTAAAAAAACCCTCTTATTTAATCCACCTCATTAAGATACATAATTCATTCATAGGATAGAAATTACAATCAAACCATGTCCTATTGGATATGGGGAGGTAATTAAGGAAGTTATTTGGGTATGTTTTTTTCGATCAAATGTACATTCAATTTCTAATGATAAGAGGTGAGGGTTGGCCTTTTATAAGTGTGGGAGAGGAAATACTAAATTTGGGGAAACTGAAATGGTATACCAAATATTATAAGATTAAAAATGGATCAAAAGGATCATTATTGAGTCCTATATATGATATGGTCAAAATACATCTATACAATAAAATTGATGATTGTTTTTATTTCATTTTTACAATTATTTTTAATATAACCATTGGTAAAATATTATTAATAATTTTTATTATTTAGTATGAATGAAATTAAATCGCATATATTATAATATATATATTATTATGATTGAAAATAAAGAATTTATTTTATAAAACTCAATTCACATATGTGGAATACAGAAATATAAAATAAATCCAATAGATTATATAGAGAAGCAGTTTTCTCATGAAATGTGATTTTCAGAAATTAAATGATCTTATAATAACATTATGACTCGTAGTAATATATGAATAAATTTTATTTAATGTCAATAGATATATATTTTATTATATTAATTTTAATCATTCCAAATTAGGGGTTAATTTAATTATTTATAATTGATAAATATTATTCAAATTAAAACTGTTTTCTAAAAAATGTATTTGAATCTAAAAAATAATCTTATACTAAAAGGGAGATTAAGGATGATTAAAATGTAATTAATTTTATTAAAGATAAATAAATACTACATGTGTCATATTAAAATAAATTAAATTAATTATGAGACATTTAAATTACTTAATATAAAGAAATGAAATAATTTTTTTACAAAATTCATTGTTTTCAATATTCACTAAAAAAGGACGATTTTGAAAAAATACCAAAATATTACAACCAAATAATTTTTATATGATGATTAAAATATTGAGGGAATTTTGAAAAAATACCTTTTAAAATTTTTTCAGACATAAATTATATTATTTTAAAAAAATATATCGTTAAATTTTTCTATGAAACACATTTTTTAGGAATAAAATGAAATCTATATAAATTTAATGATTATTTACATATAATTTATCATTATATTTATATTGTGTAAGAAATTTATATAAATAATTTAGTAGTTATTCATATTCATACCTTTCAATTTAATGGAAAGGTTATAAAGATAATATATTTTGAGGATCATTTATGTTGGGTGTTCCATGTCATATTCTATAAAACATAATATTATTCTTTTACAATATTGTGGTGTTACATGATCCCATATACCCTAACTAAATTTCCGCATAAAAAGTTGAATATAATATTTATAATTAACTTCTCTAAAATGGGAATTTTTTTTAAAACACATATCTTATAAAGGGTCAAATATAATGTTTACTGACAAGGATGAAAAAATATGAATATCATATGAAAAAGCACATAAGTATGTTTCCAAATAGGAGATCATCATTCTGTTATTTGAAGACATGGTTATGTGATAAATTTTTATTTCCAAATTAATTACAGATAGAAACATTGATCATTGATGACAAGTTATTTAATGATCATTAGAAATTCAACAATCGCAAAACCATAAGCTAGAGTGTTTTAAAAAATTCAATAAATTTCCTTTTAAAATTTTAATTGTAGGATTAAATTGTTGTTTTTTGATATATTTCATATAATTTTGGGATGATGACACCATGTAGACTATGTATATAAGGACTTTTTCATTCATGATTTTTAGGATTTCAACCTGTCTTAAATTTCCACCTAAATCTCATCATATTCACCAAATGATCTGTATTCAATATTATTTTGAGGCCTAAATAACTAATATCAACTTAAAAACAATCAAATATTCTAAAAAGAATGACATGATATTATTATAAAAATATGTGATTAACCAAAACACAAATGTTCATCAAAAGGTTATATATATCCCGAATGGAATAAAATTTCATCTTAATAAATTAATAAACTTAACATTAATACAAACTATTCAAAACAAATCACTCTATAAATAACATTCTGTAAAATAAATTTAAATATTGTAGAATATGATTGATTAAAAATAGATTATAATGGTTATATCACATATTCCTCCAAGGATGATTTATCATTTATCTCCAAATAGCACCAATAACTTATAAATTATCATGCCAAAAATGTATATGATTTTATCATATCATATCAAAGATATTATAATGATTTAAAAAAATAATTTGGATCACCCATAGCCCATAATAAAATCATATATGTTCCCAAGATATAATTCAGCCGTTAATCCAAAATTAAAATTTCATAATGTTTAGTTTTCCTTAATCATATATTTTTCTAAAAAATAATTAATTTTTTCATTACTCACATAGACACAAAATATTTTTTCAATCCCATTATTAAATATATCATCCGCTCCAATGTTTTAATAAACCACAATTATCTCATCAAAAATCAACTAATAAACCCTAGAGGTCATCAATACAATTAAATATGTTTCAACAATATGAATAGTCGTAATGCTCAAATAATATTTCATAATAAATGTAAGGGTTAAATATTCATCAAAACAATAAAATATCTAACGAGTTATCATTAACCACCTCATAATAACATGATACATCAAATTGGGTGTCAATTATATTGAACATATTATTGTAATTAGACCTTTAAGAAAATAGGTAATTTTAAATTATCAATATAAACTCACATTAAAACAAATTAATCTAAATTGTTACAATGTTCATGCACTGATAAAAACTATAACAACTCAACTTCCACACTACGGAATTGGGTGTTTAAAACATTAACATTCCACATCTGAATTTAATAAAAATAAATGTAAAATAATATTTACAAGACATATCATGAGATATTAAAATGAGATGTCAGTTAACTTACACACCCAAGTATATTTTAGGATTATATATTTAGTAAATTATGATAATTTAGTATATAAACATAACCCCTAGAATCAAGAGTTTTTCTTTCCCATAACAACCATATTTTCATATTCAATATTATTAATAATCATCATAAATGTGATAAACTTCTATAAATAACTTTATTAACATCATTCATAAAAACATTGGGAAATGGAAACTTAATATGAGATAAATTAAATGATAATAATGGTTAAAAATATGAATTAATAATAGAATGTTATCTGTGAGAACAAGGTGAGAATTAGGTCATCATTACATAATGAATATTCATAAAACAAATATAAGATAACTCATACCCATTAAACCAATAATAATGAAATTTTAGAATGTAATAAATCTTTATCAAATGAAGTTTTCATATGAATCAATAATCTTGAGCCATATGATGTCAATCTTTGTCAGACGAATCATTAGAAACCATAAGAATCCAAAATAAATCAGGATGGAATATTTTATCATTATTGTAAAAACTTATCATAAACCCATGTGTGAAATAATTATATCCCATTTAAATACATTGGATAAACAATTGGTTAACACCCATTTTCATTCTTCTAACTATATTGAATATTACCCAATGTGTTTGAAATATTTAATATGTCTCACCCATTATATAATCTATATCAAGCTCACCTAATGCTATATAGGCACATATATCATAAAATCTATATATTCATAACCCATTTTTATCTATAAGAACAATCATATAATCTAAATAGGTATCAACATATTCTATATCATTACAGAAATAGAATAGGTAATAATTTTTTTATCCTTTTTTAATGAGAAAAAATGTGGTTAAACCCTTCATATAAGCTATATCGCACAAAAACATTCACCATTAACAATTTCCATGTACCATTAATCAATACAACATTTAGAATCATTCACTTTGGATCCATTATAAAAATCAAATTGTTTCATATATTGATTTACTCATGGAAATGTTGTGGGTTCCATGAAAATTTAATAATCCATATAGATAAATGATAAGGATGAAATAATTAAAAAAAATTCTTGTGTAGTGTAACTAACAGTTTGTGTTTTAAAATTGATAAATTAAAATACCATTAAAATATGAATAAAATTATTCTTGATGAAAATACCCCTATACATTAAAAATATCATTCTAAAATATAAAAAACTTAATTTTCATTAAAAAATTATTTCAAAATATCTTTAGAATAATATAATTACTGAATCTACTAATATAATGGTTTTGATGGAGGGAGATATTTTTTATGTTGAAATTATTAAACATAATCATTTTGTCAAATCATTTGTAATTATTTTTAAAAGATACTAATTTGAAAATGATAATAATTTTTTTATAAAACCATCTAAAAAGTGGTCAAATCCCATATAAAATAGTTTTATGAAATAATTTATGTTAATAAAATATAAATTTTTTAATCATTTTAGAAAACATGGATATCAAATACATATATTATCATTATAAAATAAGATGCATGATCAGTATCACATCCAAACAACTTTCCAAATAATTCATTAAATGATTACGAATGAAATAGAGAGTAAACATGTAAAAAAATTCATTACTATAATATAATAAAATTTATGGTGTTAAATAAATAAAAACTTATAATTCAGTACAATATAACCTTGAATATAAAAAATCAATTAAAGAAACATGATTGTAACTCATGACTTTTCCAATTTTTTCATTTTTTATCTTTTGTTCCATGGAAGAATTTCAGGAAATGAAACATTCAATATCACAAAAATAATAATATTCATCATATATTTGATTAAATGTTCATTATATACAACACACAATAAAATTAAGTGTTTAATATGTTGTATGTCTCATTTTAATAAAATTAAGACTTGAAACCCTTAGGATGAGTTTATAATTTTCTTGTTTGTACTTTGACACCTATTTAGTAAAATCATATATGTTATCTTATTACATGATAAAAATTCCTAGGTTTTATACCTTATTTATAAAAAATTTATTTCCTTTAATTTTAATTACATATTAATATATTTAATCATTATATTCTATATAGATATCTTTGATAACATTTGGTCTACATTTTACAAAATGCTTTGTTATATTCATCGTGGTCAAGGAGTTAAATGATAAATCATCAATATAAGTAAAATATATGATGAATTCTAACTTTATAAAAAATTTATAATTTTAAAAGAAACCATTAATAATTTTTATGATAAATGAACTATGTTACAATAATAAAGATGGTAGGTCATAGTTACGATTAAGGTATGTTTCCATTGTTAAAAAAATAATCACTAATGGAAAATAAGTATTATATTATAATTATTTAATGATAATAAAATCATATATATAAAATTATTAATTTAAATACATTTATATATGTAATCCTTGTGATGTAGTGATGAAAAATGAATCACATCACTTCATGGATGTGGTAGTCCATATATACATATGAACACCATTATCATCAATCACTAACTGTAAATGTTACAAATAATATGATATATTATCAATTTTATAATTATAATTATATCATAAATATTATATATATATATATATATTAAATATAACCAAATGAACATTAATTATATTTTATTATAGATAATGAATTACTTCTTTTTATGAGGCGGTATTCTCCATAGACATGAATAATTCATTCATTTCATATTTTACTGATAAAGAGATGGATTATAGTTATTAACTTAATATAATAACATATAATATTATATTATATATTAATTTTATTATATAAAAATAGTTGAAGATGTTTTTAAAGGTTCGTATTAATGCACAATCAAAAAATGATTTTTTACAAAGTATATATCTTCTTCTGTCCACTACATTAGTATTATTCCAAAATCCTTCCAAGATATATGTTATTATAAACCAGGGGCACTAAAACATGGGGAGAGAAGTAAGAAAGTTATTTTTATGGTATTTATTGATCTGATGTTATTTTATGATGTGTATGTGATAAAAGATTGTGTGACCTTTTATAAGCATGGGAGAGGATAGACATAGAATATTGAAAAATAAATAGTTATTGAAATATTTAGCACAAGTTACAAGGCTATAAAATGAACCATTTGATGTCATTTTTTTGAGGTCTAAATATGGACAAATATATATTTTTTATATGTGGTTTTGATCATTTTTTTGTCAGTTTAGTTTCACCCCATGGTAACATCACTTTAACTTTCACAAATGTAATTTTTTTAGTTTTCATTTTTAATTATGAAACATATTATCTTGAAAAAATTATATAATATAAATTATTATCAATCCTAATATGTATTATGTTTTATCAAATTAAATTCACAAAACTGGAATATTTTAATGTAAATTAAATCCCACTGAAGGGATGGAAATTCTGTTTTTCATTAAATGTAATTGTCGAGCATACATTTATCATATATCAACATTTTGACTTGTGATAATGATTCTATGAAGTTAAATTTAAAATTATATATATAATTTATTGAATTAATATACATATTTACACATTAAATGTTATTTTTATTAATTAATATTCACAAACATTTCCTATTTTTTAAATGTTTTTATGAAAATTCATTTTTAAGAAAAAACAATCTTATACTAAATTTTTGTATAATGATGTAAGAACCCAGTTTTTTCTCATGAATAGATCCAATAAATATTTTTCTAAACCATTACTATGGACCTAATATAGATTCTTAAGGTTTTATAAAAGGTAACAGGGGTGTTTGAGGCTTGTTTGGATCTTGAAACCCATCTTTTTGGGGAAACACGCCCTGTCACACGTTTAGCATAGGATTAGCACATGGTTTGGCTAACATTGCATATGTAATTTTTTAGATAGAACCATATCTGTAACGCCTCGACCCCAGTTGCCCAGAGTCGGTGCATTAATTACATAACATTGGCATGATCACAAGAAAGATCAAATCTCGAAAGACCGATTGGTTTAGTAGCCCTGGAAACACTAGATATATTCATAAGTTTTACATTACATCATAAAATGAAAAACTACTACAACAACATAATGTCTCCATAATCCACACTCATATCCCCACATAATATCCCTGCAGGTCATTCATAACTTACTTCTTCACTTCCTGGGAAAAATAAAACATAGAAAAGGGGTGAGCTCAAATGCCCAGTAAGGATAACAATATAGCGGAAACTTTCATCAATAAGAATAAAAATTTAAGGCAATGTATAACTAAAACAAAAGCCTTTTAAACATGAACTTTCAACATGGTATGGCATAAATAAAATGAAATAATGCCATTTACTTATTCACATGGATATTCTACTAATCGAATAATCACATGCAAAAATCAATAACCACTTTCATAATGTTGGAATGCATAATGCTAAAGGTTAATTTCTTTGTCTAGGCCTCATCCCAAGACCTAGGGGTTACTTCTAACCGGAACCCAACCCGGAGTGCCTCTAATAACCGGACACCAACCCGGAGTGCCTCTAATAACCGGACACCAACCCGGAGTGCCTCTAATAACCGGACACCAACCCGGAGGGCATATTTTAACTGTACCTAACCTGGAGGGCTTACTTTAACCAGTCCCCAACCTGGAGGGCTTACTTTTACCGGTCCCCAACCCGGAACATACTTGTTTAGCACATTCATCTGAAGAAAATTTTGAAATATAACATAAACATTCAGATTAAAACTAGCATACGAAATGTCAATAGTTTCACCATAAACTATGAATGGTATAAAATAGCACATCCACAGTCAAACATATCACAAAACCTTCAATACAATATAGAAGTTTTGTATTATAATAAATCAACTTCAAATAAGCGTAAAATCCATTAAAGGATGTTGACATAGATGAAATCAAAACACTTTTTAGAGAAATATCTCTTTCTATTTTTGAAATCATTTAAGAGCCATATAAAATAAAACATTTTCTTGAAAATATTCTTGTAAGCTTGTAAGGAAATCTTTGACGATTTTATAATGGCGGAAAATAACCGCACCCGCCGTATAAGTAAAAAAACATTCTTATCTTAATTCTGTCGAAAAGGTTAAAAAGGACCTTGTTTTGAAAACAACGGAAAGATTCCTTTATAAACCTCTTAAAAAAAGTCAAACAAGGGTATAAATGAATTTAACCCATATTATTGTAAATAATAAATATGTTTTGAAATACATTTCGAAGAAACATGGATGTGGATGATAAAGAAATCCCAGTAGATTATTACGTATAAACAATCTCGGATAATGAATAGATTGTGAAATAACCCTTACCTTGTACTTTTCCTTGGTTGGGGTAGGTTAACCTCCTGTATAATGGTGAAATAGTTGTTATTAAATTATACAAGAATCATATATATTAATATGATATCATATATGATCTTTTAACATTGATTTGTTAATAATATCTTAGAATTATCGTCATTTCGGGAGTTAACTTACTCATTTTCTTTTATATGTTTTGTTACATAAGCCATGGTTGTTGTATCGTATTCATATCCAGAATGATATCCAGTCCTTAAACATAATTTTTAAATCATCAAATGATAATTATACTTGAATGGATACGATGGAGAATGAATGTCATCGCGTTCGAGGAGACGGTAGTCCGTACGTACGCACGAGCGACAATATCATTCTTTTGATATTAAAATAATATATTAATGGATGGTATATCATATATACAGAATCATTAACATGTTATATTTATTATTTACATGAGTTACACATCATTATTATACCCATCCAAATAATATTATATTGAATAACAATTACACCACGACGTGGAGACGGTAAGCCGTACGTACGCACGTATGGTGACATGTTATTCAAAGGGTGGATAGAATACTGAATATGATTGTACCATATTTATAATAACATCACATTATATGTGAGATACTGGAGTTATTATTTTAGAATGGTAAGAACAAAGGAAGAATAAGTGGAAGAAGAAATGAACTTGGAGAAGGGTGGTGAAATCATTACCTCTTCTTCGGGTTCTTCCTATTGATTTGATCAAAAGGGCTCCTTAGGATGGCTTTCTGATCAAACTAAGGCCTCTAGGTTGTAGTTATGGATGTTGGGAGAGTATTTGGGCAGCGTTTGGCCGAACCAAAAGGCTTTAGAGGTGTGAAGAAATGAGAAGGAGGATTGCCCTTTTATAAGAGGGGTGAGGGGCACCTTTGGAAAAGCTAGAAATATTAATTTATAATAAATTCATATTCGGTTTCTAAGGGCTCCAAAGTTGACTATTCAAATGTTAAAGTGCGGATGGGTCAAAAGCAACTCAACCAATAGAATTTAGACAGGTTTGGGTACTTATATTAACCTTATCTTTAAGTATTAACTCTATGTTAATTAGTTTCACTTTTACAATGTCTCTTTGTATTTTTATATAATATGGTTAATAAACTTACTATATACATCCAAGAGACCCCCAAGTGGTCCATTAATGATGATCCTATCATGATATAAGTCTCTTGGCCGAACCTTAGATTTTTAAGAATTTAATATCAATTAATAATATAATATTTGTTTTAAGAACTCTTTTATGTCAATTTTGATACTATTCAATAGTTGATTTTTGTGAAACCAATAACAGATTGATTACTTCTAAAAAAGTCAATTAAATCAATCCTAATATATCATATTATCCTAGAAAATTAGTTTAATTCATTAAAAGGTTCATATTATATTTATTTGGGTATTTATAATATCAATTATTTTAATTTTTCACTATTATTGTAATTACTGCATCATCATTGTGTCATAAATAAAATAAATTATTTAATGTCTAAAAATTATAAATAAAATATCATCATGTAGGAAATCTCTTTATATTTCTAATGAATATTTATAATCTAAAATCCAACATATATAACCCTATGTAACAATTGGTTTTCTAAAGGATATATGCTTATGTCATTTTTGTATTTATTTTAACTTAATTAAAATAAAGTGTCATTATCACTTACAAGTGGATCCATGGGGTCCCAAAATAGACCCAATGATACCCATGGTCGATCCCGTATCAACCAATAGGGTTAAGACACGTTTTAGGGTAATTTAGTATTATTATAATATTATTTTTTTAACCCTTATTTACCGGATTTACCCTTAACCATGGTAAATAAAATATTTACCGCAGTAATTATTCAAAATGTCTAAAAATAAAAGTTACCTATTTACACAATTTGAACATCCTGATTCCAAATATGGAATCCATTTTCCTAAATTCAAAACACATAAGTGGCAGAAATTAATTTAAAATTAATTCCCGTTGTCAAAACAAAAAGCGTGTTTTTAAGAGATAATAACTATCAAAAGATTGACACTTGTTTATGTTCGGTTTAATTGTAAAATTATGTACAATGACCAACATTACATTAAATGGTAAAAATATATTCTAAATATACTTTAAAACCACTCAAATTCACAATTTATCACTATTAATTATTTTGATTAAAAAAGTTGTTTTTAATTAAAATTTAGTAATTTTCACTATTCATCAAAATATGAAAGTTATCCGAAAAGTACCAAAATTTCACCTTAGGCTAAATTCGATATTCCGAATCCAAAAATGAAGTCCATTTTGAAATATAAAATATATATAATTTCATAAATTAGGTATTACTATTCATAACGGCTAGTTTGATCGGTTGTGGTGTGTGTTAAAACTCGAAGTTGCGTACAACACACGCTATTGTTTTATTCAAAGGAAAGTGTACCGTGTAAGCTTGGGATGTTTCATTTTAAATTTTTTTGATGTCCCCATTTAGTAAAAAAGTATAAAATATTGTATTTAAAAAGGTTTCACTATTAAAAGTTGATAAAAGTGTAATACTGAAAATGAATTTGTTCTTGCATTATGACTAAGAAACTCATAATAGGGATTCTAAAATTATAAGGATTATATAAAGTTCAAAATGTAGTTAATACTATTCATGACCTCTTTTAATGGTGTGATTGAACTCGGTGTTGCGTGTAGTGCAAGTTATTGAATTATTTTTAAGAAATAACACACTCTGAAATCCTGGGGTGTTACATTCTCCCCTCCTTCAATAAATTGCGTCCTCGCAATTTGAAATTGTTCTTCGAAAATAAAAGGTTTAAAATAGAAAATATATTTGTGGGAAAACCCACATCGGAAATTGGTTTACTAAAATTTAGTCTTAATATGAGGAAAAGAGAAATGAAAGGGTCACCACCAAATTATGATCTCGATTAGGAGAACATTGGTGGCAATTAGAGACATATAATTGGAGGAAAAACGTAAATATTTATAGGTAGTGATTGAGGTCATAAATCATAAACAAGTATAAAATTGAGGTCCTTAAACTCATCAATCTATGATGATTTGAAGTACCATCGGTTCAACAAAATATAGGGTATTAGGATAACACATTTTTGACGTTTCAAAATATCTTAGTTGAAATCCCACATCGAAAAATGAATTAATGAGGCCTCTATTTAAAATAAAGAGTCAAAAGTATGAAGATTACCGAAAATAATACATACTAGGGTTCCATGTAGGAAAATATGGATATGGAAGAAAAATCTAACCATCAATTATCTGATGGAGAGTGGTAGAGAACATGGCTATGAAAAGGCCAACAATCCCAAAGCCATAAATTAGTGATGATTTAAGGTACCATCTAGGAAAACATTTTTGTTCTAAGTTGCTTTTCTTAATATTGAGGAATTTATTTATGAGATTGGATAAGATCATAAGGAGATATACTTACTTTATAATTAGAGTTTTATCCATTAATAAATTTCTACCACAAACTCATCTTTCACTCTAAAAGATAATAGAATGTAAAAAAATTCTATTTACACTATTCGTATAGGGTTCCAAAATACATGAATTTATAATTCATCTACCAGATCTTTAAAAAAAACTACATTATTTAATCCAGGACATCTCGTGGGCCAGTGGTAGGTGATACACCCTTGTCGCCCTTCGGTTGCGGGTTCAAGTCTCGCAGCCTTGCCGGACGCGACGGGTTGCCGCCCGACCTCCGGGTTGTCCTTTTATGGCAATCCAAAATAATCCAAACTAGAACTATCCAAAATAATTCTATCCAAACTCATAGTCCAACATTTATAAGGAAGGTAAGCATAATGTAGATTCTTTTTACCCCGTAATAGCATATGAATACCTTCATCATGTATTCTTTTAATACACTGAAACATCCTGAATTACCATATTCCTTATTGATTACATTCATGCTCCCTTATTCCATATAGAATGCTGGATATACTTCATTAATCCAAAAATGTTTTAAACCCCAACAATGATGGAATATACAAATCATTAAGCAGTTCCAAGGTATTCAAGAATATCCAATATAATTTATCCAAAACAATCATGTATTATTCCAAAATCACTACCTCGGTATCAGAACTATATTATGGTTTATCATTCTCTCAACCATATATTTTCCAAAAATTTATCCTGCTATTGAGTCACTTTTCTTTATTCCACAAAATCTCAAGTCCTTAATGAAATAGTACTGCAGTACAATCCTTACATACTCCATAATTATTATAACAAGTAAATTGTTGATACACACTCAATTGACATAATCAACATAAGAACTCTAATCATTCCTCTTCATCTGTGGTAGTATCATAACTTGATTATTATCCAATAACATCATTTGCGGCATAGTTTGATGATTGGGACATAGGTTCGTGTAGTGTCCAAACTCCTTGCAAATGAAGCACTGTACATTTGAAACCATTTTCTTACCCTTGCAGTCACGTACTTTGTGCCCTTTTCCTCCACACTTATAACAAACTCCCATCCCTTTCAGGCAAGTTCCAGGGTGTTTCTTTCCACCGTTACCACATATGGGAAAATTCTTCTTTTCCCTCTTACCTTTATCCATCATTCTCTCTTCCATCCTTTTCTTCTCTTGCTTCCTTTAAAATCCATAGGACTCAGTAAACTCTTTACTTATCTTATCAACACATGATATTATTTCTTCATATGATGATAATACATGGGAGACTATTTCTCTTATAAATCCTAGCTTAAGGCCATCAAAGATATGATCCTTCCTTCTCTTTGGATCATGTGCATTTCTGGAGTTCTCATTCCTTCTACTGGGCGCCATTTCTAAACAATGGCATACACTAGATCAGTTTATGAATAAAAATACATAATCCCATACTTATAAAACACTTAACATAAATTGAACTATTTATGGATATAATCCATAATCATAAAAATGTCTCCTTTGAGGATGTATATACTCATAAACCCTTCATAATGGTTTGTAATGAAAATGAGAATTATCCTGAGCATATCCCCCGGGAGTGTCGTAACCAAGAGTGCAGCAAGGCCCGTTGTCGTGCACCAGTTCCCGTTCGAGTCTAGCTCAAAGCGGTGTTTTCGGGTTTTACCCCTAGGTACATCTGTGCCAGAGCCGCCTCTACCTGCTCGTATCCAGACAGGGATGTATTGCTCGGAAAACTCACAAAATCTCTACAATACCAAAATTCTAGGAAGTTCTTCTATACTAATCTTCAAAGTTCATCTTAGGTCTACGTGCTCTAATCAGAGTTTATCTAAATCTAGCTTCCAAGGTTTGTACTAAACTTCCTCTGATACCAACTGTAACGCCCCGACCCCAGTTGCCCAGAGTCGGTGCATTAATTACATAACATTGGCATGATCACAAGAAAGATCAAATCTCGAATGACCGATTGGTTTAGTAGCCCTGGAAACACAAGATATATTCATAAGTTTTACATTACATCATAAAATGAAAAACTACTACAACAACATAATGTCTCCATAATCCACACTCATATCCCCACATAATATCCCTGCAGGTCATTCATAACTTACTTCTTCACTTCCTGGGAAAAATAAAACATAGAAAAGGGGTGAGCTCAAATGCCCAGTAAGGATAACAATATAGCGGAAACCTTCATCAATAAGAATAAACATTTAAGGCAATGTATAACTAAAACAAAATCCTTTTAAACATGAACTTTCAACATGGTATGGCATAAATAAAATGAAATAATGCCATTTAATTATTCACATGGATATTCTACTAATCGAATAATCACATGCAAAAATCAATAACCACTTTCATAATGTTGGAATGCATAATGCTGAACGTTAATTTCTTTGTCTAGGCCTCATCCCAAGACCTAGGGGTTACTTCTAACCAGAACCCAACCCGGAGTGCCTCTAATAACCGGACACCAACCCGGAGTGCCTCTAATAACCGGACACCAACCCGGAGGGCATACTTTTACCAGTCCCTAACCTGGAGGGCTTACTTTAACCAGTCCCCAACCTGGAGGGCATACTTTTACCGGTCCCCAACCCGGAACATACTTGTTTAGCACATTCATCTGAAGAAAAGTTTGAAATATAACATAAACATTTGGATTAAAACTAGCATACGAAATGTCAATAGTTTCACCATAAACTATGAATGGTATAAAATAGCACATCCACAGTCAAACATATCACAAAACCTTCAATACAATATAGAAGTTTTTTATTATAATAAATCAACTTCAAATAAGCGTAAAATCCATTAAAGGATGTTGACATAGATGAAATCAAAACACTTTTTTGAGAAATATCTCTTTCTATTTTTGAAATCATTTAAGAGCCATATAAAATAAAACATTTTCTTGAAAATATTCTTGTAAGATTGTAAGGAAAGCTTTGACGATTTTATAACGGCGGAAAATAACCGCACCTGCCGTATAAGTAAAAAAAACATTCTTATCTTAATTCTGTCGAAAAGGTTAAAAAGGACCTTGTTTTGAAAACGATGGAAAGATTCCTTTATAAACCTCTTACAAAAAGTCAAACAAGGTTATAAATGAATTTAACCCATATTCTTGTAAATAATAAATATGTTTTGAAATACATTTCGAAGAAACATGGATGTGGATGATAAAGAAATCCCAGTAGATTATTACGTATAAACAACCTCGGATAATGAAGAGATTGTGAAATAACCCTTACCTTGTACTTTTCCTTGGTTGGGGTAGGTTAACCTCCTGTATAATGGTGAAATATTTGTTATTAAATTATACAAGAATCATATATATTAATATGATATCATATATGATCTTTTAACATTGATTTGTTAATAATATCTTAGAATTATCGTCATTTCGGGAGTTAACTTACTCATTTTCTTTTATATGTTTTGTTACATAAGCCTTGGTTGTTGTATCTTATTCATATCCAGAATGATATCCAGTCCTTAAACATCATTTTTAAATCATCAAATGATAATTATACTTGAATGGATACGATGGAGAATGAATGTCATCGCGTTCGTGGAGACGGTAGTCCGTACGTACGCACGTGCGACAATATCATTATTTTGATATTAAAATAATATATAAATGGATGGTATATCATATATACAGAATCATTAACATGTTATATTTATTATTTACATGAGTTACACATCATTATTATACCCATCCAAATAATATTATATTGAATAACAATTACACCATGACGTGGAGACGGTAAGCCGTACGGACGCACGTATGGTGACATGTTATTCAAAGGGTGGATAGAATACTGAATATGATTGTACCATATTTATAATAACATCACATTATATGTGATATACTGGAGTTATTATTTTAGAATGGTAAGAACAAAGGAAGAATAAGTGGAAGAAGAAATGAACTTGGAGAAGGGTGGTGAAATCATTACCTCTTCTTCGGGTTCTTCCTTTTGATTTGATCAAAAGGGCTCCTTAGGATGGCTTTCTGATCAAACTAAGGCCTCTAGGTTGTATTTAGGGATGTTGGGAAAGTATTTGGGCAGAGTTTGGCCGAACCAAAAGGCTTTAGAGGTGTGAAGAAATGAGAAGGAGGAGTGCCCTTTTATAAGAGGGGTGAGGGGCACCTTTGGAAAAGCTAGAAATATTAATTTATAATAAATTCATATTCGGTTTCTAATGGCTCCAAAGTTGACTATTAAAATTTTAAGGTGGGGATGGGTCGAAAACAACTCAACCAATAGAATTTAGACAGGTTTGGGTACTTATATTAACCTTATCTTTAAGTATTAACTCTAAGTTAATTAGTTTCACTTTTACAATGTCTCTTTGTATTTTTATATAATATGGTTAATAAACTTACTATATACATCCAAGAGACCCCCAAGTGGTCCATTAATGATGATCCTATCATGATATAAGTCTCTTGGCCGAACCTTAGATTTTTATGAATTTAATATCAATTAATAATATAATATTTGTTTTAAGAACTCTTTTATGTCAATTTTGATACTATTCAACAGTTGATTTTTGTGAAACTCATAACAGATTGATTACTTCTAAAAACGTTAATTAAATCAATACTAATATATCATATTATCCTAGAAAATTAGTTTAATTCATTAAAAGTTTCATATTATATTTATTTGGGTATTTATAATATCAATTATTTTAATTTTTCACTATTATAGTAATTACTGCATCATCATTGTGTCATAAATAAAATAAATTATTTAATGTCTAAAAATTATAAATAAAATATCATCATGTAGGAAATCTTTTTAAATTTCTAATTTATATTTATAATATAAAATCCAACATATATAACCCTATGTAACAATTGGTTTGCTAAAAGATATATGCTTATGTCATTTTTGTATTTATTTTAACTTAATTAAAATAAAGTGTCATTATCACTTACAAGTGGATCCATGGGGTCCCAAAATAGACCCAAAGATACCCATGGTCGACCCTGTATCAACCAATAGGGTTACGACACGTTTTAGGGTAATTTAGTATTATTATAATATTATTTTTTTAACCCTTATTTACCAGATTTACCCTTAACCATGGTAAATAAAATATTTACCGCAGTAATTATTCAAAATGTCTAAAAATAAAAGTTACCTATTTACACAATTTGAACATCCTGATTCCAAATATGGAATCCATTTTCCTAAATTCAAAACACAGAAGTGGCAGAAATTAATTTAAAATTAATTCCCGCTGTCAAAACAAAAAGCGTGTTTTTAAGAGATAATAACTATCAAAAGATTGACACTTGTTTATGTTTGGTTTAATTGTAAAATTATGTCCAATGACCAACATTATATTAAATGGTAAAAATATATTCTAAATATACTTTAAAACCACTCAAATTCACAATTTATCACTATTAATTATTTTGATTAAAAATGTTGTTTTTAATTAAAATTTAGTAATTTTCACTATTCATCAAAATATGAAAATTATCCGAAAAGTACCAAAATTTCACCTTAGGCTAAATTAGATATTCCGAATCCAAAAATAAAGTCCATTTTGAAATATAAAATATATATAATTTCAAAAATTAGGTATTACTATTCATAACGGCTAGTTTGATCGGTTGTGGTGTGTGTTAAAACTCGAAGTTGCGTACAACACACGCTACTGTTTTATTCAAAGTAAAGCGTACCGTGTAAGCTTGGGATGTTTCATTTTAAATTTTTTTGATGTCCCCATTTGGTCAAAAAGTATAAAATATTGTATTTAAAAAGGTTTCACTATTAAAAGTTGATAAAAGTGTAATACTGAAAATGAATTTTTTCTTGCATTATGACTAAGAAACTCATAATAGGGATTCTAAAATTATAAGGATTATATAAAGTTCAAAATGTAGTTAATACTATTCATGACCTCTTTTAATGGTGTGATTGAACTCGGTGTTGCGTGTAGTGCAAGTTATTGAATTATTTTTAAGAAATAACACACTCTGAAATCCTGGGGTGTTACAATATCACATAGTTTTTTCATGACCATGCAGCCTAATCATTCTTGTTCCCCTTCCACCTAGGTAACCGTGCATAGGTTGTGCATGGTTTTTCTAACTTTGAAGAAAAACCCTACATATGCAATTTTTCAAGGTAAATTTTCCATTTCCCCTAAATGATATATAAATCCAAACATTCGTCCGTAATATGATTACCAATGGGATTTAAGTCCATGTAACTAATTTTGGATCTTTTCTATATACAAATATGTGGATTAGGATTTCTACATCTTGTGAAATCCTATTGAGCTAATTCTCATCACATAAGATGTAGATCGGTAAGTAATTGAGTTCGTTTAATCCTTTCTTATCCTCTATGTCTCTCATAAAATCTATCAATGTGTGGGAGTTTTCCACTATTTCTCTGGTCTACTCCATTTTAGATAAAATATAAGGCTGATTCTATTAGAGGAGTCTGTCAAAACACTAATGTGGGAGCTCAATAAATTATCCCCCATGTTCATTGATTTTGGAATTGTCATGTGGGACCGAAGATTTAATCAGGTTCCATTAATTAAATATATACTCCATAATTATATTCATTAGAAATTTATGGATATTCTATTTCTATATATGTGATTAATTATTGGTGGCTAATCCCATAACTCTATCCATCCCAAGTAGGATGTTATTCCATTATTCTGTTTTTAGTATTTGACATGTTTGAGCCCCCATTTGGGTCTGACATTTCTTGACACTTCTAAGGGTATTATTTTCTATATTAAATGGAATGATTTATATTATTAATTTCATAATTTAATGTTCCATGTATTCTTACAACATGACCATCCTATGTAATTTTTTTTCACTTTATAATTAAATGTGAAATGGAAAATGGAAAGTATATTACGTATTTGAGGTGACCCAATAAAATGTGAATGAATAATATTTTTCATATATGTAGCACATCATAAAACATTAACCAAATGTGGTGGAGTGATCCATAATTATTGAATATGATTTCAAAATAACTAATAAATATTTCATGCTACATGTCTTTTTCACACTAATGGAAGGATACGCTTTGACCTAATAGACTTATTGATTAATTATGACATGATTAAAAGGTTTAATGATACTTTACCATATCATAGTAACAAAAGGATGGTATTGAACCTAATTAAATATTAAATGACTTTATAATAATATATTAATGTCTTGACTCGAGATCAATTGAGATTCCTATCATAAAATTCCTTTAGCACTCGTGAACCCCATTCTGATTATTGGATTCGGCTTGCTAAGGTTGTGACCCACCTAGATCTTAATCCCTGTCTATTCATTAAACTTCTAGTATGACCCCCTAAGAACCCTTTAATATAATTACATAATTCCTTGGATAGACTCCTTTTATCCAGCTTTAACAATTAGGTTCCATGATTAAAGCCCATCGGGACCATTCTTAGCTTGTTCTCATTTTACCATGGAAGAATGCCTTTGAATTGGTAGGCACCTAATTTTCAAATGTCTTGGAATATTCTCCTTGGAGTATAGTATTGACACATTCTAGTCGACATTTATTATTGATTTAGAGCCCCTTGAGTTGTACATCAAACTAGTTATTACCTTGGCACTTTGCTATTAATTATTGTTACGTGTTTATTTATTAGAACTTGTAAACATTATAAATCTAAACTTAGACATATTTATAAACTAATAATAATAATAATATTAATGAATTTTTGACATGTTCAGACACAAAGTGGGGGAAAAATAAAGTATGTGGGTATTTATTTACATTGTACTTCATTACCTTATATATTCATGCATGGAAATTATTACACTTCCATTATATGGGATAAATGTTATAGACAATTTTGGTGGTGGCCCACTAAGATTTATCTCACGCATTCCATAGGTTCTATTTTTTTCTGGAGTAGTTTACATGGTTTTAGGTGTTGAAAAATGTAAAAAACACATCCAATCACTTGATTTCTTGTTTTTTAGTGTGGTACATGATAACAGATAACTGAGTCGGAGCTCGGTATTCTTAGGAGTGACCTTGATTTTATTTATACTTATGTGGAACTTGTTATGCATTCTTTCTTTAATCCATGATTTCTATTTTTCTAATTAAATGACATATCATCATATGTTTTGTATGCTGCTATGTAATTACAAGTTGTTTCAATTATTGTTACTGTTTTCTCTATTATTCTATTGTTCCTTCTCATTATATATATTCATTATACTATTTATATTTGTTTATACTAATATGATTCTCTACAATTTGGTAATAAAGGAATATTATCTTCATTGACACACCATAGGACCGTCGTTCTATTCAGAAGCCTCTAGAATTCAGGAATATTCACATGAGCACATGTGGCCGATTGAGCATGGGGCACCCATTAAGTGGTATCCAAGTTTGAGACGTCATAAAGTGGTATCATAAGAGGTTTTCTATTCTACATTACTATTTGGAGATAATTTATTGAAGATTAGGACTATTTGGGACATTGTCATACGTCATTCTTGGGCCTCGTTAACCCATGCACTGGGTAAAAAACGAGTTGCCTAAAATAAAATTGTTTACTTATTTGGCCTATTAAAGTTGAAATTTTTTCACCATTATGTGATTCACATTCTATGTAGAGTTTTTGATTATTAATTTAATTGAGGATTTAATTTCAACCCTACTACTAATGATATGTGGGCAAGGAGAATTTTTATATTCTTTATATTAGGTGCCTAGATATCACATTTCATGCATATTTCCATGCCAGATAGGTTCATTTCATGGATTTTTCATTCACGATATGACTATGATTTTTGAGTGATGTTGTGATAGTTAGCTTATGCTTGTATTAATCTTGGATGTGATTGAGTGATTTTTTGTCTCATTTCATGAAGTGTATGGCCTCTAATGGGATGGTATCAGTAATTTACAAAGTCTATTAATTATGATATAAATAAATGAGGGTTATTTCTAGTGATAAGTTTTATGGGAAAAAATTCATCAAAAATGACGATTCATTATAAATTAAAACATCAATTCCAAAATAAAATGTGTTCTCATCCTTATACCACCATGTATTGTTTATGAAAGGTAAACTACTGAACCTGGTAATTAAATTTAATATTAAATGAGTTTTATACTTTTTTAATTTTCAAAATATGATTTTCTAGGTAGGTATCTATGGTATTATACATCGGGTAGTGTGTTTTCTTATGTTCAACTTCCTTTAGTGATGTTATCATTCTTCTTAAGATTATTATGATGTTTGTCCTTGTCATTTGTAGAACAATGCCGCCATGACTTCCTCATATCATACAATTGTAAGATAGAGATGACCACACTACAAACCTGGTGGGTCCTGAGCTGCCACTCGTACATCTTGGTGTACCACATGAGGCACCACCAGATGTACCTGATCTGGGAAATAATGACCAAGTTCATGACAATTTTAACTTATAATGCAGTCCATGCATTGTGCTCCAAATCTTGCACCTTAGATGGCTTATCTAACTCAAGTGTGCCAGAAACAGTATCCTCTTATATTCTCAAGGTATTGTGGTCAACAAGAAGATTATTCATGGCTAGAATACCATATCTATATAAGAGAATATATATATTCCTCTATAGGGAATGGTCAATCATACTACGTACATGATTCTGGATTCATCTATGCATTGGTGGGATGTGACTTCCCATGCCAGTCATGAGAGCATGATATATATTGATTTTTAAAAAGCCTTCTGTGATCAGTGATTTCCTTTTATAATTAGAGCTGAAAGAGATAAAGAGTTAATGAATCTCAAGTCGAGATCTATGTTAGTTATGGAATATTCACCATGTTTGAAGAATTAGTAGCGAATTTCACTACTTCAAGGTGGTGATGAGATTTTATATGCAAGACACATTGAGGACATGAACTATGACGCCATCCATACCCTGGTAAATTTCTATTACCTACATAAATTTTTAAGTTAGTTATTCCATATCTCATCACTAAAGCACAACCTATGGGGTGGAAATAGGACAATGTATGTAGGACATGTTCCGCATCGAGCCAGTGTTTCTTTTGGTTGTATGAATCGTTACCTCGAGGATTATTATCAAGTGAGTGACAACTAAAGTTCATGTTCTATAAGATCTAAATTTTTTCATTAATATCAAATAAAAGGGGAATTATAATCCTTAGTGTGATTGATGTGACTAACCAAAAAACTAATGGAAGAAACTTGTATTCGATAGCATGTACGTCACGTGATAGAACGCATGTACATAATATAATACTTGGATTCTTTATCAAAAATATAATATTTAAAATTTATTCTATGTATTTCAATACACACAAAACAAAGTTGGATATTATTAAATACAAGAGACACATTCCTCTATATAATGTGCTACATGAAAAATTGACCTTCCTTAATGGCTTGCATTATACACAATATTGAGTCTTACTAAGAAACAATATGAAATTATAACATTATTATTAAATATAAAATGATATAAACAAGATATTATTAACATAATTAACTAAATTAGTAAAATCTATTGTTTATAAAACTAAATAATTGATTACAAATAAACTAGAAATGAATATATGAAGTAATTGAATATTAAAATGATATTTCTATAGAAAACTATTTTATATTCAAAAAGTTATTTTACTCTAATATATTAAATTATATTCTAATTATGAGTTATATTAAATAAATAAATATATTATATATTTAATAAATTATTCTTTATATTAATAAAATAGATTTGGTATGCATTAGATATGATCAAAAGAAAATATTTCACATAAAACCAACATTTTTATTAAGGAATTTTTATTATATTTTAATGGTGAACCTATATAAAATAGTCATATTGAAACTTTTATGAATACCCAAAAGGCTCAGCCAGGGACAAAGTCCCTGAATATGTATTAAATAAAGGAAAAAAGTACAGTAAACATGCAGTAAAAAGAAAACAATCTAGGAACTGTACCCGCCATCATACCCATCACCATCTCTATAATCAAACGCCTCATCTGCAATTGCCGACTCCCATTCCGAGCTTTCATATTTCTTCATCAGCTTCAGATACTTCCGCCTGAGATTCATCTTCTCCAATTGCACAAAAGCATCAGAAGAAGTCATTACCTTGCCATTGCTCAAAGAAGCTCTAGTGGACATCAGCCTTGGAAAAGAAGAATAATCTTTCCGTTGTCTTCTTTTTGGAGGGGCGGTAGAGTTACCCACACATTCTGCCATCACCTTCTTCCCATGCTGGACAACATTACTAAAAGATGTACGGACATTGCCATCAACCTCCTTCTCACTATCAGAAATATCCCCCCATTTCTCAGTTAAGCACATCATCCGAGGAAAGAAGTTCACACCTTGCTCCGGCTCCACATGACTGTTAGGACCAACCAGTGTTAAACACTGGGATTGAGTCACTTTCTCAAGCTCTCCAGACGTCCCAATCTGCATTCTATCCCCAGCCTACAGATTACTACTTTTCATCCTTGGAGAACTGCCATGCAACTCAAGAGCTGCAGCAGGCACCTGTCCAGAACACAAACCAGACACCATTGGAACCTGATCCACCTCAGTTTCAGCATCCACAAGACCAGCAAAGCAGTTGCTCACAGCAATTCCATCAGCCTTTTGCACATGCTGAGATTTCAGCCCATGATAGGCCCTAACCCATCCATCAGCATCCTCCGCAGGATCCTCAGCCTGCACAAGCACTGTAAGCCTATCCACTGCCTCCTTGCCTCCCACTATACCCAACATCTGGCCATTAACCACTCCAACCGACTGTTCATTGAAACTCTCACTGCCCAAGGAGCCATCCATGGGCGGGGTCTCCTTATTTCTTTCAGATTCAGTCTGAGCCTCCACCTACTGATTATCTGTAGGTCGAGACTGGACTTGCTCAGCCTCTGCAATGCCAATGGGCCCGGGACCAGGACACCTCCCCCCATTGAGATCACCTATCAACCTACCGAAAACATCCTGAACTTTCGGATTAGCATGACTAAGCAGTAAGTTGTCCTGCCTCCCCTGTATGTCACCGCAAGAGGAACCCAAGCCAGCAGCAAATGAGACAGCCCCTCGGTTTCCTTTGTCCAGACCCTCACTCTGGGCCACCATACCAGCATCCGATGGACCACTGGCCTCCTTTGGAGCATTGCAATCGAACTTGGATGCTCTCTCAGCCCGCACACCCTTTACTGCACATCCATGGGGAGAGCCCCAATTTTCACTTCGCCCAACCTCCCTTGGAAGAACGGTGTCCCTCCAACTCGCCCTCGAAGAAGACCCCTGCCGGCACTGCTCCGAGACATGTCCAAGTCTCTTACATTTAGAACAGAGTTCCATCCACTCCTCATAGATAAATTTCTGTTTACATCTGTACTGATCACCGATCGTAATCCAGAAAAACTCAAACGGGGCCTTCGACACGTCCATCTCCACACAAACCCTCGGATTCACAGGGTGACACACCGCACCCGTACGATTATCAGAACAAAGATACTTCCCAACGATATTACCAAGCATCTTAATGATAGCAGGATTTTGAAAAGGTAATGGTAAATTAGGAAAACTCACCCAAAGCGCCGCGGAAGGCGGGTCATGGTTCATGTGGAAGTCAAACGACCAGCGGAACAAGATGAAGCGGCATCCATTGCAACTCCGGGGCGCCCTAGACCAGGCGAGGATGAGATCCTCCTCAGAAGAAAAGCGGATCATGATATGCCGATTTCCAATCAAGCCAACTGTAGCCCGCTCATGGAGATCCCAGGTGTCGAAAATGAGTCTGTCGAAAGAATCCACCAAGGGCCTTCGCTGCTTAAATCTCGCAACCAAAGTGAGGTTCAGAAGTGCAGAAGACTCACCGAATTCAGAGTTCGAGATCTGAAGATTCGGGCAGCCCTGAATGAGTTCTGCAATTTTCGGGCTTAAATCAATAGTCGGAAAAGAAGGGAGAAGTTCAGGGTTCGAAAAAGGCCTAAAAGGATCCATATCATTGGTGTGGGAGAATCCCTCCCCCAAAGGAGGAGGAGGGATCCCCGCAGTTGCCACCGCCGCCATGAGCGAGGAAGAAGAGCTCTAGGGTTCCCTCGCGAACCCTCTGACCAGCAAACTTTTATGAATATAATTAGAATGAATGATGTTTTTTTAATTAAAAATTTTAAAATTTTCATTGGACTAATTTTTTGTATTTAGGGAGAAACATCATTTTTAGTGAATAATTAAAAATAATGTCTTTTAGTTAAAAACAACATTTTAGTTTAAATAAATATTACAATTTTATTATATTATAAATATTTTTTTACATTGTTATGATAAATCAAAAATCAATTAATACAATTTAGTTTATTATGATAAATTTACCATTTAAAATTGAAAATAAAAACAGAATAATCATGTGAAAGTTTTTCTACAAAACCAAGTAATCCATCAATTTGTGAGATTAGCATTAATTCTAAATTTTCTTCTTCCATGATGTGAATTTATAATATCCAAAATATACCATTATAATAAAGATAATAATTATGTTATAATAATATATACTAATTTTTTGATAGAAATAATGAGTGAAAGTGATTAAAATTAATTTCAGTGATTAATGTGTAATTAGTATAAAAATGGACCTGAACCCCTGTTTTAAGGGCCCAAATGAACTAGAAACTTATAAAAAACCCATTTAATGGAACTATTAAGGAAAATAACCATCCATTATTGAGTTCTGTATGGTTTCTATTACATTTTTAGGTAATAACATGAATACACTTAACTCTATTCAAGAATACCATGTGAGAACTTTCATTCCTTATAAAAGGCCACCAACTCTACCCTTTAACCACACCTATCAAACCTCATAAGATAAGACATGATATTTCCAATTTTTCCCTCCAACATCCCTCCACTATACCTAGAAGCCTTACATTGGTCATAATGGATTCCATGTATTCCTTTTGGTTTAAACAAAAAGATGTTACCCAAATATAATGTAACATCATTTCATAATCTCTGTAGTTTCATTTCAATTACCCATCCCCTAAAATAACCTTATATTTTTTACATAGTAACACCAGTATCGTAGATATAATAGTATTATGTTATTTTAATGGCTATATCTACACATACAGACACCTCCATCTAATGGGAAATGAGCATACTTTTTCTATGAACAATGGATTACTACATCACAAAGTGATGTTTATTCATTTTTATACCACCACATCTTATGGTGGCCATTATTATGAAAAATAAATTTATATATGATAATTATGTTATTTATAATTTTTTTATTCTGTAATTTTTATTTATAAGATTCATTTATTCTTTTTCCATTTTGAGTAAATATGATTATCCTATTTGACGAACTACGGACTACCGCCCCCTCAAAGAGATGTGATTTGTTCGCACGATACATTGAATGTATTAATGAATGAAAATAATTAATAATGCATGAAAAAATAATAATTAATTAATTCATTATATAATTATCTTTCTGGATATATAATATTTATATATATTTATATCATCTCCTTTATTACCCCTTTACACACTTTAAAAGTGATAATGTCATTTGGGAATGTCTGGACTAATGCCTCCTCAACATGATATGATTAATTTTTCATAAAATAATTCTTTATATATGTATATATGACAATATATAATGATAATATGTATATAATTAACATTTTAGAATGATTTTATGTTACTTACCTTCTTTCCAAAATGATCATTTAAAAATGGGAATGTTACACATGTATACGTAAGACCAACCGTCTACATGACTGTAACATACTATTTTTTTCATAACCATATTTAATAATTTATTTTTAAAGTATAATTCATTGAAATATATGATAATTATGTCATCTTTATTATTCTTTAGAATTTATATAATGAAACCTATGACCATATTTGACCAACAATTGTTATTTTTACACATAAACCGAATATGGTCAATGAAACACGATGAAAACAAATTATTTGAGTTTTTATACCCAACATGGTAACAATATAAATACATGTAATTATAAAAAATATAATTATATATGGAATGTATAATTTAACATATGATTATTATACTAGTATTTAAATAATGTTCATCTGAAAGAAAACACAAGGAAATAATTTTTTTCTCATGTTTCTTTCCATGAGGTATAATTTATTATTATGAAGCTCATTTAATTTATATATATATATATGGTTTACAGAAATAAATTTGGACAAATAATATCATGAAACCTATTATATTCATGGTATTTATATATGACATTTGATTAAACAACTTTTGTGTGTTTTAGTTCATATGTAATGGATTTCGTCTCAATTTCATTTCATTGATGCACATTCAATTATTTTGCACCATGTTTATTTTATATAGAGTATACATTTCCATTGAAATTATATATAATGAGTTACTTTTTCTTTTGTTGTACATAATAATTTAATTTAATGTTATTATTTCATGAGGTTAATGATTAAAAAAGTTTTCATTATTTTATGGGAGACTTCATAAATGAATGAAGATTATCTTCATCGAGATTAATATGAGTGATAATTCAATGAAATTTTAATTCTATGAAATTATATAACAATTTTACAATAATATATTTCATTATTATCAAGTTATTCATGACCATTTTAATGTATTAGTACCATTTTCACTCTTTCGACGTCAAAGTGTATTATAAAATGCTTTTTATGAAAATCCAAAATTATTAATCTCTTTACTCGGAGAACCATTTTTGATATAAAAAGAATATTTTATTAATATGATTTCAATAAATGATTTGAATATTATTTGGAAAAGTCACATTTACCCTTTTTTAAGAAAAACTTTGATGGAATCTTCTTATCACATTCCAAATTTGGCATTTTTTATCCTTTCTTCATACAAAAATAATATCATTTTTACCTCGTATGAAATATATGTATTTCTCCTCTATTATTTTTAAGACTCATTTTCTATTTCAAAAATATTATTTTTAATGAATATTTTTTTAAAATGGGTTTCAAATGAATTTTATTTTCAGAAGTTTTTTCAAAATCCATCGATATTTTCCTCAACAACATATTTAAAATCAATTCTTTCATTACAACAAATACAACAACCCTCTTTTAAATAAATTTGTTATTGGTTTAATATATAACTTCATTAATATTTCTATAGTTGGTTTATGATTTTTTTGGCCAAGGATAGTATTGACATTCATATTTGTATCTATATGTTAGTCCCCTTGAAATATTCAATCTCCAATGATTGTTGAAAATTGAATTTCCCCTAAGTTATTCATTTCATTTATCATGGACATTAATATTTCCTAAACTATATACCATTTTACATATGGTGTATTTTTTGACATTTATTTGTTTATTTGGTGAAATACATATAAATCAATATACTTGATTCATTAAAAATAATTTCTTGGTCGTATTATTTATTTGATATAGGAAAAATACATTGTAGATGCAATACACATGTTATAGACAGTTTAAGGAAGGCTATACTGGTTGGGGACCAGTGAATAATGGCCCCTCGATGCATCAGTTGTCTCATGAGATGAATTAGTTGTAAAAATTACAATGTTTAAACTATCTTTTGATGGTAAATGTATCATGTTACTCGGAAACATGGAATCTGATAAATAATAACTTCCTTTTTTAGAATTTAGTTATTAGTTATCAATGAGATATTTTGTCGACCTGACTATGGATGCATTTCATTTTCATTTTTCTAGATAGAATATATTTACCATTATTACCTTATTCTATTTACTACATATATCCTTTATGTTTATTGATTACAAGTAATGTTTATGTAGTTTTATACCTTTCCATATTGACTATTCTCACTGATTCATTTTTTCGTTCACTATATTTTTTTCCTTACTTAGAATTTGAGATCACCCATATTAATTTGGTCTCCCTAAGAATCCAAGAAGTGTACTGTGAAATATATGTTGGAATGTACTACATATATTAGAGTTATCCTCGAATTTGGTAATATCTTTTGAAAAAATACTATAAATATTGTATCCATTTGTAATTTAATAATTAGTTATGTATCTGGTTTAACAGGACTTATAAACCATTCGGTCATTAGGGGTATGATTCCTTTTAATCAAGATAATGTATTTAGTGGGAGACACCATATTTGAGCCATTAAGGGATATGTCACTACACATGGTATTATATGATGTTTTGTAGCAAAAATGGGAAGTAGATTGAGGAAAACCAAGATTAAAATACATAACCCTAATATAGATGTCTACAAATTATGGATAACAAACCTATAATTTTGGAATATTACAGATTATGTGGTTTTCCTAGAAATCCATATATATCTCGATACTATAAGTTGATGGGGTTTTGGAACAGATGTTCCTAGGAGTAACAACTCTAACAATGTGTTCTTGGGTTGACTCATGGAATCCTGGTACATGACAATATTCCTTACTAGAAACTTTCTTTGACACTCCTGGGAGATATGCATAGGATAATCAACATTTCCATTACAAATCATTATAAAGGATTCAGATACATAATAAGTATCCTATGTTAAACATATTGTGTTTTTTATTCAATACAAGGTGTCATGATTT
Organism: Viscum album; assembly: GCA_963277665.1. Taxonomy (NCBI): domain Eukaryota; kingdom Viridiplantae; phylum Streptophyta; class Magnoliopsida; order Santalales; family Viscaceae; genus Viscum; species Viscum album. The sequence goes on from OY728146.1 coordinate 374,127,546, forward strand.
ATAAATCCAATTAATGATATTATGGATAAACCCTATACCAAGGAAGGACCTATGTGGAAATAAAATTTATAACATATTTATGTATTGAGATTGTATTGATAATCGTATTTAAAATTATATTAATAGATTAATATTATTCTAGGGATTTCTATCATAAATATATTTGGATGTTAAATGAATTATTATTAGAAACACACAACATGTAAGTCGAGTAACAACCATCCCAATCTGACATGTCTATGAGACTAGAATGCATGACCTAAGGAAGATAAGGGTTTCACAAAAAAAATTGACCTACCCAATTTCCATTCTAATTTTCATTGTTTTTAGTTAATCATTTAAACGAATAAATATAAATGATGCACCGGTGATTACACTTTTAAGTTTGATAAATAATCTATTAAACATATTTATTTCGAGCTATAGTTAAAGACAAATATGTAAAATTCTCACTCTTTTATAGGATATATGACCCTTTAAAACATTCTTTTAATGCATTAGGGATAATAAAAATTCATTGATGGTAATTAACATTTTGGATTAAATCCATTAATTGGAGTTAGATCAGAACACATCAAAAAGTTATGATTATTCATAAGAGATTGAATGATAGAATAACAATATTTTCTTATATTATATGTTATCAAAATTATTACCTAGAATTAGGAAAACAACCTAAATTTGAAAAAGTTATTATAATACCCAATTTTTTTTAACTGATGTATTTAAAAATAATCAATGATTTTTGGACTTGAGGACCTCGACATTCCATTTATAATTCACGTGTTGGTGATTGATGACCTCTTTCAATCATTATAAATATTTATATTTTCCTCCAGGTATATATCATTATGTCCCACTAATTATCTCCTACATAAAAACGTATTTACATGGTAGTCATTATGACCTTTGTATATTCCATTCACTCTTTTATAGAGGATGAATCAGGATCCCTTTTCACGATTTCAGATTTGAAACATAGGAAGTGTCAAAAAAATATCACCATGATAGAATTTAAATTGTGAGGGTGAAATTTATATAAAGTGGAAGATCATTTGATGAACCCAAAAAAGTAATGTATGAACCTTGTATTCTAGAAAATGTCTGACACGTGACAACAAGAATGTAAGGTAATATAATACCAACATAATTTATAATATATTTACTATTTCAAACTGATTCTATGTATTTCAATTCATGAATCATAGATTTTTATTGCATTACACGCAACACATACCTTCTTCTATTGATTTTTCTACATACAAAAGAAACCTTCAATGATGGTTTTCACTATATACAATATTATGTCTTACCGAGAAACAATTTAAAACTAAGTCATTATAATTAAATATTATAATATATAAACTAGCTATTATGAATAATATAACTAACATATAAAAATATACGGTGTAGTAAACTAAATCATGTGGGACCCCGGGACACCCTGAGGAAGGAGGGGTGTATCAGGGTGACAAATTATACTTTTAATGTGATGGATCGTGTTCCCACGTTGGTAGGAACATGTTAATCCTTTATGATGAATATGATTAGAAATCAAACATTCACATGCACATAGATGACACATCTCTTTTTACTTGGTTCACAACTAATGGCTACATCCAATGAGAATATGCCAATAGGTTGTCGGTCGTACCAAATTCCACTAAACTTCAGTAGATGTGTATTACAAATTTCTGGCACAGTCACTCTGTCCTAGGCTCACAGCCTTTTCAATGGTTTAGGGATAGCATACTGCATCCCTCAGGTCACTCCCATTGACTCCCTTGGGCTCATTGCCTTTGGTGAAGTCCCACTCAGTTTATAGACGTGAATGTCTCTTCATCATTGAAAAATAATTCATCATACGTTGTATGTGGATTCACTTTTGAAGTCCAACTCTCACCAGTAGAATAAACTCACTTTGCACAAAAGGTATTTGGAAATCATCCAGCTTTTGTGCAGTTCTAAAATACTGGTGTACTTCATCCACACCTGGCGTGATTCTCCAACCCCATCACACAAGTCCATCTCTCCCACTTGCGCGACACACACATCTTCAACTTCAAACATGCGCGACTCACATTCTTTTCCAACCAAACCGGTTTCGGCGCGCAAAGGTCAACTGTCGTGGTTCTTCAAATCCTGCTGCACAAGTGTCACCAAACCTTTTACATGACACATCCTTCCCCAACTCCAACCGTGGGTGACTAACAACATTTCTCACCCAAACCAGCTTGGACGTGCATCTAACAACTGTCGTGCAACTTCATCTTGCGTGACACACCACCACTTGCGCGACCACTATACCTTCATGATGGGAGCTATGAATTTCTCTATGTCTGAACTTCATACCGAATGAGGTGTGATGAACCTCTATTTATAGGCATTTGGATACCCTGTGTGATGGTGCACAAGTCATCCTTCGGCACGGATGTTTTGGAACGCAAGAACTTTCGCAACCACACACAAAACATGGGTGCCCTTCCTCCATTGCAATATAATCATGTTCTTGTTTTGAAAAATAAAAGGAACACAATAATCCTCTCCTTAATGTCAACAGTGCGCAAGCCTATTCCAAAAACACCTGTTCTTCATTTGTTGATTTTCAGGCCCAAAAAATTTTCAAACACTAGAAAATAGTGTTACCTTCAATACTATTATTTGCTTGTTTTGTATGATCACATTTCTGGCACACATTTTTAACTTTCTCTATGGATTGACTACAAACCCAAACCATACCATGCTCTAAATCATGCATAGAATGACCATGGATCCTACAATCCCCCCGCCTTTTGGTTTTTTGGAAATCAGTAAATAAATTCAATAGATCACCAGCCATAGACAAACCATAAATGCAAGAATAAACTCAGCCAATACTCTAAGTCTACATGAGCATTTCTTGGTGAAGAAAACAAGAGTGGAAGAATGAATTGGGTTCCCATGTCTTGGAATTTTCAATGACACCAAGTAATTCTCTTACAGTGTCACAGAAGCAATATATGTACAAATTATTCCTTCTCATCCTTCTCACCGACACTGAATTCTCAATGTGTCATAGAGGAATTACATGCCTGAATCTATTCCTTTCTCCCCCATTGAAGAAAAACCCAAAGATAGGTAATTGTTCGTTGTTTAGCTGAAACCACACTCTCCTGGATAGTATCTCCCCCAAAAAACTGCATCACATCTATAAACAGATCAAAAACAATTAACATTACTGGGGATAGGGGAATTATGTAACCCCCTTATGCACTTGCAGATGGCTAAACACTGAGGTTCAACCAATGCTTCTCAAACACAGCCGCTGAAAGTGGCTTGGTCAGGATATCTTCCACTTGCTCATCAGTGCCCACATGATCCATTCTAATCATGCCTTGTTCAAATTTCTCTTTGACAAAGTGATACCTAATTTAACTATGTTTTGTACAAGGATGTTGAACTGTATTCTTCTAATGATCAATTACACTCTTGTTATCACAATAAATCACTATTTGTTGCTTCACCTCATCACCAATATATGTTAATTGTTTCTTCATCCATAGTAGTTGAGTGCATGCCTTTGTGGAGGATATATACAAAGCATCAGCCATACTAAGTGATGTACTTTCTTGTTTCTTGATCTACCAGCCAACACATTTATTCCCAATATAGAATGCTCCACCACTAATGGACTCTCTGTATACTACATTGCTAGCCCAGTCAACATCAGAAAATTCTGATAATTCACTGTCTCTTCCTGCAGAAAATTATTAGCCACAACTGTGGGTACCTTGAATATACCTCGTGATTATTTTCACTGTTGTCATATGTTCCCCCTTTGTATTACTCTGAAAGTAGGCCAGTAGACATGTTGTAAATATAATATCTGGTCATGTTACTATCAGGTATATTAGGCTCCCAATTATCCTGCTATACATGGTGGGGTCTACAGATGTCCCATCCTCATGCTTTCAAAATTTGGTTCCAACTGTAATCAAATTTGACATTGGATTGGAGTCTTTCATGTTAAACTTCTTCAGCAGCTCTCTTGCATTCCTTTCCTGAGAAATGAATGTGTAATCATATATTTGAATCACTTGCAGCCCCATGAAATATGTGATCACCCCAATCATAGACATTTCAAATTCTTATTTCATGTGATTAGAAAACTCATCCATTGATTTCTTCATACTGCCACAAAATATGATATCATCAACGTTGACTAGGACCATGAATCATTCTTTTGGAGAATTCATTACATATAGATTGTGATCTACTCCTCCCCCTTTGAATTCCAGCTTCTTGAGATAATTATTCAGCCGAGAGTATCACACCCTTGGTTCCTATTTCAATCCACAAAGTGCATTCTTTTGTTTGCATACTTTTGTTTCATCAGTACCTAGAATAAAACCCACTGGTTTTTTAATGTAGACTTCCTCTTTGAGAACACCATTTAAGACTAATTTCTTGAAATCTATAACGACCCATACTTTACATACATTGTTAATACTTCAAAATTGATGCACACTTATTACAACATATGACAAAACCACAAAGGACCGTATAGGTATAGTGTCTTTAGAAACTGGGAAACATAAACAACTGGTTCATAAATCTTCTACAGTGTCTCCCATTTATTTCATCATATATAGGGTCCCTTTTAGCATATTCTACTTAATATCCATCTTCCTGACCTGGGGAAAAGAAAACATAAAAGGGTGAGCTCAAATGCTCAGCAAGGGCAAATAAAGGAAGTAAAAATCATATCATATCTTTTTGAAAATCAAAACCTGCAAAATAGATCATAATATCTTATCATGGAATAAATCATAGAAGTGAAAATGAGATCCCCATAATCATAACATAAGACTTGAAACTTTGTGGCATGCACACATAATCATGGAAAATCATTTCTTGTTAGTCATGACTCATTGCCAAGACTATCTTAGTGGACAAAGTCCCTTTCTGAACCGAGTTCACTCCTCGTTTCAGTCCTGTATCACTGAACCGAAATAACCTTCCGTTCCAGCCATGTCTATCTCATGAGATATAAAATCTTTACCCAATGCATTGGAGGGAGATATAGGTCCCACCCATCTTATAATAAATCCTTTCTTATGTGTTCCACATAATCATAAAACATACATCATCGCATAACACATGTAACAAAAATGGGATTCTTGAAACATCATGACATCATAAATCAATTCATATAAGATAATGGAATTCATAAAAATAATTCAATCACAACATGATAAAATCAATGTAATAATAGGGACAAAAACAGAACCCTTTATTATCTTAGATGGAAAATAAATTTGATAAAACACTTGAACTTCATTCTTGAGGAAAATATCCTTTTATCTTCAAAAACATTTTTCCTTTCATAACATGTCATACAACTTTAAAATAAAAGAAGTTGATTAAAAATAAACTTGAAAACTTGTAAAGGAAGATTCTTGGAAATAATGTTTTAAAAATCCATTCAAGCCGTATAAGTTAAAAAAAACATTCTTCTAACTTTTGTCGGAAAAGTCAAAAAGTACCTCGTACGAAAAACGACAAAAGATTCCTTTCATATCTTTTACAAAAAAACTTAACGAAGGGTAAAATTTGATATAAACTATTGTAGAAGGAAGGAAATAATATTAAATATCGAGGGAACATGGATGTGGATGATAAAATACACCCCAATAATTACCAATGTAAAAACAATCTCGGATAAAAGTGAGATTGTGATATTTTCCCTTACCTTAGGTCCGATTAGCTTTGTACGTGTCCGAAGCTCCTGTATAATGGTTTAAATAATGTTATTGACTTATTCCAGAATCATACATATTTATATGATATCATATATGGTCATATTATTAGCTTCTTGTTAGTAATATTTCATTGTTACTTGTTACTCGGGTCTTTATAACTTTTTGTTATTATGCGTGTTTTGTCGAATAAATTCTTATTCTTATCATTAGGTTATAGATAATTCATTTCCAGAATGGTATTAGTGTAGTATATACCATATTCATTCATTCAATTCATTTATAAAATCATTATTAAATGAAGATCATGTAGAACGAGTCGCATCACATCGTGGAGACGGTATTCCGTACGTACGCACGAGTGATGATATCGTTCCTATGATCGTGGAATTGTATTAGAGTATATATATATTATTTCAGTATCAATATTAATTCATAATAATCATATGTAGTTACTCATTACACCATTATACCCATCCTTCTAAGGTGATGGTGGAAAATAGATTACACCACGGCGTGGAGACGGTATTCCGTACGTACGCACCCGTGGTGATTTCATTTTTCTGTAGGATGGAAAGAAGGTGAATTAGGGTTGTTTCATATTTATAATAACATATCAGTATATAAGTAATACTTATGTTATTACTTTATCATGAAACAACTAAAGAAGAAGAAGTTGAAGAAGAAAGAAATTGAAAAGATCGGTAATGGATATTACCTCTTCTTTGGAACGCTTCTTTGAATACTCCACTTAAGGAACTAAGATTGGTCTTTGGAGAAGACCAGGACCTCTAGGATTATTCTAGGGAAGTGGAGAGGAGAAAATGGCAGGGGTTGGCCGAGCTTGAGTGCTCAATTTGGTGTTAGGAGGAGGGGGAGGAGGTGCCCTTTTATAAGGGAGGAGAGGGGCACCTTAGGAATATCTCAAAATATTATTTTATATTAAAGTCAAAATCAGTTTATAATGGTTCCAAAGGGTCTTATTTTGAAGATGAAGTGGGGATGGGTCGAAATCCTATCAACCAATAGGATTTAGACAAGTTTAGGGTATTATTTTAACCTTATCAATTAGATTTAACTCTAAGTTAATTATTTTAACTTTTACCGTGTCTTTTTGTTTTCTTTCACTATATGGTTAATACACTTACTATAACATGCCAAACGAACCCCAATTTGTTTATTATTAATATATATATCCTTATCTAAGTCATTTGGCCGAACCATAGATTTTTAGGAATAAAGTAACAATTAATAATATAATATTTCATTTAAAAACTATTTTGTGTCAATTTTGACACTATTTGATATATGATTTGTTTGAAAGTCATAACAAGATTATATGTTCGAACCAAGTTGATTAAATCAACACTAATATATCATAATAACCTAGAAAATTAGTGTAATTCATAAAAAGTCTTAAATTACATTTAGTTTGGTATTTATATTATCAATTATGTCAATATTTCATTAATAAGATAATTACTGCATCATCTTTGTGTCATAAATAAATTATATTATTTGATGTCTAAAAATTACAAATGAACTTTCATCATGTAGGAAATCTTTTTAGCTTTCTAATGAATATTTAAAATCGAATTTATCTTATGTATAACCCCATATTAAAAATGATTTACTTATTAAACTTTGATTTTAACTATTTTAACCCTTCTTTAAATAAATTAATAATAAATGTCCTAATCTAATCCAAGTGGGCCTAAATGGTCATATTTTATTCCTAAGTTTGTTTTTGGTCGAATTACACTTTTCCAATAGAATTAGGACATGTGTTAGGGTAATATTAATATCATATTTACCCTTAGTTACCCTATTTACTATTAACCGCAGTAAAAATCGTAAAAAATTACTATTCACCAAAAAAATTATTTTCATCTCATTGAACCACATTTTAGTCCTTGATATTAACCGTGTCTCTCGGATTTTCGAAATTCCATTCACAGAAGCGGTAAAATTAAGTTTTATGCAAAATTCTATTTTTTAACCGACCACTTAGTGGTTTCACTATTCATCAAAAATTGAAAGTTTTCAGAAAAATACCAAAATTTCACCCTTGGCTAATTTCGATATTCTGAGTCCAAAAATGAAGTCCATTTTGAAAAATAAAATTTATAAAATTTTAAAAAGTGGTTATTACTATTCATAACGGCTAGTTTTAATAGCATATTGTTGTTTAGTGAAACTCGGTATTGCGTACGACGCAAGCTATCGAGGAAGGTCGCGATTGCGTGTAAAGCAAGTCAAGCAAGTGTTGTGTAGAAAAAGATTCCTTTGATAATTTATATAACATAAAAGTCTCGGGTGTTACATTCTACCCCCCTTAAAAAGAATTTCGCCCTCGAAATTCGTCACTTTGTAACAAACAGATGAGGATACTTCTCTCTCATCATATCCTCAAGCTCCCATGTAGCTTCTTCAAGTTGGTGGTTCCTCCATAAAACTTTCACCAAGCGAGTGGTCTTGTTTCGTAGGACTTTTTCGCTACGATCCAGAATCTCTATCGGCTGTTCTTCATAAGAAAGATCTTGCTCCAGCGGTACAACTTCTGAGCTGAGTATATGTGAAGGATCTGGTATGTACTTTCTCAGGAGAGATACATGGAACACATCGTGAACTTGAGAGAGATTCGGTGGAAGCGCCAATCGGTAAGCTACCTTCCTAACACGATCCAGTATTTCGAAAGGACCGATATATCTAGGGCTCAACTTCCCCTTCTTTCCAAATCTCATAACCCTCTTCCAGGGAGATATTCGTAAGAACACTTTATCACCCACTTCAAACTCTAGGTCTTTTCTTCGGTTGTCGGCATAGCTTTTCTGTCGACTCTGAGCTGCTCTTATGTGTTGTTGAATAGATCGGACCTTTTCTGCCATTTCATCAACGAGATCAGGTCCTAATAGCTTTCTTTCCCCAACTTCATCCCAGCAAGTTGGAGTCCTGCATTTCTTTCCATAGAGAGCTTCATAAGGAGCCATCTGAATACTGGAGTGAAAGCTATTATTATAAGAAAATTCTACCAAAGGTAGGTGTTGATCCCAACCTCCTTTGAAATCCATAGAGCATGCTCTCAACATATCTTCTAGGGTTTGAATTGTTCTCTCAGACTGACCGTCTGTCTGGGGATGATAAGCAGTGCTGAAACTCAACTCTGTATCCAGAGTATGCTGAAGACTTCGCCAGAACTTCGAGGTAAATCTCGGATCCCGATCAGATATAATAGAAAGTGGTACTCCATGTAATCTTACCACTTCCTTTACATATATCCTGGCAAGCTGATCTAGAGAGAAATCCTCTCTAATAGGAATGAAGTGTGCAGACTTTGTAAGACGATCAACTATGACCCAAATAACATTATTGCCTTTGGATGTTTTAGGAAGTCCTGTGACAAAGTCCATATTGATGATTTCCCATTTCCATTCGGGTATGGGTAATGGTTGTAACATCCCCTTAGACTTCTGTCTCTCAGCTTTAACTTGTTGACAAACCAAGCATCGAGAGACAAATTCAGCAACATCTCTTTTCATTCCATCCCACCAGAAGTACTCTTTCAGGTCCCTATACATCTTCGTGCTTCCAGGATGAATAGAGAATGAAGAACTATGAGCCTCATCCAGCAGCTCCTTCTTTAATTCGGGGATGGGAGGAACACAAACCCGATTCCTGAACTTTATTATCCCATCACAATCAAGGTTGAATTCAGGAACATTTCTCACCTTCTTTTGTAACTCGACATCTTCTTTCTGTGCCTCTTTAATCTTCACATGTATAGATGGTTGAACATTCATTTGAGAAAGATAAGATTTTTCCCCTTCCATTATAATTCCAAGATCCATCCTTTGTAAATCCATAAATATTGGATCTTTTGTGATCCTCATCATGTATAAACTAGCATGGTCTTGTCGACTTAATGCATCTGCCACCTTGTTTGCTTTCCCAGGGTGGTAATGGATTGAGCAGTCATAATCCTTAATCAGATCCAACCATCTTCTTTGACTCATATTCAACTCCTTTTGTGTGAAAATATACTTTAAACTTTTATGATCAGTATAAATATCACACCTTTCACCATAAAGGTAATGCCTCCAAATATTTAATGCAAAGATTACCGCAGCCAACTCCAAATCATGTGTTGGGTAATTTTGCTCATGGATTTTCAACTGTCGTGAGGCATAAGCTATCACCATATCATTTTGCATAAGAACACACCCCAATCCCTTCTTGGATGCATCACTGTAGATCACAAACCTTTCTCCACTACAAGGCAGTGTGAGCACATGTGCACTGGATAACCTTCTTTTCAACTCCTTGAAATTCTCTTCACATTCCTCTGTCTAGACAAACTTAACTCCTTTCCGTGTCAACTTGGTGAGTGGATTAGATAATCGTGAAAAATCTTCTACAAAACGTCGATAATATCCAGCCAAACCAAGAAAACATCGGATCTCAGTTACTGTGGTTGGTCTCGACCATCTTTCGATAACCTCTGTTTTTGCTGGATCCACAGATATCCCCTCTTTTGAGATTATATGACCCAAAAATGCAACTTTTTGAAGCCAAAATTCACACTTGGTAAATTTGGCATAAAGATTCTCCTTTCTCAGGGTCATCAATATAATTCTGAAGTGATCTTCATGCTCTTCCTTGCTCTTTGAATAGACAAGAATATCGTCTATAAAGACTACCACAAATTGATAAAGATAGTCTCTAAAGACTCTATTCATTAGATCCATGAAGATAGCAGGGGCATTAGTAAGACCAAATGGCATCACTATAAATTCATAGTGTCCATACCTTGTACGGAAAGCCGTCTTTGGTATATCCTCCCTTTTGACCCTTAATTGATGATACCCTGAACGAAGATCAATCTTGGAAAAGTATTGAGCTCCGCGTAGTTGGTCAAATAAGTCATCAATGCGTGGGAGAGGATATTTGTTCTTGATAGTGATCTTGTTAAGTTCTCGATAATCAATGCAGAGCCTCATTTATCCATCTTTCTTCTTAACAAATAGAACAGGTGCTCCCCAAGGTGACGCACTAGGGCGTATGAATCCCTTATCAAGATTCTCTTGGAGTTGCTTCTTCAATTCCTGCAACTCAATTGGGGCCATTCTATAAGGTGTCTTTGAAATAGGCAAAGCACCCGGTACAAGTTCTATTGAAAACTCAACTTCACGATTTGGTGGAAGACCTGGTAATTCCTCTGGAAAGACATCATCAAACTCCCGTACAATGGGCATATTCTTAATCGTGAGTTTCTCACCAACCATTTGAGATAAATAACCTTCATTTAGTGGAATCAATACCCATAAGATGGAAGAAATTTCCACTGGAAGGTTATGTTCATCCTTGCATTGGTATACGATCGTAGATTGATCTGGAATATGAAATGTGACTTCCCTTCTTTGGCAATTGATATGAGCTCCATGTAGAGAAAGCCAATCCATGCCAATAATCACATCAAATTCCACTAAAGGAAGGATCACAAGATTTGCAGGAAGCACTTTCCCACAAACTTCGATCGGAGAAGAATTATAAACTTTTGATGCGATTGATGTGCCATTAGGTGTTGTCACTGCTAACTCAACATCTAATTGTTGAGGTAATATGGTGATACCCTTAGAAAAGTCTTCAGAAATAAAAGAGTGGGTGGATCCAGAATCAAATAAAACATTTGCTACTTTAGAGTGGATGGTAAGTGTACCTTTCACCACATCGTTATCGTACTCCACATCGCTGATAGAAATTGCATGTGACTTTCCTTTGTCTTTAGCCTTAAGATTTTGTTGATGTCGACCATCATCATCAACCCTTGGATTTGGGCATTGATTGGCATAATGCCCCATCTCCTTGCACTTGAAACATTGAAGTGTAGTAGGTTCATTCTGTGTATCCCTTCCTTTGTTTGCATCATTAGACATCTTCTTCCCATTATCACGGCATTCAAATGCCCGATGACCTTCCTTTCCACATTTAAAACATTTACTTGTCCCTTTAAGACAACTCCCTCCATGTTTCTTTCCACACTTTGAGCATAAGGAAAAGCTCATCTTCTTTTCCGTGTGCTCTTTAGATTTTTCTTTGAATTCCATCTTCCTCTTCTTATCAAACTCATGTGACTGATGGGTTACTCCAATCTCCATCTCAACTTTGAGAGCACATCGAACGATTTCCTCGTAGCTATTGAAGTCCCTTATGGCTAACGCCCTTCGAAGACTTGGTTTTAAGCCACTAAAGAATCGATCGATCTTACTCTCAGGTTGGATAATAATACCAGAAGCGTACCTTGCAAGTCTTGTAAAATTTGCTTCATAGGTACCAACAGATTCATCATCCCTTTGCTTCAGTTCAAGAAACTCTTTCTCCATCTTTTTTCGGAGAATACGAGGGAAGTACTTATTGAAAAATAAGTTCTTGAACTCGTCCCATTCCATAGACTAAATTTCCTCCCTTTGCCTCGTATTCTTAACAAGATTCCACCATTGATCAGCATCTCCTTCCAAACGGTACACTGCTAGGATGACTTTATCATGCTCAGAACATTGAAGAACTGAAAATATCTTTTCAGTAGTACAAATCCATTGTTCAGCAACTAATGGATCAGTAGACCCGCTGAAAGAAGGTGGACGCTGCCTCATGAAGGATTCAACAGAATGTTGCTCCCTCCTTTGCTCGTTTGGAAATCCTGCATGATTCATAGCTTGAGAAAGTTGTGTGAGCATGGCTACAAGATTTTGCATTCCAGCTCCCATATCGTTTGGTTGCTCAGGGGGAAAATCATTGCATTGCCCATCGCATTCCGCATTAACACGGTTCCTTCGGGTTCCAGCCATTGACTAAAACCAAGAAGAATAGTGTGAGCAACACTAATTATAATAGGAAACCACATAATTCAAGAATAAAATTTTCATGCTTATGGTCTTATGATAGGTTATTCATGGCCATTTCTAAGATTGTGTTCTATGCTTAGACTTATTCTTAGGGTTCTTACTAAGGCTTTCACATCCTAGTTTCCAAAGGTTGACTATACCTTTCCTCTGATACCAACTATAACGACCCATACTTTACATACATTGTTAATACTTCAAAATTGAAGCACACTTATTACAACATATGACAAAACCACAAAGGACCGTATAGGTATAGTGTCTTTAGAAACTGGGAAACATAAACAACTGGTTCATAAATCTTCTACAGTGTCTCCCATTTATTTCATCATATCTAGGGTCCCTTTTAGAATATTCTACTTAATATCCATCTTCCTGACCTGGGGAAAAGAAAACATAAAAGGGTGAGCTCAAATGCTCAGCAAGGGCAAATAAAGGAAGTAAAAATCATATCATATCTTTTTGAAAATCAAAACCTGCAAAAGAGATCATAATATCTTATCATGGAATAAATCATAGAAGTGAAAATGAGATCCCCATAATCATAACATAAGACTTGAAACTTTGTGGCATGCACACATAATCATGGAAAATCATTTCTTGTTAGTCATGACTCATTGCCAAGACTATCTTAGTGGACAAAGTCCCTTTCTGAACCGAGTTCACTCCTCGTTTCAGTCCTGTATCACTGAACCGAAATAACCTTCCGTTCCAGCCATGTCTATCTCATGAGATATAAAATCTTTACCCAATGCATTGGAGGGAGATATAGGTCCCACCCATCTTATAATGAATCCTTTCTTATGTGTGCCACATAATCATAAAATATGCATCATCGCATAACACATGTAACAAAAATGGGATTCTTGAAACATCATGACATCATAAATCAATTCATATAAGATAATGGAATTCATAAATATAATTCAATCACAACATGATCAAATCAATGCAATAATAGGGACAAAAACAGAACCCTTTATTATCTTAGATGGAAAATAATTTTGATAAAACACTTGAACTTCATTCTTGAGGAAAATATCCTTTCTTCTTCAAAAACATTTTTCCTTTCATAACATGTCATACAACTTTAAAATAAAAGAAGTTGATTAAAAATAAACTTGAAAACTTGTAAAGGAAGCTTCTTGAAAATAATGTTTTAAAAATCCATTCAAGCCGTATAAGTTAAAAAAAACATTCTTCTAACTTTTGTCGGAAAAGTCAAAAAGTACCTCGTACGAAAAATGACAAAAGATTCCTTTCATATCTTTTAAAAAAAAACTTACCGAAGGGTAAAATTGGATATAAACTATTGTAGAAGGAAGGAAATAATATTACATATCGAGGGAACATGGATGTGGATGATAAAATACACCCCAGTAATTACCAAAGTAAAAACAATCTCGGATAAAAGTGAGATTGTAATATTTTCCCTTACCTTAGGTCCGATTAGCTTTGTACGTGTCCAAAGCTCCTGTATAATGGTTTAAATAATGTTATTGACTTATTCCAGAATCATACATATTTATATGATATCATATATGGTCATATTATTAGCTTCTTGTTAGTAATATTTCATTGTTACTTGTTACTCGGGTCTTTATAACTTTTTGTTCTTATGCGTGTTTTGTCGAATAAATTCTTATTCTTATCTTTAGGTTATAGATAACTCATTTCCAGAATGGTATTAGTGTAGTATATACCATATTCATTCATTCAATTCATTTATAAAATCATTATGAAATGAAGATCATGTAGAACGAGTCGCATCACATCGTGGAGACGGTATTCCGTACGTACGCACGAGTGATGATATCGTTCCTATGATCGTGGAATTGTATTAGAGTATATATATATTATTTCAGTATCAATATTACTTCATAATAATCATATGTAGTTACTCATTACACCATTATACCCATCCTTGTAAGGTGATGGTGGAAAATAGATTACACCACGGTGTGGAGACGGTATTCCGTACGTACGCACGCGTGGTGATTTCATTTTTCCGTAGGATGGATAGAAGGTGAATTAGGGTTGTTTCATATTTATAATAACATATCAGTATATAATTAATACTGATGTTATTACTTTATCATGAAACAACTAAAGAAGAAGAAGTTGAAGAAGAAAGAAATTGAAAAGATCGGTAATGGATATTACCTCTTCTTTGGAACGCTTCTTTGAATCCTCCACTTAAGGAACTAAGATTGGTCTTTGGAGAAGACCAGGACCTCTAGGATTATTCTAGTGAAGTGGAGAGGAGAAAATGGCAGGGTTTGGCCGAGCTTGAGTGCTCAATTTGGTGTGAGGAGGAGGGGGAGGAGGTGCCCTTTTATAAGGGAGGAGAGGGGCACCTTAGGAATATCTCAAAATATTATTTAATATTAAAGTCAAAATCGTTTTATAATGGTTACAAAGGGTCTTATTTTGAAGATGAAGTGGGGATGGGTCGAAATCCTATCAACCAATAGGATTTAGACAAGTTTAGGGTATTATTTTAACCTTATCAATTAGATTTAACTCTAAGTTAATTATTTTAACTTTTACAGTGTCTTTTTGTTTTCTTTCACTATATGGTTAATACACTTACTATAACATGCCAAACGAACCCCAATTTGTTTATTATTAATATATATATCCTTATCTAAGTCATTTGGCCGAACCTTAGATTTTTAGGAATAAAATAACAATTAATAATATAATATTTGATTTAAAAACTATTTTGTGTCAATTTTGACACTATTTGATATATGATTTGTTTGAAAGTCATAACAGAATTATATGTTCGAACCAAGTTGATTAAATCAACACTAATATATCATAATAACCTAGAAAATTAGTGTAATTCATAAAAAGTCTTAAATTACATTTATTTTGGTATTTATATTATCAATTATGTCAATATTTCATTAATAAGATAATTACTGCATCATCTTTGTGTCATAAATAAATTATATTATTTGATGTCTAAAAATTACAAATAAAATTTCATCATGTAGAAAATCTTTTTATCTTTCTAATTAATATTTACAATCGAATTTATCTTATGTATAACCCCATATTAAAAATGATTTACTTATTAAACTTTGATTTTAACTATTTTAACCCTTCTTTAAATAAATTAATAATAAATGTCCAAATCTAATCCAAGTGGGCCTAAATGGTCATATTTTATTCCTAAGTTTGTTTTTTGTCGAATTACACTTTTCCAATAGAATTAGGACATGTGTTATGGTAATATTAATATCATATTTACCCTTAGTTACCCTATTTACTATTAACCGCGGTAAAAATCGTAAAAAGTTACTATTCACCAAAAAATTATTTTCATCTCATTGAACCACATTTTAGTCCTTGATATTAACCGTGTCTCTCGGATTTTCGAAATTCCATTCACAGAAGCGGTAAAATTAAGTTTTATGCAAAATTCTATTTTTTAACCTACCACTTAGTGGTTTCACTATTCATCAAAAATTGAAAGTTTTCAGAAAAATACCAAAATTTCACCCTTGGCTAATTTCGATATTCTGAGTCCAAAAATGAAGTCCATTTTGAAAAATAAAATTTATAAAATTTTAAAAAGTGGTTATTACTATTCATAACGGCTAGTTTTAATAGCATATTGTTGTTTAGTGAAACTCGGTATTGCGTACGACGCAAGCTATCGAGGAAGGTCGCGATTGCGTGTAAAGCAAGTCAAGCAAGTGTTGTGTAGAAAAAGATTCCTTTGATAATTTATATAACATAAAAGTCTCAGGTGTTACAAAATCCATCTGATATACTTTATATCCTCTTTGGAGATCCATGGAAAAGAACAACCGGATTGACACTAGTCTAGCCACTGGAGCAAAGGTTTTTTAAACATCAACGACTTCTATCCGAGAGTATCCTTTAAATACCAGTTGTTCTATGTTTCTAAAAACACTTCCATGCTCATTAAACTTGTTCTTGAAGATCCATTTTGTACCAACCACATTGTGACCTTCAGGTCTCTGGACAAGATCCCATGTCTAATTCTTTTCAATCTAATCTATCACTTCATTAATGGATTTCACCCAAGATTCATCCTTCGTAGCTTCATCAAATGAGGATGGCTCCACAACTGATAGAAATGCAGAATGGTTTTTATTCATCATCCTCCTTGTTCCAATTGGTGCACTCCTGACAAAATTATGTTAGATGGATCAATCTCAGCTCTATGATTTCTCCTATGCGGTTCAGTTGCACTCTCTCCATCCATAGTTTCTTCTTCAGATTCTTCTTCTTAGTGAACATCATGATGTGAATATTGAGTATTTTTTACAGCTTCCACTTTTTTTTATATTTTTATTTTCTCTAGGTTCACCTTCTTCCTCACTTTCTTTCACATCAGCATATGACTTCCTTAAAGAATTTGTGGTTTGTCTTCAATTATATTAACATCACTATATTCCATAATCCTTCCTAATCGCTTGTTGAAACTCTTGTAGGCTTTACTTTTCATTGAGTATCCATGGAATATTCCTTCATATGCATTGTAATAATACATCACTTGATTTCCTTCTTTGTTCCTAATAAAGTATTTTCTTCCCAAAAGACTAAAGTATTTCAAGGAGGGTTTCCATCCACGCCACAATTAATATAGTGTCTTAGTATAACCCATATAATGTCCTATGTGATTTTGAATATATACTGTAGCTTGAATAGCCTCTTTCTAGTAATGTAGTGGAATACGACTCTCAATCATCATAATTCGTGCCATGTTGTTCACCTGTCGATTCCTATGTTCAACAACTCCATTTTTTGTGGAGTTATCACAACAGCTACCTCATGTTGTATCCCATGCTTCTCCAGGTAATTTTAAAATTCAATGGATGTGTATTCACCTACATTGTCAGATCAAAACACATTGATTGTTCATCTAGTATCATTCTAGGCGATTCGCCGATATGTTTTCATTCAGTCAAGAACTTGTCGTTTCATGTGAATGACCATTACAAATTCCATTCTACTGTAATAATCGATGAAAAAACAAAGTACCTATCTCCATGAGTTCCGAAAACATTTATCGGCCCGCATACATCTGTATGAATTATATCAAGAAGATGAGATGCCCTTTCTTCTATGGCTGATTGGAACTGCATACTAGCTTTCCACAAATGCAAGAATCACAAGACTTGTCATGATCACGATTTAGGATGGGAATGTCCATGAAAATATTCAATTTTGATATTTTATCCATGTATTTTATGTTCATGTGTCCCAGTCTCTGATTCCATAAACTTTTTTCTTCTTCAAAAATCATGTAACAAATATTTTCATTACTATAAACATGATACAAGTTACCTTCTGTTCTATATCCATTCATAAGTGAATTCCCTGTCTTTCCATTGATAGTGCTTCCTTTCTGATTAAAAGTAACTATAAGTCACCAATCATAGAGTTGACCCATGTTGAGTAGATTATGATGTAGGCCATCAACATAAATGACTTTAGTCTTATTTAGTTCCCCATTATCTAATTCAGAACTTCAACTACCATTGATTTTCAGAGCTCCATCATTACCAAATCGTACTGTACCATCAACCTTCATTTTGATGTCTGTTAACAGTCTTTCATTACCTATAATATGAGATGAGAAACCGCTATCTAAAATCCCGGTGATATTTTTTTTAGATTTGAGGGAAACCTCTACAAGATTGTATTTCTCAATCTTCTACTTTTCTTTCCAAGAGATATAGGATCAAGTATAATATATTGATGCATTTATAATTATTTCTTCCACATAATCACATTATTCATACCAATAATCTTCTTCCAGAGGAGAAGACCTATTTTTGAGATCAACACCATCAGGTGGGTAAATTTTGATAGGTCTTTGAGTGTTGAATGAATCTCTCCTATCGAATCTATGCCTGTAATACATAGCATTATGGCCAAAGTTAGAAAAATGAAAACAGTATCCATAGAATATATTTCTTCTATACGATGGAGTATATGAAGTCAGTCTCATTTTTTGTCGTCCCAGATCTTCCCCATTCATGTAGCTCCTTTCCACTTCACAGTATGACATAGTATGGCCCAGATAGCCATAGAACTGACACTTCATGAGAGGAAATTTCTTCTCACGTGAATTTCTCTTCATGCCTACTGCATTGGGAGTATAGTTGAAATGCCTATCATTTCTGAAAGTTTGATGATAATTTTCAGTTCTTCTTTTAGTTTGGATTGAGGGTTTCTTTTTCATCACTTCAGGTAATGTTTCAACATGTCCAACTTTCATAATATCTTTCTTTTGGCTCTCTACTTTTAGCAGTTGATTTATCAGCTTCACAGAAAATCTCACTCCTTCCCATGCAAGAGAGTCATTGATAACTCATGATTTTTCCAACACCATATGAACCACACTTGTCTCTTGTTCTAAAATCGGAATATGAGAATCTTCCAAAATGAATTTTCTTCTTTCTCTCATTTTTGGTTTGTTAACAATCAATTTTACTCCTATGAGTAACATCTTCTTCCTCAAGCGCCTCAATATTCTTGGACTTCTCTTCCAGTTTGGATGAATGGTCTTTTAAGACCTTTTCTAGTTCTTCAATTCTGAGATTTAGTTCCACAACATCATCTGTGCTTTCAAGGATTAAAGACTGAACTCTCACTAGTTCTTTTAGTCATTCAATTTTTGCTTCAATGTCATCAACATATTCTGATGATTCTTCCACCACTTCCATCCACTTATTGCATCTCTTAAATTTATTCTCAAGCTTGGAAAATTCATCTTTAATTTGATTCTTTGGAACACCATTAGGAGTAATCTGATTATCTTTACTTTTATTGTTCGAGGGTTCTGACTTTTCAGTGGTAGCCATCATGGAAGCATGGTTTTTTGTTTTAAATTAAGGTTCTTCTTCTTCACAAAATTTAGTATCCTCATCTTCCTCTTCATAGAAAAAACTCTTCCTCTGTATTTTCTTTCCATATTTCAAGTCTCTTTTTTTGAAAAACCTTTTCCAAGGCTTCTCGATGTTTTTATCTTCACTATCTTCATCATTGATCTTTCTTATAAAATGATAGGAAATGTGCCCAAATTTTCCAAAACAAAAACATGTGAGAGGTAACTTCCCTTTGAATTTCCCTATTTTCTTATAGATCTTATTTGCAATGAGAGAAAAAATTTATTTTTATTCTTCATCTTCTTCGCTACTATATTTTGACATATTTATTTTATACATGACCTTTAATGAAATATCCTTGATCACAAGAGTCATAAAATCATCTGGTTTGACACTCATTTCATATGCTACCAAGATGCCCAGTAGATCATCTAGAGAAAGTTTGGAAAGATCTCTTTCCCCAGGGGCTGAGACATTTACATTGTACAGGGGTGTAAGTCTTCTTAATATTTTCTTTAAAATATCAATGTCTTTGATTTCTTTGCCTAGACCCCGGATTTCTCCAACAACTTCAACAATTAGATCGAAAAATGATTCTACATTCTCATCTGGATGCATCATCAGATCATCAAACCAATTGTGTAGGACTTGTAATTTTGGCTCCTTCACTTTTCTATATCCTTCATAAATATTTTCGTGCTTATCCCACATGGATTTTGCTGTGGTGAAACTCATCACCTTTAGATAGATCTGATCAGAAAGGGTTTTGGTGAGATCATTTTGTGATTTAGTATCAGAATCAAGAATTTTCCTATCGACATCCGTCATAGCCAGCCCTGTTGGATCAGTAACATGAATATCTTGGACAGTTGAAAAATGACTTCAATTAAAAGGGATCTTAGATGACATCTAATTCTATACTTCCATATCAGGAAATTACTTCCATCAAAAAGAGGGACTCCCCTGACATTGACTGCAATCTCCATGACGACAAAGGACAGATTGAATACCAACAACTTTCAACTGATACAGCTTGTAGGACCCCGGGACAACCAAACAGGGGAGGGGTGAATCAGGGTGACAACATTTTCTATTAATGTGATGGATATTTTTTCCACGTTGGTAGGATATTGTTAAACCAGTATGATGAATATTATCAGAAAACAATAATTCACTTGTAGAGAGATGAAACAAAACTTTTTACTTGGTTCAAAACTAAGGGATATGTCCAAGGACCATACACCGACATGTTTTCGGTCATACCAAATTCCACTAAACATTACTATATGTGGTCTACAATGGTTTGAGCACAACCACTATGTCCATGTCTCACAACCATTACAAAAATTCAGGTATAGCTCATTGCGTCCCTCGGGTCACTCCTGTTGACTGCCCGTTGCTCACTGCCTTTGGTGAAGTCCCACTAAGTGTATAAATGTGAATGTCTCTTCATAATTTCAAAATAATGCATCCTCTATTGTATGTGGATGCTCCATTGAAGTCCAACTCTCAACAGTAGACTAAACTCACTTTGCACCAAAGGTATCGGGCAATCTTCCATCTTTAGTGTAGTTCCAAAAGACTGTCGTACTTCAACCTCACCCGGCGGACTTCTCCAAGCCCAGCACGCAAGTTTCAAGACGATGTGAAAGTCCAGCTCTCCCACTTGCATGATACAAACTTCTTCAACTTCAAACATGATTGACTCACACTCATTTCCACCAAAACCAGTTTTGGCATTCAAAGGTCAACTATGGCACTTCTTCAAATCCTAGCGCACAAGTGTCACCAAACCACCTACGCGACACATCCTTCCCAAACACCAAACATGGGTTACCAATACCCATTATCACCCAAACCAACTTGGATGCACAGCTAACAACGTTTATGAAACTTCAACATGCGTGACCCACCACCACTTGTGCGACCACTATACCTGCACGACGGGAGCTCTGAATTTCTCTAAGTCTGAACATCATACCGAATAAGGAGGGATGGACCTCTGTTTATCGGAATTTGGATACCATGCACGACGGCACATAAGTCCTCCCTCAGTGTGCCTGTTTTGGTGTGCAAGTACTTGCGCGACGAAATACAAAACTTGGTAACCCTTCTTCCTTTCCCATATTTTCATGTTCTGATTTTGAAAAACAAAAGGAGCACAAGTATCCTATCCATAAAGTCAACGGCGCGTAAGTCTCTTTGTCAAAAACACCTTTTCTTCATTTTTTGATTTTCTGGCCCAAAAAATTGGCAATCACTGGAAAACAGTGCCACCTTCAATACTGTAATATGCTTGTTTTGTATGATCACATTGCTGGAACACATTCTTCACATTCTCTAATGATTTACAACAAACACAAACCACACCATACTCCAAATCATTCATATAATGACCATGGTTCCAACAAATTGTTTATTATAAATAAATTATAAATGAATAAAAGAACCAATTGAATATTAAAATGATAATTTTATGGAATACTATTTTTATGTTCACAAAGTGGTTTTTCCCTATTAGATTAAAATAAATATAGTTGGTGGGTGATATTAATACAATAAATATTTTAAATATCTATTCATTTATTTTGGATATTCATCCATCATATTTGGTAAGAATAATATTAGAGTAACCCAACATTTCACATTCAAAACTATATTTTTATTAAAGTATTTTTATAGACTTTTAATGGTGAAGCAATTTTAGGTCAAAATAAGAAAAAATTTATGATTTTCATTAGATTAAATATACTTTAGTTTTTAATTAATATTTTAATATTCTGTTGATTTTGTTTTCGATAAATTTTTTTAGTGAATAGTGAAAAATACCGTGGTTTAGTTAATAACTGCCTTGTTGTTTAAATAAATATTTATGTTAAATTATATTATAAATTTTTATAAAAGTCACAATGGATAATTTATACATATATTAATACATTTTAGATCATTATAATCAATTTATATTTTTAAATTAAATATAAATACATGACAATATTTTGATCATTTATCTATTAAAACCAGTTAATCCGTCTATCTACGAGAATAACATCAATCCTAACTATTCTTCTTCAAGGATTTTATTTATGAAAATTAAATAGAAAAAATTAAATAATTATAATATATCTTACATTATAATATCATGTTAATTTTTGGCAAAAAATATTACTGAAAGTGATAAAAATTAATTATTGTGATTAATGTGTAATTAGGCTTCAAAGAGACTAAACCCCTACGTTTAAGATACCAAATGTCAGAGAAACATGTCCAACACCCATTGGATAGAATTATTTCGGTAGTTAAACATTCATTAATGAATAAGGTTTTTTTGGTCTGACTCTAGTAGGTAATAAAAAGCGTACACATAAGGTCATTTCAAAAATACCATGTGGCTCATTTTCCTTCCACATAAAATGCCACCAAATCTACCAATTCCTCACGCCAATTACAACTATTAATATTGGCCAAGAACATCCCTAATTGTCTCCCAGAATACATCCCCTATATCTATAAGCATCAATTTGGTAATAATGACTTACATGAATTCCTATTGTTTTCAACAAAAAAATGTTACTTGAAAAAAAGATAATATATCTCCTCAATCTCTCTTGTGTCATTTAAATTATACAACCCATAAAATATACTTAATCTATTCGTAAATAAAAAACCATGTATCATAAATATAATAGGATGGTTTAATTCTATGGTTTAGTCCTATAAAAACATACAAGTCCATCTAATGGGAAATGAACATACTGTTTCAACTAAAGACAAATTACTGCCTTACTATACAATGATTATTAAATTCTACATTATCACCTCTTATGGTATCCATAATGAGGGAAAATCTCTATATATATGATTTATATGGAATTTATAATGTTTATAAATATTTAATTTTTATTCATAACATACATTTATTCTTTTCATGTTGTGTAAATACGATAATATAGTTTGAGGAAGTGTGGACTACTGCCCCTCATAGCGATGTGATTCAGTCACACGATACATGGAATGTATAAATGAATGTACATAAATAAACACATTTGATATAAAAATCATCAGTAATATATTCATGAAATAATTATATTTTTTTATAAAAATTTATATATATATATATATATCATATCCTTTTTGACGCCTTCACATTCTTTAAAAGAGATAACGTCATTCATGGACGTGTAGACTACTGCCTGCTAAACATGATGTGATTCATTTTACATAATAGAAATATATATATATATATATATCATTAAATAATATGATTTATATTATATAATAATCATTCTGGAATGATTTGAGTTTCTTATCTTCTTTCAACAAAAATCATTTAAAAACGGGAATGTTACTCATTCATACAAAAGGCATATCATTTCCTTGATTGTAACATATTCTCATTTTCATAAATGTTTTTAATGATTTAGTTTAAAATAATAATTTATATATAACATTGTTAATTATGACATGGTAATTCTTCTATAGATTGTATATAATGAACCCAATGACCATAGTCAACCAATAATAGTTGTTTTGACACATAAATAAAATTTGGAAAAATAAATTACCCAATGTAAACATAATTGGTTGAGTAGTTGCACCCAACATGGTGATAAGAGAAATAAAATTTAATATAAAAATGAAAAGGGTATTAAGAAAGTAAAAAATTTAGGATAGGTTTATTATACAGTAATTTAATAAACTCTCAACCGAAAGGATACAGAAGTTGTAGAATTCATGTCTCACTTTTCTATTTGTGAAACATATTTATTATTGTGCAACAAATTTAATATATATATATATATGGTGTAAATATATAAACATTTAAAATTAATATCATGAACTATATTGTATTCATGGTATTTAGATTTTCTATTATATGATTATCTCTTTTGGGTCTTTAAGTTCATACGTAATGGATTTCGTCTTAATTTTATTTAATTGAGGTACATTCTACTATTATGCACATAATTTCTCTTATATGGTGTATACATTGAAATTGAATTTATATATAATGAATTCCATTTCATATATGGTATTGAATACACTAATTTATTATTATTATTTCACATGGTTTATGATTTATAAATGTTTCAATGTGGTATGAGGCACTTTGGAATGTTTGGGGAACATTTTTATCAAGACTATTACAAATGATCATTCAATAGAATTTCCATTCATGGAAATTATATAATCATTTTTCTACAATACCATTCATTCTTATCTGGTTATTCATCACTATTTTCATGTATATGTGCCATTTTCCACTCTTTGGTACTCAAATTGTATTATAAAATGTTTTCAAGAAACATGAATTTATTTCTATCTTTTTCCGGAGAACATCCATTCTTCTTAAACCAATGTTTTTTTAAAATTAATTCAAATGTTATTTTAAAATTATTTTGTAAATAACCTTTTACCCCTTTTGTCTATTACTAATATCTCTAAATGAATCTTCTTGCCTCCTTCTAAATGAGGCTTTTCCTAAACATTTATCTTACAAAAGTGATATTATTTTTACCTCGTATGTAATGTATGAATTTATCCCCCATAATTTCTTTGAAGCCCCATTCTCTATTTAAAAAGGTTTAATTTTAATGAAATTGTATTCAAATGGGGGTGTCATGGAAAAATATTTTCAAAAGGTTTTTCAAAATTAATGTATTTTTTATTAGAGAATATTTTAAAAAGTTAATATTTTATTAAATAAATGATAAGAACCCTATATTTTACTCCACATGGGATGTGGTGGATTGACACCACCAATGATATTCCTCCGGATGGGTTATTATTTACTTGTATAAGGATATTATTCACATTTATTTCCTTGATATATCTGTTAGTACCTTCAAATTATTCAATCTCATATGATCATTGAACATTTAATTTCCACTATATTATCCACTTCATTTACCATGGTCATTAATATTTCCTAAACCTTAATCCATTTTACAAACGATGTATAATTTTATATTTATTCGATTATTTAGGGAAATATTGAAAAATCCATATACATTATTCAATAATGATAATTGGTTAAAAAAGTTATTTATTTTATATATACAAAATTATTTAGACATAAAATACACTAGTTTGGATGAATTTCAGGAAAGATGTATTGGTCGGGAACTAAAGAATGAAATCCCCTCGATGCATCAGTATCTTAGGGGATGAATTATTTGCGCAAATTGGAATGGTTAAACAATATTTGGACAAAAAAGGTATCATGTTTATATGAAAAATGACATTCAAAAAAATAATTTCACTTTTTAAGAATCCATGTATTGTTTATTGATGATATTTTTCATCCACATATCTATGAATAAATTTCATTTAAATTTTTTGAGATTGAATTTATTTCCCATTATTACCTTCCCATATTACATACATACTTCCTTTAAGTTTATTGATTATATGGCATGCGTTTTTTGTTATGTACCATTCCATATTGATTATTATCATTGATTCATTATTTCCTCTACTATATTTCATCCATAACTATGAATTTTATCTCACCCTTATTATGTTTATTTCCATATGAATCCAAGAAGCATAAAATGAATGATATATAAGAATATATTAGATGGATTAGAGTAATAATTTAGGTACATTAATTATTTTGAAGAAAAAACCTATTGTGTAATTATTTTATGAATTTTTAATGCAATACTCATTTATGTATTTTTATTACCAAGACTACTAAACTGATCAGTCATTCAGGGATTGATTCCTTGTTGCAATACATATGTATTTAGTAGCATACACTAGATCTGACATATCTAGTTCTATGTTGCTTCAATAGATACCTACTAGAGTGTCATGCTTGTGGACGTATTGGGAATCTCCATCATTTATGTAGGATGTTTTCACTAGCTTTAAGTGATAAAATATCCACACTAGCTCCACGTAGATGATATGGTTTGTTATGTCGTGTTAGGAGGGGAGTTGGAATAACACTTGTAAGACATGATGAGGAGGATATCATAGTCATGGAATCCAGATCCATAGTCACCAACAACTCCAGTAGTGTATATCTGATCATGGAAGTACATCTACTTCATATGGATGTGGATTAGGCTAGTTGAATTTATTACAACTGATACCTGAGTATTTGGTTGCGTGTCCATATATAGTGTGTGGATCTATTTTTGTGGAATATAATAAAGTTTCTTATTTATTTGATATCACTTCATCAATTTTTTTAATCATTTATCCTAAATGGAAGGTTATGGACTATAGATACAATATTACATTGGTGTAGTTACTCTAGATATTCCATTAGTTGTACGAACATAGGGAATCAGTCACTGTAAGGACTAACCCATTAGGGAAGGTAGTTACCCCTTCTTATGGAACCTTATTTTTACTGAGATTATGGGCTTCAATGTTATGCTTTTGATGGACTGGTTGGTTTACTACCATTCTTTTTTTAATTATACCAATGCAGGGTATCATTTACATTACCAAAGGGTAGTAGTTATCGACATAAGTGTGAGTGGATTGTCCAGGATGGTAGTGCAAATCCATGAATCATGGGATATGTTGAGTGACTACCAAGATTGAAAATATACACATAATGGATCACTTTTTATAAATAGTTGATTTACCACCAATATTATATCATTTCTGAGATGTCTTTCTCAATGACTTTTCTGGATTACCTTCGGAGAGAGGAAGAGTTAACTATGGATCTTCTTCCATGTGTAGCTTCATATTCAATTCATCTATATAGTATGTAACCAATATAGCATCAAGAGCTCAAATTACAATAAGAGGATTTAGAGGACATATGATTTATACATATTAGTAATACTTTTTTGGGTTCACCCATGATTTTCACCAAGAAGGCAGATGGAAAATTACGTATATGTGTAGATTACAGATGTTTGAACCATCTTACCACCATGAACCATTACCAAATTTCTATAATTCATGATCTTTTTGACCATATATGAGGATAAAAGGTCTTATATCCAATAAAAAATCGATCAGGTTATCATAAAGTATGAGTCATGCCATCAGATATACCCCATACAACATACCATAGTAGGTATGTTCTATATGAGTTCCTTGTTTTATCGTTGGGTAGTATGAACAATCCTGTTGTTTCAATGGATTTTATTAATTGGTTTTCCCCATATTTTTAATCATTTTTCATAGTCGTTTTGGGAGAAAACATGTTGTATTATCAAAATCATAGACAACCTTCCAAATATCATGAGATTGTTGTAGTACACTAAGAGACATACAACTTTACATAAAGAATAATAACATCCACTTCAAGATCGTCAATGTTAACATAGTGGGTTATATAATATCTTAATTAGGGGTATATGTTGACTCAGAAAAGTTTAGTGCTATATTTTTTTAGAGAAGACTGTGAATGAATTTTAAATTCATAGTTTCTTAGGGCTGGTTGAATATTACTGGAATTTAATTCAATAATTTTCATGCATTGTTATACCTCTTACGATTCATACAATGAATGGTTTCCAATTTATATGGTCTAAGGCATGTTAGGAGGCCTTTTAGTAGAAGAAATTGAGGCATGTATGAGGACCTAATCTAACTCTTCCATAACTAGGTATAGGTTATTCAGTCTTTTGTGATGTATCATCTATTTTATAAGGGGCAGTTATGATATATGATGATAGAGTTGTTTCATATGGATCACAACAGTTGAGGCATCGAAAGTGATATTACCCGAATCATGACATTTATCTAAATGAGGTTTTACATGCCTTTCGTTGTTGTAGACATTATCTGTTTTGTGAGCACTTTGTGTTGTACACAAACCACAATAGCCTCAGATATTTTTTTATCATCATGAATTGAAAATAAGACAACTGATATGGTTCCAATATCTACAAGACGTTTATTTTTAGGGTTCCAACATGCCTATTAAGGGAAATTTGGTTTCATATTAAATGAATCTGATAACTCTATCAAATTCTATATGGAAATGCAGTGATCAATGGATGTTAATGGCCACCTTTTCTGAGCTTCATCGAGAGCCTCATGATAGTTACAAAAATTAGTATCACTAATATTTAGTAGTTATCTCTTACCTTATTTGGAAAGTGATGATTACAAAATTTTTGGATCTGGGAGTGTTGCTTCCCTATGAGTGTATTCCAGGAGATAACCATCATTCATATTGGAATCTGGACATAGAATACATCCTACATATATGTCGATGTATCAATTTTTCTATATATATGAGGGAGGAGTTGATGAAATAATCCCACAACTCTTTGTGGGATGTTCATCTAGGAATATTGAAGATGATTTGAGATATGGGACAGTAGTATTGTAGGATTGGGATGAAATGTCAAATATCATGTTTTATCAAATGGTGTTCCACCTATAAGAAAGTGAAGACAGAGAACCAGAGACCTGTAGGATTTTGTAACAACTTCCAGTCCCAGAATAGAAATGGGAAGACATTGATTTGGAATTCCTAGTTGACTTACCTGTTTAATTGAGTGGTAGCCATGATATTTGGTTAGTCATAGACCAACTAAAAATATCATCTAACATTATTCATATTCAATCTACTTTTTTAGTTGATGATTTAGAAATATTATATGTCTGGGAGATCATATGAGTACATGCAGTCACACATGCGATTATTTCAGATAGGGATACTCCTTTTACATCACGGTTATGGACGAGATTTAAGAAATACATAGAAACAAAGAATCTTATATTCATATCATTCCACCCTCATACTGATGGAAAATCAAAAGAGATGATTCAAATTTTTTTTCATATGCTTGGAGCATGTGTCATTGATTTATCTGGTTCTTGAAAAAATCATATTCCATTCATTGAGTTCAATTATAATAATATTTTTTAGGATAAAATATATATGGATCCTTTTGGAATCTTATATGATAGGCCGTGAAGTCAAGACCTATGCTATTTAGAGTTATGTGAGGCAGCCATACTAGGTCTTCGTCTCGTTTAGGAGACTTCAAATCTTGTTTAGTTAATTAGAAAGTGTATGACTACCGATCAGTATAGATATTAATGTTATGTAGATAGACATCAATGAAATATTGATTTCTTGTTTGGGAATCATGTTTTCCTTCGGGTATCTACCATGCTAGGAAATTGTTTATTACGATAGTTGGGAGAGTTGTTTCCTTGTTACATAGGGTCGTTTGAGAATCTATAGAAAGTCGAGTCAGTAACCTATCAATTGTTATTATCTCAAGGGTACCAGGACATGAAAGACATATTTCTGGTTTCAAAACATTGAAAATATCATGCAGACCCATATCATATTTTTGATCCCAAGGAAGTTGAGTTATATGTGGATTATACCATTGGGGATTATCTAGTAAGCATTTTCATCTGGGGAACAAAGGCTCTCCAAGTCCGGTATCTCCCTATAGTACAGCTGTTATGGAAGAACAACTGCATCTATGATGAGACATGGGATTATGAGGCCTATATAAGTTCCCAATTTCTAGAGTTGTTCTTATAGAGTGATTCTCCACCCATGGAAGCTGAACTCAGGGAAAAGTTCTTTTACGTGTGGAAGATTGTAAGAAAATGGTTTATCACTCAGGTATGTATCCTTTATGATTCAGTTGAAATATTTACATTAATCCTAATGTATAAGATTAAATTTTTTATAAAATGACTCCGGGGTGTTTGGGGATTGATTGGAGCCTATAATCATTTTTTATTCAGAAAATTTTCCATATCTTACAATTATGGCATGGTTGTCACACGGTTTAGAGAACCATGCAGATAGAAATTTTCAGACAACCCCACAATGCACAGTTTACATACAGCCATGCAGCCTTACCATGCATGTGCCCCTTTTTCCTAGGTAATCATGTATGGTTTGGACATGGGTTTTCAAACCATGAAAAAGATACTTTTATGGGTAAATTTCCCACTTTTCACTTAATACTCTAGTAATCCACCTCTTCTTCCGTAACACGACTTATAGTGGGACTTACCTCCATGGATCTCATTTTGGATCATATTGAAGAAAAAATCTAGGGATTGAGAGATACCCATCATCTAGGATCTGATCGATCTTTCGTGCATCACATTTAATACACAACAATATGTACTGATGTCCATTTATTCCTTTCATATCCTTTATTCCTCTCTGCCTAGTTATCGAGGTGTGAGGATTTTTCCCATTTTCCCATATCTACTCTATTCTATGACAAATGAAGTGTTGATAAAGGAGGAGTAGAGAAGTACAAGCCTATGCTGGGTGGTCTATAACCAATCCCTCCAGATCGTTGATTTTGGAATATTCATGTGGGCCCCACTGATTTAATTTGGTGCATTTAATATAATTTGTATTCTATACTTATAACCATTACAATCATATGAACATTCTATTTCCATATATGTGTTTAATTATTAGTGGTCACTAACACAACTCCATCCATCACATGTAGTATGTTCTTCCATAATTGGGTCATTAGTATTTGACATGTTTGAACCACCATTCGGGTGAGACTTTTCATGACCCTTCTAATTGTATGATTTTCTATATTAAATAGTGTGATTTATATTGTGAATTTAAAAATAAAAAAGACCATGATTTCTCACCACTTGACGTGCCTATGTTAAGTGCTTAAAATGATAATTATTTGTGAAATGGAAATTGGAAATTATATTATGTATATATCTTGAACATATTAAATATTATTGAATAATTTGATTTGTGTCCATAGAACTCCATAAATCATTAATGGATGGTAGAAGAATGAAAATTAATTATTTAATATGCATAAAATGGAATTATTAAGGTTGCATGCTACATGGAATTCTAACACTATTGAAAGGCATGGCTTGGACCAAATGGACTTGTTGATTAATTATTACTTGATTAAAGCGTTGAATGCTAGTTGACCATATGAATCCAATAAAAGCAAAGGCATGAACAAAATGAATGATAACATTACATCAAAATTTAATAGGAATGGCCTGACTAGATATCACCTCTCATTCTGATTTGAGAATTCCATAATCACTAAGGATACCCATTATGATTAAAGGAATCAGATTGCATAGGTTGAGACTGACATAGATCATGATCCTTGACTAATTTATGGATTCTTGGTATGACACCGTAGGATCCCTGTAATATCATTGCATGATGCCTTGGATAAACTCATTGGATCCATCATTGACATGTCCATTCCATGTTTAAAGTTAATCAGGGTCAGTCCTTGTTTAGCCCTGATATACCTTAGATGATCTCATTGGACTCGATATGTGACTCATTGTGAAATTCCTTAGACTATGTTCCTTCGATTATAATATTACCCCACGACATCATAAAGTTATAACCTAATTTATTACCCTTTAGTTCTACATCACCTTGGTTATTACCTTAGGTATTCAATATTAAACACCATTATAAGTTTCCTAGTTACAACTTGGAACCACTGAAATTTCTATCATGTGACTTATTTATAAAGTTGTAATAATAAAATAATGAATTTTTTTTATATTCAGACACCAGCTGAGGGTTGAACTAGGTACATGGGTATTTAGTTACATTGTACATATTTACTTTATATATGAATGCATGCATACTGTTACATTTCTATTACATGGGTGATATGTTATATACAATTTTTTAGGAGGCCAACTGAGATTTATGTCACACGCTCTGTAGGAATCATTTGTTACCCAAAGTAGATTACATGGTTTCATATGATGACAAAGGGAATCTTACATCTTTAAACACTTTATTGCATGTTGTTAAGTGTAAATATGTATAAAAGATGACAGAGTATCTGCTCAGGATTCATGGGATAGTATTTTATTTCCTTTATAATTACATGGAATATGTTATTCATGTTTTGTTGTATCTATATTTTCCAATTTTCTAGTGATGTAACATATAATCATCAGTTATTGTATTCTTCTATGTTATTCCGATTGTTTCATCCATTGTTATTATTTATGTTGACATATATTGCTTATGCTGTTTATATATGTTTATAATCATCTTCTATGGTATACTTTTTAAATCAAGGCATACTCTCCTCACAAAAACAACCTAGTCCCTTTCTACTAGTCGACATCCTCAAGAATTCTGGGTGATGTGCTTGAGGCTTTGTGGCCCACCGGGCATGGGGCACACATTAAGTGGCTTCGAGGTACATGAAATCACAAAATAAGATTAAAATGTAAATAATAGTATTAAATAAAAATAAATTAGAATTATGTTACATTATATCATATTCAGATGTAAATGGTAATTTTAAATTACATTATTTTTTCATATGAAATTACAGTTTTATAAAAAAACATTTTTCAATAAAAAATCAATATATTTTTCAAAATCCCAAAATATGACACTAAATTAATTTGAATATGATAATTTAAAGAATAATTTAATTTATCAAAAAAAAATTCAATAATATATAGATTTTATTTATAATATATTCTGAACAAAAAAATAAAAACTAATATTCATGAAAATATGTTATTATTCAACTAAATGACATTACCAAAACATTCATGTTTTTTTAATATTTTATCAATAGATATATATTGAGTATGAAATATATAAATATATTTATTTTATTTTATTTAATCATATTAAAACTATTTAATTTAAGGTAAATTCTATAATGGTCATATATTCAATGAGTTGTTTTAGTTCGATGTTTCATATCATATAATCTATCCAACATATTTCTATTTTATTAAAATATTAGCGTATGATAACCACAGTATTTATATTAATCCTTTATTAGTAGAATAATATTAAATAGAACATTTATAAACTATGAAGTAGAATTGGAATTCATTTGTATACACTTTCCAAAATATAATGATTTAATGACTCATTAGGATCTCTTCTCCATTCAAATAACCTACAACCACTATCTAAAAGTCTAATGATAAGAAAAAAACTGTAGAGAAATTTTTAATTATTATGAATAGATGATCATAGATAATTTAGGTGGCTTATTTCAATATAAACAAAAATCCATCATTGAATAAATAATTCCACTTAGAGTATATGTGTTTTAAAAAGTATGAAAAATTAAATGATTGGATTTATCCATTGTAGAATTTAAAATTTATTTCTAATTTATATATTAGTCATTAAACAATATTAAATTAAGTAAATAATTTATATAACATTATATTATTTTTAAAAACCTTTAAGAATATGAAAATCAATGTTTATTAATAGAACAATATAAAGAAAAGTTTATCTCAAAACATTTATATTTGTACAACAATGCCAAAATAATACATCGAAATCTTTCAAATGTTTGTCGGAGAAAGAAGGAAAGTGATGGCAAGAGGGGGGGGGGGGGTGAATTTCCTTTTAAAAATTAATTAACAATTTAAAATCAAAGTAAAAGTGCAGCGGAAATAAAAGAGGCAAGACACGCAACTTGATAACAGAGTTCGGCTTAAACCCAAGCCTACGTCTCCGCTCCCAACTCAACCGTTGAGAGATTTACTACCACTTTCTTTTTAATGGTTTTAGCAAGAATCCCACTAGACTTTAAGGTTAGTCTAGAACCTATTACAGCTTGCTTTTAATGGTTATGCAAGAACCCACTTGCTTTCAATGGTTGAGAAAGAACTCACTAGCCTTCTTACAGGTGAAGGCTAACTCACCTTTGATTCAAGCCTTTTAAAAGGTAAGGCTTGACTAACCTCTTCACACCTTGAAGGTGGCGTGAAAACCCAAAAGAGAGGATGAGAGAAAGAGATGGGAGTTTGTAGGCACAAACCCAATTTGATGCTAAAAATAAATAAAACAAGAAAAACCGTAATGGGAGAAGCCTTGGGCGCCAAAGGATTGATGGAGTTGATGAAGAGTGCTCCCAAGCTTCTTTGGTGGTGCTCCTTGGATGTGGAAGTGAGTTGGAGCAATTTGGGGTTCCTTGAAGGAATCCGCCGGAGGTTCGCCAAATGATGAAAAATGTGTCCGTTGGCTTCCGTATGACTTAGTTTGGCTTACTTGAGTTTCCAGGGCTTCCTAGTCCTTTATTTATAGAGGGGGAACCCTCAAATGGCCTTTGGGGGTCTTCGGAGCCGTTGGAGAGGCCTTCGGAGCCGTTGGGAGTCAAGTGGACAAGCCTGGTCAAAGCCCAACGGCTAGTTTGACTGGCTCCACCGGCTGACCGGTGCTAGGCCACCGGTTCGCCGGTGCTTGTAAAATGGAGATCAATTCTGCCCAAGCTCCACCGGCTGGCCGGTGAGGAGGCCATCGGTTGGCCGGTGCTGAGACAGTAGCAAACACTGTTCTGGCTGGGTGCCACCAGCCGGCCGGTGCTGAGGCCACCGGTTGGCCGGTGCTGAGGCAGTGGCTCAGCCTTCTGTCTGGGTTCCATCGGCTGGCCGGTGGTGAAGCCACCGGTTGGCCAGTGGACATGAAAACAGTCCACTTTTCTTCCTTTGCCACTTCTTGCTCCTGAAATCACGCCTATTAACAAAAACACGTGAAAACAAGATTAGATAAATAAGAGAGTGATTGTGATCATGAAAATTAAAAAACGAGGGGTACCAGAGGTACAGCAATCTCCCCCTATTTTGATGATCACAATCACCAAAACAAACAATGTAAAAAATGAAATGAAAGGCATGCTTTAAAGGATAAATTGAAAAGTAAAGCAAAGCATGAGAGAAAGATTTCTCCCCCAATCAACCAAGAATTTCTCCCCCTTTGTGATTATCAAAATACCACGGGGCATAAAACTTGATTGAGGGAATTAGTTGAAAAACAAGATAGATATTTTAAACCAATTGAAATTTTTGAAATTTGAATTGAAAGTTTTGAATTGAAAATTTTGAAATGAAAATTTTGAATTGAAAGTTTTGAATCGAAAATTTTGAATTGAGAATTTTGAATTGAAAATTTGAATTGAAAAACGCAAAAAATCTTAAACAATCCTAAATCCCCCTAAATAGAAACAACAAATCACCGGGGAGAGGATTTTGAAACCGAGACAAATTTTGGTCCGGTGAGACTCGCCAAAAGTGATTTTTCAATCCATACTTGTCTAGTGGCGGGTCTTCGCCTATTAAATTCATCATTAAAGAAAAAAGTTTTGGGCCTCCCATACCAGGCATTTTTGTAATCGCACTCATAAATTAAGTGCCCGAGTTTTTTACAATAATTGCAAGATTTTTATTGGGAGCTCCCCCTTACAAAAATAGTAGGTGCATGGGAAGAGGAAGCTTGTTTGGAATAGCCAAGCCCTTGGGTGGTTCTAGATATGCGTTGGGAACCGAGAAAATTGGTCAAATATTGTTCCCCTTGGGTGAACTTGGCTAGGGATTCCCTTAAATCTTTGATGGTTGAATTCAAAGAATCAACATCAGGAAGGTTTTGGATTTTGAGGGTCAACTCTTCCTTCTCTTTGAGAAGTTGTTCTTTTTCGGAAGAGAGTTTTTTGAAATTCTTTTTTAAAGCAACAAATTTGGAAGAGAGTTTGTGAAAACCTTCCTCCAATTGATCTCTAGCATGTTGGAGATCCTCATAAGACAAATGATTAAAAGAATTTGAAGAACTAGAGGATGAGGAGTGGGAAGAAGTTACCTCATGGAATGCCATTAGGCATTTTTTACCGTTGTCGCTTGAGGAGGAGGAGGATGTGGAGCTATCACTCCATTTGGCCTTGAATGCCTTCTTCTTTTCCTTTTGCTTGGCCTTTTTCTTGTTGAGTGGACAATCGGGCTAGTAATGGCCTTTTTTGCCACACCCGTAGCATGTTACCTCGGGCTCGGATTTTTCTTTGGGTTGAGCCTTGCGGGATTTCTTCTTCTTGTGCTTCTTCATGAATTTGTGCATCTTGCGGGCAAGATTCTCCATTTCTGAATCGCCGCTTGAGGAGGACGACGATGAGGAGGAGGAGCTTTCTTCTTGTTGTACTTTGAAGGCGATGTTCGTTGGAACTTTGATCGGTTTGCCTTCCTTTTCAGCTTGCCTCCTCATGGTGATCTCATAGGTCATGAGGGATCCGATGAGCTCTTCGACCGGCATGTTCTTGATGTCTTTTCCTTCTTGAATTGCCGTGACTTTCAGTGCCCATGTGCTTGGTAGGATCCATAGGATCTTCTTGACCATAGTTTCTGCAGAAACATCATCACCAAGGGACTTTATCCCATTGCAAACATCAGTAAAACGTGTAAACATTTCAGAAATAGATTCGGATGGATGCATGGTAAAAGGCTCAAAATCCTGACGGTACATATCCAATCGAGTATCCTTGACTTTGTTGGTCCCCTCATGGGTAACCTCCAAAATTTTCCAGATTTCATGTGATGAGGTGCATGTGGAAACTCGATTGAATTCATTACGATCAAGGCCGCAATGAAGAGCGTTCATGGCTTTGCCATCAAGCTCGAAATTTTTAATATCGGCTTGGGTCCATTTGGATTCATCGGGAGAGGAGAGATAATAACCATGCATGACAATTTTATAAATAGGATAACCTATGCTTCTAAGAAAAGTGGTCATGCGGGTTTTCTAATAGGTATAGTCGGTTCCATCAAAAAATGGAGCACGACCCAAAGAATAGCCTTCGGGGGCGAAAGAGGTTGAGGCCATCACAATGGATCTTGAATTTGAAACCGGTGAAGGTATTACTCAAATTTTCCCTCTGATACCAATTGTTTGTCGGAGAAAGAAGGAAAGTGATGGCAAGAGGGGGGGGGGGGTGAATTGCCTTTTAAAAATTAATTAACAATTTAAAATCAAAGTAAAAGTGAAGCGGAAATAAAAGAGGCAAGACACGCAACTTGATAACGGAGTTCGGCTTAAACCCAAGCCTACGTCTTCGCTCCCAACTCAACCGTTGAGAGATTTACTACCGCTTGCTTTTTAATGGTTTTAACAAGAAACCCACTAGACTTTAAGGTTAGTCTAGAACCTATTACAGCTTTCTTTTAATGGTTATGCAAGAACCGACTTTCTTTCAATGGTTGAGCAAGAACCCACTAGCCTTCTTACAGGTGAAGGCTAGCTCACCATTGATTCAAGCCTTTTAAAAGGGAAGGCTTGACTAACCTCTTCACACCATGTAGGTGGCGTGAAAACCCAAAAGAGAGGATGAGAGAAAGAGATGGGAGTTTGTAGGCACAAACCCAATTTGATGCTCAAAATAAATAAAACAAGAAAAACTGTAATGGGAGAAGCCTTGGGCGCCAAAGGATTGATGGAGTTGATGAAGAGTGCTCCCAAGATTCTTTGGTGGTGCTCCTTGGATGTGGAAGTGAGTTGGATCAATTTCAGGTTCCTTGAAGGAATCCGCCGGAGGTTCGCCAAATGATGAAAAATGTGTCCGTTGGCTTCCGTATGACTTAGTTTGGCTTAAGTGAGTTTCCGGGGCTTCCTAGTCCTTTATTTATAGAGGGGGAACCCTCAAATGGCCTTTGGGGGTCTTCGGAGCCGTTGGAGAGGCCTTCGGAGCCGTTGGGAGTCAAGTGGACAAGCCTGGTCAAAGCCCAACGGCTAGTTTGACTGGCTCCACCGGCTGACCGGTGCTAGGCCACCGGTAGGCCGGTGCTTGTAAAATGGAGATCAATTCTGCCCAAGCTCCACCGGCTGGCCGGTGAGGAGGCCACCGGTTGGCCGGTGCTGAGATAG
Source organism: Viscum album (assembly GCA_963277665.1). Classification (NCBI taxonomy): domain Eukaryota; kingdom Viridiplantae; phylum Streptophyta; class Magnoliopsida; order Santalales; family Viscaceae; genus Viscum; species Viscum album. Next base: position 374,165,662 of record OY728146.1, read on the forward strand.
TAGAAAACACTGTTCTGGCTGGTTGCCACCGGCTGGCCGGTGCTGAGGCCACTGGTTGGCCGGTGCTGAGGCAGTGGCTCAGCCTTCTGTCTGGGTTCCATCGGTTGGCTGGTGGTGAGCCACCGGTTGGCCGGTGGACATGAAAACAGTCCACTTTTCTTCCTTTTCCACTTCTTGCTCCTGAAATCACGCCTATTAACAAAAACACTTGAAAACAAGATTAGATAAATAAGAGAGTGATTGTGATCATGAAAATTAAACCACGAGGGGTACGAGAGGTACAACATCAAAATGTTGAGAATGTGATGAATCCTGGTATTAACATGTTTATATATTTTAAATTAATTACTAATCTATATCGAATTCATTTTATATAATGAATGGAATTAATATTTAATATATAAAATTTTTAATGTACACTTAAATGGAAATCATATAATGTTATTTAAGCACCCAAAGACAAGATTATTTTACATAATAATTCCAAATAGACAACATCCATACATTATAAGTAGATATTTATATAGTTTAAAAAGATACAATAAGTTCATTATGTATATAGATACCTATATTTTGGAATTTGAAACCATCAACGAGACACACTACCCCTGAAATTATAATTAACTATAGAACAATACCTCCAATAGATCACTAACTTCTATCCTTTTATATGAAAAAAATCAATGTGGGTCCTCACTAATTATTAATCATGAATATGTTCTCTAAATCATTTTCATTAAAGAAAATATATCTGACATAATCATTCATATATGGTGAGTCATTTTCATAATGTTTGGTCTCTTCATTAGTAGTTGTAAGTAAAAAAAATATATTTATGATCTGTTATTCAATTTTCTTCTAGAAGTCATTATAATAGATAAAACCCCTTTTATGATGACATAGATGAGATAAATTTCCCATTTAGTGAATTTTATATGTTATTTTTTTTAGTTATCATAATTTTTCTTTATAAAATCAGTCAATAAACATCAACAATGTTGCTTCTATCCCAATGAATATGATATCTCAATATAGTATTATTCATTTTTATTCATTCATGATTTTCAATAATATATAATATATATTTTCCATTTAGACATAATACCAAGGTATATCATTCATTCAATTCATTATGGAACTGTATCATCACTATAAGAATTTATAAATACGATTAATAATTTATTTAATATTGAAAATATATTAGTAAAGTGTTCCACTTTCCATTAATGAAGAAAATTTATAGTTCCACTCTAACAAAAACAATAAAATATCCTCATAATTAATATGGATTCTATCTAAAATCGCATATTTTTTATCTAATCCATACTATCATGTGACACTAATTAAGGAGCCTCTAAAGCAATGATAATAATTATTTCATAAAGGATCAGATGTTTAACCATTTATATATATTTTCAAATCATGAAAAAACATAGATATATTGAAAATAAAATCATTTCCCTTATAAACATTGAATAGATTCTTGGGAAATGATTTTAACTTGAAAATCATAGGCTCCAAATCATCATGTCTTCTTAATTTCACCAAACTCAATATTTTCATTCCTATATCACACACAAACCACAATATAGTTGTATATATACAATATCATAGTGTATTCATCGTGAATATCATAACTTACAATCAAAATTTCATGATCAACAATAATAACCATATGGAGAAGCATAATCAATATCTATATATTTCACATAAACATCATTAAATAAAAAATATAATTTTTTTACATTTTTTAAGGATATATATTATTTAAAAGATATAAAACTACTTCAATTATGGAATGTTGTTATTATGTTTTCATTTATTAAACTTCACATATATTAATTTATTTCTTTATGTTCCTTTTTTTAATATTATATAGTGATATTGACTATAATAAAATAATAATTTATTCAAAACATACTATATATTGGCATTAAAAACATACATATTTAAAATATGGAGAACAAGGACTATAATTATATAAACTGTGAAACTATTTTTTATTCAATTATAGGGTTCTCATCCAAAAACAAATGAATTTAATTTTTTCTATCAATATTTATAAAAATTATTAATATCTAAAATATTTTCCAACATGGAATCACATTTTCTGATTTGAAATCATTGATCCATATATTTCAATAAATTTCCCCCACCTCTCCCAATTTATGAAATACCTAAAATGGTCTGCATGATAATAAAAAATGTTCCATGAATCCATCAATTTATGGTCATCATATGAAATAATTTACCTTCAACTTATCCATTCCTTGTTCTTGTCATGAGTATTAAATACACATGTTTCCAATTTAAGTGAAACAATATTCACATTGTGACTCTAAAACATCTTATCATGAGATCTTATATTTTTTATCATGTATTTTTATGTTCACCTTCTGGACAATATCATTCTATGTTATTATTTCCTCACCAATTATGTTATGGTATGTTTCAGAAATATTTATTTTTTCATGATTGACTATTAATGAATAAACTGTGGTCAAAAAAATATATAAACACATCCCATAGTTGAAATAATCCTCCCATTTTGATTTTATTGTAAAACAATTAACAATTACATTGAAAAAATGTTTCTCTTTAGTGATATTTATATTTTATCTGTGGATAACATCAATTTTAGGATTGTGATGTTAAAATGAAATCAACTTTGTATAGATTACATAGGTATATCTTTAGATGATATATAATCATAGTTCCATATCAATTCGATTTGGGGTTACTTTTTGTTTCAAAAATCAATAATAAAGGCTGCATATATGTCATGGGAAACCTCATTATTTTATAGTATTCAGTATTATTGTTCAATGTTATATTTTTTGGTTTTTATAGTTCTTTGGTGGAATAGTTGTTTGTTGTGACACCATCACATCTATGTTCTTCAGTTTTGGATCACTGTTGATTGTCGAATAAATAAGATCAACATGGGTGCCAATTTTTTACTTTATATGAGATTTTACATTCATTAGCCCTTACTATCCCAAGATATTTTTGATTATTTGAGGATTAAATGAGGTTATTTTGTGGGAACATATTTTAAACATAATGATAATATTTCCTTCTTTTAAATTGTTTATAACAAGTTACATCATCATTAAATATCATTGAATTTTATATAGAAATTGATTTGGGGGGGGCCTAGATTCACCATTGGATAATTTTTTGTGTTAATTTTTTTTGGTGATTTTATAAGATTGATCGATGGTGGGATGAAATGTTCTATCATTGGGGTTTAAAAATTCATAGTCACTACATTGTTGGTTTAGATCAAACAATTTTATTTAACCATGATTTTTGTAAATGTATACTCATACTTTAAGAACATCATAATGTCATATTGGATGTTGGGTGTCATCGTCGATAATTTTTATATTGTTCATTTCATTTGTGGGGTGGTTCAAATTCTTTATATGTTTTTTATTTTTTTATTTGGTCGAGGAGGTTTTTCTACTCTTATTTGTTAGGTCACAGGACTTAAAACATTAATTTTCATAATAAAAGTATTGGTAAAATTTCCTTACAGTTAACCAGGTATAATACCTTGAATTACTATAGGCTCTGTATTAGAATATTACATCAGGTATAATGATATATTATTATCTTCAATGAGAATTCATTTATGGTATAACATATCCTCTATCAATAATAAATCAAATTTGTTAATTCTAAACAAATTAATCATATGTTATCCAATCCATATGATTAAAATATCATTTTTTATAGTTTCTCATATCATTTGTATCATCGTGTAATTGTTTTAATTTTCTTTAATTCAACATAATAATTTTTAAATATATATCAAATGGATACATATGTCTAATTTTGAATTTATTATATGTATCGAAAAAGAGTGTAAGGTAATAACATTAATGACATATTTTAATCATACTAATAACCATAAAAAATCAGAACCCAATGATTACATTCTATCATAGAACTCCACTTATGGTTATGATAATAGATCCAAATACCAATTAGCTTAGAAAAATGGAATATAAGGATTATAGAAATCATAATTTGTCAAATATTTTTTCATTCCTTTCGGGACATCAATTGGTACTCAAAATTTTCCATGAATCCTTGTAAAAACACTACTATAAAATCACCCACACAATTTTATATTCCAATACCATAATAAGAATAAAAAACATGTAATCCTATATTATTCATTATAATTAAGTATAATAAAATATAAAACCAAAGAAAGAAAAATAGTATGAATTATTTTTGAATTCTTCTATTCTATTTTGTACTAATACACTATATTTTTTTCAAATACATTCAATAATTTTAAATCATCCCTTATATTTTATTTTATTTATTACAAATTATAGTAAACATTAGTGAAACTTATTTATCATGGAACATTATCAAAAATTTATATCTCAAAATTTCAATTAATATAACATCATGTAATATCATACCCCTATATTTATAATAAAACTCATTATTTCTTGATCCATCACATTTTATGTTACATATATCCCAAGGATAATATCCTTTTAGAAAAAAATAATTAATTCAACAATAAATATAGGTATTAAATATATTTATGATATTGATATATTAAAAAAATAAACTTCTTAATGAAGATATTTTTTCCTAAGGATCCAATTTTTTTCTTCTATGCTTCCAAATCATTTTTAAATTTCCTATAATCAAAATATAACTACCCAAAAAATTATCACTTGTGAAAAATTATTTCTCAATTTTCTCATGAGATCTGTCACATTCTATAATTTTATTACTATCCACTTCTAATTGAAATTTACCAAACTTGTAAAAAAATATACTATTTCTAGATAAATCATATTTTAAAAACACAATATGTTTAGTTTTGTTTTTTTTATATTAATCATTATATTAGATGAAAATTTTTCTATAGACACATTATTGTCCGTGAGGATAATGACATATTTTTAAATTAATTGCATTTTTTACAATATTTATTATTTTATTATACAAATTCACTCATGGATTTGTGTTTCAAGTAATTTTCATTTAATCAAAATTTTTTTATTATTAATTTGGAATGTTTAAAGGAATGTGACTTCTTCTTTATATTTTCCCTGTAATATTTTTCATAAGATTTACCAACATTCTCTTTGATAATTAAACATCTTACATGTAAAAATATATTTATATATTAATTATGTAGTTCAAAAATAATAAATCTCCCAATGTACGGTACGTCCTATTTTACATTTTTGTTTGACATAGTTCATCATATTTTCTTACTTTACTAAAATATTAATACCTCATTTTCTTTTATTTATTAGCAATAATCTATTTTTTATTAATGGGTTTTCATTAAATTTTCATTAACTAACTCGCGTTTCATATTTATTTCATAATAATGTTTACTATTAAATACTATGTGAAAAAAATCCATTTAAAAAGTATTCATAAGGAATTAGTAATAAACCCTTTGATTGGAAAAAAATATATTTGGTTTAAGGTAAATACATTTGAAAATATCATCCACATAATCCTCTATAGAATAATTTATATATAAAATAAATTATTCAACTAAGAAAAAATAAAAATGAAAGTCCCAAAAATCATATCTATATTTGAAAAAGTCGTCAAAAACTATATGGTATACTAAAAAATATTTTTGAACCATTAAACTTTGATTCCACATATTCGATCTATAGTCCCAACATTATCGTAGGAATATATTAATTCCCAGAGTGGGTGGATGAATTTGGATTTTTAGTAACATACATTTTTTTATATATTTTGTTATCTGTATTATATATTTCTATCATATTAGATGAATGATGTTTTGATCTAAAAAAATCAATTCACATTATAATAGAAAGATTTAAATATTTGTGAAAAACATGAGGAAACATATATTTTACTTTATATTATTTATATAAATTTAATTTATAGGAAACAATAAACCAAGGTATATTTCCCATGAAATTAATGTTTGGGGAAATTGAAATACAACTTAAGGATTAGTTTCTCTTCAACAATCACAATACTCATATTTAAATATTCTATTTAATAGTTTATTTATTTTATATACTCTATAAATAAATATTATTGAATTTTTTATCTTGTATAACAACTCCTAATTTATCATGTCACTTGCATCCAATAAATTTAACATTCTTCACTTTAATGATAAAAAATGATATTTCTGGTTAGTTATTTCATTATCTTCTTAATGTATTCAAAGTAGTGTAAGGGGACTTTGATGAGGATCAAGATTAGATCTCTTCCTTGTTTTGGTAATATTTTATGTTTTGATCTATATTATTCTCCCTCTTTCACATCGTTAGAGATGTCAATAATATTTATGCTCCCTATTTAAGGATTTGACATATCAATATTTTTATATTAAGTTTCTTCATTTATCATCATTAGTAAAATATATAATATATTTTAAATTTTCTCTCCCAATTTTTGTTTTCTGAGTAGAACTTCAACTGGGGGAGTGTCCACTTAAACATCAGTTACACCTAGAAACACCTCAGAATGGGTGCCACTAAAGGGTTCCCCGATGTTGTTGGTCAGATGGACTCATGCACATTTCCCTATTCACCATAGGCTTATGACTTGCATCAGGGTTCTGGGGTGTTTTTAGGGGAGATTATACCATCATTCAAAATTTTATAGCGGTTATTGTAATCCCAAAAGACAATAGTGGAATCAGTAGTTGAACCATAAAGAAGGTAACATTCATGATAGTAATAAATAATAAATTCCAAAGGAAATATCATGCACAATATAATATATCATGTAAGGTCTCTAAAATGATAGAAAATACATATAAATGGGTCAATTTCATGTTTATGTGTCCCACTAACTCATTCAATTAAAACACAAGGTGGAATATTTTGAAAATATGGGAGGGCAAAGGATTTTGGGGAAATTTTTATGTCATTTTTCTCTAAATATTAATGTTTAACTTGAAATAAAATAATTTTAACCTTTAGAATTGTGATTCATTTTAATTACATTCACTAATATTTTTAGTCAAAAATTGTGTTGATCTCATTTTACTATATGTGTAGCACTTACTCAATATATTTATATCTATTTTTTCTAATTCAATTCATAAAAGTAGAAAAATAAAATTTAAAGGTTGTCACAAAAAGGTGGCGTGAAAGCTAGTTTTTTTAATTGGAAATATTATAATGATCTTAATTATTTTTATGTCTAATATGAATTTGATATGGATTAAAATGAAATAAATTGGATTAATTTATTTGAAATTTTTCTAATGTTACATTAAAACTTATTTAAAATATTATTTAACTAAAAAAAGATTAGATGAAAAATAGTTTTTCAATTAAAATTCAGTATATTTAACTATTCATCAATAAAATAAACGTCATTAAAAATAATAAAAATTAACCTTATTATAAGTTTGAATTTTCGCATTCAAATTTTCTTTTACATATAAAATTGATATTACTATAAAAATTTAGGTTGAAGATACGTGCGTTATTAAAAGGTGGTAAAATTTAGTCTTGCATGTAATAGAGTGTAACTCAGTGTCGTGTATAGAGTAAACATGACATGATGTTTTGTATAATGAAAACTTCAGACAAAATTAATTTTATTCAAAAATAACATATTTTAAAATTCTTGTGTTGTAATATTATCCCCACCTTAATTAAATAACATCATTTCAATTTAATGTTGACCTCATTAATTTATGGAATAATATTTGAAAATAATATTTTTGATATACTCACATCATTAATAGGGTTCACAAGACATCATCTTTATAAGATGAAAATGAAAATGAAATGTTAAGCAGAAAAGTGTTCTTTCAAATTGGATTTCACTGGTGAAGACATGGATAACATAGATAATATAACTATCATATCCTGATGGAGTGTGATAAAGAACATTATCGTGATAAATTTGTAGAGAATAAATCCCTAAGGTATATGAGTGATATAATGTCTACAATATCATAAAAAATGAAAATATTATTTATTTTGTTTCAAACCACTTTTCATAGAGTTTAAAAATTATAACAGTATCAATTTATATAATAAAACATCCAATCATTATAAATTTTAATATCATAAACACAATATTATCTTTTGGTTAGGCTGAGAATTATCATTACATCATTTCATAGAACATGTACCATCATATCTTAAAGTAATATATACATCTCTAACACCTCATCTTAAGTTAAATAGAAATGATTTCCTAATTGGTTAATGTTATGAACCTTCCATGTATTATAATCCAAATTAATAGAATCAGTTCTAAGGATGTTAGTGGTATCAAATTTACATTATCCATATAAATAATTTCATTATCCTGGAATCATTTTCATGTCATCAATAACAAATTAATGTATTTTCTTCCATCAACTATTTGTTTTCCAAAAATTTTAACATGCAACTAAATCAGTTATCTTGGTAGTATTGAACATGTTATCCAAAATACTTAATTAAACAATACTAATCAAAAATCATTATTTCATTTATAATTCATGTATTCAATACTATGTTGATTAAATACTTAATGATGTAATTCAGTAATCCAAAAACAGAAATATTAATAGTTCTTATTCATTAATGGTAATGGAAGATTCTATATATTGATCTACTCTCCTCATTTTTGGTATATTATTGTGACACCTGAGATATTGATTATCTTAGTGTCACATCTCATCCCAGTTGAAGTATTATACTTTGGAATTTATTTTTTTATTCATTCAAAAAATAATAATGATTGAAAATCTATCCAAACTTATATTAAAATATGATTACTATTATTTGAGTACTATTGTGATTATTTCCAAATTTATTACATATGGGAAAATATTTTTTTCCTTTATCCCTTAATCAAAATTTTCCCTTTTTTCCTCTAGTTCCCCTTCTCCTATTTCAATCCATTATACATAAAGATATTTTCCGTAACTAATTATCGCATGATATTAATTACTCAAATGAAAATAATTAATGTTATACTATTTCCCATACAAATATTTTTTAAGACCATAAAATAAACAATCATTCTTATTCATTGGATCATGTGCACTGGTGAGGTTCACATTAATTTTTCAATGATGACATAGACATGATTTGATAATATCATATGTTATCACAAAATGAGTGAAAAATAACATAAATTGAATATTTTATGTGTATATAATCTCATAATCGTATTCATTATTTCTTTGGTATGCTCTTCTATTTATATCCTCAATGTATATTAGAGGTATGTTTTTTGAAATCTATGTTATCTTAAATCAAGTTTCCCATGTTTCAATTAATGATTCTTCAATTCCAACAATAATTCCTAATCCCCAGAATCCCAAATATACTGTATCACATTATAACATTGTCATGAATACACGAAATCAAAACGTGAAGGACTGGTTAGTTTAGTAGTTTTTGAAAAAAAATTATAAAAATGATAACCATTTTACATTATAGAAAGAAAACAAAATACAATAAAAACATAAATAACAAATTGCATCATTGAAAACAATTCCAAGAATTAATCTTCATATCCTATGAAAGAGAAAGAATTTAATGGAGAGATAAAATGATCAGAAATGATCAATTATAGAGGAATAAATAAGGAATTAATTAGTATAATCAACATGAAAATGATAATATCTGAAATGCATTCCTTATAATCAATAACATGAGAAAGAAAGGTAATCATTGATATTATAACTAATAGACCAATAATAATTAATATCAATAAATAAATTCAAACTAAGGTATTCTATAACAATGGTTAACTAGAACATATTTTATAGGAATCATGGAAAAAATATAGGACTATGAGGGATTTATTGTGAGAATCTAGTACTATCAAGGCTTTATTCTAACAAAATGATTCTGTTAATGCAATATTCCCTGAGTATGATAATTAGGTAAGTCCTTGTGTAAAACAATATATAGTTTTTCAATTGAAACCTACAAATGCATCAAGGTGCTATATAGGTCCCATCCCATCTCACAAAAATTGAATGCATTCAAAATATGTCAAAAAATAAACTTAATTAATCAAATCCCCTTAACATCAAAATCTATATTGAATACAAGATATATATATACATCAGTATTTATCCAATTACTCAAATAAAATTCAACGTGAACACCGTATGTAAATATGGCACACATATTAGGAAGTAATAATACCTAGGAAACATTAAATTCATATTTAATATAAATTTAATGTAATGAATTTATTATAATAAAGTGTTTTTTTCATGTGAAAGAAAAAAATCACTTGAAAAGTGAAATTTTAATGATAACTACTTCCAGTTGGGTAATTTCAAAATCAAACCCCGTGTATGAGATAATTTAATGTGAAACATTAGATAACATGAAGAATTAATGAATTGTCATATTAATTTTCCAATGGGTATTATTTTCAATATATATGAGTGAATTGGTTCATAAATATTAAATAAGTCTCAATAGAAAGATAATTGAGAAGAAATCCATCTCTACATTCTAAATTAAGAATTATAATCCCCATGAAATAAATAACATAAAATGATACACTAAAAATATTAAAGATAAATATATTATTTTTATAAAATACAATAGGGTAATTATATACATCTCCAAATAAAATTATTGTCAAAAATAGTGTATTCTTCACAGAATGAAAAGAGAGACAATAATCTATTAACTTTTATTTCTTTTTGGGTGAGAATAATTTATCCTCCAATATAATTGTTTTATATGTTTTATTAAATTATTCTAGAGACTTATTAATAATTATTATACAATATATTATCTTCTTATAACATCTTATTTCCCGTTTGTAAGTAATCACTCATTATTTCCCCTACTTCATTTGTTAAATGCCTAGTTTTTCAAGTATGTTTTTACATGTAATTTTTTGTCGCTATGTATTATATTATGATTTAAAAATTACAATAATGTAAAATATAACCTAATTATCATACATTTATATTATATATTTATTTATTGTAATATATAATATTTGGGTATATGAAATTAATTGTGTTGTCCATGAAGATGGTAGGTCATACATTCTCATGAATATTAATTCCATTTCTTGTTAAATTTTAAAAAAATGAAATATTAATTTTATATATTTATATTATAATTAAATTATCATATTAATTTCATATTTATAGTAGATATTAAATAAAACAAACTTTAATATATTCTATGTAATGTGTAAATGTCTTATATCGCTTGGAGGAGGCGTTGCTCCACACACCCACAATTAAAGTTATCGTATTTCAGAAAAATTGATAGGATAATGGTAAATGTTATATTACTATAAATTATGTTTTAAGGAATAAATAAATATCAGATATATCCTTAAAAAACACTGTTTACATAATAATTCCCATCCATTTGAGGTGGTAATGTAAAAACTAATGACATCATTTCATGAGGATATAGTCCACTATAGAGTTTAATAGTACATTTGTTACACATGTCATTGAAGTGTGTCTATGATAAAGTTCGACCCTTAACATAAAAAAATATCACAATATATAGTATACTTATTTTATTATTTAAAACAAAGTAACTATAAATTAATGGTTTGAGAAAGAAATAAATAGATAGTTATCATTGAAGAATGTTATCTAATTTCTGGTATCATCTTTTGGTTTTCATCAAAGGGCATCCTTTGAATGTTATTGTACCATAATGAGGATTCTACAATGAGGCTATAGATATTGGGTTATTATTATTTTATAGTAGGTATGAACCAATGTATCATGAGATGTATGAGGTAGAGGAATATTGAATTCTTTTTTATAATAGGGGTGAATTATCATTCTTGTAAATATAAAACAGGAAAAAATCTAATGGGTGGTATACAATACCAAATGTGCCTAAAAATGAAAAAACAGTTGTCTAAAGTAAAATTATGTTTGTGAAAAATCACCAACACACCCAAATAACAATATTTTTATAATTTTTGTCAATAACATCAAAGATTCACAACATTTACCATTTTTATTTTATTAAATTTATATGTTTTTTATCCTATGTAATTTAACCATTATGAGAAAATAAAATTTAGATTTATTAGTAAAATATATTAATTATAAATATTATACCTACATTATAAAATAAAATTCCCATGTTTGTAGGAAATTAATTTTAATTGAACCACATGTTACACAATAAAACAATACATTAAACTGAACCGTGCTAATAATGATTCCACTATAGTAGGGTAAATATATTTATTAAAAAAGTTAAAGTAGTCAATAAATATACCATTTTTATATTTATTAAAATTTAAAATGAAATAGAAACATGATAGGTTTTTTAGTCACATTTTTAATCCTTATATAAAATATCATTTAATAAAAAAGGACATTATTGTTAATTTAAAAATCAGTTATGTAATTTAAATTTAAGAATAGAAATATAGTGATGGAAATAAATTATATTTGTTCAAAACTGTTATGACATTAAATACTCCTATTAAATTGTAATTGATCTCAATGATTAATTTAATTTTCATTACTTATAATAATATTAGAATCATGGAACTTACTTTATTGTTATCTATAGAATCATTGTGTTTTTGTTTCATAGTTTTTTAAGGTAATTATATAATTTAAAATAAATTAAAATTATATTATCATGATCAAATAAAATATTTTTAATTTATGAATAATTTTTAGAAGAAACACTATAGAGATTCTTCAATATTCAATTGTTTTAGAGGAATTAAAATAAAAAAGGTGTGATTTTTGTATTTTTCATTACTTAAGTTATTACATGGGTCACATTCATTATCATGTGTCCCAATAACTCATAAATTTCGAACCCAATGTGTATATGGTCGAATTTTGTGAATCCAATGGAATTTAGACATGTTTATATGTCATTGTTTCATCAAGATTAATGTATAAACACTATGTGAACTAATTTTTACCATAACTACTTTGATTAATTTTAATTACATACACTCATATTTTTAGTCCCAAATTATATTGATTCCAAAATAATATTACTATAATAAATATTACAACTAGGTATATTAGCGTTTCTAAATTCTATTCATGGATATAGATAAATTAAATTTAATTCCAATCCATCAAACATGGTGAGAATGTGCACTTTTAAAGAGGAAGTGTCCAAAAGATCCTTATTTTTATATCAAATTTGAAAGTAAAATTTAATATAATGAATAATTTGTATTAACATTTTGGTAATTGGTGTTATTTTTTATTTAAAAACAACATAAAATATAATGTAACTATACAAATTAATAATATGAAAAATAATTATTAAATTAAAAATCAGTATTTTCATAATTAATCTAAAAATGAAACATTACAGAAAAATACATAAAAATAACCCTATGATAAATTTGGCATTAATACTTAAAAAATAATTTATATTCTAAAATATGATATTTATTATAGAAAAAAATAATTTTTCAATTGGTGATTCATTAAAAAGAGGAAAATCCCTTTGTTTTGAATAATGTCTATATACTCAGTTTGGTGTAGAGAGTATGAATTACATAGTGTTCAGTATAAAGAATGATAGAAAAAAATTTATATTACATTGAAAATATTTCTAATTTTGGTGGTATTACATTCATTATATATAACACATAAAATAAAGGACAAGTGAATTTGGAATATTTATCCTAGAAATATAAGTTTGACTTTAAATCCCTAATAATTCTTCTTGACATCATTTATACATGTTGGAACCTAATTTATAAAATATATATGTCTATGATAAAACATTTAAATATCCATAATTATATATGTTATACTATATATGATTTCACTATTTCCATTAATTACCTGTTTATTACAAATTCCTTACTAAAATCACATTTTTGGTAGTAACTGCTTTTTTCACATAATTTTTTTATTAGTAATTTTTATTCCTCATTAATTAATAATTGTTCAATAATTTAAAGATTATTGATAATGAAAAAATTATAATATTTATGAAATAATATTTTAATGTAATATCATTCAAGAAAATGTATTTTGATATATGATATACGTTAAGATAATAGAGAGTGTAGGGTACACTTAATCGTGAATAATTATTCAATTTTTCAATGCTCATTTTTGAAAGAAGGTAAATAATTTGTTATATTGAATTAATCATTGTAATTTAATTATTTAAATATAATTTATTTTAATATACTTATACAAGTCACAAATTTAGTGTCGGGATAAAAAATGAGACTCACATGACATTATGAAGGTAGTATTCCACACGTACATTAATGAAGTCGTCATCTTTTCGTGGCTGATATGGTATGAAAAAAATTCTATATTATATTTCAATAATGATAAATTTAATATTATTTTAATAGTTATTTCATTTATATAAATAAATTTATCATTATTATCATCCATGTAATGTTTTATTTAAAAACTAATCAAGTCACTTACTAAGGCTGTAGTGTGTCGTACGCACAAGTGACATCATCAAATAATCTATTAAATGGATAATAAAAAAATTATATATGATATTATTTCTCATAATATTTTTTATGTTATAAATATCAGGAAATACATTATATTATTCCTCATACCTATCCATGTTCATAGTAATGGAAAAAAATCAGTTCATGAGGGTGATCTCTGTCTAACACACGAATGGGGATTCTGTTACCAATTTGATGATATTATAATTGGTCTTAGTTTATTCATGTAACATAACGAATAATAATTATATATTATATAATTAGGATATTTTATTATCATAGTTTAATATTAACTGAATTATGTGGAGGAAAAAATAAAATCTCAAATCTCGTTGAAGAACATTACATCATCTTCGGGAAACCTCTATATAATTGCACAACAAGAATTGATAGGTTTTATTTACACCATAAAAAATGAATATAGAATTATATTAGGGATATTTGGATGTTATTTTTGGTATTTATTTTCTGACTAAATTGATTTATGGTGTGAATATGAGATGGTAGGCGTGTTTTTTTATAAGTGAGGTGGGTGGTATGCTCATAGTTTATTGAAATGAAAAAGGTGTTACTATATTCATCTCATACTAGATGGCTAATAATTGAGTATTATAGATAAATATAAATAATAGTCAAATTATGAAATTAATAAATATGTATAAATTATCTTTTGTAAATTTTTACCCTAATATTTTCAGTTTAAACCCATATTTAATCCCATTTATTCATCAACAAATGTAAATATTTTTTGTTAATATTACTATTCAACATAGAAAAAAATTATTTTGATCCAATTTAATAATATAAATCAATCATATTTACAATATTGAATCCATTTCAAAAAATTCCATATATATAAATAGAAAATATTAAATGAAAAATAATCTCATAGACTCGATTAGAAATTAGGTTTTCAAAGAGAACATGTCCAAAAGTTTACATGGTTTTTATATCGAAATACAATATGAAAATTAATAAAAATAAATATATTTTATAAATAGATAAATATTTTAAATCATCATTTTGAATGATCATTTCAAATATTTTGAAATCAAAATATTTTATATAATCATTTCAAAATTAAAATATGTTTAAATTTATGTATACTTTTAAAAAAGTAATTTTTCAATTAATATTTAGTATTTGTGACAATTTCTGAAAACAATTATTATAAACAATAAATTATCAACAAATAAACATATGTTAATTGTTAATTTTTGATTTAAAATTTAAAATTTCTTAATTAAAATATGTTTTGTAATTGTTTTATTTTTTTAAATAAGTGCTCAAAATCGTGGTAAATGTTTTTTTATAGATAATATTTTTTTAAGACTAATATTGTATTTTTTTCTTATCTATTTGATTGAAAATAAATAATACTAATCTTTATCATTAGATATAATTTATAATGTGTACATTTAATTAATTTAATTCACCAAACATTATTAGATTAATTTATTTATGTGAAACATGTTTGTTTTCATAAAAATTCATTTTAGTAAAATGTATATCTTATTTTCAAATAGATTTTTATATTTTATTTATATTTAATTGTTCAAAAAATTATTAATAGGTACACATTTTTAAAAAATAATCATTCATAATTTTTATATTCCAATTTATGCAATCTGTTCGAATAACTATGAGTTAATGGAAGTAATGTTTTAAATGTTGTTAATGAGTCATTAAAATATATTGTTTCATAAGAAAAAAACTAAATGTTGTGTTTTATATATTAATAATATATTTAAAATATATAAATTATTTGAAAAATTTACAAAGAAAAATATTGTAGTGTTACAATCTACCAACCATAAAATAAATTTCTACATCAAAATTCATCATTTTATTATGAATAAACAAAGGAATATTAACCCTTATTATATCCTCAGGTTCCAGTATATCTTTCTCAAGTGGGTAGTTTTATCAAAAGAAATTTTTCCATGTATATGGTAATGTTTCATACACCATTATCTATTCAAAGTATAATCTCAACCAATTATTACACCTATGAAATATCATACACTAGTGATTCGACAATTGTGTTTAGTTCAATGGATAGTTCTGGTATGTACGCTCTTTAGAGAGACACATGGAACACATCTAGATCCTGAGATATTTTTTGTGAATTAAAAACCAGTAGAATACCATTCTAATATGATGAAGAATATAAATGGTAATGATATATCTATGTCAGACCATTAAACATTATCATAATCATATTTTAATCCTTTGCATGTAAATTGAATAATTTCCACATCATCACTTACTCCAGGAAATGAAGACGAATGTTTTTATTCCTGATGCACTAATGGATCAGATGATTCATAATACAATTATGATTAATTCTTTTTATGTCATTTAAAATGAGATAAAACTATTTATCAAATATTAATAAATAATCATTTTGTGATGTAATATGTTACACTCTAAAACATCAGCCATATACAATATTAAATCATTCCATATATAGGTAACCTCACATCCCTTCCAAAATTCAATATTTATAATGATGGTCCCAATAAATGTCAAAATAAACTAATCATTGATCCCCTATATATGATAATGTATATCTTGATTTCTCTTTACCTATCATGTTAACACCTTCATAATTTATTCTCTAAATGCATGGTAGTAAATTAAACTACCATAAATATGTATTGATAACATACGTCCTTCCTCATTTCATAAATATAACCTTGATAATCAGATATATTCTTTAGATCCAAAATTTTTTAGAACTCTATCAATGATTGTATAAAACAATTTTCCCATAAATCATTAATTAGTTTCAATGTAATCAATAATTTCCTATATAAATTATCCATATCAACAACCTTATTATATATACTAAGATAAATTTTTTCTTCATGTGTAACATCATAATGGTTGTATTTCATTAATGAATTGTTTTGTATAAGACATCACGTTGGATTTAATTCAATTTTCAATCTCATCCATACCATTCAACATATTATTGACAATCCTTACATAGGATTAACCAACTTATTCCTCAATACCAATTTCCTATAATATAAAATTTAAATCTTATGGTGACTTTCATTTAAAAAAATATAATCATTATTCTCACATTTATCATACAACATAATATTTGAATATCTAATACAATTCATATTTCATTTTTTCCCCTTATCATCAGTAATATAAACATTTCTCACCCCACCTTACTGATTCCCTTCACGATCTTTCCTCTTAAAATATGTATCTTTATAATTAAAATAAATAACAAATTTGAATAATTCAATCATTAAAGATATCCTATAGGGATTATTATTATTATTTTTTGAGTTATCCAAAATTTCAAATTTTTTCTTTGATGTTACTTTCCATTAGTCATTTTCGACACACAAAACATCATATCATCCCATTGAGACATTTCATTTAGATTTTCAACCAACATTCTTGACTTATAGAAAACTGAATATTATTTCATCATTGGTATCCACTTCCTAAATTCTAGGATACCTTATCATTCTCTTCATCGTTGAGTCTGACTGTTGGATACATTCCATATTTTAATAATGTTTTCTGATAATTGATTAGTAATAATATAAACATCTTTCACTCTAGTCGAGAACCCATTTGGTTTATCATCATAATATTTCCCATTACATTAAATGATAAAATTTATTATTGTGGTTTCAATTTTTTTTGAAATCATAAAGTCATAGTGTGGTAAATATTAATCATATTTGAAAACAAGATAATCCTGAAAAAAACTTATAAAGTGTCTAAATAATTAATCATTATTTTCAGTAAAAGACATCTTAGGTTCATCCAAGGTCATTCATAGTCACCATTTATTATAATCCTTCATGACTACTTGTAATTTGTTTTTGAATATAAAAAACATGTCCCAATAGAGTGTCAAACTAGGTGTGCTGCAAGCCCTATTCATAAGCACGGGGTGATGATTGAGCAGAGATCAATGCACCATTTTCTTATTTATCTCTTATAGGAACCCCTATTATGGAGCCACATACACATTTAGTATCAATACATGTATGTAATTTCTCTGATTCCACTCTCTCTATCCCTTACAAAAATTCTACAAAATTTTACTATTCTTTGACTCATCAGTAGACATATCATTAGATACATCCATAGATAGATAAAACAAATTATCCATACATGTCTCACTAAATTTTTATTATCATATTTTAAAAATTTAAAAAAATCATTTCATTTGATACCATATATAGCGATAAATGATTCACATACATAGATATTAAATCCTTTTATATAAATATTTAATTCATCATAGAAACACATCCCTTTGGACTATAACAGTTGAGTTTATTTGGAGGCTAGGAAAATTATCTTCTAATTTGGTGACTGATCATTAAAATCTCCCATAATAATCATTTACTTAATTAATCATCACAAAAAACACTACTTGAAGCCATTAGTCATTAACCGGGGAATTTAATCACAAAAAGGGTGTGATTAGGTGAATAATAAGAGTAACAAAGTGAGATAAATAAGAAAAAAGAACATAAGAGTAATATAACTAGAGAATAATAATTTCTAATTATAACCTCTATATCAAATATCTTATTATTGAGTTATGAAATAATGATTGGTAGTTCATTAGACCTGAATCATAAGTGGATCAATGCACATGATCGATTATAGTATAAAATTTGCATAAGAAAACGATTTCATACATACACCTCACCTTATAACATTTATAATTTTTTTAATTATTGATATCTTGTCTCATTAGGTTAAGGACCTGTATTAAGGATATATCCTAAACATATTGAAATGATACTGGGTAAGGAACCTATAATTATCACTGGTTTAAGAGCACATTGATTCATTCAGTGAAATTACGATACCCACCAAAGACTCCATATATAGGCAATAAATGCCGAAGGCTTTCAAATACACATGGGGGATTATTAATCATTTAAGAAATAAACCAATAATCCAACAAAAAATCACTTAGTTTTACATGAAGAAAAGAATTACAAATCATAAACATTATGTATCAAAAACCCACATCAATGTGTGAAACGATAGAAGAAAGACCATGTATAAATGTATACATCTGATAAACCACTCAAGATTATCAAATGAAAAAATTACTCCATGCTCCACATGCTCTAATCTCTATAATATCCAAATAGCCCAAACATCATGCGGTAGTTCTAAAAATGTGGGAAACGTTACCTTTTCCCCTTTCCCAAAATATAGCACCTGCAAAAGAACTAAAGTGAAAAAAATGTGATATTATAAAACTCAGTAGGTATTACACAATGATTTTCATAATGAGAAAACTAAGAGAGAAAATCTATAACTATTTATATAATACTTTTTATTTAATAAAAAATCAAAAATATTTTATAACAAAAAATTCACAACATCCAAAAACCATTTGCACAATTTGAAAACAAAACTGAATGAAACCAATTTCTAGTTAGTTAATTTTCCAGAAAAATAACTAATAAAATAATAAACCAATTCATATAATCATTTTGAAGGACTATTCCATAGTTCACAAGAGACCCACATATGCATTCTTCATTTGGAAGATCAATTCTCATGAGTTCTCTCTCATCCACATACCTTCTTTCCAAATGATACAATCCCCTGATCTAGGATCACATCCATTGTAACCAGATGAAACGCATCCTTTATTATGGGATAAATAACCATTAACTCACACTAAGACCATTTATGATGAATACATCCTCTCCATAATTATCTAGTTCAATAAAACTGGTGTTATATTTAAAACCAAAGCACAAACAATTTTAAGGAAATATTTAATTTCAATAAAACATTACCTTTTATAGAAAACTACAAATCCAAATCACATCCCAACATTCAAGAAAAATATTCTTTAAAAAATATACATTTTATAACCATGATTCCATGCACTCATTCTGTAAGAACCCGGAGCTTCGGTTTCAGGTACGGATCAATTTTACGGGCTTTTTAAGGAAAAGTAAAGAATCTGGAAATTTTCTGAGTACACGCCGTGTACTTTATGATTACACGCCATGTACTCCTCTTCCACTCGATTCCATGTATTGGCCAAGATTTGGCCATGCACACGGTGTGTAGGGGTGATGTGGAGGCCGATTTTGTTGGAGTATGGAAAAACCAACTACATGTTGTGTACTTTAAGAGTACATGCCGTGTCCTTTTTTTATTTCATTAATCGACCCAGGGTTGCTCCTAATGATGAAAAAAATATTCTTCTCTGCCTAATTCCGTCCAGAACGTCCGAGGAGGCCGTTTATTCTATGAGACACCGATCCGTCACCGGTTATCTGAATCAAACTCCGTCGGTTGCAGAAAAATCGCAACAGTTAGTTCTTGGTTCTTCTTTAGCCTCGTTTCCTGATTCTTCCTATCATGTAAGTTATCTGAGGTTGAAAGTTTTAGAAGTTTTTGAAGATCTACTCCATTCTAGGATGATTCATGGGCCACGGTTCTACTATATCGATCTCTGAGGATCGAGGTAGTTGTTTTGTTTCCCTACGTTGAAGTTCATTGAGTTTTGGTTGCAAAAGTGTCGGATTCACATGTATTCGGAATCCTGGGTTTAGGTTTTTGATCCTATTTTCTAACTGACCTAGATTTCTTGTTAGATTATGATGAATTGCTGCTAATTTATGCTGGGTTGCATGTTTGAGGATCACCCCATGGGTGTTTACCTTTCCCGTTTTGCTGTTTATCACCGTTTGGCACCATTGTCGTGAGGCAAACCTATTGCAATTGATAGTTTCTTGGTATCACTGATTGCCTGTGTTGCCTGCTGTTTGAAAGCTTTTGATGTATGATAGCTATTCTCCAGGTAGTTGTTTAACTTACTTATGGTTGCTAACAGTCGATTACGCACGACTAGACTGCTCGGGGCTATGAGAACCTGGTACGGGAAATCAAAGAGGGAATAGACGATTAAGTGCTTCCCTAGAGGGTCTGTTGGTTTTAGTTTCGTATGCAAAACCTATGGGAATATGACTTTGTGCTTCCCAATAGTGTTCTTAGTTTACCCACGCATCGAGACCACATAAGGAATTAGACGTAAGTGCTTCCTCATAGACACTGTAGCTATCGATGCAAGACCATAGGGGAATTGACGTAAGAGATTCACAGAGTTTTTGTGCCTTATTGTTTACTAGACTATAGGGGTTTTCTAGTTTAAGCCACCCAGAGAGTCAGTGTGAATGTTGATGGTTGGTTGTGATGAGTCCACAAAGCCAAAGAACATGCTTGGGTTTTGTACTGCTTGTTTTTAGGTAGTATTTTTAGATACCTACTTTGTTACTTTCTTATCATGGAATAGAATACTTTAGTGTTTTTCCTTGGTTGTGTACTTAAATGAATGTGAATGATAATAGGTATAATTGTTTACTAAATTATTTACCATTAATGTTACTATATCACTCACTGACAGTAGGACACAAATCATGTGGTGGTCGCCTACTGGGATTAATCTCACACCTTATTTGGGTCCTTATTTTCAGCCCAAACAGATTACATGGTTGCAGGTATAGGTAGGTATTGTGGCCCTTCTCCCTCAGGTACTTGATTGCTAGTTGGAGCTGGAGAGCATGGGAGCGGACTTTGGTTCGCGATGCTGTTCGAGTTGATGTTTACCTTTAGTATTTTGGGTTTCAATTATATTTCAGTACGTTGTTTTGTTTACTGCTTTCCATGGATACATGTACCGTACATTATCGTTATTATTATATCAGACATTGCTTTTACTTTCAGTTCAGTTATTTCATGCTATTTACTGCTTTTGCTATTGTTTATGCTTATTTTCCCACTGCATAATTTACCAAATAAGGGCATAGTTTACCCACTGACTCACTAAGGCCCTCGCTGCTTGTCAGTAGCCTCTGGCGTTTGGGGAAATGCACTTGAGGTCATGTGGCAAACTGGGTAAGGGGAACCAGTTCTGTGGTTCTGGATTTAGGTCGTTACAAAGTGGTATGAGATTTGTTTTATTCCTTTCTATTGCCTTACTATTTTGCGACCATAGACAGGGATATGAAGAAATGGGTAGTTAGTACTTAAATCTGCCCGGGAGTAATTAACCCGTGTATAGAGAAAAGCTACACTACATCGTGATTGCAATTTTTAGTTTTTGCAAATGTTACAGTTTATTATATTTCAACATTGGGTGATGCACTTGTTTTGTGTTATTACAGTATATATGATTATGGTTCTATTTGGATGCATCACGATGAGATGAGGGTGTGTCGTCTCATGCATCATATATGCACTGGGTAGGAAATCACTTATCATGCATTTTACCATGCCATCTAGGGTGCATTAGAATTTCATGCTGTTGTGATAGATGTCATGATAGATTATGCATTCCGTTGTTGTAGTTACTGTGATAGAAATACTTGTTTCACTAATAGAGTATTACTTCTTCTACAGTCTGTGTAGTATGGGCACCAATATCTGATCTAGGAGGTGTTATGGGCCCCCGAGGTTTAGAATTTGGAGGATCATTTTTTGTTATGGTGTTACTTGTTGTATGCATGATTATGGTTCCATGATTTGATTCGCGGGGAGTATGGGCCCCCCACGGATCGGAATTTGGCACATAGCAGGTTGTTTTCAGTGTTTCTGACAATTAGAGCAGTTTTAGAGCTACTGCCTGGAAAAAACCTAGAATACACGGCATGTACTTTATTCATACACGTCATGTAGTTTTAAAACTGTGTTACTATCTGTCTAAATAAAAATATGGGGTGTCAGAGAATCTTCGGGGACACGCCCTGTATTATAAGTACACGCCGTGTAGTAGAGAACCGTGTACTTGGCCGTGTCACTAACAACACGGGTCGGGGAAACTCGTGTAGTACATGTCGTTTGTTATAAGAACACACCGTGTAGGTTTCTTCTGGGTACCCAGCCATGTCACGAACAACACGGGTTGATGTTAACCATCCATATACACGCCGTGTTTGTTCGGAACATGCTGTGTAGCCAGCCGTGTAACCAGCTACACGGGTCGCCAAGCCTATCTAGTACACGCCGTGTGTTATAAGAACATGTTGTGTAGTTTCTTCTAGGTACCCAACAATGTCGTGAACAACACGAGTCAGTGTTATCTTCTCTGATACACGCTGTGTTTGTTCAGAACATGCCGTGTAGGGGTCAGCCATGTGGTCGGCTGGGTAACCTGTTACCTGGGCCGCTGAAGCCTATCTTGTACAAGCCGTGTCCTTAGTTCACCCACCGTGTAGTATAGAATTAGGAGGACCATGTAGGTTAGTCGTGAAAAGAGACTCGGGCAGGGGAGTGGAGTCCAAGTACACAATGTGTTTTAGGACAACAGGTCGTGTAGTATGGAGTGTTACATGAACAATGGTGGTAGAATGGTACTCCATGTAAATGGATTTAACAAACACGTCCTATAGTTTAAATACACGCCATGTAGTATAGTTTTTATAATTTATGTGTTTCTCTCTATGTGATCATTTTGTACTCTTGTGTTTTCTGTTCTTATTCATCCTGAATATGGAGTGTTCTTTTGGCCTTTTAGGGTTATGGTACCAAGACGTCCTCCCGTTGCATGCTAGGAACCAGGCAGTGACCGTACGCCTGATACGGCAGACCAGTGACTACCTGTAGTTCCGCCGATCATTCCGGACATGGCACCCACAGAGATTCCAGACACAGGTGCCGACACTCAGTTCAGAGAGGGTTTCATGAGGTTTATGCAGACCATCCAGGGAGCATGGCATCCTGCCCCATCTATGGCAGAGCTGACGCGAGTCTTCCAGCAGCAAAATCCTCTCACTTTCACAGGGGATGGGGGACCTCAGGTTGCAGAGTCATGGATAGAAGCCATGCTTTAAATATTCAAGCATCTGGAGACACCCCCAGACAGAAGGGTGAATCTCATGAGTTAAATGTTACGAGATTCTACCAAGAGATGGTGGGATGTGGTCTCACAGGCAGGATGCCAGCGGACTATGACATGGGATGAATTCCAGCATACGTTCTACAACTACTTATATCCAGCGACATTGAGGGCCAAAAGGGCTAGAGATTTCATGAACCTACAGCAGGGTACTCTTTTGGTTACGTATTATTCCTCCTACTTCACTGAGTTACAGAATTTCACTCTCGTTCTGGGAAATGACGAGCTATTGTTGGTGAGGAAGTTTTAGGAAGTCCTCAAACCGATGATCATATCACATGTGAACACTTTCCAGTTGACTTATATTACTCTGATATTCAACCATGAACTGATCATTGAAAGAAATATTTGGGAGACTAGGGCTATTGACCAAGGTGGTTCAACATCCAAGGCTGAGTCATTTAATACTGACAGCAGGAAGCACCACCGAGAGTCCACTCGAGGTGACTCGAGGAAGTGAGGTATATATTCTGGTAGACAGGATCTCCCTTCTGGCAACCAGGTGGTGTGCTATTAGTGTGGAAAGAGTGGGAATAAGAAGCTTCAGTGCTCGATGGATCCAGTGGAGTTACGAGCTTGCAGCAAGATGGGTCACCTGCAGTGTTTTTGCAGGGTTCTTCTTCCAGTGGCTAGTGAAGGAGGATCTATTTCTACTCCTCATACAGGAGAAGGATTACCAGTCCCACAACAGAATGGGGTCTAGTGTTCTTCAGGCCATTCAGGCTAGGTTAGAGGTTGTCGACATGGTAGTCAGGCTCAAGGGGGGTCATCTCAAGGATATCAGGCTGCTACACAGGGCCGCGACACTGGCCAGACATTTTTGGTCGAGCAGATTCATCGAGAGCAGGATCCTGGACCTTCCAAAGTTCGAGGTACGATCCTAGTAGCCTTAGTTTTATCTTATGCACTTTTCGATACCAGGTATTTTCATAGATTTATTTTTCCGCATACTGTGGAGATCCTTAGACTCACTATCCTTACTTCTGAGGATACCTTGGCACTAGACACTCCTTTGGGATATATAACTTTTAATGTGTGTCAGTGCAAGGAGTGCCCCCTTGAGGTTGGTGGGTGTCACTTCGTGTGGGAACTTTATGTCCTTGAGATTGTAGGTTATGATATCATTATTGGAATGGACTGGCTAGTTACTTCTCAGGCCTTTGTCGATTATTATCACCGTAGGGTGAGTTTCACGTCACTAGAGGGAGGGTCTTTTCTTCACAAGGGTGAATGGGATGTTCAGGAACGCAGAGCTGGACCAGAGCATCATGGGTTGGGCAGTGTTATGACCCAGATTTCTAGTTTATATCTGGATGATCAGGGGACCTCTCAGATGGATTATCCTCCAATGGTTGATCGATTTCCAGATGTCTATCCAGAAGACTTTTTAGGTTTGCCTCAAGTTCGTGAGGTAGACTTCTCAATTGAGCTTGTTCCAGGAGCCGCACCAGTATCCATACCTCCTTATAGGATGGCTACGCCTGAATTGCAAGAGCTTAAGAAGAAGTTTGAGGAGATGTAGTCTAAGGGTATTGTGCAACCCAGCACTTCCCCTTGGGGTTCACTTGTGTTGTTTGCGAATAAGGCGGATGGTACCTTAAGGATTTGCGTGGATTATCTGAAGTTGAACTAGTTGATGGTCAAGAACCAATATCCCTTGCCAAGAATTAATGATCTCTTCGATCAGCTTCAAGGAGCTTAGGTGTTCTCGAAGTTTGATTTGAGGTCCGGTTATCACCAGCAGTGTGTTAGGCCTTCAGATATACCTCTCACAGCCTTCAGGAGCAGTTATGGCCTCTATGAGTATACGGTTATGCCGTTTGGCCTTAGGAACGCGCTAGTAGTTTTTATGGCACTGATGAACTAGGTATTCCATCCTTACTTGGATTCCTTCATCTTGGTGTTCGTGGACAATATATTGGTGTACTCTCACAATCAACACGACCATCCAACCCACCTTGAGATTGTTTTGAGTACACTGATGGAGCATCGTCTTTAAGATAAACTCTCAATGTGAATCTTTTGGATGGATGAGATTCACTTCCTGGATCATGTAATCTCATAGACAAGAGTATTAGTAGACCCAGAGAAGGTGAGAGCAGTAGTTACCTGGGAGCAGCTGAAGAACGTCTTCGAGGTACGTAGTATCTTGGGATTGGATGGTTACTACATGTAGTCTATACATGACTTCTCACACTTATTAGTGTCGTTGACAGGCTAGAATAAGAAGGGTGTGAAGTACCTTTGGTCAGAATCTTGCGACTCAGCCTTCCAGGAGCTGAAGGGGAGATTGACTTCTGCACTGATTCTAGTTCTGCCAGAGCTAGGAAAGAGTTATACAGTTTTCTGTGATGCATCTGGCATCAGTCTTGGAATAGTGCTTATGCTGGAAGATCGTGTTGTCGCGTATGGATCTCGGCAGTTGAGGCCACATAAGAAGAACTATCCTATGCACAACCTAGAGTTTGATGCTGTTGTTCATTCTTTGCATTGTTGTAGGCACTATCTCATGGGAGATCATTTCATGGTATATACTGACCACAAGATCCTCATGTATATATTCACGTAGCGTGACTTGAATCTGAGACAGTGGAGGTGGGTTGAGTACCTACAGTCTTTCGACTTCAAGCTTTCTTATACACCTGGTAAAGGCAATAATGTGGCAGGCGCACTGAGCAGGAGGACTCAGTTGCAGGCAATTTAGGAGGCCATCAGTGAGTGGCAGCTCATGGCTCTGTTCTCTGAGATGCATTTGGAGGTGCACAACAGACATGGTCCGACGGTCCTTTCTTCTGTAGCTGTTACCTCTACCCTTTTTGATCGAGTTCGAATGAGGCAGCTATCAGATCCTGAACGCCTAGTCCTATGGGAGGGTGTGTCAGATAGAGACCCTACACCAGGGTGGACAGCGGTAGATGACGAGGTGCTATGTTTTCATGGCCGCTTATGGGTTTCAGGGGACATACGTGAGGAGATGATGTGGGAGTTTCATGCTTCAGTTTGGGCAGCTCATCCTGCTGTCACCAAAACGTACAGAGACTTGCACCGTCAGTATTGGTGGCTAGCTATGAAGAATGATGTGGCTAGTTTTGTTATGCGGTGTTCCACCTATCAGGAGGTGAAGGAAGAGCATCAACGACCAGTAGGGCTTTTGCAGTAGTTACCCATTACTGAGTGGAAATGGAATGATGTCGCGATGGACTTTGTGACAGGTTTACCGAGATCGCCTCGAGGAAATGATGCAGTTTGGTTTGTGGTGGACAGGCTCACGAAGGTTTCACACTTCATCCAGATCATGGAGACCTCCAGTGTGGATGATCTGGGATGGTTGTACATATGAGAGATTGTACGTCTACATGATGTTCCACACTCCATTGTTTCAAATAGTGTTTCACATTTAACTTCGCACTTCTGGCAGGGGCTATAGAGGACGTTGGGTACACAGGTACTTTTGAGTACAACATACCATCCCCAGACTGATGGCCAGTGCAACCATACAATCCAGGTGCTTGAGGATATGCTCCGAGATTGCATTCAAGACTTTGCCGGTTCTTGGGAGAAGCACATTCCTCTGGTGGAGTTGCCTACAACAATAGTTTTCAGGAGACTATTCAGATGGCACCTTATGAGGTTCTGTACGGTAGGCCATGACGATCACCTTTATGTTTGCTGGAGGCAGGATTGGATGCATTGTTGGGACCTTGTTTTGTTCAGGAGACCTGAGAACAGATATAGATGATTTAGAATAAGATGGTGACAGCACATTCTCAACAGATGTCTTATGAGGATCAGCGGAGACGACCTATGGAGTTCGAGGTCTGGGATCAAGTTTTCCTATGTGTCGCATCAAGGTTGGGACCCAAGAGAATTCGGAGACAGGGTACACATTCCCTGAGATATGTCGGGCCGTTTGAGATTTGGGAGAGAGTCGGGCTGGTTGCTTATAGGTTCCAGTTACCTCAGAGATACCAGGCTATGCATGACGTCTTTCATGTTTCCCAGCATCGACGGTATTTCTCAGACCCGTCTCATATTTTTCAACCTGAGGAGTTTGAGTTAGAGAATGATGCATCTTTCCAGGAGCATCCTATCAGGATTGTAGATCGTAGTGCAAAAGTACTATGTGGCCGGTCAGTTCCTATGGTACGGGTTCTATGACAGCACGACCATATACAGGACGAGACTTGGGAGAGGGAGGATGATATGCCATCACAGTGTCTAGAGTTGTTCGAGGGTTCACCTTCTACGCCTTTCTATGGAAATTCAGGGAAAAATTTCTTTAATGGGGGAAGTTTTTAAGAACCTGGAGCTGCGGTTTTAGGTACAAATCTCTTTTACGGGATTTTTAAGGAAAAGTAATGAATCTGGAAATTTTCAGAGTACACATCGTGAACATTATGAGTACACTCCGTGTACTCCTTGGCCACTCGAATCCGTGTGTTCGCTAAGACCGGGCCATGCACATGGTGTGTAGGGGTGACGTGGAGGCCGATTTTGGCAGAGTACGGAAAAATCCACTACACACCATGTACTTTATGAGTACATTCCGTGTACTTTTTTATATCATTAATCGACCCGAGGTTGCACCTAATGACGAAAAACATCTTCTTCTCTGGCTAATTCCATCCAAAACGTCTGAGGAGGCCGCTTCTTCTCCGAGCCACCGATCCATCACCGGTTGTCCGAATCAAACTTCATCGGTTTCAGAAGAATCGCAGCGGTGAGTTCTTTGTTATTCTTTAGTCTCGTTTCCGGATTACTCCTCTCGAGTAAGTTATCCGAGGTTGAACATTTTAGATGTTTTTGTAGATCTACTCCATTCTAGGCTGATTCATGGGCCGAGGTTCTAGTATATCGATCTCTAAGGATCGAGGTAGGTGGTTTGTTGCCCTACGTTGAAGTTCTTTGAGTTTTTGTTGGAAAAGCCTCAGATACCCATGTATCGGGTATCCCGGGTTTAGGATTTTGATCCTATTGTCTATCTTCCCTAGATTTATTGTTATCTTATGATGAATTGCTGCAAATTTATGCTTGGTTTCATGTTTTAGGATCACCCCACAGGTGTTTACCTTTCCCGTTTGACTGTTTATCACTGTTTGGCACCGTTGTTTTGAGGTAACCCTATTGCAATTGTTAGTTGCTTGTTATCACTGATTGCATATGTTTCCTGATGTTGGAATTCTTTTGATGTATGGTAGCTATTATCCAAGTAGTCGTTTAACTTACTTAGGGATGCTAACAGTCGATTACGCACGACTGGACTGCTTAGGGCTATGAGAACCTGGTGCGGGAGATCAAAGAGGGAATAGACGATTAAGTGCTTCCCTAGAGGGTTTGTTGCTTTTAGTTTCGTACGAAGGACCTACAGGAATAGGACTTTGTGCTTCCCAAGAGTGTTCTTAGTTTACTCAAGCATCGATACCACAAGAGGAATTAGACGTATGTTCTTCCTCAGAGAGTCTGTAGCTATCATTGCAAGACCATAGGGGAATTGACGTACGAGCTTCCCAGAGTGTTTGTGACTTGTTGTTTACTGTACTATAGGGTTCTGCTAGTTTAAGAAACCCAGAGAGTTAGTGTGAATGTTGATGGTTGGTTGTGTCGAGTCCACCAAGCCGAAGAACAAGTTTGGGTTTTGTACTGCTTGTGTTTAAGTAGTCTTTTTAGATACCTTCTGTGTTACTTTCTTATCACGGAATAGACAAATTTGCTGTTTTTCCTTGGTTGTGTACTTAAATGAATTTGAATGATAATTGGTAGAATTTTTTATTGCATTATATACCTTTACTTTTTCTTTATCCCTCACTAATAGTAGGGCACAAATCTTGTGGTGGTCGCCTACTGGGATTAGTCTCACATCCTGTTTGGGTCCTTCTTTCCGGCCAAAACAGATTATATGTTTGTAGGTATAGGTAGGGATTTTGGCCCTTCTACCTTAGGTACTTGATTGCTGGTTGGAGTTGGAGAGCATGGGGCTGGGCTTTGGTCCGCGATGCTGCTGGAGTTTCTGTTTACATTTAGTATTTTGGGTTTCAGTTGTATTTCACCACATTGTTTTGTTTACTGCTTTCCATGGATACATGTACCGTATTGCATCATTATTATTATATCAGACATTGATTTTAATTTCAATTCACTTGTTGTATGCTATTTACTACTTCTGCTATTGTTTATGATTATTCTCCCGCTGCATACTTTACTAAATGAGGGCATATTTTCCCCACAGACTCACCAAGTCTCTCGCTGCTTGTCGGCAGCCTCTGGCATTTGGGGAAACACGCTTGAGGTCATGTGCCGAACTGGGTACGGGGCACCAGTTGTGTGGTTCCGGATTCCGGTCGTTACACATTCAAATCTCCAATTTTCAAGATTTCCCAACCATCACTCAAGAAGGTTTCAAAAAAAAATTAACAACCAAATAACAATCAATTAAAAACCATACATTTCCTTTGAAATAATTCCATTTAGGTATACTAACATTAGTCAATAAAGAAGCATAATACCTTGATGGTTTTGACAGAAACCCCAACAAACAGAGAACACACCAGAAAACCTGGTCAATTCTCTAAGAACCCAACTTAGATCTCCTCTCCTAGCAAGATCAAGACCAAATCTCATCATATATGGCATTAATACAACAATACATAACCATAACATACGTTGATCTATGAAATGAAGAGAAAAAGGGAAGTATATATATGTAGATATATGAAATTGATCAATAACAATGAAGAACTATCACATACCTATAGAATCCAGCTTTGATTCACCATAGGAAGCCATCAGATGGCCTCTAGATTGATGTGATGTTTTTTTTGGTGTTAAGAGAAGATAAATACTGAGTTATGAATACATAGGAGAAAAAATTATCCACATAGAGGCTAAAATGTGTGAGATCCACTTTTTTAGGATCTCACATAATCCATCTGCAATATTAGTTGTCATTGTTAGTCAAACTATGTGCTGATTGTGCATTAGCTACTACCAAGATAGAACCTTGCACTGCTTCCTCGCATGGTACACCCAACCATGCTCCAATTATGATGGATAAACTACCTCATGAGGACCATTACACACAATTTTTTGGCACAGTTAGGCAAATAGTGCACCACCAGTACGATTTCTATTTTCTATAAAAAAATACTTCCAATGTTCTCCCACACTCCCATCCATCACACATATATCTTATACCTAGAAAAAATCCTCATGTTAGGTTTACATAATAGAAACATGGGGTATATCATTCTCCCCACCATTATTCCTTCAATCCTTGGAATGTAGAAAACCCACAATGATCTAAAAGTGTTTTGGACAATGCTCTTTCAACTCCTTCTCGCATTATCATGTATCTTTCTGAATCTGATCATGCTACCATAAAACCCACATGAGAATGATGCTATTCCCACACATTATTTTTTCTTTCTTATCCACAATCCCGACTGGGATGTTTACAATTGATGCACCTGCCTCTATATCAGCGTGATCCCATCTGATCACATGGTCAGGATCATGATGATACTTTTTCATCTAAGATAAATAGAACAAATTATACACTGAAATGAACCTTGGAGGTAATACCAACTGATATGCCACCTCTCAAAAATGTAATAGTATCGCAAAATTGCCAATGTATCTTGGAGATAACATTCCCTATTTCCCAAAATGATCATGTCCAAGCCATGGGGATATCCTCAAAAAGACATGATCACCCACAACGAAAAAAAATTATCTTTGACGGTGATCTACATATGATTTCAGATGACTATGAGCTGTCTTTATCCATTTTTTGATCAAATTGATAGTCTTTGTAGTTTCTTAGATAGGGATGAGACCAACTATTTATGTTTCACCTGTTTCCACCCAGCATAGTAGAGAAAGACATGGACACCCATTCAATGATTTAAACAGACCCATATGCATCGAATACTCATAGATATTATTATTTTAGAACTCCACCAAGGGTATATTCCACTCCTAGGATCCACCAAAATCCAATAAAAAATCTTGAAACATGACTTAAAATGTCTGTATCATCCTCTCATATTTCTGATATGTCTTTGGATGATACGTCGTGCCCACAGTTAACTGAGTACAAGGGAGTGCTTTAAGAATCTCCAAAAATTAGGCAAGAACCTCGTATCTCTATCTAAGTCTATTGACACAAGACCACTGTGCCTCTTTACCACATCATGGATATATATTATTGATAGATCCTCTACTACATGGGTTTCTTGAATTGGAATAAAATGGGCCGACATGGTTAGACGATCCACTATCATCAAAATTGAATCATGTTCCTAGACTATTCTTTTAATACATATACTAAAATCCACTGATATGTGCTCAAATTTTCACATTAAGATAGGTAATGACTTCATCATTAATTATAGTCTCTGATGATTTTATTTATCCTTTTCACATGTTAAGCACTGTAGGATGATATCGGCCACCTTCCATTTCATGCCATTCTACCAAAATTGTGTGTTCAACACCTTATACATCTTTTATGTATCTAGATTTAAAACCCTTATTGAATGGTGGTAAGCATGAATGAGAAGTTATTGACATTCCATAGGTACAACCATCAAATTTCTAAAACAAAAAACGGAACTACCATCATGTTTCTATCCCTAAATGGTCTCCCCACCATTGTGTTTTGAACTCATAAAAAGACAATCTGCATTTCATGTTTTTTCATCATTGAGTATATTTACCAAATCAGGAATAATCATATATATAAAGAAAACTATAAAATCAAATCGGTCTTCACATTCCACATGGATATCAGCTAGAAACAACATCAAATTTCATTCATCTGAATCTTATTTCGCCAACTAGGCATATGAATTTCTATTCAATGCATCCTCTGTCAAATTTCCTTTTCCTGGTGTATACATCAAGTCAATGACAAACATTTGGAGATACTCCAGAAATATCTTTGACTCAAATTCAAATATCAATGTGAGAAATTGTGTTTCAAACATTCTATTGTCTGCCAACACGGTAAATTTCTCACCAAATTGATAATGTCTCCATGTTTTCAAGGCATGGACAATTGCAGCAAACTCCAAATCATATGCAAGTAATTATTCTCATGCACTCTCAATTGCATTGAACCATTAATAACCACATGGTATCATTGCATGAGAGAGACACCCAACCCTGATCCTCAAGCATCACAACACCCCACATACCCATGTAATGATTCTAGAAATATCATGATAGGTACCTATGTAATACAAAATTTTTGTTCCCAGAAAGCCTTACATTATTCCTATGTCCATTGGAATGGAGTGTTTTTTTTTTCATAGTATCTATTTGATAATCTAGTCACGATAAGTAATGTACCATGCATTGGTAGTAATTACATAGAATAAGAAAACATTTTATTTTGAAGACATTCTTCAGCGGTTTCCACGAGATATCAACTTCTATATTTTCAATATCAATAAAATTTTCTTTTAAAGAAATGACGTGGCCTTGAAAACATACATCTTATATCTAAAAATCAGACTTTGATGATTTGGCATATAAATAGTGATATCTCAATATTTATAACACTATTTCGAGGTGCTCCTCATAGTCAGCACTTTCCTCTGAATACACCAAGATATCATCAACATACACCACAACAAAAGAATCCAGATACTTCTGAAATATATGATTTATCAAACCTAAGATGACTGTTGGTGCATTGGTTAGAACAAAAGGCCTGACTACTTATTCATAGTGGCCATATCAACTTCTTAAATATATCTTTGGAATATCCTACTTTCAAACATGAAATTGTTGATATTCTGATCACAAGTCAATATTGTTAAACAAATGAGCTCACCTTAATTAATAGAATATATAATCAATTCGTTTATGTAAATATTTTTTCTTTAATGCAATTTGGATAATCATACAATAATCAGCACACAACAAAAGAGTTCAATCTTCATTCATAATGAAGAAGACCATTCCTACCCCTAGAGACGTACTTGGTAGAATTAAACCCTTTCATTCTAGATCCACCAACTGCACATTCAATTCCCTTCAATCTGTTGGATCTATCCAATAACACTGGTGGGAAATATGACTAGTCTTTGGATGGAGATCAATCATAATCTCTACTTCACATAAAGGTGGAAACCCTGATATATTTTCAAAAAATATATCTGAAATTTAATCCACAACTACTAGAAAAATATTTTCCTCAATCTCATACATTGAGGCCAAAGTTAACCCTACCAACTGATAAGATATTCTTCCAACCATCGGTTCCAACAAGTTCATTTTCCCTTTCTTTACTATCCTCCCTCCTTTGAAGTGATGTTTGATGTTGTCCTCAGTCTTGAAACTAAGTATTTTATGATAACACTTGATGTGAGCATTGAATGTTTACCACCAATACATACCCATGATTACATCATAAAAATCCATGTCCAATAATGACAAGTCACATTTCAGCTCATCTCCATCAACAGTTATTGGACATGCTTGTCACACAAATGTTGACATTCTATTTCTCTGAGAGGATTTTAGAGATTTAAAATAGAAGGAATCATTTAAAACATTAAACATAGAAAATAATTAGTATTTGAATAAATTATAGAATGTGATGCACCAATATCAACGATATCATTCACAATGGTAGAAATCAAAATAATTAAACCTCCCACCATAGATGGTGCTGTATAATCAGTGATAATCATCTTCTCAACTCCATAAAATTGCTTCATTGCTATACTATTTTACTTGATTCCTTGATAATATTTCCTTGAATGAGGAATCCCGGTATTTAAGAATCACTATGGACATCTCTACTAGGCTGATGATATTGTTTCTGCGATCCTTGCCCAGTCAAAGCATACAATGCATTGGATGCATGTGAAGTGTCTCGAACAACTGACCTTTGAGCATTGTGATAATAGCATTGAAAATATCACATCTTGTTGAAATAATTGAATGCTATAGGTTGTGTCATAGACTGTCTCTTTACATGATCGAGAAAACCACATTTAAAGGAATCTTCTTTTCATTGGGGTCGTGGTGGAAGGATCAGTAATCCAACAATCTGATTCTGATTTCCCCTTCCACATATTAAATATGTGTGCCTTTTTATCTTTTTCCCAGTGGTTGAGTTCCCACGATATCATGTATTTATCATCATAACTCATATAGATCTTGATATATCATGGTTAGTCATAGTCAAACTATTCACAATCTATGTATAATCCTTAATAAAATTTTATGCAATCTTTGATCGAATTTCCTGTTGTTTGCCAATTTGAAGATGTGTTCCTTAAAAAAGGAAATTACTACAACAACTATTTCAAATCGCAGAAAAGTTTGGAATTTATCTGCATATTCTATGACTCAGAGACTCTCTTGTTTCAGGCTAAAAAAAGTACATCATTTTCTGGATCTTGAATGTGTGAGGATAGAATTTTTTTTGAACAAATAACTGAAATCCTCCCATGTAAGGCCTTTATACAATTTATCCTACACAACTAAATCCCACCAATTTTTTGATGGATAAACTACTATATAATTCACTAGCTTAACATTGAGATTTGATGGTGTTCTGATGAAATTGATGATGCTATTCCTCCTACTCAGCCACACCTCCTATTTTTCAGGTTCAACATCACCCCGAATGCATGGTAGTTTTTTCTTCATGAACATTATGGTATATTCCACATGTCTTGGAAAATTCCTATAGTTCACCATATCCATATCATTAAAGGCTTGGAAAATACTCTGAACTAGATATTTGTTAACCTGTGGTTCAGGTGAATCCAAATACTATGCATCTTCTAAAGGTTGGTTTTGGCAATGTCTACCGGGGGACATTTTCAAAACAAACAACAAACTCTGTCAATCTCACTATTAAGTAACTAATGGCTTAGAATTTAAAATCCTATCAGATCAACTATCAAAAAAAAATTCTTCAAAAAACTACATTTTTTCATGTTAAACCCCTTTTTCAAACATTCAACTTTCCATTTTAAAATTAAACTATATTCAAAATACCATAAGAATTACATTTTTCAAAATCACTAATCTGACAAACAATTTCATAATTTTTTAAAAAACAACAGTCCTCCGTAACATGAATCATTAATCAAAATCATTTATGCAATCCTAGTGGGAATTCATTCATATATAATAAATTTAATTCATGTCTCATTGGCTAAATCCATGGAAATGAGATTTCTATATCCTATATGTGATTCTAAACGCTAATGTTCCAAATTCCCTGGTAACATGATGTTCAACATAAAATGGTTAGCTACACCCTTTTATGCTATACATTTCATGTTCCAAAAATCCAAATCCATTCTAATATTCTAACCCAAGGAATAATCATTATGTAATTTCAACTCCAAGAAGAAAAAATGAATAATACTTGTTTTTCAAAGATCAAAGAAGGTGATATCATTTTATTTAAAAAGAAGTACCTCTAATACCATTTTTAATGACCCACCAATTCACACTGGCTTGGGAGAAAAAGTAGTCATTACATGGCGTTAAGTGAATTTTCCATGATGCCAAAGGCTAGAAATAAATTTCAAGGGGATTAAAATACAATTTTGGAATGATTTTCCAATTAATAAATAAACTAATAAACCAAAAAACCATTCACTAAATGATGCATGAAAAAAAGAATGAAAAATCAACAACTTCATGAATCTTAAACCCACATCAATGTGTGAAACATTAGAAAACCAACCAAGTATAAATGTACATATTGGACAAAAAAATCAAGACTCTCAAAAGAAAAAAATTATCCAAACTCTACAACCTCCAAGCTCCACAATATCTGAACAACCAAAACATCATGAGGTACTACTAAAAACATGGGAAACGTTACCTTTTCCTTTATC
Organism: Viscum album; assembly: GCA_963277665.1. NCBI lineage: Eukaryota > Viridiplantae > Streptophyta > Magnoliopsida > Santalales > Viscaceae > Viscum > Viscum album. Next base: position 374,202,886 of record OY728146.1, read on the forward strand.
CCAAAAGATATAATATTCCAAAGCACCAAAGTTCCAAATTAATGGTGAGTGTAAAAAATAGTAGGATTTCCCCAATGACATACCTACACATTCTAGTAGGATAGTAAGGCAAGAATACTTTATATGAATTAGTTTCTGTAAATCTATTTAAGAAAACAATTTATAATAATAAATACCCAAGTTCAAAAAACCATTTACAACCAACTGAAAAATAATTGAATGAAACCAATTTCTAGAAATTTATTTTTCTAGAAATGTAAGTAATCAATTTTTAAACTAATTATTTGTAACATTTCTCATATCCATTCTATATTTCACACCACACCAACACATGCATGCTTCATTTGATAGTTCCATTCTCATGAGTGGTCTCTCATCCAATTACCTTGTGTCCCAATGAAACCCATCCCCAATCCAGGGTCATGTACTTTGTACCCCAATGTTACTTGTCCTTTATTATGGTATTGTTCAAAATTAACTCACACCAACACCATATAGTCCATATACTTCCATCTCCACAATAAACCATTTCAAAAAAAAATTGAACTTTTATTGAAAAAAAAGCACATCCAATTTCAATGAAACATTTAATTTCAATAAAACATTAACTTTTATTGATAAAATCTAATCCCAATCACGTTCCAAAAATCCATGAAATTCCAATTTTAGAAATCCATATTTTAAACCACGAACCAAAGCACTAATTCCAAATCCTAAATTTTTCAAATTTAACTACCATCACTGATGAAGGTTTCCAACAGGTTTTCAACAACGAAATAACAATCAATTCAACACCACACACTCAATTAGAAATCATGTCAGTTAGTTATACTACGTCGAGTCTTCAATTTATCATAGTACCTCGAAGGTTTTGATGAAAACCCCAACAAACGAAGAATACACATGAAAAATGGGTTGATTCTCTAAGAACACAACTTAGATCTATTCTCCATGAAATATTAAGATAAAATTTCACCCTATTTGGAATATAAACAGCAGGATCAACCTATAACAGGGTAAATCTATGAAATCAAGAGAAGAGGATATTTAGATCTATGTAGATCTAAGAAATTGATATAGAATGATGAAGAATAATCACATACCATGAGAATCTATATTCTATTCATCTAGGGAAGCCTTCTGATTGATAATAGATTCATGGGAGAACATTATAGGGACATAGGAGTAGAATAATCCTGATTTATGGCTACATAGTTGAAGAAACGTTCCACATAGAGGGAAAAACATGTGAGATCTAAATTGTTAAGATCTCACATATGCCATCTGCATGGTTAGATTCCAAAGTTAAAAAAACAGTGGACTAATAATGTGTTAGCTAATACCCAGGAAGACCCTCTCATGGATTCCTAATAGGGTCTCCCTTACTATGCTCAATCCGTGAGAAATCTATGTCCTCAGGATGACCATTATGCAAGGTTTGGCCTCACAGTTAGGCAAACTGTGTGCCACCCATGAAACTTCCATTTTTCCTCAAAACTATATTTAATGTTCTCCCAAATCTCTCCTCCAACACTCTTAGACTTTATAACCATAAAAAGAATCCTGAAAGGGTTTCATACCATATATTGGGCTAACTACAAACACTTTCCACACATAACATTATTGAAAATAAATTTAGGTATATGAATAAAGCTAAGAACATATAATCATGTTCATGCATAACATTATGAACATTAGGTTAGACTCATAAAAAATTATGAATATATAATATTGTACATGGATGAATATTTTTAACATTTAATTTGGTTAACATATTACATTGTGACCATGCAATTAGGTTAAAGAAAAAATAATTTACTCATGAGTTGTCCATCAATACTGAATTAATTGGAAGGATATATAGGTTCCATGGATTACATTATGGAAATCAAATGTATATGTTCCACAAGATAAAAAAAATCACTAATATGATAATCCATGAATTTTAATGGGGTTACTAAACATTTCATCATATCTAAAATTGGTAAAATATACATTTTTTAAAATCATTTCATCATTTCATCATAGCATAACCCCAGAAAAAATCATGTTTGAAATGAGTTTTATCATGGTATAACCCATTGAGGTGAGACATCCATCAAAAATTTATTTTCTTAATAAATCATATATAGATATTATTATAATGGAATCACATTTTCATAACCTATTAAAATCATAAGTTTGACCAATTGATGTAGTCATAAATAGATAATGACTTTGAAAGATCATATGGATATTTTATAAATAAAATAACCATTCTGCATTGAATAAAAATCATAAAGATTTTGAAAAAAAAATTCATTGAATTTAATATTCTGATTTTATAAATTCATCTTCAATTGAAATAATTCTATGGATGATGGACGTTCCCATTAATTACCTATATTTGAAAAAAAATATATTATTTTCACGTTTTGATAAAAATAAAATGAGAATTAATTGGAAAATTACGTGAATATTCAACTCAGATAATTTTTTAAAATTTAAAAACTGGTAAAATATTATTTTAGAAAATAATTTTATTAATATGGAAAATGTATTTAATTTTTTTTTAAATATGGTTTTGACTAAAAAATGGTTTTCAACCGAAGAGGTAAATATAAATGTTTTTTTTCATAAAAACATTATGTTGAACTCTTTAGTACACACTAATGTGAAAATCAAGATAAGAAATTTGTATTCATCAAATAACTTTAGTATAAAAAAGTAATTATTTTCTTGAGAGATATATCATAATATCTCATCATTGGTAGCATAATCATAAACAATCTCGCAAATTCATGAGATTATATTATAAAACTACTACCAATTTAGTAAAACTAAATCATAAGGCTCATTAATTAATAAAAATGGACGAAAAATTAATTAACATTACAATTAATAAATTCATTATAATTCATTTAAACTTGAATTTATATATTCATAATAAAATTAGATAGGTGAGTAACATAACTTTTGTCTCAATGAAGGGAAATAGAGATAATAATCCATTTCAACATTCGTATATTTTGAACCGTAGTCCTCTTGAACGTGATGTCCTAAAATGGATATATAAATCACTTTGATTATCAGGATATGAATCATAAAATATATTCATGTTACTTATATACACCTCATAAGATATACCATTGGTGAATATGGAATAAGTCATTCAAAAATAAAGTCAGACCAGAAATCCATTACCTTTAATCTTGAATTACTTTATACCTGTTTTATCCTCCTATATAATATATATAATTTTTTCATAAATTTATAAATGCACCATAATAAAATATATTATACCATGTCGTTTTTAGTTAGGACCATTTATTACCCATTTATTTACAATACTTTAATAAGATTATGATTCAGGTAGTAACCAGTTTGTTTTTTGTATGTGTTTTAATTTTTAATTTTCAGTCTCCTTACATTGATCTTGATTCGATATTCTACAAAATGATAATAATGATGAAAAAATATATAATTTATACATAAATGTTTCTTATATGAACAATCATTATATATGGTTTTGAGAAATGATGTCTGTTATGATCATGGAGATTGTAGGAAGTATGTGTACATGAGTACCGTTTCTATTTTTAAATATCACTATGTAAGGAGGTGATTAATATTTTCAATTTACATAATTATAAAAATATAATAAATAGAATTTTATTAATTTAAATATAGTTATTCATATATTTTATGTTTTTTAGTAATGAAACGAGATAGTTACCTCACATCGTGATGATGGTAGTCCACAAATACATGAATGACAATATCATCTTTATTTTATTTCTGGTGAAGTGTTATTGTAAGATGAATCAAACCACTTTGTGAGGCAATAGTCTATTGTACACATGAGAGACATTATTGAATCCTGTATTGAATTTTAAGTTAAAATTTTTATATATAATATAATGAAACATTGGTGTAATTATTTTACTAAAATTCAATTAGTTTTTTTGATCCATCTTCATAATCATCCATGAGATGTTGTAATGGGAAATAGAAATTCATTAGTTCGTGAGATGGTAGAACACAGTACATACAAATGATTATTTGGTAAACTATATGATGAAAGTTGAGATGGTATTGGGTCACAATAATAATAATAAAATATCTAAAATATCAATAATATATATGATATTATATCATAATGGTTTAATTATAATTTAAGGATGTAGAACAAGAAATAAAATTAAATATCTTGTTCAAGAATGTTATATCTCCCTCGATAATCCACCCTAGACTTGTACAAAAATCCTTCATTGGTTGAATTTAAACCAAATATAAGGACTCAATGATGACATTTTGTAAGTTTGAAATTTATTTTGGTATGCAATGGATGAATAATATTTTTTAAGATGTGATGTGGAGAGAAGAGTGGGTTGCCTTTTATAAGTGAGGTAAGTTAGACACTTGTACAGTTTAGAAAATAAAATGGTGTCCCCACATTTTTATCATTCCAAAAGGAAAAATGAAGTATTATAGATAATTAGAAATTAGATGGTCAAAATATACATTTTAAATATATTTTATACATTTTTAGGTAATTTTGAGCCTCTTCTTTTGTGTTTGACCAGTAGTAAACTCAAATTTACATTAAAATATGAAAATAGATTTTAATATTATTATTATTTATTATTATAAATATTTTTTGGAAATATTATATATGATATTTATTATTATTCTTAAAATTGAGTCAATTTTTTTATATTCCACTTGTAGAAGTGGATGTTTTCATAATACATTAATGCTTGAACATGATGACTATATAGATTATTAAATAAAAATGGTCAAATGTTTATAAATTTCATATATCAATATTCATATTTAAAATTATTAAAATGGAGTAAATTGGATTATTAAATATATAATTATAATTTTTTTTGAATAATTTATATTTTTAATTTAATTTTATAAATAATTGAATCAAAAAATAAGTATTCAATTAAAATTCCATAATTATAAATATTTATCACAAAATTAGTTTTTTAAAAAACCATTCATAACCTCACTCTAAAATAATTTTGAAATGATGACATACAAAATAAAATTTATTTTTTAATTTTTTTTAATTTTTTTTAAATCATTTTAAAATAAGCATACAAAAAAGAGACAAATTTTCATTTTAGATAAAAATAATATTTATGAATAAATTTGGATTTTTAATATCTCTTATTAGGAAAAAACAAAATATTACTGTTCCAAACTATATTTAATATATTATATTTATATATAAAAAATATAATTCAACAAAACTGATTTTTAAAACATATTTATGGGAAATGAAATTGTTTTCCTAAAATAGTTTCAGAAAAAATTTCATTTATTTTTAAATAATTATTTTTAATTTTAATTTATAATTATTATTTCACTAAATATTGAATTTTATATAAAATATTAATCAATTTATTTTAATAATTATCATAGTCTTATTAATAACCTCTATTAAAATGGTTATGAGATATCAATCATTATAACATTTTAATGTATGTCATATTTTTTTTAAAATCAATATTATTTGTAATGTAATATAAACATAGTTTTGTGTGTAATTATAATTATCAAAAGGATTAAATATTTTTTTTCAAAAAATCATCAGGTTCTACAACATATACAGTTATCTAATTAATTTAGTGTTCATGGGATATCTTGATAATTTTGTTTTCATATTCATTGAATAATAATTTTAGTACCCTATAAGATACAAGAAATAGTAGAACAACATGATGGAAATTCATGATCCTCTTAGATGAAAATATTTATATGGGAAGTTTATAATTTGTGAATTGGATCATTATAATATATATTTTCTTGTCTATATTATCTAATATATGGAATCTCACTTGATTACATGAAGAAAAAAGGTTGTCCAAAATTCCTTACACTAGTGAACATAAATGAGGAATGTATTTTCATTGGGTTGGTAGGATCTTCTATGAGATTTATCAAAAAATTCCTGATTAGATAACCCTTCAAACAATTTTACATGTAATTGTATTATGTTTATTTTTATAATGAAATTTCAATATAGTTTTTAAGAACAGAAAAAGAGGTTTTTGAATAGTCCTATTATGTATCACCACTTAGAAAATGATAGTTTTGTGTTGTATATTTTTTCTTCAAATATTTATATGGTAAAATGTTTATATAAAATGGTAATGTTATTTTATATGAATTTATACATATATTGATTCATGGAAAAAACTATCCTTCCCATGATATTGATTTTATAGTCATAATAATTTATTTTTAAAAATAGAGATATTATCTATATAGTGAAAAAATATGATATATATATATATATCATAATAGATTGAAATAAATATTTTTATTTAAAATTATAAGCATCCAAAATCGGTGATGGATTCCTCTACACACGGGCTATGATATATTAATATACTACCACCCAAGGACAGAAACTAAGGTCTTGGATGCATAAATTTAGAATGAGCATGTAACAATAACAAAAAGGAGTATTTACAAGGATACAATATTCAATGGTTTTATAATTATGAAAGTGATATTTATCATGTAATCAGAGACATCAATCATTCAAATTTTATTTCCAAGCCATTATTTTTAGATAAGATAAAAACACATCAATAATATGATCATAATTTTCTAAAAAAATTAATATCATTAATGAAGTAACATTGGATGACTTCATTAGAAATGATGACATCATGAAATTTGGAAAGAGACTCTATATGAATTTTTTACTTGTGATTAAAAGGGAAATATTGGATGATTCACATAGTTCTTATATATATATAATCCATAGTATCTTCATGAAGTATAGATAATTGATGGAACACATCTTCAGAGACAAATGGTGAGTTAAATAACTAATAATGTGTCAAGATGGTTGATTTTTTAATATATGAATTCTTCGAGAAGTCATCCACGTGGATCCATAAATAATATAGCAATTATTATGTGGAATTTGGTGGAAATCTCTTTGTAATTTTGAACAATATTATGATTAGCTCCTATGAGTAATGATGTAATATTGGTAATTGTTGACCATCTAATTTAATGACACATTTCCTCACCAAAATATAATATTTATCTATTGAGAACCATGAAATAATATTTATTAATTAGGTTATGAGACTTCCTATAGAATCTATTTTAATTATTTCTACTCATGGTTCATAAGTTATATCGATTTTCTGGAAAATTATTTAGAAGGAACATGATAATGAGATTCATTTGAGGACTAAGCATCACCCTCAAACCATTTGGTAGTCTTAAATGACTATTGAAAAACTAGAAGATATAGTTATGTCATTCTATATTGACATTCATGATATTTTGGATTTTTATTTAACTTTTTTTGAGTTCACATATAATAATAGATTCCATTCATGTGTTAAATTCGTTTTATATGAAGCAATATATATATATATATCAAACTCTAAATTGTTGTAATTTGGTTGTTCCTAGGAATCCCTTACGCCTAAAACATGTATAGGAGAGAATGGTAATGTTAAAGACTATTCAAACACATATTAAATTGGTTTAAAGGGTTACAATGTTCCCTGATGATAATCAGAGGAAATACATTGAATTGAATGTGGGAGATCATGTTTTCATAATAGTGTACCCATGTATTGGTTTTATAAGGTTTGGTAAAAAATGTAAATTTATCCTCATGGATATAAACCATTTTTAAATCCTATAATATATTTTTTATTGGTCTTACCATTTATAAAATCATCCAAGTATCTCTAATGTACATGATACGTTCTATATATAATTTTCATGGAATTAAATTCCATTGCAAATTCATGTGATCACTTCTATTTAAATATAATAGGAACCTAGTATTTCTTAATATGATGAACCTATATAGATTTTAGAGAGTATACATTAATTATTGAGGAATCATATGACTCAAATAATAAATTTTTTTGAGGAAATTATATGATTGAAATGAGATGTTGGAATCTAAGAATGATTTGATGAAGAACTACCCAGACACATTAATCATGTGACAATTTGAATATTTCTATGGTGTTTTTTAAAAGTGGTATATATGTAACACCTCAGGAATTTTTGATATATTTCATTTTAAATAATTTCAGTATCTTTGATATCTTGTGATAGACACAACACTAACTTTCTAAGAATTATGATATAGTATACAATTATAACGTAGACATTAAATTGTTGTATATAAATATTAGTACATAAATTTTGAAAAAATTATAATATATGAAACTGTTGCAAAATCTATTAGTTATCAATTTATTATGAAATAATAACAAAAAGTATCTCAAAAGAAATGATTTAAAAAACATTAATTTTCTAAGAAAAAATTCATTTCCTTTTCCATATTTTGGAAATTTATGTGGAAAAGTAAAATTAATTTTTAAATTAATAATTTCCAAATTATCTTAGTTTCCATTTGTAATAATTTTCTAAAATTATTAGTTTTACAATTAATAGTGAAAAACTAATTTTATGGAAAATGAATTTTTAAAAATTAATGAATTTCAAATATCCATTTTATTGAAAAAAAATTTAAAAGTAAAATATGATTGATCATATTATAATTAATCTCATTTAGTTATTTTGAATCAATTATATGTCATTTTTCATAAAAAATTATTGCTTTTGTTATCGTTTTTTTTTGGAAACCATTTCTTCACCCTGTCACAAAGAATAAATATATATTAAATTTATACCACATCTATGGATTTAATTTTTTAAAATGGATTACTTATTTTAAATTATAATTATTAATATTATTTAATAATTACAAATTAATTTTTGGGTATAATGAATAGATATATAGTTAAAATTATTTATCGTGGTTAATGTCAAAATGGGTTTACTGTAGGGTAAACTTAATATATATGAGGTATAATTACCTAATAAACCATTTTACTTAAATTTACAATAGATAATTATAACATATATATATTACCCCCAGTTTCTCATATGTAACCCTTACATGACTCTTTTAATGATCATAAATTGTATTGGTGGTGGATTGGAGTGTTTGATAATCATTCAAGAAGTTTTTTGGGGCCAAAGGAGTGGTGCATAGTCCGTGCACAAACGACTATATTGTGTCGAAGTCCTTGGAAAAACCCCATACACATATAGATTTAGCACTATATAACCCACATATTTTGATCATTTTTTCCTAGCTATGCAGACTAAGCAAGTGCAGGTAAAATGTGAGTTCCTACAGTTTTTGGATCATACTCATTTTTATCATACCTGTTCATTTTTTCTATTAAACAGACATAATTGAATTTATTGCTCAATTGAAGGTTGGGAGAACCTCTCCCTAGAATTTTAGAACTTATTTTTAAGCCCTTAATTGGAAATTTCATGCCTGATTCTCATAGAGAAGATAACTATATCAGTTTTTGTGGAGAACCAATGTGGTGGCTAGACCGTTCTTTATTTGTTGTTGGGTTTTTCAAAAACCATCAAGGAAGGGGATTCTCGCTCAACTCTTCTTTATAGAAGTATTTTTAATACTTTTAAATTAACTTCCTTTTTATTAATTCATCATGAATTGTATAATTATGTATTTTTGGTTTCCGTATTTTGTGATGGTTTGGTAGATATTGGAAATCTAGAAAATTGGGTGTTTAGAATTAAGTTCTTTTGTTCGTGGTTTTAAAATATGGGATTTAAAATGAGTATTTTATAGAATTTTAGAACATGGATTTTATTAGATGTCTTCAATAATAAGGCTATTTTTTTAAACGAAATCATATTTTTGAAATTGGTTTGTTCTTTGGTTTCTAATAATAGTATATTTTTATTGATATGGTATGAAATGTTTATTTGGAATGGTTTGGTTATACATTGGGTTCTGTGTGAGTTCATGTTTATTGTGACCTTTAATAATGGACATGTACCATTGGGGTGCAAGTTGTGTGACCCAGGATTGGGGCGTGTATCATTTGGACACAAGGTGATTGGATGAGAGATCGTTCATGAGTATAGACCTGTCAAACAATGCATGCATGGGTGTGAATGTGTTGTAAACTATAGAATGGGTATGCCAATGGGATAATATGAAAATGTATTTAATTCCCTATTTGGTTGTTTTTATGAATTTATGAATTTTTATAATTTGGTTTAATTGGAGAATGATTTTATTTGGTTAAAAATTGGTTTGGAACATGATTATATTGTTTTTAAAAGCAATTTTCAGAATTATTTTACATAAATTGAATAATATAAATCTGGATATGTATTTTATCGTAGTGGAATGATTAGGGATTTCATTAGGTATTAACTGTTGTGTTTTATACTCACCCCCTCTTTCGCACTATTGTGATTTTGTAGATGTTATATTCTAATACATGGTAAAAGGTAAAATATCACATGTTTTTAACACCACCTTGTAATGCATGGGTTGTTATGTGATTGTAGAGAATAAATCTTGTGGAGAATTAATTATTATGGTCATCATAGAGTCTTTATTTTCCATACACTGTTTATATTGATACTTGTTTGTTCTTCCATGGTTTCACACATTAGTTTAGTTTTGATATGAATAATTTTGTTAAGATGTCTTTCTTTTATTCATGCATAATTTAGTCGTTGATTGGTCAAGGTTGTAAGATAGTGGTTTAATTCATAATGGAAAAAATACTCCTCTAATTTCATTTTAAATCTTTCAAAATTTATTTATAGCCTTTGGCATCTTGGGAATTACACATAAGGCGATGTAATTATTCATTTTACTCTCAATACAATTGGAATAGGTGGGTCTTTACAAATAGTATCAATATGTTCGGTGCTTCCCTAAAAAGTAGTTTTCATATTATTGTTCTTAGAGATGAATTTATCCTCACATATTAATTGGTTTGTAATCTTATAATGGATTATTGTTGTCAGAACATGATTTTTATGTAATAAAAGGATGCATCTAACCTATTTATACTGAAATTAATGTTACCATGAGGTTGGGTACATAATTGTTTCAGAGACACTTACAATATTCCAGAATCACATTGTCATACATTTTGAAAGTGATATGAGTGTGACATGAATTGTTGAGGAATTAATCCCAACTACGGTTTCATGTATCATGTTAAGTAATGATTTATGATTTTTTGCAAAGATATAGATCTTTGGAATATAGGGAATTATTATCAAATAAAATACTTTGTAAAACATCATGGTTGGTAAATTTTGGAAATAAATTGATTTTGACAAGAAGGAATGGATAATTAAAAAATAGATGAATGTGGAAAAAATTGGTTTTTAGAACAAATTAGTGGTACTTTATTTTATGAAAATTTAAATTCAAGGCAACCATGTGATATGATGTGAGACATAACAAGTTATTTGTTTTTTTAGGAAATGACACCCAGTAGGCATCATAGAACCCAACCAGAAGAAGTGTTGGAGAACATGGTCACACCTGAGCAATATGTAACTCAATATATAATACAGATTATTTTTCAAGCTATTAATGATGTTTATATGGGAAATTAGAGGGGTGATTGAAGGAATGTGGATCATTACACTCAGTTCATGAAGCATAATCCACCTATATTTTGAGATGATTAGGAACCCAAAAATGGGGAGGTGTGGCTGAACTGGATGATTCACAATTTAAAATTATTCAATTCAGTGATGGAGATCAAAGTAAATATGGAAATTTTAATTCTTGATGATCTTGAATTCCAGTGGTGAGAGCACGTACTACATGAAAAAGTTGATTAAGCCCTATGTTAGGATGATTTTAAATAATTTTTCTTAAAAATTTCTCTCCTCACACGTTCAGGATCCAGAGAAGGACAATCTTCTTTATGATAAAGTAGGAAAACCTCTCTTTCGTGGATTATTTGAATAAATTCATACATTTATTGTGATTTTCACTTGAATTTTTAGTATGTTCAACCTTGAAGGCCGAGATATTTGAATCAGGGATAAGGCATGGGATCCACCAAAATATTATGGTGCTCTATTTTATGTTTTTATATAGAAACAGTTAATAGAAAGATAGTTTGATGATTCCTATAACAATATTTCGGTACTCTAATGATGGAAGCTTGTGGAATTGGGGCACCTACTTCCAAAGATGGTGTTGGACATAGAATCAGATGGCTGGATTAGTGTACATTAATCCATGACCCATGAGAAAATAAAGATGATTCTAATGTGGTTTTCTTGAACACATAAAGGTTTATTGAACAACACAACCTAGAGAATGCCATAATGGCAACAATATGGGGAATCTTTGGCACTATTACTGATGTTCTTTTAGGACAGGAGCCCAAGATGGGTTTTAGGTGTCACAAGAATCATATGCATTGAACGGATGAGGTTAGAAAAATCATTAACATCAAAAGAGTAAATATAGACATGGTGACTCTTGGAATACCATGACTCCTAAAATAGGGATATATCAACAATGCAAGAAGGATCATAGTGCATCAAGAAATGAAATTATATATAACTGAACTGATGGTCGTAGATGATCATTTGTACTGTCTAAAGTTAGTGGTAAAAATCTATTAAATTCTACCCTTATGAAAATGTTGTTTGAAATTGGTGAATCAGATTCCTTAATTTCTTCTCAATCTATTCACTTTCTGTGTTTAAAACATAAGATGATGCCTTTGTTAATAAAACATCAAACTCCTCTCAGTGAAAGATAATTTTGATCCATCATTTGCAGAGGTTGTTCAATAAATGTGGATGAAGCATAATAGTGGTGGGGCTTCTCTTTGTTGTAGATGGATAGAGTATCTCCAGATTTTTGACATTGACATGATGTATAAATCAAGAAATTGATATACTGTGGAAGATTCATTAAGAATAATCCCATATACATAGTTGGTAGAAGAAGATTAAGATGAATGGTTGTTTGTGTAATTCTTAGCTGACATGCATGAGGAATTTTTAGATAGTGGTGATTTTTTTGGTATTCTATTTAGTTTATATAGTTCCTCATTGGTAATGATAGACAAAGTGGCCAAACTTTTTAATGAAAATTGCCAGGTTATGAGTTCAAAACTCAATGGTGGGGATACCATTGAGGGATAGAAGCTTAATGGGGATGCATTTTTCTAGTTCTGAGATCAAATGGTTGTTCCTATAGCTTGTCGATAAAATCATACTCATGCTTAAGACAATTTGAAATGGGCTATACATCCCCGAATATAGATTAATTATAACACATTTAAGGTGGAGTTTTGGTGGAGAGGTATGAAAAAAAGTTTCAATGTTTTTTTCATGGTAATTATCTTTTTTGAAAGTTAATTAAGTGAATAAGGGACCACTAGGTATGTTTTACTTCTTACCTATCAACTTGTTGAAATGGGTGTATATAGAGATTGATTTTGTTACAGGTCTCCCATGAACAGTTTGGAGACACGATGAAATATGGGTGATAGTGGACAGACTTAAAATGTCAGATAATTTCATAAAAAATCATTAAAATCATACAGTGTATGTTCTATCCATAATCTATATCCAATAAGTATTAAAAAGACCTATCATACTAGTTCTGATAGACTCATATAGAGATCTGAGATTCACATCTCATTTCTGTAAACCGTTACAGAAATCATTGGGAACTCTGTTCACAATGAGTATGTCGTATCCCCCTTAGATGGATAACCAATCTGATAGGATGATATAGACATTGAAAGACATGTGGCTATGATGTGTAATAGAATTTGGTAGATCATGGGGGGGGGGATTTTTCTATAGTGTAATTCTCATATAATAACAACCACCAGGACTCAATATATTTGGATATGGTTGAAGAATTTTATGGGAATCCGTGTCGTTATCCACAATATTTTGTGGAAATATGTGATAATTCACGAGTTAGACATAGTTTTCTCTATAAAATAATGATCATTAATTGGATGACTAGAAAGAGGATAGAGATGGCTTAGTGTAATCATAAATGTTATGCAGATCCTCTGCAATGACTGTTGTCATTTTCGGAGAGTGATCATGAATTATTGAGTATCTATCCTTGACATGGATTTTGTTTATTTTGAATGATGTCTATGTTGTCTCCATGATACATTATCCCTTTCAATAAACTGAAACATGTTTGATATGTGGCATATTGGTGGATATTTCCACCATTGTTCAATTTGGTGCATTAGGTGTTTCATAGTTCATAAAGTATTAGCGTAATCTTGACCATGCGATCATATGGGAACACATTTATTTAGATCTGAATGATTGATGGATATATTTTCTAGTAGAGTTATTCGATAGGAAGGATAAACTCATGCATGGAAATATAATTGGTCTAGTGAGGGACTTATGTAAACATGGTTAGATTCATGAAGAGTCATGGGAACGTGATAATGAAATGAAAGTGAAATGGATGGAACTATTTATATATATTATTGATTTTCTATTTTAAAATGATAGAAATACTAATGGTGGGGAGAATGTAGTACCCTCTAGTTCTAACACATACTTTATTACATTTATGATTATAAGGGGTAAGTGTATTGGATTAGAGATTTTGTTAAACATTCCAGAGTGTTTTGGGGCCAAGGGAGTGGTGCATGGTGTATACACAATTTTTATAAACTGTCTGGAGGTCCTAGGAGAAACAATGGACACCTGTACATTTGGGATAGTGAATAAAACATGGTTAGTAAATAGTTTTCCTAATCTTGCAGACTATCCATGCACAAGAAAAAATTAAGATCCTATCTTTTAGAATCTTACACATTTTTTATTCAACTTTCTCGTTCTTTCTCTTAAATGGCCCGATTTCAAGATTTATATATATTTAATGTTTGGGAATCATCTTTTATGCATTTAATAACTGATTTGGAGCCATCCCATGGCATATTGAAGCCTGATTATCATGGAGAAGAGATCTATGGGTGTTTTTGTGGAGAATAAACATAGGTTCTAGAGCTTTCTCTGTCTATTATCTGTTCTTTCCAAAACCCTTCATATAAGTGACTTCTATCTAAAATCATTTTCATAGAATTGTTTGGAATTAATTCAAATTTTATTACTTGTGATTAATTGAACAGGAATTATTATGTAATGAATTGGTGGAAACCTTCTTTTGGGATGGTTTGGTATATTATGGGAATATTGAAAAATGTGTGTTTAGAATAAATTACTTTTTTACTTTTTTTAAATACATAATTTAAAATTAGAATTTTGTCAAATTGTGGAACAAAAAATTTATTAGATGTTTCCAATAAATGGTAACATTTTATTAAAATGGAATAATAATATTAAATTTTTATTGCTCTCTAATTTTCAATAAAAGAATGTTTTTATTGACATTTTTATTTGGAATATATTTGGATTACACTGGGTTTTGTGTGAGTTTTTGTTCGACGTTCTCCAGAATAAGGGATGTTTAACATCGGGGTTCAAGGTGTGTGACCCTAGATTGGGGGAGTGTTTCATTGGAACACATGGTGATTGAATGAGAGGTCACTAATGAGTGTGGAAATAATAAATGAATCATGCATGGGTGTCTGTGTTGTAAACTATGGAATGGGTATTCCAAAGTGATAATGGGAAACGGTTTTTAACACCTAGTTTGTATATTTCTTTAAATGTATGACCTATAAGAAATTTGTTTAAAGATCACTTGTTTTCATTTGGTTACCATTTATTTGTAAAATTATTTATTTTTTTATAAATTATTTTTCTGAATTGTTTTACATAAATAGATTCATATAAATATTGTTAACTTTTCTATCATAGTGACATGACTTGTTATGTCATTGGTGAGATCTTACTGAGTTTTATACTCACCCATCCATTGTAACTTTGGTACTTTTGCAGATTCTATCTTCTTGGACATGTGAATGGGTAAAGAATCATATGTTTTTAGCACCACCTCATGATACATGGGTTATTCATTGATTATGGAGCTTAGATATTATGAAGCATGGAGTCATGTGGTCTTCTTATATTATTTAGTTATCTTACATTGTTTACATTGATAATTTTTTTGGCCTTCTTATATTGCACAAATTTTATTGGTTTTGATTTTAAAAATTTAGTTTAGAATTATTTATTTTATTCATACCTTATTTATTGTTTTTTAGGGTGTTGATATAGTGGCTTTATTTGTAAAGGTTAAATCATCCCCCACATTCAATTAAAACCCTTCGGTATTTATTTCCTTCCTTTGGCATCTTGGGGATATCAATTAAGGCAATGTAATGAGTCATTATACTATCAATCTATTGGGAATTAGTGGGTCATTACATCATCTCCTCGAATATTAGTGAATGATCCTTTTTCGATCCATGTATCTTTTTATGATCATAGGTATAATTTATTTTATATAATAATTTATTATGTATCTACCCCACCCTCGCTTATAAAAGACATCCCCTCTCATCCCCTATTAGTACATCCATATCCCATTGGTTCTTGAAATACCAACCCAAATAAATTTTTTCAATACATCCCCATAACCTAGGGCCACATTTCTTTATCAACACCCCATTTTATGATTACATTGGTATATTTCTAAAATGGTTTTCTTAGGATGAGGAATAATTTTGTACCTTGAAATTGAGTTTAATTAATTTTTCTAACTAAATTAAATTATTAATACGATAAGTTAAAATAATAATGATAGAATTTAAAAAAAAATCATATTTTTTTAATGTTCATGGAATTACATATATTCATATCCTCTTACACCATATTGGAAACATATCAATTGATCATGTGTATGGCAGACTACCACCTCGGGAGTTGATATGTTTCATCATATTAAAAAACCTCTCATGTGTGGATGTAATGATGGATTTAACGTATATATATATATAAATATTATATTTTTGAAATAATAAATATTTTGAATATATAATATCACATATAAATTCATTCCTTGTAATTTGTTGTAAAATACTATTCTCACTTATGAGAAGATGTGGACTACTACCTCGATGAAACGATGTGACCATTATTAATTTTTCATGACCTAGATGGATATAATTAAATATTTCAGGAATATATATTGTGTATATTACATTATAATTACTCTTGGATAGTGATATATCATTATAAATGATTTTATTTTATCCCTCGAGATAATGGAAACAATGTTTATGCATTAGTACAACATATTGTCTCCATGACTAGTGTAAATCATGTCATTTTTCTATATTTTATGGTTAATTATAAATATATATACATTTAATATATATGATATTTATATCACAGATAAAATTATTATATTATGTTACTTTGATCAATGTATTATGACCACATCCAAAACATACATGAAAACAATGTGGTTATTAATTGTGAAACTGATCTCACAAATTATTTTTAATAAATGGATAACGAATGATTATATATAAATAAAAAATGTTGATATATTTGTGATTATGTTTCTTAAATATATTTTTAATATATCTATATTAATCTAATATGATATTTTGACAAGTAAAAAGGAATTAATACCTGAGGTCAGAGTTTATCATCTCAGTATTAATTCGACAAGACATATGCAATTCTGAAACATAATTCTATTGTATAATGTATATACTTGATAGGTTGCTCATATACAGTTGTGAAACCCTATAATCCCATGTCCAGTCCTAACAACAAATATAAACAACAAAATGTATTGTCTAAGGTCCCATTCTTTAACAATGCAATCTATATGGGTTCCAAATGGTGGCCTGAACAAGGCGTGACATTAACTTTGTAGGAAAATATCAATAGGGATTAATTCAATTATTATGGAATCTAAAATGAGAAAGTCTGTTATTATATAAAAATTAGTGATGTATACAAAATTTAAATTTAATCATTCTAGTCTATAGTTTTAGAACCCATCTAGCCAACCAAAATTTCCCTAGTCAATGTTGTAATTTATAAATATAAAAGTTACCATGTATATTTAAAAGTATATAAATATGTATATATATACATGTATGTATGTTTCTTTTTGTATCATATATGTAACATCATATATAAACTTATGTACTTATATATATATATATATTACTATATGGAAGTTGTAGGGTATCTCATACATCTATTTATAATAATAAGTGTCCCATACCCAACAAGGGACAACAATCCCAAAGATATTAATTGAAAGATAAATTATTCCACTCGCCTAAGTCTAAATATAATTAGGATAAAATGGGATTAATTTTTAGTGAGGGACATAAACCAGGGATCCTGAATAAGGTAAATGAGACTCCATTCCCATCAATACCAATCAATGATGTGAAATATCAAGTCAAACATCAATATCAATAGGGTTTATAAAAAGTCATGTATGGTAACCAATGTGATGTGACACACCATTTCAAAAAATTTCAATGAAGTGGGAATGAAACAAAATATCTAACATCCCAACCATAGTCCAAAAATCAAAATCTGGTAAGAGGTAATGCAATTTCCCCATGATCTCTTAATTTTGGAATTTCATAAATAAGAATCTAGTATATAGTAAGGAATATGGTATTTTCTTTTCCTTATAGGATGTAAAATTGAAATATTAGATATGAAAACACCCATTACATAAAATAAATAAGGGAAAATTTATACAATCAAGTCATTATGAACTCAACCATGCAATTAAAAGTTCCATTTATAAAAAATTTATAGTCCTTTGGATACACCCATGTAATAATGGAATTAGATAAGAAAGATTCCATTTTACCTATTACAATAATATTTATTTCATAATATTTTTTGATAAAAATATATCAAGAAAAATAAGGTTATCATGGACCTATAGGTTTATCTAAAAATTTTAATTTAATTTTGTCATTTATAAAGGATTTTGAACATTTAAATAACACACCCAAGGGGCATTTTAATCACTAGTCAATGATGAAATAAATAAATTATTCAAAGTAAACATAAGAGGATGTCCAATTAAAGATAGATTACCTCAATATAGGTAAAGGGTACATGTAACATCATAATAGTTCTCCAAGAATTTAAAATTAGGAATATAAATTTTTTGAAAAATACTTGTGAATTTCAGAATGCATATGGGAAACAAATTTTATAAATGATGAAAATTTATGTTATATATATATAACACCTACATAAAGTATAATATGCTTTACTAATGTATTTCATTTATATTTTTTGATCCAAAAAAAAGAAAATAGAATAATTGAAACAATTCCAATAAAATGAAATATTATACCACACATCGATTGCATCTAATGATATAACTAAAACTGATAAATTAGAATGAAAATATTTATAATCAATATTCTTCTTCCAATAAGATCCATTATTCTTGATTTAGAATATGAACAATGTAGAAACATGCTAGAGGAAGAGTAGGACAAGATAGAGTACATTGGAGATCCACCTAGCCAAATGAAGCTAGTAATAGATTGAAATCTCATTTAACATCAAAGGGGATAATTTGTTATTTTTTCATATTTATTTGGTTCATGGAAATGATGAACTATTACGAAACCCATTAACAATCTATGTATCTCACACCATTAAAAATCCCCACCCATCTCATGGCTAATAAATGTTTTGGAAAATATTGTATATATCACGTGATAAAGGGAAAACGTATCTATAGAAATCATGAAATGTCAAGTAGAATATTTTATATTTGTTGAAAAAACATTTGACAACACCATAGTTTATATATGGTTGGGGAAATCATTTCCAATTACAATGTGTAATCCATGCACCCCCATTGCGTTTCTATAAGATTATATCTTTATTTCTGACACTTCCAAAACACATCTAAACACCTAAGACACCTCTCACCACTTAATCCCCATCCAAACTAAAATATTATGTGTTCCCAAAATATTATTTCTATTATAAATTTAAATTTTCAATTTTTCCTACTAACCAGAAAAAATATTCATCTTTCATTGCAAACATTAACTTATCCAATATATGAGACATTAAAAAATCCCCAACATATAACTTATAATAATTGAGAAGCCTCAGGGAAGAACAGAAACATCCCCAGCCTACAAAGGTCATCAAATTTTTTCTTAAATGAAAATGTTTCTTTTGAAAAACCAAATGTTCTTGTAAGAATTACTTCTAAAACACTAAACCATTATTAGTAAAACTTAATCCTAGGATTATATTCAAAAAGATAATCAAGAAAAACATACCCATTCACAGTAAATTTAATATATTCTCACATTTACATATAATTTTTCATCAATTATATAGAGCTCCACACAATATGTTATTGATTTTGTGAGGGAATTATGAAACAATGTACACACACATTATTATTTGTCTTTTAACACTCAGACCGAATAGTCTATTAAAGATTTGGGAATGACTCTCAACTCCTTAAACCTTGTCACAAATAAGGAAATTATTCTACATCTTATTTAATCATTAAAAATTAAAACTTATATTGAATTTGAATTATCTGTTATGTCATCCTTTCCATGAAATTAATCATCCTAATATTTCACGACACTTGTCTTGTACAACAAAATGAATTATTCTATTCATCAAATAACTTGTTTATCAAAAAATGGATGATAGAAAAAAATTAAAAGGAATAATTTAGAATCTATACTTTGTGATCTGATGAATTATAATTTCTACGTTATGATACAATTAAATATGGAACAGATGGATTACTTAAAACATGATCACCAAAATTCCCATACGAACCAGAACCATGCATTACCCACAGAATCCAAACATTAAAAATTCCATTTATCCAATGATATCCACATGCCATTGTGACTGTCCAATGAGACCTCTTAAACTATAGAAAACCTAAAAATATAATATTAAACTTCACACCATATAATTTTCTTCATATCACACCTTTATCACAACTTTCATAAACTACATCCAAAAACCAGAAAAGAAATTATTTTTTATTTTTATCGGTGTAAACTATTTTCTTTGTGATTTCATGAATGTTAACTAGAAAATAAATAAACATAATGTATTATAAAATGATATTTAATATTTCCATTTATAAACTTGTGTATCTCACTCAATACTTGACCCATTAAAAATGTTGTACTTAATAGAGAATAACAAAAAGCACCACATATTTTGAAAATGTGTTCGATGTCCAACTATATGACTAATTCCGTATGGAACACTAAAACTATGACAATAATTCCATTGGTATAATTATAAGGGTGTCAAACAAAACATGTGTTTCATAGAAAATGTGATGCATATTTGATGGCATCTTCCTTCCGTTGAGAATTAATTATCAAGGAATCTTTTTATACACTCGAGATTAAACTATTTTAAAAAAAATTATCTTAATAGATGATGTTGTAATTTAGATGCACAATCACTTTTTCTAAAATCAATAGGTACCCTTGTTCATTTTTTAAAAACCACCTAAGTCTCATATTGACTCTCGTAGTCCCAAAATAGTTAGTTATTCAATAAAATATCAAATTATAATTCTATTCTAAAATCAAATACGTAATATTGACCCATCAACTCATGGATCACATATATATCTTGAGTCTAAATATTTAATTCATAATCCATCGCAATCAATTTTAAAATTGTATTGAGAATTATATCTAACACTTGATTACTCATTCTGAATATCCTAATGGGATTCCAAATTCCATTCTAACTATTACAACTGGTCCTATATAATTTATCTTTTTATACATGGAAGGACATGAATTAACATGTTTGACATTGAGCTCCCCATCATGTGAGTATCATAGTAATATTTTTATAATAATCTAAACCCATCTCATGATACACACTACATCCACCAAAAATAAATGATTATAGAGAAATTTAAAACCCACTACTTTTAATGAATAAATAATCATACATAAGTCCAAAACCACCACTGATCAGTGGTGTTATATCATATACACATTTATCTAACATAAAACTGTAATTGTGGAGTAAAATAATTCTTCTTACACTCATGTTACTCTACTCAAGAGGAAACCTACGGATGTAGACTTTACATACACAAAACATGTTCAAAATAAGCTGGAAACCACATAATTTATTATAATAGATTGAATTATTTCTCAAATAGTTTGTTGTTTAACACATCAAAAATTAACTCAATAGGAAACATATTAAATATTGTGTATTACTATAATAAAAATAATGCAGCAGGTGATTCCACCAGTTTATATTTATATATCCTTAATTAGTACACATCACAATGTAATATAAACCTATTATAATATTAATTTTGTGGGAGATCCATGATGATATTTCTTTAACAAGGAGAAGGATCATAATATTTTCATGTAGTTGACCATTCCTAAGCCATGTGTACAATAAAAAACCTAATAAATACTAGATTCTATTGTCCTTAACAAGGCTAATAATTACATATGACAACCATTATTCCACGGTTCCATTATATTCATATTTAATCATATCAAAATCTAATGGAAAATGAATGTTACCTCTCACCTTGAACTCTACTGAAGAATTTTTTGATTATAATTTACCTCTATGGGCTCTACCTAAATCGACCTAGAATATTACATATGTAAAATGACTTTTCCATATTTTTATGTCCCACCAAGTATACATGGGGAATACCATCAGATTTTCCATGGTCAATTAAAATGAAATAATTAAATTGAGGCATATGAGAAATGTCCACATTCCTTTACAAGGAATCAATTTATAGATAATCCGTACATAAGGGAAGAATCTATGAACACAATATAAGGTTTAATATTTAATTCACATAGTATATACTAATTTATCACCAAATTAATTAATCTATAGTATATACTATATACACTACAACAAAATTGAGTAATATCTAGGGGTTTTATTTAATACAATGATAGCTAAAAGTGCATTAATATGTTTCCATGAAAGCTTCCAAAACAACATTAAATGCTTGCATTGAAATCCAACTCGTGTCACATCCATCCATTTAGTTTTGGTTTATAGAAACCATCATGGGATCATAGTTTTGGGTTAGTTTTTAGGGTTTTAGATGTGGTTTATGTTCCAATTAAATGCCTATACTATAGTGGCTATTTAAATTGTTGATACACTGTAGATTTTTTTGATAAAAAATTCCCCTAAAATAGAAAAAATCAAAGAAAATTTTCTTTGACAAAATATGGGAGATGTTTAAACATTCCTTAATCATTTATTTTCCATTTAAAGTGGTTGATTAATCCACTTCTATATATCACATTACAAAAAAAAGTGATGCATAATCTTATTCCACAAAATAGAAAATAAAAAAACAATTTGCAATCTTCAAACCTATCCAAATTCTGTAGAATATAAATATATATATATATCAACATTAATTCATTATTCCATATATAGTGATGTAGGATAAATATTATTACCTTCTATGAAACTAAGTGATTAAATAAAAACATTCACTAAAGGTCGTCACGAAATAGAATGCCAAATCCAACAACATGAGACTATTATACTGTCATATGATATCATTTAAAATCTAAAACACCAATTAAAAATCCATATTATTTTTAAAACCCATTTTTCATGTCTCTTCATTATTTTCTCAACATGGATATATATATTAAAACACATTAGATTTTTAAAAAACATATAGATCATAAAATAAAATCCCCAATCTCTCATTCTTATCAATATAAATATAGGAGTTCTTGAACAATTATGAAGAAATACAATTATTGATCTATTACCTATGTTTCCATGATCTACAACCACAATATACATTTCAATCACTATCCAGAAGGGTTGGGATATCCACAATTTTAAATTTAAATATGTAGTATCATGATACAAATCATTCAGAGAAAGAATTGGGTCAATGAAATCCTTTAAGGATAAAAAATCATGAAAACTTAATTTCCATATCATGGTTTGGTTACACATTTGGGAATTATATTGATCAATCATGTACCTATTTCAATATACATGAGATGTTGGATGGTTTAGTCCACTAGTTTTTATTTTTGTGTATATTTATGTGAAATTAAATATCCCCAATGCATCAATATATACATTTTATCTAGGAATAGCATAGTTTTATCTAAACTATACACCAACTGTAAACATGATAGAAAAGTACAAAATTTCCGAAAAGTAGACATTAAAAAAGAGAGATGCTCAAAAAAAATATGTAAATAATTTATGTACCTCAATGAAGAATAAGGATTTGTAAATTCTCTTATCAGTATCAAATTTAATCTAAAATATTCCATCTCAGTAAGGCATACAAGAAATATTATGATCCCACTACTACCAGATCTTCAATTCTCATTCCCATTTATAAGGAGATTCTATTATAATACAGAATAATATATATAGAATTGGTATAAATTTCATGCACCAAATCATTCTATAGTAATTAAAACCTGATTTGTTAAATTTATTACTAATATATCAAATTATAAAACTAGTTCTACCCATTTTTGGACATGATAGGGTTTTGGATTATTCTTATAAAGATGAGAAAAATGGAAAATAAAATAGTTATTTGTAAAATATGATGAAATATATAAATGATAAAATATAACAACTAAATTATTTTGAAGCTTGAGGGAATGCATTGGAATATATAAAAGATTAGAAATATTTATAATTCTCATTGGGGGGACATTGGGTGCCAAAAAAAATAAATAGACTTATTTTGCTATGAAAATAAATATTATTAGAAAAATGTGAAAAGAAACCATCGTATGATTCATTAAACATCATATGAAAATCCATTGGGAACCCTTATAAGTATTAGATGAATTTCCATAAAAATATTCATCATCCCTATATCAATATACACTTCCTATTGTCGGCACATGCATGACCATTATGTTGTAAATTAACCAATTTTGTATATATAAATTTAAAAATTAAACTAAGAAATGTATGTTTAATGTAATATTTTTATGACTGTGGTATGACTCCTCACTTCATGTAATTGATTCAATATTATTGAGGACTGATCCATTAAACTTATGATATAATTCAACCATCGCATTCTGAAGAGCATCGACCATCGCATCTTGTATCATGATATACGCCCCATATTCATGAATTAGGATTTTCATTTCCCAAAACACCATATTCTGTCTCGAGGTAAGGGTCACTTCAACCAAGATTGAAATTTTCCTAATCCTTTATGGTCTTCCAAAGACCTTAGATGGTATTTTTCCCAAAACCATCTTGTAAACTCGACCAAGGTAATCCTTCTCAAGTACATGACCAATTGGGTCATCCTAGTAGACCCAGAAGGATCGAGTGTGGTTTGAAGCCCATAGTTCATCAATTTTTATATATAAATAAAATTTTAGTAATATTTTAAAAAATAAATATTACCATAGTCAGAAATGAAAAAAAAATTATATTTAATAAAAAATGAATTCAAAAAAACAATTTATGGGTCTTTAACATAACTCTTATTAGATTTTATATGAATATCCAACCACAATTCATTTTGGGAGACGTTTTCCCCTAAATTCACCGACTGCAAAAAATATGGAAAAATAAAAAATTTATTATATTAAATTGATATTTGTTTATTATGAACATTTTAACTAATGAAAATATTACCATGGTTGATCCATTTCTGGAAAAAAATTGACTTGACACCATGTGGGTTACTTTGTTTAGATAGAATTGATGCATTTTTTCTTGAAACATCCTTAAATAAATGACCTATAATTAACTAGTAATGTATGAAATGTCATCCTCTTTCTATGTTTGGAAATATATGAAAAATGATATAAATATAAGATTTTATATTTCAATACCATGTGTATCCCATGACAATGACAATTAATAAAAACCATCAATTTCTCTCAAGGTACCCCTTCATTTACCTTATCATAATGGTGATGAAAGAACACTTATGTATCATTGAATTCATTCTCTAATATCCATTTAAAATCATTATATTTCACAAAAAACTATTTTAATATCCACATTCATGATATTTGATCAGAAAACCTATAGTTGTAAGACATATAAAAAAATAATTTTTAAAATAATAGAATTTAAAATTTAATGAAGTTTAGTTAAAATATAATTTATTAAAATTACCTTTATCTTTGAATCAAAAATAATATATTTCCAGTTTTTAGAAACATGTGACCAATATATATAGGTAATTTGAAGGGTAACCTACTCCCTCACTCGTTATAAAAAAATATATATATTTAATCATGAAACATCCTTAGTGGGGATCTAATAATAGTGAAATGGGACAACTATCTTCAATCAATTAAAATTATATACATTCTAAATGCTCATTTTTTTCACTTTAGTAACATGGTTTTGAGATTTTATGAAATACCTATTTGTAGTATAATTAATGTTAAATAAATTTATTCACATTAAAATTTGTATCAATAACGATCACACTCTAGAATTCTCATGAGACGACATGGTCCATATCTATTAAAGTATATGAAAGGGTGATAATTATCTCACATACCGATGGTACACTAATAGAGGGTGTTCCATATTTTTATATAATGGACAGTGTTAGAAGCATTATAGGTGGTGGACGGATGGTGTATGAGATTCTCAAGGGAGGGATGAATATAGATCATCATCTATTGGTGTGGTTGATGGAAAATTGACAGAGAATTGATTGGGATTAATGAAAAAATTACTCCTTAACATTCCTATAATTCAATCAAATAAAATCCATATCTAAATAATTAATCCCCTTTTTTTATTAATTATTCTTATCCTTCGGAGATCATAGGAATGTATCCATTGCACAATGATAAATGGTTTCACATCCATCTCTCAATTCCAATTAAGTTACCCAGTAAATCAAATGAAAACTTCTAAATTTTTAAAAGTAGAATAAAAAATCAATGATTTTGTTTCTAATAAACAAACAATATAAATTACACATATCCCTTTAATTCAACTATTACATAAAATTACATTTAATTAATGATATTTGATAATAACTGATTTGTAGAACATAAAATGAAAAATCAAAAAAAAACCAAATGGAAACCCACAAAATGGTTATTCATTAACATGATTATAAAATCATATTTGATTATAAAATTGGATTTTGGATCAATAAAATGAGATGAATTAATAAAAAAATTCTATATATTTTTAGAAATATAGAATCATGGAAATCAATCAATAAGAAAATATAATATCTAGTGATAATATCACTGAATTTGGTGTAGTGATCTATAATAAATGTTCAATATTAAATAATCATATGTTAATTATCATATAAATGGATGTATCACGGTCATCAAAATAAAATATGAAACTAGTTATCATGGAATTAAAATTGATAACTATGAATTTTATAGAAATATTCTAAAACAAAATCCATCCTATTAGTGGGGATGTAATTTAACCGACCTTACACTCGATCTTACCGTACCTGGACTAACTATTGGAAGAACTCCCCTATGGGGGATGATAGTCCTAACCAAGGTCCACTAATGATATAAATGTCATAAATTAGTATAGAATATAATCCATGATATCCCACCTTTCCACACGCCAATGAAAAATAAAATTATGGTAACATAATGAATATACCGAATTGAAAAATAAAAAATCATAGAACTAATATTATAGAAATAGCCCATTTTCATATGGAATGTTATATACACAAATCAAGTCCACAAACTATGAAATATCTATTAATTTATACGGTATAAAATAATTCCCAAACATAATGTGTCAATTTACTTTAGGGAATAACCCTTATAAAATTCAATTTGGGACTTTAAAAAAATTTATATATTTTTTAGTTCTAAAATAATCTAAAAAACAAAGTCAATAAAAAAATAAACTCTAAAATAATCATTATAAACGAACGTCAATTTTATAATAAGTATAACAAAAATCATTTGAAAAAAATCCTTAAAATATAATGATTTTCTCATCAAAAATATCTGGAGATTGAAATCAACTCTTAAATCATCAATTTATTTTTCAAAAATCTCATAAACCACTTCACGTACAAAAATATTAAAAAAAATAACATAGACTCAATAAAATATCTTGAAAACATAAAATTTTCCTTATAATTCATATATTATTGAATCACAACTCAACCATCTACCGAATGAAATAAAAATCATGGTAAATCAATATTCACACTTAATTAAATAATAAGAACTTCTTAATTACATAACTTATAAAAACCGTAAAATATGATTTAATTAAAAATGAAATTAAGGATCAAGAATCCCCAAATGATGGTTTATATCATGGTCCAATGGGGGTGTCATTGAGCTGCAATGGTGTATGGAGATGGGGCCTAGTCTCGTATAGGGTGGGGGCTTGGGGGAGAGTAAAGGAGGAGTGGAGATGGGGAATAGGGGTGGTGGTGAGGTGAAACAATCATCGAGGGTGAGGTGAAATAGGAAGTGGCTATGAAGGGGAGGGGAAGAGTGGGGGAGTAGGGGGTAGGGGTAGAAGAGGGGTTCAACAGGCAGCAACATTGGTGGTTATGGATTGGGGTTGGGGAGAGGGGGTCTAGAGATAGAGGGAGGTGCAAAGAGTTGGTATTTGGGAAATGGGGGAGGATCATTTTAAAAAATTCAATAGATTTAAAATGGGATTTAATGAAAACATATATAAATATTTGTAAAATAGTTTTGTAGTTGTTTATGAAATTGTTTCAAGTAAAATGCTAATATTAGCCTCTTTTGTTTTAGTGATAATCCTCTAGTTATAAAAAAAATTAAATAAGAATAATGTATAGTTATTTCTAAGAAAACTAATTGGAAAATTATATCACATTTTTCTTTAAAATTATTTTTTATTTATCATTTAAATTTTCACAATTCTTTTAGTTAAAATTTTACAATTCTGTTAGTTAAACAAAATTTCAATTCCATGCTATAGTGGGAAAAAAATTTAGGTTTTAAATATAATTATAAATAACTGATGCCTCATAATAATAATGATAGAGTAGTAGGTAATTTTCTTTCAAGAAATTAAAATGAATCAGTTTAGTCAGATGCAACAATAACATTATATGTATCCCTCTATAAGTGGCTACAAAGAATATAAATAACATGTACATACAACAAGAGTACACCCCCATGGGGTTAGACAATAATGAAATAATGAAGTTAGTATTAACTATGTGGGTCCCATTATTTTTCATTTGGTTCAATTGTATGGGAAACCATTCCTAATTTATGTTTATAACACTCTCTATATTACAATTTGCATCAAATTTAAATACAACCCATAACAGGTATTTCATTCATAATATAACACACCAATAATTGGTTTTATCCCATAAACAACATTACTTAATTGACACACAAGGACCAGTAAATCATTTTGGAAATACCTCATATGGGTCATCATTCCAAAATTATAGAGGTAAAATCCATTATAATAGAAACCATATCCTGTAAGAATTTAATAATTATAATAATCTATGGTTTATATTTATGTGTAACCATTCCCATGTAATAAAGGTGAATTTGTTTCATATAAAATATTTTTATATATGTGTTACCCTTACTAATTTATAATTAAACATATACTATATATATTTTAATTGGTACCCATTTAATTAATACATCTAATGGACCAATCCATGAAAAGAATAAGCCATTGTTAAAATTTCATAATGGGTTAGTTAAGGTACACCAATAAAGAATTTTGGGAAAACCCCTATTTATCTTTATATAGATAATTTAAAAACAAATAATATTTAATTATTATAATAATGAAATATATCATGGGAAAATAATAACCATAAATAATCATAAAAATGTACTAAAAATGAATGAAACACTATAAACATGTTAAAAATCCCCCTATATGTGTATAAGAATAAACATGGTAAATAATAATGGTAACATGGTTATATTTAAACATGGTACATAATCATATATAAAATATCTCCCATTTTTCAATCAGTTACAAAATACAATCTATATTGAATGATATATGCATGGGATGTGAATTTCTCGGATCATGCAAAGATTCAAGAACACATCATATCTATTAACATTCCATAATAAGATGTTAACAATATAAATCCATGGTTCAAAAATAATAAGAAGTATAATATTATCCTATAGGGAAATAAATATAATATCATATAGAATGCATCATGAACAATCGTCACATATATTGAAACCTGATCTTTCCCACATTCATGGGTTGGACGGGCTCGAACATGAGCTATTTTCGAAGTACAGAATCATTCCTAGTATCCTTTGTTCAATAAAAACAGTAAAACAATGGAAAAAATCCTTAATACCACTTTTTAACTACTTGAAATAGAAACCACTAAAACAATACCATAATCTTGTCTGCCACATGGCATTAAATACACCTCCCAATATTTTGTAATCTTAAGAAATGATGTAATAGTCTTTAGGTGGTAGAGTAAAGAAACAATACCATCTGGATAAGTACTAAATACCATGAAATCATAAAAGAACAATGGTATATTTAATATTATAAAAATTACTATATAATTTCAAATTAATTGTAATAATAGAACTAGTCCAATGAAAAAACATATCCCTTCATTAACCTACAATTCCATATATATTAGGAATTCAATAGAATATGTACATATACACAGAATAGGGGTAGAAAGAAGAACCAATAAATAAGAAATTTAGATTTACCATATGATACATAACAAGTACATCTACAATAACGACACACATACTCCCATGTTCAATACCAACAATAAACATAAATAGGATAGAGTATAACCCAATGTCATATCGACTAACAAATATATCTTTTCAAGAACTGAATAGTGGACCAAAATGGTGTGAGATAAACAAATTATACCACAACCAATGTTTCATAATGAAATGTAGTCCATCATTATAGAATTATATAGTTTAAAATAATACCAAATATAAAGTATTGTAGTAAATTTAAATACAATCAAGTTGGTCATTAGTTCCCAATGATACCTTTCCAACCATACATGCTTCGACCTGAGCTAGGATGTCCCTAATGAATTTCACCATGTATAAATGAATATATACAAATTTATATATATATATATACCCTTATATATATATTTATATATAATTTCTATAAAGAAACAATATATACATATATTACTATCTAGAACCTGAAGCATAAATCATGTGTCAATGCATAATCATAAGTCTCTCAAACTTTATAAGGGGTGTCATTCCAAAGGATATCACTATAATAAATTGGGTCTGATTTACCATCACTCTGAAGTTAACAATGATAAAATAAATGGATAAAATATTTAGTAGGGTTTATAAACACAAGAATAT
This sequence comes from Viscum album, assembly GCA_963277665.1. Lineage (NCBI taxonomy): Eukaryota > Viridiplantae > Streptophyta > Magnoliopsida > Santalales > Viscaceae > Viscum > Viscum album. The sequence continues at coordinate 374,234,025 of OY728146.1, forward strand.
GAATTGAGTATTCATACATCATCCCATCAATCCCAATTATTAATGTGTAACGTCAAGTCCAGCATCAATATCAACAGCAGACAGAAACATTATGTCCCACAACCCAACTAATTTGAAATTACATCTCCAATTTTTAAATCCAATGGTATTATAATGTTAATATATGACATCCAATATGTGGCCCCATAATAAAAATTTAATAATGTTCATTCCACTTGAACTATAATCCCGTGATCGTGAAATTCCATAAAGAGGTAATCAATATCCATTAAGGACTATTATTAGTTAATATTTACATATCATTTAATCTTTAAATACCATATATTTAAACAACCATTCTATAATATAAATAAATAAAAAATTATTTAATATATACCATTTTCAATTGAACTATTCAATTATCAATTTCATTTGTAAAAGTTTAAATGCCTTGAGAAACGCATATATTTTAATATACTGTATTAATACACATTTAATTTATCAAATTATAATCCAATTCAGTTAATATGATTGTTTAATTCGAAATCATAAATAATTATTTAATCCTTCAAGGGCCACGATGTTTATCTAAACCATTTAAGTTTATTTATCAATTTTTAAAAATGACAAGGAATAAAAATAACACACCCAATAACTTGTTTAATATATTATGAAGGATGATGTAAAAATAAATTAATAAACATTGCCATAATAGGTGTTCCATGTTGTGTTCATCAGCCTCTAACCTTTTTTAATGTTTAAGAAACACCCAGGTTTTTCTCAAATCATTTTATTTGATCAAGTTTAAAATTTAAGGGAAATTCATGGGAAGTTGAACATGCAGGACAATATCACATTTTTTAAATGACACAACATCATAAGAAAATTTTATATACCACCTACATAATTATTGAGAGTCATCACTAAAACAAAACTAGCATTTTATTTGAGTGGAATCAAGATAAAATTAATGAATCAAAAAATTCACTTGAAATATGTCATATTATACCCCACATGAATTATAACAAAAGAAATAAAAAAATAATAATGAATAAATAAACGTGAATAGAATCGCTATTATTCTTTAAAAAAAATTTAAAACACTTTTATTATACTATGAATATGGTAAAAACACCATGGTGGAGAAGATGGGGAATAGGGTTTTCATGGTTGATAATCATAGACAAATAAGTGTTGAAATATGGTGAAAACAATTATTTTCTTTGATGGGAAAGTTTGTGATTTTTTACAATATAATTTGGCACATGATTATATCAAACAATTAGATAATATTTTCACTAACTAGGTAACTAACACTACCTAAGATCTACACTACCATGCACAACCTATGTATATTTAAACAACTCATGTACATCAAGTGCGCTCACCCATTTAATTTTCCTAAAAATTCTACATTCATGTATAGCCTCTAGTACATGGTTTGATTAACTATTTGAAACCACCACATGGCCAAATGGTATTGGTGCACGGTTTTATATAACAGTTTACAATCATTTTTCTACTCACTATATTTGAAAATAAGGGTTTTAAATAATAACACTTCTAAAATTCAACAAAACCATAGAGTCGCCCCTATGAATTGCCCCCCATCTAGAAACCAGATTTTTAATTCATCGAATTTTTATATTTTAATTAAAAATAATTTTTTTAATTTGACCCTAAAATAAAAAAGATAAATGAAATTCACTTAAAAATTTATCATGACCCAAGCACTAAATGTCAAAAAATGAATTCATATTAATTTTTTGTTGTTAATTATTATTCTTAGATGATTAATTTTAATATAATTGTTTCCTAAAATGATATGTATATTCTCTTATGATTGTGAATATACATTATTCAAAATGTTAAACATTTTATAGAATGAAATTAAAGAAATTATATAGTCATTTTCCAAATGAGTTAAATTTTATCCTATCGAAAATAGTGAGAAATTAATGTTTTTATAACAAATTTGAAATTACCTTCCATCAAGACTACACATTCATTTCAAACATCCATTCCTTGTTTCAAAGTTTCTATTAAAATAATATTCCTATGTAATATTCAATTTTATTTCAATGTTATTTTCATTGTGAAAATGATTGTTTCCTCATGAATGTTTTCAATTTAATTTTTATGGTATTTCTATTCATTATTAAAACAAATCCGGCTTTTAATTATGAACCACTGGAAATATGATGTAGTGATAAAATCATTATTATTTTTCAACAAGTTTTATAATACGTTTGACTAGAAATCTACTTTTTTATACCATTGTCCATATTAAAAAAGATAGTTAATGATTTTTGGGGAAATAGATTACATGTTTTTAATAGTTTTTAATACTAATGGTGATATTGATAATGATTATTTACTAGAGAAATTATTAACTGTTCTTATTATAGATTAACAATATGAAATATTATGTTATTATATTTCATCCACTTTATATAAATAATGCATTGGTCTTAGTAAGTGATGAGGGAGGAAAGTTATAGACCACTGATGTATCACTAGGTATCATGAGAAAAAACTAGCTTGGGTGATTGCGGGAGTTCTTATCCATTTATGTAATATGTGATAGAATTAGCCATTGTGGAATGGTTATATTATTTTTTGATATACATTTTATAATTTTTATTCTATTTATTATTTCCGATATTATAATTTTTTTTGAATATCCCTAGATACGTTTTGAACTAATTTGGTTATTTATACAGAATTATTATCATTAACTTTTATTTCAACTATAGTATTCATCATAATATATTTATTCATTAAATAGAATGTGTTTCAGTTATTTACCTTTATATATTGATTATTACTTAAGTGTTAATGATATATTCCACAGTATAAATACCCTTTATGAGCATCTGATGTCATGCCATTCTAATTTTTTATTTCCCCATGAATCTATGAAGTATATTATCGTTGATAGTTTGAGATATTAAAAAGGGAATATTGGTTTCCTCAAAGAAAATATGATATTATAATTTTAATTCATAATTGTAATGTAACACTGAAATATGTATCTGGTTTTCCATGATTACAAAACAATTTACAACACATAGATTTCCTTCATTGTTTATAATGTTAATATAATAATATACCCACATAATTTTAGCTACTAATTTTAGGTTCATTACATATTATAATTCTTTTATAACTCTTTTTCATTATTTAATGCCTTTTTCATCATATATTTTTGGGATACCTCCATTTCAAATCACTCATCCAAGCTAAATCTAATTCAAATAATGAGGTTAGATCACTTAAATATTAATCAAGAGAAAATGCAATGGAATTTGTTAATAATGCATCTTCATTTCTACTATATGAATTCAGTATGAAGTAAATTTATACTAGATTCAATACATTTATGGAATATATTGTTTAAATGATGATGCCTCTTATATATATAGGGAAAATTTACATTTTTTAAAATATAATTCCATGAATTGTGTTTTTTTTAATTTTATGTTAATAAAAAAGGATACAATTAGAATAGAGATTCATGACTATGAATTTTACATCAATGATTAAAAATAAATATTATTATTTTATTTTCCAGTCTATCATAAAAAATATCCATCTAAAAAGGAGGTATTCTTAATGTTCAAATATTTATTTTGATAATTTAATGTGATAATTGTTTGGGGATCATGTTTACAATGTCAATACATTTAGTTCATATTGTTTTACAATTTTAATATGTTATGAAAACCACTTTTATTTCCATGGTTTCATTATTAATTTAATTGTGAATGATTCTTAATTTTATAAATCATGGAAAAATTAATTTCGATGTGTTTTTATGAATATGTTGTCTATTTAATTTTCAATTTTTTCAATTTAATTTAATTTTAATGAATTAATGTTAATTTTATTTCTAAATGATTTTAAATTAGATGTCATTATTATAGAAGATTTGGGTGGGGTCCTATGTCAAATACAATTACATTTTTAAAATATTTCATTTTAATTAGATATGTATACAATGAATTAATTTAGTTGTTCAAAAGATCGGGTAAAGGTGTGTGACTCATGAAAGTGATGTATATAATGGTATAAATTAACTATCTTGCAATCATTGGAGTGATTGTGTGTCATGTAAAATTAATGATTCTACATACTATGTTTATTCTATATTTCAGAAATATTAATCATTTTGATCATATTCTCTAGTGATTAATGGATTTTGTTTAATTTTTTCAAGCACTAAAATGACATTAAAATTCCCTTGGTGGTATTTTGTTGATTTATATTCGTATAACATATCCTTCAAATCACAATAATTTTTTATGATTATTACTCATAAGGAAATGATATTTTTCTTATACTTTGTTTTTATATCCTTATCCTTTAATTCATGTTTATTCATCCATTATAAATTATTTGATCACCCATATTTTTAAGTTACCCATTCAAAGGTTATGATCATGGGTTCTACTATTAATATGTTTTGATGATGGATTTGTATGGTTATCTTATGAATATATGATCATATAGACTATATAATAAAATTATTATGTATTTATTCCTCAATGAAACAACACCTAAAATTTAATGGGATGTTATTATTATTATTATTTACGAAATGTATTTTCTATTTCATGTAACATGCATAAAATAATAGCATATTTTTGTTGGTTATCTATTGTTGGTAACAGATAAAAACATAAGTTAATATTTAAAATTTGATATGTTATTTTTGATATTTGGAGTTAAATAGAATAATTAGAAATCTAGATTTGATTATTTATATATGAATATTCCTTGAAAATTTATTGAAGCCTTATGTATTTTTTTTACTTGAAATTACATCACTTCCTAAATAGTATAATGTAAATGTGGTTATATCATAGAAGTATCTAGGGGTAACCACCCATGAAATGAATTATTGATATTTGAATCTATCATCACATTGGTGTATGATTTGGGGGCCTAATATTGTAAAAAAATCCATGCACTCCAAACAGATATGCTTACATGATTATTATTCCATTTTGAAAACATTAAAATAAATTTTCTAAAATTACCATGTTGTGTTTATGGATCCTAATATGATATATACAATAACAAACCAAGATCTATGCCATATATATATATTGGTTATGGAACACATGTGATTTATGATTTCATGGTTCATTCATAATTGAATTAATATTTTTTTATATTCATACACATGTAATTTTTTATTTAATAAATATCTAGTGGAATGAGAAACATGGATAATATTTTTCTTGATCGGAAACACACTTATTGCACTAATGTGCTACCAAAGAGTATTGGAGATGGTGTAACAACCATATAATAATTCCCACAGAATTTCCAAAAGATATAAATAAAACAAAAAACAATATAATGCTCTCAAATATTTCATATAAGGATAATATTTCTATCTTTTCATTCATGTTACAGTTTATACCTATCATTCATTTATTCTCTAATACCCTATTTTTTGACCAATGGATCAATTTTATTGATACTATATTTTATATTCTCATCTTCTTTGTGCATGAAAATGATGGCTCAGATGACTCTCATTGGAATGCAGTGGCTGAGAATTGTTGGAATCTCCCTATAAAGACAAAAAATAAGGAGGTAATAGATACCACATAAAATATGCAATTTAAGAAATTATTATTCATCATTAAAATTCTATGAACTCTTTCATGAGTATAGATTGATAATTCTTTCACCTAAAATGAATGGAATATGTGTTTTTTGAACTTATTAAGAAAGCATCGTGAGTCTCAAAAGGCACACCTATAGATATATCTTGGAATAAGAAAGAATAGAAGAAAATTTCATTAGTTTTTTATGATCATTTATTTGACGGAAATTATACACAAGAAACATTTTAATCTATTTTGAGATTGTTCAATGTGCACAAATAGTGGACATAGAAATTAAAATATTTAGATAACTGGGCAGGTTATATCCTTGGATTTCCAGGATTCCCTGCTTACAATATATCTTATGAGGAGGCTCAGAGATTACCAACCTTTATGGATCCTATTCTGAACAAGGAACAACTGGATATTCTCTACCTCATTGATATCATGGTGGAACTTCATAAATGTTTTTCCCCATCATGATCAGGTAGTTTCTCCCCTATGGACTTCCACCGCGCCATGATGCCTCAATAGCAAGAGAATTAGTTGAATGTCCTCCTTTGGTCTAAGGGGATTCCATCGAAGTATAGCTTCCTCAACTGGAGAATTATACAGGCTATAGTTGCTACTGATGAGTATGTTAAGAAATAGGCAATTTCACTGGATTCATTTTTCATGTGTTGTGTCGAGCACAGGGAGGAAAGCACCAAACATTTGTTCCTCAAGGGATACTGGTCTCGGGCGGTCTGGTCGACCTTTGTTGGATTTACCACTTCTCTCCAGCTTTCTGTTGATCCTTCCTTCTTAGTTTGATGTTTTCACAGATCAGGGGATAGGGGAGTGGAAAGAACAGCAAGTTTCATTATGTTTCATGTTGGGGCGTGGTGTATCTGGCAAGATAGGAACAAATCTCGATTCGAGGGAATCAATTCGTCTAGGAAAATCCTTGTTGCGCATACTTGTAGCCTGCTGTTCGACATGAACAGGCTTCTAGATAATAGGATTGAGGTGCCCTCTCCCCAGGTTCTACATCTGGTTGTTCAGACTAGCCCTACCAATAGTATCCCTCGCGTCTATTGGGTATGCTGGCAACCTCCTCCTTCGGGTTTGAAACTGAAAACGGACGATTCTTGTAATGCATGCATTATAAGAGGAGGAGGTGTGGTTCGCAACCTTCGGGGATCCTTTGTGTTCGATTTCACTATCTACATTGGCTGAGGTTCTTCTTTATAGGCTGAAGCTCTCACTTTTCTTTTAGGCCTTTCCCTTTTTAGGCATGGGGTATTTTCATCACAGAAGTGGAAATAGACTCTCTTGTCCTTCTCAAATCACTGCTTAACATTGGTAATTGCCTCTGGTCAATTTCATACTCCATCAGGAAGTGTATAGATACCATCCATAACAATGATCGATTGAGACACACATGGGGCGAGGGTATGAAGGTGCATGATCATCTAGCGAAGATTGCATCTCATGGATTAGATATGACATGATTCTACAACCCAAACCCGTTGACACCTGAGGGAGTTAATCTTATTAGAGGGGACTCCCTTGGCTTTCATTATTTCATTCCCCCTAGAACATTACATTCGTTGTGGTCCTTTCCCCATCCTTTTTAAATAATGAACTATGATGATGATGATAAAAACATAAATCTATGAGTATGTTAAATTGGATAGGAAGAAATTGAAACCCCCTACTTTCTAAAAGTGTTTAAGGAAGCACTCAAGTAATTACCTCAAATGATTATATATGTGTTTGAAGAGTTATGGTGTATGAAAACGATCCCACAATTGTGATAGTCAAGATAAGTGGTTTAATAATTAAATAGAGTATAGAAATATACAGTATAATAAACTACAACATTGTAATGGTTCAAGTTCTATGAAATTCAATATTATGTGAATAAATACCCCAAATCATGCGAAAATAAATAACATTGTCCAAATCAACCTCACTACATGATGGAACAACAACATACAATTCTATTCAATATCCTTGAGTTATATCCGGATTATAATAAGATGTGAGTTACATGTGATCTCTTTAATAGCTAATAAAATAACCTATATGATTCTAGTTTATCAAATTATTTTATATCAGAAATTTTTTATATGAATTTTGAATCTACACCAAATAAAATGGATACTAAGCTATTTATGAAAACACTATGACTCATAATGATCAAATCTAATATATATAAATCCTATCAATTTGATATTTGAGGTAGGGCACTTCCAACAGAATTAATTATTCATCCTTTCAATTAATTTGAATAAAATATTGTGCATGGATGTGACTTACCAATATAAAGACCAAATCCATTTTTTCGTAAATGGAATCTCTTTTTAGAATTTGAATTATCTATTTATCATGTATTAATAAATAAATAATCATCGAACATCCTTGTAATAAATATATATAATATGGGTCAAGCTATATTTAAATGAGTTCTTTATAAATCAAATTATTATGGAGTAAGATAACAATGATGATGTGCCAATTCTATGGGATTTTATTATTGTATTTCTATATGAACGACCAAGAATTCAACTAGAGTGTAAGGAAGAGTTATTGATTTAACTCCAAACTAGATACACTAAAATATAAAATATTCCAGATATAATATACCTAATTTAAATTGTATAATTTAAGATGTACCTTCAAGAGAATAGGGAAAAGTTATTTATATGCTGGATTTCTTCATCATGAGGAGTGAGTGAAAGTCATATTTTAAAAAAAATCAATAATATAAACATTTCATTTATAATTTTGACATTTATATGATCATGGTAAAAACCATATATTATGTACCCTATATCTATGTCTTATTCAATCAAATCTATGAATCCCAATTCTTGTCTATGATTTACATTCAATATGGATATCATCATTTAAATTCCCAAATAGAGGATAAAACAAAAATAAAATTCCTTCGAAGTCAAGGACACTATGAATTTATTGTAATTCCATAAGAAACTAATATTCTACAAATACCATCATATATATAATGAAAAAAGTCATTACCGATTACCATGAAAAAATATTATAGTTTTTAGATGATATTCTCATATATTATAATATTAATTATGACCATGATTATTATTTGTATATTTTATTAAACTCATTCATAAATGATAAATTTTATTCTACATTTAGTAAGTGTAAATAATGTTTCATGTAACAGAAGAAGTGTTCTGTTATTTCACTTATACATACATTTACATTCATTAGTGAAGTGTTTTTTATTCATAGTGATTCTTTTAAAATGGGATTAGGTTGGATCATCATATAAAATTGAATCATAATTTATTATGCACCACATTAATTAATGACTCATATGAAAAATTTCCCAATGCATGTTTTATATTTTTATGTAGTGATCTTTAAATTAAATATTTGGAGACATTATCTCTATGATGGAAAATGTGATGTATATAATGATCAAAATACAATTAAATATAAATTCACAAATAACTAGTTATATTAAATCTAATGAATATGGTTAGAATTTATTAAAAAATATAACTGCTCAATATATTACCAATAAGGGATGTAAAACAAGGTTGTTGATACAATAATCAAGAATGATCATGTTACTATATCCGTATTGATGATTGAAAAATTTCCAATTCTGTTAGATTTTTTTGGACAAATCCTGATACCATAATGGGTGTTGAGAAATCAAATCTTTCACAATTGACTACTATATTGTCAATTCAGCTAATATCAATGCAATCTACAAATAAAATAAAGAGCTATAGAATTAATTTATGAGTATTATGGAGGAAAAATCAATACAAGTGGTGTGGTCATGTTTGTAAATTGGAAATATTTTCCATAAAATTAGGAAATAATGCATGAATTTTTTTTTGATTTCCATATATCATTCAAATTTATTCATCTAGAAAAATGATGTATATGGACTTATAGAAAAAAATATATCATGACAACAAGAATTTGGAGATAACATAAGACATATTGTGAAGCCTAAGATGCTTTAATGTTAATGGTGAATAATATATATGTATATATATATTCATAATGTTTCCATTAACCATATGAATATTTAAATAATAAAATATAAAAATCATTTTAGGGATTCCTAAAATATCTATGGTAAAAAATTCTATTTGGGTTATAGTCTACCACCATACCGTGTTAATGCATTTTTATACCTTTAATAAATGTTTATATATTGAAAAACATACCAAGATATATATGTGATGTGGGAAGGCTACATGGAATACCACTCTCTAAAATATATCTGATATAGTAATTAGGTTTTCCATGAGATTTTTGACAGTTCTTTTGAAATAAGAAGAGCCAAAGTTGAGTTCCCCCATTTTAATCACTATTAGATAGATGTTTAGTCTGAGTGGACTATTCATGCATAGGTGATATAATAAGATATTGTTTTTTAGAATTTCATGTATATTTGGATCAATATCTCTTCATGGGTGGTTTTTATATAAAAATATCATTCTTTGTATCGTTTATAAAGAACCATATATTTCCTTATATTAGAATATATATATATAGGACGCCAACATGCTAAGATGATGTTGGGGGAGTTATTTGATATTTCATAGGCTATTAAAGATATGTTGGACAAGGTTCAATGAATTTAGTTGCATATGAGATAATAATAAATTTATATATGATTTAAAAATGTTATCATTAGTGGGATTGTAGTTTAAATTTGGTGATCATGTGTTCCACCAGATATCTCAATGGACACAGTTTATGAGGTTTGAGATGGAGGGGAGGTTTATCCATATATAAATAATTCCTTCATGAACCTAGAAAATTTAAGATAAGTATCTTATCACTTGATAATTCCGCATACCTCTCCCAGGTTTAGGATGTGTTCCATGTGTTTCTTTTTAGAACATATATACTAGGCCCTATACCGATGATGATTTATGAATCCATACAATTGGATAATTATCTCTCATATTATTAACAATTAAATTAAATTATTGATATAATAGATAATGCATTATAGAAAATGACAAATAATATAGTTTTTTTATTGTAGGAGTCATAAGATATGTAAATCTATCTGGGAACCTAAGGATGAAATGAGAGAAAATTTACTTAACTTATTTAATATCTAGGTAATACAATTTTAGTATGAAATCCTATTTATGGAAGGTTTAATGTATTATTTCCAGAATATAGTTAAATATTCCTCCGTAAAAAATATTATGTTTCATATGAGTCTTAAAACATAATACCTAACATCAATGTAACATGAAATTTTTTAATTAAATATATATTTTGCAATTTAGGAATGGTGTTAAATGAGTGGGTGCAAATAGTTATAGCAATTTTATGAAATTAATTTCTATTTTAATATTGTTTAAACTAATGGACATAAGAATATAATAAAATATTCTCAAAAATAAGAAATATTTCTAAAAATATATATTTTTAAAGTTTGATTTATTATTGTTATAAATAATAGTATAGATTTTAATATAGAATAATTTTAAATATACATAAAGAAGGAATTCCTAAAAAGGGGAGAAATCATTTTTCACCATTCATTATGATTTTTTTAAAAAGTTATATTTATTAATTATAAAATGATCGTTTAGAAAAGTGAAATTCGGTTTTGTATATAGTTAAAAATGTATCTTAAGATTAATTTATTGTATTTTTAATAAAAAAAAGGTTTTTTAAATAAATGGAGATTCTTTTTAAAATACAAAAACATTTATAAAATGATTAGCACATAAGAAAGTGTTGGATGTTTTATAAATTTTTTTCTGTAAAAAGTAATTTTTTTATAAGTGACACTATAGAATTAATTTTAATTTTCAATTATATATTTATAATTTTTTAATTGATATTATTTCTGAAAAATGTATATAATACAGTAATATTTACTTCTATCACCATTTGATGATGAATATGAGAAATTGGATTTTATATTTTGAATTATAATTTCTACATTATTTAATATTGAAAATTTTATTTTTGTGATTAAATGATAGTTTTACATAGTAAAAAATTAATGATATAGTATTTAGAAACATTTTTTTTTCAAACATGGTACCTTTGTGAGTAAAATTAAAAAACAGATGAAAACATTTTTATTATTATGTTTTTTTAGAATGGTCCATCAGAAAAATTTCTAAAAATAAAAATTATCAATTTTTTGATCCACTTTAATTGAATATCATTTTCTCTGTTTATATTGATTTTTAATAATTACAAAAAATTTCTTCTCACCAATTATATAATGGGGATTAAAAACCACTTTATCACCACTAATGGAAATCAATTTACACATGAAACTATTCCCAATCTCCTTCCTTTATAACCATATTAATGTTTCTTGAGCCTCTGGTCAAAATAAATTTTCTAAAGACAGCCATTTTCAAAGAACATTCTAATAAAAAAAATATGATCTCGTTGTAGTTAAAGGTATTTTATGGAAATTAGGAGTAAATGAACAGATTTTGTAACTGAATATTTTTTATTGATTTATATCACATATTCTTAAATTTATTTCCCAAATATTCACTGAATTTATTTATTTATTTTAAAATCATTATTTAACTTATATCTAGGATAAGTTGTTTTTAATTGACATTCACCTCCATGAGTTTCATTATTTTTACATGATTCAAACAAAATAATGTAAATTTTTTTAAAATTGACTATTATCTTTTATTTTTAACATCAGTAGATAATTATTTGTAAGAATACTCTTTAGTGACTTAGTTTTCATTTTCATGTTTATCATCCAAATGTTAAATCTCCATTGTAGTTATGTTGTACATTTAAACCTATATTTTTCATATGTTATATGATTACGTTTGGTTGATAATGATTTTGATTTCAATAAATTTAAATCATTTTGTTACTTTATTATATTAATTTTTAATGACTCTCCTTTGATTAGTACATGAAACTGATATTTGTTTTTTTTTTGTTTCATTTGGAAAACAAAATTATGTTCATTGTATCATTTTATAAAATCAATTTTCTTTTTATGTGGTGTTTATGATGTGATATGTTAATGATAACAAATGAAACTCATAAATTAGAATTATAATATATGGGTCCATTAATCACCCATAAATTAAATGTATATAATATTAAATCTTCTGATATAAGTATACTCAGGAACAATTTATCTATTAATACATGTGGTGATATATTTTTACTCATGATTATAATGTATATTTTTATACAATTATGTTTTCTACAATTCTTGGGTGGAAGGTTTTGAAACGTAAAACAAATGTTACCCTATGATAAGGATCCTTACACTACTGTAAGATTTTGTGCATTCTGATCTTACACTCCAATGATTAAGGGTTTATTCTAATTGTTTTTATATAGCGTTATAATTATTATTTTTTATTTATTGAATGTTTTTAGAATTATGTTATTAAGAAATGTATTTTTAATACCACATATGTTTCCAGATTGTCAATCATGATGACTTGATTTTAATTTTTTTAAATGGTTTTTAGGGACTGATCCTTGATAGAACATTTTTTCATTCCTTATTGAATATTTTAGATCATCAATTTTTTTATTTATTCCCCTAGGATTTGTGAAAAAGTTTTACTATTGATTTTTTTTGAAGTCAGTAATGTATGGTGAACATTATATTCTATGACTGCAAGCATTGTAAAATATTTTGATGATGTACATTGTCTATAAAAGAGCTAAACCTATCAATCCATATTATAAGGGTATTAACCTAAAAGATAAAAATATATGTGTTTTGTATCATGAATTAATTATCATATATTTGAGGATATTTTCACATTTTTATTTATAGATACTTATTCCATAACTCATAGAAAACATAACTATGAAATATAATGTGGAAACTTCCAATAAGTATCCAATTTTCCAGTATCATAATACATATAAAAAAATAATTATATAGTTAAATAGAAAATTTACATATAATTTTACACATCATCTTCCTTTCAATTACACATCCCTATATACGAGGAATTTAAAAAAAACATGGTATGATCAAAAAATCTCAATAAGTGATATAAAAATAATAGAAATCATTAATTTTTAAAAACATGAATACACATAAAATATTTACTATTAAATAAATGTTAATTGAGGAAAGTAAAAACATCTCATGAAGACACACAAATTATTTTCACAAATAAATAAATTAAAACTCAGAAAATTGAATTAAAAATTATTTTAATTGTCTCAAAGTATCATCTTTATAAAACCATTTCAAAACACTTTTAAATTGAATTATCACAAGTCTGGCATCCAAAATAATCAATAACAAATTCATTAGAGAGATATATTGGGGATCCACATTAATATAAGTTATATTAGGATCACCCATGTTTGATAATGGTGCTCAAACCATAATTTAAAATATATTGGGATCACTGAATTTTTATACGCTATAATAGGGATCAACCATTCGTATAAGCTATATCAGGATCATACACGTGATATAATTGGGATTAACCCTTAATATACTCTTTATCAGGCTCACATGTGGCCTGTAATGGGGCCAAACCCTTGTTATAAGCTATATCATGAACACTTGACTTGTATAATTCTTAAGTACCATTTCCTGAATAATACACTTTCATCATAAATCTTTTTTAAAACCTATTTTAAACCCACATTAAAATCCAATTCACATAAAAATAATATTTTTATTTAAAACCGATTTTATATAAAATACTTTTTCTTTTGAAAATTTATTTTCAATATGAAATACCCAAAAGGGTAACATTATTTTATTACTAGAATAATTAAATTTTCAAATGATTCTAAAAATCAAATATCAGTCATGGTGTCTGAAAAATAATTAATGATATATACTGTAATATTTCTATTTATCCTATTCAATTGATTCCATATAAAACACATAAAAATAATATTTTTTAAAAAAATTGATATAAATGTATTTAATATATTTTATAAGTATTTTATTCACATAAAATTAATTATTAATTTAAATTAAAAATGAAGGATATGGAAGATAAATAGTTGGAAGAAAAACATTAAACAATGATTAAATTTATTAGAAATGTAATGTATCACTTGGGAAACTCATAAAGCATAAATATAATTAAATAATATATATAAAAACACATGTTATATTAATATAATAGATAAATTAATTTCATGAAACATAATTGGGGATTTATATACACATTATAAAAGAATAAAGGTGCATAACATTAAAAAATACCCAAATATAAATAAATTGAAATAATGTCTTTAACCTTGAGTTTGTTTCATGAATATTGACATTATATTTATGAATAATAATACTTTATTAATTATTTAAATGCTAGATGAAATATTATATTTTTATAATTAATTTTATTTCAATTATTAACAAGTTATATATAATTTATTAATCATTAATGGTAATGTGAAATGGTCTTAGCATATTTGCCTTCTGTTTCAAAAAGACTTAGGTATGATGAATATTTTAAAAGATTTCAATATTTAAAAATCTAAATAATAATAAGAATAAAATAATTAACATTTTTATACAAATATTATAATTTTATAAACAAATCCTAGGGGAATATTATAAAAATTAAACTTTTATTATGATTATACAGCCAGTATGTCATACACATGAATGGGAAACATTTACTTTTTTATAATTATTGAAAAAGGTAATTAAAATATATCCCTAAAAATAAATAATATATAATAAATATTATAATAATTAATTATATACACTTATATATATAATTTTGAGGTTGTACTTATGAGAAAAAAGAATCACATCACTTTGGGGATGTCGTAGCCTACAGATCCATGAATTATCATATCCCAATTTTAGGGAGTCAAAAATAACAAATAATATGTTATAATATACATCCACAATGATAATTATTTAATTATTATCATAAAATTTCATTTATATCACATATATTCCTTATAATTTGGATTATGACCTTTCATATAATGTGTAATTAAAAACTAATCACATCAGATTGAGAGGCAGTAGTCCACTGCATACACAAAAAAGTTTATCAAATACCTTACATATTTGAATATAAAAATAGTATATATGATAAAATAAGACCATATGTATAATAATTTTATAAATATAATATAAAATATTTATAACCATATTTTTTCTGAATTGTGTGTAGTGGTAACTGAAAAACAAACAACATCATTTCACAAGGTGGTAGTCTTCTATAAAAACGAATGATGTTTTTATATCCACTTTTAGGAATGTGTGATTGGTTATTGTTTTTCACCATAAAATAAAATAATCTTATTATATTTAGGATACCCCATATGTTATATAATGATTTATTAATAATAATTTAATGTGTTGGAGAAGGAAAAAAATAATGATGCTTGTTGAAGAAATGTAACTCATCTTCGCTTAACATTCTTTTCATTGTAAGAAACCCTTGAAAAGATGTATTTATTAAAAAATGTCATATAGAATGAGGGTGTGGACTTATTTGAGTTATTGATTTAGAATCTTTAAAGTCTTAATGGATTGTTCGGTATGGATAAATGGGGATAGCGAGTTCCCTTTTATATTGGAGGAGTTCCAATCATGTAAATACTCATAATTATTTACTCTTCAAAGGTCTCCGATAAATTGAAAATTTTAAAAAAAATTCCTAATTTTTAGAATTAATTTATGTTTCATATTAACATACACAATAAAATAAGATAAGAGTTTATATATTGTTCTTTAGAATTTATGTTTACACAATTTTTCCATTTTATTTAATTTCAATGTTTACTAGATTTCAAAAATAGTTAATTTTTCAATTAATAATAAATTATTTTCAAAGATTTTATAAAATTTATCTCCACTGATTATAAATATTATATATAATTTATGAAATTTAAAAACCCATTTTTTTAGGAAATTATTTTTAAAAAAACTGCATGTAATAAGGAAAAATAGTACTTCAGCTATAACAAAGCTGACAAAGTTATTAAATTGTTTTTTGTAACTTTTTTTATTTTAAATGATAAGTGTGTCCATGAATGATCCATCATTGATATATATTAAAAATAAGAACACAATTTTCTGAAAATATTAATTTTAGTAATTTAAAATCATTTAATAATATATAATTTTTTATAAGATAACATTTCTATAAATTTTGATATTATTTGTTTTGCTCGAATTTAATAATAACAACACATTAGTGAAATTGAATTATTTAAACACCAATTTAAAATTATATAGTCAAATCTATAATCAATGTAAGATTATTTTTCATTCAAATTTCATTACGTTAAATATGTTTTGTATCATATATTTTAGTAAATTGTTAAATATGTAATTATTGTTTTGGTATTTCTTAATTGTTTTAAGTAATTCATTCATTGAAATAAATAAATAAAAAACTTTTTTAATAAAAATTAATTTATCTTTTAAAATAACATATTTTACCAATCCTATATTTTTTTTCAATATCGAAAATCCAAAATGAAATTAATGGTCAATAACGTTAGTTTTTTCCTGTCTCTTTACTTAAAATATTATATAGTTCAATTACATTGAACAATATCTTGATGACACATATTAATAGAGAATGAAGGGAAAATATTATTAATTTTTCCTAGAAATGTGTTAGTTGCATGTTGCTAGGTAATTTAACACCTTTTATTCTATATTTAACCACTATGAAAATTCATTTTTACATTAATCCATCTAATTAATTTTATAATTTTTCAATAATAAATTTGTTAAAAATTTAGTATTAATTTTTTAAATAATATAAATAATTATGATTCCAAATATAATATCCATTTTTTTAAATTTAATTCATCTAATTGGTAGATTTTTTTTAATTAATTAATCATGCATACTGAATGAGAAATTTGATTTTTAATGAGAAAATCATCAAAAATTTAAAAATATAATATATAAACACAAAACTTATTCAAATGAATAATATCATATTTATAAATAAATAAAAAGTTTATTTGGAATTAGAAACATTTAAAAATATATTTAATCAATACATATTCTTGACATGAATAACAATTTTTTATTAAAATCTCATAATTTTCACTATTCATCAAAAAATGAATCATTACAGAAAAATATTAAAAATTACCATAACAAAATTTTCATATTTCTCTTCAAAAAATTATGTTACATTTTTCAAAATAATTTATGAAAAGTAAAAAAAAATATCATTTCAAATGATATCATCTATGCATCATTAAACCATCTTTTTTAAAGGAATACTATTTCAGAAAAAAATTCTCATAAAAACATTTATTATTTTATATCTAATTTATAGATAAATAATCATAATTTTTATTATATATATATTCATAAGTTATTTTATAATATTATTACCCACCTTTTAAATAGAGTGGTGATTATAATCATATAAAGTTATAATAATATTGTATATTGTTGTTTTCTATAAAATGTGGTCTTGAGTGTAACAAAAACTATCAATGAAAATCAATATTTAATTTAACACATCATAATTCACTTTATATATCAATTAATATATAAAAAAAATATAAATATCAGGGCGTTACATACCCCGCCTTAATGAATTGTGTCATCACTATTTGAAATTTTTATCACTAATAAATGATTAAAAATTTGAAAATAATTTTTCATGATACCTTTCCTTGAGTTGAGGAATTATATTAAAATATAGACAACAATAAAATGAAAATGTACATAATTGAAGAGTTATATTTTATTGTATAATATATTCCACCACAACCACATATTTTCTCCCCTCCATTTATATTCGTGAATATTTTTCAATACATAAAGCACTAAAATAATCTTTTAATAGATAAAATAATTACTAAAACCATAACAATTTGACCCCCATCATTAAATATTAACCAAAACAAATATGTTTATCACATGGTAATATAATTTTAAAAATGAATAATTCTTCTTATGATAAAATAATCCTTATAATTAAATAGTAACACCCACTATTTAAGCTACATAATTATATAAGCATATATACAAAATTAATTCAGTAACATTGAAATTAAACAGTGTTTTATGATCAAAGGTTTTCTTATACCTTTAATATTTCAGGATAAAAAATATGGTGGTATTCTTTTGATGTAAATTTAATCACATAGTACCAAATTAACAATTCATTCATATGTTTATATATAAATCTTAAAACTTATTATATAAATATGCAAGATCATATAAACCCTATTAGTGATCAGTGACTTAAATATAATTTCTAATAAAAATTAAATTCATTCCTCATTCTAAAACAATAATTGAAAAAATACATCAACCTATTTGAAAATATCCAAAAATTCCATTAATCATTGAATGATATCATCACTTAAAAACTCAAAATGGATTTAATGAATTTGTATATATGATTATTTTTATGTTTATATAAAAATATTGGTATTTATAACTCTTAATATAACATCACACTAAAAAACCTAATCCTTAACGATTTATAAACCTTTCTATTGATAAAAATTATCAGGACTCGGCCTTAAACAATACAAAATCTCGTGTTCTATGTCATTAATTTATTCTAATACATATCAGGATATTTTTAAGATTATATTTATAGGGAATTATTCCATAAATTAGTCATCAAAAAACCATGAAATAGAAATTGCAAACATTCAATTAGTATACATTTTTCTTTTTAAATAATACTTTTCAAATAATGAAAGATTTATCTTCATGGAAAATATACATTTCATTCAGTATGACATTATCCTTTCCCTTAACCATTTTTAACCCATTTGAATTGTTTTTATAATTTCTGATGTGAATAAAATCATAGCAATGAATACAAAATTGAAGGAACAGATTAGTTTAGTAAAAACATGAAAGCCAATGATATATTTCTCATTACATCAGTGTTCAATGAGTAAAATAAGTAAATCACATTTATAAGTAAAAACCCATATTTTTTTCTCATTGAAGACCATCAAAACCCATGATAATGATTAAATTTTTTTTGGTGAAATATATCAACATATTAACTAAACCCTTTAAAAACCCTTTTTATTAGAAAAACAATACTAACATATTAGAATATAATCATGAAAAAATACATTGGAGTGTTATATTAGGGACCAAAAATTGTATGATAATTATTAGTAAACCACATGATCAATAATGGGGTTCAAAACATCATACAAACAGTCTTTAGGTCACTTGATTTTTCATTATCAAAAATGGGGCACAACTGTTTGTATATGATATTTAATGCTCACGTATAAGTTATAATGGTGATCGACCGTTTGTATAATATATATTAGTATCAAATGTTATCTTTAATTGGGATCAATTCATCTTATATGATATATCAGGCTCACCTATTGAATATATTTCTAATATACCATTTCATTAACAAAATACATTCATCAAAAACCCATAATTAAAACTCTTTATAACTCATTAGAAAAATAATTTCAGTTGAAATTACGGTTGTCTTTTAAAAACCCATTTTCAATATATAAATATCCAATTTCATTTCAAAACCCCATTTGAATTCCTTATACACCATAATATAGGGTATGGTATTCTCATTAAAGGAAAAAGTGAAAACTTAAAAATGTTTCAATAAATCATCTAATAGTCACCATACTGGAAAAGTTAATATCGCTTAGTATTATAAGAATTCCTTTTATGAATTGTCAAAACATTAAATATTAATCATATAATTTTGTTTTAGAAAACACTTTATATTAATGAATAAAGGTTTCAATATAATTATTTTATTTCAATATGACAACTTTCATATAATAATTTCAAATATAAATATATATAAGTGAAATATATTGAATTAAGACTTTAAATGATGGATCATTTAATAATAAATATTTAATATCAGATGGTAAAACAAAAACCTTAAAATATTTAATAAATAACATTAAAAAACCCTAAATATAAAGAGAATAGATAAATTCATTATTTTTCATGCCAATTTTTATGTTTGTAAACCATATTAAATAATATAATTTCATAATATCATAATATGATTCAGTGAATGTAATTTGAGATGAAGTCCCTACCTTGAGTCTGATTCATCATGTAGGTATTTTTCTACATGAATAATAATCTATTAGTAAATTTTTAAAAGGTTTGTAAATTTTTTAATTTTATTATTACTTTTATTTCACTTATTTGCAAGTTATTTAAAATCATATAACTAGATATGTTTATGTCGAGTTTTTTGAAAATTTTTGGCTTTGTTGTAAAAGATGACATTGATAATATGAATATAGTTAAAGGTTTCATTATTAAAACATATCCAGACTAATTTGAATAACATTATTATGGTATTTATAAATAATTTATACACTTTTAATCCATCATGGTTGATTTTTATTAAAAATTATTTAATGATATGATCATGTTAATGGTTGGCCTTTCATATTCATGAATAACATTTCCATTTTATAAAGATCATTATGGAATGAAGGAAATTAAAAATTATCTTTATAAAGTGATAATTGTATCATCAATAAAATTATAAATATTTATATATACTTATATATCATTATGGTGATTTGGAGATGAAATAAGGAATCACCTCTCATTGAAGACTTCATAGTTCATACATCTACGAATGACTGTATCACATTCTCAGTGACTTAAAATTTAAGAAATTAAATTATAAATTATACATAAATATTGGTTTATATTACATGATTTCCAAAATATGTAATTTATATTGCATATTTTCATTATTATTACCCTCATTACGTTCCATGTAATATGTTAGTGAAAACGAATCACATCGGTTTGTGAGGTAGTAGTTTGTCACATACCCGAACGATAACATAATATCACTTATGAATAATAATATAAAAAGGGTATATATTATATAATGACTCCAAATGAAAAATAATTTTGTAAATATCATTTATAAATAATATATCCATCATTATTACAAACCTTGAGAGGTCATCATGGAATATTGAACTATGTTTTTTCCTGAGGACACAGTCTTCTATACAATTTGAGGATTCTTTTTAACTATTTTTATAGATGGTTTTTTTTTTATTTTATCTAGTATACATATCATTAAAATAAATATTTATAGTGGGAAAATTGTGTTTTATGTAAAATTTTTACAATAATAATACAAGGAGTTAGAGGTGGAAATAATATAATGACCTCTGTTATAGAATGTTATCTATTGTTTAGGTATCTTCCATTGGTTTTCAATAAAATCATCCTTGATTAATTTTATTCAAAAACTATAGATTCTATGATTAAGAGATGGAATTTGGGGTGTTATTTATGTATGGTTTGGATGATACAGATTTTTTGAGGGGTGTGGATATGTGGGAAAAATGAGTTCCCATTTTTAGTGGAAGCTGAGTGGCATTCATGCCAATAAAGTAGAGTATTCACAATTGGGAGGACTCCAATTCCTCACGATCTTAGAAATTTGAAAAATAATATAATGGAGGGAATTTATTGTATGGAAACACATACACTAAAAAAGATAATAATAATTATCATTTTTTCCTCCCTCTTTCTATTCACTCATTTTACCAATTTTGTTACCATGGTAATTATTTTTATATCCTAGATAATTTATCCTTTAGGACTAAATTAAAGTGAGACATATTTTAAAATTTAGACCAACTAATACTAAATATTATCTATAATATATAATAAACCCCATGTATGATGGAAATTAAATTTAATAGAACCACATGGAACAAGAAAAACACAGTCTCAACCCCAAAATCACTAAGAATGTTTATAATATTTTTCTTAAGTAAGTTAATTATAATATATGAGTAATAAAACTAATTGAAAATACATAGTCTCTGTTAACATAAAAAAATAACATGGAAGAATTGTTTTTCCTTTTAATATAATATCATTTAAAAAAATATCATTTATTATAAAATAAATTTAATGTCACTTTTAATGTTATTAATTAAATTCTAATTTATAACTAGAAGTAAATTTATTCAATACCAATATAACATTTTTAAACCATTGTAACATTATATAATCATCTAAAAAATAAATTTAACATAATAATTATTTCAATTTTCTTCACTTTTACGAAGTTATTACATATCTACAATTTTATTATAAATCATTTTGATAAAATATAATATTTATCATTAAGATTAAAACCTACAACCAACTCTAATATGTTTTCTCCAATCCCAAAGAATTATATATATTAATGGTAAGGATTGTTTTTTTATAATTTTTTGTATACATATCATATGATATATGTAAATTCCATGAATTAGACCATAGGATCTAATAAAAATATATCCTAATGTTATAATGGTTTAAATATGTCAGTAAAATGGTTTTTGGACAATTTCGAGGTCATTTTACTCCTTCTATGTTACATTTAAACACTATGTATACTCGTTTCTACCTTAATAACTGTTAATATTTTTTAGTGTTTTCATAACATTTAAGGTCCAATATTATTAACATATTAGATAATATAAATAATTTTTATTAGATATTTGGAATCAATTTTAAAATATTAAATTTTCATAAGTTGAATAATTTAATTTATAATTAATCTCTCTTACAAGATGATTATGTTAGGATTTAAAGTGAAAATGATCAAAAGATTTATTTTCTTAATATACAGATTTAATATTAAAATGATTCCAATGACATGTGTTAAAATGATATATATATCATTAATATATATTTACATTAAATTCAGTTAAAATTATAATTTATAACTATGAATTATTTAAATAAAAAGGTTATCTGGAATAAAAATCAGTTATTATTTAATATTACAAAAAAATAGATCAATAAAAATACAAAATCCATCAAAAATAATTTTTGAATTACTATTTAAATGAATAATTTTATTTTTTATGGTAATTCATCATAAATTTGTAAAATTTAATTTAACATTATGTGTGAAATGCACCATTAAAACCTATTTTTGAATGAAATACTATTTTTCAGACAAATATACTTTTTTCCTTTAATTAACTATTCCATTATTTCTAATTAATAGAAGACTAATAAACATGTTTAATATATATATTTTCATAAGAGAGTTAATCCCATTATTACCCTCTATTCCAACGTTAAGGTGATAACTATCATTATTAATAATAATAATAATAATAGTATTTTTTATTCAATATAACAAAGTCTTATGTGTAATTAATGTTTTCGAAGAAACAAAATGTTTTATGTAAGAAGTGATAAACCAGTGTTATGTATCATTTAGTACGATAATAATAATATGCTTCTTTTAAAATCATGTGGTGTTGTGATAATGATTTTATTACGTATATTTATGAAATGTAATTCTTAGTTCTTGTAAAATAGGAAAAATAAAGGCATGTATCACTTGGGTCTCTATATATGTTACATGGGGAGGGAAATTGGAATGGTATTTAAAAAATTGTTGTAAATATGAATTCATCAATGTGTTAGAATTACTGAAAATAAGAGGTGGCCATTTATATGGGTAGGGATTTGAACACTTATAAATGCATAAACCTTTTCATTTTTTTCATAAAATTTTAAATTTAAATGGTAAAAATATTCAAATATAAATGAAAATTTAGGTTAATATCAAATTACATGCAACTAATAATATTTTATGCATTTTTTGAAATATTTACTAACTTATCTCATGGTTCAACAACTCTAATTTTACTATTCATAATGAACCAAAAATGAAATTGACTTTATTTATAAATTTGATCCTCTTCATTCCAAATTTGTAACCCATTTTATTATATACAATTTTCATAATGGGAAAAAATAGTGTTAATATAAAATTAGAAATAGAAAGGAATAAAAATTATAAAAAATCTATTTTAACTATAATATGAATTTATTCAAAAATTAAATATAACAATGATCACAATTTCATTAATTAGGTTATCAGAAGTAAAAGAGTGCATGAAACGTTTTTTATTACTTATCCTGACATTTACTTTCCCTTAATCATGTTGGCCTTTCTTATCCCTTTGAGACTTTCTTGTTATGGATTTATTACCACTCTATTTGTAATAGGTTTACACTTTTCCCATTCTTCAAAAGAGTTATTTAATTATTTTTAATAATCAGGGAATTTTACCTCTTAACGTTAAAACTAATTATACATTAAAACAATCCAAAAAATTGAAATATTCATTTTAAATACATAGTAATTTAAAAAAATCAATAGTTTCCCATATTCACAAGAAAACATATTTTCTCATAAAATTGAAAAAAAATCCCATAAGCTATATTTTATAAAAGGATACCATAAAAGATATCTATTTATTAATTTTCAATTTAAAACATCTAGACAATTTTCATTTTTAGAAAACCATTTTAAAAATTTAAAACACTTTTTTAAAAATAAAACTACTAATTATTCGTTTGAAAAGTTATATAAAATCATTTATACAGCTATGTTTAATAAAAATTGAAAAAATGAATGCATTTAAATCAAATTATTGTTTTCATTCAATGAGTACCAGAATTTTAACATTTTTACACCATTATGAATATAATTCATATATTTTATTCATTTCTTAAAAAATTGATGTTATTTTCCAGCATAATTTTTGCGACTTCAATTTTTCTTTATAAATCCTATGATTCATCCATAAATCCATAAATTTGGGAATAAATTTATTTCATAAAAAATCATTTCAGATCTCAAATCTATAAAAATAATTTCTTTAAAAGAGATGACATCCTCTATTTTTACAACATTATGTATAAAAACAATTTTTTGAATCATGTATACAATTTTTTATCATATAAACATTAAACACATCATGTCAGGGGATTATATCATTTATATGAATTACATAAAAATTATGAAACCAAATTCTACAAATTATAAGTTGGTTTAGTGAACTATCATCTCCATGTTATTTTTTTTAACAAAACACCTAGTACATTTCAATGTATATACATTCTAATATCATGATATCCTAACTCGAATAGGAGATATTACATCCACTTATATATATATATATATTCAACCAACATTGAGCTACCCTAAAATGGTTTCAAATAATATTTAACTTATGAACCTTCTCTTCCAAAAGAAAATTTGGTTATATAATGTTTGTTCATATACATTATCCGAACATCATAGGGTTCGACATCACTTTCCAAAAAATGAATCCAAAGGATCAATTTATATTATAGAATGAAAAATTTATTTATAATAAAAATAAACTACTGAAATATGTTGACCAAAACATCCCTAATTGTATAATGAAAAAAACAAATATATTCAAAAGTATAAAAAATTCACATTGAATATACATATTATTACAGATGAATGCATTTAATAATAAATAATTTAAATCCCAATGAATTTTCAAGACACGTAAAAATTTTGAGGTAAAATTGGAATTATTTTTTGAAAATTTATAGAGAGAGACTCTATTAGGTATTAGTATAACATTAATATAGTATCTATAATGTTTATCCAAGTGTATAGTATCCCACATATAGTGAAAATGATATAATTATTCAAATGAAAAAATAAACCAAATCACATTATTACTACATGATTTCCTTAATAATTCAATTATTAAAAATATGAATATATTCTCACATTAACTAAAATGCCCTGTAAATGAATAAATCAACCAATTTAGTTTTTCTATCTCAGTATTGACATGTTTAAAAGTAAAAAAAATTATTATATAACTAAAATTATATATCATCATTTGAAAACTATAATAGTACTAAAGAACACATCAAGAAATTTTTGTTTTTTTCATGTTGAAAATAATATAGAGATATATGAGATTCAGTTACTAATTAATTCTTCATATGGGAATCACTTGGGATGGACACCATTTTCTAGAATCTCAATAAATCATAATTTTCTATATTAAATTTATGCAACATAGCCTTCCTGTCAAATTATAACTTTTCTTAAAAATCATGAAATTAAAAATGCAACTTCATAATTTTATAGTAGAAGTTTGAATACCCTAACACCAAAACCAAAAGTGTGGTAGATACAATATTCATAATTGAGAGGGAAAATTCATTAAATTATTAATCATTATACTGAGAAAGTCTAGGATCCGGTTAGAAATAGTCTTGAGAAAATTTTATTAATCGGATGGAAAATGAGTTATAAAACTAATGGATTATTAAAAACTTGAGTGTACATAACCACACACTTATCCACCTCCACAAGAGAAGAGTAATAATCAGTGGCCGTAAAAGACCATGTCATATCCATCGCCAGATTGATTTCTTGGAAAAAGCAGCTGCCACCTGATTGGCCTCCGTATAATCATGCATGATAATTTGATTTAAATGATTTTCCTGATTGAGACATTCATCCTAGTTTTGAAGTACCCACAAAGGCACATTTCACGTTCTTGTTTTCATGGATTGGACCACATGATGAGACTTTGATTCAATACATAGCATGTTCAAATTATAATAGACATCATACTTGACTGCACGAACAATCATCCATAATGCAACTTCGAATGCAACACAAATTCTAGTGAAATGATGAAATCCTTCTGTTCACAAAACCATGGTATGTGCAAAAAACGTCACTACACCCTGATGGGCCTGGTGCACTAGAATAGGCTCCATAAACATTATCTTTGATCCAAGGGACCATCGAGGGTATCCAATGAATGTGCCTCTACATCTGAGGCTATCAAGGCTGCCTAGAAACACCATGTAGCCGAAGAATCTTAATGTTCGAGACACTAGTGTGCATCACACATGATTAGACCTTCAAGGTAGGATAAACCTCTTAGTGAATCTCCATAATTCAACACTACATGTGAACCATCATGTCATCAAAAACAGAAGAGTTTTGAGCATCCCATATGGCTTCAATCATAGCTGTAATTGTCACAATGAAGAGATTATGAACCTTTTCACTACAATAAGCATCAAACAACCCTTCCAACAGATCAAGAAGTAGATTTTGATTTAGGTTCACCCCAAACTGGGTCCCAACACAATCCCACCTCATCCTAGAATAAGAACAATCCAATAATATTTGTTGGACATTCTCTTATGTGAACATACATAACTGACAAGCTGATGAAAAATGAAAACAAGACCTCTTCAGATGATCATTGGTGGGGACACGATTTTTCCAGATTCTCTAGATTAGAGAAAATCGAGTGTGCCAAATGAAAAGACACATATAACTACTTTATTAATTAAAAAATTTATACTAATTTAATTTCATAATATTTTTTCTAATTTTCATTGTATTATGTACTGTATCAATAGAAAATTAAAAATTTCAATAATTAATAATATTATGAATTTAGTCATGGAATACATAAATTTATCCATTATATAGTTCCACGCCATAAATTGTAGATGTTAATTTCTATTTAGTATATTGTCAATGATAAATATCACTTTCTTCCATTATGATTTTCTAAATATCATGATATGATATCGAAGATATAAATTAATTGTTTTATAAAACCTAAAATTCAATAAATAAAGAACATCTCTAGCACTATACCCTATTTTATCATACTAATCTAAAATAAAATCCTTACCTATATCCACATCAATCTATTTAATGGACAATATAAATACAGTTTTATGAAAAATCTAATCAACTAATGGAATCATCAATCATTATATAACTTTTTATAGCCTTAATAATACCCCTTTGATTTTAAAAAATTTTCAAAGTTAATTTCATTAGATGGTATTTCATTTTTTCTTGTAAATATACTAGATAAAATTGAATTTTTATTTTCAAAAAATAATAATAAATTAGCATAATATGAATTAATAAGTAACATACCAGTCACAGGCTCATTTTAGATTCATTAATATACCACTATTGTTCAAAAAAAAATTAACACACAATTCTATTTCTGTTATTTATGATTCTTTCCTTCAACATATAAAACTACACAAGAATTAGAATAAATTCCAAACACATTATAATGGATATATTTTACTAATAAATGATTATCTCCATTCCCATATATTTTCTATTAAAAAAATATTTTCTTACTATCATTATCCTAATAAGTAGTATTTACTAATTGGTAGATATTTCTAGATCCTAAAAATCAATTTTTTAGATGAATGTAATCTCATTTACATCATTTTAGGTGGATTACAACATTTTTTATTGGTTATATATATATATATATATTTCATTCCACCTAGACTACTTTTTCAATTTATTCATAAAGTAAAAACATATTAGATGACATTATATCATATTTCTATATAAAAACCCTCCTTATAAATCTTGAATTCAATGGAGACCAACATCATCATAAATATAGTTTATACCCAATATGAAATCTTTCAATTTTACTTTGGTATTCTAGAAAAAAATTTATCTCATAGCTTGAATGTCTTGAAAAAGATTCTTAGTATGTGTATAATTACCCTTTTCAATTTGTATTCGTATATAAGAATTTTATTTCCATTTCAAGCCAAATATAATAATAATAAAAAAATCATTAAATGTAATCCAGTATATGGAATCAAAATCTTAGGTTTACATATCATACATAAGTACATATAAACATTATTATGATTCAAATAAAAATTATAAATACAAAGAAAACAAAATTTATGTTCTATATATTCAAATCATTTTAAAACCATCTCTAATGAATGTATTCATCCATCATCTTCCACTAGGATTGTATATCCACAAAAATATAAAGCGTTATGTATAATGAAATTCCCTGCTATATACATGATATTTTATAGAGAATTTAATTTTTAACATTCATGGTTGATACCATTAATATCATATTTCAATTGAGCTAACACTTCCATAGACTATAGTATTCTATTAAATTTTAGATTTTAATTTAGGAGGTTGTTTTTTAGTTGATAAATTCAATATATAGCATATCACTTTCCTCTATGAAAGTAAATTATAAATATAAATATACTCCTAGAAGTGAAATTGAAATCATTTAATGCTACATAATAATAATATAAAACCAAATATAAATCTATTAATAATATATTTTAACATTATAATAACATATAATTGTATATAAACCTTTTACCTGATTCCAACTATAATTAATCATTACTTTAAAACCCTAATAATTTGAGTTTAATAGAATGTATTTAGAAATTTTTATATTCCCATTAAATTTACAATTGGAGCAATAGATAACAACTAAACTAATTTCATATGAATGTGTAAAATTACACATAATTTAAATTGTTTTCAATGAAAATTACCCATTACGTTTACCACCCTATTTAATTCTAGATACATTTTCTTATTTTCAAACAATCCAAAAGGATAACAGTTTCCATTTCAATAATTCATCATCTTCTATAGAATCTATTAAAATATTTTGAATATTAAAAATGATAACAAATAAAATTACTATGGGTCATAAAAATTAAAGGTTTTTTATACATCCATTGATAATAGGAAATCCCATGAATATTTTTAGCTTTTTAATATAAAAGGATTCAATACTAAATAAAACATAACCACATATTAAAATTAATATTCACTCAAATAAATATTTTTAGAATCCATTATTAACGACACAAACCAATCATATGCCCCTTTATTCATGTGGAAACTTAATAAAACATTTTAAACCAACAAAATTTATAATATGACAAACTATCCATACCCAATAAAATCAAAATAATTCCATAGATACACTTTATTGAAGAATGATATGTTTATCTTAGTGAGTTATCATTTAAAAATGTTTTCAATAGTGTTTAACACATTTTATTATAACTATATCCTTTTTTATTAAGAGCTACCAAATGGATTATCGATGAATTTTTTTGAAAACCTAATTTTTATCCCATTCCCTGGAGATCTATATGCGTATCAGTGATCATCATGGCCTATATTAGGCTCAACCACTATTATTTATAATTCTAAAACACAATATAATAAAGAAAATATCTGTACACATTATGTTTTTATAATAAAACCCATGAATATTACATTGAACCGATAAGAAAAACACCATCAATTGTTTCATAATCATAAGTATAAATTACTATCTTCCATTCAATAAACCTAAAAATGATAAATAATAAGATTAGGATGAATATAACCTTTACTAAAAAAACATATTAACATATCGAGTGCTGTGATAAGGAATAATATCTACCTTAGTGGGAAATGTTATTCACATGTATAGGTTAAAAAATAAAATTTATTCACTTTATAAATAGTCAAAAATTACACATAGGTAAAATAATGAACAAAAAAATCAATGTGTAAAATAAAAAATATGTAAAATATAACATATTTAAAATATGTTTATATTAAAGAAATACTAATTTTACTATTATAAATTTTAAAAAACACATATATAATAACTTTATAGTTGTTTTCATCTATATTCTATAGTTCTATCATTTTACCAATCCTTTTATAGTAGAAATGCAAAAT
Organism: Viscum album; assembly: GCA_963277665.1. Lineage (NCBI taxonomy): Eukaryota > Viridiplantae > Streptophyta > Magnoliopsida > Santalales > Viscaceae > Viscum > Viscum album. Next base: position 374,264,977 of record OY728146.1, read on the forward strand.
GCATCACATTACTTGATAGGGGATATAGTCTCGATGGATAGATGAGTGATGTTTTCATTTTACAACTATTGGAAATATAAAATGATAATTAATAAATTTAATTTAAAGAATCATAGTTATATTATAAATATAAATTATATTCATTTTATCCATCCATTTAATAATCCATATGATTTAGTGATGAAATATAAAACCCAACAATTTGTGGAGGTGGTTGTCCACATGTATACAAAAGTGGTATTTTTATCTCCCAAATGATGTAAATGGATATGAAAAGGGATTATATGATAATCATAATAATATTTTAATAAAAAAATGTTATTAATGTAATTATTTATTCATGTTTATAATGTTTTATTTAGGTATATAAATATATAAATATGAAAAACTAGGTTAATAATTATATATATTCATTGAAAAAATTCCATGAGATTACACACTATGACATATTTGATTAGTATTTTCGTTAGATCAGACCCTCTATGAAGTTCATAAGGATGTTCTGATAAACTTTTGGAATGGAATGTTCCAGATAAAAGTCTCGTATTGTGTGAATTTGTGGGTACAGGAGGTACCCATTTATATGTGAGCGGAGTAGAATATTTCAATATACATTATATTTTATGAGTATTATATTTACTTCAAAATGAAAATTTTTAATAAATATAAAAAAAATTAATTCAATATATAGTATGGTAAAATTAAAATAATCCTGTCAAATTCTCCAATTTTTTGAGAAATCTGATACATTATTTAAATGTTTAACACCCCTAACAACATTACTAATCAATTTAACCATTATCCGGCTAATAATGTTCTACCAAGGTCACTATTTATAATTAATAAAATTAAAATTAACTATTTTTTAAAATTTTGACATATTGGTTTCAAATATTCAACACATTTATCTATTTTAACATTCTAGATGTGGTGAAAATAAATTTTTATATAAATAGTTAGAGCACAAAAAAATATATTTTTTGAAAAGTTCCTTTGTAAAATATAATTATGTTTTTCTACAACAAAATGATTATTATTCTTAGTAATATAAAATTTATTGGATAAATTAAAATTTAATAGGAATAATATTACTCAAAAATAAATCCCAAAAAAAATGTGACATTTTAAATACATCATTATAAATTTCTATTTTATAAAAATAATTATTTTTACTACTCACACCAAAAAATTAATCATTTTTTTAAATTAAATATTTAAATGATTCTATATTTTATATGATGATAATAAAAAATAATTCTCAAAATGTAAAAAAATTGAATTTTAATATTTTAATTATTTCATATATTACATGGAAAAAAATTAGATAATGAAACGATTCATTTTTAATTTTTAAAATTATATAATATTATTATTAAAAATATTTGGAAAATGGATCCCTTATATGATGTCATATGATTCCTTAGATTGATTTATTTTTAGAATTTTTTAGTCTTTACATTTTTTCCCTACGATATCATCTAATATAGAAAACCCCATGTATTGTATGATTAATCCATGGATCACATTCCTAAAAATATATCAATACTCAAATACATGTCAATTTATTCAAAACAGAATCACCTTTATTCAATACCTGATGGAAATATACCATATATAATCACACTCTTAACTACCAACACAAAGGTTCTCATGCTTAGATGTCATGGATCACTTGAAAAATCATCATCCAACTAGGGAAATGACTCTATCCATGAATCCACATACGGGACCACCCTCATAATAATATGTAGTCCCAAAATGATCCTCATTGGGAATCTATTAATGTAAGTCACCCCATTAATGATCACAATCTCAAATGATAGTCCAAACAAATAAAAAATCATCAAGGATCAATGATATATATCATGTACTTCTTAGTAATAAGGTTTCGTTATGATAAAATGACATTTAGATCGATATGGGAAAATACCATATATGGTTGTTACTAGAACAATAAATGAACAAAATTAATTTATGAAGCACATCAAAATAGGTTTGTTACAAGGAATCAAATATATATAATAACTAACAAGGGTTATTATAACTCATTCTTGATAGAGAATAAATGGTCATCATCAGAATCATCAATAATCCTTCAATAGATCAACATGGCCAAATTTTAAAATAGAAATAATAATTCTAGTTTATTAAAATTTTATTTCATGATATACAAAAAATAAATCTATATGATTTTACAAACAAATGAAACATTTGAACCCTCAATAATCAGGGAAAAAATAACAATATTACATGTCAAGTCATTTAAATCATTTGTATTGATTATTATATATGAATAATACCCTCTTAAAATTTAAGAAAAATCCAAAATCGCAATAACTAACCTCTTATTTATTAGAAAAGGGCTAAACATCCAATAACCGAACTCTTAACAATGTGAAAAAATGAAAAAAAATAACATAACATATAAATCATAAATATTGAAACCCATTTACGTAATGATAAATTAAAATCATTAAATTGTTAGATTCGAAACCAAAAAAATTAATCCCTTAAAAAATTAACAAAGGAATCCCTCAGAGATAGGTGATCATGACACACCAGTTTCATATCCATCACATGATCTGGTAAATTCAACAACCACATGCGTACTATATCCCCAAATAGTAAAATTTATTAAAACACATATATTCTTTGTGATATCAGTAAAAATAATTCTCTGATATGGATTTCAATCATTCCACCCCCAAGCCATGTCCATCGATTAATGATTATACTAGAGGGGTTTTCAGTATGAATTCATGAATTCCATTCTAATATCCAATGTCTACCGATAAGCTATGGTGGTCTCGGGTAGCACCATGTGTAGACTATGAACCATTTTAAATGTATTAATTAATAGTGAAAATAAACCAAATATCATCCATATTAATAATCATCAGAGTAAGAAGAGGAAATAAAACACAACATGTCATATCAAATATTATTATGGAAGCATAAATTTATTGATTCTCAACATCTTACAAATCATTTGGTAAGACAAATTTAAAATAAAAAAATGAAAAAAATCATCTATGACTCTGTTTTGATCCCAAATACAATCATATTTCATTAATCTATACAAATCCAATCATTCCCACTAGGTCAATAAACTATATCCCTCTTCCCATTCTAGATTTGGAGTTAGTGCGGAATACATTAGTACCCATGTTCTAATTTTACTAGATAAGGATATGGATAAAACTTATTTAAGAACAACCAAAATTGTCTCATACATAACTATGAAATTTAGTCTCTATTGGTGACATTTTAATAATAATAAATATAAAAAATATGAATTATAAATTATGATAATGTCAATAATTGGGTTACACTATTGAACCAAGGACCAATCGAACCAAATTTTGTCTTCTGTCGATGTGTCTCACAACACACTACAAAATCGTACCAACCAATATCATTCCTAATGATCATATTTTTTTTTTATGGTCAAATAATCATAGGAATTATCCTATGGTGAACATATAGTATCAGGGAAAACTACCCGGTAAAAGGATCTTGTGAAAATAATCCCATAGTAGAATATTGGAATTCATGCCCTGGGAGGTGATTCTAAGGGATCAAAAGTCACCACATGTCCTCATTGAACCCATTAAGGTAACCCTAAGTGTTTAATTTTCAACATGAACCATATTTATTCCCAATGGAGTGTCTTACGAAAAAAAATAGTCTTTAAGATCCAAGATGATACATATTTGTAATTTTATGTGATCAATAATTATTAAGTTTCATCGTCAAATTCCATGTCGTAATCATTAGTGATCCATTGTTATCATGAATAATAATCAAATTTTATGAGAAAATTCTAAGAATTATATAGTCATTAGGATCTAATTATATCCCTATGACATAATATTATATATTCAATAGTAACCAAGAATCATTAATGAACCTTATAGGTTAATCAAAATCATTTTGTCATCACCAGGTGTCATATCTACTCCTTATACTATAATATAATGATATCTATAGTCATTAGAATCTATTTTAATAATTTTTTGGTAATCATAGATAAAAAATATTCTTCAAAAACTCATCAGTATTACATTATAAATATTATTTCTAAGGAGACAACAATGATCATCACCTCCCATTAGCTTACACACCCTCTCATGGGTCAATATATCATGGGAACACCCACCCGGGACCCCCAACAACATACCAATCCAGACACCACACATGGGTTCCTTAATTTTATAATTATATCTTGATCCAACACCAATAACTTATAGGAAAAAAATCCCTTGTAATCACTATTAGGAAAACAAAACCTCTCTAGCCACATAGTATAAGCCTTCCAAGAATAGGTTGCCTGTGGAAATGAAAATCCAATCTTATAACTCAAGTCTTGTGTCAGTACTCATTCACCCAAACTATAAATCAATATACCAAGAGAATACCCACCTTAGTACTCACATATTATAGTGTTTGAATGAAATACCAAGAAATCACCTCAATATTCCAATTGTTTATATGGAAAATAATGGCTCATGCATAGTTCATTAAGTCTGCCTCTAATAATCTAATGATAGACACTACTCGGATGTCAATAAGTTAAAATTTCAGTAGGTATTCATTAAATGATTCATTTATTTATAACCTTATAGGTTTTATGTGTTAGAAATAAAAAATAATAAAAATAATGTCATATTCAACAATCCTTTGAGGAAAACCATTAAGAATATAAGGTTCCAATGCGGCCCTTGCCACTTTTATCATTCTATATATTTTTTAAAAGGCCAAATTATTTTTTTGATAAAATATTTTTTTACCTTGGTTGAATTATTCCTCATATCATTCCATAAATAAAAAATTTAATACCATGAGGACTCAATGAATGACCAACATCCTCAAACATGTTATTATCCATTTTAAATGTTACTTGTAAACTCCACAGAAGTCCATCAATAAGTTGTTTATGATTAATGGACACATTCTATCACGTAAAGACCATAAATCATGATATTCATTACAAAATAATTATCTTTAAAAATTCTAAATATATTTAGAATTTTTTCTTAAATGTTCATAATAATAAAAACTCATTGAGTTGTCCTATCACAATATAAGCACATCCAAAAATGTATAGGAAATTTGTAAGGAACACTAAGAAAAATCATAGGAAAAATACCAACCTCATGATAAATATTAATACACCAAATTATTTTTATCTTGGAGAAACAATTAAAATAATTCATACTACATCATACCTCTGTTAAAATTCCTCATGACTATGTGGAGGTGTCATCATAGAATGTCTTGTATCAATTCCATATTAATTCCAAATAATCACGAGAAAAATACACAATTCTCTAGTGTAAAAAACTAAAATCCCAAAACTAAAATACCTCATATAATATATAAATAAAGGTGACGAAAACATGGAGTAAGAAGGTAGTATAATATCACATTAATTATCATAATCATTTTCAAAAAAATAACCATGTTGAAGTGAGAGTAACGGTGGGGGAGGAAATACAACAAAATAATGCACATCCTCATCCTCTTCTCACCTAAAGAATTATAATGGGGAAAACCAGGGTATAAATTTGTGTTTTAACACTTTAAAAAACACTTTGGCATCATTAATATCTTTAACTAATAGGTTTATGTAATCAAATACTCAGTGTGGTTGTGTAATCCCTCTTCTTCAACAAATTATCATCATTAACCACTTGTTCCCAATCTGATTTTTGTTTGTGGATTCTACATCAACCATCAAATTACCAATCTAAAATCGCCACATATATTGAATTCATGGAATGAAATACCATTCACAAATTGGATGGATTCAAAATCAAAAAAATCAACACACAGGCCACCTAACCCTTATTCGACCCTCATATGAATACCCATACCAACAACATAGTCCTAATTAAAAGCCATAAAAAATATTTACCATTTTACCCAAACAATGAATTATAATACAAATCATGTTAATTAAAAATAATCTTTCTATAAATTGATAACTAAAATTCTACAATAACACCTCACAATGAAAATGTGTGTAGTTTTTCTATCAATGAAATAAATGCCAAAAATCAAGGGAAGGGATTTTTATAGATCATCAATCGATGTTTCTTATCCGAGAGAATTAAAAAATTCCATAAGGTCCATATTATTTAATTATAGAGCATATCGTTTCTAAATATTCATTTCCCCCTACAATATCTAAAGGAAATTCTACAAAAAGTTCATTTTACATTAATGAAAACCATTTTTCAAATAGATTCTCTCTAATATATTTAATTTATTTTAAATATTTCAATACATTATATGACACCAATTAATGTTTCTTCAAATCAATATAAATATTTCCAATTATTTATCATAGAATTACTCAATTATATATAAAATTTTTATACATTTGAAAAAATAACAATTTTATGGCCCTCCTAAGCATGAAATAGTTTCTCATTAAATGATTTGAACAAGAAGACCACAACATTTGTATCATTATATCCATTATTTATTTCCATCTACCATTCTATATAATCATTTTACACACACTATTACATGTATTTATCATTAATAAATCATGAATTGTTTCTTAGTAAATACAATATATTACAAAATATTTTTTTAATAAAGGGACTAAAAATGATGTCTAAACCATTATAAATCTCACTATTTGTTTATGGGGGAAACATAACCCATGGATATAATATTTTTTCCCCTATTTTTAACCACATAGTAAAAAAAGAGAAAAATTAATATTGTTTAATATACATTGATGTGTTTCCATTATCAATCCTCACATACCATCCACAAATAAACATCCACAAATTTTATTACCTAATTATCATATTTTTTTAATCATTCATATTGTCTATAAATATGAAAACATCATGTGTTAGTGTTCTCTTTGAGTCCATCAGTTCATTCAATCAATATTTTTCAAAATTCATATAACCAAATCTAGAATTCCCCATACCATAAAATCATTCTTAATAAAATGATACACATTTCTTCCATATATAATCCAATAATGTATAGATTATTTCATTAAATATTTCCTAGAACCATAACCTTAAAAATAAATATCACTGTAAGAATTCATGGGTACCTGTATTCTTCCAAAATATTTATCATGTATTCTATATTACCTCTGTCACAAAATCCAATACCTGAATAATTCATAAGATTAATAGAAAATGATCCATTAAATAAAAATATTGATAATTTTTACATTACTCCATATTAAACATCTCATGCACATATTTAATTCATGAATATTCAAATTTGAAAATTCATTTTTAAATGACACACAAATTAATTTAGAGATATTAATATATAATATCCAGATACTCTAATAAGGAGTGTCTTTCTCTCATTGTAGAACATATTGAAATTGTTTTTAAAAGGTATTCATTAATCATCTAGTATAATATAAAATATTTTTTCTCATTATAGATAATAAATATAAGATATATTTTTTAGAAAAAACCTACTGAATATAATCCATTATTTATAGTATTATTATAATTATCACTATGATATGTTATAAATACACATGTAAAAATAGGGAACACAACATTAAGACATTAAAAACATCTTTGTTTATTGTTTATTATATCAAATAGTACATGTTATCATATAATGGATAATATTCCTAAATATTGGATTTTGTTTATGTTTGTTTTTATATAATATATTAGAACTCATTTGAATTAAATTATATAAATTTTTTCATTATTTTACCACTACGAATATCTTATTAAGAATAATTAGTTTTTTATTATAATTGAAATGTAGTAAATTACATTATAATGAAGCATAAAATTGGAAAAAGACTGTTTCATTGATCCCTAAAATGAGTGTTTTAATTATGTACATATTTTAGTACTTTTGGGATATTTTTAATACATTTTGAATGAAACAATGTAATGTTTGATTTTTGTTTTCAGGAATTAAAATTATCCCCCATAAATCTTATCTTATATGTACTCCGACTATATTATCATTTATGATGATATTATAAAGTGAAGCTATTATTTATCAAGGATGAAATACTCCATGGTGGAAGCCCCCAGATTATAAAATATTCATTAGACAGTTTTGGATCATCATTTAAATATTATTGTTTATTAATATAACATCTAATTTATATCACTAAACATCACTCTTAATGTTTAATAGAGATTTATTAAAATATAAAATTCAAATTCATGTATTTTTTTCTACATTTCATGATGAATCTTTTCGATATTTATCATAATAAAATAATTTATAGATTATCATAATTATAATATTTATTTCATGTGGAATAATAAATCATTCTTGGATTCTTAGGAAATGATGTTTAAATTTAGAAAAATACATTTTGATTTATATTATATTAGATAAAATTCTAAATTCAATTACATTAAAATAAAATAAGAACAAATTTCATGATGAAGTAGAGATAATTTATAGTTATTTGTTAATATTGGATAGATTATTGGTTTTGGTAAATCACAATAATTATACTAATATTTGTTGAGATATTTTTATAATAATGTTTTATCATTTTTTAAATTATCACATGTTATTGAGTGACCCAAAACCAAAATGAAATAACGGTTCCCACATATGTATTTATGAGATGAGACCTTTTTTACTATAAAAGTTTACAAATAATCAAATTCTTATATTTCAATAAACTAATGTGGATAGTGGTTAATAGTTGTGTCATAATTATTTATGGAAACCATAAATCTCCCAAGACCCACATTCTCTGTTTTGGGATTATAAATACACACATAAAAATTTGAATCGATACCATGTGAGACAAATTAAGCATAATAGGAATATATTTTACATCCTTTAATAATTATAATATTTAATATCTTTAATTCAAGAAATAAAAAGACAGAAAATTTTAGTGTTTTTGGATATTAGAAACATGATATTTTTAATTACAATAATCCATAAACATTTATAAAAAATATCACTATCATGAGATACACGTTTATATGCAAAAAAAATTAATAAAATTATTTATAAGGAAGATAAATATAACATTGAAATGGGTTTGATTAGACTTTTTTTTTTAATTTTAAACTAAAGAAAAATTTATTTACGTTTAGAAGTGAACATAATTTGATCATGTGGGTATGAGAATATAATCATTGTGAATAGTCATAAATAATGTTATAATAAATAATAAATAATATAACATAAAAAATAATTTAGTTGTTATTTATTTTGAATAACACAAAACACGAATAATGTGTTTCCAGTTCTATTATTTTATTTTCATGTACTATGAAAACATCAAATATATGTAAGAATTTTGTACAAACAAATGAATATAAATTATAAAACATTTAAACACTAACCAATAAGAAATTCATATCTTAATGGATGAGGATAAATATTTTAGCGAGCAAGCCCATGATTTCCCAAAGCCATTATCAGCTACTAAATACATTGTCATGATTATATGTTATCAAAACCCAAAGGACTTATCATTTAAGTACTCTTTGTAGTCTAGATACAAAAATGAGTAATTCTTTATAAATGTATACACTAATTATAACATATTTTTTTATTCTAAATAAATAAAAAACTTTGAGGATAACTCTAATCGATATAATATATTTCTATATATTATTCATGTTATGCTTCATGGATTCATGGGGAAAGAAACAAAATAATGGAGAGCTCAAATTCTCAGTAACGGATGAAAAATAGTGAAATCAATAATAAATAAATGATAATAATCAATATTTAAAAGTATATAACTAAACACACATGCCATGTAATCAATAAATAAAAAAGAAGTACATATGAAATAATGATAGGTAATTACTATAAATTCATGTAATATAGGTAACTGAAAATGAAATAAATCTACATATATGTTGATGAAAAATCACATGGATAAATTATAACAGAATTCAGAGTAAAGACAATGCTTATTTGTCAGACATCAATTTTCCCAGGGACATGATACCTTTACTATCAATAGGCAATCTAACAACTAAAATGTCTACAACTAATTCATCCCAAGAGACAATTAATGCATCAATGGGGTTTTATTCAATGGTCCCAACCCATTGGGCATTCTTTAAATGGTCCAAAACAAATATAATCCATGTCAAAAAATTCTTAAAATATCAAATAAATAATGTTCCACATGAAATATCTGTATTAAAAAAGTAGATAGAGTTATCAATATTTCCACAAATAATCAAACAAATTACAATGATGAAATATTATGTAAAATGATATATGGTTTAATAAATATTAATATGCATGATAAATGAAATTAATAATTTAAAGGACATTCAATGTTCAATGTTCATTTGATATTGATTATTTAAAGGGGAAAAATAAATCAAAGACATGAATGTTGACACTATCCATTTCCAACTAAATCATAAACCATCCTGAGGAATAATAAATATTTTATTAATACAAATAATTTCTAATGGAGTAACATAGATGGTTTTTCATTTAAGAAATAAATTATTAACCTTTAAAAATATTATTGAAGAAAAAATAATTTGATTTTGAAAAAATTTTTGAAAATATATTTCATTGAAAAACACTATTAAGAACATTTTTATTAGAAATAATCCTTTTAATATTGAGAAGGTGGCTTCAATAAAATCAAATTGGATAAATCTGTAGATGTAGTATGAGGTAAAAAGAATATTCATTTTGTAATGCAAAAGGATATATAATGCAAAATTTGAATGGGAGAAGAAGATTAATTCTAATAGATTAGTAAAACACAAAACGGTAAAAGTGTATATACCAAATAATTTTAATATTTGTTTTATAAAATTTTAATAAAACATGGTTTTCTGAAGAAAACTGGTTCTCTAATTTAAGAGAGAAATAATGTTGGGATTTTATAAAAAGATTTTCTAAAAAAAGTTGACTACCAAATAGAAAAAATTGAAAATAATACTTAAAAATGGTCATGAATAAAAAAATTAAAATTAATGTTATTTTTCATCAATGTTTATATAATTTCATTGAATTGAAATCTCATTGTATGATCATTAAGATTATTCTTGAGTAAAATAATTTTGAAACATTCCAAAGTGTCTTAAACCACTTTAAAACATTTTTAAATCATAATTTCATTGAATAATAATACTAAATGAAGATATTAAATACCATGAATGAAAAATAGCTCATTATATAGAATTTCAATGGAACTTAACCCACCTGATAAAAGAAATTGGGTTCCTAATAATTGAATGTGAGTAAATGAAATGAAATTGAGATGAAATGCATTACAAATGAACAAAAATACCAAAATGTGATAATCATGAAAAGGAAAATTAAAATACCATAAATATAATAGGGTTAATGAAATTATATGTCAATTTTTTAGTATGTGCACCATATATATATATAATAAATTAGGGGTACAATAATAAATTACACCTCATGAAAAAAAATAGTTAGATTAGAATTCCTAACATTGTGTTTCCTTTCCGTTGAACATTATTTAACTTCTTGTATAAAATACCTATGTTATTTTCATACATTACTTAGAACTTTTTTCAAGTTTATAATTTATTTTATATAATTTATTACCATGTTTTCGTACAACTAATCAAAAAAGAATGTCTACATCAGGTGTTATTGACCAAATCTAGTTATGTGTTAAAACAACTATTTTCTGTAAACTATTATCATTGGGTTCATTATATATAATCTATATAATAATAAAAATGAAATAATTATCATATTTTTACATAAATTATAATTTTAAACTTAATCATTAAATATGGTTATGAAAATTAGAATATGATACAACCATGTAGAAGGTAGGTCATGTATATGCATAAGTAACATTCCAATTTTTAAATGATAATTGTGGAAACAACATAAGTATCTAAATTATTTAAATTACGATAATTTTATAATAAATATAATAATATTTAATCATGTATACTTATATATAATTTTTTAATGTAACAGGAATCACATCATATCAAGGAGGTGGTAGTCCACATGTACATGAATGATGATATATCTTTTAAAGTGTTTGAAGAGGTAATAAATGTGATGATATATATAAAAATATAATTACATAATGAATATATTATTGATGATTTTTAGTTCAAATATGTTTAATTATGTCCATTATTTTACACATTACTTGTATCGTGCGAACGGATCACATCACATTGAGGTGATGGTAGTCCACACTTCCTCAAATGAGATTATCAAAATTACACAACATGGAAAGAATAAATTAATGTTATAAATCAGACTTAAATAAGGATAAAACATTATAAATAACATATCTATCATATATACATATTTTTCTTTACAATGTAAAGAATAAGAGGTTGTAATGGAAAATTTAACAATAATCCTTTCGTGCGGTAGTAATTCACCGTTCATAGAAACATTATGTCATTTCCCATTAGATGGAGGTGTATGTATGTGATTGTATAATCCATTGTATAAAAATATTCATGTATATTTAGGATACTTTTTCGTATATTTAATAATATAATAAGTATTTTTTTGTGGTTGCATTATGGAAATGAAACGAGAGAGAATGAGAAAAGATATTACCTTTTATCTAGGTAATTAATTTTGTTTTAATAGAAAGTCAACCATGGAAGGTGTTATGAGAAAATTGAGGTATAAATTTATTGGTTGGGGATGTTTGGAGGCCATTTTGGTAGAGATTTTTAGAACATAACAGGTTGGAGAGTTGTGAGGAATAGGAAGAGGTGATTTCCTTTTATATGGAAGGAAAATGACTCACTTGGTATTCTTGAAAAGAAGTTTGTCATAATCATATTCATACGTAAATAAATTAATAAATAACATCACGAAAATCATGAATAGATGTTTTATGGACTAAATATGGCCATAAAATGGGTGTTAGACAAGTGGATAGAACATTTGGGTATTAAAATAAGGGTTTTTGTCCATTTTAATCCTAAATACACCTTAATCACTACAATTAATTTATTAAATTTCACATATAATTTTTGTAAAAAATTATGTTGATATTATTGGACCAAAAATATTTTATTGAAAATTAATTTTTTATGAAAATTATTCAAAATTCAATTCACAGAACTCAAAAAAATGGGATTTATGCAAATCTTGAAGATTGACGGTTTAACTGGTTTTAGTAGAAAAATGATAAAAAGTTTTTTTATTTATATATACAATTTGAAAAGTGAAATGTATTATTATGAATAAATTGTATTAATTTATGTATAATTGATCTAATTTTAATTTAGAAAAACTTATAATATTTTTCAACATTAATAATTATTTTAACGAAAACACAGTTTTTAATTGAAACACGATATTTATCATTATTCACAAAAAATGAAGCTTCTCAGAAAAATTCCAAATATTGATTATAAGATAATTATGAAATTATTTATTAAAAATTAATATTTATTTAATGAAATTAAATTCAACAATGATTCAGAATTAGGATCTTAAATAGTGTCTCCATTAAAAGGATGTAAAATGCCTTAATAAAAATATAGCTTTTTATGTTAAATATTGGGATTTGTTCTTAGACTATGCTTACCTAATCTGTTGGATGAATATTTTTTTAATATTTAATATATTTATTACATTAATATAACTCATTAATTTTAATTAATTTAATCTATCATGGTAACACAATAATTTGGACATAAAAATAGTTATCGATAAGAATATCTGTTCAATATTTAATAGTACTAATATTAATTTCTAATTTATTTGTAACCAATTTTTTCGGTTCTGAAAAATATATTTTCATAATTAATTTAATATTATTCAAAATTGATAATTTATATATTAATATATTAAATAACAATTCTTTAATTATATATTTTTCTCAGTATGACTCGATATTGTGTATATGGAAATCAATCAAATAATATCATTTTTTTCTTATAATGAAAGCTATAGAAGAAGGCATATCTTATGTGTAAAACAGTCCAAATCAGTGTTTCATGAAATTATGTACATAAAATATATCTTATGTAGTAAATATATTATAAGTTATCTATGTATTATATTACATTAAGCGCTTGTTATCGAGTATCATACATGTTATCCAATACAAGGTTCTCACATTAGTTTTCTTGGGATGTCAGAAAAACATCCACATAATATATTAGATTTGGGATATCTAATAATATTCCATGACATTTTTGGTTTGTGATAACCCCCCATGCCCGAGAGCTTATTTGGTTTTGCCTAACCACTTGTGCACCATTAATCATTATAGACTAGTGATAACCATATATGTCCAATAAAAGTCTCATGATATATAATACAATACCCAATTTATTTTAGGTATATATCAAACCTAATGAGAAAATTATGTTAAATCATATAAATGTTCATCATAAGAACATTAAAAAAATCAATTATCCTATTAGAGCATGGTTATTTATATATAAAGATGGTGGGTTATGGAATGTTTCTACTATACATTATTAAAAGACACACAAAGAGTAATGGTAGATGGAATAACAATATAATATCCCAAGTGAGACATATGGTATGTTAAATTCCATTTATATAGAATAAAATACATTTTAATATCATTAAAATATTTATTTTAATTAAAGATGTGATATCCTTTAATTTTTTATATGATTTACTACAAAGTATTTATTTTATAAAAGTATGACAATATAATTGAAATTTTGAATCCTATGAAATAATTGAAACAACTATTTAGTAAGAAAAATGGACATAAATTTGGGAAAATGTGTTCACGATGATGTTAATGAAAATAATGATTTTTTCTTAGATTTCTAATAATATAAAATTTCATATGAAAAACAGTCACAAAAAAACACATTAAAAACAATTACTAAATTTTTTAGTAAAATAATTATACTAAAAAATAAATATTTCATATGAAATAAATATTTCATATTGAATAATATTCTTAAGAACATATTATGAACATGGATCGGGTTGTTAATGATTATCGTCTAAAAATAAAGAATTATGTCTATCCCCCATTTATGAGAATGTTTTCATCTGAATTGAGAAAAAGGGAATAAAATAGTATAAATATGTGTAAAAAATAAATATATTACAAGAACAAATATATGGTTTAAGAGATTAAGATCAAAAAATTTCGTTAAATATATATTTATATATATTCATACATGAATTGATATTTATATTTTAAAAGAAATCTCTAAATATTAATTTAATATTGAATAAAAAATCCAAGATACGGAAAAAATCATGGTATTTTTTAATTTTTTTAATTTCATGAGAATTATTATGAAATTATTCAATGGGAAATATATTTACTAACAATATAAGTAGTTAATAAGAAGGATTTTCAATAAAAGGAAAATTGATAACAGGAACCATTGCTTGTACACTATATTTTAATAAAAAGGCATTAAACAACTATATAGTAAACATAACCATATTAACCAATTATCCAAAAACATAATTCATATATGTTATGTTTTATATTCTTTTGTCTAATTCAATAATTAAAAATATAATAGTTAGTTGTTGTTATCTTTTATCATTAGATGTCTATAATTGTTATTGCTTTGTATTTGTTCCACAATGGTGACTTCATCTCCCATTCTTAGTACCAAGGTCATCTTTAATTTTTTTAAGGTATATGAATCATTTTTATTCAGTTATTTATTTTTACCCAAGTATATTTTGTGGAATATATAGTTATGGTTTGTGAGAAAGTATTCCATAACGAGCTTATTTTAGTTGATTTCCCAATAACTTCTAGTTACATTATAATTATCATTAGATCTTATTCCATATTTATTGGGACATATTAATGAAATAAATTAATCCAAAATATATAATAAAAATATTCTTACAAACATTCTAATTATTCCTATTCAAAATAGTTTTGCTATTATAACATTATTTATGTGGTTGGTAAGATCTAACCAAAAATTCATTTTATAATAAATAATGAGTAATAAAATATAGTTATATAATATTAAAATTAATTTATCCTAATCAAAATTATGATAATGTAATATAATTATGTTGGATAATAATATTTATAATTAATTTATAAGATAATTTAATTATAATTATTTTGACAAACTAGGAACTTACCCTTACAAATTTCCACTTTCTAAGCATGTGTTCCTGAAAAATGAAGTTTATAGGATTCCTTATTTGAAAAATAAGGAAAAAACTTATAATAATTATTAATGAGTAAAAATATAATATGTTATTAATGATATAACAAAATATGTTGAGTTTTTTGGGTGGGGTTTAAGAGGGTTATTAAAATTTCCGAGTTTGGAGTGTCAATTCCACACATTCATATTCATTGATGTATATGGTTTTCATTTCAAGTTGTAAGTCCATAAATATTTGAAAACTATGAATTATGGGTTCTGAATTTGTCAATGAAATACTAATAAACACAAGAAATGATATTTTTATGATATCATATCACATTTAAACATATATTAACCCGTTTTATATCATTTTAACCTTATCAAAATAACAAAATTGTTACCATGTTGAATTATTAATCTCCCTAATAAGTAAATACACACCTTAACAAATGTAAAAATGAAAATTTAATGTTTTTACCTTATTAAATTTAACATAGTTTCAAAATATGTAAAATTTATTATATGAATGAAAACACAATATATATTTACTACAATTTTTATAGGAATATTTTTTTAACATTATCTTTAATAAATTATATTCCATTATAGTAAATAATTAAATATGTTTTAAAATATTTTATTGTATATAGAAAATTTTCATTTATTCATCATTTAGGGTTTATCAATTTAAAATATTCAAAAAATAATACATACTACTAAAATATTTGTTCAATAAGAATATCCATTTTAACAATAAAACATACTATAAATATCAAATAAAATTAATTTATACGTTATCTATTAATTTATTTTTTATCATAAATTGGTATTAAAATATATACTTGAACATTATGAACATATATAATAATTCATTTATAATAATTATAATAATATCTTACACATAAAAATGTATTAATAATATAATATTATATATTAATGTTTCCTTTTTGAATAATTAAATATTTCATAGTTCTATTATTTGTAATTTATAAATAAAAAATGAAAAATTTCAATATTATTGTTATATAAATACATAAACATAAATATTTATCTAATGGCCTTGATTCAATTGACTATATTTCTGATGGAACTATATCCAATGACCATATATATAAATTTTATACTTCATTATTATATAGATCATTTCAATTATCACTAAAATCAATATTCATATTTACTTTTCTCTCAATAGTTCTATTATATTAAAAAAATACTTTTCAAAATAGTTCAGATTTGGTTAATCGTATTTATGGAAAAGAATGAGGATAAATATTTATTATTATTGCTTATTTTATATACATTTTGATTTATTGAAATTATGCATTATTTAATGATGATTCATATTATAGGGACCTAAATATTAACATACATGTACATACATTACTTTTACGGAATACTGGAAATATAAAAAAAACACCGAAGAACCGTAATAGATTGGTGTCATTGGAAACTCGGAATATAATCTTCTAATCGTGGTGAAATATCATCAACATCTCCCATAAATATCTTCCCCTTTTGTTTCCATACCTAAAACTTTTATTTATATCCTGGGGAAAAAACATAAAAAGGGTGAGCTCAAATTATCATCAAGGGTAAACCTAGGGAACGTAAAACAATCCATAAACAATCGAATGCAAAAACTTGATCATAAAATCTAAACAACAAAATCGTGAGCAATGACATAAATCTGGGAGTACATAACACGTATATCATAAAGTGACATCAATCATGATAATATAGCATGGTAATAAAACATGTAATTGTGGAAACAATTAATCACATGATATGACTTCCATAGTAGCCAAGGCATTGCTGCCAAGACCATCTTAGTGGGAAAAGTTCCTTTCTGAATCGAGTTCACTCCTCATTCTAGTCCTGTATCACTAAACCAGACTAACTTACCATTCTAGCCATGTCTATATCATGATATATAAATCTTTACCCAATGAATTAGAGGGAGATATAGGTACCACTGATCTCATAATGAAATCATTCTTACTTATTGACAAAATAAACATAAAACATTCATCATCACCCAAAGAATAAAATAGGTTTCGTAAAAGACATCCCATCATCACATAATACATATAAAACAAATGGATATAATTTCTTCATAAGAAAAATAATACCATGTAAATAATACAGAAATTATACCTGAATCATAAACATGCTTAATAATGTCATCTTAGATGTAAAATAGTTTTGATAAAACACCTGAAATGAATTCATGAAAAAAATATCCTTTTTCTTCAAAATCATTTTGTTTTCAAAAAAAATTAAACGAAAAGGATTTTATTGATATTAAACATTAAATATTGTAGAGGAATATTCATGAAAATTATGCATTATGAAACCAGAAAAATTTGTTCATGCCGTATAAGTTTAAAAACATTCTCCTCGTACTTGTAACAGAAAAGTCAAAAAGTACCACGTATGGTAATCAAAAGAAAGATTCCTTCTATAACACAAAGTAAAATTCAAAGAGGGGTAATCATTATATTAAAAATACGTGGAAGAATATTTAACTCTTTAATAAAAACATTTTATTGGCATGTATGAAAAATATAAACCCAGTAAATACTCACGTATAAGCAATCTCGAATAAAAATGAGATTGAAAATTTATCCCATAACTTCGGTCTGATATGCTTCATACATATCTGAAAACTCATGTATAGTGATTAAAATAATGTCATTTACTTATTAAAGAATCACATTCATTGTTATTATATCATATATGGTTCACTTAATACTTTATATTACTCGTGCTTTTTTAAATTGCATGTTAAAGCAGCGTATTGGGTAAAACCATTTTATTTATCATAAATGTTTGGACATATTGTTCTTGATATTATTATTACTTATATCATGATTTACATACTTCCAGAATTTATATCATGATTTATATATCATATATATTTATTATATATATATATAATAGATAGATCAATGAAATGAAATACACCGTTCATGGAGACGGTAGGTCGTACGTACGTGTGAACGTTATTTTCATTTCCTAATTGACATGAATGGATGTAAGTAGATGAAAAATTTATACATATACATAAATCCAGTAGTTTCATTATGTCATATATTTTATTATAATTCATTATATATACTTTATAATCATTTTTGAATGGTTATCATGGATAATGAATCTCATCGCATCGTTGGGACGGTAATCTGTATGTACGCACGAGCGGCGATATCATTCCCATGATTATCAAATGAAATTATAGTGGATGATATAATATGTCAAAATCATTATGATGTTATAATAACCACATATAGTTATTCTTTACACCATTATACCCATCCAAGTAAGGTGGTGTTGGAAAAACGGATTACACCATGACATGGAGACGGTATTTCGTACGTGCGCACACGCGGTGTTTTTGTTTTCCGTAGGATGGATAGTAGGCGAAATGGGGTTGTTTCATATTTATAATTACATATAATTATATTATTTATACCGATGTTATTAATTTATACTGAAACAACTAATGAATATTAAGTTGAAGAAGAATGAAACTTGAAAAAAAATCAGTAGAAGAGATTACCTCTTCTTCGACGCACCACTTCTATGCTTCCTCTAAAGGCACTATAGATGGTCTCTTGAGGATACCAAAACCTCTATAATGTTTATAGGTACGTTAATAAGGGAAATAGTCTGGGTGTTTTGAGCTTAAAGGGTCAAAATTATGTAAAAGGAAGAGGGATGAGGTGCTCTTTTATAATAGATGAGAGGGGAAATTTAGGAAAAACATAAAATATTATTTTATAATAAAGTCATATTCGGTTTATAATGGATTAATTGTTACTTATTTAGAAGATAAAGTGGGTATGGGTCGAAATACTTTCAACCAATAGGTTTTAGACAAGTTTTGGTTACTATTTTAACCTTATCATTTAGATTTATCTCTAAGTTAAATAATTTAACTTTTACCATGTCTTCCTATTTTCTTACACTATATGGTTAATAAACATACTATAACAAGAAAAACGAACCCCAAGTGGTTAATTATTAATATACATAACCTTATCTAAGAAATTTGGCCGATCCTTAGATTTTTAAAAATATAATGTCAATTAATAATATAACATTTGTTTCAAAATCTATTTTCTATCAATTTTGACACTACTTGGTAATTGATTTTTTTTGAAACTCATAACAGCATGATTATTTCAAAAAAAGTTAACTTAATCAATTCTAACATGTAATATTAACTTATAAAATTAGTGTAGTTAATAAAAATTTTGAAATTTAATTTATTTGGGTATTTATAACATCAATTATGTTAATATTTCATTAATAAGGTAATTAATACATCATCATTGTGTCATAAATAAATTAAATTATATAATGTCTAAAAATTATAAATAAAATATAATTATGTAGGAAATAATATTATCTTTCAAATTAATATTTATAGTCTAATTTATCTTATGTATAAACTTATATTAAAAATGTTTTAGTTATTAAAATTTGATTTCAACTCTTTTAACCCTTCTTTGAATTAAATAATAATAAATGTCCTAATCTAATCCACGTGGACCTAAATGATAATATTATATTCCTAATGTTGTTTTTGGCCTATTTACACTTATCTAGTATAATTAGGACATGTGTTAGGATAAAAATAAAATAATTTTCTATTTAATTACCCTATTTACTTTTAACCTTGTTAAATAAAAGTTAAAAGTTACTTTTCACCAAAAATTATTTCTATCTAATTGAACCACATTTTACTATTTGATATCAACTTATTCTATCGGATTTTTAAAATTAAACTCACATAAGTTGTAAAATTATGTTTTATGTAAATTTTCAATTTCTCCTAGGAGGTGGGTAAAAGACGGTAAAAATTTCAATAAAATTTTAATATATCTGAAATTATTATAAAACGACTCCAATGAATTACATTGAACATAAATATAAATATTATGTATCTATTTTTACCTAAAATAAATTTAAATAAAATAAATAATTATTTAAATAAAATGTTGGTTTTTAAAAAGTAACCTAGTGTTTTCATCGTTCATCAAAAATTGTATGTTTTTAGAAAAATACAAAAAATTCACACTAGGCTAATTTCTATATTCTAAATCTAAAAATTAATTCCATTTTGAAAGATAAAATTTATAAAATATCAAATAGAGGGTATTCATATTCATAAAGACTAGTTCATAATAATATTATAATAATATCTCATTTAGTGAAACTCAGTATTGCATATAACACACGATATCGAGAAAGGTTGCATCTGGCATTCAACACAATCCTACAATAGTGTTTGCATATATTGTAAGCGAATATGGTGTTTCTTATAGTGTAAGATAATCTTGGTTTGGCGTACAACAGAAGACATCAATGAAATTAAAATAATATTTCTCATAAAATCTCAGGGTGTTACACACATTGTATTTAAATAGTGTATTAATTTATATCATATATTGTAATATTATTTTTTGCGTAAAATAATTCATGTTTTAGAATAGTTCGGTGTGTCTGGTAAAACAGTAATGTCAATATAGTATTCATTCAAAATGAAATTCATACGAAAACCTTGTGGGGTTGTATCATGTATCCATTATATAAATACTTTCCTATTAATTTTAATTTTCTTTCACTCGTGAAAATAGTTTTGGGTGTACAAATAATAAAAAAAGTCTCATGATATAATTAATATAGGATATAAACTTAAATATATTATATTAGAATATGAAATTGATATTTTTTATAATACATATATATCCTCAAAATTTAGTTTACACATTATGTTTTTCACTAAATGCCTCGCATTATTCTATATTAAGTCTGATAAAATAGATGGAACTTCATAGGTTATTTATAAAATGAACTATTGTAACATCAAAATATTATATGAAATATATTATTTCAAATTAGTTTAAATCCATTGATTGATTGAGTTAAACATTATGAGAAGATTATATTATGTTATATTAAGCACCAATTTTATCTTATGTTTCCCTGAACATCGAGATACTTCTATAATATGGGTTCCACACAAGGCTGAGTCTTACCATCTAATAATATACTATTAATATTATTATTTAACATTATATTTTTCTCCTAGAAATTTGAATGGTTTTAATAAAATATATTATAAAAATATGGTTTACACATCTTCAAAAAATAAATTCATTGTTTATAATGTATTTGGAAAAGAAAATAAAAATTAATTTATTATAATTGAAATGTTTGAATAAAAATCTATTATTAAGTACCCAAAGAATTTTTATATTAAATTAACTCATATTATTTTTATAAGTTAATGAAATATAAATATATTATATATTTAGTCAAATATTTCCACATTCATCTAATATACATGATATGAATAATATGACAACCCATATATTTTAGCATAAAAATATGTATTTCTCTAAACGACCATTTTAAAATATCTTTACTGAAAAAATATTTTAAAACTAATTTGTTACACAGAGGAAATTAAATTTAAAAAATATATATATTTTTGTAAATAACATTATCTACATTTTTTATGGTGTGTTTTTTGTTTTTCTTCTTAGATGTTTTATTTTCTGATTAGTACTGAAAGTTAGTAAATTGTAATTGAAACCCCCATTTTTCATTATAAAATAAATATATGTAAATTATACTTTAAATTTATTTTAATGTATAATTATACTAATTATAAATATATTTACCAAATTTTTTTCATTTAAATCAATTTAAATTGGAAATTGGATATAAAAACTGCGTCTACATATGAACATTTTCACATAAAAAACTCGGTCACTCATCATGTTTATGGGATAACATTTAATATATACCCTACCATATAATTTATTTTAGTTTAAAAATAATGTACCATATATTTTAAATCCAAATAATTTATAATTTATAATTA
Organism: Viscum album; assembly: GCA_963277665.1. Taxonomy (NCBI): domain Eukaryota; kingdom Viridiplantae; phylum Streptophyta; class Magnoliopsida; order Santalales; family Viscaceae; genus Viscum; species Viscum album. Next base: position 374,287,948 of record OY728146.1, read on the forward strand.
GGGAAAAATATTTGTTGTCTAATTTGATTACTGAGAGATGTTTTTATTAATTAACTTGATTTAGGTTAAAAGAGGGGTTTACACATTACATGAGATTGTATAAATATTAATTCTACACCACACATTGGGATTATATTTAATTAATGGGACATGATATTTTGAATCATTTGGTATAAATTATCTAATTGATATATTTTTAAATATAATATTATATGATAATTTAGTGACGTAAATAAAAAATATATGTTACCCTAATAAAATCTATGAAAATAAAAATTGACTAAACAAAAATTATATGAAATAAAATAAAAAGAATTGTATATATTTATTTCTGAGGTAATTATAGACCATATAATCTCTACCCACCACTAATTTTAAATTTTGAAAGCACTTGAGGTTTGTAAAACCTCTCCACAATGAATACATTTCCGTATTTATATGAATCCCAATCATCCATTATAAATTGGCACCAACTCTCCCCACTTTTTCAATCCTCTAAAGCCATATGAATCATAAAAAACCCAAAAAAAATACTTCAAAGAATAATTAATATCATCTTAGAATCCTTAATTTTTGAATAATAAAAACAGTGGAATTCTTTTGGTGAATCCCAAAAATGTGATACAAAGAGAAGATGTAACATTCATCAATGAATGTTTTTGTTTTATTTATTCATTAAATAAAATAATTTTTTATATAATTATTATATAATAAACCCAATACATTCCATAAAATTATGATTTTTTATGTTTAGGGTACTACCAACAACAACACACACATCAATCAAATGGGTTACGAAATCATCATTGATGTGTTTCGTCGACTTCGTCCTGATGAATCGATTCCTTTATGATTTGTATTACCACTTCTTTTGGTTTGTAATAATTTTTTTGTTTATATTTATGTATGATATTTATGATGTATTTACACCATTGAAATTATAATATACTATATAACTTCTTAATTTACAATTTTTTGGAAAACGATAATGTTGTTTGTGTGTATGAAGAACTACCTCATTGTGAAGCTATATGACACATCCATGCCTAACATGGAATATATTATGAATGAGGTGAAACAATATATGTGATAAATTTGATAAAATAAATAAACTATAATGATAATATATATACTTATATATATTACACTTAATTATCATTCAATTTATATGAAATGAAAAAGGATCAACATTTATGCGTATGTATGACCTATATTCTCTATAATTATTGTATTTCATTTCCATTTTCAATATTTATTAGGTTATAATAAATAATTATAATCATAAAATATATTATATTTATATCGTGTTTTAAAATCTGTGAACTGGTAAATCAAGATCAATGTATGAAGACCAAAAATTAAAATTCAAAACATATACAACAAAACAAAGAGTATATTACACAAAACAAAACATTAACATGGAATTTTAAAAAAAATTCTAATATAAAGTCATAATATAAAAATTAATTGTATGATAAATATTAGTGTGATTATTTGGTAGACTTATAATAAAATTATATTTATTATACATGTTTTTTTTAAATGTTTGAAGGAATTAAAATCATCATGTATGTTATTCTATCGTCTCAATTTTATTTATATAGATATAATCCATATTCTTCACTGATTTTTGTTATGTGGAGTATATACTTACTAATAATGAATGTAATGATTCATATAATAAAATTTATTAGTATACTCATATCCATTTTATGATCATACTTTCATGGGTTTTACAATTTCAATATCACCAATGTGGAATGTGATATTTGTCTCAATTTTATAACTTTTTTATATTGATTATGTTATACACCTTTATTATATTATAAGGTGTATATTCTTCCACTTTTACATTTTATATAATTAATATACTTATTTTAATGATATCATATGCATTATTTTTTTCAGGGGGATTATTTTTCAATGTCACCAAAGTAATAAAAGATTAATGTTATAATCTCATCATTTATCAGGATTGTTTGTAATTAAGTCTCAGATATTAAATATATATGTTATAAATCAAATTTATGATCATGGATTTTATTCTCATAATTTTAACTCGTGGTTATTAATTTTTAAAATAATATGCATCTATTTATGTTCATAATATTTCACATGAATTTGTTTTATGAAAAATCCCATTTTCGATCAAAAACATGTTTTCTACCAAAATAATGATTTATAAAAATGTTTTGAAAAATATTTATTAAAAATATATAATTTTATTATTTTAAGGTGATATTGTAAATTATATTTCATTTCTTATTGAATACACATTATATATTATTTTCAATTTAAATTATTTTAAATAACTATTATATTTTAAAATTTGATTTTTGAAAATAATTGAATATATTCCTCATGAATGATTTAATGATATTTTCATGGTATTTAAATTCATAAATTTCTAAAATTACTTATTTTTAATTATTTTTTATGGGTTATATTTGTAATAATACAAAGCTATTTTTTTCAAGATGTATTAATATTATTTATAAAAATATTGTGATGGATCCTATTTCTATTCCATGGGATAATCATGTATCAAATGGATTATTTTGAAATAATTCCTTTTACATAGTATAATCATGTTATAAAAGGAATAATGATTTCTTTCTATGAGTTTTAGTCATTTTTCGGTTCTAGTATGTATTATATGATGCAGGTGGACTATATATCATCATCGAATTGTATTACAATTTAGAAAATAGGATGGCCAGGATAGCTCCAAATGACCCCATTGCAACATAGATGATTGGTGGAGCAGATATCACTATGTTATCCCAATATATCATATATAATGGTTCTTTCTTGATAACTCGGTAAATAATTTTGGTAATATATCTTCTCTTAGGAGCAAATAATGATGGATTTACTAAAAGGATTATCTTATAGATTCATATATTCTCCAGTTAAATCGGAAATGGGTCTAAATAGGGTAACTAATGTGAAGCTCCATTTTATTAGTTGATATTTTAATTCCTTTTCCCAGTTATTATGTTTCTCATGCTCTAGATTGATATAACATGACCTATTATTATTTGATAATGAGGATTGTTTCCTTTTTTATGTTTTCATATTTTATGATACATTTATTTATGGGTATATGTTTATTTTTGTGATTCTCTCATGAACTTTATTTATTCATACCCTTCTGTAATTCATATTCTCATTGATAAAATTAAAGTTCTAATAAGTATATTTATCCTTACTAACCATTTGAGAAAACCTTTATTATTTTTCCTTTACCCCGTGTATTATGGAATTATGGGGAAAAATTTATATGTATAATATATTTCAAAATTATGATGTTATTGGCCTAATGTCAAATAAGAACATCTGGGTCTAATGGGTTAAATTGTCATTTGTTGACATGGATATTATTTTAATATGTGTTAAAAAATTATCTAAAATTATAATTTGTAAATGTCCTCAATAATATAAGTTATAAAACACATCATTTAAATGTTATATGGTTTATATTGAATTTTTTTGCACAAATATCAACATTATAGACAGAAATGTTATTTTCAAGATTTTAGAGTAGGATATTGATGTGAGTGTCTTATTCCATTATAGTTGTAATCGTATTTCAGTTTAAATAACTTTGGATATTATGATATATTCATGTGTGTGTATCTTATGAGTTATTAATTCCATCATTGGTATTGAAGATTATGCATGATCATAATTTTAATGTTTTATATGCCTTATTTTATTTTTAAATGTATTAATGAATTTCAAGTTATTAGTGATATTTTGGGAGATGATTTATTATGTTGGGGAATTTTAAACCAAATCATTAAGATAAATAATTATTTTTGGAGTTATTAATTTTCATGGTTAATGAAAAAAAGAATAATTGATGGTCATGTGACATCTCATCACATCTGGAGAGGGGATGTGACGTAAACAAATAACCAAATGATGATAAGGGTTTAGAGCCTACCACTTGCCAATATGATCCTAGAATGTATAACTATTTTATAAGTATTATTGAAGTTCATTTTGGAAACACATGGGATTTTATTTGTGGAATAATTTTTTATTTTTAATCAATGAATATTTGATCAAATCTTTCCAATGTTTTTGTTTTAATCATATTCATGAAATGATTGAATAATTTTAGGGATAGATATTTATGGAAGGATTTGAATTTAAATTTCCATATTAATAATTAATTTAAAATAATAAGCCTATTATATAAAGATCTATTCATTTTAGAATTTGTATTACCAGGTGATAATAATTTTTTTGGTAAATGTCTACATACATGAGGAATAGCCTGTCACCCACATTATTGTTATGTGGATTTTAAAAATATTATTTTTTTCATCATGTTAATGAAAATTCTTCTTTAATTCTCATGAATTAAAAATATATGATATTTTGTATGAAATTTGTTAAATGATAAACTTTTAATAGCAAATAAGTATAGTTCATTATGATTTTAGTTGTGGTGTTGAAATAAATCTTAAAAAATTAGAAAAGTTACCTGAAATAAAATGTTAACCAATTACCAAATTTTCTAATGATAACAATGAACTTCTAAACACATATTTGTTATTATTATTTTTATCGTCTTAAGTAGGAAAACATTCTGCATCACTTATTATTAGACAATAGTAATTCATTTACATATCAAAATGTAACTTTTAATTTTCCAGAATTGTTCTACCTATTAGAAATCCTAGTTATTTGTGATATTAACAGACATTTTTAACCAAAATTCCCATTATGATGAACAATTTATTTATTACATTTGTTTTAGGTGGATTCATATAATAGAATTATAAAAAATTTAATCCTTTGATAACCAGGTTGAATTTCTATGGAAAAGATAATTTTAGGGGGGTGGAATGTAACGTCCTGAGATTTTTTGAAATTTTTTTCTTTTAATTAATTTAAATTTCAATATATCTTGATTTAAAAAAAATAATTTTTCATTTTAAATTATAAAAAAACCCAATTTTATCTAGTGTTACATGTATCATCATGTAATTTTGGAAACATTAGTTTCACATAATGTCGGGTCTTACAGAACAACAATATACTAATAATATTATTATTTAATGTGATATATATCACAAAGATGTTGGAATGGAGGGAAAGAATAACATTATCTATAATATTATTACACATGTTTATAAAATTAATTAATTTTCATTATTTATTTATAAATTAATATAAAACCTAATTGAATATAAATGATTTTTTAAAAAAAATATATATTATTATTTATAATGGGGGTTTTATAAATTAACATAATAACTATTTTATATATACATTAATAAATTAAAAAAAATTTAAAATCCTTAAAATAGTATTATAATTCATCCAATATACTTGAGTGGAATTTGATAACAAAAAATCTAATTTTATTCATAAAAAAGATATATTTCTTAATAAGGAAATTTTAAAACCTATATATGGAATTTTTATTTCAAAAATAATTATTGTATATATTATAAATTATAAATCATAAAATTAAATTTATTTTGGAATAAATAATGTACAATTATAATTAAGGTGATTTTTTTTTTTGTTTTTATGAGATTTTTCTTGTTTTATGAATACTAAAAAATAATGAATTTTAATTTAAATCTACCTACTTTTTGAATTACATATAAAGATAAATTATATATTATATTTTTTTAATTTATAATTAGATTATTTATAAATAAAATAATATAACATAAGTTATTATCATTAATTTTCCATTTATTTTTTATAAGGACATTATAAATATTTGAATATTTTTACATAAAAAACAATCTTTCACTTCACATCATTATGTTTCGTTAAGAATTAAATTATTCCATATAGGGGTGTTGAATTGGGAAAAAATGAATCTATATTTTTAATAATAATAATTTATAATTCCTAATATTTCCAAATTAATATTTTAACTAATTTATTAGTAAATATACTGAAATTTAAATTATGTGATTAACATTAAAATAGGTGTTTTCACACTATAATATTTTCTATTAAATTTAATTTTAAAAGAAATGAAATATTTATAATTAATTGGAATTAAAATATATAATAATTAATTATAATTTATATAAAAATTATATTTTAATGAAATTCTTGTAGGATAATTTACCTAGGTAAAATAAAATATATATGTTCCCGTAGAAGAATCAATAATGATAAAATTGAGTAAATATAAAGGATGGGGAATTACATTAGAAAAATTCCTTTAAATATTTTTAGATATTTCTCTATACATTTAACTCTACCCAACATTATTGTTCAGTTTTGGATGAAAATTTGGTATGTGAGACCACCTAAAAGTGTTTACCATTTGGTATTTATAAGAAAGACACTCATCCTCTAATATAAAAGGGATCTCAATATCACCTATCATTCAAAAATATCTATATATGTTTCTCAAAAACCCTACAATAATCAATTACTAACACAAATAATCTCATCCGAGACTCCTTAATTTTGGAAAAATTCATTCCGGGGATGTCCTTTGGTGAAAACCAAAAGGGATACCAGAAGAATAAGTAACATTGATGAAAAAACATTTTTTATTTACTTATTTATCAAACCCCTTATTTTTTCATTATTATATAAAAACCAATTAATCATATATATAATTATATATTAATGTAATGGGTAATAAAAATAAACACATAGTTCTATAAAGTGTTTTTTGGAAACATTGTTCCTGTGTATGGATGACTACCGCCTTGCAAACCAATAACATTTGCATTTCCATTATAACATATAAAGGTAAGGAATAATGATGGAATATATATATATATATATATATAAATTATATATATGATAGTCATGAAATCTAAATTTTTATATTATTATTATAAAACAAATCTCTTTACGATTCCCATTTTTTAGTAATACAATAATGCCAATTGTCTGTTCATTAGGAAACCACCTAGTAAAGATATTTTATTTGTTCATGCATTATATAAATGTATTAATGGTGGGATCAATTGAATTAATTTATATATATATGAAATTTAAAATATCCTTGATTTTTAATATATATATATATATATATATATATATTACATTTACTTTTTATTAATTCAATACGAAATGAAAATAGAAACAACATTCAAGTGTATGTACGACCTTCCATCTCAAGGAAAAATGTATTATATTTCATATTTCTATATATTATAGACTAATATAAATACATATATAATAAATATATGTGAAATTTATATCTCAATTTAAAATTATGGAATTGAGTAAATCATGATCACTTTTTTATGAACAAAAAATAAAAAGTCAAAAATATTTATGAACAAATAGAGAAGTTATTACGAGAAACATAATATTAACATGAAATTATTAAAAAGAGGGTAATATAAAGTAATGATAAAATAATATATAGTATGATATATATAAATATATTCATGGAAGATTTATAATTATAATATATTTATTATATAAATTTTTTAAACATGTGTGATGGAAATAAAGTCTTATGTAAAGTGGTTTCCTCATGTAAGTTTTATTTTTGTGAGATATAATCTATATTGACAGCTTATATTTTTTGTGGGGCATATACATCCAATGAATTTATTTTATTAATATTTTCCTTTAATTAATGTGTATATTAATATCTATTTTATCATATGTTTATCGTGGTGTTTATTTTTTCTATGATACCAAAGAATTAAGGGATTTTTATCTCAAAGTTCCTTCTTTATTAAGGTAGTTTTGTTATAAACCTATATTATTTCATCACAATTTTTAGTGATTAAGTCTAAACTGCTGAAATGTGAGTATATACATATAAATAAGTATCTTTGATAATTATATTCTCAATTTATGAATATATTATGCATGTTTTACATACATTTTCATCTCCTAATGTATTTAGTTTTTTAAAAGAATATTTTTATAAAAAATCATCTTTTGGATCAAAACACTTATTCATTGAATAACATTTTCCCTCAAAATTATTTAATAATGCTTTAAAAAGTTTATTTTAATTGATTTAATAATAATATATTCATGAAATGTTTTAACTGAATTTTAGAATATTAATTCATAAGATGAAATGGATATTTAAAAAACAATTTCAAAACTTTTAGATTGTTTAAAAACTGATTTTCAATATTTAAAAGATATTTTCCAAAATAAAGATTTACTAATATTATAATAGTATTAAATTTATTAATTTTCAAAAACTAGTGGTGTTAATTATGATCCAATGGGTATAATTTTAATAATACCATCCTCATTCTTTATCTGGATTGATTAATATTTTTTCGAATAAATTGTCACAAAACTCCTTTCATTTGGATAGTATAATCATTTATCAATGAGAATTTTTTAATCCAATTTCCATTCCCTGGATTAATAAAGTGAAAAAATGATTTATTGCATTTTCCTTTTAATTTTATTCTTATTTAAGTTTAATACATCTTACATGGTGGGGTTTCCCAAATAGATATGGGTAATCTAGTTACAACATAGATGATGTGGTGGCCTAGACACCGATGGTTGAGACCATTATAACTTTGATGATAGGGTGGCCCAAATAGCCTAAGGTGATCCTATTTTATCTCATTCAATGGGTACCCTATGATATCTATCAAATTAATTTCGTAATGTTCCTTTTATTGAATGTGAATAAAGATGGAACTAATAATTTTTACCAAATTTAGATTTAATTTGGATCTAATTACTTATAAAATTTGTGAATAATAAGTATTAATGTGATACTCCAAGTTACCTAAATGGTTTATAATTTATTTTTATCAGCTAAAATAATCATCATTATAATTATTAATACCAAATGGATTATTTTTTCAGATTATGATTATTTCTTCCTTTTCTATGTTTTCATATTTGAGGTTCCATGTATTGACGGGTATGAGTTCAACAATGATTTACTAATTCGCTCTAATTTTATCATCCCGTCCTTATATAATTAGTATTCTTCCTGATGCCATTCAATTTATAATTATTTTATTTACCCTTACTAAGCATTTTATCTCAACCTTATTATGTATCATTTTAACCATGTTTTAAATTATTATGTTGAACAAATTATTTCCATAATGGTTTTCAAAATTATTATTATTGTGACCTAATGTGAATTATGAAAATTTGGTTCAAAAGAGTGAAATGTTGATTTTACGACATGGGTATTGATTAAATAAGAGTTTTCTAATTCATTAAAACTCAAAATATTACTGTCCTCCACAATATTATTGATCCCAATTTTTCATTTGGTGTTTTATGTTTTGGATAAAATAATTTGGGTCACAAATATCAACATCATAGATGAAAATTTAATATTCATGATATCAAAATAGGATCCATATGTTTGGGTCATGGGTTGTTATATATACATAGATATATGATCAAATTTTGATTTGGGTTTTAAAATTTGAACTCCCTAATTAAAATATTAATTTGAAATATATATAGAGATATATAATTAATTTCTAAATTCTAATAAAATTCAACGTAGGGGTGTATAATAAAATTTTCAATGAAAATATTGACATAAACCTCTATAATTGTGTAGCTATACTCATGGGATAAAAACAGCATACAACTAGGATTTTTCTATAAAAATTCAATATCTAATCATTTTAGTACTTGTTGTGTCAACATAAAAACTTCCAAGTTCTAAATGAATGTGTAGATCAAGTATTTAACCAGACATTCTCAATTATATAGTGTATGGTGATTCCATATTAAACCATATAATTTTGATGCACAAATTTGTTAATATTAATATCACATTTATTACCATTATTCCTTTTTAATAGGTTTATAACATATATTATCTTCAAAAAACATTGTACTAGTGCACTAGTTTGAGTAATGCTAATTATAATTAAAATATAATCATTAGAGTATTGTTAGTATATTAAGTTAGTAATTATTTTTATTTTTCATGTCCTTTAAATAGAAATTTTCTTTATTTCCTTCTCTCTTACACAATCAAAATTTACTAGTTTTTTAATGAAATTTTCCACTTTGATTATTCCCAAATTTATGTTATATATAAAGTATATTTTTTATATTTCAACAAATTTTATAATTTATGATTCATTAAATTAAAATTTTTTATACTTGATCCCAAATATATTATAATAATGCAATTATTAATACTTTATGTCTACTATTAGATAAAATAAAACAATTTATTAATATCTACAATATTTCATTATAAAATATTCCTTTGAGAAACATGGTTTTATTCCATAAAATGAATGGCTGACTTAGCTTCTAGGGTAAATTATAATACAAGAAGAATTAATTTCACATCATGTGTTGTTTTTATAATATAAACCTATGGAATCATCATCCTTTTATTTAAATTATAATATACTTCTCTCTATTCAAGTGTATGGAGTTTGAATAAATTTTTTTCTGAAAATTAACTTCCTACACACTCCCATTTCTTGTAGTTTATTCCTTCTATTGGAAATTTTTTCTTTATCAAACACCATCAATATAAAATTTATATGTATCAAAATATAATATTTTAATTTATATGTATTTGGAAATAAATATTATTTTTATCTTGTTAATTGGTTTTTTAGTGATTCCTAAGATATACTAAAGTTAATAATTCGTTGATGCATGGAATAATCAAGATTGTTACTATTTCAATTTTATGTGTTGAAGTGTTCACCATATTTCATGTTATTTCTTATAACCTAAGATAGATTTTCCATATCACCTTTCATGTTATTTCCCATCCATTTTTGGTTACTCATTGGGTATATCAATTAATTTTCAATAACTCTCATTTTTAATATGATTTTTCATAGATCAAAATATTTAATAAAACTAAAATGTCTAGAATTGGTATTAGGAAATTTTAATTATACTAATCATTTATTTTATATGGAAATGAAATCCTAAAATTTTAAAAAATTATGACACCTTCATTTCATCCAATGTAATTGTAGATCCATCCATGTTTAATTTTGGTTCTTAATGTGTTTTTAGGTTATATCCTCTAATTTATTATATCTAAATCCCTAAGAAAATAAACTCCTCTAAGATACCAACTGAAGCATCACAAACAACCACTCTCAGATCTGGGGTTATAAATAAATAAATTACACATATTCCTTGATACCCTCTTAAAACCCTGATCAGAACACCAATATATTTGATATAATTTCAATAATTTTATCATTTTACCTAAAAATTTCATCCAATCGTAGGAACTAAAGGTTTGATTTCTCTGCATAGAAACTATATTATATTTTTATTTTATAATAATACATCAAAATTTTATAAAAATAGTCATATCAAGTGATATAATTTAACAAAAATAATATACAATACTATTTTTCATTTTATTGGTAATGGAAGCATAAAATTAGGGTGATCATAGATACCTATAAAGAATAAGAAAAATATATGACAATTGAAGATTATATGTGAGTTTAAAATGATAATTTTGATATGAAAATATAATCCCGAGCCATGGTATATAATAAGAGAATCATTTCCAACAAATATAGATCATAAATCACGATTCATTGAATATGGATTTATAATTACACAAGACCTGGGTATTGATTGTAAAAATATGATTCAATATTCATATGCTATGAAAGCACAACTTTTTCCAATAAAATAAAACAATAAATACATTTCATAATTAAATATAATAACCAAAATGTTATTAATAAATTTAATTAGCCTAATAACTCATTCTCTATAAATTTTTATGAACTCTCTAACCATCTAGGTATTATAATGTTTTTACATTGGTTGCCACACATGTCTAATAATTATTTTGAACATGGAATAACAACTGGGGTATTATCCTAATGATATGATATATAAAACATTTCCGAACTCAATAGTGTTTCACATTAAACCCTAAAATCACCTAATGAATAACTATACATTTTTGTTATATAGGATATTAGAAATAGTCATAATACTTCCTTAACACAATTAACATAAGATAAATAAATGTGTTTCATGAATATTTCCACAAAAACTAATCATAAATAATAAATATAATGGAAGGGGATGGTGTCTTCACAATATATCATTAGTGATGTATAATTTACATTGTTTTATATTGACATTGATGAAAAGAAATTATAATAAAATTAAAAAATTATTTTGAGAAGGTATAGGAAATATCCTTTGTGGTTTCCATATCATTTTCGTAAAAAGAAATATTTTATAAAAACCATAATAAGAATGAAATTACAGAACCCAATGAAACATGGATATTATGATTCACTAATAAACATGGATAAAAAATTCATAAAATTCATTCTTCTCTATGGAACTAAATTTTTTGATACAATACACACATATGATAATGACATTTAATGTCATTAGAAAATGAATCATATGGAAAATAAAAGAAAGATTAATATTTAAAAAATTTAATAAAATGAAAAAAAATATTAATTTTAAATGAATAAATCATTTTATGTAGATAATTAAATCTATAAGATCACATAGAGTATATATATATAGAGAGGAAAATTATTTTTGACCAAAATTAAGAGTTAAATTCATTCCTAATTTAATTATTTTTTATTAATATTATGAACAAATGATGAGAAAGATAACATATATTCCAGAAAACCACTGAAATTAACAACTATATAATTAAATATATAGTTTTAATTAGATAATAAACCAATATTTATAGTGAATATATGTTTACAGATATAAAATATCAACTGGAAATTAAGATTACAAAATAAACACATAAGAATTTGGTAAATTTTTAATTAAAATCACTTAAAAAATAAATATTGAGATGTAATTATAAATTATTTTAATTACATTAATTGTATAATAAAAAAAACCTAGGGGTAGTATATACCCGATTCAAAAATAGATATGTTGTGATTATGGATCGTATCCCAATGAATAGAAAATTAAATCAAGAAACCATTAACTTTACTCCTGACATCCACATATTCACATTATCATCCTGTGTAATAAAAATACCCATCATAATCACTTATTTAATAGTATTATTTATTTAAATTACATTTTACACTCTTAATTTATAGTAATTTGACTGAAAATTATCTTTTTTTAGATTTTCAAAATACCCGCTTTATGGGTAAGCGGTAACCATAACAAAACAATTCAAAATTCAAAATGTTACAGGACCCGAGGAAACCTCGAGCCATGAGAACCCTCAACAGTAAATCCAATCACCATCCACCATCACGCATTCCAGAGCACCTCGTATACTGAACCGACGTCCCCATCAAACTATTCACCATCATCACCAAAACCCTCGAGCTGTGAGCCTGCACCGCCTTGAGCGCCACATCACTGAATCGACGGGGAGCATCACCGGCGTCCGTCGTCGCCATCACCAGCAACGCCATCGAGAACCTGACGTCGCAGACGCAAATTCAGGGGGCAACGAGACCATCACCCTCACCACAGAAAATCACAAAACCAGAAAATCAAACGCCACTGATGCGCAACATGAACCAAATCACCCAAAAAATATGAAAAATTATAGTGATTCACGAACATCAAAGAACCACCGAGAAAGGAACCAAATATCCAAAGCTGTCAACCAAACCGCTATGAAATGTCTCTTAAGATCCTCAAACTAGTCAACCACAGTGGGACAATGGCGACCAGCAGAAGCTGAGACCTCACCACAGGACCAACGAGCTGCCGAGAACAAACCTGGAGCCTCCGAATAGTATGCCGGAGAAAACTCGGTCTTACACCCGCAACTCTGAATCAGCAACCACAAAATCCAATAGCGAAAATCCACAGTAGGAGAGGAAGCCACGGTACCACCGCAGGGAGCACAGAGGGATCGAAGAAAAACCACCACTAGAGAGAGAAACCCTAGCGCATCCTTCACAGAGAGGGAACCTTCAACCATAAAGAAAAACATAGAATGAAAAAAAACCAAGAAGTGAAGACCTCCCCTCCCCGGACCAAACCAGCTCCGTCGTCAAACTACAAAGAGACATCGTCGCGTTGAGGCCAGCCGCGTAGCATCACCCAAGCACCGAGGTGAACCCGATGAAGAAGACTCGGGATTCAGCGGTGTCCGAAGAGGGAAGGAGCGCGAGGATGGAGAAAACCCTAGTTGCCTCGGAATGGGAAGAAGCCGCCGCTTAGAGGCCCCACTTATATCTTAGTTTATAGTAATTAATATTTCAAATATTAGTTATTTTTTGTCTATATTCTTCATCTGATATTGGTAATTTTATGATTTTTATATGTTTTACAATGTAATAATTCTTAAGCAAATTCACCATATCATCATTATTAAACAAATAAGAAAATTACAAAAAAATATTTGAAGGCATGTAATGTCATACTGAAAAATTATCATGATTTCCGTAAAACCCAAACTGAACCGAAAAGAAAAAAAATGTAAGGACACTAATGTCTCCCAAGATAATGCTCTTCCATAAATCCTATTTTCCCACTGTGGTAACCTATATCAAACATCCATCATCATTCCCTTACCATTGTCAACACCTAAATCCAAGAATCCTGAATAGGTAACCAGTACATACATGTATAGGGTGTTTTTATATATCAGTAGGCCACCACCATTAGAGCCTAAATCATGTGAATTCTAAGTGGTGTTGCATTCATAATTTCAAAATATTTATGAAAATAAAAGTTAATAATACATTTATATGGAAATACATAGACTATATCATTAAGTTGTGGGATCTAAGGGAAACACCCAGTTCAACATTACAAACTTCATCTAGATCTATATGTATATATTCCTCTCATATTACTATAAATATATAATAAGGAACACATTTTCCTACCATAATATACATATAATTCATCATGCTTTACCATAAATATCTCTTTCTGGTTTCTGGAAACCATGAACCTCTCCCTTGGGCGTCGTGTCACTATACACCTCACCCGTAGGAATTAAAAATCCATGTGTATCACCCTTAGGTAGTATGTAACCATGAATCCAACCTTAGAGACCAGGAAAATATGCATCTCTCCCTCATGATCCATGAAACAATGAATATCTCACTCATGAATGAAAATAACAGTCTTCTCATTCTTATACATCATGTAATAATATATTATATATAGAAATTTTGTTTAACAATTTTCTTGTTCAAATATATAGATAATCATTTACTAATAGATTAATTTACCCTACTGTGTATTAACTACTATAAAAACATGATACATGATGGATTAATCATGTTCTCTAGATTCATGAAAAAAAAAATCAACTTTATTTTAATAATTTGAATACCCATTGGGTGTCCTCATGTCCAAGATCAGATCAAAACATAATCAATAGGTAATCACATATAGTTCATGAAATCAACCTATGTCCAAATGGAGAGTCTCTAGATAAATAGGTCCTTTAAAATTAACCAAAATCATGATCTCATTAAATGAATACACTTTAATATAAATAAATATTCTCAGATATGTCAAAATAACAACTACCAAATGCATAAATAAAAAAACACACAAATCAATCATTTAGTCCATGTCCATAAACAAATTACATATGTATAGTGTTATATGAATACATTAAATGCTATAATAATATCAATGAACAATAGATCATGATAAATTCATCAATTTTCGAAAAAAAATATACCAAATCTAGATGTTTTGATGGAACAACAGATCAAATAATCATGGACTAATGTTGGATAAATCATGGAATAACTTTTAAACCCATAAAAATCCATAATACCCAGTTTATAGTTATTGAGGGTGGTTAAATAATTAAACATGGGTATATGTGGAGAAATAAAATACAACCCCATATATTTTTAGGATACATCAGTGCAAATTTTAATTCTTTGGTGTGTATAGACTAATAGTTGGTTTCCATGGGGTAGCTGGTTCTACCATGTGAAATGCATACTCTTTTAAAAACCCCACTATATAGCCTCTATGATCACACATTTGTTTCAAATAATTTCTAAATCATCAGAATTATTTTCCCTTATCCATAGATTACTTGTGAGATAGTATTAATCACCCTATTTCATGCAACCATTTTCCATTTCAAGATCAGCTTTTATGATCCAATTAATGTCTATGAAACAACTTTGAATATTTAATAAATTCCTATATATATAATTTAAAAGGGCTCATACATAATTTAAAATAGAGAATTACATTGATATATGCTTGGGTCTTATGACCTCCCCACCATATACTATTTTATCACTGATTTATGGTCTTATGAATCACTTGTAACATTATATTAATAACATTAGCCACTATATATATATATATATATTATTTCCTATTACATGTATCCTTTGAAGCTTGATAATTTTAGACATCACATATACTATAAGAACAACCTTACCATGGATATTATTTTTATTTCCTTTATTGTTATAGATAAAATACTCTCCCAAATATGCATTGATATTAATCTCATCATTATCATCATCATTCATGTGAGAATGATCATCATGATTTATTTATTGTTATGCTTTATTAAAAACATAAATCAAGAACTTTAATTGTTATTGATGAGAATATAGATAATTAAATATTATGACACACTCTACTACCTCAAACAACCTAGCTTACTAGAGTGCTAAATTTCCCCACTTCTGATGATGACATTATCCTAGTCTCACTAAATCTCATAGGATAAAATGATCATCGACCATAAATTACAAAGGATATTTTATATGATTTTCTTAGGATTTTTTATTACTATGAGTTGTTATTGATATCAAATATACTGAAAAACACTATGATTAATTACCGTTCACAATACTCGATCCATCTAATGCAAATTTACCCACCCCTAACCATTCCAATGGATAATGACCCAACCAACCATATAAGGCTTCAAAAAGGTCTATATGGATAAATGGATGGCAACAATTTTTGTAGTAAAACTCCTCAAGATCATGTTATTTTCCAAAAAATTCATTACAAATTCATTGGGTCTAAAAATTTCAACTATTTCATAATGGTACACGTATATTTGGGTCAGTCTAAGGTTGGTATGTTATACAAAAGAAAACATGAAAACATAGTTCCTTCAATATCCCATGTCTAAAGAATGTAGATTAAACGGGATCCCTATTTGATACAATACTATATAACATATCATGTACCCACAATGTCTGTCAAGAATAACAAATACATATGTGATAAATAGAATAATCATCCTAGTGAGTTAAGAAGTATTCTAAATTAATCAGTCAATCTCAAAAGACCCATGTATTTCATTATTATGAGCTATCTGGGGGTAAACAAGTAATGTTGTACATGGTTACATAATCCCATGTCCACTCTAGAATAGGTAATGGTTTGATTAATCGATAAGGTCAGTGAATCATGGAAATAACCTTTTAATAGGTTACACATTTGTTAAAAAATATTGTTATCACTCACATCATATCAAGCCACTGATACTTCATGCTGAGATCTCGATATATTGTTGTCATTCCAAGATGAACCACCAAATAGGAAGCATTAAAATTTATCAGAATCTTTCAAGGAATATCAAAAAACCCCAAACACTCCCATGAACATAAATAAAATCATCCTTATCAATATACTACAAAGGTATTGGATCACATCCATCTAATATATATATATATATGTTGTAGATATTACTTATCTATATTTTACTTCATCTTGATCCTAAAAAAGAGATAGATAACAACAGAGGATTTTGTTACATTCAATTAATCTTTATACATTGGGAAAACAATGTCTTATTTGAACTGAGTTTCAAAAATAATCATTTATCATGAGAATCCCATGCCACTTGTATGTAATATTTTGTTCGTATGACATCTATAGTAATATTTACCATTTTTGGTGAGTATACGAACATAAAATCCAAATCAATCATGAATTTCTCCCACAATATATATTAATAGATCATATATCATATATGGACTATATAATTAAGGATTTTTAATTTTATACAAAACAAACCTCTATTTCATTATATAATTACTTTAATGTCTCATAATGTCAACCATAGTATTCAAATCTGGATTATGGGTGGGATATGTTTTTCATATAGTTTCATCCAGCCAGATCTTAAGTAACCACACATCAATCATTCATAGAAATTTACAATATCATAAATCAAGTGGTTTAATAATACCTGATTACTCCTTACATAGATTTGGTAAGGTCAGTATTTGTGTTTATGGCACTTTAATCATCATATACAATAAGTATTCCTCCCTAACATCAACCCATTGAATTTCTTCTCCTTTATTTTTGAGGTCGTCCATTGGGGTAGTTATATAAATGAAATACTAAATAAATCTATTATAATATACATTTGTATGGGAAAATATTCTAATGTCAATAGAATTATTGGGTATCTCCCAAGACATCTCTAAATTAATTTTCCTGATATCCGCATATAATCCCACCTATGATATAATATGTCCCACAAATTGGATATAGTGAATCTAGAAAAAAAACATTGAGTACTCATAATAATTTTTATTCCCCCTCAACGTACTTAAGATAATATCTATATTTAATTCAAAATGATATATGGATTTATTTTGAATAAATATATCATCAAAAAAATCAACTAGTCTTTGTATGTATGGAAATGTGGTTCGTAAATGACATGAACACCATCAGTGAATTCATTAGTAAGAATGGAATCATGTAAAAATTCATACAATTGATTAAAATATTATAATGTTTAAAAAGGTTTTTGAAACCACCTCACTAGCACATGATGGTACCCTGGACTCATATAAATCTTATAGAAAATGTGATAAACTCCAGCCTAGTTAATAGTGTCGCCAGTTCTTGGATGATGATACATGTTCATTACTTTTATCAGGTTAGCTTGTTGTAATTAGTGAATATATTTAATTATCCATTGGATTTCCAAGAGATGATAAATGGATATTCCAATGGTACACTACTAGGTTGGATGATAAATTTTATTTCCAGATCCTTCGACAAAACTTTGAATTCCTGAATATATATTAGTGACATCTTATAGGGTGGTATCAAATAATGCTACACTCATAGTTACAAATTGATAGAAAACACAATGAACCTCTATTGTAGTAATCCAAAAAATTAATTTTGGAAGAAATACTAATATTAGTTCATTTATAGAAGGATTGAAACCTTTTTTTATCCTCCATTATTTATAAAAATTCAATTCAATAGTTTTGAAATCCCATTCAGTCTAAGATGCATCATTCATTCATCACCTTCTTTAATTTCTCATTCACCACGATGGATATATTGACCCTTATTTTTCTTACATTAAATTACATTATTTTAAATCCAATTAAAAAATAATTATTACACAATGGTTTAGGGTATTTGGAAAATATATACCAGATATACCATTTTCAAAATAAAAAAAAATTAATTCCATCTTCTCTAGTTTGTTATTGTTCCTTCCATTATACATTTTACATGATGTCACCTGAGGATATAAATAAAAACAGGCGTACTAGTATCTAATAAAGTGGATAGTTAATTACATTCAACAACATAACATAGTGTTATCAAAATCATTATCATCATAACATAGGCATAGCATCGTAAACATTAGTGGAATCATTAAGAAAAGGCATGGAATATGGTAATGCATAAAAATGTAACATCATGTCTTCATGGGCGACTACCACACATTCTAGTGAAGAATGTTTGATTCATCTTCACAAATAATTCAAATTATTCATTCCATATGTCACATTTCCTATTTAATTTTAGTTCTTTATAATTCATGGTGCACCTGTCACATCATATCATTTACATTACCCTATATAATTCTAGGCACACTCGTCACATCATATTATTTAGTCATCCTACATGATGAATAGAAAATATATCAATATTTAACATAAAATAACCCATAGAAAGGAAATGGTTTTACATTATAAAAACACATTGATAAAAATTTGGTTCCCATATGATAAATGGGATAACCTACATGAATCATCAACATTGAAGAAACTATCTCGATAAGTAGAAGGTGTGCTTTCCAAAAGAAGAGATATTTTGTTAAATGTTATGTTTGTCATAACTCATGTAGAAAAAATTTATATCCTATAAAATGATATATAATTATGATGAAATTATATTTATGTAATTTCAATACTGAAAATGGGATGAAATGTGGAATCCCTAAATAAAGACATTTGGGTTTGAGAATCCCCTATACCTTGTGTATGAATGCTTCATTAACATTATTATCATGTATACTCACATTATATTATATAATTACAAATCCAAAAACAAATATACATGAATTTAACTCATTCTTGTTTTATTAAGTTCATTTATGGGCCTTTTTAGGAGTTGTATTGCTTAATTTCACTAATCAGTTGCATCCGTTTTCATGGCGATCATGGTCTGTTTACATGTATATATGAATGGATGATCATGTAAAATTTTGATAAATATACATAATTATTATTATATATTATTAATAATATTATATAATTTTAAATTATAATATAATTAATCTTTCTATATTAAATTAGGATTGATCATTAAATAATGTTAATGATAGTCGTTTTAGCATAATTTTGTTGGTTTTTTTAACACAAAAAACAGATTTTGATTTATCATCAAGTATTATGTATTATTGTTAATTCCATAAAATAATTCTTCTTTTATTATAAACATGAAAATATATTTTCAACCATTTAATGGTTTAATTAATAGAAATTTTTCACCCCGACCCTACAATCTCGGAGTGGGTGAATAATTTTAATACATTGGAATGATTAGAAGGAATCATGTCCCAAAGTACTGATAAGTTTAGTAGTCTTGAAAGATAGATTATATAAGTGAACATTACATTACACATTTAATCATATAACAAAACATAAATATTTAATTGAAAACACCATTATTCCTCTAGTCAACCCTACATACCAAACATAATACAGTTATAGAAATCATGGGAATACAAAACATAAGAAAGGAGTGAGAAAATATTCTTAGTAAGGGTAAATTAATTTTTGGATTCTATAATCTATTAAGGAAATATTTAAAAAAAATATCCATTTAAACATAAACAAGAGCATAATATAGAGAAAATAAATCAAAAAATACCATATAAACATGCACATAGATGTTCTACTAGTCGAATAATCACATGTAATAATAAATTTCATAATGAGGGAATGCCTAACGATGAAAATCATTATCAAATAGTCTAGGCCTCGTGCCAAGACTATGAATATATTTTTTTCAAGACCTTATTCCAAGACACAAAATTGTCACATTAGACCTATCGATTCATCGAGGGGCTATAGTGAGGCACACCCGTCACATACTAAGTCTGCTGCATTCCTCATATGAGAATGTTTAAATATAAGATAAAAATTCACATTAAAAATAGAATAATAAATATCAATACATAAACCATAAAACATAAAGGCCATAAAAATAGAACATCCACAGTCAAACTATTCCTAACTCATTCAATACAATATGGATGATTTTATTATAAGAAATATACATTAATCAAGAATAATATCAGTAAATAATGTTGACTTAGTTGATAATGATTAGTAAAAGATTTTGAGAGAAATAACCCTTTCTGTGATATCATTTAAATACAACACATTTATACAAGAAATTCATTTAAAAGTTATTTTTGAATCAAAATGTCCCATACCACGTTGAAACTTTTTAATGGAATTAACATGTAAGTATTCCTGTCCATATTAATAATTTCTTAAAACCATTTTGAAAACATGGAAATTAATGATAAAGATTTAGAAGAGTAAATATTTGAAACATTTAAAATGATGTTTTAGTTATATAGTACCATAAAAATAATCCTATTGAAAAATCTTTTATGAAACATTGACATGGATAATAAATATTTTTTAATGAAAACATTCACATAAAAAATCTCGGATAATAATGTAATTGAGGAATTAACCCTTACCTTGCACTTTTCATTGGCCGAGGGCACGTTAAACCTCCTATATAATGACCATAGTATGACATTAAATTAGACCAGAACTATATTCATATTTATTATATCATACATGATTAATTAATTACATTATAATATCCATTTAATAATGATTTCCATGTTAAATTATGATTTCGGTTAATAATCATTTTCATTATAGAATGTGTTTTAACTTCTTATTCTTGATCGTATCATTTTGTTTATGATTTAAATAAATCCAGAATATAAATCATGATTTATATAAAATATATATTTATAATATAAATATGTATAATAGACAGATATGTGAAATGGAAAACACCGTTTATGGAGATAGTTGGCCGTACATATGCATAAACATTGTTTTCGTTTTCATATCTTATTAAAAATAAGTACGTGAATAAGATATATGTAAGCACACACACACACACATATATATATCCAGTATAATTATTATGAAATATATTACATATATATTATTAATATAAATTTTCAATAGTCATCTATGAGTGGTGAACCTGGATATGAATATTATCACGCCGTGGATATGGTAAGTCGTACGTACACATGAGTGATGATATCATTTTAATAATGACTAAAAGGTGTGGAATTGGATAGTATATTAATTTTAAATTGAAATTAGAATTTTATTTTCATTATTTATATACATATTAATAAT
This sequence comes from Viscum album, assembly GCA_963277665.1. NCBI lineage: Eukaryota > Viridiplantae > Streptophyta > Magnoliopsida > Santalales > Viscaceae > Viscum > Viscum album. Next base: position 374,310,519 of record OY728146.1, read on the forward strand.
CACTATAAACATTCAAATAACATAGTGTTGAATAACAAATTACACCATGATGAGGAGACGATTAGTCGTACGTATGAAAAAATTGAAAAATTATCATTAATCAGATGGATTGAATAATGAATATTGTTTTAAAATATTTATAATAACATAAGAGTATGTAGAAGTTACTGGAGTTATTATTTTGGTATAAAATTTACAAAGAAAGTGAATGTGGAAGTTGAAATGAACTTTGAAATAGGTGATAAAACAATTTCATCTTCTTTTGGTGTTTCATTTGGATTCGAATAAAATGGATCCCTAGTTTGGCCTTATGCTCAAGGTAAAGACACTATTTTTAATCTAGGGATGTTGTTAGAATATTTGTGTAAGGGTTGTCGGAGAAAAATGGATATGGAGGTATGATTTTCAGAGAAGGGGAAGTACCCTTTTATTTGAGAGGTGAGGGTCACTTTAGGAAAAGCATGAAATATTATATTATTATAAAATTATTTTATGTTTATAATGGCTCCCAATGAATTTATTTAGATACTTAGGTGTTTATGGGATGAAAACCTCTCAAACAATAGGTTTTAGATATGTTTAGGTTACCATTTAGTCTTATCTTTTACATTTAACTCTTATTTAAGTAGTTTAACTTTTACAATGTCTTCTTGTATTTTTATAGTATAATGATAATAATCATACTATAAAATTCCAAGAGAACCAAAAGTGGTTAATTAATGACATATGTTTCATTATAATATTCATTTGGAAAAAAATTTATTTTTAAAACTATTATATAATTTAATAAAATAGTATTTTTTAAAAGTCCATTTATGTAAATTTTGACACTTTTTGGTATTTTTTTTTCTTGAAAGTAATAAGAGCATGATTAAATCGAATAAAAATATTTTAATCAAACCTAAAATTTTATATTAACCTATAAAATAATTTTAATGCATCAAAATTCTCAATTTACATTTATTAGCATATTATTAATATCAACTATTTCAACTGTTCATTAATAAGGTAATAACTGCATCATTAATATGTCATAAATAAATTTAATTATTTAATATCTAAAAATTATAAAAAAATACCATTATTTAAGAAATATTATAATTTATATAATTTATATTTATATGTTAATTTATATTACATATAATCATATATTAAAAATGGATTAGTTATTAAACATTGAATTTTACACTTTTAACTCTTCTTTAAATAAAATTATAATAAATGTCCTCATCTAATCCAAGTTTATCATAGAGGTTCATATTTTATTTCTACTGATTATTTTGGTCGAAAAAAACTCATCCAATAGAATTAGGACATGTTTTATGGAAATTATAACATCCATTATATCTTTAATTACCATATTATTTTTAACCGTGGTAAATAAGATTCAAAAGATACTATTCAAAAAAAAATTTCATCCTATTGAACAACATTTTAATTACTGATATCAATCGTTCCACTGATATTTTTAAATTCAATTCACAGAAGCGGTAAAATTATGTTTTATGCAAATTTGAAAATGTGTCTAGATGGTGGGTAAAAGACATTAAAAATTCCAATAAACTTTTATAAATCAAATTTAATTATAAAATTAATCTAATTAACAAAATTGATATTATATATGTATCATATATCTATTTTCACTTAAAAATTTTAAATTATAAAATATTATTTAAATAAAAATTCTGTTATAAAAAATTACGCAGTGTTTTTCTGTATTCATCAAAAACTAAATATTTTCAGAAATATTCCATTAATTTACCCTAAGCTAATTTTGATATTCCTAATTTAAAAAATGAATTCCATTTTAAAAAATTAAAAACATAAAATTTTAATTAATTAACTTAAAAATAATTCACGTTGTCAAAACCAAAAAGTTAGTTTTTAAAAAGTAAAAACTATCAATTGATTGACATGTGTTTATATCAAATATATCTTAAAAATTACTTATAATGATATAAATTCTACTAAATTAAAAAAATATAATCTAATTATACATCCAAACCATTCAAATTCATAATTTTAAAGATAAAAATTATTTTGATTAAAAATGCTATTTTCAATTAAAAATTTATATTTTTCACTATTCATCAAAATATTAATGTTATCAGAAAAGTAATAAAAATTTATCCAAACTAAATTTTTATGTCCCACTTCTAAATAATAATTAAATTTCATTATATAAAATATATAAAACTTTCAAATTTTTCATTTAAAAAGGGTTCTCCATTTAAAGGCAACAAAACTGCATTTTCTGAAATAAATACTTCCTTTATCTGAAAAATTGATTTTTTTTGTATATTATTAATAAGAAACACATAATATGGAAGTTAAAATTATATAGAGTATATAAATTTAAAAATGCAGTTAATACTATTCCTATCGGCTTATCGAACGGTTAGTTTGGTAAGTTGTAGTACCCTATAACTCACTGTTGCATGTTGCGCATATTATTGAATTACTTTGAAGAGATAACATACTATGAAATCATGGGGTGTTAAATTCTCCCCACTCTCAATGAATTATGTCCTCCCAATTTGAAATTTTAATTTGAAAATAAAATGATTAATATATAAATTACAATTGTGGAAAACCCACATCGAAAATAGGGTTAATAAAATTTGTCTCAATAAGAGGGAAAGAAAAATGACAGAGTCACCATAATATTATGATATCGATTAAGAGAACATTGGTTGAAATTGGAGATAGATAATTGGAGAGATGACATATATATTTATAGTGACTGAATGAGGTCATCAATTACAAACAACTGATAAATATAGGGCCTCAAATCCATCAGATCTATGATGATTTAAAATACCATCAGTTTAACAAAACATAAGGTATTATGATAACACATTTTTTGTTTTAAGATCCCTTACCTATAGTTGAAGATTTATTTTTCCATATAACAAGATAAAAAGATATACATGACAAGTATAGTTTCATCCTTCAACTAATTCTTACCACAAACTCATCTTTCACTCGAAAAGATAATAGAATTATAAAATATTATATTTATCATAATCATATAGGGTTCCAAAAATCATGAATTTATAATAAATATTTCAGAATATTTTAAAAAATTACAATATGAAATCCAGACATCATGTTTGATAGTGGTAGGTGATGCACCCTTGTCACCCTTTGGTTTTGCAGGTTCATGTCTCACGGATTTCCTTGACACATTAGGTTGTCACCTGACCACCATGTTTTCCTTTTTACAACAATCCAAAAATAATATTATGATAATTTTGAACCAAAAAAATAGTATCCAATGTCCATATTAATCAAGTAGAACCTTTAGACACATCAAAAATACTTCTTTCCAAACTTATAGTCCGAAATTTAAAAAAATGGTTAACCTAATAAAGATATCACTTTTCCACAAAATAACATGTGAATATCTTCATCCTTTATTCTCCTAAAACATGGTAACACCCATAATTACCATAAAACCTTATTAAATGCTTTCATTCCCCCTTGTTCCTTATAGAATATTAGATATACTCTTTAAACCCAAAAATTGTGAATACTCTAATAATGATGGAATAAACAAACCATCAACAAGTTCCAATGATGTCAATAATATCCAATATAATTTATCCATAAATAATCTCTTATTGAAATATCAATACCTATGTATTAGGACTATGTTTAAGTTTTTATTTCTATTAACCATGTATTTTCTACAAAATTCAACTTTCTATCGAGTCACATTTATTGGTACCACACAATCTCAAATCCTTAATGAAATAGTACTACAGTAAAATCCTTATATACTCCATAATTATTATAACCAGTAAATTGTTGATAAAACACTCAAATGACATTATTATTTATCAACAACATATTAACACTAGTCATTCCTCATCATTTTTGGTAGTATCATAACTTGATTATTATCCAAAAACATCGTTTATAGTATATTATGATGTTTGGGGCATTGACGTGCATAGTGTTCCAACTCCTTGTAGATGGAGAATTGTGAATTTGAAACCATTTTCTTACCCTTGAATTCATGTACATGGTGTCCTTTTTCTCCACACATGTTACAAACTACCATTCTCTTCAAGAATTTACCAAAGTGATTCTTTCCACAGTTATCACATATAGGAAAATCCTTCATTCCCTTCATCCATTTATCTATCTTTGTCTCCACAATCCTTTTCATCTCTCAATACCCTTCAAAGCCATTGGACACATAGAATTCATTAATTATCTTATTAACACATGATTCTATTTCTTCAAATGATTAGAAAATGTGGGAGACTATTTTCTTTATAAATGTTGTCTTAAGACCATAAAAGATATGATCTTTCTTACACATTAGATCATATGTATTGTTATAGTTCTCATTCATTTTACTGGGCACAGTTTCTAAATGATAAAATATACTAGGTTAGATCATATCATAATGTATAATACAAAAACTATAACTATCTCAACATTAATTAAATATTTTCACACATATTGTCTCATAAATATAAAAATGATTTCTTTGCTAAAATATTCAGTCATAAATCCGTCATAATGGATTGAAAATAAAATGTGAATTATCCTAATCATATCCCCCAGGAGTGTCTTAACCAAGAGTGCAGCAGAGCACATTTTTGTGTACCGGGATACCCCAGGTCATGCTAGAAACTCATTATCAGAGTATTAACTCCTGGTAACATCTATGCCAAATCAACCTCTACCTTCTCGTATCCCGATAAGGATGTTTTTCTGGGAAAACATAAAAAAACTCTACATTAGAAAATTAAAAGAAGATGTTTCATACTAATTCTCAATGTTTGTATTTAGGATAATGTTCCCTAATCAGAGGTTTTATAAATCCAGTTTCCATGGTTTGTACTAAACATCCTATGATACAAATTGTAACGCCCCAACCCCAGAATCCTGGAGCCGATGCATTATTTTAATACATTGGCATGATTACATTGGATCAATTCCTGAAGGACCGATCTGTTTAGTAGTCTTGGAAAATAGATTACATATATTAGTGTCACATTACACATTCAAAAATTAAACATAACCTAAATATTTAATTTATAATTCCATCATTACCCCAGCTAAACCATGTATATCAATCATAATACACTTCATGGAATCTTGGGAAAACAAAACATAAGAAAAGGGTCATCTTAGATTCCCAATAAGGGTAAATAATTAAGCAGAATCTACTAACATTTAAATCAAGATGTGTAATAAAAACAACATCCTTTTGAACATAAACATGAACATAATATGGATAAAATAAATCAAAAATTACCATATGAACATGAACATTTATATTCTACTAGTCAAAAAATCACATGTAATAATTAATTTCATAATGAGAGAATTCCCAACGATGGATATCATTACCACATAGTCAAGGCCTCATGCCAAGACTAAAAATAAAATTTTTGTCATGGAATTTTTCCAAGACACTAGATTGTCTCTTTAGACCTACTGATGAATTGGGGGGCTATATCAAGCCCCGCCCATAACTTACTAAGTGCACTGAATTCCTCATATAAATATGTTGACACGTAACATAAACATTCATATTAAAACTAGCATATGAAATGTCAATAAATCAACCATAAATCATGAAGGGTATAAATATAGATCATCCACAGTACAATATTTCATAACTCATTCAATAAAATATGGAAGATTGCATTATAATAAATCAACCTTAATCAATAATAATATCCAGTAAAGAGTGTTGAAAAAGTTGAAAATGTCAGTAAAACATTTTGAGTGAAATATCCATGTTTGTAAAATCATTTAAAAGTAAAAAGTTTATAACGGAAGTCATTGAAAAGGTATTACTAAATAAAAGTGTCCCATACCACTATGAAACATTTTAATTTAATTATCACATTAAAATATTTATTTCCATATAAATATATCCTTAAAACCATTTTGAAAACATGGGCATTAATGAGAATGATTAAGAAGAATAAATATTTAAAACATTTAAAATGATGTTTCAGTTAAATATTTTCTTAAATGGAATCCTTTTGAAATATATTTTATGAAACATGGATAAGGATAATAAATATTTCCTAGTAAAAACATACACATAAACAATCTCAGATAACAATGATATTGGGGAACTAACACTTACCTTGCACTTTCCTTTGGTCAAAGGGTATTTTTAGCCTCCTATATAATGACCATGGTATGATAATAAATAATACCATAACCATATTAAAATTTATTTTATCATATGTGATTCATTTATTACTTTATACTACCTATTAAATAATTATTTCCCTGTTAAAGTAACATTTGGGTAATAATCACATTCTTTATCATACATGTTTTAACTTGTTATTATTAATCGTGTCATTTATATCATAATTTGAATAATTACTGAATATAAAAACTGATTTATATGTAACATATATTTAGAATATTAATATATATAATAGATCGATATATGAAATGGAAAACACTTTTTATGGAGACAGTATGTCATATGTAAGCATAAACGATGTTTTGGGTTTCATATTACTTTGAATAGATGTATGTGAATAAGATATATGTATGTCCATAAATATATATATCCACATTATCATTATTATGTTATATATTACATTTTATTAATAATATATATATATTTCATAATCATTTTTGAATATTGAACCTAGAAATTAATCCTATCATGTCATGAAGACTGTAAGCCTTACGTACACACGAGCGATGATATCATTTATTTAATGATAAAAAGGTGTGAAATTGGATGGTTTATTAATTTTACAGAAAAATTATCATGTTATTTTCATTATTTATATACATATTACTAGTCATTATATCCATCCAAATATCATAGTGTTGAATAACAAACTACAGCACATCGCAGAGACTGTAAGTCGTACGTACGCACACATGGTGACATTATCATTAATAGAATTGAAAGAATGATGAATAAAGTTTTACCATATTAATAATAACATAACACTATAGATAAGGTACTAGAGTTATTATTTTGGTACATAAATACTATATAAATTGAATGTGGATGAAGAAAATAACTTTGAAAGAGATGATAAAATAAATTCCTCTTATTTGGGTGTTTCCTTTTGAATTGAACAAAGGGGCTCCCTAAGTTGGATTTATGCTCGATGTAAGGACTCTGGGTTTAAGTGAGGGAATATGGGAGAAGAATTTGGTAGGGATTGAAAAATACAAATTTCTTTGTAGGTGTGATTTTGAGATAATAAGAAGTACCCTTTTATAAGAGAGGTAACAGTCACTTTAGGAAAAGCTGTAAATATTATTGTATTATAATATAATTTTTGGTTTATAATGCATCCATATGTATTTATTTATAGCCTCACGATGTTATGGGTCGATATAATTTCATCCAATATGTTTTAGAAAAGTTTTTGTAACCATTTTAGTCATATAATTTAGATTTCACTCTTAGTTATAAAGTTTATCTTTTACAATGTCTTCTTGTATTTTTATATTTCATGGTGAATTAAAATAATATAAAATGACATGATTACCCTAAAAGGTTCATTAATGAAATATATATCATTATAAGAGTCCTTTTTTTAACCATATATTTTTAGGTCTAATAAATAATTTAATAATATATTATTTGTTTTACAAACTCATTTATGTCAATTTTGACACTATTTGGTATTTTGTTTTTGTGAAAGATATAAAAGCATGATTAATTCTAAAAAAAACATTTAAGAATCACTAAAATATCCTACTAACCTTTAAAATTAGTGGAATGCCTTTAAATTATCAATTTACATTTATTTGGATATTTATAATATCAATTATTTTAATCATTAATATATAGGGTAATTACTGAAACATCATTGTGTTATAAATAAATTTAATTATATAAAGAATGAAAAATATAAATAAAATACCATTATGTATGAAATATTATTATCATAATAATTAATAATTATATTCTAATTTTTATTATGTATAACCCTAAATTAAAAATTGTTTAGTTATTAAACACTGAATTTCACACTTTTATATTTCTTCAAATAAAATAATGATAAATGTTCTAATCTAATCTATGTGGATAAAATAATATGATATTTTATTCATATGGTTTCTTTTGGTCAAAAAAAAACTTATCTTTTATAATTCAGAAATGTGTTAGGATAATTATTACATCATTTTTTCCATTAACTACCCTATTTACATTTAACAATGGTAAATAAAATTCAGAAGATACTATTCACCAAAAACTATTTTCAATCTATTGAACCAAATTTTACTTACTGATATCAACTAGGTATCTATAATTTATAAAATTCAATTCACAGATGCGGTAAAATTTCATTTTATGGACATTTTCCAATATGCCTTGAAGGTGGGTAAAAGTGGTTAAAAAGTTCAATAAAAATTTATACATCAAATTTTATAATAAAATGACTCCAATGAATTACATTGAACATATATAGGTATTATCTATCTATTTTTACATAAAATAAATTTAAATAAAATAAATCATTACATAATGAAAAAGTCAGTTTTAAACAATAACAATAACACAATGTTTTTCACTAATAAAAAAATTGAATATTTTCATAAATATATAAAATATTCAACCTAAGTGAATTTTGAGATTCTGAATTCGAGAATAAATTATATTTTGCAAAATTAAAATCATATAAGTTTCATTAATTATGTTAAAATTAATTCCCATTGACAAAACCAAAATGAGGGTTTTTTAAATTAAAAAACAATCAATAGATTAACATGTTTTTATGGAAAATTTAAATGTGAAATTATTTATAATGACCTAAATATTATTGAATGATAAAAATATAATCTAATTATACTTATAAATAATTAAAATTCATAATTTAACACTAGAAATTATTTCATTTAAAAAAGTTGATTCCAATTAAAATTTATCATTTTTATTTATTCATCAAAATATGAAAATTATCACATAAGTAGCAAAAATTTATCAATACTAAATTATTATATGACTCTTCTAAATAATAAATTAATTTAAGTAATTTTAATATATAAAAGTGTCAAAAATTGGATTTCAAAAGGGTTCTACATTAAAAGGTGGTAAAATTGCATTTTCTGAAAAATGCATCTTGTATATGAAAAATTAAATTTGTTCTTATATTATGTCTAAGAAACAAATAATATGGATGTTAAAATTATATGGAGTAAATAAAATTCAAAATAATGTTGATAATTTTCATAACCTCTTTTTGAAAGGATATTTTGGTAAGTTTTGGTGTGCTCAAACTCAACGTTGCATGTTCCACAAATTACTAATGTACTTTGAAGAGATATTGTACTATGATATAATGGGGTGTTACATCCTATATATCATTTTAGGAAAATGAATGTGCATCTCCCACAATGTTAGTAAATTATCACTTCAATTGTTATTATTTCATTTTTATAAAAAAGTGTGAGAGGGAAGAGTATAATGATTTATAATCCCTTAACTTGATATAATTACAATATATATAACATAATGGTGTTATAATGTCATTTTGATGAAGGTATGTTAGGGGGTAATAAAAAAGAAATGAAATTGAAAGTAATTTCAAATAAAATGAGAGAGTATTTACCTCTTGAATTTTCCTCTTGGGATCCTCCTCAAGGAACATAGCATTATCCTTTTGATGATGCCAATAGGTCCCGTAAATGGGTAAGGAATAGAGAAGAGTATTGGGAAGAATATATGATTGTCTTGAAGATAAATTTTTTTTAGAAGAATAGGGGGTGAATGTTGTATTTATATTGGAGGTCATGGGTGTTTTTACATTTTTTATTTCATTAGTTTATTATATCTCTCAAGAAAATAAATAGTGTTGACTCTTTAGATGAAATATTGTAATTAGATATTTTGAATTCAAGATAATAGGATTTCATCTAAACTATATCATTTATGACTCCATTATTCATGTATATAACGTTTATCATAAATTATCATATTTTACTATTCATAATATATTCATGTATTTTAAAAAATTCAAAAAATTAACACTTGAAAATATTCGCCATGTTGAATTCAAAACAGAAGTCAATTTCATGAAAATATCTTTCTAAATATGATTTATTTTTTATTAAAACAATAATTAACTTGGAAAATATTTATTTTGAATTCATAATTGGTTTTATGAAACATTGAAAAATTAATAAAGGTATCATCAAATTACCATAAAAATATATGACATTAAAATATTAATTTATGAATACATTTTAAGAAAATAATGTTTTAAATCATTTAATAACTGAATAAATTGTAATTAAATATTTATGAATTTTAAAAATACCAATACATATTTAATAATTTTTTAAACATTTATTTAATGAAACTATGTTATAATTGTAAAATAACTTTATATATAAAATTCCTAACATTTATTTATTATATCATTTGTTTGTTTACAATTATTTTGGAAGGTTTATTATTCATAACGGTCATATTACCTTTCCTAGTGATATTTTACTATTTCATTAGAATTGGTTCCTTACCTTTCTGAAATAATTCTCATTTTATTATTTCTTTTTTTATAATATTTTTATTATGGTCCATAAGTGATTAAATATTATTTATAACATTTTACATTACTATAATAAGGGTGAAAATCAAATGATAAATGTTTGGGTCATTACATTCTTCCGCCCTTTTTAATTCTTCCCTCAAAATTTCGTTTTATATAAAGTGGTGTGGATACTTCTCCTTCAAAACCTCCTCTGGTACCCAAGTTCCTTCTAAATTCTTATAGTTTATCCACAACACATTGATAAGGTTGATTTTATTTTGGTTTTGAACATTATATCTCTGGTCCAAAATATTTACTGGTTTCTCCATATAAGAGATATTATCATCAATCTATACCACATCTAAGTTTAGTTCATGAGGGGGATATCGTCTGTACTTAATTATGATAGATATGTGGAACACATCATGAACATTGATATATTTGGTGTATGTGTATGATAATATTTCATGGAACATATGTTATCAAGAATCTATAAGCGACCAATTAACCTTGGTCATAGATTCCCATTCATTTCAAATCACATGAATCTCTTCCATGGTGATATTCAAAGCAAGACTTTATCACCAACGTCATACTCCATGTCCATTTGATAGTTGTAAGCATAGATCATTTTCCTAATCTTGGAATAATTAAAATGATACTACATGACTTGAACATTCTCTTTCATATCATGAATAATATCAACTACAAGTAGCTTTATTTCTATAACTACATCCCAATAGATTGGAGTTCTACATCACTTTCCATTCAGAGATTCATATGGATCCATCTGAATACTCGAGTGAAATATATTACTATATAATAACTCAACCATTGGGATATTCTAATCCCAAAAACCTTTTAATTATAAGGATAATTCTCTTATCCTATCATCAAGCATCTAAATAGGTCTTTCTAATTGGTCATCAGTTTGGGGGTGATAGGTCGTGATGAAATTTAATTCAGTACTCAAAGCATCATGAAAAATCCTAAATAATTTTGAGGTGAAACTAGGATCACTATAAGAGTCAATTTTTTGTGGAATTCCATGATGTCTCGCCACTTACCGCAAATATATAATTTGAATTTGTTCAACCAATAGATAATCCCGAATAGTGATAAAGTGGGATGTCTTAGTGAGTCGGTCCACCACAACTCATATCGTATTATTTCCTTTGGAATACTTCAGGAGACCCATGACAATGTTTGGAGTGACATTATACTATTTCAAAAAGTGTATAGGTAATGGTTTCGTCATCCATTTTTCTTTTCTATCTCTAATTTGACTTGATTTCATTTGAAGCACCTTGATCAATACTCAATAATCTCTTCCTTCATGTTTTCCCAGGAAAAGTGTTCTCAAATATCATAGTAAATCTCGTAACACCAAGGATTTATAGAGAAAGTTGAGCTATGTGAATTATACAATATCTCCTTCTTTATACCAGGTTGTGGAGGCACATAGTGACTCATTCCAAACTAAATCACACCATCACCCTGAATATCAAAATATTGAATCTTCCCTTCCATTACAACATTCAACTTCACTTTTATCTTTGGATCTTCTGATTATTCTTCCACAAACGTCACATTGATATATGGTTGGGAAATCATTTGGGATAAGTATGATGTTTCCCCTTCTATTATGATTTCCAAATCTATCCGTTTCATGTTCAAGAAATACGGACATTATCAATCTACAACATGGATATAGTGGACGGACCTTTTCTACTAAGAGCATCAACTACCTTATTTTCTTTGATGAGATGATATTGAATAGAGTATTCATGGACTATGATAATATATATCTATATAATTTGATGCATGTTAGCTATTATTGTCTAAATATATATATTAGGATCTTGTGATCAGTAAATATGTCACACATCACACCACATAGGTTGTGCTGCCAAATTTTCAAGGAAGAAATCATAGATTCATGCACCATATCATGTGTCAGGTAGTTCTTCTAATGGAACATCAATTGTAGTCAGGCATAGGATATAATATTATCTTTTTTCATGAGTACACAACTCAATCCTTTCATCGAGGCATCAAAATATGTCACAAAACATTATCCAATTTTAAGTAATGTGAGTACATCCACAATGATGATCATCTTCATTAGCTCCTTGATGCTTTTATCAAATTCTTCTGTCGATACATACTTTACCACTATCATTGTTAACATATTTAGATGGATTGATAATCATGAAAATATTATCATAAAACTTTGGTAGAACCCTCCTAGGACAAGAAAAATATATATTTCTATGACATTATAGGTATGAGACTTTCCACAATTTCCTTATTTTAAGGGTCCACAAAAATTCCCTCACTTGTGATGACATATCTGAAGAATGTGACATTCTGTATCCAAAATTAAACTTTGCTAAACTCAGAATATAAATTATCCATCGTTTATTTTTCAAACACATGCCATTGATTTTCTTCATGTTCCTCTTTTATTATGGTGTATATGTTAATATCATAGATATGTTCTATCAAAAATTTGATGTGTAAATTTCTGAAGAATCTATGAAAAGAATCCATGTAGATTGTAGGGTCATTAATAATTCAAAAGGGAATCACCAAAAACTCAAAGTTACCAAACCTTCAACGGAAGGAATTCATCTAGATATCATCCTTATTCTCATTTATCTGATGATATCTAGAATAGAGATCCGCCGTTTATAAGTACTAGGATCCTTGAAAATGATCGAACAAGTCATTAATCATTCGAAAAGTATTCACTTTATTTATGTTGATCTTCTTGAGTTCCTTATAGTCGATACACAACCTCATTGAGCAATCCTTCGTCGTGGCATAGTGCACTAAAAATCACAAAGGTGATGCACTTAGGCATATGAAACCTTTGTCAAAATGATTTGGGAGATTCTTTTTTTACTCCTCTAGTTCGATAGGGCATTGAGATAAGAGTATCTATAGGAATGCGTAGTAATAAATACTCTACCTCCCAATTGGGGGGAATTCCAGGTAACTCCTCTATAAATACATCATTGTATTCCATCACAATGGAAATTTCTACTAGGATGATATCTTCAATTCACACAACCATTTGTGAATGTAATTCTCCTTCACAGGGAATCAAAACCCACATAATTTTTGGATTTTTCAAAGGAGATTCATGGTCTTCCTTGAATTTTTAGAATAGAATGGGATGGTTCAGAATATGAGTATATTTTTCTAATATTGATTATATGTTCTCTATATATAAGAGACAATCCAACCCTTGTAATGCGTCGAATTCATCCGTGGGATTTATTGAGATATTATCATAAAGAATCTTATCACATGGACCAACTTGAGAAGAGTCAATCATTTGGGTTTCAATGATTACACTACTCTGGGTTTTTATGGATATATGTATATAAATGTTTCATTGATTTTATTCAATAGTTATATAAATAATTAAAGATATAATAGAATGTTTATAACCATAACAAAATAATATTATTTCTATTCTTGAGTGAATATGATGCGTGCCCTGCAAAACAAAATTTTCTTACTCTTCATCAATAGTAGTGAGGGTATAAGCCCTCACTTCCTCCATTGTTATTGGTGGAAGATCATGCATTTTACCCATGAGAACACTTCATTTAGTTAGTTGGATTTCATAGTTCCCTTGCTAATTACTGTTATAGAATTTTACCACGGGTGATTCTCCCCTTTATTTTACCTCATTATCGATAATCCTATTTTATTATTGACATTAATGATCATGTCCGAATTCTATTCCAAAAATGAAGCATTTCCCATTCCATTTGAGATAGTTCCCAGGGTTCTACCTCAAAAATTTATGACATGTTTGTAGTGTGTTTTACTTTATCCGTTCCCATCAAACCATCCAACTTGAAACACCATCTTTCATTTCTTATCGCCATAGCCATGGGTCCATTCTCAAAACTCCATCTCCAATTTCTGAGAACATCAGAAAACATCTTTATAAATCAATAGTCTTGAATAGAATGAGCCTTCTGAAGGTGTGGTTTTAAACCACTGAAGAATCTCTCCAATTCATTGTAATTGTAGATAACAAAACTGAAAGCATACATTGCAAGCCTGGTGAAATTTAATTCATAATCCATGATAGATTCACCTTCCTATTGCTTTAGCTCTATGAATTATACATCATTATTGGTATGATGAAATTGAGGTAAATACTTGCTATGGGACATTATTTTAATTTTTTCCCACTCCATCTCTTCTATTTTTTCATTCACCTTGGTGTTCTTTATAATAGCCCACCATTGATCGAAATGTCTATCTAGACTATAAATTGTATGAGTCAGATTCTACTTCTCAGAATAGTGAAGTACATAAAATATCTTCTCTATTGAGATACCCACTATTCCATGACAAGGGTATAAGAAGGTATACTAAACATTTATGGTTGTTGCATCATAAAACAGTCGATTACTAGTTTCTCCTTCTTAAGTTACAGAGGACAACAACATTATTCAGGCTATTATAAATAACAAAAGACTAGTGGGAAAAAATCACAATAAAATTTTGAACTCCAACTCCTAAGGAATTAGGTATATCATTTGGGAATTCACTACACTATCCCTAGCATGGGTTGTTGTCCTGATTTCTCTTGGTTCCTAGAATTTTTAATATATAAAAGAATAAAACAAAACACATGTCCACAGGTCATGAATATATAATATAATCCTTTGGTATTTTAAGTATAGTGGAATATCCTATGGGATACTTATGTTTAGAATTTTATAAAATAAATTTTAATAGGTTCTTACAGATATTTAGTCTTGTTATAGGTATTTTCACAGAGGTTCTATGTTTCTAATACCCAAAATAATAAAACTCTCTTCTAATACCAACTGTAGAATCCCTATTTTTTCTTACATTACTATTACATAATTTTAAACACTATCAAAATAAAATTATTATATAGTGATTATAAAAATGTTTATTGTATTTGGAAAATTAGGAACATAAATAAAACATAAAAAAATTAAAACATAACAATTATTTAATTTATTATTCTGTACCTTCCTATATGTCCTCAAAATCTCTATAGAACATGATATCAATTCATAATATACCTAAAACTGGGTTTGAGAAAAGTCTTATTAGAGGATTGATAAGAATTTGCAACAACATTAAATTGGGTGATCATAATCATTATCATCATATTGTATTCATAGGATCGTAATCATTATAGGAAGTTTTATTAAAAGGCATGGAATATGGCAATGAATAAAATCGAAACATCATCTCTTTGTGGTCAACTACCCCACATAGTTGTGAAAAAAATATAAAATAATGTTCATTCATATATCACATTAACAATGAGGTACAACATAATAACCAATTCATTGGAGTTCAGTATAATTCTGTGTGAACCTA
The DNA here is from genome assembly GCA_963277665.1 of Viscum album. Classification (NCBI taxonomy): domain Eukaryota; kingdom Viridiplantae; phylum Streptophyta; class Magnoliopsida; order Santalales; family Viscaceae; genus Viscum; species Viscum album. The sequence continues at coordinate 374,326,406 of OY728146.1, forward strand.
TCACATCTTAACATTTAAATTTCACTAGGAAATTTGGGATGCACCCGTCACATCATAACATATAAATTATCATGCATGAAACATTGAATAGATATTATAATTGAATATAAATTAACCCATTTAAATGAATATATTTCATTTCATTATCACAAATTCATAACCTATGGGTTCCCATATGAAAGAGGAAATAAGATACTTGAATAATCAACTCTGAAGAAAAAATCTTTAGTAGTAAAAGGTGTGTTTGTGGAAAGATGATTTGATTTTTAAAATATTGTGTTTTTCAAAAACTCAAGTCAAAGAATAGTATATCCCAATATATAATATGTTTTAAAAGATATTTATAGAATTTATATACTACAATTAGGGTGAAAGAGGGAAAAACCAATGGAAGAGTGTTCTGTTTGAGAATTCCCTTTACAATGTGTCTGAATACTTACATCACTTTAATATCTTTTATAATCATATTATATTAAATAATTAATAATATATAAAATTATATAAATGAATTTTATTCCTTATTGTTTTGTTATGTTAATTTTTGGGATTTTTTATGAGTTATATAGTTAAATTTTATCATTATGTAGCATTCATTTTCATGGTTTTCCCGATCGATTCCCTTGTATATAGGAATGGATTATTGTGTAAAATGCGAAAAAAATATGTTAATTTTTATTATATGTTATTAATTATATTAAATAATTTTACATTTTTTTATAGTGAAGTTTTTTATATATAGTTAATATTAATCATTATATAAATCATAATGATGATCATTTTAGCTTAATTTCCGTGGTTTTTCGATCCCAATGAACTCATTTTTTTTAATTTAGAATTATCTCTTAATTTTATCTCCATATCATAAAGTATGTTATATAATAAAAATTATTATCTTTTTAAAATAATTTAATGGCTTTATAAATTGCCTTGAAATTATTTACTAAAAATAAATCTCAATCGGCCACGATGTCGGTAAATTGACACATAATGGGTGACAATTTAATTTTTATATATAAGAGTGATAGGGAGGAGATGAAATAGGGATATTACATTATCATCATATAATTATTGAATATTAAACATTCATGAGTTAAAATTTAATTTATATGATTAGAGATGAGTAGAGAATAATAAATGTAGTTAAATTGAATGGAATTTAAGAGAATAAAAGATGGGATTTAACTCTAATTCTCATCTTAGGATCCTCCTCAAGGAAAAGAGTCTCGGTATTTACAAAAAACCAAGAGATAAAGGACGTGGGGGATTTACTATTAATGATTATTCAGTAGAATATTGGAAAGGATCTAATATTGAGAAGTGTGAGTACAAGAGGGGGTGAGGGGGTATTAATAGTGGAGGAGAGGGTTATTTTCTCAATATATAATTCATTTGTTTTTTTATTTTTCTTAAGATGAAAAATTACATTGAATTCTGATAAAAAATATATAAATTAAATCATTTTTGTTTGAGATAATGGGATTATAGTTTCACTAAATCACATATGACTCCAAAATTTAGGTATTTAGCATTTATCGTAAGTTTTTATAATTTTGAATTCATAAAAATCATGAATTTAAGATAATCACAAAAATTTTCCCTAAACAATTTTCTACCTAAAAAATTGACAATGTGATTGAATTTTCTTTAAAAAAATTTCGTAATATGATTAATATAATTATTAATTAAAATCATCATTTACGTGGAAAATATAGGTTTTAAAATTATAACAGATTTTATAACACTTTGAAAAATTACATAAGGTCTCATTAGATTATCTTAAAATCAAAATACAACAAAATATTATTTTATTAAAAAAATCGTGAAAATAAAGATTATATTAAATTCATATATTAATCATAAAATAGTAATTAATTATTTATGACATATAAAAATAACAACACATAATAATTTTTTTAAAAACATTTACTTTTAGACTATGTTTTAATTATACAATAATTTTGTTTATAAGATGCTTAATTTTATACAAACTTATATTTTTTTTGTTACTTTTCTTTTTGTCAATTTACTATTCATAAGGGTCATATTATGATTCCTATGTTCATTCTACTATATCATCAGTAATGGTTCCTTAACATCTAAAAATAATTATTATTTAATTAATTCTACATTTTCTAGTGTTTATTATGGTCGATATGTTTTGAAATTTTATTTATATTATGTGAAATTAATATGATAAGGGATAACTTCCATGGATAAATGTTTTGGATTTTACAATGGATATATCATACACCATTGATTGATGAGGAGGGGAAAATTTTAATTTAGTCTATATGATCCTGATGTAAAACTATACACTCCATACCCATGTCAATTACAATCCCCCTATATCAAGTATAAAAAGATCCTAGAGGAAACTGTACCCACTAAGTATTATAGAAAAAATCATTCCAGACCAAATTTCCACTGATCATGTATGAAGTTACATATTGATAGACAGAACTCTTGATAGATTCTATACACAAAATCCCAATATATGAAAAATTGTTTACCATATATGAAAGAATATGATGCCTCTATATCCTAAAAGAGAACAACTGAGATTAGATTTTAAAAAAATCATACCTCCACTAGTAGGAGGTGTCACATCTACCATGTTATATTAGTACTGGACAACAAGAGGCTCGTTCAAACCTCAACCATAAGATCTATCCTATTCTTTCTTTGTTATTTAACCCTTTATGTTCTTTTTTCCTTTCCCTGTGCTACCTTGTCCTCCACATAATCATATAAATCTTTAAGAACTCAAGATTCTTATCTTCTACTGAATATTAGACTATTTTAATAATGTTAGTATTTGTATGAATCCCCCATTGTCAGAAATAATCTGAATTTTTCTATTGAACCAGTATAGGTTTCTTATATTTCCAAATTCCCAGCACTCCATAAAGGTTCAATGGAACGTATATCAATTTCAGTTAGGCCAACCACAAAAATGAAAATTCATTGGGTCACTTACTGGAAAGGATAACATAAAACTATGTCTGATCTTCTCCCTTTTCTAGTGACAATATAATTTATAAATACCTTTTTTTAAAATTTTATTGATCGTATGAGACAATCTAACTAAAATTTCTTCCCCACAACATAGGGCCTCCAATTAGTTTTTATCTGAAATGATGGATTGGTTCTTGATTTCCCATAGTTTTTCAATAGAAATCCATTCAATTGATACATTATTTAATAGAAAAGCCCCCCTTTTAGAATTTTTCTAGATACCTTATATTCATTCTGTTTGATAGAAATAAGTGTTTCTCTATGATAAATCCATATAACTCTATCACCATCTTGTTATATTGTCACAGTTACATGAAATCCTTAAATATGTCCACTTATGACCTCTCTAGGTACAAATATCCCATGGATATTATTTTAAAATTATCAAAGGTTAAAACCATGTTAATATTTTCATAATATAGTACCCCCTTTATTTTTGGATCCCCTCCAAAAAATAGATAGAGTGAGCTTTACCCCGCTCCAAGTGGGTGTCTCTAGATGACTGAAGGTTATCACGATAGACACATGCCAAAATCATGCTTCTTATGGGCCAACATCCCCATCGATCAATGGGGGTGATAAATATATAACTCTAGTGTGAGGTATATCTTTTTCATTCCTTCACAAGTATCATCCCATTTCATGGGTCTCATCACCCTTAAGAAACTATGTAGATGTTTGTTGTCTATAATCCTCCCTTAGTTTATTGATGGACCTAGCCTTTCCAAACCTTATCTTCACTCATAAACACTATATTTACTCTATAATGAATATTATAATTGAAGGATATGTATACATAGTGTAAAATACAACCCCTGAAACAATATAATCAAAATGGATAAGATAGAAAGCCACATCATGTTATAATATGATAAGAAAACATAATATATTCTTAAATATTACAACATTATCTTATCCAATTATAAAATGCGCTCAAACTATCTCTGCCTCAAATAATTAATTCACATTATATAAGAATACAAAAAATAACATTATTCGTCAACCATGTATAACTATAAATAGATTAAAAATTAATAAACTGAAGAGTAATTTTTTTTATATTCATGTGAATGAGATCCTAAACTAATATTGAAAATGAAAATAACTCTTATATACCTCTCATGATGTGTAAAACCAAAACTCTAAGGCTATATCAAACTATAAAAAATATCACAATTATAAATCAGAAAATAAATGTTTCATACTCATGGTGAAATAAAAACAATAGTGAAATAGAACATTATTGAAAAAAATATGTATCCTTTTTATCTTCATTTTCCACTGTAATTAGGATACCTTCACTTAGATACATGCCCATTTACAAACCCTGACAAATCATATTACATTTTTTAACATGTGAAAATATTAAATAAATGGAAAAATATCAAATCCTATAACGCATTTTAGCATCCCTTACTGATTTCTACCTCTTTTGACTGAAATGGGTTACAAAATGACCTAAAGGGTGCCCCACCAATCTCCAAATCCTACTTAAATATATCTTCTATTTATAGGATGATTGGGGAGAAATAAACCTCTGGTATTGTTTTACAAATCATAGTGGAAACATACATAAGCAATACAACCATCACATCTCTAGTATATAAAGTTCAAACATCTGATAAATGAAAATATATTAAACCATATAATATAAAATGGAACGTATAACATGATGTTACCAAAGTAAAAAAATAAACCTCATTAAATAACACCAACTAGTCCACATATGATTCTTGGTCCCAAATCCCATTCTACTGACCAATATACCTATATTAACTATCAATAATCGATCTCTTTCCCCCATCATGACCTGCATCCAAAAGTCTTCATGTGTAACAAATTGGGTCATGTGTAAGGTGTGAGTAAAAATGGGTAGACCACCACCAATGGTGGGTAAATAATGAATAATATGATTAATATTGTATAAATAAATGGTTATGAATTATGTAAATTATATTAAATATGGTTATCATTTTTATGTCAGTACATAAAAAACTATCATCACTGGGTCCCAAGTGGAAAACATGATTGATCCATACCTACTTTAGTTATTGATGAATGCATCATCCCTTGAATTATAGTGGAAAATAAAAGAATTAAATCCATATAGTACACATAATATACCCTAAATAAATCATGTGTATCCTACGTTACACCCTCAGGAATCAAGGAACCATGAATCTCACACTCATGCATTATATTACTATGCACATCATTCTCAAGAATCAGGAAACCTCGAGTCCCTCCATGAGACACTGAGTTACATTGAATGACACCCAAACAAAATTAGAATCCATTATTTCCTCCCTTATGTATTATTTAAAAGTCCATCACTACCGAGGAATTTTAAAAACATGCATCTCTACATCTAGTTTCAAATATTCATGTATCACATATAGACATTTCAGATTAACAAGTTACATAATGACCAGTCTGTGTAATCAATTACTAACATATCCATTTCCCATTTTAAATCATGGAAACAATCAAAATAGGACAAATGGTTCTATATATAATCTATCTAAATGAACCATTGTACCAAACAAGTCATTTAAAATTATATTATTTTCCTATGAAAGTATGTTTAATCTTATATATTACAACATAAAGCTATAACCCATTAATTATGAAGTGAGTATAAATTATTTTGTAATTATAAGTATTAGACTATTATATTATTTTTAGTCATATAAGACCCTCGGTTAATATGACCACTTTAAAATATCATCTTCGTAATAATTTTAATATTATAATTAATGTTTATATGTACAAATGACTTTGGATAATTAATAAAGAAATCCAAGATGATGTCCTCAACCAGCAGAGTCTTGTCCTATGATTCCCATTTGTCTATACTCTGGAAGATTGTTGAATAATTAAATCTCTCAATTGACAGTGTGTAAACTGAGAATAAAATATTTAATATTGAACGAAATAGAATGTGGGAGAATTTCATATTACTAGAAATTACATCATTTTTAATGTTAGCTAAACCGCCACATGAATCTATCCACAATGGAATCCTTCGACCAATGTTTTATGCATGTTTTCTAAAGGATTTTGTGTTTTATCCTCAGTTACATAATGTTTAATTCTATTTTTTAAATAATTTTTTTAACATCAATAGTGTTTCTTAATAAAAATATTGGATTAATTGAAAGGGAATTTTATAAATTGATTTTTGGGACAAAAAATTACTTTCTATAAAGGGTATTATTATTTTGTAATAAACTAAGGTACTATGATATGTATTTATTTTAATAAAATATAATGATATGATACCCTTTTATAAATATAAATGATAAATAATTTTATTATGTCATTAAAAATTTTTATGTGTCATAAATTCAACATTACATTCAAACCCCATATAAATTTTTATAAATAAATATTACTATATATATATATATTAATATTTTAAAATTATTATAATTATTCTGAAATAAAAAAAAATTAATTATAACATCAAAATAATTTTAATGGTGATTTTATGCGAATTTTATAAAATAAATTCTATTTTCATTAATAGTAAAAAATGAATGTTGGATTTTTTTAGTGTGTTTAATTTCATCCTAATTAAGTCATAATGATGTTATAATTAATTTACCACAATTCTTGGCCAATGATTTGTTATATTGTTAATATGGAGTGTTTTAATGAATTTATTAAATCTCCAATCCTGTAATTTAATTTTTGAAGTCTAATATCAAAATATTGACTTTAGAAACATTATTTTTTGGAAACGTTAATTTTACTTGTATAAAATAAGTAATATTATATTGTACTCAGTTTATTATTGATAAAATAACATAAAATATGTATGAAATGTACAAAAAAATTCCAAAATAATGGGTTATACATTGGTTCTAGATATTTCACAAACTAGATTTCTAAGTCCATTATTTGGAAAATTATGAACAAATACTCCACTTTTTCTATAAATACCCAACCATTCCCCCTTCTATATTAAAAAATAATAAATCCTCAATAATTTTATGGTGTATTTATTTCCCATGAAGTACGTCCAAGAAGTCTTCAAGCACCTATGGTTCTATTTCTCTTGATTTAGGAGTATTTTCTCAAGGTAAAAGAATTATCCTTCATTTCTATTCAATTGAAGAACATATTTTCATATAATTTTTCTAAATCCTTTAGCTAGTCTCAAATATAAAATTTTTATCAAAAAAATAATTCTATAGATTAATTTTAAATACATTACCCATTTCCCCTCTCAATTTACACGTTTTTAAATGCAGATTTTATTCCTCTTATGCTAAAAAATTTAATTCTAAAAATTTCTCTCTTCTATTTATAAAATACAATATCATTTAAATTTGGTGAATAACCATCCCTGTTTTTAAATGATTATTGAACTAGATAAATATTATTATTTTATTTGGTGATATTCACATATGAAACCCACATTGCCTTTTCCTAGGCTAAAAATGGCCCAATGATATTGTCTTTATGAACTTTTGAAATAATGGAATTTCAATAAGAAACCCATTATTTATTCTCCATGGTTTAATAATGAAATAATTGATTATGATCAAATTGGTTCAAATTAATTAATAAATATGGAGTTCATACTTGGATAGTACTCAAATGAATTGGATAAATAATTTAATCTCTATATATGACATGTTTTAGAATTCTCGGGTGAATAACCTTGGTGACATTCAATAACGATACATTACAAGAAAAACTTGGTGATATGGTTACAAATTTATCCTTTGAAGGGTGTAGAAACAATTCAATGTTATGTTTCATGTTACATTTATTATGCAATACCATCTTTTACATTTCAATTTCCTTAATTATATTCCTGCTATTCTTATTTATTTTCCATATGATCTAGAGTAAACTATATTCATTGTTTATTCCATTACTAGGCCTCATGCTCACCCATTTTCATTGATCTATGTCACTAGGATGTGAGATGTAATAAAATTATGTAGAATTATCCCATGAATACTTATTTGAAGTGGATTTTAATAATTTTTTTCATTTTAATTTATTATTTACTTGATATCTATGAAACTAAATGTTTAAATATCCTCTGTTTTGTTCCTTATATTGAAAAAAATAGGTCATAACAATTGGGGATACCATAGTTGGTATGAAAGGAATGATTATATTTTTTTGAAAATTAAGAATATAAATTCTAAATATAAACCCTATAAAAATTTATAAATATAAAAGAACATCATACTATTTAGGTGTAACCTTAAGTAAGTTATCGTCATGAATAAAAATTCCTTTCATGTTAATAAAAAGTTTATGTGGCTCTAGAATATTTCTATATCTAATGGTAACAGACAAAAAACATATTTGATTCATACTCGAGCTGGAACTACTTCATGAAAATGTACCTTGATGTACTCCTAGTTTGAATCTCTTAGGGGATATGGTTAGTTAATCTCATGTTTTTTATGAACCATTAGGAATGACTTCTAGAAATTGTATTTTTGATAAAGAATAACATTTATAAGTATGGACTTATAAGATTAAAAGTTATTTTATTATTATAATATTCAAAAATGAAATTTTTTTCTTATTAAGGATTTTTTTGTTTAGAAAATGGTTGGAAATAAGATGAACCATGAAAATGATTAGCATTACAGGCTATGCACTGACGGACTTCTGATTGAATCTTGAAGGGAAAATAAAATTAAAATTATGAATCAAATATCTCAAATTAAAATCAATTTTTAAATTTATTATGAGATACTAGATTCATATAAAAGTGAACAACATCACACGTTGTCTATTTTTGATAAATGACTACATAATTTAAGTGGATATAAAAACACATTGATTTCTGAGCATTGGATAAGATCTTTAAAAAAAATCTATTCATTACATTGATGTTCAGAGCCAGAGAAAGCCACCTTATCTATTTACCTCATAGAGGGAGATGCAGGTCAGTTGTGGATATAGTTGAAAAACAAAATTTCAATAAGGGAGATTGGTGCTATAAAGTGGGAAGAGTACATGGGAATATTTTTCAATAATATTTACAACATTAAATTAGAATTAAAAAAAGGAATTAATTCATGGAATTAAGGGAGATGAAAATGAATCATTGGGGATATATGAGATGAAATTTATATGAATTTGTCATTACCCTTGATTCATTGTAATTGATCATAATAGAATTGTTGATAGATTCTTCAGTGGACTAATAACCCATATATAGATCAATAATATGACTTCTATGAGGAGATATTGTGGAGTGACATGAAGGCTGAAATGGAGTATATAGAGATGTAGTGGTAACATAAATAAAATAAAATGAACATATATTTTGAGAATATCACAGGGATGTTCTTCAATCACAGACGGTTAGGGAAGCAAGTGGAACATCCAAAATAAAACAAATTTCAAGAAAAAGAATTCAGGGTATTGATTTTTCAAGAGTGTAAAATGTTATATTTGTGTAATAGATGATATTATACCAACAAGATTTCGTTTTAAGTTGATTACTTATCTTCTCAAAAAAATGCAAATGGAAAATGGTGCATTCCCAGCATGAATTCCAATGCATTATGTGTATATAGTTTTGGTAATTTTTCAATCACTATCCTAATTAGAATTTAATTCAGGGATATAACCATTAACCATTGAATATTCTGATATAAAATGGTAGAGAATATTATGTCATGATAGATGACGTATATGCTCCAAATACATTTGTGGATTACACATATGTTTTTCTCTAGATTTTGACTTGTATTTTTTTATTCTAGCTGTATGCATTACTTTATTTCCTCTTGGATTTCAAGGTATATATAATCAACAACTACTCTTCTAAAATAAGTGTTATCATTCAGTAAACTTGTAGTAATTATACTAGTATCAATAGTTTATAGAAATACTAGTATTAAATTTCAAAATAGAAATCTCTCTGAAAGTGTCATTGCCATTCCAATGGTGTAACTCGACAATATAATAAAGTTTGAATAGTTCTCAATATATAATTATATAGTCTATTTAAGAGGAAAATAAATCTCAGAATTCTATTATGGACAACCAATAATTATTTTCAATAGAGACATATCCCAACCTGATATTGGTTTAGAATCACCTCTCGTAGCCTTATTTATATATATGATTGGTGAAGAGGAAGAAGAAAATGAGTGTGAATAAATAGAATATGTCCCCATCATTCAAGAATAAAATAAAATATAGTCTGAAGTGTTATCTAGAACTCACCCATAAAGGGACGTAGAGTTCTCCTATAAACTCATACATGTAACCAATCCAATATCAAATACCACGAATATAATGGTAAATGTGGAGCTATATGAATTAAAAAAAAGAAATCTTATGGAGGATAGTTTTATCTAACCAAGTGTTTCTATACAGAGAGAATGTGTCCTCTTTTTGAAGAACCAGAATGGATCAATTATGTTATTCATTGGTTATAGAGAACATAATAAGATTGTAGTGAAAAAAGCACCATATTCGAAGGATGAATGATTCATTCGAAAATCATATTAGGTAACAGTTATTCTCAATGATTGATCAGGAATTAAGTTATCATTAATTGAGGATGATGAAATAAGATATTAGAAAGGCATCCTTCTGATCAAGATATGGGAATTATTATTTTTGTAATTACCATTCGTCCTGATTATTTCTCTTTTAATATTTATGTATTTCATGAATATAGACATTATGGACACCATAGATAATTTAGTGGTACTTTTTAATGATTATATTCTTATATATTCTAAAATTACCATGGAGAGTGACCATCATTTTGTGGTTCTATTAAAAAAATTTTGGAATGTTATGATATTTGGATAATCATAAAAATTTGAATTTTGTTTACAAAAAGATTCCTTCTTGGGAAATATAGTAACCACTGAACGAATATCAGTTGACCCCACCAAGAAATTGCTTCTATGGGAGTTCACTAATCATACAATAGTAATGGAGATTTATTGTTTACATGGTTTTTCGAGATATTATAGGAGTATATGGAAAGAAATTCAAGAATTTTTAAACCACTAACAATGTTAACATTAATTGGGGATATGGTTATTTGGGCTAAAGACTGTGATGAGATTTTACATCTACTAATTATGAAATCAGTTTCTATACATTTTTTAACTCTAAAATATATTATATAAGGATTTATTATTTTTATCATTGAATATCTAAAAGGGATGGGGTTCTCTCTCATGAATAGTTACAAGGTTAAATTTTTGCATCTAAATAGCTTAAGACTCTTGAGAATAATTATCCAGTGCCTGACCTAGAGGTAGTTGAAGTTATTTTTTCCCTAAAAACATAGATGAACTATCTGTATGGGGTAAAATATTATATATATAGAGACTATAAATGACTAATGTATATATTCATGTAAAAGTAATCCAACATTAGCCAACAGAGATGGTTGGAATATCTCAATGATTATTAATGTTCAATTTATTATCACCCTAAAAGAGAAAACATAGTCACTGATACATTATGTATGAAATGACCTATTGTATTAGAAGTGTTGCAGATTTAAGGGTACCAATTGATCAGAGACATATTAAGGCTATAGAAGGTAATCATGAGGGAAGGGACATCATCAATCCTATAATAAATGATTTATCAATCCTCATTATCATAAAATATCAATGATAATATCATATTTTTAAAAGAAGATATAGGATCTAAATAGTGGGAATTTTTTTGTGTTAAATAATTACCATGAAGGTGTGATTAAATTTTTTACAAGGATATGGGTTCCATCTATTTTGATGATAAATAATGAACTAATGTACAATTATTATTCCACTTGATTATCTATAAATCAGGGAATTAATAAAATGTATAGGGAACCTCAAGATCATTAGTGGTTGGATAATATGAAAAGTGATATTTACAACTACACTAAATGGTTCTTGGTGCGTCAACAAGTGATGTATGAGAAACCACTTACTAAAGGGGTATTACAACCACTAACCATACCAACATTGAAGTGGTACAATATCATAGTATAGATTTTCACTGGCACCCAAGAAAACAAAAAAGGAAACAAAATAATATGGGTTATAATGGACTAAATTCCCAAGACATCTAATTTCATAACTATTCTGGTTGATTTCACTAATGTCCAACTTTCTTGTATTTCCCTACATAATGTGATGAGGTTTCATAGGGTTCCACATTCTCTCAATTCTGACCACTATCAATTGTTCAAATCTAAATTATAAGGAATTATTTATCCTAATTTGAATAGCAAATTGTATTTTTAAAATTTAATATCCCTCAAATAAATTTTCCAATCTTAAATGATTGTTCAGATAGTTGCAGACATAATGAAAACATGTACAATAGAATTTAACAGTTGATGGATTCAACACCATCCATTATTTGAGTCCTCATACAAAAATAACATCCACATGAATATAAAAATTAGACCTTATGAATCACTATATAGGAATTGATTTATAAAATAGAATTGTTGGGATAAATTTGGTGATAGAAAGCTCAATAGGATTAATCTTGTGAATGATTTTCCCAAAATGGTTCATGTCATCCAAAAACAAATAAAAGTTACTTTGGGTCTATAGAATATCTATGCTAAAAACTAGAAAATTTAATTTTTTTTAATATTGGTAATAATTTTTTTCATTCAAAATTCACAAAGGAATAGATTCATGTGGTCTGTGAATATTGAGAATCATATCCCCAAGTATATTGGCCCATATAAATTAATTGATCACATAAGAGAAGTGTAATATCTTAAATCTCTTTCACCAATTCTATCTAATGTTCATGATGTGTTCCATGTATCACTCTTATAGAAGTACAAAACTAAACCTCTACATATACTGCAACTGAAAGTGGTACAATTGGACCTAGCCTCTCTTGGAGAATCAGCTGGTGGAGATCTTGTATCGTGGATACAAGGATCCATGAAAAAAAGACTACTAAACACAACAATGGGATATGTATGAACCATAAATATAAATATGTGTTTTTGGATCCCGAGGAGTCAATGAGAAGTAACTAAACCTTTTATAAACATACATTACGAGTTGAAAATTTTGGAAAAATATTTCCTATGGTTGGAAGAAGTAATGACTTAGGATTTTTAAAAGATTTTATTCCTATGAAAGTGTGTGTAATATTATCTTATTGATAAAAACCCATATCTCTTTAATAATGATGTGAGTATAAAGTTACATGTAACCATCAAGAATCGATTTTTATATGACTGTCAGTCCTAAATAACCATTTTTCAATATGAAAATTGGAAGAAAAAACTTGCTAATAATATAAATGTTATAATTAGTGCTAATATGTAGAAATAAAAAAGGGGAGTTAATGAAAAAATAAGATGTGATGTCCTCAATTTATAGATTATTTTTTTATGAAGCCCATTTTCTAGAACATGGAATGGATGTTTCCGCAATGTGGTTTTCCATTGAAAATGTGAAAGATGATCTTCAACGACTGTAGGTCAAAAAAATCCACTATAAGAGAAGTGCAATTCAGTATAAATTACCACACGGTCAATTTTAGTCAATCAATCCCATGCATATATCACTATTTCAAACCTTAACCTTTGGTCTTATATCAATTTTATAAGGGTTTACATGTCTAGCACATAGTTAATTAAAATTTAATTACTTATTAAATATAATTTTTTTCTACCAATTGTTATTCCAATATAAAACTATAGGTAAAATTTGAGATTGAATTTGATAAATTGATATTTAAACACAAACTGTAATTTTCAGAAAGGGTGTAATTGTTTTTCATGTTATTAATGGTATTAGAAATAAATTAATTATAAAAAAATGTTATAATAAAACACACTTATTTAAATATAAATAAAATATAATTTTATTATGTCTTAATCAATTTTTATGTGTGAGAAATATTATTATTTATTTCAACCCAATATATTTTTTAATAAATATGGTTTTTGATATTTATAATTTAAAAATTAACATATTCGGTTAATTATTTAGAAAAAATAAAATTCAGTTTTTGACATAGAACAAAAAATTATGTTACAGTGAATTTATGAGAAATTTAAAAAATACATTATTTTTGCATTAATAGAAGAAGTACATCTTCTGTGTTCTGGTATGTTTAATGACTTCATAATTATGTAATTATTATGTGATCAATGATTAATCATAATAAAAGACCTAAAATATGTTATTTTATTTATATCATGTATTTTTATAGTTTTTAATCAATTTTCAAACATATAATTTACTTTCAAAGGTCAATAATGGAAACATAAACATTAAAAACATTATATTTGAAAAAGATTCTTTTCCAAGAAAAAATAAGTAATATAATATTACTTTTAGTACTTATAGGCTAAAATAACATAAAATATATTTCCAATGTCTAAATAGATGGAAAACCCATGGGTAAGACAACAGTTTAGAATTCTCTACAACTCATATTTCTCAAGCCTATATGTGGAAATTATTAACAAAAATCCACGAAGTTCTATAAATACCTATGAAATTTCTCCATTTTAATTCACCCTCAATTGATCTAATGTGAATTTATTATTTATACCTCCAAAATAGTCCCATGATGTGTTATTGAATCCCCCAAGGATCCATTCCCCATGATTTAGGAGTAACTCATAATTTTAATAGAATTACCCTTCCTTTCTCATAAATTTAAGAAGCAATTTTCAAAAGGTTTTATATATGTTATGGTTACTCTCATATATTACCATTGATAACATAAATAAATTTATAAATTATTATTTACCAATTTGATTCCATTTTTCATCTCATTATACTATTTTAGAATATATGATTTTATACTCATTATGATTCCCAATTTATTTCTCAAAATTTATCTCTTCTATATAATAAATTAAATTTTTTTTTAATGCTTAAAAAAATTCATTTGAAGTGGTATTCCCTTATATATAATTTTTATTTATTTAATTAGGGGATCTATACTTACAAAAACCCAAATTATATTTTTAGGGGCTAAAATTTACATAAGGATCTTGTCTTTATGCACTTTTGAAACACCATGATTTTGATAAGAATCTATTTTGTTATCCTCAATGGGTTACTAGTAAAATGATTGATAATGATCTATGTGTATCATGATTTTTAATACCTATAAAGGGTTCACCATGATATCACTAAAATTATTTGGATAAAATAATTAACCCCAAGAGTTAAATTTTTTTTCCAATACCTTAGTTAATAAGCCTGGTAATTTTAAATCACAACACCATGGTGAAAAACTATGGTCATCTTCCCAATCATGTCTTATTTAAATGTTTTAGAAACTTTTTTCATGTTATTTTTCATGTTATATTTATTATTCTAGACCTCATTATCTTATTTATTATTCATTATAGATATTCCTCATGTTCTTATTGATTTTCCACATGATCACATGTATGTTCTTCACCTTTTGTATTCCGTTATGGGGACACATTCACACCCCTTTCCTATAATGTATGTCACTAGGATATGATATTAATTTAATGTACATTGAATGAACCCATGAATAATACATCCAAAAATAATTTGTGTTATTTTTTATGTTTTCATTTATTATGTTCCAAATTTCAATGAAACTAAACATAAAATGATCTATTTTTTCTCAATGTATTGAAATGTTTACATAATAAAATGGCGGGATTAAATGATGAATCTATGGATAAAAACCCTATTTTCACAATCCACACACCACTTGGGAAGCTCTAATTCTAATTTCAAATCACTGTTAGATCTAGAGTGACCCACAGACTATCCAAGAATGAATTTAAAGTCACTTTGATCTGTCCTTATATAAATGCGTTCATGCACAAAAAACCATAATAATATCGAAGCATTCATGAAGATAATGATATTTAAATATATATGGATATTTTAGAACACAACTTATCTTAAGGGATAATGATGAAAAACACATGAATCAAGAATCCAATCCATAGGTAAGGAAAAAAATTATAATAGAATCTGGAAAATATAATCAAGTCTATTATAATAATTATAAAAAAGGAATATAAATTATTACATCCCACAAAAATATACCATTTTTAGAATCCTGGTTCTAAAAATGGACCAAAAATCAATAATTATATTTGAAAAAATAATTGACCAAATCTTTGGAATGAAGATTTTGGATTAATGCGGTGAAGGTTTTTTGGTGGATAAAATAAATTACATCCTATATCTTTTAAAATATATATTTGAACCACTAGTTCTTCATGGGATACCAGCATCTAGCTAGTTTTCTCATAAAGAATGTATTATCCTCAATGTTCTCTACTAGTTAACTGATGTTATTCCACCATATAAGAAGTGGGCTAGAAGTGGCACAACGCTAGAGTAGTTTATTTTTTGGGTGATACATTATTATAAAAATGCTACTAACACATCCAAAACCATGTTAATGGAAATACAATATTCTCTCTATTTCATGTCACTAATATACATATCCAGTTTGAATCCATCAATAAGATATACTTTATATTTAATACATGATATTTTAGTAGTAATTAAATTGATAACATATAATAGAAATAAAGAATTTCATGATTCAAGTGCCTTTGGGAGATTTTGTGTGTCACCAAATATCATGAAAAATAAATTCAACGACATAAATGAAAACTCAAGAACATTACCTTATATTACCGTGATTCTTCTAGAATTTCATGGGATAACATGGTAACATACATAAGAATGGTTTGAGATATAATGAATTGTATGGAATCAATCAATCCATAAAATGATGAAATTAATACATGTAAATGAATAACAATATTAATGAGACATTAAATTGTTTATAATCATAAACATGGATATTAGAGCATGATATACAATGACAACATGAAAGCCACATATGAATGTGTAAACAACATAAAACATGACTTAATCATATGTAAGGGTAAACTTTAATGAAATCATCAATGTGGGAATATCAATTATATATTAGGTCATAGTCAGAAACCCAAAAATTTTGTCTCATGATCCAAAAAAAATATCTAGCTCATTGGAGGGTTATGTATTTTTTTCCACACCCTTAATATTCATTAAATTTATATCCATATTTCTTCTACATTTTTAATACAAAATAATTATTAATTTCATTACATTTCATCCCACAATTAAAGAATGTGGTTTATACACATGTAGTACCCAATCCATAAAGGAAACTTATATCTATGGGAGTAAGCATCATTGGAAATCAGGATAGGTATTCAGTACAAAAATTATTGGAAATGAAAAGCAAAGGATATGTTTAACAGTATAATCAAGGTACATTAAGATTCATACATGGATGTAATAATGGTTAAACTGGTATTTTATTCCATTAAAATTTTATGAATTGTAAAAGGTATGTGTAAAAAAAATTCAAACATGAACTATTTGAAATAAATATATAAAATATAAAGAATGTTATTCATTAAAGTGTAGTTGAAGAGGATCCCTTACCATTGAAGAGTGCTCCCAAAATAATGGGAGCATCTTCTAAAGAGTCTAGTGGGACATCTGTCTTACTCTAGATTAGGTTTGGAAGAATAAATTTTTACTCCAAATTTTTTTATTTAAGAATAATTAAAGGATTATTCTCTTAATATATAAAATAATAGGATAATAGAAAAATAATTTACAAACATATGTTTTCCATTATATAAAATAATATAATCCAAGAAAAAAATCATCCCATTGTTATTTACCCAAATTTCAATGTAATATAATAATATTTCTAGATTTTATAATTAT
This sequence comes from Viscum album, assembly GCA_963277665.1. Lineage (NCBI taxonomy): Eukaryota > Viridiplantae > Streptophyta > Magnoliopsida > Santalales > Viscaceae > Viscum > Viscum album. The sequence goes on from OY728146.1 coordinate 374,344,156, forward strand.
AAGAACCAATATATTCAATATAATACCATTGGTGGTGTGGATGAGATACATTATTATACAAAATTGAATTTAAAACATATAATATATAATATAGGTTTTTAGGATTCCTTAATGGTTTATAAGATCAATTAAATAACAAAATAACAAATTATAATAATAGGGACACATAATTTCATCCATTAATAACATGTATAATATTAATTACATCACTTTTATGAATATATGATGTCATAATTTGTACCAAAATATAATTTTGTATCTTAATTTTAACAAAAAAATACCACTATAAGAAAAATAACGAATGATTAATATTGAAACATTTCAACATGCTGATCTTAACAATAATATGTATTTTATCAAAATAATTCTGAATGTTTTATATATTACACATGTAAATATATATTCTCCAATTATTCAAAATTGTTTATTTTTAGTAGAACAATTTTCTAACCCTTATAAAAATTACATTATAATTTTTTTATTATATTACCATTTATATATAAAAAAATCTATATAATAATATCATTTTATTGTTATATAATTTAATTATAATATTTTTGATTTCGTAAAAAAGATGGTTTCGAATGAAGATGTATATATCCAAAAAATATAATTTTTTTCATAGTATCTAAATATTATTCCTATAAATGTTGTTATTTAATCATTGAAAAATAATAAAATATAATTTCAATCATCATAATTGATTAAAAATTCATCAATTAGGGTGTTGATACTTATGCATTTATTTCATTATTGAGTCTCGTAATGGTATGAAGTGTAATAGTGATATTTTATTGGGGTTGTTTGATGAGAATTATTCATCTCATGATATCAATAAGCCTGAAATTCTCCCATAAATAGTTTCACTCATTAATTAATCGATTATTCTCTTATTGGGAATGACCATGGGAATAGTAAAATGATTCTATCTCCCTCACAATCTTCTATAAATGGGATTCATAGGTTATGATCCTACGGATTGAGGTCATCACTTCTTCCATATGTGTCTAATAGATTTTTTTATAAACTATAATATATTAATCATAATGGTAACTATAAATTAGATCTATTATAAATTTGAATGATTCTTAAAATTATTTTATATATGACATATAAAATAATGATCCAATAAATGATTTTATTGTGAATTCTTAACAATATTTAAGATTGATTTATTTATTAACGTAAAAGGGGTGTTTTATTTCTAAACATATTGGTTATTAAATTAATACCCTTCAAAAATTTCACCCTTGAGATTTTAATTTCATATAGTAAAACAAATTATGTTCCTTATTTTTCATTTCCTCTACTAATTTGCATGTTTCTTCTTTCAACTTATAGCTCTTCTATTGTACATTTACTTGGTGAGTTCAATTGTTTCATATAATGTTGTCTTTATGGGAAATAATCTTCACTAGATGCTCCTTGTACGAAAATAAATATCAAATAATACAACATATAGATATGGTACATGTTATTGGTGTAGTGTTTACTTCCACAGGGGATTATGCGAAACAAATAATATACTTGAGATATTTTAGGTGGGAGTTTAAGTCTATCAGCCACCACCCCAATATGTATAGTGATATCAAAGGGGATGACGTATCTATTACTATGATTTAAATTCCTCTAAAAAACATGAATATATATAATGGTTATATATTATTAAACCCATTATATCTATTGAAAAACACCAAAATCATCAATGATTGAATTTATAGATTTTCATTCAACATTTTATATATTTTTTGTTTTGATGAATTGTTTGAACCCTCTCAGTAATCTCTTGGAAAAGATAAGGTCCTAGAAAACATCTCCTTCCAAATTACCTCTACGTTGTCATATTTCGACCCCTCCTCCCATATGTATACTCAAAACGATAAATTTGAATTCAAGAATAGAAACAGTTATTATATTAAAATATCAATAAGAAATGGTTTTGATCCAAATATCCATTAAAATAAATTGAACATGATCTTAACATTACCTCATTAGTTTAAAATGTTATATCATAATTATCAAACATACGAGGGTGATATAATGTGATGGAGCTTTGTTCATTATCCAATTCTTACTAAATTCATTTCAAGAACCTCAAGGGAAAAGATAGATTTATATTAGATACAATAGAGAGTAGAGATCCATATAATATCATGAAAACCCATATGTATATATTATTGAGTTCGTTAAGAGGTAAATATTATTTTAGTAAAATTAAATGTTCCAACATGGCATGGAGATCAACTACAACGCATTGAGTGTTATTTACATAAGATAAAATGGGGAGTCCTATGATTAAAACTATGGTTATGTTTTCTCCATTCCATAATAGTATAGGAAATATTTTCATCATGGCCATAATGTAATATCATTCATCCATTTGTTTATGGAATGACAAGAATTGATATATTACATATAAAATCTCACAATTTAGGTTATCCCACTATGTGGTTTACATAAAATATAAATACATATTTGTCCTTCCTAGATTAATAGATAAGGATTATATTTTAGAATCATCCATAAGAACCTGATTTTGTAATTGTTTTTATTGGGCACATATCTAGGTAATAGACATTATAACTCAACCATTAGTAATAGAGAACTCTAGAATATTCTCTACCATCTTCGATACACAATATCATCTTTATATGCCTCTATGATCCTCTCAAAAATGCATTATTCTTCATTTATTTTACCAAGGTAGGGTGAATATCATTTTATTATTCCCATATCCATCCATTTAACATCATTTTATATTGGATCTCATTCAGTCCTAATCATGGATAGGGTTGTGGGATCCTTTTTACTATGAATGTATACCATTTTAGTCACCGTCCCCAGATGGTAATGGATTAAATGAACATAATCCTAGATCTACTCTGACCACCATCTTTTTAAATTTTGATGACCATTTTGTGTCAATATAGATCTGAGTATTTTTTGGTTCATATATATGTGAAACATATTTATTTAGTGGTAGTTTCACCAAATCATTAATTTGAATATCATAATTGAAAAATATATTCAATTAATGGGGTAGTTTATATAATGGAAAATTAATTGGTGGGAGGGATAGTCTATCATAATTTCATCATTCATGAGTAACACCCAAATCCATTTAGAGATGCATCATTTTAGAAAAAAAGTAATATACAACATATGGGTAATATGTGACATGTGATATGATTAGACTCTTATTCAAATGATTATTGATATATTTGAATTCATATGTCCATGAAAATATTGCTCCTTTATTATTTATCATGTCTAGTGTTCCTAAAAAGCATGAGAGGTTTCCAAAAAATAAATTATAGTTCCACACTAATATATGGAAACTATTCATTTCATTCAAAGATGATGGAATTTTCCATCAATAAATTGCCTTATTTTTTATGGGCGTGTAAATATACCTTTTAGGGTGATGACATGAACCAATAATGTTACTTTATCAATCTATTGCATGAATTGAATATAAATTTAAATTAATATTTTCTTTTAAAAGTCTTTAATACATATTTTAAATTTTCCTCATCAACCTCCATAAAATTATAGTAGATATGAATATTATTCATAGATATTACCATGAATTTTAATAGGTAAATCCATGTGATTGTATTCATCAATTAAATTATAAGTTTATGATAATTAGTTATTCTATAATGAATTTCTGTAAAATCATTGTGCCTATACATTGATTAAAAATCAGCCTTTTAAATATCCACCTTATTCACATATACATAAAAATATCATAATGGGACATTTGAGAATTATCGTGAACCACATAGACGAGGAAAAAAGTATTTAACCAATGGAATATGATACATGTTTTTAATCTTCATTTTTTTCTTGCTAAAGTTAATAAATTATGTGGAAAATTACCCTACACATATTCAAGAAAAAGAGGGCCTGTGTTCCCCATTGTGATAAACATGGGTTTATAAAACCATTATTGAGATTATAATGTTTCAACTTCATCATCTAATTATGTTCATAATTGAAATTGTTATATATTCTTATAAAATTGAAATGACCTGTGTATAAAATAAATAGAGAAATAAATCTTTTAGTTAGGGTGAATACCTGGATATTCCTCGATAAACACCATAGTACACTCCCTAAAAATTGATAGGTCATCAATGATTTTCTTGTCCATTTTATAAATAATTTTGGAATGGTACAAATTATCATATGGAAATTATATCCATGATGGATATGATGATAGTAAAGTATATTCATCCATGTCCTTTCACTTGTAGGGAATTAGAGGATGATTCATGATACTGAGGGTGATTTACTTGTTTTAGTCATGTATGTTAGCTATATAAAAGGACCTCCAATCTGTACCCATAACAGAATCAAATTCCACTAAAGGGAGAATCACAAGGTTCTCAATGAAATTAATCCCACAAATATATATATGGGATACATTATATTCTTTTGATGAAATTATTGAAAATTTTACCATCATTATTTATGTCTATAAATCTATTTTGAGGTGGTTTTTAAATAGTTCTACAAAATTATTGTGATACAAAACAATAATTAGAACCTAAAATAAAAATGGAATTTTATATTATCTAATGAGTTACAACTATATTTATTATTAAATAACTATAGAGATCAAACTTAGTAGTTATAATGAATTATTCAATCTCTTTATCCATAATAATTCCAGGATTTTTGAACTATTTATTACAAAAAACCATCAGTTTAGTGCACTTATTAACATTGTATCCTTTTTCATTACATATGAATCATTGTAATAAAGATTGTGGATTAAAAAATTATTTTATTCCGTCACATTTTTTGATTTCTCTAATCAAACATTTCTCTCTTTGTTACCTTCTTTCCTAATGCTAATGAATTTCAATTTCCCCAATATATACTATTTCATAGATTATTCTTTAAGTACTTTATTCAGGTGGGATGGAAAACATTGTTTCCCCCATAAGGCTTTATCATCTCACCGCTTGAATTAAATTCCATTACCCACTTTCTATGTCTAGACCCATGATACCTTATTGTGATTGAATGATAAATATTTCAACATTGATGGATTATAAAAAAAATTATAATTGTTGTCAGAGACCTTAATGGATAATGCAATTTCTAAATGCATCCTTATCCCACCAAATAATCATAAAACATTAAATTCAATGATAATGAAAAATCTATAGGAATATCATGAAAGATTTTAAATTTTTTCCATTTAAAAAGTGATGGATTCATCATCCATTTGATTCATGTTAAGGAAGTAACTCACCATTTTAAGTCAGATTTTGTGATGAAATTTATAATCAAATAACAATTTTCAAAATTAAAACTACTCTATATCATTAAAATCTTAATTTTGCATCATATTTTTTATTTATATAATCCACTAATATCGTTCTCCATCTATAAAATAATCATCCAACACAACCTTCACTTTATTATAGTAGTGAGGTATGATGGAGAAATTCTAAATGGAGTTGGTAGATTTTTGTTTGATTGAGGGATCATCATATCCAAAAAAAGTATAAGGCATTTTTCACATAAAGGTCTCAATTAAAGAAATCCCATTCTTATAGAAATTTGGGTAACCCTTTTGATTCATGGATCTATTCAAAACATATATATATTAATAATTATTTTCCTGATTATCACAATTACTTATATAAATAGGTTGTGAATCTCATTTGGGATCTCCTCATAATGAACCTCGCGTATGCTGGCAGGGCTATAGAGACCCTAAATGCCGTAAATCAAATTTGATGAATTGTTTATTAAATTTGGAAGATTTTAAAGGAAATATCTTCCTAATTGATAGATTACTTCAGTATTCATGGAAAATTAGATACATATATGAGTATTTTAAAACATTTGAATATAAAATTAGAAATATTTTTTTTATGAAAAACATTATTCCCTCGAGAATATCTTTTCAGATCAATTAGCATTCACTTAATGTATTCGTTGGAATAGAAAAAATTAATTGAGACCTAAAATTCTCAGAAGGGGTTAGTACATTGGAGGTTGTTGTCAATAATAAATAATTAATATGGAAGGTAAAAAACTGATCACATAATCTATTAAAAAACCTTATATGAAATAATAATTATTGAACGGTAAATAACATAGAAAAAATGAATTTTACGTGACATGAATATCATAGTAAGATATTACCGAACCAAAATGGAAGGGTAAATAACTAAAAACACATTCATTTAATTATTAAACATAAAAATAAATGTATACATGGATAATAACATAGAGAAAATATCATATGTAAAAAAAATGAAAACATGGGTTCATAATAATGAAAATTATTAATTATGGTATGTCATGTATCATATAAACATGATACCTTTACTATCAAGATCAATCCACAAAATAGTTTAAATTATATTGGTACAAATTGATGTGGATTTTTAAAAAATTAACTATCATTCAAGATCTACCCTTATTAATGTTTAAATTATATGGTGACAAATTCATAGGTTTATTCAAACTGATTTTTCCTCATGAGACTATATATGCGTCAATGAAATACATATAATGGGACCCACCCATATAATATTTTCCAAAACTTATATATATATATGGACCAAATAATTTATTTAATTACTAAATAATGTTCCATATCATAAAATAGCTCCATTTAGTAAGGGAAATAGATTTATCAATATTTCCCTCATGATAAAATAACTTTAAAAATATATAATTTTATTTTGATGTGGGATATTTTGAAAAACTATGAAAATCCATGATAAATAAGCCATGTATTTATGTGAAATTTAATTTCTTATTATCCTAAAATGTGAATATTTCAATGAGAATATCCTGATTAAAACCAAAATAAGGAAGGGATTTTTAATATTATCATTGGTTAAAAATTTCATAAATCATTTAGAGGAAGAATAATTATGGTATCAACATACAATCATTACGGTAAGATTTTTTTTTATCATTTATGAATATAAATACAATAATTTTTTTTAAAAAAAATATTAAGTGATATTTCAATTTTTTTACATTTTTAAATTCATATAATTATAAATCACAATTAAATAAATTCATAAAAAGATAATCATAAACATGAAGTGTAAGATAAAATGAAATGATTTTAATGATGGGTTATTTTTTTTAAAATGATATAAAATATATAAAATAACATTCATTTTTTACTGTATAATGGTTATAAAGGTTCCATTTTCATAAACTAAGAAGAATATTCCATTTAATTTTTAGTCAATTCCAAATGGGAATTATCTTGAAAATGGAATAATATTTCTTTTTTAAAAATTATTTAATGAGTAAAAATATATGAAAATAAATGTTATAAATCATTCTTAAAATATTAAAAAATTACCACATTTTTAGAATAAATAGTTTTATATGAAAAAGTACATCTAATAGAAGAGATATGTGATGTCATATTTTTGTAGAAGGTATTTATCAAATAATTTAAGTAAAAAAGTGTTAAAAATTCTAGTATTACCTTAAAATTTAATTACTAAATATAGTAGAATAAAATTAAATGTTTTAAATTGGAAATTTTAATATAATTTACATCATCTAAAACTCAGGAATAAATATTCATTATTGGAATGAGATTAAGGAATTAATGCTTTAATATATAATAATATTGAGGAGAGAATTTTTTAATGAATTATTTATGTGTATCAAAAATAGATCGATATAAAAAATAGGTTATAGATAAAAATATATTAAAATATCATTTTATGATTATTTCATGAATGATAATATTTTGATTTTGTAGATTAACCCAATAAACATAAATTTAGTTAAGAAATACCTTACTAGTTGGTAACATTTATTTATATAAAAATTATATAAAACAATTAAAATTTGATCCCAAAATAACATTAATAGTTATGTATTAATTATATTACATTCCAGTGGGGCATCAAATACACAATTTAAATGAAATTATTTTTATTAAATTACAAAAACAATTCATTAAAATGAAATTTATATAAAATCATATACCTCTAGATTCCTTCTGGATTAACATGAATCAAAAAACCAGCGTAGAGGTTTTAAACATGTTGTTAACATATCCCAAAACCATATTAATATTTATAATATCATATATTATCTTTTTAAAACATCTTATCATTCATTCGTTAATAATAAATCATTAATTGTTTTATTTTGAGTGTTAATTTTCTATTTTCTCATGTGTGTTTTGTCCTAAATGCTCTGGTTCATGAAAATATTATATATTTTTATAATATAAAAAATTATAAAAATTTAACAATTATCATATTTTGATATCAATTTAAAGTTTAAAATAAATCATGAAATATAGTTATTGAAATTGATGTATGTGATGATAATGGAGATGTTTGGTTATACCTACCATGAGCAACCCTTCAACTTTTTAGTGATCATAATAGAAATAATTTAAGTAATAATTAATAATTACATAATGATAATAATATCATATATAATATATTATATTATAATATATATCACGCATGTGGTGTGTTTATTAGAATAGAGATGCATTGCTTCATAAATATTGTAGACCACATGTTCATGAAAAATGTCTTCATCCTTTTGTGAGTGAAAATGTCAGAAAGAAATTGATATGTATTATAGTTAAAGAATGATAAATATTTCATATATATCATAATTACAATATTTATATCACATATACTGATTAACATTAACCTTATCATATTGCATGTGTAGTGTTTGTGAAAGATTAATCTAATCGCTTCATGAGGTGTCAGTCCCCCATACAGAAGAGCAACATTTTTTATTTCAATTGAAAATTTTAATTTAAAAAAAATATATATTACATAATTAATAAAAATCTATAAATATTTTATAAATATCATATATATACTTTGTTTATATCATCTTACCCAACTGTAAAAGGTACTAAAAATACAAATGATACCAGTTCAGGGAGCGGTATTCTATCGTGCACACTAACAATGCTTTCATAACCCAATTGATGGAATTATAAATGGTTTTACGACATTACCTATTAATAAAAACATACCATTATATGATATATTTATGGAATTATATCATCATGTTTCATTAATAATTTATGTAGTTGGAGAAAAAAATAAACTCAATGAAGAAGAGTACAATTTTATTAGAGTATCCTCATTTGGGTTTCAATAAATCATTACTATTATTACATTATGTAATGAAATAATACCAACAGTAATATATTTTGTTTTTGGAAAGGTATTTTTTTGAATATTGTCTTAATAAATGTGGTTTTATAGACAAAACAATAGAGGAGAGTGAATATACTTTTATAATTTAGGCTCAATGATACAGTTGGTTTTTTTAAATAACTATCTTTTACTATATGTTTCATTTGTCACATGGTTCTGAATAAGAATTTTATCATACCCTATAGTTGTAATGGTATATATATGGACTTATAATTGTTTATAAATAAGTTTATTGGTCATTGTTTCACATTTCATTTTAGTTTAACCTACAATGTAAACCTATCATTATCATAACCAATGAAACTAATTTTCACAAACTTCATTATTTGTTTCGATAAAAAACATGTTAAAATTAATAGAAATTATATATAATGTTGAATATAAATAATTGAACCATTTTTTCAAATTAAATTCAACTAATAGTACATATTTAAGTTAAAACTAATCATGTCGATGTGATAACAAAGTGGGGTTTTAATGTGAAAATGTTCAAAAATATAGAATGTTTTTATATCTCAATTTATTATGGGAATGATTTTAATGACCTAAATTTTATTAACATATATCCAATTGAAATATTTTTCAATTTATGAAATTGAAAATATAAATTATCCAAATAAACTATATAAATTGAAAGTCGGTAATTAATTAAAATTCTGTATTATTCATTTTTCATCATTATATAAAACATCTCATATTAATTGAACAAATTAAGCCTAAGGTAATTTTGGTACCCCAATTTAAAATATTATTTTTATTTTTTAAAATAAATTTTCTAAAAATATTAATAATAAATTCTAAACAACGTATCATGTTTTTTAAAACATGGTTTTGTATGCATTATAGGCTATTAAAAATAATGTATTTATTTTAGGATAAATATATCATAAGACTTTTGGGTGCTATATTTTCATTTAAGACAAGCATATAATATCACATATTCACTCATATAAAATTTTATTATTTTAAAATATCACGGTGTTACTACTGATCCCTGACCATTGAAACTAAATTATTTAATTATTTTATTTACTCAGGATAACTGTTTTGGAGTTTGGGTTCAGTCTTAGTTTAAATTTTATTTCCTTTTTATATAAATATGAGTGTATTGGTATTTGAGGCACATCATAGTCTTGAGATCATGTGACTTCACCCAAGTCATCGTGCACCCTTCCGAATGTTCAAAATAGAAAAAACATTAATCATTTATAAAATGAAGATAAATTGAAGATAAAATTGAATATGAAAAAATTAAATAAAATTAAAATTATTTTTCCAATAATAATAATATTAATAACATATTTTTTATGATTATTATTATTGTTATTAATAATATTAAATATTATATGGATTTCTTTGTTTTAGGCCAGTGCACTGGCACCACACGGTTAGTAGAAACAATGATGTCAACCAAAGAAAACATGTGACTGCTTCTGGAAGGGGAAGAGGCAACCACACAATTTGTGCATGGTCTCTTATGAAATGTGCAGTAACTATGTGGTTTCCTAGTGTTTAAATAAGTAATATAATACAAAATTAGATGGGAAAAATTAAGGTAAAAAGGAATTTTTTATCCAAAATATTAATATTAATGTTGTTGGAGATGATAATAATAATATTATAAAAAATTATTATTATAATTGAAATATTATTATAATTATTATTAATGTTTTAAATATTATAATTGAAATAAATATTAAGTATTATTGTTATTAAGAATTACTATTATTATTAGAACTATTATTTGGCTAGTTTTATTAGCTATGATTAGATTTTTTCATCTCCTCCCTCGTCTCTTCCATGTTTCCCCCCTTCCTCTTCTACTCTACCATGACCAAACTCATTGCACACCCCCTCTCTATGTGCCTACCTCCTATGTACCCTCATCCTTTCATCATCCAACTTTATCTGGACCTATTATGGTCCATACAACCCCTCTATCCAGCCCTCACCTAGCACACGTGGCCACTTCGTTCGGCCAACCTCTAGTCGTGCGACCACATATAATGTATAACCCCATGCCAATATGACCCCTTCCCTAGTGCATCCCCTAACCAGCTCAAACCCCTAATGGGCCCCTCTTCTAGAGACCACCCACATCCTCTGGAACACACCACCCAACTGGTGGTTCCCCCTCTGATATCCATCCTCCATCAATGTCTGGTTGAAGTATTTTATTCCCACTCCAGTGAGATTCCACTAAATTTAAGGTTTCTATTTAGGGTTTTTTTATCTATAATTTATGGATTTTTTATGGGTTTCGTTCTATTTTCATGTATACGGTACGTTCTTGACACTCAGAGGTGCAGTTGTGGTGCAATTGAGGTTTTGAACTGGTTTTGGGAAGTAATACACTGTTTGAGGTATGACCCATTTTCACATTATCTTTGAATATATAATTACATTGTTTTCATCTTTTCTCACACCCACCATGATAGATAAAAAGTAATTGACAATTTTTATAATAATATTTTATTTGTGAAATGAAGTTTATATTCAATAATTTTGAATATGTGGTGTGAAATTGTTAAATTGTGCACCCCATATGTTTTCTATAAAGCCCATTTGTCCATTCCAAGTGGTGTATAATATTTATAATCAGGTTTTTAAATTTTAAATGAAATAGAAAACATTAAAGGGAATGATTTGTATTTTTCTAGATAGTATCTAAATTATTTTGTTTAAAAAAATGGTTTGTAAAATGGTTTTGAGTACGTGGTCTGAATTTGATGAGTTGTTTCACAACAAATGTTTAATAAATTTCTTTATTCTATTTTATAGGTGGTTTTTTATTTTTGGAAGGCATTATTTTATTTTATAAATGAAATTTTGATTATGAAGATAGTGATTGATTTTTTCCAAAAATGGATTTCAAAATTTTTTTGGTAATGAAAATGGCTTGTGTGTGGTTATTTATGAATGATTTGATGGGTGAAAATTAATGGAATCACTATTTTTATCTTTTAAATAGTTATGTGGAGGACCTCTTTTTGTGAGTTAGTCTTTCCTTTTTGGATGAATAGATGATGGAAGTGTACTTGGTATGGGACCTTAATTGTTTGATAATTATTTTAAAGCATGGGACTACTCCCTAAGGAGGTCGAGGTGGTGTCGGTTCGTGTGATATAGATAATTCCATGTATTTGGCTTATTGTTGAACATGTTTGGAACACCTATTTGAGAACATATCATGGGAACCTATCATAGAAAAAATAAATTATGAGAACATTTGAATCATTGATCTAGGTAATTTCACTTGTTAGTGGCCCATTTTAGGTGTTATTTTGTAATCATTATTATGGGATTGGTCCACTTGGTTAGGCCATGTTGGCTAATGATCAAGAATTTGGGTATTATGAAGTCCCCAGGTAGGGCATACAGTCAATATTACTCCCATTTATAGTATGTATAGTTATCCTCTGAGTGCCTCGGTATTTTCATGTTTGTACGATGTTATTACCATTTGTATTATTTCCCTTATTATGTGGACTTATGATCTATGTTCATGTTTTTTGTTGTTTACTAGATAAATTGTGAAAGTGTTTTTTTCTGAAAAAATAATGTTTCCTAAATGATGTTTGAGAGAACAATTTCCCCTATTTTTCTTTTTCTTGAAAAATAAATGTTTCCAAATAGGTTCTTTTTTCCTACCACTATTTGATCTTATCTCCCCCATGTGTGAATATTATTTCAAAATTCTAAGAATAATGGATTCATGAATTTTTTTCATTTAAATTAAAAGTGTGGATAACCTATATTTTCATATTGTATTTCAATATTATAAAGTATTTTTTTCTTTATTTAATGCATCTCTATTGGGGATAAAAATATTTGGGCTTACCAAATGAGTTTTAATACTCACTCTTATTATGTTTACTTATGTTTAGTTAATCTTTCATGTTTGGATTGGGTTCTATCACCCTTGTCCATAGTTAGTAGTTAGTTGGACAGTGACCCATATGGTCGCATGGTGGTTTCTTGGGTTTCAGGTTCATTTTGATTATTATATTATTGTTTTTGATTATTTAATTTTAAATATACATAATTTGATTTTTGAATATCATATTTAGTTTGGGTTTCTTGTTTATTTATTTTCTACGTTTTTTTATTTCATTGGGATATACTTTTCTCATTGCCCCTTATGATAGATTTGGTTTTTTTCCGTCCCAAGAAATTCAGGAACACCTCTCGGGCCATTCCATGGATCACCTCAGGTAACCGGTTCAGTGCCTGACTAACCCACTAACACAAGTAGAAGTATTAGAATCATTAGAGATTAAGTTGTAGTAACGTGAAAAACATTATGAACCCTTGTGCATTCCCAACCTAATGTCTCCCAGGGTTGTTTGGGGTTTTCAGTGTCCTTTGATTCTTGTGAATTGATTTATATTGGGAAATAAAAAGGGAGTTAGTAATACAGCCTCTGTCAGTTCACATGGCTTGTAAAATCATGTGGAGTTGATTAAATTACCCTATAATATGCTCTTTGATGGTGGGACGACTTTTATATAGCCTCTTATCATGTGCTTGACTAACCCACTAAAACACTTTTCCCCTTGTGAATTATTTGGATCTTCTTTAATTCTGAAAAATTTCATGGGAAGTATTTTCTAAGAAATGTGAAAACCCAAATTTATAATGGTAATGGATTTATATTTATAAAATGTAAAAGGTTTTTTTACCATTAATATATTCATGAGTGACCACATGCGTGGAAATGTATAAGAAAATAGACGTGTTCTCTATATGAAATTAGGATATGAATGTATGAGACCCAATAAAAAACACCATTGTGGTGCGAAATAATATAGGTTTTTACTTTTTAATAAACTTTTAAGTTAAAATGTGATGTTTTCATATATTACAGTGATACATTGTCTCCCTTTTATATTGGTAGTGATGCATATTTTATGGTGTTTGAGAGCATGAATCCATGGTGTTATATTAGTCATGATTGGGTTTAATGTTTCCATTTTTTCTTATTTTCCACCCCCATAATGATTCAATGGATTTCCATGGTGCTACATCAGATGGTAAATCATTATAAAATAGTCCAATTGATGAAGCTATAGACTACAATCTTGATTTGTAAAATTTGAACCCTCTTTTATTTTAGGGACAACCACATCCTATAGATATGGTGGAGTGGATGTGTAGGATTGAGATGGACTTATCATTCCATTTGTTTCCCGTGTCATTAATTGTAAATCCTTCCACCATTCTTCTCATTGTTCTAATCTATAAATGGGGGAATTACATGCCTCGAAGCAAGAATCCGGATGATATTACCTGGGAGTTGATCATGTCTTTATTCATCCAAAAGTACATTCATACGATGAATAAGGTGATAAAGGGAATTGAATTGTGCAGTCTTCTGCATGGTATTGAGTCGGTATTGAAATTCTATCGACGCTTCTTGGGCATAGTAATGTATTACCAAGGGTATGTTGGAAAAGACCCTGTAAAAGCTAGACACATCAACTTTGGCCACTGTTTTGAACTACATTTGAAGGAATTAGATCTCAAGCTGATCAAATTATCCAATGTGGTTAGTCATTTATTTCATGTCAAAGTTGATTTAACATGATGGATTTTGAGGTAGAATTTTCCTCTAATTTATGGAAGTGGTGAAGAAGATTTTGGTATGAATAATATGAAGAGGACAGATGTTGTTTGTGATATTAGGGAAATTAATAATACTTTTGACCACTCATCAACCACTTAAGGGCACAATTCAATGATACATCATCAATGTTGTTAGAGTGGTCATCAGAGGCCATCATGAACTAGTGCTGTAAAACCTTGCTGCACCTGTGGAAGCATGGGGAATATGAAGTGGTTATGTTCAGTTGTTTCCAAGAATATCTATAATTCCTGACCCATACTTTCAATGAACACCCTAGATCAATTTCTATTGTACAATAAAAATTGAATTAGAATGGGGTATTTTTTGTTATAATGTCTCTTGGAAATAACAGATGTCTCGGGTAGAATTTGTGTTGTGTATTTCTATTTTAATTGTAATGATCATTTTTGTTGAATCCTTAACACCATCTATTTTATTTTAGGTATGTTCTGTAATTTTTTTAGCTAAATGTTTTCATCGGGGGTTACAAATGCATCACTGCAAGGTAGGATATGATTTAAACAACAATGCTCTAGACAGAGGTACCAAAGTGAAGCTGGATCATAGTTATGAGAACCCCAATAGTGTAAAAATTCCATGGTTTAATTTCAATCCTATGTGTGGATGGTGGATGAATTTCAAGCCTATGATGAAGTTATTCAATTTCAATTGGTTCTGTTTGGTGGAAAGAGGAGTGGTAACCTCATTTTCATGTTGTGGACCATTTTCTTGTAAGTGTTATTCCTTTATTATGATGAGGTGTTGTTTCCTCATCTTCATAAAAACATAGTGTTTATGTCTCATTGGGTGTATGAATTTACTCAAGGGTTCTTGTATAGATTGTTTGTGTTAATTAATTATGGCGTAAATTTATTTTATTCTAGTGAAGTAAAGTAGTCAGTATGTTTTTGTTAGTGGGTTTGATGCCTAGTTAGTTATTCCTTTATATCCCCTCCCATTTTGGTGGGGTTATCTGGTGTATGTAAAATGTTTGTTGAGTTTTTTTCTTTCATTAGTTCTTAGAGAGGGGAGAACCATCATAACTCTCCCTGATTTTAGTGTTTTCATATTTCTTTTTGTGTGGATTCATTTTAAACCTCCACAATTTGGTAATACATTATTATCTTGTGTTTTGGTTTTCTGCAAAAGGTTAGGTGTCAGCACGGGACTCCCAATGTCAATATCTCTATTTCATTATTTGAATCGTTTTGGTCGTGGTCGGTCATTTGTGAAACCACCTAATTCTATATTCTACCTTGGTGTAAATATAGAGATAATAGGTTTATGGTGGTTTTGGTTAAAGTAAATTTATAACAGTATTTTTGGGATGGGGTTTGAAATTGTTCTTTTTTTAAAATAGATGGTATGTGTTATGGTTGGTGACTTTTAGGATATACATCTTTTAAAGAAGGATTTAGTTTTGGGAAAATTATATGTTTTCTGGACTGTTAATCCAGAGGGGTTTAAACTTTTTGGGGCGGGGTACACATAGTTGAGATTCCATTCATGGTCTCCTCAGTTTATTTTAAAAGTCTCTTTCTTTGTTATAGATATTTTTTCTCGTTGTATTTGTCAATTTTTGGACATCACCTTAAACATTAAAGATTTATTGGATTTTGATTCTAGGAAAACCCTTGTTATGGCTTTATATGGATGAAAAGAGTTTTCTTGGGGAGAATTGGAACACCATTCCTTTTGAAACATTCTTAATTCATTGTTTTCCTTACATTGGATAATTGTGTTGGGGTTCTAGATTAGACCCAATTTTCATTTATTTAATATTTATTAAAATATTATTGTATTAGGCTTTGAGTCACCTCGTGCATGGAAATAGAATGGTTTGGAGACCATATGACTTAACCCAGATCATCGTGTGTCATGTTAGGTGTTCAAAATTGATTAAAACTAAAAGAAAAATAAATTGAGGTAAAATTAAAGTGAAAATAAATAAAAATATAAAGTAAAATTAAAAGTATTACTGAAATAATAAGAATATTGAAAACATTATTATTAGGAATATTATATTTCATATTATTAATATTATTTTGTATTATTATCAATATCATTCAAAAGTTTTGATTAGTTTTAGGATTGTTCACGAGTACCACACCATTAGCCAAAACCCTGTAGTGAGCCCATGTAGTTGTGTGCTTGCTTCTGGAATTAGAATAAATGATTTCACATATTGCACATGCTCACTAGAGTCTGTCATTGTAACCATACGTTTTCCTAGTGTTTAAAAAATTAAAATAAATCAAAATTACATGAGACAAATTAATGTAAAAAAGTGGGGTTTTAACAATAATAATGTTGTTGTTGTTGTTTAAAATGATAATAATATTATAAATAAAAATTATTATTATAATAATTAAAATTGATATAATTATTATAAGAGTTATAATAAATTCTATAATTGAAATAAAAATTAAATATTGATGTTATTAAAAAATATTGTTATTATTATTACTTTTATTATTAAGTTAATAGTATTTTTAGTCTATTATTAATATTAACACTATTATTAGGTAACACTTTCATTATTTTTTATTAGGTTTTACCTTCTCCTCCCACATACATTCAATCCTTCCCCCTATCTCTATGCAACTCCCTCATGTGCAACCCCTCCCTCTACGCAACACCCTCTTCCACATCCACCTACTTCAGATTGCCACGTCTAGCTGGCCCTCTAATATGGACCATGACCCCACTATCCACCACCCATCCAGCATGTGTGGCCCATCTGGTTTACCATCGTCTGATGACATAACCCCTTCTCTAGTGCAACCTCTAGCTAGTGCCAACTCTACTAGACACCTCCTTCCAGTGACCAGCATCTTCCTCCGGCATGAAACATCGACCCAGAGGCTCCCCCTCCAGCAGTATTCCTCCCTTGAGGAACAACCAACATTCCTTATTCCCCCTCTAGTGTTTTTTCCATCAATGTTATAGATTATATATGGGGTTTTGTTCTCCATCCACTATGTTTCTTATTTTGCGTGTTCATTTTTGAGTTTTAGGTTTCAATTTTCATGTTTAGGGTCTATTATTGACCCTTAAAGATGAAATTGAGGTGGGATTGAGGTTTCACAATGGTGTTTGTGAAGCTCTTAATCCTTTGATGTTGGACCCCATTTCCCATGTTTATTAAGATTATTATTTCATTGGTTCATGTTATTCATTCCCAACTTCATATCTAAAGAGAGATTGAGGATTTATATAAAAATGTGTCATTGTGAAATGATGTGTTTTGTTTTTTTATTGAATATGAGGTGTGAAATTGTTGTATTAAGAACACCACATGTTTCCTAGATAGCTTGGGTGTCCTTTTCAAGTGGTTTATATTATTTCTAAGCATGTTCTGATATTATAAAGGAAATTTTGATGTCTAATGTGTATGATTGGAATTTTTCAAATTGGTTTCACAATTTTTTTTGTTTTACAGAAATTGGTATCACAATTATTTAGAATACATGGTTTGAATTTGATGATTTTTTGTAGATAAATTTTTTATTAAATTTCCAGGTTGGATTTTCTAATTAGATTATTATTTTGAAAATGCAATATTAGATTTTATAAATGAAATTTTGATTGTCACTTCCATATTTTCAATTCCATTCTTTGTTCAAAATTATCTTTGGTTATTAGATTTCCATTTGTTTCCTAGTGTTCTAGTTGTGAAATATTTTTCTCTCCTGTGTTCTTTATCTATAACCTTGGTCTTTGGGTTATTGTATTGTAATTTGAATCCTCTTTTTTAAATGGTATAGTGTGAGGTTATGGGGTATTGTAGTTGGATTAGTGGAACTCCTTGTAACACCTCTTGTGGGGTATGTTGTTGAGGTGTTTTGTACCCTTGAGTTGGATGACTCTTGGGGTTAAAAGGTGCTTTTCATTCAGGTATTATTTCCCCTTATCCTTGGCATATATTTCCTCCTTGGTTTCCCCCTTGGACCCCCCTAAAATTGATGGACGACGGAAAGGTTTTGGGTGGCTAGAATAAGTCGTATGGTTTAGACACATGGTCTACGAAACTGTGCAACCAAACTGTTCTAGGGTGTCTAGGTCATTAAAATAATTTTTATTTTCATACTTTTCCCTTCCAGAATAAACCCAAATACTCCCCATTATTCCCCATTTCATGAGCTACCTCCATGGAAGGGATCCAAAGTCTCACTCTCACGTGGATCTCAACTTTGAAGGGATATTTGATGTGGGAAACATATAAACCATATAATTAAGTCTTCCCCACTATGATTTATTCTCTTAAAATAGGGTTTCATTCACCCTTTATTGGTGTTATAATGTTTCCAATAGCTAGGGCTCGCACCTAGGGTTTAACCAGTGGTCTTTTTTCTGAAATAAACTGGTTTTGGGATAGTATTCACAACCTTGTGGTGCAGTGGTGTTGTGGTTTATGTTTCACACCCTACTTTTGAGGTATCAACCCAAAAGGTGGGTTATTCCAATTGTAGAAATTCCTTGATGAGTTATATTGATTTATTTAATTTTTTTTTGTTCCTAATATGTTTTTTGTTGTACAGAAACTGTTTTTGATGGATTTGGCTAAGCGATTAATTTGATTCATTCATTTTAACTTTAAATTGGGTGCTTTTAATTTTCGACTCTTACGTTAATATTTTAGTTTATTTAATAACATATTAATGTGATTTATTAGTGTTGAAATGGGATTCCAACTCTGGTTTGTAAATGATTTGGTGTCATGTTGGCCTTAAAAGGGTGTTTTTTAATGATTGTTATGTGTAAAACCTTATTTCACTCCTTGAAAGTGTTTTATGAAAATTTGTGTCTTTCACACGTATCTTTTGTGGAATTATTCTAGGTAATATTATATCACATGAGAATGGTTTAATAGAAGTTTCAAGGCTGTCCAATTATTTTTTGGTACGCGCTTGGTGGGATTTTTTCCCATAAAGAGGTTTTGGAAAATAGTTGTGTATGTAAAACATTGTTATAGCCCTTGGGTTGGTTTTTAAAAAATTGTAAATGACTCAATGAGTCACAAAAAGTGTACAAAGTATGTTTATGTACTCATTTGGTGTGATTATTTTCTTAAAATGTGTTTCTGAATTATATATTGTTCAGTTGTGAAGTCAAATGGTTGGAGATTTTTTTTCAATTTATCGAGGTGATTTATTAAATTGTGATGTGGGTGTGAAACATGTTTGTGGGTTGTTTTGTGTGGGTGTGATGTGAAAAATGGATTTTGTTTATGAAATGAGTATTATTTGTTATGTGTGTGGGATGTTATGTGAATTGGACTATCTTGGAAGGGTGTTGTAAAAAATATTAAATGATTCGTTGAAGTGTTAAAGAGATGTGAAAAGTGTTGTGGGCTATTTTGCTGTGAGTTTGATTTGAAAATCAATTCGAATAAAAAGGGGGATGATTTGACTTCTATGATGTATATCTTGGTTGTTTGGGGAATCTGTGAGGTTGATGTAGTATTTTAATGTGAAAATTTTAATTCCTGTCTTCTTGAACATGTTTGAGCATTATAGGGAAACCGATGTATCTAGGTGGGTGCACATATACTAGTATTCTAGTCACCCCGTGGGGTTTGGCCTCTAATTCATGTAGCAAGTTTGACAAATAAAACACTAAAAAACTATGATAATGATGATGGGGGACCACTAGTTTATGGGTATGTTACCTACAAGTGGCTCATGCACAAGAATAAATATTTGTGATGGTTACTTTCACTGAGATATGAGGAACCTAAGACCCACAACGATCTATTTTCTAGGGGTTATATCCCATTCTTGTGCTCATTGGATGATTTTTTAATACTGTTGGCCTATGGTATGTTGGGTTGGAAAATTCAGTAGATTTTTTATTTTTTTAAAACTATTGATTCTTTGAAATAGACCACTTGAGAGCTATTTTTATTTAAAGTTCCATCCTTTAGAAATTGTAACTATCATTTCTTGTTTATCAAAACATGCAAGATTTTAATCTTATAATGTTTATCAAAATAAATCACTTAGTGGACTTATCCTACTAGGATTTTTCTCATAGCATACATACACCTTTTTTGTAATTATTCATTCTTATATTTTTCTCGTAGGTTTTGGTACAACCTTTTTTCCAATTGATCAGGTTTTTATCAATCCTTCATGATGAAATGTTTTGGAGATGACTTGACGGTGGTGAATCTTTCCATGAGGAGGTTCATGGGATGTCATTTAAGGTTTAGTACCTTTTTAAAGGTATTTGCAAATTCGTTTAAATTCATTAATTCAATTCTTAAATTTTTTAAAATATTATTTTGTTTGAAAAATCCTAATTCATTTTATTGGATTTATTTGTTGTCTTATGTTTATAAACTCTACTAAATCATTCCTATTATTCATTTTATGATACCTGATAATGTTTTCCATCCCATGGGGATTATTAATTCACTTTGGACCTTATCATGGGCTAGGTATGGGGTCAGTTTTGAAGGTGACCAGATTCGGTTTGTGACAAAATGTTATCATAGGCTGCTTCACGTTAACTCTTTAGGTCGTGTAATTTAGTGAATTGTCTAGATATTCAAGGGATAGGATTATGGGGAAATGAAATTATTATTATGGGTAGTGTTATCGGTTATCAGACCTTATGACGGGATTCGAGTTTCTAGGGGAAGTCATGATTTGTCTGAGTCCTTTGGTTTTATTGGTTTGATGATGATTATGGGAAATCAAAATAGAGTTGTGTTAATGGTATCAGTGTTCTCACAGGGCATGGAAAGCTATGTGGAGATGTGGATAATTCCCAAGAACACTCATTGTGATGGTGAAGTGATTTTTTTGTGGATTCCAACCATATGTCTATGTCACCCACCATAACTAGTTTCCCCTCACATTATGATGTTTCCTTTAGTTTTGAAACATTGGAAGTTAGGTATTAAATCATAAATGACATGGTTTTAAGAAGAGTAATGATTCTGTGAAATGAACTTCTAAATATGTGGGAAGGGTTTTATTTTTGAAATGGTGGATCTTAAATTTCATAATTTTTTGAAAGGGAACATGTTGTGTTTACACCTCTATTGAAATTAAAATCTATGTTAAAGTTAGTATTGAAAAAGTGTTTCCAATAGAGTTATATAAACTATTGAAAGGTGTTTTAATGGGATGAGATTTTTTAAAATTAATTTGTATCAATTTAAAGTGAGTTATTATTTGAATTATTCTTTATTTTTGGGATGCTTTTTAAGATGTGAATTAGGGTTTTGATCTCGTAGTTAGCAGTTTTTAGAAAAAGGATGAGTTGGTTGACTGTTTTGGTTTCGAAAAGTGGAATTAATTTTTGTTTCAATCCTATGTATCTTTATGAGTGACAAAATTAATTTTGTTATATTAAATGACGAATTATTAATGGCATGACTGGATGATTGTTGGGATGGATACGAGGAGGGTGCCCATTGTGGCATGAAATCATGCATGTGTGAGGCCCTTGGGGTACCATTAGTAGATAATATAACCGCTGATTTTCTGAAAAATGTTTTTCAATGGGAAACATGATGTTTTGGGGACTAGTTTGAGAGGTTCTATATTATCTTGTTTTGAAAATGTTGATGTTTTGGGATGTTTTGAGTTGAAGAACCCCACTTATTTGAACTATGTTTTGTGTTTGTGTTTTGTCAGTAAGCTGGATTGAAGAGCTGTTTAGTGGTCTCTTATAAGAAATGTTCAGGAAGCCATTACGGAGATTCCCATAACGTTTTTAGTTCAGGTTTGTGGCACGGTTTGACCAATATACCATCTTGGTTGATTCATTGGGTTCTCTCACTGGATAAGGTACGCCCCCATTAAGGACTAATGCATGACTGAGGCATAGCCAAGATTTTTTTTATTATTATAAAATACTCTAGTTGATCAATATAACGAATATTTTTCTCGGGCTTTTTAGAGAGACTCTACACCCTTTTCCATTCATGGTTTTTTGGATCCTCTTGTAGAGGTGGGCTTCTCATGGAAGGTTGAAAGAGACCATAATTTATTTAGTGATATGATTCATTGAAGGTGTAAGTGGTCTAGGGTTTATAGTTTGGATGAGTATTTGGATGGTGTCTAAGAAGACCTATGGGCTCTTCATAGTCTCCTAGAAGGAGGATTTCATGTTAAACCACCAGTGTTGGATATCTGTTCATGAGTAGATGTTATGGCCACATTATGGAATCGTGTGATGTTTGGGACATGGCATAAAATATATTTCCATGTATTATTTCTATCACTCAAACTTGTCGTGTTTGATAGTGGCTTGTGATGTCATGTTCTCATTTTACTTTAAAGGTGAAGTTTTGAAATAATTTGTTAGTATTTAATTTTTCATAAGTGTGTCTCCTTTCAGTACATCTTAACAACATTTGTTTAGAGGAATATGTTTCTATATATATCCTTTCCTTTTTTCCATTTATCATGTGAAGAAACAATGGGATATGGTTGTCCATCATCTATGACTTTGTTTTTGTGAAATTTAAGGTATTGGTTAAGTGAAATCGGAGTGTTCTATTTATTGGTAAACTATTTGGGGATTTAAGTGCAGTAGTTAGTGACACAAAAAGAAGAAGTTTTATTCTGGGGGTTTCCAAATCCTAAATGTGATGCCGAAGATGATTTAGTCATTTAAGCTCAAGCTGTATGTCCTATATAGAACATGGTGCATACTCAGGGTAAATCCTAGGGTTTTTCAAACCCCCGTACAAAATTTTATCCTTTGTATGAAATATAGGAAGATTTGAAACCTCTTCTGTCATTATTTGGCTTCTGTTGTTCTCATTCGGTGGAAAGTGGTGGAGGGCCTTATGCCCATGTTATCGCACAACATCATTATTTTCCCCTTTTTATTCCATTTAGTTTTTTGATTATGGTTTGGAATTTGGATATAAAGGTTGAGCACATGGGTTTTTCACCACTAGTAATGACCGTGTTACCAAAATCCATGCAGATAGAATGATCTCCATATTTATCGCATGACTTCCCAAACTGTGTGGACCAACCATGTGGTCATCCCAAATCATTAGATATTTGGGTCATTTTGTGTCGACCCATACTAGTCAGTTAATATTGACTGATCATATGGTGGGGAGACCCAATATGAGTCCCATGTAAGATCTTTTAGAAAATTATAATAGATGTATAACTCTTTTACAAGGGAGTCCGTTTGGGCCTCTCCCTATTAGTGTCGTGATTCATTCCCAAAAAAATATGTTGTATCATATGGTGGGGCTCACATTTTTTCTCCCCGTAGTAGTATATTTGACATGTATTTGATCTTAGCTTGGTTGTAGATATTATTTTTTAGAGCTATTTATCTGCTATCATCTTCCTGGGGTAAAGGATGGGATTGTAGAGTGCCCAAAGGTCTAGTTAAATATAGGTAAGAGTAACCTTGTTCTTTGTTGTTGTTTGTTTGGGAAAAATATATGAGTCTTGTTCTAATAGTGTTTTGTGAGGTTTATTTTGGGATAAATTCTACATGTGCTTGATCATTTTGGGAAGTATGTGTATGTTTTTTTTGTGAGTGTATCCTTTATTTAATTGATCAGTGGGGGTTTCTTTGGCCTTTTAGGGGCGAAACATGGAAAGGGAATCTGTCTTGGTTTATCAGTTTGGTCTAGTATTTTAATTTTCCCTTTCAATGTCTCTCTATGGGATGAATGCTTTGTGGTGGGTATAATTGTAACACCTAGATTTTTAATTCCATACTTTGTTCGACGTTCTATTGGGTTCCTATGTTTCCATTGGTTTTCAGGTGTTCTAGGTTTGTAAATTTGATGTGTCTTTGTTCTCGATTTATTACCTTGGTCTTGGGGGTATATTATAGTGATTGGAATCCTATTTTTTCATTGTTTTGGTGTGATGTTGTGGTGTTTTTTATTTTGATTAGTGAAACTCCTAGTGACACATCTAGCGGGGTTAGTTGTTGATGTGGTTTGTACCATTGAGTTGGATGAGCCTTGGGGTGAAAAGGGTATTTTCTTTTGGGTATTATTTCCCATATACATGGCCTATATTTATCCATGGTTTCTTATTTTAACCCCCATGAAATCTGAAGGAAGTTGGCATGGTTGTTGGTGGCCAAAATAGGCCACACGGTTTGGCCGCACAGTTTACTAAACTATGTAGCCAAACCATGCAAGGGTCTGATGTTCATTAAAACATTTTGAATTTCTAACATATCTGTTCTAGAATTAACTCAAATCCGCCCCATTATTCCCCATTTCATTCCCTACCTCCATGTAAATCCTCTATTGTCACTCGCCCTCCCTTGGACCTCAAAATTGAAGGGTGACTTGATGGTGGAATCCTCATAAACATGCAAATAATTATTCCTATATTTGATTTATTCCTATTAAATAGGGTTTCATTCACTATTTCTTGATGATCTAATGTGTCTAGTAGCTAGGGTTCGTTCCTAAGAATTATACATTTGTATTTTGATGAAATATTATTTTTAGGGTTGGCTTTCACCCCTTGTGGTGCGGTTGATGTTTCACACCATGTTTTGAGGGTTTGACAAAACGGGAGGTGATCCATTTGTAGAAATCCATTGAGGAGTTAGAATAGTTGATTTACTTATTTTTCTTGTTCCTCATTTTTTTGTGTGGTGAAAAATTATTTTTGATT
Source organism: Viscum album (assembly GCA_963277665.1). Classification (NCBI taxonomy): domain Eukaryota; kingdom Viridiplantae; phylum Streptophyta; class Magnoliopsida; order Santalales; family Viscaceae; genus Viscum; species Viscum album. The sequence continues at coordinate 374,369,622 of OY728146.1, forward strand.
TATTTCATAAAGCATTCAATTATATATTTTTATTTTAGTTTTAAATTGGGTTCTTTCCATGTGTGGCTCTTGGGGGAAATATTAGAGTGTATTTTATAAAATCTGAAAGCTACTTATTAGTGTTGAATGGATCTCCCAATTATGGTTTGTTAAATATTTTGTTGTCAAGTGGTCCTACAATGGGGTTTTTTAGTGGGAGTTATGTGTAAATACATATTTCACTCCTTGAAAGTGATTTATGAAAATGTATGATTTTCAAGGGTATCTTTTGTGGTATTATTTGATGTGATTTTATAGAACTTGACAATGTTTTAATAGATGTTTCAAGGAATGAACATTTTTCATTTGTAGGGTCTTTCTATGATTTTGGCCTTGAAATAGGGTTTTGAAATGGGTTTGTATATAAATCATGGTTATACCCCTTGGGTTTGTTTTAGGAAAATTTTAAATGATTCAATGAGCTACAAAGAGTTTACAGAATGTTCATGTACTATTTTTGTGGGTGTATGTACTTAAAATCATTTTTTATAGATAAATTGGTCAGCTATGATTTCAAATATTTTGATAATGTTTTTCAATTTTGTCGATTTGATTTATGAAATTGTGATGTGGGTGTGAAATATGTCTGTTAGTTGTTTTGTGTGGGTGTGATGTGAAAAATGGATATTTTTTATTTAAGGAGTATTATGTGTTATATTTGTGGGATTTTATCTAAATAGGAATATCTTGGAAGGGTGTTCTAAATTTTTTTAATGGATTTTCTGAAGTGTTAATGATATGTGAAAAGTGTTGTGGGCAATTTTGGTGTGAGTTTATCTCAAAATCAATTTTAATGAAAAGGGGGATGATGTGACTTGTATGATGCACATGTTGGATTTTTGGTGAATGTGTGGTGTGTTAGTTGTATTTTCATGTGAAAATTATATTTCAGGGATTGTTGAAGTTTTTTTAGCATAATAGGGATACCCATGTATTTAGGTGGGTAGAAGTGTAATACTATTCTAGTGATCTTGTGGGGTTTGGACTCAGTTGCTCATAGAATGTTTGATGCATACAGCAAAAAATAAACTTTGAAGATGATGATAGAAGACCAATAGTTTATGAGTATGTTCCCAACTAGTTTCACATTCCTGATAACAGATATTTGTGATGGTTACTTTCATCGATATATGAGGTACATGAGACCCACAGTGAGCTTGTTCCTAGGGGTTATTTATTGTTGATTATTCTCAATGGATGATTTATGAATACCATTTGGCATATGGTATGTTGTTCCAGAAATTCAGTATCTTTGGTATTTTATTTAAAATTTTTAATTCCTTGAGATATCCCACATAAAAACATTTTTTATTTAAAGTTTCGTCCTATTGAATTTGTAACATGCATTTCATGTTTACCAACACTTTCAATGTTTTCTTCATTTAATGTATTTCACATGGAATCATATAGTGGTGGTATCATACTAAGTGTTTTCTTAAACACTACTTACACCTTTTGGTGTATGTAGACTTTCATATTTTGTTGTCGTAGGTTTGGGGACATATTTTGTGTCAATGGTTGAGGTTTTTAACAAACCATCATAAAAAATAGATGAGGTTATGGCTTGTGGGTGGTGAATATTTATATGAGGAGGCTATTGGGATATCATTTGTGGGTTTTTAACTTTTAAATAGTCTATAAAAAATATTTTAAATTGAGCTATTCAATTTTAAAATTTGTTAAATGATTATTTTCTTTGAAAATCGTGATTCGTTTTATTGGATTCATTTGTTGTTTTATGTTATTACATTTTGGTATATCAGTCCAAATTTTATGTTTATGATACCCAATCACATGTTCCAGCCTATGGGGATTGAGAACTCCCTGCAGGCCTTCTCACAAGCTAGGTTTGGTGCCGGTTTTGAAGGAAACCAGATTCAGTTCGTGATAATGATACCAAAAATGTTGATTGATATTTTCCAAAAAAGGAATTATATGTTTTATGGTAATAAAACTGCAATGTTTATGGGTATTTATGAATGGTTTCATGTGTAGAAATTTTGGTATTCCCAGTTGGTGTCATCAAAATAGTTATTTGGAAAACCCCTTTTTGGGAGTGAATCTTGCATTGTTGTTTGACTATGAGATGGGAGTTTCCTCGGTATGGGACATTCCAGGTGTGATTATTATATTAAGGATTGGGACTGATCCTTGAGATAACCGGGGTGTTTCTTTTTTGGGAGATATAAATGATGTCATGTATGTGGCTTGTTATTGACCTTTTTTGGCACACCCCTTTGCGAACCTAGAATGGGCACCTAGCATAGTAAAGGGGAACCCTAAAAAACAATTTCTACACTAGTATTGGTTACTGCAGAAGATAGTGTCCCATAGTAGGCTATTATTTTGTTATCATTGTTATGGGATTTTGCACCTTGGTCTTGCTAGGTAGGGACATGATCAGGGGTTTGGGAAATATGGTTTAATTGGTTATGGCATGCCTCTTGATGAGTCACATTTATATTATGTTATGGTTCTCCACTGATTTCTTAGGTATTATTCAATTTATATGATGCTATTATTTTTAGTCCCATTTACCTAGTTTTGTGGACTTATGATCCTTGCACATTGTTATTTGGGTTCTTTTGGTAAATTTTGAAAGTATTTCTTTGTTAAAAATGGATTCAAGAAAGATGGATTAATAGACAAGTGTCCCAATTTTTCAATTGCATGAAAATTAATTCTTTCCAAACAGGATTCTTTTTTTATTACTCTCTATGAAAATATATTACCCCCATCAGTGAATTTTATTTCAAAATAGTTAGGTAATGGATTCCTGATTTGTAATCATTAAAATTAAAATTTTATAAAGCCAGTTTTTTTTGTATTTCATTTCAAAAATGAAAATCCATATTTGTTTTTTTAAAGAATTTTCATTGGGAAATGAATTATTTTGGCTCACTTACTATGTTTTAATACCCATTCCTATAGTGTTTTCATGTATTTAGTTCATACTACATGTTTGGATCAGATATGATTTCCTTGGTTGATAATTGGATATTGATTAGAGTGTGACCCTCAGGGTTACATGTCAGTTTCTTAGGTTTCAAGATTAGTTTGGTTATCTAGTATTGATTTTTGTTTCATTACTTTTAAATTTAAATAAAGTAATGTTTGGATATCATATTTAGATTGATTGGACTATTTTTATTTTTGATTTGATTATTTTATTTGGTGAAACTATTCCCATTGACCATTATGATTCCCTTATCACTTATCTCATGCATGGCAGGATTGAGACTTCCTCTCTGTCCATACCACTAATACGATCAGGGTATAATTTCAAGGTAAAACCAAGTTGGTTCATGATAGTCACCTTTCCACAACCACAAATAAATTACAGACCCATAACTTGATCTTGGTATTAAATGTATTGAGATTTGGAAATACAATTATTGTAAACCCACATCGAAAAAAGGGTTCATAAAATATCCTCTTAATAAGAGAGAGAGGGAAGAACTATGGTCATATGTATTATCATATAATGGGGATTCTATGAAGGAGTTCATTGGTTGAATTTGAAAATGTTGACATGGAAAAAAGTTAAATGAATTATATATAGGGATTCATTTAATTGATCACTAGAGAGTTAATGATAAAATAAAATATAAGGACTTCATAACCATAAATATATAGTGATTTAAAATACAATGTTATTTATCTAATATGAAATTAATAGGATAAAATTTTCATTTGAAGATCTTTTTTATGTTGGGGAATTAGTATACTATCTATGAATTTAAGGATATATATTTACCTGATAGATTACTATTTCATAATTACAATTTCATCATTTTTTTTGTTTGTTAAATATCCAATTCATCCCTTACTCCAAGAAAAGAATATCCAAAAATATTTTTTTTATTCTTCAATAACTACAATTAACTTTTAAATGGTTGTAACATTTATAACAGAGTGGAATATATATCCATCATTCAATAAATATTTTCCAAACCTAATAATTCTAACAGAATTTATCCAATAAATTAATCTAAACAATTCAAGACTAACACAACTATCTCACATTATTTTTTTTCAAACAGTATACCTAAAACAAATGACATAATTACCAGTACATCGCATAGGATGGTGATAAATTCTAAAACAATAATATCCTTCAGTAATGGGATCAAGCCCGAGGTAATTTTTGGACACGATGGGATGTAACCCAACATGTGGGTTTTCCTTTTATAAAACCATATTAATATAATTTATATAGAATTTCCAATAAAATTTTGATGTAAATCTTTCAAATAAATTTATCCCTTAAATAACCATTACATAAAGGTTTTTTATAAGTTTTTTTATGTCCTATAATAATATATAAATATTATATAAATGTCATTAATGAACATATGAACCTAAAAGGTCATAAATTCAATTTATTATATGAATATTAAATTAAAATCAATTATTTATAAAATAAATTTTCCCCTAAAACATATACTTTCCATAAATTTTTCTAAAATTTTCATGGTCTTGGTATACTCTTGTATAATAAAACTAAAAAATTGTGTCTAATATATTGATACTAAGATCTATTATGAACTCATAATCCAATTATGGTATTCATAAAACATTACATAGTGGATTTAATTATTATTCTAAAATAAATCATAATCCTTTGAAGATACATAATTCTTATAAGAAAATAATGTTTGTAAAATATATTTATAATTTAATTCTTTGACCACAAAAAACAAATTATTCAATTGCATTATATCCACAAAAAAATTATACTGATCTAGTGAATATATATTATAATGGGATATTTAAATTAATAATACCCAACATCTTTGATGTATAAATCCATCCCTAGGAGGAGATTCATTTCCTCTAATCATACTCTTCATTTTTTCTCATTAATTATTTAAATTAAGATCTTATTTTCCACACATAAAACATGTTCCATATCCTTTCAGTCACCATCGGTTTAACATATATCATTTATAGTCATTATCTATTCATATAAATTGCAATGGTTGGTACACAAAATGTGAATAATCCTATGACTACCCCCATGGAGTGGAAAACCAGATGCCCAGTAATTCTCGTTGTTGTATAATGGGTGACAATCTGGTCTAGAACAATGTACCCTTTTATAAATTATTATCCATAGGGTACACTATTCCAAAACAACATCAACATTCAATATCCAGATAGGTATGTATTAATAGAAATACCCATATAATATCTTCCTTAACAGAAAACATAGGATGTTCTTCCAAACTTATCCTTAAAATCTATCATAAAGTTTTGATCCCTAATATATGGTTTTCTAAATATATTCCTTGGTATTTATAATATAATTGATATGATACCATCATTATAAAAATTTACCCTAGTAATATGGATCCAATGTATACTTTATTAAATTGAAATAAGATATAGGTAAAATGAAACTCAGTGGAAATATATATGCTAGTATTCTTGGTAAAATAGCTACATACAACTATCTTTTATTGCATTTTATTATTCAAATTCGAACAATAATTTCTCATGAATAAAATTATTCCCCCTAGAATATCATTTCATGAAAAAAAAATGACAATGGAATCTTAGGAAATGAAAACAAATAAGGGTGTTCTCAAATTCCTGGAAAGGGTTATGAACTATGGAATCTATCATTAATCAATAAGGAAAAATCAAAATGGAATGGTAAATACTTGAACAGACAATCCATTTAAATATCTATATAAGGAATACTAAACATGGAATGGTAAAAAACACAAAACACATTCCATTAAAATATCTTGACTATCATGGTATGATAGAGAAGAATCAATATAGAAGTTTAAATAATTGAGAATAAATGACTTTTAATCAGTAAAAAAATTAATGAATCCATAAATAATATCATAGTCGATGTCTCAAGGATAATAAAAACAAATTTTATTTACTAGTCAATGATATGATTAATTATTAGACTTCACGATTCAAAGTAACATGATTAAATTAAAATCAATATCTATATGCTCGATAGTTTGAAACATCATCTTAAAAATTGATATGGTATAGAAAACTATGTTTCATTTTTCAGGATCTATCCACAAAATAATATAAAATATTTGATTTAAGATTAATTTTATTTTTTTAACTAGTTTTCCGTAATGATAACACCAATTCGTCGAGGGGATATCTATAATTAAACCACTCATATATCCCTATATTAATTCTTTCACATATATCCATTAGTCGATTTAATTCATGAAAAATATTCATTATCAAATAATATAATTATGGAGTTACGGATATATATTTATCAATATTTTCCTAGTTATAAAAAAATTAATGTTAAACACCATATTTAGGGAATGAGATACATTAAGACATAATAATACTTATGATAAATATTATTATTTTGTATTGGAAATTAAATTTTTATTTGTCATCAGAAAGTGAATACTTCAAGTAGAGGATAATGACAACTAAATGAAACATTGAAGTGAATGTCAATATTATCCATTTTCAAAACAATAATATACAATACAAAGGAAGAATAAAGATGGTATAAACTTATAAATTTTATAGGATGAGTAATTTTTTGTTTAAATTTAGTAATATAAATACAATTAAAATATCTATATAATAATTCTTTAGGAAAATATCATTTTCAATTACAAAAAAAGATGGAAATCGCTTTCTTTGAAAATCCATTTAAAAGACAATTTTTAATAAATGATCCAAATAAAATAACAAATTAAGATACAAAGAAATGATGTTAATGATGTTTTTTATTCATGTACATTCTAAAAAAATAAAATATATCTTTTTTGCATCAAAACATTTTGGAAATATCATTATTCAGAAAATTATATGATGATCCATTTCACATTTTCCATAAAATCCAAAGATCGTTGTTTTGAAAAAGAAATTTTATTTCATTGAAAATATTTCCTAAATATTATAATTTGGTTAAAATTCCAATGATAAATAATTTTTAAAATAGTGAAAGCAATTCTGAATACTTATTTTGTAATTATATTTTTAGAGGAAAACATTTTTTCGACTGAAGTAATTTATGAATTCAAATTTTCCTAAAATCATTTTCTAAATATGTCTTAATACCTAAGACCATAAAAGGTTTAATATTAATTGAAAATATGATTATAAAATTTTATAATTAAATAATATTGTTTTTTTAGGAAATATTCATGAAATATCATTCATATAACATTAATAAATCATCAGCCACCATTATAATGAAATTGATAAATAAACCATTAAAATAATTATAATGATTAAGTAAGAATTATTAAATGAGTTTAATAGTTTTATAAAATGTAATTAAATTTAATTTTTTTAAATATAACAATATATTTTAAAATTTCATTTAACACATTATCTTAGAATGAAATAATAAATGGATTATACACTTAACCTAATTATTATAAATTGAGTAATGAAATCCATTACAACTTATTAATAATTAATTAAAGTCAAATTATATTATATAATTAAAATTAGAACTCAAAATACTATGAATAATTAATTATTAATGATATAACATGTCAAACGGTCAATATATACACCATAGAGAAGAAATTTTGTATATATCATTACAATAGTACTCAACGAAATGAAGTACAGTTGAATTCACTTACCTCAATATTCATTTTAGATGAACATTATTTAACCTCCAGTATAATTGTATTAAATTTTCATTAAGTTAAAATATTATCTTTTTAATAAAGAAAATATTATATTTTAACCTTTTCTAAAATCATTTCAACCTTTCATTAATAATATTTCATTTTTTTCATTATATCTGGTGTTAATTATATTGTTTTCTTATACATGTATATTCTTTAAATTTCTAGTTACTGTACATATTATATATATATATATATATATATTATTCCCATAATAATAATATTTATATAATTTTCATTTATTCAATAATATTATACTTAAATAAAATATCATGAAATATGGTTATAAAAAATGAAGTATGTTACGATCATCGAGATGGTATGTCGTCTGTACGCATAAGTAAAAATTCCATTATTCAATTATAATTATGGAAATATCGTATGTAATATCTAACATTAAAAAATGATATTAGTATCATATATACCACACTAAATAAATATATATATCATTCATGTGTTGCGGTGATGAAAATAGAAACAGTTTTCTTCATGAATGAGGCCACCCACACATACATAAACGATGTTGTAATTCTTAAGTGGGTGAAAACGTAAGAACAAAAAAGAAATATATTATAATTTAAAAATGATAAAAATGTAATTAATAAATAATTAATTAATTTATATGACGTATATTTATAAAAATTAATCTTATAACAATCCATGTGATATAGTAGTGAAATATAGAAAACATATATTCTTGAGGTAGTAGCCTGTCATACACATGAGTGACATTATCATGTTCCATATGGAATGTAATTTGAAAATATATATTTTATATAATGACTATAGTGTTATGAATATTTTATAATTATACATTATATAATTTATATATATCATCAAGCCTAGCCTTATAATGTTGTAAATGGTTAATGAATGGCAGTAGTTCACGAGGCGGAAGTCCACCATACAAACTAATGATGATTTCAACACCCATTTGATGGAATTGTTGATGGATTTCATTCATTAAATTATTTTAAAAATATCCAAGCTTATTGAATAAATAATGCTTATTATATCATAATATTGTTAAAATAAATAATATATGGGGTGAAAAAACTGAAATAAAAATACTAGTAAAATAACATTATGTTGTCTTCAAGAATCCTTCATAGGTTTGCACCGAATCCTTTTTAAGTTGGCTTTTATTGAAAAATAAGAAATCTAGAATGATAAGGGGAAACATGGACAATGATGTTTATTCTTATTGGATAAACCAATATTGTTTAATTTTTTTTAATAAGAGACTGTATTATTTGTCCCTTTATAAGTGTGGGAGAGGACATGCTTGGTATTTTCGAATTGGATTAAGTACTTGCACATTTCATATTTGTCACAAGGGTCCAAAATAGATCCTTAATGAATATTAGAGGTGTAACTATCAAATTATTCCCATATTTACGTTTTTTGTACAATTTTACAGGTAAGAACCCGATTTTTGCTGTGAAAGATTTTAAAATATTTCTTGATGTTATTCCAGAGCAGCGCCTTCAAACGGCGTGCGATTCTGAGCCCCGAGGTGGCCAGAATTAAATTTTCAGTGCGTTCACACTAGAAATGCTAAATAAATAGGATAACTCTTTAACGGAGTTACGGATCAAAGATCCGAGTGTACGGATGGGTTCGGAATGGGGTGTTTACCCTAGGAACGACATAAAGTGTGTTGGCACGGGACGTTTGGACCCCTCACCCGCTTCTGGAATTTTAACGGATAAATTAATTAATTAATTAATTTGTTTAATGTTGAAACGCAAGTATCTCTTAAATGGTGGCTCGTATTGGAAAAACGAGGGCACCGTTGTGTTCGGAGCGTACCGTTTACCTTAGTAGGGGTATAAGTTATGCGGGCACGGGCTGTCTGTGAAAAATGACCCCAGGAGGGTTTTCGTAATTTGACAGCTTTGGGCGTTCAGCTTTATAACATTTGAACGGGGTCTTAGATTAAAATTCTGAGACCCCCGTTGTGCTCGGGAGGTGGTGTTTAGCCTAGGAGAGGCATAACCCCGACCCCGTCGGGAGTTTCAGATGCGGGTCTTTTTGGGGGGTTTAAATTAATTAAATCGTTAATTAATTTATTTAAACCCTCCCCCTTCCCTTCTCCCTTGAACCCCCTGGTGAAACCCTCTCCCCTCTCCTCCTCCATCTCTGGTGAGGCAGTCTGGCGAGGTGACTCCAGCGAGGTGCGGTGATGTCGGCGGATCGACGCGAAGCTCCGGGCGAAGCCCAGCGAGGTAGGAGGTTTTGAGTGTTTTAATTCCAGAACCTTATTTGAACCTCAATTATATGCGTCGATTATTGTTCGATTGTTGAATCAAAGCCCATGATCACTTATTAGTTTTTATGAGCTATCTGATGCATCTTTCGGATTCTCTTTTGGATTTCGGGGGAACCCGCAATCATTCGCCAAAGATTGCGGGTTTTTGGAGGAGATCTGGGGTGTTCCGGCGGGAAGGCGCGGCGGCCGGCCATACAAGGCGGCGGCGCGGTGAGCTGGATGGCGGCTGGAGGCAGCTCGGTCGGTAGAGCGGCCAGTGGAGACAGTTGGGAATGCGAGGGTGACGGCCCGGCCGGCTGCGGCCGGCGGTGAGGCGGGGTCCCAGGCGGCTTCGGCGTAGCACGAAGAGGGAGGGGGCCCCGAGGCGCGCGACCCCATGCGGCGCAACCGCAACCGGCATGTCGCGGGTCGCTGCGGGGAAAGGAGACCTGCCGTCAAGGCTGGTCAGTGGTGGTGGGCCGCGGCCACCGGGCCGCGATGGCTTGAACCGGACCCACGGCCGAGCCGCGGGCCGATTGTGGGCGGACCGGCCGGTCCGGGCCGGTCCGGCCCAAGGGAGTGCCCCCTTTGAATTTCTGACACCCGTAGCTTTCGCTACTGGCGTCCGTTTTGCATGCCGTCAGCGGCAGCGCAAATCTCGTGTCGAGGGGAACGCCTTGAAATGGTTTTGGGGATTTTTAATTCCCAAAACTAGGGGCCGCGGAGGCGTGACATGTCTTTAAGTGGACGAGCGTTTCTCCCAAGATACATGTTTTGGGCGGCGCGGACGCATCCGACGTCTGTTTTGAGCGCCGTCAGCGGCGTTGCGACCCTAGCACTGAGGCAGAGGATTCTAGGGCGGTTTTGGGCATTGGGACAAGATTTGAGGTGTGGGACCCATGACCCGTCCTTTCGAGCTGCTTACAGCTTGTAGTGACTTTTTCGTCGGATGTCCGTTCGGGGTGTGCAAGCAGTCGATTGTGGATGTTTTTCTGAGGGGATTGCAATGGTGAAATCTGCTCGCTCTATTTCGCCATGATGGTGCGGGGCCCATGAGGGTCGTTTGGGCGTCGACGGTGATTTTCCATCTTTATCACCGGGCGACGGTTTTGGACAAGTGAATAGTCTATCTTGTGTGATTTTTCGAGAGGATCACAGTGGTGCGATCCATTCGTTGAGTTTCGAGACCGGGATGAGGGTCCCACATGGCACCGCTCGTGTGCGGTGCGCCGGAATGCATCTTTTTATCCGGATATCCGTTGCACTCAAGTGAGTAGTGCTTTTGACGTGTTTTCCTGAGGGGATCACAATGGTGTGATGCGCCCGACTATTTTCGGGGCCGAGGCTCGGGATCACGGGACGCCGTTCGGGCGTGAGGCGGTGTTGGAAACTTTTCCGCCGCATATCTATTTGGGGCGAGTAAGTAGTTGATCTCACGTGTTTTTCCGCGGGGATTACAGCGGTGTGATCCGTTTGGTTTTGTGGAGCTTCTTTCATGATCTTGTTAAATGTGGAAATGAGGAGGTGCCCCGATGGCGGTCCTTCTACCGTGTTTGTAGCGGACCTTTGGCGAGTGATTGTGTGCACTCCCGTGTGAGTGATTTAAATGATTGAAGTGATGTGGTAGGTTGTGCCTCAGCTAATGAGGTGGCAGGTTGGAAAAGTTACGTTTATGCCCTTCATGTTGACATTGGGGTGCCATGTGCACAATAGCCTTAGGGCTGGAGACACAGTGTACTTTGAGAGTATACGAGAACGCTTGGGGGTACGTGTGGTTTGTACCTGAGAATTTTTGTGTGCATGGTTGGGGTTAACTTGGTTCCACACGTCATGTGGGCCACACGTGCGTGTCGGGTTCTGCTTTACGTACACTGACCTCTCGCGACTTTGAGGGTCCCTCTGTCTTCGTTTGTTTGAGTAGAAGGGTGGAGTTTTTCCCTGGACTTTGTGCTCGTTTGTTTGGCCATCAGGGTTTAGTGGTCTCCCCGGGTTTCATTCTCGATGGATCGACCGGTAGTGGTGCTAGTGACACCCAGTGATGGATCAGGCGCAGAACCTCTTTTGGGTGAGTTGTTCTAGAGTTGGGTGGTTGTGCGATACCCACTCCATGTTCGGTTGGCCAGTGTTATACCCTCCTGTGGATACAGCCAGAGCAGTTCTATGCTTTACCCTCCAGCGAGGTTGGGCAGTGGGTTACTCACCAGCTTCTAGGGTCTACCCTTCAGCAGAAACTGGGCAGTGGGTCACCCAACGAACTCTTAGGGTCTACCCTCCAGCAGAGACTGGGCAGTGGGTCACTCGATGCCCTATTAGGGTCTACCCTCCAGCAGAGACTGGGCAGTGGGTCACCCGACGCACTCTTAGGGTATACCCTCCAGTAGAGACTGGGAAGTGGGTCACCCGACGACCTCTTAGGGTCTACCCTCTAGTAGGGCTGGGCAGTGGGTCACCCGTCGCCTAGTTCCAGGTCTACCCTCCAGCAAGGCTGGGCAGTGGGTCTCTTGTCGACTTATTCCAGGTCTACCCTCCAACAGGGCTGGGCAGTGGGTCGCCTGATGATGTGTTATGGTTTACCCTCTAGCAGGGCTGGGCAGTGGGTCTCCTGATGATGTGTTATGGTTTACCCTCCAGCACGGCTGGGCAGTGGGTCACCCGATATAACAATATGAATTGCCCTCCAGTAGGGCTAGGCAGTGGGACACCTGTCAGCATTCCAGGATCAGTCCTTTCTACTAGGCTAGCCTGCGGCTTTCCTCTGTGGTTACCGGAGCAGGACCCTTGGTTATACGGGTCCGTGATGTGACGGTTTTGACTTTTAGAAGACCTATCGACGGCAGGGCAGTGACAAGGTGCGGTTTGACATTCCCTATAAATCTCAAGTACAAGGGGTACTTTCCCCACCGAGACATGTTCTTGTGATGCGATCTAAAACCGTGCGGGCGAGTCAGTGCCACCAAAAGTGGGTAGTGTCGAGGTGTGGTGATTGAGCCCCTTGGCTTGCGGTTCGGGGCAGACGTGCGGGATGCTGGGCATCGATGGAGGTTACTTCTGGGACTGTTGGAGAATCTTTCTTGGGCTGAGCTACGGGATGGAGATCCCCTTACGATATTATTTGGGCTTCTTGTTTAAGCATATGGACTTGTATATATACCTTTTTATATTACCCACTTCTTGGGTTTGGTTACCCTCCATCCAAGAGAGGCGAATATGCGCGGGGTATGCCACGTGATTTCCATGTCTAGCTTCTCATGGTTGGAAGAGTCTACTCTCCTACTATAGGTAGCGAAGACTCGATGAGAAGTTCATCTTCTCACCATTTCCAGCTCCTTGTGTCTGGATGATTCTACCTTCTTTCCTCTTGTTGGGTTGAGCTGGACTCTTTACTGCTCTCTTTTGTACTTCTGTTCTACTCCATGTTCGATCTACTACTCACCCTTCGGTAACTCCTTTGATTCTCCCTCGAGCCTTCGGGGTATCCTACTGAGTATTTTTGTACTCACCCCTTCTTGGGATTTTCCAGCACTTCGTGTGCCCCTGCAGACGGCGGACAGGTGGAGCGTGGCTTCAGTGGAGCGTAGAAGCTTGGGAGCTTGGACTGTGTGCGATGGTCGAGGTCAGGTTCCAGGTGGGAGACCCATCAGTTGTTTCTCTTTGTTTACCTATTTCTGAGTTGTTGCACCTTTTCTGGTTGGGCGCGTGTTTTGCCCCTTTTTCCTTTTCATCACTTTACTTGTACTATTTAGAGGTCGATGCACGTTTGTGGTATATATATATATAGCATTTGCCCCTTTTCTTTACTTGTCTTTTCTTTTACACTTCACTTTTTCATTGAGTTTGTTGCGTGTGTGTGTGTGTGTACCGGTACTTAGGAAAAGGCCTCCTCGAGTTGTTGTGCCTTCGGCGCTAGTCGCCAGCCCCTGGCCTATGGAGGCGGGATTGAGGTAGTTACGGCTCGAGCCCGGGTAGGGTCGGGTTGTGAAAAATTTGTATCAAAGGTGGTTCGTTCCTTGGGAAGTTGTGCAGATGTCCCTAAAAGAGGAATTGGTTGGGATATAAGGAAACATTGTTAACGTGTCTCGAGAGCGGCTCTCAGGACAGGGAGTCCAGTGATGGTGTGGCGACCGATGTATCCATTCAACAGGACCTTGATAAGCCCCATGTCGACTCGGCATGCGGAGACACTTGTTACAGGGAAAACTTGTTTTTTCATCACATAGGATTGAGTCTTGACTGTCCTTCTTGAGTCCGCTCCCCATCATTGCTGTTGTTGTTATATACATGTATTCTCATTTGACCGTGACACTCCTTAATAATATTCAGGTTGTCTCCGCGAACACAACCAGCCAGGGTACCTGCTTTGGTTCGTGACGATGACCCTATGATCTACGAGGCCACAGTCTAGGACCCATCATGCGAGCCCCTTGCTCCGGGTGGGCCGGTAGCAGCACCCCCACTTGTTGAGCAGCATACAGTTTCAGCAGAGCAGGCTGAGCTTGAGCGCAGGTTGAGCGCGCACCGTGAGTTCCAGCAGCTGAGACCGCTGAGGTTGAGTGGTGATCCAAACCCTCCGGCAGCATAGGTTTGGTTTGAGACAGTGGTATGCCTTTTTAGGTTTGTACAGACGCCGATAGATCAGAGAGTGTCTTTGGCAGCCAACCTTTTTCGTGGAGCAGCTCGGCGTTGGTGGAGTCTGGTGACTCAGTTTCTTGACGAGTCGTCGCTTTCGTGGGAAGACTTCTAGTTGTTGTTTCGTGAGGAGTTTTGCCCCTCCTTCTTTCTCTCAATTCGGATTCAAGAGCTCCTGCAGTTTCAGCAAGGAGGGATGACGGTGGCTGAGTACGCATCTTGTTTTGCAGACCGTGCATGCTTTTACCCAGACTTGTTCCGTGATGACAACATCCAAGAACGGATGTTTGAGCAGGGTCTCCGCCAAGAGATTCATGCTGTCATAGAACCCTTGGGCATTTCCACATATACCATGGTGCTAGAGCAGGCGTTGGTGACAGAGAGCTTCCTTTTATGTTTTGAGGTTTGTAGTGGCAGTGGGCGTGACGAAGACGAGACGTTCGCCACAGCTAGCGGGCGTCGAAAAGCAGAACCTGATGCATGTGGCCTTCCCACTGCTAGTTTCGGAGACGTGGTCGTATACCACTGTGGCGAAAAGGTGCAGGGCCTCAGCTGAGTATGACCTTCCGTGAGTGGATTCCGTGCCGTGGTCGTACACCACAGTGGTGCCGGAGTGCACCAGTGTAGCCTAGAGAGCGTCGGTGATATGCTTGTGAAGGGCAAGGTCACTTGGCACGAGAATGCCCTACCCGAGTTGCTGAGAGCTTCGGGCAGGCAGCAGTCGCCCACCACGGCAGAGGCATCACCGTGATTGGAGTATCGGCTAGAGAGGTGGTGCTAGCAAAGGAGTGGGAGGAACTGGTAGTGGAGGACGATCTTAGGAGGTCTTCCCATCACCACTAGGCAGTCCACATCAGGCTCTGGGAGCTGACAGTTGGGACAGCAGACAACCGCGAACCTTGGGAGTCTATGACCCTACAGAGCATGATGTGATAAGAGGTATGCTTTATAGCTCTTCTACGTTTTGCAGTATAATTGTTAGACTCTATGTGTGAAATGATTTTCTCCCAGCTCCTTGTTTGAGTGGTTACCAGGGTGGTGTGAGGCGTCGGTGTCACCTTGTGTTGGTAAAGTAAAAGGGGTGAGCCCTTTTTCCCTAGTTGATGATGTTGACTCCTTCGCCTTCGAGCGTGTAAGAGGGCCTTGGTTGTGAGACATCGACAGTGGAACCTTGTGTGACCAGATATCCTTGGGTGTTTCGCCATATGGATATTCTGAAGGAGGGAATCACTGGGCCTTGTTCCAGGTGTGGGTGGTGATTCCAGTCGTGGCGTGCGACGTAGAGGTTTGACCGGGGAGGTGAGCTACCCCCGAGGGCCTTCGAGCCATTTGAGATCGTGCAAAGGGATGGCGAGGTACCCTACCACCTTTCCCTAACCCCAAAGTCTGGAGTGGGTGCACGACATCGGCAAGGGCTGACCTCGCATGAATGGATCAATCCTTTGGTCTGTGTATGGTGACACAGAGCTGTGCGTGGGTTCTTCTGGGTATGGGAAAGCCAGGAGTGGGCTTATTACCATGTGTTTCTCCCTAGTTTTGCTTTTCGGGGACATAATGCTTGAAGGAGGAAATGATGTAAGATCCCGGTTTTTGCTGTGACAGACTTTGGAATATTTCTTGATGTAATTCCAGAGCAATGCCTTCAGACGACGTGCGATTCCGAGCCCCGGTGTGGCCAAAATTAAATATTCAGTGTGTTCACACTAGAAACGCCAAATAAATGGGATAAATCCTAAATGGAGTTCTGTATCAGAGATCCATGTGTACTAATGGGTCTGGAATGGGGTTTTACACTAAAAACGACATAAAGCGTGTTGGTGTGGGACGTTTGGACCCCTCGCCCGCTTCTGGAATGTCAAACGGATTAATTAAATAATTAATTTATTCGTTTAATGTTGAGACACAAGTATCTCCTAAACGGTGGCTCAGATTGGAAACCTGAGGGCACCATTGAGTTCGGAGTGTACTGTTTACCCTAGGAGGGGTATAAGTTTTGCGGGCGCGGGCTGTCTGTGAAAAATGCCCCCATGGGGGTTTTTATTAATTTGGCAGCTTGTGATGTCATGTGCTCATTTGACTTTAAAGGTGATGTTTTGAAATAATTTGTTAGTATTTGATTTTTTAGAAGTGTGTCTCCATTCAGTACATCTCAACAACATTGGTTTAGAGGAATATGTTTCTATATATGTCCTTTCCTTTTTTCCATTTATCATGTGAAGAAACAATGGGATATGGGTGTCCATCATCTATAACTTTGTTTTTGTGAAATTTAAGGTATTGGTTATGTGATATAAGAGTGTTCTATTTATTGGTAAACTTTTTGGGGATTGAAGTGTAGTAGTTAGTGACACAAAAAAAAGAAGTTTTATTAAGGGGGTTTAGAAATCCTAAATGTGAGGCCGAAGATGATTCAGTCATTTGAGTTCAATCTATATGTCCTAGAGAGAACATGGTGCATACTTAGGGGAAATACTAGGGTCTTTCAAACCCCTGTAAAATATTTTATCCTTTGTATGAAATATAGGAAGATTTGAAACCTCTTCTGTCATTATTTGGGTTCTTTTGTTCTTATTCGGTGGAAAGTGGTGGAGGGCGTTATGCCCATGTTATCGCACAACATCATTATTTTCCCCTTTGTATTCCATTTAGTTTTTTTATTATGGTTTGGAATTTGGATATAAAGGTTGATCACATGGGTTTTTCACCACTAGTAATGACCGTGTTCCCAGAAGCCATGTAGATAGAATGATATCCATAGTTATCGCATGACTTCCCCAACTGTGCGGACTAACCATGTGGTCATCCCAAATCTTTAGATTTTTGGGTCATTTTGTGTCGAACCATACTAGTCAGTTAATATTTCTTGAGAATATGGTGAGGATACCAAATATGAGTCCCATGTAAGATCTTTTAGAAAATTATAATAAATGTATAACTCTTTTACAAGGGAGTCTATTCGGGCCTCTCCCTATTAGTGTCGTGATTCTATCCCTAAAAAATAGGTTGTCTCTTATGTTGGGGATCACATTTTATTCTCCCCGTAGTAGTATCTATGACATGTATTTAATCTTATCATGGTTTTAGATATTCTTGTTTAGATCTATTTATCTGCTAACATCTTTCTGGGTTAAAGGTTGGGATTTTAGAGTGCCCGATGGTCTAGTTAAATCTAGGTAAGTGTAACCTTGTTCTTTGTTGGTGTTTATTTGGGAAAAATGATTGAGTCTTGTTCTAATAGTGTTTTTTGAGGTTTATTTTGGGATAAATTCTACATGTGCTTGATAATTTTGGGAAGTATGTGTATGTTTTTGTTTTTGAGTGTATCCTTTCATTAATTGATCAGTGGGGGGTTTTGGCCTTTTGGGGGCGAAACATGGAAATGGAATCTGTCTTGGTTTATCAGTTTGGTCTAGTATTTTAATTTTCCCTTTCAATGGATCTCCAAAGGAAGAATGCTTTGTAGTGGGTATAATTGTATCACCTAGATTTTTAATTCCATACTTTGTTCGAGGTTCTATTGGGTTCCTATCTTTCCATTGGTTTTCAGGTGTTCTAGGTTTGTAAATCTGATGTGTCTTTGATCTTGATTTATTACCTTGGTCTTGGGGGTATTTTATTGTTATTGGAATCCTGTTTTTTCATAGTGTTGGTGTGAGGTTGTGGTGTTTTTTATTTTGATTAGTGAAACTCCTAGTGACACATCTAGCGGGGTTAGTTGTTGAAGTGGTTTGTACCATTGAGTTGGATGAGCCTTGGGGTGAAAAGGTTGTTTTATTTTGGGTATTATTTCCCATATACATGGCCTATAATTATCCATGGTTTCCCCCTTTAACCCCCATGAAATTTAAGGAAGTTGGCATGGGTTTTTGTGGCCAAAATAGGCCACACGGTTTGGCCGCACATTTTACTGAACTGTGTAGCTAAACAATGCAAGGGTCTGATGTTCATTAAAATCATTTTGAATTTCTGACATATCCGTTCTAGAATTAACTCAAATCCGCCCCATTATTCCCCATTTTGTAACCTACCTCCATGTAAAGCCTCTATTGTCACTCACCCTCCCTTGGACCTCAAAATAGAAGGGTGATTTGATGGTGGAAACCTCAAAAACTTGAAAATAATTATTCATATATTTGATTTATTCCTATTAAATAAGGTTTCATTCACTATTTCTTGATGATCTAATGTGTCTAGTAGCTAGTGTTCGTTCCTAAGCATTATACATTGGTATTCTGATGAAATATTATTTTTTAGGTTTGGTTTTCACCCCTTGTGGTGCGGTTGAGGTTTCACACCATGTTTTGAGGGTTTGATAAAAAGTTAGGTGATCCATTTGTAGAAATCCATTGATGAGTTAGAATAATTTATTTACTTATATTTCATGTTCCTCATTTGTTTTGTGTGGTGAAAAACTATTTTTTATTGATTTGGTAAAGCATTCAATTATATATTTTTATTTTAGTTTGAAATTGGGTGCTTTCCATGTGTGGCTCTTGGGGGAAATATTATGGTGTATTTTATAAAATCTGAAATCTACTTATTAGTGTTGAATGGATATCCCAATTATGGTTTGTTAAATATTTTTTGTCAAGTTGTCCTCCAATGGGGTGTTTTTAGTGGGAGTTATGTGTAAATCCGTATTTCACTCCTTGAAAGTGATTTATGAAAATGTATGATTTTCAAGGGTATCTATTGTGGTATTTTTTGATGTGATTTTATAGAACTTGACTATGGTTTAATAGATGCTTCAAGGACTGAAAATTATTCATTGGTAGGGTCTTGATATGATTTTGGCCTTGAAATAGGGTTTTGAAATTGGTTTGTATATAAATCATGGTTATACCCCTTGGGTTTGTTTTAGGAAAATTTTAAATGATTCAATGAGTTACAAAGAGTTACAGAATGTTCATGTACTATTTTGGTGGGTGTATGTTCTTAAAATCATTTTTTATTGATAAATTAGTCAGTTATGATTTCAAATATTTTGATAATGTTTTTAAATTTGTCGATTTGATTTATGAAATTGTGATGTGGGTGAAAAATATGTATGTTAGTAGTTTTGTGTGGGTGTGATTTGAAAAATGGATATTTTTTATTAAAGGACTATTATGTGTTATATTTGTGGGATTTTATCTAAATTGGAATATCTTGGAAGGGTTTTCTAAATTTTTTTAATGGATTTGCTGAAGTGTTAATGATATGTGAAAAGTGTTGTGGGATATTTTGGTGTGAGTTTATCTCAAAATCAATTTGAATGAAAAGGGGGATGATGTGACTTGTATGATGCACATGTGGGTTTTTTGGTGAATGTGTGGTGTGTTAGTTGTATTTTCATGTGAAAATTATATTTCATGGATTGTTGAACTTGTTTGAGCACAAGAGGGATACCCATGTATCTAGGTGGGTGGAAGTGTACTACTATTCTAGTGATCTTGTGGGGTTTGGACTCAGTTTCTCATAGAATTTTTGATGCATACAGCACAAAATAAACTTTGACGATGATGATAGAAGACCAATAGGTTATGAGTATGTTCCCTACTATTTTCACATTCCTGATAATATATATTTGTGATGGTTACTTTCATCGAGATATGAGGTACATGAGACCCATAGTGAGCTTGTTCCTATGGGTTATTTATTGTTGATTATACTCAATGGATGATTTATGAATACCATTTGGCATATGGTATGTTGTTCCAAAAATTCAGTATCTTTGGTATTTTATTTAAAATTTTTAATTCCTAGAGATATCCCACATAAAAACATTTTTTATTTAAAGTTTCGTCCTTTAGAAATTGAAACATGCATTTCATGTTTACCAACACTTTCAATATTTCCTTCATTGAATGTATATCACATGGAATCATATAGTGGTGGTATCATACTAAGAGTTTTCTTAAACACTACTTACACCTTTGGGTGTATGTAGACTTTCATATTTTGTTGTCTTAGGATTTGGTACATATTTTGTGTCAATGGTTGAGGTTTTTAACAAATAATCATAAAAAATAGATGAGGATATGGCTTGTGGGTGGTGCCTATTTATATGAGGAGGTTATTGGGATATCATTTGTGGGTTTTTAACTTTTTAATGATCTATAAAAATTATTTTAAATTGAGCTATTCAAATCTAAAATTTGTTAAATGATTATTTTCTTTGAAAAATTGTGATTCGTTTTATTGGATTCATTTTTGTTTTATGTTTTTACATTCGGGTATATCAGTCCAAATTTTAGGTTTATGATGCCCAATCACATGTTCTAGCCTGTGGGGATTGAGAACTCCCTGCAGGCCTTCTCACAAGCTTGGTTTGGTGCCGGGTTTGAAGGCAACCAGATTCGGTTTGTGATAATGATACCAAAAATGGTGATTGATATTTTCCAAAAAAGAAATTATATGTTATATGGTAATGAAACTGGAATGTTTATGGGTATTTATGAATGGTTTCATGTGTAGAAATTTTGGTATTCCCAGTTGGTGTCATCGAAATAGTTATTTGGAAAAACCCCTTTTTGGGAGTGAATCTTGCATTGTTGTTTGACTATGAGATGGGAGTTTCCTCGGTATGGGACATTCCAGGTGTGATTATTATATTAAGGATGGGGACTGATCCTTGAGATAACCCAGGTGTTTCTTTTTTGGGAGATATAAATGATGCCATGTATGTGGCTTGTTATTGAACTTTATTGGCACACCCCTTTGAGAACCTAGAATGGGCACTTAGCATAGTAAAGGGGATCCATAAAAAATTCTACACTAGTATTGGTTACTGTAGAAGCTAGTTGCCCATGGTAGGCTGTTATCTTTTTATCATTGTTATCAGATTTCGCACCTTGGTCACGCTAGGTAGGGACATGATCAGGGGTTTGGGAAATATGGTTTAATCGGTTAGGTCATGCCTCTTGATGAGTCACATTTATATTATGTTATGTTTCTCCACTGAGTTCTTAGGTATTGTTCAATTTATATGATGATATTATTGTTAGTTCAATTTCCCTAGTTATGTGGACTTTTGATCCTTGTACATTGTTATTTGGGTTCTTTTGGTAAATTTTGAAGGTATTTCTTTGTCAAAATTGGATTCAAGAAAGATGGTTTAATAGACAAGTGTCCCTATTTTTCAATTGCATGAAAATTAATTCTTTCCAAATAGGATTCTTTTTTTATTACTCTATGAAACAATATTACCCCCATCAGTGAATTTTATTTCAAAATATTTAGGTAATGGATTCCAGATTTGTAATCGTTAAAATTAAAATTGTATAAAGCCAATTTTTTTTTGTATTTCATTTCAAACATGAAAATCCATCTTCGTTTTTTTAATGAATGTTCATTGGGAAATGAATTATATTGGCTCACCTACTAGGTTTTAATACCCATTCCAATAGTGTTTTCATGTATTTAGTTCTTATTATATGTTTGGATCAGATACGATTTCCTTGGTTGATAATTGGATATTGATTAGAGTGTGACCCTCAGGGTTACATGTCAGTGTCTTAGGTTTCAAGATTAGTTTCGTTATCTAGTATTGATTTTTGTTTCATTATTTTTAAATTTAAATAAATTAATGTTTGGATATCATATTTAGTTTGATTGGACTATTTTTATTTTTGATTAGTTTATTTTAGTAGGTGAAACTATTCCCATTGACCCTTATGATTCCTTTATCACTTGTCTCAAGCATGTCAGGATTGAGAATTCCTCTCGGTCCATACCACTAATATGATCAGGGTATAGGTTCATGGTAAAACCAAGTTGGTTCATGATAGTCACATTTACCCAACCACAAATAAATTACAGACCCATAACTTGATCTTGGTATTAAATGTATTGAGAGTTGTAAATACAATTATTGTAAACCCACATTGAAAAAAAGGTTCATAAAATATACTCTTAATAAGGGAGAGAGGGAAGAACTATGGTCATATGTAATATCACATAATGGGGATTCTATGAAGGAGTTCAATGGTTCAATTTAAAAAATTTGACATGGAAAAAAGTTAAATGAATTATAAATAGGGATTCAGTTCATTGATCACTAGATAGTTAATGATAAATGAAAATATAAGGGCTTCATAACTATAAATATATAGTGATTTAAAATACAATGTTATTTATCTAATATGAAATTAATAGGATAAAATTTTCATTTGAAGATCTTTTTTATATTGGGGAATTTTCATACGATCTATGAATTTTAGGATATATATTTACCTGATGGATTACTATGTCATAATTACAATTTCATCATTTTTTTGTTGTCTGTTAAATATCCAATTCATCCCTTACTCCATGAAAAGAATATCCAAAATAAATTTTTTATGCTTGAATAACTACAATTAACTTTTAAAAGGTTGTAAGATCCATAATAGAGTGGAATGTATATCCATCATTCTATAAATATTTCCAAACCTAATAATGCTAACAGAATTTATCCAATAAATTAATCTAAAAAATTCAAGACTAACACAACTATCTCACATTAATTGTTTTTTTTCAAATAGTCTACCTAAAACAAATGACATAATTACCAGTACATCGCATAGGATGGTGATAGATTCTAAAACAATAATATCCTTCAGTAATGGGATCAAGCCTAAGGTCATTTTTGGACATGATGGGATGTAACCAAACATGTGGGTTTTCCTTTTTAAAACCATATTAATATAA
Organism: Viscum album; assembly: GCA_963277665.1. Classification (NCBI taxonomy): domain Eukaryota; kingdom Viridiplantae; phylum Streptophyta; class Magnoliopsida; order Santalales; family Viscaceae; genus Viscum; species Viscum album. The sequence continues at coordinate 374,392,860 of OY728146.1, forward strand.
TTAATCTAGAATTTCCAATAAAATTTTGATGTAAATCTTTCAAATAAATTTATCCCTTAAATAACCATTACATAAAGGTTTTTCTTATAAGTTTGTTTATGTCCAATAATAATATATAAATATTTTCTAAATGTCATTAATGAACATATGAACCTAAAAGGTTATAAATTCAATTTATTATATGAATATTAAATTAAAATGAATTATTTATAAAATAAATTTCCCCTAAAACATATACTTTCCATAAATTTTTCTAAAATTTTCATGGTCTTGGTAAGCTCTTGTAACATAAAACTAAAAAATTGTGTCTAATATATTGAAACTAATATCTATTATGAACTCATAATACAATTATGGTATTCATAAAACATTACATAGTCGATTTAATTATTATTCTAAAATAGATCATAATCCTTGGAAGATACATAATTCTTTTAAGAAAATAATGTTTGTAAAATATATTTATAATATAATTCTTTGAAAAGAATAAATAAATTATTCAATTGCATTATATACACACAAAAATTATATTGATCTAGTGAATATATATTATAATGGTATAGTTACATTAATAATACCCAACATCTTTGATGTATAAATCCTTCCCTAGGAGGATATTCATTTCCTCTAATCATACTCTTCATTTTTTTCTCGTTAATTATTTACATTAAGATCGTATTTTCCACACATAAAACATGTTCCCTATCCTTTCAATCACCATCGGTTTAACATACATCATTTATAATCATTATCTATTCATATATATTACAATGTTTGGTACATAAAATGTGAATAATCCTATCACTACCCCCTATGGAGTGGAAAACCAGATGCCCAGTAATTCTCGTTGTTGTATAATGTGTGACAATCTGGTCTAGACCAATGTACCCTTTTATAAATTATTATCCATAGGGTACACTATTCAAAAACAACATCAACATTCAATATCCAGATAGGTATGTATTAATAGGAATACCCATATAATATCTTCCTTAACATAAATCATAGGATGTTCTTCCAAACTTATCCTTAACATCTATCATATAGTTTTGATCCCTTATATATGGTTTTCTAAATATATTCCTTGGTATTTATACAATAATTGATCTGATACCATCATTGTAAAAATTTACCCTAGTAAGATGGATCCAATGTATACTTTATTAAATTGAAATATGATATAGGTAAAATGAAACTCAGTGGAAATATATATGTTATTATTCTTGTTAAAATAGATATATACAACTATCTTTTATTGCATTTTATTATTCAAATTAGAACAGTAATTTTTCATGAATAAAATTATTCCCCCTAGAATATCATTTCATGAAAATAATAATAATGATAATGGAATCTTAGGAAATGAAAAAAATAAGGGTGTGCTCAAATTCATGGAAAGGGTTATGAACTATGGAATCTATCATTAATAATTAAGGAAAATTCAAATTGGAATGGTAAATACTTGAACAGACAATCCATTTAAATATCTATATAAGGAATACTAAACATAGAATGGTAAAAAACACAAAACACATTCCACTAAAATATCTTGACTATCATGGTATGATAGAGAAGAATAAATATGGAAGTTTAAATAATTGAAAGTAAATGACTTTTAATCAATAAAAATTAATGAATCCATAGATAATATCATAGTCGATGTCTCAAGGATAATAAAAACAAATTTTATTTACTAGTGAATGATATGATTAATTATTAGACTTCATGATTCAAAGTAACAAGATGAAATTAAAATCAATATCTATATCATCGATAGTTTGAAACATCAATTTACAAATTGATATGGTATGAAAAACTATGTTTCATTTTTCAGGATCTATCCACAAAAAATATAAAATATTTGATTTAAGATTAATTTTATTTTTTCAACTAGTTTTTCGTCATGATAACACCAATTCATCTAGGGGATATCTATAATTAGACCACTAATATATCCCTATTTTAATTCTTTAACATATATCCAATAGTCGATTTAATTCATGAAAAATATTCATTATCAAATAATATAATTATGGGGTGATGGATATATATTTATCAATATTTTCCTGGTTATAAAATAACTAATGTAAAACATAATATTTATGGAATGAGATACATTAATACAGAATAATACTTATGATAAATATTATTATTGTGTATTGGAAGTTAAATTTTTATTTGTCATCAGAAAGTGAATACTTCAAGTAGATGATAATGACAACTAAATGATATATTGAAGTGAATGTCAATGTTATCCATTGTTAAAACAATAATATACAATACAATAGAAGAATAAAGATGGTGTAAACATATAAATATTATAGGATGAGTAATTTTTTGTTTTAATTTAGTAATATAAATACAAATAAAAGATCTGTATAGGCATTCTTTAGGAAAATATCATTTTCAATTTCAAAAAAAGATGGAAATCGTTTTCTTTGAAAATCCATATAAAAGACAATTTTTAATAAATTATCCAAATAAAATAACAAATTAAGATACAAATAAATGATGTTAATGATGGTTTTTATTCATGTAAATTCTAAAAAAATAAAATATACCTTTTTGCAGCAAAACATTTTGAAAATATTATTATTCAGAAAATGATATGATGATTCATTTCACATTTCCATAAAATCCAAATGATCGTTGTTTTGAAAAAGAAATTTGATTTCATTGAAAAAATTTCCTAAATATTATAATTTGGTCAAACTTCCAATGATAAAATTTTTTTAAAATAGTAAAAGCAATTCTGAATACTTATTTAGTAATTATGTTTTTAGAGGAAAACATTTTTTTGACTGAAGTAATTTATGAATTCAAATTTTCATAAAATCATTTTCTAAATATGTATTACTACCTAAGACCATAAAATTTTTAATATTAATTGAAAATATGATTATAAAATTTTATAATTAAATAATATGGTTTTGTTAGTAAATATTCATGAAATATCGTTCAAATAACATTAATAAGTCATCAGCCACCATTATAATGAAATTGATAAATAAACCATTAAAATAATTATAATGTTTGAGTGAGAATTATTAAATGAATTTAATATTTTTATAAAATGTAATTAAATTTAAATTTTTTTAAATTGAACAATATATTTTCAAATTTCATTTCACACATTATCTTAAAATGAAATAATCAAAGGATTATACACTTAACCTAATTAATATAAATTGAGTAATGAAATCTATTACCACATAGTAATCAATAATTAATGTCAAATTATATTATATAATTAAAATTAGAACTCAAAATACTATGAATAATTAATTATTAATGATATAACATGTCAAAGGGTCAATATATACACCATATAGAAGAAATTATGTATATATCATTACAATAGGACTCAATGAAATGAAGTACAGTTGAATTCACTTACCTCAATATTCATTTTAGATGAACATTATTTAACCTCTAGTATAATTGTATTATATTTTCCTTAAGTTAAAATATTATCTTATTAATAAAGATAATATTATATTTTATCCTTTGCTAAAATCATTTCAACCCTTCATTAATAATATTTCATTTTTTTCATTGTATATGTTGTTAATTATATTGTTTTCTTATACATGTATATTCTTTAAATTTCTAGTTACTGTACATATTATATATATATATATATTATCCCCATAATAATAATATTTAAATAGTTATCATTTATTCAAAAATATTATATTTAAATAAAATATCATGAAATATGGTTATAAAAAATGAAGTATATTACGATCGTCGAGATGGTATGTCATACGTACGCATAAGTAAAAATTCCATTATTCAATTATAATTATGGAAATAAGGTATGTAATATATAACATTAAAAAATGATATCAGTGTCATATATACCATACTAAATAAATATATATATCATTCATGTGCTGTGGTGATGAAAATAGAAACAGTTTTCTTCATGAATGAGGCCACCCACACATACATAAACAATTTTATAATCCTTAAGTGGGTGAAAATGTAAGAACAAAAATGAAATATATTATAATGTAAAAATGATAAAAATGTAATTAATATAATAATTGATTAATTTATATGACGTATATTTATAAAAATTAATCTTATAACAATCCATGTGATATAGTAGGGAAATATAGAAAGCATCTATTCTTGAGGTAGTAGCATGTCGTACACATGAGTGACATTATCATGTTCCATATGGAATGCAATTTGAAAATATATATTTTAAATAATGACTATATTGTTATGAATATTTTATAATTATACTTTATATAATATATATATATAATCAAACGTATCCTTATAATGTTGTAAATTGTTAATGAATGGAAGCGGTTCATGAGGCGGAAGTCCACCGTAAAAACTAATGACAATTTCAACACCCATTTGATGGAATTGTTGATGGTTTTAACTCATTAAATTATTTTAAAAATATCCAAGCTTATTGAATAAATAATGTTTATTATATCATAATATTGTTAAAATAAATAAAATATGGTGTAAAGAAATTGAAATAAAAATACTAGTAAAATAAAATTATGTTTTCTTCAAGAATCCTTCATAGGTTTGCACAAAATCCTTTTTAAGTTGGCTTTTTTTGAAAAATAAGGAATCTAGAATGATAAAAGGAAAGTTGGAAAAAGATTTTTATTCTTATTTGATAAACCAATATTTTTTAATTTTTTTAATAAGAGACTGTATTATTTGTCCCTTTATAAGTGTGGGAGAGGACATGCTTGGTATTTTCGAATAGGATTTAGTACTCGCACATTTTATATTTGTCAGAAGGGTCCAAAATGGACCGTTAATGAATATTAGAGGTGTAACTATCAAATTATTTCCATATTGACGTTTTTTGTACAATTTTACATGTAAGAACCCGGTTTTTGCTGTGAAAGACTTTGAAATATTTCTTGTTGTTATTCCAGAATAGCACCTTCAGACGGCGTGTGATTCTGAGCCCTGGTGTGGCCGGAATTAAATTTTCAGTGCGTTCACACTGGAAACGCCAAATAAATGGGATAACTCCTAAACGGAGTTACAGATCAGAGATCCGAGTGTACATATGGGTCCGGAATGGGGTGTTTACCCTAGGAACGACATAAAGTGTGTTGGCGCGGGACGATGGGCCCCTCGCCCGCTTCTGGAATTTTAACGGATAAAAAAAATAATTTATTTATTCTTTTAATGTTAAAACACAATTATCTCTTAAACGGTGGCTCTTATTGGAAAACCGAGGGCACCGTTCAGTTCAGAGCCTACCGTTTACCCTAGGAGGGGTATAAGTGTTGTGGGCGCGGACCGTCTGTGAAAAATGACCCTGGGGGGTTTTCATAATTTGGCAGCTTTGGGTGTTCAGATTTATAACATTGGAATGGGGCCTTAGATTAAAATTCTGAAACCTTTATTGTGCTCGGGAGGTGGTGTTTAGCCTAGGGGAGGCATAACCCCAACCCTTTCGGGAGTTTCAGTTGTTGGTCTTTTCAGGGGTTTTAAATTAATTAAATCGTTAATTAATTTATTTAAATCCTCCCCCTTCCCTTCTCCCTTGAACCCCATGGTGAAACCCTCCCCCCTCTCCTCCTCCATCTCCGGTGATACAGTCCGGCGAGGCGACTCCGGCGAGGTGCGGTGATGCCGGCGGATCGACGCGAAGCTCCGGGCGAAGCCCAGCAAGGTAGGAGGTTTTGAGTGTTTTAATTCCCGAACCTTATTTGAACCTCAATTATATGCGTCGATTGTTGTTCGATTGTCGAATAAAAGCTCATGATCATGTAGTAGTTTTTATGAGCTATCCGACGGATCATTCGGATTCGGTTTTGGAGTTCGGAGGAACCCGTAATCATTCACCGAATATTGCGGGTTTGTGGAGGAGATCTGGGGTGTTCCGGCTGGAAGGCACGGCGGCCGGCCATACCAGGCGGCGGCGCGGTGAGACGGACGGCGGCCGGAGGCGGTTCGGTCGGGAGAGTGGCCAGCGGAGGCACCTAGGCATGTGAGGGCGATGGTGCGGCCGGCTGCGGACGGCGGCGAGGTGGGATCTCGGGCGCCTCCGGCGTAGCGCGAAGAGGGAGGGGGGACGCGAGGCGCGCGGCCCCGTGCGGCGCAACCGCGACCCGCAAGTCACGGGTCGCTGCGGGGAAAGGAGACCGGCCGTCAAGGCTGGTCGGTGGCAGTGGGCTGTGGCCACCGGGCCGTGGCGGCTTGAACCGGACCCACGACTGGGCCACGCGCCGGCTGTGGGCGGACCGGCTGGTCCGCCCCAAGGGAGTGCCCCCTTTGAATTTCTGACGCCCGTAGCTTTCGCTAATGGCATCCGTTTTGCGCGCCGTCAGCGGCAGCGCGAACCTCGCATCGAGGTGAACACTCTGAGATGGTTTTGGGAATTTTTAATTCCCAAAACGAGGGGCCTCAGAGGTGCGACATGTCTTTAAGTGGATGAGTGTTTCTCCCAAGATAATTGTTTTGGGCGGCGCTGATGCATCCGACATCCGTTTTGAGTGCCATCAGCGGCGTTGTGACCCTGGAACTGAGGTGGAGGTTTCCAGGGTGGTTTTGGGCATTGGGACTGGATTTGAGGTGTGGGCCCCACGGCCCGTCCTTTCGAGCTGCGTACAGCTAGTAGCAACTTTTTCGTCGGATGTCCGTTCGGGGTGTACGAGCAGTTGATTGTGGATGTTTTTCCGAGGGGATTGCAATGGTGCTATCCACCTGCTCTATTTTCGCACGATGGTGCGGGGCCCACGAGGGTCGTTTGGGCGTCGACGGTGATTTTCCATCTTCATCACCGGGCGACCGTTTTGGACAAGTGAATAGTCCATCTTGTGTGCTTTTTCGAGAAGATCGCAATGGTGCGATCCGTTCGTTGAGTTTCGGGATCGGGATTCGGGTCCCACGGGGCACCACCCGTGTGTGGTGCGCCGGAATGCATCTTTTTATCCGGATTTCCGTTGCACTAAAGTGAGTAGTGCTTTTGACATGTTTTCCTGAGGGGATCGCAATGGTGTGATGCGCCTGACTGTTTTCGAGGCTGAGGCTCGGGATCACAGGATGTCGTTCGGGCGTGAGGCGGTGTTGGCGAATTTTCTATCGGATATCCATTTGGGGCGAGTAAGTAGTTGATCTTGCCTGTTTTTCCGCGAGGATTACAATGGTGCGATCCGTTTGGTTGTGTGGAGCCTCTTTCATGATCTTGTTAAATGTGGAAACGTGGAGGTGCCCCGGTTGCGGTCCTTCTACCGTGTGTTTAGCGGACCTTTGGTGAGTGATCGCGTGCACTCCCGTGTGAGTGATGTAAATGCTTGAAGTGATGTGGTTGGATGTGCCTCATCGGATGAGGTGACAGGTTGGAAAAGTTACGTTTATGCCCTTCGTGTTGACGTTGGGGTGCCATGTGCACAATAGCCTTAGGGATGGAGATGCGGTGTACTCTAGTAGTATATGAGAACGCTTGGGGTATGTGTGGTTTGTACCTAAGAATGTTTGTGTGCTTGGTTGGGGTTGACTTGGGGCCACATATCGTGTGTGCCCCACGTGCATGTCGGGTTCTACTTTACATACTTTGACCTCTCGCGACGTAGAGGGTCCCTCTGTGTTCATTTGTTTGACTAGCATTGTGGTGTTTTTCCCCTGACTTTGTGCTCGTTTGTTTGGCCAGCAGGGTTGAGTGGTCTCCCCTTGGTTTCATTCTCGTTGGATCGACTGGTAGTGGTGCTAGTGACACCCAGTGATGGAGCAGGCACTGAACCTCTTTTGGGTGAGTTGTTCTGGATTTGGGTGGTTGTGCGATACCGACTCCGTGTTCGGTTGGCCAGTGTTATACCCTCCAGTGGATACGGCTAGAGTAGTTCTGAGTTTTACCCTCAAGAGGGGCTGGGAAGTGGGTTACTCACTGGCTTCTAGGGTCTACCCTCCAGCAGAGACTGGGAAGTGGGTCACCCAACGCACTCTTAGGGTCTACCCTCCAGCAGAGACTGGGCAGTGGGTCAGCCGATGCACTCTTAGGGTCTATCCTCCAGCAGAGACTGGGAAGTGGGTCACTCGACACACTTTTAGGGTATACCCTCCAGTAGAGACTGGGCAGTGGGTCACCTGACGACCTCTTTGGATCTACCCTCTAGTAGGGCTGGGCAGTGGGTCGCCCGTCCGCTAGTTCCAGGTCTACCCTTCATCAAGGCTAGGCAGTGGGTCACCTGTCGACTTATTTCAGGTCTACCCTCCAATGGGGCTGTGCAGTTGGTCGCCTGATGATGTGTTAAGGTTTACCCTCGAGCAAGGATGGGCAGTGGGTCGCCTGATGATGTATTATGGTTTACCCTCCAGCAGGGTTGGGCAGTGGGTCACCTGATATAACATTATAAATTACCCTCCAGTAGGGCTGGGCAGTGGGACACCTGTTGGAATTCCAGGCTCAGTCCTTTCTACTAGGCTAGCCTACGGCTTTCCTCCGTGGTTACCGGAGTAGGACCCTTGGTTATACGGGTCAGTGTTGTGATGGTTTTGACTTTGAGAAGACCTCTTGACTGTAGGGTAGTGACGAGGTGCGGTTTGACTTTCCCTAGAACTCTCCAGTACAAGGGGCACTTTCCCCACCGAGATGTGTTCTTGTGACGCGATCTAAAACCGTGCGGGCGATTCAGTGCCGCCCAAAGTGGGAAGTGTTTAGGTGTGGTGATTGAGCCCCTTAGCTTGCTGTTCGGGGCAGACATGCGGGATGCTGGGCATCAATGGATGTTACTTCTGGGACTGTTGGCGACTCTTTCTTGGGCTGAGCTACGGGATGGATATCCCCTTATGATATTGTTTGAGATTCTTGTTTGAGCATATGGACTTGTATATATAAATTTTTTTAGTACCCACTTCTTGGGTATGGTTACTCCCCTTCCAGGAGAGGCGAAGATGCACGAGGTATGCCACGTGATTTCTATGTCTAGCTTCTCGTAGTTGGATGAGTCTACTCTCCGGCTATAGGTAGCAAAGACTCGACGGGAAGTTCATCTTCTCACAATTTCTAGCTCCTTGTGTCTGGGCGAGTCTACCTTCTTTCCTCTTGTTGGGTTGAGCTGGACTCTTTATTGCTCTCTATTGTACTTCTGTTCTACTCCCTGTTCGATCTACTGCTCACCCTTTGTTACCTCCTTTGTTGCTCCATCGAGCCTTCGAGTTATCCTATAGAGTATTTTTTTTACTCACCCCTGCATGGGCTTTTCCTGCACTTGGTGTGCCATTGCAGATGGCAGACAGGTGGAGTGTGGCTTCAGTGGAGCGTAGGAGCTTGGGAGTTTGGACCATGTGCGATGGTTGAGGTCGGGTTCCAGGTGGGAGACCCGTCAGCTATTTCTTTTTTTTACCTATTGCCCGGTTGTGGCACCTTTTCTGGTTGGGCGCGTGTATTGCCCCTTTTTTCTTTTAAGAACGTTACTTGTACTTTTTAGAGTTCAATGCATGTTTGTGGTATATATATATAGCAGTTTCCCCTTTTCTTTACTTGTCTTTTCTTTTAATCTACACTTTTTCATTGAGTTTGTTGCGCATGTGTGTGTGTACAGGTACTTAGTCAAAGGCCTCCCCGAGTTGTTGTGCCTTCGGTGCTAGTCGCCAGCCCCTGGCCTATGGAGTCGGGCTTGGGGTAGTTGCGGCTCGAGCCCGAGTAGGGTCGGGTCGTGACAAAGTGATATCAAAGGTGGTTCGTTCCTTGGGATGTTGTGCAGACATCCCTAAAAGAGTAATTGGTTGGGATATAGGGCAACAGTGTTAACGTGTCTCGAGAGCGGCTCTCAGGCCAGGGAGTCCAGTGATGGTGCGGCGGCCGATGTATCCATTCACCAGGACCTTGATAACCTGCTTGTCAAATCAGCATGTTGAGACACTTGTTGCAGGGAAAACTTGTTTTTGCATCACATAGGATTGAGTCTTGACTTTCCTTCATGAGTCATCTCCCCATCGTTGTTGTTGTTGGTATATACATGTATGCTCATTTGACCGCGACACTCCTTGATAATATTCAGGATGTCTCCGCGAAGACAGCCAACCCGGGTACCAGCTTTGGTTTGTGACGATGACCCTATGAGCTACAAGGCCACAGTCCAAGACCCATCATACGAGCCCCTTTCTCGGGGTTGGCCGGTAGCAGCACCCCCACTTGTTGAGCAGCAGATAGTTTCATTAGAGTAGGCTGAGATTGAGCGCAGGTTGAGCATGCTCTGTGAGTTCCAGCAGTAGAGACCGCTGAGGTTGAGTGGTGAGCCAGACCCTCAGGCAGTATAGGTTTAGTTTGAGACAGTGGTTTGCCTATTCAGGTTTGTGCAGACACCGACAGATCAGAGAGTGGCTTTGGAAGCCAACCTTTTTCGTGGAGCAACTCGGTGTTGGTGGAGTCTGGTGACTCTGTTTTTTGACGAGTCGTCGCTTTCGTGGGAATACTTCTAGTTTTGGTTTCATGAGGAGTTTTTTCCCTCCTTCTTGCACTCCGTTCGGATTCAGGAGATCTTGCAGTTTCAGCAGGGTGGGATGACGGTGGCCGAGTACGCAGCTAGTTTTCCAGACCGTGCACGCTTTTACCCAGACATGGTCCATGACAACAACATCCAAGTGCGGAAGTTTGAGCAGGGTCTCTACCGAGAGATTCATGTTGTCATCGAACCCTTGGGCATTTCCACATATACCGGGGTGCCAGAGCAGGCGTTGGTGACAGATATTTTCCTGTCATGTTTTACGGTTAGTAGTGGTAGTGGGCGTGACTGAGCCGAGACGTTCGCCATAGCTAGCGGGCATCAGCAAGCAGAACCTAATGCAGGTGGCCTTCCCACTACTGGTTTTGGAGACGTGGTCGTATACCACTGTGGAAAAAAGGCACAGGGCCTCAGCCGAGGATGACCTTCCGTGAGTGGATTCTGGGCCATGGTCGTACACCACAGTGGCACTGGAGGGCACCAGTGTAGCCAAGAGAGGGTCGGTTATATGCTTGTAAAGGGCGAGGTCACTTGGAAAGAGACTTCCCGACCCGAGTTGCTGAGAGCTTCGGGCAGGCAGCAGGCGCCCACCACGGCAGAGGCATCGCCGTGATCGGAGTAGCGGCTAGAGAGGTGGTGCTAGCAGAGGATCGGGAGGAATTGGTAGTGGAGGACGACTTTACGAGGTCTTCCCATCACCACTAGGAGGTCCACGTCAGGCTTTGGGAGCTGACAGTTGGGACCGCGGACAGCCGCGAACCTTGGATGTCTACGATCCTACAGAGCATGATGTGATAAGAGGTACGCTTTATATCTCTTCTACTTTTTTCAGTATAATTGTTAGACTCTACGTGTGAAATTCTTTTCTCCAGGCCCCTTGTTTGAATTGTTACCAGGGTGGCGCGAGGCGTCAGTGATACCTTGTGTTGGTAAAGTAAAAGGCGCGAGCCCTTTTTCTCTAGTCGATGATGTTGACTCCTTCACATTCGAGTATGTAATAGGGCCTTGGTTGTGAGACATCGACAGTGGAACCTTGCGTGACCAGATATCCTTGGGTGTTTCACCATATGAATATTCTGAAGGAGGGAATCACCGGGCCTTGTTCCAGGTGCGAGCGGTGATTCCAGTCGTGGCGTGCGACGTAGAGGTTTGACCAGGGAGGTGAGCTACCATCGAGGGCCTTCGGGCTGTTTTAGATCGTGCAAAGGGATGGAGAGGTACCCAACCGCCTTTCCCTAACCCCAAAGTCTGGAGTGGGTGCACGACATCAGCAAGGGCCGACCTCGCATGAATGGATCAATCCTTTGGTCTGTGTGCGGTGACGTAGAGCTGTGTGTGGGTTCTTCTGGGAATAGGAAAGCCAGGAGTGAGCTTATTACCCTGTGTTGCTCCCTAGTTTTGCTTTTCAGGGACGTAAATCTTGATGGAGGGAATGATGTAAGAACCCAGTTTTTGCTGTGAAAGACTTTGGAATATTTCTTGATGTTATTCCAGAGCAGCACCTTCAGACGGCGTACGATTCCGAACCCCGGTGTGGCCGGAATTAAATTTTCAGTGCGTTCACACTAGAAACTCAAAATAAATGGGATAACTCCAAAACGGAGTTCCGGATCAGTGATCCGAGTGTACGGATGGGTCTCGAATGGTGTTTTTACCCTAGGAACGACATAAAGCGTGTTGGCGTGGGACGTTTGGACCCCTCACCCGCTTCTGGAATGTTAAATGGATAAATAAATAAATTAATTTATTCTTTTAATGTGGAAACGCAAGTATCTCTTAAATGGTGGCTCGTATTGGACATCCAAGGGCACCATTGAGTTCGGAGCATACTATTTACCCTTAGAGGGGTATTAGTTTTGCGGGCGTGGGCCGTCTGTGAAAAATGACCCCAGGGGTATTTTTGTAATTTGGAGGCTTTGGGCGTTCAGCTTTATAACATTTGAACGGGGCCTCAGATTAAAATTCTGAGACCGCCGTTGTGCTCGGGAGGTGGTTTTTAGCCTAGGGGAGGCATAACCCTGACCCCGTCAGGAGTTTCGGATGCGGGTCTTTTCGGGGTTTTAAATTAATTAAATCGTTAATTAAATTATTTAAACCCTCCCCCTTCCCTTCTCCCTTGAACCCCCTGGTGAAACCCTCACCCCTCTCCTCATTCATCTCTGGTGAGACAGTCCGACGAGGCGACTCCGGCGAGGTGCGGTGATGCCGGCGGATCGACGCGAAGCTCCGGGCGAAGCCCAACGAGGTAGGAGGTTTTGAGTGTTTTAATTTTCGAACCATATTTCAACTTCAATTATATGCGTCGTGTAACGCCCCGACCCTAGGTACCCAGCGTCGGTGCATTATTACATAATATTGGAATGATCTCAAAGGATCAAGTCATGAAACACCGATTAGTTTAGTAGTCTTGGAAACACTAGATATATTCATAAGTCTTACATTACATCATAAGGTAAAAAAACTACAACAACATCTTGTCTTCATATCCCCTCATACTATCCATGCAGGTCATTCATAAATTACTTCTTCATAATCCTGGGAAAAATAAAACATTGAAAGGGGTGAGCTCAGATTCTCAGTAAGGATAACATTATAGCAGAATCTTTCTTAGATAAGAATAAACACTTAAGGCAGTTTATAACTATAACAAAAGTCCTTTAAACTTGAACATCAGCATAAAATGTCAAAGATAAAATAAAATAATTCCATTTACTTACTCACATGGATATTGTACTAGTCGAATGATCACATGCAATATCAATAACCACTTTCATAATGATGGAATGCATAATGCCATACTATCATAACCACATATCCAAGGCCTCGTGTCAAGACTACAAATAAGATTTTGTCAAGGCATTCTGTCAAGACACTATTTTGTCTCATGAGACCTACCAATGCATCGAGGAGCTATAGCGGGCTCCACACGTCACTTATTAAGTCCAATGCATTCTCATATGAAAAAGTTTAAACAAAACATACAAATTTGTATTAAAACTAGCATACAAAATTTCAATACTTTAACCACAAACCATGAATGGTATAAAAATTGCACATCCACAGTCAAACAGAACTCATTTGATACAATATGGAAGATTTTATTGTATCACATTAACCTCAATCAAGAATAATGAAGGATGTTTCCATAGATGAATATAATCATCAAAACTATTTGAGATAAATATCCCCCTTTTTTCTTGAAATCATATAGAAGTCACACTATTTGTCAAGAAGCCATTTAAAAATAGATTTTTGAATCAAAGTGTTCCATACCAATTTGAAACATTTAAAAGAAGTTTAAATTTTAAAACTTTAATGTCCACATAAATAAATCCTTAAAACCATTTTTTAAAACATGGACATTAATGAGCAAGATTTAGAAGAATAAGTCTTTAAAACATTAAAAAAATGGTATTTTAGTTAGAGTTTCTAACCAAAAGAGAGACACTTGAATACAAATAATTGAGGTAATCAAAATATTTTAATATCATGATAATAAATGAATTCATGTTATACTATGTCAAAGTACATTATATACACCACATAAAAGTGATTTGGTGTATAACAACAAAGAAGTCTCAATGGAATGTAAATTGAGATGAAATCTCTCATAAAGGCCGTATCCTTAGGTTAAGGATAAATCAACGACATAATTATGTGTGAAAAATATAAATACACTAAATATGATTGGATATTTAGTGTAAAACAATCAAGGACATTCACACATATTCTTTTAAAAACAACACCAACGAATTGGATGTTTAACTCAACAAATAGAGAACGAGTTAAAATTACTCTTATCAAATTCATATCAATGACTTGAGAAATTATCAATGGAGTGATTATGTGTATAAAAAGTTTATCCACAGGAAAGGGAGTGGAAATTATGAAATAATCCAATGAATAGTGATTCCACACTTAATCTTGGGGTAATATAATCAATGAAATATCCATAAAGCCAAATGAGTGGAAATTGAAATTTCAAATTCCCTTATCGATTAGGTAACTTACGAAACATACACCCATGAAAGAATGATCATACCATGATGATGTAAATATCCATAAATTAAAGTGTATTACACAATGAATACAATCATGGGCAGTAGACAAACCACATGCAATAAATAAGTGGTGAACAATGGAATTCTCACGGAATTAAAAGTGAGATAAGAAACCCCTTACCTTGTACTTTTCCTTGGATGGGGTAGGTTAACCTCCTGTATAATGTTTAAATAATTTTTATTAAATTATTCATTAATTATATACATTAATATGATATCATATATGATCTTTTAACATTGCTTTGTTAATAATATCTTAGAATTATCGCTATTTCAGGTGTTAACTTACTCGTTTTCTTTTATATGTTTCGTTACGTAAGCCATGTTTTTCATGGATAGGGTGTATCTTATTCATATCCAGAATGATATAAAGTCCTTAAACATCATTTTTAAATCATCAAATGATAATTATACTTGAATGGATACGATAGAGAATTAATCTCCTCGCGTTCGTGGAGACGGTAGTCCGTACGTACGCACGAGCGACAATATCATTCTTTTGATATTAAAATAATATATAATTGGATGGTATATCATATATAAATAATCATTATTATTTTATATTTATTATTTAAATGATATACACATCATTATTATACCCATCCAAATAATAATTTATTGAATAACAATTACACCACGACGTGGAGACGGTAATCCGTATGTACGCATGTATGGTGACATGTTATTAAAAGGATGGATAGAATAATGAATATGATTGTACCATATTTAAAATAACATCACAGTATATATAAGATACTGGATTTATTATTTTATAATGGTAATAACAAAGAAAGAAGAAGTGGAAGAAGAAAGGAACTTGAAAAGGGGTGGTGAAAACATTACCTCTTCTTCAGGTTCTTCCTTTTGATTTGATCAAAAGGGCTCCATAGGTTGGTTTTCTGATCAAACTAAGGCCTCTAGGTTGTAGTTAGGGAAGTTGAGAGATTATTTGGGAAGGGGTTGGCCGAACCAAAAGGCTTTGATGGTGTGAAGAAATGATAAGGAGGGGTGACCTTTTATAAGAGGGGTGAGGGGGACCTTTAGAAAAGCTAGAAATATTAATTTATAATACATTCATATTCGGTTTCTAATGGCTCCAAAGTTGATTATTCAAAGGTTAAGGTGGGGATAGGTCGCAACCCATTCAACCAATATAATTTAGACCGGTTTGGTTCATTATATTAACCTTATCTTTAAGTATTAACTCTTAGTTAATTAGTTTCACTTTTACAATGTCGCTTTGTATTTTTATATTATATGGTTAATAAACATACCATATACATCCAAGAGACCCCCAAGTGGTCCATTAATGATTAACATATCATGATATAAGTCTCTTTTCCGAACCTTAGATTTTTAGGAATTTAATATCAATTAATAATATAATATTTGTTTTAAAAACTCTTTTGTGTCAATTTTGACACTATTCAATAGTTTATTTTTGTGAAACTTATAGAGGAATGATTACTTCGAAAAAAGTTAATTAAATCAATCCTAATATGTCATATTATCCTATAAAATTAGTTTAATTCATTAAAAGTCTCAAATTATATTTATTTGGGTATTTATAATATCAATTATTTTAATTTTTCACTATTATGGTAATTGCTGCATCACCATTGTGTCATAAATAAATTAAGTTATTTAATGTCTAAAAATTATAAATAAAACATATTTATGTATTAAATCTATTTATCTTTCTAATTAATATTTATAGTCTAAAATCCAACATATATAAACGTATGTAACAATTTGTTTTCTAAAAGATATATGCTTGTGTTATTTTTGTCTTCATTTTAACTTAATTAAAATAAAGTGTCCCTATCACTTACATGTGGATCCATGGAGGCCCAAAATCGACCCAAATATTCCCATGGTCGGACATGTATCAACCAATAGGGTTAAGACAAGTTTTAGGGTAATTTAGTATTATTATAATATTATTTTTTAACCATTATTTACCGTATTTACCCTTTAACCATGGTAAATAAAATATTTACCGAAATAATTATTCAAAATGTCTAAAAATAAAATTTATCAATTTACACAATTTAAACATCCTGATTCCAAATATGGAATCCATTTTACCTAATTCAAAACACATAAGTGGCAGAAATTAATTTAAAATTAATTCCTGTTGATAAAACAAAAAGCGTGTTTTGAAGAGATAATAACTATCAAGAGATTACCACTTGTTTATGTCTGGTTTAATTGTGAAATTATGTCCACTGAAAAACATTGAATAAAATTGTAAAAATATATTCTAAATATACTTTAAAACCACTAAAATTCATAATTTATCAATATTAATTATTTCTATTAAAAAGTTGTTTTTATTTAAAATTTAGTAATTTTCACTATTCATCAAAATATGAAAGTTATCCGAAAAGTACCAAAATTTCACCCTTAGATATAATTGATATTCCAAATTAAAAAATGATGTATATTTTAAAAAATTCCTAATATATAAGTTTCATTAATTAATTTTATAATTAATTCTCGTTGTCACAACAAATAGCGTGTTTTTAAGAAACAATATATATCAAAAGATTGACAATTGTTTAGATCCAACTTCAAAGTGAAATTAATTCTAATGAACACCATTGGATAAGATGGTAAAAATATATTCTAATTATACTTTGAAACCACTCAATAATATAATTTATCACTATAAATTATTTTTATTTAAAAAGTTGTTTTTAAGTATTTTTTAGTATTCATAAAAATTGGATGTTCTCAGAAAAATACCAAAAATTCATCTTAGGATAATTTCGATATTCCGAAACCAAAAATGAAGTCCATTTTGAAATATAAAATATATATAATTTCAAAAATTAGGTATTATTATTCATCACGGCTAGTTTGATTGGTTGTGGTGTGTTAGAACCCGATGTTGCGTACAACACATGCTATCAAATTATTCAAAGAGAAGCGTACCGTAGAAGCTTGGGGTGTTACATTCTCCCCTCCTTCAATAAATTGCATCCTCACAATTTTTAAAATTGTGCTTGGGAATATAATGGAAATTCCCACATCTGAAAAAGAGTCAATAAAACTATCATTTTAAAAGAAAGAAAGAGAGGTATAAAGGTCATCAAAGATAACCCATGCTCGGATTCCATGTAGGAAAACATGGATATGGATGATGAACTAAGTGTCAAGTTCTTTTGGAGAGGGATCAAAATCATGATCAGGAGAAAGTTAACAATAAGAAAACCACAAACCTGTGTTGGGACAAACGGTCATTAGTCTCCTAGTAAGAAAGTAAACGGAAAACATTTTTTTATTTTAAGTTGCATTACATAAGGAAGAGAAATTCATTTATGATATTTACTAAGAATATAAATATATATACTTACATTTTAAGTAGAGTTTCATTCATTAATAAATTTCCACCACTAACTCATTTTTCTTAAACGATGAGTATTCAAGAAGACTTGGTCACACTTGAAGAGCTAGAATAAACTTCTATAGAATCACATGATCCATATAGGATGAACTATATATTTACATTGTCTTTAGAGATTAATCAAAACCAAAATTGTTAGTACAAGATCTAATGATCCCCCAAAAAGATATTCCTTGAGAGAAATAAACACTAATCTTAATTTCCAAAATTAAACCAACAATACCCCAAAGTTTAATAAATACCATTAAATAATCAATTTTCCTTAAAATCCTTCAATATAATCCAAACTAATATTGAAACACAAAACCTATAAGAATGTAGTCTTCACGTTAAATTGTATCTCCAAATGACATTAATTACTATTAAAGTCACATACATAAAAGTAATTAACCTAATCATTTCCATAAATAACCCAAATCACTATAAATCCATAATAAAAACGTAGATAAAAATATACCATTACTCCACAAATGAAATCCCATACTACTCTATTTTCCTTTGGCATATAGTTTTCTCAACAAAGCGAACAACTTCCAAAATAACATTTATCACATAATCACCAAATCATTTTCCTATAATAAGGTTATTCATTTGATAAGACATAAGATCCCAAATCAAATTATTATTTATCAATAAAATCATTTAACTTAAAAATAATAGTCACACTAACCAGGGACTTCACGTAGTTGAGTGGTAGGCGATAAATCCCAATCGCACTTTGGTTGTGGGTTCGATTCTCACAGCTTTGTCTGACGCGATGGGTTGTCACAAGGTCTACGTGTAGTCCTTTTTCAAAAACTATATTTTATAACATTACCAAAATGAGATAAATTCCTCAAAATACCATAACATAATTTAACCACAAATGTTATATCATACCTTGCATTTTCATCCCAAATTATAATAATTTGTAATTGCCTCAAACCCAATGATCATATAAAACCAAATGGTTATTTATAACTATATCCACAAGAGAAAAGATAATTCATCCATAAATATCATTCTCACATGGCAATCTTTAGGGTTACAAATACAAGAGAAACGTATTCCAAAGTAAACCCTTCAACAAGGATCACAAATAATTTTTAAACATTTATCCAACCATTTATTTCCACATAGCTTTTTCTCTGACCAAGAAAATATCCTATAGAATAGGACATTCACTCGAGTAATGGCCAGGTCCCCTACATTTATGAAAAATGATTGTAAATGGACTCTTGGGACCATTTTTATCTTCTTCCATAGTACTCTTCATTTGTCTTCAGCAATTATTCACTTTATGTCCTTCCTTCCCGCATGTAAAGCATCTCTTTGTCCCATTGAGACACTTTCCTATGTGTCTCCTTCCACATTTCCTGCATGATGGAAATTATAGATTTCTTTCTCCATGGTCACCACTACTGGAGCTCTTATCATCCATCACCATTCTCTTCTTTGTTGAGTCCGGTAATTGGTTAATATATATATTGTCGATCATATTTTTGGAAAACTGATTTGGCATAAAGACGATATCTTTTACGCCTATCAACATTCCATTTTGTTGCACATTTCCACCACCGTTCCAACCTTTTACATCATTCTCAAAGTCACTATGACTTCCTTGGAATCTATCCATTGACTAAAACCAGAAAGCATTGTTTGAGTAACAGTAGTCATAAAATCATTTAGAGATTAACATGTCACTATATTCTCAATTTGAAACATATTAGGATTAACCAAGGTCATTTACTCTCATCTTATATATATATTACTTCAAATTGGTTTGTAAAAAAATGTAAATTATCCTAAGCATATACCTCGGTTGTGTCGTAACCAAGAGTGAAGAAAAGCCCATTTTCGTGCACCAGTTCTCGTTCGAGTCTAGCTCAAAGCGGTGTTCTCGGGTTTTACCCCTAGGTACATTTGTGCCAGAGCCGCCTCTACCTGCTCGTATCCAGACAGGGTTGTATTGCTTGGAAAACTCACAAAATCTCTCCAATACCAAAATTCTAGGATGTTCTTTTATACTAATCCTCAAAGTTCATCTTAGGCCTACGTGCTCTAATCAGAGTTTATGTAGCTTCCAAGGATTGTACTAAACTTCCTCTGATACCAACTGTAACGCCCCGACCCTAGGTACCCAGAGTCGGTGCATTATTACATAAAATTGGAATGATCTCAAAGGATCATGTCTCGAAAGACCGATTAGTTTAGTAGTCTTGTAAACACTAGATATATTCATAAGTCTTACATTACATCATAAGGAAAACACTACAACAACATCTTGTCTTCATATCCCCTCATACTATCCCTGCAGGTCATTCATAAATTACTTCTTCATAATCCTTGGAAAAATAAAACATCGAAAGGGGTGAGCTCAGATGCTCAGTAAGGATAACATTATAGCAGAATCTTTCATAGATAAGCATAAACACTTAAGGCAGTTTATAACTAAAACAAAAGCCTTTTAAACATGAACTTCAGCATAAAATGGAAAAGATAAAATAGAATAATGTCATTTACTTACTCACATGGATATTCTACTAGTCGAATGATCACATGCAATATCAATAACCACTTTCATAATGTTGGAATGCATAATGCCAGACTATCATAACCACATATCCAAGGCCTCATGACAAGACTACAAATAAGATTTTGTCAAAGCCTTGTTCCAAGACACTATTTTGTCTCATGAGACCTACCGATGCATCGAGGAGCTATAGCGGGCTCCACACGTCACTTATTAAGTCCAATGCATTCCCATATGAAAAGGTTTAAACATAACATACACATTTGTATTAAAACTAGCATACGAAATGTCAATTCTTTAATCACAAACCATGAATGGTATAAAAATAGCACATCCACAGTCAAACATAACTCATTTGATACAATATGGAATATTTTATTATATCACATTAACCTCAATAAAGAATATTGAAGGATGTTGCCATAGATGAAAATAATCATCAAAACTATTTGAGAGAAATATCCCCCCTTTTCTTGAAATCATTTAAAAGTCACACTATTTGTCAAGAAGCCATTCAAAAATAGATTTTTGAATCAAAGTGTCTCATACCACTTTGAAACATTTAAAAGGAGATTTAATTTTAAAACTTTAATGTCCATATAAATAAATCCTTAAAACCATTTTATAAAACATGGACATTAATGAGCAAGATTTAGAAGAATAAATCTTTTAAACATTTAAAAATTGTATTTTAGTTAGAGTTTCTAACCAAAAGAGAGACACTTGAATACAAATAATTGAGGTAATCAAAATATTTTAATATCATGAGAATAACGGAATTCCTGATATACTATGTCAAAGTACATTATATACACCACATAAAAGTGATTTGGTGTATAACAACAAAGAAGTCTCAATGGAATGTAAATTGAGATGAAATCTCTCATAAAGGCCGTATCATTAGGTTAAGGATAAATCAACGACATAATAATGTGTGACAAATATAAATACACTAAATATGATTGTATATTCAGTGTAAAACAATCAAGTACATTCACACATATTCTTGTAAAAACAACACAAACGAATTAGATGTTTAACTCAACAAATGGAGAATGAGTTAAAATTACTCTTATCAAATTCATATCAATGACTTGAGAAATTATCAATGGAGTGATTATGTGTATCAAAAGTATATCCACAGGAAGGGGAGTGGAAATTATGACATAATCCAATGAATAGTGATTCCACACATAATCTTGGGGTAATATAACCAATGAAATATGCGTAAAGCCAAATGAGTGGAAATTGAAATTTCAAATTCCCTTATCGATTAGGTAACTTACGAAACATACACCCATGAAAGAAGGATCATACCATGATGATTTAAATATCCATAAATTAAAGTATATTACACAATGAATACAATCATTGGCAGTACACACACCACATGCAATAAATAAGTGGTGAACAATGGAATTCTCACGGAATTAAAAGTGAGATAAAAAACCCCTTACCTTGTACTTTTCCTTGGTTGGGGTAGGATAACCTCCTGTATAATGTTGTAATAATTTTTATTAAATTGTTAATGATTCATATACATTAATATGATATCATATATGATCTTTTAACATTTCTTTGTTAATAATATCTTAGAATTATCGTCGTTTCATGTGTTAACTTACTCGTTTTCTTTTATATGTTTTGTTACGTAAGCCATGTTTTTCATGGATAGGTTATATCTTATTCATATCCAGAATGATATAAAGTCCTTAAAAATCATTTTTAAATCATCAAATGATAATTATACTTGAATGGATGCGATAGAGAATGAATCTTATCGCGTTCGTGGACACGGTAGTCCGTACGTACGCACGAGCGACAATATCATTATTTTGATATTAAAATAATATATAATTGAATGGTATATCATAGATACAGAATCATTATCATTTTATATTTATTATTTAAATGAGATACACATCATTATTATACCCATCCAAATAATAATTTATTGAATAACAATTACACCACGACGTGTAGACGGTAAGCCGTACGTACGCACGTATGGTGACATGTTATTCAAAGGATGGATAGAATACTGAATATGGTTGTACCATATTTATAATAACAACACAGTATATATAAGATACTGGAGTTATTATTTTATAATGGTAATAACAAAGAAAGAATAGGTGGAATAAGAAAGGAACATGAAAAGGGGTCGTGAAAACATTATCTCTTCTTCAAGTTCTTCCTTTTGATTTGATCAAAAGGGCCCCTTAGGTTGTCTTTATGATCAAACTAAGGCCACTAGGATGTAGTGAGGTAAGTTGAGAGAGTATGTGGATAGGGGTTGGCCGAACCAAAAGGCTTTTATGGTGTGAAGAAATGAGAAAGAGGAGTGCCCTTTTATAAGAGGGGTGAGGGGCACCTTTGGAAAAGCTAGAAATATTAATTTATAATAAATTCATATTCGGTTTCTAATGGCTCCAAAGTTTATTATTATAAGGTTAAGGTGGGAATAGGTCGCAACCCATTCAACAAATAGAATTTAGATAGGTTTGGTTCATTATATTAACCTTATCTTTAAGTATTAACTCTTAGTTAATTAGTTTCACTTTTACAATGTCCCTTTGTATTTTTATATTATATGGTTAATAAACATACCATATACATGCTAGTGACCCCCAAGTGGTCCATTAATGATTAAAATATCATGATATAAGTCTCTTGGCAGAACCATAGATTTTTAGGAATTTAATATCAACTAATAATATAATATTTGTTTTAAAAACTCTTTTATGTCAATTTTAACACTATTCAATAGTTGATTTTTGTGAAACTTATAGCAGAATGATTACTTCAAAAAAAGTTAATTAAAAAAATCATAATATGTCATATTATCCTATAAAATTATTTTAATTCATTAAAAGTCTCAAATTATATTTATTTGGGTATTTATAATATAAATTATTTTAATTTTTCACTATTATGGTAATTACTGCATCACCATTGTGTCATTAATAAATTAAATTATTTAATGTCTACAAATTATAAATAAAACATAATTATGTAGTAAATCTTTTTAGATTTCTAATTAATATTTATAGTCTAAAATCCAACATATATAACCCTATGTAACAATTTTTTTGCAAAAAGATATATGCTTCTGTCATTTTTGTATTCATTTTAACTTAATTAAAATAAAGTGTCCCTATCACTTACAAGTGGATCCATGGGGTCCCAAAATCGACCCAAATATGCCATTGGTCGGACATGTATCAACCAATAGGGTTAAGACACGTTTTAGGGTAATTTAGTATTATTATAATATTATTTTTTATCCCTTATTTACCGGATTTACCCTTTAAACATGGTAAATAAAATATTTACCGAATTAATTATTCAAAATGTCTAAAAATAAAAGTTATCAATTTACACAATTTAAACATCCTGATTCCAAATATGTAATCCATTTTACCAAATTCAAAACACAGAAGTGGCAGAAATTAATTTAAAATTAATTCCCGTTGTTAAAACAAAAAGCATGTTTTTAAGAGATTATAACTATCAAAAGATTTCCATTTGTTTATGTCTGGTTTAATTGTGAAATTATATCCAATGACAAACATTGAATTAAATGGAAAAAATATATTCTAAATACACTTTAAAACCACTCAAATTAATAATTTATCAATATTAATTATTTCGATTAAAAAAGTTGTTTTTAATTAAAATTTAGTAATTTTCACTATTCATCAAAATATGAAAGTTATCTGAAAAGTACCAAAATTTCACCCTTAGCTATAATTGATATTCCAAATTCAAAAATGATGTCTATTTTACAAAATTACAAATATATAAGTTTCATTAATTAATTTTATAATTAATTCCCGTTGTCACAACAAATAGCGTGTTTTTATGAAACAATATATATCAAAAGATTGACATTTGTTATGTCCAATTTCAAAGTGAAATTAATTCTAATGAACACCATTGGATAAAATGGTAAAAATATATTCTAATTATTCTTTGAAACCACTCAATAATATAATTTATCACTATAAATTATTTTGATTAAAAATGTTGTTTTTAAGTATTTTTCACTATTAATAAAAATTGGAAGTTCTCAGAAAAATACCAAAAATTCATCTTAGGATAATTTCGATATTCCAAAACCAAAATTGAAGTCCATTTTAAAATATAAAATATATATAATTTCAAAAATTAGGTATTATTATTCATAACGACTAGTTTGATTGGTTGTGATGTGTTAGAACTCGATGTTGCGTACAACACATGCTATCACATTATTCAAAGAAAAGCGTACCGTAGAAGCTTTGGGTGTTACACGTCGACTGTTGTTCGATTGTCGAGTCAAAGCCTATGAGAACGTAGTAGTTTTTATGAGATATCTGACGCATCTTTCATATTTACTTTTGGAGTTCGGAGGAACACGCAATCATTCACCGAAGATTGCGGGTTTGCGGAGGAGATCTGGGGTGTTCCTGCGGGTAGGCGCGGCGACCAGCCATACCAGGCGGCGGCGCGGTGAGCCGGACGGCGGTGGGAGGCATCTCAATCGGGCGAGCGGATAGCGAGGGCAGCTGGGCGTGCGAGGGAGATGGAGCAGCCGGCTGCGGACGGCGGTGAGGCAGGGTCGCGGGCGGCTCCGGCGTTGCGCGAAGAGGGAGGGGGGCCGCGAGGCGCGTGGCCCCGTGCGGCGCGACCGCGACCCGCATATCGCGGGTCACTGCGGGGAAAGGAGACCGGTCATCAAGGCCGGTCGGTGGTGGGGGGCAGCGGCCACCTGGCCGTGGTGGCTTGAACCGGACCCGCGGCCGGGCCGCGGGGCGGCTGTGGGCGGACCGGCTGGTCCAGGCCGGTCCGGTCCAAGGGAGTGCCCCATTTGAATTTCTGACGCCTGTAGCTTTCGTTACGGGCTTCCATTTTGCATGCCGTCAGCGGTAGCACAAACCTCTCATTGAGGGGAATTCTTTGAGATGGATTTGGGAATTTTTAATTCCCAAAAATAGGGGCCGCGGAGGCGCGACGTGTCTTTAAGTGGAAGAGTGTTTCTCCCAAGATACTTGTTTTGGGCGGCGCAGACGCATACGACATCCGTTTTGAGCGCCGTCAGCAACGTTACGACCCTGGCACTGAGGCGGAGATTTCCAGGGTGGTTTTGGGCTTTGGGACTATATTTGAGGTGTGGGCCCCATGACCCGTCCTTTCGAGCTGCGTACAGCTTGTAGAAACTTTTTCGTCGGATGTCCGTTCGGGGTGTGCGAGCAGTCGATTGTGGATGTTTTTTTGAGGGGATTGTAGTGGTGCAATCCACCCGCTCTATTTCGGCATGATGGTGCGTGGACAACGAGGTCCATTTGGGCGTCGACGGTGATTTTCCATCTTTATCACCAGGTGACCGTTTTGGACAAGTGAATAGTCCATCTTGTGTGATTTTTTGAGAGGATCGCAATGTTGCAATCCATTCGTTGAGTTTCGGGACAGGGATGCGGGTCCCACGTCGCACCGCTCGTGTGCGGTGCGCCAGAATGCATCTTTTTATCCGGATATCTATTTCACTCAATTAAGTAGTGCTTTATAAGTGTTTTCCCGAGGGGATCGCAATGGTGCAATGCGCCCGACTGTTTTTTAGGCCGAGGCTCAGGATCACGGGACACCGTTCGGGCGTGAGGCGATGTTGGCGACATTTCTGTCAGATATCCATTTGGGGCGAGTAAGTAGTTGATGTCGTGTGTTTTTCCGTGAGGATTACAACGGTGTGATCCTTTTGGTTGTGCGAAGCCTCCTGCACGATCTTGTTAAATGTGGAAATGTG
This sequence comes from Viscum album, assembly GCA_963277665.1. Lineage (NCBI taxonomy): Eukaryota > Viridiplantae > Streptophyta > Magnoliopsida > Santalales > Viscaceae > Viscum > Viscum album. The sequence continues at coordinate 374,419,066 of OY728146.1, forward strand.
GAGGTGCCCCGGTGGCGGTCCTTCTACCGTGTTTGTAGTGGACCTTTAGAGAGTGATCGCGTGCACTCCCATGTGAGTGATGTAAATGCTTGACGTGATGTGGATGGTTGTGTCTCAACCGATGAGGTGGCAGGTTGTCAAAGTTACGTTTATGCCCTTCGAGTTGACGTTGGGGTGTCATGTGCACAATAGCCTTAGGGCTGGAGACGCGGTGTACTCTGGGAGTATACGAGAACGCTTGGGGGGTACATGTGGTTTGTACCTGAGAATATTTTTTCTCTTGGTTGGGGTTGACTTGGGGCCACACGTCGTGTGGGCCCCACGTGCGTGTCGGGTTCTGATTTACGTACTTCAACCTCTCGCGACGTAGAGGGTTCCTCTGTGTTCGTTTTTTTGTCTAGCAGGGTGGAGTTATTCCCCTGACTTAGTGCTCATTTGTTTGGCCCGCAGGGTTGAGTGGTCTCCCCTTGGATTTGTTCTAGATGGATCGACCGGTAGCGGTGATAGTGACACCCAATGATGGGGTAAGCGATGAACCTATTTTGGGTGAGTTGTTTTGGAGTTGGGTGGTTGCGCGATACCCACTCTGTGTTCGGTTGGCCAGTGTTGTACCCTCCAGTGGATACGGCTAGAGAATTTCTGAGTTTTACCCTCCAGCGGGGCTTGGATGTGGGTTACTCACTGGCTTCTAGGGTCTACCCTACAGTAGAGACTGGGCAGTGGGTCACCCGACGCACTCTTAGGTTCTACCCTCCAGAAGAAACTGGGCAGCGGGTCACCCGACACATTCTTAGGGTCTACCCTCCAGTAGAGACTGGGCAGTGGGTCACCCGACGCACTCTTAGGGTATACCCTCCATTATTGACTGGGCAGTGGGTCACCCGACAACCTCTTAGGGTATACCCTCCAGTAGGGCTGGGCAGTGGTCGCCCGTCGGCTAGTTCCAGGTCTACCCTCCAGTAAGGCTGGGTAGTGGGTCGCATGTCAACTTATTCCAGGTCTACACTTCAGCGGGGCTAGGCAGTGGGTCGTCTTATGATGTGTTATGTTTTACCCTCCAGTAGGGCTGGACAGTGGGTCGCCTGATGATGTATTATGGTTTACCCTCGAGCAGGGCTGGGCAGTGGGTCACCTGATATCACATTATTAATGACCCTCGAGAAGGGCTGGGAAGTGGGACACCTGTCGGCATTCCAGGCTCAGTCCTTTCTACTAGGCTAGCCTGCAGCTTTCCTCCGTGGTTACCAGAGCAGGACTCTTGGTTATACGGGTCAGTGTTGTGACGGTTTTGACTTTGAGAAGACCTCTCGACTGCAGGGTAGTGACGAGGTGCGGTTTGACTTTCCCTAGAACTCTCAAGTACAAGGGGTACTTTTTTCCACCGAGACGCATTCTTGTGACGCGATCTAAAACCATGCGGGCGAGTCAGTGCTACCCAAAGCGGTTAGTGTCGAGGTGTGGTGATTAATCCCATTGGCTTGCGGTTCAGGGTAGACGTGCGGGATGCTGGGAATCGATGGAGGTTACTTCTGGGACTGTTGGCGACTCATTCTTGGGCTGAGCTACGGGATGGAGATCCCCTTACGATCTTGTTTGAGCTTCTTGTTTGAGCATATGGACTTGTATATATACCTTGTTCTAGTACCCACTTCTTGGGTTTGGTTACTCTCCTTACAGGAGAGGCGAAGAGGCGTGGGGTATGCCACGTGCTTTCCGTGTCTAGCTTCTCGTGGTTGGACGAGTCTACTCTCCTGCTATAGGTAGCAAAGTCTCGACGGGAAGTTCGTCTTCTCACCATTTCCAGCTCCTTGTGTCTGGACGAGTCTACCTTCTTTCCTCTTGTTGGGTTGAGCTGGACTATTTACTGCTCTCTGTTGTACTTCTGTTCTACTCCCTATTCGATCTACTGCTCACACTTCAGTACCTCCTTTGTTTCTCCCTCGAGCCTTTGGGGTATCCTACTGAGTATTTTTGTACTCACCCCTGCTTGGGCTTTGCCCGCACTTGATGTGCCCTTGCATAAGGTGGACATGTGGAGCGTGGGTTCAGTGGAGCGTAGAAGCTTGGGAACTTGGACCGTGTGCGGTGGTCGAGGCTGGGTTCCCGGTTGGAGTCCCGTCATCTATTTCTTTTTGTTTACCTATTGCCGGGTTGTGGCACCTTTTCTGGTTGGACACGTGTTTTCCCCCTTTTTCCTTTTCAGCACATTACTTGTACTGTTTAGAAGTCGATGCATGTTTCCGGTATATACATATAGTAGTTTCCCCTTTTATTTACTTGTCTTTTCTTTTACTCTGCACTTTTTCATTGAGTTTGCTGCACGTGTGTGTGTACAGGTACTTAGGAAAAGGCCTCCCCGAGTTGTTGTGCCTTCAGCGCTAGTCACCAGCCCCTGGCCTATGGAGGCGGGCTTGGGTAGTTGCGGCTTGAGCCCAGGTAGGGTCGGGTCGTGAAATTACAGGTCATTTTAATTCTTTTAATTTTAGTTAACACCTCACCCCACCCGATAATCCAATTTTTAACATAACCACGATAATTATTTTTTAATTCATTGACTATTAATTTTTGTAAAAAATTATGTAAAAATTATTTAAAAATAAAAATTATGATTATTTGAAATATTTATTCTAGTTTTTCAATTTGAAATAATCTATTTTGAAACATCTAATTATTAATTATTCTCATATATGTAATGAGAAAGTGTGTTTTTAAAGTGGAAACATCCCAAACAATGCATGTTTTTTAATATAAATTCATTATTAATTTGATTAAAATGAACTAAATTTTCTGAATGTATATAAATATTAACTAATTTTTCTATTAAATGAATTATATATATAATTTATTATTATATATTATTTAAATGAAAAAATAATTTTCAATAAAAATACAATATTATTCACTATTCATAAAAAATTGAATGTTTCCAGAAAAATATAAAAATTTCACAATAAGATACTTTTGTTACTATGATTTCATAAGGATGATTATTTTTCAAATTTTTTTAATATGTGGTAAAATATAATTTAAATTATTTATCTCGTTTTGTTTGTACCTATTGTTTCCTATATCACAAGATATTAAGAAGATTAAATTTATTTTCAAATAAATTTATCATCATTTATGGGGGTGTTATAGTTTCTTATAAAATTATTAATGTAAAATATACTATTTAATACTATTATATTATATTATATAATTTTGGTGTTAAATTGGTTCCCAATATCATTTTACACTGAGTTGAAAACATGAATTTTTTTGGATGATTATTTTTAAACAATTCTACACATAAAAGGGTTACTGTGAATATTATATAGATAACTCATTAATTTCATTTATTCCATAAATGATGAGTACCTTGTTTTTAGTCATTGTTATTGATTATCTAATTACAAATAAATAATATTTTGATTATTTTTTCCCGTAATAAAGATTTGTAAGGTGATATCATATTTTACCTAGAATATACACCTCGATTTGTAAACATGGTGTGAATTATGAACTATTTTCACACACCTAATTGTGATCATGTCTATCTGAATTTTTAGATTTTTGAATTTATTACTCCACATGGAAAAAATTATAGATCCATATACACTTTTAGTATGTATATATGTATATATATTCTTTCTAACTAATTAATCTAAAATTTTTACAAAATATAAAAAAATATTATGTTTTATGTAATGGCCCGGACCTCGCTGGTCTATTCCTTTGTCGAATTATGGTTTTTGAGGTGTTCTAGGAGGCTAGGGCGTCTTTTTCCCAACATTTTGACAATTGTTTAGTTCTGTGAACTGCGTTTCCCGAACGGTAACCTTCTAACGGTAAACTTCTAATGGTAACCTTAAAACGGTTTCCAAGAATAGTGTTTCCAGAATAGTATCCTTCTAACGGAAACCTTCTAATGGTGACCATGAGCAGTTCTTCCAGAATGGTATCCGTCTATGTAAAGTCCTGTAAAATTCAAGGAATTGTTTTTCTTAATTTTCTTTGGAATTTTACATGAACGCAGTTTCTGACAGCACCTGATTCTGAGGCCCAGTGTGCCCGGAATCATTTTCTGAAGTTTAGCTCGAGTACGTTCAGTGAACGAACGAGCGGGTGTTTCTAACTTTTGAACCGGTTCTCGGAATTGAATTTTGAGGGCATCAGTGGAATTTTAGTGCCAGTAATTTTATAGAAACGCCTTTTCCGGAGTTTTGTTTGCTCGGGTGTGGTTTTTAATTTTTGGGGTTATGTTAAGAAATAAAATAAAAGTGGTGCGACACTTTATTTTATTTCGCTTAAAGACACCTAAGCTAAGTTATGTGGATATGGTGGAACCCATGATATCCTACCAACTTGGTAGGATATTTGTAAGGTGGGGCCCGCACGAGCCCCACCATTTCTTCCCTCCTAAGTAATGCACCCGCAACCCCACTTTTAAAGAAAGTCAAACCTTATGTTTTTATGGTTAAGAAACGCCCCATTAAATTGGGTGGTTAAATCCTTACAATTAATTCGTTGAATTAATTATTCATTTCTTATCTTTGAATTTCAAATTGTTGGCATGGGAATAAAATAAGACCAACACTAGGTTTGTTGGGGGGTTTCTTGTTGAGAGGATTTGGAGAAACTCTAAAGCTTGAAGATCTTCATCCTCCTTCGTCAAAGAACACGAAGGACGTGAAGAACGAGAAGAACGCGAAGAATGCACCGAACTCCGATGAATAACGTTGGATCCTTGGAGATCGACGATGAGACTTGACATTCCTTCTTCCGCGACGACAACAACTCTTCTTCTGCGACGCCCCTTCCTCGACGCGAAGATCCTTTTCTTCCGTGACGGTTAATTCTGCAACGAACTCATGTTAGACAACAACATTGAGGTAGGGGTTTGATTCATTTAAATATTTGTGATTTATACTCGCGGCGTATGATTAAATATTTGTTGGAAGACTTTTAAAAACGCCAACGCGGTGGGTGCGGACCAACGAACACGTATGAACCCACTGTCCCTTTGTTCTTGGTGTGCGGAACGGCAGATGCTGATGATGCAGGATGCACGGGCGATGTGAGGTCCTCACAGTGAAGGACGTGCCCCGGGAGGGCCATTGGCGAAGACGACACGCAATTTCGACTACAGGAACTCGTCCAGTGGTCCGCGGAGCAGCCGCCGGCGCGCCGCCGCAGCTGAAGCCACGACGGCAGGGCGCGGTCCCGCGACCGTGCGGGACCTGAGGCGACGGGACGCGGCAGCCGGCCGCGTCCGATGACAAGGGCAGCCCACATGGGGCTACGGTCTCTCCACGCGAGGGCAACGCACCCCCCGCCCACGTCGTTCGGCCGTAACGGCCGAGCCGACCCGCTGGCCACCCGGCCAGCGCCATCCAGGTCGTTCCCAGGCTGGGCCGGGCCGCACCCATCCGGGTCGGACCTAGACCCGGGTCGGGTTGACCCGATTCTGGCCGACCCAGGGGGTTTGGGCTGGGTCGGTCCAGGCCCAAACCCCCAGTTTTCGGACATCTTTTGGTAGTTTGACCATATCGTGGGCTACAGACCTCCGATCGATGCACTGTCAGTGGCGATGCAATCCTTGGATTGAGGCGGTCGTTTCGATATATTACACTCAAGGTTTCGGAGTACTTTGGGTTCATCCAGGTTGGTTCTTACACGAAACCAACCTAGCCCTCGGAGCGGAAACGCTTATAACTTGAGCTCCGGACGTCTGATTGACGTACCGTCGAATTTGGTGGATTCCTCTAAGTGAGACCGACCTATTGGCTTACTATGATCGAGATTTGGATGTAGTTGGATTACGGTCAGGTTGTTTTGGCTTAAAAACCAACCGGGACCTTGGGACGAAAAAACCAATAACATCCAAACCGGGCATCCGATTGACGTGCCGTCTATGACGCTGAGTTCCTATTGGCGATATGGAACTTTTGAATACATAAACTACGTACTCTATGTCAGTTGATGTATTAGCCTCTCGGCTCGTGGAGCGGACCCTCCCGAACGAGCTTGCTGTGTGCGGGAACCCTAGATCTGGCTGCGACTGCGACGGCGATGACGATTGTGCAGAGATCCTTAGTGGATTCGATGGCGACGACTACAGTAGTCAGAGATCCTATGTGGATCAGTGTTACAGATCTAGTGTGGGTCCGATCCTGTGTGGGTCAGCGCTCAGCGGTCCTGTGTGGGCCAGCGCCTACAGATCTTATGTGGGTCCGATCCTGTGTGGGTCATTGCGGGGGTTAGTTACCTATCGATCATGTGTGGGTCAGATCCTTCGTGGGTCATTGCGGGGGTTAGTTACCTATCAATCCTGTGTGGGTCAGATCATATTTGGGTCATTGCGGGGGTTAGTACCTATCGATCCTTTGTGGGTCCGATGGCTTAGATGAATCAATGGCTACATCTGATCATCTCTATCGTCCTATGAATAAGTATACCTGTGTGAGCTGAATCCTATTTTGTTTTCCTTTTTGGATTGTGTTGTACCATCCTGTGTGGATTACATTTTTCTTTCCTGTGTGGACTGAGTTGTACTTGGGCTCGGAGGTTGGAGCGAACTGGAATTGATGACTTAGGTATATGTATGGGCATATACCTAAGCGGTGTCCGATGTTACTTCGTGATTTTGTCTTTACTTTGTGGATTATCCTTTGTGGATTCTGGGAGACCTTCGGGGGTCTCGGGGTCCCTACTGAGTAGCTTATACTCAACCATGCACGAGTTATGCTCGCACTACATTGTGTTGGTTGCAGACGACGGACAACACTGATCGTGGTTGAGGCTTGCAGAGTAGGACGGTACCTGGAGGTGGACCACCGGGCGAGACGTACTCAGAGCGGATGGCTGGACCCGAGGAGTTGTGGGAGCTATCTGTACTCACCCTTCAGGTGGGACTTCGAGAGGGCGGCTCGACGTTGCGGCTTAACTTTCAGTTTCTTTTTTCCTTTTCCAATTGTACTTTACTTTCAGTTTGGGTTTGTATTCTGGCCCAATTACTTTTCCACACTTACTGCTGTAACCAGTTTTACATAGTGTTTACTTCTTATTCTTGCTTGATCTGTGGTGTTTGTTTTCTTTACAAAGACAGTGCCTTCCCTTTTTACCGAGATTTATGCCTTGGTGCTAGTCGCCAGCCCCTGTCCTATGGAAGGCGGGCTTGGGGTAGTCACAGAACGGGCCTCGAGGACGGGTCGTGACAAATTGGTATCATAGGAGTTCGGTTCTACCACAGAACGTGGGACTCTGATCTTTTTCTATGTGAAACAATAGTGTTAAGCGTATTGGGTGTGGTTAACAGTCCAGGGAGTCCAGTGTTGGTGCGGCGGCCGACGTATCCGTACACCAGGACCCTGACTTCTGACTTCCGACTTAGTGCACGAAAACATTGATTGCGTGTGTGTTTCATGTTTTGTTTGTTATTACGTTGTGTCAGCTCACCAGGTATATTGTTGATCGTGACAGACCTGTTTCTTTTCATGTTGGCCCTACGATGGCAGCCAACTAGGGTTCCGAGAGTTGTGCGTGACGACAGCCCACCGTGCTATGAGGCCTCGGTAAAGGGCCCTTTGACAGTAGAGGCACTGGCGGTACTGCTACCCGCCGAGCCATCGATGCTACCAGCCCCAGCTGCTGACGATGCACGTCGCCTTAGTGCACTGCATGAGTTTCAGCGCCAGCGACCGCCCAGGTTCCGTGGGGAGATTGACCCCATGCAGTCGAGGACTGGCTGGAGGTAGTTGTACTAGTTTTCAGGTTAGTGAGGACACCAGCAGACCTCATGATGATCCTCGCAGCGAGCCTCCTGCACGTGGCAGCAAGCAGATGGTGGAGCTTGATGCTCCAGGTGCACGATGAGGCATCTCTCCTCTGGATGAACTTCGAGAGCCTCTTTCACTCGGAGATCATCCCAGCCACCCTCCATGTTGTGCACATCCAGGAACTTCTTCAGATGCATCATGGCAGCTTTACGGTCACCCAGTACTCGGCGAGACTTACCGATCTCTTGCGCTACTCGACAGACATGGTATGAGACCCATTGTTCCAGGCCCGGACCTTTGAGCAGGGAATGAGGAATGAGATCAGGGCATCGATGATCTCCCTCAACATTCCAACCTAGGTATGAGTAATGGAGCGAGACCTTTTAATCGAGAGCTTCCTTTCTGAGTCTACATCAGCAGTGAGACCCACTGCAGGGCGGTAGGTAGTAGAGTCTTCTGCAGCAGGCAGTCGAAGGATAACTCATGGGTCTAGGCAGACCAGAACCTCAGGCAGACAAACTCTGACACTGGCTCAGCAGTGCGGGGCACAAAGCACAAAGCCATTCTTTCAAGAGGCAGGCAGTGCTACGCATGTGGCGGGTAGGGCCACATGGCTCGTGACTGCCCGACCTGCTGTGTCGTGGAGCAACAGACGGTTGAAGGGCCACCCAGGCAGAGGCAGAGGGTCGACCGTGGCGGTCCGCAGGGGGCAGGCGGATGAGGCAGAGGAGCTGGCAGAGCAGTAGGTGATGGGCGACGCTTTGAGGCTCTACCACCACCACCACTAGGAGGTCCACCCCGACCACAGGGAGCTGGCAGGAAGAGACATGCACAACTTCAAGGAGCGGAGGCCTACGACTACGGTGCGCCCGAGATGATGCATGGTACTATCTGTGTCTATTACACCCTTGCTTTAGTTCTTATAGAAATAGTAGTGAGTCATTCTTTCATAGCCGCTGCCCTTGTTCGGATCTCGGAGATTCCGACAGAGCCGTTGGCTCGAACCTTATAGCTACAGACTCCTACGAGAGCAGACTCGACGATTACGCACTGGTGCCGGCAGTGCGAGCTTACTCTAGGAGGCGAGAGCTTCGGCTGGGATCTTCTTGTAGTGGCATTGAGGCCTTAAGACATCATCTTGGGCGTGGATTGGTTATCTATAGTCCATGCTCATATTGACTGTATTAGGCGCAAGGTGCGATGTGTACACACCGACGGGAGCAGGTTCACCTTCACCAGCAAGAAGGGACCCTTCGCAGCACAGGATGGACTCTCGCAGAGGAGAGGACATCCTATCACTCATCAGTTGGATAGCATCATCCTAGGAGTAGTTGACGTGCAGAGTCCTAGTTTTCCTTTAGTGGTTGATCAGTACGCGGACATTTTCCCCGACGACGTTCCAGGACTACCTCCTCGTAGAGAGGGTGACTATTATATTGACTTATACCCCAGGACAGCCCCCATATCGACTCTAGCATATCAGATGGCCCCCGCAGAGCTTAGAGAGCTACATGTATAGTTGGAAGACTTGTAGGGAAAGGGATTCATCCTTCCTGGTGTTTTACCCTCGGCTTCCCCAATATTGTTCTCCAAGAAGGCGGACGAGAGCTTGCGATTGTGTGTCGACTATCGTTGCCTGAACCAGGTGACAGTGAGGAACATATATCCGCTACCAAGGATTGATGACCTCTTCGATCATCTCAAGGGAGCACGGTGCTTCTTGAAGATAGACCTCAGGTCAGACTATCACCATCTCAGAGTTCAGGACGAGGACGTGCAGAAGACGGCTTTCAAATGTCTGTATGGCCACTATGAGTTCTTGGTTATTCCCTTTGGCATAACAAATGCTCCCGAAGTGTTCATGGGACTCATGAACAGAATCTTTCAGCCATACCTCGATTGATTTTTCATTGTCTTCATCGATGACATTTTGATATACTCGACAACTGAGGAGGAGCATGCCAAGCACTTGCGAGTTGTACTGGACACACTCCGAGAGCACCGGCTTTATGGTAAGCTCCCGAAGTGTCAGTTTAGGATACGTGAGGTCCACTTCTTGGGACACGTCGTCTCTGAGGCAGGAGTTGCAGTGGATCCTACGAAGATCGAGGCAGTGCTAGCTTGGGAGCCGCCCAAGAGTGTTGTGGAGGTGCGGAGTTTCTTGGGACTAGCTGGATACTACCAGAGATTTGTGCCAGACTTCTCCAGAGTTGCGGCACCACTCTCATCGTTAAAGAAGAAGGGGAAACCCTTTTTTTGGTAAGACAGATTTCATTAGAGCTTCCAAGATCTGAGACAGAGATTGACCAGTGCACCTATCTTGAGGTTGCCGGATGAGGGAGTAGGGTACGTAGTCTACTGCGATGCATCAGGGACCAGACTTGGGTGTGTCCTGATGTAGGAGCGGGCAGTGATCACCTATTGATCACGTTAGTTGAGGCCGCATGAGAAGAACTACGCTACCCATGACCTGGAGTTAGAAGCAGTGGTCTTCACTCTGAAGACATGGTGACACTATCTGATGGGCGAGCACTTTAGAGTCTATTCTGACCATCAGAGTCTCAGGAAAATCTTCTCTCAAAAGGAATTGAACCTGAGACAGTGGCGATGGATCAAGTTCCTGCAGGACTATGACTTTGAGATAGTCTATACTCATGGGAAGTGGAATGTAGTAGCTGATGCTCTCAGCAGGGGGATGGGAATTCAGCTACTTGAGGAGGCGACAGAGAAACTACCACTTTGCAGATATCCTTCGTGGATAGAGATGGAGCAGCCTTCCTTCAGTCACTCACAGTCGCTCCTCCACTACTACAGCAGGTCAGAGAGGCACAGTGTGGGGACACTTACTATGAGATGCGGTGTGCACAGATATCCTCAGGGCATGAACCTGATTGATTATACGTAGTAGGAGAGCACGACGTCCTTTTTAAAGGACGTACCTTGGTACCAATTGCTTTACAGGAGGAGGTGATGAGAGAGTTTCACACTTCCCCTTTGGTGATACATCCTGGAGTGGTGAAGATGTACCAGGATCTCAGATGATAGCACTAGTGGACTGGAATGAAGATGGTTGTGGCAGAGTTCGTTTCTCGATGCCTCACCTGCCAGTAGGTGAAGATAGAACACCAGGTACCAGCAGGCTTGGTACAACCCTTGGAGGTCCCGGAGTGGATGTGGGATGGGATATCAATGGACTTCGTGACTTGACTTCCACACACTTCTAGAGGTCACAACTCCATTTGGGTGACTGTCGACTGACTCACCAAGTCGTCACACTTCTTACCCATCAGAGAGCAGGGCTAAGTAAAGAGCTTGGGACATCTCTACGTTCAAGAGATTGTGCGGCTTCATGGTGTGCCATCATCTATCGTCTCCAATCAAGATACTCGCTTTACTTCCCGGTTTTGGAAGGGGTTGCAGGAGGCGTTCGGGATGCAGCTACGTCTGAGCACCACCTTTCACCCTCAGATGGATGGTCAGACAGAGAGGACCATTCAGACTCTCGAGGACATGCTCTGTGCATCTGTCCTCTACTTTGGTCGTAGCTGGGAGGACCACTTACCCTTGGAGGAGTTCACGTACAACAACAGCTACCACTCCACCATCGTGATGGCACCATACGAGGCATTGTACGACCGACCATGTAGATCTCCTCTGTGCTGGACAAACCTTGGGGAGTCGGCACTTGTGGGACCAGAGATGGTCCATGCCATGATGGAGAAGGTCCAAGTCATCCAGGAGCAGTTGAGGATAGCTCAGAGCCTACAGAAGTCTTATGTTGAATGGAGGTGGAGGCCACTGGAGTTCGAGGATGGTGACCAGGTCTTCTTGCGGGTCTCACCTCGACATGGATTACGGAGATTTGGCAGAGGCAGCAGGTTATCTCCACGCTTCATCGGACCATTTCAGGTCCTCAGCAGGATTTATGAGGCAGCTTATCGCCTGGCTCTGCCACCTCAGTTGCACCGGGTGCACGACCTCTTCCACGTATCTCAGCTGAGGAGATACGTGCACAACTCGACGCATATCATTGACCATGGGGAGATAGACGTTGATGATGAGGCGACTTTTGCGGAGGTTTCGGTGGAGATCGAGGATCGACAGGAGCGGGTCCTACGTGGACAATCGATCCCTCTAGTGCACATCAGATGGCAGCATGAGAACCACCAGGAGAGCACTTGGGAGCAGGAGGCTCAGATGCGTGCTCAGTACCGACATTTGTTTCCCTAGTTTCTGATGAATATTTATGGGGATGTAATTCCCTGAGGTGGGAGTGATGTAAAGACCCATAAAATTCAAGGACAGTTTTTTCTGAATTTTATTTAGAATTTTACAATTACGCAGTTTCTGGCGGCACCTGATTCCGAGGCCCGGTGTTCTTGGAATCATTTTCAAAACATTAGCTCGGGTACGTTCAGTGAACAAACGAGCGGGTGTTTCTAACTTTTGAACCGGTGCTCAGAATCGAATTTCGAGTGCACCGGTGGAATCACGGTGCCGGTAATTGTTTAGAAACACCTTTTCTGGAGTTGCGTTTTCTCGTGCGTGGTTTTTAATTTTTGGGGTTAAGTTAAGATATAAAATAAAAGTGGTGCGACGCTTTATTTAATTTCACTTAATTCCACTTATGCAAAATTAAGTGGATAAGGTGGAACCCACAATATCCTACCCACTTGATAGGATATTTCTGAGGTGGGGCCCGCACGAGCCCCACCGTTTCTTCCCTCCTAACTAATGCACCCTCAACCCCCCTTTTAATGAAAGTCAAACCTTACGATTTTCTGGTTATGAAACGCCCCATTAAATTGGGTGGTTAAATCGTTACAATTAATTCATTGAATTAATTATTCGTTTATTATCTTTGAATTTCAAATTGTTGGCATGGGAATAAAATAAGACCAACACTAGGTTTGTTGGGGGGTTGCTTGTTGAGAGGATTTGGAGAAACTCTAAATCTTTATGATCTTCATCCTCCTTCGTCGAAGAATGCGAAGAACGCGAAGAACACGAAGAACACGAAGAAAACACCGAACTTCGACAAAGAATGTCAGATCCTTGGAGATCAATGGCGCGACGTGACGTTCCTTCTTCCGCGAAGACAACGACTCTTCTTCCGCGACGCCCCTTCCGCGATGCGGCGATCTTCTTCTTCAGCGACAGTTATTTCCGTGACGAACTCACATTCGACGAAAACGTTGATGTAGGGGTTTGATTCATTTAAATATTTTTAATTTATTCCCATGGGATATGATTAAATATTTTTTGGAAGACTTTTAAAACCGCTAACGCGGTGGGGGCGGACCAACGAACATGTCTGAACCCACCGTCCCTTTGTTTTTGCTGTGCGGAATGGCGGATGATGATGAAGGAGGCTGAACGGGTGATGTGAGGTCCTCGTAGTGAAGGACGAGCCTCGGGAGGGCCATTGGCGAAGACGACACGCAATTCTGACCACCAGAACTCGTCCGGTGGTCCGCGGAGCAACCGCCGGCGAGCCTCGCCGGCACGACGGCAGGTGACGGCGGCAGGCTGCAGACCCGCGACCGCGTGGGAAATGAGGCGACGGGGTGTGGCAGCCTGCCGCGTCCGCTGAAAAGGGAGGCCCCACGTGGGGCCGCGGTCTCTCCACGCGGGGGTAGCTCGCCCCCCTGCCCGCGTCGCTCGGCCGTAACGGCCGAGCCGACCCGCGGGCCACCCGGCCAGCACCATCCGGGTCACGCCCAGGCTGGGCCAGGCCGCGCCCATCCAGGTCGGACCCAGACCCGGGTCCGGTCGACCCAGTTCGGGCCGACCCGAGGGGGGGGGGGGGGGGGGTTGGTCCTGGTCGGTACGGGCCCAAACCCCCCGTTTTCGGACATTTTTCGGTCTTTTTCCCGTATCTTGGGCTACGGACCTCCGATCGACACACCGTTAGCAGTGATATGATCCTTGGATTGAGGCTGTCATTTCAACATATTACAATCAAGTTTTCGGAGTACTTTGTGTTCATCCGGGTTGGTTCGTACACGAAACCAACCGGGCCCTCGGAGTGGAAACGCTTATAACTTGTGCTCCGGACGTCCGATTGATGTACCGTTGACTTTGGTGGATTCCTCTAAGTGAGAATGACATTTTGGATTACTCCGCTCGAGGTTTGGACGCAGTTGGAGTATGGTCGGGTTGGTTTTGACTTAAAAACCAATCAGGCCCCTAGGACGAAAAAGCCAATAACATCCAGACCGGGCGTCCGATTGACGTGTCATATCTAACACTGAGCTCATGTTGGCGATACAAAACTTTTGAATACATAAACTCCGGACTCTGTGTCAGTTGATGTATCAGCCTCTCGGCTTGTGGAGCGGACCCTCTCGAATGACCTTGCTGTGTGCGGGAACCCTAGAGATGGCTGCGACTGCGACGACGACAACGACTGTGCAGAGATCCTTAGTGGATTCGACGACGATGACTACAACACTCGGCGATCCAAGTGGATCAGTGCTACAGATCCTGTGTGGGTCCGATCCAATGTGAGACAGTGCTCAGAGGTCCTGTGTGGGCCAGCGCCTACAGATCCTGTGTGGGTCCGATCCTGTGTGGGTCATTGCGGGGGTTAGTTACCTATCGATCCTGTGTGGGTCAGATCCTTTGTGGGTAATTGCGGGGGTTAGTTACCTATCGATCCTGTGTGGGTCAGATACTTTGTGGGTCATTGTGGGGGTTAGTACCTATCGATTCATTGTGGGTCCAATGACTTAGATGAATCAGGGGCTACATCTGATCATCTCTATCATCCTATGAAGAAGTATACATGTGTGAGATGAATCATGTTTTTCTTTCCTTTGTGGATTGTGTTGTACTATCCTGTGTGGATTACGTTTTTATTTCCTGTGTGGATAGGGTTTTACTTGGGCTCAGCGGTTGGAGTTAACTAGAATTGATGACTTAGGTATATGTATGGGAATATACCTAAGAAGTGTCTAATGTTACTTCATAATTGTATATTTCCTTTGTTGATTATCATTTGTGGATTCTGGGAGACTTTTCGGGGTCTCGGGGTCCCTACTGAGTAGCTTATACTCACCCCTACATGGGCTATTCCCGCACTACGTTGTGTTGGTTGCAGACAACGGACAACGCTAATCGTGGTTGAGGCTTGCGGAGCAGGACAGTACCTGGAGGTGGACCACTGGACGAGACATACTCGGAGCGGACGAGAGGACCCGAGGAGCTGTGGGAGCTATATGTACTCACCCTTCATGTGGGAATTCCATAGGGTGGCTCAACATTGCAGCTTTACTTTCAGTTTCTTTATTCCCTTTCCAGTTGTACTTTACTTTCAGTTTGGGTTTGTATTCTGGCCCACTTACTTTTCCGCACTTACTGTTTACCCAGTTTTACTTAGTGTTTAATTCTTCTTCTTGCTTGCTCTATGGTGTTTTTTACTTTACAATGGCAATTCCTTCCCTTTTTACTGGGATTTACGCCTTGGTGCTAGTCGCCCGCCCCTGGCCTATGGAAGGCGGGCTTGGGGTAGTCACGACACGGGCACCGAGGACGGGTCGTGACAGTCTAATGGTATCCTTCTAACGGTGACCATGAACAGTGTTTCCAGAACTATAACATTTGAATAGTGACCATCTTACAGTAGACTTGAATAGTGTTTCTAGAATGGTAGGTGTACAGTGTTTCTAGAACGGTGAGGTCTATCGGTAACCTCTAATGGTGAGGTCTATCTGTAACCTCTAACGGTGAGGTCTATCGGTAACCTCTAATGGTGAAGTCTATTAGTTACCTCTAATAGTGAGGTCTATCGTTAACCTCTAATAGTGAGGTCTATAGGTATCCACTAATGGTGAGGTCTAACGGTGACCTTTTGATTCCTTTTCCTAATTTTGATTATGTGAATTGTGTTTCTCGCTTCCTACAGTTTCCCCCCTTTGATGTTTATTTAGAAATAAAATACATTTAAATCCTTATTTTAAGGACTCTTAAGGCCGATTCAGATTCCAGAAATCCTATATTAATTATTCCTATGGATCGGGATGTTTTTACTTTGTCAAACCGTGTCAGTTAATGCAATATGATTTTAATGGTAAATTAAGCGTATCTTAAACCGTCGCCCCATTAAATCGTCAAAATGGACTAGATATAATCCTATAGTGTTTTTACTCATTATTCTCAGCTATAAGACACTAGAACCTTCCAATAATTCCTGTAAGAGTTGAACAATCAAACATTACTCAATTGATTGGTTCCGCTATGTTTTGGATGCAACTGAGCTGTATCGGTCAATCATCAATATAATGTGTGTTTTATCGTTGTTCCTTTGGGGATCATC
Source organism: Viscum album (assembly GCA_963277665.1). Classification (NCBI taxonomy): domain Eukaryota; kingdom Viridiplantae; phylum Streptophyta; class Magnoliopsida; order Santalales; family Viscaceae; genus Viscum; species Viscum album. The sequence continues at coordinate 374,435,140 of OY728146.1, forward strand.
TTCTCCTTTTCCACCATTACATATTATTGCATGTAATATTTATACTTCTAATGTTTTTTCTTGGGGTTTGGTTGGTGCTATCGTACTATGGAATCCTCATCTGGAAGTAGTTTGCACGAGAGGAGGATCGTGACCTGTTGTGGGGATAATGAACATCAAGAACTCTTCGAGGTAGGGGATTCATTGCTTCTCTTTTCTTTTATGTGCAACTGTATTGTTATCATGTTTAATCTCATATGATGACAATGGAATTGTCATTATAAATATTTTAACCAGATAAATAAATTGATATCGATCATTTGATATTGCCTCCTATTTTGTTATATAGTGTGATATCTATGCTAGATTTGCATTGATGTCTGCTATTAATGGAAATAGGTAAATAAAATAAATTTGTATTAATTGATAAGTGTTTGGATAATGACAAAGTGGCATGTAAATGAACCATGTTTTTGTTGGATTTTAATGTTAATCAAATTGGCGCAGTAAGCATGTTTAATTAATTGTGAGAGATTCTTGATTATGTTTCCCAAATTTGGAACCTTCGAATACTAAATCTAGAAATTCAAGATGGATTAAGGAACTGATTGTTTGATATTTCCATAATGTGTTCTAAGTTACCCTCTTGATGGTTAAATGGCCAATATCCCAATTAATGTGATGTTTGTTTTTCCTGAAGCTTATGTTGTGACATGATCCTGGATGGGTGTTGTGATATGTGGGGGCATGGAAGGATTTTGGTTGTGGCTACAGATGACTCCTCGAGTGGCGAGATGCATCGATTTATTCATGTGGGTGTTGGGGAGGACACCAGGGATGATGGAATGGGATGGATGTGATTGTTGGATGCTTTCTGTTTCTTACATGTTGTTTGTCTACTTTACTTTTTCCCACTGATCAAGGTAGCTAGTCTTTCTTACCCATCTTTCGAAAGAGGAAATGACACACATTGTCAGCCTCATGCTATCCGGGTTTATATTCTCATGGGAGGATAGGTCTATGCAATTTCTATAGACAGCAAAGACTCGATGGGTAGTACATCTACCACCATATTGAGCCCCCGTATGTTTAGTAGAAAAGAATGGATTTATAGGATGCCTGGGAATGAGGGAATGTAATTTCGTAATGAATATTTTAATAAATGGTGTTAACTCATGGGGTTGGAGTTGCTGGAACATAATGATGAGGTTGTAATTTTGAATGGAAAGTGGATTTTGGGAGCGATGCTAATGAAGTTTAATGAGGAATTGTTCATGGTCAACGAACATTTAATGAATTAATTAACTTAAACTGAAACTGATAAAAAGGGAATTATGTAATCTAATAAATCTCTTTAAATGGTTTTGTGCTTAGAGGATACCTAGTCATAGAAGTAGCAGCCCGGAGTCTGAGAGATGTTTGCTGTAGTTGTGTCTAAGACTAGGTTATTCTCATAGTGTGGTTGTTAGTTATAGTATATCCTGTAATTTTTATGTTTCTATACACTACTCCACCCAGTCAATAAGGGAAACTAACACGCCGAGGATTCTGATACCTGGGGGTGTTTTCTACAACATTCTGGTGGGAGGATGGATGGCTAACTACCCCCTTTAGCCCCACTATCTTCTCTTGGCTGTTACTTTTTTTGGTAGGCACATTGCTTATTTTTTCCCATATATGAGTGTAGAAGGTTGTAATGTCTTGTGGTTATTCACACACATATATTCTGGATATAGTTTTCTATAGACTACAAAAGGTGTAATGTGTATAGGCTGTTATGGCTTGAGGATCATTACTCGTGGTATGGGTTGTAATGGCTTGAGGTATAATACATAACATATGATACATGTTATGCGAGAAGTAGTGGCTCTTGGAAAATACCTAGTTACTTTGGAGTGTGTACATGGTGTTTTTTTTGCACGAGGTGCATATTGTGGTGCTCCGCCCAGGTGTCTGCGTGCAAGAATTTTTGGAGAGAGAGGCTCAAGATGTGTGACATTGGGGAAAAGCGGAAAACTAGTTGGGATGTAGTAGTGGGGTTTCCTTAATATTATTTATTATATGATATATTCTCGTATGCATTACTTGGTGAGAGTATCCACGGTGCGGTTGGGAACTTAATATACCTATTTAGGGGATGAGTTCATTTCACTTATTCTTCGTTGTGCTTTAGCATGATTTCTTTTCTTTTGCACGAGATGCTTTGGGGAGGATCCTAATGAGTATACTGGTATACTTACCCTATGTATATATAAACTTTTTTTCAGGTCACTTGGAGCAGGATGGAGATCAGGCTGGTTACTACTATCTTGTGGTTACAGGATATGTTCGGGCATGTGGTCACTGCTATGTTTTTCTATTGGGTACTTTCTATTTCTTCCTTCTTGTTGTAGTACATTTGCATGAAATTTCATATGTACACATTTGTCTCATTTATATTTCAGTTCTGAGTTGGTGTTGGTTGGTGTATATCTTATCTCTCTCTTCGTCATTTGTTCTCTTATAGTGTAATGCCTCCCATTTGAGATTTTATTATACCCTCAGTGCTATTTTCCAACCCATGGCCTACTGGAGGTGTGACTCAGGGGGTCATTATCTCCCTTTTCGCATTGTCAACCCATGAGGGGTACACTTTGTGGGGAGGGGGTTGTGGCATAGTGGTATCAGAGGTCTGGTTTAGGGATAGGATGGAGTTTGAAGTTTGGCATAGGTGAGGTTTCATGGGTTGGTAGGGAAATGGTGTCATTCATTTTTTTCAAGTGAGGTAAACATTGGAGACTGATTGAGACATAGGCATTTAGGGACCCCTATGATCTGATGTACGAACCATTATGTTTACAATGGATACTAAACAAGGTGTTACTAGTTGCAGGGTAAAGACCTAGGAAAGGATCATGAATCATTCTTCTTTATGCCGATGTTTGAATGGGTAGACCTTGGGATATGTTATCCTAAAATTAATAAAAGAAAACAAATAATTAATTAATGTTTAGTATTACATATTCTAGGTTTAGGAACTTTAACGATTGTTATTTTACAGGTATGGCTCCAGGTCAACGTCTTCATTAGGTTTGCGCAAAAAATGTCCACCAGGCTATTCCAACAGATAGTCGCAGGTTAGAGGTTGACGACGACGACACATGGAGGAAGACACTCCGAGAGTTTCAACCCCAGAGTCTATAAAAGTATGAGGTCTATTTTTCAGAAGCAATCACGGAAGAAAAGATAGAGGAGGTCGAGATCGACTTCAGTGGGATTCGTGCTTGTAAGGATCACTGGGTGACCTTGGTTGTGACGATGCTGCGTGGAGCAGTAAGGTAGTGATGGTTCTTCTGCCTTGGGGATCATGAGGAGTAATCAATCTCATGGGAGGAGTTCCGAGACTGGTTTAGAGTCGAGTTTCTTTCTTTAACTATGATGGTGTCCAGTCACCAAGAGTTACATACCCTTTGGTAGGGTACCTCTAGTTTCTGAGTGTTTGAAACCCATTTCAGGAAACTTTTACAATATGCTTCAGACCTAATACTAGATGAGGAGTCTAGGGCGAGGTATTTAGAGGAGGATTTGCATCCAGAGATCCAGCGCCAGGTCACTCCATTTATGATGAAAACATAACTTGAGGTACTGGAGAGGGTATAGGTTGTTGAGAAGACTTTGGCCCAGACCGGATCATCACGAGACGGGAATCATCATGATTCCTCATGATGTAGAGCTATGTTCTGAGGAACCCAGTTTTTAGGGAAGAAGAGTTTCCATTCGGTAGGGGTTAGGTCCCAGCACTTCACAACTCATTTTTGAAAGAGGCATCAAATCTCAGTCTTATAGTATGGGATTAGGCACTTGGTTTTCTTGTGGTGGTCATGGTCATTAGTAGTGGGTGTGCCCGACCTTTCATAGTGGTCATCGTTCCCTATGAGTTATGCTCCAGGTTCCTCTATAGAGGTTGTTCCAGCCAAAGCAACAGTAGCTAGTTACACCGGCTTTAGATCAGCAGTGGGTAGATGGGAAAGGTAGAGGACAACCACATGACACTCCCCGTCCTTAGAGATCATAGTGAGGCCATGGTAGTGGTCGTCATTTGGTTTAGAGAGGTCATGGAGAAGGTTGTGGTCAGCTTCATGCTCTAGTGTTGGCAGCTTCAGGCGAGCCAGACATCATTTGAGGTATCCTTTGATTGTTTTCTACCTTGGTTTATGGGTTGTTTGATATAGGAGAGACACACTCCTTCATATCACCTACCATTTTCCATGCATTAGGACTTGAGGTAGAGAGGCTTCGAGTGCACTTGGTGTTGACTACGCCAGTTGGAGGTTGAGATGACTTATTGGTCATACGTAGAGACTCTGAGCTAGTGTTGGGGCAAAACTGCTCTTGGGGAGATTTCCTATGTTTACGAATACAACCATATGATGTCATCCTCAACATGGTTTTTTTGTATTCGATGTAGGATATCATGGATTTCTTCAGGAAGAAATTCATTTTAAATATTGTGGATGGAGAGCCCGTGTTGTTTTTTGGTGAGCGAGATCCTCAGATGGGTCATAGGATCATTCTATCCTTATCATCCATGATGACTGAGATGATGCTGAGTCCTTCATAGGTTCATCAGGTGGTGTTTTTTAGGGTCGTATAGGAGTACTCTGATGCATATCCATAAGTGGTTGTCGCCTTAACTTCTCAACGAGAGATCGAGTTTGGGATCGATCTACATCCAGGATTGTCACCTATCTCTATGTCTCCATATAGGATGTCCCCTTCTGGGTTACGAGAGCTACGTATACAACTTGATGGTCAGTTACAGTGTTGTTTTGTTGGGACAAGTTTGTCACCGTGGGGTGCACCTGTTTTGTTTGTGAAGAAGGCTGATGGATGTTTGTGGTTATGTGTTAATTATCATCTCATAAACAAATTGACAACAAAGAATCACTATCCTCTTCCACATAATGATGATTTATTCGATCAACTGAATGGTGAAAGTTGGTTCTCAAAGATCTAAATGCGATCAGGATATCATCAAATGTGTGTAAAAATGAGGATATCACAAAGTATGCTTTCTGTTGTCGTTATGGGCATTATGAGTTCATTGTAATGTTGTTGTGCATGACTAATGCTCTAGCTGTGTTCATGATATTGATGATTGTTGTGTTCCGGGAGTTCCTGGACAAGTTTTTGGTGGATTTCATTGATGACATCCTTGTGTACTCCACATATAAAGATGAGCATATAGATAATCTACATGATGTTTTGGGAGTTCATCAAAACATCAGCTATTTGGAATGTTGTCAAAGTGTGAGTTTTGGGCTCGAGAAGTCTGTTTCTTGAGGAATGTTGTGTCCCATTAGTCAGTATCAGCGTATCCATCGATGATAGAAGTAGTTGTGTCTTGGGAATCCCCCAAGACAGTTTTAGTGGTTCGATGTTTCCTTGGTCTCGCAGGATACTATAGGAGGTTCATAGCCAATTTCTCACGGGTTTGCGACTCCGCTGACACCGTTGACTAGGAAGGATTTGTCATTCATAGGGATTGATCAGTTTCATCCAGCTTTCGAGTATCTAAAGAAGAATTTAGTAAGTCCTCTAGTCATTTTTCTTCTAGCTGAGGGAGTTCAGTTTGATGTTTTCTTCATCGCTTCACATCTGGGGATAGGCTGTGTTCTCATGCAGCGGAGGTCGGTTGTTTGTTATGTGTCTTAGAAGTTACATCCCCATGAATGTAACTATGACACCCACGATCATGAGTTGGAAGCCTTGAATTTTTCTCTGATATTGTCGAGACATTACCTCATTGGTGGGAACTTTTTGGTTTACACCGATCATAAGAGTTTGAGGTATCTTTTCTCCCAGAATGACATGAAATCACGACAATGTTGGTTGATGGAGTTATTTCTAGAATACGACTTTTAAATATCATATACACCAGGAAAATAGAATTTTGTAGCTGATGCGCTGAGCCGAAAGTCACACAGTGATGTTGTGCATGAATCCGGTGATACTTGTAGAGTAATAGAAGAGATGTCATTATTACATCGTGATATGGAAGAAATTGGGGGTTGAGGCTGTCTTTTTCAGATGACGGTACAATCCACCCTAATGCATAAGGTTGAAGTGTCCCAGTTGGGAGATCTTGAGGTGTTGTTCTGAAGAGACCGAGTTGTTTCTGGAGAGGCCCCTTGTTGTTGGACTATGGATGAACAACACAAAGTTTTGTATCATGGAAGGATTATTGTTCCCTTGACGATGCGCGAGTTGGTTCTTAGATACTTCCACAGTTCACCTTTCATAGTACATCCTAGAGTGACAAAGATTTACTGATCCTTATGAAGTTTGTTTTGGTGGCATGGGATGTAGTGTGCAGTTGCGGAGTTTGTGTCCCGATGTTTAGTTTTCCAGAAGGTGAAGGTTGAACACCGTGTTCCTAGTGGTCTTCTTCATATATTAGAGATTCCTCACTAGAAGTGGGAAGACATCAAAATGGACTTTGGTAATGGTTTACCTCGAGGTTAGGGAGGACATGATGCTATTTCAGTGGTAGTGGAACATTCAAAAAAATCGGCCCACTTAATAGAAATCAAGGAGTCAAGCTCCGTGGACGTTTTGTCAAGGCAGTTTCTAGAAGAGGTGGTGAGACTTCATGGAGTCCCTGGGATGTTCATTTCGGATCTAGATCCTCAGTTTACCTCCAGGTTGTAGAGAGGTCTACATCATGCTTTTGGTTCTCAACTATTCCTTAGCACTGCATTTCATCCTCAAACGGATGGTCAGACAGAGAGAACCATCCAGACTCTTGATGTCATGTCACACTCTTGTGTTATTGATTTTGGAGCTTCATGGATGATGCACTTACCCTTCGTGGAGTTCACTTACAATAATATTTTTCACTCCACCATCGGTATTTCACCCTTTGAAGACTTGTATAGCCGACCTTTCCATTCTCCGTTGTGCTGGACTTGGGTCGGAGAGTCATGAATTCTCAAACCAAAACTACTATAGAATACAAAAGATATGTTTCGGGTGATTTGTGAGATGATGAAGATAGCACCCGATCGTCAGAAATCATATGCTGATAAAAGGAGGAGACCCTTTGAGTTTAGTGTGGGGGATCATGTGTTTCTGAAGGTGACTCCCCGTTGTGGTCAGCAATGGTTTGGTCATGGAAGTAATCTTTCTACACTGTTTGTTGGGACTTTCGAGGTGTTAAATCATGTTAGAGATATGGCATATCGAGTAGCACTTCCCCCACATATGAGTCAGATACATGATGTCTTCCACATATCACAACTTTTTCTTTATCATCATGATTACTCTCATATCATTGTTTGGGGAGAGATTGATTTTGATGATGATGCAACCTTTGAGGAACGATGTATGGAGATCCAAGACCACAAGGAGAAGGTGTTGCGTGGAAGTTATACTCCCTTAGTTCTTGTCTTGTGGTGACACAGTGGCATGGAGGAGAGTACGCAGGAACATGAGTCCTAAATGCATGTCCAATACCCAGAGTAGTTTTAAGTTATTGTGCTGAGTTTTCGTTGATCAATTATTTTATATAATTTTGATGTGATGTTATGATTAAATTATTTGTATATGGAATGTTTTTTCCCTTTCTCATGGATGTCGTGTTTTTGTTTCAGTTTTCATACAACTCTGGTTGGTTTTCCCCGGAGAGGTATCTTATAGGGTGGTCATTCGGGCCCCTCTTTTCTTATGGGTTGTTTTTGAATTCTCAGGGATGATAATGTTTTTAGAGGTATCTAATGTAATGACATGGACCTCTCCAGTCCATTCCTTTGTTGAATTATGGTTTCTGAGGTGTTCTGGGAGGTTAGGGTGTCTTATTCCAAATAGTTTTCCAATTTTTCAGTTCTATGAACAGTGTTTCCAGAACGGTAACCTTCTAACAGTGACGATGAACATTGTTTCTAGAATGTTAACCTTCTTACAGTAACCTTCTAACGGTCACCATAAACAGTGATTCCAGAATGGTAACCTTCTAACAGTAACCTTGAATAGTGTTTCCAGAATGATAACCTTCTAACGGTGACCTTATAATGGTAGTCTTGAACAACGTTTCTAGAATGGTAGGTGAACAATGTTTCCAGAACATTGAGGTCTATCAGTAACCTCTAATGGTGAGGTCTATCGGTAACATCTAACAGTGATGTCTATCGGTATCCTCCAACACTGAGGTCTATTGGTAACCTCTAATGGTGAGGTCTATCGGTAACCTCTAACGGTGAGGTCTATCGGTAACCTCTAATGGTGAGGTCTAATGGTGACCTTTTTATTCCTTCTCCAAATTTTGAGTATGTGAACAGTGATTCCAGCTTCCTACAGTTTCCCCCCTTTGATGTTTCTTTTGACATAAAATACATTTAATGCATTATTTTAAGGACTCTAAAGGCCGATTCAAATGCCTTAAATCCTATATTAATTAATCATATGGCTCAGGATGTTTTTACTTGGTCAAACCATGCTGGTTAATGCGATCCTATTTTAATTGGGAATTAAGCGTATCTTAAACTATCACCCCATTAAATATTCAAAAGGAACAAGATATCATACTCTATTGTTAATCCTATTTGTCTAGGATATGAGATGATAGAACATTTCAATCCTTCCCATAGGAGTTTCAAAATCAAAAATTACTCCTCGGATTGGTTCCACTCTGTTTTTGGATGCAGCCAAGTTGTATCGGTCATTCTTTGATAGAGGGTATATTTTATCATCATTCCTTTAGAGATCATGTTCTCATGTTCTTCCCTTCCGTATTATGGCATGTTATATACATGATTCTAATGGGTTTTCTTTGGGGTTGGTTGGCGCTGTCGTACCGTGGCATTCTCATCTGGATGTAGATGGTGCGAGAGGAGGATCGTGACCTATTGTGTAGATAAAGAATGTTAAGAACTCTTCAGGGTATGAGATTCGTTGCTTATCTTTTCTTTTAGGTTCAACTATATTATTAGCATGTTTAATAGAACTGGATGATAATGGAATGGACATAATAAATATGTTAACCGGATAAATAAATTGATATTGATTGTATGTTATTGCCTCCTGTTTTTCTAGATAGTGTGATATCTGTGCTTGCTTTGATTTGATCTTTGTTCTTGATTGAAATCAGTAAAGAAAGTAAATTGGAATTAATTGATAATTATTTGGATAAAGATAAAGCGTCATGTAAACGAATCTTTTTCTTGTTGGACTTTAATGTTTATCAAATTGACGCAGTAAGAAATTTTAATTAATTATGATAGCTTACTAATTAATTTTCCTGAATTTGAACCTATGAATAATAAATTTGTCAATTCAAGATGGATTAAGTAACTGATTGTTTGATATTTTATTAAAGGTTTATGAGTTACCCTCTTGATGGTTAAAGTTCCAATAGCCCAATTGATGTGATATTTGTCTTTCCTACTACTTATGTTATGACGTGATCCTGGATGGGTGTTGTGATATGTGGGGGAATGGCGGCCATTTGGTTATGGCAGTAGATGAAACCTAGTGTGGAGAGATACATCAGTTTATGCATGAGGTTGTTGGGGAGGACACCAGGGATGATGGAATGGGATGGATGTGATTGTTGGATGCTTGTTGTTTCTTATTTGTTGTTTATATAATTTAATTTTCCCCACTGCTCAAGGCAGCTGGTCTTGCTTACCCTTCTTACGAATTAGGTGATGAAGTGTGGGCTATGCCACGTGATTTTTGTGTTTATCTTCTCAATAGAGGATGGGTCTATGCACTTCCTATAGGCGGAAAAGACTCAACGGGTAGTACATATACTCACCGTGTTGATCCCCCTTGTGTTTAGTAGTTTTGAATGTTTTTTTAGAATTCCTGTGAATGTGGGAATGTTTTTTTCGTATTGAATATTTTAATAAATGGTGTTAACTCATGGGGTTGGATTTGCTGGGACATAATAATGAGGTTTTAATTTTGAAGGGATAGTGGATTTTGGGTGTGATGCCAATGATGATTAATGTAGAAATGTTCATGGTCAATTAACTTTTAGTTGATTTATTAATGTAAAGTGGATCTGATAAAAAGGGAATAAACTAATCTAAAAAAGATATTTAAATGGTTGTGTGGATATAGGATACCTGTTCTTAGAAGTAGCAGCCTGGAGTCTGAGAGACGTTATCTGCAGTTGTGTCTAATACTAGGTTATGCACATACTGTAGTTGTGAGTTATAGTATATCCTATATTTTTTTTTGTTTCTATATGCTACTCCACCCAGTCAGTAAGGGAAACTGTCACCCCGGGGATACTGACACCTAGGGGTGTTTTCCCAAACATTTCAGTGGGAGGATGGATGGCTGACTACCCCCTTTGGCCCCGCTTTCTTCTCTTGGTAGTTACTTGTGCTGGTAGGCTCATTGGTTAGTTTTACCTATATTTGTGTGAAGAGGGTTGTAATGGATTATGGTTATTCACACACATATATTCTGGATATAGTTTTTTATGGACTACTATTGGTGTTACATGTATAGGCTGTGATGGATTGAGGATCCTTACTCATTATATGGGTTGTAATGGCTTGAGGTATAATACCTGATGTATGATACATGTTATATGAGATGTGGTGGCTCCCGAAAAATACCTGGTTACATTGGAGTGTGGACTTGGTGATTTTTTTGCATGAGGTGCATATTTTGGTGCTTTGCCCAGGTTTCTCCGGGCATGCCTTTTTGGAGAGAGATGCTCAAGACGTGCGACGTTGGGGAAAAGTTGGAAACCAGTGGGGAATTAGTAGTGGGGTACCCTTAATATTATTTATTATATGATATATTCTTATATTCTATACTTGGTTAGAGTATCCATGGTGAGGTTGGGAACTTAGTATACCAGTTTAGGTGATGAGTTAGTTTCACTTGTTCTTCGCTGTTCTATAGCATGCTTTATTTACTTTTTGTAGGAGTTGAATCGGGGAGGATTCTACTGAGTAAACTATTATACTCAACCTGTGTATATATAAACAACTTTTTATGTCATTTGAGTAGCTTGGTGATCAGGCTAGTTACTACTAGCTTGTGGTTTCAGGAGCTGTTCGGGCTTGTGGTCACTGCTGTTTTTATTTTTTTTTGGAACTTGCTATTTTTACCTTCCAGTTGTACTACTTTTTCATGACATTTCATACGTGCACTTGATTTTCTTTTATATTTAAGGTCTGAGATGGAGTTGGTTGGTGTTTATCATATCTATCTCTTTCACTTGTGTTCTCTTATAGGGTAATGCCTCACATTTGTGTGTTTATTATACCCTCAGTGCTAGTCGCTAACCTGGGGACTACTGGAGGAGGGACATGGGGGTTATTATCCCCCTTTCCATATTTCCAACCCATGAGGGGTACACATTGTGGGGATGGGGTCATGACGGAGTGGTATTAGAGGCATGGTTGATGGATAGGATGGACTTTGGAGTTAGGCACAGGTGAGGTTGCCTTGCTTTGTAGGGAATAGTGTCATTCATGTTTAGCAAGTGAGGTAAACACTGGAGACTGATTGAGACATAGGCGTTTAGCCCCCCCCCCTATGATTTAATGTACGGACCGTTAAGTTTACAATGGCTACTAAACAAGGTGATACTAGTTGTAGTGTAGTGAACTAGGAAAGGATCATGCATCATTCTTCTTTTTTCCTGTGTTTGAATGGGTAGAACTTGAGATAGGTTAACATAAAATGAATAAAAGAAACCAATTAATTAATTAAGGCTGAGTCTTCCATATTCTAGTTTTAGGAACTCTAACAACTGGAATTTTATAGGTACGACTCCGAGTCAACGTCCTCGTCAGGTTTGTGCAGAAAATGACCAACATGTTGTTCTAGAAGATCACCACAGGGTAGAGGTTGTCGACAACGACACTTGGAGGAAGAAACTCCGAGAGTTTCAGTTCCAGAGTCTGTAGAAGTATGAGGGATATGTTTTAGATGTAGTCACATAATACTGTTTAGAAGAGGTCGAGATCGTCTTAAGTTCAATTTTTTCTCGTAAAGATCACTCGGTGTCCTTGGTTGTGAAGATGCTACGTGGAGTAGTGAGGCAGTGGTGGTTCTTATTCCTCAAGGATCGTGAGGAGTCAATGATCTCATGGAAGGAAATCTGAGACAGGCTTAGAGTCGAGATTCTTTCATAGACTATGAAGCCGTCAAGTTTTTAGGAGCTATATACCCTATTATTGGGGACCTCCAGTGTTTGAGAGTTTTGAATCGATTTTAGTAACCTTTTACGATATGCTTCAGACCTACTTCTAGATTAGGAGGCCAGAGCGTGGAATTTCAAAGAGGCATTGCATCTAGTGATCCCGGGCCAGGTCACTCCATTTATGCTGAAAACATATCTTGACGTACTAGAGAGGGTAGAAGATGTTGAGAGGACTTTGGCCTGGAATCGATCATCATGAGAGGGGAATCAACATGATTCCTAATGAATTAGTGATGTGGTGTGAGGATACTGTTTTTTAGTGCAGAATAGTTTCCATTCAGTCGGGGGTAGGTATCGGCCCTTCACATCACGTTTCTCCAAGAGGCAGCAACTCTCAGTCCTATGCCAAGGGATTAGGCAGTTTTTTTATAGTGGTCATGGACATCAGTAGTGGGAGTTCCCGACCATTCAGAGTGGTCATCACCCACCAGGCTCTACGCTCCAGGTTCCTCCGTTGAGGCAGTTCTAGCCATGGCGGCAACAGCCTGTTGCACTAGCTTTAGATCAGTAGAGGGTAGAGGGGTTAGGTAGAGGAAAGCTCCTTGACACTCCCTGTCCTTAGAGAGTAGAGTGAGGACGTGGTGGTGGTCGTCATCAGGGTCAGAGAGGCCATGGAGGAGGTCATGGTCAACTTCATGCTCTAGCGTTGCCAGCTTCAGGCAAGTCAGACGTCGTTCGAGGAACCCTTTGCTTGTTTTCTACCTTTGGGTATGCGTTTTTTGATTCAGCAGTGACACACTCTTTCATATCACCTACCCTTTTACATGCTTTGGGACATGAAGTAGTGAGGCTTCTAGTGACCATGGCTTTGACTATGCCAGTTGGTGGTTGAGATGACTTGCTTGAAGTATGTAGAGACTGTGAGCTAGTGTTGGGGAAACACCTATCAGGGGGAGATTTCCTATGTTTACAAATACAACCATATGATGCCATCCTCGACATGGATTGGTTGTATTCGGTGCATGCTTTCATGGATTGCATGATGAAGAATGTCATCTTCATTTGTGAAGATGGGGAGCCAGTGGTGTGTGTTGGTGAACGAGATCCTCAGATGGGTCATAGGCCCATTACATCCTTATCATCCATGATGACTGAGATGATGCTGAGTTCTTCAAAGGTTCAACAGGTGGCGTTTCCTATGGTTGTAGAAAAGTACCCTGATGTCTTTCCAGAAGAGGTTTTAGCATTACCCCATCGATGAGAGATCGAGTTTGGGATCAAGCTATAGAAAGGAGAGTCTCTTATCTCTATATATCCATATAGGATGTATCCTTTTGAGTTACAAGAGATACATATACAGATTGATGGTCTATTAAAGTGTTGTTTTGTTCATCCAAGGGTGTCACCATGGTGTGCACCAGTTTTTTTCATGATGAAAGCTAACAACAGTTTGCAGTTGTGTGTCGATTATCAACTATTAATCAAAGTGAAAATAAATAATTGCTATCCTTTTCCATGGATTGATGATTTATTTGATCAACTGAAGGGTGAAAGTTGGTTCTCAAATAACGAATTGCGGTCAAGATATCATCAGATGAACTTAAATTATGAGGATATCTTGAAGACTGCTTTCCGTTGTCGTCATGCGCGTTATGACTTCATTGTAATGCCATTCGGCGTGAATAATGCTCCTGCTGCATTCATTGGATTGATGAATGATGTGTTCGGTGAGATCCTAGACAAGTTTGTGGTGGTTTTCATCGACGAAATCCTTGTGTACTCCACATCTGAAGAGGACAATATAGGGAATATACATGCTATTTTGGGAGTTCTTCGTGAACAGCAGCTATTTGGGAAGTTGTCAAAGTTTGAGTTTTGGGCTCAAGTTGTCCATTTCTTGGGGCATGTTGTGTCCCAATAGGGAGTTTCTATGGATCCATTGAAGATAGAAGCAGTTGTGTCTTGGGCAGCCCCCAAGACAGTTTCAGAGGTGTGAAGTTTCCTTGGTCAATCGAGCAACTATAGGAGGTTCGTATCCAATTTCTCACGAGTTGAAACTCTGCTGAAATATTTGAAAAGGAAGGATCATGCATTCATATGGACTGATTAGTGTCAGGAATATTTCGATTGTCTATAAGAGACGTTAGTAAGTGATCCAGTCTGTTGTCTTCGAGATGAGGGAGTTCAATTTGATGTTTTATATGAGGCTTCACATCTGGGTTTAGGCTATGTTCTCATGAAGCATAGGTCTGTTGTTTCTTATGGGTCTCAGTAGTTACGTCTCCATGAACGTAACTATTCCACCCACGATCTTGAGTTGACATCTGTGGTGTTTTCTCCGAGGTTGTGGAAACATTACCTCATTGGTGATCGCTTTGTGGATTTCACCGATCATAAGAGTATGAGGTATTTTTCTCTCATCATGACTTGAACTTACGACAACGTTGGTGGTTGGAGTTTTTGTAGTAATACAACATAGAAATGTCGTATAAACTAGTAAAAGGGGATGTTGTAGCTATCGTATTGAGCCAAACATGATGCAGTGATGCTGTGCATGAATCCAGTGATTCCTGGAGAGTAATAGAAGATGTGTCAGCATTACATCTTGATATAGAAGAAGTTGAGGGTAGAGGATTTATTTTTCATATTACGGTACATTCATCCCTAATGCATAAGGTGGAAGGTTCACAGTTGGGAGATCTTGAGATGGAGGTCTGGAGAGACCAAGTTGTTTGTGGAGAGGCACCTGGCGGTTGGACTGAGGATGAGCAACACCGAGTGTTGTATCATGGAAGGCTTTTTTCCTAGATGATGTGCGGGATGGTTCTCATAGATTTCCACAGTTCACCTTTATCATTACATACTGGATTGAAAATGATGTACAGATCCTTGAGGAGTCAGTTTTGGTGGCCTGGGTTGAAGCATGTGATTTTGGAATTTGTGTCTTGATGTTTAGTTTTCCATAAGGTGAAGGACGAACACATTGTTCTTGGTGATCATCCCCAGCTATTAGATATTCCTCACAGTATGTGGAAGGACATCTCAATTGACTTTGTTACTAGTTTACCACGAGCTCCGAGAGGACATGATGCTATTTGGGCGGTAGTGGATTGTTTAACAAAATCGACCTACTCATAACAATAAAGGAGTCAATCTTAGTGGTACTTTTGTTGAGGCAGTTTCAAGATTAGGTGATGAGACATCATGGAGTCCCTAGGAAGATCATTTTTAATCGAGATGCTCATTTTACCTCTAGGCTATGGAGAAATCTCCAGCATTATTTCGGTTCTCAACTATTCCTTAGTACTGCTTTTCATCCTGAAATGGATAGTCAGACAGAGCGAACCATCCAGAATCTTGAAGACAGGTTACACTATTGTGTTCTTGATTTTAGAGGGTTATTGATGATGCACTTACCCATGATGGAGTTCTCATACAAAAACAATTTTCACTCCACCATCAGTGTGGCTCCCTCTGAAGCCTTCTTGGATGACCTCGCCGCTCTCCGTTGTGCAGGACTAGGGTTGGAGAGTTAGAAAATCTCGGTCCGAAACTAGTGTAGAATACAACAGAGATGGTTCAAGTGATTCGTGAGAGGATGAGGAGAACACTAGATCATCATAAATCATATTCTGATCAAAGGAGAAGACCCTTGTAATTTAATATTGGGGATCATGTGTTTCTGAAGGTGACTCCCCATCGTGAGCAGCGAAGGTTTGGTCATGGAAGTAATATTTCTCCCCGGGTTGTTAGGCCTTTTGAGGTGTTAGCTCGTGTTGGAGCTATGGTGTACAGAGTAGCAGTTCCCCCACAGATGAGTCGGATATATGATGTTATCCACATATCACAGCTCTGTCGTTATATTCATTAGGACTCTCACATTATCGATTGAGGAGAGATCGATTTTGATGATGATGCAGCCTTTGAGTAACGACCTGTGAAGATCCAGGACCACAAGGAGAAGGTGTTGAGTGGATTTTATATTCCCTTACTTCATGTATTTTGGCAACATGGTGGCATGTAGGAAAGTACATGGGAATGTGAGTCACAAATGCATGTCTAGTACCCAGAGCTGTTTTAAGTTGTAGTGTTGAGTTTTTATTGATACTTTCTTTTATGTACTTTTTATGGGATGTTATGCTTGAATTGTTTGGATATGGAATGTTTGTTCCCCTGATCTCAGATTTCTTGGTTTTAATTCAGCTTTCAAACAACTCAAGGTGGTTTTCCCCTCAGAGGTATCTTACTGGGTGGCTGTTCAGACCCCTCATTTCTTCTGGGTTGTTTTTAAAATCTTGGGGTCGATAATGATTTTAGAGGTACCTTATGTAGTGGCCCAGAACTCTCCGGTCCATTTATTTGTTGAATTATAATTTTTGATGTGTTCTGGGAGGTTAGGTTGTCTTTTTCCCAACAGTTTTCAAATTTTTCAGTTTTGTGAATAGTGTTTCCAGAACGATAACTTTCTAACGGTGACTATGAACAATGTTTCCTGAACAGTCACCTTCTTACAGTAACCTCCTAATGGTGACCATTTACAGTGTTTCCAGAATAGTAACCTTCTAACATTAACCACTTAACGGTGACCATGAACAATGTTTCGAGAATGGTAACACTCTAACGGTAACATTCTAACAGTGACCATGAAAAGTGTTTCCAAAATGATAACCTTCTAACGGTGACCTTCTAATGGTAGGCTTGAACAGTGTTTCTAGAACAGTAGGTGTACAATATTTCCAGAATATTGAGGTCCATCAGTAACCTTTAACAGTGAGGTCTATCAGAAACCTCTAATGGTGAGGTCTAACGGTGACATTTTCTTTCCTTTTCCAAATTTGGATTATGTGAACAGTGTTTCTAACTTCCTACAGTTTCCCCGCTTTGTCATTTCTTTTGACATAAAATACATTTAAATCCTTATTTTAAGGACTTATATGGCCTATTCAAATTCCATAAATCCTGTATTAATTATTCCTATCACTCGTGGTGTTTTTAGTTTGCTAAACCATGTGGGTTAATTGCGATCTGATTATAATGGGGAATTAAGCGTATCTTAAACTATCTCCCCATTAAATCTTCAAAAGGAACAAGATATCATCCTTCATTGTTCATCCTCTTTGTTCTCAGCTGTGAGATTCTAGAACATTTCAATCCTTCCTGTAGGAGTTTCACAATCAAACTTTACTCTTAGGATTGGTTCCACTCTATTTTGGATGCAACCGAGATGTATCGTTCAATCTTCGATATAATGTATGTTTTATCATGTTTCCTTTGGAGAACATATTCTCCTGTTTACCCTTCCATATTATAGCATATAATCTCCATGATTCTAATCAGTTTTCTTGGGATTTGGTTTGTGCTGTCATATCGTGGAATCCTCTAGTGGATGTAGTTGGCCTGAGAGGATCATCGTGACCCATTGTGTGGATAATGAAAGTCAAGAAATCTTCGAGGTAGGGAATTTGTTGCTTCTCTTTTCTTTTACATGAAACTCTATTTTTAGAATGTCTAACCCCACTAGATGACAATGGAATAGACATATTAAATATTTAAACTGGTTAATAAATTGATATTGATTGTATGTTATTGCCTCCTGTTTCGCTAGATAGTGTGATATCTATGCTTTCTTTACTTTGGTGTCTGTTCTTGATAGAAATCCATAAAGAACGTAAATTGGTATTAATTGATAAGTTTTTTTTCTAATGATAAAGAGATATGTAAATGAATCTTGTATTTTTATGAATTTAATATTAATAAAATTGGTATAGTAATCCTGTTTAATTAACTATGATAGTTTACTGATTATGTTTCCCTAATTTGGAACTTATGAATAATAAATCTGTTAATTCACGATGGATTAAGGAATTGATTGTTTGATATTTCCATTAAAGGTTCTGAGTTACCCTCTTGATTGTTAAAGGGCCAATAGCCCAACTGATGTTATGTTTTTTCCTTCTTCTTATGTTGTGACGTGATCCTGGATGGATGTTGAGATATGTGGGGGCGTGGAGGACTTTTTGTTGTGGCAGAAGATGACGCCTAGAGAGGAAAAATGCACCGGTTTATACTTGTGGGTGTCGGTGAGGACACCAGGGATGATGGAATGGGATGGATGTGATTGTTGGATTCTTACCGTTTCTTATTTTTTGATTATCTACATTACTTTCCCCACTGCTCAAGGTAGCTGGTCTTGCTTTCCCTTCTTCCAAAAGAGGCAAAGATGTGCAGGGTATGCCACGTGCTTTCTGTGTTTAGCTTCTCAAGGGAGGATGGGTCTATGCACTTTCTATAGGTTGCAAAACTCGAGTAGTTGTACATCTACTCACCGTGTTGATCCCGATTGTGATTAATAGCTTATAATTTTTTTCTAGAATTCTTGGGAATGTGGTAAAGTAATTTCATAATGAATATTTTAATAAATTGTGTTAACTCAGGGGGTTGGAGTTGCTGTAACATAAAGATGAGATTATAATTTTGAAGGGAAAATGAATTTTGGGTGTGATGCTAATGAAGATTAATGTGGAATTGTTCATGGTAAATTAAAATTTAATGAATTAAATAACATAAAGTTGAACTGTTAAAAATAAAATTATGTAATCAAATAAAACTCTATAAATGGTTGTGTGCATATAGGATACCTAGTCTTAGAAGTAGCAGCCCGGAGTCTGAGAGACGTTAGCTGTAGTTGTGTCTAATACTTGGTTATTCCCATAGTGTGGTTGTGAGTTATAGTATATCCTGTACTTTTTGTGTTTCTATATGCTACTCCACCCATTAATTAAGGGAAACTATCACCCCAGGGATTATGAGCCTTGGGGGGTGTTTTCACCAACATTTCGGTAGGAGGATGGATGGCTTACTAACCTCTTTGGCCCCTCTCTCTTCTCTTGGTAGTTACTTGGGATAGTATGCACATTGGTTAGTTTTCCCCATATATGTGTGTAGAGAGATGTAATTGCTTATGGTTATTCACACAAATATATTTTGGATATTTTTTTCTATGGACTACAATATGTTTAATGTGTATAGGGTGTGATGGCTTGAGGATCCGTAATCATTGTATGGGCTGTAATGGATTGAGGTATAATACCCGATGTATGATACACATTATACGAGTTGTGGTGGCTCTCTAAAAATACCTGGTTACTTTTGAGTGTTAATGTGGTGGTTTTATTACACGAGGAGCTTATTTTGGTGCTTCGCCCAAGTGTCGGCGGGCAATCCTTTTTGGAGAGAGATGCTCAAGACGTGCGATGCTAGGGAAAAGTGGAAAACCAGTGGGGAAGTAGTGGCATGGTACCCTTAATATTATTTATTATATGATATATTCTTGTATTAATTATGTGTTGAGAGTATCCATGGCGAGGTTGGGAAGTTAGTATACCTATTTTGGTGATGAGTTAGTTTCACTTATTCTTCACTGTGCTTTAGCATGCTTTCTTTACATTTTCACGAGAGGCTTCGGGGAGGATCCTACTGAGTGTACTGTTATACTCACCCTATGTATATATAAACATTTTTTCATGTCACTTGGTGTATGTTGGAGATCAGGTAGGTTACTACTAGCTTGTGGTTGCATGAGCTGTTTGGGCTTGTGGTTGCCGCTGTTTTTATTTTCTTTTGGGTACTTGCTATTTTTTCCTTCAAGTTGTTGTACTTTTGCCATACATTTCATACGCCCTCTTGGGTTTCTTTTATATTTTAGTTCTGAGTTGGATTTGGTTGGTTTTTATCTTATCTCTCTTTTCCGTAGATGTTATCTTAGAGGGAAATGCATCCCATTTGTGTCTTTATTATACCCTCGGTGTTAGTGGCCAACCTGGGGCCTACTGGAGACGGGATTCGGAGGTCATTATCGCACTTCTTACATTGCATACCCATGAGGGGTACACATTGTGGGGAGGGGTCCGTGACATTTTATATTATCCATAATGAATTACCTGAAATTTTTTTAATACTAAAATCAAAAATAAAAAACATTTCCCTGATACCATCAATGAAAATCCATATCCACAAAAAACATTATTTCATGCCTTATTATATAACAAATACATATAATACACTCCCAAAAAATCATGATACCTAGTCTTTCTCATTAATATTATAAATGAAAAATTAATTGAAAAATAAAATAAATGAAATAATCTTAAACATCCTAACATATCAATATATTATCATGATTACTCTACAACATCCTGGTATAACATGGTGATGTGCATAAGAAAGTGGTGAGAGAAAAACCCTTAAAAGGTAATAACAAAATTTTAATACGATGAAAGTAATATAGGTGGTACAATCAGTGTATCAATGAGACATATGGGGTTTGGTAATCTATAACATGAAATTTATAGTATTACATATGATTATACCATGATGGAAACATATGAACGTGGAAAAAACAAAAAACATAAGATATGATTTATTTAAAGCTAACATCTATAAAAACAAAAAATATTGGACAAAATATCGTCATTTATTAGGATAAATCCATAATCCAATATATAATTTATCATGATAAAAAAATTAAACCATTTCTTTTGAGGTATATATAATATTGGTTCCACCCATAACTTTCATAACATATACATCGATAAGTGCACTCCATATATCATAAAACACAAGGAAATATGTCAACACATTTCATCTCACTATTAAGGAGATTGGGTTTAATACATGGATTTACCCATACAATGGTTTCTAGTTATATCTAGATGTGTACCCCTTAGTGGAAATATGGAAGGCAATTCAATGTGATAAATTTTGAAATGAAAAAATCAGAGGATGATTTCGACATTATAATGGGAGAACATAAAGATTCATGGAATGGGTTAATAAGAGTGAATGAGGTATCACATCAATTTGAACCCACAATTCCATCTTATGGACTGTATAAAACACATTACGATATTAACAATAAGAAATAATAATGCATAATATAAATAAGGTGCAAGAATATATATGAGAAATAGGGGATCCATTACCATGAAAGGCTAATTCTAAAAGCTCATGGGGTGATAATTAATAGATTTCGGAACCATATGAGGGATCTAAATAAGTAATTTCATAGTAACATCCTGATATAATTTTTTTTATTGAAATGGATTGGGAATTTTGATAGTTTATATAGAAAATGAGAGGAGGATTGTATATGAATTTCTAAACATATTTTTGTACACTATATAATAAAGTATCTGAACCAGAAACTATCTAATTGATGTTTCATCTTGTCTCTACCTTAGAGGAGTTGATTTTATTGTTCAATTAACATAAAAACCATTATCCATACAATAATACAAATATATATGATAAAGTGAGTTATGATTATAATGAAATTACATTATTACCATAAAATATAATATAGGTTTCGGAAAATTCCTTAACGATTTATAAAAATAATAAAAAATAATAATTAATCATAAAAAACTAATTTTAAAGGATAATCATAATTATTCACTTATATTATATTTTTAGTTTTTATTAAATCGCTTTTGGGAAAAGTTTATGTCATATTACATATAATATATTTTATAGTATTTTAATTTTAGGGAATAATTTTACTATCTCAAAAAAATTTGAAAAATTAAATATGGTATAATTTTAATGAACATATTTTAAAAATAATATTAGTTTATAAAATAATTCTCCAAATATGTTAATTTAAACATTGAAATACTAACACAATTTTTTTTAAAAAATACAAGTTTTTTATAATCAGTTTTCTTTGACCCATATAAAAATAACATATAACATTAAAAAGTCATGTTACCATTAATTTTTAATAGATATTATTTTATAATACTATTTTATTAAATTATAATTTATTTTTTAGTTTATAGAAAACACTAAAAACTGATTCATTATCAAAACAATACATACACGTAAAATGAAATTATTATCTCATTGTATAGAAATATTGTTTTTATCAAATTTACTAGTAAATCATTTAGATTATATCCATGTAAATATAATCAATATAAATATATAATAATTCTAATAGATACGATCCAAATACATAAATATTTGTGGAATCATTGAACAGCCAAAGGCTAACGTTTTTTATGGCGATTTTTTTGTATGGTTCATCGTACATGGTTTGGGAAATGATATTGATGTGCCTAAACATCTCTCATAGCTGGTTTCACACATTCTTTAGTTATTGAAACAAATCTTGGGCATCATAATAGGAAATGACATATGATCTTATCTACCTCAAAATCAATGATAAATGTGATTCAAACGGTATGATCCTACTATTCGAAGACATTTCTTCATTAGTTATTTTTTATTATAAATTATAAAAATCCCAAACATACTAATCTTAATCTTCACAATATAAATTATATATAATTAGTGGTTCTTATTGTTTATGGTATTCATCAAATAATAAAACATATATTTTCCAAAAAAAAATGAATTAATTTATTCCATATCAATAAATACATTTCATAATAATTTATATGTATATTAAAAAGTTGGATATCATTTATAAAATATCATTTCATTATATCCATGCCTTAGAGAGTCTTACAAAGCCATTTGGTGCAAGGCATAATGAACATTTCAAAAAAGTTGAAATGATATATCTAAAAATTATTGTAGAATTTTACCTTGATAACAATTATATTTTTATAAAACTACCCATTATCATCCACACATATGAGTACAAATTGTAATTAATTCAGATATCATTCATAAATATCAAATGTAAATATAATTTATTTCTTATTATATTTAACTAAAAGTCATTTATTTTTAATAAATAAACTACAGAAATTAAAATATGTCTCATAAATCATTAAAAGTAAAAAGATTCACCTATAATATAATAATTATCCATTTGAAATGAAACTGGGTTTCATAACATTTCCATGTAAAATAAAAACATGATTTAAATTGAGTCATAAAAAAACATGATCATAAAATAGTAATGAGATAGTATAAGAAACATGGATTGTGAAACATGAAACACAATTCCATTAGATTTGTAACTTTTTTAAGATGTATGTGAATATGAAAACCAAATAAAAAATTTCATTTTATATAAAAAATAATTTCCACTCATCGATATAAAATTAATAGTCAAATTTATCAGTCTAAAATGTCTCCTTTTTTCATAAAAAAGGTTTAAAGGAAACACATCATCACTGTTTATTTGAATATAGACTATTTTTCCCACCGGTATAAGTGAGAGAAATATTTAAAAATTAAATTATATTAATTTAGTAATTATATGGAAATTAATTCATGAAAAATTAGAATATCTCAAAGGATGAAGTATTAGTTACTAAATTCATTATCTTTACTCTAGATTTTCGTATATGTTCTTTAACATCACATAAAAATTTAAATTCGTAATAACCTCTTCAAATCCATATTCATATTTATAATAATTTTTATACCTCTTTTAAAATTATTATCTTCAAATATTTTTGTTAGTTCTTATCTATTATAAGTTTATATTATGAGTAATCTAATTGTTTTGATCTAGGTACATAATCTTGTTGTTTTAATTAATTATTATAAAAAAGATAATCGTTTAAATATAATAAATGATATGTTAATTGATGATATTTAAATAATTATATTTTTATAATTCCAATCTATATATTTTTTCATTAGAACCCTTGATGACTAAATTCATTATGACCATATTTTTGTTATTTTTAACAAATGGTGATTGATATTATAATGAAGTTATCATATTTATCCATTATATGTTTCTATATATTTATTAATATAGGTGTTGAAATCTACCCAAACAATAACATACCATATTATACAAATGATTATGATTAGGAATGTGGTTTCTTTTGGAATAATATTCCTATAAAAGAGTCAATGTGATATTAATTATTAAATTTTAATTTGTTGAACAATATTTGAAGTGAGATTAATTGTGAAAACAAATACCTAATCATCCAAAAACAACATTAATTAATCAAAAAATTTATTATGAAAGAGTAACAATACTATTAATGTTTATATTTAATAATAACTAGGAAAAAACATCATCTATTACAACTCAACTAATAGAAACACTTCCATTCCACTATAAGAAAATCTTATTACTCCCTAACAATTCATCAACTTCTCCAACATTTTATTTATATATGATACCCTTGTAGATAGATATGACATATTAATTTTCTTAAAAACTAACAAAAAATGTCGCATAAGAATACGGTTAGCTTAGATTCATTATAAAGGAAAACATAAGTGATGACAATTAAATATCATAGGTGAGTACAGTATGGGCATATATATACAATAATGATATATAATGAAATTATACTAACCATATAATATAAAATAATGCACGGATTAAATCAAGATTTAAAATAAGTCTTGAATTGAATGAGTTACTGGTTAAACATAATAAAAAATAATATTACATACTAATTAGAATAAGCATAAAAATGTGAGAAATTATTTACCGTTTTTATGATGATTAGTATAGGTAACATTACATTCATGAGGTTCAACAAAAGTGACTATTATAATGAGAAAAAATGGTACTTGGGAATATATTGTATCATGAGATATATACTTTTATCGATTAATTTGAGAGAGAAATATGAACTCACCCCATAATTTATTCTTATGTGAGCCAGATGAAAAAAATTCACTTATAAAATCATAAGTAATTAATGAATATAAAATTAGTTACAGTAAAATAATACAAATGATAATCAATATGTTTAAGTTATAAAGATGCAGTGTAAATAAATTTGGTTTCATCGAACACATCTTAAAAAAATTAGAATAAAATATGATTAATTCAACATATCATAATAAACCTATTAAAATACACGGGGATTAAATCATTGAATCATAAAAAATCCATGGACATAAAGAGGGTTATGATAACATCAAGTAATATTATATTTAAATACCATTTATTCATGATAATAAAGTATAAAGTATTCAAATTTGGTAGATAAATATTATATGGTATATTTAATAATTATTCCTAATCTATCATTTATTGAATATAGGTGAAAGCACTTCTATGAGAGGAATCATGAATATGATATTCACCTCAAAAAGGAAATAAAAAAAATTATTATTAAAAAGTGATAAAAATTGGTAATTAAAATGTTAGTGATGTATCATTTCTCCAAAAGTAAAGGAATTTATATAAGATACCAATAGAATTAATTTTGAGGGTTACATTTGAAAATCATCGTTGATCAAGAATAATTTATTTTAAGGGAAGTCACTTTGATGAAAAATAAAATTAAGTGATTTTGGAAACAACGCATTAGAAATTCAGGATTTAATTTATTTATATATTTTATTTTAAAATAGATATTTTTGAAATCTAGTAGAAAAAAATAATTTTTCATCCCATAAATAAATTAAGATAATGTTTCAAAAACATTACTAGAGGAGGTGTGAACATGTTTTCCCATGAAAAATGTAATTAAAAATAATTATATATAATTTTAAATGAATATATTTTAATAAAAATTATCATTATAAAAAAATTATTTATTTATTTCATGAAAACCCAAAATTATTATTGAATGAAATTTTTCTGTAGAAAATAGTTTTGAAATTTTCTTTTTCAAAAATAAATTTCATAAAAGAGTAATAAATATTAGTTTTTTAATAGGGGTGATGAAATTTATATTAATAATTGAAGTTTTATGATATTGGACTCCCAAAATGAGATGAAAACATTACTATATAAGAAAATATATACTTAAACATATATCCAATTATGATATTTACTGTTGTTCTAAATCATGAAATATTTTTTGGTGAGAGAACAATTGTATCTGCACCTTTGAATCAACAGTGACATTCACACTAGAATTATAAAATATATCATCATGAAATATAATGGAATAATGATAAAAATGAAAATGGGGTTGTAATTTAAAAATTAAAATGAAAACATGGTGTACAATATAAACATGTCTTAATGAATTTAAATTTGATAAAAAAACCCTTTCAAAAATTCTCAACTTATATAAATACATATAAGATCTCTTAAAAAGAAAATAAATATCCTAATCACATATTTTAGAACATTTTAATATAAATAACCTTTAACAAACATTTTTTATAATTATTATCAAAATTTCATGAGTCAATTATTTTTAATTTTTAATGTCAGAAGTGGGTAATACTTATCATTCTAAACTAGTTTCATAGTATCAAAAAAATTCTTTATTCTCATGGATTTCATCATTAAATGTTCATCATAATTATTTTAATTGATGAATTGTATTTACTAATAGTGTTTATATTTTCTTTTAGTTTTATATTAGACATAATCCATGATGTTTAAACATCTAATGAACATTATCCTATGATTTTAACCTACAAAAAGTTTTTTTCAATTAGTGAGTAAGATAGTAATGAATCTTGAACATAAAAACCCATTATTTTCTTATTACGATATATTAAACAAGAGCTAATTTTTCATTACAATAGATGATTTAATTTTATATATTTGTTTCTATAATTTGTCATTCTAACCCAAACGTAAATATACAAAAATTAATAAATTATTATTATGTGATTATGTATGAATATCTTTGTACCAATATAATAATGATATTATTTGGTGTTCATTAGTGTGATATATCATATTTTTAATGAATTTTGATATACGAGGTTTTATATTAAAAAATACAATAGTATAAATAAATTAATCATCTCTAATATCTATTATTTAATTTGGTATGTTTTAAAATGATTTTAGAGCATTCATGTAATTATGTGGATATTAATTTTTCATTAAAAAATTTGTCTCCAAAATATAAACATCATATTTATACATTAAATGTATTCTCGTGTCATTCCTAATTAGGTGGTGATGAAATGTAAGATAGAAATCCATCATTCCATGGTGGTTGTAATGAACCAAAACATATGGATGAGGGTTTCATTTTCCTAAGAATAGGATAATTAGAATTGTGATTTGTTGATTATATTTTAATTATTTTAAATCAATAACAATAACATTAAATCTTATTATTGTCCCATTGATATTCAATGAAACACAATTCAATTTTGGTTGGATATAGATACATTGATTACTTTATATTATGGAATATGGATGTCATTGGGGTTGATTATAAAATTTTTTAGATGAAATTGAGATAAATTGGTGACCAATAAAAAGGTAAATAGGAAATTTAATTTATTATGTAAAGTTATGTATCAATTTTCAGAAGATATTTAATTATTTCAAGTTTAAAACAATATTGTGGTGAGGTACTGTTTGAGGTTATAGGGAATAATATAAAGGAATATCATAATTACTAAATGGTAATGTGTCACATAAAATAAAAATTTAAGTAAAAATGATTAAATGTATTGGTCTAGTATAAAGGTGGTACATGAATTACATAATGTTAATTCGAGACCTAAAATACATAAATAAGTGTTCATTGATTCAATGTATGGGTATATTGAGTCTATAAATGGGTAGAATGCCAACTATATAACAGTTTTACCAGAAAATATAATGGTATTGGAGGCAATGCTATAGTAGAATAACCATTGAGTATGTGTAAAATTATAACTACTTATGTGTACCATATTCTATGTAAATGTTACCCAAACAAAAAATTGAGTTTGTTCGAGGCTGCCAAATTGCATCTATAAGTTATGATATGATAAATAAATTCCATTAAAAATAATTAATGATATTACCATGCAGTAAATCATAGAACTGAGTTCTAGAGCTATTCATCATGTTCAATTTCCGAACATCAAGGGTCACCTCCCTGGACAAGCTACTACTTCTAGAAATTAGTAATACTATCCAGATGAATTCTACCTCTAGCCTTGCTACTACTATGTATATGACCTCCATTTGAAACCATTTTTCAATTATCGTAAGACGCAATATCAAGATGGGAAAATATCTATCAATTTATGAGAGAGGGGATGAGTTAGTTTATTTTATCAAGAAATTTATGTTGTATTTTATATAAAATTGTACATTTATGAAGATAGAACTTATTTCATTAAGATCGAATGAAAATGAAATATCAGTTATCTTCATATTTAGCAAAAGAATTGCTTACACCATAAATGAAACTTATAGTCCATAACAATGTGTAATGAGGATTTTGAATCAATAATTAGTAGTTCGAGGGACATAAAAAATAATGTTTAACTCTTCATTTTATTAAAGAGTTCACAATGAATGAATACGATAACAATAATATATGTTTTCAGATAAAATGAAGATATATTGATCCTTCATATGTATTAATTTTTATAAAGAACAAATAGGATTCCATGAATATTCCAATAAATTATAAATTTATATATAATAAATGTTTTATTCCTACATCAGTCAACCATGATTTATTTAATGAGTTAAATATACAATGTGAACATGATTATTAATTTACCATGTGAATAATAGGGGAGAACACTTGAATTCTATAGTTTTTTGGTTTGTATAATTGTGTTTGGTTTTGGAAAACAATTATCATGGAATTAATTCGATAGTATTTTGGTTTATTAATATTGATATAATATGAAATATAATAAGGGGGAAATTATGAGAAATAGTATTTTGAGAAATTCATACTATATGAAGAGGGAGAACACATGTGATTGAGAAAACTCGTTATATTTTTAGCTTGATATTGATAAATAATAAAATTTTATTTATATTGAAATAACATAAGTTGGTAAGCTTAAATATTATTTCAATAAGAAATATAAATTTGATGATGTCAACTCCTATAAATCCATGATGTTCTTATTCTTAATATAGAGTAAAGAGATTCTTTTGAAGAACTACTTGTTCCAGTATAGATAACACATCTCATAATTTATAGGATTTTGATTATCTATATCTAAACCAATGAGTAAATATTATTCATCACCTATTATTCATATATATAATGTTTATAATAAAATCAATGAAACAACCACATATTGATAAAATATAGTAATTGTTTCTAACATTAAGATTGAATAATGTAACAATATCTTCGTTTTTTCATGTCATTATTTTCATTCATACTTGAAATATACTGTTAAAAAAGAGTGTAGTGCGGCATTAGTAATTCATTGGGATTTTTTTAAAAATTATACATTTTAGTGGTGAAAGGTGTCTGGTATTTCTTAGAAGTCTCCTACATATAAATAGTAACTTTACTATCATGAGCACCACAATTGGTATCACAGAAAATGGGGTTCCCGCAAGTATCAACTCATATAAAGTATATTTTAATGATTCATTTTTTTCAATATGTTTAGAGTTTTATTATTTTAATGAATAAATTTATCCTCATTAGATGTTTCAGAGGCTGTTATATCTTCTATCATAAGGGATGGGAATAAGTGATTTTATAACCAAGGTCTATCAACCAATTGAAATTGATAGACTCGCGGATTTTTAACACAACAAAATATTGAGGTTCATGTGAAAGAACGAAATTATATACATCCATATTTAATTTAAAATGAGTTAATAATGGTGATGTGCATATAGAAATCTTATGAAATTTGTGATAAATTAGAGGATATAAATATTGGATACATTAAAATCATTTATTTTCAAAATCTAGATGGAATATATTGAAGATATATGAATGGGTGATGACTGTAATATTGAGGACTATTTTACAAGGGAAAATGATATTTGTATCCATCTCAATGGATTCAGTGATAGTATGAATGATTAAATAATTCAATAAATATTAATGACTAAATTTAATTCTATATTTGACAAAAAATGAAACCATAGAAGAAATATATAAAATATCTCTTGGTGAAATAAACAATACTCTCCAATTTTTATGATGTAATTTTTTTTTAATATTCATGAAATTGGAAAAATAATTAATTAAATAAAAACTATTGAATAAAATAAAAGTGAATGATTAATAAATTATTGAACACCATGTGATTTAGATGAATACGGTGAGACTGATCATAATCTAATTAAAGTAATGGCTTCCATGACAATAAATATTAAACCGGAAAAATTATTATAATAGAATGCGACAAAATAATTTTTTTAATTGTGGATGAATTTTACATTTTTCTATATATTTTATAATGTATAAAAATTTTCTCAAATCATTTGAACAATAAAATGAAGAAATATAAGAAAAATATAGTGGATGTCAAAAATATATTCTTCTATAATCTATAAGAAATATGATTACATAAAAAAGAAAACTATTATATAGAAAAAAGAATATTTCTACGATATAAGTAAAAAATATAGTTATTTAATAATTGATTATTTACATGATATATTTGATATAGTATACAATATCATTATGAAAAAATTGAAATAAAAGCTTATATTTCTATTAGTGAAGATGATAAAAAAGATTAAGCTTATATGGATCACATTAAAAAACATAACATGATGTGTGTGTGGGAAGAAAAATTAGACTAGAGAAAAATGTCATGGATTGTTTAAAAAATAGATAAAATTTGAGGATTTTATTATGTTTTTTTTATAATAAGTTAGATGATTTCATTGAGTAGATCGAACATCTCATTGTAAACGTAGATAATAAAGAAAAAATTATAAGAGAACTAGAGAGGATGATAAATAATCTAGAGGAAGAATATAGGAAGACTGGACCAAGGTGCCTCATGAATGAGAATACTACCAGAATGTTGAATCTTTTACATTTAATATTTGTTTATGTATCCAAATAATCATATTAAGGTTTTTGAAATATTATATCCGTTATCTGGTAAATTCATGACACGCTATACCATAAAATATTAAATATATATATCTACAAATGTAAGTTCATTGGAAATTCTTGAAAAACCATGGAGGATAAAAATATAGGGAGGAATTATAATTTAGTTATGGTGATAGATAGTGTCTAAAAGAATAGAGTTTCCTAAAAACATGTTCCATATTTTAGACTTATTTTTTTAAAAGGTCATGTTTAATTTCAAATACATATAGTGTTTTTTAGGGTAATATACACCATAATGGAATATTTATACTATTTTGGGACTTATAAACATAATGATTTTTATTGGAAAAACATTTTCCACCGTTGGGATCAATGATTGAAATAATATATGGGGACCCAATTAGATAATAAGAGTTACTTACTTTTAAGAAGACATGAAATGAAAAAATACATTTATTTTATGTCCAGTAAAAATAGGTTTGAAGGAATGAATAATCTTCTAAAAAACATTACATAATAGTTCCAATCTATTTAGATTAGAAGAAATAAAAAATATTATGATCATGTACTAGACCAAACTAGATGAATGAAGAGTTTTGAAATTTAGTTATCACTTGTCCCCCTAATGTTGATGATAAATTAGTTAGAAAATAGTACAAACATAAATATAGGATTTATTAAAGGAATTACAAGACGAGTCAAATTGAAACGAATTAAAAATTGGATTGTGTTCCAAGACCTAATTAAAAATTTTCCATAGGACCATGTGGGTATCCAAGAACAACCTAAATGACAAGGGAATTATTATCATGAATAAATACAAACATATATACAATGAATACTCTCAATTACATGATGTTGAATTTGAGAAGAAAATTTCACCAATAGAAAGGATGGAAGCTATAAGACTGATCATTTTTTTACCATGTACCTGAAATAAAAAATATAAAAAATATATAATAAATGACCCTTTTTAATGGTTATCTTGAAAATGATATCTTAATTTTGGAACCTAATGGTTATTTCCTTGAAAATGATGAAATAATAGTACATAACATCAATAAGATTATTAATGGAAAAACATTACACAAGGGCCTAGTTTTCAAATCTATACATCATCCTATATGATGTAAGATATTTCAAATTCAATGTTGACAACAACCTGTATTTCAATTAAATGATTATAGTTACTCTTAATGTAATTTTATATTTTGATCATATATTTTTTATTAGTTATCATAGGAATTAGTTTCTAGTTATTATAGACTAAATTAGTCATCTTTTTGTGATATCAATTATTAGTGTGCTAAGGGAAATATTGAAATTTCAATTTTTGGAAGAAGAAAATTTTATTTTATTATAAATGGAAACATACTCTATTGAGATATTTTCTATTTTTAATATGGTAGAAAAAATTTATTATACCCCAATTAATGTGGTTCCAATGTTGTCTAATGATGTTGATATAGATGGTGTAAATATAATATTATTTTGAAGTTTGATTTGGAGTTAAAAATATCTCACAACATAAAGACTAGATATTGTATATGATGTGTGCATCTATTCTATATATCAGAGAAGTACAAAGAAGAAACATCTTAAGGAAACCAAAGGTGTCTCAAATATATAAATGGAAATATCAATTGAGGTAAATAATATAAGAAATGATGCAGTTTAGAACATTAAATTTTCTTATATAATTATTAGTAATTTAATAATGATGATAGAAGGTCCACATTAGATAGAATTTTCCTCAATGAGAGAGTAGTGTAAGTTAGCTATAATGACCCATAATTTGATCGGTTATATTTCCCTTATTATTTTTATATAATATATTATACATAAAATAATACCACTTAGAAAACATAATACAATCCTAAATAATAAATAATTAATGCAATAATAAATATTTATTTAAGTTAATGAACATATAACAACGAAATGGTAATTAGATCATAGGAATAGTAATATTACCCTTATGAATAGTAAATCAACTGAATGAAGAGTAAAATCACTCATGATTGTATAAATAGAATTTAGGCATCTTAAAAATGAATGTATTATATAATTATATCATAATATAAGTATGTTAATATTCTAAAAATAAACAATTTAGTGTACATATTTTTTAAAGTCATAAATATTTAATTAAAATCTATAATTAATATAAATATTTTAATTAATATTTTCTTAGTAAAATTTATCATATATTTATTTTTTTGGTCTTATGATTTTAGGATGATTTTATGAAACCACAGTTATTTCTTCAGAGTGTTACATAAGTTGTTATAAATTTAAAATCTGTATTTTTATAGTAAAATATGGATTTAAATAAAAATTAAATTTCTCATATTTAGAAAAAACATTAATTTTATGGATTCTATTTTCTAATTCTATAGATAAAAAATGGTTATGGTTATTTTTTTCAATTTTTCTAAAACTCCTGAATTTTTTGTGAATAGTAAAATATGATGATTTACGGTATAAATACGATATAATAGAAATATGATATTACATTATTAATCACTTATAAAAGCATAATAATATCAAAATTACCATATTTATTTTAATATATTTGATGATAATTATAAACTATTAATATTCCTAAGTCAAAATAATGTTCAAATGAATGAAATATTCAAAAAAATAATCCTCTCCTCTACTATAAATACCCCCCTCACCATGCCTTCTACTCTAACTTATAATCATTTTATACTTATCATATTAATGGCCAATAATCTCTCCATGAATCTCCAACATTTCCCTGAGATCTTCCACTCATCAATATTAAAATCTGATCGTCTTAAGGAGGTTCTAATGGAGTAGTATTCAAGAGGTAAAATCCACTTCCTTTATATTTTAATTTTATTTTAAAGTTATTTTATATTATTATTATATCCTCACTTACTCTATAAAAATTATCATGATAAATACTTTAATATATATATATATTATAGTGATATCAGTTTAACGGAACATCCTCAATCATACTCTCTTCTATCTATCTATCTCTCTCTCTCTCTTTTATTTTAAAATCAAAATCATCATCCATGAGGTTCTAATTTAGAACAGTTGTGGATGACATATTTTTGTTCTGAAATTTCTAATTAAAGTGTTATAATGAAACAAATTTTATGGTTAAATATTGATGTAACATATTTATGTAATACTAAATGATAAAACAAAATTATTTTGTTATGATCCATAACAATCGTGATAATGTAAATTAGTTATAAATAAATGTTGTTTTTAATGATTCATCCTAATAACATATACCCAAAAATTATATATAAACATTTATAATTATCAATGTTAATTAATATCTTATAAATTCTATTCTAGGGAATTATATCAATTCCACATGAACTTCCAAACTATATTAAAATTATACAGAACCTGAAAATATAGGAAATAAAAACTTATATGAAATAAAATTGTATCTTATAACTCATGGAAAAGGCCATAATTTAATATATTAAAATAATAAAAAAAGAAAAATCCATTAATATAGGTTAATTAATTAATTAATTAATGTATTTATTTTTATTATCTAAGATTTTATGGTCATGTAAAGAACACATTAAGACATATGGTTAGAGGTGTTTTTTTTTCAAAAACTCCATTTTCATTTAGGTTATGAATTATTCCTATATATTCAATTTTAAATATTCAATACTCTTATATAATAATTATAAATAATGATTTTACACTCCATAATCATGTTTTAGGATCATTTCATCTTTCATTTTTAAGAAATACATGTTTTTTGTTCAATGATCCCTTTTTAATTCTTCCTGATATGCACACCCAATTTAAGGTGTCGTCTCGATTTCATACCAATTTTCAATGACCATCCATAACCTATTTGAAGACACTATTATTTTTCAAAAATCACTAATTTTGATATAAAAAATATATTTTTCCATTACTGGTTATATACAATGAATTATTGGAAATAAAAATTATTTTGACCAAGAGAACTTTTCTTTGGAAAGTGGAATTGTTATTTCTCTCACGATTTCCACGATTATTTTATTAGAGTATTTTATTCTATTTCGATATTTTTGTTGAATTTTATGCTATATTGATTTAATTATATTATTATTGTAATCTACCATATGTTATTAAATGCTTTATGACCAGTTTGAATATGGATGTGTTATCTTGATATCATTCACCATACTACTCAGATTGATTAGTTAATATCATTACATATTGGGGAACATTATTTCCATTTCAAGTTTTCATTTGTTGATATTTTATCCCAATTAATATATAGAATGAAATGGAATTAGAAAGTCATTTTTGGGCCCATCTATATAACTTTGATTCATCGATAAGTCTCATGATACAAAACATGTTTGGGTTTTTTCCAAGGGATTACCCTAGTATTTTCATATGTCGTAAATGAGGCCATAATGATTTGTTTGAGATGTCTGGAATTATGCATTACCTAATTATTATATTATTAATTGAAAAACCATGTGATATTTTACTAGTATAATATCCATGAATAAGGTTCATTCTCTTCTGATCATTTATATGGATATAAAAACTCAACTTTAATTCATTCAATTTTATGGTCATGTTTATTTTAAAAGGGATATGAATTTAGTTATTCAGCAATCCAGATGTCTATTCTTATGTTAAATAATTATGTATTTATTAATCTTTAAATAATCTTATCTAAACCATTTCTGATGTTTGATTTTTCCCAAGGTTGTGATGATGAATATTATTGTGAATTACTATTAGCGATAATAAATGAGTAATGTATGTTTCCATAATAATATATATATTGTATTTTCAATTCAAGAAGTAATATAAATATTATGTTATTATGTAGTTTTTAAAAACTACTAGACAATCCACTCCTTCGAAATGTGGCTTCCTGGTAATCAATAAAATATAAGGTGTCTACATTTGGTACCATAGAAAGCGTTGTAGGAACCTTGGATACTAGATTTAGGATATAATGAATATGGAACTGTGGCCTAATCAAGGCATTGAGGATAATAAAAGAAGAAAAATTCTATAATTTGTTTCATGTTTGTGATTATATGGATCATCATAGAAATATATTAATGTATGTATATTACAATTGGATGTGGTTCTGGAACATATATACCTAGGGGTAAAAAGACATACTAGGAGTCCCGGGCCGGACTCGAGATAACCTAGTATATGACAACATTCCAAACTATAAACCTAGTATAACACTCTTGGAGTATATAATTAGGATAATTCACATTTTTCTTACAAACCAAAATGTAATATTTAAAAGTAAACTTGTCCAAAAAAAACTATTTTTATGATTATTAGATTAGATATGAATTAAATTTCAATTTATGTAATGTGTTTTTCTAATTTGAGATTATCTATTATGATTCTTAAATTATTGTACTATTATCAGTTATTTATAGGTAGATCCTAATTTATGTAATGGAAAATATATCAATGCATGAATACTATTAATGTATTTCCTTCTTCTGAAAGATTATTATATAGATATTGGAGCTATAATTACTGCTGAGAAACATATAACAATACTTGGAAAAATGACTCAGGTTATGAATAGTAATCACACCCATATGGAGAATGCTAATACAAAATGTGGAGAGGAAATTTTACACCTCTTTATATGGAAACAACCTCCATCATTCAGTGGGAATACAAACCCATTTCTAGTTGAATAGTGGACAAGTTAATAAGAGAATATATTTCTCACTTTGGAAATTTAAGAATGATAGAAGGTTTTCATGGAAATTTATCATCTATAAGGAGATGAAGATCAATCCTAGAAACTAATCCAAAACATAATTAAGGATGAATAAATTAATAACATAGAATGGAGGGATTTTTAAGAAGTTTTATTACAATGAAATTTTTCTCTTAAACAACATGCCTATATAGATAGGTAATTGTTGAATCTGAGGAAAAATGACTAAGAAAATAAATAAAATCATGAATAAAACATTACAATAATAGAAATAATTTATCTGAACTACATATTTAATTTTTCAAGCAATATTGATATATAATTTAATGGTTTAAAACCAGTCCATAGAATGGAACTGGTATAAAAAAATTCTCATTAAACTAGAATATAGTATGATGTTTTATCAGGATATAGAAATAATCCACTAACTTTAAGATCATCATAGGAAATAAATGAAAGTATAATATGATTGAGGTAATAATATATAAATAGTTCACTAAAAATGTGAGTTTTCTGACATGTGATACTTGTGTATGGAAACACCCCGTAGAATTATTAAAAGGAAAAAGTGTTTGTTATATGTGCGAAGAAAAAGGCCACCATGTCTATGATATCAATGGAAATGAAGAATCTACCAATTATCAATGCTACAATTTTAAATATATTGGATAATATGAAAATGTTTTTTTGAATATTCAAGGAAATTTTCCATAGAAATGGGTAGATGGGAAATGGAACACTTATGTGATCAATACATTAAATGTTGATGTTCCTAATAATGTGGTTGTAGGTATATTAAACATATCCTAAAATATAGATAATGATATATTTTATTCTGGATCATTAGATTCATTTATATATTCCCAGTTTTCATTAAGAATATGATATTTCTATTTCTTTTTAACAAAGTGTTGACAAGAAAAACAATATAGGGATGTCTCATTGTGACATTGATGTGTTAAAAGTTTCAATTATGTAATATAAATGTTCTTTATCTACATATTTTATCAGCATAACAATGTTTGTCTTTGACATAATCATTGAAATTGAATGTATTTCAAAATATGATGCAAAAATATATTGCATGAAAAATGAAGAT
This sequence comes from Viscum album, assembly GCA_963277665.1. Classification (NCBI taxonomy): domain Eukaryota; kingdom Viridiplantae; phylum Streptophyta; class Magnoliopsida; order Santalales; family Viscaceae; genus Viscum; species Viscum album. Next base: position 374,472,738 of record OY728146.1, read on the forward strand.
ACAATTGTTGAGAATAATATAGAGTCCCTTATCATTAAAGAAGAAACATCACTAACTGATTCTTATCTAGATCATCCTTCAATATCTTTAATTAATTAAATTCTTGTCAAGGAAGAAAATAGAATACATATGTGTATGTAAATAATTGATCATAATAAGGATTTACATATTTTTCCAGAATACATTAATGTATTTATAGATGAATTACATGGACATCTACCAGAGTAGAAAAATTCAGTTTTCTATTGATTTAATTCATGGTTCATGGTTGATATCGAAGACTCCTTATTGAATTTTATTATGTAATTGGTAAAATTGAACAAATAACTAGTGTAATAGAGGAATAATAGATTTATCTTCCCTATTTACTATTATCAGGATCCCCTACTGTCATTTCCATGAAAAAAAGACAGGTACATGATGTTGTTCATTGACTATAGAGAAATAAATGATATTACAACAATGTAAAAGTACCCCTAAGACACAATGATAATTTATTTGATCAACTACATAGAACTCATTTTTTTTATGATTGACCTTCTATCGGGATATCATAAATTGTGTTTGAGGATGGAAGATATTCCAAAGACATAATTTCAAACCATGTATAGACATTATGAGTTTAATGTTGTTCTATTTAGATAGAAGGATACACCCTTTATTTTAATGGATATAATGAATATTTTTTTCATGTAATATATTGATTAATTTTTATTTCTATTTATTGATTATATCTTGGTAGACTTACAAATATAAAAAGACCATTAGAATCGAATTTATATTGTTCTGAAGATACATAGATGAAAATATAATATTGGAATTTTAAAAATTGTGATTTTTGATTTCAATAATTTTCATTTCATGGGGATATTGTCTCAATGGATAGAATCTCAATTGATACTTTGATGATAAAGGTGGTTCGGGAATGGACAAAACCAATAAATAGAACTGAGTTATGTTGTTTCATTTGAATATAATGTGATTATTGGTGTTCCATTCACAACCTCACCCAATTAGCTAACTTGTTAATCAAGTGTACTTATACAATGGTTAATATTGTATGGAAAAGTTAATGTGAATAATGATTTGATAAAATAACTAGGGTATTAGTGACTACCCGGATCATCACTCTACGATCAAGAAATGATGGATTTGTGATTTATAGTGATGCATAAAATAAGGGTCATGGGTGTGTCTTTACTCAAAATAATAGTTTTATCTCATAAAAATCAAGGAAGTTAGAAAATCATGAATAGAATAATCTAACTCATGATATTGATGTATTGGTTGTAGTCATTTATCTAAAAATATAGAGATAGTATGTTTATGGTGAAATACGTGGTATACATAGAGATAAAAATAGTTTTAAATATATATTATTAATAACAAAACTAAACATAAGGCAATAATGATGCTTATAGCTGCTCAAGGTTTATGATTTTTTAACACACTACCACCCTGGTATGGTTAATAAGGTAAAAGATTCAACGAACAAGAATGATCATGTAGTTTTGAAAAAATTATGATTGAAAAGGATCATGTTACATTAATATTTAAAAGAAGGATATATGAATTATCAAGGAAGTTGAAATATCATTAAATTTTCACATAAATGTCAAACCATATTTATTGAAAATTATTAAACATTCTGAGTGTGTTGATGGGAATCATAAAAAGAATATCAATGCTTTGAATGATTGAAGGTTTCGAGACATCATGTGTGATAATTGAATTATAAAAATATGGGAGGAGGTTATGTGTTCTCTCTATTACTAATATAAAAAGGGAGATATTGGACGATGCACATAGATCAAATTTCTATATACACCCTGATATATTGAAGATGTATAGTGATCTGATGGAATTATTCAAGTGGGATAAAGTAATGTGTGAAATTACTGATTATTTATCAAAATGTTTAGACTATCCACATGTGAAGGCTAAAATAAAACATCCTATAGTTTTCATGCATCCCCTACTAGTTACTACATGGATATTTCATGGCATCACATGTCATTTTTTCACTGTATTGCAAAAAAAACCTTGAAAGAATGATGCAATATGGGTGATTTTTGATAGACATGCCAAATTTCCACATTTCCTCGTAATAAGAGCTGATTTTACACTAATGATCTTTTCACGACACTATATAAATTATGTTGTTAAGACTTAATAGTGATCCTATTAATATTATGTATGTTCACAATCAATGATTTAGATCCTAATTTTAGATTAATCAACTGAAAAATTTGTATACTGAACTATGTTTGTCTAATGCTTATCACCCTCAAACTGATTGGAATTATAAAAAGACCATTCAATAATTATAATACGTGTTGAGACCATACTACATGAAGTTTCAAGGTACGTGGGATCAATATGTTCCTTTTCTTGAGTTTTACTACAATAATATTTTCATTCATTTATTCAAATGGTACCATATTAAGGGTTTTATAAAAGGAAAGGTTATACACTAACATGTTGGGATGTAGTTTCCGAAAGGATGTTTATAGGACTAGAGCTTTTAAAGGAAAAAAATAAGAGTTAAATATTATTCAATCTCATATTAAAGCTTCATACTGTAGGTAAAATATCTATGATGAGAATCGAGGGATGAATTTTTAATTTAAAGGGGGAGATCAGGTTTTCATTAATGTATCTCCCTATGAGGGTGTAATTAGATTTGGGAAGAAATGGATTATAATTCCCTGTTACATTGGCCCTTTCGAAATTATAGAGATAATAAAATCGATGGATTATCTTTTTGAAATTCCTTATATCTATTCTTAGGTAAACAATGTGTTACACAAATAATTTTTAGAATGTATATTCTCTACACATAACATATACTCACTTCTGATAGAATATAATTGGAACCTGAATTCTCATACAATAAAGAGCCTATTAGGAATCGTTACACTACAAAATTAGTGTTGAAGAGTTGGATGACTTAGATGATAATGATACATTGAAGAAATCATTATATTGAATAGGTGATGTGGGAGCCTGCGGAGATTATAGTGAAGAACTACCCAAATATTTTTCTGGGATGACAATCTGGAAATTTCAATCATGAAATTTTTGAAGTAGGAGATAATTCAATGACCCCAAATTCTATCGATGATATTTCCCTTATTATTTTATTTTCATATATTATAAATAAAATCAATACACATAGATAATATAATAAAAACCTAATGAATGAATAATGAATGAAATAATACATATTTCTAAAAGATAATAGACCTATGTAGATGAAATAGTATCTTTATCATAGGAATATTATTACAACACTTATGAATAGTAAATTATATTATTGAATTGTAACCACATACATATTTTTAGAAATAATATTTATGCATATTATAAATGAATATATGTTATAGTTGTATACAAATTAAGTTAATGAATATTTTAAAAATCAACAATTAATTGTTCTTTATTTTTGTAACTCATAAATATTTAATTTTATATTTATGATTTATATAATTTTTAGGATAATTTTTTGAGAGCTTAGTTACTTTTTTATAGTATTATAAAAAAATATTTACAATTAAAATTTATATTTTTTTAATAAATGATGTTTTTAATTAAAAATTATATTTGTCATGTTTATAATAATATTTTCAAAAAATGGATTCTAGTTTATCATTCTACAAATCAAAAAATACGTAGTGTAAAATTTTGAAATATTAGAAAAAAAAACTCAAATTTTTAGTGAATAGTAAAATATGACAATTTAATATATAAATGGATTATATGCTAAATACATTGTTCCATGAGTCATCACTAAGAAGAGCACCAAAATATCAATCATACGGTCATTACATTAATACTGTTCATTAAAATTGACAAACTATTAATATTATTGAGACAAAATAATAAAGAAATGAATAAAATATTTAAAACTAATACCCATCTCCCCCAATATAAATACCACCCATCACCACCCCTTCTCCTCACACCAATATGAATTCAATACTAGTAAATTTTCCACCAAATCATCTCCCAAATCCTATTAACCATGTATTAGTTATCATTGTCTCATCCAAAGTAAAAATCCAATATTCTTAAGAAGGTTCTCAATGAAGAGTATTCAAGTGGTAAATTCATCTTCCATTCCCTTTTCATTTTATTTTCATGTTCTTTTATATTATTATAATCTCCTCACCTCTTATATATAAATGATTTTGATATCTATTGTATAATATATATACAATATGGATATCATGTTAATGAAAAACCTGTCATCAATATCTACTCTCTCTCTCTCTCTATTTCCCCCTTTTATTTTAAAAATGAAATCATCGTCTTTGAGGTGCTTATTTACAACCCTCTTGGATGACATGTTTTTGTACATAAATTTATCCCACAAGGATGGAAATAAAACCATTTTTTTAGTTAAAAAAATTATAATATATGTATTACAGATTTTATTCTTTTGTAGATGTATAATATTTTCAAAATACTTAAAGATAAAACAAAATCTGTTCATTATGATCAATAACTTTTGTAATAATTTAAATGATTATCATTAAACTTATTATCTATTTATTCATCATTATACCAAATAACCAAATGATATATATTACTATTTGTCCCTTCGTATGTTCATTAATATGAAAAAAATTCAAATCTGGATAATTATACCCATTTTCTAATAACTTCCTGACTCTCATTCAAGTATAACGAACATGAAAACAGTGAAAACAAACGCACACATGAAATAAAATATTACATTATAACTCATTAAAATTCCATAAATTAACATAATAAAAAGATAAAAAAATACTTGTTGAGAGGGTTCTGAATTAATTAATTAATGTATTTAATTGTATTATCCAGTATTTTTAGGTTATGCGGAGAACTAATTCAAACATAACATAATTAGTTCTTTACCGAACATCAATTTTCATTCTGGTTATCTTTTAGTCCTCTAAACACCAATGTAATTTTTACTTATTTTTAAATAACTATTATAAATTGTATTTAAGCATTCCCAAATCACACTTCCATATGATTTTTATTTTTTAAAATGAATTACATTTTTAAAGGATCTCTTTTCAATCCTTCTTAATACAGAAATCTAGTAAATGGGAATGTCTAAATTTTATAAAAATTTTTATGTACTACACACAAACTATTTCATGAAACCATTATTTTTTAAAAATCACTCTTTTTTCAGGGAAAATTTAATTTTACATTAATGTTATTATACAAACAATTATGACCAATAATAAATATCATTCCAAAAGAACTCTTCGTTGCAATGTAACATGGGTTTTCTCTCAAGAATTCGTCGATTATTTTATTATAGTATTTTGATATACATAAAACCCTCTATTGAATATTATTATTTACTAAGATTGATATATTATTATTTTCATCTTCCATTTGGTATTTAATGGGTTATGAAAGGTTTGAGTATGGATTTCCTATCTTGATACTATTGACCATGCTAATCTGTTTGATTATTTATTGTTATTACAGATTGGGGACAGTTATTTACATTTAATATGTTCATGTTTTTAATGTTTCCTCCAATTTAGAAGAGTAATGAATTGAACATATAATGTGACTGGGTTTTCACAATATATCACTTCTATGAATTTTTAGGTCTCAAGAGAAAAATTAGTATTGGGTTTTTGGAGAGGCCTTACCCTAAAATTTTCAGACATCTTAGTCGAGGCCTTCACCATATGTTTCAGATGTATAACATTATGCATTCTATAATTATGATATTATTAATTGGTAAACCATTTAATATTTGACAGTTATAATATCCACGATTAATATTTAATCTCTTAATACCAGTTTTACGACTACATTTACGTAGATTTCATTCCTACCATATTATTCTCATGTTTATTTTAAATGGGAAGTGTTTTTAGTTATTCCCTATGATTTGTGTTTTTGTTTATGATAACATCATATATATTACATACAGTTATTGAGCATCTGAGTTCACCCCTATGTTATGTTATATTTTTTCCCTAAATGAGAAGATAAATATTATTATGAATGACTTTATATGATAATCTATGAGTTATCAATGTTTCTAATGGATTTTATATGTTTTATTTTCAATTAAATTTGTAATGTAAAAAATATTTTTTGTATCTGGTTTCCAAAAATTACTAAACTATTCATCCCTTTGGGATGCAACATCTCTGTAATCATAACAATGTAAAAACGTAATGCACTAGATACAGGGCTTTGAGAGTTTGGGTTTCTACATTAAAACTAAAAACAATCATCGTATAATGTGGATGGAGATGTAACCATAATAATTTAATTCACTCAAATCATTTAGATGATGGAAAATTTATAATAATTAATGCAGAAAATAGAAAAACCCTATGAAAAATCACTGTGATAATAAAATTACATTGTATTATTCAAAAAATTCATTAAAATGATTTAGATCCAATAATATTGATATTTTACATGACATCATCATGTATAATGTTGGATGTTGAGTAATAATGATATAATTTTTTCCATTATGAGAATAGTTTGTAGATTACATCACCATGGATGTCCCCAAGGACATATTTGAGATTGTACGTCTTAAATTCGGTGTTTGGCCCTTCTCAACTCATTAAAAACCCTATTTGATACCTGTATCGGACATTGGATTCTCCTGTAAATGGGTGAGAAAATTTTATTGATATATTTTGAAGGGCACTTCTTCATTATGTTAGTATGAATTTTATGATGTGGCTATTGAAAGAATTGGGGATTTTATTGAGAAATTGGTGGGTATCTATGTTAGTTGGCTCTAAATATCAAGTCCCAAATAAATTGAATAAAATCTTTTCATTATGGAGTTGTAATTTTTCTAGAAATTTTCTATAGATGAGGATTTTATTTTTATGACCTGATATTAGTTTTGATGAAGGTTTATTATTTCTAGAAAATTCCAAATTGGGTGATTAATGATCTATATAACTTTTTTATTATAATGTAATTTTTTTAATAATAATTTTGATATTTTATATGATTTTTACTTTGATGATATTTAGGGGAACTAAGAACATGTATTTGTAGATTAATAGAAAATATATAATCATTTTATATAAGTTATAATTCCTCCAGATTAATTATTAAATTATGAAGTTAGTATTTTGTAAAACATGATTCATATGTTAAGGTAAAATTGAAAAAACATTTCATATATAATTGCATTTATATTTTTTTCGGGCAATTTAAATGTTCCAGGTTAATAATATAATGCTTAAGGTTTTTTTAAAATCATATAAGGAATAATTTAATGGTAATAAAGCATTATAGATGATTAATGAGTGACTAACATTTTCTATATAATGGTAATTGTGTCAGTGTACTGGTGGCATGTAATGGTGTACCTGAAATTATGAATGGATAATGTGTAACTTACACTACACCCATAGGGGTGAATTTTCTATATATAAGGGTACATTGAGGACATGTATAGGTATCATGAAAACATATTAATGGTTGAACCACATAATGTTATGGAATGTGATGATTTGCAATGGTATCATGCCCACAACATATCCGTAAACTAATAACTACTTAAGGGAAGAGTACATTGTGTAATGACTTCTAGAACTACATAAAGGTATGTAGAGTTTGAATATGGAGATCTACATTTTCTAGAAAAACTCGGTAATGATCATTATACATTTCAAATTATAATTCCATGTACTCTGTCCATCTATCATGATCTACTTATAGACATCTTTTACAATGACCTTGCATAATTTTCTACTTGCATTCATCATTTTAAACCACCTATAATCATTTATTCTACCAATCAGAATACTATAATCTGTAATGAAAACTCTAGGTATACTACCGATAATTTATAATTTTTTGCTTCTATGAATGATATCAAAATATGAAATACATGTTATTCATCATTTTATGAGAGTTGTAATTTTTGAGATATTATTATCAATAAATATATGTGATATAATGACATTACTTTACATTCATGATGTTAAACAAGAATGCATGTTGATAAAGTGGAAAATAAAAGGTTTTTATGTCTATCTCCATGCTATTCATTTCACACACAATGGATACACATATAGGTTACACTTTTGTTTTATCAATCATGTGTTTCAACAATGAGCGATTTAAAAGATATTCCATGTACTGTGTAAAAGTTCATTGTAATATAGAGACCATAAAAATTTATGTGGATGGGAAAAATCATTACATAAATTTGAAATAGATATATCATAATCTATTGTGGTTATTTATTTTTAGGGAGAAATAATATGTTATCTTTAATGTTTTGGGATTTATAAATTAATTCTTACTACAAGTTCGATTCATTTATAAATTAATCATGATTTATTTCATGAGGTCTGGAATAAAGATAATTTGATTATTCATTATCCATGTGAATGGGAGGGGAGAATAATTGAATTCCATGGCTATTTATATTGATGAATTATTGATGGATATATAGAATATATCTCATTCTATTAATAAGTTATTATTATTGGTTATTAATCATTAAATAGTACACATAATAAAAGGTAATCATATTTGAACGTCCATATTTTAATGAATTCATACTATGTAATTATTGAGAAAATGTGTGGTGTATAAAATCATTATTATTATACATATAGACTATGAAATAATCCAATATACCTAATATTTAAATATTATATTTTGAAAGTTTGAAAAAATCTTTGATTAATATCATTAAATTTTATGTTTTTAGTCAAGAAAATTCATGATATTATTAATCAAAATCAAGAATGAGGATAATAGTTTGATAAACTTGTTATTTCGGTATAATTAATGACTTTATTGTTTTAAAGTAATTGTATGTCACATTTCCTAAAAAATATATCAAAATAGTTCATCACTTCTGATCACTACAATTAATATTGTTAATAAAATCTATGAAGCAACTATATGGTGAACACAATAATGATTATGTTCTCACAATAATGAAAACCTAATTAAAATAAATTTTATTATCATTATCAATATTTTGATTCAAAAAATAAAGTTAGAGTGATTAAATAGATGATTTAGATGTTAATCCATCATATATATTTTATTCAAAAGGAAGGATATGTAAAAATAAATACACTTGGAACTATTAATCTCCACTTCTCAATGTAGTACCCTTACAAACCTTGTATCCACATATTGGAAAAGTGAAATATGGTTTATAAATTAAGAATATAAAATATATTATAAATATCATAATTATAGTTTAAAATACATATTAGTACTAACCATTTATGGTGGTGTAGGAATGTGAATAATGCTGCGACATATAGGTGGTTGTTTACACACTACACAACCCGTGTTTTTGGTGTTGTTAATCAAAATCATAGAGGTGGTTAATTTTTGTACCGTAATAATAATAATATAGAAGTTTAATATTTATACTGATTATTTAATTATGATATATTGAAATGCAATTTTAGAAATAATAAAAGAACATAGAGAAAAATAAAAAATAAAATTATATTTGGAACATGTACCTCACTTATTTGATTATCTTTCTTAAAATATGGTCAAACCTTTTAAAGATGACAGATTGAGAAGAAAAATTAATTTATAAATTTTTGTATGATATTTTAAGGGAGTTTTGTTTATATTTTTATCCTAACATAGGTGACTTGGGTTTTAGGGGATGCAATGATTGGAGATCCCATTTTATTAAAGAAATGAAGTGGGATTCTAGAAAATACAAAAAACATTTCCATAATGGAAAGTCCCTCCAATGGAAAATAAATCCAAAATTGAAAAATAATAGATTGTATAATATATATAGTTTATAAAACCCTCACACACATAATGGAATAAAATTTTGATCATGGAATTCCCATTACCTTAGTTGTTACTCATTTTTACCATTTTGGTTCTCAAAAAGGTTACTAGTTTTTACATGGGTAACTTATAATTTATTACACAAAAAATGTTATTTGTTATATTAAATGGTCTTAGTGAATCCATATTTTAAATCCTTTTTACTTATTTTTCAAAACTAATAAAAATGATTTTTAAAATACAATATTTATATTATATTAAAATCATTTTGATTGAAATATATTACTGAATTTATAAAATATATAATATGGGTTTATAAATTTATAAAAAATAACTCATAAAAGACATATTTGGTCTTATAAAAAGGATCCATAAATTTCCAATTCAATATTATATTCTAATAATGTCATAAATTTCATGGTATTTTTAAAAATGTTATTTTTCCATATTTATATAAAAATCACTCTTTTTATGAAATTCTAAAAACATTACTCTATGATATTTTTTATTTTATAAATCAAAAAATGGATTTATTTATGTCAAACATAAATAATTATATGTTTTTATTTAATATTTATATAAAAATTGAGAATATTATGAAACAATTTTCTTGAAAAACAACTTCTTAAACACAATGTGTCCTTAATTTAATTTTGAATATATATATATATATATAAATAACCTAATATAGAATATTTAACTTATGAAATAAATTATTAATAATTATAATAACATTTTAAATTTGAATAATTTATTTTTATAATGGTAATATTGTATATTATTTTTTATATGATTCATTATAAGTAAATTCATCTTAAAATATTAATCAATGTGAATAATAATATGAAAAAATATTAATTAACTATTATCCTTTTATATAATTACAACTACATTATACATTTATTTGTAATGGTTTCTAGTTCATTTTATTTTTATATTTTATTAGTTTAATTTTGTTTTTGGAACATGATATTGAAGATATTTTTAACATCAAAGATCTAAATTATTATGCTATTAAATTATCCCATTAGAAAAATGAAATCCTCACAATTATAATTATCTATCATTGATGAAGAAATATAAGGATGTTCTTATCTTTTTCATCATTTCATCTATATATTCTAATATGACATATACCTTACTTGTATAAGCTATAATATTTTAGTCATATTTCCCTAAAAACATTGGAAATTTTTATAATCATGTCCCTCAATATATATATATCCAAATGAAATTTTATCTATTGCATTTCACTACAAAAAACCAGTTTAATGTATGAGATATTAAACCATATAGATATCACATATTCTATCAAAAATTAACACTAAAGTTAACCATAAAATTATATTATCCAATTGTTCATAATGTCACACAAAATTAAATATATTTCATTATCTAAAAAACGAGATAAACTTCATCAATGATACAATTATTTAATTACTATTTAAATCTATATTCAACACCAATACAATCTACATAGTTTTCTAAAAACGATTCAACCCATTATTATTTAAAAATCAAGAATATATTAATCATATGTTTTGTTCATACATCAATCATGAGTTATTGACTAGTTCTACCGAAAAATATAACCTTTAAAAAAAATTTCAAGGTTACAAATTATATTTGAGATGTTTTTCAAAACCATTAAGGTATAATTAATAGATAAAAAAACTTAATTATTTCACATTACCCTCACAACATCCAAAATACCATAAATTAGTACCAATCACTAATGGAAATAAGAATAATTACATAAAATTAATTTATATTATGGTATCACATTGTTCAGAAATAATATTAATATCACATTTTATATTACAAAAAATATTATATTAATTTTATCAAACATTTGTGATGATTCCTTATTCAGTTATACGATATTTTAGTTTTTAAATACAATAATTTTTCTATGTCTTTTTCATGATCCTATATCTCTCAAATTATGAAACCTACCTGGTTATGATAATAACATTAATAATAATATTATATTAATATGTTTTCTCAAGGATAATACATCACCTCCAATTAAACCTTAATTTCATAAAACACTACTATCATTTCAACTTTTTCTTACTTGGTTAATCTTATAACAGTCATGGTTAAATATATGTTACTTCAAGGTATGTATTCTCGTAATTATTATTGCAATACATTAATGTAACTAGGAAATAAATTATTTATAGTGGTTCGTAAAGATAATATGATCATCCATTTCATATCCCTTAGGAGTTTTTTTCTAGGGTTACTATTAGTACACTTTATCATTCCCCAGATCATGGTTTAGTAAATATGTAATAAACTTCTAGTTTATTACCCATTGCTACAACTATGAATGAACCATAATTTTTTCTCATTTATCTTGAATGGGATTCATTTTATTTAAAAATGACAGAACCATTACTTTAAAAAAATTAATATTTTTTCCAACCCATTTACATAATATTTATAAATATCACTATAAAATTAACTAAATTTATCATATCCTTGTCATCATAATTTTATAAAAATAGAATTAAGAGGTTATCTAAACAATTAAAATTATAAAAAACCATAACTTCACAAAAATTAGAGACATTTATGACATCTATATTTCCTTAATTGATATCATCCAAATATATAATTTTTTTAAAACTCTACTCTAGTAACAAATAAAGAGACCCTTACCTAATATATTATAATTATAACACACAAAGAATGAATTTCAATAAAACACATTCCCAAGACCATTAATGTTTATTGTCTTACATAATTAGGAAAAATAGTTACCTATGAAAACTCATACATTTTTTTGAACTATTGAGAATTTTTACATTCTAATATGGTATAGACTACTTAATAGATAATAGGTGTTAAAAACATCCAATAAATAATTATAATATGATACCCTTATTGACACATATTATGTATTACTTTTCTTTTTAACCGACATAAATTTATACATAGGAATGTGGTGATCTAAAAATAATTGTAAGGGTGAACTTAAGAGAAAAAAAATCAACTATTATAAGTGAGAAGAATATGATCACAGTGGAAAAATGATGATATATAGTAGAATCATACATAACAAATTGTAGGATATTGAATCACTATATAAATCCAGAAGTAAAAGAATATATGATTAAAAATAGTGAATTAATAAACATTATCAATGATAACACAAGTCATTATTGATAATATCTATAAAAAACAAAATATATTTCAAATTTAGGGAAAATTTATATATACAACATCGATTTCATAAGCCAAACCATTAGTGACCTTGTTTATAAACAAGAGAAAAGGTAAAAATTAATATATTATATCTTGAGAAATATATTTTTAACCAATACATTGGTGTATGATATAGGATCCAACCCATCATTATCCACAATAATGAGTTCCAATTAAGAATCATTCACTTATCACATCACAATGTACAAATTTTACAAAATGGGATTCATTAAAACATTAGAAATTATGAAAATTAACTCTTATTGGTAAAATTTGTCAAGGAATGAAAATATTTTAAATTAAAAACATCATAAACAACCAAAGGAAATAAACTGTATTTCATTCAAAAAATAATAGCGAATCATTGGAAAGAAAAAGTGTTTCATTAAACATATCAAATAGAACCCATGGATATAAATTGTGTTTCAATGTTATGGAGTAAAATTTAATGTAAATACCATTCAAGAATGATAATAAATAATACTGTAGTTATACTATATAAATAAAGGAAAAAATGGTATGGCAATAATACTCCACAATAAATATATATAAATATACCATCTTTGTCAATAATAATACTGAAATGTAATAATGAAAATAATATTCATTGTGTAAGGGGATTTGGAGGCGAAATTACATGTATAGATACAAAATAATTAATAATTCCAAATGTATATATAACTTATTTTTCCAGAATATAATGCTATTATATAATCCACCAAGAGTTAGAATTTAGAATCTAAATTTTGGGAAAAAACCTCAATCAGGCATAAGATATGTCAATTGACAATGACTTATATGAAAATTAAATTTATGGTGTTTTGGAAAAATAAATAATATTAGATATAACAAATATCCTTGATCTTGTTAATTCGTTTTAGAAGTGATATTTTTAATGTCGAGAAGAAAAAAGATTTTTTTAAATAAATCTATGATGTATTCAGAATGTTTAAAATAAAAATCCCATGGTGATATAAATATTTCTTCCAATATAAAATTAAAAAAATGTTCATATTCAAAATTTTCTGAAAATAGTGAATATGTAGACATTAAAAATATATTTTCAAAATGGTGATGAAAAACAATAGAAAAGAATTTGACCTAGAAAATACACATCAATATTTAATCCACGATAATATATAATTAATTGTAAATAAATATTTTCTAGGTAATATTTTAAAATATTTCATTTTGAGAAAACACATCATCTAATAGTATTAAATTTCTCCTTTAATATTCGGTAATGAATATTATATTCCATGTATAAAATAATCCATATTATATTTTACAAAAATATTGGACACTATTGGTGTAGAGGAACATATGGACATGAAACAATGATCAAATTAAGAGATATATTTCTTTCATAATAACAACCTAGATTTACGTGAGATAACAAAAATGTAGAATGATTTAAAAAAATGTGTCATTCTACCTAGAATATAGAAAATTATAAGATCATGAAAAAAATATAATAATGATTAATAATAAGAATTGTGATTTATTTTTACTAAATAAAATAAAAATGTTGTATAGTTTAAATATGTCATAAGAAATTGAATGTTCAGACAAGGAACCCCTTACATTGTTTCCCCTATTAGTCAAATGAATACTAAGTCACTATATTACAAACAAAAATATTAAAATAATTATTTTTAGAAACTTTCTAGTATAAATAACCATTAATTGAGAATGTTTATAATTTATATCTCTATTTATAGTAGTTATTTGTTAAAAAATTTCGAAATCAGTTGTCTGTAATCTTGATCGTTTGGACCATTTTATGTATTAAATATGTTTTTATATGTTCTTATACAATATTTAATCATTAAATGTTCACAATAGTTACTAAATATTATGACATAAAATTATTTATCATTTTAATATTTCTCTAATGAAATAATTAGACATTAACTAAAAATACTAAATCGATAACAATAAATTTCTTGTTTTTTAACCTCTAAAAAATGAAAGATTAATTAGTGACTAAAATATTGTTATTTTTTATATGAAAAAAATTCATAATTTATATATTTATGTCATTTTATATCATTAATTATGTTTTTTAAGAATCGCTGATGAAATTCAATAGCATTGTTAAAGTGGGTTTTGAAATCAACGAAAACATGTACATCATAAGATTAAGGGATAACTATGAGGTGATTAAGTTAAAATAACAGTATTATTGTAGTAATATGAGATAATTCTAGTAAAAAAATTATATTATAAGTAAAAAAATTAAAATAATAAGTGATGAATTTGAAAAAAATTCATTTTTTGTATAAATCATTATATAACTACTTCAATTGTTTAAGATAGATAAATTTATTATACTTTTATACTATTCATATCCTTTAGAGGATAAATAATTCTTATTACCAGAAATCCATTATTATCATAAAGAGATTTTTATACACTTAAAACAATTATGTTTACCATTCTTGTATGGAATTTATGAAATGAATCATGGGGATTGATCATTCTATATTGTTTGTTGTCTACACATAAGAATGGATGATGATTTTTCTACATATAATATGGATAAGGATATATTTTTTTTATCATTTAGGACTATAAAATATGTTATAATATAATATTTATATTATAAATTACATATTATGACAATACATTTTTAGGGGTGAAGTAAAACGGAACATGTCATGTAGCAGTGGTAGTAGTTTTCAGCACGTAAAGCATTCATTTTTATTTTCCTTACTGATAATAGGGAGGGTGGTAAGTGATTCCCAAATAATTATAATAAAATACTAGTAATTTTATTATAATTAGTTTATCATTTTGAGATGGTGGAGTGAATTTTTTAAAGAATAATAGAAAATTAAATCTATTAATATTTATAAATAGAAATTATAACAAACTTGTTGGATCACCACCTTTTAATTTTTTTTTAAACCATCTATTTATGGATCATAGAAAACAAATTCATATTTATGTTATTTAAGATATAAGAAATTTTTATTTTTTAGATAGTGTCATGAAAAATGGATGATTTTTTGTGAAGGGAATTGAGGATTAGATAAACATTTTATTAGTAAAAAGGGGATTATTTTTGGTAAATAACAAAATTATTTCAATAATTGAATTCCACTATTAAAGAAGATGGATCAAATAATAAAAAATTAGAACAGAAATGATATAGGGATAAGAAAATCGTCATCTAGTAAATGAAATACAATATGAAAAAACTTATTACCTTTAAATTTTATATGACTCATTATTACCTTTTTGGTATTCACCTTCTAATTAGTTTTTACCTTTCTATGTTATCCTTTACAAATAATAATTAAATCTTTTTAATTTTACAATTTATACAAAATGAATCCATTTATTATATATATTTTTATATAAAAGTATTTGAGATTTGAAATTATTTTTTTAACATACAAAATGTATAATTTATTAATTTTTTTAAAAATATATATATTTATTATTAAAATATTAAATATTTGGTAATAAATTATAAATAGAATCTATAAAATTAAATATTGTAGGTGCAATTAATATAAGGTAAAATAAAATGTTTCATAAATTCAAATTAATATTTATATACAGATGATTTCATAAAAGTAATGGATGATAAAAAATTGTATTTCATACCATTCACCTAAAAATCAAATGTTTTTATAATATTCAAAAAAGTAGTCGTAATTTTTTTTGATATTATAAATTAATAAAACTATGTTACTTTTATCAATTATAAATTTAAATTTATATATATTAAATTATTTAAATATTAATACAAATTATAACAAAAAATATTTTTATTAAAAAATGAATTTTCAAAAATCAAGTGACATTAATCCTAATTAATATAAAATTATAAAAACTTGATAATAAAAATTTCATTTATAAATCACTAAATACTAAGAATAATACCTTTTTGAAATAATTTGATCAATTTAATTTATTAAGATAATATACAATATCATTTTTATAGTTATTTTTTGAAAGGAGCCCTTTTAGATTATTAAACAAAATATAATAATACTATAAAAATAATTTAATTATTAATTATCCTTTTGTATACTACTTATAATATAAATCATGTATTTTTACAATTTTTATACCATTGTAACTATGTGTTGTGTTAATTATTACATTCTGTATAGGTAATTTATGATAATATTTTTTTGAAAGATCTAAAGTAGCAGGCTGTTACGTAATTTAATAAAAAAGAAACAGGAAAAAAATTTAATAAACTACTCCATGGAGGTGGTGTCCCAAAAAATAAATGATTAAAATTTTTATTTTTAAAATAATTTAAGGGATTGTAGGTGGATTATATTTTTTATATTCATAATCATAACTATATTATATATGTCACATTTAGTATTTTATTTTTCCCTTATAATCTACTAATACTGGTGGTGGTAAAAAAATAGAAGTTGTCACATCACAAATATTATAGTCCACATAATTCATTATCACACGAACATCACATAAATAAATAATACATCTAAATTGATGAATATTCATTACATAAAGTAATGATCCATGATATATTTTTTAAGGTATAGTCCCTTTGGAAAAAATGGATTGATAAAAGAAATACTTCAAATGTGAACTAAATATTCTGCTAGTAAGTTACTCATATCTATCATCGTTTATAAAATTATCATACAAAACAAGATTTTAAATAAAATATGTAATAATAAATAAAATTAGGCAATCTCATATGGCGACTAACATTTAAAAATGGACATATTAATATATAATGAGGATATGTGTTTGAAAATATGACAATAAATTATGAAAACCAAACCATACATATTAGAGATCATAAATATGACTGTGGAATAAGAAATTAAATTTCATATGACCTGAATCATAATTGAATCAATGAACATGATCTATAAGAGACATTCCTTTAGATAATTCATTGATTTCTGGCATACACACAGTCATAATAAACAATTTCCTTTATATTCAAGGATCATTCCCAAAAACATAATAATATAATGGGTTAACTCCCATATCTATCAAAGTAGTATTGTTTCAATCCAAATAGTATCATATGTTGATATAGCCTCTTAATGAACTGGGTTCGCACCCCATTCCAGTCTTTTTTAACTCAATAGATATTAATCATTACTCAATACATTATAAGGTGATTGTTTTCCCCCACGTCACAAAATTCATATATTTTGGTTCCAAATAATCATAAAACATTAATTATATATGAATCCATAAAAATAACTTGGTTTCATAATATTTAAATAATAGAATAACCAATAGAAAAATAATAGATTTTATAAACTTTTTATCATCATTATAATAAAACATTTGAATATCAAATAAAAATGGTATCCTTGGATTATATCCAAAATAATTCATAAAAAATACTGAATTATTTCATATTATATTTAAAATGAATTATAAATATCACTTAGAACATTTCATGAGTTTAATATTATTTATATTACAAAATATACTTTATAATAACTATATTACACTTCTAATATCCATTATATTTAAAATAATCTTTAAAATTTATGAAGGATAATTCAGAAAAAAATAATGCACTTGGTGGAAATATTTTTGTTTATTCCGTAGAAGTTAAAAAATTATTCCCTTTATATATTTGGGAAAATCCAAAATTGCCTTATTTGGAATGTGAAAATAATATTCCTATTGAAATTTTTCCAAAATTAAAATGGTAAAAACGAATTTAAAAAAATTCATATATGTACATTATAACATTCTTGAAAATATTTTTAAAAAAATTGATATGGAATTAAAGGGTTTTCGAATGAAAAGAGAAATAATGTAAGATTTCAATAAATCATTATTTTTGAATCTGCATTAAATAAACTGGTGAAAATGAAGGAAAAAATCTCTTCTTAGTAAATAATAAACCGAAATTATCATTAACATGTTTCATCATAAATATTAATAATATTTCATCATCAAAAAATAATCATAGTAAATCGCGATAAACAATGATATTGTAACATCTAACACTTTCCCCATTGGTCTTTTTAGAACAATAATCCCCAATAAATAATTAACACAAATGAAAATTCAATTATTAATAATAGTTTTATAATCATGATGAAACATGTCAAAAGGGATTTATATAAAATTAAAAAAAATAGATATTTGAATAAAATAATATATATCTCAATGAAATAAAAATTAGACAAAAATCATATACAATATGTCTCGATATACTTTGTACATTTTCAAACCAATAGTATATTATATATTGTTTTATTATAAATTTATTAAAAAAATATAATTGTATATATCGTACCATAAATTATTTACTTTTGACCTTATATTATCCATTTAATAACAATTTATTCTTAAATGCATGTTTTCAGAAATAACTACATTGTTTTTCATGTCTTCTTTGATTTGGTATTTTTAGTCCGATTAAGTTAATTTTGTTTAAATAATCTATAGAATTATAAACATGATATATATATACCATATATATTTAGTATGTATTTAATTATAATAATCATGAAATGATCGAAATAAAAAATTAATTTCACCGTTCATGGAGATGGTTTCCAACTGTTTGCTTGAACATTATTTCCAATTTCTTGATAGAGTGAATGAAATAAAGTTAAATAATATATTAAAATCCCTGGTTATTTTATATTATAATATATATCTTATTTAAATATAAATCATTTACTGTTATCTTCCATGTAATGTGTTTGGGAATAATCAATCACACTGTTTCATGAGGTACTAAACTACCATACACATAAGTGATGATATTGTATTTCCACAGAATGGAATGTGAGAAGTTATATTTTATATTATAATTATATAAGTATAAAACTATAAAAAATATAATATATAAATATTCAATACATCATTATATCCATATGTGAGGGGTGGTGATGGAAAATTAATAATATCTGTTTTCATGCCTCTTTTCTATTGTACAGACAATCGACAATTTTATATACCATTTAATAGAGGTGGAGAAAGATATTATTTATTAATAAAACATAAAAATCATATCATATGATCTATATTTTTTTATTATATTTTATTAGTAGAAAAATATATCACAAAGGTGGAAGAAAAAGGAAAACAAAAACACTGGGTCAAAATATTGTTCTTTGTCAAAAAAACACCTTAGTTTTATACATATATATGTCATAGAATGGGATTCATTCCTAAAAAAGGAAACTAGGTTGTGATGGGGGAATAACTTAATGTATTAGGTCATTTAATGTTTTAGAAAAATGTTTTTGAGGTGTGAAATAGAGAGTAAAGGGGTGGCCTTTTATGGCTGGGGAGAGGAAACAAATGGATTTTTTTAAATGAATAAAGTGTACTCAAATTATGGAAATTAAAATAAGATTACAGATGAGTGATTATCAAATAATATATGATATAATTACAATATATAGACATACATTAGGTTTTTTAATAGTTTATATCTCATTTTATGCCTAATATTTTTAGATTAACCGCTATTAAACTCATTCATCCTTAACCGTGATAATTAATTTTTATTGTTCGTACTATTCATTTAGTTATAAATTATGTTGAACCTGTTATATAATATTAATTTTTACTTTTCTTATTAAGTAGTATATCTCATTCTAATTTAACTCAAAGATATAACATTATTTATTTTATTATTAAACACTCACATGTGACAAAAAAGAGGATTTCTAAAGATAAGAATTTTCCAAATTCTAAATTTTTTAAATATAAAAATTAAGAATAAAATTAAATCACATGAACTAAAATGGGTTACTATTTATATTATTTAACTAATTATATCTTTAAAAATATATGATAATAAAATATAACTTGTAAATTCCTTGAATAAAAGTGTATGGTTTTTAGAGATCCCATTATTTATCACTATTTAATAAATAGATTGAAAATTCAAAAATTTATCTATAATTCAATTAAAGATATTATTGACTTGATAATTTAAAATTTTAATTAAATTCATTAAAATTAAAATTATAAAATTGTAAATAATTTATTTAAAAAAAGTGAAAAAATAATACATGAAACTGATTTTAAAAAAAATTATCATAAAATTAAGTATATTCATATCTAATAAATAAAATACATGGAATATTAATTATAACCATTTTATTTATTTTAAAAAAAATATTTTTAAAAAATAAAATAACATGTATTTTTTAAAATTTTTAAATTAAAACCCAATTTTTCATTATAATTTTTTTAAATGAAATATTTAATTTTAAAATTTGTTTTATTTTCATTTATAATTATATTTTCACATCAAAAATAATATTATACACATTTTAAAACCATATATTTACATAATAAATTTAATCCTATTTATAATTTTAATTTTATTCATTATACAATTACTATCTTATTATATAATAATATTTCCATATTATGTCACCTTTCGTTAAAACATAGTGTTGTGTGTAACGCAAGATATCAAAGATACGTAAATATATTTTAATTTTGATATGTTTCCTACCATCTAAGGGTCATGCATTCTACCCACATTAAAAATAATTTCTTTTATGAAATTCTATCACATTATTTTAATGAATTAAGTATATTGAAGAATTATTACATCTTAAAGTTCACTCATAGATTCCTCAAGATGGTGGTTTCACTATAAAAAATCAACCTGGAGAGTGGTACTATATTGTAGAATATTTTCAAAATTATCCAGAATACCTACTGATTATTCCTAAAAAATAAATATCATGTTACCGCTAAATGAGTTTAGGTTTTACTACATGGTATGGATCGAATATATATTTCCATAGGAGATATACATATTACATGCTGTGGACTTGAATGTGGGTTGGTGAAAGTACTTAAAATATTCTACTATCTCGATATGATAAATAATTTTCAACTGATTGATATACCCAGTTCGATGTTTCCCCTTTTTTCTTTAATGGTGATATTTGTAGAAACACATTCAAACTAACTTCATTTTCCTGATCATGGTGGAAATTGTTAGAATATATTTTCTACTGACTTTGTGCTCTTATTACTTGTTATTGAAGTACTTGTACTTTCTCTATAATCACTTCATCCAAATATTGTCCAAATAGATTTCTTTCTCAAACATCATCCAAATAAATTGTATTTCTAAACATATTTCAATAAAGGGCTTCAAAAGTATCCATCATAATGATAGAGTTAAATATATTATTTTAAGAAATCAAAACTACATGAAGGTGTTAATACAATCCACCTTCTCAATCCATGTAGTAATATATTATTATATTTTATAGGGTTTGAATTGTTCTTTTAGAATGAATAACTGTATGAGGATGATTCAATGATCAAAAGAATAGCTCTATATCCCAGGTCTTCTAAGGAATTATTTAGAAGATCATGGTAATCATTGGATCATAATAAGATTCAACATAATGTTATACTCTATAAAATAATAAAATATTATTAATTCATACCATGGAAATCATATCCAAATTAATATATTATCTAATAGATATGTATTCAGATAAATTTAAAAGTTATTTGACAATTATCATTGTATAATTATTACCTTTAGATGTATTTGGGAGTCTAATAAAAAACCCATAGTGATATTTTCCCATACACATTATGGTATGGATAATGATTGTATTATCCATTTCAATATTTAACTCTTTACATAAACATACTAACATAATAATAACTAAGATATATACTCAAAAATATCTATATTTATGTTTTTTCACTAAAATCATTTATCTGTGTCGGCCCATGTTTAATGATATTCCATTAACACCTATTGGTTTTTGGTTCAAGCCCTATTGCCTTATCAGATGAAAGAGGATCCCAATCCTCATTTGGGTTATGCCTTTCGAAAATGATATACATTTAGTTCCAAAAACATTCAGAAATTCAACTCACCATAATTATGATAACAAAATATTTATGATAAACCCCAAGGGTTACCAATACCATAAATCATATGCACAAAAAATTAAAATAAATTCCACCTGAAATATTTTAGAAAAAATATATAATAGATAAGTGTTTTATTTCCATTAATATCTCCCAAAATATCTATAATCATGATAAAAACCAATATTAAAAACATAAAAAGTGTTTTCTGTGGAATTTAACTTTCTATTATCCACAAACACAAATAAACAAGATGTTTTCCAAAACTCATAATTTAATATTTCATGTATTAATATAAACATCCAGAAAATAATTCAATATTTTTTTAATTAAATAAGATCTTATATTACACCAACAAAAATTATATTGGAAGCTTTGTTTCATCGATACCAAGATAGAATATCATGTGTGATATCATTTTTATAGTGTCCCTGTAGAGGAAGAAAATAAACTCTTAAAATAAAATCATGTTCTTCTAAATTATGAATAAAATAATTTTCATGGGGATCATTCATATGAAATAAAACATGAACATCAAAATTATGGATAGGAGGATAAGTGTTACCAAATTATCATGATTCACATTATACATAATTATTGAAAATTATTTCATATTATCCATTACCTTTAGAAGTTTTTTATTGTATCATAATCATTAGAACTTGTATTGGTTCCTTAATTCTCATAATTCCTATAATCCTTACAACTGATACACTAGAGTGTTGGTTTTTTTCATTGATATTTATCAGTATTAGAATTATTTTAAATATTATTCCATCAATGTAGAAATAAAATTTTCTATTACAATCATTTACATTGCTAAAACAATTACCACCACAATATGTTAATTTCCTCTATTTTCCATCCACACATTTAGCATGAATATAATATCATCATTATTTCACGATTGTTTTCAGAGTTTCCATTGAATTATATATTTATTTTATTATCAAACCCATAAAATTAGTTATTAATACCAATTTATATTTTATCCGTGATATAGAATAAAATATTTTATTGTTTCTAATGATGTCCCACATGACCAATTCCCTTTGTGGACTTTGTTTTGATCCACTAAATAATCCATCGATCTATTTTTAGATTGTGTGATAATTATAGGTTTTTAACACATTATTCATGTAAAATTCACCAAATAGGTATCAATAGATTCATTACCATTATTACTTACCTCATTAGATTCTATCTCAATTATCATATGCAGAATACAATGGAAATTATTATTCAAAAATAATCTTTTTAAACTCGTCTAGCTATATATATTAAATTTCGGTATGTTCTCTAGTAATCATGAAGATTATCCAAAATTTATATGATTATACATCCAAATTATATACATTTAAAATGACTTTTTAATAATCCAAAAACTATAGAATTGAATATATATTTCAATGGTACCAATCATATTCTTAATTAATATTCAGATAAGTAGTACCACTAAAATATGGAATATATTTCATCATTTAGGACTAGAAAAAAAAAATTCCTTCTTTTTAAATAATTATTTTTAAAATTATTTATTTATTGAAAATTTTGCGTGAGAATAACACAATAATTATTGTTCCATCTTTCAAAAAATTATTTAATTTGGAGGACAATCATTAAATATTCCATTATATTCAATGTTAAAATAGTTCTCTCTAAGTTCCTTCGATTAACTATAACTAGAAATCATAGGTTGAGAAACTATTATCATAGTGCAAAAAAATTAATCAGTAATAAATTATTAGTATTTTTCATAAATAAATACACCTAGTATTTAATAAATGACACCATAGGTTTAACGTGGGTTATTATTGTTTTCATTTATTCAAATCATACATGTGGGTTTATAATGTTTTGATGAATATCCAATTAATCTCCTATATGAGTTTAAAACTACTTCCATAGTAAGTCCCATTTTATTTTACAAGGTAACACTAAAATCATGTTCAACATGCCACTTTTAGAGTTATTACACCTAGATATATCTATTCCAGAACTATATCCATTTGCAGTATCTAGAGAGGGATATAATTTATTAGAAACCACACAACATATCATTCAAAAATTTATAATGGTAATTTTTTATTCATGGAAATATCCTTTTACTTGTGCAGAAACAAATATCTATGTATATCACTAACAATTTCACATCGTAGTATCAAAATATTAACTAGAAATTTGTTTTATATGAACTTTAAGTACCCCAAAATCACATAAAAATATATTATATCTTAATAGAAGAATAATCATTAAATTTAAGAATAACCAATGCCAGAATTAATATGGTATACTACCATGGTGAAATGGAAAATTAAACAAATAGTTTATATGTTAACTACATGTTCTCCCAGCATGATACCCATATCAATCAACCACAATAGTAATATCATACAAAAATCTTTTCTTCATAATATTAGAGATATAATATAATAAGGATTCATGTTTTATGTTATGTATGGGTAAACAATGGATATATCAATATATCATGTTCATAATGTTCTAAAATTATGATAGTAAATTTTGAACCAAGTATCATTGATATTTTACTTCCTAAAAATGTGTCATGGAATAATCCATTTATGCTTATATTACATGAATCATAAGGGAATAAAATAGAATGATCCATAAGAACATAACATTAGCATATAACATCAATTTAGGATAAACATGTTGTCATATAAAAGCATTTACTTAATAGTAATGGATAACTTCCAAAACAATCATAGTGGAATGGGTTAACTCCCTAAACAATCACATTTTTCATGGTTCACTCTCAATACTATGATATTGATTTTTTTTATTAAATATGGTTTTCTCTCTGTTCCTGTTCACTTAATCTGAGGCAATATAAATAGTCTCCTAAAGTGTTGGATGGATTCATAGGTCTAATAGATTAGATAATCTATAAGTTTTAGTTACACTAGTTCATAAAAACTACATTATATCAAAACCCTTGAAATAAAGTGGTTTTAATAACCATTGAATCATATTAAAACCTGTATAAAACGAATGTGTTTTGTAAACATTTTTCATGAAAATTATAATACCAATTTCTAAATAACATTAAATTTATTCATGGATCATATCCTCATTAAATCATAAAATTTTTAGATGATGTCATTATTGATGGAAATTGCCATTGAAAAATTACTTGGAAAATTAGATGAGATAAATATTATTTCCACATTTAAAATAGATTTTTAAAACTATAAATTTTTAAAATATATTAAAATTAATTTTTAATGAAGATAACCTTGGAATAAACTAAAGTAGTTATAGATAAAATATGTTTATCCAAAATTGTCTATTCAGTAAATATTGTACAAGATAAAAAAATATTCCTTTCAGATTTTAAGAAAATCTAAATTGTACTTTTTTTGGAAAACATCATGAATATCCCATTGATTTAATTTTTAAAATATTAAATCATTAGTTAAAATGAAGTTAAAAATTCCTAATGTATTATTAAAAAAATCATCAAGAGTTTTTTGAAAACCAAAATGAAATGAAAAGGGATTTCAAAGGAAGAGAGAAAATACGCCTTTAATAATTTAAAATATTATTTTGTAACCATGATTATATAAAGCAAATAAAATGATGGTTTTGAATGTATTATCAATGAATTGAACTTTTATAAAAATATTGATTATGTTATTGAGAAATATATCTTTATATTTCATCACTAAATGTATAATCATAAACCCTCTTGATAAATAATAGGAATGTGACATCAATCCCATACCACTTTTCAAGAATTTGAATTGTATCCTTTATTAATGAATAAAATAAAATGAAAAATTAATTATCATGGATATAATGATATTTACAATATGACATGACAACTGTATGTATATTTAACTCATAAAATATTATAGCTTCAAAACCTATGTTATATATCATTGAAAAAAATTGTGAAAAAACTCCCTTATATTTTTTCATGAATTCCTTCTTAAATGTCCAAACCTCTATTATATTAATTATAATATTATTATACATATAATAAATAATAATAATTATATATATAATAACATATTATATTGATTTTTGATCTTTTATTACCTCATTTATTACAAATTCCGGTTAAAATCATGTGTTGGGTAATAATTGCTTTGTTTGGGTGTATGTATTGATTTGTTAATTTTGGAACTCATAATTTTAACACACAAATATAAAATAACATATTTTTACAACTATATTAATATAATATATATTCACTATTTATGTATTTACATTAAATTATGAAACTTAGAGAAAAGAAATGAATTAAACATTTCATTGATATTGATGGTTATACGTTTGCATGAATGATGTCTCAATATTATTAAAGGATTAAATGAATGAAATATAGATAAAATATGAAATTTATAAAATCATGTTTATTTTTAATATATCACATGTTTTTATTTGATCTTTTCTTTATAACTTTTCTTATAATGCTAATGTGAATAGTTAATCACATCACTTTGTAAGACGGTAGTCTGCCATAGATATTAATGATATAATAATATTCCCATGGAATGGAATATAATAATGTATAAATATATTCAAAATTATAATTAAATGTGTTTAATAATATAATATATATCATATATAAACATTAACTCTAAACGTGAGAGGTGGGGATTGAAAATGAATAACATCTGTTCGTGAAGTGGTATTTTCCCATACACTAGATCAATTGTTTTATTTCCCATTTTATATATGTAGAGGAAAAATTTTATATAATTATTAGAGTAAAATTTCAATATAAAGAGAAAGTAGTTTTCTTATATTATAAAAATGGAAAATATTTTAAGTCGTTTGATGAAGAAATAAAATAAAACAGAAGCCTTCCAATTTTTCATATTCATCGGAAAATATATTTTTATTAATATTAAAATATTCCATAGACACTATTTAAAATAAAACTAAGGCCACTGGGATTTTACTATAGATATTATAAAGATCATATGCTATTTATTATCGCAAAAATATGGTTTTTTATGTTTTAGGATGATATGAGAGTGGTGGCCTTTTATAAGTGGGGGAGATGCCCACATGTAATATTTGAATAGGAAATAGTTTTCTCATATTTTTATGAAAAAAAGAAAATAAATGTGAAAATATTATACCTTATAATTGTTAATGTATTATATAGTTATAGAATTGGTGTTTGATATGATTAAATTCCAATTACACATTATTTTTCAGTTTAACACCCAGTAAACCCATTTTAAACATAAACGTGATGACTAAATTGTTATATTATTAAAATTTATCATGGTAAAAAATTATATTTTATTTAATAGATAATATATATTATGATAGTTTCAAATATTGAATTCATTTTTCCAAATTAAACTCATATAAGTGGAAAAGTTTCATTAGAAATTAAATCCATAGATGTAATGAACATGTAGTTTTCTAATAAGGATATATTGAATATATTATCAAAATTATATAAACATTAAATATCAATTTTATTGAAATGACATATATAGGATAAATATATATGTAATTGAAATAATTTTACTTTTAAATCCATATTAAAATAATATTTTCATGTAATATTTTTATATTAAAATTATTTTTAATAATAAATGTATTTTTCTCTATTCACATAAGAATATTCCAATTTTCAAACAACTAAAAAAATTAATACAACATAATTTTAACATGATGAATTAATAATTATTCACAATTTACCAAATAAATTTTATAAAATTATATAAAAATATTTGTTTAAAATTAAAGCATAAGATACAATAAAAAGGATTTTTAAAGAAGTACAATTTTTATGGGTAAAATTTGATTTACACAAATCTCAACCCCCAAAGAAAATGATGAATGATAATAATGTGACGTAATTCAAAAACAATATAATTCACTAAAATAATATACTAGAAGGAAATTATTTAATTTATATATGTAAAACACATTGATTTTAAAAAAATTCATTTTTTTGAAAAAAATTTACTTTTTTTTCAATTTGTTTTTATTTTCATTTCTTATTGATTGATGCAAAAAAAATTATATATATATAAATGTTTAAAAAAATGTTTTCATAATTTAATTATTCATATTCATTCCCTCGATTCCACAATATATGTGATACCTATCATATTAAATAATAATATTTTTATGTTATATAATTTTTTAATAAAAAATTATTTTTTCTGTAAAAAATATATTGACAAAGATAAATATATTAAGAAACATATCATTGAATCCTGTCATTTTACACTATGCATAAATTTATGTAATTTTATTTATAGAAAATGGATAATTTTGTTAATAGTTATTCATTATTCGTAATAAAATTTAGTATAACATAAAATACTAATGTTATTATATAGTTATTAAAAAATTAGACATGGAATATATGATAGAAAATAAATTAAGGAAAAGGTACTGAGATTATAAACATATCATTTTACATGGATTAATTCATTGGAATGGAGGACATAAGAAATCATGTTATGAACATTATATGGTGGAAAAGTAAGAGTGTTATAAAGTAAGGAGAATGGAAATAGTAATGAGTGGAAACAAAATTCATGTACTGGTCTTAAAGGGGTGGTTATTGAAATATTTTAAAAGTGGAAAGAATTGAATTATTGTAATTATAATAATGTAATATATGAGGAGTTCATGTTAAATTTGTGATGTTCCTCCAACAATGGAAAATAATAAATTATAGGTAATTTTTCTAACCCTACACCTCAAATACTCAATTTGAAAAATGTTTTCACTATGATATTCAATTTTCCCAAATGTTACCGCCTTTTTCACATTTATTTTATCTACTATGGTAAATATTATTGTTTTTTTCTCATTGTAACTTATCTGTTATACCACAATTTGAACTGTATTACATAAATTAAATTTTTTAGTTTAATATATCAAATAAGTTTTAATATATTAATCTTTAAAGGGTGTTTGATAATAATTTCAAATTAACTACTATGTAATTTATATAGACAATTTTTGAGTTAAAATGTAACATAATTTCTAAAATCTGAAAAATATACTTGAAATTTTAAATAAATGTTATATATTAAATTATAAATTAAATAATTTCTCTCGAAAAATATTTCTTGAATACGCATGATTTACTTATTTTATAATAGTGTATTCAAAGCTATTGTATTTTGAAAAAAATATTTTCCCCCCATTCACTGAAAAATAATTTTATAAACATAAATTTATTTTTTATATTGTAATGATAATTATAGAAATGAATTACTTTTTTCTATATTATCATTATACAATTCATAAATTTTCCTTTTACATAAATTAATAATATTTTTAGAAAATATATATATATATATGAAATAAATATTTAGGTATGTTAAATGTTATTCTAAAATAATTATGAATATATTATTCAAACAAAAAATATAACACAATTTTAAAATAACCAATTTAGGAAATGAGAATTATTTAAAAATATATTTCATTAATTGTATAGTATCACTAGTTGAAAATTTATTAAGAGTGACCATTATTTCATAATTTGTTTAAAAATGTTTATACCCACTACATTTACGGATATCAAAAAATATTAAATATATATATTTAAACTTTATCCAAGTCTATTTATATTTTCTGTTATTTTAGTAATATACTATAAAATATATTTTTTTAAATATAAAATATATCCCTAAAATTTATTGATTTTACATTATACCCCTATAAAATAATTCCATGCATGAAATTTTATTTATCAGATGAAAGCATTAGAGGGTAAATTTTTTTCATTACATCAACACATTACTATAGAGATTCCTCAAATATATGATTATATCTAATAGCATATACCAGATGAGTGGTCGTGTTTCACAACACCTTTTCTCCTCAATTAAAAATTTCCACTCATTTTACCTCTTATGAGATGTCACATTGTAGTTTTAAATATTTTCAGTTTAGTATAGGTGATGGGTATGATATTAACTTCATGAAATTCAATATATAGAAAAAATTAATCTTATATAAAATGTTTGTATGGTGTTTAATGAGATAACATTTCACCTCAAAATGGCCATGTTGCATTAAGGGATTGGGGAACTAGGGGATCACCATCATCTTTTTCATAAATCTCATAACCTACATCAATTATGATATCTAGAGGAAAACCTTATCAAATACGCCAAACACGAAATCCTATCAATGATTATATACATAATACTTCTATCAACTTTATGATACTTTTATGTTATACTAAATGGTTTGAACAATCTTATTCATTTAACAGACTATGGTAGCACCTATGAGCTTCCTATCTCAAACACTATCCCATCATGTTCGAGTGTTATATCCCTTAAAAAGTGTGGAATCAAAACTTTCAATATGAATTCTATAATGCAACCATTTTTATATTAAAACACTTCAATGTGGTCATATTTATCTAAAGAAACCAGAAATTCCATTGTATATGATGACAACATATCCTCAAATGTTTGAATAGTTATATTTAGCAAACAATCGCTACAAGTGTGAAAGGTAATATTGAAACTCATCACTTTTTGTAGTTCATTTTATATTCTTCTTGAAAACCTCATGGTAAACATTAGATCGTATTTTTATGTAATTTATAGAGGTTCTTTGTACATAATTTAATATTCCCTTATAGATATCATGGAATGTTATCCAAGATGGACATATTTTATGATGGTAATAAAATGTGTGGAAATAGTAATATAGATGATTACAACAAAAATATCATTAAATCAAATCGATGTTTTGAGAATTTCCATAATTAATTCTATCGTAAAATTTTAAAATTTCTATACTAGTATGAGAAATGTTTAAAACTTACTCTTAGACATCATTCATTTATCCTAAACTTTCCGGTATACCATGTAATTAAATATGTATTTTCAGATCTCCCTCTTCATGTTATCCAAGTTGATTTTTTAACTTTTGTATTTATACATCATCAAGCATACAATATAAATATAGATGGATTACCTATTCTCATAATCCAAAATTTCTATTACTAGTTGTAATTTTTATGGAATACATATTAATTTTCTCAATATTATGACTCGATATTTTTCAATGTTAAACTCTAGAAGAAAAAATACCTTTTTATATTGACCTAAATAAACATTTTTGGATTCATTGTTCTTCCCATGATTAGATTATTGAGTATTAAATTTAAAAATTTAGTATTTCTAAAATCCCAATAAAATTTTTGGATTCATATTACTTAAATCTATGAGTATTAGGTTTTTTAGTCATTATCTTAGATAAAGAATCATTACCTTTCCTAGTTAGTGAATCAGACAACTTATTTTCCATCCTAGGTTGTAATGTATTAAGAAGTCATAATACCTTATCATTTCCAACCATCGAATACAGTGGTTATACAACTCCTTAATTTGTGGATATATTCCAATATCCTATAATTAGTATATATATCAAAATTTTCTCTCTATATATAATGTCATTAAATCATTTTTATGATGATCATAATTGGAAGTTAAAAATCTTGTTTTTGGTAATTTTTCTCATGAGTAACTTATTTGGGTGAGGAATTAAAAATTTCTATCACTTTTGGAATGAGGATTCATCATGTTCACATTTTAAATTCATTATTACATTTTTAAAAACATTCCCCACTTCATGATAAGGTAATTACAGTTGTAGTGACCATCCAATTATTTAGTGAAGTCAAAAATTATTCAAAATTCCATTCTAAAAAGGAAAATAACTCACATCTATGTTAACACGGTTCGTGAATATCATAGCCATTTTAAATTTCCCAAAAACATCTATAATATTCTGAAAATATATGAAAACTAAGGATATTAGTTACAATGTTTAGTTTGGGCCACTATATGGTAACATCTACCTCTGATGGATCTAACCATATTTTTTTAATTTGATTATAAATCCCAAGAACATTATTGTTTATAGACAAAAAAATTTCTAATCAGATTATACATTTTCTCCTTTCACAACATTTTCAAAAAAAATTATTTTATACCCACTAAAATTTGATAACCATCATTGCTTGTTTTATTATTTAATTTTCAATTTTTTTTTAAAATATTGGTATCGATGTATTTTACGTATTGAAATTATTTTCACATCATGTTTTTAAATATTTATCAAATGAACTAATATTCGATATATTTTTTATTATCACCCTATAAAACACGCAATGGTATTTATTTGAATTTATTAGTTAATTTTTAGTTAAAATTTTTGGAACGGATTTTATGATCTCAAATTGCTTATATAATAACTTTAGAGGACTGTCATTTTGGACACTCTACCAAGAAAATTATGCATGATGTCAACAAGAAAATAATCCATTAATATAATCGTATCTTCCATTATTAGAGACAAATGAAGATAAAATTTTACCTTAAGATAGGGTAAATAATTTGGAAAATTTTTATTATATTTGGATCAGTATATATTTTAAGTTTTATTGTAGTTTTAGGCATCCTACATTGAATATGAAATTCTAGGCCAGATGTTATGGCCCAGAATAACAGGACACCATTTCGATCATATCTCCAAAACCACACTACGACAAAAAAAGCATTTAGCGGCAGTTTTTTTTCGTTCCGCGATTGTTTTCAAAAACCGCCACTAAATCGTGAGTTGGGAAACTATTCGCAGCAGTTTTCAAAACCATGGCCGAATGTTTCGCTGCGGTTTAAACCGCCACTCAATGATTCAGCGGCGGTTTTTTTATTTTTTTATTTTTATTATTTTTGTTATTTTTGTTATTTTTGTTATTTTTAATTATATATATATATTTATTTATTTATTTTTATTTTATTTATTTATTAACTTATTTATTTTATTTTGTATTTATTTTATTTTGTATTTATTTTATTTATTTATTTATTTGTTTATTTATTTCGTATTATTTTATTTACTTTATTTATCCATGCATGCACATCCCATGCACATGCACATGCATGCCCAGGCATGCCCATGCAATATAAAGAAATTCTACGTTCGGTGAGAATTGAACCCCAAACCTCAAGCATATTTTCAAAAGACATTACCACTCCAGCAAGCTCGCCATGTGGTTAATAAATAGAATTTAATATAATTATATATATTAATTGAAAAAACAAATAATACATAAATAATAGATATAAACTCGATAATTACAAATAGTAAATAATAAATAATAAATAAAGAATAATAAATAAGGAATAATAAATAATAAATAACAAATAATAAATAACAAATAACAAATAATAAATAATAAATAATAAATAATAAATAATAAAAAATAAATAATAAATAATAAATAATAATAAATAATAAATAATAAATAATAAATAATAAATAATAAATAATAAAAACATAATAGATATAAATAATAAATAATAAATAATAAATAATAGATATAAATAATAAATAATAAATAATAAATAATTAATAATTAATAATAAATAATAAATAATAAATAATAAATATTCAATATTCAATAATAAATAATAAATATTCAATATTCAATAATCAATAATGAATAATAAATATAAATAATAAATAATTAATAATTAATAAATATAAATAATAAATAATAAATATAAATATAAATATAAATAATAAATAATAAATAAATATAAATAATAAATAAATATAAATAATAAATAATAAATACTAAATAATAAATAATAAATAATAAATAATGATAAATAATAAATAATAAATAATAAATAATAAATAATAAATAAATATAAATAATAAATAATAAATAATAAATAAATATAAATAATAAATAATAAATAATAAAAAAATATAAATAATAAATAATAAATAAATATAAATAATAAATAATAAATAATAAATAATAAATAATAAATAATAAATAATAAATAATAAATAATAAATAATAAATAATAAATAATAAATAAAGATCAATAATAAATAAGAAATAATAAATAATAAATAATAAATAATAAATACATAGTAGATATAAATAAAAAATAATAAATTATAAATAATAAATAATAGATATGAATAATTAATAATAATTAATAAACAATCAATAATAAATAATCAATAATGAATGATAAATATTAAATAATAAATAATAATTAATAATTAATAAATAATAAATAAATAAATATAAATAAAAAATAAAAAATAAATTTTAAATATAAATAATAAATTTTTAATAATAAATAATAAATAAATATAAATAATAAATAATAAATAAATATAAATAATAAATAATAAATAAATATAAATAATAAATAATAAATAATAAATACATATAAATAAAAAATAATAAATAAAAAATAATAAATAATTTATACATAGTAGATATAAATAATAAATAATAAATAATAAATAATAAATAATAAATAATAGATATAAATAATTAATAATAATTAATTAATAATCAATAATAAATATTCTATAATGAATAATAAATATTAAATATTAAATATTAAATATAAAATATTAAATATTAAATAAATAAATATAAATAATAAATAATAAATAATAAATAATAAATAATATATATATATATAAATAATAAATAATAAATAAATATAAATATTAAATAAATATAAATAATAAATAATAAATAAATATAAATAATAAATAATAAATAATAAATAACAAATACATATAAATAAAAAATAAAAAATAAAAAATAGAAAATAAAAAATATATATAAATAATAAATAATAAATAATAACTAATAACTAATAAATAATTATAAATTATAAATAATAAATAATAAATAATAAATAATAAATAATAAATAAATAATTAATAAATATAAAGAATAAAGAATAAAGAATAAAGTATAAAGAATAAAGAATAAAGAATAAAGAATAAATAATAAATAATAAATAACCAGTTACAAATAATAGATAATAAATAAATTAAAGTATATTATAAATAATAGATAATAAATAATAAAGGAAACACATGAAAAAGTATGAAAAGACGTGATAAGGGATGAAAAATCATGAAAACGCATGAAAAAGGATGGAGAAGCATATGAAGAATGAGGCATTAGAAAGAATAAGAACGCATGAAAACTCGTGACAACTCTGGAAAACTCCTTAATAATTCAACATAATCATCATAATAACCCACAAAAAACCTTTGATAAAGATAACAAGTCATGGAAACCCAAATAAACAGTAATAAATGGAGCTACCGTTAAAACCCATCAAAATAGTCACAAAGAGACAAAAACATTGGACTCACATTAATGGAGATAACTTATGATCCGAGAGTCTGTTTTAGACCCGTGACCCATCAAATCAAAGATCCTGAAACAGTCTTTGCCCTGAAAGGTGACAGTGTCCGAATGGAAAGGCGGATTGGAAGTTATGACCATTTTAAAAAAAGATGACGGGGAATGAGTGCTAGAAACGAGGCATTGAAAAACATAACAAACCCGATACCCACTAAAAGACCATAACATATGATCTAGGAGTGCATGTGGGTGCCGCGACCAGTCAAACTGAAGCTCATGGAACGAGCTATGATCTGGCAGGTGGAGGAGGCCGAACTGACACGCGGATCGAAAGTTAGGTCTGTTTGAAGACAAGTTCGATGAAACACCGGTGATAGAAATAGGTTTTTGGAGACCTTCGGAGGGTTATTTGGGGTCGAAATACATGACAGAAGCAAGCTTGGGTTAATCTTGTACGTATCTCTTTTTGCTGGATTCGATTTGATATGTGGTAGAGCCCAAACAGACACCCAGAGTGAATGTTATGGCCGTTTGAAGTTGGATAACTTTTTTCAACTTTCTTATAACTCTAATATCTTCCGCACCTTAGACCGTCTCACGGTTTTGATTATATGCGCCTCCAGATCTCTTCATGAGCTTCGATTTGACTAGTCGTGGCGCTTTAACGGACGCCCAGATCAAAAGTTATGGTCGTTTTACTGATTTCGGGGTTTCTCGTGTTTTTTTATTTTTTCATTTCATTTCGCGGCGGTTTTACTGAAACCGCCGCTATTTCGCGGCGGTTTTTTTTTAAAAACCCACCTCTAATCATAGAATAAAATTAAAAAAAAATTAAAAAAAATTAAAAAAAATAATTTTTTTTCCGTTTAGCGGCGCTTTTCTTGTAGTGCCGACACATCATTTTTATGAAATACCATAGAATTTTATAGGATATATTTTTATGCAATAACTTATTCTATGTCCCCACAAATTATACACCTATAAGATTATATTAGTACCTCTATTTAGGGAAATTATATTGCTCGAAGTATTGTAAAGGGTGAAAAGTCCGCACTCCATCGATATTCATTTGAACTATGACTTCCCTTATTAATTGCGGAGACATGAAATATTTGGAAATCTACCCAAGTCTTCCAAAATTAATAACTAATGCAGTGATTTTGTATTAGTAGAATGTATATTGTGTATGTTTTAATTGTAATGTTATACTGAAAATTTGTTCTTGTAGTCACATTTCATCGATTATATATTGCCCCAATCCATTTTGAATCTTAGTAAAACTTATTACTATTATTCTAGATTTTTTTCTAATTGATAATATTAAATTTTTGTGTGAACATATAAACACCTATAATTGAGAAATATATTACACAAATGTAGAGTGTTCTCCGTGTCACTATATTTCACTTATTCAATTCCACCCTCATGAGTCTACATATATATTTCAACAATATATTTTCCTCAACTAAGGTGAAGTCTATTATAGGATGATCATAATATGTGTAAAGAGGATTTATTTGATTTTATTTATCAAAATATTAATTCTTATATAATTATTTTTATATTGATATTTCATTCAGGAATTTAGATTCTTCTTTAACCTCCCAAATATTTAGGTTACATGTTCTATGTGTTGTAATGATCCTATACAATTTAGTGCTCGTTAGAATAATCTAAAATTTCTATTTACAATTATTCATACCATATTGAATGAAAAATAGTTTTATTTTATTTGGGAAGATCAACTTTTGTTTAAATAAACACTCTTAAATTAAATATATTGATACATTTTTTGGAATTTCATCCAATTAATCCCTAGACAAAACAATAGAAAGACTCATTCTAAAAATTTGAATAAACATCAGTCTCTTTGTTTAAATTTTAATAATCTAGGATAAATTGAATATTTTCTTATTAATAGAAAAATTAGTCAACATAATGATTTTATGTAAAATCTTCTTTGGTATTTGAGGATTCAACTACCCCTAATGTGCTTCTACATCCCTCTTCTACATTAGGAATACTTTATGTGAAACCATCTATAAATGATATTCCCTACTTTTATCATATATGAAAATATCATCATTCGTTAGTAAGATTAAGTTTTCATAATAATGTTTACATATTTTTTCATAAAATACTCAATTATTATAGGATAATTTATAAGTCCAAATTCCATTACTATAAATTCAAAGTCATTATACCTTTCAAGGAATTATTTTTTGAAAATATCATCAATATTCACTATTAACTATTATATCCAGATATAAGGTCAATCACTGGGATATATTGAGATCTTATTAGTCAATTGAACATGTCATTAATACATGATAGAGTATAACTGATTTGTATCATGATTGTATTGTGCTCATGATAATCAATAAAGAGATGTAGTGGTATATCCTTCATTTTGAAAAAGTAGTTTGGTACACCAAAGAGGGGAAAAACAATGTGTCTAAATACCATATCTATATTCTCTTCAACTGTCTTCTGCAATTAATCTAATTCCATGTAGTAAATTATATAAATTTTTTCTAGATATGCATGTATATCAGAATGAGTTCAATAAAAAACTAGCCTCATAATTTATTAGAAGATTAGGTTTTTCATCTAGAAATACATCAGTACACATATTTATTATAATCATGATATAAATACTAACATACACCTCAATAATTTTTTATATAAATTCCTTCTTTATATGTATAAACATCCATTTACATTAGTGGGGAGTCTAATAATCTTATATGTTGATACTTGATAACATGATGATTATGAGTATGAAATGAATAATATTTTCCCTAGAAATTTATATGTTATTTGTGTATATAAATAAAATTAATACCCAAAATTATGTCAAGTTAAACCTGAGAATGATTAAATAGATATATAAAATGTTTCTTCCTATAAATCCCAATTAGTGATGATTTATATATCATCATTATTATAATTTTCGCAAAAAAATAATATATGTTTACATATATAAGTTTTGAGATAGTGATTCAATATCCTTTAAAATGTGTATGATATAAAATAATTTGATCAACTAGAATAAATTATGTTCTTAAAATCATGAGAAAATTGATCATTTATACCTCATATAACTTCATTATCATGATCATCCATGGTTATAGTGATCATGAATTCCATTTCAAATTCCAATAGATTGGGTGGTTTTTTGTTACTATTTTCATAAATGTTCTAAGGTCAATGAATTTATTCACATATTGTCAAAAATCCTCCCAAATGAATAATTGAAATGTTATTGAATCATTTGTTGGAAAAATATTTTCACATATTGTTTTTATTAACCTCACGACCTTTCGTCAAGAGTTTTGTTTTCGGTTACATACATTATAACTCTCAATACACTTTCAGGATCCTTTATTGATATTACACATGTACTTCCTCAAGAATTGTATCAATAAGGGGGTTGAAATTTCTTCCCCTATTATAAATTACCATCAAACATCTACTAATATTCTATTAATCATTTTTACCAAAAAATAATAATGGAAGCATATTTATATCTCCAAATTTATCAAAAATAAAAAAAACAACCTTTTATATTTTAGTGTTTCTTATTGATAATTATCATTAAACAATTTTTTTATCATGCTATGGATATTGTTGATCTTGAATTCATATCTATAAATATAATTGAAGAAATACATTATGTTCCTCGGGATTTTTTATTCATAACTTTTAATAGAAACATATTAATGTTTTTGATAAAAAATAATTCACATTCCAGGATTGAGGAAATAGATTTTGGAAAGGCGTAAATAATGAATAATTTCATAGATTACTAAAATTTAATAATGAATATTTTCATCTTCTATATTTTATTCATAATGAGGCTCTACCATTTGGAAGCCTCTCCTTCGACA
Source organism: Viscum album (assembly GCA_963277665.1). Taxonomy (NCBI): domain Eukaryota; kingdom Viridiplantae; phylum Streptophyta; class Magnoliopsida; order Santalales; family Viscaceae; genus Viscum; species Viscum album. The sequence goes on from OY728146.1 coordinate 374,512,662, forward strand.
AGATAGGTAGATAAGAAAAACTTCTCATGCTCCGAAAACTAGGTAATAGATAATTTATTTTTTCATCACATTAAATTATTACACATAATTATGTGGATTTGAAGATCCAATAAATGAGGAAATATATTGTGACATTAATGAATATAATGAAATATAATTCTTCAATAATTTTTTGGACCCCAATTTTGTTTATTTAGTTCCTCCTCGTTTGTGAATGTTGGGTGTCCATTGTAATGATGTTTTTTTCCAAAACTCATCTTATTAGGTACCTCATTTGGATGTACAATTTATTTTCTATTTCACCAACAATTTACCCTATTTTTCCATAATCTAAAAATTAAAATAATAATAAAAATTAAAGGGTAATAATATATATTCTCAAAAATGTATTATCATAATGATATTAAATCACATTGAACATCTATTCCCTGAATTATAAGTTTAATTGTGTTTGATATAGGTTATTCATTTTCTAAAACCTATTTATATCCCTCAACCAACCATAATAATTTGCCCAAAACCTATGTAATGGTTTTTATATAGAATTTGAATCACATAATGTTACCCATCAGGAGTGGTTGTCCAAATTTCATGTATTAATATGACTCAAAATGTACCAATGTGAATATCCTCACTATTCTTAGTTATCCATTTTGATTTGATTAACACTATGAATATTTTCCACATTCACTCCCACATTATAGTATCTTAATGGGGATGCAATATCTTGAATAAGCATATACTAAAGACTTTACAAAATATTTTTTGATATCATTCTATACATATTCTAATCTTTAAGGACTCCACTAATGTTTTCTTATAGAAATTATCAGAAATTTATTCTCTAATCTCATAAAATTATTTTTAATTTACTCTAATTCTAACTATAGAAACCAAATTAAAAAAATTCAATACTTAATATTGTTCATTTGAAATAAATATAATATTTCGTAAAAAGTAGTAATAATAACCCATAGATATATTTTTTTCTTTATTTAGAGACTAAATATATAATTAACTTTTTATTAAACAATTTTGATCATATCATCGTTATTGTAAGTTATTACAATATATATTGGAAATAATTATATAAAAATTAAACCAAATAACTCAGGGGATGAAAAAATGGGAGATCTCAATAACACAATAAGGTCTGAATAAAAATTATGCCTCTAAAAAGTTTTTAAAAATGATCATAATAGAAATATCATATCATCATTAGTGAAAATAATGAAACGTATGAGAGAATTAAAAAAAATAAATGTGAACATAAAGAAATAAATGTTAACATGAAAACATTATGTTCATTATATTGAATAATTACTTGTAAAATATCAATTTATTCCTAGAGAATAAGATAATAATTCATAACATCATTCAAATATGGACCAAAAATTAAAATAGGGAATTATTTTTTAAGGGGTCACACAATTAAATAATTCCATGAGAGAAAACATAATTTCCCTAATGGATATATCACCTTTATGAGTGAAACATTTACACGCCATCTATTGCGTTGGGTTCTGTTTGATGAGAAAGAACTTCGGGATACATCAACTCTAGACTTTTTGACAGTTGATGTATCGAAACCTTGGCTTGAGGAATAGACCCCTCAGAATTGAGCGTGCTATGTGGGGGAACCCTAGAGATGGTTGCGACTATGTCGACTACAGTTCTGGAATCCCCCGCGGGTTCAGCGATGATGACTATTGTACTGGAATCCTCCGTAGGTTCGACGACGATGAATACAGTTTTTGTATCCTATGTTGGTCCAGTAGTATTGACCTTTTTACTTGCATCCTGTGTGGGTCTGACAGAGTAGCTGGTCTTATATCTTTTGTGGGTCCTACATCTCAGCTGAGCTTGTATCTTGTGTGGGTCCAACAACTTAGATGAATTAGTGACTACATCTGATAATCTCTATCACTATATAAAAGATGTATACTTGTGTCAGCTGAGTCATGACATTCAATCATTATCATCGATGTGATTGAGTTCTTTCGTGTGTGGACTGGGTTGTGCTTTGGCTCGAGAGTTGGACCCGAACTATGATTGATAACATAGGTGTATGTATGGTCATATACCTAAGTAGGGTTGGTTGATACTTCATGTTTGTAACTATCTTTTTTGGTATATCCTTCCTGGATACTGGGAGACCATTTGGGGTATCAAGGTCCCTAATCAGTATCGTATACTCACCCCTACACGTGTTGTGCTTTCACTGCATTGTGTTTTATGCAGACGACAGACAGCACTGATCGAGGTAGAGACATGTAGAGCTAGATGGTACCTGGAGGTGGACCAGTTGATGAGATGTACATGGAGCAGAAGGACGGACTAGAGGTGTTGAGGAGACCATATTTACACACCCATCAAGTGGGATTCTTGGAAGACAACTCAATGGTTTTGGTTTAAATTTATCATTTTTACCAGCTTTCCATTGTACATGTACTCTAATGTTGTGCTTGTATTTCCGACACCTTTTCATTTCAGCACATACATTTTTAATACAGTTTTCACTTAGTGTTTACTTCATGTTGCATACTGTGGTGTGCTTGTTTACATTTATAAAGGCAATTCCTTCCCAGTATAGCGATTTACGTCTTTGGTGCTAGTCGCCAGCCCCTGGCCTATGGAAGGTGGGCTTTGGATAGTCACAGCACGGGCCCCGAGGAAAGTTCGTGACATAACCAATGAAAATAAAAAAATTATAAAAAATGTAAATAAAAATAATTAAAATATCAAAAATAGACTAAGAAAATAAAACCTGGGATTTATTAAACATTCAATACAGAATAATACACCTTTTATAGTATAAATATAACATATTATGAAAAGTATGTCTCATTACATTTCAAAATAGTATCACAACATGAATTAAATTTACTGACATTTAAAACACGATCACAAATAGATAATAAAATAATTTAGGAAACATAGAGGTTTAAATCTGAAACATAACAATATTTTAGATTTATCTTCATAATAATAGATAATAAAATAAAAACAACATCAATTTCACGTTAGAAAAATATTTTCCAATCATCCATATTATATTCATATTCATGAGTCTCTTTTGACAAAATACTTTGATTTCATAAAAACATGTTACTAGAAAATAAATAAAAAACATGCATTGAATTATAAACTATTTTTACCCTATATATATAGTTGATATCATAAGTTTAAAAATAAATTTATTAATCATAGGGGAAAAAAATTCAGTAAGATTCTATATAACTAAAATGAACTTGTTTGAGTTTTTAAATCCATTTCCTTTACTCATTATTTAATTTTATGTTATTTAACCAATTGGAAAACAACAATAAATATCATAAATTTTGTTACTAATGTTATTCAGATTAAAACACCATTATGAGCCAAATTTATAATTTTTCCAATCATGTGTATTATATAGATTCTATCCATTTTCAATTTTGGATGTCAGTAATATTTATCATTTTGAACTTATTTCTGAATAAAGATTTTTTCAACCATTATTCTAGGAAATATCATCATTGTTATTATTTTAGTTAATAGAGTTGTATTCTTTAACTAATTTATACTATGATAATTCTATTCAATTGGATTATTCATTATGTTACATAATGTTGGAATCTTTGATTTGAATTTTTAGTTCTTTTTACCTAATGAGTGTATATATCATAATTATTGAGTTTAATACTACCATTACAATTCAAAAAATAAAACAAAAATTCTTATTTTATTATTAATATAATATTTTATATATAATTACATTCTCATAATCTTTTATAACATTATTTTAAATTATTTTTCATGTATGTGGTTAGTCTGACCAAAATAATAATAAAATATCATTAATTGATTATTTGATTATAAAAATAATTTATTTTGGAATTATATAAATATTTTAAAAATACTAATTATAATAGTTTGATAAATTTATAGTGTTGAATCATATTTTTAAATTATTTAATAAATTAATAAAAACATGATGAACACCAAGATACGATACATAATATAGATTATATTCCACATAATGGATTGTTAACATTTTCATAGATAAATTTTTTTTCAACAAACGAAGTATTATTATAATTTTCCTCTTAATAATTAGAATGATATTTTATATGTCACATTTATTCATGAATTTTACCATTATAGTCCTTAAATATAGTTGGTGGTGAAAACAATTCAAGTCATTATTTTGAGGAGCTAAGAGTTTACATTATATATTAATGATTGTTTCAACATGATTAATGGAAAATAAATAATATGTTCAATATTTATTAAATAATAATAATTAAATTTAGAATAAAATATTACTAATTTTCTTAAAATATAAACTTAAAAAGTATATTAGGATGGTATTAAATTAGACAATAATTTTAGGAGAAAATACACCCATTCAGAGCATGTGATTTCTATTTTAGGACTCCTTCAAAGTAAAGGTCATAAGAAATTATTCCATGACTGTATGCTGAATGAGAATAAATAGGTTTATGAGGGATATAGAATGGTCTATGTTTTAATGTGGAAACATAACTCTTCAAGTGGTATTGAAGAGGTAGTGAGAAGAACCTTTTATAAGTGTTGAGAATATATTTATTAACATTATAACTACATAATATAATGAACAGTATTTTTTATGAAAACATTCTCCAGTTAAATTAAATATAATTATGAAATTAATATTAATATTTTATTTATACAAAAAGATCTATCAATCATAAACAAAATATCTTCTTAAGTATATTTATAAAAATATTCCATTATATATTTAGCTAAACTTAGGGGAAAATTATTAAACGACACCTTTATTTCATAATTTTTCTACAACTATTTTTTCCCACTCATCAAATGGTTATCCTACAGTTTTCAATATCATCGTCATTAATATGTGTTGTGTTCTGTTAAGGCTTAGTGTTATTTGTAATGTAAGATATTAAACATAATATTTCCTTATGGATTAATATTTTTCTAAATCTGGTGTCATTACAAAATTTGTAGAGATGAAACTATAGTTTAGAATGATTGGGAGGTATTGGGTATATATTTTAATAATTTCCCACCTTCTAGAAATATGTTCTTTATAATGATGTATTTATAAATAATTATTTGAATCAAAACACACTATAAGAATAAATATTATTTAGGATGGGAATATGGGAATATATTTAGGTGGTAATATAATGGTTTTAATGGATTTATAGGTGTAGAGGATGTGTCCATTTATATATAAGTTTTGTGTGGCATCTCATGAATTTTCATCCTTTAATACAAAAGGATTCCATTCCAAAAATAATAGATGATGAAAAGTAATAAATAATGGATTTCTATTATGTTTTGTTTGAGAAATACCTTATTCACATATTTGGATATAGGGTTTTATGCTATTTTAACTCCATACCAATTAGTTTTAACCCTTTATATCATTTTTTAATTACATTTTTAGGTCAATTTTTACTTCATTAACTTAATTTTATGCCTAATAATATAAATATTCACCATAAATAATTTTGAACTTTTATTAAAATTTTTTAATCCATTTATAATAACATAAATTGATACTTTTAAATTAATATATATATTTTTTATGATATTAAAATTCATTTTTAAACATTTACTATTCTTAATATTATTTTATATATATTACTAATTAAATTATTATTAACATACAATATTATAAATTGAAACATTAAATAAGATTCATCTTTTAAATGATATCAATTTAATTAACAAATATAAATATTCACAAAACATAAAAAATTATTTAATTAATAAAATTCTATTTTTTACAAAAAATGATTTTAACTATTTCGTATTGAAAATTATTTTTTAAATTCTAATTTTTTTAATCAATAATGGTATAAAAATATATCTAAGAATTTTATTAATATATTAATTAACTCATTATTATTAATAATGAAAAAATGTATATCGTATAAAAATGTATTTATAATCAAATATATATGTTATATATTATCATTATGTCTGTCTATTTTTTAATTTTTTTATTACATTAATTATCATTTTTACTCTATATTTCACATATCCCATTAAAGTATTTGATTAATGAGTAACCAAAACCCTTATATATATATATATATATATATAACGACCATACATCAAATAACTATATTTCCATCCATGATATATTAAATGATCTTATATACAATCCTTATATTTCATTCATTTATATAGCCTTATAGACATAAGAAAAATCATTAATTGTATTTACATCTATCCAAAAATATAAATTATATTTATAATATTTTTCTTTAATTCCATATATTCAATTGTATTGATAATCATTATTGAAAGTTAAAATGATAATGATTTATTGTTTTTGTTTTTATTTAAATGTATATTATTTTTCACACATTCTATTCCTAGTAACGACTCACAATTTATTTTTCATAATGAAAAAATGTATAACTATTACTGCAATATTTTTACTCAGTAAAATTTATCATTGTTTCTTTTAGATTTATGTTATGTGTGAAAAATGTTACGTAACATAAATTATATTAAATGGATATTTGTAATAAACTCATATTGTGTTACAAGCCATCTGATCAATTGATCACATAGACTGGGTTGGGATATGTTTTCCCTAATCTTAGAATGTATAGGGGGTATTAATAATTGAGTATGATCTTTGTTGGAATATTGTTTCAATTCAGTTAAAATTTATTTATGCCGTCATATCAGAAATATGGGGTATGAGATCTTTTACAAATGGTACCATCCTATAATCTATATCAAATGGTTTTGTAGGGGAAATTTAACCCCCTCTTGATCTATGTAGTCCCATGTCCCTCTACAAATAGATTTAATTTGAACTCCCTATTTTTATTCTCGGGGTATGTGCATGGTGTAGTGTACCAGGTGATAGTTGATCTAAAAACACATTGATTTGATGGGAATATATGAGTTGAGTGTCGTAGACCTATGGGTGTAGGAGAGAAATGTGTTCTAGAATCATATAAATCCCCCATGTTTTTAGGATGGTTATCAAGAACAAGAGGGTAATGTGGTCTCTCTCTAGGACCCCAATAATTTCATTTTTGAGACAAATGATTCAATTATATTATGTAGGATTATATTTATAAATAAATAATAGAATAATTCATTTATATTAATCCAATAATGTGATTAAATAATAAATTATTTAGTATCTTAATTTTTATTTGATGATTTATATTTCATTTTATGAATATATCTTGTCATTATTATCTTGTGGTGATTTTTTTTATCATTTTATGAAAAAAATTTATTTTTGGATGAATGAAGAAAAATTTTGATTTTACAAAAAAAATCACTTTTATGAAATTATTATTATCTTAATTGAACAGCTATAAAATTACATTTATAATAAAATTTTGAATGAAAGAGTGCATTAAACAAAACAATATGGTTTTAAATAATTGTGGCATATAATTCAAATATTATTATTTAAATGTGATAATTAGCCACTAACCTTTAAATTGGTTTTATAAATATGATTAACCACAATATAAAAAAATAATTTTTCTAAAAAATGAAAATATATTAACAATTTCATAGTAAATAACTAGTAAATTTCTTTTAATATCAATGTATGCTTCAAAGATATGATATCTTAAAAAACTAGGCTTTATTGAATGTTTTGAAAATACATTATAATCCAATTATATAATTTTTAAGATTATATTTATTTAATGAAATATATTTTTTGAAAACAAACATTACTTTATTATGTGATGGATCTCTTTTATGAGTGAATGTAAAAAAGAATTATTTTTTAATGTATAGTGAAAAATAATGAATTTTTTAGAGCTATAATTTCAACTAATTAAATAATATAATGCTACAGTCACATTTTTGATAAATTTGAAATTACTATTATATATTTATCATTAAACTATAAATAATATAATTAATTCAAAAGTAATATACCATTACATAATTTTTGAATAATTACATTTCTTTCATAAAGAAATCATTTTTTAAATACGTTTTTTATAAATGATATATTTTTTTGGTTTATAAGTTAAATTTAACTATATTTTTTATTTATATTAATAAGTTTTAGAGAATATTAAATCAATTAAATATTATAATTTTTAGCTTTTGGTTTTTAATGGGCGCAGAAATGGTAGTTAATTCAGTTTTATGATTAAAAAATTTGCCCCTATAAATTTGTTATCTTTGTGTTTTTTGAAAATATTTAAAATTATATTATTCTTCATTAAATTTTTTTAATCTAAATGTTAAATATAATTTCATATTTTCAACATAAATTATATTCATAGTGTATAGTAAAAACAATAAAATTTTAATACCAGAGTTAATGTTATAATGGGCTTACCCAAGGGGGTTAAAATAAAAGATAAAGGTATTAATTACACATGTGCCACACATTTTATAATTGGTTGAAGGTGTTTCACCATTATATAAAATTAAATATGAATAATAATTAATTGTTTTCCCCTTACTCATGCAATTTCCAATATATTATTGTAATATTTGAAGTAAATCCATGAGTACCATCCCAATCCATATAAAAGGGAACCTCTAATCATGAATTATTTACAAATATTTTACTTTATACCTCAACCATTACCTACCCCAAAACCGTTCAATATTCATTTCCTTCATTGTATTTCTTATGGTCTTCTATTAATAAGCATATCTCTATGATTAATGTGTAAGTCAAAGGAGGACTCTCAAATAAGTGGTTAAAATATTAGTGATGATCATTCAAGGTTATTTAATTTCCAAATTATATAATCCAATTTTATATGTAAATTATTTATTAATATATTATAATCAATATAATTATTTTTTTATTATGTTGATTTCACATCCATTTTCAACATCTTCTCAAACAAATATAAAATGAATGTATAATGTGTCCATATTTGTATAAAATTAAATCCATAAATGACCAGATTAATTTTCCATCACAATGATTATTGGTTGGTTATTATTATGGATTTTATGTATATATTTTATTTTTATTATATAAAGATTTTTCATTAATTATATGAAATTATATACCTTATTAAATTCCATCTATTGGAAAATGATAACATAGCTCGTGTGTACGTGAAGAAAACCACCTCAATGAAGCAAGGTGATCCATATTTCATTTACTCTTTATATGGACAATAATAAGTATATATTTAATAAAAATATTTGATATTTATGATATAATTATGATTTAAAAAATTTGAATTATTATTTAAAATTCATTCCATCTATCCTCAAGTTGATCACATCGCATGTGCACATGTACAGACTACCATCTACATGAAGTGATTTCATTGATTTTTCATTAATTATTTCTTTTAATTGATATAGAAATTTATTTAATGATTAAATATTATATTTATTATATAATTATTATTTTGTTTTAACTGGTCTATTGTTAATTTCAAAATATAGTAATTTCCAAACTAAAACCCACCTAAATAATAAGATAGTTATCACAAATAAATAAAGATTAAAATATATATATATATTAATAAAATATTGATTGAATATTTTTAGTGGATCATAAATGATATTATATGTGTGAAATATTTTCATTTATATAATTTTGAAAACTAAAAATTTAATATTATGTATGTTAGTTTTATTATGAATCAATTAAAATATAAAGTAATGGGTATTAATCTTAATACGATTTTTTTGACATGTTTTAGGTTATTAACATAATTTTCTATATAAGGTATATTTAATAACCCTTCACATGATAAATCATTTATACATCTTCATTAATGGATCATAATGTAATTATTCAAAACATTTCATTCTAGGGTTTTTATTTTAATTTTATTATAGTGGTAAGGGTATATCATCTCAAATTGACTTCATCGGTACATGTTATGTTATAAAAATATATTATTTTTTAGGTTTTATCTACTATATCGTTGAAATTTTGTATCATTATTTTGATGTTATATATTTCATGGGGATTAATACTAATAAATTACCAAACCAATATGTGTTTTACATTATAGTCACACATTTTATTGGTATTATTTATTATTAAATTCATGATGATGAAATTATTTGGTCAATATATACATAATATTATATATTTAATTAAAAAATATTTAGTTCTAGTGATCAGTTTTAATCGTTTTTTTCTTCTAAATAAATACTAAAGGGGAAAAAATGAAATTATGAAAATATACTATATTTCTCTCATTAATCAGGGAATATTTTTTTCCATGTCCATGATTTTTATCAATGATTTCAATAATATTATTACAATACCCATATGATTTTTAAAATATATTTTTACCAATTCATTAATTTTTATAAACTTTTTAAAAAAACAATGTGTAATTTTTTAATCAAGGAATATTTGGCATTTTGATATAAATGAGGATGAATTATATTTCATTTAATACACTAAATGAATTTAATTCATTCATATTACAGACTTACCCTATCATTAATGCTAACTATAAATGTTTCCATGGTTCAATTTAAAAAAAATTATTCAATATTTTGTTCGGAAAAATTTCATTTTAAATAAGTAATTATAAAATTAAAATTATATTTTCCATAAACAATTATGCGAAGTTATTTTATATGTGTCAACATATATAAAAACTTCATTTAATTTTTGAAATTATCATATATATTAATATTTATTATTTTTTATATGGTAAGGTTTATGCTAATGGAATATTGATGAAACCAATTTCTACTCAGTGGGAATGATTTTGATGTAATGAAAAATGTTATCATGGTCTAATAGATTATATATATTTGTATTTTTATCATATGAGGGATGGGTTTGTTATTTATCTATAATTAATATGATAATATTTTTGAAATCCTAGAACTAGGCACTACTAAGTGATGCCCATGCTTGTTGGGACACATGGGATCAAGTGAAACTCCCAAAATTCCAGAGGTTTCGAAATGCACAAGAACCACATCACAGATGGTGAGGACTCAGAATGTGCATCCAAGTGAGCCAAGTTCAAGACAGAGCTGAGAAATATTTCCAGGTTAATGTATCATTTCTATAGCTAGAATAATAGTTCACATTATTTGGTACTATAACATCTAGTACTATTCATCCATTTTAGCTTTCGGGCAACTCAACGCCTTCAGGATAGTAAGGCAATCGAGAAACCTCAAGGCCATTGGGCCACCTCCTAGAGTTCGGGCAACCTGAAAATTATGCCGAAATGATCAGACAAACTCTCCAAGGAGTAGAATCCCGATGGGGTTTTAGAGAAGGTGAATTCACCAGAGCAGAAGCTAAGAGTATTTTTCCAAAAGGGAGGGTATGGAATTTCCATCGGGACCAGCATTCTTTTTCATGGGAAGCCTAACCAAACAGCCATGCGAAGATAGAAAGGTGATATCATTATGTTTAAGTCCGGATTAGTAGTTCCAAGTACAGTATGTATATTTCATATGACCTACGGGTCAGGTAATATCTAAGTATATAGGTCTTGTAAGGGTTCCCCCTCAATTTTTGAAAGGGGGTTATCAAAATAAAATAAAAAATGAAGGCCTTCAGGCCATTCGGGACCGAGGATCCCGAATAGAAGTGAGGGCCTAGGGTGTGTATTTGGGGAGGCAATTCCCATAATACCAAAGTATATAACATATGATAAATTAGATGTCAATTAAATAAAAGATTCATTATAACAAAATCTTGTAGAAAAAGAAGACTAGAGTTATAAAAAATGAACCAAATAATAATCATTCCTAAAACATGATGAAATATTTCATGTTCAATAAATCCTTAAAACATGAATTCAAATTAGCAGGTTTAAGTAAAATACATGATATAGAATGCAGAAATAAGAATCCAAAATCTATCCAACTATCATGATCTCTAGATTTTTCATTTTCTTCCCTGCTCCATTATAATGCAATAAAGAAATAATGTCTCTAAAGAGGTGCACATACATTTTTCAACACCATTATATATTTAATATATCTTTTTTCAAATTGAGGCCTAGATAGGATATGAGTTAAATATTAATAGGCCACCAAAATAGTGATTACAATATCTATCCCATGTAATGTATACTAAAATAGTGTCCAAGAATTCATATATAAAAGTAGAGATGTACAGTTTTGTAAATACCCAAGTACCTACATTAACCTCACCTAGTTTTTGAACATGTTACATGTTAATTTATTAATTATTCTATATTTTATATTGTAATTAGTGTGAGTTAATAACAGCAATGACCTTCGTGCATGATAATAAAAATAAAGCATCCACAATGTAAAAAAGGAATCCTATATTGTTATTAATAAAAAAATGCTATCTAAGGTAATTATTATGGAATCTAGGATATAATGTGTTAATCCAACTAAGGTATCAACTATATCTTGGATATCGGGGTATGTGTGTAATTCAAAGTGAAATTTCGAAGGCATTCCACAATAATGTAATTCTAACCGAGTCCAAGGAAAATAACCAATGTAAAATGAGAAAATCAGTGACTTTTCCCAAGGTAGTATCAAAGAATCATCTTGTATAATGAAGTAATTATGGATTCATGGAGTTTATTCATGTAATCCTATAATAATAATGAATTATGAACAATATTGTACCATACGGGGAATCCACGGATAGAAGACAATCATTTCCATAGTGGTTCACACCCTTGAAAACTGGTATCAATAAATCAGAATGGTGTCTAGGATTGATCAAGGAATTCACCCAAGAATATAAGGCTACAACGAGTATGGAAACACGTATAATAGTGTCAAGGGACATATGAATTATGAACCTTACTATCAACCATAAAACGAACCTTTCCAACAATTTTTGTATTTTTTCACAAGTTTGTGGCCCCTTACAAACAGTTGGGGAAAACATGCACCCAAAATCTTCCCTGATTCCATCCCCATAAAGTTTTGAGTAATTTTTCATCCAAACCTATATGGTTTCTACAAAACATGAATCTAATATACATTTCCCAAAAAAATGGGTCCAAGGCTTCAAACACCCTCAAGACACATGTGAACTCATTAGGTATCCATGTTAGGTCCAACATAAATAATTAATCCAAATTTAAAAGGATCAATACCAAAGAAAATAACTAGGTTCATGCAATCATACCCATTTTTGGTAAATTTTCCCATGATAAATGTCCAATGGTGGTGAAACACTATCTAAAAGAAACTCATGCCAATGGGAAGATACATAGGCGTCCTTCCCCGAAGTAGAATCCATTACTTGGTCATTTTGTTAAGCACCCACACTAAAGTTACACATGGGACTCATCGATAATTTAAGCTCTAGTTAAATATGTGTATTGGATACTCTTCAAAGAATACATCATCATATAACTTAACATCCGCAGGATCAAAATTATGATATAGTTTGGAATAGTGCCAATGAGGATGTGAAATGTTGAAGTTGTTTTGAATATAATAGTCCCAATGAGGTAGTAAAAATTGATATAATAGTGATCCAACTCTTTATAAAATATAAAAAATCTCTATACTATAGGTATTATTCTTCCATTTCCTCTATATCATTTGATTCCATATACTGTGAGACACTCATAAAAAAACATGATTCATGACATTGAAATCCAAAGGTCATTGTTGATAATCACCATATAATTTCTCTCTAGAATGAGCCACTATCATATGTTTACTGATCAGTTAATCCTACGTTGAACTCTCATAAAAATGATGATGACCAAATAAAGATTCCTTTCTGTACAATTTTCATCATAGGTTATGATGTAAAGGCATACAATGAAAGGCCACAAAAGGAGATATCTAAATTTTCTATTGAAATCCATTGTTGTTGGTGAACTCATTTAGAGGGAAATGATTCACTAAATAATTATCAAAATCAAGGATTAATTCTCATAGAATGTCCTATAAGACTTGTATCATCACTTATGACATTACATTGGACAGGGTTATAAAATATATTCTCATATGATGTTATGTTTTCATTGATCTTTTTAACCCCTTCTATAAATGTGTCAAAAAATTAGAATCTCTATTTAAAATGATTGTAAAAGGGATCCTGTTTTTCTTATTATGTCATAGAAAATAATTCTTCATATATCTTATACTAATAAATGTTTCTAGATATGATGGAAGTGAGAAACTTTCTTCACTCTATTAATGACAACCAATATAGAATTACTACCTCAATGAGACCTCAGTAAACATAATATATAATCTGTGAAAATATCTTCCCATTTCCATTCAGATATAAGAAGTTGTTTAAGACAACTACAGGGCTCTGGGTCACCAGCTTCTTCTTCTTTTGTCTAAAACACCTAGTGATAAATCCTTCTATCTGATGTGTCATCATAGTCTAGAAATAATAATATGTCATATCTTTATACATCATAGAGATGCCTATATTACCCTCCCTCTGAAAAGCATGTGGCTCTCTCATAATTTATTTTACCATATCAATAGCTCCCATAAATTCCCATGTATATTTAAGATGTTTTCCCTATACATTGAAAAATTAATAGGTTGTTAATCTCCAAGAATGAACCTACAGATAACCAAGCATTAAAGATAATAAAATTTTCTAATATTAACCTTCCCAAGAGGGAAGAGTTAACTATCAATATCTGGAGATGAGAAATCCTATTACCATCATGAAACACAAGATGAGACTCATAAATTAAGGCCATTAATTTTCATTCATGATTGGATTCATGTGTGCCCGCTACCAAGGTTTCCAGAATCATCATATATGCTCCCGCATTTCCCTTCCAAGCATACAGGTAGTATCATAATAAAAAAAATGATGATATTCAACTAATCATTTCTATCTAAGATTCATGTCAAGTTGTATAAATATAAATTTGATACTCCTGTGGTAGGTATGCACCATAATGTAATCATCAAATAGATAGCATCTCCAGCAACATAATTCATATACAACTGGTGCTTTCTCAAAGTTGAGTGTTGTGTAGTTTCTCTCATGAGGCATCATCGACCCTGATCTGTATTAAAGTACTCTATCATCCTACATCACAATGAGCTCAATCCAGAGCCTGATTCATCATTGAACACTATATTTCCTCCTCCAGGATCTAGAATAATTAGAATAGGTGTAGAGGAAAGCCTCTCTTTCAGCTCCCAAATGACTTCCTCACATGCTTTTAACCACAGGAACAAAACAACTTTCTTTTTAAAACTACTATGTCGTGAATGAAATTGTGATATGTTTTATATTAATCACCTATAAAAACAAGATATATTTTAGAAACACCATATATAATTTTCATTCATTATATGAAAATAATAAACCATAAAACTCACCTTCTATTGGTTAAAAGAAACACTTCATTCCATGAAAATATAACCAAAGAAGTGAAAATGGACGCTCTTGAAGTGGAACATAGAAATATTGGAAAATGATGATAATATCTTGGTGAACATGGAATGATCTTAATGTTATTAGAACTTTATCTATGAGTATGATAATACAAAATTATTTCTTCCACAAAAGTTACGAAAAAATGATTTTTGATTGGGGTGGAATAGCATAAACATAAAATCCCTGAAAATGATTGGTATGTTCAAGAAACTAAACATCATAAGAAGGTATAAATAAAAACTATACCCACATAAAAGAGAAATATGAGTTATGTTTGATTTCATGAACCATACAAGATGATAGAATGATCTCAAGTGGATCTTATAAAATACCCTATCTCTTTGGGGCTGGTCAAAAAGATAATCTATTCAAGGATTTGGATAGTAGTTATTGATCATAATCCTATTCAAAAATATATAATACACACATAGACAAAAATTAAATTCTAATTTCATTGTAAAAATCATGTAATAACCCAAAGAGATAGTACTATACAATATAAATACTTTTTCCTCTATGTTACCCCACTTCCACTTGAAATTATGGAGCTCATTATGTTCCATCCAGTATGGTAGAGTAGATAGTGAAGCAGCTCATGGACCGTTATTTAT
Source organism: Viscum album (assembly GCA_963277665.1). Lineage (NCBI taxonomy): Eukaryota > Viridiplantae > Streptophyta > Magnoliopsida > Santalales > Viscaceae > Viscum > Viscum album. The sequence goes on from OY728146.1 coordinate 374,528,601, forward strand.
TATAAAATCTATATCTTTCAAGAGGTATTCCATAAAAACCATTACAAAATACATCACCAAAAATATTTACAACTAGAGGCAATTCATCCTAAAATGAACCTTGACCCACCAGAAATAAATTCAATATTTGGGAGGTTACTCCACCGTTCCCATGATGATTTAGTCCATCTCTACAGGCCTTGATAACCCACAAATCATTATATGGATAACTACTACCCTCTCATGATGCATGAAACCACCAATGGTGGTAGAAGTATATAAATAGGTCTGAAAAAACCAAACAATCCATCAAATGAATAAAATCAAATATTATCATCAAGAGAACATAGAGGCACCACAACAAAGGGAAACTTCCTAACTCAAAGCGTCATTCCCTATACTGTTATATTCTATCTTACAATACTCTCAATTGTGTACCCATTTTCATTAAACACAAGTAATATTGAATTTCGAAGCCTGCTAAAATAAAAAATATATCATTATATTGGTTATTGTGTAACACATATATCAAATAATTAGATACTATTGTAGAGAATACATCAATACAAATGTGTACTAAACATGTTCATGTTGCGTGATCCTTGGGTATCCGCTCTCATACTTCCCATGGATTTGATCACCCACCCTCAGCAATAGTTATATTACCATGATCCGAACCACTCTACTGGTGTTTCTAATAATATGATATATACATACTAGAAGAATACCTATTTCTCCTTTATAATCATTAATTTTATGTTTTTTTCCAGACATTCATCAACACTCATGATGGATTATATGAAGGGGAAATATTTCTTTTTGGAATCATAATTGTCTTGGGTAAACAGTTCATTTTCTAGGATATCCAGTTACATTTATTTTCTTCAGGGAGGCCAGTGTATATCCTAATTTTATCAATGTTTTCTTGGATAAGGATAAAAAATAACTTTTAATCTTATTGATTTGAATCCTCATTTGGATAGGTCTGTGTTCACAACTTAGAAGTCTGGAATGTTTTATTATAAAGAGTTTACGAGTATTTCTATTTCTCTGGCTTAACATGAAATTTTGAATTATGTAGTTTGGTGTAATATCATTCCCAAAAAATATAATTTCCTTGTATGGAGAATTAAAAATCATACTTTATCAACAGATGAAAATGTGAAGAGGAGTGTAATTAACCTGGTTTCTAAATTCCACTATTGTATAATAAATAAGGGGGAGGGCGCCAACCATATATTATTTTACAGTGAATGGGCCATGGATGATTTTTTGTTCATTGGAGGATTCACAAATAAATATTTTATCCTTTTCATAATGGATATTCTTTTCTGTAGAAGTGGATTTATGGTTTGAATGGTGATGGTGCTGGAAAAAACCGCAATAGATGTGATTCTCATTGTTGGGTGTTGTAGCATTTGGAAAAAACTAAAAAAAGCTCGTTTTGAAGGTATTCATTGAACAGAATGATCAGTTACAATGAAGACATGATTTTTTCTACTTGACTCAGTACGTTATTCTATGACTTATATTGATAACCCATCATTGTAGAACATGCAGATATATAGTTATGATTTTTTTAATTCATATCATATGAGAAGGATTAATTGGGTTCGCTGAATTCACCAAGCATGGGGATTAGGCTTAATTTTTATGTCTCTTGTATTGGAGGAATTATCTATGGTGGAGATGTTGTGGGGGATGGGTATAGAAGTATTGTTCTTGCATTTACTACTTTTTATGGGATGAGATGTTCCATCCCAGCTAAAGTATTATTAATGTATACTTGAATCACATTGTGTGTTCAAACGAACTTATATCTCCACCTGATTGAAATTGATCCAAATATAATATGTGATTCGATGTGTGGAAATATTTTTACTCCATGGTCGATTTCATATATAATCATGAAATGTAGGGGCAACCTCAACATCAAAAAAACATTGGTTTCCTATACATTTCATGAAGGTAATAATGTAGCAGACTTTTTATCTTCATTGAAGGTGGCAGATCAAGGTACTAATATTCATTGTTTTTCTTGATCTCTTCAATTGGAACCATATGGGGTGGATTTAATTTGGGGGGACCTTCTTGGTCTTTACTATTTTAGACCCCCATAAAAAATTTTTCTTCTTCCCATGGACTCTTTGTTTTTGTTCCTTAAAAATTATTATAAAAACTGCAATGTTGATCATGATGATATCTACCTACTTTTGCTATGACATTCTTTTCATCTAGTCTTGTGGGAGTTACTCCAACTCCCAACCTAACATGGCATAAAAGAACCTTCTTTTGAAAGTGGAGCTGGTGTGTATCATCATTCAATATATGTATATTGAATTGTTTGAAAGAATCTTTGATAATTCACAACAATCCTTTAAGAGAGGATCTCTAGAGGATCTCTCTTTCACTAAGTCTTCTGGTTACCCTATCATTTAAACTGAAGGAACACCATAGAGCTACTTGTATAGGTACTCTGGTGGCCACAAACTTGATGAGAATCCTCGATGGAATGTTTTCTGTAATAGAAATAACTACAGGCATGTTGTGACAGTAGTCATATATGTTCTGTACTATCGTTTCCCAACAAGTTTCACTCAGTGATAAGGCCATAATGAACTATTTTAGAGAAGTTAGGTAGGTGAAATACATTCACCTAAGAACAACTTGAATAGTATATCCCATCCTCAAACATCATTCTTGTGAAATCTCATCATCTACTAGAAGTGGTGAAATGAACTATAACTCAAGGAAAAGTGTGTATTACTCCATGACTAACATAGATCCCTACTCTAGATCTATGAACACTCTTGCTTAGCCTATAATCATCATCTACGGAAAGAACAGATCATAGAAAGTTGTATAGAGATCTACCCATAACATTCCTTGATGGTGACCAGATATGGTAATCACATTCTCATAACACTTATCAGAATTAGGCATCATATTTGTAGAAATATTTCCTATCTTATTCGGAAAAATATATAGACTTAAAAATATTGAGAGTGTGGCCTCTATCCAAGACATTGTAGCCTGTCAACATCCATTCTCAGACAAGGTCAGAAAATTCTACTCATAGAATTCATGTCTTATATTATTTATTATAGGCATACGTTGCGGTGAACCATTCATGAACTATATTATATATTAATAACTATCAGAAAGATGAGAGTTACTGTCCAAATTAAGTACAGTAGGTTGAACCAAATGTAGAACTCATGGAAGTAAGACTGGCAGCTCAGGGTGCACCATATCTAGAGTATGGTCGTTCCAACCCTCTTGGAAAATGGTACTAGGATTTCATGGTGGTATTGGTATAAAACGTAAGAACACACCTCAAAACTATCTAGAAGATTATAAATATTAATAGTGGAATCTAAATTTCAGGAAATATCTCATGACCCATGTAAAATTACCCCAACTACCCACCTTGAAGGAAAGGTATTGGTATGTGTTCATTTTTAAATTACATGGATTATAAAAGTTGAAATTTAAATCGTTCATTGCCTCTTATTTTTCTGTAAACATACTCATTTTATAAGTTATATTTAACTTTAAAAATTTATATTTTTTTCATATATATATCAATGATCACTTAAAATAGATTATATTCCAAGGGAATCAGGTCCCATACACATAGTCATAGAAATGAACATCCAATTAATTTTTTATAATCTAACGACTCGGTAAATTACACATTACAAACCATGATGGATTATAAATAAATGAATTAATAAAATAATTCACTTTACCATAGACAAAATTACTATATCAATAATATTAATACCATAAATGTACTAAAAATCACAGGCAATTCATGAAATGAAAGTGGTGACAGGAATATTTATGGAATGGGGATAGGCACAGAATGTGAATTATAGGTTCCTATGATGATTCATTTAACAATGATTCATCCCCCTATATCATCAGGCTAATGATGAATTAAAATACTCATTCATAATAATTGTAACAATAATAACCATCACATAGCATGTGCATCACACAATGTTCAAAGGATAACAACTGTAATAGTCGAAATCCAAACAACATTTATAATTCTGAAAACATGGAATTATCCGCAAACATGGTTTAGATATGCCTACGACCAGCTTATGACCATGATACATAGTGCTATTAATCTCAAATCTATTTTTTCTATATATTAATGAAACTATGTAACCATTATGATAAGACAATATTCCATTATAGACCATGTATCCACTTAAAATTTCCTTGATCCAAGTAGGCTACATGGTCGGAAGCGCATCTCCTCTACTTCCAAATACTTTTGATAGGTATCGAGGGCCTAGGTTGTGTTTATGGGGATACGATTTCCTCATTACTATATTATAGAAAAATTAAAATAATATATAATAATAAATTATCTAATCTAGTACAAGGATATTGATCATCAGAAGTAGATAGACGTAATAAAAACAAAAGAAACTAATATTCCAACACAAACACTAATGACGCATTCCATGTACTATAAAGTTTTAAAAATGGATAAAATCAACTAGAAAATAGTAAAATTCATTCTATGAAACGTAGAAAAAAATTAATAAAAAACTATCCAAGCATCCTCAGCTCTAACTTGATCATTAGATACCAAGATCCATCCTTATACAAGTAAAAATTCTTGAGTCAAAAGAAGTATGCTTCCATTTTTAACTCCTAAATAAATACAATCTAGTCAGGTTACAATGGTTTCCTAGATAGGGTGTGAGATATATCTTCGTAGGCTTCCAAAAAATGACATCAATAATATCCAGTCTGCATAATATGAACATAATAATTGTTCCATGATGTGTATATAAAAGTAAAACAATAAAGTAATGTAAATACACATTTACCTTCCTAATCCTCGGATGGTGTATAAGAATGTAACAAGTTCATTTATTAATTACTTTCTTTATTAGATATAATGTCACATTAGTTAATACAAGAACTGAAATTATAACACTATAATAATAATAAACACTCCAATACATGACATGTTATCTTATAATCTAATTATTAATAAAAGGATCCATGTTAATAAACATGATATCCATGAACATTGGGGATGATCCAGATCTTATATCAACTATATACTAGCTATAAGGGTATTACGGTAATCCATTTGGTATCACCCTTGTAATTCTACAATAATGTAATTCTAATTGAGTCCATGGAAATCATTGAAGGTATAATGTGAAATGCAGTGACTAGGTCCAATGGTGTACAAATAGTGACTCATTTTCATAGAAAAAATTCTAGATCATAGTTGTTTATCCCAGGAATCCAATAATAATAATTAAGTAGTGATTCTACGGTTTTATACGAGTCATCCACTAATAGACGAGGTTTAGTTTCGATGGTGGGTCTCACCCTTGAAATTTAGAAACATTGAATCAGAATTGAGTCCATGAGTACTCATGGAATCCCCTATCGAATCTAGGACCACCATCATTCAGACAAATCTTACAATAGTGTTAGGAAAAATATGAATTAGGTATTTTAAAAATAAATTAATAATTAATTACAGACCTATAATAATCATTATATTTAAAAAACCCAATTGGTTCAAACCACTATTTTTCATTAGTTCTACAAGGTTAAATTGGAATGTAATAATTTATTAGCTCATTTAATTCATAATTATAGTATCAGGTTCACTATGAATCCTAATATAAGAATGTAAATTCATTCTACTTAGAGGAAACAAATTATTCAATTCACATTTAATTAAGGAAGTCAAATACTTACTATAAATTCTATATTAACCGGGTAATCATAAAATTCATAAGATAAACACTCACATTATGATGATCAAGTGACGATCACATATAAAATAAAATTAAAAGAATATCTCAAAACTCAATTAATTAAGGGTTGGACTACCATTAGAATGGTCACACTAAACTTCACATGAATGGTGGTGCAGACATAAGGATAAAAACCATAGAAGGCATAATTATGAGAGACACCCTGCTCAAGGGGTTTGATGTTGGTGATGTAACCTCCAATGATGGATAAAAATTTTATTGGAATCATATAATACAGTTATAATGAATTTACAAAAGGAATATTAATTAAATTACAAACTCTTGATAATATATGTCTACACATAAAGTAATTTATAAAATAAATAATCTTCAAAGATGAGTCATATACCACTACCTCGTACTCATACAACTCTCCTTGTCCTGTACCGACATATAGTTAGGTCGAGATTCTATGTGATCTTATGAAAAAACCAATGCACTAAAAATGAGTCATATTATCCTGCATATCAATATCTTCACCGATATAAATTATAATTAATAATAGTTCTAAATGAATTAAGATCTTACTTTCTCTGATCCAATGATATGAACAATGATTTGATCAAACATTGTAGGGATTATCGTTATTAAATTCTATAAAATGGAAAATGCAATCAAAAAGGGAGAAATAGAAACTATATGAGACGGAAATGAAAAATACATGATGTGGGGTATGTTTCATTATGACATCATTGTTATTTTACTAAAATAACTCAAAAAAATGGGTCACATGGTTTGGAATTATGGTTTACCAAATGGGGCTCCAACCATGCACTATCTGTTGAATGAAGGGCATTTCTTACTATTAAGCCACCTAGTTAAAGAAATTGCATTATAAACATCAAAAAAATTCGACAACAATGTCTGTTGTTTTATTATGGGTTTACATCCCATGATATATAGTTGGGGAAAATTGTGCACCCTATGTCACCTGAGTGTTGAAGAACATATGGTCATGATTAACCGTGTTTTTTGACCCCCATGTCTCCTACTAAACATGTAAATAATATATTTATCCAAAATAATGCAAGGTTCCTAGATATAAACAAGACCCAATCACTAACGACATATATGTGTACTCATTATGAATCTTTATTAGTTCAAAAATAAATGATGAGAAAAAATTTAAATAGATCTATACCTTAGTAAAAAAACAATTTCTTATAATATTGATATTTTAAGTATCCAAATGGTATACATGAGGTTATCTAAAGTCCAAAATATGTTATGAGGGTGTTACCCTAATCCCAAAGTTGGTACATTAGTGGTTAGCCCAATATTTGAATTTTATTAAATTATTCATGGGTACCATGGACATGTTATTTCAATTATTATTATTTTTCAGAACTTTATGAAAATAAAAATTGATTGGAATTTATGCTATAATTATTCCTATATGACTCATGTTATTTGATTATATTGTTATTCATTTCTTATAATCTTCCATGATTTATTAAATGATATCTGAAAATGAACTATGAATTTTTTTGATGATTTTAAATTCGTAAAATATTTTCTTCATACCCTTATGCTCATGATATTAATACATATGATCAATGAGTGTCATTTTCCATATTTATCCTTTTTAGGAATTTGAGCTCGCCTAATCTTATATTTCAATTTCCCAAGAGATGATGAAAGGTTATATGATTGATATATATAATATGGATGTTATTTGTGAATAAATAAGTTGGATAAAATGTAGATATTTTATGTATGAGTCTTATGTGTCCACGTTTAAAAAAAACTAAAATGTTATACTTTTAGAATGGATTCTAATGATATATAATGAACATTCATATATGTATATTCCTTAATTATGTTTTTAATTTTTTTGACTATAGATAATATCATATCATGTTTTATTTATTTTTGGAATATATGATGAGAAATATTTAGTCAGAACACTTATAAAAATCCTCAGTATTGTAGAACATTTTATGTTATTATAAATAAAGGAATGTGATTTCATTAAGAAATAACATCCAGGTTTTGAAACTATAATATGGATGCCGTTATAGAACAAATGGACCTTATAAAAATAACATTCAATGGGAATATTTGGTATTATATCAATCTTCACTAGTGAAAAATGAGTGCCCCTAATACTGTGTACTTGACTACAGAATCCTAGGGGATATGATTGGTTTGATATAGTTTTTCATTATTATGAATTATGAAGGACTTCAACAGATTATGAATAAGAAAAAAATATTATTAACCTTATGTTTCATTGTTTTAATAGAGGGTTTCATGATTATATAATCCTTTGAATTATTTTTCATGATTATATGATTACTCACATTGATTATTTTTACCAAATGATTGTTTTTAGATATGCGAATTGCTGGAGACATGAAAAGTCATATTAAAGCTAAAAATTTTAGATGATATAGTGATTGGCATGATGAGGATCCAATTAAATTGTGATCAAAATTGGGTAATATTTAGATTATTCATAACTATATATCTCTTTATTTGTGTTATAATATTAACATAGGTGACATTATTAATGAACCCAATAATAAAAAAATGTGGTTCCATGATGATCATAGAGGAAAATTGATTTATCTTATTATATTTTCAGAATTTGGGAAGAATCTCTCATATAAATTTCTCAAAGGAACAAAAATATGTTTTATGTGGTCAATTGATGCACACATAGCCATTAGATTTTGAGGAAAATTTGAGCTCGATGGAGGGAAATAGGGTGAATAAAAATGATAAAATTATTGTTAAATATCATCTATCGGTGGAACATGGGAATTAACTCAGTTATTTCTGTAATCCATTAGACTTTTTCAATAACAAGTAAGAGCCTAGGTTTTACTAATCGTTTAATGGAAATTAATTATTGATATAATTATAAATTTATTTTTATTATATTTGATAATGTTTAAAACATTTTTTTTATTTATAGAACATATTAGATAGTGTATGATATTATTTTTGGAAATATTATAAATTTATATTTTTTAAACATATATATATTCAATTTGTATTGATAGAGATTCTGGTTTATATCACGTTTTAGGTTAATTTATGACTATGTTATTGAAATGTGAAGTATGTGACCTGTAAAGATACATTATGTTGAATGGGGATTATAGATTAGTTGATTTTACATTTTTTGTGACATTTTTCTTAATTCTTTTCGATTTTAATTCTTATAAATCATTCTTCGAGATGTTTTTAAGAATTTCATTCTTTGGAGTGATTTAGATATAGGGTTGTTTATTATTATTTATATTGCTGTGATTAAGCTCTAAAAAGACATGTTATTTATATTCAATATCTTGTTATCTAATACCATTTTCAAAGTAATTTTTAACACAATTGTGATTGGAGGAATGAATAGTCATCATTTTACATATATTAGGATATATTATATGTTAATATTAGTTATCAGGCTTGAAAAAGTTATATTTTTAATTTAAAATTTAAATATGGGATGGAGATTTATGGAATGAAATTAAAACACTCACCAAATGGATGAAATTCAATTTATGGATCCATATATATTCAATAATTATATTTTCAAATATTCCATGGTAGTTTACTTCCTTAACTCTTGTTAATAATACCATGGAAATGGAAATTTTTTCCTTTTAACAATTACTTGTGATGGATTTAAATAATTTTCACCCCTAATTGATATTTGGTTTTTTGGAAAATATAATTCTTATGATCTTTTCTCTATCTCTATTTATTACTCTTTATACTTTAACTATCTCATATATTTCCATATTTTCACTTTCCTTCAACATTCACCATATTCATTGAACTGATAATTTGTTTTATATTAAAACATTATGTGTCTCGCTTCCCATATTCCAAGGTAGCTTTATTATCCCTTTATATGAATGGTTTTTTTTGAAAGAATGGTTTTTTAAAGTATTAAACCCTTGATTATTGAGATGACATTGTGATGATTTAATTTATTTAATGGGTTATAATGTAACACCATAAATATTAATTTTTTTTAAAATATTACTCTTGCGGTAATTTTTAACATGAAACACATAACTGTAAATAAACATTGATAATTTTTAGAAATATTATTTTTTAAATGTAAAAAATATATCATAATAATTAATTTTGTGTTAGGAATAAAAATTAAAACATTATAAAAAATATATATAAATTTTTTACATAATAAATATGTATTTAATATATCTTAATAAATAAGAAACAAATTTATATTAAAGGTATTTTATTCTATAACCAAAAAATCATCAAATGTTGTTTTTATTGAATTTTTGGTGTGCAAATTAAAAATAAATTTTATTTTTATTTTTATTTTTAAAAATATAAATGAATATAATTTTTATAAAATATAATTTACTTTTAAATTATGGTGTGTTTTTAGGATTGTACCAAAAACCATTTAATATTTTTGGAATACAAAAAAAGAAGGATTATTTCAAAACTATCATATTTATTCATTAAATAAAATAATTTAAAATTATCATAATTATTTTAATTATATATTATTGTATAATAAGACTTAAATATTTACATATAATATAATTGATTAATTAATAATTTCTATTTTATAATATTTTTTTATAAATTCATTTTGGGCTAAAAAGAAATTTTGTAAAAGATTTTCTTATCTGAGATATTTGTTTTTATGTTGAAAAAATAAATTGATGCAAATTTATTAATCTTTTTTCAATGAAATTTATAGAATATATAGTATATTAAATATTAACATTGATTTCATGGTTATTAAAACGTGTGAAATGTATATTAGTCAAATTTTATGCTCAAATTTATTTTTTTTATAAAAACTAAATTTCATTTACTTTTATACATATATTTCAAATAAAATTATTCTTCTTGTAGAAATTGAAAATAGTAATTATTATTATGTACATAGATTCATCATAATTAATATATTTAATTTCATCATATTACTTTTTTTCATTATGAATAAAAAAAATATTAAAACTTTGTTACTGTAGTTAATATTAAAACTTCTTTACCATGTGTTTAAACATTGAATTAACGGTATAAACACCACCTAAAAATGAATAATTATTATTGGATTAAAATATTTAAACCTTATATTGTATTTTATTTAAATAATTGTATATTTTTGAAAAATATCTCTCATTAAAGATCCCATATATTATTTAAAACCTTCAAGTAATTTCATGTGTGTCCCTACCATCACATATAAGAGGGATCAATTTAACCACTCATTAACACAAAATTTTAGACATATATATAAAACAATAGTAGTATAAAACCAGACATTAATCCTAACATAATCTTAGATATTCTTTTCTTCTCATCATTTAATATTTCAAGGCATTAGGTGCATGTAAATAGATATCTCTTAATGAATAAGTATAAATCTTAAAAAACTATTTCAAATATATTCTTTCTCCCACCATCACAAAAAAAATTATAGACATAAAAATGAAATTATTTTATCATAAATATACACATAATTTATTATTTTTATTTCACACCATTTGAAACATCTTATACATTAACTGGTATATGAACGTGTCACTCATGCATATACGTAGAATGTCACCACCACATTACAATAGGAATTATATTACAAAAAAATAATTCAAGGTTAGAAATATTGGTAGATTTAAATTTTATCTATAATATTTTTGTAATAAAAAATTTTCTTATTGTTATAATATCTTATATACCACCTTACATTAAAATTTGTTTGAAAATAATAATGTTTCTCATTTGAAATTGTGGACTATAACCTCTATGAAGTGATATGATTAATTTTACATTTATAAATTGCATGGATTGTAATAATGATATATTATTTGAATATATTTTAGATTAATTATACAAAATGGTTCATTAATGGTTAAATATTAATTACATTTCTTTCTGTCCATTAATAGAATAGTGGAAAACATCACTCAAGAAAATGTACAGACTACCGTCTATATAAAGTGTTGTATTTCATTTTTCATCACCACATTATAGGAATGGTTATACAATTATATATAGTGATTAAATATTTTAATTTTAAAATGATAACAATTTATTTGTTGATTTAACCCTGAAAATGTGGAAATAATATAAATGTTGAACCAAAACATGCATGAAATATGAAATAATTATCAACCAAAAACACTTATTTTAATAAAGAATTATTAATAAAATGATTTTTAAATGTCATAATAAGATAATATTTGATATTATAAATTTTTAAATTGTTTTTGAGTAGTATGATATTAAACATAAATTTATTATATATTTGATTAAATCCCATTGACATCGTATTTGATATGAGGGGAGGGTTTATGTAAATAATATTTCACTGATACTTCTTTGAGGTTTTGAATTAATTTATATATATGAGGTTTGTATATAGATCCAAGAAAATATATGATATATATTTATTAATTCTTGGTATTTTATATTAAGATTTTATTTGTTTTATCGAAGTAGTTTTATTAAAATGGTATATAGTCTTAAGGGTTTATTTTTTGAAATCATCTTCTTTGGGGTATATGTTATATTATAAACATATCCTCTTTTATGAGGATTTCATATGAATCTATTTGTATTTTTTGGAAATGAATTTCAATATTATAGTGGCATTTAATGTACTTTTTGAATTTGTATTTATATTGGGATTGGTTTCAAAAAATTTACCAAACTTGTTAGAGTATTATGTCACAATTTATCTTTTTATTGGGATTATTTATACATAAAAATTCTTATGATAAAATAAAAATATCTACATCTCCTAAAAATTATTATTTTTTCATTGATTATTTCCATAGATGATATATTTTCTTATAATTTTCTCTATTTATGTACTAATGAGGCTTAAATAACGTTTTCATAGATACAGCACCTTATTTCACTATTTGGTACGGTACCTTTCTCTTAAAAGTACATATTTTAATAAAAATGACTTCATCTGTAATGTTCAGGTTCCTTAATTATTTTTTATGTCCTTTTTAACCAATTTTTAATTTATATTATAATTTTTTAATGTCATGATCTTTTTGTTTTGTATAAAATGTACTTTTAATATTTTAATCAAAAGGTGAGATTAATATTTATATTAACATACATGGAAAGAATGTAATTTTCTACCATATTGACATATATTTTCTGCCAATGTTTCGTTACAAGTTCGCATAGTTAGTTTCAATGACATTATTTTCCATAATGTATTTGAAAATTTTAGATTTTAAATACGTCATTTTGAAATTAAATTTTGATTTTCTCCATGAAATTTTCTAGTGATGATTTAATGGTATTTTAAATTTCAAAAACATTTTTATGTCACTTATCAATTATAGGTAAAATGATCCAATTTTACATAATTTATTAAATATCTCAAATTTCTTCTGTTTAAGATGAATATATATTAATAAAACACAATTTTTTCAACGGGTAAATATTTTATTTAATGGTTAATATTTTTCATAATCTTATGGTATAAATATAAATTAATTATGATTATGTGATGGGTGGTGTCATTGTAGTCCGACAATATATTAGATAAATATTAATGTTTTATGAGGTTCAAGTGAACATGAGAGATTACACATAGCCCAAAATAGGATATATAGAGGTTATAAATTTCCAATATGATTGTACATAGATGGTTATCCAAATGGTGATGACTGTAAAATAATGTTTATCCAAACCCTAACATGTGATTAATGTCCTCTTTTTTATATGTAACATCCCTAGCATGGAATCCACTTAATAGGTTCTCTGATCTGGGTTGTTACAAGAGCTAAAGAACACTTCCATATATTCCATAGAATGAAGACTATAAGGGAGTTTCTAATAAGTCACATGCAGAGACTATACCCCTCTTTTACAAGAGTTTTCCAAATATATTTAATAATGTAAATAGTAGAAAAATATTTAATAACCAATAAATATGCATAGAAAAAAATATCCCAAAATAGGGTATATACAACAATCCTAGAATAAGTATGTCATGTCATTCTTAAAGTGATAAATGTGAAGGAACTCATAAAAATAAGAATATTATATCCCCAAAATGGTCCTAAAACCAAGTCTATATCATCATCCATGGACATCACAAGCCCGACTTAACTCTATAGCACTGGGGTTTTTCTCTTATCCGAACCTGCAATAGTGAATGCGGCTCATGTACCCAATGGTGGCCTTAGTAGGGTGTTAGTAAAACTTAGCAGACCACCACCAATGGCATTTATTGAATGTCCTATACAAATAGATTGTGCCTCAAAGAATAAAATTAAAGACAAGGTAAACCAAAACAAAAATCAGATTCTAGTAGTTATCAATGAATACACAGACCATATATAATTAGTACCATTTTCATATCATATCCCAACATCATTACATAATCCATTTTAATCATGTCTTTCATTGGTAAGGCATTTACATAATTTCAAAAAAGGGTCTAAGGATGAAAATCACTATGTATAAGTGAATAATTCAAATACCTATCACCCTTGAGGTAAAAAAATGACAATGAAAACATTTCACTCACCTAGAATCCTCAATCTAAGAGGTCTCATCAAATTAAACTATTAGGGGAATAGATCCTCAGTCCCCTTCTCCAACACATTCATTTTAGGGTAGAGTTTAGAGACTTATTATTAATAGACCCATGTTCATAGAACACCAAGTCAAAAACCTGGACTACCAATCACTATGCACATTCTTATTTAACCATTCAACTTACAAATACCATATCATAGCCATATCCAAAACAAACGACATGACAATCACAAATGGTAAAAATCATCATGGGAATTTTATGTCATTCTATATCTCATTAACACCATTTCCTCTAATATTATAAAACCCATTTAGCATGTTTCTAATTCTTATTCATAACTAGTGGATTATATTAAATAATCCCCATTAATTAACCCATTTACGAAATTCATAATTTCCCATATGTTACCTCTTTTAAAATATCCATTAATTCCGTTCTGAAATCTCATTTGACACATTACACAATTCCCTAGATGTTACCCATTTAACATGTTCACCATTATCATATTCACTAACCCTCATAGTCATTTCTATCATAATTTATAATCCATATACTATAAACGAACAACCATTTTTCATATTATAGCCCAATAACCTAGTAACGGGTAACCAAATGACCTCTTAATCCATTTTTCATATTTAAACACATCTATTAATACTCCACATCTATCGTAATTTAAAATATTAACATGATCATCATGTTATTTAAATTATAACATGATAAATCTATATTTATCCTAAACAATATATAGGTTTGGGAATGTCGATGCAACTAATGGGTGTCCGTAAATTGGTAAAATCATCCCCCATTCAACCCATAGGGATCACGAGGGGTTGAAATTATAATTCATAAACCCATTAAACAATATTTCACTAAAGGAATCTATAACACATGAAGACAAAAATAATTATTGAAAGAAAATAAGAAAAAAATCATCTCAGCATAAATGGGATATAACTTGAAAACCTCCTACCACAAATAAATAGATAAAAACACTCTTAATCATCACCTTAGATCTCGATCCAAAACCAATTTTAATACTAAACCATGATTTCAACATAAATATAAGGCTTTATGTTTTATAAGAACATCTGCTAAGATACAAACTGTAATCTTCAAAAGGAATTAAAGGAGATGATTCGACTTACCCATAGACTTGATGAATAACAAATGAAACTCCCAATAGACTAAAAAATAAAGAGAGTCAACCTTAAGAATTCTTGGTCTCTAGGGTTGTAACTAGGGTTGTGAGGGAGGAAATGGGAACAAAAAAATAGTTGGAACATATGAATCTAGAAGTATAAATTTTTTTACTTTTTCATCATTAGTGGGGTTCACGGTTTACCCACTTGGTTTTCCAAACCTTTCAAAAACCATTCAGTAGACATTGTCTATGTGAGGTGATGTTGCAAGGTTACAAGGGAATACCAACATGGCTTGTCTAAATATGCACCAACCATGTTTATTTCTATAGTATAAGGTTTTAGGATTTTCCTAGGAATACCCCACAGTTTATATAGCCATGATAAAACTATGGACCTTACATAAACTAACTCGTTATTATATTTATTGTGTCCTAAACTTCATGAAAACCCAAGAGGTCCCTCATTGCCACAGTGAACATTTAATTAAAAAATAATGGATCAATTTCAATATATAAAAAAAATACCACCATATATCATAGATCATACAACCTCCCCACCTTGTAAAGGCTCATCCTCAATACACTCTTCTTGGGCTATATAGAGCTTACAAGGCAAGGATATCATTCCACAAATCCCACACATCAGACTACCTTTCCAATGTATATTCCATAAAATTCCAATTCTACCATAAAACTAAAACCAAATTCACATTATTTCACCGCATGAAATTCTCACTGTGATCAATAATACGAAATAGCTATTCCTAAGAGTATGCATCAACCTCAAGCTCTACATCCCCAACATCTAACAAATGAGTGGGATAAGGGTGATACTTTTTAAGTATTAAATCACGAAAAATATCATGCATTATACTATACTATAATGGATGATCCAATCAGTACACTACCATTATGATCCTCTGCATATTCTCATATGGCCTCAGGTACTTAGGTGCAACATGCCCTATTTTCAAATTAGAAGGGGACCAACCTTACTGACACCCAATGAAACACATGATCACCCACAAAAAACAAAATAGTAATATAGTGTTTATTAGAATATGAATTATGTCTAATTTGATCCTTTTCCCTACCATTTAGAATCAATTGACTATTTTATGACATATCTTGCACAAGAGTAAGTCACAATAACCCAAATTCTCCATATTCTATCATACACCACGAAAATATACACAGTTTACCATAATTATACTTGAATAGTTCCATATGAATTGTAGTCTAGTAACTATTATTTAATGAAAATTCAACATGGACTAAATTTTATTCACACAATACACCAAAATATAGGACACAATATCTCAATAATTCATATTATACCCTTATGGTTTTCGTCAAATACTTGTCTATATATGGGTGGAATGTCGTACTCAAGAATACAAGGGTATTATGATCCTTTTCAATATAAAAAAAAACTGGTATTTGAAGCATGTATTTTGATTTGAAATTTTTTCCATTAAACCCCATGTAAATACACTACCTTTCAAAAATAAATCATACCAAACTGGACCATGATGAATGTATCTCAAATTGGAAATAAATAAGCCATCACATGAATCCAATCAAATAATACCCATAATTATTTATTCTTATGAGGTGGAATTGAAAGACAAAGTATGATTTAAATTGTTACATCATCCTATTTCAACTTTGTAATTGGAAATGGATAAAAATAATGACCTAGGTGTCGGTGCTCTACTTTCACCTCCTAATAGGTTTGGTATCTCACAATAAAACCATTAACATATCTCTTCATTTCAGGCCTAAAATATTTCAAATGAAGATCACAATATATCATCTTCAAATAAGGATGGACGTGAGACATAGATACTTGAAACTCACACATTAAATCCTCTCACGTACCTATCAGCACCACAACATGGCATCAAAGGAAAATGATTCCATCATCTCCAACAGCCCTACCAGAAGCTGAATATGCCCCATTAAGACATTCTTACATAGAAAAAAACTGTGTATCGGTATGCTCACACTTCTTGACCTAGGTAAATTTTTTTGGATTCAACTACTATTGATGCTAGGGACGTCTTCATGTTCCCAACCTGAACCACTGGGTGTATCTCATCAAACAAGGGGATGTACTAGAAAAAATAAGTATATTTTTTTTATAACACATCCAAATATGTTTTATACTACTAGATATCTTCATGTTCCATTCTATATGGCTGAATTGAAAATGTATCCACTCCATGTAAAAACTATATCATAAAATAAACTTCTCTATTATGAGGCAACCCCAAGAAGTCCTCAGAAAAAACATCCTGAAACGGAACCACTAAATGAATGAAGACATGCTGGTCCACTCCTCTATCGTTAAGAAAAATATATTCAATATTGGATGTGATTTATCCAAACTGCTAGAAAAATGGCCCTACAAAGCCTAATCAAACATCCCACTCGCCACAACGTACATACGTGTCTCCCTTAAGAGTTGTGAACAATACCCAATGACTGTAATAATCATTATGGACTAGGTAAAATAGAAACCAATCCATTCCCAATTTTAGGTCAAAAACTCCCATCTCAAGGATGAACAAGACCCACCAAAAATTTTACCCACCAATATCCAGATCATAATGCTAAAATTGTATAATATCTACTCTTTTCAACCTTAATTAATTATAAATTAACATTACACCACACACATGATCCACTACTATAATAAAAAAAACTAAGTAGAGATAAAACTGTTCTCCTCACTAATGTCAAAAAAAGCACCATAAAGCACAGAAGATATAAAAATAAAACCATGAACTATTGATGGTCTAGACTTTCCACCTCAAGTTTTAGCTTGACGTGCATGAAACTGACATGTACCTCTACCCTAGGTTCAGGAAAACGTCCATAGGGATGTACTATGCTTCTAATATAGAATCTATCACCCATAGAGTACCACACCCAGCACCCCAACTTGTATAACCAGTCGAGATCCAACTACCTATCTAAAATGGGGTAATCTCCCCCCTTCATGTTCTCAACATCGACTTCAATTCCCTATCTACACCCAAACTATTAGTGATTCCTATAGAATCACTACACATAGCCCATCATTTTTCATGACTGGAACTCAACATGTGGTCTAGGACACTAACTCCACATATGCCTCAGCCTTCTATACTGATAGAAATACACCTTTTCTCCACCATGAGATTTGACCCCTCTTCTGACCACTCTACACAATTACACCCTGATGGATACTTCCGAAATGACCCTTCATTCCCTTTAATTTTGTGACAATTTTCCACCCATATGGATCCTCCATTCTACTACATGATGCCCCATCAGGTTCAATTTTCTTGTTAAGGGTATAATCTGCCACTTCCAAAAATCTCTTCAAAAGGAATATTTTCTCATGGGGCATGATATTTTTCCTAATCCCACACAAGAAATGTTTCTATATTGATGCTTCATCTACTACCAATTAAAGAATGAAACATCACAATTTAGTGATATAACTAACATAATTCATTACCAACACATCCCATTGATTCGAACTCATAAACTCCATATCTTTGTCCCACCTCAAGGATTATTTGTCCATGTTTTCTATAATATTTTCCTATAAATCCTTCCACATAATTCATTAAGTCTTCTCTGTCAGAACCAGGATTCCCTACGAATGATTTCACTGAACATGAAACATATAGGCTTCCAACTTGACTCACATCACATATGGAGTATCCAATGGTCAAGGAATATGTATATGGACTCTATCTAGAACTCCTCTACCTCTATCCCACCCTCTTTATCAAATGATGTTGGTTCTGTAGCTTAAAATCTCTAGTCAGCTCAAACATACTCAGTACTACCATCCCCTGATCTCATTCAATCATCTTCATAATCTTATTGAAGTTCTCAGAAAACCACTCCTTTCTATTTCACTGGATCAACATGATTTTTTTCCTCCATTACCGAGGGAGAATTCTAGAAAAAATCCTCTTATCTCTAAAATGAATCACATCTTCATGGTAGAATTTCACTAAAATTGCAGTCATGAGATTTAGAATACATAACATAAATATTCCACCACATACAGAAAATAATTATTTTCATCATCTATAAACCAGCAATTCCCAAAAACTATCCAAACTAATGTCATTTCACATACATCACTACCCTCCATCATACCGACTGTGTATCATGGTGAAAATGGGGTAAACTTATTCCCATTTTCACATTATTTTAATATTCACCATTTTAAAACCACTTACACAGATCTATCATGAATTATTCCTCTTATACACATTTACAATTTCAAATTCTATGAAAACCCAAATTTTATCTCATCTATATCCTTTAATAAGAACAATTATTTAACCATATATTTATATTCTTCCCCTTTTATTGATTGTCAACATACTATTTTAATTCTATTTTCATTTAATTTCACATGAAGAAAAAATTCCATCCACCCTTACTATTTTCACACACCCAACATGTGTGTTCCTACTGTGACTCATCCTATATGTCCCCCTGGGTGGCTATAATGATGCATACATTCACATTTCCATTGCAATTTTGGGGTCAAATAACATATCACAAACTGTATGCATCGCACAACAAGTGAATCAACCAATGTTAAAATATCATTCAATTATAACAACACAAAATGATAATTAAAATCCCAACCATTGATACAAGTGTTTCCCTCATAAAAGGGTTATATACACCTATGAAAGAGCTCATTTCCAAGACCTAAAAATCTTATTATTTAATATAAAATACCAAATAAAAAGATCATATAAAATTATATACCTCTATTAACACATATCAACATTGTGGACACATAATCCAATAAATGTTTCCTTGATCCAAGTCATCACATGACCTCAATCCTGCCTCCCCATACACCATAGAATTCTAACTAATGATGAATGAATTATATGTGACAAGGGGTGATTATACCCCATTTTACAGGAGTAGAAAACACATGTTAACAATGTAAATAATAGAAAAATAAATATTATCCCATAAAAATGCATACCTAGACATCTCCTGAAATTGATACATACCATAGACCAACTATAACCTTGTTATATCTTGACAATAGCTCTAAATGTGATTAAAACCGAAATAAATACAAAAGAATCCCCATAATGGTTTAATATCCATTTTTGGATCCTCATCCACGCACATTCCAAGACCGACACAACTCTATATCAATGGGAATTTAACCTTATCAAATCATGCTACATTGAAGTCTTATAAGGTACCTAACAATGGCCCATGTATGGTGTGAGTACCACTCATAAGGCCACCACCAATGGTGTTTACATAATATAAAGTAAAAAATAGTGTATGAAAGTTGGAAATGAAAGATAAGGTAAACCAAAATACAACTAAAATTCTATTAGATAACAATGTATACATAGAAAATGCATAAATTTTAACAATTTCCATAAATTATCCCAACTTCATTACATAATTTATTTTCAACTTGTGTTTCATGGGTTAAATTTTTACATCATTTCAAATATAAAAGGTTCTATGTAATTAAATCACAATGAATAAGGGAATACGTCAACTATATATCTCACTAGGGATAAACATTTCACAAAAAAATATTACACTCACCTTTATTCCTAGTCTTGGTGGTCTCGTCGAATTCATCATATTAAAAAACAAATCATTTGACCGCTTCACTAAAAAAAGATTTTTGTGGAAGACTTTAGATCCTCAGTCTAACTTGACTCGTGGGGATATAACCGTAAGACAATAACCCACACTTCCTTGCCTTGTGTACATGGTTATTTATCCATTCACCAGACACACACCATATCACAACAAAACCCAGAAAAAATAGATAACAATCACAAAACAAAAAAATAAACATTAGGATTTTATATCATTACAAGAAACATTGATACAATTGATGTTGACTTTACTTTTCCCATTTATCCCATTTTCCATTCATATGCCATACTTGATAAGAATATTAAATAATCCACATGAATAAATCAATTAACTATATTCATAAAATACAATATTTTAATTCATTTAACATATTCATTAATTTACTTATGATATAACTTTTTTTGTATTCCTCAATTCACATGATGTTAAACATTTAACAAGTTCCCAATTTTCATTTTCACTAACCCTATTTTTCATTTATTACATAATTCATAAGCCTTATATAATAAACTAACTACTCTATTTCTTTCTATATCTCAATTACACTTTAAAAATTATCCAAAAACCCCTTGTGCCATTATCTATGTTTAGACACATTTATCACAACTCCTATTTCAACTCAATTTAACATATATAACATTTTCAACATTTGATATTTGTTATCACACGAAAACTCAACAATTAACCATACGAATTTTTAGGTTCATGAATGTCATAACACACCATGGGTGGCCCTAAACCAGTCAAATAATCATCCATGTAACCCACATGGATAACAAGGGGTTGAACACGTCATTTAGACACCAATGATTTAGAATATCACTAATGGAATGATTGAAACATCAAATGAAAAATGAAGAATGCAATCGAACGTGCCAAAATAAAATCACCAACTATGGGATATAATTATATCCCTAACATAATATTTCTATGATTGATTATTTCACACATTAATCAACTTTTTTAATATTTATTCATATGGTAATTTAAGTTAACCATGACTCGTGTTCTATAATTCCTTTATGATCAATATCTTATGAACTAATAATATTTATTTTATTTCCCATGATTATGAACTTAAAATATTTCATATGAATTAAATTTTTTATTCTCATTTTCTCATTCCATTTTTTTAATAATATAATTAATTATGATTATCAATTAATATATTCTTTTTTTTACATTTACAAAGGATATGAGCTTACCCTTTTTTGTGATATATTTTCCCCAGGATAAGAATAAAGTTTATAAATAAGATATTTATAAGATTTGTACTTTTTTTACATAGTTTCATTTTAATTAAGAACATTGTTTTTCATATCATATTAAATGGGAAACACTAAAAATAAATGTAAAGTGAAATATTCTATTTTAATACAACTTTGTTTTCATTTCTGTTAAATTTTTGGACATGAAAATGAAAAATCATATTATGAAAATTTAATTTGTTATAGCTGTAAAAATTAAATTTAATTATTATATTTCAAATATAAATAAATATAAAAATCATTTGAAGGTGCAACACATTTCATTATTTAAAATAGATTATATACATGTAAGGTATTATTTACTTATAAATAAAATTATTCTTTATTTTTTAAAACATTAAATGAAATTTCATTGTTACATATTCAATAAAATTAATTATCATTAATCTAATGTTATATCCAATTATAATATGATAATAATTTGAGTTTATGCTTAAAACGTATTTCTTTAAAAAATGATCTATCATGTTTACCACAAATTTTTTAAATATAAACCTATTTACATTAGGCGTTTACTGGTTATAAAAGTAAAATTACTTCATGTATTTTATTTTGTATCGATTTTAGGTCATCAGAAGCAATTATATGAAACATTTTGATAAAAAAATATTTTTAAACTTAAGAAAACATTTCATCAAAAAAACATTTTCATCAAACTTTTTGGAATAATAATAAATTAAATTATACACTTATTGTGAGTTTTATAACATAAACATGATTCCATATTATTAATAATTATATTTAAAATTACAAAATATGATTTTTTTTTTATTTTTTACAGAATTATTTAGAAAATAAATAATATTTATCTCAAACGATTAAGGTTAAAATGTTGTTTCATGAGTTACATGTAGTTGTGTCAAAATTAATATTCCAAACAAAATTTTTATTTTAAAAATAAGATATAGTATTAATAAATATATGATATAAATATATAATAAGAATAATTTCATTTGGGGCATAATGGGTATATAACATATCTTATAAAATTAATTACCATTCAAAAAAAGAAAATGGAAAACATAAGTAAACGAAAATAATATTGGGAAAACATGTTTAAATTTATAATACCCAAGATCCAGTAACCTTTATACAATGTATAATTTAGTAAATTATTACTAGATAGATGGTATCTCATTTTTATGAACCATGTATTTTATTTTTCTTTGTGACCTAGATACAAAGTAGTAATTCAAATTAAATTTTAAACATAAAATATAATTCATGAATTCTTTGTGAAACCATCCTCATTATTCATGAAATTCATTTCCCCATGACCAACCTAGGGGATCCTGTTTCCCTTGGGAGAATATGAGTGAAATATTTTCAATACCTTTCAAACAATGTAATTAACTATATTATTAACTAGAAAACAACTTCCTTTCTTTTGGCTGGAGGATCACCCTCATCTATCATGATGGATCCCATGTCTGTCAACAACTGACTCGAGTCTGTTCTGAATATTTTCTTATGGTATTCCCATGGTTAGGGGAGATGTAGGTGGGCCACATGGAGAAAACTGGAGAGGCCTCTTAAAGACACTGGCATTAAAGTGAGAATCTTGAGTGAGGCCATGTTTTTACTAAAATGTAAGTTGGGTTGGGAATATATTGAGGTTTGAAAGTTGTGGAGCCAGTTTATAAGAGGTATATATGGTTTCGATATAATGATGAATAACATGAATCCATCCCCACTATGGTGATCTCCTCAATTAAATCTGTCCCCACACCATCGTCACTCATAATGGATCATTGGTTAGGGTGAGCCTAGATTTTGGGACTGCAATTGGGGCAACAAGACTCTCAGATTCCTAGGTTTCCAAACACTGGATCTTTCAATCAATGAACCTTCCCTTCAATCCTCCTTTCGTAAGGCCATTTCTATCCCATACTGGAGGCATGTTTCCATGACATGTGCCTAGATGGAACAATGAATTGGTGTCTCTTCAAGTGATCCCCCTCTAGATGGTTCTCGATGAGGAATTACATGAATGTCCTGAATAGGCTACTTGCCAGTGACCTGTGGGGCAGTGTTCTTTGGTGCAATTATATTCTGACCGTGTTCAGTTTTGTCTTTTATAGAGTCCATTCCAAATCCATTCCAATGGAGATTGAAATTCAATCCAATGTTATTACACTTTTCCTAAGATGCTTCTGTTTCTCTTCCCCTAATGAAGAGACCTCCTTCCATATTTTTTTCCAAAGCGACAGGGATGACCATCTTTAGAATGCCCTTGGAGGGTTTATGGATAGGTTGGGGTGGTTTCTTTTCAGGACTATTTTTATAGTGCTGGTTCATTGGGGCCTCCACAGAGCATGAGGAATAGGGTTGCTTGATCATAATTCTAGAGCATTTCCAGTTCCTTTTGCAGTCGTGAAACTATGCACAACATTCTGGGCCTTTACCCTCCCTCCAATGTCTGGTTCTCCTGACTAGGTTTCTCATCACTAATTAATCCTCCCTTCATAATAATCATACACTCATACCCTCCCTTCTTCACCACACCAACAACATGTGTCCTCCAGGCACTTCAGCCCCTCCTTAGTCTGGCTCCTGGGTGAGATGGCATCCACTTATGATAGGTTTCAACTAAAAACCAATAAGGCATATTGTCAGGGTTATTGAGGGGAAGATGGGTTGTTCATGACCCTTCTAGATCAGTCACTCATTAATTCTATGCTATTTTTGGGGAGTGTGACTCCCTTGTTGTAAAATCCAAGGAAATGCACACCAGACTTTAGATCTTCCTTTCAAATCATATTTTCCTTACATCAGTTGAAACATACTCAAAAATCATTTGGGAATAAGTTAGTGGTAACGTAAATCCCCCTGGTTAGATCACACACCTCAAATGAAAATATAGGGATCTTTATTCTACTAAGACCATGATTATTCACATGTAGCAGGAGGGTAACTAGTTTATAGAATATTTGCAGCTAGGGCATCCCATGACCACCCTCTTTTGATGTTCAAGGGTTCCTTCCCCGAGTTGGTGTGGATATCACTTTCAAGGATGCTCTTGGGATTCACTTCTATAGTTCCCCTCGATTGATCTCTTTGTATTTTTATGTATTATTTAACATTTCCATATTGGAAGGAATAAAAAAAATAATTTCTTTACTTTATCCAATAGATTTGACTCATGATACATGTAGATGCATCAAGACAATATCTCTAAGTGGTCCTCACCCATCACTTATTAATTTGAATTCATTCAATATAGGTCAAAAATAATCAACAAAAGAATTCATATTGGAAAAATAAAATACAAAATGTTAAAACATAACCTAATAAAAAATACATAACAATAAAATATAATGATTAATATGTTGAATGGTTATAAAATTTTACATCCTCAGGAAAACTGATTAATAACCATAATATAAAATAATAAGAATTATATCAATACAACATGTTCAATTTTTATCACAGATAAAATAATTTTTTGGTGACATTTATAATTGAAAAAAGTATAATAGTGTCATTAAAACAGTTTTAAGGAAAATAAATATTTCATTTTTTAAAACATTTTAAAAATAAATAATTAAAAATAATAATTTGAAAATATATTTTATTGAATATATCATTTTATGAATGGTTAAAAAATCATTAAAATAATGATTTTTCATGAGTGTGAAATATTAATTTCTTTCTATTCACATTAAAATAGCGATTCCATTCATATTTTCTATAAAATCCCAAAATGCCTTGTATTGAAATTAACATGAGTATTCAAGTAATTTTTTTAATGTAAAATTGATTAATTTTTTTTGATAAATAATTTTGAAAATTTTAAACCCAATTTTATTTTTAAAAAAATGGATTTTACGGAAAAATTATTTTTTTATTGAGGATAGAAATAAAAATAGATTTTTTAAGGAAAACTATTTATAATTTTGACTAAAAACGTGTGTAAAATGGTCATATTACATGGAAAATTTCATGATAAACAAGTGGGGAAATAAATAGATTTAATTTTAGATATAAATATAAAAATATTTTCTAGAATGTAGTTTTATAAAAAAACAATCCTATATAATTATGATATTATGAAATAAACACTTTTTACATTAACAAAAACCATATCATATTCCAAATAACAGAAATAATAATAAAAAGAGTCATTATATAATGTAAATATTAATATATTCATGAAATAAAATATAAAATTTTAATTATTTAAAATATTAAATGGACTAAATGTTGAATATGGTATATTTCTTAAGGAATATATTGTTAGATGTCAAATAATTACATCATGTTTTAATCCCTTCAAATGTGTTTAAAAATACTGTATAATAAATATATATTTTTTATAATAACAATTACAACCATAATCAGTTATATCATTCAATGTATTATTTATTTATATACCTTTATCACCCATTAATTAACAATTCTTTTTAAAATAATTTTCCAGGTGATAACTGCTTTATTTTGGATGGATACTTTAGTTGGGAAGTTTTTTATTTGAATTTTATCATTGATAAATAATATATATAATGTTTAACATGATAATTATGAAATATATATTAATTATATATTTATTTATAGTAATCTATCAAATATAAAAATAAGAAAATCTATTTCATTTTTCATACATCTAGTATGTCGTATATATGGATGATTGTTTTTCTATTTTTCACAATAGATGGAATGAAATGAAAACAAATATTAATTAATATATAAATAATATTTATTATATTATATATAAAATTTATATTAATCAAATTAATCCTTATTAATATCCACGTAATAATAAAATTAAAAACATTTCACAGAGCTACGTGTAGGCTGTAGGCCACTAGAATGGACAAATGTTGTTATTTCTTTCTATATATTAGAATTTATTAACTCATGTGTTATATAATTTTTAAATATTTTTTAAAAATAAATATAAATTCATTAACATTAACCTTTAAAACATTTATATAAAGCATAACCGAAAAATGAATCACATTCATTCATGAGGAGGTAGTCCACTATACACACAAAGGATATTGTCATATCCCCCAAAAATGGAATATAAATTGTTATATATTATATAATAATTAAAGAATTATAATAATTTAATATTTATCCTATAATAATTTTAATCTAATATTATATCGATCTAATAATATTAATGATGAAAATGAAATTATATCGGATCAAGAGGCCGTAGTGCGCCAAACACACAATTGATGATTTCGTTTCCCATTTGATGGATGTAGAGATGATTATGAGTTATTCACTTAACATAATTTCAAATAATAATATGTGAGATACTTTTTTATTTATATTATCTTATTTTATGATGTTCTTAATTAGGTTTACGAATTAATAAAAAAACTACATACATTTCATAATTATTTCTCTTCTTCAGAGAGACTATTTATGCTTATACTAGAAGCCATCATATGAGGGATTCTTAGTCGAAAA
The DNA here is from genome assembly GCA_963277665.1 of Viscum album. NCBI lineage: Eukaryota > Viridiplantae > Streptophyta > Magnoliopsida > Santalales > Viscaceae > Viscum > Viscum album. The sequence goes on from OY728146.1 coordinate 374,556,399, forward strand.
CTAATAAAGGATATTTGTAAGAAATTATAGAAGTTATGTTGGTATGTATTATTTAATCTAAATTTTATTGGAATTGATAATATGGGATTGTAGTGGTGTTATTTTATATGTACGGGAGAGGACAGAGATGTAATTTTTTAAATGATAAACTAATGCCCTAGATTTATTAGAACAAAAGTAATATAAAATGAGTTTTTAAAGAAATTTATTTATTCTACGGTTAAGACCATTTTAAAAAAAATAGTTTTTAAATGTTTATGTTCTTTTTTACCCATTATCATCATGATTTAAACCAATGATAAACTCATTTTTAACATAACCATGGTAAATAATTATTAATATGTTCAATATTAATTATGGTGAAAAATTATTTTTAGTTTATTAGATTATAAGAAAATTTTTTATTCCAAATATGAAATTCTTTTTTCCTAATTCAATTGATTAATTTGAAATATTTCCATTTAACTTTTATTCACAAATGCGAAGATATATGCTTTTAACAAAGAGAAAATTCTCATAAGTATATAATAGTTAAATATCAAAATTAAATATTTATTTGATTAAACTGATCAAAATTATCTACATTAAAAAATAATCGAATTAAATTTAATTAATCACCCAATTATAAAATAATATAAATTTTTATATAATTAAAAAAATGCATATTTTAGTTAAAATAAGTATTTTTTTAACATTTATCAAAAAATTATTATTTTCTAATAAATTAAATGAAATCACCCAAATATAAGGTATATATGTATATATAAAAAATAAATTTTATTTATTAAAATAATTTTCCTAAAATAGATAAATATTAATTTTTAATAATGTACAAATGGGGGAATAAACATCCTTTTTGAAAAATACTTATTTTAAAAAAAGAATTCATTTTATTTTTAATGATTCTTATTCAATTTATCATAAATATATAATATTTTAATTTATGTAGATAATTAGTAAACCATATAATTCTCATAATTTAATTATTAATATTCATATCTATCATCTTAATAGGTTGGGTATAATTATATAGTTTATATACTAAAATTTTGAAACTGTATTATATTTTGTTCAAACCCATTGTTGTGTTAATTAAAAGATATCAAATATATTGAATTTATTTGAGATGAAATATATTAAAATGTATCATGCTGTTACATTCTCTTATTATCTTGTTCATTATAGTCATATATTATATATAACATGATGTTCCTATTTTTAAACCTCTACGTGTTATATTCTACCCTATTAAAATATATTTATTTCTTGTAATTTAATATTTATCCTTGTAATCAATTATTTGTCTTTTAAAAAATAATTTTTGGAAAATACATCAAAAATTTGTCAATAAAATTGTAATATCCCATTACCATTTTCAAGTATTCCTAAACCCTTGTTTTTGTTGATAATTGGTAGGGATTTATTTAAGGCTGTTTTTGGGTTGGAAATTTACGAATCTTGAAGACTATGGCTACTATACGGTTGGCGCATGGATAGTTCATAGTATTAAAAACCATTCACCTAGATATAAGAAAATTTTACATTTTCTGATAGAGAGCTAAGGGTAAATTACAAACTAATAGTCAATATGTGCACTCCCTCAGGAGAAAATGTGTGGAACATTCTACTCCATAGAGTAGAATGAGATCATCAAATCCTCTGAAAATAGAGCGGAAAGCAAATAAATCTAATGATATAGGGTTCTATCCGTAGGCCCCTTTAATAAAGATTATTCACACAATGTATGGGGATCCGAGAGGAAGCATGTACGAGTCTAGCAACCAGGAGAGGTACCATTACTATAGATTCATCATTAGTGGCTACATTATCTGATATCAGGGACTCTCATTAGTTTATTTTGACACATATTTTTAATCTATTAATCCTTCTTATGGATCTATTATATTTTTTAATGGATATTACTACATCCCTATGTATGAAGAGAGAGTAGGTTCTTTATAGTCTCCATTGTTTTATCTCTATATTATATGTAGAGATTGCCTATAATTTTCTTAATCTCAACTATAAATATCTTTAAATCACTCTTAGAATTTATTGCATCATTTCCAATAAGGCCCAGGCTGATTTGTTTTCTCTTAGGGCCTCTTACACATAGCCCAACTATATGTCTCATGTCTTCCCAATAGAATGGGACTGAAGGTCGAGCAGAGTTGGAAATTCTTTATGACAACCCTGCATTTATTAAAAACATAAAAATGATTTATTACATAAAACATCACTTGATACAACAATGAAGAACGAGGTTTGTAGTGTTTTTGGGGCTTAGGATCATTACATAAAAACTTGAAACATGAAATACAACATCTTTGTTGAAAACATCCTTTATATCACCACTATATTCCCTCGTACTTAGCATTTCATGGGATAACCTCAGGACATGATTAAAAAAAGGGTGATCTATAAAGACCAGTAAGGGAATACACATGGAATAACATGAGGAGTACAATATATGTTAGACATTAGGCATATCAATAGAGCACAAGAGAAACATGAACATAAATGCATTATAATTCATGGTAATGGTAACATGTAAATGTGGAAACAACACTTAACATGGAATTAGCATGAGCCAAGGCTCATTGCACATAGAGCATGAGTAAAACCTCATTGCACATGAAGCACGAGTAAAACCTCGTTTCAATTGAATTAAAATGAGTCAAAAATCATTTCACATGACTTATCATGATACTATACATTACCCCATGCATTGGAGCGCTATAAGGGTGCACCCTTCTTAAATATTTCATTTCATGCATAAGTGTACCACATGGATTATAATACATGGATTCATAAAACAAAATAATTTATTCCATGATAAATTAATGTGGAATTTATACATGAAAATTTATAATAAATAATTAAATGTGCATAAAGGTGAATACCCTTGATGGAGAAATGAGCATGGTATTCACTACACAAGGGCATTGGCTTAGAAAATCGGTGTGATTTCAGCAGCGTAACGGCGTGACATAAGAATTCACAAAAACGGTTGATGAGGGAGAAAGGGGTTACTCATCATATATACTTTTAATGGCCAGTAATTAGGTCATATAGATACATGCCCCATTAATTTTAATGGAATTTAGATGCATGATACAAAAGTAATGGTTGAATGTAAAAGAGGAGAGAGAAGTTACTTTTAGAATTTCGGCATAGTAATGGGTTTACATGGGAGGAATTTAATGAGAGATAAAGGGGTCTCCCATCATTTAAACATAAAAAGGGTAGTATTATGGATGTGAAAAACCATACCCCAACATTCATAATTGAAGTTAAAATGGAAAAACAACTCAAATAAAATTGGACAAAAATTGGAAAGGAAGAAAAAACCCTTACTTGGATGTGTGCTTCCAAAGGCTATAGAGAGGCTTGTGAGAAGCTTCTTGGGAGATTGGGAAACCTTGGGAGAATTATAGAGAGTGTAGAGTAGAGGTTGGACGAACTCAAAAGTCTTTGAGTGAGGAGGAAGTGGGAGCTTGGGTGGGTTTATATAGGAAAGGTGATGGAATTCTTTATTATTTTGGTTTGGGTCCCCTTACATTAAATTAATACAAACCACAAACCATCCCATGGTTTTTGCCCATGTATTTTAGAAAAGGGAAGAAGAAAACAATATTTTATAATTCCAAAGTCCGAAATACTTAAAATAATAGGGTTTTTTATGTGTAGATGAGTCATACTCCCATGGAAATTAATATAAAAAGACATGGTGATTAATAAGTCTTGAGGGGTCCATTAATGCTTTCAAAATTAATCCAAAAAAACTCAAAATCACATTATTTTAATGGTAGAACAGATATTGGCCGAACATAAAGATTATAGTATTTTATTACATCACTATTGGGTCATTATTATGTCATAAAACACATTATATATTTAAACGGTATATAATTTTTACTCAAAAATTCGACTGTCTCAGAAAATTATGAAAAATTCACCATTGGATAATTTCGACATCCTGATTCCAAAAATATAATTTATTTTATCTAACTAATTTTCTAAATATGATAATTTTTACTTTTAAAATAAAAACCTACATTTATTGAAAATTCATGGGTTTTAACAAAAATGGCCTTCAAACCTTAATAAAAATTATAATTGCATTCATACAATTATATGATCAATTATATATAATAAAAATAATATAAAAATAATAATAATATTTAATTAAAATATTATTTAATTCAAAAATACCTTAATTTAATAAAATATATTTCTTAACTAAATAATAACTAAAAACACCATTTGTACCCTAAAAACTATTTACAATGTATCAATAATGATAAGATATTATATTCATTATTATATACAAAAATAATGTACATGAACATAGTACTATCTATTAGTTACATAACCCCATAACACAGCCACATAAGACCTAAGGGTAAGGTGTGCGATGGTGACTCACTCTTGGGGTGGCTCGGCTAGCATTGCTCAAGTGGTAATCTCAACCAACATCCACTTTTCTCGTAGATTGTCCCATTAGATCTTGACATGGTGAAGCTCAGCATGGGTTTCATCAAAAGTGATGCCCAAGGATGCCACCTCTTTTCTGAGCTCTGAAAAATGGGCTTTGTATGGGGAAATTCTACTGGATGAGGCCATCACATCATTTGTCTGAGTAAATTTTGGTTTGTTAAAGCCATATATTTATACTAATCATGTCATTATTGTTAAACAGCTATATTAGCAACAGTCAAAATTCTTAACATAAAACCAAATAAGTTGACATTTTAAATAAACATAAAGAGATATGTAATTAAATCAATATAGATTTCCATTAATGAATCTTTGGGTAATTACAATATTCCCCCATTAAGAAATTTCACCCTCGAAATTTTTCCTTATCCCACACTAAAACAGTTGTGGGTAACTCAGCTTCATCATTTCCTCCGATTCCCATGTCGCTTCTTCAAACTTGTGGTTTCTCCACAACACCTTAACGAGGGGCATTGTCTTATTTCATAGAACGTTTTCTCCGTGATCTAAGATCTTCACTGGTTTCTCCTCATAAGAAAAATCATCCTCCAACTGTACCACCTCAAAAGAGTGCAAATGTGAAGGGTCTGGTATGTACTTCCTTATGAGGGATACATGAAAGACTTCATGTACATTGGCCATGGTAGGTGGAAGTGCTAGTCGATAGGCCACAACCCCGACATGATCAAGAATCTAAAAGGGGTCGGTGTACCTTGGATTTAACATCCCTTTCGATCAAAACTTCATGACCTTCTTCCAAGGAGATATGCGTAGAAAAACCATATGTCCAACTTTAAACTCAAGGTCTCGTCGATGATTATCTGCTTAACTCTTGTGTCGAATCTGGGCTGTCTTGATATGCTGTTGAATGGTTTTCACCTTCCCCGTCATTTTTTCGACCATTTCTGGTCCAAGTAGCTTATGTTCACCGACCTCATCCCATCATGCCAGTGATCTGCACCATTTCCCATACAGGGCTTTATATGGTGCCATTTGGATGCTCGAGTGGAAACAGTTATTATAAGAGAAATAAACCAAAGGAAGATGTTGATCCCATCCTCCTTTAAAGTCCATTGAGCATGATCTCAACATATCCTCAATTGTTTGGATAGTCTGCTCGAATTGGGAATCATTTTGAGGATTATAGGCCGAACTAAAGTTCAGTTCAGTATTCAGGGATTTTTGAAGACACTTCCAAAACATAGAGGTGAATCTTGGATCTCAGTAAAAAAAATAGATAGTGGTACTCCATACAAACATCCCACTTCCCTGATATATATCCGTGACAGTTTATCCAATGTGAAATCCTATCGAATAGTAATGAAATTTGATGTCTTTGTAAGATGATCCACAACAACCCAGATTGCATTGTTGACTTTGTATGTCCTTGGAAGTCCGGTGACGAAGTCCATGGTGATGTTATCCCATTTCTATTCTGGTATGGGCAATGGTTTCATCATCCCCTTTGACTTCTTCCCCTCACCTTCACTTGCTGACACACAAGGCACTTTGATGTATATTCAGCGATCTCTTTCTTCATATTATCCCACAAAAGGTTTTCTCGGAGATCTCGATACATATTTGTGCTCCCGGGTTGAATAGAGAAATTTGAACTATTTGCGTCCTCCAAAAGATCCTTCTTAAGCTCCAGACTTGATGGAACACATAGTATTTTCCCATACCGCACAATTCCTTCTTCATTAACATTAAACTCTGAGGATTTCCCTTTTTAGATAGCTTCCACATTTTCCTGAATTCTCACATCATCCCTTTGACCATCCTTTAACCATTCCAAAAGAGACGGTTGAGCAATCATTAGTGAAAGGATTGATGATGTTCCCTTCTTTATGATTCCCATGTCCATCTTCATCATGTCTAAGAAGAATGGATCCTTCTCAATTCTCATCATTGATAGAATCGCTGGGTCCTTTCTACTTAGGGTATCAGCCACCTTGTTTGTATTCCCTGGGTGGTAATGGATTGAACAGTCATAATCCTTGATTAGCTCTATCCATCTTCTCTGGCGCATATTAAGCTCTTTCTGTGTGAATATATAATTAAGACTCTTGCAGTCAGTATATATCACACATTTCTGTCCTTATAGATAATGCCACCAGATTTTCAAGACAAAGCTCACTTCCAAAAACTCCAGATCATGCGTTGGATAGTTTATCTCATGGATTTTCAACTTCCTTGAGGAATAGAATATAACTTTATCATTCTGCATCAGCACACAACCTATGCCCTTCATTGAAGCATCACTAAAAACAACAAAAAGTACCCCAGTTGTGGGTAAAGTGAGCACGGGTGCAGTGATAAGCCTCATTTTCAAATCCTTGAATCTTTCTTCACATTAATCACTCCAAGGAAACTTTACTCCCTTTCGAGTTATCTTGGTGAGAGGGTTGGAAAATCGTGATAAATTTTTCACAAATCTTCGATAATATCCAGCGAACCCCAAGAAGTTATGGATATCTATTACCGATGTTGGCCTCAGCCATCCCTCAATTGCATCTATTTTGAAGGGATCCATAGATATCCCATTGCTTGTGATGATATGGACAAAGAATGAGATATCCTTAAACCAGAACTCAGACTTTCTGTACTTTTCATAGAGCTTCTCCTTGCGCAAAGTCTCAGGTACAGTTCTTAAATGCTCCTCATGAACCTCCTTGGTTTTGGAGTATGTTATAATATCATCTATACAGACAACCACAAATTTGTCGATGTAATATCTAAAATCTCTATTCATTAATTCCATGAATATTACTGAAGAATTAGTCAGTCTGAAAGGCATTACTATGAATTCATAGTGTATGTATCTTATGCAAAATGCAGTCTTGGGGATATCTTCTTTCATTACCCTTACTTGATAATATCCTGACCGCAAGTCCACCTTGGATAAGTATTGTGTTCCACATAGCTGATCAAACAATTCATCAATTCCTGGTAGATGATACTTTTTGTTTATCGTGATTTTGTTATGTTCAAGATAATCGATGCAAATCCTTATTGAACTATCCTTCTTCTTAATGAAGAGGACTGGTGCACCCCATTGTGAAGCAGTTAGGCGTATAAACCCATTTTCCAGATTCTCCTATAGTTGTTTCTTTAGATCTTCAAGCTCTAAAACAACAATTCTATATGGATTATTTGATATTGGTAAATCCCCAAGAATAATTTCAAATGAGAATTCAACATCTCTTATAGCAGGAAGACCAGGAAGTTCCTCGGGAAACACTTCAGAAAATTCCCTCACAATAGGCATTTCTTCAAGGATGGTTTCTTCCTTGGACTCAAACATCTGAGCCAAATACGCATGCTCATAGGGTAGTAATATCCATTCTTGACATGATGGTGCTAAAGTAGATTCATCTTCCTCCTTACACTTTTAATTAATCGGGGGTCGATTCTCCATATGGAGGGTGATTTCCCTCTCCCGACAATTTATGTTGGCTCTATATAAGGAAATCCAATCAATGCCAAGAATTGCATCAAATTCTACCATAGGGATTATGACAAGGTTCTCTGGGAAATTTAATCCACAGATTATAATAGGGGAGGACTTATATTCATGGGATTCAATGATTTCCCAATTTTTCTGTACTCACCGACATCTTCACATCCATGATTCGTGTTGGAGAAGGGATTGTTCTACTAAACATTCTAGATATAAAAGAATACATAGAACCTGAATCAAAAGGTATGTTTACTATTCTTGAATGAATAACTAGCGTACCTGTCACCACTTCATTGTCGGGGTTCACTTCGGCAGAAGTGATGGCAAAAGGTCTTTCTTGCTGCCTTGAAGGTTGTTGGTTGCCTATGAAAACCCTTGGATTAGGGCACTGATTTGTAAAATGACCCAGTTCATTGCATTTGTAGCATTGAACAATGCTTTGAGGTTCGAATAGAGAGTCCCTCTCATCTGTCGTAGCCGCAGGTCTTTCTTGCCGATAGTTAACAGCTAGGTTCCCTTCCCTTCCACACCTAAAGCATTTCCTCATCCCCTTAAAGAAATTTCTAGGGTGCTTCTTTCCGCACTTTTGGAAAGTGGGGTGCTGGATCTTTTTAGAACCGTTGGATTTATCCATCGGACCACCAGCATTTAATTCCACCTTATGCTTCATATCCCCATGATACCACTGTGTTTCTCCGATCTCCACATCGACCTTGAGGACACATTAGACAATTTCCTCATAGATATCAAAGTCACGGATTGCTAATGCTTTCCGTAGGCTAGGCATAAACCCACCAAAGAAGCGGTCAACATTGCATTCTGAGGTAACGATAAATCTGGAAGCGTATCGTGCAAGCCTTGGGATGTTTTCTTCATATGCTCTAATAGATTCTTCATCCTTTTGCTTAAGGGAAAGGAATTCCCTTCCCATCTTAATCCGGAGGGTGCACAGAAAATATTTATTGAAAAACATCTTTCAGAAATCCTTCCATTCCAACACCTCGATCTCCTCCTCCGGCTTTGTATTTTTGATCAACGTCCACCATTGATCAACTTCACCCTCCATACGATAAGCTGCTAGCAGAACCTTCTCTTGTTCAAAACATTGAAGGATGGAGAAGTTCTTTTCAATAGAGTTGATCCATTGTTCAGCGATCATGGGATTAGATGATCCACTAAAAGTAGGAGGCCTTTGTCTCCTGAATATCTTGATAGAAACTTGTTATTTCTTGGGGGGGGGGTGAATGTTCCTCTTGACCCATGTTTCTATTCAAAACTTTAGTTATCTGAGAGAGAAGCGTGTAAAAGTTCACGATTCCCGCTCCCATTGGATTGAGCATCTCATTAGTAATCTCATCACACTGATCTTCATAACGGTTGTTATCCCGATTCCTCCTATTACCGGCCATTAGATGTAATAAAAGGAAAGTTAGGGGTAACACATAATGGATAATCCAAAGAAAAAGGTTGATGACTTATAAATAAACTTTTATTTCCTTAACTTATGAGTTTATAGGCTTCAATCTAGGCTTCTCATGATATACCTTCTAACATATATTCCTAGGGGAATTTTTTTATTCCCTTAATAACAGTTCATACTAATCTTTTGAATTTATCAAAAAATATCCCCTGGGAGTGTCATAACTAAGAGTTCAGCCAGGCCCGTTGTCGTGCACCAATTCTTGTTCGAGTCTAGCTTAGTTGTGTTTTCGGATTTTACCCCTAGGATACATCTATGCCAGAGCCGCCTCTACCTACTCGTATCCAGAAAGGGATGTATTTTTTTGATATCCCACTTACACAATACTCACCAAAAACATTGGGGTGTTTTTATTATATTTAGTCTTGTTTCTAAGGCTTTACTAGGGTTTTCTAAACCCAATCCCAAAAATAACTAAACCTCCCTCTGATACCAACTATGAACACCCTGCTTTTATTACAAACATAAACATGATTTATTACATAAAACATCAAATGATAAAACCATGAAGATCAAGAGGTTTGGTGTCTATGAGGCTTAGGATCATTACATAAAATCTTGAAACATGAAATACAACATCTTTATTTAAAACATCATTTATATGACCACTATATTCCCTTGTACTTAGCATTGCATTGGATAACCTGAGGACATGCATAAGAAAAGGGTGAGCTATAAAGACTAGTAAGGGAATACACATGGAATAACATGAGGAGTAAAATACATGTTAGAAATTTGGCATCTCAATAGAGCACAAGAGAAACATGAACATAAATCCATAATAAATCATGGTAATCATAACATGGAAATGTGGAAACAACACTTAACATGGAATTAACATGAGCCATGGATCATTGCACATAGAGCATGTGTAAATCCTCATTGCACATTAAGCATGAGTAAACCCTCATTTCAATTGACTTAGCATGAGTCAAAACCCATTTCAAAAGATGTATCATGATACTATACTTTACCCAATGCATTAGAGCGCTATAAGGGCGCACCCTTCTTAAACATTTCATTTCATGCATAAGTGTGCCACATGGATCATAAAACATCGATTCATAAAACATAATCATTTATTCCACGATGAATTAATGTGGAATTCATATATGAAACATTATAATCAATAAGTAAATGTGCATAATGGTGAATACCCTGGATGGAGAAATGAGCATGGTATTCACTACACAATGGCATTGGCTTAGAAAATCGGTGCGATTTCGGCAGCGTAACGACGTGACATAATAATTCATAAAAACGGTTGATGGGAGAGAAAGGGGTTCCTCATCATATTTACATGTAATGTACAGTAAAGAGGTCATATAGATACATGTCCCAACAATTGTAATGAAATTAAGATTCATGATACAAATGTATTACTTGAATGTAAAAGAGGAGAGAGAAGTTCCTTTCGGAATTTTGGCATAGTAATGGCTGTACATGGGAGGCAATTAATGAGAGAGAAAGGGGTCTCCCATCATTCAAACATAAAAAAGTCTGTATTAGGTAGGTGCGAAACCATAACCCAATATTCATAATTGAAATTAAAAGGGCAGAACAACTTAAATAAAATTGGACAAAAATGAGGAAGGAAGAAAAAACCCTTACTTGGAAGTGTGCTTCCAAATGATAGAGAGAGGCTTCTTGGGAGATTAGGGCACCTTGGGATGATTCTAAAAAGAGTAGGGAAGAGTTTGGACTAACTCCAAAGGCTTTGAGTGAGGGGGAAGTGTGAGCTTGGGTGGCTTTATATAGGAAAGGTGAGGGAATTATTTATTATTTAGATTCCGGTCCCCTTTCATTAAATTAATCCAAACCACAAACCATCCCATTGATTTTGCCCATGGTTTTTGGAAAAGGGATGAGGAAAAAAATATTTTTGAAGGATAAATTCCTAAATTCTTAAAATAATAGGGTTTCTTATGTGGAGGTGAGTCATACTACCATGGAAATTAATTAAAAAAGACAAGGTGTTTAATAAGTATTGAGGTGTGAATTAATGCTTTCAAAAGTAAGCTAGACAAACCCAAATTCACATTATATTAATGTTGAAACATATATTTTTTGAAAATAAATATTATAGTATTTTATTACATCATTATTGGGTCATTATGATGTCATAAAGCACATTATATATTAAAACAGTATTTAATTTTTACAAAAACATTTGACTGTCTTAGAAAATTATGAAAAATTCACCGTTGGATAATTTCGACGTCCTGATTCCAAAAATAATTTTTTTTTATCAAAATAATTTTCTAAGTAGGTTAATTTTCACTTTTAAAATAAAAACTGACATTTATTGATAATTCACGGGTTTCGACAAAAATGGATTTCAAACCATAATAAAAATTATAAAAGCATTCATACAATTATATGATCATTTAGATATAATAAAATTAATCTAATAATAAGAATAATATTTTATTGAAATATTATTTAATTTAGAAATATCATAATTTAATAGAATAGATTTATTAATTAAATAATAACTAAAAACACCAGTTGTACCTTAAAAACTATTTACAATGTATCAATAATGACAAGAAATTATATTCATTATTATATACAAAAAAATTTACATGAACATAGTACTATCGATTAGTTACATAACCCCTTAAAATAGCAACAGAAGAACTAATGGTAAGGTGTGCGATGGTGACAGACTCTTGGGATGGATCAGATAACATTGTTGGAGTGGTAATCTCTATCAAATTCCAATTTTCCCATAGACAGTCTCGTTCGAGCTTGAAATGGTAAAGATCAGCTTGGTCTTGGTCAAGACTGAAGCCCAAGGATCCAACCTCTTTTCTGAGCTCCAACAAATGGGCTTTGTATGGTGAAATTCTACTGGATGAGGCCATCGCTTCCTTTGTCTGGGTAAATTTGGATTTATTAAAGCCCTATATTTATACTAATCATGTGATCACTATTCAATGGAAATATTAGCAATGGTCAGAATTCTTAACATAAAACCAAATATTTTTACTTTTTATATAAAAATAAAGAGACATTTAATTAGATCAAGAGGGATTTCCACTAATTAAACTTTGGGTCATTAAATTATTATCCGGAGTTGGGGAAAGATATAATTATGTTTGAATTTGATAAAGAGATGGAATATTTGTGTTGTGATATCCCTCTAGTTTTAATTTTGTTCCTTGAATTGTTTTTGTTTAACTTATTTGGGTTCCCACCATTTAGGGAGTTCTAGTTTCTACTGCCTTAATGCCTGGTACTAAACTAGTTTTTATTCTTTCTTACTACATCAAACCAGTTGAAATCAAAGAGTTAATTTCCTTATTGGATGATCATATAGATAATGGATTTATATGAAAGAGTGTGTCATGTTGGGCAACACGTGTTCTATTTTCTACTAAAACTACTGGTTCACTCCATTATGTGTTGTTTAATGAAAGCTCAATCGAGTGACATTAAAGAACCCGATTTTTATCCAAGGAATACTGATTTATTTGATCAATGGTATTATGAGGAGTTTCCATCAATGATTTATCTTTGATCTAGTTACCATCAGTTGATGATAAAATAACATGAAATTATGAAAATTGAATTTCAGATATGGTACAACTGTTATCACTAACTTTTTTTTGTCTAACCCATTCTCCCGTACTTTATATAGAATTAATAAACATGATATTACATGATTATCATATTAATTTTGTGATATTCATTTCATATGACATCCTCGTTTACTATAGGTCTTAGGAGGATCATGTGGATCATCAGATACTAGTTCTGAGTGTGCTGAGAAATCACCCACAATATGGTAGATTTTCAACATGCAATTTTTGGATTATGTAATTGAAATTCTTGAAACACGTGTTTTTTTATTAGGGTATTTTAGTTGAAACAGAGAAGGAGAAAGAATTTATGTAGTGGGAAAACCACAAAATGTATTTGAGATTAAGATCATTGTGGGATTATCCAAATACTATCATCAGATCATGAGTGACTTATAGAAGTTGACTTCTTCGATGACTTATCACACTCGAAAGGAATAAAATTTTTCTTCGAATGAAAATTGTTATAGTACATTTTTTGAACTAAAATTTATCTTGACTACTATGTTAGTGTTGACACATCCATAGGTGGGTCTGGGCTATGTGATCTTCTATTAAGAATCAGTTTCATTCTTGTGATGTGATCTCATGAAAGGTAACCACTTTGTTGCCTATGTATATCATGAACCTTGGTCTCACAATAATAATTATCCTACCAAATACCTTGGGTGTGGAATTTTGATGGAATATCTTATGAGTTGGAGGCATTACCTTTACAATGAATGGTTTTTCATGTTTTAATACTACATGTGAATGTGTTATATATTCTATAAAAAAGATTTTAAACGCTATCAGAGAGTTTGGGTGGAATATTAACATTTTTTTGACTATTACATTGCCTATACTCTGGTTAATTTAAGTGTCATTGCCTGTGCTTTGAACAGGAATCATCCAACCTATAGAGTGAAACAATCTTTAAAAGATGTGAATTTCAATGATATTTTTAAAAAGTTTAGTATTGGTGTTTAGTGTAGGTGCTAAGTAACATTATCCCACAATCAATCTAAATCCTTTCTACTTGAGATAATTCTTCACTTCAAACAGATTGATGATAAATTCTGTTGATGTCCCAAAAAGGGCCAAATCGAGGGTAGATATGTAACTAAATAAATAAAACAACTATAGATCAGGGGATGGTGACGAGTGTCGATGGAATAACTATATTTGGTAGGAATTTTCCTAATAACCTTCACACAAAAATATATCTAAATGAAAAAATGAAGAGGGAATGAAATAAAAGGTTCAAAACTACTCTAAATAAACAAAACATGCATGGACCTATAAATAGTATGAAGTACGGTGCTGTAAAATGAAAAAAAATTGAAAACAAATGTCCAACTTGGAATGTGTCTCCACCAGGAATAAAGCTATAAAGGAGTAAATAGATCAGATATCCCAACTCCAATATCTCATGTTATGATAAATATGCTGATTTCAATCACGCAGTGCCTCTAATGTCATCTAAAGTATGATTGTCTTTTTCATCTCCAAAAAAATACATCACATTTGTGGGAAATAACCATGAAGGGGAGAGTATATATATACCCAGTATAAATACCAAAAAAAGTAAAGGGGGAGCAGTAAGACCTACACCTAATGAGTAAAGTAGTAGATATAACATGATACAATTAAAGATTTTAGCTCAGACCAACAGTGGAGTGAAAGTAATTTTGTTCAAACAAAAGGATCTCGACATGGTGATAGGATGAACATATCATCCATTCTTTTCTACATATATCATGAGAGTGGACTCATCCAACCACAAGAAGATAAACAGAGAAAAAATGTTAAATACATCTTAGATTCTTGCCTCTCCTGGAGGAAGAGTAACTAGGACCATGGAGTGGGTACCAAATAAGGATATATATATATATATATAATGAGTCATAGAGTCCAAAATGAGAGAGTAAGGGGATCTCTATCTTACAGCTCCTCCAAACAAGAAGAGTAGCCAACATTTTTACAAGTAAACTATTTTTGATTCCCAGTACCAAATGATGCATCCTCGAACAATCATGTCCTATGTACTAAATCTGCACACCTATATATTATCTTATTTGGGTGTATCTAAATCACCAGCAATATTTTAGGTCACATCACAAGGAAATATCTTAGTGGTGAATGTGTCCATAATTATCTCGATTCCAAATCCATGTAAAATAACCCCCTATCAATAAACCAAAAAATCATTGGGACATAAATTTTTGGGAAATGTATCATTCACTGGAATAATAAGAGATACATACACTGATAGTCACTAAGGAACTCCACAACTCGGTTTGATTGGAAGGTAGTGATTATAATACATTGGGGAGCACCATTGCCTATTCCAACTAGAGAGTAATCCTAGTGAGTCCTCAGGGAACACAGATGTGTTCATAAATGGAGGGTTATGACTAGATTATGTCTTTAGGGAATTCCAGTGACCTGCCTTGCTAGATGATATGCCTGGAACTATCGTCAAGGAACACCACTACCTAGCCATGATATAGGGTAATCCTAAATCGTAGATGAAATCGACTACCCATTCTTAGTGGACTGAAATTGTTAAATTAAAATAAGTAAATCTACTACCTAGAAAAATTGGAGGGTAAAATGATACTATCATTAAAGAACTCCACCTCCCATCCCTATTACATGGTAACACCCAAGATGCTTTGGTGATCCTGGATGATCAATATTTTCATTTGGTGTATTCATAGTGAGTGAAAACCCATAATAATTTCACATCATATATATATTTATATCTACTGTTGTGGGTGAAAACACTATTTAGATGGATAATAACATATAATAGGCTCCTCACAGACCAAAATATGAGTTCAAATAATGGAGAAACAGATGATTGAAAATCTCCATGATTAGCTCAGGGGGAACATGTTAGCTGAGGGGACCCACATGACATGTGGTCCCTCTTGACAGTTCGGTCATGACCCTAGCTAGAACCCCAATCCACACCATAGAGGATAACACATAGTTAAGTTGCCGTTAACACAAAAAATTGATAAACCAGGACTATGGCCATGGCATGTGGTCATGCTTATATTCTTTGACCCTTTGACCATGTAATTTGGTACACACCACATGGATAGGTGTGTGGTCTATCACAAGGTTCAATAACTCGGTATGGAGGTACATGGAGACTCATGGGTTGTTCAAACATTGCAATCCTCAAATTTTCCAGAAAAACCCTAGTGATGTGTTTGAGGGTGGCTAAATGTTGTTTGTTATTCACACAACACATCATGTATTCATGAATTATTCAGAACCATGAGATCCATTTTCTGCAGAAAAATAGGGACGATTCCTTTGAATTTGTCCCTAACTCCGGAAAACATTTCCGAATCAAATTCTAGCTTACAGATTCCATACCTATGGTGGAAAGAAACATGATTCTATTTAAAATATGATTAATTTCATTAACACCACTCACACCATCCACCTCCTCATTCTCTGTCATTTGATTCCTTGACAAAAAACCATTAAAAGGAACACCCATTCAACATAACCTTAACAAATATACTATTATATATTTGATTCATTCCTTTTATGTTTATGATCCCAGAATCTGGGTTCTTGATCAATCTCATTACCACCCATCAATATCTAACCTTGAACCA
The DNA here is from genome assembly GCA_963277665.1 of Viscum album. Classification (NCBI taxonomy): domain Eukaryota; kingdom Viridiplantae; phylum Streptophyta; class Magnoliopsida; order Santalales; family Viscaceae; genus Viscum; species Viscum album. The sequence continues at coordinate 374,573,043 of OY728146.1, forward strand.
TGAACATACAACAGTAATGAATGTGAAGAATGAGGGAATAAAAATAACCAATAATATGTGTTTTGATGATTGATGGAAATGAATTATTGTATTATGATTCAGAATGTGCAATTCTGATTTGAAATATTTGATAATTTAACTAAATAATCCAATTTAAATAAATGGGAACATGCAAAGTGGGGTGTATATTGAAGGAAAATTATCAAATTACTCAAACATATAATATAGTGGTCAGAAACAAGAAAATAATGTGTACTACCACTTATTTGGGTTGGTCTTTGTTCCAAAAACAATCTTTCTAATGAATTCGTGAGAAGCCGCCACATTCATTACACATCGATCCCACTTGAATCAACGGTTCTCCATTCATCGTCATCCAAATAAAAAGAGATATCTCTCACTAGTTAATAGGTGACTTTGATCCAAACATGGTCAAATACCTCTAGCGATATATTTATAAAAATATTTATGTTAGAATTTTTTGGGTGATAAATTAACAACTTAATAAATTAATCAATCGACTTAAATGTAATTAAAATAAGAAAGGGTACCAATGTATAGAGCTGACTCTTTTATGTGGCACCTAGGGTAAACACCTCTTCATGGACCCAACTGTGTTCTTGAATTTTTGATCCATCTAACTATTTATGATGTATAGTTTTTTCTTAAATTATTCATTCATGTGATATATAAAATATATTTAATTTTTTAATAAAATTAATTCTACGCACCTCGAGCCTTAGAATCTCATGTCATTCAGGTAACAAGATCAAAAAATAAATTGAGTAATATTTCAATGTCTTATGAGGAAAACATGGGTCTCTAAGTCATTATATTCATTAATGAATTAATCCATGAAAATAGAAACTATGGAAAAACATGGGATATAGATCCCGCATTTGGCTCTCCCACTCTCTGGAACACTACTTTTTGTCTCCCTATTTCCACAACTTCTGTACCAAAGTGATGGTTTGACCTTACAAGGTATGCACATGTTGATATTCAATTTCAACTAAGTGGTCTGCAAAGGTGGTCCCATCCAAGACCTCATGCACTTCCCAGTCAATTATGTGGATAGATTCATGTACGTTTCACTTCAATTGAGATATGTGGAAGATATTGAGCACCCGTTCTATCATTGTGGATATGGTGAGGTAGTAGGAAACATCACCAAATCTGTACATGATCTCGAATGGCCTGACGAACCTTGGGGGTAGCTTTACTCCCCATATAAACCTCCACATTTCTCATTGTGGGGTGACTCTTAAAAATTTATGGTCTCCATGATTGAACTCCAAGGTCCTATAACAGTGATCTTCATAGGATTTATGTCTCCTCTGGGTTGTCTTCATCCTTCTAGAGATAACCTACACTTTCTCAATTGTCACATAGAACTACTATGGTCCCGTAAGAGATGACTCTCAAATATCTTTCTAGCTCTAGGTTGAATTGCATGGTATCTCTTATATGGCCTGAAAATGATCCTTTTTATGGTAAAGTGGTAGCTATTTTTTTCCAAAAAATCTACCAATGATAGTAAGTTACCCATGCTCTGGATGAAGTCCAACATGCAAACCCTAAACATATCCTCATGCACCAGGATAGTGCAGACATTTTTCCAAATGGTATGGGTTTTATTGGATGTAATCATCAACACATGCATCCCAAAAACCATTTCTATGAATCTCTAAAATCCTGACATATATTTTGCATCACTATTTGAGAAATCATGAGCATTACCACATGTAGTAATACAATCTACCATATGTACACGTGACTAAAACTAAAACCCTAACTAAAATCCTTGATGGAAAGAAAGTATTAAAATATCAAGAGTTAGTCTACCATCACGATGATGGAATCATGGAGCTTCTATGTGTCTAGAATCCCTATGAAAAAATCCATTAGGATAACATCTAACTTCTACTCTAGGATATCAATTGGCTATAACAAACCTGTCAAAACATGGTGCTCAAACATGACCAATGATAGGTGAGGCATGTTGAGATGAACAATGCTACCCTTCATCTCATTCTAGACCAAATAAACTACCTATAAGGAACTCAGTACATCTTCCCCACAATGATATGTATTTCTAGGGGACATATGTGGAACTCCAACATCACATCCTCGCACATCTCAACTAAAACCATTGTTCTCCCTTTGATCATGATATCATGATTTCACCCATTTGAATATAAATATGATCTTTCTCATGGGGATATCATATCCCACATGACCTCACAGTTTATGTCCCCTCGATGCGACTCTTTCACATGAATGGGGATTGATGGAGTAAACACCATCCACATAAGAAAAAATAAACCCCCATGTTCCACCAAAGTCTGCCTCATGGAAGATAACTACTCTGAAGCTTCCAATAATAAGTGATCCAAGGACTTCGTAGTAAGGGAATCTTCTACAAAATTTCACATCCCTAGAGTAAACACAATCTCCAATTCAATTTATTGTTTGATCTCCAACCATCATTTCTATATCATGTTCTAGTTTCTCTAAGGGATAGCATACATGAGACTCTAGTGGTCTGATTAATCCACAAATAGCACTTCCAAAGGATAGTGTCCCTGTATCCTTTTGTTAAAGACTATATCTTATAACTCCATATCAGGTTTCGTATAGTTCTTCTAATGGGGTCTCCACTACCTTCAACTCAATAAAAATAATTCCATATCGTTGCATCAGCCATTAACGAACCTCAAATCACGAGCCATCACATTAAACTATGAACTCAATTCCTTCCTCTAGTTGTATCAACACTGATGCAATTATCAGCCTCTTACACAACTCCTTATAGTCCATATTTGAATTCTCAAATTAGGTAAAAAGTTATCCATTCCATATCAAGTTGGTCAAAGGGGATGTGATTTCAGATAAGTCCTCCATGAATATCATGTAGTACCCAGCAAAGCCAACGAAACTCTGAACCTCTAATACATTATTGGGTGGTACCAAATAATGACCATCCTCCAACATGGATTTATCAATGGTAAAACCTTGTTCATAAATTTCATTCTCACAAAAGTGATCCTCTTTTATCCAGAACTGCCACATTGAGAGCTATTCGTAAACATGTTGCTTTTGGAATAAATCCAAGACCATCGTCATGCTATTAACATGCTCCTCCTATACTAGAGAATAGATGAGTATTTCATTGATGAAGATGAGATCAAACTAATTCAATTATTGACAGAATTCCTACTTCATCATAGCCATAAAGATGTTAGGGGAATTTTTCACACTAAGGGGCATCACTAGAAACCAATAATTTCTATACCGACATCGGAATTCCAACATTATAATATTAGCCTCATGAACCCTCAAAATATGGTAAAAGGACTTGAGATAAATCATAAAGAACCAAACATTACCTCACATATTATAAATTATGTCTTCAGTCTTCTGCATTGGGTACTTGTTCTTTATCATGGCCTGGTTCTAGAGATGATAATCCATGCATAGCCATATGATCATGTGTGGATTTTTCATGAATAAAACTAGAGCCACCCTGTGTGACACATGGGGTTTTATGAAACCTTTATCATAAAGTTCTTTCAAATACAAGTCCAACTCACATTGTTTCTTTGTTGTCATCCTATATTCTACTGAAGATATCTAGGTAGTCTCTTATTTCATGCCAATAAAAAATTCCATCTCCTGCCTCATAGGTAGCCTCAGAACATCCATGGGGAAGACGTGCCTATAATACTCTATAACTTAAAGAACACAAATGGATGAAGTGTTTATTTAAACATGTTTTCCACTTCCCAAGTGATGGGTGATAGGTAGTATCCTATGCCTTGCAGCATCCACTTATCCCTTCATTTTACCTCTCTTTCAAAAAATTAATAATTTCATCGCATTAGTGTGAAGGAATATAACTTTCCTATAGTGACAGTAAATCTAGTCATAGAAAATAGAAATCTAATCCATGCCCATAATGTTGTCATAATATTAAATTATGACATCCAATAGGTCCCATGTGAACCTCTCTCCATTATGGGATAACTCATAGTGCCGATATATAAAATATTTAGATGAAGTGTTCCCTATAAGAATTTCAAGATGATGATGATGTGCTAGCATCACTAATATGATCTCAAACATTAAGATAAGAAGCTGAGAGATAAACTTATGTATGGAACCTATGTTTACTAATAATGAAGAAAGAATAAAATATATTTGTAATATACCTTGACTCATCTCTTGTGTTGCTGAATCATTGAATTCCAAATCCTGCAGCTGTTTTCCATCCTAGGGACCACCCTGTCCCAATCTCAGATATCCCTAGACATGGAATTATCTCTACTATGGTGGTCCTCTAACTATCTACCCCGGATACTCTACACATCTATTCAACTAGTCATGTTCAATGTTATCTCACCTGTAAGAAGTAACACACCATCCATTTCTAGTATTCTCTAGTCGTATGTGCTTCCTTGGCCTCATTGGACCATGTTCCTAAGCCTGCTCATGGAATGATCACCTATTCTGAGATCTTGGTAAGATGTAGTAGTCATAGATGAATCAGCTATGTTGCACCCTTTACTATCTCCACCCACTTGGAATACCTCTAACCTTAAAGTCACAGTCTTGGGTGATCTCTCCCCCCAACCCAACATATATGGGATTCACAAGGGTAATAATCTAGATCAAATATTATTGTGGAGTCCCTGTTCAAACTTCTGTTTCCTATAATAGTTGTCATGGATCATGTCGAGTGAGTACTTTATAAGGTCTATTAATGTAGATTCATACTCATCAATTATCATACCAAAATACACTATTTATGAAATCTCCATGATCCAAATTGATCATATGTTTAAGTTGTAGTAATCCTCATTAAATAGTTGTTGTAAGTCATCTCATGAGAGTGTCGACTCATCTTGATTCTATGTAACGAGGTTCTACCAATACCTAGTTACTCCATGGAAATTACTGGATTCCAAAGCCACCATATGATCCTTCATAGTCTAAATAATCATGAAAGTATGAACTATCAACTCTAGCCAAACCTCTAATATTTGGGGATATGGGTCATCATGGAACCTCAGGGGTCTCTGGTGCAAGAACTCTTGGAATGTCATCATCATGTGCATGTCCTCAGCCTCCTCTACATGGATGAAGAGTTAAGAGGTATAGGAGGTTTTACATGACCACCTAGATGAAGGGTTTTTTGATATGGATCCTGAATGGAGGATTTACCACTCATAAGGTCTAAATCCTGAACTAAAGCTGGTACCCCGATAGGCTGTCATCATAGACGCATCTTGAAAATTGTCAAGGAGTACTGTGGTAAGATATATATATATATATATATATATATTTCATCATATACTGGGAGTTGACTCAAGAAGTACAATAAAAGACTCAATAATATATAATTCATTCACTATTGATCCATGCAACAAATTTCCCAACATGCAGAGTTGATAGGTAGGTAGTTAGTATCCACATGAATGGATGATTCGGTTATCGCATCATCACTAAACACCCTTGACTATGAGCTCCAAGTGAGACACATTTTACAATTTTTCCCCAAAACACTAATGATCCTATTATGTAGAAATTTCTGATCAATTTCCCGGGTAATAATCTTGATCTGATATTGATATGTCCTGACCCTAACCTTTCCAATGTCTGATTCGCAACTACCATATGTCTACCTCCACATACCAGGGGTGGTGACAAGAACTAAAAGTATACCTAATTCAAGGATGCCTTTTCTTAAGGACATGTGCACACATATAACCAACTAAATCAAAAATTTTAGAGGGAATTAATGAATATATTCAACACTTATATAATAAAACCAAACCTGCATTGACCTCTAAATAGTATGTATTATGGTATCTTCATCAAAAAAGAAAAGGAAAAAATATATACCCAAACAAAAATGTGTCCAGACCTGAAAGAAAAATAAAAAATAGTAATCATCTGAGAAATAAATACTCATGTATCCCAAGATACTACCACCGTATGTGGTCCAACTGTCTAGTACTTATATGCTCCATAGAAGTCATGGTTGATGAGTTTTTCCGCAACAGAAGACATGAAATCTGTTGGAAAATCCCAGATATGAGTGAATATATACATACCTAGTAGAACGCCCTAAAAAGGGTGATGGGGGTGTAGTAAGAGATACACAATTATAATAAATTTGTAGATATAACTAGTTATGGTAATATAGTATAGCTAAACCAAATAAGAGAGTGAAAGCGAATTTGTCTAAATATAAGGATCCCAACATAGTGATAAGATGGACATCTCATCCAGTCTTCACTACTAATAGTAGGAGAGAGGACTCATCCAACCATAGTATGAAAAACATGTAATGTAATTTACATAACCATGTGCTTCTCCAATTCTCTTGGATGGAGAATAACTAATCCCAAGGAGTTGGTACCAAATAGGGATATATATCTATATAGACACACTAATTCAAGTAAACTCGACAAAGATAGTAAGGGGATCTCCCTCTCAAAGATCATCCCCAGAATATTAGTAGAAAAACATTCTAATGATAGACTATTTATGATGGCCAATCACCTAATGCATCTTCCATGAACACACAAGTCTAAGGGACTCAATCACCACATCATGATACTATCCACTTTGGGTAGAACCGACTCACATACATGGTTTTTGGTCATGTCACAAGGATGCTTCTTAGTAGGGAAAGCATCACTCTTTCCCATGAGTCCAAATCCACACCAAATTATTTTTTTACTATGACACATATTCAAGGGTCCATAAATTCTATTTGAGGATAACATTACCTTTTATTACAGGAGGTCCCTACTTGGATAGTCACTGAGGAACACCACTTTCCAACCCGATCGGTGGTCTTAGCTAGGGAATGTCATAGAGAAACTCCACATACAAGTCCAACATGCGGGTAAGCTAAGTGAGTCATCAAGTAACATTTATTCCCATTCTATTTGGAGGGTTACACCTATAATAGTTGCCTGGGAAATGCCACTACCCAGCCTAGCTAGAGGGTTTTCTCAAAGCTGTCTTTAGGGAAATCCACTTCATATAACATATGGACGATATGCCTAGAATGTCAAAGAACTCCACCGCCATGACCTACTAGAGGGTAAATCAAAATTTTCATCACTAAATTACACAATACATCCTAGATGAAGGGTATGTTGTCTACTATATTTTCTGAACTCTAATACCCATCCCCCCTAATGCGTTATGCCAAAGACGCTCTTGTGAATATCATTGAACGCTACTATCACAACATGTATTTTTAGCAGAATCCAAACTCAGAAAATTGCACATCGTACCATTAAATCATGTAATGAGGGTTCAATATTATAATATGTTGAAACTCATGCAGGATAGGATACTCTTGGTTCAAATTATGAGTTTAAAAATAGTATTTTTTGATTATTGAAGATCTCTCAGAAAAGATCAACGGTTACACAATGTGTGAGCAGACCTACACAATGTGTAGTCCCTCCCCACAGTTATTCCATGTCTGTAGAAAAAACATTTCTCCACCCCATGTAGTATAAAACATTTTTTTGGTGAACTACCTAATGAGTCCTGGCTAATCAAGATCAGAGTCATGACTTGTGGTCGTGCCTTTGTACTCTGACCTCATGCACGTGTGCTTTGGAACATGGCTTGTATCAGGATATGTGGTTCATTTCAATGATCACTTATTGGGTATGGTTATAGACATTAGGTTATATTAGGTACAATTCATTCCGTCCACATATTTTTCCAAAACCCTTACATCACCACTGGCAGAGGTTTCACATGTTGTTTTCATAATACTACATGACCTGTAGTTGGAATTTATGTAGAAACAACATATATGATTTCTATGAATAAATATGGTCTAGTAATTTGATTTCATCTCAATCTCTTTCCAAAATTAGAGGATCTCATTATGTTTGATTGATTGTTTCCCCCTGGTGGCTGAAAACATAGTCTAATTTCTAATCTATTTGAATTCAAATGCACCACTCACACTATGCATTTCAAGATTCTTTATTATTTGATTCCTTTCCACTAACTACCAAAAAATCACCCATTCTGTGATCAATTCACATACATAAAATTATTTCATCAATTAATTCATTTTTTGTTGGTCATCAAAATATCTAGGTGCTCAATCATGGTTGGTGCCTCTCATCAATATAAAACCAGGAACTGTGGTATTTCTATTGAGAAGAACATGAAAAATGGGGAATATTTCACAAAGAATAAATTTATTGAGTATCATTGGCCAATTGTTCTAGGAAAAATATCAAGAATGTGAAATTTAGATTAGAAATAGTTGATAAGAAAAGTGAATGATTCAATTTCAATACATTGGTGGATGCAGAGAGTGGTGAACCATGAATAAATACTATCAACATACTCAAAAATTTAATATAAGGGAGTAAAACACCAAAAGAAGATACCTTTTTTTTCAGTGTTATTTGTTGAAATATATGCACTCCAATGGATTCAGGAGAATCCAATGTGTTCTTCATGCTTAGATCAAACTTGAATCAAAGGTTCGTCACTCATTATTAATGGAGGAAGAATATGGAGCTATCACTAGTAAATGGTTCAGTGTTACCAACCTTTCACAAAATCCCTATAGATATATACATAAATCCAAAAGGTATGTTGGAATAATTTATGTGATTAACTAATTAATTAATTAATTATTCCACCTTATCTTATAACAAATGATTGTGGTGTCCAAATGCCCCACACCAACTCTTTTTATGTTGTTTCTATGATAACAACGCAACATAGAACTAACTTTGGTCTCAATTTTCTAATATGATTAACCATTTAATAGATATCATGTTTTATTTAACTAATCACATGTGGGAAATATAAATTATATTTAATATTTTTATTAATATTAATTCTGGGAACACCGGGAAATATAATGTAATGTCATATCAGTTTCGATCTCTAGAAATATCTTTACAAATATTCTAATGTCATACAATGGAAAATGGATCTCTACAATCTCATTAGATAATTTATTTAATAATTAGATACAATTAAATAGTGTTAATTCACCAAAGAGTGTATTATTAAATAGAGGAATCTCTTCATATTCTCTTTACCAACAAGTAATTTTTTACATGGTTTATTTTCATATTTTATAGTGGGTAGTGCACACATGAACCATGAAGGTATTATATGAGGTTCAGTGGTAGCTTTGGTGTCCATTTATGAGATGGGACATTGAAGAGTTTTCCTCTAATTATTGTACATGCCAGGAGGTTATGGTTGAGCATTAGTATCCTTCTAGTTTACTTAAGCCACTACCATTTCCTACATTGATGTGGGATAATATCACAATGGAATTATTTTTTGGTTTTATACATGCCCAGAGAAATAGTAATGTGATATCGAATATGATCAAAACACTAAAGAAATCCACTAACTTTGTACACATTCAGGATACATCGATAGCTGATTAGTAATGAAATATCTATGTGAATTAGATTTTTCCATTTTAACAAAGTTACAATTTATATAGTCATTGATAAAAATCCTCAATTAACTTCTAGCTTTTGTAGAAGCCTTTAGGAGGCACGGGGATCTCACATTCGTTTGAGCATAACACCCCATCTGTAGTCGGATGGCCAGACAGAAAGAGTTATATAGACTCATAATGATATTCATCCAACTAGTGTTCTCAGGCTTGGTGTAGCATTGGATGATCATTTAGTATGTTTTATGTATAATTGTAAAAATATTTACTAGTCAATGATAATAATGGATCATTTTGAGTCCTTATATGGTTGGATTTGTGAATATCTATTGTGTTGTTCATGGATTGGTGAATGATTTGTAGTTAAACTATGTTGGGTGTGAGTGGAGACAAAAATTAATCAGTTGATTCTTCATAGGATGTTGATGGAACATATTAGATATAATTATTTTAATGATCTTATTAGTAGATCATTTGAGATTTTATTTGGTGACTAGGTGTTGTTGAATGTTTGACCCTTGTTGGGTCATCAATAGCTTGGGGGAAGATGAAATTGCTCCCCATTTTGTTGGACCTTTTTAGGTTGTTGAGAAGGATGGAAAATATTCCTATAATTTAGTTCATAAACCAATAATGACATGGATACATAACATGTTATATGTATCTTACCTATGAAAATATTTATCTGGTCCTTCTCATGTTTTGAGTTGGTGTGATGTTGAATTAGAACCTGATTTATCCCTAACTGAAAGACACATCAGGATAGTTGATTCTATTGAAAAGATATTTCATTGGAGGATGATACAATTGGTTCATGTTTGGTGGTAGAACAGTTCTGATTTTCATGTGATGTGGTAGAGGGAGAAATTGATGGTATACTTGTTGCCTCACCTTTTTGGTGAGGAGGTTTCATTGAAGGATTTCTGGGGAAAATAGAATCTATCGTGGGGAGGTTGTAACATCCCATTACTAATTTAAGGTATTCCTAAACAAAAATTTTTGTGGAACATTTTTTTGTTTTGTTTTTGGGTTTTTTTGAGATGAAAATTTAAGAATCATAATTATTTTGGGATTGTGGATGTCTGGTACATGGATATCATATAGTTTGAAAATAAAATCTCCTTCCTACATGATAATTGAAGATTTTGGACATAGAGCTCTGCATGGATTGCACATAGTTATTCAATACAATCTCCCCATTAAGGGAATTTGTTTTCCCATTTACAATGGTCAGATGGCCTTTGTACAACATTCCAAACCACGGTCTGTTTCCCATGAAATAGTGTAGAAATGATTTTTAGAGAACCAAATATTTATTAAATTTTTTGAACACTTTTTTTAGATCTCAAATGGATCAGATTCATCCCAAACATGTTTCTTCATTGCTTGAACCTCTTAATGTGGATTCATATTCCCTCATATCCCTCACATAATTTATTTAAAGCTAGAAGAATTCCCTACTATCTTGTCTATATTAGTTTCATCCTCTCGTTCTTGATATATTATGACATGTATCTTTCTCCTTAGGGTTGTACAGATTATTTTTGGGATTTAATACCCACTTGTTGGGGTTATAGACATATATTTCAATGATCATTTCCCTAGATCCCATTTTTCTTGTTATTCCATAGAATATCCCAATTACGATTTGACGATTCAACATGTCACAACTCTAACATTTGTAGTTCTATTATGTAGTCCAATTTATATTAACCAAAATATATATTTTTTTTAATTTCAATTTTTTTAATTTCAAATAAATTTTTTATATTTGGATCATTTGGATTTCAATATATTGTTGGGAAATCTAAATTTTGGTGAATCAGTTTTTTATGAAAAAAAATGGGTTTTTGGAATTTAATTGGGAATTGGTTAGATTTAATTATTTTGTTTTGATTTTTTATTTGAAAATTTTAAATCAATTAAATTTATGAATTTAATGTTAGAAAATAATTTTTTGGATTATGTTTTAAAATTCCCAAATTCAAGTGAATTATGGGTCTATGAAAAAATTGATTGAATTTCATGAAAATTAAATTATTGAATTAAATTGTGAAAATATATTGTGAAATGATATAGTTAATTGATTTCAAATAAATTTTTTCATCAAAAATTTCCTAAAATTGGTTTTGATGAAAACCAAGTGGTTTTGTCTTGAAAAAGTATTTTTTTTATTTAAAAACTCTTATTGTTTTTAAGGGAAATTTGGGATGTTGAAATTAGGAATGGGATTTAAATGTATTTTATGAAGTATTGAAATAAATTTCTAATCATTTATTTGTATTTGATAACATAAAATCCATAGGAAGTTAGTTAGTAATTCTCGGAGACACACTATGATTTAAAATGTTCCAAAACATCATCAAAATACATCCATTCCTTATGTTATGGTGATGAGTCCTCTTAGCGTTGGTTAGAAGGATGTATTTACATAATATTCTATATTCATAGTGTTGGGTCCCTATATCCGAGAAATCATATATATTTGGTGCATGAACATGTTTCTCACTTGTTCGTATTTCAAATGTATATATTAAATTATTGTAACTGTTATACAATACTTGAGGATTTATATAATCTTGATTATATAATTGTTTTTCTATAATCCATTGATGGAAATGTTCCATTTTTTTAATGGACAATGGGATTAAAGAAAAATTCCAATTTTTGAAAGATATTTCCATCATTAGAAATGTGATGCCTTGAATAAAAAATTTATTTCTATATGTTATATTATAAAGCATGATTTTTTAAATATGATTTCATAAATACCAAACATATTTTTAAAAAAAATTAATCAACATTATTATTAAATTTTTTATTAGAATCTTATTATGGAATCAATGGTGAAATACAAATTGGGTTTGAATCACATCATTCTTTTGCCTTCAGGTGTGCGTATATTATCTTATTCTAGGTTTGATTAAGGGAATAAGATATTTGGTGGGGGATCTAGTAGTTGAACCTTTTACTTGGAGAGTATTGTCCTTATGGACAATGTATTTTTTCTATGTTTTCGGGATTTGGTTGTAGTAATTTGGGATTTAATACCTGGTTGAATTTAAATACAATATTCTCGTTGGAGTCCCTAGTCATATGCATAATATCTTGTTTTATTTCTTATGGAATGTTTGTGAAAAATGAATTCCAAAATTGACTATTTAATGATTTTAGGTTTAAATCATTGGCCTATAGGGATTAATAATTTCCATTGGTCTATATAAGAATCTTCATCATAACCAAGACCCCTATAACATCATGTTCCATTATTTAGGTACGTTTTCATTATTCCCTAAGTCCAATTTTGGTTAAAAGTACTTAAAAGTGTTCAGAGGTGTTTTTCTAGACATATAGCAGACTACAGTACAAGTACACAACATGAAAATAATGTACATGCTAGTTACATGGAGAAGGTTTCAGGTCGTGAATGGGGAGGACATGTATTGAGCTGGTATATGTCGTGTACCAAAAGACTTATCATGAAGAGTTTAAATATCAGATTTCTAACATGAGATGATGTGTTTTTCATTTTTTATTATACAATATGGACAACACCACATAACCATGTGGTACACATCATGACCTGGTATGTGTCCATTTTTAAAATGCATGATCTTCTATTTTTCTTTGTTCCATACATTTTATTCTTGTGGATCCTGACCTTAGAGTATTCCTAGGTGATTTTCAGATGTTCCTCCACTTCTAGATCAATTCTATCGGAACTTGATAACCTTTTTGACTTAGGTGAGTCTCTCTAAATTTGTAATGAGATCTAGTTCCAAAGGCCATTTTGTTGCTAGTTGTAGTGTGGCATGTATTCCTTTTTGAGGATTGTTGATTTTCCCTCTTCTTCCAACCTCTCGATTTAATATTTCGATCAACTATAAGATGTGAGGATGTGGTTCTTGGGACTTCATTGATGGCGTTGTTGGGTTTCATTGCTTTTGTATTTTCTTATGGGTATGTGAAAACTGAACGATGGGGTAAGTGGTTCCATATGTAGCCTATTATAATAATCCTATTTGTTTTTATTTTAAAGTATCATTATAAATTGACTTATGAAATTGGGATGATTGCTGGGTATGTGGAAAAAGGGTTTTGAATGAAAAATGGGGTTTCCTTGGATTATGATAAAATTATTATGAAATTGTTTTGAATGGTTTTTTTGACATTGAAATGGGTTTTTGAAGAAGATAACATTGGTTAGCTAGGGTACTTAAGTGGAAGGCTTATATTGAGTATATAGTAAATTTCTTTTTAATTGTCAAGGAGTGTTTTCTTTGGGTGTTCCGATGTTTACTAGGACGATTTTTGTAGGGGACTAATATTGACATTTTGGGGGGTTTAATCATGAGGTATTTCTCTTCGTCATATGCCTGTTATTCTAGGATGATTTTTTGTGTAGTGGATTATTTGGTATGAATAGTTTTCTTCCTTGATATGTAGTATTCCTAGGTGTGTGATACTTGTGCTTCTATTTTTTTTTTATTTCATTGCTTCTTGAGTTATCTTGGATATACTTGTTTATGCGTGTAGAAAAAGATATAGAAAATATTATTTGAAATGAATATAACTACATTTGTTTATAATAGTAGAAAAGGGAATGTTTACCATGATTTTTATGAAACTACTTTTATTCCTACCATTACATGTTTTAAATTATAAATAAGTATACATTTTTTGAAATAAAGAGACATTCTATGGAACACCTAGGTGGGATCCTACAAAGCCTATTAGCTCACACCATGTGAACATCGTCAGTGGTTCATAAACCATTGTTTGCCATCCAGTGTAGGGAAAGGGAAGCCTCCATAATGAATCAGTGGAGGTTATGGAAGCTATGATGGATATTAGATTGTGAGATGGTTGGACTGCGTACATGCCATAATTGGAGTAGATGTTTGTTTTGATTCCCCTATAGTAGGTCTATTATTTTGGATTTTCTATCTGCTGTTACAGTTGTTTTATTTAAATTATTTTATTAATGTTATCGCATACATTTGTTTTTAGTCTTCCACTCTCCCTTTCTTTCTCTATATATGTATTTCAAGTGGTTGTTCGGGTTGGGAAATTTTTTTCCCTTGGTTCTGTCGTTCAATGCCCGGGTTCTTGTTAGCAGCCTGTGGGGATGAAGAATGCCCTTCAGGTATATGGAAGATTAGGTTAGGTGTCGAGTTTCTAGGAAACCAAGTTAGGATTGTTATAGTTTGATATTAGTAGAAGGTCTATCCTCATGAATATTTTCATGAGATTTCAGTTATATTGGATATAGGATATTCAGTACATAAGAGTTATGTTGCGATGAGTGTCTGGATATCTATATTTTTAATTAGACTTAATACACCATGGGATATCGGGATATGTATCTCTAGTCTTGATTTTTTCAATTAAAATTATACATTTTTATGATATTTCTATTTCGATCTGAGATTTTTTAGGTGTCTGATCATTCTTCTATTTCAGTGTGCAGTAGTATGCCTATAAGATTTCTTCTATAGGTTTTTTAGAAAGATAATTTTTTTTCTTCTCTAGAGAATCCACATAAGGATTATGATCCAGTTGAGAGGATCATATGGGTTTTATGTTCTTTAGATCAGGATGTGCCATGTGTTTAGAACACAGTTGATAAAGTACAACTAGGAGCATGAGGATAAAGAGATCGATCATCGGAGTCCTTGCATGATAATCCACCATCCTTTAAAGGGAAAAATAATCTTCCAGATTAATATAGTTGGCTAGATAATTTTGATCAAATCTTTGGCATCCTAAGGACAACTCTAAATATCACAGTGAAGTGCACAACATTCAGAATTGATGGTTCTAAAAAGCATTGGTGTGACTCTATAGTCTAGGAAGAGAAGCATGTGGGGTTGGATTGGAAGTGTTTCAAAACCATGTTCTTTTCGAATTTTTTTTAGAGTCTCTCATGTTGAAATAATGTAATGAATTTCTATAAATTTATAAGGGAGATGGATTGCATTCATCCTACACAAACCGATTTTCTAAACGTGTTTGTTTTTATATGGATGTGTTATGGAATGACCACTTGAAGGCACATAAGTACCTGCATGGGTTGTGATCAGATATTAGATCGCATTTGTTCATGTTAAATATTTATACCTATGTAGTGATAGTGGATAGCTAAATGATGGATGATATGGAAATGGTAGTAAAATTAATCGTGAAAACCTCTTCTCTTCCAATGGGTGATATATTTAGAGGTGAACATGGGATAAAGAGGAAATAGAAGGACTGTCGTAGGGGTGGTGGAGGTGGGTCTCGGAAGTGATTCTTCACTACACTATGTGTTTCTACTTGTAGTGTGCTTCTGACTCAATACCTATGTAGTAATGGGTTTTACAATATATGATCATGTTCTATTCCCATGAAGACATGCAATAGCTATGGGTGAGTTGGTCATCTATAATGTTCCTATGACTCTATGAATATGCCTCATTTTGGCTAGGGTTCCTCGGCACCAAAGGATACTATGGTGAAATCCTAATATTTAATGAATATAGGGATACATCCATAGGCCTCGAGACTGAAGCATATATATGCAGTATATGAGTGTCTAGGGATATGGATGTAGGTCTGACAATAGTGATATGTACAATCCTTATTGTAGCTTCAGTAGGCACTACATTGTTTGATACAATTTCCTCACAATAATTTATATTTGCACATTATGATCATATTTTTAAACATTCCAAGTATTTTATTCCATTTAAAATTTAGTTTACGAGAACTATTTGATAGAGGATAGAGTAGGGGTTTTGTTGTCCATATTTTTCATTCATGATAGCAGACATAGAGTTCTTCTGTGATTTGTCAAGATCTTAATTTCTATGTATCTGACATCATCATCTATATGGATTTTCATATCTCTCAATGATATGAGGTTGATTGTTATCATCAGATTATCACGTTTCATGATGTTTAGGGGAGATCTGGTGTGTTTTTGGGAAAGTGGGACATGAGGTCAGGTCATGGAGGATCGTCCCTCCTAGAGCTCAAGAGTTTTGTAGTTGCTGTTGTGCTTGAGCCCAATGATATTTATTATGTTTTGGATATTCAAGTTGTTATATGAGAAATTCCTAATGTTTTAGAAAATGACTTATCTAGTTTACCTCCAAGTAGAGAGGTAGATTTCTTGAGTAACCTGCTGTGAGGTATATAGCCAAAATCAATTCCTTCTTACCATATGAAACTAGTGGAGTTTAATGAACTCAAGATTCAGTTTGATGAACTATTAGAGAATTATTTTGTTCACCCTATTGTTTTCCTAGGTAATCCCTAGTTCACTTTGATAAGAAAGATGATGGTTCACTTTAGTTATTTGTGGACTATCAAAATCCGAACCATGTAATAATTAAGAACAGATAGCCTTTACCTCATGTGGATTATTTGTTTTTCTAGTTGAAGGGATAAAACTAGTTTTCAAAAATAGATCATTTGTTGGGTTATCATCAAATCAATGTCTAGGATTATAATACATGAAATATGGACTTATGGTGTTGTTATTTACGATATGAATATCATTTGATGAATTTTGGAATAACTAACACTCCTGTAGTTTTTTATTTCCTTGATTAATCAGATATTCCACCAATAACAAGAATCAATTGTGGATTAGTTCAAGGATGAAATTTTGGTTTATTCAATAACTTAGAGTGAAAACTTGAACCATATGAATTTGGTTCTAATGATTCATAGAAATCACAGTCTATATGGATTGCATTCAAAATGTAATTTCAGGATTTGAGAAGTGATATTCCTAGGAAATATAATTTATTTATATGGATTGTCAGTTTATCCCAAGAAGGTAAAAGTTTTTTTGTCCTAGAAGGAACCATAAAATATCATTTATATACAAAGCAACCATGTACTTACTATATAATACTGATGGATCATCATGTACTTCTCTATGATGGTTTTACATTTGACTAATCTTACCAATAAAGCATTTAAATTATCATTGGATTAAATGGGTAAGTATTCCTTTTGGGAACTAAAATGACTTCTGACATTAAAAACTATTCTGATCATACCTGATCCCAGTAAGGGTTACATGGTGATCATTGATGCATAAGTTGTTGGTTTGGAATGTTTTCCTAAGAATGATTATCATGCGGTAACATATGTTTCTCTTTAGCTCCAACATCATGAGAAAAAGCAACCCCGCTATTGATTTAGAGCAGATGAAGTGATTCATGATATTAAATAATGGTGGAACTATCTGTTTGGGGTGATGTTCAATGTATTCTCTGATCATAAACTTATGAGCAATATATTTTCCCAGAAAGAACATGAATCTCAAACTGAAGTCATCGTTAGAGTATGTTCATATATTTGACATCGGAATATCTTATACCCTGGGAGAAGGGATTTTTTTAGAATCTCTAATATGGAAGGTACCATCATAGTGTTCTGTAGACATGAAGGATGAGTGGCATCTTATGGTAATTTTCTCTCAATAACATATAGATGATCCATAGGACATTTCAGGGATGGTTGTGACTAGTGATATGTTGTCATCATCTTTATTGGAGTCTTTTATTAAATATCACTAGCATGATATTGTATTTCAGAAGATTTGGGAAAACCTTTATAGTTGGAAGTCGGTTCGTGGATAGTCTATTTCAACATATGGAATACTTCACATCGGGAAGTGAGTTGTCATCCCAACTCCCATGAGATGTTCAATTTTTTTGACTTTTATAAGTCTTCATGTTCCGTTCATCAAGGCACTATAGAGATGAATTATGATATGAGAAGATAGTTCTAGTGCCTGAGTATGAAGCATGACATTGCAGTTTATGTGTCCCACTGTTAAATTAGCCTACAGATAAAGTCACAACACATTAAACCTTATCAATTTTTCAGGACTCTTCTAGTTCTAGTTTTGAAGTGGGATGAGGTGTCCATGAATTTTTTGGTTGGGATAACATAGACCCCTCGAGGGAAGAATGATATCGGGGTAGTTTTTGACCATTTGACTAAGTATTATTGTTTCATTTTAATCAAAGACACAATGAATGTTGATGATCTTGTTATTTTCTATGTGTTAGATATCACAAGGTTACATGGGAGTCCATCTGTAGATATTTCCGAAAGGGATCCTAGGATTACATTTAATATTTTGATGAGTCTTCAAGTGGAAATTCAGAAGTAGGTCATGTTGAGTACTATTTACCATCTAAAAATAGATGGCCAGATGGAGTGTGTAATTCAAACCCTAGAAGATATACTTTGTTCCTATGTTCTGGATTTTGGTGGATGATGGGATAGCCATATGGTAATGGTAGAGTTTGTTTAAAACAATATTTATTAGACATAAATCAGAATGGCCCCATTCAAATGGATGTATGTTCACATGTGGATATCACCTCTTTTTTGGGATGATGTGGGAAAAGTAGCCTCGAATGGACAAAGTATAGTTTGAGATATATTGGAATAAAATTGGGAGGTTCGACGGAATATGGTTATAGCCCCGAGTTGACAGAAATTGTATGAGGATTGGTGGTATAATCCTTTGATGTTTTCCGTTGGTGATCGGGTTTTCATGAACGTTTCTCGTCAGTTGGGTCACGATTGACATAGAAAACAAATAATTATTGATCTAAGATATGTTGAACCAATTTAGGTCATTAATCAATTTGGTCAGGTTGATTATTTGAAAGCAGTTTTGGCACAATTGATAGGAATTAGTGATATTTTCAACACCTGACAGCTCATGAAGTACCACACTGATCCCACTCATGTTCTAAGTTGGAAATAAATTTATATTGAGTTAGGTGTTTCTATTATAGAGAATCATTTAGAGATCATTGACTATCAAATGATTATCTTTTTTGGGAATTTTATTTAGTTGGTTAGAGTTCTATGGAGACAAGGATATGATTCTCATGATACTTGGGAATGCAAGTAATTGTTGAGGGAGCAGTCGCCTCATCTTTTTCTAGGGACTCCATCTTTATCATGACTTCCTATGGATGGAAAGCATATATAGTGGAATTTTTTTAATATCTCATTACCTAGGTCAGATATGTTTTTATTTTTCTAAGTCCCCTATTTATTATAAGTCTATTAAAGTGTATAGAGTTTTTTATAGGATTACTGCATACTAGAGAACTGGTACACACTGTGATCTTGATGTACAAACTATGTACATGGATCTGGTTTTAGGTCTTGTATAGGGAGATCATATCCAGAGCTGGTACACATCGTGTACCTAAAGTACACATTGTGAAGGGTTTAAATGTCAGATATTTAACTTGAGGTAATGGGAATTCTGTGTAACATAACCAACATGGATGACACATCCTGACCAAGGGGTACCTGTTGTGACCCAATCCACAACCAGCATTAAAAAGCATGATCCGTTGTTTTTTTACTTCATCAAATTGGATTTTTGTTTCTCTTAACCCTAGACTATTTCTATGTAATTTTTAAAGGTGTCTTACCTTAAAGATCGATTTGATCAGTAATCGATCTCAGTTATGAGTACAGTGCATCTCTCTAAATCTATATTGAGATCTTGTTCCGAAGGCTATTCCATATTCAGTGGTGGTGTGGTGGGTGTTCTTCATCAAGGTATGTGGGTTTCCCCTCTTCTGCCAAACTCTTGAGCATTGATATGGATTAATCATAAGATTTGAGGATATGATTCTAGGGCATTCGTTGACAGCATTGTTGGGTTACATTTATTTTGGATTTTTTTGTGGGTGTCTCTGACCAGAACTGTGAGTTAGGTGGTTCCATCTCTAGCCTATGATAAATAAAGATTTTTTTATTTCAAATTACTTTATAATTTGGTTTATGTAATTGGAATGTTATTTTGGTGTGTTGAAATAGGTTTTCAAAATTTAAATGGTTTTACATTGATATTGGTAAATTGATTATGATATGGGTTTGAATGGTTATCTAGAAATTAAAATGTGGATATGAGAAAGATCAATTGGGTTAACATGGGAACATTGGTAGAAGTTTTATCTTGAGGGAATAATCCATTACCTTATGATTATCAATGAGGATTATCTTGGGGATTTCCTCTTTTTCCTTGGCCAATTGTTCTTAGGGAATGATATTTAAATTTTTGTGGGTTTACACATAGGGTAATATTATTATTCCTAGGACAATTGTTCTAGAATCAGTTTTTTGAATTTGATTATTTGGTATGAGTATTCTACTGTCGAGACCTATATTATTCCCTGGTGTGTGATATATGCACATCTATTTTTTTCATGGATTCCTATGTTACCATAGATATGCATGATTATTCATCTACAAAATGATATGTAAAATGTTTGTTGAAACTAATATACCTTCTTTTTTTAGAACTATGTGAAAGGGAATGATTATAATGTTTTCTATAAAACATCTTTATTTCTTACCAAGCCTTGTTTTAAATTGAAAAAAAATACATGTATTTTTATATAAATAATTGTTATTGAACACCAATGAGGGATCCTACTAAACCTGTTATCTCACACCCTGTGCACTTATTCAGTATTGCATAGACATTTGTTTTTCATCCATTACAGGGAAAGAAAAGGCACCGAAATGGGGTGGCGAGGTTCTAGTCACCAGGAATAGGTAGCTGATGGTGAGATGGATAGAGATCGTCCAATGCATCATTAGAGTAGATATTGGTTTTGATTCCATTAAAACCATACTATTATTTTGGAGTTTTTTATACTATTATAGTTGTTTTTTATTACTAGGTCTGCTTATATCTATGGAATATTTTTTTTCGTATTATGTTGTCCCTTTATTTCTCTTTATCTGATTGAAATGTGGTTGTTCAGGTTGGGAGAATTCATTCGATCAATTTATTCATTCAATTATTGGGTGATGGTTGAAAGCCCATGGGGATCTGAAACGACCTTCAGGAATGTGATGGATTAGTTCACGTGTCGGGTTTCTAGAAAACACGGGTCAGTTTGTTACAATACCACAGTACCTGTACTGGTTAATGATGAAAGCATCCTCCTTGTGAGAGAGAAATGGAAGTATGAAGATCATCCAAAATACAAATTACTAGGATTTTATATAGGAAACCATTGTTTTTATATCCAAATTTTTAAATATTATAAAATTAATACACCAAAGTATTAATAGAGGGTGATAAAGAAAATATTTATGAAAAGTTAACCACTATAGAACGATAAATTTTTTATGGGAGAAAAATAATTGATTCAACAGAAATATTTTTTTAATAAGACATCATTTCTGAATCTATATATTTTTTCCAATGATGAAAGATGATGATACATTTATGATAGAGAAAAGCAGAAAATATACCAATAATTTTAATCCATTCGTTCTTCATTCCGAAATTTTGATATCATCTCTTTATCCTTAAAATGAATATATAATGAGATTTTTTAATAATAAAGATCATAAAATAACTATGAAATGAAAAATAATTCCACCACTTTATAGATTTATTCATAGAAATAAAAAATCATCAGTACTATTTATCCAATGACACCTGAAGTTATACTTTTTCTCATCCAAAAATATTTCACTTTAAGAATCATCAAAAAACTTTTCTAACCAAATTTTTATTTATGGTCAATAAATCCACATTATATTCCATTTACAATTTCAAGCAATAAATGATCTCACATTATAAATATTTCAATAAAAAAGTACATTATTCAATAAATAAAATCATCAATTATTGAATGTATTCTATAAATTCCATAAAAAAGTAAACTCTATAAATGAAATCATATTCAATATAATGACTATCCAAAATAATTATAACCAATAATATCTAGTGAAACTCATATATATCCTAACTATATGAAAATTTTCTTCATATGAATTTTTTTCTTCCCTCGATCTTGTTTTTGAATGAATTTGAACAATTTAATGAATCATTTTTCATGCTCATTTGTACCGATTTACTTATTCTCTAAAATACATCATGAAAATATATGGTATCACAACCCCTATAAATTTTATGCTTCTTATAACTATAATATAATTAATAAAATAATACTATAAAATTTTCATGATACCAAAAATAATACAGCCTTTAACATTCCACTATTTCCATACATATATAATATGATTTTCAGTGATACATCAACTTATTCTATAAAATATTACCTGGAAACTTAGGAAATTAATTTTCATAGTTCCCTATATCCTTATATATAAAACAAAGAACACAAATTTTTTCATTCATAAATATTATTTCACACTCCTAATAGCCATTATCACTACACTGGAATCAAATTACCATTACCTTCATGGAAATACAATAGATATTCTTTCTAAAAGATATCCCATTTTGGGAAACCCCTATTTCCCTTCATCCACTTATCCATTTTTAACGTTCATCATCTTCTTATCTATAAACAAACAAAATCAATAGTAGTATAGATTTATTTCTCATTTTTTACTTCAAAAGATACAATTTCCATTTATGATTATAATTTTTTGGACATTATATCCCAACAAAATATTTCCATAATCCCATTAAGAAAATAATCATTCTTAATCTATGTATTACCCACAGTGATATGGTTTTTATTATATCCATTATGTGTCCTTTATAAATAATGTAATACACAATATTATATTATTACATCATGAATAAATATGTATAAAAAATTTTTAACCACATAACATAAATTGATAAAAATTAGTCATTGTTGACCTCATAATCATGAATGTTTTTTAGAATGATTCCAAATTATAAGGATATTTTTAATCCTTTATAATAGATTATAAAAAATATAAATATTAATGAATTAAAACCCCTCAATAGTATGAATATTGGTGTTTGATAAGGCCCACTATTGTATATAAGGAATGATATGTTTCAAGTCCGAGGATTCATTTTTTAAAGTTATTACCCTAGGTATATTTATGATACAACAAATTCAATGTCTATTTTCCATACTGTGATGTATTTCTAGGAAAAATCACATAATAACTACATTAAAAACACAAATATTTTATTCAATTAGTATCCTTAATATCAATCATAGGTTTATATTATATTATTTATGTTTTCCTAGATTGGGATCCAAATATATCTACTGAATTTTTATTGATACCAAATGTAATGACCCTGATTCCTATAACCTCGTGTCATTGTCTAGATTATTATAATTAAGCTTATATAAGGTATTCCAACGCAAATAAGAAACGTGTTTAGTAGTTCTGGTATAATGGAAATATAGATGAATTTCCCATTAGATTTTAAATATATAATACACAATGAGTTCTATTTGCGAGCTACATGATTCCCTTTAATATATCATTACATAATAATCCTGAAACACTTACTTATATCGTAGGGAATATAAAACATATTAAATGGGAGAGATCGTATTATTAGTAAGGTAATTCTTACCATGTAATCTATTATTAATAAAATAATAATCATCATCATGGAAAGGTATGTAATGATACAAATGTCTAGTCAATAAAATGAGAAAATAAGGTAGGAAATAACGATGATAAAATAAAACAATATACATAATAGCATTATCTAAATTATTATACGTGGATATCCAAAAAAATATAATAATAACATGAACATAAATATATGATCTCAAAATGAAGGAATACATAATGATGTATATATAAAACAATCAAGACTATTTATTAGTTATTTTTAACCTATTGGTAAAAATCCATATAATATAGTAAATTGCTTTCTCTGAGGAGACTTATCCAAACATAAATGAGATTTCAATAACTAGCACCCAAGGATCAGATACTAGGTCCAATTCATTTATTTTATTAAGGTGTTCTATCATAATATGAATAAACATTCACTTTGAAAAACTAACATTGAAAATGTTAATACCCAACCCAATCAAATAAACATAATCATAAACCATGTAGATTACTATGGTGAATGGAAATAAAAGTTTACATCCTCAGTAAAAATAATCCTATTAAATCCCATGAAATAATAAATAAGGTACCAATATAATATTGTCAAAATTTACCTTAATGACAATACATTGTGGATATCGATGATTAATTGAAATTCCATCATAATTTCATTAAAATAATTTTGAATAAAATATAATATTCGAATGAATTTTTTAAACAACGTGTTCACAAAATATTTTAAAATATTAATTTCATGGAGAATAACCTTATTAATCTTATGATATATTCATATATTTTTTTGGTCCTGAGAGTTTAAAAATATATTCATTTAATCAATCACTAAAAAATATTTCTATTACCATTTTAGTTGACAGAAACATAATCATAGTTTCTAAAATGACACAATGATTCTATTAAAAAATCATTAAAATTCAAATGGGTATAAAATATTTTAAATAGTCATTAATTATTTTTTAAAATAATAATATAATTTTTTTTGAAAATAGTGATTTTGATGAATAATTATTTTTTAATGAAGAGGGAAATAATGTCTGATTTTATTAATGATATTTTCAGAATCTTTTTATTTACCTGTGACTGTAAAAAAATTTATATTACTAAGAAATTTTAATTAATAACTAGAGGAAAATAATAGGTATTCATTTTAAGATAGAAATATCAATTATTTCCCCTAAGGGAGACGTATGCAAAAACAATCTCTAATAATGTTGATATTGTGAAATAAATAGACACCTCCTTAGTATGATTTGAATCGTTATCCCCAATAAATGTAATAATTATCAAATAAAACATAAAATTCCAATATTTAAAAAAATTAAAGATTTAAAATAACAATGATTACATATATACACCACAGAAATGTATAATTGGTGAATTTCATATATGTCTCACAGATATATAAGTTAGACAAGAATCCCTTACCATATTTTTGAACTCCTTCATCTGTTTATTAACTCCCTTAACAATAAATGTATGTTTTTTTATTCATATATTAAAAACATATACACATATATCATATATATTAAATTATTTAATTAATTTATTTGTCCACCCTTTTATAAAATATTATTTTTAATCACTATTTTGGTAAATATTTGCCTCATTTTTCAGGTATTTTTATGTTTGTTAATTTTTTTTATTTTAATTTGAACCTATTTAATTCATATATATAAATTTAATCCTTATATAAATATGAAATATATTTCTAATGTATTTATTTAATGTAACATATGAATTTTTTAGGTAAAAAATTAATACACCATTCATGGAGAATATAGCATGTTCATATGCATGAAGGTTCTTTCCAATTTTCTTGTCAGATGAAAAAATTTAAAAATAAATATTAATTAATCATTAAAAAACAATTACTATTTAGTTTATAGAATTTATATTAATCATACTACTCCTTTTTAGAATCCAATTAAAATTAAAATTAAGAAAATTATATGTTCTAACATGCAGGAGGTATTCCTCACATATAAAGATGAGAAGTTATTATTTTCCAAATGATTCAAATTTTATGAAGTTATATATGATAATATATTTCAAGACGTATGATGAGATAATAGGTATATAATATATTACTTATTATTTTCATCACTCAGTTTATTATAATGAGAAGATGAAAACATAAATCATATTACATCGTGAGGTTGTAGTCCTTCAAAAGTTGTAGGGATATTATCATATCCCCTTGAATGAAAAAAAGAACGTATATTTGATATAATAATTTAATAATCACAATAATTTCATAAATATAATATAAAAATTTTAAATCCACTGTAACACCACTCATTTTTTGAAACAACTATATATATTAAAAGGAAACCCTGTATTTTATTGCGTACAAGATATGTAACCATTAACATAATGAAATAACGAAATATTATTGTATAAAAATATATATTAAAACATACATAATAAACTGTAGAGAATTAATTGTGTTAAAATTCTGTTATATATATAATATTTATTCACATATATATTTTTTAATTAATTAATTATAAATATGTAATCACTTTTTATAAATGTGATTTTATTTTTCAAAAAAATCATTTTCATCAAATATGAACATTATTTATTTTTATTTTGTAATTTTTATAATTAATATGTGGATATTATTGAAAATATATTTTTCAAATTAAATTTTATTTTTTAATTAATTATTTAAAAATAATCATTGGATTATTTTTTTTATAATATTTTTTAGAGATTAATTTTTTAGTGAACAAAAAAAATATTAATTTTTATAAAACCATCATATTGATTATATTATAAATTCCATTTATAATTTCTTTTTTACCACTAATTAAAATTTGTTCTATTTGGTTATATATAATCTAACTAACTCAATCTTATACATCATTATACATTATTTTTCTAAAAGTTCATTTTTTGGAATAAGATTATTTTTTTAGGAAACTAGTTTTCATCACAATTCTGTGATTTAATATTAAATTAAATTCACCCACATATATGAATGAAATATTTTTAAATTATTCTATAATATAAATAATTATGCATAAATTTATCATGCATTTCCCTCTTTGTTTTTCTCTATATTAATAAAAAATGTAATAATTTCTTTACTATGATAATGGATAAATCATGCAATTAAAGATAAAAATAAAAATTTAAAGATTATAAATAATCCAAACACTTGAATTAATTTTATTTGATAAATATATCTTTACTATAATTTTCCAATATTTTGTTATATGAAATTTTATGTCCATTTTGATGGGATTATAACATTTATAGTTTTTTTTTCAAGAAATGTAAAACATATCAAACTCTGATTTTTAATAACTACAATATTTTTAATAGGAAGTTATCTAGAATATTTATATTACTAAAGATAGTGTTAAAAAAATAATTACATTCATAATGGTAATTTTTTTATATTTTTAGTGAGTAATAATAACATAAATCTATTTAAGAACATTGATACATTAATTATTAAAATAATTAAAAAATAATATATATTATATTAAAAATAGTAAAAATAATATATTTTAAAAATTTAATCTGTAACATGAATCATATAAATAATAATTACTTTTTGGTTGTTTTAAAATATTGTGTTCGAATTATATGTTTTATCTCGATATTATTGCTGTCAATGTAATTAATAGTGTTTTACAATGAAATTATTGATATTTTATAATAAATTATATTTTACTGAATGAAATAAAATTAATAAAAATAATATATTGGACAAATATATTATTATTTGGATTATAATTTAAACTCGGATCTATTTATGTAATTAATTTATTTATAGTAAATATATTGACCCTCAAAAATTAAAATGTTCTTACTTTCACGGTTAGTTTTAAAATGATGAATGAGGGGTTGAACCATAGTATAAGGGTATCAAAATCATCAATAATAGTCACATTTTAATTATATGGGTTTTCATTGACCCATAAAAATCCTATATTTGAAATAAATAATTACAAACAGAATTTTATTTGAAGATATATTTAAATTAATTTTATATTTGGGAAAAAACCATGAATGCCCTGACCCTCTCTTATAGAAGGGAACCTCTTATTCTCAATACTTAACAATAAAAAATATATTTTTTCCTATAAATTACCATATAAATTATTATAATCCATAATTTAAATTTATATGGCTTATTTTATGCATAAAAACAACCATATAAGGATTAACATGTTAATCAAATGAGGTATTGCAAAGAAGATGTACTATTTTTAACCAATTATTTTAGTTTTCTTTCATCGTTGACATACTTAAAAAAATATTAAAGCATGATAAAATTATACAACCTATATCATCAATCTATTATGGTTTTTATATGTTTATTTAAAAACCCATATCAATCAAATCTTTCAACAAATGGGAAATGAAATCATTATTCATATGTATGGTGGAGTAAAACAGTACGAATAGAATTAATTCATTTTCCATTATAATATCTCAAGGATATATTATAATGTTGGATTTTATATTTCTATATTATATTAATTAAATATTTATAATTATGAAAATAAAATATAACCTTTACCTTCTAAAAATTTCCACACACTGGAAAATTATAATATCGATCATGCGTATGTGTGGTCTACAATGTCCATGAATCGATGTGATTCATTTTTGCATCACCACGTAACATATATGATATATATAAGTATATTTAAATAAATAGTTTCATATATAATATCATATTATAAATCATTAATGATTAAATTATTCATTCTTTCATTCCATAATGATTGTTAAAAATTTAAATTTTACACATTCATACATACGGCCTACCGACTCCATGATTGTAATATAGTTATTTTTTTTATTACTATATTTAATTGTATGATTTAAAATTGTAATTAATGTTTAAAGATGATAATTATTTCAATATTTTTTTATAGATATGTTTTAATCATGGCCTTTATGAATATAGTCAACTGACCAAAGTAATTTTTGATATATGTACTATATGTCACCAAAACATTTGACATGAATATATGTTATTATGTAATTGTTATTATATTAGAATAAGTGAAATAAGAGGAAAAATAACCATTAAATATTTTTAATAAATTATAAATTATCAAATGTTTAATATTTAGGATGATAAATAATGTACATGATTAAATGAATCAAGGTTATGGATTTTTTAAAAAAAATATTCTTTAACAGTTTTTCTTAAAACACTATTTTCATTCCATATCAATTATATTGTTTTCGAAAAATTATATAGATATTATTTTTCTATCATCCTATAAATATTTTAAGTCTATTTTTACCTAAGATTTAATTTTTATTATATGATTTGAAAGGAATACTTTTTCATTTTCTAATCGCAGTACTTTGTGAGTTTTTGGAAAATAATATGAATGAAATGTTTTTTAACTTATATAGAATGAAAGGATTTTACCACCTTAATGAATAATTTTTTTATGCTTCCATTATAATCATAAATTGTTATTTTGAATGAATATTTTTTCCTTTCTAAGTGAAATGGTTTCATTTTAAATAAGTTATTTCCTGTACAGAATGTTATAATAATGAAAGACAATATGTTTTATGATTATTTTATGGTTCGCAGAAATTTTTTATGATTGAGGTTAGTTAATTTATGAATAAAATATGTATGGTTCCATGATATCCCTCTAATTCACTGGGTCTGTTCAGATTGGATGTTGATAATGGTGGTTATTCCAAGTGTAATTATGATAGTTACTCCTAGTATAACCACACGTGATATTTTAAGGTTAACTATAAGGGTTATTTCAATTGTTTCCATAATAATTAATCTTTATGTAATTATACTATTTAAATTACGTTCCATGTTCCCTAAATTTTTTATTTATGATTTCCATTTTTTTTAAAATTAATTTATTTTATTCAGAAGTTTTATTATCGATCTTGTTTTTAATGTAAAGTAAACCCTACTTAATAATGTTGAATTGTTTATATTTTTTAATATTATAATATTATATTTATTTATTTCAAAGAGAAATTTATGATTTTTATTCATCCTTTATGATATATTATGTATTTTCCTACAAAAATATATGTGAAAAGAATGTTATTTATTGGGATGAAATTTTTAATTTTGAGTATAATTGTTTTTTATAAAGTGAAATTATTTATACATATTCGTATAATAATGGTTATTTTCATTATTTTTTGGTCCCTTATTTAGAATATTTTTCTCATCCCATGTTAAATTTTTTGATTCATTGGTATTTAAGCATTTTTAGGAACATTAATGAGGTCAATATTAAATTTTTAAATAGATGACAAGAAAAGAAAATGTATTTCTTTTTAAGGTTTTTTTATGAGAAAATGTATACTATGTAAAACTGTCCAATAGGTAATATGTGTATTATTTATGTAATAAATGTTCTATAATTATCTAAATTTATAATCCTAAATTATATTTTTTATAAGAATGTGATTTCAAGATTAAATAAATAGAGTCTGTAATGGTTAAGGTCTGGTATTTATTGTTTATATCATAGCATATTTTTCATTAATAAATATTAGGAATGTATTTAGGCTTGTATTAAAATAATTATATGGCCAAAATGATTAGTATTTTATTATTAATCACAATTATTTTGGATAAATCAAATTACTTTTACATAACATAAATAGGGATATCTTATTTTTTATTATCCTCATAAGATGGTTAAAATTGATTTAATTTATAAGATCATACTAACTTTTTGGTCAAAGTAATTAGTGGGATAAATAAGGAACTGTATTAAATGTGGATTTAATGGAATGTTCCGTGCCTTTCAGATTGGGTAACCAAATGAAATTATAGTTTTATAGACAAATGTTGTGGTATTTCTGAAGCATCTCATAAGAGTAATGATTGATAACATGATCCTGGGTGAGTTTCTAATTATGTAAAAAAATTGAACACATGTATGTTCTAATGATAATATTCATTAATATAAATATATATAAAGGACAATGTGCTCAAAATGTATAAATGATCACCTTGGAAAATGTATAAGATGAATGGGATGATATTTTATATAGATAAAAGGTGGTTTTGAAACAATACTTCACTAAAGGGAAATGGAATAATTTTGTTAAATACAAGAAGGGGATGAATATCTTCTAGAAGTATCATTTGAATATTTTAAATATAGGGAGACTGTTGAAATGAAAAATCAAGGTATTTGGGGGAATGATCACTAAGGGGATCAACAAGATGATATAAACATTATTATAGAATGACCTGAATCTATTACATCTGAATATGAGGGAGCTATAAATTATATTAAAATGGTATTGATTATTTCTCATATTATTTTTTTTATTGATTAGTATCTTTGTTTTAATGAACCAATTATTGTAAAAAATATAAAACTTTATATTCAATGGATTATGTAGAACATTGAATGATTTAGGTTTCATCATTTAATGGCTATGATATATTAATGGATGAAAATATGTTTAAAATAATTAATACCATTATGATCATGAGATTACATGAAGATACTTTTAATATGATATCATATATTCATGGGATATATATAAGCTTTAGTTTTATCATGTGATAATGTTATTTGAGAAACAATTCTCTACTAAATCTATGTAAATATTTTTAAAGGTATGGATAACCATTAAGATTTATATGATCATTTAATTTGAGGTATTTATGGGTTATTAAATTTTGGGATGAAAGATAATTTTTTGAGATAACCATTGAGGTTAAATTTTTT
This sequence comes from Viscum album, assembly GCA_963277665.1. Lineage (NCBI taxonomy): Eukaryota > Viridiplantae > Streptophyta > Magnoliopsida > Santalales > Viscaceae > Viscum > Viscum album. The sequence goes on from OY728146.1 coordinate 374,604,624, forward strand.
TCTTGAATGATTAACTACTTAATGTTCTTTTTTGGGGTTTTTAAAAAGTATCTATGAATTTTTTAATTACTATAGTTTTCATAAAAAGTAAAACTGATAAATTTGGCCATTACCCAACCATTCTATAATAACTCCATGTTTAAACACAAGGAGAAAGGGAGAAAGGGAGAAATACCAATCAATATCATACACCATGTCATGACGTATATGAAATCATTTTTTTAATTGAATAGTATTAATGATAATGATTAAGATTAATTTGGGAAAATATTTTTTTATATAGATGTCTATGGGATTGGAAATTATTTTTATGATTGAGTGATAAATGTATCATTGTATGTAGTTACCTTTTTTAGAAATCATATAGAAATAATTTAGATACAATAATATTTTTTTGAATGAAAAAAAAGTTGAATAATATTTTTAAAGAATTTATGTTTTTTGTTTTTATTAATGAATATTTATTTATTTATATAATTGAATATAATAACATTGAGATTATATGATTTCAGTGTAAACTTTTTGGAATGTCACATTAATATTCAATGATTTTATTTGGAGATAAATGAAAAATTGAATATTTGAACAATATGAAATTAACTTTTTTTTTCAATTTTATATGGAATTTATTATGGAATATGAAAGTTAGGAATCTATAAAATGATATGGGTTGAATTTTTTTATTACAATTTTATTTTAGAGATTAAAGTGTTTTTTCATCATATAAATGATTATTCATTAGATAATTAAACTACCTTATGATGGCCTTTTTTTAGTTAATTTCTTGTATAGGATAAATATATTATTATTCATTTTCTTATTTCATGGTCCATAAAATTTGATTCTAGTTATTCTTCTGTTGAATCTAGTTATGAATAAAAAATAGCTTTAGAAAATGATGAGATTGTGGTGTAAATTGGTTAAAGGAAAAAAAAATTAATGAATATAGAAGTAATTATATTTTTATTCTATGTAGTAAAAAAATATTCTCATAATTGGGGAAATTATTTTAAAAAATCTAATTATTCGTTTAATCTTATAACTAAAAAAATAAATATCATTTTAACCCATTAATGATTCATGGTTTTTGGATGGTTAACATTATCATGGTTATGTTTTCTATCAATCTCAACTAGTACATGGGGGTTAGGTATTCCATTTGTATAAATGAATTCACTTCCAAAAAAATATTCCCTTTTTTTGGAAACCACATTTTTATTCTAGACGACCTTTGAAATTTAGTATCTCTCTTTTTTGTGTGGATGTTTTATTGTAACTTTTTATGATGTGGGATTTCCTTAAAGGTATTTTGAATAATTAGATCTTTGTTACATAGTCAAAGTTAAAAATTTTAGGATTAAATAATTACATAGGGGAAAAATATATATTCTTGGATTTTAAAAAATGTGTGTCTATGTTTGATAACATACAAGAGACACAAAAACCATCTCACATAAGAAAAAAAATTATTATTTCAATGTGATCGTTATAACCTAGATATTGAATAGGTGGAAATGAATAGTACTAAATTTAATGGGATATATATAATATTGTCACTCATTTATTCTGTATAAATAATGAATTTTCTAAATAATTACCCAATTTTTAAAAGTCATTTTTAATTTTGGAAAATTATTTTTTTCAAAAAATAATATTTATTGTTTTTTATGTTCCATTATTATAATTAATTTCTAGAAATATTATCAAATTTATTTTGGAAGAAATTTATTTTGGAATTTAATATTTTGAAATTATCATTCAATGATGTTTTTGAAATATTCTAAAGTGATTAATCTTTTAATGCATTGTGAATATCAAATTTTTATAATTTTGTTTGTTTTATTAAAAATTCCATCAATGATTTTTATATTTTTATAAAACTATCATCATTAATCTTTATTTATATATAATCAATTTAATTAAATTTTATTTATATATATTCTTTATTTTTCTATAAGATTCTTTATTATCTTGAAAAAATATATTTCATGGAAAGTGTTTTCCATTGGGTTTTATGGGATTAATTATAAATTAAATTCATCCACATCTGTGTATTGAATTTTTTTTTAAAAAATCATATGATTAATTATGATGTCTGAATTTCATTAAGTGGTACCTTTTATTTTCATTCACTATGAAAAGTAATCTTAATACATTTTTTATCACAATAACTCATAAATTATGTTATAAAAGTGTAAAATAAAATTATAACAGTTTTAAAATGATCAAAAAACATTCCATAATTTTATTTTACAAATATATTTATACAATTCTCATGAATAATCATTTTATATGGAATTTTATATCCATTTATATGATATTATCACAGTTATTGAATTTTATTTAATTAAAAGTGAAACATATCACACTCTTTTTATTAATAACTATAATGTTTTTAATATTGGGTTATCAAGACTATGTTTTCAAATAAATATTTTATTATATATATTAAAACAATTTCAATCATCATAGAGTTTGTTTATTTTTATTAATGAAATAATTAAATCAAATTCTTACACAACTATAATGTCGTAATTATTTAAATAATTAAAAATAAAATAAATGAAAATAAAAATATTTTAGCTAATACAATTAGGGATAATTAATGTAATAAAAATGTTCATGAAAACAATATCATGTGAGGTATGTGTTAAAATAAATGCTTCAAATTCTATATGTTATCTTGGTATTATTAAATTGTAATTAATAAATAGTTTTAAAAATTGACTTTATTGATGTTTTATAATAAATAATATTTTATTAAATAATATAAAATTTAAAATAATATTGGAATATACCAAGTGATTATAACATGGTTTATAATGTCAAAAATTGTCTATTTTTATTCTTATGTTACATTTATTTTAAAAAAAATTAATCTTAAAAAGTGAAACTTCTTACTTTCATGGCATGTCTTAAAAAGATTAATAAGCTGTTGAAGCGAAATTATAATTTATTTAAAATCTTTACAAAAATTATATTTTTTATTTTATTATATTAATTCGACTCATAACCATCTTATATTTGATGTAAATAAGTTTTGAAATAGTTTAAATTGATTTTTTTATATAAATTTAATATTTTATGATATATAGATAGTATGCCTCTCTTATATTAGAATTGGGCTCCACTTTTTCTCAGTACACCACAATTAAAAATACATTTGGTTAAACCAATACCATACCAAATACATTACTTGAATACCTCATCTAATTTTATATTCTTTACGTATTGTGTGAAACCAAACATGTTAGGATTATGTTTTTATTCAAATGTGATTATCCAAAGAAAATATATAGTTTTTATTGACTTCTTCTAGGTTTACATGTACATCCACATACTTCAAATATTCAAAAAATATAAGAAAATTATAAATAAAATATATTATATATAATAAGTCTTATTATGGTAATTGATCAATCCATATCTGCAATTTCTTCCCGCAAATGGAAAACCAAAATTTTATACATGTCTCCAGAAGACATCTGCCTCATGAACTGATATAACTCATTTTCATCCCTATATATCATAGATATATAAAAATGATAGAATTCATATATATATATATATATGATATTAAGTTAACATTTTTAAATATATATTATAATATTTCTTGTACCTTCTTTTATTTTCCATCCAATAGAAAATGATAACATCATTTGTGCGTACGTGTAGACTGCCACATCTATGAAGAGATTAGATTATTTTTCCATCAAAACATCACATTAATGATATATATAAGTATATTAAAAAAACTAATAATATTTAAATGATATTATGATCTTTATTTAATGATAAAAATATACTTTATTTCATTCCATAGTGATCATCGAAAAATTGAAATGTTACTCACGCATATGCATGACATGCCTTCTCTTTAATTTTATCATAATTCTTTTCTCATTACAATATTTAATGTTTGTATTTAAAAATATATTTGATTTATAAATATGAAATTTATTTCATGATAATTTTTTTGGAGATTGTTAAATATTTACCCATATGAACATAGTCACCTTACCAAAGTCAATTTCAAATTATGAAGGAAATATCTCTAAAAACTGTGATGTGAACAAAAAAGATTAAGTAATTATTAAAAAATTGAACTATAAAAAGGATCTTAATAAATAATAAAGTAAACTAATTTTATTATTCATGATGGTAAGTAATATATATGATTAGTGGGACTCCAGGTAGTAGAATTCATTTGAACTAATATTCTATAAATTCCATCCTAAAAATATTATTTTATTCGATATCAGTTTTATTTTTTTTAATATAATTTAAATAAGGGTTTTTATAATATCTAATAAAGGTTTAATTTAATTTTTTAAAAGTAATTATTTTTTATAATTTTATTTGAATTTAATATTTTTATATTTTCTCAAATGTGGATATTTTTTACATTTTCAAAAAAAAATGTAGTGAATGAATGTTTCCTATCATATTTGATATGAATTGTTTTTTGTTAATTGTTGACTAATTTTTTTATGATTCATATAAAATATAACATAGTTATTTTCCAAAAAAAATATTCCTTTATATTTGTTCCATTTTATATTTATAAATTTTATTTTCCTCAAGGACTATTTTAATGATGAAATAATTAAACTTTATTTATATGTTATGGTACATATAAATTCATTATGATAACATGTGGTTCTATTAGAAACCAATGATTGGTGGTTTTGTGATATCCCTCTATTGTATTGGGAACTTTTAGGATAAATGTCAACCCTTATGGTTTATCCATGTGTGACTGTGATGGTTACTGAAACTATATCATTGTGGTTTATTTAATGTATAACCCTGAGCATTAATTCTTCTTTTCCATGAGTGTTTCTCATTATGTTATTTTTATAAAATAATTAACGGGCATGTTACCAATATGATATACTTATTCATTATATTTTGTTTACCTAAATTTATTTTATTTACATGGTATGTTATAGGGGTTATCTTTAAAGGAATGACACATGCTTCTTAATAAGGTTGAACTATATAACATTATGAAAAAGTTTTTAGGATTCATATGGATTTTAGTGAAACCATTATTAGTTTTATTGTACAATTTTGATTTCTTATTAAATTTTTTGTACAAATAATTCGATATTTGTTATGAGTTATTAGCGGTGAAAAAAATCAGCCAACCATTTGTTTTGAAAAGATGATTTTTTTAATTTTTAATAACGGATTAATGGTTTCGTTTGTTATTTTAATTTCCCATCAAATTATATTTTTTCCATCCCACATTATAATTTTTTTAAGGATTTATGGATCATTAAAAAGATATATGTCTCTATGAAATTTTTTTTGAAGGCATGAAATGAAGATATGCCATGATTCATTTTAAAAGATCATTTTTATGAGAAATTAATAATGATTAGAGGTGTCCAAAATATTATATTTCTATTTGTTATCAAAGAGTTATTAAATAATATTATAAATCTCTAAACCTAAAATATCATTGGGAAATAAAATATATATATAGTTTAAAATATGTATAATATATGATGTATATGGTCAGATCCTTCCATTGAATTATTATCATGGAAAATTATTTATACCTGTCCGTGGGATGGTTGTCTTCCATACACACTATCAACAATTCCCGTATTTATTTTATTTATGTGGAGATGGATCTGGGTTACCAAATTATGATAACAAAAAATCATTATATAGAAGATACATTATTATTATATAATAATTGTTTATTAATTTTCAAAGGAGGTTGACAAAGATATAAAACAAATACAAGAATTTAAGAATACTAAAACCTCTTTATATTCCCTTTAAGATAATAAATAATGAAATCATATGAACGATTAACAATAAAAATGACCTATCTAGGATTTTTATATGGATGTAAAGAATATATTTAATAAATAACTGGATAATTCAAATGGATTTATAAGTTGGATATGGTAGGGTATGGGGTGGCCAATATCCCTATTAGAATCCTTAATTCCCACAGGGTTACCAAATTTACAAATTTTAAAAAAAAAATCACTAAACTATAGGATATAAAAGGATATGCATGTATGAGGTTGAACCCACATAGTTGTGGATGGATAAAATATTTATAATAAATAAACTAATTATGAATAGCATAGATTTGTGAAGAAAGGGGGATAAGGCAACAAAATAGTTGTTAGGAAGCACCTATTTCCAGGCTCATTGGTTGACAAGGTATGATATAATTAATTCCCAATTTTTTAGTCTTTAGAATCTGTTCATAGAATCTGATATGTTCATTATAAATTATCTTCATCCTAATTTCTCCTTTTCTCATGGTCAGATACAGCAGATTATAAATAATGGTAAACTAAAAACCTTATTTAAACATAGAAAAAATATTAACCCAATTATAATAGTGAATGTATAAACCCTAGATATCAATTTAAAAGAGTGTATTCATTAAATCTTGGTAAGGGTCATGCTCAAATAGAGAAATAAATTAAAACCATTCTACAACTCCGCTCACAATGGTCATGCAAGAAGAATAAAGAAAAAGATGGAATGAAGAGAAGATATTAAATCCCAACATGAATTGATATTAAAAATAAAATACCTCATATATAAAATCCACATTAATCATGATTACCATGTCATACAAGAAATACCTTCTCTTTCTAACCATGATTGGGTGTACAAAAAAAATGAAATCAAAATCCTTCAGAAGTGGGAAATAAGGTGATCAACCTTAATTTGCTGGCATATAGTGGTTGTTATCGATCCATATGTAGACTCTTTTTGGGATATATCTGATCCCTCTATTTATAGGTGTTAGGTTCGATCTTCCCCACCCATGTCACTTCGTGTACTATGAGTACACACCTTGTAACCTCGATCGGTGTTTCCTTCATGTTCGCATGAATTTGGAGTGTATCACTTACATTAATTTATTGTTTGACTAATGTCATGTCATGTACTAGGAACTCACAACATTTATGTGATTTATCTTCAGTAATTGTATATATTTCCTAATATTCCTCTGAAAATGTTTACTGGAAGAGGTCACATAGTGAAATGGGATTTCAGTACTAGTACTTGTCATTCATAGTTTGTTTTGATCTCATAACTTATCCTATGTGGAACAACATCCATTTATGAAGTCAGTACGTATACTAATGTTATAGGTCATGTAATGGTCCTTCCCTAGTTATCTTGAATCAATCATTTGCAAAATTCAGGTGTCCATCCGTGATCGCATCTCACAGTGTGAAGTATCTTTATGCTCTATTTTCAACTTCTTTTCATTGATTTTTCAAATATTCCACATTACCTTCCAAAAATCATAAAAAAGGTAAATAAATTCAGAAATTGGAGTGATTATTCATTTAAACACGAAAATCAATAGATTAATCCATATAAATATTTATGCATGAAATACACTTACTAGTGGCATTTATATGTGGAGGAGTGAACACACATGGAATTTTTAAAATTGTAAAGGGATACAACAATTATTATCATGTAAAAAACCAAAAAATGATTAATTTTTTAATATTAGAGACAATATGGTAAGCGTATAGACACAAAATGGGTGTTGTACATGTGTTATGTAATTTTCAATCATACAATCATAGTTTAACAACACAATAACCCAAATTTTTCCTCAACCACGGTAATTGGTTTCTATTTATTTAATAATTATTTATGGTAAAAAGAAAAGATAAACTTGTTCTATAATACTAATTATTATAATTCCATATATGTAAGCTATTTTTTTAAATTCAATTTATAGAAGTGGTATAATGTAATTTAAAAGTAATTACAAACACAATGAAGCAATGGTTTTCGAAAGGGAAAATTATAATATGTATAAAAAAATTTAATACCAAATTTCAACATGAAATTGATTCCAATGATATAAATTAGTTATCATGTAGTAAAATTGAAATTATTTTATTTTAAGCCTTATTTAAATTATAATATATCATTGTATGTAATTTTAAAGACTACTTTTTAATTGAAATTTTTATTTTTTTAATATTCATCATAGAATTGATATATTCAAAAAAATCCACAATATATAGTTGACGGTAAATTAGAAATTTATATTTTAGAAATAAATTTTATTTTGTTGGATACATTTTCTAATAGTGGTAAAATTTAATTTTAATATATATACAAAATGCTTGAATAAATTTCATTTTAGAATAATATTGTTTTACAAAAACATATAATATTATTTCAAATGATTCTTATATTATTCATAATAAATAAATAACCATTACATGTATTTTATACATATGAATATCATAAAAGTTTTTTCATTTATTATTATTCATACCCTCTATCATAATGTTTATGATGGAATTATTATGTCTAAATAATAATATTTTAATAATGTATCATGTTTCATTCAAACCGGATGTTGTATGAATTTCAATCTATTGAAATGGTTGAATATATTTAAAAATAATAATGTCACAAATTATTATAGAATTTTATTGCCTTATAATATTGGTTTTGTAGTTCATACACACTATCAAAAAATATAATATTCTTTTAAAATATATCGGTGTAACATAAAACATGATTATTCATCACATTCGATGTGTGTATTAATATTATGTTCCCTCTAAATCGTTATTTATATTTTATGGTGTCACTTGGGGTTAGAGAGACTTCCCCTTATTGAACATTTTTTAGTATATACAAAAAAACTTCTCTAACTCAACTATTGAAGGGAAATCCATCCCTTAACTAATCAAAACTATAAATCCATTTGTCATGAACAACCCCAAAATCACATCTCAAACCAAAATCATTAGACACATTCTATAGTTTTTGGTATTCACAATATACCATTCCTTATGTCCATAAAAATATACCCAAATATGTTTTCTCTAAAAGAATGTAATCATCATAACGAATCTCTATCATTTTCTTTATTCATGTACATACTTCAATTATGAATTAACAAAACCAAATTTAAAACACATGTATATATTATATAATTATATTTATTTATGTTAATTGACTAATTTTTATCCATCTATTTCTCCATAAAATGGTACCAAATTCATTTCTCAGGTGTACGGTGGATTACCTCCACATGAATCAATGTTGTGTTTTTCAAAAGAATCTCAAATAGATATACAGAAGGATGTTAACAGTTAATATATATGATACATATGACAAGATATTAATTTCTAAAATACTATAATCATCCACTTTAATACCATTTCTCCCATTAATGGAATGATATCTTCTCTCTTGCATTCATATGACCTACTATATCCATTAAGTGATGTGATAAATTTTCAATATCCAACATTTAAGAATGTAAATAAAAATTCCTCAGCTGATTAACTATAAAATTTATAATATTAATATCATTATAGATATGACAGATCAATATCATATCCACATAAACCAGAACTACCATGAAAAAACATGCATGATAACACGAAGTAGTACATAATATAATCAATAGTAATAATGAAATATTATTAAAAAACCTGAGATAAGGTTCTATAATAATACAATATATGGTATTATGAAAATAAATACTATTAGGGTATAAATTAATATCACATTTCAAATTATTAAAAATTAGGTTATATCTCGTACAACTGAAGGGGAATGCATGATAAGGGATTCTAACTCAATTTACATTCATTGAGGTATATTGGAATGTAATAAAACAATTTTTAAATATGATTTATACTATGTTAAATTATCATATTAAATCATGAATCATTCATAATTTATGATATTATAAATTTCTCTCATAAAATGGTATTTCACAAGAATGTTACTAAGTAGTATGGAATTTCATAACTCATTTTTTATTGTGTTCTATTACTTCCTCATTGTCATTAATATTATAAAATAATGATTGTAATGAAAATAAATTACATTATTCTTCATTTAAACTTTTTTATGAGTATTTAAATTTTATACACATTATAAATTCATTGATTAATAATTACACTAATGGTATGATCATAGTAAGAGTTGTTGTTTCAATTTACACTCTATTGAGAAAAGTTTATTAATTTTAAACAGTTTATTTTTTAGGTATATTTAATAACCCATGAAATTTTATATCCGGAATAAATTTAAATTCTTGATATTTAATAGTTTTTTATTTTCTTTCATTCTTGGGGTAATAAATCAAATATTACCAAATCTATAAGGGGTTCTGCTTCAATCTCATTATAATCTATACTATTTATGCGCATATTTCCATTAATGTAAATTATTTGTCAATTTTTTGATAAACCATATAATTTTTCCAATACTAAGGTTATTCATACAATTTTCACGAAATATTACAATTTTATAATTTTTTTACTTATAATGGTTTTTTATTTTTATTGAGAAAATCCCAAAAATTTTCCTCTCTTCGATGAAAAATTGTTTTTTCTAATCCATGGTTTCGTAAAATGTTTTCATTAATATTTATAATATTATAAAACAATTTATTATTTAAGTATTTATATAACATTAACATTTTTATAATATTTAACAAAATATTACTACAATTTTTGGAAGGAGATATTTTTTGAATGTTTTAATATTTTATTGAAAGAAATATTTATTTTAACATACTCAACTTGAACAGAAAATCCCACCATCAGGAACACCCTAGTAAGGTTCTTACTTTAAATTTATTTGGAGTTCAATTTATATATAAAAATCCTAGTATTCTATAATTTTATTGTTGTAAAATATATTTTTATTATTAAATTTGTTTTTTCATGAAAATATATTTTTATTAAAATATTTTTAGTATTTCAATTAATAAATGACAAAAACCATTTATTTTACATGTACCCCTCTTGGTTTATGTTGTTATAATACAATCCTTACTCTTTCTATGGAGGTTTTGTGATCTATTTTACAATATAATGTTTTGAAATCATGTTCCATGATTAATTTTATAATCATTTACATTCCCCTTAATAATTTAACATTTAAATATCATTAGAAATTATATTTCATTTAATATCCAAATTAATTATCATGGATATAATTTTTTTATAAATTTTATATCATTTATATATGTGTTTTAATACATTGAATGTTATTTTATTGTGTGTAAAATTATATATAATCATTAATTTGTTTTCTGACTACATAAATAAGTTAATATGGTCTATTGTTCATGAATAAAATCTATAATTCGATATATAAAGAATGAATTGGAAATGTAGTGACACGTAGTGTCTTGAATTACAAATCCCCTTGAGGTATCAATAGTTCACATGAGACAAAAGGTAAGATATCATTAAAGGATTCTATTTCAAATGTGTTAAACACTTATGGGGAAAGATGTTGATCGATAGGATATCAAGATATATGAGATCATGAGATCCGATATTGAAAATTTTCTTCCGTGAGATTTTAGTTACTTTTATTCATGAAATTATTTCATTGACATTTTACTTGGATACATTTTTTATAATTTTATTTAATAATTGCAATGTGTTCTCTGTTATTTACAAATCCACATTGAATATGAATTATCTAATCTGGACAGTTATATAATTGATTAAATATAAGTTGGTTACCATTAATAACCATTGAAAATTGATTATTACTTATTGATTCATCAGATATGCCACTATATGTAACCCTAGTAATGAATCTGAGAACACCATTATTTTGTTTCCATTCCAATAGATATGAATTAGAAATCATTGAATGTGTTTATAGAAGTAAATTTATTTACATTCACTATGTTTTAATTAATGTTTAAAATACAAGTTTATATTCAATAATATATTTAGTCTACCATGTCTACAATATTATTAAATCCTTTAGAACTTGATTGCATGAATTTTATGTCAATGTAATAATGTAACAACCTATTTTGAGAAACTAAATTTAGGGAAATTATTTATGTTATCATGGAATGTATAGTAGAAATCATGAGAAATATATTTATGAAAAAATTTATTATATAAAATAACATGATTATAGACATTGGGGATAAATATAGTATAATATTATAAAATTAAAAAATGAATAGATTATGTGGTTTTTTATAGAAATATATTATGCTCTAGATACTGTATGTAAATGTCGTTCTACATCATTTTTATGTGGTGGTGATAACTCCAAAAAATACACAATGAGATTTGACTCGATCTTCACTTGGACCATGAAAATTTGACTTAATGTGCACATGGTTTCACACTCATGGGGGTTATGCTTAAGATAATTGAAATTTTCAATACAAATTATTATAATGGATTTTAATCGATGATGGATATGACTGGACATTGATAAAACTCAGGAGTCAAAGACAGAAAACATGTTTTCATGATTTAGATATCCAATAAATTATTGAATAGTCTTCCTCTATGAATATTATTTCTCATGCGATACTTTTTGGTTTTAGTAAATCAATTAAACATGATGTAATCATATCAATATTGAATATGATATTAAATTTTTTGATTATGGGAAACTATGGAATGATGGTTGGAGTGTAAGATATCATCATTATTCTTATTTTTTGTACATACATATGATTAAGAAACTACGTGATATTCTAGTTAATAATATATTGTCATCGAAATGTTTGGAATGTTATAAGAAATTTATTAAAATATTTTTTGACAATAGACAATTCGCATGTTGACTGATAACCCATCACACCCCATAAAGAAATAAGATATGACCCCAAATCCAAATGGTGAAAGAGGTGTAAAAATTGCCATTGGCCTATGTGATTTCCTAGTTAATAATATAGTTTTTTTACATAATTAATTTGATAAATAATTAAATTTTTGATGTTTATATATTATTATACTATTTTGGATAACTTTTGATAACCATTTCGGTTTTTGTAAATATTTATATGCATATGAATGGAAATTTTACTATTTTGTCTATGCTATATTCATTTATAAGTTAATTTTAGTGGATTAGGTATAAAATTATGTTTGATATTCATTTCGTGGGGTAAGAGGTGATGTGTAAATTTATCAAATCACAACTGAATGATGAATTTATGTTTATGATATAAAAATATAATGAGTGTGTATATTTCATTATATTTTTAGATTGAAAAATAATTCCTCAAAAATAGAGAATGTATCTTCAAAAAAATTATATTGATACCAATATATCTGATGAATCAATGAGCTTTTAACTCATTATAGAGTTATGGATATATGGTTTTTACCTTTCTCTTGTTCCTTATTTTCCTAATGATCAATGGCCTTTATAACTCTCAATAATTATATATGACTTTATTCCATTTCCATATTTCCACCTCCAAATAATTGTTTCCAACATGGAATCCTAGTTATTTTTCATTCAAGATAACCTCCATACATTATTTTCTCTCTTATCAAGAGGTAGTTCAGATGACCCATTTCCAATATGAACAATTATAAAAGGTATTTTAAAAAATCATATCTCTAATTTCTAAGTGTAGGATAATATTTTAAGGATTAAATTTATTCTGGGGGTGGATATTGTGACACCCAATGATTTTAAAATAAGAACACTATATTCAATAGTGTAAGTGATATGCACTACAAAACCTTAACGACCAATTTAATATATTATTTAAATATTACTATTATAAGATGCCTTTCAGATTAGTTACTTGAAAAAGATATAACTAAATTAAAAAAAAGTAAATGTTATTCACATGTGTAAAATAAATATAACTCTCCTAAATCTATTAAAAATAAAAATAAAAATCATTTCAAATTAAGAAATGTATTTTCTCAACAACTATTTTAATGTACATAATGTTTATTATCTTATTAAGTTAATCAATTACTATTTTTTAAATATTATAATTAAATTGAAATATTATTATTTGTATCAAATTATTTTCCACTAATCGAATATTTTTTATTAACATTAGATAAGAATAAATCATGTATATTATTAAATATAGCATTTTTCTAAAAATGCAGTTTTTTCATATTTTTCAAACCTATTATTAAATTTTTCCACATTTAAAATATTATTCTGAAAAAGGAAACTTATTTAAAAAAATAATAATGTTTGAAATATCTTATATTATTTTTTAACAGTTTTATGAAAAGATAAAATTTGTAATGAATAGTGAAAAATACTACATTTTAATAAAAAAAATATTTTCACTTTATAAAAAATTAAAATTAAAATTTTGTTTAAACAGTTTTTAAATGTATTTTGAATTCAATAATATTATTTATAATATAAATTAATTCCTTATAATAAATTATGGATTTTATTTTCATATAAATGTTTTTTATACTTATAAAAACATTACTTTTCAAATTCGTATTTTTATAACGCAGATGGGATTAAATTTAAATTAAATATGAAACATATATGAATTTGATTTCCTAAAATGTATAATTTTTTTTCGTAATAATAATTAGTATTATATAAATTCATCATATTAATTTTTCATGATGATTTATAATGATAGTAAAATATATTTTCTATGATTTCGAATATAATGGGGTTGTGCGTGTTACATTGGACTGTGTTAAAAGTAATTTCCACACAAAAGGATTTTATTTTAATAAATTTATTTTAATATTAATAATTAGTGGTATAAATTATTAAATAAGGCTCGAATTCATTATTTATAAAAGATAAAATTTTCTATGTTAAAAAACTAAAAACCTTTGTGAATCTATAAATCGTAAAAGTAAGTCAAAATATTAGATACATGAATAAAATGTTTAAATAATGCTTCAATTTTAGGGTGGTGGTCTTTTTTGAACTTATGTTCCATCAATGTGATTATTTAAATAATATAGAGGAACTATGGTTTAAAGTGACTTCCCATTATTGAATAGTTTTGAACATTTACAATAAATCCAAACCCTATCAATTATAATATGGATCTTCCTATGATTAATTCATCACACATATCATGCCATTTTGATCAACTAAGAACTATCAAAATATATCCCCAACATCCTTATACAAATTTTAGATCTTCTGATTTTCTAAAAATACTATCCTTGGTATCTTTAAGAGGATATCCAAATGAGGATTCTTTAAGAAAATGTAATCATCCTAAACATGTACTTTCTATTTATTTTTTTCCACTACCACCATCATTTAAGTATTAAAAACTACAATATAATAACAACATACAATCCAATATAACATGTTTTCATAATGTATTTTGAATAATATTATTAGTCTCCTTCACCATCAAATTGGAAACAGGATCCCACTCGTGTGTACGATGGACAACCACCATAAGAAAAAAAGTTAAATGATATGTCACTAAATCACATGTATAACAAAATTGATGGAAATAATTAATATATAAGTTACACATGACATGATATTAATGATTTAAATCAATTCGACAACCACTTATTAACACTTTCAAATATTAAGGGTATTATATCATTGCTTATGTGTACAAATAGGTTATCGTCTCTATGAAGACATGCATTTCATTTTACATGTTCATCATTATTGAATGGTTCTAAAATTTTATAAAATTATTAAATTTGATATTTATTATCATAATAATAGTCTATATATTATGTAATAATATTCTATGCACAAGAATGAGATCCTCCATGAAAAAACATGAAATGAATAAATGAAGCAGTTCACCCCCAATGAAATAGTAATAATGAAACACTATTAAAAAATTACTAATAAGATATTATAAAAAGATCATATATGAAATTATAAATATAAATATGGTTCTAATATATGGTAATTAAAGTTTAAATAACATTATATATTATGATGAATCCCTATAAATTAATTGGAAATGTGAGGAAATATATTTCATTTCATTTTCCACCCATAAAAACCTATTTAAATGTTATGAATATTTTATTTTATATGGTGTATAAAAATAACCATTTTTATATTATATAATTAATCCAATAATTTAAATATTATATCATTTTATTTCACAATGGTGATTTGACGAGAAATTTTAATTATTTATGTATTTTCCTAACCTGGTTTCATTTATTTGTGTTATACTAATTTCATTATGGTATTTGATATTATTGGATAATGTCTGTTATCAATTTTTATTATGTTTTTTATTTCAATTATTTTGTGTATTTAGAGTTTAAATAATTAATTTACTCTATTATAGATATGTACTTCCATGGGGTGATACTTGAAAGAGATTTCATCTCAATTTCCACTCCATTGATATATAATTTTTATTATATGCATATTTATTTTAATGAGTTGTATCCATTATCCCATGATATCCTAAATCATGAATATATTAATATTAATCGTATTTCATGATTTTTATGTTATTCCTTTCATGAAGTTTATATCTATAATGTTACCAAAGTGGTAATATTTTATGATTCAATATCATTCTAAAGTGGATTTTTTTATTAACATTCCATTAATGATTTATTTATAATTTTCTAATAAATCAATTTCATTTTATTTTCATGTAGTTATTCCATACATTTTCATATTATAGTACCATTTACAATGGTTTGGTACTTTTAATTATTTGAAAAATCAAAAAAAAAACTACCATTATTTATCTATTCTGTCAGAACATATTTTATTTCCAAATCCATGTTTTTAAAATAAAATTTCAATAAAAATTTTAATATTCAATGAGAAATTATTAAATTCATTCTTACATGTGTTATAATTTTACAAAATTGTTCAAACATTATCTTTCTGTTATTTTTTGAATGTCGTAATTGTTCAGTTTTTATATAAAAATTTGAAAGTAATATTTTCTTAACATACTCTATATGAATAGAATATCCCATTTCCATGAAAACCCATTGATTTTATGCTTCAGATGATATTTTCCAGGATTATTTTTGAAGATAGTTTTTTTCCTAATGTTCATGAAATTTGTTGTCTTAACCATTTTTTATAAGGATAAAATTTTATTTTCTTATAAAATGAAATTAATGATATTTTTATGTAACATATATTCATCATTGGCATGAAACCGTTTTTATATATACCCCGCTAAGATTATGTTGTAATAATAAAATATGTTCTATTTCTTTAGATATATTATGATCAGTTCGAAAAGGTAATGAGTTGTCTTTCACTTCATTGATTAACTATTATTAGTAATTAACATTCTATTTAGTCATTAAATTTCTTGTTATAATTTTAAATTTTCATTCCCTTAAAATTAAATATTTGTTAACGAGGAAATTTCTATTTAGTAAACCCAATATCATTTATTTATATAAGATTTTAATATTACACATATTTTATTGCCTATCGTTTTTCATAATATGTATTCCTAACCCAATATGGGTGTCACGAACCATCCATGTGGGGTTATGATTTGACTACCCTAACCCTGTCCTCAATAGGCTAGGGGATGGGGACTATCACCGAGTAGGCATATACCACCAATGGGATGCATTAGAATAAAATTTTTATATACACAAACACATCTCATAGACAGAAATGATAAAATGTAAAAACATTAAGTAAAAAATGAAAAAACTAATACATCCTACAACTATAGTAAAAAATTAATGTAATAGAAATTAAACAGGGAAAAATACAAGACCCAAAAAAGAGTTTGCAACTACAAATCCAACCTGTATGAAATGATGCACATGGAATACTATCCGGAAAGCCATGGGAACACACCATGATCTGTCTAGTCTTACAAAGCAATGCCTTGAGCTAGTATTTCTATGACTCTATCCATGGGTAGATTGTCTACATAAGACATGACACATGCGTGTAATGATTGTATAGGGTTGAGTATTACACTACTTAGTATGAAATATCAAAACCAAAATGGAATATCAATCTGAAATACCATAGTGGAATATAAATTCGTCTCTACATAGGTATATGTTTAAATAACACATAAGAACATCTAGATATACTAAATCTAATACCCAATGTCTAAAGGTAAGCCAAAACCTATTACAATCCACATGATTTGGCTCATGGAATGCTTGTTTAGGTGAAACTCACTCCTCAAGCCCTGATATCATTGGAGACACTCATGAAGAGGTCTATATAATCTAGGCCTCTCCCAATGAGTAAAAAATGGTAATGGAATACTATGACACATAGAGATGTGATCATTAAATGAAAGACTAGGGAATACCATGTTCCAGATTTGGATCAACCAATAACATAGATGATCCCAAATTCGAGAAATCCACTTGCTGTACTGATGTGGCCAACTATATGGAGGAAAAATTTCCTACTCTCAGAAGTTATATCGAATCCAAAAAACTACAATATGGGTGATAGAAGATCACACGTTAGTCCCACATAGGGATACCATACTCTATTTGGCACCCCTTTTCAATAATTGATTATAATCCAGTTATATTGATATAATGTCGCACTGAACCCTCAAGGTAATAAACGAGGAAATGCTATCAACCTATACTGGTCGAATATAAAAACTCCCTAGTTCTCTCAAAAATGACTTCCTAAACATCGGGGGATAACAGTCGCAGATGGCTCATCGATTTGATGGTTTGTTTAGATGTTATCTTTGTTTTATGTTTTAAAGGGTTATCACTATGCCTATGGAAAAACCACACGATCGGTCCAAATACCATGGCCATGAACCCTGGTGGTCCACTCCTACACATAATTGATGGTTTCTACCATCCATTAGTGGTTGATCGACCATGGTTGTGGCCTTGTGGCCACTGAGCCCAGACAAACTAGAGCTTTTATTGCTCATGGTCGACCGTGGCATGACTCTACCACACTCACCCAAGGTCCGGCCTAGATTGGACCTACCCATACTAGTAAGGAACCAATAAAAAGAACCTATTGGACCCAACACACTTGGCTCAGCCAGCACAGCTCATCAATCTGCGTGTAGTCCAAATTGGCTGCCATACGCGGCCCGCCATGCCACATCCCACATGACCTCTCACATCCATCATAGTTTTGTGTCCTCCGAGGTCATGTGGCCTCTTACCACGTATCTTCCAACCACATCCCATGAGGCCACAACCACAATCTTCATCTTTTTTCCCCACTATCTCTCACATGGCTCCCTCTATGCCTACACTTCATTGTCGACAATGGCACTAGCTTCTTCAAACTGTCGCGCTGCGCTGCCATGCACCTCCGCTATAACCTTCCTCCTCTTAATCCTGCTACTTGAGCCAAAAATCCTCTTCAAATGCCTATAATTCCAAATTATCATATATGTGGGTTTCTCAGGTCCCTATCTACACTAATTTGGCCTCTATTTTATATTTTCCTCCAATACGGGGGTCTGATCATGTTCAGAGACACCCGTCGAGGTCAATCTGGGACCACAAAGATCTTACAGAGAAAAATATCATGAATGAAGCGATAAAATCTATAATATAACCACTATGGAATGAACCTCTTACTTGGATCATTTTGATTTATTATCATTTTAATTAAAAAATATAAATGAAGTCATAAATAACATAGATCTCTCAATAATTCCATATATAATAAAAAAATCCTACAATAATGATTGATGTACGGGATAAAATATTTATTTATTGGTCTTTATTAAGAATATAATTAAATAATAGGATAAAAAACTAAAAATAACATGCCATATTTTATTCAGTTTGACCGCTAATGAACAATTAAATGACACTTTCTTCATTGGTAAGGATCGTCGAATTAGAGGTGGGTCCATCGAAAGGTCCATTATCTTATGCCAATGATTAATCTAGAGGTTTTATCTACATGCCACCATAGAAATTAATGGGTTATGATGAAAACCCTAAATTTATAATAAATACATAATAAAAAAAGTTTATCTGTCAATAATATTTATATATTAAAATATTTTATTTATGGTTTCATCCTCCATGAATTTATATACAGATGACCAATAAGGATCAATGTTAAGTTGTGTATATGGTAAAGATTCCATTATGAGGGGAACAGTTTCATCAGATTTATGATCTAGGTTCAAAATTAAGATTCATTCCTCCATTTTAGAAAATCTATGTGCGCGTTCCATTAAATATATTAGTAATTTCCAAGAAAATATCAAGTACACTAGGTCTCAAAATCTCATGTCGTCTCATCATCTGGTAAATAAATCAATCCTTATAATATATAAAAATAATTCATGGAAAATATAAGACATTTAATAGAAAATTAGTGGACAAGGTATATTCTTTGTATATTAAATTTATAATTCAATATATGACTGATGAATTGGACATGATGTGATGGGTGGGGAGACAAATTATATAGCCCCTCAATTCAGTAATAATTTTCATGAGAAAATTCAATCAGCTAGAATTCAACCGGTCATTAACCATATATTTAAACTATCTCAGTTATTGGTTACAAAGGAATTGATATCTTGATGTACATGATCATTAAATCCAGTATTAATAATTACATTTATTAATAATTTGATTGTTTGGTTCAATGAGATCATTGAATTGATATTATCCATGTATGCATTTTTTTATCATGTTGTTGATTAAATAGAATGTTTTTTCTTTTATTTATATTTCCTTATTGATTATGAATTATCTAATCATGATAATAAATTTATTTATGAAATATTATTTTAATTTTTTTATCTTTTCATATTGATTGTTCCTTATTTATTTATGATAAATTTCACTACATGTGAGCCTTACTGAGAATCTATGGTCACCCATATTTAGTTTCCATTCACCACGATATTATGTTGGAATCATTCAATGAGTTCATGAATGATAAATGTTTATAGTCACCATGTTTTATTTCCGGTTTTCAAATAGAATGATAAATTCATTTATGTATCATGTTTACAAAGAATACAAAACAACTCAATCCTTCATGATTAAGATAGTTTTATCTTATGATATTGTAATAAAGTGACCACTAATTCTATGTTACTAGAGTCTGGGCTGTTAAATGTTGTGAAACTAATAGTTGGTGTTCACCATGTTTTATTTCATGTTTTCAAATTCATTGTGACATTCATGTATATATCAAATTTAAAAATAAAACAAAACTATTAAATCCTTCTGGGTTCAGTTAGTTGTATGATAATTTTATGTAATAAAGTGATCACTAATTATTTGTTATTGTAGTCAGGGTCGTTAAATGTTTTGAAAAACATAGTTGGTGATAATATACATATTTTTTTGTAAAATTTTATTCAGTATACATGTTTCAAAATATACTAAACAATTTATGGGTATATTGTATATTTTAATGATATATAATTAATATTTGTCTCGTAAGATGTAATCTTTAGGTATGAAAAATATTTGTCACTAAATGTAACTACCAAGAATTTCTTTCACATTCACCACAAATAAACAATCTATTTAATAGAATTTTTCCTAATCAATTTCAAACTAAAATTAAAATACATAAATTATTTGGAATATTAAACATGATAGTTATATCATTTTTGTTAAATTATCATATAGAAAATGATGCTTCCATATTTAGAAATCCATTGAGGATGTCAGATTAAATGGAAACTAAAATTAATATTCTTCTTTATAAATATGATTTATCTGATATTTTTACAGATATAGGATCCATATGGTTTTCCAGGTACATAGCCGAAGCCAAACTCATGAAATTTTAGTTCTAGAGAAACAATATACTGGAGGGGTTCATTCACATATATTTTTCCCCATGATCCTTATTATCTAAACTGATAATTAAAATTAAAACAAAAAATTATTAGATTCATTTATATTACATTAATTTTATATAGAGTTATGTATGTATATATTAAGATGATATAAGTTTGCAATAAAATATTTCTACGAATTGTTATATCATGAAATATTATAATTTCCTAAAGTCTATTTTTTTTAATTTCGATCACACATAAAAACGTATATTATTATAAATATCATTTCATTAAAGAACTATTTAAATTATATTTGATTAAAATATATACAAATTTTTAGATTAATATTCTTATACTAAAATAGATATAAATTTATGGGATAAATATTAGTTTTTTAAACAAATACCATTTCCCAATAAAAATATTTTCCATAATATGTTATGAATTTGTTTGATAGTAATTTTTTTATGTTTTATAATGAGAATTTTGAAAGTCAAATCAAGGAATAATATTCAAGAAAAAATTAATATTTTATAATTTAAATAATAACATTTAATATAATTATTATAGTTTTAAGCATATAATTTATATTTTATAACACTTGTAATTTTTTTAAATGGTTTTAATATATAATACATTTATTATATTACAATTAATTGTTAACACATTTTCAAATTTAATTAAAAAAATCAATTTAATATATAGAATTAGTATTTTCTTCTTATATAACAAGATAAATATTCCACTTATTAATAAATATTATGTTTCCTAAGGTAAAACCATTTTAACATAGTT
Source organism: Viscum album (assembly GCA_963277665.1). NCBI lineage: Eukaryota > Viridiplantae > Streptophyta > Magnoliopsida > Santalales > Viscaceae > Viscum > Viscum album. Next base: position 374,626,903 of record OY728146.1, read on the forward strand.
AAGGATAAATTTTTAATAAATACAATTCATTTTTAGAAAATTGATAGAAACATGATTAAAACGTGTTTGAAAAAACTAATTTGAGCCCAGATTTACCTTATCACATCCCCGAACCATTATTTCAAATATTCTGCTTCAAATTTCCAGGATAGAAGATTCCCATTAATAATAATTTATGTGTAATTGAAAAAGGCCACTCTATTTCACTTACAAATACAGAACTCCACAAATAAATTCTATTCGAACCCCTAGTTCATCCCTATATCTACTCATAAATCATTAAGAAATTCCTAACCACCTTAAAGTGGTATTTTTATTCTCAAAAGATCATCCCTCAGTGGAAAAAATCCATTTTCTACATAGATATGCATAAAGTAAAGTATATGTTCCAAACCACTCATTCTTATTTCAATTTGTTTTTTGGATACCACTCATCTCAAAATATCATTAATCAAGACTAAAAATATATCATTTTATACTTATTGTAATGATATATTAGTATAATGAAGATACACAGATTAGAAACCTTTTACATTTCCCAATATAAAAAAAATATTAAATGTGTGTACATGTTCACTATCTAACACAAAAATTAACCAGTTTTCACCCATTTTTATTAGAAATAAAGTTTCACCAAAATGTAATTAAATATATAATTATAAAAATTATAACATATATTATATATTTTAATGCTAGGTACCTCCAGAAACATGTGTCACCCAATCAAACTTCTACATCTCACAACCCCATAATTCCATTCATCCATTTATCCCTCACATCCAATTCCTAGTCCCATTCCCCCAAGAATCCTAGCATTACCAATGCGTCTTTTCATCTATTCATTATTAACCTAACAAATAGCTCTAGCTAAAACCCCCAATTCCATTCACCCTCCTGATTCCATTCCTCCAAATTTCATTCATCCTCCACATACAATTTCATTCATTCTCCATTCCTGATTTAATTAATCCTCCAACTACAAATCCCACTCTTCCTAGAGCTATTCATTTTATTCTAATACTTCTAAACCCTAGTTCCCCTAAAATCGACATTATTGTAAGAACCCAGTTCTTATTTCTGAGGTACGGGTTTCTTCTTTTATAATTCCATTAAGTGTTTTTGGAAAAATGATGAAAATGGTGGAAAATCATAAATTTTGGGACTACATGTATTATACTTTTCCACACCCCATGTACATTGGCCATTTGGGATGAGTACACAGGGTGTGTAGCCATGCAAGCGACGAAGGGTGTAAAAACTGACTACACGCCATGTAGAGGGTATCTACACGCCATGTAGTTAGTCGTAGGCAAATAGAAAGGTGGAGGAAGTAGCCACCAACTGAGCAGAAGTACACACCAGGTAAGCAGAAATACACGTCATGTAATCATGTTAACGAATGAACACTACGGCAGAGCCACCAAAGTAATCGTTAAATGAGAAAATTACACATCATGTAGTCAATAGTACACGCCGTGTAGTTTTTTCGCTTAAAATCGGCAGTAGCGTCCCTTGTTCACGGGGAAGGCATTGGACTCCGGAGGAGAGCACGGGAGGACGACCGGAGCTTCAGAGATCAGCTGATCGTGCACCGGGAATCTGTTTCTACTTCTGTCGATCATGTTGGAACCACACGGGTAAGCACTCTCTTTTATTGGATTAGTTATTACCAATTATTTTGAAATGAAATGATATTTGAGTGTGAATGGGGTTTTCTTTCACCTAATATCAACATCATTTTTGGAAGATTAGAGGATCATCATTCGCATATACCATTCATGGGTGTTTAAGGTTGGTGTCTTGGTGTTTAAATTCCAACAGTTGTGCATTTTGTGTACCGTTGTGATACGCGTCCACGAATGGGGTGACGTATGGCTGAGGCCTTGTTGAATTAAATACCATGAATTGTATAAGTAATTAAATGTGATAATAAACTGTTGTTTGGGATCGTTTCCGGGATCCAAGACCACCCCGGGGGTGCATTCCTCTATTTAGAAATTTTTCCGTTTCGCCCGGATACTCGAGGGTATTCCATGTTTAATTTATGTATTACATTTTCCTTGAGAGTAATGGTAAATAATTTCATGTTTAAAAGTTGGGAATGGCTCGGTTACATTATAGCCTGAGGGCGTGGTTACTTGTTTGGCCTAAGGGCAGTTATATATTAGCCTGAGGGCGGTGTTATATTTCATATGAGGGGAACTTCTTCCATGCATGAGGGTAGTAGATTCTGTGCCTAAGGGAATCAATTCGTACACCTTAGGACAATACTCGATAGCCTGAGGGAAAGATTGAGGGTGTGGTTTTACTATATTAGTCTGAGGACAAGATTCTGATTGGTCTAAGGGCTTGGTTCTAATGAGCACAAAATATTATTAATTTAAATGGTTAAAATGAAAATGGAAAAGGAACTGGTAAATTTAGTTACTTTTGAGTTCTACTTAGTTTATTGCATTTACTTCTGCACATTGTTGTTGCATTTTTACACATAGTTAAGCATGGGCCATTGGTGGGTTCCTACTGGGTTTTATTTCTCACACCCTATTTGGGTCATCTTTTCGGCCCAAACAGATTTCGTTTCTGCAGGTGTGGATAAGGGAATGTGTCTCCATATAGGTACTTTATTGCTCCCGAAGAGTAGGGGAGCATGGGACTGGGTTTAGGCTCACGATGCTCCCGGCTATTTTGTTTTGTTTTGCTGTACTCTATATTGTACTGCAATGTATTGTTGTGTAACATGTTCTTTATATTTTCTAAGAACATAAGTCATGTTGCATCATTATATATAACTGTTGATTATCTTTTACTACAGTCGTTTATGTGTGTATTGTTTATTTCTTCTGCTGTTGTTGTACATTATTTATTTTATTCTGTTGCGCTACACTTTGACAAATGAGGGCATAGTTTCCCCACTATCAATCCCGGGCCCTCCCAGCTAGTCGGAAACCTATGGCATTTGGGGAAATGCACGTGAGGTCGTGTGACCAACCGGGTTCGGGGTACCCGTGGAGTGGCACCTGGATCCGAGACGTTACATTTCTATTGTGATATTTCGCTGAAAATACATTACCTCTGGAATCTCCAATGAACGATTGTTGTAACCCTACCTCTTAAAATACAACATCCTCAATCCCAGAATCCGTTTTCTCGGCAAACTATTCGGCACTATTTACCACTACTAAAAACTATGGAATACTCCTTCCATTATTTGAAACTACATTGTGGTCAACATTGGCGATTGCTCCAGCTTCGATAGCTACATAATTTCAATTACATTCACATGCACCTCAGATTCTTTAATACAGATCACTCTTGGCTAAAATATTCTTCAAGGACCTCCTCAGGACACATTGGATTGAACAATATCTTTTACTTCTATGGGCTATCCACTATTCTTTGATATCATGATGGACTGTTCATTAAAGATGATTACAATGGGTTAGTCTTCCTAAATTTTTGTAGTCTCTATATTAATCCAATATTCTATGACAATTATCATATTAGTAAATTTTTATTGAATCAATTTCTCATTACACATCCCATACATTTTCTATATCAATTCTAATACAGTGACTCCGATGATGATAGTTCAATACATTCGATTCATCATCAGAATCAACAACATTTTTTTACAGCACATCAGATCATCAAACTATGTTATTCCTAATATTTTTTTAATACATTGAATTATGTGATTCTATGTTAAAAAATTAAATAATTTTTGATTACTAATATTTTAAAACAATTCAATTACAATCATATAGAATTTTTAGTTTCAAATATTAGTGTATATTACATTCATATTACAGTACAATTGTAAAATATGGTTTCCTTGCACACTATGGAAATTTAATATTTTGAAAACTAATACAAAAATTCATATCCCATCAGTCTCTAGAGATGGAAGATTCTAAAGGTGACTACTAATGAAGGAATGTCAAAAACGTTTCAGTTCACTATCTTAGTCACTTTTGTTTATCTAATTAATATATTTGTTTCACTGTGTGCCAAAAAAATTCATAAATGCAATGGAAATTGATACGAAATATCCATCCTCGAAATTTATAAATTCATTTACATAAATTTTTTCATATTTTTTTCCTATTTTTAGGGAATCTTCATTTATTGTTAACTTCTATTCCATTTTTATGCTCCTCTATATTATTATTAAATGAGTTTCAATATTAATTTTTCTTCTCATCATCTAATTATATTATACTATTATTAAAAATAACCACTAATTTATTTCACCATTAGTATTCATAGGAGAGTACAGGTATTTATAATTCTTGAATACTAAAACATATTTCCTCATTACCTAGTTCATCTGAATATATAATCATCACTTATGCATATGTGTAGAGTATCGCTTCCATGGTATGTCCCATCATTTTTTCTAATACCTAATTTCATGGATAGATCTATCAAATCATTTAATGTGTAAAAGTGATGCTGATGATGTAAATGAGTTTTTTATAATATAAATTCTCTACCCTCTTAATGGTATGCATGATAAGCTTTCGTTATATAATTATTATCTTAAAAAATAGAACTAAGAGTAAAAGAAAATTAATTTTACTAAGTAACTATTTCATATCCATTACTTATTCTACTAAAAATTATAATATTGATATGTCAGACTATTAAAACATAAATTATTAAATTATTAAACTATTATAATTATATTGAAAATAAATCAAGTGATAATCATCCATTAATCATGTTCTGTTCATGTTTTGGTACGTCTGACCACCTATTTTAACTTTGATGTGAAATTAAAACATGGATGAACATCAAAAATTAATCAGTGGTTGATAAGATATAAATATTTAAATGTTTTTTTCTATAATTATTTTATTTATATTTCATTCTATAAATAAATAAAACACACATGTGCATTGAATATTTTTAAAATATTCATGTTGTTAGTTTCATGTTTTAGTATTATGTCCAAATAACTAATGAAAGGATGTTTTGACCCTGTAAATAATTTTAAATCTTACTTATTAATAATATTATTAACATTTTTAATATTATATTATTAAAAATAACAAATTGGGACATCATTCCTATGAAACTATTTTTAACAATAAACACCTAATGTGGGAGAAATTGTAAAAACTACGTAGTATATATGTATGGAATTGTTATCAAAGGAGATTCTAAATGTATATAGTTATTAATAATGTTATTTTTTATGAAATTAATGATCATAATTTAATTATTCAGAATTTTTGGTGAAATATCATAATGAATCTGGTCTAATGTATGGGTGTTCATCTCAAATACCCCTCATTGAGACATGTTTATTATTATACACATAATTTATATTATGTGGTGTATTTTCTATCCAACAGAGATATTATATCAATAAATACATTTTATAAGTTGTAACATAGGATCAATTTAATTCTGAATCATATAAATGCTTTTTATTTAAATTCTTCCTCATATTGTAAGGGATTTTGCTCAATCTCATTCTCTTTCATTGAGTTATAATAGTTCTTCATGTGAATATTTTGAATACTCTAAGTAAATTAATCTATATGATTATATTATGTGGACTTTTCTCTTATAATTATTTTTAATAACAATTTTAAAATATAAATACATACAAAAATAATTGCATCATAAAATATATTATCTATAAGGGACCTCAGTAAATCAATATCTTCATTTGATTGATACAATCTCTTTTGAACTATGAAATTCAGTGTTTTCATATATTCAGTAATCTAATTATTCATATAATCAAAAATATTATATTTTTCTACAAAATGAGTTACTATTCAAAATCACATTCCATGAATGATATTATTTTCCAAAAACGTTTAAAATATATTGAATAATTCCCAACATCATCAGTCATGATTTCTCATAAATGAATATTATTTATAATTTAGGTTTTCACTTACATCCAATTTTCACTTTATTAAATTGAAATTAAATTACATATCTAAATAAAATTTTTTCTATACAATCCTAATAAATATATTTTTTAAAATCATGTATTTTTTGAATTCTGTATTCCAATTTATCTCAAATTAATTTTATTTTCAATGTCATGTTTTATTTATCTCAATCTAAATAATTTGAAGAATCTATTATTCTTTGTTTCTAAATTGGGTATAAATTTATCTAGTTTATATTGCAACATATATTATACCTTTTAAATTGTAATGTGAACCCAATTTTTTTCATGGTTTTAACAATATTATGATTTGATTCTTTCTTGTGGAACCCATATATGGATAATAAATCATTGATTGGATGTATCTATATATCCCACTAATGAATTCGGTAGACCATTAATTCTCATTATATATACATGAAATGGGCAGTGATTCTCAATATAATGTAGGAAATTGGTTTTGATGTTGAATTATCTATATGAAATTAGTTTTGATTCATAATCCACTATTGAAAATATGTGTGATACCCAATCCACAATGTTGATAACCTGTTATAAAACTTGTGATACACTATTTTGATATGTGACTATTCTATTCCCATAAAATATGACTTATTTATCTTGTTTTCATAAACATTATTCCATGTTATCTGTTTGAGCATATGTGATTACATAATCTCATATTATGTAATATGAATAGTAATTAGGATTCCATTTTCAAAAAATTAGTTATTTATCTTATACTTATTTTTTCCCATATGATTATCATATTAAACTAGGAAACATTATGATAAGTTTATTATTCGATTAATTGTAATTTGAGATCACCCCATTATTTTTTTCAATTTTGATATTATTGAATAAGAGTTAAACTTGTGAGACTTCTAGGATTAGATATATTATCATGAAATAATGTGGAAATGTTCATAATATTTGTAATATAAGACTCTTATTCTTCCTATACATGAATTCACATAACCACTTAGTTGTAATGATTGTTAAAATGTTATTCAATTTAATTATTTAATTTTATAAATTATTTAAAATAAATTCATCATTATCTTGTGTCTCCTTATATGGTATCTGATAAAATGGTTAGTTATTTCTGGTTATTATACTTATATCCATTATTTTTACAGTTTTTAAACCATTTTTATATCCCTAATGATGAGTCTATTAAGGGAATAATATCCAACAACATTGGTAAATTCTTGAGTATCTTATTTTAATATGTCCACTTATAAGTTTCCATGGTTTCTTTCAATGTGTACAACCAATATGTTTATTTGTTTAAAAAAATATCTATTTTTATGATTGTTTCATTTTTAAATTTATGTTTATGGTAATATAATTCATAGTATGGGTCATTTAGATATATTTTTTCTATTTTGGTAATGCATTAAATATTTTCTCAAAGAATATACATTAACAGATCATTGTTATATTTCCCTCAATATTTTCATTATAGATAAATTTATGGGGGTGGATAAAATAAAAAATATATGTCACAGAGAGATCATAACAACATGGAATCATTTGACGAGAGCAATGGATTATCCTCATCATCATCCTTCAATAAAACATTGTAATGTGTATTTCCCAATGTTTCAATAGAAACTAATATCACCATGAAAATGGTATATGAATAATACAACACCATTCTGATAAAGCAGGTGTATCAAGACACTGTAATTAGGTGTAAAAGGGGATCCACCTACTGCATTTGATGTAGTGAGAAATTAAATAATTAGGTCTCATTACCTAGAATATAAATGCCTATGCATGATGTATAAGAGACTGTATGGTTATTGGAATTCAATGTTTGATTAAATGAAGATCCACCCATGTTAGATACCATGGGGAATCGATCAATTGTCAACCAAAAAATGGAAAGTCATCATGTAGCAGGTACTGCAAGGATAGGTGAAACAAGAATTCATAAAGATGTGTTCTTATATGTTTATGTTGGTTATCTAGGCTTGGGATAACATGGAAATGGTGTTCGAAATTGTGGTGGAGGTACCCCACCCCCTAAAAAGGGGTTTAAGGGGTTTGAACTTGGATCCCAGCAAGCCTTATATAATGGATGTCTTTTCTTCATCGGTATCATCATTTGAACTCAACTATCCATCTGTATGATCATGATATAATACAATGGGAGTGAAATATGGGTGTGTGTTGTTAATATATTATAATAATAGGGAAAAAATTCATTCCTCAAAACAGTTTTTGTATATTTATAATTTCATTAATTACAATGAACTCAATGAAAACTAAAATAGGACTTAACACCAAACCACTAGAGGTATTTACCTCACCTTTTTAGAAAAAAACCCAATATTAGGACTGTGATTGATATAAGTGAATAGATATGATTGATACATAATTAAAAAAATAATAAACCACCTGGTATATTATAGATAACCATATCTGTCATTTTTAAGAAGTAATAATTGATACCCAGTGGAAGAAATATTTTTTCAGGGGGAAAGTGAAGACAATAGATTTTACAATATATTCCATATAAATAAATAATATATATAATATTCAATTTTACTCATTATAGAAACCCTAAATACCATGATACATAATTTTATAATATATTACCATCAAAAAAATATTTGTTATATTATCTTGTATAAAATAAAATATACAAATCTAAAAATAAATTTATTAGGATGAAATGGAATATAGGGGAGGAAATAATGCTCTTGAATCCCAATTTCTATTATTAGAATGGAGGTATGGAACATCACATCCTGTGTTCCACATACCAGTTCGACAATCTCGATCATTACATGACCATAGTCAATCGACCGTATACTAAAAATGCTAACTAGTAGTATTGAGAATATAATATGTCATGTGGGGAGACTATACACTCTTTATCAATGCACTAAATCAATGGAAGCAAATGTAAATAGAGTAAAACTTAAAATAAACAATAACCAATAAGGACCCATCAATGCATGAAGTGTCCCAAAATAGGGGAAATGGACATTGACCCAAAAAGTGCATATATAATGCCATATATGTGACAATATTAAACTATTAACCAAAAATTAGGGAAAATAGACAACTCCTGACTAAATACTGATGTCATTTGTGGTTCACTCATCCCTGATGCGTCACAAATATGAAAATATCCATCTGACATATGGCTCTTTCCATTTTCACGTTATGTACAATTTATGTCTACTCAGGTAACAGTTTTCAGCCCTATTAGGGTGAGAGTTCAACATAGTTGTCCATAACCAAAGTTTTTTAAATAAATACCATTCCTATAATAGTTTATGTAGTTTTGTTATGATGAATAAATGTTAAAAGCATATAGGATTCACTTTTATGATTCTATATTTAACTATAGTTGTCCCCCATGTTTATTGTGACACCCAAGACAATCATACCTACATTAACATATGTCAAAATCTAAACCATACACCATGGGTATTATAAAATTTAGTCTCTCAAGAAATTTATTTATCAAAATTAATTCCAATTTATTTTTGTACATTGGAGCATATATCCATGTTCATTATTATTGATTATCAGAGAGTCAATCCAACATCTATGTCTCACGTACTTAGAGCATCAATCCAACACCAATATCACTTCAACATTGAGTTTCAGTAGAGCACCCATGAGTTATGATCATGAATATTATTCCATCACCAAATATCATTCATGTAACGGGGGACTATAACATTAGTTAAACCACCAAAGGAAGTGGGGCCTCAGTCCAAATCAAACATCTCATTATTCCCTTATAAATATAAATGATCAAAATTAATTACAATTTTCTGAAACAATATCAACATGGTGAACCATTAAATTTATCACTAATAAACAATAATTCCATTTAAACCATTATCCATTTAACTTAATTAACATGAATCATCATACAACTCTGTAACCTTTCAATGAAAATCTATGAAATATTTATAACATGTAAACATTCGAACACATTCAAAATTGGTTTAATTTAATTAACCCTCATATTACACATTTTTATACCATATTTATAATTTCATGAGAATTTGAAGATACCATGGGTTTCCGTTAATACTGGTCTCATAATATCCAATGGTATTTGAGAAGGGTCTCTCATGTTCCTTGAGATTTTGTCCCCTATCTAATTAAAATGAAATTTGGAAAACATGAAAATGAAATGATAAAACTAAAAACGAATTTTCATAATCAATAACTAGGAAATTATAATATAAAATACCATAAATAGGGTCATTAATGAATGATCACCCAATGTTATCCCTTTATTTTGATGGATAATGGTCGAAATCATGATGGTGAAGAAGATATATGATCAAAACAAAAGATACAGATCCATAAAAATAATACACATTAAAACCAATATCAATTCCATCAAAAAAGGAAGAATATAATCCTATTTATATGGTGAGAAGTATGGGAGAGAGAAAAAACTAATCTTTTATTGGAGCACATATCATAGCAAGGACGATTTCTTTCACCTGACCATTGATTTGTCATAGAAGGACTTTCATGAGACATAGATTCATCTTGGAGCATCTAAAATTCAAAAAACCCATATTATTCTTATTAGGATTGATTGGGGAAATTAACATGAGTTTTAATAATTGTATATTATTTTTTATGGTTTAAATTTACACACACATGGTTTTATAGAAGACTTCCATGGTTAGACAAATCGTTTTCCCTAATCGGGTGGCCATACAATCCATCGGTATATTGTTTTCATTATGTTTATACATGGAATGAATAAACCATTATCCAATAGTGTAACCTACCTATGTTCAATATTTCCTAGTTTTTTTTGGGGTGTAGTGTTATGGAAAAACCATAAACCCCCATATGTGGCTCAATATAGGGCTTATAGTTACAAGGGAAAACAACACAATTTTTCATTATCATTTACCAATCATTTACAGCCTAATGAACATAAAAAATATTCCAAATTAAGATGAAATTACTACAATGAAAGAACCAACAATCTAATTATCAAAAAAGGGAAAAATAATACTTTCCAACATGCATATGTTTTATTATAAATGGTTGGGATCATATAATATCACTATGTTATAATAGATCATTATCAAACTAAACTCTAATGATTCTGAAGCCTTTTATGGTGAAACTTTTGGTCCACTTCTCCAAAAATACATTTCTCCCCTTCTCTATTTCATAATAAACGTGTTTATGTTGTAATTTTAATAATAAAAATGGCATGAAAATTCCTTGAAATACATTGTAATTATTACCCACAATATGAATATGATTCTCCCAAAAGATACATTAGCCTAAATCATTGCATTAGTATCCTACATCATATTAGAAGTGTCGGGGTGATACTAATAATGATGTGACTAATGAAAAATATATTTCATAATAATATATATATATATGGAAGAAATAATCAATTCTCTAGTGGTCTAATCCTATCCTAAATCTCAAATAATCCAAAAAACATGGGTGCCATCGTTATTTACTTCTTAATTTTAAGGTGAACCAATATTGGGGTCACATGAATGAATACATGGTCATCCACTATATATTCAATAGGCTGATTAAGTTAATTTACAGAAGGATTATTCATATCCTATACTATATCTATACAATTTTGAATCAACTAACACTCATGTGATATATACGACAAATGAATCTGTCCCAATTACAGTGAATCGTCCAGATCCATCCAACATAATGTTTATTTGTATGGCCTACCATAGAGTTCCTCATATCGCTCCATATAAATAGTCGCATGATAACATTATTTATATAGATGAAAAAGTAGATCTATTTTCATCTCTCATGGACAAACATAATCTAGTATTCATTTTCATTGAATATCCTCCAACACCTGAATCATATATTCCTAAATTTCCCATATTTTAGTGGGTTATAAGTGATACATTAAATCAAATGAGATCTTTGTTTCATTAAAAATAACTTCTATAAGTGTAAATTAAAATCCAGATGATGACATGAATTTAATTTCCATATCAACCAAAGAATGAAATACTACCTCTACAGTAAGTTTGTACCCCAAATGATCAATTGTGAACGTTTCTTGAATTGGAAAGAAATGGGATACCTACACCAACCTCTCTACAATCACCAATATTGTTCCACTATTTGAATGGTCACCTAAATTTATTACCAAAACATCCACAGTAGAATAATATAATTTACACAAACAAATGATAAACGGTTATAGAAGCTGGAATAGATTTTGATTCATGTCATTTACCTACTGACACGTGTGTCATTGTGTCACAAAACCTGCTATGTCCTTTATTATTGTTCTCAATGGGTATTATCGACAAACACTATTGCATATCTTGGTAAAAAAATGGTCTTACTACCCACATAGATTCTTGAAACTCACGGATAAACTATTCCCAGACACAATTAGCATCATCAAAATGGAACTGATCTTAGATGGTCTCATCCACATCTATATTCAAAACATGGGTGGATCCCCACATTCAACACTCTTTCTAAATATCAAAACATCAAGATCCTCCTACTTCCATTCTTTAATCCATGTTAGGAGTGTGGTATCAATGGATAATGACTTAAGGGTCATCTATTCCTGATACTCTTGAATATCCACGTTCATCTCATCTAGTAAACTCATCAATTACATATCAAAACAAGAATTATGGACAACATGAGTCTGTGTATTTTATTTTAAAGAATTTAAAATGATACATTTTTTCTAGGGTATGTAATATAGTTCGATGAAAAAATAACTTCAAAAACTCACCTAATCTACACTTAAATATATAAAAATATCATTACAAAATGATATAATTTAAATATATGTTGTGGGTATATGTAATGAACCATTTTATTAGAAGGAAATATAATGAAAAATTAAGGGATAAAAATTCATTCCCAACTCAAGATCATCAATAAGGTAATAATGTTCATATTTCATTAGCTATTATGACCCAATCACCAAAAATCCATCTACCTACATTAATAGTTCTTCATTTATAATCCAAAAAGAATATGAAATTATTGTATAGTCCTCACTCATCTCAGGTAGAATAAAAATTGATTTGATAATAAAATTCTTCCTCCTCATATTAGAGGAATATTAAAAATCTATATAACAATAAAACATGATACCATACAAGGTAAATCCCTTATGTACTACATCCAAATAACATAAGTCACTAATGATCATATAGTAATATCCATCAAAACCCCAGAATATTAACATATCAACAACAATTATCAGATTCTCCCAATGAAAAATTTCTTAGGACTTTTCTTTCCCTTCCAACAAACTATCCTCTATGATGATGTGAACCAATAATTACAACATGCTCATCCAAAATTGACACATAAATAGTTTGGTGTAGGACGTCTCATCTATCAATATAATCAAGATGTAGTCAAGATGATTGGCATGATCTTCATGCATCTAGGTGCACACCGAGATGGAATCAATGAAAACATCAAAAAACAAATCATTGTAATGGTGTAATATTTGGATCACTATGGCCATAAACACAACGTGAAAATATTTCATGTTAAATGGCATCATGAATAAAAAGTATATCCACAACTAGTTCTAATTGTGTTTTATATCATATGGTATCACCCTCTATTGAGGATACCTAATCCTTGTGTCAATTATAGAGGACACCGAAGCACCCCTAAACAAGTCAACATAACCATTAATGTGTGTGTGAGAATAGTAGTTTCAAAATTTCATCATATTAATCACAATGAAATTGACACACAAGTGTATCTTTCCATCATACTTCTTGTAAAACAAGACTATAGAATCCAATGGTGACTTAATTGGATATAATAATCTCTTATCCATCAATTTCTCTAGTTGAGTCATAATCTCATGATGTTCTTATTGATCCATCATGTATAGTGTAAAGGAAAATGGTTTTTCCATGTGAATTGTATAAATTTAGAACATGAAATCCCTCTTAGGGGGAGACCCAAAGAAATCCTTAGGAAAAAATTACATATAAAAATCCAGTATAGGTGGATAGAAATTATATTTTATATCTCCTATGATCAAATAAAATATTACCAACAATGGTGACGATATTCCCTAGTTGTTGATGAAATTTAATATATAGAATTCTTGGATATTGATTCCCCATGTTGAAAAGAATATTTAACTTATGGATACATGAAAGTCCCTCCCATATGAAAACAATCCATATGGTATAGATATTATTTCCGCCATTATGTTCCCTAAATTTAGTAAAAGCATAACATATAATGTACATAAATATACCAAAAGAAAAAATAGTCAACAACATTGAGGTAACACCCTTGTCACATTCAAATTTCCATTGAACTCACACCCAATTATGTGTGAATCATAAAAACCCAAAACATAAAATCCATGACCTGACTCATACCTTCCAAAATATGATGAGATAATTCTCTATAATGTTTATAATAACTATAATAATTATCCCTTCGAATTATAGAGCACCCACTTCTCTATCCTCATATGTCTGGTGAACCTCTATTAATTGGGTAGTCCCTATTCCCTATGAGGTTGTCTTATTCCCTTATGTTACACTCCTATATTGATATGATCACACGTGTCTGAAAGTACCATGTATACTGACCTAACAGGCATGGATATTAGAACACAAACTACCCAACTTGTATAGGGTGGTAGAACCTTTATATCACTCTAGTTATACTTAAATCCTCCATCAATACACATCTATCAAGGGTTCATATATAATCCTATAAATCACCCATCCTAATAAATTCTTGGCACTCCAATGATGGTTAGAGAAACTTACAATGAATGTAACATGACATACCACACTGATTGGAAGGATTCTTGTCTACTGATCATTATAGCCGATCATTCCACTAGCTACTCTATTTTTCACTGCTATGGTGAAATGTTTCATAATTACACTCTCTATTATCAATATTTTACCACCATTTCATCCATCAAAAAACACCAACACTAAATTAGAATCCTCATTCATATTCCCTTCAAAAATGAGATCTTAATTCACTATAATTAAAAATTTATTCAATCAAAAGATACATACCAGGGAAATATTCTATCATATAACTACATCCAAAAAATTTTGATCTATAGAATGCTCATCTCCTACCAATTTTGGAAAAATGTTTTTCTAGTTGGTGAAGAATCTAACATAGTACAACATAGGCATTCTTCCTTTGGTCAAATATATAAAGTCTGCTATAGTCTCCAATCCTAGTGTATCAGTGTACATGTGTTCCAAAAATATATCCAAGATTTCATTCCACACTAATCCCCCCAACAACTCATCCCATTCCTAAATATTCCACATGTACTTTGTTGTTCCTTGTAACAGAGTGGCTATTAATTTGAATCTTTTACTGAGAGGAATCTCAAAATATTCATTGATTTTTTGGTTAAATTCAACCAGGAACATAGCTTCCTCAATCCCACCTTATCCTGTGAAAATTGGAGGGTGCATCAACTATATCTTTTATTTAAAATTATAAATATTTCTCATTCGTCACCCCTTGTCACTTTCATAGAAATGCATGAAATGATGAAAAAATCTCTTGGATCGTCTCTTCTTCTCCTTCACTTGGATCTATTTGGGTACCTTATCCTACTAATGGATGTGAATTCCCTAAAATATCCACTAATCTCTAAAAAACAAGTAATATCATGTAATTTAGTTTGTATAATACCAATCACATGCATTAGGACATATAACACAACATTTACACATTTACATTAGAGTAATTCAAATAAATTCATAACAATTCATCCAACATACACTACCCCATTGTCAAAACTGTTGTACTATCACTACTATTAAAATTTCTTATCCTAGGTCATGGATAATATTGCGTAAACAAATATTCATATTTATATGATTCCATTTTGATACTCTTTTAAACCATTTAAAATTACCATATTTGACATATTTTTACCATTATATTTTAACAATTAGTTACAACTACATTTACATTACGAATACTAAATAAAATCATTTTCATTTCCCATAACCAACTCATAACTTAATTTTCCGTTCATTCCTAACATAATTCATGTCACTTAATTACCTAAGCTCCTATAATTATACTTTCATTTTAAACTTCTCATTCCATTTCAAACATTGAATATAATCAATAAGGACAATAACATCACCCAAAAAGTGAATCATACATGGTTAAATAAAATCCAAAAGTAATTGGAAAATATCAGAAAGAACAATCCCTCCATGGTAACATGGTTTTTTGCTCTTAAATTGGTAAACTAATCACATTCACAAGTCCATTTCTATTTACACACTAGTTATATTCTCATATATAACATTATGAATTAAGAAGAAAACTAAAATTTAGAGAAGATCCCCATTGACACCACATTAAACCATCATATACTAAGGGCCAAAAATCTATTCTCTGATTAGTTTTTTTAAATGAGCCCCCAATGAGCCTCCATGCATACTAGATGATTATTACCAGTAGTGAGGGTATAATATGTAATGTGGAGAGGCATTACCCTCTTCATTAATGATTGAAAACAAAAAATATAAATATAAAAATATATAAAATAAGAAGAACAACCAAATAAGGCTAAAAATCATTGGAATAATTTCAATGATGGGATGTGGCCATAAATAGAATTAATAGATATGTCATACGATATATGTGTCATGTGTCATCTTGAAACCATAAATAAAGCCAAAAAACTCTAAACCAATTAAAAATAAGATTTAATTTTACCTCATCCATTCTCTATCCATAATCCCAAATCATCCATCTAATATAGTGCCCTTTCTCAAATCGTGTACAATAAACAAGATGTCTACTATAGTACCACTCGGAATCCAGAGATGTGTTTGAGCACAACATAATAGGCCACCATAAAAGATTCCTAAATAAATAAAATATCTATAATATTGAAGGATGTTTTATAAATAATAAATATAAAATGTTATAAATGAATATGTTTCACATTTATTATTCTTTAGTTAACCATATCCTCCATTAGTTTTATAGTCAAACTCAATATATTCATACCTACTTCATCCTATGATGGAGTCTAAACCACACATTCTTCGTATTTGAAAATTTATTCATTCATTGGATTTCATTATTCAAATTAATTCTTATTTAATTTAAAAACCATGGAATAATTTTCCATGGACAATTTTCTCAACTCTATAAACAATCAATCCAACATCATTATCTGAGACACTTTAAACATCAGTCCATCACCAAATCATTGGTACATATAGCTTTATATTTGAACTAATGTATTCTGTACTTGGAGCATCCACCTGGAAGAAATTATAATTAATGATTTGGGGTACTAGAGCATCATTATTTCCTCCGATATTATAGGAGTATCAATCTAACACCCACAAATAATTTTTCATAGATTCATTTTGTGGTTCGACATTATCTACCATGTAATCAACAATTCTCAAAATGGTTTTCCATTTCAATTTTCAATAATTTTTTTTACATAATTCAAACCCTTATCTATTTAATCTAATTATCATTATTTATCTCATAACCCATTTAAATTTATAGTTTAATACAATCAATCATTTGAAAAATTTAACATCCCGACACATTAATAATTAGTTAAATTTCATAAACCTACAAATTCCTCTTTTTCATTCTATAATTAAAATATCAAGGAAATTTGTAGACCTAAAGGGTTTCCATAATTTAGTGTCTCTTAATATCCAAGTGTCCAATGGGATCAGAGAGGTGTATCTAAAATTCTTGGTGAATAAATATCTATTCTAATTTAATGCAAATAGAATAATTTGAAAATTAAATGGCAGAACTTCAAAAACCTAATCATTATTATGACTACAATAATTTTTATATAGACCACCTAATTAATATTTGTTAATGAATTCTCACCCAACCTTAGAATATAATTTTATAAAGAATGGATGTAATCAATATTGCATAGAGTAATTAGGATCAAGATAAAACGATACAAGACCCCTTAAATCCAAGATCTATACCATCAAGAATTGAAGAATTAAACCATCTCTAATTGGAGAGAATTTCAATATAAAAGAGGATCTAATTAAGGATGTGATAACATTAAAAATGATATGAATATTTCCTACATCATTTCGTTGATTCATATAATAAGAAGTTTTTGTATCCATTGAATCTACTCGGGAGACTCCCAAAACTAATGTAACTATGTTTGGTAGAGTGTGGGAGATTACGATTATAAACCATGGGTTCCATAATTTTAAGTTAAATTATTAAAGGTTTAAAATTATATATTCATGGTTTACATGATTAGCTTTATGATTAGATAAACAGTTTTATGTATCTATGTTCCCCTATCATCCTAGAGTCTATGGTTATAACTACCAGGCTGTAGAGTTTTAAAAACTATGTGCCAAACTATAAAAAACCCCTCTATTCAATGTTTTCTAGTTTGGGGATGGGGTGGCACAATTTTGATATACCATGAACCCCATCATAGTTGATCAACATGGGACGCACTGTCTACTAGAGAAAACTAAATATATTTAACTAACTGTTCACCTACTATTTCCCACCTCATCGGATTCCAAAAATAAAAAATTTCACGCGAAATTATCCTAAAGAAATACCCTACCAGTGTATAATCAGAACACGGGCATTTGAATACCTAAAAACAACATCAAGATGTCTCGAGAAAGTTAAGGATATTAACAAGTATCCTATATAGGATTATCCCGGTTCTAATCACAAGACAAACTCAAGAAAGTATGGTCTGAATGGTAACCTATCTGAGAGAATTTCAATATCATGTTTATTTCTACAAAATCCATGCTAGGTAAATGACCTCACTAAACTACATCAAGGGATTATCTGATGATCGAGCCTAATTTTAAAATCATATGGGGTTATGCCACAATGAAATGTATTATAAAATTTTTATTATCAGTTTTTTTGGATATCATTCTTTTTAGGGAACACCATGAAAAGATTACACTACCAACAAAACTCAGTTAGTCTATACTACATAGAAGACTTATTTTTACAGCCTTTTAATGGTGGTCATATTTCAAAAATATGTATTGAAAAAATTATAATTTTTTTTTGAAATTTCATTTTTAATGTGGAATTTTAAAATTTTCTTCAGATTATTTATTTTTATTTTTCTGAGAAGATTCATTTTTAATGAATTATGAAAAATAATAAATTTTAGTTCAAAATTCACTATTTTAATAATTAGTATTTTTCACTTATATGTTTAATTATTTTTTTCACAATAGATAAAATATACCTATTTTAATCCAATTTAGGTTATTGGAATAATATTTATATAAAAATTTATTAATAAAACTTATTGTACTTTTGAAAATTTTCAAATTAAATCCTTATGCTCTCGCCACATCTATGGGATTTGATTTAAATTTAGTCAGAAGACATCTATGAATTGAAATTTTGAAAAAAACAATATATACAATTGTAATCTGTATAATATTTATAGTCTGATAAAATAAAAATATTTTTAAACCAAAATTATTAATGAAATAAAAAAAAATTAATTACAACAATTAAGTTAAAATTAATTTTAACATGGGACTAATCCATAATCATATGAATAAAATGACCTAGATACTTTTAAAAACAAATTGGTTGACAACATTTCTTCCATATTTTATCATGGTTTAGATTTTATATTTTATTTGGATACTATTTCATAAGTTTGACCTACATAATTAGTTAATTAAAGAAAATGAAAATAAAGGAACCATCCTTACCATTAACACTCATAATGCTTTAGAGAATGCATGAAGATAAATAGTTTCAGTTATAAAATTTATTTTGAAATTTAAATGAATTTTGTATAATGATATTATATCTATATGTTTTTTTGATGGATTAGTCCCAAAAAAAATTTAACATACACTAACACATGATTTATTTAGTTAATTGTTAAATAAAAAAAATTATTCTACAAAAATTGAATGGAATGTAAAATTTATGATTTATTGGATTCCATTATTTATTTCAATGAATATACATTGATACACATTTTTTAATGTTAAAATATTTGAATTTAAATTTTTTTATATGTTGAAATTCCGACTAAATTAATAATGTAAAAATCAACATGAATGTTGGTCTACAGAAAAATCATATTTTATTAAATGATTTAAAATTAAAGAAAATTCAAAAAATATGGAAATATTTTTTATGTATTAAGAAATATAAAATATGGTTTATTAATATACAAATTTATCTTTTTTGATTAAAATATTGAACCATACATATGAAAAACATAGTTAGCATGGTTTTAGTTAAAGAATTGTTTCTGTATGTCACATGAGTTTGTTTAAATATTTATTTACAAACCCCAAGGGATTTATATTTTATAAATTATCTATAATATTGAAAATTTAGTGGCTCTATATTTTCTAACAATTCTCAGTTTAATTTAGTTTTAATGAATAAATTACATTGGATATTAAACTAGTCAAAATAATGAAAATTAAAATGATAAAAATAATGAATCAAAATGAACACATACAAAAATGAGAAAAATGAATTTATATTTGTCTATTGTGAGTTTTTATCCAAAATATATCCAATTTAATACATTTTTTTTTATTATTGCAATCATATGATGTATGGAACACCTCCAATTAATGTTTAACATTTTTTATTTACAAGAATACCACTCCTCCTCAACTATAAAACAGAAATCACTCTTCGTCGTACACAATATAATGAATCTAAATTGTCTTGTATGAAATATTCCAAAGTAATCTCCCAACATCAGGTACCTAATCAAATAAGAATAAAATTGGTCAAAAATATAACCAAGATTGTCCTTTTGTTAAAACCATAGGGAGTAACTAAAAAAAGAGGTAACATTCTTCAATGCTCACTCTTTTGTTATTTATTTCAAAAAACAATAAATTATTAATATTTTATGATTATATAGTAACATAATAATCAAAAATATTTTCATATGTTGTCATTTTTTTGTTTAAACCTAAATATATAAAAAAATTCCGTTTAATGGGTATCAAATTTTTTGTTCTTGGGTAAAGTGGACTAACGCCTCCTCAAATGGCCTCGTTCGTTTTTTATTTACCACCTCTTAGTGTTAGGAATTAGAATGTACACCCTATTTTATTATATATATATATATATATTATTTGGGATGTCTTCAAAAATCTTTGACTATTATATTATTCATACAATAATAATTTTCATTATTCTAAAATAAAATAGCATTGTTTGGGGACATATGGACAACCACCTCCTCAAAGGGATGATATATGTTCACAAATTACATAGAATTTATTAAGTATCGGTTTAATTAGTCATGTTTTAAATACATTAACATTATATTATATTAATAAAACAATAAAATTGTGGTAAATATAATATATCATTTTCATTACAACCCTTTTTAGACACTATAAAATTATAAAATATTTTGTGGATGTGTGGACTACAACCTCATCGACATTATTTGATTCCTTTTACGTCATAATAAATCTCTATATAAGTATATATAATTAAATAAAATGGTATTTATGATAAAATTGTCAGTTGGGATAGATAAAAATTTACTTACATTCTTTCCCTGATAATAATTGAAAATTGGGAACATTACCCATGCATACGTACGACCTATAATCTCTTTGATTTTAACCTTTGTTCATTTTTCATAGACATATTTAATGATTGGATTTAAAATATTTATTTTTTATTAAAAATTATACTTATATAATGATAATTATTATTTAATTTTTTAAATTATGACCCCCTTTGTGCATAGTTGACAGACTAGATTATTTTTAAAAATTGAACTGAATTTGTTGAAAACACCCGATATATAATTAATTTTTTTATGTAGATGTATTAAAAATTGTAATAAGTGAATTAAATTTAATTATTTCATACCCCAACACCTTGGACCCATGATATGACTACCCCAAGACCATGTTTCATTGGCCAGGGGTTGGAGACTACCTCTAAAAAGGTGTATCCTTAAAATAGGAAGGCATTGAATTTAAAAATGTACAAGAACACAACCCAGGTGCACAAAAAGAAGCAACCATGATTTGAAATACTATAGTAAAAAGTGTGATGAAAGTAACGGGGGCCAAAATAAAATCCCAAATGAAAAGTACAAGTACAACTGAAAAGAGAAAACAACTCCTGGATTATAAACCAAGGATCCCACCTGAATGGTAGGTACAACTCATCTCCAAAGTACTCCACATCAGCCAGTCTCCTCTGTGTACTGCCTGGTCTTGGCTCCCTCATTTCTCAAACAATCTTCTCTCCATCTTCACAAGATAGAACACGGTTCGGGTGAATACCATGAAGGGGTGAGTATAAAAATTATTAATTGGGAACTTGAGACCCCTAAAAGTCTCCTAGAGTTCCACAAAAGAAAAAACACAAACAATACATCAATCATGATGAATGGTTCAAAAATAAACTCTACTTAGGTATATACCAAGACGTATACCTATGTTATCAAAATATACTCATCTCATACATGAGGTACATTAAGGCTCCAACCTTTAAGCCCTTTACAGACTTGATCCACAATAGAAGAATACCACAATGGTAACACCATGAAGGTACACCACGAAGGTAAGAGTACCATGAAGGTAGAACCACAAAGGTAACATCACAAATGTTGAAGTAACACACATTTAATACTCCGAAGATAAACATACCAAACAGGTAATACCATAAAGGGAAAATAATTATCTCACACCAGGTATTAGTGAAGTATAGAAGTACAGGTGATTTGTGGCGAAGCTAGACAATCTTATTTAGTCCAGAGGCACTGCTGTTGACCATACAGTGTCTGACCCAAACATAATTGGAAGGTACTAAACCCGATAATGATCCATATAATATCTGACCCACCCATAGTCAATAGGTAAATAACCCCATAGACCCATGTAATATTTGACCTACACAGGATCAGTATGTGCGGAACCACATAGAATTGTTGAGCACTGAACCACACAAGATCTGACCCACACAAGATCAGTATATGATGAACCACATAAAATCGATGAGCACTAACCCACATAGGATCTGACCAACACCGGATCGGTGTTGACCCCCACAGGATCGCAAGTTACTAACCTTCATATGATCTGTCTCCAACCTCCGCCTCACTGCCAACCATTGTAATCCCACTCATATAACACTTGATTCTGGGGTAACCACTCCTCAATCCATTGTTCGTACATAAACCTACACTAATCTCCACAAAGAAGTATCCCAAAGTACCTTCATGTCGTAAGGGTTCCAATGTGACAGATGGCGCATCAATAGGACGCCAGGTTTGTGACATATAAACATTTTAGTTCCAAGGGCCCGATTGGATTTGGGTTCGATCAAACCCAACTGCACTCCAACATTCCCCAAAACTGAAGTAGAGTAATAAAAAAAGGAGTTCCTTTTCTTAATGGATCTAGCGCCAGAGATACTTCTTCAAACAGATGCCCAGTCTGTTAGTTACACCCCATTCTTTGAAACTGGGGTGATCGCACCTTGGTATGGCCTGGCTTAGTCAGGCCCGCTGGATTATGCCAAAGGGATCGCTTCCCAAAAGGGATCTTAATGCCTCTAACATCGTGTGGAATGAACACCCAGTTCCTCAATTACATGTTTTTCTTTATTCGGGGAAAGGTTGGGTCTGGGCCTTGTCTGACTCCTTTAGGCTGACCAGATGCAACCGGTCCCGAGGTCCACTTGACCACGCATGGGTCCAAACCACTATGATTCGGCCCAGATTACTGGGTAAGGCCCCTCGAGGTCATCCCAGTTCAGTTCGTGGGTCCGATCCACTGTTGGCCCAGCCCACCGGGTGGGGCTCATCCCACCGTCACTGGCCCACCGGGCTGCAGGTCCAGCCTGCTCGGTCGGCCCGTGCCGGATCAGTCTCCCCAAAGGTGGACCATTTCGCCCTACTGGCCCTGATCTTGTAGAGCTGTTCGACAGCCGGTGGGGAGTTTCCCCATCATAATTAACTGGTAGGCCATTTGGTTGATCGGGTGTCGCTAATGCACTGTGGCATGGGCCGAGCCGCACGTTCCTGCCATTACATCCTAATCGTGGCCGTTTCTGCTAGGGACACATGTGGGGCCCACACTAGAAACAAACTGATATATCGGGCTGGCCTCTATGGTGCACCATCAGGTGCTTCCTTCCACTGCGCACATCTTGTTTCCACGGGTCTCCTCAGGCCACCGTCGGCCGCCACCGATATTGCACACTAGTGGTTTCTTCCACGGGTCACCAGACATGCTCTTTTGTCAATTCTTGGTTCCTTTTGGGCCTACGACTCCTCTGTGCATCCATATTCATGGTGTGACCCATCATTTCACATTCCCATCAAGTTGTAAATTGTTCCTCAAGCTTCATATTAAGAACAAATCTTCAGAGGGTCTGGGAATTCTTCTTTTGGATCGCGCCCTCCATGTTAAGGTGATAGCAAGCAGAAAATGATTTAATTTATCAAATACCAATTCCAAAATAGTCCCCCAACCTGATGAACAATAGTGAGAGCCTGTTCATGGAACTGGTTCTGTGTTCATTGTCCTCCGCAACAAGCTCCAAACAGTGTCGCTCGTATGTCGATCTTCGGTTTTTGGTTTGGTGTTACTCGTCACTTATAGTAGGAACCAGCTCCATTATTCAAGGGTTTGGCATCATGAAACTTGGTCAATATTTCGTTTCTTGGCGAAGAAGTGCTGATACCTCTCCCCAAGCTCCATATTAATTAGATAAGGGGAGGGTAAGTAGTGACGTTGGGGATTAATGGGGCTCATTAATTAAAAAACATCTAAATTTCCCCATCGTTGTTGTTACATATATTGAAGGTTAAATCCATTAAATGGTTTGACACATTGCTAGTCCCACACTCCACTTTTCTGTTGGAAGATATGGATGAGAATAAAATAATAATGTTATATTCTTTTATTTCTTTTAAAATGTCCCAAAACATAACTTTTTCTCTAGACCTACTATAGTGAAAATTAAGTGGCTTATAAGTGAATCTTGGGGCTGTGGATTCAACGGTGCCCTTAGATTTGTAATCCGAGGACCGGTACAAAATTCAGAAAATGCAGCTCACATGTTTACTGAATGTACCATAAAAAAGTCCAATAAATTAATAATGTTCACCCTAGACCCACCCCGATCGAGGATAGGCTCTGTCTAAAGAGAACACACCCCAAAAAACTCAATGGAAATCTTAGATTTTTAATTTTATTTACTGATTATACATCATGGATTTCACAATAAAATAATTGTCACTTAATTATTTTATTTACGTCCAAAAACTATCTTTCACTGGTGGCCCATGCTAGCCAATTTAGTATCTTTCTAATGAGAGCATACCCTCAAGAGCTCAGCAGTGAGCTCATGTTTTTTAAACTGAGTAACTTTTTGTGATTTATAAGCATTTGAAAAATAAAATAACATTTATTTATTATTTTATTTGTGGTTATTACATTTTCAGGTTTTCGCATAGGAGGAATGCGCCGACTAAACTTATTCCGCACCTAGATTAAAGCCTCCATCCAGGAGTCGTTTTCTATTTTCAATTGTACTTGTACTTTTTAGTTGGTCTTGTATTCTAGCCCCTTTTACATTCAGCACACATTTTACTACATCAGTTTTCTTTGTGGTTGCTTCTTAATTTTCACTGGGGTTGTGTGTTTGTATAGTTATAAATGCAAATACTTCTCATTTTAGGGATACATCTTTTCGATTCTATTCTCTAACCCATGAACTATGGAAGGTGGGCTTGAGGTAGTAACAATATTGGCCCCGTGGGACAGATCGTGAAATATTTTACACATGAAATATTTTCTATGAAATTAAATAATTTTGTTATGTTTATTATTCATTAATATAATGGAAGATGTAAAATTCATACCCTAGGTAAGGGATTATTGTCTCTATCTTTCTTCCCTGAGGTATATATCATTTTCACCACTTATTTCTTATTTGTGGTCTATATTATTCCAATTTGTCATTTAATATCATGATCCAAACATATTTCATTGTATTCTAAGATTCACTATGAATTATCTTATATTTTGGTTTATGAATTAAAAATTAGCAACGAGGAAAAGGTATTTTACAATATCCCACTATTTGTTTATTTTCATGTTCATCTAAAATCAATCATATTATTCTAATCATTATTAATTTGAGATTATACTCCATTATGATATGCATATTATTGAATAATGGATGTGATTATTTTCTAAATAGCATAAAACATTTATATACTATTTTTTCCTTCAACGATATTTTATTAACTCTGGATATATTTATAAATCAACATCTTTTAATCAATAAAAATAATTGTTGACCAGGAACATTGTACAATAATTAAACAATTTACTCTATATTGGAGGAACTATTATAACTAGAAGATATAAGTGGTCCCTGGTTATAGATAGCCACTTAATGAATTGGTAATCCCTTGGGAAAAAAATAGTTGGCTAAATGAGTATTGTATAAAATATCTTGATAATAGATCTTGATGACATATAAGTTCATGTCTATAATCTAGGATATCTATTATTAAAGAATTTACGTAATTTCTAATTCAATTTAGTTAAAATCTATATGATATTCACTATTAAAATAATATTTGGATACATTTCATTTTTATAATATTTATTGAATTGAATGTTTTTCAATTATTAGAATTTATATATTTTATATGTCATATAGAGTTATTTGAATGGAACACGTTCTAAATAATTTTACTTTCCATGCTAATATATTGTCATTATTTCATCATTTCTTCCTCTTTAATTGTCCTTTAATAGGAATTTGAGATTACCCTAATTTTATTCCATTCCCCAGGTTGTGAGGAAGAGATAGTTTAAAGGGTTTTCAAGGATGTAGTATATTATAATGTGTAACATATCATGTTTTAATTTATTTTCCCATTGTAATAAATTTTCATGCATATAACTTGGTTTATAAAAAATACTTAATGGATCGGTCCTTCAAGGTTTTATTCGATATAATCGTGCAACCATAATAACGAAAGGCACTAGATCTGGGATTATAGGGTATTGGTTATAAAATTGACATTAAATAATGTTTGGTATGAACCTTTAAAACTATATTTTGGAAAATATTTATTATATAAAAAAATAAGTTATTCATTAACTGTATGTAGAGGAAAACATTCCAAAGGAACCATATTTATTATTAGGAGACTAACAACACATAATATTATCAATTTATGTTATGTGTTTAACTACTTTTGGTTATATACATGATAAAATCTAATCTATTATACACCATCATTTTTTATTAGAACCTATAAAAATAAATGGCTATGAATGATGATTTCCTTTACAGTCATAGAAAAATATTTCAAATGGAGTTAGTATCCTAATCATTTTCATCCTATGAGGACATAATATGATGATATAATGAGACAAAAAAATAATCTAATTATTATGGCTTCAGAGGAAAGAAAGAGAAGAATAGAAAAACTATTAAAATATTGTATTAAGGGAATAAGGGAACAAAGTATTTCCCCACGTGCAGTAATTGTGGAAAATACCACCTACGTATGGCTCAAAGGGAATTAGAGTATAATACATATGTTGAATGAAAAAGATATTATGTGTGTGATTTCATGGATAAGAAATAATTTTTAATTATATAATAGTTCTAATATTAAGTGGCAGTACACTACACTAATCAATGTCTAATGGTACAAATGAATATAAATCTAATGAGACTAATAGACCATGATCATTAATTTTCTACTAGAAAAGATGAAGATTAATTATTAATATGCATGTATTTGTATTCATGAAATATATTATTTTTCAATTTTATAATTTTGAAACAAGTAATGAGAATTATTTAATTTATAAGGATTTTAAATCAGTACTTTTTCATGAAGGATTTAAAATCTTGTTTTGATCAGTACCGATAACCAATAAAAGTGATTCAGAAGCACATTGAAATATTTGGAAAACACATGGTTAATGGAAATACTAGACTTATTATTTTTTTCATACTATGATAATGATTTTGGAATAAATAGATGATTTATATGGATAAAGTGGATTTTCTATTACATTATTCCTTGGAACTAATTAATGACTTGTAGATAACATTTCATTTTCTATCTTTGATGGGGTTTAAAACACATTTAGATTCAATGAATATATACATATAAATTGGTTTTACATAACTAATAAGAAATCTTTAATTATTTCAATAAAGTTGTATGGTAATTTAGGTTGTTACCATATTTTGAGAGAATACATGATGAAGGTATTCACAGGTTTGTATGGTGTCAATTTAAAGATGATTCATGTTCATTAAAGGATGAAGATTTGTTACTTATATATATTTAGAGAACTTATATCTAAATTTATGGATCATAATATTTTATAAAAGATAACGATTTATGAAATTTTTATGTCGATCATTGGATGTGGTTTTATTGATTGATATATTACATCCCTATATGAAGAATCATGTGCTAATAGATGGAGTAAAAATAGTTCAGTTAGTAATCAAATGAATGTATTATGTTTATAGAAACATATATTTAATTATATTCCTAGATGGTGGAATAATTCTATATATATCATAAAATGGATTGGAATGAAAACCAAAATTCCACATAACATCATTTTTCTATGATATTAAGGACCTTTTTTATCATTGACCTACCTCTTTTTGGTTATCAACATTCATCAAAACATGTTCTATTTCACACTCCATTAGAAAATGATATTTATATTTCTATTCTCTATCCATTATTTCCCTATTTTTATTCTTTTTAAAATTCAAGATTTTAGGGGACCATAAGATTTTCATTTCTCTCTCATTAATAATATATGATATTATTCCTATATATGATGTGGGGATCTCAAAAATTGCTTATTTTCATATATTAAATCATCAATAACTATGTTAAAGTTTAAATTTTAAGGATACAAATTATTTATTTGTGGGGAGAATGTAACACCCCAAGACTATAAAATTTTTAAATTCTTAATTTTTCTTTATCTATTGAATTTTACTCAACACCATATTAATCTTATACTACAATGAACAATTTGTTAGAATGTGATACACAAATGGTTCAGTTTTACATTAATTAAATGGGCGACCTATTTTAAAAATATATTTTGAATATTGTGATGATTTCATTTTTCAAAATAAAAAATATTTTTTTATTGTGGAATGTCAAATTTATCTTTTGTTTATTTTTATGGAATTTTTTTGAGAAGATTTAATTTTTTATGAATAGTTAAAAAACTACACTAGTTACAAAATTTCATTTTTATTTAAATAATTTGTAATGATACATTATATTTTAAATTGGGGTTTTAAATCCACTATAGTAAAATTATTCATATATTAATGCAAATTTATTCATTAGAATCCTTTTTAAATTGAATTTATATAGAAATACATTTAGAAATTGTGGACATTTCCACTTTAAAAACCAACTTTTTCACCACGTCTATGGGATTAACATTAAATTTAATTTTTCCATTTCTATGAATTAAATTTATAAAAAATAATCTATACTTTTTTAATAACTATAATATATGTTAAAATAATATAAATTTGTTTTTTCACAAAAAATATTGGTAAATGTAATTGAAATTAATTACACAGATGAAGGTAAAATAAAGCTCAATAAGGGACTAAACATTAATCTTATGGTGTAAAATGACATAGAAACTTGTCAAAAATCAATTTTATTCCAATATTTAGACTATATCACCTCTATTTTATAATTTTATCTATTATTGGGATAATATTCCCAAAATGTGACATGTATAATAAGTAAAGGAAAAATAGAAAAAAGGAATATTCCTTAACATTAAATATTATAGTACATTAGAGTATGGAAAAAGATAAATGGTTTCAGTCTAAAAAAGTAATTTTAATGGTAAATTAGTTTTTTCCACCATACTTGAACTGTTACTTTTATATATTAATCAGTTACATTAAAATTATAATAAATGATATCTCATTGATTTATTAGTTAATAATAAAATAATGTAATTGATTTTAAAACATTAAAAGGAATGTAACTATAATGGATGAATGTGTTAGATTCTTTTTTACATGAATATTGTAATATCCCAGTATTCCACAGTACATTTCTATTTGAATAATTCTATAGCTTTCTTTGTATGCAACTTTGAGTTCTAGCACACCATGACCAATCAAATTGGCTGTTATGAATAGAAATTCTCACTTTAATAAAATTCATATATTTTATCATTCAAAATGGACATCGTTTTTGAATTCAAAATACCAATATTAGCATCGGTTGAATATTTGGTATTTTTATGAAAAATTTCAATTATTTTTAAATAGTGAAGAACGCTACGTTATTATTTGAAATCAACTTTTTTTAAATAATTAATTACTTTATGTTAATTTATTTTAAGTAAAAACAAGATACATAATGCCTATATATTTTCAATGAAATTCCTTTGAGCCAATTTATAATAATATTAGATGTGTAAAATTTTATTGATCTTTTTAACGATATTTACCCACCGTCTATGCATATTTAAAAATTTTCATATAATATAATTTTAACGCATTTTTTAATTGAATTTCAAAAATCTAAGTGACATAGTTTAAATTAGTAAGTAAAATGTTGTTCAATAGGATGAAAATAATTTTCTATGAATTGTAATGTTTGAATTTTGTTTATCAATATTATAAGTAAATCGGGTAGTAAAAGGTAAAATTGATATTACAATTACACTAAAACATGTCTTTGTTCTATTGGATAATTTTCTTTCGAACAAAATCAATCTTAGGGAAAAATATATGTTCCTATTTGATACACTAGGATTAGATTATGACATTTATTATTATTTTAATTAAGAAATAGTTTAAAGTGTTAAATCCAAATTTTCAAAACTAAACAATTTTTAATATTGGGTTATGCATAATATAAATTAAAATATAAATATTCAATAAAAAGATAAATAAATTTCCCAAATAATGGTATTTTATTTATAATTTTTAGACATTCTTTAATTAAATTTATTTATGACACAATGATGATGGGGTAATTATATAATTAATGAATGATTAAATAAATTGCTATTATAATATCAAAATAAATGTAAAATGAAACTTTTGTAGAATTACACTAATTTTATTAGTTATTCTGACATTTTAGGATTGATTTAATATATTTTCATTTAATTAATAATGTTTTTTTAACTTTTACCAAAACAAAATACTAAATAGTGTCAAAATGGAAAGAAATGAGTATTGTAAAACAAATAAAATATTATTATTTGATATAATATTACTAATAATACAAGTCTCATCCAAATAACATAGATAGATTTATATATGTCAATAATGACCCACTTGGGGTTTTCATGGATTTTTATTCTTTGTTTATTAATAATTTATTATAATAATACAAGAATCCATGTTAAAAGTTAAACTATTTAACTAAGAATTATATCTAAAATACATGGTTTATATAGTGACCTAAATATGTCAAAAACCAATTAGTTGGGAGGTTTTTATCCCCTCCTTACCTTATCCTCTAAATGTTATGTTTAATATTGTGTAATAAATTAATATATCATGCTTTTCCTAAGGTGACCCTCACCTCTCTTATAAAAGTGCACATCCCCTTATCTAAAAATCACACCTACAAAGCCTTTTGGATCATCCAAATCGTACTGAAATATCCTCCCAATTACTCTCAATCCATCCTTGAGGCCTTAAATTGATAATAATTTCAACCTACGGATCCATTTTGATCAAATAAAAAGGAAGCACCAAAATAAGAGATAATAATTTCATCAACTATTTCATTGTTTTTTTCTTCATCCACTTCTTCTTTATAAGTAGTTTCCATAAAATAGTAATAAATACAGTACCATATACATACATTGATGTTATTATAAACATCATACAACCATATTAATTATTCTATCCATCCTATGAATTACAAAGTCACCATACGTGCGTACATATGGTTTACAGTATCCACGTCGTGGTGTAGTTTTTTATTCAACAATTCTTTATTTTGAAGTGTATAAAAATCAGTATAAACGATGTAAATGAAAAATATACATTGTTAATGAATATTAATTTATTATATACCGTCCAATTATATATGATTCACCATCAATATAATGGTATTGTCGCTCGTGTGTATGTACCGATTACCATCTCCACAAAGGTGATGAGATTAATTCCCCATCATAACCATTATAGAATAATTTTCATTTTATGATTAAAAATAATGTATATGAACTTAATATAATTAATTATATGAATCAAATACATACTATCCATAAATAACATTACTTACGTAGCAAAACATATTAAGGAAAACGAATCAGTTAACACCCGACACAATCCTACTACTAAATTATTATTAACAAATCAATATTTAGAGAAAATATATGATATCATATTTATGTTATTGGTTCTTGTATAATATATTAGAAATGATTTAACTATTAAACAAGAGGTTAACATACCCATGACCAAGCATAAGAACTAGGAAAGGGTTAATTTTACATTCCCTTTATTTTTCTGAGGTTGTTTATACGTAAGTATCTAATGGAAATTCTTTATCATCCACATATGTGTTTCATAACAATGTATTTAAAAACATTTTTACTATTTACAAGAATATGGGTTATATTCATTTATACCAATGTTTTACTTTTTATAAATTTTTTTCAAAATAATCATTCTGTGGTTTTCCAAACAAGGTACTCTATGACCTTTTCAACAAATAAAGGTAATAATTTTTTTTGAACTTATACGGCCTGTGCAGATATTTTCCACAATTATAAAACCATAAAATCTTTCCTAATAATATTATATGTACATTTTCAAAAATAAAATTCTTTTATAATTTCGTGACTTTTAAATTATTTCAATACAAAAAGAGTTATTTCTCTTAAATAGTTTGGATTTCATCAATGTCAACATTTTTAATGGATTTTATTCTTATTTGATGTTGATTTATTATGGTAAAATATTTCATATTTTATAGAATGTTTTTGATATGTATTATTTTTAATGAGTTATTTTTTATACAATTCATGGTTTATGGTTAATGTAATAAAATTTCATATGCATGTTTTAATAAGAATTTTTATGTTCTGTTTCAACCTTTTCATATGAGGAATGTATTGATCATAGTATGTGATTGGTGGATCCCACTATAGATCC
Organism: Viscum album; assembly: GCA_963277665.1. Lineage (NCBI taxonomy): Eukaryota > Viridiplantae > Streptophyta > Magnoliopsida > Santalales > Viscaceae > Viscum > Viscum album. Next base: position 374,660,048 of record OY728146.1, read on the forward strand.
TCGATGCATCGGTAGGTCTTATGAGACAATCTATGGTCTTGGCATAAGTCCTAGAAAAAAATATAATTTTATTTTTGGAAGAAGGCCTTGACTATGTGGTTATGATGTCCAAAATTTTTCATTCCATCATTAGAAAATTAGATATTGATATTACATGTGATTACTCAACTAGTAGAATATCCATGTTAATAATTTAATGGAATTATTTGATCTTTCTGCTACATATTATGTTGAAGTTTATTTCTATAAGTATTTTGTTTTAATCTTGAACATTGCCATAAATGTTTATGCTTATTTATGATAGTTTCCACTAAAATGTTTTCCTTACTAAGAATCTGAGCTGACAACTTTATATGATTGATTTTTTCTAGGATGTGAAAAAGTATATTACAAGTAACCTGTAAGAATAGGATAAGGGATATGAGTGTGTTCATAGGGGACATAATTTTATTGTTTTTTCATTTCAGGATGTAATTTAAAACTTATTTATGTATCTATTACTTCCAAGCCTACCAAACTAATTGTCCTTTCGAGATTTGATCTCTTTTCATCATTCCAATGTTATGTAATAATGCACTGACTATGGGAATCTTGTGAGGGTTGTCTCATTTTTTATCTGTGTACGTTTAGTAAAAACAATGGAAGATAGATTTTGAAAATATCTTATTAGAGAACATTACCCTATGATAAACATTGAGGTTTAGTATAGTAGACATTCCTAGAATTTTGTTAATGTAGAGATTTTGTGTATTTTACATGAAATAAATCCACGATTGGATATGAGAAGGTAGAGGAGGATCTGGCACAAATGTACCTAGGATTGAAATTTATGACAGGTAGTTTCAGGCTTGTCTCGGGGTATCCTGGTACACAATAAAGGGCCTTGCTTTACTCTTGGTTAAGAAACTTCCATGGGATATGCTTAAGATAATTCATATTTTCATTACAAACCATAATGAAGTATTTATGAGTAAATAATTTCTCAAAGAAAACATTTTTAATGATTATGGATAATATGCCCAAACTAATCAATTTAAGATAGATATTTTACTAGTTTGGAATTATTTAGTGTGATTAATAAACTAATCTAGTGTATGTCATTGTTTAGAAATTGTGCCTAGTGGTAGGAATGGAAAACATATCAATGCACGTGATCGATGTAGGGATTTTCCTCCCACTCAACATAATTATAGTGGAGATGGTGATTCAACTGGTGATGAATAGATTTTAACCATATAGGGACAACTCAGTCAGGTTTTGAATAATAACCTTACCCATATGGAGCACCCTAATCCACAATGAAGTTGTTCAATGATATATCTCTTCATGTGGAATCAACCACCAACATTCAATGGGACTACAAATTTATTTGTAGTTGAGTGGTGCATAAGTTCCTTAGAGAAAATAATTCAATCTATGGGGTGTAGAGAGAAGAAAAAAGTTTTCATGTTAGTTTATCTCCTCATTGGAGATACATATCAGTAGTGGTAATTAATTCAAATAAAAAAATGAGGTTGAAGAAGAATAAAATATGTAATACAGGGGGTTTAAAGAGACTATCGTAGTTAAATGATTTCCCTATGACCATCGACTGGATATGGAACGAAAATTTCTGTGTCTGATGAAAATAGATGGTGAGTATGTCACAAAGAATGAGGCAAACCTTACACTGATAGCAAGGGATGCATCTAATTATATTTGTAACATAAGGTGTAACATTGATCGATTCTTTGATGGGATAAAACCATTTCTCCAATGAGAATTATTATCACAATCCTTCTCATCATAAAAATATATTGTCTCGTGTCCTATCAAGATAGAAATGGAATTCTCTATATCTTATGACATTAATGAAAATCAAGAGAAGAATAGATCTTCTGAACACTCTGGAAAGGGAAATACGGGGATTAAGGGAAAAGTGGAATTTCCAAACTGTATTAAATGTGGGAAGAAACACCCTGGTAGTTTCCAGAAGGGAGTGGGAGTCTGTTATAAGTTTGGTGAAAAAGTCCACCATGCTCATGATTGCAAGGGAAAGAAAGAGGATGTAAATTTTTAGTACTATAATTTTAGAAAAATGAGGAATTATGAAAATGAATGTCCTATGATACCAGGAAACATAACATAGAATAGGCTAACAGAGAAAGGAAAAGCTTATTTGATAACTAATACTATGGTTGAAGCTCTAAATGACATGGTGGAAGGTAAATTAATGGTTTCTCAAATTTATAAAATTCATTATTTGATGTTAGAGCATCTAATTATTTCATATCATATCAGTTTTCTCTTAAAATTAGATATTTATAATTTTATTTAATAAGGAATTTGTAATTCAAAAGTCTTAATGGGAGTGTCATTGCAATTACTTTTTGTGAATCAGTTCCCATTAGGGCATATAAGAGTGCATTATTTTTTGACCTCATCATCATACCCATGATGTAATTTGATATAATATTATGTATAGATTTTATTTTGGACCATGATGTGAATATTTATTGTAAGAAGAATAAGGTTTCAATATTTTATTATGATACGAAGTACCTTATCTTTATAGTAGAAAGGTGACCATCAGTTTATCATCCAGATCCACCCCAATAGCTCTACTAAATTAATTTAATGGGGATGAAGAAAGTTAATTAACTATCAGTAAAGAAAATAAAGTTCATATAGAGTACATACCTATTGAGAACTAATATGTTGATGTGCTTCCTTAGGTTTTAACTGGACATCCTCTATAACAAGAAATTGAGTTTTCCAATGATTTTATTCCTGGTTCAAGGGACATATCGATGACCCCTTATAGAATGGCCAGTAGGGGATTATTTGAACTAAAGAAACAATTATAGGAATTGATTAAGAATGGATTTATTATCCCTATAGTTTCTCCCTTGGGAGACTCTATTCATTTTGATAAGAAAAAATATGGATCTATGAGGACGTTCCATGACTGTTAGGACATCAATACTATAACAATAAAGAAAAACTATCCCCCACATGATGGTTATGATTTATTCGATAAAATTAATGGATCTCAATATTTTTTAAAAAATTGAACTTTAATCTTGATATCATCATTTGTTTGTGAAGAAGGAAGGCATTTTAAAGACAACATTTTATACTAGGAATGGGCATTACGAGTTTACAGTAATGCCTTTTGGACTGACTAATGCACAATTTTTCTTCATTTAACTAATGAATTGAGTTTCATGAAATATCTTGATGACTTTGTAGTGTTATTTTTTGATGATATGTTGGTTTAATCCAAAATATATGAATATCATGAAAATCACTTGCACACTATACTAAATACTCTTACATGAAATGAATTATATTGAAGTTTATTTAGTGGGAATTATGGATTCAAGAGATTAATTTTTTGGGACATATTTTCTATATGGATGGAATCTCTACTGATCCTACTAAGAAAAGAGCAATACATGAATGGAAAACACTAAAGAGTATAACAGAGGTACACAGTTTTATTGGTTTATTAGGCTATTATCAAAGTTTTGTCCAAAATTTTTATTGATTAGCTAACCCATTAAACAAAATCACATGTAAAGGGGTTAAACTTGTTTCAAAAAATTAGTGTGAATAATGTTTTGAAAAATTTAAGTTATTATTATTCAATTCTCATATCTTGACTTTTGCATCGGGGAATGATGGTATTGTTATTTATAGTGATTCTTCAAAATAAAGGACATAGTTGTGTCCTTATACAGAATGATAGAGTTATTTCCTACGCATCATGACATCAAAATATTTCTGAGCAAAACAATCCCACTCCTGATCTTGAGTTAGAAGCTATAATCTTTTCCTTGGAGATATGTGGACACTATCTCTTTGGTGAAAAATGTGAGATATATACCGATCACCAGAGTTTGTCGTATATTTTCTTACAGAAAAAACTCATCATGGGGAAAATGAGATGGCTCGAACTACACATGTATTATGATTTCACTATACACCACCACCTGGGGAAGCAAAATTAGGTGACAGATGATTTAAGAAGAAAGGATAATGGTGTTTTGAATAAGATGAGAGTTGAAAGGGATCATATTTCCATTGATTTAGTAAATATGGGTATGGGAATAATCATGGAAGGTTAATCATCAATAATTTTTCAAATGGCTTCCAATCCTTCATTTCTAAAAAGGATAAAATGTTCTAAGACTGATGATGGGGAGTTTCAAAAGAAATTAAAGCTATGAATGATGGGATATTGATTGACTTATTATATGAAGATTTAATTTTTTAATTTGGGAAGATACTTTGTGTTCTTGACATACCTAATCTAGAAAGGTAATTTTTGGATGAGGCTCATAGCTCCAAATTCTCTAAACACCACGGTAGCACTATGATCTATAGATATTTGGGGACAAATATTGTTGGTGTAGAGACCCGAAGCCTGACGTACATGGAAATTACATTACTTTTGTGGAATACTTAATATATAACAAAAATAGACACACAAGGACCATAATAGTTTAGTGTCTTTGGAAACTTGGAACGTAATCTTCTAATCGTGGTGAAAGATCTTCAGCATCTCCCAGAAAGATCTTCCCCCTTTTTTTCATACCTAAAACCATTCTTTATAACTTGGGGAAAAGAAAATATAAAAAGGGTGAGCTCAAATGCTCATTAAGGGTAAGCATGGATAAAATAAAACATACCATATACATTTGAACATAAAAACATAAACATAATGTTTAAACATCAAAATCTTGAGCAATGACATAAAACATGGAAGTACATATGGAATAGATCATAAAGAAACATTAAGAATGATAAAATAGAATGGGAATAAAACATGTAATTGTGGCAACCATTAAGCACATGTAATTATTTCCATAGTATCCAAGGCATTGCTGCCAAGACCATCTTATTGGACAAAGTCCCTTCTGAATCGAGTTCACTCCTTGTTCCAGTCCTGTAATACTAAACCGGATTAACTTACTGTTCCAGCCATGTCTATCTCATGAGATATAAATCTTTACCCAATGAATTGGAGGTAGATATAGGTCCCACCCATCTCATAATGAAATCATTCTTACTTGTGCCACAAAATAAACATACATCATTCATAATAACCCAACGAATAAAATGGGTTTCATAAACATCATCCCATCATCACATAATCCATATAAAATAAATGGATATCATTTCATAATCAGAAAAGTGAAACCATTTAAATCATAGAGAAATTATACATGATACATACACATATGAAATAATGTCATCTTAGATGGAAAATGGTTTTGATAAAACACTTGAAAGGAATTCCAGCGGAAAATATCCTTTCTTATTGAAAATCATTTTCTTTTCACAAAATGTCATGAAATTTTAAGAGATTAGTATTTTTTTGAAAATAGTCATGAAATAATTTGTAGGAAGCTTCATGAAAATAAGGCTTTATAAAACTGTAAAAATCCGTTCACGCCGTATAAGTTAAAAATAACATTCTCCTCGTACTTTTTCGAAAAAGTAAAAAAAGTACCTCGTAACATAAATAAAAGAAATATTCCTTACATAGCATGTAGTAAAAGTCAAAAATGGGTAAAAATTAATTTAAACATACATGAGAACACTTTTATAAAACATGGACTTGATAGAAATAGCCCCAGTAAATACTTACTAATAAGCAATCTCAGATAAAAATGTCGATTTGCAAAATTATACCTTACCATAGGTCTGATATGATTCGTACGTATCTAAACCCAATTTATAATGATTTAAATAATGTAATTGACTTATTACAGAATCATATTCATTGTTATTATATCATATATGGTTCTCTTATGGCTTTATATTACCCGTTCTTTTGTAAATTCGTGTTAAAGTAGCGTTTTGGGTAAAATCATCTCATTTGTCGTTCGTGTTTTAACTTGTAATTATTCATATGATTACTTAGATCATGATTAATTATATCCATAATTTAAAACATGATTTATATATAATATATATTTAGAATATACATATATATAATATATCGATAAATGGAAAGAAATACACCGTTCATGGAGACGATAGGCCGTACGTACGCATGAACGCTGTTTTCGATTCCTTATTGAGTTGAATGGAATTAAGTAGATGACATACATATATATATAAATTAATCCAGTATCTTTATAATTTCATATATTTCATTATTATTTCTTATATATACTTTATAATCATTCTTAAATTGTTAACATGGAAAATGAATCTCATCGCGTCGTGGAGACGGTAGTCTGTACGTACGCACAAGCGATGATATCGGTTCCATAATTATTTAATTGAATTGGAGTTGATGATACAATATATCAGAATTAGTATGATGCTATAATAAATATGTATAGTTATTCTTTAAACCATTATACCCATCCATTTAAGGTGTTGGTGGAAAAACAGATTACACCACGACGTGGAGACGGTATTCCGTATGTACGCACGCGCGGTGATTTTGTTTTCAGTAGGATGGATAGATGGTGAAATAGGGTTGTTTCATAATTATAATAACATATCAGTATATGAGTGATACTTTTTCTATTACTTCATAATGAAACAACCTAATAAGAAGAAGTGGAAGAAGAAATAAAGTTGAAAGAATTAGTAACGGACATTACCTCTTCTTTGAAGCGCCTCTTTGAGTCCTCCTCTTAGGGTACTAAAATTGGTCTTTTTAGATAACCAGGAACTCTAGGATGTTTTTAGGGAAGTGGAGAAGAGAATTTGGGTGGGTTTGGACGAGCATGAAGGCTCAAAATGGTGTGAGGAAGAGAGGGAGGAGGTGCCCTTTTATAAGGGAGGAGAGGGGCACCTTTGGAATAACTAAAAATATTATTTTTTTTATAAAGCCAAATTCGGTTTTAAATAGCTCAAAATTGATTTATTAAGAAGCTAAGGTGGGTATGGGTCGAAATCCTTTCATACAATAGAATTTGGAAAAATTTTGTTTACTATTTTAACCTTTTCATTTAGTTTTAACATTAAGTTAGAAAATTTTACTTTTACCGTGTCTTTTTGTGTTCTTACACTATAAGGTTAATAAACTTACTATAACAAGCCAAAAGAACCACATGTTGTTTATTATTAATATATATAACCTTATCTAAGTCATTTGGACAAACCTTAGATTTTTAGGAATAAAATAACAATTAATAATATAATATTTGTTTTAAAAACTATTTTATGTCAATTTTGACACTATTTAGTAATTGATTTTTGTGAAAATTATAACAGATTTATTAGTTCGAAAAAAGTTAATTAAATCAGTAATAACATGTCATAGTAACCTAGAAAATTAGTGGAATTGATAAAAAGTCTCAAATTACATTTATTTGGGTATTTATAACAACAATTATGTCAATATTTCATTAATAAGATAATTACTACATCATATTTGTGTCATAAATAAATTAAATTATTTAACGTCTAAAAATTAAAAATAAAATACCATTATGTAGGAAATCGTTTTATCTATCTAATGAATATTTATAGTCTAATTTAACTTATGTATAACCCTATATTAAAAATTATTTACTTATTAAACTTTGATTTTAACTATTTTAACCCTTCTTTAAATAAATTAATAACAAATTCCCTAATCTAATCCAAGTGGGCCTAAATGGTCATATTTTATTCTAAAGGTTGTTTTTGGTCGAATTACACTTATCCAATATAATTAGGACATGTGTTAGGGTAATAATAATATAATATTTATCCTTAATTACCATATTTACTTTTAACCGTGGCAAAAAAAGTAAAAATTTACTATTCACCAAAAATTATTTTCATGTCATTGAACCACATTTTACTTACTGACATCAACCGTGTCTCTCGGATTTTTTAAATTCTGCTGATAGAAGCGGTAAAAATATGTTTTATGAAAAATTAATTTTTTTTAACTACCACTTAGTGGTTTCACTATTCATCAAAAAATGAATGTTTCCAGAAAAATACCAAAATTAGGCCTAAGCTATATTTGATATTATGAACTGAAAAATGATTTCTATTTTACCAAATTCAAAACATATCAGTTTCATTACTTAATTTAAAAATTAATTCCCGTCGTCAAAACAAATAGCGTGTTCTTAAGAAATAATTACTATCAAAAGATCGACACTTGTTTATGTCTGGTTTAAATGTGAAATTACATCCAATGACCAACATTTTATTAAATTGTAAAAATATATTCTAAATATACTTTAGAACCACTCAAATAAATAATTTATCACTATTAATTATTTTGATTAAAAATGTTGTTTTTAATTAAAATTTATTAATTTTCACTATTCATCAGAAAATGAATTTTATCCGAAAAGTACCAAAATTTCACCCTAAGCTAATTTCGATATTCCGAATCCAAAAATGAAGTCCATTTTGAAAAATAAAACTTTCAAAATTTCAAAAAGTGGTTATTACTATTCATAACAGCTGGTTTTTATAATATTTTAATAGCATATTGTTGTTTAGTGAAACTCGTTATTGCCTACTACACAGGCTATCGAGGAAGGTCATGAATGCGTGTAATTCAAGACAAGTCAAGGATGCGTGTTGTGAAAGATACTTTTGGTGTAGCGTAAAACAAAAGACATTAATTAAATTAAAAAGAATATTTTTTATAAAATCTCGGGGTGTTACATTCTACCCCCCTTAAAATGAATTTCTCCCTTGAAATTCATCGGGGTTATAAATGGTTTACTACTCAAAAGTTTCATTAATAGAAACCCACATCGCAAAAAGGAATACCAAAACTAATATTTAAAAAACAAAAGTATGAAACGTAACAATTCCCTAAATAAACTAATCACTTGGTTTCCACAAAGGTGAAAATATGGATATGGAAGAGAAATCTAACCATCATGTTCTGATAGAGAGTGGTAGAGAACATGGATATAGAAAAGGCATCAATCACAAAGCCATAAATTTGTGACGATCTATGGTACCATCTGATTCATCAGATATAAGAGCACTAGGACAACAATTTCGGTTTTCAAGATCATTTCCCTAAAGTTGATGAAATTGGAATTAGAAGAAATACTTTCGTGATTTTGGTATAGTCTCACCGTTGGCCGTTCTTTAGAAAATTTCCACTTCATCTCTTAATGAAATTAAGTTGAATTTTTCAATCATGATGTGTTAGCTGATCATGTGATATAATGATGGGTCATTCCATCTGTCTCAAACAAAAGGTTAGAAAAGTTATCAAAAAATACATAAGTCCATCTATAGTGAGATTAATAATATATGGTTCCTAAAATGGACTTAGACTTCATATATCATACTGATTATTAAAATAAAACTAGTTTCTACTAACCAGGGTCTTCTTGTAGGTTAGTGGTAGGCGATAAAGTCCAGTCGCACTTCGGTTGTGGGTTCAATTCCCACAGCCTTGTCCGACGTGATGGGCTGTCACCCGTCCTGTAGGTTGTCGTTTTTTTTAAAACTACATTACTATAACTTTACATCAATAATATCGAAAAAAACATCTATCCCTAAACAATACTAACTTATGTCCAACATAATCCATTCCAATCTTTAGGCTTATCCATAATACTACAGTACACTCTCATAATATAGTGAAAACGATTACCAGAGATTTTATATAACAAGCATGTTAATACCATCGTTGATCCCCATATATCATAAGATATGCCTTGTTGGTCACATTCCAAATATTCGAAGGACTTAATCATGTATTCTCTTGAAAAATGAATACCCATTGAATCTTAGTGAAAACATGAATGCTGTAAAAAATTAACTCTTTCCAAATACCAAAATCCAAAAATTCTATATACTCAAACCATGATATAGTCTTCTCCTTATATTAGTCATGGGCTCATGAATACAATCAAACATCTCATTATCTTCTTATCCCTTCATTATGCGCATATCATATACTTTCCAAAAATCCTGGTACTATTCATCACACACTTTCTAAACATAAGGAAAGACAATAGTGTAAAAATCCTTAGAGATATCTTTATTCCATAGTACCATGAGATTACTTATACAACATTACATTTGATAAACATGTAATCATTCCACTACCTTCTTAAACCTCTGACCGAGCTTCAACAATTTTTTCATCTCACATATCTTTTGTAGTCTCTTCATCATCATCAACATAAATATTACCCATACGAACATACTAATTCTCTTCATGAGACTTTCCCTTAGGGAATTGGTTTGCATAATGCTCGTACATTCCATATTTAAAACATTTAACCATTGTGGATGTCGTAGCAATACCATTATCCTCATCCATGGTGTTAACTGAACCTTTTCCTTTTCACTTATTGACTTTATGTACTTCTTTTCCACACCCAAAGAATCTTCAAGTTCCTTTGAAACATTCTCCATGATGCCTCTTCCCACATGATTTACATAGGGGAAATTGAACTTTCTTTCCTCTATGATCATCATGAAACACCATCTTTCTCTTATTAGCCGAGCCATGAAACTTACCAAATTTGAGTTTATTGATCATATTATGAGATTTCTGATTCGGCATAATAATTATGTTTGGACATCCAAATCCCATTTCATTTGGTTTCTCATAAAGAATAACATTCCATTGTCCATCATATTCTCTATTATCATGAATCTTCCTGTTTCCAGCCATTTTCTAAAACCCAAAAAGAATAGTGTGAGAGGGAAAAATAATTCTTGGGAAACAACCTAGTAAAGGGGGAGTACCCTCAATAATAACATCTTAGGTTAAATTCTAAGATTGTTACCGTAGTTCTAGGACTATATCCTATACGTATACTTATCCTTAGGGACATCTCTAGACATACCTTAGAAATATCTCTAGGGATCTCACTAACGTTTTTGCATCCTAGTTTCCAAAGGTTTATTAAACCTTTCCTCTGATACCAACTGTAGAGACCCGAATCCTGACGTACATGTACATTACATTACTTTTTCGGAATACTTAATACATAACAAAAATAGACACACAAGGACAGTAATTGTTTAGTGTCTTTGGAAACTTGGAACGTAATCTTCTAATCATGATGAAAGATCTTCAACATCTCCTATAAAGATCTTCCCCCTTTTTTCATACCTAAAACCTTTCTTTATATCCTGGGGAAAAGAAACCATAAAAAGGGTGAGCTCAAATGCTCAGTAAGGGTAAGCATGGATAAAATAAAACATACCATACACATTTGAACATAAAAACATGAACATAATGTTTAAACATCAAAATCTTGAGCAATGACATAAAACAAGGAAGTACATATGGAATAGATCATAAAGAAACAATAAGAATGATAAAATATCATGGGAATAAAACATGTAATTGTGGCAACCATTAAGCACATGTAATTATTTCCATAGTAGCCAAGGCATTGCTACCAAGACCATCTTAGTGGACAAAGTCCCTTTCTGAATCGAGTTCACTCCTCGTTCCAGTCCTATAATACTGAACCAGATTAACTTACCGTTCCAGCCATGTCTATCTCATGAGATATAAATCATTACCCAATTCATTGGAGGGAGATATAGGTCCCACCCATCTCATAATGAAATCATTCTTACTTCTACCACAAAATAAACATACATCATTCATAATAACCCAAAGAATAAAATGTGTTTCATAAACATCATCCCATCATCACATAATACATATAAAAGAAATGGATATCATTTCATAATTAGAAAAGTGAAACCATGTAAATCATAGAGACATTATACATGAAACATACACATATGAAATAATTTCATCTTAGATGGAAAATGGTTTTGATAAAACACTTGAAATGAATTCTTGAGGAAAATATCCTTTCTTATTCAAAATAATTTTCTTTTCACAAAATGTCATGAAATTATAAGAGAATAGGATTTTTTTGAAAATAGTCATGAAATGTTTTGGAGGAAGCTTCATGAAAATAAGGCTTTATAAAACCGTAAAAATCCGTTCACGCCATATAAGTTAAAAATAACATTCTCGTCGTACTTTTGTCAGAAAAGGAAAAAAAGTACCATGTAACGTAAATAAAAGAAAGATTCCTTATATACCATGTAGTAACAGTCAAAAATGGGTAAAAATGAATTTAAACATACATGAAAACACTTTTATAAAACATGGACATGATAGAAATAGCCCCAGTAAATACTTACGAATAAGAAATCTCGGATAAAAATGGGATTTGCAAAATTATCCCTTACCTTAGGTCTGATATGCTTCGTACATATCTGAACCCACTGTATAATGATTTAAATAATGTTATTGACTTATTAAAGAATCATATTCATTGTTATTATATCATATATGGTTCACTTATGACTTTATATTACCCGTTCTTTTGTAAATTCGTGATAAAGTAGCGTTTTGGGTAAAATCGTCTCATTTGTCGTTTGTGTTTTAACTTGTAATTATTAATATGATTACTTATATCCAGAATGTAAAACATGATTTATATATAATATATATTCAGAATATACATATATATAATATATTGATAAATGGAAATAAATACACCGTTCATGGAGACGGTAGGTCGTACGTACGCATGAACGCTGTTTTCGTTTCCTTATTGAGTTGAATGGAATTAAGTAGATGAAATAAATATATATATAAATAAATCCAGTAGCTTTATAATTTCATATATTTCATTATTATTTCTTATATATACTTTATAATCATTCTTAAATGGTTAACACGGAGAATGAATCTCATCGCGTCGTGGAGACGGTAGTTCGTACGTATGCACGAGCGATGATATCGTTTCCATAATTATTGAATTGAATTGGAGTGGATGATACAATAAATAATTATTATTATGATGTTATAATAACTATTTATAGTTATTCTTTACACCATTATACCCATCCATTTAAGGTGTTGGTGGAAAAATAGATTACACCACGACGTGGAGACGGTATTCCTTACGTACGCAGGCGCGGTGATTTTGTTTTCTGTATGATTGATAGATGGTGAAATAGGGTTGTTTCATACATATAATAACATATGTGTATATGAGAGATACTTTTTTTATTACTTCATAATGAATCAACCTAAGAAGAAGAAGTGGAAGAAGAAATAAAGTTGAAATAATCGGTAACGGACATTACCACTTCTTTGAAGCGCCTCTTTGATTCCTCCACTTAGGGTACTAAAATTGGTCTTTGAAGAAGACTAGGACCACTATGATGTTTTTAGGGAAGTGGAGAAGAGAATTTTTCAGGGATTGGCCGAGCTTGAAGGCTCAATGTGGTGTGAGTAAGAGAGGGAGGAGGTGCTATTTTATAATGGAGGAGAGGGAAACCTTTGGAATAACTATAATATTATTTTCTTATAAAGCCAAATTCGGATTTAAATATGTCCCCATTGATTTCTTTCAAAGCTAAAGTGTGGATGGGTCGAAATCATCTCATCCAATAGAATTTGGAAAAGTTTTGTTTACTATTTTAACCTTATCATTTAGTTTTAACTTTAAGTTAGATAATTTTACTTTTACTGTGTCTTTTTGTGTTCTTACACTATAAGCTTAATAAACATACTATAACAATCCAAACGAACCTCAAGTTGTTTATTATTAATATATATAACCTTATAAAATTTATTTGGGAGATCCTTAGATTTTTAGGAATAAAATAACAATTAATAATATAATATTTGTTTTAAAAACTATTTTATGTCAATTTTGACACTATTTAGTAATTGATTTTTGTGAAACTCATAACAGAATTATTCGTTCTAAAGAAGTTAATTAAATCAATACTAACATGTCATAGTAACCTATAAAATTAGTGGAATTGATAAAAAGTCTCAAATTACTTTTATTTGGGTATTTATAACATCAATTATGTCAATATTTCATTAATAAGATAATTACTACATCATATTTGTGTCATAAATAAATTAAATTATTTAACGTCTAAAAATTACAAATAAAATACCATTATGTAGGAAATCGTTTTATCTATCTAATGAATATTTATAGTCTAATTTAACTTATGTATAACCCTATATTAAAAATTATTTACTTATTAAACTTTGATTTTAACTATTTTAACCCTTCTTTAAATAAATTAATAACAAATTCTCTTATCAAATCCAAGTGGGCCGAAATTGTCATATTTTATTCTAAAGGTTGTTTTTGGTCGAATTACACTTATACAATAGAATTAAGACATGTGTTAGGGTAATAATAATATAATGTTTACCCTTAATTACCCTATTTACTTTTAACCGTGGTAAAAAAAGTAAAAAGTTACTATTCACCAAAAATTATTTTCATCCCATTGAACCACATTTTACTAACTGACATCAACCGTGTCTCTCAGATTTTTGAAATTCCACTCACAGAAGCGGTAAAATTATGTTTTATGAAAAAATCATTTTTTTAACTACCACTTAGTGGTTTCACTATTCATCAAAAAATCAAAGTTTCCAGAAAAATACCATAAATTAGGCCTAAGCTATATTTGATATTATGAACTAAAAAATAATGTCTATTTTACCAAATTAAAAACATATTAGTTTCATTACTTAATTTAAAAATTAATTCCCATCGTCAAAACAAATAGCGTGTTCTTAAGAGATAATAATTATCAAAAGATCGACACTTGTTTATGTCTGGTTTAAATGTGAAATTACATCCAATGACCAAAATTGTATTAAATTATAAAAATGTATTCTAAAAATACTTTAAAACCTCTCAAATTAATAATTTATCACTATTAATTATTTCGATTAAAAAGGTTGTTTTTAATTAAAATTTAGTAATTTTCACTATTCATCAGAAAATGAAAGTTATCCGAAAAGTACCAAAATTTTACCCTAAGCTGATTTAGATATTCCAAATCCAAAAATGAAGTCTATTTTGAAAAAAAAAATTACAAAACTTCAAAAAGTGGTTATTACTATTCATAACAGCTAGTTTTAATAATATTTTAATAGCATATTGTTGTTTAGTGGAACTCGTTATTGCGTACTGCACACGCTATCGAGGAAGGTCGCGATTGCGTGTAATGCAAGACAAGTCAAGGATGCGTGTTGTGCAAGCTCCTTTTGGTGTATCATACAACAAAAGTCATTAATGAAATTAAAAATAATATTTTTCATAAAATTTTGGGGTGTTACAGTTGGGACAAAAGGAAGATGGAGGTTTCTAATTATGTGTCAATATGTATTGTTTTTCAAAAAGTGAAGGATGGAAGAAGACATCCTAGAGAAGTCTTGAACCCTCTTCCCATACCTGATTGTAAATTGGATGATATTATGATGGACTTTTTCAGGGGGCTACCATGGACACCTATAAGGAAGGATGCAATAATATTCATTACTGATCATCTGAAAAAGTCCTCACATTTTCATTCTATAAGTAAATTTTTACAACTTGTACATTTAGAAGGACTATATATCAATTATTTTTTTTCATGACCCATCCCCCAGGGCCCGTGTCGTGACTACCCCATGACCGCCTTCCATAGGCCAGGGGTTGGCGACTAGCACCAAAGGCGTAATTCACTAAAAGAAGGAAGGTATTGCCTTTATGAACTGTAAATGCACATTGATAGGTACAAAACACTAAGTAATATTTATATGAAAAGAGTGTTGAAAAGTAATGGGGGCCAGAAATACAATCCCAACTGTAAATTACAAGGGACTAAAAGTACAAGTACAACTGAATAAAAGAAAAAATAGATGTTGGGTAGTCGTCTGAGGGTCCTACCTGAAGGGTAGGTAATGATCTCCTCCTATGCTCTCCACGTCTGTCCTTCTCCTCCATGTACCGCCACGCTGTGTGGTCCACCTCCGGCACCCTCCAGCCCTGGTACTACCTCCCTATGTCAGCGTTATCCATCATGTGAAACCAGCACAACGAGGTGCGAGCATAGCCCATGCATTTTTGCGTATAAAGACACTCATTAGGGACTCCAAGACCTTTTAGGTCTCATAAATTCCAACATGTATAAATCACAGATATGAAGTGAATAGATAACCCCACATAGGTATATGCAAATACATATACATAAGTTATCATGTAATCCATCTCAATCATGAGGAGACCACAAAAATTTATAGACTCAGCTTACACAGGTATAGAACATTTGTTTAGAGTTATAGATGATTAGATGTAGCCACTAAATCATCTTTTACGTAGAACCCGCGTAGGATCTTGGTACAGAAATAAGAGCTGTCGAACCCACATAGGATCCAGGAATAGTAGTCAGAGCTGTCGAACCAACACAGGATCAAGGAAAAGTTATCAGAAATTTCAAATAAACTGATGATCTAGGAATATTAGTCAGAGATGTCCAACACACACAGGAACCAGGAACAGTCATCAGAGCTGTCGAACCCACACAAGATCCAGGAACAGTAGACATAGCGCAGCCAGCCACAGGGCTCTACATAAAGCATGCTTGATTATGGGAGGGTCTCCTCTTCAAGACAAGTGT
The DNA here is from genome assembly GCA_963277665.1 of Viscum album. Lineage (NCBI taxonomy): Eukaryota > Viridiplantae > Streptophyta > Magnoliopsida > Santalales > Viscaceae > Viscum > Viscum album. Next base: position 374,676,446 of record OY728146.1, read on the forward strand.
CTATACATCATATTCCATGATGTACCATGTTTTTGTATGCAAAATATCCATCTTTCTATAATAAAGCCAATGTGACATACGGTGCCTCAATCGGACACCCAGTCTGAGAGTTATTGGCATTTCAGTTCTGAGGGCCCGATTGGATTTACGTTCGATCCAACCCAGATGTACCCCAACTGTGTCCAAAAAAATAATGGTGTATTACAAAAGAACATTATCCTTCTATGGTTTTTTTTTCACCGTAGACGATTCGTCATTTGGACGCCCATAGCTCATTTTGAGGGAAAAATTGTGGAAACATGTCAAATCGGGTCCGGGTCCGGCCCGACCTAGCCCGATCCGGATCCAGACTGGGGTCTGACCCAGTCTGTGGGTCTGACCCGGCCTACATGGGCAGCCTAGCCCTGGCCCGCGATGGGCTAGGCCTTCGTGAGGCTCGTGGCTAACAGACCATGTGGTCCACCATAGCCGCATCCAGGGGGGAGGTCGTACCCCGTGGATTCCCGAACAACTTAGCTGTTTGGGGGGGGGGGGTTCAAAAACAGTGCCACATGGCATCGGTCCGTGTCACATGGGACCCATGAGGTGGATCCCATCCTTCATGGCTAGCCGAGTAGCCAGCCACCTCCCATGGGGCACAGTTGCATCACCCTCTTCTAGAGACCAATATAGCCGGCGGCCCATCCCATGCCGTTGCGGCATTTTATTCCATCGCACGTTGCGTGCTACGCTGCACCTTCCTCGGCAACCCTGCGGCTTGAGCCACCAGTTATTCTCATGGCTGGCCTTTAGCTGGCCGCTGCTGCACCACCATATCTCGTCGGCCACAACCTACTCTTCTAGTGGTGCGGTTGCATCGCGACTATCCAGGCGGCCTGCGAGAATATCGGCTGCCATTTCCTTCGACGAACCTCCCGCAGGTCTCCGAGTGAGTTTAGGTAACCCTATTCTCATTCCAGATGTAGTTGTATACTACTCAGGACATCGTCTTTGATCTGTAACCATTGTAGATTCAAATCACTCATCCTGGACTCGTTCCACGTTAACCGTCAAATTCCACTAAGTAAGGTGGAGGGGTCGGGCCGTGTTTGTTCATCCTGCACCCTCCATGTTAGAGTGATAGCATGTGGCTTTGAATAATAATCCTCGATGGAAAATGTAGAAAAAGAAACAGAAAAATGTTTAAAACCCTAACTTTTCTCATTGTTTGTTGAAGGAGTTTCCAAAAAGAAGACAGTGTTGTCACTGTTCATCATGTTCGTCATACACTTCCAATCTAAAGCTTGTTCATCATTTTGTTGATGACGATGAAGAAGGAAGGTTGGTTAAAGACATCCCATGTTGGTAGGATTCTATGAAGGTTTAATGAGAATGTTAGTCATTGTCGAAGGTGTTCTTCTTTCTTCGTTGTCGACGGCATTCTTCGTTCTTCGTTGGCGAGAGCCTTTCTCTCAAAATATCTAATCTGTCCTTTCCCAACCTTTTACCAATAAAACAAAATGGAAGCCAAGTAAATATATTATAAATTCTCTCTTTGGCATAAGAATTCAAAACAAAGAATCAATTAGGTTGGCTCCAGTTAATTGATGAAGAAGATATGGCACAATTAAATTGTGATAGTTGGCATAATTTAACATGGAGGAGTTGAATAGGCTCCACCACATTATTTGAGATTTGAGAGGATTCTCTCAATTAATGGGGGTTTCAAGGGGTTAAAAACCCAGGTGGTCCCCACCACAATTAATAGGAATAAGAGATTAGGTTCTGGTGGGCCCCACCACCATACCCTCTCAGGGGAGGATATGGTGTGGTGGTCCCTACCTCCAACTTCCATATGGAGTCTTTAACCAACAAAATAAGAATAAAGCAAAAAAATTATTTTTATTTAATTCCTTCACTAAAAACCCAAAACAGTCATTTAATCATTACCCACTTCCATTGAGGTGAAGGTCTTCTTAAGCGAATACCGGCAATGCGAGTTCAAAGGTGCTCTCAGATTTTATTTCCAAGCACCAATTCAAAAGTTTTAAAAACACATGCATATGTTTACTGACTATAGCCAAACAAAACTTCAAAAATTGATTATGGTCACATCAGTCCTCAAAATCATGAGCCATAAATTTTCACAGACTAGTAAAATTCCCATTATTTATGAAATCCAATTCCATGGAAATTTTGGGTGTTTACATTCTCCCCACCATATGGATTTACATCCATGTATACTACAACTCGAACTAAGGAAACAAGAGGGGGTACTGAGCATGCATATGAGAATCCTGCTCGAATGTGCTCTCCTTGAGGTTCATGTGCTGCCAGTGAATGGGCACCAGAGGTATCGACCATCCATATAGGACCTGCTCCTGTCGATCCTCAATCTCTAGTGGAACCTCCGTAAAAGTCTCCCCATCGTTGATGTCTAACTCTCTATGGTCGATGATGTTAGAAGGGTCGTGCACGTATCTCCTTAGCTGGGATAATGGAAGATTTCATGCACCTGGTGCAACTGAGGTGGAAGAGATAAGCGGTATGCCACCTCACCAACTCTATTGAGGACCTCAAATGGTCCAATGAAATGCAGAGATAACATGATGCCTCATCCAAATCTACAAAGACTTGGTCGAGGTGAGACCCATAAAAAGACATGGTCACCATCCTCAAACTCTAGTGGTATCCATCTCCGATCGTTATATGATATCTTCATGCTCTGTGAAGTCTTCATCCGCTCGTGGATGATCTGCACCTTCTCTGTGGTAGCCTGTACCATCACCAGTCTCACTAGTGCGCACTCCCCAGGGTTTGTCCAGCAGAAGGGTGATCTGCAAGGTTTCCCAAACAAGGTCTCAAAAGGTGCCATCCCAATGGAGGAGTGATAGTTGTTGTTGTAAGAAAACTCCACCAAGGGTACGTTATCCTCTCAACTACGACAAATTTTGAGGACACAAGAACGCAACATGCCCTCGAGGGTCTGAATGGTCCAATCAGTCTAACCATCCGTCTGAGGATTGAAGGAGATGGTTAGATAAAGCTGCATCCTGAAAGCCTCCATCAACCCCTTACATAGACAGGAAGTAAAGTATGTGTCACGATCGGATACAATTGTCAAAGGAACTTCATGTATCCACACAATCTCTTGCAAATAAATGCATCCCATGCTCTCTAATAAACCCTGATCTATGATCGGTAGGAAGTGGGCTGACTTGGTGATTCAGTCAACGATCACCCATATAGAGTCGTGACCCCTGGATGTATGTGGAAGTCCTGTAATGATGACCATGTATATCCCATCCCACATCCACTCTGCGACCTCTAAAGGTTGAACCAAGCCAGCGGGTACCTGATGCTCCACCTTCACTAGCTGACAAGTGAGGCATTGAGAGACAAACTCAGTTACTACATTCTTCTTTCCCAGCCCCCTGTGCTCTTGTCTGAGGACCTAGTACATCTTCGCCACTCCTAGAAGTACCGCTAGTGGATATGTTTGGAACTCCCTCAATACTTCCTCTTGAAGTGACACTGATACCATGGTACATCCTCTGAAGAGGATGACATTCTCCCCACCTTCAAAAAATCCATCAGGTGCCTGCCCTGTGGATATCTGAGCACATCATGTCTCGCAGTCAGCGTCCCCATGCTCAGCCTCCCTGACTCACTGAATAAGTGGGGGAGTGCATGTAAGAGACTGGAGGGAGTATTTTCCATCTCTATCCTCAAGGGATATTTGTAAAGTAGCCAGCTTCTCTGTCGCCTCACCTAGAAACTGTATACTAGTTCCCCTACTAAGTGCATCGGCAACAATGTTTCGCTTCCCCAGAGTATAGACTATCTCAAAGTCATAGTCCTATAGGAACTGAACCCAACGTCATTGTCTGATGTTCAGGTCCTTCTGATAGAAGATATACATTATATTCTTGTGATCAGAGTATATTGTAAAATGCTCGTCCATCAGATAGGGCCACCACATATTCAAGGAAAAGACCACTGCTGGTAATTACAGGTCATGGGTTGCGTAGTTCTGCTCAGTTGTCTCAGTTGTCGTGAACCAAAAACGATCACTAATCACTCTTGAATCAAGACACATCCATGTCTACTTCCTGATATGTCACAATTGACTATTCACCCAATGCCTTCCTCTAGAAGCCTCAATATGGGGGAACTATTCCGCCTCTACCTCAGCTCCTGAAAGCTCGGCTGGCATCTCTCCAACCACACAAAGGGTTGACCCTTTTCGTCAAGGCTGGTAGTGGTGCTGCAAATCAAGAGAAATATGGCACAAACCTCTAGTAATAACCGGTCAAACCCTAGAAACTATGCACCACTATCACACTTCTGGGTCGATCCCAAGAAAGTACCACCTTAATATTTTCTAGATCTACTACAACTCCTACTTCCAAGTTGACATGTCCCAAAAAGTGAAACTCTCATATCCATAATTGGAACTTCGAGAGCTTACCATAAAGTTGGTTCTATAGGAGTGTGTCATGTACTACCCACAAATTGTAGGCAAGCTCTTCCCCAGTAGTCGAGTAGATCAAAATTTCGTCGATGAATACTACGACAAAGAGATCGAGGTATGGCTAGAAAATCATGTTCATGAGTCCCATAAACATTACATGAGCATTGGTTACATAGAATGTAATATACAAGAACTCGTAGTGGTCATACCTACTTATAATGTTCGTCTTCTGCACATCCTCATCTGGATCTCTAAGCTGGTAATAGCCTGATCTGAGGTCTACCTTCGAGAACCACTATGCTCCCTTCAACTAATCATAGAGGTCATAAATCCTCAACAGTGGGTACTTGTTATTTACGAGCACCTATTTCAGGTGAAGGTAGTTGACACAAAGCCTCATGTACCCATCCACCTTCTTGGAAAACAAAATCGGGGCTGGCCATGGAGAAACACTGGGATGGATAAATCACTTCCCCAACAAGTCCTCTAGTTGTACCTGCACCTCGTGAAGCTCCACAAGAGCCATTCGATATGAAGGTGTAGATATCAGTGTTGTCCAGGGGTACATGTTAATGTAGAAGTCCACCTATCTGTGACAATGTAGTCCTGGGACATCGTCAGGGAAAATATCACTGTACTTGTCCACCACTATAGGATAGCTCGAACTCTCTGCATCAACAACTCCAAGGGTAAGGTAGGCCAACTGATTAGTGATCGGCTGAACCCTCCTCTGATTAAGTATGTCCCGTGATAAAAAGTCTCTCTTCTAACCGGTGAAGGTAAACCTGGTCCCATCCGTGCGGACATACCACACTTTTTTCCTAATACAGTCAATCTGAACATGGATTGTAGATAAAAAGTCCATACCCTAGATTATTTCATAGGTCCTCGACTCTACTACTAGGAGATCCCAACCGAAGCTCTTGCCTCCTAGAGTATGCTCACACTTCGGCACTAGTGTGTATTCGTCGAATCTTCTCCCGTAGGAGTCTCTTGCCGTAAGGTTCGAGCCAACGACTCCATTTGAATCTCTGAGCTTTGAACGAGGGAAGTGGAAATGAAAGGGTGGATGACACCTGTGTCTATATGAACTGCATCTAAGGTGGATTAGACACAGATTATACCTCAAATAATATCCAGAGCTCCATGACTGTAAGCCTCAGCTTCCTGGAGCTTGGATCTTACCTTTCGTCCTACTCCCTACGGCCGGGGTGGACCACCTGAAGGTGGTGGTGGTAACACCTCATAACATCATCCAATGCTAGCTATACGACCAGCTCCTCTACCACGTCTGCCTGTGCCCTCCAGATCGCCTCGACCAAACCTCTTCCTATGCCTGGGATATCCCTCAATTGTCTGTTATTCATCTGAATGGAAGGTCGGATTTTCACAAGCCTTGTGACACTACAGACCACATTTAAAATACTGCATGTTCCTCGAATGACTGGCACTGTATCGTGTGCCTCACACAACCGAACATGTGTCCTTAGGTTGTCCACTAGATGGTCTGGTTTGATTGGATCTCTGCAATATCTGTCTTCTTCCAACTACAGAAGACTCTACTACATTACGCTCGTTGGTGGGTCTCGCTACTGGTGAATGCTAAGCAAGGAAACTCTCTACAAAGAGGGCTCGCTCTAGCTCCTTCAACTATGTTGGGATGCTGAGTGAGATCATCTAATCCCTGATCTCTCTCCTGATCCCCTGCTCGAAGGTCCGTGTTCTAAATAATGGGTCATGCACCATATCTATGGAGTTGCGTGAGAGGTCGATGAACCTCCCTGAGTGTTGTGCCACCATCATATTACCATGCTACATATGTAGTAGCTCCAGTATCTGCAGTTCACATAGGGTGGCTGGGAAAAACTCCACCCCAAAAAGCATCACAAAGTATGCCCAGAGTAGTGTTACCTCATCATGCACCAAGAGCATCATGCTCCACCATCTTCATGCGGCTGCATGTAGGAGACTCACTGCAAGGATCACCATGAAGTTGGCTGGTGTCCCTACCAATTTGAAATCTCTCACCACAGTCTACAGTCAATCCTCAACTGCCTGTGGTTCTATCTCACCCCTGAACCTGGGCAGCCTCTGGTGCTGTAACTCATGAAATGTGCCCAGGCGGTGTGAACTCTCCGGTAGTGGGCCTGGTGGCATCGATGGACCAACAGTTAGTGATACTGGTGGTGCCTCAGCTATAATAGGGCCATACGCGGTGGCCTCGTCGCTTGGTGGGATTTCATCTTGAAAAAGCCTGGAACCTTGGATGGTTGTCTGTGTGGGGAATCCTAAAAAGAAATAGGTGATCCACAGACAATACGTTATACCTGGTGATCTGACTCAAATAATTCACAATGAAGACTCTTGAAAACACACATACAATCAAGGTTTTCATGCACTGAGTCAGTAATCAGAAGTTAGGGACCTAATGTATAGATACGTCGGCCACCACACCAACACTAGACTCCCTGAACTGAAAACCACACTCACTGCACAAAATGCTATTTCTTCACAGAAAAAGATCAGAGCCCTATGTTCTACGTTAGAAAAGACTCATTTGATTCCAATTTGTCCCAAACCATCCCTTGTGGCCAATTCTGTGACTACCCCAAGCCTGCCTTCCATAGGCCATGAGCTGGCGACTAGCACCAAAGGCATAATTACCTAAAACAGGGAAGGCATTGACATTATGACCTATAAATGAAAAAACCTACATACAAAACACTAAGTAAACTATATAACAAAAGAATCCTGAAAAAGTAAAGGGGTCGGAAATACAATCCAAACAGTAAATTACAAGGAAATAAAAGTACAAGTACAACTGAAGAGAATGAAATATAGTAGTTGGGTCATACACCATGGGTCCTACATGAAGGATAGGTATAGATTGCCTTCTCATCACTCCACATTCGTCTGTCTCATCCATGTACAGTCACGCTGTATGGTCCACCTCTGGCACCTTCCAGTCCTGGTGCGAGCATAGCCCGTGCAGCGGTGAGTATAATGATACTCAGTTCGGCCCCCAAGACCCTCAAGGACTCACAAATATCAACAATGAAAACTCACAAGTATGAAATAAACAGAACCTAATTTATCAATTAATCCATCTCAATCATGAGAAGAAAACTAATGGTACTAACTCATCTCACACTGGTATAAATATTTTGTAGAGAGTTGTAGATGATTAGATGTAGCCACAAAATCATATATTCTATCAAACCCACATAGGATCCTAGTACAAAAATTAGAGTTGTCAAACACACATAGGATCTAGGAATATTAGTCAGAGCTTTTGACCCACATACAATCCAGGAATAGTCATTAGAGCTGTCGAACCCACACAGCATCCAAGAACAAAAGTCAGAGCTTTCAAACCCACACAGGATCTAGGAACAATCTTCAGAGCTATCGAACCCACACAGTATCTAGGAACACTAAACAAAGCCGAACTAGCCACAAGGTTCTGCACATAGAATTCTTGATTCTAGGGGGGTCATCTCCTCAAGACAAGTGTCTATATATAAACTGCCAGGTTGTCCCATGTTTATGTATCCAGAAGATCCTTCATTCAATAATAAACCCAAAGCGACAGACAATTCATCAATCAGACACCTGGTCTGAGAGTTATTGGCATTTCAGTTCTGAGCACCCGGTTGGATTTATGTTCGATCGAACATTGTTGTACCCCAAATGTGTCCAAAACTTGAATGTGGTATAACAAAAGAACAAAATCCATTTAATGTTTCTATCACCGCAAACAGTTCATCATATGAGCACAGGTAGGTCATGTTATAGGAAAAAGTGTGGAAACAGGTCCAAGCGAGTCTGGGTCCAGTCCGACCCAGTCGGACCGACCCGGCCCACGGGGGCGGCACGACCAGAGTGGGGCCCACAGATGGCGGCTCGTGGGGTCTTCCCTCGCCGCATTCAGGGGGGAGGTCGCACCCCCTTGATTCCCAAGTGGCATAACTATTTGGGGGGTTAAAAACAGGTTCCACATGGTGCCAGTCCATGTCACGTGGGACCCACATGGAGGGGTCCCACCATTCATGGTAGTCCGAGCAGCCGGCCACCTACCGCACAACATGGTTGCGTCACGCCTCCTTCGGTGACTGGCAGAGCCAGCCGCCTATCCCACATCGTCGTGGCCATGGCTGTAGCCTGTTCGTCCACCGCGCAGTGTGCGCTACGCTGCACCTTCCTCGTTAATCCGACAGCTAAGGAAACTAGTTCTTCTCATGGCTGACCTTGCGCCGGCTGCCGCTGCACCACCTTGGCCCATCATCCACGACCTACTCCTCTAGTGGCATGGTTGCGCTGCCGCCGTCCATGTGGTCTGCATGAATACCGGTCGTCCTTCCCTTGCGCGAACCCTCCACGGGTCACTGGACGAGTTCTGGTGGAATGATACTCATTCCAAGAGTTGTTGTACACTCCTCGGGACGTCTCCTTCTATCCGCAACAATTGTAGACATAAATCCCTCATCCTCTACTTGTTTCGCGTTCAGCATAAAATTCCACAATGTAAGGTGGAGGGGTCGGTTGTGATCGTTCATCCCACACACTTCGCATTATAGTGATAGCAAACATCATTGAATAATAATCCTCAATGAAAAAACGAAGAATGAGAAATAATAAAAAGTTCGAACCCCTAAATTTTCCGGTTGTTCGTTGACGGAGTCGCGTGGAAGGAGATGATGTTATCGTCATTCATCACGTCTACCGCACATTTCAACCCCGATCTCGTGCGCTGATTTGTTTACGATGATGATGATTGATGATCGGTCGAAGACATCCCACATCAGTAAGAGGTTGTGAATGTCAATTGAGATCATTCTTCATTTTTTAAGATGTTCTTCATTCTTTGTTGTCGAGGGAGTTCTTCGTTCTTTGTTTGCAAGAGATTTTCTCTCAATAGCTCTTATCCTCCCTTTTCCAACCTTTTGTAAACCAAAAGGAAAATAATCCAAGGTAATAGATAATAAAATCTATCGTTGTCATAAGAATTAAAAAAATAATAATTAATTAGTTTGGCTCCACTTAATTAAAGAAGAGGATATGGCACAATTAAATTGTGAGAGTTGGCATAATTTAACGTGGAGGAGTTGAAGAGTCTCTACCCACATTATTAGGGAGTTGAGAAGATTCTCCCAATTAATGGGGGTTTCATGGGGCTAAAAACCCGAGTGGTCTCAACAGCAATTATCATAAAGAGGAGATTAGGTTCAGGTGGTCCCCAACACCATAACATCTCTTGGGATGTTCAGGTGTGGTGGTCCCCACCCCTAACTTCCTCATGGAGGCTTTAACCAAAAAATAAAAATAATTCCACAAAATTATTTTTATTTAGATTCTCAATAAAAACCAAAAAAATCTTTTAATCTAAACCCACTTCCGTAGAGGTGAAAGTATTCTTAAGGGAATACTAGTGATGTGAGTAAAATGGTGCTCTTGGATATCAATTCTGAGCACCGGTTCAAAAGTTTTAAAAACCTTCTTGTACGTTTACTAAATGTACCTGAATATAAAATCAGAAATTAATCCAGGCATATCGGGCCTCGAAATCACACGCCGTCAATTTTCACAAACTCATAAAATTACCATGTATTTATGAAAAAACATATCCACCGAATTTCTAGGTCTTTACATTTTTATGATATTATGGAGTACCCCTATCGATTTTTTCATATCGTGATCCAAATTTTAAATCATGATTCCGGAAAAGTCATCAGAAGACCCTCAATATTGAAATTATTTTGAGCACTTCCTGTCACCCACAAACTGATGGAAAATCAGAAAGGACTATTACAATCTTAAAAGACATGTTGATATCTTACACACGTGACTTTCATGATATGTGGGATCAATACTTACCTATTTTATTATTTCCCAATAACAATATCTTCCATTCATGTATTCTGATGGCACCATATGAAGCGTTATATAGAAAGAGATGTAGCACACCAACTTGTGGGAAATATGTTGATTAAATAAAACTTGTAGGCGAAGAACCTGTTGAGGAAACAATGGAAAATGTGAAGATTATCAAAACCCACATCAAAGTAGCTCAATGAAGGAAAAAGAGTTATGATGATAAAGAACTGAAGGATTTGGAATTTCAAGTTGGAGACCAGGTATTCTTGAAGGTATCTACATGGAAGGGTGTTAAATGATTCGGTAACAGTGGTAAATTAAGTCTCACATAAATCAGACCTTTTGAAATTATAGAATAAATTGGATTTGTAGATTACTATTGGGAAATACCACCAAGTCTCTCCAAAGATCATGATGTTTTCCAAGTATCACTATTGAGAAAATACATTCATGACGCAACACATCTACTAACTTATGAAGAAATAGAACTTGAACCAGAATTGTGTTATTGTGAAGAGCCTATCAAGATTCTTGACACCAGAGAACATGTGTTGATAAAACAGATGACATGTATGGTAAAAGTTCTATGGAGAAACCATAATATGGAAGAGATAACTTGGGAACCCGAGGAACATATAATGAAGAAACACCTAAATCAATTTAAGTAGAAGTAGTCTAGAAATTCCAGGGATGAAATTATTTAAAGGAGATATGAATGTATCACCCCAAGTTTCCAAGGTACGTTTATCAATAATAAATTCAATCTCTTGCACTGTACACAACTTCATGTTCTAGCACACCATGACCAATCAAACTAGTTGTTTTGAATAGTACTACCCACTTTTTGAATCATGATTCTGGAAAAGTCATCAGAAGGCCCTCGAAATTGGACATTGTTTGAGCACTTCCTGCCACCCACAAACTGATTGACAATTAGGAAGTACTATTACATCCTTAGATTAAATGTTGAGATCTTACACACTTGAATTTCAAGATATGTGGGATCAATACTTACCTATTTTATTATTTTCCTATAACAATATTTTCCATTCAAGTATTTTTATGGCACCATATGAAGAATTATATAGAAAGAGATGTCGCACATCAACATGTTGGGATGATGTTGGTTAATGAAAACTTGTAGGACTAGAACATGTTGAGGAAATAATGGAAAATGTGAATATTATCAAAACCCACATTAAAGTAGCTAAATGTAGGTAAAAGAGCTATGATGATAAACAATGGAAGGATTTGTAATTTCTAGTTGGAGACCCGGTTTTTTTGAAGGTATCTCCATGGAATAGTGTTATACAATTTGGTAACAAGAGTAAATTAAGTCTTACAACATCAAAACTTTAGAAATAGTAGAATGAATAGGATTTGTAGCTTACCGTTGGGAAATACCCCCAAGTCTCTCTAAAGATCATGATTTTTTCCAGGTATCACTGTTGAGAAAATACATTCATGACCCAAAAAATGTACTAACTTATGAAGAAATAGAACTGGACCCCGAACTGTGTCATTGTGAAGAGCCTCTCAAGATTCTTCACACCAGAGGACAAGTGTTGATAAACCAGATGACACATATGGTAAAAGTTTTATGGAGAAATCATAAGCTGGAAGAGGCAACTTAAGATCCCGAGGATCATATAATGAAGAACCACCTGAATCTTTTTATGTAGTAGTAGTCTAGAAATTTTAAGGAGAAATTATTTGAAGGAGATATGAATGTATCACCCCAAGCATCAAAGGTACGTTTCTCTTTAAATAATGAAATCTCTTGCACTTTACACAACTTCATGTTCTAGCACACCACGACCAATCAAACTAGTTTTTATGAATAGTACTACCCACTTTTTGAGATTTTATAAATTTTATTTTTAAAAATGGACATAATTTTTTTGATTCTGAATATCAAAATTATCTTAGGGTGAATTTTTTGTATTATTCTAAAAAATTTCAGTTCTTGATGAATACTGAAAAATACTACGTTATTGTTTAAAACAGAATTTTTATTTAAATAATTAATTATTGTATTTAAATTTATTTTATATAAAAACAGAAACATAATACCTATATAAGATCAATTAAATTAATTTGAGTAATTTTATTATATGATTAGATGTATAAAATGTTATTGAACTTTTTAACGTCTTTTACCCAACTTCTAGGCACATTTGCAAATTTGCATAAAATTTAATTTTACCGCTTTTGTGAATTGAATTTAAAAAATTTGAGAGAAATGGAGAACATTATTATGTATAATAAAGTTCAATAGGATGAAAATTATTTTTTTGATTAATAAATTTTTTATTTTATTTACCAAGGATAAAATTAAATAGGTTAATTAAAGGTTAAAATGATATTATAATTACCATAAAATATTTTACAATTCTGTTGGATATTTTTTTCATCCAAAATAAACCATAGGAATAAAATATGATCCAATTTTATCCTCTTTTATTAGATATGGATATTTATTTTCATTTTATTTTAAGAAGTGTTAAAAGTGTAAAATTCAAATTTTCATAACTAATTTTTTTAATATAGGGTTATACATAAAATAAATCAGACTATAAATACTCATTAGAAATCTAAAAATATTTCCAACATAATGGTTTACTATTTAAAATTTTTATACATTAAAAAATTAAATTTATTGATGACACAGTGATGATGCAACAATTACCATATTAATGAATGGTTAAAATAATTGATATTATAAAAATCCAAATAAATTTAAATTTAGACTTTTTATGCATTCCACTAATTTTATAGGTTAATATGACATTTTAGTATTGATTTAATTTATCTTATAGAATTAATCATGTTTTTTATGATTTTGAAAAAAACCAAATACTAATTAGTGTCAAAATTGACATAAATGTGTTTTTAAAATAAGTATTATATTATTAGTTTATATAATATTCCAAAAAATCTACGGTTTGAAAAAATTACTTAGATAAGGATATATATGACAATTAAGAACCATTGGGGGTTATCTTGGAATTTTATAGTATGTTTATTTGCCATTTATTATAATAATACAATAATACATGGTAAAAGTTAAACAATTTAACTAAGAGTCGAATCTAAAAGATAAGATTAACATAGGGAACTAAACATGTATAAAACCTATTAGTTTTGGATTTTTTAAACCCTACCATCCTTGTCACTAAAATAAATCCTATTGGATCCATTATAAAAAGAATATTATTGTATAATAAATTAATATTTTAGGCTTTTCCTAAAGTGAACCTCATATCCTTTAAAAAAGGGTACTTAACCTTCTCTCAAAATTGCACCTCCAATGCCATTTTCCTTGAAAAAATCCAGATAAAATATCCTCTACACAACCATAAATTAAACCTAAATCCATTACATTGATCATAAAGCTATCCACGGATCCCTTTTGATCAAATCAAATAGAATAACCTGAAGAAGAGTTAATAATTCCATCATCTATTTCAAAGATTGTTTCTTATTCCACTTCCTCATTCATTGTTGTTTCCATAAAAAAGTAATAAATCACATACCTTTTAAATAATTTTATTTTATTATACAGATTGTACAACCATATTCATTATTATATCGATCATATAAATGAAAAAGTCTCCATATGTGCATATGTACGACTAACCATCTCCACATTGTGGTGTAGTTTGTTATTCAACACTCCATTATTTGAATGGGTATAATAATGAGTATTAATAATGTAAATAATAAATATAACATGTTATTTATTCATTATATATGACATAACATCCAAGTACATACAATTTCACCATCAATAGAATGGTATTGTCGCTCATACGTGAAAACATATTTTAGTCTCCACAAACACGATGAGATTCATTCCCTATCATAACCTTTCAAGAATATTTTCCATTTTATGAATAAAAAATTTGTTTGAAGTTAATATAATTTTGGATATTAATCAAATACATCATATCCATAACAAACATGACTTAGGTAAGAAACATATAAAGGAAAATGAATCTGATAAGACTCGAAACAATGATACTACTGAAATATTATTAAAAGAGAAATATTAGAAGATCATATATGATATACTATTTATGTATGTGGTCCTATAATAATTTAATAACAATTATTTAACTATTATAATAGAACATAACGTACCCTCAACCATGTAAAATTACATGAGAAGGATTAATTTTGGAATCTCTTTATTTATTCAAGGTAGTTTATATGTAATTACTTACTAGGAATTCCTCATCATCTACATATGTTTGTCTTAATAATTTATTTCAAAACATTTTTAAAATTTCCTAGAAAATTGGTTAATGGAATTTATATCCTTGTTTTAATTTTTAAAAATGTTTTTAGATGAATATTTTTTTCATTTTCTAACCAAGGTAATTTATATCCTTTTCGACAAATTAAGGTAAAATTGTTTTTTATATTACACGCTGGGTGTGTCTATTTTCTGCTGTTATAAAACCTTCAAAGAATCCCTTAAATGATTGTAATAATATTATAAAAATAAATGTTTTATTTTATAATTACATTAATTTTATAGGATTTGAAAATATAAAGATATATTTCTCTCAAATAGTATTGATTTTCTCTATGTCAACATCCTTTGATGGATTTTACACTTGTTTAATGTTGATTTATTATGATCTAAAATTCCATATTTTTTTGATGTTTTTGTTATATGATTTACTCTGAATTTGATATATTTTATACCATACATGGTTTATGGATATGTTATTAACATTTAGTATTCTAGTTTTAATATTAATATTTATGATATGTATCATCCTTTTCATATGAAAAATTCCTTAGACTTAGTAAGTGACAGGTGGAGCCCAATATACCTCCTCGATTCATTTGTAGGTCTAATGAGACAAACTCTTGTCTTGGAACATGTCCCTGAAATAATCTTATTGTGGTCTAGGAACAAGTCCTTGACTATGTGGTTATGCTGTCTGGAATTATAAAATTCATCATTATGAAATTAGATATTGATATTACATGTGATTATTTGAGAAGTAGAATATCAATGTGAATAAGTTAATATAATTATTTGATTTATCTTTTCCACATTATGAAAGAGTTTATTTTTAAAAGGATTGTGTTTTAGTCTTATAAATTTCCTTAAATTTTTATTCTTATTTATGATATTTTCAACTATATTGTTATTCTTGCTAAGCATCTGAGCTCACCCCTTTCTATGTTTGATTTTTTTCCCGGATGTGAAGAAGTGTATTAAGATTAACCTCCATGAATAGGATATGGGATATGAGTGTCTTCAAATGGGACACAATACTGTTGTTTTTACATTTCATGATCTAGTTTAAAACTTATGTATGTATCTAGTACTTCCAGGGCTACTAAACTAATCGTTTTTTCATTACATGACCATTTGTGATGAAACCAATGTTATGTAATAATGCATCGACTATGGGTAATTGTGGTCAGGGAATTTCAAATATTTCAGGTTATACAATTATGAACATAATATATATGAATTACATAGATGTTTAGATATTATTTAATTAATATTTGGTCAAAAATTTAAAAATTAACATTAATGTTATTTTAAAATAAATGAATGTATTACTACAAAAAAAATAGAAAATCATACCATTGTCAAAGATATTTTTAGTTATTCATAAATATAAAATCAATTAATTTTCTAGAACAAACGACATTTTATAATTATTATAAATAGCCATATATTTTAATATATTTTTTCAGACCCTTCGAGTTATAACATTTTTCTAGCATGTTATATGCGCTTATTTTAAAAATAATTTTCAACACCCATGTCATTTATACATATTAAATTAAATATATTATTAATAATTAATTGGAAATATATTTTCTAATAAATGTTACAATAATTTTTGATTAATGGTTAAATTTTATAAAATAGACAAGTAGTTTCTTTATAAATATTTACTATCGTTATTTCATATAAACGTATGACCTACCATCTTCATGCTTGTAACATTGGTCTATTTTTCATATCCATAATTCATGATACAATTTCAAAAAATAATTGATATATAAATATGATTATTATTTCATGATTAGTATTCATTTTTGGTTTTGATAATTGACCCTCTTAGACAATAATAGACCAACAAAAGTCGTTTCTAACACATGAACCGAATATGTATAATTGCCAACCAGAACATAATTTTCTATGTAGTTATATAAAACATTATAATAAGTGAAGTAAAATATATAAAATTGAAATTGATTTTTATGAAATTAAATAACATATATTTGATTATTATTCAAATAGGAAAAGACACATGTGACAAGTCGGACTCATTATAATGGATTATTGTATAACTTTTCCTTCCATTAGGGATAAAACATTTTCTCAACATATATATTTATTTCGGTGTATATTCCACCCCATTATCACTTAATATCATGATTAAATCAATGTCCATGGAATTATAAGTTTCACATTGAATTATCACATATAATGGTGTTTGAATTGAAAATTAAAAACTTTTAAAATTTATCAACAATATCACATTGTTTTGTGATTCTTAACATTATCATAAAACAATAACATTAGCGTAATAATTATTCATTGGAAATTATAATTATAATTATATATATACATATATGTTTGGCGTTATTATTTCCTAAGTCATGTACCAATATTTCATTTGGTGTTTACTTATAATGTTTTTTATTAAGTTAGGAACTATTCATTAATCAATATATCTGATTCTTTATGTATATATCATTGAATGGAATGTAATTTATTAAATATGTTTGATAAATTGGGAATGATTTGCACAGCTTGAAATGGGTGGGTCCTGGTTATATATAGCCCTTAAATTCATTAAATGTCTCATTGGATGATTCAGTTGGAGAAATTAGAGTACTCCTGTATTAAGAATTAATCTTTACAGTATAGTGGTTCATGTGCCATATACATGATGTCCAGCATTAACGAATTTCCAAAAATCAAAATTCACATTAGTTATTATCTAGATGATCTTCACTATGATATGATCTACAGTTGACTTTCATTTTCACAATATTCATTTCATGGAATGTGTTTTAGCTATTTACCTTTAAATATTTTTATTCCTTATTCGGTTGTTTTCATGAAATGTGTTCTCAATTATATAGAATTCCATGTTTATTATTTCTCATTGATTCATGAAATATTCTACTGTTTATATACATTAGTAAAAATGTGATCTCTCCCTTATTTTTCCCCTTCACTAGGTTATGAAAAAGAGATCCTTTAATGTGTTTCAAGGATAAATTTTATTAGAATTTGTTATGTTTTATGTTAAATTTTATTTTCAAATTGTAATATAGGCATCATCTACGTAATCTAGTTTTAAAAAACTATTAAAAAAATTAGTTCTTCAGAATTTGACTTCTTGTAGTCACGATTAAGTAATAATGTAATGCACTCGATTAGGCTTATAGGGCCATGGAATTATAGGTTATGTAAGTAAAAACTAGTATCATATCCTGATATAAAAATATTTACCTATATTTAAATATATAAACATGTATACTATCTGAAATTCCATTTTTATAACATATTATAATTAAAAACTATTTATTCTATAAATAGATGATTATTTCTATAAAAAAAATCTTATTATAATTTTATAGTACTATGATATATCCATTTTACAAATATTAATTGACCACTATAATAAAAAATAACTTATTAGAAAATGAATAGTTAATATACCCAAAGAAATTTTCCTATAAAAATATTTTTTCATAATATTTTAGTATTTAATTTTAAAAGATGATTTGAAAATTTTATATAGACAATTTTTGAAAATTAAATTAATTTTTTGATTGAGAAAAACTATATTATCTTAAGACAATATTTTCACATTTTTCAAAAAAAAATTATGTGAATATCAACAATATATCAATTGTTGCTAGTACATTGAATCTTGTAATACTATTACTCTATAATTATTTCATTAAAAATTATTAATCATTTTAAATAAAAAATTATGTATTTCGAAATTTAAATGATATATTTTTTCATTTATTTATAGTTTACAATCCAAAATGTGATATTTTAAAACTCAAGTAATATTTTATTCAAAATTGTTTTGTTATGTCATACATTTATTATATTGAAATTAATTTTTATGACTTGTATATATTTAATAATAAAAAATAGATTTCAGACTAAAAACTAGTAGATCTGTATTATGTAGTATGTAACACAATATTTGTTTCAATTATATTAGGTTACCTTAATTAAAATCTAATTACACTAGTAAATATTAAAATAATAAAAAAAATAATTTACTATTTAATGGAATTAAAACATGGTTAAAAATTTTATTCAAAAACATGGTTTATGATTTCATGACCATATATCCTCACCCAACCAATTATTTATCAAATTATGGGGCCACTTATTTTTACTATGACACCCCATTATTAAGATATTATGAATAATTACAAATATTCCATCCCAATCACTTATAAAATGTGATCTCCCCCTATCCCATCCATTTCCATCCCAACCCCGAGTATTGAGACAAAAATATAAAAAAAACAACTCTTATACCATATTATCCTTATATAATAGGATATTTGCATCCAAATGTAATTCCTCTCAATGTTTTAACCCCCATTAAATGATACATAGTACAATAAGTGAGGTATAAGTTCTTAAAAAATATTTCTTATTGTGATTTATTTTTTATACTACTTCTTCAAAAAATTATATGAAAAAATATTAAAATTAGAACATCAATATCCATTCTATAAATATATTTTATCGTAATTATTATATGACCCTTAACAGTTATTTCCCTTTTCTAATGTGTAAAATGAAAATGTGAAACATGTGCACCTATGGACTACCACCTTCATGAATAAGAGCATTCGTTTTCATTCACCGACTATGATAGACAGTCCTTAATGGGAATGTAATATATAATTTTATCCTTATGAATTTTTTTTATTATGTAATACTAAACACTATTTCTTATTTATCTATCTCACTGAAAAATAAAAAACATCATCTATGCATAAATGGGGACTACTCCCTAATTGGTATGATGCATTCTCTTTCTCAGTAAATCCTTATATGAAAGGATATAATAATATATTAAAATGATAAAATACATTTATATGTTATTAATATGGGTGTGGTATTTTATTTTAATTACCTCTTATTTATATGAATAAAAAACAACAGTAATAAAATTAACATTCATAAATAATATAACTAAGATGATAAATAATATATTCATAATATGTGATTGCTTCATATCAATTGCACCTTCTCTTTTTTTAAATTTTTGTAATTCACACTATTAGTGATTAATTAATAACAATAATCAACAATCATAATGATACTACGACCAATTCACATGATAATCATCCAGTAATCATTGAATGTTCCTATTTGTGTCAATTTTACTAGCAATTGAACAATTCTATGAGATTATAATATGGATGGCTATTAAATAATTATTAATGATCAAACAATATAAATTTTTTAAAATAATTGGGTTCATTTTTTTGGTACTATTATATCTATATTTAATTTATTATCAATCAAAATACCCTCCATGTGTTAAAAAGATAAAAAATATACATGTTTTCAATTTAATATTCTAGGCTAAATATTAATGATCTTAGTAAATGATATTTGAAAATTAGTAATATTTTATCTTTATTACATATTTTAACATTAATAATTTAATAATTTTGAACTTTTAAAGAATAATAAATACCATCTCTAATCCTTTGAAAGTTGTATAAACCCTAAAAATCCAATGTGAAAAAATATGTAAATACTATGGTAGTTATGGATGGGTGTGTGTTTTAATATCCTTGACATATATTGAGGTATTTTATTGTTCAATTATTTTTTTATTTAAGATTCTTTTGGTTGATGAAATTTTTACCAGGTG
Organism: Viscum album; assembly: GCA_963277665.1. Taxonomy (NCBI): domain Eukaryota; kingdom Viridiplantae; phylum Streptophyta; class Magnoliopsida; order Santalales; family Viscaceae; genus Viscum; species Viscum album. The sequence goes on from OY728146.1 coordinate 374,696,690, forward strand.
TATGAGGAGTCTCAGGGGATTTTTGGGGGTTCATGACATGAAAGAGGGGGAAATGGGGCCATCCAGTGCATTTTGCACAATTGTAGCTTGGTTTGTAGTAACTGTGAATCATAATAGAAATTATATAGAGAGGTGGATCATAGTGGGTGAAACCATGCAAGGGGAGGATCCAATCATTAATAATTGGATATATCCTATATGCATGGTTATCACATAGTTTTTCAAACCTTGTGGCCTTCCTAGGAAACTATAAACCGTAGAAACATCTTTTCCAGAGGGTGGAATATGATTCCTCTATCCATTCAAGAAAACAATAACCCATAATGTTTTACCACTTAGGATTTACGAATCCTAATCCAACTATCTCTAATATTCTTTCCTTTGAATCAAGAGTGACAAAATAAAATACGCTAAAATTCTCAAGGGTCGATCTAACTCATTTCCACACCACTCGAAGCTCCAATGGTTTTAAATCTAAGATCCATTTAATTTTAACCCTCCTATTACTTCCATTTTCTGTATTAGGAAGTGTGTAGTTTTTGTTCTTAATTTGAAGACCTAAACCCATGTTTCTCCATCAGATCATATTGTGGGGCTTCGAATGGTCTTCAAATCTGAATCAAAGGATAATTTTACGTGAATGTTAGTATTTAGAATAGAGGTTTTGATCTAAAAATTTTATAACATAGTAGTTTTTTTATATGTATGTGGCTGTAATTTTATTGTCATTGGTTCATATGTTTGGTGATACAAGGTGGAATTAATTTTTTTATGGTTAATTGTTTAATTCAACCCCTCATTTTCCCATGTGATGCATTGAGGTAGAATAGACCGAGATAGAAGCTACCCATGGGTGTTTGAGACTTAAGAACACTGTATTTTGGTAGTTAAATATGAAATTTAAGGATTTAGGTGATTGAACTTATGTTTGTTTAGTTTATCATGTTAATATAGCTTTATGAGGAAAATATTTTGAAATTTTAATATTTTTTTAACGTGGATTATGAAATGTAATTTTTTTAAGTGTGCATAAGGGATATTATGTAATTATAGAGAGTTTGATAAAATTTTAATGTGATAATGAGTCATGAATTATTAATGGTAATATTTTAATGGGTTAAGGCATAAAGATGAGTTATCTGTTGAATGATGTATGGATTTTTAATAGTATATGTGCTCAATTAGTATGATTTGTGAATATGAATATGTGGTAAATTAACAAGAAAGTTTGTGAATATATAATGGTGGTATTTGTGGGTTGTGTAACTTTTGTATCTATTCCCAAGGGTTGGGTAAGATCGAGGCTCTAAAATTAACCACCTTTTGTGAATAGGATAGGGATTTGTAATATGGATTTATGACTCGAATGGTTGCATGTGGTGAGGTTACCTAGATTGAGGCTCTAAGATAAGTGTTATGAAATTATTGTGTAATGTTATTTCCTAGTGATGTATGGATCTTTTTTCTTCTCCTTATGCATTTTTTTATATATAGAACATGTCGAAGAGAAATTTAAAAACAGGACTAACATGTGGATTAAACGATGAAAATTGATTAAATAAACATGTTTAATAATATCATTCGAATTACCATTTTATGGTTTGGTTGATTATATATTACTTTCATACAATATAAATTTGGAATATATATTTTTTAGAAAATGTAGTTGGTGGCCATCTAATTTTTACCCACACCCTTTTCAAGATATTATTGGGTACTAGAGCAGAATACATGCTTGTAAATTAGGACAATAGAAAAGGCTTCATGCTTCATGGATGATTTGGGTATGATAATTTCACGGGTTATGTAACATTTATGATTAAAATATTGAACCATACATTGGAAAAGCATAGTTTTTATGGTTCAAGTTAATGAATGGTTTTTGTATGTTACATGCGCTTGTTTAGAAATTTATTTACAAACGACAATGGATTCCTTTTTTAGAAATTTTCTATAATATTGAAAATTTAATGGCTCTATATTTTCTAATCATTATAACATTAATTTATTTATAATGGTTAAATTACATAGTATAGTAGACAAATTACATAATAAAAAATAAAATAATCAAAATAATGAATCAAAATGACCATGAACAAAGATAATAAAAAATAATTTATATTTGTCTATTCTGAATTTTTGTCGAAAATATTTCCAATTTAATGGATTATTTTTTCAGTCTTGGAATCGTATGATGTAAATAATACCTTCCAATAACAAGAATTTCCTTTTGTTATAACCTAGGGGAGTGACCAAAAAAATAGGTTACATTCTTCAATGATCTCTTTTATGTTATTTATTTCTAAAACAAATAAATTATTAATATTACATTATTATATAGTAATATGATAATCCAAAATATAATTATATTTGGTCATTTTATGGTTTAAACCTATATATATACACACTTCCTTCAAATGGGTATCAAATTTTATGTTCGTGTGTACGGCGGACAACCGCCTCACGAAATAGTCTCGTTCATTTTTTATTTACCACTTTCAAGGGTTAGGAATAATTTTGTACACAATATTTTAATATATATATATATATATATATGATGCCTTAAAACATAATTAACTATTATATAATTATTACCACAATGATTTTCATTTTTCAAAAATATAATAGTATTGTTTGTGAACATATAGACTACCTCTTCTTCAAAGGGATGAGATATGTTCAAAAATTACATGGAATGTTTTAAGATGAGTTTAAGTAAAAATATGTGAAAAAATAACTTTATATTATATAAATGAAATAATTAAAGTTTGGTAAATATAATATATCATTTTAATTATTACCCTTTTCCGACACTAAAAAATAATAACATTGTTTGTGGATGTGTGGATTATCAATGCCTCAAAAAGATTTGATTCTTTTTACATCATAATGAATATATATAAGTATATAAAATTTAATAAAATGGTATTTATGATAAAATTTTAAATCATTAATGATAATATTTTACTGACCTTTTTTATGTGATATTAATTGAAAATTGGGAACATTACCCATGCATACGTACAACCTACCGTCTCTATGATTGTAAATTTAGTTCATTTTTCATAACCATATTTCATTATTGGTTTAAAATTATTTAGTTTTTAATAAAAATTATACTTTTATCATGATAATTATTATTTATATTTTTAAATAATGACCCCTTTGACTGTAGTAAACCAACCGGGTCATTTATGAAAATTGAACCAAATTTGTTCAAAATGCCGGACATACAATTAATTTTTTATGTAGTTGTATTAAAGAATGTAATATGTGAATTAAAAGAAATTATACAATTGAAAATTTTCTAATGATATTAAATTATTTGATTATGTTTAATATTCATTAATACAAAAACATGTGTGACATTTCTTATAGAATGTAAGGGATTATTGTTTAAATTTTTATTCACTGAGGAATACATAATTTCAACCAATTATTTCTTTTTTGTGGTCAATATAATTCTACATTGACATTTAATATCATGATCCACTCATATTTGATTGTATTCTATGCTTAAATATGAATTATCTCATTTTATGTGTTTTGAACAGAAAATCATCAATGGGAAAAAGGTATTTTACAATATCACATTCTTTTGTTATTGTCATGTGTATTGTAAAGAAATAACTATCTTGTAATCATTATTAATTGGAGATTATACTCCATTATGATATCAATATTATTGAATAATGGATGTGATTATTTTTTAAATAGTATAAAGCTTTTATATATAGTTTTTCATTGAATGTTATTATATTAACTGTGAATATATTTATAAATCCATATCATTTATTCAATATAGATATTTTTTGATAAAAACATTGTAAAATGAAAACACATTATTTTAAATAGGAGGAACTGTTATGAATGGAATACAAGAGTGGTCCCTGGTTATAGATATCCTCTTAATGCATCGATAATCTATTGGGAAAAATCAGTTGATTAATTGAGTGTGGAATAAATAATATTTATAAAAGATCTTGATGATATATTGGTTCATGTTTATAATTCATGATGCCCAATATTAATGAATTTCCTTAATTATGAATTTAATATAGTTAATATCAAAAGGATATTCACTATGGAAAAAATAATTGGATATATTTCATTTTAATAATTTTGATTAAATGGAATGTTTTCAATTATTTGACTTTATAAAATTTATATGTCATATACAGTTATTTTAATGGAATGTGTTTTTAGTAATTTACCATTCCTTATTGATATATTCTCATTATTTCTTAATTTTTGTTTCTTAAATTATCCCTTTCAAAAAAAATTATATAACCCTTATTTTGTTTCCTTTCCCCAGGTTGTGATAAAGAGGTAATTTAAAGGGTTTTAAAGGATGTATTATATTATCATGTGTAACATATTATTTTTTGTTAAATTTTACCATTGTAATAAGGTTTCATTCATATAACAAGGATTTTTGAAAAATTCTATATGGATCGGTCCTTCAGGGTTTTGTTCAATGTAATCATGCCACTGTAATAATGAAAGGCACTAAATCTGGGATTCTAGGGTATCGTTGATACAATTGATATGAAAAAATGCTTAGTATAAACCTTTAAAATTGAATTTCGTAAAATATTAATTTGGGAAAATAAACATAAGTTATTCATGAAGGGTATGTAGAAGAAAACATACCAAAAGAACAATGTTTATTAATAAGAGACTAGTAAAAAAAATATTTTCAATTTATTTTATGTATTTAAATAGTTTTGTTAATATAAATGATAAAATATAATATACTCTACATCTTCATTTATAATTAGAACTAAGAAAAATGAATATTTAATAATGATCCTTTATTTAATGGTCTTAAAAAAATATTTCAAATAGAGCCAGGATCCTAAACATTTTCATCATATGAGGGCTTAATATGATGTTATAATGGAACCGATAAATAACAATCTAATTATTATGGATTTAGAGGAATACTTGAACAAGAGGAAAACAATGAAAATGGTAGGTAAATGGAATAAGGGAACAAAGTATTTTCCCATGCGTAATAATTGTGTAAAATATCACTTTGGTAAATTCTCAAAGGGAATAAGAGTTTACTACATGTGTTGAAAGAAAAGGATACCAATTGGTTGATTTCATGGATAAGAAAATATTTCCCACTATATAATAGTTTTATTATTAAGAGGTATGACACAAAACAAATCAATGTCTCAGGTTAGAAATGAATACACCTCCAAAGAGACTGATAGACCACGATCAAGATTTTTCCGCCACCATAGATTTAAGAGTAATTATTAATATGCATGTATTTTGATTCATGAATTATATCATTTTACTATTCTATTAGTATGAAACTATTAATTTGAATTATTTAATTTATAAGGATTTTAATTCAGTACAATTTCATCAAGGATTTATAATTGTGTTTTGATCAGTACTGATAACCAAGAAAAGTGATTCAGTAGCAAATTGAAATTTTTGGAAAACACATGGTTGATGGAATTATAACCCTTAATATGTTTTTTATACTATGATAATGATGCTTGAATAAATGGATGATTGATATATATAATGTCAATTGGTTATTATATTCTACCATGTAACTAATTAATTATTTGTGGAGAACATATCGCATGATATCATTGACAGGGTTTACCGCACCTTTAGTTTCAATGAATATATCAAATTAAATTGGTTTTACAAATGTAATAAGGAATCAAGAATTATTTCAATAAGGATGTATTATGATTTATATTAATACCATATTTTTAATAAATACTTTATGAAGGTATTAACACATTTGTAAGGGGACAATTTAGAGTTTATTCATGTTTAGAAATGGTAAATATATGTTATTTATAGATATTTAGTAATATTATATAAAAATTGTTGGATAATTACACTTTATACAAGATAAAATTTTATGAAATTTTTCATGTTGAATATTGGATGTGGTTTTAGTGGTTGATATATCATGTCACTATATGAAGAATCTTATGCTAAGAGATGTATTATAAATAGTTCAAGTTGTAATAAAATGAATGGATTTTTTTTATAGAAACATATATTTAATTATATTCATAGACTGTGAAATAATTCTATATATATATATATATGAAAATGGTTTGTAATCAAAACCAAAATTCCACATAACATCAATTTTTAGGATATTAAGGACCTTTTTTAGATCATTGGCTTATGTTTTTTGGTCATCAACATTCATCTGAAAATGTTCCCTTTCACATTCCATTAGAACATGATAGTTATATATCTATTCTATGTCCATTATATCACTATTTTTCTCCATTTTAAAACTCAAGATTTTAGGTTACCATCAAATTTTCATTTATCTCTCATTAATAATATGTGATATTAATCATATATATTATGTGGGGTTCTCAAAAATGGTTTACCCTAAAATATAATACCAACGGTAACCAAGTTCAAGTTTAAATTGTAAGGACACAATTTCTTTATTTGTGGGGATAATGTAACACCCTAGGAATATAAATTATTTAATTTATAAATTTATATTTTGGTCATGATTTTTACTCAAAACTATGTTAATATTATACGACACACAACACTAAGTTAGATTCTGTTACACGTAAAGAAGAGTTTTACAGTTATTCAATGGGACACCTATTTTAAAAATAAATTTTTATTATTTTTATGATTTCATTTTTCAAAATAAAAATTATTTTTGATTGTGGAATATCAAAATTATCTTTGGATGATTTTTTGGAATTTTTCTAAGAAGATTTATTTATGTTGAATTATGAAAAAAACTAAACTAGTTAAAACATTTCATTTTCATTTAAATAACTATTAATGATAAATGGTTTTTTACATTGTTTTTTGATGCCACGATATAAAATTATAAACATATTAATTAATTTTTTTCATTACAATCCTTTTAAACTTGGATTTATATATAAATACATATTGAAATTGTGGATATTTCCACTTTACAAACCAACTTTTTCACCACGTCTATGGGATTGGCATAAATTTAATTTCTCTATTATATGAATTAAATTTTTAAAAAACTACACTTATTTAATCATTATAATATATATTCTAATAAGATGAAATTATTTTTTTAATAAAAATATTATTAAAATTTATTAAAATTAATTTCACATATTAAGGTAAAATAAACATAAAATGGGAATAATCTTAAATCTTAAGGGGTAAAATGACCTATAAACTTTTCAAAAACTAATTTTATGAGAATATTTAGACCATATCACATCTATTTTATTACATTATCAATTATTGGGATATTATTCCGAAAATGTGACATGTATTATATGTAAAAAAGGAAAAAAACGAATATTTCATTAAAATAAAAATTATAATGCTTGAGAGTATGAAAAAAGATACATAGTTTCAGTCAATAAAATATTTTTTATGGTAAATGAGTTTTTTTTTAAGATTCATTAACTATAAAATTTATATATAAATTAGTTACATTAAATTCTTAATAAATGATATATGATTGATTGATTAGTTAGGAAAAAGTAAAATAAATGATTCTCTTACATTAAAAGGAATTTAAATTTACTGGGTTGTTTTGTTATATTATTTTTTAGGAATATTGTAATATCCCAAAATTTGATGGTACATTTCTATTAGAATAATGAAATAACATGCGCTATATGCAACTCCGAGTTCAAGCACACCACGACCAATCAAACTAAATGTTATGACTAGCAATAAACAATTTTTTAAAATTTATATATTTTATTTTTCAAAAGGGACTAAATTTTTGGATTCGGAATGTTAAATTTTCCATAAGGTGAATATTTCGTATTTTTCTGAAAAATTTCAATTTCGGATTAACAGTGAAAAACACTACGTTATTATTTAAAATAAAATTTTTATTTAAATAATTATTTATTTTATTTATATTTATTTTATGTGAAAATATATAAATAATACATATATATGTTCAATGAAATTACTTGGAGTCATTTTACAAAAAGATTAGATAAATAAAATATTTTTGAACATTTTAATGTCGTTTACCAACCTTCTATGCACATTTTCAAATTTGCATAACATGTAATATTACTGCTTCAGTGAATTTAATTTCAATGATGTGAGAGACACCGTTGGCATCAGTATGAATTTTTTTTTTCAATGTGATGAAAATATTTTTTGGTGACTAGTATGTTTTGAATCTTATTTACCACGGTTAAAAGTATATAGGGTAATTAAAGGTAAAAATGATACTATAATAACCCCAAAACATGTCTTAATTCTATTGAATAAGTTATTTTCGAAAACAACAATCCTTATGAATAATATGTTATCCCCATTGATGCATTTGTATTAGATTAAGAGATTTATTATTATTTTATTTAAAGAAGAGTTGAAAGTTTTAAATTCAAATTTTCATAACTAAACCATTTTTAATATTGGGTTATTCATAAGATAAATTTGACTATAAATATTCATTATAAATATAAAACTAATTCCAACATAATGGTATTTTATTTATCAAATTTAGACATTAAATATATAAATTTATTTAGTATACAATGATGATGGAGTAATTACATTATAAATAAATGATTAATATATTTGATATTATAAATATCCAAATAAATGTAAAACGAGACTTTTAATACATTAAAATAAATTTATAGGTTAATATTACATGTTTGTATTGATTTAATGTATTTTTTTCAAATTAATGACGTTTTTTTACTTTCACAACAACCAAATACAAAATAGTGTCAAAATTGACATAAATGAGTTTTAAAAAAAATACAAAATTATTAATCGATATAATATTCATAAAAATATACGGTTCAACCAAAAAACATATATAAATTTAGTTATGTCAATAATGAAATACTTGGGTTTCTCATGAATGTTTATAGAATTTTAATTTACCATTTATTATAATAATACCAGAATACAAAGTAAAAGTTAATCTATTTAACTATTAGTTAAATCTAAAAGATAATTTTAATATAGTGACATAAACAAGTCCAAAACCTATTTCTGGAGATGTTTTTGACCCCTCCCCATATAATCCTTTAAATAAATACTTTTCTATCAATTATAAAGCTAATATTTTTGTATAATAAATTAATATTTCAGGATTTTTCTAAAGTGACTGTCAGCTCTCTTATAAAATGGTACTCCACCTTCTCTCACAATAACACATAGAAAGCCATTTTTCTCAGCCAACCCCTACTCAAATATCTTCTCAACTACATTCATATCAACCTAGATGCCTTTATATGTTCATAAATCCATCTTAAGCAGCACTTATGATCAAATCAAAAGAAAGAACCTGAAGAAGAGGTAATAATTTCATCATCTCTTTCAATGTTCTTTTCTTCTTCCACTTCTTCTTTCTTTGTTGTTTCCACAAAAAAGTAATAAATAAGTACCTTATACATACTGTGATTTTATTATAAATATGGTACAACCATATTCACTATTCTATACATTATATGATAGAAATATTCACTATATATGCGTACGTAGAGCTTACCATCACCATGTTGTGGTATAGTTTGTTATTCAAAACTTCATTTTTTGGATTGGTATAATAGTGAGTATAAATGATGTGTATTGTTAATATAACATGTTGATGATTATTTATATATGATATACCATCCAATTATATATTATTTCACCATTAATATAATGGTATTGTCGCTCGTGCTTACTTACGGATTACCGTCTCCACGAATGCGATGAGATTCATTCCCCATTGTAACCATTAAATTTATTTCTCATTTTATGATTAAAAATAATTTTTATTAACATAATATCATTTTTTATATTAATAAAATACTTCCTATACATAAAAAAGACTTATGTAACAAAACTTATAATGGAAAACGAATCAGTTAACACCCGAGACAATGATACTATTGAGATATTCTTAATAAAGAAATATTAGAAGATCATATGTGATATCATATTTATGTATGTGGTTAATGTATAATTTAATAAAAATTATCTAACTATTATACCAGAGGTGAACATACACTCGAAGAAGGAAATTTACAATGTAAGGTTTAATTTTATAATCTCTTTATTTATCTAAGATTGTTTGTACGTAAGTATCTACTAGGACATCTTTATCATCTACATATATGTTTTATAATAAATTATTTCAAAAAATTATTAATATTTCCTATAATATGGTTTAAAGTCATTTATACACCTTTTTTAATTTTATAAAATTTTTGAAATGATTATTTCTATCGTTTTCCAAACAAGGTACTTTAAGATCATTTCGAAAAATTAAGGCAATTTTTTTAACTTATACGGTGGATGTGGCTATATTCTAAAAATATAAAACCATCTCTGATTCCCTTCCCTGAATATAAAAAAAATTTCAAAATAAATGTTTTCATTTACTATTACATGAATTTTAAATTATTTAAAAATAGAAAGAGATATTTTCTCAAATATTTTTGATTTCATCTTTGTCAACATCCTTTGATGGATTTAACACTAGTTGGAAGTTGATTTATTATGATATAATATTCCACATTGTATTTAAAGTTTTGAGATATTTTTCTCTATGGATGAGTAATATATTATACCATTCATGGATTATGGTTATGGTATTAACATTTTTTATTATAGTTTTAATATGAATGATTCTGTTATGTTTCAACCTTTTAATATTAGTAATGCATTGAACATAGTAAGTGATGGGTGGAGCCCTATATAGCTCCATGATGCATTAGTGGGTCTCATGAGACAAACTAGTGTCTTAGATCGAGGACTTGTAAAAATCATAATTTAGTCTTGGAATGAGGCCTTGACTATGTGGTTATGTTGTTCTTCATTATACATTCCATCATTACGAAATTACCTATTCATATTACATGTGATTATTCGACAAGTAGAATATCCATGTGAATATGTAAATGGAAATATTTTATTTTTCATTGCCTCATTATACTGGTGTTTATGTTTATAGGTCATGTGTTTTAGTCTTAAACATTGGATTAAATTTTTATGCTTATTTATGATAGTTTTAGCCATATTGTTATCCTTACTAAGATTCTATGATCACCCCTTTCTAAGTTTGATTTTTTCCAGGATGCGAAAGAAGTATATTACAGTTAACCTATAGGAATACGATAAGGGATTTATGTGTGATCAAAGTGGACACAATTTTGTTCCCTTAAAATTTAATGAACTAATTTAAAACTTATGTATGTATCTTGTACTTCCATGGCTAATAAAATATTCAGTCATTCGAGACCTGGACTCTTTTGATCACGCTAATGTTTTGTAATAATGCACTGACTCTACGTAACAATGGATGGGGAATTATAATATATCAGGATAAATAGTTATGAAATTAATATATATGAATCAAATTAGTGTATGGATATTATTATATTATTATTAGGTTAAATTTTTAAAAATCAACATTAATGTTAATTTACAATAAATGAATGTTCATTAAATTACTCAAAAATATCAGCAAATCCTATAATTTTCCAAGTAATTTTTAGTTATTCATAAATATAAAATTTGATATATTACTAGACCAATTGATGTTTTATATTTATCATAAATACACTAATATTTTAAAATAATTTTTATGACTGCTCAAGTTATAGCAATATTCTAGCGTGTTACGTGCACATATTTTAAAATTAATTTTTAGCACACATGTTATTTCCTTTCATTAAATTAAATATATTATATATAATTATTCAGATATATATATTCTAAAAAATATTACATTAATTTATGATTAATGGTAAAATTTCATATGATAGAAAAGTAGTTTCTTTATAAATAAAAATGACTAATACTTCATATATACGTATGACCTACCATTTTCCCAATTTTAACACTGGTCTATTTTTCATATCCATGATTCATGATAACTATCAAATAAATTATTTATATATAAATATGATTATTATTTCATGATTATTATTCATTATTTGTTTTGATAATTGACTCACTTGGACAATAATAGACCTACAAAGGTCAATTCTAACACATGAACCTAATATGGTCATAACATCCAACTAGAACATAATTTATTAAGTAGTTGAATAATATTTAATAATAAGTGATGTAAAATATATAAAATTTAAAATGGTTTTGAAGAAATTAAATAACTTATAAGTGATTATTATTCAAACATGCAAAGACACATGTGACAAGTTAGACACATGGTAATGGATTATTATCTATATTTTCCATCAATTAGGCATAAAACATTTTCTAAAAATATTTATTTTTTGTGCTGTATATTCCTCCCCAATATCACATAATATCATGATTAAATCAAATTCCATGGTATTATACATTTCACATTGAATTATCTCATCTAATGGGTTTTGAATCACAAATTACCTACTTGTAAAATTTATCAACAATCTCACATTGTTTTGTGATTGATAACGTTATCATAATAAAATCACATTCATGTAAACATTTTTCTTTAGAAATTATAATTTATATATAAATATAATTTTATAGTGGATATTATTATTTCATAAATCATATACAATATTTTTTTTGGTGTTTTCTTATAATGTTATTTTATCAACATAAGAATTATTCATTAATAAATATATTTTATTCAATATGTATGTATCATGGAATGTAAAATTATTTATTAATTAAATAAACTATTCTATAAATAGGGAATTATTTTGTATAGATGAAACGAGTGGGTCCTGGTAATAGATAGCCCTTTAATTCATACATTGTCTCATGGACGATTCAGTTGGCCAAATTATAGTATTTCTATCTTGAGAATAGATCTTGATGACATAATGGTTCATTTTCCAGATACATGATGTACAATATTAATAAATTTCCTTATTTCATAATTTACATCAGTTATTATCTAGATGATCTTCATTATGATAAGATCAATGGTTGAATTTAATTTTCATAATATTTATTGAATGGATTAAGTTTTTTTTACCTTTAAATATTGTTATGCCTTGTTAAGTTATTTTCATTGCATGTGTTCTCAATTATTTATCATTCCATGTTGATTCATTATAATTGATTCATGAGAGCTTCAATTAAACAAAACCATTAGTAAGAATTTGAGCTCTCCCTTATTTTTTTCCATTCTACAGGTTATAAAAAAGTGATATTTGAATGAGTTTCAAGGATTAATCTTATTAGAATATTCCATGTATTATGTTTTATTTAGTTTTCAAAATGTAATATTAGTATCTTGTATGTAATCTAGTTTTCCAAAACTGTTAATGAAATTAGTTCTTCAGAATTTGATTCCTTGTAGTCATGCTCAAGTGATAAAGTAATGCACCCGATCTAGCTTCTAGGGTCAGGGAATTATAGGTTACGTAAGTTAAAATTAGTATCATATCTAGATATAATAAAATATTGACATATGAATATATATATATATATATCTAAACATGTATACTTTCTAAAAGGCCATTTTTTTAATTTCACATTATTATTAAAAATTATTTACTCTATAAATTGATGATTTATTCTATATAAATTTTCTTATTATGATATTATAGTATAGTGATATATTCATTTTACAAATAATTATTGAACACTATTTCAAAACATAATTTATAATAAAATGAATAGTTAATATACCCCAAGATATTTTCCAAAAAATTCAATTTTTTCAAAATATTTTAGTAATTAATATTAGAAGATAAATTGAAATTTATATATCTATAATATTAGAAAACTAAATTAATTTTTTATTTAGAAAAATAATATTATCATAATACGATATTTTGACATATTTCAGGAAAAAAAATATATTTAGTTGAATATCAAAAATATATCAATTTTTAATAATACATTGAATCTTGTTGAGCTGTTAGTGTTTGAGAATGACATTGAAAATTTTTAATCATTTTAAATAAATAATAATGTATTATAAAATTTAATTTATACATTTTAACATTTATATTGTAGTTCACAACCCTAAATGTGATATTTTAAAACTCAAGTAATATTTTCATAAAAATTGTTTGATTACGTTATACATTTATTATGTTGTAATTATTTATAAGACTTTTATAAAAATAATTATAATAATAGATTTCAGATTAAAAACATGTAGATCTGAATTATGTATTATGTAGTGCTATATGTTTTTCATTAATATTAGGATACCTTATTTAAAAATGTGTTTCGTGAGTAAATGATAAAATGATAAAAGTAATGATTTAATAAGTAATGTAATTAAACCATGATTAAAAAAATTATTCAACCATATGGTATATGATTTCCAGAACTTTTATCCCCACGAAACCAATTATTTATAAAATTATATGGCCACTTTTGTTTAGTGTTACTTCCCATTATTAAAATATTATTAATTTTTACAAATCATCCATCCCACTTCACTTTTAATAGTGACTCAACACTAATTTAATAAATTTCCAACACAACCCCTAGTATTGAGACATAAATATTAGAAAATATATAATATACCTTCTTAACCTAACTGAATAGTGTATTTTCATCCCAATGTGACGTCCCCCAAATGTATTAACCCCCATTAGACGACACATAGTACAATAAGTGAGGTATATGTTCCTAAAAACTCATTCTATTTTTGATTTATTTTTTTATACACCTTCTTCAACAAATTATATGAAAAAATATTTAAATTAAAACATCATTATCCATAATATAAATATATTTTATCATCATTATTAAATGAACATTAAAAAATATTTCACTTTTCCCGTGAGAAAAATGAAATCGTGAAACATGTACACGTATGGACTACCACCATCATGAATAAGCGCCTTCATTTTCATTCACCAACTACCATGGATGGTCCTGAATGGGATTGTAATATATAATATTATCCTTATAACATATATTTTATTATGTAATACTATAATCTATTGCTTATTTTTCTAGTTCCTTGAAAAATATAAACATCATCAATGCATACAAGAGGACTATTTCCACTATAGTATAATGCATTCACTTTCTCAATACATCATTACATGAAAGGATATAAAAATATATAAAATTATTAAATTAATTTTTTGTGATATTAATATGGTTTGGATATTTTATTTTAAATACCTCTTATTTATAATAATAAGAATAAATTGTAATAAAATTAACAGTCACAAATAATATAACTAAGACGATGAGTAATTTATTCATACTATGTGATAGTTTCGTATCGATTGAATCTTCTCCTAATTTATATAATTTCTGTAATTCACATTATTATTAATTAATTAATACAATTATTCAAATATAAAAATGATATTGTGTCCAATTCACATGATAATCATCCATTAATCATTGATTGTACTTGTTTAGGTATATTTTTTAGAAAATTGATCAATGAATTTAAATTATAATATTGATGACTATTAAATCATAATTAATAATCAAACATGATATAAACTATTAAATACATAGGTTCATTTTTTATTGAAGTATTATATCTATATTTAATTTATTATCAACCAGAATACCCCCCATGGGTTAAAAAACCAAAATATATATGTTGTAAATTTAATATTATAGGATGAATACTAATGATTTTATGAAAAAAAATTGATAATTAGTAATATTTCTTCATTATTTAATATTGTAAAATAAATTATTAAATAATTTATAACTTTAAAAGATGAATAAATACCATCACTAATACTATGAATCTTCTATAAACCATAAACATCTAATGTGAAAAATATGCAAAAACTAATATATTTATTAGTGGGTGTGAATTTTAAGATTCTGGAATTCTATTGAGGTATGCTGTTGTTGAATTATTGGATTATTACACATTATTTTGGTTGATGAAATTTTTACCAGGTGTACGAGGAGTCTCAAGGGTGTTCTGGGGGTTCAGAACATAAAATATGGGTTAATGGGGCCATCTAGTGCAGGTTGCACAATTGGAACTTGGTTTGTAGTAACTGTGAATCTTAATAGTTATTTCATAGAGAGGTATATCACAGTTGGTGAATCCATTCAAGGTGAGGTCACAAAAAATTAAAAATTTGATAGATCCAATATTACTAGTTATCACATTGTTTTTCAAACAGTGTGGGCTTCGTAGGAAACCATAAACCCTAGACTTATCCTGGGAAGAGGGTGGAATACAGTTCAGCCAGCCATTCAGGAAAAAAATGATCCTTATTAATGTGGGGTAAATTTAACATTTCTTCCACTTAGTATTTATGAATCAAAATAAAAAAATCTCCCATATTTTTTCCCTTGAATATAGAGTGACGAACTAAAATCCACCACGATTATCAAGGGTCGATCTAACTCATTTCTAAACCACCTGAAGCTCCAATGGTTTTGAATCTAATATCCATGTGATTTCCTCCCTCATATTCCTTCTTTTTTCAGGATTAGGAATGGTGTAGTTGTTGTTCTTCATTCAAATATATAAATTACTATTTATCCATTAGATATTATGGTGGGGCTTTGAATGGTATTCAAATCTGAATCAAAGGCTAACGATAAGTGACTATTTGTATTTGGAATAGAGTTTTTTGGTCTACAATTTATATACCATAGTATATTTTATTTTTTCATGTGTATGTGGTTGTAATTTTATTGTCTTTGTTTAATATGTTGGGTTTTAAATGGTGGAATTAATGTGTTAAGGGTTAATTGTTTAATTCAACCCCTCATTGTCCTATGTGATTTATTGAGGTTAAATAGTCTAATATAGAGGCTACCTAGTGGGTCTGTTTTAATTAAGAACACTGTATTTTGGTTGATAAATAAGAAATACAAGGGTTTAGGTGATTGAACTTATGATAGTTATGTTTATCATGTTTATATAGGTTGATGAGGGAAATCCATTTGAATTGTGCTATTTTGTTAACTTGGATTATGAAATTTAAGTTTTTTTAAGTGTGCATAATGTATATCATGTAATAATGGAGGATTTTATATAATTTCAATTTTATAATGGTTCATTAATTATTAATGATAAAATTTTATTTTGTTAAGGCATAAATACGACTTCTGAGTTGAATGATGTATGGATTTTAAATAGTATATATGGTCAATTAGTATGACTTGTGAATAGGAATATGTGGTAAATGAAAAAAAATTCTTTTGAACATGGAATGGTCATATGTGTTGGGTATGGAACTTAAGGATATATTCCCACGGGTTGTTTAAGGTCTAGGCTCTATCCCCAACCCCCTTTAACATGTAGGATAAGGTGTTGGCATAAGGCATTATGACCCGAATCGTTGTATGTGGTTAAGCTACCTAGATCGATGCTTTAGGATAACCGTTATGAAATTTTTGTGTAATTTTATTTTCTAATGATGTATTGACCTTTATTCCTCCCCATATGAATTGATTATATAGACGAGACATGATGAACAAAAATTGGAAAAAATTACTACCCCATAGAGTAAACGATGAAAATGGTTTAAACAAACATTTTACATAATTTCACTGGGATTACCTTTTATTGTTAGGGATGATTATTTAGTACATTCATACAATATATCATTGGACTATATATTTTGTAGAAAATATCGGTGGTGGCCAACAATGTTGTACCCACGCCCTTCTCGAGCTACTATTTGGTACCCAAGCAAAATTCAATCATGTATATTGGGATAGTGGAAAATGCATTATTATTGAAGGTTTATTTGAGAATGATATTTTCATAGATGTGGTATCTGGAAATGGTGCCTAGAAAATTTTAGGAGATTATATTGTTTTCCCATAATTTTTGTTTCTGGACACTGGTCACTTTATGACATGGAATATAAAATTTTATTAATTTGTTCCGGTGTTTTACCTAGTTTTATTAAATGTTTAATTGTGCATGTTCATTGGTCAAAATTTTTACATTATTTATTATTGTTAGTAGATATGGACTTGTGTAATAAATAGGGTATTATATCCTCACATAACTCATTATACCCCCACTACTAATTGACTGCCTATGTCATATGGGGATGCATGCATGGGGTCTTGTGGAGACCCAGTTTGGGGAACCATATACAATTGCTTCCAGGTTTGGTATGTTACGATGAGTTAATAGAGTGGTTCTTTTCTATTATTATTTTAGTTTTGTAGTTATATGATAGATTTGGCTATGTTAAAGGGATTCAAATGAGAAATTTCTTGGGAGTAGCAAATCGACATGTATGTAAAAACCCAAGTAACCAATGTAGGATTGTTGTTCTAGATGTGTGTTGTTAGGGATAAACAACATTCCAACATTGGATAGTGAACATGTTTTGTGACATGAAAATTTTATTACATTCCAATCTTGGATGTAATGGGATAGTTCTATTTTAAGATACATTATTTCAAGTACCTAAGGATTTTGGTAACATACATCTTGTTAGGAACACATAGGGAAGATATATGTGACATGAGGTATAAAATGCAAATTATTTTTTTGAAATTTGAAATATGTGGTGTCCAGTAAAGATGGTGAAAATGTGTAAATGGAAATAATTTATATTAATAGTTAAAGAATAGTCCATAATAAAAAGATCGAAATTTGTTAAAACAAATTTTTTATAAGTTATAAATATTTAATGGTTCCTAAAAGAGAAATATATACATTGTGAAAGTAAAAATGGTAAAAATTTATTTTTTTAATTAAAATAATTTTAGAAGAGTTATTAGATTCCCCATATTAACCAAGGAATGTGATTGGAATGTATAAGGGTAGTGATAGATTTTTGGCACTATCTATTTAAATTATATATGAAAAATGTGTTTTTTATGGATAGAAGAAATACATATTTATTAGAAGTTTTGAATAATTTTTTTATATAATTTAAGATGTGTTCATGGTATTATAGAGATATCATAACATGATTATATGTTCCAGTTCAATGACAAGAGGACACCACTGAAAAAACTCCACCAATTGAGGAGAAAGAAACGTTGTTGGTCCAGTGTGACCGATGGGAGGATAAGTTCTATGAGAACATTACTCATTTTATAAATATGATTTAATGGGGGCTAGGGAAGATGAGATTCATTATGATTGATATTAAAATAATGTTTTAGTGGTAGAACCATATATCATTTTCTAGAGATGGTGGAACTCGAGTAGAAATGTTCTAGATAAACTCAATCAAGAATATTCTGGAACACTTGAACAATTCTACTAAGAGAGATTCATGTTGGTGGCATATATTATGTGAGGAATAGAAACGTGTTGGTGTTATATTCTGTTATAGGAAAAAAATGTGTATGTTATACTAGGGAAAGAATTCTAGGAAATTTTACTGGAATATTTCTATACTGATAAATTTATATTGTAAATGGGTATATTGTTTTTGAGGTTAAACCAGAGGACTATATCAGTGATGCTATATGTTGTCCTTTTCATTAACAATTTTATAACATTTGAAGTGGATGAGGTTGCTATGGAGAGAATTTTCTAGGAAATAATTATACATGAGATGAATTCCTAGGTGAAAATATTTCAGTTAAAGTGTATTTTTTAGATTTTAGATCATGTCCTTATTTTAGAAGGGATCTAAAGACGAATCTCATAGTGGACATGTGGATATAGTTGGATGATAGATTAGTGTGACATATAATATATGAATAATTTTTTTAGAGTCCTCAAATGGTCTATTGTGTTTGGAGAAGTTAGAGAAGCTGAACTGCCTCTCAGTGTAGTGACCATGTGTTTTTCAATCAGTAGGGTAGGTCAGGACACTTGTCTGGTCAGTGCCCCTAGCCTCTACCCGAGTGATGAGAATGATACATACTAGGGAATGTTTTGGGGTTTTGTAGGGATCCAAAACCATTTGGAATTGATTTTGGGTCGAGGATTATATATAGTGTGGGTAGGTGTCATTTTCCCCATACTAGGAAGGTAGTTGGAGTTCTACTGGTTGTACCAGTTGTGGTGGGGGACATGGTAGCCTAAGATGAGAGTCTTAATTTCATTAGGGTAGTGCAACAACAAGAACTCTGGTTAAAGACCTGGGAATATGGGAAAGTCATATTAATATAGGTCAGCCAACATATGGAGGTTGAAAGTCTAGACCATCGATAGTTTGAATTATGATTCTGGGTTCTTAAATTCATTATAGTGATTAATTTGATATAGGTTCATGAAATTAACATATATTTATTCAATTCATAGTGTGATTGGTCCTTGATGTGGAATATTTGTTAGGGGTTATATAGATTGATGCAATGTTATGAGTATATGTAAAGAATATCGGGAAAGGCAAGGACTGTGCTTCTGATGTTAGTGGGTACCATTTCTTATGGTACTTGTTTGTCCTTCAAATTTAACGTTTTGATCTCATTTTGGGGATGTATTGGATGATGTGGTATTAATCCCATATTAATTGGTACCACTATAGGATAACATTAATATCTCATAATGTTAACACTTATGATCACTTTTGGAAAAAGGATATTCAAGGAGGCTGTTCTGGGACAGTATATCTGCAGTTGGGTGAACACTCAAATGAAGGGTCTTTTATTATTCTCACTAATGGTGTAGAAGAGTAGATATTACTTATTCATATTGTGGATTAGTTTCTGGATTTTTTTTGCGATTACATATTGGGGATACCACATGGTATATATGATCAATTCATGATATAGTTTCTTTCAGAAGAAAAAGATGATTCAATTCCTCCATATATAATGGCTCCAACCAAACCCCGAGAACATAAAAATCAATTGGATAAATTCACGAACAAGGGGTTTTTTCATCTGAGTACATCAACCTGGGGATCTCCTATTTTGTTTTCCATGAAGGCTGACATGATTCTTCAGTTGTGTGTCATTACCAATGTTTTAATAAGAAGCAAGTTAAGAACCAATACACTCCATTGCGAATAGATGAAATATTTACTAGTTTAGAGGGGATACTATTACTTTTCATATTTATATGAGATTAGGCTACCAACAGTTGATGATGAGTCAATCAAATATACTGATAAATTTATTCAAGTGAATGTATGGGTTATATGAGTTTCTTATGATGGAGTTCAGGGTGAAAAATATACCTACAATATTTATGTCCAAAATGAACCAAATACATCACATGTACCATAATCATTTTTTTGGTTGTTTTTGTGGATGATATATTGGTGTACTTGAAGACTCATCATTATCATTCCAAACATCTTTCCATCATCCTATGTAATCTAAAAGATCATAGTCTATTAAATATTCAATAATAATATCATTTATAGACTGACATGATAACTTTATTAGGTCACATAATTCTTGAGGATGGTGTGTCAGTAGAACTGGATAATGTATATATGGTTGTATCATTGGACTATCCCCGGATGTTTGTTATATTTGAATTTTTCTCGGTTTAGTAGAAATTTATCAAAGGATTAACAAAGACATTTCCCATTTGGAATGAAAACTTTCATGTTTATCCAAGGAAGGAATACTTTTCTATGTGTCTATGGAATGAAATAATACATCCAGGAATTTAATGAAGGGAAAAGAACTGCATTGATTTTGATCCTACGAAAGCTAGGTATTTATTTTACCCAGTTTTTTGATGCATCCAATTATAAACATGGGTCTGTATTGATAATTAATGATCAAGTTTTATCATATGGGTCACATATGTTGAGGCCTCAAGACCAACATAACCCTATGTGGGATCACGAATTGGCCATGTAAGTTTATGATTTAATGTGCATGCACTATTACATGTTAGGAGAATATTTTGCTATATATACTGATCAAAAAATACTTAATTACATTTTCTACCATAATGATATGAATATTCAAAGCTGAATATGGGTTGAGTACATGTATCCCTTTGAATTTGAGCTGGTATACCCTCCCATAAATTGGTACAGTGGTCTAGATGGTTTTAGTCAGAAGGCTCAAAACTAGGAAGTCCACGTATAAAGTTACATGATGAGTATACTAGTGTTGTTTTCAAATATTAAACTTATGGTTTTTGATAGGAAAGGATAGATAACCATTTCTTCATAAGATTGGGAGTTTATGATTCTAATCTCAATCATGTATAGGCATTATGATGATCTGGAGTGTGTAGAATTGAGAGAAAGTCATGATTGTGCAGAGCCACCTGCTGATTATACAATTAGTGAAGATGGGATAATTTATGTACATGGATTTGTGGTTATGCCTAATTTTATTCAAGATGATTTGATGAATGAGTTTCATGAAGTAAAGTGGGATGTGAATACCTGTTACACCATAATGTATCGTGATCTCCATAGAAAGTGTCTGTGTCCTGGAATGATGAAATAGGTTTCATGTTTTGATATGCAATTCTATACCATTTAGTAGGTGAAGGTCAAGAATCATCAATTGGGTGTTTTGTTACAATAATTACCCATTATTGGAATGGAAGTGAGAGGAATTAATGATTTATGTTATTTCTGATTCTCTAAATATTCATTAACTGAATGATGTGATATGGGTAGTTGTGTATCATCATACCAATGTGTCACATTTCTTACCGATTCAAAAGACCATCACCATTGACCAGTTGGTCATATTGTATGTTCTTGAGATCGTGAAGTTTAATGGAGTAATAGTGACAATAGTTTCAGATCGTGATCCATGTTTTCATTTTGGATTCTAAATTGAGTTACAGAATAAACTTGGTTATTATATGTTTTTGAATACTGATTACACTATCGAATGGATGGTTATTCTGGGCAAATCATTCAGGTTCTAGAGGACATGAGAAGGTAATTCTTCCAAAAAATCATTTCATATATAATAATCACTTAGTAATTATTGAGTAAAAAAACAGAAACTATGTTATAATTTGTATAGAACCGTATGAGGAGCTCAATGGTAGGATTTGTAGATCTCCATTATGTTTGATGGAGGCTGGGGAAATAGAGTTTTTGTGACTAAGTATCAAGAAAGAGAAGTCAGAACAGGTTCAATTGATTCAGAAACATATGTATTTAGATCACATTAGGTGGAATTTTTTTCTGATCAGTGTCGAGTACCTGTTGAGTTTATTTTGGGTGATCAAGTTTTCATTCTAGCATTTCCAAGGATGGGTCACCATTGAATTTAAAAATATAGTATGTTTGTTCCCAACTACGCTGAGCCATTTGAGATTTTCAAGAGGATCAGAATGCTGGCGTAATGATTTTCTATTCCATAATGGCATAGTGACATTCATCCAATTTATCGTTTTACACAAATTAAAAAGTTTCACCTCAACCCATCATATTTGATTTATGTAGATGAC
Organism: Viscum album; assembly: GCA_963277665.1. Taxonomy (NCBI): domain Eukaryota; kingdom Viridiplantae; phylum Streptophyta; class Magnoliopsida; order Santalales; family Viscaceae; genus Viscum; species Viscum album. The sequence continues at coordinate 374,719,851 of OY728146.1, forward strand.
ATTTTCTTTAGGATGATACATCCTTTTAGGGTAACCCAATTTTTGATGCGGATCATTTTGAGAATATATTTTGAGGAATGGTTGTGAATTTGGTAAGATTATTTTGGCAGGATGGTAATTTTAAACAAAATACATGGTAGGTGGAGACAAACATACATGCCCAATTTCCTGATAACTTTTCTTTATAAATATAGTTATTATTTTGAGATATGATCAAGAATGAGTCATTATTATGTGGGTATATTGTAAGAGACTATAATTCTATTGAGGTAAGTTTATTTTAAATTTATTTTTTAGTTTGTTTACTTTGGATAATGAAATTTTTATCGGATGTATGTTGATTCTCAAGCGTGTTCTAGTGGTTAAGGATATGAAAGAGGGGGAATGTCTCCATCTAGTGCATGTCTCATGGTTGACACATGATTAGTATAATTTTTTCTCTTTAACCATGCTTTCTTAGGGAGCTATAACATAGTCAATGAAACCATTCATAAATATGAATAAAACCATTAAAAATATGATAAATCCAATCCACATGTTTAATTTATAGTTTGTGAAGCCATGAAGGCTTCACCCTAAACTATGAAGTCTTTCTCCCTCTTGGATATCAGGTGGCACACATTTTGTGCATTGTTTGGACAACCAAATTCCCCATTAATGAGGGTTAATCTTACCATTTTCCCATTTTGCGATTAACAATCCTCACGTGATATTTTCCCCTATTCATCCACTAGTAGAAAGAGTGATGAATCAAAACACCCATGATTCTCAAGGGAGAGTCTCCATCATTTATATGCCATTGGGAGCACTATTTTTTTGTGATTCAATGATTTGGGTGAGCCTAACACTCCAATTATTTCCTTTATCTGGATTAGGACATGATTAATTGTTAATCATATTCTGAATCTCTAATAACCTCTTTTTCTAGCGCAATAATTATTGGGGCATTACATGATGATCAAATATGAATTAATGGATATGGTAAAGCGATCAATCTTCTTAAGAATCGATGTTGATATGATGCAATTAATATTCTAAAGTATTATTTATTTATTCATCTATATTTGGTTGTGATTTTTTTGTTCCATATATTTGGTTTTCCATGTTATAAATGATAATTTATTTTGTTAGATGATGATTTAAACCATGTATAGTACCATGAGATATATAGAGGATATGTAGATTGGGATAGAGGGTACCCTTGGGGTGTGTTGTAATTAATAACATGGGATTTGGTATTTTAACTATGAAATTCAAGGATTTAAGGGATTGAATATATGGGTTTTTTGTTCTTCATGGTAGAACAGGTTAATGAGGTAAATATATGAGATTATTTATAGTTGGTTAACATATATTTTGAAAAAATGGATTTAATATGTTAATAATTGGTAACATGTAATAAAAGAGTGATCGGTATAATGTCAATTTTATAATGAGTCACTAAATTTAAATGGTGAATGTATTATGGCTTAATGGATAAAGAAGATTTATTTGATTGATGAACTGTGAATTTTAAATGGTATGTGTTTTCAATGAGTTTGATTTCTGAAATGGTATATGTAATTAATGGTTAATGAAGAATGTGCACATGGAAGGGTGGTATGTGTGGGGTATGGTACTTAAGGATCTACACCCATGGTTTTTGTTAGATTGAGTCTCTAAACCCAGACACATTATTAAATGGGTTTGGGAGTCAGATTGAGGCTATATGACCCTAAGAATTTAATGTGGTGATTCTACCTAGACCAAAACTACCAATTATGTTTCATAAAATGTTTGTGTAATGTAATTAACTAGTGTTGTCGAGAACATGATTCTCCCCTTTATACATTATGTATATTGTTATTATAAGAAAAAGAGAAATTGATGATAAATTTTAAACCATTGAATAAATGATGTAAAAGGTTTAATTGAATGTTTTTATATAATAGAACCTAGTTTATGTTTTATTGATCTTGTTGTACATTTATTACTTACATAACATAACTATTTAGACTGGATATTCTATCAGAATCATTGGTGGTGGTTTACTAAGTTGTACTCAGACCTTCATTGGGCCATCATTGGGTAAACAAGTGGACTTCATGCTTTCATGTTAAGACACATGAAAAGTATATATGCTCAATTACTGATTTACCATGGTATGTGAATGGGTGAGGGATCCGAACATGTAGTTAGGAATGATTTAAGAGATTCATATTTTTGTCTTTATTTTATTTTTTCTTACAAATAGAACTCTATGAAATTAAATTCCTCGTTTATTATTTGGTTATAGGCTTGTATCCAATTTTGAGAAATATTTTCTAATTCATGTTTGTTGGTTACACTATTTCATTTATTTAATATTGTTATCTACTATATTTTAATATAATAAAGATGTCATTTTAACCAAAAATAACTCATTAGATCCTCTCTACTAATTAACAGCCACAAGCATAGGGGAGGCATGCCTGAGTTAATGTGGTGACCATCTATGGGCATCAAATGTAGTGGAATCCAGTTTGGGGATGTTACTTGTTTGAAATGATTATAAATATATATTATAAATGGATATAGTTTAGAAATAGGTTATGGGGGAATGAAATTTATAAAACATATTTAATTATTTATGTTTTTTAGTGTAATTGCGGAATTAATTATTACCAATGTAAGGGTTTTTATCCCAAATTCCATTCAATGAGAAATGTTTTTTTTTATTATATAACAATATTTTTGTTTCATATATGATACTTAATTTAGATATTATATCATGGAATTAATTATATTCATTGTATTTGATGTTCAATTTCAAGCTCTCTATTTCAGGGGTTATTATTTGAATTCCCCTCATGTTGTAATTGTTTTTGTTAAATGGATTCTCATTTATTATTCAATAATTTTTTGTTTTTCAAATATTTAATATAAGTTGGTTTAATTCATCCCAATATTTTTTTGGGTCATATTTTCTGATTGACATATAAAGATTTATCTTTTTATCAAATAAATAGTATTCAAATGTTTTGTATTTCTTGTACTATGTTGCTTTTAAGGAATATTAGTAACTCAAATCCCCTTATATTAGTTATATATATCCTTTAGAATATAGAACATCAATGTTTGACAATTTATAGTGAAATTAATTTCTATACGATGTAATATTTAATCATTATTGGGAAAATGATTTCTTAATCAAAATCACCTACTGCGAATGGTTTTATTTTATATATTATTATAATATGATTTGAATTATTCTCATCTTCATAGGTGATAAAATCTATTAAATGGATCATTGATTCATGTTTGTGGTTTCACTTACCATTAGTGATATTATTATATTTTTATATCAAATTATGAATAAATTCAAATTATTTTTATAATTTCATTTTTAAAAAAAATTATACTCTATGTTACTTTTTGTAATTTATATTTCCTATTTACCACAATGGAATCCTTTTTTCATGAATTTCTTATTTAAAAGTTATCTAAAAATAATTTTCAAGAGTTAATTAAATGTCTGATTGAATATAAAATCAAATTACATGGTTTATTTTGTCATTTTTGTTATACCATTTAAAATGTTAATTGAAACCAAATATTATTGTTAGTCTTTAAATTTTTTGTGATTAGTTTATTTCATGTGGCACACATGTATTCGTAATCATATTTTTAAAGGTTGGGCCATAAATGTCCCTATAAGGAATTGGGTAATGACTTATTTCTCCGGAGATAATAGTGAAAAGATTATAATTTCTCACACCAAAATGGGGAAAATGTTTTAATGCTTGGTCTTCTAAAGGAAACAGGTTTTGAGGCTTGATCAACTATGAAATTAGGTGGTGATACTAGATCAGTAATGTTTAATTGTTATCCTTATAATGGTGCCACAGTATTTTGATATGTGCGTATATTATTCCCTTGGGTCATTAATTATTTATCTTGATTTCATAGTCTTTATTACATGTTGCGTATTTTAATATATTGAAATAATTTTTCTTCTATTAATAAATCTGAATATATTATAAAAATAAATGTTCTTTTAATCGTATATTTCACTCATTATTATGTGTTACCATATGATTATGATTTAGATTTGGGTAACATGTTTATGTGATTATTATTCTTTTACTAATAATTTTAGCTCACAACGTTCTTATATTTCCATTTCCCAGGACATATGTATGAGTTTATCCTCTGAAATGTTTATAAGAAGATCTTGTATAACGAAATTGTGTGTAAATGTTTACAAAAATTTTAAAATTACACAATTCAATTTTAAGTATCAAAAAACACATAGCCTCCCAATTTATATGATTTTTGAATTTTTTTGTAAAGTAATTTTATAATAATTTAAGTGATGTAAAAGACATAAATTTATGATTCGGTCACCATAATGATATAACAATAACTACAATTATTATACCAAAAAGTTTGTTAAAAAATATAAATTTTTTAACTAATTTATTTCATATAAAAATATAATATTGGACATGGAAATCTATTCTAAACCATTTTAACAACTATGAATATTTTTTATTAGAAGTAAAAATATGTTAAATATCTTTTATGAATCTAATTTTTACAAGGATTGTGTCATTTTATTGTTTGAAAAAAATAATTCACTAATTATTTTATATAAAAAAATTCATTCATTTGGAATTTATCTTATTTTCATGTACTTTCTCCTGAGGCCTGTGTCGTGACTACACCATGCCCCCCTTCCATAGTCCTGGGGATGGAGACTATCACTGAAAGGCGTATCCCCTAAAACCAAGAAGTCAATTCCTTTATATACTATAAACACACGCAACCAAGAACTCAACAAGATACGAACACGAGTAAACTATATAGTAAATGTCTGAGTATAATAATAAAAAGGGTCCAGAATACAAGCCCAACTAGAATGTATAGGAAAACTGAAAAGAATAAGTAAACTAGATCATATCCTATGAACACCCACCGAGGATCCTACCTAAATGGTGGTACAACACTGGAACGGTCATCTATGCAGTATGCCTTGTCTAATGTCCACCTCCGAGCTACATCCAGTCCTGGTACCCTCATCCTCAGTCAGTACAGTTCATCGTCTACACCAAATACAAGAAGGTGTTGTCATAGCCTGTGCAGGGGTGAGTATAACGATCCTCAGTAGGGACCTCGAGACCCTCAAGGTCTCACAAAATCAACCAAGGATAAAGTAAAAATCATGAAATCAACTAACAATACTACATAGTTAAATGACCATACTTATACCTAGGCAACAATTATACCATCTCAATAATGAGGAAATACAAGGTCCAACTCAAAATCCCAAAGCTCAACTGATCCACAAAGGAAGGAATACCATGAAGGTAAGTAACACATAGGTATGACACACAGAAGAATACCACCATGGTATTACCACAAAGGATAGTACTACATAGGTACAGACTCAGCTCACACCAGGCATATCTTAGCCACAGTAGTAGAGATGATTAGATGTAACTACTAAATAATATTACTCTGTTATGAGGTAGAACCGTGAAGGATACAAAATCATAATCAGTCAAATAGGGGATCGTAGTACATCTTTAGACCCACACATGATCCGAGTCCTTGTCAGACCCACACATGATCCTATGACATTGTCAGACCAACACAGGATCCTAGAACATCCTTAGAATGTCGTCAGACCCACACAAGATCCTAGTACATTTCCAATACATTTTCAGACCCACATAGGATCTTATTACATTGCCATTATGTATCTAGACACACACATAATCCTAGTTCATCACTATTATGTCGTCAGCCCCACACATGATCCCAGTACATCGCTAGTATGTCATCAGACAGACACATGATCCTAGTACCGTACCATTACATCATCCAACCCAAACTGGATCCTATTACATTATCAATACATTGTCATACCCACACATGATGCTAGTACATCACCATTACCTTTTCATACCCACATAGGATTCTATTACACTGTTAGTACATCGTCAGACCCACACATGATCCTAGTACATCTCCAGTATGTCATCAGAACCACATAGGATCCTAGTACATTTCCAGTACATCGTTAGACCCACACAGAATCCATGTATAGTGCCGGTACATTTTCAAACCCACACATGATCCTATTACACCGCAAGTACGTCGTCAGAAGCACACATGGTCCTAGTAAATGTCTAGTACGTCGTCAGACCCACACATGATCCTAGTACATCACCACTATGTCGTCAAAACCACACAGGATCCAATTACATCACTAGTACATTGTCAAACCCACACAGGATCCTAGTACATTTTCAGTACATCGTCATACCCACACAGGATCCTAGTACATGTCTACAACCAGCTATAGGTTCCCATACTAAGCTCACTTGACTCCGAGAGGGTCCACTCAAAAAGACACTAGTCGATAATAAAACTATCACAAAGTCCCATGAAGAGGTATCCCAATGGTTTCCCACATAATTGGGGTCTCAACTCAATAAACGGCGCGTCAATCAGATGGCTGGTCTGTGAGTTATTAGCCTTTTTGTGCTAAGGGACCGATATGAATCATGGTCGATCCAACCTGATCATAACCCAACATGATCCAAATCTCAAATAGGGTATACCAAAAGGTCTGTATCACTCCAAGGTTTCTATAACAATAGATGTTTTGTCAAATAGACACTCGGTGCCTAATGTTATGGACGATAGTGCATAAATGTGTCGAAGTAGGCCTGGGTGGACCGACCCGTCCCGACCCGACCTGGGATGACCCAACCCGGTTCTGGTCGGCCCGACCCACTATGATTGGCCTGTCCCGTGCTGGGTGGCCTGGTTGAAGCACCCCAGTCAGGGCGGTGTGAGGCCATGGGGTGGCAGAGGCTACGACCGGCGTGTGGGCGGTGAGCGGCAGAGGCCGCTGGGCGGCACGTGGTTGCGTGGAGGGGGAGGTTGCAGGGTAGTGTGATGCCACATTGCTTCGGAGGCCGCAGGGTGGTAGAGGCCGTGGGAAGAACGAGGTCGCAGGGCAGTGGCGGCCATAGGTGGAGGGAGGCTGCTGGGTGGTGGAGGCTGCAGGTGGCCCTAGGCCACTGGGCGGCATGAGGCTATGGGCGGTGAAAGGCCATGAGGCAGTGGAGGCTGCGGGCAGTCGTAAGGCTACGTGTGGCCCAAGGTAGCGGGTGGCGCGGCTGCCACAGGGCGGCACAGTTGCACTGTTGCCTTCGTCATGGCCGGTGGTGGTTCCGATCTCCGTTATCATTCCACACTAATGTTGTTGCTGTTCTCCTCCATCGCAAAGAACATAACAATTAATCATAAGAATTGCAGAGTGGTCGGTCCATGTTTGTTTAGCCCGCACTCTCCACCTTAGAGCGGTAACAAGCGGCAATAATTTTTCCTGATTTACGTTGAATTATCATGAATGGGAAAGGGGAAGAAATTCAAACAACCACCATACCTAGATGGCTCATTGATGTTTGGAATGAAAAAGAATTAGAAGATATCGACATTCTTCATGCCCGCCACACACCTCTTATCCCGGACTTGTTTGTCAGTTTGTCAAAGTTTAATATATTCCTCATTGGCGAGTGCGTTCTTTGTGGGAGGATGAGTTTCTCCACGATTATGCAAATCTCTTACCTTTTCCAAAAGTTTCCCCAATTCCACAAAAATTAGTAATATCCTACATATTAATTTAAATTAAGTAGATCAATTAAGATGGCAGAATTAAAATTCTCACACATTTCAGTAATTTGTAGTTGGTCCAAATATTAAATGAGGGTGTTGGAATATTTAATTATATGAATTTAATTGGCTCAATTTAATGGGGGAAATGAAATAATGTGGAGTTGAGAGATAACTCACCCATTAAGACAGGTCGGGTTATCCCTCCATTAATTTCAAATTGGGTAGTTTTAAATATGGTGGTCCCCACATTTATTAATTTCACATGAGGGTTTCAAATAAAAATTAAATTTTAAACAATTTTATTTTTATTCTTCGACAAAAAAGTGAAAAACTAACTTCTACCCTTGACCAAGTACAGTCAAGCTGAAAGTCACCTTATGAGAATACTAGACTGCGAGTTCAACGGTGCCCTCAGATTTCAATTTTGAGCAACAAATCAAAAGTTGATAAAACCAACTTGTAAATTTTCTGAAAGTACCTAAAGAAATTGTTCGGAATACTATTTTGGGAACACCTGGCCTCAGAAACATGCGTCATCAATTTTTGAGGACTCGTAAAATTACCATATATTTGAAGAAAAATTACATGGAAATTATGGGTCTTTAAATTCTCACCCTTGTAAGTATTTGTGTCCCTGAAAGCCACATCACAAAACTAGGAAAACAAGTGGGGGTACTAAGCATGAATCTGAGCCCCCCGCTCCCATGTTCTCCCCTAGAGGTTCCCATGATTCCCACGAACGCACACCAGAGGTATCGACCGACCATGAAGGACCCTCTCATGTCAATCCTCAATCTCCACTAGAACCTCCACAAATGTCACCCAATCATTGATGTGAAACTCACTATGGTCAATGACATGAGAAGGGTCATGCACATTTCTCCTCAATTGGGATACGTGGAAGACGTTATGAACCCTGAGCAACTCAGGGAGAAGTTCTAGCCAGTAACCCACCTCGCCAACTCTCCTATGGACCTGGAAATGACCGATGAACCTTAGAGATAACTTGCTGCCTTAGCCAAATATCCACAATCATCATCAAGGTGAGACCCATTGAAAGATGTGGTTTCCGTCCTAAAACTCCAGAGGACTCTATCTCATGCCGGCATATGAATTTTTCTTACTCTGTGTTGTTTTAATCCGCTGTTGAATGATCATCACATTCTCTATGGTAGCTCATACCATCTCTGGTCCCACGAGTGCTGACTCCCCTGGGTCTGTCCAGTACCAAGCTAGTCTGAAAGGTCGCTTGTACAACGCCTCAAATGGTTCCATCCTAATGGTTGAGTAATAACTGTTGTTGTATAAAAACTCCTCCAAACGCATGTGATCCACACACAATCGACTGAAGTCGAGAAAAATAGAACGTATCATATCCTCAAGGGGTCTGAATGGTCCTCTTAGTCTGACCATCCATTAGTGGATGGATGATAGTTCTCAAACGAAGATACATTATAAAGGCCTCATGCAACCCTGACCATAACTGAGAAGTTAAACATGTATCACGATCGAAGACAATCGTCGAGGGTACCCCATGTAGAGGCACAATCCCCTGCACATAGAGGTGTCTAAATCTCTCTACTAAACCTTTTTGTGTGATCGGTAGGAAGTGGGATGACTTTGTGAGTCGGTCAATGATCAACAAGATAGAATTTTGACCTCCAAAATTACGTGGAAGTATTGCAATGAAGTCCAAGAATATCCCAACCCACGTCCACTCTGGGACCTCTAAAGGATCAACCGATCCTGCTAGTACCTAATACTCTACCTTCACATGCTGACAAGTGAGGCACTTAGAGACAAACTCTGCTACTTATTCTTCATTCTCAGCCACCATTGCTGTCGTCGGAGATCCTGGTATATCTTTTCCACTTTTGGTTGTACAACTAGATAGGGACTGTGGAAGTCCCTCAACACATCCTCCTGAAGTGACACTGGTACCATGGTGTGTCCTTTGAAGAGGATGATGTTCTCCCCATATTCATAAAATCGATCAGGTTTCTACCCTGAGGATATCTGAACACATCAAGCCTTGAAGTCAGCGTCCCCATGCTGTGCCTCCCCAAATTACTAAAGATGTGGTGGTGTGACTGTAAGAGACTGAAGAAAATCTGCTCCATCTCGATCCACGAGGGATATCTGCAAAGGGGCTAGCTTCTCTGTAGCCTCACCCAGCAGTTGTAGTCCGGACCTCCTGTTGAGTTCATTTGAATCCATGTTACCCTTCCCAATAGTATAGAATATCTCAATGTCATAGTCCTGGAAGAACTCTAGACACTCTTGTTGGGAAATGAAAACTCAAAACATCTACTGCCATGAGGGTGAGGCTGCCAACTCACGAGTGATCAACCCCACCCTCCTACGAAGGAGTTTATCCGGTGCTGCCAGGGTTTCCTTTTTCTCCAACTAAAGAAAAACCCATCCCAACGTTGTAGATAAACCACAAACCTATTTCATAATATAGTCAATTTGAGTATGAATTATTGATGTATAGTCATACCCAATGTAACATCGTAAGGCCTCTAAGCTTCCACCAAGAGGTTCTAACTCCACCTCTCACCTCAAGCATCTGATCAGACAATAAACATAATTTTTATTATTGAGTCTCCTCCCAAAGGTATCTCCAGACATGAGGGTCAAGTCATGGGTTTAAATGGAAACTCCAGGTCTTGGAAAAACTTTTTGGAAGGAAAGAATGATTGTACCTATGTCTATTAATATAGAATCTAGTAGTAAACACAGGTCATACGTCTAATCATTCCTCGAGTCCTTGGGCCACACTCCTTGACCACAATCAGCTACTCCCTTCCCCTAACCTCTAGCTCCTTGAGCCTAGTGGGGACAATAGAGGGTGGTTAATGTAATTTGTCAAAATATAAACCACTTCATGCTGCTCCCCTAGCTCTGCTGCCATGTTTTTGACCCTGTATAGTCACCTATCTTTAACACTTCTTCTTCTCGAAACATTTTTACACACCCAAGTCTCTGAAACTATCACCATTTTCCTATTTTCCCAATACTATCATCCACATGCTGTATTCTCTCATCTAAAGAACATTAAACCATAAAGGTACTCTCTAGCACCCCATCATAAGTAGGAATGCAAAGTGGAATAGTTCTGAAACCGACGTCCTTAAACAAAATGTGCTCGAAATTCCAATCCCTGAAGCTCTGATTGTATCATATTAATCGAGTACCAAGAATGATTGGTACACCTCGATGAATACTCAGCTACTGACATGTCTCCTTCCAAGCTGTAGATTCTCGAGAGAACTCTCAGCCATCTCCTCAAGCCATTCCCCACCCGCCTCTGAGTTAGGCGTGCCTCAGAACCTGAGGGGTATCTAATGTTGAATCACATGTAAGGTACTAATCCTATATGGGTCCTCCACTGGTAACTCTGGTATAATTGGGACCAACGAGCAGTGATATAGCTCACACACTACACAAAGTTACTATTTCGGGTAATGGTCCACGTAACAAAGCCTCTTCACTATGCAGACCATTATTATGGTGAATCTCTGAAAAATTCTAGTATCTAAGATCACCATCTGCTCTAATAGTCTCTCAAATAGGCAGAAAACTCTAACAACCACCCCTAGCCAGCCCTTAGGTGCTTGGGAAACTGTCTCACCTTGAAACCGCGGAGGCATCAACTACTAGAGATTGTGTAAGATGATCAGTTGACATAAACGGTCTGCCAGTGTGGCTGGTGGTTTCTACTGCCCAATTGGTGGTGGTGCTGATGGTAAACCTCTTAAAGGTTCCAATATAGTAATAGGGCCCTGCATTGGAGCCTCTTAACTTGGTGGGCCTTCATCGTGTACTCTCTCGGGTATCCTAGATGGTTGTCTACACAAAAACATCATTATAAAAAAAATAGGTGCACCATAGTCATTTAGATATTCCAGGTGAAATGAATCATGAAAACACAAGAAAAATTCTTAAAACACAAATGCAATCAGTGTTTTCATGCACTGAGTCATAAATCAGAAGTCAGAGTCCTGGTGTATGAACACATAGGCCGGGGCACCAAAACTGAATTCTTTAAACAGATAACCACACTCAGTACACTTAACATTATTTCTATTAAAAAGATCATTGTCTAATGTTGTACAAAAGAACCGAATCCTCTGATTCTAATTTCTCATGACCCGTCCACCGGGGCCCATGCTGTGACTACCCCATGACCGCCTTCCATATGCCAGGGGTTGGCGACTAGCACCAAAAGTCGTATCCTCTAAAATAGGTAGTGCATTGCCTTTATATACTATAAACACAAGCAACCAAGCACACATAAAGATACATACATGAGTAAACTATATAGTAAATGTTTGAGTACAGTAAGAAAAAGGGGGCCAGAATAAAATCCCAACTTGAAAGTACAAGAAAACTGAAAAGTACAAGCAAACATGATCAGCTCCTATGAACACCTGGCAAGGATCCTACGTAAAGGGTAGTTACAGCTCTCGAACGAGTGTCTCTCTGATATGCCTCGTCTAGTGAACACCTCCAAGCTACCTACAGTCCAGGTACCCCCGTCGTCAGTAAGTGTTGTCTGTCATCTGAACAAAACAAAACAATGTGTGGGCATTCCCTATGCAGGGGTGAGTATAACGATACTCAGTTGGGAACCCAAGACCCTCAAGGTCTAAAACATTCCAACAAGTATAATCCACAAAACATGAAATCAACTGAAAACAGTACTTAGGAATATAACTATACGTGTACCAAAGTTATCAAGTATACCATCTCAATCATGAGGAAACAGGAGGTCCATCTCAAAATCCAAAAGCTCAATTGTTCCACAAATGAAGGAATACCACTAGCGTAAGTACCACATAGGTACACCACACAGATGAATAACACCATGCTATAACCACGATGGAATTTATCACATTGGTTTGGACTCAGATCACACTAGGAATATCTTAGGCACTATAGTAGAGATGATTAGATGTAACTATTGAATCATCTTACTCTGTTAAGAGGTTATCCCAAAAAGGATCTGAAATATTCATCAGACCCACATTGGATCGTAGTACATCATTAGACCCACACAAGATCCTAGTACCTCGTCAAACCCACAGAGGATCATAGTACATCTTCAGACCCACACAGGATCCCAGTGCATCGTCAATACGTTGTCAGACCCACACAGGATCTTAGTACATCTCCAGTACATTTTCAGACATACATAGGATCATAGTACATCACCAATATGTATTCATACCCCCAAAAGATCCTATTATATCTCCAGTACGTCATCAAACACACATTGGCTCCTAGTACATCGCCAATACGTCGTCAGAACAACACATGATCCTGGTACATTGCAAGTATGTCATCAGAACCACACACGATCCTAGTACATCGCCAGTACTTATTCAGACCCACACATGATCCTAGTACATCTCCAGTACGTAGTAAAACCCACACAAGATCCTAGTACATCACCAGCACATCGTCAGACCCACACAATGTCCTAGTACATTTCCAGTACATCTTCAGACCCACATAGGATCCTACTATAGTGGCAATACGTCATTAGACCCACACATGAACCTAGTACACAACTAGTACATTGTCGGACCCACACATTATCCTAGTATATTTCCAGTATGTCTTCAGACCCACACCTGATCCTAGTAGATCTACAGTACATCGTCATACCCTCACAAGATCCTATTATATCATCACAGCCAGATATAGGTTCCCGTTCTATGCTTTCTTGACATTGGGGGGGAGGGGGTCCTCTCAAAAAGCCACAGGTCAATATTCAAATATCCATGATGACCCACAAAGAATTATCTCAAAGGACCACCATGTCATAGGGGTTTCAACGCAACAAACGGTTCGTCAATCGAATGCTCGGTCTGTGAGTAATTAGTCTTGTAGTCCTGAGGGCCCGGTTGGAATCGTGCTCGATTCAACATGAACATACCACAAATTTAACAAATTCTCCAATGGGGTATACCAAAATGACTATATGGATTCATGGTTTTTGGCTCCATAGATGGTTCATCAAATGGATGCCCGATGCCAACATTATAGCCGATAGAGCGTAAATGGGTCGAAGCAGGCCCGGGTCTCGTCCGACCTAGTCGGCCTGACCCAGCCCTACAAGACATGGCCTGATTGGTCCGGCCTAGCCTGCGTGGGGTGGCCTTATAAGTGGCCCAACCTAGGAGGTGCGAGGCTGCGGGGAAGCGTGAGGCCGCGGGGCGGGTGTGCCGCTTGGAGGAAGACGTTGGGGGCGGCGCGAAGCTGCTGGCAGCATGAGGCCACCGGGCGACGGAGGCTTAAGATAGAAGAGGAGACCGGTGGCGCGAGGCTGCGGGGTAGTGTAGGCCACGAGGCAGTGCGAGCCCACATGACATAATGAGGCTATGAGGCAGTGTGAGGTCACAGTCGACGGAGGGGGCCCCTGGGCGGTGGCGTTGTACCATCAGCTTCGATGAGGCATGCGGTGGTGCCGACCGTCGTTCTCATGCCCCACAGATATTGTTTGTCATTATCCTCCATCACGGAGAACAAAAAAATTAATCACAAGAATTGTGGAGAGGTCGGACCATGTTTGTTTGGACCGCAATCTCCACGTTATAGTGGTAGCGAGAAACTATATTTTCCTCTTGATTTACAATGAATTGACAAGAACATGTAAGAAGAAAAAAATCAAACAACCACCCTACCTCGATTGTTCGTTTATGTATGGAAAGAGAATGATTTTGATGATACCGATGTTCGTCGCGCCTTCTACACACCTCAGATCTCTAGATCCTTCATTGGTTCATCTTAGATGAAGACATTCTTCGTTGGTGAGATTGTTCTTCATTAGAGGATCAGTTTTTTCAACGATTATCCAAAGATTCTCCCTTTGACAAAAGATTACCCAATTCCACAAAAATGATGAATATCAAAAAATTTTATTTAAATAAAGTATATCAATAATGTTGGAATAATTAAAATGCTGGCACATTTCATTAATTGTTAGTTGGATCCAAATATTAAATGGGGCATGGGAATATTTAATTTTCTCAATTTAATTTTCTCAATTTAATGGGGGAAAAGAATTAATGGGGAGTTGAGTGGTTACTCCCCCATTAAGAGAGTTTTGATAGTCCCTACCATAAATTTCAAATTTGGAGGTATTAAATATTTTTTTCCCCACCATTATAGCATTCACCTGGGAGTTTCAAATAAAAATAAAATGTTATACAATTTTCTTTTTATTCTTACACAAAATAGTGAAAAACTAAATTCTACCCTAGACCTACTACAGTCAAGGTGAAGGTCACCTTAAGATAATAACAGTTCTGTGAGTACAACGATGCCCTCAAATTTCAATTCCAAGCACCGGTTCAAAAGTTACAAAAACCCACTCATACATTTATTTAACGTACCCGAAAAATGTTCAGAAATTTATTACGAGAACACCAGGCCCATGAATCACGTGCCGCCAATTTTTACAGAATTGTAAAATTCCCATATATTTGAAAATGAAATTACATGGAATTTCCAGGTCTTTAAACATATGCCTCATTTTTTTAAGAAAATTACATTTTATTCTTACTATTTTCATTTCCTTGAATACCTATTTTTGAAGTAAAAATTATTAATGTAATTTTAACCAATTTTTGGAATTGAGTAATTAAAAATTGGTTCCATAATTTGAATAATAATATAAAATATTACAAAATATGTTTGACATAATATTTTATCCTAATAAATAGTATCAATGGTAAATATTTATCCATTATATTAAGGGTTAAATTAGTTTAATGGATTAAAATTAAAGGATAATGATTCCTGATAATGAAAAACACATTGTGAAAAATGATTTTGTTTTCATATTTTAACAATAACGTATAATATTAAAATATATCATAATAATTTTCCACTTTTTGTGATAAATTAATAATTACCTAAAAATTATTCAATCATTCATAATTTTTCAACCCACCAACATTAAATAAGAGAACCAAATATCCAATCATTTCAATGCTATTATATCAAATTATCTCACCCATACCTGCCAAAATACCTTCCAAACATCCCTCCCCACTTTTATATTATTATTGTTCATTCCAAAATACCACATCGATTAGGCATAAATGTTTAATGAAAGGAGGTGACCAAAATATGATGTATATGTTCATACAATGATTTTTTTCTCCTATCCTCTCAAACCCCATAAAAATCATCTATAAAAATAATAACATATTTTAAAAATTATATCCACCATCTGGAGATGATTTAGTTATTATATTAAATCCATTTTCATTTCCCTATTAATAAGATGGAAATTATAATCTATCACTTGCACACATAATATCTACCATATCCATGTAGTGGTGTAATTTATTTTTATCACCCCATTACTTGTATATTATAAATATGTAATTAATGAAAATAAAAAAATTTATGATATAATTGGTATTATAAAAATTTAATATTTCATATACCTTCTTAAAATTCCCTCTATTATAAAATGATAACATCACTTGTTCATATGAGGGGACTACCACCTCCACGAAGCCATTTGATTATTTTTTATGATATAACCTTGGATGTACTATCAAAATATTTTGATATCATTAAAAATAATAATATCAATTATGTTAGTAGAATTATAATTTTGATTTAACCATTTCAAAAATCCTTTAACCACATACAATATACCAATGTGATTTTGGAGAAATTAAAAAAATAATCATAAAATGGTCTATGTAAGAAAGAACTATTAAATAAATATATTTAAACTGATTATAAACTGAAAAATAAATTGAATATAGATGATAAATATTTTTCTGAGATTATATAATAAATTTATATTCATTATATTAAGGGATAAAAATATTGTTTGATTAAAATGAAACCCAAGGTATGTTAATTTTGTAACCATATCATTTTATTTCAAATTTTTATTTTTAGATTTCCTTTACGAAAATTATAAAATCCTAATATATGAATCCTAACATATATTATTCACATGTTGAATATTTGTTTTGGTTTTACATTATTATTTTCCAATTCATGCGTTTTTTTCATTAAGATTCAATAATTGAGTTACATGTTAGTGACATTCATTTGATGATATCAGGTATTAATGTTTTCGTTTCAACTATTTATCTTCCATTTGAACATTCTAAAAAATCATTGATGAATTTTATTATTTAAAATCCAGTGATTAGATGAATTCATGTAAACCATATTTTTCTTAATTTATAATCAATTTTAAGGATACTTCTTGTTTATTTCCAATGTGTTTTATTTTTGAACCTTTTACCAAAAGTATAAAATGAATATTTGTTTTAACATTTAGTGCATGAATAAAATTTATTTCATTCATAACAGTTATCTATGTTGAAAATATATTTAATGGATTCTATTGATATTTAAAAACTAATAAATTTTATCAATATTCATTTAATTTTATTTAAAATGTTATCAAAAGAATAGAAAATTATTTTGTGAATGAAATGAAAATAATTTTGAAATTTATTTATATCATCATTATTTTATAATGATATATGTATTTTATTTTTAATTTTTAATATATTTTAATTTATATTTAAATGAATATTAACTATACAAATAAAATATCATTTTATATGTTTTTATAGGTCTATTTAATCCTTTACTAATTCATGGATTTGTGATTATGAACTTTCACATAATAAAATACCATTTCACTATCTATCAATAAATTGTACCTTATTTTGTCCATCATTTCCATGTTTTAAGTATCATTTATATATATGTAGTTTATAAAAAATCAAGTTTTGTTATACGTATACAAATTCTAAATATAGTTTTTAAGGATATTTATTATGAATGATATTTTGTTAACTAGTGAAATATGTTGTATTAAAGATTAAATATGGATACTTGTTGATTTAAAAGTGATTTTTATCATAAACTATTTTGATATTTCAAAATATATGGAATGCATTAGACGTGATGATGATGGGTGGGTCTAAGTTTTTATTTCCACAATAGTCATTAATACGTATCAAGGGAAAAAAGGCATTCAATGTTATATGTGTATCTATTTTACTCCTACCCATTTATTTATAATGTCTTGTTTGGGACCATGAAAGTAATATTTAGGATTTCATTGAAAATTACATGATGGTATGATAATAAATTTCAAAATTATTCATTTAATTTATCTAAAATTTAGTTTACACTATCCTTCTTGTTGTTTTGTTGATATTAGAAATAAGTTTACATTGAAATAATGTTTCTAATTTTATAGAATTTCTTTTTATTATCTATTATACTATACTGATTAATCTATATTTAACCATGAAGGAAATTATTGTACATAAACCTTACTAATAATATATTCTCAACCATTATTTGTTCTCCTTATCACATGATTTGGAGAAGGATATTTTGAATAATTTGAAGGAGGCAATAATGGTTCTTATTATAAATTTTTGAATTTATGATTCTATATGACAGTCATGTAAATATATAATTTTTAAATACTTATATACATATTGATCATGCATGGTGAGATCCATTATATATTGTAAATATGTAATAAATTAAACACCGACTATATGTTACCGGTGTTAGGCTCATTGCAATTGGTATCAAGGTAAACCTAGTATAAATCATTGCGGCCAGATTTTAAATGAACAAATTATGATTTGTACAATTATAATCCAATAGTGTATTTCAAAATGATTACTATTTTGATGATTTTTAAATTATAGATCAATATTAGTGATTTTTTATGAGATTAGTTTGTGATATCGTTTGGAGGAAGTGCCTAGATGAATGATGGGAATCAAAAAATATATTCAATGTATGGAATTCCATATTAATAAAATAAATAGATATAGTACTGTAGTTTAGTGGATCACAGACATATTATGGAAGTTGACTTTGGTTATAATGAATAGCCTTTATTTAATGGAGCAACATTCTACTATGCCACATTATTCACCTGTGTTGGACTGTATAATGTGGTATTATTCTCCAATTTTGTATGGAGTTATTAATATATTGATATTTCAATATTAGATTAGATCTCTAAAAATATAATTCTATCATTGGGATGTAAATATAGTGAATAATTTATTCTTCAAGTATACAACTTTATGGGAGTTTTTGACTAATGATGATCATTTATTTAGAAAACTGAAGAGTTTTTTTGAAATAAAATATACATAAAAGATAAATTTTTAAAGATATTATTTGAGATAGAATTTTTTTAATATAAATGATATGAAATGAATATAATATTCATTTAAATTATATAGAATGAATAATAAAGTTTTTTAGAATATGCAGATAACATTATTACATTTTCTATGCATGTTTTAGTGTACAAACACAATTCACAAGGAAATATTAATCATTTCATTGATGTCATAGTGATGATTATCTAAAGGGAAATAGTATCTAAACTTTTTTATTCAATTATAATACATATTTATGTTCCATATAGATTGAGATTGAATTTTCTATGTTTTATATCTTCAATAGATATAATTAAATAAAGTGTTTAGTTTAGCATATAGAAGAATGAAATGTATAAATGAATAATAAAGGGAATATAGACTTTATAACAAATATTAATTGTCAAAATAAATACATATTTACATTATTAATGGGAACATGGGTATGTTTAAAATGAATATAATGTTATTATGTGTATCATTGACGTAAGGGAAATAATGAAACACCTATTTTTCATAGCATCAGTAATAAATATATGGGGAATTATTCAAACTATATTCATATTAATAAAAATTACTTAGAGTATAAGATCCCATGAGTAGAAGTCCATGATTGTTCAATTACTATAGATAATCTTAATTTTTCAAAGGATATGGTAGTAGGTACTTTGATCAA
The DNA here is from genome assembly GCA_963277665.1 of Viscum album. Taxonomy (NCBI): domain Eukaryota; kingdom Viridiplantae; phylum Streptophyta; class Magnoliopsida; order Santalales; family Viscaceae; genus Viscum; species Viscum album. The sequence continues at coordinate 374,739,372 of OY728146.1, forward strand.
ACCCTTAAATTTGGATAATTATTTTTTATCCTATATTTCTCACCCTTTTAAATAATCTATGTATTCCTTGAATAATAGGTATTTCCCTTGAAACCATAGAAGGGTATTATAAAGAAATAATCCATGTGGAAATCATGTTGTTTTAGGGATATGTATTTTTGTTATTATTCTGACACATGGAAAACCCGTATTTGTAAAACTAAATATTATGCATATAGTTTACTTTTATATGATCCTTTGTTTGATTTTTTTTCAAATTATATAGAAAAAAATTATTTCAAAGAGAACGATATTATGATTCATGAAATAGATATGAAATACCATTTGTATTTATGCTTATAACCTTAGATTTACTAATATATCTATTATTTTTATATAATTAATGAACATATTTTTCCATGATTATGTTGATAATTTCATTGTGGTATTAAATAATAACATCATTGTATTATCAAAAAACTAAGATGATCATAAATTTATCTTTAATTCTTATTTATATCCTTATATATGAATTTAATGAAAATTTAGTAAAAGTGGATTATAAATTCAGGGTGTCTATTTTATATATTGTGTTATCTCTATAGATAGAATATCATCTTATACAGTAAAGAAAAATGTATTTATGGAATGGCCAATGTTAATGAAAATAACTGAGGTGTGTAGTTTTGTTATATTAGCAAGTTACTATCAATTATATTTTAAAACAATTTGAATTAAAAAAATTATTAACCAATTTGACAGGTAAATGGGTGAATTTCATATAGTTTAAATAATGTAAAAATTGATTTTTCAATGTAAGGATTATTTTTTTCAATGTGGTGATATTTTCATTAAAATTGATAATGGATATATATATGATATATAACAAAAAAAAGGACTTGGATATGTTCCTATATAGAATGATATATTTTCTTAATATGAATCATGGTAGTTAAACATTCATGAACATACTTTTACAACCAATTATAATTATTTGGAAACTCTTGCCTTTTTAGAAATGATATATAATAATTACCTTCAAAGTTAATGATCTGAAATATATACATATCATAAGTGTTGGAAATGTATCTTATCATTTAACATGCTTAAGAAGAGGCAATAGGGATGGATAAAACTACTCAATGATTATTATTTCCCAATATACTACCAGCCTTGTATATAAAATAAGGTGGACTATGTGTTGAGTATGAATTTTAAAAGGGTTTTTACTAAAATTATAATTGAAAAACAACTTCTAGTCATGTATATGGAAATTTTTGATATATGAATCATTATGTATGTAGAAGTATCACATTAATTTCAATTTATTTCCAATACATCAATTCTAAAGATAAAAAAATAGAGTTTTATTATATGAATATTCAAATGATAATTTAATCTATAAATGATTGGATATTCATAGACATTATATATGACGGTGGTATATTGAATTTTTTCATGAGGTTATACATTCAATATATTACTCATCTAAAAAGACATTAATTTTAATAAGATCATAGTTCAAATTTTTGTATACAACCCTCTAGATCCAAGGCGTATATGTATTTTGAGGTACATTTTTAGTAAGATGATATGGAATAGTAAATTTGACACTATGTATCAAATGATTAGTTTTAAAATAATTTAATTATGTCACAAACAATCCTAAATGACTGATGCAACCTCTTTATATTCATACAATGAAATGTGATGATATTACTATGGGCATTGCCAATAGATTTCCAAAAACTCCTAGAATGAATTATTCTATGTGGTTAACTATTGATCACTTAATCAGTCCAATACATGTTCTCTCTATAAGGCGAGATACACCTCTATAGTTCATCATAAAGCTCTATATTAATAATGTTATGAGATTTATGTGCCACTTTTGATTGTAACTGATCATGATTTATGGTTTAAATCGAAATTCTGGAAGCATCATTAGATGGATCTCGAAATCAAGTTACTTTTTTAAAACAATTTATCATCATCATACATATGGATAATATTAATGGATTATTCAAACAATGGTGTATATATTGAGTTTATGATAAAATGACATTTTATGTGTGTGGGATCATTATCTACATTTATTGGAAACATATTTTCAAAAGATCATTCATTATAGTATTCAAATGGAAATATAAAATGTCTATTGTGGAAATACATAATACCAATTATTGGGGTGATGATGTTGAAATGAAGCCTTTAGGATGTTAAATTGTTAAAGAGACAATGGTGGATGTGTATAATATTTAGATTCATATTAAGGATTCTCAAAATATAAAAAAGGGATATGATTTTAATAGTAGGAATGATTTATTGTTTCATGTCAGTGATCATGTTTTCATAAAAATTTCACCTTTTAATGTATTTATAAAGATTTTTATGAAAGGTAGACAATGTCATAGGTACATCTTCCCTTTTAATTTTTTTATATATGCTGATTTGTTTCTTGATGTTTAAAAACAGCACAAAGCCTCAATAAGATCATGATGTATTATATATCTCTTTATTGAAGAAGTTAAGTACATAAACAAAAAATATGATCAAATCTAAATAATTTTAATTTCAACTTGATTTATTATGCAATGAATCAACCATCTGAATAACTAAAAATAATAATTTTTTTAAATCAATTGACTAGATCAGTAATGGTATTTTAGATAAACGATAAAATAAAATAGGTTACATATAGAAAATAAGATGTTAGGATGAATAAGTAAAAATTATACTCATGAGGTGACATTATCAAAATATCACGGTTGGATCTTATAAAGGGGATAAGAATTTTTTACTTGGGATTCAGTTATAGTGTGTAATATTTTCTTTCTAATTTAACAATAGAATAATGTATATAGATTTAATCTATAAAATGATTAAAACCTGAAATAAAAACAGACAAATAAATTTACGTTTATGAAAATAATTTCCTATATTTATATATAATATAAAAACATAGCAAATGGTTAAATATGTAATTTTTCAGAATTTTCATATATTAATGTCATTAGTTAAAAATAATGATTTGTAAAAAATTATCACTTATAGTAATATATAGTGATATAATAATAAATGAATTTGTATTAAACCATTTTATGGAAAAAAAATATTTAGATGTAAAATAATTCATATGAAAAATAAAATGGTCAAATTATAAATCTATGCTTATAATTTTATAAATTAAATTAATATATTTGGTCAAATAAAATTTTATTTAGTTATTCTCACATAATCAATTGTTTTCAATATTAGTTAGACTTTTAGTCTAATTTGATTTAAAAAGATGCATAATAGTTTTTAATAAATCATTTTTATACTTGAGACAAGCATTTTCTTAAAATAGTTTTTCATTTAATTCTTGGAATTTATAATAATGTTAATTTTTAAAACATAATAATTTTTTTTAATAAATATTTAATCTATATTTGAAAATAGGAAAATCATTATTATTTAATATAGGCAATATAAGTTTTTTCACAATGAAAAGTAACTATCATAAATATTTATCACTCTGAATAAGGGTAAAATGTGTTAAAAGGGTTACCAAATGGATTAAGATTCAATATAAAACAAAAAAAATTATAAATCTCATTTTTTTTATTTATACAATTAATATATCATATTCAATGATATTATAATTATAAACCACTTTAGCAGATAATGACATAAATTATATGGTAATGTTTTGATATATTTCCATGTTTTCCTCCACCTTAACTACAAATGTGAACCCATTATTATATATTTGCTAAACTAACCAGTCCATTTCTTAATACCATTTTTTAATCTATAACCATAGTATTGAGTTCTTTCTGTCATCAATATTTTAATTCAAAAAGTATTATGTTGTAAGATAATAGTGAGTACCAAAAGAAGTGGTGTAAGATATTATTTATAATTTTTATGTCAATTACATTGCAAATATCCTCTAATAATAAATAATAATATTAATATAAATACATAAGTAATGTCACCATACTAAGATATTTTAATGTCAATTTAAAATCCATTTTATGTCTTCTTTCCATCGTATGGGAAATGAAAATATCACTTTTGTGTATGTACAACCTTCCATCTCCGCGTAGTGGTGTAATTCATTTCTCTTCACCACATTAAATAGAATAGAATATATATTTATTTAATGAATATAAATGATATTTATCACATAATTATTATTATATAAATATAATATATCATATAACTTTATAACCTTCCATTCAAAGGAAAATTATAACATCTATCATGCCTACATGGGGGCGACCACCACAATTTGCTTCTATAATAATGTATAAATTATTCTAAATTTTTATATACTTAATTATAATAAAAATTTTGATATTATTAAATTTTTTTCAGATAATAGAAAATTTTAATTACTCATTTATCCATGTACAATATACTTATGTAATTTTGGGGAAATTAATTTAACAACTATAAAATGTTGATGTACACATGAACTATTTTTATAAATGGATTTAAAATGATTATAAAATGAAAAAATGGATTATAGATTAAAAATGTTATTATGATGTATTTATTAAATATAAATCCAACATATGGGAGGACCAAATATGTTTGACTAAGTAGATACCCAATGCAATGGATTGTTTTTATAATATCACTTTCTGGGATTGGTTATGGTCAGATTTCCATTTGAAAATTATGTGATTCTAAAAACATAAAACAAAACTACTTATTATCCATTATTTACAATTGTGTTTCATATTTTTATTTTTTATTTCTTCTCTAATTTGATTAATAGTAGACATGTGAGTTTCACATAAGGGGCTTTATTTTAAAAAACATCTTGCACTAATGTTCTACTTTTAACTCATACTCTTCCATGTCATGGTTCTATTATATTTTTCAAGGATATTTTTCTTAAAAAACTAATGAACAACATATAGTAAATTACAATCATCTTTGATGTCATTTATATTGTTTTAATGTGGATCATATTTTCATTTTTTAAATGAGGTATTTTGGACATTATACTAAATGATGAAATTATTCATTGTGTTATTTTTTATTACATGAATAGAATTTTTCACCATCATAACCGATATTTTGATTAGGTATTACTTTATAAGTTTCCATGATTATTTTAATTTTCAATAATCTTATACATATAATCACAATCTATATTTAAAATTTTATTAAAATTAAGCATATTATTTTTTTAAATAAATAAAATGAATTTTGATTGTGATTTATAATTATGCTATCACACATATTTAAATGGAAATTATTTTCATTATTCATTTTATAAGGTCACTTATATTGAAAAATGTATCTTTTTTCTCCAAAAATTAATTTATGGTTAATTAATGGACTTTCTGAATCCTTTATTGATTCGTGGTTTTGTATTAATTAACATTTTTTAGGATCACATTCTGTACAACTATACATCATTTTAATAGACATTTTCCCCTCTAATTTCAACTTATATGGATCATAGATTTAAATATAATTTCCACCATAATTATTATTTCTCAAAAATATGTTCTTTCTAAACATAGTTTTAAATAATGAATGGTTATTTGAAAATTTTATCCGTTTACTAGATAAATATTTTTTATTCTCTATTAAATGCATAAAATTATTTATTTATAAGGATTTTTAGTATGAATTTTGTTGACCATTCAGTATATGTGGAATGAATTGGATGTCTAATTGTTGTGCAGGTGCTGGTTATAGATAGCCCGATTATGCATCAATGTGTCTCTTGAGACAAAATAGTTGTCCTAACATATTAAATAGGTATCTTGATTACACAAACACATTGATTAACCATGTATTTTTTGTGTTCTTGGTGATAAAAATCATGAAATTCATGTTGAGGCTTTCATTGTAAGATCTTTATTATCTTCAAAAACATATTTTTTTTTTGAAAATTTAGTTTCCAAATCCATGTGACTTCTATTATTTTATTATACATGGATTTAATTTCCACTCAAGTTATTGATAGAATATTTTTTTTTTATAATATGATTTTGCATTTTAATTATATATTAATTAAACATGTTTTATTTTTCTGTATGTAACCATTATTGAGGATTTTTTTGAACAATTAATTTTTCCCTTTCCTCATGATATGAAGAGGGATATTTTGAATGATTTAAAGTATGTGAGAATGTTTCTTATTCTATTTTTTTATAATTCCATTGTAATGTGGGTATCATGATGGAATCTAGTTTTTCATTACTTCAAACTAATTGATTATACAATTTGAGATCCCTTGTATCATTTAGTAATGTAATAATATAAAAATTTACCTTGGGTTACTTTATTAGTAGTTGTTACAATATTCAAATCCTCTCAACATCAAAATCCCAATTACACAATTTTAGTTAATTTCTTGCTAACTAGCTTGAAAATTAAAATTTTTTAATACATAAATATGGGTGAAATATGTTATTATAGAAAAATAATATTAATTTATCTTGATATATGAATATGATTAAGTATATAATTTCATATAAAATGGGTTAATTTATTGAAGACATTGAGTATAAATTTATTGGACTCTAAACTAGGATGTTATAAATGATTGGAGTAACCATGGAGAATATTATCATTTCACGATTCGACTAATAATTAGATTTTTTTGATGAATTTAAATAATATGCATGAGTGAATATTAAGATCCATACGTGGTTAATAATGTCTCTTATTGACTATTTAGTGGTTATGATATGATATTTACTGAAAATAAAAGACTATAAAAAAATTTAAATTATTATTCAAAATCATTGTTGACAACAAAATATATATTTTTTATTTAATTTCAAATAAATTAATTTTAAGATGATCATAAGTGAATTTAACTGATAACAATAATTATTTGAATTGAAAAGTGTTTTTTATATTAATGTTAATAAATTTGGATCATCATAATGATCATAAAATTATTAATGTTTTAATATAACTACATTAATATAAAAATAGTATTAACGAAAACTGCGAAGGATTTTACTTGTGATTTGATTGATAGATTTTAAAATAGTTGAATGGATGATATAAATACTTTACTTTATATTAATTCTTAAAAATTTTAAAAAATGCGGATAATATAGTTTAATTATGTATAATTAATATAATAATAAATAATTTAATCCATTAAGGTAATGAAATTATGAACACATCTCTAATAAAAGATTACTATTCTAATTATGAAATGATGTCATATGTAAATTGGTTGTAGTTATTTAGAATTGGAATAATTTCCTATAAAAGACTTTAGTATCTGTGTTTTTATAATAAATATTATGAAAATACTCTTGGAATGACTGTGAGATATATTGAATGGTATATCATTCATTTCTAATGAAAAAATCCTATCTTATATTGTTGGAAGATATATTGACTGGGATATGATGTAGCTGGATGATTAATTAAAAAACATTCATTTTACTATTTTTGATCTATAACGTTATTTTAATAATAATTGATATGGGAATCCATCATGGATGATAAATTTTCTATGTTATTCTCTAAATAATAAAATGTGTCGAAAATTTGAATTATTTCATTTTCAAATGAAGTTATTTTTATCTTTAATTAAAAATAATAATATATGATTGAATCCATGATGTAAGGATATCGATTGAGATATGATACAATTGTGGAACTTGAATATACTCACCATATAAGTAATTATAGAGTGATAATGTTGTGTCCATTATTTACGTACACCCTGATTGGGTGTTGACTGAGGTTTACACATACATTTTTCTTCAACTACTCACAAAAAACACATGGTTGGGATAGAATATATAATGAATATGAATTATGGGGAAGATTATGCCGTCTAGTTTATCTAGTATTAGATAGGTATAGATATTTATTTCCATAAATATAAAAAATATAATAAATTAATAAGTGATAATTCATCTAGGTGTCACACACATGTCATCCAATTGCTATTCGATGATGGTTGAAGAAAATTCTCCAGATGTTATAACTTATCCTACCTAAAATTAATGGAATATTAAAAATAAATATATTGTTTTTAGAATAAGAGATACATAATTCATACAATTCCATGGTACACAGTTACAAAACAATAGATTTTTAGTTTCAATAACATCTAGACATGTATGATGTTTCCTTATTTAGATATATTTGTTTCTTCCAGTATTTTATTCATTGGTAGATATATTTATTTTCCCTAATATCCCCTTATTTTCACATCCAAGGTGATTTATAATCGATGAAATCTAAGATGTATCTGCCCTAAAATATTTATTTTCATGAATTATTATGATGTTATGGTCATTATTTTATGTAAATTGTACATTAGGATGATACACATTAAAACTAAATGTTTGCGGGTTCTTCTCATAGCATGGGATGAACATATTGAGTATTATTATTTTCAATACCACATGTGAAATTGAATGATGCCTTATAAAAATTTAGATCAATAGTTTATGATAAAACATAATCCTAGACCCTGTAGATATATAACTAATATATATAGTTGGTGGTGTTGAGATTTCATTATGAAGGCTAATTTAGTTTCATATGTGTTTAGACATACATCTATTAAGGATGTTTTGTTACAACATTTCATATTTTTTATAGATTAAATATTTTATATTAATATTATATATAGATGATTTTGTTTATTTTTATAATTAAATAATGGATAATCATTTATGAATGTATGTGATATTTTTTTTGAGGTTATCCCCTCAATGAAAATATGGATAACTCAAAATTGTTTATGATCTATGATCTTATTAGAAGAAAAATCTAACAGTGCACCTACTTGTATCTTAGTATGTAATAAATTTTCATCTAATAATACAATGGTGTTTGGAATTTCATACTTGTGATTACTAGTTCAATTATTTAAATTCAAATATATGAAAGAGAGTAGTTCATTTTTTCATATGATAATATTCTATAATTGTTATTACAATTAACATATTCCCTTGTATATATATTATTTGAAATTCATGACTAGGAATATATATTATAAAATATGACTATAATGTAGTGAAAAATCATTCATAAAGATCCATGTTATGATTTTAGGAATTGATGATTAATTGGATTAAGTTCATGAACATTCAGAAAAGTCCAAGGTATAAGGGTTTTTATTATCATCCACATCAGTTTCTATTGGTTTAAGATCTATTTATTTCTTGGAGACATTGGGTAGTTAATTTTTTTGAATTTTGTGTCATATTATACATAAATGGATGATATGATGAGGTATTATAGTGGTATTAGATGTTAAACGATGGCATGAATCATGATATTGAATTTGTAAACAATTAATAAAACTCAAATAGCATCCATTATACATATCTTTATCAATTCTATATATGACGGTACATGAAATTCATTGATTTATTTGATTTTTCCCTATTATATTTTTATTTTATTAAAACATTTAGATCCTTATAGTCATGAAATTGGGACATCATATTCCACTTTCTGAATTTGTGGACTTTATAATTGAGTTTTCACTAATTAGAGTTCCACAATTGTCTACTTTTAAATATTTGGATTTTTACAATTGGTGTCGCATAGTAGAAGATTAGTTGAAGCTAGTAGATCTATAGTAGTGAGGGGATAATTCAACATAATACGTTATATATTTGATTTCCCATTAATTAAGAAACATGATAAATTTTTTGAATAATAATCTAAAAGTATCTTTATTTAGATTTTTAAAAAATGGTACTCTTCATGAGGATAAAGCACAATTCATCAAATTCTATCATAATATCATTTGTTGAGTTAAGTTATTTTTTCATTAGTAATGAAAGATGATTCATATTGTGAGTGTTGAAGGAAGATGATGGTTTCATCCACTATATATGAAATATTATATTTATACATAGGTTATAGGTAGTATGTAATCCTATATCAGACCTTTTATGATATTTTATATATTGATAAGAAAAATCTCTTTATAGATGTCCAAAATGGTCTTGATAATTTTTAAACAAGTTTATGATATAGTTGTGATGATAACAAGTTGAAATGAGGTCAATTAACTAGTTTAATTCTCAATAGGACACTAACTAATTTAATAGAAAATCCTCCATACATTGAAAAAGTCTTCAAAGAAAATATTAAATGATAAATAATGACTTTTGATTGCTGGTATCAATAATGTTTTAGATATATGTTGTTCATTGATTTTTATTGTAATGTAAGATGATAATAGAGTTGAGTTTTTTATTCTCATTGATGGATATTCATCTATATGATTTAGTTAATTTTTATATTGAGCTTATTATTTTCATGAGAAAAATGTATGATAATTATAGGAATATATATTTATTTTTACTATGACAATTAGTGGGTATTATAACATGGTTGCAATTTCCTTGGAAATTAAGTATCATTGTCTGATGAGATAATTTTTTATTATTTTTCATTTTTTTTTAGATATGGGAAATAGTTTAGTAAAAATATAAAAAATCATAATTTTTGAGTGACTCTAAAAAGGATCATTTAATTAAATTAATTTGGTAGTATAGAAATAGAAACAAATTGTCAGAAATATTATATTTTGAAACATTATACTTTGGAATATAATTATTCTATTCTACTATTAGAAATTGGTTCTATTGCAAAATTAAGTTGTTTATATATATCAACAGTTACATCCACAGACACACAATTGGACTCCCAAAAAAGTAAATACTTATGGAATTATATAGATTTTTTGAATTATTTAAAATCATCTTGGTTATTTATGATTTATTTCTGATATCTTATGTAATTTCAATTCATGAGCAGATTTTACAATGTATAATGGTTTATCGTGTGTATTTTTTGGATTTATTGTGTGCCACTATGTTCTTCAAAATATATGACAAGATTGATTAAATTTTAATTATGATTTTAGTAAATATGAGTTTTACTATTATGTTGGGGGAAATTGTTTGAATTGTGATTATTCAAGATCAGATATATTTCATTCCAAAAAATACATGATATTTTCCTAAAAAGTAGAGATATTTATTGTTTTTATAAGGATGGATGTAAAATATTGACGAAATGTGAAAGGATTCATTGAAAAAAACACATAGTTTTAGAATTTTATTTTCAATATATCCTAAATATTATTAATTTAGTCTTTTTGAAAGTTAACTAGTTTAGTCAGTTATTTTACGATACCAATGCAATTGATCTATGTGATTGGCACTCCCAAAGGGTATATTATTGGAAATGTAATTCTTATATAACCAAAAAATTGATACATACATATTAAATAAATTAAATCCTAATGATAGTTATATCATGGAATATTTATTTATTCTTTTTATTTACTATGAGAATGTAAAATACGTTTTATGTGTTTCCACTAATCAACCATACCTGTCATTATTTTTTTATTGATTTGAAATTTAATGTAAGTATTATTCTATAATAATTTTTTCTGAAAAATTGAATAGGTTAATTATTCTAAAAATAATTTTTTTTGTTTAATTCGTTTTATATTTTGAAGGGTATAATAGTTTGGGGTTTCACTAAAGGGTGATTTTTCCATTGTTTTTTATATATCTTCCATTTATTTTTAATTGAATTTCATAGTAATAATTTTAAAATAATTTTTTAAGATAGTGTTATAATTGGTTTTAATGGGTTTATATCAAGAGTAAATATTAATTGAGTTTAAATAGTGTAAAATTGTATATCCATTTTAATTTAGAAACAGATTAAGAAAGAGATTACCCTATTGAGTCAATAATTGGTTAGTTCCTTAGAGGTAGTTGGGATCATACCTACGTCATAATTATCCCCATAAAATAGATTCAACACTGAGTTAAATCTAGGATTATACAATTTTTATTGAAATATGCATTGTATTATGTCATTTTAGTTGCGATGTTAATGTATTAGTCATTGTTACATTAGTGGACAATAATGAAATACTTTTATTAGAATGGTCCATTAGAACTTTTAATGGGATTTATTTCCAAAAGGACATAAAACCATATGAAATTATAATGGGAATTCTGGATATAAATTTTTAATTTGTGTATTAGATCCCACTAAACCCTTTAGGTATATTTTTTCAAAATTAAATAAAATTGGTATTTTGACATTAAAGACAATATTTTGGTAATTCTATGGTGATGTTATGTCCTTACTCTATCATTGGTGTGAAATTTTATTGTCTTTAAGGAATTATTTTTTCTTGAACAAGGATTCATGTCCTCAATTCTTAATTTATTGTGAATGTAAATTTGAAATGACTAGATACATTTAGTTTTTTAGAAGATCCCATCTATTATGGTGGTATGAACTAACACAAAGAGTTATTATTATAGGAATGTGGGTCAAAATGTAAATGGTATGGTTCTTTGATCTACAAATTTTTCTATCATCATAAAATTACAACTTAAATTTCTATTTGTAATTTATTCATGTGTATGATATATTGGGGGATTTTTTCCTTTATCAATGAAAAATTTGTTGTTCCAAAATTCTCTCTATTCTAATTCATGTATTACAAGAAATATAAAATATTTGTCATAATAAGTAAACATTATATTGGATTATACATGTGAATAATGTTTTAATTCTTCCAAACCACATTATATCCTCAATCTGTAATAAGAAAAAATTACATTCAATTAGATTCATTGAATTCTAATGAATAATTTGCATGAAAAATAAAAAAAATGTTATTGATTTATTTAATTATCTACAATTTTTTTGTTGAAGCGTGATTTTTTTAATAATTCTAAAAAATGCCATTGATATGAATCTTATTTCTTTGTAATAAATTTGATTAGGATTATAGTTTGGGAGAAATGTTATAATGGTTTTGAACTTTTCCCTTTACTTTTGAAGCACATTTACGCCCATATATTCTATGTTGTTATACTCATAAAATCCATTGTACTTATTACTAATGACTTCTCTATAAGTGAATTTCAATTTTTTTATTAATTTATTAAAAATAATCCCAATTTGGAAATAAATTTTGTGAAATTTTCATATTTGATGATAAATAATATTTACACATACTGATATTTATATATATATATTTATATATAGTACTTTTTCCTAGGTTTTAATAAAATTATGAAACCTTATATATTGTTTTGAACTATTTGAATGTGATGGATCATAAGAATGTTGTGAATTATATAAAAATATAATGTGTTATATAACACACCATGACAAAATGATGTGAAAAAAGTCATATAATTATAATATAAAATAATATAGAAAATAAAAACAACAATGTCTTGTGATTTTTTTCTAAAAAATTTATTACTTTAGATTTATCTATATTGTGACTGAAAATAAATATGAAGAATATAGAAATTGTATACTACTATTTTTGTGTGTGTCCTATTAGATAAATATATGATTAAATTTCATTTCAGATATATAATTTTGAGGCATGTTTTTTCCATATATAAAATTAATTATCAACTATCTATTTATCTTAATTATATTCAATCAATTTAAATTTCAATCCTATACCATTTAATGTTTATAGAGTGAAAAAATATTTTATGAAGTGTGGGAGCACAATATTATAGAATCTTTACGAGGGGATCCAAATAAAATATCATCCTTTGATTTAAAACAAACAATGTGTAACATGATTTATTTTAGAAATGTGATCCATAGGGAAATGATTTAAATAAAACCCAAAATTCCTAGATTTGGTATTATTGTATTTAATTAGATAAGGCTTCTTAGAAACCAAAAACCATAATATAATCCTATTTAAGGTATTAATTTCATTTATACATAAAATAATTTATAATTTTATTATATCATATGGGAAGAGCCCAAAAAAACTTCTTTGAAGAGGGAAGTTAAAAGGAATATATTAATTAGTGAAAATCAAGGACACAGTTCAACACCTCTTGAGGTATTGTACATATAAAATTTGAGACAGAAACAAATATATCTTCTAGGTTTATAGTTCTCTATAATAATTTGTTGATTCATTATAATTTAATTTTTTATATGATAGAAAATCAAAGATAAGGTGTTTCAATGGTAAGGGAACCATATTTTAATGGTAAAAATTATGGGTATTGACACAATAATGAGTATCCATTTGAAAAATATTTTGTTTTGAGTTTAAGAGAATGTTATTAATCCACATAAATCAATGGGATTCGAATATAACATATTTAATTCTAATAAAAAAGTATATTATTATATAAATATGAAATTAATAAATATTACCATTGGCATTTTAGATCCTGATGTGTTAAATTCAGATTCACAATGGGATGCTTCTAATAATATTTGAATTTCTTGAGACTTATGAAGTTACTATGTTTTATTGATAGTAACAACATAATTATTATACATTAAAATTTGACAATTCTATAATTTTTAAAGGAGAATGTATTGGAAATTAACTAATATGGTAAAAATATTCCTACATTGGGATCTACAATTCATGAATAAATATAATCACTAAATATTTTCTAATTTTTTACTTTAATATGTAGTAGGATATTTAATGAAATTATATAGAACACATCATTAAATAAAATAAAAATGAAAGATTATAATATAACACTCATGATCTATGAAGCTGAGACACAAAATGAAGATAATAATCAATGATTTTTAATGAATTCCAATTCTACAATTCAATTCCCTAATACAATGGATGATAAAAATGAAAAAAAAATATTTTCATACACATCTAATAAAATTGGATAAAATAGTTGACATTATAATGATGATCATACTAACATTATAATACAATTAAATAATATTTAACAAAGGATAATAGGATTCATAAAATAATTTATAAAAATAATAAATAAATACGGATATAGAAAGAAATAGTGATGTTTAAATTCTATAAGCTAGGAAATATCAATTTTGAATTCTCTCAAATAAAGGCTAAAAGATGGAGGAATCTATTTTATAAAAACAAATGACTCAATGAAGAAATATAAATAAGTGAAAATAGGCATTTATAAGAAATCCAAAGGATTTAAGTGATGAACCTTATTCAAAAGAGAAATAATATAATAAATAAAATGTCATGTGTTTTATGAAAAAAAAAGATGAAAATCATTACGTTCAGCTATATATGAATATAAAAAATTTTCTTTCATTGGATTTAATATTATTACCTAATACATGTTGATAAATATTATAATTTAATGACTAAAATAAATCTATTAAGAAATATTTTGATTATCTTATCTATTGAAAATATATTACATCTAATCGTCTTGTAGAGTTAAATTTAATTTTGATAAAGTTTAAACTACACAGTTTTTTCATGATTTTATACATATTGATTTATAACTTTTAATTGATACCATTAAATTAAATTAAATTATCTTTCTTTATGTGGTATAAAATCATTAATAAAATTATTGAAATTTAATGTTATACTATAGGAAAAAAAGGAATATGATGTAATGGTAAAAATAAAAATATTTAGGGAATTATTCTATTATAGTATAAGATAAAAAACTATACTTATTATCAATTATTTTAGTTATGGTATTGTTAAATAAAATTCAAATGATTTTTTATTTTATGATCCCAAAATACATGGTGATAACTATTATTTCATGTCTAACAATATTATAATTTTTGAGGCCATAGTATTTTTTCACTATAAGAATAATTGGTTTCCATTGTCCCTAACGGATAATAAAATGTCTCCAAAAAAAATTTGGGTACCAAAAATACATTTTATTTAAAAAAATGAGGTATGTTTCCATGTGAACATATATGTTAAATGCTATATGGAAAGTGTCTTCTTATGTCATTTTTGTGTGAATTTATCAAATTTTTATTCATTATAAAAAATATTTTTTTCTCATATTTTATTTAGAGGAAAATATAGAGGAATTATTATAGGATTTGTATCTATTAGGAACATATAATCTATCCTCATTAATAGCTTCCTATATTTTTAAGGAATAAAAAATTAAATTATATGCATATCAAGAATTTATGATAACTTCAATTATATTTACTTTTCTAATCCTAAATATTTATTTTAATTATAAAACCCTCTACTTAAATGACATGTAACATAATATTATTTTTACATTATATATTGATTCTTTATTTAGATAATATATAGTCTATTTTAATATTTAAATTATTAATTCCTGGATTTTAAATAAATTACATGTATAATGTAATGTTTATTCTATGACGAAATATATCAAGAAAGAGTTTTTCTTATAAATATCCTTTTCTAATTTTTCATCACAAGGAGTTATGTGATGCATGGCTAATGGAAATTAAACAATGCATTTTTTCAATCCAATCAAATAATTATATACTACTCATCCATAAGAATATATCAACAATGTTATTTTTCCACTATATAGAATAGAAATCCTTGGAAAAAATTCTCTTGGTTTTTATTTTATGAATTTTATAAATTTATATGTGTTTTATTTTTCGAGTTTAAATGTGAAATTGTTTATGTCATCATTTATTTATGAAATCATTATCAAAATGAATGTGTTTATGAAATTTTTTCCAGGATAAGAGACCATAAAGGAGATTTTAAAAAAATATTCTAACTGAATTTATTTAAATCATGGTATAGACCATAAATTATCCACCTATAGAGCAACTCAATGTAAAGTTGTTGTTGAATGAATAAAAAACAAATTTTATGAAATTTTTATAATAATGTTATATTAATATATAATTATTAATCATTTATATGATGATGTTTTTAACACAGAAAGATATGTTAAAAATATCTAATAATATATATTTTATGGAGAAACCCTTAGTCTTTCTAATAATATATAAACTATATTTCCATTCTTCAAATTTTTTGAATTCATGGTTTATATCATGAATTCTAAATATAATTTTGGTAAAACTAATCTAAAGGTTCATTATGAAATATTATTATCATTATAATGCATTAAAATATTATAAATTATTCAAAAAAAAATTAAAGTGTTTTTGTATAATCAATTATTGTGAATTATGATGAATTTTGACCATTTTATCATTAGAAAACTAACATTCATGACCCTGATGATATAATTAACAACATGATACATGATAAGTATATTAACATTTAATGGGATGTTGATTAGGAACATTTTTAGGTATAAACAAGTCATGAAATGTTTTACACTAAGGAATCTTAAATTGTTATAAAATGATATCTTAAAACAATATATATTCATCTCTGTGAAAATAAAATTGGTTATTAATATAAATGTGATAGAACAAGAAGAATTCAAAGAAATTATTTGAATGTTTTAAGTTTTACTTCATATATTGATCATAAAAGAAAAAAATAATCCTCATATGATGAAATAGAGGTTTTATCCATTCTAGTATAGTTTAACAAGTTTAATATATATAATGTTTGTGAAAAAAATAGATGTTATAGTTATACTATAATAGGAAGTAAATATATTATAATAAAAAAAATATTAATGGGGCATGAACACTAAGAATAAAAATAGATTACAATCCGATACTTACAATAAAGAAGAAGGTGTAAATTATTAATAGATCTTTGGAGAATAAAAAAATTATAGTACATTATAATTCTCAATGATAATGAAACAAATAAGAATTTATATTTTATCTATATGTATGTTTAATATTATTTTACGTATGGATTCCTTTTGGAGGATGATTTTTTTAACATACTCCTAGATTTTCAAATCAACTTTTCTATGATCTTATAAAAAATTAAAAATATTTATACAGTCTTAAAAATGAACCTATAGTATTGTATGACATGATTATTTTTTTGGACAGTCTTGTAATTTTTTAGTATCCTTAAACGTCCATATAATATTTAAAGAAATTCCAATTAAAAATTTTCCTGTAATAATATTCGCTATACTAATTTGATTTTGTTTCAAAAACTAGAAAGAGTGTAATAAATTTTTTATCCTCATATAATAACTATTTGAAATTAATATGTTACCTGAATTAAAAATATTTATATATAATCAAATATTTTTGAAATATAGGGGTAATGTGTCAAATAAATGAAATAAAAATCATTAACTTTTGGATAAGTTTATATTAACAATGATTGTATCATATGAAACTCCAAAGAGTTATAAAATTAAACCTGATATAGTTTTATCTCTGAAACTAGTGGAAACTATATATATAGGAAAATAATGGGGATATAATTATATCTCACAACAAGTGAATATCACATCATGTTTTCTTGTGTATCTATGTTTTATTTTAATAAAATACTTTGGAATTTCATATATTATATTCGAATAGAATTTTGTGATATTATAAATAGATATTATTTTCGTTTATTTTATAATCATAAACATTTCTGTTTGATTAATTTGATATTTTGATACTCAATTCGGGGGTTTTCGAATAGATAATAAGTGAACCTCCAAAAATTTTCATTTTATGTAATGTAATTTAGTTTATTGGGTTACTCAAGAAAAAATTTTGTTTCCTTTACTAATATTATATTTTTATATTATTAAAGGTTATTTTTAAGAAAATATTTCGTATATGAACCTCAATCCAAACTATATCATTTACATTGAACATGTTCCAATCAAATTTTATTAAAAAGGACTAATAAACATTTAATAATAATTCAATAAGACAATAAAAAACTAATAATATATATATAAGGAACCATTTTATGAGGCCAAATACAAAAAAGTGATATGTCTCTTGATTTTATTGATATTTAACATCATTTGGATGATATATTTTGTATTCCCATTATATCATATCATTTTCATTTTATGAAGAGTGTTTTGGATTTAATTAAATATAAATGAGTTATTCTTTTACCTTTTTATTTTATGTGTCATATATTATGCATTAATCTATTTTTCTTAAATATGATATTTTTAATCTTATATTATATAATATGTAATATAAATATTTTATGAATAACATTGGTATCATGGTAGATAATATTTATCTTTTGATATCTAATATTTTTTTCATGATATGTAATATTATTTTTGCGTTTCCTAATTCATTTATTAAGTTATTAATTTATATAAACATATATCTAATGTATTATCATCATATGATTGGAATTATTCTTTTAATATTTGTGTGTAATTTTAATCATTTAGATAGAGAGAATCAAAATTTTATTTTAAACTCTTCTAATTTCTCTCTTAATTAGAAAACAAAAATGTCAAACCGAGTACATGATGTTTTCATGGCAAAATAAATGAGATATTATGTTGTATCATCATCCATGATAATGTGATCAAAAAAATTATTCATAGAGAAGTGTTCTTCCTTGTAAATATTAGGATTTATATATAAATAATCAAATTAATATTCTAATTATGATGGATTTTATTATTCATGTATATGATTATATTTTTTATTTGAAATATTATCAACTATTTTTAGAAATAATTCATAGAGTTCTTCTTCAATAAGAAACTATTGATTTCAATGATAAAAAATTTAATAAAAATAATGACAAATTCAAATGTTATTTGCCTTACATATATGCAAATTGCTGAGAGATTATACTATTCTAAAGATATATATTTCATGATCAATTTGTACTTTATTATCAGTAATAAAATTAATCTAGTGTAATGCATTTTATTTTTGTTTTATATTCACTATTATCGTGAATAAGTTCCAAAAGGAATTATATCAAATAAACAATCTATGTTTTTTCAAAATTTATTATCCTAAATGGTTGTTGATTTTGAGAATGTTCTTTATCAAAATACGTATTTGATATATATGTTTTCAAATGAGAAGTAAATCTATATACCTGGATACATGCTTTAGTCCATAAACCATTTTAGAAAAGGGAAGAGTCGTCTAATTTTTTATCAATATATAAGACTATTTACTCTTCTTTTTTAGAATAAGTTTTTTAATTAAACAATGTTATTAACTATCATGTTTTATATACCCAATACCATTGTAGTTGATATTTTGAGTAAAATTATATATTTTTATAACGTACAAATTAAAATATTAGTTTTTTTAAGGGTTGTTAGTATATGTTAATGTAGAATATGAAGAAAAATACAATGAATAATATATTTTTATTATTATGGGATGGAAACAATTTGGAATTTTTTAAGATGAGTTTTTATATGACCAAACATATTTAATTATTTGACATTAATAACTATTAGTTATGAAATGAGGATATAATCATGATTCCACTTGAGTATATTAATAAGAGATTGAGAAAAATCATAATCTGGAACTATTATTCATCCATCGCCTTTAAAACAAGTAGATGGAAATCATATTCTATCACTATCATTTCTCCCTATTTAATACCATCATAGAACAAAAAATTGACCATTTTATGGTTCAATTATGAAAATAATTATTTGTAGGGGGATTATCCCATTAAATATTATATTTTAAGAAGATATTATCAAATAATCCATTATGAGAATCATTTTAACCAAAAAGACTCCTGGAAAACATAATTCCATACATATGAGAAGCATCATTATTGATTATATATATGATCCATATTATCTTACACATGCCCTAATATTCATCACTACGCCAATAATTCTCACATGATTTGTATTATCATGTAGACTTTTTAAATAGTGAAGCACTATAGATCCACATTATCCATCTTAATCCATTATTTTTGTTCTAAAACTATTTTTTAGAATACACACCATACATCTCAATGAGACAACACCATGGATAAGATAACAGTTTTTAGGATCACCTCCCTCAAGTTCGAACATCCCAATCACTTAACATATGACCTTTTGGAGTTCCATAACAAATCTAATAGATGATATTAGGATTTTCCAATAAAATATTATTCTTTATATACAAATAGTCATTAGAATATTATGGGATAGACATTTAATCTAACAAATTAATTCCAAATAAATAGTTATAGATTGATCTGATAAGAATAGTTATAAAACTTTTATGTATATCATGATAAAAATTATAGAATTGTATATACTTTTTATTAAATCCATGAATAATAAATTGTTTAAAAATATGACTACCATAATATAACAAATCTATTAATAAATAAAAAATCATAAGGATAATGAACCTAAATCTATCAAAACATAATAGAAGACCATATTTTTTTAGAAGAAATAAACTAGTCTATTATAATGATATTTAATCAAAAAATATTGAGTAATTTTACCTATATTCGATGAAAATATACTTTAATTTAAATCTATCCTGTTGAATAAATTTCATCAACATTGATATAAAATTTTATATTTCAAACCAAATTTGAAGGAAGCCCAAAATTTGGTGATAATTGTGAATGATAATCCCATTTTTAAATATTATATTGATGCATTAAAATATAATATTGTTCATAAATATATTTTTATGTGATGAAATTGTTATTAAATAATCAAATAGAAATGATGAAAATACTAAACCCTATCAAATAGTTTTTGAATAATTTTCTAAATTGGGAATAGAGAAATGAATTAATATATGTCTTAATTACTAAAAGAAAATTTATTGTTAATAAATTTTGTTATGATTATTATAAATATTATCTTTTTATTTAATAAAATCATAAGAATATTTTACAATTTAATGAACATAAATTAAAAACATATCTTTATATTGTTTTGTGAAGATTTTCAATAAATAAATTATGATTTAGATTCATTAAATTCAAAAACTAATATGGAAATGATAAATAATAATAATATTTATTTACATATGATTCATTCACTTTAAAAAAATTATAAAATTTTAAAAGAGTTCCACATATTGAATTAATGAAATTAAGAACAAAATAAATCAATTATAAAATATAAATATTAGTCATATAATATGAAGTTATGTTTATCAATTTTTTGAGTGATGATAATTAGAAGCTCAACTAACATCCTAATGATTTGAAAGCAGTAAATAGTTTCCTAGATATTTTTTCAACATATATTGATGATATTTAATATTTTAATGAAATATTACATCATTATATTATTGAAAATAAATCCAAAAGAAGTATATTGAAATAATATAATGGTCATATGTCTGAAAAGTTTCATTTTTTAAATATAAGGAAAAAAATTGTATAAAATATTAAAGAATATTATTTATTAAATTTCGAGTCATTTGATGAAAAAACTAAGACATCTTAATTTAAAAAGTTTAAAGAATCATCAAAAGGGTGGAATTCTTTCATTTACAGAGGTTGTGTTTTTTGGATGGATAATTTTCTAGCATATTATGTCTTGGAGAAAAAATTGACTATAATGAATAAGTTATTATAGAGTCTTGAAATGTATTCCAAATAATTGATATGTTTACATGAACAATTCCCAAAAAAATATTTTATAATCATTATCTATACAATGCATCAATAGTCAAATAATATTTTACATAACTATAAGTAAAATATAATTAATATATGTGAATTTATGATATATCAATATTAAATTTATATTGTTGGAGTATAAATGAAGATGGAAATTTAGAAAACATATGCATTTTTGTGCGGAAATGATATGTTATTGTACATGAATGTAACAAGGATGAATACCAAAAAGTTAGATTCATAGTTGAATATCTTCATATGAGTGTACATTAAATAAACATGGAACACATCCACTGAACAATGGATATATCTAAAAATTAGTTGAAAAATGTTTTTTGACATCAAATGAAATATAATTAATGAAAATGAACCATATTCATTGTCAATAAGTATGTTTTCTGATATAAGGAATCCATATAAATATCTTGATGACTAACTAGTAACTAATCTAATTAAACCCAAACATGTTTCATTCTATACAACTACTGTATCCCAAAATATTTGGTATCAGGAAGCTTTATACCCATCAGAAAAAATCAAATAATGATTTTGTATGCATTTGTAAATTTTGAAATTAATATGAATGCTGAAAAATTATTTTCACTATATTTCACCTTTAAGACAAGAATATAATTCATTATTAACTTAGCCTAAATATTTCACTAAATCATGTATATTATCTAAAAAAAATCATGATACATGAATATCATAAACCCTATATTTTATAGAAACTATATCAACTTTTTTATTGATTAATTTTTTAATTCATTCTAGTTGTCTATTTCATTTTACACTATATATTAAATTTAATTTCTTAATAAGTCACTACAATATTCTTATTCAAATCTGAATTAAAATATAATAATATTTTTTTAGTATGAAATAATTAACATGTAACCATTAAAAAACATTATTTTTTGATAATAAAAAGGGGGAGTTGCAAATTAATTTTAAAATGTATACTATTATTATGAAAAAAATATTAATTTAATTCTTATTCAATGTATCTAAATTTTCCAAATTCATTATTTATTTTTTTGTATGTCTTTCTTAAAAAATTGGTATATTATTTAATAGATATAATATTACAATATAGTATCATATATCTAATTTTTAGGGATCTCAAAATCCATTTGTTTTTAGTATGTTTTATTATATAATTTTTTTCATTTATTTATTAATATTATATATATTTTCAAAGTGGGAAATTATTATTATATTTTTATCATATTTTAATTTTATTAATTGAGACATATAGTCATTACTTATTATTGAATTTTATTTCATTTAATTTTAAAAATTATTATAATATTTTCTTATGTATAAATTTGTTTAATTTTTTTAGATATTATATATTTTATGAATCATAAAGAGTCCTAAATGTTATTGATTTTAAAATGGATGTGTCTAACATATTGATATATTTAGCATACATATTTAGAAACTGTTATAATTTTTTGTTCGTGTAAAATGATTAAAATGTTAGGGATATTATTTATGAAAATACAAATTTATTCAGTTGAGATGTCAAAAAAATATTATATTTCATGAACTTTTCTAAATATAATACAATATATATTGAACTAAAATTTTAAATAATAAATAAAAACCATATGTTTTTTATTAAATTAAAATAGTTGTTACAAAATCATAGAACATGATATGTTTGATATGCTTACATAAGAAAATTTAACATATGAATTAGATATTTAATATTGAATACTCTCATGGATACATTTAAATTTTTATTTTATAATAAATTATTTTCAACTCAAAAGTTCATCAATTAGAAGGGTATTATTATACAAATAGTTTCATTGAGTTTTTTACAAATTATTTTTGGGTGAAAAAATAGTAAAGAAAATGATAAATCATATATTCATGTGAGTATGAAATATCATATTGTTTAAATTAATTTTTAGATACTATAAATGTTTTATCTAAAAAATCTTTGATATATGTGGAATATAATTTTTATAAGTAATCTAATATCAAATATTTGAATAGTTATGTGGTATAATTTTTTGATTATTCGGGTTATCATTTATTTTATTCTATTTTTTTGACTAAAAATAAATATGAATAAAATAGAAATACTATTGATATAATTTTTTACTACATCAAATATCATAAATTCCATTAATATATTTTTAGACCAAATATTGGGGAAATATTTATCTATTAATGAATATTCATAATATATTAGTTGTGAAAGATAAATATAAGTTATAAACTAGAATATCAAATCCTTTTAATTGATAAACTAGAATTTCAAATCAATTTCATTTCAAATTTGATAGGTGAAAATTTTATGTATTAATTTTGGTATTTATTCCTTAAAAAATAAAATTATAAAGAACCATTTAATACCATTTATTGTAATTTGTGAAAAAACTAAGCGTTACCCAATTTAACAGAATTGAGAGATCCATAAGAAAATAATATGAATAAAATCACCATAAAAAAGTTTGGTGTTGGTAAACTAACCTAGCATAAATGATATATTAATTATTATTGATATTTGAAAAAAAATTCCATAGTAATTAATAATTCAGACTAATACTAAAAAATTTAATCAAATTCTTATTAAGAATAATGGAAATATCAAGCTTCAGAAGAAGATAAACCATTCCAAAAATTCTAGTTATGAATAAATATCTCCTCTCAATTGATATTGTTATTGATAGAATATTGTATTGGGGAACCGATTATTCAGGCCATCTAATCAACTAATTAGATAGTGGAGATTGATCTATGTTATCATTAATCTTGGGAATGGGCAGTCATATGTGTGGAATTAACTATTAATAACATTTTTTATCAATAAGTTATATAAATGATTCTTCATTCATATATGAGACATTGAATGTGATTCCTTCTTCATGTGGTAATATCCAATCATTATGATAATATGGGTGGAAATGGGGCATGTAACCCCACTCGATTGACATGTGAATGTGTTAATTTGAAGATATAAGTTATTTGATCTCCGTAATAGGATGATATTGGCACAATAATTTAAAATTATCTAGATGTTCATCTAATCCATAGAATACTATGATAAATTGTTCATGACATCGTCAAATCATGAGAAACCCCAGTTATAATGTTGGTGATGAGTATAGGATCAATGATTTACTGATTATATGGATGGATGGATATCTTCTTGGTTATGAACATGAAAGCATCTTTTAGGGAACAAAAATATTTTTTAGTCTCCACTTTACAACTCAGTCCCAAGGAAACTATTATTGGTAAATTTTCAATAATTTAATTGATATTTTAGTTGATCCATGATTAAATTTCCAAAAACAATTCATACAAAGTAATGTTAATTTATAATCATATCTATAATTGGAGTAGTAAATATTTTATTCCAGTAGCCAATTTAAAATTTATTGAAAATAGTAATCATAATGTGGCCTCAATTAAATATTTTTATATTGTGAATGATTAATATAATGGTGGATATTTTTTTTATTAATGTATATGAATAATATTTTATAAAATGAGTATGGACATAAATTATATAATTAAATTTTGTGCTTCAATAATGTTATGTAACTATACATAGTTGAGAGTTTATCATGTCCAATATATATAGCCTATGATACGATGAAAATATAATATAAAATAAATTCATTAAACATTTTTTTGAATCAAATAAAATAATTTTTATATCACCAGATAGACTATAATCCTAGATTTTAAATGAATTAATTTTTGAATATGTTCATATGAGAAAATAATGAATAAGTGTAATGAATTAATGTGATGATAGTTACATATAAAAATGTGTATTGATGGGGATTATGATAATGTTAAATAAAGATTAAAAAAATGATTTAAATATAAATATGGTTTTATTATAATATTTTCTCTATAGTGATGTTGAACGGTGTACATTTAATAATATAAATATGTTAAACTATATCAATTAATTAAATTTAATATAAATAATAAATTTAGATAATGTGGTGAAATGAAATATAAGGATAATAAACATTAATGTTGTCTGTAATTAAGGAAATGAAATTATGATTAGTTAAGTAAAAAGGTATTTCTCCTCTAATGAAGAAATATAATCATTTCAAAATGGGTTTTACAAAATGAGAATGGGTAGAGTGAACTCAAAATGACTGATTTTAGGGAATATTTGCATGGTTATTTTTTCATGAGTGGCTATGATTTTCTATTTCTACCGAGAAAATTAGGGTTATTGTTTTTTCTACATGATTATTCATCATTTTTCAAAAATATTAATTAAAATTATAAACTCCCATGACAGTAAAAAAGAATACAATTTTATCAATTAAGGATTCAGACCTAATTGAAATCACATTCTCAATCACTGTAATATTTATGTTTCATAGCAATTTTAAATTTAAAACATATGTATGTTGGGGTGTTTTATTGTTTTGGAATCATCAATAATATTAATGATAGGATCTAAAGATCCCATCTAGAAGTTAATAAGAAAATGAGATAAATTAAAATCATGTACACTAAAAACATTCATTAGCTATTATATATTATTATTATCATCATTGATTAAATAATAAATTAAATACTTGCATCACTATCCTCTGCATAAAATTTTTAAGATCCTATGAACTTTTAGAAATATACAACAAACAGTGAGTTCCTCCTACTCCATAGTATAATATTATGATAATTCTATAATGTCCCTAAACATCTGTATATATTTTTTAAATTGTATACAATTATTTCATGATTAGTTATAGAGACAACATGTGATTCACATGCCATGGGTTCCTAGAATGAACCATCGATAAATGATATGTATTGAATTTGAACAGTTATATGGTATTTGAATCTTTTAAATCTATTCTTGTATTAGAAATATAAGGGCATCGTTGAGCTCAGAATAGTGGGATTCACCATGAATCGACCTAACATTGACCGAAAAATGTCTAAAAAAGTTTATTTTAATACATTTCAAAATAAAATAAGATAACATAAATAGTTATTATATTTTTCCCCAACCTTTAGGTGGTGGCATGGAGGCACTATGGTTCTGTGACAATTCCATGATGAGTCGTACTAAATGGTCCACATTAATGGATTGTAAATGTGAAGTGTCATGAAAAATTAAATGAATCATAATAGATACACTATCTCATTAATGAAATAGTGTAACCACACGCTGACGTAGTGTAATAGGAACACTAAAACATGATTTCCTTTAATGGGTTAACGTTTTGGATAAATCATGATCAAAGGGTGTATTTCCATTGATGAACAAACAAAAATAATTCTCTTTAACAGTGAACGATGAATGTCTATGAATAGCCAGCGACATCAATGAACTTCAAAGAACGGTACTGGAGAGCATAACATGCTAATAGAATGTGAATACCTGCAGAGGAATCACTTCAATGATGAAATCCAATGATGTTGTGTTTTTTTGTTTTATGTTTCCTTGTCCTTTATTCTAAATGAAGAATGTGGATCAACCTATGAACAGGTTGATCAGCTTATCACTTGTTCATACAGGAGGGAATTTTCATGGGATTTTGCTCTGGGATTATTTTATTATTTGTAATAGAACGTCAAACCATTAACCCGTGATTAAAAACCTTTAACATGAAGGGTGGTGTATAACATGTAAAAGCCTAATCCCCTCTTCCTTGGACGTGTTGTGTGTTCTTCGTTGTAACATCGTCGAAATGGAGACAAGGAGGATATTAGAAAATCGCAGGGAAGATAGAATCCCCGAGAGCACATAGGTGCAAGTGGTGTGAATAAAAGACCACTAGATAAGACTTGGTGGTCCATAGAAGAGGCCTCGGGAAACCTCTAGTGGTGTCCCATGGCACCGGCCGTGGGAAAGGGGCTACACTTCGGAGGGAGTGCTACGGCCGACTCAGGAAACAACGAGGCAGCAGGGGCCACTAGTGGGGCCGATGGTTAGCAGAGGGACATGGCCCTCGGCTGTGGGCCATGTCTTCCTAGTTATTAAGGTCCCCTGACCACGTTTGGATCCCTATTAGCTATTTTTGACTGGTCATGTATCACACTCAGGACAGGCTATCCATCTGGGCTGAGGAATGTTTGTCCGCCTCTGGAAAACCGGGCAAGGTAGCGGGCCGGACCTGTACTGCATCCTACCAGACCCACGCCCCAGTAGGCCATATCTACATCCAAGTAGGCTAGACCCACACCATTCATGCAAGACCCTCACCATACGGGTTGATATAGATGAGACCGGGTAACTGGGCAACCGGGCGAGCTAGGTCACCTACTGAACCGAGCCGGGTCTAGCGAGGCCTAATGGGCCTGGCCCACTAGCCATACCCAAAAGGGATGAAATAGACCCCAACCGGGTCGGGTTTGGTTTAATCGAATAAAAATAATGAATTAGGGGCCCCTATGACGGGTTTTTCGGGATGGTCCTACTAGTTCAGACCAGGCCCATACGCAATCGGTCCCTATTTACTAAAACTCTATCAACATACAAACCGGTTTTCCAATTGACGATCCGGTTTCAGATTTCGAACCCTAAAAAAGAATAGGATCCTTTAGAATAATTTTTTGAGGTTTTTATGGATAATGAAATACGATGACTTGATTGGATGATGTTCTCCTAAGATCAAGTGTGTTGTGTCTGGAAACCCTATAGTTGGTTGAGACCTAATGAATGTTGACTATCAAACATGTGTGGATCAGATACTATGGATGAGTGGGAAGAGGCTTATATGTGACCCACTATATCCATGGTAGGGAGTGACTTATTTGTGACCTAGAATACCCACAGTATCCAATAGGAGGAGCAACTTTGTATGGAAAAAGGGAAGCATTTTTTGTGACCCTGCATGCCCAAGGTGGGGAGCATCTTCTATGTGACCTAGCATACCCATAGTACTCAATAAGAATTAGTACCACATAAGTCATAAAGTTAGTGGGGAGAAAAATATGTGTGACATGGTTTTCCAACTGTACTCATTGAGGGTGAGTTCTCCATATTCTCTTGGTGGTCGATGATGTGGCTAATTGTCTTACTTTCCTACTATAGAAAATACCATGGGTGAGATATATTGAATTGTGATCGAGATTCATTCATTGTATTTTGTATTGTATTGTGGTATTTTATTTGTGTTTTGGGGTACATACTGATTATATTATTACTCACCCCTGCATAGGATTTTCCTGCACATTTTGTGTCTTGTGGAGACGATATCCCATTCAATAGAGGACTTGGTGGCCCAGGACATGGTGGCGCCAAGTGAGACCACGTAAGAGGGGCTTACATCTATAGATTATAGAAACTACACTATACTTATGCATATTGTGGGTTTTCTAGTGTACAGATTTCATCATTTCTCATGTACTTTCTTGTTATCATTTCATCTTTGGTTGGGTTTGTATTCTGCCCCATTTGAATTATAGTTTTTACTTTTATGTTTGGGTTGTTTAGTAGCATGAATGTTTACTTTCCAAGCTTTGGATAATGGATTTTTGCGGATGAAAACAGATCTTGGGGGGCATGCTTCATGTTTTCATACTTGATTTTGGTTGTATTTTTGAAGACCACTTTCCAGTAGTGGAGTTATCACACAACAATAGCTGTCACTCGACCATTGTCATGGCACCATTGGAGACCATCTATGGGGGCATGTAAATCACCTCTATGATGGATAGTCCGAGGGGAGTCCGCACTCATGTATCCGGAATTGGTAAGGAAACCACTGAGAATGAATAGATCATCCATTAGAGGATGTGGACTACATAGAGCATGAAAAAATTATATGTTAACTCGAGACAAAGTCCCATGGAGTCTGAGGAGGGATAACTTGTTTTTCATTCAAATATCATCCTGATGAGGATTTCAGTGTTTCGGTTAGGTCATAAATATATCACTAAGGTTAATTAGACTTCATAGATTCGGAGATGTGTTGGCGAGGTGGCGTACTTCCTAGTTTTTCTCCCATAGATTCACATGGCACATAATGTTTTTCACGTGAAGATGATATGGAGGCACATGCATGATACATCACATGTCATTGAATTTTGAGAGATGAATATTGATGATGGGGTGACGTGTATAGTGTTTTCAATGAAGATAGATAATCAATATGTGTGTTTCCTTTAACGATGATTGATTTATCTAGTTCATGTTCTGTGGTGGCATGATAATCTATAGGAGAGCACATGAGAGAAGGATGCTCAGATTCATGCTTAGTACCCCCATTTGATTGATTATGAATCATTTTGTATTTTGGGGATTTCAAGCCCTAAGGTGAGGAGAATGTAATTTTCTGGAATATCTATACAATTTTTTGACTGTATGGAAGTATTTCGAGACTAGTAGATGATACAACATGCGTTTCTGAGTCCTAGAGTTGCTGTAATGATAGGTAAAAAAATGTAACATTTTAAAATGATTTTCATGCATGGTTTTGGAAACATAAAAATGGTTACTCTGATTGAAAATATGAAGGCACCATTGAAATCATAATGGCGGGATTCACATATAATGGACCTAAATTTTACAGTCAAGGGTCCATTAGAAAAATTATTTTTTAATCTTTTTATAAAATAAATAAATTAACATAAATGTTATTTTATTTGTTTCTGTTAGATGTTTTGTGGTGTAATAGAGGTTGTTTGGTACAAAGAAAATGTGATGATGAGATACATTAAATGATGTTCATTAATGGATTGTAAACATGCAGTGTAACGACACATTAAATGAAGGGTAATTGATATGATGTTTCACAAATGAAACCGCAAATGATGTGATGAAATAGCATAACAGAAACACTGCGACATGTTTTCTATTAATGGTTTAATGCATGGGAGATATCAGTATCAATGGGTGAAATTCCTCTGATGAACCTGTATTGATAATTGGCTCCGACGATGAATGGTGGACACCGGTGATTCACCACCGACATCAACACACCTGGAAGAATGGGACCGAAGAGAGTTCAACACAAATAGAATATGAATCTCCACGTACTAATCTCTTCCATGATAAACTCCACTGAGTTAGGGGTTTTTTTATGTTTACTTGTTAATTATTATAAATGTTTAACTCATATCCATCTACAAAATTTTTGTCTATAAATCAATCATTCTTGCGGAAGGGTACATTTCATGGGGTTTTATGCTGGGCTTATTTGACTAATTGTGATAGAACATTAAACCATTATCCCATGTCTCTAAAACTGTAATGTGAAGGGAATGAGATTACATGAACAAGGCTCGATCCCCTCTTCCATGTGCCTTTTTTTAGTTATTTTCTGCCACATCCTTGAAATGGTGGCAAGAATGAGTCATGGAAATATATTGGTTCGTGGATGAACCCACTTGCAACCGTTGGTGAAGGCCCATGGAAGCGGTTGTGGGAATGTGGTGGCCCAGTAGATCCATGTGCCAAATAGAGCATCACAACTAGCTCGATCTGTGGTGGGGTAGTATAGGCCACTAGCTGGGATCATAGCTAACTGAGGGAAGCGAACTGTAGCTGCGGGCTATGACATCATATGGAACATGTCTAGGATGAAGAAGCATGATCATCTTCTCGCAGACATGCTAGGGTAGAGAGAAAAACATACAGCCCAACAAGCCAGACTCATCTCCTAGCCAGCCAAACCCATGGCCCAACATTCCAAACCTACACCCCGTAGGCTGGACCAGGCCCATATGCAACTGACAACTTTTTACTAAAACACCAATAATATACAAATAGAGTGTCTTATTGATGATCTGTTTGAGGAATTGGAACCCTTGTGATGAGGAGGATCCTTTGGAATACTATATAGACGTTTTCATGGATTTTGAAAAACAAAAAATATTTTGTGGAGATTGTCTCTCAAGATCAATCGTGGTACATATGGAAATCATATGGTTGGCTAAGACCTGAAGTCTACTGACACGTGATCATATGTGGATCAGATACTATGGCCCAGTGGGAATCGAATTCCATGTGACCCAGAAGGACCATGGTGGGGATCTTCTTCTGTGTGACCTGGCAGACTCATGTTACTCGATAACAAGAGTACCATAGTATGTCAAGTGGGAATTTTCTTCTGTGTGACCCGACAAGCCCACAGTGGGGAGTAGCTTCATTTTAACCCAACATACCCGCGGTACTCATCATGGAGAGTTATAGAAAATTCATATTGTTTGTCAGACACTGCTTTGGTGTGGGTCTACTGGCCCACTCTACTAATTGATGAGGATTTATGAAGTATCCCATGGTGAACAATGATGTGATTAATGGTCTTACTTTCCCACTCTAGAATATGCCTTGTGTGGGTTGTCTTGATTCGTGATCCAGCTTCGTGCTTTATTTTTTTGGATTTTTTATGGTCTTCCATTTGTTTTTTGGGGTCCCTTGTGAGTATATTGTTACCCACCCCATCATAGGCTTCGATCGCATGTGTTGTTTCTATTGAAGAAAATCAACCACTAGATGGAGGACTTGGTGGCCTATGACCTGGTCGTTCCCAGTTTGACCAGGCGGGCAGGGCGTACTTCTAAGGCTTCCAATTGCTACTCTATACTTAGTGATTAGGTGGGGATTCCATCATATGAATTTCATCATTTTCCTTGTAAATTTCTGTTATGATTTCATATTTTGTTGGATTTACATTCTAGTATATTTTACCTATAGTTTGTACTTTTTCTTAGTGGTTGTTTAGGGGAATGAATGTTTAATTTTCCAGATATGGGACTAACTTCTGTTTAAATGCATACAGGTATAGAGGAGAGTTCTTCCCACTTGAATGTTGACACCTATAACACTAGTCACCAACCTCATGCCATTGGGATATGGGCTTGGGGTTTGTCATGACACAGGCCACATGGGACTGGTTATGACACATTCTGTGACAATAGACATGGCATAAAACTCCACCAAACTACATAATTTTTTATCACCTGATCCACATGATTCCAAATAAATATTTACTGATGAAAAAGGGATATTATGAAGATATAATATTTAGAGTTTAGAATAAAGTAAAGAAAATGAAGGGGAATGTGGATTATCTTCATACATATTCACAAACATGCCTACTTCCCCCCTCATAATTTATTAAAATAATAAAAAAATATGAATAAAGGTTTAGTTAATGATAATCCTCCCCATTGAACTAAATTCCATGGTTCATTACTTGATGAAAATATATGGTAAGAGGTCATTAAAAAACACAAATAATATATCAAAAATTACAATGTATAATTTATAAGGAGGGATAAAATTTAACTAAAAAAATCATTTAACAAATTTAGAATTACAAATCATAATGATATAACATTAAATATACAGGTTAAATTTCAAGGATTTAAATCATTTATAATAGGATAGTCAAAAAATATGTATAAACATTTGATCCTTCTTATTCACAAAAAGAATTTAGTACCAATAAGAAATTGTCTTCATAATATGGATGTGATATACATGTTGAACATTGAGGGTTTGTATGCATTCAGTTGAGAGAATCTTCATGAGTATTATAGGTTTGGAAATTTTCAGTAAACTATAAATCTATACACATCTGTGAATAATTGGAGCAATAAAACTACACTAGTTCATAGCTCCAATGGATGTAATTTTTTGGTAGTTCATTATATAATCCATTATAATGGAATATGATGTATGTGAAAAATATTTTTCTTATCATGTAAGTAGGATTGTGCAGAAAATAGGATTTAATGATGGTCTATAAACATCTATCTTGTGGTATAGTTTTTCAAATTTGAAATATCTAGGGAATGAATTATTATGGTTCTCATTTCCCTTATTGTAATTAAATCTCCTTCATGAATTATGGTTGATTTTATGAATCGAATATATTTTTCCATCAGTTTATCCCTTATAATATTCTTATCTTCTAGTGTAAACTATTGGAGAGTGGAATAAAATTCATTGTTGAGTCTTAAATATAATAAAGGAATAATATATATTTGACTTAATTATGATTTTTGTTCTCCTGGATAGATAATCACTATTTATTTTGGTTGAATTAAACATTAAATTACAAGAGAATCTTGTGGGTATGAATATTAAAACATTAAGGTGGTGGATTGTAAAAAATCTATGCTCTCTCCACCTTGAGTACATAAATATCAAAAATGAACACAATAAATTTTCTTCATAAAAAACAACATATTCAGTTAAATTTCACCCAATAACAATAATGTTTCTTCAAAAAATGGTACATATGAAAAATACAAGTACTAAATATTTATTGGAACTAAATGTTTTTGATTTCATTGGGTGGATCAATGGTCTTCTCTGACACTAACATATACTAATGATTGTATTGATTTGCTTTCTATGATCATGGTTATATTCAAGAATAGCTACAATTATCGATGGTCGATAAAGTTTAGTTATATATTAAGAGTATCATCCATTCAGTTACTATGATATTTGTTTGTTGAGTGGATCCTTATTGATGATTGAATTAGAGTGAAGTATTAGTCATGGCATGGTCCATTGGAAATGGGTGTGGTGGATGAAAGTGGGAGATTGAATGTTGTAGCCTAGTTTGATAAATATCGTCATTAAAATACATCCTTATAACTATTTGATATTACTGATGCGGTTGACCAAGGATGAGTTATCAGGATAACTTATAGAGGGTGTATTCACATAGTGGGTCACATCATGTAGTATCTTAGACAAAAATGTGATGTCCCATAAAGTGTTTTTATTTTTTATTGATTTGACGACAATATGTGGTATCTTGAGCTTCTATAATCAATCCACGGTCAATCTATAATCACTTTACATAATTTGAAATGTAGGATCACAAGATTCGATATCTTCATTAATAAAAATTAAATGGCCATTCTTCCATCATTGAATCTATAAATTACATATATTATATGTACTAATTACATAATCGTATTAATGTATGAAGTGATGTAATAAATTAAGTAAAAAATAAATTTCATTTAGATAAATATAATAAAAATTCAATACTCAATAATGGATAAATAATAAATTTCAAATTTTTAATACAACATAAAATACCTATTTTAATCTATTTGTGAAATTAATACCAATTTTCAAAATATTAATAGAAAGTAATCATCTAACGAGGTTTTAACAAAATTGGGAAACCAGTTTTCATTTTAAAATAGCTTAAAGTTTTAAAATTTTATGTTCATATAATATCTCAACACTTGAAATATTTTCATCATAGGAAATACATTTAATATCATTTTTCATTGTAATAAATGGAAATATGTATTATCCCTAAATTCTAAAACACAATACAAAAATTTGAGAAAGAATAGATTCACTGAATATCAATAAATATCATGCTCTTTCAAGGTTCCCATATCATTATATTAAATAATTTTACTCATGTTATAATAATAAGATTCATCCCAAGTTAGTACATGACTTACCAGACTTTGTAATTTATCTTATTTAATATAAGAATATTAGAATGTGGTGTTTTTTTCATTCATATAGTTAATTGAATCATACCATATAAATCATGTGGTCTTAAATTATCTACCATTTGAAATTAATATTCCACTCGATAGGACATCCAAAATCTTGTTTTGAAGCTCCTGGGTTAGAATAATTAGATGGCTAAACGTGAATGGTATAACGAATATACTTTTATATCTTTAAAACACAGAATATTAGAATCCTTTATTTCTAAAAAATAAATGTTTATTAATTGGCCCCTTCTATGATGTCACTCTAAAATCACTCTTAATTTGTTTCAATTGTGTCAGTCACAGCCAGGGTACTAAAATATATGTGATGAACATCCAATTTTCTCTATACAATGATCCTCTAATATTTTAATATAGAGGTTTCATTATTTTAGATTAACTTTATCCATTTTAAATAACTATTAATAAATAATTTTTCATTGATTGAATGTGTCATCAATATAATACATTTAATAGTTATTATTCTTATTTATAAACAGGGGTCATGAATCACATAAATAAAAATATTTTATATTTTAAATTATGTCCTTTTGCAATTTATCTTTTTTATACATGGTTAGAGGGGATATGTGTTATAGAATAATGGAAGGTAATGTTATCCCACTAACAATTCATAATGTAAAAATCTATTTTACTTTTCCCCAATATTGTTCTATAATCCAAATTATTCCCATATCAATTTCCATTCCTCCAAATCATTCTAAAATAAAGTAGTTTATACACAAGGAATGGTTATGAAAGGATAATTATAGAATGTAATTTGGCTTTCCAAATAAGTATTTCATGATATATTGTACTTAAAAAGGAAAAAATTACATGGTGAAAGAAATTATAGATTACTCATATAATGGGATTTTAAAAATTTATGATGGATTCTATAATAACTATATCACACAATAATCATATGGAATTAAATATAATTAATGAATGGTTTATGTCCACTATATGATATTTGATTCTCAATAATGTCTTTAGAACAAACTATAATGACCCGAACATTTGAATACTATTTGCTTCCTAAATTTTTGTGTTATTTCATTTTATGCTCCAAAAATATTTATCCTTTAATTAATAACGTGATATTGTTGGATCTCGACTGATATATGACCATTGTTATATATAACCAATAGAAACTAATCTTATAAAGTTGCATTTATTGTTTATAAAAACATGTGATCTGGGTTAATTAATAATGAAATAAATTTTTATGGCCTTTTCCAGTAGACTAAAGTTGTATAGAGCCAATCTGTCCAAGAATGGGAAGAAGGTGGAATCTCAAGGATTTTCTTTAGACCAAGACTAATTTGAGCTTCAACAGATGAAGCTTGAAAAAAATAGCTTAAGGGAGAAGTTCATGCTGATAGAAATCACCACTCGGGAAATACTTTCTGAGATAACCAAATATTCTATCACCATAGCACACCTTAAACATAGGTCCTATGCAGGTGTAATAAGGGGCTATGTAACGAGGCCTTAAATATGTTTTCTAATCCCTTGGTAAAATAGAATTTTTATTTATTATTATGGTAAAAAATTTTATTTTCAAATATCCAGATAAATATAGGATGACTATTATTGATGATTTTTTAAAAAAGGGTATTTGAAAATAATCATGTAATCATTAATTAATTAAAACTATGAATTAATTTTCAAGAAATGTTCATCTAAAGTTGTGATCAGTAATAAATTTAAAGTATATTGAGATCAATATGATTTTTAGTGAATATTTATATTTGATTAGTAACATAACCTTTTGAATAGAAATTAATAGTACATAGAACAAAAAAATAGAAACTTCATTAATGAATGTATAAATACAATGTAGACATCTTAAAAGTGAAAAACAATAATAGTATAAGTTTTTTTATTTGTGTATGTCATTAATATTTTATTTAACATTTTATAATTAATTTAATAATTTAAAATGGAAATTTATTTTTATAAAATGTAATAATAAATTTTTACTTAAATGTCTTATGATTATACTATAACATTATGGGACCTTGATTACTCTTTCAAGGGGTTACAGAATAAGTTATAGTTTTAGGGATATTTTTTGAATAAATAATGATTTTATTTAAAAATAAAAATAAAATATATAGAATATTATTTTTATAAAATTTAGTACACTTTTTAATTTATAGCATTAATATTAGGATTGTGTGAATTTATGGGATTTTTTTGAAATAGTTGAATTTTCGGTGAATAGTAAAAATATTGTTTAGTGTTCCATTTGTTTAATGAAATCATTAATGCATTAATAATTCTGGTCGACATATGAATATTTATATATTCTATAATGTTTCCCAGGTGTCCAATCCCATGGGAAAATACCACGGTTAAGACCATGGTTTTTCAAATACCACATATTAGGCGTCCCTTGGAAATTAATAATTAATTTTCTCATTTTCCTATATATAACAAGAAATTACCTTAGTAATTTAAATAAAAAATCCTCCTAGACTATTTTATAGTCATTTTACCTCCCATTGAGTCTTCCCAAGGTTTGCTATATCTCCCACGATACCAACCATCTTTCTTTCAAAGTTACCCATCAAGTTATGGGAAACATTCTCCCTCTTCTTTTAGTCATGTATTTTAATTTATTTCATCTATTTTACCTCTTATTATGTGGGGGTATGCTCATATATATTCTTTTTATATTCCATTTTATGTAAAAATTATGAGATACCCTTATACTCTCATCCATTGATTTTATGAATTTTTAAGTGACGATGTTATGCTGCCTAATTTTCGTAAAAGAAATCACAAATTCTCTTTTCCTTTGAGATTCATTTTGATATGGTATTTCCTTTAAAAATCCATAAAATGATATTATTTATTTTTATTATGTACCCATTCTATATAATTTGTTATTAATTAGTGGTAAACTCATGTCCCCTCTCTTTTCAATATATTCTAAAACCATGTTATATAGTCGTTATGCTGAAAACATTCCATGTCAAAATTTCTCTCTTTCTGTCAAGAAATTGTTTTTTTATTTATTTCAATACACAAACCTATTGAGTTTATATGGTTGTTAATAAATACACAAAATTGATATATTTTATTCTTTAATTGAAAAACATATAACCTTCACTCCCATTCAAATGGTTATAAATGATTTAATGTTCATGTTTTTAAGGATTATTAAAATGTCACGATTTTAAAATGAAACCCATTTATTTTATTCTATTTGGGTTATTTATGAAATTTTGGATAATAATATTTGTGGATCACATGAAAATAAAGACATATAATGGGTTCTCCTTAATATCACTCCAATGCATTGGGTTAAATAATTAATCTCTAAAGATTACAAGTTTCACGATACCTTGGTGAATAACCTTGGTAATTTGTTTTAAGATACCTTGGGGATGAACCTTGGGGAACCTTGGTGACATGTTCATGAATGTATAAGTTAAATGTTGTAGCCACATATTCATGTTATGTTTCATATTCATTTCATTGTTAAATTCCTCTACTTCCATTGCAATTTCTTATTGTATATTACC
Organism: Viscum album; assembly: GCA_963277665.1. Classification (NCBI taxonomy): domain Eukaryota; kingdom Viridiplantae; phylum Streptophyta; class Magnoliopsida; order Santalales; family Viscaceae; genus Viscum; species Viscum album. The sequence goes on from OY728146.1 coordinate 374,778,567, forward strand.
AAGTTCTTATAGATATCACAAGTAAACTGATTCCCTTGTTTACCCATACATGGCCTTCTGCTCACCCGTTCCTTTGACGTATGTCTCCAAGTTATGAGATTCAATAATTTAACAAAATAATAAATGTTCAAGAAGATTTTAATGGGTATTTAAAAAAGTGTTTTATGTTCCCATCTTTTATTGTTCTTAATTTCCATGACACTAGACTTCAAAGATCATCTGTTTGTAAAATCTAATAAAAAGATATGTAATAAAAAGGTAGGATGACACAGTCTGTATTAGAAGGATGTTTAGATATATACGGAATTATGATGTGAAAACATTAGGAAGAATCCTATAGAAAGGATTAAAGATAGGAAAACATCCTAGTATTTTTGTGAGTATTGAGTATGTGGTTTATCAAGAAAATACATACCTATCTGGATACGAGCAAGTAGAGGCGCCTCTGGAATAGATGTAACAAGGATTTAAGACACTAACAAGGAGTCTTGAGCTTGACTCACGGTATCTTGGTACATGAAAATAGGCCTTACTGTAGTCTTGGTTACGAAACTCAAGGGGGATATGTATGGTTAATCATAAGCATTTTTTGAATCATTATATACGATTTATATAGAAATGTAATTTGTTAAAGAAGTTTTAAGACATAAAATCCTTTACTGTTAAAAGATTCATTAATGAAATAATCTTATCTCTAAGGTTTTTTCTTTTAGAAAATGGCGGGAAGGAGAAGGAATCATGAAAATTGTGACCGCAATGGACAATGCACTGACGAGCCTCAGATGAATGTTGTAATGGAAACATTCCTAAAAATGATGAACCATCTGACTAATGTTATGAGAAATAACTTGAATAAAACTCAGATACTAATCTCACCATGAAGGGATAAACATTCAGTTGAATCATTTATGTGTCAATGTCCACCAAACATTAGTGGATCTACCAGCACATTGATTGCTGAATAGTGGATCAGCTCTATCAAAAATATCGTATCTTTTCTCTACTATTATGATTAAGAGAAGGTTTCCTTCATTGTTTATCTCATAGAGGGAGAAGCTGATCAGTGGTGGAAACTGATTAAAAACACACGACCAAGAGTGGAAGTAGAAGCTATATAGTTGGAGGTGTTTAGAGGGATATTATTCAAAAATTATTTCCCCTGATCAATGAGAACAAGAATAAAGAAGCAGTTTCTCGAGCTGATGTAAAAGGAGAATGAATCTGTGGGAAACATTGAGATGAAAATCACAAGGCTTTCAGGTTACACCTCTATTATTTTCATGGATTCAAATGGTAAGTTTTATAAATTATTTGGAGGGCTAAGACCTCATCTAAGGAAGAATCTAGACAACTGAGTTTATGATAGATATGAGGAGATCATGTGAAGTGAGATGAAAGTCGAACATGAGTTTGGTGAGACACAAGGGTCTTATGAATCCAATGAAAAAGAAAAGTTAAATGGATCCAATATTATGGAGGTGCATCGATTAGGGAAGTAGATGCATGAAACGACAACGTCTCGTGTGTATTTAATGTGGGGAGAAACATTTGAGGAACTTCCAGATCGGGAGCGGGAAGTGCTACAAGTGTGGTTGAGATGGCCACATTGTGTAGAATTGTCATAGTGTGTTGTATCCATAGCTTCCCACCACTAACATAAAGGGGAATATAGTTTAGAAACTTCCTGATGTCCAATGAAATTATTGTGGAAAACTTGGGAACTTTTCCAATCACTGTCCAAATCCAAGTGTTGTAGAGGGGAATCACCATCAGCCTTAGCAATGGAAAAGGGAACAAGGTCTCACTTTTTCAATCACTATGACTGAAGTTGATGTGCCAATTGATGTGGTGTTAGGTACTCTTTTTGTTCTCTCAAATCCATAAATTACTTTGTTTTATTCTATTTTTATGCATTCATTTAATTCCTCTATGTTTGCAATGAATTTAGTATCAACCCCTAATTATCTAAAAGTAGAGTTATCAATCAAGACTCCTGATGGGATTATCCAAGCATCATTAGTGTTTAGAAACTCTAGTATTGACTTTAGAGAGCACAATATTATCGCAAAAATATTATTCATTCCCATTATAGAACTCAACATTTTACTAGGGATGGACTGGCTCTCAAATTATAACGCTCTTAAAAAAATTCAGAATTAAGGAAATCTAAGTAGACTTGAATACAAAACCGACAATTAACATCTAATGAGAAATATCTCAACCTTATATATGTCTATAAGAACCTCTTATATCCTACTTTATTGAGTTGAATAGTGAAGAAGAAGAATGAAATAAGAGTTTGAGGATATAAAATGTCCCCATCATCCAGGAAAACATTGAGGTATTTCTTGAGGAGTTACCCATAACTAACTCACAAAGAAGGGTACAGTTCTCTATTGACCTCATACCTAGATACCATCCAATATCAATGTCCCCATATAGGATGGAATATGGGGTGCTGTAGAAGATAAAAAAAACTCTAAGATCATTTGGGGAAGGGTTTTATATTTCCAAGTGTGTTCTTGTGGAGCAACCGTTCTCTTTGTGAAAAATATGGATGGATAGATGAGACTATGAATTGAATATATAGAACTAAATGGGATCATACTGTAGAAAAAACATCTTCCTAGAATTGATGACTAATTTTACCAACATCATGGGGTACAATTATTCTCTAAGATTTATCTTTGATCTGGTCATCATCAATTTAAGGTGAAGCAATAATATATTGTGAAAACTACCTTCCGATCAAGATATGATGATTATGAATTTTTTTTATTCCCTTCAGACTGACTGATGCAGCTATTATTTTCTTTTTTTGGATTTGATGAATATAGTCCTTAAATAATACCTTGTTAAACATGTGGTAGTTTTTATTGATGATATTCTAATATATTACAAATGTTGCGAGGAAAATGGGGATCATCTAAGGTTTATTTTTCAATCTCTGTGGAATAAGTGGCTTTTTGGAAGGTAATGTAAATGTAAATTCTGGTTAAAAAAGTTGCTTTCTTGGGGAACATTGTTACCAATGAAGGAATCACAGTTGGCCCATGCAAAGACAAAAGTTGTAGATGAGTGGCCATAGCCTACAATAATAACTAAGATTTTAAGTTTCCTTGGATTAGAACGATATAATGCAGGCTTGTTAAAAACATTTCATGACATTATAATCCATTTACCAAGTTAACTTGAAAAGCGTTCAGGATCACCTTGAAAAAGGAGTGTGAGGAATGTTTCCAAGAGATGAATAAGATTTTGCTTACTGCACCCATGTTAACTCTATCGTAATGTAGAGAAGGATTAATTATTTTTAGTGATATATCTCTCAAAGGGCATGGGTTCTCCCACATGAAATCTGTGAAATTCATTGCTTATGAATCATGATTGTTTAAGACCCATGAGAAAAACAATTCTACACAAGATCTAGAGCTTGCTGCGGTTGTTTTTTCTCTAAAGTAATGAGGGAACTATATTAATGGGGAGAAATGTGATATATACACATACAATCAAATTTTGAAGTATATTCTCACACAAAAGGAACTGGACATGTTAAAAAGGAGATGGTTTGATCATCTTTAATACATAGATTGATAAATTCATTATAATCTTAGAAGAGCCAACAATTTCGTTGATGCGTTATCCATGAAAGACCCAGTTTTTATTTCCATATTGAGGATTAAAAGAGATCCTTTGATCAATGGCCTAGTAAAGCTAGATATGGGAATTATAAGGGTAGGGAAATCATAAACCCTTACCCATGTTATTTCTCAACCATTATTATTATAGAAGATCATGAAATCTCATAAAGAAGAAGCTTTATTATAGAAGTGGTTTGAGGTTGTGAAGGATTGAAGGATTATTGAGTTTAACATTGATCATGAAGGTGTACTGAAATATTGTTGAATAATATGTGTTATATCTATTCTAGAAATAAATAAGGAGTTGATGGATGAAGCTCATAGATCTACATTCTCTATACATCCCGGAAGAAAAAAATGTATATGGACATTTGTGATCATTATTGGTGGGATAATATGAAAAGAGATATTGCTGACTACACTTCAAAGGGAATGGTATCTTACCATGTGAAGACAGAGTGACAACATCCTAAAGGAGTATTCAAACCAATACTCATGCCAGGATGGAAGTGGAAAAATATCACTATGGACTTCATCATGGTCACCCAAGAACATCCAAAGGAAAAAAGGATATATGGGTTATTGTTGGTCATCTTATGAAGATAGCACATTTTATCTCCTGGATGATTTCTCTCTCGATCAACATGGAAGGATTTACATGATGGATGTTGTAAGGATGCATTGAGTTCCAATTTTTATCATATCTCATCAAGATCCAACGTTCACGTCAAAATTCTGGAGAAGTCGTCAACATGATCTATGCACTAAATTTAATTTTAGTACAACCTATCACCCCAAACTGATGGCCAATATAAATGGACTATACAAACACTTGAGTTAATGATGAGAATGAGCACAATGGAATTTAAATATGGATGGGATCAACATCTACATTTAGTTGAGTTTTCTTACAGCAACAAATTCCACTAGAGCATTCAAACATTACCCTATGAATCTATATATGATAATCGATGTAGAACTCCTACTTGATGGAATGAAGGTGGGGAGATAAGGTTTCATGGGCCTGATCTTGTGTAAGATATGGTAAAAAGGTCCATGCCATCCAACAACACATTAAGGCAACTCAGAGTCAGCAAAATAGTTATTCCATCAATTGTCGAAGGGACATGGAGTTTGATGTTGGTGACAAAGTCTTTCTTTGAATTTCATCTTGGAAGAGAGTCATGAGGTTTGGGGAGAAGGGGAAGATCGACCCTAGGAACATTAACCCCAATTAAATCCTTAATCTCATAGGAGTAGTGGCCATTTGCCGTGCACTCCCTCTAAATCAAGATAATTATCATGATGTTTTCCTTGTATCCCTCTTTAAGAAGTACATACCATACCATTTACGTGTACTAAATCCAAAGGGGGTACAACTGGATAGTGAACTCTCTTATGAGGAGTATCTAATGGAGGTCGTGGATAGTAGAGACAAGGTTCTATGCCACAAGACTACCCACCTAGTTATGGTCTTGTTGAGGAACACAAAATGTGAAGAAGCCTCATGGGAACAAGAGGAGTCTATGAGACCGAATTACCCACACCTTTTCCCTTCTTATGGTGCGAGTTAAAAATTTTAGGGATACATTTTCTTAATGGGTTAAGAATGTAATGAACCAACTATTGAATACTATTTAATTCTAAAAATTGAATGTTACTTCATTTTATACTCCACAAAACTATTTTCTTTAATTAATGTAGTTATATCGTTTGGTTTCAACTGTTATATGATCATTGGAAAATATGACCATTGGAAATTAAAATCATAACGTTACATTTATTGTTTATTAATACAAGTGATCTTGGTTAATTAACACAAAAATAAGAATCGATGGCCTCATATAGTGGACTCGGGTCGTACGAAGCCCATCTATAAGAGCATTGGAAGGAGGTAGCATCACTGAGCATTTCTCTGGACCATGCCCTAGATGATCTTCAACATGTGAAGCTTGAATGGAATCACCTAAAGTAGAATTTCATGATGATAAAAATCACAAATCATGCAATGTTTTCCAAACCACACCAAGATTCTATCACCACAGCCCACATTACACATAGGTCCTATTTAGGTGTTATAAGGGTCTATGCAATGAGGCCTTAGAAAATTTTTGCAATCTCTTTGTATATATAAAATTTTTATTTCTTATTGTGGTGAAATTTTTGATTTTAAAATTGTTAGATAAATATACGATTAATATTATTGATTAATATTGTAAAAAAGTGTATTTTAAAATATTAATGTATTCATTAAATAATTAATAATTAGAAATGATTTTCAGGAAATGGTCTTCATAATTGTGATCAATAAGAAATTTTGAGTACAATAAGATCAACTTGATTTTTTTGTGAATAGTAAATTATGAATAGTAACATACACTTTTGAATAATAATGAATAGTAAATTGGCCAAAAAATAGAATCATCACACATGAATTTTTAAACAAAACGTAGACATCTTAAAAGTAAAAAATGATCATAGTATATGTTTTGTTATTTTTGTATTTCATAAACATTTTATTTAAAATTTTATGATTAATTTAATAATTTAAAATGGAAATGTATTTTCATAAAATGTAACTATAAATTTTTATTTTATTATCTTATTTTTATACTATTATTTAATGGGACTTTTACTACTCTTTCACGGTGTTACAAATCAAGTTATAGTTTTAGATTTTTTAATAAATAAAGATTTTATTTAAAAATTAAATTAAAAATATATAAAAAATTACTTTCATAAAATGGAGTCCATTTTTCAATACAGATCATCGATATTTGGTTAGGGTGTGTTTTTTGGATTTTTCTGAAATAGTTGAGTTTTGATGAATAGTAACAATACAGTTTTGAGTATCGGGTGTCTAATGAATCTTTGATGATGTAATAATGATAAAATAATTCTGGTCAACTTATTAACAGTATGATATGCTACGAGGTGTCCCAGGTGGATAATAATATGGGAAAATACCATGGTCATGCTCATGGTTTTTCAAATAGCACTGATGAGGTGTCCCTTGGAAATTAATAATTTATTCTCTCACATTTCCAATTAATACCAAGACATTACCTAATTCATTTCCTTATAAAATCCTCCTCAACAATGTTCTCATCATTTTAACAACCAAGGAATGCTCCCAAGGTTCCCTCAATCCCCCAAGGTCCCAACCGTTATTCATTCTATGTTACTCTTCAAGGTAAGACAAACATTTACCCTCCTATTTTAGTCATGATTTCCTTTTAAGTTATGTCTTCCAGTTTCAATCTTCATATGTGGGGGAATGTTATTATGTATTATTATTACTTTCCATTTAATGTGAAATTGATGAGAGACCTTTTCTTCTCTCATCAAAAAAATTTCGGAATTTTTAGGTGATGTCGTTAGGCTGCTGAATTTTCATATAAGGAATCACAACTTCTCTTTTCCTTCATGTTTCATTTTCATATGGGTTTTAATTCAATCAATGATACAATGATCTTATTTATCTTTATTTTATACCCCTAATGTATAATGATTTATTTTTAATTGGGTAACTCTTATCACCACCCTTTTCAATATTTTCTAAAGCCATGTTATATATTCGTTATGCTGTAGAAATATCATCTCAAAATTTCTCTCTCACTATCTCAAGAATTTCTCTTGTTTTATTTATGTGAATACCCAGACCTATTTCATTTATATGGGTTATCTTAAATACACAAAAATGGTATATTTTATTTTTTGAATTGACATACATATAACCCTCAATCCCTTTCCATGGGTTTTAAATGACATAACGATCATGTTTTTATGAACTATTAAAACATAATGATTTTAAAATGAAACCCATTTCTTTTATTCTCTACGGGATATTTCTGAAATGTTTTATTATTATCTATGTGGATCACATGAAAATAAATATACATTAATGGTTCTCCCTGATAGCATTCTAATTCATTGGGTAAACAATTTATCTCTTGAGATGACTGGTTTCATGATACCCTAGTGATTATCCTTGGTAATTTTGTAATGACACCTTGGGGATGAACCTTGGTGATATGTTCATGAATTTATATATGAAATTTTGTAGCCACATATTCATTTTATGGTTCATGTTCATTTAATTATTAAATTCTTCTACTTCTATTTCTCATGTCTTATTGTTTTTTTATCAAGTTCTTACTAATATCCCAAGTAAACTTATTCCCTAGTTTACCCTTAATGTGAATTCTCATCAACCTTTCCTTTGATGTATGTCTCCATGTTATAAGATGAATTAATTTTACATGGTATTAACTTTTCAAAATTCTTTTTTTGTGTGTTTAAAATATAGTTTTATGTTTTCATGTTTTATTATTCCTGATTGCAAAAAAACTACACTTTACAGATCTTCTATTTGTAAAATGTAATTAAAAGTTATTTAATAAAAAGGTGGTGCACTATATAATCAATAATAAATGAGTTCATTGAATATTTCTCAATTGTGTGATTTAATATTTGGATAAGCAATTCATATCATGTGAATTCATTTGAGTGTTACATTCTCAATTTCTTTTAAAATGAATACTTGGTAACATTTCAAAAAATATATATTTAATTTAACAATTTGAAAACTAATGAAATCTATAAACATTAGGTTAATATCATCTACATGGATTTTAAATATTGATTTTGAAGTCACCTTCTTAAAATTACATTCAAATGTAAAAAATAGAAAATAAACAACAACAAAATGTTGTTGACTGATTTATATAATCAAATTATATACACCCTGAAAACATATTTTAATTAGGATTCATATATTTTCACACATTATCACCTCTATACCCTTAATGATTTTAATTTTTTAAATTAATTGATGAATGGAAGATAAATAATTATTTGTTTCAATGAAAATTGATAAGGACATTAACAACTTGGTTTTTATTTTTGTAGTGGGTTGAGTTATGATCTCCATTGTCTTTTCAAAGTAATGTATTATCTATAATCCTTTGTGTTTTTTTGGAACATGATAGAAAATAAAATATAAATAAGTAATTTTATTAATAATTATGAAATTTATTAAATGATAAATCTTAAATAATATGGTCGGTTACCCTCCATAGAGGAGAGCTCTTATACTATCATTAGTCTAATGGTGGGATGAGATTTTGTTTTATGAACAACTACGTTATTCATCCTCCAATGTCCGTAATATAGTGAATCTTCAAATAGAATATGTATGTAGTATAATTATGTTTTTTTATCCTCTAGGTACTATAACACAAATAATAAGGTGAGGTTGGATGGACAAAACATGAGGTCACCACTTGTTCTTGTTGGACTAGGGTGTGCATGCCTCATTATACAACTCCTTAAAAATTATTCCCCAATCATGTGAAATACTCATCAAAATCCTTCATATATTATTTGAAAATAATTTTAAAATATTAGTTATCATTCATATATTAATTTGGGTGTGTGTCCACTTTTTCAAATTATTAACATGTTTTATCTTCATATTTTGGAATTTTTGTTATACTTTACTATGCAGATCCTATGATGAATTATTATAGACATGATTTTAGTGAGTGTAAAATTTATATAATGAAATACGAGTTTATGTAATGATCTACTTCCTTATTTATCTTCCCCTACCACTCTTTTTCATAAATGATTTCCTTTGGTATGTGCTATGTAAAGTGGGAGATAGGGTTCTTAAATTAGTTATCACACATTCATAGTTCAAATTATAAGCGGATGAACATGATTTTTATAATAATTAAATTCTCTTAGCTCTAAATATCATGTTATCCACATTTTTTATGAATAATGTAAGTTACTTGACAGGGAATTTTCTTTTTTCATATAAATATTTATAATTTCCACATCATTTTATTTCTGCATTTGTTAGTAATATTTTATTCAGTGTGTATATTATAAAGTGATAGTTTAATTAGTTAACTAATATGAAAAAAATTATTATTACTACCCATTATAATCTTAATATGTTAGGAGAAATAAATTTACTACTAAAATTTTCTCAACTGAGTCATGCCCATATGAATAAAATAATGATTATTGAAAATAGAAATATTGAAAAAAATGCGAGTAGAAAACACTAATTATAGTTGTGTTTGGCCATAAATTACTCATCCAACCTCCCCATAAACATTTATAAGATTAATAACACATGAACATGGAGTATTTTCAACAAAAATTTTAAACTCCCATGTACTTTATTATATTGACAACATTTGTTTTTCTCTCAAGGATTTATTTTATTGTGAATTCACTATCTCTAATGCTTGTAATATATTTGTTTTGTTTAAATTTGAAATTCAATTCCTATATATACTAGGGAACAATATTTTTTGGGCATGTTCATTAAAAAATGAATTTAAATAATGTTAATAAATATATAGTAGTGGGGACTGTAGATGATTCCATTGATCATCCATAAACAACATTCATTCTCTATTTTAAATTCAATTATCAAATTTATTGTGAAATTAATAGCATTATTGAATCACAAACATGTACTAAAATTATAAAGATTATAAAAACATTATATATCTCATATTAACAGATAATATCACATCATATATGGATTCATTTTATATACATTCCATGATTATTGACAAGCCATAAAACTCAACCCAACACCATTATTTTTATTCATCCCTCACGCCACATGAATCCAATCACATGTAACATTGAACAAGATAAGGTAGGGGATAAATTTTTAATGTTTTAATTGAAATGTGGTATATTGTAGTGAAGTTGTATGATCTATATACTAATAAAAAAACACTACTACTTCTCCATCACAATTAAAAAATAACTTTAGAATTTATAATAAGAATTCATGTTATTGTGGACCTTCCTGGGAATTGAAACCCTTAGGTTAGTAATACAAGACCTTGGGAATTAAAATATACCATAATGACAATAATAAGAGTTCAAAAACTAATAATTTGAATATTTAATACGTAATTGTTTTTAGATTAATAGAATATTTAACATAATTAGAATTGTAAAGAAGAAACAAAGAGCAGTAAATCTGCATCTATAATTGACATGATCTGAATCATTTATATTGGGAGAGGGAAACAATATCAATAATAAATTAATCATTAATCATCATTTAAGTAAATAATTTTCAAAAATTGATAATATTCCTCATATATATGTGTAACATGTTTCAAATATAAATGGTCATGGTGGATTCATTTTGGCGAATCTAAATGATTCACATTGGATTATAATTATCTCTGCGATTGAGCTCCATTCACCTTCTAGAATAAAAAATGAAAAAACCATCCACTATTTGACATCTCTATTAGAATATTATATTTGGTATTTTCTTCTTTAAGACACACCTAAATAAGATGAACCATGTTTTAGTTAGGTCGATTTTTAGTTGATGTAGTATAAGGCTTAAAAATGGTTTTTAAAACATAGATTCCAACATACATAAAATGATATTTCATTGTATTGGATATAGATGATCAGGGAATTGTTTTGGTTCTAATTTCATTTTAGAAAATTAAATATTAATCAATATTAATTATTTAATCATGGGAATAGATGATTCTTCAGGTCGATGTCATTTTTTCCTTTCAAAATACTTGAAATTACATGTATATTAGTGGAGCGAGTTACCTAATGTAGTGTTGATTCTTCACATAGGAATGAAAAAATTATAGAGGTGTCTAAATTTGGGGTATGTTGGTAAGATGGCCATTGTTGATTATTGTATAATTCATTAATACAGTAAATCTAGCACATTGCGTGAGTCAATCATCAATCCAACAGTCTATAGAAAGGGTGATATTAAGGACCCCTCCTGAAACAATCACGAATGTGGAAAAATACAGGAGGCTTTTATGAATTCATTTTTTCATTTTCAATTTAAATTAATACAAGATTTATGTTGTTTCTTAAAAAATAGTCCATGTGTGGCACACAGAGTTTAGTGGGTCATCAAATAAAAATTAAAGTGATGCATGTGGTTGGAATAATTTTCTTGAGAAACACTGAATGAAAATATTGACAGTGTGGATGCAATTAGTGTTATCATAGTTCTTGATTCAATTTACTACTCCATTATGTAGTGTGGAAGGGTCGGTTGAATGTTGTGAGTTGTTACCTTATGGTACATGTACAAATATATGTGGAGTGGATCCTTATAGTAGATTATTATATCATGGAATAGTGGTGGTTGTGTGGTTAATATATGATGAGTTTGGATAATGAAAATGATATATAGGATGATGGGTTGAAGCCGCATAATGATAACCACATCGATTTATCGAAGTATATTTGTTATATTAGTAATACGTGCAACCATGGATGTGGTATTAATGCATCATAAAGTGGTATTGGTATCTTGGGTGTAATATTATACATTTGCATAGACTCTCACATGTAGAAGCCTCGAGTTTTATTTATTTATTTGATGCTGGACTAAAATGTGTGGTGTCTTGAAGAGCCCTTAGGATTTTATAGTCAGTAGAGTCTAACTCTTGGTTTCTTTCTATAAGAAATGGAGGCAGATAAATTTTTTTCCTCAATATGGAAGCATTCACTTTATGTTATTAATCATTCTATTAGTAAATAACTTATATTTTTAGTGAATATTTTATCAGATTAGGACGAGAAATGATTCAAATAGTTTAAAATTAAAATTTCATTAATTATAATAAATTAAATTCCAAAATAATTAGTCAAGTAATGATTCATGATAAATTTAAGTAGTTTAAGAAAACATTATAAAAAAATATATCAAACATTTAAAAATTATTTTGAATATTATCATGATCAATAGAGAGTAATCAATTTCTCATATTTTTTAAAATTTTTGTTTTTAATTTTAAATTTATAACATAATAAAATTTCAGAATTCTTGGATCTCATAACTAAACATCAATTATTATTGACATATATATAAATTATATGTTTATAATTTAAACTCTTTACATTGGATTTCTATTCTAATTGTTATTATGATTACCTCTACAAGATAACATTAAAAACATTCATCATATGAAAAAATGGATAGAAAAAATGGATGATGGATGATCATAGATATTATAAACTAAAGACTAATATTGATTACTACTATAGTGTAAGTCTCATTTTAATCCCCACCCTTTATTAATCAGTGTTCAAGCTTATATCAATTTAGTATGTGTTGTTGTATCACTTAATATTTAATTACATACTTTTTATTAGATATTCATGACTCGTAACACAATTTTTTTAAAAAATTTCAAGTTCTGGTTTTTGATAAACTATAATAGAATGTAAATAGATGAATATAGAGGTAAAACATCCAATAATGTTGTGGATAGATCAGTGTTGTCTGGTAGCATATTGCATATTGGAGTAAGTATTGAGCTCTTTACATCTCAGTATTTTTGTATGTAATACTTCGTGTAACCAAATTTATCCTCCTTGTAAATTTTTATCTCATTAATTATGAGGGAAAATTACAAAGAGTTATGATAATATCCAAAAAAAAATTTGTTTATCACACCAGTTGTCATAAAATTTAAACAAATTGATAATACCAAAATTAATCTATTGGTGCTAGGGTATAATATATCCTATGTGGGGGTGTTTTTATGTGCTTAGATGATAAAAATTAAACATCAATGATCTTTTTTTTGTAATTAATATGAAATTATATTATTATATATCATTGTAACAAAAAAATTGTATCAAAAAAATATTTTTTCTAGTTTCCCAAACTAGTTTATATACAACATGTTTACATTTGAGGGTTGATGATATGATGAAATTATTAAATTCAAATTATAAACACTTATTTTGAGTTGATGCACTTTTCCTACCAGATTACAAAATCACAGCACTAAAAATATCTATGATTTCTTTTACATAATTATATATAAATTCAAATGAGAGAATAAAAAGACAGTTAAATTTTTTAATGATGAATGACTATATAAATTTTGGTATAGAAACCATATTCTCCATTATCCCATATATGGAATCCATCTTCCACTTCATGTTCATTAGAAAATGTATTCAATCATTTAAAATAAATTACTTATATGTTTAATAGATTTATTGATTATTATGAATCCATTGTAAGTTTTTCCATAGAGATCTATTTAATATTCATCCTTTACCATAGATATGTGATCACTATTTTAGACCACAAAATGTTGTTTATTCCTAAAATAATTATTACACTAGTAATTAGATATAATAGGTAGTAACATTAATCACATTATGTTTAATCATATCACTTTATATTTTTTTGAACACATGGAATTTTAATAATGATAAATAACTCTATATATATAAAAACCACATATGAGTAATACAGATAAACTGTGTGTAGTATTTGAATATAATATTATAAAGAACATGGTGGTTTAAAAGAACATATTCCTTTAATCCATATATTTTCATAACCTTATAATAATCAAATTCATTCAACATGGAATGTTAAAAATACTATAAAAATTATATATTCGTTTCTAAAAAACTGTTTCTTACTATAACATTTTTCTCCCTTTTTTCCATTTCAATTTTATGGAACAACAAAAACGACAACATATATCCTTGTCGTGATTTCACCACCATGTTAGATAGCCCTAAAAATTTATTTCGAAATCCCATCATTCAAAATTGAAACATCATTGAACATCATGTAATCGATATTATTTTTCACAATCCTTAAACAATTTCATGATATTCTCAAAATCATCATATTCTCCTAAATTCATAAAATAAAAAAATTATGTTTTCACCTAACACAATATGGATTTTCCATCTAGCTAATGGATTAATAATTTCCTTGAAGATTCAAAAATTTCAATGTAATGATACTCCTCAGTATATATGATCCATTTCTTGGAACTCTATTTTTCATTATCAACAAAAACAACCCAAATATATTATTTAGGTATTTTATTAAGAATATTCCACTTTGATTTTGTCGATAACCACCTTAAACCATCTATAACACAATGAAATATCTAATTGGATATCTATTACCATAATTAAAATTATCTTCACTGTGTATTCAATTAATAAAAAATTGGTCACACTAAACCCATGTGTATATTTTTGAGAAACATGTATAAAATATGTTTTCCATGAATAATTAATTTACTAACCTCAATGTTCCTTAATGTATCTCCACCAGAGTTTTATAAATGCTATAAAAATAAAATACTCAATTATCCATGATGTACTATAATTGTAATGACCCGAAATTTTTGAATAAATTTTGTTTCCTTACTTTGTGTGTTATTTTATTTTATAATCAACAAAACTATTTCATTTAATAAAATGAGTATAATTAAAATAGCACCATTGGAAACTAAATGTTGTGATTATTTTTTATAAAAAAAAGTGATATTGATTAATTAATATAGAAAGAAGATTTGATGGCCCCATCTAGTAGTCTCAGGCCATTCGAAGCCCATCTGACGGAACTCGGGAAGGAGGTAGCACCTTTGGGCTTTGATCAGGACCGAACCAAATCCGAACTTCATCATGTGAAGCTAGAACGGAATTTCCTTCACGAGAAGTTCAAGCTGATAGAAATCACTACTCAGGCCATGTTGGTCATGCCCCCACAAGATTATATCACCCTAACACGCCTTACTCATAGGACATATGCTGGTGTTATAATGGGTTATGTAACGAGACTCTAACTACCTTGTCTAATTCATTGATTTAATAAAAAATTGTGATTTCTTCTTATGATGAAGTTTGTGAATTTTTAAATGGCCGGATAAATATATTATGCATATTATTAATTAATTTTAGAAAAAGGATATTTTAAAAATATTTATGAAAACCTTAATTAATTAAAAATGTGTAATGATTTTCAAAAAAATTGTCTTCTACAGTTGTGTTCAGTATGAAAGATAGAGTCTAATAAGATAAACATAATTTTTGACGAATAGTAAATTATGAATAGTGATTTTATGCTTAGGATTAGTAATGTGACCAAATGGATTACTAATCTCACTTAGAGAAGGTATTAATATAATTTAGGTACCTTGATTAAGTAATGTGATTCAATAAAATAGGTAAATAATTGTTTCAGAAATTATTGGTCAAGTATTAGTTTTTTTGGGTGAATAGTGTTTTTAATTTTGAAATTATATTAATAATATTTAGAAAATTATTTTTATAAAATGGATTTCATTTTTGAATTTATAGCATCGATATTAGGTTATGGGGATTTTTGGGGATTTTTCTGAAAAAATAAATTTTTAGTGAATTGTGTTTTTACTTAAAACATAAATTAAAACTATTTAGAAAATTATTTTCATAAAATAGAGTTCATTTTAAAATCAGAGCATCGATATTTGTTTAGGGTGATATTTTGGGATTTTTCAGAGAAAGTTGAATTTTCGGTGAATAGTGAAAATACAGTTTTTGAGTTTCAGGTGTTTAATGATTTCATTAAGGATTTAGTAATTATGAAATAATCCTGTTAGACTTATTAATAGTAAGATAAGGTATGAGGTGTCCAAGTGGCCTATACCATTGGAAAATACCATGGGAAAGCCCACAGTTTTTTCAATACAACCAATGAGGTGTCCCTTGGCCATTAATGTCGTGTCCCCTCACTTCCCCTATAAATACCAAGCCATTACCTCATCCTTTCCATTTATAAATGGTCCTCAACGATGTTCTGGTCTCCTTATATCCCAAGGAGGGATCCCAAGGTTCCCTCAAGCCTCCCAAGGTCCCAAACATCACGACTTGGAAGATACTCTTCAAGGTAAGGGATCCTACCTCTCTTCTTATTTTCAAGTACTCTCTTTTATATCATTTCATTTATTCTTCATTTTAATATTTTTGAGGTCCTAATTTTATATTCATACTACTGGACTTATCATGTTCATTTGATTTTAGAGCCCCTCTTTCTCTCATCAATTCATTTTAAGAATGTTTATGTGGCACCGTTAGGCTGCCGATTTTTTGTTAGGGTTTATTTCACCCTTCTCATTTTCAAGTTCTATTTTAATGTCAAGCCTTTGAAGTTTCTTTTTATTATCTTGAGGGATGATCTATTATACATAATACTGTTATTTTATGTTCATATTATGAGAGACCTCATTTTATGTCATTAATTAATTTTTTGATTTTTTAAGTGACGACGTTAGGCTGCCGAATTTTCATAAGAGAAATTTTATTTTTTCTTCATTCCATGTTTTTAATTTAATATGATATGTATTTAAACATTCATTAGAATGTTCTTATATCCTTTATATTCTATCCCTATGATGTTTTATGGATCAATTATGAGTGGGTGATCCATGTCCACTCTCGTTTCAATATTTTCTAAAGCCCTGTAACATAGCCGTTATGCAGCAGAATTTTCGTCTCAGAATGCCTCTATCTTTTTATAAAATTATTTGGTTTTATTATGTGAATACTGAAAGATCTTTATTCTATAGGGGTATTCACATATATATCATAATGTTCTATTTTAATTATGTGATTTACATACATGTAACCCTCTTTCCTTTTCTGTGGGATTAAAGTGACATAAAGATCATGTCTTTAAAGCCGTTTTTAAAACGTTATGATTATGAAATGGAACCCATTTCATTTATGCTATATGGGTTATTTATGAAATGTTTGATGATGATATATGTGCCTCACATGATAATAAAGGGAAATTAATGGTTCTCCCTGACAGCACTCCAATGCATTGGGTAAAGACTTAATCTATATTGATGAACATTTTATCGATTCCATGGTGAATAACCTTGGTAGTTTTTTTAATGACACCATGGGGATGAACCTTGGTGATACGGAAATGATTGTATATGTTAAATATTGTTTCCACATATTCATGTTATGAAACACGTTATTTTTATTATGATATGCCTCATGATCTCTTTCTCCTACCTTAAAGTTATTTATCATGACTTTATTGATGTATCTCAAGTTCACATCTAAAATGTTTCTCTTCTTTCCCTTACTGGGCCTTATACTCACCATTTTGATTTGATGTATGCTCCAAGGTTATGAGATGCTTTAATGATCTTAGGATGAACAAAGATGAAGCCTTAGAAGTGGTTTAGAAGACTGTTTTATGTTGTTCTCATGTTTTATGTTCCTGATTTCTAAGACACTAGACTTTAAAGATCCTCTATTTGTAAAATGTATGGAAATGTTATATAAGAAAAAGGTGAGATTCTATAGTTGGTATCAAAGGATATTTTATTTATTTATGGAAATTAGGATATGAAAACTTTAGGAGAACCCTATAGAAATATTTAAATATAGGAAATCTTCCTAGTATTTTGGTGACTATTGATTATGTGGATTATCAATAAAATATATCCCTGTCTGGATACGAGCAGGTAGAGGTGGCTCTAGCATAGATGTACATAGCTGTAAAACCCGAAAACGCCTCTTTGAGCTAGACTTGAACAGGAACTGTTATACGACAATGGGCCTTGCTGCACTCTTGGTTACGACACTCTTGGGGGATGTGTTTGGTTAATCACAAGATTTTTATGAATCATTATGAAGGAATTATAGGGAAATGTAATTGTTTAAGAATGATGTTTTAAGACATAAAATGCTTCATAGTTAAAAGATTCATAAATAAAATACGTTTCTCATGAAGGATTTATTATTTTAGAAAATTTCCCCATTGCCTGGGAATATGTTGATGTATTTCTTGAGGAGTTACCTGGCCCATCCCTAGAAAGAGAGGTAGAGTTTTCCTTTAACTCATACCGGGATCTCATCTAATGCCAAAGACCCCGTATAAGATGGAAAATGTAGAGCTAGAGGAATTAAAGAAAAAACTCTGAGATCTTTTGGAGAATGGGTTTATCTAACCAAGTGTGTCTCCTTGGGGGGCACCAGTTCACTTTGTGAGGAAGTAGGATGGATCAATGAAGCTATGTATTGCTTATAGAGAACTGAATGTCATCATAGTGAAGAACAAATACTCTCTTCCAAGAATTGATGACTTATTTGACCAACTTCGTGGGACTCAATTATTCTCTAATATTGATCTTTGTTCTGGTTATCATCAATTGAGGGTGAAGAATGATGATATTCCAAAAACTTTCTTTCGATCAAGATATTAGAATTGTGAGTTATTTGTTATTCCCTTCGGACTAATGCACCTACTATTTTTATGGATCAAGAATATGTTTATTTTGGAAACTAATATCAAATGGATATCCTTTGTATAAGAAAATTATTTGGAGATTAAATGATAATGGTTATTTTGGATGATGTTTTTTCTTTTTGAGTAATATATGCCTAAGATACTATAGGATTTGAATTGAGGAAGAATTTGCAAATTTTGTTTTTTTAAGAATTTATGTATTTATTGTGGACATATGGTGATTTGGGTTATTTCAAGAAAATAATGAACCAACCCTAAGGAATATATGAATAGGTTAATTACAATTTAGTATGAGACTTTAATAGTAGTCGATATTATTTGGAAATAAATGTTATGATTTTTTTGGTGAAGACTATGTGATGAAATCCATATGAGATTTGGTTCCAATCACATTTTGGATTATTCTGATGAATTTTAAGGATGGTTGTGTATTGAATGGTCTTTCTAGAAAATTGGGTACTTTTGTTGAATTTTGGATATTAATAGTCATATTTTATTTTATAATGGATCATTATTTTTGGGGATTATATGATCTCGTGCTAACCATTTTAATTTTAGTTGATGACTATAGACAAGGGAAAAAATAGTTCTTCTTTTGTGGATTATGTGATTATCTAGAAGATGATTCTTGTGATTTTTATAAGACCTAGGCTTTTTGAATACTCATTGTTTGGAGAAAATATTAGTCTTGGTGGAAACATATTAAGGGATGAGACTCTCCATTAAGGTAAATATATTTCCTTACGTTTTTATTCAATCTAGTAAATGAATTCTTCAAAATTATTAAATGGAATGTAAAACAAAAACATTGTTGGTTTACATTTCCTACTGGGTAATCAAAGACCATTTAACACATGTTATGTTTTTTATCTTCTTGTGGTTAATTTTATCCTAATAATATTATCTATCACTCTCCATCAAAACATGACCCTTTTTTTCTCATCTATATCCATTTTTTTCTACATGTAATCCTAGTATGGGTTAGCTCGGATGACCTTTGTACTTTCAATTATTTCCTTTAAATTAATAGATTTACGGAATCTTTTTCGATGTGGGACATTCAAATAAATTTCTAAACCCATTTTGAAAATTTTGAGGATGTGGTTTCTTAATGGGGGAAGATTGTAACGACCATAAATTTTTTAATAAATTTTGTTTTATAACTTTGTGTGTTATTTTATTTTATACTCAACAAAACTATTTCATTTAAAAAAATGAGTATAACTAAAATAAGATTATTGGAAACTAAATGTTGTGATTATTTTCTATATGTACAAGTGATCTTGATTAATTAATATAGAAAGAAGGTTTGATGGCCCCATCCAGTTATCTCGGGCTGATTGAAGCCCATCTGACGGTACTCGGGAAGGAGGTTGCACCTTTGCAGTTTTCTCTCGACCAAACCCAAGCTGAACATCATTGTGTGAAGTTAGAATAGAATCACCTTCGCGAGAAGTTCAAGCTGATATAAATCACTACTTAGGAAATGTTGGCCGAGCCGCACCGAGATTCAATCACCCTTCCACACCTTACTCTTAGGTCCTATGCTGGTGTTATAAAGGGTTATGTAACGACACTGTAACTGCCTTGTGTAATTCTTTGAGTTAAATAAAAACATTGATTTCTCTTTATGATGATTTTTGTGAATTTTTAAATGTCTGGATAAATATTGTATGCATATTATTGATGAATTTGAGAAAAAGGATATTTTAAAAATATTTAGGTAAACTTTAAATAATTAAAAATTGGTAATGATTTTCCAAAAATGGTCTTCTACAGTTGTGTTCATTATGAAATTTAGAGTCTAATAAAATCAACATAATATTTGAGGAATAGTAAATTATGAATAGTTATTTTACACTTAGGATTAGTAATGTGACCAAATGGATTAGAAATATCACTTAAAGAAATAATTAATATAATTTAGGCACCTTGATTAAGTAATGTGATTCAATAAAATATGTCAATAACTGTTATGGAAATTATTTCCTAAGTATTATTTTTTTCAGGTGAATAGTGATTCTAATTTAAAAGTTAAATTAAAAATATTTTGAAAATTATTATTATAAAATGTAGTTCTTTTTTGATTTCAGAGCATCGATATTAGTTTATGGTGATTTTTTGGGATTTTTCTGAAAAAAATGAATTAATAGTGAATAGTTTTATATTCAAAAAATAAACTAAATTTATTTAGAAAAATATTTTCATAGAATGGAGTATATTTTTGAAATCAGAGCATCAATATTTGGATAAGGTGAAATTTTGGGATTTTTCTGAAAAAGTTGAATTTTTGGTTAATAGTGAAAATACAGTTTTTAAGTTTCAGGTGTATAATTACATCATTAAGGATGTATTAATTATGATATAATTCTGGTAAACTTATGAATAGTAATATAAGGTATGAGGTGTCCTATTTTTCCAATACCATGGGAAAATACCCAGGGTAAGCCCATGGTTTTGCCAATACCACCAATGAGGTGTCCCTTCGCCATTAATGCTTTGTCCCCTCACTTCCCCAATATATAACAAGCCATTATCTCATATTTTCCATTCCAAAATCCTCCTAAATAATTTCATGGTCTTATTACCTCTCATGGAGTCCTCCCAAGGTTCCCTCATACCTCCCAGGGTCCGAAAATAAATGATTTCAAGGTTACTCTTCCAGGTAAGGGATCGTACCTCTCTCCTTTTCAAGTACTCTCTTCTATCTCATTTCTTTTATGATACATGTTCTAATGTTCGAGGATCTTCTTTTAAATTCATCCTAATTTCTTTCTAATTTTCATTTGTCATATACCCCATCTTTCTCTCATCAATTCATTTTATGAATGTTAACGTGGCGCCGTTAGGCTACCGAATTTTTGTAAGGGATTCATTCACCACTCTCATTTTCAACTTCTATTTTAATGATCACGAATTATGTGTTACTTTTTATTATGTTTGGGTATGATATATATATCCATAATACATTTATTCTATGTTCATATTATGTGATACCCTATTTGATCTCATCAATTCATTTTTTGATGTTTTAAGTGACGCTATTAGGCTACCGAATTTTCAAAAGAGAAATCTTATTTTTGTCTTCCTTCCATGTTTTTCATTTCATAAGGTATGTCTTTAAAATTTAATTTCCATGTTCTTATATCTATTATATTTTATCCATTTACTGTTTTATGTATTATTTATTAGTCGGTTTCAAATGTCCCCACTCCTTTCAATATTTTCTAAATCCCTGTAACATAACCATTATGCTGTAGAATTTTTTTTTTCAAAATGTCTCTATATTTTTCCCAAATTCATTTATATTATTATGTGAATACTCATAGATCATTCTTATATAGGGTTATTTACATATATATCAAAATGTTCTATTTTAATTCTGGGATTTACATACATGAAACCTTCTTTACTTTTTCATGGGTTTAATGTGACATAAAGATCATGTCTTTAAAGCAGTTTTTAAATCATTATGATTATGATAAGAAACCCATTTATTTTTTGGTACATGGGGTATTTATGAAATGATTGATGATGAAATATGTGTCTCACGTGATAATAAATAGAAATTAATGGTTTTCCCTGATAGTGCTCGAATGCATTTGGTAAATAATTAATCTCTAGAGGTGACCATTTTAACGATACCTTGGTGAATAACCATGTTAATTATTTTAATGACACCTTGGGGATGGACCTTTGGGATATAGAACTAATTTAATATGTTAAATGTTGTAGACACATTTTCATGTTATGAAAAAGGTCATTTTTATTATGATATGCCTCATGATTTTGTTTTCCCTCCTTAATGTTATTTATCTTGACTTTATTGAGGTATCTCAAGTTCACATTTAAAATGTTTCTATAACATCCCAAGTAATTAATTAATAATAGATATTTTTATCTATGTCTATTAATGAATTAGATAGTGTTTTAGAGGCTTAATATAAGAATAAATCCAATCTTAAGCATGGAATACACTAATATTTTTAAAATATTGTTTTACAGCCATTTGATGGCAAACCATTATTAAATCTATATTTTGACACTTTTATAATATATGTTTGTCAAAATAAACTTATTCTTTATGATTGGGACATCAAAATTTACTTTGTGTGAATTTTTGGTATTTTTCTGACAATGTTCATTTTTTTATGAATAGTGAAAAATACTGCATTTTACATCAGAACTGCTTTTTAATCTAATTTATTTATATGATTAGATTATCTTTTGAATTTGTTTTGAAGTGAAATTATAATATATTTTTATCATTTAATCTAATGGTGGTCATTGGAATCAATTTCACTTTGAAATTGGACTTAAACTGGTGTGAATCTTTTAATACTTATTGTTTCATAAAAACAAGCTATTTTTTCATGAAAGCGAGAATTAATTATTAAATTAATTAATGTAACTTATATGATTTGAATTTTGTAAAATAGAAATCATTTTTTAATTCAGAATATCAAATATTTCTTTGGGTGAATTTTTGGTATTTTTCTAAAAAACTTCAATTTTTGATGAATAGTGAAACCACTAAGTGGAGCTTATAAAAACTGATTTTCCATTTAAATGAAATTTTTCCACATTTGTGTTTTGAATTTAAAAAATCCTACATACATGGTTTTCATTAAGAAGTAAAATGTGGTCCAATGGGATTAAAATAAAATTTTGGTGAATAGTAACTTATTAAGTTTTTAATCGCGATTAGTAGTAATTAGTGTAGTTTAAGGTAAAAATAATGTTTTAATAGTATGAGTTGAGCTTGACACATGTCCTACCCAAATTGGATGTGTCATGTACGACCAGTACAATCCATGGGTCATCTTGGGGACCCCATGGAGAAACTTTGTTTGGGAAATGACATAAATAACATTTTATTTAATGAAAAAGTAGAAATGACACAAACATAATATGTTTTACGAAAACAATTTTTAAATGGGGTTATACAAGTCAGATTTTTGACTATAAATATTCATTAGAAAGCTAAATAGACTTCCTATATCATAGTATTTTTTTAATAATTTTTATACTTTATATAAATTAAATTATTTCTGACATCATGATGATGCAGCGATTACATCATTAATAAAGGGTTTAAATAAAATGAGAAGATAATGTAAAATATATGACCTAAACATGTCCAAAACCTATTGGGTGGGTATATGGAGAACCATTATCACCTTATCCTAGAATTATTTCAATTTGGGACCTTTTAAATCCGAAACTCATTTTCAAATAAAGTAATAGTTCTTTACATTCCAAGAGTGTCCCTCCTCTCCTCTTATAAAAGGCCCCCACCTCTACCTCCTTACCCACACTTCCAAAGCCTTTGGCTCGGCCAGGCCCTTCCCATTTTGTCTCTCCACTTCCCTCTATTACTCCTTGAAGCCTCACTTGGGGTAGAAGTCTTCCCAAGGAAGCCTTTGAGCTCAAACCAAAGGGAGTTACCCGATTTTGAGGTAATGTATTCACTTGAGTCCTTTTGTTTTATTTTGTTTCTCCATCCCCCTAAACTCTTTTTATTCATTTATTTTGTAACAAATCCAATATATTCAATATAATAGGATGTTGTTATAATAAGTATGCAAGCTACACTTAAACACACCTACGTCTAATGGTTAAAGAACATACTGTTTCCATGGATGGTGAATTTATGCCTCCCGAAACGATGATTATTCAACATTCTTTTAACACCATCAAAGGTGGAAATTAAGATGACACTATATTTATATATGATATATAATATTTATATTTTTTCCTTAAGCTTATGTATTTTTCATTTTGGGCATACCTTTATGGTTTCAATTATGGGTAAAAGCGATATCTTTATTTAAGGAAGTGCGGACTACCGCCCCCTCAAAGTGATTTGATTCGTTAAATACCATATATGGGACACATAAAGGATGGAACTATGATATTATATATGATATTATACTGGAATTATAATATACCTTTATATAATTATGATTCCATTCTATAAAATACGAAATAGAAATGAAAGTAGCGTTCATGGGTACGTACGACTTACCGTCTCCATGAACGGTGCATTTCATTTCTTACCTCTAAATTATTATGTAATATTATAAATGCATGCATGTACTGGATATATACGACATATATAATATCTACATCATGAATACCATTCTGGATATAATGGATACATGAACAACTTGTAATTATAAAGGGCTTATTTTTTACTCAAGTACCAATGATCGTTAAAACGACCGTTATTAACTTAAATAATTACATAGTGTTCATGACATGGAAATAAGTGATATAAAATAAATAATGAACTTGAAAAAGGTTCTTAAACAAGTATAAATTAACTCAAGTTTATTATTCAGGAGATTAAAGAACGACCGAGTCAAGTCGGACCCGAGGTATGGGACTTCATCTCAATCTTCTTTCATTGAGGCATATTTTATTTTATACACAAATTTCTTTTATACGGTGTATAAAACCCTTTGACTTTTACGTTTATCCAAAAGGAATATTTTTTATACAAAGCGTTTTACAAAACGACAAAAGGGAATTTTTTTGTCGTACGTATTCGGCGACAACATCTTCTCCGCCCCCGTGACCATTATTTCAGTTTCAGCTTCCTCTACAAGCCATACCTTCTTTCTAAAAGGAAAATAAATACCATGTTTTACTTTTCTTTCATTTTGGTATTAAAAATGGTTTTCATAATGTATTTATATCAATGTGTTGTACTGATATCTTGTGATTGAATGGTGGAAATGTTATGTTCCCTTTATACATATTTTATGTGATACGATTATGTTGAGGTTCTTGGGAATTATTATGAAGATGGGTGGTTCCGTGATAAACTAAGGGCGGGAAAGCCTGATAAAGCTCTCCAATGAATTGGGTAACGCAAAGGAGTGAAACGTTAAGGTTTCTTCGAAGAGATTTAGGGAATATACTGTGATGGGTATTCCAAACGTAACCAAGAGGGTTACTCCCTAAGTAAGAATGTTATGAATGCCTCAAGTTACCTTTATGACTTATGATTTCTATGATTTATTCATGATTTGATGAGATATGTTAAAGTGCTTATGTTTTATGGGTAATGTATGATTTCATTCATATGTATATATGTACCCATGATTCCATTCCATATTTTTATATCCCTTACTGAGCTTTTTATGCTCATCCAACGTTTTTTTTTTGAAATGTTTTTCACAGGTCATGGGAAAGGTACATGATATGATGATAGTGTCAAGGAAGTGTCAAGAAAGAATCCATGTTTTATTTTAAATATATTTCCATTGATGGGAAAGAAGAATACTATCTTTATGTAACCACTTTGTTTATATGTGGAATGTAATGGATGTTCTATGATCTAATTCTCTAAAACTCTAAACCCGAAAAGATCCTCAATGTGTAATCTTGTAAATGCTCAAGATTAAGTAAGGTTTAAGGCTAGGGCCTTATAGTTGGTATCAAAGGTCAGTTTAGATAAATTTAGGTGTTATAATTCTATTAAATGATTATCCAAAAATATTTTTTTTATTGTCAAATTGAAGTGATATAGTATTTGGAGATTACCATGTTGCTTCATCTAAGACATGTTTGTTCAGAATGGTTTTCCACAGAGGAAACAGGGAAGCTATGTTACGAAGGAATGTAGAAGGAAATAACCTTCCGAATCAGCATCCTAAGATGGTCGAAATTGGAACTGAACAGTTTTTTGTAGTAATGGTGCATTTGAATCAAGCGATAAATGGCGGTGGTATCCATGCACGAGATCAGCCAGATCAACCGCAAAGGAACATGTCAGTGGTGGAAAATTTCATGAGGCAACATCCCCCATCATTCAGAGGATCATCTGACCCTGTGCTAGCTGAAGGGTGGATTAAAGCACTGGAGAAGATTTTTGATGTCATGGGGTGTTCGGACAATCAAAAGGTTAGTCTTGCTATTTACCATTTGGAGGGTGAAGAAGATCAGTGGTGGTCGATGGTTAAAAATATCAAGGACACTGATGAGATTGATGCTCTTGACTGGGATAAATTCAAAGTTATGTTTCTTGAGAAGTATTTTCCTAAGGCTATTCGAGTTAGGATAGAAAAGCAATTCTTGGAATTGAGGCAAGAGGAAGACTCAGTGGATGCCTATGAAGAAAGGTTCACTCGATTGGCAAGGTATGCTCCAAATATTATCCGAGACCTTGATAGTAAAATCAATCATTTTTACTCAGGATTAAAGCCAAAATATCGAAGGGAATTAGCTTCTCGTGAGTTTAAAAGTTATGAAAATCTTGTTCGATGTGCTGAGAAGGTGGAAATGGAGTTTGCTGATGATCAAGTGTTCTATAACAACCAACAGAAGAAGAGACCGAGGTGGTAGGAGAAAGGTAATAATTCTTCAAAAAATTATGATGGTAAGAAAACTAAGCTTCTAGATTGTGATAAATGTGGCAAAAGGCATGCTGGGGAATGTCTTCTGAATTCTGGAAAGTGCTACTGATGTGGTAATATGGGACATAAGGCTTATGATTGCATTGAAAAATATCAGGGTGATGGTAAGACCAAATTTGAATTATAGTTAGTGAAATGTTATAAGTGCAATGAGATGGGTCACTATGCAAACAAGTGTCTCACAAAAAGCTTGAGTGATGGGAAGCAGTTAGACTACAAGCAGAAAGGGGTGGTGAAATCCTTTGTAACTACTTCAGCAGATATCGGGCCATCAAATGAAGTTGTATTGGGTACTTTGTTTGTTTTTTCAGATTATTCCAGTGTGTTGTTTGATTCGGGGTCTACACATTCTTTTTTCTCTGAAAACTTTTCTAGTAAAATGGGAATACCATCTCAAGAAATGACTCCTGAACATGTGGTAAAAACACCTGGGGGAAATGTTGTGGCAAAAAGAATTTATAAGAATCTTCTTATCCTTATCTGTGGAAATAACCTACTTGAAAACCTTATTGTTTTACCTCTAGTAGAGTTTGATTTTATCTAGGGTATGGATTGGCTCTCTATTTACCATGCTAAGATTGACTGTAGAGCTAAAAAATTTCTTTTCAGATAGACTTTCAGTTTTTGTACAAGAATGAACCCTTACTGTTGATAACTTATCAAGAGGCCAAGAAACTTATAAAAGATGGAAATGAATGTTACCTTGCACACAACGTTGAAAATAAAGGAACTGTTCAGATTAATGATGTGCCAGTGGTAAATAAGTATACTGATGTTTTTCCTGATGAGTTTTCTGGAATAATACCAGATCGGGAAGTTGAGTTTACTGTTGACTTAGTTCCTAATGCTAAGCCAATTTCAAAACCCCCTTATCGAATGTATCAAATTGAAATTTTAGAGTTGAAGGCTCAATTGCAAGATTTATTAGAGAAAGGTTTCATTCGACCTAGCACATCACCAGGGGGTGCTCCTGTTTTATTTGTGAAAAAGAAAGATGGTTCAATGAGACTTTTCATTGATTATAGGGCCTTGAATAATATCACTATTTAGAACATATATCCTTTGCCTCATATCGATGATTTGTTTGATCAACTCCAGGGAGATCCATTTTTTTCAAAGATTGACCTGAGATCGGGGTACCATCAGCTGAAGGTAAAGGAGGCAAATATTCCGAAGACCGCGTTCCATACAAGATATGGCCATTATGAATTTGTAGTAATGCCTTTTGGGCTAACCAATTCACCTGCCATATTCATGGACTTAATGAATAGAATTTTACATGAGATCTTGGATAAGTTTGTGGTGGTTTTCATTGATGACATTTTGGTGTTTTCTAAAAGTAAAGAAGAGCATGAAAGACATTTAAGGGTTATCTTGCAAACCTTAAAAGAAAAGAAATGGTATGGAAAATTCAGAAAGTGTGTGTTTTGGTTGCAAAAAATTTCTTTCCTTGGTCATATTGTTTCTAAAGATAGAATAACTGTTGATCCGGCAAAAACTAAAGTTTTGGAAGACTGGCCAAGACCCACAAATGTAACTGAGATTCGTAGCTTCCTTGGTTTGGCAGGCTATTACCGAAGGTTTGTTAGAAATTTTTCAAGGTTATCTAATCCAATGACTAGGATAACTCGGAAGGGTGTTATGTTTATCTGGACAAAAGAATGTGATGTTTGTTTTCAGGAACTGAAAAGAAGATTGGTGAATGCTCCAGTTTTGGCAATACCTTCTAGGAATGGTGAGTTTGTTATATACAGTGATGCTTCATTGAAAGGACTTGGTTGCGTCCTAATGCAGAATGATCAGGTAATTGCTTATGCTTCACGACAGTTGAAAACTCATGAGGTAAATTACCCTACACATGATTTGGAAATAGCTGCTGTTGTTTTCGCTTTAAAAATTTGGAGGCATAATTTGTATGGAGTAAAGTTTGAAATATATACCGATCACAAAAGTATAAAGTATATATTCATTCAGAAATAATTGAACATGAGACAGAGGAGATGGATAGAATTAATAAAGGATTATGATTGTACAATTCATTACCATCCAGAAAAATCAAATAAAGTGGCTGTTGCTTTGAGTCGAAAAAATAATTCTTCATTAGCAATGTTGTGTTTAGAACGTGATCCTTTGGTTAAGGATTTGATGAAATTTGGAATAGAAGTTTTTGGTGCAGGTTTTTCTTCTGTTTTGATTCAGGTATCATTGAAATCTTCTCTATCAGACAGAATCAAGCAAGAACAAAAGCAAGATAGTGAGTTGCAGAAAAGGGTAGAGCTGGTTCAGAAAGGTAAGTTGCATAAATTCAACACTGATAATGATTGAGTTTTGAGATTTGGTAAGAGATTGTGTGTGCCTTGTGATTCACAGTTGAAGAGAGAGTTGTTATGTGAAGCTCATAGTTCTCCATTTTCAGTTCATCCTGGCAGTACTAAGATGTATAGAGATCTGCAGGAGTATTACTGGTGGGATGGAATGAAAAGAGATATTGTTGATTTTACTGTGAAGTGTTTGAAATGTCAACAGGTTAAAGCAGAGTGGAAGTTACCTAAAGGGATGCTTCAGCCTTTACCAGTTCCAGAGTGGAAATGGGAGAATATATCCATGGACTTCATTGTGGGATTACCGAAGACATCTTGAGGTAATAATGAAATATGGGTTATTGTTGATCGCTTGACAAAATCTGCTCATTTCCTTGCTATACGAGATACTTTTTCCCTAGATCAACTTTCCCGTTTGTATCTTAAAGAGATATTCCGGTTACATGGAGTTACTCTCTCCATTGTATCTGACCATGATCCCAGGTTCACTTATAACTTTTGGAAAGGCCTTCAGAAGTCGTTGGGTACTGAATTAAATTTTAGTACAACTTTTCATCCTCAATCAGATGGGCAGTCAGAACGAACAATTCAGACCTTGGATGATATGATACGAGCTTGTTCGATGGATTACCAGGGAATTTGGGACCAACATCTTTCTTTGGTTGAATTTTCATATAATAACAGTTTTCATTCCAGTATACAGATGGCACCATTTGAGGCGTTATATGGGAAGCGGTGTCGAACTCCAGCATTTTTGGATGAAGTGGGTGAAAGGAAGCTGATGGGACCAGAATTGGTAGAAGAGATGGTAGAAAAAGTTCATTTGATTCAGAAACACATGAGAACATCTCAAAGCAGGCAGAAGATTTATGCAGATAACCGGAGGAAGGATCTATCTTTTGAGGTAGGTGATCATGTTTTTCTCAAGGTTTCTCCATGGAAAAGTGTGATGCGATTTGGTAAGAAAGGAAAGCTGAGTCCAAGGTTCATTGGGCCATATGAAATTCTGGAGAGAGTTGGATCAGTTGCTTACCGAGTGGCTTTACCTCCGAGTTTATCTCAGGTACACAATGTTTTTTATGTTTCGATGCTGAGAAAGTAAATGCCAGATCCATCTCATGTTTTGAGTCCAGAGGTAGTTCAGCTGGAAGAGAACCTATCTTATGAGGAACAATCGGTCTAGATTCTTGACCACAGGGAGCAAGTGTTACGAAATAAGGTGATTAATCAGGTAATGGTTTTGTGGAAAAACCAAATGATGGAAGAGGCAACATGGGAATCTGAAAATGCAGTGAGGGATAAGTACCCCCATTTATTCGATAAGTAAATAAATTGCGGGGACACAATTTTCTAAAGGGGGTAAGGATGTAACATCCCAAGTAAGTAATGAATAATAGATATTTTTATCTATGTCTATTAAAGAATTAGATAGTGTTTTAGAGGCTTAAAATGAGAATAAATTCAATCTTAAGCATGAAATACACTAATATTTTTAAAAGATTGTTTTACTGCCATTTGATGGAAAACCATTTTTAAATCTATCTTTTGACAATTTTATAAGCTATGTTTGTCAAAATAAACTTATTCTTTATGATTGGGACATCAAAATTTACTTTGTGAATTTTTGGTATTTTTCTGACAATGTTCATTTTTTTATGAATAGTGAAAAATACTGCATTTTACATCAAACCTTCTTTTTAATCTAATTTATATATATGATTAGATAATCTTTTTAATTGGTTTTAAAGTGAAATTATAATATATTTTTACCATTTAATCCAATGGTCGTAATTGGAATCAATTTCACTTTGAAATTGGACTTAAACTAGTGTCAATCTTTTGTTACTTATTATTTCATAAAAACACGCTATTTGTCATGACAGCGGGAATTAATTATTAAATTAATTAATTTAACTTATATGATTAGAATTTTTTAAAATATACATAATTTTTGAATTCATAATATCAAATATATCTTTGGGCGAAGTTTTGGTATTTTTCTGAAAAACTACAATTTTTGATGAATAGTGAAACCACTAAATGGTACTTATAAAAACTGATTTTCCATTTAAATGAAATTTTGCCACCTTTGTGTTTTTAATTTAAAAAATCCAACATACATGGTTTTCATTAAGAAGTAAAATGTGGTCCAATGGGATTAAAATAAATTTTTGTTGAATAGTAACTTATTATGTTTTTAATTGCGATTAGTGGTAATTAGTGTAGTTTAAGGTAAAAATAATGTTTTAATAGTATGAGTTGAGCTTGACACATGTCCGACCCTCATTGGATGTGTCATGGACGACCTAGAAAATCCATGGGTCATCTTGGGGACCCCATGGAGCCACTTTGGTTGGGAAATGACATAAATAACTTTTTATTTAATGAAAAAGTAAAAATGACACAAACATAATATGTTTTACGATAACAATTTTTAAAAGGGGTTATACAAGTAAGATGTTTGACTATAAATATTAATTCGAAATATAAGAAGATTTCCTACATCATAGTAGTTTTTTATAATTTTTATACTTTAAATAAAGTAAATTAGTTATGACATCATGATGATGCAGCGATTACATCATTAATAAAGGATTTAAATAAAATGAAAATATAATATAAAATCTATGACCTACACATGTCCAAAACCTATTGGGTGGGTATATTGCGAACCCTTATCACCTTATCCTCGAATTATATCAATGTGGGACCTTTTAAATCCAAAACCCATTTTCAAATAAAGTAATATTTTTTTACTTTCCAAGAGTGCCCCTCCTCTCCTCTTATAAAAGGCCCCCACCTCTAACTCCTTACCCACACTTCCAAAGCCTTTGGCTCGGCCAAACCCTGCCCATTTTGTCTCTCCACTTCCCTCTATTACTCCTTGAAGCCTCACATTGAGCAGATGTCTTCCCAAGGAAGCCTTTGAGCTCAAACCAAATGGAGTTACCCGATTTTATGGTAATGTATTCACTTGAGCCCTTTTGTTTTATTTTGCTTCTCCAACCCCCTAAACTCTTTTTATTCATTTCTTTTGTAACAAATCCAGTATCTTGAATATACTAGGACGTTGTTATAAGAAGGATTCAAGCTAAACTTACACACACCTACATCTAATGGTTAAAGAACATACTGTTTCCATGGATGGTGAATTTCTGCCTCCCGAAACGATGATTGTTCAAAATTCTTTTAACACCTTCAAAGGTAGCCATTAAGATGACACTATATTTATATATGATATATAATATGTTTATGTTTTCCGTAAGCTTCTGTATTTTTCATTTTGGGCATACCAATATGGTTTCCATTATGGGTAAATTCGATATCTTCATTTAAGGAAGTGCGGACTACCGCCCCCTCAAAGTGATTTGATTCATTAAATACCATACGTGGGACGTATAAAGGATGGAACTATGATATTATATATGATATTATACTAGAATTATAATATACCTTTATATCATTATGATTCCATTCTATAAAATATGAAATAGAAATGAAAGTAGCGTTCATGCGTATGTACGGCTTACAGTCTCCATGAACGGTGCATTTCATTTCTTACCTCTAAATGATTATGTAATATTATAAATGCATGCATGTACTGGATATATATGACATATATAATATCTACATCATGAATACCATTCTGGATATAATGGATACATGAACAACTTGTAATTATAAAGGGCTTATTTTTGACTCAAGTACCAATGATCGTTAAAACGACCGTTATTAACTTAAATAATTACATAGTGTTCCTGAGATGGAAATAAGTGATATAAAAGGAATAATGAACTAGAAAAAGGTTATTAAACAAGTAGAAATTAACTCAAGTTTATTATTCAGGAGATTAAAGAACGACCAAGTCAAGTCGGACCTGAGGTATGGGACTTCGTCTCAATCTCCTTTCATTGAGGCATATTTTATTTTATAAACAACTTTCTTTTATACGGTGTATAAACCCCTTTGACATTTACGTTTATCCAAAAGGAATCCTTGTTATACAAAGCATTTTACAAAACGACAAAAGGGAATGTTATTTTCGTACGTATGCAGCGACAACAACTTCTCCGCCGCCGTGACCATTATTTGAGTTTCAGCTTCCTCTATAAGCCATACCTTCTTTCTAAAAGAAAAATAAATACCATGTTTTTCATTTCTTTTATTTTGGAATTAAAAATGGTTTTCATAATGTTGGTATATCAATGTGTTGTATTGATATCTTGTGATTGAAAGGTGGAAATGTTATGTTTCCTTTATGCATGTTTTATTTGATACGATTATGTTGAGGTTCTTGGGAATTATTATGAAGACGGGTGGTTCCATGATAAACTAAGGGCGGGTGAGCCCGATATAGCTCTCCAATGTATTGGGTAACACGAAGGAGTGAAACGTTAAGGTTTCTCTGAAGAGATTTAGGGAATATACTGTGATGGGTATTCCAAACGTAACCAAGACGGTTACTCCCTACGTAATAATGTTATGAATGCCTCAAGTTACCTTTATGTCTTATGATTTCTATGATTTATTCATGATTTGATGAGGTATGTTAAAGTGCTTATGTTTTATGGGTAATGTATGATTTCATTCTTATGTATATATGTACCCATGTTTCCTTTCCATATTTTTATATCCCTTACTGAGATTTTTATGCTCATCCCATGTTTTTTTTGAAATGTTTTTCATAGGTCAAGGGAATGGTACATGATATGATGATAGTGTCAAGGAAGTGTCAAGAAAGAATCCATGTTTTATTTTAAATATGTTTCCATTGATGGGAAAGAAGAATACTATCTTTATGTCACCACTTTGTTTATATGTGGAATGTAATGCAATTTCTATGATCTAATTTTCTAAAACTCTAAACCCGAAAAGATCCTCAGTGTGTAATCTTGTAATAACTCAAGATTAAGTAAGGTTTAAGGCTGGGGCCTTATAGTTTCTCTTGTTTCCCATACTGGGCCTTCTGCTCACCCTTTTCCTTTGATGTATGATCCCAGGTTATGAGATACTGTAATGAACTTAGGATGAAAAATGAAGAATCCTTATAAGTTGTTTATAATAATGTTATATGTTGTTCTCATGTTTTATTTTCCTGATTTCCAAGACACTAGTCTTTAAATATCATCTGTTTATAAAATTTTATGAAATGTTATGTAACAAAAAGGCGAGATGCTATAGTAATAGCCTATGTTTTCTATCCTGATCTAGAGTTACTCAAATCCTAGTGTCTTCTAACTATATAGTGGGTGATATTTAATAGATACTCAGGTATATGTGAATGTTGTAAAGATTATACACTCATATTTATTTATTAAAATATTACTTATATTTACGAAATATGACATATAAAAAATAATTAAACATTATAAAAATGATTTGATATGTAATATCAAACAATAAAAAAATATGTGTCTTATTATCTCATGTGATCCATATCATTCATACATCATATGGAATGTAACACATGGACAATCAATAATATAAGATAAATAAATGAATAAAAATATATAAAGCTTCTCACTATAAAATATTGAACCTCTTTTCGGTCTCACCTCAAAAACCATAGAATACTATTGTAGCCTAATCACATAAAAAACATATTCCATAATGACTATGTCAAATATATGTTTCACATAACCACAAAAGTATATGTCTATGGTGTGTGCTTAAAACATACAATGACACTATCAACAAGGACCCTATTATGTGTGAAAATAAACCAGATAAATTTATATACAATAAAATAAATAAAATAAATCTTAATTGTTTTAATGAAATAATGATAAGACATTGTGTACTAAACAAGACACCATAACATCCTATTGTACATCATTTTCCCAATTACATTGAATTTCACTCGTCAACACAAATATTACCCAATATGGTTCCTTGGTCTACAATCTAGTCTAATAATACATTGTGTATTAATGTAACCATGAAATCTATGATGTTATAACCACTAAAATAGAAATTACAATAAATATGGAGTCTCAAAATCTTTATATTCGTGACATTTGTGGAAATATAAAATATAATAATAATGTGAGTGGGTTTTTAATGACTAAAAAACTATATAAAATATAATGAACACTAGTGAGGTGAATTTGAATATTTAAAACAAGCCATCAGTAAATATATATGGATTAGTTAATAAGGAGTGTAGAAATACAATTCTATTAGACAAATGTAGGTGGAGAATCATATCCCTTTAACATAACCAAGAATATCAACCACCATCAGGGATTAATCATAACTATGTTGAAATTTCATTCAATAAAATGTCATTTATAAAACAATGAAATTCATAGAATAAATTACCCATTTCCTCTCACTCATATATAATCTAGACACTCTCTATGATATATGTTATAATCCCAATCAAATCCCATCTCAAAATAGGTTACCACCATCATAAATAAATAAAAATATCAACCTGTAATACAAGATAAATATGATCCATAACATAACCATTGATAACACCATTAATTCTTATTAACCCCTAGCCATGTAGGCCAGAATCATCTCCCCACACAAAATTCATAACATCTAATCTGATTAACATCTTCATTGCATAAGGTAAAGAACCAAGCATTTTCATAGAGTGTATTTCCTAGATCCTCCCTCTATGTTATAAACCAAATAATAATCACATTCAAGGTGATTATGTTTGTCATAACCATTTCAAAAAATATTACAAAAAAATAAATAATTAATGAAATTCCATTCCCAATATAACTAATTAATATTTTTTAGATATACACCCATCAGAAATCTGACCTGAAAAAAAAACATGTGATAAAATTATATTTAATTATTTATAATATATAATGGATTTATTCATATAACACATGTCTTATGTCATATATCAACTCTTTCCAAATTAGCACAGAATCCCCAATGAATATTTCTCCCTACCTAGCATCCTAGTGGAATCACTAAGGAGGAACCATCATCATAAAATCCTCAAGGACCATCCCAAAATATCCACCACATTAAAATGCTCCCATCCTCTCATGAATTCTTTTCCACAAGATCCTACCAAAATAAAACTCTCTAGAAATGTAATTCCAAACCCCCATGATGTTATTCACTTCATTACAATAAATAACCCATTATAAAATAATTATGGGTTTCATGGGAACTACATTAGTAATAACAGAATTCATGAAATCAAAGAAAATATTGACTGTTAGAGGAATCAAAAATATTATGTGACTAAAACTATGAAGCAAGTATACAATATTATCAATTATTTTATTATTCACTTGTATTTAATTTTATTGAAAACCATTATTAAAAAATAATGGTTTATTAACTCTAAAATTATCCATGTACCATTAGAATCATCAAACACTTTCATAGAAAATATTCACTATACTAGTATGCTAGAACATTTTCATCAATGGAAAACAAAGAGAAAATTATCAAAAAGATATTCAACCTAAAAATAATTATATCTTCTATATATCTACTGAGAACAATGAATAAATATTTTATTCAAAAATTTTATTGAATTAATAAAGCACCTATATATCAATGTTTCAAAAATTTTCAAATAGCTAATCATTGGTATTCTACATAATTAATTAATATAATTTTAAAATCATTTAGTAATAAATGTTTCATTAACACATTATATTATGATCAATAAATAAGAAAAATTATAATTATAATTTTCATGGGAGAGTAGATAAAATAATATCTTATATCATTCATCTCATTTACCTCAATATTAATATAATAACTACATGGGGATACTAAACATGGAATGGTGAATTTCAATACATCATTCTTGGTGATGTAGTGTACAATAAAAAATAATATTACCCATTCACTATAGACTATACGAAATTACCAAAAATTAAACAACTCCTTATGGATACATTAAAAATAAATATTCAAAATTTTATAGTTTTTTATAAGGTTTTTGGTCCCAGATAGATCAATATATGATTCATAGTTGAGGCTCTTGTTGTTAATTTTTTTTTCAAACAAACAGAGACTTGAATTGGTCACCCAATGCATGCCTCAAATTAATTTGTTAAATAAAAAATATTATAGTACATGAGTGAGGTGTAATGAGTTTACACTAGCACAAATGTCAGAGTAAATCATGGAGATATATTAAATAAAATAATGTAATACATCATTCCTCCAAGTAAGAAAACGTGTCTAGGAAAAGTTCATCAACTCCGAGAAATCTCCAAGGCCTCAAGATCTATAGTAACACATCAAAAGAAGTTCCTTCTCATTTGGATCAGCTGTGAATGTTAGATCCGACGTTGTCCAAATAATAGAAGTGTACATAAATCAACAACATCAATGAAAGGAGACATGTTGGAATCTCTATGGAATTAATGAATAAGGGAGTCTAAAAAAAGTAGCAAAAATCAAAATTTAAGGAGTTTGTTTAGAATCCTACATCAACATATTATTAATCATTCATCATTTTATATTGAGATATGTATCTGCCTAAATTTCACCATTTCTGAGCCATTGACAAGTTATTTCAACAACCTGGTCTGAGTTTTCATTATATTTGTCAACATGAGATATAATATAAGCATCATCCTCAAGTTGTATATGAAAATCTGAAACTATTATCTAGGAAGAATCAATAGTGAATGTAGTCAAATCAACAACACTTTATAATGTAGTAATTTCAGTGTTGTCCTTTTTGGAAGCATCATGTGATCTAGTAACAATTGTTCATTCAGGGTGAGAGTATTCCCTTTGTTTCCTAATTTGTTAGGATTGGGAGTAATGAACCCATCAATGTAATCCATCTGTACTTTATCATTTCGAGATCATTATTTTAAGAAGTCTACATTAATTTGAGTGGCTTTATATTCATCCTCTAGAAAGGATGTGAAGTCATTCTGTGCAGGGAATGATTCTGGGATAGATTGATAAAGCACTGAAGGTTTAGCATTGGAGGGTTTACTCTCTTCAACAGCTTCACTACTGTAAGTAGTTTTATTTACAGCATCATTTTCCTGTCAAATTAACATGAAATGTTGGGTGGTAGTCTCCCTTTGAGTCTGACATTCTTTCATAAGATGAAAAATTATGGAACAAGTTTTTCAGTATTCTGGAACATTTCTGAAGGCAACATCTTGTATAAACAACTTATCTCTATTTTGTATCCAAAATCGTGATGGAAATTCCGGAGAGGTATCAACTTCAGTACCAATCCTACAAACTGATGGTGTTCACATGTTTCAAATAGTAGTTTATAGCATAATTGGGTGTCCAAATACATTATCAATGTGGAATAAAGCACTCCATTTTAAGAGATGAAGAGGTAATCATGGGAATCCAATCAAGATATGAATGACGGGGGATTCAAGAAACAACAACAAAATCAGGAGTCCACATAATGAATTTTGTAAGAGATCCCGCAAAAGTACAAGAAACATGGGTCTATAATCGTTAATAGTGATTCACTGAGATAAAATTAACAAAAACATGCCACAAATTCAGTAGGCCGATATGAAAATTCATGAAGCCTATACCTTCTATTGTTTTGGGAAGAAACATCTGTGAAAGGTGATGCATGACAAACAAATGAACTAGAATAAGACAAAGATATAGGGAGACTATGAGTAGATCATCATTGGTGAATGAAATTCCTAATATATTTTGATGTCGGTATTTTTTTGGAGTAATACCATCAGAGATATTTGATTCAACGTGAGTGGAACAACCCATGACGACTTCAGCAAATTACATGGAATTCATGATCCGCTATTGATGATCATGATTAGGGTTTCATTAATATTCAATCATGGGAAGCATCATGTTTTTAGTTTATTTTTTGTAGGAAAATATTTCATTGATGGATACCAAGTGAATGGAATTGACGTTTCAATGATATAGTTTATCCAAAAGTCACATATGTCTTATATGATAATTTTTCAATAAAAATTAACACTATGAATTATTTAAATGATTATATAAAATATTAAATGGAAACTTATATATTTATATCTATTTCAACCTACGATGATGGTACCCTATACAATGATTAATCATTGAAAAACACTTTTCTGCTTTTATTTCATCATGTAAAACATAAATACATGTAAATTCGTAATTTTTCTCTATGTCCACATGATTCCAAATAATGTAATAAAAAAATACACAATTTCATATTATTCTTCTTAGTAAAGTGTATAGGTGCATCCCATAGAGACTCATTAGGGTAAATAAAACTGTTTTCTTCAATTTTATATAATAGAATTTAAATATCCTTAAAATTAAGCATTGATATATGATAATGAAATAAATAAATCAGTTACATCCATGGAATCAGTTCAACATTGAAATTTACTTCATTCTCAATAGTTGTATTTAGAAATATTCAGAAAATTCCTTATAAAATTTCAACCATATACATTGAAACTAATATAAGAAATTTATTTCATTCATATCCATTAAATATATTAACATTGATATACAATGATTCTATCCACATGTAGAGGATATCTCTCAAAACTAAACATTGTTCATCGTTCAGCATGAAATAAATGAGAACATTCATTGGGAGTGATAAAAGTAACCCTATGATTGTAATTCCTAACGAATGACCTAAATGTGCAAATCCAATTTAATTTTAAGATAAAATAAAAAAGACTCATCAAAATAATTAAAAAAATTCCATGGATGAACTAATTCATATAAATTGATATTTCATGAACGACCAAAAAAACACATTCCTCGGTATTACCAATTGGATAATATTATTATATCACATACATCATATATTTATATTAGTGATTTAATATTTGTATGAAAAAAATGAATGGATGGGACCCATTTCAAATTAAATAATAATTATTGATGATTAAAAAATTATAATTGAATATAATATTTTCAATAAATCTTTATAAATATATGGACTATACTCCCAAAAATAAAACTACATTTCATTAGATTGATTTTTAATTATTCCAATATTATGGGTAATTTTTAACAATAATTATATATATATTATTATAATAAATATTTTGATTATAATTTAAAATTAAATTTTTATTTTGGAATAAATACATTCTTTTTGTTGATTATATTTTTCCTAATGTGTCACTGATCACCCCATTGTTATTATAAACCATGCAGAAGACACATGTGTGAGTTTTCTCTGTATGGTGGTCTATTGTTCATGGTTCAAAATACTGTAGGAACCCATGCTTGACATACATGAATATTGCATCAACTGAAATGAATGTTATATACATTATAAAAAATCATCCTTGTTGACCATAATAGTTTAGTTTATTTGGAAGTATGAAATCATAATAATTCCATCCTAATGGAAGTCCTTCAATATATCCCATAAAGATCCCCGCCAATAGTAGTTTTACCTAAAACCTTTATTCATAACCTCGAGAAAGGAATAAAAAATAATGAGGAGTGATCAGATGCTCTATAAGGGTAATTAAATTAAATGAGTAAGCATAACAGGTACAAAGGGAACGAAACCTGATCAACACATTTTAAGATCATACTATGCATATTATATAACATAATAAATATTGGATGTTCATAATACATGAATCATAAATAAAAGATGATCATAATCAATGAAATCTTAAAATAGGAATAAAACAAAGAAATATAGAAAACACATAAGCATATAATATGATTTATATTGTTTGTAAGGAAATACTTCCAATAAAATCTTATTAGTATGGGTTCACTCCCCATACCATCTTTCAAGTCCATGTTTACTCAAATGGCCATCTTATTTTCATGATTTTACCCCTCATACCATCTTTGTATTCATGGTTCACTCCCAGGTCATCTTAGTAGTCATGTTTCATTACCAATACCATATTTTTCTATCTTTAGTGATATAAATCATTACACAAATCATTGGATGGAGATATATGTCCCTTTTTCCTCATAAATAATTCATACACACACATTCCACAAGATCAATATAAATCCTATCCTAACCAATGAAATTTTATTGATATTATAAAAATGTAATCATATCATATGTTGGGGAAAATAATGGTTTCATAATCATTTTGTAACAAACATATCCTGTGAAAAGAAGAAGGATTTAAATGAATATAAATCGTGAATTAGAAATTATTTTCATAGAGACCATGATATTAATAACAACCCATTGAAAATATAATATGAATTGATCAAATTGATAAATTCCTAAAAGGGTTTTTGTAAAATCAAAAGAATTTATCTTAGATAGAAAATACCGTTGTAATATCTTTCAAAAACATTTTTTTGAGGAAAATATCATTTATTATTTGACAAATATTTTGTGATACAAAAAAATTTTTTGAAGTCATTTTCATCGAAAATAACTATAAAAAATATAATTAATAATTTAAATCTATTTAAAACAATTTTAGTTGAAAACATAAAATAAGCATAAACTTTTTTATACCACTTTTCTTTAAAAATAAATTGAAAATATATAATGAAATCAAGAAATTGTTCTGAAAACCATTTCTTAAAAAATATATTGAAAATTTATAAATATAGCATAAAAATATATTGAAAACCATTTTCACTAAATATATTTTTAAAATATATAAATAAATATTTAAAATCATTTTAAAACTATTTTTGATAATAATTTTATAATTAACATTACTATTTATTGGAAATCAATTTCGGTTAAATCTTATTTAATAAGCTTGAAAATTTTAGGAAATATTTTTTCCTTGAAAATATAACTAATATATATATATAAATAATGAATGTTTTTTGAAAGAAATATTTTTTTAAAATATATTTTAAAAAAAATTTCCTAAATATTATCCATTAAACACAAAATAAAATATTTAATGGATTGATAGTGGATAAATCTGTGCTCGTCATACGAGGTAAAAAGAACATTATATTTGCATGGTAAAAATGATAGATTTTATTACATCATTTAAAAAGATAAAATAAGAATCCTTTTGAAATGATGCTAAAATAAAAAAGATTAAAAATGTATTTTAATTACCACTAAAGATTATTATCATATTCTTGGAGGCCCTTATTATAAAACTTGGTTTTGAAGAGACCCATATTTCTAGAGGAAGAGAATGTAATTTTGGGATTCTATAAAAACACATTCTTAACTATATTATCTACAATAGAGTAGAAAATAGTAGTGGTACATTAATATATAATAAATAACTATACGATAAAATAATTAAATAATTTATTTAGATATTGGTTTTAATATTTCATTAATTTATGAAAAAACATTAATAATCTCAAAATGTGATGAGATTGTTTCAATAAATTATTATTACATAGATACTTTTGATAATACTCTATAATATAAGAAAATGAAATTAAAATAAATTTAAAAAACTATTAAATTGTGTATATTCATGGTAAAAACAGTAAAATGAGATTATATACAACTCAGAACAATGAATATTTAGGTACATAACAAAACATGATACATAAAGAATGAAATTTGAGACAAAATTGTTTTACTGGTTTGGTAACCTTTTAAACATAAACCCTATAAAAGAATGATCATAAAATTTACATTTAAAAACCCATATATTTTTACATAATAATAGTTGTATAAAATAATGGTATTTACATTCACCACACCAAAGGATAGAGTGGAAAACACTGTATGTATCTCACAAACCTTAAATGTGAGATAAAATCACCTAACATTGGGTCTTGAATCTATTCATACTCATACATGATTTTCATATAATACATATATGTTTATTAAAAATATTTTATAGAAGTAAATTACTTTATATAATAACATATTCTATTTTATTATGACCTTATGTTACCTGATTTTTTACAATCACATGTTAAGGTATCAGTTCGGTTAATATTCTCTTTTTTATTCGCATGAGTCTTTATTTGTCATATTATTGGTCCTTATAATTATATCATGAAAACATAATGTATATCATGATACAAATATCTAGTATATATATTATATATGTATTATAATAATCTATATAATTATGGATTGTGAAATGGAATACCGCGTTCATAGAGATGGTAAGTCATACGTACGTATGAATGTTGTTTCTATTATTATTTTTTTATTGAATGAAAATATGATAACTAAATATATGTTTCATTATATAATATAATTAATGTATAAAAATATTTATATATATATTATATATTTAGTAAACTCATACTTAATGCATTCCATGTATTGGGTGAATGAATCACATCACTTTGATGGGGCGGTAGTCCAAACTTCCTCATACGAAATTACTATAATTACACAAAAGGAAAATTAAAAAAGATATGTGTTGTAAAATGAATAAAAATATTAATGAAATAATAAATACAATATATGGAATGTATAACTATTTTTCCATCATAATGGACACCATGGTAGGTGGTAATCAATAAATGAATAATTACCATTTTGTAATGCCATATTTTTTTGTACACATAAAAAATATGTTATTTACCCATTATATAGAGGTGTGAATAAGTG
This sequence comes from Viscum album, assembly GCA_963277665.1. Taxonomy (NCBI): domain Eukaryota; kingdom Viridiplantae; phylum Streptophyta; class Magnoliopsida; order Santalales; family Viscaceae; genus Viscum; species Viscum album. The sequence goes on from OY728146.1 coordinate 374,822,525, forward strand.
TTGGATGGAACTTTAGGATAAATAAAACCTATTATATTTCCAATAAATGTTTTCATACAATAATGGAATAATGAGATTGGAGTTGGTGTCGATGGAATATAATGGAAAATATCTTGAGAGAAGACATGACATCTTAACGAGGTAATAACTTTTTGGATTTGGTGAAATGGTTTCCATGAGTTTCCTTATTACCGAGGTTAGCAATATAAGAGAAATAGATGGATTAATGCAGTGTATTTCAGAAGTACTTGTGTGATCCAAGGGGCTTGATAGGTGTGAGGATGTGAGTAGATGTGGTATCCTTTTATAGGCAAGGGAATGGAGACAATTGGCATTATAAAAAAAGATATGTGTGCCAGCGTTTTTAACTGAAAATAGTTATAAAAACCCAACCAAACAAATTTTTTGGAGGTTAAAAATCATATAATATCCATACAATTGGTTTTGGATAAGTTTATAGGTTGTTTTGGGACCTATACTATATGTTTAGTATTTTATTAACCTAAATTTTTTCTTAAAAAATGTTACTAATTTTATTCACATTAACTAATATTTTTCGATAAAAACAAGGATAAATTTATAAGAAATTATTAATTATTTTTGATTCAAAATATTGAATATGTTGTATAAAATTATAATCACAGAAGAGGAAAAAATTATTTTAAAATTAATCTCACTGTTGGGATGACATTGTTGGGTTTTAAGGTAAAAATATCAAGAAGCATGTTCTGTATTTATATCCAATTTCAATGTGAAATTTGATAAAATGATTTAACTTTTTTTATTGAATAAAATTTTATCTATCCAAACTATTAAAAAAAATAAAAATATAATTAAATATTAAAAGTAAATTTGATGAAAATCTATTTTGAATTAAATTACCGTATTTTTTACTACCCATTAAAATATGAATCCTTATAAAATATAAAAAAATCTTACCCTACATGTTATGTTTATCTTAAAAATATATGGTTTATTTTTATATATTAAATCTATTGAATTTCCAAAAATTATATTTGAAATTGGATCTCTATTACAAGGATTTAAAATATCATTTATTAAAAAATACGTTTGTGTGCATAAAATTGTGTTTGTTCTAATATTCCATCCTTCAAATCAATTGGATGAATATAACAAATATTGGACTGAATATATAAAATATTTTTTAAATTAATATAATTTAATGATGATAATTATCTTAATTTACAGTGATAAAATATATTTATTGTATAATAATATATTTCTTTTATATTCAATTTTTTTCATATTTAATTATATTTTATTGATAAAAATTTGATTTCATCTTGTATTTTTAGAATCCAAAAAATTTAAGAATTGTTATAATACTATTAATATCCATCAACTTAGTGGATATATTATATCTCATTATAAAAATATTTTTAATATTATATTATAGTTATGTTACAATTAGTCTTGTGTGTTACGCAAGTAATTGAAAAATATTAATAATTCATGTAATATATGATAATTTTTTTCCATGTAACATAAGTTATTTTTAATTTCATATAACATAATCCAAGAATGTTTCATGTGAATGTAATGTTTGACATAGTGAAAAATTATTTTCAATGTTCTGTGAAATGAAAAATATAACAATATTAAAATTATTTGAAAAAAAATCACAAAATCTCATGGTGTTACATTCTACACCCTTTAAAATTAATTTCATCCTCAAAATTATTATGTGTTATCAATGGTTTAACACATGAATGTTTCATTCCTAGAATCAAAAATAAAAAAAAATCCTACTAAAAACCCTTAAAATATATTACATTTTACCATAATGTCTACCCAATGTATCATATAATAGGGTTTCTATATAAGAGAATATAGTTTGTGATGTAAAATGGACATGGAGGAAATGTGTAAATATTTGTAGGGAGTGTTTGAGGACATCAATCACAAACAAATGAATGATCAAATAAAATATGAGGCTCACAAAGAAATAAATAAATGATGTTATATTAGTCCATTAGTTCAACCAAAATTATGGAATTGGGATGACACATTTTTTGATCATTATCCATCATCGAATAATTCTTTTATTTACCCCGACTATAAGGAAATATATATACTTGATATGATTCTGTAAAAAAACGTTCATTCTTTGGTTTTTCTTCTATCTATTTCTAATTCATCCAATACATCATGAAATGTATGTCTTGATATTATTATTGATTCTTGGAGCACTAAAGTATACATTTAGAAGATCCTAAGGCCTGTAAACGAATGAAAAGTTTAACTATTTATCTATAACTATCCTTAAAATAAAATCAATATGGTTATTATATTAATATATGTATTTAAAAAGTTATACTTCTGTTTCATCATACATATTTATTCTTAAAAATATAATTACCAATTTACCGAGGAATCACGTAGGCCAGTGGTAGGCATGAAACCCATATCATCATTTGGTCATGGTTTCAAGACCCATGGACTTTTCAAAAAAGATGTGTTGTCACAAATTATATATGATGTCATTTTCACAAACAACAACAATGTAAATTTCAAAATATATAATATTAACGTCCTTGAAATAATAATAATCAATAAATATCCTTTAACCTAGTTTGCAATACAAAGTCATTGCATAAATACATCCTCTTAATTTTAACATAAACATTCCATGAATGGTTGACCTTATAACACGTTAATAATATGAAATAATTAGAAAGAGTGTAAAAAAATAAGCTTAACATTGATTCCCATATACATCACAAAGTATCATTGGATTTTCATATTCCATACATGTGAATACCCTAATCTTTTATTTGATTAAAATAGGGTAATAACCATAATTACCCTATTTCCTTTTGGAAAAAAAATTATTCTTCCTTAATATAAGGATTATTTGATATATTACATAAACCCAAAAAAGATATAAACATTATCCTTGATAACATACACATTTTTTTCAATAATCAGTTCAAGGATAATTAGTGTTATCGAATTTACTTTATCCAAATCAATCATCTCTTTCTCCAAGAGAAGCACAATTTTCTCAGCATCATGATCACATTAAGTGGTACCTTACGATAATCAAAATATCATATTTATATGTCTTTATCAACATTAAAAATATCCATTTCAATAATTAATGAAACATTATACTTAAAATACTTATACATAATCTATGAAATCCAAAACTGAAATTCTTCATTAATCCAACCATATTATAAAACCTTTACTCAGGTCTTATCAAATCATTCCTTAAAACCTAATTCGTATAATAAGAAAAATAAATCCTTTCCTAAGGATATAAACCTAAATATAATCATGATTTTATGTTTAATGAAAAAAATACTAGAACAATCATCACATATGTTACATATGTCATTTGTGGTCTCTTTATTATCAACATAAACACCATAACATGTAACACCTTATTGATTATCTTCATGATCCATCAACATTGGAATTATATATTCCAATTTCTCATAATTTCATTATTTAATGTTGTCATAAATTGATAATACATAATCAAGGGATACTTTACCTTATATCTCATTAACCAAACTCTTTAATTTTAGGGTGCATTCATTATCTTTTTGTCTTTATTTTACACGATCAAAACATAGTATTATTCCTCCAAGACATTAACTTAGGTTATTATTTAAACATTTTTTACAAAATGGAAACTGATTCATGTTTCCTACATGGTCTCCATTACCAGTACTCACATTATACTCCTTCTTTCAATACCATGGTGAGTCCTAGAGTTGATTAACATAGACGTTTTTTGTCATGTTTCGTGAAAACTGATTATGAAATATCACAATATTTATACTCCATTTTTCCTTAACATTTAATATTCATTATACAATAATTCATCATAATCAACATTAATCAATCCCTTTCTTGTTCTCTCTGATGAATAAAACTAGAATCATAGTGTAGGAATTACATATCATATTAGAAAACCACATATTCATGAATATAATTAATTATAGGATGTCTAAATCATGTCACCTTCCTTGAAATATGACACCTTCCTTGAAATATATCACCCTAGGTTCATTCTATGTTATTAATATCCAATATATATTGAAATACTTCATAAATGATCATGAATAGTTTCTGAATTTCCCAAATAATATCTCATTGGGAGTGTTAAACCATGTGTGTAGTAAGGCTCTTTGTGGTGTACCAGATACCCTGAGTTAGGCATGAATCATATTGTAATATTTTTTATCCCAAAGTACAAATTTTCACAAGCCAGATCCACTTTTAGTGTCTATAATTGGATTTATTTCGTGGAATCCACTCACTATATCTTTTAACAAAATTCTTGGACATTTTTCCAGACATTAACATATCCTTATACATATACATAGAGACATATTTATACACATCCTTAGAAATATACCTAGGTATATCACTATGGTTTTCTCATAATAGACTCAAAAGGTTGACTAAAACTCTATTTGATACAAACTATATAGACCCAATCTTGAAATACATTGATATTACATAATTTTTTATTAAAATATATTATATTATGAAAATGTAAGAATGTGGACCATAATAGTTTAGTGCATTTTTAAACATGGAAAAAATATTCTATAATGGTGTAAGGTCATCAATACCTCTCATAAATATCTAAAAAATGTAAAATTTTAACTAAAAAATATCATTATAAACTCGGGAAAGAAAACATAAGAAATGGGTGAGCTCAGATGCTCAGTATGGGTAAATAAAGGAATTTCATAAGCATAACATGAATAAATTCTATGGAACATTAGCATAACATTTTCTGATCATACTCTAAATGTTAGAGATAATAATTAACATTTTAATTTCATAAACATGAATCATTAAGAAATAATTAACACAACCATAAAAGCGTAACATTGGAATAAAACATGGATTTTCTGCCATAACGTAACAATATAATATTATTTCCATTGTATCCAAAGCACTACTGCCAAACCATCATGGTAGTGTCACTTCATTCCCAATAACATCATGGTAGTTATGGATCACTCTCATGGCCATTATAGAAGCATTAATTTATCATCATATTATCTTGGTATACATGGTTCACTACCATGTCAATCATAGATTTCATGGTTCATTCCCAAGATAATCTTAGTATATCTCATGAGATATAAATCTTTATCAAATGCATTGGGGGGAGACATAGGTCCCACCCGTATCATAAATAATCAAAAATAAATGTTCTAAAAGAAAATTAAAAATAATATCATAACCCACGAAATGAAAAATGGGTTGTAAACATGTAATCATATCATAACCTGTATTAAAACATAGGCTTTATAATCATTTCATAATAAAAATTACTATGAAAATAATTATGTTCCAAATGTACATAAACTACGAAAGATAAACAGGTTTCATAAATACCAGGACATTAAGTGTAACCCATTCATAGAAATAATATGAATGGAACCTTTATATCAGTTCATAAAATGAAATAGTTATCATCAATGCATGTCATCTTAGATCTAATTTTTTTGAATAATTTTTAGAAACATTTCATGAAGAAAATAACTTTTCTTTTATGAAAAACTAGTTAAAATACATAAAATCATTGGAAATAATTATCAAATAAAATATCTTGAAATCGTATAAATAACATGTAAAATCATTTGAATAGATTTATCCATGAAAACATAATTTGAGATTCAAAACATTTTAAAACTAGTTTTCTTAAAAATCACTTTTAAATCATAAAATGAAATATTGATAAAAAAAATTGAAAACCATTTCATTAAAAATCCTTTGAAAACTTATAAATAGATCATGAAAATGAATTGAATACAGTTTTCCTTGAATATTATTTAAAAACATATAAATAAATCATGGATATTATTTAAAACCCATTTATTATGAAAACATATAAATAAGGATTGAAAATTTTTCAAAAACAATTTCAATGAATACATTTTAAAGAAGAATAAAAATTATTTGAAAACCATTTTCCTTGAAAAAAATTGGAAAACATATAAATAATGCTTGAAATCATTTTCAAGTCCATTTTTTTAAATATATTTTAAAAAAGATTTCATATAAATCATCCATATAACATGAATGAAATTCTTTAAAGGATTGACATCATATAAATCCAAACATATCATACGAGGTAAAAGAAAATTCATTTTTCATGGTAAAAATGATTGAAAAATTCCATAATCTGAAATGTGGTATGAATATTCCATTCAAAATTTTCGTAATTGACTAAAGGGTAAAATTTTATTTTAATGAACATAGGATATTGGTAGAATATTTATGGAAACCCTATTTAAAAAACATGGTTTTGATGGTACAATGATTTCTAACCAAATAGAAGGTAAAATCGGGCTTTATTAAGAAAATATTCTTAACAAAATTATGTACCATAGTGTATAAAATATAACCAATACATGAATATTGATTGAATAACTAAATTAGAAGAAAATTCATTAATTTATTTTGAGATGGGTTAAAATATTTCAGTAATGGAATCATAACCATAAAAAATATCGAAAAGCGATGAGATTGTCTCAATAAACTCTTTTAACATGGTAACATGGGATCATACAATCCAATATTATAGAAGGAAAATAAAAAAAATATTAATATACTATGAAATGAATCAAATCCATGTCATAACATGTTTAATAGATGTATATAAAAACCATAAGGAAAAATATATTTGTTCATAACGAAACATGAGTCTCAAAAAATGAAAATTACGACAATATTATTTTACAAATTTGGTAACTTTTAAAAAAATAAACCCGATGAATGAAATATATTAAAATGGATATTTAAATTCCAAAAAAAAATTATAATAATATTTGGATACAATCATGGTAATTACATGCACAAAAACAATTTTAATATTAGATAATATAGCTTGTATCTAAAAAAATTTAAAATTGAGATGAAATCCCCCTACCTTATGTCATGACTCTCTTAGTACTCATACAAGCTTCCGGTATAACAGATATAATTTTATTTTGAATATTTTAATTAAAAATATTTTTATACTTAATACCATATTTTTTATTTTGACCTTATATTACCCTCTTTTTAAGGATCCAATGTTAAGTGCTCACTTCAGGTAGTATTCAATTGGTTCATTTCATGTGTCTTAATTTGTCATATTATTGGTCCTTAAAATTATATCATGATTCAAAAATGTAAATACAGATAAAAATATATGGTATATCCAATATATTTATATTATAATAATAAATATAATATAGATGTATTAAATGGAATACACTGCTCAAGGAGATAGTAAGTCGTACGTACGCATTAACGTTGTTTCCATTTCTATTATAATATTGTAAGAAACAAGAAACATTATATATATATATATATATATATATAATATCCTTGATGTAGAATTACAATGTTATATATATCATATATGTTCACTAAAATCATACTTAAAATATCAATGTAGCGTGTGAATGAATCGCATCTCTTTAAGGGGGTAGTAGTCAACACTTCCACAACTGAAATTACTGTAATTACACAAAATTAAAAGTAAAAATATATTTATTGAAAATGGAATAAATAATATTAAAAGAAATATAAAATATAAAATATGACATATATATAATTGTTTTACATTATAATAGAAACCATGGTATGTGTTAATGGAAAAATTAACCATCATCCTTTCGTGAGTTAGTAGTTCAATGTACAAAGAAAAAATATGTTTATTACCCATTATATAGTGGTGTGTGTAATAATATGTACAAAACTTATCTTATAAACATCATAGTCTATAAAATATAATTTTTGACATAAAATAATATAATAAAGAAATAGTGCTGTGGAGGAGGAAAATAAAGGAAATGAGTTTGATAAAAGATGTTACCTCTTAATCTGGTTACTCCTTTTGGAATGTACAAAAATGAATCTTTGATTTTCCATATAACCATGTTATGGATTATAGGAGAAAATGGCAGATATTTGGATATTGTTTGATTAGTGTTTGAGTGAGCCAAGGTGATTTATATTGTTATAAAGTTGTTCGAGGTGGTGGCCTTTTATTTGGAATGGAATGGACACACTTGGTATTTATTAAAACAAGTAATGTGTTGCCACAATTTTACATTAAAAAAGCCAAAAAAATTAAAAAATACTCAATAATAAAATTTTAATGTCTTAATTATTCCTATTAAATTGGATTTGGACAAGTGTATAAGTGGTTTGGGCCTTATATTTAATTTTTAGTACATCATTAACAAAACTCATCTATTAACTGATGTAATTAATTTCAATCACATTCAATAATATTTTTTTTCCATAAACAAAGATAACCATATTATACATTAAACATTATGATGATTAAAAAATGTAATCTATTTTTAAAAATTATAATAACATAAGTGGAATAAATTTATTAAAAATTAATCCCTCTGTCAGGACGACATTGTGGGTGTTTAAAGTAAAAAAATCCAAAATATAGATATATATTTATATCTAATTTCAATTTGAAATTTTATTAAATAAACTACATTTGATTAATTGATAAAAATATTATATAACTAAAATTTTAAACCAATTAATAATATCATTTATCAATATAATTAAATTAGATCAAAAAGAAGTGTTGAATTAAAATACATTATTTTTAACAATTCATTGTAAGAAGATAATAAAAATAAAAATACAAAATAATTATCCTAATACAATGTTTCTATTTAGATTAAAATTATAATGTTTATTTTTATATATTAAATTGATAAATGTTCCCAAAATTTGATTTTAATGGGATTCTCCATTAAAACATTGTAAAACAATCTTTATAAAAAAAGAGGGCTTTAAGCATTAAATTATGTTTGTTCTTATCTTATGCCAATAAAATATATTGGATGAATATCAAAAATATTTTATTAAATATATAAAATATGTATTAAATTAATATCACATACCAATTGTAATTAATTTAATTTTATATGATAAAATATCTTTGAGGCTATAATAATATTTCATTTTATTTTAAATCAATTTTCATTTTCATTTCTAATTAATTAAAATCATATGAATTCATATTATATTTGTGTAAACCACAAATTTTCATAATTTATTTAGTACTATTAGTTTCCATAAACCTAAAAATTGGGTTATATCTCTTTATAATAATACTTTTAATAATATATTATAGTTTGATAATATTTATTCTTGTGTGTTACGCAAGCCATCAAGGATGGTCAATCTTGCATGTAATGTAATCTAACATTTTTGTTTCATGTAATGTACACCATATTAGTGTTCCTTATAACATAATCCAAATCGGTACCATGTTCACGGATTGATTGACTTATTAAAAACATATTATTAGTGTTTTATAAAATGAAAAATATCAATATATTAAATAAATTAGAAATCAAATTCACAAAATTTGGGGCTATTATAGATACATTATAATATTTTCCCATATATCATATCATTTTAGTTTTATATAAAAAATAAATATTTATTAAAGGGTTTTACATGACTATTAGTGATTATATAAGGTTATGTTATGTATGTTATATCTCACATAAGTCATAAATGATTAGAAAAGTATTTTTAACATGATATTTGAAGTGTTTTCTGGCTTGAAAGAGATATATCGAATGGATGGGACATGGTATTTTTTACTATTTGAATTATCAATTTGAGAATTCAAATTTTTTATAATTTGATCAGCTCGTTATAATTATTGAAATTTTTTAGGGGTTTTCCCCTTACTCATCCACCATACATTTTCTTCCAAAACCAAGGTCTCATGAGTGAGTTACACCCCACACTCATGTAATTATCTCAAGCATATATTCCATTGATTTTCCAGTGGAAATAGTTTTTAGGATTATGATGTCTCATTTTTTCATCCTCTAAATTCTCCCTATTATTTATCATTTAGTTTAAACCTCTTAATTAAATACTAGGGGATTTACTTGTGGACATTATGGTTTAATATAGCATAAAATTATGGGTTTGTGTTGTAGAATATTGAGGGTGAACTTCATGGATTGATTTAGAGATATTCATCATAGGTGGTGTCTTATGGATTGATCTCCACTAATCTGGGATATGTATTTTTCAGATTTTTCATTAATAGATATGTTATTGAATTTATAGTTATTTAAATTCCATTTTTATCAAATTATTTACATATGTGATATGTGTAACTGGATAGTTAATAAATTTTTATTGAAATTTCACTTATCATCAAGTTATATTTAGTGGTTTGAATTTTGAATTGGATTTTATTTGTTACATGTTTATTGGAATTTTTCAATGGATTATTTAAATCATCGTACATATTTAAAATGATAATTTTTTCCAATTTGGGGAATAAATTAGGTATATTATTGGTTTTAATATAATTATTTAATATTGGGAGAAGTGGTTCAATTTTATCAATTTAATTTAAATGAATGGGATTTATGATTATATTGTTTTAATGTGGTTCATGTAATAACAATATTTTGATATGTTATTGGGAATGTAATTTATAAATGGATTAAGCGTATTTAAATTTTTAACCTTGATTATAGTAAAAGCCCATTGGTAACAATTAAATTCTTCTTTATGATATAGGTTTGTGGATAAAATTTGAAGACGCTTTTTTAATGCAGATTATGTACCAATGCTCATAATATATGTTTCATTATGATATGGATGATACGTGAAAGGGGTTGTTTCTAGTAGTTTTTTTGAAGTGATATGACATTTTTTTATAATACAAAATTCTATTCTGGATTGATTTATTGTTTACCTATTGATGTTTGAAAATCATGATGATAATTGGTTTAGTATTATTCTATTAATAGGTTATTAATATATACTATGGATTAAACATACTAGATCCACAATGACATCAGAAGCTATAGGATAATGACATTAGTGAAGCTAGTTTAGTATATCTAGGAAGTTATATACTAATAATGCATCAATATCCCAACAATTGGTTCCACCCACATAAGATTAGGATTAAAAATTGGATATTGATAAATTATTCATATTATTATACTATAATACTTATCGAACATTCATTCCTTTTTTCATAATTATAATATAATCTCTGGAATGATGGGTTGTTTCCCAATTTTTTGATGACGTGATTTACTATTTTATTTATCATTTCATCATTTATATTATTTAATTTAAAAAATTATATATAACACTGAATGTTGTATTTATATACTATCTTTTATAATGAGATTTGAAATGGGTGTTTGGGTAAATGAGACATTATCCTAGGAAATGAATGTCTACATTATTTTTTCATTGAAAAAGTGAATAAAATGTAAATTTTCAAGTGTGAAATGATGTTATGAGGGATTTCATATATTCATGAATTAAAAAATATATATATTGTATTTCAAACTACCATAATGGAAATGAAGTTTGTAAGGAAATTACATTATCTCCTTGTTGATATCTCAATGGACTTGGTTTGACTAACACGATGCAAACACTATTCATTGAATTCAACTCTTATAGACTCTCCTCGAGTGCATTTTGATTTGGTTTCCCTCTATCTCTTAGGTGATTGGTATAGGATGTGAATTGTAAAGGTGGGATAATATAGGGATTTTTTGTTTGAGTTTTTAATTTTTATTATATCATGAGGATTTTGTATCATACTTTTTATCCTTTCTTAAATTTTATTATATGTTGTATCTTTCACAATTAGTATTATTTTTTAGATAATGTGTATTTTATATCATTTTAATATATACACTTTCGGTTTTTATTCAGGGTGTTTTTTGGGTGAAATAATTCCTAATAGGTTGAGGTCCGAGACCTTAGATTATGATTCCATCCTAATGAAATTGAGTATAACATGTTGATATATTATGGGTTGGATCATTTCCCTATATAAATAAAGATGATTTTTTTCATTAACAAATGGTATCAAATCACCCTAATGAAATTCCTTGTTTCATTACATAAATTATATTTATATAGTTAGCCAAAATAATAATTTTATCATATTTTAGTTCCAGATTACTAACATTCATGATGAAGCTCGGGTTATCATCACTATTATGGATTTAATTTTTTATTTTTTGATTTATTTTTGATTTCATTACTGTATTTTGATTTTTAATGATGATTTATTAATCATTGGTGTTTGTATTAGTTATTTTATGATTTAACATGAGTTTCTGAGTAGAATATGTTGATTAAACTAGCATTTTACTATATCCTGCATGGTCAGGTAAATAGTGTTTCACCCATATAGAATCATATTGATAACATTATAGATCAAATTTCAAAATCGTTATATGGTTTTCTCACACATGTTGATGAATAATTTATACTAATAATTATTCATTATAAGTGTGGGTTTTCCCCACGTTCATTCCAAACTTATCAAAATGGTAATTACCATTAGTGTGTTGAAAAATAATTGTATATTTATTTTTGAAAAAGATATTAATTTTATTAGGGTGTTTTGATGTTTATGGATTTATATTTTCTTCTCTCGATGGGATTTTATTTTTATGCTCTAAAATTTTATTTCTATATTAGAAAATAGATTTTATAAATCTATGTTAAAATATTTTTAACCGTGATGTCAAATTGAATTTTCTTTACAGTAACATTGAATGTAATTGATTTAAAAATGTATTTTGCCAAAAAATATCGAATGAAATATGTTTTTATACATAAGATAATTTCAGATTAGTTTTAAATATAATTAAGTATTTCAAAAGTTTAATTTTTTAGAATGAATTTTTTTATGTGTTTTATCATTACTAAATAATTTTTTTAATATTTTTAATTTTATGCTAAAAATTTTAAAGATGATTTTCATTTAGTAAATAAGGTTATTTAAAAAATATAAAATGTGTAGAAATGTATTTAAGCTGTATTTTTTATGGAATGTGTGTCCTATGATGAATATGGGATTTTTCAATATGTATCTATGGTGGGTTGTGTTTTATTTTATTTAGGAATTATGTGAAATATTATTGGATTACAAAAGTATCGAGTTCGGATATCATGATTGAAATACATTCCATAAATATAGGTTGTAATGAAATAAATGATTAATATATTTAGGAATTTTCCATGTATGGTCACTCTCATTACACATGATTGATATTTACCTCGTCATGAATCTTCATTGACATCATGTTGATTGGGGGATCTAGGAAACAATTTTTACATTATAACTATTTGGATTCGTTCCTTCCTTAACTAAATATAGATCTAGGTTTTTTAAAATGGTGAATTTATCAAGATAGATTAAAGATAACTTTTTGTGATCTGTAATTTTATTGGATCAATAGTGGTTAGTCTTGTGGGCTTTTCTTGGTGTATTTTGTGGTTTATCATAGAATTTCTCATCGACTATATATTTGGATAATTTTTTATTTTCTATTTGAGGGTGGGAAGGATATGTAGATTTATTTTTGGATTATTTGTTATATTTTATTTCTTCTGGATGTGTGGTTCTGTTGTAGATGTTTTGAAAATTGATTCATGTTTTTTATATCCTTAGCGACCTTATAGTTTTTTCATAGGTAACTAAGATGACTAATTCCATTATGGGATTTCACAAAGGGGATATTTTAATTTATTATTGGGTTTCTCATGATATGGTGTTCTGATAATCACACCCTTTTTTACCATATTTTTAATAGTTTCTCGAGTTCTTGGGAATATTTTGTTTCATGTTGAGTAATTTATATGTGTTTCTTATAGGGATTTATTTATCTTATTTTCAAGTGTTTTTTGGTGGATATCATTTTTGATCTTGTTGATAGTTTTATTTTTTGAGGGTGGTTTATTTTCTTGATCATGTAAACCTTAAGAACTAGTGTTATTTGAGTTGTGATTATATAATGTTATGTACTGATTTTCTATCATTTTAAATTCATGAAAATTATATCTAATGGTGGGTGGTTCATAAAATTAGTGATTCCTTATCTCCATTCATTATTCAAGGTAAATTATTAATTCTTAGGAGTCCTATGTTTGGTATTCCGTCTTTGGGGATCATCCATGTTGATTCTGTAATATTATGTTTGATGATGCCTCTTGTACTATATTGATTTATCTCACTTTTATAGAATTTTCATCTTTCTTTTTGGAAGTTTTCTTTTTTTTAAAATTCATTTCATTTTAATCCTCTTAAAATCCACACATTCCAAGGGATATTATTGAGGGGTTTTTTATTATATAGAAAAATAATTTTGTATCAAATTTTCAAACCTATATATTTTTTTACTGTATTTCTTATGTGATATGTAAATTAATATTGTTTAGTTGATGATAGAATATTTTATTTTATTTTTTTATTCTATTTGATTATATTCACTATGAAAATCTATATATTACATGTTTTTATCATTCCCATATATTTATTATCTGATTCTTAATAACTAGTATTATGCTCATGGATATTATAAACAAAAATTGAGTATGTCGATGTTTGTATTGAGTGTTCAATTTAGGGGCCTCCATGGTTTTTCCATGATAACAGTGATCATCAATTGATTATTTCTATGTGATGAACCTCCTCTTCCCCCACACCAATTGGATCATGATCCACCATCATTATAACAAACACAATTTACTATAGGTCCTTTAGGGTTAATTAATGTGCACCACTTATAAGAGAAATGTTAACTCTATAAAACCATTATTTATGTCTCATTCAACAACAAGAAAAAATGATCTTTTAAATTTCAAAATATTGAGGTCTACGATGACCTAAATTTTCCCATTGATTACAAAGAAGATTCTTACTACCAATTTGTGTAGGTGAATACAACTGATATGAATTCATGAAGCCCTTATTACATTCCCATCTAATATCATTTGACTTCCTTTTATTTTCCAAGAATCCAATATAATATCTAGTACATAAGGGAGGTGAATAAATAATAATATGAATTATTTTATAATTGACAGCCACCATCAGGGGTATATCTACTACCTAAACATAAGTGAAGAGAATTAATAAGAATTAATGATATCATATTCATTATTGAAGACTTGTTTATGATTTTGGGGTCTTCTAAATATTATTTAAGACCGTGATGAGTATTAAGTGTATGATATTTTAAAATCATGTTATTGTAGTCTAAATATATTTAATTACCTCATTTTAGATAAAATGTCACTATTCATCAGAATTTCCATTATATCACTGTGGGACCATTAGTTAACTGGCTTTAAATCATATCTACTCTATGTTCCTATATATATATGCATAAAAAATGGAATACCATAATTTTAACATACACCCCTCAAGTATGAACGATGCAATGTTAACCTAGATGGGATAAGTCGTGACTGATAACATTGATGTGCTTACATAATTTAGGCATTTTTAAAAAACTATATTCAGCTCAAAAATATCATCATCTATTCTGAGCATTACCTTGTCAACAAGAGTCGATCCAAGCTCAACCTCAACCATGAACCTGGAAAAGTGACCAAATCAAGCGATATTTGTTTCCAAGTCAATTTTAAATAGAATACAGATAGATAAAGAAATATCATACAATATTTTGGGATTCTAGATCATCTAATTTTTCCGATTAACTCTTACAAAAATTTTATTATTAGTGTTACCAACCTCCAGTGGATTTAATTTCTTATCCCATTCCAACAAGTGAATAATTCCTGGTTTGATCGAGATAGAACCAAAACCCTAGTCTCAGATTATCAAATCATCAATGGGGAAAAGCATATAAAAGTATCCCTGATAAAGCGAGACACACTTCCATGATAAGAAACCAGAAATAAAGGAAATCAGTTCTTTGAGTTTATTAATTTTCATAGGTTGTGAACCTTTAGGAAGAAAATGTCAGGCAATAATTGAGAACTCACCCATTTTGAGCCATTATGAAACCAAAATAGGATCATCATTGATGTGTTCTATGATTAAATTTCACAGAATGGAAGAATCAAGACCATTTTGAGACATGAAAAGTAGCGTTTAGCATATATACCCATCTCTAGAGCATCACTGCTCTCCTCACGCACTTCACCACCAGCATCAGACCCCACCACCCTTGGGTTTCCCTTACTGGTAACCACCATTACAGCCTACCTGATAACACTGCATGCACCATCTGTAGTATTGTAACTGATCACACCAATCACACCATATTCCAACATAGATCTGCATGGATCTAGAACATCCTCAGTAATTGTGTTCACATAAAATGCATCAGACTTCATCTCCTTGTTTGCATCACCCGGGTCATTCATTACCATCCTCACGCCATCCGCGCCAGCCACCACGACTGTAGCCGCATTTCAAACACCTCCAACAATAGGTGCCGCAAAATCAAGAATCCTCATTCAAATTTTACAAGACCTTATTTCCACTCCACATGCGCCGAACGCACCCACCACTTCTATGTTCATACCAAACACTACGGATGCGTCCACATTTTTAGCACCATTCACGTCATCTGCAATCATCCCAGTTGCTGAATAACTCTTCACCGCCATCGTATATCTGTAATCTTGTATGCTCACATGTCCATTGTTGTTGTGAAACAATCAAACCTTCATCATGGGAAGAAGGAAACAAGATATTTCTCCATTATTGAAAAACCCAAATTTATGAATCATAGAGGGATAGCCTAGCCCACGACGCCTTCCATCATTAAAAAATTATAGTTAATTTTAGAGTTACTGTACTTTTGACTTCCAACAAAAACATACCCATTGAATTGGATAAAGATATAGGTATCATTTTTCATCATAAAAAATTCCTATCAACCATAACATAATAATAATATATGAATAATTTAATAAATATATTTCTTTTTAATTTTGTAAAATATATATTTAAAAGGGAATTTTGAAAGAATACCAGTAACAATATTATATAATTGATGTAATAATTAATAAAATTAATGTAATATGTGAAAACATATTAAATACATATAATAAAGAAAAATATTAAAAAAAATTAATTAACAATAAATCATAGTACATCATAATTAATTAATTGTATGTTTAACATAAATAATGAAAATTGGGTTAAGAATTCCATTACCCCATGTTTTCATACATAAAAATTACCAAAAGCTATTTTATAATTGATTAGATATAGGTATTAATATTTAAAGAGATATATTTATTTCTATAACACCGTATGTGGTCATTTTATAATAGTATTTTACCCATTTATTAATAAAATTTTGTTATTTACATTTTTTCAGGTTCGTTCCTTACATGGTTTCCATGGTCGGTCAGTGATATATTTTCATGTTTGATAGAAGATAAACTCTAGAAGTGAAATGAAATATTATTATTATATATTAATAACTATAAATGATACCTCAAAACATTTTGTTTTCATATTTTATTTTTAATCATTTTATAAATCATTAATGATATTTGTTTTGATTATTTTGTTGTTTCTTCGATAATCAAGAACTAGTTTCATTGCATAATTTAATATAATGAATATATGTTAATTCTGGAACATAAAATGTGTCATATATTAAAATTTAATTTTTGTTCAACCATTAAATTGGTTTTATTACCATTAATGAAGGTGTTAACGGTAATTGAGACCACATCATCCATGATGTCGGCAAATTGTCTAATTTTGGATGATTTTTTTCATTTTTAGAATAAAAAAGACATGAGATTATGTATGATAATGAATATTTACATTAACATGAAAAAATTAAATTATATATATTATAATGGGTTTTTCATGCCACTTGGCCTATGGTAAGTTACAAAAGTATAAGAAACTAAAAATAATTTAAAAATAGCAATGAAAATGAAAGAGGATTATTACCACTTGAATTATCTCCATTGAGAATGTCTTTAAGGGCGTTGGTTTTCAATTTTGGTAATACCAGAAGTTATTGAACTTTTGTAAGAGGATTTAGAATAAATTTGACCTAAATTAATAAATATATAAGGCATTAGGTTTGAGGGGAAGAGGTAGTGAGGATCAGAATTTATAGTGGAGGAGAAGAGAGGTTTTCTATTAATGTATTAATTAGATATTCTTTTTTTTGTTCAAGAATACAAATAGGTTGAAATTTATCAAAATATGTATTAAAATAATGAATTATAGTTTTATATTTTGGGAATAAACCTTCCTTAAATCATCGATGTCTCAGTTAATCAACTATTTAGCTTATATCACATATTATAGTGTTTTACTATTCCCCCAATATTCACGTATTTTAGAAAAATCCCTAAAATTAACCTGAAATATTTTTTGATGTGTAGAATTCAAAATAATGACACAATTTTATTAAAATAATTTACTAAATTTTAGAAATATGATTTTTAGATTAAATAATAATTTATTTGAAAAATAAAATTTTTTAATCTATAACTTATTGTATAACACTTTGAAATGTTAATTAATGTCTCATAAAAATATATTATAATCATAAAAAATAAAAATTTATATTTAATGAATTCATTTATGAAAACTAATTCTCCTATAAATAATTATATTAATTATATAATTCTAATCGAGTATTTATGACTCACAAAAAACCCACACATTAAAAATAATTTTAAAAAAATATTTACTTGTTCAATGATATAAATATATCATATTTTCACTTATAAGATAGTAAATTTTTGTTTTTACTTTATTAGGTGAGGTTTTTTGATATTTTCTATATTACTAGTCCTAATGTGCATGTTACAATTCATAAGGTTAATTTACTCTTCCATTCGTTTAAAGTCCATAATTTCTATAAATTACACTTATTCATTATAATGTCATAATAAATTTTACAATTTAATTCCAAAATAGAAAACAAATATTTCATATGTGCCTAGGTCATTACATTCTCATAATTATCATGAAATTTCATCCTCACAATTTTTATTTACATATTATACAAGTGATGGTACCTTTCTCGTATGGCATTTTCAAATTACCTTGCTTCTTATTCAACCATGTGGCTTTTCCACAAAACCATAACCAATAGAATTATAGTATCCCACAGTACATGCTCTATATGATCACGAATATGAAAAGGTATTTCCTCATATGAAATGTTCTCTTCTTTGTGAATTAAATTTTTGGATGAATACTCGAGATTATTCTAGAACGTACATTCAGAACATCGATATATGAAAAAAAAATCCTATCTGAGATAAAATTAGAGGAAAAACATATCATTAGGAAAATAGACCATCATTATGTAGGAATTTAAAATGTTCAATAAACCTTGTATATGAATTTCATTTCTTAGGAAAAAACATAACAATTTTCCATGGTGATATATAAAGAAAAATATGATCACTTAAATCAAAATAAATATATTTCATCATGTTTTTTGCATAACTTTTCCGCATTTTCCGATATTCCCTCATGTGTTGCTGGATAATATTGTTTTTATATGATAATTATTATACTAATTATGGTCCCATAAACTTACAATCCATTTCTTATTCACATAATGATGTTTCTCAAAACC
Source organism: Viscum album (assembly GCA_963277665.1). NCBI lineage: Eukaryota > Viridiplantae > Streptophyta > Magnoliopsida > Santalales > Viscaceae > Viscum > Viscum album. The sequence continues at coordinate 374,841,946 of OY728146.1, forward strand.
TCTTCCAATATAATTCCCCAAAAGGTGTCATATGTATACTGGAACAAAACTGTTATTATAAGAAAACTCAACTAAATATAGATGATGATCCAAAATTTACATGATATCTATTATATTGGCTTGAATCATGTACTAAAATGAATGAATTGTTCACTTAGTCAATCATTCAAATTGACGATTAAAATTAGTGATGATGTTTAATTCTATTCCCAATGACTTCTAATGGCCTTTCCAAAAGATAGATCTGATCCTATGATTTTGTTCATATACAATGGATAGAGGAACTCAGTGTAATCAAAAAATCTCATTAAGGTATAGTCGAGAAAGCATATATAAAGACATAATATCTCTAATAGGAATGAAATTTTCATATTTAGTCTGTTGGTCTAAAATAAACAAAATCACATTATTAACTAGAGAATAATTTGGTAGGCCCACTACAATGTCAATATATATACTATACCATTTTTAATCTATCAATGGGGAAGGATGAACAACCCCCTTTATTAATTGTCAATCTACATTGACCTATTCACATTACAATTATTTCATGGTAAAATATTTAATATCTATTTTCCTTCCATCCCACTAGTAAAACTCCCAAAGAACCCTATACATCATGGTGCTATTAGGATAAATTAGAAAAAGAGAACTATAAGCTCCAAACAACAATTATATCTTCATTTGGGAATCACTAGGGATACAATATATAATACTAAATCATAGAAAAAAAATATTTACTCACATTTAATTCTTGAAACATACCCTCTCCTATAATTATACCTTATTTTTTATAACAAAAGGTCTTATTTTCATTCATGCATAATTTTCATTGATAGAAGAAACTACGCTGACACCTAAAATAAAAAGGATGAATTTCTTATAAAATTGTTTTTTTCAAAAAAAATTCATAAAATTAATAAAGGGATCATCTTCCGAATGTATCATGGTTAATGATATATAGTGTTTTCAAATAATGGCATCCACCACTTTTTTTCTTTTATAGGATGGTCATTGATCAAGAGATCGTAATCTTTTATCAGTTGAAGCCATCTTGTTTTCCACATGTTTAATTTCATTTGAGTGAATATATACTTTAGAATATTATCCTCGGTATATATTTCTTATTTGGATCAATATAAATGATGCCTATAATTTTTAAAGAAAAAACCAGAGATACTAATTCAAAATCATGATAGGGATAATTTAACTCTCAGGTTTCTATTGTCTTGATGCATAATAAACTGTTTGATATATCTACATCAGAAGAATACCACGTCCCCTTAATGAATCCTCACTATAGATAATAAATTCACCATTTCTAGAATGTATGGCCAAAACTAGATCATTCCCCAATGTTTTTTTCAGTTCTTGGAAACAGGCATCCAATTATCTGGCCCAAAAAATTTAACCCCTTTTCATTTTAACATAGTTCTAGGGCTAGATAACTGTGAAACGTTCTTTACAATCCATCTTTAATAAAATACTAATCCAAGAAAACTATGAATCACTATAACATTTTTAGGCTAGTTCCATTCATATATAACTTTAGTTTTGGGGGGATCAACTAATTTTCCATCTATATTTTCAATGTGCCCAATAAAAAAATTAGTTAAAACTAAAAATCACATTTTCTAAAATATATATGTATAAGTATTTTTTATTGAGATACTCTAAGAAAATATTTAAATGGTTTCATGATCCTCTAAATTTTTTGAAAAAAAAATTGACATCAATAAAAAAACATATACAAATATTCATTGAATATTCTTTTTATAATAATAATGAATCAAGCAGGGTAATTTTTCATACCAAAAGGAATAATAAAAAACTCATAATTCACATATATAGTATATAATGTTGTTTTGAGAACATAATCCTCCTTCACCTTCAGCAGATACTACCCAGATCTCTAGTCGATCTTGGAGAAATACTTATTAATACGGACCTGATCCAAAATGTCGTCAATATTAGGAAAAAAATACTTATTCTTAATAGTAATGTTATTCATATGCATATTTTCAATAAAATTACTCATGGAACTATATTTATTATTAAAAAACAAAATAGAATCAAGCCATAGTAATGTGGTACTGGATAAATCCTTAATTTTAAAACCCATACAACTTCAATTTCAATTCATGAAGTTACACATGACTTATTCTAATAAGGGGTATTGAAATTTTCTTAGCATCATGAACCATGTAAATATAAAATTTATCTTCTCAATTAAGTATCACACCTCAAAACTAATCAAGGAAAATATATATGTATTCATTTACTGCTAGAAAATCATTAATATAAATAGATCAGTTCTTTATATAATATGAGAAATATAACATTTATTTACATCTATTAATATTTCCCTAGCTTCCTCACTTGTTTTATATTTTATCGGTCCACTCTTGTAAACAATCTAATACTCTTTCGAAAAAAAACATCTTTAGATCAACAAAAATCCATAGCATGTGATATAGAAATAAAATCCCTAATCATACTAAAATCAAACTATAATAATGAAAAACAACAATTATTTTGGTAATTTATTTCCAAATACAACAATAGGGATATTATTATAATTCCTTTTTGTTGTAATATTTCCCTTAGTGTTTTAATGGTATTTATTAGTCTCATTTCATTCGGTGGAATTTAAAATTTACAAGAAAATTTCTTCAAAATAATGTAATGTGTAGAACACATATCAAGAAAGAAATTACAAAATATATGTAAATAGAAAAAGTATATGATACCACTTCATTGGATGTACCAACATCTACTGCCGTAGTAGCAAAGAATTTCATTTCCCCATTGATCTTATAATATGGATGCTTCCTATAATGATGATAACTATTTGGGTAGGTATTTTCATAATAACCCATCTCCCCATGTAAAAAACACAATATAGTTTTATTGTCATATTTTATCTGAATATAATTTTAATTACAATATCGAGAAATATGTCCAAGTATACCACACGAAAAACATTTCACAGACTTGTTACAGCATTACCTAGGGTATCTTTTACCACACTTAACACAAATTGGAATATAGAAATTCTTACCTTTAGATTTTTTTTTATTCTTACCCATTTCAAGCCATTTATACCTTTTCTTTTAATATTTTTCAAAGTACACATGATCACTGGAGAACTACTTTTCTTCCCTCTCAAAATATCCGTCTAGTTTCTCACATCATTTAAATTCATTACAGGCCACTTCCCTTCGATATATTGGCTTCAATCCTATGTAAAAAATGGTTTATTTATCTACCTATATATTTAATAAGATTTTGAGAAAAAATTTCCAATATGGTGATTCTCTATTAATTAAAACCCACCGAATCCTACACTTTTTGTTTTAATTCATGGAATTTTTTTCCTTCCTATGTTGAACCACCTGAGGAATTTTTTTTTATAAGATAACTATTTTAAAATTTATTCCATTGCAAGGAATAAATATCATAACTATCCCTAATATTCATTACCATTTACCACTACTAGTTAGTTTCACCTTCAAAATGATAAATTTAAATACTAAAATTTTATTATCTAAAATCCCCATAACATCGAAAATAATTTAATGGTATTTAATCCACCCATTATCCACCACTAGTTCAGAAGATCTACTGAATGTATGATGGTGTTTCCTCCTAAAATGTTCTACTATAATCATGTTTCGTTGTGGTAGCTCTTGTTGTTTTCTTGCGTGGATTCCACCAATAGTTATTTCCTAACTCAACTAATCCATTACATTAATAACCTTTTAGGATACAATTAAAACCATTTTTTGGTTGTGGATTCAGAAATATATCATCCTCTTGATGCCTTTCTACTTCATCTTCCATGTTTCATCTATAGAAACCCATTCTGAACAGACATATTGTAGATAATGAAACATGGTAACATTCAACATCTATATAATTTAACTATAATAATATTGTAAAAATAATTTATGTTATTCTATTAACATCATCATATCCTCTAATGATATCTAAACCATTCACTGTAACCAAATATAATTACCTGACCATAAATATTACATAATTTAATAATTTCCTTTAGATCTCACATCAGTGCATTCTGAAAGATATTTTTGGTTTACAGTTTTAGAAAAGTAGGATATAATTAATTCATATTCACCTACAATCATACCAAGAGGGTACTAATTAAAAAATATATATTCCTTTCATGATTAAAAAGTTTTTCCTCGACAACAATCATTTATATTCACAAAAATTCTTCACTACATTAATATTAAATACTATATTTCACATACCCAATCTTAAAACCTAGGAAAAATATTTTTAAACATGGGATGATCACAAAATATAAGTATGGGATATAAAGAATGTAAAAAAAAATTAGTTCAAGATTATTTATTTACATATGAAATCATTTTCACAAATACATACTGCATAACAAATATGTATCATGTTGTATCATTGTGAAAACATGATATTTTCATATAAAATATAAAACAAAAATAAACCATATAGGTTACATGGGGAATTAATTATTTAGTACTATAACTAAAATTCCTACAATATGATTTTAAACCATCAAAACTACCATATAGTTTAACCCTCATGGGTATCTTACAATGTAACCCCCACAACTACCTTATTTTTTAACCAAAAAAGTTACACTTGGAGTAACCATACAACTGAACTCCCATATTAGCATTCCAAATTCGAGGGTGAGATATATAGGTACCACAATTCATCATAAACATTTCCAAATAATCAAAACATAATCATAAAACATGAATAATTACATAAAAAAATTGCTCTTGAATTATATAAACTAGAAATTTAAAGGAGAATTTTTATAGAAAATTCCCTAAAAATACAATATAATTAAAGAGAGAATTATTAGAATAAATGAATTACGTGTATAAACTGTAAATACCTATAATAAAACATAACATAAAAAATTTAATTACATAAACAATCTTAGTACCCCATAATTAATGAAGTAGAAGGTTACCCCAAAGAATGTAAATTGGGTTAGGAAATCCCTTTCCTAATGTTCGTCTTAAATAAAAACTGTATAATCCTATTGTATAATGGTTAAAAATTGTTATTAATATTTTAATTAAAAATATTCATCTTATATCATCTTATATGATCTTTTTTAACATCATTCCACCCACAAATTAATAATATTTGGATTTTTCCTTATTTTTTGGTGTATTATTTACATTGTTTCCATGGTCGGTTCATAGTAGAATTTAATTTCAAATGGAATAAAAACTATAGAAGTGGATGTAGATTGTATTATTAGGTTTCTAGAATATTAAATGTGTGCATAAATAATTTTTATGAAATATTATGATGAATCATTAGATAAAACAGCTATTATACTCATTTAGATCATTTTTTTGGTTCTTCGATAATCATGAACTTGTTTCTGTATATAACTTAATATATGTTATATATTGTAATTATAGAAAAAAAGGAGTTAATATAATAATATTCACAAAAATTTTCAATAATTAAAATGGTTATATGACCATCCATATAGGTTGTAATGGAAACTGATAACACATTGTCCATGATGTCGGAAAATTGAGCAATCTCTTACCATGTTTTTTTATTTTATGAAGAAAAAGGAGAGGATGAAAAGTATGATGATTAATACATACATAAACATGATAAAATTATTGTGTATATAAGATAATATATAATTCATTAAACATGGATAAGGGTTCATGAATAGTGTATAAGAAAGGAAAATAATTTAAAAGAAAATGAAAAAACTGAAAGGGGGGTTTTACCAATAGAATTATCTTTTTTTAGAACCTCTTTATGGCCCTTGGTTTTAGACTTTTTGTGATACCAGAAGGTCATGGACGTGGGGAAGAGGAATGAGAATGGATTTTCAAATAAATTAATAATTCTAAAATTATTTGAGGTATTAGGGGAAGAGGTGTCGAGGGGAGGTAATTATAGTGTCAAAGAGGAGGGGGTTTTGATTAATTTATTCATTTCTTTATTATTTTAGATCAAGATTATGAATAGATTTAGAATTATTATAAAATATATTAAAATAATGAAGAATAGAACGATATTTTGGGCTTAAATTTGAACTACATCATCTATCAATCAATAAATCATCTATTTAACTTATATAATAAATTACTATATTTTAGTATTCACCAAAAATTCATATATATCAGAAAAATCACCAAACATTGCCTCAAAAAATTTTCAACGTGTAGCCCTAAAAATTAATCTCAATTTTTTGAAAATTATTTCATAAATATTTGAATTTTTTTTAAATTAATGTTAGAAATTATTTGAAAAATACATGTTTTATGACAATAACTGATTATATAATACCATCAGAAATTAACACCTCATAAATTTATCTTATAATCAAAGAAAAGAAAAATAATAATTCATGAAACTATTTTATTGAAAAATATTTTCTATTAAATAATTATATTTACAACAAAAATAAATTCAAAAATTTATTACTCACAATATACCAACACATAATTAATTTTTTTTTAAAAAAATCATTACTTGTTCAAATATAATAATATATCATATTTTAATTTATAAGATAGATAAATTTTATTTATACTTTATTATGTATGGTTACTATTATATTGTTTATATTACTATTAATAATTGTCAAGTTACTGTTCATAAGGTCAAGGAACTATTCCATCATTTTAATGTCTATAATTTTACAAATTCCAATTCTTTATTATACATTTATAATGAATTTAACAGTATTATTCAGAAAATGAAAAAATAATTATATATATCCATGAGGTGTTAAATAAATAAAATAGAATGTGATTTATATAGAAATGATCGATAAATTATATCATTGGAGTGAATTTAGAAGGATACAAAATTTATAGAATTGAAGAAGATTCACATGGGAATCATATTCAAAATAACCTCATCAATCATTTCACAATTGATATCTCAATCACAAATTTTTGGATTGTTAAAGGATGCTCAATAAGATGATGTGGTAAATCATAAGAATATTGAAACTACAAGAAAAGTGAAATACTCGGAGTTAAATGTAAATGAATAAGGAATTATGAGATTTGGTTCAAGACTATGTGTTCCATAAATTCAGAATTGAGGAAGGATGTATTGGATGATGCACATTGTTTGACTTTCTCTATTCACCTTGGAAACAAAAATATGTTTCGAGATCTCCATGATCACTATTGGTGGGGATAAATGAAGTAAGTTATTACTGAATATACATCTATGCGCTTAGTATATTAGCAAGTTAAGACTAAAAGGAAGAAGTTTAAGGGGATGATGAAACTATTACTCATACCATCATGGAAATAGGAGAACATCACTATGGACTTTTTAATCAGATTCTGAATACATACAAAGGAAGACATTCTATTTAGGTTTTCTTTGATATTCTTTTAATTACTTCCCACTTCATTGTGTTTCGAGAGGAAGTCTCACTACATAATATTTCATGTTTGTACATTAGAAAAGTGGTACAGATTCCTATAGTACAATTATCAACTATTTCAGATTGAGATCCAAGAATAAACTCAATGTTTTAAAAAAGTCTCCAAAATGATCTAAATACTGATTTGGACATATATAATGCTTATCACCCACAAACTAATGTTCAATATGAGAAAACATTCCAAACACGTGAGGACATTTTGAGGGAATTCTCAATTGGCATCGAAGGAGGATGGGACCAACATCTTCCACTTGTAAAATTATATGACAACAAAAGTTGACACTTGATCCATCATTTGTCTCTCTATGAATCTCTTTATAGGAAGAGGTGAATAACTCTTGCATGTTGGAATGATTTTTGGGAACACATACTGTTAGGTTTTAAATGGTTGAGTAAATGTTTAATAAGGTTAAGAATATTATCCATCACATCAAAAATAATAATATTTGAATGAAAAAGATATATTTACAATCATGGACGACACTTAGATTTTGATGATTGAGACATGGTATTCCTCCATATATTTCAATAGAGACTGTTGATAATATTTAAGAAGAAAGGAAAATATTATTCCAATGTACATCAACTCTTTTCATATCCTTGATCACATTAGAGAGGTAACCTATCGACTAGAAATCCCACAGAAAAATCTTAATGACATTATTTGATCCATGTATCACTCTTGAGAATTTATATGTCATACCCCTCACATGGTCCTAATATAGAGTTTGTTCCATTTTAGAATTAAATTTACTATGAGGATTATCCAGTGAAGATCCAAGATCATAGGGAAAAAGATCAATAAAATATCACAATTCCCGTAGTCAATGGGATGTGGAGAAACATAATGTTTGAAGATGTGATGAAGGAACCAAAGGAGGTTGTGATGTAGAGTAATCCTCATTTATTTTAGTTCTAAAAAAATCGAGGGAATATTTTATTAACAGGGACAATTGTAACAAGCCAAACTATTATTAAAACCCCCTTTCATATTTATTAAATGTATAATAATATAATATAGTAATAGAAAATACAAGAACTTATTTTGTTTCAGTATTACCATTGGATTTAAAAGGTACTTATGTATCATTTTCATGGATAATATAGTTATTGAATAGTTAACAAATGATTAAAATTAATATCTGTTTTTAACAAATCCAATTGACTTAGATGAAGAAAGTGATGAACTCAAGTAGTAGGATCAAAAACTATGGATATAATTTTTCGGCACTTCTTGTGGAGGTATAATTTCATTTTTTTCCATTACATTGGCCATAGTGATATGAAAACAACATATTAATGAGATAAAACATTTAAGATATATGTGAAAGGTTATTTATATCACTACCCAAACCATGTTCTCAAAACTACAAGATAAATGTCCCACCATCATGAACCCTACCCTTAGGGACTTTATAATGATATTAAGGGGAAATGAAACAATACCCTATTCATTTGAGTATGTGTATTATTTTTAATATAATAATGAATATATTTCCATTTTTTATTGTTAGTTAATAAATGATTTTTATATTGATTCAATAAAACAAAAAACTAATCTTGGTTATTAATAATATTTGATTATGTAATATATTTTTAATGAATTAAAGGAAATTTTCAATAAATATAATTTAAATAAAATATTATATTTGAATTAATTTTATTTATTATAAATGAACATTTGATTTTCATGAAGTCAAATTTAATTTTCATAAGGGTTCTAAAAATATTATTGTCAAATAACCCATCATTTATAAAAAATGTCTGCTATAATTTTAAAAGTAAAATTTCAAATATATATAAATAAAATTTAGATTAAATTAGTAATTTTTTTAGAATTAGGACATAAAAATTATCACAAGGTGATTTTTTCTTAATTTTTTGAGACACTCAAATTTTCAGGTAAAAATTAAATACCATATTAATATAATTTGTGTTTTCTGACATCATTGTGACCCAAAAGTAAGGAAATAATTAATATTATTAGGATACAAAACGAGATATATATGTTTAACATTTAAAATAATATTATTTTTGTCATATTTTATTAATTTCATAAATCCATTATGAATCCTCCAAAACATGTATTGAATTTTTAGGGTTCTAAATCCATTCAATAAATGAATGACTCACCTCTATATAATAAAGATAATTAAATTATTATTTTCGGTCTTTGGACTTATAATTTAATGAAAACAACTCCCAATTTGTAGAAACCATGTGAACAAACCATTTTATGGATTTTGGTTTTGGTTATGTTTTTATAGAGTCCAGACCCAAAATAATAAATAAATCCCACTATTTTATAATATAATTCAGCCCAATATCAAATTTATCCTCACTAAAACAACTTGGGGAAAAACCATATTTTTACCCTCACTCTATATAGTCCAACCAAGTTTCTAAATTCTCACAATAACACCCTACCAAGCATTTTGAGTCACACGCTCTAGTAAGGGGTCCTCACCACCATCACCTCCTTTTAATTAAATAACTTATTTAATGTTATTCTTCATAATTTCCATATGTTAATGTTTTGATATGCTTCTACAAATATCGCATAGATTAATTTTTATTTCTAAATGATTGGATACTCCTTCAACTCTAATTATTCATTCCAATTAACCATTATGTAAAACCACTACCATGGCTTAATTTTGTAAGGGATTCTCCTCTTTGAATTTCAATTCGAGCACTTTTTTAATGTTATGATTCTTATATTCTATTTTAATATGTTTGTATATGTTCTTACATATCCCAAATACAATCCTTATTATATCCACATTATGATATAACACCTCCACTATCATTAATCCGTCTAATGAACCATTGTTTACACCTGTTACCATGCATAAAAATTAGATAGGGATTTCTCTACTATCATTCTCATTCAGCCACTTATTTTATAATATGCATCTTAAATTCCATTTGATTGGGGAGTACCATATTTGTATTCTACACTCATTAATCATGGGATAAACTATGATGATGAATTTATCCAGATTTTCTTCTCTATGTGGCACACATAAGCTTGACAATTAAATTAATATGTTAGGTTTACATAGATAGTTTTATAATGAATTGGGTAATGTTTAGTATCATCATACATAACATTGTGTCATGGAGTAATACTAATTCATTTTTGGGAATTTTTCCACCATGATTTCTTGGAATGTTTATCCAGGACCTATATTTATGATTCATTATTTTATGATATTGTTGTATTTTCCATGTTTTGATTATCACGATATATCATTTATCTTTATCATGTTTATGACCCATAATCTTGTTATACCCCTATTAATATGACTGTATACTAACATGTATTATCTTTTTCATGTTATTCCATGTTTATTAACTAATTGTGCTTTATTGCTCTCCCCTTTCGTAGGTTTGTCCCTAGGTTATCACATAAAATTTTAAAATATTGGGAATTTAAGAAGCTTATTAATGAAGTTTTTATTAATGTTATTATATCTCATGTTGAAGATGTTATTATATGTACCAAATTCCCAAAGACACCATAATTCTATACTTTTCAAGTTCTAATATGTGTATTCTTATATAAAAAAACGTGTAAATATATAATAATGAGAGAGGTTATTCTATAGACTTAATTGAAATAGATATGTTGAATAAATTATTCAATTTATCTTGGTATGTGAGAGTGATAGTCAATATACCATAACTCTTATGTTATCAACAATCTCAAGGAGCACAATGTGAATATAACATAACTTTTCCTCCATTAAAAGCACATGAAGCTTTTATAGAACTACTGCAAAGATGTCCTTTAACATTGCTATAAATGTTCTTTGTCAGCCTTACAAATTATCTGACTATATGAGGGAAGTTAAAAACCCCGATCTTTTGTCATCATTGAAAAAATATAGATAAAGGCGTCCCTTATCGATGAAAAAAAATTCTCTTATAAATTGGACCTTTATGAGTGCTTTTAATAGTGTTTATAATGGAACCATTTATAATTATTTAATTTAAAAATACTAAATGAACTATTTTTCCTCACTTATAAAAGAACTTATTAAGGGTCTTTTATCAACACCTATAAAAGCCTTGATAATGTGTACTATTATCCACAATTATAAAATAACTTATAAAGGACCTTTTATAGTAACTCAAATATGTGATGAAAAATTAGACATTTATCCACACTTTTAAAAGAGCTAATAAATGTGTCCCTTATCAGTGCTTTTAAATTCGCTGATAATGGGTCATAATGTAGTTTTCTACAATAGTATATTGCACAACCAATGTAATGTGCTGTAATAGAACACCGCAACACCAAAAACACGCCAAATATAAAAAACAAGTCCCAATAAAATATTTAAATTAAATTCCAATTACAACACAAAACAAGAAAAATACTATATTATAAACATTTCAATAATTGGTTTATATAATTACATAAATTAAAATTATCACTTACATTGAAAAACATCAATGTTACATTGTATTTTAATCCGGACTCATCTCCTGAAATTTATGAAAAATCCACCCTACTCATGAAAAATAAGATACCTATATAAGAAATCACTTATTAGGTTAATTGATAATATAAAGAGATAAATTAATAGAATGTGTGTATTTTACTAAAATTGATGTTAATTTTAAATAAAAATATGCACGTAGAGTCATAATAGCTACCCCATGAATCAGACTGTGTTTCTGCTGATTCCAACACATCTCAAATGACTTGTTTATCATTTTCATAAAGTATCAAAACAATCTGAATGTGTTTTATCAGATTTGAGTAATTCAGTGGTCCTTTAAACTAAATGGTCATTTTAAAATGGAAATACACTCTTTTGACTCATTAAGATCACATCATATATCAATTTTCTTTGAAACAGATTCCTACACATGAATGATAACTTATGAATAATCTTCTTAAATTATCATGAATATTAGAGTGCATTTGATCAGTTTTTATTGAGTGACAATTTTTTTAACAAAAATGAAAATATTAAGCAGATAAGAGTAACATTGAGTTTTATCAGGAACATCTCGTGTTAGATTTATGTAAAGTTGAATATTACATAACAAATAATACTTATGGATCATTTTCATGAAGTATCAAAACAATAAAAATATTTTTTCTCAGTTTTGAGTATTGTAGTGGTCCATTTTACTGAAATTGATGACAATTTTAATTAGAAAGTTATACCTTGAGTCATACCAATCACACCATACATCTAATTAAGGTGATGAAAATTCCTACACATCATAATTTACTTGTGAATGTTTTTACTAAAGTATCAATACAATATTAATTTTTTCTCTTAATTTTGAGTACATCACATGTATTTTTTACAGAAATGCCTTTTTGAAATTTAAACACACACATTTACTCGTATTGATCACATTGTGAATCAAATTGAGGTATGAATGATTTGTAAATATAAAAATTGTCTTATGGATCATCTTCAAAAATTATTTAATCAATGTGAATGTGTTTTCTCATTTCGGGGTAGGTTAGTTCTCCTTTTACTAATATTTATTTAGATTTTAAATAAAAAGACACACTGGATGTCATAACGATCAAACTGTGCATCAGATTTCAGTGACACTGACTCATGTAAAATAAAGATCACACATGGATGGTTTTCCTCGCATATCAAAACACTATTAATGTGTTTTTAGCATTTCAATAGGTAAGTGTTTTTACTTAATTGATTTATATTTTAAATAATGACGCACATAAAGTCATATGAGTCAGACTTTGCTTAATATTGAGAAGCAATTGATTCCTAAAAGTTCCAAATAACATTTTTTTGTTGTATTAAATTATCAAGATAATATGATTTTCTTTTATTAGATTGGAGAACGTTACGTAAATTTCTTACTAAAATGACATTTGAAATATGAAACAAGTTCTTGGACTCATATAGATCACATCATGTATTAGTTTGACATGAGAAAAATTCTTACTTGTCTCAAATGATTTAAGAATCGACTCCCGAAATTATAAATAAAATCTGAAAAAGGTTTTCATGGATATTATTGAGTGACAATTTTTAAATTCAAATTTCAATTACAAACTAAGAGTAGGCACATTAAGCCATTTTAGGCACATCGTGTATCAGATTAGAGTGTTGATTATTAATTATTGTCAAAAATGACTTCTGGTTCATTGTCTTAATGTATCATAAAAATATTAACATTTTTTCATAGTTTTGAGTATGTCAGATATCATTTTAATAAATTAATGAGAATATTAAATATAAATAATTATTTCTCATCATATCGGTCAAATATTTTCTTGGAATGATGTATGGATAATTCATGAATGTACCAAAGTCTTAGAACAATCATAACATTCAATGTTACCATTATTTCCATCGACATTATTTATTGATGCACCATCAATACATTATCAGATTCGAAGAAACGACACTAAATAGAAAAAATAATCCTTCTATATAAGAAATAAAATATTTTTAGTAACTAAAAAATAAATTAGTTAAAGATAAATATAAAATAAAACATTATTAAATGGAAAATTATTTTACTATGAAAATAACAAGTTTTCCTCTATAAATGAACGGTGGAGGGAACATGAATGAAAGCGATCAATTTCAAAAATTAAGTGGTGAACGAATATAGTGAGAGAAAAAGTATGTGAATGTTTTAGTTCAAAAAGGCTTAAAAGATACACCGACCACCCAAACTAAAAAAATAAACATCTATAAAAAGAAAATTTTTATTTGAGAAAAACTAAAAACAAATAAATTAAACCTATAAATAATACAACACATTAATTTTGTGGAAAATGATTTTATTGTAAAATAATAAATATTACTTATGCAATTGAGTAGAGGCAGCATCATTTCACATCCTCCAAAATATTTGGAGATAACATGAAATAATTTTATAAATTCACCGCTTTAGGGGTGAAATGAATTCGATGGTGAAGATTTCTATGGACATTTTGGTGAAGAATAGAATGAAAGATTGACATTCCACTGCATCTTGAACAAAAGAATCCACCTGCAAAAGAAAATAATAATTATATGAGTAATACTAAATAAATTTAATTAACCATATATATTAAACAATACATTAATTTTAGGGATTATTATTTTATAGTGAAAAAAAACATGATTACCAATGTGATTGAGTAGAGATAACATTTTTTCTCTTCTATTAATGGCATACCACATGTATAGAAATATTTTTAAATAAATAAATAGTCCAAGGAAAAATGAAAATTAAATAAATGATCCATTTTATAAAATAATTTGTAAAATAGAGAAATTATACTAAAACATTTCATTTAAATCTTTCCAAAGGGATTCCTTCAATTTATATTGTTCTTATGAGATATTTGTAACATCATTATGTATCGAAGACATTTCCCCCCTGACTAGTAAAACATTTAATTTAGATTATGTAAGTATAGTAGATAATTAATATTTTATGAATAAAAAATAAAATATTATAAAATAACTTAACCTTCTTAATGAAATATCATTCTCCAATGGCCTGATGTCCTTCGTTATTATTGATTTTGGATAATCTACCTTTCAAGGGATAAGGTGGAACCCTTACAAGAACTGTAGGTGTAAGTATTACATGGCCAGTACGACTTAGAGGAATTCATTTCTTGTAGGCTTCTAAAATTACATATAACCCAGACTAACTACATGGAACTACTCCTCCCCAAAATCTTCATCATGAAATCATCTCTCCATCTTCACAGGGATGTTTAGAAAGGCTTTATCGTGCATGCACGGGCTCTTCCCAATGGAAGGTGACATACCCTCTCATTCCTGTAATATGTTTAGCTTCTACAATGGTGAAAATATCCATGCTCATACTCATTCTAAAGCTTTTTCCATGTAGTTTTTCATGTTTTCTTTTTCACTAAAGGTGGTTCTAAGGCCTTGAGGTGGACTGAAGGCCATACTGACCTAAATTCATGGGTGGCGTTAGTGAATTAATAGACTAGGGGAACAAATTGGTGGGAAAAAAGCCCAAACGGGGGAATATTCCTAGCTGCTACAGTGCCAAACTATACCTTCCACAGTACCTGGTACAATAGCGCTACAGTAATGCTACAACACTAGGAAATTAGCCTCCAACTAGATTTGATCCCGGGTCACCTGTATGCACATGAGGAGTCATCACCGACTAGGTTGAGACTCATGTGTATTGAAATCTCATTCATTTAATAGAGGTTTATATGATTTTGTTCTTATATTGAAAAAAATCACTTTTTTGTGGCACCCTCTAAATTATAATATATCTTATACATTGGGTCTAACATGAACTGATTTTGATTCCCCAATGAAAGGTTCATCCACAATTGAATTTCTATCTGGCTGGACATTTATTTTTGTCCACATCAAGACAATCGACTAATTCATTTTTTGGATCATATATATATAATACTTGCACTAATTGTGATTCCATTAAAGAATTCACATACTTTCTCCCTGCATACGAATTTTCGCCTATATTAATCCCATTTCATCAAATTTCACTCCCTTGATATTTTCAACCAATTTGAAATGGAAAATTAGCATTTCAAATGTGGTAAAATTCAAACTGTATATCTATTTGATAAAACAAAAATATATCATGTTTTCATAAATTATATTTCTATCACGGGATCCATATATGTGCATCGCTTCAACCACAAGTGTTACCTCAATATATTTCATCGTACTAAAGTCAAAGTGTTATTTTTTATAGAATGTATAATATTTGACTTTAAAATATTTGTACAATATATAATTTTCATTCGGTCCTCTAGATGACCATTAATTTCATTAAAAATTTAATTTTTAATTTTTTTAACTCCCTATAAATTTTATCTCAAAATAACCCTATAAATTTTGATTATACGTATTCGATATCCATCCTTCAACATTTGACAGATTCAAATCTCTAAGAATTTCATTATGGTATTCAATGTATGTATTGTTATATTTAGAAATATATATTATATAATGATATTCTTTCTGTCATTCCTTCAATGTAATTATAACAATACGACATCTGAAAATCCCATCCCCTATTAGGTGTTCACTATGACGAGTCTTTGGGAGACTGATACATTCAACATCTGATGGTTAATTAGTAAAAAATCAATATCTTCTTCAAAAATATAATGTTCTTAAATAAAACCTTTCTTCTAACAACGATTCTTGAGATCCCATTTCAAAATATTCATTTATCATTCAATGGGGTATATCCATATATAGTGGACATTACAACATAGTTGAACCTCTATAACAAAGTGACACATCTTTTGGAACATTATATCAAAGAATTATTTTGGGAAGAACATATCTATTTCACATTATATGACTGAAATTTCATTATTCTCGATTGTAAAATTATCTGGGTATACAAAGTTACAACATATTTATTTGAAATTATAGTATATTCTAATTAATATATTTTTTACATTTCCTGGAAGAATGAAAAACAAAGAAACAATAATTAAATCGTGAATCAAAAAATGAAAGTAATATGATTTTAGTCTTGGTTGCTTCAAATAATTAATTAAAAATAATATATATATATATATATTATTAATACACTTGTATAAATTTTACACTAGTAAGGGAAAAGAAAAAAAGGTAATTTTCCCTGTTTAGATATAGTGTAAGCTGGTGGAAGAAGAAAAGTTTTCCTTTTACCCTTCACCAATCCCAACTATTCCTTTATACCCATTCTAATCAAGTTCATTCTAGCACTGGTGAATATGTTTTTCTAGGAACATTTACTAATATTCTAATAAAAATATGAAATACATTTTTTTCAACATGCATGAAATCAAGAAAATGCCAGACATTCAAAAAATTCCAAATGGTAATTCATATATAATTAATCACTTATTAAAACATGATTCTGTATGGTTTTTAAAAAATGGTTTCTAGAAATCATTATCAATAGTTTTTTCTTAATTGTACAATTGATCACCTAGTACTAGAGATGGGGTAGTAACTTGTGCGATATTCCCATAGAATGATGTCATCTAGGATATGTATTTAAGTCATTGTGGTAAAAAGTTACAATTCCGTAAAAATTCAATCATCGAGGAATGTGTCATAAAAAATATTTATGTGTTTTTTTGCAAAAATGGAACCCCACAATATTCTTTTACTATTGTATCCTATTAAATTTTCATAAATGGTAAAGTCATATATTTTTCAATAGAATATGTAACTCAATTTGAATTATTCACTTCTATGAGTTTCAAACATTATAACACATGCATCCCTCATCAATTTATGATATTCACTCTTCGGAGCCAGATAGACATCAATATCATTAACATGCATCTTTGGTATATATACGATGATAAAACCTAACATATTTTTGATTCATGCATAACCATGGAGGAATGATTTATTTTTACAACATGAAAGAACATATAATGTATGTATTACTTTGTACACCAAAATGATTTATTCCATAAATAGATAATGAAATATGCAGATTTCACAGCTCCTTCCCAAATTGCAGAAACTCTTAATCAATATTCATTCATTAGGATAATAGACTGAATGATATATGATCCATTCATTAATTATTTTATCTACATTCAATGTAAATTTTCTAGTGGTTTCTATACATCCATATAGTCTTTTAAATTGTGGAATGATATTAATATACCATACAGATTTCAAAGGAAATGATTAATTTTTCCTATATTGATATTCACCACACATGGTGAATTCTATGAGTGATTCAAGGTCATAGAGAAATAATATTCAATCATTTAAACATGGATGTACTTTTAGAGATAATTTTCATTTAAAATAACATTAATTAATTATCTTATGATCAGCATTGTAGTTCATTTTCATCATGTATCATATCTTTCAGGAGACCAAGTAGTTTTGTAACTATTTTTACACTCCATTATCTTCAAGATTTCAAATTATATGACTACAATACAACTGACAAGGTTATGTATTTAGTACAAATATTATACAATGGTTTCTTGGAACAACTATTTAACTCCTCAAAAAACTTTTAGAAGTCATAAAGCTCATCTTCAATTTCTATTTTCATTTTATCCATGTTATCTCCATCGTCATTTACAAAGGTATTAATTTCAAATAATTCAAAAAATATAGTATCATCCCAATTGGTGTCGAAATTTAGTTTTCCCCAGTTTCGTCCAACACATATATATTTGATCTATTCTGTGACAAATATCATGTTTTTACCACTCTATCAAACTGATGTGTCTTGAATAAAAATATTATGAAAACAAACAAATGATATTAAAAGTGTCATATGCATGCTCTCTAGAATACACGATGAACTCTTTATCTCCATATTTATAACAATTTATAAAATGTTTATCATGCAATCATTTTCGATTCATATCCATCACATTGGTTTCATAAAATATTATTTTTTACAATATATAAATAAATAGACATTACATATTCATTATAAAAGGTGAATGTTATTGAAAATAACAATATGGGAAACTAAATATTTTATTATTTAAATCAATTTTAGTATGTTGAAGAAAATGGGTAATTGGATTTGTCCACATAATTACTCCACTATAGAAGTTGTTATCCAATGAATTCATTCAATGGTGAATGTTATAGACAACTCATCCTTGTGACCTCATCATCAAAACACTTATCATTGCATTTTGTTATTGAAATAATCCTTCATCTCTTGTGGCCAATCACCTATGTTTCTCAAAATAATCCAATTACTAATCATCCATTGGATACGTACTCCTACGTGTATTACAAGAGACATATAAGAGATGGGGGATGAGTTTCATGCTATAAATTATAATTATGGATATTCTGGATAAAAACGAAATAAGGATGACATTTTTCTATAAAAGATATTGTGGGTATGTCTCAAGAATGAAATTATAATTATATATAATATATACAATTTTATACCATCCATTCAATTTATCTGAACTAGTGATATAGAAACCAAATATATTAGTACATTAAAAAAATTCATATCAAATATTGGAAAACATCTCAATACTATTGGGATATCATATCCCCACACCGACACATCCAATAGATTCTAGGGATGTTCTAATGTCAGATCTACCCTATTGACGGATTATAGGGAGGCTATATAATACACATTGACCCATACTTGAGATTCAAGGGAGGACCATTAATAACATGGAATAAAATAATAATACACAAAAACAAAATATATGAAAAACAAGGGATCAAAACACACAAAACCTTACAATGTATATCCCACATGCATTTAATCATATATATATATATATATCTAGGAATTTATAATACACACAAATATAAAACAAATTCACATTTAATAATAATTTGTAATGAAAATAAATAAAATCTATTCCTAAATTTGAAATCAAGAACCATAATTTGTTAATAAATAATTTTAAAATCACCATTACATTATACATGATAAAAAATCATATAAAATAGATATAATGATATATATTTACATAAATATATATTCTCCTTGGGTCCAACATGGTTAATAGCGACTCTGTGAGGTCATGGTGTGGTCTCAGTTTCGAGTCTCACCGAGTTATTCTCTATTAGTATCGAGTTGGACTTTCATTGCATTTCTCATGCTCCCCGACTGAATTAATTATATATATATATATACAAGTATATATATGTTTATAAAATAAAATTTTGAAATAAAGTCTGGGTAACCCTCGCAGATTAATTTCACAAGATAGTTAAATAAATACAACCCCATACTAATTTTGTCGTCTGAATATTTGTTATTTTTAGTGGTATTAATCACATTTTTAGGGTACTTTTGGTATGTGTTGGTTGTAATTATGATTTATTTAGAAAGAAAACATTGATAATAAATAAGAGAAAATATTTTATGATTTTAACCCATATTTGATGACCAGTGGAAATCTCATTACGAATGGAGACTACACACCATTCCAACAATCTGAGATCAATTGTTGAGAAAAAATGATCTCATATAAAGTTAATTAATATATTTAAATGATGTTAGTGAAAAAATTAAAATTGTGATGTGTTGAGAGATTTTCCTCTTCTAAAAATATAAAAGTGATTTATTTGTGAGAAAATAAATATGTAAAAATAATTAAATGAAGTCCTAAAGGCATGGAAATTCAGTCCAACAATCATCTATAAATGAAATATTTTTTTGGACCCATGAGACACAATTTCACTCATGTTTATCTCTATGTAATCAATTTTTTTGGTACATTTAACACAATGGATAATTTTATGACTATAAAAAATAAATCAGTTCTGGTGGATATGTTCTAGATTCCTTTATGAATAGTTTAGAATAAGTTGGGGGTGTGAATAATTTATTTCATATCTAAAAATGATAAAGATTTCACAAGAGGTGAACTATATGATTTCAAAATAGTAAAAAAATTAATATTGCATAGAAATATTGGGTAAAAATTTAGACAACGATTAAAGTTGATTAAAAAACACTTTAAAAAGACCAAAATAGGTTATACATATCGATAGTCAATTGATAAAAGGATCATACAAAAATAATTTTTTTCATAATATAAAAAATATTATGTAAGGTAAAAATCATAATAAATATAAGACATCCTAAGACATGAAATAAAAAATGTACACATAAAAATCACAAGGCCTACATAACTATGTTAAAAAACATCTTCTAAAAAACTAACTACAACTGAACCATGAATTTCCAATGATGTTTGAGACATAGGAGATTGTCTATTGGTGTGATTCAATATTTTATTAACCAAGGATAAGTATCTGAAATGGGTGGCCTCTATAGAAAGATTTAGATATCAGGACAGGTTCACAATTTGTTTGGGTTTCTAAATAGATTGGGACAAATTTATCAAAACATACAAATAAGAACAAATAAGTAGATATTTTATCAATTCTTATGTAATATGTGATGATGAAAGAAATATTTATCATCACTATTTAGTTTTGTTAAAGGTAGTTCTTTATAAGTGAAAAAAGTGCTTGTAAACTCTATATTTATAAGAACTTTTATGTAGCGCTGATAGAGCCACATATTTATCAACATGAAAAAAGTGTTAATAATGACCTACCATTATCTGCTCTTATTACAAAAGTGCTGATTAAGGATTTATGATTATAAATTTAAATAACAAAATGTATATATATATAATAAATATACCAAAATATAATTATAGTAAACCTATTCCTTTTTAAATTTATTAATTACAAATTTTTAAACATATACATATAATTATATAAATATATTTTAAAAATAAAATTAATAACTAATTTTAGCTGCATGGATTCATATATTTTAAAAGTGAGTGAAATTGAATACATTAAAAATATGTACACTTTAACAATATTTAAAAAATGGATATGTTTTTTATGTGTGTATTATATATAACAATTATTTAATTACATATATGTGAAAACAATATGAGACACAATTTATCTATGTTTAATTGAAAAATCAAAAGATGCATTCAATTATATGTCCATCACACTATGTAAGTAGTTAGTATTTTTAATTCATACTAATTTTTAATTATTAACGATTAGGAACTAATTATATGACTATTTAATATAATGTGAGTAATTATTTATTAATATATATACCATATATAAATAAATAAATATATAATATATATTAATAATTAACATTTTCTATCATAAGTTTTGTGTTTGTGGATTGTACATAAAAATTCATTAATTACGTATATGTGAAATCAATATAGCACACATTATATCTATGTTAAATTAAATAATCAATTGAAACATTCAATTATATTTCCATTACAATAGGCAATAAGTTAGTATTTTTAATTAATATCAATTATTAATTATAATCCAATATACAAAAAATATATAACTATTTAATGAAACACACATAATTATTTAGAAATATATAAATCATATTTATATACATTAATATATATATATATATATATATTTAATATATACAATTTATTAACATCTGTTATCATAATTATCTAAATAAAAAAATTATTAATATTTAAAAATGTATAATCTATTTATTCATTTTTATTTATAATTATTTAATTAAAACAATTATTATATTTTTCTTAATAAAGTCATTTTTTATTTTTTTATTTAATTATTTCATTTTATTTATTTGTACAGTTATCATTAATAAAAAGAACTGAGATAATGTATCTCTAATAGTGAAAAAAATGAAGCACTGATAAGGTTCTATTTATTAGTGCTAAACAAAAGCCCTGATAAAAGGTTATATTTATCAGCACATTCCTTAGCGCCGATAAAGATGCCATTTTGAGGTGAATTTTTGTAGCATTGTTAAATACAAGTGATATTAAATGCTGGTTTTCTGAAAGTGTAGGGGGAGATTTAAAGGAAAATATTATCTCAAAAATTGAACACTAAGTCTCATAAATTATTTTTTAGTATAGTTCTTTTGTAAAATATGTGCCACACAATAAATTGTTGGTGGGTTTGAACCCTATCATCCATATAAGGTATATTTAAAACAATTTGGTATCTCTATTTATATATAGCATCATATGTGTCCATATAAATAGTATATTTAAAACATTATTTGTATAATAACTCTTGTAGTTGAATAAATTGATCTAAACCTTCATTAAATTCCATCAACCAATCAAATTACAAGTTATTACCAGTATCATGATATTCATTTCAAATAAACAATTAGTTTTTAGATGAAATATAATAATTAAATTCAACTCTACTTCCAAATAATATTTATTACTATCCTAAAGCTTATAGGTAAGCCATTGATGCAGAACATATATTATAGACAATGGATCCTCATGTCATCTCATAACACATTGACATATATCTATGAATGTTTATTGAGTAATATAATTACCTTAATAGAAACGAAGTTATTGTTCTTGATATATTGATGAACCCTAAATCATATGTTATTATTTACAATATAATTATTCAAACCACATATAATAAGTCCATGGATGTTTCTCTTAATTCCATAAAGGTATGATTATTGTTATGCAGTCCCCTTTGTTTCTATTGCTCCACCATAACATTCTATCATACCAATCATATTGAGGTTTAATATATAATAGAATTCTTTATGTAAGGGCACTAGAAGTTCTCTAAATGAAATTTGAATGTTTTAGTACATCATACAATGAAGGTTAAAGATTGTTTTTGTGCATTATCCTATATATCAATCAATATATTGGGTGGTAAAAACACACATAGAATATTTTTAGAATGTATAAATCCATATTTATCAATTTTAATTCAATACGTTTCCCTCAATTAGTTTCTTTCACATTTTTTTGAATCTCTAAATCATCCTTTTATTCCACATTATTTTCAATTGGAATTATATTTGGGTTATAATTTGGATAATGTAAGATGCCATCCATGGATTTATTATTTCAAAATTCTTATTTTTTATATTTTTTAAGATTATATCTTTCTCCATCATTTTAATTGATAAAATGGTAGGTTCCTCTCTTAAATGGGTATCATCTTCTATATTTTAAATGTTAATATGGAAATTTATTAACAATTCATAGTCATTTATTAGAATAAAAATTATTTATTAGTGCATTTCCACGTCCATTTTATAGTTAAATACTTAACCACTTATAATTTGTACATAGGACACACTTATCTACAAAAAAGGGGTGTATCCAAATATTTAATTAAAAGATCATCTTTTCATGTTACAAAATATTATGCATGTTTGAATTTTATAAAAAATCATAAATTATCATAAGGAACGATCTATCATTTTATCTTTTTTACATGAAGATGAAACTAAAAAATTTATTTATACTAAAAACATCAAAAAAAATTATATAATTCATGTGACTAGTCTATTGACTAAATATTTCTCCATATTCATCATTCCATGTATAATTTACTCCCTTTCAAGTTATATTAAAAACAAGTACCAAGAATCAAGGAGTAATTCCCACAAGAATCAATAAAACCTAATAAATTATAGAAAACTATGGATCATTGTTACACAAGCTAGTCGATATTACTCCACAACAGCCATTTTCTACGAAATATTAAGGGAAATCCTCTCTTGTGTGATCTCATATCCCTTGAACTTGACTTATTGTATCCAAAATTAACACCTTTTCAATTTAGGATACAAAATATTCTGCAATAATGTCGACAACACAATCCTTAGATGTTCTACATATACTTCATTACAATTTGAGTATATAAGATCATTATTTATAAAAACTACTAAATAATTATCATGATTCAATAGAAAGACTCTATTACTCATGTAATTAAGATACTTGGGTAATTTAAATGTCTAAATTGAGTCAATATCAAAAATTAGTTATCATATCTTATATATAAGGTTATCTTTTGAATATCATCTATCATCCCATAGACAACTGTCATATTAAATGAAGACACCTTTTGATATTTATTTTAAGTAAAATTATTTGACTACATATTTATAAATATATGGTTGTTGATATATCATCTTTATGATGATCTTGTAACACACATGGTATTATAAATGTATTGATATTGACATGTCCTTATAATTGAAAAGGACCACTCATAATCTCCAATGTGATACACTGGTGTATATAAAACCATATCATAAATTCTATTATAGTTAATTTTTTAATAAATCATATTATATCCAATATATTTAATATCATTTTATGGATATAGGTTTTAAAAAATTTATATGATATAAATATAACACTACCTCATGATCCTGAGGAAGACATGAAACTATTTAGGGAATACAACAAATTATTCAATAACAATATACATGAATTCAATGATTAAATGTTTCATTATCTCAACCATTCGTGAATAATATACATATTCATTTGGCATTAATACCAATACATAGGAATGAGTAAATAAATTATATTCATAATCCTCCTTGAATTTGCAATGAATATTGGGATGACTCGGTATGTGGATGCAAATTTTATTTTCTCAGTAATAGATATAATCAATATTATGATTTCCCATCAATACCCAAATGTGGCATGAAATTCCATAACAGGAAGAATTATAATATTTTATTAAAAATTAAATTAGAAAATTTCAATTTAGGATGACTCAAATACTTCAGTTGTTATAATTTCACCACATAATATTTCGATTGATATCTCAAATTCAAGGAATCAGTTTGTTGAATTAATATTTTATGAAAAATTTCATAATATATAGTAATTAATTAATCCATAATAAAAAATATATCCACCATAATCTAATTAATATTTATTATAGATTTATGTAATTCATTTTTTTATTATACCAAATGAGTAGTGATAAAATAATAACAACCTTTATCCCATTCAATTAATTTGATTTTGGCATAAATTATGTATAATGACAATTTACATAGCTAAACATCATTTATAATACTCATATTTTTTAGAGCTGATTAATTTAACAATAGGATGTTCAATGATTTTATCCATCATTTCCCAAATTTTGTTGAGATTTTTTTTTCATTTCTGTAGTATAATTTATTCCTTGATTCTCACATTTAATGAAATTAATTAATTTTCCTGTTTCCTTAAGGGTGTTCGTAGGTTGATTCCCTCCACATTTATTACATATGAGTAATTATATTTTCCTAAATCAATAAAATAATTCACATAAACCTATAGTATCAAAACATATCCTTAAAATCTTATCTCTTTTTCTATGAGACCTTTTCAAATTCCATCTATACTCTAAGAAAACATTAGATTGCTAATTCATAACTCCTTATGTCATGAATAGTGATGACTTTCCTTTTATATGGTTTCAAACCAATAAATAAAATATCAATTTCTCTATGAAATTTTAAAAAATAGCACAAGTATAGATTATATGAAT
Source organism: Viscum album (assembly GCA_963277665.1). Classification (NCBI taxonomy): domain Eukaryota; kingdom Viridiplantae; phylum Streptophyta; class Magnoliopsida; order Santalales; family Viscaceae; genus Viscum; species Viscum album. Next base: position 374,868,229 of record OY728146.1, read on the forward strand.
TTATAAATTCGCTTTATATTTCATAATTAATTCCTTCACCTTTTACATGATCTATATTAATTCTCTATCTATTTTTATTATGGATTGTATGATGAGAGTGTATATTAAAAATATCGATGTAATCCCACACAATTTATTTATATTCAAAATTTATTTTCATATTATTTATCAATATCAATCATGGATATCATTCTCCTATTAATGGGTAAAAAATTAGGAGAAGTTTTTATTTCTAACTAAAAAATAATAGTAAATATCAATTTTATATAGTATAATGGTTTTTCATTAATAATTGAATCAAAAAATCTATTAAATTGAAGTATTCATTATCACATAAATAAATAAATCGATAAATTTTTTCTATGGTAACTTCATTCATTCCACATGGTTAAATACTTATTAATTACATGGTACAACAATTTATCCAAATAAATTATGTATTTAACTCAAAAAATAGTGTAATTAGTTTTTTAAATCAAATAATCACTATAATGTCCATCATGATAGTTTTTAGCCCAATTTTTCATATTTCCCACCATTTATCAAATATGAACTGTTGAAAAAGAGTATAATGAAATGATATATGGATTGGATAAATTCATAAAATTGTATTAATCATATCATCGTTACATAAAATATACATAAGATTCTATTTTGTAATATTTTTCAAAATATCATTATCCATAAATTAAATATATCTGTATATGATACCAATTATTAATGAAATTATTTTAGATGAATTACTGATATGTATAAGAGAAACGTGAATGAAAATAGGGTTATAAATTAACATGGGTACATTAGTTAACATAGTAGCAGTAATCATATCATATGAATAAGATGACAATCATATAAACTGTATAGTGAAGTTATAGATTAAGTAACATGTATTATAATGAAACATCAAAAGTTAAGTATAAGGACCCAGCCTTAAAACATTACTTAATCTTGAATTAAATGAATAATTCACATTGAGGATCTTTTCAAGTTTAGAGTTTTAGAGAATTAGGACATAACTATTATATCTAACAAGATAAAAAAGTAGAAACTTCAACTCAGTTTCTATCATAAAACAAAAACTCTTAAAAAGAAACATGTCTAGTTAAAAGTTTTAGATAGCTTGTCTTTTCTTGATCCCATCCTTGACCCTATTCATCTTTAAGTCCTGTGGAAAACATTTCAAAAAATTGGGATGAGGATAAAAATCTCAGTAAGGGATATTAAAATTATGGAAAGAAAACATTTGTCCATGTATACCTAAATAACAATGAAATCAAACTTTACTCTTAAAAGATAAGAACTTTAACAAACCTCGTGAAATCATACGATTTATGATTAACTCATAGAAATCATAAGACGTAAAGGTAACTTGAGGCATTCATAACATTCATACGTAGGGAGTTACCCTCATGGTTACGTTTGGAATACCCACCAAAGTATATTACCTAAAATATCTTCAGAGAATCATTAGCGTTTAACTCCTTCATGTTACCCAATACATTAGAGAGCTATCTCAGGCTCAGCCTCCCTTAGTTTATCATAGAACCACCCAATTTCATAAACATTACCAAGAACCATAACATAATAATAACAATTAAAACAAGCATAAAATAAACATAAAATTTCAACATTTAAATCACAAGAGATCACATCATAATATTATCATAAATAGAAACATCTAATAAAATAATTATAACTATTTCAGAGAAAAATCGCTTTATACAATGAAAATATTAAAAGAAGACTTTTAAAAAAGATTTTAGAATCAATGTGTCCCATACCACTTTGAATCTTTTGATAGGGTTTTAAAACATTCATGTCCATATAAATAAATCCTTAAAACAATTTTTAAAACATGGACATGGATGATAAATGTTTAAAATAATAAATCATTAAAACCATTTAAAAAATGTTTTAATAAATGAGTCCATTTCCATTTTGAACATTTAATTTATAAGCCACAAAAAATTAGACCATTTTCAAAACATTTAAATGCCTTTATTATAGACATAATATGGATATCAAAATTCAATGGGGATGTATATACACTTCATTAAATAATAAAAGTGCATATCATTAAGAAATTTCTCAATGAGAAGAAATTGATATGTAATCCCAATCAAGGATATTTCCATTAGAGCAAGAATAATAAAATGACATAATTATGTGTGAAAAATATAAATACACCAAATATATGTTGATATTAAGTTTTAAACATTCATATTTCATCCACACATATTCATAGCACGACATAATCACGAAGTACATGTTTTACCCAAAGAATTGAAATTGAGTTAAGAAGTTCCCTTCCAAAAATTCAACAGCCTAACGACGTCACTTTGAAATTCAGAAATTGAGTTGATGAGAGAGAAAATGGTATCTCATCACTTGGACATAAAATTTAAAACAATAAGGATATATAAGAACATATCCCAACATAATAAGATGTAAATTAAAATACATAACAAAATAAGTATTTTAAAAAAAGAAGGGTAAAAGGTTCCCTTGCCGATTTAGGTAACATTCGAAATGTACACTCCATGAATGAAGGACTATAAAACATAGATGTAAATACTCATAAAAGAAATTATATTACACAAAGAGTAGAATATTGTGTAGTACATACAACTCTCAATGTAAATGGAGGCAAATGTAGCATAAATCTCATGGGAATAAAAGTGAGTTGAAAATTCCCTTATGAAAACTCAGCAGCCTAGCAGCGCCACTTAAAACATCAAAAATGGTTTTATGAGATCAAATAGGGTCTCTCATAATATGAACATAAAAACTACAGAATGAGGAATATAAAATAACATCCCCAAATATAAGAAATATGATCTTAAACGAAAAGACATAAAAGAGAGTACTTAAAAAGAAAGAGAGAGGGAGGATCCCTTACCTCAAGTCCGACTTGTCATGTTTGTTTCTTTATATTCCTGAATAATAAACTTTGGTAAATTTTTAATTTCTTAAGGACCTAATTTAATGTTTATTATTTAATAAATATCACATATTATAATGTTATAATAATTAGTTAATTGTGCGAGTTCATATGAGATGTTTTTGTTGATGTTTGGTACATGAGTGAAAATGAACTTATTGGTAAATGATTGTCCATGTAGTTATAAGTACATCATCTCTAGAATAGTATTAATGATTTAAATATCATATATATCAATTACATATTCATTTTATAAAATTCCATAACATTTGGAGATAAAATGAAATGAAATGCACCGTTCATGGAGACGGTTGGTCGTACGTATGCATGAATGCTACTTTCATTTCATTGTCATATTAATGGAATCAAAAATAAATGAGAGAGATATAGATTATAATCAAAGTATAATATATATGTTATATATGTCACATATGTTCAATAATCTCATTCTTTAGACATCCCATGTATTTCATGAACGAGTCACATCACATGAGGGGGCGGTAGTCCACACTTCCTCGTATGAAATTATAACATTTGCACAACATGCAAAGCATAAAGGTATGTTTTAAATAAAAAATATATAAGAATATAGAGGACATAAATATAATATATATCATATAAAAATATTTCCATCATAATGGTCACTATGAGAGGTGGTAGGAGAAGATAGAACAATCATTGTTTCATGAGACAGTAATTCGCCATCCATAGAAACAGTATATTCTTTAAACTTTAGACAGAGGTGTGTGTAAGTGTACCTAGAATATTTCTCATAAAAAAATAATAGTATATTGAAGATACTGGTGTTGTTACAAAGTAAATAAATAAAAATATTTTAGGGGGTTGGAGAAGCAAAATAAAACAAAAGAACATTAGGGAAGACATTACCTTTAAATCGTGTAACTCCCCTTGGTTTGAACCCAAAGGGCTTCTTGAAGAGATTTATGTCTAAGGTAAGGATTCTAGGATGAGGAGAGGGATATGGAGAGAACAAATGGGCAGAGATTGGTCGAGCCAATGGCTTGAGAGGTGTGGTTAAGGTGGTAGAGTTTGGGGGCCTTTTATAAGAGAATAGGAGGGGAACTCTTGGAATGTTATAAAATATTACTTTATTATAAAATTCCTTTCATATTTTTAAGGTACCAAAAGAATATATATCCTGGATAAGGTGATAATTTTTCTAAATCCATCCATCCAATGGGTTTTTTACAAGTGTAAGACTTATATTTTACCCTATCTTCTTATTTTATTTAAATTGTTCCTTTGTGAGGTAATCACTTCATCATCACAGTTTCATAAATTAATTAATTTATTTAATGTATAAAAATTAAAAAAATATAATGATGTAGTAAATATTTTTAGATTTATATAGAATATTTATAGTAAAAAATATGACTTGTATAACCCCATGTAAAAATTGTTTTAGTAAAACAATACATGTTTGTGACATTTTAAATTTAACATTAAGTAAAATGTTATTAATGTCATTTCCCTACCAAAGTGGATCCATGGGGTCCCCAAGTTGACCCATGGATTTTCTAGGTCTACCATGACTCATCCAATAATGGTACATGTGTCATGGTCATTTAATATTATTATAAAATTATCATTACCATAAATTACACTAATTACCTTTAATCGCGATAAATAAAACTTAAAAGTTACTATTCAGCAAAAAATATATTTTAATCCCATTGAACCATGTTTTAAATCCTAATGAAAACCATTTATGTCAGACTTTTGAAATTAAAATCACAGAAGTTGTAAAGTTTCGTTTAAATGAAAAATCATTTTTTTAACTACCACTTAGTGGTTTCACTATTCATCACAAATTGAAGTTTTTCAGAAAAATACAAAACATTCACCCTAGGATATATTTGATATTCCAAATTAATAAATGATTTATATTTTAGAAAATTAAAAACATATAAGTTCAATTAGTTAATTTAATAATTAATTCCCATTGTTAGAACAAATAGCCTGTTTTTATAAAACAATATATATCAAAAGATTGACACTAGTTTAAGTCTAACTTCAAAGTGAAATTAATTCCAACGACCACTATTGGATTAAATGGTAAATATATATTATAATTGTACTTTGAAACCAATTCAAAAGATAATCTAATCATATAAATAAATTAGATTAAAAAGTTGTTTTGAATTAAAATACACCATTTTTCACTATTTATTAAAAAAACCAAACATTATTAGAAAAATACCAAAATATTACAAAAAGTTAATTTTGATGTCCCAATTCTATTGAAGAATTTTATTTGGTAAAATAGAATGTATTAGAGTGTCGAAAACTATATTAAATAGGGTTCACCACCAATAGGCGATAAATCGACCTTTTAGTGAATTTTAGAGTATTTGTGCTTAAAATTGAATTCTTTTATCATTTTAAGCCTTTATCTTTTATTGGATAAATGTAAAAACATTTAACAAACATATAAAATCGTTTTTTAGTTATTTATATTCATTCCTGCCAATACAACGGCAAAGCGTTAACTACAATTTAAAATAATATTATTTTATTCTTAGAGTGCAACGTAAGATTAGAAAGAAAATCATTGTTGCGTATTGGGTACACCATTGATCATAGTGTTACCTTTAAAGTAATATTAATATTTTATTAACAAATATTATTAAATATGAAAAATTAATATTCTTTTTTTGCCTAGGATGTTACATCCTTCCCCATTTTGGCAATTGTGTCCTCACAATTTTAAAATTTGGCTTGGAAACTTCATTGAAAGTCCCACATCGTAAAAAGAGTCGGTAAAACAATAACATTAAAATTAAGAAAGCAAAGTACAAAGGTCACACAAGTTAACCCATACTAGGATCCCCTGAAAACATGGATATAGAAGAAAAAAAGGGTCATGTTCTGATGGAGAGTGATAGAAAACATTTTTAGGAGAAAGTTGACCACCATAAAATCACAAACTTATGATGGGTTAAAGGGTATTTGATTCCCTAGTTGGAAAATTTAATAGCTAACATTTTAGTTTTAAGTTAATTTTCATTGATGAATTTATTTATGAGCATAACTAAATCATATGAAAACATACTTACTTGTCATGTTGACTTTCAACTTTTACTAAATTTCATACACAAACTCATATTTTCTCTAAAAGACGAGTATTTAGGAAGACTTGTTCACATTAAGAGTACTATAATCAACTTATTGAGAATAACCTAATCCAAAAAGAGAACTATATATTTCCCATGACATTATACCTTAATCAAAACCAAAACCAAAAAGGTTAGTACAAGATAAAATAATACCCAAAAAGGATAATCCTTTATAAAAAAATCTATTCTCAATCTCCAAAATTTGTCAAACAATACCCAAAGTATAACAAAGACCATTCGATAATCATTTTCTCTATAAAATTCTTCAACGTAATCATAACTAATATTGAAACCAAAATCTCTGAAATATTTTATCACATAGTATTCCAAGATAAACCTTGACATTTATCTCCAATCATCAGTTACTCTTAAAGTCCCATAATAAAATGTAATTAACCTAATCACATATCCTCCATGATAGATTAATAATTTCCATAGATAACCCAAAATCACCTTATTCAAGATTCATAAGATCATATAAGTAAAAATAATTATTCAAACTAACCATGGAATTCACGTAGTCTAGTGGTAGGCAATAAATACCATTCACACTGTGGTTTTTGGTTCGATTCCCGCAGTTTCGTCCAACGCGACAGGTTGTCACATGGTCTGTGTGTTGTCCATTTTCCAAAACTATATAATTCTTATAACATTCCCCAAAAAGTGATTAAATCTTCAAAAATAACCATATCATATTTTAACCTCAATTTTATCTCATGTCTTTCATATTCCACCATAACATATAGTAACCCAAAATTACCTCAAAAGTAAGGATCATATAAACCCAAATGGATACCTTTATAATTATTACCTGAACATCCATATCGAGTTGGTTCTCTCGTACCTAATTCATTAGAGAAATCACCAAGGTTCAAGTGGTTGATAATGACTCCTGATAGTTGGTTTAGAATAACCCCAAGATTTCACATTGAATCCCCCATTTCATCCAGTCTCTTAATCAGAGAATAACCATAGTTTCCTTCAAACCCATTGTCACTTTGGTTCTTGCTAGATCCATCCATTTACTAAAAACAAAAAGGTCTGGGTGAGTATATCAACAAAATCATCATGTACTAAAGATGAATATAAACACTAAGATATAATTATCCATGTTATCTCAAACTCATTCGATCATTCATAAATTAATATGACTCTATCTAACATAATAATCATTGTGGTTATACACAACTTGTCACTTATGCTTAAACAACACTCTAACCTGTAAAGTAATCTAAACCGACCCATGATTCCACCTATAAATACCCATACTTACAAAATTACTAAATTTAAAATTAAATGAATAATTCACATTGAAGATCTTTTCAGGTTTAGAGTTTTAGAGAATTATGAAATAACTATTACATCTCACTAGATAAAAATGTAGACACTTATACTTAGTTTCCATCATAAAACAAAAACACTTAAAAAGAAACATTACTAGTTCCATGTTTTAGATATCTTTTCTTTCCTTGATCCCATCCTTGACCCTATACATCTTTAATTCCTGTGGAAAACATTTCAAAAACATGGGATGAGCAAAAAAATCTCAGTAAGGGATATAAAAAATATGGAAAGAAAATTGTAGTCCTTGTATACCTAAATATAAATGATATAATACATTACTATTAAAACACAATAACTTTAACAAACCTCATGAAATCATAAGATTTATGATTAACACAAAGAAATCATAAGATGTAAAAGTAAATTGAGGCATTCATAACATTCTTACGTAGGGAGTAATCCTCATGGTTACGTTTGGAAAATCCACCATAGTATATTTCCTAAAATCTCTTCGGAGAAAACTTAGCGTTAAACTCCTTCGTGTTACCCAATTCATTGGAGAGCAATCTCAGGCTCACCCACCTTAGCTTATCATGGAACCACCCAATTTCATAAACATTTCCCAAGAACCATAATATAATCATAACACTTAAAACATGCATAAAAGAAACATAAAATTTCAATATTTCAATCACAAGAGTTCACATCATGATATAATCATAAATTAAAACATTTAATAAAATCATTAAAACTATATGAGATAAAAATGCCTTTATACTTTAAAAATATTAAAAGATGACATTTAAAAGAGATTTTAGAATCAAAGTGTCCCATACCACTTAGAAACTTTTGAAAGGGTTTTAAAACATTTATGTCCATATAAATAAATCATTAAAACCATTTTTAAACCATGGACATGGATGATAAATGTTTAAAACATTAAATCTTTAAAACCATATAAAACAATGTTTTAATAAAAGAGTCCATTTCCATTTTGAACATTAAAATTATAATCCACAAGAAATTAGACCATTTTCAAAACATTTAAATTCCATTAGTATATACATAATATGGATATGGAAATTAAATGGGGATGTATATACACTTTATAAAAGAATGAAAGTTCATATCATTAAGAAATTTCTCAATGAGAAGAAATTGAGATGTAATCCCAATCAAGGATCATGCCATTAGAGCAAGAATAATGAAATTCCATAATTTTTTGGGAAAAATATAAATACACGAAATATAAGTGGAAATTTAGTGTAAAACAATCATATTTCATCCACACATATTCATAGCATGAAATAATCAAGATGTATAAGTTTGACCCAAAAAATTGAAATTGAGTTAAGATGTTCCCTTCCAAAGATTTGACAGCCTAACAACGTCACTTTAAAATTCAAAAAAAAAGAGTTGATGAGAGAGAAAATGGTATATCATCAATTGAACATAAAATTTACATCAATAAGGATATAGAAGAACATATCCCAAAATATTAATATGTAAATTAAAAGACATAACAAAAAAGTCTTTTTAAAATAGGAGAGTGAAAGGTTCCCATGCCGATTTGGGTAACTTTCGAATCATACACCCCATGAAAGAAGGACTATACAACATTGATGTAAATACTAATAAACGAAAATATGTTACAAAAATAGTAGAATAATGGGTATTACATACACCACTCAAAGTAAATGGTGGAAAATGTAGCATAAATTTCACGAGAATAAAAGTGAGTTGAAAATCCCTTACGAAAACTCAGCGCCAAACGACACCACTTAAAACTTCCAAAAATGGATTTATGAGATCAAATAGGGTATCTCATAATATGAACATAAAAATTACATAATTAGTAATATAAAATAACATCCTCAAACATAGGAAATATGATCTTAAAAGAAATGACATAAAAGAGAGTACTAAAAAAGAAAGAGAGAGGTAGGATCCCTTACCTCAAGTGCGACTTGTCTTGTTTGTTTCTTTATATTCATGAATAATAAAAATTGGTCAATTTATAATTTCATAAGGAACTAATTTAATGATTATTATTTATTTCATATCACATATTATAATTTTATAATAATTATTTAATTATGTGAGTTTATATCAGATGTTTTTGTTTTTGTTTGGTACATGAGTAAAAAATTAACTTGTTTGAAAATTCTTTTCCTTGTAGTTATAAGTAAAACATATCCAGAATAGTATTAATGATTTAAATATCATATATATCTTGTACATATTAATTTTATACTATTCCATAACATTTGGAGATAAAAATAAATGAAATGCACCGTTCATGGAGATGGTAGGCCGTACGTACGCATGAACGCTACTTTCATTTCTTTGTCATATTAATGGAATTAAAAATAAATGATAAATATATATATTATAATTACATTATAACATATATGTTATATAAGTCACATATGTTCATTAATCTCATTATTTATACATTCCATGTATTGCATGAACGAGTCACATCACTTGAGGGGGCGGTAGTCCACACTTCCTCGTATAAAATTATCACATTTGCACAACATGAAAAGCAAAAAGTTATTTTTTAAATATAAAATATAGAAGTATAGAGAGGACATAAATATAATATATATCATATAAAAATAGTTCCATCATAAAGGAAACCATTATAGGTGGTAGGAGAAGATAGAACAATCATCGCTTTGTGAGGCAGTAATTCGCCATCCACAGAAACAATATGTTCTTTAACCATTAGACGGTGGTGTGTGTAAGTCTAGCACGAATATTTCTCATAAAAAAATCCTATTAAATTTAAGACACTAGTTTTTTTACAAAATAAAGAAATAAAAATATTTTATGGGGTTGGAGAAGAAAAATAAAACTAAAGAACATTAGGGAAGACTTTACTTTTAAATCAGGTAACTCCCCTTGGTTTGAACCAAAAGGGAATCTTGAAGAGATTTCTTCCTAAGGGAATGCTTCTATGATGAAGATAGGGATATGGATATAACAAATGGTCAGAGATTGTCTAAGCTAATGGCTTGAAAGGTGTGGGTAAGGTGCTAGAGGTGGGGTGTTTTATAAGATAAGAGGAGGGGCACTCTTGGAATGTTATAAAATATTACTTTATTATAAAATGTTGTTCAGATTTTAAAGGTCCCAAAAGGATATATTTCGAGGCTAAGGTGATATGGTTTTGAAATCCATCCATCCAATAGGTGTTTTACAACTGTAAGACTGAGATTTTACACTATCTTCGGATTTTATTTAAATCGTTCATTTGTGAGATAATCACTTCATCATCACGGTGTCATAAATAAATTAATTTATATAATGTCTAAAAATTATAAATAAAATATAATTATGTAGGAAATATTTTTATCTTTATAATGAATATTTATAGTTAAAAATATGACTTTTATAACCCCATGTAACAGTTGTTTTAGTAAAACAATACATGTTTGTGACATTTTAATTTTAACTTTAAATAAAAAGTTATTATTGTCATTTTCCTACCGAAGTGGCTCCATCGGGTCCCCAAGTTGTCCCATGGATTTTCGTGGTTGGACATGAATCATCCAATAAGGGTACGACATGTGTCATGTTCATTTCAAATTATTATAACATTATCTTTACCTTAAATTACTCTAATTACCTTTAATCACGATTAATAAAACTTAAAAGTTACTATTCACCAGAAATTGATTTTAATCACATTGAACCACATTATATATCCTAATGACAACCATGTATGTCAGAATTTTGAAATTCAAATCATAGATGTGGTAAATTTTCATTTAAACGAAAAATCAGTTTTTTAACTACCACTTAGTGGTATCACTATTCATAAAAAATTGATGTTTTTCAAAAAATAAAAAATTTTACCCTAAGCTATATTTGATATTACGAATTAAAAAATGATGTCTATTTTAAAAAATTAAAAACAGATATGTTGCATTTAATTATTTTATAATTAATTCCCATTGTCAGAATAAATAGCATGTTTTTATGAAGCAATATATATCAAAAGATTGACACTAGTTTAAGTCCAATTTTAAAGTGAAATTAATTCAAATGACCACTGTTGGATTAAATGGTAAAAATATATTATAATTATAATTTAAAACCAATTAAAAATATAATCTAATCATATAAATAAATTATATTAAATAGTGGTTTTGAATTAAAATACATCATTTTTCACTATTCATTAAAAAAATGAACTTTATCGGAAAAATACCAAAAGTTTACACAAAGTAAATTTTGGTGTCCAAATTCTACAGAAGAATTTCATTTCATCCAATAGAATGTATAAGAGTGACCAAAACTACATTAAAGAGGGTTCACCATCAAAAGGTGATAAATCAACCTTTTAGTGAATTTTAGAGTATTTGTGCTTAAAATTGAGATATTTTCTTATTTTAAGATTTTATCTTTTATTCGATAAACGTAAAAACATTTCACAAACATATAAAATCATATTTTAGTTATTTCTATTCATTCCTGCCAATACAACGGCTAGGTGTTAACTACCATTTAAAATAATATTATATTATTATTAGAGTGTAACGTAAGATTTCAAAGATACTCATTATTACGTATTGGGTATGCAATCGAGCATAGTGTTCCCTTTAAAATAATATTAATATTTTATTCACATATATCAATTAATATGAAAAAGTAATATTCTTTATTTACCTGGGATGTTACAACCTTCCCCCCTTTTGGGAATTGCATCATAGCAATTTTAAAATTGGGCTTGGAAACTTCATTGAAATTCCCACATCGTAACAAGAGTCGATAAAACTATCACTTTAAAATTAATAAAGCGAAGTGCAAAGGTCACACGAGTTAACCCATACTAGGTTCCCATGATAACATGGATATGGTAGAAACAAAAAATGTAACACCTGAGATTTTTATGAGTAATATTTTGTTTTTATATATCATCAAAGGAATCTTTCACTACACACTTGCTTGGATTACTTTACACGCAATCACGACCTTCCTCGATAGCTTGCGTCGTACGCAATACCGAGTTTCACTAAACAACGATACGCTATTAAAATATTATTAAAACTAACCGTTATGAATATTAATAACAACTTTTTGAAATTTTATAAATTTTATTTTCCAAAATGGACTTCATTTTTGGATTCGGAATACCAAAATTAGCCTAGGGTGAAATTTTGGTATTTTTCTGAAAAATTTCAATTTTTGATGAATAGTGAAACCACTAAGTGGTAGGTTAAAAACTGAATTTTTGCATAAAACATAATTTTACCACTTCTGTGAATGGAACTTCGAAAATCCGACAAACACAGTTGATATCAGTAAGTAAAATGTGGTTCAATGAGATAAAAATAATTTTTTGGTGAATAGTAACTTTTTACTTTTTTTACCGCGGTTAATAGTAAATAGGGTAACTAAGGTTAAAAATGATATTACTATTACCCTAACACATGTCCTAATTCTATTGGATAAGTTTAATTCGACCAAAAACAAACTTAGGAATAAAATATGACCATTTAGGCCCACATGGGTTAGATTAGGACATTTATTATTAATTTATTTAAAGAAGGGTTAAAATAGTTAAAATCAATGTTTAATAAGTAAATCATTTTTAATATGGGGTTATACATAATATAAATTCGACTATAAATATTAATTAAAAAGCTAAAAATCTTTCCTACATAATGGTATTTTATTTATAATTTTTAGACATTAAATAATTTAATTTATATATGACACAATAATGATGCAGAAATTATCTTATTATTGAAATATTGATATAATTGATGTTATAAACACCAAAATAAATGTAATTTGAGACTTTTTATGAATTAAACTAATTTTCTAGGTTACTATGATATATTAGTGTTTATTTAATCAACTTGGTTCGAACATATAATTCTGTTATGACTTTCACAAAAATCATATATCAAATAGTGTCAAAATTGACACAAAATAGTTTTTAAATCAAATATTATATTATTAATTGTTATTTTATTCCTAAAAATATAAGGTTCGGCCAAATGACTTAGATAAAGATATATATATTAATAATAAACAATTTGGGGTTCTTTTGGCATGTTATAGTAAGTGTATTAACCATATAGTGAAAAAAACAAAAAGACACGGTAAAAGTTAAATTATTTAACTTAGAGTTAAATCTAATTGATAAGGTTAAAATAATACCCTAAACATGTCTAAATCCTATTGTTTGATATTATTTCGACACATCCCCACTTTAGCTTCTAAATAAGACCCTTTGGAACAATTATAAACCGATTTTGACTTTAATATAAAATAATATTTTGAGATATTCCTAAGGTGCCCCTCTCCTCCCTTATAAAAGGGCACCTCCTCCCCCTCCTCCTCACACAAATTGGAGCACTCAAGCTCGGCCATCCCCTGCAATTTTCTCCTCTCCGCTTCCCTAGAAAAATCCTAGAGGTCCTGGTCTTCGTCAAAGACCAATCTTATTTCCCTAAGTGGAGGATTCAAAGAGGCGTTCCAAAGAAGAGGTAATATCCATTACCGATCTTTTCAATTTCATTCTTCTTCAACATCTTCTTCTCTAGTTGGTTCATGATAAAGTAATAACATCAGTATTACTTACATACTTATATGTTATTATAAATATGAAACAACCCTAATTCACCTTCTATCCATCCTACAGAAAAATGAAATCACCGCGCGTGCGTACGTACGGAATACCGTCTCCACGCTGTGGTGTAATCTATTTTCTACCATCACCTTACAAGGATGGGTATAATGGTGTAATGAGTAACTATTTATGATTATTATAAAGTAATATTGATACTGAAAGAATATATATATACTCCAATACAGTTCCACGATCATAGGAACGATATCATCACTCGTGCGTACGTACGGAATACCGTCTCCACGATGTGATGCGACTCGTTCTACATGATCATCATTACATAGCAATTATATAAATGAATTGAATGAATAAATATGATATATGTTACACTAATAACATTCTGGATATAAGGTATATATAACCTTAAAATAGGAATAAGAATTTATTCGGCAAAACACGCATAAGAACAAAAGGCAATAAGGACCCGAGTAACAAGTAACAATGAAATATTACTAACAAGAAGCTAAGAATATGACCATATATGATATCATATCGATATGTATGATTCTGGAATAAGTCAATAACATTATTTAAACCATTATACCGGAGCTTCGGACACGTAAAAAGCAAATCGGACCTAAGGTAAGAGAAATATCACAATCTCACTTTTATCCGAGATTGTTTATACTTTGGCATTTACTGGGGTGTATTTCATCATCCACATCCATGTTCCCTCAATATGTAATATTGTTTCCATCCACTTACAATAGTTTAAATCCAATTTTACCCTTCGGTGACTTTTTAGTAAAGAATATGAAAGGAATCTTTTGTCGTTTTTTCGTACGAGGTACTTTTTAACTTTTCCGATAAAGGTACGAAAAATGTTTTTTTAACTTATACGGCATGAATGGATTTTTAAAACATTATTTCCAAGAAGCTTCCATTACAAGTTTTCGTGTTTATTTTTAATAAGCTTCTTTTGGTTTATAATTGTATGACATGTTAAGAAAAGAAAATTGTTTTTGAAGAAGAAAGGATATTTTCCTCAAGAATGGAGTTCAAGTGTTTTATCAAAATTATTTTCCATTTATAAAAATAAAGGGTTATGTTTTTATACCTATTATTACATTGATTTGATTATGTTGTGAGGGAATTATTTTTATGAAGTCATTTACCTTATATGATTTGTTTTATGATGTCATGATGTTTCAAGAATCCCATTTTTGTTACATGTGTTATGCGATGTTTTATGATTTATGATTATGTGGAACACATAAGAAAGGATTCATTATAAGATGGGTGGGACCTATATCTCCCTCCAATGCATTTGTTAAAGATTTTATATCTCAGGAGATTGACATGGCTGGAATGGTAGGTTATACCGGTTCAGTGAAACATGACTGGAACGAGGGTGACTCGGTTCCGAAAGGGACTTTGTCCACTAAGATAGTCTTGGCAATGAGTCATGACTAACAAGAAATGATTCTCTATGATTATATTTGTATGACACAAAGTTTCATGTTTTAAGTTATGATTATTGTGATTACATTTCACTACCATGATTTATCCCATGTTATGAAATTATGATCTCTTTTGCCGGTTATGATTTTCAAAAAGATATGATATGATTTTTATTTCCTTTATTTTCCCTTGCTGAGCATTTGAGCTCACCCTTTTATGTTTTCTTTTCCCCAGGTCAGGAAGATGTATATTAAGTAGAATATGCTAAAAGGGACCCTAGATAAGATGAAATAAATGGGAGACACTATAGAAGATTTATGAACCAGTTGTTTATGTTTCCCAATTTCTAAAGACACTATACCTATACGGTCCTTTGTGGTTTTGTCATATGTTGTAATAAGTGTGCTTCAATTTTGAAGTATTAACAATGTATGTAAAGTATGGGTCGTTACAGTTGGTATCAGAGGAAAGGTATAGTCAACCTTTGGAAACTAGAATGTGAAAGCCTTAGTAAGAACCCTAAGGATAAGTCTAAGCATAGAACACAATCTTAG
Organism: Viscum album; assembly: GCA_963277665.1. Classification (NCBI taxonomy): domain Eukaryota; kingdom Viridiplantae; phylum Streptophyta; class Magnoliopsida; order Santalales; family Viscaceae; genus Viscum; species Viscum album. The sequence goes on from OY728146.1 coordinate 374,884,195, forward strand.
TGTTTTAGAAATGGCCATGAATAACCTAGGATAAGACCATAAGCATGAAAATTTTATTCTTGAATTATGTGGTTTTCCTATTATAATTAGTGTTGCTCACACTATTCTTCTTGGTTTTAGTCAATGGATGGAACCCGAAGGAACCGTGTTAATGTGGAATGCGATGGGAAATGCTATGATTGTCCCCCTGAGCAACCAAACAATATGGGAGCTGGAATGAAAAATCTTGTAGTCATGCTCACACAACTTTCTCAAGCTATGAATCATGCAGGACTTCCAAATGAGCAAATGATGGAGCAACATTCGGTTGAATCCTTCATGAGGCAGCGTCCACCTTCTTTCAGCGGGTCTACTGATCCATTAGTTGTTGAACAATGGATTAGTACTACTGAAAAGGTATTTTCAGTTCTTCAATGTTCTGAACATGATAAAGTCATCCTAGCAGTGTATCGTTTTGAAGGAGATGCTGATCAATGGTGGAATCTTATTAAGAATACGAGGCAAAGGGATGAAATTGAGTCTATGGAATGGCACCAGTTCAAGAACTTATTTTTCAATAAGTACTTCCCTCGTATTCTCCGAACAAAGATGGAGAAAGAGTTTCTTGAACTGAAGCAAAGGGATGATGAATCTGTTGGTACCTATGAAGCAAATTTTACAAGACTTTCAAGGTACACTTCTGGTATTATTATACAACATGAGAGTAAGATCGATCTATTCTTTAGTGGCTTAAAACCAAGTCTTCGAAGGGCGTTAGCCATATGGGACTTCAATAGCTACGAGGAAATCGTTCGATGTGCTCTCAAAGTCGAGATGGAGATTGGAGTAACCCATCAGTCACATGGGTTTGATAAGAAGAGGAAGATGGAATTCAAAGGAAAATCTAAAGAGCACACTGAAAAGAAGATGAGCTTTCCCTTATGCTCAAAGTGTGGAAAGAAACATGGAGGGAGTTGTCTTAAAGGGAGAATTAAATGTTTTAAATGTGGAAAGGAAGGTCATCGGGCATTTGAATGCCGCAATAATGGGAAGTAGATGTCTAATGATGCAAACAAAGGAAGGGATACACAGAATGAACCTACTACACTTCAATGTTTCAAGTGCAAGGAGATGGGGCATTATGCCAATCAATGCCCAAATCCAAGGTTTGATGATGATGGTCGACGTCAACAAAATCTTAAGGCTAAAGAGAAAGGAAATTCACATGCAATATCTATCAGCGATGTGGAGTACGATAACGAAGTGGTGAAAGGTACACTTACCATCCAATCTAAAGTATCAAATGTTTTATTTGATTCTGGATCCACCCACTCTTTTATTTCTGAAAAATTTTCTAAGGGTATCACCGTATTACCTCAACAATTAGATGTTGAGTTAGCTGTGACAACACCTAATGGCACAACAGTTGCATCAAACGTTTATAATTCTTCTCCGATCGAAGTTTGTGGGAAAGTGCTTCCTGAAAATCTTGTGATCCTTCCTTTAGTGGAATTTGATGTGATTCTTGGCATGGATTGGCTTTCTCTACATGGAGCTCATATCAATTGCCAAAGAAGGGAAGTCACATTTCATATTCCAGATCAATCTACGATCGTCTATCAATGCAAGGATGAACATAACCTTCCAGTGGAAATTTCTTCCATCTTATGGGTATTCATTCCACTAAATGAAGGTTCTTTATCTCAAATGTTTGGTGAGAAACTCACGATTAAGAATATTCCCATTGTACGGGAGTTTGATGATGTCTTTCCGGAGGAATTACAGGGTCTTCCACCAAATCGTGAAGTTGAGTTTTCAATAGAACTCGTACCGGGTGCTTTGCCAATTTCAAAGACACCTTATAGAATGGCCCCAATTGAGTTGCTGGAATTGAAGAAGCAACTCCAAGATAATCTTGATAAGGGATTCATACGACCTAGTGCGTCACCTTGGGGAGCACCTGTTCTATTTGTTAAGAAGAAAGATGGATCAATGAGACTCTGCATTGATTATTGAGAACTTAACAAGATCACTATCAAGAACAAATATCCTCTCCCACGCATTGATGACTTATTTGACCAACTACGTGGAGATCAATACTTTTCCAAGATTGATCTTCGTTCAGGGTATCATCAATTAAGGGTCAAAAGGTAGGATATACCAAAGACGGCTTTCCGTACAAGGTATGGACACTATGAATTTATAGTGATGCCATTTGGTCTTACTAATGCCCCTGCTATCTTCATGGATCTAATGAATAGAGTCTTTAAAGACTATCTTGATTATTTGTGGTAGTCTTTATAGACGATATTCTTGTCTATTCAAAGAGCAAGGAAGAGCATGAAGATCACTTGGGAATTATATTGAAGACCCTGAGAAAGGAGAAGCTTTATGCCAAATTTACCAAGTTTGAATTTTGGCTTCAAAAAGTTGCATTTTTGGGTCACATAATCTCAAAATAGGGGATATCTGTGGATCCATCAAAAACATAGGTTATTGAAAGATGGTCAAGACCAACAACAGTAACTGAGATCCGAAGTTTTCTTGGTTTGGCTGGATATTATCGACGTTTTGTAAAAGATTTTTCACGATTATCTAATCCACTCACCAAGTTGACTCGGAAAGGAGTTAAGTTTGTCTGGACAGAGGAATGTGAAGAGAATTTCAAGGAGTTGAAAAGAAGGTTATCCAATGCACCTGTGCTCACACTGCCTTGTAGTGGAGAAAGGTTTGTGATCTACAGTGATGCATCCAAGAAGGGATTGGGGTGTGTTCTTATGAAAAATTATATGGGGATAGCTTATGCCTCACGAGAGTTGAAAATCCATGAGAAAAATTACCCAACACATGATTTGGAGTTGGCTGCGGTAATCTTTGCATTAAAGATTTGGAGGCATTACCTTTATGGTGAAAGGTGTGATATTTATACTGATCATAAAAGTTTAAAGTATATTTTCACACAAAAGGAGTTGAATATGCGTCAAAGAAGATGGTTGGAGCTGATTAAGGATTACGACTGCTCAATCCATTACCACCCTGGGAAAGCAAACAAGGTGGCAGATGCATTAAGTCGACAAGACCATGCTTGTTTATCCATGGTGAGGATCACAAAAGATCCAATATTTATGGATTTACAAAGGATGGATCTTGGAATTATAATGGAAGGGGAAAAATCTTATCTTTCTCAAAAGAATGTTCAACCATCTATACATGTGAATATTAAAGAGGCACAGAAAGAAAATGTCGAGTTACAAAAGAAGGTGAGAAATGTTCCTGAATTCAACCTTGATTGGGAAGGGATAATAAAGTTCAGGAATCGGGTTTGTGTTCCACCCATCCCCGAATTAATGAAGGAGCTATTGGATGACGCTCATAGTTCATCATTCTCTATTCATCCTGGAAGCACGAAGATGTATAGGGACCTAAAAGAGTAATTCTGGTGGGATGGCATGAAAAGAGATGTTGCTGAATGTGTCTCTCGATGCTTGGTTTGTCAACAAGTTAAAGCTGATAGACAGAAGTCTAAGGGGATGTTACAACCATTACCCACACCGGAATGGAAATGGGAAAACATCACTATGGACTTTGTCACAGGACTTCCTAAAACATCCAAAGGCAATAATGCTATCTGGGTCATAGTTGATCGTCTTACAAAGTCTTCACACTTCATTGCTATTAGAGAGGATTTCATTCTAGATCAGCTTTCCAGGATATATGTAAAGGAAGTGGTAAGATTGCATGGAGTACCACTTTCTATTATATCTGATCGGGATCCGAGATTTACCTCGAAGTTCTGGCGAAGTCTTCAGCGTACTCTGGATACAGAGTTGAGTTTCAGCACTGCTTATCATCCCCAGACAGATGGTCAGTCTGAGAGAACAATTCAATCCCTAGAATATATGTTGAGAGCTTGCTCTATGGATTTCAAAGGAGGTTGGGATCAACACCTACCTTTGGTGGAATTTTCTTATAATAATATCTTTCACTCCAGTATTCAGATGGCTCCTTCTGAAGCTCTCTATGGAAAGAAATGCAGGAATCCAACATGCTGGGATGAAGTTGGGGAAAGAAAGCTATTAGGACCTAATCTCGTTGATGAAATGGCAGAAAAGGTCAGATCTATTCAACAACACATAAGAGCAGCTCAGAGTCGACAGAAAAGTTATGCTGACAACTGAAGAAAAGACCTAGAGTTTGAAGTGGGTGATAAAGTGTTCTTACGAATATCTCCCTGGAAGAGGGTTATGAGATTTGGAAAGAAGGGGAAGTTGAGCCCTAGATATATCGGTCCTTTCGAAATACTGGATCGTGTTGGGAAGGTAGCTTACCGATTGGCGCTTCCACCAAATCTCTCTCAAGTTCACGATGTGTTCCATGTATCTCTCCAGAGAAAGTACATACCAGATCCTTCACATGTACTCAGCTCAGAAGTTGTACTGCTGGAGCAAGATCTTTCTTATGAAGAACAGCCGATAGAGATTCTGGATCGTAGTGAAAAATTCCTACGAAACAAGACCACTCGCTTGGTGAAAGTTTTATGGAGGAACCACCAATTAGAAGAAGCTACTTGGGAGCTTGAGGATATGATGAGGGAGAGGTATCCTCATCTGTTTGTTACAATGTGACGAATTTCAAGGGCGAAATTCTTTTTAAGGGGGGTAGAATGTAACACCCGAGATTTTTATGAGTAATATTTTGTTTTTATATATCATCAAAGGAATCTTTCACTACACACTTGCTTGGCTTACTTTACACGCAATCACGACCTTCCTCTATAGCTTGCGTCGTACGCAATACCGAGTTTCACTAAACAACAATATGCTATTAAAATATTATTAAAACTAGCCGTTATGAATAGTAATAACCACTTTTGAAATTTTATAAATTTTATTTTTCAAAATGGACTTCATTTTTGGATTCGGAATACCGAAATTAGCCTAGGGTGAAATTTTGGTATTTTTATGAAAACTTTCAATTTTTGATGAATAGGGAAACCACTAAGTGGTAGGTTAAAAACTGAGTTTTTGCATAAAACATAATTTTACCGCTTCTGTGAATGGAATTTCGAAAATCTGACGGACACGGTTGATATCAGTAAGTAAAATGTGGTTCAATGAGATAAAAATAATTTTTTGGTGAATAGTAACTTTTTACTTTTTTTACCGCGGTTAATAGTAAATAGGGTAACTAAGGTTAAAAATGATATTACTATTACCCTAACACATGTCCTAATTCTATTGGATAAGTTTAATTCGACCAAAAACAAACTTAGGAATAAAATAAGACCATTTAGGCCCACTTGGGTTAGATTAGGACATTTATTCTTAATTTATTTAAAGAAGGGTTAAAATAGTTAAAATCAAAGTTTAATAAGTAAATAATTTTTAATATGGGGTTATACATAAGATAAATTCGACTATAAAAATTCATTAGAAAGCTAAAAATAATTCCTACATAATTTTATTTTATTTATAATTTTTAGACATTATATAATTTAATTTATTTATGACACAATGATGATGCAGTAATTATCTTATTAATGAAATGTTGACATAATTGATGTTATAAACACCAAAATAAATGTAATTTGAGACTTTTTATGAATTACACTAATTTTACAGGTTACTATGATATATTAGCGTTGATTTAATCAACTTGGTTTGAAAATATTATTCTGTTATGACTTTCACAAAAATCATATATCAAATAGTGTCAAAATTGACACAAAATAGTTTTTAAATCAAATATTATATTATTAATTGTTATTTTATTCCTAAAAATCTAAGGTTCGGCCAAATGACTTAGATAAGGATATATATATTAATAATAAACAATTTGGGGTTCGTTTGGCATGTTATAGTAAGTGTATTAACCATATAGTGAAAGAAAACAAAAAGACACGGTAAAAGTTAAATTATTTAACTTAGAGTTAAATCTAATTGATAACGTTAAAATAATACCCTAAACTTGTCTAAATCCTATTGGTTGATAGTATTTCGACCCATCCCCACTTTAGAATCGAAATAAGACCCTTTGGAACCATTATAAACCGATTTTGACTTTAATATAAAATAATATTTTGAGATATTCCTAAGGTGCCCCTCTCCTCCCTTATAAAAGGGCACCTCCTTCCCCACCTCCTCACACAAATTTGAGGACTCAAGCTCGGCCAACCCCTGCCATTTTATCCTCTCCACTTCCCTAGAATAATCCTAGAGGTCCTGGTCTTCTTCAAAGTCCAATCTTAGTTCCCTAAGTGGAGGATTCAAAGAGGCGTTCCAAAGAAGAGGTAATGTCCATTACCGATCTTTTCAATTTCTTTCTTCTTCAACTTCTTCTTCTTTAGTTGTATCATGATAAAGTAATAACATCAGTATTACTTAAATACTTATATGTTATTATAAATATGAAACAACCCTAATTCACCTTCTATCCATCCTACAGAAAAATGAAATCACCGCGCGTGCGTACGTACGGAATACCGTCTCCACGCCGTGGTGTAATCTATTTTCCACCATCACCTTAAAAGGATGGGTATAATGGTGTAATGAGTAACTATTTATGATTATTATAAAGTAATATTGATACTGAAATAATATATATATAATCCAATTAATTTCCACGATCATAGGAATGATATCATCACTCGTGCGTACGTACGGAATACCGTCTCCACGATGTGATGCTACTCGTTCTACATGATCATCATTACATAGTAATTATATAAATGAATTTATTGAATAAATATGATATATGTTACACTAATACCATTCTGGATATAAGGTATCTATAACCATAAAATAAGAATAAGAATTTATTCTGCAAAACACGCATAAGAACAAAAGGCAATAAGGACCCGAGTAACAAGTAACAATGAAATATTACTAACAAGAAGCTAAGAATATGACCATATATGATATCATATCGATATGTATGATTCTGGAATAAGTGAATAACATTATTTAAACCATTATACAGGAGCTTCGGACATGTACAAAGAAAATTGGACCTAAGGTAAGGGAAATATCACAATCTCACTTTTATCCGAGATTGTTTATACTTTGGCATTTACTGGGGTGTATTTCATCATCCACACCCATGTTCCCTCAATATGTAATATTGTTTCCATCCACTTACAATATTTTAAATCCAATTTTACCCTTCGGTGAGTTTTTAGTAAAGAATATGAAAGGAATCTTTTGTCGTTTTTTCGTACGAGGTACTTTTTGACTTTTCCGACAAAGGTACGAAGAATGTTTTTTTTAAACTTATACGGCATGAATGGATTTTTAAAACATTATTTCCAAGAATCTTCCTTTACAAGTTTTCAATTTTATTTTTAATCAGATTCTTTTGGTTTATAATTTCATGACATATTAAGAAAAGAAAAGTTTTTTTGAAGAAGAAAGGATATTTTCCTCAAGAATGGAGTTCAAGTGTTTTATCAAAATTATTTTCCATCTAAGATAATAAAGGGTTCTGTTTTTATCCCTATTATTACATTGATTTGATTATGTTGTGAGGGAATTATTTTTATGAAGTCATTTACCTTATATGATTTGTTTTATGATGTCGTGATGTTTCAAGAATCCCATTTTTGTTACATGTGTTATGCGATGATGTATGATTTATGATTATGTGGCACACATAAGAAAGGATTGATTATAAGATGGGTGGGACATATATCTCCCTCCAATGCATTGGGTAAAGATTTTATATCTCATGGGATAGACATGGCTGGAACAGTAGGTTATACCGATTCAGTGAAACAGGACTGGAACGAGGGTGACTCGGTTCAGAAAGGGACTTTGTCCACTAAGATAGTCTTGGCAATGAGTCTTGACTAACAAGAAATGATTCTCTATGATTATGTGTCTATGCCACAAAGTTTCATGTTTTAAGTTATGATTATTGTGATTACATTTCACTGCCATGATTTATCCCATGTTATGAAATTATGATCTCTTTTGCAGGTTATGATTTTCAAAATGATATGATATGATTTTTATTTCCTTTATTTTCCCTTGCTGAGCATTTGAGATCACCCTTTTATGTTTTCTTTTCCCCAGGTCAGGAAGATGGATATTAAGTAGAATATGCTCTAAGGGACCCCAGATATGATGAAATAAATGGGAGACACTATAGAAGATTTATGAACTAGTTGATAATGTTTCCCAGTTTCTAAAGACAATATACCTATACGGTCCTTTGTGGTTTTGTTATATGTTGTAATAAGTGTTCTTCAATTTTGAAGTATTAACAATGTATGTAAATTATGGGTCGTTACAAACAAAGGGTCATGTTCTGATGGACAGTGACAGAGAACATGTTTAGGAGAATGTTTACCACCAGAAAATCACAAACTTGTGATGGGTTAAACGGTATTTGATTCCCTAGTAGAAAAATTTAACAGAAAACATTTTTGTTTTAAGTTTATTTTATTTGAGGAACTTATTTATGTGCTTAACTAAATCATAAGTAAACATACTTACTTGTCATGATGACTTTCATCATTTACTATATTTCATACACAAACACATATTTTCTCCAAAAGATGAGTATTTAGAAAGACTTGTTCACATTAAGATTAATATAATCCACTTCTTTAGAATCACCTAATACAAAAATAGAAATATATATTTCTCGTGTATTTAGACCTTTACCAATACCAAAACCAAAAAGGTTACTACAAGATCAGATAATACCCAAAAAAGATAATCCTTTATAAAAAAATCTATTCTTAATCACCAAAAATTTTCAAAAAATACCAAAAGTTCAATAAAGACCATTCAATAAACAATTTTTCCATAAAATTATTCAATGTAATCAAAACTAAGATTGAAACCCAAATCTATGAAGGATTTAATCACATAGTCTTTCAAGATAAACCTTAAAATTTATCACCAATCATCAGTTACTCTTAAAGTCTCATACTGAAAAGTAATTAACCTAATCACATATCCTCCATGATATGTTAATAATTTCCATAGATAACCCAAAATCAACTTATTCAAGATTCATATGATCATCTACCTAAAAATAATTAGTCAAACTAACAAGGGACTTCCCGTTGTCCTTTGGTAGGTGATAAATACCAGTCACACTTTGGTTTCCGGTTCGATTCCCGCAGCTTCATCTGACGCAACAGGTTATCATATGGTCTACATGTTGTCCTTTTTCCAAAACTATATAATTCTTATAAAATTCCCCAATAAGAGATAAAGTCTTCAAAAATATCAATAACATAATTTTACCTTCAAGTTATCTCATGTCGTTCATATTCAATCATAACATATAGTATCCCATAATTACCTCAAAATTAAGTATCATATAAACGCTAATGGTTAACTTTATAATTATTACATGAACATCCACATTGATTTGGTTCTCTCTAACATGATTCATTAGAGAACTCACCAAGTTTCAAGTGGTTGATCATGACTCTTGATACTTGGTTTATAATAACCACAAGATTTCTCATTGAATCCACTATTTCATCTAGTCTCATAATCATAGAACCACCATAGTTTCCTTTAAAACCATTGTCACTTTTGTGCCTACTATATCCATCCATTTACTAAAACCAAAAAGGTCAGTGTGAGTATATCAACAAAATCATCATGTACTAAAGAGGAAGGTAAACACTAAGATACAATAATCCATGTTATCTCAAACTCATTCCAACTTTCATAAATAACAATGACTCTATCTAATATAATAACCATTGTGGATATACAAAAATTGTCACTTATACTTAAACAAAACTCTAACCTATAAAGTTATATAAACCGACTTATGATACCAACTATAAGGACCCACCCTTAAAACATTACTTAATCTTGAATTAAATGAATAATTCTCATTGAGGATATTTTCAGGTATAGATTTTTAGAAAATTATTACATAACTATTACATCTCACAAGATAAAAAAGTAGACAATTTTACTCAGTTTCCATCATAAAACAAATATTCTTAAAAAGAAACATGTCTACTTCCATGTTTTAGATAGCTATTCTTTCCATGATCCCATCCTTGACCCTATTCTCTTTAAGTCCTGTGGATAACGTTTCAAAAAATGGGATGAGCATAAAAATATCAGTAAGGGATATAAAAAACATGGAAAGACAAAATTAGTCCATGTATACCTAAATAAAAATGAAATAATAATTTACTCTTAAAACATAATCACTTTAACAAACCTCATGAAATCATAATATTTATGATTAACTCATAGAAATCATAAGACGTAAATGTATCTTAAGGAATTCATAACATTTTTACATAGGGAGTTACCCTCATGGTTATGTTTGAAATACCCACCACAGTATACTCCCTAAAATATCTTCGGAGATACCTTAGTTTTTAACTCTTTCACAGTACCCAATGCATTGGAGATCTATCTCAGGCTCACCCGCCCTTGGTTTATCATGAAACCACCTGATTTCATAAACATTTCCCAAGAACCATAACATAATCGTAACACATAAAACATGCATAAAAGAAATAAAAAATTTCCACATTTCAATCACAAGAGATCACATCATGATATTACCATAAATAAAAACATCTAATAAAATCATTAAAACTATATGAGAGAAAAATCCCTTTATATTTTGAAAATATTAAAAGAAGACATTTAAAAGGGATTTTAGAATCAAAGTGTCCCCTACCACTTAAAATATTTTGAAAGGGTTTTAAAACATTCATGTCCATATAAAATAAATCCTTAAAACCATTTTTAAAACATGGAAATGGATGATAAATGTTTAATATATTAAATCTTTAAAACCATATAAAACAATGTTTTAATAAAAGAGTCCATTTCCATTTTGAACATTTAAATTATAAGCCACAATAAAGTAGACCATTTTAAAAACATTTAAATGCCTTTATTATAGACATAATATTTATGTGGAAAGTCCAAGGGGCTGTATATACACTTTATAAAAGAATAAAAGTGCATATCATTAAGAAATGTCTCAATGAGAAGAAATTGAGATGTAATCCCAATCAAGGAGCATGCCATTAGAGCAAGAATAATGAAATGACATAATTATCTTTTAAAAATATAAATACACCAAATATAAGTGGAAATTTAGTGTAAAATAATCATATTTCATCCACACATATTCATATCATGACATAATCAAGAAGTACATGTTTGACCCAAAGAATTGAAATTGAGTTAAGAAGTTCCCTTCCAAATATTAGACAGCCTAACGACATCACTTTAAAATTCAATAAAAGAGTTTATGAGAGAGAAAATTGTATCTCATCACTTTTACATAAAATTTACATCAATAAGGATATATAATAACATATCCCAACATAATAATATGTAAATTAAAAGACATAACAAAATAAGTCTTTTAAAAAGAGGAGGGTGAAAGGTTCCCTTACAGATTTGGGTATCTTTCAAAATTTACACCCCATGAAAGAAGGACTATACAACATTGATGTAAATACCCATGAAGGAAATTATATTACAAAAAGATTAGAATAATGGTCAGTTCATACACCACTCAAAGGAAATGGTGGCAAATGTATCATAAATCTCTCGGGAATAAATGTGAGTTGATAAATCCCTTACGAAAACTCAGCAATCCAACGTCGCCACTTAAAACTTCCAAAAATGGATTTATGAGATCAAATACGGTCTCTCATAATATTAATATAAAAATTACAGAATGGGGAATATAAAATAACATCCCCAAACATAATAAATATGATCTTTAAAGAAATGACATAAAAGGGAGTACATAAAAAGAAAGAGAGGTAGGATCAATTACCTCAAGTGCGACTTGTCTTGTTTGTTTCATTATATTAATGAATAATAAACATTGGTAAATTTATAATTGCTTAAGGACCTCATTTAATGATTATTATTTAATTAATATCACATATTATAATGTTATAATAATTAGTTAATTATGCGAGTTGATATCAGATGTTATTGTCGATGTTTGGTACAAGAGTCAAAAATGAACTTGTTAGAAAACGATTGCCCATGTAGTTATAAGTACATCATATCCAGAATATTATTAATGATTTAAATTTCATATATATCCAGTACATATTTATTTTATACTATTCCATATCATTTGTAGATAAAAATAAATGAAATGCACCATTCATGGAGATTGTAGGTCGTACGTACGCATGAAGGCTACTTTCATTTCTTTGTCATATTAATGGAATTAAAAATAAATGATATATATATATTATAATTATAGTATAATATATATTTTATATTGGCCACATATGTTCATTAATCTCATTATTTATACATTCCATGTATTTTATGAATGACTCACATCACATGAGGGGCGGTAGCCCACACTTCCACGTATGAAATTATCGCATTTGCACAACATGTGAAGCATAAAGGTATGTTTTAAATATAAAATATAGAAGAATAGGAGGAAATAAATATAATATATATCATATAATAATATTTTCATCATAATAGACACAATGAGAGGTGGTTGGAGAAGATAGAACAATCATCGTTTCGTGAGGCAGTAATTCGCCATCCACAGAAATAGTATGTTCTTTATCCATAAGACAGAGGTGTATGTAAGTGTAGCTCGAATAATTCCCATAACAACATCATGGTATATTGAAGATATTGTTGTTGTAACAATATAAAGACATAAAAATATTTTATGGGGTTGGAGAAGCAAAATAAAACAAAAGAACATTAGGGACGACTTTACCTTTAAATCGGGTAACTCCACATGGTTTGAACCAAAAGGGCTTCTTGAAGAGCTTTATACATAAGGGAAGGCCTCTTGAATGAGGAGAGGGATATATAGATAAAACATGGTTAGATCATGGCCGAGACAATTGCTTGAGATGTGTGGGTAAGGTAGTAGAGGTGGGGGCCTTTTATAAGAGAAGAGGAGGGGCACTCTTGGAATGTTATAAAATATTACATTATTATAAAATGATTTTCAGAATTTAAATGTCCAAAAAGGATATATTTAGAGCTAAGTTGATATGGTTTCGAAATCCACCAATCCAATAGGTTTGGGAAAAGGGTAAGACTTAGATTTTACCCTATCTTCTTATTTTATTTAAATCGTTCATTTATGAGGTATTCACTGCATCACCACAGTGTCACAAATAAATTAATATATATAATGTCAAAAAATTATAAAAAAATATAATGATGTAGGAAATATTTTTATATTTCTAATTAATATTTATAGTAAGAAATATGACTTGTATTACCCAATGTAAAAAATTGTTTTAGTAAAATAATACATGTTTGTGACATTTTTATTAATTCTAACATTGAATAAAAACTTATTAATGTCATTTTCCAACAAAAGTGGCTCCATGGGGTCCCCAAGATGACACATGGATTTTCATGGTCAGACATGACTCATAAAATAAGGTTAGGACATGTTTCATGGTCATTTCATATTTTTATAACATCATCATTACCTTAAATTACACAAATTACCTTTAATCGTTATTAATAAAACGTAAAAGTTACTATTAACCAAAAATTTATTTTAATCCCATTGAACCGCATTATACATCCTAATGACAACCATGTAAGCCGAATTTTTGAAATTCAAATCACAGAAGTGGTAAAGTTTCATTTAAATGAAAAATCGGTTTTTTAACTACCACTTAGTGGTTTCACTATTCATCAAAAATTGAAGTTTTTCAAGAAAACATAAAAAATTCACCCTAAGAAATATTTCATATTCTGAATTCAAAAATGATTTATATTTTAAAAAATTCAAAACATATAAGTTTCATTAATTAATTTAATAATTAATTCCCGTTGTAAGAACAAATAGCGTGTTTCTATGAAACAATATATATCAAAATATTGACACTAGTTTAAGTCCAATTTCAAAGTGAAATTATTTCCAATGACCACTATTGGATTAAATGGAATAAATATATTATAACTGGACATTAAAAATAATAAAAAGATAATCTAATCATATAAATAAAATTGATTAAAAAGAGGTTTTTAATTAAAATACATCATTTTTCACTTTTCATAAAAAAAATTGACTTTATCAGAAAAATACCATAATTTCACACAAAGTAAATTTTGATGTCCCAATTCTAAAGAATAATTTTATTTGGTCCAATATAATGTATAAGAGTGACCTGAACTATATTAAATAGGGTTCACCATGAAAAGGTGACAAATCGACATTTTAGTAAATTTTAGAGTATTTGAGCTTAAAATTGAATTCTTTTCTTATTTTAAGACTTTATCTTTTATTGGATAAATGTAAAAACATTTAAGAAACATATAAAATAATATTTTAGTTATTTCTATTCATTCCCGCCAATACAACGACTAGTCGTTAACTACCATTTAAAATAATATTATTTTTTTATTAGAGTGCAACGTATGATTTCAAAGAAACTCGTGGTTGCGTATGGGGTATGCCATCAAGAATAGCGTTCCCTTTAAAGTAATATTAATATTTTATTCACAAATATTAATAAATATGAAAAAGTAATATCCCTTATTTACCTGGGATGTTACATTAAGGATCACTAATAAGATGACATTAAATACTGGAAAAAGATAACTAAATCATGAGCATTCATAACATTTATGAAGGAAAATACATCATTTTAATGAATAATAATCATAGGAGAAATAAATCTTTACTTGAAAAATTAACGAACTATATAATTTATAGCTTATCCATAAAATAATAATATGCTCAAAATCTTACTATATAATTTACAATAATGTGTAAAAAATAAATACAATTCCAGTAGTATAAAATTATTACCCATAATAACATGAAAATATGTTTCAATCATTATAGAATATTATCAAATTTGAAGGGTTATTCAGAAAAAATGTGTAAAAAATCATGTTGGTAAAAATAAAAAACATATTTAATATTTAACATAATTACATATTAATTTATCATTATGTAAATATGATATTATATTATTAATGTAAATTAATCCATAGGTATAAAAAATTTAGGGTAAAGTGTATAATCCAAAACAGACCATGCCACTAAAAGAAAAAAAATCATATTTTGTGTATTTTTTTTAATATGAGATGGTTTTAATCATATCCAATTAAATAGTGTTATTCATAAAACTATATTATATTTCCATATAGGAAATATAATAGTGATTTTTATCAGGACCTGGTTTCTTATTAAATCAATTGGTAATTGGTAATTTGATGTTCATTCAAAATATCTCATATTTTTTCCGTAATGGATTGAAATTTTTTTATTATTGTATAATTTAGATGTTTATTAAATCACTCCATTCATTATAATGATTGTCTTAAAAATATTCATAAATAATTTTTATTTTAATATACCATTAATTGGTAAGTGGAAGGACATCTATAATGGTAGTTTTTTTTACTAGAAAATGAGGTTTCAAAACATTTATAAATTATTTAAAAATTTAAATTTAAATTTAAATTATTTTAACATCTTAAAATCACTATTAAACTTAAGTATAATTAACAACCCTTTTGAATACATTTCTTCATTATATATAATAAATATATTTAGCTCATTAAATAAATTATTACATTTAATTATTAAAAATACATTAAAGGGAAACCATTTACACCTATACTGTGGTTTATAAAAACTACATTACTAAACATAATAGGGTACATGATTTAGTGTATTTATTTAGTTGAGGAATATATGTTTTTAATTGTAATTTGGTATAGAAATATAAATATGGTTACCCATATTTTTACATACTCTATTATGTAATACATTATCATCCCACCCATTAATGGTATACACCCATGACACTCATGATTTTACAATCATATATAATTCACTAATTCCAACATTAAATATTATTCAGAATTTAAATTAGTTTCATTTTGATATTAAGAAAGGAAAATAGTTAAAATAATATTCATTATAGAAATTTTTTTTGAATTAATATAATTAATTCAATACAGATTTATTATGTCATGTCAATGATGAAATATATATATTAATAGTCCATGTAATTCTTGGAAAGAGACTTGGAAATAAACTGCCCACCCTTGTATACTACTCATTCTGAATCTTCCATCCTGACTCCAACTCCTATACATTATTCTATAACATCAATACATTACATTATGATATAATATAATGAAAAAGAACATTAATATAACCAACATTAGGAACAAATTAGTCAATTAATATGAGAGATTCCTAAATAAACATGTTTGTGGTGTCCTTGAACACCCACCTAACACACTCCTAGCATGATCCTTTCACAAAACATGAGTAATGGAATCACCTTGGATAAATGATAATTTCTATAATGGATTTTATTCTCATAACACATTAAATTTAATAATTTAATTAACCAAAATTTAAAAAATACTGTAATCTTTTAAAATATAATTTATATTATTCTCTTTAGGTTTATTTCATGTTCATTTTTTAAATTTCCATTATTATTTTTATGAACAGCGAACAACATATTAATATTACCATCCTTCTGACCAACCTCTTTCACCTATGAAATTAATGTAGAAATATTATTCAAATTCCATTACTTATTATGAATAATTTTTTTTATAATTTAAACATTTCCTTTAACAAACTCCTCCTAAAAAAATTTCATTCCCACTATTGTGTGGAATGAATTTCTTTCACTTGTATGACATATTAATTTTTACATATTTATACAAAAAATATTATCTTATAAAAGAATAAACTATTTTGAATAAATTAATACAAATGTACTAAAAAAATTTAAAGTTGATTATTTTAAATTCTATGATTCATATCACCAATTAACATAAATTAATATTGAGGTATCCATTTAGGTTCATATTATTACACATGATAAACAATAACAGATATATCATTTAACATTAAGTAAAACTGTTAGATGATGTCCCTCTCTTGTTCAAACACCATTTCATTATTAATTTATGGCATTGTGTTATCACCATAAAATAGAAAAGAAAAACAAAATAATATTTTATAAAATAAATTAATTATCACATCAGAAAAAAGGCTTGTTAAAATAAACTATAAATAATTTTTTTACTTAAATTCAATTGTTTGTTATTACTTTTCTTATCAATTTCAATATTCGTTGGATCACAATACATTATGGGAAGGGACATATTATTATATTATTGTGGACTTAGTTTCATTCTTTAAAAGATATATATATATATATCTATCTATCTATTTGAATCAATCATTTTGATTTTTTCAATATATAAACATATGACATATTCATGTTCTTTTATCTAATATTATTCTTTAGATCTACTAAATAAATGATTTTAAACATTATAAAACTAAGGGATGATTTTTTTTAACTTAAATAGGTACATATTTAAAATTATTAGCATCAAATAAGTTTATTATGGTAATAGTGGCTCTATATACTCATCTAATTTGAGGTGATTATCTGATTGATAAGATACCATTCTATATGTCACTTATATCACCCCATACGTTGATAGTGGTGAACACGAGATTGATAAAGTCACTAAAGAATATGATAGAATATACGATGTAATTTTTTATGAATGATGTATTATTATATAAATAAATGGAATTCCTGATCATTTTGAGAGACTATAATATAGGTCATACAAATTCATTATAGTTATAAAAAACCTGTTTGTATCATTAAATAATATCAATAAAGCATTGATATATCATACTATTATACAATATAGTCAAAACATTATAATTTATATAAAAAATTATCTATTTTACAATGGGAGATGATAGAATAATTAAATTCATTTATTCTAAATTAAACATTAAAATGAATTAATATATATGTTATATGAGGAAAGAACAAACAATTAATTAATTAAAAATTAATAATATTTGGTTCAATCTAAATAATTACCATGATTTCGTCATCATAAACATCCGATATAAAAGTGTATATATCAATATATTCATAGATAGATAATTATATCACCAATTTATGATAATCATTGTCATCATGGATTGAAAAAATGAAGAGAAATTGGTTTTTTTTCTATTAACGTTTTAGGGATAATTGTGACTTCTCCAATGATATTATCTCATATATCTGTACTAACCACTCTATTGGTAAATAAATATATTGTTTTACATAATAATCTATTTTGAATAAATTATAGAAATATAAATCTTAACATAATATTAATATATAATTAATTTTAAATTTATTTAGTCACATGTATTCATTAAATGTTATATTTAAAAAGAAGTATCTAATTGAAAATATGAATTTGTGGTTTTGTATTTAATGGGGTGTTTTCCAAGGTGTGGTATAACTTGGCTAGGAATATAGGGCCTGAGCATGAAATTTTTTTATTTTCATATTTTCTATTCCTTTTATTTGAACATTTTTATTTTCCCCTTTTTTATTTCATACATTATTTCTTATATTACTCACTTGGGGTGGATCATTATTTAATGAAATTGGAATTGAGGTAAATGGAAAGAATGGGAGATGATATTCCATCATCATCATCTATGGAGCTATAATGGATATGGTGGATATCGGGTGCAAATATGATCTTAAGGATTTGATTTATTTTACTATGTGATTTTCATGTTTTATTTTGTTATCCCTAAATACCTGAAAATAGCTTTTTTTTAATTATTAAATTCTTATATGGTTTTTTTGGGGAGATTATGGATTTTGATATGGTGTTTTTATTAGAATCATAGTTTTGGTCAAAATGAAGGTGATTCTGTTAAGGATTTTCATATAACACAACATATAATTATTTAAAATCTATTACATATTCTTAGTGTTGGGTGATGGTTATAAGGTTAGGGTCGTATGACATGTCTTTTTGGGGTATTCCATGTAGGGGTTACAATAGTTTTCACTAGTGAAATGGGAGAACACCCCATGTTAGAGAACATGGGAATGTATGTTATATAAACAGTCCCCCTATGAAGTACGTAGATTTACCCAATGTTGGGTTAATGGCATGGCTTCATGTAGGGTATATGTAATGATACCCCATGTGAGAGACACACCACTAATGATCATTTCTTTTCTTGTAGTTGGGAATAGTGCTTACTTAGTTGGGGAGAGTTATAAAGAAAGGTACCCCATGTAGATTAAATTCTATCTACATGGAATATAGACTATGTAAATTGATAATTAAATGTACATAGAGAATGACATACTATATAGGGTGTATAATAACATTCAAACTTAGTGTACTAATATTACACACTGTTTACTCCCTCCATGGAGTTGTTCCACTAGTTATTCACATACAAGTCAGAATTAAACTTAGGAGTTGTCCAATCTGGGCATGTTTCCTAAATTTACACATTTCAGGAATGCATTATAATATAATTGAAATATTGATGAAGTTTTTTGGATTTCATTAGTTTTTGATAGATTATCTCTTCTAGGTTCTTATTAGTTTCCACTTTTATGATTAGTTGTGTTATTTATGAATTGAGGGAGGGTCATGATCGTGATAGATGCAATGGATTGTCGATCTCAGGTAAGTAACATTAAAATTTATTTTATATGTACCTGTTATGGTGGGATCCAAGAGTATCATGGATATGATAATGTTCAGTCTATTGATATGAAGACTAAATTATTGAGGATAAAGAAGTTGATTTTATACATTTTTTTGATGATTAGTTTTGAATGAGACTTAGATCTTATCTAACACCATGGGATTGTGGTTATAACTAGGTGTCATTGATATGTAGGTGAGGAGAGCTATTTCGACTCCATTGGTTTCACTTAGGGGACAAATGATGTTTTTTCTAATAAGTATTTTTATCAATCAATGTTTTTTTATTATTTTCAGGACATATAAATTAATAACTCTTGTGAGTGTTTCTAATAATTTTATCCATAATGTCCGTGGTTAGATTTTGGATTCCCATTAAATGATGTTACATATCAAGGATCAATGTCTAACCAATTGAGGCCACATAGATGTGATTTCAATTTTAGGATTATCATGTATTTTGGGTGAAATTTAGGAATCACTAGTAAGTATACCTATAAATATAGTGGACTTGTGGCTATTTGAGGTAAATTTAATAGGTGAATAATGAGATCTTTTGTGTAGTATGGTATCCTCTTATGTGATATCCATTTATGTTTTAAACATAGGGACCACATGAGTACAAAGTCTTATTGAACCTAATGGATATCTAGTTATAGTACATAGTGATTTATTATGGATGAAGAGATCTGGGTTACTAAGCGAGGACTATTATTTATAGGATGACTATTAATAAACAATGACAGTTCAAATATTTTGATGATTTGTTAGAGAGTGGATCTACCCAAGATCCATGGACTTCAACTAAGGATCTTGAGGTTGTTTTTTATTGTTATCGGTTTCAGTAGATGACTATTGGGATATATTAGACTTATAATTTTCATGATATTTTATGTGGTTCAATCAACTATTGGATAGATATTTTTTTGGGTCTAGGGAGTAAATAGATTTTCTATAGGTTAATCCCATACCAAGTCAAATAGATAATGTTCAGCAACATGGCATTGGGATTCCTTGGTCTCATATCGTTTATATTCCTTAAAATATGTTATCCTTACCATTAATTATTTTATTATTATGATGATTTCTAGAGCACTACTATGTTGAGGATAGGTTCTCTATAAAATTTTAGATTTCCCGTCACCAGTAGAGGTCAAGATATTGGAATCCAACAACTTAATAGAGTCGTTTCGTGTTTCTTGGGACGTCAATGGTTATTCATTAGGTTCTAAAATTCATTAATGTCACAATATAATAATTTTAGAGATCATATATTGATCAGGTAGATGCACCTAATGTTGTGTGTCTATCTCAGGAAAATTTTATAAACACCCACCCATGGGCCATAAGAGAGGTATATTTACCATGGGAGTCAAACTAAAACCTATTGAAATTTTTTTATAATATTTTATCTCTATAACATTTCTTTTATAGTATTTTTTAATACCTCTTTTATAGTTCACATTGAAATATAATTAGTTTTTAGTTGGGTTGAGCATATCACATGTTTTATTCATTTGAATATGACCGTAGATTACATATTCACCATTGTGGGTGACCTAGTGAGATTAATTTATATAGGATTGAATATATATAATGAGATTCTAAAAAAGGGGTTGAATTTTATATTGTAAAAATTAAAATGGATCATTTACAGCTGGTATAGATCTTTCTTAAAGAATGTTTCTTAAGCTTAATTAAATATTTATCTAATGTTTATATTTTATCTTTATAAAAACATATTTTAACAAAGTTAAACAAATATTCATTGACCCACTTAAAGAATAATTTTCTTAAAATTTATAACATTATGATAAAAAACATAAAGAAGATATTCATAAAAGAATGATTCAACCTTAAATCATATGAAATCATTAATATAATCAATTTAACAAAACTAGAAATTATAATAATGATATGAATTCTAACAATAACAAAGATAAAATTGTAGCGGAATAAAAACAACTTGAGATCAAAAACAAGTAACAATAAGATTTTTTTAAACCAAAGAGAAGGGTGTCCGACAACCTTGGATAATTGTTCCTTCATTTATACTATCAAGAAAAGACTTCTTACCCAAACCATGGTAGGCCATCAATCTGGAGATTGATATCTATCTTACTATCCCTGAAAGCCCTCGAATTAGATGGAAATCAAAACCTCTGTCTTCCCAACCCAGAAGCCCACCATCATCATCATCAGAGTCTACACAAATAAATTCAGAACAAGTTTTTCATACTTGATCAATATTTTCACGACATTCTCATGTATCACTGAAATTTGCAATAGCCTCTTTCTCTATAAATAACGTCACACACATTAATCTATTTTATCTTCATGGTACTACATCATAATTCATTTCATATTCAAATGAACTAATATTTATAGGAAAAACATCTCAAAGGTTTTCTCCACTCCAATAGTCATATTATTCATTAATTTTATAAGGAACCAAGAAATGTGTCAAACATACAATGGTTAGTTTATATCAAATTGTATGACATCATTTCTTGTATAAGAAGCGATGCTATGTTTAAGATAAATGTTAAGTATAAGAAAAAATAGAATCTGATAATATATTATAATGATGCATTAATAATCTTTAACATTATCAAGAAAATGGATTCTTAAGAAGATGAATATTGGATTAGAAAAATAGTTCAGTATTTTGGTTGTTGGTATCATAAAATTATTATAACATTTTTACCGATATTGATATCATGAAAAAAAGTTATCACATAGACTTAAGTAAAAAAATACATCGGATTCATAAGTACACTATAATGTTATATTTGAATGTAAAGTGTAACAATTTTTTTATGTATAATGGAATGATAATTTTTTATGTAAAATAGATTGGAAAATCTGAACGTAAAATGGAATGACAAATAAGTAAAATGGATTGATAAATCTGAACAAAAAATAGATTAAAAAATATGTTAGTAAAATGGATACAAAAATAATTAAGTAAAAAAGAATGAAAATTTTGTAAGTAAAATGGATTGTAAAATTATTAATTGAAAATTATTGACAAATCAGTAAGTAAAAATAATATACAAATCACTATGTAAAATAGAACATATAAAATGTGTTTGTGATTTTCAAAACATAAAACCATAAGGAATGGAGAAGTCATAAGAGAACCTTATTGACTCAACAATATCCCCCTTTTTGGAATCCACAATCATCTTTTATAAAGAATAATATACTGACTTAGAAAAAACAAGTAAAAAATCATATCTCCCCCATTGAATGAAATTTAGGATGAATATGAAAAAATCCCCATTAGGTTATTTTTCCAATGGATTGCATTCATGATCTTTACTATCCGGTATTTTTCTTAAGGAAAATTTCTCCCCCTTATATAATCATCTCTTAAAAAATGAAACTACCTATTAATTAGGAATTATTATTTATTATTATTCTCCCCATTAATAGATTCTCCCTCTTTGGAGTCTTCATTAAATTATTCCTTCAAATAAAATTTCCCCCTTTTTGATTTTTAAAAGTTATTTGATATGTATAGGATGTAACGGTATGGTAAGTGAAACATAAAATCGAAAACAAAAGTCAAATATTCAATAGAATTCATAAAGAAATTTTTTAAATGAAAATTATATTACAATAAAAAAACCTTAATATAAGAAAAAAATCGTCCATAATTATTCTGATCAGACAACATTTTCATTATAAAAGCTTTAAGTTTATTCACTAATTTATGATCTTCTTGAAGCTTATTAAACCAAATCTCTTGATCCTACTTCTTCTATTCAATGGATGAGGTATTTTCTTCTTGATAATTGATTCTATCATCTTGATTTTTAATGAACTCCACTTTAGCATCCACCTTTTTCACTAATTTGAATCTGACTTATTTTTCAATTCTTATTGACTGGGAAACACAACATAATTGGCTTAAAATATCATAGATGGATTCTCTTACATTGTGGAACTCAGATTCACAAGTATTGAATGCTTTATTTGTTGAATCCATTAAGTCACTGAAATGTTTTAACTCTTTATTGGTTATTTTGGTCAGCTAAATTATCTCTTTCAATTCGCCTTATAAACATCATAATCAATCAAAATATTGTCAAAATCCACTTCTTTCTTGAACACCATGTCCATCAACATAATAGTAGATTCTATCTTTTGGATTAGGGTTTCTTGCCTCATTTGACTCCAGGCATCTATATTTTTAAGAACTGAAATAGTGACGAACAACTTCCTTAATGGTAGCTTGACAAAGTCATCCTCAACAGTAGATGTGGATTTAGAGTCTGAATAAAATTTTCCATTCTCAACTCCTCTTAGATTCAAGGAATATAGTTTCTCTATCCTCTCAAAAGACATATGACGTGTTTCGTTATTATATAAGGAAACCATAACAATCTTGCCTTTTTCAGAATTTCAAACTGGGGTGTCTTCCTTGGATACTTGGATATCATTAAGATCACTCATTTCATCTTCTGCCCCTTTAAACTCTTCTTCTTGAGTTTCTTATTGTCTTTATTATTCATGGATATCTTACCCTTCATCACATTGCTGTTCAACCTCTTCTTTAGATTCTTCTTCCATATAAACTTCCATACCTTCTTCAACATCAACAAAAACTTATTCATAGATCTCTTTTTCTTTAGAAATAGGTTTTTATGTCTAAGGTTTTCCATTATAATCTTGTACTTTCCATAGAGTATCATCATTATCTTCTAGATGGATCTAATCTTCCATTTCTTGAACAAGTTATGATATTGTTCGGAATTTCTTCACCTTTTGTATTATGGAGAGACAATAAGATTCTAAAAATAACATGTGATTCTAGTGGTACTTGAGATTTCTTCTCTACCTCTTTTAGTAGAGATCGACACACTTGTGCTTTTAAAGATTTCTAATTTAACTTCTTCTCCTTCTTTTTTTCATGTTTTTCAGATGGATTAATTTTTAAGGCCTTATCCACTATAGTATTTACAACAAAGGAAGAATCACCATCCTTTTTGTTAACTACCATCTCTATCCACTTTGAATCCATTGCATCAAAATAGGTTTTGGCATCATTATAGGAGGAGGTGCTGATACAAGATTAGCAGAAACCTGTGTTGGTAAGCTTGGTTCATCATGTTTCATTTTCATAGGTACCACTTTTTATTATTCTGGAACATCAACCTTGTTATAAAAAATCATTTATTTAAAAAATATTTTATTCCATTAAAAATTATACCTTAATTCTACATAGAGTATCATCGATGAGTAAAAAAACATGAACGTCATAAAGATTGATCGATAAGGGACATTTAACACTTGAAGGTACAATACAATTATCATACAGATAGTTTTCAGAAACATAGGTATCTAATATTTTAGGGTTCCACCTTATACTGTATGGAGTGTGAGGAAGATGTACTTGGTCAACTTAATCATCCTTATATTGAAAATAAAATATAATAAATATAAATCAGATATCTTTAAAGAATCATTAAATAATTTCCATGGAATAAGAATTCTTTGTTTCCCAAGGGCTACCAGCTTGTGATTTGTTAAATGATTATTAATCCTCATATGCTTAATATCCTTGAGACCTAGATAATCCCAAACCTTGCCTTTCTCAAAAGAACTATCCTTCGAGGGAAGCATCTATGAACATAGAATAAATTATTTTTTCATAAGGTATCTTTAGAACATTTTCCACCTTCTCGTAAGGAACTGTATATGTCTTATCATTAAATTTTATCTTGAGCATGTCCTTGACAACGTTTTGAATGAAAATAATGGATTCATAGAATTGTATGCCTAGGTCAGGGTAAACTAGATCCTGGCTTTTCTCATTTTCAACACATATAGATTCCCATATGTTAGTTCTTATGACCTTAGAGATAAGGGATACATTCTTTGAATATAATTGAGGGAAAAAAGTCTTTCCCTAAAGATTTACTAATCCTTAATTTCCTTGATAATTGGCATCTAATCTACTAAGGATTCAAGAGTCATTCAAAGTGTAAGAAACTAAGGAGATAGAATGAAGACTATGAAGGCAAGAAGGCTTAGATATTGAGATCAGAGAAGAAGGTGTAGACCTAATAAAAAAATACCCCTAATATAGACATAGATGTGACCTTTCAACTTCCATAAGATAATCAAACGGCAGAAAATAATTAGGATCAGTTCTGACAGTTGAAGATTATTGTAGAAAAAATAAATTCTTATCTTTTTTGATAAGGTAAAAATGATTTGGAAATATTTAAATAAAATAAATTGGAACATAAAATTATAAAATGAAGAGTAAAAAACTGTAACTTTTGTGATACTTTGATGAATTTATTTTTATTATAAGAACTATCTTGGAAGATTTAGATTTTTTGAATTTATATTCCATGAATTTCAATTCTGTGAATTTTTATTCCATGAATTTTAATTCGGAGAAATTCTATTCTGAGAATTTTTATTATGAGAATTTCTTTACGAAAAAAATTCATAGAGAAAGACATATTTTCATAAATAAAGATAATTTTTCTTATGGAAATGAAAAAAAAAATTATCAAGCATATGTACTCCCACTAAAATAAAAAGTCTCTTAATATTAGGAGATGATTTAAACAAGAAGTAGATATCAATAATTACCTTACATTTATCATTCCTAGATTCTATTTAATGTATTCGAATCTATCAGAATGTAATGGTTTTGTAAAAATGACAGCAATTTGTTCTTGTGTTCCAAATAATTGAAATAAAACATTTCAATTAAGTGTGTGATCCCTACAAAACTATTGTCTAATATCTATGTTCTTTGCATTGGGGTGATGTGTAGGGTGTTTATATAGGGAAATGACCCTTTTTCTTTCACACATTATTTTATTTCTAGTATAACTCATACCATAGTCTGTTAGTTAGTGTTTCATCCATAAAACTTGAGCACAAAAAAATCTCACTACTACATATTCAGATTTAGCAGTGGAAAGTGATACAAAATGTTGTTTTTTTCAAGGCAAGAAAACTATGGACTCTCCAAAGAAATGAAAAGTTTTTTATGTACTTTTTTTATCGATTTTTCAACCACCAAAGTCTACATTCAAAAAACAATAATGTTCACAATAATCTTCACAAGGATGAAATAATTCCAAATATAATGTTCCCAGAAAATATTGAAAAATTAATTTCACATCTTTTAGATGGGATTCATTAAGATTTTATCGGTATCATTCATATAAGCACACACAAAACATTATGAAATGTTGATTATCTATCAAATAAATTAAACATCCTATCTTTACCCTAAAAGATGTTTGATTCAAGGGTTTCCCTTCATCATTAATATCATGATTATTAGAGGTTCCTATAGAAGTGATTATACTCTTAGTGTTTCCATAGACAAACATCTTAAAATGATATTTGATATAATTTTGTTGGGATATTTATGTTCCTTATGGTTTTGGAGGAATTTGAAAAATAGGGAAAAAAGTTAACACACCAATCATATTCATCTAAAAATTAGATTTTATATGAGTCACAAAGGATTCAGTTAAGGATTGGTGTGTTGATCCGAAGATGATGTCATCAACATATATTTTAACAATAAAAACATTTTATTAACATTCTCAATGAAAACGTTTGGATCAAATTATCCCTTAACATAGTTATTTTGAAGAAAAAATCCTATAAGTCTATCATAATAAGCTCTAGGGGCTTGTTTATGTCCATATAAAAAATTGGTATGTATGTAAACATGATTAGCATATTTTTAGTCTTAAAAACTAGGGGTTGAAATACATAGACCTCCTCTTATATGTAACCATTTAGGAAATAACACTTCACATCCATCTGATAATGTTTAAAATTAATGAAAGATTCAAATGATATAATAATATAAGTAGATTCAAGTCTATCTAAAAGAGTATAGGTTTCATTATAGTCTATTAATTTTTGTTGATTATATCCTTTACAAACTAATCCTGATTAATTTCTAATAATAATTCAATTTTCATTGCATTTGTTTTTAAAACCCCATTTTACTCCTATAACATAATTTTCCTTACATCTTTCAACCAAGGTCCAAACTGATTCCTTAAAAATTCATTAACATCATCTTACATAGCCTTTATCCAATATTCATCACCTAATGATTCATCAGGAGTCTTTAGTTCAAATTTGGATTGAAAAAACAATATGTTCAACTTCATTATTTAATGAACTACTATTTCTTACTGGTGGATTAAAATTACTAATGATATTATCACTGGGATGATTCATATGTAAAAAATAACATGGGTTTTGTAAACCATGTTCATCAACATAGGGCAGAAAATATTCAGGAGTAAATATCTCAGAAATATTTTATTTAACATTTTACTTAGCTAAAATATATCCTATCAAATTTTGGTGGTCGGGTTTAGAAAATATATCACAAATGTATTCCGGTTGTTTAAAAAATGGGGTCACTCTAATCAATTTTAAGATGTAATTTTTCTTCCACATTATAAGTGCTTATGTTAAAAACTATGTATTCATTAGAGTTAGTATATTAACCTATGAAAATTCCATCATCGAATTTGGGTGCAAATTTATGTAAGTTATCTTTAGTATTCATGATGAATACTTTGCAACCAAAAACATTGAAGTAACAGACTTTTGGTTTTGCGCTGGTCTATAACCAGTACGATGTTTTATTATGAAAATTTCTTATTAAAACATTATTTATAACCTAATAAGAAGTACATATAGCTTCATCCCAAAAAATAGCTGTATAATATTCACTCAACATAGTTCTAGTCATCTCTTCAAGAATACAATTTATTCTTTGGACAACACCATTTTATATCGAGGAGTTCTTAGAGATGAAAAGTTGTGAGTAATACTTTTCTTACTATAAAAATTTTCAATAATAGAATTTTCAAATTCTCGACCATGATCACTATGAATAGTTATCAAAGGTATGTTTTCTCATTTTTACCTTGATCTATAATGTTTTTGTAATAAGAAAAATCTTCATATTTATTTGCAAGAAAATAGCCCCAAGTAAATCTATTATAGTCATCGACTAATAGGAAACACATAGTATTTTCCTCCATTGATTGTAGTTTGTGTTTGACCAAATAAATTCAAGTGAACAAACTATAAACCATTAGACATTAAAACATCACTTATATATTTAAATATTGATTTTATGTTTCTTGATGAATTTACAACAATAATATACTTTTGAAGAATCATACTGAAGAATAGACAGGTCCTTGACAAGTCATTTCATAGAATGTTTACTATGATTCCTTAAGTTACGGTGTCCTAGACATCTATTCCAAATCAAATGTTATTCTTTAATGGATTACAGTAAAGGTAGATCATAACATCTAATGTCTTATAGGTTTAAGGTGTACACATTATCATACCGAAGGTAGGAAATAATAAACACATCCTTGGAATTATGAACTAATGATTTACCATTTCTAAAATTCACATTCTAATCTTCATCAAATAATTGGATTATGCTAATGAGGTTGTGATTAAGACCTCTTAAAAAAATAACATTTTAAATAATATATTTACTAAGAAGAATAATGTTATGAATACCGACAATTTATCATTGAGAGTTATCTCCAAAGATTAACTTTCCACCTTTAGTATTTAAAATCTTCATAAAATATTATTTTTCACCATTCATATTCTGGGAACATCCACTATCCATATGCCATATTTTGTTGGTACTTCCATTATTATTTGGAAAAATAAAGTGTTGGGTTTTGGGAATTCAAACTTAATTGGATCTGAAATTATTAGATTAAAAAATATTGGGTATCGAGATTTGTTTAGAAAAGTATGAATTAAGAAATGCAATGAATTGATCATTATTTAATGAATAGTTACTTTTAAAATGGCCATCACATTGACATTTAGTTATAAAGGGTGCTTTTTAGGGAGCAAAATAATTGTTTATAAAAATTGGTTTATCATTACAATAACTTAATCCTTGATTATTACCATAAGGTCGGATCATAGAATACATCTCGTTAAAATTCTCATGACCATATGTAAAATTTGAATTAAGTTACTTCAAGGAAAATATTTCAGTCTTTAGTCTCAAGACTAAATTTATATCCTCAAGAATAATATATTTAGCGTTACATTAATCCTCTAAATCATTATTTATAAGATCATATTTTTAAGATCCTTATATAGATTTTCCTTCTTTGAATTAACATCATCAAGATTCATAGAAAGATTTTAAAAATCGTCATTTTTCTAATCAATATATATGGTAAGGTTGGAAATTTATTTTTTAAAGTATACTCTCTGGAATTTGTTTTCATCTTTCGTAGAAACTTTAAAAAATTTCATTTCATGTTATAAAATCTAGAAACAACCTCATAAGAAGGTAAAACATTATTGCTATCTGATTAAGTGGATTTAACATATGAAGAAAAACCTTTATCTGGGAAAATTTCACTTGAAGACATATTGGTTAAGGATTAATACATCATTACTTAACAATAAGACAACAATTTTGAAATGGATTTCTGGATTATAGGCCAATATTCTTTTGCTCACGATATTAATATTCTGAAGATTAATCTGAAGTGTCTCCAACACTATCACTCCACGTGTCATTGGCTTTAAATAATGTCTTATGCTTTGATCTGTAGAACTTCTTGTTCCTCTCATAATATATTTCATTCTTGTCACTTTTCATAAAAAAGGGAAAATATGGTCTAGTATGACTAGTTCATCTACATTAATAACATATAACTTCTCCATATTTTATTTCTTTTCCATATTTCTTCTTATATCTACATTGAAAGTTCTTCTGCCCGACTATCTTGTTCATCCTCCGAGCTTGTTTGGATATCTCATTTTATAATTCATCACTTTCACTAGATTCATATTGAATTACAACCTTATTGGATTTATATCTTGTAACTATATCTCCATATAAATACTATCATCATATCTCTTCATTCCGGTTTCATGTTGAAGTTTTTTTCCACACATCTCATCATGAGAAATCTGAGTAACATTCTTTTTCTCATCTATAGCTGTCCTATTGGATTTCCATTCATTAGGCCTGATTTGTATAATCTTGTCTACATGAATCTCATCATCCAGAATATTCTCACCAATTGATTGTAATTTATTGATGATCGTCATGAATCCTTGTTGTACCTTACATGTGGGTCCTCCATAACGAAAAGAGAATCCATGATACTCATCTTTGATCATGGATCTTATACTTTCAATGAATTTAGATGTTCTAAAGTGAGTTACTTGAAGCTTTATCCGAATACATTTTTAGCTTCATAGGATCAAATTTGGCTATATATTTTTCAAGTCATGTATAAATGAAAAGTATTACATACATTAAATTTTAGCTGGTATTCCACTATTTTCGGATTAGAAATGGTTTTAAATTCCTTAATAGGAATGTTATAATCTCTTGTTAACATAATTTAGTTTTCTACACCTGTGTTCATCAAAAAGGTCTTAATTATGTATCTCTCTTACTCATAGACATATCCATCATAGATCAGTGGTCTAGTATTATTGAGATTCTCTAGAGATCCAAAATGAATGCATGTCAGACTAAAAGAATATTTCATTCCACAAAACATGTTATCATTAAAATTTTCTAAACAAAGATTAAAAAATATGAAGATGTTATGAATAATGAAATTTTGAAAATTAAAATTTATATGTGGATATAAGTGTTTAGAGACATCCTCTAATTCTAAGTGTATAATAAAATCTATATAATGAGATGCCCAAATACAAGAGAGGGTTAATTATATACATTAAACATTCTTTTGGATCATTGAATGTTTGTATAGAACTTTCTTAAAGAATTTTTCTTAACCTTAAGAGAATTTATTTCATAACGATATATTTTATCTTTCATAAAAAATAGTTTAACAAAGTTAAAAAAATATTCACAAAACCACTTAAAGAAAAAAAAATTTATACATTACAATTGTAAGATAAAAACTTAAGAATTATTTTATTAAAAGAAGGATTTTACCATAAATCATATAGAATCATTAGTATAATTAGAGAAATATAAGTAGAAAGTATAATAATGTTATACTTTCTAACAATAACAAATATGAAATTGTAGCTAAATAAAAACATTATGTAATAAAAAAACAAGTAACATTAAGATTCTTTTAACAAAAAGTGAATGGTTTCTAACAACCTTGGATAATGGTTCCTTGATTTATACATTCAATAAAGTATGTATTTCCCAAACTAAAAAATTCACTCTATCCGAAGATCGATATCTGTATTTCTATCCCTACATGACATTGATTTAGAAGGATATCAGAAACTCTATCTTCCAAACTAGTAAGACCCTAATCCGCATGATCAGAGTCTGCAAAATGAAATAATGAACAAGTTTTTTAGACCAAAAAATGTTGTTCACGACATCCAAACATAGCACTGAGAGTTGTAAGATCCTCTCTCTCAAGAAATCACTTCACAAACCTAGATCTCTTTTCTATTCACATTTCTACATTTTACTTCTCTTCTCTTTCAAATGAACTTGTAATTATAGGCAATACTTCTCAACAATAGGATCTACTCCAACAGTAAAATTTTCCTTAAATTTCTAAGGAACATGGAAATGTTTCAAACATGAATCAATTTGTTTATTAAAAATTTCACGACATTGTTTCCTGTATAAGGACCGATGTTATGTTTAAGATAAAATTTAGGTATAATAAAATATAGAATTTGGTAATATATTGGAATGATACATTAAACATCTTAAAAAATATCAATAAAATGGTTTCATAATAAAATTCCAATAGTATTGGGAAACAATATCACTATTTTGGGTGATGGTATAATAAAATATTTATGAAATTTGTTCCGGCATCAGAATCATGAAAATAATATCACATAGTCTTAAGTCAAAAAATATGTCGTAATCTTAAGTAAAACATAATTTTATAGATCTAAATAAAATGTAATGACAAATTTATAAGTATAACATAATGATAAATTTTTAAGTTAAATGGATTGACAAATCGATAAGTAAAACAGAATGAAAAATTAGTAAGTAAAACAGATTGAAAAATCTTTAAGAAAATAAGATTTACAAATCAGAAAGTAAAACATATTAAAAAAATCAGTAAGAAAAATAGAATAACAAATCAATAAGTAAAACAGATTTCTAAATCAGAAAGTAAAAGATAGTGACAAATATATATGAAAAACATATTAAAAAAGTTGTAAGCAAAACAGAACTTAATAAAATGTGTTTGTGATTTTCAAAAAATAAAACCATAAGTAATGGAGATGTCATAAGAGAGCCTTATTGAATCAATAATTTATTAATGAAATATGTGAAACATAGCTTCTATACAAATATTATATCTGTATTCATGTAAGATTGTTGGTTCCATAGTTGATAATGTAGGGTATTAGTGTCACTTGATTGAGTAGAGTCACTCCTGTGAATTTCCTAGATCGATTCGGGTTATTTCATCAATTTTTTTAGACTAAATATAAGGTATCACCATGATTTGAAATACTATGGAATATTTAGATGCATGTTTGAGGCTTTATAGAATACCAGATCTAATGGAATGTTAGGAAAACTATGCCAATTTTTTCACTCCATAGTATTAGAGGAGGTTGTTTATTTTTAAAATTTATAGATTTTGTAGATAGGTGTTCTTAGAGTGTGTTGGAACATGAGATGGATATCATATTGGCGAGTCACATATATGTTTTCTTATATGAAAATTACATCCTCATTGATTGTATTTATTTGTCTTTGTTTTTTTAAAATTTATTTTCCCATGTACATTCATTTGTGGTTTTATGGATCTATTAATTAACTATTCTGGATGTATGGTTAGGAAGCCAATTTTCACTCATAATTCTTGGCTTGTAGGATTCACATGACATATGAATTCCATTTTTATTTTCATTAATGACTATGTTTTATTTGTTTAATGTGTTGACCAAAAACTATATGATTGTATCCCATATAACATCGTAACAGAATTCTACTCAAATAAACCACATGTATTTTTTTAAAAAACTGCACATATGGATTTGATTGAAATATTTTCATTATTTAAGGAAATGATTTCCTTTTTTCATGGAAATTTTAGTAAACCATGTTGGTTAATGTGGGAATCTTATTATCTATTTCTATTATTATTGTTAACTAAATAAGGGAATGAATTACTAAGATATGTACATATTGAGCTTGAGGCAATATGAGGTGTTGGAATCTCCATATAGTAACATTTTTTATTACACGAGGGATCAGTAATTTTCAGGTGTGTTCTTTTAGGTCAGGTGGTGGGGCCTTGTGTTCCTGTCATCAACGGTGATTTGAGTAGGCATTTATAAAATTTTCCACTAGTCAGAAATGTTATGGTTTTATATCATTGATAGAATTTAGGCATGTGGATACCTTTTGATTGAGAAGTAGAACACTGTTAGTTCTCTTGTTCTCATTGTTTGTTAGATATGGAAGGCTAGTTTGGAAAAAACAATGATTGTTTATTGCTTAACATTTTTCAACGTGGTGAGAGCGTGATTTGGAACTAGTTGTTTTAGATCAATGCTAGAGTAGAGTATGTTTTTGTTGTAGATCATTGTATGGGGGATATTCCATGATTTTTAAGAGGTTTTTTGGGGATTATCTATCATTATAGAACCTATATATCTGAGGAACATGTTTAATGGTTTCATTCATTTTATCTTGGGTTCATTAGATTATGGATCATGTGAGAGAGAAATCCTACAAAAGATTTTTTGTGATGTTCTAATTGAATCATTTTCCCTTGATTAGTAGAGTGTGTATTGGATTATATTTTTGTGAAGAATCATATTTGTGTTGGGGCATCTTTGTGTTGGTATTTTAAATTTTTGGATGGGTTATGCATATGTTTCTTGAGATTATTCAGATCTTGAGTAAACCTGAGTGGTGTCACAGTGGTGGACCTATCGTGGTAAGTACTCAAATAGTGGTGTATAAAAATACATATAGGTGGGAGTGAACTATATTTAATTCATGGATGTAGTAATAATTTTATGTGGTTTTTAAAATTGAAGAGGGTGTCATTTTTGGAGATCCAAATAATGGTGGTTATTATCTTTGTGTTGGAACTCACATGTGAGAAATTTGGACAAGTCTATTTATTAAATTTTCCAATTTATTGAGATTGCGATATTGATTCTTTTGTTTTGGATGTGGGTAGATGATTATGGTACTCATTTTATAAGGTTGAAAATACTAATAAGGGATAAATGTATCTCATTTTGGGATGCAATTGTGGGAACTATAAGTTATTTCATTTGATGTTCATCACAGTGTGAGGTGTACCAATTCATCGGTGGGATCCAAGATATTAGAGGACCACAAAAGAATCTCTAGGGAGAGAAGAATTATGGAACTATTTTGAGGCAACCCACTATTTATATGTTGGGAAAATCAAGAGAAATTTTAATTTTTGTTCTTGAGAGTGTGTCAATGGAAAAAATGAATTTCTATAATTATACGGGCTTAGATAAATTTCCCAATCACTCCATTGGTCTCAAAATTGGATCCTTATCCTATGAAAGAAGGATGGTTGAAATCTGAGTTGTTCAAATTTTAATGGAATTTAATTATAATGTTATTTAAATATCAATTTATTAATCTATGTCGTTTTAGTGATAAATTTTTTGTATTGATGGATTGATATTATAACATCCTGTTAGGTCTTGAAGGAAGTTTTTTTCTTAATATATGCATAACCATATCATGGGTGTTAGTTTTAGGCTAATTATATATTTTATTTTCATTATTATTTTCTTCTTTTTCTTCTTTATTTAATTTTTCCATTACCTTTAATTCATCTATTATTTTTCTCACATATATCCATGTAGGTTCCCCCTTTTCTGCCTCTAACCGGGAGAGAAATTGATGTGGAAGGGAATGAGACCAACCTTCTGTTCATATTTGGAGACGGATTGGGTTGCAGTGGATGTTGAAAACAAATTTTATATAGAATCATTGGAAATATTTTTATAATGCATAACCTCTTATTTTTTAGAAATATATCCCTATAAAATCATTTTTATTTAAATTAAATGTTGTACATTTTTTTCAAAATCATCATGGGAGTTAATATATAGTTTTTAAGGAGAATCATTATTTAAGATCAATTATAGGGGTTTCTATATATCAAATCATTTTCACACTTCATGTGGTAGATGAAAAAATTCCATGTGTTTTCACTTTTTGGTGAAGGGTTTATGATGATTTTATGAAACCATGTGTTTTTAGATAAATCCACGTAAGGGAGACTCAGTGTGTGGTTGGGGTATTATCAGACACCCCATGTTGGGGCACATTGTCATGTAGGATACATGAGTAGAACATATGTTGGGTACACACATGACCCATTATAGTGAACCTATCACAACCTCATATAGGGTACATAAATTGGTATACCATGTGAGAAAAAGGATATGTGTTTTTGATTAATGGTATGTAGATGGGTCTAACTACATTGTACCTACCCTATAAAATGTAAAATCCATGATCATGGTAGTCAAAATATTTACATAAACTCCATGTCAATCTAGGATATGTGGCTTGGGTTTCTAGTTTCTTGTACATGTCCTTACATTATATTACATGTCATGTACTCCCTCCGTGGGGATGTTAATATAGTTATTCCAACTAAATATATAAATGGAATAATGATAATTCAATCGTAATAAATTTTTTCAAATACCTATATGCTGGAAAACTATCATTGGGAAGTGGCCTCCATATAGTGTTTTTCGATCATAAGAGTTTTAGATTGATTATTTCATTGATATATTGAAGAGAATCATCTAGCTGGTAGTGTATTATACTGTGATACCCATGATAGGGTTGTGTTCTTTTAGATGAATTGACAATTATTGAATATATCTGTTTTTTATAATGTTATTTTAAGTGGATCAATGATGGAAGGAATAAAAAGTGTCTCCATGGGTATTATTAATGTTCACATAATGTTATGAATAGTTAATAATGATTAATGTGGTTGAGGTTTAGACAATTTTTTTATGATTAGTTTGGGAGGATCCCTTCGGTTGGGTTGATGTCAGGGGATGTAAGTTAATACTCAATTCCCTTAAGATATTGTTTTATAGAGTATGATATACTCTTATATATTCCCTCATGGGATGGGTGATTTAATTTATTATAAATATTCCGAGTGATCATAATTTTAAATATGAGTCTAAGGGATTGTTGATGAATCCCACATGTGAGGGTTTTTGATCAAGTTACCATTAGATAACATAGTTATCTTCGGGATTCCCTTTTAGCCACATTTTTAATCAATGTTCACTGGTTCCACACTGAATGACTCTTTGAGATATTCTTGATGTCCTTATTATCTCATTATTTGGATGCAATTTATGAATCCTTTTTTGTTGAGCTAACTCTTATTGTGGATTTATAGTAATTTTATGTTTTTTAGATAGGTAAGACCCAAGAGAATGATTTCTTCATGGGGGTCTAGAAGGATATCCCTTTATGATATATCCATAGGTAACTTTGTCATCATTAATTTTTTTTCCAATTATAATGGTTTGGGAGAGACCAGGAAAATTATTTTATGGTTGATGAGATATAGGGGGTATAGAGCATCATTCATTTATTAATGAGTGTTTATTTTTATGACATTTTTTCTATTTAGATAATATGTTTGAGAGTGCATCGAACCATAACAGATGTCTTTTGGTCGATGATGTTGATGTATATATTTGAATGTATTAGTGTGAGGTGCATACCATTACGATATCATGGATCATGAATTTTTCATGTGATTTTATTTGGTTCCTTCATCAATTAGGTGGATATTGATTAACAGTTCTTACGAGTGAATCGATGACCTGGAGGAGTGAGAACCCATAATAGAATAGTGAATTCATTACACCATCTATGAAATGGGATGTCATGATCAATGAAATTTGATGTATCTAGTTTGTAGGTCATTCCGCACTATCTTTATTGTATACATCTGGTGAGTTCTATAGGAATATTATGTTTGGAAAATTTCTCTTACAGTTAATAGAGTTTATGTCTCTAATTTGGATCATGTCATTTAAATATTATGGAATTTTATAGTTTCATGATCTTTTCTTGGATTCCTTTGGTTATTTTTTATTGTCTATTATTGGTTTGTGTTAAATTTTCGACATCAACAGTAATTTTCTAGATCTAGAGTATGTGCCCAATGTCATGTGGTTAGGAAATCCATGTGTTATCAATCCTCTAGAATGGAATATACTGGGGTTATATTTAACACATGTATCATTCTAGAACCCTTGATTTTTTTCATTTTATTGGTTCCACCATTATAAATATAATTTTAACTTCCCTTTTTTATGTTGTTTTATGGTAACTATTATTATGTATTGATTATGACGAGATTATCAAATGACTTATGTACTTGTATATGGAAATAATATAGGTTCACCATTATAATGGACTACTAAGATTTATTTATTTTCCTATGTATGTGATCCTTTATGTGAATTAAAACCATATATAATGAATATAGAAATAAAATAGGTTGTGTGATGGGTTTAAGGGAGTATCATTAATTATTTACCAAAAAAATCACTCTTGTAGATTATCATGATCGAGTTGGAGAAGTTCATCCATTGTTCTAAACAACTCTGTGGAATAGCTCAGAGTTAGAATATGAGACATTTATATTTAATTTCAGCTTAATTATATTTTAAATGGGTTCATCTCTGTGGGAAACATAATATTTTATATATCATGATCATGATTCGGTATGTTTCATTTCATTTGATATATAATTAATCTATTTAAGTTAATTATTGTTGTATACTATGATGTTTATGGATGTGGTTCTCCTTGGATTATTTACCCATTTTTATTCTCTGATTTTATGACAATGTCTCCACATTGTATGGATTTTTCCCTTCATAATTTTTAGTATCTTCCAATGTATAGGGAAGAATATGTAAGGCCTTGTGGTGTGATAGATCCATTGATGTGTATGTTTAACCAAGTTAATTTGATACATTATTATTATTCGACACACCACCCATCTCAACTATATCATTCACATTATATATGATTCTATCATTTTAAACCCAAAATATATTGATCATGTTATTCCTGATCACAAATTTCAATCATCTAAGATAGGTTAGCATAGGTAAATTATAACGAATATTTTGATATGTCATTGTAATTATCGACCCACATATATTCAAATACTATAACTAATAAATAGCCATGATAAATTGATTTTATTATTTTAATCAATATATAATAGTATCAGAACTCTAGGATTTTAGTAAATGTTCTTCTTTTTTATTTTTTCGAATCTTATTTATGAAAAAATTAAATACAAATTAAACGATTATAATTATAAGAATAAAATATCATAAATGGTCCTAAAAAACATTAAAAATATTCTGATATTACTTATTGACTATCAATATTCATGATCTAAAATAATTAATATAAAAATATATTTTTTTTCTAAAAATAATTTTCTTAATATTTTTGTAATATTAAATCAATTAATATTTTACCTTATGGGAAACCAAATAAATAATATCATTTTTAATGAATATTGTTATGTATTTATAATTTATATTTTGAATATGATTCCTACTCTTGGTTTACATCTTTAGTTCATAGATAAATTAATTATCAATATCAGTTCTATGAAAAACATATAAATAATGTAATATTAATTATATTTTTGGTAATGTAAATTTCTATATGTTACAAATATTATTATATAACAATATATAGTTTAAGGATTTATTATAATGATATTATTTATTTAAATTATCATAAATAAATATATCTTTATTAAATCATGTCAAAATCCTATCAAAATACCTTTAACATAGGGTTGGACACTCTACATCTATATAACATTCTATAATAAATCTTGTAATTTGGGAATTTTTTATCATGAAAACAACAAATGACCGAGATAGCTATTGAAAGAGACTAACATAATATATTAAACATAATATATATGTATCAAAAAGTTACACACATCTATAATATATTGGACATACTACTTTAATATTATAGGTTAAATAAATAGTTATGTAAACACTCATAATGAAAAATTATGGGGGAAATATAATCTCAAAATCACTATGTGTTATCTAAATTAATCAATGATGATTCAAAGTTCACTTAAGTAACAACCCAAAATTTTACAATTTATCTCCCTTTGAAAAAAATCAATTCCTTTGATATATTGTGATTCATGAAACCATTGGTGTAAATAATACACAATAATCAATTAAAGTATTATTTAAAGACGATTACTATTTCCTTACTATTAAATTGATGGGAATTAGTAATAAAATATAAATTATAAAAATTATATGTGTTAAAAATTTATAAAATAAATTCAATGGATATATTTTTATAAGAAATATAATAATAATTATATGAATGAAAAAGAATCATTTTCGGAAAAATTTTGTTTTTTCAAATGGCGGTTTACACAAATGCTACAGACATTATTTAAATATATATTTCCAAAGTTAGAGAATATATATTATTAAATTAATATATTTTTTAAATGAGGGTACAAAAATTAAATTATGGTGAATAGTTTTATTTTTTTTGTAATTTTCATTTTACATTGAATAGTGAAATTTTTAACAATATTGAAAACAACTTTTTCGTTTAAATTATATAGAATGGTAAATTATATTTCAATATTTATTGAATTAAAATTAGTTATATTATTTTTATAAATACAATATATTTTATTGGAGAAAATTTTATATTTAATTTTATTATTAAAACCTTCTATACTTATGATAACTGTTTTTGGAGACACCCATTTTTCTCGTGTCTCTGGGGATAATTAGAAAATTTATTCTAGAATTTATATAAATTGAATTTTTAAAAATGGTTTACATAGTTTTAGTCATCATAATTTATATTATCTAAAATATCAACTTAATTTTATAACATTATTAAATTAAAAATTAAAAATTATTTATTGAAGATCTTCAAAAAATGATTTACTTACGGTTAAAATAAAAAGAGGACAATTAAAATGTCTTAAAAACTTGTCAAATTATTATCTAATGTAAATATTTAGACCTTAGTATCTATACTGGTGATTAATGTACCCTCTATCAAGCTATTTTCATGATAATAATGTTGGTCTAATTGAAACTTTTGATTAATTACATATGTGCCCACTCTCACAAATATAAATTTCATCCACAATCCTTCCCTCTTTGTAAATGAAAATACAACTTTTTATGATAATATCTAACTAATTACCTTCATTAATCCTATAGAAAAATATTATATCCATTTTATAATCATATAACCATCCTCTAATGGTTTTGTGTTCAAACCTACAGTGGTCATTCAATGAAGATGAATCATTTATAAATGATTGTTTTGATTTTATTTCTCCTTCAACCTCCTTCAAGTATTATTCAATAATTATTGTATACAAACAAAAATATAACCAAAAATTTATATTTAATTATGATAATTTTATAACCTATATCCATATATCCTTCTAGAAAATGTGAAATGAACTTTTGGATCTTGTGTACATAGGAGCACCGCCTCGCGAATAGATGCCATTCATTTTCCATCAACACCACCCATTGTAATATATAATGATGGTTTTAATGTATATATATAATATGTAGGGGATAATTATACAAACTTATTTAATATATAACTTATTCATTCTTAAATTCAATTACATTTAATGTCCTATAATGTTTCTCATATGTACGGTAGACTACTACCTCAAGAAGCAATATGATTTGTTTTTCAATAATGCTTTACATGAAATTCAATAAATAAATATTTAATGAATATATGTGATATTTATTAAATGATATTATTTATTTTAAATTAATATAACATACAATTCCTTACAATTTCACCCATTAATTTAATGATATCACTGTTTGTGTGTTCGTACGGCCTACCTTCTCCACAATAACATGAAATTCATTTTTAATGGAGAACTTTTAAGAATAGTTTGACTATTGTATATAAAGATTAAAAATGAAATTTAAATAATTTTTATCATTAGGTATATGATTAATTTTTTTCAATGTATACAAGGAAAAAAACATTCATGAAAAAAACCCATGGGAAAACAAGGTAATTAAAAGATGAAATAATGAATATGATGAGATATTATTATCAAATTTGTAGTAATATGTTATAAGAGGATCACATGTGATTTTATAGAATTTTTTATGGTTGTTTTATAAATTATTAAAATTTTCTAAAACTATTATAAATGAGGTTAATGAATTTTCATCTAAAAAATGACTGATAAGTGAGATTTCATCACAATTTCCATTTAATTTATACATATTTATTAATATAATCCAATTAACTTTTATCCAATGTATATACATCAACATTGATGTTTCTAACATATCTTGTTTTTAAATTATGTTTATTGTTTCAAGTTTATTGTGCAAGGGGTTATTATTTAAATGATACCAAAGAGGTAAAAAATTTATGTAACAATATCACATAAATTTTTTCTTTTAAACATTATCTTGAAACAATCACTTTGTCAGGATCATTATTCATCAGAAACTATATTTCCCTTAAATATCGATATTCTTGTCTGATGGATATGATTATTTCAAAAACTATATAAAATTTTTACATATATTGATTACTTTTAATGTTTGTAGTTAATTGGAAAATATTGATAAATTTTTATTGTTTACTCAGTATGGGTATTTGATGATAAGTAATATAGATTCATGGATTAAATTTATTATTTTATATGATAGGAATTATTTTTAAATACAGTTATGTGTGGAGCCCGATTATAGATATGTCCTCAATTTTCTAATAGGTCTAATGAGAAAATACTATTGACCAAATAAGTTGAAATTTTAAACTAAATATTAACATATTCTTGTAAAATGTCATGAAAGTATATATAAAATGAAACCTAATATAACACATCCAATAATTAAGAATTCCATTCAATGATATTTTAGTTGTTTTCATTTCCCTTGAAATGTTTGTGTTGATATTTTCTATATATTTAATTTATTCTTTTTTTATTAGTTAGATGGAATGGGTGTTTTGTTAGATACATATATGTGTTGATTAGTTTTTATTTAATTATCAATTTATTTATTAAATGGTATTTTTTCGATTATTTACCTTTCCATGTTGTATAATATTTATTTAATATTTATTGTGTCCAATGAATGTGGCACATAATTTGTAGCAACTTATGTTTTTAAAATAATAAAACTATATTCATTAGATTAAAGGAAATATAACAATGAGTTTATCTTGTGTTACACTCAACACTCAGTTTATATTATGATGAAATCACCATCGAGTTCCATCAATAGATTGTGTTACAAGTAAAATCAAGTAATACCAAATATCAATACAATGATATTATTATTTTTATTATCCAAAATTATCTTCTAATCGTTAAATTTATTGTGACATTTCACATTACCTAAATTATGAAAATATATTTTTCAATAAACTTGATACTAGTTAATTATTAATTAATATTAAAACCAATTGAATATACTGGAAATCCTAATATAAAAAACAATGTGTTTCAATGGAAGGTGATTTTTACTAATAAATAAAATTAATTACTATTAGTGAATGATCATAACGAAATTTTTATATTATAATTTAAATCAAATTATTTCACATTTATCAAATAGATTTGGGAGCATAATATAAGAACATGTCATATTTTACACATAAAAAGATGCAATTTTCTAATGGTAGTGTGGAAACCATTTAATGGATCTATTATTTTATAACTAATTTTTTATGCGATAATAATTTCTATATGAATAAATAATAATGATTTTTTAAATATTTCGGAAAAAAAATTATCAAATGGTTATTTTTTGGTATCATTATGAATAGATTCCTTTTTGGATTAATATTGAAAAGTACAGAATTTAAATTGAATACTAACTTTTCATTTTAAAAATTTATATTGGTAAATTATATAAAAAAAATTTATGTATTAAAATTATATAAATTATTCATCTCATAATGATATATATTTCATTATAATAATAATAATTTTTAATTTTGATAT
This sequence comes from Viscum album, assembly GCA_963277665.1. Taxonomy (NCBI): domain Eukaryota; kingdom Viridiplantae; phylum Streptophyta; class Magnoliopsida; order Santalales; family Viscaceae; genus Viscum; species Viscum album. The sequence continues at coordinate 374,927,768 of OY728146.1, forward strand.
AAAAATATTACAAACCCTTGAACCTTTTCACTTTAAAAACCAACTTTTATGGCATGTACATGAAACTAATTTTATATGAAGTTATTCATTTTTTTATAGATTTAGAAAAAAATGGATTCCATATTTTGAATCAAAATAATTTATAATTTATAAAATGAAGGCATAATTTTTACCAAAATGATTTTTGAAAACTATTTAAATTATTTGTAGTGATTTAGGTAAAAAAATGTGTTTATATTATTCTTATTGTTAAATGATATGGTTTGGTAATGACCCAAAACATGTAAAAAAATATTCTCTATATATATTTCAACTATATATTCCATTTTATTGAATTTAGTCAATTAGTTTTGGCACATAATCTTACATAAACCTCAAATGAGCATTTAATTATTGGTATTTACAAGAATCCAACTCCTCTTCACCATAAAATTGAATTCACACTTCCAACTTCTTCACACCACCCAGTCCATTTAGATCATAAAAACCCAACCAAAAACACATTATAGAATCCCTCCTATAATCCTAGAATCCCCCATTTTTATTGAAATTCCTCACTAAAATTCCTTTGGTGTAAAACAAAAGGAGTTTACAAAAGAAGGGGAAGATAAAGACACTCGTGAAAAAGCAGACTCAAGGTTAGTGATTTCATCCCAACATCCTATAATTGAAGTATATAAATATTTAAGTAAATTTTTTTATTTTATAATGTGTATATACATCTCCTTTTACAATTTATATCATTAATTAATATATTATTTTGATATTTAACGTTTTCCTTAATTTTCTACATTAATGGTTTTCATGATTCTAGTGTTTCTCAAATGATAAGGGTCATTTACTTTAAAAAAATTATATTTTTTTCTAAAACCATATTAAATTTAAATTTCTATGTTATTAAATTTTTTTTAAAATATGTGATATATAAACAATCTTTTTTATCTAATTTTTTTTCAACAGTAATATTTTTAAGTGTCTTCAATGGAATGTTTTAACATATGACAAACATGATTTTCAATTATTACTATATTTGGGGATAATTAAATTACCAATTTCATGAAAATTATTTTATTTCGAGAATAATTTTAAATTTTACATTATTTCATAAATGTAAAAAAATTAAATTATTTTTTACTGATTTATGTATTGAAAGTGGGTTTTCAATGAAAATGATGTTTTAGTATTAAATATTATTTTAATGAAAAAATGGTGTTATAAATGTTTTTTAATATGGGTTGAAAATATTTATTCAATCAGTTTTATGGAGATAGTGTATTATTTAATAAATGTCACAAGAGAATTATATGAAGAAGGTGATCTCGGTATAGCTGATATGAAGGTTTAAAAGACATTATAGCTGACAGGTGTGCCTAAAATTACTTCTATGAAGGGTTATTCCCCATTATAGCTCATTAAAAATAGGCGAGCTTAATATACTGTATACAAAGTGTGATCCCTATTATAAAACTACAATTCCTTGCATAATAATTATGATAGAATTAAGCCTTATGGTTATTACAAATTTCTGGGGTTTTAATGGTTTCAAAAAAATATATTTCTTCATGTTACCAAAATTGATTTTAATTTATTTTTATGATTTTTGATAACATTATTTTATGAATACATTTATTTTTATCAACTGAAAATGTTTTTTTTCATATTCACAATGAAAATTTATGATAAACAAAAAGGTTATATTGGTTTTCATGTTTTTATAGGATGAACGGTCTTTCTTCTTTGTTTAGACCTTACTAAAGTTTATGTGCCCATCCAACATTAATAAATTTTTTTACGTGATTAGTGTGGGAAACTATAAAGTCATGTCAAATTCCATGGATAGTTTTCATGCAATAAATATTGTATTGTTTTGAAAAACTTTATATGGTGGGATAAAAAAGATATTGATAATATGTTTCATCTTTACCATTTTTGTGTTTTTTGAGTGAAATATTATGGATGTTTTTTCATGTTAAAAACATTGTTATAATTGATTCTCTTAAAAAATTACATTTTTTTCCTCTCTTATACTTACAAAAGTCCAGACGTTCCCCCCAATTCACTCGTCAGATGCACATTGATTCTACCAAACTATCACAAAATCCCTTCATTACTCCCCTCAAAAAAATCAATGATCGGTTTTTTTTAATCAAAATTATATCCTATGAAGGGTATAGGTACAAACCTAAAAATGTTATCCAAATTAGAGATAGTGATATTAAGCTATCATTTTTATTTTAATTGTTATTCCACCTCATTTAAATATTAATAAGTATTTCAAGTATAAAAATTATTATTTCCCATATTGTATAATGGTATTATGTTAATATACCTATATATATCAATATTATCTTGCATCAAAATGGAAATGAAATAATCAATCATGTGTACGATGGATTATCACCTCATGGACTAATAGAAGTTGTTTTTAATCAACAACTCTCATGGTTAAATATTATGAAGTGTTTAAAAAAATATAATATATTATATATTATTATACTTCTATAATTATAATAAAATTTACACCATTTTAATTTACATTCCCTTTAAATTATAATAACATCGTTATTGTTTATGATAGACTACTTCCTTAGGGAGTGATGGGATTTTTTATTCATGTACATTTTATATTGAAGCTAATAAAGACAAATTTAATGAATATATGTGTTATATATTAGTTGATATAACTTATGGAATATTAAAATATCATACACTACCAAACCAGTTCACCTGTTCATGGAATGATATCATCGCTCACACATATGTACAACAAATCATCTCAATAAAGCAATGAGATTTATTTTCCATTATAGTCTTTTAACAATGGTACTAATAATTTCTCTACAAAATAAATATTATATTTATAATATTTTCATCATTTTAGTGATAAGGAACTTATATGTGATGTACATGAAAAACAACATTCATTAAAAAACATGCACGATAAAAAAATGAAATTAGCACCCAAAATAATGACAATAATGAAATGTTATTAACAAACCTGTGGTAAAATGATATACGAGGATCATATATAAAATTATAAATATTATGATATTTATATTATATATTAATAAGAAAATTAATAAAATTATTTTGGAGATCAAAGCATCTTCATCGTAAGGAAATTGGGAATAATGAAATTTCATCTCATTTTTTACTTTATTGAAAAATATTTCTTAATATGCACCAATTCAAATTAATGTTGTGTATATGTTTAACATATGATGTATTTTTTATAATTATATATATTTTTCAGTAATATTAATTTTATGTTTCAGGTTTACTCTTCAGTGGGTTACAATATCTATACTAAAAATGAGATAAAAAATTATTGTATAGTCTAAATGTAATGGCCCGGACCTTCCGAGCCCATTACTTTTCCAAAAGTGAGGCTCCACCAAAACAGTGGCACCGTGAAGGTGACACTGTGACGGTGGAACCGTGACGGTGGCAGAGTGAGGGTGACACCGTGACGGTGGCACCGTGACGGTGGCACCGTGAGGGTGACACGGTGACGTTGGCACCGTGAGGGTGACACCGTGACGGTGGCACCGTGACGGTGGCACCGTGAGAGTGACATCGTGTCCCCCGCACCAATCCTTTCGTTCTTCTTCCAGTACCTGACTTTTCCACTCCCGCAACGTAAGATTCGACGTAAATTAATTCTTTTACTCCTTTTAAAACCATTTAAATCCCCTAATTAATTCCTAAAAAAATCCCGAGGGACCTCGGTGTGTAACTGTCCAGCTGCGTGGTCAACCCACGACCCCCGTGCCTCACACGGTTTCGCGTTCTCACCTCAACCGTCCACTTCTCTTATAATCTAAGGGTTAGCCATGGTTTCTCCTTTCCTCGATCGCGGCTTTTCACAAACAGCTTCTGGTGCATCGGGCGCGCCGCATCGTTATCCGTAATGTTCTGCGCCCAGCTTAAACGTCGGTCATCTATCAACAAGTAGGGAATTTCTCATCGTCTCTCACTTTTGTGTATAATGCAGGGTGGGAGTTCTTTTGTTTCTGTAGAATTTTTTGGAACAAACCTTAATGAAGATAATAAACAAAGTCATAAAGAATGAAGGGGAAGGGGTTTTAATCGTTGTTTCTACTTTATATTGTGATTATCTTTCTAAGTTGTGTTGTCTTACGCGTTTCTGAAAATTGAGGCCGTTGGTGGTCGTTGTTTGTGTACTAATGAACCCCTGCTAATGTTTTAAATGGCTTGTCTGTGGTTGTGAACCCCTGCTGTTAAAAAGGATACTGGTTAATCACGTACACCCGGCTAAGTGAATTGAAAGCCCCAGGATCAGTCCTTCTCTGATAACCCCCTGTTAAAACACACGGAAATTAAAATCATGGAGTGTGTAAAATCTTTTAAAATTGAAAATACCAGAAAGTCCCTGCTTAGTGTTGGTGATAGTGGTTTGGTTGTTTTCATTCACGGGCCAGTTGCTGGAGATGTGGGAGGGGATGGGATCCCCTATTGTTGAGAACCGAGTGTGGGCGTTATGGTTGATGCTTGACTGTTTACTTTACTAGACATGTGCCTATGCTTTCTAGTTGCCCACTAGTGCTCAAACATAATTAAACATTATCACTGAACTTGGAACAAGAATGGGACAAATGGGTTTTGTTAGCGAGAGTCGGGACTTCTGACTTGGACGCAGTGGTGTTGTGTTCTGTAGGCTGGTTAGAAAAACCTAGGCTTTGGGTGAGTGCTTGTTACCTATATCTATACTTGTAGTTTTGTGTTTCTTATCCGCGCCCCACCCAAGTTGTGCACTTAGTTCCAAACACCCCCATTTCATGGGGGAGGGTTTTTTTCCAACACTATTCTTAGTGGCTGGTTATTAGCTCCTTTTCTGCTCCCTTTCCCGGATAGCCCAAGTATCATCGGGCAGCCTATGATGGCCTGAGGTCCATTATTAGCCCAAGAAACTTCGGGCGGGGTAGTGTGGTGGTTGGCCAAGTGTGTGCGGCAGGTGGTTTCCCAAGTGTCTTCGGGATGAGGCCTAGGTGTCTTCGGGCGTGGCAGTGGATTTTTCTAGCCCAGGTGTCTTCGAGCGTGGTGGTTGTTGTTTTGGCCTAGGTGTTTGCAGCTGTGGTTACATGTGATATTTGTGGACAAGGTGTTTGCGGGCGGGATTCGGTAGTGGGACTGCGTGTGGTAGTTGTGGCCCAGGAGTGTTCGGGCGGGTGTGGCAGTGGGACTGCGGTGAGAATGGAGGGATTGGTCCGATGCGTAGGATGTCTCAATAACCAGCAATAAAGTGGAACGGGGTACCCAAACATCGATGTGATCTTATTATATATATTACTTTACTAGTAGTATTTGGGAAGTGTGCCTTGGTTATCCCTAGGGTGGATAGTTTACCTTGATAGGTGTTTGGATTACTCATTTTCTCACGGGACTTTAGTACGTTCCCCCACTTGTGCACGAGAGTCTTTGGTTTTTCCTACTGAGTGTACTTGTATGCTCACCCTACATATATAAAACTGCATTCAGGTTTCCAGGAGGACTTCGGGGATCACGCAAGACCATACTAGCTCAGAAATTTGGGGCATTTGCAGTTGTTTCTTTTCTTCTTTGGTACTTACCTTTGTAGTCACCATTTGTACCTTGTGGCTTTACTTTTGAAACATGCATGTGGGAATGGTTTAATTTTGGATTTAATTTTCTTTTACCTTGGTGTTGAGGAGTTTCATCATCTTATCTCTCGATCATATAAAACAAAAATGGGTAATTCCATCCATTTGTGAGAAATTTCTATACCCTTGGTGCTAGTCGCCACTCCGGGATCTATTGAAGGCAGGTCTCGGGTGTCATTATCCCTCCTTCAACATAAAGAAGGAAGGGTCTGGAAATCTGCTAACCCTTCCCTCCTTTTGGTGAAGGCGGGTCATGATAGAATGGTATCAGAGCATGATGGTTGAGATATAGGATGGAGTCAGGAGTTATTCATAGTGAGGATTTCATGGGATGGTAAGGAAACAATGTTGGGTGACCTTGGCGCGTGAATTAGGCCAGGGAAGACCGGCTAGGACATGGGATTTTAGGGCCCCCCCGTGATCTGATGCAAGGACTCTGGACCTACTGAACGACCAAGTGAGACCACACTGATTGTAGGGTAGAGACCCTAGGAAAGGTATATGCCTCATAAATGACTTGTGTTCTTGTGTTTCTGGGATGTCTTGGGAATTAAGAATAAATTTAAAATTTTAAGAAGTTTTAAAAATGATATTATGCACTACTTGGGATTAGGAATTCTTTGTTTACCTTGCAGCTATGGAACATGGAAGGCGACCATGTGTGGTACAGGTGATTGAGGCCCCGGAGACTACTTTGGATGATCGGCAGAGTGCTGATCGAGAGGAAGAGGATAACCAGTGGCAGAAGACTCTTCGGGCCTTCCAGCGACAGACCCTAGAGAAGTATGAGGGCAGCACCTCCGACATGAAGACGGAAGGCTGGCTAGAGGATCTAGTTATAGCTTTCGGCCTGATTTGGGCCCCGGCTGAGTACTGGGTTCTTCTGGCCATCAGCCAGATGCGGGGAGTGGCGCGTCAGTGGTGGACGCTTTACCTGGGGGAGAGGAGAGAGTCTGAGGTGGCTTCGGCGGATTTTGAGAGGGAGTTTCGGGCATAATTCCTCTCTTCGAAGATGAAGGTGGAAAAGAGGCCGGAACTACTCTCCCTCCAGCAGGGGAGTATGTCCATAAGGGAGCTAGGGATCATGTTCAAGGACCTCCTACGTTTTTCTTTGGACCACTTTCCTGACGAGGAGTCTCGGGCAAGACGTTTAGAGGAGGAACTCTGACCCTCCCTCCAGTATGATGTTACCCCCTTTACCCTGCCGACGTACTTGGAGGACCAGAAGAAGGCCGAAGTGGTGGAGAGGATGCATGCTCTAGGAGGAGTGTCATGAGAGGGGATCCAGATGGGACCATCGAAGGGAAAGGCCGTCAGCACCAGGCCTCCAGCGTCAGGACCCTCTAGGTTCCGACCCGCAGGGAGTAGGCTGCAACAGTTTCAGTTATGATCCACTAGTCCTCTCTGCTTTTCATCTGGCCCAAGACCACAGTGCTTCATCTGTGGGAGCCCTAGAAATCTCCAGTATCAGTGCCTGGACCAGGTGCAGTACAGCGGTGGTGGACAGCCCCACCACCCACCCCAGCAGCAGCTTCCAGCTAGACCTTCCCAGTAGCAGCAGCAAGGACAGCCAGATCCCACTCCTCCGAGGGCAGACGTAGGAGGTGGATGCCGACCTAAGGGCGCACCTCAGAGACCTCGACCAGGGCGTGGTCGGGGAGGTGCCCGACATCTGAGGGGCAGAGGAGCTGGGTGTGGACAGTTGCACGCCGTAGAGGCAGCAGTTCTAGCAGGGCCAGAGGTTGTTCGAGGTACGATCAGTCTGTTTAGAACTCTTTCTTATGCATTGGTTGATACTGGAGCTTCACACTCCTTTGTTTCACCCAGTCTAGCCCGTGCCTTGGGTTTAGATACAGAGAGACTTCCGGTGCCCCTGGTGTTGAGCACACCAATCGGAGGTCAGACCGACTTGTTGTTTGTTTTTCGGGGATGTAGACTGATGATAGGACCACATCAGTAGGTTAGGGATCTTCTTTTGCTACAGATTCAGCCATACGATGTCATCCTAGGCATCGACAGGCTATTTTATGTGTGTGCCATCATTGAATGTTTCCAAAGAAGGGTAGTTTTCTTGGACTTGGACGGCCGACGTGTTACCTTCACCGGCGAGCAGAGTAGTCCGAAGGGAAAGAGGCGAGATGAACCTCTCCTCTCCTTGTTGGCCGAGCTGACAGTGGAATCAGTAGATGCTGAAATAGTAGATGTTCCAGAGATAATTCATGAGTTTAGGGACATCTTCCCTGATGAGGTGACGACTCTACCCCCTCGGTGTGATATCAAGTTTGGGATAGACCTGCAGCCCAGCGCTCGACCAATCTAGATGGCACCTTACCGGATGACACCTTCAGAGCTACTGGAGTTGCGGATCCAGATCGGCAATCGGATGAAGAGGGGTTATGTTCGCTCGAGTGCATCACCGTGGGGTGCTCTATACGTGTTCTCAAATAAGGCAGATGGTGGTCTCAAGTTTTTCATAGACTACAGGGGGATGAATCAGGTGACGATCAAGAATCGCTACCCTCTTCTGAGGATAGACGATCTTTTCGACCAGCTGAAAGGGGCAGGATGGTTCTCGAAGATCGACCTGTGGTCTGGGTACCACCAGCTGAGAGTGAAGGAGAGCGACATCTTGAAGACGGACTTCAGGTGTATGGACACTTCGAGTTCGTAGTCATGCCCTTCAGCATTACGAACGCCCCATCTATGTTCATGGGGCTTATGAACTCCATCTTCTGGGAGTACTTGGATCGGTTCCTGGTTGTGTTCATCGTCGATATCCTGGTCTACTCAAGATCATAGAAGGACCATGCGAAGCACCTAAGGACGGTTTTGGAGGTCCTCCGACAGCACCATCTCTATGGGAAGTTGTCGAAATGTAAGTTTTGGACATGGGAAGTGCACTTCCTCGGGATCGTGGTGTCCGAGAAGGGGGTAGCAGAGGACCCATCAAAAGATGAGGCGGTTGTTTCTTGGGAGGCACCCAAGAATGTGGCAGAACTCCATAGTTTCCTTGGGTTGGCAGGTTACTATCGAAGGTTCGTACACAACTTCTGACGAGTAGCAGCCCCTTTGACAACCCTTACTAAGAAGGACCAGGTTTTCGGGTGGAGTGAGTAGTGCGAGTCAGCCTTTAGCTATCTGAAAGAGAATTTGGATAGTGCCCCAGTGCTGAGATTACCAGAAGAAGGGGTGGACTATGAGGTGTTATGTGATTCTTCAGGACAATGTCTAGGATGTGTGTTGATGCAGCGACTAGGGGTGATCTCTTATGGGTCCAGGCAACTACGCCCCCATGAGCGTAATTACGCCACCCACGTCCTAGAGCTTGCAGCGGTCATTTTTGCGCTAACGTTATGGAGGCACTACCTCATCGGGGAACGCTTTGTGGTCTTCACGGATCACAAAATCTAACGGCATATCTTCTCATAGCGGGACTTAAACTTGCGATAGCGGAGATGGGTGGAGTTCCTCCAGGATTACGACTTCGAGATCTATTATACTAAGGGCAAGGGCAATTTGGTGGCCGATGCCTTGAGTAGGAGTACGCAGAAGGATGTGGTCCGAGAGTCGGCGAAAGCCTGGAAGGCAATGGAGAAGTTGGATACCTTACACCTGGATGCGAAGATGGATAGCGGCAGATGATGCCTATATCAGATGATAGTGCAGTCATCTCTGTTTCGACAAGTGGAGGAGTCTCCGTGGGGAGACCCGGAGTGCGAAGTGATGTGTGACCGAGTTGACCAGGGCAATGCTCCGGAAGGATGGGCAGAGGATGGTCATAACCGGATGCTTTTCCAGAAAAGGTTGCTTGTTCCAGGAGTGATGCACGGAACGGTTCTCAATGAGTTCCACAACTCACCCCTGGCATTACACCCAGAAGTTTCCAAGATGTACCAGGGACTGAAAGGACAGTTTCGGTGGCCCGGAGTGAAGCGAGCAGTGGCAGAGTTTGTGGCCAAGTTCCAAGTGTGTCAGCAAGTGAAGGCTGAACACCGAGTTCTAGGTAGCCTACTGCAGTCTCTAGATGTCCCCAAGTGGAAGTGGGACGACATCTCGATGGATTTCATCACGAGACTACCCAAGGTCCAAGGGGGATACGATGCCATCTGGGTGGTAGTGGGCAGGTTGACGAAATCGGCTCACTTTCTGGCAATTAGGGAGTCGAGTGCTGTGAATGATTTGGCATGAAAGTACGTGGATGAGGTGGTGTGGTTGCATGGAGTTCCGAGGTCTATAGTCTCTGATAGGGATGCACGATTTACCTCGCGAGTTTGGAGAGGATTGCAACAAAATTTTGGCACCCAGTTACGCCTTAAAAATGCTTTCCATCCTGAGACAGATGGACAAACAGAGCGCACCATCCAGACCTTGGAGGATATGCTACGGGCATGTGTTCTAGACTCAGGAGGATCATGGGTATGACACTGGCCCCTAGTAGAGTTCGCCTACAATAATAGCTACCACTCTACCATCGGTATGGCCCCATTTGAATCCTTGACCGGGAGGCCACGCCCTTCACCTCTGTGTTGGGCCAAAGTAGGAAAGGCAAGCATCCTTGGCCCGGAGGTGGTGTAGAACACGACAGAGAAGGTTCAGCTCATACGGGAAAAGATGAAGGTGGCCCATGACCGACAGAAGTCGTATGCTGATACCAGGAGGAGGCCCTTGGAGTTTGAGGTTGGAGACCACGTGTTCTTGAAGGTCTCCCCTAAGCGTGGGCAGCGGAGGTACGACAAGGGGATTAAGCTTCCTATGAGGTTCATCGGACCCTTCGAAGTGTTGCGGCAGGTCAGCGAAGTGGCTTATCAGCTAGCGTTACCACCACCGCTACTGAGGATACATGATGTCTTTCATGTGTCCCAGCTCCGTCGGTATCTGCACGACGATTCACATGTCCTTGATTGGGGTGGGTTAGACATCTAGGACAACGTGACCTTTGTGGATAGACCAGTGATGATTGAGAATTGCAAGTAGAAGGTGCTTAGTGGGCGAACAATTCCCTTGGTTCGCGTGTTGTGGAGACATGGTGGGCTTGAGGAGAGTAAGTGGGAGAGGGAAGCATAGATGCATAACCAGTACCCAAAGTTGTTTTATGTTTTGTTCCTTGTTGTACCTGTTGTGATAGAACGTTTTTTCTTTTGGCTATGAAATTTATTGGTTTCCTTTCCTCTGATTGTGTGTGAAAAGTCGTGGCAATGGGGGAGTAGAGAACCCGACCCCTAATCCAGAAGCATTAAGGTGGATGCGATTAGACATGTGCGGGCGAGTCAGTCCCGCCCAAAGAAGATAATATCTTGACATGGGGGGAGGAGACTCCCCAACCCACATGCCTGGGCAGGTTGGAATGATATGTTGCTTGGTTCTTGATAGGGAAGTGTTTTTGGTTAGCATGGGTTCACTTCTAAGAGTTGTCTTTCGATGTGGTTGTTCGGACCCTCTCCTTCCTTCTTGGTTTGTTTTCATTCTCGAGGACGGGAATCATTTATGAGGTATCTAATGTAATGGCCCGGACCCTCCTGGCCCATTACATTGCCAAAAGTGAGGCTCCACCAAAACAGTGGCACCGTGAAGGTGACACCGTGATGGTGGAACCGTGACAGTGGCACCGTGACGATTGCACAGTGACGGTGGCACCGTGACGGTGGCACAGTGAGGATGTCACCGTGACGGTGGCACTATAAGGCCCCAGCCTTAAACCTTACTTAATCTTGAGTTATTACAAGATTACACATTGAGGATATTTTCAGGTTCAGAGTTTTAGAAAATTAGAACATGAAACATGCATTAAATTACACATTTAAACAAAGTGGTTACATAAAAGAGAGTATTCATTTCTCCCGTCAATGGAAACATATTTAAAATAAAACATGGATTCTTTCTTGACACATCCTTGACACTATCATCACATCATGTACCTTTCCCTTAACCTGTGAAAAAAATATCAAAAACTATGGATGAACATAAAAAGCTCCATAAGGGTTAAAAAAATATGGAAAAGAAACATGAGTTGATAATACATAAGAATGAAATCATAATTTCCCCATAAAACAAATGCACTTTAACATACCTCAACAAATCATGAATAAATCATAGAAATCATAAGACATAAAAGGTAACTTGAGGAATTCATAACATTCTTATGAAGGGAGTAACCCTCTTGGTTACGTTTGGAATACCCACCACAATATATTCCCTAAATCTCTTCATAGAAACCTTAACTTTTCACTCCTTCGCATTACCCAATGCATTGGAGAGCTATATCGGGCTCACCCGCCCTTAGTTTATCACAAAACCAACCATTTTCATAATAATTCCCACGAACCATAACATAAACGTATCACATAAAACATGCATAAATGAAACATAACATTTCCACATTTCAATCACAGTATAACATTTTACGATATTGAAATAATGAATCCATTCAAAAAAACCATTTTCAAAACCATTTAAAAAATTTAATAAAGAGATTTTTGAATCAATGTATCCAATACCACCTTGATGCTTTTAACATTTTAAACCATTAATATCCATATAAATAAATCCTTAAAACCATTTTGAAAACATGTATATTAATAATAAAAAATCATTAAAACATTTAAAGCAATATTTTGGCTAAAGGGTTTTTACCAAAATTAGAGACACTTGAATATAATAATTGAGGAATAACATTTAATCAGAACTTTATAATATCATGAGAATAAATGGATTCATGATATAATATTCCAAAGGACAGTATATAGACCATATAAGAGTGAATTGGTGCATAACAACAATGAAGTCTCAATAGAAATGTAAAATGTGATGAAATCCCTTTTAAAGAAGGTATCCTTAAATAAAGGATAAATAAATCTCAAATTTATGTGGGACAAATATAAATACACCCAATATAAGAGGATATTAATTGTAAAAAAATAAAATGTCATTCACACATATTCAAAGGATGACATATTCAATAACTACATGTTGAACCCAAAGAAATCGAAATTGGGTTAAAAAGTTCCCTTGGTAAAATTCGACAACCTAATGGCGTCACTTCAAAATTCATAAAATGAGTTGATGAGAGATAAAAAGGGTATCTCATCACTTGGAAATAAAATTTAGATCAATAAGGATATATAAGAACATATCCCAACATAATAGTATGTGAATTAAAATACATAACAAAAGATGTCTTGTAAAAAGAGGAGGGTGAAAGGTTCCCTTACCGACTTGGGTAACTTTCGAAACGTACACCCCATTGAAGAAGTTTCATACAATGAATATGTAAATACCCATAAATGGAATTATATTACAAAAGGAGTATAATAATGGGAATTACATACACCAATCAAAGGAAATGGTGGAAAATGTAGCATAAATCTCATGGGAATGAAAGTGAGATGAAAAATCCCTTATGAAAACTCGGGAGACTAATGGCCCCACTTAAAACTTACAAAAATGGATTAATGAGATCAAATAGGGTATCTCATCATATTAAAATAAAGTTTAAAGAAAGAGGAATATAAAATAACATCCCCCAACATAACAAATAGGAGCTTAAAAGAAGTGCCATAAAGGAGAGTACTTAAAAAGAAAGTGAGAGGTTAGATCTCTTATGAAAATTCGGCAGCCTAACGACGCCACTGAAAACTTCCAAAAAGGATTGATGAGAGAGAATAGGGTCTCTCATCACATGAATATAGAAATTACAGTAATATTAATATAAAAGATCATCCCAATAACAAGAAATATGATCTTTAAATGGAATGACATAAAAGAGTGTACTTAAAAAATAAAGAGTGCAGTAGGATTCCTTACCTCGGGTCCGACTTGACTCGATCGTTCTTTAACGTCCTGAATAATAAACTTGAGTTAATTTCCACTTTATTAAGAACCTTTTTCTAGTTAATTATTCCATTTATATCACTTATTTCCATGTTATAAACATTATGTAATCATTTAAGTTAATAATGTTTGTTTTGTCGATATTTGGTTCTTAAGTCGAAAGTGGACTTCTTACAATTACATGTTGTTCGTGTGGTCAAATGTTCATTATATCCAGAATTATATTCATGATTTGGATATCTTATATATCATATATATCCAGAATATAAATTTATTTATAATATTACATAATCATTTAGAGGTAAGAAATGAAATGCACTGTTCATGGAGACGGTAAGCCGTACGTACGCATGAACGCTACTTTCATTTCTATGTCATATTAATGAAATTAAAACAAAATGAGATATATATATATATATATATATGTTATAATTCCACAATGATATCCATAATTTATATGTAATATATTACATATATATCCATTATATATATGTACTTATAATAGTACATAAGATTTTGAGATAAGAAATGAAATGTACCGTTCATGGAGACGGTAAGCCGTACGTACGCATGAACACTACTTCCATCTCTATTTCATATTTAATGAAATTAAAACATAATGATACATAATACTATTTTAATTCTAGTATGGTATCATATATAATATCATTAAATATACCATTTATACGTACCACATATGGTAATAACGAATCAAATCACTTTGAGGGGGCGGTAGTCCGCACTTCCTTAAATGAAGATATAGCGTTTACCCATAATGGAAACCATAAAGGTATGAAATAAATGAAAAATAAAGGAGCTTAAGTAAAACATAAACATATTATATATCATATATAAATATATTTTAATCTTAATGGCCACCTTTGAAGGTGTTAGAAGAATGTTAAACAATCATCGTTTCGTGAGGCAGGAATTCTCCATCCACAGAAACAGTATTTTCTTTAACCATTATATGTTGGTGTGTGTAAGTGTAGCTCGAATCATTCTTATAACAACATCCTAGTATATTTAAGATACTGTATTTGTTACAAAAAAATGAATAAAAAGAGTTTAGGGGGTTGGAGAAGCAAAATAAAACAAAAAGGACACAAGTGAAGACATTACCTTAAAATTGGGTAACTCCCTTTGGTTTGAGCTCAAAGGGCTCCTTGGGAAGACTTCTGTCCAAAGTGAGGCTTCAAGGAGTTAGAGAGGGATGTGGAGAGACAAAATGGGTTATGGTTGGCCGAGCCAAAGGCTTTGGATGTGTGGGTAAGGAGGTAGAGGTGGGGGCCTTTTATAAGAGGAGAGGAGGGGCACTCTTGGAAAGGTATAAAATGTAACTTTATTTTGAAATGCGTTTCTGCTTTTAATGGACCCACATTGATGTGTTTCGTGGATAAGGTGATAAGGGTTCTAAATCCACCGGTCTAATAGGTTTTGGACATATGTAGGTCTTAGATTTTACATTATCTTTCCATTTTATTTATATCCTTTATTAATGAGGTAATCGCTGCATCATCATGATGTCATATATAATTTAATAAATTTAATGTCTAAAAATTATACAAAAAATATCATGATGTAGGAAATAGTTTTATCTTTCTAATGAATATTTATAGGCCAAAATATCATTTATTTAGAAAAAAGTAAAAATATTTTACTTATGTGATACATTCTTTGTTACATTTAACATTCTTTAAAAATAAAAAGATAAAAAGTCACTTTCTCATAACAGTGATTCCATGGCACCCCCAAGATTGGCACAAGGCATCCCATGGTCAGCCATGAGACAACCAGTAGCCTTAGGACACAGTTTGTGTTCATTTTTTGTTATTATGATGTTATCTTATTTTCATTAACTACCAGATTACTCATTAATCAATATAATTAAAGACAATTACCTTCGTTACTATTCATAATGTTCAAAAACAAAAGATTCGTAATTAAATAATTTGGTACATCTTATTCCAAATATTTAATTCATTTTACCAAATTTAAAACACATAAATTGCAATAATTAATTTAAAAAAACTCCACGTTGTTAAAACAAATAGCGGGTTTTTTTGAAACAATATTTATGAAAAGTTTGGTACTTGTTTATGCCTAATTCCAAAGTGAAATTAATCCCAATTACTATCATTGAATTACATGGTAAAAATAAATTATAATTACACTTTAAAACAAATTAAAAAGAAAATATAACCAAATAATTAAATTATATGAAAAGAATTTTTGATGTAAAATGAAGTATTTTTCACTATTCATTGAAAAATGAACATTGTGAGAAAAATACCAAAAATTAACCCAAGGTAAATTTCAATGTCCCAATCATAAATAATATGTTTATTTTGAAAAATAGTTCTTATAAAATTGTCAAAAAGTTGATTTAAAAGGGGTTCTCCATCAAAAGGCGGTTAATCGACCTTTTAAAGAATATTAGAATGTTTACGCTTAAAAACTGGATTCATTTTCATTTTTAATCCTCTAACATTTATTGTAAAGAGTAGAAATATTTGAAAATCATATATAATCATTTTGTAGTTATTTCTGTTCATTCCTGCCATTACAATGGTTATGCGTTAACTACCATTTAAAATAATATTATTTTATTATTAGAGTGCAACGTACGATTCCCAAGAAACTCGTTGTTGTGTATTGGGTACGCCATCGAGCATAGCATCCCTTTTCAAGTAATATTAATATTTTATTCACAAATATGGATAAATATAAATATGTAATATTCCTTATTTACTCGGGGTGTTACATCCTTCCCCCTTTTGGGAATTGTGTCCTCGCAATTTTAAAATTGTGCTTGGAAACATCCTTGAATGTCCCACATCGGAACAAGAGTCGATAAAACAATCACTTTAAAATAAAGAATGATAAGTACAGAGGTCACCCGAGTTAACCCATACTAGGATTCCATGTATGAAAATATATACATGAAGGAAAAAGACAAAGGGTCATGTTCTGATGGAGAGTGATAGAAACAATGTTTAGGAGAAAGTTAACCACAAGAAAATCACAAACTTGTGAAGGGTTAAACGTTATTCGATTCCCCAGTAGGAAAAGTTAATAGACAAAATTTTTGTTTTAAGTTACTTTTTATTGAGGAATTTATTAATAAGGAAACATAATCACTGATCATGTTGACTTTCAACTTTTATTAGATTCCTTAAACAAACTCATATTTTCTCTAGAAGACGAGTATTTAGGAAGACTTGTTCTCATTAAGAGTACTATAATCATCTTCTAGAGAATAACATAATCTACAAAAGAGAACTATATACTTCCCATGTCTTTAGACTTTAACCAAAACTAAAACCAAAAAAGTTATTACAAGATCAGATAATCCAGAAAAGGATAACCCTTTGTAAAAAGAAAATCTATTCCCAATCTCCAAAATTTGTCCAACAAAACCCAAAGTTCAAAGAGGACCATTCTATAATCAATTTGTCCATAAAATTCTTCAATGTAAACCAAACTAATATTGAAACCCAGATATTTGAAGGATTTAGTCACATAGTCTTCCAAGTTAAATCATAACATTTATCTCCAAACAACATCGGTTGCTCTTAATGTCTCGTATTGAAAAGTAATTAACCTAATCACATATCCTCCATGATAGGTTAATAAATATCCATAGGTAACCCAAAGTCAACTTACTCGTAATTCATATAATCTTCTGACTAAAAAGAATCAGTCAAACTAACCAGGGACATCATGTAGTCCAGTGGTAGGCGATAAATACCAGTTGCACTTTGGTTGTGGGTTCGATTCCCACAGCTTTGTCCAGCACGACGGGTTGTCACACGGTCTACGTGTTGTCATTTTTCCAAAACTATATAATTCTCAAATCATTCCCCAAAAAGAGATAAAATCATCAAAAATAACCATAACATAATTTAACCTCAATTTTATCTCAATCCTTTCACTTCCATCATAACATATAGTAACCCATAATTACCTCAAAAGTAAGCATCATATAAACCCAAATGGTTCTTTATAACTATGTCCACAAAAGAATAGATAACTATTCCTTGAATAAAATTTTCATATATTAAACATTAGGGTTACACATACTATAAAAAGTCTTCTAATGTAACCCCATCATCAAAAGAGACTTAATACTCTTAAGAATTTCACCATAACTCTTGGAGCCCTTATATGTTGACATCTTACTCATTCAACATTCTTCATGACCCATTAACCATTTCTTTCCAACTTATTCTGAAATACTTCTTTCCTATAAACAAAATCATGAATCATATCCTAAGATTCGAAAATAGGAAAACAATAGTTATGAAATAATCCATAACTTTGATTGGTCATTTTCAGTTTCATCATCCTCAATTGGAATGGAATTATGTATTGGTAAATGAACATTTGTACAATCTTGGTGATCCCATTCACGATACTTCTTCATAGGACATGTGTTTGCATAATGACCATGCATGCCACATTTAAAACATTAAATTGATCCCTCAGAAAGAACTTCTTTACCTTTCCTTGATTCAACTAGATGCTTCCTTTTTCCATGGAAGGTTCTTGCTTTATGACCTTCATTTCCACATCTATAGCATATTTCTGTCCCTTTGAAACATTTTCCTAGGTGTTTCTTTCCACATTTTTGACACATAGGTTTTTGAACACACATACCTTTATGATTTTTACCTGTAGTTCCGTAGGGATTTGTTTCTCGCATATATGATGCCTTAGAGAAATCACCAAGGTTTAGGTGGTCAATCATGACTCTAGATAGTTGGTAGAGGATAATCACAAGAGTTCTCATTGAAGCTCCCATATCATTCAGTTGCTTGCTCAAAAAACTGTCACAGTTTCTTTCACATCCACTGTTACTTTGGTGCCTGCTAGATCCATCCATTTACTAAAACCAAAAAGGTCAGTGTGAGTATATCAACAAAACCATCATGTACTAATGAGTAAGATAAACACTAAGATATACTTACTCATTCACCTTATCTAAAACTAAAACTCTTTCTGAAATCTTAACCATTATGGTAATGTCACTTATGCTTAAAGAATACCCTAACCTCTAATGTTATCTAAACCGACCATTGATACCAACTATAAGGCCCCAGCCTTAAACCTTACATAATCTTGAGTTATTACAAGATTACACATTGAGGATCTTTTCAGGTTTAGAGTTTTAGAGAATTAGATCCTGAAACATGCATTACATTCCACATTTAAACAAAGTGGTTACATAAAATACAGTATTCATTTTTCCCATCAACGGAAACATATTTAAAATAAAACATGGATCCTTTCTTGACACATCCTTGACACTATCATCACATCATGTACCTTATCCTTAACCTGTGAATTTTTTTTCAAAAACATGGGATAACCATAAAAATCTCAGTAAAGGTTAAAAAAAATATGGAAATGAAACATGAGTTCATATATACATAAGAATGCAATCATACTTTACCCATAAAACAAAGGCACTTTAACATACCTCATCAAATTATTAATAAATCATAGAAATCATAAGACATAAAAGGTAACTTGAGGCATTCATAACATTCTTATATAGGGAGTAACCCTCTTGGTTACTCTTGGAATACCCACCACAGTATATTCCCTAAATATCTTCGGAGAAACCTTAACGTTTCACTACTTCACGTTATCCAATGCATTGGAGATCTATATCGGGCTCACCCGCCCTTAGTTTATCACGGAACCACCCGTTTTCATAACAATGCCCATGAACCATAACATAAACGTATCACATAAAACATGAATAAAGGAAACATAACATTTCCACATTTCAATCGCAGTATAACATTTTAGGATATTGAAATAATGAATCCATTCAAAAAACCATTTTCAAAACCATTTAAAACATTTAATGAAGAGATTTTTGAATCAAAGTGTCCCATACCACCTTGAAGATTTTATCATTTTAAACCATTAATATCCATATAAATAAATCCTTAAAACCATTTTGAAAACATGGATATTAGTAAGAAAAAATCATTAAAACATTTAAAGTGATATTTTGGATAAAGGGTTTTTACCAAAATTAGAGACACTTGAATTCAATAATTGAGGAATAACACTTAATCAGAACTTTATAATATCATGAGAATAAATGGATTCATGATATAATATTCCAAAGGACAGTATATACACCATATAATAGTTAATTGGTGCATAACAACAATGAAGTCTCAATAGAAATGTAAAATTTGATGAAATCCCTTATAAAGAAGGTATCCTTAAATAAAGGATAAATCAATCTCAAAATTATGAGTGAAAAATATAAATACACCCAATATAAGTGGATATTAATTTTAAAACAATAAAAGGTCATTCAAACATATTCAAAGAATGACATATTCAATAACTACATGTTGAACCCAAAGAAATCGAAAATGGGTTAAAATGTTCCCTTGGTAAAATTCGACAACCTATCGGTGTCACTTCAAAATTCAGAAAATGAGTTGATGAGAGATAAAAAGGGTATCTAATCACTTGGAAGTAAAATTTACATCAATAAGTATATATAAGAACATATCCAAACATAATAGAATGTGAATTAAAAGACATAACAAAAGAAGTCTTTTAAAAAGAGGAGGGTGAAAGGTTCCCTTACTGACTTGGGTAACTTTCAAAACGTAAACCCCATTGAAGAAGTGTCATACAATAAATATGTAAATACCCATAAATGTAATTATATTACAAAATGAGTATAATAATGGGCATTACATGCACCACTCAAAGGAAATGGTGGAAAATGTAGCATAAATCTCATGGGAATAAAAGTGAGATGAAAAATCCCTTACGAAAACTCGGCAGCCTAACGGCGCCACATAAAACTTACAAAAATGTATTGGTGAGATCAAATAGGGTCTCTCATCATATTAAAATAAAGTTTACAGAAAGTGTAATATAAAATAACATCCCCCAACATAACAAAGATGAGCTTAAAAAAGTGACATAAAGGAGAGTACTTAAAAAGAAAGAGAGAGGTTAGATCTCTTACGAAAATTCGGCAGCCTCACGGCGCCACTCAAAACATCCAAAATGGATTAATGAGAGAGAATAGGGTCTCTAATCACATGAAAATAGAAATTACAGTATGATTAATATAAAAGATCATCCCAATAACAAGAAATATGAGCTTTAAAAGTAATGACATAAAAGAGTGTACTTAAAAAAGAATGAGTGGAGTAGGATCCCTTACCTCGGGTCCGACTTGACTCGATCGTTCTTTAACGTCCTGAATAATAAACTTGAGTTAATTTAAATTTTATTAGGAACCTTTTTCTAGTTCATTATTCCTTTTATATCACTTATTGCCATGTTATAAACATTATGTAATCATTTAAGTTAATAATGTTTTTTATTTCGATATTTGGTTCTTAAGTCGAAAGTGGACTTCTTAAAATTACATGTTGTTTGTGTGGTCAAATGTTCATTATATACAGAATTATATTCATGATTTGGATATCATATATATCATATATATCCAGAATAGAAATGTTTTTATAATATTACATAATCATTTAGAGGTACGAAATGAAATGCACCGTTCATGGAGACGGTAAGCCGTATGTACGCATGAACGCTACTTTCATTTCTATGTCATATTAATGAAATTAAAACAAAATGATATATATATATATATATGTTATAATTCCAGAATGATATCGATAATTTAGATGTAATATATTATATATATATATCCATTATATATATGTACTTATAATAGTACATAACAATTTGAAATAAGAAATGAAATGTACCGTTCATGGAGACGGTAAGCCGTACGTACGCATGAATGCTACTTCCATTTCTATTTCATATTTAATGGAATTAAAACATAATGATACATAATTGTATTTTAATTCCAGTATGGTATCATATATAATATCATTAAATATACCTTTTATACGTACCACATATGGTAATAACGAATCAAATCACTTTGAGGGGGCGGTAGTCCGCACTTCCTTAAATGAAGATATCGCATTTACCCATAATGGAAACCATAAAGGTATGAGATAAATGAAAAATACAGAAGCTTAAGTAAAACATAAACATATTATATATCATATATAAATATAGTGTCATATTAATGGCCACCTTGGAAGGTGTTAGAAGAATGTTGAACAATCATCGTTTCGTGAGGCAGAAATTCGCCATCCACAGAAACACAATGTTCTTTAACCATTAGATGTAGGTGTGTGTAACTGTAGCTCAAATACTTCTTATAACAACATCCTAGTATATTGCATATACCGGATTTGTTACAAAATAAATGAATAAAAATAGTTTAGGGGGTTGGAGAAGCAAAATAAAACAAAAGGACACAAGTGAAGACATTACCTTAAAATAGGGTAACTCCCTTTGGTTTGAGCTCAAAGGCTTCCTTGGGAAGACTTCTACGCAATGTGAGGCTTGATAGAGTTAGAGAGGGATGTGGAGAGACAAAATGGGCTGGGGTTGGCCGAGCCAAAGGCTTTGGAAGTGTGGGTAAGGAGGTAGAGGTGAGGGCCTTTTATAAGAGGAGAGGAGGGGCACTCTTGGAAATGTATAAAATGTAACTTTATTTTCAAATGAGTTTCGGATTTTAATGGTCCCACATTGATTTTTTTCGAGGATAAGGTGATAAGGGTTCGAAATCCACCCATCCAATTGGTTTTGGACATGTGTAGGTCTTATAGTTTACATTATAATTCCATTTTATTTAAATCCTTTATTAATGAGGTAATCGCTGCATCATCTTGATGTCAAATATAATTTAATAAATTTAATGTCTAAAAATTATAAAGAAAAATATCATGATGTAGGAATTATTTTTAGCTTTCTAATGAATATTTATAGTCCAAAATATCATTTATGTAGACAGAATTAAAAATATTTTACTTAGGTGATACATTCTTTGTTACATTTAACATTCTTTAAAAATAAAAAGATAAAAAGTCACTTTCTCACAAACGTGATTCCATGGGGCCCTCAAGTTTGGAACAAGGCATCCCATGGTCGGCCATGATACACCCAGTATCCTTAGGACACATTTTGTGGTCATTTTTTATTATTATGATATTATCTTATTTTCTTTAACTACCTGATTACTCATTAATCAAGATAATTAAAGATAATTATCATCGTTACTATTCATAATGTCCAAAAACAAAAGAGTATTAATTACATAATTTGGACCTTCTGATTCCAAATATTTAATTCATTTTACCAAATTCCAAACAAATAAATTGCAATAATTAATTTAAAAAAACATTCCGTTGTCAAAACAAATAGCGTGTTTTTTTGAAACAATATTTATGAAAAGTTTGGAACTTGTTTATGCCTAATTAAAAAGTGAAATTAATCCAAATGACCATCATTTAATTACATGGTAAAAATATATTCTAATTAAACTTTAAAACAAATTAAAAAGATAATATAACCATATAATTAAATTATATGAAAAAGCAGTTTTGATGTAAAATGCAGTATTTTTCACTATTCATTGACAAATTAACATTGTCAGAAAAACACCAAAAATTAACCCAAGGTAATTTTCAATGTCCCAATCATAAATAATATGTTTATTTTGAAAAATAGAGCTTATAAAATTGTCAAAAAGTGGATTTAAAAGGGGTTCTCCATCAAAAGGCAGTTAATCGACCTTTTAAAGAATATTAGAATGTTTACACTTAAAAACTGGATTCATTTGCATTTTTAATCCTCTAACATTTATTGTAAAGAGTAAAAATATTAAACAAACATATATAATCATTTTGTAGTTAGTTCTGTTCATTCCCTCCATTACAACGGCTAGGCGTTAACTACCATTTAAAATAATATTATTTTATTATTAGAGTGCAACGTAAGATTCCCAAGAAACTCGTTGTTGCGTATTGGGTACGCCATCGATCATAGCATCCCCTTTAAAGTAATATTAATATTTTATTCACAAATATGAATAAATATAAATATGTCATATTCCTTATTTACCTGGGGTGTTACAGGCACTGTGACGGTGGCACCGTGAGAGTGACACCGTGTCCCCCTCGCCGAGCCTTTCGTTCTTCTTCCAGTATCTGACTTTTCCGCTCCTGCAACGTAAGTTTCGACGTAAATTAATTCTTTTACTCCTTTTAAAACCATTTAAATCCCATAATTAATTCCTAAAAAATCCCGAGGGACCTCGGTGTGTAACTGCCCAGCCGTGTGGTCAACCCACGACCCCCACGGCTTACGCGGTTTCGCGTTCTCAACTCAACCGTCCGCGGATCTTATAAACTAAGGGTTAGCCATGGTTTCTCCTTTCCTTGGTCGCGGATTTTCACAAACAGATTCTGGTGCATTGGGCGTGCTGCATCGTTATCTGTAAAGTTCCCCGCCCGGCCTAAATGTCGATCATCTATCAACAAGTAGGGAATTTTTCATCGTCTCTCACTTTTGTATATCATGCGATGTGGGCATTCTTTTGTTTCTGTAGAATTGGTTGGACCAAACCTGAATGAATATGATAAACGAAGTCCTAAATAATGAAGGGGAAGGGGTTGTAATCATTGTTTCTGCTTTATATTGTGATTATCTTTCTGAGTTGTGCTGGCTTACGCGTTTCTGAAAATTGAGGCTGTTGGTGGTCGTTGTTTGTGTACTAATGAAGCCCTGCTGATGTTTTAAATGGCTTGTTTGGGGTTGCGAACTCATGCTGTTAAAAAGGATACTGGTTAATCACGTACACCCGGCTAAGTGATTTGAAATCCCTAGGATCAATCCTTCTCTGATAACCCCCAGTTAAAACACAAGGAAATTGAAATCATGGAGTGTGTAAAATCTTTTAAATCTGAAAATACTGGCAAGCCCCTACTTAGTGTTGGTGACGGTGGTTTGGTTTATTTCTTTAATAGGCCGGTTGCTAGAGATGTGGGAGGGGATGGGATCCCCTGTTGTTGAGAACCGGGTGTGGGCGTTATGGTTGATTCTTTACTGTTTACTTTCCTAGACTTGTTCCAATGCTTAATAGTTTCCCAGTAGTTCTCAAACTTAATTAAACATTATCACTGTACATGGAACAGGAATGGGACAAATGGGTTTTTTTGGCGAGAGTCGTGACTTGTGACTTGGACGTAGTGGTGTTGTGTTCTGTACGCTGGTCAGAAAAACCTAGGCTTTGGGTGAGTGCTTGTTACCAATATATATACTTGTAGTTTTGTGTTTCTTATTCGCGCCCCACCCATGTTGAGCACATAGTTCCGAACACCCCAATTTCATGGGGGATGGTGTTTTTCCCAACACTATTCTTAGTGGCTGGTTATTAGCTCATTTTCTTCTCCCTTTCCCGGATAGACCAAGAATCTTCAGGCAGGCTGTGATGGCCTGAGGTCCATTATTAGCCCAAGAACCTTCGGGCGGGGTAGTGTGGTGTTTGGCCAGGTGTGTACGGCAGGTGGTTTCCCAAGTGTCTTCGGGATGAGGCCCAGGCGTCTTCGGGCGTGTCAGTGGATGTTTCTAGCCCAGGTGTCTTCGGGCATGGTGGTGGTTGTTCTGGCCTTGGTGTTTGCAGGCGTGGTTACATGTGGTAGTAATGGCCCAGGTGTTTTCAGGAGGGATTCGGAATTGGGACTGCATGTGGTAGTTGTGGCCCAAGTGTGTGCGGGTGGGTGTGGTAGTGGGACTGCAGTGAGAATGGCAGGATTGGTCCGATGCATATGATGTCTCAATAACCAGCGGGAAAGTGGCGTGGGGTACCCAAACAGCTATGTTCTCTTATTATATATATTACATGACTTGAGTTATTTGGGGAGTGTGCCTTGGTGAGGCCTGGGGTGGATAGTTTACCTTGATAGGTGTTTGGTTTACTCCTTTTCTCACAGGACTTTAGTACGTTCCCCCACTTGTGCACAAGAGTCTTTGGTTTTTCCTACTGAGTGTACTTGTATTCTCACCCTACATATATAAAACTGCTTTCAGGTTTCCAGGACTTCAGGGATCATTCAAGACTATACTAGCTCGGACCTTTGGGGAAGTTGCAGTTGTTGCTTTTTTTCTTTGGTACTTACCTTTGTAGTCCCCTTTTGTACCTTATGGCATTACTTTTGGAACATGCATGTGGGAATGGTTTACTTTTGGCTTTACTTCTCTTTTAACTTGGTGTTGAGGATTTTCATCATCTTATCTCTCGATTGTATAAAACAAAAAGGGGTAATGCCTTCCATTTGGGAGAAATTTCTATACCCTTGGTGCTAGATTCCACTCCGGGATCTATTAAAGGCGGGTCTTGGGGGTCATTATCCCTCTTTCAACATAAAGAAGGAAGGGCCTGGAAATCTGCTAACCCTTCCCTCCTTTTGGTGAAGGAAGGTCGTGACACTAAATAATGTTTCACATTACTTCCCTTATCAAGAATCAAAAACATTCAAGAGATATTTTTTATTTGGGAAATAATTTTAATGTAAATATAAATAATATTTAATTATTTGTATAAATATATTGTATCTCATATAACATTTTTTTATATGGTGTTTACTTTGAATGTAATTTTGTTATCTCGGGAAATAGTGTTGAATTCATATTCATTATTCAATAAGAAGATATGAGGATAAGGTGTAATTATTAATGAATTAAATAGATTTTTGGATATATGACTAATTCCTTGGACATGATTTTATGGGTTGAGTCTTGATATAGATAGCCTCTCATTTCTTCTACACATCTCGTGATACAAATCAGTTGGCCAAATCTGATGGGCTTTCCTTATAGATTTTATTGTTCTTATGAATCATCTTGAATGTAGAGAAATAATGATTTCAGATATGATGAAGTATAATAATTAAGCATTTATTTCATTTATAATTGATTAATTATTATTATCCATATTATTTTAGAATTGATATTACCAATGGATTCACTTCATTCTTAGTATATTAATGAAATGGTATATATGATCCATTACATACGTTTCAATGTTCTTTATGTCCTATGTCATGCAAATGATATTGATTAAAAAATATGTTTTTTCTATAACACCATGAGGTATTAAATTTATAATATTGTTTTTTATATCACCAGATACACATAACACAAGATTCCAAATCCCACAATATATATCTCATTATATTTAATTTATTCAATAGCATGCAGAGAAACCAAACCTAAGTATAAATGAACAATTATATAGTTATAACTTTAATATTGAATTTTAATTTGTTAATAATAATAACTAAATATTTAATGTTGTGTTTATAGAATGATTAATAATAAAATAACAATATTTTAAAAGAAAAAGAAATCTTTTCTAGAAAAAATTATTTATTCTTAAAGATGGTTTAGTGATGATTTGTAAAAATTAGTGAAAATTAAATTATACTAATTGATTAGAATTAATTTTGCATAATAAAAATCAGTTTGGAAATAATAAGGTAAAAGTTATCTTAATAGTAATTTTTTTTATTTTTTTGAGAGGTTTCAATGTTTTTATTAATAGTGAATAGTTCATATTTTTTATTTCAAACTTCCATTTTGTTTAAATTTTTTATCTAGTTAAATTATATTTTAATTGGTATTAAATGTATGATTTTATTAATATCAAATCTTTTATTATGATTTATTCCATTTATTCAAATTAGTATTCAATTTTTATATAAAAATAGTGTAAACTATTCAACATTTTCTCTTCAAAACCCTCCTTTCTGACCACATCGGTGGGATTATTTTTAAATTAATATTTTTTAATTCAATGAATGGAGTTCTAAAAAAATTATTTCACATTAGTAATAATATTAATTTATCATATCTAGTAATTTCATATTATATTTCTATTATAATTAATAGTAAAAACGGTAAAAATTATTTATTATAGTTATGGTAAAAATGTATTAATCGAGTGTTAAACTAAACTAATATGCATTAAAATAACACAAAAATTATCTGTGGTCCATTTTATGATCATATTTCAATGATATAATGTCTAATACATGACAATACTCTATTTTAAACCCTTTTCTCATGTATAAAACGTTTCTATAACTATTCTTATCAAAATTTAATATTATACCACTCACTTAACTTATAAAGGGATACACTATCTCCTTTCCACTTCACATCATAAAAAATATTTCATCATCCAAAATCCATCCAAATAAATTCAAAACATTAAAAACATCATCATAGAATTATTTTTTGGTTATATTTCTATTCTATGAGTAAAGTTGGTATAATCCTAAAGAGTTTTTCTAAGTAGAGGTAGTATTCATCAATGAGATTTTTATATTATTCTTTCCTACACCTCCTTAAATTATTCTTAAATCATGATTACATAATATAATAAGAATTATACATATAAATAAAAAATTTATGTTAGTTTCATGACCTATATTCTTCTGCACAACTATCAAATGGGTTACGAAATAATTATTCATGTGTAAAGTGGGCTACCACCTCACGAACTAATGTTACTCATTTTTCATTACAACCACCAATAGATTGGTGTGGTGAAGGATATACTATGTATATGTATATGATATTAATTACATAATTATACCTCTAGATTCATTATATCATTTATTACTTTTTTATTATCAATTCCATTGGGGATATGATAGTGTTTCTCATGTGTACGACAGACTACTGCCTCATTAAGTGATGTGATTGGTTTTTAATTAATGAATTACATGGAAGGTGATACAGATAATGTTACTAATAATATTTCATATAAATAAAATAATTATTTTATTCATGAAATATTTATCATTTATAAAATATATTATATAATCTTATTTCATAACTTTTCAATCATGGAAAGTATATACCCCTGTACATGTATGAATGGACTACCACATTAATGATGTGATATGAATCGATTTTCAGAAAGAAAACAAATTTATGATATATATAATTATATTTAAATGGATAATATGTTCTATATTATATTACGATCATTCTATAAAGATAAAATATTACTTAACTTCGTTTTAAAAATATCATTGATAAATTGAAAGGTTACACTTATGTATGTACTAACTGCCATATCAATGATTTTAATATAGTTAATTTCTCATTACCATATTTCAATATTGGATTTAAAAGTAAAATTTATTTGTAAATTTTAAAATATATTTATTATCATTATTATGTATATTTTTAAATAATGTCCAATTTTAACATATTCATCCAAAAAAGTTATTTATAGAAAAATAAAAAATACCAATAAAAAATCTGGTATAAATTTTTTTGATTAAGTAATCACACATAACAAGGTATGAAGTGAAATAAAATATGTGATAAAATTTAGAATCTACAATTATCATGTAAAAAATAAAGAAAATTTTATTATTCGTGACGAAAAATAATGTACATCATGAGTTGGAATTATGGTAATGGTTTCTTATCTCACTTTTATTTCATAATACATGTGGAATATTGACCACATATTTATTTTGTATGGGATTTATACTAAAATTTCATATGTTACATAAAGATTTTATTTATCATAATTTTATTTAATTAATATTTTAATGTAATTTCATTCATAATGATTATGATAAAAAAATTATCAAAGAGGTAAGGGTTTATCTCATAATATCATCATTATTTGCGATTTTTTTAGTTCATGGACCCCACGATGGAATTATATTATATTTATATATTCAAATGAAATTATATTCTCAATTGATGGATAACCATGATATTTTTCATTTAGATGTATCATTTTCTCACGCATTGTTAATTAAAATTATTGAGATTTTTTTGAGAAACCCAATATTCATATATCTCATCGGTCAGAAATGGTTTTTCTTAAAAACCCATGATTTCTAAATATATTTTAATTTTTTAAAACATTTAGAACTAATTTCTAAATTTTCTTTTTAAATAGGTTTTACTTTAAAAATATAATTTTAAAGTAATCATCATGTTGTTTTAAAAAAATATATTTTCTTTCAGCTTTTACCAATGCTATGAATGGAATATTGGTTTTAACATGTAAAAAACTGTATATCTTCTTAGAGACTCATTTTATAAAGAATATTTCGAAATAATTCATGGTTATAGTTAAAAAAATAATTTTAAGAATGTTTTTAACATTTTTAAAAAGATATTTCCCAAATTCAATAGTCATTTCCCCAATATTAATTTTATAGATCTTTTATGTTATTTTAATTCATAAATAATATTAATCTTTCATTGTAAAAATGTTCAACTAGGAATTAGTAATATTGATGTCATGCTTATTATATCTCTGGATGGTTTATAAATTTTTTGATGTTGGGTGAACAATTTTATTTATATTTACTAAATTAATCAAGATGGTTTGTGACTATGATTATTGATTGGGGTAATTGTTATAATTTATTGTGATCAATTTCTATATTAATTTATATGTTTGTTATGTTTCACCAAATTAATAAGAAGAATTCATTATATTTAATAATTTATGGGTGGGTCCCAGTATAGACCATTGATTAACTTGTATGTCTCATGATGCAAAGTATATTTGTTTTTGGCTAAGGCATTACCCATTCATATAGATGTCTTTTCATAAGGCCTTTAAAATATTAGATGTCTTAGAATAAGTCCTCAGGGACATGTCTTTTAATTCTAGCATTATTCATTCCATCATTATGAATTCAATTATTGATATCCAATGTCATAATTTGATTAATATGAATTTCCATTGTTATGTTTCAAGGTCCTATTATTATATATGTCATTATTTTACTATCAATATTTTCATATATATTTTTCTCAAGTTATAAAATAAATAGAATATATATTTTTTATTTACATTTATATATTTATTATTATTTATTTATTCATATATTATACTATAATAATTCCATTACTAATATTAAATGTAACCATATTCTTATGTTTTATCTTTCACTAGATATGTGGAACTGTTTTGGGATTGATATGTAGGGCTACACCAGGATGAATAATGGTATTGTCAAAAAAAGTTTATTCTTTATTAAAATTTTAAACTGTTATATAATTATCAATTATGTCTCTTGTTTTCCAAAACTGTTAAACAATTTTTTAATTGATGATGATATTCCATTTATATTATCCCAATATAATAAATGTAACACCCCCTCTAGGCTACTAGGTCCATGGACCCCATAATAGGTATCAAGAGAAGTTTAGTAAAAACCATGGAAACATGACTGAGGAAAATATATATTAGATATCATAACTACATGATAGACATTGAAGATAAGTGTAAAATAATATGATAAATTTTTTATAAGTAATATATTATGTGTTTTTTAGAAAATATAATCTTATATAGATATTACACATTGATGTGGTTTGAGAACAGATATATCGTGGGATAATAAGTCGAAAAAGGTGTATTGAGACTGAACTGATCATCACAGAGTGCATGGAAATGAGCCTTACTGAACACCTTGTTTGAAACTACCATAATATTTTATTTGTTTAAGTCACTATTTACTTAAAACCCATTATGAAGGATTTTAAAAAAATATCCCTAAAGAATAATTTTTTTATTATGACATTATCTATGCTTAAATTTTTGAATTTTTGTTATATGTTTCTAAAGTTTTGTATTATATATTATCTTTTATAATATTATGATCTAATATACTATATTCCATTGTTTATAAATTTTTCCAAATGGATGAAATGTTACCCATATAAATGCATTTATTCTTAATGGTATGAATAACAATTTTTTCATGGGAATAGACCATTCATTGGAAGGGAACATGTCTCCCAAACATTATAATCATATGTTGAAATAATATAACATGATAAAAATGAATATAATTAGTTATATAGGTATTATTATTACAATGATATGTATTAAAAAAAGCGTTTGGTACATAAAAAGTAGGATAAATAAATGAAGGGATAGAAGGATTATCCCACTTCTTATAATTGTGTGAAGAAACACCATGTTAATATTTTCAAGGGACTGAGAGTTTTATAAAAGTGTGTAATGAATGGCCAAAATTCTCATGATTTCATAGGTAATAAATAATCTTATAATGTTAAATGATGTCCCTATAAGAATATAGGGTACTATGTAAATTAATGTTCCAATCATCATGGGAATAAAACTGAAAAGAAGATATAGGATTACATTTAGGATTATAATATTATATATACAATGTGGAATGATTTAAACTAGTGTGTAATTGGGTCAAATATATTATTAGTATAATAGTTTTAATTATGAAATTATGATTATAAGAATCATTAAAAATTCAATGATTTTACTACATTTTCATTTCATAATGGATTTGAGAACATATGTTGAATGAAACTGATGGTCAATAAAATTTATTCTGTGAGATGATAAACCTATTTGGAAAACACATGATCGGGGGAATATAAAAATTAGTATTTTATTTAATTTATTTTTTTTATTTTGTAATAAATATATGATTTTTATTCACAAAAAATTCGGATTGTATCTATTACCATTGAAAATATTAATGAATTATTGAGAAAATGGAATACTATATCAATGATGGTGTTAATAAAATTTTTTAGTTTAAGAATATACCATGTAGTCTATTATATATTTAATTATTATCGAATAAGTAAAACTTCCTATAAGGTTTTATGGTTATTTAATTTATGACCATGTTTCTAGAGAGTACATGATGAAGGTATTCACATGTTTGGTATGTGACAATTATGAGATACTTCATATTGGTTAGAATAATAAAGATCAATTAATTCCTAAAATTTAGTGAACTTATTTATAGTGATTTTTATCATAATATATTTTAATGTTCATAAGGATAACCAATCATGAAATGCTTTAAGTTTAAATTGGGATGAGGTTTTAATGATTTAGTTATTACTTCATCATATGTATATTTCTCCATTTTTGAAAAACATTGAAACTAATATTTTTAAAATGATAACTACATATTGAATTCATGAATTATAATTCATAAGATATTTTAGTGAATCATGAATATAAAATTCATCATCATTTCAAAGATAAATAAAATAAGTATAAATTGATCAATTAATAACAAAATGATTAGATTTTTCTAATGAAATAGAATACAATAAATTCATTATATCATCTCATGAAAAATATTATTTTTTTGTAAAAACATTATTAAATTTTTTTTATCCTATTGGAAATAATTATGATGATATATGTTATCATTTTTCACTTATTTTTTATTGTTTTGGTGTTATTCTTTTCAATAGGACCATCTTCGTTCTTCTAGTCAGTGATTTATATCACTATATATTAATCATTGGATACTAATATCATCTTATGTGTAATTGTTTTCATTTTCCATATATGTTATCCTACTATGAAACCTAGCCATATATTCTTCTATCTTTACTTTTTAAATCAAATTATCTCTTCATAAGAGGATATTTTAATGACTATTTTTTCAATTTTGGTTTTTCAAAAATGGTGTTTCCAAATGTCAAACATGTATTTACCTTGATAAAGATTAAATATCTAGGGAATAATTTATTTATGGATGGTAGAATAAAAAATCCAAACATGTTAAAATAATAAAAATATTTTTATAACTTATATGACATATAAAAATGATCTTAAACGACCCATGAAAAATATTTCTATTAATTTAATCTCTTCAATTTCATGTGGAACATGCAACCCTCAGTCGAGATAAACCATAATATAGGTATAACCAAATAGGTAATATTATTAATTATTCATGGTAATAACTAAATTAGGAAAATTATGGTTATCTATTAAAAATAAAAAATATTATAATCATTTATATGAAAAAGAATGGTTTTAAAAAAAATATTTATTTTAGAAAATTGTTTAGATACAGTTTGTAAATATTATATAAATTTTAATTTTAACTATTAAAAATTATATTCTAAAAAATAAGGATTAATTTTTTATCCACCATATCAAAATTACATTATATTAAATTTCTGGTATTTTTCTAAAATGTTCCATTTTTTTGTCAGTAGTAAAAAAATACCAAATTTTAATTGAAAACTGAATTTTTTTTAACATTAGTTATAATTTTTAAATTAAATTTTATTTTTTTAACTAATATTATTTCAATTATTTACCTAATAATTCAATTTAGGACATTGAAATCATTTTTATATCGAATTTTTATTTAATGTTTTTTAAAAGCATTTGAAAATAATATTTTAAAACAATCATTATGGTCATGTGTGTGGGATTCATTTTAAATAAAATGTTTCCACAGTTTCAAATGGAATTTTTGAAAACTAGATTCAATATTTTTAATCCGAATAATTTATATCTTATATTTAGCTCAACATAATTTTTAACCATATTGAACAGTAAAAAAGTGAAAATTATTTACCCTGGCTAAGGATAAAATATGTTTACAATTAAATTTATTGTAAAAATAAAATGGATATAATTCCTTAAACCCTTTACTAAAACATATTTTATGGACTTATTTAAAAAATATAGTGTATAATTATTAATAATACACCATTTTTTACCCTTTTTATATTTAAAAAACATGGGTATAACATTTCTCATTAAAAAAATTACATGTGTGCCACTAACCTCTCATATAAATAGATGCACATTTCCTTTCATCTTCACACGTAAAAAACCTTTTTTCAGAAAATAATCATCCAAATCACATTCCTACTTTCATAAACTTATCATATTACCAATTATTTTGGTTAGATACCCATCAAGTAATTTATTTTGTTAAATTTTAAAGAGGTTGTCTAAAAAGATGTAATATTCCTGACAATTTTTTAATTCATTCCTACACCTCATTCAATTATTATTAAACCATTATTATATAATATACACGTTATATTAAATATTGTGATATTTTTTTATTTTAACACCATTACTTACAATCATCTCCTCCTCCATCAAATGGTTTAATAAATCATTATTTCTATGTATTGTGGATTATCACCTATTAAACTATTGTAATTCATTTATCCATTACCACCTATCCTGGCAAAGAATGATGATGGATATAAAGTGAATATAATATATATATATATATAGGGTTGTTATACCAACTCAGTAACAATATCATATATAACGTTTTTCCTTTTCATTCATTTTGGGATATGAAATTGTCACTTATATGTACTACGAACTACCCCATCGGGAAGTGAGGTGATTTGTTTTTTTAACTAATTACTTAAATATAATATTAGGAAGACAAGTTTAATGATTATGTGGGATATAAGTGTCATATTTAATATATTAATTACGTATTTATCTTTATTAAATAATTATATATTATTTTATTTCATTCATTTTAACTCACTAAAAGATGATAATGTCATTCATGTATATGTTGAATACCACATTCATGAAGCGATGAAAATATTTTTTTCTTAATCACACAACATGGATGATATAAATAAGTATATTTAAATAAATAATATGTTATTTATTATATTATTTTCAACCTGTAATGTTAATATATTACATAACATCTTTCTATAAATATCATTTGAAAAATAGAAAGTGTACTCAAGAATACATACCATCCACCATTTCTATGATGGTAATAAAATAAATTTCTTATAAATATATCCTTATATGGATACTAAATGTGTATGTGGATCTTGATTAGTTGTACCTAGGGTTCATAACTCTAAAAGGAAACATTAGGATATGAATCAATCATTAGCTAGTGCATAACAACATGCAATACTAAACACCATGTTTGAAACTCCTCGGGTATATTCTTAGTATAATTAACATTTTATTTACAATCCATTATGTGGGATTTTAAAATAATGATATCCTAAAAAAAGAAACTTTATGATTTTGAGATTTATAATAATGAAAATTTTCACTTATGGAATGTGTTACACAATATTTAAAATTTTATGTTATGGTTTAAAATTCAAAATTTTTCGAGCTAATAATTTATATTTCATTTTTAATAAAGGTCACAAAAATGAATTATGGGTAACAATAATCAGGGTCAATGTAGATATTTTCCTATTAATAAATCCAATATATCATGTATTGTAAGAGTTTGATTAATTGATATATTTAGGCATCATAATTTAGTTATAAAAAACCATCCTTAATTGAGAAATATATTTTTCTATATCATAATTGTTTTATTCTTTATCAATTCATGAGAAGGATCCCCCATAATTTATTAGGAGTACTAGTCATGTGGTAATTTTGATATGGATCAATTCTATTGAAAATATATTTCCATCCATTGGAATTGATGAAAATAAAAAGGTTATATATGTTTTGTATTTTTTAATTGGAGATTTTGATCAATAGTGGGTGTTATTTGTGAATTATATATAATGAAATTAACTATAGTTAATATAATAGATATATTTTAGAGGAAAAAATCTTTGATAAAATATTTTTTTCATAAGTAATATTCTAAAATGAAAAAAATGATCCTTATCTTAATGAAAAAGGTATAATAATTTGTTTCATTGTATGATGATCCCTTTAAAATAATAAATATGTATTATATGGATTACAAATAAAATACTGAATTAAATATTTACCATTTCATTATATTTCTTAAGAAAAACAATTGAAAGACAATAGTTTCTCAAAAAAATTCACCA
This sequence comes from Viscum album, assembly GCA_963277665.1. Classification (NCBI taxonomy): domain Eukaryota; kingdom Viridiplantae; phylum Streptophyta; class Magnoliopsida; order Santalales; family Viscaceae; genus Viscum; species Viscum album. The sequence continues at coordinate 374,963,773 of OY728146.1, forward strand.
TATTTTGTAATAATTTTATGTACCTTCAAAATAGATAGGGAATTTTATAGATCCAATATATTCTAGAGGAATATGGATATGAAGAGATCATATAAACCACAATAAAAATTAAATTCTCTAATGATCAATAAAAAGATGATGTAATTTTTATAATGTTAAAATTGTGGAATGATATATCAAATAAAACACATGAAGGGAACAGATTTTGTAACATGTGTAGAGACAATGATCATTTGTCTCATGAATATAAAAATAATAATATGAAACCCAGTATCTAGTGCATCAAATTTAAAAAATTGGGGCATTTTATAATGCAATTTATGAATATTCAAAAACACATAGTAAGTACAATTCAAAGGAAAAATGAACATGATTATGAAATCAAACAAGTAGTGGAGGAGGTACCAAATGACATTTTGGAAGGTGCATAAATCATATAATAAAATTTATTTAATACCATTTTGGAATATTTATATTCTTACTCATTTATTTCATTAGTATTTTCTATAAAAAATTGATACTTCACTTGAATTTTAAGAAGGGAGTTGTTAGTAAAAAATACTTGTATAAGTATCACTAAAATAGGGATGTGTCTGAAAGATCCCATTAGTAAACATAAACATGATCTATTGAGGGAATTTATTTTTATCCCTATGGACGGATTTAGTAAAATCATCAGTATATACATTCTTTTTAAATATTATGCACAAAATTATTTCATGGATAATGAGATTATTATTCACAATAGAGATATGGAATTTAATATATTTGTATCAGATACTTCTCCATATGAGTCCTACATTGATCCACCCATAGAGGCTCTTTTGAATTAAATTCACGGGTAGTAATGAAAAACATATTCGATGGATAAAAAAGGTAATAATAAAATTGAGGATATACCTAATGTATTAGGGCATATTTATGTATTTATAGATGAATTACCAATTTATAAAATAGAACTTTATTTTATGTATTCTATTGATTTAATTCCCAATACAATAACTATATGAATGACTCTATATAGAATGGATACTATGAAATTAGTGGAGTTGAGGAAATAGTAGGAGTTTTATGTATTAGGATTTATTCACCCTAGTGTTTCACTATTAGGATGCCATGTTTCCTTAATTAATAAGGATTATGGATCCATGGGATATGAAATGGATATAGGTTAATCCATTCTATTATGATAAATAAATAGTATCATCTTCATAGAATTGATTACATATTCAACCAAACACATGGAGATCAAATATGTTTCAATGAATTAGCATTATTATTAGCAGCATAAATTTTTAATAAAGGATGTTATTTTGAATATATCATTCTCAATGGGGTATGGAAATTATGTGTTTACAGAAATTCCGTTAGGATTAACTAATAAACCCTCTATTATTGTGGATCATACGAATACCGTGTTCAATAATATTTCAATGTTTTTATGGTATTCAATGATTATATTTTGTTTTATTATAAATTGAATAGAGACCATAGGAATTACTTTTGTATCATTATCGACACAATTTTAATTAAATATTTATATGTTTAATTTTGTAGGATTGAGTTAAAGATTTATGATGTTTAATTTTTTCTACATTACCACCAAAGATGTAATATCAGTTGATCCTATATAGATAAATTCTCTTATATTAGGGCCATCACCAGTATTAATAACAAATTTTTATATATTAATTGGGTTTTCATTTTCAAATAGAGATACATTCATAATTTTTCACCCTTGGATAACTCATTAACCAAGCATACATGTAGATATGTTATGTTTTTTTAGAAAAAATGTGATTACTTTTTTGATGTATTTGAGAGGATATTGTTCAATTCTACAATTTTGAATCTTTGATAAAAAAAATTATCGACTTTTTATATGTGTTAATAAATCATAAAAGGGACTTTGTTTTTTGTATTATAGAATGATAAATCCATTCCATATGATTCAAAATAGTTAGATTCATGAATCAAACTGTCCAACTCATGATATTTAGTTATAAGATGTAATATTTGATTTGAAAGTGTTGGTGAACTGAATTTACATTGAATGCTGTGAGACATAAACACACCATAACGGTCTAAAATAAAACATTCACATGAAGATATCAACTTGTGGCAGAGGTGATTGTAGAGCTACTCAAGGATTAAAATTTCCCAATACACAACCACCTCGGGAAGTAAAATATGGTAATAGATGAATTGAGCAAGAATGATCAGTGAGTTTTTACCCAAATGATTTTTGATAGGGATCTTATGTGCATATAGATATAATATAATTATAATGGAATTGTTAATGAATGGGATACATAACTCATTTTTCAAATGATTGTTAAACATTATTGATTAGAAATGGAAAAAAATTCGTTTTCCAAATGATTGTTAGAATTTATTGAAGAGAAATAGAAAAAAATTATAATATGATGATGATAATTTAAGGAATTAAATTAATGATATGAATAATGGGAAGTTGGAAGAACTCATTTGTGAAGATGTTGTTATGAAATATTCAAAATATATTATATGTTCCATGAATACCTGAGATGAAAAAGAGAATTTTTGGTTGATTCACATATAATAAATTTCTCTATTAACCCTAGTATCCCATAAACGAATTAAAATTATATGGAACATTTTTTTAGGATAAATTAATGTAAATAATAGTTGCTTATCTATCTAGAGAATTAGTTTTTCTACAATGATAGGCTGACAGAAAACAACCTAGAGGATTTATTAGTAGGGTTACAATTTATATGTTTAAATGGGATGACGTTACTATTGAATTTTTCATGTTACCTCCATAGACTCCACAAAGGAATAATGAAATATTGGTTATGATTGATCGCCTGACCAAATATTCACCTTACATCACTATATGAGAATATATACACCATGAGTGAATCAAAAGGCTCTATATTGAATAATTTTTAAGATATAATAGTGAAAATATTTTGATTTTATCTTTTTATTATCCACATCTTACATAAAATTATGTAATATATTCAAAATGTTATCGATGTAGATCATTATTTGAGAAACACCTACCATCATTATATTTTTTTGTCAAAGTGAATAGAATAATAAAAAATTTGATTAAATGTTGAAGATATGATCACATGAAATTAAAGTTATTGGGTTGGGTAATTATCATTATAAGAGTAATTATATTACAAAATATTCCATTATAGTATGAAAATGTCATTAAATTAATTATTATATGGAAGGAGGTTTCTTACTCAAACATGTTTGGATTAAGTTTTTTATAGTAAACATGATATCCTCAAACACATGGAAGTGATAATGAAAATGGTAAATACTATTTAGGAATGTATTAATTCTTCTAAATGAATAATAGAAAATTATGATAACAATCAACGGAGTGAATTGTAATATCAACTGAGAGATAAGGTTTTATAAAAATTGTCTCTATTTAAAGAGTTCACAATGTTTGGTAAAAAGTGGTAATTAAGACTCATATACTTAAAAATGTTGAAATTTTCAAAATAATTATATTCATTTTCCTTATAATTAGTAAATTAAACTAATTATCTATAAATTACATGATCTGTTCTTATATAATTTTTAAGGAAGTACATGCAAAAACTAATTCATGTGACAACCTCTGAATAAATATAATTAGAACATAATTTATCATACTATAAAGAATTCATCGATATTTATGATACTAGATAGAATGTATTAGGGAATCAGAAAATATTACTAATAAATTTACTTTAATGAAATAATAAAATTGTGTAATGATGGTGGGAACCATAGGATGAGATGAAAAATAACTAGCCTTAATTCTTTTTAACGTAGTATGCGTGAAAATATTGAGGTCAAAATTATTATATTCCGGAAGAGCATAGAACCTGAGCTTCAAATATAGTAATTGAAAATTAAATATTAATAAAAATATATAAATAATTTATATTTTATTATTTCATGGAATTAAATTTTTGATAATATACAATCAATTTTTATTTTGGATATACATTCTAAAAATATGCATCTAATTTTTATTAAAATTTTTACCAAAAATTATGCTTTTATGAATAATAAAAAATTTAGTATTTAACTATTCTTTATTTTATTAATAATAATTTGTAATAATATTTATAATTAATAACATCTTACCAATAAATTTAATATAAATAAACACATGATCATTTTTCCATAAAATATAAATATTTTTCAGAAAACAACTTATTTTATGAAAACTTTTTTTATTTAAAAATGAATAATGTCAATCCAATTGAAAAAATTAAAATAATATTTTATAATTAATTTTTTAAATTAATTAAATATTTATTATAACTAAATATAGTAATATAAATCCATCTAATGATTTATTCTAGTTATATGGTTAATATAAGATCATTATATTGTTGAAAAATGAATTCCATGAAAAAACATTTTTTCTAAAAAAACTTGGTTGAGTTTAAATTATATTTTACCAATTATATGAATAATGTTTCTTTATAAAAATAAATAATATAATTTAAATTTTGAAAAAAATTTAATCTATACTGAATAATAAAAATAATAATTATTAACTGCTACATGTAGAGTAAAAATGGGTTTACCAAGGGTCTTTAAACAAAAAGATAATTGTATGATATTAAATTAATCATGTAAAAGTTATATTTTTTATTAACATTTAGATATTATGTCACGACCCGTCCTCGGGGCCCGTGCCGTGACTACCCCAAGCCCGCCTTCCATAGGCCAGGGGCTGGCGACTAGCACCAAAGGCGTAAAATCCCGATAACTGGGAAGGCATTGCCTTTATAAAGAAAACAAGCACCACAGAGTACAAGCGGAAGTAAAACACTAAGTACAAAAAGAAGAACTGAAAAGTAAAAAGGGGCCGGAAATACAAGCCCAACTGTAAAGTACAACTCGAAAGGGAAAACAGCGACTGAAAAGTAAAGCTGCTACGCTGAGATGTCCACTGGAAATCCCACCTGAAGGGTGGGTACAGATAGCTCCTCTGCTCCTCGGGTCCCGCCATCCGCTCCGAGTATGTCCCGTCCAGTGGTCCACCTCCGGGTACCGCCTCGTCGTATAGTCCACCTCCAGGTACCGTCCAGTCCTCGAACCTTCGGCTTCTGTCAGCACTGTCCGTCGTCTGCAACCAACACAACGAGGTGCGGGCATAGCCCGTACAGGGGTGAGTATAACGATACTCAGTAGGGACCCCGAGACCCTCAAGGTCTCACTAAAACCAATCAAGGATAAACACAAGAAGATCACAACAGATAAACTCTACTTAGGTATATGCCCATACATATACCTAAGTTATCAAGTAACCCATCTCAGTCATGAGGAAACACAAGAATCATGAGATCAACGGATAACCACTACCCAGGTATATGCCCATACATATACCTAAGTTATCAAGTAACCCATCTCGATCATGAGGAAACACAAAGGTCAAAGTCTCAGCTCAAACCAGGATTTTCATTATCGAAACCGTAACTGCTGAAGAGCTCCGTCTCTGGAGTGTGCAGTGGTCCTGTCACGACTCCGAGGTACTGCTCACTAACCTAAGACTGCTGAAGTACTCCTCCTGTCGAGTACCGCGGGTCAGCCACCCAGACACAGTACTACTTCCCGCCGAGGTATGTCACCCAAACTCAGTAGTGCACACCCCCTAGTAGCCTGCTGAGGTACTCTCCGGACGAGCACCGCGGGTCTGCACTGTCACACAGGTAGTGCTCCGTCCGCCATGGGTCTGCACCTCAGAAAGTAGTGCTCCATCCACTGGGCTAGTCGACTCACTCCAAGTCGAGTCGGTCAAGCAGTCGTCAGGTCTCAGCCAGCTACATGGTCTCCGTACATCGCACGCTCGTCACTGGGAGGGTCCGCTCCACGAGCTACAGGTCGATACTCCAAGTATCTCAAAGTCCCACGAAGAAGTGTCTCAAAGGTCCGTCTCGTCACAGGGGTCTCAACGCAACAGACGGCGCGTCGATCGGACGCCCGGTCTGTGAGTTATTAGCCTTTTCGTCCCAGGGGCCCGGTTGGTTTCGAGTGCGAACCAATCCCGGCCGTATCTCAACTGTACCCCGAACTCCCATAGGGTTTACTCAAAGGGACCGTTACTCAACGTAACTACCAACGCCGCTGACGGCTCGTCAAGCGGACGTCCTGTCTGAAAGATATCAGCTTTTCCATTCCAGGGGCCCGGTTGGATTTCGGGTACAATCCAACCCGGCTATACTCCGACTGTATCCAAAACTCGGGCGGAGTATGTCAAAAGTTCCGTCTCATCAAGAGGAAGTCAACGAAACAGACGGCACGTCAATCGGACGCCCGGTCTGTGAGTTATTGGCATTTTCGTCTCCGGGGCCCGGTTGGTTTTTATGGAAAAACCATCCCGACCGTACCCCACCTGCGTCCAAACCTTGGGCGGAGTATGCCAAAAGATCTGTCTCATCAAGAGGAAGGCAACGCGACTGACGGCGCGTCAATCGGACGTTCGTGGCTCAAGATATGAGCGTTTCCGCTCCGAAGGCCCGGTTGGTTTCGTGAACGAACCAACCCGGCCGAACTCAAAGTAACCCGAAACCTTGAGTGAGATATACCGAAACGACCGTCTCGATCCAAGGATCGCGTTGCCGCAGACGGTTCGTCGTTCGGAGGTCCGAGGCTCAAGTTATGAGCCAAAAACCAAATCTGGTTCGAAACGGGGGGGTCCGGGTCCGGGCCGACCGGGCCCGACCCCCCCCCCCCCCCCCCCGGGGCGGCGGCGGCGGCGGGCCGCGGTGGCAGCGGCCGTCGCCAGCGGGGAGGCCGCACGCACGCGGGGCTAAGCCCCGCGTTTCTTCTGGCGGCGCGGCTTAGCCGCGCCGTTTTTTTTAAGTAAACCGCCCCCTCACATGAGGGGGCCGGCTTGAGCGGATCCGAGGGGGCCGGTTTCCCCCTCCTTCAAAGAACCCCCCCCCCCCCTCTCTTAATGAGGGGGTTTTATTAATACGGCCGGGGAATTTATTTCCCCGGTTTTAATGACTTCCGGCCGGCCAGCTGGCCGGCCGGTTTTCTCCAACGGGACCGGAAATTTCCGGTCCCCTCTTCGGCTTCCGACGCCGGCGGCCCGGCCGCCGGTCTTCCCTTCCGCCGCGGCCCGGAACCGGCTGCGGTCTCCTCGTCCCGCCGCGGCCCGGAACCGGCCGCGGTCTTCTCGTCCTGCCGCGGCCCGGAACCAGCCGCGGTCTTCTCGTCCCGCCGCGGCCCGGAACCGGCCGCGGCGTTCGTCATCCGGCGCGGTGCGTCGGCACCGCGCCCCTTCGCCGTGCTTTGATTCTTTTCAACGCGGCGCGACGGCGTCGTGTTCTTGAAGATTTTTCCTCGGCGTGGCGCGACGGCGCCGCGTAAAATTAATTGTACGGTCAACCGCGTGGTGCGACGACACCACGCTACTTGCTTCCACCCGCATGAATAAACATGAACGTTGGAGGGGGGTTCGGCCGTGTTCGTGCGGTCCGGCCCCCCTCGCATTAACAAAATAATGCAACTTTAAATAAACAACATCCTCGCGTTAGTCATACGAACCACGAGCAAGAATGAGATAATTAAATATTAAATCAACATCCCCTACCTTGATAATCACACGTTGACGTAGTCGTGGAATATCGGTGCCGATTCCTTTGACGTCGGAGGAAGAGTCGTTGTCGATGGCGTTCGTCGCGGAAAACCGTCGCGGAAGAGATGACGCAGAAGAAGTACGTCGCGTCGCGGATGCGGCGTCGCGGATGGATCATGTTCTTCGGCGGAGAAGTTCTTCGTTGAAGAACGACGTTCTTCGCGTTCTTCGTTGAGTTTGAAGAAGAAGAAGAGGAGTTCTCTACCTCTCAAGAAGACAAACGATCAACCCAAAATAAAATAAGCTACACCTTATTTTATTTTCACTTTTCCAACCTTTCAAAAATTCAAAAGTTGAATCCAATTCATTAATTAAATCTAGAGTTGACAAAATTAAATGAAGAGATAGGTTGGCAAGAAATAAAGTAGGGAAGAGTTACGTAATTAAGAGGGGGTTTAGAGGGGTTAGGGAATTTGAAAAGAAAAAGGGGTTCGTGTGGGCCCCACCACACTTAATCCTCCCAAGGGAGGTTAAGTGGGTGTGGGTCCCACTTCCAACCACCTTTGGTAGGTTTTTAATAAGTTAAAATAAAATTTGTCTTACACAAATTTTATTTAACTCAACTGAAAACCCCAAAACTAATTTTCAACTCGCAACAAACGCAACTCCCGAAAAGGTCTCTTTAAGCGAATATCGGCGCTGCGAGTTCATCGGTGCCCTCGGATTTCAATTCCGAGCACCGGATCAAAAGTTAGGAATTCCCGCTCGTTCGTTCACTGAACGTACCCGAGCCAAACTTCGGAAATTAATTCCGGGCACTCCGGGCCTCGGAATCAGGTGCCGTCTGAAACCGCGCTCTTGTAAAATTCCAAAGAAAATTAAGAAAAAATTGTCCTTGAATTTTACGGGTCTTTACATTACTCCCACCTCAGGGCTTTACGTCCCCGTAAAGCTACATCAAAAACTAGGGAAACAAAAGAGAATACTGAGCACGCATCTGAGCCTCCCGCTGCCATGTGCTCTCCTGGAGATTCCCGTGCCGCCATCTGTTGCGCACAAGAGGAATCGATCGCCCATGTAGGACCCGCTCCTGTCGATCCTCTATCTCCACCGGGACCTCCGTAAAAGTCGCCCCATCGTCAACGTCAAGCTTCCCATGGTCAAAGATGTGCGTCGGGTCGTGCACGTATCTCCTCAGCTGAGACACGTGGAAGACGTCGTGCACCCGGTGTAACTGAGGTGGTAGAGCCAGGCGATAAGCCACCTCACCAACCCTGCTGAGGACCTGGAAGGGTCCGATGAAGCGCGGAGATAACTTGTCGCCTCGGCCAAATCTCCGAATACCACGTCGAGGTGAGACCCGCAAGAAGACGTGGTCACCATCCTCGAACTCTAGTGGCCTCCGCCTCCTGTCAGCGTATGACTTCTGCCGGCTCTGTGTTGTCCTCATCCGCTCCTGGATGATATGGACCTCCTCCGACGTGGCCCGGACCATCTCTGGTCCCACAAGAGCTGCAAGATTTCTTCTTTGCCGAAAAGAGAAACCTGGTCTCATCCCCTGGATGAACCACATTCTTTGCCTAAAACAGTCAATCCTAACATTGATGATACTAATCCATACCAAGGATGACGTCGTAAGGCCTCAACGCTACTACTAAGAGATCCAACCGTTACTCTCGCCTCCAAGGGTTGAGTCACACTGTCGGCATCAGTGTGTGGTAACTGGTCTCCTCCAGTAGATGTCTCACAAGTGAGGGTCAAGTCAACAGTCATCTGGAACCTCTTAGTAACATCACAAAAGAGGACAGGAATGAAAACATCACAAAGGATGCGTCTTTTATTATTGCAGCTCATAATACAAGACGCTACACAAAAGCAACATCAACATGGAACTAGAAGTACAAAAGACGTATCCACTAGTTCCGCTCCTGTCCACCTGCTCCCAGAGCTCCATGATCGTAAGCTTCAGCTGCCTGAAGCTGTTCTCTCGCATGTTCACCTACTCCCTGTGGTCGGGGTGGACCTCCTGGTGGTGGTGGTGGCAGATCCTCAAAGCGTCGTCCACCACCTGCTGCTCGGCCAGCTCCTCTGCCTCGTCCGCCTCCTCCCTGCGGACCGCCACGGTCGAACCTCTGCCTCTGCCTAGGTGGTTCCTCAACCGTCTGCTGCTCCTCCGCATGGCGGGTCGGGCAGTCACGAGCCATGTGGCCTTGCCCGCCGCATGCAAAGCACTGTCTTCCACTCAAAAGACTGACTCCGCGCTGTGTGCCCTGCACTGCTGAGCCAGTGCCCTGAGGTCGTCTGCCTGAAGGTCTGGTCTGTCTGGACCCCTGAGTCATCTGTCGGCTACCTGCTACCGAAGACTTCGCTACGTGCCGCCCTGTGGTGGGTCGCTGCGCTGGTGAAGACTCAGCAAGGAAGCTCTCAATCAAAAGGGCACGCTCCAGTACTCCTGTCTGAGTCGGTAAGCTGAGGGAGATCAGCGATGCCCTGATCTCGTGTCTCAAACCCTGCTCGAAGGTCCGGGCCCGGAAGAATGGGTCCCGTACCATGTCGGTCGAGTAGCGCGAGAGATCGGTAAATCTCGCCGAGTACTGAGCGACCGTCATGCTGCCCTGCCGCAGCTGCAGAAGCTCCTGGATACGAACCGCACGAAGGGTGGCTGGGACGAACTCCGAGCGGAAGAGGCTCTCAAAGTCCGTCCAAAGTAGAGATGCCTCATCGTGCACCTGGAGCATCAAGCTCCACCATCGTCCTGCTGCTGCGTGTAGTAGGCTCGCAGCGAGGATCACCATGAGGTCTGCTGGTGTCCTCACTAGTCTAAACACTCGTACCACTGCCTCCAGCCAGTCCTCTGCAGCCTGGGGATCCGTCTCCCCGCGAAACCTGGGCGGTCGCTGGTGCTGAAACTCATGCAGTGCGTTGAGGCGACGTGCATCGTCAGCGGCTGCTGCTGGAAGCATCGGGGCTCGGCGGGTAGAGCTACCGCCGGTTCCACTGCTGACAAAGGGCCCTGCACCGAGGCCTCGTCGCTCGGTGGCTGTCGTCACGTTCGATTCTCGGAACCCTAGCTGGCTGCCGTCGTGGGGCCATCCTGAAAGAAACAACGTAACACGATCAAACGATTATACCTGGTGAGCTGACCTGGTTTGAGCTGTTTTAAGGGGAAAAAACTTTTGAAAACACACACGCAATCAGTGTTTTCGTGCACAAAGTCGGAAATCAGTTGTCAGGGTCCTGGTGTATGGATACGTCGGCCGCCCGCACCAACACTGGACTCCCTGAACTGAAAACCACACTCGGTACCCTTAACACTATTGCTTCACAGAAAGAAAGATCAGAGTCTGCGGTAGAACCGACCACCTCTGATACCAATTTGTCACGACCCGTCCTCGGGGCCCGTGCCGTGACTACCCCAAGCCCGCCTTCCATAGGCCAGGGGCTGGCGACTAGCACCAAAGGCGTAAAATCCTGATAACTGGGAAGGCATTGCCTTTATAAAGAAAACAAGCACCACAGAGTACAAGCGGAAGTAAAACACTAAGTACAAAAAGAAGAACTGAAAAGTAAAAAGGGGCCGGAAATACAAGCCCAACTGTAAAGTACAACTCGAAAGGGAAAACAACGACTGAAAAGTAAAGCTGCTACGCTGAGATTTCCACTGGAAATCCCAACTGAAGGGTGGGCACAGATAGCTCCTCTGCTCCTCGGGTCCCGCCATCCGCTCCGAGTATGTCCCGTCCAGTGGTCCACCTCCGGGTACCGCCTCGTCGTATAGTCCACCTCCAGGTACCGTCCAGTCCTCGAACCTTCGGCTTCTGTCAGCACTGTCCGTCGTCTGCAACCAACACAACGAGGTGCGGGCATAGCCCGTGCAGGGGTGAGTATAACGATACTCAGTAGGGACCCCGAGACCCTCAAGGTCTCACTAAAACCAATCAAGGATAAACACAAGAAGATCACAACAGATAAACTCTACTTAGGTATATGCCCATACATATACCTAAGTTATCAAGTAACCCATCTCAGTCATGAGGAAACACAAGAATCATGAGATCAACGGATAACCACTACCCAGGTATATGCCCATACATATACCTAAGTTATCAAGTAACCCATCTCGATCATGAGGAAACACAAAGGTCAAAGTCTCAGCTCAAACCAGGATTTTCATTATCGAAACCGTAACTGCTGAAGAGCTCCGTCTCTGGAGTGTGCAGTGGTCCTGTCACGACTCCGAGGTACTGCTCACTAACCTAAGACTGCTGAAGTACTCCTCCTGTCGAGTACCGTGGGTCAGCCACCCAGACACAGTAGTGCTTCCCGCCGAGGTATGTCACCCAAACTCAGTAGTGCACACCCCCTAGTAGCCTGCTGAGGTACTCTCCGGACGAGCACCGCGGGTCTGCACTGTCACACAGGTAGTGCTCTGTCCGCCATGGGTCTGCACCTCAGAAAGTAGTGCTCTGTCCACTGGGCTAGTCGACTCACTCCAAGTCGAGTCGGTCAAGCAGTCGTCAGGTCTCAGCCAGCTACACGGTCTCCGTACATCGCACGCTCGTCACTGGGAGGGTCCGCTCCACGAGCTACAGGTCGATACTCCAAGTATCTCAAAGTCCCACGAAGAAGTGTCTCAAAGGTCCGTCTCGTCACAGGGGTTTCAACGCAACAGACGGCGCGTCGATCGGACGCCCGGTCTGTGAGTTATTAGCCTTTTCGTCCCAGGGGCCCGGTTGGTTTCGAGTCCGAACCAATCCCGGCCGTATCTCAACTGTACCCCGAACTCCCATAGGGTTTACTCAAAGGGACCGTTACTCAACGTAACTACCAACGCCGCTGACGGCTCGTCAAGCGGACGTCCTGTCTGAAAGATATCAGCTTTTCCGTTCCAGGGGCCCGATTGGATTTCGGGTACAATCCAACCCGGCCATACTCCGACTGTATCCAAAACTCGGGCGGAGTATGTCAAAAGTTCCGTCTCATCAAGAGGAAGTCAACGAAACAGACGACGCGTCAATCGGACGCCCGGTCTGTGAGTTATTGGCATTTTCGTCTCCGGGGCCCGGTTGGTTTTTATGGCAAAACCATCCCGACCGTACTCCACCTGCGTCCAAACCTCGGGCGGAGTATGCCAAAAGATCCGTCTCATCAAGAGGAAGGCAACGCGACTTACGGCGCGTCAATCGGACGTTCGTGGCTCAAGATATGAGCGTTTCCGCTCCGAAGGCCCGGTTGGTTTCGTGAACGAACCAACCCGGCCGAACTCAAAGTAACCCGAAACCTTGAGTGCGATATACCGAAACGACCGTCTCGATCCAAGGATCGCGTTGCCGCAGACGGTTCGTCGTTCGGAGGTCCGAGGCTCAAGTTATGAGCCAAAAACCAAATCTGGTTCGAAACGGGGGGGTCCGGGTCCGGACCGACCCGGCCCGACCCCCCCCCCCCCCCCCCGGGGCGGCTGCGGCGGCCGGCGGCAGCGGGCGGCGGCGGTGCGGCGGCCGGCGGCGGGCCGCGGCGGCGGGCGGCGGCGGCGGCGGGCGGCGGCGGCGGGCGGCGGTGGCGGGCGGCGGCGGCGGCGGCGGGCCGCGGTGGCGGCGGTCGTCGCCAGCGGGGAGGCCGCACGCACGCGGGGCTAAGCCCCGCGTTTCTTCTGGCGGCGCGGCTTAGCCGCGCCGTTTTTTTTAAGTAAACCGCCCCCTCACATGAGGGGGCCTGCTTGAGCGGATTCGAGGGGGCCGGTTGCCCCCTCCTTCAAAGAACCCCCCCTCTCTTAAAGAGGGGGTTTTATTAATACGGCCGGGGAATTTATTTCCCCGTTTTTAATGACTTCCGGCCGGCCAGCTGGCCGGCCGGTTTTCTCCAACGGGACCGGAAATTTCCGGTCCCCTCTTCGGCTTCCGACGCCGGCGGCCCGGCCGCCGGTCTTCCCTTCCGCCGCGGCCCGGAACCGGCCGCGGTCTCCTCGTCCCGCCGCGGCCCGGAACCGGCCGCGGTCTTCTCGTCCCGCCGCGGCCCGGAACCGGCCGCGGTCTTCTCGTCCCGCCACGGCCCGGAACCGGCCGCGGCGTTCGTCATCCGGAGCGGTGCGTCGGCACCGCGCCCCTTCGCCGTGCTTTGATTCTTTTCAACGCGGCGCGACGGCGTCGCGTTCTTGAAGATTTTTCCTCGGCGTGGCGCGACGGCGCCGCGTAAAATTAATTGTACGGTCAACCGCGTGGTGCGACGGCACCACGCTACTTGCTTCCACCCGCATGAATAAACATGAACGTTGGAGGGGGGTTCGGCCGTGTTCGTGCGGTCCGGCCCCCCTCGCGTTAACAAAATAACGCAACTTTAAATAAACAACATCCTCACGTTAGTCATACGAACCACGAGCAAGAATGAGATAATTAAATATTAAATCAACATCCCCTACCTCGATAATCACACGTTGACGTAGACGTGGAATATCGGTGCCGATTCCTTTGACGTCGGAGGAAGAGTCGTTGTCGATGGCGTTCGTCGCGGAAAACCGTCGCGGAAGAGATGACGCAGAAGAAGTACGTCGCGTCGCGGATGCGGCGTCGCGGATGGATCGTGTTCTTCGGTGGAGAAGTTCTTCGTTGAAGAACGACGTTCTTCGCGTTCTTCGTTGAGTTTGAAGAAGAAGAAGAGGAGTTCTCTACCTCTCAAGAAGACAAACGATCAACCCAAAATAAAATAAGCTACACCTTATTTTATTTTCACTTTGCCAACCTTTCAAAAATTCAAAAGTTGAATCCAATTCATTAATTAAATCTAGAGTTGACAAAATTAAATGAAGAGATAGGTTGGCAAGAAATAAAGTAGGGAAGAGTTACGTAATTAAGAGGGGGTTTAGAGGGGTTAGGGAATTTGAAAAGAAAAAGGGGTTCGTGTGGGCCCCACCACACTTAATCCTCCCAAGGGAGGTTAAGTGGGTGTGGGTCCCACTTCCAACCACCTTTGGTAGGTTTTTAATAAGTTAAAATAAAATTTGTCTTGCACAAATTTTATTTAACTCAACTGAAAACCCCAAAACTAATTTTCAACTCGCAACAAACGCAACTCCCGAAAAGGTCTCTTTAAGCGAATATCGGTGCTGCGAGTTCATCGGTGCCCTCGGATTTCAATTCCGAGCACCGGATCAAAAGTTAGGAATTCCCGCTCGTTCGTTCACTGAACGTACCCGAGCCAAACTTCGGAAATTAATTCCGGGCACTCCGGGCCTCGGAATCAGGTGCCGTCTGAAACCGCGCTCTTGTAAAATTCCAAAGAAAATTAAGAAAAAATTGTCCTTGAATTTTACGGGTCTTTACATATTATAGATCCAAAATTATATTATAAGGTCATTTTTGTGATTTTTTCTTTGGAATAACGTAATCATTTTGGAATCTATTGGGAAAATTTTACGTTGTTTCCAAGAAGGACCTCTTTCCCCACTTTTAATAGGGAACCTCTTACCATCAAAAATTTAAACTAGTAAATATCTCTATCTGGAAATAACCCATCAAAAATAAGTCCCAAAAATTATTATCAACGTTATAGAGTTCTCATTATTTCTGAAAGAAAAATCTTATGGTCTTTGAGAACATATCTTGTGTAGGTTTTTCTAAGAAAAGTTAACCGTCTAAACGAAGCTATTTTTTACGAAATTGAATAATTTAATGACACTTAAAATATAATAACAACAGTATATATAATATATTTATATGTTATTATGTTGATTTCATGAAATATACTTGTCTCCTTCTCTATCAAATTAGAAATAGAGCCATCACTTGTGTGTTTGGTTGACCATCGCCTCTCAAACCAATGTAAATTATTTTCCATCAATGTCTCACATTGATAGTAATAATGATAGAAATAATAAATATATATGAAAAATATGAAATAATATTTATTATATAAAATTAATATAACATAAATTTTTTTACCCTTTCTCCAATTAAGTGATAATGTCACATCTCGTGCTTGTATACATCCTCTGTCCTCATGTAGTAATGTTATTCATTTTACAAGTTATAATTTGATTAATGGTTATAAAAATTAATATAATGTGTAATTATTATATTTATGACATTAATATCATTTTCTAGATGATGTGACTATATATAGAACATAATAACTTCAAATTTAATGACAAAATATGCATGATAGAACATGAAACTTAGCACCCTAAACAATAGTAATAATAAATGATTATTATTTATAGATTACAAAGATATTATAATACGATCGTATGTGATATTATAAATATTAATATTTATTTTATATAAATTAATTACACTATCATAACCATCATACAAGATGTTGAAGAACATTTTACTAAAAGGAAGCCTGAGTTATGGTATTCTATCTCAATTTATTTTCATTGAGGATGATTTAAATATTATGAACTTATTATATTTATATGGTGAATATACCAACCCATGTACATGTAATATAATGAATCCAACATACTTCATGGTATTTTAATTTTAAACTTGATTTATTTCATCCAAATTGATTTTACTGGAATATTACCAAGTGGTAATGTATTTCATCTCATTTTCCATTTTAATTGGACGTATTTATTAATATGAACTTACAAACATTAATGTGGTTTATATAATTTCACATTAATGTATTTACCACTTATATATATTTGTTAATTAATATTAATTTTTTTTTTCATGTCTATTTTTTAAGATTTTTTAATTTGAATGTTAACAACTTTGTAAGAGTCTAATATACAATCTCTTATTACATTTAGATTTATGTTATCCTTAAAAAATGAATATTATAATTTATTCATGATAAGATGATATTTCATTATTATACATTTGATATTTTACTAGATTTCATATTATATTCCAAATTTTCAACTATTTTTCTAAATGGTTCATGAAAATTAATTTCTAAAAGTATGAAAAACTGTTATTTCTCTATAAATTTGACATTTTTAGTTTGCATGTTTTTCAAAAAAATTATTTTATTTACACCAATGGTTTATTAAAGAAAATTTAGTTTTTTAATTAATTTTATCAAATGTTCTAAAGGAATTTTTATACTATTTTTCATGTGATATTCTATAGAAAAAACAAATGGTATTGTTTTTAATTTATAAATCATTAACAGATATCCCCATTTATATAATTAATTTAAGAAATGTATCTTATTATAAAGAATTCAATCATCATTAAAAAGAAACATATTTATAAGTTTTTTTAATATTTCAATTTCATTCCTATTATTCCTATTAAGGACATATATTTTGATAAATACATATATACCAAATGAACTTATAGTCTCCTCTCCCCTCATGATTAGCTTTGTGATTGTTATCGTTATCTTAGGTCAATCACTCTATAATGATTTTTCTTTAAAAATTACATATATCTTAATTATCCATATTGTTTTTATCAATGATATGATTGTTTCTGAAATCATATAAAATATTTACATATGGTTTCTAATTTAATTTTTATTCAAATAAATGGGGAACTATATATAAATCTATATATTTTATTGAATGTGGATATTTGTTGAAAAAATATTTTTCATTAATGAAGCCTATTATTTGATATATGAAGTATGAACTAGATATGCAATGACATGTGGGGCTTCGAATTATATATCCCCTCGATACACCTATAGGTATATTGAAGAAAAATAATTTGACAAATTATATGTTGTTTTACCCAAATTTGTAAACAATATTTTGAAAGTTATTAATTCGGTAAATTTTTTGATTTTTTAGATCATGACATCCAATATAATGAATTTACTCAATGATGATTTAGTTATTATTATCCATGATTTTATTGCATTAATATTATCTGTAGATGAATTTTGTGATCATGTTATTGATTCAAGAGGTTGTGGGATAAGTTATTTAATATCCTATATTGAGTATTCCTAATCTATTAATGATATTGATGTTAGAGATTAAAAGTAATCTATCTTTATTTATTAACCATTGAATATTGATTATTCATTATCTAATCTTTTAATTCATATAATTGTTTAAATGGAATGTGTGTTCACTTAATTATGATTTTATATAGATTATTCCTTATTTATTCATGATTTATTCCATTATAAATATCCATACTATGCATCTGATAAATCCTTATCCTTATTACATTCCCTATGGTATAGATAATTATTTATCAAATAATTTCAAGGATTCCTAATATTTTCCATTAATATGTTAAATATTATATTTCCAATGTAAATGGTTTTCTATGTATGTATTTGGTGCGTCAAAACTACAAAATAATTTTCTATTTAATATTTTATCACTTGTATCTATGAAAATGTAAAAAAAATTCCAATGATTATAGTTACTGTATTTAGAGTCATTAAACATTTCTACATTCATTTTTTTTCAAAATCCCATATAGTTTTTATGAAATTCCTATCTTTTATCCTTGAAAAAATAACAATAGTCTAATTTTTTCCAAATGATTTCTCTCTCTATTTTTGTATTCGAACTATGTATATTTTGATAAGTAATTAGTGTAATTTTTCGTAAGACATCATTTAATATTATTTTAAAACCTAGTGGAATATATTATCATTACATACCACATTCTTTCGCTCATTTAGGATACATATCACTCAATATTCATTTTTTTAATTTACAGCAATTATTGAGGTTTTCTAAAACTAATATTAAATCAAGTTAAAAAAATATTTTATCCTAATACTTGAAAATTTTATAAAAAAATAAACTAATTTGTTAAAATTTTAATGATCCCTAGGATAATCTTTATGTGTCTTTATTTTTATAGATTTAATTAACAAAAACACCTTAGTGTTAGTTCCTCTCCATAATCATAAAATAATTGGACCATTAATTCATATAATTGTGATGAGTGGGGAATTCAAATGAATGAATTGTGTTTCATGTGTATTCATGTAAAAAATTATTTTTATTACTTATATTTTATTTATAATATGCGTGTGTTTTAAAATGTTATTAATAAAAAATGTTAATAAATGTATTATGAGTATTAACTTATAATTATATGTGTTGTAGAAATGAGTTATTAATCCCCATTATGACTCATTTTACATGGATTATTAATAGAATTTTATTAGAATAAACCAAATGATACTAATATTCAAACTAGTGGTATATAAAAACGTACATCTCAAGTCAAGATCCTCATTAAAGTTCTTATATACCTTTTAAAATATAGATTTAAGGATCTTTATATGATTATATTGCCAAAATAATCATATAACTCACATCCAATTGTAATCCATGATCATTAATTAACATCCTAGATCATTATTCATTCATCTTCCCAACTAACGCTTCCTATGATTATCTAAACAATGGATATGCATTTATAAATAATGATAATAAATAATTAATTAATACAACATTTGGGATTACAATTCCATAAAAATTTGAAATATTCAGATTCCCTTTACACCCCCCAATAAAGAAATCCAAGAATAAATATAATATTTAATAATAAAGGAAGAAGATGAGACCCCTTTATAGATGAGTTACTTGACTACTAATTCTCTATGGGATTTTTGATATTTTAACTCAACAACCACGGATGGATGGAGGTTATTATTATGATAGGTTATGTATGGTTGAGAGAATTGAATAATTTGATGGAGTGATCTATGAGGGATTGAATGATGTATAAATTATATAATGTATATGAATATCTTCCCAAATCAAACCAATGAATTTACAATGTCCCTTATTTTATACCTTCAATACTAAGATTAATCTAAATTAAATGATCTCATTAATTTAATTATAGTTTGATGAAGTTTTAACTCTTATATTAAATGGGTTGGAATTTGGTTGTCTTTTCAATAAATATTCTTCCACAAATAAATATTTATAACCCATTATTAAATTTAGGGAAAACGGTATGAATACATCCTCATTTCTTACATGTTGATCATTTGACCTTGAGATTAATTACATGTCTTTAATCTATTTTGAACGTCCCAATTAAATTATTGTTAATAATTTGAATTGTGGTTCACTATATTATTTCACGGTAAGTAATAAACCTAAGGATGTGTTGTTTATCCTTGAGAATTCATTGAGTCTTCAGAATAAATTTCATATAGTTAATGTTATTTTCAGGTTTGATGTTGGATTTGGATAATTTTACATTATTTTAAAGAATGATATTTCATTTGGGGCCATTGAAATTAGACTAAAGAAGTGAATTTTTGGACCATTGAATAAGAATTAGATATCAATATGGAAGTAATAAAATCTGAGGTTGTCTTATCTTATGAAATAGAATTGGAGGATCATTAATAATATATTATAATTTTATGTATCATTGAGAGGTGTTGTCATGACATATGTGCATGGGATTACATCATCCATTTTAAGGATATATTAGTAATAGATATGAATCATTGTTATCTATTATTACAAGTGAATAACTTGTACTATATAATCATATATACTATGTTGTATTGATCCATATACATAATCATCTTTATATCGTTGTATCGTTCATTTATTCTTCTATATTGCCTTAATTTTTTCAACTCTAATATTTTATATCCCTCTCCAAATAATAAATTTCCCAATATAAATCCATCTATAAAAATTCCATTTCGGTGCCTTAGGTTAATTTTAAAAAATATATATTCAATAAAGAACTTAATTTTATTATTTAAATATTATAAAAGTATTGAATTTAATTAATATTCAATAATTAAAAAAATTAATAAAACTGCCATTATATATGCAAATTATCACAAAAATAAAACTGGATATCTAAAAATGTAATTCAATGTAAATGTCAAAACTAGGATAACCACATTCCAACACACATGTTCCATAATTCCCCTTATGTCAATTATATAAAAAACTATTTAACCAATAAATCATGCCCACTATATTTTTTGTACAAATTAATTTTATTTTAATATTTGTGGAATTATTTTAATCCAAATGTGATCATAATGAACCATTTTGAATCCATCTCACTCAAAATATTTACCCATCATCAAGATTTCACTTATTCGAAGACACATATCTGTGTACCAACTAGTTACCTTCATTTTACTTATTTTTATAGGAGTTAAACATTCATATTTACCTATTCATTCTAAAAAACATGTCACAGTTTTCCAATATATATATATTCTGGTTATAGTGCAAAATGAATATAAATTTATTTGGGCCCACAGAGACCTAAATCATCACCTACAATAGTCATCCACTTATACTAGATGTAATATTAATTTTAATGAATAAGGTCAAGGGAATTTGGATATTAGGTAGTCATTATACTTATTTTTTGTGTTTTTTTATCACTCAAAAACTCTTGGAATATTAAAATTCAAGAAAATATACTCCAGATATCAGTTTCACACACCCCTAAAATTTGGATTTTTTATTAAATTTATTAGGGTGAACCATTTAAGTGTAACACATGTTTAAAAAAAAATAAATATTTAATTTATAATGATAGTTAGTAAAATATTAAATTTGGTGCAACTATGTCATATCTTATTAACAATCATTGAAAATATATCCAAAAATATTATTTATAACATCTCAAAGGTTATTTGTTCTCCTCGAGTAATGATGGGTTGATTTTTATCTGTCATGCTAAATTATAATTTCAGAACTCACTAACATATTAATCAACCCCCACCCATACACGCGCAAACATTCTTTGTAATTTATAGTCAATAAATATATAGGAATGGATATGTGATTCATAATTAAAATTTTAATTCAAATTCATCAGACATAAATGTAACGTGAATTCAAATAATCCCCCTTGTATTATGGATTTGTACTTTGGAAGTGCACATGTCCCCATTCCAAAATATTAAATTTACTCATTTTAAAATTATTATCCTATAAAATTTCAATTAAAAAATAAATATGGAACATATTTTGTTATTTTATGGAAATCTACATATTATATATTACAATATATTAAATAAAGACATATGTGATGAGATTTATTATTCGACACAACTATTAAATCCTGATTTGAATTTTTAAATGAGATATTAATTACTTTGATAATAAATTAATCCACTCATAATCTTATTTCCAGCATAGTAATATGGGTCCCAATGTTCCCCATTACACACATAGAGAATTCCACATCATCCTGATTTATTTTTCCATTTTTATATTGTTCATCCACTTAAATTTAAAATTTATCTTCTTTTGAAATCTCTGAATTATAAACTATTCTCCATGATTTCCTATTTGAATTATATATTCCCTTAAAACTATAGTTTCATTTCATTTCACATTATTTAATTTCTCACTCGAATATTTAGGTGGGAAACTAGCCTCACTGTTTTATTTACATGAATTTTTCTTTTTTTATATTTTTTATTTATCTATATATTTCCATTTAATTCATTGTAGTGAGTTATTATATTCTATATTACTTAAATTTCATGATAATAATATACAAAGTCCATTTTATTGGAATGAAGATAACCTTGGATAAACCATTCTATAAATTCATTCATTATATTTCTATGTCACCTTCTCCATCAAAGCATCTAGGATTTGGATGCATGATTATTTGATCTTAAAGATTTTATCAATACATTATTTAATACATGAGGTATTAATTTCCATTTTTATTATGTTACCCTATGATGTTTTGGAATCCAAATATCTACATTGTCTACATTTCATGAATGGTTAGATTAAATTTTATACATATATTATAAAATTATCTCCATCAATTTAGTTTTCCCAATTATACCAGACTATTAGTTCTCAAAAATTTAACAAAGATAATGATAAAAAGGTATATGTAAACTATAAATTTGAATCCAAAAAATTAATCTTACTCCATTTTATATATCATCACATTGGTCTATCAAATTTGGATTTCTGAAACTATAAATATAGAAACATTATAATTAATTAATTATTGGAAATACCTTATTTTCACATAAATTATAGGTTTCAAATATTTCATTAGTACATAAATATCCATCCTTCGTGTACATATTTTTTCATAATTTTTTTTAATTTATTTTATCCCATAATTATGATTTTTATTTATATCTACTACCATGGTTACAAAAGATATAGTATTCCCAATTCCATGAAGGTTCAATCCCCAAAATTTCATTGTGATTTTCATTTATTTTGAAGGGTGGGAGTATTGTTAAAATTCTATATTGTAAAAAGTTCATTGAACTATTGAAAATAATTCAAATATAGTATAATTCTCAATTGTCCATATATATTTTCAGTCTAATATTTCAGTTTTTCATTCTTTATAGATATATATGAATACATTTTTATATTAGTTTTGGATAAAATTGATTCATCTCAATATTATGTTCATGATTCTCATTAAAAAAACAATAAATTTGAGATTATACACACATTTATTCTAATAAATTCCACCAAATATTATATAATACAACATTTTACCATAAAAATTGATTCTATTATAGATTTAATACATAAAAAATAATGTTATAATTGATTGGATTTAAACTCTTGGTAATATCAATAAAACATATTCAGAGCCTCATGAAAAATCATATCTTCTCTTGGATTACTGTTTATTACCTTATTCCTTAATTTATTGGTTTTATAATTTTTGTAATATAACCTAAATAATTATTCCGTTAAATCCTCCAATTTTTCAAATGATTTTATATCTTTTTGATATAATCCACCCTTTACAACCCCACTATGGAAGTAGTAGAAGGGAATTCAAATCAACTTTTAATTTTTCATCCCATTGAGAGGTAATGATTGAAGGATTGTTATGAAATCCATTATGAATGTGTAAAAATAAAAAACATGAAAACCATTTAAATAAGGTTGTAGCTCTATATAGTGGTTCTTGAGATCATATTCCCTTTACATGGGTAAAAATTTCAGGTTAGTTAAATGATAATATAATGAAGTATTTCAATTTCATCAATTCATAGTTATTTTTTGTTCCCAATCGGTAATGGTCTATGGAAATTCAATTTAGCAACATATCTTTTTCACTCATTAAGTTGGTTTGTTTCCATTAAATTCATTTAAATTGTTCTTTTATTTCCCATTTATTATGTAATAAAATTATCAATAAACATGAAATACGATAAATCATGGGGATCATCTTTTTCATTTAAAATCATACTTTAGATGATGATATTATTAGTAATAATTCATAAAAATGAATATATTTTTAAAAAAATTAATTATTTTTTATAGTGTCTTTTGGGTTTTTTAAAATAATTTGAATTTAAATAAATTAATAAAGAAAAAATATAGGAAAATGGGAAAAAATTATAAAATTTGAGAGGTTTATCTTCCCATGGTTATGTGGTTTGTACCCCTATGTGATGTAAGTGTTATGGGAAAGAAACCAAAATTAATGAGGTATGTTGTGTGTGTAATATTAATGGATTTGAAATGTATTTTTTGAACTTTATATCATATATATCTTTGTCTAAATATATTATTCCTAGTGAAAAAAGAAATAACAAATGGTTGGGGATTACTTATTCAATTTGAAATATTTGGGTGATTTATGTTATTTATCACCCATATAATGTAGTTCATGTTGACCTTAAATAGAATTGTATTAAAAACATCACTATCTCTATCATCTCTAATCTCATTGTTCATAGAGTCTTACTACCAATTTCCAGAGAACCTATAAGGTTTATCATATTCTTAGATAGCATAGGTTCTGTGTACTCTCTATGATTCTACTTCCACAATATCTATATTAATAAAAAACATTGGGATTCCGTAATCAATAATTAACTAAATAGATTATAATCTAATTATCATTCCCTTAACCTTTAATTGGGATCATCAACTCACTGTAAAATCAGTTATAAGTTTTAATAATACTGAAATTAAGAATACATCATTATATCCCAAAATGTTATAAAACAAAATAAATTTTAACATCCCCATTATCTCCTACATCAAATCCTATATTAACATGTTTAGAGAATTTAAAAACATAGCTAGCTGAGGATTCACCCTAATATGTTTTTTTTCAACCTCTTCTACTCTTTGGGGTCAAAATTCTAAAACTACATTTCAATGTAAATTGGGATGAATGTATTTAGATGGATATGGTATATTTGTAATAAGTGTCTAATGATATGTTATAGTCTATTATTAATTTAATTGACTATAGAATTTTGAATTTAAATCAATCAAGATATCCCTACTAACTGAATATTCAAAAAAATTTGTTTTCCAAAAATTATTCCATATACACTCGGATGATTCCACATATAATTAACACATAGATTTAAAAAATGATCTAGAATATTATAACCATTCACATTGGGAGAAAGAACCTGCAATTATCATCATTTTATTTCTCCCCAAAAAACCCTCTATCTATAACTCTCTATAACTAATTACCTAAATTAAAAAAAATGTAAAAACATATCGCCCTTTATTTTTATGTTTCCCCTGTGTTCAAGTTATGAAACTAGTATCTCATATCTATTTTGATGGTATCCACTAAATAATCATTAATATAATGTTATGGAGTCATCTAGAATATTATTATGGGTATTAGGAAACCTGTGGATAAGATGGTTAGCCTTAAATAGGCATTGGGAATTATGAATTCATTGAGTCGGGTTGAGGATACAACTCGGATTGATGTAATGTTTTTAGAAATTTATTTTATGTTGATAGTTGAGATGTCATTATATACCCTTAACATTATTATAGAGCTCTATATAATTTTTATGGCCCTTGAAAAAGTGTTGGAGCTCTAGATTTCATTTAGGGGGCATGTGGTTTCATTGACCCAAGAAATTGGTTTCGAATATATTTGAGATTATAATTAATCATGAGGTATTATTGATTATATTTTACATATCAATGGGGCCTAGAATATTTTTTTTCCATTTTTTGGGATGTGATGGTGAATCCTGAGTATCCGTTGAATAATTCTAATGTAAGTGATCCTCCCCCAATTAATCATATAAACTATAATTTCATGTTCAGTTTCATTATTCTTCCATATCCACATTCATCATCCATTTATGTCACATACTACCTATTCATTTTTCATTTTACACTTTTAAATCCCACATTAAATACATCATTCCTCATTTAAAATAATTAAATATAAACTATTTAATTTCAATACAAATGATTCAACCTAAATTTAGATGTTCAACTATAATAAAAATATGTTGATTAAAATATACCAAATTTATTAAGTTTATTTTTTATTCTGAAATTTATAAAATTTCAATAAAATAAATTATTTAGGAATGTATACACTATAAATAAAAAAATATACACAAACAATTATAAAATTAAACTAACCATTATTCCATCATTATTTTTCTTAATTTTTATTAAATCCTAATTAACACTGAATAAATCATCTCAATTCCATTACATTGTATACTCATCACATTGTATCTGTTTCTAAAAGAAATATCAAATGATAAAAATATATGGATCTATTTATTATTATGTAAAGTACTAAAATAAAACTCTTATTTGAGTAAATTAATTACTTCAAATATCATCTCAACTATAAAAAAATAAATATTGTCCCACCGTATATGGATCATTATAATGTATCCACATCCCACATAACCATCTACTTACATTTGTAATTTTGGTAACTATGGATGGGGAATAATTTCAGTCCATTTATTGGAAAATAATTTATAGTGAAATAATAATACTAATAGTATAAAATTTCTAAAACATAATCAAATCATTAATTGCAGAACTAAAAGAATAAAATCATAAACAATTACATAACTGAATTATTAATATTTCTATAAATAAAAATTTATTTCTTCCCCCTCAAATCTATACTGAGTGTTATCCCACAATTAAAGGATTTGATATGAGGTAAGAAACATGGAGAAACTATAAATTAAAATATAGTAGGATATAACTAAATACATACCATGTGATAGAGTTATAAAAATTAAATTTTGTGTTTCATGTTTCATCTTTTTTCTATTTAGTGAGGAAATATTTACAGATCATCGTTCATCCACTATAGCTATATTCATGTTATCTATATGGGGTTTTATCATCGTCCATAAGCATTTATTCATATTAAAATATAACATCTTCCCCCTTATAAAGACATTACATACTAATGGCTAGTGATGTGCTAATGTATTTTATAGTATAATATAAAATATAAGATATATTCATTGCATTTTTATGTTCTATGGATCTATATTTCACTATTTTAATCAAATGTGAAAATTAATCTCTGTCATAAGAAGAGATTTTTGGTTTGTCAATAGTATAATACAATCTTATTGTTCAATATATGGTAATTTTAGATACTGTTAGATTTTTTTGGAATATACATTATCCTAAATTTAAATATCAATATTTTTTTAGTAATTATCACCCATAAATACTATCATCATTACTATATACTAGTCAAAATAATGACAACGTTTCACTATACTATTACCAGGAAACTATGTTTTGTAAATGGTTATTGATGTCCCTATATTAAAATGTTTTATTGATTCATAGGTGTTGATATATAATATAAAAAATATATATATTTATGTGAACTAGTAAATGATTACGTAATTTCTATCTATGTGTTTTTATCATAGGGGAATTTGAATTCATACATGGTAGTATGGTGATATCAATTTTTCCTAAAAAACATCATTGGTAGAAATTATGATATATCAGTACATCGGATATACATTATCATCAAGAACTTTAGTCAGCATCCAATATTAAATATAATATTATAGAATAAAAACAAATTGGTTTACAAAAATGCGAAAAATATTACAAGGAAAATCAGTTTTGTTGAAATCTCATTCTCCTAGTATACAATAATTAGACTTCAGGAATAGATGAGTATATTTTTTTAAAAACTACTAGAATAATTTGTATACAATATAACCTAAAACTAATAAATATATGTATTAAGTATCAAACATTAATTGAAAACACAAAATAAATATAATTGATTTATATCTTATATATCATAAAATAAATATGTAATTCTAAAAAATGATAATTAATCTAACATTGATAAATTAAATTTATTATTGAAATTTTTTTATCAAATTAACGAAAATAAATTTTATGTATAATAAAATATTAACCCACATAAATCCTCCAAACATAAATTTTTCTCTCCATTTAATATACGTAATAAAGAAAATATAATAATATATATCATTTTCTAATTATATATAACAAATTACATATGGTGTCTTTTTTCATTTTAGGAATTTTGTAAACAAACCATTATTTATAAGCAATATAAATTAATTAAATTTTATAAAGTGAATTTAATTTATTTACACAACTTATTTCAATCCATTATACATATAGCTAATATCCTAGAATAATTTATCCCATAACTCATTATAGATATAGAAAAATTATTATCTTATATTGTCTATTAATATGTCACTACAATCACATTCTATATTATATACCCACATAAAAATTGTATACATATTTAAATTTAATTTTTATTACATAGATTATTTTTTTGAAAAGGTTGGTGAGTATTAATGTAAAAATAAAGGGCTCGAATGAGATACCATTATCACTTTTAATACAATTTCTTTGCATAAAATATAATTCCCCTTGAAAGTTCCCTCTCATTACTATTTTATATAAATATCCCATCAAAACACTTTTACTATTATCCTAGATGATAAAACTAAATAATTAATGTCAATTATTATTATGATTTTCCCATATATATTATTTTAATTAGATTCAATTTTTTTATGTTCATATATTTTGATAATTAATGTGGTAATTAATATTTTATAAATCAGTGTTATTTATCCAACCCAATCAAATTAAAACAGGAAAAACATTCACCACATATAATACTCACTAAATCATTCCCATGAAATAATTATCTACCATAACTATTTATAATTATAAAATTCAATACTTCAGAGTTATTTGATTAGATTTTTATCAATTTTAATAACATATTAGGATATATATTTCCAATATATGATTACAATAAAGGACCAAATATAAAAATTTGTTTCAATATAGTTTAATCAAAGAGAATTTAACATTTTCCTTAATTATTTTAACACATATCTCAAATTTAAGAACAAATAGAGATACAATATTTTCAAGGATACAAGTCAATGCTCATGTATAAATATAAATAACGGGGTTTTAAAATTTGGTAAATTATATTTGAAAGAACTAAAAAATGTAAAATTTATCCTTAGAGAGAACTCCATGAAGGGTATCTATATTTTTTATATACATAATGCGTTTTCATAAAATATAAATTAGAAATTATGAAAAATATCTTCCATGAAATATTTTTTGAGATTATTTTATTTTACTTGTACATTATAAACATGTCATCCCATCAATATAACTATAGAAATAAGTTAATATTTAATTCGTATATTTAAAAAAACAATCAAAAACCCAAATTAATATCTAATAATATGATTTAATCTCCCACACATATGTTTTTATTACTTTTTTGAATATATTTTAACCATTATAATTAAATAAATAACTAATTAATCATGGTGAATCGAAATAGTGAACACGGATAGGAAAACCCTTATTCTTATCATCTGATATTCAAATTAAAAAACTCTTTTCATAATTTATTCCATTTAAAATAACAAGAAACTAATCATATAATGTAAAAAAATTTATAAAAATAGATGAAAATTCATGAATGTAATGAAACCATGGACATACCCCATCCCCCACCCCACCCATTCCCATGAAGTGTTAAATTTTTCACAGTATCTATATAGAAAGTTGTAGTTTTCATCCTCAATATTATAGTTGAAATAGATTTATATAAAATTATTACCACATTTAATAATCACTAGTTATCTTCCAATTATATTGAATATATATATATCCCCTTCACTAAATATTTGTACCTCCCCTCATAAACATTATTTCACTTTTTTAGTAATTTTTGGGACAAAAAGATATTGTGATCCCATATTACATCAAATTGAGGACATTTCAAACACAATGAATAATGAATTTCACTTATAGAAAGTAAATTATAATTATTTTGGGGAAATATAATATTATTGAATTAACATAGTTGTTTTATAATACAAATTTGTTTCAATTACTAATAAACACGTATCCTAATTATTTCCTTCAAATATTTTTAGCACTTATATGGATTCTAATCCTCCTTCAATAGAATGAAATATTCATTGCTAAATTAATTTGTATATATTCAATAATATTTATTTAGTGGGTCAGGAAACCAATTTATTTTAATTATAAATACCAAATTACAAAAATTATATTATATTGAATTTTTAATGTATAGCTATAAAAATGTAAATAATAAATCTATCATGAACACCACACTAAATAGATATTAAAACACTATTATTGTTTATATAGTATGGGTATTTTCTAAGATATATGTAATTTTATTGTTGGGATTAGGGTTGTTGTACCAATGATTAACATGTATTTATTCAAAAAACTATCTAATTTAAAAAAAATTACATATAAATATGTTTTTGTGTTTCCTCTCCTGGGACAGATTTTGAAAATTAACATAACCATATAAAATAATCAATTATATTTTTATATTTATAATGTTTAATGTTCACTATGGCCACAAGGATGATTTTCAATCGAAGAGAAATTCAAAAAGAGATAAAATTTCATTATAAACGTTTGATATTTTATCATTCAAATTTGTTGCACTATTTCTAAAACTGATCCGTCCCTTCGTAATTAAATTTTATTATTTCTTCTAGAGATAACTATGATAAATATTTTATATAATAAAAATAAATCCAAAAATTGATAAATATTTTATTATGTTTTAAATGAAATTTATATTAAATCGCTTACTCATGTTCATTTATTGATGAATTATTATGAAGAACTATTATGCCATAATTTCTATGATAAATATTATAACCACCATTTGTTAATATTAATTATTTATATTTATTTTCTATTCATTTATACTGAATAATTAATCTAATGAAACCATATTTGTATTTTGATAATTTGTTTCTTAATTATACAATATAAAGAATATTATTATTTCATGCAAAACATTTTTTTGGTTTATGAATGAATATTATTTAATGATTTCCAACCATAACATTTCATTAATTTTTTTAATTGATAGCCCATGGAATAATATATTTTCTTACTATTTTATTCCATTTATGTGAAAAATTCATCTCCTTTTTTCTTTAATGAATGCTAATTAGAACCCATTTTTTAATGTTCATAACTCCCACCATCCACCAATATTTGTATTCTTTATACTAATTCCTTGCATTATAGATTGATCATGTGAATGTTTTTGATAATCAAGTCAATGTAATGGGTGTACTGGTATTCAGAAATAAATTTCTTCATGACAGATATTTCAGTATGGTTTAGGATATCGTTGATAAAGGATGTGATTGGCTAATCGGATGGTGGTAGCAGAGCTTGGGCTTGGAGTAGTGATGAAATTTGAGTGTGTTATGATTAAGAGTCAAATGAGGTTTTTCTACTGATATAATATCCAACAAAATCAATGTAATGAAATCCAGTTGTACAATATTTTTAGTTCATGAAATCCCAACTATATGGTTTATAGTTCTTCGAGACAAACATCATGAAATTCATTCCATGTATTGTGTTTTTTAAATTTATATATATCATAGGGGGTGTGAGAAAAAATTACACACCATGTGTTCTGGAGTGTCATTCAATATAATGTACCATATTACATGATAGGATAGCTGCCTAGAGTAACATATTTTTTAGTCCAATATAAAGATTATATATCATGGAAGCTCGAATCTTGATGCTCTTCCAAAACACATTCGTGTAATTCATGGGTACCATATGCCATGTAAAACTAAAGAAACACAATTCATATCAACCTCGCATGGTTTTAAAAGAGTTAGTTCATTCATGGATTCTATTTGAGTCCCACGTACCTTGTACATGACAGGATTTATCATGTACAAAATTTTCAATAGTGTTTTCCAAATTGTATTCCCCATGTATTAGAATATTCTTTATGAGTAGTCTATTCAGAGATGTTTTTCATGTATATGGAAATTGGTTATATATTTTTATTTTCTATTTAATTGTTTCAAAAAATTGATAATATGGTGTTTATTATAATTATAATTTTATCAACAAGAAGAGAGAATGAAACAGATGAAGCAAAAAAAGTGTTAGTAACATCCCATGTTGAGTATTTATACTAGGTAATGGGTCCTCAATACACATAGTGGATTAGGTAACAACCTTATTTATGGGGTTTGTGACATCATCTTATGCAGTATCTAACCCCAAAATATAATTCCCATTCTATATGATGTGGAATTGTCCATCCATAGGGGTATGTACACCACTTAAAATATATATAATCTCCATTGAAGTTCTGTCCCTATAATAATTTTATAGAGGGATGTAGTGGATGATTTAGATGATGTGTTTTGAGTTGTTTAAATATATTGTGGTTACATATAATCCAGATTCAATTCTATGGACAACTTCAATGGTCCAAGCTCTGTAGGATGATCCTCTATTATATACTTGATTGTTTTGATCAAATTAATAATATCTATATTTTTTCTTCCATTAATTGAAAATCTGTATTATTTATCCATAAATATATTAGGGAGTCCAACTATATATATATGTATATATATATATAATCACCCATGTACTGACATAATTCGAATATTTCTTATTTTTTTTAGATATCACATTGTTTAGTGTTGACTTCAGTGATTTTTGTTATTAGTTTTCTGTTCATAAATATGATTAGTGGTTATTCTTTAATGTGGTTCTCACGTGTATGTTGGATTAAAAATTAGTTTATTTTTCATGGATGTTTATGGTTGATATTTGTTATGGGTGTAATGAACCAAATTTCCAGGGCCCACTTGGATGGCAATAAGATGAGTTTGATTACTACCAACAAACCATTAATAGATCGGGTAATGGAAACTAGTAGTGAGTACTCATATCACACACATGGGAGGAATAATCCAATTTTACATTTACAAACACATTCATATACATGACACTATAAATATGAAATGTAAATTACAGCTAATTCAAAAATCAAGAATAAATATAAATCCCACAATAAGAGTACAATAATAATACTATAAAGAAAATAGGTACAAATACAAGCCAATAAAAACTCTAAAGTGGTCAAAACTAATAGAAAGTGGATATTATAGTAAAATGTGACTCCAAGTATGAAACATTGTCTATATTTCCCAATATATGCATTGTATTCTTCTACTCCACAATGAACCTCATCAAATGGTCAGTCATTATTATAACACAACACATGTGTGGGAAGATCCCATTTTGGGTTATGTATACCAATATAATGTAGGTCACCCTAAAATCACTAAACAAAAGAATCAAAATAATATTCTTCTCGTCATAGGGATATTTCGAATCGAATATGAGACATATAAAAAATATCTAGAAAAACTCATAGTTGGCACTATGTCTCAAGGAAATATCACAACCACATTAGCATACTATGATTCTGCTAAAGTGTTTTTAACCACACAAACCTTCAAGAAACCGCTCTATGTGTCTAATATAAATGGGTACATCCTACTAAGATGACTTTATCATTAGTTCTCTCCCAAAATGATTACATTATGGAATTCCAAATATATTGATACATAGATGATTCATCACACCCAATACCATTGGTTATATAGAAAACCCAATAGGGTAAACCTCAATGTAGTGGTTCAATTCCCAAGTAAAGATAACCATGTGAATTCTTAGAACCCCACCTTAGTTATATGACAATAGAGGTTCGCAACAAGGGCCATAGGGAAGAAAAGATTTCATTACGAAAAACATTCCTTAAATTGGATCATAATCCTTTTTTATATGAAATAATGCCAAACTATAACCATATAAGGATCGATTTTGAAAAAAACCTATGGAAACTATCCCTTAGTAAAGAGTACAAGGGCCTCAAATATATCTAGAAATATTATACAGTATTTACTAGTGGTACACTATATGTAGTGATGTTCCCTTTTTCATCATATGTACTCAATTCCCTACCCGTGCACCTCAGGTCATGCCTATGTACAAGGTTGTGACTGTGTTCCACATGAAATTCCCTTGTCCATGTTCATATCTTTGTACAAGAACATTTTCATATACTCTACTTATGCATGTGTACATGACCATGTACATACTGTGTATCGTCAGTGTTACATGATGATCTGATTGGGAAGTGTCACATTTTGTGTGATACATGTCCCATAGCATGTGATATTTCAATTATGTGTAAACTCTACCATAACATAAGGGTCCCCATACATGGTTTGTATTCTTTCATTACATTCCATGTAAAATTGGTTTATCCATATCATGTGAAGCTTGAAACATATTCCCTCACCACCACATCGACCAATGAATTATGCCACCATTCTAATTGTGGATTGGAGATATCGTCCGACTAAGACCATCCACTACCAGATATCAAATTTATATTATCCAAATCACATAGAAAACCATCACTCATTCTGTCATTCCATATTTTCACATCTTAACCATAGAAAAAGGTCCAAAAATATGAACCTTATCCACTATCATCACCACACAAAATAATTTCATTATCGATCTCAAAACCCAACCCACATTGATGATCTGTTGTGCCCTGAATTGAATGTACAACAATCATCAAATAAGTATTTGTCAAACTACTCGGAAAATGGGTAATAAATAATTAATTCATTAAAACCAATGTTAGAGAGTTGAAAACCCCACAAAAAATAATTAATGATCTTCAGTGGTGGAATTTTTGGCCTCAATATGCTTCCATTAGAATGAAAAATGAATAAAACAACATATTGACAATGACATATCCACAATATTCTACCATCAATAAATAAACAAATATTTATAGGTGAATTAGTTAACATTATTAATGGGATAATCAATCAAGATAAATAAAAATAAAAAATATGTCTTACCTCAATACAATATTGACATTTAATGAATAATGGATCCAATATGTATTCATTGATGATATCCACATGTTTTATTGGTTCACCAACCGCCAAAGTATGACATGTCGATAATCAGACATGTAAAATCCTCCAACATTTCAACTCTAAAATACAAAGATTATATTTGAAAAACTAAAATTTGGTTATAACTGGGTTTATATAGGGATTCATTATATAATTTTTCCATTACTTAATAACTAAATTAATTCAATTTATTTATTTATTATCTTCTCTTATAAAGTTGTTTTAACAAATTCTTAATGCTGATAATGATTGTGGTTTACCTTGGGTAAACCACCTATTATGGAATCAATTTCTATCTCAATTTTCAAATATGTGACTCAGTTTAAGATTTATATACCTTTTTGACGAAACATTAGTGCATGAGATATTAATATATTTAAAACTTTTTAATATATATTCTACGATTAGTGTGGCTTAGAATCTCACTTTTTTCCATCATCTAACTTGGAAAATAATACAAGATATATTTTTATGATATACATCGAAGAAATATAGACATTACTTTATCCCCACCGATGGTTTTTTAATCAAAATAGAAATAAAAATATTTTCTATAATATCTTTGGGTATTGAGCACACATCAATGTATCATGTTCCTAGTTAATCTCTTAATAATTTTTGGGATTCCACCGAATATGCATCAAAGGAATCACTCACCCATATTGTATATTATCCTTGTAATCCATTGTATAAAAATGTACTATACATTTCTATCTACATTCTCAATGTCTATATCTCCCAAGTTTCTAACATGTGATATTTTTTGCATGTATCTCCTTAGTTTTAATAGTTAAAATATGAAATGTAATTGGTCATTCTGCGATAGTAGATAAAAGTAGTATATCATCACCCAGACTCTCTATTGTATCTATAAAGGTCCAATAATTCTCGATGTTAAACTTCCACTCTAACTATATATATTCAATCCAAGTCAATGCCAGTCCAATAGAAACTCATTGTCTCGTTCCACGAACTCCAAATTCTTATATAATTTGTCTTAATAATACTTATTATTGACTTGAACAGTTCTCATTCACAGTTGGGTGAGAAAAATATCTCTATCATAGCTAAGATCCACTATAGGACAGTTAGAATACATGCACAATAACCATTCAAACATAGTGTTACAATATATGTTCATTTATAAAATTCCATTAATGGCGTCACACTAATGGTGGAATATTACTTGTTTTATATATAAACTCAACTAATGGTATGTGATACTTCCAACTATGACTAAATTCCATAACATAATCCCATATCATGTCCTGTAAGACTTGAATTTTTTTTTTCTATTTGTACATAAATCTGAAGGTGAAATTTCATGCTCAGATATAATTGACTCCCAAAGGATTCATGAAATCATCTCTATCATCAGGATGTGAATAAATCATCATTATATAAAAGGATTAATGAAGAAAATCCTGGAATCAGGACTATCTCTAGCATGAAATGTTTTCCAAATCACCCTACTAAACATTTATCTTATATAGCTATAAAGTGGACCGACATGGTGAGTCATTCTATGATTACTCATATGCTATCATGCCCTTTATATATCTATGGATGTCCCATATAAAATTCATGATATAACCCATCCCATATACACTATAACACCCCAAGGGGTTTAGTAAAACCCACCTAAATGTGTTCCTCACTATTCATCTACAAACAATTGATGCATTGAGAGATAAATCATCTACTAAATTCTTAATGCCTAACCAAAAGAATACATTTCACAGGTCCTGGTATTTCATTTCAACAATTGGACATACCTCCAAATGGAATATATGATACAGCCTAAAAAATCATATCTCAACATTTATAGTACCATGTATCATCTTATGAAATGGATAATATGCACCCCACATTTAGGATATCATTCATGAGAATGTCTTATTGATATCATAGAATGCACTATAATACCTAGTTGTTATCTCAAGAATCAGAATCTATATCATGATATTGTAATGGTGATGTAGCAATGATAGATTGTAGATTTTCTTCAACAACCTTTTTCACTAATGAAAACTAAAATGAGACTAAATACTCACAAGTCTCTATCAAAAACATAGAACAAGATCTCTTGTTGAGCACATCTTCTAACATGTTTCTATACCCATGTTTATATACTATCAACATCATAATCCTAGAGTAACATTATCCACAATCTTTATAAAAATTTATTATCCTTCTATGAGAATACATATTTCAAACTCTACGGACAAAGTAGAATATCATTCTATCATTATAACATAGTTTCACCATATATTTATGCTGAAAAGTACATCTACCAAGTCAATATTGTGTATTGAATAGTTATTATTGTGATGTATCAATGGGCTTGTTCTATTAGAAATTTCCAAAAACCTCTTTATTATAACACAAGCATGTTAATTTTGTAATGTATCACAGAACACTATGTACTCAACACCCTCCTTTGTAAATACCAAAATGCGTGTTATCATCATCCTTTTCTATAACTCTTAAAAAATTTAATTGTTGTTTTTTTCAAAACAAATGGCTTCCTCTTTCTACGTCAAAGTATTCAAAGTTCTAGATTTCAATGATATATCAAGTATGGGTACCTATAGTATTTAAACACCCTATGTCACCTTCTATCCTCCATAAATCACTTTTGTGACTATCAAACTATCATAGCATCAACCTTCATCGGTTACCCTATTAAAACATAATCCACGATGACATGTTTCAAAATGTGTACCTCCTAAAATCATAGCCGACACATTGAGAGAATCTAATAAATCTAGTTCTCTAATACTATATAGAGGACCATCCTTAGGTATTGTGCATTCTACTCCCCATATGTAGAGTAAACTACATGTCGTTAATGAATAAAACCATCAATTCATTTAGGAAAAAATGAAATATATAGCTCTTGAATCCTATAAAAATTTTCTTAGATTTCATCACACTAAAGGAGAAAATTTTCTCCTAGTGAGTATAGAGATATTTTAATGTGATCTTCATCATATCCTCTTCATGTACTATTAGTTAGAGTTTTACTGGTACGTGGTAAATTTTCATGATACATTTCACCCCTATAAAATAGTTAAATTGGCCATTGATTCTCGGTATTAGTTAAAAATTCTTTATATAATCTTGATCAGGCACGGTCAATGCACCCAAAACCTCAATATCCCTTCCACATTCTTGGTGAGAAACAATAGGGATGGTTGGGGGAAACCTTGTATCTCAGAAATCCCTTCCATTAAATGTCCTGCAACAACACCATTTTATTTAAAATCTATATAGGATCAATTTGACATGATATCATAATTATCAAGGTTATAAAATTGTTTAATTTATTTTATAGGTCTATATCATGATGGGGAGGTATTCTTGGAACATCCTCAAGAAATACATCCAAGTACGCTTCCAGTACCGTGGGATACCAACAGAACATAATATACATTTATCCAAGAGTCAATCTATCTATTTATTGGTTAATCATTTACACTATCCTATGTAATATTCAACAATGATCCACCTATGACACTTTCTCTCTTTTTATTAAAAAAACACATCCATTTATGTGGACAAACCACCTCCTCCTCCTAAAATAGTTAATTTTTGTGTGAACATTGTACAGCAATTCCATACCTAATATTTTATCAGAACGTAGCATCAATACCACAATGAGATCACAAAATATACTCTAACCTCTATAGATTTGGTCACACTAGTAGAAAAAGTGCTTCATCACTGATTCATCTTCATTTGGTGTCTTAAGGCATATGGGTTGAGTAAAGGGTGCAATTAGATATTCTAGGTCTCAAACTGGGATTCTATAATAAAAATTCTATCTCATTAATATCTCTATAAAAACTATAGTTAGTGTATAAAATACACATTTTGTTCCTTCAATCTTTCCATATGCCTCTGGTTCGTAGTCCTCCACTTCCTACATCCACCCTCACCTCCATTTACCAACTCCCTAAGCTTAACGGGGACTTCCTGGGGATGGTGGTAGAAACATGTGTAGATATATTCCACCTACAATAGTTATCCATGTTCCTATGAAACCTAATGGACCTCCCTATACCTTCAACACCCTTTTACTAGGTGGAAAATAATTATCTATCATTTAGTAGTACAGATGAACATACAATCTTGTCGAGGATTTCATCAACATTAACAAGAGTATAACCACCTCTCTCAACGGGTATCTAAATCCATTATGAGATCCTTGAATGGTGGAAAAACTATCATAAGGACACCACCTGAAAAAGGTCACATCTCCAAAACCATTTTTCATTCTTTGGATACCTTTTTCCAATGTCTCAGCTCCTATGTTCCTACCCCTCGTAGCCATTGTCAAGGTCTTCTTGGCCTAAAATATCTCTATCACCAAAGAAAAGGAGGAAAAACATAATTTCTTGGAATTCATAGAGTTATAAAAATATCAATGATGTCTCTACATAGAATTATCTAAATGTTTTTAACATGAATTATTAAATCGCATACTATATCTATCTGGTAGCAGGAGAGTTTTTTAAACCATAAAAAATACTCAACCATAATCATGATTTCATGTAGAATTTGTAGAATCTCATAGATGTGACCTGATAACATAATATATGGAGAGAAATCCTCTCTGAATAATCACTCAAATACAATCAGTGAAAGAGATGTCATATTACATGACAGAACTAAATGTCTCTGATAATTCCCTTGGGATCCATGAATAAGGCTCACCAACAAGACCACCATCTGGTATGGAGGTGTACTAATGAAGAAAATGACTCATGTAACCAATTAGAGAGAATATTCATCTTCGTAAGGTTCAATATCAAAGTGAATCGTAAGGGGTCATTGATTCTAAAATATATAGATCATGCTCATCCTACCAACCACATTTACTAGTACTATTGTTTTTATATATTGTTTGATGGGATGGTGTATGGTTGGAAAACAACCTATAAGAACTACCTCCTAAATATGTCTAGGCATAGAAGAGTGAAAACTATTTATATCTTCCACAGGATCCTGCTACGAAATCCTTGCAGGAAATCCCCTTGGTAGATTTGTAAAATTCATATCATGTACAATGATTAATGTGTATATCATTGTATCTTCTCAATAATGACATGGAAACCCCACCCATTCTTATATGATTCATCTTATAATGTTTTCATGAAATAAATTTCAACTTCTACCGAGAAGAAAAATAATTTTGGTGTTTTTTTATGTTTACGTTATCTTCCACACCAATATCTGATTCCATTTCCTAAAATCTAACCACAAAACACATAAAAACGATTCCATAAACCCAATTCTCATATAATTGATATTAAAAGCTGTAAATTCTATTTTGTAAGATAGAAATTCTCAGATACTACTATTTTATGACACATTCCACTAGGGTCTTCCTGGACCATGATATGTCGATTGTGACAACTCCAAAGGCCTCCTTTAGTAAGCATGGGGATGGTGGCTAGTGCCGACTAAGCATATTACACACATGGGAGGAATTTTTATAATACACTTATACACATGCACATAACTCCAAGACCATGAAATGCAGAAATGTAAACTAAAACTGACAAAAAATTTATGAATACATCAAAACCTTATAATCAGAGTATAAAAATTTTACAATAGTGCATAATGGAAAAATACAAGTCCACCACAAACTATACAATGGTCTAACTTTCTAGAAACAGGTTACTATATCACATTCCACTCCAAATATAAACCATGTAATTACTAGAACAATCTAAGACCTATCAAATCATGGTCTACAAAATACCCTATCAAATGTCTAATTATCTAGAAATGACACAACATGTATAGAAAGAACTCATATAGGGTTGATTATAACAATACACATTAGAATACCCCGAAATCACTATGAGTAAGAATCAAGAGTGTTTTCATAACATCATAGGGATATGTCAATATCAATATGAGATACATAAAAACATCATGATATACTCATATTAGGAACTATGTCACAAGATAAGATCACAACCACATTTTATTCCTTTGATTCTGCTCGATAGTTGATGACCACACTCACCCAAGAAACCACACATTAGGATTCTGGAAGCAGTAATGGAATCCATAATAAACATTTCATGCATGTAGATTCACAAAAACTAATTACAGAAAAGAAGTATAAAGATATCTATACATAGATTTGGGTTCTCACCCATGTCCATGGGGTATACAGGAAACCCAATATGGATTAAGTCACTATATAGGGTATTGATTCCTCGGTAATTCTATTCACAAAAATTCCTATAACACCGCCAATGGGAAATGATGATAGAGTACCCAACCAAAGTATATAGGAGGAAAATGACAATTCAATCTGTGAAAAATCTATTAGAGAGGATCATAATCCTTTTTATATGATATAATCACAATTCCTACCCTTATAGATATGGATTGAGAGAAAAAACCCTATAAAAATGGTATATGTGAAGAGAACAAGGTTCTTTGACCCCTCCAAGAAAATTAACGGTGTGTATTTTTATTACACTTCATGTCTAATCTATCATGGGTCTACCCGTGTACTCTAGCCCATGATTTTGTACCTCAGGTCACACCCAATGTAATTTTTAGTGTCCATTTACTAATAGATATGACTATATACATTCCCATGATTGAGATTCGTGAAATTATTATGTACTCTACCCATTAAAATATACTTATTTATGTTCATGCCCATATTTCCTTCTTGATTAATACTGATCCTCCAGGTAAGGGTCACACAACATGAGACACAAGTCAGAGAGTGTGTGATATTTTATTTTTATGGAAACCCTTATTTTGTATTAAAGGCCCCAAAAAAAGTTTGTGTTTTTTAGTTTCCTGTCATTTAGTCTATATTTATTTAGAATCCATGTATCTTTATATATTTTCCTTCTATTCTATTAATACCTGTGATTTCTGCCACCAATCTCAATTGGGATAGTAGATCTCATTTGGCTAAGCCTCACCATCACCAGAGAACTTATTATGTCTATCTGAATCACATATAAAACCACCCCTTGTAATATTTTCCCATCATAGAATATCAAAACTATAACATAATTTCCAAATATCATAACATGTTTCTCTTAGTCTATTATTCAGTACAATGGAATTGACGATCATGATCCCAAAACCATGATGACGCTCCATTGTGCAGAAAATCAAACACTCAAAAATCATCCTTCATTTATTTGTTGAACTATTAGCAAAATATGCTCTTGGTGATGAATTCAATTAAATAGAGATAAATAAATAGTCCACAAGGAAGCTATGTACCTTTTTTTGTTCAAGTATGCAGTAATCCATTTTTGATAAAATTTAAAATGTTTAAACCAGTAAATAAAGATAGAAATATCCTCAACAAACTATAATTATTGTATTATCAATTTTTACATTAGATATAGGATAATAAAATGGATTAAATAAAAATATTATAATACCTACCACATTAATGGATTGATCAATGATGAACAATAGTTCTGAGTTGTTGTCCTTCATTAGATCTATATGAACTTTTAGCCCACCGATCACCAAAACAAGATATGTCAATGAATTTTCTAGGGAAGCTCCTCCACCAGTTCCACATTCAAATTCTAGGATTATGCGGCCAACATTTTAGTTTGATTATATCCAGGATTATATAGAGATTCATTATGTTACTTAATAATTACTAAATAAATAAACTAATGCAATTAATATAATTTCTAATTTTTTAATTGATGACATTTTAAGATATTTTTTATGCTGACAAATATTAAGTCACAACTATAATAAAGCTCTCACTCTATACATAACGCCAATTTAAATTTTATTGATTAGAGGATATTAAATGGATTTATACTAGATATCAAGAAAAATATGATCTTTTGAAATTAAAATATTTAATATATTTCAAAGGTTAACTATAATCTCAATGGGACTCAAAATCTCATGATATCCTATCCCCTAGCTCAAAAAACAATTCTAGATATATTGTCAATATTTATATTGGAAAATAAAAGAATTTACATTCTCCCCACCACTAGGATTTTCATCCTGGAATGATAAAATTACTTCTCCAAAAGGATTTTGTACTATGCTCTAATATTTGTATCTTGTTAATAGATTCTCTCATGAATATTTCCATGCTTCTACATGACGCGCACTAAAGGAATCACCATCCCATAATAGATTTTCTCCTCCCAATCCACAATCTCCAATAGGAAATTAGCTAAGGTACCTCCATTATTAATGTCTCAGTTACCCAAGTTGATAACATATGTTGAGTCATGAAACTATTTTGTTATCTTTGAAACATGAATAATGTCATGTTCTCAATTTATCTATGATGGTAAAGACA
This sequence comes from Viscum album, assembly GCA_963277665.1. NCBI lineage: Eukaryota > Viridiplantae > Streptophyta > Magnoliopsida > Santalales > Viscaceae > Viscum > Viscum album. Next base: position 375,006,717 of record OY728146.1, read on the forward strand.
AGTTTTATACCACCTCATTGACTCTACAATGTTTTTAAAAAGGGATAATGAATCTAAAATATAACTTTTTTCCATATCCAAATATGGAAATACATGTCAAATTAACACAATTAGTAACACATGGTTTCCCACCTCAAAATCCAATGGCCCCGGTCATTTGTCCACTTAAGACATCTGACTACTCATTCCATTCATAACTCAATCCTAGATTAAATACACCTTATCATTTATAAAACACACCATATCAAGGATAAGCACTATAGAACCTCCTAAATGTCCTCGTAGAAATTCTATAAGTGTTTTATAATGATGTGGATTTTTAATGTAAAATATACCTACTGTAGTTGATCCTCCCAAAGAATAAATTACAATATTCAATCCCAGAACATGAAATCTAATTTTTAAATGTTTCTCTATATTTTTTCATCTACTTTGGTGAGAAACACCATTCTCATATGCAAGTGAGTCCCAATGGACTCCTAAAATCATATCCAAAACTTTGATGTGAATCAACTATCACATTAAAAATCCATCATCGATGATATTTCGTGAATCATGAATATCTCCTCCATGTAAATGTTTCCCAATATATCTACTATACTATAATATCGTATCACTAATAAGTGGTTTGACATAGTTATTCAGTCTAAGATCACCCATAGAGAATTGGGTCTCATAGATTTACATGGTAGTCTCATCATGATGTACTAGGATATCCCATCCCACTGCTACACTGGAAACTGAATCTGTTGATCCAAACCCATTGGAACATGAAGCTCAACCTTTAAATACAATATATTTTTAAATCCGTATATAATCACTACTACTAACTTATACATTCATATCGACTATAACTAACCCAATAGTTCATTGAATATCATTATGATAGTTATATTTACCACCAAACGGGATGTATGAAACTACTTCTTCACATATTCCATCAACATAGTTGGTAAAAATGATCATCCTCTTAAAATATTTCTGTGATCCCTGATATCATGGAATCTATCAAGAGCATGTCTAGTAAATATCCGAGCATGCATAGTCTCCATGTCAGTATCTCCAGGATTGGATTTCCAAATATGCTATTAAAGAAATGTGGTTCCAACCATATAATGTAGAAACAGTAACCATTAATTTTCTACTAAGGATTACTCCATTGAAGCTATCTTATTTGAATAATTGATCAAAAACCCTGAACAAGATTTAATTCTGATAAAATCTACTACAAAATTGGCATTACCAAGACTATAAATAATATCTAACTCATAATTCGTGAGGAACCCTAGTCTTTGATCCAATTTCAAGTAAGGTTCTATTTTATAAAAGATAAACATGATACTATTTTTTTCAAAGAAGAAAATATATAACCAACACATAAGGCAATATCACCACATCTTCATCGCGACGAATACTACAAAAAATTCATGTTTGATTTTCACATTGTTATTCTCATGATGAATCAATAGAATATACATATTCGAAATGATGACCCAAATATAAATTAGAAAAAATCCATGTTGGCTTCCTAAATAATTGTAGAAAAATATGTACTCAACACCCACCTCTATAAATCTAAAGATGAGGTAGCTTTTCAACCTTTTCCTAAACTCCTAAAAATCCCAAGAGATGATTTCCATCCATATGAATGGAAACCCATTATATTTAATCATATTCCAAGTATTAGTTATCATTGAGAATGTTCTTATGAATCTCTTGTTGTATCTTACCAATCCAGGAAAGATCTAAACATTCATCATGATATTGGGGCCTCCAAATACAACATTTCCTTAAACATCACCTATTCAACTATAACACCATCAGCTGAGATAAAATATACCACAATGCGGACCTCTTTAATCCTTAATGGACATATTGAAATATTTGATTAAATCTAGTTCTCTCAGTGTGTTTCTAGGACCATCCTCCAATGTCTCATTTTCTCCTCCTCAATTGTTGAGAACAATATGATTTCATAGATTAAGAATACTATAAACCATTTTAAGAAATGATAAAATATGTTGTTCATGACTCCCATGAAACACATCAAGGGAATTATCCACAAATAGGGAGTCACTAATACCTATATCGACCATGGATACATTTATATGTCATCTTTGGTATATACTCACACCATACTCTCAAATATATACATCTTGTTCTCAGGAAAATATTCAATAATCATCATACCAATATCAACTGATTAAAGAGGAATTTGATCCTATTTATTTGATATTTATTATTAAAATTAAATAGGATCAATCATTGATAATATATACATAACATCTAGCTTCTATTTGAATTCATGGGAAAAAAACTGGGGCTACCCATGGTGAAATTGTGGGTCTCATGAAGACCTTCCTCTGTAAGTCCACCAACTCCACCACTATCTCAGCATGTAATATTATAGGTAAACGATATTTTGTAACAATCATCATTGCCTTCTTATGGTTTAGATTAATATGTGATATTTTTTCTCACAGTGGAGAGGTAATATTAGGATATTCTCATGAAAGACATCCACTTACTCTACCACAATAACAGGACACTGATATCCTATAACATCTGTTTCTCCATGATTCATTCCCTAAAAATCTTGTGGAATTAAAATATACTATCCTATGTAATATTATAACAAACTAGACATAATTATATTACACTCCTATGAGAGAATTTATCATCCCATCACTGAGGACACCCCTCTTCCTCTAACAAAAATATACAATTTATATGTAAAAAATTTATATCCATTCAATTATAGAGATCATTTCATAAGGCCTCATCACTTCCACAAAGAGAAACCATAATAAAAACTATCCACATGTCATTATATCACAATATGGGAAAGTATTATTGAAAACTCTATTATCTATTGAATAATTCTCCAAGCATAATGGTTGATTGAAATGCATAATTGGAACCTCTAGGTCTCATACTACGGACATAGAAAAAAATTAGTGTCCCATGACTATTTCTATAAAAACTATATATATTTGATAAATGACAAAGTTCATAACAATAATCACCACTGGTGCTTCTAGGGTGTAGGCCTCCACTACCTGTAGCTTCCCTCACCCCTATACAACATCCCCCTAAGACTCATGGTTACCACCTAGGGATGGTGGTGGAAACATGTCAAACCATTTACAACCTTCATATTATCTATAATTTCTTTTGAAATTTTATCTGTTATATATAAATGTTTTATATTACCACTACATATTCATATGTGGACCATCCACTATCTCTCGGACAACTATATGGACGGTTGGAGAAAATCGTTCATGATTTTATCATCTTTAACAATATTAGTACCATAAATCCCTGGGAGGACTAGAACAATCATGAGAGACCTATATTTAAGAACCACTGTCATTATATCTCACCCTAAACAACATAGACCTATAGATCCCTATTTCTATCATTTTATTCCTTCTATCAATGACTCACATTCTTATTTCACATAGATAGAAACCATTGATAGTGTTTCCTCATCCTAAAATAACTCTATCACAAAAGCATGAAATAACACTATAGAATAGGTAGGAATGCATAAGGTAATAACATTGTACATGATGCATCTATGTACACCTTTCCTAATGGAATTTTAGAGAAAGAATAGATCATGAACCATATCCATTGAGTATCCTAAGTGGTTTGTTACCGATAATGAATACTCATCCACAGTCATGCTAACCTAATGTTATTGTTGACTCTCATGGTTGTGAACTAAACAAAACATAATTAAATATTAATCATATCTGAAGAGGCTCTCAAAATATATCCATGAAAGAGTCTCTATGTCATATGATATAAATAAAATGCTCTACATTTCCCTTTAAATCCACATAGAAGGCTTTCATTTAAGATGATTTTCTAGTATGTAGTCATCCAGATGATGTGAATGGCTCATATAACCAACATGATCCCATCATCAACTTCATAAGTTTATTTATAAACCATAATCATGTTGTTTGAAGGATGATAAAACATATAATGTTTTCTTAGTCTACACACCTCATTTTCTTGTACTTCTAGTACCATCTGCAGCTAAATGGGTGGATATATGGCTGGAAATCCACTGGGAGGCACTGACACCTGGTCAAGTTCATGTATTATATAATCATAACTAATTTCATCATCCTCATGATCAAACTGCTAAATAATATCTAGATATCATTTTTGAGGAATCCTAAAATTGAAAAGATATGCCATGGTTAATTATTATATCTTGGCATATGACTAAATAATGACATGATGTCACTACACATTCCTATATGATTCTGGTACCAATGTTTTACTAGAAAACATGTGTATATGTACTGAGTGAAATTGTCGGTATTCAGAGTTATAATGTCTTAATATATTTTCCATCGTAACAATAATAGATTAGTTATATGAAATCCGAACATGAAGCACTAACAACTGATTATATAAAACCCACTATAATGTGGGGCCTAAAAAATTACAAATAATGGTTTTAAAATGGAACTTCTTAGATAAAAACCTATCATTTCCCACCCACTATGGCTCAACTGGCGAAATAAATGCAACATGTTGCAACCCTATGCTCACCTCTAATTTTTCAGAGGAATGAGAATAGCATCAAATATGCATATCAAACGCATAGGATGCATTGGCATAATGTATTTATAGACAAGAAATATTATCCCAGAACATTAATTATTAAAATATAAATGACAAATAATACCAAATTCATGAATAAATCTACATCTCACAAACATAGTGGGACAATAATACTGTAAATCATAAAATGACAAATACAAGCCCACCAAAAATTTTAAAGAGTCCCAACATGCTAGAATTATGGGACTATAGTTTAATGTGACTGTTAGTGTGAATTAAAGTCTTTTTATCCCAATATATGATTTTTAAACTCATGGACCACTAAAAACCTCATATAATAGCAGGTCCCCCACATGAGACACTACATGTGTGGGTACAACCAAAACAATAGTGATTTTAACAATATCCGATAGGATACCCCAAAATTAATAAACATAAGGATCAGGATAATGTCAAAACATTATAGGGAAATGTCAATCAGAATATGAAAAAAAAAAAGAAATATCATGATATAATCAGAATTGAAACTATGTATCATTGTAATGTCTCATCCACATTTCCATAATAATATTCTTCTTTGGTGTTTATAACCACAGTTTCCCCAGATAACTCACTCCACAAGTCTGATAGCACTAATAGTGTCCATTTCAAATATCAATTTCATAGGTTCAAGAAATAAATAATTAAATGATATAAGTATGAAGATATTGATACACATATAGGGATTAGACCTATTTCCATAGCGTATATAGGCAACCTGAACTTGATTAACTCACTTTATAGGGGATTGATGCATGTGTAATGATTGTCACAATGATTATGGGAACCCCACCTAGGGAATAATATGATTGGTGATCTTGTCTATATAGATGGGTTGTGAAGAGAACATTATTTGATAAAAATATCTAATAGAGAACCATAATCCATTTTTCATGATGTAATCCCAAACTATACTTTTATAATGATGGATCAAGGGAACACACCCTTTTGAAACATGTATATACTTGGTTGATTCCATGTATCACTAGTCATGACCTTTTACATCTCTTTAGTACCGGGATCATTAAATATTACCGGGATCATTAAATATTCATCCATGTATTTAATTTTCATTATTATTTTTTATTACATTGTTGTATTTTTTTGGATATCTATTTTATCTCATATAAAATATTTATAAAAGTTTATTATTTATCATGTTTTCATTATTATATATCACACTTGACACAAGTTACTTATATATGTTTTATAATATAAGGAATCATATATGTGTGATATGTTTTCTTAGATCTTGTCATAAATAGATAGCCTATTGATGGTGGGATTTGGGAGGCACACTGAGATTACTATTATACCATGTGGTGTCTCAGTAGGAGAAGCCTTATTTAAATGGTATCATAATTCTTTGAGTCTTATTGATGGATTTTACTGTTAGTAGTGTTGTTTGTAATGGTTTGGGATATTAGGAGAAAATATGTTAAAAAGCCTTCATTATGGTCAGTCTACTGGGGAACCTAGTCATTATTGTGGGTGTACAATGTATCATTTCCCCAATCCTCTGAATTTTTTTTAATTTACTAAGAACTATTTTTCATTTTATAGAGGGTGTAATGGGATAGTGTTTCCATAATATAGTAATTCAGTTTTATTTTCATCCATTTCAATCATTGATTCTATATTTTTAAGTATTATTTAATAAAATATAGATTATATTTTAAATAATATTATGCATACCCATAGAAATCATGAATCTTATTAGAGTTTGGGTTGTGTTTATCACATGATAGAAATCCATCTTCTTACCATCAATCACTTTAATACAGACAAATAAATATAAAGACCAGATAAAATGTATTTTCTCGTAACAATGGAGTGGGGAGTCGGTCTCCCACTAGTTTTGTAGGGAGTTTACCAAACCATAATGCTGATAGTATTACATGTAGATTATGATGAAATTACTTTTATGATGTGTGATCTCCCTAAATTTTAGTTCTAGATGAATCATTAGTTTTTTGAGGTGATTTATATAGTTAGGTACTATAGGGTTTGTAAGGGTCAGTATATCTTGTTTTCTATTTGGTTCCTAAACAAGCCTAATATGCGGTGGTTTTTTTAGGGTCTTTCACATGAAAATTTTGATCATTGTCCGAATTTAATTTCTAAAATCACATGAATTGGATATTCTATCCTAGGTGGATATTGATAATATATTCATAGGGAGTTATTATCCCTAAATATTATGGATTTTATGAGTCTATGTGATTTTGGACCTTTACTAGTAAAGCATGATGTAATCCTAGTTGGTTTTATGGTTCATGAATCATATGATATACTATTAGGGTCTAATGCTGAATAAATATCATCATAATCCGACGATTAAGAGTGAACCTATGTTTGAGATTCATGATGGGATATTACTAATGCTCATTCCATCCTATATACAATTCCTTGAGTAATTTTTATTTATCAATAGTTTCCTCGTATAGTAATTATCAAGAGTTAGAGGATGTTGAAGATTTCATAAAATAGATTCATTAGTGGAAGCTAACGTGGGATAATGAATATAACAATAAAATTATACATTTAATAACACATGATCTCAATCTAATTTTTTTATATCATGGGGATCCTTGATTAATTCCATCAACATGGGATAAAGATCACTATTTTATTATATTGGTAATGGTCACATGTCTCATGTTTATTCCAAGTTGAATGAAACATAGAATGCCTAGTATGATACAATGGATGGACCTCCCAAATATTGGTGGAAAACAAATTAGGGTTCTTTCATTAATAGAAATTATGTCTTTTCAAGAGGTAATTATGGTGGATGGTCTTGTGGTTGATATATAGATAGGGTTTATTGGAGGTTTGATCCACTTCCCCCACCTCCAAATCTAGTTATTCCATGTAAGCCATAGGGTGAAGGATACAATGGAAAATAATATATATATTCAACGGACGACTTAAGGTATGTTGCACTATAATTGGTTTAAGGAAAAAATTTTATTTTCCATGCCTTAGAACTCATAGTTATCAATAAAAACTTGAACCATTCTGCTATTATTAAATAATTTTAATAAAGATACAGAGATTCATGTATATACTGTAACCCAACCTTTTTAAAAATGATCTTACTAGTTTTGATGATTATCATAATCTCATATTTCATCAATGTGATTATAAATTGATGATGATATGTTTTACTAGGATCTTATCATAGTATATTTGATTCCCAATAAAGTATTCCTTATTATAGACTAGTTATCTATAATATAGGAAAGGGAATTTTTATATAAATTAATGGTGATATTTCATGAAAGATATGGTTCAATGTTCTCCTTTACTGTAGATTAAAAACTTATTATTTATGGGAATGAACAAACCTTATGATATTTTTTGATTACCCATTTCATGGAGATCATAACATTTTATTTAATTTATAGTGTGGATGATGACATTCAGGTAGTTGGGGAGGATTATATAGATACCATTCTTTAATAACTCCCTTGATATCATATTCATTGTGAGATAAGAATCTAAAATTACATAAACCCCATTACATCACAGATATCCTTGGAAAATTTTTATATAGAAATAGCTAAGGTAAAAGAAAAAAATGTATAAAATGTAGAATATTTGGATAAATTATTTTTTAAAACTATTGAGCCAAATTACGAAACACTCGTTATCTTAAATATGAAAGATAATGGGAAATATATGATATATATTTATTTTTACTGTATGAGTCAGGTGGCAGTCATGAAAAAGTACCATCATATAATTATTTGAAATCTATTCGACCAACTCAAAAGAGAAATATAGTTCTTATATATTTATTTCTCATCGTGGAATCACCCACGTTTGGTTCTTGAGATTACATCCCAAAGATTTAATTCAAGTTTCTTTATAAGAATTAGGGTTTTATAGTCACAAAGTTTTTATTTAATAAATGCCATGGTCCTATTTATGGGACTCTTGAACCATAATAAAAAAAATTACTATCTAATTTGGTTTCATTGATCAAATCCTCAATTATTCTCCAACTAAGGTGGATGATTCAATAAATTTATGAATTTATTTAGACATTGTGATAATTATATATATATATATATATATATAATTCTATAAAATTGTTTTTTTGGGTTATATAGGATCATTTACTAAAAATTTCATTTCATATGGTGGTTTTGTAGTTCTTATTGAAATAGTTAATGTTATGATATTTTATGACCAACCTGATATGGTGTTTGAGGTGAATTGTTTCCTTGGGTTGACTAGATATGATATGATATTCTTAGTATACTGATATCGTAATGTATAGCTTTTGATGTTCATGACCAAAAATGGATATAATTTATCTATTCTATGTATATTCCTAAATATTTAGGGGAGATGAGGTATTGGTTTACCAGTTCACTAATTTTATGATTTGTGGATGATATGGATTAGTGTGATATTTTACATGGGTTACATATTGATGTTTAGGTAGCTGTGACTTCTAATGGTTCTAGGAAGATAATATAACATAAGAATAATTATGTATCCCATGACATGGTGGCTTAAACTGTATTCTTTTCCAGGAATATATGGATATATTATCATTCTGGTGAATTATTTTGGGACTTTACATGTAACATGAGTATTGTATATATTTTCTCAAATAGTATCACAACTTAAGCAATTTTTATTATATTGAATTCCAATATGAATGGGATATTGAGAAATTTTACACCTCAATTAAGTGAAACATATAAGAATATACCCGTAAAAATATATATCATACTAAGGAGATATATAACGTTCTTATGTAATTGGACACATTAGAGTTGTATTTCAATGAATAAGGTATTACTCTTTACATTATATTGACGGTGGCTACCACAAAACATTCTCATGAGGAGGAGTAATAATTTTGAGATATAAATTTTATGAATTTATTTATTTAGATAAAAATTTAAGATGCACGTAAGGGATTTATAAAAGGTGAGGAGAATATCACCCCTTGAATGGTTGGAAAAAAGATACACTAAAATTTATAAGGATGTATATATATTGTATTTTCATATTTAAATAATATTATTCGTTATATTTATTAAAAATGATATCACAAACTAATGGTGATCTTTTACGTGTATTTCATATAGGACAATGACTTAAGTATTGTCTACACATCATGGAAATACAACATAGTGGAAGATGAAATGACCAAACAATTATCATATATAGATTATAGAGGTGTGGTCTAAGTAGTTAGCCCCATTGCGGTTTGATATTCTAGAAAAATGATATTTTTCTAACATTATATCAATGATGGTTTCCCCAAAACATTTTCACCCAAAAAAGGTGGCCCAATTAAGAGACCGTTATTTTATGTTTTTTTGTGATTTATATACTTATGATATGTACTAGAAGGATTTTCTAATATTTGATGGTATATCATCTGTGTTTAGGGGAAGGAAATAGTTCTAATTTAGATATATGAGGATGTGTTTCGAGAATTTCACACATCACTATTAGTGGAAAATATAGGCCGGATGAAGTTGTATAGAGACCTCAAGTGTTGTCTTTGGCGGTCGAGGATGTAAAGAATTGTTGTTTAATCCATTTCATGGTTACACACTAGTCCGGAGGTGAATTATTTGTACTATGTTACCATGGGATTGAACTATCTACACAATGTCATTATATAAAATTGGGATAATTTATTAATGTATTTTTTGATTGTAAATCCATATTCAGTGTTGGGTCATATTTTTATCAAAGTGATCATTGAATTGTTAACCATGGAATATTATTTCCTTCCTATTTAGAAATTATTTTTTTAGATAGATCATGATTTATATATATATATATTATTATTTTTTTCATGTGGTACCATCATTAATTTTCCCCATCCAGGATGCATTAATAACTTCTTGGTTATGGTAGGGTTTGTAGAAGAATTTTTTTACTCATTTATATATGAGTATAACATTAATCACATATTATGATAGTATGACAAACATGGCCATTTAAATTCATGATAATATTTTATATTCATACCAAAAATATTTTGCAAGGATTAATAAATATAACCAACTCTTAGTAATGTTATTTTATTACAATTACTACCATTAATCTATTGGGATGGAACTTTTTTAAGACCTGTTCAATAAAGAAGTTCCTGTCAACCCTTTTCAGGATAATGAATATAGATTTTTAATTAATGTGTCTTTAATTGGAACATCTAATTATATAGAAGTTAAAATCCATCTTCTATAATATGAAGAGAGTTTAGATGATTTATTAAAACTATGTGAAACAAATACTTAAATGTTTTATATTTTGATGATGGTGATCATGTGTTTCAGAATTTCTCACCACATTGCAACCTGTGGAGGTTTGGATTGGGTGGAAAGATATCCATGATGTTCATTTGACCATTATATATTTTTAATGTCATGGGAAAGATCATTTATCATCTAGTATTTTTTCCATATAAGTATTTTTTGCACACCAATTTCTTGTGTATTTTAGCTGAGAACATATGTGCGCGATATATCATACATTATCAATGGGGGTAATCTATATTTCTTGGATGACACCAATCTCATGTAGATCATGATATTTCCAAAGGATCTATATGAAAGTATTATTCATGGTGATAAAATTCCATATGTATGTTTCTTATGGTTTACTGTAAATCATTAATCAATATCGTGGGAATGTAAGAATCTGATGTCAGATTTGTTCCCTCACATGATTCTATTAATTGAGATTTTAATGATGATTTTTCATGATGTACTGATGGATATAAACACCTCTACATTTTATTCAAATTCAATTGAATATTTTTAATTATATTTATATTGATGTTTGTGATTTTTTTTGTTTTTATTACTATTATAGGTAATAATAATAATATAATATAATAAGTATATTATTTTTTCCATGTAAATTCAAAAAATTCATAACTATTTAAGTTATACATAAAAGGAATGATTTATTCCACATCTATTTATTGAATGTGGGAGTTTTTAAAAGGACATATGTAGTTATTATAGTCATGCTTCAATACCCAGGATAAGGGATTCTTATTTATTTATTTAAAACACCATCAACTAAAAAATTAAATTATAAATATACTATTATAGATTCATTTTCAAAATATCTTTTAAAAATAATAATAAACCTAAAAATGGTACTTCTTCTTATTGCATTGGATAACTTTTCATTAAGGTGGAATCAATGATGGGTTTGAATCAAATTTATATTTTTGATGTTATGGTAAATCTCTCTATACGAAATTTGTTTTATCATTCCACTTCACCTAATTATTCATGTAATTAATCATTCCCTCCATGATGGTATATCTAAATCCTTATTTATTACACCAACATATGGATTTTTAGATAAAAATAATAAATTTAATATCCAGCATATATTTTTATTATGCATAAAGTAAGGAATATTTTACTTTTATTATCCAGCTTCCTATATACATGATTATTTATTAAGACCCATTGTACCTCCTTATCTATGTTAATGACTATAAAAAATTGCATTGATTATAGAGAAATATTTTTGCGACTATTTTAATAATTATTTGAAATAATGATACAATAGTAATACATTGAAAATTTTGTTCATGATAATTCATGACAAAAAATATTATAGTATTTGAAAATGTATTTTTGTGATTTTCTAAAGAAATTTTTTAAAATAATTTATTTTAAATATTTTTCATCGAAAATATTTGTTGTAATAATATCTCTTATATGAATTATATCCATTGATATTTTGATTTATTTCATAATAAAATTTTATCTCCCTTAATCCATAACGAAGACGATTGTGAACCTGATTTTGGATGATCATAACTCCCAAAGACTACTGTTCATCATTTCCTTGATTCTCATTACATATGTTGGTGGTAAATCATTAGAATACCTCAAAATAATATTGTATATCGAGAAGTTATTCTTATTCACTTGATGTAGGAGTAGTAGGATTTGGAATCCAGTACGGTTTGGATATGGGTCATTGAAGGATGAAAACTGGATGGTCAAAAGCTATCAATGGGGTTTACAAAGGGAATATTATGTTCTTCAAGTGTATTATGTTATGGTATAATTGGATGTGTTTGTTGAAGAAGATGAGTTCTAGAAAAAATTGGTGTAAATGTGGATGTCCAAACACTTTGGATTTTTAAATTCTATCAACCTAAAATGTAGTTGTTATAGTCACACTCTTTGTATCATTATCCATATAATGATATGTTTTTCCTGGATTTAAAATTGTCACACATAATGTGAAAACATGTTATTTTCCATGTATTTCAAAATACTGTGTCTGGTCATCTACTCAATTATTGTAACATCCCAGGTAAATAAAGAATAAGATATATTCATATTTATTAGTATTTTTTTCAAAATATTAATTTTATTTTAAAGGGGTTTCTATGTTCGATAGCGTACCCGATACGCAACGATTAGTTCCTTTGAAAACTTACGTTGCACACTAGTAATATAATAACATTATTTTAAATGTTAGTTAACATGTAGCCGTTGTATTGGCAGGAATGGATAGAAATAACTAAAATATGATTATATATGTTTTTAAATGTTTTTACATTTATCCAATAAACGATAAAGGCTTAGAATACAGAAAGAATTCAATTTTAGGCATTTATACCCTAATTTTTCACTAAAGGTTCATTTATCGCCTTTTGATGGAGAACCCTCTTTAAATATAGTTTTGGTCACTCTTATACATTATTTTGGACCAAATAAAATCCTTCTTTATAATTGGGACATCAAAATTTACTTTGTGTATGTTTTTGTTATTTTTCCGATAAAGTTCATTTTTTATGAATAAGTGAAAAATGTTGTATTCTAATTCAAAACCACTTTTAATATAATTTATTTATATGATTAGATAATATTTTGAATTGGTTTTTAAGTGAAATTATAAAATATTTTTACCATTAAATCCAATAGTGGTCGTTGGAATTAATTTCACTTTGAAATCGAACTTAAACTAGTATCAATCTTTTGATACTTATTGTTTCATAAAACACGCTATTTGTTTTGACAGCCGGAGTTAATTATTAAATTAATTAATTATAATTATATTCTTTGAATTAGGTAATATAAACATCATTTTTGAATTCGTAATATCGAATATAGCTTAGAGTGAATTTTTGGTAATTTTCTGAAAAACTCCAATTTTTGATGAATAGTGAAACCACTAAGTGGTAATCAAGCAAACTGATTTTTCAGTTAAATGAAAGTTTACCACTAATGTGTATTAAATTTTGAAAATCCAACATACATGGTTGTCATTAGTATGTAAAATGTGGTTCAATGGGATGAAAATAATTTTTTGGTGAATAGTAACTTTTTTTCATTAATCGCGATTAGAGGTAATTAGTGTAATTTAAGGTAAAAATGATATTATAAAAATGTGAAAACACCATTACACTTGTCCTACACCTATTGGGTAAGTCATGGACGACCAAGAAAACCCATGGGTCGATTTAGGGGACCCCATGCAGCAACTTGGGTGAGATAGTGACTTTAATGCCTTTTTTTAAATAAAGGTGAAAAAGACACTAACATAAATTGTTTTACTAAAACCATTTTTAAAAGGGGTTATACTAATCATATTTTTGTCTATAAATATTAATTAGAAAGCTAAAAATATTTACTACATCATATTATTTTTTTATAATTTTTAGACATTAAATAAATTAAATTATTTATGACATCATGATGATGCAGCGATGACCTCATTATTTAACGATTTAAATAAAATGGAAAGATAATGTAATATCTAAGACCTACACTTGTCCAAAAACTATTGTATGGGAATATTTCGAAGTTTTGTCATCTTATCTTCGAAATATATCAATGTGGGACCTTATAAATTCCAAATACTTTTGAAAATAAAATAATAGTTTCATGATTTCCAAAAGTGCCCCTCCTCTCCTCTTATAAAAGGCCCCCACCTCTACCTCATTTCACACACTCCTCAAGCCTTTGGCTCGGCCAAACACTGCCCATTTACTCTCTCCACATCCCTCTCTTCATCATAATGGATTCCCTTTGGGCAGAATCCTTTCAAAGGAATCCTTTAGGCTCAAATCAAAAGGGGTTACATTTTTAAAGGTAATTCATTCTCTCATGTTCATTTGTTTTGTTTTGCTTCTCCAACCCCCTAAATTATTTTTATTTACTTATTTTGTAACAAAAACAGTATCTTCAATATACTAGAATGTTGTTATAATATTTATTTGAGCTACACTCTCACACAACTACATCAAATGGTTAAAGAACATACGGTTTCCGTGGATGGCAAAATTCTGCCTCCCGAAACGATGATTGTTCAATACTCATCTAACACCTTCAAAGGTGGCCATTATGATGTCACTATTTTTATATATGGTATATAATATTTTTATTCTTTCCTTAAGAATCTATATTTTTTAGTTATGGCATACCACTGTTGTTTCCATTATGGGTAAACACGATATCTTCATTTTAGAAAGTGCGGACTACCGCCCCCTTAAAGTGATTTGATTCGTCAATACCATATGTGGGATGTGTAAAGGATAAAGTTAATGATAGTATATATGTTATTATACTGGAATTATAATATACTCTTATATCATTATTATTCCATTCTAGAAAATAGGAAATAGAAATGGAAGTAGCGTTCATGCGTATGTACGGCTTACCGTCTCCATGAACGGTGCATTTCATTTCTTACCTCTGAATGTGATGTAATATTATAAATACATGTATATGCTGAATATATATGATATATATGTTATCCAAATCATTAATATCATTCTGGATATAAATAACCTTTGACCAAATTAACAACATGTAAGTGTAAGAAGTCTATTTTTGACTTAAGAACCAAATACCGAAAAAATGAACATTATTAACTAAAATGATTACATGATGTTCATAACATGGTATAAAAAGAATAATGAACTTGAAAAATTTTCTTAAGAAAGTAGAGATTAACTCAAGTTTATTATTCAGGAGATTAAAGAACGGTCAGGTCAAGTCGGATACGAGGTAAGGGACTTCGTCTCAATCTCCTTTCATTGAGGCATATTTTGTTTTATACACAACTTTCTTTTATACGGTGTATAAACCCCTTTGACGTTAACTTTTATACAAAAGGAATATTTTTCTACGAAGCGTTTTACTAAATGACAAAAAGGAATGTTTTTTTTATGTACGCAGTGACAACGACCTTTTCTGCCGTCGTGAGTATAATTTGGTCTTTGGCTTCCTCAACAAGCCGTAATGTTTTTAAAATAAAATAAATACCATATACTCTTTTATGTATTTTGGTATTGAAAATGGTTTTGATAAAAGATTCTATTATGATATATTTTGATTGAAATGTGGAAATGTTACCATTCCATTATATTGGTTTTATGTTTTATGATTTTATATTGGTACTTGGACATTTGACGGGTGGTTACGTGATAAACCATATGACGGGTGGTGCCGTGAATACCAGGACGGGTGGTTACGTTATAACCTCCAATGCATTGGGTATGGAAGTCGGCCGTATGGCTATTCCATTTAAGTATGTATGGAAATTGGCCATATGGCTATTCCATTAAGTGATATGTGTGGAAGTCGACCGTATGGTAATTCCACTTAAGTATGTTTATGTACCAAGTTACCTTTATATATGCTATGTGTTCTTTATATGGGTTTTATGGTAACCCTTTGGTTACAAAAAGGTAAGTAATGATACTTTATTCAGTGAAGAGTTTTTACTACTTCATGAAGGTGAAGGTATTACTTTGATAGAGTATACATGTTTTACTTGATGTTTGAAAAAGTAACAGTTTTCATTATTTGTGTATCCCTTACTGAGCTTTTTATGCTCACCCCAAGTTTTTCGAAATGTTTTTCACAGGACTTAAAGTGGAATAAGGTCAAGGATGGGATCAAGGGAATTCCATGATATATAAAACATGGAACTAGAAATGTTTCTTTTTAAGAGTTTTTTTTATTATGGAAACTTAGTAGAAGTGTCTACTTTGTAATCATTTGAGATGTAATAGTTATGTCCTAATTGTCTATAACTCTAAACCTGAAAAGATCCTCAATGTGAATTATTCTTTTAATTCAATATTAAGTAAGGTTTAAGGATGGGGCCTTATAGTTGGTATCAGAGGTCAGTTTAGACAACTTTAGGAGTTAGAAAATTGTTAAGTTATAAGTTAAGTTATGATATGATTGAAATAATATAGCATTTACAGATTACCATGTTGCTTCGCCTAAGATATTTCTGTGTTCAGAATGGTTTTCCGCAGAGGAAACAAAGCATCTATGTTGGGACGACATCAGGAGGAAGACAACCTTCCAAGTCAGCAACCTGAGATGGTCGGAATCGGAACTGAACAGTTTGTTGTAGTGATGGCACAGTTGACTCAGGCTATAAATGGTGGTGGTATCCATGCACGAGATCATCCAGATCAACCACAGAGGAACATGTCAGTGGTGGAACACTTCATGAGGCAACATCCCCCATCATTCAGAGGATCATCTGACCCTGTGCAAGCTGAAGGGTGTATTAAAGCACTGGAGAAGATTTTTGATGTCATGGGGTGTTCAGAACATCAAAAGGTTAGTCTTGCTGTTTACCGTTTTGAAAGTGAAGCTGATTAGTGGTGGTTGATAGTGAAAAATATCAGGGATAGTGATGACATTGAGGATCTTCACTGGGACGAATTCAAAGGTCTGTTTCTTGAGAAATATTTCCCTAAGGCGGTTCATCTTAGGATGGAAAAACAGTTCCTAGAATTGAGGCAGGAGTATGATTCAGTGGCTTCTTATGAAGAAAAGTTCACTCGATTGGCAAGGTATGCTCTGAACTTCATACGAGATCTTGATAGTAAATAAACCGTTTTTACTCAGGGTTAAATCTAAAGGATCGAAGGGCTTTAGCTTCTCGTGAGTTAAAAAGTTATGAAAAACTCGTTCGATGTGCGGAGAAGGTGGAAATGGAGTTTGCCGATGATCAGGTGTTCTTTGACAAACAATAGAATAAGAGGTCTAGTTGGCAGTCAAAGGGGAATAATTCATCAAAGAAGCAAGGAGGTAAGAAAACCAAATATCCATCCTGTGAGAAGTGTGGTAAAATGCATCCTGGAGAATGTTTATCCAAGTCTGGTAAGTGCTTTCGGTGTGTTAAGTCTGGTCATATTTCTCGTAACTGTAAGGAAGATGATAAATCAGGCAATGAAAAGCCAACGATAAGATGTTTTAAGTGTAATGAAATGGGTCATTATGAAAACGAGTTTCCAACGAAGAACTCAACTGGGGGAATGCAGCCAGAATACAAGAAGAAAGGGGTGGTGAAATCCTTTGCAACAACTTCTGCAGATGTTGGGCCATCGAATGAAGTGGTATCAGGTACACTGTTTGTTTGTTCAGATTATGCCAATGTGTTGTTTGATTCAGGGTCTACACACTCTTTCATTTCTGAGAGGTTTTCTAGTAAATTGGAAATTCCATCTCAAGATATGAACCCTGAACTTATGGTAAAAACACCCGGAGGGAATGTTGAGACAAAAAGGAATAATAAGAACCTTCCTATCCTTGTGTGTGGAAAGAATCTACCAGCAAACCTTATTGTTTTGCCTCTAGTAGAGTTTGATGTTATTTTGGGCATGGATTGGCTTTCTGTTTATCATGCTAAGATTGACTGCAGAGCTAAAATGATTTCTTTTCAGAATGATTTTCAGTTTGTGTACAGGAATGAACCCTTGATTTTGATAACATATCAGGAAGTTGAGAAACTAGTAAAAGATGGAAATGAATGTTACCTTGCACATATTGTTGAAAATAAAGGAATTTTTCAGATTAATGATGTGCCAGTGGTAAATGAGTATCTTGATGTTTTTCCTGATGAGTTGCCTGGTATTATTCATGATTGGGAAGTTGAATTTACTATTGACTTAGTTCCTGATTCTAAGCCAATTTCAAAACCCCCTTATCGAATGGCTCAAGTTGAACTTTTAGAGTTAAAGAAACAATTACAGGAGTTATTAGATAAAGGTTTCATTCGACCTAGCACATCACCATGGGGTGCTCCTGTCTTGTTTGTTAAAAAGAAAGATGGATCAATGAGACTTTGCATTGATTATAGAGCCTTGAATAATATTACTGTTAAGAACAAGTATCATTTGCCTCATATCAATGATTTGTTTGATCAGCTCCAGGGAGCTCAGTATTTTTCGAAGATTGACTTGAGGTCGGGGTACCATCAGTTGAAAGTAAAAGAAGCAGATGTTCTGAAGACTGCGTTCCGTACTAGATATGGCCATTATGAATTTGTATTTATGACTTTTGGGTTAACTAATGCACCTGCTGTATTCATGGACTTTATGAATAGAATTTTCCATGAGTTCTTGGATAAGTTTGTGGTTGTTTTCATTGATGATATTTTGGTGTTTTCTAAAAGTAAAGAGGAGCATGAAAGTCATTTAAGGGTTATCTTACAAACCTTAAAAGAAAAAAAAACTATATAGAAAATTCAGCAAGTGTGAGTTCTGGTTACAACAAATTTCTTTCCTAGGTCACATTGTTTCAAAAGATGGCATAACTGTTGATCCTACTAAAACAAAAGTTATTGAAGAATGGCCGAGACCCACAAATGTAACCGAGATCCATAGTTTTCTTGGATTGGCAGGTTACTACCGAAGGTTTGTTGAAAATTTTTCACGGTTATCTAGTCCAATGACTAATCTAACTTGTAAGGGTGTTAAGTTCATCTGGACAAAATAATGTGATGATTGTTTTCAGGAGTTGAAAAGAAGATTGGTGAATGCTCCAGTTTTGGCACTTCCTTCCAAGAATGGTGAGTTTGTTATATACAGTGATGCTTCTTTGAAGGGACTTGGCTGTGTACTAATGCAGAATGATCCGGTAATTTATTATGCTTCACGTCAGTTGAAAACTCATGAGGTAAATTACCCTACACATGATTTGGAATTAGCTGCTGTTGTGTTTGCTTTAAAAAATTGTAGGCATCATTTATATGGAGTAAAGTGTGAAATATATACTGATCACAAGAGTTTAAAGTATATATTCACTCAGAAAAAATTGAACATGAGATAGAGGAGATGGCTGGAATTAATCAAGGATTATGATTGTACAATCCACGACCATCCGGGAAAAGAAAAAATAAAGTGGTCGATGCTTTGAGTCGAAAAAGTAATGCTTCATTAACCATGCTACGTTTGGAATGAGATCCTTTGGTTTTTGATTTGATGAACTTTGGAATAGAAGTTGTTGGTGCAGGAAGTCCTTCTGTTTTGTTTCAGGTATCAGTGAAATCTTCTCTATCAAACAGAATCAAGCAAGCACAGAAGCAAGACAGCGAGTTGCAGAAAAAGGTAGAGCTGGTTCAGAAAGGTAAGTTGCCTAAATTCAACATTGATAATGATTGTGTTTTGAAGTTTGGGAAGTGGTTATGTGTGCCTTGTGATGCACAGTTGAAGAATGAGTTGTTATGTGAGGCTCATAGTTCCCCATTTTCAGTTCATCCTGGCAGTACTAAGATGTACAGAGATCTGCGGGAGTATTACTGGTGGGATGGAATGAAAAGAGATATTGCTGATTTTACTGTGAAGTGTTTGACATGTCAACAGGTTAAAGTAGTGTGGCAGTTACCAAAAGGGATTCTTCAGCCTTTACCAGTTATAGAGTGGAAATGAGAGAAAATATCCATGGACTTTGTTGTGGGATTACCGAAGATATATCGAGGTAATAATTCAATCTAGGTTATTGTTGATCGCTTGACCAAACCTGCTCATTTCCTTGCTATAAGAGATACTTTTTCCCTAGATCAACTTTCCCGTTTGTATCTTAAAAAGATAGTCAGGTTACATGGATTTCCCCTCTCCATTGTGTCTGATCGTGATCCCAGGTTCACTTCTAACTTTTGGAAAGGCCTTCAAGAGTCTTTGGGTACTGAATTAAATTTTAGTACAACTTTTCATCCTCAATCAGATGGGCAGTCAGAACAAACAATTCAGACCTTGGAGGATATGCTACGATCTTATTCTATGGATTATCATGGAATTTGGGACCAACATCTTTCTTTGGTTTAGTTTTCTTATAATAACAGTTTTCATTCCAGTATACAGATTGAACCATTTGAGGCATTATATGGGAAGCGGTGTCGAACTCCATCATTTTCGGATGAAGTGGGTTAAAGGATGTTGATGGGACCAGAATTGGTAGAAGAGATGGCAGAAAAGGTTTAGTTGATTCAGAAACACATGAGAACAGCTCAGAGCAGGAAGAAGAGTTATGCGGATAACCGGAGGAAGGATCTATCTTTCGAGGTAGGTGATCATGTTTTTCTCAAGGTTTCTCCATGGAAAAGTGTGATGAGATTTGGTAAAAAAGGAAAGATGAGTCCAAGGTTCATTGGACCATATAAAATTCTGGAGAAAGTTGGATCAGTTGCTTACCGAGTGGCTTTACCTCTGAGTTTATCTCAGGTACACAATGTTTTTCATGTTTCAATGTTAAGGAAGTACATGCCAGATCCATATCATGTTTTGAGTCTAGAGGTAGTTCAGCTGGAAGAGAACCTATCTTATGAAGAACAACCAGTCCAGATTCTTCACCACAGGGAGCAGGTGTTACGGAATAAGGTGATTCATCAGGTAAAAGTTTTGTGGAAAAACCATGTGATTGAAGAGGCAACGTGGGAATCTGAAAATTCTATGAGTGATAAATACCCCCACTTATTTTGATAAGTGAATAAAATTGCGAGGACGCAATTCCCAAAAGGGGGGAAGGATGTAACATCCCAGGTAAATAAAGAATAAGACATATTCATATTTATTAATATTTTTTTTAAAATATTAATTTTATTTTAAAGGGTTTGCTATGTTCGATAGCGTACCCGATACACAACAACGAGTTCCTTGGAAAACTTACGTTGCACACTAGTAATATAATAATATTATTTTAAATGTTAGTTAACATGTAGTCATTGTATTGGCGGGAATGGATATAAATAACTAAAATATGATTATATATGTTTTTAAATGTTTTTACATTTATCCAATAAACGATAAAGGCTTAGAATATGGAAAGAATTCAATTTTAGGCATTTATACCCTAATTTTTCATTAAAGGTTCATTTACCGCCTTTTGATGGAGAACCCTCTTTAAATATAGTTTTGGTCACTCTTATACATTCTTTTGGACCAAATAAAATCCTTCTTTATAATTGGGACATCAAAATTTACTTTGTGTATGTTTTTGTTATTTTTCCGATAGAGTTCATTTTTTATGAATAAGTGAAAAATGTTGTATTCTAATTCAAAACCGCTTTTAATATAATTTATTTATATGATTAGATAATTTTTTGAATTGGTTTTAAAGTGAAATTAGAAAATATTTTTACCATTAAATCCAATAGTGGTCATTGGAATTAATTTCACTTTGAAATCGGACTTAAACTAGTATCATTCTTTTGATACTTATTGTTTCATAAAAACACGCTATTTGTTTTGACAGCGGGAGTTAATTATTAAATTAATTAATTTTACTTATATTCTTTGAATTATGTAATATAAACATCTTTTTTGAATTCAGAATATCGAATATATCTTAGAGTGATTTTTTGGTAATTTTCGGAAAAACTCCAATTTTTGATGAATAGTGAAACCACTAAATGGTAATCAAGAAAACTGATTTTTCAGTTAAATGAAAGTTTACCACTAATATGTATTGAATTTTGAAAATCCGACATACATGGTTGTCATTAGTACGTAAAATGTGGTTCAATGGGATGAAAATAATTTTTTGGTGAATAGTAACTTTTTTTCTTTAATCGCGATTAGAGGTAATTAGTGTAATTTAAGGTAAAAATGATATTATAAAAATGTGAAAACACCATGACACTTGTCCTAAACCTATTTGGTGAGTCATGGATGACCAAGACAACCCATGGGTCGAATAAGGGGGCCCCATGGAGCCACTTGGGTGAGATAATGACTTTAATGCCTTTTTTTAAATAAAGGTGAAAATGACACTAACATAAATTGTTTTACTAAAACCATTTTTAGAAGGGTTTATGCTAATCATATTTTTGTCTATAAATATTCATTAGAAAGATAAAAATATTTATTACATCATATTATTTTTTTATAATTTTTAGACATTAAATAAATTAAATTATTTATGACATCATGATGATGCAGCGATGACCTCATTATTTAACGATTTAAATAAAATGGAAAGATAATGTAATATCTAAGACTTACACTTGTCCAAAAACTATTGGATGGAAATATTTAGAAGATTTGTCATCTTATCTTCGAAATATATCAATGTGGGACCTTATAAATTCGAAACACTTTTGAAAATAAAATAATAGTTTCATGATTTCCAAAAGTGCCCCTCCTCTCCTCTTATAAAAGGCCCCCACCTCTACCTCATTTCACACACTCCTCAAGCCTTTGGATCGGCCAAACCCTGCCCATTTACTCTATACACATCCCTCTCCTCATCATAGAGGATTCCCTTTGGGCAGAATTCTTTCAAAGGAAGCCTTTAGTCTCAAATCAAAAGGGGTTACACTTTTAAAGGTAATTCATTCTCTCATGTTCATTTGTTTTATTTTGCTTCTCCAACCCCCTAAACACTTTTTATTTACTTCTTTTGTAACAACACCAGTATCTTCAATATACTAGGATGTTGTTATAATATTTATTCGAGTGACACTCTCACACAACAACATCAAATGGTTAAAGAACATACGGTTTCCCTGGATGGCGAAATTCTGCCTCCCGAAACGATGATTGATCAATACTCATCTAACACCTTCAAAGGTGGCCATTATGATGTCACTATTTTTATATATGGTATATAATATGTTTATTCTTTCCTTAAGCTTCTGTATTTTTCATTTATGGAATACCACTATTGTTTCCATTATGGGTAAACACGATATCTTCATTTTAGGAAGTGCGGACTACCGCCCACTTGAAAGTGATTTGATTCGTCAATACCATATGTGGGATGTGTAAAGGATAAAGTTAATGATAGTATATATGTTATTATACTGTAATTATAATATACTCTTATATCATTATGATTCCATTCCAGAAAATACGAAATAGAAATGGAAGTAGCGTTCATGCGTACGTACGGCTTACCGTCTCCATGAACGGTGCATTTCATTTCTTACCTCTAAATGTGATGTAATATTATAAATAAATGTATATGCTGAATATATATGATATATATGTTATCCAAATCATTAATATCATTCTGGATATAACGAACCTTTGACCAAATTAACAACATGTAAATGTAAAAAGTCTATTTTTGACTTAAGAACCAAATACCGACAAAATGAACATTATTAACTTAAATGATTACATGATGTTCATAACATGGTATAAAAGTAATAATGAACTTGAAAAAGGTTCTTAAGCAAGTAGAGATTAACTCAAGTTTATTATTCAGGAGATTAAAGAACGGTCTGGTCAATTCGGATACGAGGTAAGGGACTTCATCTCAATCTCCTTTCACTGAGGCATATTTTGTTTTATACACAACTTTTTTTATACGATGTATAAACCCCTTTGACTTTAAATTTTATACAAAAGGAATCTTTTTCTACGAATCATTTTACTAAATGACAACAAGGAATGTTTTTTTTACGTACGCGGTGACAACGACCATTTCCGCCTCCGTGAGTATTATTTGGTCTTTGGCTTACTCAACAAGTCGTAATGTTTTTAAAATAAAATAAATACCATATACGCTTTTATGTATTTTGGTATTGAAAATGGTTTTGATAAAGGATTCTATTATGATATATTTTGATTGAAATGTGGAAATGTTATCATTCCTTTATATTGGTTTTATGTTTTATGATTTTATATTGGTACTTGGACATTTGACGTGTGGTTACGTGATAAACCATATGACGAGTGGTGCCATGAATACCAGGACGGGTGGTTACGTTATAACCTCCAATGCCTTGGGTATGGAAGTCGGCCGTATGGCTATTCTAGTTAAGTATGTATGAAAATTGGCCGTATGGCTATTCCATTAAGTAATATGTGTGGAAGTCGACCGTATGGTTATTCCACTTAAGTATGTTTATGACCCAAGTTACCTTTATATTTTCTATGTGTTCTTTATATGGGTATTATGGTAACCCTTTGGTTACAAAAAGGTATGTAATGATACTTTATTCAGTGAAGAGTTTTTACTACTTCATGAAGGTGAAGGTATTACTTTGATAGAGTATATATGTTTTACTTGATGTTTGAAAAAGTAACAGTTTTTATTCTTTGTGTATCCGTTACTGAGCTTTTTATGCTCACCCCATGTTTTTCGAAATGTTTTTCACAGGACCTAAAGTGGAATAAGGTCAAGGATGGGATCAAGGGAATGCCACGCTATATAAAACATGGAACTAGACATGTTTCTTTTTAAGAGTTTTTTTTATTATGGAAACTTAGTAGAAGTGTCTACTTTGTAATCTTTTGAGATGTAATAGTTATGTCCTAATTCTCTAAAACTCTAAAACTGAAAAGATCCTCAATGTGAATTATTCATTTAATTCAATATTAAGTAAGGTTTAAGGCTGGGGCCTTATAGTTGGTATTAGAGGTCGGTTTAGACAACTTTATGAGTTAGAAAATTGTTAAGTTATAAGTTAAGTTATGATATGATTGAAATAATATAGCATTTATAGATTACCATGTTGCTTTGCCTAAGATATTTCTGTGTTCAGAATGGTTTTCTATAGAGAAAACATAGCAGCTATGTTGGGACGACATCAGGAGGAAGACAACCTTCCAAATCAGCAACCTGAGATGGTCAGAATCGGAACTGAACAGTTTGTTGCAGTGATGGCACAGTTGACTCAGGCTATAAATGGTGGCGGTATCCATGCACGAGATCAGCCAGATCAACCACAGAGGAACATTTTAGTGGTGGAACACTTCATGAGGAAACATCCCCCATCATTCAGAGGATCATCTGACCCTGTGAAAGCTGAAGGGTGGATTAAAGCACTGGAGAAGATTTTTGATGTCATGGGGTGTTCAGAACATCAAAAGGTTAGTCTTGTTGTTTACCGTTTTGAAGGTGAAGCTGATCAGTGGTGGTCGATGGTGAAAAATATTAGGGATAGGGATGAGATTGAGGATCTTCACTGGGACGAATACAAAGGTATGTTTCTTGAGAAATATTTTCCTAAGGTGGTTCGTCTAAGGATGGAAAAACAGTTCCTAGAATTGAGGCAGGAGGATGATTCAGTGGCTGCTTATGAAGAAAAGTTCAATCGATTGGCAAGGTATTCTCCGAACTTCATATGAGATCATGAAAGTAAAATAAACCGTTTTTACTCAGGGTTAAAGCCAAAGTATCAAAGGGCTTTAGCTTCTCGTGAGTTCAAAAGTTATGAAAAATTTGTTCGATGTGCGGAAAAGGTGGAAATGGAGTTTGCCGATGATCAGGTGTTCTATGACAAACAACAGAATAAGAGGTCTAGTTGGCAGGAAAAGGGGAATAATTCATCAAAGAAGCAAGGAGGTAAGAAAAACAAATATCCATCATGTGATAAGTTTGGTAAAATGCATCCTAGAGAATGTTTATCCAAGTCTGGTAAGTGCTTTCGGTGTGGTAAGTCTGGTCATATTGCTCGTAACTGTAAGGAAGATGATAAAGCAGGAAATGAAAAGCCAATGGTAAGATGTTTTAAGTGTAATTAAATGGGTCATTATGCAAATGAGTGTCCAACGAAGAACTCAACTAGGGGAATGCAGCCAGACTACAAGCAGAAAGGGGTGGTGAAATCCTTTGCAACGACTTCAGCAGATGTTGGGCCATTGAATGAAGTGGTATCAGGTACACTGTTTGTTTGTTCAGATTATGCCAATGTGTTATTTGATTCAGGGTCTACACACTCTTTCATTTCTGAGAAGTTTTCTAGTAAATTGGAAATTCCATCTCAAGATATGAACCCTGAACTTATGGTAAAAACACCCAGAGGGAACGTTGAAACAAAAAGGAATTATAAGAACCGTCCTATCTTTGTGTGTGGAAAGAATCTACCAGCAAAACTTATTGTTTTGCCTCTAGTAGAGTTTGATGTTATTTTGGGCATGGATTGGATTTCTGTTTATCATGCTAAGATTGACTGCAGAGCTAAAATGGTTTCTTTTCAGAAAGATTTTCAGTTTGTGTACAAGAATGAACCCTTGATTTTTATAACATATCAGGAAGTTGAGAAACTAGTAAAATATGGAAATGAATGTTACCTTGCACATATTGTTGAAAATAAATGAATTGTTCAGATTAATGATGTTCCAGTGGTAAATGAGTATCTTGATGTTTTTCCTGATGAGTTTCCTGGTATTATTCATGATCGGGAAGTTGAATTTACTATTGACTTAGTTCCTGATTCTAAGCCAATTTCAAAACCCCCTTATCGAATGGCTCATGATGAACTTTTAGAGTTAAAGAAACAATTGCAGGAGTTATTAGATAAAGGTTTCATTCGACCTAGCACATCACCATGGGGTGCTCCTGTCTTGTTTGTTAAGAAGAAAGATGGATCAATGAGACTTTGCATTGATTATAGAGCCTTGAATAATATTACTGTTAAGAACAAGTATCCTTTGCCTCATATCGATGATTTGTTTGATCAGATCCAGGGAGCTCAGTATTTTTCGAATATTGACTTGAGGTCGGGGTACAATCAGTTGAAAGTAAAAGAAGCAGATGTTCCGAAGACTGCGTTCCGTACTAGATATAGCCATTATAAATTTGTAATTATGCCTTTTGGGTTAACTAATGCACCTGCTGTATTCATGGACCTTATGAATAAAATTTTTCATGAGTTCTTGGATAAGTTTGTGGTTGTTTTCATTGATGATATTTTGGTGTTTTCTAAAAGTAAAGAGGAGCATGAAAGTCATTTAAGGGTTATCTTGCAAACCATAAAAGAAAAGAAACTATATGGAAAATTCAGCAAGTGTGAGTTTTGGTTACAACAAATTTCTTTCCTGGGTCACATTGTTTCAAAAGATGGCATAACTGTTGATCCTACTAAAACAAAAGTTGTTGAAGAATGGCTGAGACCCACAAATGTAACCGAGATCTGTAGTTTTCTTGGTTTGTCAGGTTACTAATGAAGGTTTGTTGAAAATTTTTCATGGTTATCTAGTCCAATGACTATGCTAACTCGTAAGGGTGTTAAGTTCATCTGGACAAAATAATGAGATGATTGTTTTCAGGAGTTGAAAAGAAGATTGGTGAATGCTCTAGTTTTGGAACTTCCTTCCAAGAATGGTGAGTTTGTTATATACAGTGATGCTTCATTAAAGGGACTTGGCTGTGTCCTAATGCAGAATGATCAGGTAATTTCTTATGCTTCACGTCAGTTGAAAACTCATGAGGTAAATTACCCTACACATGATTTGGAATTATCTGCTGTTGTCTTTGCTTTAAAAATTTGGAGGCATCATTTGTATGGAGTAAAGTGTGAAATATATACTGATCACAAGAGTTTAAAGTATATATTCACTCAGAAAGAATTGAACATGAGACAGAGGAGATGGCTGGAATTAATCAAGGATTATGATTGTACAATCCACTACCATCCGAGAAAAGAAAATAAAGTGGCCGATGCTTTGAGTCTAAAAAGTAATGCTTCATTAACCATGCTACGTTTGGAACGAGATCCTTTGGTTTTTGATTTGATGAACATTGGCATAGAAGTTGTTGGTGCAGGAAGTCCTTCTGTTTTGTTTCAGGTATCAGTGAAATCTTCTCTATCAGACAGAATCAAGAAAGCATAGAAGCAAGACAGCGAGTTGCAGAAAAAGGTAGAGCTGGTTCAGAAATGTAAGTTTCCTGAATTCAACATTGATAATGATTGTGTTTTGAGGTTTGGGAAGAGGTTATGTGTGCCTTGTGATTCACAGTTGAAGAATGAGTTGTTATGTGAGGCTCATAGTTCCCCGTTTTCAATTCATCCTGGCAGTACTAAGATGTACAGAGATCTACGAGAGTATTACTGGTGGGATGGAATGAAAAGAGATATTTCTGATTTTACTGTGAAGTGTTTGACATGTCAACAGGTTAAAGCAGAGTGGCAGTTACTAAAAGGGATGCTTCAGCCTTTACCAGTGCCAGAGTGGAAATGGGAGAATATATCCATGGACTTTGTTGTGGGATTACCGAAGAAATCTCGAGATAATAATACAATCTGGGTTATTGTTGATCGCTTGACCATGTCTGCTCATTTCCTTGCTATACGAGATACTTTTTCCCTAGATCAACTATCCAGTTTGTATCTTAAATAGATATTCAGGTTACATGGAGTTCCCCTCTCCATTGTGTCTGATCGTGATCCCAGGTTCACTTCTAACTTTTGGAAAGGCCTTCAGAAGTCCTTGGGTACTGAATTAAATTTTAGTACAGCTTTTCATCCTCAATCAGATGGGCAGTTAGAAAGAACAATTCAGACCTTGGAGGATATGCTACGAGCTTGTTCGATGGATTATCAGGGATGTTGGGACCAACATATTTCTTTGGTTGAGTTTTCATATAATAACAGTTTCCATTCCAGTATACAGATGGCACCATTTGAGGCATTATATTGGAAGCGGTGTCGAACTCCAGCATTTTGGGATGAAGTGGGTGAAAAGAAGTTGATGG
This sequence comes from Viscum album, assembly GCA_963277665.1. Lineage (NCBI taxonomy): Eukaryota > Viridiplantae > Streptophyta > Magnoliopsida > Santalales > Viscaceae > Viscum > Viscum album. The sequence goes on from OY728146.1 coordinate 375,036,041, forward strand.
GACCAGAATTGGTAGAAGAGATGGCAGAAAAGGTTCAGTTGATTCAGAAACACATGAGAACATCTCAGAGCAGGTAGAAGAGTTATGCGGATAACCGGAGGAAGGATCTATCTTTCAAGGTAGGTGATAATGTTTTTCTCAAGGTTTCTCTATGGAAAAGTGTGATGAGATTTGGTAAGAAAGGAAAGCTGAGTCCAAGGTTCATTGGACCATATGAAATTCTGGAGAAAGTTGGATTAGTTACTTACCGAGTGGATTTACCTCCGAGTTTATCTCAGGTCCACAATGTTTTTCATGTTTCAATGTTAAGGAAGTACATGCTAGATCTATCTCATGTTTTGAGTCCATAGGTAGTTCAGTTGGAAGAGAACCTATCTTATGAAGAACAACCAGTCCAGATTCTTGACCACAGGGAGCAGGTGTTACGGAATAAGGTGATTCATCAGGTAAAGGTTTTGTGAAAAAACCATGTGATTGAAGAGGCAACGTGGGAATCTGAAAATGCTATGAGGGATAAATACCCCCACTTATTTTGATAAGTGAATAAAATTGCGAGGACACAATCCCCAAAAGGGGGGAAGGATGTAGCATCCCAGGTAAAAAAAGAATAAGACATATTCATATTTATTAATATTTTTTTTAAATATTAATTTTATTTTAAAGGGGTTTCTATGTTCGATAGCGTACCCGATACGCAATGATGAGTTCCTTTGAAAACTTACGTTGCACACGAGTAATATAATAATATTATTTTAAATGTTAGTTAACATGTAGCCGTTGTATTGGCGGGAATGGATAGAAATAACTAAAATATGATTATATATGTTTTTAAATGTTTTTACATTTATCCAATAAACGATAAAGGCTTAGAATACGGAAAGAATTCAATTTTAGGCATATATACCCTAATTTTTCACTAAAGGTTCATTTATCGCCTTTTGATGGCGAACCATCTTTATATATAATTTTGGTCACTCTTATACATTCTTTTGGACCAAATAAAATCCTTCTTTATAATTAGGACATCAAAATTTACTTTGTGTATGTTTTTGTTATTTTTCCGATAAAGTTCATTTTTTATGAATAAGTGAAAAATGTTGTATTCTAATTCAAAACCACTTTAATGTGATTTATTTATATGATTAGATAATATTTTGAATTGGTTTTAAAGTGAAATTAGAAAATATTTTTACCATTAAATCCAATAGTGGTCGTTGGAATTAATTTCACTTTGAAATCGGATTTGAACTAGTATCAATCTTTTGATACTTATTATTTCATAAAAACACGCTTTTTGTTTTGACAGCGGGAGTTAATTATTAAATTAATTAATTCTACTTATATTATTTTAATTAGGTAATATAAATATCATTTTTGAATTCGGAATATCGAATATAGCATAGAGTAAATTTTTGGTAATTTTCTGAAAAACTCCAATTTGTGATGAATAGTGAAACCATTAAGTGGTAATCAAGCAAACTGATTTTTCAGTTAAATGAAAGTTTTCCACTAATGTGTATTGAATTTTGAAAATCCGACATACATGGTTGTCATTAGTATGTAAAATTTGGTTCAATGGGATGAAAATAATTTTTTGGTGAATAGTAACGTTTTTTCATTAATCGCGATTAGAGGTAATTAGTGTAATTTAAGGTAAAAATGATATTATAAAAATGTGAAAACACCATGAAACTTGTCCTGCACCTATTGGGTGAGTCATGGCCGACCAAGAAAACCCATGGGTCGATTTAGGGGACACCATGGAGCCACTTGGGTGAGATAATGACTTTAATGCCTTTTTTTAAATAAAGGTGAAAATGACACTAACATAAATTGATTTACTAAAACAATTTTTAGAAGGGGTTATACTAATCATATTTTTGTCTATAAATATCCATTATAATTATAAAAAGATTTAATATATCATATTATTTTTTTTATAATTTTTAGACATTAAATAAATTAAATTATTTATGACATCATGATGATGCAGCGATGGCCTCATTATTTAACGATTTAAATAAAATCGAAAGATAATGTAATATCTAAGACCTACACTTGTCCAAAAACTTTTGGATGGGAATATTTCCTTAAGCTTCTGTATTTTTCTTTTATGGCATACCACTATTGTTTCCATTATGGGTAAACACGATATCTTCATTTTAGGAAGTGCGGACTACCGCCCCCTGAAAGTGATTTGATTCGTCAATACCATATGTGGGATGTGTAAACGATAAAGTTAATGATAGTATATATGTTATTATACTGGAATTATAATATACTCTTATATCAATATGATTCCATTCCAGAAAATACGAAATAGAAATGGAAGTAGCGTTCATGCGTACGTACAGCTTACTATCTCCATGAACGGTGCATTTCATTTCTTACCTCTGAATGTGATGTAATATTATAAATACATTTATATGCTGAATATATATGATATATATGTTATCCAAATCATTTATATCATTCTGGATATAACGAGCCTTTGACCAAATTAACAACATGTAAGTGTAAGAAGTCTATTTTTGACTTAAGAACCAAATACCAACAAAATGAACATTATTAACTTAAATGATTACATGATGTTCATAACATGGTATAAAAGGAATAATGAACTTGAAAAAGGTTCTTAAGAAAGTAGAGATTAACTCAAGTTTATTATTCAGGAGATTAAAGAACAGTCGGGTCAAGTCAGATACGAGGTAAGGGACTTCATCTCAATCTCCTTTCATTGAGGCATATTTTGTTTTATACACAACTTTCTTTTATACGGTGTATAAACCCCTTTGACTTTAACTTTTCTACAAAAGGAATATTTTTCTACGAAGCGTTTTACTAAATGACAAAAAGGAATGTTTTTTTTACGTACGCGGTGACAACGACCTTTTCCACCACCGTGAGTATTATTTGGTCTTTGACTTCCTCAACAAGCCGTAATGTTTTTAAAATAAAATAAATACCATATACTCTTTTATGTATTTTGGTATTGAAAATGGTTTTGATAAAGGATTCTATTTTGATATATTTTGATTGAAATGTGGAAATGTTATCATTCCTTTATATTGGTTTTATGTTTAATGATTTTATATTGGTACTTGGACATTTGACTGGTGGTTACGTGATAAACCATATGACGGGTGGTTTCGTTATAACCTCCAATGAATTGGGTATGGAAGTCAGCCGTATGGCTATTCCATTTAAGTATGTATGGAAATTGGCCGTATGGATATTCCATTAAGTGATATGTGTGGAAGTCGACTGTATGGTTATTCCACTTAATTATGTTTATGTCCCAAGTTACCTTTATATATGCTATGTGTTCTTTATATGGGTTTTATGGTAACCCTTTGGTTACAAAAAGGTAAGTAATGATACTTTATTCAGTGAAGAGTTTTTACTAATTCATGAAGGTGAAGGTATTACTTTGATAGAGTATACATGTTTTACTTGATATTTGAAAAAGTAACAGTTTTCATTCTTTGTGTATCCCTTACTAATCTTTTTATGCTCACCCCATGTTTTTCGAAATGTTTTTTTTCAGGAATTAATGTGGAATAAGGTCATGTATGGGATCAAGGGAATGCCACGCTATATAAAACATGGTACTAGACATGTTTCTTTTAAAGAGTTTTTTTATTATGGAAACTTAGTAGAAGTGTCTACTTTGTAATCTTTTGAGATGTAATAGTTATGTCCTATTTCTCTAAAACTCTAAACCTGAAAAGATCCTCAATGTGAATTATTCATTTAATTCAATATTAAGTAATGTTTAAGGCTAGGGCCTTATAATTATATTCCATTCTAGTTCCATATCCAACCAATTTTTGCCGGATAATTTAGACTCTATGTATCATGAAGGCTCATCATGGAAGGCACTACTAGTGTATGCCTTGTTTATTATTTTACATATGTAGAGATTATTTTCATTCATTATAATTAAATCCATCAGAATAAAATTAATAAAAACAAAATCTATCCTATAATGGGATAAAGGTGAGGTTCACACAGTGAAATTATAAGCCTAATTATGAAAAAATCCTTCACTGGGGGAGATTCCAGGTATGAATGATCAACACATCTTCCCATTTTAATCTTATTTATTCATTAAACAACACACTCTTTTATCTCTTTCGCCTAGAAGTGTATTTCTACAATTGATATCATACACAAGACATAGATGTTTTAGTTTTTTTACCCTAACAGGGATTCATCCAGGCAGAACAAAATAGAAATGTTTCGATTGTTTCAAATCCACTGAGGCTCACAACCAAGAATGGTTATTCAGGCTAGATCTCATATATACCCAAGTGCACTGCCTTTAAAATGTTTATGATTTACTCACAATATTCTTAATGGTCAGTCCCTATGTTTCATTCACTAGCTCACTACCAGTGAAATGGAACACCTTCTTCCTCTTTCTTCACTCGCTGATCGTGGATGGTATTCACCCACTATAGAGTTATAGGTCCCATTATTTTCACTAATGAATACATACTCATTTTAAGATTCATCATATGTTGAACATAAAATTTTATAAACATCATGAATATCACTTTACCACAGATATACTAGTCAATTATTTCTGAACAACATTTAAAATGATCAATTCCTTCACAAAGATCCTCTTTTGTAAATATCAAATATACTTTGTGAAGCTACATCGTTATGAGATGATCACTTTTCCTTTGAAAAATAATCCTCTTAAATTAAGTTCAACTAGCCTTCGTGAAGACCCTATCTTTTGCAGAGATTACATTGCATTAGTGAATTTCCTTTCTTTCATGAAAGTTAAAATATTTTGTTGGATTTTATAGCATTCATTAACATCATCACTTGAATATCCTTCACAGAACATATTTATGAACAAACTTCATGTTTATGGGGCATTAATATTTTCATTATGTCTCACCACTTTTCGAAAGGGGGTTGAGGCAAATTTTTAATAATTACCAACAATTATAGAACCATCCATCCATGTCGTCACCATTTCATGATGCCCGCTCTTTTCTCCCATGATGCTCCCTTATCACGATGGTCCAGAACAATTCTCTATTTGTGATCCCCATTTCTTTCATAGATATCACCATCAAACTCTTCGCATCATCGTGATGCTTCTCACCTTCACCATTTTTGATTTTCAACATACTCACATATCTCGCCATCCGAATCACTATTCCATCGTGATTCACCATTAAAGAACCCAATCTTTGTTAAACTCAGGCCTTTTCATATTTTCATAAACCCTTAAAAAATCCATAATTCTTGATTCTATCCAAATTCCAAATTTTGGACACCAAAAATTTGGAAAACATTGGGAAATAGAACCACCTAGTGTATTCATTTTTTTAACGCTTTTAGGAAATATATTCCTTTTTTATGGATCTTTGTCAATATTTCATTTCAATAATCTCTCTGGACTAGAAAACATTCCATGGAAACCATCAATTTCATCTAACACAATTAACCTTCAAATTTTTCAATGTTACCTTGAAGGATTTTCCCAACTATCTCGCCTTGGGGTTTTTGGATAATTCTTTTAATTTTGATATATTATTTAAGATTCTTTCATCTTCAACATCCATTCACATCCTGAAATTAAGATAAAGAAACATGATTTACTCAAAAAATACTATAAACCCATATGATACATGTTAGGTTTATAAAAAATGAGTAACATGAAATTTTCATCATGAAAAAAACTTTATTCTAAAACCACTTGAATTTTTTCTTCACAAAATCCATCTGTCAAAATATATTTTGTTTGACTGATCAAATCTAGCATTGTCAGATTTATTACTCCAATTATATCCCTTCTCAACCTATAAACATCTCTACATTGCTTCATTAAGACATTTTCTCCCTTTGATTACATAATTTTCTCACTTTTTCAATGAACCTAAAGGTCACTCCTCTATTGTCTGCAATAGGGAAAAAACAAAATTCAGCACATTTGGGAAACATACATCACACCGCAGGGAGAGGGGGTCCAATATCCAAACCTTTTCCAGTTTGGGTAGTTGACTAAACTCCTAGATCTAGTTGATACCTTTCAAAGACATCTTTGGGTAAGGCCTATGCCATAAAATTTGCAACATGTAATTTTTTAGGCATATTCACTAACTTCCCAAGCCCTTGCTCAAAATTCCCATTATGAAAATGATACTTGAATTTAATCTGATTTTTCCATGAGTGATGGACTGTATTTTCCCAAGGATTAATTTCACAATAATTTTTGCAATGGAATCTGATTAGAGATTTCAATTAAACTCCCATATCATCAAGATTATGCTTCATCCACAATATCTATATGTATTCTATAGATGCCACAACATATTCACCTTCTTTGGTGATTAGTGAAATGAAATCTTATTTCTTCATTACACAATAAATACATAAATCAACATGTCATAATGCTCTACTTAACATTAATTTCATATAACCAACAGATCTATCCCAATATTCCTCTTATATATCCCAATAACATTGGACGAGATTTGTCATTATACATAAAATTTTAATCCATCATGCCCTTGATATATTGAAGTATCATTTTCACTGAAATAATGTGGATTTAGTTAGGACTAATTTGTTACTATGTTGCATAGCACATGGAAAAAATGTTATGTATATTAACTATCAGTTAGTATAGACTACAAATAATTTTCTTATATTCTGTAACATAAGATACATTGCCTTCATTATCCCTCGATAGTTTCATTTGGGTAGCCACCATATTCTTTATCTCCTTAAAAATATCCATTCCAAATCTTATCAAAAATTCCTTGTAATTTTTTAATTGGAAAATTAATGTTCAATTCTCTAAATATGTTACCTGTAAACTAAGTAAAAACATCTGTTCACTAATAATTGATATTTTTACTCACTTTTCATGAATTTTTTATACCGCCTGCACTATGATTAATCTGATCCCCAAATTATTATGTAATAAATATATATTATCACCATCATCCTTTTATTAAATACATGGATCACATATTGATTATCATAAACTCCACCCCAATAAATATTTATTTTCTTCAAAAAAAATTAATCTAGTCAGGGAAATCTTGCTCTTCGAGACTTCTACAAACCATTAAGTTCATTTCTTAGCTGAAAAACAATTTTCTCATTTTCATGAATGGTAAAAATGTTAGGAATATAAATATAATATTATTCTTCTGGAATCCCATTCTGAAATTCTAATGTTACAACATTAGGGAAAACCATGAACTTTAATTGCATTACTACGGTAAAGAATAATCTTATTGTCGCTATCCCTACAATGGGTGAAAATGTCTCATCAACATGGATACCCTCTATCTAGGAGTACCCATTGCCCACAAATCAGGGTTTATTTCGAATTACCACACCATATTCAATCATTTTGTTTCAAAATAAAATTTTATTCTTGATGACATTCTTATCTATTGGCCTCAAAAAATATTCCATTATTGATTCCTCTCAATAAAGTCATGCTATTAATTCATACCCTAAACAAAATTTACATCTCCAACTAGATTATCAAAATTTATTAGCTCTAAATGTGATAAATTAAAATTCATTCTAAACCGTCATCATCATTATTGTATGCATTAGTGCTGTCTAATCCCCAGTTATGTTCTTTCTATAAATTTTAGCTCTTCTCTTCAGTGTATGTACTGATACCAAATTGTGATATTCTTTATCCTTATTTAAATATTCTTTTGAGAAAGTATATGGAAATAGAAAATCCCATGATTTGGTTATCTCTTCTTCACTATACTCATGAAACTAATATTACATTTGTTATATATTATTTTCATTTTCTACTATTGTCAAATCATGGATTTCAACTAATATTACAAGAAACATATTGAATAATTTTTATTCATTTCCATTCATTTTGTAGATATGAAATATCCCTTAATCTCCATAGGATTGATTCATCAAATATTATCTCTATATTAAGAAATAAACACTTACTTCCGAAGACATGAAATTAACTCAATGATGTCTTCTTTTCATACCATAGATCGTATGGAGTCTTCTATTATTTCAGACATTGTAATGATCTATTAGATATGTAGTGTGATTAAATCACCACTTATTTCCATAATTTTTTCAGAAATCCATTCTTGATGATAAGTTTTCTTCTGTTATTGATGATAATAAAATTTATTCTCTCAATTAATCCATTTAGTTAGGAAGTTCATAAGGTGAAAAATCAGTGCCTTATCCCATGTTTCTTAAAAAACTCCTCTGTATGGAAATTTTTACACATCTTTCCATTTACTATTCTTATCTTCTAGATTTCTTGACCTATCATCTTTTCCACTACCCATCAATATCATGTAATGAAATTGAACAACTTGGTCTTGTGGTTGATTAGTGATACTATTGAAATTATGATAAAATAATTAATGAAGAGATACTATTATCTCATCCTATTAATAACTCCTTGTGAAATTCTTCCATAAACATCAGTATGAACCAACTCATGAAATTTTATTGTCCTTTTCTATTTTTCCATATATGTATTTGAAATTATCTTCTCTTTTTTATAGTAATTTCATGCATGAGTATGATCAAATGATAATCTATGGAGGTCTGAAGCTGCATTATATTTCAACGTATATTCTAAGGATTTTTTTCCAGAAATGACCATGACATTTATACCCTATCTTGCTTTCTTATTTAATGGAGAATAAACACATTTATTATTCTCCACTCATATGGTATAGATTTCATTTCAAATATTTTCCATAAAAAAGCATTGTATTTTTCCTTGATGAAAAACAATTTCATGGAAAATATTATGGAATGTCTTGAGTCACATTGTTAAAATAATTATGAATGTTTTGATTTCAACATTAAACATATAAAACATATGCACGTCTCATGTATTTTCACCAAATGTTGTTTTACCAAATCCAATAATTTCAAATCCCTAATTATTAAAAAAATAATATGATTCGCTCTTTATCATACCAAATTCTAGTCACCATATCTTTTTTTCCAATCATATGTGCGGTGCAACAATTTTTAATGATCAATATTCCAATATGATCTGATGCTTTAAAATGAATCCCTACAACCAATCCTATTCACCTATTTTATTCTTGATCCATAATTTTCACAACATAAATGGTATAGATTGATGATCTTTATCTTCCTTCGTTTATTATAGACCATCATTATCTAGAAATACTGCAAACTGATTTTCCATTTATAACTCATTTTATGGTTCATTGAATTATTGTTCATGACCTATTTGGATCTTCTTTGGCACATTCCTATACATAGTTGATGTATTATATCAGGTCATGTTTGCAAATAATCCACACAAATAACAGTGTCCCTTGAAATATATTTTAGATTATTATACTCTATTTGGATGACATTATTGTACTTATGCCCTTTCGATATCTATTGTATAGCGAACACAACTTTTGTGACTATACCATCTTTCCACATAAATAACATATGATATGATGTGTATTCATCTGTGTAAATTATATTCCACTTATTGATCCTTGGGTTCTATAAGTATTATGAATATTCTTTATACCCAAATCAATATTTAGTGTTGGAGTGGGTAATTGAGGTCAAGAATTAATCATTACATCTCATTGTTTTTTATCAACCCCTTTACTAGGATTATCATATAGATTTGGCTGTGGCTTTTTTTCTACTGGACTACTTGCTCCACCAGCATCTTCTCTATTTCATGAATGATCATCTTTCCCAAAGCTGTATTGATAGTTAGTAGATTTCCCTTATACTTGTATCATTGTTTTAGGGTGAAAAATTCTTATTCACAATCTTTGATATTCTTGATTTTATATTTTCTATTTCAAATTTAACAACTGATTTCCCATTTTTTGTTCATCAATCTTGAGCTTTTACTCAAAAAAATTTCTGATCACTCTAGCATTGATGACTTCAGTTTCCCAATTTCATAATTAAACTCATACATCACTTACTCCTTCTTTTTCATATAATTTTTTGTATCATGATGCACTTTTTGCATTTCTTTATTCTTTTCTTCTAAAAAACTATATCTTCAAGAGATGATTCTAATTCATCCTGAAGGTAAACTCTTCCTTCAACTTCTTCTACCTCATTTTCACATTCTTACCTTGTTTAGAAATTTCTAATAACAACCACCATAGTAATTTCATCATGATATTTATAGTCCTATAGACCTTCTACAACAAATTATATAGGGCTATCATCTTATATTGAATGTAGTTTATTATATTTTATAAAATAAATAATAATATTTATCTTACCTTCCATATAGGTTTAATACTTATTCATGGGTATTTTGACTTCATCCTCTTCATCTTCATGAATCATATTTGGGACCCTTATTCCAAGATTTACAACCTTTTCCACATCAAAATCATGCATGTGGTTGTTTCCATTTGGACCTTCCTTTTCCTTTTTGATGATTTGATGAATGGAATGTCCTCACCATATAATTATCTTCATATTATAGTACATCCTTAATAGAGTTCATCTTTTGGTCCTTGAATTTCACTTCTTTGGACTTCCCCTTTTCCACAAAATCATTATCATCATTTATCATAGAAATATGATACAAGAGTATAATTTATGATATCCAATGTCATCTCTAATGGACATTTTTTTCCAATAATAAAACCATCAGATTTATCCATTGTAGAAGTCTTCGTAATATATTCTTAAAAGTATTTATATCTTCACTAATTTCACTGAGATCATGCTTGTCTTCCAAAAATATTATTCACTCAATCAAAGAATGTATCCACAGAGTCATTGGACGTCATTTTGAGATACTAATACCTATTACAAAAAATATATAGCTTTTCTTCTTGGGTTTTTTATTTAGAATAATAAATATTCACAAAAAATTCCAACATAGCATGTTATGACTTACGTGAAATCACTTTTATATAAATTTCATTTCATCAGACTCCCCCTAAAGCATTCATCCTTTTAGAATCAGCATTATATTCACATCTATTTTATCTTGATAAATGACCACTTTTGATATTTCCAAATATTCCATGAATAGTTATTCTAAATAAATCCATTCCTAATGATCAAAAGTAGTGATGTGTTTGATTCTTCCAAAATTAGAAATTGTTTCCATAAAATATTAAAATACTTTTGTGATTAAAAAACTAAATTGAATCTATTCAGGGGGAACCATAGAATTTCAACCATTCCCTCTGAGTAAAATTGTAAACCCAAATAGGTTAAGTACTATGAGAGGGGGGGTTAATCAGGGTATGATAGATCAAAAAAATGCCCCTTAAGATATTGTTGCTTCAGTAAAAACACTATTATATCATTTTAATGTAGAAATGTGTTAACAGATTTGAAATCATACACAAGCCACAAAATAAGTTACTTGTTTCAGCCTCCCTGGGCTATGTTCAAGGAGCATACAATGACAATGTACCGATTAGGTCAAATCAACTAAGGCACGCTACCATGAATGGTGGTTTGTGAAAAATCTTATCTATAATATGGATAAGTACCATTTTAGGGTTCAGTGTCTATTAACATGATTCTCAACGGTCACTCCTTATGACTCTTTCTCTAGTTCACTTCTGGTGGAAAGGGTATCAATTTTTCACTTCCTTCACTAACTTATATTGAATGAGATTAACCTATAGTTTATGGACTTCTAGGTCCCATGATTATCTCTTTTGAGTACATCCTTAGTTATAGATGGATGCTATGTTGATGTTCCACATCATAAAAATTATGAATACAACTTTACTATATATTTACTAGTCAATTCCTTTTGAACATCTTTTGTGAGGCTCATGGCCTTCATGAATATCATCATTCATAATACTCAAAAAGCCTTTATAAAGCTCATTCCTCTATGATGCTCACCTATCCCTCACGAAGCACACCTCTTTCATGAATTCCAACTAGCCTTCATGAATATCCTTTATTTCATTATACATACTTATCCTTAATGAATTTTCTTACATTAACGATGATCATAACATTTTGATGTATTTTTTAGCCTTCATAAACTTCTTATCAGGAAACTCATTTCCAAACAACCCTTGCAAACCACCTTGATTATTTTAGAGCCTAATGATATTTGTTAAGTCTTTATTATTTTTGGAAGATGGTAGAGTTATATTTATATTCATTTATATCTATTCTAGAACATTCCAACAACATCATCAACATTTTGTGATGCTAATTGTCCAATTTTCACGATAATCTAGAATAAATCACTTTTCATGATTCTGATCATTTTCATAGTGATCACTGTTCTACTCATCATTTAGTCATGATCTTCCACTCATGATTCTTCTCAACTTTAACATTTTGGATTCTTTTTGTATTCGTGGAGCTCACTGTAAGAATATTTTCTCCACCAATTTTTTTTTCCTAAACTCATTCCTTTTCTACATTTTCATAAGCCCTTCAAAGAAATCTATATTCCGTGATGCTAGTGTCACATTTTTTATGTATATTTAAATAAAACTTATCAATCATCCATTTCTTTGTCTTGGATTATTGTCAACATACCATGTCATTAATCTCTCTGGAGTCCAAAAATTACCTAGGAATCCTGCTTTTTCAACCAAATTTATCAACCCAAAAATTATAGAATGTTACCTTGGGGGACAGGTTACCAAAAAACATCAATTATTATCTTATAGAATTATATATATTATAATATAATTTTTAACAATGGTTTTATAGTTAAGAACTTTGAGGGTAAAAATTTCAGTAATGATAATGAGTGCCTAGGTTTGGGAAAATGTGAGTATTTAAATCCTTATTATCTATGTCTTAATGGGAGTTTATATAACATTTTTTATTTGTTGTGATTAGTATATATGTATGTGATACCTTTAGTGAAATGTTTTTTTTCAATATAGCCTTTATTGGAATGAGGATAATTTGGCGAAACTTACATAGTTTTTCAACCATTTGTGTGACCATTAATATAATGTCTATAATAAAATAATTTGGAATATTATCCCCCTTATAAAAGTAAGAAGTAGTGTGAACCATGTCAAACATGGATTTCTTTCTCATGTTTTGTATCACACTTATCTAATAAATAAATATTTTTCTGATTCATTTTTTTAACTAAGGTGTCTGTGAGGATGACATTGTGAGGTTGGTTGTGAAAAATGAATTCTTATATCTAATAGACATTGTCACTAGGAAGTGAACATTTGGAAGTTTATTTTACACTACAAAAAGTCTCATATATGAGATCATCCATGGAATATCATTTGAGAATTACATGGTCTTATTGAGAGCATGATTTATTTTTCCATGAATTTATTCCCCAAAATAATATAACAAGGTCCTGGTATTGCTTTCATAGGTTTAACACTATGGAATTATAACAAGAATTTAATTTGATGGAGGGAAGATATAGATTAATTTATTTAAAGGAATGAATTTTTTTCCTCTAAAATGTAGAGTAATAATTTTGTGATTTAGAAAGACACCAAATTCCACTTTTCTAGTGTAAATCACGTGCGGAGGAAAAAACATGAAAGCGACCACTTGGATAGATATATGATGATTGTAGTAATAATGTCTGTTTTAAGAGACTATTCTTTTATTATTCGTTAGAATAACACTAATATAGATATGGAAAATTTGTTTCTATAAAATTATCAAAAAATAATGTCACTTAATGGAGACTTCATATTGAAGTGATTTTTCTGATTATTAATATTTGAATGAAAACAATTGGAAGATCATACTAATTACATCAACATGATTTATGAGAAGTTTTAATTGGGAAAAGTAACATTTTTTATGGTATATTGGTGTTTATAAAATTAACACCACTTCTACAGAACTATGATGTTATGGTCACTATAGTTAGTAACTCTAATGGAAAAAATGGATTTAGTATTTGATGATATCCAAAACATAGACTATAATAAAGAAAAAAATTTGATAGATGTTCGAGTAATAATTGGAAATGCTATTAATATTTAATTAAGGTTATGTTCACCCAATGTAATGTAATTCTACCGAAATAAACCAATAGATGAAAATTCATTTGAATGAATCTGATGTAAGTTAGTGGGTACTAGTCCACTTTATTAGATTCCTGGAAAGAATAAACCCATCAAGACGTATTACAAGAGTCAAAAGGATAACATAGAGAATGAATCAAAAATAGTTATTTCATATAACATTAAAAAAATATTAGAAATCATATGAAATGTATTATGTGATAATATAATATAAGAAGGATAGGAGAATAAATTTGGTTCATAATTCCAATAAATATAAGATCAACATTATATAATCAATTATATATCATGAAATCATTTGAATTCAATTTTGGATGATTATTACTCATATGAAGTTATTGGAATAAGATTGGTTAATATAAAAATGAACAAATTAATATTATTTATTCTCTCAAAATCATTTGGCATCTTTTGAATTAACATAAATCTATTTATAGTTGGGGAATATGATGATGCAATCTATGAGAGTATATTTTCTAATGAGGAATGGAATGTTATGAAATGAATAAGGATTTATTCATGATGAGTATTAGAGGAGAATTTTTACATGATCATAAATTCTAATGGGATGGTGGTTTATATAAGTAAAACCTCTAATGATCCATTTCTACGGAAATCATCATTTGGATATCTCAGTAAGAATAAAATTATGTTTCAAATGGGTTAATGAATAATAAATTATAATTAAAATGAATTCAAAATGATTAAAAGTATTTAAAGGAATTTATAACATATTTTCTTAAACAATTGATGGTTTTAATCCTAGGGACCATTTGTTGGAGGTTGTATATTCAGATGTTTGAGATCATCCCTCATTCATTCCTTTGGTGGTTGAATTAATTTTCAGAATTTTATTAATGATGTGTCAAATATTTATGTATTTACTTCTAGAATAATAATTTGGTCATATTTTAGAATTTTATTTATTGGAAATATATGGTATATAGGGAGTATCTCTGTAAGTTTAAGTGCATTCAGACAGATAATATTGGTGAGTTTATATGAAAAAAAATCCAAAATTTACATAGGAATTGAGTAGTACGTTATGAGATGATTGTGATTCTAACTCCACAATAAAATTAGTTAGTAAAATAGTCCATCATAATATAATATAATAATATAAGAGTTCCTTTGTCATAAAAATAATATAAGAGTTCCTGATTTCTTTCTTAAATGCCTAAATATATTCTAAAATAGTAACTAAATATATACATTTTTTCATAAAAATATAAGTATGGCATTAGTAGTTGGTTACGAACATCTGGATATGTTATAAGATATATAGAAATATAATTTTATCACCTTAGTGTATTTGGTATTCTATCTTCTATAATTTTAAATTCAATGAATATGAAAAAATGAATCAATATAAAAAATAATAATTTTCCATTATTATGGAGATGAAAGTATTGTATATTACTTGTGGTATGATGAAAGAAAACTGATAATAAGTAGTAGAGATGTTCTATTTCATGATAATTTTTTGGGGACTTCATGGAACATAGTGAAGTAGGAAAATGATTAATAATAAAATATTGAATCCTAGTTGATCAGAATACTCATAGTTCATAAAAATAAGAGAACTCCAATTTTAGTGATGAAGGTACATGTAAACTAATCAAATGACCATAATAATGACTTTAATGATCAGAGTAAACTAAGGGTGAAGTCAGAGAACCAGAAATGCATTCCCATTAATAAAACATATTGGAAATTATCATACAGATGGGAGAGTGGATCCAAGTAATTCTATGAAAACTAGTAAAATAATAATATTAACTAGAACCAAGGAAAAATTTAGATGTATATGGATTATAAGAATTGTGTACACTAATTTGGTGAAAGATAACATGAAAATATGTGGTAGTTAGATTCTCTTAGCGACCTAATATAGTGGGAGTCAAACATGATTGGGAATATGGATTCATTAACATTCAATAGAACATGATAGACTTATAGACTACTGAATGGAATAAATTCACTTGAGAAAAGGTGGGTTTAAAAAATTTATATGGAATTGGATGGTAAGAAAACATAAAAAATGAATAGTAATAAATTATTATTAAAAAATAAGGAGTGAATGTCCTGGACAATTCTCCGTGATATTAAAATATTCAACCCTCTAAATAGGTAAGAATGGTTGCATCGAACTAATATTTTTTGTAAAAAATGTTCGTCAAGACTACTTTCATATATTGTGAGTTGCGGGGCGGGATATCTATGTTCAAAAGAAAATAAGTTCATTCATATATTGAAATTATTATTGGTCTTTTATAATTATATAAATTATTTATAGTCAGAATCAATCCTCTATAATTTAAATCATCAATTTGATTCATTTACATGTGAAAAAGTATTTATTATGTGAAATGAAGAGAATTTATATTATTAAAATCAATAGAAATATTTTATATTTCTAAAATTAATTTTAAATCCTTATGGAATGTATATAGCTAAAAAGAATGATAAGAAAATTGGAAACATGATTTATTATTTTTCAATCTTATTAGAGGTGAAATATCTATGACATGTATTGAATATTGAGAGATATAAAAAAATATTGATTTTGGATCTATAAAAGAGGGATTAAATATATTGCATCTAACAGTCAATTTAGATATCCATAAGTATTCTAGTATCAATCCTTCATGATCCCCACTATATGTTTTCAATGTCAATGGTTCCATCATCTGATATTAAGGAAAAGAAGAAGGATATAGTACCATAAGAATCAATAGATATAATATTTATGTATGAAATAATTTCCACTAAACCAAAAATTTCTTATGTAGTGGGTGTTTTGGCCTAATTCATGGATAATCCATGGAATTCACACATGGAGTAAGTGAAGTGGATTCATTAATATCAGAAATTATCAGGGTATCAAGATATTTTTTTTAATTGATTACACCATAAAAATATTCATGGACTTAAACATTAGTGGTAACATGAATTTAAAAAAAATATGGAATGATTTTTTACATTTTGAGTTATGGTCGTAAGATATTCATAAAAGTTGTAAAAAATTATTTGTATATATGAAACATAACTAGAGCACTTATCTTCAATTGAAGCTAAGAAATAAAAGATATGGTTGAATATATATCTAATGTATATAAAAATGGTTTAATCAAAATATGTGAAATACTATAAAATTCAAATTACAATTCGCCTATCTTAAAACCTTGTGTTCTATTATTATATGAAATACGAAACATGAATATCATTTCATGATACATTTTAAAAAGGAAAAAGAGTTGGAGTAATGGGAGATGGGAGAAATCTTGAATCCAATAGATATATTTACCATGGAGGTAGTTAAGGAATGTAGGAGGAAATATTGAGTCTCAGGTTGTCATATTTAAAAAAATAAAGGATATGAATGGTGAATATGATTGCATGAAAATCAATTGAGACATCACAACATTACATGAAACATAATTCAAGCAGAATATTGTTGGAAGGTGACTTTTGTTTCATCTAACCAAAATTTCATCCAAAAAAGTTTTATTCATTGAAATTTTATATCATGGATAATGGGATAAAACTATGTTGCGTAATATGGTATAAACCTAATCCAACGATATTAGATCCATGGGATATTTTCTCTTACTGATGGGCTTCAGGTGACGAATTGGGTGGTCAGTATGCTTAGCAATGTCAATGGGTGACTAGCATAGTAAGAAACCATAGGAGATATGGACTTATTATCTAGGATTTTTGGGGATATTCTATAGAATTGTTGACCAATTAAACATACTATGAAATTTTATATTTTCTTAAATTTATTGTGTGGTTCAAATGAAAAATTATTACAGATATTAGATGTTTGTGAGGATTACTATTTTCCTAATCTGTTTTTATCACCCGTAACAAAATATTAATAATAATATCAAATAAAATTGAGGTTCTTTGACCATATAATAAATATGGTAAATAATATTAAACTTATATATTTTTTTATCTACACTCTATATTTTTATTTTATGTATTAACGTTGAATAATTATTAGTACATAGATTTTTACGAGTTTTCTATGAGGAAGACAATGTGTGATGGGAAGGGTGTAGTGAATTAATACATTTGGTACACCCATTCATGGGTTAGAAAAAATATTAGATATTTATTTTCTACTACACAGAGTCTCCTATGTCTGGTCTTCTAGTTTAATAATAGGTGACGATCTATTGGCCTTATTAGTAGCATGGATCATTTTTAATGTTTGTATTCCCCACTAATCCTTGTCCCCATGATTTATTATGCCACATTAAAAAATATGTGTATAGAAACCCCAAATTTTCTATAACATGGTATTACATGCTCAATATCTAGAAGATTCCTTTTAATAGTGCATGTATTTTTTGGTCCATCTTCAGTGCTTCCTATGACATCTCACTGAGGTGTTAGAATCTTACATAATATTAGTCCATTTTCACGTTGTTTTACATAAAATGTTATGGTGTATATTATCACATTATCTTATAATTATTATATAGTAATTTAATCAACTGATTTTTATTATCTTCAAAGAGTAAATGGTGATGATAGAGAGAAAGAGACTACATAGTGACCCTTGCATTTCATACATAAATACCACATTTTAATAAATGAAAATTTAGTAAATAACATTAATATCTATTCTATAATCATATTGGTCCAGTATTTTTGGAAACAAGAATACATCAATAAGGTATTCAGGAGAGATCTTAAGAATAGTAAAGATAAATAAAAGGTATATCAATATTATCTTAAAAAACATGATCATAAGGGTATGAGAACAAGAGAATAACATTATAAACCCATACACTCCAAATCATAGATCTCAATCATGAGTCATAGCATAAATAATAGTAGTTAATAATACAAGAATCATAATGGAATCAATGAACAATATCCATGAGTGTGTAAAATTTGAATAAGATATTATTTTTTGGAATACACAAAATCATGAATAATCATTTTGTTAATAAGGGATCATTACCATGAATATAATATTGGATTGGGTTCGCACACCATTCATCAAATCCATAGTCAAGGATCACCATTATGACTATCATTGTGGGATGAGACGCTGAGATAACTCGGTTCACTACACATTCCAACCCATATCATCTCACAACATATTCATCTTTACCCAATACATTAAAGGGATTTATAAATCCAAACATACCAATAACATAATGAAATTCGTATATATTTGTGCGAGTAGATCATAAACTATTCATCATATCAAAGACTACAAAAGGGATTGATTTTCGTAAATATTTCATCAATTCATCGTATCCTAACCCATGGAATATAAATGGGTTTTGTAAAATAATATAACTTAGGAATGAAATAGGATTCATATAATTGTACTTATATAATAATAATCATAAAACAACTATTTTATCCTAGGATAGTATCCAATTTAATTCATAAGTATCATCAATTGATATCATCTGCACTAAAAAATAGAATGAAATATCACGTGAAATATTTCACGAAGAGAATACAAATTTCAATCTAATATAATTTTTTTTAAAATTTAAAAATTTACAAAAACATGTTCAAAACATTTTCCTTGAAATAAATCATGGAATCATATAATTAAAGCTTCATATTATTGTGTGGTCACAATAGTGGGAAACTCTCTAAATGCCTTATATATTAAGATAATTGTTCCCTATACATTTTTTATATAAAGTTAAAAAAACCTCATTTGGAAAATTACATGAGGATTCCATTTATAAAAATTAAAAATTAAAATATGTTTTTAATTAAATTAAAAAATAATAAGTTAATATATAAAAAATTCTATAAATATTTTTTATAAAAAATATACATGGATTAAAAATGATTCAGGTTGAAGATAGTAATTTAGTCATTTTTTTTAAAAAAATCTATCTGTATCATGAGATATAAAAGGGTGGAAAATGAAATGGAAACCCAAATTCTGTATAAATAAATAAAGGACAATAAAATTCATTGGTTTCATGATAGATATTTCATAATATATTATTATAAGAGACCTAATCATAAATAATACTAATAAAAATTGTGGTTGTAATATAAATCACATACAATAAGTTTACCTTACATTAAAACTTGAATAAAATCTTGTATTAAATATTTACATATAGTATACATCCCTAACGAATTAATTTGAATAATATAACATCATATATGTTCCATTGATAAAATTTTATAAGAAATTTTTTACTCATTCATTATTAACATCACTGTTTCTCAGTGTTGACTCTTTCATTTTTCATTAAAATTTGTGTTCGACAAATCAGGACCATGTACATTGATCATAATAAAATCATATATATAATTTTAATAATGATATAAATATAATATGTATTAATTAATTATATATATATATATATTCCACCATAATATATATACAATGAATAATTAATTACACCATTCACAGAGATAGTATGATGTGTGTATACAAGATTATTGTTTTCACGTTTCAACAGATGGAATGAATGAATTGTAAATAATAATTCACCACTATAGAATAATTTTTTTATAATATATCTATTATGTATTCATTAAACATATACTTATTAATATCCATGTGATTGAGAAATTAAAAATTAACCACATGAATTCTTGGATTTCATTGTCCAAACATACGCACGAACAAAATTATCATTTTCCAACGAATGGAAAGAAGGTGTATAATGGTTGTATAATTAATATAATAATTTTTAAAATTTCTAAGATAATTAATTAAAAACAATGTAATAAATACAATTTATTTTTAGTATTTTTAATAATAAATAATGTAAAAAACACTTTGTTAATGGCTATAAATATTTATGGAGAAACCTTCATCTCCTCACACCGTGAGAGAAAAAAGGATGGTCATTTAGAAAGAAAAAAATGATATAGGATGTGTTAAAGGAATGTATAAAGGTTTTAATATAGGTATTTTCAATATATATGTGTAAAAATATTTGAATAATGATAGATAGTAGGGTCTCTTTTATAAATGAGTGGAGGGGAACTCCTGGAATTACATAAATTATTAAATTAATATAAATTAATATTCAAGGAAAAAAGGTTCAAAAATTTAAAAATAAAAATTAATGATTAATTTTAATCTAAATCCTCTAACAAAATATAATTTTATAAAGGTTAGGTCAGTTTTTGACCCTTTTCCTTTTCCTTTAACCCCCCCCCCCCAACTCAAAAATTACCAAAAAAATAAATATTTTTCACTCTTTAATAATCAATAATGTTACAATAAAAATATATAAGTAACCCATAAATGTATAATGGTATTTATATTAAACTATATCCCAATCACTTGGATAAATATATGATTTTAATGAATATTAAATCATAATAAAATATTTTTTATTATAAAATATCATTAATGTCATTTTGGGACATATTTCATTAATTTTACATTCAAAACAACATGTTATAAAATAATTTAGAATGTATTACATTAAAAACTTATAATATTATATATTTAACTAAAAATTTTCTTAAAGAATAATAAATAGTCAAAAATAATTTACTTTTAATGTTTTTAAAAACATATATTTTATTTTTCTATTAATAGAATAAATACAATTTTCATATTCCACTATCATTCATTGTAATTGTAAAATCACCTAAAAATAAAAATAAATTGAAATGATGAAAAAATTAAATATTATTTCATGAAAATATTTAGAACCAAACATATCCTCTTAAACTTATTTAATAATATGGTACATATTAAATTCATGAAAGTGCCATTTTGTATTTATTATTTTCATAAATTATATATAAAAAATAACGAAAAATAGCATTGTTTCCATATATATAAAGGAATGTATATAAAAAATCAAACTAAACTCATTAAATATTATATATGAACGTTTTTTCAGAATTATAAATGCCCATCCCAGTGGTTAAGGCTTATATTACTTATTTCACTCTTAACAAGGTGAAAAAATCAACCAATGCATCTATACATAATGACCCATAGTAAAAGTTAACTATTTACTATATTTTAATCTCATAATTAGAAATATGGAATAACTATTTCAAGATTAATCTCATATTGGTGGACGAAATATATTTTAAATAATGTTTCCAATCATCAATTAAGATCATTTATTAGAAAAATACACTTTTCCAGATAAAAATGGATTTATTTTTATCCTATGCATTGAAAAAAATTATATGAATATTAAATAAAATTATTGAAAAGATAATATATAAATTTTATTCAGTTCATTCTACAATTTGATTAATTTAATTTATTAAATGTCTATTTCATGTATAAAGACAATTTTTAGAAAATCAACCCTTTTAATTTTATAATATTTCATATTTTAATTTAATAGAAATTTATAACGAATTATTTCATAATATACATGTGTAAATATTATATTTATAATAATATATTTATTCCTTTCAATACCCTTCAATCTATGGGTTTGGCAGTAATTGTTATATTAAAAAATATTTCAATAGTATATCATAGTTCGCTTAAACATGGGGTTATAATATCATAATATATTGATGAAATTAAATCAAATTAAATATGAATATATTATATAATATAAAGAACTCACATTTTAACCAATTTAATTGAATATCAGAATTGAAATTCTCCAAATTAAAAAAAAAAGGATATTTCTATTTCATCACAACTTGATGTGCCTAAGTTTCTTCCTCAAATTTGTGATTCCTCCTAATAACTTTAACCAGTGGGGTGGATTTTTCTATAGAACATTATCTCTACAATCCAATATTTCCCAAAATTGTTCTCCATAATTTATATGGTTCTCTATCAATACAACATTACAGTTCATTACACATGAAGTGTTAGGTATATACTTCCTAATAAGGGATACTGGAACACATCCTGAATATGTGAGAGGATAAATTGATTTTCCATGTGATAAGAAATGATCCCCACTTGTTCAAGAATCATGAAAGGTAAAATTTAAATAACTCTCAACAATTGATTCCTTTTAAATATCATAATCTTCTACCATTGATTAATTCATTATAATAAATTTTCACAAACATCCAATGCCAAATGACACATAACATTGTCCCCATCAGCTGTGTGTCAACTGTGACATAATCATATATATTTTTGAATGGATAAGACATTATATATCATTTACTCATCTATATCTAGTTTCAATATCATTATTTCTCAAAAATCATCCAATTTTTTTTATTTTATCTAAATTTCAATAAAGGGGTTCATAAGGATCCATCTAAATACTCTAGTAAAAGAAACTATTTTAGGAAAACTAGATTAAAGGAAGGTGGTGTTCCAATTAATAGTTAAAATAGTGTGAAACATATCTCAACATAACATATAGAATATGAATTTTCTTTTCGGGTATAACATTATTATAATGATCTAAAATATTTATGAAACACAATATTGAATCTAGGTCTTATTCAATTCATTTACAGGGGTTAGAGGTAATCCATGGATCTCGATTAGTTTTAGTATAATGTATTATTCCATAAAACCTTGCAACTTTTAAATATATATTCTAGAAATATAATCATGTGATAAATCATCACTGATTGAAATTATGTGTTATGAATTCATAATGTTGAAACTATAACCCAACATGGCTTACAGAACAGAAATTTTCGGGTGTCCATTGCCAAAAATCCATGGTGATGTTTCCCCATTTATTTTATGATGTGGGTAATGGATATAATTTCCCCTTATAAATATATATATATAACCTGACATCTATACATGAAATAATATAGAAACATACTCTAAAATATCAATCATCTTGTTGTCCCACCAAAAATACTTACCATATTTCTATACTTTACCTATTTACCAAGATTAATAAAAAAATTTCATCTATGAGATCTATCCAGTATAACCTAATTTACATATATTATTTATAATAAACATATATAGTTCTTGAACCTTATCATTTCCTTATAAAAAAGTTTTAACTATAGATAATATATAACATTTTTCTAAAGTTCCATATCTTTATTCTATGCTTCTAAAAATCTCACAA
Organism: Viscum album; assembly: GCA_963277665.1. Taxonomy (NCBI): domain Eukaryota; kingdom Viridiplantae; phylum Streptophyta; class Magnoliopsida; order Santalales; family Viscaceae; genus Viscum; species Viscum album. The sequence continues at coordinate 375,060,063 of OY728146.1, forward strand.
GTATAGATGGTAGTATACTCATTTTATAATGATATTATATATCATATTCCATTAATATTTCAATATAAATCCCTTGAAAATCTATAAATATTTGACATTATGTTATCCTCATCATAGATTAATTTAGCATGATCCTTTTGACTCTATACATTGGCCACCTTGTGTTGTTTCCATGGGTAATAATGTATTTATAAGTCATAATATTTAATCAACTCAATCCATTTTCATTAATTCATGTTTATAAAAAATACTAGTGAATATATACATTAAACTTTTATGAGATATATATATATATATATATCAATCATTTTTCTGTATATATAATGCCTCTATATCTTAAATGAAACAATTTTCCAACTAAATATAAATCATGATATGGGTAATATTCCTCATGAATCATCAATTCTCACTATGGAAAAGCTATCATTATATCATTTTTCATTATAAAAAATACCATTAAATTCTATGATGTATCACTAATAATTTAAAAGCCTTATCTAATATAGGGTTTTTAAATATCATGTGAAATGGCCAATATTTTCATTATTTTCAATAAATTTTCTATACATTTTTCATTCTAATGGAACATGGATTTATTCTTAGTTAATATGGTCAGTGGATTAAATATTCATGAAAAATTTAATAAAAAGCATAAAAAAATCATGTGAACTAAAGAATATCACTTATATTAGTCAATGTAGTGAGTCTCAACCTGTTATCCATAATATTTATCTTTGATCGGTGTAACACCCTAAGATTTTATGAAAAATATTCTTTTAATTTCATTAATGTCTTGTGTTTTATGATACACCATGATTACCTTGTGCTATACGCAACATCGTATTAGTTTGCTGTATATGAAACACTATTCTTGGATCGTGTTACACACAATTTTGATAATAGTTATTCTAAGCAACATTCAGTATATATATATATATATTCAATGTATAAATGAAATATGGTTGTATTCTGTTATACGAAAGAACGAAGGATTCTTGCACAACACGCAACCCTGACTTGGCTTGCATTACACGTAATCACGACCTTCCTCGATAGCGTGTGTTGTACGCAATATCGGGTGTTACTAAACAATGATATATTATTATAATATTATTATGAACTAGCTGTTATGAATATTATTAACTATATTTTGAATTTTATAACATTATTATTCATCTTACACATTTTCTAGAACATGTTATAAGAATAAAATAAATTTTTTAGGTAAAATAAGTATTTTTCATAAAATACAGTTTTTTCGCCTTTTGATAGCGCACCCACATTAAATCTAGTTTTTGAAATGTTTATAATTAACATTTTAGAAAATAAAATTATTCTTTGGAATCAAGAAATAAAAATTTAATTTGGATAAAATTTTCATTTTATTCTGAAGACTTTCATATTTTAATGAATAGTAAAAACATGCTATATTTTAATTAAAAACATCTTTTTTCATCGTATTATCTTATATGGTTAAATTAAAATATTCTATGGTTTTAAAGTATAAATAGAATATATTTTTACCATTTAATATAACAAATGTCATTAGCATTGATTTTACCTTGAATTCGTATGTTAAATCTTTTGCAATGTTTTAAAGAATAACCCATTTTCTTTCGACAACGGGATTAATTTTAATTTAATTTCTGCAGCTTTTGTGTATTTAATTTGGAAAAATGGATTCCATATTTGTAATCAGTGCATCCAAATTATGTTAATAAGATACTTTTTATTTTTGGGCATTGTGAATAGTAACTACAGTAAATTTTATTTACTATAATTAAAGGTAAATCGGGGAATTAAGGGTACATATAAGATTATAAAATTACCATAACACTTGGAAAAATCCTATTGGATGACTAAAAGTAGACCCATATCACCTAAGGGTCGGATTATATTCATTTAATGAACTTTTTCCATGAAAATAATTTAATTATTTTTAAAACCAAAGAAAGTGACAACATGTCACTCTCTTAAATACTATAAGTATAAGAATTTTAAGTTATTGATAAACTTCATGAATCTTCGAACATTAATAGTCTACAAAAATCTAAAGAAATTATATACATCATGAAAATTTATTTATAATTTTTTGGGATTAAATAATTATCATAAATTGTGACAGAATAGTGATGCAGAAATTATTTATCTAGTGAAAAATCAAGAATATAGTTTTTATTAATCTAATAGTGACCATAAAAGGCAAAAAACCCTGATTAAAACTTATTGGTCATGTAAATGTAGACTATAATCATCCAATGGTCGAATTGTTGACCATTTGTAGTCTTATACAAGCAATTATGACACTTATATTATTTTATTTTAAATGATGTCGAAGTTGTCTCCTTCATAATTTAATAAATATAACAATTTAACTATTGTGATTTTAAGATGATAAATTCGAGTAAAAGTATTATTGTGAAAGTTAATAGATTTATATTCATCATAGGATTTTATTTTTAATTTTTATACAACATATATGTATATTAAATAATTTTACAAAAATGTTGTAGTAATTATTTTATAACGAGATAAACCAAATAAATGGTTTTAAAAATAATAAAATAAATATTATATGAACTATATAATGTTCTCCACTAATTATATAAAAACATATGACCTTTTATAAATCTATTAAAGCTTTTAGTTCGAACATATCTTCTGTATATATTTTATTTAAATTCAAATAAATGAATAGTGTCAAAATTGACACTATTGTTATTTTATAAAAATAACATATTATAAAATTGTTTAAAAATCACAAAAATATTTAAAAATTATAAATTTAAATTTATATGGTCTATAATGTTATAAAGTAAATAATTATGGAATATTCACAACAAATATGTAATTATATGTTATAATTTATAATTTATAATTTTATTACCACAAATAAACCTAAATAGATTAAATAAGGATAAATCAAATTGATAAGGTTTAAAATAAGATCCAAACATGTCTAAATTTGATTGGTTGATGAGATTACAACACTATCCCATCTAATATTCGAATATGAGTCATTTTTGGAGGTTTTTAAGTGGGGTTATAGTTATTATAAATTAATATTTTTAAGAATTCCAAAGGTGCCCCTCTCCTCCCTTATAAAAGGGCACCTCCTACCTCTCTTCCTCACACCAATTTGAGCCTTCAAGCTCGGACAACCCCTAACCAATTCTCTTATCCACTTCCCTAGAAACATCCTAGAGGTCCTGGTATTCTTAAAAGAAATATTTTATGCCCCAAGAGGAGGTCTGAAAGAGGCGCTTCAAAGAAGAGGTAATGTTCGTTACCGATTCTTTCAACTTTATTTCTTTTTCTACTTATTCTTTTTTAGTTGTTTCATTATGAAGTAATAACATAAGTATCAATAATAAACTGATATGTTATTATAATAATGAAACAACCCTATTTCACCATCTATCCATCCTATGGAAAAGGAAATCACCACGTGTGCTTACGTACGGAATACCATCTCCACGCCGTGGTGTAATCTATTTTCCACCATCACCTTACTTGGATGGGTATAATGGTGTAAATAATTACTATATATGATTATTGTAAATTGATATTTATTCTGAAATAGTATACATACACTCTAATACAATTCCACGATCATGGGAATGATATCATCGCTCGTGCGTACGTACGGACTACTGTCTCCACGAACGCGATGAGATCCATTTTCCATGATTAACCATTCAAGAATGATTATAAAGTATAATTAATGAATAATAATGAAATATACGGAATAATAATGCTACTGGATATATATATATATATATCATCTATTAAATTTCATTCAACTCTATAAGTAAACGAAAACATCGTTCATGCGTACGTACGGCCTACCGTCTCCATGAACGGTGTATTTCTTTCCATTTATAAATATATTATATATATGTATATTCTGAATATATATTTTATATATATATCATGTTTTATATTCTGTATATAAGTATTCATGATCCATGTAATCATATTAATAATTACAAGTTAAAACACGAACAACAAATGAGACGATTTTACCCAAAATGCTACTTTAACATGGAATTTACAAAAGAACGAGTAATATAAAGTCATAAGTGAACCATATATGATATAATAACAATGAATATGATTATTTAATAAGTTAATAACATTATTTAAATCATTATACAGGAGTTTCAGACACTTACGAAGCAAATCAGACCTAAGGTAAGGGATAATTTTGCAAATCTCATTTTTATCCGAGATAGCTTATTCATAAGTATTTACTGGGGTTATTTCTATCAACCATGTCCATGTTTTATAAAAGTGTTTTAATGTATGTTTAAAGTCCTTTTTACCCATTTTTGACTTTTACTACATGGTATGTATGGAATCTTTCTTTTGTTTACGTTACGAGGTACTTTTGGACTTTTCCGGCAAAAGTACGAAAAGAATGTTTTTTTAACTTATACGGCACAAAAGAATTTTTACGGTTTTATAAAGCTTTATTTTAATGAAGCTTCGTCCAAAATATTTCATGAGTATTTTCAAAAAAATATATTTCTTTTAAAATTGCATGACGTTTTGTGAAAAGAAATTGATTTTGATGAAGAAAGGATACTTCCCTCAAGAATTCATTTCAAGTGTTTTATCAAAACCATTTTTCATCTAAGATGAAATTATTTCATATGTGTATGTTTCATGTGTAATGTCTCTATGATTTACATGGTATCATTTTTCTTATTATGAAATGATATCCATTTCATATATATGGATTATGTGATGATGAGATGATGTTTACAAAACCCAGTTTATTCGTTGGGTTATTATGAATGATGTATGTTTATTTTATGGCACAAGTAAGAATGATTTCATTATGAGATGGGTGGGACCTATATCTCCCTCCAATGCATTGGGTAAAAATTTTATATCTCATGATATAGACATGGCTGGAACGGTATGTTAATCTGGTTCAGTATTACAGGACTGGAATGAGGAGTGAACTCGATTCAGAAAGGGACTTTGTCCACTAAGATGTTCTTGGCAGCAATGCCTTGGCTTCTATGGAAATCATTACATGTGCTTAATGGATGCCACAAGTACATGTTTTATTCCCATGCTATTTTATCATGATTTATGTTCCATTATGATATATTCCTTATGTACTTCCATGTTTTATGCCGTTTCTCATGATTTTTATGTTCAGGTTTTTTTTAAGTTCAAATGTATTTGGTATGTTTTATTTTATCCATGCTTACCCTTACTAAGCATTTGAGCTCACCCTTTTTATGTTTTATTTTCCCCCAGGATTAAAAGAAAAATTTTAGGTAAGGAAATGAAAAAGGGAAGATCTTTATGGGAGATGTTGAAGATCTTTCACCAAGATTAGAAGATTACGTTCCACGTTTCCAAAGACACTAAACTATTACGGTCCTTATGTGTCTCTTTTTGTTATGTACTAAGTATTCCAAAAAAGTAATGTAATGTCTATGTACATAAAGCTTTGGGACTCTACAGTTGGTATCAGAGGAAATGATTAGTCAACCTTTGGAAACTAGGATGCAAAAACGTTAGTGAGATCCCAAGAGATATTTCTATGGTATGTCTAGGGATGTACCTAAGAATAAGAATACATATAGGATATAGTCCTAGAACTATGGTAACTATATTAGATTAAACCAAAGATGTTAGATATTGACGTTACTCCCCCTTTATTATGATTTTGGCCTCTCACACTATTCTTTTTGGGTTTTAGAAAATGGATGGAAACAAGATGATTCACGATGATGGAGGATATGATGGACAATGGAATGATATTCTTCATGAGAAAAAAAATGAAATGGGATTTGGAAGTCCAAACATCATTATTATGCTGAATCATAAATCTCATAATATAATCAATAAAGTAGAATTTGGTAAGTTTCCTGACTCATCTAATAAGAGAAAAATGGAGTTTCATGATGATCATAGAGGGAAGAGAGTTCAATTTCCCCTATGTAAATCATATGGTAAGAGGCATCAAGGAGAATGTTTCAAAGGAACTGAAAGATGCTTTTGGTGTGGAAAAGAAGGACACAAAGCCAGTAAGTGCAAAGGAAATGGTTTAGTTAACACCAGGGATGAGGATAATGGTATTGCTACGACATCAACAATGGTTAAATGTTTTAAATGTGGAATGTACGGGCATTATGCAGACCAATGCCCTAAGGTAAAGTCTCATGAAGAGAATCAGTATGGTCGTATGGGTAGTATTTATGTTGATGATGATGAAGAGAATACAAATGATATGTGAGATGAAAGAATTGTTAAATCTCGGTCAATGGTTTAAGAATGTAGTTGAATGATTACATGTTTATCATGTGTAATGTTGTATAAGTAATCTCATGGTGCTATGGAATAAAGAGACATCTAAGGATTGTTACACTGTTGTCTTTCCTTGAGTTTTGAAAGTGTATGATTAATGGTACCAGTATCCATGAAAGGTTATTCGAATATATTTGGAATGTAGATGATATGCGCATAATGAAGGGATAAGGAGAAAATTAAAATTTTGATAGTATTCATGAGCTCTTGACTGATATAAGGATAAGGCTATATAATGGTTTGATTATATAGAATTTTTTGATTTTGGTATGTGGAAAGAGTTAACTTTTGACAGCATTCATGTTTTCATTAAGGTTTAATGGGTATTTATTTTTCAAGAGAATGCATGATTAAGGTATTCACATGATTGGAATGTGACCAGCAAGATATATGGTGGATAAATTATGGTATTCACATGCTTGGTTGATAACATTTCAAGTGATAATTTTCTTTATACTATGAGCTTGGACAGAAGTATTTTAGATAAGCCTAAAGATTGAAATGGATTATGTTGGACATAAGTTAGTATTGTTTAAGGAGAGAACTTTTTTTATGATATTATTTATGGGATGTTATAGTAATGTAGTTTTAGAAAAAGGACAACATGCAGGACGGGGGACAACCCATCGCGTCGGACAAGGCTGTGGGAACCGATCCCACAACTGTAGTGCGACTGACCTTTATCGCCTACCACTGGCCTACAAGAAGTCCATGTTTAGTAGAAGCTAGTTTTATTATATTAAGCAGTATGATATATGAAGTATAAGTCTATTTTAGGAACCATATATGATTAATATCACTATATATGGACTTATGTATTTTTTTTGATAACTTTTCTAACCTTTTGTTTGAGACAGATGGAATGACCCATCGTTCTATCACATGATCTGCTAACACATCACGAATGACAAATTCAACTTCATTTCTTTAAGAGATGAAGTGGAAATTGTCCAAAGAACGACCAATGGTGAGACTATACCAAAATCACGAAAGTTTTTCTTCTAATTCCAATTTCATCATCTTTAGGGAAATGATCATGAAAACTAAAAAAGTTGTCCTAGTTCCCTTATATCCGATTAATCAGATGGTACCTTAGATCATCACAAATCAATAGCTTTGTGATTGTTGGTTTTTTCATAGCCATGTTCTCTACCACTCTCCATCAGAACATGATGGTTAGATTTTTCTTCCATATCCATATTTTAACCTATGTTCTCCTACTTGGAAACCCCGTGTTGAGTTAATTTGGGTAACCGTTACATTTCATATTTTAGTTTTTAAAAGCCATGTTTTGGTATTCCTTTTTACGATGTGGGTTTATATTAAACAAACTTTTGAGTAGTAAACCATTTATAACCCCGATGAATTTCGAGGGCGAAATTCATTTTAAGGGGGGTAGAATATAACACCCTGAGATTTTATGAAAAATATTCTTTTAATTTCATTAATGTATTGTGTTTTATGCTACACCAAGATTACCTTTCACTATGTGCAACACCGTATTAGCTTGCAGTATACGCAACACTATTCTTAGATCGTGTTACACACAATTTTGATAATAGTTATTCTACGCCACATTGAGTATATATATATATATATATATTCAATGTATAAATGAAATATGGTTGGATTCTGTTATACAAAACAACGAAGGATTCTTGCACAACATGCAACCCTGACATGGCTTATATTACATGCAATCGCGACCTTCCTCGATAGCGTGTGTTGTACGCAATACCGGGTGTTACTAAACAATGATATTTTATTATAATATTATTATGAACTAGCCGTTATTAATAGTATTAACTAAATTTTGAATTTTATAACATTATTATTCATCTTACACATTTTCTAGAACATGTTATAAGAATAAAATAAATTTTTCGGGTAAAATAAGTATTTTTCAAAAAATACAGTTTTGCCGCCTTTTGATGGTGCACCCACATTAAATCTAGTTTTTGAAATTTTTATAAGTAACATTTGAAAAAATAAAATTATTCTTTGGAATCAAGAAATAAAAAATTACTTTGGATAAAATTTTCATTTTATTCTGATGACTTTCATATTTTAATTAATAGTAAAAACACGGTATATTTTAATTAAAAACAACTTTTTTCATCGTAATATCTTATGTGGTTAAATTATAATATTTTATGGTTTTAAAGTATAAATAGAATATATTTTTACCATTTAATATAATGTATGTCATTATCATTGATTTTACCTTGAATTCGTATGTTAAATCTTTTGCAATGTTTTAAAGAAAAACTCGTTTTCTTTCGAGAACGAGATTAATTTTAATTTAATTTATGCAACTATTTTGTATTTAATTTGGAAGAATGGATTCCATATTTGGAATTAGTGGGTCCGAATTATGTTAATAAGATACTTTTTATTTTTGGGCATTGTGAAAAGTAACTATGGTAAATTTTATTTACTATAGTTAAACGTAAATCGGGTAATTAAGGGTAAATATAAGATTATAAAATTACCCTAACACTTGGAAAAATCATATTGGATGACTAAAAGAACACCCATATCACCTAAGGATCGGATTAGATTCATTTAATGGACTTTTTCCATGAAAATAATTTAATTATTTTTAAAACCAAAGAAAGTGACAACATGTCACTCTCTTAAATACTATAAATATAATAATTTTAAGTTAGTGATAAACTACATGAAACTTAGAAAATTAATAGTCTACAGAGAGCTAAAAAAATTATCTACCTCATGAAAATTTATTTAGAATTTTTTGGGATTAAATAATTATCATTAATTGTGACACAATAGTGATGCAGAAATTATTTATCTAGTGAAAAATCAAGAATATAGTTTTTATTAAACTAATAGTGACCATAAAAGGCACTAAACCCTGACCAAAACTTATTGGTCATGTAAAGTTAAACTAGAATTATCCAATGGTCTAATATTTGAACATTTGGAGTCTTATAAAAGCAATTATGACACTTATATTATTTTATTTTAAATGATGCCAAAGTTGTCACCTTCATAATTTAATAAATATAACAATTTAACTATTGCGATTTGAAGATGATAAATTCTAGTAAAAGTATTATTGTTAACGTTAATAGATTTATCTTCATAATAGGATTTTATTTTTAATTTTTATGAAATATATAAGTATATTAAATAATTATACAAAAATGTTGTAGTAATTAGTTTATTAAGAGATAAACCAAATAAATGGTTTTAAAAATAATATAATAAATATTATATGAACTATTTAATGTTCTCCACTAATTTTTTAGATACATATGACCGTTAATGAATCTATTAATGATTTTATTTCGAACATATGATCTGTATATATTTTATTTAAATTCAAATAAATGAATAGTGTCAAAATTGACACTATTGTTATTTTATAAAAATAACATATTATTAAATTGTTTAAAAATCACAAAAATATTTAAAAATAATAAATTTAAATTTATATGGTCTATAATGTTATAAAGTAAACAATTATGTAAAATTCACAACAAATATGTAATTATTTTTATAATTTAAAATTTAGAATTTTATTACCACAAATAAACCTAAATAGATTAAATAAGGATAAATCAAAATGATAAGGTTTAAAATTAGATCCAAACATGTATAAATTTGATTGGTTGATGCGATTACAACCCTATCTCATCTAATATTCGAATATGAGTCATTTTTGGAGGTTTTTAAGTGGGGTTATATTTATTATAAATTAATATTTTTAAGAATTCCAAAGGTGCCCCTCTCCTCCCTTATAAAAGGGCACCTCATCCCACTCTTCCTCACGCCACTTTGAGCCTTAATCCTCATCCAACCCCTGCCCAATTCTCTTCTCCACTTCCCTAGAAACATCATAGAGGTCACGGTCTTCTTCAAAGACCAATTTTAGTGCCCTAAGAGGAGGACTCAAAGAGGCGCTTCAAAGAAGAGGTAACGTTCGTTACCGATTCTTTCAACTTTATTTCTTCTTCTACTTATTCTTCTTTAGTTGTTTCATTTTGAAGTTATAACATCAGTATCACTCATATACTGATATTTTATTATAAGTATGAAACAACCCTATTTCACCATCTATCCATCCTACGGAAAACGAAATCACCACACGTGCGTACGTATGGAATACCGTCTCCACGCCGTGGTGTAATCTATTTTCCACCATCACATTAATTGGATGGGTATAATGGTGTAAATAATTAATATATATGATTATTGTAAAGTGATATTGATTCTGAAATAGTATACATACACTCCAACACAATTCCACGATCACAGGAATGATATCATCGCTCGTGCGTACGTACGGACTACCATCTCCACGAACACAATGAGATTCATTTTCCATGATTAACAATTCAAGAATGATTATACATTATATGTAAAGAATAATAATGAAATATATGGAAAAATAATGATACTGGATTTATGTTTATATATATATATATATGTCATCTATTTAATTTCATTCAACTCAATAAGGAAATGAAAACAGCGTTCATGCGCACGTACGCCCTACCATCTCCATGAACGGTGTATTTCTTTCCATTTATGGATATATTATATATATGTATATTCTGAAGATATATTATATATAAATCATGTTTTACATTCTGGATATAAGTAATCATGATCCAGGTAATCATATTAATAATTACAAGTTAAAACATGAACGAAAAATGAGACGATTTTACCCAAAATGCTACTTTAACATGGTATTTACAAAAGAACGGGTAATATAAAGCCAAAAATGAACAATATATGATATCATAACAATGAATATGATTATTTAATAAGTCAATAACATTATTTAAATCATTATACAGGAGGTTCGGACACTTACGAAGAAAATTGGACCTAAGGTAAGAGATAATTTTGCAAATCTCTTTTTTATCCGAGATTGCTTATTCGTAAGTATTTACTATGGTTATTTCTATCATCCATGTCCATGTTTTATAAAAGTGTTTTAATGTTTGTTTAAAGTCCTTTTTACCCATTTTTTACTATTACTACATGGTATTTAAGGAATCTTTCTTTTGTTTACGTTACGAGGTACTTTTTTACTTTTTCGGCAAAACTACGAAAAGAATGTTTTTTTAGCTTATACGGCACGAACGGATTTTTACGGTTTTATAAAGCCTTATTTTAATGAAGCTTCCTCCAAAATATTTCATGAATATTTTCAACAAAATATCTTTCTTTTAAAATTGCATGACGTTTTGTGAAAAGAAATTGATTTTGAAGAAGAAAGGATATTTTTCTCAAGAATTCATTTCAAGTCTTTTATCAAAACCATTTTCCATCTAATATGAAATTATTTCATATGTGTATGTTTCAAGTGTAATGTCTCTATGATTTACATGGTATCACTTTTATTATTATGAAATGATATCCATTTATTTTATAAGGATTATGTGATGATGGGATGATGTTTATGAAACCCATTTTATTCGTTGGGTTATTATGAATGATGTATATTTATTTTGTGGCACAAGTAAGAATGATTTAATTATGAGATTGGTGGGACCTATATCTCCCTCCAATGAATTGGGTAATGATTTTATATCTCATGAGATCGACATGGTTAGAACGGTAAGTTAATCTGGTTCAGTATTATAGGACTGAAACGAGGAGTGAACTCGATTCAAAAAGGGACTTTGTCCACTAAGATGGTCTTGGTAGCAATGACTTGGCTACTATGGAAATAATTACATGTTATTAATGGATGCCACAATTACATGTTTTATTCCCATGCTATTTTATCATGATTTATGTTCCATTATGATCTATTCCTTATGTACTTCCATGTTTTATGTTGTTGCTCAAGATTTTTTATGTTCATGTTTTTTTAAGATCAAATATATATGGTGTGTTTTATTTTATCCATGAATACACTTACTGAGAATTTGAGCTCACATTTTTTATGTTTTCTTTTCCCCTAGGATTAAAAGAAATATTTTAGGTAAGGAAACAAAAAAGGGAAGATCTTTATGGGAGATATTGAAGATCTTTCACCACGATTAGAAGATTATGTTCCCGGTTTCCAGAGACAATAAACTATTACGGTCCTGTGTGTCTGTTTTTGTTATGTACTATGTATTCTGCAAAAGTAATGTCATGTCAATGTACGTAAATCTTTGGGTCTCTACAATGGGTCTACAGATATACCCCCTCTTTGGATTATATATCAAAAAAATGAAATATTTTGTAACCGAAATTCACATTTAGTAAAATTTTATACAAAATTTTATTTCCATTATGTATTTTGTAATATCCTCATGTGATGCTCATATAATTAATTTTTCTTTCAAAATATAATAATATCATCCATAATGACTTCCAAAAAATGATCAAAATAACTTATTATGACAATATTCATTAAATCAATAATGATAGCATAAGAATTTGTAAGAGAAAATTAAATGAGGATAAAATCCATTTTTCATATATTAAATTTTTATTATTCCTTTTTTATATCCTCCTTCATGAAAAGAAACTAATGATATTGAGAACAATAATAAATCATGGAATTGTATTGGCATTCATGTAATTGAACAAAAATGTCATCAATATTATTGAATAGATATTTCGTATTGATTTTAATATTGTAAATTTAATTTTAATAATTTTAGAGTCATATCAATCCATTTCTATTCTTAATAAATATAATATGTGCACCCCTAAGGTGGTGCACTTCACAAAATAAATCCAATTTCAAGATTTTACTATAGTTTCTTCATAAATTCATTAAAATGAATCATGGATGTTCTATATGGTGTCATTAAAAATTGTGTAGCACTAGGAGAGAGTTTTATTTAATAATAGAATTACTTATTTTATAGATGACTAAGAGTTTATTTTAAAAATTAATCTTTAATATCCCACAACATATGAATATATTCACTTTTAATTTTATCTCAAACAATGTGAGATAAAAACATATTTAAATATAAATCAAGACTCATATAATGTATTTGATTTCCAATGAATGTTATTGTTTATCTTTACACTAACAATTGATCATAGGTTTATATGGAATGTATAATATAGAATCCCTTTCCTAGAAATTTATGTGGGATTTATATAAAAAATCCAATTCTTGAGTAAGATTACAAAAATTTTAAATATATGTTTAATGAATATTTTTTTAGGAAGAACATTCCCATAAACTTGAACAGTAAAATAATAAAAGACTTTGAATGATATCATCATTCAATTAATTGTTTTCACTAATAATTATAAGTCTCATTGTGGAGGTGGTGTTGTGATACACTTATTAAATTATTTATATATAAAATATTATGTATATCAAGAATCAAATAATACATTAGATATTATGGAGTGTTCAATGAGAGTATATTTCACCACATTATTAGCCTGATCAGTAGTAGTGATCATATGATAATTCACTTAATCTCTTGGATTAATAGGTTTTATTTTTCAATCATCTTCTTAGCCATAGAATTTGAGAACTATCTGTAAAATTCCTATACACATTGTATTTCAATCTCTAGATTATAGGTTGTTCATTATTTCCACTCATAAAACATTTACGAATTTCCTTGTTAAAATATCCTCTAAATTTCTATTCATACATAATGTATAGAGAAAATATCTTTTTCTTTTCCAAATTGTTTTTATAATTTCATATTAATTCCATCATTATTTTCATTCAAACCCATGGTATTTATGGGTAACTTCTATCTCTATTTCTAGATTCATATAAAATTAAACAATTTTTTCCTAGCTACCAATGTATCTAATGGATAAATCATTTTTTATACGTGGTTTAATTCCATTACAGAATCGATCAGCCTTACATTTAAGTTTGATTATAATACAAGAATCATATATAAAATTAATGTAATATTTAAATCATATAAACTAAAAATTCATCATCCTTATATTTTTTCTCTTGTTATTCCTTCTTCATTTTCTTATAAAGAATATGTAGAAATAAATAAAAAATAGGATCTGAAACTAAACCAACTATATAGATTTAATTTAGTTATCTTTATGCATGGTCTTAATAGTCATCCATCATTGATCTGTATCTCAATTGAAATGATAAATGGTTAAAAAAATTCAGGTACTAAACATTAGATATTGTAAAATTTATTTTTAGTCATAGTAATATATTTATCATTAACTATTTGTTAGGTGAGCCCAATAAATGAATGTGAATGCTTCCTCAGGAAGTACATAAGAGAATTTTGTTCCTTTGTTTTCCCATTTTGAGACGTAATATGATTTATATATTTTGAAATTTTAATAAAAATACAAACAACATATTTCATCAAAACTAATATTAAACATAGTTTATTTGGAAAATAATACTTTCTTTTTCCTACACATTTAGCATTAACACAGATCCATCAGGCTCCATCAATTTAATAAAACCAAAAATAACATTATGAGAATCAATAATCCATGTAGGAAACCACATATTCATGAATAATTATTTATAATATGTCTAAATCATGAAAAAAAATTCAATCAATGATCCCTTTATATTAAACAAGGTCATTCATTGTCATAAACTATTCAAATCCTTTATAATGGTTCAAAAATTAATATCCAATTAACCCAAGCATATCCCATTGGAATGTAAAACTTGGTTCATAGTAAGGTCACATTCACTCTTTAGTAAAATGATAGTTGGAATATACCCGACAAACACTTTATGGTGTCATTAACACCAAATGAATATATTATTAAAAACATATCCACAATTAGTGTCTATAAATAAATATTTTCTGGAGAAAAACATTCTCTTTTTATTATGAAAACCAAGGATGTTATCATATATATGATCATCCTTTTATTTTTAATTTATTTTCCTCATAATATTTTCAAAAGGTAACTTATCCTTTGTTTGATGTCCACTATAATGAACCATTCATTTTATATATATAAATAACATCCAATTATAATATGATTAAAATACCTGGAATTATAATCCATTTTATAATTTTATAGGTCCGGTATCTTTTGAATAATAGATATATAAACCACAAGATTGTAATATCTCTACATTATCTACCATTAAATTATTCCTA
This sequence comes from Viscum album, assembly GCA_963277665.1. Lineage (NCBI taxonomy): Eukaryota > Viridiplantae > Streptophyta > Magnoliopsida > Santalales > Viscaceae > Viscum > Viscum album. The sequence continues at coordinate 375,075,455 of OY728146.1, forward strand.
ACTAGAACCCTTCGTATATTTATAATATGTAAAACATTAATTCATTTCCTAAGGAATGTAAATATAAGAATGTGTTTGATATAATTAATTTTATGTTTAAATTAGGAACATAAGAAGGTTCACTTAAACATATCATGATTATTCAGTTATGATAACATGTTAAAAAAAATTTGAAAATCATATCCGAATATTGATTGTAATAATCATATGTCAAGGGATTAATATTAGTATTACATAATACAAGAATCATGAATTAAAAATGGAGCACGATCCTTGAAATCCTAACATTTTTATAAGACAAAATATTGTGGAACGGACATAGGTAGGGAAACTATTTCCTTATTCAAAGATGACCGCCAAAACATTCATATTTTTTTGGGTTCACTCCTAATTACATTATATAATTAGTTATAGATCACTCTGAATACTATCATAGTGGGAAGAGTCCATTACTAAACTGGTATCACTTATGATTTTATTCTATATTATATCATGTGATATCCGTCTTTATCTATTTCATTCGAGAGATATAGGATATTTTATCCACCCATAACTTATGAAAATAATACATGTGCATGCCAAAATATCATAAAATATTCTTTACATAATAAACTATGAAAAAATGTGTTTTATAATAATTTAATTAATATATTATATCATATCACTAGGGAAAGAAACCTGGTTCAAAAAAATTAACATGTGGGAAAGAAATAGGTTTCATTTAATCATACCTAAATAAACATCATTATTAGAAACAAAATAAATAATTTTGATGATATAATTGGATCATATCATGAATAAATCATATGTATAATCAAATTATTCCATATTACATAAATAATCCCTTACAATAATACTTGGAATATTTCCTTAGGAAAATACACTTTTCACTTTGAAATCACATCTTTAGGGTCAAAAATCTCAAATATTTATCACAAAAATTCATTGAAATGTTTTATTTAAAATTTAAAATTCAAATTAGATGATTTGAGTGGCCATAATTGAAATAAATTTACATTATATCCTATATGTAAATACAAATATTATTTACAAATTTTTAGTAAAAATCAAAAAATGAATCGTTTAGAAAATGTTTCAAAGTTTGATTTTTAATAATTTTTTAAAAAATAAAAATTTTGAAAACAATTTGTTTCTAAAAGTATTATTCAATAATAAAAAACTTCTTTATAATATTTTCACATTACATTGACTTGTATTAAAATGTATTTTTTACTAAATAGATAGATAAAGTCTATTTTCCAAAAATAATATTTTTTTATTTATAGTTATTATTGAGAAGAAAATAAAAACTAAAAAATAAATATTTATAAATATTAATAGGTATAAAATAAATCGTTTTATTGAGACAAATTCAATAAAATTCATCCTGGTAATCTCATCATAAACAATCTCGATAATTATATAGATTATAAAATTAATTTGTTAACTTGATTTCGACAGGTTTAAAAATCACTATAACCTCCATTATCATAAGTATTAAACTATTATAATTATATAAATTATTAATTTACATACATATAATATGTTATATTACTATCTTATAATATTTCGAGATTTTTTAATTAATTATTCTATATTAAAATCCTCATTTATGATTGTTACGAGCTTCAATTTTTGTGAGATTTTTATTGTGGATATTTTTGTACTCATACATTGATGATGGTTCTATCATCTCTATAATTTTATTGATGATATAAATATCTTATATTTCCACATTAAATAAATTTTTTACCATCCGTATGGGATAGATATATAAAAATTAATTTAATCATTGACCTACACGGTAGGTCATACATAAGCCTAAAGGTTGATTTCACTTTCTAAAATAAGGAAAAAATATATATATAAATAATAATTCACCTTTATAGGATAATTTTTATATAATATATATATATATATATATTTATTTATATATATATTAAATATATCCTTATAATCATCCATAAAAATTATTTATATTACTTCATGGAGTTAGAAGTCCACAAGTACTAATGAGAAACCATATTGTTTTCCAATAGATTGGAAGAATGAGGATAATGGTTATTCCCCGCATATTAATAAAAATTAAATATATTAAATACAATAAATTATAATTTTTTTATATTGGGTACTATGTATATAATGGGTTTCTATGTAGAAACCCATTTGCTAAATCATGGATAGGAGTTATTCCTCCACTTTAAGGATCCTTCTTCAGATTTCACCATAATCGTTGAATGCTTGGACCTTTTGAAATACTAGAAACTCTATGATGTGTTAATGTAACATATAATGTTAATATGGTATTTATTTTTCAATTGATAAGGCTCAAACATGGGTAATAAATAATGATATGAGTATCCCATTTATATATGTGGGGATGGGCACTTTTGAAATTACATAATGTATTATTATAAATTAATAGTTACAGGAAAATTAAAAAAAATGACAAAACTGTAATCAATTTTTTTTACCCTAATTTATCTCCCACAATAATATTTCAACAATTTTGCCAGATTTTTTTCAGTCTTATCTCGTTGTTTGAACCCCTCGCTAACACTTTTGACCATTACCAAAAAATTATATTGTTTACTATTTTTGGGGCAAGAATTTTAATATTAAACATTTAATCAAAAAATGGGTAATGGTTTTAATTTTAAACCATATCCCATTAATTTGGTCAAAAATAATATTTTCATTAGTTTTGAAACATTTAATAAAATATTATTAATTTTAAAATATCATTAATTAAATTTTTGGATTTATCTATATAATTTGACTATGAAAACACCTTAACAACACTTGGAATACAATATAAACCGTCAAAACATCCCTAATAAGACATATTTATGTACAAACTTTTTGGATGATAGTAATTTATTTATATTATATAACATCTATAATATTTACAATAATTTATTTAATTCTTTAAAAAATTGAAAAAATATTATCTCCACATTGTTTAAGAATTTAAGGTAATTTTTCATTAAACAATATTTTAAAAAAAATTAAAATTTTAAAAAAATTAAATTTTATGTCTAATAAAACATCAATACTGAAGTTATCCTCTTATTATCATTATGAAAAAAAATATTATATATATTAAATTCAAAATAGTGTCATGTTGTAGATATTATTTTCCAAAACTAATATAAATTTCATAATCAATGTAAATTTTCCAAAAGTTTCAATATATTTCTGAATTCTATTAAAGGTGAGGAAATCCACTCAGAAAATAAGAAAAACTAATTTTTAGTGAAATTTTAATTCCTTATCATAATGGTTTTACCATATTTTACTTATTTAACCCTCACTTAGGTGAATTTTTTTACTTTGGTTTTTATTCACAATAACTAAAAATAAAAGGGATATATTTTCCAAATTTTAACCTCTTTATTCCAAATATGTGATCCATTATTCAATATTCAATTAATATATGTGCTAGAAATTAATTTTAAAATAAATTTACAAAAGTTAAAAAATATTTTTAATAAAAAACATTTTAAATGTCAACCTAGATGTAATAGTATCTCGTTCATTGAAAGAACTATTTTTGAAATTTTAAAACATTATATTGATTTATATATATATATATATATATATCAATTAAAATAAAAAATATTGAATGTATAAAAAGGTTTTAAAATAAATATCACTTTTACATCTAAATGATTTTTAATTTTCATTAATAATAAATTTAGAAAAAAATGAGTTAATTTTATACAAATGTAATCTAAAAAAATTAATCTTTTACATTTTCTTATTCATACCCTCAAATACAATGGCTATGTGGAATATAGAATTTTTAATAATAATACTTCAATAGTGATTCAAGATTTTTTTAAACTCAGTTTTGTGTATATAATTAGATATCAAATAAATTTAATCTATTTAAATATAAATATATTATATGATATTGGGATGTATAGAGTTATATATATATATATATGAAAATATGGTTGGATATGACAAGTTGTAAATAACCCACTCTTTTGGAAAACCAGTACTATAGTGACTGTATTTTATACACTCATAGTGGAATAGGTAACACCTTTAATGATGAGTATCATTCCACCACTTATAGATAATTAACAAACTATTCTGATGTATATTTACATGATGAGGTTTAGGTCCTCTATAGGGTTTGGTACCCCCTTGATTTAAATAAGATCATAAATGTATTGTAGATCCCCCACTAAATTTATATAGGGGTGGGGCAGAAGGTTTGGAAGCTTTGTTTTGAGTAATTTAGGTTTTGTAATGTTAAATGTAATCCAGGTTCCCTTTGGTTCATCACTTATACGGGTTAAAGATATGATGAACTAGTTTTTCTTTTATCCTTTTCTATGATTTTACCTTTTAGAATTTTTTTATTAAAACATATCTGAGATGAATTTTTATATCATTTATATATCTTCTTCTCATGGTGAATAATTCATTGTATTTATACTCATCCATGCATGAGCATCATTCCTAGACATGTTTTTTATATATAATGAAATGTTGGGGGCGACTTTGATATAAATGGAAATTGTGGTATTGGCTCATAAAAAAATTGCTATGGATTTTCTTTGTGTTTCATGATTTAGTGTTTTCATTAAGAGGAGTTAATTAATTATAGTTTTATATGGGTATAATTTACCTTTGGCTGTTAGAAAATTTTTTCTTTTAATATATTTTATTATATTAATGTGTTATTGGGATATTCAGTTTGTCTCATGTGTGGTATTTATCACATTAGGTTTTGTATTTGGTTTAATTTTCATTTATAATGTTAATTACATGTGTTCATATGCTATTTAAATAGAATATGTCCATTGATTTGAGTTATATTCTTTCTTGGTGATGGTCTCATGCTCATATCCTATTGGAGGTGGTTTGGGATCCACACCAAGATTACTGCTAAACCAGGTGTGGTCCTGGTTGGTGGGGTCATGTTAACAATACACATTGAATGAAATAATTATGATTCAAATAAAATTTTAACATATGTAGAATCTGAATATAATCTATATTTAGTCAAATTCATACAAAAAACATTTGGTTTAAGATATCTCACATTATTGTATCAAAAAATAATTTAGTCACATTTCATAATACCACAAGGTATCAAATAATTAGATATAATATTACATACACCATAAATAATACTTCTTCAATGTTTACACCATATAGTTTGATTTCATATTCATATACCAAGGAATTAATCATTTCATTTCTTTCGAAAAAATAAAAATGAAGGTGTACTAGTAGGGATATTTTTTATTTGAAATATGAGCTTTATTCATCAAAATTATGTTGACCAATTTTAAAATTCAACAATTATTCATGTTTTACCACATATATCTCCCTAGGTAAATAAATTTTTATATAAAAGAATAAGTCATGTTCTATTATAATATATTATGATTTTACAAAAATTTTCAGAATAAAATGTTTAAACTTGTTTTCTAACTACTCCACTCACTGTATTTTAAATTCATAAAGAATTAAGTTCATATGTTCCAGTAGTGCATTTATCTATTTATTACTAGATTATAGAGATCAAAATTTTATACTTACATACATTTATCAATTTTTATAGATTATTATTTCTTATAGGGTAGAGTTTATTATCCACATGTTTAACATTGTCTCAATTCCCATATTTAATGGTAAATTTTCATTTGGAACAACTCTCATTAACAAGGTCCAATATAACTCTACTAATTATTCAGTTGTGGAAAAATTTATTTATTTGAAATTTAATATATTAAAATTATATAACCATTGCACTGAGTTTAAAAAATACATTATCAACTATTGGGGAAATATTTAGTTATATATAATAGTGAAATTTGTTAAATCAAAATATAATTACAACACAAATTTATGTGAAAAAACTATTTAATAATGTGTAATTATAATGATTGTATGTAGTTCCTTCCAAAAATGTTTCTAAAATGAGGATATTTCATTTACATGAGATATCTATCAAAAATATTTTAAATCAATATGGAATGAATTATTATAGAAAACCAAATTTTATATACAAAGAAGGGTATTACTCACAGAATATTCACATTTTTCATTTATTTTTAATTAATGTTTTCTATAAATAAAAGGAAAATATAATATATAGTTTTGTGTATTTAAATATGATAAAAATTAAAACATCACCTAAACTCGTACAATTTTTATTGTAAGTGAAGAATTTTTTTCACATCCTCATAATATATTAAAATTATATTAATATTAATCCATGTTAATAACTATGGAAATCTGTAGTAATTTAATACTTTAATAATATTCCAAGAATACCCCTCCACTCCTTGTAAACAGGAAACCCACTCTTCACATAAAAAAACACTTCAAAACAAATTTTTATAATCCAGTTGTAATCAAAATATCTCCCTAACATACCTAGAAAAATATTTTAGGATTATTTTTTTAATAAATCCATCCATATTGGGAGTAACGTATCATGAGAATGAGGTTGTCCCATTAATCGGTTTATACTTTTTTCTTAATGTTTAGTTTTATTTATTCTTCTAACTCGATAATAAACTATTAAAAATATATGAAACAAAATCCTCATGATCTTCTATATAATATTATGTTATTAGGTTAATTTAATAACCTATATCCACCTCCTCTACCAACAAATGTGGCATGAAATAGCTCTCAATGTTTACAACAGTCTACGGTCTCATGAACTGATGTAATTCAACTTCTGTCACTTCCTCACATAGATATTTATAATGATTTATTGAATGTAAAAATGTTATATTAATGAACTATTTATCATTTATTAAAAAAATATATCATGTATTTTAAATCCATAAAATTCATTGAAAATTGATAACGTCATCCTTGTTTACACGTTGACTACAAACTCCATGAAGTGATGTGAATCATTTTTCATAAATGCACCACATCGATGGTATATATAAGTGTATTATTTTTTATTTACAATATAATGACAATTCATGAAAGTTAAAATAATAATTTTTTTATTTCCAAAATAATCATTGTAAAATGAAATGTTAAACATGTATACAAATTTCCTACCATTTCCATGATTGTGTCGTAGATCATTAATAATAACAATCATCCATAGTTATTTATTGTTTAATTTATGTATGAAATAATAATTTTTATAGCATTGATATAATTTTGATGGTGGAATAATGACATATTTTTCTATAATGAACATACCAAAGTCATTTTGGACATAGAAGTTGAATATCACAAAAAATTAAATGTGGACTTAATTAATTATGAAATTTCATTTAACATGATAATATTTGAAATAAAAGATTAAATAAACATTAAATTTTATATTAAAAGGGAAAATAATTAATATAATTTTATTATTAATGATGAAAAAATAAACACATGATATTTGGACTCGATGTAATTGAATCATGAAATTAAAAAAATCTTATTAAATTTTTTTAAGAATACTTTTCTAACAATCTATCATATGTTTCCACATTCCAAAAATTATTTTATATATTTATTTATATATTCATAAAATATAAATTTAATTTTTCTATTAATTTTAATTCAAATTTTACCAAATGGAATATTTTTATTTATTATATATGGAATTTTTAGACTTTTTAAAAAAAACATCAAATAAGTTTTTATATTCCAAAAAATACAACATAAATGGTACTTTTCGAACACCATAAATATTATTTGGTTTTGTATTACTTTATAATATTCAATGGTTTCATAAATGTAAAGTCCTCCATCCCTATGTTCTAGTTATTTTTAGAATGGATTTAAAAGGGAATAGTTATTTTTTTGTCAACAAAGGTTTTTCTTATGGGTGTAGGGAATAATTTTATATGTATGAATGTTTTATTGTGATATTCTTATTTTATAGTTCTTGGGAATTTTTTATGATGACATATGGTTCTTATATAAAATTAATATGGGTTGTTATGTTATAAATAATATTAGTGGTCACATTTTAAACCAATTACGAGTAATTATATTATTTAATGAGGATGGCTAGGTCTGTTATAATCATCTAATACATTGAGTTATAATTATGTTCTATGAATAATTACGGTGTAAATTTTACATATTAGTAATTCCATTTATTATAATGGTATTATAGAATGATGTCCCAAGATACCTTAATGAATTATTTATGATTTCAATGTTTTTTTAAATATTATTATTTTAAAAGGAAATATATTTAGGTAATGATTAATGAAATATATATAGTAACACATAGTGGTGAAATATATTAAATTTCTAAATTGTTTTTATGATTTTTGCATTCTTTCAACGATATATTCCGGAGTATTAATTTTTCCATTGAGAAATACAATGAATTTTTTTACCTATACTTTTTTATAAAAACGTAGATTTTTTGGGTATGAAAATGTATATTAATATCCCAATGAAAATATTGAAATTTGAAAATTTTGATAAGTTTTCACGGGTAAAATGATATCATTTTTTTATTTTTAGGTTAATTACAATTATCTTTTCTCATACAACATTTTGACATGTTTTACATAATTATGTATTTATGAGTAGGAATGATGATAAATAAAAAATATATGAAATGAAAATCAAGAAATATTAGAAATAATTCTCGCATCAAGGCATGTGTATCATTATATATGTTTTTTCCAATTAATATAAAACTCTATAAAAATGATCATTCGGTGTGTATGTGATCCCATTTTCCCTTTTGGTGTTATATGTTTTTGTGGTTCAAATTTGTTTATATTAATTGGTATGAAATCCAGATTTGTAATGTTTATTTTTTTATCACCTGATTTGGGAGTGTGGGTACATATATATTATGGATTGAATTATAGTAGGGTTTATAAAACATGGGAGAATAGATTTTTTTAATATATTAGATCTTAAGAGTTACACATACCATCTTGTGTTTTGGACATTATTATTTATCATAAGATAAAGTCATATACGTACAATTTGTCATTTCTAGTGAAAGGATTATAATGTTAATAATGAAATTTTGGGGGATATTTTATTAAATTGAAGAATATCTAATGCATAAGGTTATAAATAAGTATTATATGATGTACATAACCTTTATATATTCTAGACATATGAATAAAGGTATTGAAAACATTTAGGGTTTATAATATCATCGATATTGATGTAATTATAAGTTATACAATGGTAGAAGCACATTATTTATCACATAAATAAAAATAGTATAGAAAATTTATTTTTTAAATTAAGTGATTAACTTTATTTTGATGAATATCAATACAATTTTTGGGATAATTTTATGATATTATTGGATTTTATCCGAGAAATCAATATGGAATCATCTCTGTGAATCATATATGATCTTATTGTGTCCTTTTGGGATTCATATTATTTTTTGAAATTAATATAATTATTTAGATTATAATATTCCGGAATATAATTTTTTGGGAATACGACTCTTTGAGTGTGTAATGTTAATTAGAGATTAATGTTAAATCAATTATAGAAGAAATTGTGACCAAATCCTTTTGAATTTTTTGTTTTGAACCAAGCTAAAAGTTTTTTGAATAAATTTTATTTTATGTTTTTATCAAATGATAATTTTTTGTTTTTAGGTCTTATTGATGAGGATTCAAAGATTTATATTGTGTTTATTCCTTTTTGGGTTTATTAATTTTGGGAATTATCGAACCTTGTGATAAACATTTTTTTGTTAATGTCTAAATATAGTGAAATATTTTATTATTTTTTATGGGATTATATGATCCATTAGAGGATTATTTTATTTCTTCAGGTATAAAAAATAATTTTTAATACTCACCATTCTAAGAAAAAGATATGATTTATCTTGGAATTGATAAATTAATAAAATTCAATATATAAATTAAGATTAATTTTCGGAATTTCTTATCCAAGATGGTAATTGAGATTTTCAACTCTAGAAAAATTTTCATGTAACAAAAATTAAATTTATTACCTTCATTTATGAATAAATAATGGTCTTGTTTGTAGCTTTTGGTGTATGGTATTGTGATCGTTAACATTATTATGATTATTCACATTTTTTTGATCAATGATATTTTTTACTCTTCCACATTTTTTGGATAATATATTTTTCTCCATGTCCATATTTTAAAATTTTCCAAATATTCTCCAATTTGAAAACCAATTATGTGTTATTACAAATTAATTTTATACATCCCTTTTCTATGTTTCCAAGGAGAATTTTTTATGATTTTTTAGCAATGTAAAAACTCTAATAAACATGATCACGTTCGATTTTTATGGAATTTGTTGAAGAGGATAATATAGAATCATGAGATTTTAAATCAAACAATGTGTTTCATTCTATAAAAGATATGCAGCACTAGGCTTAGATGAACCACAAAATATTATTATTTTAATGGGATCTTTATATGCTAGTTGTTGAATTTAAGGCTATGAATAAAATAAATGGTATTATGAAAACTTTATAATGATTGTAATAAATATAAATTTATTAAATAATATTCCCAATAAATAATTAATGTTTTTAGTAATGTAATTTTAATATTCATAAAAATATCTTAATTAAAAATTGATTTTTATTTCATTCTATAATAAATTATTTTTATTAATTTAGAGAAATTTTTTGAAAAATTCATTCAGATAATAAACATTTCTTCAAAATTTTATAATAAATTTTATTTTAGGGAGATTTTTTTTTATTTTTATGAAATGATTTCACTCTCAACGAATAGTTAAAATTTTATTTTTATCAAAATGTTCATTATAGTTTTATGCATTTACAAAGAAAAATTATAATTAATATTAGATTTATAGTATAAATTGTTGAATTTCATTAAAAATAATAAAATAATTTATATTAGAATTAATTTTATAGTTTATTATTTTATAAAATAATAATTTATATATAAATGGTTTATTATAAAAAGAGTGTTTTTATTTTTGTTTGATTTTTTGATCTCAAATTATTTTCTTCCACTTATATAAATTAAATCGAGGAAAATCTATTCCATGTCTGAATTAGAAGGGGTAAATTTTAAAATATTATCCTTTTATTGACGTTCATTATTAATTGTAGCCATAGTAAATAATTGTCACCATAATGTAGGTTAATTAAGATAATTATTTTAAAAGTAATTTTATAAAAAATAAATAATTGTCTAAAAACATACATTTATTACTTGTATGATTCTATTTTGCCCATAATCATTCAATATTAAACGATATGACCATTTTCTATTGTTCAATATAATTTACCTCTATAATAATTAATGAAACGATATTTTTAAAAAAATTCACTTTCACACATTTAATATTTGTATTATTTTGTGATGAGGGTAAAAATAAATAATGTTCATATATAAATAGTTTGTTGAATGAATATATTTATCATGTTAAATTTTTTATATTCAGTGATTAAATAATCTCCTTAAATTCTAATGCATCAGCAACATAATATTTATTCAATTAATATGAAAGAAAAAGAAATAAATACAAAAATATTAAAAATAATATAATATTAATGAATTACAATGGTAGAAATATCTAGATATATATAATATTTTATGGATGCGTTAATTTTTTATTCAATTTTATTTTCTATTATTTTTTTTTCAAAGTGAAATTAACATAATAATGTCAAAATGAAATTAATGATATTTTTTATTAAATCATATGTTATATTACTGAAAAATAAATAATCTTAAAATATAAAAAATATATAATTTATTTTCTACCATTTCATTCCTTTGACATTTATGATCCAATTTTCACTTTATATGTAAAATTGTATCCCATTAGAATTGAACGAGTCATTAACATGGGTTATGTTAAAAAAATTAACCCGTGGTTTAATCCAAAATATAATATTTAAAATTAAATAAAACGTAATAAATTTTATTATATGATTATATTAATACCTTATATTCCTTATATTATAACACATGTTGTTTTGGAACCATTTTACATGAGTCAAACACTTATTGTTTTATAAAAGATAAAGTATTTAAATAAATGACAATAATTATATTTTATAGTAATTATGGATTTATAAATTTATATAAAATTCCAAAAATACCTCTTTTCTTCTAGTATATTGGGATTAGGATTTCAATATAAATATTGTTCTATTTATGGTCCAATTTTTAATTATTAGGAACTATCTTGGCACCTAATGTTTAAAAAAATTAATTTCGTATTAAACATTAGAAGGGTTAACAGAGGGTTAAAAACAATATGTGGTATAAAATCACCAAACGTTGTGTAATTTATTTTTATGAGATTAATTTTATCCTTCCTCATCCTATTTAGAAATTATAATAATTTTTTCCCACATGAAAAATGAAAATTAATTTATACTAATTTATTACATTATGAAATTCTCATAATGCCCCTCCAATAATTATAAATAATGGCACCCACTATCTTATTCTCTAAATAATATAAAAGAAATTTTTAAGAAAATTCATTCTTGAATGACTTACTAAAATTCATCATCAAATTATTTTGGTATTATTTTTCACATATATTCAACCTCATAGGGCATATTGTTTCAAGAAAATTAGTTTTTCCAACAAATAGGTATATCATTTGACATAATTTTTAGTTTTATTTATTTTTATAACTCCATTAATTATTTTTAAAATATGATTAAATAATAAATCCAGTATCTTATATATAATTACATGTAATTATGTTACTTAAACATCCTATATTAGAATCTCCTTCCATCAACTGGGGTATGAATTCATCATTCATATGTATTTCGAATTATCGCCTGGAGAACTAAAATAATTAATTTTCCATCATTTCCCCATGTTTATTTTTATGTAGATAGATTTAAAAAAATTATATGATATTAATTAAATTTTTATAATTATTTAAATTTAATATGTAATATATTTTATTACCTATTGATTCATTGAAAAATTATAATAACATTCATGCATATGTGTGGATTTCTACCTACATGATGTAATGTGATTTATTTTTCCTCATCTCCCTACATGGGATATATATATACATATATGTATACATATATGTTTTTAATATTTTATTTATGATATAATAATGATTATTGATATATAAAATAACACTTACCATCTTTTTATAATAATAATCTTGAAATTCAAAGCATTCTCATACATATATAAGAACTATCATCTTCATGATTGCAATGTAGATCATATTTTGTTACCATAATTCATAGTATTTTTTAAAAATATAATTAATGTATAAAATAATTATTATTTAATGAATAAAAATCTGGAGATGATGTAATAGTGGCCTCTTTTGACATAGTCAACTCACTTATTCATTTTGGACATATGAGCTTAATAACATCAAAAACATAAAATATGAACATAATTGATTATGGTAAAAGTATATAAAATGATAAAAAAAAATATTAAAGTTGTAATAAACAAGTTAAATGTTCCCAATAATGTAAATAATTATCATGTCCTTATTATTCAGAGTGATATGGATAACAAGTCATATTTAGAACATGATGCAAGGGGTACATTACTTTAAAACCCCAATTTTAGATGTTTTAACTATTTATTTTATAAATATTGATCTTAAATATAATCATTATCAAAATTATTATATGGATTTTTTTATATTATAAAATATGTAAATTTTATATCACTTTTCACTTTATTTCATTATTTCTGGAATGAAACTTTTTGTATATTTTATAAGGAACAACTTTATTGTCATTACAAAAGAAAAAAACAATGTTCTTTTTATCATATATATCATAAATTGATTTTTTCCACCACCATAACCATTGATTATTGTTTGTATTCATTATTAATATTTTATGTATTCTTCAATAAAACCTCTTAACCCCTATGTTATGGGTATTTTTATGAAGTGTTTCAAATAAAATGGATAGTTTGATACCGGGAAATGATTTTATTATTTGTGAAAGGAATATTTTTATAATTATGCATGATTTAATGTGTTATTATTATGTTATGTGTCTTGGGAATTATTTATGATGATGGGTTTCCCATTATAATCAAAGGAATGGATTTCTCTAATAATAAAATGAATTAAGATTACATTATTAACAAATGATAGGTGGTCGTGTTAAAAACAAATGATGGGATGGTCCATTATAGCCCTCCAATAAGTTACATAATTATTATATTCTCAAGTAAATTTTGATGGGTGTTGTCTGTATGGGTTATAAAATTAGTATGGATTATATTTAAAATTATTTCCCATGTTTTTTATAAGATTTTTTCGTTATTTATAGTTTAATGAAAATATTTTTATTTTACATGGTACTCTATTTATCATATATTTAAAGTAAAGTATATTCTATTTAAAAAGAGAAAAATATATAACTTTTAAAAAAAATATATGTATTTCTTTATTACAAAAAAAAATTATCAGTTTTATTTATTTCATAACTATTTATTGTGAAATATTTTATGAAAATGCTTTTATAATGAATTTTATTTATTGGTAAAGAAGATATTTATTTAGAGACCAAATGTAATTTTGAGAAGGATAATTTTTATATGTATTCCTGAACTAATGGGTTTCATTCTTTATTTTTATATGCCTTATTGAGTGTTTCTTCTCATCCGACATTCTAAATTTTTTTATAGTGTTTTATGGATGAGTAGGAATGATGATAAAGATATAATATGGGAATATAAAAGATGGGTATAATTGGAATAATTCTCCCATTATGGTATGGTTATCCTTATGTAAGAGTTTTTACAAATTTTCAAAAACTATAAATATAAAAAATACATGGTTATTTATGTTATCTCATATTTCATTTTATTTATATATGTTTTATATGGATACAAATGGGTCACATTGACTGGTATCAAATCCCTAAATGTAATGACTATGATTATAAAAATTGATTTCGGTGTTTGGGTCTAGGGTTGTTATATAATGAATACCCCAATCAAATTATTTCATCATAAATCATTTTTATGTCATGTGTTTTACAATTATATATTAAATAAATCATTTATTAATATACTATAAACTTGTAATGGTTTTTATCTCAAATTTCATTCTTCAAGACCTATTTCAAATTATGAACCACTTTTCATTATTATGATGAGCATTCTACCTGTTTGATATTTTATATAAAAATTCCCCTTTTATTCATGTTAAATAATTTCACATTTCATGTCTCACTTTTATGAGGTTTCAATTCAAATTTCTTTAAACTCCAAATGGCTTTCATCTCCATTCATCTTCATTACGGTATGGTTTATATTCTACCCCTATTATTCTTTAACATGCTGTAATTATTTTTCTATTGTATTATATTAGAATAAATAAATTTTATATCTTTGGTTATACAAGTCCATTTTTCTATCACTCATTCATTCACATAATACAACAGTTTTCTAATTTTCATCAAAAATTTCATTCATTGATGGATATTTTAAAATATGGCCAAATTTCCATTTGATGGGTTTATATGGTGCATATATGAAATTTCATATCAAATTCACTCTTTAATCAAGGTAAAATATGATGAATCTAAAATAATATCTTATAATTGGTTTTAAAATAAATTTTATAAAACCCATAAGTATTTTTGGACTCAATTTCCTTTTTATTATGTCATGTTATTTTTTCGTAGACAATACAATCCTATGATTATTATCTTCTTCCATTTTCTTTTTCATGTGGTAATTTTTACTCTCTCTATGAAATTTATATTTCCCTAACATAATATTCTTCTTTCATTGAATTCATCTTCATAAAAATATTATATTTTTTACAATTATTCTCATCATATCTAATATCTATTTCACTTTCATATAATATTCATTCTTTCTAATAATCATTTCATTTTTTATTTTGAAAACCAAATATGTATTATCTCATATGATCTTAGATTTTCTCTGTACAACATTTAAAAATTAATTTCTATTACACTTTTATCGATGTGTGTTTTGATAATTATATTTTGAAATATTATGAAGGGTTTTATTTTTACATTCATATTTTTCCTTATGAACTTATTTACATAATGATTAATTCATCCAAAATATCCATTATTGTGTATTCTATTAAAGTGGTTTTTGAATATTTTTCCTTTCGAATACTTTTATTTTGTAAAAAGACTCTTAACATTAACATTTAATATAATGACTTTTGAAAAATCTTTATTATGACTTCACATAAATTTTTCACATTATCTTCAATGTCGTACCTTTTATGGAAGAAATTTCATGTCAATCCTATTATGAATTTATTTAATCATGTAAAAATTTAAAAAGAATTGAATAATTTTTGAACCATGCATTGAGTTAGGATGAAATTTTGTGTCCTACTGTGGATTAGTATGGATATAATATATACAAGAATGAAAAATATTAGGAAGACAAGTTTGCATTAAATAGTTAAATAACTCCCAAAAAATTCTTGTATGGGAAATATAAAACCAATTTTTAATTTGGAACATCTTTTCGACCCTATGAATGATATAATCATTCTACGTGTCAAGTTTATAGCTCAATAATAAATATTGAAAGGGTATTGAATAACTAAATTAGTATATTTAATTAACTATTGTACTTAAATCCTAAACCTAATGTTCATTTATATGAGATATATAATGTAAAATTATTATGCTTATTGGAATAACCATAATGATGGAGAAAGTTCCAATGGGGGGGGATTTGCTGATGATTAATTCTAGATTATGGATTGGAAATTATTGTATATATATTATCTTCTATATTTTACCAATGCCTATGATGTGGATCGTTTCATAATTTGTGATTCATCTATACCCTTTAGTATTGTTTTTTTCTATCTTTTAATCCCTATTTATTTATCCCATGATGAATGTGATCAATTATTCTAACAGATTGATTCATGGTCCAGTCATCATTATAAATTTGAGTTTGTATTAATGGGATTCACTGACTTTTGATAGGTTATTATTATCCAATTATGTGTTACTCATTGTTCATTATTCTGATAAAAATTAATTATGTCGACCCCAAATAATGGATGGTGTTCATTCCACATGTTTAGTATTTTGAATTTCTCCAACGTTCCTCATAAATTAATCATTACAATTTTCTACGGTTGGTGATTAGATAACTAAATAGTAGGAAATAATTAAGAATAACTCTTCAAGATTATAAATCAATATCGTTGGTTTAGTTTTGGGATCAATAGCGAGGAAGTGATGCACAATGATGACAACAATGCTGGAATAATATTTGGGGATCCATAGTCAACGAATTTCAATGCGGATATCACATAGTGTGACGAAGACGATTCCTAAACAAGTATGATGTCCCTTTTATGATCATCGATTAAAAATAGGCTTGTTTGATCTGAGATCCAAAATATTAACATATAATATAGTAGAGGAGTCGACCACAACGGTGGTTTGAGAGATACTCATAGAACATGTTGGATTTTTTAGATAATTCCTAACTACACAACATGTACTCCATAATAACGCATCTTGTAGAGTCCCCTCCAATGATAATAGGGTTTATGAACATATAAAAATATCACACATCATGTGGACAAACCACACACCAAATAGACCATGGAAGATAACTCGATGTGAATCCGTTCATTAATTAGGTTTAAAATAGTGAGGCACATGATCATGAAAAGAGTACATAGGTATATCCTGGTACCCGGAATTGGATTAGTACATAGTAAAATATATGGTTCTTGGGAACAACCTAATTAACATGGTTATGGGAGAGTCTACATAGACTCAGGAAGGTGGCACATTGAGTTCCATATTTATCTCTACAGCTCATGTATCTAATAAAACATGACTTGTAATTGGAGGAAAAACATTCCTTATGGTATAGTAATTCGTGGAAATTGTAATTATTGAAGAGAAATATAGTGTACTCCACATAGATTATGTGTACATTATTCAGGGATGGTTGAGGCCCTCCAATAGTTCGTTGTGGACCAGTTTTATTTGTGTGTGTTCCCTTAGTTAATTGATGAGGGTGGTATGAGTAATTGCATCTTGAGTATTTCATTTGACCCCCTCTATGGTGTTATTCTTCTATTGATTTTGATAATCCCCAATATGAATAACAGTGGAGTTCCATTAGTAACTTATCTGGAATTTAAAACTGTGGACAACCTCTCAAATGAGTTATATAAGTGATATCAAGGATGATGGAGTAATTAATACTGGATGAGAGTTTCCTTGAATCCTTAAGCATAATCATATGGATTACAATATAGTTGAGTCATCTATAGAATTGGTTTTTATTATATGAATATCTGGGTTTTCTTATTCCTATGTCACATATTAATATTGGCATTCCATTTTGGTGATTTAGCTCTCTTGATTGTTTATATTTTTTTATTTAATCTTGTCTTATATGATATTGTTATACTCACCACTGCATACACATGTCATGTCTTATGTATATGAAATTTCTGTTGATGATGTCTAAGATAGACCAAGAGCAGGAGGAGTGAACTTAAGTATAGATATTTTTGGTTCTTGAAAGGTGTTTCATTTTATATTAATTCCCTTCTACAATATTTGATACATTTTATAGTCTTTTGTGTTGTCTTTAATATGGCCTTTTATGATTTCAAGTATATTCTTCATACTCTAATGTGGGATATATCTTGTGAATGAATTACTGTATGATTTTTTCATTATCATTTACTATTGTATGGTTATTTTAGGATGATGAATTCTGTATAGGTACCATGGGATAAAACCTACCATATATGTGATATTCTAAATCGGCATTTGTACCTATCAATTGGTAAATTGGAGGCAAGATTTGTGTGTCATAATTAGATTACTTTAATCCAGAAGGGCCCCAATGGGTTCATTACTGATATATTGGTATCATAGGGGTTCATCTTAAGACTGTGATTTAGATATTTACATGTTGTGAGTTTTTTTGGGAGTTACGAAATAATTGTTTAATTGTTTTGAGTTTATGTCGGTGTGGTGGATGAATTATACATTCACTATGTCTCTAAAAACCTTTTTTTAACTAAATAAATGTATGAAATTGATATGGGGTAAACATTGGTACACTCAATATATTGTAATATCTTGTGGTTTTCATGTTCTTCTTATGCCAAATCCACTAATATAATCTCTTCTTATAGTAGATGATGATTTTAGTATAGGATTCATCTTAGATGAATGCTATCTTGGATTATAGTGTGGTCTCATTATGATGATATAAATATAGATTAATATTCAGTATATAATCATGTATAAATATGGGATACTGTGTTTTTTTAGTAGTTGAACAACACTTTGAGTAGCATGTTGTACTGGTAGAGGATGTGTACAAGTTGAGCTAAATCTGTGATTTTTTGTGCAATAGGATTCCCATGTTCGGGACATGATAGAACCCCAAGCATCTGATGAAAATATAGAGGATATTTCCTAAGTATTCTACCATATGAAGAATACACCAGATCGGATTTTGTTCTTATAGGAATGTTTTATGTAAGGATATATTGAGAGAGGCAGAAGTATAGAATCCCAAACACAATATGATAAAACTATATCTTAGATGATGTTAATGTGAATATTCCAAGATTATTTATATCCTCTCATATTGTGATTAGTTCACATCTAATATATTAAATAGATTTAGAAGGGAATCATGACAATGGATGATTATTCGTCAAGGATCACCAACCTATCCCAATACACATAAGATATGGATTTTGATCCATTCATATGATTATATTCAATTGAGAAGGAAATATTCTAATATATTAGAGTTTTTTATATCTCTTTTTAGTAAAACATATGCTACAGTTCTTGAGAGAAGCTTATTGTTGGAGTGATTTTTGATCATGAAGACACAGATAATAGGTGTAGGTATTGTGAACACAAGAGATAAGAATTTGAAATCTAGTACCTATTTGTAATCATAGAGATCAAGGTCTTATGGGTGAATCAGGTGAGAGACCAAGGATAAAGGTTCAACATTTGTGGGAACATATTATAGTTTTAGTCAACATGAATAGACCTGGTCATTTTATTGAGATGATTGATGATATATTGTGTGGTATTCTCCATCCCACCATGCATCAGATAGAGAGATGGTATATGGACAACCCATGACAATATATGATCATGAGGAGGTAGATCATTAGGATTGAGACTTGGTAGATATGCAGTGATAGAATTTATTGGTGGCATTCAGATTTACATATTTCCACCCCCTGAGGTGATACACACTATGATTTTGGAGCTAGAGGTTAGGGATGAGGATAACTACAAGAAATGAAGGAAAAGTACATGTGGAATCCAAGGAATATTTGATGTATGATCTTAAACCTCAATAATTTATCTATATTACTAATAGATGTAAGCGTGATCCAATAATTTCTTTTTAATTTTCTTATCCATGACATAGAGATTTTGTTTGAGCCATTGGCATTACCAATGTACTTGTAAACTCACACCAAAGAGGATTCATTGATCACACACATTATCTGGTAGTTTTTTCTAAAACCTTTAGGAGATGTACTCGTATTTTTCCTGTTACTATCATATATTAATCCTTATAACATATTCTTATGTATTGAATATCGATCCACAATTCATGCCCAAATTTATTGTTAAATGAAGATGATATGTTGTGTTCACAATGTGGCTATTAGGATTTCATTCATGGGTAAGAAGTAAATGTAAGATGAGTAGGATGGGCTCATGAACATGAGTATAAAACTGTATAATAATTTTTGTGATAGTATTAACCATGGAGTAGTAGAAAATATATGATTTCAAATTTCTATGGTTGGGGGGGATTATGAATAATCTTTTCTGTTGAGGTTTTGGGCTTAAATCCCCACTGAGATATATAATAATGCAAATACATTATCCCATGGATTTCCCTAATATTTATTCTAAAATTTTATATGGATCCTATATACATTCTTGGGGTAGTGGGAAATTATGGGACAAGTTGAGGATGTTCTTTTTCAGACCTTGTGTTTCCCCCAGTGTCTCCCATGTTTTGTTATCTATAAGGGATTATGGGATCTTGGTGTTGAGTGTGGATTACATCTTTCTTAACCAAGTGACCATGAAAAATATGTATCCACTACATAGGACCAATGACCTCTTAATATTATCTAAATGGTTGATATTCTTATTTAATATTGACTTGTATTTGGTTATCACTTGCTCTGATTAGTAGACATATATATATATATATCAAATATAGAATTATGATGATACAAAAGTTTTAATGAGTACTTGGTGATTTCTTTATGTGTGTTGAATGCCCCAAAAATGTTCCTGGGAATCATCCATTGGATCATCCATCCAATCATAGGCCAGTTTATGGTGGAACTGATTAATGACATTCTAGTGTACTATGCCCGAGAAGGAGTAATCAAGACACTTGTGGATATTAATATGCTCAATATAAGAGAACCATCTTTATGGGGATCCCATGAAGTGTTATTTTGGTATATGGGGGTCTCACGTCCAACGAAATGTCATCTCAACATATGGTGTAGAAGTGTAACCACCAAAGGTTGAGGAATTGTTTACCTGGGATCCACATATAAGTGTGATAAAGGTTTAGAGTATCCATGGATTGTAATATACTATTAGAGATTCATGAATTATTACTCGAGGATATCATTATCATTGATTCTAGTTATTGATAAGAGGGATATTTTTATGTAGAAAGTGATGCTCAATTAGGGTTTCATGTTTTTTGGTAGTGGTTGAGGAGCTCCTCCATCATGAAACATCATAATCTTGGAGCTGAATATGTGTTTCTCTGTGATTCCATCTAAGACATGGCTTTGATGATTCTTTATATAGATTAATAAAATTATATATTATGGGTCCTAATACGTTATACTCCATGAGATTAAATACATGATTCATGATCTAGAGAAATTAGTGATATTCTTTGTCCTGAAGATGTGCAACACAACCTGAAGTATGAGTACTTTATCATCTATTGAAACCATAAGAGTCACAAATATATATTTTCATGGAATGATATTAACATGATATATAAGCTATGTTAATATATCCTCTAGGATTACAAAATTAATATAGTATATATTTGTGGGAAGGGAACATGGCAGATGATGCTCTCAGCAAGATATCATCATTGAAGTTATTAGACAAGGAGTTGGAGTAGTTAGTATCATTATAGTTCCCCTTAGTAGATGATGATATTTGTCAAACCACCATTTTATTGCATTTAACCAACAACTTATACATCATTTTATTGAGGCTCAACATGGATATAATAACAATGTGACATTGAATATTCAGATATCGAATAGAAGTGTTCTTAATGGATTTTATGAAGGTCGGGAATAAATCATCTTTTTAGTGGATCTGTTATGGAAAAATGACATTGGTTGATATTATTATAGGTTATTTTTATAAAAACCATTTTGTGGTGAATCTTGGTGTTTTGATGATATAATAATAAATTTAGTTTTATTTTGGCTGGACTGGGATAAAGAAGTGTGAAATAGAGTATTTATCTCGATCCCTCACTTGTAAGTATGTGAATGTATAGAACCATATACTATTGTGTTCTTTTTAACCACTTTAGGTTCTATAGAGGATGTGGTATGATATAACTATTTTATTTTTAATTATGTTCCCACAATATTCTTAGAGGACACAATTTCATCTGGGTTATCATAGGCCTACCAACCATGTTTTATTACATTCTTGAAATTTGATATCATAGTTCATTAGAGGGCTTGTAACAATTTTTTATGGAGGAGATAGTTCAATTTTTGGGAGTTCTATAACTGATAATTTTTAGTTGTGATGTTGACTTCATGTCATTATTACGAAGTAGATTTGTGAGGAATTTTGGACGTGGTTTCATTTGATCTCGTTGTTCCACCCCATATTGATTTTCATACTGATCAGACCATTTAGGTTACAGAGGACAAGATTCAGAAATTCATGAAATATTTTAGCCATTATATTGAAGATAACTGGCCCTTGGTGGATTTTTTTATACACTAATACCTCCAATTATACCATTGGTATGGCCCTATTTAAGGCATTTTATGGGAGAATCGACTTGTAACCACTTTTTTGGTCTAATATAGAATAGTTAGTATTCATGGTTCTATAGTTGTTGAGAGAAAATAGAGAGATGATGAAGCACATATATGAATGGATGATGCCTACCTAGAGCTGTTAAAGGTCTTACTAAGTCAAAAAATGTAGGAATTATTAGTATGAGGTTGGAGACCGTGTTTTCATAAAGGTATCACCACACCGTAGATTCTGAAAAATTGGTTGAGATAGAAATTTATCGATAAGATACATTTTCCCTTTTCAGATTCTGCATATGTTTAGTGAGGTGGTGTAAAACATTGACCTATCATCACAGTTACTTTAATTTTATGAAATATTTGATTTGTCATAGTGGAGGAGGATTGTTCAAGAATCATTTAATGACATATACTACGGTTATTTGGACATTGAGGATGGGGATACCATTTTAGAGTAACCAATAGATATTTTGGACTATCTTGTAAAGATCTATAATGGGAATCTGATTCCAATGAAGTGATTTTTGTGGAAACACTTTAATATTTTGGATATAACCTAAGAGTGGGATTATTATGTGTGAGACCATTTCCCTCATTATTTTTAATATTCTTTATTTTAGTATGAAAAAACACTGTGGAAGAGATTTAATTGACCATCAGCTAAAATTCTATCATCAGCAAAGCCCAATTGGAGGCCTTCTATTGGATACCCATCAAGTCCCCACAATATTGATTAAATATATGAGATTTAGCCATCATGGTTCCAGTGTTGGTGAAAACAATTATATAAATGTTAACGATGAACCAAGATAAGATTCATAGATCAATGAGCCCTTAAAAGACATATATGGAATGGAGTTGGCAGATTTTGGAGTCCAAGGATGGAGACCAAGTGTTTTGAAGGTATCACCACATAATAGAATAAAAATATTTGATCAGGATGTACATTTATTTATATGATTCATTAGGTATCTATAGATATTTAATACGGTCGTTTAGGTGAAATACTTATTAGGCCTACACTGATAGTCTTATAGAGTACACAACATCATCATTAAGACTCAACTGGGGAGGTATGGACATGACTCATTGAATTTTATTGTTTAGTGTGAGATGGAAACTGAGCAAGGGACTACTAATGTAGACTGATGAGTTGATATTTAGGATAATTAGGATAAGTGTATTCATCTGAAGCTTGTTTACTTGGTGTGTTTCTAGTGGAAGCACATGAGTCTTTATAATAACACCTAAGAGAGGGAGAACCAGATGCGAGTCCTTCACCCTCATCATTTTTAGTAGGCCTTTTTATTTTCTAGGTTAAAATGTTTGAGGTTGGGAGAGTGTAACAAAATAATTTCATTCATATAAAACATAAAAATATTTAAGGAATATTTATGGATTTATAAGTGGAGTCAATGTCAGATTCTAAGGCCTAGGTAGGAAAACTTTGAGTATAATATTAATATTTAATATTTAATATCATTCATGAAAATTTCTCTGAAATAGTAGAATAACTCTCAAATGAAGTAACTAATTGGAAATCAGAGACCTTCTGTAAATCTAGAACATTGATATTCACATAGTTGTTCAATAATTCTTTTACAGATTGGGTATTCTTATCAAGAATCGTCATGTGAGAAATAAAAATCAACAAAATCAATATATTTATTTAGTTGTTGTGATTAATTCCTAAAACATATCACCTCATATATAACACCCATTATGTAAAATTTATAGGTTAATCTAAAAAACATGAGGGATTCAGAGAGGTTCATTAGTGGAGGATTCATGGACAATTGATGTATAAATCAAACCATTTAGATCTCATTAATGACTATGGAATGGATCCATTATTCACCAGTGATCACTCCAATCTATTGGTAGGGTTTTTTCACTTTTTTAATCACTACTTATTTATCTCATGATGTAAAAGAATCAATTCATCTAGTAGATCCATTCTATGTTAGATCATCTCTGTCGAAGTGGGTTTATCTTTCTGGTATTTATGGATAATTTGTAGTTTTTTTGTTTATTTGTTAATTTCTCGTCATCCATATTTATAATAGAAATTAATTGTTTCCATCCAGAAATATGGATGATGTCTATTCCAGTTTATCTATTTCATGAATTTTACCCATGTTTATTGAACATTCATCATTTGTTTCTTTGGATTTTGGTTCAACAAATACCTGGTAGGTGGTTATTGTGTAATTAATCTTTCGTGAAATATCTTTATAATGTGGGTTTATACTTATTATTAGTGGAATGGTAAAAGTCTGAAACTACTATAATAGAGTTTCAATTTGATTTATAGAACCATACTTTTTTGTTTCATATACAATGATGACATGGTCAAATATAAGATATTCTCGACTCGATTTGATGGTAAAAATATGATTATAAGGAACAACCAAGCTCAGTTGATCCTAAATTTGTTTTTATTAGTTGGTCTAGTGGGAGAATCAATTTCCTTGGTCTGGTATAGATGTTTATAATTGTCACGTTTTTTGTGGAAATTCAAAATACATGACATTTAACCTAAAAGAACACACATTTTCTAGTCCCGTCCAATGTATATATTATTTATGCATGGATAAAAATAACACATGTCCTAGGGACCCACCACACATTATGTTTCTCAGGGTTAGAAACTCATTATGTACCCTAGGGTAAATGGTGAAGGACATGGCCATGAAAACCACCATTGTTATAATACACAGGAACAACCTTGCTCTCAATTATAGCCTAGTACATTAGCACATCCAACGTATACATGCACAACCATAAGTAGATAGACATGGAAAAACATACACATACATTGGGAAGATACACTATTAATTTCATATGAATGTCTACATTCAATGAATTTAAAATAACACCTAGATTATTTGGGTATCTATGTGTCAGGTGGTATAGAGAGACGCAGGTAGTTCCAAACATCAATTCACACACTATGTGGAATCATTTGGAACAAAATAAACTCATCGGGGTAGGTTAGGATAGATGACTATTCAGTGTGGACCAATTTTAGTTGGGAATCTTCCTTTGGATTATTCTCATGAGGGTACAGTAAGGCATTATATCGTAACAGTAGGATGTGATCCCCACCATGAGATTATTCATGAATAGATTTTGGGAATCCCTTCATGTGACATGGGTTGAAATCCTCCATCATCTCATCACATTCCCTAGGTGTGGTCTATGGAATCATTGGGAATACTCATTTGATCATACAATCCCCTACATAGAAGGTTAATCTTTATAGGGTATGGTACGCCCTAGAGGCCCTGAATGACTTCCCAAATATCTTTACTGAGACCATTGGAGTTCTAAAAAGAACACACATAGTCAGGGACAATGATAATAACCATTATAATGAGAATCATCAGAAATATAAAGGCTACATGGATTGATTTATCCATAAAAAATGTTACCTTGAATACACAAGCATAATCTTTTGGCCAATAATATGGTGGGACCTATTAAACTATGTTATCTATTATGAGTATATCTGTGTGTTCATATTTCCTTGTATCATATAATGATTAATATTCTTATGTTATGATGTTATGACTACTCTCTTGAAAATATATTTTTGGTAATTATTGGGTGTCCTACTGGGTAATGTTATACTCACACATGCATGGTCTCTTTCCATAGAAGTTTCATCTTATTAAGATGAAATTACTTTCCATTAAATCCTATGAGAAGAATTATACGGAACTAAAAATTTAACTTTATAGATTATTCATTGTGCCATGTCTTCCATTTAATAATTGTACCCTATTGTAGATCGTAATATTTTTGTATTTTTTATGGGATTTTATTTAGCCTTTTATTCTTTCCTATATATATTTAATACTCTAATGTGTGATAGATGTTACATGTGCATTATGATGTCACTTTTTTCACTAGTATGTATTGTATGGGTATTTCTAGATTAGTCTGTGTGTGTGTGTACAGGTACCTAAGGATAAGGCCACCCATGATTTTGATCTACCACCTTAATAATGTTCACCACCCCTATCTTATTAGAGTTAGGTGTGGTGTTTGACACTAATCTAACCACCAACTAGGAGGTGCTAGTGGTTTGTGTTGGAACTCATATTATATGTACTTTCATTATGTGATTTTTAAAATATTTAATTGATGTATCAATCATTATATTTTTTTAATATCTTATTCAATATCAATTGACATGCATTTTATTTCCATGTTTTTCCTTTCCTGATATGATTAATGTTTAGTTTCAGATGGCACTAAAAAATATGATATCTCATTATGTGACAGATTGGCTCCCACATATCCCAATAATGTATTCGTAAAATTATTATACATAATGAGAAAAATATGTTGTATGTGGTAATGATTGTTGTGATGATTTTTTCACAACCTTGTTCTTGAAAACAATTTTTCACATCCTTCTGTGTTTAAGTGAATGTTTTTATCTTTATTCACAATATTAAAATTTCTTATTCATCATTTTATGACACAATTTTCTATTATTATTTCAATCCATTATATCCTTAGTCTAATTCCATGATACTATATTTATAATTCTATAAAAATATATTGTTATGGTTATCTATTATGATTTATTTTTTTTCCTTTTAATTACATATTTCTCTCACACTCTTGTTATCTCGCATTCTTATTCAT
Organism: Viscum album; assembly: GCA_963277665.1. Classification (NCBI taxonomy): domain Eukaryota; kingdom Viridiplantae; phylum Streptophyta; class Magnoliopsida; order Santalales; family Viscaceae; genus Viscum; species Viscum album. The sequence goes on from OY728146.1 coordinate 375,103,124, forward strand.
CTAAAACATTATAAATCATTGATATGTTTTCTATTTATAACCATTTAAAATCACTCCAACATTTTTTTCCACATCCCAAGAAAATTAAAAATTAATCTATGTCTATATTAAGGTTTTATATAGATATTTTTATGGTGTACATTGAATAAGTAATGATTAAGAAGATGTTTATGTATATAATCTATAATTACCATAACCCATTGTGATTTTAATAGTGATTTTATTTATGATATTTAATTTATAAAAATTTTAAAAATGTAAAAACTATTAATCTCTATATTTGTTCATCTCATTTGGTATTATAGTTGGGTTTAGTTATTTTTAACTTTTATGACTACAAATAATTAGTGAATACCCTTGGGATATTTCTATTTGTAGAAATAAATTCCAAAATAATTATCATGTATAAATATTGTATACCCACTACTGTAAAATATATATATGTATAGAAAAGTACATTTAGGCACTGAAACAGACAAACTGATTGGTTATAACCCCTCGTCATTTTTTTGGGTTTTAACAAAATGTTCACTCGGTGAAAAACATGAGGTCATAACATCACATTCGGGTTTTCATTCATGGAGATACAATATTTTTAATTGATATGATTTTTCTAAACTATTATAAAGGAGTTTAAATACTTTTATGGAATATTTAGAAAACCTAATTAAAATTACATTGGATTACCAATTTTGAAAACATTATATCTATATGATCGGGTTTGAAAAAAAATTATTAAATATTTCATATAGGTTCATAGATTTCATTTCTAAAATATTCTCAACTTGAATATTACATTATTTTAGAAAATATCTAGAATCAGAAGTATCTGAGTAATCAATGTGTGTGATGGGAAATACAGTTCTTTTCACAATGAACAAATAAACTATAATAGAGTTGGAGTGAAAATATTATCATTATGTCTAAAAAAACTATCATGTTATTACTGAAAAAATAAAAGTAACTAAATTTAAAAAATACCACTTAATAGAAAAATTAGTTTAAGTGAATTTTTAGGTTATAAATACCATGGTTTAAATTTTCTTAACATCATACATGCCATGAATATGGGAATCCATAGTGGGGGAAAATGACTCAATGGAATGGATTGATTCCCACTATTTTGAAAAGGATGGCATAGAGAAATAAACACAGAATTAAAAATAAAGGGTTTGGTTGACTAATTGGGGGATAAAAAATATATTCCTAAGATAACATCAACAATTCAACACATAAAATTGAAGGGGTTTCGTAATAATGAAAATCAGCCTGCCAGTCCAACGACTAATTTGGATTAACATAAGAACAACTTCTTATTCCATGGGAACAATGAAAAGCATATGAAATCACTAATTTTTAATTATGCCAAGATAATGAATGTGGTTAAAGATGAACATATTCTATACACTCTAATTATAACAGTATCAATAGAAACTATTTATTCCCTTTCTTTCATATCATTCATGTTTTATAAGAATGTTGTTTCATTACCTAAATATTTTTATGATGAATTATTTTACAAAACACTTGGTGGTGTGATGATTACATACAAGGAATAAATCACTTTTCTAGACATAGTTTGTGGAAGGATACTTCATGTAACTCTTATTCTTCTACCTTTAAAATATTTATTTTTATTTTCAGAAATGGTTGGATCTTCCCAAATTGATTTCATGTTGATTTCATTAATGATGAAATAAAACTATGAATTTCAATAATTCCCAATTTATCAATTGGATAAACATTAACAACGGATTCCCTATATAAAATTTCTTCAATTTGATGGGTCTAAATACAAAGTCATGATGTGAATTTTACTCAGATGGGTGTGGGAAAGACAATACTTGGGATATTATTATAGTGGGAGAAAATTTTTGTTTTCTATAATTAACCGTGATAGTAGGTTTTGATTTTGATTTTAAATTATATCCAATGTGATTAATATATTTATAATACTTTAATCTATTTTGAATATTGAGATAAATTAAAATTTCATGGACATAATTTATTTAAGGGGTAGAATGTCATTTCATAGATTTTAAGTGAACATTTTTATAATTTTTATTTCACAAATTGTATATGTAAATGATAAATAATTTTCATTTCTTTGATATAGAATATAATTTTACCCATATTTATACAAAAGATTTATTATTTATATGTTTTCTATCAAATTATTAAATCAAGAACAATAGAAATATTATCTATTTAAATTGTTCTATAAAATATCTCATAATGTATCCATTATTATTTTATACTCATATAAATTTATAGAAATATTAAATGTACTACATGATTTATTTTCATGGTAATTAAGAGGTCATAAAAATTATGGACAAAGCATGATACATGTTTTTAATGTTATTATAAGGAAAACTATTACCTTTGTAATTTAGGTCATATAACATGTTATTTGAATTATATTATATCAATTATATGGTAATATGATACATTATAAGGAATTTTAAATTAAATTATAGTTAATTTAACATTACATTCGTTTTCATCAAATTCATAATATATGTTTGATATGTCAAAAAATCTTCTTATAAAATATTAATTAAATTATTTTATTATAAAATAATAAAATGAAACATTTATTTGAACATGTTATTAATATTATGTATAGTTAAAAAATATTATAAAATTCATTAATATTTTGGAACTTTTTTTATGAAATCAAAAATGGTCATTATCATGGTATTTTAGTCATAGTTCATAATGTTTATTTCATTAAAATAGTTTTCTCAGTTATCTATTTAAAATATAAATTCCACTTATTTTGAAGAATAATTAATTTAAATTAGAATGATTTACATGTATATATAATTAAATATAAATCATATAATTATTAAGGAACAACAATAAATATAATTATAATGACTCATGGAGAACGGAATAATTATTGTTCTTAATAAGAAGATTTTTTAGTGAATGGTAAGAATTTAGTTTTTATGCATTATACAATTAATATTTTATAATAAAATTTTATCAGTTCTACAAATTGACCATAATAATAATTTTTATATTTGGAATAATTCTGATAAAATTATTAAATAGGTTTAATTTTATTTTTAGGAATAAAATTATGTTATGATAGAAAAAGTCAGTTACAATGGTAAATGTAAAGTGATATATTTAAAGTATGGTTTTTTATGTGTGTGATTATTTTTAAAAATATAATGAATTATTTTAAACCATTTAAATAATTTAATTTATATGTATATAAAAATTTTCTAATAAATTATTAATTAATATTTGACAAGAGATAATTATAAGATAACATAATTTTCAAAATGAATTATTTTACAAAAAGAGTTTTTTCTATATCTTATTTGTGATGATCGAGAATTTTATGGATCAGATTAACCTTATTTTAATTAGTTTATATTGTATAAAATATAAACATCACATACATAATATAATATAACTATCATTATCCTTTCTTAATAACTAAATAAATAGTATTTATTGATTTCGAGGATCATATACCAAAGGAATAGTAATTTGACCCTTGTAATAGTAATGTGACCATTAGAAATTGTAAATAGGAAAATATATTATTAACCTCACTATGAATTTATAGAAAAATATTTGGTATCTTATTAATAAAAATATAGTATATTTATATCATTCAAAAAGTAAATATATGTTTTAAAAATAATAAATTTAGTCTTGGTATTTTTGTATGTCATAAATATCTATTTACAATTATATAGTTAATATAATGATTTAAAATAAAATTCAATTTCATAAAATGTATTTGTAAATTATAATTATTTTTAGTATTTTTTATAAGATAAATTTATTATATCTTATTTAATTTCTCAATGTCTCATAAAATAAGTTAAAATTTAGAAATGATCATTTTTTATAAAAAATGGTCATTTAAATATTAAAATTAACTTTATAATATTTAAAAAATAATTTTCAAAAAATATAATCTATTTTATAATTATACAAATAAAAAATGGTTAGGTTGATTTTATTGTATGGTTTTATAATAGATGATTTTGTTGTGAATTGGGAAATATGATAATTTATGAAATTTTCCAAATACACCACTTTATTAGCCACTGTATATGTATTACTGAAGTAAGAACAATTATATTGAACTATACTTCTATATTTACTTCATTTTTTCAAGTAAATCATTATTATTAATAGTCTTGATCGAAAATAAAAATTAAATGTTTAAAATAATAAAAAACCACCCATCTAATCCCCTATAAAAACAACCAAGAACCACATGTTATATTTATAACAAATAATCTGTGTACCATTTTTATATTCTACCCAATTACCCGCCAATAAATATTCTTAATTTAATTCTCTTTTATTCTCTTCAAAATAACATTTCCATGATCCTTAGGGAGGTTCACAATGTGGCATCTCTAAAGAGGTCAAATCATCCTCCATTCCCTATTAAATTATTTATTTCTTCTACCTCATCCCTTTCTCCACTATCCAAAGTGATATAATACCTCTAGAATAATTAATATAATGTAATTTTACTATGTAAAGGGGTTATATATGGTTAAATCAATTCTATTTACTTTTTATCAAAAAAATCAAAACATCATCTGTAACGTGTCGATTCACCACCTTCACATACGATGTTTTTTATTTTTCTATTACTAAATTCATGTCTAGTATTAGAACAATTATAATTATTAAAATATATATAAAAAAATATATTAAAACTTTTTTATGTTTTATAATTTTTATAAATTCAATATAATAGGAAATAAAAAAACTAGTTTGTGCTGATCAAAAATTATCTGAAATAAACTAATGTTCATCGTTTACATTTTATCTAATGAATAAATATAATATCTAAAAAATAAAATTATATATGGGACTAATTAAAATTATTTAGGTGAAAAAATATAATATAATTCCAAATCTGGAGTTCTTCTCCCATTTTATTTGAACTCTTATAATTAAATTCAATGGAACTTGTATAAAATTAGGAAACAAATTCACAATGAACAATAATGTTTAACATTATAATTCATCAAAATGGCTATAAATAAACATAGTAAAATTTTAATTAGTAAAATATATTTTTTATAGGTTGTTATTTTATTTATTAATCGATAAAATTTTATTATGTAGGACATTAATAAATATTGTAATACACATTCATACATATGGTAAGAGATTCTCTCTAATCCACCATTTTATCATTGGGTTACACATTCTCTATCTATTCTAAAATTCCTTAATTATTTTTATGTACACATCCTACATTGTTTTTTTATGATCCACACATATGTACCAAGTTTAATTATTATTTCTTTTATGGGGAAATTGATGTTTTTTAAGGTTCCGTTTTCAATACCTCCCTATATGAAATCCCGATTAAAGGAAACATCCCAATTTATTACCCATTCTAAATTTCACTTAATAGTATATTTTAGTCCACCATTATTTTTCAAAAAGCAAAATTATACCATAAAAAACTAACTTTGTTAATTTCTTTTTTTAAACAAATTGTTTCTCCTTTTCCATTTTTAAATACTCATTAATATTTACCCAAAAACTATACAGAACTGCCTTATTTCAAAGTTTCTTATGCACTATTTTTACATGTTTTTACATATGTTGGATATCATTTATCATGATCAATTCAAAATTTTCATTATAAATGTCAATGTATGTTCTTAATCCATTCTTTAGTGTACATCATTAAAAAACAACCATTATTTTTTACTTATGACTAGATTATGGTACCCATTTTATTCTATTGGAAAACCTTATGTTTATACATTATGTTTTATTCATAATGTAGAAAACATATACATGAATTTATTATGAAGGATGTGAAAAAATAGTTCTCTTTAGCATAGGGTAATTTTTAGTCTCATGAGACGTCATATTGGGACATGGAGTATATCATGTTCTGTTATGGGGTATTATCTACCTTGTTATATAGTCTTGGAAGTTGTCCATAAATCATATTTACCTCATATTATATGTTTACTCAATAATATTATATTTCCATGATTACATGATCCCAGGTTAGTCATGTTATTATTATATATGATTATACATTTTTCATGACTTATTATATTATCATGATACAACTTTATTACCATGTTCTAAATTTTATTTTTATTTTTATTCTTCTACTATGAATTTTAGAATATGAATCTATCCACGTAATCCCCTAATTATCTTATGAATTTCATAGATATATAATGACATTTAAAGATTTTTGTGAACATTAAATAATTGATTATTTCTTTAGTTTCATGTTTTCTAATTGTGTACCTAATGATAAAATTACACAATACATTTTGATCCTTTGTTTATATTTGATGGATAATTATGATTAAAATAATTTAATAATTTATATAAAAGGAAAGCTCCATTATAGTTGGTATTAGAGCACTATCTAATTGTTTCTTTAGATTAGGACCTGATCTCATTAGTATGAACCCTAGGGAAAATTATTTAACCCTTTATTAACTAAATTGAATCATATCGAATAAAAAGATATGATATAAATTTATTTTAAATGTTTATCGTTAAATGTTAAAATTTTCATTATTTATATTATTATTAGATAAATATTCAATCCTGTTTAATTGTACTTTTTTAATTAATGATTGGTTATAGGATAACTCATCCCAATAATCAATGTGACAGGAAATGTGAACATTTCCCTAATAAAATTCCAAATATTATGAGAATGAGTGCTCAAATATTAATGACATTACAAGAATAGTTGGATCACATTATGAATAATAACATCAGATCTGGGGAAATCCCTTCTTCTCTTAAGGAAGACAATGTGGATGTTGAATCATTTGTGTGAAAAATACCTCATATCATTAGTGGATCCTTAGATACACAAATCATTGAACAAGGGATTAAATCCATTGAGATGATATTCTATGTTCTCAAACGATTATAAAAACCAAACTTCTTACTTATTGTATATAATTTTGATTCTAAAGCAGATAAATGGTGGAAAATAGTAAAAATGATAAGTAAAAGCCAGAAATTCATTCCATGGAATGGTAAGATTTCATGATAATATTTTTTAATTAATATTTTCCCTCAAATATCCATATTAATATGGAAAGGGAGTTCCCTGGATTGATGTAAAAGGAAGAACAGTATTTTAGGTTGTATGAAGATATCTTCAAAATAGTTACACGCTACACCTATGGATTTTTCAGGATAACCATGTTCAAAGTGGAATGTTTCTTTATTGATCTAAATATCATTCTATAAAAATATATGGGGATCTATGACTAAAAAATCTATATTTTGATTTTATAATATTCCCCTATAGTAGAAATTAAAATTGTATACACTCAGTGGACTTTGTAGATAAGATATACGCTTTAGAAAACAATTTTCAATAAAGGTGGATTAAAATATAATTCCCATGATGGAATGAAAACCAAACATACCACTGGTCAACAGTGTGGGACAAGGAATTAGGGTAACTAACTAGGGGACAATGAGAAGTTTCAAATGTGCCAGATTGTTGAATATGGGTAATAATTAGCAAAGGGATAGAAATAATCCCACAAATTTGAAGGAAGAAATTAAGGTTTAGATCAATAGTCACTCTTTACTGTAGTGTTTCAACTACAAGGAAAATGGGAATTGTGCGATCAATTTCCCTAATCTAATGGTTGTTAGTGTAAATAATTAACAAACTATAGGGAAACAAGGAACATAATAATAAAGAACTACATATAAGGTGGAGCCTAATTTTTTTTGTGGTGATAGGTATGATATTTTTTCATTTCTGAATTGAAAAAGTACAATTTGATTCTAGTTCTATGCATTATTTCTTATCTTTTGTGTTTAGTGGAACTATTCAAACCATACATAAAAATATGGTGGTAGAATTATCTTTGGGAATTGTATGTGAGGAATTTGTTGAATCCAATGTATATAACTCCACTCAGTTAATGTTTGTGAAAGAAACCTTCATGTAAATATTATCATAATTTCTGTTTTTGGAGTTTTATATTATATTGGGCTTGTATTTTATATCTTAATATATAGCCAACATCTCCTCTCAGGAATGGGATATCACCCTTTTTATCATGATTTACCCAACAATTAGGTACAATTGATTGTAGAGGATGAATATTTTTCAAAATAATCATCTCAATTGTGTATATTATTGACTTATAAGCAACAATATATAGCTCAAATGATTGATACAATCAACAAAAACATGATTGAATACATGCCTATATTGTAAACTACCCCGATGTGTTCTAAAAATAATATTGTGGTCTTCCTCATGAACAAGATGTTTAGTTCTCAATCCAAATTATTCATGGTTCTCAATCGATATAAATACACCATATAAAATATCCACCATTGAGTTGCATGAACTAAAGAAGTAGTTATAAGATAATATATACAGGGTTTTTACATGCCTATGTGCTACACCAGGGGGTATTTCAATCCCCTTCATGAATAATAAGGATGGATTGATGTGCCTCTGCATTTAATATCTTAACCTCAACAAAATTATTATAAAGAAAAATTATCCCATTCGATGGATTGATAACGTGATTGATCAACTATGTGGGGAAAACTATTTCTCCAAGTTGGAACTCCAGTCGAGATATCACCAATTAAAGGTAGAGAAGGAAGATATTCTCAATAAGGAATTTTGAACAACATATGGACACTATGAGTTCATAGATATTTCATTTAGACAACTAATTCTCGTGAAGAATTTAATGGACTTAACTAATTGTGTCTATAGAGATTAACTTAATAAATTTGTTGTTTAATTTCATTATGATATTATGATATAATCAATGAGAAAATAGAAACATGAAGCATTTGAGTACTGTGCTATTGAACGTGAGAAGGGATAAATTTTACGAAATATATAGTAACTAAAAGTTTTAGATGGAGGAAGTGTCTGTATTGGGGACCGATAACATAAGAAAAGTATTATCTTTGGACACTTATAGGGAGAAAATGGATGTGTGGACTAGGACAACAAATGTAATATATATCCATACTTTCAATATCCTAGATGGGTATTAATAATGACTTATGAAGTAATTCATTAGATTTTCAATCCCACCAAATAATCAGAATCAGATGGGAAAAATTTTATCTAGTCTACTGAATGTGATGAAACCTTTAATATTTAAAAAAGAGTCTTATCAGTGCACTTGTAATCACACTTTCAAAAGGTGGAGAACACTTTGTGGTATACAACGATTATATGAATAAGGAATTATTCAGTTTACTATAGAAAAATAATAAATTCATAGCCCCCACCCCAAAGGTATTTGGAAATTATTTTGAAGAACTATCCCACACATAGTCTAGAGTTGTTATCTATAATCTTTGAATTGAAAATATGGAGGCATTATCTACATATAGAGATGTTTGAAATACAAAATTATCATAATATTCTAAAATATATATTCAAATAGAAATAGGCTAGTATAATCCAGTGAATATGGTTACAGGTCATTATGTATTATGACTACTCAATCCACTAACATCCTTTTAATGAAAATAAATTAGAATCTACACTAAGTATAATGGATCCCGTAACTTCATCAATGATGATAATTGATATGGATGGACATGGTAATCATTAAAAAAACTTAATAAATCCTTTCTCAAATTATTTCACAACCATCTCTTACATATAAAATAATGAATTCTTTAAGAAATAATGAGGAAATTAAAAAAATTGTGAAAGCTATCCGAAATGAAAAATACTTAGAGTTGAGAATTCATGATGAAAGAGTTATAATATTTGGGACATGATTATGTGCACCATCCAATCCAAATATAAATAATGATCTTCTTAATATCACACAAATCTCAACCTTATCTATTCATATAGGGAGAAAAAATATTTATCAAGATCACTAAGTGAACTATAGGTGGGACAATGTGAAAAATGAAATCATTAAATATACATCAATGTTCATGGTATATTAGAAAGATAATGATGAATGGAAAAAATTTAAGGTAATTATGAAACCATTACTTATACCAATATGAAAATGGTAAAATCTTAACCATTTACTTTTTCACTAGATTTTCAAAGACATCAATTGGAAGTAATTACATATGGGTCATTGTTGATAATAATGGAAACACATCCTACTTTATCAAAATTCCTGAGGCCCTGTCACTAAATCAGCCAGCATGGATATACATCTATGAAGGTGTGAGTTTCCATATACTAATATTATTGATTGAATCTGATCAAGATATTAAATTAACCTCCATGTTTTGTAAAGATCTCCAACATGATCTCAATACTGAGATGATCTTCAGTACAATATATCATCCTCAAATTGATATCTGGTCTAAGTAAACTATTTATACACTAGAATACTTGTTGAGATCGTGTTCTATAGACATAATGGGATGAAGGAACCAATATGTACCGTTGGTAGAGTTCTCTTACAAAAAATAGTTTACACTCATTAATCCAAATATCCCCATATGAATCCATTTATGGGAAGAAATGATGAGCATAGGAATACTAGGATGATGATGGTGAAAATAATATGTTGGGGCATGTAATTGATTATAAAATGGTAGAAATAGTGAAAAAAATTTCTAACGCATCACTGTTCTCTATATAATATAGTAGATCTATGCATAAAATCATTGACGAGACATAGAGATTATGAATGGATACATTTTATTCCTTTGCATATCTACATGGAAGAGGATTCTGATATTTGAGAAGATAGGAGAGGTATGTCCTTGGTACATCATCCCCTTATAAGTTATTGATTGTGAATTAGAATTCACCTATTAACATTTATTTACACAAACCAAGTCTTAATTACCTGATGTATTCTATGTATCATTGTTGATGAATTATATATTATATGTCTCACATGTACTGAATCTAGATCCGGTGCATTTTGAAAATGATCTCTTTTATGAGGAGTCTCTTGTGAAGATCTTGGACCATAGAGATAAGTTTATATGAAAAATGACTACTCACCTAGTGAAAGTAATCTCGAGGAACCATATGTAGGAAGAGGTGGCATGGAAAATACAGGCAGTAATCATAGAGAATTGAACTCATCTTTTGGCAATAATGAATGTAAAAAAAATTGATCATGAAATTTTATAAGGCATGAAATATGTCATGAATCTGAATTTTATCAATCAAATTTAACCTCTTATAATTATTTACTATAGTATAAAATAAACACATCAAGAAATATAATAAAAAGATCATTCTCATAAATTAAGAATTAAAAATATGAAATATTTATTTATATATATATAAATTAATAATACTAAACCAATATAATAGTAACATGACCATTGGAATATAAATGTCCATTAAAATTTGTAAACAATCTAATAAAATACTAACCTCACCAGTGAATGTATAAATAAAATTTGGGTATCTCACCAATGAAAATATAAAATATTTATATCATGAAAAAATTAGATAAATGTTTCAAAAATGATAATTTTAGTGTTTCTATTATTTCAAGTGATAAATATTTTTTTTCCATTTAAAAATTATTATAATGATTTAAATGAAATATTTTTTTCCTAAAATAAATTCATAAATTTATATTTTGTTGTATTATGATTATAAGATAATTTCATTATTCCTTAATTAATTTGTTAAAGTGTTTTATAATTTGATATAATTTTAAAAATGGGTTTTTTTAATAAATGACCAATTTAACTAGAAATTAAATTTAACATATTTATAAAATTATTTTAATACAATGAATTGGAATATTAACATATTAATTCATCAAAATGGTTAGGGCGAATTTCTTGGATTTTTTTAAAATTGTTGAATTTTTGTGAATAGTGAAATATGAATGATTACCAAATAAGCTAAATTGATAAATTTAGGAGTTATTGTTAATGTATGGTTTATGTATGGACCATTATCTCAATATCTATTTCCTTGTATACTTAATGTAGTCATGAGATTCATCACTATTGATAGTATTGGTCCAAAATAATAAAATAATGAATAAAATAATAATAAGAAACACCCATCTCCTTTACTATAAATATGACCCCTGAACACAATTTCTCATCACACCATCTATTCAATGTATCATTCTCATATTTTTATTAATTACTTCCCCAAACACCTTCCCCATGTTCTAGAATTTCCAGACTCCCCAAATTACCATTTCAAAGTGCCAAAACGAGGTTCTCAAGAGACGACACTCATGAGAAAAATAATTTACCATTCAGGTTAATATTCATTCTTTATACAACCTCCTTATTTTCTCAACAATAAAAAATGATATGATAACGCCTACATCATAAAAATAATGGATTTTTGTTATGTTAATTTTATTTAGATGATCACATTTCTTATCTACTATTCATATCATAAAATCTGTAACATCATATGTGATATGGTGAATCACAATTATCAATGATGGGGATTTTTCATTTTCTATTACCATGATAAAAGATGGTCATACAAAATTAAAATGTTTAAAAATGTTTTTAAAATTTATATTTCATCTTTTTTTATGTTCTAGAAGTATTATACACACCTAATATTATATATTAATACAAATCTAGTTTGTGATGATCGAAATTTCAACAAAAATGTCTTACGTTCATCGTCAACATTTAATCTAATGAATTAGTACCTTATTTGGGAATAAAAATTATATGGGACAATATAAAATTTGGTAGGTTCATCAATATCTTATAATTATACTTTTTTATTTTTTCTCTAATTTTCAATGAACCCCCACAATTGAACACAAGGTAAATGATCATAAAATCATGATATAAACACTTTGATAACAAAGAGATTATACTTCATAACACATCAAAAGGACCAAACATAAAATTTATAATATTATAATGATTCAAATACATTTTTACATGGTTACAAATTAATTAATTAATGGATCTAATTTTATTATATATAATCTTAATGGAGTGTTCAGAATACATTCAAAAATAAGGTAACAAATTCTCTCTCAACCCTCATTTTACATTCAAGTATCACACTCTCTCTATTTAATCACATGTAAATCAAAATTATTCATAAATTATCTTCTTAAAATGTATTATTATGATCCAAACATATGTAGATAGTTCAATTATTCTTTTTAAATGATGAATTTATTTTTTTATAGTGTTCCATTTTCATTTCCCCGTGATAATCTACCCTGATTAAAGCAAACTTCCCAATTTAATACCTTTTTTCACGTACACTTCCTACAATTTCTAGGACAAAATTGTTTTCTAAAATAAATCATTTAATCATAAAAAACTATCCTTTTATTTTTTGTTTTATACATAAAATAATTCCTTTGTTTTAATGACTATTGAATACTTTCCCTTAAGCCACACTGAAGTGACACATTTTTTAAGATTATTAAACACTATTTTTATATAATTTAATTTTTGTTCAATAAAATATATCAAGATATATGAATAATTTCCCTTTTCAAAGTCCATGTATTATTCAAATCCATTCATTCATGGAAATCATTTTGATACAACCATTTTTTATGTTTTATGACATGATTATGACACCCATTTCATTCCGTGGGTAACCCTAATTTTTATACCTTATGTTTTATTTTTTATGTGTAACAAATATTCATGTACATATTATTATGGGTTCATCTGTATATATCCCCAGTTTTTTGGTAAATTTTAGTCTCATAAGATGTCATTTTTGGATAGTGAGTAAACCTGATTCCATTATGGGACTTTGGGCCCCTTTTCATATAGTCTTAGAAGTTATACATTACAAATGATTCTAAAATATTATATATTCCTTACACGGTACTATATTTCCATGTTTACATGATCCCATATTCAATATTTTATTAATCCATAAGACTATATTGTTGATGATTTTTTATGTCGTAATGTTATTCATTCAAACCGAAGTGCTTTGTTTTATTTCTATATTTATTCCCTTATAAAGATTTTTTGATCATCCCATTATTTTTGTATCCCCCATGTTATCATATATAGATGTAAATCACAAAGGAAGGTATGAGATCATTATGAATATTAAATAAAATATGATTTTTTGGGATTCGTGATTTCTAATTATTTACTTATTCTTCTAAAGACACAAGGCATTACAATCCAAGGTTTGTATATGATGGCTATTTATTTGAAAAATTAATTAATTATATGAGTACAATGAGTGGGACCATATAATATTTATAATTTGAAAGAAAAAATTCCCATGTTTTAAAAAATGTATTAAATTTTTTGGTTTGAAATATAGAATCAAAGTTAGGTTATTTTTTAGTAATATGATAATTATGAATTAATTGGAAAAGTGAAATAATATAATATGATGACTTTTGCATTATGAGTTCAATAATTGGTTAATTTCATATGGGGTGATGTAAAAGACTACTATTTTAGGCACACTTGAACCAATTTATGTTTATTGTATTCTGAATCATCATTATTGGTAGTCCTTAGAGAAAACTAATATATTATTGAATACTATATTAACAAATACCCTTTTTCATATAAATACAACCTTTACCCATATCATTTATCCACACATCCATATCCTTATATCCACTAATAACTACACAAATCATTACTCAAATCTAATATTATGTCCTGGAGTCATGGATTAATGAAAATATGAATCCATGGAGCCCTAAGGTTTATTACTATAGATCACATCAAATTTTAAGATATAATTTTCTCAATATAAGACTCTTAAATTACATTATTCGCATACCACATCATGAATATTCAATCCTTGAGAATATGGTAAAATTATAATTAATAAAATTATAAAATGTTAATATACTAGTTGAATATCAATCATCTATACCATTTCATCCTAATTAAAAAAATATAATGTTATTCTTATTATGGTCAATTCACCGCCATCATGAAACAAATAATTCATGTTCCCTCGCCAACATCATGGATTGTTGAGAATCACATATTATTTTTTAAAATGATCTAAAAATTTATATTCTAATTTATTTCTTACATTATAATTGAGAAATATTCATAAGGTTATATATAACAAAATAATCACATCATGTTCAAAAAATTATGTAAACAGACTAAACATAGAACGATAATATATATAATAAATGAATAATTCTTATATAAAAACTAATGTCAATATTTAGGAATATTTCCAAGTTTCTAATGTGACTAAACTCATTTTGTTTCACTACTGGATTTTAGGTCCAGTTCAATAAAAACTATTCTAATAATCAATAAATTAAAATGGAATTCAAACCATCAAATTAAATCAATTTGGATAACAATAATAAGAATGAAGTTTTAAAAATGATTATAAATAGAAAAAAATTAATAAAAAGTTCAGTTTTGTTAGATAATTATTCGGATAAAATTATTTAATAATGATACATTTTTTATTTCGGATTTTAGACGCATGACCCAAACATGCCAGAAATTCTGGTAAAGATATTTATTTCAATTCCGCTCCACTAAATTTTTTTTCATATTATGAATATATTTTTAATTTACATTTATTTTATTACTAAAAATTTTAATTATTTTCTTATAAATTTATTTTAAAGTTAATGTTTTACAAGTCCATTTTAAAACCCATCATTCTATCATATACATCCAACATGAAATGGATTTTTATCTCAAATTTCCTACTATGAGAACTGATTCAAAATATGACCTTATTTCAAATTATATGATTTATCTTCTAATTATATAAATTTTATTTCATGATCCCCTTTTTATTCATATGAAATATTTTTTTTTCAAATTCCCACATCAAATAGTTTTGAATTCAAATGTTATAAAATTCATGAAGGTTTTAATCTAAATTCCACTACATTAAGACGTGTTTTCCTATTATGAAAATATTTTTATTTGAAATTTTATAGTCAATAAAAAATGATATTATTTTATAATGAATATATTTTAAATCAATTATTTAATAATTTTATTTTTAAATCACTCTTTTAGTCTTATACTACTATATTTTTAAATGTTTTATGACTCAAATTTTCATCTTTAATATATGTTTCAAATTATGCACATATTTATATTTATATAGGGTATAAGCTACCTATATTCCATTTGATATCTTGATTCACTATTTATTAATGGTATATAATTTTCGATAATATATTTTATAGTTGACATATTTTTTATTTAAATGTTAGAATAATTGGTGGTGCTTGTTGATTAAATTTCATTTTTATTGGGTCATGAATTTTTTTTCCAAAACGATAAATTTCTAGGACATATATATTGTTCCATTTTATTTCTTATATGGTATTTTATTCTTCACTCAATGATGATTTTATTTTCAAATCATAATATTATTATTTTATTGTTTCCTTCTTCATAAAAATATTTTGTTTTTTAGAACAATTCACATGAAATAAAAGAGATCTTTCACTTCAACAACACTATTCAACATTTTAAAAAAAAATAATCATTTATTATTTTTAATCAAATATATTTTTAATCTCATATGATCTTGATAATTTTATTTACTTTATTTCAATGATATTTTTTAGTACTCATTTAATGATATGTATTTCCATAATTTTATTTTGAAATATTAAAATTTTGTTTTCTCACAATATTTTCATCTACACCAAATTTATTTAAATAATATTTATTATTAAAAATGGCATATAATTGTTTACATTTTAGAGTTATATTATAAAAATTATTCATATCATCTTATTTTAAATAATACTTTTATGGTGAATCATGACCATTCCTTTTAAAATAAGGACTTTGGAAACTCTTTTTATGACTTCAATTTAATTTTTTATAGATACTAAAAAAGGTCATATATATTATAGATTATTTTACTTGTTCATAATATAATAAATTTTAGGATGTAATTTTTTGGGCGGTTGTAAGTTTTTTATTGATTGATCTACTATTTATAATATCATAATCAATACTATGTGTGACCAATTTTTATTTCAAGAGGTGGTTATCATAACATAATGAATGAATGTTTGAGTGAAAACAAAAATAAATGGAATAACATTATGTGATGGGTGGGTTTATATATATTCCTTAAATTCATTGGTTAACATTTCAAACATGATGAGATAATTTTTTTTAGACATGACTATTTTTTATATTTTTTTAGGACCTTCTATGTACATTTAATTGATGTTTATCTTTGTCCACATTTCTATTCATGGATATGATTGTGTTCATCTCAATTCACCTTGTTATGATTTAATTGGTATAGATTTACACCATGACTATTTTATATTTTCCTGCAATGGATTATGTTTTATGCATCAATGATAATGTTTTTACAACCCTATTATCTCATTACACAATGATTATCTAATACGGTTTAATGACCCCATTTTAATATGTTATTTCTTTCATAATCATGTTGTGCCACACGAATATTGACCTAACCCTTTATGAATCATTGATAATTTTTTTCCCAATTGATCATTTAAGATCACTTTTTCTGTTCCCCCATATATCCCGAATATTATATGTTTTACTATCTATACAATAATGTTTTAAATATGGCAATTTATAAGTGATAATAATGAAATAATGTTTAATAAGATGTTCATATTGATAATCATTATGAACACTAAACCATTGGGTTCTGGGACTATGATTTGTAATTTTTGAAATAGTAAATTGATGTATAAAATATGAATTTTATGTGAGACTCATATAATGTTTTATATTTATTCTATAAAGTTTTATAGTTATACTATAAATATAGCATATGTACTATCATCATAAACCATGGTTAGCCTATTCAAATTTCAGTGTATAAGTTAGTTGAGGAAAACGAAACATTGAAATTGGGTTTGGGTATGGATGAGTTAACATTCAAAGAGTTATTATGTAACCTAAAATTATATCAATATATTAATAATATAAGTTATATGAATAAATTTATTTAAAGATCAGAAATATGATTCAAAATTTTCCATATATCCATTGATTTAGAAATCATAAAATAAAATTTTATATGTATAAATTTTCTCCCATAAAATCATTGTGTACCTTCTTTTGTAGTCTAATGCAACACACCAGGATTTTGTGAATTGTTCTTTATTTAATTTAATATTTTTTATATTTCATATTTCAAGAAAAACTAAATATAACTTTTTTATTCAATATCACTAAGTGTGGCTTCTGTTATATGCAACACCCAATAAATATTCCACCAATGAAACACTTATATTTTATTTTGTTACATTAAACACAAATTTTTCTTATATTACACAAAAATTTTGAGTCTCTTCATTTGATTTTGTTACATTCATGGATGATTTTTCTAGAACTACAAGACACTATTAATATTTTGGTTAAAATAATATTATAGCTACTACCAATTTTTTGTAATGGATGATATGAATAAGATTAACTAAGTTTTGAATATATCAGTTACACATTTATATAAAATTAATCCTTTGGTTATAAATTAGTATTAGTTAATGTAATAAATATTAGAAAATAAAGAAATTATTTTTCTATAAAAACATTTTTCTATGTGTAAACACATTTTTATCTTAGTAAATTAAAAAAGAAATTTTGAATAATGTTTTCAAAAATATTTATATAATATATATTCCACAAATATTTTTTATTTTCATCCAATACATTTGATATGAATAAGATAATAAAAAATCCAATTTCATGATTTAAAATATGTGTATTTAATAACGGTAATTTTACCACCTTTTAATGGAAAACACAATTTACTTAATTTTTAAACTATTATATGATAAAATTTTAAAAATACACTACATTGTTTGAATAATAATATCAAATATTATTCTGGATAACATTTTCATATTTTTTTTGAGAAATTCAATTTTTCATATATAGTTAAAAACATTGAATTTTAATTCAAATTAGAATTTTTGTCAAATTTATGAAAATCATTAAATAATGATTTCATTTGGTTATAATGTTTAAATAGATAAATTATTTATAAATTAATGAAATTTAGTTAATTTTAATTAAATTTTATTTGATATTTTATTTAAAAAAACATACCAAACTATTTAAAATTTTTACCTTAAAACCCCATTTCATGATCATGTCTGTGGGATTAAATTGGAACTAATTTATGCCACTTTTATGAGCAGAATATTGAAAATGTATTATTAATTTCAATCATCATTATATATTATTTAAACAAATATCAACATAGTTTTTCATATAAAAAAGTTTTAAAGTAATTTAATTTAATTATAATGATTATGAGAAAAATTGTTTAACAAGGGACTATTCCTTACACATAAGGAAAAAAAAGACCTATAATGTTTTTAAAAATACATTGGATTTTCATATTTAGACAATATCGTCCATAGTCTCTAATTTTTTACCTTAGTAAAGCCACATGACATATGAAAAAGGTGGGCGGAATTTACTTTTCAAAATTATACAAGGATGTCTCTCCTCCTCCATAATAAGAATGCACAAACTCCTCCCACATATCCCCAAGTTTCAAACACATTGGATTGGAATATATCCACCAAAATATTTTACCTATATTTATACCTTCATCTTAGATGCATCCCATTCGGTATAAATCCATCCAACAAATCCCTTCGGTGAAAAGGAGTAACCAAAAGAAGAGGTAGAATCCTTCCTTAAGCTTCTAAGGAATTGGATATATGTGGATAAAACCATTGCATGTTCATGAGGCTTTTTGAGCTTATAAGAGTCTTGTAGGATGTTCAATGGGACTTGGAAACTACAATATTGAATCATGAAAGGCAGTCATGTCATGAATCATTGCATTACTTTAATATGGGTTTCATGTTGTGTATATTTTTTATCTTTGAAAAATAAAATAAAATGAATAGGTAATGGTTGCTTCCATGGAAACCGACCATGATGAACTAATTGATGTGAATATGGATTACACGTCATGTAATTACCTACTTTATTAATGAGTTAAAACATTATCATATCTCGGGTTGTCGAACCCTACGGCTACAACATCCATCTCTATCGTCCTAAGCGACCTGACTATCCCCTCCTTGGCGTTTTGGAGATCCCTTTGACGAGAATATATCCTTCAATTTCCACCTTCAATATGGGGTGACCTGGAATGATCCCAACTATTTTTTCATTTTTTATCTATTGGTTTCTCCCAATGTGATCTCATTTTCTTCTTTTTGTTCTCTTTATGTTGTGTTGTTTTCTTACCCATGATTCTTATAGGGTTGCTCTTAGTTGTTTTTTGGGTGGTAGTGAAGCGGTCTCCTCGTATGGATTCATATATTGAGGGAGAGGTGATTAGACATCTCATGCATTGATCCATTCTTGACAGAATAACATTAGCTACTTTTTTACATATTGTATTCATTTCGTCTCTATTCATATACATGAAATTTTAGAGCTATAATTATTTATACCCCATAGATCATAATGGAATTAACCAAATAATTATTTGAACCAGATTAAAGATTTATTATCGTTTGTAGAGTGATATTTTTTCTTTATATCATGATAATGGATTGCCTATTTATTTTCAAGATATTTTTATATCTATGCCTTTCTTGGTTTATCATATTTTTGCTGATGAAAGTTTGTACAGAACATATATTCATAATTAATTTATGATTTTGTAGTTAAATTAATTTAAATGGCACATTTAATCAATCTGGTTTTTGTTTTGTCAATTTAATGATAGTAAAATTGATGAATATATGCATATTTAACTGAATTGGTTAATTAACCTTAATCATTTTGATACATCTTTATAAAAGAATTATATTCTTGTAAAAGAAATTTTGTGATAAATTTTTGATAGCTTGTGATATATTGTTTTATAGGATTGTCATAGTTGGAACCTTTGATTAATTAATTTGTTAATTCAATATGGAATAAGACTTAGTTCTATAATAAAAGGTAATTATTTTGTAGGTCCTAATATGCCGTCATCCTTGCAAATTTCATGTTCCTTATGCTTTAGAGCCATGACAGCTCGTTATGGGTGAAGGGAAGGTGCCATGATTTAGGACCAAGAGCATGGATGCTATGTTTGATTCCTATTTCTTTTGATATGGATAATCCTGGAGGTCTATTGTCATTGTGGGGGTAGGGAGGAATAAATGTGATGTGAGCCTTGGATAGATAATCCTGGAGATCTATTGTGGAATGTGATAAGGGTAGGCCTGGTTTTGTAGAATCAGTAGATGCCTAGAGTGGCGAGATGGATTAGTTTATTCATGTGGTGTCTATGACAACACTACAGATGATGGAACATGTTCATGTTGGGCTTACTCATTATTATAAACATTATATGCTTGTTTGAATTTATGTTTTTTTATCTGTTATATGTTCCCAACTCCTTGTGTAATATTTTTTTGGTTACACTCTTTCTATGAGAGGTGACGAAGCATGGTATATTCCACTTGATTTCAATTTTTATCTTCTCATGGTTATATTACTCTATGATCCTTCTTTAGGTGGCGAATAATCAATGGTTAGTCTATCTTTCAACATTGTTTCACACCTTCTATTGGGTATCTTAAATTATTTTTCTACAATAGCATGAATTTTCAATAGTGTTAATGATTGTTAATTAAATGAATAAATATTTATCCCATTGGGTTATAGCATGCTAGGATGCAATGAGGAGATTATAAATTTTAGAAGCACTTGAATTTTTTTACTTATACCGAGATGGAATGGATCATTATTGAGATGATAATTAAATGTAATTTTGAAATGATAATGGTTAATTAATAGTTATGAGTTTATTATCAAAAAATGAAATAGTTGAAAATGAATAAGATAATTAAATGTATCTCTTTAAATGGTTGTGTGCTTATATGATATATGGTCATAGTAGTGTAATTTGAGAGTCTGAGAGAAGATAGATACCATTTTTTCTATTAATAATATATGCATATAGTGTGGTTCAGAGATATATTATATCATGTACTTTTAGTGTTTCAATATGTTACTCTATTTTATCAATTAGGGAAACCGAGACCCTAAGTATTTGCAACCATGAGGGGTGTTTCTTCCAACATCATAGTGAGAGGATGGATGGATTACTACCCCATTTGGCCACACTCTCTTCTCTTGGTAGTTACTTGTGATGATATAGATGGAGGTTTGTTTTCTACAAATATGTGTGTACTGGGATTTACTTTTTTTTGGTTATTTCACACACACACATATACTACATATATATTCCTAAGGACTAATAAATGTAAAACATTTATTGGTTGTGAGGGCTTGAGGATAATTACTCCATGTATGGGTTTTAATGTCTTGAGGTATAATACTTGGCATATGATACATGTTTTGTAAGATACGGTGGATCCTTGAAAATAGGAGGATACTTTTAATAATGTGGATGTGGTGGTGTATTTCATGTCATTCATGTTGTGGTGTTTCACCTAGTTGCATGTGGGCTAGCCACATTGGATTGAGATGCTCAGGATGTATGACATTGTGGAAAATTAGAAAACCAGTTGGGATGTGGTATCGGGGAACACATAATATTATTTATTATATTATATTATATTGTATATAATACAAGGTGATAATATCCATGGTCAGGCTATGAACATATTTAACATGTTTAAGTAATGAGTTAGTTTAACTTATTTTTCAATGTTCATTATCATGTTTTATTTAACAATTTTCATTAATGGATTTTGAAGGATACAACATTGTTTATTATTATACTCACCCTATACATATATAAATTTTTTTATGGTTAATTGGATATAGTTGGAGATAAGGTTGGTTATTATAGGATTGGGGTTTTCGTATCTATTTGGGCTATGTCATCAATGTCATCATTAGTTGTCATTGGTTAATTTTAGTTTTCCTTATGGTTGTAGTAGTTCTTGAATGAAGTTACATATGTGCACTTGGATTTTCTTTTATATTGTCGTCTAAGAAAGAGTTAATTGGTGTCTCACTTATCTCTCTCCTCCACATGTGTTTCTCTAAGAGGGTAATGCCTCACATCTAAATTTTTATTTACACTTGGTGTTATTCACCATCTCCGGGCCTACTGGATCCAATACTCAGGGTACATTATCTTTCTTATTTCATTTTCCACCTAGGATGGGTTCACTATGTGGGAATGGTGTCGTGATAGACTGTTTTAAGATATATATTGAGGAATATTATTATGTTTGGAGTTGTGAATATTTGAGGTTTCCTAAGTCGGTAGGGAAATGGTGTTTGATATGTTTAGAAAGAATTGTAAACATAGGAGGACAACTAACACAATATTTTTTAGGGAATCATGTGATCTGATGGACATACTATTAAGCATACAATGGATATTAAACAATGTGATAATGGTTATAGGGTAAGGACATAGGAAAGGATCATGCGTCATTATACTTAGTGAATGTGTTTCAATGGGTAGACCATGGGATTTTTTAATCTAAAAAGAATAAAAGAAATAAATTAAATAATGTTAATATCTATAATAATCTAGGTTTTATTACTATATCCTTTTTTTGTAGGTATGGCTCTAGGTCGAAGTCCTCATCATGTTTTCACTAAATATGTTTAACAAGTAGCAGAAACAGATTGCCACAGAGTAGAGGTTGATGACAACAAAACATGGAGGAGGACACTATAATAAATTTAGTTCCATATTCTATAAAGGTATGTGGGATATATTTAATCTAATGACATAAAATACTGGTTGGAAGTGGTTGATATATTTTACTGTTTGATCCACATTCAGAAGGAGTTTTGGCTATCATTGGTTGTGATGATGATGTGTGGGATTTCATGGCTGTGGTGCTTCTTGTTCGTCAGAGATTGTGGGGATTAAAATGCCTCATAGGAGAAGTTATGAGGCCACTTGAGAGGTGAATTTCATTATTTGACTGAAAGGTTATTAAATTTCTAGGAGATACATACCCTTTGGGAGAGTAGAGCTAGTGTTCAAGTGTTTTGGAATATGTTTTAAGATCCTCTTGTGATCTGATTTGGACTTATTTCTAGATGAGGAGACCTGGTGAGGAATTTTGAGGAGGCATAACATCTATAGATCTAGATCATGTTCACTATGTTTATGCTAATGATTCCTCTTGAGATGATGGAAAGAGAAAAGTTCTACAATAGGATGTTATCCATAACTGGATTATCATGAAGTGGGTTCGTCAAGATTCCTAAAGATGTAGAGTTCTTGTATGGGGTTCTTAGAAGTTAGGATGGAAGATCCTATGATTAGATGGGGGTAGGTCACATCCCTTATTTTATTGTTTCTATGGGGACACCAGCTCTCAGGCCTATTCCAACGGATCAAATTTTTGGTTTTATTTTGGAGGAAGTGGTCATTATCGACTGGAGTGCCCATCCATTCGAAGCTTTATGGATGTTCCAGTTGTTCTTATTCATGTCCCTCCATTAAGGAAGTTCTAGCTAAGGTAGATGTATCAATTTTCTCTATCTTGGGGACAATAGAGAGCTAATGGGGCAGGTAGAGGATTTCCCAAGGACACTCCAAGTTCTTAAAGAGAAGAGCGTTACCATGGAGGTAGTCATCAGCATGGTCAAATAGGTCATGGGTATGGTTGTGGTCCATTTTGTGGTTTAGAAATGCCATTGTTATGTGATCTAGATTTCGTTCGTGGTACAATGTTCTTATTTTTCTAGTTGGGTGCATTATTTTTTTAATCTAGGAGTTACACAACACTTCATATCACCTTCCCTTTTCCATCCCATTGGAGATGAAGTAGAGAGGATTCCAATTCCCTTGGAGTTGACTACACTAGTTGGAGGTTGATCTGACTTGTTTTAATTATTTAGATACTCTGAGCTAGTTTTTGGGAAACACTGTTAAATGGGATATTTCCTATAATTATGGATACAACCATATGAAATCATCCTCAGTATAAAATATTTGTATTCGGTTAAAGAAATTTTGGATTTTTTTTACAGATTGTGTTCCTCAAAGCTAATGAAGAGCTAGTTTTGTTTTTTGGTGAGAGTTACAATTTTATGGTTTAGATTCTACTTCCATATTTTCCATCCTTGTTGGCTGAGGTGATGATGAGTTCGTTAGAGGTTCAGCTTTTGGTGATTCCCATAGTCATTGAAGAGTGCCATGATTTCTTTCTAGAGACGGTTGTAGTGTTACCCCCTCATTTAGAAATCGAGTTCAGGATTGATCAGCATCCAGACATGAATTATACCTCGATGAATCCATATATTATGGAAAGCTATGAGTTTCTATAGGTGTGTTTAAAAAAATGTCTATTATAGTGTTTTTTTAGTTTGGTCAAATTTGTCCCTGTGGGGTGCACTATATTTTATCATAAAAACGATGAAAATATATTGCTATTGTGAATCGATTAAAGTGGATTGAATCAAGTCAAATCGAAGAACCACTATCAACTTCCACATAATTTTTATTTTTTTGATCATATGAGGTGTTCAAGTTTTCTATCAATGAACTATTTTTGCCATGTGTATCAATGGAAGCATGTAACAGATGACGATATTCCAAATACAATTTTTTCATTTTGGAAATTATGAGATCTTTGTGATGTTGTTAGGTGTGATGAATTATCTACTTATATGAAAGGGGTTGATGAACGTCGTGTTCCCTAAGATCCAGTATATGTTTATCGTGGTTTTAATTAATGAAATCCTTGTGTACTCTGCATCTATGGAGGATCATAAAGAGCATCTATGTGACATTTTGGGAGTTATTCATCTACAATTGTTGTTTTGGATGTTTTCAATGGGTGGTCTTTTGGCTCGAGAAGTCCACTTCATGGGACATTTGTGTCCTTATAGGGAGTAGTTATGGATCCATCGACGATAGAAGCAGGTGTGTCATGGGAATCCCCCTAGACATTATAAGAGGTATGATGTTTATTTGGTCTTGAATGATACTATTGGAGGTTTTTAGCTTATTTCTCTCAGTTTGTGACTTCTGTGATAATGTTGAATAGAATGGATCAAGAATTAATGTGGACTAATGAGTTTCATGAATCTTCAGAGAATATGAATGAGAAGTTTTTCAGTGCTCCATTTATTTTTCTTCCAAGCAAAGAATTTCAGTTTTATGATTTTTGAGGCTTTGCATCATGGGATGGGATATATTCTATTACAGTAGATATCATTTATTTCTTATGGGTCATAGAAGTTACATCCCATTGAGAAAAACTCTTCCACATCTAATCTTATGTTGGTGGTAGTAGTGTTTTACTTAATGTTTTGTATAATTTACCACATCGGTGAGTGTTTTTTATATTCACATATTATAAAATGCTTGAGGTATGTTTTCTCCCAGTGTAACTTGAACTTACATCAATATAGGTGGATATAGTTCCTATAGGATTACAAATTAATGATTTCGTATACATATGTAAAGGGAAAAGTTGTGGTCGATGCATTGATTTGGAATTCATGTAGTGATACAGTGTAAGAATCAGGTCATTACTAGAGGGTGATTGAAGAACTTTCTTCAACTACATCTGCATATAGAAGATGTTTAGGGTATAGGATGTCTTGTTTCAGATAAAACATCACTCTACTTTGGTGATACCATTTGAAGAGTCCTAGTGGGGGATCTTGAGGTGGTGTTTTGGAGATATTGAGTTGTTTTTTGTGATGCAACTAATGATTTTTATGAGGATAAACAACACAAGGTGTTGTTTTAGGGTTTTCTTTCCATTTGGTGATGCATGAACTGATTCTCTAAGAGTTCCATACTTTACCCTTAGTTGTGCATCCTCTAATGATCAAGATGTACCATGCTTTAAGGAGTCGATATTAGTGGAAAGGGGTGAAACATACAGATTTAGATTTTTTAATCATGATGTTTGGTTATCCTTAAGGGGAAGGTCATGCATCATGTTCCTGGTGGATTTTTCAAGCATTAGATATTCCTCACATAAAGTTGAATGATATCATGATGAACATTGTTACAAATTTTCTATGAGATCAAGTAGGTTATGATTTTATATGGATAGTAGTGGGTAATTTGATGAAATTAGTCCTCATTATAGAGAATAAGTAGTCAAGATCAGTGGATTTTCTATTTATACAATCTCTAGAGGAGGTGATGAGACACCACGAGGTCCCAAGGACAATAATTTCTGATAGAGATCCTTGTTTTACCACTATGTTGAGAAGAGATCCTTATCTGGATTTTGGTTCTATTTATTCCTTATCAATTCTTTTTATCCATAGACATATGGTCAGACAGAGAATACCATGCATACTCATAAATACATTTTTCACTCTTATGTCATGGGTTCTGGTGGTTCGGGGATGAGTAAACTACCCTTGGAGGAGTAATCTTACAATAATAGTCTTCAGTCCACTATCTATATGGAAGCATTTGAATCATTGTATGATCAACCATTCCATTCCCCATTGAGATGGACTGGGTTAGAGATTCAAAAATTCTCATAATTGAATTGTTACATATATGATAGAGATGGTTTAGGTGATTCATGAGTGGATTTAGGTAGTGCCAGATTGTGAGAAATCCTATGTTAATCAAAGTAGGTGACATAGAGAGTTCAACATTAAGGATCATCTATTCTTAAAGGTGACTAATAATCATGGGAAATTAAGGATTATTCATGGGATTAAGATTTCTCCATGATTTTTTGGGAATTTCGAGGTGTTAGATCTTGTTAGACATGTGGAATATCAGGTATCTATAACGACCCATACTTTACATACATTGTTAATACTTCAAAATTGAAGTACACTTATTAAAACATATGACAAAACCACAAAGTACCGTATAGGTATAGTGTCTTTAGAAACTGGGAAACATAAACAACTGGTTCATAAATCTTCTATAGTGTCTCCAATTTATTTCATCATATCTAGGGTCCCTTTTAGCATATTCTACTTAATATCCATCTTCCTGACCTGGGGAAAAGAAAACATAAAAGGGTGAGCTCAAATGCTCAGCAAGGGAAAATAAAGGAAATAAAAATCATATCATATCTTTTTGAAAATCAAAACCTGCAAAAGAGATCATAATATCTTAACATGGAATAAATCATAGAAGTGAAAATGAGATCCCCATAATCATAACACAAAACTTGAAACTTTGTGGCATGCACACATAATCATGGAAAATCATTTCTTGTTAGTCATGACTCATTGCCAAGACTATCTTAGTGGACAAAGTCCCTTTCTGAACCGAGTTCACTCCTCGTTTCAGTCCTGTATCACTGAACCGAAATAACCTTCCGTTCCAGCCGTGTCTATCTCATGAGATATAAAATCTTTACCCAATGCATTGGAGGGAGATATAGGTCCCACCCATCTTATAATGAATCCTTTCTTATGTGTGCCACATAATCATAAAACATACATCATCGCATAACACATGTAACAAAAATGGGATTCTTGAAACATCATGACATCATAAATAAATTCATATAAGATAAAGGAATTCATAAACATAATCCCATCACAACATAGTCAAATCAATGTAAAAATATGGATAGAAACATAACCCTTTATTATCTTAGATGGAAAATAATTTTGATAAAACACTTGAATTGAATTCTTGAGGAAAATGTCGTTTCTTCTTCAAAATCAATTTCTTTTCACAAAACATCATGCAATTTTAAAAGAAAGAGATTTTATTGAAAATAGTCATGAAATCTTTTAGAGGAAGCTTCATGAAAATAAGGCTTTATAAAATAGTAGAAATCCGTTCGTGCCGTATAAGTTAAAAAAACATTCTTCGTACTTTTGTCGGAAAAGTCAAAAAGTACCTCGTACGAAAAACGACAAAAGATTCCTTTCTTATTCTTTACTAAAAACTCATCGAAGGGTAAAATTGGATTTAAACTATTGTAAGTGGATGGAAATAATATTACATATTGAGGAAACATGGATGTGGATGATAAAATACACCCCAGTAAATACTTACGAATAAACAATCTCGGATAAAAATGAGATTGTGATATTTCCCTTACCTTAGGTCCGATTTGCTTTGTTCGTGTCCGAAGCTCCTGTATAATGGTTTAAATAATGTTATTGACTTATTCCAGAATCATACATATTGATATGAGATCATATATGGTCATATTATTAGCTTCTTGTTAGTAATATTTCATTGTTACTTGTTACTCGGGTCTTTATAACTTTTTGTTCTTATGCGTGTTTTGTGGAATAAATTCTTATTCTTATCTTTAGGTTATAGATAATTCATTTCCAGAATGGTATTAGTGTAGTATATACCATATTCATTCATTCAATTCATTTATATAATCATTATGAAATGAAGATCATGTAGAACGAGTCGCATCACATCGTGGAGACGGTATTCCGTACGTACGCACGAGTGATGATATCGTTCCTATGATCGTGGAATTGTATTGGAGTATATATATATTATTTCAGTATCAATATTACTTAATAATAATCATATATAGTTACTCATTACACCATTATACCCATCCTTGTAAGGTGATGGTGGAAAATAGATTACACCACGGCGTGGAGACTGTATTCCGTACGTACGCACGCGCGGTGATTTCATTTTTCCGTAGGATGGATAGAAGGTGAATTAGGGTTGTTTCATATTTATAATAACATATCAGTATGTAAGTAATACTTATGTTATTACTTTATCATGAAACAACTAAAGAAGAAGAAGTTGAAGAAGAAAGAAATTGAAAAGATCGGTAATGGATATTACCTCTTCTTTGGAACGCCTCTTTGAATCCTCCACTTAAGGAACTATGATTGGTCTTTGGAGAAGACCAGGACCTCTAGGATTATTCTAGGGAAGTGGAGAGGAGAAAATGTCAGGGGTTGGCCGAGCTTGAGTGCTCAAATTGGTGTGAGGAGGAGGGGGAGGAGGTGCCCTTTTATAAGGGAGGAGAGGGGCACCTTAGGAATATCTCAAAATATTATGTTATATTAAAGTCAAAATCGGTTTATAATGGTTCCAAAAGGTCTTATTTCGAAGCTGAAGTGGTGATGGGTAGAAATCATATCATCCAATAGGATTTAGACAAGTTTGGGGTATTATTTTAACCTTATCAATTAGATTTAACTCTAAGTTAATTAATTTAACTTTTACCGTGTCTTTTTGTTTTCTTTCACTATATGGTTAATACACTTACTATAACATGCCAAACGAACCCCAAATTGTTTATTATTAATATATATATCCTTATCTAATTAATTTGGCCTAACCTTAGATTTTTAGGAATAAAATAACAATTAATAATATAATATTTGATTTAAAAACTATTTTGTGTCAATTTTGACACTATTTGATATATGATTTTTTTGAAAGTCATATAATAATTATATGTTCGAAAAAAGTTTATTAAATCAACACTAATATATCATAGTAACCTAGAAAATTAGTGGAATTCATAAAAAGGCTTAAATTACATTTATTTTGGTATTTATATTATCAATTATGTCAATATTTCATTAATAAGATAATTACTGCATCATCTTTGTGTCATAAATAAATTAACTTATTTGATGTCTAAAAATTACAAATAAAATACCATCATGTAGGAAATTTTATTATCTTTCTAATGAATATTTACAATCGAATTTATCTTATGTATAACCCCATATTAAAAATTATTTACTTATTAAACTTTAAATTTAACTATTTTAACCCTTCTTTAAATAAATTAATAATAAATGTCCTAATCTAATCCAAGTGGACCTAAATGGTCATATTTTATTCCTAAGTTTGTTTTTGGTCGAATTACACTTGTCCAATAGAATTAGGACATGTGTTAGGTAATATTAATATCATATTTACCCTTAGTTACCCTATTTACTATTAACCGCGGTAAAAAAAGGTAAAAAGTTACTATTCACCAAAAAATTATTTTCATCTCATTGAACCACATTTTAGTCCTTGATATTAACCGTGTCTCTCGGATTTTCGAAATTCCATTCACAGAAGCGGTAAAATTAAGTTTTATGCAAAATTCAGTTTTTTAACCTACCACTTAGTGGTTTCACTATTCATCAAAAATTGAAAGTTTTCAGAAAAATACCAAAATTTCACCATAGGCTAATTTCGATATTCTGAGTCCAAAAATGAAGTCCATTTTGAAAAATAAAATTTATAAAATTTCAAAAAGTGGTTATTACTATTCATAACGGCTAGTTTTAATAGCATATTGTTGTTTAGTGAAACTCGGTATTGCGTACGACGCAAGCTATCGAGGAAGGTCGCAATTGCGTGTAAAGAAAGACAAGCAAGTGTTGTGTAGAAAAAGATTCCTTTGATGATTTATATAACATAAAAGTCTCGGGTGTTACATTCTACCCCCCTTAAAAAGAATTTCGCCCTCGAAATTCGTCACTTTGTTACAAACAGATGAGGATACTTCTCCCTCATCATATCCTCGAGCTCCCATGTAGCTTCTTCAAGTTGGTGGTTCCTCCATAAAACCTTCACTAAGCGAGTGGTCTTGTTTCGTAGGACTTTTTCGCTACGATCCAAAATCTCTATCGGTTGTTCTTCATAAGAAAGATCTTGCTCCAGCGGTACAACTTCTGAGCTGAGTACATGTGAAGGATCTGGTATGTACTTTCTCAGGAGAGATACATGGAACACATCGTGAACTTGAGAGAGATTCGGTGGAAGCGCCAATCGGTAAGCTACCTTCCCAACACGATCCAGTATTTCGAAAGGACCGATATATCTAGGGCTCAACTTCCCCTTCTTTCCAAATCTCATAACCCTCTTCCAGGGAGATATTCGTAAGAACACTTTATCGCCCACTTCAAACTCTAGGTCTTTTCTTCAGTTGTCGGCATAACTTTTCTGTCGGCTCTGAGCTTCTCTTATGTGTTGTTGAATAGATCTGACCTTTTCTGCCATTTCATCAACGAGATCAGGTCCTAATAGCTTTCTTTCCCCAACTTCATCCCAGCAAGTTGGAGTCCTGCATTTCTTTCCATAGAGAGCTTCATAAGGAGCCATCTGAATACTGGAGTGAAAGCTATTATTATAAGAAAATTCCACCAAAGGTAGGTGTTGATCCCAACCTCCTTTGAAATCCATAGAGCAAGCTCTCAACATATCTTCTAGGGTTTGAATTGTTCTCTCAGATTGACCGTCTGTCTGGGGATGATAAGCAGTGCTGAAACTCAACTCTGTATCCAGAGTATGATGAAGACTTCGCCAGAACTTCGAGGTAAATCTCGGATCTCGATCAGATATAATAGAAAGTGGTACTCCATGCAATCTTACCACTTCCTTTACATATATCCTGGCAAGCTGATCTAGAGAGAAATCCTCTCTAATAGCAATGAAGTGTGCAGACTTTGTAAGACGATCAACTATGACCCAGATAGCATTATTTCCTTTGGATGTTTTAGGAAGTCCTGTGACAAAGTCCATAGTGATGTTTTCCCATTTCCATTCGGGTATGGGTAATGGTTGTAACATCCCCTTAGACTTCTGTCTCTCAGCTTTAACTTGTTGACAAACCAAGCATCGAGAGACATATTCAGCAACATCTCTTTTCATGCCATCCCACCAGAAGTACTCTTTCAGGTCCCTATACATCTTCGTGCTTCCAGGATGAATAGAGAATGATGAACTATGAGCCTCATCCAGCAGCTCATTCTTTAATTCGGGGATGGGAGGAACGCAAACCCGATTCCTGAACTTTATTATCCCATCACAATCAAGGTTGAATTCAGGAACATTTCTCACCTTCTTTTGTAACTCGACATCTTCTTTCTGTGCCTCTTTAATCTTCACATGTATAGATGGTTGAACATTCATTTGAGAAAGATAAGATTTTTCCCCTTCCATTATAATTCCAAGATCCATCCTTTGTAAATCCATAAATATTGGATCTTTTGTGATCCTCATCATGGATAAACTAGCATGGTCTTGTCGACTTAATGCATCTGCCACCTTGTTTGCTTTCCCAGGGTGGTAATGGATTGAGCAGTCATAATCCTTAATCAGCTCCAACCATCTTCTTTGACGCATATTCAACTCCTTTTGTGTGAAAATATACTTTAAACTTTTATGATCAGTATAAATATCACACCTTTCACCATAAAGGTAATTCCTCCAAATCTTTAATGCAAAGATTACCGCAGCCAACTCCAAATCATGTGTTGGGTAATTTTGCTCATGGATTTTCAACTGTCGTGAGGCATAAGCTATCACCATATCATTTTGCATAAGAACACACCCCAATCCCTTCTTGGATGCATCACTGTAGATCACAAACCTTTCTCCACTACAAGGCAGTGTGAGCACAGGTGCACTAGATAACCTTCTTTTCAACTCCTTGAAATTCTCTTCACATTCCTCTGTCCAGACAAACTTAACTCCTTTCCGAGTCAACTTGGTGATTGGATTAGATAATCGTGAAAAATCTTTTACAAAACGTCGATAATATCCAGCCAAACCAAGAAAACTTCGGATCTCAGTTACTGTTGTTGGTCTTGACCATCTTTCGATAACCTCTGTTTTTGCTGGATCCACAGATATCCCCTCTTTTGAGATTATGTGACCCAAAAATGCAACTTTTTGAAGCCAAAATTCACACTTGGTAAATTTGGCATAAAGCTTCTCCTTTCCCAGGGTCTTCAATATAATTCTCAAGTGATCTTCATGCTCTTCCTTGCTCTTTGAATAGACAAGAATATCGTCTATAAAGACTACCACAAATTGATCAAGATAGTCTCTAAAGACTCTATTCATTAGATCCATGAAGATAGCAAGGGAATTAGTAAGACCAAATGGCATCACTATAAATTCATAGTGTCCATACCTTGTACGGAAAGCCGTCTTTGGTATATCCTCCCTTTTGACCCTTAATTGATGATACCCTGAACGGAGATCAATCTTGGAAAAGTATTGAGCTCCGCGTAGTTGGTCAAATAAGTCATCAATGCGTGGGAGAGGATATTTGTTTTGATAGTGATCTTGTTAAGTTCTCGATAATCAATGCAGAGTCTCATTGATCCATCTTTCTTCTTTACAAATAAAACAGGTGCTCCCCAAGGTGACGCACTAGGGCGTATGAATCCCTTATCAAGATTCTCTTGGAGTTGCCTCTTCAATTCCTGCAACTCAATTGGGGCCATTCTATAAGGTGTCTTTGAAATAGGCAAAGCACCCGGTACGAGTTCTATTGAAAACTCAACTTCACGATTTGGTGGAAGACCTGGTAATTCCTCCAGAAAGACATCATCAAACTCCCGTACAATGGGCATATTCTTAATCGTGAGTTTCTCACCAACCATTTGAGATAAATAACCTTCATTTAGTGGAATCAAGACCCATAAGATGGAAGAAATTTCCACTGGAAGGTTATATTCATCCTTGCATCGATAGACGATCGTAGATTGATCTGGAATATGAAATGCGACTTCCCTTCTTTGGCAATCGATATGAGCTCCATGTAGAGAAAGCCAATCCATGCCAAGAATCACATCAAATTCCACTAAAGGAAGGATCACAAGATTTGCAGGAAGCACTTTCCCACAAACTTCGATCGGAGAAGAATTATAAACTTTTGATGCGATTGATGTGCCATTAGGTGTTGTCACAGCTAACTCAACATCTAATTGTTGAGGTAATACGGTGATACCCTTAGAAAAGTCTTCAGAAATAAAAGAGTGGGTGGATCCAGAATCAAATAAAACATTTGCTACTTTAGAGTGGATGGTAAGTGTACCTTTCACCACATCGTTTTCGTACTCCACATCGCTGATAGAAATTGCATGTGACTTTCCTTTGTCTTTAGCCTTAAGAGTTTGTTGACGTCGACCATCATCATCAACCCTTGGATTTGGGCATTGATTGGCATAATGCCCCATCTCCTTGCACTTGAAACATTGAAGTGTAGTAGGTTCATTCTGTGTATCCCTTCCTTTGTTTGCATCATTAGACATCTTCTTCCCATTATCGCGGCATTCAAATGCCCGATGACCTTCCTTTCCACATTTAAAACATTTACTTGCCCCTTTAAGACAACTCCCTCCATGTTTCTTTCCACACTTTGAGCATAAGGGAAAGTTCATCTTCTTTTCCGTGTGCTCTTTAGATTTTTCTTTGAATTCCATCTTCCTCTTCTTATCAAACCCATGTGACTGATGGGTTACTCCAATATCCATCTCGACTTTGAGAGCACATCGAACGATTTCCTCATAGCTATTGAAGTCCCTTATGGCTAACGCCCTTCGAAGACTTGGTTTTAAGCCACTAAAGAATCGATCGATCTTACTCTCAGGTTGGATAATAATACCAGAAGCGTACCTTGCCAGTCTTGTAAAATTTGCTTCATAGGTACCAACAGATTCATCATCCCTTTGCTTCAGTTCAAGAAACTCTTTCTCCATCTTTGTTCGGAGAATACGAGGGAAGTACTTATTGAAAAATAAGTTCTTGAACTCGTCCCATTCCATAGACTCAATTTCATCCCTTTGCCTCGTATTCTTAACAAGATTCCACCATTGATCAGCATCTCCTTCCAAACGATACACTGCTAGGATGACTTTATCATGTTCAGAACATTGAAGAACTGAAAATATCTTTTCAGTAGTACTAATCCATTGTTCAGCAACTAATGGATCAGTAGACCCGCTGAAAGAAGGTGGACGCTGCCTCATGAAGGATTCAACAGAATGTTGCTCCCTCCTTTGCTCGTTTGGAAATCCTGCATGATTCATAGCTTGAGAAAGTTGTGTGAGCATGGCTACAATATTTTGCATTCCAGCTCCCATATCGTTTGGTTGCTCAGGGGGACAATCATTGCATTGCCCATCGCATTCCGCATTAACACGGTTCCTTCGGGTTCCAGCCATTGACTAAAACCAAGAAGAATAGTGTGAGCAACACTAATTATAATAGGAAACCACATAATTCAAGAATAAAATTTTCATGCTTATGGTCTTATCCTAGGTTATTCAAGGCCATTTCTAAAACACTAAGATTGTGTACTATGCTTAGACTTATCCTTAGGGTTCTTACTAAGGCTTTCACATCCTAGTTTCCAACGGTTGACTATACCTTTCCTCTGATACCAACTATAACGACCCATACATTACATACATTGTTAATACTTCAAAATTGAAGTACACTTATTACAACATATGACAAAACCACAAAGGACCGTATAGGTATAGTGTCTTTAGAAACTGGGAAACATAAACAACTGGTTCATAAATCTTCTATAGTGTCTCCCATTTATTTCATCATATCTAGGGTCCCTTTTAGCATATTCTACTTAATATCCATCTTCCTGACCTGGGGAAAAGAAAACATAAAAGGGTGAGCTCAAATGCTCAGCAAGGGCAAATAAAGGAAATAAAAATCATATCATATCTTTTTGAAAATCAAAACCTGCAAAAGAGATCATAATAACTTAACATGGAATAAATCATAGAAGTGAAAATGAGATCCCCATAATCATAACACAAAACTTGAAACTTTGTGGCATGCACACATAATCATGGAAAATCATTTCTTGTTAGTCATGACTCATTGCCAAGACTATCTTAGTGGACAAAGTCCCTTTCTGAACCGAGTTCACTCCTCGTTTCAGTCCTGTATCACTGAACCGAAATAACCTTCCGTTCCAGCCATGTCTATCTCATGAGATATAAAATCTTTACCCAATGCATTGGAGGGAGATATAGGTCCCACCCATCTTATAATGAATCCTTTCTTATGTGTGCCACATAATCATAAAACATACATCATCGCATAACACATGTAACAAAAATGGGATTCTTGAAACATCATGACATCATAAATCAATTCATATAAGATAAAGGAATTCATAAACATAATCCCATCACAACACAGTCAAATCAATGTAAAAATATGGATAGAAACAGAACCCTTTATTATCTTAGATGGAAAATAATTTTGATAAAACACTTGAATTGAATTCTTGAGGAAAATATCCTTTCTTCTTCAAAATCAATTTCTTTTCACAAAACATCATGCAATTTTAAAAGAAAGAGATTTTATTGAAAATAGTCATGAAATATTTTAGAGGAAGCTTCATGAAAATAAGGCTTTATAAAATAGTAGAAATCTTTTCGTGCCGTATAAGTTAAAAAAACATTCTTCGTACTTTTGTCGGAAAAGTCAAAAAGTACCTCGTACGAAAAACGACAAAAGATTCCTTTCTTATTCTTTACTAAAAACTCATAGAAGGGTAAAATTGGATTTAAACTATTGTAAGTGGATGGAAATAATATTACATATTGAGGAAACATGGATGTGGATGATAAAATACACCCCAGTAAATACTTACGAATAAACAATCTCGGATAAAAATGAGATTGTGATATTTCCCTTACCATAGGTCTGATTTGCTTTGTTCGTGTCCGAAGCTCCTGTATAATGGTTTAAATAATGTTATTGACTTATTCCAGAATCATACATATTGATATGAGATCATATATGGTCATATTATTATCTTCTTGTTAGTAATATTTCATTGTTACTTGTTACTCGGGTCTTTATAACTTTTTGTTCTTATGCGTGTTTTGTCGAATAAATTCTTATTCTTATCTTTAGGTTATAGATAATTCATTTCCAGAATGGTATTAGTGTAGTATATACCATATTCATTCATTCAATTCATTTATATAATCATTATGAAATGAAGATCATGTAGAACGAGTCGCATCACATCGTGGAGACAGTATTCTGTACGTACGCACGAGTGATGATATCGTTCCTATGATCGTGGAATTGTATTGGAGTATATATATATTATTTCAGTATCAATATTACTTCATAATAATCATATATAGTTACTCATTACACCATTATACCCATCCTTGTAAGGTGATGGTGGAAAATAGATTACACCACGGCGTGGAGACGGTATTCCGTACGTACGCACGCGCGATGATTTCATTTTTCCGTAGGATGGATAGAAGGTGAATTAGGGTTGTTTCATATTTATAATAACATATCAGTATGTAATTAATACTGATGTTATTACTTTATCATGAAACAACTAAAGAAGAAGAAGTTGAAGAAGAAAGAAATTGAAAAGATCGGTAATGGATATTACCTCTTCTTTGGAACGCCTCTTTGAATCCTCCACTTAAGGAACTAAGATTGGTCTTTGGAGAAGACCAGGACCTCTAGGATTATTCAAGGGAAGTGGAGAGGAGAAAATGGCAGGGGTTGGCCGAGCTTGAGTGCTCAAATTGGTGTGAGGAGGAGGGGGAGGAGGTGCCCTTTTATAAGGGAGGAGAGGGGCACCTTAGGAATATCTCAAAATATTATTTTATATTAAAGTCAAAATCGGTATATAATGGTTCCAAAGGGTCTTATTTCGAATATGAAGTGGTGATGGGTCGAAATCCTATCAACCAATAGGATTTAGACAAGTTTGGGGTATTATTTTAACCTTATCAATTAGATTTAACTCTAAGTTAATTAATTTAACTTTTACCGTGTCTTTTTGTTTTCTTTCACTATATGGTTAATACACTTACTATAACATGACAAACGAACCCCAAATTGTTTATTATTAATATATATATCCTTATCTAAGTCATTTGGCCGAACCTTAGATTTTTAGGAATAAAATAAAAATTAATAATATAATATTTGATTTAAAAACTATTTTGTGTCAATTTTGACACTATTTGATATATGATTTTTGTGAAAGTCATATCATAATTATATGTTCAAACCAAGTTGATTAAAGCAACACTAATATATCATAGTAACCTAGAAAATTAGTGGAATTCATAAAAAGTCTTAAATTACATTTATTTTGGTATTTATATTATCAATTATGTCAATATTTCATTAATAAGATAATTACTTCATCATCTTTGTGTCATAAATAAATTAAATTATTTGATGTCTAAAAATTACAAATAAAATACCATCATGTAGGAAATCCTTTTAGCTTTCTAATGAATATTTACAATCGAATTTATCTTATGTATAACCCCATATTAAAAATGATTTACTTATTAAACTTTAAATTTAACTATTTTAACCCTTCTTTAAATAAATTAATAATAAATGTCCTAATCTAATCCAAGTGGGCCTAAATGGTCATATTTTATTCCTAAGTTTGTTTTTGGTCGAATTACACTTGTCCAATAGAATTAGGACATGTGTTAGGTAATATTAATATCATATTTACCCTTAGTTACCCTATTTACTATTAACCGCGGTAAAAAAAGGTAAAAAGTTACTATTCACCAAAAAATTATTTTCATCTCATTGAACCACATTTTAGTCCTTGATATTAACCATGTCTCTCGGATTTTTGAAATTCCATTCACAGAAGCGGTAAAATTAAGTTTTATGCAAAATTCAGTTTTTTAACCTACCACTTAGTGGTTTCACTATTCATCAAAAATTGAAAGTTTTCAGAAAAATACCAAAATTTCACCCTAGGCTAATTTCGATATTCTGAGTCCAAAAATGAAGTCCATTTTGAAAAATAAAATTTATAAAATTTCAAAAAGTGGTTATTACTATTCATAACGGCTAGTTTTAATAGCATATTGTTGTTTAGTGAAACTCGG
Organism: Viscum album; assembly: GCA_963277665.1. Taxonomy (NCBI): domain Eukaryota; kingdom Viridiplantae; phylum Streptophyta; class Magnoliopsida; order Santalales; family Viscaceae; genus Viscum; species Viscum album. The sequence continues at coordinate 375,142,589 of OY728146.1, forward strand.
TATTGCGTACGATGCAAGCTATCGAGGAAGGTCGCAATTGCGTGTAAAGAAAGCCAAGCAAGTGTTGTGTAGAAAAAGATTCCTTTGATGATTTATATAACATAAAAGTCTCGGGTGTTACAGTATCACTTCCCCCCACAGAGGAGCAGGATAAAGGATACATTTTTCATTTCATAGTAGTTTAGTTATCTTCATCAAGACTCTCAAATCATTAATTTGGTTGAGATCAAGTTTTATAGTGATGCGAACTTCAAGGAGTGACATATAGAGATCAAGGACCGCTACGATAAGGTGTTTAATAGGTGTTCTATCCCCTTGTTTTGAGTTTAGTGGAGGCATGATGGCATAGAAGGGGGTACCTAGGAACATGAGTTGTGGATATACACCCAGTACCCCATGTTGATAGATATTTAACTATTCTCATGTAATGCTATATGTTTGGTGGTTTTGGACATTTTCTGTTATGATATGGATTTCAATTATTGAATGTTTTGGTTTTCTATATTTTGAGAGTTATATTACCCATGAGAGTTTTTAATAGTTGGTTGTGGTTGTTTCATGGTTTCGTGATATTCTTTTGATGAAGTTGTTTATTTCCTATAACAGTGAGTGCCTTGAGAGGTATCTTTTAGTGTGTCTATTCAGAAGAATCGATTTTTATTTCATCTAAGAGTTGTTTTTGGATTCATGGGGATGAGAATGTTCTGAATGTATTCTAATTTAAGGGACTAGTCTCCATGGACCGACCCATTACGTGTCCCTAAGGATTTTAGAACTCGGAGGAGGACCATAGTAATTATAGAGGGACTCTACTACAAAAAGATATAAGTAGGAAATGATTTCACACCATATAGAATCACAAGAAATGAATACAGGTTTTCCAATGTGTATATTTTTTTGGGTTTTAAAAATAAAATAAAATTAAGAGGAATTGGATTTTTTAGAGGAATCCAAACTCAAGGAATTACACGATGTGCAATGGGATTACAAAAAATTTAATTACCTGATGAAATAATATTTAAAGTCATTATAGCCACTCGTTTTGTCAGACCTAATTGTTGAATCTTTCAATCTCTCATCCCATGAGACATGGTATCCCCCTCTATTGTGTTTTGGTGATCCATTTGATGGTAATTAATCCTTCTTTTTAGAGGATTTATTTGTGGTGACCCAACTTGATCTAAGGATTTTTCACTTCATTTTATAGTTGTTTATACTTATATGATATCATTTTAATCCAATTATTATCTATTTCCTATGGAATTATAATACCCATGTTTCTAATTTGTTTCTCTTAGATTTTTTTGAGCAGTTTTACCATGGTGTTCTCATATGGATATAGATCTTGTGGGGGTGGTTATCAGAGATCTAATGTGATGATTTGCTCTTCTGAAAAGAATATTGAGGACCTTTTGATAAAGGTGATCAAATTATTTCTCTATTTATTTCTGTGAAATCATAAATATATCGTGTTTTATCCCCCTAAGATTGGAGTGGAATTGACATAATAATTATTTGAATCAGATTAAATTATATTTATCGATCACATATAGATGTTCTTTAATAATACTGTTATAATGTTTTGCCTCTTGATTTTATACATACTGTGATATCTTCACATTTCATGATTTAGCATGATGTTTTGTATAGAAATTGTTAAAGAACATAAATCTAGAATTAGTTGATGATTAACTTGATAAATGAATATAACAGTCATGTTTAATGAATCTGGTAGTTGTTGTTTCAATTTAATGATAGCAATATTGATTCAAGTATGCATGTTTAATTAAATTGGTTAATAAACCTTAATCATGTTGATTCTTGGTAATAACTGAATTAAAGTCATGTTAAATAAATTGTTCATTTAATTTTTGATATATTATGTTTTAGGTTCCCATAGTTGGAAATAATAAATAATGAATTGGTTAATTAAATATGGAATAAGAATAGGTTGTGTGATGAAATATAATTCTTTTTTAGGGCATGAGTATCCTGATTTCTTGTAATGTAAATATGCATTATGATTTAGAGATGTAAGAAGTCATTGTGTGTGAAGGATGAATGACTTGATTTATGGCTAACATCCCATTTTCCCTGATTGTTTCCAACTGCTTGTGATATTGTTGATCCTGGAGGGTTGTAGTGGGTTGGGGGTAAGGGGAGTCCCATATTTGACGTGATCCTAGGATGGCTGATCCAGGAAGAATATTTTGGAATGTGAGGTAGGGAAGCCATTTTTTGTGGCATCAGTTGGCTCTAAGATTGGCTAGATGCATCATTTTATTCTTTTGCTGTTAAGGATGACACATGAGATAATGGATTGGGTTGGTTCTGGGCATACTTGTTGATATAAAATTTGGAAGACTATTTTAATTTTTTTGTTTTTGTATGTTTTATCCTTTCCCCGCATCTTGATGTATATGTTTTTGGTTACTCTCTTTTTAAGGGAGTTGAATACATGTGGGTTATTCCATGTTTATTCTATGTTTAGCTGCTAATGGTTGGATGAGTATATGCTCTTTCTTTAGCAGGAAAATAATTGACAAGTAGTTCTTCTACTCACCATGTTGATACCTTTGTGTTTGGTAGCATATAATGTTTTTATATAATAAAAATAATATTTTTAACTAGTAATAATTATTAAATAAATGAATAAATGTTTATCCCATGGGGTCGTATCTTGCAGGGATGAAATTGCGAGGTTGTAATTTTGTGATGTTGTAGTCTCAATTTCTTTATTCCAAGAGGTCATGGATCATTGCTGATATGATAATGAAATTTAGTGTGTAAATAATAATGTTCAATTAATGGTTAAGAATTAATTAACGTAATATAAAACTAATGAAAATGAATAAGATAATTTAATTTAAATCTATAAATGGTTTTGTGATTATATGATATCTTTTCATAGTAGTGACATCAAAGAGTCTATGAAATGTTATATGAAATTATTTCTGAGACAAGGATAAGGCCGTAGTGTGGTTGAGAGATATATTTTATAATGTACATTTTGTGTTTCTATAACCTACAATAGCAAATTGGTTAGGGAAACAAACACCCTAAGGATTCTGATCCCTCTGGGTGTTTTCTCTAACATCCCTATGAGATGATGGATGTCAGACTACCCCCTTTGGACCTACTCACATTTCTTGTTAGTTACCTATACTGGTATTCACAATTTTTAGTTTTCCCTATATGTGTGTGTAGAGGGCTGTAATGGATTATGGTTTTTCCAATCAGATAGATTTGTGATATAGTTTCGTAAGGACTACTATTGGTATAACATTTATATCTTGTGATGGATTTAGGATCTTTACATCGTTTAGGGGCTTGTATGGATTCAGTTATAATACCTGACATATAATACACGTTATGCGAGTTGTGGTGGCTCTTGGAAGCTACCTAGTTACTTTTGGTTATGTGGACATGGTAGTGTGTTTTATGAGGTGAATGTTAATGTGCTATTCCAAGGGATAGATTTTCTGGATGCACGACATTGGGGAAAAGAGAAAACGAATGGGGAAGTTCTAGAAGGGTACCCTTGATAATATTTATTATATTATATGTTCTTTAATTCAAATCATGGTAACAATATCTAACATGAGTATGTGAACTTATTATACCAATTTAGGTAATGATTTAGTTTCACTTTCTATTCAATATGATTTAAAATGTATTTTTACCCATTTTCTTGAGAGGATCCAGGTAGGATCATATAGAGTATACTAGTATACTCACCCTACGCATATTTAAATTCTTTTTTAGGTCTACTATAGAAAGTGGTATATGATGTCTGTTACTACGTGCTTGTATTTTTTTGAACCATTTTGGGATTCGTGATCACTATTGTCTTTACTTTTATTGTGATACATGAGATTTTCCTTTCAGTTGTAGTAGTTCTTTCCTAAAAGTACATATTTTTACTTTGCTTTTCTTTTATATTATGCTCTGATTAGAAGTTGGTTGGTGTCGGCCTTCTCTCTTTCTTCTGAATGTGTTTCTCTTTTAGGGTAATGCCTCCTCTATGCATGATTATTATACCCTTATTAGTAGTCTCAAACCCAGGGCCTACTAGAGGTGGGAATCGGGGGGTCACTATCACCCTTATCCCATTACTAGACCATGATGGTTTCACATTGTGAGGACGAGTCGTGAAAAACCTCTTTTGTTTTATTTTTATTCTCTAACCCTCAACTCTTATTATTGTTGGGAAATTTAACATACACAATATTTTTATATTATATACATTATATTTATGATTTATTTATTATTGGGGAATTATTATAGGAAACATAATTTCATGATTTCCTTTTTTTGAAAATTTAATAACTTCATTGTGGATGTGTGGATAACCAGTTTCTCAAAGCGTTGTGATTCAATCACAAATTATATAGAATATATTAACAATGGTTTTAGTGATGTTATCTGATATATAAGAAATAAAAATTATATTTTAATGATCTTATATACATATATATATATATATGTCAATTACCTACTTTCATTCAATACGACAAGAAAACTGAATCAATATCCATGTGTGTGTATGGATTATCATCTCTATAAACAAGGTCTTCCATTTAATATATCTATATTTTATAGATTATCATAAATATTTATACAATTAATATGTATGATATATAGATAATTTTTCTAATTTCTTGAAATATTTAAATCATGATCAATGTTTGTGGAAAAAGAATAACAATTCAAAATATATATGAAAAACAATTCAGATATTACCTGAAACATATAGTATACATGGATATGATAATAAATGGGTAATGTAAAGTCTTCATCAAATAATATATGGTATTATATATATGAATATTATTATTTTTAGATTTATAATAAAATATTATTTATTACACATGAGTATTGAACATTTAAAAATAATGTCAAGACATAAGGTATGGGCTTTCTCATCTCAATTTTTATATTTGTGAGATACATGCCATTTTCACCACACATTTATTTTGTTTGATGCATATAATTGTTATTAATGTATTATAGGATTATAATTCTTTAACATTAATTTATTTACATATCAATTTTATGATTTTTATATCCTGGGGTTCACTGTTCAAAAGATACATAAAATTGTAAAGTAATTTAGTCTCAATTTTCCTTCTTTGATATACATGTCATGTTATGAACCTATATTATTATTTAAGGTGTATATACTACATATTGACATTTTATATCATTAATATCCCTATATTCATGATATTTTATGCTTAATTTAAATATAGTCATCCATGGGTAGTATGATTCAGTGTTACAAAAGATGTAACCATTTATGGAAAATATCATCGTTTAATGGGACTGATTACGACTATTAATCTATTTATGAAATGATATGACCCATCACTCAATGAAACTAATGATATTTTCCTCAATCATTATTTATTTTATATCCACGTAATTTTACAATTTTTTACACTCTTTGGAACTTATAATAATGAAATAATTTTTTTACGAATATCTAACATTATTTCTCCTTTTGGTCATAAATTTATGCCCTTTCAGAACAATGCAATCTAAAAATGTTTTAATGAAATCCTATATTGTTTAAATGAAATTTTGACTCATTTTTTCCTTTATGAATAATGGTATTGAAATGGAATATTCTTGTGATTTTTATATCATGGAACTTTTCTAAAATTCTACGGTGAAAAATTAATCTTCCAAATATATGTATTTTTCTATGCCATAGCCTTCATTCTATTGAGAATTCATTTGAATGATTACAAGATTAATTTTTTAAAAAATTTATTTTTATGAAAATTTATTTTTAAGAAAATTTATTTTCCAAATATTCTAGATATTCATTTATTTAATTTTTTTTACATAAATATGTTTTCAAAAAAAATTTTGATTTAAATGATGTTTCTATTTTTTTATAACTTCTTTAATAAATTTTCATGTTTTTTTAAAGAATGTTATTTTTAAAAATTCTTATGTTTTTAAAAATTAAATTTTTAATAGAAGGGACGATATTTTCCTCATGAAATATTTTTAATGAAGTTCTTAATATTTCATTATAAGATAGGTATTTTCAATTTTTTTTTTATGAAAATGACATTCTTAGAAAGTCTATTTAACTTAATAAATGTTTCATGTCATCATTAAAAATACTTCTTCATATAAAATGAGATACTTTTTTATAATTTATTCTTTATTTTGGAAATGATCCTAGAATACCATTAATATTATTTCTTTAATGTTTTATATTTTTATGGAATGATTTTTATGACATTCATTCCTCTTCCATGAGTTTTTTGGTTTTGAAACCCATTTCATTCCAAAGGTTATTATTAGTTGAAAATATTATTAAGAATCTCAATTTACAAATGTAATGATATGATAATATATTCTGAGACCAATTTATCTTCATGGGTTATGATATGATTTTTATGAACCCCATATATTTTTATGTTTCATTATACGATGAAAATATTAAAATATTCTGGTACATGTATGTATGATTTTGTTAAGTGATATATGAGACCTATATCTCCCTCTAATAAATTGGGTAATGATTTATATTTCAACATATAATGATGGAAATCAAGTTAAAAATCCTGATCCACTATGGGAGGATGGGGCATTCCGATTAACTATGGGAAGATGGGGATACCTGATCCACTGTTGGAAGATTCAGAAACATAATCCCTTACATGGATAGGATTGTGGCTGGATATGGTGGTGTGTCTCACCTAGTATATTTTGTCCACATGAATTTCCTTGTTATTGTTTTGGAAATTCACCTTGATTTATTTTGAATTATTATACATGTTTATGTATCTACCACAAATTCTTATACTTATGGCTTCGATATGGTAATATGGTTCATATTCTTGATTATATTATAATTTTATGCCTTATGAATTTATAATATCTGTTACATGTATCCGGATTATGATATTTTTATATAGAGTGGGATAGTCAATATTTATGATCATGTTGTTATACCCTTATAGTCATATTTTACCTATGTATTATGTTAGATACCCTTACTGAGCATCTGAGATCACCCCTTTTTATGTTCTAGTTCCATTGGTTATGATGACGTGTAATAATTATTATTTTTCTAATAATGGTACTAATCATGATGAACCAATTGCGATATATCATGGAACACTTTTGTAATAGTTTTTACGTATCCATTTTTCTAAAGGACCAATACTAATAAGGTCTTTGGGAATCTCCTTGTGTAATTTATTATGTATTCCAAAAATTATTTAATGTTAATTCATGAAAATTTAGGGTCACTATAATTTGTATCAAAGTAATTTCATAATCAAACATTGGTACAAGTATGAGAAAACATTAGTTATATCCCTTGCGATATTTCTAATGAAATGTTTAAATATATCTCTAAGGGTCAATCTAAGGATGATTTAATGTCTAATTAAATGTACTAGAACATTGGTAAAGGATATTGATAGTATTTTCCTCATAATACATCAATGTTTGGATAATACAAGTGGATGTGGCTCTAGAAAAGATGTACATTCGGGTAACACACCCAAAAAAGCATATTAATCGAGTCCAAATTTAGAAATTTTGTACAACAATGGGCCTCTCTACACACCTATTTTGATAGTACATGGGATATTCTTTTGGAATTTTCAAAGTATTTATTAACCATTACCATGTATTAAAATGGAGGATTACTATGAATAAACTAGGTAAAAAAATATTTTAAAGTATCAATGATTTTGGTTTCATGATATAGACATATTGTAAGTTAATTTTGACCTTATTTTTTGGTTTTATGCTATGATAATTGATTCTCATACTATTATATCTTATTTTATTAAATGAAGGGAATGAATAGGATCAGCATTAATGTTGAATGTGATTAATAATTTTTTGATGATTAGTTAAATAGGATGATCACTGGACTAAATGATGTTGTTATTATACTGAATCAGTTGTCATAGAACATGATTAAAAATTTGTACCATAACCAACTCTCGGACTCACCGATGAAGATAAAATAGGAGTTCATTGAGATTTTAGGTAGAAGATAACATAAAGGAAATAATATTCATTTTCCGTTTTTTTAATAATTTAGAAAAAATATTCTACTTAATGTATTATAGGAACAAGAAAAACATTTCACTATTGACAAGTAAGACACAATTCAAGTAACTACAATAAAAAAATTAAGGGTTTTGATAACACAATTGATGGTAATATTGGCCTCCCGAAAAAATAATAAAATGTTTGAAATTTTATATTTACAATGAATTTTAATTATGAATATAAATTTCCAAAGATAAAATATCCCAATGAGAATATGAAAGGTGGTAGGAGTAATGTTTGTATTACTATTTATGATGAGAAAATATATTAAATGTGAAAAAAAATAGGTATTAAGTTATATGGTGAAGTACAATTATTATATCTTAGGGAGGTAGTGTAATAATTGAATTTTTTATGTATTTGGATTCATGATTTATGTTTTATGAATGAAAAAACATATAAGGATTTTACAGTATATATTTTCACTTGGTATTTAGATGAATAAGTTTAACGGTTATCATGGACTATAATAGTTGTTTAATAGAAATGGGATTTTCATGAAACATATGTGATTAATGGAGAGATTACCTGTCATATATTCCTTATGATAAGATAATGTTGTTTGGATAATAATATATTGGATATTAATATGTAAATTGAATTTAATTAATTGTGTTGGAACTACATAAACACATGTTGACATGTGGTTTATAATATCATTGATGAAGTTTACCACATATTCAGATTTATTGAAAATTTTATATACACATTTTAATAATGAAACAATTAGGTTTGAAATATAGAATATTGGTAATTCATGTTATTACCATGTTTTAATTGAATACATGATGAATTTATTCATTTGATTGGTATGAGACAACCAAGAACATCATTATTTTATATGAGGGGGTCAATTCTAATATCTTTTTGATATATTTAGTGACCTTATTCGAAATTTTTTATACTTCAATATTTAAGAATGGATATAATGTTAACAATTTATATAATGTTTTTTAATCATTGGATGAGGTTTTAGATATTAAAGTATTGTCAGTCAATATTAGGATTTATTAATTTTTGAAAAGATTTGATAACTATTTTATTTGGATATAGACAGATTGAATGACCTATCATTATATTTTAGGATTTCATTATTTTTTAAAGATTTATGAATAACAAATTAACATTCATTTCTAAGAATAAGATATGAAGTTGTATTTGAACAAGGAACAACACAGGGTATTGTAGTTAGGAAATCATATAAGCGAACCATTTATAAAAAATTCATCCACTATATGAGAAAGGCTTTGCAAATAATGTATTTTCATATTATCATAATTTTCGATGATAATGGTAAACTTTTTTAATCACATTTGAATTATGGATTTGTGATTATTAACATTATCCTAAACATTATCTCTATCACTCTCAATCATAACATGATACATAGATTTCTCTTCAAAGTCAATTTTTTCACTTCCCATCTATGTTCTCATTTGAGGTTACAAAGTTATATGTTGTTTTGAGAAACTATTAGGTTTCAAATTTTCCCTTGGTAAATGATGTTTTTGTATACATTCATTCAATATCATTTTCAATGAATTGAACTTTCATGTAATAATCCTTTTATAACAAATTAAATTTGAAGAGAAGCATTCTTTTAGGAGGGTATAATGTTACTCAATAATATTTTTTTAATTATATTTTTTAGTTATTTTAATATTATAATTTTCTAAATTTAATAAAAAAAAATTAATATATATTTTGTTAAAAAAAATACATTAGTATGGATAATGTTATAGGCAACACCATTTCAATTTTTTACTATAAGAAATAATTAGATTCTTTAAAGGCACATGAAACTCTTTTTCTTTCTTGTATTACACATAATTATAAGTCCCCTAAATAGGTAGTGTTTCACACATGGTCAAGATTTAATGAACTATGATATACTAGTAGTATTTTAATTAGTTTATTATTATAGATACCCCAAGCCCTTATAACATGTGTTAAGAAGAAGAATAAAAAATTTATGAAAATATATATTACACTTGAATATAAAATATACCATTCAGTTTCCAATAAGTAGATTTTAACATCTGAACTATTTGAAAATAAATAAATTGCCTTTTTATAAAAACGAATTTTCTCTATATAAATACAATTTTACATTACTAAATTAAACAAACTACATTTTTACTATTTTATATAAATTTTATATATTATATATTGAATAAATATTTTTTTATAAAAATATAAATTTTTTTATAACTATAATATAAGAATAAGTAATGTGTTATGAATACTAATATTTTGTCTTCTAAAATGTAATTTTAATGCATTTTAATGGAGAAACAATTTTAAAATTATATTTTTAAAACATTTATAATTTCTATTTGACAAAATAACCTTCCTTTTTAGATTTGTAATATCATAATTTATTATGGGAGAATTTTTTTATTTTCAATGAAGTTTCATTTATAATGAATACTTAAAAATAAACAATTTTCATTGAAATTTTATTTTTCATCTAATAAAATAATATAGTTAAATTATTTTTTTACCTATTTTAAAAATTAAATTATTTCAATAATACATAAATTAATAAATTTTTGGTCATTAGAATCAATATTTTTGATTGGAATTTTAGAAAATATTATTGAACTGAAATAATTTATAATGATTTCAAAATGGATTTCAACATAAAATATTATTGAATTTAGTTAAAATTAATAACAACGATTAAGAGACAAACTAGTGTAACAAGGGAGTAAACCTTACACTTAAAGTCCAAAATGACATAAAAAATCTCACAAATATATGTTTATCCCATATTTATGACATCAAATAATTTTTCTATAATTTGGTTAATTATTGGAGCCACAAGAAATATGAAACAAGTGGGTGGAATTTCCTTTTCAAAACATTACACGAATGTCACTCCTCCACCACTATAAAATGTAACTCACTCATCCCACTTATTCAAATATCTAAAGGCCTTTTCTTTATAAAAAACAACACAAAATTACCTCCCAACACATCTACCATCATAATAGAATCCTATATTTTATAATAAATCCATCCATTGAATCTCTTTGGTGAAAAAATTAACCCAAAGAAGAGGTAACATTCCTCCCACATTGTTTTGTTTCATTTTCATTTTACAACCCCTAAAATAATATTATTAAATTATCATTTAATAAAAAATGTATAATCAATAAACTAATATTTTTTTATTATAATTATTTAATTTATACCTAGACAGGCTTTCATTTAATGGGTATCAAACTTACCATTCTTGTGTTTGGAAAACTAAGGTCTCATGAGATGATTTTGTTCGTTTTTCTGTTATTACAACACATGGTTGGGAATGATGATTGAAACTCGTTTTTATATGATAACAAATATATTCGTGATATAATTTTTCTTATTTAATGATTATTTAAAACATACCATCCTAATTTCTATTTTTTATAAATAACATAATTACATTTGTGTATGTGTTTACTACCCCATACTCAAAGCAATGTGATTTGTTCACAATTTACATCGAATATATTAAGGATGAGTTTAGTGATATTATATGATATATATAAAATATTAATTATATTTTAATTATTTATATATTTCAATTACTCTCGTTCTTTCAATGCAATAAGAAAACAGAAACAATATTAATGTGTACATATGGCCTACCGTCTCCATGAACATTGTATTCCATTTCATATATTTGTATTTTATATATTATTATAAAAAAGGTATAATGAATAAGTTTGATATATAGATAAATTTTTTTACTACCAATAATTAAATCATGATATGTAAGTTTATCAAGAATAAAAAGTAAAACATATCATACAAATAATACTGATATTACCTGAAATGTAACGTTAACATGGAATTGTCAATAATTGTGACATATAAAGCCATAATAAAATCATATATGGTATTATATATATTAATATGTTTCTTTGGCAGATTTATAAAAAATATATATATTATATAGGAGGTTTTAACATGCACTAAGAAAGTAAATACTTAAGGTATGAGTTTTCTAATATAACATTTTATATCTCTAAGATGCATGCAATGTTTGCAACTCATTTCATTTCTGTGGTATATAAAAATACTTTCCATGCATTATATTATTCATATAATTAAAAATATTTGTATTTTAATACACATTTTATTATCATTCTTTCATGATTTTTATGGTTCATATGTTACCGAATCTGTAAAATAAATTTTTCAAAATCTTCCATCTTTGATGTACAAGCCCTATTGTGAACCTATATTTTTTAATGTAATGTATATAAATTAAATTGACATGTTATATCATGATTATAATTATAGTAATGATATTTTATGCTTAATGTAATTGTATTCCTTGATGGAGAGTATGATTCAACATTTCCAATGTGTTTATAGTTTATAAAAACAATCTCAATGTTTATTTGAATTTTTTGTAATTATGATTCTGTAAATGAAATCATATTAACCATAACTCAAAAAAACCCATCTATTTTTCCTAAATATGGTTATAAATGTTATATCCAATCAATGGTACCAATTTATATACACTTTAGTGCTAATGATAATTAAGATATTACTTTTATGAAAATATGACTTTATTACTCTATTCCCTCAAAAGGCTATTTTAATTAGAAACTAGAATTTAAAAATATAAAAAAAATAGAACATTTTCTTATAATATTTAAAGAAAATTTTTACCCATGATTTACCTTTTAAAAAACTATTATAAACAATGAATCTTCTTTCCATTTTGTAATTGAGGCTCTTTTCTAAACATTTACAGCGCAAAATGAATGTTTAGCATTTAAGAATTTATCCACCTTCACAGACATACTTCATTTGAAGAATCCCATTCATGATTAGATTGTTTATTTTTATGAAAACGTATTCTCTTAATATTATATTCAATCATTTTTCTGGGAATTTCAAATAAAAATTTGTCAAAAATATTTTAGGCCTCGAAAGTGGTTTAAATATTTTAATGATTTCTTTATATTTTTTCAATTTTATTTTTAAATAAAATGGTTTCAAAAATATTTTATTAAAAAAAAGAATAATCAAATAAGAAATGATATTTTACTCAAGAAATATTTTAATTTAAATTGTATATCTTTATTTATAAAAACTGTATTCTTGAAATAGTTTTATGAAAAATAATTTTCGAAGAAAGTATATTTACCTTAAGAAATGTTCCATGTTATCTATTAAAATTGTTCCATTTATAAGATTAAATATATTTTTATATTTTATTATTTACTAGGGAAAAAATCTATGAATAAAATTCATATTGTTTCTTAAATGGTTATGTTTATATGTAATGATATTTATGAAACTCATTCCATTTCCACAGGGTATATGATTTGGAAACCCTTTTCATTCCATTGGTTATTATTTGATGAAATGATTATGAAAATTATATATTTTAATTAGGTAATGAAAATGTAAAATGTTATGATACTCGTTACATTTAATGGTTTATAACATGATTTTTATGAAACCGATCAATTTGTATAGGTCATGATATAATGGATGTTTTATTATCCTGTGGGGCATGTTTGTATAATATTTTATGTTACTGGTGGGATGTTTATCTCTCTTCAATGCATTGGGTAATGAATTATACCTCATGAGATAATGATCAGAATCATGTGTATGGGCTTAATCCACTATGAGAATATGGGTAAACCATTTCCACTATGGAAATATGGGGAAACCCAATCCACTATGGGAAGATGGGGAACCAAATAACTTACAAGGAAATGACTACAACTGCAGATTGTGTAGTATCCCACCCAATAGGTGCAACACCAATGATGTTACTTGTTATGTATGGTAAATGTTCCTTGATTTATAGAGAATTATTTTACACTTTTAGGTGGCTTCAATGAATTATATGTCTTATGCCTCAAATATGATCACACGGTTTGTTGTCGTTATTATAGTAAAATTTCATGACATATGAGAAGACAATATTTTATCCAGGTCTTATGATTATATTATTTTTATACAGGGTAGGATATTAAAAATTTTGTGGTCATGTTATCATGCCATTATGTTCAGGTTATGAATATGTATTTATCTATTTACCCTTACTGAGCATTCAAGATCACCCCTTTTTTATGTTTCATTTATCCAGTTTATAAATAAATATTTTATGTTGGAGAAAAAAGGGGGATATTATTAAAGAATATTTTTAATAACATTCACCAAAAAAGAAGAATGTGATAGATGTTTCAAAATACACTAAACTTGTACGACAATCATTCATGTATTTTTGTAATAAATAGAATATTAATTTAAAATGATGTAATATCCAACCATTTTAAACATGGGTCGTTATATATAATGTTTCCCTGAGACATGAAATGAATTTATTACTATGTAAAGACATATAATTTTCATAGGTTTCTTTTTTTTTATGTTTTCAAACTGAAAATATTACTATAGTTTTACATTTACACTCAATATTTCACGGAATCCATGAAATTCATGTTTTGGTTAGGGAATATCAACTATTAATAATGTCTCCCTTTTTTCAACCTAATGTGTTCCATTTATCCTTATTTTGGTAGAGTTATGTTTTTTAGGTTTGACCCTTAATTTATCTCTATAATATAGTGTTATATAGATTTAAGTAAATTAGTGTTGATGTATCTGGTCGAACAACATTTACTTAATTGCCACCATTGGAGAAATGACTCATGTAGTTTATTTCCATATTGTTTCAACAAAATTATGGATTAATTATATAGTTAGTGAATTTATCAATGAATGAAGTAGTTTTCTTCTTGAAAAGGGAAGTATTTACCCTATATCAATTATATACCAACAAATTCACAAAAAACCTCTATGAATAATGGGTGAATTTAGTTTAAAATTATTCCACTATGATCATACTACGCATGTGAGTTCTATGGTCCCATTGTTTCTAAAAAATAATCACTCAATGTGTAACTTCATAGAGGATTGAACAATGATTCATATTTATTATACTCATATGAAATGGTGTTGAATTATTGAAATGGGTTATCCAACTATTATTAATAATTAAAAGAATAATATTTTTGTTAATTATATTTTTAATGTATTAAACTGAGTAAAATATCATAATACACATGTGGGTATGAGAAACAAAATTATTTTAACAAATTTGGATAAAAATATAATCAATTGTGTATTTAATATGTGAAGGTATTGTAATTAGGTAATATGGGATAGTGATGGATAATCCAGGGAAACCACTGAACATATTAAAAATCATGGCCCATTTATATACCATTGAAATAACTCAAGGTGGATTACATACAACCACGATTGAATTAGAAGTTCCAATTTAATTATATTAAAATTTATGGGGTTACAGATTTCCATCCCTAAATAAATATACATTTCAATGGGTATAAATGATACTCATTTATGTAATATGTTTTATCAAAATACCAAGGGGTTTCTAGGTGAACAAATACTAATGGTATAATGTATGGAATATAAAAAGAATTATTCAATTTTAGATAAACATTTTTTTTATTTATTGATGGTAATATTTTATTAATGTAAACTATTGAATATGGGATTGGGGTGGCTTAATATTAATATATGGGAATATTATAGGTTATCTATGTTTACCTAAACATATATTGGAAATAATAATAATGAAAATTAAATTCTTAAAATTGGTAAATATTTTATCATATCAAACAATTAGTGGGGAAACATGATGATAATTAGAGAGACTATAGAATATGATTATAGGAATAATAGAATAAAAGTGGACATTGTAGCTAGGTTAAACATATAATATATAAATATTTATATATATCTAGTGATAATATAAATCACGACATACATCATTCTAAAATAAAGTAATTTTTGATGCGGTATTAGTGTAGGGATAATTTAGATAAACTGAACTAACATATAGATCATTCAGTAAGACAGTTTGATTTGGAAATGGTATGAAGAAAATATTTTTTTTAGGTATGAGATATGATATTCATACACATTCATATGTTTTCTTAGCATAAGGATAGTGCAGAAAAACTAATTTTAATGAGGACTCCATAAACTAAAAGGATTTGGGTGGTAGGGGAAATATATTTAAATTTAAATTTATGGTTGGGTCCAGGAAATATTCCATGGACATCTCTGTATATCCATAGTGGATAGGAATCATGGAACACATATTTATTATAAATAAAAAATACTTATATAGTCTTATAAAATTACAATAAATATAGAACTTATTTAGATTGGTCTCTTATGTTAGGGTGATTTTGTATTTTAATATCTTATAGAATAAACCATAATAAATACACCAAATTTATGTTTAATATATTTTTCACCATATAATTTACTATCATATGGTATAGAATATTGTATTATATAGTTTTTGGTCATGGGGGAAGGGGTTTATACTG
Organism: Viscum album; assembly: GCA_963277665.1. Taxonomy (NCBI): domain Eukaryota; kingdom Viridiplantae; phylum Streptophyta; class Magnoliopsida; order Santalales; family Viscaceae; genus Viscum; species Viscum album. The sequence continues at coordinate 375,159,073 of OY728146.1, forward strand.
TAAATTTTAGTGTTATATGAAAAATGGCCAAATACCTTCTAGTTTTGGATTATGAGGTAAGGACCACATGTCATTCATTTTAGGTTCATGTGATATAGACCATATTAACTCAATAGAAAGATATATGAAGCACCTATTGAAAATTATTTGAGAATTAGGTGGCATTATAGAACTTTACATATTCAAATCATAGAAAATTCCTTATTCATGTGGAATATTTGTTTCATATAAGGACACATCCATTTAGATTAAAAATTGGTAGGTTTCCTCCTAAGCATCATTAGAATATTTTAGAATCAACCAAGTTCCCCATGAAACAATGATGTGAGGAAAACATTTTAATTAGATAACCATGAAAATGATCATGATTTACAACGATGTTTTTTAACGACTTCAAGAATTTATCATCAGTCTATTTGATCTAATACAACTAAATTTCTGATTTTCCATCCTCAATCAGTTTTTCAGATATTATTATTCAGACTAATAAATGTTGAACCTCAATAGGTGAAACCACAGTAGCCTCATAAACTAGAGAATTTGGTTACATCATTGTAGGGCTATTTTTTGTGTTCTTGTATTCTCATATTCCATTTGGTAGAGTTTCAAGACAATATTTTTTTCTCTCATCAACTATTTTTTAACATGTTTGATAATTTTTTTTATAGGCCACTACTATTCCATTTATAGAAACCTGATAGTATGATACATTCTTGTTTTGAGTATTCAATTGGTATATAAAATAGACATCATCATAGTATAGATTTTTTACATCGATTTTGAAAAAATTGTAAGAATCATAAAATACAGTGCTGAAGATGGAGTTCACAAAAAGGATCACATTATTTTTTCTAACATCCATTAAGGGATTATCTTCAGTACATTTGAAAAATAAAATAATGATAGTAACAATGAACTTGAACATCCTAATGTAAATTAGGGGGTATGGACCAATGACGCATGTTTCTTATATATAAAATATGATAGTGTAAATGATAGAAAGATGAAATGGAGGGGGAATATAACTAGAATTGGTATTCAATTGATATGTGTGACACTTTATTATATGTTTTGTATAGCCTTGTATCATGGAGGGGAAAAATTATCCAGTCATCTTGATTCAGTGAGAGACGATAGTTCCAATACAATGTGTCCCACATATTCAATTGTGTAATTTCTATAATATAATAAGAGTCTCTCTTTATTCAATTCATTTCATAATTCCCCAATTAGGGACTCATTTATAGAGGACCATCTGGTCATTTAGGTCATCTAAAAGTTATAATTTAAAACCAATTGAGGGATACAACATTTTATAACTCCCCCTTATGGAACAATTCTGCTTGAATTAAATCATCTATTTGAAAAATTTGGGTGCCTGATGTATTAATTTTTATGTATTATTATGAAAAAGAGCTAAAGTTATATCAAAATCATTGAAAAACAATATTTTTTGTATTAAGAAATAAATGAAAAAGTATATTTGGGTAATATATATTACTATTGCATACTAAATTTAATTTGAAATTATATGGGATGGAATTTTTATAGAATATTCTCAATAATTAATGTTTTTTAAAAAATGAGACACTGTTAATTTTATGTGAAATTTTTTTAACACACATTCATAGTCATTTAATTGTATCTATTCTTCTATATTGATAATATACTTTTTATTGATTTTTTAATTACCATTAGTGAGTTTACATTGAAATTTAGTCTGATTATTTTTATCTATAAGGCTAGTGTAAAAATTTATGAGTGATTTGTTATCTACCTCATTTTTGGTGTATCCATTAGAGAGGAGGGTAGGATAAGGAAGTTTTGATTTATGGGTTATTGGAATGTATTACTCAACCCCACTCATAATATTTTGGATTCTTCTATTATCAATCCATTTAGACTCCATGAAATTCCATCAATGTGAATTTACCATATATAAGAAGAATTTTTTATAAATAAAACCCATTAATTCTGATTTTACATATCAAGAGGAATCACCTTTTGTTGGGGTATACAGATAGAACAAATTTATACCCTATATTCTCATTTTGAGACATCAAATTTATATAAAAATATATATGTTTGACAACCCATCTCATTATTAATAAAGTTGATATAAGGTCAAAAAGTATGTATTTTAGTGGATCAATGTGAGATATTAATTTAATCCCATGATGTTGTAGATTGTAACTTATCGTATAAATCATAAGGATTAAAGCATATAAAATATTCACAATGGGTGTACGATAGATCTCATAATAAAAAATTATCTATATAAGGTTGTAATGGTTGTTTTAAAAGAATTTATTTTCTCATGGGATACAAGGGAACTAAGTGACCAATCCAGAGATACCATATAAAGGAAAAGAGGTTTTCAATATATGGGAGTCATAAATACTAGAGAGTATGATAGATACTATCTAATGATTCCAAAATACATCTAAAAATGCTCATCAAATTGGTAGATTTATCATTTCATAATAAATTTTTTCATGGAGAAAATGTAATTAGTTTGTGATTCAATGATGTAGCTGATATAGGTGATCCTTCCATAAAGTCCTCTTAACTCTGAATGATTCAGAGGAGGGAGAGTTTCACATATTTCCTTGGACTTCTATAAATTAATGTCACATCCATTGTAATAAAACAAAAAATTATGTAATTTTCTCTGTGTAACCCAAAATGATAATTTTAGAATATTCATTTTCAAATTATGAGATCAAATTTTTAATATTATTTCTTTACAATTAATTAAATCATATGGAAATTAAAATTTTTTGAACATGTGATTATTAACAGTACATTAAAAAAATATTCACCATAGGGGTTTGAAAATGAATATCATTACCCTTTGATATGTGGATCCAGTATTTTTTATACTGAAAAGAAAAACGGTGTTGTAATATATTCTATGGGGTACATATAAGTATGTGGATAATTTTACTTGTAGATTTGTCAAATTTGGATGTATCATTTGTAATTTTACATGATTTAGGGGCACTAAAACCTAACTATTTTATATAAAACAATCATAGGATCACAATAGGGAAGTCTTCTATTGTACAGTGAATGTTTAAGTCCTTAAATTCAATAAAAACCTATATTTATCCATATTACATTAGGATATGTATTATAATCAAATTTCATTTAGGGTATTCATATTCCCATTTGAATCCTTCCTTGATTATATTGTCATCTTCATCCATCATGTCAAATGTATTCCCCTCATTATGATTTTTTATTCATGATGATTATGTGGTATGAAAAAATGTTGAATAGATAGATATGAATATAATATTAGTTTCTCAATATAATTCGATGAAAACACATCCTATTGTTATTTGAGTAGAGTGTTATGATGTTTGTGATCCTATGAATTGAAGGTTACATTGACTAGTGTGGGTCAAAGGACTTATTCTATGACCATATTCCAAATTCTAATTCCATAAATAATGGTTAAATTTACCACCTGAAATCTAGTGGTGAATCAAAAAACAAAAATCCTCACCATCATACGATGTGGATGGAATAATCACCTCATAAACCATTTATAATTTCATGGTGTAAGTTCTTATGTATTTGAGAAGAGTGTTTTTTTAAATATAGGACCGGACTTCTTTGATTAGAAGTTTTAGTGTCATTGTGGTTATTGGTATATGTTGGTAATGATCCATAAAAGTTGGCCCAAGCTTACTGGTTTAATTTTTATTGTAATTTTTTCCCAAGGTATATTGACGTGATAAATAGTTAACTATTTTTTTAATTTTACTAAAATTATAGGCATTTAAATTTGTAATTATATTTTTTAATATTTTTCAAATATGGATTTATTTTATAAAATATTGGATAAATAAAGAATATAATTGTAAAATAATGATTCACGGTAAAAATTTTGGTGTTTTAAATCCTATAAAATTATGATTTATAAATAAATTTTATTCATACATAAGTGTAAAATTTCTAATATATATGTGTAATTCATTGGGTGTTGAAAACATTTATCTTTCATACATAAAGGTAACTATGGAGTCCCCCATAAATATAATATTCGTATTGTTAGTGGGTAAATATGTTATCTTAAGAGAACATTAAAAGTTACATCACTAGAATAATGATCATTAGATCAAATAGAAAATCAACCATAATAATCCATCCACTGAAAAAAACCTACACTATTGAGCATAGTATACTATTACTCAAGAACTTGAAATCACACTAAATCAGTGCACTAATTCTTCCGACATTTCAATAAACAAACATACCATACATATGACATAGATATAAGAAAACTATTATGAAACTTTATTTTACATGGTTCAAACATTATGTCCCACGTAAATGGGAGAATAATATTGTGTTCTATTACGTCTCTAGAAAATACAATAGTTCATAACAGTTTGTGAATATATTTTTATTTATATCAATAAAAAGTTATTAGTTTCATGCCACATGCGCCGGTTGTCCCACCTAACTTTTATAGAGTGTTTGAGTTATTTGACGTGTTGAAATGACTCAATCGTTTTTATGGGACCTTCTATTGATCTCAGATGACTATCATTATCCTATATCATTACATATCAGAAGCACTGAAATCTGGAAGAAGAAAATATTACCCCTTCAACAAAATTAATCCTCTAGTATGGTACGAACACCTTCAGAGCTGAACTATCCACACACTATGATTGAATGTTACTAACTCTAAACCAAACTACCACTGATTTGATATTTCTAGTCATTATTGGAACCTCATAGGTCATGGATCTTTTAGAGCCTCTCAGTCATGTTGAAAAAATTAGAACATGAAAATTTTATTCAATACTTATAAAAATATCATACTAAAAGATTTATTCCGAGAAATAATCAAACATCCAAAAGAAAATAAAAAACAAGAATTCACCCTTCATAAATACCATTTATGTCACTCTACCACTAGTCAATCACCACAACACAACTAATATTTATAGATTCAAAAATATTTATTAGAACACGACCATATTGAAAAAATTAGATAGCTTCATATTCCTATTTGTCAATTTCTACTCTAATTCACTCTCCTCTATCCACTTCAAAATTTATATCTATTTTTGGTTGAATTTTTTTTAATGAAAAGTTATGTTTATCAATAATTGAATATAAATTGGTTTATTAATATAGATTATCCCACATTACTATTAATTTTTATGTTCCACCTATAGTTTTTTAACTCATCCAAACACAATTGCAAATACTTTTTTATATATTCAACTTTTTTAGTGAGGTGTACCACTGCCAGGTATATCATTTACATCAATATTTTTACTCTTCCTCTAAACATAAACACATAACTTATTGTATTCTTCAATGAATTGTAATCACACACAATGTCTCTATATATATACCCTTGTAATCGTTCTGAAAACCAAAATCATAAGGATGCATCTTTACTTTATTTGAGATAAAACATTATCTATTTTATTATTTAATATTTTTCTTCCACAAATTTTCCATTCATTATCTAAAGAGACCCACTAAATAGTCAATTTCATTGCATTTTATGACCCTTTAATACATGGACATTTTAAATTACATATAAAATACAACTTTTCTCATGTATCTCATCTCAACATATAATCTCAATGCTTAATAATAAGATAATTTAATGATCCTCAAAAGTGGAGTTTCAACCACATTACATATAGTCATTAAAAACAACACTATCTCCTTCTTGAATCAATCCCTTATTTGAAAAAACTAGACAACAAACACCCCATACTCATTTAATCATTAATCCATGAATTTTCTAATTTTTTCCTAAATATATAATTTCAAAATATCCAAAAAACTATCATTTCATTCCCTAAATCCATTGTATATTTTATCCTACCATGATATTGTTATCAAAATATAAGAGATAGATGATAAATACTTTAGAATCAAATAAATTCTAGATGAATCTTTATTCCATGATTATCTGTATGAAACCCTATATAGTGATAAATTCATCCAATTTATATTTTCATTATATTAGTTAATCATCCATGTTATAGAGAATACATTTTAGATTACATGACATGTCTTGTTCTGATCTACATTGAAACTAGTTTATTTTATAATTTAAATTCCATCTATTGAATCAATATTCATTCTATATAATTTTAATGGATGTTTTTTAAAATGAATATTAATCAGTGGGAATTATTGTTTTCTTGGTGTTGAAGGTATTTTAATTAACAAATGTGAAAATATTTCCATGAAATATAATTTTCTCTTATATTGTAATTATTTAATAACGAGCCTAATTGTATAACTTTTACTCCAATAAATATATTTATTAAATGAAAATACTAAGGAAATACACATGCTTTCATCACTTGGGGTAAATATTTTTTCTCCCACGTTTTTTAGGAATATAATAAATCAAATTCATATATATAGATAACATCCATTTTCTATAATTTCAATATAAGACTGCTTCCTTCAAACAATTAGTTGGTCCTCCATCCATTAATGTTAATTAGTTTTTTTCTTGACCCAACATTCATATTGGTTATCTCACTATGGGATATCATCACAACATAACCTATGATTCTTCTCTTTTACATACTATTTCTTATAGTGTTGTATCTTTTGAAGTAAATTTTTTAACTCTTTCTTAAACTATTACGGTCTATAAAAAATTAGGTAAATCCTTCAATTTTTATATTTCTAGCTAAATTTTGTAATCATCTAAACCTTATTGTAAATGTATACTTATGGGGATTCCATCAACATCAACATGAACATAGACCAATGAATCTTGTTTCTCAACATATACATGAAAAAAGAAAAAATATTTATAAAATACCCTCTTTATAAATAGAAAATTCATTTCTTGGTTATCATCCAATGATCATCATCTCATAGGAAATGAACAATGTTTTAATCTCTATATCCACCAAAATAAACATTCCTAATACATGGACTCAATATTTTAACTATATTTAACATAAATCTAGACATATCCAAATTCAATAATATTATATTTATTAATTTCCACTAGTTTAATCATATATATCTTCTTTGGATTCTTCATCCCCAACATTATTGATGAAATATTGTTACCTTTGAATGCTTTGTAATTAATTTCATCCAAAACAATCACCTGAAATTCTGTAGTGTAATGTGATTCATTTAACCTTTTCACTTAACATTTTTTTTCATTCTTTTAGCCACAGTATTTTGGTTAATTTTTTCATGTACTACCTTATTCATTTTTTTAACCTTCTTCTGAAAATAGTTCTTGAAGTCACATTTATTGTATTCACCACCATTACCATACCATACATATTTTATCATATCTTGGACTTTCTTTTAGACATTGTATTTCCACTAAATAAATATAGTAAACAAATATATTAATTATTTTAGGATTTATAACAACAACTTGTATGTTTTATAATAAAAAAATATTACAATGTGTACGGATCCTCTAAGTGATCGAACTGATGAATTTTCAGTAACATTTGAGTGGATAAGGTATAGTGTCTATCATTGAGGACTATTTAAAATAATATTTAATGATGACTTTATCCACTTCTTGAGTATAATAATTTTATAACCTATGAAGTCAATATTCTCAAGGGTCAGTACACACTTTTTTTATAATACATCTAAAATATTTTCATTGAGATTACCGTGTTAATTGTCTCATAACTCCATAATTATGAATGTTATCACTCAAACCATCATAATATCTTATAAAATTATAATTAAATAAAAAATGTCATCCTTTAATAAAATTACTTCTACCATATATCAATGTGTACATTTTAATACACCATTAAAAAATCATGTTCCATAACCTTCTTCGTCCATATATTTAATAAGAAGAATACCTTTCCTTAATCTCGTGAAAGGATAAACACACTTAAACTATATGAAACTCCCATTTTGAATCTATATATTAACATATTTTCCTATTATGACATCAATATATTCATAATCTTCCAAAAAATAATTTCAAATACTCTTGGGTACATAATTTGAATATTTCTGTGCACCAGTGCCAGTACATTGGAGTGGGTGGTGAATCAGGCGTTGTTATTTTTTACCATATTACAACTATTAATTTAAACCATTTTTCACATTTGTCCTATGAACCAATGACATTGGTTATCAAAAATGTATATTTTATTATTCCACAAAAAATACTCAAATATTCAATATAAGAACATAACTAAAATATTGAATTTATATTGTTAAAATGTTTAAACCCAATATGTGAAAAAAACACCTTGTTGTTCTTGGGATGTCTGAGCCATATATTCTATACTACTAACACTATGATCAATAATAGTGATTTTGATGGAAATTATTTTGAAATCGGTTCCACCATATTAAGCAGGTGATGACACCATATTATATAGGTAAATATTCGAAATATTATTCATGTGAACTGTATTGAATCAAAAAATGTCTTTATATTTGAATTAAATTGGTTCTTAACAATCTCTATCTACATTGATAAGATTTCCTATTCTCTCTGGGGATGTAACACCATCCCAAAAATGATCTCCATCATCAATGACATGGTTTCCTTGAATGTAATGAAACATTCACATCTAAAACATGAAACACTATATTAATATTTCTAAATAATCCCTGTTATAAAACATAAAATAACATATAGAATCTTTTTAAATTAATAAATTGAAAATATATCACTAAAAAAATATACCACCAAAATAACATGGTTAGTAAAAACATAATACATCAGGTTAGATCATTCACACATCATGCAAATCCTCATCTGTACACAACATAAATCCCTTTCTTCATTTTATTTTTCTTCTTGTAAGTCGAGTTATTCATTCCCGCCATGACCTGTCCTCAAGACCCATTCCGTGACTACCCCATGCCCTCCTTCCATAGGCCAGGGGCTGGCGACTAACACCAAAGGCGTCAATCTATAAGCTGGTAAGGCATTGTCTTTATAAAAATTAGATACACAAAATCAGAGTACACAGCTAGAAAAAAACACTAAGTAAAACTGAATAAAAAGGTAGTTTTGAAATTAAAGGGGTAAAGAAATACAAGCCCAATAGTAAAGTATAAGAAAAGGATAAAAAAGGTATAACTAAAAGACAAATATCTTGAAGGTGTCTAGAATCTCTTGGATCGTCCACCACGGTTCCTACCTGATGGGTAGGTACAAATATCCTCCTCAGCGCTCCACATCCTTCCGTCTCCTCTGGGTACCGACTTGTCATGAGGTCCACCTCCGAGTACCATCTAGTCCTCATACACTCTGCCTTGGTCAATGAAATCCGTCATCTGCATCCAACATAATGAGGTGCAGGCATAGCCCATGCAGGGATGAGAATTAAGATACTCAGTAGGGACCCCGAGACCATCAAAGTATCACAAAATCCAACAAAGATAAACCACAAAGAATGAAATAAACAGATAACCATTACATAGGTATATTCCCATACATATACCTAAGTTATCTAGAAATCCATATCAATCATGAGGAAAACATAAAAGTCATTGAATCATCTCAAACCAGGATTTTCATTAACAAAACCATGGCTACTACATAACTCCTCCTCTATCAAGAACAGTTTGCCTATCGCGACACCAATGCTCTTTTCACTAACCTTAGACTGCTGAGGTACTCCTCCTGTCGAGTACCGTGGGTCTACTAACAACTACTAGGAACACCACCGATGTGGGTCTACCTCCAAATACTAGGAACTCCACTTAACAACCTGGAGAGGTACTAATCCTATAGAGTACCACAGCTCTACCACCAACTACCAGGCACTCCTCCGCTGGGGGTCTGCCGCCATCTACCTGGCGCTCCACATTGGGCTACTCGAATCACTCCGAGTCGAATCGGTCAAGCAGTCACCAGGTCTGTCAGCTACTAGGTCTCTGAACTCTATCTTCTCATTACTGGAAGGATCCAATCCATGAGCTACCAGGAAATACTCAAACTTTCATGAAGTGCCACGAATAAGTATCTCAAAGGTCTTCCATGTCATAGTGATCTCAACGTAACTGATGGCACTTCAGTCATGCGCCCGGTTTGTGAGTTATTGGCATTTCTGTTCTAGGGTCCCGGTTGGTTTTTAGGTTCAAACAAAACGGACTGTACCCCTACTATATCCAAACCTCAAGTGGGGTATGAAAACGGAACTGTCTCACTCTCATCTTTTCGTCGCTGCAGACGGTTCGTCGTTCAGACACCCATAGCCCGAGTTATGGGTGAATTGGTGTATTCGGGTCTGATGGGTCCGGGTCCGGTATGACCCAGTCGGACCGAACCTACCTAACCCCAGTCTATAGCAGGGTCCGACACGGTTTATGAGCCCGGCCCGGTTTGATGGAGCAGCCTGGCTCAGGCAGAAGGCACGACCCGACATGAAGGTGCGGCCCGAGCAGTAGGCACGACCCGACCAGTGGGGGCGGCCCGACTAGCTAGCCATGTGTCCCAGCATACTGGCCTCGTGCAGGCTGACTGTGAGGCCAGGCTGGTGGTCCACGTGCTGGCTAGCCATGGGGCCCAGCCCTCTGGCCTTGTGCAGGCTGGCCACGTGGCCTGGCCGGCTGACCATGCCATGGGGGGGGGGGGGGGTGCTGCACCCCATGTTGACTGTAACGGAACCGCCACCTAGCGTTGGTTCAGGTAATAGTGAAACCCTTCATGTCCTGTATGTAGCGTGCACTGGCTGCCGTCTCATCTGACCTCCATCCCCTGGTTTCACAATCACAGTGCTACTTCACCGCAGTTTTGCTAGCCTCTGTGTGGCGTGACGACGTCGCGCTACCTCCGGAACGGCCCATCCTGACTACGGCCTCCCGCTCCACTATGCGGCGTGATGGCGCCACGCTCATCGTCCAACTGCCACAACCCTCCTAGATGTGTCCCTTCCTCCATGCCCGGTACGATGGTATCGCACCCCTTGGGCACAACCACGGCATGCCTGGCCCCGGATCAGTTCTCAGCACGGCTGAACGGTGCCATGCCCTTGTGGCCACCCGGTGGCCTTGTGCCGCCGACTTTCTTCACGGCCATCTCATTGTCGGTCACCGCGTGTACATCCTCCATCGTTATCAAACAAGAACCAACAAAAGGGGTGGTTCGGGCCATGTTTAATCTATCATAGCCCTCTTGTTACGGTGATATCATTTGGTTCTCCAGACACACAACATACGATGGGGTACAGAGGGTAATATTCAATCGTTAAAAAATAACCCCTACCTCAATTGTCGCTCGTTGGCGGTGAAAGGAGGTGATTTCAACGTTGGAGATGTTCTTCGCGGGCGGTGTATTCTCCTTTGACATAGATTAAGTTCACTAGAGATGTTGTGGGTGTTCTTCGTGGGCATCGCTTCCCTTTCTTGCCCTGGATGAAGAAGGAAGAACATGGCGACAGTTCTTCGCGTCCTTCAATGAATGGATGGTCTCTCAATTCATCCAAGGCTCCACCAAAAAATTATGCCACCCAAAATAAAGTAATATCATAACCATTATTTTAAATGGTTGGAATTTATTCAAAGGGATTCAAATTATTAATTAATGAACCATTAATTAATTTATGTGAAGTGGCACACTTATGAGGGAAGGTGAAGAGTTTCACCAATTTAATTGGGGTTGCAGGGGGTTTAAGGGGGATAGAGGAGTTAAGGTGATCAGGTGGGCCCCACCGAATAACATCATTCGAAGGGATGTTAGGGTGTGGTGGACCCCACTTACAACCTCCCCTTGGAGGTTTTAACCACCCATATAAAATAAATGTAATACTTTGTTTTATTAATTTTTTTTAAAAACAACAAAAAACTGTCTTCAACTCCTGTTAAAACGCAACTGTGGTGATGGTCTCACAAAGAAATCACTAACGCTCTGAGTTCAACGGTGCCCTCATATTTCAAGTCCAAGCACAGGTTCAAATGTTATAAAATCCTACTTGTATGTTTACAGAATGTACCCAAAAAAACTTCATAAATTGATTCTGGACACACTAGGCCTCAGAATCTAGCACCGTCGGAAAATACAGACTAATAAAATTCACTTGTATTTAAGAAAAAAATTCATGGAAATTTTGGGTCTTCACATTCTTCCAAGGATTTATGACCTTTTTTATTGACTCAAGGGAGCACGATGGTTCTCGTAGATAGACCTTAGATCCGGATATCACCAGCTCAGAGTTTGATAAGAAGATGTGCAGAAGACGACCTTTAGGTGTCGTTATAGCCACTATGAGTTATTGGTTATTCCCTTCGGCGTAACCAATGCACTAGCAGTGTTCATGAGTCTCATGAACAAGATCTTCCAGCCTTACCTCGGTCACCATGTTGTGGCCTTCATCGATGACATTTTGATCTACTCGGCTATTGAGGAGTAGCATTCCTACCATTGGATGGTAGTACTGAACACACTCTAAGAGATCCAACTTTATATTAATCTCTCGAAGTGCCAGTTTTGGATTTGAGAAGATAACTTCTTGGGACACGTCATCTCGGAAGCTGGATTTGTAGTGGTTCTACCGAAGATTGAGCCATTGCTTTCTTGGGAGCCACCCAGTAGTGTGGCGGATGTACGGAGTTTCTTGGGGTTGGATGGATACTATCGGAGATTCATTCCAGACTTCTCCAGAGCTGAAGCACCGCTATCAGCCTTGAAGATGAAGGGGAAACCGTTCATGTGTTCGGAGAGATTCCAGTAAATCTTTCAGGTTCTGAGGCAGAGGCTGACTAGTGCACCGATTTTGAGACTTCTAGATTAAGGCATAGGGTATGTAGTCTAATGCGATGCATCAGGGATCAGACATGGTTTTTCCTTGATGCAAGAGAATGCAGTGATCGAGGAAGGTTCTCAGTAGCTGAGACAGCATGAGAAGAAATATGCTACCCATGACCTAGAGTTACCATCATTGGTCTTCTCCTTGAAGATGTGGCGACACTATCTGATGGGCGAATGTTTTACCATGTACTCTGATCACAAGAGTACAAGGTATATCTTCTCTCAGAAGGAACTGAACCTAAGACTGCGGTGATGGCTAGATTTCATCCAAGACTATGACTTCATGATAGTCTATACTCCTCGGAAGTGGAACACTATAGTAGATGCTCGCTGCAAGAGATCAAGCATTCAGCTGCTAGGAGAGGTGAAATAGCAGTTGGATACTTTATAGATACACTTTGTGGATAGAGATGGAGCATCCATTCTACAGTCCCTCACAGTAACTCCTCCACTTCATCAATGAGTCAAGGAAGCATATCATGGGGTTGGAAATACAATCCCAATAGTACAGTATAAGTAAAAGATAAAACATGTACAACTAAAAGACAAATAGCTAAAAGGTGTCTAGAAGCTCTTGGATCGTCCACCACGGTTCCTACCTGAAGGGAAGGTACAGATAGCCTCCTCAGTGATCCACGTCCATCTGTCTCCTCTGGGAACCGACTCTTCATGAGGTCCACCTCCGAGTAATGTCTGGTCCTCATACACTCTGCCTCGGTCAGCACTGTCAGTCGTCTCCATCCAACATAACAAGGTGAAGTCATGGCCCATGCAGAGGTGAGTATAAAGATACTCAGTAGGGACCCTAATAACCTCAAGGACTCACAAAATCCAACAAAGATAAACCACAATGAATTAAATCAATATATAACCATTACATAAATATATGCCCATACATATATCTATGTTATCTTGTAACACATCTCAATCATGATAAAAACACAAAATTCATTGACTCAGCTCAAACCAGGATTTTCATTAACGAAACCATGACTGTTAGAGAAATCCTCCTCTAAAAATAACAGTGGAACTGTTGTGACACCAAGGCTCGTCTCAATAACCTTTGACTATAGAGGTACTCCTCCTGCCAAGTACCACTGGTCTGCTACCAACTATCAGGCGCTCCTCCGCTGTGGGTCTGCTGCCAACTACCAGGTGCTCGCCCTAATATCCTATAGAGGTACTCCTCCTATCATGTACCACGGGTATGTCGCAAACTACCAGGTGCTCCACTTCCATGGGTCTGCCTCCAACTACTAGGCCCTCCCCACTATGCTAGTAAAATCACTCCGAGTCAAATTGGTCAAGCAGTCGTTAGGTCTATCAGCTACTAGGTCTCTGCACTCTGTCTGCTCATCACTTAAATGATCTGCTTCACAAGCTTCTAGGAAATACTCCAACTTTCTCAAAGTACCATGGTAAAGTATCTCAAAGTTGCTCCACGTCATAGAGATCTCAGCACAATAGATGGAACGTTAGTCAGACGCCCAATCTGGGAGTTATTAGCATTTCCTATATAGGGATTAGATTGGTTTTTATGTTCCAACCAACCTAACCATACCCCAACTGGGGTATTCCAATAGAACCGTATCACACTCAGCTTTCCATTTCCGCAAACAGTTCATCGTTCAGACACCCATAGCCAAAGTTATGGGTGAATAGGTGTATTCAGGTCTGATGGGTCTGGGTCCGGTCTGACCCAGTCGGACCGAGCAGGCCTGACCCTAGATTGGACCAGGGTCTGACCTGATCCATGAATCCTCCCCTGTCCGATGGGGTGGTCGGGCCCGAAGGGACAGCCTAGCCCGAAGGCGCTGCCCAACCCGAAGGCACTGCCTGACCCGTAGGTACTGTCCGACCCGTGGGGGCGGCCCGGATTGTCGGCCGCATGGCCCGGCCAGTAGGCCCCGTGCTGGATGGTCGGGGGGTCAGCCGTCTGGCCGCATGTCTCGGCTGGCCAGGCCATGGGGCAGTGTCGGGCCACCCTGTTGATCGTAATGGAACCAACAGCTAACGCCAACTCAAGTAACCGCATGGCTCTTCGGGTCCCGCATGTAGCACGCACCGGCAACCGGCTCAGCCAATCACCCTCCCCTTGCTTCTCCACCGCGGAACGACGTCGCCGTGGTTTTTTTGGCCTTCGCACAACACATCAGCACCGCGTCACCTCCAACGTGGCCTGACCTATCCACGACCTCCCTCTCCTCTGCGCCGTAGGACGGCGTCGCGCTCGTCGTATGACCGTCGGGGCACTCCTGGCTGTTTCCCTTCCTCCCGGTGCATTGCGAAGGTGTCGCAGCCCTCCTGAACTGCCGCGGCCCGCCTGTCCATGGCTCGGTCCTTAGTGTGTCATGGCGTTTTCATGCCCTTGTGGCGACCCAGCGGCCGGCTTGTTGTCGGTGGCCGCGTGTACAGCCTATGTCATTATCAAACAATAACCAACAAAAGGTAAGGTTCGGGCCGTGTTTATACATTCTGAACCCTCCTCTTTACGGTGATATCATTCTGTTCTCAAAGCACACAACATATGATGGGGTATGGAGGATAATATTCAATCTTAAAAAATAACCCCTACCTCGATTGTTGCTCATTGGTGGCAGAAGGAGATGACGCAGTCATTTGCGATGTTCTTCAAGGGAGACGTTTTCTCCTTTGACGCGGATGAAGTTTGATGGAGATGTCATGAGCATTCATTGTGGGCATCACTTCCCTTTCTTCCCCCGGTTGAAGAAGGAAGAAGATGGTGACAGTTCTTCGTGTCCTTCGTTGAGAGTATGTCCTCTCAATTCTTCCATGGATCCACCAAAGAATTCTGCCAACCAAAATATAGTAATAGCCTAACCTTTATTTTAAAAGGTCGGCATGATTTAAAATGGAGTCAAATAATTAATTAATGAACCATTAATTAATTTATGTGGAGTGTCACACTTATGAGGGGAGGAGAAGAGTTTCACCAATTTAATTGAGGGTTCCATGGGTTATAAGGGGGTTAGAGGAGTTAAGGAGATTTGGTGGGCCCCACTTAATAACATCCTCCCCAGGGAGGTTTGGGTGTGGTGGCCCCCACCTCCAACCTCCTCTTGGAGGTTTTAACCACCCAAATAAAATAATGTTAATACTTTAATTTATTCAATTTTATTTCAAAACCCCAAAATCTATCTTCCACACTCGTTAAAACACAATGAGGTTGAAGGTCTCACTAAACAATCACTGACGTTGCGAGTTCAACAGTGCCCTCAGATTTTAGTTCCATGCACCGGTTCAAAAGTTATAAAATCTCACTCATATTGCTACTGAACGTACCTGAACAAAACATCAGAAATTGATTCCGGACAAACCGGTCCTCGTAATCAAGCGTCGTCAAAAACTAATGACGTCACAACCCCCCCCCCCCCCACAAAGTGTACCCCTCTTGGGTTGGAAATGTGAAATGGGAGATAATGACCCCCGAGTCTCTCCCACAGTAGGCTTCGGGTTGGCGACTAGCACCGAGGGTATAATAATCACTCAAATCGGAGGCATTACCCTCTAAGAGAACACATGCAGAAGAGAGAGATAAGAAAGGAACCAACCAATTCCAACTCAGAACTAAAATCTAAAAGAAACCCAAGCACATATATGAAATTCCATGTAAAAGTACTACAGGTGAAAGGGAAAACTAAAGGTACCCAAAATAAAGATAAACAGTAGCAACCACAAGCCCGAACAGCTCCTCCAACCACAAGCTAGTAGTAACTAGCTTAATCTCCAACCAGCTCCAAGTGACCTGAAAAAACAGTTTATGTAAACATTGGGTGAGTATAACAGTATACTCAGTAGGATCATCCTCGAATCCTCTCAGGCAAAGGTAAAGAAATCATGCTAAAGCGCAGTGAACAACAAGTGAAACTGACTCATCACCTAAATAGGTATACTATGTTCCCAACCTCACTATGGCTACTCTCACCATATAACGTATACAAGAGTATAGAATATATTAAAGAATATCAAGGGTACCCTGCTAATACGTACCCATTGGATTTCCGCTTTTCCCCAACGACATACGTCTTGTGAATCTCTCTCCAATGGCTTGCCCGTATACACCTGGGCTATGCTCCACAATCTGCACCACATGCACCACAAAGGATTTCCACAGACACCTGGGCTAAGCACCACACCATCCTCACATCAAAAAGTAACCAGGTAGTTTCTGGGATCCACCATAGCTCGCATAACATGTATCATATGTCAGGTATTATACCTGAAGACATTACATCCCATACACAGAGTAAGGATCTTCAAGCCATCACAGCCTATACACGTTACACCTATAGTAGTACATAGGATACTATATCCAGAATATATGTTTGTGAATAACCACAAGACATTACAGCCCTCTTCACACATATATGGGGAAAACTAACCACTATGTCTCATGGAACTAATATCTACCTATAGAAGAGAGCGGGGTCAAAGGGGGTAGTAATCCATCCATCCTCCGACCGGAATGTTGGGGAAAACACCCCTTAGGGATCAAAATCCCCGGGGTGAGAGTTTCCCTTTCTAACAGGGTAGAGTAGCATAAAGAAACACAAAAATGTACAGAATATATTATAACTCATAACCACACTATGGGCATAACCTAGTCTTAGTTTCATCTATAGCTAACGTCTCTTGAACTACAGGCTGCTATTTCTAAGACTAGGTATCCTATAAGCACACAACCAATTAAAGAACATCATTAGATTTCTTCATCCCCTTTTTCATCAATTCCACTTCACATTAATTAATTATTTACACATTAATTTACTATGAACAAAACCACATTAAATTCATAAACATCACAACTAATGTAAAATGTTCCTTCAAAGTTACAACCTCATCATTATATTCCAGCATCTCTATCCCCATGGGTTAACATAAATTATTCAAACATTCATTATAGAATTACTTTTCCATATTCCAAGGAATTCTAGAAAATCAACCTATGCTACTAAACACAAGGGGCTCAACACGGTGATTGCATGTACTACCCGTCGAGTATGTGCTGACTATAGTAAGAGAGTAGACCAATTCTCCCTAAAGCGGATAAACACAGAAAGCACGTGGCATACCTTGCGTGTCTTCTCCCCTTTCGGAAGAAGGGTAAACAAAACCAGCTACCTAAAGCAGTGGGGAAATTCAAAGAATATAAACAACAAAGGAATCCACAAGAATCCAAAAACCAAATCCATCTCATTCAATCATCCATGGTGTCCACCCTGACACCCATATTCATAAACTGATGCATCTCTCCATTCTAGGTGCATTCCACTACTACACGCACAAGGCCTCTATGACCCCACATATCACAACACCCTCCCAGGGTTCCATCACCACACAAGAAGCAGGAAAAAAACATTAGAAAAAATTGGGCTCTTGTCCCTTTAGCAAGGCATATAGAATTCAAACAACAAGAACCAAAATATTTCAATTTTACCATCCAACTAAATTTAACACATCATCGGCCCCATTATGATTTACACCAAGTTGGAACAACGTCCACAACAACAACAACCAGATTCATTTACATGCCTCTTTATGTTTATCCAATTAATTATCAATTAATTCTGGCTTTACGTTATTTGTAAATTCCATCAAGAGAAACATGCTAATATGAAAGGCATATATATCACACTATCTAGAAAATCACGAGGAAAACCATTATTATGGTACAAAGAAACAACATGCGATCAACCCAATTCTTTTAATCTGGTTCAAGTATTTAATTAGAACAATTCTATTGTTATCCAAAGTCCAAATCATGATAACTCTACGATTTATCATAAATAATTAAAGAATCCATAAATCCACTACCTTAACGGTTTTGATGGAAACCACAACGGTCAAAGAATGCCCAAGAAGACTGGGCTGATTCACCAAGGATCCTCCCTAGATCTCTAATCCTTGAACAACCAAGACCCAAGCTCATCATAATAGACATCCACACACATAGATCCACCCATAACAGGAATATATATAAGATTCTGATAGAATAAGAGGAGTAGATCTATGTAGATCTAAGAAACCCTAAAAAAGGATCACATACCTCGACAAACCAGCATCGATTTGTGAAGAGAAGCCTCCAGATCCTATCCAAAATTCTTGGGAGAGTTTCTTTTACCTCCAACCGAGAGTAATTCTGAGTTTTGGCTGCTTAGGGCCTTAAACAAGGTGGTTAAAGGAAAAAGGAGTTAGATTCACAATTTTAGGATCTATCTTTATGTTCCCGCACGGTTATTCCGCACGGTTAGTCCACACGGTTTACTAAACTGTGCGCTAACCGTGCGCTAGTTTCTGTCTCATCAAACACTCCTCGCACGGTTAGTCTGCATGGTTAGGAAAACTATGCGCCAACCATGTGAAAGTTATTACCCTTTAGCTTTCCTTAAAATTCCACCCAAATGCACCCCAAGCCACCTTAACCTTCCAAAACACATGTAACACCACATTTTCACAAAGTAATGTACCAGAGAGGTCCGGGACATTACATCAGATACCTCTCAAAACATTCATGTCCTTGAGAATTCAAGACCCTCCTATAGATAAAACAAAATATGGTCTGAACAACCAACCCTCGAGATACCTATCAAAAGAGAGAAAGCTGCCCAATCAACAAAGGAAGCCTTCTTATAAACATAAAAGTTTCACAACCACACAATTTACAAAGATACATGAAAATATTTAAACACCAAACAACTCTGGGTACTTGACATGCAGCTGTGACTCACGTTCCCAGGTACTCTCTTCCAAGCCACCATGTCGCCACAAGACACGAACTAAGGTGATAGAACGCTCGTGAAATACCTTCTCCTTGTGGTCTTGGACCTCCCCATGTTTCTCCTCAAAGGATGCATCACCATCAACATTGATCTATCCCGAATCAATGGAGTATTCATGATGATAACGAAGATGCTATGATACATGGAAAACATCACGTATCTGACTCATCTGTGGGGGAAGAGCTACTCGATATGCCATATCTCAAACACAAGCTAACTCCTAGAAAGGACCAAAAAAATAGGGAGAACGCTTAATCCCACGACCAAACCTTTACTACCTACAACCTGGAGTCACCTTCAGAAACACATGATCCCCAACATTAAACAGTAAGGGACTCCTTGTTTGATCATCATATGATTTATGATGATCTTGCGCTGTGTTCATTCTCTCATGAATCACCTGAACCATCTATGTTGTATTATGTACTAGTTCTGGTATGAGAATTTCTAATTCACCAACCCCAGTCTAGCACAACGGTGAATGGAAAGGTCGACCATACAAGTCTTCAAGCGGCTCCATACCGATGGCAGAGTGAAAACTATTATTTTAAGCGAACTACACCAATGGTAAGTGCCTCATCCATGAACCTCCAAAATAAAGAACATGAGAGCACAACATGTCTTCAAGAGTCTTGGTAGTTCGCTTTATCTGACCATCTATTTGAGGATTAAAAGTAGTGCTAAGGCATAGTTGAGAACCAAACGCATGTTGGAGACCTCTCCACAATCTGGAGGTGAAATGAGGATCTCGATCAGAAATTATCGTCTTTGGGACTCCATGAAGTCTCACCACCTACTCTAGATACTGGCTCGACAAAACCTCCACTGATATCGACTCCTTGACGGCTATGAAGTGGGATTATTTTATTAAGCAACCAACTACCACCCAAATAGCATCATGTCCTCCCAGAGCTCGATGTAAACCTGTAACAATGTCCCTTGAGATTTCCACCCACTTCCACTGAGGAAACTCTGATTTTTGGAGAAGACCACTAGGAACATGGTGTATGGGCTTCACCTTATGGAAGACTAAACATCGAGAAACAAACTCCGCAACCACACACTTTAACCGAGGCCACAAAAACTGACTCCTCAAGGATCGGTACATCTTTGTCACACCAGGATGCACTGCTAAATGAGAACCATGGAATTCTCTGAGGACTATCTCGTGCATTTCCAAGGGAACAAAAAGCCTCCCATGATACAACACTATGTATTGTTTATCCTAAGTCCAACCATCAGGGGCCTCACCAAAAACAACTCGCTCTCTCCAGACCTCCACCTCAAGATCCCCCAAATGGGACTCTTCTACCTTCTCCTCCAGGGATGACTGTACTGTCATCTGAAAAAGACAACCTCTACCCCCAACTTCTCCCATATCAAGATTCAATGCTGAATGTTCTTCTATTTCACTCCATGAATCACTGGATTCATGCACAGTATCACTACGTGAATTTCGGCTCGGCGCATCAGCTACAACATTCCCTTTTCTAGGGATATACAAATTTTCGAATTCGTATTCCTACAAGAACTGCATCCACCGACGCTGTCTCACGTTCAAGTCCTACTGAGAGAAAATATTCCTCAAACTCTTATGATAGGTTACAACCACAAAGCGCTCACCAATGAGGTAATGTCTCCACAACTTCATAGAAAACACCACGGATGACAACTCAAAATCGTGGGTGGAATATTTGCATTCATGGGAACACAACTGCCGAGACCCAAAAGAATCACCTGACCTCTACTACATGAGAACCCAACCTAAACTCATATGTGAAGCATTGCAGAAAACAACAAACTAAACTCCCTCAATTGGAAGAAAAAGGACTGAAGCACTTACCAAATTCTCTTTTAGATACTCAATAGCTGCCTGACACCAGTCATTCTATATGAAAGCCTGATCATTCTTGGTCAAAGCTGGTAGAGGAGTTGCAACCCATGAGAAATTATCTACGAACCTCCTGTAGTAGCATGCGAGACCAAGGTAAATTCGCACCTCTAACACTGTATTAGGAGATTCCCAAGACACAACTACTTCAATCATCGATGGTTGCACACCTACTCACTGTAGGGACACAACATTCCCCCTGAAATGGAATTCTCTGGCCCAAAACTCACATTTCAACAACTTCCCGAATAGTTGATGTCGACAAAGAACTCTCAAAATGGATTGTAGATGCTCTATAAGATCCTCTTCAGATGTGGATTACACAAGGATGTCATCAATGAAAACCACCACAAACTTGTCCAGGAACTCACGGAACACAGAATTCATCAACCCCATGAACATAGCTGGAGCATTCGTCGCACCAAAAGGCATTACAACAAACTCATAATGCCCATGACGATAATGGAAAGCAGTCTTCAGGATATCCTCATCCTTTACACCCATCTGATGATATCCTGAACGCAAGTCGGTCTATAAGAACAAACATGCACCCTTTAGTTGATCAAATAAATCATCAATCCATGAAAGATGATAGAGATTATTTATTGTCACTTTGTTTAAATGATGATAATCGACACACAACCACAAACTGTCATTAGCCTTATTTACGAACAAAACAGGTTCACCCCACGGTGACACACTTGGCCGAAAAAAACCACACTACAACAGACCATCAATTTTTATATGCAGCTCTCGTAACATAGAAGGGGCCATCCAATATCGAGACATAGAGATAGGAGACGCTGCTGGCTGTTGCTTGATCCCGCACTTGATCTCTCGTCGAAGGGGTAAGGCTACAACGTCTTCTGGAGAGACATCAGGGTACTCCTCTACGACCATAGGAAACGCCAACCACTGAACCTTTGAAGAACTCAGCATCATCTCAGCCACCATGGATGATAAGGATGAAGTGCACCTATGACCCATTCGAGGGTCTCTCTCACAAACAACCACCACTTGATCTCCATCTGCACCAATGAAAATGACCTTCTTCCTGAATAAATCATCAATATCTTGAACTGAATACAACCAATCCATGCCAAGTATGAAATCATACAGTTGTATCTATAAACATATGAAATCTCCCCAACAGCGGTGTTTCGCAAACACTAGATCACAGTCTCTACATACTTCAAACGAGTCGTCTCGAACTCCACCTAGTGTAGTCAACACCAAGGGAACTGGAAGCCTCCCTACGTCAAGTCCCAAAGCGTGGACGAGGGTAGGTTATATGAAGTAGTATGTCACTCATAAATCAAACACGGCATACAAAAAAGTAGAAAACAAGCAAAGGGTACCTCGGACAATGTCTGGCTCACCTGGAGCTGGAAATTCTAGAGCATGAAGCTGACCACGACCTCCTCCTTGGCCTCTCTGACCCTGATGACAACCACCACCACGGTCATGCTCTTCTCTCTAAGGATGAAGAGCACCATAGGGATTTCCTCTGCATGCCCCATCTACCCTCTGCTAATCTAAAGCTGGTGCAACTAGCTACTGATGCCTCAGTGGAGACTGCCTCAATGAAGGAACTCGGAGCGTAACACCTGATGCACGATGACTACACTGAATGTTCGGGCACTCCCACTACTGATGACCATGACCAGCACAAGAAAAAATAGCACCAGATCACTTGGCATAGGCCTGAGAGTTTTTGACTCCATAGAAATGAGGTTTCAAGGGCTAGGACCTACCCCCGGCTGAAGGGAAACTTTTCTACCCTGCAAAATGGGAACCCTGGACCACAACCTTGCTTCATGAGGAATCATGATGATTCCTCTCTCATGATGATCTGGTCTTGTCCAAAGTCCTCTTGACATCCTCCGACCTCGCCAGAACCTCGAGATATTCTTTTATCATAAATGGGGTGACCGGGCCACGGATTTTTGGATGCAAAGCCTCCTCAAAATACCTTGCCCTGGGCTCCTCATCTGGTAACAAGTCCAAAGCATACTGTAAAAGGTTCCGAAAACAGATTCTAAACTCTTGAACAGTTGATCTCCCTAGACAAAGGGTAAGAAGCTCCTGGAAACTAGATGCCTTTCCAGTCAAGGAAAGGAACTCGACTCTGAACTTATCTCAGAATTCCTCCCATGAGATCGATGGAACCTCATGATCCTCAACGAATAAGAACCACCACTGCCTTGCTGCTCCATGTAGCTTTGTCACATCTATGGACACCCAGTGCTCCTTCCAAGCACGGATCGAACTGAAGCCTATCTCGACCTCCTCCTGCTAGTCTTCTATGACTACATATGAAATGGATCCCTTGTACTTCTACAGACTTTGGTGCTGAAACTCTCACAGTGTCTTCCTCCAAGAGTCGTTATCATCAACCTCTACCCTACGGCATCCTGCTAGAACAGCCTGCTGGACAACTTCTATGAAAACCTGACGAGGGCGTCATCCTGGAACAATACCTACAAAATAACAAACACATAGAGCTTCTAATCCTGGAATATGGAATACTCAACATTTATTAATTAATAGTTTTATTTTTATTCATTTTAGGTTAACCTATCCCAAGGTCTACCCATTCAAACATAGGCACAAAGAAGAATGATGAATGATCCTTCCCTAGGTCTCTATTCTACAACCGATATCACCCTGTTTAGTGGCCATTGTAAACATAATGGTCCGTACATCAGATCATAGGGGGCCCAAAATGCCTATGTCTCAACTGGTCTCCAGTGTTTACCTCACTTGCTAAACATGAATGACAATGTTGCCCTACCGACCCATGAAACCTAATCAATGCCTAACTCCAAACTCCATCCTATATCTCAACCAGAGCTCGATACCACTCTTTCATGACCCCCTCCCAACAATGTGTACCCCTCCTGGGCCGTCAATGTGAAAAGGGAGATAATGACCCCCGAGTCCTACCACCAGTAGGCCCGGAGTTGGTGACTAGCATCGAGGGTATAAAAATCACTCAAATGGGAGGCATTACCCTCTAAGAGAACACATGCGGAAGAGAGAGATAAGATAGACACCAACCAACTCCAACTCAGAACTGAAATCTAAAACAAACCCAAGAACATATATGAAATTCAATGAAAAAGTACTACAACTAAAAGGGAGAACAACAGGTACCCAAAAGAATGTAAAATGGAAGTGACCACAATCCCGAATAGCTCCTCCTACCACAAGCTAGAATTAACCATCTTGATCTACAACCTGCTCCAAGTGACCTAAAAAACAGTTTATGTAAATTTAGGGTGAGTATAACAATATACTAAGTAGGATCCTCCCTACAGCCTCTCGTGTAAAGGTAAAAAAAGCATGCTAAATCAGAGTGAACAATAAGTGAAACTAACTCGTCTCCTAAACAGCTATACTAAGTTCCCAACCTCACCATGGATTCTCTCAACAAATAATGCATACAAGAGTATAGAATATAGTAAAGAATATCAAGGGTACCCTGCTACTACTTCCCCACTGGTTTTCCGCTTTTCCCCAATGACATACGTCATGTGCATATCTCTCCAAAGGCATGCTCGTATACAGCTGGGCTAAGCTCCACAATATGCACCACGTGCACCACAAAGGCTTTCCCGCAGACACCTAGGCTAAGCACCACAACATCCTCACAACCAAAAGTAACTAGGTAGTTTCTGGGAGCCACCATAGCTCACATAACGTGTATCATATGTCAGGTATTATACTTCATGACATTACAGCCTATACACCGAGTAAGGATCCTCAAGCCAACACAGCCTATACATGTTACACCTATAGTAGTCCATAGGATACTATATCCAGAATATATGTGTGTGAATAACCACCAACCATTATAGCCCTCTACACACATATATGGGGCAAACTAACCATTGTGCCTCATGGAACTAGTATCTATCAAGGGAAGAGAACGGGGTCAAAGGGGGTAGTCAACCATTCATCCTCCCACTGGAATGTTGGGGAAAACTCCCCCCAAGGCTCAGAATCCCGGGGGTTTTATTTTCCCTTACTGATAGGGTGGAGTAGAATATAGAAACACAAAAATTACAGAATATATTATAACTCACAACCACACTATAGGCATAACCTAGTATTAGATTCAACTGCAGCTAACGTCTCTCGGACTCCGGGCTTCTATTTCTAAGATTAGGTATCCTATAAGCACACAACCATTTAAAGAACATCATTACATTACTTCACCCCATTTTTCATCAATTCCAATTTAAGTTAATTAATTATTTACACATTAATTAACTGTTAACAAAACCACATTAAATTCGTCAACATCACAACCAATGTCAAATGTTCTTACAATGTCACAAGAACATCGTTATATTCCAGCTTCTCCATCCCCATGGGTTGACATCGATACTTCAAAAATTCCTTATAGAATTACTTTCCCTTATTCCCAGCCATTCTAGAAAATCATCCTATGCTACTAATCACAAGGGGATCAACCTGGTGAGTATATGTACTACCCTCTGAGTCGGTGCAGCCTATAGTAAGAGTGCACACCCATTCTTTTTGAAGAGGCTAAACACGAAAACCACGTGGCATACCCCGTGTCTCTTCGCCCCTTTCAATAGAAGGGTAAGCAAGACCAGATGCCTACAGTAGTGGGGAAAAGAAAAGTAGATAAAAACCAAGGAATCCACAAGCATCCAACAACCACATCCATCTCATCCAATTATCTCTGGTGTCCTCCTTGACACCCATATGCATAAATTGATTCCACAACCACAAGGCCTCTATGCCCCCACATATCACAACCTCCTCCTAGGGTCACATCACCGTACAAGTAGCAGTAAAACAAACATTACAAAAAATTGGGCCTTGTCCCTTTAGCAATTCATCTGGCCTTCAAACAACAAGCACACACGGATTTCAGTTTTACCAACCAACTGAATTAAACACATCATCGGCCCCAATTTGGTTTACACCATGTTAGAACAACATCCACAATAACAACAACCCAATTTGTTTACATTCCTTTTTATCTTTAGCCAATTAATTATCAATTAATTCCATCTTTACATTCTTTATCAATTCCATTAGGAGAAAAATGCTAACAAGAAAGGAATATATATCACACTATCAAGCAAATCAAGTGTTAAATCGTTATCACGGTACAAAGCAAAAACATGCGATCAACCCAGTTATTTTAATCCGTTTCAAGGATTAAATTAGGAAAATTACATTGTGATCCAAATCCCAAATCATGATAAATATACGATTGCACATAATCGATTAGAGAAGCCACGAATCCCCTACCTCAACGGTTTTGACCGAAACCACAACAGATGAAGAATGCCCAAGAAAACTGTGTCGATTCACCAAGGATCCTACCTAGATCTCTTCTACTAGAACAACCAAGACCAAAGCTCATCATAATTGACATCCACCCACATATATATACCCATAATAGGCATATATCTAAGATCCAAAGAGAAGAGGAGGAGTATATCTAGGTATATCTAATAAACCCAACAAAAAGGATCATATACCTCGAGAAACAAGCTTTGATTCACGATGAGAAGCCTCCGGATCACCTCCAAAATGTTTGGGAGAGTTTCTTCTACCTATAAGGGAGATTAATCCCGAGTTATATCCGCTTAGGGGATTAAACGAGGAGATTAAAGTCAAAATGAGTTAGATCCACAATTTTTTGATCTAACATTATGTGCCTGCACGGTTAGTATACATGGTTTACTAAACAGTGCACTAACTATGCGCTTGCTTCTGCCTCATCAAACACTCCTCACACGGTTAGTCCACATGGTTAGGCAAACCGTGCACCAACCATGTGAAATCTATTACCCTTTATTATTCCTTAAAAGTCCACCCAAACACACCCCAAGCCACCTTAACCTTCCATAACAACTCTAACACCACATTTTCACAATGGAATGGACCAGAGAGGTCGATGCCATTACAACTGACTTGTAAAATTTCCATGTATTTAAAAAATATATCCATGGAAATTTTAGGTCTTTACAATTCCATTCATCACAGTCTTGGTATCTCACTTACTCTTCCTCAACAAGGGAACTATTTATATCTGCAAACTCAGTAAACAATCACATTCTCACAAAGATAAATCTATATTTCCTTTTTGTTAATACATTTGGTCGCATGATTTTTGTGGGTTTAATTTTCATTGTAACATGTATATAATTATTTAATGGAATGTGTTAAAAATATGCATTCACATGTATCACTAAATATTTCATTTTCCCCCTGGTTTCTAGGATCATTATTTTTCTCAAACGGTTACCTCATATAGAATAAGAATATTTTACCACTTATTTAGTTTCATAGTTTAGTTCCACAAACAATCCAATCTTCCATTAAATTTTTATAAAAGGATAATGTGTTTTTTATAATTCAACTTTTTTTCTAAATATTATATTGAAAAATTATTAATATTGATATACAGTATGAAATATTCATCAGTTATAGTATGGATCCATAGGTTGTGGCATGAGATCTACCATGTAATACAAGTAAAAATACCATCCTTTAGCCTATTCACTCTAGAATCAGATCTGAACACCTTCATTCTTCATAAGATTATATCAAAACACACTTATTATATTTATCTCCATTGAAGAACAACACATTCATTGATTAATAATATTTCAATATTTTATGAATATTTTAATTTCTAATTTCATACAGAAGTAAATTCAAAGTCTCACCCCATTGTCATATTTGATATCCTTTGAATAAATTATGGATATTTTTTATAACTCACTCATTAATAATATACCACATTGATTGAAACTGTAATGAATACCCATAGAATTGACCAATCACTATTAACATTTTTGGTTAAAAATCATGAAATTGTAAATGTCTTACACAACTCAATATTCATATGTAGAACCTATTGAATACATTTATAAGGACATAAAAAAGTCATATATTTCCTTAAAGGATTAAAATAGGAATTTTATAGTCTAACTATGGGTTCTAGAAATAATACACCACTCAGGTAATGTCATACAATGTATCTTATCAGATTCATATGCCCAAAAAACACAACCACAATGCTTTCCATGAAGTCTTATGTGGTTTAGAAAATATATATGATGGATGTATCATGAGGCCTGAAAGTCATAAACAAGATATATGAGGTCTTTTGTATGACCTAAAAGTATTACACACAATCTTACATATTACTACACATTGAAAATTATATGATTTTACATCACCAAATAGGAAATGTCAAATTCTATTCAAAAGACTTATTGGTTTCTTTAATAAAATCACATGTCTTATTAAAGCTTCTAAATCATATTTGAACTACTGAAACTAAATATAATAATTACTAAAATAATTATAAAACCCCCATAGAAATATTATTAGGATCTTTTTAGTATATACATACTCCATATTGAGTATACAAAACAACCAATTCCTTTTTAATTCATCTTCACTTCATCCCTTCAACAACAATTACAACGTTGTTTTTTAATTGAATTTAGAATTTAGAATTTTATGTAATTAAATGATATTATTACAAAATATCAAGATAGATTTATATAATAATTGATCATTCATTACATTTTTTACACATAGATATAATATAATTTTATTCCTTGGTTATTCATCCCTCACATTAAATATTCATTCTTCAAAACATTCTCCAATAATTACAAAGAGATAATTATTCAAAAATATATACAACAATAATTCCATAGTTCAGTTCAATATTCCCCATTTTTCTCTCAATAAAAATAACATATTTCAAATAGTTCTCTAGGTAAATTTATTTATTCTGTGTTATTGATAATAAATAGAAATGGGGAAATGGACTTCCACCATTAATCGATATCATTGGGTAGAGAAAGTCTTTCATTATACAATATTTTCCCCACTTTCTCTGAGATACATATTCCCTATTATTTGATTCCTCTCCCCCTTTTTAAAGACTCATTAAAAATCAATACGGAATATGTGGTATCACATATCCTCTAATAAAGTTTCTATGAACTAATCTATGTTATGCCTAGGTTGAATAATTGGATTACAAAATATGAGTTATTAATTTAGTCAAAAATTTATATATAATAAAACTATGATCCCATAGTGGCCAATCTATTCATTACTTTTGGGATGAAAAAATATTTTTTTATGAAATTTTATGATCATATACTAAACATCATGAATATGATCATAAATATTGAGGTTTTGGTATCTTTTACCAAAATCTGTTATACAATAAATCCCACATGATTACCATATATTATATTAATCAAATAGATTATGAGATAATATAAATTATATCATATACATTTGATTTAATAGGGGTTTTGTAATTTAGATATCTATGAAGAATAAATAAATCTATATAGACATTATTTATTTTGATATCTACCACCTAGGGGATTATTTAAATATATTATTGTTGTAATTTTATATAATATAGAAAGTTTTTTAATGTATAATACCAATTGTTAGATGGTAATTTTTTGATTATTTCAATGATATATTTTTCTTTCATGTTATCATGAAATTAATTCATTTAGATTGTTCTCTTCAATAATATTAAAATTCAATTATATCTTTAATGTAATAAAACCACTAATAAATAGGAATTAGTTTAAAATACTATTATCACAATTATATGATACATAGGGTTGATACTTGTCTCTCAACCTAGATAAACCATTCCCTAAGGGTCTAATGATTTTATAACTCTTCATTCGTTCTTTATTCATCAATTTATAAATTTGAACATCATGTAAAAACATGGGATTAATACCATTTTGATTTTTTTTCTTAGTTGGAATGAGATTTTACACATTCCAACAAATCGTGTAATTTAATCATGAATTCTATTCTTATAAATTCAACCTTCTTTTTTTCTAGAATCCCTTTTATCAAATTATTACTTAACAATTTGAGTCCTAATGTATTTTCCTTTATTTTTCATCTCTCAAGGGAAAAATTCAAAATATATATTAATTTTTTTTTCCATATTTCTCCATACAGACACCTATTCATTACCCATTGGTATATCAATCATTAAAAACCTCACATTAGTTTTATATTAATTATTTGTCGTGTAAATCACATTTATGGTCCCACTATACCTTACATCTCCCATTTACCTTTTTAATTTTAGATATATAAATTCATTAAAATAATTGTATTCATTCCATGGTCTATAATGTGGAATCATTTATCATAATAGAAAAATATTATTCTATCTGGTGTGACTTTGTTCTCATCCTTCGTTAATTACACATGGTGTTTAGTTTTTTCTGCACTCATCTTCGATAGTTTCTTTCAAAAAGTAGATTTAATTTCTATTCATTTTTTATTATTTTCTTGTCGAATTTACCATTCATCAACAAAAGATTCTGGGTTTTATGTTACAAACTCAAAACCTTTATAAAACTTGTTATATATGATTCAATAATAAAGTAAACTTCCCATAAATTCGAAACTATTATAGATTGAAATATTTTTATTTTATAGTGATTTATGTTTCATTTCAATGGATTTTCCCATTATTTTATCGTTTATCCCTGTTAATTTGGTAATAATACACTTTCCAAAAAAATGAATATGATTTCAGTAATCAATATTCATGTTTTAAGAAGATCAAAAACACGAATAATGGGGAAAACCCACTTCTATATTCATGAATAGGCTTCGTGGAAGGATTTTAAACCTTCTGGTTTTGGGTGGAAACCCAAAATGTTTTTTGGATATATTTAAAAAGATTCACATCTTGGATGTACTCAAATCCACCCATGAATTTTTTAAGATACATGGAACATTTTCAACCTTATTATTATAATTTTATAATCAAAATAAATATAAAAGGTTGAAATAAAATTACTAAAAAAAATAATTCAGCTGTGGGTTTCCTTTTATCCTTGTGAATGAGGTACAAAAATAGAATATGATATCAAAAAAATGATTCCATTAGTATTATTTCCTTGTTAAGGAAAAAAATTATAATTTTTTTGGAAACACATTTCATCTCAGTAATTTGGTGGGTCTCAAATTATATAGTTGTCAGATTTAGTAGTTTTTTTATCCCTCACTACGATCTTTATGATGAGAGAATATTTTTCTTCCTCAAATGATCTCAATATTACTCCCAATATCTTTCCATCCTTACAACTTTATCTTAATACACATTAAATTATTATTGGAATAGGTTTTCATGATATTTCACCATTTTTAATACAACTTACAACTGATCTTATTTGATATCTATGAAAACTTTGTGTTGATTTTAAAATTCATGGATTTACTCACCTACAATATTATTGGAAACCCCTTTCTCACAAGTGACACTATAAAATTATTCTCCAAACAAGGATATTATTTCATTGAAAATTTGTACTTATTTTTATTTAACTATAACATGATTAGTGAGGGAGTTAAAACTATTCATCATTTTAGCTAATGCATCTTCCACTAAAATAGCCTCCAATTCATGTTGTGGTTTCTAATCCTATATTATCTATATAATATTGAATATATAAATAAACACTTAAATATGTTTGTTTCTCAATAAATATATAACCTCAAAATATCTTTATTTTACATGTTTAAAGAAACCATTCTCATTGATATTACTAGAATCAATAAAGTTTTAATAATTAGTATATTTCTCATCACATTTACAACTCGGACTACATTCATCTACTGATGTATCATCAAAAAAATTTTACTTTTTCTTATAATAGTTCCCTCTTTCTTTTAATTATATTTAAATGTCTTAGATAAATCATCTACATCAATTTTTATAAGTATATTATTTTTCCACATAGGGGAATTAATTTCAAATATAAAATTCTTATAATCTTGTAAGATATTTGAAAATTCAATCAGAGATAATCTTTATTTTGATATCCATGGTAATAGAAAATTATAAATCTAATCATATTAAATATAAGATTTTATATATCTTTAAATTGGTAGTTGACCAGTATACAGTCAACAATGGTATGGGTGATAATGTTGTGTTAATTTTTGACTAAATTCCAACTTTTATTTACCCATTTTAGAATTTTGTTTTTTTGATCCTCTATTACCTATTTTAAAAACTGAACCATTTCTTTTTTATCGTAGAATACACCAATATATAATTCATTTAAGGAACTATAGTTTTTCCATGTGTTTTTATAAAAATTTCCCCTGCTGTGTGAATCTGATTCTTAGTTATTTAGATTTCGATGTTATAGATTATCCAATTATAATTCTACTATCAATTATAGGAGAATGAATTTGGATTATCCTAAAAATGGGTTCCATTTATTTCACAATTTATGGTAAAATATTAAGAAATTGGATATTTACAACATTTTTTTTCTGAAATTTTCAACATTTAATTAATTCTTTGCATTTGAATCACAAAAATTATTCATAAAACTGAAAACACTATAAAAAAACCAAAATTTCCATATAGTGATACCTAAACATCAAAAAACTACTCTCCTACTTCAATAATAGAGTTTCCTAAATGATATTAAATATTCATAGGTGAACCATGAATATTATCCAATGTATTTCTTACTTCTCTGATTTATTTAATAGAAACTAATTTCTAGCATCTCTCTAAAATAAAAATTCAACAATACATCCCCATTAAAATATACATAATGGATACCTTTATGAAAGAATTCAAAATAAATCAGGTACCTTCCTTCTCACTGTATAAATATTCTATTTAGTTTATTCATTTTATTCTTATTTTATTATTATTATTATTATATTTTTTTCATTTTATTAATATATTATTTTTTCATTACAATTTGTATAGTATTATTAAGTATTTGTTTTCTTCCTTCGAGAGAGACACATTTACAATTAGTAAATTAGTACATAGGATTCTTCTCACATAAATGAATTTATATTTTTTTCATTTTTTGATATAGCTCTATGCATGATTTTTATGGGGTAATAATTCAATTACCATAAGTGGAAACATTTAAGGGAATGTTTGAAAAAATAATCACATACATAGGCCGCACCCCATTTTTCTCTCTCCCCATGATCTCCATGATCATATTTTTTCTGAAATAGTTTCCTTTGATAAAATAACTAGAGTCCCATTATTCTTAAATTTATATTTCCAATCTCATGAATATCTATTACCTTTAACCCTTTTTGTCTGAGCATTTTTTTTTTCATATGAAATTATCCTATATAAATCAAGAGTATAAAATTATTCACAACTGTAAAAAATGTACAAAACAAATCTATTGTAATATAGAGCTTTAGCATATAACATACACAATTCTATGAAAAAACATGTAAAAATATAATTCCTAGTTCCATATACTCATGAATTATCTAATCCCACTTTACTTAATCTAATTTTTGAATGTTAAATCACATGTAGTCTTTAACATCACAAAAATCATCAGTTGTATTGACATTTTTCATTTCATGATATTATTAAATATGCAATTTTTCATTTATTTATAAACTAATTCATATCCTTCTATGTTTTTTAGATTTAATGTCCTATGAATAATTCATGATTACTAGCTTCTAATTCTCTTATTCGAAACCAATTTTAATGATCTAAACTCTAATGAAAAGCGCAATCACTTACTCAACAATATATACATTATTATAAAAACTCATCAAATTTACTATAATTTTTCATGAAGATTATCCATGAGATATTCTAAAATCTCATTCTTGACTTATGGATAATCAGAGATCTATAATGAATTTAACATAAAATAATATATCTTTAATCATACTATTGATTTTCTTCTTCCAAATGTGAACTCTAAAAACCTAATTATAACAGTTTTTTAAAAAATATTCGATGTATTAATGTATTGTGTGACTCAAAATCCATAAACATCTCCAATAGAATAAATGTTTCAGGAAAATTGATGTTATATATACTCTCAAAGTATCAAATTAGAAAATTTAATGTCTTTCAATGGGATCTCATATTCAAACTCAAATTTAGTAAAGACATGCATAGTGGCATATAAGAGTCATATACCCACAATAAATGTATTACTCCCAACTACTATGTATTACATAGATTAGTAATTTCATAATTTAAGGGTATCACATCCATTTAATGTCCTAAATTTACTCATATGAATAATTATAAGAATAAAAAATTTATCACACTCTATGTTGAGGAGTATAGTTTTTTGAGACATAGCTAACATTTCATATTCACACAGAACAATAGAGATCATTTTCAAATGACTCTGAGGCTTCTTCAATAAATCAAAAGCCTTATCAAAGTTTATGAATAACACATGTAGTTCTCTAAATTTTTTTTGGAAATATGAAAATATTTTCATAATATATCATAAATATTCCAATATAATTTTCATTGTTGATAAACTCAAGATAGATTATTCTAGAAACATCATTTATCTTTTATCACATCTTCTATTCATCCTTTATAAAACAATCATCCAAAATCTATTAACACAATTTTTAGTAGAGAACATGTTATTTACCCTATGGATGGTCTCCTAGTAAAACACAATAGATTCATCCAACCAATGAAACTATTTTAATATTAAAAATCACATATGTAGAATCTATCCACCCTTATGTTAATAATCCATCACTATAAACATTCAATATTATCAATAGTCACCAATACACCCATATTATCACTTATTAATAACAAATAAAACAAATATACTATAGGAAAAATTATAATTCAAAAAACCCATTTGATATTCCCTGGAAGGAAATGTTACACTGGAATCAACTACACATGATTACACTAGAATATTAACACTCAATAAACATTTTTTACTCTAGTATATTGAATTAGTTGAACCTATAGTTTTAGAATATTTCTTTTTGGAGATTACCCAATAATCAATATAAAAATTTTATGATATTCCCTTTTTTATTATTTTTCAATAAAATAAGATATGATCTAGTCGACTTACCTATACTTATATAAATTCCCCTATCTTTTTCTTTCTTATGAAATGCCATCTGGTTTGATAATTGTCATGTATTTTATTCATTAATGTCATTTATAGTATTATCATTAACTTCCCTTTTATTATGATACTATTTTGATATTGTGTTACAAATATTATAAAAAACATAAATTTGGATTTTATGAATGAATTACATTCATTTGTTATAATCGCTCCCAAAATCACTTATAGTGATGAACGAAAAATAAATACCTATAAATATTTTTAAAAACTTATTTTCTAATAATAATCCTTGTTTTGGATCTTTTTGGACAAATAATAATTTAATACAACTAGTCCTTTTGATAATATAATTCTAAAAACCTCATTCTCTTGATTACATTATTCAGAGTATTAATATTCTTAATCATATCTATCAAGGTGTTTATTTTATTATTTATAGTTTACTTTTAAAAAATTTAGACAACATTTATTTCCAAATACATCTTAATTAATAAAATATTATTACTGTCCTAACAATCCCTTTATTATTTATACGTATTCTCTAGTTTTATTTTAGTAGGTAGAACATATAGGTTCTTTTGGATGATATAATCATAATTTCAAATCCTCCTGAATACATATTCTATTCTATTGAAAATATCAATTTTAGTCTTACTATCAATCAATGTCAAACATTTTTCTAACAATAAACTAACACTGAAACCAAAATAAATCCATGTAAAGTGTTAATGATTATATTTGAGTATTTTTTGAGTGTATTAATGTCTTTAATGAGATATTGGATGCCACATGTTAGGAAGAGAGTATGTCAACTCCTGGGAATATAGGAAGTTACTTTATTGAAACAAAAATTCTTCGATCCACTATAACTTCAACCATTGGATGTCATGTCTAGCAGAACCCAATAATCATCCATCGAGATTATAGTACTAGAGATAATGAATATAAAGGAACCCTATTACTCCACTCTATGTTTACCAAAATATAATAACACATACAGAAAAAAATATACAAATAAACAAGATACAAAAAAACATAATTACACTTTTATTTTATGTTGTCTGGACATTATGTCCTAAATCCATTAGTATAAACTGATACAATAAACAACATTATAAAAATATATAATATTTTATAATAACCTATGAATTTACCATTACATAGATAACTAAATTTATAATCAAAATAAGCACTGTGTGTATAAGGTACAACTTCAAATATATAGATAGCCTCAACTAATCATATAGTATCATAGCCTGCCAATATTCATGGGGGAGATGTTATTGGACTCATATTACTATCAATATTCAGTATCATTCCTCAGCTCAATTACTGATAGCAGATAGAAGAACTTATTAACCATTTTTCTTTAATAGATCTACTCACCCATCCCATCTTATAATGAACTCATATTGGTGTACACTTTCGTTAGAATTTACAAACATCTGACCAACCTGTCCTCTCTTGGACTTTTATTGATGATGACTGAAAAGTAAATAGTTAAATGATTTTTTTATCGAATTACTCTGGTGAATTTAATTAGAACATGAAAATATTCATTAAATTCCATATATAGTTTTTATTATAGAAATACATATTATTAAAATCCACCATAAGTAAATATAAGCCTCTGATAAGTATGAATTATAAAATTGATATTTATTGGTATATAAGAGAAATTCATATGTATGTAAGATTCATTTAAAGAGTTTCTCATGAAAAATAAAAAAAAGTTCAATCTAAATAGTATATATGGTTTATAGTATAGTTAATATAAAAGGGTAAATTTCATAGATTATAGAAAAGTTATTTTTTAAAATTATGAATTTGAAACCTTTTCAATGTCATTAAAAATAATTTAAAATGATTTATTAAATTTGAATTTATAAATAACATAACTTATAAGGATTTTAAAAAACATAAGTTATGGTTAATACCTGGAGACAGTCTCCCATTTTTATATTCTTAGCTAAGTTATATTATAATGGTTTTAATCTATAGTGAGAAGGAGGAATATTTCACGAGTAAGACTAGCGGTGTGTGTGTATATATTATCTAAATATACCTTTATTATCTAAAATAATTGAAATAATCAAATTTCAATTATTTTTCTTATTTTATGAATATTTATGTTATATTAATATTTTTCATAGTTTATTATTGAATTTATTCACATATTCTCTATATATGTTTTTTGAAAAAAAAAGTTGATTTATTATGTATGTGTTTATACAATTTATAAAAAATTCATGTGAGTAAGATTTTGTATGTGTGGGTTGGAATAGGACCACATATAGATTATGTTTTTATAAAAATGATTATTTGGGTTTTCTCATGAGATTATTGTTTTATTTGATCTGGTACAGAATTCATACATAATTATCTATTATTCTATGGATTTATAGTAATGATTCCACAAATTATAGATAATGTATAGTTTTGAAAAGGATATTGATGTGGTTATAGGTTGATATACTGATGGTTTTTACTATTACTATATTGTAGATAGATGTTCTTTGATATCTTCCCCTATGATTTTGGTGATTATACTCCCTTTATGGGTTAAGGGGCCATTGGGGTTTTTTTCCAATAGGATAGGTCCATGAATAGATTTGTTTCACTCATGGGTTTTACCTCCTTTGATTAATTATAATATATTTTTTGGTATTGACATTCAATATGTAAGAGTTTATACACCATAAGTGTCAATGTTTGGATGTTTCGGGTCCATTAGATTTTATCATATTGAACTATATGTTCATAGAGGTTGGGACCAAACCTTGAAATTAGTTTTGGACATGTCATTAGGTTTTCTTGGTTGATTTTAATAGTTATTTCATGTTATATGTAACTTTTATAATGATCTATGAAAAATATTTCTAGAATTACTATGGATATATCATCACACTCTAGCATTTTATATGGAAGGTAATGTCTTACTTTAGGAATTTCAATATCATGGTGAGTAGGATTTACAATATGTTTTTTTATTATAATTAAAATACACTATCATACATAAGGACCATTCACGACAAATATATAATCTATTTATTATGGTAATGGTTTTATGTATTGATCCATGTTGATATGGGGGTGAAAATAGAGTACTATCTAGATGGAATGGTCTTGCAGACTTCCTACGTGGCATCTTTGATCAAGTATAATAGTTTATTTTGGTACTTTTATGAATAAATATATATGATTAGCATATGGGTAATTAGTGGTGTTTTTTTACTTATATGACATCATGGAAGATCATTTTGTTTTATTATATATGAGTTATGGAATGTTTTTTCATATTTTCTTAAATTATTTCAATTACATTATATTGATATGATTGATATATATCTCTAAAAGGTGTAGTCTCCAAAATATCATATTTAATACCCACACATATAATAGTATGCCTTTTTTATAAGTGTAGGAAGACCTCTGTTTCAGTTACACTATAATCTAGTTACATTATAGTGATCTGGGTTAACAAACTATATATGAGGGTATTATAATCCAAGTTTGGTCTATAGTTCATTAATGAAAGTTATAATCCATCATTCTCAACTAAATCAATATAGATATAGATGAAGGATCCAAATAAATTTTTTTCATCTATTGGTGAATCTAAATCTTATCAGAATTTCTTTGATTTTGGAATAGATATCAATTAAGATTTTTTCTACTAAGGATGCTCAAAACCATGACTAATACACCTACATTATATGGGGTAAATTTCATCTATAGATAATGGTATATCCATAAAGGAATTATAATATTCATTATAAGAGAATAAGGTTTATTGAGACAGTTTTAATTTTGTTAGAAAAAAGTTAATGTTATCAAAAGGGTTCATAAAACAACATTTCAATTCATTTAATGTGGTAAAGGTGGAGATTTATTAAAAATAGAAAATTGTAATCTTAGTGGTATCTTCTAGTTTTCATTTCTTCTCTTCTCAAATATTGTTTTCTAATTTGACATATCAATAATTTTATGAATCAAAGTTGGATTATTCAATGTAAAGTAAGCTAATTGACATTTAAATAACTTATTTAAATTTCGAAATTTTTAAAGAATGAATTTAAACATAAATATGAACACTTGGGATTCTATTTTAGGAAGTAAATATGTCTTCCTAATGAACCACCATGAAACACCAAATAAAAATCACAGACTATAAATACAGTCTTCAATATTATACTACATTAGTATTTTAATGCACTTTTATCAAACCCTTTAGTCATTAAATAAAAAAAGCATATAATTTTTTTTATATCCTTAAAAACATATATTAAGGTGTGGAATGAGGATGATACTAAAAAAAATTTCCACTTAATATTGTTGAATATTTAAATAGTTGTGTTTTGGGATACATATAGTAGTTTGTGGTGTCTTGTATAATTGCTAATCAAAAATTTTATATAAATGATATGACTTCATAACAACATATAGATCACATATCATTATGATATGTTATATTATCATCTAATTCAATATTACATTCAAGAGGATTTGATAAATTTGAAAAAATATATTCTATAATCTCAATAGTGATATTATGTGCATCTAGAATTTCAAATCATTACAGAATAATAATGTTGTGGTTCAACACATAATACTTCTGATCAAAAATCCCAGGCCTTTTTTCAAGAAGCTATTCATAGGTAGGGATATTTGAATTATAATATTACTATGAAAATATTAATTCCATTTCTATGTATGATTAGAGTGGATTATTTTTATATATTATTGTGGTTGGATACTTCTATAATTCATTATTGGTTAGGTGATTATCCATTAGATAATCAATACACAAGTCTAATAGGAGTTGAGTCGTCCCCTGAGGATTAATGATTTGAATGATGTTCTTATTAGAATCTTTAGTTATTTTTATAATGTTCCTATAAAATATTTTCTTTTAGTGGGGATGACATGTTGAATCCAATGTTTTTGATTGGAAGGACGTAATTTACTTCTATTATACCCTCTACGGTTATTTATATAGTACAATATTTTATGCTAGTCCACTTCATCAATGTACAAGTTTGTTTGATGAATGAAATTGATGGAACCATATTAATAATTTTTCAACTCATGTTTCATAAGGTTTCTATGTTCCCATATTCCAAGTAATGTTCTCATGAATTCGAAAATAGTTCATACTAGTTTAGGTATACATGGTCGTTCCACTTGCTATGACGTTCATCATTGGGGGTGATTGGGTCAGTTAATTTATGTATATAGAAAAAAGATGTTTTAGATATGTTGTAGGGGGAATTTTAGTCATAACTAGTTACTTCAATATATCTTTAATGATTTCATATGGATATGTAATGGTTATTTGATTTATTCGGTCCTTATAATTTTGTATTTTTTTGGGATTTCAATCACTACCCTTATTATTTTAGTAGAGTAGTGCATAGAGGTATCAAAAGTTTACATGGAATATATAATGTTACCCAACCAATATCAAGTTTTTTTGGTATAAAATATTGAAATTAAATTAAATAATGGATGGTATACCATAGGTATATAAAGGTTATATACATTATAGAAGAGCATAGTGAGAGAATAAAAACAATGGTTTTATCATATTTGAGGGATCATTTACCAATTTTTTAAGATGTAACCATCAATATCAATGAAATTGTTTCCTTAAATTAAGATATAGAAAATCTTAGAACCCAGAGAGAGTATCTTAACCATGTCATGATAACAATTAATTAATTTTTAGATCAACTCAAAGTTACATCATATTATGAATATTAATCATTGGTGATGTTGTGGATCATTTAAAAAACACTTTTTCAATTAACATAATAATTCTTTTAGGATTATAAAGAAGAATTACTCTATTGGTGTTCCAAGCATTATCCTATCATCGATAAACAACGTTGATTGAATTTCAGGTTCTAGCATGGAGAATCTATCACCTTGTGTTTTTTTTATATATTCTACATTCATTTTGCTTAATGGATTCTCTCATGTTGGTCTCATTCATGAGAGGAAGGTAGAAGTTGTAATTTGAGAGATAATTACTCTTCAAGAAATTATTATCATTTTACTGTTAAACATATACAATATAAATAACCTTCTATTTATAGATTTATGGTTTATGTAATAATTTTATTTAATTTCATAATGGACATTAAATATTATTATAATACAACTATTATTTCATTCCATATTAAAAAATATTTTTATTTATTTAATGTTCTAACTAGCCAATAATAAATATTATTTTTTTGACATGCAAATTTATGTTTTTCAAAAGTAATGATCATGTTCCACTCATCCTCTTAAAAATCTAATTAATACATGATAAATATTTAATTAAATATTTTATTCAAATAAAAATAATTTATTCACATTCTAGTTGATAAATATATATTTTAAATAACTGATCAATAAATAAAGAATAAAGTAATTCCTTGTTCTTAAGAATAATATTTATTCCATTATTTACATCCTAATAAAATTTAATAAAGTTTGATATAACAAATATGTGTTCAAGGATGTAGTATTATTTCTCATTAGAAATAAGATAATATTCATAATGAACAAGATTGCTATATATATATATGTCATGTATCCCAAGAGATATAATTTTTTTTCAAAACATAAACAACCGCATATGGGAGATTGTGTTGTAATATAAGCCCTTTTTGGAAGTTTCTTCCCAAGAATGTTGGACATATTTGTCATCAAAATATTTTATTGATACACATTTATTTAATTATATAAAATAAATACTTAATCACACGATTTGTAAGGAATTTCATAAAATGGTTACATTTCAATCAAATTGATGAGAAAAAAATTCCATAATTTTGGAAGAGTAAAATCCATTCACTATATAACCATCAATGACATGGGACTTGTGACTCACCAAATGTACCATATCTTCCAAAAACAAATGTCATCACAATTTGGGTTACTAATTATATGTGTCTTAATATTGACATGTGTTAATGATAATCATTGATTCTTAGGAAAATTACACCCAATTGATGTTAGGAATTTCCAATGACATGTAATCATGAATAATTCCTACTAGGGGGCATGTTCTCATAATATCACATCTAGAGGATTACTATGTGAAAACATCTTGAGAATAGGTCCCATACTCATATTAGTACTCACACCATATATTCAACATTCCATATCCCTCATCATAAAATGTTATCCGACCACATAATTAGGTTCCGGAATACCGTCATTGAATTTCATGGTAATAAATATATTAGAGAACTATTATTACCTTTACAATTAGATATATACTTTGAAACAGTATTATTTAAAGGTCATGGATAACAACGGGAAATATGTGATATTTTATTCTATAAATAGTAAAATATTTGAATATTCAAATAATCCAAAGTACAATTAGTTGATTTTAGACCACTAACTCGATTATTATGTCACATGGAATAGAGTTAACAACCTATTAACTTTAGTCTTATATACCTCACATGATGATCACATTTCAATTCAATAAAGGCTCTACTCATGAGTTATACCATTTTTTCTTCCTTGGATTTCCTCTTACTAGAAATTAACCTATTTGAAAAAAATTATGCATGATATGATACATAAAATTGATTTTATTCGTCCAATAATGTGACATTAGCTCCAAAGTGAGATTAAAAATATTAGTATTATCACAATAATGTTTGATAGGTTCTTTGAGACTTGGTACCATGTAATGATATTTTATCAATTTTCTTATAAAATATTCTTCTTTAGATGACTCAGAAGAGAAAATATACTCATAATCTATTGTAGATTCTACGACCATAGCATTTTTTTTGTTCTCCCATCAACCAAAACCTCCATTTTTATTGATAATGTATCTAATCTATAATTTAATATAACCTTTATCTATATGGATGGTAGAATATTCAAGTCCTCTGATTACTAGTTAACTATATCCTCTCTAGAAAAATAACATATCCTTTGTATGACTCAGATAATTGATGATAATTCTAAGATTTATCTAGTGATTATCACTTGGGATATTTTATTGTCCTAACCACTTAAGGTTTAGATGATGTCAATCCTATTCTATAGAATAACATAAATGACTATCCTAATAAGAAACATGTATAGAATGAATATCAACCTTTTTCTTTCCTCATGTATTGGAGGTTTCATTTTCCAAGAAATTTTAATTTCATGTGACATGGGAAACAGTCCCATCATGGATTGTCCTATACTATATCTCTTATGTATATTGTCAATATATATTCCTTCTATTAAAAATATCCCTGACTATTTTATGTTTTGATAATTTAATAAATATTTTTTTTATTCTTTTAGATTATAGATACTTTTTACTATGTTTTGAATATATTATTTTTAACTTTGATTATATCATAATATTTCATTTAATAAAATGTCATTAAATTTCAGTTTTTAATTGCTCATAAAATGTTCTAAAGTTTTCATATAGTGTTCCCAGGACAAATATATTATTTGGAAAATTAAAATACCATTTTTTGGTTTTTAATATTCCCATATAATAGAATCATGTATTAAAATATCCCATATAATGGTTTCACATAGTCAGTTATCTACATAGTCGTTTCATTGTTCACCACGTAGACAATTTTCCAGAATGAAAAAACATCAATATTTTGACCATAACATGGGATACGTAACTCTAAATTAAGTGATATTTTTTTTAATTGAAGGGTAAAAAAGTTATATATTTTTTATTATAATAAAAAAATTCATAGAGGTATTTTATAATGAGTTTAATAAAAATATATTTCACTATATTTTTTCTATATGACATTTGTAGTTTTCCAGAAATTATTTTCTATTGTATTCTATGGAAAAAATTAGATATGGGAGTCCAATTACAATCATACTTATTTATATGAAAATATATTTTAATCACAAAAATATAATTAAATATTAAATAATTATTATTCTTCTATTTTGAATGTTTTTCATTCAGAAATTATTTATGTCAATCTATCTATAGTTTCCAAAATAAGTAATGTCAATTTCTATGATACATGATGAATTTGTTTACATGGTGAATCACATATGTGAGTAATTTTTGTACATGATTAATTGAAACATTTATTTTTTATGTTAAAATTTTTTCCTAATGTAATATTGGATACATAGTGGAAGATGTTAAAGAAAACGTCTACATAAATTCTCTTATGTAGATTCGACTATGATGGTTCTCTTATGTAAAATTGTTATTTAATATTCCAATGTA
This sequence comes from Viscum album, assembly GCA_963277665.1. Classification (NCBI taxonomy): domain Eukaryota; kingdom Viridiplantae; phylum Streptophyta; class Magnoliopsida; order Santalales; family Viscaceae; genus Viscum; species Viscum album. The sequence goes on from OY728146.1 coordinate 375,203,699, forward strand.
GAGATTTGCCTAAGTTATATCCTATGTGATTATAATAATTTACGATAATTCACTATTCCCCTAAATTTATTTATTTATTTGTTTCTTCAATTTTATATAGGAACCTAGAAATATAAATTGTTTTACAATATTCTTTACATTTCAATTTATTTAGGTTTATTATCTATATAATTTGAATTTTAATTATTATAAAATAACTTATTAACTGTATATAATCCATGAAAAAAATTTAACATGTTTTATGATTAAATTAAAGCTAATTTTAAGGGATTATGGATTAATTATTTTTCAAACATAAATTCTCAAACATGAAATATCAAATACAAATTAGCTGGTATGTGAAGAGTTATCCTTGAATATTAATAGGGTGTATATTTTGGCTATTAATAATTATTATTAAATGATATATTAAATATTATACAAATTTAAAATATGTAGTTGTTTTCTTATGAAATATTACGTCGATATTTTATAATTATTATTTTTAATTTTTATGCACATTAAAAGTAACCATGGAAACAAGTGTGTACAACTAAACAGTAATTCATTAAAACATCATGAAATATTAAATTTTTTAGAAAATAAAATATTATATTGTGCATAGATTTGAATGTTTTTTCGATAAATAAACTCAATATATATATTTTGATAAACCATTGTAAATTAGTATTGAGTTATATGGCAACATGAAATGTCTGAGTGCACCATTTTTCTAACGATAGAGTACTTTTCAAAAAAACAAAAACAAATCATTTGATACATTATTTTGAGATATTTCACTATGAACTTGAAACAAAAACATTGTAATAATACATCAGGTATAGTGGATTTACTTTATACTATTTATCATTTTGTGCATAATTATAAAGGTTTATACTGACTATTTAATGGGAGGATTGTGTGTTGTGACTCCCAAACAAAATTCAGGAATTTGGATTATTCCCTAGCTATGAAAATGGAAATTTTATAGGTAGTTCTACCATGGGTTAAAAATTAAATATTTTTGCATTTTAATCCTCTTGGGGTAATGGTCCGTATAATCACCTTGTGACAGGTGGTGGGAACAATTCATTGTAAGGTTCCATTAAATTTTTTATTCTTTGTGCCAATAACGCTTGTTTATGAGAGGGGGTAAAGGGAGGATAACAATAATTTAGATCTGAACCAATATAAAAATATTCTTTGTTCTCTATCTTTTTATTTTCTAGTAAATTACCATTATACCTCATATATATCATTTAATTTCACTAATTAATTTTAAAAAAATTCAACTCCTTCTTGTAAATCATTCCATCATAACTCTATACCAACAATTGGTATCCAAGGTAGACACTATGCATGACATATATTTTATTTATTTTTATTAACTATTTTAAAATCCAATCAATAAGGTGAAAATATATTTTGAAGATTGATGAAAATAACATAAGGTTTAAATGATAAATGAAAACCATCCACATTTTTATGGTACAGAATATAGATATTGGAGATCCAAAATGGATGATTTCTTAAATAAAATTTAGCACAAATCATTGGATGATCATGGAAAATACCTAGAAGATTCCCAATGGTGATCCAAAATCATTTTCTGGAAATGATGTGGTAATATATTATTTTAAATTACATGGTTATCAATATATATTATTGTGTGACAAATATGAATGTTTATATTAATGTTTCAATATATAAAATTGCTCATGGAATCTATAAAATTAGGTATGTTTCAAATATTTGTTATGATAAGTATATTAGAATGATTTTGGTTTTCTTACGATTGTAATATCAAGAATTTAAAATGGGTTAAGATGAAACTATTAATCAAATTTTTCATTGAATTATTCCTATTGTAATTTTTACGATTTAATTCTGAGCGACTCATGAAAATCTTCTTCTTGTTGAATTTTCAATAGAGAACTTCCTCAAAAGTGTCATGGAAATTAGTAGCTATATATAAAATTAATAATTTAAAGGAACATAATTATGATGAGTATTTTGGTTAATTATTAAAAATAGGTTTGAATAAAAATCTATGTGTGAGGAAGATAATTTAAAAAATGATGGAATTTATTTTAATTTAAATATTACAACACACACTTCTACTTCTAACATACATAGTATTGAAATGAATTACATAAACTATGATTCAAAAAGTGAATACATAAGGAAGAAAGTTTATTTAAGGAGATATAATAAATACTATCTTAAAGATGATTACAGTTAGAAAAATAATTTTAATTTAATTTATAATAAGAAAAAATATGTAATTTTTCAATAGTGTATCAAAAAAAGGAATATCAAACCCGATTTCCAAATATTGAATAAGGAAAAAATAACTCGAGGTAATGTAATAAATAAGATAAGGTAATGGATTCTATATGGAGTTGTACTGAATATTCTGGTACCAATTAAGATTTTTTTCTAAAATTTGTATTGAAAAAAAGGTTTAATCGATTCATAAAATCATTTAATTGATTATACTTATTATTCATCATCTAAATCAAATTCACAAAAAAAATGTTGATTTGGAATTTCATAATAATTTTAATGGACATGAATATAAATACTAAAATGTAAATGGATTATACCAGATCCTTAAGGGGAATCATAAGGTAGTTATTAAGGAAAATTAAAATAAAAAAAATTCCATAATAAAAAAATCTTCTCATATAAATCTAAAAATTGATCAAGAAAACCAGATAAATGAACATGCAGAGAATGATAGATTAAATAAAGTTATTTTTTTACTTCTAAGCCTCGTGAATTTAAATTATGGAATTTTTATGTTATTCATAATGATAGTGAACAAATCAAACTGAAATTTTATATATATTGTCAAATCATTCAATTTATTTCAAGGTAGAGAAAACAATGATAAAGTGACTATTTTTAATAAAATTATCAAAAGGAGAACCGGTCCCTCTTAAAATAATAATTTTCAGAAAATGTATAATAATTTATTTTTTAATACTGTTTATGGGTGGGAATTTACTTCTCATTGTTTTATAGGATCTATGTATGGATAAAATGCTAATGATTTTTGAGTTAGATATCCCAAATTTATTTTTCAAACAATTACTTTTATCACTAAATAATTATCTTTTACCTTTAATATAAAAATATTGTTTGATATTTTTTTCGTTCTTAAAATTGATATGTTTACCACATCAGAACCTAATTCAAATATGGCCCAAATAACACATAAATATGTGTTTGTAGGAAGTTTATCATAGGAATATAAAAAATGATGTTTGTTACATGGATATGGGATTCTCAAGACACATTAATGGATATATATAATGGTTTCTATCAGTTATTAAATTCTATGCAGGTAGGGTGACCTTTTTTTATATATATATAGTATCGTTAAACAGTTTTATGGAGGTTTAAATTGTTATTCCGTTATAAATTAAAATGTTTTATATTTTTATGGCATAAAAATAGTTTAATTATCATTTCTCATATATGTGATGATGGAATGTTCGTTAAATTTAAAATAGATAAATACATTGGTTTAAAGTGTAGATCTTTTTTTATAAAAATAAAAAATATCACATTTATTCAATAAATTTTTCTAAATTAAATTCTCAAAGCATTAATTTTTTTAATTACATAAAACATCACAAAATTTTCTTGAATAAGATTTCAGGACATGATAATTTCCAGTTGATTCATATGATTTTTAAGAAACATATTATTTTATAGGTATAATAACTGATAGAGTATGAAAACATTGTATGTGGCTCCTACATAAAATCTTGAAAACCCAAAATTAGTTTCATATTTTTTAAAAATGTTCAAAAATTAAGAATCTTGGTCTTATTTATTTCAATTTGTTTTCACCTATTAAACCATATAGGATAGAAAGTAAAATTTATATTTTTTATTATTTATTTTTCAATATGCACGTGGGTTTACTTATTGAAAATAAATATGAAAAAATATCTATGTTTATTACTTTTTAAAATTAGTTCAAAATGTTAATGTTAATATAGGTAATTTAATTAGAAATGATCATTGATCTGAATTATCGAATATGGAATTTTTTTATTTTTGTGATAAAATGTATTTTTTTATAATCTTCATCCCATAGAACACCAAAACAAAAAGATGTAGTAGAGATGAAATATATAATACTTCAAGAAATTTCTAGGACCGTGATAAATTAGTATAAAATTATTAAGTAATTATAGATAGAAGCGATGAATACATTGAGTTATGTTTCAAATATAGTCATTTAACGCCCCTTGTTTAAAAAGACATCATATAAAATTTGGAAGTGAAGAAACATACAATTGTTTATTTTAGAGTACTTTTTTGTCATGTTTTTATTCATAAAACAAAGGATTCTATGGATAAATTAGACGAAAAATGTGATGGATATATTTTATTTGGACATTAAAAAAGAGTAATGAATATAGCTTATATGATAAACAAACTATGTTTGATGAAGAATCAATTCATGTAATGTTTGATGAAAAGTTATTGAATAAATGAGATAGTGATATTGAACTACTTGAGGGAGAATATAGAGGATTTAATTTTAATTTGGTCTTTTCTCAAGAAATTTTTTTACATATTTAGGGGGAGACTATTTCTTCTCATTATGAAAACATTTAAGAATTATCCTGGAAGACACAAAAAGATCATCACATAGATAATGTTATAGGTAATATTGAATCAAAATCTCACATTGGAAAATATTATCGGAATGTTTTTTATTATCATGATTTTTTTCTTATTTTTTATTAATGAATATTGATGAATATTCTTATGGTTATAAATGGATATTGGTTATCCATGATTAATTAGATCAATTTACAAGAAAAATATTTATGGAATTTAGTTGTTCAATTAGAAGATTCTCATGTTATAGTATCAAAATAGATTTTAAAAATATTCATGAAGAATTTGAATATATAGTTCAGAATAATGAATGATTTGTTTCTCATGGAAATTTACAAGGGGATATAATTTCATTGGAGAAATTTTTTTAACTTATTTCTAGGTTATATTTCATTACAATATTATTAGCTAAAGATAGAATTCACTGTTAAAAATATTTTAAAATAGATTTGAATAATTATTTTCTTAATGGTTATATTTGAAAACAATTATATGCTAAACACCATTGGTTTTGAAAATGTCAAGTCAATAATGTTTGGTTTTTTATGTTTTTTAATTAATTATATTGTTTAAAATAATATACTCAATGTTGATATAAAAGGATAGCACGTATTATTTTGAAAATAAAAATCAGAAAAGAATGGTTGATCCTAAATTTTTAATAAGAAATTTTATAGTGATATATTAGTAGTTTGTATTTTTTTGGAATATATTATATTCAGATCATCAAAAGAAAATATTTAAAATTTATTTTGAAATTTAATTATTTCTAAATTTAATAATTGTATAATGGAAAAAATTAAATTCTTCCTTGGATTACAAATTTTTCATTAAGATGACGGTATTTTTATAAATCGGACTAAATATGATATATTTTTTTCAAGCTATTTGATTTGTAATATTTTAAAAGTGAAAATACTTCAATTATTATTTATAAAAAAATAAAATTACATAAATCTATTAAATATGTTGATGTTAAAACACATAGAGGAATTATAGTAAATAATTTATATTTGACCACTTCTTGGTCTTGTAAAATTTTCTCAGTTTTCACATGTTGAAATATCAATATGATCCTAAGGAAAGTACAAATAAATCAATAAAATTGAAATTATGTATATTAAATTATCTTTGGATATTGATATTTTTTTATCTTATAAAATTGACATTGATTTAATAGGATATTTTGATCCTGATTTTTTGGATTCATTATTGATAGAAAGGGAAATTCCGATATTTTCCATTTACTTGGTAAATCATTAGATTCATGTTATTAAAACAAACAAAATATTTATTTCCATTCAATTATTGAATTTGAATAAGTGTTTTTTGCTTCATATTTTCTCAATCATTTTGGATTTGAAATCTATTTCTAATTATGGGTTAAATTTTATAAGATACATTATTTATATTATAATAACTATGCTAAATATATTTCAAAAAATTCATTACAACATTCAAGGATTAATCATGAGTATGTTAAATATAATTTTTATATAGATAATACATATAAATGAAATATACAATGGTATTTTATTTCTAACTAAAACAAAATTATTATTGTTCTTAATAAGTCCCAGGAAATGAATAGGATTTATAAATTAAGTTTTGAACAAAAAATTATGGAGATTTAAATATATATATATATATGGTATTAGTTTCGGATGATTTTTTGTCTTACTAAATGTGAAATAATTCATATTTTTTAAATAATGAAAGATTTTTTTAATATTAATATTGCATAATTTTTCTATATAATTATGAATTATATTACTATTTTAACTCTTCTCGTACATGATAGATAATTTAAACATACATTATAAACGTTTATTTTTTTATTCAATTATTATTTTATGAATAATTTTTTATTGCATTTCTAAAAAAATTCTTAAAATTCTACTTTCATTAATTCTATTATTTGGAACAAGTTTTTAAAAATACATGATTAGGAATTGTGTTCATAACGTAAATATTTCGTTTTATAAAATATCATATGTTAAACAGAGGATAAAACATCATCATTTCAATGTAATCCCAATTTATCAAATAAAAATTAATTTTTTTTATTTTTAAAAAAGTTGAGAAGTTTTGAAGCTATACTTGATTTGGTAACTTTCAAAATTGGGTAGAATTTTGAGTGGATACATGAGCCACTATAAGTTTTTATAGATAAATAGATTTATATTTTTTCATTTTATAAACATTATAATTTTTAATATTTTTGAATAATTTAATCCCAACTTTTACGATATCATATTATTTTATTTCTTAAAATATATTTAATTTTTATGTTTTGATTGTTCATAACATGTTGTACAAGTTTCATATAATGTACGAAGGCCAAAATGGTTTTTTGGGACCGATAAATTTCATTTTTTATTCATTTAACTATTCCCATATAAGGTATTTATGTAGAAAAATATACCAAGTATGGGATTATTGTAGCCAATTATTTCATGATGCCATTTCACTATTAACTATGTAGATAATTTTCTAAAATTAGATACCTTATGTATTTCGATCATAACGTTGTTAAATAACCCAAGGATGAATTGATTCTTATTAAGGTAAAAATATATAAAAATTATATACATTTATATAGTGGGTAAAAATTTTCATAATTAATCATTATAGTTTCTTAAATTATGATAGAAATAACATCATGTTATCACTCTAAATTCTATAGTTTTCGATTACTAAATTTCAAATGTATTTTCATGATAAGAGAAGTTATAAAAGTACAATTAATGTGATTATTGGTTCTATAGAGACATTGATAAATTTTCTATATATAATTCAACAAAATATAAATCATATCATTAATTTTTGGAATGTTTTTTGTAATGTCCATAATAGTTTATGTCATGTTGCCTACTATTTCTAATATTCAATTACATCAGCTTTTTGTATACGTGATGAATTTCTTTAAATATTAAATCACATATGGGAGTAATTTTCATATGTGAGAGATGTATATGTAGTGGTATGGTTATGTGAAAAAAATTTACAAAAATAATATTTTTAATATAGTAAAAATGGTTATTTAAAATGGATATATAAATTCCCCGAATTGATTTTAGCTATGTAGATTCACTTATGTAAAATGGCTATATAAATCACCTAATTTTTTTGTCCTACATAAATTCCCTAATTGGTTTAGATTGTATAATACCCAAAAAAATTCACCTGTATGGATTTTCCTACGATGTTATTCAAAATTACACAAAAAACTGGAAAAGAATGTTTTTGTACGTCAGTCATGACATTTCAAATTTTTAAAATATTATTAATGATATAATTTTTGTTTTGTTTGTTCTATAACAACATATTAATTTCATAAAATCCATGAAACCACGTTTTAACTACTTTTATGAATAATTAAATGGGTGTCTCATGGGATTATACATGTAGGGGTATTCATAGTGAAATTGTATAACATAAAATATTATATTCTGATTGGTTAGTTCATGAATATTTGGCCACAATTATTATCAGGTTTTATTGTTAGGATATTAATACATATTATTAAATGATAAATAAAATGTTATAATGGGTTCACTATTTATCTTTTTATATACTATCTAAGTGAGATTTATTAATTATTGTCACTCATTTATCAATGACAAATAAGTATATTATCATATGTCAAAAATCATAGAAAACTCTGAAATAGATTGTTGATGTTACATGCATGATAATTGATTCATGACAATAAAAGACAATTGAATATTCATATTTTTTATATTATTGTGTATATAAAAACACTATATATATATATATATATATTTCTTTAACAGGGAAATAGAGGTATATGTTTGATGATTACTTAAAATATATAAATACTACATTTTTTTGATGATCAACTACTTCTCCCAACAGAACTAAAAACCATTTTATGCACTTCATATCGAGACATCAATATTGCATCAACACTAAGATATTAGAATAGTAAATCAGGTTCTATTATTCTAACTCTTCTTATTCATATTTTATGTTCATAATTGAAATATGTTATGATTTATATTAAAAAGTAGGATTGTGGGATGTCACTCCCAAAAAAATGTTTGGAATTTTGGTTGTACTCAAAAGGGAAAATAAAGACTTTTTGGGTTGTGCCTACCAGGGATGAAATGGAGGGAAGTAGTTGGTTTGAGAATCTAAAGGAAAATAAATTGTAATCAAGATGTGACTCTATGTAGGAAAATATAAATTTAATATTTCATTAATATTAGTTATATTGTGTAACTTCTCTCTCATTTCATGGGAGGGGTGAAGAGTTGAGTTGGATAATTTGTATCCAAACCACTAAAAAAAATAATATTTTATTTTTGTTATCATTTGTCATTACATTAGAATTATATCATAGATATATCATATAATTTTAATAATTCATTTTAAATAGATCATTCACCCCATGTTGTTTGTTATTTCATATTAACTCTAGACCAACACATTCACTTAGGAATAGAAAAAAATTTATCCATTATGATTGATCTTCAACCCAAGAATATATGACGTTTCCCCTAAGGCCTTCAGGGGAATTATTTATTCATCTTGGATTAAACAAATTCTAACAATGTTATTTCATTTCCAATAATTACAATGTTGTTAATATATACTAAAATGAAAATGAATACACTCCCACAAAACTATATATATACATAAGGATCAATATCATTATTTATGAAGCTTAATTCAGTTATAGATTCATCAAAATGATTGTTCAATGACATTGATTATTAAATTAATCCACAAAAGGATCATTGTGATTTTTATACCTTGTTGGACTCCAATAGAGTCACAAACCCACTAGTTATGACATAGAGACAACATCTTAATGGTTCATGTTAAATATATATGTTTATAGATTCATTTTCAAAAACTCATTTCCATGGTAATATGAAATGGAATATAGAATTATAATGTATTTCAACAATGAAATTGGTGAAAAAACAATTCATATTCTATTCCTTGATGCTATTTTAACCCTTTTCCAAAAATTCATACCTTTTAAGTACCAAATTTTCACACCATGACCATATTTTCAAATAATATTCATTTACATTCAATGGAACTTAAATATACTATATGATCAAAAAATTCTATACATTTTTTGTATGTGGAATCAATTTCTTAATTGATTACATTTTTTCAAATATTACAATCTATAATAGATATTACTTCATTATACAATATAAGGCCATTATTATCTAAAAATAATGACTCACCATACTTAGTGACTATAATACCTTATAGTTCAGGTTCAATATACTATATGGTACTCTATTACATAACTTTTTTCCTTGTATACTCCACTTACTTGAGTCTTGGAAAAATTGTTTCGTTTTATAAATCATATATAAAATTTTCCTAGACTTTATCAAATTATATCTCTCTCCCATGACCTATATTCTATATATTCTCTCTCTCAAAACAATATGACATATTTTACTCTACTAACAAGTTTTAGAACAGTAATATATATAATATCCCAATTTTGACAAACATTATCAAATAAAGGTACACTTTATGGCTCTGTGTGAGTGTTTATTGCCTGCAGAGGCCTTCAAAAATACTTCACAACAGCACGCATATAATTATGACCATATGAGTTTCTTTCCACTCCAAAATTTGTATGGAATTATATTTCTAAATACCCTAACTCTAGTATCCCATATCCAATGGATACATTATTATATTTGTGCCTGATACATGTAATTACATCCTAATGGATAGAATAGTTTAGTTTTCTGGTAAAACTAGAAACATACATGAATCTCAAATTACATTATAAAATATAAAAAATAAAACATTTTATTTTTCTTTTTGAAAAATATTTTTTCCGTTATCATATCCTTGAAAATAAATCATAATTCACATCCTAGCCTCTAAGGGAATGGAAATATATGAAAGGGAAGAGCTCAGGTGACTAGTATTGGTTTTCATATATATGAATCAATATTTAAGAAATAATACATAATCAACCTGGGAAGGTGAATATCTAGTAGTGCATTCCATTTCACAATTAACATGAGAATAAATAATAATATGGAATGATTAAATAATCAACAAATTATTCCATAAAATTAATACCATGAGCAAGAACTTTTTCTATGAATATCAGAATAGGTCAAATCATCCCATGGATGTTAATAAATAATTTCATAATGATAGAATCAGTAATAATGTAAATCTAAAACATTCTATCAAGGCCTTTTCAAAGAAATATGAATATACCATCAATTAATTTTGTCATGAAATATAAATAAATAGGTATGGCCATAGTAAAAACCCAAAACATTTTTCTCTAGACACCTACTAATTATTCAAGGGGTTTTTGAGAGATATTCCAATTAAATACCATGTTAAATACATTCCTCATATTAATGGGGTGAAACCTAATCTATGTAAAAATTCCTATATAAAAACTATAATAGTAAATTATTTTCCATTCCAATAATCCTTAAACAAAAAATTAAAATAGATAATGGTATACAAATAATGCATCCCTAATCACAATGATCGTAAACCATCTAAATAAATATTAATTTTAGTATCGTTAAAATATATGCCTGGTGGAGAGTAAATAAATAAGGGTTTTTTCATTAATGAATATAAATACTACAAATTATTCTTTAAAAAAATATTGAGTAAAATATGTTCTTCCCTTTGAAAATAACTTTTAAAAACTATAATTTTACAAAATAATAGGTGAAACAATTTCTTTAAAATTAATCTTTATAAAGTGTACATGAATACACAAAGAATGTAATGGTCAAGATAGAGGTAAAATCTATTTATATCGTATATGTTAAAAATGAATATTTATATATATTCAATAAAAATTAAAAATTTCCACTTTCTGAAAATGATAATAATATTTTTTTAAACCCCCTTTTTTACTAGAAATGATTAAAAATATCATTAATAAATCATTTTTTTAGTATTGGAATCATTTTTTAAAATATTTATAGAAATACTCGATATAAAATAAAATGGAAATTTTAGAAAATAGGTAAACTAATAATTTAAAATAATAAAAATAAATGCTAATGTATATTTTTGAAGGTATAAATATCAAAAAATTCCCGCAATGGAGACTCAAACATAAACAGCCTCGAATTTTGGTGAGATTATTAAATAAACCCATACAATATTCGTAACATTTCAATCATAAATCTCACATGGTGAAAAACGTAATATAAATCTTTAAAATACATCAATTAGAATAGATTCATTAGAAAACATGTCAAAGAGGATATATGTACACCATATAAAAGAAATAAGTGGTTAATATTGAATTTTTGTCATGAAAGTAAATGTTATACAAGAAACCGCTATCTCATGTTCGACTTCCTCTGTATTCATTCGATCCTCCTATATAATAAATATAATTTTTTTACATCAATTTCAGAATCATAATAAAAAATTTCATAACATATATTATTTATTTAAACTATTTATCACAAATTTTTTAATAATTATTTATCGAACTAACTCTTTTGGTTCATAACTGCTTCATTTTTCATGTATGGTTTGGTGCAGTAGTTTCGAACCTTCTAATCTGATCATTATTATATAATATTCATAATATTAAAATTCATATAAATTTTATACATATTTAGGGTCATCTATAGAATTTATAGATAGGAAAATTTATTACATAATTCTTAAAGATGGTATGTATTATGTACGCGTGAACATTGATTTCATTTTTTGATAGATGAATGGAAGGGATGGTTAAAAATAATTATAATTTGAAGAATAATTATTACATGTTATACATTATATATATTAATTAAATCCTCCCATTTTACCATCCATGTATAAATTAAATGAAAAGAATATAATATAGCTTCGTAGAGGTGGAAATTCACATATACGCCTAAGAGAAATTATTCTATTCCAAAGGATTGGAAGGTAGGATGTTAGATGTGATATTTTAATTCTTGAGGTATAAATATTTTATAATTTTCATATTTATAGTTTAAATCCAATATAATAACCATTGATAAAATATGGTGGGGTAAAAAGAGTTGTACTACTATGTAGATAAGGTAGGTTTTATGTATGCACAAGTGATTCCTTCACTTCCCACGTGAAGATAAAGTGGGTGGATAATGGTGTTTTAAAAGTCATAATAAAATATCAGTATATTGAGGATACTAACATTTTTTTTAACTTAAATACTAAATATTTATATGATGTAAATTAAAACTAAAAATAATGTGATCAGTTATGGGGATTACCTCTCCATTGAAAGAACATCCTTGAATATCCTCGTAACAGTGATAGGGTTGGTCTTCTAAGATACCTGAACCAATAGAATGTGGATAAGGAAGTAAAAATAATTTTTTTTGGTTTTTCTAAGATATAATGCTCATTGTTTTGTGAATACATGAGGGACCATGTTACCTCTTTTAATTGATGTGTGGGGCACTTTTGGAAGTTAATAAATGTTTAGATTATAATTTATTAATTACCAACTAATATCCATCCAAATGGATAGAAATTCAATCATAGAGAAGGATATGGTTTATTTATAATCAAACAATAATAGATGTAGAGGATTTTAAGGTGGTTTAAACATTATCATTTGATTTATACCCTTTGTTAAACTATATTTACAACAATTGCGGTAACATAATTTTTCAGTATTAATGAGTTATAATTTTACATATAAGGTAAATATAGACTCATAAGTGGAAATGAAATTTCACTATAGACTATATCCTTCCTATAATTTCCTATTTAAATATTATATTATATTTAAATCTATAATATAATATTATTTTTATAAGTTATCAATATATCAATTTTTAAACTAATAATTTAATATCACAGCTAATACATTAATAATTTTTTCTTACAATAATTCAATTATACATAAATAAATTATCATGTTTATCTATAAAATTCATGGAACTCAATTAGTCAGTCAAATTATATCACATTAAATATATTTATTATCATTTATATTTTTAATTGGTTAAATATTGTCTTGGAGTTACGAAAGACATTAAGGTAATTATATAAAAATTAAAATATATAAATAAGTTAGCATCAATAATTCTATTTAAATATGAAAAAATTGTATTTTATATTCACTCATTACATTATTTTATATTATGTAGATATATAATATATATTTAAAACAAAGAGAGTAACATTTTCTGATGTTCATTTACTTAAATATTAAATTTAAATTTCAATGGACATGTGTCTATATTATATATAAATATAAATTATATGTTGATAAATATAAAATTAAATAAATAAAATAATATTCATAAATAAAAATTATATCCTTATCATGTATTTTTAACCCAGATTAATCTGATTTATACTTTACTGAATTGATAAATTCTACCATAATAACAATTCATATTGACCCAAAAAATAGGGCCATATTTACCAAAAAAAATTAAATTAGAAATATGTAATTTCTTTTTAAAAAATTAATACATAAATATTGAATAATTTTATTTATATTCAAAATTAAAAATATAATAAAAGTCGATTTTTTGGAAAATGTTTTTATATATAAATATATTTTTATAATAATTAAAATATATAATTAATAAAAAATAATTTGATTGGATTATTAATAATAAAATATAATTATTTATTTATATATTTTTGAAATAAATTTTACATTCTTTAATTATGGGGAAAATAAAATTCTAATTAAAAATCGTTGTGTTTCTCAATTCACTAGGAACATGAACTTTTCAAGAAAATATTTACATTTCACAATAAGTTAATAGAGAAATTATAACTCAAAAAACAAATTTTTTTATTTAAAATGTTAAATATATTCCATAAATTAATTATAATAATTTCCTACAAAAATGAAAAGGACCATTTTTTGAAGAGAATATATTTTCAAATAATAGAATGGATTTACTAAAAATTGTGATAATACATATTAAAAATTTACTTATAATGAGTTGTAAGATTAAATATATTTCATATATTAGTTATTTGTAATCATTTTTCCAATTTAACGAAACTTTTTTATAATGGTCACATAATAATATTATAATAATATATTTTCTTTCTTTTAAACTATGTTTTGTATGCAATTTACACAATCAAAGAAATTCAATTTATTTAAAAGCGTAGAGTAATGTTTTAGGGCGTTAAATTCTCATATCCAATAATAATGTGTGTCCTCACAATATAATATTTTTTTTATCAAGTATTGAAATATAAAATTTATTTTATGGAAACCCTACATCCATAGAAATTTTAATAAAACATCATATTGAGAAGAGGGGCATAAAAAATTCTAGAATAATTCATAACATGGTATCTAAATAGAATCAAATTATTTTGAATTTAAAATATATACGTGGAAGACAAAGATAAAGACCATGTTTTCATTGAGTGTGATATAAAACTTGGACAAGATTAAGATAACTGTCCTAAAACCATAAATCACTGAATGGCTAAAAGACCGTTTATTTAATTATAAAAAAATTGCATTGATTTTTTTTATTTCATGGTACTTTTCCTAATGTTTATGGATACATTTAAAATATAGATAATTTACATAAGAAAATAAATTTATTTAGTTTACTTCTATCTCATTAGAAAAATATCATCCATTATTTATGATTTGACTAATTTCCACTTCAACTCTTATAACAGAAAATAGATATTCAAGATAAATTTTTCTATACCTAAAGCACTAAGTTAATATTTTAATGAATCATAAGTTCCATGAATCATTCCTTTGTCCCATAATCATTTTCCAAAACCAAAATTGTTAATACAAATTATATAATATTATAAATCATAATTTAACCTCGAATAATAATATCCAAAGTTTCACATTGTCAATTTCAAAAATAGTTAATTATAAGGATCCCTTAAATTATGTATGAATAAATTAAAAAATCAAAAAAATGAACAAGGTTCCTAAATTTCAAAAATAAATTTATCATTAATACCCTAGAAGGTGACTCTTAATGTCACATGTAAATAACATGATCCTGATGTAATAAATAGAAACACCACAACACCATAATGATAACATTCTTGCTTTCAAAAATTTTATATCTTCTTATTCCTTACCTAAAATATTTAATTATCGAATATAAATAAAAAACTCAATAATCATCATTTTGAATTTCCTTTTCATATATTCACTATCCATTTTATTTTTCACCAATACAATACCATTAACTAAGAAACAAGAATATAAAATGGGATATCATTACCTTATTCACTTATTCTCTAAAAATATAACCTAACATCTAAATCAAATCACTTGGGTATCTTTGAAATTCAACATATACCGTCTAATCCATAATGAAACACCAATTCTATAAAATTAATATATATTTCATGGTTCTTATGACAAATATATCATTAATAAAAAAATGTATACAACATATTTATTGAATAAAAATAACGATGATATTTAATCACTAATATTTAGAAGTAATAATAGAATAATATTGACCTTAATCCCTTTGTTTCTTCAACGTTGTATTCCCATAATTCATGGGGAATGTTTTTTCCTAATTACCCATCTCCTTATAGTGGACACACTAAATCTTAGTGATTTCATAATTACCCATTCTTTCACATTTCTATTGTAATTTCCCACCAAACCTAAATCAAACACGCTTTCCCTTCAAGGATATCTTTTGGGAGTTTTATTCCAAAATAATAACAAGTTGGAAACACATTTTCCACTTCTTATACTTATCAATTTCCCTATTTAATATTATTATTATCTTTCGTTCCCTCAAAATAATAATATTTTTTATGTTATTTCTCTATTATTAATGCTAATTATACCATATCCTAGTATTATGGGTATCTTTAAGTGAATAGTTATCTATAAAGAATTATTAATAACCCATTAATGAAATGTTAAATATTTATATATAGATTATGAATGTTTTATAATGAATAATTTTCTAACATTTTGTGATTTTCATTATATATTAAAACTTTTTTTCTTCTTGTTTCCTTTTAATCATGAATTTTCTCCCTATATCTTGTCGTTTTTCATGAGGAAAATATTTTTCCATGAATAGTTCTTTAAATTACTTCCATTTTTCATTATATTTCCTCTACATCATTAGTAATTGAATAAATGATCCCCATGGATCTATTTCCCCTCCGTGATGATAGTCATCCATGACAACCTTCTCCCTTTCATTAATTCTAAATTTGAGAAATATCATATCTAGGAAAATTTTCCACTCCTGATATAAAAATGGTTTGTTAGTCCCATTAAATGATGGTTTTAGTTTATTATTAAACTAGTTATACATTCCTACACCTCATTTTGGATCATTAGTTTTATCAATAATATAACTTTTATTGGTCACTACCTAATATAGCTATGCTAATATTGTAATAATTATTTCATCTCTTTGCCTATATTTGGCTCTAGGATATTTATCTTTCCTGAAATGGAAGTACATATATGGAATATGTGAATTGATATAATTTCCATACCATCTGCTAGGCCCCATTTCAAAACAATGGAATAAGCTATATTATATCTTAATTAATCATATCCCATTATTTAAATACTGGGTAATCAGATAATATAAATTGAATGGTTTTGTATAAATAATCTTGAAATCATATTTTAAACACATTAATAGGTCTATATAATCTAAAATATGGTTTCCTAAATCTAGTTCCAAATATATCTTCTAAATTATCTCTGATAAATACTGTAAGTACCCATACTCTTGTTTCCCAGAGACAATGGTTACATTGTTATTTTAGAAGTTAATACCGGTAATCGCTCCCAATGGAATGAATAGTTTTTAACTTTTGTAAATATAGATGAATTATTAAATCTCATATTATATTAGAGAACATGAAATATAAAATGGTATTTTGTTGAGGTAACATTATTTCCATTATAATTTCCTTACAAATCAACCATAATACACTTATAGGAATATAGGATAAAGGAAACATAAGAAATGTATGAGATAAGATTCCGTATAATGGTATGCATAACAAGGAAGCTATATTTAATAAATACATTATAATGAATATCTAAAGATTAATATATAATAATGCATTCTGTTTCATCTATAAATTCAGTATGAATGTTAATAATGATAGAGTAAATATTGAAACAATAATTTCTTGTGAATAATCTCACAAGCTAGAGACATATCCACTCATATCCTAAGAGATCAGATAATCATAGAGACATGAATAAATTATTTCCTAATTATGGAATTCATAAATTCAAATATCTAAAACATATTATTGAGGAATTTTCCATGATATCTGAAATTACCATCAAGGCCTTGTTCCATGACATCTATATAAAAGGGTAAGGCCTCAGCCAAAATATATTAATGATTGTCTCATGTGACATCATGATGAATTGTGGGTCTATATTAGGCCTTTGGCATCACTTATAAAGTCTAATTCATTCTTCATATGGATGTGGTGAAACAAAAACAATTCAAACCATCGTATTTAAAACTATCATATTAAATGTGAGCACATTCCCATAATGATAACACATCGAAATTAAGATGAAGAATGGTATCAATATATTACATCCCCAGTCAAACTGATCGAAATCCCTATTGAAAAATAATTTGTATGGTATCATTACAATATATCCCCAATGGATCATAAGTAAAACATTGGTTTTTTGGAAAATAAAATGAACATAAAACATTTATTAAAAATATCTTCAAGAAAATAACACATTCACATTTAAAATAACCTTAAAACTATAAATATCATGCATATTTTGTAAACAAATATTTCAAATGAATCATGAGAATATTTATAGGATGTTTCAAATAAAAAATTGTCATTATGGTAGGGAATTCTATTTATTATTTTATATTTCAAAACGTAGTTTATTTATATTTATCGTAAAATGGAATGAATTCCCCACATAAGAAATCAATAATAATTTTAATTTTAATTTTTTTTTTAAAAATAGTAAATCATGGATAAATATTTCATTAATAAATCATATTGTGTGTTTCTAAAATATTCATGAAAAGAATTTTATATATTGAGAATATGTAACAAAATATATATTCTATAGAATAGAAAGATGGCATATTTTATTAAAATACATTTTCTTAACCATTTTATAAACTAAAGAGATTAAAATGGAAATATTAATTGAAATTCCAAAAAATATACATTAGATAATAAATTTTATTTTTTTAAGATAAAAATATAAATTATTTCACACCAGAGAATACTTAAACATAAACATTCCTAAATAATTATGAATGTGTAAAATAAATCATTACCCTTTTGAATCTCATAAATCATAACCCCAATAGATAAATAACATCAAATAAACATAAAATAAAATGAAAACATGGATATTAATGATATAATGTCTCAAAGTGGTTGTATATAAAACTAGTTAAATATATAACTAGTGAATAAGGATTATGTCTTGAGAAAGTAAATATCAGATGGGAAACCCTTACCTTTGGTTCAACATCCATCATATGAATTCAAATATCAAATAATATAAATATATATTTATGATAAATATATTCTAAAACCATATTAATATATATAATACCATATATGATTATATTATGACCTTTTATAACCAAATAATTAATAATTCATTATTAAAATCAATTTTTCAATGGATAAAGGCATCATTTTTCATATATGATTTGGTCGGGAATATTTTGTTGTTTTACATTGATAATGGTTAAATTATATCCATAATTTTATTCAATTTATAATTATAATTTATATTAATTATGTATATTAAATTTCATCCATAATATATATATATATAGAAAAGTGGATTACATCAATCCTAGAGATGGTAGGTTGTTATATGCATGGATGCTGTTTTATTTTTTGGAAGGATGGAATGAAATAAAGATAAAAAATAATTAATTTTTTTATCATTATTAAATAATTTATATCATATATATTTAGGAAAATATCCATATTAATTTCCATGTAAAATTGAAATAAAAAACAAATCACAGCTCTTCATGGATGTGGTGGTTCACATGTACGTGTGGGATACATTATTGTATTCCAGCAAAATTGATGGAAAGAAGTTAGATAAGATATTATAATTCCAATTGTATAATTATATCATAGGTATCATATATACACCTTAAACACATCATAATAACTAAAAAATATATATGTTATCTAAAAATGAATTGTATCAATATATGGAGACAGTAAGTCATGCATACACACAAGTAACGCCTCCACGTCCCAAATGATGGTAAAGAGGGTGGATAATTGTGATTTGATAATTATAATACCATTTTTTATATTAATTACACTAATAATATTATTTTAATATAAATACATCATATTTATATGATTTAATGAAGAGTAAAAACATAAACTGATCAACTAAAGATATTACATCTCTTTTGAAATATATCCTTTATATATCATCTTAATGGTCTTTGGGTTAAACTTTTGAGAATAACACCAATTTAAAAATTTGTTTATGGATGGTAATAAGGTATTTTTTTAGGTTTTTAAAAATATATAAGTTTCAATGTAGAGTAACCAAGTAAGGAAGTTTGTGCCATGTTTTAACTTATCTTAGTGGAATTTATGGAATTCATTAATAAAATATTATAATAATGTAATTATCAAGAAACATACATCCAAAAATATATTTATTCAAACTTAAGGTATTATGTGGTTTAAATATCATTATTTAGTAATATTTGGAAATATTTTGTTTTTTTTTACATTATCTTTTGGTTTAACCCTTAACACATTTTAACATTAACTATGGAAATGTATTTTTCCATTATAATGGATTATCTTTTAAATTATAAGGATACTATTAACTACTAAATAGAAAAGGGATGAAATTTTATACAATATCTTACCCCATTTACCTCATTAATTTTTTTAATTATTTTATATTGATTTAATATTTTTTTTATAATTTATAATTAATTACAATTTTGACATTATTAATTTAATTTGATGTTAAATAAATCAATACAAATTTATATTTTGAATAATATTAGGTTAAATCTCAATTATATTTCATATTATTATAAAAATTTCATTGAAAAATTTAAATAACTTATATTATATCTCATTTAATATTATAAATCTAATTCATTTATTCTATTCATTTAGTGAATACTATATTAGCATTGAAAAGGAATTTAAGGTAATTATATTATTACTAAATATAATAAATAAATTATCATGAGTAATGTAATTTTATTATTTAAAATAATGACATTTATATTCATTCAAAACTTTCATTTTTCCTTATTTGGACACAAAATTCAAATTTAAGACCTAGAGAGTGGCATTTGGTATCATTCTTTGATTTAAATATTATATAGTAATTTCCATGGATGAGTTTCCATTAAAAATATAAGTATTTTTCCTAAATATAAAATTTTATTATTCTTTTAATTCAATAATATTTACTAAGAGAAATTAAAACCATATTTGTTAGCGTTAACATAGATTGACTATATTTACCCTTTACCAAGGTGAGAAATTTTACCACAATTAATATCCATATAAACCTAAAATAAAAGGGGGAAATTTTAAAAAATTCAAACCTCTTAAATCTATATATGATTAAAATTTTATGAAATTCAATACCTATAATTGGAAAATTATAAATATAAATAAAAACATAAAATGAATAAAAATACATTTTTGAAGAAATGTCATCTTATGAATAAAAATATTCCCATACTAAACTAAAAAAAATATTCATTAAAAATATTATCAATAAATTATAACATTGTTTAGTTTTTAAATCATTTTAAAAAATTGGAACATTGTAAATTTTTAAAATAAAAAAATCAATAAAAATTAAATTATTCAATATTCCCTGTGAAAAACAAATTTTAGAAATATATACAAATATCATCCTATTTTTTTTATATTTTTATGTATATATTATTCATAAATTAATTAAAATATTTTCACAAGGATAAAAGTAAAAACCATTTTTGAAAAAACATAATTTTCTTGAATATAATGGAATTATTAAAAACGGATAGATAAATTACTAAGAATTTATTTATAATGAGTGAATAATTTTTATATATTTAATAATAATTTATCTATATTGATACACAAATGTTAAATTGATAGGTTAAAATTATTACTTAATAATATTTTAATATTAGCTTTCAGGTCATTTAAACATGGTGTTATGTGCAATACAGTCTATCAAATAAATTGAATTTATTAACAACATATACCATATAATATTGGTTTTTTTCAATCATACAATTTTTTTGGCACCTTTCTTTGTATTTTTTTCATTTTATTTGATGTGTAACCCTGAATTGAAAATGGAATACAATCATGACCTTTCATTTATCTCGCCATTCCAAATCAGGTGTGGTTCCTTCTTTAGCATTAACTATTCCATTATGTTTATTATAAGTGGGTTAAGATAAAATCCCAAATTCCCCTAAATAATAAATGTTATCTCAAATAATATATTTTCCATCACATTCTATGAATAATTTCATAATATACATAACAATCTATTTCTTAACATCATTCTTAAATTCTTTAAATCTTTTAAAGGAATCAGACCTATACCTCATTGTGTAGAGATATACATATCAACCTAATTCCCAAGAAAAAATTATAATGTGTGAGAACTCACCCCTTTTCATTAACTTGAAATGGGCCACACACATTGGAATAAACTAATTCAAAAATATAAGTGGCCCTATTATCCCTTTACATAAAATAGTTCTTTTTTCATTTTTCCTTAAAAAATATATTCCAAACACCATGTGATTTTATCTCAAATGAATATAAATAGGAATATGAGTATAATTTTTTATAAAATGTTTATTTACAAGACTTATCCAATGATTCTATAGTTGGGTGTCGTATGATTTGAGGGAAGTAGTTTTGTTATCGATTTAAATTACATGGTTTGTGTAATCCAACACATGAAGACCATTATTTAAATATTCCTTTCCATCATATATGCTATCATTATTAAGAAATCAAATTTTTTCACAAATATGAAAATAATTAAACTCTGATCATATTTGGATATATAAATAATTATTTTTATAAAATTTGGACAATAATATCATTCTTGTAAAACTAATTTCCTTTTCATGGATGACATAAGTTAGTGGTTCCCAATATCCATAATAGTATAGCCTAGAACTATTGGCTTCTATTAAATCTAAATCCATTTGAACAATTACTTAAAATATACTCGATTCTTGTATTTGAGTACATTTTTGAGCACCACATGTTGAATCAATTATAAAATTTTTAGAAACAAATAGATTACACTCCATAAAAATGCACAAAATGCATCCCCTTTATTATATTATTTTGATTAATTTATCATCTA
Organism: Viscum album; assembly: GCA_963277665.1. Taxonomy (NCBI): domain Eukaryota; kingdom Viridiplantae; phylum Streptophyta; class Magnoliopsida; order Santalales; family Viscaceae; genus Viscum; species Viscum album. The sequence goes on from OY728146.1 coordinate 375,226,671, forward strand.
GTGGACCTTATATCTACATGATAAATAGAGGGTATAATTTTCCCTTACACTCCCCTTGATATATTTTTTATAAAATATCACTTAAAATAGTATTTTACCTTAGAAAAGTTCACCATTATTTTCCATTTATTCACCCTATAAAAAAGGGATTTTCATTCTTCTTCTCCTTTTCTAAATTTTTATGTAGTTTGAGTATATATAGAAGATATTACGCTATGTTGTTAATAAAATTATATATAAAATAACATAATAATTCAGAGAGTGATGAATAATTAGATCCGTTCTCAGTTCACCAAAATAACTATACCCAAGAACCTATATTAACATAAATTAGACATTTAATTTTACTAATAGTGGCATAACTATCACATGTTCTCCAAGAATAATAAAAAAGTGTTACTTAGAAACCTAAAATTATTCTTATCTATTTTTCTCATGTAATAGACCCCTGTGACATAGAGAGTTATATAAGAGTGTGTGTCTTCATGAGATATCATGAGTTCACTAGACATGACTGAAAAAATTAAATATTGAACATTTACCCTATTTCTCAAGTTCTTATCATATATATTAATCTATTCATCATTCACCTTCATCATAGATGGATCAAGATATAATTAATCTAGCATGTGCAATTTTGGTTCATGGTGTTGCACAAAACATAGGTTTCTAAACCATTCATATATATTATTTCTAGTAGCTAGATGATCATTCTCCAATATTGAGCATAGTGAAAATGCAGAATAAGAACATTGTAATGTATTATAATTATTAAATTTATGATTTTTAGTACTTGAAATGATTTCAATTTATATGATACCTAATAATAATTTCAATACAATTATATATCTCACAATTTTATCATGTCCCAACAACTCGTGCAATTGGACTTGAAATGTATTGTTTATTATCTATTCTAGTAGAAAGAATCTATATAGAACTTCTGAGGACCCAAATGATGTTTTGGTAAACTCTTCAAACCCACATAGGTACATAGGTATTTTCCAAATACATGGAAAATAGCTCCAAGATAAATTTATTAGACTCTGTAATAAAGAAACCCTTACATAAATCTCATTAATAGTTTCCTCCAACTTACTCTAAATCTAGTGAGGGATAACTATCTTGATGTAAACTGCTTATATCAACCTGAAGAATTCATAATAGCACTATGATAAATGTATGTGTCCCAATGCGGGTTTTTCAAACACTTACTTCTATGGTTTTAATTTCTAATCATGTAATGGACGGGCAAGTCTAAATTATTATTATATTGATGGATTTTGTTATATTATATGTAAAATTTAATTTTTTTTACTTTTATATTTATTTATAATATAAGGGGGATTTTACATAAGTGAATAACTATTGGATGAAGAAACATTTATCCATAATACATTTTTTTATTTTCTTCATTTTATATTAATCCATTAGTTTATTTTATCACAGTATCCCTTCAATAAAATAAATATATCATAAGATTGAAATAAATAAATATGTTACTAGTCCATGTTATTATATAATGGTTGATTATTGGATTAGAGAATAAATAAAACTATATCCTCTGGGAAACTCATTGTTCTCTACATGAAAGGAGTTAAAATATTCCACCTATCCATCTATGGTTCTCTTAGGTTTGTATCATCTAGGTTACATCTTGAATTTACATCACATACATTGGCATATAAATTTTATTACATATACTTATAAGTTAAAACCAGATGAGGGGAAGCAAAGCATCTTTTAAACGGAATTATATAAATAATTTTGAATATACAAGTCCTAACTAATATATGATGGTGGTATAACACATAGAACATCATATTTATTTAAATAATTAATAATTTAAAAAACCATGTAATGAACGAAATTAAATACAAATAACACATATATAGGTAAGGTTAAATCTCATGAATGGATGAAAATGAGATAGTGGATACAAATTCGCATTTCTCTAAATATACCTGATATAGAAGATAACCCAAACTAGTGGTGTCTTGTAATATTGATTAGGAATTCAGAAATGTGAGGGATCTCAATAAATGGGAATCAATTTCCATCATTATTCTTCATAATATAATCATTTTTCGCCACTTCATATATGTTATATCCACAAGATGGGAACAGAAAAATTAATTACCTTTTAGATTCAACTATTCATGTTCTATAATTCTTGAATGTGAATGGATTTCGATTGAATATTGGGGCAGTATTTGTTATTTTAAAGATGTTATCACATGTATTTAGAGTGTTTCAATTTTCTTATAAAAACCAAAAGGTATGAAAATATTCTATTAAACATGAAATTAAAATGGATTTTGAATCCATGGATTGGATTTTAGTATTTAAAGTGTTGTATAGTTTTTGATTTTACATTACATCATTTTTTTGGTAATGTGACCAATTTTTTAAAACACATATTTGTTGTCATCAATGCTTCTACAAAGGGGTATTTATAGTTTTCTATAGCAGTGTTGGAAGATGAACCTCTTTCATATTTTTTTCAATTAATAAATATTACCTTTGTAGACATCTTTCTAATATGTTTGAACATACTATACACAACCAAATTCCAAATTACAGGTAACTTATTTCCCAAAAAAATATTTTATATACTGATGAAATTATTCATTATCTAAAATATAGAAGAAGAAAAATCATGTTACTAAAAAACATTCTTCATCGTTATGAATTTATTTTTGGTCAAAAAATTTGTTGGAATAAGTCATTAATTTACTTTAGGAATAAATATCACCTACAAGATAAAGGAATATTTTGTCTAAAATGGTTATTAGAGAGGGATGGGGGCCATTAAATTATCTTATGGTGACTTTATTCTCTAGCATACCAAAGGCTTCTTATTTCACTGGTATTTTCTACCAGATCAAAAATAATCATGCAACATGGAAATGTAAGCATGTTTTAATGGCTAGTAGATTATTTTTGGTTAAATTATCAACTATATTCAAAAAAAATTGATTAATTTATGATATATTGTTGGCCTCTGGTATTGTTGAATAATCTAAAAGATTGTTTCAAAAATTTCTTTTGACGTTGGATAATTTTGGGAAGGAAAATTATCATAGTCCCATGAAAAAATTTATGTAATCGTATTGAAAATTGGGTAATTGGAATCAAGAATAGAAATTTTTTTAATGATTCCCACTTGTCCCGGTTTACATGGAATCCCATCAATATTATTTCTTAGGATTAGTGATTTTAAAGATATAGTTTTTTCTGAATGATGAGGAAAGTAAAATATAATTCCATGGGATCTTTCATTTTGATATCAATTAAATATTCTTGTAATAATATTATGACTTACTTTAGATATATTATTAACAGTAATTTCTATCTTAAATTATATATTTATAATTTGATTGATCATCCAATATAAATTATTTCCAACTTCATTACTGTTAATTTGATTCTTATATATCTTATAGAGAGTTCTATGAGACATATCAACATCGTATTTAGGGTGAATTTTTTAGAATCATCTGAGATTACACATTTCCAAGATGTTTTTAATATTATAGTTTGGAAAATTTCTATTACTGGAATGTAGACTAGTTGGATAATCTACTTGCATAGTAGTATTGGATCATATTGTGGTATAGGGAGGAATACATTCCATAATAAATCTTGGATTAGGCTATTATAATTTACTCTTACTTGCATACTAGAATATAATATAATTCTTGCTGAAAAATGTTTACAATTGTTCGGTGTATCTATATAATCTAGGTTTATTTTATGACATGGATGCAGAACCCCTTTTTCATAGTTGTGAAATTTAGTTGGCACTACATAAGTTTATTTTCGACCTCTTAGAGTAAATAATAATAGCCATGGACTCCCTATAATAATTATTTCATCTTTGTAATGGATACACCATATCTCTTCAACTTTGAAACCTCATATTGGTGGTAGTATCAGAAATCTTAAAGGTGTTCTGGTTCAACTGTTATTTCAATATTTATAAGGGAAATAATTTTTGCCTTTGATCTCAACTAGTGAGGATTGTGATTAAGGTTAATGAATAAAATATCTTCATTAAATCATTTTATAAAAATAGTTTTTCGGAATTCATGGTTCTTATATTCCTGCGAATTTCTAAAAAATAAATTTTTTCTACTAGAACCATTTAGGTGTTACAGAAATCTACTTTGATCAATTTTAATTAAATGAACATAGATTGATATTTGAAAAGAAAATCCCAACCACTCAGGTTGTTGTGTGTTTTTTTAAAATTACAATGGTGGGATTCTTGGATGTTTCTATAGATCGTGTGGTATATCATAATCTCTTGAAGTTGATATTAATGGTGTTATTAATGAAATTGTATTCTCCCAAGAGAATGGGTGGAACAATTTATGGATGAAATGTTACTCTACTATGATTGTGAATGAAAAAATTAGTCATTCACTACATCATTGATAGATACAAAAACTCATTGGATAGACCGTATTAATTTTTGATTGAGTATTTTTTTCAGTATTACTCATGTTTATTAGGAGAAAAATATTATTCTATATGGTCTTAAAAATATTGGAGTATATAGGGATCTCGGTTGGTTGGATGGTCTTCTAATGATTTTTTCACATCCTGAAATTGATTGTAATAAAACCTTATTATTCAGGCTTCTATAGAATCCATTATTATCAATAAATGACTCATAAAATCTGGTTGTTGAACCTTAGAATTAAAAACATCAGGTTCCAATCAATGTAATATGGTTTTTATTATTAACATCATTAAATAAACTTAATGTAATTATTTATTTTATTAGGATTACACACCTAGTGTAGTATCTAGCAACAAGTCATGCTCCTCATTTTTCATCTGTTTAGGATAAACACAAGGGGCTTAGGTGTGTGTCTCAGCTAGACTACATGACGTTTATTAACTATATACATTACATGTATCATGATTATCAATTTTATATGAAACCAATAGAATGGGTTGGTGTGTTCTTCCGACATTGGATTATGCTATATGTATTAACCAGCTACATTTGTTGTACCTCTCTTATTGTTTTTACACATAACATGAAGAATAACATGACGTTTAATGTAGATGTATGGATTAAATAACAACATTCATTTTATTCTAGATACACACCATGTTTTTCATTAACAACATAGTATTTCAATCTCATATGGTCAGTAATCTTATATCTGACCACATGGTAAGAATGAATTTCATTACTAAATCACATGGACTAAAAGAAAAGTATGCCAATGACATTCCATGTAATCTAAAAATCCATATGATTTTTTTCCTAGTCTACATTTAATGTGTAATAAATACACCATTTATAATGATTTCATGTTTTTTCATTAATCGAAAAATTATTTCTAGTGAAGTGAACTTGTGTTCTTAGTGTGTACTCCGGTTACACATTTTGTAACCCTTTCCTATCCACTAGAATCATTGGAATGTCACAATTTCTTCTCTTATCATCATTAATATGTTCTTATAACTTTAGGAAAATATGAATACTGAATGACATTGTTCAAATGCATAAATTGTGTTTATTAAACACTGAAATATTGAATAAAAAACTAGAAATGAAATTTCTAAAACCTGTTAAAGATAGTCGACCAAAAATGAAATAAATAATAATAAATTAAAAATATGAAAACTATAATACAACGTTAAGGTACTGTATCCCATAGAAGTACATCCTAGTTCAATTACCATACATGTTTTTTCAAATTCGTTTGATCTTTTTTTTTAATGGTACATATCCTCTCAATCCATTACATTGTGGGTTTTTTTGTTGGACATGTTTGGAGGAGGCAATGAAAGAGTTTGGGGAGGTTCATTTGCTAAACTCTTGAATTAGGTTGATTAAATGATTTCTAATCATGTTACATGATTCAAATATTTGTTTCATGTCTTGTTTAAGAGGTTTCACAATTTTTCATATTTTGGGGTATGCAAAATAAAATAAAGAGAGAGGTGACATGTTTTTTTAAGCAAAACTGAACACTAGGTGTTACCCGATGTGAAAAGGTATTACACATTATGTAATACCTGAATCATGTGTAGTATTAATAATTATTTTCAGTTGATCCATTATTAATTTGGCCATTGTTATCTTTTTCCTATCATTTTAGGTGAACTCTATGTTCCCTAAGGAGTCCTTCGACCCATACTCCTCCATCCTTGATCTATCAATCATAGAGGTTTTTACTGGCAATTTGTGAACAATAAATGATGTATTTTCCCCCACTTTCTAAAATATTCCAACTGGTTTTTTCCCAAGTATTCATTTTTATGTAGGGCATTGGATTCATTTGATTTTTGAATTGTATTTTCATAATCTTCTGGTGCCGATTAGGTTGATCCACATTTCTTTTAGTGCATTTGTCACTAGAGGTAATTTTTCATCTCCCTGTGGAGCATGGATGAGTTAAAAATCTTATTCGTGGTAGGATTTACATTATTTTTTTTTCAATTGTGCATCATGTGGGATGGATTTACTTTTTTCACCGATAGATCATGGTTGTTCCTGGAAAATCCAAGTTAAGAAACAGTTATGTGAAAATGAAAGCGGTGGGAGGAATCATTTTCTACACCTTGGAAATTTTTATATAATGATTATGATATTGTGATTATAAGGGATTTATTATGCATTGAAAATGGTGACATTTGAGACATTTACTGAACACTAAATGTCTTTCATGTTGTTTTGTTAATGTTGAACACATAAATATTGAAATTGGTTAATGAAATCAATATTAATAATGAATGGATGTCCTTGGAATTAGTCAATGCTATAAGACCCTTAAATAATGATGTGAAATTAAATAAGTACCCCCTTTTAGAAATATGAAAATGAATTACATCATTGTCTATGAAGATATTTTTTGAACAGTTATGGTATCTTGTATGGGAAAATGAATATCATGTTGCAATACTATGTTATGTGGTTTTTCTATTGTTTGGGTTGTGGTGTGTCTCTGAGTATAGTTGTGTTCTATGGGTTGGAAAGGGTTTTTTTCATGGATGAAATTTCACATGATACATCATCATGGAAATGTATTGGAATCTTAGGTTGGAAGATTGATTGATTGTTGAATGGTTGGGAATCTTTGTACAGTTTTTTTCCAATTGGGCCATGCGGTGATGTGTTAATGGATGTGGGTTTTTTAGGAGGGTTTTATTTTGAAGGGATTACATTGAGGAAGGATGGTGATGGTTGGTATAGGTAGTTATTCTTGAATTCCACTATGTGTGATTGTTCCTTTATTGCTTGTTGTGTATTGTGCTTTGTATTTTCCTTGATAGTTATTAGATAATTAAATAAATAACTCTCTAATAATGCTGAATGTTTTCATGGGTTTGATTTCATAACTATAATGGCCTAGACCCCCTGGTCCATTACTTTTCCAAATTTCTTGTGTTTTGGGTGTCATGGAGACCATCTGTTACTCATTAAAGAGTTTTCCAAAAAACTATGTTCCACCAAATGTTACCACCATTATGGTGGCACCGGTCATGGTGGAATCATGATGTTGATATCGTTCATAGCAGTACCAAGATAATGGACCCAAAATTGTGGAACCATAGAAGTCGCACCGATCACAACAACATTGTGATGGTAGAAGCGTAGTCGTCCCACAGTCACGGCCCCACACCAAAATAGTGGCACCGCTTACGGCATTACACTAAACCGGTGACAATATGATAGTGACACCATAGTGGTTGCACCATCACAATCTCACATCGAAATGGTGGCACCACATACAGTGTTCCACAGAACTAGTGGCACCATTACGATGACTCGTCAAACGGGTCTCCATCGATTGTTTTTTTTCTATTTCTGACATATTCCAGTTCCTATCCCACAACATATATTTTAAATAAAAAGTGTTTTAATACCCCTTTCAGAGCCATTTAAAGCCCATAAATGATACCTATAATCTCCCAAGATCCGGGTGACCCTTGACTTACCAATTTGTGTTGATGTTTCCTCAGTTTAACACTCTTTCCTGTGTTTCTAGTTTCGCCCATGTTACTTGGATTTTCCCAGATTAATGGAAACCATTTAACTCACAATTGTTATTTCCACCTCTCTGATGATAATTTTTAAATAAATATTGTTTCCATCATGTGTAACCATCCAACTATGTGGTGAAACCAAGATATGGCTTTAAATGCATTCAAGATGTCACATCATGTAACTCCAAAATCTAATCTTTTAATGCATGGAGTTTCTCTCTCCTTATTGTCTGATCTCTTTTCCATTCCTTGGTGAGTTTGGAGTCCCTCTTGCAGAGGCTAGTTGTGCACCGGTGCTATTGCCTTTCCAAATTACAATTGTAGTCCTATAGTTCATCCCCTCCATGTCATGCATCCCACGTTATTGGTGCGAGGAAGAAAACATCGATCATTGATCATCCAAGTAAGGTTTTCCTTCGTCTCAATTTACTGTGTGTCATTCGGTGTCAATATGATCATGTTACTTCAGGGAAGGATAAAACCATACTTAATGAATATAATAAATGATTGTTAAATAATGAAGGGGTATGTTTGATGATACTTATTTACTCTTTTATCTTTATTTATATGTTATGGATTGGATGGGATTATGTCCACTAATATTTTTTATCGTTTCTGGTCCTTTCTTGCGCACTAATGAACCTCTGTTTTCGGGATAATCCTATAGTTGAATGGATGTAACATAGAAACCAGTTATTCACGTAATATTTATTGATAAAATGAATTCCCAATGAATATGCATCCTTGTTTGATCACCCCAGTTAACCAAATAGAAAGAAGGAACTTAATGAATGGTGTGATTAAATCTGAAATCTCCCTTGCTCTGTTCTGGTGATGAGTTGGGGTGTTCTGCTTGATATTTTTAAGGTTACATGGATGGATATAGGATCCCCTCTTCTGTTGTTGGTTTTTGTGGATTTGGGGACGTTTGGGCCGTATTTTGGGTATTGGTTTTGTTCTAGTACATAGTGGGATCTCACATATCCTTTTCTGTGACATTATAGAGAACTAGGTGTGAATACTTAAATTCCTGCTTGGTTGTTTTTCATTCCTTGGCTTTTGGTTATTCCTATTAGTTTCCAAGTATTGAAGAATTATTTAAATGGAATATGTTGAACAATATAAAAATAATGGGTTTAATGGAGATTTTTTTATAGGAAGGATTTGTGCTCTAGTTGTAGTTTTGGTGATTTTGTATGAATGAATATTGATGTGGGTGTTTGTGTATGGTATGGTTTTGGAACCCTTAGGTTGGGGTGAGTGTTTGTTTAACTATACATATAAATTTATTTTTTTTGTTTCTTATTCGAACCCCACCCATGTTGAGAATTTCAAACCGAACACCCCCATTTCATGGGGGAGGGTTTTTTCTGAACATCCTATTTGGTGGATGGATACTAGCTCCTTTTCTGCTCCCACTCCCAAGTATCTGAAGACTCCTCAATCAAGATGTGATGAAATGAGGTCCATTTTCATCCCAAGACTCTTTTGGAAGGTTATGTTGTGGTGGTTGGCCCATGTTTATACAGGCAGGTTTTTTTCCCAAGTGGCTTCGGGATGAGGCATAATGTCATTGGGTATGGTGGAAGTTAATCTGGAACAGGTGTATGCAAGTGTGGTTATGTATTTTTGGGGTGGCTTTACTTTATATGGGAGGGATGCGTGTTTTTTGGTGTCATATTTTTCTTCGGGTAGGATATGTGGTTGTGGTGGCCCTTAAGGTGGTTGTTGGGGCAGCAGTGGGACTGCAATGAAAATGGAGGGGGAGGTCTGACGCATAGGATAACTTCAATAAATTGTGGGAATGTGATTTTGGGGTACCCCAATATCGATGTCCTATTAAAATTACTTACTTGACATGTGTTATTTGGGGAGTTTTCCTTGGTGATACATGGTGAATACCTTCCTTGTCAGGTGTTTTCATTGCCTCTACTTTCTCATGGGGCATTAGAATCCCTCCCCACTTATGCGTTAATGATTTATGTTGTCCTTAATTAGTATACATGTATACTCACCCTACCTATATAAAATTGATTTCAGTTTTCATGGAGGAATTTGGGGACTATGTGGGACCATACTTACTCGGACGTCGGGACAATTTCTGTTAATGTTTTCTATCATTTGGTACTTTCCCTTTAGAGATTTCTTGTACTTGTATAGGTTTATCATTGCACATGCATATGAGAATGTGTTTTGGATTTACGTTTACCTTCAATTTTGGAGTTTTTTGGGTTTCTACCATTTTATCTCATGATACTTCTTAACAAAAAGGGTAATGCCTTCAATTTTATGTGTGATTATATACCATAAATGATAGTCACCACTCTGAGGCCTATTGAAGGAGGGACATAGGGGGTCATTATCTCTTCATCAACAAGAGGAAGGAAGGGTATGGCAGTTTTCTATCCCTTCCCTCATCAAGTTGAAGTCGGGTATTGATAATAATGGTATCAGAGCTGATGGATGAGAGACAGGATAGAGTTAGGAGTAAGGTATAATGATGATTGAATGGGGTGGTTGGGAAAAAATGTTAGGAAATCATGGTTCATGAAATAGGTTAAGGAAGACTGGCTAGGACATGGGATTTTAGGCCCCCCTATGATCCAATGCAAGGTCTCTGGACCTACTGATCGACCAGGTGAGGATACATTTATTGCAGGGTAGAGACCCTATGAAAGGTACATGTATCATGATGACTTGTGTTCTTGTATGTTCTTAGGTTTTTGGGGGTTAAAAATGAATAAAAATGTTAAGAAAAAAATTAAGAGAGATATTCTACACTATTCTGGAATAGGAATTTCATTGATTACCTTGTAGCTATTGCACATGGATGGAGACCACAAGTATTACAGGCAATAAAGTACCAATAGGATGATTCGGCTGATCAGAAGAGGGTTGAATGAGAGGAGGAGGATGATGAGTGGTAGAATGTGCTTTGTAACTTTCAACAACAGACCCTCAGGAAGTACGAGGGAAGCATCTCAGACATGGAGGCAAATGGATGGCTTGAGGAGCTGGTGAAAGCTTTCATCTTGATATAGACTCTGATATAGTACTGGGTTCATCTGGCTGTAAGATAGTGGAGGGGAGCAGCGCGTTATTGGGGGATGCTCTATCTCGGGTAGAAGAGGTTGGATGAGGTTTTGTGGACTCACTTAGAGAGGGAGTTTTGGGTGGAATTTTTCACTTCAACGATGATGGATGGGAAGAGGAAAGAGCTACTCTCCATGTAGGAGGGGAGTATATCAGTGAGGGAGCTAGGGATCATGTTCAAGGATCACCTTCATTTTGCTCTGTAACACTTTCTAGATGAGTATTTTCATGCAATATGTTTAGAAGAGTCACTCTGACCTCTTCCTCAGTATTTTGTTACTCCCTTAACTCTATAGACATACATGGAGGTGCAGAATAAGGATAAAGTGGTATATAGGATTCACAAAGTAAGAGGTGTACCATGAGAGGGGAGATAGTTGGGCTCGTCAAAGTGGAAGGTCATTAGCATTAGTCCTCCAGCATCAGGTTCCTCCAGGTTTCGAACTGTGGAGAGCAGGCCCCATGAGTTCTAGATTTGATCTCCCAGTCCTACCCCTTTCATTGTGGGCCTAGGAACAAGATTATTCATTTTTGGAAGTCATGGAAACCATTGTAATCAGTGCCTGGAGCGAGTGTAGTACAGGTGGTGTGGGCAGGATCAGCGCCTAGTAGTAGATTCCAGTGAGGCCCTTTCAACAGTTGCAGCATGGACAACGAGATCCTGCTCCTCTAATAGTATATGTTACAAGAGAAGTTCTACATCAGCGTGCCCCTCAGGGACCTCAACCAGGGCGGGGCTGATGAGGAGGCTGATAGATGAGGGGAATAGGAGCTGGGCATGGGCAGTTGCACACTGTAAAGGCATCAGTTCAAGTAGGTCCAAAAGTCATTCGAGGTATGATTATCTTGTTTGGAACTCTTACATGATAATTATTTAATTTAGAAGCTTCACACTTCTTTTTTACACCTAGTCTAGACCATGCTCTAGGTCTAGACATATAGGGACATTCGATGACCCTATTTTGGAGTACAATAGTCAGAGGTCAGACCAACTTGTCTTATATTTTCTGAGGATGTAGACTAATGTTGGGGCCACATCAGTTCAGTGGGAGCCTTCTTTTGCTGAAGATGCAATGTATGATGTCATTATAGGAATCTAGTTGTTGTTCTCAGTGTGAACCATTATCGTCTGCTTCCTAATAATGGTCATTTTCTCAGATATGTTCATAAATAATGTGACTTTCATCGGTGAACAGGGTTTCTAGAAGGGTATTCGGTGAGTGGAGCCCATTCATTCTTTATTAGTTGAGCTGTTAGTGGAGTCAGAATATACAGAGATAGTGGAAGTCATATGGACCATCAGTGGGTTCCTAGATGTCTTCCCTTGAGAGGTGGTTACTCTACCCTCTCAACATGATGATGATTTTGGGATATACTTGCTATCTGGTGCCCGCCCAATTTCTATGGCTCCCTATCAAATGGATCCTTCTATGTTGCAATAATTACAGATTCAGAATGATGATCTAATGAAGAAGGGATTTGTCCAACCAATAACGTCCCCATGGGGTGCTCTATTTTTGTTCTCAAAGAAACAAATTGTGGCCTCATGTTTTATATATACTGTAGGAGGCTAAACCAGGTGATATTTATGAACTATTACCCACTCCAGAGGATCGACGATTTCTTTGATCAGTTGAAGGAGGAAGGATGGTTATCCAAGATCAACACGCTGTCAGGATATCTCTAGTTGAGGGTGAAGGAGGGTTTTATCTTAAAGACTACCTTCAGGTGTAGATATGGTAACTTTGAGTTTGTGGTCATTCCATTCTGCTTTACGAATGCTCCAGCAGTATTCATGTGGATCATAAAAATTGTCTTCTGGGAATATCTAGATCTGTTCGTAGACATTTTTATTGATGACGTCCTGATCTACTCAACATCAGATGAGCATCACGCCAAGCATATGAGGATAGTTTTAGAGGTCCTCCGACAGAACCATCTCTATGGGAAGTTGTCCAATTGCATTCTATGGACATGAGAGGTGAAAAAATTAAGACATGTAGTGTCTGAAAAGGAAATAGAAGTAGACCCATTTAATGATGATGTGTTTTTTCCTTTGTTGTCACCAAAGAACATGGAAGAGATTCATAGATTCATAGGTCTAGAAGGTTACTATGGAAGATTCAGGCACACATTCTACTGAGTTGTAGCACCTTTGAAAGCCATGATAAATAAAGAATAGGTTTTTTATGAAGTGAGAAGTTCAAGGAATCCTTCAATTATCTTAAGTGTATATTTGTTAGGTCCCCAGTGTAGAGATTTCAAGAAGAGGTGACGTTTGAGGTGTTCTGTGATGCTTCAAGCCATGGTTTGGTGTGTATATTGATGCAATAGTAGGGGTGATCTCATATGAGTCTAGGAAGTTACGTCCCCATGTTCGTAACTATGCCAAAAATTATCTAGATCTTCCAGTAGTCATGTTCTTACTAAATTTGTGGTGGAATTACCTCATCGGGGAGAGGTTTTTGGCCTTCATAGATCACAAGAGATTGGGGAATATCTTCTCCCTGTGAGACCTAATCTTGCAGTAGTATATGTGGATAGAGTTTCATCAGGACTAAGATTTTGAGCTTTCATACACCTTAGGAATAGGGAATGTGGTGGCTAATTCCTTGGGTATAAATTCATAGAAGGATTTGGTTTGAGAAACAACTAATTCTTGGAAGGTGATAGAAGAGTTGGCTGCCTTACACCTGGATTCAAGGGTGGAGGATGGGAAAGGTTGTCTATTCTAGATGATAGTTCGGTCCTCTCTGTTGTAGCAGGTGTAAGAGTCGTAGTGGGGAGACTTAGTGGTTGAAGTGATGTGTGATCTTGTTATCCAGGGAAATGATTTTGAAGGATGGTCAAAAGACAGAAAAAATCAGATGTTGTTTCATGGAAAGTTGTTCGTCTTGGTAGAAATGTGCAAGATATTTCTTGGTGAGTTCCACAACTCAACCCAGGAGGTACACCCAAGAGTTTCCATGAAGTTTTGTGTCTTGAGGGGTTATTTTTGGTGGCTTGGGGTGAAGTGGGCAGTAATAGAGTTTGTGGTGAAGTGCCTCATGTGTTAGCAGGTGATGATTGAACACTACAACCTCGAAGGTATGTTGCAGCCTTTAGATATCCCCAAGTGAAAGTGGGATGACATCTCGATGGTTTTAATAATGGGGCTTCCTAGGTTTCAAGGAGGCTACGATGATATCTAGGTAGTAGTGGACCAGCTGACAAAATCAGCTCACATCCAAGAAATCATGGAGTCGAGTGGAGTGGATGCGTTAGCACAGAGGTACATGGACCAGGTGATGCAGTTTCATGGAGATCTGAGGTCCATAGTCGTAGATTGTGATACAAAGTTTACCTCCTGGGTAAGGAAAGGATTTAAACACGATTTTGGAACCCATTTTTTCCATAGAACTGCATTTTACCCCCATACAGATGGAAAAATTGAGCGCACCATCAAAACGCCTGAGGATATTCTATGGGCATGTGTTTTAGACTTTGGGGGATCGTGAGTGTGACCCTTGCCTTTGGTTGATATTTCTAACAACAATAGATATCTATCTACCATTATCATGGCTACATTCAAACCCTTGTATGGGATACTGTGTCACTGACCCATTTTCTAGATAGAGGCTGGGGATGTAGGTGTTCTTGGCCCTGAGTTGGTGTAGAGCACAACAGAGAAGGATCATCTTATACAAGAGAGGATGAAGGCAGCTCAAAACCAGAATAAGTCATATGTTGATCATAAGTGGAGACCTATGGAGTTATAGGTTTGGGATCATGTGTTCTTGAACGATTCCCCTTAGTGTGAATAATAGAATTTTGGCTGGGGAAGATAGCTTTCTCCATGGTTCATCGGTCTCTTTGAGGTGTTGCTGCAGGTTAGAAAGTGGCATATCAGTAGGCGCTACTACCGCTTCTATTAATTGTTCATGACATCTACCATATTTCTTATCTCCTTATGTATATATGTGATGATTCACATGTCCTCAATTTGGGGAATTGGGGGATGTTGTATATCAAGGAAGATGCAATGTTTGTATGGTTCCTATCATGTCTAATTTATGAACAATGTTTGAGGTAGGGAGTTCTATCTCTAGAATATATTGGATGTACTATAATTTAACTTGGTTTATAATTTTTTTCTAAATGAATTGGCACAAATGATTATTTTTTGTGTGTAAATGGGGTTTTTAGAAATATTGTGTCACCTTTTTTTGGAAAAGGAAACTTGTTTTCAATTAATTATGAAAAGAATTGTATGAAATGGTTATCAGAGAATATTTTTATTTAAATAGGGTTGTTTATAAATTTTTACATATATTTGATAAGAAAATTTTAAATTATTTCATTAATACAGCCCAAGGGAATACATAGGTATATTTTTCTATGGTTTAGCTTAGGGACTCATCGTTTGGTAGTGTTCTGGAATTTACCCATGGTGTTTCCATTATTCCAAATTCCTTATGTACTAGTAACATGATTTTATATTTTATGGGCATCCATCATGGGGTGTTCCTCTATTCCATTGGATTTATGTTCTAAATACATTAGTTTGAACTAGTCATGATTATTATATGTGTACTCAAGTTATACTGAATTATTGTTATAATAGGTTCATTTACTTTTGTTCTTTGATTTTTACTAGCATGGCTTTAATAAATCATTTTTGATAAATTTGACATCATTTTCAGAATTATAATTTCAAACCATTTAACAGAGATTATTTTTAAATTTTGAAAAAAGGTAACTCATTACCACGTTTTTATTATAAAATCTGTTAAACTAATTATCATTACATGTTATATATAAATTACAAATATTATATTGTTATATAATGTATTGATATGGAACAACTAGGTGTAATACTACTAAACTTGTTCATCTCAGACCGTTTATTCTCATGGGAATGTGTATACCATATATTGTCTTTTTATGAATGAATTGGAAAGGCTTTGAAGTGTGGTGACTTATTTTGTTTCAATCGAGTACGTGTATATGCTGGCGAGATTATGTGACATTTTCCACATACCACACAGAGTAGTTGTTTCTTATTTTAATTTTCCTTCTTATTTTTTCGATCTATACCCTGTGTTTTATCATTCTATTTCTTCATTCTAATTATATATCTGAAATTAATGTCCTCAATTTGTGGAATAAAAAATTTGGGTCATTCTTTCCGCTATCTCTATCTAAATTATATATGTTCTAGGTATCTTGTTTTTGGTTGAGAGAAATCATTTCCTTTGCTTGACATTCAATTATCAGGTTCTAGTTACCAGCTTGTGGGGATTGGGAATTCCCTTTGTGTCTATTGAGTATAGATTAGGTTCAATGGGATGGTATATCAGGGTATTTCATTACAAATTGTTAACAAAGGGTGTTTGAATTAAATAATCATTTTCTTGGGGGATCTTGTAGACTAGAGATTAGATTTAGAAGAATTGAGGGATTTGTTAAGGTGACTGAATTGAAAGCTTATATTTTGATAATCCAAAATTTACATTGGGATGTATGTCTCCTACATTATGTTTTCTCATTTATCATAGATTTTATTTTTTAATTTTTTTAAACTAATATTATATATTCTCTAATCATTTTCCATCTCTATCAGTGTGTAGTAATAATCCTTTTAGTCATCTTCCATCATTACCATAGGAGGTAATAGTGATAGATGATCCTCAAGGGAATCATTATCTTAATCAGAATATTATAGTGTCTATCGTATGTGAATTTTTTCTTGTCGAAAAAATGTACCATGTGTTCTAAACCCTCCGATTGAGGTGCATCTAGGAGCTAGAAGAGACATTGATCGATATTGAGAGTTCCTACATGACAAACATATATTCGTTATTATTATGAATGAAACACATTAGGTTGAGGAATATATATATAAGAACTATCAATATATTTATTTTCTAGACACACCTGAGGCTATCAAGGTGATATGTGGAGTGTTCATACTAAAGGGCCTAGGGAAAGATGTGTTGGGATTCCATGGTACATGAATATCATCTTGTGAGATAGGATTAAAAGGTTTTTGACAACATATTCATTCAAAATATCTTCCCATAGTCATGGATAATGGAGAAGTATTTGAATTGTATCTCCTTATAGTATAGAGAGAGCATAGTTTCATAGTACACCAATCGTTCTGTGCACATAGTTCGTTTTTCTCTATATAAGGTAATGAATGACCACTTGAATGCTCAAAAACCACTTCAAATTTTCAACTAGGTATCAAATCATACGTATAGATTTTGAATAATTCCATATATTATGGAATGTTAGATAGACCTATTATGGTATAAATGGGCATGGTGATAAATATTAGCCTTTTTTACTATTCTCTTCCACCTAGAAAATGTTTCAGTGGAAAATCATGAAATAAAAGGTAGAAACAAGATCATTAGAGGAGTGGTGAAAGTGGTTATCTACATTAGGCAATCTATGAACCATTTATAGTGTCCAGTAGTGTTCCCCTTAACCTAGTATCATATTTCCCAAATAAGGAATAATTTATGTTATTGTTTCAAACCTATGAATATTTTTATGTCGTGTAGGTCATTTGAAGAGGTTCTCTCAACCTATGTTTATTCCCTCTAATGGATTAGGACCTTAAGATCTAAATTATTTTTATACATAGTCAAAATCTTTAATGTAAATAGGTATTTATCCATTGGTCATAGATGTGAGTTTCCTTCATACAATGTATAAGTTTCTAATAGTGGTTAACACATGCTCGATTATAATGCGTGGTAAGAGTTTTATTGCAACTTCTATATTAACTTCACTTTTTAATATTGATACATTGAACGCATTCATATCTACCCATTTTTAGAAATGAAAAAACTTTCATTAGCGATAATTACGTTTTTATGGAGTTGGGGATGCCTATTGGAATGGGGAAGTAGCAGGGGTTTCGGTGTTCATCCAATTATCTATCAATAGTCGATGCAGAGTTAGTCTAGGATTTTTTCGTTATTGATGTGGATATGTTCAATGCCATCATTATTATGGAATGTATTATTTATCCTCATGATAAGGTTTATTTTTCTCTTCTACGAGTTTCATTATTTGTTGTCGATGGAGGACTTGGTTGTTTTAGTGACAGTGGGATCTGATGTCTAACTATTCCACACATATATTAGATATTTTTTATCTACCCTTGTAATTTGATCCAATTATGTTCCTCCTTTTTTATATTCCCATGGAAGTTTGGGATTTTTCTGATTTCCTCCCATTTGAATTATTTGGACTACCTCTAGAGGAGTAATTAGTGATTATTATTGATTTGGGAACCGAGTATGCAACTTTTTTCTAAACCATATTCTTTAATGTGAAATTCTAATTTGAAGGAGATCAAAATAAAATTTTACAACTTAGTGGAGAAGGGATTTGATCTTCCTATTGTTTCACTATGTTCTTCCAATGTACTCATTTCTAATAAGGATGATGGTCCAATTATTTAGTGAAAGAAATATTGAAAGATGAATTGGGTAATGGTTAAAAAAATGTACACTTTGACCCATGTGGATTACTTTTTTGATGAATTAAATGGATTAAAATGATTTTTAAAAAAATTGGTTTGGTTATCATCAACTCAATTTTAGATTGTACAATATTCGAATGATTACATCTAAGAGAAATCATTTACATTAGTATATCTTGTGAGTTCAGTTAGTTTTAATAAAAATACTATAATTTTTATGGATTTGATGAATTGGATATTTAATAAGAATATGGACACCATAATTGTGGTATTCAAGAAAGATATTTTAGTTTATTCCAAAATCCTACAATTAACATGACCACTATTTGAATATATATTTTCAAATGTTGGGAAAAAAGTAACATTATAGATGTTATCAAAATGGAATATATGTATCCAATAATTGATGTTCTTGTGGAACAAGAAGTTGGGAAATGAACTTTCATTAGATCCTAAGATGATGGTAAAATTTTTTTCAGGGGGAGAACCACATAACAACATTGAGATATAGAGTTTCCTTGGATTGTTTATATATTATCTATGGTTATTGTGTAACATATTAAAGTGGATGTCATATTTAAATTCTATTACTAATAAAAGGTTGTAGTTAAAATTATATTCCAAATACTAGATGTATTTTAATGAGATAAAATGACGTCTGATATCATCTCCTATTATAATATTACATAATATTGATATGTTGTATGTAGTTTACTATTATTATTATAGTTTTTTTCTTGGGTATGGTATTTTATGGAATGGTCCCATTGTTTCTGATGGATCTCATCAGCTTCTTCCACAAGAGAATAACTACCAGTCTCAAGATTTCAAGATTTTTTTGGTTATGCATATTCTTAAGTGCTACTAACATTAACATTTTGCGAATAGGTTTACAATTATTCCATATCATAAGAGTATTGGATATATATTTTACCATAATAGATTTAATATCATATAGAAAATATTTGTGGAATACCTCTAGTTTTTTGGAATAGACATTTCATATACCCTAGACAAGGTGAATGTTGTGGCAGATGCCCTGAGTTGGAATGTTCTACAACAAGCCTTATTGAAATTAAAAGAGGAGTAGAACCGGATGGGGGGTTTCTTAGTTGTGGAAGGATACACTGGTGAATGACTCGGTATGGTTATGAATAGTGTTCAGCCTGTATTATCACTCCATAACTCTGTTATATATGGTTTGTAGATGGATAATGAGTTTAGGGGAATCCACAAACCTTGTTTGGTTGTGGTACTATTCTAAGTCAATATCTCCCTTTTGATATTATTCTACACTTTGTGGATTGGATTATTGTTCCATTATCCATGATGAATATATTCATTCATGACTATCATAGTTCTTAATCTATCATTCACTATAGTTATAAAAAATGTATTATTTATTGAGAAAACATTTCTAGTAGTTAGTTATGAATCACAACATTTGTGATTACGTTTCCCATTATTACTCTAACAAAAAGATAAAGGAAAAGTAAATTAGGCCTTCAAGTCTTCCCTAACCTCTTCTTATGTAATAGTGTAAATGGGAAAATGATTTAATAGACTTATTTGTTTTAATACCATATACTCCTCAATAGAAGAATGAATTTTTTTTGTTAATTCATTTGTTGAAAAAATATTTTCATTTAATAATGGATTAGGGACACCACTAAAGTTGGTTATCTAGATATAATATATGTCCAGGAGGAAGATAATTAATAATTAGTTATCTCTACCATTATCATGGAAATAGATCGTAGGATAACATCCATATTTTGGAAGTGCCTCAAAGAGGCGATTAGGACTAATGTCAGGTTGAGTAAATATTATATTCCATAGACGGTCAATCTGATGGTGTGTGTGATTTAGATCATAGAGGATATAATTCACTCATACATATTTAGATTTTTTGGATCATGGTAATTCCATTTGGGCTTAGATGATTTTATATATAATAATATTTACTAGTTGATCATTAGAATTGAACCCTTTGATGCTTTGTGTGGTCACCCGTGCGAGACACCATTTTTTGGGAAACTGGGGATAAGGAATCTTATTTATGACCACGTATTGTTCGAGATACATCAGATATAGTACATGATATACTTCAATTTGTGTTTATATAACTGATTCTACTAAAATCATATACAGATCAGTGGAATCATATATAGTGTTTTTATTGGGAACCAGGTTTTATTGAATGTTTTACCTTTGATTGTGTCACTTCCTACATGGGAAATGTGAGATATTGGCTCCATGACATGTTTTAGTATTTTATTTCATTGTGTATCTTTGGAAGGTTTCCTATTATTTGACATTGTATGATCATTTGATAGGTATATATGATGTTTTCCATGTATCTCATATGATGAAGTAAAATCTTGGTCCCAATAATGATCTATGTCGGTATGTGATTGGGTTAGAGATGGTTGATTTTATGTGGAGAAAATAGTCGTGATCATAGATTCTCAGATAAAATTTATTCATGAGAAATCAATTTAATTTTTTTTAAGACAAGAGAGACACGAATTGGTCACCCAATTCATTCCCCAAAGAATTTTATTAAATCAAAATTATATCAATACAAGATCGAGGTGTAATGGTCTTACCACAAAACCAACACAAACACAAACAAAAAAAATTATAGCGATACATGATATTATTTAAGAAAAAACTCAAACTGCACCTCATTCAAAGTACCTGAGATGTCATGCCTTTTAGTCGGGAATCACATCCAGTCAAAAGATTTGTAACTCCAATCATGCTCCAAATCTTAAAGATCTATAATTATCAAATGAATATAAATCCTATAAAAATATGGTCTAGCTTAACTGGATAGGATGAAATAGAAAGCTCTGTCGCAACCAAAAGTGGTCAACCAAGTTAGTGCACAAAAGGTCCCTACCAACATCCAAAAAAGAAAATCCAAATGTTATTTATATTGTTTTCATATTAGTGCAGAACAAGATGTCATTGGCCATATTATTGGATGTGAAATCTCTCAAAAAAATAAATATAAATAAAATCCATATAGTGGCAATAATCCTTCAAAAATTCAGCATAAAGAGTAGCCAAATTTCCAAGGAATATACAACGAGTATCATTAATACTTTTATAATACGTATTAGGACAGTAAACTAACTTAATAGGTAGATTCAACTATAACCACTCACAACTGACTGAACCAGTAGAACAAACCATCATTAATAGAATAAGCCTACATCAAGTCAAGCAAGAGAGGGAACCAGGTCAACCCGCAGCACACCCGAGCATTAAGACTTAGGTTTCGGTGGCTTCAGATACTTTCTCGGAGTTTTTATATAGGATTTCTCCCATAAGAAAATTTAACACCCCGAATTTCATTCAAAAAATGAATAAATCACATGGAATCACCCATGAACCTAGTTTATGATCTAAAAATTATTAAGGACCTGAATCAAATTGATGTTGTGAATTTATCAATTAAGGCTTTTCACCCCATAGTGATTTCTGTTTTTTTTTGGAATGCATTCAACATGGGATATTTCATTCGTGATTCATGGATTCATCATGTGAATCATCTGTGTATATAAGGTATTATTGAGTTGAAATCAAGAATAGAATTTATTTGTTTTGGATCCTAATTCCTCAAATCCTAGTTCTCTACTAGGATATTTTTTGTGTTTTCATCCCTTTTAGAATGATTTTTTAGATCTATGATCTTAACCATGGTTGGATTCTTTTCCATTGGAATTAACTAATTTCTATCTTCTACTTATTTGAAGATCCTTGTTTTTTTCAATAATTTTATCCATTTTTTGGGATTAGTGTTCATGTGACTATTCTTCCACTATACCTTCTAGGCCTATTTGTTGTTATTTGTTTGATTTAGTATTTGGATTCCACTTCATTTCATGTTCCACTGGTGTTTTAGGTATTTGGTTCTATATTAATCTAAATTTTGATGAATTGTAATTTCTATTTGTTTAAAAAAAAATTATAAATTAATTAGAATGAATGATTTATTTGAATGTGATAATGTGTTTTTGTATAATATAGTTTTATCTTCATTTAGATGAAAAGAAACGTATTTTAAAATAATTTTAAAATATTCATAATGGAATTGTTTTCAAAACATCCTCGGATGAAAAATTATTGTTTGAATATTATTTGGAATATATGGTAAGCCTTTTCAAAATGATTTGATAATTGTGTTACATGGTTATCCTTGTATAGTTAAATGGAAGGTGTAATTTTGGTTCCCATTACTTGGTATTATTGGATGGATCACCTATGTGGTTTTCATCTTTTTCATAGGCCATGAGTCATAGAAAATATTTTAATATTACAGTTGGTTCACTCATGGGATGTTTAATAGTTCCATAGGAAAGTTTTCTTAAGGACTTGATAATGAACTAGTCTTGTGGACAGGGTGAGTAGTTTAGTTAACTTAATCAATTATAATAGTTGGTACATTTACCATTGTGATCGGGTTTGTACTGTATTTTATTAGATATAAATTCTTTTACAATTATAACTTCTTTATTGTAATTATTATTTCAAACAATTTTACATGGAATATTTTAGAAATATGGGGGAACTATTTATCATGTTTTGTTGATAGAAATTGTTTATGAGTATATCATTCCATGGTTTCTATAAATTGATCATAATATGATTGTTTTAAAGATAAATGATATGGAACACATGAGTGGGATCCTGCTAATCGTATTTAAATCAAATCGTTCTCGTTCTCTTAGGAATGTTTTGAAAATGTATTTTCATTTGATGTAGGAAAGGGAAAGGTGTCCCTGTGAGTTGGTAAGCATTGTGTCAAAATGGTATGGGAATCTACTAGTGAAATGGATGTACATTTACCATATATCTCATTGAAAAGTTATTAAATCTTTTACTTATATTTCATGGTTTTGGATCCCTGCCTTAGGTTTTATCTATTTCATTTGTTTCTTTCAAGTTATATCTTTATTATTATTCTCATTTATTTATAAAATATATAATTTAGGTTTTTCTTTATGTTATATACCTCTACTATATACTATTACATGTTACTTGTTTTAGTTTGTGTGAAATAATACCCTCTATATGATATTTGATTCCTAGGTGATATCTTCTAAAACAAATGGATCAATAATACCCTCCAGGTCTATAGTAGATCATTTTATGTACATGTGTAATTTATATTCTATTGGTTCATTACAAATAAATTAATATAATTAGTGGAATATGGGATATTAGATTAATATATATTGTCCTAATTTATCCATATAATCTTGTAAATCAATAAATTCACTATGTCAACTAAGAAATAATTTTTATAGTGACTTCATCCTTATTTTATCATGTTATCGGCCCATTTTTTAGTTTTCAATTATAAAATTGAGTCAATAGTGAAAATAAATGGAATTTTTCTTCCCAAACATTATATTTAAATTTTTCTAGAGCTCTTCTCATATTGATTGAATATATCTGTTCTCTTGAAGTGGTTTTTCATTAAAAATAGTTCTTGAAAAATAATTAAATTGATTCAGAGTTAACACTCACTAATCCATAAACATTTTATAATTATAATTATTAAATAATGAAATCCATGGTAATAGTGAGCCAATATAGAATGAAATAAAACAATTTAATAATAATAAGTATTTATAATCTTTCACGTTCCCCTAAAAATGATTAGAAGAAAATAAGATTCATTACAGTATAGTACAAGAAAAATTAATATCAAAATTATTAGAAAGAAAGGGATAAATAGTTGATGTAGAGGAATATAGTTTATTGATATAACAACATCCTCCTTGTATCTAACATCATAATTATCCAATTCCAAATCCTTGTTATCCCTCAATCTTGTCCCGTTGCCTTCTTCTTTTGATCACCAATAAATGATCTATTCATCGCAATAAGATAGTTCACCAATGAATTCCCCCAAACATAAATTACACTATACATGTTAAAATTTATATTAGAACCCATAACTATTTATAATATTCGTAATGCTACCTTGAGAAAACCATTCTAACATAATGAAACCTTAATATTTTCTTTATCTTAGGCTCCATGAAATCTTCACTTGGATAAAAGCCTAAATAAATTAAATCATTACGAATTTTCTTAATGAATAACCAGAAATTTACCAATGTAATAAACAGTCAGCTCAAAATCCTTTCATTTTTTTTGATTAATGATTTATAGTCACAAATATAATTATCTCAATATTTATGAATGTGTAGATCTATTCAATCCAAAAAAATTGAAAATTAATGGCTATTCCCCAGAATTTATTATTAAGCACTGAGTAGTGACCCTAACAAAAAGTAAGCGATCCTTAAACAGAAGAAAATTTCTATTAATAAATAAGGAGTTTGTCAAATTTCATCTATAATGTGTAGATAACTATTAAAATGTTCCCATTTACACATAATATCCACAAATTTATGCCATTAAAGGGGTGAACCATGGAAAAGTTACTCGTATTAGAGTGGGGTGACCATTAATAAAATAAAGACTTATCCTATTTTTATATTTATTACTATAAATACTATAATGATTTAATTTAACCCATCATAAATGCTTTCCTAACTCTTAAAACGTTCATAATAACTATTAAAAATGACGATGTATCTTATAAAATGTTGGTGACACTCATGAAATTCTCCCCTATATCAAATTCGAACTCATATTATCCTATTGAATCTTATGAAATTATCATATTCTATGACAATAGTGAAAAAAAATATAGAAATAAATGAAAAAAATTATTTATTTTATATAATTATTTAAATTTAATCATTACTACTCAAATAATAATCACACAGTTCTGTGAAAAAGGGATTTTTTTTCTTTTAGGACTACTTATATAAAGAAATTATAATGGAATTCCTTGAAACATTTTCCCATAATTGATTAAGGAAATTTCCTTGGGGAATTATATAACATTATAATCATCTTGAAAACCTAATGAACTAGAAACATAAGAATTTTGTGAGATAATATTTTCAGTAAGGTTTGGCAAAAGCGATAATAACTGTATATCATAATATAGCATAATATATATATATATATATGAATATTATAAAGATAAATGAAAAACTTATAACCAACAACCAATATATCATAAATAATGGAATAAGTCATATATTAACACAATACAAGCATCATAATAGGTTTTAAACAGGATTAAATTATTTGAGATGTGACATCATAACATAAGAATGAGAATAAGCTTAATCCTTTAAAATATTTCAGATATAGAATAAAACATTATTATCGGGAGACATTACATTAATGATCCACATCATCAGTGCCAAAAATTATGAAGAATTAATATTTATCAAGAAATATATCTCTTAAGATATTGAAATTTTAATAATACATTATAGGGAGATGTAGGACCCCACTAATAATTATACATACATATGAGTCAACTCAAAAATCATTCAATTATCACTTCTTAAATAATACATGGAAATAAAATGAGTTTCATAAAAAATTAAAATGAAAATATTTCATTTATTATAGATTTAATAACAAATGTATTTTATGTGGTTTTTGTATGCATTTAAAAATAAATCACATAATGAAATCAGTCATAATAAAATCGAGATAAAACCATAGAAAATAAATGGGTATCCAAAAATATTTAGTGATATTTCTGGTAAATATAATTCAACAAAGATAATAAAAACATAGTATTTACCCCATATATATAAAATTAATATGGGTAAGTCAATAATTTTCCATATTAATTGATGTCTTTAATCCAGGTGAATAACCTTCAACCATAGAAAGGAAATGTAATGTGTTAATAGAGTAAAAACACTAGAAGATAGCTTGTATTTATACATAGTGGATGATTATGAATGAAAAAGGTACATATAAATATTTTAACACCATAATACTTTAAAAGAACACTATTTACAGTATCTTATACAGTACACACCTGTCAAGATTATAAAAACCATGTTATACTATTATTATACTATTAATAATATAACAGTTATCGTCTAGCTAATTGATTAGTAAGAATGAATAGGGTTAACAGAATTATGAAAAACCAAGTATAATTTCTTTTATATTTTAATTATTAATAATAAATAAGTACTTATTTTTTTATTAAAATCATATTATATTAGAAAATTAAATTGTCATAAAAAATGGTTTTATTAGATATTTTGTCTTGAAATTATAACTAGATTCGACCACTTATAAAAATTTTATTTTATAAAAATACATAATTTATTAATCACCTTGAAAAAAATATCATAGGATAAATCTCATGTTTTTTTGAAAACATGACTTTCAAATGAATATTGAAAAATGTTGATTTTCATTGGAAATAGTATTTCTGTTTTAAGAATTTAAAAGGTTTTATTTTATTTTAAAATAGTTAAAAAGAAAAATTATTTCTCCTATAATGTTAAAAATCCAATTCAGTTCATTTATTGAATATTGTGTTATAATTTCTTATAAAACAATTTGTATACATAAAAAGGTATGTTTTCTGAGAATTTGTTTTCAATGAATTTTTTGTTTTAATCATAAACTACAACTAATAAAAATTAAGTATTGAATAATATATTAAAAAATTTGAAATAGGTGCTCCAAATATTTTAAATAATTATAATATTGTTGTTAATATTAATATTAATCATAAAAAATAATTTCCATTATGGTAAAGGAGAATCATGTAGTCAATGTTACAAAATAATATGACAAGGATAATAAATTAACCCAAAAACATGAATTTTTCACAATAAATTGATTTAGTTCTTTAATTTCCTACCATTTTTAAAAAATATGGAATCTTTGTTCCATATTTCATTGATTTGAACTTTTATATCAATTTATGAAATGAAAAAAATGAAAAATGACACTCCTAGTTTTAATAAATACAAATTTTTATTAAAGGGGTAAAAATTGGGAAGGTTAGGTAATAAATGTTTATTTTAAATCATAGCTACCTTTTTATCTTGGTAGTTTATATAAAATTTTTAGTTCATAAATATTTATATTAAAACCATATGGACACAAAATTTATAATTTATTTAATTAACATAAAAATAAATTTTATTATATTAAAAATCTGATCAGTAACACTTTTTTTCAGTGATTTGTGGTGAGAAAAATAATTATAGATACTTATAAAATATTATATATATTATAAATATATATATTGGATTCCATGTTTCTATTAATATTTGTAAAGTCAAATTAAATAATAATATAAATCACTAATTTAGAGATTTTCATTTAAAAAATAAATCCTTATTGAAATAATGAAAATAATAATACAGTTGAAATAGGAAAATTGGGAAAATATATTGTCTAAAATTTCATCCCTCTTCTATTTATTGGAAGATTTTTACATTATAAGTTCATTTATAATCCATTTATAGTGACAAATTTTCTACCATGTTTAATGTTAAAATAGGTTAACTAATGGGTAAACTAAAATATAAGGGTCAAAATGTCACTTAAAAACTCCAAATATTAATTTTTGTATATATTTCAACCATATAATACCTTAGATTAGAATATATTTCCATTTTTAATCAATTAACTTTAGAATGATGAAATTATTTTTTTATTTTCTAGTATTTCCATGTCTGTCCTTTTCCTCCCTTATAAAAGTACTCTTGTTCTTTCTTTTCATCAAACAACATTGATCTATCTAAATTATAAAAAACCCTCCCAATCATATTCTCAATATCCTTATTGAAATTTTATCAAATTTATTATTCCATAAACACTAACCATTGTGTCCTTAATAATTCATAAATAGGTGTTATTTCAAAGAAGATATAATTTTCATAAGTAATCACTTTCCTTTTTAATTCTTTTATATCTACCAAATTTATTTAATTTATCATAATGTAATAATTTATTGATCCATGGTTTTTCTCTTAAGGATTTATAATATATTAAAGACTACTTTTAGATCTAGGAGCTGAGACCACATGAGAATCTAAGAATTTGTGAGCCCATAATTGATATTATTAATAAATTAACTATATAAATATTATGAACATGTAATTTTTGTAACAACATGAGTTTTAATGAGTTATTTTTTTCTAATGAATTAAATTTCTTTGATAAATTTTTTTATACACAACATTGATCTTCACCATACCATGACCATCGTTTAAAATTATTTTTATAACCAGATCAGAATAATCTATTAGTTAAAATATTTACAATTAATAGGAATGAAAAATTATTAAAAAAAATTATTTAATGGTTTTTTAAAAATACAATATATTGATATAAAAGTACGTAATTTTTTGTATAATATTTATATGTTTCAAAAGTACTGTTATCTCAAAAAAATCATTTTGTGAACAATAATAAACCTAATTTTATAAACTTTAAAAAATAAAATTTAAAAAACAATGCATAATTTTTTAAATCACTATGTAAAAAATATCTGAGGTGATTTTTGGGATTTTTCTAAAAAATTTATTTTTTGTTAAATAATAAAAAATATAGGTTTTTTCTAAAAACTTCATTTAATTTAATGAATTTATATGGTTTATTTTTTTATAATGCCTTTTAAATAATAATTTCATCAATAATATATAAATTAATTGATTTTAGGTCACTGTAAAATTTTTAAATATAAATTTTTATATGAAGATGTTTTAAAATATTGAGCATCTTCTCTATAGAGACCCACCTTATTATCATGTTTGTGGAGATAATTTTAAATTATATTTTTCTAATTTATTGAATTCAAAATTGAAAAATGGATTACGTATTTGGAATCACCATAATTTTAATTATTTTATAATTTCATAATTTTTCACCATAATGAAGAGTGAAATTTGTAAAAACATGTTAACTGGATTAAGGTATAATGGTTTTTCCATGGGGTTAATGTAGGAATATAAGGGATTAAATGACTATGAAACAAGTAGACTTATTTTTTATTACCATATTCTAGTATTAAACATAAAAAGTAATAATATATGGTCATTTTTTTGTTTTTTCATTCGCGATGACTATTATATCTGATTTTAATGGGAAATTTTTATGTGCTTCCCAAGTGTGTTCATTTACCCTGCTTTTAAAAGTCACCAACACCCTTTACATAACCACACATATAAAGCTATATAGTACAGGTGAAACCTACAACAATACCTCCCCAGCATTAATATTCATGTTCTAGATTTTCTTCTACTCCAAAAACACCAACATGAGGGTCCTTAATAAGATATCCAACGGTTGTTATTCTAAGAGAAGGCAATTGTCTCCTCTAAGACACTTGTTTTTATTTCATCTTTTAACAAATTAAATTATGAAATAAAAATTCATATACAAGAACTGAAATATTATATATATATATATATATATACTTATAGGAAATTAATTTATGTTATTAACACATATCCCTCTCCCCTACATATAATGGAAAAAAAACTATCGATCATGTTTATAGCCAACAACCGCCACACCAACCAATTATGTTTTTTATATAAAAACCATTAAAGAAGGGATATAATGATGTATTTATAATATTCATATTATATTTATAAAATTATTGTACTATTATAATTTTTTTATTGGCACATTCCTACATTATATTCTGTGGGGATATGATAATGTCTCTCATGTGTACAGTGGATTGACGACTCATGAAGTGATGTGATTCATTTTCACTTACACTTTTCTTGGAATGTATTAAGGATTAATTTAATTAATTTTAATTGGATATATGAAAAAAAATAATTATTCTTTAAGTTCAATATAATATTTACCGTTATTTTATTCAATCCATCATGAGAATTTAAATAGTGTTAATGCGTATGAACGAAAAACTCTCTCCATGATCGGTGAATTTAATTTTATTTCAATAACATATATGGATTAAATTAAATAAATATATAATGAATATATATGATAATTTTATAATTTTTAACTTTATTACTATTGTGTAATCATGATCAATGTAAGAGGGGAAATAAATGAAAAATCAAAACATACATGAAAAGAAGATCTGTTATTTCTTGAAATGTGACTATGACATGGAAATGTTTGTAAATAGGGAATGAAGGCTAATAAGGAAGTCATGTTTGGTATAATATAAATAATTATGGTTCTATAATGGATTTATAAAAAACATATATTTTTTAATGGATTTTTTATGGTGTATAATTGAATTCATGACTTATGGTAAGTAATTTCTATCTCACTTTTTACTTCTATGAGAAACATTTCATTTTCATCACCTATATATTTTTTAC
The DNA here is from genome assembly GCA_963277665.1 of Viscum album. Taxonomy (NCBI): domain Eukaryota; kingdom Viridiplantae; phylum Streptophyta; class Magnoliopsida; order Santalales; family Viscaceae; genus Viscum; species Viscum album. The sequence goes on from OY728146.1 coordinate 375,257,496, forward strand.
TGTATAAAGTCCATGGATGTATTTTATGATTCATCTACTGGAAGATATTTGTATTTAAATATCAATATGTAGAACGCTATTTCATTTGTATTATAATATAAATGTTACTAATCTGGTAAGGTTTTTTTGTATCAATTATCCTTCATTGAGACATATGTTATGTTATGAGCATATGTCCTCTTATGATATGTATATAAAAAAATTTCACTTGTTATATAATGAAAATAATGAAAATAATTATAATTTATGTTTAATTTAATTTTATTCTTCCGCGGGTATTATGACTCAATTTTACCAAAGTGGTAATGGTTTTATGCTAACAAGTCATCATTAATCGACATTACTTTTGTTTAAATTTTTTATGATAAATTATTTTGATCAATATTTAAGGAAAATCATGAAATATCTAATCATATGGTTATTTTATAATAATACATGTTTTCTCTTCATTTTCCTCTATTTATATACGCATGATTCAAAAATACTGTCTTTAAATAAAACTGACTTTCTTATTCCATTTATATGAAAACCCTTTTTGTTACATATCCATGTTTTATAAAAAAATTCAAAAAATCATTTAACAATATCATAATAATTTATTAAATAATATTTAAACAATTTTTATTTTTAAGGGATATTTTGAAATGAATCATCATTTCATTTTCAAAGATGATTTCTATTTGTATTTTTAAAACAAAATTTAGAGGAATATTTATTTTAACATGTATAGCATGAATGGTATTTTTCATCACTATTTCCAAAAAATGCATTAAATAATTCTTTATAATATTATAATTACATTTTCAATGAAAAATGTTTTAATAATTAATTATATTTTTAAAAGTGTTCTTCAAAGTGTAAGTGTTAATTTTCTAAATAAATGTACTCACTAATTTTTATTTCAAAATAATTTTCGTCCGAATATGAAATCCATTAATGTTACATGTGACTTACTAGGGATATGATCCATCAAAAATATTATTATTCTTTCCCTAAATTATTTATTTTTATGATGAAAATATATTCATGAAACCCATATATTTTCCCATGGTTAAGTTATACTGAAAGAATGAAATGACTATAAAACCAATTTCATTCCATGAGTTATTCTAAGATAAAATCTTTAATTAAATTTGTTTATTTTGATGGGTTATAATAAGATGAAGGTTATATTATCTTATTGAAATAAAAAATTTGGATTCTTCGAAGGGTGGGGAATATATCTCCATAGAATTCCTTGGGTAATTATTAATGGAAGATGGTCTAAAAGGGTAATAGGGCACATGTGACGTTATTTAAATCCAAATATAGTTACATTGGTGATTAGCCTAATACTTACATGTTAACAATAGCTTGGTATATAGACTTGATCTAATATTTTCAATAGATAAGTTTACACTACAAATTTATTTATTTTTCAATTTTAATGCTCTCATAACTAATATTCTTTGATCTCATAATTATTCATTTCATTGAAATTTTTATGATTTATTCCAAGAATCGGGTTTATGATCATTGATATAATTGGTATTAGTTTAAAATATTATTCTCATGTCTTATACCGATGTGGTCATATTAAATTGATATTTCACATATTTAACCCTATTGACAATCTAAGCTTACCCTACCTATGTTTCCTCTCCCTATATCATGATAAAAGTTTTGAGTATGGTATATATAAATGTATTTAGTATGGTATATATAAAAGTTTACTAAATGGGAAGATATTTTTTAGATACATTGATGATCCTCCAATAAAATAAGAATTTTTTGAATCCACTCCCCAATAAAACTAAATCTATATAGTCCATGGGTGTGTATCATTTAATTTCATTGAAAATTATTCTAAAAAGATTTAATATACATGTATGATAATTTTAGTTTATTATTGTTTTTATTAAATTGATGTTTTAGATGACCTTTTCATAAAAGGATGAGAAAAAATTAGTAATATTTCTGAGGACATATATAAATATAAATCTAAGGGTGTGTCTAAGTGTAGGTAAATTCCATTGAATTTGGATAAATGATATAGAATGTGGTTTCAAATAAATTATGTCTCTCTCTGCATACATACATTGGATGTGGCACCAATATAGATGTGCCTAGGGAAAATTAGTCTGAAAAGGGTGTATTTATCAAGACTTTATTATCATATGTTTCATGAAAATGGTAAATACTACACACTTGTTCTTAATATCCACGTAGATATTCTTTAGATATTCAAAAACACATTATGAAACATCAAGAAGAACTTAAATAGATGGTGAATATGGATAATATATGATAAAACAAAGGATTAATATATTGGAATGATTTAGGAATCCTTAAAGTTATTTTTTCATGACATTGTTGTTTTAAACTATCGTCATTGTTAATCACACTATAGTTTTTTATTTTTGTCAAAGGATGGAACTAAAAGAAATCATGTTGACATTGAATCTGATGGAAAATTTTGGGACTATGAGAAACCAAATTGGAAAATGACTAGAGAAAGTGATATTCTGATTATTCCTAATCAACTATCAATGTATATGACTAATAATGTAAATTTTGGTGAAAATTATAAAGAATTAAATAAGGTGAAAATGAAATTTTATGAATGTTTATGTGGAAATGAATATAGAGGGAAAAAAAGAATTATCATCTTACAATTTTGTGTTAAAACACACTGAATAATATATCACTGGAGGGGAACATGTTATCTCTATGTTAAATATGTTCATAGAGTGAAAAACTATCAATAAGTTCAATGTATTATGTGTGGAGAACATTAATATTTTCTAAATCAATGCCTTATCAAAAGAATTAACTTCTAGGCCAATGAATAACAAATTTAATGCAAAATCATTGATGTAAAAGTATTGAAATGTTTATGTATGTGTATTCGATAATTATGATGTAGTATAAGATTGAAAATTAAATTTTGGAAATAAGAATAAGAAAACTTCTATGTATTTATCATTTTTGAAGCATATACGTCTCCATGTAAGATTAGAAAAATTGTTCTAGATTCTATCATGAGTTTATAAGTAATTATGTAGTCATAATTTAGTACTCTTAGAAACTCCCCTTAGAGATTTCCATACCAGGAGTTTTTCAGTATTAAGGATATTTTGGGAGATATTTATGGAAATACAACCTATTGGTTTTGTTTATGTTTTAGATGCATTGTTCATTGAAAATACTACCTTTACTATTTGGGGATACTATTAAATATATAGGTAAAATTTTGGATTATATTTTCTGTGACTTTGAACTAAATATGGGTTATTTTAATTTTGGAATTAGATTGTTATAGTTTTGGAAAATGTATACTCACATTATGAGTGACAACCTATCATATCTAGTATGTTTGAAGGCCATGGACCCAAAACCAATGGGAAAAGCATATAACACATATGACTATCCTACAAAAAAGTGTATATCTAGTATTATTTCAAGAATATAGATATTTTTAGAGTATCAATATCATTTAATGAAATGTGTTTATGTTATTCCCGAGGGAAAAATAATTCTAGGGATTTTATAATCATTATCTATAGTAGAATGGAAATGGGAAAACATCATCATGAAATTTATCATCAGACTCCCCAAAACATATAAATGGAAAAATGTTACATGCACTATAATTGTTCATTTTATAAAGGAAGTACACTTCATATATATTATAGATTATTTATTTTCGTATATGTTTCTGAGGATACACATTATGTATGTCATAAGATTGTATGTAATACCACACTCAGTTGTATCTGATCCGCATCCTAGAATTACATTGATGTTTTGGAGAATTATTCAACAAAATAATCATATATAGTTGAGGCTCATCATTATGTTTCATCCTATCATAGATAGTCAATCCAAAAGAATAATTAAAACCCGGGATGATATTGTAAGATCTTTTCCTATGACTTTCAAAGGTGGATTGGGTCAACACCATCCATTAATTGACTTTTCATTCCACAATAGCATTCATAATAGGATTTAGATGCCTCATTATGAAGACTATTATGAACAAAAATTATTTATCCTCAACATAAGTAAATATATTTTCAGAAATATAACAATCGGTACATGATCTATCTAATTAAATAGAATAGAAGGTTATAGCCATTCAATAACATGTAAGGGACACACATAGTTGATAGAAATGTTTTGTTGATGATCATCAATATGATATCTAATATAATGTTTGTGAAAAATTGTATCTATGAATTTTGTTATGTATTAATTATGGATATAATATTCCCTAGGTATATTGGTTCCTTAAAAAATTTGTCTCATTTTGGGACCAAAGATTATAAATTGATGCTTCTACATAACCACTATCTAACTAATGATGTGTTATTTGTGTCTATCCTGAGGAATTACATAGCCAATCCATCATATATACTAAAATAAGAGCTCATAATACTGGAGAATTATATTTCTTATGAGGATAAATTGGAAGATATAATAGATTGTATAGTTAATGTTCTATAAAAAATACCACCCAAATGGTCAATGTTTTGTGGAAAACAACATCCCGAAAAAAGCTACATGGGATGAGATTATGTAATGAGGAATAAGTATCCATAACTATTGGTACCAAAGTGATGATGTTGAGGGAAAATTAAAATTTAGAGGGGTAGAATTTAACACAAATAGTTTTTATTATTTTTTTAAAAAAAATACACTTCATTGGAAGCTTCTGTTACACAGAACAATGAGTTTTAAGGAATGAGACAAACTCTTAATATAATTATTTATACATAACATAAATTAAATATTTGTTAAACATGATGTAATTCATAATAATAGAAACATTTTAAATATTAATTACATTTGTTTTACCTTTGTAAAATATTTTTTTAAATATGTATGTTATTTTCAATAAATTCATTATATCATTCAAAAATATTAATTTCCCATAAAATATTTATTTTTGTGAAAAAATTTTTTTTTTAAGAGTTTTAGAAAATTAAATTTATAAAATAAAAACTATTTTTGAAATCACCCTATAAGAATTTTCCTAGGGTTATATGTTTTGGATTTTTATAAAAATATTAATGTTTATATGAATACTAAATATACTAGTTTTTATTGAAAAAAATCAGTATCAATAAAAAATAATTATAGCGTAATTTTTATAAATAAATTTAAAATTAATATCAAATTAAGTATATTTTAATTAATCTGATTTAGTTCAGTGGAAACATTTTCATATTAAATATGGATATAAAAACTTTTAATCTTTATAGAATTTTCCCTCTGAAGACTTGCTTTCTCATCACGTTTGTGGGATTGATTTTGAATGATTTTTTTGATAATTATGTGAATTAACATTGGTAAAATAGAATCTGTATTTTTTAGTTAAAATAAATCATATTATGTTATATGTAAGTCAGAATATTTAACCATACGAAATAGTATAAGCAAAAAAAAAATTAATTACCATTGTTAAGGTTAAAATGAGTCTGATAATAGGGTTAATGAAAGAAGATAAGGTTTAAAATGGATATAACACCTATAAAATTATAATTGGTTGGAAATATTTAAATACTATAATTTCCAATATAGAATATATGAAAATTTCTATTCTTGTTTCATGGGAATTACTATATTATTTTAGATATTTTTTTCAAAATTTCAATGTGGTTTCAATGTTGCTTCTTTTCTCTAACTTATTAAAGGTCACCACCACCATTCACTACCTGACACATATCTAGCCATATAATTTCTTCCACCATAAAATTATCCCTCACAAAAATAATTTTCCATGTTCTGTATTTTTTTATCCTCCCAAAAGACTAGAAGTATGGTCCTTGTAGAGAGATCCAATGGAGGATCTTCTAAGTGAAGTTTATTGACCTCATCATGATCCAAATTATTAATTATTATTTTTTACCTTATTGTATGTCTTAAAACATAAAATGTAATAAAACCATTATCTCATATATATATATATATATATATCCTTACATTTTCTTATGTTACTGTGAAAATATATATTCATTTCCACTTCCATCATGTGGAAAATGAAAATGTCGATCATGTGTAAATCGGACTACTGCCTCACAAACTGATGTACTTATTTTCTATCATCATTATTAACTTTTTGATATAATTTAGGTTTTAATATATTTATATTATATTTATTACAATAATATTTTTCTATAATTATGATATAAAATAGAATTTCTTACATTCCATTCTTTGGGAGATACAATAACATCGCTCGACTGTATTCTGTACTACCACCTCACAAAGATATGACATTCATTTTTCAATCACACTACATGGATCGTATTAACGATAAATTTAATGAATATAAATGATATATATGAAATAATAATGACTATTTAATGTCAATATATTATTTTTCTTTCTTTTTTCAATCTTTTAGTAAGACATAAAAAATTTTCATGCATACATATGACCTACTGTCTCCATAACCAGTAAATTCATTTATGATCTCTAAATTTTATGGATTACATTAAATAAATATATAATAATTCTATATGATATTTAATTTTTTTTGATAAAATATATATATTATGGAAACATGATCATTTTCTGAGGAACAAAAATTATAAATCAAAAAGATACATGGAAAACAAAATAGTTATTTCTTAAAACATGACTTTAACAATTAATTGTTAATAAAATGGTAATAAAATGTCATAAGAAAATAATATATGTTATTTTATATATTTTTATTGTTATTTACATTTTCTTAAAAGAATATAATTATTATGTATGTTTTTTGAAAGTGTACGAATGAAGTTAACACTTTAGGTAAGGGCTTTCCCCACACTTTTCACGTATGTGAGACACATGCCATATTCTCTACCTATTTATTTAATTTCGGTTGTATACTATCCATTATTTATGTTTTGAAACATACGCTAAAAAAATTTGGATTTAAATATCCAACTTATAATAGAAATTTCATGTTCTTTATGGGTCAACTATCACCAAATCTGTATGCTATTTTTGTATCAATTGTCATTTTTTCAACATACTTTATGTTATGAACCTATCTTTTAAATGAGATGTATATACATCACCATTGAAATGTAATGTCATTAATTTATTTATTTTATTTATATTTTATTTTTAAACAAATATTAATCTTTTAGGATGATTATGATTCCATGTTACCAAAGTGTTAATGGGTTTTTGTATAATCTCATCATTTATCAGGATTACTTATATGACACCCCAAGCATCAATGGTAAGTTTCTTTTTGAATAATGCAGTAGCTTGTGTTGTATGAATCATCATGTTCTAGCACACCATGACAAATCAAACTAGCAGTTATGAATTGTAATACCCACTTTTTGAAATTTTATAAATATTATTTTTCAAAATGGACTTCATTTTTGGATTCATGAAATCAACATTTGCTTTGGGTGAATTTTTAGTATTTTTCTAAAAACATTCATCTTTTGATTAAAAATGAAAAACACTACGTTATTGTATAAAACTGACTTCTTGTTTTAGTAATTATTTATATTATTTAAATTTATTTTCTTAAAAATAGATACATAATACCTATATAAGTTCAATGAAATTCATTAGAGTCATTTTATTATAGGATTAGATGAATATAATTTTATTGAACTTTTTATCTTCGTTAACCCACCTTCTAGGATCTTTTCCAAATTTGCATAAAATGTAATTTAACCACTCTTGTGAATTTAATTTCAAAAATATGAGAGATATTGTATACATTAATAAGTAAAATCTAGTTCAATATGCTGAAATTAATTTTTGGGAATAGTATGTTTTGAATTTTATTTACCACGGTTAAAAGTAAATATGGTAATTAAAGTTAAAAATGATATTATAATTATGTAATACATGTCCTAATTCTATTGGATATATGTTTTAAGACCAAAATAAACTTAGGAATAAAATATAATCCCATTTAATCCACCTGGTTTTAATTAGGACATTTATTATAATATTTAATTAATAGTTAAAAGTATTAAATTCAAATTTTAAAAACCAAAACATCTTTAATATATGGTTATACATAAGATAAATTCAAATATATATATTCATTATAAATTTAAAAATATTTCCTATATGATTTTATTTTATTTCTAATTTTTATACATTACATAATTAAATTTATTTATGACACAAAGATTATAAAGTAATTTTCTTATTAATGAGTCATTAAAATAATTGATATTATAAATATCCAAATGAATGTAAATTGAAACTTTTGATGAATTACACTAAATTTTTAGATTAATATGACAATATAGGATTTATTTAATTTATTTTTTTCTGTAATCATGTTATTTTGACTTTCAAAAAAACCAAATATTAAATAGTGTCAACATTGACATTAATGAGTTTTTAAAAGAAAATATTATTTTATTAGTTGAAAAAATATTCCAAAAAATCTACTGTTCTTATAAAAATATATATAAGATTATATATGTCAATAATGAACCACTGGGGTTCACTTGTCTTTTATATTATTATTTTTGTGAATTTATTATAATAACACTAGAATATATGGTAAACGTTAAACTATTTAACTAAGAGTTAAATCTAAAAGATAACATCAATATGGTGACCTAAACAAGTCTAAAACCTATTGGTTTAGAGTTTATTGATACCGCCACAACTTATTCTTGAAATAAATCATTTTGGAGCCATTATAAATAGAATATGATTGTATAATAAATTAATATTTCATACTTTTCTAAAAGTGTCCCTCACCTCTCTTATAAAATGGTACTTCCACTTCTCTCAAAATAACACCTCCAAAGCTATTTGGAATGGATGTACCCTGCTCAAATGTCATTACAACTACCTTAACATAAACCTAGTGGACTTACATAGATAATATCACCATTCTATGGATCCATTTTGATCAAATCAAAATAAAGCACCTGAAGAATATGTAATAATTTCACCACCTCTTTCAAAGTTGTTTTCTTCTTCCATTACCTTGTTCGTTGTTGTTTCCAAACCAAATTAATACCTTCAGTAACATATAAATACTTTTATTTTATTATAAATATTGTACAACCATATTCATTATTCTATCCATCCTATGAATGAAAAAGTCACCATATGTGTGTACATTTGGCTTACTGTCTCTACGGTGTGGTGTAGTTTGTTATTCAACAATTAATTATTTAAATGGTTATAATAATGAGTATAAATGATTTAAATAGTAAATATAACATGTCAATGATTATATATATATGATATAACATCCAATTACATATGATTTCACCATCAATAGAATGGTATTATCGCTCGTGCGTGCGTACGAATTACTGTATTCACGAGCGTGATGAGATTCATTCCCCATCATAACCATTCTACAATAATTTTCATTTTATGACTAAAAATAATGTTTAAGAACTTAATATAATTATATATGTGAATCAAATATATCATATCCATAACAAACATGACTTACAAAAATTAACATATATTGGAAAATGAATTAGACAACACCCGAAACAATGATACTAGTATAACATTATTAATAAAACAATATTATAAGAACGTATATGATATAATATTTTTAAATGTAGTTCTTTTATAATATACTAAAAATGATTTAACTATTATATAGGAGGTTAAAAAACCCTCTACTATGTTAATGTACAAGGTAAAGGTTAAATTTATAATCTCACTTTTATCTTAGGATGTTTATACGAAAGTATTTACTAGGACCTCTTTATCATTGGATAAGGATCGTTGTTATATGATCATAAAAGGTTCATGGGAGGTTATCCCAAGACCAAATGAAGAGTGTACACAAGAGTGTTTCTGAATACCAAAATGAGAGGATACACATGAAGTTATCCCCCACTAAACATTGAGGGTAAACAAGAGGTTGTTGCTAGCTCAAAGTAAGTAAAATAATAATCATTGAAAACCTAACTTGTTATGCATGACATGGTACATATCTTTTTATATAATATTTTCAATGAAGATGTGTATAGACAAAATATATGTATTATTCCATTGTTACAATCTCATGTCTCGTGTTATTTTTTCCAAATAGGATTCATGTCTTAAGAACTACCATTATTTATTCCATGACTCATTATTATTATATATAACCTGAAGGGCATGGTTCTCAATTATTATTCCCATGTTCTCATATATATATGATCATGTTATATTGATATCTACCAACCCATACTGATCATAAAAACACACATCTTCTTTTTCTTCCTCTGTACATTTACTATAGAATGTTTATATGTATTGTATGTCTATGAATGTTACTAAATTGAATGATGTTTTTTGGATATATGGTAGAAAATTCATGAAATAAAAACATAGTGAATATAGTATCCATATACACTAAACCCATACAATCCACAGGAGTGTAATTTTGTAAATTTATTGAATATTACTCTAAAAATATATAAAAATTGTGTTTGAGAAGTTTGGTTATTTAAATTTTTCGGTTTAGTGAAATAACTCTTGAGTAGAGCCTCAATTTAAGAATCAGATACTGTAGTTGTGTTTGGAATGTGGGGTATAACCTAGGTGTGACTAATAGTTGGTTGGGACATTAATTTCATCTAAGGTGGTCATTGGTGGAACATTTAATTAAATAAATTAATTAAATAATTAATATATTTATTAAATTCCCAATATGGCTAATTTTATAAATATAGGTTTTGTTATAACATTTCACCAAGGTTAGCTTCATAACCCTGGGAACTCCCAGGGGAGAAGATTCATTTTTCTTTATTAGCTGATCTCATTAGAGAATAGTGAGATATTAGATCGAGGTGGAATGGTAGGAATAAATTGAATTGGGATTCCTACATCTCTAGAAAATTAACTCTCCACAAAATATTGATCCATAATCTAGATAGGATTCATCAATGTAGTTTTCATCCCTTGATTTATGTTTTAGAAGGGGTTTTATCTACTTTTATTTTTATTATCCATTTCCATAATCATTTCATGATCCCATTATATATATTTAAACTCTTTCAATAAATTAATATATTACATTCCATTTTATCACCAATATATATCATCATTATGGAATATTTTTCAAACGAATGATTACTTAATTATGGGGAATTTATAACCTATGTTCTTATATTTCTTCATTGTTGGCCTAAGGAGTCATGATTCAACAGTTTTGGGTGTGGGTTAGATCATGATTGAACCACTTGATTGATGATAAACTTGTGAAACACAGCTAACATGATGATTTGTCGATATATTATGACATGTTTCAGGAACTGGGTAAGACCTCTGTAGATATGGCATCTGAATCTATGAACACAGGTGATGGATGATGCTATGGGTGGTGTGTGGGAGTCAAGAGAATTCGTAGTTTCAAATTTCCAACCATCTGAGGGTTGTAACCGATGGTATTAGAAAAATCATATCATTTTCAACTGGTATTTGGGAACGAATCAAAGTGAAATGGTTGTATCATTAAGACATTTTATTTTATTTTTATATTTTCTTTGAAAGACCACATTAAACATAATAATGTTTGGAATAACACAAACCATGCACCTCCTTCTATACAGATTCTAGGGTTTCCAATAGAGTTAAATATCACACATCATTCATGTTTTCCTACAAGAATTGTGACCCTTCCATGTTTGTCATGTTGTGTTATTTCATGTTGATTCCTTAAGCCCCATGTGAATTGAAATAAATTATATAGCTGTAAACATGAACATGTATTAATAATCTACTAGAGTAATGGGGCATGATCAGGAACATGGTTTGTATTACACATCATGTATTCATAAATTAATTCTATTAACAAGGACATTTCTTCCTCATCCATGTCAAGGGAGAAAATAGCTATGTAGCGGAGTGGGGATGTATATCATATAGAACACCTACACAATATGTATTATTATTTGAATGTTCTTCCTCCCGTATCTCAAGCATTTGGACTTGGATTTTGGACTATGATAAACCAATCTAGGGTGTTTTTCTATATTGAACATGATGTTGAACTTCGTAGTGGATATTGAGATTCAATGTGAGATGTTTTGAGTGAGATGATTTTTCAACTGAAGCTTAATTATGGAAATGTCAGGGTTTGTACTCCCCTATCATATAATGGTGGTTATTCCTTAGGGTGTCAAAGAGATATCATGGTCATTACTCCACTACAAAACCAGGGTGTGGGTTCTCCATTTTTTTATATAGGTGGGGTCAGTACTCCACTTACTATAGGGAGTGGGTTATCAAACTACGATGTGTTACACCCTCATATTAGAGCTCTAGTGGGGTGTGGGTCTATTTCCTGAGATGTGTTCTCCCTTAAATTTTTATCATAGTTGTTAGGATAGGGACTCACTACTCATATTGTAGTGATTCTATATTTGGTACTTGTCTTTAGTTATGAACTTCTTGAGCTAGAGGCCAACTCAACTACATTTTAGGGGGTTTTAAATTGAGACCAACTTCCTCCTTTGTTTGGGTATATTTATGTTGATATATGTATATATATATATATATATATTTGTTTCTATGTATTATGGGTTTATTTACCCTATTTCATTGGGTTTATATGACTATTGTTGTATCTATCTACCTCTACCATTAATATTTTTAGTCTTCCGATTAGTTATATATACTCATCACATCTTGGGTTTTGCCTAAATTTTTGGTGTCTCATGCAGATAATGGAGAGTTCTGAGGAGATTAAAATGGAGTATATTGATACTCAGTTTCATTGACAATGAATTGTGGTTAGGTTTTGAGATTGGGAGTCAGGATCTCTCATCATTAATTCATTCCATTATTTTTCTAGATGAGATTTATTTTCTAGTTGGTCATGTTCTTTTCCAGTTTTCAATTATGGATTGCAAATTCATACTACTATTTATTCCCAAGAGGTTATTATATGAGTTTTTTATACTCTAGATGTTATCATATTTACATTATCTTAATCTCTCAATCTTATGGAGATGGTAGGGTCCATAAGTAAAGGTATATTAGGAAAAAACCTCCTCATTCAATTAATCATTCTTGGAACTTTTCACTATCCCCTGAAATATATAGATTGGAATCAGGTTGTGGATTTTAGTCAAGTTTGGATCTTATAGAAATGGTTTATGTGTGTCTTGTGTGTAGATTTTAGGCTGGGGATCCATGTATTGATGTGGAGATTGACATATATATACACTATGAATCTGACCACCTACTTTCTGACTAAGAATTTTAGGACTCTTCTTACAGATAATAATTGTACGTGCATCATATATAAATATTTCATTATTTTCATAAGTTTATAATAAGATATTATATAGAATAATTATTTAATTTAAAAACTTTTTTTAAGAGTTTTAGACAACTGGACATAGAAATATAAAATCTCTTTGATCTTTTGAATTAATTTAAAAATAAATATTTAATAAATCCTTGATAAAATATATTTCATATATAAAACATGAAAATTAGTAGATTAAGTTACATATAAATTGAATAATAAGGGAAAAATATGTGTTTACATGAAAAATGGTTAATAATTTTTTAAAATTGATTCATAAAAAGGTGTTGTTAAAAGACACCATCAAAATTTATTTTCAAAACTATGAATTTGAAACATTAAAAATTTTACCTCTAAAAAGAAAACAGAAATAATAGATTCTTGAAATTTTATTATGTTTATGGGATGTAATTTTAGAATGAAGATAAAACATTTTATTTGAATGGATTGAAAATCTTTTTAATATTTTTAAATATCATTATTGAAACCCAACATTTTAAAGAGTAAAAAAAATTCAAAATAGGAGAATAAAAATATATAGGCTATATAAGATAGAACATAATTATATTTAAAATTATATAATATATCGTTATTGGGAATGAAATTTATTAAAATGGAGTGGAGACAACCATTAAATATAATGGGAATTATTCTTAACATATAAATGATTTTTGGTAATGAAATTATATCCTGTAAAAAGATCTGGATTAAAAGGTAATGTTAACTATCTAGGAATAAAATATACCATTTCATATAGTCTAATTGTTAAATAATCTATTTATTTATAAGTGAGTCCAATTGGAAGTATTACAACTTAGTGGAGGAATTTGAGGTGATAAAAAACCCTCAAAACAATGGTATCATTTGAATTGAAATATATTTAATAATATTACTTGATATGGAACATAAAAACACATGAAATAAATTAATATGTTTATATGAATTAATTATATAGAAAATACTCCATTATAAAGATAACATGATGTGAAAGGGGAAATATTTCATAGGGGGTGAAAATTCGATATAATAAATACTTACCTTAATTCATAACTTCTACTAAAGGACATGAATCTTCTATATATAAAATAAAAATGATACCTATATTAAATAATTTTTCATATTTATACCATTTTATAAACATAATTTGTTAACAATATTTATATATATATATGTTAGTTACTATTTATTTTTATTTTCTAGTGTGAGTAATTTTTATCATCTTGAACTTGTTTCATAATAAACAATTTGTTCTCCATTCTTCTACCAGTTTCCATCATTCCTAGATAGTAAATGATATTATAAAATATTTTAATAATATTTAATAATGTTATAATTTCATTTTATGGTATTTTTTTCACTTATTGTTGTCGATGTTTGCGACAAGCATGTTTCGATGATTTTTGAAAAAATAATGTTGTCAAATTAATTATTGAGATAAATATTAGTGTTAAAATTGTAGAATAATATTAAAATACTGACTCAGTTATTTACATCATATATTATCAATAATTATTTTCTCATAGACATACATGATTTTATAGTATACTATGGTTAATATAGGTGGTTAGACTAACCAAAACAACAACATAACAAGATTAATGGATAATTATGAATATGGCAGTTATTTATTTTTGAGTAACATAATTATTAAAATAGAAAATTTATACTATATAGAAAACAATAATGTTTTTCATTATATTTTATGATATTTTAATTAATAATGATTAAACTTTCTCAAAATGAGATATGTTTCATCATAGAGGTAGTAGTTTGCATAACACATGGTTAGTATTTTCATTTCTAGAAGAATGACAAGGAAAGAAGTTGTATTAATATAATAATTATAATAATGAATACTATATTATATATTTAACATTTATTTTTCTATTTCACTAATATAATCAGTGAATAGAGGCAGTGGTGAAAAAATGGAAGTCATCACTTCATGGAGGTGGTAGTACGCACAACGCACGAATAAACGTTTCATTTTTTAATATAAACAGGTAAGGGTATTTAATAGTTATTCCCTTCTCATAATAAGATTTTATATGAAAACAATAATTATATAAATATAATTGAATAAAAATACAATTATTTTAAAAGTAAGATGGATAAGTGAAAAGGATAGGATATAAAGAATAATTCCTCATAAATAGTGGTCTTAATCATATATATTGTGATCAGGCACTCAAGGATGAGAAATATGATTATAATATAAGGGTAATGGGTAGATTTTATATTTGGAATAAATTATAGTGGTTTTGATGTGTTGTAAGAGGCTGCTTTTATAAGTGGTATGAATGGAATTTTATAAATATTTCATCTTAATATAAAGGGAGCACATGTTTCCCATGACTAGAAGACTCAAAAAATTCATAATAATGGAGTGTGGGAGAGTATAAGTTCATAAATACATCATTAATTCATTTTCTCACATGTTTTAAAAGTATTTTTATGACCATTAATCTTAGCATATTATCTTTTACAATTTTTTGTTATACAATGGAAACATATTTTTCCTATGAAATTTACTTATAATATGTAAAAATAAAATGGCCCTTATTAAATAATTTGTACCTAATGAATCAAAATATAAAATAACTTTGATCAGAAAAAAAATGTTATGTATAAGAAAACATAAAGTTAATATTAGCGCATGTAACATGTACAAACATATGTTAAGAAAAAAAGGTTATTTTAAGCATAAAATATATATATTATGTAAAACAAAAAATGTATTCGAACGTAATGATATAAATTGGGTTATTAAAAAAACATAACTGATATTTGGACTTAAAATATATAAAAACCCACTTTTTAAAGAAATAATTTTAATTCATATGAAATATTATATAGTATTTTTATTTTAAAATATTACTTATATACATATAATATTAATAGTGGTTTTTCTAAATTCAAAAAGGAATATTTAAATTTTAGAAATTTTAATTATTAGAAAACAAATTTGATCAATATAAAAGTTAAGAAATATATTTGTATTTATTATATAATTATAATGTTATAGTTAGGATAAGAATTTTATTTAAACTGTTCCCCAACAAGATCATTATTTTATAAAAATATCATAATTCTTATTAAATATATATTAAAATTATTAATCCAAAAATATTTATATTTTCTAAAATTAATAAATTTTATTTTTTATTTTTTATTTTATATAAAATGATATAATATAATGAGAAACATTTATTTTTGGGAAAATATCTTTTTAGAGTATTTACCACTCCTTTTATTGTTTCATATTAATTTATTATTCAATTTATATTATTATATCATATATATGATATAAGTTATTCATAATAATAATTTATAATATATTTAATTAAATTAATTATGAGAAATAAAATTTATTTTCATTAAAAAATATTTTTGAATTAAATAATATCATTAATGTTCTCAATGCATTAGTAAATAAACAAACTTTTTCCATAAAATTAAAAATAAAAATTTTGAAAAATAGATTTGATAAATAAATTATTACATTAATAACTACATAATTATATCATTCAATTTTATAGATACATATCATCTATATATATTAATGTAAGATATATGAATAAGGTATGCTCTGATAGCAGTTGAGGGTGGTGATTTTTCCAGCATTGATCACATGGAAATTTCCATGAGTTTGAATTTCTCTCTCATATGATTTCTCTCACACTATAGTAATTTCAGTTCTACTTGATCTTTTATTAAAACAAACCCTAGGGAATTTCATTTATTTCTAATTCTAGAAAAAAATCAAAACATATGAGAGACTTACACTACCATGTTGTCATTTCTCCCCCTTTTCATGATAGATTTCCTAATATGGTTACATCATTTCATAGCTACTAATTTTATGTCATTATTATAATCAGACAATTTTACATTAACATATCATAGTATAGATTAGGTGGTTTTGGAATTAATAAAAAACATAAACAAAATATTTACATAATGAAAATACATAGTGAATTTTAAAATCATTTTATTTTCTTTTTAAATAAATGTTGACACTCATATTTTTGTTACTACTCTCAAATAAAATTTTAAAGGAAGTAATTAATATAAAAATGGATTCAAATATGATTTCAAAATAGGTATATACCATAGTAACATTGGTAATTCTTCAAAAATAATATATTTCTGCTTTTATATTC
This sequence comes from Viscum album, assembly GCA_963277665.1. NCBI lineage: Eukaryota > Viridiplantae > Streptophyta > Magnoliopsida > Santalales > Viscaceae > Viscum > Viscum album. The sequence goes on from OY728146.1 coordinate 375,274,896, forward strand.
ATATCACTCTATGGAGTTTCTTCCTAACCATTTAAGATATAACAGAATCAATTTTATTAGAGAGTCAGTCAACAACCTTATAATGATGAGTTATCATAATTTTTTTTTGATATGAAATATTATTTACCTATTTCATTACTATGTATTGTATATTGAGATAGTTAATACATTTATAAAAAACCACAAAAATTCATCAAAATTATTGATAGTATGATTTTAATAAGGTACATAGACATAAATATTAACATTTGAAACACTAATAATCGAACTATATGTTTTTTTAAATTCAATATATATTCATATTAGAGATTATTTTATGGTCATATAAATATTATTATTCATATTTTACTAGGTTGAACAAGTTATAAATATAGCACATATAGTTCGTGAGTTCTTGATTGGTGTTCTTCACTCTACATCAATTTTCAAACTCACACTAGTAGTTGTGGGTGATTGGATTTCCCTTGTTCCTGTGGTATTGTTAATTTTTAGTTTATATCATCCTCTTTAGCCCTAGTATTAGGGATAAAAATTTGTTAATTCTATAATTCACCATATTTATGGAATTGGAAAATTATAGGTTTCTCCAAGTGAACATTTTTTTATTCACATTTTTCATTGAGCTATTTATATTTTCTAAACAAATAGTTTCATTATTCCATATTTAACATAGATAAGAAATTTCCATGTTCCTTTAATACATTCACCTCTACTATTCTTACCACATTTTTGACATGAATGAAATTAATCATTCTTTCCTATGTCATATTTATCACAAAATCATCGTAAATACTTTATACTTCTCTTAAGTAGTGAGTTTGTAAACAAAATTGAATTCACATTATTAATCATTAGTATAGATAACATCATCAGAATTATTAAATTTATTCTCACTATAAATCTTATCATGTTGAATTTATCATGGTAACAACCTCCACATTGTCCATGGAATCCATTATTAACATGGTTCCTTTATAGATCATCTATAAATAAAATAAAATGGTTTAATCATATCTAATTAACAAGTAAAACAAAAATATAATTATTAGAAAATAATTACAAGAAAATTTTTAACTAAAAATTTCTTAATTTGTGAAATTATTACATTAAAATTTAGTTTAAAATAAATCACTCTTAACTCAATCAGTGATTTTTAAGTCATGTTCTATAATTCTTCATAATATAATTTGATAATGTCATTTATAAATAAATATTCCATAATGTCTTGTAAATTTAAACTTATTAACTGAAGCATATGTTAGGTCAGAGATAGTGATGATAGGTGGGATATTGTGTAAAGAATAAACTAGATTAATATTTTATAGATATTAATTAGTTATCTATGTTAATTACTAAATTTATTTAAAATAGTTGAGTAGTATAGAGAAAATAAAAAAAGAACACAACAAATCTTTATTATATATCAGCTTAAAGTGTCCCTATTCCACTCTTATGCCTCTCTAATATGTGAGAGGTGAATTTTACGATAAATATATTTTTTAAGGTAGATCATATCATTATTAAAACCCTCCTTTTCTAGTAGATGTGTATCCATGAAACATGACTTTTTTTTGGGGATTCACCATCCAATTATAGAACTACCTTATACTATGAGAGTTATAGCCTAAATGGTCCCTATAATAGAATCCAACAGTCCAAACCAAAAGAAAGTAAATTATTTTTTATATAAAATCACAAATATAATGTGGATATTCTATAAAATATTGGAGGTTGTGTTACCTACACAACAAAACCACAACAAAATTGATTTATGATCGATAAGTATAGAACATGTAATGTTCCTTAAGTATTGTATATTCTCAACTCATCAATTTAGCATAATATCATGTATTTTAGGTACAGACCTTGAGATATTATCTATTATTTGAATTTTTTGCACAAGAATAATTTCACACCAAATCATAATATCACACTGCAATAAATATTTCAATAGTTTCATTGGAATATAAGTATTCTCACATCACAAATGTTTTATTTTTGTATTAATATACTATAGTCCAAGACGTACTTGTCCATTACAATGATTTTTTTGTAATTCTAGTTTTTCGGATGTGGCTTGGGTGGAGCGTGAAGAATATTGGTTGCAAAAGGTGTGATGTAGGGAGATTACACATCGTGTAAGTATATTACAATATTCGAAGGTCATTTTCGCATCGTGTCTAGTTGGTTTCAGGATGTATTAAAATTTTACACATTTTATAAGAGGAATTATAATGCCCAAACCATAAAAAATCACTTAATATTGATATTAGCTAATAATTGGACTTTAATTGACATCAAGGATCTTTTCATGTTCAGTGTTTTAAATGATTACGATATTATTAATACATATAATCCCATAATCATACAAAAAGATACAATCAAAATGGTATGACTTTTTCCCACAAAATTAATCCATTTAAAAAAACAAAACATGATTTCTTTTGTTGATAAAAATATTCATGAATTCTTCCTTTCTCTAACCCTTCCTTATACCATGTGAAAATCATTTCAAAAACGTGGTATGACTATAAAAATCTAAGTAGGTTATATAAAACAAGGAAAGAAAATATTAGTACATCAATGCATACAAACCAATGAAATAAAACTTATCACCCATAATACATAAAATCTTTATCATACATCATGATATCATAAGATCATGGAAATCATAAATCATAAAGGTAATTAGTGGTATTCATTATATACTTACATTATATATTTCACACCTAGATAATGGGTAACATTCATAGTTACTTTTAGAATATCCTTCAAATTATATAACCTCAATATGTTTGGATGAACCTTAATTTTTACCATCATCACATTACCCAATGAATTGGAGAGATATGATGGGCACTCTAGACCTCATTTTATCATGGAACTAGCCATATACATATTCAATTCTAAAGAACCATAAAATAATCATAACACATGAACAAGAATAAATGAAAAGTAACATTTCCAATTTTCAATCATATTAAATCATTTGAAGATATTGATATAATCAATCCATTCTCAAATTAATTTTCAATACTAAATTGTATAAAAAATGATTATTGTATATAAATTTTTTAAAACATTACATCTTTCAGATGAATCCATATTTCAAATAATTCTTGTAGATGTGGAAAGGACATTGTCGCTGCATAAGTTAAAAAGAAAAATTACTTTTTTCATTTATAAAAATGATTCAAAAAAATATTCTTTTTGAAAACCATTGAATGAAATTTTAATTCAAATTTTTTTAGTACACACCGTATAAAAAGTTATTATATAAATAAAAATATGTCTCAAGGAAAGGAAATCAAGTTGAAGTCCCTTACATTGATTTTGACTCGTGTCATTCATTCTTTATTTCCATGAATAAAAAAATTTGGTTAATTTATACTTACATTCTATATATGTATTTAAAATATTCTAAATGTTTTCATATAATAAATTAAATCCATCGTTCATCGAGACAGTAGTTCATTCGTACACATGAACGTTACATTTATTTATTTTTCATAATAATGGAATGAAAATAAAATTATACATAGGTATATTATAATATTTGTATAATATATCTTCTATATATTTTAAATATGTACATATAAACCATCGATTATTTATTTCATTTATTTCATGAACAATTCATATAACTTTGAGGGGGAGGTAGTCCACAGTTTTGAAAATGAAATTATCATCTTTAACCATTTTAGAAAGAAAAAATGTATTCTATAAATACAAATTAAATAAGAATAGAGAAAATATTAAAATAATATATATAATATAAATACAGTACCATAATAATTGACATTGTGATAGGTGGTAGGTGAAAATTTAACAATCATCATTTCAGGAGGGAGTAGTTCACCGTACATGAAAACAGAGTATTCAATTATTATTAGATAGAGGTGTGTGTAGGTGTAGGTAGAACCCTTAGTATAATAAATTCATAATATTTTGAGGATAATTGTTTTTTTATAAAATAATATAAAAATTATACGCTAGGTGATTGGAGAAGGAAAATAAATTAATGGAGTTCGAGTGAAAACGTTACCTCTAAATTGATTATCTCCTTCTGATTTGATCCAAAAGGTTTTCTTGATTTTTCTTCTGCCCAAGGTAAGGATTATAGGAGGAGATGTGTGGTGTGGGATATAATTTGAGCATAATTTTGAAGAGATAAATGGCATTATATTTGTTATTATGTGTGTATAGGTGGTGTCCTTTTATAAGAGGGAGGTGGGGCACTTTTGGAAATTCATGAAATATTTTTTTATTATAAACTGATTTTAGAAATACAATAGATAAAAATTGATAAATATATATGATAAGATGAAGATAGGTTGAAATACTCTCAACCAATGGTTTTTAGACAAGTTTATGTTTCAAATTTAACCACTTCTTTTGTCTTTATACCTTTGTAATATTATGTAACTCTTACAGTTTCTTCATTAATTTTCACACTATATTGCTAATATGGATACTTTAAAATTCCAAGAAAAACTGAAGTGGATCATTAATGATTGTTTCAAAATTATCTAAATAAATTATCATGATATAATATTTTTATAAATATTATTTCATTTAATAAAATAATATTTTTTAAAATTCATTTTTGACAATTATGAAACTATTTAGTAATTGGTTTTTTTAAGTCCTGAAAAAATTATTAAATAAAATAACTACGTTAACTCAAACAAAACATTCCATAATCTTCTAAAAAATTCCTGGATGGAATAAAAATTTTCAAAATAGATTTATTTTAATATTTATAATATCATTTATTTGAATCTTTAATTAATAAGGTAATCGTTTCTTCATCATTGTGCCATAAATAATTTTCTTTATATAGTTTATAAAACAAAAAATAAAATACCATGATATATGAAATCATACTATCTATCTTATGAATATTTATAGTCAATGAAATCAAGTATATAACACCACATTGAAATAATTTTAATAAAAAGATACATGTTTCTGTTATATTTCTCTTTACTTAAAATTATTTATTATAAAATTCCATTATCACACACAAGTGGCTCAATGGGGTCCTAAAAGTGTCTTAAAGAAGTTCAGGGTTTTCCAAATCTCCTATAACTATATTATTACATGTTTTATGGTTGTTTTTTATTATTATAATGTTATTTTTTACCCTTATTTAAATGATTTACCTTTTAACCATCGTAAATAACAATAATTAGTAAAGTTACTATTCATAATGTCAATAAATAAAAGGTTACTATTTTCAAAATTTAGACAATAGAGTTAAAAATATGATATCAATTTTTCAAAATTCAAAACATATGATAGGATGAAATTAATTTAAAATTAATTCATGTTGTCAAAACTAGAAAGCAGGTTGTTAAAAAATAAAAACTATCAAAAGATTGACATGTGTTTTTGTCTAATTTAAATGTGAAATTACATCCCATGATCAAAATTGGATTAAATAATATAAAAATAATATTTTTCCACTTTATAAACAATTTAGAACATAATATAAAAAATAAATAAATTATTTGAAAAGGAATTTTTGAATTAAAATGTTGTATTTTTGACTATTCATTAAAATATGAATTTAATCATAAAATACCAAAAAATTATACAAGGTAATAATGATGTCCCTCATAGAAATAAAAAAATTAATTTTTAAAATATAACATATAATGGTGAAAAACTACTTTTAAAATGGGTTCTCTATTAAAATGAGGTAAAAAACCTTTTAAATGTATTAGAGTATTTTATGCTTAAAATTGGATTCATTTTTATTTTAAGCCCATAAAATTCATTGGATAAATGTAAAAAACATTTAACAAATATTGAAAATCATTATATAGTTAAATATGTTCATTCCATACAATAAAAAGGTTATGTGTTAACTATTTTTTAAAATAATAATAATATTGTTGTATTGTTTTTTAGAATAACTCATTGTTGTGTGCAATGTAAGATTTCAGAGAAACCTATTGTTCCATATTGAGTATGTTATCCTACACAGAAAACCTTTGAACTAAAAATAATATTTTTTAAAAAAAGATTAACAAATATGAAAACGTATTATTCCTCTAAATACCTAAGATCTTACATCCTTCCGCCCTTTTGGAAATTGTGTCTTCAAAATTTTATTCACTTATAAAAAGGGGGGGTATTTATCTCTTAAAGCATTTTTAGATTCCCATGTTTCATCTTCAACCATATAGTGTTTCAACCAAAATAAATACCTAATGAGTCACCTTATGTTTATACTCTTTCTTTATACGATCATGAATATGTATTGGTTGTTCATCATAAGAAATATTATTTTCCAACTAAACTACCTCTGGACTCAAAACAATTGATAAATATAGAATATAAATCCTTATCATTGACATTAGGAAAACATTGTGTACTAAGGATTAAAAAGGAAGTAAATCCAATTTGTTGGCAATTGATCCAACTTTATACAAGACTTCATAGTGTCCAATAAATCATCAACTCGCCTTTCCCTTATTAACAATTTTTATCACACTTTTCCATAGACCAACATTGAGGAAGACATGATCACCTATCTCAAAAAAAATATCCTTCTTCAAGAAATCCATATAAATACTCTACCTACATCGAGCTGTCCTTTTGTGCTTCTAAATCAATTAAACTTATTCATCTATCTCTTCTACAATATTTTCTCCCATAAACATAATTTCACCTAATTCAACCCAAAAAGTTGGAGTTGAATACTAATTTTAATATAATTATTCAAATTATTCGATTTATATGTTTGAAAGAAACATTTCATTACAATAAATCTCAATAAAAGAAATATTTTTCTCCCAAAATCCTTGGTAATCTATACAACAATCTCAGAGCATATCATTGATGGTATTAATTGTTCATTCTGACTAACCATCTGAATGTGGGTGAAAAGAAGTACTAAAATTTAATTTTTTTTTTCTAATGACATCTGATGGTCATTGCAAATTCTAGATGTAAACCTATGATCATGATCAGATATAGTGGATAGAGAAACTCCATGTTACATGACTATCTCGTTAATATAAAATTGAGAATTTTTATCTAGAGATAGAGTATATCGAATAAAAAGAAAATGAGAAGATTTAGTTCATCAATAGAAAATAATCCATATTTCAGTGTTACTTCAAGAAGACTTTGGTAACCCTACTACGAAATCTATAGACACATTTTCCCATTTCCACTCTGGTAATGACAAAGTCTAAAACATCCCTTTCAGTAACTACTGATCTGATTTGACCTATCGAATAATAAAACATCTTAGGGTAATGTCAGAAATATATTTTTTTATTCCATCCCACCAGTAATAATCTTGATGATTTGTATACATCTTAATACTTCCAGGATAAACTGAATGAAGTGAACTACAAGCATCGCATAACAACTCATTCTAAATCTTTGAATCAAAGGGAACCCATAATATCTTCCCAAACCTCAAAACATAGTCTTTATCAATGTTATATTCATGTGACTTATACTGATAAACGAATTATACCTTTTTATGTGATTCAATTTCTTCCTTCTATACATTCTTTATTCTGTTTCCTAGATACAATTTCACTAAAACCTGAAACAAAACAGAGTAATGTTGGCAGAAAAAACTCACATCCCAATTTCATCAAATCATTAATCACAGGGTCACATTCTAAATGTAACATTGTTAATGTATCATTACTTTTCTAAATCAAGGCATAACCCACTTAGTTCTATTTTCCATGAAAGTAATAATTGTGAAATCATAATCCTTGATTAATTCCATCCATCTTCTCTATCTCATTTTGAATTATTATTGAGAAAATATTTACTTGAAACTTTTATGATTAGTATATATTTCACATTTTATTCCATACAGATGATGCCTCCAAATTTATTAAGAAAAAACAAAAACAGATAATTCCAAATCATGTGTAGGGAAATTTAACAAATGAGTTTTCTACTGAAGTGATACCTAAGAAAATAACTGATCATTCTAGATTGGAACAGAAACATGTCCTTTTAATGAAGAATCACTATAGATAACAAATTAACTATTTCTAGAAGGCAGTTCCAAATCTAGAGGAGTCACCAGTATTTTTTTAATTTCATCAAAACTTTCATCACATTCTTTTGTCCAGATTAATATAACACCTTTTCATGTAAACATAGTATGTGTACTAGGTAACCATAAAAAATTTTCAATAATACTATGGTAAAATCATAATAAACATAGAAAACAATGAATATATGTTAAATTTTTGGGTCTTTTCCATTCTACAATAACTTTTATTTTAGCAAGGTAAACAGTTATGCCATCTTTACAAACAATTTGACCAGGGAATTAATTTTTTATAACCAAATATCAAACTTACTAAATTCCCCCAACATTTTATTTTCTTTTATGGTTTTCAAGAAACCTCTTAAATGACTTTCATACTCCTATTTACATTTTGAATGTACCAAAATATCATCAATAAACATAACCACAAAATTATCCAAGAACTCACAAAAAGTTCTATTTATAAGATCTATGAATATAGTAGGTGTGTTGGATAACCCAAAGTAAAAAAATTAGCAATTCATAATGGATATATCAAGTATAAATATGATATTAGAATGTATTCATACTTTTATTTCAACTGATGTTTCCCTAAACTGATTTGAATATTTGAAAAATAATGAGCTCTCTTGAGATGATAAAACAAATCATCGATATGAGGTATATGATACTTGTTTTTAACAGTTATGTTATTTGAGGCATTAATATCAATGAAAAGTATAATTAAACCATTTTCTTATTAACAAACTAGACATAAGAACACCATCGTGATGTTCTAGGTCAAATTAATGCTTTATCTAATAACTATTTTTATTTATTATTTAAATCTAAATGTTCCATTTGAGCCATTCTATAATGGGATTTTGAAATTGTCTTAGCATCATGAACCAAGACAAAAGTAATTTCTTCTTCCCAATTAGGTTTTATACTAGGAAACTCATAATTAAAAAACATAGAGATACCTATTTAACACTAACACATAATTAATCTAAACAGTTCCTTTATTTTCTTCAATAGGTTCAAGGTAAAACTAATTTATATCTTTTACTAGTTTCTCAACTACTTGATATGTAATTAATATTATGCATGAATTCTCATAAATTAATTAAAATTATTTTAAAAAATAAACCACTTTAGCACTAAATTTAACCTTTACATGATAAACATAAAGCCAATCCATACCCAAAACTACATCAAACTATACTAGTGGAAAAATAAAAAGGTTTTCAGATATATTCTTTCCATGTACAAGGACAGGAATGTTATTATAATTTATTCTTGTCTCAAAATTTACCACATGTGTTTTTATACATGTTCTAAATTCATTTCGTCATGTGGAAGTCCTAATTTACTAGAAAATTTCTCCAAAATGAAATAATGTGTAGAAATGGAATCATAAAAAACCTTAAAATAATCATAATAGGCTAACAATGTAACTAATACTACTTTATTTAATGGACAAATATCTGCTGAAGTAGTTAAAAAGGATTCCAATATGCATTTCTTCTTGTGGTATGTCTACTTTCTATCATTCGTGTTCTTCTTTGGACACCCATTTTCATAATGAAACATTGTATTCCACTTAAATCATTTTATTAACTATAAATAATATTCTATCTTACCTCTACCCTGATCCTTTTCAGTGTAATTATGAGCCTTATGCCCTATTTTACCAGATCGGAAGCACTTACCAGATTTTAAAAGGCATTCCTTAGTGTTTTTTACCACAGATCACAGAAATTGTAAACTTAATAATCTTACTATAATAAATTTTTGAGAAATTATTCCATTTTTTCTTCCACCTTGACCTATTATTTTGTTGTTTTTTAATAAACTCATGATCATCAGCAAACTCCATTTCAACCTTCTATGCACATCGAACAAGTTTCTCCAAACATTTGAACTCATGATAATAAAATGACCTATGATACTCTGGATTTAATATTGATTTAAAATTGATGATTTTACTCTCAAGATCGTATAGGAAATTTGAAGCATACCTTGCCAATCGTGTGAATGTTTTGTCATATGAATCCACCTAGCCATCCACATGCCTCAATTCCCCTAATTGTATTCCATCCTATGTTAAACTACCATAGGAAAATATTTCTCAATAAACATACCTATGAATTCATCTGTTTAAAAGCATTAGTATCCTCACTGTCATTGATATTTTAAACCATCTACCACCACTGATCATCTTCACCATAAAAATTTTAAATAGAAAGACTAAGAATTTACTATTCTAAACATCTCATGGAATCAATTATCTGATTTAGGGATTTAATCCTCTCTTCATCTAGTTCAAGGTTAGATGAACATCAAAATAATGGTGGATGTTTCCTTATAAAAAGCTCCACTACCGACATGTTCCTCTTTGGTTGTTCTGGAAGATCTAATGCATGGATACCACCAGTATTTATAGCATATTCAAATGTTCCATCACTACAACAAATTTTTTAGTTTCAACTCTAACCATCTCATGTTGCTGATTTGGAAGGTTTTTTCCATTGGATATCATCCCCGTATAGGTTCCCTATTTCTTCTATGGAAAACTATTCTAAACAGACATTTCTTAGACGATGCAACATGGTAATACTCAAATGATATTTCAATTGGACGATAAATTAAAAATATTTTATAGATATTTCATAACCCTTATTGTTATCTAATTTGACCTCTAAAACTAACTACAATACATGATCCTTAAAACAGTACATAATCATGAGAATATTCAACAATTTTACATTAATTCTCAATGAGATCCCTTTACGTTTAGAGTTTTGAGTAATTAGGCCATTATTAATAGATATCATCCCATTATCATTCAATAGAAGACTGTTAAAATTGTATCCATTTTTTCGAACAAATTAAACCATTTTAAAAAAAATAAAACATGATATATTTTCATGATAAAAATCCTCTGGAATTATTCCTTTCTCTTAACCTTCCTTATACCCTTTGAAAAACATTTAAAAACATTGGATGATCATAAAATGCTCAGTAAGAGATATAAAATAAGGAAAGTGAAATTTAGTTCATGAATAAATACAAACCAATGAAACCATACATTTCACTCATAATACATAAGATATTTAAAAACCCACATGAAATCAAAAGATCGTAAAAATATTAAATCATAATGGTAACATGGGGAATCATAACATGCTTATATTGTAGCGTTTACATATACATATCGAGTGGCCTTCATGGAAATGTTTGGAATACGAATCATAGTATATTCCCTAAATATCATCAGAGTAACCTTAACATTTATCTCATTATTGTACCCAATTCATTTTAGAGCTATCACGGGCTCACCGTCCCTCCATTTATCATAGAACTACTTGCATACATAATCATTTCCCAAGAACCAAGACATAATCATAACACATGATAAATCATAAAAGAAAAAATAACATTTCCAAATTGAAATAATAAGAAATAATTTTGAGATATTGATATAATCAATCTATTTTCAAAAAAAATTATCAATACTCAAATACCTAAATAGGAATATTTATTTACTTTTATTTTTAAAAACATTACAGCTTGTAGAGGAATCGATATATAAATAATGCTGATGGTAGTGGAAAGGTCGGTGTCACTGTGTACGTTAAAAAGAAACATTCCTTTTGTCATTTAGTAAAATGATTCATAAAAAAGTTTCATTTTTGAAACACTAGAAGTAAATTGAAATTAAAAGGGTTTGATTAGATGTCGTATAAAACAAAGTCGTATATAAATCAAAATAATCCCAAATGAACAAATATAGAGACAAAGTCCCTTACCTTAAGTTTGACTTGTCTCGTTCAATTAATTTTATAAATAATAAACATAGGTTAATTTAAAAAGGATTTAGAACCCCTTTACTTTTTATTATTTATTTCATGTCACTAATTAACATGGTATAACAATTTCATAATTATTTGAGTTCATATCAGATGTTTTTTGGATCATCGATACTTCAGTCAAAAATGACATTCTTTTGATGAAAATTAGAAATACGATCATAATTTCATTATCCCCAAAATATAATTTATGATATTAATATCATATATATATATATATAGTATATATTTATTTATAATAGTCTATAACATTTTTTGATAAGAAATTAGATTCACCATTTGTGGAGATGGTAGGTTGAACATATGCATGAATTCTAGTTTCATTTATTAATTATATTAATGAAAATAATACTAAATGATATGGATATTTATAATATTTATATTATAATATCTGTGTAATATATGTTACATATTTTCATTAATGATATCCTTTATACATTTCATGTATTACATGAATTAGTTATTTCACTTTGAGGGTGCAGAACTCCACACTTACTAAAATGAAATTCTCGTATTTACACATTATTGAAAGAATAATGATATGTTTAAATAAAAATTTAGAGAATCATATAGAAATTATAAATATAATATATATAATATAAATATGGTTCCATCCTTATGGACACTATTATTGGTGGTAGGAGAAAAATTAACAATCATCATTTTGTGAGGAAGTAGTTATACGTATAGAGAAATAGTATGTTCTATGTCCATTAGATTGAGGAGTGTGTAAGTGTCGTTAAAACCCTTAGCATATAAAATCCTATTATATTTAGGATATAGTTTTTGTTATAACATAATGTAATTAATATACGTTATGTTTTTGGAGATGGAAAATTAATTAATTGATACTAAGGGAAGACGTTACCTCTAAATCTTGTAACTTCTATTGATATGAGCCAAAAGGATTACTTGAGTTTACTTCTTCCAAATTTAAGGCTTCTAGGATGAATGTATGGGTTTGGGGAGCATATTTTAGATGAATTTGTATGATCCAATTGGTATCATAGGTTTGAGTAAGTGTTTAGAGGTTGTGTCCTTTTATAAGATGGAGGTGGGGAACTTTAGGAATGTATTGAAATATTATTTTATTCTAAATTTATTTTAGAATTATACAATTTAAAAAGTGAAATATTTAGAGGTTAAGATCTATATGGGTTGATATTCTCTCAACCAATAGTTTTTATACATTTTTTGTTCATAAAGGTAACCTTATCTTTTGAATTTAACCCTTAGTTAAAAGAATTTACTCTTACAATGTGTTCTTGTATTTTCACACTATACGGTTAATATGTTTATTATAAATTTCCAATAGAACCTATAGTGGATAATTAATGAAATTTGTAACATTATCTATGTCAATAGGCCAAATATAATATTTTAATGACTATTATACCATTTAATAAAATAGTATTTATTTAAAAACACATTTATGTCATTTCTGACACTATTTAGTAATTGATTTTCTGAAAAGTTTTAATAATACGATTCAACACAAAAACTTAAATTAAATCAAAGATGACATGAGATAATAATTCTTAAAATTCATATATAGAATCAGAATATTAAAATTACATTTATTTTAATATTTATAATATCATTTATTTGAATCTTTTATTCAAAATGTAATCATTGCCTCATCATTGTGTCTAAATAATTTATTTATATAATTTATAAAAATTATAAAAAAATTACCAGGATTAGTAAATAATTTTATATTTCTAAAGAAAATCTATAGTCACAAAGATAAATTATATAACCCCATCTTTAAATTATTCTAGTAGAAATACACATGTTGGTGTTATATTTCTCTTTACATTAAATTAATTATTATAACATCTAATTATACCACCCAATTGGATCCATGAGGTCCTAAAATAAACCCAATTTTTCTCATGGTTGGCCAAATCTCATCAAATAGGATTATAAAATGTGTTGGGTTGTTTTATATTATTATAAAAAATTTATTTTAACACTTATTTACCTGATTTACGCTTTAACCATGGTGAATAAATAAAATTTCTGATCTTACTATTCATAATGTCCAAAAGTAAAAGGTACATATTTAAAAAATTTCAAACTTTTGATTCCAAATATTGTATACGTTTGTCAAAAATAAAAACACACAATTGGGGGAAAATAATTTAAAATTAATTCTTGTTGTCAAAACTAGAATACGGTTTTTTAAGAAGTAAAAATATAAGAATATTTACATGTTTTTGTGTCCAATTTAAATGAAAAATTACATCCAATGACCAAAATTGGTTTGAGTTATAAAATCATAATCCAATTATACTTTAAAACCAATCAAAATGATAACATAACTATATACTTACATTAGATGAGAGTTATTTTTTGAATTATAATGATGTATTTTTTACTATACATTAAAATATTATTTTCATCATAAAATTACAAAAATTTCAACCAAATGTAAATTTTGATATCCCTAGTCCAAATAATAAATTTATTTTATCATATGGAACATATAAAAGTGACAAAAAAGGGTTCTCCATCAAAAGGGCATAAAACGACCTTCTAAAAATGATAGAGTATTTTATGCTTAAAATTAGATTCATTATCATTTTAACTCTCAAAAATAAATGATATAAATTTAAAAACATTTAACAAATATGTAAAATCATAATATAGTTAATTATGTTTATTCCAGTCAATACAATGTCTAGGCATTAACGATTTATAAATATAATAATATTTTTGTTGTATTGTTTTTTGGTATAACTCAATGTTGTGTGCAACATAAGATTTGAAAGATAATTGTTTTTGTGTGTCGAGTACGCTATCAAATATAGTGTCCCCTTTAAACAAAAATTAATATTTAATTAAAAAATATTTATAGATATGAAAATTTATTATTCTATAAATTCCTAGGATGTTACAAGGTGTCAGAATTTTAAATATTTATAGGATTAAAAATAATTATTTAATGAATATTTAATTTTTTGGTAGAAAATGAACCTTGGCTATTACATGATGTGAATGTATATTACATGTCATGTAATACCCAGATCATGTGCTTTTTTAAAAATTATTTTCTTGCCAAACCCCCATTCTTTCTGATATTCATTCCTTTTCCCCTCATTTTGGGTGAACCGTAGGCTTCTCAAGGTGTCCATAGATCCATTTTAATATATCTTTTTTCAATAAATCATGTTGGAAACTCATAAAAAATCCATGGTTCTTCTTTAGTAATTACATCCCCTTTTGTTGATTTTAATATTCTTATTATCTCTCGAGGATCTACTATGATGGTGTATCTCTAGATTGGGCTGTGTTTTTAGTTTCGTTTTGAAGGTTCGTTGGTGTATTATAGGTTGATATGTGGTTGATCATGGTTTAGTTTTGGTTCATGAGCATTATTCTTCACCCCATGGTGCACAACAATTGGAAAGCTTCCCTCAGGTAGGTATTCCGACGTTTCTCTTTGTTTATACATCTTGAAAGGGATATTTTTTTCAATTTATCTATGAATTATGGTTATAAAAACATTAATCAATGATAAATAATCAGTAAATTCCATTTAAATCATAAATTAGGTTTGATCTTCACGTTTTTATAGATTAGATATTTTTTATGTTTTGATTATACTGGGAAAATGCCCTGCTGAATATTATTGTCATTGGTGGATTTGTTTCGTCTAGATAAATATGATGTGGTTATTTCATTGTTTGAGATTTTTTTGTATCATCCTAAAATGAATATTTGATAACCACGAGCACTATTCCAATGATTTGGTTTCTTGAGGATTAGTTTGTGTGAGAATTCCCAAAAGAAAAGTATTGCAATGTGATAAATGTTTTTATAAACCTATAAATGTTTTGTTTCAGGTGATATGTGTTTTGATTTGTTCTGTATAAATGGGGTAAATTGATGGAATGTGGTTGTACAGTGTGGTTGTGATGGCCATAATATGATAGTGTAGGAGGACGACGAAATTGTTTTCTCTATATTATATTTATGGATGTGGTTTTGAGTTGGGGGGGGGGGTTGTTTTTGTACATATGGTTGTTTAGGCATGATTACATTAAATAATGATAGTATTGATAGGTATGGGTAATTTTCCTAGAGTTTCACTATGAGTTTCATGGTGAAATATTATCCCAGTATCGAGAGGTTATGGTACGATGTATCTTTAATGTGATGTTGCATTAATTTATCAGGGCTCTTCTCCTTTTGAAATGAATGTTAATATGTTTCATGATATTTTTTGGGCCAGATGGTTGCTCAAAAGTGATGTAATGAATAAATAATTATTTAATAAATCTATTAATGTATTTGATTTTTTTATATTATAATGAAATAGGTTAAATAAACTTTTTTAGAATATGAAATGGGGTTTTAGCTTGATGTGTGATGTTTTTCATTTAAAGGTAGCATCAGAGGTGTAAATTTTTGTTTGTTAGAAGTTTTTCTAATAACCCATAGGTTGGGCTTTCATGTTTGTTATCATATCTATAAATACTTGTATTTTCCTTTTGATTTATATACGCACCACACCCTAGTTGTGCACTATACACCAAACACACCCATAGTCACGAGGGAGGGTGTCATTCCAAATATCTGGTCAGGAGTATGGACAGCTGGTTACCCAGTCTTTTCCTCTCCCTCTTTCAGGAGAGGTAGGTAGGGAATAGGTTATGATAGATAGAGGTCATTTAGTGTCTTAGATTGTGGTTGTGATGGCCAAGGTTTCTTCTGGTGAGATGTGATAGCTCATGTGTCTGTAGTCTATGTGGATTGTTCTTTCTTTGGTATCATTGGGATGAGATATCATGTTCTATGATGCACAATTTTATGTGGGTTGGATGTGATGTAAGGATCAGTTGTGTACCTACATGATGTGTTGTGATGCCAAATTGTATGTGGGCAGGATGTGTTGCGATACCCAGGTGTGTGCAGGTAGGATATGATGTGGTATGTGGAGGATGGCAGCTCCAGGATGTACAATGTGGGGAAAATGCAGTATACCAGTGGGGAATTGTTGCAGGATACCCTATTATTGATGTGATTTATATTGTATTACATGACATGTGTTATTTGGTGACTATTCCATGTAGAGGTTTTGATGGTTAGTATACCTTCTTAGGAAATGTTTGGTTCGGTTGTTTTATAATAGGAGCATTAGTATTACTCTTTCACATGTTCATGAGATACACTGGTCATCCTACTAAGAATAATTGTATTCTCACCCAACATATGAAAAATAATTTTTAGTTTTCCATGAGGAATATGTGGACCATGTTGAACCTTAATAAATCTGATCGTGATAGTTGTTGTGCCACTGCTTACCTTTACTTTTGAATATTTTACACAGATACTTTTGAATATATATCTATTCTGTTTTACAAGTGCATGAAGGGTGGTTTTGTGGATTTCATTTTATTATGTGTCTTCGAGTTTATTTATGGATGGTCTATATTGTCTCTCGATCATGATTATCAAAAAGGTAAATTCCACCCATATTATGAGCTTTGTACACCCTTAGTGCTAGATAGAAACTCGGGGCCAACTAGTGGTAGGAAATGAGGGTCATTATCAGCATTTTAACATTGTCGGCCCATGTGGGTATCTTTGGAGGGAGGGGTCATGAAAGAGTTGTATCCAAACTAATGATTGAGAGATATGAAGGATTTTAGAGTTAAGAACATTGACTATTTTGTGGGATTGTATGAAAATGGATACAGTTGACATTGATGTGTGATTTAGAAAAGGGAAATAAGCTAGTACCAAGGATTTTATGGCTTCTGTGATCTAGTACAATGGCTCAAACAATTTTAAAAGACAAGTGTGGTGGACCAGCTTTTAGAGGGTCATAATGAAGATACAGACATTATAATGACTTGTGTTCTTGTTTCAATTTAGTATTTTTGGAAAGGTTACACTGAATAAATAAAATAATGTGAATTAAAATAAATATTAATAAATTACATACTACTCTTGATTATGAAATCATGGTTTACCTTTTAGATATTGTTGTTGGTCGTTAACGTTATGTGGCTCAGGCAATAGATGTTTAACAGATTAATCTGGTTGAATGATGTAGGGCAGATCCAGTGATGAGTATAATCAATTGTAGAGGATGTTTCATGCATTCATTCAGAATTGTTTCATAATGTACTATTGAAGTGTTGCAGATGTAGAGATGGATTGCTGACTGGAGGATCATGATAATGATTTTAGTTTGATCTAGGGCCCGAAGGGGTACTAGGTCCATTTTTCAGTTAATCAGATGTGAAGAGTTGTGAATCTGTGTTATACGTTGTATTTGGGAGTGAGGAATGAGTTTTACATTTTTGGGTTGATTGACATAAGGACTTATGAGCAGTATTCATTTGATTGACCAAAAAGGTAATAAAGAGGCATGACATTCTTTCTCTTCATAAATGGAGAATGTTAGTGCAGGATATGGGAATAAAGTTCATGTAGTATATGCATTTTTTCATATACCATTATCCATATAGGAATTTTGTGCGAGATAACATGAGGAGGCACTCTGTCCTTCAATCTAGTGTGCAATTACTCTTTTTATGTTATTTATGTTTCTAGAGATTCATAATAAGTAAGAGATTATCAAGAAGATACACTCACGAGGATGTCTACCACAAGGGTGGAGATAATAGGGTCCTTTGAGAGGCATAGTTTTCAGTGGAAGATATCAGGATCCAAGAACATCAAAGTTGTTACTAGTATGGAGCTGACCTCTATAGCATCCTATCCCGCCTTCTAGTGGAAGTGGTTTCAATGCTTTTCATGGAATCTTTGTATTTGTTTATTTTGGTTATGGGTACTGTGGTTATTTCCAGAGCTATTTCCTGGAATTTCTTTGATCTAAATTTGGTGGAAGTGGATAAGTTTAGTGCTAGGCCTAGTAGTAGTTTATAGTGAGAACATTTCAGCTATGGAAATAGGATTTTTCTATCCCAAGGGGAGATGGAATAGGTATAGGCCAACATCATGATGTTCCTTATGTTTAAGGACCATGAACCAAGAATTTCCATAGAGCCTGTCATTATCTGGGAGTTACATGAGTTGTTCATGATTTGTTTCATACAATGGAGGAAATATTTCTAGATGATCCAATGAGTGTCAGAGATATAATCCATTTGTTCAGCACCATCTTCTTATGAATGGGTTGATTCAAGAGATTTAAAATCCTTTTTATCACATCATCTAGTTAATGATCTAGGACTAGACATATATAGTATTCACATTCCCCTTGTATTGTGTATGCCAACTGAAGGCTAGACTAGATTTGTTTTTGTGTGTCAGGGGTGTATAATAATGATGGGATGACATCATTCCTTGGGGATATCTTATTAAAATAGATACAACCATATTATGTCAACCTATGTATCAACATGATATATTCTATACATTCTATTATAGTCTCCTTTTACTGGTGAGTCGTGTTTTCTTATATAGATAGTTAGTTTGTGGATTTTGTTAATGACTGGGGTTGTCAGGTGTATAGTCAGAGTGTGTATCCTCTTCATTCCTTGTTAGTTATGACATCAGGTCAATCATAGACAATAAGCTGTTGGGGGTTACCATGGTAGTTATGGAGTTCTTATATGTTTTCCTTGATGAGGTTTTAAGGTTACCCCCTTGATGTGACCTTGAGTTTCGGATAGACAAAAAGCCTTGTGCTTATCTAATTTTGATGGATCCTTTTTGGATGGAACCTTCTAAGTTTCAAGAGTTAAGTATTTCAAATAGATGATCTGATGAATAAAGTTTTTATCCAGCCTAATGTGTTGTTGTAGGGTGCTCTATTTTTGTTCGTAAAGAAGGTTGATGGTTGTCTGAGGTTGGGTGTTGTCCAAGAAAGTATTAATCATGTGATAGTGAAGAACCTGTACCCTCATTCAAGGATAGATGATCTCTTTGAATATATAAGAGGGGAAGTTAGTTTTCTTTGTTCGATATATCGTTTGGATATCACCAATCAAGGGTGGTGGAGGGTGTAATCCTGGAGACTACCTTCATATGATAGTATGGGAACTTCGAGTATATAGTCATTCCATTAGATGTTACGAACTCACTATCCATGTTCATAGGGATTATTTATTCCATATTCCATGCTTTTTTAGACCGGTTCATTATAGTATTATTTAATTTAATCTTAATCTACTCAATGTTAGAGGAAGAGCATGTTGAGATTCTCAGTAATGTCTTTTTGGTTTTTCAAAGCCACCGAATCTAGGGGAACTTTTCCAAGTGTATGTCATAGAATCTAGAGGTTCATTTCATTGGGTATGTGTTCTCTCATTAGTTTTTAGTAGTTAACTCATTGAAGGTTTATGTAGTTTTTTCCTAGTAATCACCCAATAACATGGTATAGGGTCACAACTTCCATGGTCTCACAGGATATTATCATAGGTTTAAACCCAATGTTTATATAGTTACATCCCCATTGAATGATCTTTCTAGGAAAGGATTGTTTTTTATGGTGGAGTGATTAGTTTCATGTATTGATCAATTACGTCAAGGGGATGTTGGTTAGTGATACAGAGCTCTATATGCCTAAGGAAGGGTGATTTTTTAGTTGTTTTGTGATTATTCCCATTTTGTATTTTGATAAATGTTGATGCAATAGTAAGAAGTTGACTCTTATGGTTACAAGAAGTTATGTCCCCATGAGCATAACTATTCTACCCATGATCTGGAACTTGTATCCATTGTGTTCGTTCTGATGTTGTGGATGAATTACCACTTTAGAGAGTGTTTTTGTATTTGTAGATCACAAGATTATTAGTTATATCTTTTCCTAGCATGATCGAATAAACAATACTAGAGGTAGATGGAGTTTCTTCCAGACTATGATTTTGAGATCTCCTACACCTATAGAAAGGGTAATTTTTTGGAATATCGTTTAAGAAGAATGTCACATTAGGATATTGTTTGGGAATCTGTGTATTCTTGGAGGGTGATGGTGGAATTGGAATCCTTGAACATAGATGAAATAATGAATCATGGTAAAGGTTGTTTGTTTCAGATGAAGGTGTATTCTTCTCGGATGATAAAGGTGGAGGAGTCTAAGTGGGGAGAATCATAGGGAGAGGTGATTCCTGATCATGTTGGCCATAGTGAAATTCTAGACGGATGGTCGGAGGATGGTCAAAACCGAATAATATTTTTTAGAAAGTTATATGTTCTGGTGATGATTCATGATGGAATTATTTGTGAGTATCAAATATCACCATTGACTTTACGCATAGGAATTTAAATGATATATCATGGATTGTTAATGTTTTTTTGGTTTCCTGGGATAAAAAGGAAGTGGTAGAGTTTGTCGAAATGTTCTTGGTTTTCCAGCAGGTGAAGGTAGAGCGTCGGGTTCCTTCTGGTTTGTTGCAGCCCCTGGATATCCTCGAGAGGAAATGTGATGACATCCTAATGGACATTGTTAATGGGTTTCCTACAGCATAGGAAGGTTGTAGTGTTATCTGGGAGATAGTGGATCGGTTTAATAAATCATCTCACTTCTTAGTGGTTGTGGAGTTAGGTGCGTTGGACGCATTAGCGGACTGGTACATGGATGAAGTGGTGTGGTTACATGGAGTTCCTAGATCCATTTCCTCATATCAAGATTAATAGTTTACCTCATGAGTCTTTAGTGGATTTCAATATTTATTTTCAACCCCATTACATCTTAGCACCACATTCCACCCTCAAACAGATGGGATGATGGAGCAGACTATCTGGATGTTTACGGAATTTTTATAGGCATGCATCTTTTAATCTTATGGTTCTTGGGTATGACACTTATATTAGGAAGATTGTTCTTATAATAATAATTATCACTCATCCATTGGCATGACCCCATTTTTGGATTTTAATGGGAGATCATGTTTCTCTCCATTGTGCTGGATGGAGGTTTGGGAGAAAAATGTTCTTGTTCTTAATATAGTGCAGAGGATGACAGGAAGTTTCAAATTTTTCATGATAGGATGAAATCATTAGAAAATGGTTATAATTCATATGTCGATCATTGAAGGATGACCTGGTGGTTCAAGGTTGGGGCCACTTGTTTACAAATTTTTTCCCTCAATGTGGGATGCCAAGGATTGGCAGAAGGAGTAATCTATCTCCCAGGTTCGTTGGTGCACATGATGTGTTGGGATGAGTTGGTGAGGTGGTGTATCAGTTGGCATTGCCACAATGGTTTGACAAGATCAAAATAGTCTTCCATGTCTTTTATCTTCTTCTGTTTCATCCCGATGACTGTTGTGTCACTAAATAGGGTTATTTGGATATCAAGGATGACGCAATGTTTCTAGAGAAGCCATTAGGGATTCAGGATCATCAAGAGAAGGAGCTTCATAGACATACTATTCCTTTGGTTTGTGTGTTTTGAAGGCATAGTGTCCATGAGGAGTGTCTGTGGGAGCAAGAGACACATATTTGTTCCTCGTACCCAGAGCTATTTTTACATTCTCTTTTCTCTTTTCTTCCTTTTGATGTGATGTTTGAGACCTTGTGTTTTTGCGAGATGAGCTAATTTTATTGTTATATGGTGTTTATGGGATGATGTGTGGTAAGGAACTAAAATATGAGTTAGGGGAATATATTCCTTTTTGAGACCCATTAACTATGATGCGATTAAACCCATATGGGTGAGTTAGTGCTTCCCAGAGCGGATCATATCTTGACATTGATGATAAAAATACCTGATTCATGTGTCTGAGACAATTTGGGTCTTTGGTTGTATCAATTGTTGGTTTGATCTATGTGTGGGATGATATTGTTTTATAGTGGTTTTGTGGTTGTGTGGGTATGTGAGAGGAGGCAGCTGGTTGTTGTATAATGTCTTTTGTGCCCATTTGGGTTAGCATGTTTGGATGGTTATACTTTCTGAGGTATGATGAGATCCTTGAGAGGTATCTCACCGGGTTATTAATCATAACACATTTATTATAGGCTTGGTTATGGATTCTATAGGGTGTGAATCATTTCATAGGTAACTAATTAAATGCTATGTTCTTTCCTGGTATGTTAGGTTTCTATTTTCGGTTGTTGGGGTTTTTTGGGTGAGGCTCATAGGGATTATAGAGAAGTTCCATTGTTGAAGGATGGAATTGGGGTGGTTACACATCATGTAATTAGATTATGCGATGTCAAATTTAGTTTCATGGATTCTCTATAGTGTTTGATGATGTGTACACATTTTACATGTTTTTAAACAGGTTTTCATAACACATAATATTTCTAGGTTTAAAAATAAATAATAAAATAAAGAGGCAACACATTTTTTAGCAGAAACCAAACCCAAGGTATTTCATGAGGTAAAGGGTTTTTACTAATTCTATAATACCCGAATCATGTGTAGTTTTAAAATTTATTTTTCAACCAAAACCTCATTCATTTGGTCATACATTATTTTTCCTATCATTTTGGGTGAACCCTAAGCAACCCAATGTGTTCATCAATCCCTTTTCCCCTCTTTGATCATTTTATCTTGGTGGATACTATTTAGTGATCCTTGTTTGGTCTTTAGTAATTCCATCCCCTTTATGGTTGTTTTTCTATAGTTCTTCTATAGGGGATCCAATTTGGCGGTGTTTCCATAGTATTTTTATGTATCAGGTATCATTTTTCTGGTTACTTGATGCGGTATAGGTTGATATATGATTCCTCATAGTGCGGTTATGGTTTGATCGAATTCATTTTCTTGTGGTGGTGCACAATTACTGGAATGTTTCATTGAGGTTGGGATTCCTTCATTTCTCTTTATTTGTGTGACATATAGGAGGGGTTTTACTGATTTTTATCTATGTATAATGGTCATATCAGCTTAAATAAAATATAAATAATCAATGAATTAAATTTAATAGGTAAATAGGGATTGGTCTATATTAATTTACAACATTGGTATTGTTTGTAATATTATGATTATAGGGGATAAATTTTCCACTGAATATTGTGGCCATTGGTGGTCTTGTTTGTGCTGGATGTGTCTGTTGTGGTTGTTTCTTTTTTTTATATGGTTTGGTATCTCCCTAAAATTAAAATTGGATTACCATGTACACATATCTAATGAATTTTTTTCCCTATGATTTTCTTATATGAGAATTCCCCACATAAAAGTAATGGAACGTGATAACTATTCTTTTGAACAAATATTTTTTTGTGGTGTTTTATATTATTTTCCCTAGATTTTAAATTTGGTATATGTGGAAGGAATGTGGTTGTATGGTGTGGTTTTGTAGGGAGTGGTACGATTGTGTAGTATGGTTTTGAAACCTATTGTCTTGTAATATATTTCAAGATGGGTTTGTGAGTTGGGGGTTTATTTGGTCAGTATAGTGATTTGGGAGGGATGACATTGAATAATGATAGTAGTTATAGTTATAGGTAAATCTCCCAGAGTTTCTCAATGGGTAACATGCTTAATCTTCAGCCAATATCATGTTGTTTTCTTATCATGTCCTTCTAGTGTGAAGTCTCCTTAATATATCAGTTCTTTTATCCTTTTAAAATGACATTAACTCTGGTTCTTGATATGTGTAGTGCATGATAGTTTTTTAGTTGTAATGTAAGGAATAAATATTTATTTAATAATGATTATAATGACAAGGGTTTGTATGGGTAATGTAATGAAAATGGTTATATAAATTAGTTGAGAATGTGAAATGGGTTTTTTGGCTTGATGTTTACTATTGTATATTTTGTGGTAGCAATAAAGGTGGATAGTATTAGGTGTTGGTGGTTTTTTTGAGAAGCCATAATTTCAGAATGTGTGTTTTGTATCATATAATTATAATATTTTATTTTTCTTTTGATTTTTATATGCACTCCACACAAGTTGATAACTATGTTCCCAACACCCCCATCATCACTAAGGAGGGTGTCTTTCCCAATATCCGGTGTGAATTACAGATGGATGGGTACAAATCATTTCCTTATCCATCTTCTTAGAGAGGTATGTATGGAATAAGATGGGATGTCTAGAGATCTAATAGTTTCTTAGATGGTGGTTGCGATGGCCTAGGTGTCTTTAAGTGAGATGTCATAGCCCAATTATTTCTGGGTGAGGTGGTTTGTTCTTCCCATGTGTCTTTGGGAGAAAATTTGATGTGTTGTGAGGCCCAAGACTATAAATGTGGGATGATCTATGAGTTACATGTGTCTGCGAGTGGGTTTTTTTGTTAGGCCACGGTGAGTGTATGTGTGATTTGTTTTGAGGCCCACGTGTGCATGTGTGGGATGTGTTGTGAGGGCTAGGTGTGTATGTGCATGATATGACGTGGTATGTTGAAGGCATGGGAGAATTAAAACATTTTTCATTTGATGAGATTGGAAGACATGTGTGAAAGTTGTCTAGGGTAACCTATTATCAAGGGTAATGATATTATATTACATGACATGCATTATTTTTTAATCATGCCTTTGTGAGGTTTGGATGGTTATTATATCTTCGTAGGTTCTATTTGGTTTTCATTGTTTCTCAAAGTTGCATTTTTATGCCTCTTTTAGCTGTGCATGAGAGACTTTGGAATTCCTACTAGGTATACTTGTATTCTCACCCTATGTATGAAAAACTATTTTTATGATTCATATAGGATTATGTGGATCATGTAGGATCATAAAAGTTTTGATCTTGACAATTTTTTCATCACTTCTTAGCTTTACTTTTGGATATTTTAAATGGAGACTTCTATATTCATATATGTTATATTATACACAAAAATGTCAAATGGTTTTTGGATTTCTATTTATATTGTGTCTTGGAGTTTCATTGTGGATGATTCATCTTAACTCTCAATCTTATTTTCTAAAAAATTCAATGCCTCATATATTATGATATTTGTACACCCTTTGTAATAGTATTCAACTCGGGCCTACTGAAGGTGGGACTCGGGCTCCAATATCTCTCTTTCTAAATAACCATCCCAATATGGGTATATTACAAAAGAGGGGGTAATGACATTACTTATATCAGAAACTAATTTTAAGAAATTATTCATTCCTACATAAAATAAACAATTCAATGTATCTAAGTCAGTCATTAATTAATTCAAACAGGAAATAATAGTTACTATAATATCAAATATATATATATATATATATATATTATATTATAGCAATTATTCCTAAAAATTGAAAAATAGAAAAATAATTCAAAATATTTTTAAATTTAGGTAAATGATCTTAAAAACTACTCCATAAAAGTAAGTTAATGAATATACTATATTAATATCACATGATCCCATTTAAAATTTAACACTAAACAGATTATTGAAAACAGGTATATTGATACACAGAATTTCAGAAACTAATAAAACTATATTTAATAACACAAATCATGATTTAATGAATCATCTGATATCTATATTGTATTTAGAAACATATAAATAAAAAAATAAAAATAAAATAAATATTTATTTATATCAGTTTTATATTCTCTTTGTTTTTGTTCAATGATGATAATATTTGGATATTCTTGTAAATATATTAAAAAAGCTATAAAAAAATATTTATAGGTTCTATATAATAAATATAAATTTATATAATTTTTTGAAAATTTTAAACATTTCAAAAAAAAGAAGGAATTCATAATTGATTGAAAAACATGAATGCATTTTAATTTGAACAAAATATATTTCCATGCATATGTAAGGGTAATTTTACATTCATGTGTAAGTGTAAAAATAAATTTAATCATATTACATAAAGTTAATACATGTTTCATATTGGCTGTGTAAATAGAAAAACAATTTCTTTATAACTTATGTTAGAGTATAATGTATGTTGTGTAATTGTAACCAAAAATTGAAATAGATTTCATAAGGTTAACTCAAAATTTATATACACTACATTACGATATATTGAAATTTATAAATAGTATTTTAACGTATGAATAATTCTCTATGTTATTTGTAAAATAATAAAATAACTCAGGTAAGGGTAAAAATAGGTTCTATTTAAGGGAAATAAAAAAGTAATAAAACATTCATAATGGTAGTATTATCATTAAAAATCCTATGTAAATGTAAAATTGATGATATGTATGGTTAAAAAAAGATAATATACATGGTAAAATAATGATATGACATGACATGTAAGGGTAAAATAAATATACACAAAAATAAAATGGCAAACTATATTTGAAATAAAATAAAATAATTAAAGAATAAATATAAATTATTATCAAATTAATATACAAATAATCAATAATATAAAAAATTATATTAATTATTTAATTATATAATAAATAATATATAATAAAAGATATTTATTTCAATAGTCAATGTTAGCAACTTGTTAATGAACACAAAATTTCATATTTTGATGCTATGAGAAATTATAACTATGAGTAACAAATTATAATTATAATATTTTTTGACGAAATACTAAAATATTCCTATGAAATTTTAAAATTAAAAAATAATCTATAAAATATTAATAATACATTTATACACCAAAATAATACAAAAATCCATCAATTATAAACCGTCTCCTAGAAAACTCCCCCATTTTGGAATTTAAATATCCAAGAAATATTTTTCAAAATTCAACCCGATTTTAAAATTTATATAAAATTTGGAATAAAATTCAACAAAAATATACTCTATTTAAGATAAGTTTAAATTTTAAAAATTCATTCATCCCTTAATAGTATGATGAAATAAATAAATAATACTAAATTTCAAACATTCCCATATGAAATATGTTTTTTTTAAATTTAATAACACCCCTATAGTGTAATAAAAACAACTGCAAGTTAATTTTTAGTTGGATAATATTCTATAGAAATTTACCCTATATTGAAATAATCATTATTAAATTTAAATTCAATGTCAATATTATTAGTTCTATAATTTTTTAAAGGGTTTTTCAAAATCGAAATATAAGAATAATTTCCTTAGAAAATTAGTGTCATTTATAATTTATAACCAGCGATAATTTTGTTATCTATAATAATATATATCATCATGAAACAAAGAATATATTCATATTCAGTCGTGGATAATTAAACAGAATTAGGATTTATTGAACTCCAATAAAATAAATTTTAATAGAGAAAATGATACATACATGAGGTATTTTTCTATCAAGTCTACATCCTCTGAAATTAGAGTAATTGAAAATAATTTTATAAAAATAATTTATCAATTATAAAATATTTCATTTTTAACAATTCCATTAAAATTTCTAATAAAATATTTAACAGTGTTTAAGTGAAATTTTTTAATATCAATTTTTAATATAGCACATAAAAATTACTAAACATAACATCAGGACTATAACTTTTTGAATACACCAAATATCAAATCATAGCTCAAAAAATTTAGAATCAATAAATTTTCAAAAAACATTAGAGTAGAATTTATAGTTAGTACTCATAAGGGCTTCAAAATTTTTAATTAATCAAGACCAGAAAGTGTTACTAAATTTTTTTCTTATTTATATTAATTCATTAATATTCCAAAATTTCATTTAATTTAAATTCTTGGGAATAATTAAAATACTCACATAAGAATCATATCAATTCATTATATGTAAAATAAGAAAATTCAGTACAAGTTGAATCTTTTGAAGTTACAAAAACAATATCATCACCATAAATTTCATTATTAAAATATCATTTAAAATATTTTCAAACAAATATGGTATAATTTACATTTAAAAAACTTATTTTCCAACAAAAAATGTAATAATAATATAACAATAATGAGGTTATTTTTTAAGACCATATAAATAAATATATTATTTAGAAAAACATTATGAATTTTTTATTTTTCAAAACCACTACTTTGTGAAACATAAATAATTTCATAAATAAATGTTTTTTAAAATATACATTTACATCCATTTGAAATAAAATATAACATTGAAAATATTGAAAACCAAATAAAATTATAATAAATTCCATTTGAGCAACAACAAAAATCCTTTAAATATATACCTAATTATGGATAACAACCTATAGAAACTATTGTTGATTCATACTTAATAATTTTAATAGATTCATCTAATTAATTTAAAAAAATCCAATTCTTTCCAATAACATGATAATATATAGGCGTTCAACTAAAATCTGAAATTTATATCTATAAAACTAATTAGGTTCTTCTTATATATAAATAATCCAACTATCACCATCCTAATCAATATAATCTTCATTACGTACACAATTTGTAAAAATGGTGAATTTTCAAAAAAACATTCATAATATAACTTCTAGTCTTCATACTATAAAAATCATTTCCAATAACATTTGCAATAGTGTGAATTTTATAAACGTTCTAAGACATGAGAATAGAATGAGATGGAGTAATCTTCACCTAAACTGTTATTTAATCTTGATGTTTTTTTCTCCAAAATTAAAATCATTTATATCTTCTTGAAAATATTTTAAAATGTAATACTTCTTCGAGACATTTTTCTAAAATTTAATGTGAATATATTCTTCAACAACAATTTTTATTTTATTTTAAATATTAAAAAATCCTCATTATTTAAATAAACAATAAAAATCAGGCTAATAATTTTGGAATAAAATTTATCTATTTTATACTTAGTATTTTATATAAAAACATTTAACCCAAAAACATTGAAATAACTAACATTAGGTTTTTACTATTATACAATTCGTAAGGTGTTTTCATTAAAAAAAAATAATATAAAATCATTTTCCAATACAATATGATTTATTCATAGATTTATACCAAGAATATTTATGTAAACTATATTCATTTAAAATAGTTCTATCGATTTCTATATTAATTCAATGTTCCCATTAAACCATTCAATTTTTATTGGTTTTCTATGTATTAAAATAATATTCAAATAATAATTCTCATCAAAAAAAATTATCAAATACAAATTTAAAAAATACCTTCCATTGTCACATCATATAGATTCAATTAAATAACCTTTTTGATTGTACACTATCTTAAAAAAACAAAAAAACCAGAGAATGTTTCATTTTTATGATATATAAATAATATCATGTTAAGACTAATAATATAATCAAAAATCAAATAATAATATATCTTAATTCCTAAAATAATAGCATGTCTATCCCAAATAAATATAAATTAATAATTTTTATTATTCTAGATGTTTTAACTTCATTATGTGATGTAAAAAAATTTATATTGTTTTCCATTTAAATAATATTCACAGGTAAACTTTTTTATAATTTTTATATATAGTAGCTACTACACATATCCTTTATTTTACATTTTTTATTAGAATTTAATTTTCACATGTCTAATCCTCTTATTTTATAACATATCATTGTTTATATATCATATAATAACATTATATTATAGTTTTTTAACTCATAAAAATAAATAAAATGAATATTCCCCTTCCTATTGTCTTAAAATAATGAATTTTCAATTTTCATAACTAAAAATTTATTATCATAAAATTTCAAACTCATTACATCATCACGTAATTGTGAAATAATATTAGGTTATTTCTCAAACATTCAATTAATAAAAATTTAAATCTTTAAAAAAGATCATAACTCAATTATTTACTAAATACCATAATAATTCATTTTGAGTTATAACCATATGTCATAGAGACACCATCACATTTATTTAATGATAAAAAAATTCATGGATCTTTAAGAATATATTTATAGCATATATTTTCAATGTATCATGTATCCTCAACTCTATTATAGAATATTTCCATAAATTATTTATTAAATTGAAACTAATTATTCTAGAAATTCTATTTTGGGTCCAATTATATTTTTAGATTAATTCATTTGTACCCAAACAAATTTTAAATTAGTATTTAGGGGAAATATAGAAGATAAATTCATGGATATAAGATTATTTTTATAATAGGAGTTTGAGGAATCCTTACCAGACACTCATTATCACAATTTAATTTAATGTTACAATTAAATAATGTAAAATTTTATTTAATTACTTTATAATGTTAAAAAATTATATATTTTTAACATTTTTAGTATTTAAGGATTGTGACCTAAAATAGTTTTATCATCACTTTATTTCCTTTTTAGAAAATAAATTTTTTATTTCATTAACTCTAAAAAATAATAATGTTCAATTTAAACTAGTAACATTAATTTTAAGAGTATAATTCTATTTTGGAATAAAAAAATTATTCTAAACTTTTATTTTCCAACATGAATAATAATTTCTCTAAATTTCAATTTATGTGTTTCCTTTTTATGTTTACATTCAAATAATGTGCAATTATTAAATTTAAATTCATTCAAAAATGAAAGAGTTTTATAAAGTCCCTTTTTATTTATTAATATTTTAAAATTCCTTTATAAGATTTTTATTATCAACTTTTAATTTGTTATATAATTTTTTAACCCTTAAAAACTATTTTTTAAGTTTCCCATTCTCCTTATATATATAATAAAAATCATAAAAATCTATATAATAATCATTACATGAGATTAAATATGAATCATTAATAACTTCATTTATATTTATTCAATATTAAACATAGGTTAGGGGACTCTTTTTCTCTTTTGGATTCATAATTTGTATCTGATTCATCTGTGTTAATCCATTCAACATATACATGCATCTTCTTATTTTATTTCTCATCCATTTCATCATTTTTTAATATTAGATAATATAATGAGATATCTCCATTTTCCAACAACAATAATGGGATTTATCTAAAACATTAATATACTTACATGAGTTATGTTTTTTCAATTTGTAGGCTTCCTTTAAATATTTTATTGGTTCTCTTATTGAACATTATCAGTTTATTCATTAGGTTATAAAAAATTTCTTATATTAAAAATTTTTCATTTTCAATTTCCAATGTCCCAGAATTATAAGACTATTATCTGACATATATAAGAAATTTTAAAGTAATAACTTTCTTTTTTGATGTATCTTCTTCTACATTATTACTTTAATAACATTAATATTATAGAAGATATTTAATTAGTTCTTCCCATATAAATTATTTAAATTTTTAAATTCCTTGATTTTAACCTTATTTTCATGTCATTTCGTGGATACAACTATTAGTAATCCTCCATTAAGTATAGATTTATCTGTAGTTTTTCTATGTAAATTATTTCTGTAAATAGTGCATGTGAATTGGTTGAATATTTGGCTGGAACATTCATATTAACCCATCATGAAATCCTGGTACTATACATGAACCATTATTTCTTTTCTAATCAGATTATCAAATCCATAGTCAGTAAATTTTACAATATTCTGAATCTCATGAGCAGTATTACATGTAAAAACATGCCAAAAATCACTATTATGAATTAATAAATATAAAATAATTGCAACATTATTATTAAAATGAGTTAGTAGCATCATTTCTTGTATTATTATCTATGATAACATCTGTTATTTTGTATATATTTAACATGAACGTCTCGTATTTTATACTTAACCAATCAATATATTCCTAATTTTTGGATTTCCATTTTTTATTGTCATTTCCATAAAATTGAGGTGCTTTTGAATAATTTTTGGGTCATTTACATTTACTCCTTCTATACTATCAATCATTTCCTTAGAAAATGAGATATAGTAAAAGGATATCACAATAAAATATAAATAGTAGTCTCAATATTCAATAATATTATGTTATTGATTCTGATTATTTAATATCATGAACAGAAATTGTAGTTCTATTGTATTATATACAAGGTCTAACTTTTCATTCCAATTGTTATGTCAGAGAGAGTGATGATAGATTGTCTAGGGTGTGGTAAATGGACCATGTTAAAATTTTAAAATAATGTGTTAATTATCTAATTTTTTCATTTCTATTTAGTAGATTTTATTGGAATTAGAAAAATAAAATTAAGAACAATAGAAATTTTTATAATAGTTCAGTCCGAAGTTAATGAATTATACTCTAATACATATCAACTCTTTGGTAGATACATAGTGTACTAAACTGATTTTTTAAGGGGAATCAAAAAAATAATAATTTCCTACATTTTCTAGTGTATGTATAATTATTATAACATATGGTTTTATGTTGAGTCATTAAGTAGTTAACACAGTGGTCTTGGACTATGGTAGTCACAATCCAAACATTCCAAAACATCAGAATCCTAGAGTTTCTGTCTCATGAAATTTAATTCTTTTTTATGTAAAACGATAAACTGAAGGTGAGAGAACATTTTAATAATTGTAATAAGTGTTACCGACAAAAGAAACCATAATAAAACAAATTTGGAGATAATCAATATATGATTATGTACTAGTTCTTGCGTGTTTTATCATTACATATCATTAAGGTAGAATAATTCAATGTATTTTAGATAAACACCGTAATAGATTTTATAGCACTTAAATATTGGTTCACCAAAGAAGCAT
Organism: Viscum album; assembly: GCA_963277665.1. Taxonomy (NCBI): domain Eukaryota; kingdom Viridiplantae; phylum Streptophyta; class Magnoliopsida; order Santalales; family Viscaceae; genus Viscum; species Viscum album. Next base: position 375,308,117 of record OY728146.1, read on the forward strand.
TTCATAAAAATTAATAGTGTCATACAAAAACGCTTTTTTATTGTATCACTTGAGAATAAGTTACCTACATTCAAAGAATGATTATTACTATATTTACGGAATTTTCTATTTTATCTTTGAATAAAATCATTAATTTTAATGAAAAACTATTATTTATTGCAAACTAACATTTCAATAAAGTAACGATTCTTATTATTATGTCCTTTTAATTACAAAAAAATATTGTTATTTTTAATTATATTATTCATGAAAAAATATATTATACATTTATTTTCCTTAAATATAGATCCTAATATTTATTTTCTTATCGAAACATTTTTTAACAATAATATGATCACGTTAATGTATTCATTGAATTCTAAAATAATGATCATTTTTCATTTAAATAGAGTTTGAGAAACGTAAAAAATATGTGACTATTAAAATATTAGATTAATTATTATCATATTATATCATCATAATTAATATTTATATATACCCATCATGATCTCCACATAACATATATGAATAATTTATGTTCTGATGGCAGTCGAGGCTATTCATTCTACTAGCACGAATAACCTAGAATTTTTAAAAATCTTCAATTTCACCGAATTATGATTAATCTCATACAATAAATGTTTTAGTTTGGGTTTATATTACACTATGGAAAACCCTTAAAGAATATAATTCCATTCCTAGCTCATAAAAATGTGCTTCATAATGGGGAATTCCAATACCTAATTCCATTTCTCTCTATTTTTTACGCAGATTTCATAACATGGTTACTTCCTTTTATACCCTCTAAAGTATCAGCTAATTTATAATGGTGAGATTTTATTTTGACATATCGTAATTTAATTTTAGATTTGGTTTTAATTTAAAACAATAAGTTAAAAAAATTATCCTTAAGAAAATATCAATGTAAATTTTGTATAGTTTTGATATCATCCTTTAAATAAATTTCTGCCTCACAATTTTAATTACTAATTATTAATGAATTTTTCAAATATATTTATAAGATATGCATGAATAAAGATTTGATTTCAATATATTTATTGACCATATAAACATGTGTTTGTCTCAGACACTCATTTATTACTTCATAATATTCATAACACAATATGGGTTTTGTTCTAATCCATTTAGTCTAAATAATACTCATTATTATGGTTAACGAATGTATAAGGGAATCGATTTTAATATAGAGTTCATCATCATGCTTTTAGTTATGGATGATCATAATTTGAGTTATGATATTATATATTATCTCCCCATTTTTTTATTATGGTGTTTATGTGGAGATAGTTAATCTATTTCCCAAACCACAAAAACAATTCTAAATAAATGATTATAATATTTTTTGAAAGTTATTTTCACATAAACATAATCATAAGATACCAAAATAAAACCACAATTTTTTTTTAAAAAATATTTATACTTTAATAATGGTGATGATTTTATGTTCTTAGAAAACATACTAGATATAACGTAGTTTTTTGAACAAGATGAAAATATAACACACATGGTTCTTATGTTGTTGATCAATGTTCTTCCTTCTACACAGTTTTCAAAACACACTTTAATAGTTGTGGTTTTATAGTATTTCCATTTTTCACTAATTCTATGAAAATTATGATGCATATTATCGTCTTAAACCCTTTTATTAGATAATTGTATTTTTTTAATTCCCATTTTCAATACAATTATTATAAGGTCCCATCCTTAAACCTTACTTAATCTTGAGTTATTACAAGATTACACATTGAGGATCTTTTCTGGTTTAGAGTTTTAGAGAATTAGATCATAAAACTTGCATTACATTCCACATATAAACAAAGTGGTTACATAATGATAGTATTCTTCATTCCCATCAATGGAAACATATTTAAAATAAAACATGGATTCTTTCTTGACACTTCTTTGACACTATCATCATATCATGTACCTTTCCCTTGACCTGTGAAAAACATTTCAAAAAACATGGGATGAGCATAAGAAGCTCAGTAAGGGATATAAAAATATGGAAAGGAAACATGGGTACATATATACATAAGAATGAGATCATACTTTACCCATAAAACATAAGCACTTTAACATACCTCATCAAATCATGAATAAATCATAGAAATCATAAGACATAAAGGTAACTTGAGGCATTCATAGCATTCTTACGTAGGGAGTAACCCTCTTGGTTACGTTTGCAATACCCATCACAGTATATTCCCTAAATCACTTGGGAGAAACCTTAATGTTTCACTCCTTCGTGTTACCCAATGCATTGGAGAGTTATATCGGGCTCACCTGCCCTTAGTTTATCACGGAACCACCCGTCTTCATAATAATTCCCAAGAACCTCAACATAATCGTATCACATAAAACATGCATAAAGGAAACATAACATTTCCACCTTTCAATCACAAGATATCAATACAAAACATTGATATAAAAACATCATGAAAACCATTTTCAATACCAAAATAAAATAAAAGTAAACATGGTATTTATTTTTCTTTTAAAAAGAAGGTGTGGCTTGTAGAGGAAGCCAAAACCCAAATAACGGTCACGGCAACGGAGAAGTCGTTGTCGCCGCATACGTATGACAAAAACATTCCCTTTTGTCATTTTGTAAAATACTTCATATAAAAAAGATTCCTTTTGGATAAACGTAAAAGTAAAATGGGTTTATACACCATATAAAAGAAGGTTGAGTATAAAACAAAATATGCCTCAATGAAAAGAGATTGAGAAGAACTCCCATACCTCGGGTCTGACTTGACTCGGTCGTTATTTAATCTCCAGAATAATAAACTTGAGTTAATTTATACTTTCTTAAGAACCTTTTTCAAGTTCATTAATCCTTTTATATCACTTATTGCCATGTCATAAACACAACGTAATTATTTAAGTTAATAACGGTCGTTTTAACGATCATTGGTACTTGAGTCAAAATTAAACCCTTTACAATTACAAGTTGTTCATGTATCCATTATATCCAGAATTATAATCAGGATGTATATATCATATATATCATATATATCCAGTATATATGTGCATTTATAATATTACATAATCATTTAGAGGTAAGAAATGAAATGCACCGTTCATGGAGACGGTAAGCCGTACGTACGCATGAATGATACTTTCATTTCTATTTCATATTTTATAGAATGGAATCATAATTATATAAGGTTATATTATAATTCCATTATAATATCATATATAATATCATAGTTCCATCCTTTATACATCCCACATATGGTATTTAACGAATCAAATCACTTTGCGGGGGTGGTAGTCCGCACTTCCTTAAGTGAAGATATCGCGTTTACCCATAATAGAAACCATAGAGGTATGCCCAAAATGAAAAATACAGAAGTTTAAGGAAAACATAAACATATTATATATCATATATAATTATAGTGACATCTTAATGTCCACCATTGAAGGTGTTAAAAGAATGTTGGACAATCATCATTTCGGGAGGCATAAATTCACCATCCACGGAAACAGTATGTTCTTTAACCATTAGATGTAGGTGTGTGTAAGTGTAGCTTGAATACTTCTTATAGAAACATCCTAGTATATTGAAGATACTGGAGTTTTAACAAAATAAATAAATAAAAAGAGTTTAGGGGGTTGGAGAAGCAAAATAAAACAAAAGGACTCAAGTGAAGACATTACCTTAAAATCGGGTAACTCCCATTGGTTTGAGATCAATGGCTTCCTTGGGAAGACTTCTGCCCAAAGTGAGGCTTAAAAGAGTAATAGAGGGAATTGTAGAGACAAAATGGTCAGGGTTTGGCCGAGCCAAAGGCTTTGGATGTGTGGGTAAGGAGGTAGAGGTGGGGGCCTTTTATAAGAGGAGAGGAGGGGAACTCTTGGAAAGTAAAGAAATATTACTTTATTTGAAAATGATTTTTCGATTTAAAAGGTACCAAATTGATATAATTCTAGTATAAGGTGATTAGGGTTATACATAAACCCACACAATAGGTTTTGGACATGTTTATGTCATATAGTTTTTATTATCTTCTCATTTTATTTAAATCCTTTATTAATGAGGTAATCGCTACATCATCATGATGTCATACATAATTTAATTTATATAAAGTCTAAAAATTATAAAACAAATACTATGATTTATTATATCTTTTTAGCTTTCCAATGAATATTTATAGTCAAAAATCTGACTTGTATAATCCTATTTAAAAATTGTTTTTGTAAAACATATTATGTTTGTGTCATTTTTACTTTTTCATTAAATAAAAATTTATTTATGTAATTTCCCATCCAAGTGGCTCCATGGGCTCCCCAAGTTGACCCATGGTTTGTATTGGTCGGCCATGACACATGCAATGAGGTTAGGACATGTTTCAAGCTCATCTGACACAACTAAAACATTATTTTTACCTTAAACTACACTAATTACCACTAATGGCGATTAAAAACATAAAAGTTACTATTCACCAACAAATTATTTTAATCTCATTGAACTACATTTTACTTCTTAATGACAAACATGTATGTCGGATTTTTGAAAATCAAATCACAGAGGTGGTAAAATTTCATTTAAAAGAAAAATCAGTTTCTTTAACTACCACTTAGTGGTTTCACTATTCATCAAAAATTGAAGTTTTTCAGAAAGATACCAAAACATCACCCTAACCTATATTTGATATTCTGAATTCAAAAATGATGTATATTTTACAAAATTCAAATCAAATAAGTTACATTAATTAATTTAATTATTAATTCCCGCTGTCATGACAAATAGCGGGTTTTTTTGATACAATATCTATGAAAAGTTTGGCATTAGTTTATGACCAATTTCAAAGTGAAATTAATCCTAATGACCGCCATTGGATTAAATGGTAAAAATATATTCAGATTAAACTTTAATACCAATTAAAAATATAATCTAACCATAAAATTAAATTGAATGAAAAATCAGTTTTGATGTAAAATGCAGTATTTTTCACTATTCATTAAAAAATGAACATTGTCAGAAAAATACCAAAAAATTATCCAATGTAAATTTCAATGTCCCAATCATAATTAATGTGTTTATTTTTACAAATATAGATTATAAAATTGTCAAAAGTTTGATTTAAAAAGGGTTTTCCATCAAAAGGAAGTAAAACAATCTTTTAAGAATATTAGTGTATCCCATGCTTAAGATTGGATTTATTATCATTTTAAGCCTCTAAAACACTATCTAATTCATCAATAGACATAGATAAAAATATCTATTATTCATTACTTACTTGGGATGTTACATCCTTCCCCCCTTTAGAAAATTGTGTCCTCGCAATTTATTTACTTATCAAATAAATGGGGGTACTTATCCCTCATTGCATTTTCAGATTCCCACGTTGCCTCTTCAATCATGTGGTTTTTTCCACAAAACCTTTACCTTGTGAATTACCTTATTCCGTAACACTTTTTCCCTATGGTCAAGAATTTGGCCCGGTTGTTCCTCATAAGATTGGTTCTCTTCCAGCTGAACTACCTCTGGACTCAAAACATGAGATGGATCTGGCATGTACTTCCTTAACATTGAAACATGAAAAACATTGTGTACCTGAGATAAACTCAGAGGTAAAGCCACTCGGTAAGAAATTGATCCAACTCTCTCTAGAATTTCATATGGTACAATGAACCTTGGACTCAGATTTCCTTTCTTACCAAATCGCATCACACTTTTCCATGGTGATACTTTGAGAAAAACATGATCACCTACCTCAAAAGAGAGATCCTTCCTCCTGTTTTCTGCATAACTCTTCTGCCTAGTCTGAGCTGTTCTCATGTGTTTCTGTATCAGCTGAACTTTTTCTACCAACTCTTCTACAAAATCTGGTCCCATCAACTTCCTTTCACCCACTTCATCCCAGAAAGCTGGAGTTCGACACGACTTCCCATATAATACTTGAAATGGTGCCATCTGTATACTAGAATGAAAACTGTTATTATATAAAAATTCAACCAAAGAAAGATGTTGGTCCCAAATTCCCTAATAATCCATCGAACAAGCTCGTAGCATATCCTCTAAGGTCTGAATCGTTCGTTCCGATTTCCCATCTGATTGAGGATGAAAAGCTGTACTAAAATTTAATTCAGTACCTAATGACTTCTGAAGGCCTTTCCAAAAGATAGAAGTGAACCTGGGATCGCGATCAGATACAATGGAGAGGGGAAATCCATGTAACCTGAATATATCTTTAAGATACAAATGGTAACGTTGATCTAGGGAAAATGCATCTCGTGTACCAAGGAAATGATCAGATTTAGTCAAGCAATCAACAATAACCCAGATTGCATTATTACCTTGAGATGTCTTCAGTAATCCCATAAAAAAGTCCATGGATATATTCTCCCATTTCTACTCTGGAACTGGTAAAGGCTGAAGCATCCCTTTCAGTAACTGCCGCTCTTCTTTAACCTACTGACAAGTCAAACACATCACAGTAAAATCAGCAATATCTCTTTTCATTCCATCCCACCAGTATTACTCTCGCAGATCCTTGTACATCTTAGTACTGCCTGGATGAACTGAAAATGGAGAACTATGAGCTTCACATAACAACTCTCTCTTCAACTTTGAATCACAAGGCACACACAATCTCTTTCCAAATCATGTGTAGGGTAATTTACCTCATGAGTTTTCAACTGACGTGAAGCATAAGCAATTACCTGATCATTCTGCATTAGGACACAACCAAGTCCTTTCAATGAAGCATCACTGTATATAACAAACTCACCATTCCTGGAAGGTAGTGCCAAAACTGGAGGATTCACCAATCTTCTTTTCAATTCCTGAAATCAATCATCACATTATTTTGTCCAAATAAACTTAACAACCTTCCGAGTTAGCTTAGTCATTGGACTAGATAAACGTGAAAAATTTCTAACAGACCTTCGGTAATAGCCTTCCAAACCAAGGAAACTACGAATCTCTGTTACATTTGTGGGTCTTGTCCATTATTCAATAACCTTTGTTTTTGCAGGATCAACGGTTATCCGATCCTTAGTAACAATGTGACCAAGGAAATAAATTTGTTGCCACCAAAACTCACACTTGCTGAATTTTCCATACAGTTTCTTTTCTTTTAAGGTATGCAAGATAACCCTTAAATGTCTTTCATGCTCTTCTTTACTTTTAGAAAGCACCAAAATATTATCAATGAAAACCACCACAAACTTATCCAAGAACTCATGGAAAATTCTATTCATTAAGTCCATGAATACAGCAGGTGCATTGGTTAGCCCAAAAGGCATTACTACAAATTCATAATGGCCATATCTTGTACGAAACGCGGTCTTCGGAATATCTGCCTCCTTTACCTTCACCTGATGGTACCGCTATCTCAGGTCAATATTTGAAAAAAAAACTGAGCTCCCTAGAGTTGATCAAACAAATCATCGATATGAAGCAAAGTATATTTGTTCTTAACAGTGATGTTATTCAAGGCTCTATAATCAATGCAAAGTCTCATAGAACCATCTTTCTTTTTAACAAATAAAACAGGATCACCCCATGGTGATGTGTTATGTCAAATGAAACCTTCTCTAATAAATCTTTCAATTGCTCCTTCAACTCTAAAAGTTCAATTTCAGCCATTCGATAAGGGGGTTTTGAAATTGGCTTAGCATCAAGAACTAAGTCAAAAGTAAACTCAACTTCCCGATCTGGTATTATTCCAGGCAACTCATTAGGAAAAACATCAGGATACTCATTTACCACTGGCACATCATTAATCTGAACAGTTCCTTTATTTTCAATGATTTGTGCAAGGTAACATTCATTTCCATCATTTACAAGTTTCTTGGCCTCTTGAAAAGTTATCAACAGTAAGGGTTTATTCTTGTACACAAACTGAAATTATTTCTGAAAAGAAACTTCTTTAGCTCTACAGTCAATCTTAGCATGGTAAATAGAGAGCCAATCCATACATAGGATAACATCAAACACTACTAGAGGTATAAAAATATGGTTTTCAAGTAGGTTCATTCCAGAGATAAGGATAGGGAGATTCTTATAAATTCTTTTTGCCTCAACATTTCCCCCAGGTGTTTTTACCAGAAGTTTAGGAGTCATTTCTTAAGATGGTATTCCCATTTTACTAGAAAAGTTTCCAGAGATGAAAGAATGTGTAGACCCTGAATCAAACAACACACTGACATAATATGAAAAAAAACAAAGTACCTGATACAACTTCATTTGATGGCCCGATATCTGCTGAAGTAGTTGCAAAGGATATCACCACCCCATTCTACTTGAAGTCTAACTGCTTCCCATCACTCAAGATCTTTGTCGGGCATAGTGACCTATCTCATTGCACTTATAACATTTCACTAACTCTAAATCAAATTTGCTCTTACCTTCACCTTGATCTTTTTCAGTGCAATAACAAGCCTTATATCCCATCTTACCACATTGGTAGCACTTTCCAGAATTCAGAAGACATTCCCCAGCGTGCCTTTTGCCACATTTATCACAAACTAGAAACTTAGATTTCTTACCATCAGACTTTTTTGAAGAATTCTTACCTTTCTCCTTCCACCTCGGTCTCTTCTTCTGCTGGTTGTTATAGAACACTTGATCATCGGCAAACTCTATTTCCACCTTCTCAGCACATAGAACAAGCTTTTCATAACTTTTAAACTCACGAGAAGCTAATGCCTTTCGATATTTTGGCTGTAATCTTGAGTAAAAACGATTGATTTTTCTATCAAGGTCTCAGATAAATTTTGGAGAATACCTTGACAATCGAGTGAACCTTTCTTCATAGGTAGCCACTGAGTCTTCCTCTTGCCTCAATTCCAAGAATTGCTTTTCCATCCTAAGTCAAATAGCCTTAGGAAAATACTTCTCAAAAAACATACCTTTGAATTCATCCCAGTCAAGAGCATCAATATCATCAGCATCCCTGATATTCTTAACCATCGACCACCACTGATCTCCTTCACCCTCCAAACGATAAATAGCAAGACTAACCTTTTTATTGTTTGAGCACCCCATGACATCGAAAATCTTCTCCAATGCTTTAATCCACCTTTCAGCTAACACAGGGTCAGATGATCCTCTGAATGACGGGGGATGTTCCTCATGAAATGTTCCACCACTGACATGTTCCTCTGTGTTTGATCTGGCTGATCTCATGCATAGATACCACCACCATTTATCGCTTGAGTCAATTGTGCCATTACTGCAACAAACTGTTCAGTTCCAATTCCGACCATCTCAGGATGCTGATTCGGAAGGTTATTTCCTTCTGTATTCCTTCCTAGCACTGCTTCCCTGTTTCCTATACGGAAAACCATTCTGAACAAACATGTCTTATATGAAGCAACATGGTAATATTCAAATGCTATATCATTTCATAAAAAATATTTTTGGATAATCAATTAATAGAATTCTAACTCCTAAAGTTAACTAAACCGACCTTTGATACCAACTATAAGGCCCCAGCCTTAAACCTTACTTAATCTTCAGTTATTACAAGGTTACACATTGAGGTTCTTTTCAGTTTTAGAGTTTTAGAGAATTGGATCATAAAAATTGCATTACATTCCACATATAAACAAAGTGGTTACATAAAGATAGTATTCTTCATTCCCATCAATGGAAACATATTTAAAATAAAACATGGGTTCTTTCTTGACACTTCCTTGACACTAACATCACATCATGTTCCTATCCCTTGACCTATGAAAAACATTTCAAAAAACATGGGATGAGCATAAAAATCTCAGTAAGGGATATAAAAATATGGAAAGGAAACATGGGTACATATATAAATAAGAATGAGACCATACTTTACCCATAAAACATAAGAAGTTTAACATACCTCATCAAATCATGAATAAATCATAGAAATCATATGACTTAAAGATAACTTGAGGCATTCATAACATTCTTACGTAGGGAGTAACCCTCTTGGTTATGTTTGGAATACCCATCATAGTATATTCCCTAAATCTCTTCGGATAAACCTTAACGTTTCACTCCTTCGCGTTACCCAATTAATTGGAGAGCTATATTGGGCTCACCCGCCCTAAGTTTATCACGGAACCACCCGTCTTCATAATAATGCCCAAGAACCTCAACATAATCGTATCCCATAAAACATTCATAAAGGAAACATAACATTTCCACCTTTCAATCAAGAGATATCAATGCAACACATTGATATAAAAACATCATGAAAACCATTTTCAAGACCAAAATAAAAGAAAATTAAAACATAGTATTTATTTTTCTTTTAAAAAGAAGGTATGGCTTATAGAGGATGCCGAAACCCAAATAATGGTCACAGCGGCGGAGAAGTCGTTGTCGCCGCATACGTACGAAAAAAACATTCCCATTTGTCGTTTTGTAAAACGATTCATATAAAAAAGATTCCTTTTGGATAAACATAAAAGTCAAAGGGGTTTATACACCATATAAAAGAAGGTTGAGTATAAAACAAAATATGCCTCAATGAAAGGAGATTGAGACGAAGTCCCATACCTCGGGTCCGACTTGACTCGGTCATTCTTTAATCTCCTGAATAATAAACATGAGTTAATTTATAATTTCTTAAGAACCTTTTTCAAGTTCATTAATCCTTTTATATCACTTATTTCCATGTCATGAACACTATGTAATTATTTAAGTTAATAACGGTCATTTTAACGATCATTAGTACTTGAGTCAAAAATAAACCCTTTTAAAATTACAAGTTGTTCATGTATCCATTATATCAAGAATTATAATCATGATTTATATATCATATATATCATATATATCCAATATATATGTGCATTTATAATATTACATAATCATTTAGAGGTAAGAAATGAAATGCACCGTTCATGGAGACGGTAAGCCGTACGTACGCATGAACGCTACTTTCATTTCTATTTTGTATTTTATAGAATGGAATCATAATGATATAAAGGTATATTATAATGACAGTATAATATCATATTTAATATCATAGTTCCATCCTTCATACGTCCCACATATGGTATTTAACGAATCAAATCACTTTGAGGGGGCGGTAGTCCGCACTTCCTTAAATGAAGATATCGCGTTTACCCATAATGGAAACCATAAAGGTATGCCCAAAATGAAAAATACAGAAGCTTAAGGAAAACATAAACATATTATATATCATATATAAATACAGTGACATCTTAATGGCCACCTTTGATGGTGTTAAAAGAATGTTGAACAATCATCGTTTCGGGAGGCATAAATTCACCATCCACAGAAACAGTATGTTATTTAACCATTAGATGTAGGTGTGTGTAAGTGTAGATTTAATCCATATTATAACAACATACTATTATATTGGAGATACTGGAGTTGTTACAAAAGGAATAAATTAAAAGAGTTTAGGGGGTTGGAGAAACAAAATAAAACAAAAGGACTCAAGTGAAGACATTACCTTAAAATCGGGTAACTCCCTATGGTTTGAGCTCAAAGGCTTCCTTGGGAAGACTTCTCCCAAAAGTGATGCTTCAAGGAGTAATAGAGGTAAGTAGAGAGACAAAATGGGCCAGGTTTGGCCGAGCCAAAGGCTTTGGAAGTGTGGGTAAGGAGGTAGAGGTGGGGGCCTTTTATAAGCGGAGAGGAGGGGCACTCTTGGAAAGTAAAGAAATATTACTTTATTTGAAAATGAGTTTCTGATTTAAAAGGTCCCAAATTGATATAATTAAAGGATAAGGTAATAAGGGTTCGAAATATACCCACCCAATAGGTTTTGTACATGTGTAGGTTATAGATTTAACATTATCTTCTCATTTTATTTAAATCCTTTATTTATGAGGTAATCGCTGCATCATCATGATGTCAAAAATAATTTAATTTATTTAAAGTCTAAAAACTATAAAACAAATACTATGATGTATGAAATCTTTTTATCTTTCCAATGAATATTTATAGTCAAAAATATGACTTGTATAACCCTATTTAAAAAAAATTTTCGTAAAACATATTATGTTTGTGTAATTTTTACTTTTTTATTGAATAAAAAGTTATTTATGTCATTTCCCAACCAAAGTGGCTCCATGGGGTCCCCAAGTTGACCAATGGATTTTTTTGGTCGGCCATGACACATCCTATTAGGGTAGGACATGTGTCAATCTCATCCCATACTACTAAAACATTATTTTTACCTTAAACTACACTAATTACCACTAATCGCGATTAAAAACATAAAAGTTACTATTCACCAAAAAATTATTTTAATCTCATTGAACCACATTTTACTTATTAATGACAACCATGTATGTCGGATTTTTGAAAATCAAATCACAGATGTGGTAAAATTTCATTTAAACGAAAAATCAGTTTCTTTAACTATCACTTAGTGGTTTCACTATTCATCAAAAATTGAATTTTTTCATAAAGATATCAAAACCTCATCATAAGATATATTTGATATTCTGAATTCAAAAATGATGTCTATTTTAAAAAATTCAAATCATATAAGTTACATTAATTAATTTAATAATTAATTCCCGCTGTCATGACAAATAGCGGGTTTTTTTGAAACAATATCTATGAAAAGTTTGGCATTAGTTTATGACCAATTTCAAAGTGAAATTAATTATTGTGACCACCATTGGATTAAATGGTAAAAATATATTCAGATTACACTTTAAGAGAAATTAAAAATATAATCTAACCATATAATTAAATTAAATGAAAATGTAGTTTTGATGTAAAATGCATTATTTTTTCACTATTCATTAAAAATGAACATTGTCAGAAAAATACCAAAAATTTATCCAATGTAAATTTCAATGTCCCAATCATAATGAATATGTTTATTTTGACAAATATAGATTATAAAATTGTCAAAAGTTTGATTTAAAAAGGTTTTTCCATCAAAAGGCAGTAAAACAATCTTTTAAGAATATTAGTGTATTCCGTGCTTAAGATTGGATTTATTATCATTTTAAGCCTCTAAAACACTATCTAATTCATTAATATACATAGATAAAAATATCTATTATTCATTACTTACTTGGGATGTTACATTTATGACTAGAGACTATTAGTTTTACCACCATATTCACATTTTTTCCTTTCAAATATTCCACTAAACTCTTCAAATTTCCTTGATAATTATTTTTTCTATTACCTACTACACCACAATTTAATCATCTCTCAGTTCCTTTAATATATTACCCTTATTGATTATTTCCACAATTTTGACTTATTAGAAATTGAATATTCTTTCCTTCATTATCATTATCATCTAAAATTATATGACACTATGACCTTATCAACTTTGGTGTGTTTGGAAACTCAATTTAGTTCACATTTTTAATCATAATATTTAATATCTGGTTTTTTAGATGATTTATCACTCTAGAAATTATATTATTATATTTCCCTTAGAAAACTTATTTGTGTTGTCTATGGAATCCATTATTAGCTTGGTTAAATCATAGTAACTTTATGTTTTGTTATCTCAAACATCATTACCAGATACTATAAATTAGATAACAAATAAAATAATCATAATTTAAGGTAAATAGATGTTTATTAACCAAATAATATCCCTCAAGAGTTTTTAACCGAATGTTACATCTTAGACTCACTCAATATGAACCAGACTGGAGATTAAATTGGTACCCAACAAAATCTTCCAAGGTTAATACTTCTATTTGCATATGGTTTGTATTTGTGTCCACATTCTAGTATCTAGATTGGGATATAATTTATATGATTACCATACAACCTATAATTTATGAAATTTTCATGATTTCATCCTATACATAGACAAATAACATGGACTTTTCCACATGGGTATTCACTAATTTTCACTATTTATATCTCCAAAATTACCAAACTGATCATCAGAAATAACTAAACCGTACTCTGTTTCAAAAATATAATACCAAGACAAACATATATATATATATATATATAATCATTTATATAATTTAAACATTTAATATTTAAAATTAATCTAACAATATATTAAAGATAAGGATAAGGTTCATTGAGGACTAGATATAAATGTAATTTTTTTATAATACATGTCCAAATTTTCCTAAAATTGAGTTACACTAAACTCTTTAAGACAAAACATCATTAACAATCTTCTTCATAGCTAGGGAAAATAAAATTATAAGAAACAGTTTATCTCATATTATCATTATAGTTAATCAAAACTATTAACAATCATTTATCATTAGTTAACATATTATAGTAGTATGGGTATAATAGAAATACATAAGAATCATATAAAAAATAATAAATAATAAATCATGAATAAGTCCTGGGATGACATAACACGTGAATAAATATTTTTTGGAAACTTGATTTAACAAAACATGATCCTAGATAGCATAAGATAATAATTATAATAAGTATAAGGCTATAGAATCTTTCAAATATGGAATAAAAATTAGTATAAGTAATTTTTACATCTATTATAAAACCCATCGATTTCAATTCATACATACAACAAAATTGTTATCATGAATAATTATTTCATGATATACAAAAATTTTACCAATGCATCTAAGGGTGATATAGGACCCCAATTATCACTATCTAAACTTATGAGTTTCACTTAAAGATCATTCAATTGTCACATCATTAGAAAACTCATACAAATAAAATGGGTTTCATTAAACTCTCATATGGTAATAATTAAATATTTATAGCCTGAATAACCCCTGGAAATAAAGTTGGGTTTATATCCTTTTCAAATGGATACTTATAATTAAATATTTAATAATCAAAACATGGTAAACATAAGGATAATAAATGGGTATCTAAAGATATAAAATAATTATTTAGTTAATTACCATTCAATCAAGATAACAAACAATATGTTATTTAATCCATATAGATTTATTGGTATTGTTTTATATAGATAATATCACCAATAAATATAAATATGGAATCTAGGTGAACACTATTAAATTATAGGAAATATATTTATAGTTTTTATATAATAAAATGGGTATATGATAAATTATAATTATACAAATTTGACAATTAGAAAGTTACAATGTTAGTGATGGGTCAATCCTAAAAAATAGAAGGATGTTATATAATCAATCGAGATACTGAAGATGTATGGAATAATTTGAATATATTAATTAGTCAAGTATAATATATGTCTAGTAAAAATTATTAATTTTGAAAATACATTTTGGGGTTTTAGAAAAATAAATTTTTAAATAATAATTAACCTTGATATTTTGAAATCATTTTTAATGTAAATTTTTTTAATCATGTATAACATTAATTTATTTTATAAACCATTAAATTAATTTGTAGAAAAATCCTTATAAAAATACCAAGGTGAAAGAAATATGTTTTTAGAAAAAAAAAGGGAATTTAGAATTCATTGGTAGAAATACAGAGTTATAGTTGACATTAAAATGTATTTTTCACATAGTTGAATGGAAAAATTCAAACCCATTTTCCATTTGATATAAAACATCAATAATAAATCCTTGACAATAAATAATATTTACCAAAATAAATGTGGGATGTAGGATAAAACCATTAAATTGAAAGGATTTAAAATCATTTTAATGTTTTAAAATCAATTTTTTTTTGAAACCCCACACAGTAAAAATAATAATAATAAATCCCTTTTTAAAATAGTATAAATAAAATATATATTTCACATGATATAACACATTATTACATTTTTTATTATAAATTATAACATTGTAAGTAAAGGAAATTATGGAAAATTATTGTGAAAAACTCTAAAAGGGGAGGGGAATTATTCTCAACAATGATATACTTTATGGGAATGAAATTTTATCAAGGTGGTGAAATTAATTGAAAGATAGTTTTACCATAGAGAGTAATAGAATTTTATATTAAATAAGTTATTAATTAGAGGAAATAAGTATTGTAATATAGGGTAGTATATATAATTCAATCGAGGGAGTTGAGTTAATAAAAAAACCTTAAAATATTGGAATTATTTGAACCAAATTTCATTTAAATAGATAACATGATTTTTAATCTTAAAACCTTGTGAATTAAATAAATACGGTAAAATATATTCATTATTTTTTTATTAATAATTCCAAGAAAAACAATGTGATTAATATCAAGTATGGCTTAAAGGGTGAATATTTTAGAAAATAAAATTGTAACTTAATTCGTAAGATCCATTAAAGAACTTGAATATCCCATATAACAAAAAAATAATAACTATTTTAAAATTATATTTTAAAAACTTATTTATATATATAATATTTTATAAAATATACTTATAATTATTTCATATAATTATTTTAGTTACATATTATCTATTTTCAGTATCATTTGTGTGTAATCATGATAATTTTAAACTACATTCATAATTACAGTGTTCTGTTTCATTATTTTTCCAAATTTAATCATTCCCAGAAAATAAAATATAAATTAATCGATTTTTTATTATTAAAAATAATTTAATTGTTACATTACATGGTTCTTTTTTTGGGTTATTTTCAATGATATTTGTGACAATATTGTTTTGATGTTTTGTATTAAATAAATAATTTTATCATAATTAATGATTTTAGTATTAATTTTATAATTATAGAATGAAATGTAATTATTTTCATACTTGTACAATATATTTTTTGGTAATTGTGTTCTCATACTCCACCATGATATTGTTTTATATCATAGTTTATTTATGAGGTTAGACCCACACAAATATGAATATAACATAATTAATATATCATTGTGATTATAAACATTTCTCTTTGGAAATAATATCACTAATAAAAATAATGTATATTATTATTTAGATGGTTTAATGGTTTTTAATTTGATAAGAATATATTATTATTAATAGTAATGAAACTGGATAAATAATGATATATTTTACATCGTTGATGCGGTAGTCTGCAAAATAGATGCTTCACATTTTCATTACAATAATAATGTGAGTGAAAGAAGGATGATTTTAATTTCCATCTTAATAATCCTAATTACATTGTCTATTTCTCATTTATTATTTAATTTCACCAATAAATTAACTGATAAAATTTGTTGGTGAAAAAACACAAGTTCTTTCTTTTTTAAGGTGGTAGTCCGCACAATGCTTGAATGATATTTCCTTTTTTCAAAATTAAAAAGTGGAAATGTGGTTAATAGTTAATACTACAACATAATTATATAAATAATAAAAAATACTGATATAATTATATAGTAATTACAAAATTATAATTGAAACGGTAGTAATGAAATGAATACTTAGGAGAATTAGTATTTACATTTAAATCATTGCATTTTCCTTGGAGAATTAAATTGAAATTGAAGAATTAATAGGATATCTTATGATAAGAGGATTAAGGGAATGTGATTGGTTTATAAATAAAGAATACTGGATATATTTTTAGTTAAAAACATATTTTTTCAGAGTGGTCTTGAAGTGTTTTTGATAGACCCCTTTTATAAGTGTTGTGACTGTTATTTTTCTTAATATTTCAACTTAATAGAAAGAAGGATGATTTTAATCTTATATAGAATAAAAAAATATATAAAAATAGTGTTGGTGGTGATATAAAGACTTAAATACCACAAAATTTATATGAAAACCTATTTTAAAAATGGTTATATGTCATTTACTCATAGAATTTGAACTTTTATTATTTTTTTTCATGGTAAATTATTTTTAGCTATGTAATGTATATCTAATTCATAAAAATATAATATACCTTATTAAATAATTTATAAAAAATTATCCAAAATAATAACTACATTTAATTAGAAAAAATTTATTTTTGTAATGAATCTCAATTTTTAAATTAGTGTGTGTAACCCATATTAACTTGTTTTTCAAAAAATGTAATCTTTTTCTTAAAATTTAAATTTAGGATAAATTAAAAAAAATATTTAATTTTTGTGACATAATTTGGGTTATAATAAAACAAATAAAAATTTATTAGATTTAAAATCAAACCAAAAAAAATATTTCATGAAAATAATAATTAATTTAAATAAATGTGAAAAAATTATTATAAAATTTTACTTAGGTCTTAAAATTGAGAATTATAAGCCTTTTAAATTCAAAAAAATATTTTATAATTTTCTAATTTTAATTATTTAACAAAATATATTATCATGTAATAGATTTTTAATCTTTTTGGTCATTCTTATATTATTATAATGTTATAGTTTTGATAAAAAAATTATTTTCACAATTCGATGAATATTTATTTATTTTATATAATTCTCAATAAAATCTTAAACTAAAATAGACACTCTAAATCCAAAAAAATCATTTTCCAATTAAAATAAATAATTATTTTTCTTAAATTTTTTATAAAGTCATTAAATATAATGAGAATCGATTTTTATTGGATAATAACTTCTCAAAATAATATCCATTAGTTTTATTACTTCCTATATATTTATAATGAAATTACTATTATTATATTATATAATTTATTCATATCCAAAAAATATTATATATTTAGTTACATTAAATAATTTTCATAAAATTCAATTTAAAACAATAATGAATAAAATTATATTATAAATGTCATCAATGAAATAGAAAAAAAACATTTATTTTATTTAAAAACAAAAATGAAAAATATGTAACTTAATTATCAAAAATAAATTATAAAATTAATAATTAAAAAATGATATCATTCAAATTTCAAGTTATATAGCCCCTCAATATATTCATGAATTATCTAACCAATTATTATTATCTAGTGGAAATTAAGGGTAGAGATTCCACAGGCATAGATCTCATGGAAATTTCTAAGAGTTTGATTTTCTCTCACTTGTGATTTCTCTCATATCATTATTTTTGGAGTTTTTATTTGTAATTCTCTATGTAAAACATTGGCGAATAACTTTCAATTCGATGGATAGATTAATGATCTTCATAATAGATATATCAGCTACCTGATGACATTTATCTTCTTTTTATTCATAGATTTTTTATTATGGTTACACACTTGTATACAAATTAATTTAACAGGTGTCTTATAGTGATCAATTAAAATTTTAACATATCACTATTTGGATTTAATTTTTTTCATTTAAAATGATTTAATAAAAAAATATTTACCTTATGAAAAAAATAGTTTTTTTTAGTTTGTTTTGAAAACAAAAATTCCTTATTCTTAAACAATATTTCTATCTCCAGAGAAAACCTGATTTGAAATTTTTTTGAAAAATTATATTTGAAATAAAAACACGGAACATTCAAAATATTTATTTCAAAATCAAAAACTATTCAAATTATTAAAAACTAATATATTAATTAATAATCCTATAAAAAATGAAATAATTTTCTATCAAAACAATTTTAAAATAAATGAAAAATTTATTGTTCAATTAATCTAAGAAATTATCATTTAATAAAATTTTCAAAGGATAAAATTTTCTACAAAAAAAAGATTAAGATGCAATAAATTATTAATAAAATATAATTTTTAAACTAAAATAAAATGAATTTCCTATAACATATCTGGACAACATGTTTCAAAATAGATCCACATCAAATTCCCAAACACTTACCCATTTTTTCCTCAAAAAATAAATTCTTCACACATTGTAAATGTTTTTTAATATGAAAAATGAAGGATTGTAATTCACATAATGAAGTTATATTCAATTTTCTCCCCCCATAAACTCTATCACTTAAAAATTATTTATTCCAATCACAAAAAAAACTTTCACAAAAATAGAGTAACTAGTTTTGAAAATTATGATTACATTTGAAAATTTATTAATCAATTATACTAGCCTCATTTTTAATTAAACTATTTTGGATAAAAAACATTTTTATATGGTGAACACACACACAAACCATATTAAACCAATATCTTAGTAACATGAAAAAATTAAAGAAAAAAATTATGGATGAGGTAGAAATTTAATAATTAATATCTTAACATAACTAAACCCATTAAACAGTTTTGAAAAAAAATGTAATATGATAAGGAGTTCATTAATTAAACTATGAAAATCAAATTAATATCAGTCTAAATACAATCAAGATATTTATTATCATTTGAAAAATTGAATCATAAACTTAAAATTATACTAAAAACTAGTATTCTCAAAAGTGTATTTAAAATGTGTTACTATATTAAATTCGTGGGGAAATAGAAATGATTAACCAACTCAATATAACAAAATAATATCAAATTTTTAGTCTATTTTCCAACCCATGATTTAATAAACTACTACCTAATAAAATATCAATTATCGTAAAATAATTAAGTTATTTTTTTATTTATAATAACTTAAATATAATTTATCAAAAAAACCCTCACCCAAAGATAAAACCCCATATTTTCCCAAATTTTGATATCTATTGTGGGAGAATAGATAAAATATTTTTAAAATCAAAATTATTTTCATATAAATAGTTATACAATGTAAAAAAGGGTTATAATAAATCTCAAAAAATTAATTTCAACAAAATATAGACATCAAAAAAATAATAGCATGAATAATAATTTTCAACCAGTTTCTCCATAAAATTATAGTGAATATTTATGATTTTAAAGAAATGGTGTATACTCAAAGTTGAATTTCATCAGAGTTCTCAACTATACCAAAAAAATAAGCATGTAATGAATCTAATATAGCACACAAATAAACATTAATAATCATAAAAAACCAACATAAATCCACTCAAAAAATCATCATGTAGACATACTATGAAACTACTACTATATTTTTCATTTATCAAATAAATATGTAACATTTTGATTCACGTAAAAGGTAGAAAATGGTAAAAATTTAAATATAAATTACCCTAATGTGGATTAAATAATCATTTTATTTCAACCAATACACTTCCCTAATTTTACACTTAACATTAAATTATGGTTATAAAATTATTGTTACTATAATATAAAATGGATCAAAATAATATTGTAGTTATTTGACTTAGAATAATGAATGTTGAAACCTTAAAATAAATTTTTAAGTGATTAAATATTACACTAGAATTCATATCCTCTTAAAATATAAATTTAAATTGTGTTTTTTATAAATATGTATTATAATTATGTAATAAAAAGTATTTCCCAAAATGTTCATTTGATAAAAATCACCTAGGAGGAAAAATAGTGAAGTAACCAACCATCTCAATCACTAAAAGGACTCCGAAATTATTATAAATAGTGTAATACTTAAATTTTTCAAGAAAACAGTTAATATTCACTTATAAAGATAGGAAACAGTATATAAATTTAATTCCTGTTTTCTCAAAAAGGATTGAAAATCAGAAAAAAAAAATTATTATGGGATAAATCCCATGAAGAAATATGTTTAGATTATTTAGGTAGACTAATAAAATGTTTAGTTTTCATGTTGAATCATATAAACAAAAACCCATTAGCTTCTTATTAAATTAAAGCTAAATTTTCTAGTCATAAAAAATAATATAATATTCTCCTCTCCATCCAACTTAATAACCCCATTAGATTAAACTCTAAGGATAGTGAAAATTCTAAACCATTTAGTATTTGTTTCCAACAAAACATTTTTTTATATACTAAAAATCCACGCTTTCTAGCCTGATTTAAAATATATAATTTAAATTAATAAATCATAATAATCTAATGAAATTTAATTATATATTATATAATTCATCAATTATTCACTCATCATCTCATCTAACTCACTCTATTCTAGATGTCTCATACCATCATAATATTAAAGTCCTAATTAATAACCTTCACATCCCAGAAATACTTAAATTATAATTCCATAGGAAAGTATCAGGATTTTCCGAGTATAATTCTATATAGCGACTATCCTTTGAGTGTCTTGAATGTATTTCAATAATACCAAAAAGATTTTATGTGTTTCAAAGACTAATATTTTCTTGAACTACCTATAATATTTTCTATAGTATGTTTCAAATATTTGTTTTAGGTAACATCTTTCCAACTAGACTATGGATAACATGTGTATATTGTTTTGTTCAAATAGCCATACTTCTCTAATATATACCAGAATTTATTGTTCTTTAATTAATTCTTGTAATCAGTGATAATACCTTTTATAAATCTAGATCTAGAAATTAAATCATAATTAAATATTTTAATGACACAAAAGAATTATTATTTAGAAGATTCACTTCCTCTAACCACATAGATGCATAATTCATAGCTACTAAAATATACTCATTACTATGATAATATAGAAACAGACCCAATAAATTATAAACCTGAAAAATAAATTATAATTATTTAAAAAATTAAGTGACAAGACATTTCTTTACTATTAAAAACATTATAACACCATAGGACATTACAATTTCTTTTCTTTTCTAAAAAATTCAATATCTTCTATATCTTGTGATGAACTCCACAGCAGCCATAAAAACGTGACACTATATTAAAATATAAATTAAAATTAAATTTCAATGAATAGTTTATAAATTTGTTTCATAAATATAACAATATATTTTATGAAAAATATATAGTTTACACACGTTCATTGGTTATGTGTAGACAACAAATAAAAAAATAGAATCATTTGAATGTTAAAGAAATTTTTTTTGGAAAAATATTTTTTTTCAAAGAAAACAAATTCATCACTTCTTTCCCCATTATGAAACAATAAATTATTTGAACTATTTTAAAATTTATTTGTTAAAATGATATTAATTTTTTAAATCAGAATAACTGAATTAGTTTTCGGTGATTTTTTTTGGGATTTTGAAAAAATTATTACTTTTTAATGATAGTTAAAGAAATAAATATTTTTGTTTAAAATATCCATTTTGATTAAATTATTTAAAATTTTAAATTATATTTCAATATTGTTTAATTTAAAATTAGTCAAATTATAATAAAATCAATATAATTTCTTATAGTTTGTTTATATTAAAACAGTACGAACATTTGATATATTTCTCTTTGGTAACATTATTTTTCATCTTATTTATAGGAATAATTTAATTAAAACACTACCAATTATGTTAATTTAATTTTGAAAAAATATATTCTACATTTTTAACCATAATAATTAATTTTATATAATACAGTAAACATATTTTTTCATATATGGATATTAAAAGAATAAAAAATTATTATTTTGGTTATGTAAAAAAACTTATTTACCTAGTGGTTATACTAGAATGATATGGGTTAAATTGATATAAATTATATCCAAACACAATTTTCTAGAAATATTCTAACCTTATCCCGTATATGGGTCTATAATGACCCAATTTTTAGGCTTTTGTAAAGTTAAAAACCTGGGTTTAATGATTATTTTAAAAAAAAATTCTAATTTTTGTCCTCCCTACAACTTATTAAAGGATACCACCTCTCATCACCTATTGAAAATTCTAAACCCATTTGGATAAAGTAATCCCATTAAAAATTACTTAATTATTATCCTACTAAAATCTAAGATCCATTATTACTATCATAAATGCATCCCAAGATTGATTTTGGTTTAAATCTAATGACGTCATCCAATGATTACTTAACTTTATTACACAATAATTTTTTTTATTTTTTATTCCACCTCTATCAATTTTTATTCAATCAGAATACTATAATAAAAAAATTATCATCCATATACAGATACATTATTATATTTATGTAATCTCTTATATAAATCTCATTTTCAGTCAAATGTGGTATAAAATTATCAACCGTGTGTATGGTGGACTACTACCTCATGAACTGATGTAAATATTTTTCCATCAACACCATTCAAGTATGGTAATATTTATGAATTTAATAAATATATGTAATATTTATAATTATACTTGAACATGTATAATTATAATATTACATATACCTTATTACATTTGATTTTGTTTAAAATATGATAACATCACTTGTGTGTATAGAGGACTATCACCTCGTAAATTGATGTGATTCATTTTTCACATAAAAGTTACATAGAAATAAATGAAGGTAAACATAATGATTTAATGTGATAAATATTACATGATAAAAATAATTTTAAACTGAAATATCATGAGCATCCTTACCCGTTCACCCATTAAGATAATGATATCATTAATCATGTATATGTACTACCTACTATATCCATGTAGTGATGCAATTATCTTCCATTCCTAACCTTCATGAATATTTATTATAATGTAAATAATGAGTATATATGATATTTATAACATAATTATCATTCTGAATTTAATGTATTAATTTTCAATGTACAAGTACCAAAACATTCATGAAACAAGACACATGATAAAATAAGAAAATTAACACAAAAAACAATGAATACAATGAAATATTATTAAACAAATTGGAGTTAAAATGTTTTAAGAGGATCATATATTATATTATAAATATTAATACAATTTTGGAATAAATTATAAATAATCATAAAAACATTATAGTTTAGGTTAAATCATTTTCTCTTAAAGTAAAATGTGAGGTAATGTATTTCGCCTCAATTTATATTTCATTATTGAATATTAGGTAGTATGAACCTAATCAATTTTAAGTCTCGTATCTAATATCCCTTTGATATATTTAACACTATTAAATATTTATTGATAATGATTATTTTTTAGTTTTATATTTATTTTTCATGGGGTTATAATTTAAAATTTTCCAAAGAGTTAAAAATAAATATTTTATAATCTAACATTCTTTTGTTGTTGTTTACAATATCTTAAAAGAATAACATTTCTGTGATCACATATATTGGGAAACTACAACTCTATTAAATATAAATATTATTTTACGATGGATTTGATTATTACTAAACATTATACTATTTTTATATATAGTTTTTACATTGAATGATATTTGAGTAAATAAGAAAATATTGATAAATCCATATACTTTACTAAAAAAATATTTGATGATAATGAAAATTGAGTAGTAATTTAAATATATTATTAAATACATACTGTTTAATTTGGACATTAATTTATTTGTGGGACCTGATTATAGATATCCCCTTGATTCATCCATAAATCTCATGAGATAAATCAATTTTAAAAAACATAGTTGTTTTACCCATAGTATTAAACTGTCTTGTGAATGTCTTGATAGTAGAGGTATCATGATAACTAAGATCATGACATCCATTAATTAAGAACATAAATATTTTATTATTAATTTTTTTTATTATTATCTCTTATATTTACATAATGAAATTCTCTCTAGTTCCATTTCATTCACATTTTATTGATTAAGTGGGATTCGTTTTCAGTTAGTTGCATTCCCATATTGATTATGCCTTATTTTATGATTTAAATTTTAATTAAGATTTATGTGTTTTTCTTTAGTTTAACATTCCATATTAAATATGAGTTATTTTACAATGATATATTTGCCTATATATATACCTTACTGACAAATTGATTGTACCCTTTCTTTCCTATCTATACGATATGGAGATGAAATATTTGAATGATTTTTAATGATACATATCATTTTAGTTATTTATGTATTATGTTATAATTATTATTCCCAATGTAGTATTTTTATCGTGAATTTATTTGGTTATTTAAAACTTATATATCATTCCTTCATTCGTGATTTGACCCTTTATATCAAGGAAAATGTTATAATATAGTCACCAAATTTGGGTTATTGGAGTGGAGGTCATTTTAGTTTGTATCATATAAATTTTAGTTGAAACTTTGAAAACATAACTAAGGAATACATTAGTTAGGGAACAAAACCATTTGATATACATTGAGGATAATATAATAATGACATCTTAATTATTTGGGAAAGAATATATTTTATTTTAAAACAAAAATTATCTTCATACAATCAATAAATGAATGTGGTTCTGGAATTGATGTACATAGGGGTGATTAATCTGAAATGGGTCCATTATGCTTGACATATTCATCTCCTGGTTCATGACAATTGGCCTTATGAAACTCCTATTTTGAAGATCTCTCAATATATACTTATGATAATATATATTTTCATTGAAACCCATTATAAAGGCTTTGAAAATAAATATATCCCCAAAAAAACAATGTTTATGATTCCGAGATTAACAATGCATAATTTCTTTTTTGACATTTATGTTATCTGTTACCCCTTATTTATAATTATTCATTATGATATAAAATAATATATTTTATAAGATAATCTAGTATATAACAATCTTTAGAAATGGAACTTGGTAGTAGGGATGGTATCAATACTCTTGGAAAATTTATAGACTTCCCTATTGAGAAACACAATAGATTTGGTATTGGATCTTAGTAGATTGTAGCTATATTCGGGAATAATAATCACGTTGTGATAAATTAAACTACTATAATGGACCTACCTATTTCATAGTCTAATTATCATTTGTTGGATCACTTCATGGGATATAAACCCACATAATTTTGTGGGACTACTAATTAAATTGTATCTACGTAATGGATTAATCCTCTTGAGAAGATATTTTTGATCTCAAGATGAGATGTAAAATAGATGGTTACACTTTTTGTGTACTGTCTCAATGTTTATTTTGATCAATATTAAACAATGATATAGAATACTAGGGAGGAATAAGAAATAGAACTCATGGAATGGAATTATTTTAAGGATTAATTCATTGAAAAATATTTCCCTCATGAGAAGGAAACATAAATGAATATAAAGTTCATCATCAAATATGAAAAAATAAGAATGAAGTGTTTCTGAGTACGTGGATAACTTTACAAGGTTATCAAGGTATTTTATGGATTAAATAAGAAAAAGTTTGTATAGGATTGAACATTTCATTGATGTTAATAATCCAAATATATGAAGGGCGTTGTTATCTAAAACCTTTTATCTAAATAATCTAATAGTTTTACGTACCACCCAAACAGGAAAGAGGTTGTATAGATCCAACATGTTCTCTGGAAATACATAAAATTAGAGTAAAATGAGAAACATGATAAATTTAATACATCAATGAAGAATCTTATAATGATTCAATTTACTTATTTTTGGAACTATAGAAAGAATAACCCCATGAAATGCATGAAGTTATTGCGATTTTGTTAGTATTTAAGAGATACCATTCATCTGGGTAATGATTTAAAAATAATTAAATATAACATTGTTATTCATTGTTTAAACATTACGGATATGGGTCACTACAAAAATAAATACCCAAAGAATCGAGGGAATTTACCAAAGAATAGGGAAATGGGAAAGGGCCAAGCATATGTGATCACTGCAGTTGAGGTGGAGGTACCTAATTATGTGTTGGTTGGTAATTTGATCTTATTATCAAATTTAGTTCATTTTTTTAATTTGGATCCTCAAAATATTTTAAATCCCGTATATTTTATATGAAAATGACATATTAACTTATCATATTAGGAATGGGGGTTTTAATCAATACTCATAGTAGAAGTCTCACTGTACCAAGGATATGATATATTGTCCCTATTATGAAACATAAACATGATTTATTTTCAGAACTTATTATCATACCTATATTTTACGTAGTTATAATCTATATCCTGGACTAAATTTGAAAATATGATGTATAAAATTATTAAAATATGAAGAAAAGTATTATTTATGATTATTGTGTATAATTACTTATATTTAGAAACAGTATATCATCATCTGATACATTTCTAAATCCACCTGTAGTGGCTCTATTGAATGATATTGTTTGATAATTAGTGTAGACACAACCAAGGGGTGGAGAACGTAAACATCAAATTGGGGATATTCCTATTAAACCAGAATACATTCATGTATTTCTTATGGAATTACCAAGACATCAAATTGATCATGAGGTTATGTTTTCCAATAATTTAATCCCTAAAACAAGACATATATCAAATAGTCCCTATATAATATCCACTATATAATTAGTAGTTTTAAGGAAAAAACAAGGGGGTTATTTGTTAACGGATTTATTCTCCCTGGTGTTTCATTATTTGGAGACCTTATTCCCTATATTACTAAGAATGATGGATCCAAGAGGCTATGTGTTGATGATATGGAAATCAATGATCTTAAGGTAAATAAAATATATCTCTATTCTATCATTGATGAATTATTTGATCAACTTCATGGATCCTTATATTTTTCAAACATTGAACTTTTTTTGTTTCATAAATTGCAAAGAATAAAAGATTGCATTCCAAATACATCTTTGTAAATGAGGTATGTACATTATGAGTTTACTATAAATTCTATTTGGATTGAATAATTCACCCTCTATCATTATATATATAATGAATAGAGTATTGTAGGAATATCATTATGATTATGTTTCGGTATTAATTAATTATATATTGGTTTATTCTAAAAGATTCAAGGATAATAAAAATTGTCCATATTATTTTCAGTGATGGAATCTTAGTTGATCATACAAAGTCAAATACAGTTATATAATTCCCTATAAAAATTAAAAAAACAAAGGTACATAGTTTCCTTGGTTTTTATGTTTAAAATTAGAGATTATTAGTATTTTTTCATGATTTTATAACTCATTAATAAACTTTACAAATAAATGGGTTATGTTTTTTTTTCAGCACATGAATGTGATGAATGTTTTGAAGAGATGAAAAGGGGATTGGTAAAAGCTTAGATTTTGACTCTACCAACTAGAAATGTGGGTCTTGTGATATATAGTGATGCATAGAAGAAGGTACTTGGTTTTTTCATAATAAAAAATGATAGACTTATTACATATGAATCAAGGAAATTGAAGACTCATGAACAAAACTATCAAACTCATGATCTCGAGTAGGCATTTGTAATATTTTCATTGCAGATATAGATTTATTATATAAATATATATTGTGAAATATGTGAGTTACACATGTATCATAAAAGCCTAAAATAAATTTTCTCATAGAATATTTTAAAATGAGACAAAATAGATGGCTTCAGCTACTCAAGGATTATGATTTCTTGATACACTACCACTAAAGAAATGAAAATAATCATGTAGATGCTTAGAGTATGAATGTTGATGGATTTTTGACCAAAATGAATATTAAGGGGGATACTATATTCATGGATATTTTAAAGGTAAATATAACAATTATTAAGGAAGGAGATAAATTTCTATTTTTTTTAAATGATTATGGAAACACGTTTTTTGGAAAAGAAAAAAGTTATCTAGGTAATGAAGAGATCATTAAGAAGAAAACTATGTTTTAAATGATAGGAAATTAGCATAAATTTATTGTAAAGATGTTTTTCAAAATAATTAAAGAAAATTATGTGTACCATATATACATGATAAATGAATTGAATTATTAGAAGATCATTATAGTAAAAATATCCATATACCCATTGGTATAACCAAGATGCAAATGGATTTGAGGGAAATTTTTTTGTGAGATGACATGAAGTGGGAAATAGCAGACTATATACCTAGATTATTTTTATTTTGATATTTACTAGGTAAATGACATCACCCTAGAGGATTCATTCATCTTCTTTATATTTCTATGTTGAAACGGAATGACATTACTATATAATTTTTCACTAGATAACCAATGATTCTGAGGGCTGATTATGAAATTTTGGATATCATTAATCACCTAACCAAATAAGAAATTTTCATATCTATAATAGAAAATTTACCCATTGATTTACTCAGAATTCTCTACATTAATGAAGTTGTAAGACTTCATGGTGCACCTCAATTTACCGTCTCTGATCGTCATCTATTTTTTACATTTGACTACAAAATAATTCATCAGATGGCTATTGATATTGAGCTTCAGTTGATAGCATCATTCCATCCTTAAATATATAGATTGAATAAAAGTAATTTTCAAACAATAGAAGATATATTGAGGCCATTTTCAAAACATTTTAATGTTATACAGGGTCTGTATTTAACATTGATAGAGTTTTCCTAGAATAATAGTTTCTATTTATGTTTTCAAATTGCGTCATATGAATCATTATTTAGTAAGAGATATTTTACTACAACATGTTTTGATGATGTTGGGTAAAGGAATCATTTATTCCTAGATCTTTTTAAAATGACAATAAAAAAGGTTAGTGATATTCATGCTCATATTAAATAATCTCAATGTTAGGAAAAAAATCTAACAATCAAAAGAAGTATTTGGAATTATTTGTGCGAAATATGTTTTAATAAAATTACATCCATGAAATGTTTTCATAATAGTAGGTAAGAAAAGGAACATATACCTATGTATATTATACCCTCTGAAATCTTTGAACGAATTTGAGCTTTTTCTTACTATATGGAAATGGCACTAAGTCTCTCCAAAGTACATATTGTTGTATATAACGTTTATATATAATTACATGCCAGACCTCACACATTTTATCAAAAATTATGAAATATAATTTGAACCCAATCTATCTAAATGTGATGTAACTATCAAAAATGTTGATACTAGAGAGAATGTACTAAATAATTGGATGACTGGACTGGTAAAGGTACATTAGAAAAATCAAAAAATGGAGGAAGTAATAGGGGAACTAGAGGTTGGTTTGAAGAAGAAAATTTCCACGAATATTCAAGAGGTAATATCCAAAAATATTCAAGGAAATAATTTCAGTAGGAGGGAAAAACCAAACACCATAATATAGTACAATTTACTTCCTTGTAAATAATTTCAATCTTTTTGATAGCTTAGGATGCACATAACACAAGGTTTAATCAATAGGTGATACACTCTTAAAATATTATATGATCCATGACATAATATCCTGGGTATTAAATTGGAGTATATGAATATGAAAAAATATTTTATGAAAAATAAATAGTTTACATGCATTTATTATATATCTATTGATAATAATTAAAAAAATAAATCATTTGAAAGTAAAATAATTGTTTTCTGAAAACCTGTATTTCTTCAAAGAAAATCGTTTCATTACATCATGTGCTCTTATGATATAATTAATTTTTATTAATTTATTGAATTTAATTTATGAAATTAAATTTACAATTGAAATCAATATATCAAAGTTATCATTGGATGAATTTTTATTATTTTTCAAAAAAAATTCTCTTTTCAAATAATGGTGAAAATACCGATTTATTTGGAAAAGAACCTTTTAATTTATATTAATTAAATCATATACCATATTATAAAAAATAAAAGTAAAATAATTTTAATAATTTTATATTTTATATAATTTATGTAACTATAATCAGTTTCATATGAAATTTTAATATTAAAACATTCTATAAATATGATAATTTTTTATTTAGAACCCTGTTTTTTCATTATTTCAACATGTATAATGTTAATTTGGATTCTAATGCATATTTTAATTGAATGTGGAAAAATTGATTCCATATTTTTTATAATAGTAATTAATATTAACTATTATCTTAAACATTGTTTTTTCAATAATGAGTAGTAAAGGAGGTAATAATTAACTACTGCAGTTATTGTTAAAATTTATTTACTGTGGGTCAAAATAAAAAGAGAAAAGATATAATTATATAATGAATTTTACAAAACCAATTTGATGAAAAAAAAAATTCACTATAAATTAGAAGGGTGCATATTGACCAATTTCATAGGCTTTTTTAATCATTTAATATTGGGTGTAATTGATTCTCCTCTAAATTTTCACATTTTTCATCTCCCCCAATTATTAAAGGCCGCCCCCACTCCACCCCTATTTACAAACACAATGCCTTTTGGATTGAAAAATACCAAAAATAATAACATTATTAATCCCATTAAAACATCTTATATCTTATGGGTTGATCATAAATCTTTCTTATTATGTTCTATGGTGGAAACCAAAATTGGCTGTTTGAAGAAGATGTAATGTTCTTAAATGATCATTTTTCTTTTATGTCTTCTTCCACCTCCTTAAAATTTTATTCGTTCATTATATTATAATAAAACCATTATATATTGTATAATTATTCATTATTATATTAATCGGATAACCTTTATCTATCTCCTCTTCCATCAAAAGTGGAACAAAATCACTGATTATGTAAATGGAAGATTACCGCCTAAAAAAATGATTAACTCATTTTTCATAAACACCTCTTTTGATTAGATATAATGAATTATTTGTTGTATATAAAAATATATATATAGGTACAACATAAACTTATATTTTTATAATATCACATATAACTTTTTTATTTCCATTCCATTTAATGAATGATAATATTGTTCGCGTGTACGATAGACTACCATCTCATTAAGCGATGAAATTTATTTTTCAATTATGATTTAAGTAGAAGGTAATAAGGGAAACTTTAATGAATTTATGTGATACAAATGAATTGATATAAATTATTTAAAATTAACAAATAATAATCTTCATTACCATTTAGCCCTTTAATAGAATGATATGGTCATTCGTGTATATGTACAACCTACAGTCTCCCTGAAGCAATATGATTCCATTTCTGTAGACAACATTAATGAATCATTTTAATAAAGTATCAAATAAGTAAATATGATATATATAAAATTATAATAATTATGAATATTAAATATTTATATCCAATGGACAATAACTATAACATTCATGATAACACATGCAAGATAAAACAATGAAATTAACACCTGAAATAATAAACATAGAGAAATATTATTAAAAAATAGGTGATAAAATGATATAAGATTATCATATATGATATGATAAATAAGATTATTATTATATTATAAATTTATAACATGATTTTAACAATTATACAAGACATTAAATCATATTAAACTAATCAAAACTGTGACATAACAGATTTTATCTAAATTTCAATTTTATTAACACATAAATGTAAATATTCACTTATTCACTTTTATATTGTGTTTATACTACACATTTGATGTATTTAATGTGAACAGATATTTATTAATAATTATTAATTAATCTTTTCATGATTATTCTTCATGGAGTATTAATTTAAAAGTTACCAAGGAGGTAAAACAATATTGAACAATCTTAATTATTTTTGATTATTTACCTTCTCTTGAAAAAATCACATTATTGAGATCATTTTCCTTTGGAAAATAAATTTATATTAAATATAAATATTATATTATTATTTATATTTATATTTCATAAAAAAATCACCACATATACGTATGGTTTTTACATTGATATGATTTTTATAAATTGTGGAAATATTGATATATTTGTAACATTTACTCAATCATGATATTTTATGAATAGTTATATTGATTAAATAATTAAATAGATTATTAGATATATGAGGAATTATTTTTACATGTATTTTTGGGTCCCTTTTTGTTATATATATATATACCCATGATGAATCTGCAGATCTCATGAGGCAAATCTGTTGGCCAAATCAAATTAGTTTTTATATTTAGTTTTAAACTATCGTGTGACATGTATTGAGTGTGGAGGTAACATAATTTATGATATCATGACATCTAATAATAATGATTTAATTCATTGACGTTTTATTTATTATTATTATCCATTATATTTTCACATTGAAATTTTATCTAGATGCATTTCATTCCCAGCTCATTGTTTAAACGACATTTATTTTGAGATAGTTTTCTTACCAAGTTGATTATAAATTATTTCATGAAAAAAATATTTATTAATTGGAATTTTTTTTAGTTATTTACCTCTATATACTGGATATGATTAAATTTATCATGAATGATTCCTCTGTATGAAAACATTATTAAACATTTGAAGTCACAATAATTTTTAACTTTCCCCAATAGATGAAGAAGAAATATTTGAATGGGTTTCAAGGATGTAGATCATTTACTTGTGTGATATATTATGTTTTAATTTCTATTAATATCGTGATATTGGATTATTGTATGTATCTAGTAATTTTATACTAATAAAAAATTATTTATGATTTAACCATATTTTTTCCGTGCCAATGTATTGAAGTATGTGTTGGCTCTAGGTTACAGTAGTTCGGGTAGTTACAAACATTATACATCCTTTCGAAGTTATAACATATAACCAAAAAAAATTAACATCCATTTGGAGATATGGAAAATAAAATCCACATTTAATACCCTTTTAATCTATCATCTCTCCACCATTTTTTCATCCCCATAGTGAGTAATGAAAACACTCTAAAATAGGATTCATCAATTCCTAAGGTACCCAACCACTAAAAAGACATTAGAACCCTTATAAAATATTAAAGGATAAAAACAATTTAGTATATAATATAAAAATTGATTTTTAACCTCTAGTTTTATGTGAGACCACTATACATGATTCCATGAGATATTAAATATAAAAAATATGCATACCATGAAACCTATTTTATTGGACATGTGGAATTTTCTCATTTAGAAAAGATGAATTTATTTACCACGTATCACTAAATTGAGTATTTTAAATACTTGAAATATTATAAGAAAAACAAAAAAACTATTTTCATATATCTATAAACCAAAATATTGTAATAAAAATATCAATCTAATGAGTCTAGTATTGACCTCATTCTTTTGAAATTAATATTTCATTAATGATATTTCTATGAAAAAAATGATCATAGACCCAATAACAATCTTCCTAAACATATAAAGAGAAAACACACCATCCAATAACTCATTCTTAGTTTTTTTTTGATACTTTTGGAATCATCTTTAAATACAAAAGAATAATAGACATTCTGAATCCTTAATTATTTTAGATAACCTAAACCTACACCAATATCTATGTCACTATTATCATATATAATATCAAATTTTAATTTCAAATCATGTGACATAAACATGTTTGATGACATAGTTTAATCCTATTAAAAGTGTGAACAATCTGGTCACCTATCATCAAATATAAAGGGTGAATCCATGATTAGTAGAGAACATAAGTGCGTCATGTTCTTTATAAAAATATTCATAAATCTATAATATATAAAATCATTCCCTATGAAAATTATAACAACATTAAAATTGTTTAGGAAGGGTAAACTTTCTATTAACCACTATATTTTACGTGTGTGAATATATTTTCCTTTAGGAAACCATTTTTTCCAATAAAAATTCCCATTGAAACCATAAATATTAATTTGTCTCAATTAAAGATAAATGTTTTTATGGGATCGTTTGAAAGAATAATATCATATTATTTAATTATCTCTCAAAATTATTCCAAAAAATTTAAAAAATATCAATTACCACATCTATTATCCTCTCAATCAAATCTACTATTATATCTATCAAACATCTCTGATGTGTGGTCAGAGAACAAAACAACCCCAATGGAATTATTTAGTAAGAAAATTTTATAATAGGATATCTAAATATGTTTGTTATCTTGATCTATAGAGACTACAAGAATCTTCTTATAACATGAATATCCCCCATGGAATCAATAAAACACATTTTTTCCAAACATCTCGTGCATTTGGTAAAATAAATTTGATAGAAAAAAAATATTTTATCTTGTGTAGAAATTAAATTTTCTAAATCTATATAAATTCTATATTTTTCACATTCGTAGTTTAAAATTTCTCATTGTTCACATTATTTAAAATAGTAACCCCGCCTTTTTGGCTATTATTTACACAGGTCTAGCCTAAGGGTTTTCTAGGAACCTATATTTGAAACATATATCTAAAAAAATAAAAAATCATCTCTTAAAAAATTTTGTGTGTTCTAATTATATCCTTTATATCCATCTACTCAATGTTTGTGCTTGGGAACCACAAAAATCCAATAAAATAGAATGTAATAATACATATTATACTAATAATGGTATGTCCAATAAAATATTTGAACACTATCAAGTCTACAAACATGATATCTTATATAATCTTTAATAAGTCGGCTTAGATGAGGATAGGAATTATAAAACCCTCACCTTAAAATTAATAATTCTTATGTTATGGTAGTATTATAAGTTATACTTCATGTTTTTTCTATCTTGATGGTAAAATTTTGGTCCAATGTAGCTTAATTTCCTCAATGTGTCTCTTAAAATGTATTTGTAGATATAAAAACTATTTCCTCAACATTTTTTATATAGTGGATAGCTAATTATAATAAAATTCTATAATATTATCAAGTAATTTTTCTTGAGAAAACTCATCAATGTGATCTATAAATTATCTATCATAATCTTCAATGGGATATTACTTCTTACAATAAAAAACCCCCATACAATTTTTTATAGGTAAGGGTTCATAGTTAATTTTTCAATAACTCATAAGATTTATCCTTCTAATTCATCAAAAAATTCATAAAATTTCAACAAGTCAAAATTTGAATAGTTTTTATCGTATATAAGTTATTTTAAATTATTCAAAATCATCGATATACTATTTTTACACCATAGCTGAATATTAAATTTAATTCTTAAACACCAATTAAACTACCAAAAATGACTAATAAATCCCTTCCAATGATGATAAAAATATCCTTATTAAATATCATTTCTAGAATAAGGAAATAGATATGTAAGAATAGTTTATCGATTCTGACTAAAACATTATCCAATCTCTCAATTTGGTGAGTAATATACCATCCTTAAAAATATAAAAAAAATATAGTCTGTTAAACTCTTTTAGAATCATTTTTTGAAATAAAAATAAACGAATAAGATTTATTCTCAAACCAAGTTATGATAAATAGTTTAGTTGAGAATTATTTCCCAGTGTGAAAAGGATGAAAAAAATACAAAGCACTTGAAGTTATAGAGGAATATAATTTTTAAGGACATTATTATACTCATCAATTAGCTTATTCATTTTATTCTTCTATAAATTAGTATTTTTGAAATAATATTTTTTAATAATTTCATGTATGATGTCATTTTGGAAAAAACATTGAATGAATGGAATGATAATATAAAGTTTCTTAAATAACCCAATGAACATGAATAGTTCATGTTCATTACATTCTTTAAATTGTGTAGGAAATTATGAAGATAGAAAAATGTTTCTTAGAATTTTTTGAATTCCCTCAAGTTCTTCCAAAACATTTTCCTTCTTCATTATCTTTTTTAATTTTATACCTTTACCTAATTTTTCATGTCGAATAGCTAAATTCATTTCAGCTTAATGACTTTTTCCACACTTATATAATTTATATTTTATACATTTTTTGGTATAATGGTTACATTTTATTATTGTGAAATCCCCTTACCACCACATTATTTTTCAAACCACTCATAAAGGATATATCTCTGATGTTTTCCCTAGGGTTTGTCTCAATAGTACTAGGAAATTTACTATTATATCATTATGTGATGTCTCTTTTAGGATGTCCTATTTAATATTAATTATTATGGATCCAATGATATATCTTATAAATTTTTAAATTTTATTATCATTTATTAAATCTAATTTTATTGAAATTTTGTGCATCAACCCCTTATTTTTTCATTATAATTAAGGTAATATACTATAATTTCATTTTGAAAAAAATTTATTCTTCTAAATTTGGAATCCTAGGGAACCCTGAAATCTGTTAATTTCATACTCCTTCCATGATAAATTTTTATGGTTATTATAGCATTGGTTTTAGTTATATGATAAATGGCCATTATTGTAGTGAAAACTAGGGTCATATGTAGAAGAAATATCATTTCCTAGGGACTATGAAGGTAGGTAAAAATGTTATCGTACTTCATAGAGTACCATGAATTATACAGTGTCTAAAGTTTCCCCCAAGAATTTAATTTTTATTTAAATGACAAACTTGATTGTCACATTGATTGGTATTTTAATTCCTTTTAGGTTATATTTAGTTATTAATTTCAAATTGTTTTTCTTTTATTTTAATCCTATATATATTTTTAAATTCATCCCAATTAATTTTTGATTTTGAATATTATTTTTTATATGAATTAAAAGAATTGGGTTTCTAATTTTTTTCTCAAATCCTCAATAGTTTTATCATACTATTCCTTCTAACATTATGATCTACTAGATTATTTGATGAATTTAATAGTCCTTCATATAATAAATCCATAAATCGATTGGAGGAGAGGTGGTTATGGGTAAATTAAGTATGTAATACTATAATACTATACCAATGCATCGTAAAAATTCTCCCCTTCATCCTAAAAAACTATTTATTTTACTTATAAACTCTCCCTTAAACAATATAGGCTAAATTTTCAATATGAAATAATTTTATAATTTATACACAATTTTAATATGGATATAATCATGTTAGAGGAACCATTTTATATTATTATCCTATATATAGTAATGTAATTCCCCCATTTTAATCCCTTATTCACTTATCAATTGTAAGGGAATCCATTTCACTACATTATATAAATTCACATTTTAGTCTAAGGATTCCTAATTCGGAATACAATTAAAGGGAGAAAACACTGAAAGGTATGTCTATTTAAGTTATAATTTCTATGTGTATGAGATAACATTAAGAAATATTGTTTTACAAAAACCTAATCGAGTTAAAAGTCCCCCATTCTAGGCATTGACAGATTTTCATAAACGGTTTTTTCATTATTATCCATCATTATCTCCAATATATAATCCATTTATGTTTTTTATTATCTTATTATATCTCAACATTATTTTTATAATTCTTGGATTCGTAACTCTAAATTCCCATATCTAGATCTACTACACATGAACTAGAATGTTTCCTAAGAAACAAAATTTTGAAATAGGTTTTTTGTTAATTAAATTTTTTTTGAACACAAGTCTCCTTCCACAACACTATTTCTAATTTTTTATGTGTAAATTTTCTTATAAAAATATTTATTTATAGAACCACTTAAATAGAGAATATTAGTAAGAAAGGTTAAACCCAAAAAAATTATTATTTATTTGAACCAAGAAATCTAATTAAAGATATGTAAGGAAAATAATAACAAAATATAATATCAAAACGTGATATAAAATTTTTATGTGAACCTAATAATGTTGAAATTGTGGGAATGTGTAATAATTAATTCATTGAAATTGAGGAATGAATAGTGAAACAGAAAAATATTGAGTGTAATAGGAGTTATTTAATAGATCTAGATATTGAAAAAATATTCCTACAATCTCATAAATGAATAGATAGATTAGATCAAGGAAAAACAAAATGTTAATGATAGATCAATTGATATTTGACCCTCTTAATTCCTCAGTGACGAGTTTTTCAATTATATAATTTTTAAATTTAAAAAATGTAAGGCCCCGACACTAGTTACCCATAGTCGGTGGATTATTACATAACATTGGCATGATCACTAGAGATCATGTCTCAAAAGACCGGTTTGTTTAGTATCCTAGGATGTACTAGATAAATACATAAAATTTACATGACATTATGAAATAGTAAGACAAAAACATTGTGTCCACTTTGAAAACACTCATATCTCTTAGCCTATTCGTGTATATTAATTATAATATACTTTTTCACATCTTGGGTAAATGAAAACATAAGAAAGGGGTGTGCTCAGATTCTTTTTAAGGATAACAATATAGCAGGAACTATGCTAAATAAGAATATAAATTTAAGGCTGTGTATATGCCTAAAACAATATCCTTTTAAAAATAAACATCAGTATAATATGGAAAAGTTAAATCAAATAATTCTATTTACTTATTCAAATAGATATTCTACTATTTAAATAATCACATGTACTATCAACACCTAATTCCATAATGATGGAATACATAATATTGTATATCTTAACCACATAGTCAATGCCTCATGCCAAGACTAAAAATAACATTTTATCAAGTCCATGTGCGAAGATGCTAGTTTGTCTCATGAGACATACTAATTCAGCGAGGAGCTATAACAGGCTCCACCCGTCAGGTATCAATTCCAATGCATTCCTCATATGAATATGTTGAAATATAACATAAAAATTTATTTTAAAACTAGCGTACAAAATGTTAATACATTAACTATAAACCATGAATTTTATTAAAAAATAACACATCCATACTCAAACATATCACCAAATTGTTAATATAATATGAAAGATAGTATCATAATAAATCAACTTCAAACAAGTGTAAAATTAATCAAAAGATGTTAACATAGATGAAATCGAATTTTTTTTGAGAGAAATACCTCTTTCTATTTTGAAATCATAAAAATGAAACAAAACTAAAAAATAAAACATATATTTTGAAAATATTCTTATATTCTTGTAAGGTAAGCTTTGAAGATGTTATCACAGAGGAAAATATCGTCACCCACTGTATACGTTAAAAAACATTCTTACCTTAATTTTTTGAAATGGTCATAAAGTACCTTTCCTAAAAAATTAGAGAAATATTATTTTGAAAAAAAATTATAAAAAGTAAATCAAGGGTATAAATTAATTTAACACATATTTTTCGAAATACTAATAATGTTTTGAAATGAATTTTTTTGAAACACAGATGTG
The DNA here is from genome assembly GCA_963277665.1 of Viscum album. Taxonomy (NCBI): domain Eukaryota; kingdom Viridiplantae; phylum Streptophyta; class Magnoliopsida; order Santalales; family Viscaceae; genus Viscum; species Viscum album. The sequence goes on from OY728146.1 coordinate 375,348,308, forward strand.
GATGAGAAAGAGGTCCCATTATATTTTTACATATAAACAACCACTGATAGTAAAGAGGTTGTAAAATTTTACCTTACCTTTTACTTTTCCTTGGTAAATTGTACTTTAACATCATTTATAATAGTAAAATAGTTTTTATTAAATTATACAAGAACCACATACATAAATATTATATCATACATGATCTTCTAATATTGATTTATTAATAATATTTCAGAAGTATCATTGTTTTGAGTGTTAACTGATTTGTTTTCCTTTATATGTTTTATTTCATAAGTCATGTTTGTTATGGATAGGATTTATTTGATTCATATACAGAATGATATTGAGTTCTGAAAAATTATTTTCAATCATAAAATGAGAATTATTCATGAATGGTTATCATGGGGAAATGAATCTTCTCGTGTTCATGGAGACGTTAATATGTACGTACGTATGAGCCATAATATCATTATATTGATGGTAAAATCCTATGTAATAAGATAATATATCATATATACCGAATCATTAACATGATATATTTATTATTGACATCAATTATACTCATTATTATTCCCATACAAATTGTAATGTGTGGAATAAAAAACTACACAACGACATGGAGACGGTAAGCTATACGTACACACGTATGGTGACTTTTTCATTCATAGGATGGATAGAATAATGAATATGGTTGTAACATATTTATAATAACATCAAAATAATTAGAAGGTACTGGAGTTATTACATTGGTAAGGATACAACAATGAAATAAGATGTGGAAAAAGAAAATCACATCGAAAGAGTTGGTGAAATTATTACCTCTTCTTTGGGTGCTTCTTTTTGATTTGTTCAAAAGAGCTTGTTAGATAGGATTTATGATCAAATTAAGGGATATAGGTTGAATTTAGGGTATATGGGAGGATACATTAGAAGTTTTTGGCTGATCCAAATGGATTTTGAGGTGTCATTTTGGGAGAAGGGGAAGTACCATTTTATAAGAGTGGTTAAGGTCACTTTAGGAAAAGCATAAATTTTAATTTATTATAAAATAATATTAAGTTTCTAATGGGTCCAAAATGATATATTTAGAATCAAAAGTGGGTCAATGTCAAAAAAAATCTCACCTAATAGGTTTTAGATAGGTTTAGGTCATCATATTAACATTATATTTTAGATTTAACACTTAGATAAATAGTTTAACTTTTACCATGTATTCATTTATTATTATAATAAATGGTTTATAAACATACTATAAAAATCCAAACGAACCCCAACTGGTTCATTATTGACATATCTAAAGCCTCAACTAGTTTATTAATTAATCTATAGAATGATTTAACCAATAAAATTAGTGTAATTCATCAAAATCATCAATTTACTTTTATTTGGATATTTAAAATATCATTTATTTTAATCATTCATTAATAAGGTAATTAATGCATCATCATTGTGTCATAAATAAATTTAATTATTTAATGTCTAAAAATTATAAATAAAATACCATTATGTAGGAAATATATTTTTATTTATAATTAATATTTATAGTCTTATTTATCTTATGTATAACCCTATATTAAAAAAAATTAGTTATTAAATTTTGAATTTAACACTTTTAACACTTCTTTAAATATAATAATAAATGTCCTAATTGAATCCAAGTGGATCAAAAGAGATCATATACTATTACTAAGGTTTATTTGGGTCTAAAAACACTAATCCAATAGAATTAGCACATGTTTTATTGTAATTATAATATCATTTTTACCTTAAATTATCCTATTTAATTTTAACCGTGGTAATTAAAATTTCAAAAGTTACTATTCACTAAAAAAATATTCTCATCCTATTGGACCTAATTTTACATACTGATGCCAACCTTGTCTCTCATTCTTTTGAAATTCAATTCATAGAGGTTGTAAAATTACATTTTATGAATATTTGTTAACATTCCAAGAAGGTTGGTAAATGATTTTAAAATTTTCAATAGAATATTATACATCTAATCTTATTATAAAATGACTACAATGAATTTAATTAAACTAATATAGGTATCATGTATCTATTTTTCCATAAAATAAATATAAATAAAATATATAATTATTTAAATAAAATGTCATTTTTCAATATTAAAGCAGTGTTCTCGCTATTAATTAAAAATTGAACGTTTTCATAAAAATACCAAAAATTCACCCTAAGATAATTTTGATATTCCAAATCCAAAAATTAATCCCATTTTGATAAAAAAAATTATAAAATTTCCAAAAGTGTGTATTATTTTTCATAATGTCTACTTTAATTTTTCATGGTGTGCTAGAACTCGAAGTTGTGTACAGCGCATGCTATTTCATTATTCAAAGAGAAACGTACCCTGGAAGATTGGGGTGTTATATTCTTCTCTCCTTAAAATAAGTTAGTCCTACAAATTTCTAATATACTAGTGCATAAAAAGAATCGGAAGGTTCTTCATCATAAGTTCATATGGTTCCAACGTTGCCTCTTCCATATTATGGTTTTGCATAGAAATTTTACTATATGAGTCATCTGGTTTCTCAACACTTGTTCTCTCATATCAAGAATCTCGACAGGCTCTTCACAAGAAGACAGATCGGGTTACAATTCTGTTTCATCATTTGTGAATACATCATTATGTTAGGCATGTATTTTCCCAACAGTGATATGTGAAACACATCATGAACTTTGGAGAAACATGGAAGCATTTCCAAATGGTAAATTACTACTCCAATTCATTCTATAATTTTGGAAGGTCAGATATACATGGGACTTAATTTACCCTTCTTTCTGAATTGTGTAACACCCTTAAATTGAGATACCTACAATAAAACATGATCTCCTAATTGAAATTCCAAATCCTTCTTTCAATTACTAACATTTCTATATTTCCTTCTTTGAGATTCATTGAGGTGGGTTTCAATAATCTTCACCTTTTACATTGTTTCATCAACAAGTTCTGGGCCTCCTAGTTTTCTTTTAGCTACATCATCCCAACAAGTTGGTGTGAGACATCTATTTCCTTATAACACTTTATATAGTGCCATATGAATACTTTAATGGAATATATTGTTATATGAAAATTATTCAAGAGGTAAATATTGATCTCACACACCCTAAATTTCATGTGAGAAAGATCACAACATATATTCTGTGGTTTTAATAGGTTGTTCTGATTATCCGTCAGTTTGTGGGTGGTAGGCAGTGTTTAAACAATGTTCAATTTCTAGGGAATTTTGAATAATTTTCCATAATAATTATGTAAAATAGAGATCACAAACAAAAAAAAATTGATTGGTGTACACCATGAAGCCATACAACTTCGTGAATATATTGTCTTGTTAAATGTTAAATTGGTAAATCATATCTTATAGCATGAAAACATACTGACATTGTAATAAAATCAACAATGACCCATATTACGTCATTCCTGCTAGGATTATTTGGTATCCCCATAACAAATTCTATCATAATATCATCACATTTCCACTCAAGTATAGGAAGAGGTTGCATGAATCATCTAAGATGTTGCCTTCGAACATTTACCTATTAACAAACCATACATCTTAAAACATAATCAGAAATATCCCTCTTCATATTGTCCCATCAAAAATTTTCCTTCAAATATCTATACATCATAGTGCTACCATGGTGTATAGAGAATTTGGATCTATGATAAGTATCCAAAAATTCACTTTTTAGATCAGGTATGTCAGGAACACAAATTCTCTTCACAAATCTCAAAATTTCAACTTCATATACAAAGTCAATCAATCTCTCATCATTCCCAGCTTTAATTTTCTTTTGAAACACCTAATAATTAGTCTAATAACATTTAATACTTTCTAGAAAATTTGGTTTGGGAACAATTTGAAATTTTTTTGATATTTCACCTTACATGATTATTCCCATAGCCATCATTAATTGATCCATAAAAATTGGATAAATTTAAACTCTCATCTTATTAAAAATGCATGATCCATTCTGCTCAAAGCATTTTCCCCCTTATTATCCTTCCCTGGGTGCTAGTGTATAGTGCAATCATAATCCTTGAGTAGTTCAATCTATCCTCTTTGCCTCATTTTGAGTTCTTTCTGTGAGAAAATATACTTCAGAATTCTATGATTGGTATTTATCTCACATTTTTTACCGTAAAAATTGTGTATCCAAATCTTCAAATGAAATATTATAAATTCTAACTCAATATCATCAATGGGATATAGTTTTACATGAATTTTTATCTTTCGTTATTCATAGACAATAACTCTCTCATTCTTCACAAAGACACAACCATGTCCATTCTTTGAAGCGTCACTATAAATAAAAAAACCATCATTCCCCATGGTAGAGTAAATATAAAAGCATTGAGTAATATTATTCTCAGTTCTTCAAAACATTCTTCACACTCTTTATTCCAAACAAATTTAACCCCTTTAGGTGTGATCTTGGTTAATGGGTTTGCCAACCAGGCACAATTCTAGACGAAATGACAATAATAACCTGCTAAACCTATAATATTGTATTCAACTGTTACACTCATAGGTCTTGGATATTCTTTTATTGCTCTTTCCTTATAATGATCAATATAGATTCCATCCTTATAGAAAAAATGGCTAGGAAAAAAATATCTTGAAACTAGAATTCACACATTCTAAACATCCCATATAATTCATTTTTTCTAAGAGTATTTATAATAGTGTGAAAGTTATTTTCACGACCTTTAAAACATTTAGATTAAACAAATATATCATTAATAAATACCACTACAAATTCATCATGATATTCCTTGAAAACACTATTCATTAGATCCATGAAGATAGGGGGTGGATTAGTCATTCCCAAAGGCATTACTGTAACCTCATTATTCCCATACCTGCTATGAAATGTTGTCTTGGGAATGTCTTCTCTCCTCACAAAAATCTGATGATATGAAGATCGAAGGTCAATAATTGAAAAATATTGATCATTATAATGTTGATCAAATAAATCATCAATGTGAGGTAGGGTATACTTGTTATTTATAGTTATAGAATTGATATCTCTGTAGTCAATGAATAACCTCAAAGATCTATAATTCTTCTTAAAAAAAGAACCTGGTATCCCCATAGAGAAACACTTGGGAAAACAAGTCCTTTATTAATCAATTCCTCTAGTTGTTTCTTTAGTTACACTAATTCCCCAGTGTCCACTCTTTAAGGGTTATATAATCTAGGCATTGAAACAAGGAATTAAATTAATGGAAAACTCAATTTCTCATTTTGGTTAATGTCTAGGAAAATCCTCTGGAAACACATCAATATATACTTTCACTATAGGTACATCTTCTATTTTTACATTACATTCCTCGCCTATAGTTATTTCACTCTCTTATGAACAAATAATTAAATTCAGTAGAGCTTTTAGGGTTGGATCTAGATGATAATCAGATGGTGATGTTTCTTCTCTAATGATAAGTTACTCCTTATCATCACTGAAAATTGTAACCTGTTTCTTCTTAAAATAAATGTTTGAATTGCGGTACAAAAGCTAGTATATTCTAAGGATTATATCAAATTAAATCATGGGTGAGACGATGAGATCAGTAAATAATGCACATTTATTTTCCCTAATGGGAAGAGATTCATAAAACATTGTTGTAATGATAATTCACTTAGGAGTTTTGACATTCAACTCCCTTATTAAATCAAATTGGAAATATCTAATGTTCTTAGAAAACATGGAATATATGAAATAATGAAATGATCCATAATCAAATAAATCATTGTATAAATTTTAAGAGACCATTAAATTAACATCCATCACGTCATTCAAAACATTAACCTTAGTAGTAGTGATTGCATAAGATTGGCCTTTCTCCCTTGGTTTTTTCTGAGGTAATTTATCTTGGTTCTTAGGACATTCACTTACTTAATTACCCATTTCTCTACAATTATAGCATTCAACATTGAAAGAATCTTTATTTCCCTTTCAATCCCAAGCATAGTAGGATTTTTCACCACACTTGGCGTAGAATCATATTCCCTTTAGGAAAGTACCATGATGTTTCTTCCTACATTTACTCCATGATGGGAATTCAACTTTTCCCCTCATACCCATATTTTCATTTCCAATGTGTTCAGAAGATCTCTTCTTATATTTCTTTTTTTAATGTCATAAGACATATAGAATTAATTTTCTGTCATGATAGCACAATATAAAATATATTCATACGATGAGAATAACATTGAGACTAATTCTCAACGGAGAAATGGTTTTAACCAATCAAAGAATCAATCAATCTTACTATGTGGGTTACATATATAATCTATTGTATAACTTTCTATCCTTGTAAATTTAACCTCATACATTTCTACATTCTCAAACTTTGTTATCATTAGAATTATAAATTATCTTTCTATATCTTCGCGATGGTCATGAGAAAAGTAATTTTCTATGAAAATAACATTAAACTCCGTACATTAAATATTTGATACTTCTTCATCCTCCTTTTTGTTTTGAATTAATGACCACAATTTATCTAAATCTCCCGTGAGGTGTTTAACTACCATGACATCATTTTCATTTTTATTACTCCCCAAAACATGAAATATTTTATCTATCGAACTTATCCATTTCTCACATAATATTGGATTTCTAGTCCCAATGAATGTTTGCAGTCGTTTCCTCATGAAGCGGTATAACATTGATCCTCCGCATTGGGGATTAGGGTGCTTCATATGGGTAATGTTATAATTCATAACCTGAGTGAGTTGTCCCTGTAAGGTTATAAGTTGCTCAGCATCAATTTCATCATCAGATCCAGTATAATTATCTTGATTAGGATGGAAATCCCTACATATATTACGTGCATTGACACAGTTTCCATTCTTTACACTATGCTCCATTTCTAAAAAATTGAATAAACTATATTAGTTTATCAATCACAATACATAATTTCAAACTAGTAAAATAACTAACATAAATTGATAAATTTATTCATATAATCCACAATCATAAAAAACAATTATATAAAGAAGTATTTAGACATAAATATTTCATAATGGTTTGTAATGAAAATGTAAATTATCTGAAACATAACCCTTAGGAGTTTTGTAACCTAGAGTGCAACAAGGCACGTTTTTGTGTACCAAGATACACCAGGTCAAGCCCGAAACACCTTGTTGTAGTTTTCACTACTAGTTACATCTGTACTAGAGCCACATCAACCATATCGTATATAGAGTGGGATGTATTTCATGGAAAATACACAAAATCTATACATTAACAAAATTCTATAATGTTCTTCTATAATAATACTCAATGTCTATATTAGGGTAGTGTTCTCTAATCAATGTTTTTTGAAATCTAGTTTCCATGGTTTGTACTAAACATCCTTTGATACCAACTGTAACACCCTGATCCTAGTTACCATGATTCAGTGAATTATTAAATAACATTGGAATAATAATAATTGATCAAGTCTTAAAGACCAATTAGTTTAGTATCCTTAGAATTACTAGATACCTACATAGGTTTTACATTACATTATGAAATAAAAAAACATTGTGTACCCTTTGAACACACTTATATCCCTTAGTATATTCATGCAAGATAATTGTAATATACTTCTTCACATCCAAGGAAAAAATAATACATATGAAAGGGGTGAGATAAAATTCCCAGTAAGGATAACAATATATCAAAAACTAAGATAAATAAGAATAAATATTTGAGTAAGTGTATAATAATAAAACAGAAGACTTTTAAACTTAAACAACAACATAATATGGAAAATATAAATCAAATAATTTCATTTAATTATTCACATGGATATTCTAAGAGTTAAGTAATAACATGTAATATCAATAGCTAATTTCATAATGATGGAGTGAATAATTACGGACATCATAACCATATAATCAAGGCCTCACACCAGTAATACAAATATGATTTTCTCAAGGACTTGTTCCAAGGCACTAGTTTGTCTCATGAGACCTACCAATGCATCAAGAATCTATAGCGGGCTCCACCTGTCACTTACTAAGTCCAATGAATTCCTCATATGATAAGGTTGAAACATAACATAAACATTTGAATTAAAAATAGCATATGAAATGTAAATACATAAACCACAAACCATGAATGGTATAAAAATAAAACATCCATAGTCAAAAATATCACAAAACCATAAATACAATATGAATGATGGTATCATAATAGATCAACCTCAGAAAAGTGTAAAATTCATCAAAGGATATTGACATATATGAAGTCCAAACTATTTGATAGAAATATTTCTTTTGATTTTGAAATAATTTAAAATTCACATAATTATAAAAAGAAAATATTTGTTTTGAAAATATTTATATAATATTTTAAGGGATGCTTGGAAGATGTTATAATAGTAGAAAATAATAGCACCCTCTATATACATTAAAAAAAATTCTTACCTAAATTTGTCGAAAAGTTCCTAAAGTACCATTTTTGGAAAAAAAGGGAATGATTCCATTCAATATAGTTTATAAAAATTTAGAAAAAAGTATAAATAAATTTAACCCATATTCTAAGAAATATTAACAAAGATTTGAAATAATTTTTTATGAAACATGGATTGGGATGATAAAGAAGTCCCAGAAGATACGTACGTGTTAAAAACCTCAGATAATAAAGTTATTGTATAATTAACCCTTATGGTGTACTTTTCCTTGGACAAGTGTACATTAACCTCCATTATAATAATAAAATCATTTTTATTAAATTATTAAAGAATCACATACATAAATATGATGTCATATATGGTCTTCTGATATTTCTTTGTTAATAGTATTTCAATAGTATAATTGTTTTGGGTGTTAACTGATTTGTTTTTCTTTATATGTTTTTTTAAATAAGTCATGTTTTTTATTGAAAATATTTATTTAATTCATATCCAGAATGATATTAAGTTCTTAATCATTATTTTTTATCATAAAATGAAAATTATTCTTTAAGGGATACGATGTGGAAATGAATCTTATTGCACTCGTGGAGAAGGTAATCTGTCCGTACGCACGAGTGACAATATAATTCTTTTGATGGTAATAGAGTATGTAATTGGATGGTATATCATATATACAGAATACTTAACATGTAATATTTATTATTAACATCAATTATAATCATTATTATACCCATCCAAATAATGAAGTGTTGAATAACTAACTATACCACGCCATGGGGACGGAAAGTCGTATGTACGCACATAGGGTGACATTTTCATTTATAGGATGGATAGAATAAAAAATATTGTTTTACAATATTTTTAATAACATCGCAATATTTATATGATAGAGGAATATTACATTGGTAAGGAAACAATAGAGAAATATGAAGTGGAAGAAGAAAAGAACTTTGAATCAGGTGGTGAAATTATTACCTCTTCTTTAGGTGATTCTTATCGATTTGTTCAAAGGTGCTCCTTTGGATGGATTTCTGAACAAAGTAAGGAATATAGGTAGATTTAAGGGTATTTTAGTGGATATATGTGTTGTGGTTGTCCGAGCCAAATGGAATTGGAGGTCTGATTTTTAGAGAAGGGGAAATACCCTTTTTATAAGAGGTGAGGGTCACTTTAGGAAAATATTGACGTATTATTTATTATACAATCATATTTGGTTAAAAATGGCTCAAAAAGATTTATTTCTAATTTCAGTTGTGTCGGGGTCGAACACCTCTCAAGAAATAGGTTTTAGACAAGTTTTGGATACCATATTAATCTTATCTTTTAGATTTCACTATTAGCTAAATAATTTAACTTTTACCATGTATTCTTGTATTATTATAATAAATGGCTGATAAACATACTATAAAAATCCAAGAGAACCAAATTTTATTAATTATTGAGACATATATCCTTATCTATGTCTTTTTGCAGAACCATGGATTTTTAGGAATATTATATTAATTAATAATATAGTATTTGTTTTAAAAACTCATTTATTTCCACCTTGATAGTATTTACTATTTTGTTTTTGTGAAACTCAACCAAACTTGATTACATAGAAACAAATATATTAAATCAATACAAACATGACATATTAACCTATAAAATTATTGTAATACATCAAAATCCTAAATTTACATTTATTTTGATATTTATAATATCATTTATTTTAATCATTCATTAATAAGAAAATTACTGAATAGTCATTATGTCATAAATAAATTTAATTATTGTATGTATAAAAATTATAAATAAAATATTGTTATGTATGAAATCATTTTATATTTCTAATTAATATTTATAGTCAAATTTATTTTACGTATATCCCTATAATAAAAATGATTTAGTTATTAAAATTTGAATTTAACACTTTTAACTCGTCATTAAATATAATAATAAATGTCATCATCTAATCAATGTAGATTAAAGAGAATCATATTTTATTCCTAATTTTGATTTTGGTTGAAAAAAACGTATCCAATAGAATTAGGACATGTGTTAGGGTGATTATAATATCATTTTTACCTTTAATTACCATATTTACTATTAACTACGGTAAATAAAATTCAAAAGATATAATTCCCCAAAAATTATTGTCATCCTATTAAACCACATTTTACTTAATCATGTCAACAATGTCTCTCGGATTATTGAAATTCAATTCACATAAGTGGTAAAATTACGTTTTATTCAAATTGGCTAACATTCCTAGAAGATATGTAAAAGATGTTAAAAAGTTCAATAAAGTTTTATACATCTAATCTTATTATAAAATGACTCAAATGAATTTAATTTAACAAATATAGGTATTATGTATCTATTCATAGTTAAAATAATTTTAAATAAAATAAATTATTATTTTAATAAAAAGTCAGTTTTAAACAATAACGTAGTGTTTCTCACTATTCATCAATAATTTATAGTTTTCTGAAAAATCCCAAAAATTCAACCTAACATATTTTTGATATTCCGAATCCAAAAATGAATTTAATTTGGAAAAATAAAATTCAAAAAAGTTAAGAAATTTTTTATTACTATTCATAATGGCTAGTTTTATTGGTTGTGTTGTGCTAGAACTCGATGTTGCGTACATCGCAAGCAATTACATTATTCAAAGAGAAATGTATCATGGAATCATGGGGGTATTAGACAATACGTAAGGTAATTTTCTTCTCAGAACCTATTTTTTAATAAATCATACATTTTTATCTTTTTGATCAAAAATTTCTTTTCTTCAAATTGGATTTCTTTAAATATTGTTTTTTAAACTGACAAAAAATTAATAAGGAAAAATATCACTAATCGTTAATCATTTAAAAATAGGATTCTTGGAAATAAAGAACTATATGGTAGTAGTTATTTAATACATAATTAAATTTTAGAATTTATTTTAATGAAGAAAACAATTAATTATATTCCCCTACATATATTTAGTTGTAAATCAAGATCATTTTAGTGAAGTATAAAAATAATTACATATCAAAAGATGTAAACACAAAAGGATAAGGAGTAATTATTGAAGAATCATTTCTATTGAGATATCTTCACCCTCTAGGGGTCTAACCTTCTCCATAACCTATATCTTAATACATACATATTATCTATCATTTTCTCATGCCTTATTATATTGATTAAACTATAAATTAAGTATACATTAAGTTAAGATAGCTTTCCCAGTATATTTCTTACAGTCAAAAACTCCATGATTGCATCCCTAATCTATATGAGGTTTTCATCACTATTCATCCTCTATTTTATGGTTACATGACCAAAATCTTTAGATAAAATATTATCATCAAATGAATCAACTTTTTCTACATGTAATTCACACCTAGAGTAAATCCCGACTTGACTCATTCTTGAGTTCTTTGCATAAAAATACATCTTTGTCTTCCCAAACACTTAGCTCGTCATATCAATATTCTTTTCATCCTTTGATGTAATTTTGTGATAGGTTTCCATGTGATTTTTTTCAATATTAATTTCTAATAATCTCTAAAAAATCTACAAATATTTAAATATCTATTATATTCTATAATATTTACCCTTTTGAACTGTTTGGATACCCTTATGAAATGGAAATTAACCTTACACAGCTTACATTTACTCTTAATAAATAAATACTTAGAAAATATATATTTAGAAGGTAAAAATGACTCTTATATTGATCCTCATTCCACTTATGATCCAATAATTGATTCTAATTAAATGAATTCTCCATGAAAAAAATGAATATCACATGAGTGAGGGAAACCCTTATGAAATTTGGGACCAAGCTAAAATCTCTATGTCTTCCTAAAATGAATCTAATGAAATATATATAACCCATACAAAATAGAAACCTAACTCTTATACGGGTCATAATAACCCTTATGAAATTGGGATGACCTCTATGAAATTATCCCCTTTATCAAATTTTGAATCAAAAATTCATATTGATTCGTATCATATTTTAATCTAGAGAGAGCATAGAAAAAATTCATTAAAAGATTAATTAAAAAACTATATATAATTAATGTAAAAAAATTTAAAGAAAATATTTAATATATAATAAAGGAATGGTTAAACAATGGAATCTATAATATCAACTCATTAAATACCATTAAAAATAATATTTCAATTGAAACTCCAAAAAAATAAATTCAACCTTTCGTTTATAAATGTTCTGAAAATAAAAAAATATTCAATAATCAATTTAGTAAAAAAATTCACATTTTGAAACATATATCCAAAAAAATATCATTTTCAACACAAAATGATAAATAATAAATAAATTTTTTTATCATCACAATTAAAGGCCAAAATAATAATAATTTCATCAAATATATGTGGAAAACATGTATCAAAATAATTCCATGAAGAAACAAAATGGCCAATGGGTTATTAATCGCCATATAAAGACACTATAGGGATAATATATAAATTTTTACAGGAAGGTCCTCTATTATGGGGACTCTATAAACCACCATAAAGATATTCTTGTTTTTTCTTGGAAATAGATAGAACCTTTGTGGTTGTTATATTACTGATGGCTAAAATGCGGATGAACTATGTGGTTTATATTAATATTTTAGGGGGTAATATCTATATATTTGTTACTCATTGTAGTCCCTACAAGGTTTTTTGAGACACTATCAATGCGATAAAATGTACAATGGTTGTTCCCGCATGAAGGTGAGAGATATAACATTAAATTATGCACATAATCATCCCATAAATTCCATGATTTTTAGCATAAATTTAATTCTTAACATCCCAGAAAAAATTATATGTTCATACAATTAGATAATTTGAAAATCTGGTACATTATAAATTATTCAATCCCATAAAATGTCAATATTTATCAAGAAACATGTTCTATATAAATACACACTTTATTCAATATTTTTAACCCCCATAATATGAACTCTATCTTTTTTAATGTTCCTACTCATCCAAAAGACATTTAAAAAACATTTGAAAATTTAAGATGGGAAAAAATCTCAGTGAGGGACATAAAATAAAAGTACACCACTAGACTATTTTTAAACCTGAAAACTCCATAATAATGTTTACTTTTTTAATATAAAACATTTACCTCAAATATTTATTTACTTATCTATGAAAATAACAAATTTAATATATATTTTTCATTAATATTTAATAAAAATTTATAAATGATAAATAAATAATAATGGGGCATAGTTGGGATAACAAAAAAACACATGAATACATTTCCTTGAAAAATATTCTGTTTACTTTAAAAAATGTCATAAACATTCCTTATAAATAAATATCACATGATTACCTTTTGAAATCAAAATATATACATTAAAAATCATTTGAATAAAATAATATTTCTACCTTAGGAAATTATCCTTAAATTCACTATTATAATAACCCTTAAATAGAATCACCCAAAAGGAAAATTCCCATATTATTAGAAGTAAATTTTAATCAGTAAACTCTATCACTATAAAAAATTCCGTAGAGAGATGGATTTTGATCACCTAGAAATAGAGATATATCAGCCAAACCCATAAATCATATAAATATTACAAGGATGATAGAATTATAAAAAACAAAAATATCTTCCACATTAAAATAAAACCCATTTTATTTATCATTTAAGATGATATGTAATAATACTTTCAGATATCTTATATAATTGAAATTTAATTTCATTTTATTTTGGAAGAAATTTTGAAACTAAAAACACCCATAAGAGTGTGACATGAATATTATTTGAAAAATGATTTAAAATTATAGAGAAATATTGAAAATGATTAATATTCATGATGAAGGGAAAACACTATCAAGATGTTTATATAAAAAAATTATTTTTTTACTTTTAGAAAAATTTAAAATGTCTCGTAGAAAATTCTAAAAATATTAATTTTAATACCTTTGTAATGAATTTAAAAAATACTTCAAAATTTCCTTCATAATTATTTTATTCATAAATAATGCAATTAATTAAAAAAATTGATGAAAATTTGTTTGGATGAAAAAGGTTTTGAAAGAAAACATTAAAAAATTGAATGAAAAGTCACATATATTGAGTCCTAAGTCGTTTCATTTGAATATGTACCCTCTATATTAAAAAATTATATTATAATTTTACATTCATATAAACCATTTTAAATTTAATTATATTATCAATATTCCAATTATTTTATTTTTTAGCTTGTTTTATTTATTTTCTATAACATGTATGTTGACAAGGGATGTTTTGAGGATGTTTGGTTTATATTTCAAAAATGTCTTCAGAAGGATAACAACAATCAATGTGATGGTGTTTTCATTATCACCAAAATCAAAATTAAGAAAAAATTATTCTATATATAAGAAAAAATCAATTTAAAACAGACTATGGAATGTAGACATGAAATTGAATTGTGTCATATAATGGGAGTACTTGTCTACACATACACACGAGGGACATTTCCATTTATCAACTATATGTAATGGAAATAAGTTATAATAAATTTTACAAAAAAATAACTATAATTATTTCATTAATATCATATTTATTCATTACTTCCATCACTATGACCAACCATTTTTGTATCAAAGGTTGTTATTTCCTAGAAATAGATTATGGTTTGTGTTATTTTGGCAATCCTCAGATGAAGGATTATGGAAAATTAATGGAAAGAGATCCTATAGTTTAAGCAGAAAACATTATTCAAGGTGGTGTCATTTCCCAACATATACCAAATTTTTGGGGTCTAAAATTTGGATGATGGATTTAAATGTGAATCATTGTTAATCATGAAGGCCCTCTAAAAAATTGTAAAATTATTTAGTTTCACAAATATATGCTATTATATTTGTGTTTTCTAAAGGATTGAATATTTTTGTTGGTGTTTTATGTGATTATGAAGAACATCACGAATGACAGAGAACTTGAGCATCACGATTGGTGATAATAATCTCTGAGAATTTGAGAATTGGAGCTTCACAGCAGTGTGAATGGTTTGATGAAAATATTCATCATAATTTCAAATTTCACTGGATCATCTTAAAGGTAAGAGTGTCAATAAAAGTGTTCGGATTGATCCAAAAAAATACACAAATAGGCGGTGGAGATTCGAAAACTACCGAGAACATAAATATGAGGCTACACAAATTCACTTCAGATGAAAAATATTCAATTGGAAATCTAGAATTGCTCTAATTTTTCACATCCAGGGGAGCTCTATGAAACTGGGATTCTTTATGAGATTCATCATCATGGAATGACATGTTGAGTGATAACTGATTCCAAAGAATTTGTTTAATGTGTACTTCACAATGATGGGGAATTTTGAAATTACTTTGTGATCATCATGAATGAGGTTTCTCTGTGAATATAGTGATATTCATGAAGGTAGTTTCTTCCAAGAAGTTTGGGGGATTTGAGAAGGCAATTTTTTTTAAAGGTATATATTTCCATGAAGGAAATGAGATTCAATTTGATAAACTGAGTTATAATTCTCTAAAAGTAGTGAGCTAGTGGGATTAGACAGAAGAGTTCTGAGGGATGCAATGTGTTATGCCTAAAACCATCTAAAGGAAGAGTGTTTGGAACTCATTGAATATGTCAAAACATCTGTATTCAACATCCAGTGATGATTAATGGATTTAGGTATGAATAAAACACTTTCAGAATATACTCCTTGTTCTATCCCTTAGTGGTGAACCAAATAAAATTAGTTTGTTGCTATCTCTTTGTATGTGAATAATTTATATCATATTGAATCCATCATAGAGGTTTAACAAGTTCCAACCACGTTTGAAAATGATCCATAATATTAAAAGCACCAGTTGACATCCCGATTCACCCCTACCCTCTCATATTGTTCCGGGGTCCTATAAGTGGTATTAGAGGGATGATTCCCGTAATTAGGATACTCTATAGTAAATATTTTATCTCTCAACTACTTAAGGTAAATTCATGTGTCAACAATGATGTGAAGTTTGGATGATGTTTTAGATTTCTCTTAGATGAATTCTATATCAACCAAGACCATGATGAACATGAAAAAATAATATAGAATAGGTATTTGAATATGTCCTTTTTATCTATAGAAGATATAGCATATGTTCTCTCTGCCTTTCTAATAATTGAGGTATACCAATATTTGAATGTGATGATGGGGAAGATCATATTTATAACAATGAAATGGAAAAAACCTATACCTCATGTAAATAAACATCTTTAATTGATAAGGAGGTATGTGTTAGCATCATTTAAATCTATCTTAAAAATAAATATCCTAGAATAAGTGGGGATGCTGATAAATCTATATCGTTGCATTAATATGAAATTGAGATAATAAGAAATTATCTACATGATATTTATGAATAAAATTCCACATTTCTTGTAGAATTATTCAACTTCTACAAGAATAAATCACCCAACAGATAAAAGAATTTGATTTTATTAAGGAATTACTACAGAGATAAATTCTTGAATGTTTTAAGATCTTTGGATATATTGGATCCATGGAAAAATAAAAGAGGGGACTACAAATAATTTCATCAAAATACATCGAAGAAGTTGAGGATAAATAGTGATTAAAAAGCCTCATGAAGAAAATATCGTTATCCTTGAAGAGAAACTGAAGAATAACACTTTTGTTAAGGGGATACGATTTGAAGGAATATCCAAGAAGATCAAGGAACATGACACTTTTATTTAGAATAACGTGATGATTCATGGAGAAGAATCTTTCATAGTGAACAAGGATTGTGAAGTAAATATAATTATTATTGTGTATCAGAAATTCATCCCCAACATGAAATGTCTATATTTTGAATCCATGTGTGTCAATCTTGAGAATACTCATAATAATATGTCACAAAAGAATGAAACAAAATCCTCTTCTAATCAATTCCCAATGAAGGATTCTAAACCTGAAATTCCTCCAAGATGTGATTAACATATCCTAACGTATTTTAATTATCTATATCTAGTAGTTGAGAAGAAATAGATAAAATCCAAACAAACTTTATTTGATTCCTCTAAGCCTATTATCATGAAGAGTGAATGTTGTACGATGAATAATTAACATTCATGGATGAAGAATGGAGATAAGAAACCTACCACCATGACTAGGGTCGTTATGAAAAAGAGTATGGAATCAGGTTATACACAAAGATCACAAAAATTCATGAAGAAGACTCAGTGACCATATACAGAAGATATAAGGAGATTATGGTGACATTTTCAATGTTAGTGCTACAATAGATTTGGCTATTCTGCATTAAATTTCCGGTATAATCCTCAAAATATGAAAGCACCAAAAAATCCAATATCATGGGAGAGAAATCCCAATATGAAGAAGAAAAATCTACAGGTCCAGAATAATATGTTTAGTACAAAAGATTTGGAATGATTGATAACATAAGTGAGGTATGGAATGGATGTGGTTATAAAGATGTTACATGCTTATCTCAAAATTAATTCATTGTTAATAATGAAATAAGAACACAAATTATAGAAAAGTATGAATAAGCTTTTATGGTATGAAACTAGAAGAGTATTATGAATAATAATAGTACCAAGAAGATCACAATTAAGGAATCTGATAAGGAATTGGATTTTAAATCCAAGAAGATAAAGTGTAGAGCATACAAGAAATCTAATAATAAATTTTACACTAAGACAAACCCATATGGAATATCCTACCATTTTCAATAGTTCCTAATGATATGTTTGTTATTTGGTAAGAATATTTTGAATGAATGTGGACACTAAATTATGAACAAGCCAAGGATGGTATAAAATGAAGATAAAATATTCCATGTGATGAATACAAAGTGTGCGAGAGATTGAAAAAAATAAACATATGTGTTAAAGAAGTTATGTATGATAGATGCAGGAAGTCTATTCACATTGAAATGGTATTTTTAACCATCATACCATAGAAATAATCATTCTTTATGAGGATTAAGATTGTATTATCCATGATGTATGTTAAGAAGAATAATTCTCCATATAAATTTGAAGATAATTTTAAGAGTTTCATTCCATTAAAACATAAATCCGAAAATAAGTTCAGATGTGAAAGCATGAAGATTGGATCAAATAGAAAAAAATGGTTGATAAGATAATATAAACTTATTAGTACATATTTATTATTCAAGAAGTAACCTCGTTATTCACATAACATTTTCTGTAATGTATCTTTTATTATAATTCAATTAATTGAAGGTAAGCATGTTCTCAAGGGGAGAACCTGAGAAGCAGATATGTATGTCAATTATTGATGCCTAAGAAGAAAAAAATTCATCATTTAATGACTCCTCAATTTGATATTAAAATCTATATCTCATGGAGGATCATTTTTCAATGAAGATAATGATGTTACATTCTTGGAAATATGGATAAATAAGCAACCATCATTGATTGAACTTAATTTAATTATCCTAAATAACATGTTTTCAAGAAGATTACCCTAGTTGATGATGTGAAGGCTGTCCAAAGTGGATAGTCACATGATGAAGAACAATTTTTGTGTTTTACTCCATGGGAATTTTTTTTTAAAACTATTCTTGATGAGATCCACCGTTATGATGATGTTGAAAGGTACTTCCCTTGATGTGGAGACAAATTAATAATGATTAAGTATCTTCATAAATCATTATTTCAATTATTATCTAACATGATTATTATAGAAACTTCTTGATGATAATTTCAGTTGAAATGGTGTTACAGGAATCATGATCAGTGGTCAAAAGGGAAATTAAGAGGTTCACATTATTTAAGGCTTGGAAAACATTTTCTGTTGACATGAATAATATTATTTAGAAGATTATATCGAAGAGAAATCCTTTACTGAAGAAACTTCATCAAATAAACACAAAAGCCTCTCCACGGTATATAGCAGGAACCACATACATTATATCCCCAATTGGAAATTTATATGAAGAACCCCCCCCCCCCAATTCAAAAGTGGTGGTATTAATCATAATATCCATCTGATGAATTGATAAGTATATCAATTTATGGTGTTGGTGTATGTAGATGAAATCATTGTTGGTTGGAGTAAGCTGGGACAAGTGAATAATTTTAGAATCATGTGAATTCATAATTTCAAATTTCTATGATTGGTGATATCACATACTTTATGGGGTTACATGTGATATATAAGATGGTTTACACTTTTATTTCATAGGAAATTATGTAATATAACTTCTGAAGAAATCAATATGCTAGATTCCAATCCAATTAGAACTCCAATTGTAGTTGTAATAAAACTAGAAAATCATATGGATTTGAACTTTTTTAATCCTATCATTTACTAGACATTCATTGGAAGATTACTTTACTTATCTAAAACCCTTCCATCTATTGTCTTTGCAACATTCATAGTGACTCGCCTTCAGGGTAATCTAGTGGAAAAACATTTTTTATCAGTGAAATGAATCTTTATCTACATTTGTGTTACACAATGCTGTGTCTTATAATTTTTTTTAAGAGGAGATAGTAAACTATCATCATTTTAGGATACCAATTGTGATGTATAAGTTGCTGATTGATATTTCACAGGTGGTGGAGCATTAATTATTAGAATTAATTTTGTAAAATGTTTGAGTAAGAAACAATAAAGTACTTCTCTTAATAGAGTTTATGAAAAATATATCTCTACAACAAAGGCATGCACTCAGCTACTTTGGATGAATAAGAAATTTGGTGATATTTGAGATGATGTGAAAGAGGGAATTTTAATTCCCTGTGATAATAAGAATGAAATTGATCTTATGAATAATCAAGTTCATTATTAACATATAAAACAAATTGAAATCAGATATCACTTGATTTAGGAAAAATTTGAACAATTATTTATTAAAATGGATCATATTTGAACCGGTGAGCATGTGGTTGATTTTTTTACCAATCTAATAGAATTGGATGTTTTTGAGAAACATCGTTTTAAACTTGGTGTTAAACCCCCCTACTAGAGCATAAGGAGCTCACAATGGATCCCCTCTCCCTAGTTTTTAACTCTTTTAAACTGTATGTGGAGGTTTTGATTATTTATGGTGGATATACAATCTAGGAGAACTTTGCTTTTAAGGAAAAAGACTTTAATTCCAAACTATTAAGGTTCCCTTAAAGTCAATAAACTATGTTTTAATTCTCTCAAAACAGTGACCTAGGTGGAGTCGGAAGAAGTGTTTTGAGGGACATAGTGTGTATCCCTAAAACCATGAAAAGTTAGTGAAACCAGTACAAAGTAGTTGTGTTCAAACTTTTGTATTCCAAAGAAAGTGAATATTAGTTGATTATGGTTTGAATGACACATTATCTGTATATTCTACTTGGACTTGCCCTTTTTGGTGAACCAAGTAAATTTGTTGTGTTGTCTCTCCCTTCATTTGAATGTCTAACTGCTGATCGAATCCATCATATAAGTTTAACATGTTCCAACAAATGTGACAATAATATCCACTATTTTAAATAAAAATTTGACACCCTAATTAACCCCTCCCCTCTTGGGCTTTTTAGGGGTCCTACAACATTTTCATCTATTATTTAAAAAACGGATCACATCACATAGTGAAGTTGGTATTTACACATGCACATGAGAACCGTTATAAGTTCCCAATGGATGGAAATTGTTAGATGGTAAGTAATATATTCCCTTTATATAATCATAATTATTTCATGATAATTATTATATTAAATCATTTATTCTTAATAACTATCCATGTGTGGTTCTAATGGAAAATTAAACACATCTCGTCATTGAGGTGGTAGACCAATATATGCACCGACGGTATTTTTATTTCCATTATGATGGAAAATTTGTGTTGAGGATTTGTTTAATAATCATAATAAGGTTTATATTTTGATAATATACTAATTTAATTTGGTTATTATGTAATAATATATTTGAAAGAGGTAGAAGAATAATTGAAATTGAAATAGGTTTGTTATGACTTTTACCTCCCCATTAGATATCTCCTCTAGCTTCTACCAAGAGATTTATATGATTGGTCTTTTGAGAAGAGAATGACCTGTAATAAATATACAGTATATTTATGAAGATAATTTTGATGGATTATATAAACTATGTCGCTCAAAATGATTAAATAAATGTGGATACATGTTTCTCTTTATCCGTTAGGGGACTTGCACACATGTAAATACCTAAAACATTGTAATATAATATATGTCTTTTGCAATGTAATGTCACCACAGATTTTTATATTTCTTTAATATGATGATCATGAGTATAAATCCACCCATCCAATAAAATGTAATATAGTATTTTTAATTTTTTTACATATCTTCAAGTTTAAACCCCCATAATAACTCTTTTAAACAAAAATATAGTAACAATTTTTATTATGGTTGCTATTAATAGACCAAAAATGAAATTAAAAATTTTATAAATTATAACCTCATAATTTAAAATATTGTATTCATTTTACCATGTTCAATATCATGAAGTGGTAAAAATTAATTTTAATATAATTATAATAATTTCAATGGAAATTATTTTTAGAATAACACCCTTCAAATGCATCAAAATGTTATTATTTTAAAATAAAGGATAATATTGATTCTTATGGAATTAAATGAATTCAGATAAAAAAGGATCCATATTTCAACATAAATCTAATATATAATATAAATTTACATTTTAAATACCTTTTTAAAAAATGGAACCAAATATTTTTTTACTTAAATCAAAACAATAAATAAATTTTTAAAAAATTAAAATTATATTTTTAAGCTAAAAATTCTATTTTAAAATGAATTATATAAATTTTTTTTTGTTTTTAAAATAACGTTTCATAATCATTCAATTCATTATTATATCATGATAATCTCTAAAAAGTGACAATACTATCCAAATTATTATTTATAACTATTAAAATAAAATCAAAATTATCAAAAAATTACAAAACATAAACATAAAATAAATTCAAGATTATAAATACTAAAAACAAGTCTATTTTATTAATTTAAACTCAAAAAACTTTTAATTTTATTTTTTAAATGAAACCATATATTTCTCAACATTATTTTTTGTTAGAAAACCCATTTCTTTTAAAACTGAAAAATAATATAAAATTACCACATTATATATTTATCCAAAAAATATATTTTTTAACATTAATAATACATGAAGTTGAATTATTATTAACATTACTTTTTTTGTCACATCCTTCCTTCCATTTAGAAATTATGGACTCTCAATTTTTATTTATGACTATATATGTGAGGGTTTGTTTCCCACATATCATCTTCAAATTATCATGTTTCTTAGTTAATCATATTGAGTATACACAAAAAAATTACTTTCAGGTTTTCCTTATTTCAAAACACTTTATTTTTATGATCAATAATATGAATTGGACCTTCCATATACTATTTATTATCCTCAAATTATACATTTTAGGGATCAAAACATGATATGTGTCGTGTACAAAGTTTCTTAGTAATTTTTTTTAAAACACGTCATATACCTATGAAAAAAAATTATAATTCTAACTAATAATAAATTGATCCCACTTTTTCTAAAATTTCATAGGTTTCAATTAACCGAGGGGAATAACATTCTGTTTAACTGGAAGACAATACACCTTTCAAAAGTGATATATTCTGAAATACATGGAATGATACCAAAAATGAATGGTCCTTACTCCAATAATCTACATAAATCTTTTGTTTGATATGTTCTTATATAATGTGGTGTTCATTAATATTTACCATATAAACCATATCTTCTACTTATTCTGGTCTAAATAATTTCGTCTCATTGACTTCTTCCCAACAAATTGGAGTTTGAGGTCACTTTCTATTTGTTTCCTCAAAAGAGATCTTCTAAATATTTGAATAAAAACTATTATATTATGTACACTATACCAAAGAGTTATGTCAATCCAAACACACCTATTAATTTAATTATAAAGAACCAATAATATCCCCAATAGTCTAAATTTTCCACTCTGATTGTCCATCAAAATGTGGATGAAAATCTAAAATAAAATTTAACTCAAAACCCAATGACTTGTGAAGACTCTTCCAAAAATTTAATGTAAATCTTAGTTTATGATTAGATACAGTATTGAGGAGAATTAAATGCAACCAGAATATCTCCTTAAGATAATTTTTTTACTTATCATCCAAATACAATGTATCTCAATTCGGATTAAAATGTGAATATATTGTAAAATGTTCAGTAATGTTTCAAATTTAATTATTACCTCAATATTTATTTGGTAATATCAACATGGAATCTATGAATATATTCTCCCATTTCTATTCTGGAAACAGGAAAAGATAAATCATCCCCTTCAGTAGTTGTAATTTATCTTTAACATTCTAACAAGTCTAACATTTCATATTAAAATAAAGAACATCCATTTTCCTACAACCCTACCAACAATATTCTCAATGGTGTCTATATATCTTAATGTTGTTTGAATGAATATGAAATATGGATTTTTGAGCTTGACTAAACAATTCCTTCTTCAACTAGAAACCACGTGGAACACATAAACTCTTTCTAAATCTAATAACACATTCTTTATCAACATTAAAATTAAGAATCTTACTCTTCTAGATTAATTCTAACTTTTCTTGAAAACCATGATCTTAATTTTATAACTAGTTATCAATTTTTGAATAATATGACCACACTAACATGAGAAACAAAAATGAAGAAGTTTTTATATTCATAATATATAGGGTTTCATTTATTATGTCATTAAATAATTGATCATCTTACAAATGTAATATAATTAATGATGCATTATCATTTTGGGTCAGGTAATTAGATACCTTTTTTCATTACCTATATAATAGTTATTCACACAATAATAATAATATATCATTTCTATCCATCTTCTATACAACATTTTTAACTCTTTTTGAGTAAATATACACTTTAAATATTTATGGTCATTATAAATTCCCCATTTTAACCAATATAATAAATAACCTTATATTTTTAAAGGAAACCCCATGGAATCATGGTCAATATCATACATAGGGAAAATATTATCATCTAATATATATTGATATTATGTATAAGAAATTACCTTGTCACATAGCATCAAGAAACATTCCTGTCCCATCAATTAAGTATTGCTATAAACAATTAACTCACTATTAATAAATAGAATGGTGACCATCATAATATTTAACATTATTATTTTATATTCCTAAAAAAATTAAACACATTCCTTTTCATGAATATTTTAACTCCTTTTTTACTTAACATTAATTTTAGGTGAGATAATAGAGTACATTATTATATAAACGATATTTAGCGACCTGATAATACAATAAAACTTCACATCTACATTAAAATTTAGGTCATTTGAACACTTCAACTACATTATTTTTTATATGATAAATTTATATTATATATTTAGAAACAAATATTGAATGGAAATAAATATTTGACAACCAAATTTCTTATTTTGAAAAATTTCATTAAAATTTATTTTCTTTTAATGCTTACAAAGTAATCCTTAAATTTTTCTCGTGATATTAAATAATTTTATAACATAGTATAATTTCAATGATAAAAAACTACGATAAATTTAACCTAAAAGTCCTTGAAAATATATATTCATTAGATCTATGAATATAGTTGATATGTTTGTTGACCCAGAAGTCATAACCACATCCTATAATGGCCACACCTAGTCCTTAATTTCATCCTATGAATTTCCTCTTCCATCACTTTTAGTTGATGATAACAGAACCTAAGATCAATATTTGAAAAGTAATGATGTCCATGTGGATAATAAAACATGTTTTATATATATATATATATATGTGTGTAAAATGAAACTTTTTGATAACTATAATTTTATTATGTGCACTATAATAAATTTAAATCCTCATATAACCATTTTACTTTTTAACAAAAAAAACAGAAGAATCCTAAAGTGATGTTCTCAAGTGGATGGTACCCTTATTAAGAAAATATTTTAATGTCATTTTCAATTATAAAAACTCACCTATATTCATTGAATATGAATGTTATGAAATTTCTGTTGAATTAATAACTATGTTAATAGTTAATTTAACCTCATTGTTAGGAATAACACCTGAAAAATCATAAGGAAATACATCCATGTATTTATTTACACGTGGAAAATTAGTAATTTGAAGTATTTATATATTTTCAATAATAAGTGTAAGATAAAATTAAATCACTTATTTATTCATTTTCAATGCTTTTTAATATGATATCCAATGTATAAAATCATTCTTATATACAAATTGAAACACACATTGATGATTAAAAATGACATATTTTTCACTGCAATCTATCATATCATGATAAAAAATGATAATTAACATATATAATTACATCAAACTCAACTAGGGTTAAAAAAAATAGATTTTGTGGAAATCCCATTACTTATGAAATGATAGGATGGTCCCCATAAATCTAGGTATCTTTTAAACTTCTAGTAGGATATTTTATGTAACATTTCCCCTCCTCATTGTGCTACTAATAGATGGTTCTATGATACTAGCTTTAAGTGTCATCCTAAATAAACTAAAGGATGAAACTAAATGTTAGCGTCCCCATAAATCCTTTGGGAGTTCATTTCCATTTAATGATAAAACAATCAAACCATGTTAACCACATAATCAAATATTTATATGATTTATGAAGAGAAAAATATATGAAAATAAAAAACCAATCAAAAAAACTACCTTAGAGTAAAAGTGGAAATAATGTGAAATAACAAAATGAGCAAAAGGATAGCCAATCCCAAGGTCCCTAAATAGTAACTTGCAACTTCTCATGGCTCCCAATTCACATGCCCAACCCAAGGTATCAATAAGAATCCCTAAATATCTATTTTTCCTTGACTTTATATATGTCTTGATATATAACATCTGCAAATGCACAATAGTGAATAATTAGTGTGAGAGAAAATGGCATTAGGATTTCCCTAATGACTAAAAAACTCATTCCATTAGGAAAAAAATTGTTAGATCATTTTGTAAAATATTTTATGTCTTGAAAATAGTATATAACAAATACATTAATCAGATTCCCATGTTAATCATCAAAAAAATATCACTATCATTTTTCTACGAATACATCAACAGGAACTTTTAGCTATTTATAAATTTTTTATTTATAATATACTTTTCTATGTCCATACACATCCAATACACATAAAAATACAATATCTCGGTGTTACCATTGATGATGAAACTTCATATCCATACATTATCCTTTTGGTGGTGGTACTTCACGGCCATTATCCATGCCATTCAACTCATTCCCAAACGTTATACCAAAATCATGTCTACCAATATCAGTAAAATAATTTCTTCCAATGAAATTATTTTCAATAAATATCTTAATTTCATTAAAGAAAACATAAATTTTAAATAACCATTTAAAAATTTTCAATAATAGGGTTTTCAAAAAAAATTATTCCAACTCCTATGATTTCTAAAATCATAATTGAAATGATAATTTTCATAAAATCAAACTATAATTTTTAAAAATATTATCCATATGTTTAATATATTAGAAATGAATCCTTAGATTTCCAATCAATAAGAGTTAAGAGAGAATCCACGTACCTATTAATCTTTGGGAAAACTGAAGAATGTTAAAATGATTTCAATAACTTCACTGTGATAATCTACACTCAAAAATTAAATCATATTCTATTAAACCAATTAAAAAATATGTCACCATGAAATCCAACCAAGAACCAAGATTTATCCCTATAAAATTAGATCTAAGGATTAAATATAGTCGAAGAAAATAGATCTAGGAAAAATGATGAAGAAGATACAATTACCCAAGAATCTATATCTCCGGTGGACATTATATCACATTAAACATCCTCTCAGATCAATAAAAATAAATATTCTAGCCTTGGGATGACAAAAATTTATGTTATGTGAGTATCATGGGGGAAATAGTAATTAATTATGTAAACCAAATTTGACCCACAACTTTTTTATCAGAAATTTCACATTGTCCGATTAGGGAGAGTTGTTAGGTAAACCATGTGTTATCTTTGCACGAGATATTGTCTCAAACCACACATTTCATGGTTGTATCACATGATTAGACAAATATTGTTTTTTCTAATATCTCAATATTCATGATTCCTCATGGTAATAAAAATGGGATTGTAAAACCATGTGCATACCATGTTACTACATAGTGAAAACTATTTTCCATTACATGGTTTCGTGAAGGTGTTGCACAATTTCTACTAACTCTTCTCAAATAGTGTACCTCCAGAAAAGCCTCCAATGATTACTAAAACTTCTTCGAACCACCCAAAAAATAACTCAAACACTATATATACATGAAATTCAAAAATAAGTCATCGTGTACAAAAAATTAGGGGTCTTACATTCTCCCAACCATTAGTATATCAATCCCTTTAAGCAGAATCCTATATTTCTATAAGAAGAATTTAATCCACTACTACAACAATTACTTTTTACGCTCCCATGTTTCCTTAAAAAATAGCCATTTTTTAATAAAACCCAAACTATACTAATTCTTTCATCCTCAATATATTCTCTTATGTATCCATAATATGTATCAACACATGAACCAATATATAATTTGACTCTAGGTCAACATGGTCCCATTGAATCACATGGTCTGTGTTAGGTTAATACTTCTTAAATTGTGATATATATAACAAATTATGAAATTAACTGAAACATGGTGTAAAATCAAACTGATATTTAAACTCACCAACCAATTCATGTACCTCAAAATAGCATATGTATTGAAGATAAAACATCCCCCCTACAAAAACGATGATGTTGAATCCTTCAGGAGACCTTAAAAACACATGATTACACACCTCAATCAACAATCCTCTTTGATGGTGATCTACATAATAAATTTAAACATTGTGATATATATCCATTATCATTATAATATACATAACATTCTACATTGCCTCTTGTAAAAGGTTTGGTCCAAAAGTGATGTATAATCTATTACCACCTAATATAGAAGAAAATGATAAGTATTCCAAGAATATTATTCAATGAGGGCCATATATTATAAGGAGTGATAATTTTTGATATATGAGAAGTCCACTAACATTATGTACTCCACCCTGGAGCCACCAAAATCTATCCCACAAGTTGTAATAATGTTCTTCGACATTTTGATCATCCTCTCAAATTTTACATCAGTCTGAGGATGATACACCTTGATTATAGTCCACTGAGTCCTAAGGGACTTACATTATGGAATTCTATCAATGAGACATGAATTTGGGGTATTTATCTGATATAATCGATCCTAGAACACCATTCATAATTATAACATATTGGATATATATTATGGACAATTCCTCCACTCTATCACATTCAAGAATAAGAATAAATTGACCTGACATTGTTATTCAGTCCACAATTACTCATATATAATCATGTTTTTTAGCATTTCCTAGGAGACCTATCATGAAAACTATGGCCATTTAATCTCATTTCAAAATGGTAATTGCTAAATATTGTCACATTCACACTAATCATTGATTTTGTTTCTTTACTTAATTATATGTGAGGCATATCAAAACAAAATTAGCCAGTTTTCTTTTCATGTCTACAAAACAAAATTTGTCTTTTAGTTCCTAATTTATCTTTTGTATTATATGATGAATATACCATCTAAAATGGTGGTAAATATTAAGTAGTTGTTCAAGACAATCCAATTGTTCCATGATCTAGTCTCTGTTCTACAAAACTAAACTCACATTTATATTCCATCCATCAATGGTTTCTACACCATTTATTTTTGTCCATATAGAAACACAATCTAAATCGCTAATTGGATCCTCTTTCATGTGATTGATCAAATTTTTAAAGAATGACACTATACAGAAAACAGAAACATCACGTTGGTTGATACAACACAAATGCATGTATTCTATAAATAATATAAACTATCATCAACCCAATGATTATTTAACTAACCCATTATATCTCCTCTTAATAAATGAATATCCATTTTAATTACAAATACTCATTGTATACCTCAATTTAAAGTAAAAAATTTGACGATATTACATCCAACTTCTTTTCCTTATGTTCAAATATATTTTGTCAAAAAAAAATCAAGATGTTGTGCTAGGTAAACACTATGAATTACTCACAAAAAAAGTAATTAATCCAAGTATTCAAAGCATAGACTAAATAAAAAAATTAACAATAATGTGTTAATTAGTTATTGTCATGAAACTATTATTATCGTGAGGCATAAGCCACAACATGATCCTACTTCATGAGAACACACCCCAAACAAAATCCCTAAGCATCACAATCCACCACATATACTTATCATAATTCTTGAAGAATTAGGGTCGATAATATTGTAAGGTCAAATTTATGATTATTAAAATACTACTAAAATTAATTATTATATTATAATAGAACACTTTTCCTCATCAAAGTATTCATTAGTGAAGCTAGTTAAGAAAACCCATGAATAAAATATATGTAATTAATAGCCATTCCTAGGACACTATATATCTCAAGGAAATCATTTGGTGGTTTCCAAAAGATCATAGATTTTTTCTTTTCTACATCCATTGAAATATCTTTTTCAATGATAACATGCCCAAAAACAATTTAACTCTTTTATCAAAAACACACGTAATAATTTTAGAATATAGTTGATGATCTCATGAGATAGAAAACACTATCATTATGTTTAATTTATTCTCGTCCTTCTCCATTAAAAACTATACTATTTAATAAAAAACAACCAAAAATAATCTATATTCCATTGAAATATCTAATTCATCAATTCCATAAATATATTTGGTTCATTAAAAACACCAAAAGGCATAACAACATACTCATAATGGACATATCTACTTTGGAAACATGTCTTGGGAATATCCTCCCTCTAAACCCACAACTAGTGATATCCAGAACCCAAGTCAATTTTAGATACCCAGTTTTGTTCAATCAATTGATAAAATATGTCCTAAATTCTTGTAATATGATACATACTCAATATGATAACTTGATTAATATAATGATAATCCACACCAATCCAAATATTTCCAACCCCAATTTTCAAAAAAAGTGGTACTTCCCGTTGAGCCAAACTAGACTAAATGTATCCTTTTCTTTATTACTTTTCCAACCATACATTAAATTCACATAATTATATAGGTTCCATCATGTAGGAGAATAGTGATATAGGATTGGTCCCTATCAAGAGCTCAATCGTAGACTATACTTCCCTTGTGGGTGGAAACCCTAAGTAATTATCCTTAAAAACATCAGAAAAAATATTAATAATTGATAACAAATGGTATTCCTAATATGACCCAATGTTACTAAGGTCAATTCTTCATAAAATTATGACATATTTCCCATTATTTGTTATAAAATCATGCTCCATGTGCCTTCACATTTCTATATCCTCTAAAGAGATTCTTGTCCCCATATGTAATTGTAAAAATAATCCTTTGGTATAACAGTCAGTATGACCTTTAAAAATATCAAACCATTCCATTCCTAGGATTATGTAATCTACACATATCTCATGAAAAGAAAAATCCTAAAGCAATTTAACCCAATCAATACTTATAGAACATTTTTTCACATAAAGAATTCATATTATCTTTATCCTAATGGCGTTTTTATATTCAAACTAGAAGGCTTCACATCATTATATAAACCCATAAGATAAATAATAAGAGGATAAATAAATTAATGGGTCACATCTATATCAAATAAATATTTAATAAGGTTAGAATTCAAAATAATCATGCATGTGACCATTGATGGTCCCTGATTGATCATGCATGATCACAAAGTCATCTCCATAAAAAAATTTAATGAGTAGACATTACTCATTATCACTCTCTTGATATTTCATTTCTTGAGCATTCATATTATTCCCTTAATCACCATGGATTTCTCTATTGAAAATATTTTTTCATTTACACTCATCAAGTCAAAATATATGATTACATAGAATAATGATATGTGTCCCTAGAATCCACCTTTACAGAACTCTGAATATAATATTTAGATATCCCAACATATTGTAATTTTGACATGCTCTAGGTGGTGTTGTACAATATATCATTATGTGATATATAAAACCACATTGAAAACCACCAGAATTACACATTGGTTGAGGAGGATTATTCAATATTCTCACCATCTGATTCTAAGTCATACCATAAACTTATAAATAGGTGTCCCTCTTCTTCTTATTCCCATCATTATAGTTCCTTCCAGTTTACACATGTATCAATATGATACCTCCAACAATTTTTCTTGAGATATCCCTTTATTGCACCATTTCACTATTTATCAACTCTATATAATATGATATTAAAGGCCTATAAAGATTATTTTTTCATAAAACTAAAGAATTTTGTAGTTCATTCAATCCTTAATGTTTGAGGATATAATTTTTTTGATCTATAATTCATCAAAACCAACTCATGTAATTCATTATCTTAATTTAGCATTAACTGCTACATACCACAACTAATGTGCATGATTTTCCATCATTAACATTTCCAATCTCGCATTAATCTCATTTATTTTTCTAAGGAAAAGAAAGATTCTATTCATCCTATTTAACAATAATTTATTTATGGTTTTGAATCACAACAAAATATCAGTGGATTATACTTTTATAACTATATGGAATGATTTATATGGATTTTTTCATCATTTAGGTTCCCTCCTTCCATGTCTTCTATATCCAGGACAATAATTTTGACCAACATTTTTCTCACCTATGGTTTAGTTGCAACAAAATTCTCATCATCCTCTTTGAGATTGTTTCTTTGATGTCGACCCAATGCCATTCTCTATAACCAAAATAGCCAAAAAAATTCCCGATTTTTTAATAATTGAAGTATTATAAATTTTCAATTTACCACATAACATATATTGCAACAGGGATTTAATAAGTCAATAATTTAATCTATGATACAATTTTTTAAAATGAAACCATGATTTTTTAAAATCAAATTATTATAAACAATTCTAAAAAAATAAATTGTTTTTCACCAAATCATCAATCATTAATAAAAATGAACATTTTACTTTGAGTGTGAATTAATTACTATCATTGCATTTTATTCTCATGTCATCAACTAAACATAGTATTTATGATGTGAAAACTCTAAGAAGTATATTAAAACACTCAAGTACCTAAACTCCCTTGTAAATTGTAATTCATCATAAATATGTTAGTTACGCCATTTATTGTCTACATTTCATTTTCAAACTATCTCACTCCTTTATACGTATCTAACATATGGACTTAATAAGTGATACCCAAGGATCAAACAAATAGATACCAATTTTAACATCCTTCCCCACCTCATTATCTTGACAAGTGATGGGTGTATGTTTCTAGCCTTAGTTGAAATCCCCAAGACAAAAATGGAAGGAAATAAATGCCAAGAGGACCATAAAACCATTAGGGGAAAATTTTACAATTAAATATAAAACAACCAAAACAAGATAACCACACAACCTAACCTATATATGATGCTTGAGTACTGAAATAAAAGATAGTACAAAACCAAACCAATGGACAATATGTGAGTACATGAAGAAACAATGTTTCATAACCAATAGTACCAAAAGAAAAAAACCCCAATGTCAATAAATTTCAACACTAAGCATCTATATACTCCAAATACACATTCCCATCCCAAGGTATCAAGAAGTATCACCAAATAACTAGGATACCATGCCTTAATATGTGTATATTGTTAAAACACCTCCACATGCACAATATTTCCCATGATTGGGGATGAGTATAAAACTATGTAGAACTTCTTCAATGAATTACCAACTCATTTGAGAAGGATAAACCTTGTTAGAACATTTTATAAAATATTTTATTTAATGATGACAATTTATAACAAACCCATAAATCTTATTTTCCAAGGTATATATAAAAAAATCTATCAATATAATTTTTCAATGTATACATAAACACATATTTTCATCCATTTTGTAAATTTGTTTTTTTTTTATTTTTAGTTTCCATGTCCATACACATCCACAAAATGAACACACACACACACACACATAAGCTTGGTGTTTCCCATAATGGGGGAACTTCATGTATATACTAATTCCCATTAATGATGGTATATCATGAGCATTATCCATCCCATTCTACTCATTCCCAACTGTTATATGCAAATCATGTAAACCAATCTCGATAAATTAATTTCATAAATTTCAATTCATTTAAAAAAATACCTTACTTGAATCAAAATAATATAAATATTAAATTCACTATTTCAAAATTATAATAAAAAATCAAAAAAATCATTCAAATCCCATGATATCCAATCCATAACTCAAAATAGAATATACATCACATCACATAATCATTTCCACAAAAAAAATCAAGAAATTTAATCAATTGTAAATCATACCTTCATGTTATAATCATGAGGATTCAAAAGAGAATCAACCTACATCTCTTGATTTAGTGAAAATTAAGAATGGAACGACAACTTCAACAACAATTCTTATATATTATATATTCAAACATAAACCATCTTACCATCAAAACATTAAACAGATTATTATTAGCAAATTAAACCATAATCACAGATCGATACCCATAATTTTTGATGTATGGTTATAAGAGATCAGAAGAGAGGAGACCTAAATAAAATGATGAAGAATGAGAACATAGTTGTGAATCTATATTTCCAATGGAATTTGGATCTCCAAAAACATACTCCCAGATCGAAGGTAATCCCATCTATATCCATGGGAGGAAAAGGAATTTGTGATATTCTAGTATTAGGGGAAACTAGATGGATTGTGGAGGTAAAGTGAAATGGTTAAACAATTTTAATGTCTGAAATTTCACGGTTCATGGTTTGGGTGAATGGTTATGAAAAATTTAAACTAACCATGTTCGAGCTACTATATCAAACCACACCTCGCATGATTGTCTCACATGGTTATACAAACCATTCACAAAACATTAATTTCCATACTATCTCAAAGTTCATGGTTTTCTGGGTTATCCTCAAAGTTTTGATAAACTATGTGCCAACCAAGTGCCTACTATTTCCATTGAATGGTTTCTAGGGGTGTTACTTGGTTTCTACTAATAATGATCAAACAATGTACCTCTAGGAAAGACTCAAAAGAAATAAAAAACTCCAATTAACATCCAAAAAAATAACACAAACATTTCATATAGTTAAAATACATAAATAAAGGGTCAAATACCTGAAACTGGTGGGGGTGATATATTTTACGAAAAGTTTTTTCATCATTTAATGATGTGATCTTTAAATATTACTAGAAAATTTCATTGAAGTAAAAAATTTACAGATCGAGAATCAAATGATACATTGTAATACTAAGAATAAACATGTAATATACCTTTTACCACATTATTTTATGCACTACCAATGGAAAAAAATCATCAACATTCTTCTTATGATCCTGCTGACCATTATTCTACATTCCATTATTTGGACACACATTTACACAATGGTATATCTCATTATAATGAAATAATTTCATATAGAATTTTCATTATGGGTTTTCCTATAATCTTTTCATTTTTCATTACATTCATGAACCATGTGTCTAGGCATTACACATTAGTAAAACATCCTAATTTTTATATGAAATTCCAAAAAATTAATCTTACCACACTTATCATAAATTTTTAGTATAATTTTATAACATTCAATTTTATTTGATGAAATATTACCCATGGCCTACTATAAAGATCATTTCTTATCCCAATTGTTTTAATAGTGAAAAAACATTATCTCTACATTTTCAACACTACAACAAATTTCCTTAGAAATTCAAAACATGTGAGTAACCTGATCCCTTCATAAACTTACCTTGAATCATTTGTAAAATTCAAAAATTTTAATATCAATTCAATAATGAAATTTGTGGAATAAATAGAAAATATTGCAAAAATATCACCATCAGAGGAAATAGAGTCTGCCTCATTTTACATAAACTCTTGGAATTTAATTTTCTTATATGGTATACATATTTAAATATCATCTATTATATATAATAAAATACTTTTTATTCCATAGTTTTCTTAATAAATACCACAATTTATTTTCTGGACCTTCAAAATGAATAATATAATTCGTTGCAATCTTATGTCAGAAACATCCCATATCAACATCCACCAATTTAAAATAAGTAAGACCTCTTAAATATTTTAGAAGTTTTGAGGATCCACCAAAAATTTTAGGGTTTTGTTTCATAAAATTATCTAAAATTGAAAAATTATTTCCTATAAAATATAGTTTCTTCCTTGAATTAGAAGCTCCATTAGTAGAGAACATGAACTCAGTTAACATAGATAACATATTAATTTTTTAAATTCCATCCATTCTAGGTTAATGGTTTGTAAGGATATTATCCTTATGATTCCATTCCACCTAAACAACCCTATTCTCTTTACATAAAACCATTCAAAATAATGAAATTTTATATGAAACAATGTAACAATACTTAAAATATATCTCATGATATTTTAACCATAAATTAAAATATATTATTAGTATAACTAAAAATTATCTTAACCTCTAAATTTATCAAAACTCTTACTTTGCTATGAACTAAAATGGTCCACACATAAAAACCCAAAAATTTCATGATTTATGGAAGACATTTTATCAATTACACCAAAAAATTATTTTTAGTTGTAAAATTTTAAAGAATTATTCAATAATTTTCATTAAAAAGTGAAAAATTCTTCAAAATATACATTTTCCCATTAAATATATTCTTATAGATACACACTTTCATCGCTCAATGAAAATCCCACCAGTATAGATATGAATTTATTAACATTCCTATATATAATTAACCCATATGAAAAACATTTGAAAATATGGGATTATAATAAAGTAAAATCAGTAAGGTACATTAAGTAAAAGAAACACATTATTCTATTGTTAGACTATAAACGTCATTAGAAATTTTAACTTTCTCATTATTATTATTATGATAAAAAAAATTTCCAGTCCATGAAAAATATAAATACTAAATATTATTCAAAAGAATTATAATAATTTATAAAGTAAATAATAATTTTTATGAGGGTTTCAATGCAAAACATGAAAAATCATGTGTAACTTTCCATGAGAAAGAATCATTTTTCCTTAAAAAGGACATAACACTTCATTAAATTTATATCATTTTACATCATTGAAATAAGAATAATTCCTTTAAAAAGAAATTTATATAAGACAATGTAGGTACCATTGGACATTTTAATTACATTCACCATTATAATGGAATCTCTTTACAAGATAATTCATGCATCTCCTATTAAGTACCCCCGATTTCTAGTACATAACCCTTTCATTGTGTTTTTATGGATGTAAATTATAACAGGGGATCTTGGGATAGTTTTTGGATATGTAATTATGTTTTGGGGACAATAGGAATGGTTCGCGGGTAGCGCACGATTTATCCAGACCATGAAGAAATCATAGTAGAAGTTGTGTGCAAGAGAAGTTATGAGGTAGAGAGCATCAGCACGATGTGTGCATGGATAGGGATACCATGTGAGGAGGTCGCGCAAGGGTCTTCCTATGTAGTAGCTAATGCACGGGTAGTGCACAATTTGTCAATCTCCGAGAATCTAACTATGTACATAGTTTAAATGAGATCCAAAAAAGTGGATCTCAAATGTTTTTGCCCCTAAGTTGCTATTTTTTGATCCAAAGATTCCATAACTCAGGTTTTCTCTTCTTTGAAGTTATTATAACCTCTACCAAGTGACTTGAAGTCAATATGAATTCTTACATTAGTGTTTTGAACCTAGATTCTTGAGGTATGTGATCGTTCTTGATCGTTCTTTATCCGTTTCTTATATCTACTTCTCCTCAAATTTTGGTTTTGAAGATCTACAACAATTATGGGTATATCTATGAGGTTTTATTCTCAATAAGTTGATATTTGGTCTGGATATTTCAAATATAATAGATCTAGGGAGGTTCCATGAAGAATCGACTCGGTTTTCCTAAGTGTTCTTTTCCGCGTCAATTATCTTTAAAACAATCTCTGTATGTGGATTTTCTCTCTACTCCAATGGGAATTTTCAGAAATTTCACAGGGTATTACCTTGTTTGGTCCATGCCTAACAAGTATTCATCAGTGTTCTTGGACTTGGAGTTTGAATTCCTTCTTTTCTATTTATTGGGGTGGAATATTAGAAAGGAGTAGGTTTTTTGGGACTTTAAATTTATATCATTGAATTAAATACCTAACCCTTTTTTACATCAAGTTACCAGGGAGTTGGGTAAATAAGTGTTTGAAGAAACATTTAGGATTTTGAAACCTCATTTTCATAGGTTTAGCCTACGAGACGAGCATGACATTAATTTTAGAGGAATTACATTCCAATATGAGTTCATATATCATTTTTAGTAATGATTCATGTTGTAAAAAAGTGTTGATTTTTTAAAAAGTATTATTTTTTTCAAATGAAATATTTTGAAAAAGAAAATTCTTATGGTATTTTGAAAATGGTTTAATTTTCAGAAAACAAGTTGAATGTTCTAAAAAAATTGACCATCGAAAAATGATGCTTTTTTAAAAAAAATGTTGTGATATTTTATGTGATAGTATTTGAAATAATAATCCATCAGTTTCCATAGTGTAACTCCCCAACACTAGTTACCTACAGTCAATGCATTATTACATAACATTGGCATGATCACAAGGAGATCATGTCTTGAAAGGCCGATTAGTTTAGTGGCCATGGAAGTATTAGAAACATTCATAAGGTTTACATTACATCATAAAATGGGAAATTACAACAACATTATTTCCATAGAAAACACTGAGATTCCATAGAATATCCCTGCAGGATAGTCATAATATACATTTTCGTGTCCTGGGAAAATTAAAAATAAGAAATTGGTGACCTAAAATGCTCTGTAAGGGTAAGAAATACAGT
The DNA here is from genome assembly GCA_963277665.1 of Viscum album. Lineage (NCBI taxonomy): Eukaryota > Viridiplantae > Streptophyta > Magnoliopsida > Santalales > Viscaceae > Viscum > Viscum album. The sequence continues at coordinate 375,386,693 of OY728146.1, forward strand.
GGATGATAACACAAATATTAAGCATAGTGAATAATTGAAACCACATGCCTTTAACAATAATAAACATGAATAATTTTATTGCGGGAATATGATCTGAGTAAATAATTCCATAATAAAACACAATCATGGGTATTCAACTAGTCGAATGACCTCATGAACCATCAATATTATTTTAATAATGAGGGAATATATAATCTTGTAAATTATGAAACATTTTGTCAAGGCCTCAGCCAAGACATCGAATAATGATTAAGGCCTCAGCAAATTCTACATCTAGTAGTCTTATGAGACCTACTGATGCATTGATGAGCTATAGTGGTCTCCACCCGTCACTTACTAAGTCCAATACATTCCTCATATGAATATGTTGAAATATAACATAAACATTAATATTAAAACTAGCATTTTAAATGTCAATACATTAACCAAAAACCATGAATGGTATAAAAATAGAAGATTCACAGTCAAACATATCACAAAACCTTCAATAAAATATGGATGTTTTGTATCATAATAAATCAACATCAAATAAACATAAAATCCTTCAAAGGATGTTGACATTGATTAATTCAAAACCTTTTTTAGATAAATAGCTCTTTCTATTTTGAAATCATTTAAGAGTCACATAATTTTAAGGAAAACATTAAATTTGAAAATTTTATTATAATATTTTAAGGGAAGCTTAGAGGAATTTATAATGGCGGAGAATAACCGCACCCTCTGTATAAGTTAAAAAAACATTATTACCTTAATTTTGTCAAAAGGGTCTTAAAGTAACTTGTTTGGAAAACGATGGAAAGATCCCATTCAGAAAATATATGGTTAATTAAGGGTATAAATAACTTTAACCTATAATCTAGTAAATAATAAAAATGTTTTGAAATATATTTTTAAGAAGCATGGATGTGGATGATAAAGAGGTCCCAGTAGATACTTATATAAAAACAACCTTGGATAAAAAAGAGATTGTAAAATTTACCCTTACTGTCTAAATTTCCATGGTCGATGTTAGGTTAACCATCTTTATAATGGTGAAATAGTTGTTATTAAATTATTCAAGAATCAAATACCATAATATGATATCATATATGATATTTTAACATTGCTTTGTTAATAATATCTTAGTATTATCTTCGTTTCCTGTGTTAACAGATTCGTTTTCCATTATATTCTTTGTTATGTGAGTCATATTTTTTGTGGATGGGATTTATCTTATTCATATCCAGAATGATATTAAGTCTTCAGAAATTATTTTTAATCATGAAATGAAAATTAGTCTTGAATGGATACTATAGCGAATGAATCTCATCATGTTCGTGGAGACGGTAATCCGTACATACGCACGAGCGCCAATTTAATTCTTTTGATATTTATATAATATATAATTGGATAGTATATCATATATAATGAATCATTATCATGTTATATTTATTAGTTACATAAATTAAAAATCATTATTATACCCATCCAAATAATAATGCATTGAATAACAATTACACCACGACGTGGAGACTGTAAGTCGTATGAACGCACGTATGGTGACTTGCCATTTAATGGATAGATAGAATAATGAATATGGTTGTACCATATTTATAATAACATCATATTATATAGAAGATACTAGATTTATTATTTTATAATGGAAATAGCAATGAATGTGAAGTGGAAGACGAAAGGACCTTGAAAGAGGTGATTAAATATTTACCTCTTCTTCGGGTTATTCCTTTTGATTTGATCAAAAGGGCTCCATAGAATGGATTTATGACTAAATGAAGGAATCTAATATTAAGGTAGGATAGTTGAGAGGGTATTTTGGGAGGGTTGGGCCGATCCAAATGGCTATGAAGGTGATAATTAGAGAGAAGGTGGATTGCCCTTTTAAAAGAGGGGTGAGGGGCACCTTAAGAAAAGCTAGAAATATTGTTTTATATTAAAATAATTTTCAGTTTCTAATGTCTTAAAAATGATTTATTTAAATTATATGTTGGGGATGGGTCTAAAACAACTCAAAATATAGGTTTTAGATAGGTTTGGGCACTATATTAACTTTATCTTTTAGATTTACCTCTTTGTTAAATAGTTTGACATTTACCATGTCTCTTTGAATTTTTATATTATACAGTTAATAAACATACTATAAACTTCCAATATAACCCCATGTGATTAATTAATGATACAACTATCATTATATAAGTAATTTGGTAAGAGAATTGATTTTTAGGAATATAATATCAATTAATAATGTAATATTTGTTTTAAAAACTCTTTTATGTCAATTTTGACACTATTTGGTATTTTTTTAATTAATAAAAGCATTATTACTTCAAAAAAATTCATATTATCAATCCTAACATGTAATAGTAACCAATAAAATTCTTTGATGGCATCAAAACATTAATATTATATTTATTATAACATTTATAATACAATTTATTTAATTCATTAGTTAATAAAGAAAATACTACATCATAATTGTGTCATAAATAAATTTAATTATTAAATGTATAAAAATTATAAATAAAATACTATTATGTAGGAAATCGTTTTAGCTTTCTAGTTAAAATTTATAGTAAAATAGGTAACATTTATAACCCTATATAAAAATTGTTTTACTAAATGATATATGCTTCGTCAGTTTTGTATTTACTTTAACTTAATTAATATAAAGTGTCATTATCACATACATGTGGCCCCATGGGGTCCCAAAATCGTCCCAAAAAATCCCATGGTGGGACTTGTATCATAAAATAGGGTTCGGAAACGTTTTGGGATAATTTAATTTTATTATAATATTATTTTTTTAACCTTATTTACTGGATATACCCCTTTAACCACGGTAAATAAAATATTTACTAAAATAAATATTCCTAATGACTAAAAATAAAAGTTATATATTAAAAAAAATTATACCTCTTGATTCTAAATATGGTATAAATTTTCCTAAATTTAAAAAATAGAGGTGGCGGAAATTATTTTAAAAATAATTCTTGTTGTCAAAACAAAAAAGAGTGTTTTTAAGAAATAATAACCATCAAAAGATTGACACTTGCTTATATCCAGTTGAATTGTCAAATTATGTCCAATGACCAACATTGGATTAAATGTAAAAATATAATCTAATTTTACTTAAAACCCACTCAATAGTATAATTTATCACTATAAATTATTTTGATTAAAATAATTGTATTTAATTAAAAAAAATTATTTTTTAGTATTCATCAATAACTAAATGTTTTGAGAAAAATATCAAAAATTCATCCTAAGCTAATTTAGATATTCTGAACCAAAAAATGAAGTCCATTTTGAAGGATAAAATTGATAAAATTTTAAAAAGTGGGTATTACTATTCATAATGGCTAGTTTGATTGGTGGAGATGTGTTAGAATCTCGAATTTATGTACAATGCAAGCTATTTCATTATTCAAGGGGAAACGCACCGCAGAAGCTTGGGGTGTTACACAAAGAGTGAGATTGATGGAGTTTTTTTTGGTTATGAAAATGGTACCATGTAGAAATCCTCAAAACCCACTTGAAGAAGTTGGAGATAATGTGGTTGCACCTGAACCACGATAAACTAATAGCTGCATCAGAGTATTGACCATGTTTTTAAATATATGGACACGGGGAACTAGAGGGATGAGACATGTTATGTGGATCATTCCATCTAGTTCATGAAGTAGAATTCACCAATCGTCATGGGTGATTATTAAACTGAAAAGGTGGAGGTGGGGCTGAGTAGGATGAATTGTGTCTTCGAATTCATCGGCACACCAACAGAGATCAAATTCAAGCTGGCCACATACATGCTCCAGGATCTTTCACATCAGTGGTGGGAACTATTATTGCAGGCTAAATGGATTAAAGATCTTACATGGAATATTTTTTAGGAATTTTTTGACAAACAATTATATCATCATATGTTCAAAATCGTGAAAATTATGGACTTCATTATCCTGAAAACATATAATATCTCTGTCACAAAATATATGGCTAAATTCATGAATTTAGTGCACTTTTCACTAGATATTTTGTAATGATCATCCTTGAAGGAACGCATCTTAAAATCGAGGCTATGGTAGGAGATTCTATCAATGATTATGGTGTCTTGTATTACTGATTTTTCAGAGATGGTGAATGGAGAAATTTGGGGTGAACGTCATATCTTGGGATCTATATGAGGAGGTATGATGATAACTAGAGATAATGGTTGGAATTTAGACAATGAGAGAAAGTGGATAAGGGACACATATTTCCAAGGTGGGAGTGTAAATAATAATCAGACGGCTAGATTAGTGAACCTTTTCCACGACCTATGATAAAAGAAGGTTGTTTTCATTGTGGTTCATTTAAACACATAATGAGTTATTATACTTTCCAAGCTATAGAATTACATAACTACAAGGATATGGGTCATATTTAGTAATATTTGCACGATTCTCTAAGGTTAGGTGCTCAAGAAACTTCTCAACTGTCACAAGTATTGTATGCTTCAACAGGGAAATGACAACATAACTAGTCTCATAAAAAAGTAGAGCTAACCATGGTGATTCTAGAAATAAAATGTCTTATCAATAAGGAAATCTCTTAAAGGAAACCAGGATAACATTTTAGCAATGAAGTAATTATATGGTTCTATGGAGAAGATTATCGATGATTAGGATGGACCATCTATGGTGAGAGGTATGATTCTGTCAAATTCTTCCCTTGTGCAACTACTCTTTGATATCGGGGCATCACGTTCTTTCACTCCTTCTTATGCTATTGATTTTCTATGTCTAATGTTAGAAATGATTTCATTTATTTTAAAACTACAAACTCTTCATGGTGAAATAGAAATTCAATCATTATGTGTAGAGAATGTGCTATAACTATTGATGGAGATGAGCTAAAATGGGACTTCTTAGTATTGTACATGGATGTCTATTATATAATCCAGGGTATGGATTGGTTGAAAATGTTTAATGCTCACATTGACTGTTATAGTAGAATGTCTAGTTTCACAATAGCGGATGGAGTAAGTCATGTCTTCAGAGGAGAGAGGGTTGTAAAGAAATGTGTAATGAGCTTTTTGGAACTAATGGTGGGAATAATCTCTTCTTAGTTGGTGGTGTTTTTATTAGAATCCATATAAGATATCGAGGATGTCATATTTCCAGAAGTTGTAGATCAATTATCAATTTTTATTTTTTGAGAACTTCTTAGGGTTACCACTAATAAGGGAAGTGGATTTTAAGATTGATCTCCATTCGGAGACCATTTCTATTTACCTTCAATATTATAGGATGGGACCAACATAGATATAGTAATTGAAAGTTCAGTTGAAGGAGAAAGAAAGTAGTGGTTTTATTCATCCAAGTAAGTCTTTATGGACAGAACTGGTTTTGTTCGTGATGAAATTGGATGTAACTTTTAAGATGAGTGTTGATTATTGTATGATAAACCATGTTACGATAAAGAATAAGTATCCTCATCCATGCATTGATGTTTTGTTCGATCAATTACGGTGAACTCAGTGGTTCTCTTAGATTTACATGTGAGCATGATTTCCCCAATTTTAAGTTCAGAAGGAATATATTCCAATGATAGCATTTAAAAGAAGTTATGGCTACTTGTAATATGTAGTCAAGACTTTCAGTATGATAAATGTTCCTACTGTCTTAATGGATTTGATGAATTATATATTTTAGGGTTATCAAGATTCTTTTGTTGTGGTGTTTGTGTGTGACATTATAGTGTATTAAAATACAAGGTTTGACCATTAGGAACAACTGGAAATAGTGTGACAAATTTAGTGAGATCACCATTTGTATAAAAAAATTACCAATGTCTGATTTTTTGATACTAGAAGTAAGTTTTCTTGGCGATGTGATTCTTGATAAATGTGTTTATATTGATCCTGAAAATATTGAAGCTATTTTGTCATGGAAACCTTAAAATAATTTTTTCAAGATATGATGTTTTTTGGTTTAACTGGATATTACCGATGGATTGTGTGTTATTTCTCAAAACTGGATTTTTGAATAATAGCATTGAAAAATGAGAATACATCATTACAAAGGGAAGAGGAATACCAAAAGACTTTCTAGGAACTAAAAGTTCATCTTATTTCAGAATCTATCATTATTTTTCAAAAATCAGGATAGGGGTATATAGTGTACTGTGATGCTTCAGGATCAGGGTTTGGATGTGTTCTCCTTCAAAGAGACCATGTGGTTTCATACGGTTTAAGGCAGTTCGAGGTTTACGAGATTAATTACCGAACTCGCGATTTGGAGTTATCTGTAGTCATCCATGCTTTGATAACATGGACTCATTATCTCTTTGGTGAGAAATTCACTATGTTTACATATCATAAAATAATGATACATATTTTCTCATAGAAATATTTGAATTTGATGAAAAGGAGATATATAGAGTATCTCCATATGTTTTACTTTGACTTGATGTATACACTAGTAAAAGGGAATTCAGTAGCCGATGCATCGAGTATAAATTCATACGATTAGAGGGCGAAAGAAACTTTCAATGAATGGATGTTGATGTCATTGCAAAATGAAATGCATGTGGAATGTGAAGAATGATGTGACATGGTGTTTTTACTTTCAGCTATTTTTGTTCCAGAGTTGGTAAATATGGTCAAATAGGCACCAACATCTGATGTATAATGTCTGGTAATGAGTTCAAAACTCAATGGAAGGGAGACCAATGAGGGATAGTTTCATGATCAGTGTTCAGTTTTTTATTTTGTAGATTATATGGTCATACCTATGGGTTTTCATGAATAAATCCTTAATTCTTACCACCATTAAATATTGGATATACATCAAGGCACATAGAAGATGTACAACACATGGAGGAAATAGTTTTGGTAGAGAGGCATGAAAAGAATGGTGGTCACATTATTTTCCAAGTGCTTAACTGGTCAGCAAGCCCAGGAATAGAATTAGATACTAGTGGGTATTTTTTAGACTGTATCTATCCTTGTGTGGAAATTGGAGTAGATAGGGAAGGATTTGGTAATAGGTATCCTATGAATAGTTCGGAAACACGATTCCATATGGGCGATGGTGGGTCGGCTAACCATGTCGGCCCATTTCATCCCTATTTTTGAAACTCATATAGTAGATGATTTTTCCAAAATTTATATAAATTAAGTGGTTAAGAGGCATGGTTTACCAGTTTTAATCATGTCAGATAGAGATCCATGGTTCATCGTCGAAGGTCGTTGTCATTTTTCATGAGTGATCATGTGTTTTTTAGGAACTCTCCAATACTTTAACATTGACATTTTGGGATGTAGTGAACATTATATCCTACATACAATGGACTTTTTGAGATAATGTAATGGGTATGTGAGTTGTCATATCAACTGGTATTACCATCGTGGTTCAGTTTGGTGCAGAATTTGTTCCTCGTGTCTTAGTTGAAAAAGTATCAGCCTAATTCTGACCATGTGATTAGATGTGATAACATTAACCTGGATCGAGATGTTTTTTGATACATAACTCCGTACGAGTTATCGACAATAAAGAGAAAGTATTGTGTGGGAAAATCATTATTCTAGTGTGGGTTTTATGGAAGTATGGTCATATTCAAGAACAGACTTGGGAATATTAGAGGGAAATGAAAGATAAATGGCCTGAACTCTTTCAAAGCAACAATGATTTACTACATTCCGGTGATGGAAAGGCAGGTGGTGGGGAGAATATAGTATCCCCAGTTTCTGTTACATAGATCATTCATTGTTTTTTATGAATATAAAGTACAAGAGGGAATGCTGGGAGAGTTTGGTGAACATTCACTTTGTTTTGTGGACAAAATGAGAGGATCACGTGTTCTCCATGGTTCATCAAAACCGTGTATAAATTCTTGTATAAAACATGTGAAAGTGAGGATTTGAGGCAAGGATATATGGAATGGTGTGTACACATTTATGCAGACCATATGAGGAGTTCATGCGAGGGTTTTTCTAAGAAGTAGGTAATTCATTGTTAGTGCACTTTTTGTTGAGCTTTGCTAACTAATTGTGAACATGGTTTAAATGAGATCCTAAACAAGTTGATCTCACAAATATTTTTTTCTATGTTGCTTTTTTTCTCATAAGTTACCATAACTCATTATTTCTCTTCCTTGAAGGTAGATGAACCTCTCCCGGGAAATATTGAGTCAATCTGAAGGCTTCCTTTGGTTATTTAAACTTGAAATCTTTAGGTATGTGATCCTTCCACATCATTCTTCATAGTTTCATAGATCTACTTAGATCTTCTTCTTGTATCTAATTGGTTTCTCATATCTACACTTATTGTAACACTCCAGGTAAATAAAGAATATGACGTTTTTATATTTATCCCTATGTGTGAATAAAATGTTAATATTAATTTAAAGGGAACATTATGCTTCATGTCTTACCCAATACGCAACAACGAGTTCCTTTGAAATCTTACGTTGCACTCTAATAATAAAATAATTTTATTTAAAATGTTTGTTAACACCTAGCCGTTGTAATGATGGGAATGAACAGAACTAACTACAAACTGATTATATATGTTTGTAAAATATTTTTACTTTTATCCAATAAATGTTAGAGGTGTAAAATGAAAATGAATCCAATTTTATGCATAAATCTTCTAATATTCTTTAAAAGGTTGATTAACCGCCTTTTGATGGAGAACCCTTTTTAAATATACATTTTAACAATTTTATGTGTTACATTTGACAAAATAAAATTCTTCTTTATAATCGGGACATCAAAATTCACTTTGTGTAAATTTTTGGTATTTTTCCGATAAAGTTCATTTATTAATGAATAGTGAAAATGTTTTAATTTAATTCGAAACCTCTTTTTAATATAAATTATTTACATGAATATATTATCTTTTGAATTGTTTCTAAAGTCGAATTAGAAAAAAAAATTACCATTTAATCCAATAGTGGTCATTGGAATTAATTTCACTTTGAAATTGGACTTAAACTAGTGTCAATCTTTTGATATATATTGTTTCATAAAAACACGCAATTTGTTCTGACATAGGGAATTAATTATTCAATTATTTAATGTAACTTATATGTTTTGAATTTTCTAAAATATACATCATTTTTTAATTCGTAATATCAAATATATCTTAGGGTGAATTTTTTGTATTTTTCTGAAAAACTTAAATTTTTGATGAATAGTGAAACCACTAAGTGATACTTAAAAAATGATTTTTCGTTTAAATGAAAATTTACCACCACTGTGTTTTGAATTTAAAAAATCCGACATAAATGGTTTTCATTAGGAAGAAAAATGTGGTTCAATGGGATTAAAATAATTTTTTGGTGAATAGTAACTTTTATGTTTTTAATCGCAATTAGAGGTAAATAGTGTAATTTAAGCTAAAAATAATGTTTTAATAATATGAAATGACCTTGAAACATGTCATAATTTTATTTTATTAGTAATGGCCAACCAATAATATCCATGGGTAAACTTGGGGACCCCATGTAGCCACTTTGGTAGGAAAATGACATAAATAACTTTTTATTTAAAGTTAAAATAAAAAGGTCACAAACATGAGTTATTTTACTAAAATAATTTTTAAATGGGGTTATACAAGTCATATTTTTAACTATAAATATTAATTAAAAATATAAAAAGATTTCCTACATCATGAATTTTCTTTTATAATTTTTAGAAATTAAATAAATTAAATTATTTATGACACCGTGATGATGCAGCGATTACCACATTATTTAACGATTTAAATAAAATGAAAATATAATTTAAAATATAAGACATACACTTGTCAAAAACCTATTTTATGTATGTTTTTCTAACTATGATCACCTTATCCACGAAATATATAATTTTGGGACCTTTAAAATCCGGAAAACATTTTATTTTCAAGACATTCCAAGAGTGCCCCTCCTCTCCTCTTATAAAAGGCCCCCAACTCTACCACCTTATCCAGACCTCTCAAGCCTTTGGCCCGGCCAACCCCTACCCATTGTGTCTCTTAACATCCTTCTATTACTCCTAGAAGCCTCACTTTGGGTAGAAGTCTTTTCAAGGAATCCTTTGAGCTCAAATCAAAAAGAGTTGCCCGATTTAAAGGTAAAGTCTTCCCAAGTGTTCTTTTGTTTTATTTTTCTTCTAAAACCCCCTAAACTTTTTTTATTCCTTTCTTTTTTAACAACACCGATATCTTAAATATACTTTTATGTTGTTATAATAAGTATTAATGCTACACTTACACACACATCCGTCTAATGGTTAAAGAACATACTGTTTTGTGGATGGAAAATTACTGCCTCACGAAATTATGATTGTTCAATATTCTTTAAACACCATTAAAGGTGGACATTATGATGACACTGAACTTTATATATCATATATATGGTATTTATTTTTACTATATGCTTCGGAATTTTATATTTAAAACATTCCTTTATTCTTTCCATGTTGGGCAAATGCGATAATTTCATATGAGGAAGTGTGGACTACTGCCCCCTCAAGTGATGTGACTCGTTCATGAAATACATGGAATGTATAAAGAATGAAATTAATGAACATATGTGACCTATATAACATATATATTATACTGGAATTATAATATATATATATCTCTCATTTAGTTTTTATTACATTAATATAACAAAAAATGAAAGTAGCGTCCATGCATACGTACGGCCTACCGTCTACATAAACGGTGCTTTTCATTTTTTATCTCCAAATGTTATGGAATAGAATAAAAGGAATATTTACAAGATATATATGATATTTTAATCATTAATACTATTCTTTAAAAGATATACTTTTAAATACATGAGAAATCGTTTTCAAACAAGTTCATTTTTAATCATGTACCAAACATCGACAAAAACGTCTTATATGAACTAACATTATTAAAAAATTATTATAAAATTATAATATGTGATATTAACAGAATAATAATCTTTAAATTATTTCCTTAATCAATTATAAATTTAAAAATGTTAATTATTTAGGAATATAAAGAAACGAACAAGACAAGTCGGACTTGAGATAAGGGATCCTACCCCTCTCTTTCTTCTTAAGTACACTCTTTTATGTCATTCCTTTTAAGATCATCTTTCATCTGATTGGGATGTTCTATTATATTAATATTACTGTAATTTTTATGTTCATATGATGAGAGACCCTATTTTCTCTCATCAATCCATTTTGGAAGTTTTGATTGGCGCCGTTATGCTGCCGAATTTTCATAAGAGATCCAACCTCCCTCTTTCTTTTTAAGTACTCTCCTTTATGTCACTTATTTTAAGCTCCTATTTGTTATGTTGAGGGATGTTATTTTATATTCCTTTTTATGTAAATTTTATGTTAATATGATTAGAGACCCTATTTGATCTCATCAATCCATTTTTGAAGTTTTAAGTGGCACCGTTAGCTACCGAGTTTTCGTAAGGGATTTTTCATATCAATTTTATTCCTTTGAGATTTATGCTACATTTGCCACCATTTCCTTTGAGTGGTATATGTACTACCCATTATTCTACTCTTTGTGTAATATACTTTCTTTTATGAGTATTTACATCAATGTTGTATTGTCATTCTTTCATTGGGTGTATGTTTTGAAAGATACCCAAGTCAGTGAGGGAACCTTTCACCCTCCTCTTTTTAAAAGAATTTTTTGTTGGGTATTTTAATTTACATATTGTAATGTTGGAATATGTTCTTCTATATCCTTATTGATGTAAATTTTATGTCCATTTGATGATATACCCTTTTTATCTCTCATCAACTCGTTTTCTGAATTTTGAAGTGACCCTGTTAGGCTGTCGAATTTTTGCAAGGGAACTTCTTAACCCAATTTTGATTCTTTGGGATAAACTTTTACTCCTTGAATATGTCGTTCTATGAATATGTTTTAATGATCTATGATTGTTTTACACTTAATATCAAATTATATTTTGTGTATTCGTTTGTCACACATAATTATGTAATTAATTTATCCTTAATCCAAGGACACTGTCTTTGTAAGGGACTTCGTCTGAATCTCCTTTCATTGAGGCATATATTGTTCTAATACAAGACTTTATTTTATATAGTGTATAAACCCCTTTTAATTTCAATTTTATACAAAATGAATCTTTTTCTACGAAGCGTTTTACAAAATGACAAAAAGGAATGTTTCTTTTAACGTACGCACTGACAATGACTTTTTCTGCCACCGTGAGTATTATTTGGACATTAGATTCCTCAACATGCCATATTATTTTTAAAAGTAAATAAAAACCATATAGTCTTTTATGTATTTTGGTATTGAAAATGTTCTTTTACAATGGATTTGTTATGACAATATATTTTAGTGATATATTGTGATCGAAATGTGGAAATGTTTTCTTTCCATTATATTTGTTTTATGTATTATGATTTTATAACGGTACTTAGACATTTGATGGGTGGTTACGTGATAAACCATATGATGGGTGGTGCCATGAATTCCAGGATGGGTGGTTACATTATAACCTCTAATGCATTGGGTATGGAAGTCAGCCGTATGGATATTCCATTAAGTGATATGTGTGGAAGTCGACAGTATGGTTATTCTATTTCAGTATGTTTATGTCCCAAGTTACCTTTATATGTTATGTGTAATTTATATGGGTTTTATGGTAATATTTTGGTTACAAAAGGGTAATTAATGATCTTTTATTCAATTAAGAGTATTTTATGCTTCATAAAGGTGAAAATTATTACATTGATTAAGTATTCATTGTTTACTTGTTGTTTTGAAAAACTAACAGTTATCCTTCTTTGTGTATCCCTTACTGAGCTTTTTATGCTCATACCAAGTTTTTTTAAATGTTTTTCACAGGACTTAATGTGGAATAGGGTCAAAGATGGGAACAAGGAAACGTCGTGCTATTTTAAACATGGAACTGGACAAGTTTCTTTTTAAGAGTTTTTATATTATGGAAACTTAGTAGAAGTGTCTACTTTGTAATCTTTTGAGATGTAATAGTTATTTCTTAATTCTCTAAAACTCTAAACCTGAAAATATCCTCTATGTGAATTATTCATTTAAATCAATAATAAGTAATGTTTAATGTCGGGTCCTTATAGATGGTATCAAAGGCCGGTTTAGACAACTTTAGGGATTATGAGTTTTTGTTAGACACATGGTTAGTCCCTATATCTATTATTTCAGTTAAATCATTGTTTTATAACTTTTTTCAGGTCAAGTAATGTAAGTTATGAATGGAAGGATGAGGATCTCAAATGAAATTCCTATCTCTTCCTGATGACATACTTGTAATAATTATTGCAAAGTCATGTTCGGATGATTATGAAAATTTTTCTAGCATACAACTCACTTGCAACCAGTTGTTTGAGATATCAAACACCTCCACTATACCTCGGTATCATCATGTGTCATGGGTTGTATTTATAAAAATAATATTTTCACAATATTCTCATATTTTCAATAAAGTTAAATATTATAAAGGTATTTTCAAATAATTTACCTTATCACAAGAATTTGAAGCATATTTTGATTTTAAAAATGGTGATGAGGAAGGAGACCCTTGTGCAACCTATTTATACTTGATTTTAAAATATAGTATCTCAGTAGAAACTTATGGTATTTTAAAAGGACCAATAATAGAAAGTTTCAACTCAAATTTTGTCTGACTATTTTATAGAAATCATGTTTTATCAGATTTTTTGGAATTATATGTCATACATGATTATTTTCCAAAACTGTTTTTCTGTGAACACCAATATGACCGATGTTGTACTAGGTGTATTTGGATGGAGGAATAAAATGATTTTTAAGGATCTCTAAATCATTGTCGTAATGCATGGGACTTCTACCTACGTGAACAAGATGACGATGAAACCAAGTGGATGCCATGATCATGGTATGTTGTTATTCATTTTGGGAATCGTTTTATTTTATCTTATAGTGGTGAAATAAGACTTCAAGAATTAAGATGTTGAGATCATAATGAATTTGGATGAAAATTATAGGTATAAAGAAACTATTGAGGTTAAAACATGTTAGGGATATTTTTGGAGTTTTATAAAAATGATAACACGCAGACCGTGTGACAACTCATCGCATCGGACAAAGCTACGAGAATCGAACCCGCAACCAATGTGCGACTGGTATTTATCGCCAACCACTAGACTACATGAAGTCCCTAGTTAGTATGACTTATTCTTTTTAGTTAGATGGTTTTATGAATTAATGGTAAGTTGATTTTGGGTTATTTGTGGAAATTATTAACCTATCATGGAGGATATGTGATTAGGTTAATTACTTTTTAATATGAGACTTTTAGAGCAACTGATGTTATTTAAAGATAAGTGTTAATTTGTACCTTGGAAGACTATGTGACTAAATCCTTAAAATATTTGGGTTTCAATCTTAGTTTGGTTTACTTTGAAGAATTTTATGTAAAAAATTTTTATCGAATGGTCTTCGTTGAACTTTGGGTTTTGTTGGACAAATTTTGAAGATTAAGAATAGATTTTCTTTTTATAAATGGTTATAATTTTCTGGATTATATGATCTTGTTCTAAAAATTTTGGTTTTGGTAAGGGTCTAAAGACATAGGAAATATATAGTTCTCTTTTTGGATTAGTTGGTTCTCAAGAAGTTGACTATAGTACTCTTAATGCGAAAAAGTCTTACTAAATACTCGTCTTTTGGAGAAAATATGAGTTTGATTAAGGAATCTAGTAAAAGTTGAAAGTCTACATGACAAGTAAGTATGTTTCATTATTATTTAGTTAAGCTCAAAAATAAATTCCTCAATTAAGAGTAACTTAAAAAAAATGTTGTCTGTTAACATTTCTTACTGGGGAATCGAATACCGTTTAACCCATCAAAATTATGTGGTTTCCTTGTGGTTAACTTTCTCCTAAACATGTTTTCTATCACTCTCCCTCAGAACATGACCCTTTTATTTTTCTTCCATATCCATGTTTTCCTACATGGAATCCTAGTATGGGGTAACTCGGGTGACCTATGTACTTCCCTTTCTTTCTTTTAAAGTGATTGTTTTACCAACTCTTGTTCCGAGGTGGGACTTTCAATGATGTTTCCGAGCCAAATTTTAAAATTGTGAGGATGCAATTCCCAAAAGGGGGGAAGGATGTAACACACCAGGTAAATTAAGAATATAAACTTTTTATATTTATCTCTATTTTTGAATAAAATTTTAATATTAATTTAAAGGGAACGCTATGCTCGATGGCTTACCCAAAACGCAACAATGAGTTCCTTTTAAATCTTACATTGCACTCTAATAATAAAATAATTTTATTTTAAATGGTAGTTAACACCTAGTTGTTTTAATGAGGGGAATGAACAGAACTAACTACAAAATGATTATATATGTTTGTCAAATATTTTTACATTTATCCAATAAATGTTAGAGGCATAAAATGCAAATGAATCCAATTTTATGTATAAATCATCTAATATTCTTTAAAAGGTCGATTAACCACCTTTTGATGGAGAACCCTTTTTAAATATACTTTTTAACAATTTTATGTTGTATATTTGACAAAATAAAAATCTTCTTTAGAATCGGGACATCAAAATTTACTTTTTGTAAATTTTTGGTATTTTTCTGATAAAGTTCATTTTTTTATGAATAGTGAAAAATGATGTATTTTAATTCAAAACCTCTTTTTAATCGAATTTATTTACATGATTATATTATCCATTGAATTGGTTTTAATGTGAAATTATAATATATTTTTACCATTTAATCCAATAGTGGTCATTGGAATTAATTTCACTTTGAAATTGGACTTAAACTTGTGTCAATCTTTTGATATATATTGTTTCATAAAAACACGCTATTTGTTCTGACAGTGGGAATTAATTATTAAATTAATTAATGAAACTTAAATGTTTTGAATTTTATAAAATATACAACATTTTTGAATTCAGAATATCAAATATATCTTAGGGTGAATTTTTGGTATTTTTCTGAAAAACTTCAATTTTTGATCAATAGTGAAACCACTAAGTGGTACATAAAAAAGGATTTTTCGTTTAAAAAATTTTTTACCACCTCTGATTTTTGAATTTAAAAAATCCGACGTTCATGGTTTTCATTAGGAAGAAAAATGTGGTTCAATGGGATTAAAATTATTTTTTGGTGAATCGTAACTTTTAAGTTTTTAATCACGAATAGAGGTAAATAGTGTAATTTAAGCTAAAAATAATTTTTTAATAATATGAAATGTCCTTGACACATGTTATACCATTATTGGATGAGTCTTGTACAGCCATTTATATCCATGGGTCAACTTGGGGACCCCATGGAGCCACTTTGGTAGGAAAATGGCATAAATAATGTTTTATTTAAAGTTAAAATAAAAATGTCACAAACATGAGTTGTTTTACTAAACCAATTTTTAAATGGGGTTATACAAGTCATATTTTTGAATATAAATATTCATTATAAAGATAAAAATATTTCCTACATCATGATATTTTTTTATAATTTTTATAAATTAAATAAGTTAAATTATTTATGAAACCATGATGATGCAACGATTACCTCATTATTTAACTATTTAAATGAAATGAAAAGATAACGTAAATTAAAAGACCTAAACTTGTAAAAAACCTATTGGATTTATGGATTTCTAACTATTATCACCTTATACTAGAAATATATAATTTTGGTACCTTTAAAATCCGAAAAGAATTTTATAATAATGTTACTTTTAAAGACTTTCCAAGAGTGCCCCTCCTCTCCTCTTATAAAAGGCCCCCAACTCAACCACCTTACCCACACCTCTAAATCCTTTGGCTCGTCCAAACCCTACCAATTTTGCCTCTCTAAATCCCTATATTACTCCTAGAAGCCTCAATTTGGGTAGAATTCTTTTCAAGGAAGCCTTTGAGCTAAAATCAAAAATATTTACCTGATTTAAAGGTAAAGTCTTCCCTAGTGTTCTTTTGTTTTATTTTGCTTCTCCAACCCCCTAAACATTTTTTATTCCATTATTTTGTAAAAACACCAGTATCTTCTATATACTTGGATGTTTTTATAATAAGTATTCTAGCTACACTTACACAAACATCCTTCTTAATAGTTAAAGAACATAATGTTTCTGTGGATGGAAATTATTGCCTCACGAAACGATGATTGTTCAATATTATTTTAATACCTTTAAAGGTGGACATTATGATGTCACTATATTTTATATATGATATATATGGTATTTATGTTTACTATATGCTTTTTTATTTTATATTTAAAAAATACCTTTATTCATTACATGTTCTGCAAATGCAATAATTTCATATGAGGAAGTGTGGACTACCGCCCCATCAAGTGATGTGACTCATTAATGCAATACATGGAATGTATAAAGAATGAAATTAATGAACATGTGTGACCTATATAACATATATATTATACTGTAATTATAATATATATATATATATATCTCATTTATTTTTAATTCCATTAATATGACAAAAAAATGAAAGTAGCGTTCATGCGTACGTACGGCCTACAATCTCCATGAACGGTGCTTTTCATTTTTTATATCCAAATGTTATGTAATAGTATAAAATTAATATGTACTGGATATATATGATATTTTAATCATTAATACTATTCTGGAAATGATTTACTTATAACTACATGGGAAATCATTTTCAAACAAGGTCATTTTTTGACTCCTGTACCAAACATCGGCAAAATCGTCTGATATGAACTAACATTATTAAACAATTATTATAACATTATAATATGTGATATTAACTGAATAATGATCTTTAAATGAGGTCCTTAAGAAATTATAAATTTACCAAAGTTTATTATTTAGGAATATAAAGAAACGAACAAGACAAGTCGGACTTGAGGTATGGGATCCTACCCCTCTCTTTCTTTTTAAGTACACTCTTTTATGTAATTCCTTTTAATCTCATATTTCTTATGATTGGTATTTTATTTTATATTAATCTTACTGTAATTTTTTATTTTCATATGATCAAAGACCCTATTTTATCTCATCAATCCATTTTGGAAGTTCTGATTGGGGCTGTTAGGCTGCCGAATTTTCGTAAGAGATCCAACCTCTCTCTTTCTTTTTAAGTACTCTCCTTTATGTCAATTATTTTATGCTCCTATTTATTATGTTGAGGGATGTTATTTTATATTCCTCTAGTTGTACCTATTATGTTAATCTGATGAGAGAACCTATTTGATCTCATCAATCCATTTTTGGATGTTTTAAGTGGCGTTGTTAGGCTGCCGAGTTTTCATAAGGGATTTTTCATCTCCCTTTCATTCCTATGAGATTTATGATACATTTTCCACCATTTCCTTTGAGTGGTATATGTACTGCCCATTATTCTACTCTTTGTGTAATATAATTTCGTATATTAGTATTTACATCAAGGTTGTATTGTCCTTCTTTCATGGGGCGTATGTTTCGAAAGATACCCATGTCGGTAAGGGAACCTTTAACCCTCCTCTTTTTAAAAGACTTCTTTTTTTGGGTATTTTAATTTACATATTGTAATGTTGGGATATGTTCTTCTATATCCTTATTGATTTAAATTTTATGTTCAAGTGATGAGATACCCTTTTTATTTCTCATTAACTCATTTTCTGAATTTTGAACTGACGTCGTTAGGCTGTCGAATTTTTGAAACGGAACTTCTTATCCCAATTTTGATTATTTGACATAAACTTGTACTCCTTTAATATGTCGTTCTATGAATATGTGTGAATAACCTATGATTTATTTACCCTTAATATCCACTTATATTTGGTGTATTATTTTTTCACACATAACTATGTAATTGATTTATCCTTAATCAAAGGATACCGTCTTTGTAAGGGACTTCGTCTCAATATCCTTTCATTGAGGCATATATGTTCTAATACAAGACTTTATTTTATGCGGTGTATAAACCCCTTTGGATTTTAATTTTATAAAAAATGAATCTTTTTCTACAAATCGTTTTACAAAATAACCAAAAGGAATGTTTCTTTTAACGTACGCGGTGACAATGACCTTTTCCATCACCGTGAGTATTATTTGGACATTGGCTTACACAACAAGCCATAATGTTTGTAAAAGTAAATAAAAAACATATACTCTTTTATGTATTTTGTTATTGGAAATGTTTTTTTATATTGGATTTGTTATGACAATATATTTTAGTGATATATTGTGATCGGAATGTGGAAATTCTTTCTTTACATTATATTTATTTTATGTCTATGATTTTATAATTGTACCTGGACATTTGACGGGTGGTTACGTGATAAACCATATGACGGGTGGTGCCGTGAATACCAGGATGGGTGGTTATGTTATAACCACCAATTCGTTGGGTATGGAAGTCGGTTGTATGGCTATTCCATTAAGTGATATGTGTGGACGTTGACCGTATGGTTATTCCATTTAAGTATGTTTATGTCCATAGTTACCTTTATATGTTATGTGTACTTTATATGGGTTTTATGGTAATATTTTGGTTACAAAAGGGTAAGTAATGATCTTTTATTCAATGAAGAGTATTTTATGATTCATAGTGGTGAAAAGTATTACCTTGATTAAGTATTCATAGTTTACTTGTTGTTTTGAAAAACTAACAGTTATCTTTCTTTGTGTATCCCTTACTGAGATTTTTATGCTCACCCCAAGTTTTTTTAAATGTTTTTCAGAGGACATAATGTGGAATAGGGTCATGGATGGGAACAAGTAAACGTCATGCTATCTAAAACACGGAACCAGACAAATTTATTATTATGAGTTTTTATTTTGTGGAAACTTAGCAGAAGTGTCTACTTTGTAATCTTTTGATATGTAATAGTTATATCCTAATTCTCTAAAACTCTAAACCTGAAAATATCCTCTATGTGAATTATTCATTTAATTCAATAATAAGTAATGTTTATGTCCGAGTCCTTATACTTATTATATGTAGATATTTGACTGTGTGTAACAAAAAAGTTGACATTTGGTATTGATCATGCTAGAAGAAGACTTCTATGGAGTTTTCGTGATAAATTGACCCAGTTTTCTTAAGAATTCTTTGTCCATGTCAAGTCTCATCAAAACATTCGAGGTAGGTGGATTATCTCTCGACTCCACTTAGAAGAACTAATGGGTATGAATTAAAATTTGTTATCTTGTGTTGAATTGGTTGTGATTATTCTATTTATAAATTTTTGGAAACCCTTATTTGTGATGGTTTGACTATTTGGGGAAATATACATAATTTTTTTATCTGAATAAATTACATGTGTTCTAAATTTTATAATTGACTTTTTAAAATGGGAATTATCTAGAATTGTGGAACATTGATTGTTTTATATGTTTTCAATAAATGGTAACATTTTCTTGAAATTAAATTGCATCTTTGAAATTGGGTTTTTCTTTGGTTTATAATAAAATTGGTGTTTTATTGAAATAGTTTTTTTGTGATATGGAATGTTTTGGAATACATGGGGTTGTGTGAGATCATTTTTGATGTTTCCCTAGATACATTATGTGTAAAATTGGGGTACAAGGTGTGTGACCCCAGATTAGAGGTGTGTGTCACTGAGACACAAGGTAATTCGATGATAGACGACTCATGAGTATGTAACTATCGAACGCAGCATGCATCTATGGGTATTTGTGAACTATGGAATTAGTATTCAAAAATAAAAAATCAGAATTTGTTTATAAGCCTACATTATTTATTTTTGGATAATAACTTATTGAAAATTGTTTTCATTTACTTTTTTTCACATGATTATAGTCGTTTTTTAAAAAAATTTATATTTGGTTATAAATTGTTTTCATAAAAAAAATTTATATAAATTGTGCTATAACATTTTCTAACCATTCTATCACAGTTCCATGAGTAAGGAATTCATTAGGAAAACCTATTGAGTGATTTACTCGCCCCTTCATTAAAACATTGGCAGCTTTTCATATTCTACCTTCCAGGACATGGTCAAAGTTAATGTATCACAATTCCTTAGCATCGTGACGTGATACATTGGATTACTTGTGTATTTTAGAGATTGGTTCTTGTGGAGCATAGGTTCTTGTTGTAATCATGGAGTTTATTCATTTTCTTTCAGTAGTTTACATTGATGTTGGTTTGTCTTCTACTATAGCATACCATTGTTGGTTGTTCTAAAGATTGGGATCTGAAATGTCTTGGTTTATTTCATGCATCATATAATGACCTATTTGTGGATGGTTTGTCGGGTCATTTTTTTATACATTAAATAGTAAAACACCCCCCCCCCCCCCGACACACTTACTTTCAAACCCTTCAAATATATTTCCATACTTTAGAATCCTAGGGATGTCACTTAATGAACTGTAATGATTTGTTATACATTCAATCCAATATAAATTTGGGGGTCATCACATCATAAGACTGACCTCAGAAATCACATTACCAAATGCATTAGAGAGGTATATCACGCTCACACATCATTAGTGATACATCAAACTCACTTTTAATTCATCTAAAATGGGAAATTATATTATCATGAATAAAACATATATATATTTCTCTTTAACCATAAAATTAATTTGAATTAGCATTTATTACCATAAGAAATAGTAATTTTTGATATCTCATATAAATAAGAAAAAAATTCATTTACTTGTAATACCTTTTTAGGAAATGATAATTATTGAATTGTGTAAATTAATCTTGATATTTAATAATGGTGATGTTGTTATGAAATTGTAGTCAATCCATATACATTAAAAATACATTCTTTTTGTTCCTTTTTAAAAAAACAATAAAAAGATTCCTTCTAAATCCTTTATAAGGAATGTAAAAAAATAGTAAAATATTAATGTTTTAAACTACTTTATTTATATTGAGTACATTCCTGAAACACATAATATTAATATTATATGAAAAAAAGAGATTGGAGAAAGCATTAAAATAAGTTTTTTTAAAGAAACTCCCTTCCCTGATGTCCTGACTCATTTCATTCACGTGTATACCATCATGATTAATAAAATTATATTAGTTTTCCACATTTCTAATTAAATTTATCTTGTAAATTAAATTATCATAATTCTAATTACTTATTTTTATTCATGTGTTATTTAGTTATGTAAATGTTTAAGTTCACATCAGACTTTTGGTGGATGTTCCGTTAATAGATCTAAAATGACATCTGTAAGATGACTATGGTCAAAGGGACCACAAGTAAATAATATTTTTAATTTTAATAAAGGAAACAATATTATTTTTTACCATTAAAAACATTTTTATATTCTTACATTGTAGGTTTACATGAAAATGATATTTGTTTTATCATGGAGAAGTTAATCTACAAGTACACATGAGTGAAATTTCAATTTTTCTACTTTATGTAAAAGAAAAATTGTATATAATATTTTCTATTAAAATAATAATAATTATGTTGTAAATTTATTATTTCTTCAATATTTATATCCTTATTATATTTATTTTAATGGTTTAATGAATAATGAATCATATTTATTCATTCAAATTGTAATCCACACATACACACCAAAGACGTTATCATTTTAAAATAAAAAATTATTAATAAAGTCAGTAATATATTTTCTTTCTAAAATAATAATAACTTATGGAAAATATTTTTTATTTATTAAATCCAAATTAATATTCATCTGTGTTAGGTGGTTATAGAAAACTAAATGCATCTCTTCATGGAGTTTGTAGTCGAATTGTATGTATGGCCATCTTTTTAATTCACCGTTGGATAGAACAGAGAAAGAAAATAAATGTTGCATTAATATAATAAAACTTAAATATATATAATATAATTATTTTATTATATAATAGTGATACTAAAATATTTTAATTATTTTGAAAAAAATAAACTTAAAATAAGATGGTTTGGATGTATACCTCCTCATCTATTATGTCCCATTGTATTATACCTTAATCCATACTGGATTGTTCTTCTAAGAATGAAAAAACATATTAGAAGTTGGGAGGATAGTTGGAAAGATATTTTTTTGGTAATATCCTAGAAAAGTTGCCAAAAATTCATGAATAAGTGAATACAGGGTGTTCCCTCTTATAAGTTATGGTTGTGACATATTTTTAAATAAAGAACATTAAAATATAAACTATTTCTTTCTCAAAGGAAATTGGAATGAAACTCCCATATTTTTAATCTTGGATGATTACGATTCGAAATATAATTATAAAATTAAATTTAAAAAAAATTATCATATTTTAAAACATTTATTTCTTTATTAACCCCCAACCCACCATTTACTTTTTAACAATTACTATGTTGACATGGATTTACCGTGGTTACAATTCATAATGACTAGAATTGAAATTGAACATTTCTCCAAATTGATATTCCATAATTCCAAATATGATATCTATTTTTCAATTCCCATGGTTAAAAATTTGTATAAGTTAATTTTAATATAAATAATCAAACCGTAATGGAAACAATTTTTATAAAATTTTCATTTTTAATCATAAAAAATAATGTATACCTATATCATGTATAATTATAATTCATAAGGATTTTATTGAATTAAGTTAAATCAAAGAAAAATTATTTTCCATTAAAACCAATCCAAAATATGAAATAACCTTTTAAATACTTGATTAAGATAATGGAAGCATGATAGTTTATTAACTAAAATAAAAAAATTACATAAATTACAAAAATGAATTAATATATATTTAACAACTAAAAAAATATTTCAAAAAATATTTAATTTCATCCTAAATATAATATTATTCTATAAAATAATTATACTTATAAATTCAATGCATTATTATGTAATGATAATATAATAAAAGGTAAAATACATAAAATGTTTCTATTTTTAGTATTCACCTAAAATTGATCATTTTCAAATGATTCCTAAAAAATAACCATGAGTAAATTTAAATTTTTCAAAAAAATTATGTTATTTTTAAATATATATCGTTAAAATTTTAAATTTTAGTATTAAATAAAAACCTTGTATTTCATGGAAAAAATATCATCTATAGTAAAACCATTTCATTTCCACTTGGTAAATCATATAAAATTATTATATTATTTTTTAACCAACGAAATATATTTATAAACATTAATAAGAAATGATGTTTATTAATTATTAACACTACCTTGGTATGTACATCTATAGATTTAGCTACCAATGATACCCTTTAAAATGAAGGATTATTATTTTTGGAGGAATGAAATTTACAAATGGTTTATATCAGTATATGATGGGTCTTTTGAATGCAGATAGAAAAAATAGTATGAAAATCATCCTTAAATTTAGTTTTGTTTTCCCTTAATAGTCTCTCCAGATGAGTTCTTTATCCTAGATTACTGGGTATTCATCCTTGAAGACATAATCTAGGGATTCTAAATTCATAAAAAGAGGATAAAGACCATATTTGGAAGCATCAATCATAGGAAACTCCAAATTAGTCTTTTGAACATAATTAAAATATATGTGGACTTGTATTAAATAATGGATGTGATTAATGTATAACTTTAGGAAGAGACTCCAAAAATGTTTTCCCACTACGATGGAGGGTTCCTACCCACTACTGACTCATCAACAAATTTAAAACTATTGTGGATTTATCTCTCTTAGGTTATCGTAAGTTATCTCATGTTTTGGGGTGATTCCATTAGGGATATATTTTTTCTATATATAATTAATCACTTGGAATTATAGTTGATGACTGGGTGACATAATTTGATAGGGGATTGAATATAATTAAATCATATAATATGTATTATATTTTCATGGTTTAACTATATGACCATCAATAGAAACCCAATCAATCATATGGTTTATTTTATCATTGGATGAGAACTTGACTACTTATAATTCATTGATTAATTAAACCAATTAGAAATTGAGGTTGAAAAAAAATAAAAATATATCATCATTGTTGTATCCAAAATAACGATTCATTGAAAATAAATCACTTTCAATTATAATAGATTTCTTATTAGTTTCACCTTTTTTATTTCTCATGCATACCTTTCATACATATTTAATGGTAATTAACTTGAGGCATACATGTTGGAATCAAGATGATGGTATATGAACTCATCCCACAAAGGTTATTATTGTCTTGATTAGGAATCTATTATTTATTTATGATTATGGATAATTGATTCTCTATAATAATAATTGTTACCAATGTATTAAATAAATTGGCTGAACACATGAATTTATGATAACACTATATGAGAAGTTATTTTTTACCCTATGTTAATTCATCATAAAAAAGTGTAAATCCATAAGGGATGGAATTCTGGGTTACATCTCCTTTAAATAAGGTTTAGGGTGTTATGGTGAAATTAATAGTACCATTATAGAGTATTTCTTGAAATCCCTGTCATGGAAATAAAAAACCATGTCTTAAGTTCAGGTGATAAACACCAACATAGATCTTTTTGAGGTCGTGAACCAATGATTGATGGTGTTCATTTTACTTTCTTTAAAAATATATCTATATGTATTTTAATTTAATTTAATATGTTTACAATCACTTATTAGAAGCTAAATTTTACATGGAATATACTATAAGGTTTAATGAACTAAATGTTGGTCTTGATTTATACTTATGCTTCTGAGTCCCTTTCTGTTTTATCCTAACAAAAGATTTTGTTGATGAATCAAGGGGATTATATAGATATGGTTTCCCATTTAGTCTTTTAGATTATTTATTATATCAATTGAGGTCAGATAGATGCTTGAGAGTTATCAGGACTAGTTCATAAATGCCAATATGAAAACCATGGGGTTAGAGGGATGTTGTTGGTTTCCCCAAAATGTGAGATCCTTATTATCAAAATAATACATGATTTAAAATATTATAATGACTTAAAGTTAGGTATTATAACATAGGGGAGATATATTATAAGATGATAAATTCTTATTTTCAATACAATACATGATCATAGTGTCAACATAAATTTTTAAAGTGGCCTAGTCTTGAATATTAAGAGGCTAAGTTTTATGTTTTATTGAAGTATTATTTTAAGGGGTGTACCTAGAAAAAAGGGTAATAATAAGGTCCAAAAATACAATAGGGTAAAAAAATAAATTTTTTCCCTGTTTAATTTCATAGGTGAGATGGGTGTATCCCTAGATGTGGTGATCATTGAAAAATACAGTTCTTGTAAAAATCATTATTTTTTAAAAAACTCTAATCATGGATACAAATTTCAACTATATTTCATTGGGAATATCTATAAAAATGTTTTTCACCCTATCCTAGGAGGATTATTAATAAAAAAATTATTTCATGATGTTTTAGGTGTTAAACCATCATATTACCCAAAACACCCTAGTTTTTATTACTTCGCCTCTACTTTGATTAAAAAATAACATAAAGTTGTGTTTTTGAATTCATATAGATGTTGTTGTGTTCTCTAATGCATTGGTGTTTCCATGGTTAGAATTTAGTGAATCCTCTATTATATAGAGATGCAGGGTGTATATTTTTTGAAAGGGAAGCCTATGAACCCAACTATATGTCAAAAATTTAGAAAACCATCAAAGAAACCTAGTTGTTCCTAAAGAATATGCATGGGTATTCAAAATAGTTATTGTAGGGGGTGATGGAGGATTCCCACTGATAATATGGAGTGAAATTAGGGTTATAGAGAGTGTGTGAGTGGGGCTCTGTAAATTATGTTTATAGGGCTTTGTTAGAGAGAATTTGTGAGGATTCACCAAGGCATGCATGTAGGGGTGTGATAGGATACCTATTAATATTATATAAAAATTTATCAAATCCATACTCAATATTTATGGAATTTTTGTAAATTAAATTTCATAACAGAAAATGATAGAGAAACGATCTATTTATGTTACATATAAATTTCAATATATAATTTATCCAAAATTTATTTTATAATTTATTTTCAATCAGCATCATTTTGAGCTATGTTGTTTACATTTCATTTTCTCCCAGGTAAATATCTATTTTATTAAAGAGTTATCAACATTTAGAATTAGTGAATTATCTTATTATTTAGAAGAAACTAAATAATTTTTTTAGGGTAAATTCATTTCCATTTTTGGTTCTTAATTTCAAAATATTATTCCCAAGAACATTCATAACCAACTTCTAATATTTTGTTATAAAATTTAACATATTATTTATTAATGATCTCCATTATCTATGTTGTCTTGTTATAAATAATTATAAATAATATACCGTAAATTATTCCATTGAAATCCCTTAGACTGAGCATCCCCTAAATATCCAAATACACAACAATTCAATAACCCCATATGAGTTATTGTTGCATAACATATATATATAGTGCTTATTTGTTTTTGATGAACATGAAATGTACGAGTAAAATGTTTTAAAGCACTAGGAACATATCTAGTAACTTTTTGTATTAACAATATTACATTTTTTGGTTCACATAAGAATTTTTTTCCATAATTTGTTTCGCATTCCTTTGATAAGAAAACATGACTATACATCTCCACTAATGATGTTTTTATCTCCTTTTTTATATTTCCATCACATCATAATTTCAACGTCATTTCATTTCACAATATATATAATCTTGTTGAATATAATTTCATATAATGAGTTACATAATTAGATTATACTTAAAATATTGGGACAAATTAATTCTATCACTAATAAATATTTATTTTCTAATCCTCTGCCTAATATTTTACTTTTATGGAAGGAAACTATATTCAACCCTTATTACACATCTAAACATTCTAATATTTGATCTGAAAAATCATACCTAGAATATGGAAATGGATATTGACCAGTAATAAGTTTTCCATAAAAATGATGATAGGTATTAACGTTGATAAAATTTCACCAAACTATCATGAAAAATAATCCACTGTAATATACATGAATAAATAGTTGGGAAATGTTTCACATTTATATTTAAAAAATCACCACAAAAAACATAAGTTTTTTAAATGAATTGACATATATAAATAATAGATCGTGAATAGAAGTATTCCTGAGTATGGTGACCATGAATGTTGTCATCAGAGTGAAAAATCAATTCCATCAACTACCAATACTTTACTAATATGCATGATCCCAAGTCATCCATCATTAAAAAAAATTATTTTGAAGGATATTTGATTGATAATTGAAAATTTTGACAAGCATGGTTGAGTAATAACACTCAACATAGTCCACTGAGGTAGTATGTTGACCCCATAATAAACTACCATATCTATATATCATCAATCATAACTATAGAAAAAACATTTTCCATAACAAATCATCAACTTTAATCATAAAAATATTTAGAACCAATTCATATCAGTCTCCCAACATCTCACATAATTCATCTTCACTAACTAAAAACATTTATATATTTCTATATATTATATCAATTCTTTTATATGAAATAATAATGAATGGTTTCCATGAAGTATATCATGATAAAGAACCACTATAAACTCATATATTTATTAAGTACGCATATGAACCAAGAGAATATACTGGTCATAACACTCTATCCATCTATTCCCACCATATCCAAGATATTGGATGTCATAATAAATATATATATATATATGGTAGTCATGAAATTTAACTAAAATCTTTGAAATTAAAATATTATCTTGGGCCTTTTTATTTTTCCTTCTCATTGATTTACCCAAGATACACCATTATAAAATTTGTATAATACCTCAATAGTAAGATAATGCAATATACAAAACAATATACCTACTGATACCTTGTAAATTAATTTATATTTTATCTTCCTAAAACCACGAAAATTGAGTGAAGATAAATATTTACCTGATTCATTTCTGTCTACCTCTATCCAAACAATTTGACAAATACAGATTATAAATACATAGGATAAACATTATAAATCTCAATAATAGATCTATGTGTGATAAGATAGTAATCAATACACTTAATATTTAACCATTAAATGAATATAGTGGGAGAGAATAGGGTAATAATTGTATTTCACATGTCATCATCAATATCTACTAGACATTTGACTATATCACAACTCTAATTATATGATTTGAATAAGGAAATCACAATAACCATGTAATGATCCCTCAATCTATTATGTGAAACCATAGAATCATTAATAATTTAGGGTTAATTTGTTGAATTATTCCAATGAAAACACCACCAAAATATTAACATCACTATTAATTTTAATATTTATATCCACATATCATTACATACTCACAATAGTATAATTGATTTGAATCATTTTTATAATAACCTATTTATTCTCATATTTTACTAGAAATGTTATCAAAAGGATTGTACAACTTTATTTAATTACATTTATATGAATATTTTTTATTCTTTTAACAATACTCGTTATTTTAATATTAAATATTATGAAATTTGTCATGGGGATACACTTTTATTTCTAGAATAAAAATTTACCACTATAATTCTTATTCTTCTTTAAATTTTATAATTCTCACTATTAATAATGAATAATAGTATTTACATAATCTATTTCATTAAAACTTATTAATTTGGTTTTAGGAATAATATATATGCATCTATGTCTATGTGTTTTAATTAAGCTAACTCCACTATTTTCCATCTATTACAAAATAATTTATAATCACCCAAATTTCATATATAATAAATTCTTATATAATTAATAAACTCTCATCATTCATAAAATACAAATAATTATAATAGAATTTATGATAATACTCATTTATATAATTTATTAATTTTTTAATTTAATCCATTTCATAAATCTTGCTATGTACTTAAAAGCATCACATAAAATTTATTTAATAATAATGAATTATATACTTATTTTAATTTTTTAAAAATAACATAAAGTAATTTATTGACGTTTCTTGGACTTATCAGCCATATTATCATATATATTTAATATCGTTATTAAATTTAGGATTTTAAACAACAATTGATTGGGATACCCCTTGATTTAAGTCATGTCTTTATATTAATATCATGTATCGGTAATAATAATCAATATTCACGTGTAATTAATATATTTCAAATATTATATCGTGATAAAAAATAAAATTAATTATCAGTTGATTAAAATATATTACATAAATATTAACATATATAATTATTAATAATTATCTTGATCTAATATTCTAATAATAATCCACAACACCACAGATGAAGTACCTGATATCATAATAAATTAACAATTATTTTATAATGATTTCATCAATAATTAATCATAGTGTTTTAATTATGTGGACAGTTATTATAATACATTTAGTTTAACTCCTTATAAAGTCTATATATAAATTAAAATATTATGTTAAATTATTCCAAGGAAAATTTTAAATATTAGTTTCTAGATATTTAAAATAACTAAATTTTTTTATAAATATATCCATATTGATTAGAAAGAAAAATTGTATCACTTAATATATATATTACAATAAAATGGATTATTTATTTCTAATAAACTAATATCAAGTAAAAATTATTCCTTTAATATAGTTTTGTATAGAATGGTTTGTGGGGATGAGATGGGATTTTTTTATGGGTCAGAATTTCCAATCACATAGTGGCATTAAAATTATGAATCTCAAGGTAATAGGTATAGTATCATAGACAAATAGAAAATATAACATCATACCATGAAGTTATTAATAAAAATATAAATTTTGTAATAAGAGTGAATTATTATTATTATTGTTGTTATTATTATTTTATAACATAATATATATATATATATATATTATAATATACGACTTCGAAATAATGAATGATGGAGAAGGAAAAGGTATCCCCCCATGTGTACCTGTTAATGTCACTCTATATGGAGATGACAATTTTGTTTCCTTTGACAAGAACAAACACACACATATATATAATTATATCTCAATATTTAATAGATACATTCATTATAATCAATAATTGGGAAAACTAAATCATTAATGAAAATATGTATACAGTTGAAACCATTATTCATTTACTTTTGCCATTTTTTTCAAAAATAATTTATCATGTTTAGAAGATTTAAACAATTACAATAAATTTAAATACCCTTTTGGAACATCATTCTATATCTTTGGATTTTTTGGAACTATGAAAAACAATAAAAGACCATTTCCCTAAGACTTACCTACAAATATGCATGTCTCCCCTTCGTATAAATGTTCTCTTTTCTTCTCCCCCTTCACCATATTCTATATTAAGATATAATGTCAACACCCTTTTATAATAAGATATATTTTATATTTGTATACATTACCAATAAATTGAAAATAATTAATGTTCGAAAAACTAGAAAAGATACAATTATTTTTGGAGAGATTGAACTCCCAACAATACTCTCCATTTTGCATGATATTATTCATTATTGGATTAGTCAAAATATTAATTACTTGATATTTACTTTAAAAATACTCAAATTATGATCATTATGTTCAATATTATCCTTGATGGTGTTGAACTTGATGTCAATACATTTGAACCAAGAATTTATATTCAATTTGTTGACAAGTTGAGTATGTATTGATTTTCACACCCAGTAATCAATCGGTATGATAAAATAACACTAATTAAATCATATAACATCATCCATAGAGTTTAATTTGTGTATTTTGATGCTACTAAAAACTATAATTTCATTTCTCTTAGAGTGGCTAAATTTTTTATCTTAGAGTGTCTACAACACATATTGTTACAAAAAATATGGAACCTATAGATGTTATGTTTTGATCCAAAATATAAATTACACAATAAACATCAAAATTGTTATATATAAAAAACAATTTTCCTTTAATATTCCATAATTATAAATTTAATAAAAGTTATTCCACTTTTTTACATTCACAAGATCTTTTAGGCTTAGTGTTTTAGATAATTTGAGAAAGAAATCATACATTTTAAACTCATATTTTACAATGTGGAAACATCCGATCAATGACCATTTTTTCACAAAAAAATTAAGATTCATTATTTTAAACTTCTCATTAATTTGAATGTATTTTTATTCATTAAAAAATTATGCACAATAGTATACTTGTTGGCATTCTTATTGTTCATAATCATCCTTATACCCAGGAAAAGCATTGGAAAACATCTGATGTGCACTAAAAGACCAATAAAGTATATTAAAATGAAAATAATTCATTAATATATTTGAAAAACAATGAAACTATAAGAAAATTATTCATTTTAAACAATAATAATTAAACTATATTATTCATTTAATAACTCGTGAAATCATCCATAACGAGAAAAGTTTTTCATAAAACATTTCATATTCTAGATTTAAGGAAAAATCATAATCATGAAGGTTTTATAAAAAACATGATAACCCATGAAAAACATTATATTGAAAAACATTGATTAATTAAAATAATTATAATAAAATTTAATTTAATGGAGTAATTAAAAATGAAACACTTCTCTTTGTGGAGGTTGTAGTCCCCTTATACGCATGAGCAATGATTTCATTTTCCATATGATGAAAATAAGTTAAAAATTAGTTATACCATAACCATTATTAAGTTTTCATTTATTCTAGATGTTGATTTTATTATTTATTAATTTTTATGATAGTTTAAAATGAGTTATAAGAATAAATATAGATGAAAGTACTTTTTTGTGAGTTATACCTCTTTATTGAAAAACATCATTTGGATTACACATTAAGACTTCTATAATTATATTTTTTGAAACCAAACCCACTAGGATATTGGGTATAATGTTAAAGAGGTTATTTTTTGATAATTTTATATATTAAGTTGTCATTTACTGTTTATAAGTTTGTATACGAGGTACCCTTCAATAAGTTAGTGAAGGGGAACCCTTGAAATTATTCTTAACTTTTAGATATTATAACTGTATAACAAATGAGAAATTGGGGAAAAAAAAATTAGTTTTCAAATATTATATCATAATGTTAAAAATAATATCATCAAATCATAATTAAGTTGTGATTTCGTTACCACATCAAAACATTTTAACCATAATTAACATGTTTTCACCTTTATCATATTGAAAACATTTGTCAGTATAGATATTATTCATATTTACAAAAAAGGAAATTAAACTCAAAAATAAATTTTAACTATTTGATTCAAAATGCGGAATCCATATCTCATGATCCAATAGGTAATAGTGGGTGAAATTAATTTTAATAAAAATATGAAAAAACCCAATGAAAAACATATTTTTTAGAAAATATGATTTTAATCCTAAAATAGAATTTATAATAAAATAATGGGTAAATTTGATTCTTATGGAATAAATTTTGTTGTTTTTATTAAAAGGATAATAATTTACCTTAATAATAATCCATAATACAATGGGAATTTCTATGTAATTGAAAATATATTAAAATTTTGTAAAATAATTAGTATTTTTCCCTTTCACAAAAAAATGAATCTTTTTAGAATTAAAATTAACACTAAGGTATATTTTATATGATTATATAAAATATAATTTCTGTATAATAATTTATAATTTTATTATTTTTAAATTTAACGTCTAAATAAATACATATAATATATGGAGAAACTTTAATTATAATAAAGATATTTATTTCTTTGATTTGAAAATTCATATAAAATTACTTATATTATCCAGGTTTCCTGATTCTTCTCTCCTTTGAAAATATTCATCCACATAATTTTATTTATCACTTCAAAATTTGGAGATATTTTTTTCTCATATCCATTTAATGTTCCCATGTTGCTTCCTCAATAGTGTGCTTCTTCTGAAAACACATTAAACAGGTGACTTATGTAATTATCTAACACATGATAATTGTAATCTAGAACCTACACATTATTTTTTTGCATAAGAAAAATATTATTCCAGTTTAACCACCCCATGTATCCAAATACGATAGGCATCTAGTATATATTATCTTAATAAGAAAATAAGAAACATATTATATACATGAGATAAACCTAGTGGTAGTGCTACGTACTCAGTAAGAAACTCGTCCCACCTATTCAGTAATTTTTATAGTCTAATAAACCATGGTATTTACCATTCATTATTTTTAGAATCAACAAATCATGTACATAGATATATTCCAAGAAAGGCATGATCACCTACATAAATTGAAATTTCTTTCCTTATTTTTTCTTTATAACTATTCTTCATACCATGACCTACCCGCATCTCTTCTTTAGTCATTATTACCTTATCAACCATTGTATATAGTAGTTCTAATACCAACAATAACCTTTTACTAACTTCATCCTAACATGCTGGTCTTTTAATCCTCTTTCCATATAATGCCAAAAAATTTCTTTTGAATATTTTTTTGAAAATAGTTATTATAAAAAAATTCAATTAATAAAAGATATTGAACCAAACATCACTGATAACATAAAGACTGATCCCAAAGTATATCCTCTAAAATCAATATTTTTTATCTAACTTCCCATCAGATTATAGATGAAAACTTTTACCAAAATATAATTTATAACCTAATGAGTTTTTTATTGATTTCAAAAAATAATGTAAAATCATGGATCATGGTCAAATATTATAAAGAGAGAAACTTCATATTACCTAACTATCTCTTTAACATATATCAATGAAAGTTGATCCAAATATATTTTTCATGAATATGAATAAATTACATATTTTTTCAATTGATCTATAATAACCCAAGTCACACTATTACCACAAGAGTTATTTGTAAAACATATAATAAAATCGATAGATGTATTCTATAATTTCCATTTAGGTATTTGAAAATACCAAAGAATCCCCTTAATTTTTATTTTCCCATATTTAACCAGTTGACAAGTCAAATCTTTTCTCATGAACCAAGATAGATTATACTATAATCCATAAACCGAAAAAGTCCTAACAGAGCATAAAGTGAACTCCAAATACCCATTAGCTACCGACATGCATTTAAAAATCACATAAACCATTGGGAGTGATTTTTACAAAATGTGCATGTTACAAGATGATATGAAAGATAAAAATAATATTTAATTCCCTAAAAAAGATGCAAGCAGGACAGATATAAACTCTAGGAAAAACAAGTTCCAATATACCTCGATAAAATTTATAAAAAAATATCTACATCACATCCCCATGTTAAAAGTCGTCATATACAAACCCCCACAACCTACTAACTAAAAAAACATTTCCAACTTATAGTGCAATAACCACAATTACATCTGATAAGTAAATATGTATATGCACCCAAATGGGTATTCATAGTGTGAAAAAAGTACTAGTAAGAACCCACCAAGTGTTTTATAAGAAAACCAATTAAAATAAACCAAATATTATCCTATAATAATGGAATAAGGCATGAGATAATATTCTACACTATTTGATACAAAATAGGGATACATCGACCATTTCATAATTTATAAATCAAAAAATTTAATTGTTTTCTCATGAATTTCTTTA
Organism: Viscum album; assembly: GCA_963277665.1. NCBI lineage: Eukaryota > Viridiplantae > Streptophyta > Magnoliopsida > Santalales > Viscaceae > Viscum > Viscum album. The sequence continues at coordinate 375,422,035 of OY728146.1, forward strand.
AATATCCACATCAAACATTTAAATCATAGTCACTTGATAAAATAATATCATACTATAATTATTTCACATTATATTAGGATCCTTATAAAAATATTAAGATGATTAGGCCACCTGATGTGAAAATTACCCTAGTATAGTAGGTCTAAGTAGTAAGAGTTCTCTCCCAAGAGTGTCTTCTTGTCGCAACAATGGAAACTCAATGCACACATTACACTTACCAAACAATGATATGTGGAAATATTTAATCCCTAAGGATAGATCCCTATCTCATCATTAATAACATTTGGATTTACCACATTAGAGTCATACAAAGGCCATTTCATCTTTGAGATCACACAATTCATGATTTGAAACCATTTTCATTAATAACAATGAGACTTAAAATCCACTTTCCTAACCATAACCAAAACCACCTCATATTATCAAAATATTTTTCATACCCCATTAAGAACATTTCAAAACCATTTACATGATAAATCAATAAATCATGATTTAAAACCATTTTAAACCCCAATTCTATAGAATGAATGAAAGGATTGTGGAATAATGTTTGATCATGAAATTACCTTCCTTGAATAAAATAAGAATATTTTAAAGACATGTAATTTCCATATATATTTTTTAATTATTTTGGGTTTCTTATGAGTCTTAAAAAATTGACGGCATGTGATTCTAAGGCTCAGAGTGCCCAAAATAGGATTTTGAAAATTTTTTAATGTACATTCGGTAAACATCTGAGCAGCATTTTCTATATTTTGATCCAGTTCTCGGATTAAGATCTGAGGGCACCATTGAATTCGTTGAATTGGGATTCGGTTAGGTGAAGATTAACATCGACCGACAGGGGTCAAATGAAAAATGGTATTTTTTGATATTACAAAACAATAGCTCCAATGTTATTTTATTCATTCCTTGAAAATGTTGGGCGATGGTGGCAGGACAATGTTGTAATGTCAGCCATGAATGGAATTCATTTAATAACATGACCGATGGGTTTCATAACCATGATGTTCGTTGAATTAATGGAACATTAATTGAGGTTCATTAATGAACTGTATTAATGTAATGCAACATAGGTGGTTACCTCTCTTCTATTTAAACTATGATTGGGAATTGGTTTGGTCACTCATGAGAGGATCATCTGATGAAGTTTCAATGACTTCTACCACCAATGTAGAATCGAGCTTCGATGGCGGTTGGAGGATTCGAACCAGAAAATGAGGGGCGATGATGAACACCATCGAATGTGGGTTCCACTCTCTCATCCTTAGCGTCTTCTAACGAGTTTGAGGTAGGGTTTCTGTCTAAGATTTTTATGACATTAAACCCTTCCCATGTTATTATGCTAATGTAGAGGGTGCGGGCCGAACCGAACAAGGCCTAAAACCTCCCATGATCTGGGAATTTATTGCGTTTTTCTTGGGAAACTGATCGATACGGTGACAAGATAAAATCAGGGGGGCCACGATATGATGGCGACACCATAGAAGGACCATAGGAACAGTCGGGTAGAACATCAGACCATTGAATCATCACTGATGGATTGTAGATGGACCGCTGGTGTGGCGGTGGTGGCGGAGGCTGGTGGCGGCGGTGGCAAACTCTCACCAGCTTCAAGGTGGTAGTGGTGCCTAAAGGTGCCACAGAAAATGAAGGTGGCGGCTATCCATCACTAGCCGCGTTGAAGGGTCGAGGTGGATGGAACAGGGGCCCATGCAGGCCATACCTTCTGGTGGAAGACCCCCAGATGTAGGGTCGTAGGTGCGGAGCTCATGGGACAAAGAAGGTCAGTAGAGAAGCATACTGAGCATCTCGTGTGGCAGGCAAGGTCACATGGCTCGCAACTACCCAACCCGCCATACCGATGATTAGTAGACATTCGAGGAAAACCGGGGTAGAGGAATAGATTCGGTCGGAGTGGTCCGTAGGGTGGCGGATGTGGCAGAGGAGCAGGTCGTGCAATAAGCGGTGGGTGATGGTTTAAGGTTCTACCACCATTACTTCCAGTTTGTCCACCCGAACCTTAGGGAGAAGGTGGATAGGGATTAGCTCTACATCAAGCAACTAAGACCTATAACCACGGTGCTCTATATATGATTCGAGGTATGCTCTCTTTATACACCACCCTTTCTACAGTTTTCATAGACACGGGTGTTAGTCACTCTTTTATATCCACGGCTATCTTTTGGAGATCAAAGATTCCAGTAGAGCCATTGGCTTGATCCTTAAGATTAGAGACTCTTTTGGGAGAGGATTTTATGATTAATCTCTCGTTCCGGCAGTGTGAACTTACTCTAGGAGGTGAGATCTTTAACTAGGTTCTCCTAATAATAATATCGAGGTCTTACAATGTCATCTTGGGTATGGATTGGTTATCCACAGTCTATGGTCAGATCGACTGTTTTAGGTGAAAAGTTTAGTGTGACTGTGAGAATGGGCCATGTTTTCCTTCACCGGTGAGAAAAGAAACTTTGCAGCTAAAGATAGACTTTCTTGGAGGTGGGTGTAGTCGATCACTCATCAGTTAGCAGGCCTCACCCTCAATGTAGTGGATCAAGGTAGTCCAAGATATCCTATTATGTTGTACTAGTATATTGATTTCTTTCCTAATGATGTTATGGGATTACCTCCTCGTATAGAGGTAGGAATCTACATCGACCTATACCTTAGGATGGAACCAATATCTACACCAGCAAATTGAATGGCCCCCTCGGAGTTTAATTATTTTAGGTTATAGCTGGAGAACTTACAAGGAAAGGGGTTCATAAGGCCCATTGTTTCTCCCTGGGTTGCCCTGATTTGTTTGGAAAGAAGGAAGACTGGAGTTTGATGCTTTGAATGGATTATCGCTGCATAAAGAATGTGACAGAGAAGAACAAGTATCCACACCAGAGGATTGATGATATCTTCGATCAATTGAAGGGAGCTTGTTGGTTTTCAAAGATTGACCTCAGATCAGGTTATCGTTAGCTTAGGGTACTGGATGAGGACGTACTGAAGACAACCTTCTGATGTCATTATAGCCAGTATGAGTTCTTGTTGATTTCTTTTGGCATGAACAATTTTCCATCAGATCACATGGGACTCATGAATAAGAGCATCTAGCCTTATCCTGATCGCTACGTTGTGGTATTCATTGATAGCATCATGGGGTACTCAACATCGAAGGAGGAGCATGCCACTAATCTACAGACAGTTTTTGATACACTCCAAAATAACTAACTTTATGGTAAGCTCTCAAATTCCAGTTCTGGATATAGGATTTCCACATTAAGTGAAACATTTTCTCAGAGGATAGAGATGTGGTGGATCTGGTGAAGATAGAGTTAGTGCTTTCACTGGAGCCACACAAGAGTGTGACCAAGGTTTGGAGTTTCCTAGGATTGGATGTGTAATATGAGAGATTTGTACATGCATTTTACTAAGTAGAAGAACCTTTTTCTACTTTGAAAAAGAAGGGACAACTATTCTTGTGAATAGAGAGATGCCAACAGAGTTTCCAAGAGCTGAGGCAGAGACTGATGAGTGCCCTCATCTTGAGTCCACCGGAATAGGTCACTGTGTATGTAGGATAATGTAACACATAAGAGAATAGATTGAGATTTGTATTGATACAGGAGAAAGTTGTGATCACCTATGGCTCATGGCAGTTGAGACATAAGGAGAAGAACTATGCTACCCATGACTTAGTGTTAGAATAAATGGTATTTGCATTGAGGATTTGGCAGTAATACATGATGGTAGAATAAAATAATATCTAATCTAATCATAAGAGTCTCTGGTATATCTTATCACAAAAGGTCTTGAACACGAGACAACAGTGATGGATGGAGTCCCTCATAAACTATGAATTTTAGATAGTCTAAACTCTTTGGAAGGGGAACATAGTGGCAGACTCACTTAGCAGGTGGGATGGGTAACTGATGCTGAGTGAGGCAACAAAGTAGTTATACGAGTTGTAGTTACCCTTCATGGAATGTGATGGAGCAGCTTACCTCTAGTCTATGACATTCACTCCCCCACTCCTTTAGCAAGTCTGGATGGCTCATCTTGGGGATGTTTACTACGATACCTGATGTGCTAAGATATCCTCAGGATAGGATCCTGAAGGATTTCCGAAAGGTGGGAAGCATGTCATCCTTTTTTAAGGATGCTCCATGGTACCAATTATGATATGAGAGGAGGTCTTGAGGGAGTTCCACCCATCCACTTTGGCAGTAATCCTAGTGAGGAGAAAATATATATGGAACTCTGACATCTGTACAAGTGTCCAAGGATGAAGAAGACATTGAAAGAGGTCATTTTTCGATGCCTCAATTGTCAATAAGTGAAGGCCGAGCACCATGTTCTAGCAGGCTAGACATAACCACATTCGGTGCTGAAGTGGAAGTGGGATGAAATCTCCATGTACATCATGAAAGGGCTACCACAAACTTCTAGAGGCCATGATTCCATCTAGGTGATCATTTACCGACTCAGGAAGTCGGCCCACTTCCTACCCATCCAAGAGCAGGGATCAATAGAGGTCTTGGGACGACTGTACATACATAATATAGTACATCTTCATGGGGTTTTATTGATGATTGTATCAGCTCATGATGCTCATTTTACATCCCAGTTGTGGATGTGATTAGAGGAGGAATTTGGGACTCAACTATTCTTGAGCGCCGCCTTTCATCCTCAGACTGATAGTCATATGGAGCAGACCATACAGATGGGTAAGTACATGCTTAGTGCCTTCATCCTTGATTTTTCCCACATTTTGGAGGACCACATTACTTTAGTGGAGTTCGAATATAGTTTTAGTTATCACACCAACATCGAAATGGATCTATTTGAGGCCTTGTTGGGTGACTCTCCAAATCACCTCTATGCTGGATAGACTAAGGGTAGTCTGCACTTATGGTTCCATAGTTGGTAAAGGATACCATTGATAAGGTGTAGATCAACCATGAGTGGATTATACTACACAATGCTGGAAGAAGCCTTATGCCAATAAGAGTTGGATTCCCTTGCAGTTCTATGAGAGAGACCATGTCTTTCTACGGGTCTCATCTAGATGAGGATTGAAAATATTTTTACAGGGTGGAAAGATATCTTTGAGGTTCATAAGACTTTTCTAGATCCTAAGTAGAGCAGGTGAGGTAGCGTAACACCTAGATATTCCCCCACAAATTCACTGGGTGAATAATGTTTTCCATGAGTCGCAGGTGAGAAGATATGTGCATGATCCATTGCACGTTATCGACTAGGGTGAGTTTGACATTGATGGTGGGGAGACGTTCACAGATTTCTTCTTGGAGATAGAGGATTGATAGGATATGGTCCTTCGTGGGTGGTCGATTCCTATGGTGCAATTTCAATGGAAGTATGAGAACCTCCATGAGAGCACATGGGAGAAAGAGGCTCAGATACGTGCTCAATTCCCCAATTTATTTCCCAAACACTTTTATGGATTTCGTGGAAATAAATACCTAAGGTGGTGAGGATGTAAAAACCCACAATGTTCAAAGAATATGTTTTAAAATTATTTGGGATTTTTTACAACTCTAGTAAAATTGACAGAATGTGATTTTGAAGACTTTAGAGCCTAGAACTGAAGTTTGAGCTTTTTTAAAGGTACGTTTAGTAAATTTGCGAGTGGAGTATTCCATATTTTGGTCACTCATGGGATGAACCTCTAAATATTTTCTAACTACATCTTACAAAAATGTAGAACTGAGCTTCGATGACCATTGGAGGATTCGAACTAGAAAACGAATGGCGACAACGAACACCTTCAAATGTAGGTTCATCTATCTCATCCGTAGCGTCTTACAATGAGTTCCAGCTAGGTTTTTTTTAAGGATTTTATGTTTCATATACTTTTTATGATTTTGAACCCTTCCCATGTCATGATGCTAACAGTTAGGGCACTAGACAAACCGAACAAGGCCCAGACCCTCCGTTGATCTCGGTATTGAGTGTGTTCTTTGTGGGAGAACAACTGATATAGAAGAATGCTGACACTTGGGGCCACACAGTGATGGTCATGTATTGGAAAGCCTGTAGGCATAGTTGGGAATAAAATCACACCATTGAGGCTTCAATGTTGGCTGGAAGATACACCACCAGCACAGCGATGACGATGACCAGTGGCAGCGGCACCGGTGGCATGTGGCAGGGGGTGACTAGCAGCGGCCGGCGGCTTCCCTTCTCTGGCCATTTCGAAGCCAGACGGTGCGTCGCGAACCGCGCAGCAGGGGAGGTACCGCAACTCCGAGCCGCTATGGGGGATGAAGGTTGGACCCGCGCCCATGGGTCCCATCAATGATCGGTCCACATGGACCGGCCTAGTGGAGCGACCCTGATAGCTGTCATTTATTGAGGATCCGAAAATAAAAATTTTCCATTCTAGAGGAAAGTGGACACCCATACCCAGCTGGCAGGTTGTGCCCAGCTAGCAGGTTGGGTTGGTCCAGTGGCCCGGCAGGCCGCACCCAGCCCAGTGGGTCGGGTTGGTCCATGTGCCAAGCATGACATGCCTATGCCCCAGCCCCATCTATTTGGGTCGAGCTAACAGGGTTGGTTCAATCCGACTGGGTCGGGTCAATCTGACTGGGTTAGACCAGACATGGACCAACTAACAGTCTGTTTTCGATTAATTGGCTATATCTCTAAAACCAGATGTCTATTTGACAAAATTTCTATAGATATAGAACCCTTATGATGACACATGCCTTTTGATATACTTCACATTGGTTTTGGAGAATGTAGGCGTATGGCTGGGTCAGAATGAACTTAAATCCAACTGGGCCCTCAGTACTAAAATGCCTATAACTTATAGAACGAGTATCTGATTGACGCGTGTCTTTTGTGTTGGAACCATTATGACGTCGCGGTTCATCGAGATATGTTTTTCATGAGACTTCATGGTAGTCTAAGTATGAATTATATCTTGATGTGTGGTTTCATGGAAACTCAAGTGCACCATGTTTGTGAATCCTATGGATGCCTTTCATGTAAAATATGACCCTTTGTGGATCGGCATCAGAACGACCCTATATGGCTCAGAAGAAGCGAGAACTGATGAGGACCGTCCATAGAGCGGCATGTCATGGATCAATGACTTACAACCTTATGTGGATCTGTATCTTATGAACATGTGTAGATAGATGACTTAGGACCCTGTGTGGATCGATGACTTATGACCCTCTGTGGATCAACATCTTACGAACCTGTGTGGATCGAAAACTTATGACCCTATGTGGATCGACGAATTACAAACCTATGGGGATCTGTGACTTACGACCCTATGTGGATCGGTGACAGAGCGACTCCATTTTGATACATCAGTGGAACATCTCAATAGAATAAAATGATTTAGCATTATGGCTACTCATCATCAATCTAGTTCATTAAGTTATATACCTGGTTTGAGGTGAGACTTTTACATTATTCTTCATCATTGAGATCATGATTTGTGGTTTTTCCTTTGTGTAATTCTGAGATAACTTCAGTTGTCTCAGGGTCCCTAATGTGTATTTTTTATACACACCCCTTCATGGGCTTCATCCACAGCTTTTTATGTTTTTTGTAGACGACAGAAAGCTTTAAACGAGGTTTGGGAGCTAGGACCTGACTACGCACGGAGGTGACTGGTTGATGTAGAGAGCAGTAGGGATGATCTATACATTCCCTTCAGGTTGGATCCTTTTCAGACAACCTAAAGAGATGTTTTTCATTTTCACTATTTTTTTCTTCTAGTTGGGTTTGTATTCTGGTCTATTCTACGTTATATCACACGTTTAAATTCACTTGTTATAATACATGGTTTGTTCTTATTGTTTTCCAGGTCTGTGTGTTTTCAGATTTAAAGTCAGTGAGTTACAATTTTAGGGATATTCCTTTCAATGCTAGTCAGCATCCCATGGCCTTTGGAAGGCGGCATTGGTGCAGTCACAGCATGAGTTCCAAGGGAAGATTCATGAAAAATAGAAATACCCCTTGGTAAAAAAGTTGAAAAGATGAGTTGTGGGTCTTAAGAATTGAGAAGATATCCTACATCATGAATACCATATCATAAATATTTGTTTTATCATTTATAGAACAAAAGTAGAGAGATAAATCACTTACCTTAATGATTATTTAAGAGCACACAATGATCAATAATGACCCATACAATGAAATTCTATTCCATGATTGATCTATATTAAACCCAAATATCTCATGTCACAATCATTATATCTAGACTCAATATCCTTGATATAATATCTTCTTTGAGTAAAAAAAGTGGATATATTGATGAAAAATAATTAAATCGAATTTATAGGATCTAGACATTAAAAAACATCATCCAACACATAATGATTCGTAGAAAATATTCACCAGAAGGCAAGGAATCCTAAAAATTTCCAAGAGGAGACCCAATTGTCATGATATTATAACACTGAATGTGAAATGAGGTAAAATAGATTTTTTCTATGTCTAGAAATAAAAATTTGGACCAATTTTTTCTTTTTTGAATGGTTTAGCCTCATAGATTAAAAAATTATTCACATCGTTCTTGGATACAAGAGAATCTACATGTGTCAAAAACACATTTTGAGGGATCTCTTTCTAACTATAAAAAATTATTGTTTCCCAAACTGCATGGTTTGAGTAGAAAGAATAAATATTTTCTAATTGTGATAATGAACCCTTGTCTAGGAATCAACACAAGGTTCCCTATTTTATATGAATTTTTTCATGGATTTCCATGACCATACACCAAATGAAAACCATCCAAGATACATCTAAAAAAATATAAAATCCACCCAAAATGGAACAAGAAGAGACCCAAAATAAATAAGGTTAAAAATGATGTCATTACTTTAAATAAACATATGGATGTGATAATTATCCCCACCATATTGAATTTCCACCCAAAAAATCTATGTCATAGAATATTATCCCAAAAAGAAATTATATCATTGCTCCCTCTTCAAATAAATGCGAAATAAAGTCTCATGATAATCAGAACCATGATTTAATAGTAATTTAAAAAATATATTGACTTTACTTATAGAACATTCACATGAGATTCAAAAATGTGAACTGGTTTCTCAGGAACAAACATATCAATTTCTATGTCATGGACTACCCAATTCAATACATAAGACAAGTTTAGATGATACTTTTTGAATATGGATGCAAGGAATAAATCATGGACCAAATGATAACTAAGCTATTAATTCCTATAGATATTCAACCATTCCTAACAATTCAATATCCTCAATCAATCCCATAGGAATTAGAACATGCTTCTATTTCATTATAAACCTTCTGTGAACCACCTGGGGAGATACATTCAAGATGACATGATCACCAACCATAATCTATGAATGATGATGATGTCTATCCATATAAGACATGTACTAATAGTGAACCATCACCAATCAATGATAAACAAAATGTATCCTCTCTATCATTTCCTAAACCACATAGCTTCCAACCAAGGAAGCTTCTCTTACCTTATACCAATAAATAGGGGATCTAGCATGATCGACTAAAAATGATTCAATAGGTTCCATTCTGATGGTATGATGGTATCAAATATTATAATTTAATTCAAGTTGCCTTAAATAGTTTTCCAATGCACCTCTGTACTCCAATACATAGACACACGCCACATCTTTTAGAATCTGATTGTTCCTTCATGTGTTCTCATCCATTTAAAGATGATATATTTTCCAAAACCTAATATGAATATGTATTTCATCATCGAGGAGCATCCAAAACCATGAGGTAATGTAAGGGACCCTTTCTGATATAATGCCTATAGGGATTTTATGTCTCCTTAAATGACCTTTCACAAATAACATTCATAGGTCCTCCACATTAGTGATATTAGGGATTAGTAGAAAATTAGATGATTTTTCTATCCTATATCTCAACCCGAAAATTTAATTCTTAACCTGGGGAGTTGAATGTTAAAAAAACAATAAAATCTCATAATGTTTCATTAAACTACCATGTTTTCACTGGAAGAGGATAATGCAATCTAGAAGTATTCTAGTGCTCATATTTACATTATTGGCATGTGTATCATCGAGGTACAAAGTCAAATTTGTCTTGTTTTAATCTGTGAAACCAAAAACAATGATTCATGCCATAAAATTATATTGTGGTTTCAGGGTGTATATCCAATAAATAATGATGAAAATATCCCAATAGGTCCATCCTTATAGATTAAGTGAAATCATATCATATATTGAAGAAAATAATAACCTCATTGGAAGGTGACTAATCACTGATGGTCTTCCCGCCAACTAATGAATCCCTAATACATTAAAACTCATTGTATTATTTTTCCCCTAATGAATCAATTCAGGGATAGTGGGATACAAATGAAATATTTCTAGAATAAATCCAATTCCCTCATCCCTAAATACCATGTTCATTTGAGTAAAAAATATCATCATGCTATTTTCATATTTTTCCTTCATTATAACATGAGAAAGAAACTTTCGAATAATAGAATCAACAAAATATTACCTTTCCCTAGTGTATATTAAATATAAATGAATATTGACTACTGGTATTCAATAAAAAATTTCTATCAAGAGTTAAAATATTTTTAAAAATATATATATATCCCAAATTATTATTGTAAAATTAGACGGTATACCATTCCCTATAAAACATAATGGAGACAAATTTTTCTGGTCATGAAAAATGGATACATGTTCTAAATCATGGCTAGTATAATTCATCTCATGAGGTAAAATATTACATGATCTATAAGACAATACATTAGCTCCGTGCATAAGGACAAAACTAAAACCTAAACCTAAAGAATTATATTTATCAATGTACCCCTGAATAAACTCTTCTAAATTCAAAATCGGTGCTGATGTAATATTACTCTTAAACTCATCAAAGAATTCATGACACATTAAATCATACAAGAACTTCACCCTCATCTGGGTGAGAATGTTAAAAGAAGATTAAATCATTTTCAAACACGTGATATAATTCTTCCAACCCCTGATGTTATGTATCTTGAAATTATTATGTTTTTATTTCCATGAAATTCAAACCACAAATATTTCATTATCAATAGTGATACTTGGTTTTTATATTGTGTTTCTCAAGAACTAACCTTCTCAGATCCATAATTTTTACATTCACAGTTTATCAGAATTAAGATGATACCATTTATTCCCCAAATCAAGCCTTAAGTGACACAAATGAACTTCTTTGATCTTATAGTACACTAAGATGTCATACACGAGCACCATGAATAATGTTATAATATTTTAATGGAAAATACAGTCCATTGATGCTATAAGTGGAGAGGGAGTTTGAGATAGTCGAAATCACATCATGTTTTAATCAAGGTGGTCATACCTACTCTTGAAGTCTATTTTTTGGAAATATTAATCCTTAATTTGGGTTAGTAATTTTCAAACCAAATGTCGATTTTATAAAAACAACATGACCCCTTTCAAATGGTTAAAAACATAAATTTGTGGCAAGGTAAATTGTTTTTCACCATTAATCAATTGATATTTTCATAATCAATGAATCAAATAAGATTTCCATCAGTTTTCCTGAAGAAAAAAACATGGTAGCTACGCAAGGTGGTAAACATGGTTATATCAAGCCATTGGATCTAAAATTACCCCATAAATTTTTCTTTGATTTGAACATATATGGAAATATATAGTGATCTTACTATGATATCATCTATTTTTCAAATACAAATTCAATTGGGAACATCACCACCCCCTGTGGAGTTAAAGCCAAGAAGTCATCCAGGAACACTTCAATAAAATCGTTCACTACATAATGAAGTATATAAAATATATATTATTTTCATAACCTAACATTAGACAAAATAATCAAATTAATATTTTCTTCAAGAGGTTACCCCACCTGATTACAATTTGGATCATATTCTCTATCATGGGATCTTCCATCAGATGTTGTGAAGGACACCAATTGGTGATAAAAATTAATCAAAGCATTGTGGTCCATCAACCAAACTATAATAATAATCATATTAAAATGTCTAATCAAGAACCATGAAATCAAAAATAGGATCTATGTCTCACAAAAATATTATTCATGACAGAAAATGAAAAACATGTTCCTTTTTCTATCCTAACAGTTTCAATAATTCCATAAGAAATGGAATGATATCTATTTGAAGTTTTAGAATGTACAAAAAAAATTCAATAAAATTTATTCATTAAAATTATTATAAAATAAAATATGTTCTATGTATCAAAAAAATTAATTCTTATGTCTCATAGTAGAAGGACTTGCATCAACTTCCATTGGAAACTCTTCAACTGTATGTAGCTGCTTTGTTTTGGAGGCCTGTGGATAGAACCCTATAGTCTATGAAGAATCGGTATGAACTAAAAATAATATTTGTTATAAATTTTATATAAAATATAAAGAAAAATATATGTTAAAAAATATTTTTAATTTCCATTTTTGACCATATGAGTTACAATCGTTTTCAGAAATGGGGAAAATGTGATTTTTTGTCCTATCAGTACACACTGCTAACTTGTCAATCCACTATCGATAGATAATGGTTTAGGATGTTACCTACAAGAATCACATCTAATATTTACTATATGAAACATTATATTATTACTCTTTCCCTTATACGATCACATGTTTCCCCAATTAGAGGAAAAAGGATAATCATCCAATCCCAACATACCATCTTGGACAAGCTCTATATTTAAGCACCTCTCCACCACATCAACATAGAGGATCAGCATTAATATGTTTAAATGTTAATGTATATCAGCTCTGATATCCATATAAAACCTCTATGAATTTTCCATATTGTTAGATAAAATCTTAGGAGATAATATATAGGTATTATTAATGAATTCAATGTACTCCATTAGTAACTGGTTCCCCAGATCTGGTTTGAGTAGCTATATCGATTTCTCAATAGTCATATATTATTGGTATAATTTCTATAAAAATTATATTTAATTCCTTTTAATTAATTTCATAATTATTATTAACCAAAAAACTGAGACCACCTACCTTATAATCAAACCATCATTCATGAATATAGATCAGTTAACATTTATGGAGTTGTGACGCTCGAGTAACTCAAAAGTTATATCATAATTTACAAACCAACCATGTTCCTCCTAAGTATTAGTCGACCCTTGGATGGTTGATTGTTTTTATTAAATAAATTCATTTCATCAATTCATATCCTCATCCTTTTGAGGGTCCACCTTCCAAGCCAAAACTAGTGTAGGTTTTACACCTTTCCCCATAGTATTGACTACACAAGCAAATTCTTCAATCATATTACGATCAATTGGAGTCTTACTATATCATGGTTCATCATTAATACCCTATTGAGTTATCACTACAAATATTTTTGGGGGGAATGGTATTAAACATCAACAAGAAAAGATCCATCAAACATGAGTTCCAATAGATAGTTTTATTATAAAATAACGAAAATTATATCAATATTTCTAGGATAAAAGGGAAAAGAAAGACAGTGATTATAACTCCTTAAATCCCAAAGACACATTTCCAACCACCCATAGTAATATAATGATCATTATAACTAGAGATGACCAAGAAGTCTATCATATCAAATCACTTATGTTTCCACATTAATATCTCAAAATACATTCAAAAATATATTTGTACAATAGAAATAGAAAAATTTCCCCTTGATAAAAATTATTCATTAACCAACCCAAATTACCAAATTATCAATAAAATAAATTGGTAATAATATATCCCAAAGGTTATTTCTAATCCCCAGGGGATGAAAACAACTACTTCTTCATTAAACAATATTTTGACATTAATTTTTCCATATATAAATTGTAACAAGATGATATAAAGATATAGAAAAATTATGGTATTAGAGAAACAAATATAGTAGAATAAAAGACACTAAGGTCAAGAAAAACAAATTTCCATGTACATAGATAAAAAATGTACCCAAAAAATTCTTTTTAAAAAATCAATGTGAGATGAAATCACATATAGACTCCCACACTTGTCTAATGAACAAACTATCCTCCACATTTTCATGTCCTAACCATACATAATTATATAAAATTTATATATATTTACCCAATGATGTATGTATGTTGTGATAAAAAGTTCCTAGTAGGATCCATCTGAGTGATTTATAAGCATGAAATTATAAAATAAAAAATAATAATCAATTAAATATAATATAGAATGAGTTACAATTATACATAATTTTTTACAAAACATTGATAAATCACCATTTAAAAATTTATAATTCTTACAAATGAATAGGTTTCAAAATAATTTATTTAAAATTCCCGAACAAACAATTTAGTGATAATAACTATGGAAACATCCAATAGTGTCTATAGTTCCTAGGCAATAAGGATCTTCACAAAAATATTATGATATGTAGACCACATAATGTGCACATTACCTAATAAGAGAAGTTATAGGGGAATTATTTCACTCCCAAGTGCATCTCCTTTCCATAATATAAGAAACATGGTTCTCGAATTAACATAGAAAAATATGTCTTGTTGAAAAGAGTTCATCACAAAGGATGTCTACCTTCCTTGTTATCAGTCACATTCAATTTTACCACGTTAGAGTCATAAAATGGAAATTTTATCTTCAAACTACAAAAAAAAAATTAAAAACATTTTCATTTATAAAACCTAGGGGAAATCCATTTTCAAAAACATAACCAAAACCACCGCATATTATCAAAATATTTCTCAAAATATTTTTAATTCCATTTCAGAAACATTTCAATGAAAAATCGCTAAATTGTGTTTTCTAATCACTTTTGAAACCAATTAAAGAGAAATAAATAAAGGATTTTATAATAAATCTAAATTAAGATACAACATACCTTGAAACACATGAAATATCAACATTCATATGTAAAAAAACAAGAAAGGATGTGTCAAGGGTCTTAATAATCAAGAGAAAACCCTAGATAAATAATTCCCAATCATATATCTCATTTTCATCATCTCTAAAAATAAATGAGAGAGAGTGAGAGAGTAATACATTATCAAAATGATTCCTAATGAACTAATAAAACTAAATGATGATCTTGACATCAAACTCCAATTTTATGAAGGATCTATAAGAAACCCAATTAGATCATGTCACAAATCGTTGATCAAGAATCAACAGTCTTGATATTTTGTTTTGTTTTAGAAATGAATAGTGGGTCATGGAAAATAATGACAATCAACTAGGAAGGGGAACATACAATTCAAATAATTCATCCAACACCCAAATATCCATAAACAATGATCACAAAGAGGCATGGAATCTCAAAATATATAAGGGGAATGTTTTTGTTTGAGTTCATATTCCAAAGGAAGATAATCAATGAATAAGTGATGAGTTCTGGTTCTTAAATTTAACATTTGGAATAACTAATTCACATCACATTATTTGTCTGAATGGTTATGAAAATCATAAAACAGTTGTGTGTCCCTTTTTGGATAATGTATAATCCTCATAATTTGGTGGCATGGATTGAAATTTCTTTTATTAACCATGGGGAATACATTTATCCCACTTCGAATGGTATGATGAGAAGGTCTTATATTTTGAACTAACCATGCCCCCTTCTGTGGGACTCCAAAAAAGGGGCATAGTTTCATGGGAAGGCCCACATGGTTATCCCTAACTATGATCCAACCATGAACACATCCATAATACACTAAAAAATCCAAAATTCATTCAAAATGAACCAAGAATAGACTAAAATGAATGAAGGTTAAAACAAAGGTATGTAAGATCCTGGAAGCGACATAGTGATGTGATGAATTTCATTGTACAATCTATAATATAATTTTTTATTCCTTCCCTTCATTAATATTCTCAATTTTATCTATACATCATAGATATCCCATGTTGAATAGATAATAGAGAGAAATGGTCATCATTGAATAATTACTTCTTGAACTTGGGATTACATAAAATACATTACCTCTTCTGAAATCTTATAATTCCTTCTTTGTTAATGTTAAATTAAATAAAACATTAGCTTATTAAAAAAACTCTACTCCATCATTAAAACCTTGATTTTATTTCTGATCATTCCTACTTATATCTAACAAATATTACTACATTAATAGTTAACCTAAATGAAATATATTTCATGTATATTCAATTTGTATTACAACATTCATTAAATAATTAACCAAAGAATCATGCTTGAAATATAGTATATATAATTATGAAATATATTTTTAACATGTGGTATTGTATATTTTTTTTAATTTACCAGGATGGTTCTGCATTTCTAATTCATAATCCTTTATTATATTCGACCATATTCAATGTCTCATGTTCAACTATTTCTAAGAGAATACATAATTTAAACATTTATGGTTAATATATATTTTAAATTTAAACCCATATCAAAGATGCATCAAAACTTGTTAATGAAGAAACCATCATCACAATATCAGGATCATGCATTGTATAATTCATCACATGGAGTTACAATTCACATCAAGTATATGAAATTACTCCATCATCTAGAATTAAGACACAATAAAGTCCCTTGAAATAATCTTCATTGTAAATGAAAAAACAAAAAAATTATTAATATAAAAGTTAACAATAGATCATTAAATAATGATTTTTTAATTATATGAACCATTCATATCACCACTTTCTCTAGATAAATTTATATCATTTCAATGTTACCATAGTTACTGGGATAGAATAACAGTGATATTTTTTGAAAAATCATCAGTAGTAACCTGCTAATAGAACAAAAAATTGAATCTTGGTGACATTTATAGGTCTTGGACACTCATATCCCACCTTAGTTTTAGAATTATCAATAGTTTTTTCATCTATATAAACAATATTTTCATGTAAATAAATATGATATAACCAAAAATAACATTTTTTTTTAAATTTTCTATACAACTTATTTTCTTTTATAGTCTGAAAACAATACATAGATGTTTCTCATGTCACTTTTACAATTATAATATTACAAAATTGAGTTAATGAAAACTACCATAAATTCATCCAATTAGAAATTGAAAAAATATATATTCATATGTTCCCTAAATTTAGTGGGTGAATTCATCAAACTAAAAGTCATAAACACAAAATCCATATGGACATACCATGTTTGAAACGCTATCATCATAATGTCATCATCCTTAATATTAAGTTGATGATATATATACCATAGATAACTATAAGAAAAATATGTCACTCCTTAAAGGTAATCAAGAAATTCATCTAAATGAATCAACTTATACATTCTCTTTATAATAATGTTATTGACTGCTCCATAATCAATGAAATGTATCATAGAGGCATCTTTCTTTTTAATAAACAAAACAGGGGCTTCCAAGGTAAAGTTATATGGCTAATTAAACCAATATCAATAAAATATTATTAAAAATGTTTTAAATCCAACAACACTAATGGATCCATTCAATAAGTGATTTTTTAAATTATCGTATCTTTTTAAATTAATTTAATAGTGAATTCATCCTCATCTGGAATAACACTGGGAAAATCATATACAAATAAATCAATATATTAATTTAATACTAAAATATCAATTGTCTATAAAATTAATTTATTTAGATATTATGAAAAATATAACTCTGATTTTCATGTTTAATCAATTTCTCATCTTTATAGATCATTATGGTAGTTATGAACTCATTCTTATAAAAAAATTCAAACAAAATATAAAAATTGAATATAAATTATTTATATTGGAAACATATGATAACATGATAAACTAAATTTTAATCCATACCAAGGATAATAATGAAGTCATCAATGGGAAAGATAAAATATATTTTTTGGAAAAATTATCTCTATATATAATCATATTAATATTATGATAAAATATTATAGATTTAATACTTGCATAGTAAGTTTTTACAAAAAATTATATCTCTATTTTCTTGAGGTGATGATTCCATTTTATTAAAAAAATAAAGAAATAAAACAATGTCAAAACATAAAACCAATTAATTAATTGGAATAATATGAGTAAATAATTATTGTAACTTTAACCACTTCATTCTATGGTCCTACATTTCTTGAGTTTGTTGCAAATATTTGTTCCTTAAACTTATAATTATTGTATGTCAAATTTTAATGCTTCATGATTTTCATTGAAACTCTTTTTCATAATGAATCATCTGGATAAAAATATTAAGACCTTACAACATGATTATAATTATTGTATAGAACAATAAAACTAAATTTCCCCTTCAAGTCACAAGCTATATGTCCCAACTTACCACAATATAAGAACATACTATATTTCATGAGACACCCACCATGAATCATTTTACCACACAAATAAATTGAAGGTATTTTTCCCTTGCCTTTAGGTTTCTTCGGCAGGTTCATCATCATTACTTTCCACTCAGGATTATTTATATCATTGTTTTAATAAAAATTAAAAAACTACAACATGACCTTCTCGTCACACAAAATAACATTATCAGATATTTAAAATTCATGAAATGATAATGAAATTCATAAAAAAAATTAGTCCTAAGTTAAAATTATCAATTATACTATCACGGTCAAGATTCAATTTTCCTAGATACCAATATGGTATAGTAAAATTAGCATTATAGGAGGAAAGGGGTCATCTTTCATTTACTTGAGTTAAAAAAATTCCCATTCATTCCTAAGTCAAATAAACATAGGAGAATACTTCTCAAGGAAATATCATTAAATATTAAAATGGATGTAGGTTTGGAGGTGCAAAGCTCACGGGACAGATGATGTTAGAAGAGGAGGAGAATGTGCTACTCGTGCGGTGGGCTGGGTCACATGGCTCGTGACTGCCCAACCCACTATACCATTTATCATCAGATGATTGATGGACCACCAAGGAAGAGGCAGATATTCAAGCGGGCAAGTCTGCAGGTAGAAGACGTGGAAGAGGAGAAGGTCATGCAGCAGGGAGTGGGAAACAGTTTGAGTTTATACCGCCACAACCACCACGTGGTCCACCCGACCTCTGGGAGAAGGTGGAAAAGGATGACCTCCACTTCAGGCAACTGATGCCTATGACCACGGTGCTCTAGAGATGATTTGAGGTATGATCTGTGTCTACTCCACCCTATATTCAGTTCTCGTAGGAGTAGGTTCTAGTCACTCTTTTATTTCCACAACTCTCGTTCAGAGCTCAATGTTTCTAGTAGAGCCATTGGCTTGATCCTTATGATTAGAGACTCATACATGAGAGGATTCAATGATTAGGCACTGGTTTCGGTAGTGTGAGATTACTCTAGTTGGTGATATATTTTGCTGGAATGTCCTAGTAGCACCGTCGAGGCCTTACGGCTTCATATTGGGTATGGACTGACTATTCATAGTCCATGCTCAAATCGAATATTTTATGTGGAATGTGCATTGTAACCATGAGGATGAGACTATATTTTCCTTCACCAATGATAAGGGAACCATTTAATCTCAATTTGGACTTTCTCGAAGGAGGGTGATGTTGATCACTCATCAGATAGCTAGCCTCTCCCTTAGTGTAGTGGATGAGGGGAGTCTGAGTTGTGCTATTGTGGTGGTGGATTATGATTATTTCTTTCCTAATGATCATATGGGGTTAGTTCCACATAGATAGGGATACTTCTACATTTACATGTACCCTAGGATGGCACTGATATCTACACCATCATATCAGATGGAACCCAAAGAGATTCATGATTTGAGGGTACAATTGGAGGACTTGCAAGGAAAGGGGGTCATAAGGCTCAGTTTTTCCCCATGGGAAACCCCAATTTTGATCACCAAGAAGGTATACTGGGGTTTGAGGCTTTCTATGGAATATAGGCACCTAAACCAGGTGACCATGAAGAATGAGTTTCCACTCCTGAGGATTGATGATCTCTTCAATCGGCTGAAGGGATCTCATTGGTTTTCAATGATAGACCTCAGATCACACTATAATCAGCTCAGGGTAAGGGGTGAGGACGTACTGAAGATGGGCTTTAGATGTTGGTGTGGACACTATGAGTTATTGGTGATTCCTTTTAATGTTACCAACTCCCCAGTAGTGTTCATGGGACTCATGAATAGGATCATGCAGCCTTATCTTGATCGCTTTGTGGTGGTCTTCAGTAAAAACATCTTGGTGTACTCAGTGTTGGAGTAGGAGCACACCACTCATCTGCTGATTGTTCTGGATACACTCTAAGGGAACCAGCATTATGGTATGCTCTAAAAGTTCCAGTTCTAGATACAGGTGTTCCACTTTATGGGACACGTTTTTTGAGAGACTAGAGTTCCAGTGGATCTAGTGAAGTTAGAGGCGATAATTGCTTGGGATCCATCTAGGAGTGTGACTGAGGTGTAGAGTTTCCTGGGATTGGTAGAGTACTGCTAGAGATCCGCACCAATTCTTTCTAGAGTAACTTATCCTTTTTCAGGTTTGAAAAATGATGGACAACCCTTATTTTGGATAGAGAGATACCAGCAGAGTTTCCAGGAGCTGAGGCGGAGAATGACGAGTGCCCCATCTTAAGGCTACCAAAAGAGGGTGCTGGGTATGTAGTCTAATGAAACGGATCAAGGAATGGACTGGGATGTGCCATAATGTAGGATAAAGTGATGATTTCATACACCACATGGTATCTAATAAAACATGAGAAGAACTATTCTACCAATGAGCTGGAGTTAGAAGCAATGGTCTTTGCATTGAAGATGTGGAGGTACTACTTGATGGGTGAACGATTTACTATCTACTCTAATTAAAATATTCTCATGTATATCTTCTCATAGAAGGGTCTGAACATGATATAGTAGTGATGGATGGAGTTCCTCTATGACTATGACTTTGATATAGTCTATACTCCTGGGAAGGGGAATGTGGTTGCAGACACACTCACCAGGAGTTCAGGGTTACAGTTTCTATGTGATGTGACAGAGTAGCTAGCCATGTTGTAGTTATACTTTTTGGATAGTTTTGGTGTGTCTTACCTCTAATATATGACAGTCACTCCCCCACTCCTTCAACGAGTCCGGGATGATCAGCTTGGGGACGTTGAACGCGAGGATCGATGTGCTCAGATATCCTCAGGATAGGCTCCAAAAAGAATTTTCCGAATGTGGGGAGCATGCCATCCTTTTCAGAGGACGCACCATGGTATCAGTGATTCTATGAGAGGATGTGTTGATTGTGTTTAACACACCCTATTTTCCAGTATATCCTGGTGTGGAAAAGATGTGACCGGACCTCTGGCGTCAGAACTGGTGGCCAGGGATGAAGAAATAAGTGGCGGTGTTTTTTCATGATGCCTCACTTGTAAACAAGTTATGGCTGAGCACCAGGTTCCAATAGGCTTGACTCAGCCACTTGAGGTTCCAGAGTGGAAGTGGGAAGACATCTCCATGGACATCATGACAAGGCTACAACATAAGTCCAGGGGCCACGATTCCATCTCGTTAATCGTTAATTGACTCGCCATGTCATCCCACTTCTTACCCATCTGAGAGCATGGATCAGTAGAGGGATCAGGACACCTATAAATACAAAAGATAATACGGCTTCATGGGGCTTCATTGACTATCATATAAAATCGTGAAACTCATTTTACATCCTAGTTTTTGAAGGGATCACAATATGTGTTCAAGACTCATCTACACTTGATCACTGCCTTTCATCCTCAGACTGATGGTCATATGGATCGTACCATACAGACAATCGAAGGCATGCTTCCTGCTTGCATCCTTGATTTTGGCCATAGTTGGGAGGACCACCTTCCCCGGATGGAGTCCAAATACAAATATATTTTTCACTCCACCATCAGAATGGAACCATTTGAGACCTTGTACGGGAGATCATGTAAATCACCTCTATGCTGGACATACCTAGATGAGTCAACACTTATGGGTCTATATTTGGTATGGGGTACCACTGAGAATGTGCATATCATCCATGAGTGGATGAATAGTTAACAAATCTAGCATAAGTCTAATGTCTACTGGAGACGGAGGCCCTTGGTGTTCGATGAGGGAGACCATGTCTTCCTACAGGTCTCACCCTGATGAGGATTGCACAGATTTGGCTGAGTCAGAAAGCTATATATGCGGTTCATTGGACATTTCCAGATCCTCAGCAGAGTAGGTGATGTGGTGTACCCCCTAGATCTTCCCCCATAGATTCTACAGGTGTATAATGTTATCCATGTGTCATAGATGAGGAGGTATCTCTATTATCCGTCACACACTATCAACTAGGGTGAGCTAGAAATCGATGATGGGGTGATGTTCAAAGAGTTCCTGGTGGACATGGATGATTGAAAGGAGTGGGTCCTTTGTGGTAGTCAATTCGTCTAGTGTGCATTCAGTATAATTATGGGAACCTCTAAGAGAGCACATGGGAGCAGGAGGATCAGATACTTTCTCAATACCCACATTTGTTTCCCTAGATTTGTTGTGGATTTGGGGTACATAAATCTATAAATATGGGAGGAACAAAAGACATAGAATTTCCATATAATTTTTTTAAAAATTATTCGGGATTTTTTACGAGTCATTAAAAATTGACGACACGTGATTCTAAGGCCCAGAGAGCCCGGAATGTAATCTTGAACTTTTTTTAAGGTACGTTCAGTAAATGTGTGAGTGGTGTTTTCTATGTTTTTATTCACTGATTAGATGAAAACTATGAGGTCATCGTTGAATTAATAGTGCCAGGATTCCCTTACGTGAAGAATAACTTTGAACGGAAAGGGTTTGATGAAAAAGTTGAATTTTGGAATTAATAAAAAAATAACTGCAGAGTTTTTTTATTCTTTCCTTTTAACTATTGATAGACAGTGGCATGACTATGGTGTATATTCAGTCTTGAATGAAATTAAAATAATAATATGACCCATGGGTTACGTAGCCAAGACATTTGTTGAATAAATGGAACTTTAATTGTGGTTCATTAATAAACAACATTAATGAAATGCAATGTGGGTGGTTCCCTCCCATCTATTTAAACAGATCATGGGATCGTTTTTAGGTCACAAATGAGAAGAACCTCTAACGATGTGCTGATGGTGCCTTCCACCAATGTATAATGGAGCTTCTATGACGGTTGGAGGATTCAAACCGAACAACAATAGGCGACGACGAACACCTTCAAATGTGGGTTCATCTCTCACATCTGTAATGTCATCCAATGAGTTCGAGGTAGGGGTTTTGTTTAGAGGTTTAATGTTTCATCTTCTTTATATGATGTTGAACCCTTACCGTGTTATAATGCTGAAATAGAAGGCACATACCAACCCGAACAAGGCCCAGACCCTCTGCTGATCCCATTCTTGATTGTGTTTTTTCGTGGGTGACCGACCGAAATGGCAGCAAGATGAAACTGGGGTCCACATAGTAAGGGAAATTTACAGGAAGTGTCATAAGTGCATCCAAGAAGAAAATTAGGCCACCAGGGCTTCACCGGTGGGCCGTAGAAGCACCACAGGTGGCGGTGGTGACTAACAGCGGTTGGTTATCAGCGGCAGCCAAACATCGATGGCAGCCAACGACCGAAGTTCATGAGGAGGTGGTGTTTCCAAAAGGATTCGTGGTGAACGAACGGGGAGGCTGGCCATTTCCGGCCACGTTGAAGTCGAGTTGTAGGCCATAGAAGCGCACTGTAGAGGAGGTGTCATGAATCTGAGCTGCGGCAGTGGGCGCAGGAAGGACTAGCACCCACAGGTACCACTGATGGTCATTCCATGCAGACCGGACCAGTGGAGCGGCACCAATTGGCGTCATTGATTGAGGATCCAAACAGACAACGTGTTAGTTCGGGGTGAGGAAGCGGACCCCCAAACATAGATGGTTAGTCATGCATATCCAAGTGGGTCACGCTGGTCCTGCAGCCTAGCCCCTTCATGTTGTTCCAAGCCAAACCGGGCAGTGGAGGAGTTGTCCAGACTCCGAGTAGTGGGGGTTGGAGAATGGTGGACCCACACTTACGGGTCCCTTCGTTGATAGGTCCACGCAGACCGGCTAGGTGGATCGGCGCCAGTTACCGTCATTGATTGAGGAACTGAATAGACAACTTGTCCATTCGGGGGGGAGCATACCACCACATCGAGTTGGCTGGTGGTACCCAGCTAGCATGTCGGCCCAGTCCAGTGGGCCACGCCCAACCGGGTCGGCCTGGTTGGTCCTGATGCCCAGTGGGCTGATCCCACAGCCCAGCCCCTTCAGTCCAATCCTAAACCTTTCAGGTCGGGCCCTGTGGACTAGGTCGGGTCAGTCCGATAGGGTCAAACTGGACTCAGACCCACTTAAAACCCAGTTTTGATTAAAGGGATATATCCCCTAAACTGTACGTTTTTTGACGACCCATTTGCAGATCCAAAAGCCTTAGGAAGAAGCAATCATTTTTAGATTGTCCACTAGGGTTTTTCATAATGTTGGAGTACGGCCAGTTTGGATTGAACCTGAATCCAACTGGGGCCTCAGAACTAAAATTCCTATAACATAGAGATTGGGCATCTAATTAACATTTTGTATATTGCATTGGAACCCTTGTGACCTGGCAGTTCTTCAAGATACTTTTTAATGGGACTTAGGGTGGGTTGAGGTACAATTGATATCTTAAATAGTGGTTTCTAGGAAACTCCAGTTAACCCCATCCGGGAATCCTATGGCAGGCTGTCAAATAACATACGACCCTTTGTGGATCGGCATCAGAATAACCCTATGTGGATCAGCAGTAGTGTGACCTGACAAAGACCATATTTAGTACGGTTCATCGTGGATCAGATACTTACGACCCTGTGTGGATCGATGACATAGAACCATGTGTAGATAGAAAACTTATGACCTTGTTTGGATTGAAAACTTACAACCCTGTGTCAATTGACAACTTATGACCCTATGTGGATCGATGACTTATGACCCTGTGTGGATCGACGAATTACAAACCTATGTGAATCAGTGACATACGACCATGTTTGGAACAGTGATAGAGATACTTCTACGTGGCCAAATAGTACAACTTCTCAATAGAATAATATGATTTAGCTTTATGACTAATCATCATTATTCATGTTTTTTAAGTTCTATACATGGTTTGAGCTGAGTAATTTACCTTGTGATTCATGATTGAAGTCATGCTTTGTGGGTTTTACTTTAGAGAATTATGAGGGACCTTTGGGGGTCTCAAGTTCCCTACAGAGAATTTTTATACTCACTCATGCACGGGCTTCGCCCGCACCTTGTTGTGTCTTGTGTAGATGGAAAGCAGCTTTGACCAAGGATTGAGAGCTTGGACCAGACAATGCACGGAGGTGAACAGTTGACACAGAGATCTAAAGTGATGATATTTACCTACCCTTCATTTAGATACCTTGGCGGATGACCTCAAGAGATATATTAATTTTCCACGAAATTTTTTTCTTCGAGTTTGGTTTTTATTTTGGTATATTCTTTTTAGTTCACACTTTTACTTTCATAAGTTATACTAAATTTTTTATTTATGTTGTTTTCATATTCTCTGTGTTTGCAAGTTTAACTTTAATTCCTTCCCATTGTAGGGATATTCTGTTCTGGTTCTATTCACCAACCCCTGGCCACTAGATGGAGGGCTTGGGGTAGTCACAATACGGGCCCCGGGGGACGGTTTTTGAAAAATATAAATAACTATTGGTAAATAAGATGAAAATATGAGCTGGGGGTCTTAATAATTAAGATGTTATCTGAGATCAAGAATATCCTTTCATAAATCATTGTTTAATCATTTCTAGAACAATAGTATTGAGATAAATCTCTTAATAATACAAAATCGACCATTCCCCCAGGGTTCGTGCCTTGACTACCCATAGCCCACCTTTCTTAAAACATTTCTTATAGTCGAATGTGGCTTTTTAAATTACTAAAAAGAAATTATTGTTTTAATAAAAATAATAATTTTCACTATATATCCACAAATTTAAATTTTCAAAATAAATCACAAAAATTCACCATAAGATATGTTTTATATGATGGTATCTAAAATTACGTCCATTTTATAAAATTATATGATTAAAATTTATAAATTTATCTTTTAAATGAATCCTTATAGCTCACATGAACACCATAGTTATAAAAAAACTATATCATTCATTGATTTGAAAATTTATATAATATTATAATAATAAATGTCAATCCATAAAATATAATCATGATATTTATAAAAAAAATTACTTATTATTCAAATTACCTAGGATTCCATAATAAGGATAAAAATATATATCTTTTTAATTCATTAATCCATTATCAAGAGTCTCATTGACAAAACATAGGATTTTTCCCAACCACATAATATATTTTTCTTCAAAATTTATTTGGAATCATGAATAAATTGTAACTACAAAAAATATCTATTATAAATATTTTTATATAAATTGGGATACCAATAATCCTCTATTACTCTTTATAAACTAGACTCCTTCATTTATCATCCAATAATGACTTGGCCCCATGCACCATAGCAGTAGAGACCTATCTTGATTCTTCCATTCAAAAAAAATTCAACAAATCACAACAATACATATATTATGTGAGAAAGATAATACATTTTGTTTATATGACTTGTATACCCAAAAAAATAATCCCCCAATAATTAACCTCTCAAAGAGTTTTCTCATTTGGTCAGTAAATTCTTCTCATGTTTTATAATTATTTTTGGTAAAAATGTATTCAATATGGATAATCATAATGACTTAGTATGTATTATATCCCTTGAAATAAGGTTTATATCCACCATGTTATTCAATAACTACATGAACCATATATTTTGGTTCATCCTAAAATGACATTCTTAAGGAATATTTTTCAACTAATGAAGAAATGTTTACCACGTACTAACTTGAGAACCCACTCCATAACTTGAAATACATTCAAATATAATAATATATACCTTTTACTAATGTTAACCATTTTGGGATTTTATCTTAACATCCATTTTTAATACAATATTCTTCCCTTGGGAACATATCACATGAAAAATTTCTTATCATTCCAACCCATTTGGCTAGAGAAAATTTTCAACATTGTATTCACTCTCAATATGATAATAACCCTTACAAATAAGATGATATCTATTGTATGATATTTCTATTTTCCCATTGATCATATTTATCGAAATCCTCATCTTCCACATGAAATTATTTTTGTTATTATACTACACTAACTAAAAAGTATAATCGTTCTCAATATTATTCTTCTCTTCTAATATCATTGTCTTATAATCCTCATGTTTAAATGCCTATTTAAATAGTTTTTATAAAATTAAAACATTATTTTATTTAGATTGTAAACTATAAGACTTATATAGTTTAAAAACATATTATGCATTAAAAATGATATTTTTG
Source organism: Viscum album (assembly GCA_963277665.1). Taxonomy (NCBI): domain Eukaryota; kingdom Viridiplantae; phylum Streptophyta; class Magnoliopsida; order Santalales; family Viscaceae; genus Viscum; species Viscum album. The sequence goes on from OY728146.1 coordinate 375,449,397, forward strand.
GGCTCAATATATTTTTTAATTCCAATGAAACAAGATATTCTATTCCCTGGTAATTCCTCATTCTAATAAATTTGAGAATCATGAGAACATTAAATAATTGCACATATATTTAAAAATATCTTAACATATCCAATAATATTTCATGATTCTTCTTCTATATCATCATAAAAATGAAATTAATTTTCTAATTACTTTTTATTTTCTAAAATAATGATAGCATAGCTTTTAACAATCATCCTTATGTTCTTGTTTTAACAATACTATATCCTTTCATCAGGTGTATAAACAAGGAATAGACTCACAATATGACTAAATAAAGGTATATTTTAACCTATAAATCAGAAATTTTTTATTAAGTATTATAATGTGTATAGAATCACTATATATGAGTGATCAATAGTGGTAATTGTTTTCGAAATAATTTTGTTATATCATTAATATGGGGTCTGGTTGTAATGCATAAATAAAATTTTTATTATTTCTTAATTAATACATATTTTATATATATTTATGTGATACTAATATTTGTTATTTCATCCTATAATATCATTGATCATGAAAAATAATTCTTAAATTTAGCATCTATTTCACAAGATGATTTTGATTGGAGTTCCTGTATATTTAGACTTTAATTCATGCCTTAACAAGGGTATCAAGCTTAATAATATATTTCTTATATAAGGTTAAAAATCTAGGATAATTTTTCCTTCTATAAAATAATCCCTATAATATTCATTTTTAACTAGATATTTCACTAACCCATAACATTTCTATTTAATCATACAAAATGTAAATTTAAATAACATTAAATGACAATACATATCAATCACATAACATTATAAAATTAAGACTCAAACCAATGAGATAATTGATAAACAAATGATATAGGAAAACGTTTTTTTGGGGTTTTTATGACTATAATGGAGAAAAAATGAAAAATAATTGGAAAATAAAGTAGTTGTGCATGAAACTCAACTAAACAATTTATAAGGAAATAATACACGCATACGATGAAACAAAAAGGTGTATAAGGAATTGGATTCAAATTGATTTTAATATATACAAAGAGATAGAAATTAAAACAAATTATTTACATTGAAAATAATAAAGTAAGATGGATCTTTCATTAAAATAATGAAATGTTATAAAAACACATACAACAGTATAACAATAGAAAATATTAGATGTTGATTGAAGAGAATAAAATAAGGAAGGATTTTATAATACAATCATATAGAATGTAAGGTAATACTAGAAATAAATAATGGTATAGTATTTCTAATTCTCCACTTTAGTTGGTGAAGTTATAACCTCTTTCAAAAGGAAGAGGAACATACATTTATATCCAAATGTATTGGGCTTGATTTCCATAAAAATAGATTAGCATGTTGGATAGGCTTCATGTCTCTAAAAGTAGTCTTATCTCATAGATATAAATTAAAAATATATTTAGATGTTTTTGGAATATCTAGAAAATAAATCATTTGGAATTCTTTCCCAATTACATGACTAAATACTAAACAAATATTATTTTGAACTCTTATAGAGTACCCCAAGGCAATAATATCAATTATTCATAAGAATGGAAAATGGGTTTATATAAAACCAAAATACAATTAAGATTTTTACAAATAATTATTTAATTTATCATAATAATTATATATCTCAATTGGATAGATTTATTCTGAGAAAATTCAACATTTTTGGGTTATCCTTCAATTTCATGGCAAATTCTGGTCATTATTTTTTCCCTATTTTAGGCCAAATGAATAATGATATGGGCCTTGAAAATTTTTACTAATGTTTTCATTGAAGGATTTTTAAATGTTTTTGAAGTTATATTGAATTTTTTATTCTTTATTGTTAGTAAAAACTAAATCATCATTGTTGTTCTAGTTTTCATGAATAACTTATTGATCCCTAAATGTGTGATCAAGATGAACCTTTTATTTGGAAAATGATTCAATACTCATGTTGAACAATTTATAGTTAAATTATTTTCTATTCATAAAAATATGAATCATATAATTAGGGACAGTGAAAATAAATTAATAATTAATATAAAATATATATATTTCCTATTTCATGAATTTAACCAATGTAATAAAATTTTCATTAATTTTGAAACATCAACATTGCTTCATAAATATGAAATTTTTATTAAAATTTTATTTGGTAATTTTATTTAAATATTTTAAATAAATATATAAATTATAATTTTCCAAACATAGGATATTGTATTTCCTTATGCACAAAAAACACCGACACACAACAAATTCATTTTTAAATACAACAAAATATAAATAATCAATCCTTATTTATGAGGTTCTAGATTGGTTAAATCATACATAATTTATTTTAAGGCATATTTAAACAAATATTATGAATCATAATTCAGTTCATTTTACATTATCAAAATTAGAATTAGAAAACGTGTCCACTCAAAACTCACTAATCTCACAATGATGCATGTTTTTCTAATTTGTTCACTTATTCACCATCCACGAAAAATAATCTATAAGTTTATAAGATATAATAGATTCCATAAACTTGGAAATTGAACCATAAAGAAATATGTATTCATAATTGATTTATATATTGAAATTTCATTGTCAGAAGATAGAAAATGATTAAAATATATCTTAAAATATAAACATGAATGAAACAATTAAAAAATAATGAAATTTTATTTGAATGGGTCTAAAAACACATATTTACCAGTAAATAAAACAAGGGATGACAAATATAATCAAATGGAATTGAAAGGGGATAAGAAAAAAAATAATATACACTTCTCAAAACATTTTACAATGACTGAAGAAAATAGGATTCAATTATTTTTTATGAAAAATTATATATACCTCATTCCTCAATTTTTTTATTTTTTATTTTTTATTAAATTTTATTCCTTTTTAAAATAAGTAAATAAAATTTTCATAAAATTACATAGAAATAATTCCTTCCCTAACTTCACAAAATGATAACCCCTCATCCATAGTTAATTGTATGGTTTCCCTCAAGAATATAAAGATTAATTATATATCAATGAAAAGAATCTATACAATGAAATACATTCCCCACATCCAACTGAAATATCATAAAATCATATGATGAAGAAAGATTTAAATATTGCGTCTAAAATCATCATTGGCATGTAATGTGAATATTTTAAAAAATTACATGAGATCAATGTGTGTGTGAGAAGGGTAGTTAATATATTTTTAATCAGAGTGTATTTGGATATAATTTTTCTAATGTCGTTAAATAATGTTATTATCAATTTCAAAAATCACTAAAGAGGGAATTTAATCATGATTATCAACAATATATTGATTCATAATTAATTTATAGAAAAACACAATAATAAAACATTATCATAGATGAAGTTAGAGTAAAATGTTCTTTTTTTCCTTGAAAGTATGAAAAAATATATTCAAAATATAAAAGAGTAAATTTAAATTTTATTGGTGTCGAAATAATATAATTTATCAAAATTATTAATCAAAATTATTAATAAAAATAAAAAACTTTTTATATCCAATAAATTTCATTCGACTCAACTAAAATTTTTAGTAAAAAATTTACTATTTTATGGTTAGTTATTGTGTTTATTTAAGAATTCTCGCATATAAAATATAATGCTAAAATAAAAAATTTCAAAAGGGTGGGGAAGAAAGTTGTAGAACATTAAAAATCATATAAGTGATAAAGAAATAATGTGAGAAGGATGTTGAATGCATTTAAATATATACGTATGTCTTGATATATATTTAAAGTTAGAGAGGTTCTTAATGGTTTGGATTACAGGGGTATTTTTTTCTACCATATGGTGAGTCTGTTCAATTAGTTGTGGATTCAATGTATTTAAATGTAGTCCTCAATGTATTTTTCCAATCATGGCACAATATTAGCCAATTACCATTTGATATGCATATCCTATTGGTAGAATGATATTTTATTTTCACTACTAAAAACATGTAACTATTAATACAAATAAAAAGGCCATCGAATTAATAATTTTTCATACCTAGGTGAAGTAAAAAATTGGCAATTTATGTCCATTACTATATAAAAATAATGAAATACTTTTTTTAGGTGGTGATTTCTATGATGTTGCATATATTTTTTCCATGTATAGTTTTAAATTCAAAGAGTAATCAAGATGAATCTCTTCCAATTAATTGAATTATAGTAATCTATCATTATCATTAACATCACAATAAAAATTTCATGATTTGACAACTAAATATATTTTATTTTGAGTTTTATTTCATAAATTAACACATTTTACAAAGAAAATATTAAATAGATTAATATAAATGGGTTTCTTGTGTTCTGTTTGGATTTCCAAAGTGATTATCCTATTTTTTATACTAATATTTTTGTGTGGTCTTACAATTCTCTCATGTTTTCTTCTATGTTATCTATTTTAGTTTAAACAAATCCATTCTTTTAGTGATGTTTTCAAGTGGATATTGTATATAAAATACTTTTTTACACAATATACTATAAGAATAAATTATAAAAATTGGATAATAGGTCACTCACTAAGGAAGGTAGGGTTATAAATCTATTTAAGATGTTTTTTAGAAACTAGATCATATATTTCATAATTATTTATAGTGGGTTTTAAATCATCCCATATAAAATTATTTTCAAAAATAACAATTATATGTGTTAATAAGTCATATGTATGGTAGGGAACCATGAGATTGATAATAAAAAATCAATATTTTCAAAAAGATAATGTATTATTGGGAAATATAATTTTTTTGGGAATTGTGTGAACATTTTTACATGTGGGACATGATTTGTAGAACTGATATGAGTCCTTGAAATGTGATAAAAATATGAAAAAAATAATAAGATTGTTTGGAGGTTTCATTGTGGTCCAAAGTGTCTACGACCAAGTAAAAATTAAAAATCTCAAAATGGAGAACTGTTTCTATTTATTGATTGATCCCCTTACTACCTTGTCAACCCATGTTTTATAAAAATTATAATCTTCCCAAAAAATATATTTATTATCCTTTGAATTTTAATATGTTATTCAATGATAAATATTATAAAAAAAAATTAGCGAAAAAAAATTGAAGTGGAAATACCATGTTAGTCTTGGGGTGAGAAATGAATGGCTAATGATTATTATCTTGGGAGGTATAATTTTATAATGAAAAAATTGATTTTATTAAAAAATTATAAATTATATTAAATTATTTTAATTTTATGTATTATATATCTACTTCTAGTTATTAAAGAAATGGAAAATATCTTGTTAATATTATTTTGGAATCACTTTGTTAGGAAATATATTCAAAGTCAAATGGTCTCTATAGACGATGTCTTTGGAACTTCATAGATAGAACTAAATTTTTTCCAAAGAAATCCCAATAACTAAATGTTTTTTTCAAAGTTAGTGTAATGAGGTTGAGTTTAATCCAAATTTTTTGAAGAATTATAAATATGAAAAGCAATATTACCTTTTATTTAACTAAATATAAGCACTATGACCCTATTAGATGTAATAAAATATAATTTAAAAGGTAAATAAAAATTATATTTTTGGATCATTGTAAAACATATGATTGTAGTTTTATGTTCAATAAATGCTCTCATTCATGCCTCCAAAAAATTTCATAACACATCTTATTAAAGTAACCAAGTGAGTAAGAGATCAAAATTTTTGAAATCATGGAAGTAATATTAATAAAAAAAATCTGTCTATGAAATGATCATATTTTGGAGACTAAATATGGATTATAATGTGATTAGATCCCCTAATTCATAAATATATCAACATTAATAACCTTATGAGAGATTATATGACCCATAACAGTCATACTAGTAACCATGACATTATTGTTTTCAAATTTTAGAACAAGGTTACAATAGAAAATTTCTTTAGGAAAATATATTGAGGGAATAAAAGTATAATTCACATAAATCAATAAAAATTTTATAATAATCATTGAAAACATCAAATAAATGTTATATAAGATTTAAAAATATTCTCATCATGCACCTCTAAAATTTCACGAATAAATTATAAAGTAAAATTTACATTCTTTAAGATATTTATATTCGAATGGATAATGTAAATATAATTTTTTCATAGTACTTGTGTAAAATTGGGATTTAGAAATAACATGGTTAACCATTAACAAAACATTAATAGGAATTTTAGGCTAACCATTAAAATATTTTTATATAAATGGAAGAGGGTGATGATTTTTCTTTGATTCAAAATAAATTATCAATTATAAATTCACCCAATACACTTATTTTTTAATCAATTTAAGAAACTTTCTCCATTTTATTGGTCAAAAAAATTATTAAATCATTTCTGAAACTGCTATAATTTGACTAACCCACACACTATTAAAAATATAGTAGATAATTCAATAATTTATAAAATTATTAATAAAAAATTTATAACTTGAAGAATAGGAGAATTTTGTTTTATTTGAGGTTTTAAAATAGGTTTGGATGATTCCTCTATATGAATATAATGAAAAAAGGGGATCTCTTAATACATTGTACATCATGATGAATTTAACATAAGCCAATATTCTTCGAAAATATAAATGTGTTCTTTTCTTCTATTTCAATATTTAGATAATAGATGATGAAATGGTATTGTTGATCATATAATATGGATGTATACTTTAATTGTGAATAAAGAGTCGTTAGCTTAGTTTTTCCATTATTTTTTGTTCAAGGTATCTATAGATCAAATTAAGTGATTATAGTTAGTTTTAGTTCCTCTTTGAATCGCTTACCATAATGGATAATTAAAAAAAATTAACATGGGAATTGATATAGTAAAAATGTGTAACTATCATAATGGTTTTTAGAAAAATAATTTCCTTTTTATCCTCAAAATTAATTAATTTTTTAGTTATTGTTTAAAACTAAAAAAATTCAATCTCATTGGAAAAATAAAATCTAGAAGAATTGAGGATCATTACACTATTAAAAGTGTTTTGAAAAGCATTTATAATGAAAACAGAGTAATTTATAAAAGGATATTACATGGATCGAAAAGTATTGAGCTTTACCAGGTGGTCCCCATATTCCCTGGATAAGATACCGGTATTGACATCAATTTTTGTTATAGTTGTCATGAGTAATAGATTACCTTGAATAAAAATAGATAGTCTATAATATCACTTAAATTCCATTTCGAGGATATAGAAATTTGTCGAGAGTATTAGCTCATTGAATATAATAATAATATCATAAAATTATGAACTTGTAATAATTTATTTGTTGATAATATAATTAAATTAATACATTATATTGTTTCAAAGGATCTAAACCAAGTATTGGGAATATGGACTTAGGAATAACATTGATTGAGGATCCTTGGACAGTTAGTTACTCATTAATGGATTAGTTTCCTATTTGGAATGAAGTATTGAATGTGTAAAGGTAACTAACCTTAGTGGTAATGTTTTGTTGATATGAAACATATTAAATGGTTTTGAGTTTCCTATTATAGATTAACGATTAATTAATTATTTTTTAATAATTAGAAACATTTTTAAAAAAATTATAGAGAGTTATGTTGAATAAATATTAATTAAATATGAATAAAATTTCATAATAATGATGAAATTATTTTTTATCTATAGAGGTGGATTAGGAAAATGAGACTAAATTGGATAGATAGATTGAGGAGTGTGTTAATTAGTCACTTTTTATTTTCTGAGTAATTTATTATCTTCCATTTTCAATTTCAGCTATTTTATTTGTTTTAATGGGTTAAATATGATACATTTAATCATTTTTCCTTATTTTAAGTGAAATTACACTAACATTTCTCTTGGGGTTGGGTAAAAATTGTGAATGTGTTTTTGAAGTTTAATCCTATTTTTTAACTCAAAATTAATGAAATATAGAATAAAAAATTCAATATTTTTCAGTCTTGACTATGTAAATGAAGAAAATTATTCCATTTAATATTCCCATGGTTTCTGGTAAGATGAGTCATGTCTAATGTTTATATTTCACTACCTAATATTTTTTCTCAAATCGATTATACCATTTTATGAATTGGGATGACTCTCTATGATAGTGGAAATGATAAGAGGTGGTTGAGAAAGATTGGTATACTGATATTGAGTAATTGATTATTATGTTTATTTTAAGTGGATATATCCATGATCATAGTAAAATTGAAAACAAATTTGATGAGGGGTAGAGGTACTAGATTATCCTACCTAATACTTATATGGTATTTCTAAACTAATGTATATTTAGGGGATAATAGATCATGGTGAAGAAAGTTATAATTTCTCAAAAATTTACTTAGAGTCTTGTATTTGGTATTTCATTCAAAATATTTTACATTGATCACTATTTCAATGGAATAATAGAATTGGTCATTAAATAATTTTAGACAATAATAAATTGGATTATTAGGTTATATGAAAATACTATAACTTTTTTATCATTCAATGGAAGTGAGATATTGGAAAATAGGCTTTTGGGGTGTTAATATCCACTCAAAATTGTCTAACGATCCTAGTGACCTCACGTATCTTCTCCTTCATCTTTGTTAGTTATATGGACATAATAAATTTTTATTTTTTTGACTTGATCATGTGCTTGAGTAAGGAATTTTTAAGAAATTTTTATCTTTGTTATTTATATGATCCTACACATCTACAAAAAAATCTACAAATTGAACAACCACATGCATCATCAATAGTTTCTCTCCATCACCAATAAACTGTCATAAGAGTATTAGATCCGGATTTAGTAAGGTATGTATTATTCTAGACAATAAGTTATAATATGTTTCAAAATATATTTGTATTTATGGAGTGATTCATTTGAAAATTCATGAATTTGACTTTTTTCATTTTTTTAAATAGATATTGTTTGGTAATTTTGAATGAATTTATCAACGAATAGTCACTTCATGTCATTCCACGAATTTATAAGATTAAAAAGGATATGGTATAGTAATGATTTAGTAGAGTATAGTATGGATAATAGAAATTATTTGAGTTTGATTTTTTCATTATAAACCCTCAACGTATTCATGTTATATTGGACCATATGGAACCCTTTGATGTGTATTTGAGGATACCTCCCTAACTGGGCCATGAAAATGTGGTAGAAGGTGAATCAAGCCTAATTTGACTATTAAATATACCTTTATGATGGGATACTCAATACCAATATATTAGTAAATCATATAGTGGGAATAACGTTCTCTTAGGGTGTGTTCATTTGGATTTTCCATATCAAGATTTGAATTTGGAATTCATAGAGCTTCAAGGTTTTTTAGTTACAACTAGTTTTCATTCTCATAAAATGTAGTGTATGTTATATTTTATGGTGAAATAGATAATATAGATAATCATGTAGAATCATAGGCATTCACATCATCATCATTGAATAATATGTTTTTTAAAAAGGGGGGGCAACAAGATGAAGGGGCCAAGAAGCCCCATGAAAGAAGTCCTAAGGGGACCTAAAATTATGCAGACCAACAGCATCTCATTTAACCAGGTTAACCCCTAGGTCTTTAAGGAGAGGAAATCATGAATGTGAATGGTATCCGGACCCAGGGCATTAATAAAGGCAAGATGGTTCGTGACCTGGTTCCCCTCCCGCAGGGGGTGAAGCACTCTGGTGTTACTACTGATCATGTGCCGAAATTTCTAGATGATGTAGAGTATCGCCTAGGTGGTGGAGCAACTATCATTAATATAATTATGAAGGATTAAGGAGTAAGTTTAAGCCTCCAAAATATAGATCCTTATTTGATGGAATATGGATAGACCAAAAAACATTACCTTGGTCTCTTCCTGAAGAGATGGGTCATGACCAAGATGAGCAGTAAAAGCCATAATGGCAGACGCCTAAGAGTTCCGAAACACCCACCACTCATAAGGACCCTCATGTTTCCAGATCCATCAGTATTAAATTTGAGGCTCATGCTCCTTGGGGACCATCAAACCCAATGGCTTCTAGTGCCGCTTCTAGCCAGAGGGGCAGTTCTTGAATAGGGTTTAAGCTGGGATAGTGAAGGTGCCTCCTGCTAGTCTTTGAGAAGTCTAACCATGTCCAGCATGAGTTTCCTTGTTCTGATATTGATGTATTGACCAAATGAATGGACCTCCTCATATCTGGATTTATTCTGAGCCTTCCATAGAACCTAGAACTCATAGTGAAGGACCATGGTGTGGGCCAACTTCTTGAGGGCCCCTCTCCCCTATTCCATGGAACCATAGGTCATGAAAAGTCATACCGGCCATGCTGGGGATATTTATAGCAGTAAAATCACCAAAAATTCCATAATGTCCTTCCCCATTCACCCTCGAAGAACTGGGGCATGATACATTCCTCTTTGTGGTCGGAGCAGTAGGGGCACCGAGAAGCCAGTGAGATACCGCAACACTGAATGTTATCATTAGTAGGGAGAGCCTTGTTGTGAATCCTTCAAGATAGAATGTTTTTCTTGATGGGGATTCCCTTAGGAAATAAAATTTCATTTTATGAATCACCATGTGCATTAGGACATAGTGTGCGACGAAAATCTTTAGAGGAGAAGATCCCAGAGGAGGAGAGGGAGATGACACACATGTCTGGTTCAGAGTTGATCTCAATGATATTGAAAATGTCTTATTGATCCTTGTCAAGAACCAATTCTATAAAAGATGGGTGTTGGGTAGCCTCCTAGAAGAAGATCACAGTGGATGGGAAACCAGGAAAGCCAAGAATGTTCCATGCCCAGTTGTGTTGCCAAAAATAAAATTCCCCTGGCCGAACAATCCATTTGGAGTGGGGGCGAAGGGCATTGATGATGGGAGAGATGACAGTCCAGAAAGGGGAAGCTTGACCCCCAACCAGCAGCTCATTACCATGGTGAGCACTATACATGGTAATCCCCCATAAAATCGTTTCTCCATGACTTCCCATTCCTGACGTGCATGCATGCATAACAGTGTATCCTCAAGACTGTGATCGTTGATGTTGCCTTCTCTAGAAGATTTTTCCACCCTGTGACAAGATTCCCAATAGTGTTTCCCTTCAGATAGAGGACCCCAAATGATTATAGAATGTAGTTTATCAATTTTGTAAAGGACACTCTTGGGGATTTTAATTCATGATAGCGCATGGATGATCATAGAAAGAAGGACAATTTTCACCAACGTTATTCGACCCCCAAATGATAAGAACATGTTCTTCTAGTTGAGGACCCGGTCCAAAATTCTGCTGATGATGTATTTCATTTCATGAACACACAACCTTCTATGGGAAATAGGGGCGCCAAAACACACCATAGGGAACGACCCTTCCTGTATATAAAGAGAGTTCTGGATTGCAGTAATCCAAAAAGAGGTACATTTTTTGAGATGTAAAAGAATCTTTTTTCCATGTTAATAACTTTGCCATTCCATAGACATTACCCTTCCAGCACCCTGTTAAAACCTCTAATGGATATTTTTTTGGAATTCAATAAGAGGAATGTATCATCTGTAAATATCAGGTGAGAGATTGAAGGAGCTCTCATCAATCTACGATAGGCCATCACCTCACCATTCTAGATGCTTCTTTGGAGAATATGGTTGAGGACACCCTGGAATAAAATAAATAGGCTGAGAGATAGGGGTCTCCCTGCCTTAGTCCATGTGTATCCTTGAGGAACCCTTATGATTTACCCATTAAAATTATCATGAACCAGGCTGAGCTAAAGAATCTATAATAAGGTTATACATCCATGAGGTTAACCCTATACTTTTCAGTACCTTGATTATGAAACCCCACTCGACCTGGTCGTAAGCTTTGCTCATATCTAACTTGATGGCCACGTTGGAACCGTGAGTCTTGAGGTTAATGTCCCAGGTGATTTCATGGGTAGGGAAATAGCTCCATGGATAGAATTACCATTCACCAACCCGTGATTCTCCAATGAGAACCACTGGGTAATGTGAATAGATAGCCTCACAATGGGAATGCTACCCAAGAGCTTGTATAGGAAATTACACATACTCACCAGCCTATAGTGAGAGATTGAGGAGGGTTTCCTTGTCTGAGATATGAGCTCAAAGGTTGAGACACATGAAACATGGGGTAAGTATCCCCTTTAAAGAAGTCCTGTATAGAAGAGATAATATATGTTTTCACCACATCACACCCAATTCTATAGAATGATCCCAGGAATCTATCCGGCCTCGTGGGGCATTCATGATTGAGTCTCAGCATTTCCTCCTGAATTTCCTTATCCTCAAGGATCACACTTAGCCCCTCGTTGGACAGATCCAAAATGTTACTCGGAATCACCTGACAAAACCCCTCGTCCTCCATAGGGAATTCATTGGGAAATAAAAGGGTAGGACCAGTAAGGAGGGCTTCAAGAGAGAACAGTGCTAGGCCACCCACCCTTCTTTGTTATTTTTATGCGTATCGTTCACCTGTAGAATGTTAGATTTTACATGAATGTTTTTCCCTTGATAAACTCATGGAAGAAGGTTGTGTTCATGTCCCCCTCTTTGAGACATTTAATCATCAACTTGTATTTTTTCATGAGTTCTTGATATAGATTCAAGTCTTCCAAGGCATCCTTCTTGATGGATAGCTCCTCAAATATTCGGTTATCCCAAGCCTCTTCTAGACTCTGCTCAATACATTCAACATCATGCATGTTCAAATTGATATCACAGTCACTAGGATATATTTCATTCTCCCACTCCTGTAGCCTTACCTTAATGTGTCTCAACTTGTTGTGAATGGCCACCCATGTAGACCCCTAGTCCGACTTGCCCCATGCACTGTTCAGCAGGTCATGGAAGCTTGGGAGGCTATCCCATTAGTGGTAATACCAAATTTATTCATGATTGCACTGACCTGATGAAATAGAATCCAAAATAGGGGAATTATTAGAAACCCCTTGGAACAAATGAATAACCTTAGTGCTAGGGAATTTGGAAATGGTCTACATATTGGCCAAGCATCAGTCCAAACGGCTCCACCAGTGGTGGCTCCCACATTGGTGGTTTCAACATGTGAAGGGGTCTCCTGAAAAACTGAGATCATAAGTCCCCATTCCTACCTAAAACGTAGAAAATTCTAGGATATCTTTACTTTGAAAAGGGTCATTGACATTTCCTCTCCTGTGGGATGACAACCACATTCAAATCCCCCCAATAAACCATGGATGATTCCCTAGATCCAAGTATTTGAGTTCATTCCACATGGATTCCCTTTCATGAGAATCACAACTACCATAAATGAAGGACACAAAAAGGAGAGGTCACTGATCGACACCTTCATAGTGATGAACTGATCACTGGCACTGACCAGATCTATCAAGAGGTGACTGTTGCAAAAAATCCAAACATGTCTTCTGGAGGGGTAAGCATGCATGAAGCCCTATAGATTGATTTTTGGGAGAGATCGTTAATTCTAACTGGGGGCTGTTTATACTCAAATATGGAAATGAAAGAATCCTTGTGTTTCCTAATTTCATTGGTGAGGAAGTTTGTCTTTACCTGAGCACCAATGTCGTGGGCATTCCAGATGATAATCGTAATCATTTTTCAAATAGGGTCCAGGTAGTGGCCTCAGAACACATGGCCTTCAATAATAAATAGGATCAGTGCTCCTTCATGACCCCTGAACAAGATCATTTGCACACTCTTACACCCTTGTGCATTAGGGGAGTAGCAGGGTTTGTTCTATCTCGGCCGCAGGAGGTAGAAAAAAAGGGTTGGTGTTGATCCTCCGGGCATTGAGAAGAAGATATAGGCACCAGGAGCATTTTTCTGGACAGGGTACCCTGTAGATAGTGGGTCACACCCTTCGAACCCTCCGGGTGACAACCGTCCTTAGCTTCACATGCAGGAGGCAGAGCGAGAGGGCCAAGAAGACTTCTCCTCTCGCATGGCCGACTCACGTCGAGGGGAGGCACCTGTGACAACAGAGAATGCAACAAAGGGGGAATAACAAAACCATTTAGGAGGTTGGGAACTAGCCTTGGAATGAAAGGAGCCATGAGATGCAAAGATGGAAAGACCATCTAAGATGACCAGGAGGTGTCTAAATTAGATCCTAGAAAGGAGGGGCCAAAGGGATCAATCAATGACCTCTCAACCAGTGATTGTCCTGCAGACAGAGGAACTTCAGGGGTATGGTCGGCCATGGAGGTCGGCTGTACTGACCCAGAAGAGGGTGTACTAGCCTGCAGAAACCATCTCAAAGGCAGTGTCTCCTACAAACCTGTAGGGAGTGGAATGGAATGTTGCAGAATCATTGAGAGACACAATGATTAAAATTAGAAAATTAAAGAAAGAAATTAGTAAAAACACGACTATTTACATGGTTTAGGAACAATCCCTACATCCACGGGAGAGGCAGAGGTTCACTATATCAGGAGCACACATTACATAGGTTTCTTTAGTAGTAACCCTTGCCCGAAAAAGTTCTATAAAACAATGGAGAAGATGATCACTGTTCGAAATGTGATTCCACGTCAGTACAGTGAATGGAGGCCAGCTTTGTAAAAAGTGCTATAGTGGTTTCTGACTAGAAGTCAAAACTGCTATAGTCTAGTGGACCCTGAATTCCGCACTGTTATAGTGTCTGTCAGTGTCGGTCAGTCAGCTCCGCTACAGTGGTTAGATATGCTACAGTGCCGGAAAATGATTGGTTTGGGGGCCTTCCACCCTCGGAGCAGTGGCGCGTTGCCCCCTGCAACCCCCAACGACCTCACCGTAGACCTCGACCCGTGACAGTTGCGGGCCACAGGCATTCAGCCCAACCGGATCGGGCTACACCAATCCAACAATATCCCACTTGAATCCTGATCTGTTTCATAGTTATGCTTCTATCCCACTGATTAAGACAACATAATTAATCTAAGTTTGTTCTCTTCTTCACTCACAAGTGGCATGCTTTCCATTCACAGATTCATGAAATACAAGCTATTTTCCTCTTATTCTCCCATCAGGTCTTCTATCGTTCTTCCTCTCATCCTCCTTTCATCAGTGTAGACCAATAGAAGAACAGTAGTGCCTCAACTCCTGTATTACCATTGTCTTTGTCAACAAGTCTTCCAGATTTTTGGTTCCACTGATGTTCTGCAAAGTTAGCAACCCATCCTATATCAAACCTCTGACGAAATGGTACTTCAACAGAATTTGCTTCATCTGGGCAAGAAATACTATGTTATTTGAAAGATATATAGCACTCTGACTATCACAGTGTAATAAATTTTCCTCTCTCTTTCTTCCCAATTCATCCAAAAAGTTCTTCATCTAAATCATCTCTTTCCCAACTTCTGTTATAGCAATGTATTTTGCCGCTGGGGTGGATAAAGCCACCATTATCTGCAATTGTAATATCCAATTAACCACAGTTCCTCCATAGGTAAAAACATAACCCACTATACTCCTCCTGCTATCAAAATTTCCTCCAAGGTCAGCATCCATATAACCCTACAATGAATTTCCTTTCCCAAAGAAAAGAGATAACTCCTTGCTTCCCTTCAATTACCTCAGTATCCAATTCACCGCTTCCTAATGTTTCTTTCTAGGGTTTTCCATATACCAGCTCACAACTCCCACTACATGAATGATGTCAAGTCGAGTACAGACCATGGCATACATCAGGCTTCCAACAACAGATGCATATCGAACATTTACCATGTACTCCACATCTTCATTCGTCTTCGGTTATTGTTCCTTTGATAGATTTAAATGGCTCTCTCGGGGAACAGAGACTACGTTTTCACCCATCATACTGAATCTTCTAATGACCTTCCTAATGTAATCAGCCTGCGACAACATTAATGTTCCAACTTTGCATTCTCTCTTGATCCTCATCCCCATAATCATGCCAGCTTCTCCAAGATCTTACATTTCAAACTCCTCATCCAACTGTACATTCAGCTCATTAATCATCTGCATATATGATCCTGAAATAAACATGTCATCCATATAAAAGAAGAAATATAATGTATTCATCACCAATGGACATGATGTATTAACATTGATCCATGAAAAAT
The DNA here is from genome assembly GCA_963277665.1 of Viscum album. Classification (NCBI taxonomy): domain Eukaryota; kingdom Viridiplantae; phylum Streptophyta; class Magnoliopsida; order Santalales; family Viscaceae; genus Viscum; species Viscum album. The sequence goes on from OY728146.1 coordinate 375,465,418, forward strand.
CTTTTATATTCATTTTTAGACATAAATGAATCAAATTTATAGTTCCACTTCCTTGGTGATTTCTTGAATCCATATAAGCTCTTCTGGAGCTTTCACACCAAGTCTTCCTTCCGAGATTCTACATATCCCTCTGGCTGCTACATGTAGATATCCTCCTCTAAATATCCATGAAGGAAAGAAATCTTGACATCGTGCTACTCAAGGTGCAAGTCCTTTGAGACCACAATGATGAGAACCACCTGGACAGTGGTAAGCTTCACTACTGGAGAGAATATTTCAGTAAATTACACTCCCTTATTTTGTTTAAATCCTTTCACCATAAGACTTGCATTGAACCTCCTCTTTCCATCATATTCTTCCTTGACCTATTATACCCACTTGTTCTGCAATGCCTTCTTTCCTTTTGGCAGGGGTGTCAGCTAACAAGTGTTTTTATCATGTAATGAGGAAATATCCTCCTTCATAGACAACTCCCACTTGTTCGACATCTTCAGTTTCATTTCCTCTTCAATGCATTCTGGTTCTCAACCGTTAGTCAATAATAGATAATGTAGTAATGGTGAATACCTCTGCACAGGCCTTCTCACCCTCATTGATCTCCTCAACTCTACTAGACTAGTAGGTTCTATCGGTTTAGATCTCTCATGCTCAGATACACCTTCAAGGTCCCCTTTCTCCTTACACTCTAATTCAATGTTCCTATTTTCATCTTCAGCTACATGATGATCTTTGTACATGAAACCTTCATTGAATACCACATTCTGGCTCTTAATGACCATCTTTGTAATATCATCCCAAAATCGGTAACCAAACTCATCAGTACCATAGCCAATAAAGAATCATGGCTTGGACATAGCATCAAACTTGTCCCTTGAATTAGCATTAATATGAACATATTCCAAACTTCCAAAGACTCATAAATGTGAGAATCTTACCTCCTTACCAGACCAGAGCTCCTTGGGTAAACATTCTCCCATTGGCACAGATGGGATCCTATTGACCAGATAAGCTGACATGTTCACTACATCAGCCCAGAAGGCTTTGGGAAATCGCAAGTGTAGCCTCATGCTTCTGGCATGTTCATTCAACTTAATTTTAATCCTTTAATCTACACCCTTCTGTTGTGGTGTTCCTAGGATATTTGTTTCCAACAGAATTCCATTATCAGAACATAATTCTATGAACTCTTTATTGCCATACTCTCCACTGTTGTCAGACATCAAGCATTTCAGCTTAGCTCCTGGCTCATTCTCCACATTGGCCTTCCACATCTGAAACATTTTTAACACATCAGAATTACTTTTCAAAAAGTAAACACATACCTTCCTTGTTGAGTCATCGATGAATGTCACATAGTATTTTGACCCTCCAAGGGAATGTACTGGTGAAGGGCCCAAATAATTTGTGTGCACAAGGTCCATATTCCCAGCCTTCAGTGTTCTACCTCCTTTTGCAAAAGACACCTACTTCTACTCTCTAATTATACAATCTTGACATAGGTCAACATCCATAGACTTCAGCTCTGGTAGTAACACTTTTGTTGCGAGCACCTTCATCCCCTTCTCTCTCATGTGGCCTAGCCTGTTGTTCCACTGTTGTGAATCTCCTACAGTTTGGTGTGATACAGCCATCTCCATGCAAGTTTATGTCATGTTGTATAGAGTATCATTCATTGCTCCTTGAGCTATGACCATATCCCCTTTGGTGATCTTCCATGCACCACCGGGGAATGTGGTACTCAACCCTGCATCATCAATTTATCCCACAAAAATGAGATTTCTTCTTAAACCAGGGATGTACGTCATGTTTTCTAGAACCAGCAAGCTCCCACTATTGGTCTTGATTCGTGCATCTCCTTTTCCCACAATCTGAAATGGCTCATCATTAGCAATATGTACCTTGCTGAAATTTCCAGAAATGTAATTTTCCAGAAATCCCTTCTCCGATGTAGAATAGAAAGATTCCCCAGAGTCTAAAATACAATACTCCATTGGGCTTCCCATGCTCAACAGCAACACGTCATCAGTTCCTTCAACTATCATGTTTTCTCCACTCGTTTTAGGTCCCTTCCATTTTTCTCTACACTCCATTTTGACATTCCCATTCTTACTACATGTCCAGCAGGTAGGACCAGTACCCTTTTCCTTGTCTCGTCTTTTCCCTCTTGAACTTGATCACCCTATACGAATGTCTCGTTGTGGGTGTCTTCCTCTTCCTTCGATGTTCAGAGAAGAACCAGAGAATCTTCCTAATTCTCTTCTTCGAACATCCTCGCTATGGATTAGGTCTCGTATATCTTTCAGAACCAGTTTGGTATTCCCTGAGGTACTTCTCACAGCTGTTATAGTTGCTTCCCAAATGTCAGGTAAAGAGGACAGTAATACCAGTGCACATACCTCATCACCAAGATCAATCTTCAACGATGTAAAATGACTGATGATGGTGTTGAATTTGTTGATGTGGTCTGCAATGATTCTCCCTTCTTCCATTTTCAAGTCGAACCATCGATGCATCAAGTGCACCTTGTTTGCTGCTGAAGGATTCTTGTACACATTCGCGAGATCTTTCATCAGGTCCACCATCATCTTCTCTTCTCTGATGTTGAACGACGAATTTTTTCCCAAAGTTAGGCGCACAACACCCAGAACATGAAAATCCAATAGCTCCCACTCTGACTACTCCATGTCTGTTGGCTTCAGTCCCAGAAGTGGAAAGTTCATCTTTTTTTATAAAGATAGCCCTCAATTTTCATCATCTAGAAACTGAAATCAGTCTCATCGGAGAGATTGATCTTAACTTTTCCTTCATCCAAAGCCATCGTTGGATAATTCTGAACTCACCCTCTGATATGAGTTGTTATGGAATCATCAGGAGATGCAACGACAGAAACAAATAATCAAAAGAAATAGAATAACAAGAACACAACTATTTATGTGGTTCATGAATAATCCCTACATCCAAGAGAGAGGCATAATTTCACTATATATGGAGCACAAATTATAGAGGTTTTTTTAGAAGTAAACTAAGCCTAAAAAGGGCTATAAAACAATGGAGAAGACGATCACTATTTAAAAAGTGAGTCTGCCTCGCGACAGTGAACGGTGGCCAGCATTGTCAAATGCGCTACAGTGGCTGCCTGTTGGAAGTAAAAAGTGTTACAGTCCAGTTGACCCTGAAGTCTGCACTACAACAGTTCCTATCGGTGTTGGTCGGTCAGCTCCTCTGCAGAGATCAGAGATGCTACAGTGCTGAAAAAATTATGTTGCTGGCCTTCATCCCCCGGAGCAGTAGCACGTTGCCCCCTGCTACCCCCAATGAGCTCACCATGGAGCTCAACCCAAGATAGTTGGGGCCACAAGAATTCAGCCCAACCGGATCAGGCTACACCAATCCGACAATGAAGAATTCAATGAGAATAGTACCTTGGGAAATATGGGTAGACAATGTCTTGGACCCAGGAGAGGGAATCCTGCACTTGGAGAGAAAGATGATTTGGAATCGGGAGGGAAAGATCCATCTCTACACAAATCCAAGCCTGTGACGTGTCACCACAACTAAGGGTTCTGTCATCCGCACAGAGGAAGCCACCGAGGGAATCTCCATTATCTTGGAGGAATCAACTGTTCTGGAAGGACAGAGGCAGGCTAGGAAGGCAGATCCAAACAACAGAAAATAGTATCTCCTTGCCCTTATGGGTATCCAGGGACCACTGGGGAATGCTAAAGCTCTAACTACTGAAGGACCTAGGATCCTTACACAGAGAAAGAAAAAAAAATCTTGTGTAGAGGCGAGGATGAGGTAGAGCGAATTCATGTGAACCGAAGACACACTGCACTGGAAGCCTGAGACCCCAAGAGCCAATGAAGCACCGAATGCTGGAAAGGGGGGGGGGGGGGGTTCATGGACCTGAAGAGAGCTACGAGAGTCCACTTGAGGCATTCCTCCACCTCCCAAAAGTCCACCATTGGGAAATATACGGAGACATAGGAGCCAATATTTGAAACCTTCAGCGGCCCCAAGGCAACATCCAGGAATCACGATGTCGAGGAGGCACCTAGCGATCCACAATGTGCATCTATGTACAAAGATTGTGGATGCGCCTTGGAAAAGGAGGATTCTAGAGCACGGGGGACAAATGGAGGAGTGGCGCCAGAGGTAGGGGAGAAGGGGGTCCACTGAGGAGGGTGTGATGGAGATAGGAGGAGAGGGGGGACCACCGGAGGAGGGGACGCCAGAGCCGTGGGGAGAGGGGGGCTAGGGGGAAATAGGACTACCGCCTAGGGTAGGGGTAGAAGGTGGTGGGGGAACTAGAGATCGGGAAGGAAGGAACACAACGTTTGGAAAATTTGATGATCTAGTTCTATATTATAATGCATATAGTATTACTCAGGTCAAATATCTGATGATAGTACTATTGATTTGGAAGAAACATTTTTTCCTTATATACAAAATGAGGGTTAGTTTTAGAGAATAAATAAATTTATTGTTGATTTTTTAAAAATTATATAACATTATATGAATTATTTTTTGGTTAATGTTTGGGATTTTAGCCTATGATTCCATTGAGATAATGAAATATTTAATTAAACTATCAGCCACTTCACAAGATGATATTGATCAGAGTTCCAAAATGTTTATAGTTTAATCATCAACATAAAATGGGTATCAATATTAATAAAATATTGTAAATCTATGACTTCATAATCCATAATAAAAAAATTACGTTATATTAATAAAAGTAATCCATATTTCAAACTACACATGTCCCTAAATTGTGAGATGATTCATTAAACATATACAATATTAATTTGAATAACATTGGGTAATAATAACTCTCAATCACATACAATTACAAAGTTAAGACTCAACCCATGGGTAGGATTAAAAATACAATGTGATATTAAATGGCCTTGTTGGAGTGTTTGTGAATATGAGTTAAAAAATATAGTAAAATTGTTTCTCATTAAGCTCGCCCAATCAAGTAATAAGAAAATAACACATGCTTAAGATAAATTTAAAAGTGAGGTAAAGGGGTCCCAATTAAATTTAAACTACAATAAAATATTAAAATATAAATTGAATAATGATTTTTAGAGTAATATATAAATAATAAACTTTTAAAATTATTATTAAAAATTCAAAAAAAAACATTCAATATTATAGTAAAAAGGAAAATGATGAATTAAATTAAAGGCAAGTAAAAAAAGAGTGGATTCCCTATTAAAAATATACTAGTAGGTCCTAGTATACCTTCAAAGAGGTTATATTCTTAATAATTCTCCTCATAATTTCTATAAGTGATAAATTCACATAATGATAAGGGGGACATGTATATATATCAAAATGTAGTGAGCTAGTTTTCCATAAAAAAATTTAGTATGTTCTATAGACTAGTTAACCCTATATATAGCTATATCTCACATATAATTATTCTAAAAATATATTTATATGTATCTTTTCAATCAACCAAAAAAATATCATTCATTGGACATTTCTAGACAATTATATGGGTAAAATTAAAAATATGTTTCTATCATATCAAAGCACTAAAAGTGAATTCATTTTAGGAACTATAAATTGATTCATCTTGGATCAAAATAGTCAAAAATGTTTTTCGCCTTCTTTTGTAACTTCTACACATAAATTTACATCTCAATTCAATAAGTGTAATGGGATAAAAGTTAATATTAATGAGATTTCTTTCAATCCAGTATATAACTATATGCTTATTATTTTTGTCTATCTTCTGTCACATTTATAATTACTTGGGACATGAAATATTTACCTATGTAATCCCAATATATTAATGGTAATATGGTGATATTTCATAGATCTTTTACTTTTAGATGGTACCAATTTTTAAAATCTATGTGACTGGTAAAATTTTCATGATCAACCTTTTGGGGCATCCTAGCATCATCCAAATGTCCATTAAAATAGCCAAAATAATCATTGAACCAGATGAGTTATTTGTAGAATATTTTTTCTAGGTTCCAATTAAATAAAAATTCGCATGATTTGGAGCTATAAAAAAATTTATAACTTCAATTCATTATTTTTTTGAAATTTTATGAATTTAATAAATATTATAAAATTATGATTAATTTAAAAACATGATAATTAATTACAAAAATATATTATTTTTCTAGAAAAATAAATAGTGATTAATTTATAAATATTCACCAAAAACATTATTCATCATGCTCTATTATCAAATTATCCCATATTTATTCTTGTTCATTAGTATAACAAGGATTAGAAAAACCCTTTAGGAATTTCAAGTTCAGATTCTTCATAAACCTTATATCATACAGTGTACTCACTGAATTGGATTAAGGTAATAAAATATTTAATAGATAAATGGGCCATATTGGATATTTTCTACAAATGTTATTTGAGGTTTCATGATTTTACAAAAACTTTTTCCCCATTTACATCAAAATATACTAATTCTACTCAAGTACTCAATTTTATTAGGGTGTGTGTGGAACACGATATTCAAACATCATTCAATGTTTCTCATGATATCCCAAAATTATATTTTTTTTATTTAGAAATATTGTCGAATTAGAATATTTTTATAATATATATCATTTGATTTTAAACAATCCTTTTAAAGTACATAAACATATAAAGAGAAAGTGATTTAATAAAAATAATGTTGAAATAATCCATGTGAAAAAAATTGCCTACAAATGTTATGAAATAATTATGTCAATTGGTTGAATTTAATATCATCGGATTATATAAATTAGAGTGTATCAACTCATGTGTATTATTCATCTCTATCTCCAACTCCATGTGGCACTTCATACCAATTTTTAATTTGTGAGATTTATCACATATATTGATTAATTAATCATTCATCTTCCGTGGATTATTCATGTATTCATACTTTATTTACATATCCATGTTCTCATAACCCAAATGGCTTGGTATTCAATTAATAATCTCATTATCCCCCTACATGAACATGAAATAACTACTTTTCTCATTATAAATCTAGAATAGAATTCCACATGTTCATTTTTCCTTCATCATTATTTCACCATCCTCCATAATAATTATAGAATATCTATTCTTATTAAATATCACCACATTTTTTTGTCACAAAGCATGGGTGAATTCAAGAGACTGTTCCAATTTCCGTTAATAAAGTTTACATTATTGGATAAATTTCTCTTCTAATAAAATTTGGTGTCTCATACTCCTTTAACATTAAGTGATCCATCATATAAAAAAGTAAAATCTCATTTATCATTCCCTAGTATATATATCAAGAGATTACTATTATTTATCATTTCTATTGAGAAACCACTATCATGTATCTAATTATTTCTATAATTCACTACTTTGTAATATACCTCAACCACCAATGATTTTTTTTATTACTCGTCCTATTTTTATATTGGAAGTTACAGTATTATTTGATCTACTATGTTATAATAATTAAACACATTATAATGTATTTTCCTAGTGGATAACACATCCCATAAATTTTCATAAAAGATTAAAATTTATTACGAATCATTATATAGAAATTTTTTTGTTGGACTCTAGGGATTCTAAGGAGAATCACTATTGCTTTATAACCACTATTCAACTGAGGTAGTGTAATATTTTACCACCACACATAGTATTTATATATATTGACTCTATAGTGCCAAAATAATCCTCGAAATTGAAATATTATTTATTTTAAATCTGTTTAATAAAAATATTCTCATTAAGTGTCCTTCAAATTTTAAATATAATACCCCCTTTCAGCTTTCTCATGATTTTAAGAATTTTTATTCAATGTAAATTTATTATTATATTTTTCCATGGATTATTTATTTTTATATACTGGATTACCTTTTTCATTTCATGCACCATAACTAAGAATATTAATCAATTATTTCTTCATTATAGGTTAAATAATTTCTATTTTCTATTTTGTACACTATTTCGGGAAACTAATGTAATGGTTCTCGGAAAAATGATACAAACTCACTGATTCCTAGTTGCATTGAAAAATTTATACATTACTTTGAGAACATAATTACTTATTTAATAGAAATATGAAACTAATGTTGTGGTTGTTTTATGTGATTTTCAGAATCAACTAATTCCATATCAAAAGACTTCACAGCATCATTGTTGTCAATAGTATTTTCCATAGTAATCTCATGCTTTTTATCTATAGATCATGGATTCAATTTAGATCACTCGTATTATATGGAAGATCCCATACTATCAAATTAATCACATTTAATTTCGAAGTATCAAAAAATTTATTTATATTTTTTTCTCCAAATATAGTATATAATTATTATTTTCAAGATTATTGATTTTTTAAAACATAATAATTTAAATATCACCAATTAGAATATATTTAGTATATACTCATGTTATCTGTTTACATCACCAGTATTTTCTTAATTTCTCACTTATTCTATTCTAGTGGGTTACATAGAATTTTAAATTTTATTACAAAACAGTTTTGTATTTTCCCCTCTGAATTTTATTTCTCCATTTCATTTTCCCATTCAAAATATATTTCACAATCATTTGAGAGATAATTTCAATTATTTGAATAATTATCCATTATTTTTCATTAAAATAATTTTCCTCCACCTTATACACATGATGCCTACCTTCTACATGTTTATCTTTATGAGTGACCATTTATTTCATATCAATTGTTCATCTCCTGGAAGGCATGTTAAAGCATCCAATATTTCCATAATTAAAATACATAAAATTTATTTATTTTTTATATTTACCATTATCATATATTATTCCATTACAAAGTAAATAGAGCTTTCATTAAAATATATTGAATCATATTTTTCATTAGTTTCAAATTCATGATTCATCTTAGGTTTACTATATTTCAATCCTTCATAGGATTTAAATGATATCCAATTTATATAAATTTATTTTCACCTTAATATTTTCCCTCTCCTCGTATCATAGTCTATCATGACACTATCTCTGATATCAATGATAAACTCATCCGTTTTTTGATCCTCTAGGGAATAAATAATTGAACTAAGATTATATCTGATAATCATCATAAAATTATTCACCACCAAGGAATAAAAAATAATATATCTATAACATCGAATCAAGCATACGATTTTTTACCCAAATAAATATCTCACATGTCAACTCAAATTATCTTATTTTAATATCCTCAATTTGATCTCATCATGTTTGTAACCAGGTATCTTTTACATTATTGTATTTATTGTGTATTTTATATTTTTGTCTCCAAATTCCATTCAATATTTTCGTCCCCATCACTAATTTCAGCTCCTTGTATAATATCTATTAGAGTATAAACATGTCATCCCCCTCATTCAATAAAATATTATTCTTTTATAGAAAATTATATTTTTCCCTAACCTTGGGAATATGTAAATAATTCTTGATGATTTCAGGAATTTCCAAGGAAATGGAATGAATATATATAACCATACATTCCATTCCAAGATATAATCCATTCCAATGAATACAGTAACCACTTTTATATTAATAGGATTCATACTTTTGTATATATCATTGATCCAAATATATTAGTAAAAAATTATAATTTTATACCATTTGGAAAATACAAATATCTTTTCCAATAATTCTCTGATATAAAATGATTAGACCAAGTGAGAGTGAACAATCACTGAGAGGGGAAGATTAACTCGATTATAAAACACCAACTCTCAAAATAATTTTCCATTCAGAGGCTAGTGTGATCATATATGACATAAATCAATGTGATTAAAAGAGATATTGTTACAATGAACACGCATCAAATATAGTCTTCTCACTCTTTATTGAGTGAAAAATCCATGATGTATAATGGTTGTGTTATCAATGTATATGTTATAATAATACAATCTTCAATAATATGTAATGAAGTAAGAATATGGTCCTAAAATCCCAATATATTAAATATCTAGATATGAATGTATAAGTTGAACAATATATGATTTCCACCACAAGTTCCTCCAAAACATGGATCAAGCATGTCTCCTTATTCTTACCCTCCATCCTAGAAACAATCGCCTTAGAATGGTCCATATAAAATATAATATTCTATCTCAATGTTTTCATGTCACCTTGATGTGAGAAATATATCACGTTTTTATAGATATAATATCACCATGATGTATGGATATCCATAATGGAGTTTCTATTCAAACACTATCTAGATCATAGATGCTTGTCCATATCACCTAATATATCATGATTACAGAAATCAATTTTTTCCTTCTATATATATATTCAGTTCTAACTCTATGGCATAGTTCTTTGAGACATTCCATACATATCAATATCCTGAAAAAGAATCGGCCACTGCTATGGGTGTTTCTTCCATGGATGTTTCTTGAAATTCCTAGCATGGGATTCGAAAAACACAATTCTAGTTTTTCCTTATATCCACATATCAAATAATAATTGTATTATTTTAAAAGATTATATTGTTCGTTATGATCTTCTTTAAGCATATTAAAGATCTTATCATATGATCTCACTCAATCCCCATACTACACAATGAATACTGTAAACACTACATGAAATAATTTGGAAGTGGTTGAGGTTTATATCATTACAATACCAAAATAATATGTTGGAATTAATGACCAACAAATACTGATCATCTATAATGTCAAATTACTAGTTGAGAAGATACATGAATTATCTTAAAAATGAATGAGATGAGTTTTGGACATCATTCATAGTACTCTTGGTCTTGTTCTAATGCTCCCACATGTATGTCCTTGACTCATACATCTAGTATAAAATTTTATGAAATATTAATTAATAAATATATATTAATATATAACAAATATATTAAATTTTATTATTCAAAAACAAATATTTATACCAAAATACTTCTTTTCATATCAATAAAAATATGTCTTGTTTTTTAATCCATTTATATCCTCTTATAAACATTAAATTTCATAATAGATGTATTGGTTGTAGACTAAATAAACTATTGATATAAATATATTTTTAGAAACATATAAAGAATGAGTAGTTAGTAATAAAAAATATTACTTACTATCAACGTATGATGTATGCCAAATTTAAAACACTCACCACTATGATCCATATCCTTTATTTACCAACAATGTAATCCAATTGATGATCTCCTCATGAAACCTTTTCTTGTACAATGGGAATAGAACCCCTCCCATAACTATGAAGGAATTGATTTAGCTTCATAGGTCACGAAAGAAACATCAACAATATCCATTAGAGATCTACATCCATCACTCCACCTAATGTTTTGAAAAAACTAATGAAAATTATCACACATGAATGAATTCCATGCCTCCCTTATGGAGGTTTTCACAAATTCGTTGATAATATATCATTAACCCTATATGTAGTTATCAATTATTTGTTAGAATTGAATCTTTTTTCATAAAAAATTATAATTTTTTATTTAAATACCATCCATTTATTCAATATCCATAGATTTATATTGACAATAACAATATCCTAGGATAACCAAGTAGTAGAAAAATAGTTCACCATTATTTTAGTTGCATGATTGATGGTCATCTATAATAAAACATATAATAGTTTCCCACTAAAAAATAGATATACTTTTGGGGGTTCATCTCTTTCAATTATACCTTTAATTAAATGATTTACGTTTCTATGAAAACTATTATCTATAATAATAAATATATAATAAATATCCTAAAAATATTTGTTTGATAAGACAGAAATAATGGTTTTCACCTGTGTAGTAAGTAAATTATTTCAAACCATGTGTACTCAATCAATATAAAATTCAATCTTCTAGAAAATCGATAATTATCTACAAAAATACTTTTAATGAAAATTATGGATTTTTATTTATATCATATATAGTTATCTCATCAATCAATAATATTTTCATCTCATGGATCTATGGTTTTACATAAATACATGTACAATTTTTTAGATGTCCCAAAATTATTATTTCAAAATATAGAGATGGTTGTTTCATAAACAATCAAGGTTCCAAGTTTCATGGAGATACAAAAATATATTATAATACTACTAATTACTATCATAGTCAACAAAAGTAAAAACCATTATTTTGAATGATCTGGATGAATGTTATGATATTTTAAACAAAAATAATGATGTAAATATTCATAAAATTTCTAAGAGACTCGATCATAAGGATGATTTAATTAATCATTTGTAGAATCATTAAATCATTACCAGGATATAAATGGTTATATGATAATGCACATAAAAAATTTCTATAATCCTTGCATAATAAAAAATATATCCACTTTTTTATAAAAATAAGTTTAGTTTTATCTATATTACTATTTATTATACCGCAACTTCTCACATGTTAGATTGTTAGGTGCATATTCATAATAACCCTAATATTAGTGAAATCATTCGGACACACATGATTTATAAAATAACTATGATATAAATTTTTAAAAGATTATTAATTTCTTAAAACTAAAATTAGAAACATGTATCCATTAGGAATTGTTTTTTAAAATTATTCATGTAATTAATTAAAAAACCATTCTACATTCAAAAGTATCATTTAATATCAATAATTGTCTTTTATTTTCACTATTAACTGATATTTTATCTGGGATATATAGAATAATATGAATTTTATAAAAATATAGATGATTGAAATATAGAATTGTATACTCCATTAGACATTAAATTTGTTAAGAAGGATCCAAACAACCACATATAATAAAATTTAAAAAATTAGTGGATTGAAAATATCATTAAATAATGTTAATCATAATGAATTTATAAAATATAATTGGACTGAAAAAAGTACATAATATATGACATACAATAGTGTCAAAACAATTCATATATTTTATGATCACGTTTCCTATAATGAAACTTAATTTTCACATCCAAAATAAATTCTATATTCAATAATGATAATGTATAAAATTCATAAACACCCTCTATATATATTGAATGTAAATCATAAATATGTGGAGTTTTTTTATTTATAAATCACTCTACAACCACATAATTGATATTAATATAAATTTTATCAATCTATTATTTCAAAAAAATTATATAAATAAATATATTTTTAGATAACCTACATAAATATAATTAATTTTGAAAATTAATTTTACTAGTTACGTAGTTTTTCTAAATATTCATAGTAATTTAATTTTTTTATTTGATTAAATATTTATTTTTAATATTTATTTAATTTATAATAATTAATTATTATTTTTCATTTATTACGTAACTTCAAACATTGAATATTTATTTATTATTTGTATTTTTAATAAAGAATCAATTATTTTTTATTAATAATTTATTACATTAACTAATAAATTATTATTGTTTCATTAGAAAGAGGTTGAGCGACCACTGATTTGATGGGAAAAATTGTTTAATGGGAACTGAGAGTCTGTCATTTTTATCATGGGAAAAAGATCGTTTGGTTAAATGATTTCATGTGAGGATCACCATTTTTGTTTCGTTGGAAGGGTGTGGCTTTCTTGACCCAATGATTTGATTGTGGGGGGGTGGGTCAAAACATTTATGATCATTCCTGTCAGTTTTTCTATTTATGATAATCTTTCATAGAAACTCCCAATGGTTCCCATATCCATAACGGGGCACAAACCTTCTTTTCAATAGCAGAAAATCATTTGGGGTTTCATGCCAAATGGAACTTAGGATCTCACATTGGTCGAGAGAATGGGAGGTCAATCTCATCGCTCACTTTTAGGGGGCATTATTTCCTACTATTGGACACTTTTATAGATTTATGATGTGTTCGATAATCTCTTCCTAATTTGGATGTGAGACTAGTTACCCTAAAGATTATACTATGTTAAATACTTTTATATAAATAAAGGAAAATCTTATTTCTAAATACATATTTATGTATATATGGTTGTTTAACAATTTACCATTTATGGGTAGCTTGTTATATGTTAATGTCATATAGCAAGGCACTTTATAATTTTCTACCACATAGAGAGGTTTTCATAATGATGAGTAAGGGATTGAAGTGTTTTGATTCATCATACCTATCTTATTTATATATGGAATCAAAAACCACATACATCATTAAACTGATGATGTTTAATGTCATGCTGAAATGACATTCATTTGTGGACTTAAGAACTGGGTATTATTTGTTGAGTCTCTGGGAGACATTGAATGTATCTGGGTTATAGTAGTAATCTGAGTCATTATGGTTCAATAACACCCTTTTTACTAACCTATAGGTTGATACCATTAAATGGGGTCATCGTATGAAGACATTAATCAGAAATTACATGATGTGGATTCCCATAATGGTAGATACTCATAATGAAAATGATATGAACATTGAATATTCTTAAGCCCACATAAGCCATGCTTGGTGTAAAAAACATGGGTAGTAAGAAATCAGTTTCACTACATATAGATGTTTGTCATATGTAGTACGACAACCCCTTAGATATTTAATATGGATCTCAGAACTTATGGAGGCATCCAATGTATCTAATTCATTTCATAAATCATAGATCTCATAGTTTACTCTACTTATGAGTTTACTGATGGATGTCATAGAATGATCATCTGATGGTAATGATTGTGTCCCAATTGTAGAAATTGTTGAGACATGGGTTAAATTTTTATCTAAGTTTCTATATATTTGAGATGGTCTTAAAAAGGAATCCTATGTATCCTAGATATTGCTGGAATAAAATTAATAATATTACAGTCTATAGGGGATTACAAACTGGGGTTTCTCTCTTATAGAGGTCTTCATATCATGGCACTGATCGAGTATTACACCATAAGGTTTCCCTAGGATGGGTGATAGGAAAAATTATCATGTTCTGGGTAACCTATTTGACAATGCCTATTTGTTTGTCTGACATGCCTGATTTTCTACATGACATGTCTTGATTATCATCCTGAAATATTTGAGGATGTCTTGACATGTCTAACTATTTGGTTGATATGTCCAAATACAATTTCATGTTCTACATTACATTTATGAGGGAGGTCTCATAATCTTAAGGGAATGTATAAATACAATGACATGATAAAGGTTTACTTGTACAAAGGCTATCAAAAGACCTATATGACATGTCTTGGAGGTCATCAGATGATCTCTCTAACATTCTTGGAGGGTGCCATGAGATCTGGATGAATTATCTAAAAGAAACTGTGAGGTCTCATATGACATACATTGAGGGTGTCATGTGAATTGGCTAAATTGTTTGGTGTCATTACAAATATTGGATGACATGGTTAGAAGGAACCACATGATCTAGATGGATTTTCCAAAGGACATTATGAGGGTCAGTGGACATGCACTGGTTCCATTGTAAGACCCATCTGGCGTGCTTTGGTTCCACTATATGATTTGTGAAACATGTATCAGAAATATCTTAAGGTCTAGATGGTGAGCCCAGAGGGTTTTTCATGACTAAGGAGGAATGCCTGAAGGGAATCACAAGATTTTATTGAAGTGTCCAAAGGACATCACATGATTCAAATGGTATGTCGTGATGATATCATAGGACATGGGGGACATGTATTAATATTGTATCATGATCTATATGATTCATGATAAGGTCAGGAGGAACATTGTATATTTTTTTTAATAATTCTTTATTCCTTTTTAGTCATTATAAGAGACTTTTATTGAATATTTTTATTATATTTTTTAGGGTTGTCTAGTTTAGGTGCCGCATGACTAGCTAGATATGAGGGTTTTATGTCGCATAATCCGATTGACATGACAGATTTCCTTTGTTTGATCTTAAGTAATCACATGGAGTGAATATTTACGCTTTAGGATCCATTAAATCATAACTAAAATTATTACTTGGTGGATGATCTTGAGACTATAATATTGGATCCTTTCTGAAGTCAACTCTAATTCCTATGAATGTCAGTGTTTGGATACATGGATTCATTTTTAATATTGTGGTGGGGAATTTATAGGCCTCTCTACCCCTATAATTAGTTGTCTTGTATGGTTAATATATGGAATATATTGGATGTAGTCGGTAGAGGGATTTGGAATCATATGATTTGTGAGATCCTGCCATATGTCATCCTGAGGGCGTCACATGATTTTCAGCGACCACAAGTCTATCCATTAAATGCCTCATTTATTGGATTTTGGCTAATTAAGGGTTAATTCCTAAACATGTGGACATGAAAAATTGATTTTACATGTTCAAGGTGATATGTAAATGGGTCTTCGTGAGATCAATATGACTTTCTGATGGATTTTTTCTGATATAAAGAGACTTTTCTGGGGTTATATGTAAGAAAATAGAAGAATATCATTCAGACTTCATGATAGTTAGCTGATATTTATTAGGGTCTTTAGGGATTTTGAGGTCTTGTTGAGGGGACTTCACATCACCAATGGATAGCACCCATGGCATATTCTTTAATTCATATAATATCATCATCCATTCCCTTAAAAAGAATCTCCTATCATTTATCTTTTTATTTCATTGTTTATTATACAATGGTTGAGAATCTCACAAGTGTATAAAAGTGTTGTTGAATAAAACCACTCTCCCCATAGGTGATGTGTAGAATTAATAAAAAAATGTTAATGTCGTTATGTGAAATAATTTATCAGGGAAAATACTTCTGTTGTTTTTTATGGACGAAGGGGAGTGCCAGACCACCTGGTCATGTCTAAAACCCATTTGTGATGAGTGTGACATTCCATCAGTCTCTTTCACGAAAAAATGGGAATGTAGTTGGTTCATTAATGGTGTCTTGAGAACTGTATGGCTTCATTGTGTGATTTTTTATGACCACAAGAGGCTACCACCATTTTTATATTTGACTCCTAATTTTACAAGTATTTTTTGATGATTTTTTAGGCGTCTACAGATTAAAAACTCACATGATCTAAAGGAACTCCTCTAGAAGCTACTTCAACATATGAAAATGTATTGGATGCCTTTGTAAAAATAAAAATCCTTGTCAAATGGTATTTTTTTGATCATCAAGCAGTTTATGTGATGTGCATGACCAATCACCAGACCTTCTAAAAGTCATTTGATCATGTAGACATTGGATCATACATGATAAATGTAGATTTTCCATATATTATACCTTTATTTGGCAGAAGAAAATACCAATACACTAAATATTTCTTCATTTGTGGATTTATTGATTCTCATTTGGTGGGTTTCATCAAATTCTCACCCTCAGGAGCGATGCCTGTGGGGATAAGGGCTCGTTTATGAAAAATGTAAATTCCCTCTTAATGATTTGTCATTGTCGGTAATCAATGTCTTGGTAAATTCATGGTATTCTAGGTAACACATGAAATATTATTAGTGTCCTTATAAATAGGGGTAATTATGGTGGCTCATTCACTAAATACACAAATATCATAGCTCTTTCATTCATAGTGTTCCCTCTTTACAAGACCTTCCACAAGAACTCACCACAAGATCTATTTGTGAGACCCATTCTTGAAAACTAATTTGAGAGACATGGTTTGGATAGTGGTAATTTCCATCATCCATGAATCGATATTTGGTAATTGGTTGAGCCTTGTATATATGGTTTCTTAGTTGTTTCATAAGGTTTATCTCGATCAGTTGTCTTGATCGCATAATCCATCTACCACTATTCTGATAACATGACCATTTAAGGGTTACACGATCATGAGTCTTGTGGCTAATCATGTGATCACATTATGTTATATGAGTTTATGAATTTAAATATCTCATCATGATCCAAGAGACTCGCGATTCCAATATGATAATCATGAATCTCCTAATGATTCGTGTGATGTGCAAGTGGTTTCTAGAATTATGTACTTATTTTGATAGGTTTTCACTTTTCTAACATGTGATTATTTATTTTGTGAAGATTAATTCCACCTCTCATCATACTTCCTATACTTTAGATAACCATGTGGATATTATTTCTAGGAATCCTACTGTTGACCCATGGTTCTTGTGCTTTTGACAACAAGGTTCTAAGAAATCTTGTCATGTCTAGCCTCTATAATTATCCTTTATCACAATAACTTCCCTGATATGTGTTTCGAATAATGGATAACATTTACATCCCTTCTATATAATGTAATATTCCATCTTTATGGGTGTTTAATTCCCTTTATTACACTTAGATGATAGTTTCTATGAATGGAAAATTGGTCGTAACATAGTCCTAATAGTTCTTTTATATGATATAGAACTCTCATATGGGTATACAAGGCTATGACATAACCCACATTACAATTTCTCATAGATATTAATACATATTATTATCATCCATAAACAACCTAGGTGGTAGTTGGATCTCAAAACGGTATTTTTTTCCTGGTTAAAACATTTCTAATTAATTGGCTAAGTTATTCTTTATTAGGTCGAGATGCTTGGAATTTTCATTCTATCTTCATGAAATCCACAATTATGAAGTTTTATGGATTTCCCAATTCAATATTTATCATTATTATGGACTTTTTAGGGAGCTGGTTATCTGTGGGTTCCCTAGAACTAACATGTTCAATTTTTTCATTGGAGAAGTAGTAATCTACCACTTTGATATCTATCATCTTGGCAGGGGTATCCCCACTTGGAGAAATGTATGATCAGTTTCATCCTACCAAAAATTTCTAAGATAACCCTTCAAAAAATCTAGTATTGACGAGGGATACGATCATCATTTTGAATGAAATTTTTTAAAGGATAATACATTGTTCTTTCATGTCTATTTTTAAGATTGGAACAATGTGTTCCTCTATCACGGAGGAGTTCGACCGACTGTTATACACCCTCATTGGTTCCCTTCATAGAATGTTTATTATAGTTTGGTTTCATATTGTACTATCATCAAAACTAGATATCACACCACATGGGATTACTAGCTAAATCCAATGATGTCCCCAAGACATAGGTTGGAGATATTATTGTCCATGTTCCTGAATGGTTTTCTTTTCCCAATTTGGGATTCACGCTCAAGAATTCAGGTTGGTACACTGGGGATGTTCGCGTAGATAGAAGAGGGAAATCCTTTCAACATGGTTGTACTAACTTGAGCACAATTTTTCCAAACCTTAGGCCAAATTCATTAGTGAAAATTCCCTTATAGGATATATGGTATTTTTTTGTTTTTATTTAGCTGGATATGAGAGAATTTCTAGTGTTATGGATACAAAAATGCCACCAAGATCTATGGTGCCTTATTTAGTCTGAGGTTTTTAGACATATCTGAGATTGAGTCCATTTCATTATCCCCTAATGATGTTTTAGATATGATGAGTTGATCTAATAATTTGGATTTCACCAATTAAGATGTCCTGTCTATGCCAATTATTAACCTTGGAGTTTATACTCTTATGTATTTCTAAATATGTATTCCATTTGGTTTTGAATCTCCAAGTGATAGGAATCAGAAATTTTCAAGAAGGGAGTGACCCATTACTTCCTTGAGAAAGGGTAAAAAACATGTTGAGGTAACATCGTTGATATCGAATCCACATGAATATTTTGTTTTTTTATCAAAATCACGGTCCAAAGTGTTTGGGTATTGTGGACGGATTATGAAAATCTTACCGGGAATGGCCTAGACCACCCTCAGGTGTCGGGTTCTACCATAGTGAAATCATGGATTACTAGGATCATGATTTTAACATTTTTTTGATGATAATTGGAACATATAAAATATCCCTAGGAATACATGCATAGTCAAAAAAATGTCCCTCACATACGAGTATCCTTCTCCAATGGCCAAATAAGATATATTGTGACCTGAGGCACTCAAATCATGAAGTGTGATTTGAGGAATATAAAATATTCAAGGATAGTGTGAGAACCATAAATGTTTATTTCCACCTAGTGAACATGGATTCATGGATAAGAGTTGTGACAAACCATTACATTAACACTTTCCATGATCTGGGGATCCATCAAGAATAACATGGATTTTAATAGGGAGACAAAGTAGACCATATGAGCTTTACACATTATTTATTTATTACCTATTGTTTTCCTAAACTCAAGATATGAATATTTTAATGATCAAAGACGTGATTATTTCTCAGGCCTCCCGTTGCGGGTTTCTAACCTGAAAAGTTTTGAGTCTCTTTTTCTTGAAGTTTTAGGACATTCCATGTAGACCATCAAACAATAATGTTTTATGGTCATACAACTTTGGATAAAGTGAAATTAGTTTCTGTTCATGATGCACATAGAAATAATATGAGGATCATGTTACATAAGATCCAAATTAGGATACCCAGTTTCATAATTATTTTAAAATAATTATTAGAAGGAGATGAAAATTTTGTAAATCATAGATCAAGCTTCTCATATCATGGGTTGTTTTATGGGAAAATGATGTTGGATATGGACTATAACTCCCTCAGTTGTTGATTTCCTCCATACTGACATCAATCTCACAGGGATCTAAAAGATCATTTTATGGAGCCACCTTGTCTTTGGTTGGTAGGTATAATCCCCTGTTCATTAATAGCATTGTCAAAATAAGATATCTATTTTCATTTCCAAGGAACATGAAATATTTTCGGCATACAAAGGCACTTAATACATGTAGTGTGATTTATGAATTGGGGTTCTTAAAAGATGCTGGAAGAAACACATACTCTATTTGACAAGGGTATAGATATTGTTTTTTTATAAGGAATGATGATGGGTTATGGCCTTCACATTTTATCATCTTGTAGTGGGGATGTATTTTTATTGTAGTTTTTATATAATGTGGCTAGGATGCCTTCCTTTTAGATTATTGTCTTTAATAGGGAGGTATTTACCAGCCTATCTTTTATCATCTCCTAGAAAGGATGTATTTTCCTAATTGACATTTAACATCATGTGGTAAGGACATGGGAACCTATGTGAAAATTTGTTCAATATATAGTACATGCATAAGAAACATATATACAGATATGAAACATTTGTAAGAAAAAGTATCTTATATGACTTGGCCCTTATATTTTTGGGGGAATATTTTTTTATAAGTTCTAGTTGATCCCAATATTAGAGAATTGAGCATCATTGTATATATTATGATTATAAAAATTGGTCCTTGTATAGTTCTTTAGAATGAAATGCTCTACGTAGGTATGACCCATATAAAGAGGCAGTCAATGATATTGTTGAATTTCTTTGTTGGACCCAACGCAGGAGACCTAGGAATCACTACATATCATGTGGTGGAAAGAATCAATAAAAATACCGTTCTTGAAAACCCATGCAGTTTAATATCTGGTGGTAAGGATATAGGATCACCAATGTGAAAAAGGAACATTATAGATAAACAAGAGACCTGAGATCTTTGTGTCACTATGTATCCTATGATGGTAGAAATCAAGAAAAATGTAGTTCTTCAAAGGTAAATTTTATATAAATGTCTGACCCATACATATAGGGTAGAATAGATCCCATTGATTTTTATATGTATGCTTGAGACTATAGATATGGACACCACTACCTATCATGTGATGAAATGAATCAAGCCATACTTAATTCCTAACAAGCCATGTAGTTTAATGTCATGTTATAAGGATGTAGGTTCACCAATGTGAAAATGTAACATTACTGATATACCCAATACATAAGATCTAGTTATCAATACATATCCTATGATGAAATGAATCGAGGAACATGTAGTTCCTGAAGGAAATCTCCCTACAAAGCTTTGAATTGTACAAAGGTAGAGACATTTTTATGTTTATTTATTATTGTAGGTAATAGGACTGGAGATCAGAGAGTCTCTATATATCTTTTGATGTCAGGAATCAATCCATACATTTTTATTGATAATAGGTGGGGTGGGTGACCAACACCCATGTAGAGGTCCTCTTGAGAGAGGATCATATTAATGAACAATTTTATTTCATGAAAGGTACATGAACCATTCAGTTTAACATCATGTGGTGAGGAATCATTATATTCCATTTCAGGTCTTTCTTTTCAGAACCTTTTAAGAAAGTGATGAGATGATATTAATCAATTATTCTGGGATTCCCTTATAGATATTCCAAATATTACATGATCTATGCTCAATGTGAGAAATAAGAAATTTTAGGGGCTCTCTCAAGATATAAATATGGATAAGGAATGCATTGGGGAATCTTGTAACATGTTGTGGCTTGGAAAAACTATATGTTCAAGGAATCCCTAAGTATCTATTTATAATGAGAACCAATCGGTGTAGTTTAACATTGTACTCTATGGAAATGATCTGTGTAGTGTAATATCACATGGTATGGAAGATGTTAACTCCAAAAGAAGAAGATAAATGTTTTGACTGGGTGCATGAATGGAGGTTTGGGTGTTACAATGTTTCTTTTCAGGGAAAGAATCAATCCACACATAGTTATTAGAAACCATGAAACTAAGTGTCATGTGGTGAAGACATATGTAATGCATTTTTATATCTTGATGTAAGGATGGGTGTGACTGGATATTGAGGGAGAAGATTATTGGGTAACCATTCATTTTAAATCATGAAGTGAGGGAAAAGGTTACCTGATGTGAAAGGAAATGTTATGGATGGATATAATATGGGATGCTTTGGTATCACTGTATACACTGTAGTTTTGGGATTTAATCCACATGTATTCTTTTTATGATGACTTTTATCTATGCGGATCAGACTCACACAAAAGTGTAGGGGAAATTCATTTAGATTTTTCACATATCTATATCATGTTCAGTAGACTTCCAGTGAGACAACAACTCACATGAATTTTATCACTATACAGTATGGACATTATATATTCTATTTACTGTCAGGAATTAAGGACATGTTCTATATGGTTTAATGTAATGCATTCGGGATGTCCTCTGTATAGTTTAACATCATGAGTAATTTAAGATAGATTTTTTCAGATTAATTTCCTCCTTCATGGACATCTTTTTCATGATTTACATCACGAAACTAGGATGAATGAATCATGATGATAGTTAAGAAATTTATTTCTTAAGAAACCTTTCATTGGTTGGGGAAAGATATAATCCTCATACATTTTGGCCAATGAGTTAGCATTGTTGTGATAGATCATATGTATAATATAAGGATCTTCCCATTTTGTTTCTAGATTCAGAAGCTTCTTTCCTTGTATCATTGGTGTTATTAGATCCAAAACCAATTATCCATAATAAAACAAATGAATGATGACCATTTTATTAAAGGATCATGTGATCTTATTCTGATGAATATCATGGTTTTCCAATGGGTGCCACCCTTTCTCATTGATCCATTCCAATTCATACTACCACTTTTGTGATTTATCATGGTTTAATATTTTTCCACAATTGGATATTCAGAGGGAGGGAATAGGGAATTATATGGGTAACACTTCTTTGGTCCCATCACTAATGAATACGGTGTTTCTTGGGTAGTAGTTTGTGTGGTGGTAAGCTAAGTCCAATAATCATCGAGGAATGTTTCTTGTTAGTAATCATTGTCCTTATTCACCTTCATCTAGAGTATGTTTTATAGATTGTTATTGAAGACCTATATCTATCCATTTTTACACTACATAATAATGGGATGAATGATTAGACTCAATGTGGTTCTCTGGGTATAATTTCATCAACTCTGTAGAACATAAATTGGTATTATTTTCTGCATAAATTATGTTAAGGAATCTAGACCTAGTGATGATATTGGACATTACAAAGTTGATTTTTTTTCATTATCCCAAATATTTAATGGGTATCACCTCCTACCATTTGGAAAGGAAATTGGAAGTAGTAATGATGTATTTAATTACTTAGTTTTAGGTGGGGGATATGGCCCCCACTAACATCTGTTCCCCTAATGAAAAATGGCCATGAATATTTTGCGGTATGCAGAAATTCTAGGGGTGTCTGTTTTAATTTTGAATAAATTGTTCATCCAAGATATTTCCTAGTGAATTTAATATAATATCATGTCATGTTTTTCCATTACTAACCAAATATCTTGATTTTTTGGAAGAGCATGGTCCTAAATTGGTGAACGTCATAGGAACCTTCATGGACTTCTTCCATAATGGTAGGAATCTCTCTTTTTTATATGAGTCTGAAGAATATTCCATCGAAGGTTCACTTGTAGAGGTATTTCTTATCATTTTAACCATCACATAAGGTAAATTTCATTACTTCCACCTTATATATTCCCTTCCATCTCTATCTATCTATAGGGTCCCATTTTAGAGACAATCAACAATGGGATACATTCATTTAGAGGTGGATAATTATTCAAAATGAAAATGACATGGTTTTGACTTAGTCGGCTTCTACCATGTCACATATAAAGATCTATGAGATCATTATTTGTTGTGAAATTTGTATGATTAATTCCCCTTAATTAGTATTGGTTGGGACTCTGTCTGCACTTTCCTATGCGTCCGCATGAGCACTTTTTGATTTGGGAACATGATGCAATGTGGTTTTAAAAGGGAACTATTACATTATTCCCTTTATGTAGCAAATGAAAAGGGGTATTTAATCCATTTAAATGAAATATTCACCATGGATATACTTTATCACTAACTTTGAATACCCTTTGATATTCAGGTAAGGTATTTCCAGCATAATGGAAAATTATAAAGGAATAATAAGGGATTGATATCCAGCATCATTATTCCTACAAACATTCTATAGTGAGAAGGAGTGTGGAAAAAATTTCTGAAGAGAAAAATACAATCCATCATCCAACCCGGTTGAAATTTGGATTTTATATCCTTTTATAATAAGACTCTATGAGGTTCAATTGAAATACATCTCCCATGTCCATGTAGTCTCATGGGCTTAATAAACCTCCAATTATGGATGATCAGTATCCAATCGTGTACATTCTAGGGTAAAATTTGATATGAGGAAATTATCTAGGTCCTTACATTTCACTGAATTATATGGTACAGACTAGATTTCACACTATTCCATATTTAATAGCAATATAGAAAAGTTCTTAGTCAGCATGGGACAGTAAAGGATGTACTTGAGTGGATCAACAAGGGTGACCATGTGGACATTTTGGTGATGCATTTAATGCATAGATATCGAACCACTATGATGAGTGTGAGGAACTTCTTCTTGACATCTAAGTATTATGTTTTGGTATTGATAATTTTTTGGGTGAGGTACTAAAGACTATTCTCATTCCATATATTTTTCTTTTGTGTGAGGAGAGATCCAATAGATCATCCCCTAGTGGCCACATATAAGATGGTCAGATTTCTATCCACAGCCTGCATCAAGACTGGTGGTTACAGTAGGTACTATCTAGGATTATCAATGGATTATTATTATCCAGTATCCCATTGATAGGTGATTTCATTATTCATTATCATGGTGAATGGAGATATTTTTAGGATAGTTTTTCTATAAATCATCCAATTTAATAGAGGTTCCCCTGAATCCACCTTGGTTCATGGATATTCATGGGGGTAAAATATCTAGAATAAAACCAATATTTTCTAGGTTGAACTCAATGCCAAAGTGGTATACCAAAAAATAAAGTACCTTCCCTTTTGTTTCCCCAAATTAACCTTTATATATATTCATCTTATACTGTATCATCGTAGCTTGTCAAAAAATTTATAAAGATCTATCAAATGATCACATAATTGTCAGTATTTGACCACAATGTCATCATATTAACACTCATATATTTATCCCATCAAATGATTAATGATAATATTCATGGAAATTAATATGCAGTGCCATAGTTTGTTAGCCCAATGGGAATGACTTGATAGAAAAGTATTCACTGGGGTTCTCTGAATGAAGTTGATTCATCATCTTCATGGGTCATATTTATATGATTTTACCCTAAATACCCATCCATGAAGAAGTGTTCCTGGAATCTACTAGTATCATTGATTAATAGTTTATGTGATCAGTAATGGTAAAAAGTTCTTTAATAAGTGTTTGTTAAGGTCTATAAAATTGATTCATACACTTATCTTCCTATTCTTTGGCTTAGTAGGAACAATGTTGGTGATCCATCTTGGGTATTTCAATTTTTGAAAGAAAATTATCTTTGATAGTTTTTCAAATTCTACCTCTAAATTGGTAGCTTAATAAGGGTGAATCCTCTTGGATACCTACATGAATTTTTAATGGTCATCAAGTAAGTTGATATGGTTCTAATCCACATTTTGATTCATTCAGGGAATTTCTTTATTTTTCTAAGAGAACACATATAATTGTGTCTTTATAATTGAGTTGTTGCCCTCTTTCTCATTGAGAGGCATAGTAGAACTATTCAGTGCAGGTCATGTGTATTGTTATTTCCCCAGATTTATCTAAATTATTCAGTAAATGGTGGTTTGTATTCCATCCTCGAATACAAGAGGGGTTCTCATGATTTTATCATCAACTTCTTCCACCTCTGATTCTACGGGAAAAAATTTCAAAGAAGTTGGTAATATATGAGTATCTTTTTCACTATCAATGTGAGAGAATCAATACAAAAAGTTATTTGTATCCCCTACTACTAGAGTTAGTGTTGAGAGTATTTGTAGCTAATTTTCTTCTACATTATCATTCTTGATAGAAGGGTCTTTGACATTTGGTATTGGTTCTATTTCCTCAACTAGATTTATTAGGAGAACATAGTCACTATCGATCACATTCTTGAGATTATTAGGGGGATGTGGCCAAGATGTTGGGGGATGAAACCAATATATCATCATATACCTGTACTCTTTTCCATTCCTTTTATATAATCCTACTTTATTATATTTGGATTCACATGTCTCAATTAGGAACCGTCACAATGGTGTGGGCATACTTTTACATTGATGATATTTTTAAAAGTCTAATGGAATTTTGACGGTACCTCCATATATAAATAAATCCAAGTCCATAAAAGAAATAAATTGAATATGGTATCTTGTGGGATAAACATGAACTCTTCATTTAAAGTGATATCCCCAAAATTGTAATTAATATTTTTTTCCTGATATCCATTTTCTCATGCTCATCATTCCATTGAATTATAAGCATTGTGGGAGACAAATCTCATTCTCCATACCCCAAACGTTGGGGTGTTCGAATTAGAATGAGGTTTTTTCAATAACCATTTTCAATAAAATACCATCAGATATCAAAATTATTGGTTTTACTAGAAACATATTTGGGTATAATGTTTCCCTAGAATAATTCATCATGATCCTTGTATGTGATTGAGATAGCGACATAGAACACTTCCAGAATGGTCTCCACACAAAAGAACCCAAATGCATCAAATTCTATCTCAAACTCATTTTGTAACTAGAGGGGTTTAATGAGTTCCTCCTTGAGTTATTTTTAATGATAATTCGCATCTATTATTGGGGTGGTTTCCATGGAAAACCACCATCTATTTCATAATGTTATACTTTTTTCCATAGGTCAGTGCTTCCCAATGTGGGTTTGATCCTTATTATGTTGCTCATGAACAAATAAAATTTATGTAGATGGGCCTAGTGATTTTTTATATGTTGAGGTAGCATCTAGTTCCAGTGGTTTAGGCCTTTCTGAATTTATTTTTTTAATAGACTGACCAGATAATCCCACCCCTACTAGGCGGTCATGTAAGTCAACTAGGTGTGGATGACCACTAGAGGGTTATGTGCCACCCCTATGTCGATGTTTGGATTACATGAGAACATTCCAATGATTTTTATTTGAACATATATCTCTTGATGGGATTTAACCAAAATATTGGGTTCTACCACAACTGTGATATCCCCTATATCCCCAATTCTAATGAATTTGGCCTCGTGTTCCCATATTAGGTGTGGAGATATCATACTAAGAGGTATATTCATCAACAAAAAAGGGTTTTTTAATGTTTATCACATTTAAATAGCCAATGTTGAGGTCTTCATCTGATTAGGGTACCATTTTGTGGGGCAGTTCCAGTGATTTAAAAGATATTGGGAAAAATCAACAAGTTTAGAGCTTCCATTGAAGC
The DNA here is from genome assembly GCA_963277665.1 of Viscum album. Taxonomy (NCBI): domain Eukaryota; kingdom Viridiplantae; phylum Streptophyta; class Magnoliopsida; order Santalales; family Viscaceae; genus Viscum; species Viscum album. The sequence continues at coordinate 375,493,333 of OY728146.1, forward strand.
TGAAAATGACTCTTCCTCTTTTCTTTCTTCCAACATATGATGATTAATTCCACCTTCAAGATGTATGATTCATGTCGCCTACCTATGATATGAGATGGTATGTGTCTGTGAATCTATTCTCTTAGGGTAGCATGAGCTCAGTTAACATTAATTCGATTCATCCCGTTATTAATCATTTCTCCATTTCTTGCAAGAAATTTTTTCCAATAACCTTTTATTCCCTTTGGATGATTGTTATTTAGGACTTCTACTATATAGAGTTATCCAACATCATCTATTTTTAGTTGACTATGCTTTTTATAAAATCTTTAACCATGAATCAATCTTGGATGTTATGAACCATCTTTTGAGAGAAATTACAGTAGTCAAGATGATCAGTGAGGTTGACCTCATAAAGATCTTAAATTATGGAATCTTCAGAAGGTTTTTTTCTATCTAAGTAAGGAAATAACATATATCGTATTTTTTTAGAAATATTATATTTCATTTATTTATTCCTAACATCTCTAGAAACCATGGTTTATTTTTTCTTCTGGTCAAGGGATATCACTATGTTGTTCTTAGTAAATAGCATGGGTTGGGTTGTTCAAAACTATCTTATGTTTTTTAATGGGAATTACTACTACTTTGAGGGTAATAACTCTAGTTTTTTTCTTCCCGATCCTTTTATAATATGTTTCATGCATGAGCTGAGACTTATCTCTAGTTCGATGAATGGAGTCTTCCAAAGGTTGTGATATTTCTTTGATCTCAAGAAACCCACCAAGATAGTTAATTGGAATCAGAGGTATCTACAGTTCAACCCAAATATTTTCAACACGAAGTGCCATCAATTGTTCCTACAAGAGATGGATGTTGAGTGAATATGTTGTACCTTTCAATCTAGCTATGAATTCATACACACTATCATTTTCACAGTTCTTTTTTTTTCTGTAGGTAAAAAATTTTATTTTCCTCAGCATGGATTTGAACTAGTAATGGAATTTATAATGAATTACTTTTCATACTAAAACTGAACATGCTGGAAGAATTTTATACCAAACAAACGTTGGAACAACTAGATACTATACAAAACCTATCAGCTTCATTAACTCTTATTGACCTCATGGAATATCATCAATCCTAATTGGGATATGAAGCATCTGAGAGTCTATTCAGGGTATCCCATTCCATAAAATTTATAGAGGGTAGGATTTTCGAAATTGGGAGGGGAAAAATTTTCATCCAGCCATTTGGGATATGGGTTACTCAATCGATATACAAGCACATTTCATCCTACCATGGATTCCATTTGATATGTCGGATAATCGATGGTATTAAGATGTTCCAGAGGTACTACTATTTGAAATACCTCATATCTATAGGGAGTAGGCAGGTCATGATGGGGTGGAACTATTTTAATCTCATTCAAATTCAAAAATTCCATGATGACAGAATTATTACCGCAGGGAGGGAGACTTTTCACTATAATGTAGGGAATTCATGATTATCTTCAACTTCACCATTTATGTAGACTATCTTCCTAAATCTGGATCCAGTCTAACTCTAAGATTCCGCCCTTGTAGCACAATCATCTCTTGGAGTATGAATATTAATATCTTCCTAAAGGTTATACATGGTGGGAATATTTCCCCTAATTAGATCCTCGTTTAATTGGTTGGAGGTTTTAATACCATTTCCATATCTTGAAAAATATCCCTCCATGGAAAGATTTTATGTTCCTCATGGTGTTTATTGGTATATAGCCACACCATTCCCTTTATCTATGATAATTTTAAGATTAAGAGGAGGAAATAGATATTTAGAGGAGAAAAATTTTGGAGTCTCCTCTGGTTCCTGGTACCTGCATCCTCAGTGGGTGCATCTAGATTCTCCTATAGAGGAATTTTTTCCACATTACATCTCTCTACATCTGTGTCTTCATATTCATTATATGTTGTGTTGATGGTGAAAAACATTATATATGTGCATTGGGAAATGGTTGTTTCCCCATTACATTCAATATAATGGTAAGATTTTGAAATGTTATCATTAGGTCCATTCCTCAAAACCTTGGTCTTAAAGGGCTATTTTTTCTTACAACCCCAATGAGGATAGATTTTGATTTCTATACTATCCTTCCATATTTTCTATCTAGTAGTTATCGTGATGGTTTTTTTGATCATGACTTCTAAAAATCTCATTAATAGGAAAGGTTTGTTTTGTAGTGGGAGAAATGTACGGGATGACAACCATCAATATTTACTTCCCAACTTGGAGAAGACTAATTACCTATGTTATAAAGATGATTATTAAAATTCCACCAACCTTGTAGGTTAGGGATTATTTAAGGCCATGATTTATATTGGTTGATCATTTTGTTGAGGATTCAATTATTCAAGTTGTTGATTTGGTGACTCTTTAGACTAACAAGGACATATAAATTCCCATATACTAGTGAAATCTGGATGATTTGGAACTATAGTTGCTTTCACTAGGACCCCCTCAATGGATGGTGAACCTGATGATAGTGATTGTGATATAAATCCCCCATCCCAATGTATTAGTTTCCATTTGAAATTTCCATCGATATTTCCTAAATCCTATTGGAAATTGATGATATGATGGGTCGAGGGGTGGTAGATATTCCCTTTTCCTGGTGGGATAGGTCATCTCCTGGATCGCTACTAGGGCAGCTACTACTCTGACCATTTTTATTTAGCGAAACTCGGATAATGTTGGATATGGATGAAATGGAATAACATGATGAGAGTCAGTTTCCATAGTAATTTATTGATTTTATTGTAACATTGTCATCCCTTTCTGAAATACATTCCCATTTTATCAAGGGCCCAGTTCAATGATCTATGGGCTCTCCACTCCCTCTGTTCAAGATGTTTTGGAATTTTTGAAGAATTTGGATTCTTGTTTAGAGTGCAACTAGATTAAACATTACACGATCCTATAATTTGTTTGGAGCCAATGACATTACATGACACCATATCTGAGGGGTTCTATTATTATGGGTACATAGTGAAGTTTAATTGTCCATTTTTATCCTATACTCAAATTGGAATTTATGGAGATACTCAATATATCATTCATCATAGTGTTTTTGTGATGAAGAGATTCCCACTGTGTAGGAATTTCTCATGCTACTCCCTTCCTCGATTATAGGATATGGAAGAAGAGGCAATATCTAGCTAGAAAAAGTGTGTATTGATGTTCTAAAGGTGATAATCGTATACGGGGTAAGGGTGTTTTTTATACTTCCTTATATAATGAGTTTCACATATATTTTGGAAAATATATTCATTTCACTCCCTTCCTTGATCATCTGAGATATAATAGTCGAGGCTGGAAATAAGACAAAACATGATGACGAGGTTATTTCTAGAAAACTCTATACATATTTCAATGTCATATAACTTTTCATCAGACATAGGCACCTCCATATATTCATACCACATAACATTCTTTTTGGCATCAAATGTGGATTATAGTAGAGTGTCACTAGATATTGATGGTGATCTATATACACGGTACACTCATATCTCAAGCCCCTCTCTATATGAAGGTGTCTATGTTTCTACAACCTCCCTATGTTTAGGTGTCTGAGAAAGGGTGGTATTTTCATGTCCAATAGAGATATTACCATGGGGAGGTTATCGTAGATTCTTTCATGAGTAAATTATATGTGATCCATCTCTAAAATACCTCTTGGAGGACTGTAACTGTAATTATTTCCTTTTAATTCAGTTGAATATTTGATGGACCCTTGAGGTGTTAAGAATGTGTCTCTATTAAACTCAAGGACACTATCATTGAGATGATTTGGAATACAATAATCATTCTTCATCATGGAAGGAATACACCAACCTACCATTTGGGATTGTGTAGGGATGTGAACCTATAGTATGATGGATACTAAACTTTGTTGATAACCTTCTGGTGTTGTGGGAATATAATCCTACAACTAAGAATCTTTTATAATTTTTTTGTGACCTTATTCATTACCAACAGGAATATGAGCCATCCCTAAGACATGGGACAATCTAACTTCGTGATCCTCAATCATAATAGGGATATGAGCCTGATCTTGAGCATTAGGATTTTTTCTATGGTCTTTTTTTACAGGAATATGAGCTTGACCTAAGGCATGTGTTCTCTAACATGGTGAACCCTTGTTGGAGAAGGAATATAATCCTAGTATGAATATTTATTCCCCATTATAATATGTTGATATACCCCTGAAATGAGAGAATTAAAATGAGCCTCCTCTTGTATATCTTCAGAAGGATGCTGATGTAGTTGTTATTGTATAGAAGTAGGAATGTGAGCCTAGATTCTTTTATTTGTTGGAATATTCTTGATAGATTCATTGATAAAAAAATGATCCTACCTCGAGAAATGTTCCATTCTCAATTGGTGAGACCTGGACATAAATGTTATATGAGCCTTATCCTAGTTCATTTGAGTAAGTCACTAGTCTTTTTTGATAGAAAAATGAGCTCATGTTGAGGCATGTTTCACTCTCACTTGGTGATCCCCATATAGAATAGGGGTCTAAGGCTAATCATGTTCCTTTAGAATATGTATTTATTATTTCATCATTTCAATGTTCCTCTATCATAAAGCATGTGCCACTCTAACTTGGTGACCCCTAGTTGGAAATTGAATATGATCCCGGTCTAATTCCTCTTCCATTAATAGAATATGCTCATAATCCACATGGACAGGAGAAACAATGTCTGATTTCTCCTAGGAAAACACATTTCATATTGATTAGAGTGTTTTGATTCCATGGCTGTAGTGACAAGAATATGCACATGTTATAACATCTTGTTACCTTGATTGGGAAATTTTTTTCCTTTCATTATGTTTCCACATTGGTTAAAATCTTTGTGAGGTGTTTTTTTAGTATAACTACAGGTTACCGAATAGGTACACATTGTGTACCTGAGGTACATGTCGTGTTCTATTTTTTGGATGCAAGCCGAGAAGGGAGGAGTAATGATGTGAGCTTGTAAACATTTTGAATTATTTGTACACATCGTGAATGGTGAAAATTTTAGTTTTCAACATATGGAGATGGGTTTTTTTTCATAGCATATTTAGCATTGACTATAGGTCATGACCCTAGGTTACACGTCATAACCCATATTGTTCTCTGCATTATGTCACGTGTTTGGCAGTTTCACTCATTTTATTCTTTACAAAACTCTATAATCTCAAATAAAGACTCTCCATACACTTTTTTCAGAGGTTTCCCTCCATTCAGATCAATTGTATTGTCTTTGGACCATAATTTCACTTGTGGTGTGATTCCCAAGAAGTTCTCTCCCTCGTTCTTTATGTTTCTATCTTTCGATCCTCTTGGGTTTTTAATGGATAATCATGGTATTGATATATCCATTCTATATGGTTTCATATATTTCTTATAGGTTGGATTTCAAGATCTTTTTCACCTTTTTTCTTGTTGACGGGTGTTGGGAGTGTCATTGTTCTAGAAATAGGTAGGTGGTTCAATCCTGATTTGTCAAAATTGATTAACATTTTATTGTATGATTTATTTCAACTACGTATATGAATTTAATTACTTAAACATGTTTTCAATTTTATTGATAAAACCCAATTCCATTTGATTGGGAGATTTGAAATTGTTTTTGTTTGGAAATTTAGAAATCCCCCAATCCCATTGTATTAGGGTGCGTTTATGAAAATTGGATAATTTAAATTGATGAATTTAAAATTCATATTTGATGGAAAGTTTTTCAATTAAATTGTTGAAGTTAATTGTGAAAAAAATTGTGAAAAGGATTTAATTGGTTTTCAATGGATTTCAAACATATGAAAATGTCCTAAAATTATTTGATAGAAACCCTTTGGTTTAATCTTATGAAAGAGGAATGTTTTTGAATGAAACATTTTTTTTATTTTAAATGGATAGAAATTGGTATTTTTGAAATAGATGAAAGGGATTGATTGAATATTAAGTAGTCTCAAAATAAATTTCCCCTTGTGTAAGAAAACAAACAAGACTTAGGTAGTTAGTGAGTTATTTCGATACAATCTACACATTGAAAATATTATAAAACAAACCTACGGTGGGTAACATACCCGATAGGAGGGTGATGATTCACCTCTGGAAAATGTCTAGGGGAAGAAAGTATACTCATTTTTGAATGCCCCATTAGAGAGTGTAGAATCTTATATCTGGTTAATACTATCATACCTTTTTGAATATGACCACATTTCATGCTTTTTTATATTTGACATATAAATGTATTCCAACATTATTGGAATAACATAACATGCCTTCTGAATTTATATAAATTATTTTATATAAAGGTTTTACATGATCCATTGTTTTATAAATGTTCCATATTTTGTAAAGAAAAAAAAGTTCTTTAAAAGTATGTTTTCATTGTTTTGATATTGTATATCATAATTTGTTTAAATATTATTTTGATTTTCCAAACTAATATACCATGAAAATTTAAATCCTTTCATTGGATAATATTTATTTTGAATATATTAGGTAATCTTTGGTGGTATCTTATTGGGCTTAGGATCATACCCTAATTTTTCCTTTAGGTGTTTGAAGAATTTCTTCTTCAACATTCGAACAGGGGGAAAGAGTCACTAGGAGGAGGAGAAATCTGCTGAACAGTGGTCTTGGTGAGTTGTGTCATTAGAGACAAGGTTTTTCTTATTCTACCAATTTTATTACTTGGGTTTTATGAATTTTGAATTTTTTTCCTCGTTGTATTCTGGTACATACACCCAGTGAAGTTTCTTCAATATGCATATGATACTTGTTTTCTATTTCTTCCATATTCTTGTAGGAAAAATCGTTCCCACTTGTATATTGTATGATGACATGTTCGAGTCTCCAACCCATGGGGATCAAGAATACCCTTCGGGAAATGTCAGGGATGGCTCAGTTTTCGTGTTATCAGGGTACTCGAACTAGTTTGTGAAAAATTAGTATGAATAAGGGCTATTGATCATATTACCTTGATAATAGTAATCATTTTCTGATGTATTCATGGGACATAGGAGGTAGATGTGATTGTGTGTCTGGCCAAAAAACACCACAATGAAATCTATGTCACTTGGGGGGATAGGGAAATATTCCTTGTGGATTAATTCAGGTTTTTCCAAATTTTGATTTGTATAGAAAAAATACAAATTTTGGGGTTCCTTGGGTAGAGAATAATTCTCTTGTTACATAGTTTGAGCATTAATATAATGTATTCCATTTATCTATTTATATTGTGTAGATTCAATACTTTCAAAAGACGTGTGATTCAGATATAGTGAAAGGTTCTACTCAACCTCAGTTATCAAATCATGTTGATGATCTGAATCTAATTGAGGTTATTGTGTGCATTGTCCATTATTTGGGACATGCACCACCTCCAGTACCTGGTTAGACTCAAGTTTTGGATCCCCAAGTGTATGTTATTCTGAATGATTATCAAGAGTTCATTTTCATTATTCCACTAGTTTTTAAGGGATCCAATGACCCTCTACATACTGAGGAATGTTTGGGCGAGATCGAACGTCTGTTTGAGTTCTTGGAGATACCATAAGTGACTAGGGTGAATTGTGCGACCTTTGTACTGGATGGACCGAGTAGGATATGGAAGGACACAATGATGATGGAATGGAAACAAGGGGGATTAGAGTAGAAAGACTTCAAAGTTCTATTCACAGATCAGTTCTATCCAGAGTCAATAGTGTTGGTTAAGGTTGTATAATTCTTCGATCTTGAGCAGGCCGACAAAAATGTGACTGAGTATTTAAATCGCTTTGCTGAGATGGTGCATTGATTTCTTAATCATGTATCTAGTGAGAGTATGATGACATGAATTCTTGGGTTATCACTTCAATTAGATATCCATTTTGAATTCTTCTTGATCAATATGTCCACTTATTTTGATGTGCTGGATATGGTGATGATGGTTGATATGGGCTTGGCTAGTAAGTCAGGGTTAACGGGGGTTCCATTTTCTCCTAGTCGTAGTGTTGGTTCCTTCAAAAGAATATGGAAGTGTGATGATTCTTGTCATAATTATTGACAACAGAGTCTTCCCAGACCTCCAACAACTCAGGGAGGAAGTTCTTTGTTCTACTATCAGTGTGGAAAGCTAGTAAATTCTAGGACATTTTTCATTAAGGCACCCAAGGAATTTAGTTCATGTGGATATTCAAGACACTTACAAAGGTTCATCCATTACTTCAATAATTCATGTAGTGGTAAAGGATAATCATCTCCTCTAAAAATTATGGGAAATCAAATTCTTCTCATTCAAAAGGGTTCTATCCACGTGCATCTGGAATGAAGTATCTTCAAAAAGTGGAAGACTGTCCAGAAGAAGAATGCATGGGTCCTTTAACTGTGAGAGGTACCATTACCAATGTTTCATCATTAGTGACTACTCTATTTGACACTATTATATATCACTCTTTTATTTAAACCCATATTTTAAATCAACTTAATCATCCAATAAATAAATTGTCTTCCATAATGGATATTACTACACCCCTTGGTGTGAAGAGAGAGAACGGTATTTTTAATCATGATTGTGTCTTATATCTATAAAATGTTGATCTAGCTTTGAAATTCTTTTTTCTTGATATTAAACCTCTTGACATAATATTCGAGATGGGCTGGCTCATTGCCAACTAAGCCTGAATTGATTTTTATCTTTGACTGGTCTACATTAAAAAAAATAGTGGTGTTCCTATTGTCTTCCAAGGAGAGTGGGCACCAAGGTTGAGTAGATCTATACCTTCTAATCCATAAGTGGGTAAAATGATATCAATGTTTTATTTTTATATGGAGTGAGATTCATTGGGTTGTGATCTTCCTCCAGTCATCATCGAGTTTTCCAACGTTTTTCTTAAGGATTTCTATGGTCTACCACTGGTGAGAGATGTTGAGTTTTCTATTAACTTAATCCTTGGAACTCTTCCAATATCTATTCCATAATACATTATGTATCTAGATAAAATAAAAGAGCTAAATTCATTGTTGGGCGATCTTCTTGAGAAATGCTTTATCTACCAGAGTGTGTCACCTTGGGCTGCATCGATTCTCTTCACCAAAAAAGATAATGGAACTATTTGCCTATGTGTAGATTATCAAAAACAAAATCTAGTTACAATAAAGAACAATTATCCTTTTCCAGGTGTTAATGATCTATTTTATTAGTTGAAATGGAAAAGGTAGTTTTGGAAGATCGACCTTCGGTCGGGTTTCCATTAGTTGAGGATTAATGAATATGACATTGAGAAGACCTATTTTCAGAGTTGGTATAGCCACAATGATTATCTTCTTGTTTCATTTGGTTTACCAAATGATCCTAAATTTTTATGGCCTTAATGAACAATTAATTACATGAGTATTTATATACCTTTGTGGTAGTCTTTTTGGATTAAATTATTTTCTACTCCAAGTCCAAGGAGGATCATGTTCCATATATGAGAACCGTTCTCAAACTACTAAAAATTCATCGCCTTTATTCCAATATTTCATTCTGTGATTTATAGATTTGGGAATTGAAATTTTTTGGACATTTAGTGTTAGAAAAATTTGTTTTAGTTGATCATGAGAATGTGAAGGATTTTATGAATTGGGAGAAACCATTAAAAGTCTTATTGATCTAAATATTCTTGTTCTTTGTCGGATATTACCTATGGTTCATGAAATAATTATCAAAGTTGGCTTCGCTAATGAATCCTCTGACTTTTAAAATGGTGATGTTTTTGTGGGATGATAAATTTCAGAGTTCTTTTTCTTTGAGCTGAAATCTCTGTTGACTACTACACTTGTGTTGACTCTTCTAGAAGCTGGGAAGGGCTACATTGTATTTTTTAATGAATTAGTTTCAGGCTTGATATTTTTTATTATATAGGGATATCATATAGTATCTTATGGATCTTGTTTTCTTAGGGAACATGAGAATAATTATCCTACCCATGACTTGCAACATGATATAGTGATGAACATGCTTAAGAGTTAGCGACATTACCTAATTGTTGAATGTTTTATGGTGTATTCAGACAACAAAATCCTGATTTATATATTCTCTCAAAAATATTTTCATCTTTTGAAAATGAATTGGGTGGAATAATTGTATTTTTACAACATTGACAATTAAAATAACCCAGGGAATGGGAATGTCATTGTAGATGTGTTAATTATGAGACATCCAACCCAAGCTACGAAATAATACATAGAGGAGTGGAATTTGATAGCTCTCTATGCACAGTTTCATATTATAATTTAGGTGGAAGGGGATGTGGTTTCTTTGGTCAGTGTTCAGTTAACATCTTCACTTATTGAAATTATTCTTCACTATCAAGATCTTGATGATGTGTGCGGTATAATTAGAGACTCCCTTTGTATTGGGGAGATAGTTTCCCAGTAGTAGTTCCCCCACGAAGGCATTCTAAGCTATCATAATCACTTCACTGTGCTCTGAGCGACAATGAAGTAATTTAAGCGAGTATTTCATAACTATTAGTGTATTTTGAACCTTGTAACCACTAAAAGGTACTATGATAATAGGTGGGAGTTTTTTTTTGGCATGGTATGAGGTGTTACATTGCTTAATTTTTCTCTCATTGAAATATGTGAAAGAATGTGAAGTTTGAGTACTAGAAAACATTGGATTTACATCATCCACTTCCAGTGCCTACTTGGAAATGGGATGAGATCTCTATAGAAATTTTAGTTTGGTTTCCAGATACCTTGAGAATGAATTATGAAGTAAGGGTTGTGATTGATAGGCTGACCAAGTCAGCTCACATTATACCCATTCAAGATTGAACCAATGTTAAGGAGTTTGTCAATCTTTATGTTAAAGAGATAGTTTTCTTCTATTGAGATCTTTATTATGTAATATCTGATAAGGAATCTTATTTTACTTCTCCCATTCGGAGAGGCCTTCAGGGGGCACTAGGATCTCACATTTGTTTGACCACAACCTACCGTCCAATGATAGATGGCTAGACAGAAAGAGATTTACAAGTTCTCGATGATATGCTTTGCACCTGTGTTATCGACTTTAGTGGGGTCTTGGGTGAACACTCGTTAATGGTTGAGTTTTATTAAAAAAACAACTATCCATATGAAATCATAATTTCCCCTTTTGAAGCCTTGTATAAACATCCTTGTAAATATTTGTTGTATTTCTCAAAGGTTGGAGAAATTTTCTTGGTTCGTCCATGCTTGGTGCAAGAGATGATAGCTAAGATTCCGGTAATTATTCATAGAATTATGACATAACTAAGTCGATATATTCCTTATTTTCATTGATACTATTGACCTTTAGAGTTTTTACTTGTTGTTTTGGTGTTCTTAATGGTTTCACCTCGGTTTGGTCATCAATGAATTGGGAGATAAGGGAAGCCTTCTCCTCGCATCGTGGGACCTTTCAAGGTTGTTGATTAAGTGGTAAGGGTTTCATACCATTTGGAACATCCACCAGATTTTATGTCAATACATAAAATGTTCCATGTATCACACCTAAGAAAGTATATATCTGATCCATCTCATGTTCTCAGCTAGAGTGATCCTAAGATCGAGCCTAATTTATCCATGATTGAGCAACTTGTCGAGATAGTTGATTCTGTGGCCATGTTACTTCGTGGGAGGATAATATCTTTGGTTCAAGCACTATGGTAGCTTGGCTCTGATAGTTATGAGACTTGGGAATATGAGGCACTAATGAGAGAGTAGTGTAATCATTTATTTAGCATGGATTCTTCTTTATTGGTTTTTTAGAGGAAGAAAGTCCTTATGATGGAGAGGTTGTAACATCTCTTTACCATGATTGGGAATGTTTTTCTCTTTCAATATGTTTCCCCTTAGGTTCAATGTTTTTAGATTTGGGTTTCTTGGTTTAATGAATGTTGTAAAACATGTAAACATCATGTACTTGAGGTACACATCGTGTATTGGAGGTACACATCATGAAACTGAGGTACACATCTTGTACCTGAGGTACACATTGTGTACTGGTTATTGGATGCAAGTCGTGAAGGGGTAGGTCACTCTATGAGCTTGTACACATCATGAATGGGGGGTACACATATGTAGGGTGAATAATTTTTTATTTAACCTGAGGTTGTATTATTTTTGTCATAACTTATTTAGTGTGGACTACACGTCAGGACCCTTGGGTATACATCATGGCCTGGCCCACACCTAGCATTATGTCATGTTTCTAGAAGTTTTTCGTGGTCTATTCATTATATTTTTCTTGTCCCTCAATATATAACTCTCCCTAGGAATTTTTCTAAGGTTCCCCTCTTTCTGGATCAATCTGATAATCTTGAGAAAATCTATTCACTTTCTATGTGATTATAGGGTTAGTAAACTCTCTCATTCTTCATGATTATATTTTTCTCTCATCTCAGGGTTTTCAATGGATCATCTTGGGATTGATAGAACCATTCCCTATGGTCTTGATAATTTTACTCAGTTGGGATTCAAGATTTCGATCACCTTCATTCTCTTTGATGGGTGCCATTATGAGTGTCCTTCTTTGAAAAAGAGGTAGGTATTTCTGTCCTGATTTGGCCAAATTGATTACCATAGTATTGCTTAATTTATTTCAACTACTGATTTAAATTATATTGCTTAATCTTTTTTCATTTTCTTTGGTAAAATCAAATTCTAGTGAAATAGGAATTTTGAAATTTCTTTTGCATAAAAAGTTGGAAAACCCACAATTCTATTGAATTGGAGTGGGTTTATAGAAATTGGCTGATTTAAATTGTTGATTTTAATTTGTGGATTTGATGGAATTGTATTCAATTAAATTGTTGAATTTAATTGGGAAATAAATTTTTAAAAAGATTTTATTTGTTATTAATGGATTTAACTCTCAAGAAAATATCCTAATGTTATTTAATTGAAACATATTTTTTATCCTTTGTAAAATGTATGTTTTTTAATAAAAATTTTTCTGTTTAAAATGAAATTAAATTAGAATTTCAGAATGATTGAATGAGAATTATTTTATTCTATGTTGTCATAAAATAAATATCCCATTTTATAAAATCACATGAAAACCTTAGTTAGTGATTCATTTGTATACACTCTATGCTATAACAACATTCTAAAACAAACTTGTGGTCGGTCATATGTCTTATGGGAGGGTAGAAAGTTTCCTCTGGATATTATTAGTGGGGTTTGAGTATAATATTTCTCTTATATCCACTTAGTGAGTGTGGAATCCAATATCTAGTTAATATTATCATAACTTTTTGTTGATAACCATTTTTCTCACTTGTTTATATTTGAGATATAAATGTATGCCAATGTTGTTTGAGCTACATTATATGCCTATTGAGTTTTCAAAAACTTAATTATTTAAATATTTTACTTAATCTATTGTTTTTGAAATGTTACATCATTTTTAATGAAAGTAATGTTCTTTAAAAGTATCATTTTATCATTTTGAAATTTAGTAGCATGCTTTGTTTAAATATGATTTTTATTTAACTAAGTTATTTTCCTGGAAAATTGAATGAATTTATTTGTATAATCTACATTTTGAATCAGTTATTGAATCATTGGTGGTGTCCTACTAAGAATAGACTCACAACCTACATTTTCCTTTAGGTGTTTGTATATTTTCTTATACAAGGTTCGAGCAGGGGGAAAGGGTCACTAGGAGGTGGATCCAGCTGCTGAACTATTATCTTGGTGAGCTGTGTCCTTAGGGAATTAGGTTTTTTTCTTCATGTTTTACTACATGGGTTTTCAGTACATTGGGATTTTGTGGCTCATTGTATTCCAGTACTTTACCCCCATTAGAGTTTCCTTGATATGCATATGATTCTTGTTTTCTTTTTCTTACAAATTATTGTGAAAAAAATCATTCCCACTTGTATGTTTTATTATTCCATGTTCTGGGGACAGACCTGTGGGGATTGGGAACACCCTTTCGGCTAAATTAGGGTTATCTTAGTTATCTAGTTACTAAGGTACCATGGCTAGTTATTGACACATATCCATGTATCTATAGTAGTGTCGGAATATGTCAAAATAGTTTTTCAAAAGTTTTAAGATGCAATTACTCATTAGAAATGTGTCTGTAGGAATGTGATCCTTCACATGTTTTCTCTTCAATATATATGGGAAAATGTAATCAATTCATGTAGGGATATTATCTTTATCCATCCCTCCTTTTTTCCATTTAAATATTAATATGGACATCAAGCACATGAGTAGGGATATGCGCCTCCCTCATATTATATGTAGGAATATGCAAGGAGAATTATTCTGAGTGATCAAGGATATGAGACTACTCTCTAGTTAATATTGGAATATACCAGTAGATATCGTTAGTGGGAGTAGGGATATAATTCCATTCAAAGATATACCAACCCTTCATTTCATGATGATTCTATATAGATTCCCTTGTATGGGTATTGGAGGTGGAAGGGTGTCATGTGGTACCCTCTACGGGTTACTGAATGGAATTAGTGGGATTGTGCTGGTGATGGTGGTTGAAAAGATCCCTCTTTGATACCCATAAACCAGAGGGGATCCAAATTTGACTCCTTGGTCCACCTTCATCAGATAATGAAGGTGGTGATTTTCATGCTCCGGGGATAATCTTCTGAATAGGTTGGTTATGGAAATTTGTTCCATTGGATTTACATTATCTTTATTTATGTGGTTTTGACTGGTCCGTTTTAGAATTTGGATAACCTCATGGTAATCCTCGAGGTTATGGATCATACCATGTCAATTATAGTCCCATACTATTTAATTTTCCACCTGATGTTGAAGTTAATGAGAAGGTGAGGTCAATCCGAGTCCCATGGGGGTTGCATCCATAATAGATTTTCTAGAATAATTGTGGGATGAAGAAATGCCATATTAGGGTTTTGTTTTCCATTTTTGCCTGTAAAGTCACAAATTCAAAAATAAAAAATTTCCACAATCAGTGCATCATTATAGTCATGTTACATGATCAATCATATATACATGGGTTACACAATTATCCTTTTTATTCTTGATCCAGTCATTCTTATCCCATGGAATTTTCAAAGTGAGGACGTAATTATTTCCTAATAAACTTATGAATATAGGATCATCCATAATACTAATGCTATTATTTCTGTGTTTATGTATGATATCCAAAAAAACATGTCTCTATATATGGTAAACTAATAATTCTGTTATTTAAGAGATTCACATTGTGTTCAAAAAAAAATTCCTTGTCAGGAAGAGGACGAGGGGCCACCCATCTAACTGGAAAAAAATGGTCTGATGGAAACTAGGAAGTATATCCTTTCAAACATGTGAATTAGATACAAAAATTAATTGATTTAATTTCGAGTTCACCATTTTTTGCTTCAGAAAGTTGTGGTTGGATTAAACCAAATGTTTAATTGTGGGGGTTTAATATATTCTATAATATTTCATGTTAGGTTTCTCAAATAATTTTCATTTTTCATGGAATCTCCAAATGATTACCACCTCCATAACTGGGTATAACCTTGTTTACAAAAATTAGGTTGTCAATTGGGGTTTCAAACCCAATGATACATAGGAACTCTCATTAGTCTGGAGCATGAGAGGTCATGCACATCATAAAATTTTTGGAGAAATTACTACCTACTATGAGGCTCCCATATATATTTAAGATTTTTTTCAGAATATCTTCCTAGACTCAATATGGGATCGCTTACCCTAACAAAATAATCATAGGTTAAATCCTATTATATGAAAATGGTGGAATCTTATTGGTGAGTTTATCTCAATATATCTGAGGTTACTCATTAATTTCCTGTTGATGGGTAACTGTATATATTTTGAATCTGTGTATCTTGGATGTTTAGAATTTACTTCCATGTAGGGAGACATTTAATATTTTGAGTAAGGGATTGATCTCTTATGAGGAATAATAATTATTGTGTTTATAGTATGAATCAATACCCATGTAGTTTGTTAAACCTCAGTATTTTAACATCTTGATGAAATGATATGCATACAAGAACATAGTAACTTAGTATTTGAACTCATGTCTCGAGGATAAGTCCAACATATACTACTTATGATAGATAGCAGAGTCATCATATTTCAATAATTCCCTTGGGACTAACCCTAATGTGGATAACATTGTATGGTCTAGTTATATGATGCCCCTAATTTGGGAATAAACACCGAGGTTTCCCTAACTAGTGGAGATTTATAATGTGAATGATATTAACATTTCAACTCTCTAATCCCACATGAACTATTCTCTATGTGAGAAATAAAGGATAGCATGTAATTAGATTCACTATATATGGATAGTGGAATTTTGTATTAGAATAGGCCCTTCGATGTTTAATATGGATTGTGGGCCTTAGAAAGGCATCATACATATCATTGATATTTATGGAATCAATGTCCTCATAGTTCATTTAACATATCAGTATGATGATGTATGAGGTAGAATGATCGGCCCATGAAAATAATTGGGTCATAATGGTTGAAATATCATAGGTATGGGGGAAACTTTTAACAATGTGGCTCATTATTTGACCTTAGGATGTAAAAAGGAATCCTACTTCAGATGATTATTATAGGAATTATAGATATCATAGTTAATACTATCGAGGCTTACATTATGGGGTTTACATAGTATAGATTTTGTCATATCATTCCACTAATTGGGACATATACACTTAGGCTTCCCTAGTATGGAGGTTGTACAAATATATCTTGTTCTGGGAACCTTCTTGACCTATCCAAGATGTCTTCTAGACTTTCATGATTGTCAACCTAATATCTCAAAATTTTCTTCCTGACAGATTTGAGGATCTATAGAAATTTATTTTTTATTTTGAGGATATATCTAAATACAATCTCATGATCCAAATGATTAGTCCAAAGGATGTCAATTAAATAGAATGTAATGTATGAAATCTTTATAATGATCAATAATGACTTGTATAGATAGATACCATCATATGATCTTGGATAACATGCTTACAGGGTGGCATGAGATCTCCTTGACTTTTTAAGAGTAAATAAAGATATCATAGGTGACATTCTTGGAGTGTAAAGAATGACCTTACTAACATGTCATGGTGTCATCGTGAATGTCATAGGACATGATTAGAAAGAACTATGAGATATGAATGACTTTTCTATAGGGATTCTTGGGAGCTACTTGACAGTCCATTTTTCCATCACAAGATCCAGCTGACATGTATTGGTTACACCATATAATTTAGGGGACATATATAGAGAACATAACAAGTTCTAGATGGCCAGTCCAAGGGGTTTTGTGAGACTCATTTGGCATGCCTAGAGGGTGTCGTATGACTTGCATGTGGTGTCTGGGGGACATCACATCATCCAAATGGTATTTATTTAGGATGTCGTATGACATGGTAAAAACATCCTAATGTCGTTGCATGATCGGGTCAAGTCATGCGAATCTCATGTGGATTAGCTATATATTCCCTAAAAATTATTCCATCATTTTTACTCTTTTTCCATCCTTTCATTTAATATGTTCTTTAGATTTGTACTATGTTAGCTTTTTTTGGTCTCACATGACACATCAAATATATGGTATATCATTTGCATAATTAATACAACATTCCATAATTCATTCCTTTGATCTCATGTGATCACATGGAGTTCTTACGCATGATTTTCAATCGCTTAGTAAGTTCCATGTATCTTTCCATATTAGAAGACTTGTGATCATGAGATTTTATACCCTCATAAGTCTACTTTGATGTCTGGTTTCACTGTTTTGTGGATCCATGGATTCATTTTTCATGATGGGATGGGGGATTTATATGCCTTTCCACTTTTATTACACGCCATCTTGTGCAGTTTGTATCTCATATATCCAGTCTCAAGTCATTGGTGAGATTTAGTGGTGCACGTCTCGTGAGATCCTACCATAGGTCCGCCCATGAGAATCAACATAATTTCATTTATTTCAAGAACTTTCCATCAACACCCTTTTTATTGGATTTTGGATAACTAAAGGGGTTTTTCCTAAACATGTGGAATGGATAAGGGGAATTTAAAAGGTCATGATAAGTTGTCTATGGGCCTTCATGAGATCAGGATGTTTGTTTAAAGTATTTCACGCGATCTGAAGTTAATTGTCTTGGTTTTCTTTATGGAAAATGTTTTTTGTTATTGGGCCTTCATGAGACTTCGATGACATGCCATGGGATCTTGTAGTGTTGTGATGGATTTTTTCAGAAGGTTTTGCAAGAACAATGGTGATTTCCTTGGGTGTATAACTCTATTAAAAAAATATAATCATAACATTCCTTCTAAGAAGCTCCCATAATTTCCCATTTTTCTTCCTTGTTAGATTTATAATGTTTTGGGATCTCACAAGTATCTATGAGTGTTTTCAAAGACAACCACTCTCTCTATAATTGATACATCATATTTCTAACCAAGGGACTTATGGTGATGGATGATCAATTATCATTAAAAAAACTTTTTTCATTTGGAGGAAGAGTGGAGAGAGTAGGACCACCGGGTCAGGTCTGTAATCCTTCATGTGAATCGTGTGTCAAGATAGTGGGATATTGAGTGATGAGGAGGGAATGTATCTAGGGTTTCAATGGTGCCTTAGAAACCACAAGGGCATGCCTCATGAAGGTTTATGACCATAATAGTATCATATCATTTGAATATTTTCTCCTTATTTTTCAAGGATTTTTGGATGGTTATTCCAGCATCCACTGGTTGACAAGTCACCTGATCTAGAGGAACTCATTTTAATGTCACCGTAGGACCAATGAATTTCATGGATTCCATTGTAAGAATATAAGGTCTTTTCAAATGGGCTTTTTATCATCTTCCATTAGTTTAGGTGCTATGGATGACCAATTTTATGACCTTCTTAAGGTTATTCAATCATTTATCCTTTTAAAGGTTAAATGATGTACATGAATTTTACACCTTTTATTCCTTTTCACAGTAGGCAAAATAATTCCCATGTTTCATGTATTTATTCCTTTTTTCGATTCTTATTAAAAGGCATAAAAAATTAATAAATACATAAATATTTTTTCTATGTTTTTTAAAAAATATATTAGTTTGTTTTAATGCTTCATTCAAGTTACAAATTTTATAAAAAAATAAACTAAATTTGTGGATTATCATTAGAAATTTATAAATTATTATTTTAACTATATAATTTTACTAGCTATATTATCCTATGGATTTTACTCATTGATTATTTTTTATTTTTAAATTTTAATATTTTAATTTAATTTTAATGATTAAAAAGTTTCATTTATTTTGACATGCTTTATTAATTGATTATACTAAATAAATTTTGTTACTATTAATTATTTTTGATAGATTCCAAGTCCAATAGAAGTTTTATTATTTTTAAAATTAATTATGATGGTTATTATTCTGTCATAAATATTATTCTCCTTTTAGATGTATTATAAATTTATTTTATTTTTAAATGATATAAAATCCACATTATAAAAATTTCTTAGTCCCATCATAATCATTTATAATTAGAAAACACCATCATAATAAGTTTAACATTACACATATGGGAAACGTGGACCTAAACATGTTATAATGGATTAGTCATCTATCAAAATAACCTATCACAAACTATATTTATTTACAATGAAATGTGAAATTAATATCATCAACGAAAACCATTTCAACCCAATGGAATTATTATACTAGAAATAAAAATCCTTGGAACCTATTTTATTATGGTTTGGACGAATATGGTAGACAGATATCAAGTTGGGTTTGGGTTTCCCATACATTAGGAAAATGTACTTTTCATAAACCTATATTTCAGTTGATTTCATAAAAAGATACATCTGAACAATATTAAATTCCTGCAATTTAGTCAAGTGAATTATGTGAATGATGTAGAAAAATATTGTAGTTGGATGTTACCCTAGATCGCATAGGATGGAGGTAGTGTTTTAAAATGAAATTAACATAGAATAAATTTTGTGTGGTCTTCATAACATGCTTGGTGGAAAAGTTGAATGTGAATAGAGGTGGGCGTACATGATAAAATATAGGGTTACACTATATAAATCAACTCAGGTGGACATTATCCCATGAATATAGGGTGTTTTTGACTACTGTAAGTGTAAATTTGACTCTAATATATTTATTAGGATGGGATCACTTGTTATCAATATGATAAAAAATTGTAATAAACTATGGTTTACCTGAATATAAGAGTTGAAGTGTTACCCATGTTTACTAAGATGAAAGTATGAACCATGTAAATATGGATTGTCCATTTTACATAATTTATCTCATTAATTTTCATTGGATATTTCTTATCTATGTACATCATAGGCTGGTTATTAATGGGGGAAAATTAGAGTGAAAATTCTTACAAGTCCCATTAACCATTGAATGGACTAATTTGTAGTTATTTTCTTCCTCCATCAGTATGTTTTAGAGGATGTTTTCAAAATTCATTAAAAAATTTGTCATGATCCCAACTAGTGGAATCATATATATAGTTGGAGTGTTTTAGATGATCATTCCTTGGAAATCGTGTTTCCAATCATTGTTTAGAAGCACGATTATTCACTTTTCCTTATTAGAGAATATTGAAAATTATTTCAAAATATTGTTTCATATTCACCAAAATATATGGTCAATTAACTATTACTTAAGGGTACATATGAAGAGGGTAAAATCTAGGTGTGGAATTTTCAAAGAATGGATTTTGGGTTAAGGAAATAGAGTTGGATGACTGTCATCTATAAAGGACCTGGATTTTCTATTAATGGGTACCATGCAAGAGGTGTTGAAAAAGGATGAATTGGAGTGTCTGGATAAGAATAAATTGGGATTTATACCGATGTCATTAACTTGGAACATGAATTTTTAATATTAATGAACTAAAGATGTTATAAGAACTTGTGAAGTAACTCACTTATATTTAAGAGAATATCAAAGTCATAAATATAGTGTTCTTTATAAGAAGAATATTCAATATGGTTTTATTGTAAGGAAGTTTTGTTTTTAATAATATTAATGACATAAAAAAGATAAGGTGTTAGTTAGAGTTAGAAATAGTGAACATCAGAGATCTATAATTTTTTATATTTTTACTCTCATCAATCCATGAATCTTAGGCTGGAATTGCCACCCATGTGAGTAAGTCAAGTAGAATAAATGAACATTTGTTTTTAGGTATTTGATATGTGATCTTTGATAATCAAATATCTATTAAAAATACTCATGTCTATTTTGGTAATTACAATATTTTGGTAGGAAGACAGAGTCCCATAACATTTAATAGTCAAAATAATGGTAATAGAAGAAGAAGTAAAAGTATGATCTCCTCGATGAAAGATAGTACACTTTTCTGACAATGTGGGAAGAAAGAAAGTCAAAAAGATGATTGTAATGAAAAAAATTTAACTCTATAAGGCACACTTATAGAATTTCCACCCTGAATCCTGTCTCAGAAAATTGAAAGAGAAAACTCATATGAATCTCTATCTCATCTGTTTCTTCAGTGATAGACTCTGGAGCTTTGTTTCACTCAAAACTCAAGAGAGTAATTATGAAGAACTATATTTCCCTCAAATTTTTAAGGGTGAACCTTGAGCATGATAATTCTATTTAGATAGTATGTATGAGAGATATTTCTATCCTGACAATAAGTAGAAGCATTCAAAATTTAAAATAAGTAAGGAACATCTTGGGATTAAGGATGAAAAAAATGTTCATGGGGTACTATGATGATGTGGGATTTTATACAACATTCTAATATAGATTATGGAATATTTCACACAGAATATTTCACATTGAATCATTTTATGGAATGATTATTTGGGACACCTTTGTGAGAAGGAGAATGTATTTCTAGCTACTAAATAGAAAATGGATGGTTAAACCATGGAGTATAGAACATATGTGGAATGCATAAAGGGGAAGTAGTGGAGGGATTACCTCAAAATTAAGGGAAAAACATTAAATAAAAAGAAAATATATTTTATGAAAATATATGTATAAGGACCATATCTAATTTATTATTATAGTGGAAAACACTACAACATAACAATAATTGATGATAAAACACTGAAACATTTTGTGTTATTTTTCAAGAAACATTCCATGGTATTAATTATCTTCATTCAATGGAGATCCATGGGTGAATGGAAATTGAATGAAAAGAAAAATTATGATGGTATCATAACATTTGTGAGTACAGAAGTGGGAAGTATTAAAGGCTGTACTGGAAAAAAGATATATGGTCTGACAAGACCATACCAACAAATCTAGAACATAAAAAAGATACATAGATTATGAACTATGCGTTACATTAAAGGGAAAATATAATGATAAATAAAATGGGATTCCCCATGGAATTTTGGGTAGAATAAGTAAATTGTGTGATATACTTAATCAATCGAATTCCTTCTCCATTAGTCATGGAACATCATGAAGCATATTGGTCCAAAATTATATTTAACATTACACATCTCAAAGTCTTTAGTGCACTTTATTATATCGTTGTTGATGCTAAAGAGAGGAATATGATTTATGTTTTCACTAGAGAATTTTACTTTCATACATGGATATGATGAGTACTGTTTTCAACTACGGGGAAATAACCATTAAAAGGGGGTCAAAATAAAAAATGTATTAATCAATGTGGATAGTATATAAAAGGAAATAAATGTATAAAAGGATTATTATAAGAAGAAACTATCATCACTGTCTAAATTTAAAATGAATTGATATCAAGTCATTATGGATTTTTTTGGAATTCAAAAATCATGTCAGTATCCAAAAAATGGAAACCTTTCCCAAGGATGTTCTAGAAGGTAGTCAATTTTTTATTTTGTTTATAAGACCTAAAGTACTATAATTCTTGGGGAATGTATAATATCTTGAAATTATTTAGAATATAGAACTCATATAGTGACATTATATGAAGGTGAACATCCACTGGAAAAGATGCAATGATATAAAAGGATACAGACCAAGGTAAATGGTTTAGTAGTGATTTCAACAGCATTATTCTCATATATTATATTTAGAAATAGATCCTAGGGGATTACGTATTTTTAAAACACTCAAATTAGCTGGATTTTTCCATAAATAATTAGAATAATTCTCACCATGTGTTCTGAGCATGGGAAATTATGAAGAGACCTATAGGGAAGAAATTCCTTCAAAAAAATGGGTTTATAATTTGAAGGGAAAAGTGGAATGTATGGGAGGTTTATAGAATAGTTAGTCATAAATGGGTTTCAAAAATCATTTGGTTTCGATTACTTTTAGATCATTTCACTAGTATTTAATCTTAAAATTAATCATGTGATATTGAGAATGGTTTCAAAGGAAGAACATTATCTAGAATTGTTGGACATTAAGACAACATTTTTCATGGGGACTTATATGAATAAATTTATGTACAATATTTGGTGGGTTTTTAGGAGTGTAGTAATAAAGATCTTGTATTAAATGTCAACCGAAATCATTATGATTTTGATTTGGAAAAAAGAAATTTAAATTTAAATTTTAATCCCTTCATGAAGAAGATAGAGTTTTTATTTGGAAATGTTAATCAATTCTATTACTAGAAGGTGTTCGATGCTAAGAGTTTCATCATATTATTTCACTAAGTTGAGAACATTCTAATTTTACCTCTGGTAAATGGAATAATTCCTTAATTGAATGATAAATTTTCTATAACCTTCGAGATGATGTATATTATGTCATAAAAAGTATTTTGGGGATATGGATAGTGAGATTCACAATTTTGGGAACTGTATAACTTAACAATTTGGATTATTTCTAAAAGGTTGTGGAGTAATTCAGAATGGATGATGGAAAAATGGTAACCACACCCCTAGATAAATAATTTTATCTATAATGGGAGAAGGAACTAAGAATGAAAGATATGATTTATTATATGGTGAATATTCTATAGGAATCATTTATTAGATTCTTGATTTATTCCATGGTTTTTAATCATATGTAAATTTCACAATTACTGGGATTTTTTATTTGAAAAAAGTAAAATCTCTGAAGATACTATAAGGTGGAAATGAAGTGGAATATTTTCTTCTAACCTTTTAGTTGAATCATTGAAATTATATTTTGAACAAATAATTCATTTCATGGTTTTTCTAAATCTGAAATTAGTGAATATATGGACAATTATAAGAGGACTTCCTGATACATGGTCAGTTTTAGAGGAATGGATGCTAGAATATTATTAAAGATTCAACCGATAGTTAAACTCTCACTAATAGAATCATAATACATTGATGTGATGGGATATATGAATGAAATAACCTACTTGAAGGAGATGATAAAAGAAATCAGAAGCAATAAAAAAATTGTATACACTTTATAATTCAAAAAATATAATTCCTATAGCCAAAATCCAATTTAATTCAATGATAAGGAATATTCCATTGAATTATAACTTTATCTTAAATTTGATGGAAGTCAAATTACTAGATCTATGGAAGATATAAGTGACTCAAAATCCATTGGACATACTAAAAAGTTTTTTACTATAGGATATGTTGATGTACAATTTTTTTTAAGATGGGATTTGATGACCAAAATTCATGATGAAGAACCATGATAACTACAATGAATGATACTAGAGTAGAAGGATGTTTTCTAGAGTTTATATAAGACTTGGTTGTGAAGCCTAGGAATTTTTTTATCAAATGAGAGATTTTTTGGAACAACTTAGGAAACAATTTTCCATCAAAATAAATTAGTCCACTCGAAATAGAAATCATAGGAACTTAATTTCCATTGGTTTGGATGGAAATTGTGGGAAGACATTAGCAAGGGTTTATGATATCGATTCATAGGGAAATCAAAAGATTCACGGTTTTGAAGGCCAAATATTTTAATTAAATGTTGTGGGTGATAATTTTATAGTTGGATGATGTAGATGGATGAGGTAGGTAGATGACATGGCTAGAAGGTGTAGTTAGTTGTTAACCTTGATCATATAATATAGACACAATTCATGAAATGGAAAATTCTATAAATGTCATTCTATAAGATCAGCAGAACATTCCGCTGGAGTAACTAAATGAATTGAGGTTGTAGAGGTCCTTGACTAAATGGAGGTCTTATCTATAGAGATTGACATAGGTTGAATTCATCCCATATAAATCAGGAGGTGTTAACTAATGTAATCACTAGTTTCAATATATTATATTTGTTAGGGTGTGTATCTTATTATCAATAAGGACAAACAATTACAATAAATGCATGTTTAATTTAATATATGAGTACTATTTCCCACTCCCCATTTATTAAGACAAAAGTATAGACTATGTGGACTTTTTTTGTTCATTTTACAAGTTTTCATTATTTCATTATCTTATTATAGTTCTGTTCCATGTGCAATTGGGGCTTTAATGTTATTATATAGTGATATGGCTGTGTATTAGTCCTTGATACATATTTTTTTAGCATGGGATCTTTACTGTTGCTTTTATCTATAATTATTATGTTTTAGGGGATTCTATATAGTGTATTCAAAAAAATAGTATGTTTCAATCAAACATAAATTTAATTTGAAAATAAAGGTTTTGAAAAGGGTTATTTAAAAAAATCATTTGTCAAATATATTTCTTCTTTAAAAAAAGTTTTCATATTTTTAAGGATTTCTAAATCACACTAAGAATCACATAAATTCCATTAAAGATAATGTTAAAAAACCATGTAGTACCCCGACCCGACTAACCACCAAAATATTGGTTCGGTCTGACTGCAATAGGCCTTATGCAAGCCACCACATACGCTAAAGACTATCAACTAGCAATGAGGATGCAATGAGGTGGTAGTGGGGAGACCTTACCCCCTATTGATGATATAATAATGGTCTGTATATTTATAAAGTAGCTGAAAATAATTAACAATATACACTAGACCAGTAACCCACCAATGTCAGAAGGACAAGGGATAAAATGAAATAGAAAAATCAACAACCAATAATAGCAGAAAAATAAATACATGATCCAAATACACCATTTGAAGTTATGCATGTATATCAAAATAGTTTATACATATTAATATTTAATTGTGCCATCAATGGTTTTACTTAGTACGTTCATATAATAGCATTTTGATATAGAAAGAAAACTGATAATAAACTCCAACTGCGGAAAGAACTTGTGGTCTATTGCCTTTAATCCCATGGAAAATTAAGTACTATGATCCAGATCATGAGCATGAGCTTTAACAAGAACAGAAATCCATAAAGGCTACATGTGTACCGAAGGTCCCATGTAGGGTGTGAGAATAACTCTCAATTTATAACCACAAACGTGTGCTTATCTGAAATTTGCGATTTAATAGGTGTGTACTAATGGAAATAAATAAAATAGTGCATGTGAGTCATAATTAAATGTGCTTACTTTTTTCTCAATATCCATAAGGAAGCAATTTTAACTACATCATCCAACACTAGAAATATATAGAAGAGAGGATCCATAATATATAGACCATGGCATCCACTGATTAAAATCAGTCCAGGTGAATTATTAGGTTCCACCACCAAATGTCACTCATTACCTCATGCCAGTAACCAAGTAATCGACATCCCAAAAGAATTCCCAAATACATTTATCCTATTCTATCGAAACTAAGATCAAAATATACCTAGTCATCCCTCAACCCGATGTTTTTGGAATGACAATGTCTATCCTAAAAAATAATAACATTTTAAAAAATACAACTGACATCCCAAGAAACATCGACCATAGTCCTCCCAAATAATTCATGGCCCAATAAACTCATGTATGGAGATCCACATCCCCTAAAAAATAGTCTCATCACTATTATATGATGTATCCACACCCTCCCTATGAATTTCTATGGATTACCTCTATTTATTTCACTATGACGCAACTAAGGGAGGACTCTACAACATGAGTTTTCAATACCACTTCATCATCTAAGTCCTAATGTGTTTACACGACTATAAATTTAAAGTTGGAAAACATGTTGGAGTGGTAATAACCAATTAATCCCCTAAGACATGCCACTATGGAATTTTATTCCCTTTCAAACATGTTATTGATCTATTTTTTTTAAACAATTCATCGTGATGGTGGTTTTGGGATGATATTTTTGTTGACAATTATAAGTAATCAGCCTTAAAACATTACATAATATTGAATTTAATGAATAATTCACATTGATGATCCTTTATGGTTTAGAGTTTTAGAGAATTAAGATATAACTATTAAATCTCAAAAGATTACAAAGTAGTCACTTCTACTCAGTTTCCATTTTTTCATAAAATAAAAACTCTTTAAAAAAAGAGTCATGTCTAGTTCCATGTTTAAAACAACATGACTTTTCCTTGATCCCATCCTTGACCCTATTCCACATTATGTCCTGTGAAAAACATTTCAAAAACTTGGGATGAGCATAAAAAGCTATGTAAGGGATACACAAAGAAGGAAAACTTTTAGTTTTTCAAAACAACAAGTAAACCAGGAAAACATTAACATAAGTAATATTTTTCACCTTTAGGAAGTAGTAAATACACTTCAATGAATAAAATATCATTTCCTACCCTTTTGTAAAAAAAATTTACCATAAACCCATATAAAGAACACATTACAAATAAAGGTAACTTGGGACATAAACAATATAAAGTGGAATAACTATATGGTTGACTTCCAAACACATCACTAAATGAAATAACCATACGACCGACTTCCATACCCAATGCATTGAAGGTTACCACGTAACCACACGTCCTGGTTTATCCCGGCACCACCCGTCATATATTTTATCACGTAACCACCCGTCAAATGTCCAAGAACCATCATAACATATAAAATATTGAAAATATAAACATTTCACTAATAAAATTTCATTTTAAATCACAAGAAGTAATTTCAATATATTGAAATAATCATTCCATTTTCATAAAAAATTTAAAAAATTTGACACAAGGTGTCCCATTCCACTTTGAAGCATTTAATGGAATTATATTTTTCAAAAATTAATTTCCATATAAATAAATACTCAAAACCATTTTTAAAACATGGAAATTAAATATAATGACTTATAATAAAAAATCATTAAAACATTTAAAATGATATTTTAGTTAAAGAGTTTTTAAAAAAATGAGAGACTCTTGAATAAAAATAATTGAGGAATAAAATTTAATCAAAATTTTATAATATCATGGGAATAAAGGGATTCAAGATATAATATGGAAATGTACAATATATAGACCATATAAGAGTGACTTGGTGCATTATAACAATCAAGTCCCAATGGAAATGTAAATTGAGATGAAATCACTTACAAAGATAGTATCCTTAAATTAAGGATAAATAAATTAAATAATTATGTTTTAAAATATAAATACACCCAATATAATTAGATATCATGTGTAAAACAATCAGAGGTCATTAACACGTATTCATAGGACGACATATTCAAGAAGTACAAGTTGAACCCAAAGAATTGGAATTGGGTTAAGAAGTTCCCTTGTAAAACTTCGATAGCCGAATGGTGTCACTTTAAAATTCATAAAATGAGTTGATGAGTTAAAAAGGGTATATCATCACTTGGACATAAATTTTCAATCAATAAGGTTATAGAAGAACATATCTCAACATAATAAGATGTAAATCAAAAGACATAACAAAAATAAGTCTTTTAAAAAGAGGAGGGTGAAAGGTTCACTTAACGATTTGGTAACTTACAAAACATATGCCACATGTGTTGTGCACTGTGTTGCATTTGTTGTCAATAAGGTTTCAAGGAATAAATGGATTACAAAGAGTTTCATTATGTGAATGAAAAAGGAAGTGATGGTGATGGTGATGTTCTCAAGAAGATGTCAAGGATTGAATGTATATGTGAATGAAAAAGGAAGTGGTGGTGATGGTGATGATTGGAGAATGACCATGGTACTAAGAAGCATGTCACATAGGAGAATCACTAAGTGGCAAAGGAGGTAATGGTAGAAAAATTCTCCATACAAATCAGATGATTGTATAACTGATCTTAAGTTCAAAGAACTCGTATCAAGAAGATACAATGTCACAACATTGTCAGAAGTCCATGAATTGTCTTCACAATGCATGAGGAGATAAAGAAGTGCCATCCACAATTACTAAGTGGATGAGGACTGAAGAAGGGTTCCATACACAATCACTATGTGGATGAGGAGGTAAATAAGAACCATCAACATCAATAAGTGGATGAAGTGAAGAAGTTCCATCCATATCTACTAAGTGGATGAGGGATGAAGTGAAGGAGATCAATCCATCTTACTAAGTGGATGAAGTGAAAATGAACCATCCATATCTACTAAGTGGATGAAGTGGTTTGAAGAATACCATGCACTATATCTTCGTGCATGTGGATTTGAAGATGATCCAACCTCATATATGATTGGATTAAAGAAGAACATTGAAGATCAAGTGATTAATGGTTAATTGTTGATGAAGATAGTTGAGAGATCCTTGGGAATTCCATTCATTAATAGAAGAAGAAGAAGAGATGTTGAAGAAGATATATGGAGTTCATAAAAATATGAAGAGGAGAAGAAGTATGGTTTGGAATTTTAGTACTTGGTTACTTTTCTTTTTTACAAAGTACCAACTATGTACTTTAACAAAAATAAGCCAACCAAGGAGGCCAGACGAGGTCCCTCACCTCAAGAACATGCAGGACCCGATGGTCAATGGTTCTCAATGGAAGTCCTCAAGGCCAAGGCCTCCCTGAGGCATGGTGCAAGCTGTGTGTAAGCCCGCGGGTGCCACAAGGTGATGAACTCGTGCGGCATGGGTGCTAGGTGCGTGCCCAGAGGAGCATAGTGGGCACTAGAGCGCGCCCGCAGGAGAACCGGTGTGGGGCGGCACCGGAGGGGGGAGAGTAAAATTCTGAACCGAGGATGGGAGGAACTGATTGATTAACCGCACAAAAAACGTGGCGCGTTTTGATGTGGGATGTGTTTTTAAAACGCGGAGGAAATCCTGGCCGCTCATCCAATCGCGCGTCTGATCTCTGCCATCCATCTCATCCGCGGCATTTCATTATAATCCCAGCCATCTGTGATCATTAAATTCCGATCCAATGGTCGTGGAATCATCTCCTACCTCTCTCCGAGCCGAAGACTCCCTAATGCCTCCTGCGAACCAATGGCATCTCGTACGAGGGAGATAGAGCTCTCAGCCACCTCTGATGAATGTGAAGCCTCCAAGATGATCAGTTGGGTGTACTAAACACATGCATTCATTTAAAAGTCACATGCATACAATGAGATAAAAAAATTGAACTCGGCCTAGGCAAACGGAGTTGCTGAGGCCACGTGGAACCGTGTGAGATTCATGCACGAAGATTCGGCCATACGATTTTGAATCCGCACAGCAAGAACGAAAGATCCCGTGGTTGAAAAAGTAAAAGGAAAAAACCAGGATTATAGCATCTCGTGTTCCAATTTTTGATGCCAAAGATCTAGGGCACTCAAAAGCCCGATTTTCATGGATCTAGATCACCCTCCTCTCCTACAAAAGGAGAAATCCAAACCGAGAAGTGACTGATGATCGTCTGAGAGAAGATCTGTGAAGCTCTGAGCGACACGAAGAAAAGCACCGCGCACCACTTGCGTGGTAGAGCATCCCAGAGCCACCTGATTCTTCAAGAGAGCCTTTTTCGCAACCCCTGTGTAAAATAAGTAAGGAGGAGGCCTCTCTGCACACTCCCTTACGCGACAGGGAAGAAGTCGGGTTTTTCGCGCCCGCTGCCCGCATCACTTGAACGCTATCAAGTGACCGCACCCTGCGCGCCCTCTGTTCCAACGAACTCGCGTGGCAGGAGGAAGCCCATGTACCACCTGCGCGGTAGGAGAGAGCTGCTGCACCTACACGGCAGAAGGAGTTACCTTGCCACCTGCACGGTAGAAGCTGTCGCACCCTACGCGGTTTAAGATAGGAGTTGGCTGCATCATTTGCGCGCCCTTCGTTGGTAAGGTGTACAGGCTGAATAGGAAGTGCACACATATGGATAGTGTGTGCACGGGTTGAAGAAGGATTGTGTGCACAAGTGGAGTGTGCACACTTTGAAGAAGACTAAATAGAGAATTATTTAAGTGTGTGCAAAGAAACAAGAAGGTCATAGCCTTGTATGTACACAAGTGAAGGAGGTCATACCTCTTGTGTGTGCCAAAGTGAAGGAAGAAGATACATGCATATCCATGCATGTATGAATAAGTGAACAAGTGGGTGAACACATTGAGAATAAAGAGAGAAGGATAAATTCACACTAAAGAACAACACACAATTTGGTGTGTGTGAGAAAGAATAAAAGAGTGTGACTCGAAGAAGAAGGTGTGTGTGATAAAAGAGATTACACGCTTTAAGGGTTTATCACACTAAGAAGAAATGGGGAGAGCATTCTTGCATGAATTCACATGCACACGTAAACAAAGTTTAAATCAGTGTGTGCACATTTGAGAAGTCTGAGAACAAAGGTTCTTGAAGACATTTGATATTCCATGCGATTCATGAATGAAGATTGAGATCCCATTCAAACATTGCGTGAAGATTCAGAGATGCCATGAACTCAGTGCATGAAGTTGAATTGAAGAGAGACTGAAGCCAGAGTAAAGTTAAAGACATCATTTATCTGAGTTTTTCAATAGTTCAACAGACCAAGAAGATTGATTAGGCATACTCAGTGCAGGAACATAATTTTACTATCATTATTCTTGAAGGCAGAGGTCGGGTCATTCATAGAAGAAGGAGATAAAGGCCGAGAAAAGAAGAGGAGTCCTAATCACCACAAGTGATCCAAAGAAGTGAGAAAGGCCAGCAGACCATATCCAATGATGTTTAAGACTCTAAAAAAGCTTCAAATGAAGAAGAGCTACTCGTGTGACTCGAGGAGCCAGGAGAAGACCCTCTGTGAGACTCAGGGTGGAGAAGTCTTCTGTGGAAGGTGAAGCAGGATAGTGGGACTCTGGTAACACTGTGGGACGCAGTATAAAAAACCTTCTGTGGGACTCAGGAGAGATACAGTGTGACTCTGTATCGACCATTGTAAATACTAACCAAATTATAGTGGAGAAACTATTTTGGGGCGTTTAACCAACATGGCAAGGAGGTAGGCCTTTGAAGCCTAACCCTGTAAATCCTTGTGTCATGTGCCTTTACATTTACTGCATCAATCGAGGAAAGGATGAGAGATAGAAGAAGAGTGGATCGAGGCCTTAACAAGCCATAGAGGTATAATTGATAAAGAATAAATTAGTAAAAAGTTTAAAAGGATCACTGATTCACCCCCTCAGCCTCTCAGTGATCACACTGATCCGGGCAGTTCAATTGGTATCAGAAGGAGGTTACCTTTAAAAGATCCAAGGGAGTATTTATGAAGTGCATATTTGAAGAAATGAGTGAACAACATCAAATGGTGATAGATGCGAAGACTCAGAAAAATAGAAAGAAGAAATAGGCCAAGAAAATGAAGAAGAAGGTTGCTACTAATAGAGAAACACCTTCTATTGAAGGTAATGTGAAAGTCACAACAGATGAAAATTCCTTTTATCACTCTTCTGATGAAGCCTGCTCTAGTTGTGATGATGATGGAACTATCAATGATCTTCTAAATGCCCTCAAATATCTTTAGAAGAGAGTCCCTAGGGAAGTAGCATTGTGTATTGCGACAAGTATCCATGATCTTCAAGAAGAAAAATTACAACTATAAAAGGAATCCAATTCTATGGAAGATCAATTGGAAAGAAGGGATGGCATAACCAACACTCTCACAAAGCTTTTGAAGGCTAAGGATGAAACCATTTCTCTTTATAGTGAAAGAATTGATGATGTCACTGAAGAATTGCAAAGAAGCATTTGTGAGGAAGAATTCTTTGAGATATTGTTTAAAGAAGATTTCCATGCACTGGAAAAGAGGCACAGAGTTTCAATGGTTGTCAAACATTCTCAACTAGAAGACAATGTAAAAAGGGTAAAGGAGCTTGAATATTAATTGCAAGAAATGAAGAAGGTGCATGAAGACCCGATGAAACAACTGAAAGATGATTGGGAAGGAAGGCTAAGATTTGTTGAGGATGAGAATAAATCTCTCAACATGAAATGCATAGGACTAGAGGTGATATTGAAAAATCAACAATTACCCAAAGCTGAAACCTCACAGTCAGCTGGACGTATAAATGTTTCCACTCAAGTGTGCATTGAGAAGGATGATTCCAAAAGAAGGACATACTCTAATGAAAGGGAAACATCTACCAAGAAGAAGGTACCATCCATACCATATTCTACTCAAGATTCTAAATGTGTCTCCACAAAAAGTGCAGGATGGAAGAATAATTCTAAACAGTTATAGATGAATAAGATGAAGAAAGAGAGCTCTCTTAAAAAAATACAGCTATTCAAGAGAAAGACCCAATAATCAGAAGAAGTCAAGAAGACAATATTTGTGGGTCAATGTTGGTGTTTCAATAGGTATGGACATTGTGAAACGGATTTTTGGTATAATAATATAAATGAAAAACCACAAAGGAAGCCCATGCCAAGGGGGAGAAAGACAGAGAAGAAGAAGAAACATCCACAGGTCCAGAAACATCTATTTACAATAAACAGATTTGGAATGTTTGATAACATCTGGGATGAATGCAGAAGTGGTCACAAGAATGATACATACCAATCTCCAAATGTTTCCAAAACTGAAAAAAGAGAAGATCACATAACCTATCTAAGAATGAAGAAGTATCCTTGGGAATCTAGTAGAATAATGTTAAAAATGCTCCGAAGAATATCTTGAAAACTAAAGATAAGTCCTTGGATTTCAAATCCAAGAAGGGTGATGCATCCAGAAGGACCGCCAAAAAAAATGATTCTACTGTGGAAAGACTGGTCATACCATGGATATTTGTAAACAATCAATGGAACTAAATAGAAGAAAACCACACTCAATAGGACAATCAATCCAGAAGAAGAAGAAGGGATTGATTGAAAATAAGATACCTAAGAAAGGTAACTTAAAAGCATCAAAGGAACCATGTGGAACGTCCAAATCTGAATCCTCACTTCCAAATGACATATTAATCATCTGTCCAGAAGATTTGGAAAAAATGTGAAAGGAAGAAAATAAACATGCCAAGCTAGTGCAAAAGAATACCAAAATATTTCACATGAAGATAATGTTTTGTGTGTGAGGTGCAATAAAGCTAGTCATATTAGTAATAAATGCATGACAATCATTCCTGCTCAAAAATAATTCTTCAAGAGAATGAATATTTCACCAGGAGATTATAGTTCTCATAAGGCACTTATAAATAGAGGAGTCACACACAAAGATATTGAAGAGGTGTTATAATCCACACCAGCACAAACATTATTGAAGATCAAATGTGCAAGTGTGAAGAATGGAGAAAGTGTAACATCTCGGTTGAGAGAATCTTCTCAACCTTGTTGTTAAAACTGATGAACCAATTAGGTTCCATATTATTCCCTAATCACTGTTATATACATGTACTTATATTTCAGGGAATTGAAGATGATGATCACTCTCAAATTGAGAATGGTATGGACAGAATGGAGTGCACCCCTAGACGGGGAGTCAATCTGTAGAAGATAATATTTTGGTATTCATATCATCTTGTAAAAAATGTAGGTATTCAAATCACACTTTCATTCCTTTTTTCTTAATTGTATTTGACATGTCAATTAAGGTGGAGTGTTTGATTGAAGACAAAATTATGAAAGGGGGAGCTTTATCTTTTCACCTGAACATTCTAATGAGTTTGGTGAAGTATGTGTAGGATTTAGCAATTCATTGATATATCTGAAACATTTCAACCCCTTAAAGCCTAAGCATGATCTCACATGTATAGTGAATTGTGAAAAGCATTGAATTCCTTGGTTACATCACTCTTGTTTTCTACACTGGGTTAGCCCAAGTAGACTTAGAGCTAACTTACTAAAGGCTCTTTGCTAAAGTGAACATGTGACATCATCCCTCTATTACTGATTTTCATGAAGATGCTATTCAAAGGGAGGAAGAAATATTTTGAAGAGAACCACACCACACCTTTTCATTTGGTTTCCAATAAGGGGGAGAAAATCTTGGAACACATATTTACCCATTCATATGTGCTCTAGTGATATTGACAACAAATACAAAGAGGGAGATTGTTGTGCACTGTGTTGCAGTTGTTGTCAATAAGGTGTAAAGGATTAAATGGATTGCAAGGAGTGTCAATATGTGAATGAAAAAGGAAGTTATGGTGATGGTGATGTTGTCAATAAGATTTCAAGGATTGAATGGATACGTGAATGACAAAGGAAGTGATGGTGATGGTGATGATTGGAGAATGACCATGGTACTAAGAAGCATGTCACATAGGAGAATCACTAAGTGGCATAGGAGGTAATGGTTGAAACATTCTCCATACAAATCAGATGATTGTAGAACTGATCTAAAGTTCAAAGAACATGTATCAAGAAGATACAATGTCACAACATTGTCATAAGTCCATGCATTGTCTTCACAATGCATGAAGAGATAAAGAAGTGCCATCCACAATTACTAAGTGGATGAGGAATGAAGAAGGGTTCCATAAACAGTCACTAAGTGGATGAGGAGAGAAAAGAGAACCATCCACATCAATAAGTGTATGAAGTAAAGAAGTTCCATCCATATATACAAAGTGGATGAGGGATGAAGTGAAGGAGATCAATCCATCTTACTAAGTGGATGAATTGAAAATGAACCATCCACAGCTACTAAGTGGATGAAGTGGTTTGAATAAGACCATGAAATATCTCTTCGTGCATGTGGATTTGAAGATAATCCAACCTCATCTATGATTGGATTAAAGAAGAACATTGAAGATCAAGTGTTTAATGGTTAATTGTTGATTAAGATAGTTGAGAGATCCTTGGTAATTCCATTCTTTAATAGAAGAAGAGGAGGAGATGTTGAAGAATATATATGGAGTTCTTAAGAAGATGAAGAGGAGAAGAAGTATGGTTTGGAATTTTAGTACGTGGTTACATTGCTTTTATACAAAGTACCAACTATGTACTTTAACAAAAATAAGCCTACCACGGAGGCCAGCCGAGGTCCCTCACTTTAAGAACTTGCGGGAACCAAGGGTCAACGACGGTCTAGGGAAGTTCTCAAGGCCAAGGCCTCCCCGAGGCATGGTTCGGTCCGTGTGTAAGCCCGCAGGTGCCACATGGTGATGAACCTGTGCATCATGGGCGCTAGGTGCGCGCTCGGAGGAGCATAGTGGGCACTAGAACACGCCCGTAGGAGAACCGGTGTGGGGCAGTACTGGAGGGGGGAGAGGAGAATTATGAATCGAGGATGGGAGTAAATGATTGATAAACCACACAAAAACTGCTACGCGTTTCGATGTGGGATGAGTTTTTAAAACGTGGAGGAAATCCTGGTCGCTCATCCAATCGCACGTCTGATCTCTACCGTCCATCTCATACGCGGCGCTGTATTATAATACCAGCCGTCCGAGATCATTAAATGTCGATTAAATGGTTGTGGCATTATCTCCTACCTCTTGCCGAGCTGAGGACTCCCCGATGCCTCCTGCGAACTAGTGGCATCTCGTACGAGGGATATGGAGCTCTCGGCCACCTCCGATGAATGTGAAGCCTCCAAGATGATCGGTTGGGTGTACTGAATGCATGCATGCTTTAAAAAGTCGCATGCATGCATTGAGATAAAAAATTTGAACTCGGCCGAAGAAAATGGAGTTGCTGAGGCCACGTGGAACCATGCGAGATTCATGCATGAAGATTCGGCCATACGAGCTTGAATCCGCACAGCAAGAACAAAAGATCCCGTGGTTGAAAAAGTAAAAGGAAACAACCGGGATTCTAGCATCCCGTGTTCCAAATTTTGAAGCCAAAGATCTCAGGCATTTAAAAGATTGATATTCAGGGATCTTGATCGCCCTCCTCTCCTACAAAAGTAGAATCCCAAACCAAGAAGTGGGTGCTGATTGTCTGAGAGAAGATCCGCGAAGCTCTATGCGACGCGAAGAAAAGCTCCATGCACCACTTGTGCAGTAGAACCACCTAGAGCCACCTGAGGCTTCGAGAGAGCCTTTTGCACAACCCATGTGCGAAAGAAGTAAGGAGGATGCCTCCCTGCATGCTCCCCTGCATGATAGGGAAGAAGCTAGGCCTGGCGCTCCCCCTGCCCGCAACACTTGCACGGTAGCAAGTGGCCTCACCCTGCAAACCCTTTGTGCCCGCAAACTCGCACGACTGGAAGAAGCCACTGTGCCACCTGCGTAGTAGGAGAGAGCTGCCACGCCTATGCGGCAAAAGGAGTTTCTGTGCCACCTGCACGGTAGAAGCTGTCGCACCCTACGTGGTTAAAGATAGGTGTTGGCTGCATCATTTGCGCGCCCTCCATTGGTGAAGTGTATGGGCTGAATATGAAGTGCACACCTACGGGTTGTGTGCGCACGGGTTGAATAAGGATTGTCTGCACAAGTGGAGTGTTCACACTTTGAAGAAGAATAAATAGTGAATTATTTATGTGTGTGCAAAGAAACAAGAAGGTCGTAGCATTGTATGTACACAAGTGAAGGAGGCTATAACTATTGTGTGTGCCAAAGTGAAGGAAGAAGATACATGCATATCCATTCACGTATGAATACATGAACAAGTGGGTGAACACCTTGAGAAGAAAGAGAGACATAGAAATTCACAGTAAATAACAACACACAATTTGGTGTGTGTGTGTGAAAGAATAAAAAAGTGTGACTTGAAGAAGAAGGTGTGTGTGCCAAAAGAGATTACACCCATTAAGGGTTAATCACACCAAGAAGAAAAGGGGAGAGCATGCTTGCATGCATGCACATGCACATGTAAACAAAGTTTAAATCAGTGTGTGTGCATTTGAGAAGTCCAAGAACAAAGGTTCTGGAAGATATTTGTGATTCCATGCGAGTCATGCATGAAGATTGAGATCCCATGCAAACATTGCATGAAGATTAAAAGATTCCATGCACTCAGTGCAGGAAGTTGAATTGAAGAGAGACTGAAGCCAGACAAAAGTTAAAGACATCATTTTTCTGAGTTTTTCAGTAGTTGAGAAGACCAAGAAAATTGAGTGGGCATACTCAGTGCAGGAACATAATTTGCCAATCAATATTCTTGAAGACAAAGGTCGGGACATTCTTAGAAGAAGGAGATAAAGCCTGAGCAAAGAAGATGAGTCATAATCACCACAAGAAGTGAGCTAGGCCAGCAGACCTTATCCAAGGCTGTTGAAGACTCTTAAAAATCTTCAAAATAAGAATAGCTACTTGTGTGACTCGAGGAGCCAGGAGAAGACCCCCTGTGAGACTCAGGGTGGAGAAGTATTCGGTGGAAGGTGAATCAGGCTAGGGGGACTCTGGTAACACTGTGGGATGCAGTATAAAGAACCTCCTGTGGGACTCAGGAGAGATACAGTGTGACTCTATATCAACCATTTTAATTACTAACTGAATTATAGTAGAGAAACCATGTTGGGGTGTTTAACCAACATGGCAAGGATGTAGGCCTTTGGAGCCAAACCTTGTAAATCCTTGTGTATTGTGCCTTTACATTTTCTGAATCACTCGAAGAAATCCTGAGAGATACAAGAAGAGTAGATCAAGGCCTTAACAAGCCATAGAGGGTTAATTGATAAAGAATAAATTAGTAATAAGTTTAAAAGGATCACTAATTCACCCCCTCCCCCTCTCAGTGATCACACTGATCCGGGCACTTAAACATGAAATAAGGATCACACAATGAAGATTTAAATACTCATAAATGAAATTATATTACACAGAAGTACAGTAATGGAAAGTACATACACCATACAAAAGGAAATAGTGTCAAATATAGCATGAATCTCATCGGAATAAAAGTTAGATGAAACCCTTTACCTTGTTGTAATCAACTGATTCATTTGATCAAAATTTAATAACCATATAATGAAACATAGAATAACATTAATATAAAAATAATAATGATAATATATATCAAACGGAAGTACATAATACACCACATGTAATGAAAAAGTGGCGAACAATAGACATCTCACATAATTAAAAGTGACATAAGAAATCTCCTTACCTCATCTCCAACTTGACTCGTATGTTCTGTGTTATTATTGAATAATAAACATAAGTTAATCTCTACTTAATTAACTAATTTTTTAATGTTTATTATTCATTTAATATCACTTATTATCTTTCTATAACAACTAGTTAATTATTTGAGTTTGTATTGGATATTTTATCAATGTTCGGAACATGAGTCAAAAATGAACTTGTTATAATTACAATTTGTCAATGTGTTCAATAGTAGATTATCTCCATAATGATATTCATTATTTAGATATCATATAAATAATATATATCCAGTATATATATGTATTTATAATAGTACATAACATTTTGGAGATAAGAAATTAAATGCACCGTTCATGGAGACGGTAGGTCGTACATACACATGAACGCTACTTTCATTTCTATTTTTTTATTTTAATTGAATTAAAACATAATGAAACATTGTTATATTATAATTCCAGTATAATATCATATATAATACCATTAACTATATCCATTATACATCCAACATGTGGCATTAACAAGTCATGTCACTTTAAGGGGGCGGTAGTTCTCACTTCCTTAAATGAAATTATCGCGTTTACCCATAATGGAAACCATAAAGGTATGATATAAATGGAAAATACAGAAGAATAAAGAAAACATAAACATAATATATATCATATATAAATACATTTCCATCATAATTTCTACCATGAGAGGTGGTAGGAGGTAATTGAACAATCATAGTATCGTGAGGCGTTAGTTTTCCATCCATAGAAACATTATGATCATCACCCATTAAATGGAGGTGTGGGTAAGTGTAGTTAAAATAAATCTCATAAAAACATACCAATATATTGGGGATACTAGTGTATCTATTAAGGGAAGGAATAAAAATATTTTACTGGTTGGAGAAGTAAAATAAATGAAAATAAGTTAAGATAAACCATTACCTTTAATTTTGGTAACTCTCATTGGTTTGAACCACAATGGTTTGTTGAAGTGCCTTCTTCCTAAGGAAAGGCTTCTAGGTGGAAGGTAGGGATGTAGGGAGAATAATTGGGAAGAGGTTGGATGAGCGTAAAGGCTTTATAAGAGTGAGGAATTTCTTATAAGTGGTCTCCTTTTATAAGGAAGAGGATGGGCTATTTAGGAAAGTGTGAAAATATTATTTTATAATATATTGATATTTGGTTTCTAAAGGTCCAAAAATAATTAGAGTAAAAGATAAGATGACTCATGGTAGAAATAAAATCATCCAATAGGAATCTGACAGGTTTTTTATAATATTTTAATCATTATAATCTTATTTATTTATGTCATTTATTAATGAGGTAAATACTGCATCATTATTGTGTCATAAATAATTTAATTTATTTGATGTCTAAAAATTATATAAATAAATACCATGATGTATTAAATATTTTTAGCTTTCCAATGAATATTTATAGTCAAAATTAGTACTTCTATAACACCATATAAAAATTAATTTACTAAAAGATTTTTGTTTTTGTCATTTTTTCCATTACATTAAATTAATTAATCTAAAGTATCATTTTCACTCTTAAGTGGCTCCATGGGGTCCCAAAATCGACCAGAAGATTCCCATGGTCGGCAATGAATCATCCAAAATGTTTTGGACATGTTTTAAGGTAATTTTAAGTTATTACAATATTCTTTTTACCTTGAATTACCTTATTTACCATTAACTACGGTAAATAAAAATAAAAAATTTACTACTCACCAAAAATTATTTTCATCTTATTGAAACAAATTTTATTTACTAATAACAACCATGTATGTCCAATTTTTGAAATTCAATTTACAGAAGTGGAAAAATATCATTTAAATGAAAAATTTGGTTTTTTAACTTCTACTAAGTGGTTTCACTATTCATCAAATATTGATGTGTTCTAGAAAAATACCAAAAATTCATCCTAAGATTTATTTGATATTATGAATTCAAAAATGATGATTATTTTTTAAAATAAAAAACATAAAAGTAGCATTAATTAATTTTAAAATTAATTCCTATTGTTAAAACAAATAGCATGTTTTAAGAAACAATATTTATCAAAACATTGACACTTGTTTATGTCCAATTTCAAAGTGAAATCAATTCCAATGACCAACATTGGATTAAATGGTAAAAATATATTCTAATTAAACATTAAACCCAATTAAAAATATAATCCGACCATATAAATTAATTATATTAAGACACAGTTTTGAATTAAAATAAAATATTTTTCACTATTCATTAAAAATTTAACTTTATCAGAATAAAATTCCAAAAAATTACACAAAGAAGATTTTGATGTCTAAATTCTAAAGAATGATTTTATTTGGTCAATTAAAATTTATTAAAATTACAAAAACTATATTTAATGAGGGTTTT
The DNA here is from genome assembly GCA_963277665.1 of Viscum album. NCBI lineage: Eukaryota > Viridiplantae > Streptophyta > Magnoliopsida > Santalales > Viscaceae > Viscum > Viscum album. The sequence goes on from OY728146.1 coordinate 375,534,829, forward strand.
CCATTAAAAGGCTATAAATCATCATTTTAATGTAAATTATGCTTAAAATTATATTAATTCACATTTTAAGCCTCTAACTTTTATTAGATATATGTAAATATTTTTAATAAACATGTATAATCATATTGTAATTAGTTTTTTTCATTCCCATAAATACAACAGCTAGTAGTTAACTACCATTTAAAATAATAATATTATATCATTAGTGTGCAACATAATATTTCAAAGAAACATGTTGTTGCGTATCGGGTACGCTATCGAAAATAGCATCCCCTTTAATGTAAAATTATTATTTAATTAAAAAATATTAATAAATTTGAAAAGTTTCTTATTCCTTATTTATTTGAGATGTTACATCCTTCCCCCTTTTGGGAATTTCACCCTCACAATTTTAAAACTAGGCTTGGAAACATCATTAAAAGTCCCACATCGGAAAAGAGTCAATAAAACTATCACTTTAAAATAAAGTAAGAGAAGTACCAAGGTAACCTTAAATAAACCATACTAGGATTCCATGTTGGAAAACTTGTATATTGAAGAGAGAACAAATGGTCATGTTCTGATGGAGAGTTATAGAAAACAAGATTAGGAGAAAAGTGACCACCAGAAAATCACAGACATGTGATGGGTTCAACGGTTCTTGATTCCCCAGTATGAAAAGTTAACAGACAATGTTTTTGTTTTAAGTTAATTCTCATTGAAGAATCTATTTATGAGCTTAATTGAAAGCATAAGGAAACATACTTACTGGTCATGTAGACCCTTATCCTTTACTACATTTCTAACACACACTCATATTTTCTCTAAACGATGAGTATTCAGGATGACTTGTTTATATTAAAAATGTTATAATCAACTTCAAGAGAATAAAATAATCCCGAAAAGATGAAATATATATTTCCCTTGTCTTTATATATTAACTAAAACCAAAACGCTTTGTACAAGATTAGATAATCCCCAAAAGAATAAACTTTTACATAATGAAAAACTACTCTTAATCTCCAAAACTGGTCTAACAAAACCCATAGTTTTACACACACCATTCAATAGACAATTGTCCCTAAAATTCTTAAAAAGTAATCCAAACTGAGATTCTAACCCAAGTCTCATAAAGATTTAATTACATATACTTTCAAGACACATCATAACATTTATCTCCAAGTAACACCAATTACTCATAAAGTCTCATATTGAAATGTAATTAACATAATCATCTATTCTCCATGATAGGTTAATCATTTTAATAAATAAATCAAATCATCATATGTCCATAATAAAAACAATGATTCATCCATACTAAAATTTCAACCATTATTCCACAATTAAAATCCCATAGTATTCTATCTTCTTTAGGTATATAGTGTTTCCTCAAAAGAGAAAACACCTTCCACAACAACCTTTATCACTGAATCACTAAATAATTTTTCTATACTATGTATATCAATTTGATAAAAAATAATTACCAAAAATCAAATTATTCTTGTTCTATAAATTTTTTTTACTAAAATAATAAGTCATACATACTAGGGATATCAAGTAGGCTAGTGGTAGGCGGTGCGCGCTTGTTGCCCTTCGGTTTTGGGTTTGATTCCTATAGCCTTGTCGGATGCGACAGGTTGTCACCCATCCTATGGGTCTACATTTTTATAAAACTCAAAAATAACCCTAACATGTTTTAACCTCAATGGTTTCCTTATACCTCTCATTTTCATCCAAATTCATTATGATCTCAACATCTTAATTCTTGAAGTCTTATTTCACCACCATATGATAAAATAAAATGATCCCCAAAATGAAGAATATCATACCTTGATCACAGTGTCCATTTGGTTTTATCATCATCTTGTTCACGTAGGTAGAAGGTCCATGCATTGCAAAAATGATTTAGAGATCGTTAAAAATAATTTTCTTCCTACATCCTAATACACCTTGTAGAACATGGGTCATATGGGTGTTCATAGAAAAATAGTTTTGAAGAATAATCATGTATGACATATAATTTCAAAACTTCTGATAAAACATGATTTATATAAAACAGTCAAATCAAATTTGAGTTGAAAATTTCAATTAAAGGTTCTTTTAAAATACCATAAGTATGTGCTGAGAGACTATATATTAAAATAAAATATAAATAGGTTGTTCAAGGGTCTCCTTCTGTAGAACCTTTTTTAAAATCATAATATGCTTTAAAATCTTGTGATAGTGTAAAATATTTAAAAATTCCTTGATAATATTTAACTTTCATGAAAACTTTATAATATTGTGAAAATAGGATTTTTCTAAATACAACCCATGATCCACGATGATAACAAGGTATAGTGGATGTGTTTTATATCTCAAAAAACTACTTTCAAGATGGTTTTATGCTAGAAAAAGTTTCAAAATCATCCGAATATGAATTTGTAATAATTATTGCAAGAATTTCATCATGAAGAGATATGAATGTCATTTAAGATCCTACTCCTCCCATTTTTAACTGAATTTCCTTGATCTGAAAATGTTATAGAATAAGGATTTAACGGGAATAATAGATAGGTACTGACCATATGTCTATAGAAAATTCATAATCTCTAAAGTTTTCTAAACCAACCTCTGATACCAACTGTAAGGACCCGGACATAAAATATTACATTATATTGAATTAAATGAATAATTCAAAATGAGGATCTTTTCATGTTTAGTGTTTTAGAGAATTAAGACATAACTATTACATATCAAAAGATTTCAAAGTAGACACTTTTACTCAGTTTCCATTTTTTCATAAAATAAAAACTCTTGAAAAAAAGATTCAGGTCTTGTTCCATGTTTAAGACAACATGAATTTTCTTTGATATCATCTGTGACCCTATTCTACATTATGTCTTGTGAAAAACATGTCAAAAAATTGGGATGAACCTAAAAAACTCAGTAAGGGTTACACAAAGAAGAAAAAATGTTAGTTTTTCAAAAAAACAAGTAAACCATGAATACATTGACATAAGTAATAATTTTCACCTTTATGAAGTATTAAATACTCTTCACTGAATAAAAGTTCATTGCTTGCCCTTTTTATAACCAAAATTTTACCATAAAACCCATATAAATAACACATAACATATAAAGGTAACTTGGGAAATAAATATTCAAATGTTTGTAACCAAAATATTACCATAAAACCCATATAAAGAACACATAAAATAAAAAGGTAAATTGGGAAATAAAAATTATAAAGTGGAATAACCATATGTTTGACTACCACACACATCACTAAATGGAATAGCCTTACGACCGACTTCCATACACAATGCATTGGAGGTTATAACGTAACGAACCATCCTGTTTTATCACGGCACCACCCATCATATGGTTTATCACATAACCACCCGTTAATTTTCCAAGTACCATCATAACACAAAAAATATTTCAAATATAAACATTTCAATAATAATATTTCATTTTAAATCACAAGTAGTAATTTCAATATATTGAAATAATCAATCCATTTTCATAAACCATTTAAAAAGATATTTTTGAATCAAGTTGTCCCATACCACTTTGAAGATTTTAATGGAATTATAATTTTAAAACATTAAATTCCATATAAATAAATACTCAAAACCATTTTAAAAACTTGGACATTAAATATAATTATTTATAATAATAAATCTTTAAAACATTTAAAATGATATTTTAGTTAAAGAATTTTTAACAAAATGAGAGACACTTACATACAAATAATTGAGAAATAACATTAAATAATAACTTTATAATATCATGGGAAATAATGTATTCCTGATAAAATATGTAAAATGGCAGTATATACACCACATAAGAGTGAATAACTGCATAACAACAATGAAGTCCCAATGGAAATGAAAATTGAGATGAAACCCCTTATAAATAAGGTATCCTTAAATTAAAGATAAATCAATTACATAATTATGTGTGACAACTATAAATACACCCAATATAATTATATATTAAGTTTAAAACAATCATAGTTCATTCACACATATTCAAAGGATGACATATTCAAGAAGTACAATTTGAACCCAAAGAATTGAAATTGGGTTAAGAATTTCCCTTCTAAAAATTCAACAGCCTAACGACGTCACTTTAAAATTTAGAAAATGGTATGATGGGATAAAAAGGGTATATCATCACTTAGACATAAATTTTAAATCAATATGGATATATAAGGACATATCCCAACATAATAATATGTAAATCAAATGACATAACAAAAAGAAGTCTTTTAAAAAGAGGAGGTTGAAAGGTTTCCTTACCGATTTGGTAACATACAAAACATATGCCACATGAAATAAGGATCATACAATGAAGATTTAAATACTCATAAATGAATGTATATTACATAAAATTACAATCATGGGCAGTACATGCACCACACAAAAGGAAATAGTGGCAAATAAGCATGAATCTCACGGGAATAAAAGTGAGATGAAACCCTTTACCTAGTTGTAATCAACTGAGTCATTTGATAAAAATTTAATAAACATAAAATGAATCACAGAATACCATGAATATAAATATAATAATGATAATATATATCCTAAGTAATTACATAATACACCACATGTAATAAATAAGGGGTGAACAATGGAAATATCACAGAATTAAAAGTGAGATAAGAAATCTCCTTACCTTCTGTACTACTTGAGTCGTATGTTCCATGTTCTTACTGAATAATAAAAATAAGTTAATATATACTTCATTACTAAAATTTTTAAAGTTTTTTATTCATTTTATATCACTTATTAACTTGCTATAACAACTAGTTAATTATTTGAGTTCATATTGGATATTTTATCGATGTTCGGAACTTGAGTCAAAAATGAACTTGTTATAATTACAATTTTTCCAAATGGTCAATATTAAATTATCTCTAGAATGATATTAATGATATATATATATCATATAAATCATATATATCCAGTATATATATGTATTTATATTAGTACATAACATTGTTTGAGATAATAAATAAAATGCACCGTTCATGGAGATGGTAGGTCGTACGTACGCATGAACACTACATTCAATTCTATTTATTATTTTAATGGAATTAAAACATAATGATACATATGTATATTATAATTCAATTATAATATCATATAAAATATCATTAACTCCATCTTTTATACGTTTCACATGTGGCATTAACGAGTCATATCACTTTGAGGGGGCGGTAGTCCTCACTTCCTCCAATGAAATTATCGGGTTTACCCATAATGGAAACCATAACGGTATGATTTAAATGTAAAATACAGAAGCCTAAAGAAAACATAAACATAATATATATCATATATAAATATAATTACATCATAATGGCCACCATGAGAGGTGGTAGGTAGTAATTGAAAAATCATTGTTTCGTGAGGCGTTAGTTTGCCATCCACACAAATATTATGTTCATAACTCATTATATGGAGGTGGGTGTAAGTGTATTTCAAAAACTTCTCATAAAAACATCCCAAGATATTTAGGATACTATTTTTTCTATAAAGGAAAAGAATAAAAATAGTTTAGGAGTTGGAGAATTAAAATAAAATAAAAGAAGTTAAGAGAAATCCTTACCTTTAATTTGGGTAACTTCCTTTGGTTTGAACAAAAATGGTTTGTTAAAGTTACTTATGCCTATAGTAAGGATTATAAGTGGAAGGTAGTGACATAGGGGGGCTAATTGGTTATAGGGTGGATGAGCCTAAAGGCATGAGAGGTGTGAGGAATTGGATAGAAGTGGTATCCTTTTATAAGGGAGAGGAGAGGCTCTTTAGGAAAGTGTGAAAATATTATTTTATAATATAATGATATTAGGTTTCTAAAGGTCAAAATATAATTAGAGTCAAATATAAGAGTTCTCATGGTTGAAATAAAATCATCCAATAGAAATTGGACTGATTTTGGATAATATGTTAATCATTATAATCTTATTTATTTAAATCATTTATTAATGATGGTAATATTGAATCATTATTGTGTCATAAATACTTTTATTTATTAGATATATAAAATTTATATAAAAATACCATGATTTTGGAAATATCTTTATCTTTCCAATTAATATTTATAGTCAAATTATTACTTATATAACAACATATAGAAATTAATTTACTAAAAGATTTTTGTTTTTGTCATTTTTGCCTTTACTTTAAATTAATTAATATAAAGTGTCATTATCACTCTTATGTGGCTCCATGGGGTCCGAAAATCGACCCAAAGATGCACATGGTTGTCCATGACTCATCCTATAAGTTTTTAACAAGTTATAATGTAATTTTAAATTATTACAATATTCTTTTTACCTTGAATTACCCTATTTACCTTTAACCGAAGTAAATAAAAGTTAAAAGTTACTATTCGCAAAAAAATATTTCCATCTTATTGAACCACATTTTATATACTAATAAAAACCATGTCTATCATATTTTTGAAATTCAATTCACAGAAGTTGTAAAATTTCATTTAAATGAAAGAGTTAGTTTTTTAACTACTACAAAGTGGTTTCACTATTCATAAAAAATTTATTTTTTTAACAAAAATGCCAAAAATTCAACCAAAGATTTATTTGATATTTTGAATTCAAAAATGATTTTTATTTTTCTAAATTCAAAACATAAAATTGGAATTAATTAATTTTAAAATTAATTCCGGTTGTTAAAACCAATCGTGAGTTTTTAAGAAATAATAGCTATCAAAAGATTGAAACTTGTTTATGTCCAATTTCAAAGTGAGAACAATTAAAATGACCAACATTGGATTAAATGGTAAAAATATATTCTAATTACACTTTAAAACAAATTGAAAATATAATCTAACCATATAAATAAATTTTATTAAAACACAGTTTTGAATTAAAATACAATATTTTTCAGTATTCATTAAAAAATGATCTTTATCAGAAAACAATTCCAAAAATTTACACAAAGTAAATTTTGATGTCCTAATTATAAAGAAGGACTTTATTTGGTCGAATAGAATGTACTAAAGTGACCAAAACTATATTTAAAAAGGGTTCTCTATTAAAAGGTGGTAAATCGATATTTTGATGTAAATTATGCTTAAAATTAGATTCATTCACATTTTAAGCCTCAAAAATTCATTGGATAAATGTAAATTCATTTAACAAACATGTATAATCATATTATAGTTATTTTTTTCATTCCTGCCAATAAAACATCTAACAGTTGACTACCATTTTGAAATAATAATATTATATTATTAGTGTGCAACGTAAGATTTAAAAGAAACCCATCGTTGGGTATCGAGTATGCTATCGAACATAGAATCCCTTTTACTGTAAAATTAATATTTAATTCTCAAATATTAATAATATGAAAATTTTCTTATTCCTTATTTATCTGGGATGTTACAATAATGATTAAGTTTGTTGAAAAAGGCCAGCTATCAAATAATGCATGAAGTGTTATCTCAAATGCTAAACTAAACTCACCGAATGAAAATATTGAACTGATCTTACCATGTGATCACCCACAACACTAATTGTTTTCTTTGAAAAACATTATGGATCATGAATATAAATGGAAGGAAAAAACATTGAAAATTTCAACATTGCACATCATTGACTTTGAGACTTGTAGTGAAATATCATGCAGCACACATGATTATATTAGGATCCCATAGAAGGATCTTGAGCAGCACCCATGACTGTCCTTTGAACTCACAATGGAATAGGAAATTAATTGGAAGAAAATAGAATTGAAAATTGCAAGATAGAGCATGATTTTATTTGAGACTCATGCTGAGAAATCAAGCAGTGCACATGATTTTCTTTGGATCTCACAGAGGGATCCTTCACATCACTCATGAATGTATTTGGATCTCAATGAGGGATCTCACATAGTACCCATCATTTTCTATGGACCTCATGCCTAGATCATGTGCAAATAGCGAATATGACTCATGATCAGGATGTGCGAAAGAACATCAATATAGTGAAAAATATGGAAATGATATATGGGCTCATGGTTGTTGAAGAAATCATGAAGCATGTGAGTTTATTTGGTAACACACTCATATATCTCACAAATAGTGATGTGAAATCACACTAGGGACTCACGAAAAGTTTGAACACTAACTGATGACTCGTGAAAAGTGATGATGTTTAAAGAGCACTCACACCCGAATCTCACACAATGCATGAGAAGATCATTTACCCAGATCTTGTGGAGTGCGTGATTCCCATGATCTGGATGGTTTTCTATGATTTGTGGACTTAATGTGGTGGAAACTCACCTATCGTTATCCTGAGACCCATCCTTAAACAATGATGATGTTTTTCATAAAATATTGATGGGAATCTCGTTCGAAGAAGAGGCTTGTTGAGAGATATTGTGATAGAGGTTCACGATGAAGTATTATACATTATTAGAAAATTGTAAGTGTTTAAAATGATTTTAACAAGGTCTCGCAGAATGAGAACTTTAACTACGGTTTTCCACATGATTTGTATAATGTCTTGTTTAATTATTATAAGAGGACTCATAGAAGAGACTCCAGAATGTGGACTCACAAAAGAGGACTCACAAAAGTAGACTAATAGAAGAGACATATTTAGAGTGGGAATCACGAAATATGTGAATAGTGGTTCATTCTAGGGTACTCATGTGGAATGGGACTCGATCAAGGCATAATAGTTATTGTATGGGGACTCAGTTAAGGTGAGACTTATTCCAGGCACCAGGGGTTTGCACCAGGGGACTCACGAAAGGTGACACTCTCAAAAGTTGCCACAAGTTTATGCTAGGGGACTCACTCAAGTTGAGACTCATTCAAGGTGTCAGGAGATCAGACATGGGGAATTAAAATAGTTGAGACTTGTGTAAGGTGATAGGGGTGCATTCTAGTATCTCATGCATGAAGATACACGTCAGGATCTATCACAAGTAGTTATTCCCTAGAGTCTCACATAGGGGTATCGCACTATAATATTGGGTATAGAGATATGTGCTTGCATTTCACTATGAATTGATTCATTATCATATCTGAATTATGAAGGATAAGAAGAAGGTATATGATTGTAACCATTCAAAAATATTGGTTGAAGGATGTTATTCATTGATACATTCAATGTAGTTAAATTGAGACAAGGAATCTCATGATGATATTTCCAAAGTAGAGGTAATTAATTTGTCTATATTAATGGTAAGTCTATTATAGTATTCTAGAGATTGGATGGGTTTCATCTAGGTGTTTTCTAGTAGTTAAGGAGCAACCAAAAAAGATAATCAATGGTGAATCTACAAACAGTTGAGGATTCATTCATTAGATATAATGAAGGGACATATATATCCATAAACTATGAGAAGATCCTTTCAAGAGTAGTGATAAAGGGAAGAGGAAGATGGTGATCCTTTCCACCTTCAGTTATCCCAAGAAAGAGATAGAGGTAGCGACCATTGGGAATTTTGTGAGATGAGCCTAACCATTTTAAAGGAATTGAGTGTGGGCATAGAATTTATCTGGAATGAACCCTATTATATGGTGGTAATCCTTAGTGGATTTTTTTAACATCGAAACACCGCCATTTTTTTCTCCTTGTAGGTATCTTAGTGAGGGTGAACCAAGTAAAATTTTTGTGTCTCTTTCATGATTAAAATTATTCTCTTACATTATAATGGGAAATTTAGAGAAGAGTGTTCATTTTAATAGATAAATATGATCTGAAGGAGACGTTTATTTAATTAGTCATACCCAAATTAACCCCTCCCCCCCCCCACATAGGGTTTTTAAACTAATTGGGATAACCAATATGCATCACCATCCCAAATCACAAAGGCCTCACAAGTAGCCTAATTACATAATCTCTCATCCTGAGGACCATGCCACCCAACCAGTGATCAAGGACACCTAATATATGCCAAGAAAATATAATCCGGATAATTTCATTACCTTAATTTTGATGTAACATGTTATCTCCATTATTGGTATAAACTCGTCACATTTACATGTAACTCACTACAAATTAAACCAAATAACAATTAAATTTAATTTAAAAATCACTATAAATAAATATACACATTAGAGACTAATTATTTCCAAGATCTGAGCCACTAATTAGGCATAACCCATTTTCAGTCTTATGTAAGCATTCCCAATGGAATATCACATGGGTTCAATTAATTAATTAAAGGAAATCAATTAAATTATAGGTTTCTGCTCGGTCAATATGGTGTCCCACTAAAAGGTACACCACCAAAACAACCAAGAAATCACAATGAATGATGAGAACCACCTAATTCATGTTGGAAGATATCCACTCATCTGGTTGTAGCCTTTAACTCTAGACTATTTATAATAAATCAACATTTTAGTTGAATTCCGGGAAAATAGTATAAAACATCTCACACAAATTGAGATCTCCATATGGTGAGATTAACAAATAAAAGTGGAAAGAATATTGAAGGTCTTCCAAATATAGATCCAACAATATATACAAATTGAAAAATTGAGTGTTGACATGGGATTTTGATCAAATACTAAGGGAGATGAAAAGGAGGATCACTTCTTGATATGCTTGGGTGAAGGAGAAATAAATAGTGGAAAATAGGTTTATAAAATAAGAGTTAAAATTTTAACTTCTAATAATTAACGAGGTTTATGGTTTAATCATATGCTTTTCTAAATATAAAACAACCTTGTGACACCCATTGTATAAATCTCTGGGCATTTACTATTGATACACAGTCTTGAAAACCATGTGCACACCTTATTTGATCCCTCTGTAAAAAATTACTGACATTGTCACAAGTTTGTTTCCCCCTCATGCAATGTTTTTTAAAACAAGTATAGTAGACCAAGCTGGCCACACAGTTTCCCATTAGAGGCCGCATGGTTTATCCAAATCGTTCACCCCAGTCTATACACACAATAATATTTGCGGTTTTAGTCTATGATTCATTTGAATCCTAACCAAAACACTAATACACATTTAGAGAATAATTAATCATCTAAAAAGAAAGTCTTATATTAAATGAAAACTCCTAATTTAGTTTTTTGATCTATAAAAGAGTTGTTCTACCCATAAAACACTAAAAATTAATAATCGGTGAGGAATTAGACTAGAACCGAAACCCTGGAAAATTATAATCTCCCCACCTAAACACATCGAATCCTCAAGGTATGAAAAATAATTCTGTGATGGTACGGAAAATGCGAATATCCTAAAAGCTTACCCAGACTACCCTAGTCATAAAGTAATGGGTAAACTCTCTCAAGGTGTTCCCTACCTTAGTAGTTACCTAGCCTAGTATCATCCTAACCCAAACCTCAAATAAAACTGATGTTACATAGACCATCCCTAGTCTACAAGACCTACCATTATGTATCACCACTCCCACACTTCATTATGTGATCCTATGTCAAACCCGAACACCATAATGTATTTCATCTTAACATATACTCACCTCATGCACTTTTCACAAATGAAACCTATGAGGTTACACATATCATCATTTTCTCCAAATAAGTCATAGTGCCTTCCACATGAACATGTTTTTCACCACACTAATACCTAGATTCCTACAAAACTCAAGTAATCTTGAATCACATCGATACCCAGATGACATTGCACCTCATACAAGACACGCATCTAATGATGGTCATATAAGATATCAGGGCCACACATGTCACACACACACACACACAAACACATTCACACACACAAAGAGAGTGATATATATATATATATATATTTCATCTACATCAATGAAAACCTACTAATCAGTGTTTGGTTTGTCCATAGATACATCTCATTCACCTCGTGACCCAAAATGGACATTCCTGTAAAAATTTCATTCCAAAGTAAAACAAAAATACAGGCATGCCCAGGGAGTACCTTTGATAGTTACAAGATCCCTGACCAACACTTCACCTAGAAGATTCAATATGTCGATCTAGCCTAAAGCTTGAATACATGAGGCATGGCCTCCCAACAGGGTTGCACTAGCCACTGGAAACTGGTCATTGTCCTCAATGATGGGTCCCACAATCTCTTTCATGAACTCTACATGTTTCTAAATCACGAATACTAGATTCTAATACCACACCATTTAAAATCTCAAAACCATGATTCTTCCTCAGTCCTTAATTGTTGGATATTCGGGAAGGATTCTTCTAGAACCTATCAACATTCCCCACCTATCCACAAGCTCAAAACTCCTTCAACAACTAATCACACAGGGTTATCACATGAACCTACTTCTCAAACTAGAAGCATACCTGCAACGATCCACCCTGTGGTGTCCTACTCAAGTCCTTGGCATGACTACTCTATTGGACCTCCCCTTATCCTCACTTCCTAATATCTAAAGCATCACAACTATATTCACCAAACACCATCTTCTGGATAGAATATGATGGTTCGTCATGTTTCCTATGGATATTAGAACCTAATTCACTGCCTCTGAGAATGAGTCCAACCTGTAGATTTTTACATGCACGTGAATAAAGTTTTTTAAACCATACTTGAAATGAATCACCCTCAAGGTGTCATCTCCCACCATAACGGGGTTTAAACAAGACTACATGATCAATGTACTTGAATAGTACATGAAGGACGTGTCACCCTATGGTATGCTAATGAACTCCTAATCACTCTACACCATCAGAATCTCTATGAATAAGTTCTCAAATAACATGGACACATAGTGTAACACCCCAAGCTTCCACAGTACACTTCTCTTTGAATAATACAGTAGTGTGTGTTGTATGCAACTTCGAGTTCTAACACACCACAACCAATCAAAATAGCTATTATGAATAGTAATAACCACTTTTTGAAATTTTATACATTTTATCTTTCAAAATGGACTTCCTTTTTTGGATTTGTAATATCAAATTTATCCTAGGGTAAATTTTTTGTATTTTTCTGAAAACTATCAATTTTTGATAAATAGTGAAAAACGCTGAGTTATAGTTTAAAACCGATTTTTTTTTAAATAATTATTTATTTTATTTAAACTTTTCTTTCTCAGAATAGAAACATAATACCAACATAAGTTCAATGTAATTCATTGGATTCAGTTTATAATAATTTTAGATATATAAAAATTTTGTTAAACATTTCACTCTCTTTTACCCACCTCCTATGAGAATTTGCAAATTCACAAAGAACATAATTTTACCATTTATGTGAGTGGAATTTCAAAACTCTAAGAGACACAGTTGATATTAGTATGAAAAATTTGGTTTTATAAGATGAAAATATTTTTTGGTGAATAGTAATGTTTTACTTTTATTTACTGCAGTTAAAAGTAAATTGGGTAATTAAGGGTAAAAATGATATTATTATTACCCTAACACATGTCCTAATTCTATTGTATAAGTGTAATTCGACCAAAAACAACCTTAGGAATAAAATATGATCCTTTAGGTCTACTTGGATTAGATTAGGACACTTATTATTATTTTATTTAAAGAAGAGTTAAAAGAGTTAAAATCAACGTTTAATAATTAAAACATTTTTAATATAAGGTTACATATAAGATAAATTAGACTATAAATATTCATTATAAAGCTAAAATTATGTCATACATAATGGTATTTTATTTATATTTTTAGACATTAAATAATTTAATTTATTTATGACAAAATAATGATGTAGTAATTACCTAATTAATGAAATATTAAAATAATTGATATTATAAATTTCCAAATAAATTTAATTTAAGACTTTTTATGAATTCCACTAATTTTATAGATTAATATGACATATTAGGGTTTTTTAGATAAAATATTTTTGAATTAATAATTTTTTCATGAATTTAGAAAAAACAAAATGCCAAATAGTGTCAAAATTGAAATAAAAGAGTTTTTAAAAACAAATATTATGTTATTTATTGATATTCTATTCCTAAAAATATAATAATCAGAAAAATAACTTATATAATGACATGTGTATCCTTAATGAACTACTTGAAGTTATCTTAGAATTATATAGTTTGTTTATTAACCATGTAGTATAAAAATACAAAGACACATGGCAAATGTCAAACTATTTAACTAAGAGTTAAATCTAAATGATAATGTTAATATAGTGACCCAAACCTATCTAAAAACCTATTAGTTTTGTGGTTTTCAACCCATCCCCAAATTAGCCTTTAAATTAACGATTTTGGATCCATTATAAACCGAATATGATTTTATTATAAAATAATATTTCTAGCTTTTCCTAAGGTGCCCCTCACCCTGCTTATAAAAGGGCACTCCCCCTTCTCTCAAATTCACACCTTCAGAGCCATTTGGCTCTGTCAACCCCTACCCAAATACCATCCCAACTATCCTCCCTTCTTCTTAGAATCATTACTTTAGTCATAAAGCCAATATAAAGATCCCTTTTGATCAAATCAAAAGGAAGAACTCAAAGAATAGGTAAATATTTCATCACCTCTTTCAAGTTCCTTTTTTCTTCCACTTCCTTTTTCTTTGTTGTTTATATTCTAAAATAATAACTCCAGTATCTTCTATATTATGTGACGTTATTATAATTCTAGTAAAACCAAATTCATTATTCTATCCATCATTTGAATGACAAGTCACCATACGTGTGTGCATACGGCTTATCGTCTCCACGTCGTGGTGTAATTGTTATTCAATACATTATTATTTGGATGGGTATAATAATGATGTATAATTGATTTAAATAATAAATATAACATGATAATGATTCTTTATATATGATATACTATCCAATTATATATTATTTTAATATCAAAAGAATGATATTGTTTCTCGTGCATATGTACGGATTACCGTCTCCACGAACCCGATGAGATTTATTCCCCATCATATCCATTCAAGACTAAATTTCATTAGATGATTAAGAATAATGTTTAAAGACTTGATATCATTATGGATATGAATAATATACGTCCCATCCATTATAAATGTGACTCACATAACAAATAATATAAAGGAAAATGAATCCATTAACACCTGAAACGATGACAATACTTAGACATTATTAACAAAGCAATGTTAAAAGATCATATATGACATCATATTAATGTATATGATTTTTGTATAATTTAATAACAATTATTTCACCATTATACATGAGTTTAACCTACAATTGACCAAGAAAAATTATAAGGTAATGGTTAATTCTACAATCTCTTCATTATCTGAGGTTTTTTATACATAATTATCTACTAGGACCTCTTTATCATCCACATCCATATTTCTTAAAATGTATTTAAAAAAATTTACTATTTACTAGACAATGGGATAAATTCATTTATACCCTTATTTGAACATATATTTTTTTGAATGGAATATTTCCACCTTTTTTCAAACAAGGTACTTTATAACCTTTTCGACAAAATTAAGGTAAGAATGTCTTTTTAACATATATGGAGGGTGCGGTTATTTTCCACAATTATAACATCATCGAAGCTTCCCATACAATATTATAAGAATATTTTCAAAATAAATGTATTATTTTATAATTATTTAACTTTAAATGATTTCAAAAATGGAATGAGATATTTCTCTCAAAAAGTTTTGATTTCATCTATTTCAACATCCTTTGATGTATTTTAATATTATTTGAAGTTAATTTATTATGATACAAAACATCATATTTTATTGAAGGTTTTGTGATATTTTTGACTGTGGATGTGTCTTTTTTACACCATTCATGTTTTATGGATAAAGTATTTACATTTGATATGCATGTTCTAATATGAATGTTTGTGTTATGTTTAAACCTTTTCATATGAGGAATGCATTGGACTTAGTAAGTGATGGGTGCAGGCTACTACAGCTCTTCAATGAATCAATAGGTCTCATAAGACAAACTATTGTCTTGGCATAAGGACTTGACAAAATCTTATTTTTAGTCTTGGCACAAGGCCTTGATTATGTAGTTATGATAGTCTGGAATTATTCATTCCATCATTATAAAAGTTTCTATTGATATTTCATGTGATTGTTCGACTAGTAGAATATCAATGTGAGTAAGTAAATAGAATTATTTGATTTTATCTTTTCCATATTATGCTGAAGTTAAAGTTTAAAATTCTTTAGTTATATTCATTTACATTGCCTTAAATGTCTATGCTTATTTATAAAAGTTTCCGCAATATTATTATCCTTACTGAGCATATGAGCTCACCCCTTTCTATGTTTTATTTTTCCCAGGATATGAAAAATTATTTTATGACTGACCTGTAGGGATAGTCTGAGGAGATATGTGTGTGCTCTATGGAAACAATGTTATTGTAGTTTTTCATTTTATGAAGTAATGTAAACCTTATGAATGTATCTAGTACTTCCAAGGATAATAAATAATCGGTATTTCAAGACTTGATCTTTTGTGATCATGCCAATGTTATGTAATAATGCACTGACTCTGGGTAACTAGGTATGGAGTGTTATAGTTGGTATCAGAGGGAGGTTCATACAACCCATGGAAACTAGATTTAGATGAACTCTGATTGGAGCACATAGCCCTATGATAGACTTTAAATATTACTATAGAAGAACTTCCTATAATTTTGGTATTATAGAGATTTTGTGAGTTTTCCATGAAATGCATCCCTGTCTAGATACGAGCAGGTAGAGGAGGCTCTGGAACAGATGTACCTAGGGGTAAAACCCGAAAACACCGCTTTGAGCTAGACTCAAACTAGAACTAGTGCACAACAATGGTCCATGATGCACTCTTGGTTACGACACTCCCAGGGGATATGCTTAGGATAATTCTCATTTTCTTTAAAACCATTACGAAGGGATTATGAGTATATAATTCCTCAAAGAAAACATTTTTTATGATTTTGGATTATATCTAAAAACTTTTCAATTTATGTTATGTTTTTTTACATGTTTTGAATTATGTATTTTGATTCATAAACTAATCTAGTTTATTCCATTGTTTTTAAATGGAATCTAGTGGAGGGAATGGAAACTATATCAATTCACGTGCTCCATGTAAGGATTTCCCTCCTTGTCAAGATAATTATAGTGGATCTGGAGATACAACTGGTGTGATCAACATATCTCTATACTAGGACAACTCACTCAGGTTATTAATAATAACCTTACTCGTATGGAGCACCCTGATCTATAACGTGGAGGATCAATGCTAGACCGCTTCATGAGGTAACAACCACGAACATTTCATGGGATTAAAAATCCATTAGTAGCTGAGCAATGGATAAATTCGTTAGAGAAAATATTCAACACTTTGGGGAGTAGAGAAAGAGAAAAAGCTGTCATGGAAGTTTACCGCCTCACTGGAGATGCTGATCAATTGTTGTGATTGATTCAATACACAAAGGAAGATGATGATGTATAAAATATGGAATTTAGGGAGTTTAAAGAGATTTTTATAGAAAAATACTTTCCTCATGGCCATCGAGCAGATATGGAAAGGCAATTTATGAGTCTAAGGCAAAAGGAGGAAGAGAATATCGCAAATCATGATGCTAACTTTACAAGGCTATCGAGGCATGCTTCAGATTATATTCGTAACCCAATAGGTAAGATTGATCATTTCTTTGATGGGTTAAAACCATTTCTTCGTCGATAATTAGACTCACAATTCTCCTCGTAGTATGATGATATTGTCTCATGTTCTATCAAGATGGAAAAAAATGACTCTCAATATTATGACTTTAAAGCAAAGCAAGAGAAGAAGAGATCTACGGAACACTCTGGAAATGGAAATAAGGGGAATAAGGTAAAAGATGAATATCCATCCTGCAGTAAATGTTGGAAGAAAAGAATTGGTACTTGCTTTAATGGAATGGGAGTGTGTTACAAGTGTGGTGAAAAAGGCCACCAAAATCAATATTTCAAGGGGAAGATAGAGGATGTCGATGTTGAATGCTACAATTGTAGAGAAAGGGGGAATTATGAAAATTAATGCCTTAAGAGTCAGGGGAACTTTCCTCAAAAAAGGCCAAGGGATCAAGGAAATGCCTATGCTATCAGTAGTGCTGTGTTTGAACCTCCAAAAGACGTAGTTATTGGTAATTTTATGGTTTCCTCAAGTTTAGAAAATGCTTAATTTCATTCTATATCATCGCATTGTTTCATATCTTCCCAGTTTGCTAAGAAAATTAGATATTTCCAATTTGATTTATCAAGGGAGTTTTTAGTAAAAACTCTAAAGGGAAGTATCATTGCAACAATGTTTTGTGAATCAGTTTCCATTAGGGCATATAAATTCTCTTTATCTGATGATCTCATCGTCATACCCATGATTGAATTTGATATAATCTTCAGTATGGATTGGCTTTTGGAAAATGATGACAAATTTATTTTAAGAAAAAGGAGGTTGCTATTTTTTATGAAGATGATAAAGAACACCTAATATTTATAGCAGAATCATCACCACCTGATTCTTATCTAGATCCACCCCTAGTAGCTCAACTGAATTCAATTATTATGGAAGTAGAGAATGAAATAACTTTGGGTGAGGAATGGAAATTTCAAATAGGGGATGTACCTATTGTAAAAGAATATGTTGATGTGTTTCTAGCAGATTTACCTGGACAACTTCCAGAATGAGAAATTGAGTTTTTAATTGATTTAATTCCAGGATCAAGGCCCATATCGAAAACCTCTTATAGAATAGACACTATGGAATAAGTGGAACTAAAGAAACACCTAGAGGAATTGAGTGATAAGAGATTTATTCGCCCTAGTGTTTCTCTATGGGGAGACCCTATCCTTTTTGTTAAGAAGAATGATTGATCTATGATGTTGTGCATCGAATACAAGGAGATCAATGCTATAATAATAAATAAAAAGTATCCCCAACCTCTCATTGATGATTAATTTGACTGACTGCATAGAGCTCAATACTTTTCAAAGATTGGCCTTTGATCTGGATACGATCAGTTGTGTGTGAAGAAGGAAGACATTCTGAAACCCATTATTTTGAACCAGGTACGGGCATTACGAGTTTACAGTAATGCCTTTTGGATTGACTAATGCTCCCTCTATCTTTATAGATCTAATAAATAGAGTTTTCAAGGAATATCTCGATTATTTTCTAGCGGTATTTATGATGATATATTGGTATACTCTAAAATCTACGAAGATCATGAAATTAACATGTGAATTATCCTGGGGACTCTTAGAATACATGAATTATATGGGATGTTTAGAAAGTGTGAATTTCGGCTTCAGGAGATTACTTTTCTTGACCATATCGTTTATAAGGATTGAATATTTGTTGATCCTTCACAGACCAATGCAATCCATGAATGGCCATCACCGATGTGTATAATTGAGGTTTGCAGTTTTGTAAGTTTAGCATGTTATTATTCCCATTTCTTCGATAATTTAGCTTGGTTTTCTAACCCATAAACAAAGCTCACATGAAACAGGGTTAAATTTGTTTGGACAAAAGAATGTAAACAATGTTTTGAATAACTGAATAGAAGATTAGTAAATTCTCTTATATTGACTCTACCATTGGGGAATAATGGGTTTGTTATTAATATTAATGGATCAAATAATGGACTTGGTTGTGTCCTTATGTAGAATGATAGAATTATTGTCTATGCATCACGACAGCTAAAAATTCATGAGAAAAACTATCCTACTCCTGATCTTGAGTTAACAGTTGTAATAATTTCTTTGAAGATTTGGAGACACTATATATATGGTGAAAAATGTGAGATATATACCGATCAAAATATTTTGAAGTATATTTTCCCCCAAAAAGAACTCAACATGAGACAAAGGTGATAGCTTGAACTACTCAAGGATTTTGATTGCACTATACACTACCACTCGGGGAAGGAAAATAAGGTGGCAGATGCTTTGAGCCGAAAAGTTCGTGGTTTTTTTGAACAAGATGATAATTGAAAAGGATCATATATACATGGTTCTAGTAAAGATGGATATGGGAATAACCATGGAAGTTGAAACATCAATACTTTTTTAAATGGTTTCCAAACCATCTTTAATAGAATATATAAAGAGTTCTCAGACCGGTGATGAAAATTTTCAATAGAATATTAAAGCTGTGAATGATGGGAGATGGATTAACTTTGTGTATAAAGATGGAATTTTGAAATTTTGGAAGAGTCATTGTGTTCCCAATATACCTGATCTAAAAAGATAATTGTTGGATGATGCTCATAGCTCCAATTTCTCTATACACCCTAGTAGCACAAAAATGAATATAGATTTGAAGGATCATTTTTTGTGGGACAACATGAAGAGGGTGATTTCTTATTTTGTGTCACGATTTATGGTTTGTAAAAAAGTGAAATATGGAAGGAAACATCCTGGGGGATTCATGTAACCTCTTCCTATACCATAGTGGAAATGGGATAATATTACAATGGACTTTGTCAAGGGACTACCAAAGACTCCTATATAGAATGATGCAATATAGGTCATTGTTGATTTTCTTACCAAGTCAGCATATTTTCTTTCTAGAAGAGAACATTTACCACATGAAGGATTAGAAAGACTATATATTAATGAAATCTTAATACTTCATGGAGTACAAATATTGATTTTTTATGATCATGATCCATGCATTACATCTACATTCTGGAAAAATATTCAGAAAGCCCTGGATGTTGAACATCATTTGAGCACTGCCTACCACCCCCAAACTAATGGAAAATCATAATGGACAATTCAAACCTTAGAATACATGTTGACATCATGATCACTTGACTTTCAAGGTATGTGGAATCAATATTAACCTTTTATAGAATTTTCCTATAACAATAGCTTCCATTCAAGTATTCAGATGGCATTATATGAAGTGTTATACGGAAAGAGATGTCACACACTAACCTATTGGGATGATGTTGGTGAAATAAGACTCGTAGTCCCTAAACTGGTGGAGGAAACGATGGAAAAGATGAAGGTAATCCAAACCCACATCAAAGCAGCTCAATGTAGGGACAAGAGCTTTGATGACAAATGAAGGAAGGATTTGGAATTTCGGTTAGGAGATCATGTTTTATTGAAGTTATCTCGATGGAAGGGTTTTATATGTTTTGGTAAGAAGGGTAAGTTTATTCCAAGGTAAATCAGACCTTTCAAAATTCTAGAACTAATTGCGGTTGTAGCCTACCGGTTGGAAATTTCACCAAGCCTCTCCAATGTCCACGATGTGTTCGATGTATCCCTGTTGAGAAAATACATGTCTGACCCAACGCATGTACTTACCTATGAGAAATTAGAACTGGTACATGATCTTTCTTATTGTGAAGAGCCTGTCAAGGTTCTTGATACAAGAGAAAAAGGTCTACAAAACAGGACGAATCATCTGGTAAAAGTTTTATGGAGAAACCATAAGATGGAAGAGGCAACGTGGGAACCCGAGGAAGTTATGATGAAGAACCACCCAAGTATTTTTATGTAATAATATTCTAGAAATTTTGAGGATGATATTATTTTATGCAGGGGATAATGTAACACCCCATGCTTCCATTGTATGCCTCTCTTTGAATAATTCAGTAGTGTGTGTTGTACGCAATATTGAGTTACAACACACCACAACCAATCAAAGTAGCTGTTATGAATAGTAATGCCCAATTTTTAAATTTTTTTAAATTTTATAATTCAAAATGGACTTCAATTTTGGATTTAGAATATCAAAATTACCCTAGGGTGAAGTTTTGGTATTTTTTTTAAAACATCCAATATTTGGTGAATATTGAAAAACACTGAGTTATATTTAAAACCGAATTTTTTTTAAATAATTATTTACTTTATTTAAAATTAATTTAGGTAAAAGTATATACATAATCCCAATATAAGTTCAATATAATTAATTGGAGTCAGTTTTTAATAATTTTAGATATATAAAAATTTTATTGAACTTTTCACCGTCTTTTACCCACCTCCTAGTAAAATTTGCAAATTCCCATAAAACATAATTCTACCACTTCTATGAGTGGAATTTCAAAAATTTGAGAGACATAGTTTATATCAGTAATAAAAATGTGGTTCAATAAGATGAAAATAATTTTTCATGAATAGTAACTTTTTACTTTTATTTACCACGGTTAAAATTAATTACTGTAATTATGGGTAAAAATGATATTATTAATACCCTAAAACATATACTAATTCTATTGGATAAGTGTAATTTGACCAAAAACAACCTTAGGAATAAAAGATGATCCTTTAGGTCCACTTGGATTAAATTAGGACACTTATTATTATTTTATTTAAACAAGAGTTAAAAGAGTTAAAATAAATGTTTAATAACTAAAGCATTTTTAATATAGGGTTACACATAAGATAAATTAAGCTATAAATAATCATTAGAAAGAAAAAAAATCATAAATAATGGTATTTTATTTATATTTTTTAGACTTTAAATAATTTATTTTATTTATGACACAATCATCATATAGTAATTAAATAATTAATGGAATATTAAAATAATTGATATTATAAAAATCCAAATAAATGATATTTGACACTTTTTATGAATTAAACTAATTTTATAGATTAATATGACATATTAGGGATGGTTAAATGAATTTTTTTGAAGTAATAATGTTGTCATGAATTTAGAAAAAACAAAATACCAAATAGTGTCAAAATCGACATAAAAGAGTTTTTAAATAAAATATTATATTATTAATTGATATTATATTCCTAAAAATATAAGGCTCGGCCAAAAGACTTATATAATGATATTTGTATCATTATAGAACCACTCAGGGATCACTTGGAAGTATATAGTGATTTTATTAACCCTAAAATGTAAAAATACAAAGAGACCTAGTAAATGTCAAACTATTTAACAAAGAGTTAAATAAAAAATATAAAGTTAATATAGTGACCCAAACCATTCTAAAACCAGTTGGTTGAGTGGTTTTCGACCCATACCCACCTTATACTTTAAATAATCCATTTTTTAAGCATTATAAACCAAAAAAGATATTATTATAAAATAATATTTCTAGATTTTCCTAAGGTGCCTCTCACCCCTCTTATAAAAGGGAACTTTCCCTTCCTCCTAATTCACTCTGTCAATGCCATTTGTCTCGTCCAAAACCTTCACAAATACCATATAAATGGTCCTACCTTAATCCTAGATTCCTTAATTTAGTCATAAAGCCAACCTAGGGAGCCCTTTTGATCAAATCAAAAGGAAGAACCCGAAGAAGAGGTAAATATTTCATCACATCTTTCATGTTCTTTTCTTATTCCACATCCTTTTTTCTATTTTGTTTCCATTCTAAAATAATAAATCCATTATCTTATATATATTATTATGTTATTATAAATATGGTACAACCAAATTAATTATTCTATCCATCATTTGAATGACATGTCACCATACATGCGTACGAACGGCTTACCGTCTCGACGTCATGGTGTAATTGTTATTCAATACATTATTATTTGGATGGGTATAATAATGATGTGAAATTGAAGTAAATAATAAATGTAACATGATAATGATTCTGTATATATGGTATACCATCCAATTATATATTATTTTAATATCAAAATAATGATATTGTCGCTCGTGCATACATACAGATTACCGTCTCCACGAACGCGATGTGATTCATTCCCCATCGTATCCATTCCAGAATAATTTTCATTCGATGATAAAAAATAATGGTTAAAGACTCGATATCATTATATATATGAATAATATCCATCCCATCAATTTAAATTATGACTGACATAACAAATAATATAAAGGGAAATGAATCCGTTTACACCCGAAACGACGATAGTACTTAGATATTGTTAACAATGAAATGTTAAAAGATCATATATGATATAATATTAATGTATATGATTATTGTATAATTTAATAACAATTATTTCAACATTATTCAGGATTTTAACCTACCCTCTACCGAGGAAAAGTACAAGGTAAGGGTTAATTCTACTATCTCTTCATTATCCGAGGTTGTTTATACGTAATTATCTACTGGGACCTCTTTATCATCCACATTCATGTTTCTAAAAATGTATTTCAAAACATTTTTACTATTTACTAGACAATGGGTTAAAGTCATTTATACCCTTATTTTACCTAATATGTTTTTTAAATGAATATTTTTGACCTTTTCCAAACAAGGTACTTTATTACATTTTTGACAAAATTAAGGTAAGAATATCTTTTTAACTTATACGGTTGGTGTGGGTATTTCTGCCTTTATAACATCATCGAAGCTTCCCTTATAATCTTATAATAATATTTTAAAACTAAATGTTTTCTTTTATAATTATGTAACTTTTAATGATTTCAAAAAAGGAATGAGATATTTCTCTCAAACCATTTTGATTTCATATATGTCAACATCCTTTGAAGGATTTGAAGCTTATTTGAAGTTGATTTATTATGATATGAAAATTCGATATTTTATTTAAGGTTTTGGAATATGATTGACTGTGGATGTGTTATTTTTACACCATTCGTGGTTTCTGGATAAATTATTGACATTTCTTATTCTATTTTTAATATGAATGATTATGTTATATTTAAACCTTTTCATATGTGGAAAGCATTAGACTTAGTAAGTGATGGGTGGAGCCCGCTATAGCTCCTCCATTCATCAGTAGCTCTCATAATACAAACTAGTGTCTTGGCACAAGGCCTTAAAATATTCTTATTTGTAGTCTTGGCACAAGGCCTTGACTATGTGGTTATGATAGTCTGACATTATGCATTCCATCATTATGAAAGTGTCTATTGATATTTCATGTGACTGTTTGACTAGTAGAATATCCATGTGAGTAAGTAAATGGAATTAATTGATTTTATATTTTCTATATTATGATGAAGATAAAGTTTAAAAGACTTTTCTTTTATTCTTATACATTTCCTTAAATTTTTATGCTTATTTATGAATGTTTCTACTATATTGTTATCCTTACTAAGCATCTGAGCTCACCAATTTCTCTGTTTTATTTTTCCCAAGATGCAAATAAGTATTTTATGACTGACCTATAGGGATAGTTTGAGGGGATATTAGTGTGTTCTATGGAAACAATGTTGTTGTAGTTTTTCATTTTTTGATGTAATGTAAACCGTATGAATGTATCTAGTACTTCCAAGGCTACTAAACAATTCTTTATTTCAAGACATTATCTTTTTTTATCATGGCATTGTTATGTAATAATGCACCAACTCTTGGTAACTGGGGTCAGGGTGTTACACAAAGCCCTACCAAGCTATTTCATCATGTCTTCTTACCTAAACCTACACTTCCTCCCAGTGCATAGTCGATCCTCTAAGCGTGTATGTATCCAGAATCACCCTCCTCTTTTAGGGTGTCTCAAACTATAGAAATTTTATCATCATAAACATGATCTAGTTCTTAACCTCCTTTGATCCACCCTCACCCTAAAATGGAGGTGGGTGAAGTGACTAGAACTTAGGGGTTAGATATTTCAATACATTCATTGCACCCTGAGATCCCATTTTATTTCCATAGATGACATATACTATAACCACTTTGAGATACTCGTTAAGACACAACCCAAAATCTACCAAATCCCACTGTTGCACTGCCTATACATAATCCTGTACACATGTGTGTACTAGAAAATCAAGCCCTACCTAACCATCAGGATATGTATATTGACCCTTATGGAACTTCACATGTGACCACTCCTATGAAACTAAATCATCACCCCCCAAAAACTCCATTATATTCTTTCTGTGTGGCCTCCTGTTGGATGCTAGTAAAATGGGCAGACAGCCCAGATAACATATATATAACTGAGAAAGAATGAAGTAATAGTAAGTGATCCCTCACATCCCATAATCTCCCATATCAAAACCATATCACAAAACATATAACTTCTTGGACCCTTACCTACCCTTTTCAGATACAGGTATCACATATGCCTTGGGCCATCCCCATCTAGATAAACCATGTCACCTCAAACCAATGACCACTTCACCCAAACATGTGACCAAAATCACCCCATATCATCATACATGCCTCCTCGTATAAGATCCAGGCCCACAGGTGTATCATATCACATATAATAAATTACATTATAAAAGGAAAATGCATATATATTTATATATCATAATCCAACTGTGTTATCATCAAAAGAATAAATAAGAATCAATTTTCGTAATGAGCCAAGGGTCCAATACCTCATCCCTTGATATACGTTGTCCAGTGTCACATTTTATAATAGGTAACAACCCATCAAAATGAACCACATGAGGTGGAAATCATGTCAACTGTAAAATGATCAAAACTGAATAGTAATTCCCACAATTGGAAACTTTGACCATCCACTATCTATGGGGATGCAGGCAACAAAACACGATTAATAATCCCAGTTCTAACAACATCCTAATATATGATCTACCATATCCAAAATAGTAAGACCATGTGAGAGGAAAAAAACCTATAATTTCACTTTTTGTACCCTGGCCTGATTAGCCACCAAAATTGGGCTTTGAGCTGAGTGCCACTAGCATTAGGTGCACCTCCCCATATGTCATAGGCTTTTTAATATTATTGAAGGTGGAAATAGGTGATAGTGGGGATACTATACAATATGGTGATTATATAATAATAGTATATATAAACATAACATAGTGGAAAAGAAAGACCATTAGATATCGGACCTATAACCTACCCATGGTAGAAGCTCAAGTAATAGTAGGAAAAAGAAAAATAAATAACCAAAAATAGATGTGTAATAAATTAAAAACAAAAACATACCATTTGTATCTAATCATTCATGTAAAAATTATTCATAAATATCAAAAATAAGAAGGTTCTAAAATGTCCGACCACTAAACATGAATATAATAGAACACCAATACAGAATGAAAAATGAAAATAAACTCCAATATATTCAATAACCCATGGCCTCTTACCCTTCACCCCATATAAACTCAAGTACTACAATCTTTATTTTCATCCCAATCCTTTACCTGAACAAAAACCCATAAAAATTACCCCTGTATCAAAGGTCCCCTGGGTGTTAGAAAATTCTTAATAGGCCACCACCAACATGGATGGATCTAACATCTATGATTTTATAACTATATTCTAAAACAAATAAAAAAACAATAATTGTGAGAATAATAATTAAATATTCGTCCCTTGTGCTCAAAATCAACAAGTAATAAATTCACCTACTTTGACCAATGCTAGAAATCTGTATAGAAGTGGAACCTAAGTGTATAGCCCAAGGAATCCCCTACTATAAATAATTCTAGGTGAACACTTAGGATCCACATCAAATGAAACCTGGAACCTCAATCCACAATCCAATTAACTTTCATCCGGAAGGCATGACCAAATAATGGGATCTTTTCCCCTTAGACATGAGCTCAAAATAAACCACATCTTCTCAAGGCTGGAAGTCCAAGGAATAATAATTTCTATCTTATAAAATAATAATATTATTGGATCAAGAGATGATTTCCTAAGGAATGTAGATTTATATCCTCCCAAAAAATTCCTAGATCAATTCCCTCAAGTTTGGTAAGCCTCAATCCCCAATAAAAAGTATCATCACTATCATCCTATGGATCCTCACCATCCCTATGGCTTTCTCCCACAAGAACCTTCAACCATTTATATAATTTATAACTAAGAGGGGCCTCTACCCACATGATTGGTTAATGTCTGCTCATCATTTGAGTGTTACAATGATCACATGACTATAAACGGTGCATTATCAAATACGAGGGATCGATAATAACTAAGTAAACCATTAGGAAAAAACAATTTGGCACCTCATCCCTCTATGACCTCGTCCCTCCTCTGATGGAAAATTCCATCCAATAGCACACAATCTTTTATCATATACTTGTGAAATTTTGTCCTCATCTTGATGACTAATTCACCCAATTGGTGATCAATTTCTCATAATATTCCTCAATTCAAGCCCATTCTAACGATTACATCGCCTACATTCAGATGGTCAATTAGAACTTTATCATTGGGATGATCCCATCACATTACCATGGGACACACTAGAAATTCATTCATATTACTATTCAATTTAACCAAAACAATTCAATTTAAATAAATATAAATAACCTTTCTGAATTCTTCCCATTGTCTGACCCTCTCACTAGGCTTCAACTATTTGTTGTCTCGTGGGAGAATTTCCATAGGCATCTCACATGGGTTCAATTAATTAATTAAAGTAAACACATAAAATTTTACATTCTCACTCAGTCAGCACAATATATTTCTCATAGTCACACCGCTGAAACATCAACAAAATCACCGAGAAAGATGACCACCTCCAACCACTTGTTGATAGAAGTCCACTCATTGGATCTTAGCCTCTTAGTCGAGCTGATTTGGAAGGAATAAGTATTTTAGATAAACACTATAAAAATATGGTAAAATTAATCACATGAATTTAGCACTCCGTTTAGTGAGATAATGGAAGAAAAGTTGAATGGGGATTCAAGGGATTAATAATACAGGTCCAACAAAATCGATGGGTTGAGAAAAAAAGTTTGTAAGAGGGATTTTACTCAAATCATAGGGAATAAGAGAAGGTGGATTTGTCATTGTAGTAACTGCTAAAAGAGGAATAAAGGGAGGAAAATATTTTATATAATATGGGGAAAATCCAAAATTATCTTTTTTACTATGTTGTATAGTTGGCTCACATTGTTTTTCTAACTATGTGCCAACTGTGTGACACCCACTATCCCAATATCTAGGCTCACATAGTTCATGCTCAATTAATTCCAAACCATTTGGAAACTATTCATGGGACCTAAATAAAAAACTTCAGATATGTCCACATGTCCCTATTCTCCCTCTTATATGGTCTTTCAAATTGTGAAATTTAGGCCTATAATGCCACATGATTTCTCCTTGGAGGCTGCATGGGTTTTACAAATCATGTGCCACAGGATACACTACCTAGAAAATTAGAGATTTCAACCTCCAAAATATATAGAACCAAATATAAACCCTAAGAAACATTATTATCATCAAGAATAATCCTGAAAAAATTGTATTGGGTCAATAGAAAACATAGAATTAAGTTATAATGACCGAGAAAAAGTTCATCTACCCACGAAACTCAAAATATTCGAAAAAGGTGAGGAACTCATCCTTCTTAAAAAACCTAGGACATTACAACCCATAATGAAATTGTGTTAAGGTAAAAAAATTATAAATAATTCTATTAACATGATACATATCCCCCAAAAATCAATTTTCATCTATACACTCATTCAAAAAACTGATTTTCAATACACATTCATAACTAGTAAATCATTCAATTTCAAGATATACATATTCATTATATAAATAATATTACTATAAAAAAAATATGAGAATTTTTCATCACTTTCTTTCATATATTGATACACTCCTTTATTCCTCCTTAAAAAAGTGACTCAAGACGCACACCTCTAAAGAGAAATATCATGATTTTTCACCTAATAATATCTTCCCATTACGAATCTCCTCATAAAACACTTCTCAAAAGATCCAAAAACAATTCAGTGATGAAAAAATCTTAGTGAATTTATTTTTTATTTATCTATAGAATATTACCCAAATTAAAACATATAAAATAAACCCAACAATATCACTTGACAACTCATCCTTTTATTTGAGTAAATTTACCTATAATTGAAATTGTATAAGATCCCTATAATTGTTCAACATCATATTTGAACACCTTTAAATTATCACTTAAAACTATGAAACCCCTATTATAGTTCCCACTTCAATGTTTATCACCTTGATGAAAATAATAAATATTATATACCTTTGAAAGGGTAGTAATGAATTCATATTTTCATGAAATAAACTAGAAGGATGTATCTTACTAATATTTATGAATGGTAATCATTCACAGTAAATCAATTTTATATAGATATTATTAATAAAATAATCATATACATACCTTCAACTATATTCATCCTTTACACTTTATTTCATGTAAATATGAATATATTACAGAGATTATCAATCATTTGAATAATAATATCAAACCAATATTTAATAATATCTATAAAAATCACCATGATATACTGAATAACCTCATAAAACATTGATTTTAATTCCTCTAGTAATCACTTCATTCAGATGAATTTTAATCTATGGAATTTAAACATTTTCATTAATCAATGGAATATAGTTTTCCTCCAAACTTCTTATAAACATATACACACAAATTAATATAATAATATAAATATCATTTAACTCTTATTGAATGGAATCATCATCTTCTTTATTTATCATATATTCATCACTCTAAATGAAGATGGCCACTTTTTAAAAAAATCATTTTTTATCATTTTTATAGAAATTAATTATTGTTAAATTGGGCAAATCAAGATTTCAAC
Organism: Viscum album; assembly: GCA_963277665.1. NCBI lineage: Eukaryota > Viridiplantae > Streptophyta > Magnoliopsida > Santalales > Viscaceae > Viscum > Viscum album. The sequence continues at coordinate 375,565,115 of OY728146.1, forward strand.
ATCCAAAAAATATTATTTATGTTTATTATTTCTCTAATATGGAATCTACTTTCACAAAGGTCTCATATATGATAAAATTATGATTCCTCCTACAAGAATTTACAAAAATGTTTAATAGTTTATCCTAAACCCATATCACAGGACTCGAAGGGGTACATTTATAGATAACCATAATCAGACCATTATAGACCCTACAGTATCACGCAATGTGATTTGTGTGACCCTAAAATAATATCAAACCACTCACTACTCATCTATATACAAACATCATATTAATATTCTCATTACATTGTTAATAACAATATAGTCATAATTTACATATAGTCTTGGAATGAATAATAATAATCACATTAAATTTTTTATAGTGTTCTATATAAGGAAACTAATAATAAATGGACATTTTACATTCCCTTCAGTGAATTTATCATGTTTGTTGACAATATGTAATTATCAAAAAAATATAATATCATGTTAGTGTAAATACAATCAATATAAAAGTATCATAATAAATTTTATCACATTTCATTAATTTATACTCACACAGAATTCCACCAGGCATATATTGTTCCACTATGAAAAAAGTGATTCATTTTGAAATAATCAATAATAGCTATGACTCTAATTATTATAAACTACGATTTACCAAATCTTGAACCCATTTAAAAGTCCCTATAATTTAGAAATATAAAATAAAAAAGAAATAAAAAATCTATCAAACTCTTATCATAAAAAATGGATATATTCATAAAATATAATTTAGTTTCACTAATTTTCCATTAACAATTAGTACCACTACATATAAATACTATTATATTTTTAATCTTCAGTATTCTGAAAATCAGTATTTTGATATATTCCATGAAATTATAAATATTTTATCTAAATTTTCTTTACAACCATTAATGTCTATATTAACAAATTAATGTCGACAACTATATTACACAATTTCTATGATTTCTTTTGTACCGCAAGATCATAAAATATATCTGTTTGGTCTACATAGAGTTTCTATAAATTTAAATACATTCAATAGATCATAGATTCACATAATTAGGATTTCAATATTAAATGTTTATTATTACCTAAATTATAACAAAAATTACATTATAATAATTTTTATCAGTTATGATTCATCAAATTATGTCTTTCTCAAGAAAATTATAGCCACTTGTATCCTTCCCAAAGACCTCTATTGTTGTACCAAGAAATAGAGTTCCTTAATAAATTTATTCTAAATGACCCAACCATTCCACATATATATGTACCTCTAAATATATGATAATTATATGATACCAATCTATAATATCCTAATATATTGATAAGTGAACTCTATAAGACTTCCTCTAATAGGCTAGAGGCTACAAACCGAATCATAGGTGTCCATGTAATGTGATATAGGGAATTTATTATAATAGTTTGTCACTTATTGTCATAAAATATTTTCCACCATATTATAAATTAATAGAATATATATATATATATATATATAAATTTCATAAAAACCTCATAATAATACAATGTAAAGTATTCAAAAGAGTCATCACATATAGGTAACAAATATTTAATAGATGTAATCATAAATATGAGTAACATGAAGGTTACTATCTTAGTGAATACTCTATTCCATAATCTTCCAATCAACTATAAATCTATGTCCACCCATGTTATCAATTATTTTTATCTCGTAATATTAATAGACATCAAAGATTACATCACTTAGGTGCACATAATATAGTGAGTAGTAATACATATTATGGCCATCAAAAGTGTGGATTGAAGCCCATAAAGTACTAGTGTCTATGTACATCATAAATAAATAATGTTCATACAAAAATCATTATAATACGTTAACACTCTCATTTATATGAATATTTATGATCAATTATTATAAATATACCCATTAATCACTTAATTCTCACTCATCAAATAATTGTGCACACACACACAGATATATATATATTTCTATGTGTAATATACCCTCACATCTATGTATAAGAATATGTAATGGCCATGTAAACTGTGACATGCTAGAGGACCACTAAAAACATCATAGCACCATCTCATAACACTTTCAATATTGACAGGAAAGTGTTGGTAACACTCTATTCATTTATTAAACCCATATCCAAGATATCATAAATCATTCACCCAACATGTATATTATAGTCGTGAAATGAAAGTAATATATTAGAAATAATAATATTCTAATATGCCTTAATAATTTTCCTATACATTTCTTTATCATTGATAGACCATCAATAAATTATAAAAAATAAGTCAAATAAAATTTTATATTTATGTAGTTTCAAAATATTTAAATATCTCTATTTCATAATTATATATATGTTTACCCTTAGTTCATATTCATATATCAAATATTCCTGAAACTCAAAGTTTTGAGAGATGAAGAGAGTAAATAATCGAGTGAAACATCATCTATTGATTTTCTGAATTAGTGGCTGAGATCAAAATTGACACATTTTTATATCATCATTATCCTCTAAATTGAATTCATGGGTTAGAAGAGTGTTTTCATTGTATTTCCCCTATCACCATCTATATACACTTGTAATTATACCACATCACATCTCAAAGTAGATAAGTATACTAACGAAATGAAACAAACAATGAAATGGTCCCCCTATCTATCACATGAAAATATTAATATCAATAATAGTTCATGTCAATTTGATAATTTATTTAGTTACTATAACAACTATATATTAAATTATATAATAATATTAATAATAATATATATATATTATAAAAAATCACACAAAATTATACGTTATTTAATGCTTTATTATAATATTCCAATTATTCACTTATTTTTTCTCAATTTATATCTAAAATATTCGACAATTTTATTTAATTGTATTTAATTCATTATTACTTTTTATATTAATTAGAATCACATGTCAACCATTATGTATTCATAACATCATAAATCGGAAACAATATAATTTATAGAATATTCCTTTATCATTATTGAGATCATTATTATTTAATTTAAATAATTTTCTTTATTAGTATAGAATACTAATCTTGAAAAGATCCATATATTTATTACACATTAATTTGGTTTAATGAATGACACAAATATTTGTTTGTTAACGAATATAACTATGAATGATTTAAAACATAAATACACAATTAATAATCACCATTTTTCTTAAATATTAACTTTCTTATTTATATAATAAACTCAAATTATTCATATATTATTTTTCATTATCGTAATAAATATAAGAATAATTTTTCTTTACATTATTTATAAAAACATTATCTTAAATGTGAATCCCTTATTTAAGTCAATTACATATACTTAATGGCATCACATAAAATTAATTTATTCCAAATGAATTAAAACCATTTTTTAATGTTGTTCAAATATCATAAAGAAAATAAGTAATGATTTGATTAAATATTATAACAACCCTGCTCTTTATTACACACTTAAACATGATTTATTACGTAAACATAACTTGATATAAAATAGAAGATCAATAGGTATATTTTATTTGGGTCTTAGGATCAATACATAATAACTTAAAATATGAAATACAACATCTTTACTGAAAACATCCTTTACATGAACACTATAGTCTCTCGTACTTAGCACTGCATAGAAAAACCTGAGGGCATGAATTAAAAAAGGGTGAGCTATAAAGCCCACTACGGTAATTAACATGAAATACCATGAGGAAAAAAATATATGTTAGACAATAGGAATATCAATAGATAACAATATAAACATGAACATAAAGGAATGATAAAGCATGATAATCAGAACCTGGAGATGTGGCAACAACACTTAACATTGAATTAGCATGAGCCAAGGCTCATTGCACATGAAGCATGAGTAAACCCTCAATGCACATTAAGCATGAGTAAACCCTAGTTTCCATGGAATTATCTTGAGTCAACCCTCTTTGCAAATGACATATCATGATACTAAATTTTACCCAATGCATTTCAACGCTATTATGGTGCACCCTTCATAATCATTTTATTTCATGCATAAGTGTGCCACATTGATCATATAATAAAGAATCAATCAATATCATATGTTATTCCACAATTAAAGAATATTAAATAAATACATGAATGTTCCATTTAATATGTATATGTGCATAAAGTTGAATACCCTTGATAGAGACATGGGTATGGTATTCACTATATAATGATCTTGGCTTGGAAAAATGAGGTGCAATTTCGACATCATAACAGCGTGACATATAAATTCATAAAAATAGTTGATGAGAAATAAAGGTTTGAATCATAATTTGTACAAGGAATTTATAGTAATATGATCATATAGATACATTTCCAATCAATTTTAATAGATTTCAGATTCAGGATACAGAACAATTTCTTTATTGTAAATGAGGAGAGAGAAATTCCTTACGGAGTTTCGGCATGGTAACAGGTGTACATAGAAGCCATTAATGAGATATAAATGGGTATCCCATCATTAAAACGTAAAGAGGTAAGTATAGGGGAGGTGTTAAAACATACCATAACATTTATAATTGAAAATAAAATGGAATAACAATATAAGTAAACATGGACATAGATGAGGAATGTGAGAATCCCAAATATGGAAGTGTGCTTCCAAAGGCTTGGGAGAGGCTTGATAGAGAATTATTGAAAGCTTGTGGTGAATTGGGAGGATTATAGAGAGATGATGTCAGAGGTTGGATGATCTAAAAAGTCTTTGACTGAGGATCAAGAGGGAGCATGGGTGGTTTTATATAGGAATGTAGAAAAAATTATTTATTATTTAGGTTTGGGATATTTCATATTAAACTAATCAAAACCATAAACAAGTCCTAGGTTTTTTCCCATGGATTTTTCAATAGGGGAGTGGAAAACAATATTTTATAATGAAAATGGCATATCATCTTAAAATAATATGGTTGGATATGTGGAGGAGAGTAACACTCTCAAGGAAGACAATTTAAAAAGACACAATGTTTTATAAGTCTTGGAGGGTCCACTAATATTTTTTAAAATAAATAAAACAAATATTAAATAACATTATTTTAATGGGAAAAAAATATATTGGCAGAAAATATCATTTATAATATTTTATTACATCACTATTGGGTTATTATGATGTCATATAACACATTATATATTTAAACGATATTAAATTTTTACCCAAAAATTCGTCTGTCTCAGAAAATTAAGAAAAATTAACCGATGGATAATTTTGACATCTTGATTCCAAAAATAATATTCATTTTATCTAAATATTTTTATAAATATTTTAATTTTTACTTGAAAAATAAAAACCGTCATTTATCAAAAAATCATGGGTTGTGACAAAAATTGCCTTCAAACCTTAATAAAAATTACAATTTCATTCATAAAATAATATGATAATTTATATTTAATAAAAATTAATTTAATAATATTAATATTTTATTAAAATATTTTTTAATTCATAATTTCATTAATTCATCAAAATAGAATTCTTAGTTGGATATTAAATAAAATTACTATTTGTGCTTTAAAAACTATTTACAAAGTAACAATTAAAAAATGAATGTATATTCCTTATTATATACAAAAATAATGCACATATTCATAGTGTTATAGTCTAGTTACATAAACCCTTATAACACCCACATAAGACTGAAGGTTAAGTTGTACGATATTGATAGACTCTTGGGGTGGCTCGGATAACATCGCTCGGGTGGTAATCTCTATCAACTTCCACTTCTCTCGTAGTCGGTTCCACTCAAGATTAACGTGTTCAAGTTCAGCTTGGGAATGGTCATGAGCAAAGCCCAATGACACCCCCTCCTTTCCGAGCTCCGACAAATGGGCATCATACGGGGAAAGTCTACTAGATGAGGCCATCAGTTCCTTTTTCTGAGTAAATTTTATTTCTTAAAGGCCAATATTTATACTAATCATGTGATAATTGTTCAACGGATATATTATCAACAATCACAATTCATAATGGTATTTTAAAATCCAAAAACATAAAAACAATGAAGTTCACATTTTATATATCCATAATAAGACAATTAATTAGATTATGGGGAATTCTCATTAATGAATGTTTTGGCTGTTACATATATCCTCTTGATTTCCATTCACAATTATTATCATTATGAAATTTATAATATTTGAATTAATTTTATTGAAAACCCCCTTTACTATTAAAAGACCATTACAAAAAACTAATTCCTTAATAATAATACTCAATTATTCAGTGTGGTTTTAGTGTTTCAAATATTCAAACATATTATTATGTAAGTTTTATTGTTAATTAATAATAATATCTTACATAATTATAAAAAAAGTAAATTTACATTTATTATTTTTTTCACAAACTCTAATTATTATACAAAATTCCTTAGTATAAGCTCATGGTAACAGAATAATTTAATAATTACATTATATTATATTATTCAATAATCAATCATAGCATCATGATTTTGATATATTATTATCGTAATATGTTTGAATCAGGGCCACAATGATTCCACATACAAAATAAATATTTTTTTTAATATTAGACACAAGAAAATTCAATATCCATTTTAGTTTAATTAAAATACAAAAAATATTCTTTAAATAGTTACTAATAGTTTAAAAATACACATTATCACATTATTGAGTGAAAAATTTTTCAAGGAGAATATTTATTTTATAATTACAATGGATAATTGAAATATATACACTAAATCAAGATTTAGAGAGAAACATTTATATGTATGGATTAGGTCTACACTATACTTTAACTATTCCAACTATATAATAGTATTCAAATATTTATTTCAAGGTTATGATCATAGTATCATATATTGATCTTAAATATAACATCATAAGGAACATAAAGAAATAATAATAATAAATTATTATTATTATTTTACAATATAATATATATAAATATATATATATAATGTATAATGTATATTTTTTTAAAATGATTAATAGAGGGGGTGAAGTGTGACCACTATAAACCTATCAATGCTAACTCTGTACGAAGTCAGTAGATGCCTTTTTTTACACACATATACACTAATATATATATATATATAATGAACATTCAATAAGACAAATTTTATGGAATATTACTGATTAAATTAAACCATGTATAGACTTTTCATAAATATTTATTTGTATTTTTTTTAAATAGTTTAATTCTCTAAATGATTTTAAATTATCCTAGAAAATAATGAAAATTTAGATTTAAAATAATTATAACCCACTCAATAATATTTTATTTTACAAGAATACCAAATTCTCAATGATTTAATAGATATTTAAGATTAAAGATAATTTATTTGAAACCTTTAACCATAATATTACTGACCTTCATCCTCAATGATTTTAGAAATAAAACCATTATGTGGTGAATCAAAATATAATAACACAAAGATACGGATAAGTTAAATATCAAGAAAATTTATCTCCAATATATATTTAAATATATTTCAGAGATCCTCATATTTTTGTTCATATTATACTCATTATCTCATAATATGATCATGGATATATCGTTTTTATCTTTATTCTTTCTAATTTAATGATTATAGGAAAAGTATCAACAATAATAAGAATAAATAACTCTAAATTATATCTCTAAAAAACATGAAAAAAATCTATTTAGATATGGATCCCAAAAATGAGTCATTCTGTATAATTTTTTTAAACCATTATTATTAGAAATATGTTTGGGACCCTAAGACATTTCATTTTGAATGCCTTAAATTCGTAACTAATATTGACATCATTCTAATTAAATTAAAATTTTCAATGATTAAAATTTATAATCTCTACTTTTCATGTACTATTTTTAATTAAATAAGATAGAAAAGAGGTGGATGAGAAGAACATTTCAAAACACAAAATATCAGTGTCAAACCAAATAACTATATTCATTCATCATTGATTTCTTATTCTCTAGTGAACACTCTAACTCTTGTGGTAGTTTCTATTTTGAGAACATCCTCTAAATATAGACTCTATATTAATTAATACTCAGAATTAATTTAAATATACAATTTATGTTAAAATATATTTATAATAGGTTATTAGATTATAAATAAATTCTAACCACTTCCAATAAATTAAAATGTTATAACAAATTCTAATATCAAACCACAAGAAAACACCCTGCTTTGGAAATAATAATGATATTAATTTCTTGATCTAAAACTTTTCTAAATAAAAAAGTTATAGTTTTATTTCATTTTAAAAAAAATAATATTTTATCTGGAAACTTCCTATCAAATTCAATTAATTCATTAAAAACCCTTGTTTAATAAAATAACGGCTAATAAATCTAATGAAACTGAAAGGGTGAAAAAATCCATGTACAGAAAAAGTCATTCTCATATGGAAACTCATGCTCTTATACCTTAATCATTTCAAAAGAACATGAAACCATGATTTTAATATTTTATTTTATTTTGATTATTATTGTTTCACATCATGTCGATATAATAACCACTTTCAAAAATATAAACTATCGATCTATTTGTTTATTTTAATAACAATACACCATTAAAAAAATTTATTTTCATTTTAATATATAAAAATTATTTTGAATATATATATTATTTATTACTACGTTTATTATTTGGTTATGATGGATCATCCTCATCATGGAAAGATGTAAAAAAATTAACTTACAACTTGATAGTTGATTCCTTGAACTATGGTTCTGTACCATTTTCACTGCAAATCAATGTTTTCTAATAATGTTAACTTCTATTAAAAGTGAATAAAAATTATTTTATATTTAATTATTCAATAATTTTATGTAATTAAAATAAATTATATTGACTTCCATATAACTTATTATCAATTTCATCTTTACTAAAGAGATAAAACAACTTGGGAAAATAATCTCTCGTTTCGATATAACGTATTGGACAAAATAAGAGTACACCCTAAGAGGGGAGTTATAAGGGTATATTTATTTTAAACAGTAAACTTCAATGTTCTTATTAAATATTTAGTAGGAACTCTTCTATATTTCTCTATAAATAAAAATTAAACAAATATTAGGAGAAAATAAATTTTACTTTTTTCACAATAGGCTCAATCCAAAGATAATAAAATATTATTGTTTAGATGTACCAAATCCACTAAATTAAAATACATGTTACACAATGAGAGAGAATAAAATATCAATCTTAGTTTAAAACCTCAAACTACTACTCACTTCATTACTCCCTTTCATAATTTTGAATAATATATAAAATTATTGAATGAATTAATCCAGAAAAATCAAAATAAAAAGAAATATTATTTCTTCATTTGTGTAGATTAAATCCTCTAACAACATCATTTTCATGAATTCTATATTCTCATTGTTTGTTTAAACAATGAATTTTTGTGAGTTACATTACTCTCATACTTTATATCATATATCTCATGTTATTTTATGATTCATGTAATTTTTAATTATTCCATCATAATCAATAATATTTTTTTTTGATATGATATACATGATCAATGGATAAGATAAATTAATGTTGTTTAATCCCCCTCTATTATTGAAATATATCACTATACATAAATAATATTTTAAAAATTTCACATAGGTTTGAATCATATATCTTTATCAAATCCTATGAACATTAAATTGAAATGATATCAAAATACATAATTTTATAGCTATCTAGAAAAATACGGAATGAAATATATAGACATGAAATATTATATTTTAATTTTATGTCCTCTTAAAATCATGTGTTGAAAACCAATCATATCCCTTAATTTTTGAAATTTTTATATTATAGAAATCATTAAAAATGTTCAAAAAAAAGTATTAAAAATACCTTGGTTAGTTTATTTTCATTTTATAGTAACCAAATATTACCATCACATCATTTGTTCCATTTTTAGGTCAAGTGTAAAAAAATTATTTTTAATTGTAAAAATTAATATGACTTATTAATATAAATTAATTATATTTTCTATATTTATATCAATTATAACAATATTATGTATGTTTTCAATCAAAAGGGACATTATTTTAATCATAACAAATTTTTTTACATATATTTTATGGTTTTGTTTAAAATAATAATTTAAAATTCTATAATTTTAATTTTAAAATAAATATATTATTATTTATATCATCTATTAAAAAATGTATTAGAGTTATTTTACTAATTTTCTAAAAAAATACCATTTTCGAGTGAATCGTCAAAAATACTAATTTATAAGAAAACAATATTTATATCATGTATATACAAAGTATAATTATGTTCTCCGATTGGTTTTAAATTTTAATTAGTTATTTCCAAATAAAAATAATCCAATAAATTTTATTTGAATCTATATTATCCTTTTTTTTATTATAAAAACATTGTTATACTTAAAAATTCATTTTTTCGGGAAAATAAAATTTTCTTCTTGTTTTGATGGTTTATTTTAAGAAAGCTTCTGCCACTTTTAGAAACTAAATTACATAAATTGAATAAAATGGATTAAATATATTTAATCATTGTGTAAAAATTTATGAATGGTTCCACTATAATATTTTCGGCCCTTGTGAATTGTTACTTTGGTAAAAAAATCAGTTTCCACTATTAGAGTTAAAAGGTAAAAAAGTTATAAAACTAAATGATAATTTATAAAATAATAAACGTTATTTTTATAAATCAACATTCATGTTCATATATGAATTATTTATCATAATTTATTTTATAATAGTTAATTTCGATTCATTTTTCTTGAGTAATTTATTAAAATATTTAAATCTTTTCTGAAACTCCAACGGTGTCCTCTTCCCCACCAATAAAAGGACTCCACCTTTACTCTAGTGTACATACTTCAAGAGCCTCTTAGATCAGTCACGATATACCCAAATACCTTTGAAAAATACCTCCTCACATCCTATGGTTATTTCTTTACCATAATATCCTCATATGAAGGATTTAAGTATAAGCCTAAGGAGGTTGTATAAAGAAGAGGTGTTGTTCTTAACCAATTATTTTATTTTTATTTATTATTTTATGACCATCGAAAATCTCCTAAAAATTTTGATATAATAACATCATTTTAACACATATACTAAAATTGAATTATGTTTATGTTATAACCCTTATTCATCTCCATTTCCATCTTATGGGAAATGGAATCATCGCTTGTTCATACATGTCGACTACTACCTCCACAAAGTGATCTGTTTTACTTTTCATCACAAAATCATAGGGATTGTAAAAATTATGAAAAAATGAATACATATTATGTTTATATAGTAATTATAATTATTTAAATAAAATATATATTCTATTTTCTTACCATTCAATCTATTCAAAAATGATAACATCATTCATGTGTGTGTGTTGAATAGAAACTCCCCGAAGTGAGGTGACTCATTTTTTATTTTCACATTATAAAGATGTTCATAATGATGTAAATAATTAATTAATATAAAATTTATTTAATATTTATGATTATATTAACGTAAAATAATATTTAATTTTTTTATTTTCCATCTATTAGATAAATGAAAATGCCATTCAAGCATACGTACGGACTACTGCTGCCATGAAACAACATGGTTCATTTTTCATTACCTCATTTAATGGATGGTTTTAAATGACTATATATTATATTAATATGATAAATAATACATGATTAATATTATTTTGATAATGGATACTAAATCCATTTGACAATAGTCAATGCGACAATGTGGTTTTGAGGCTATAAACTAAATGACCCCAAAACCTACAATGTCAAATTAACTATTTCGATAAATAAATAAAAATTGTAATGATTTAAATAAAAAGAATAATGATGATGAAATTAACATGAAAAAAATAATTATGAAATTTAAAAACTAATACAATTTTATTATTTAGTATTTAGAGAATATGTGGGGATAGATGATACGTATGGTAAGGGGTTTCTAGTCTAAATTTCCTTTCTTTTAGACATAATCTATTTTCACTACATATTTTCTTTTTTGATCTATAAAAATTTACATATGGATTTATTTTTAAATTTTTCAATAAAGGATAATTCTTTTAATAGTACACATAGAGTTCAGTCCTTTAAAATCTTTTTGTTTCAAAAGTTTTCAATTCGTAAGACATTTTTTTTGAAAAGGTTATTTAAAATGTATAAACATATTTCAAATCCATATTCATGTTAATTTAAATGTATCATGAATATTATTTCTTATGATTCAAAGTTATATAAATTACATTATTGAATATATTTCACTTTCTTTACAATGGTTTAACCATGAATATTTTGAAACTTTTCGAGATGGTTAGTTATCAACTTTCTATAAAAGTGAAAAAGAATTTTTTTAACATATATGAATTCAACACATTTTCACACCCTAATACCCATTATTCAATAACAAGATGAATCATAATGATAACATGTTTTTCTAAATTAATATCATATTAAAATTATTAGGGGAATTTTATTAACATGTAAGAGGGAAGACCCACCTTTTTATTTAACCAAAAAACACCTCTTTTTATCTGGGCATATAAGACCAATTACATGATCTGTATGCTCAAGGAGTATGAAAACCCATGAGAATTGACCTTTAGTGTTATATGTATATGTCATAAGGTGTCAAGAGGACCTAAATCATACATTCATACTATCAATGTATTGTGTTTATTTGGGTCCACTTCCGTAACATTGTTCAACCCTACCATGTAACAGACCAAGACACCATTTCCCAATACTCATCAATATGTATCTATACATCCATGGGCCATCTCTAACACCCTTCAATTGATTCCACATTGAACGTTTTTTCCCATAAACTATTTAATATACTACAACAGGGAAATCACAACAATGTTACCGCAACTTGCTATTAGACAACCCACAAACTACTCACACCTCTCTGATGTGTTTGTTTCATCCCATCATGTTATCATAGTTGTTTCCAAGGTGTTTGTAAACCATATAATACATAAATTTTATATAGGTTTCAAAACCAGGATAACCTCTAATGTGACGCCCCAGACTCGGCTGCCCATCAACCTGAGCCCCAAGCCCGGTTGGCCACATAACCCCTGGCTCGTCTCCCCGTAGGCCAGTGGCAGCCGACTAGTAGTGGGGGTGTAATGGTAAGTCAGCGGGGAGACTGTACCCCCATGTCAGAGTACACATCGGAATAACATCAATGTAATAGATAGCGGAACCAAAAACAGTGGATAAGAAAGAGAAAAGGGGAAACATACAAACCAAACAACAGAAGTAAAGTAACCCTGTATAACATACAAAAGCCTCATAGGCAGTGTCTGATACAATATGGATGCATGGAACGCTGATACAAAAGTAAACAAAAGACTGGGATTCTACAAGAAGTACAAAAGGAACAAAAGGTAGCCCATGAGAATCCCTATCCAATCTCGGTCCTCTGCTCTAGAACTCCAGCTAGAATGTACAAGTATCAACCACCTGCAGCTGGGGCCTTTCCCCTACTAGTACCTGTGGCAGTAAAGTCTACACGGGTGCCCAAAAGGCCGCCCGGGTAGGGTGTGAGACAAGTCTTAGTAGTCCACAACCGATGATGTCTACGTGTAATCCAAATAGGTGTTCATAGTAATAGTTAGAAATAGATTTCAAGTAAGTCAAACAAGCAATAAACAACCATCCCGCTTAGGTTCCAGAAGGACACCTGGCAGGTCTAACTGCTTCAGCTCACGGGTAGTATGTCTATATAAATCACTTGCTTATTTAGAGATATATATATATATATATATATATAATACATTGGGTAGGATGAGGACGGAACTCACGGACGTCCTTAACGCAGGGGTAGCACTCTCAATCCTACCCATGTCCCAACCTTAATAATCATTCAAGGGAGCTCTCACAGTCTACCCTTATCCCGAAACCGTAACATAGGGGAGCTCTCACAGTCTACCCCTGGCCCGAATATGTATCATTTAATTAGTGGAGTTCTCACGGTCTGCCCCTTGCCCGAAGCCATATCATATGGGAGATCTCACAGTCTACCCATTTTCTGATGCTTAATCATTTAATTATCATAGTTTATAAGGCATACACTTCTTAAAACATTCATAACAATAAAAAATTGAATTTCTATCTCAAAATACCACATGTTCACATTTCAAGAAAACATGCATTTAAAATAAAAAAAGGGGTTTAGGCTAACTCATCCTAGCCATTCCCTAATCAAAACAGCCCATTTGCCTCACATGGAAATTGGATATCATATATACCCATAAGGTCTAAAGGTGAAAAAGGGATAAAAATCAAGGTATAACACCTATGGGTCTCCATAATGGGGTCATACGATACCCAAAACACCCAAATGAGGGTATTTCCCACACCCTCCTATCACAAGGGTCGTTTAGACAGTAAGTAGTCAATATAAATAAGGGGTTTGGAAAGAGGCAATCCACGACATGACAAAATAAACTCAAGAATGACAAAAACCCCAAAAAAATAGAACACATGACCACCTACCTTAGGGATCTAGATGTAGGCTCGCTCGATATCGACCTTAGATTTGAAGTAGATTAGAAGAGATCTGAGTTCCAGTCCAATGCCCTGAAAATAGGGCATATGAGCCTGCATCAAAATAGCACGACGAAACGCATGATTTCCTAAGGAGAAATGGGTTTGTGAGGTAAGCCTTACCTTGGCCCTTCCAATGCTTCCGTCGGAACGAAGATTGGGTGCCGGATGAAGAAACAGCAAGAGATCAAGAGAGGAGAGGGTTTGGGAGCTCAAAAGAGGGTTCTTCCTCTGTTTTGGCCACTGGAGCAAAAAATAAAAGAGAAAAAATATTAAGTAGACTTAAGGGAAAAAGTGTAATTTCACCATATACAGGTTCGTACGGTTAAGGTTCATGATTTACCCAAACCATGTGCAAACCGTGCGCAACTCACTGCCTCCAGAATGCAGGGCTGCATGGTTTATCCAAACCATGCGACGTTACTATTCATATCGTGCACAAACCGTGCGCCCTTGCAGGTGCCCCTATCTTTAGCCGCTAAGTTTTTTCCAAACCATGCGCAGACTGTGTGCAGGCTGTGTGCCACTGTCTACAAGTCCATTTCCCAAACTCATGGACTCCGAACAAGCCTCAGACACTCCCCAGACCTTCCTTAGGATGTTACACACCTTAAACAAGCTTAAAGGAAAGATTTGAAATAAAAACTAATGATCTGTACCTTGGCCAAAGACTCGGGTCATGAAAACCTCCCCTCCTTAATGAAACACGTCTCCGAGTTGGCCTTCTAAGGGTAAAGAGGTGTCACCAGCGAAAAGATTCATCCATTAAGTTCATATATCAGCCTCCCGTTC
The DNA here is from genome assembly GCA_963277665.1 of Viscum album. Taxonomy (NCBI): domain Eukaryota; kingdom Viridiplantae; phylum Streptophyta; class Magnoliopsida; order Santalales; family Viscaceae; genus Viscum; species Viscum album. Next base: position 375,580,409 of record OY728146.1, read on the forward strand.
CAGGGTCTCGTCATTTACCCAGTCATGCTGCCATAGAACCCGTACAAGAGGAACAGACCTGCCTTGGAATGTCTTCACCATATGGTTGAAAATTTTCATCAGATACTCCTCGAAGGAAGAAACCATATCAAGTTCAACCTCATCAGGCTGAAACACATGATTCGGACTTGAAAAGTACTGGCGAAGCTGAGATACATGAAAAACATTGTTCATGGCCTGATATCTCTGTGGAAGTGAAAGCTGGTAAGCTACTGGTCTGATCCAATTCACCACCTAAAAGGGTCATATGACCCTCGGCGAAAGCTTACACTGCTTCCGAATACATCTCTTCCCTAACCTGGGTGAGACCTTCAAGAAAACCTGGTTCCCGACCTCAAACTCAAGAGGTCGTCGGTGCTTGTTAGCATAAGACTGTTGTCTAGAATGAGCTGTCTGCATACGCTTCCTGATAATCTATATCTGCTCGGTAGTCTCCTGCACAAGATGTGGTCCTTGAACAGCAGCCTCCCCTGCTTCAAGCCAACACAAAGGCGGCCGACAAGGCCTACCATATAAGGTTTCGTAGGGAGCCATCTCAATGGTCGCTTGGAAGCTATTGTTATAACAGAACTCGACCAATGGAATGTTTTTCTCCCATGATCGTCCAAAATTGAGAACATAGGAACGTAACATATCCTCTAATACCTATATAGTCCACTCAGTCTGGCTATCAGTCTGTGGGTGATAGACCGTACTCAAGAGTACCCGCTTACCCAAGGCCTTCTGTAAACCCTGCCAGAACCAAGATGTAAAATGAGGATCTTTGTCTGAGAAAATAGATCGAGGTGATCCATGAAGGCGCACTATTTCCTCAACATAAAGTCTTCCCGAATCATCAACCGCGATGTTCTCCTGCACTGGTAAGAAATTCACGACCTTATTTATATGGTCGATGATAACCCATACCGCATCATTTCCACGAGGTGACCTGGGTAATGCAGTTACAAAGTCCATAGAAACATCGTCCCATTCCTACTCTGGAATGAACAATGGCTCCAAAAACCCAACCAAACACTGATGTTCCTCCTTCACCAGCTGGCAGGTGGAACAACGTGTGATGAAATCAGCTATCTCCCACTTCATGCTAGGCCACCAGTACTGTCGTCGCAAATCACAATACATTTTGGTGATGCCAGGGTGAACTACCCATGCTGAGGGGTGGAAATCCCTCATCAAATCCTCTTTGATGTCTTCTAGGACCCATACATGCCCACGTAACAATAAATTATCACCATCATCCATGGTATAATATTTAGAGGCATCATCAGCAACACTTTCTCGTAAAACAGGTCTGTCTGGATCCGATAACTGTCTTTCCCTAACTCGTTCCAAAAGAGTTGATGTTACCACTAAGGATGAGAGAACAGTATGATTGTGACCCTTCTGAACCTCAACGTGCATCTCCAAAAATAGGTCCATTAGCTTCCACTCCTCATAAGATTACCGAACTACTTGTGACTGATTTTTCTGACTCAGCGCGTCAGCTACTGAATTTCCTTTCCCAGGAGTGTAGGACAAATCGAAATCAAAGGATTGCAGGTACTAAACCCACCTGCGTTGAATATAATTTAGATATCACTGAGTGAAGATATATTTGAGGCTTTTGTGGTCAGTGAATACCATAAAACACTCTCCCAACAAATAGTGTCTCCAGCAGCATAAGGCATGTACAACTGTTGCAAGCTCGAGATCATGCGTCGGATAATTCCGTTCATAAGGCTTTAACTAATGAGAACCATAAGCAACGACCCGCTCATCCTGCATCAAGACAACTCCATGCCTAATACCTGACATGTCACAATAGACCGTATAAGCCTTTCTAGGCTCCAGCAACATCAGTATCGGTTCCAAAGTTAGTCTTCCCTTCAGTTCATGAAAAGTCACTTCATAAGGTACCAACCAATTGAATCACACCACATTTTTGGTCAAAGATATAAGTGGTGTTTCGAGGTGTGAAAAATATTGAATGAACTTCCAATAATACCCAGCAAGCCCCAAGAAACTTCTGATATCGAAGATGTTCTTGGGCTGTTCCCATGAGACTACAACACTCACCTTCTTAGGGTCAACTGAAACTCCAGACTCAGAAATAATGTGACCCAGGAAGTGAACTTTATTTATCCAATAGTGGTATTTACTGATCTTACATAAAGTTGATGCTCTCTTAGTGTATTCAGCAGATCTCAAGATGGGTTTCATGGTCGTGTCTTGAGCGTGAATAGACTAAGATATCATCCATAAATACAACCACAAAAGAATCAAGGTAAGTGTGAAAAATACGATTCATAAGAGCTGTAAACACTGCAAGTGAATTCGTAAGCCCAAACGACATGACTAGGTACTCATAGAGACCATACCTGCTCCCGAATGACATGAAAGGTATTTTTGATGTCCTGAAACGCACCTGGTTATAGCCCGACATCAAATCTATCTTGGAAAACACCTTTTCTCCTCTGAGCTGATCTAAGAGGTCGTCTATTCGAGGTAAAGGATACTAATTCTTGATAGTAAGATGATTTAACTTACGTTAATCCATGCAAAGATGAAGGGTACCATCTACCTTCTTAGAAAAGAGAACCGGTGATCCCCATGGAGAAGTTATGGGACGTATAAAGATTTTTTCTTCCAGGTCCTGTAGATGACTCTTGAGCTCCAGAAGATCCTTAGGTGCAATCCTATAAGGAGGAATGGTCACTGGTAATTCTCCTGGTACAAGATCAATGGTAAACCCCACCTCTCGCACTGGATGTAGACCAGAGAAGTCATCAGGAAAGACATCTCTAAATTGCTCCACTATAGGAGGATAATCAGTGGATTGTAACCCATGGTAATCGAGATAAATACTGGTAACATGTGCCGTGACACCACCTAAAATCTGATGTTCTGGTCCAGCTTGTTTCACACTAAGATCTCATTCTCCCTTATGTACATGGGTGTCACCCTCTGGTTATGTAAACGTCACCCACTCACGATAACAGTCAATCTGGGCTCTATATGGAACTAACAAATCCATCTCGATTATTACATCAAATACAGTCATTTCCAGAACATACAGGTTCCACACAAAAAGGTAACCACCAACCTCAAGGGGAAAATTCTGAAAACGAAGAATTCCCTCTGAACGGATGCCTAATGGGGTATCTAATGTGATCATACCATGATACGACTCAACATCGAGGCCCAAACTCTCCGTGATAGGCTCCGATATGAAAGAGCGAGAAGTGCCTATATCAAACAAAGCAGATACCAATGTAGAGGCAACTAAGATCATACCTCGTACAGTTGATGGTCTGGCGTACTACTCCTATGGTGCAGTCTCGACTACATATAACTAGCTGGTACCATGATCCTGAGTCACAGCCTGACTACCCTGAGCAGACCTGCCCTGCTAGTGCTGAGAGTTATATGCCTGGTTACCTCTACCTCGATTGCTGCCACGGCCTGATCGGCCAGCAGTATTCCAGCCGCTTGACTGATGTGATCCTACCGATCCAGCACCAGATCGTGGAGTAGGCACAGATCCCTGCTCACTAGGCACTGAAAAAAAAGTCCTACAGAAACATTGAAGGTGACCCATCCTACCACAGCCTCTGAATTCCACTGGGTTCCATGGACACTACTTCCTGGAGTGTCCCTTCCTCCAGCACTGATGGAAAATATAAGAACTATCTGTGATGGGAGCCTGACAGCTTCCCCCCCACAGGAAAACTCAAAACATCTCTTCCGCCCTGAAAGGGGCCCACTGGAAGCTTTTGGTGCTGAACTGCCCTGGTTCGCACTATCCGCTTCCCTCAAATTCCACTCAGTATTCAAAGCTTGGATGAAAATCCTAGGAATAGATGTCAACCTGAAATCATTTACCTAAGACCGAATATTGTAACTTAGCCCATCCTCAAAACGCCTAGCCGCCATCAGATCATCGGTAGCTAAAGATGGGGCGAAACATTGCATCTCGGTGAATCGGGACGTGTACTCCATGAGATTCATGGTTCCCTTCTACAGGTTCATAAACTCCCTATCCCTGTCAGCTCTCAAGGTCTATGGATAGAAAAAGTCATAAAAGAATACCCGGAAATCTACCCAGGCCATGTCTCCCTGCTATCTCGACTGGGAGATGATGTCCCACTACCTTCTAGCTGAATCGTGTAGCATATAAATGGATAATTCGACTCTCCGCTCGGGAGGAATCTGGAGATGTTCAAAGATGGTCCAGATTGCCTCCAGCCAAGACTCAGCAGCAAGAGTTCTGCCATCTCCCGAAAAAGTTGGAGGATGCTGTAACTGAAACTTACGGGTCAACTCTGCCATACTTGGGGTAGATCGTATACTACCTTGAATATTCTGCATCATCCTCAAGAAATCCTCATGGAACTGGTCATCGGCTCCCATTTCAGGAATAGAAAAAGGTGCCATGAGTGGCTCCACTGGAAGATCAACTGGCGGCTTAGGGCCCGCCACCTCAGGAGTGTGGTCGTCTCCGCCTTCAGCACGCACGACTTGAGGACGTCGTGGAGGCATAATGTTATAATGCCAAACGAACATCTTAGAGAATGAAGCGACTAAAATAATGGTTGAACTCTAGAAGCTAGGATAGGTACTAAGCCTTCCTACCCCTAAGATCACCTACCCACACCTATAAGGGTTCTTAGAAGGACAGGAAAAGATTCAAGGTTTCCAAATCCAGTGTTATGGCACTTCCCATCCCATAAGGGCCCATACTCCTCATGCACTGAAATACAACACACACTTGGATGTTATTTCTCATTTACTTGTGCTAATTAATTATTTGAATTTACTTCTAAGAAAATGATTGTTTTAGTTGTAATGTCATTTTCCGATCCATAATGGCCTATACACCTTATGAACAAAAGGGTGACAACCAATAAATCCACCTCATTCCTGAATTCACAACCTGAAAGAAAGATTAGCACAGTTTCACACACATCAACAATGCATGGAAATAAACAACAGGAAATTCTCATTGAAAATTTAAACGTGGCATGGCAAGATGCATGGCCTAATCATATTGTTCATATCGTGATGCATGTTCTAATGCATAACCCTCATTTCATCGGGTCGAACCTTGAAACAAAAATTTCAATATCGCAAAATTCATTAACATCACAAATCATGTGAAGCACCCAACGGTGAAACAGTATCAACAGTAAATAGCATAATCAATTACAACATAATTTAGGCAACATGGTCTTTTCCCCATACATGGATTCGCGAAACCCAAGAACGGATTATAACTAAGTCCCTAAGCGTTCTCGGTCTCCATGTCTATCGTCGCCAAATAGTAAAGAAAGAAAGAAAGAAACCTCTGATACCACATTGTGACGTCTCGGACCCGGCTTTACATCAACCTGAGCCCCGAGCCCGGTTGGCCACATAACCCCTGGCTCATGTCCCCGTAGGCCAGGGGCTTCCGACTACCAGCGAGGGTGTAATGGTAAGTCAGTGGGGAGATAGTACCCCCATGTCAGAGTACATAGTAGAATAGCATAAAAGTAATATATAGAGGAAGCACAAAAAATGGATAAGCAAGAGAAAAGGGGAAACATACAAACCAAACAATAGCAGTAATGTAACCATGTATAATATACAAAATCCTCATAGGCAATGTCTAATACAATATGGATGCATAGAATACTGATAAAAAAGTAAACAAAATATTGGCATGCTAAAAGTAGTAAAAAAGCAACAAAAGGTAGCCCACGAGCATCCCTAGCCAAGCTCGGTCCTCTGCTCTGGAACTCTAGCTAGAATGTATAAGTATCAACCACCTGAAGCTGGGGCCTTGCCCCTATTAGTACCTGCGGCAGTAAAGTCTACATGGGTTCCCAAGAGGCTGCCTGAGTAGGGTGTGAGACAAGTCTCTGTAGGCCACCACCAACGATGTCTACGTGTAATCCAAATAGGTGTTTGCAGTAATAGTGATCAATAGAGTGAAAGTAATTTAAACAAGTAATAAAAAACAATCCCGCTCAGGTTCTAAAAGGACACCTGATGGGTCTACCTGCTTCAGCTCATGGCTGGTATATCTATATGAATAGCCTACTTAATTATAGATAAATATATATATATATACATATATATATGTATAATACGTTTGGTAGGACCGGTATGGAACTCATGGACATCCTTAACCCAGGGTCAGCGCTCTCGATCCTACCCTTGGCCCAACCTTAATAATCATTCAAGGGATCCCTCACAGTCTACCCTTAGCCTAAAGCCGTAACATAGGGGAGCTCTCATGGTCTACCCCTGGCCCGAAGCTGTATCATTTAATTAGGGGAGCTCTCATGGTCTTCCCCTAGCCCGAAGTCGTATAGTAGGGGAGCTCTCACAGTCTACCACTGGCCCGAAGCTTAATCATTTAATTAGCATAGTTTATAAGTCATACACTTCTGATAACATTCATAACAATAAATCATGGAATTTCCATCTCACAATATAACATAATCACATTTCATGAAAACATGCATTTAAAATAAAAAAGGGGTTTAGGCTAACTCATCCTAGCCAAGCCCTAACCAAAACATTCCATTTTCCTGACATGGAAAATGACTTTCAAGACATACCCATAAGGTTCAAAGGTGAGAAAGGGATAAAAATAAAGGTATAACACCTATGGGTGTCAATACCGGGGTCATACGGTACCCAAACACCCAAATGAGGGTAGTTCCCACACCCTCCTATCACAAGGGTCATTTAGACAGTAAGAAGTCAATATAAATAAGGGGTTTGGAAAAAGGAAAACCACTGAATGACAAAATAATCTCAAGAATGATGAAAATCCAAAAGGGGAACACATGACCACCTACCTTAGGGCTGTAGATGTAGGCTCGCTCGATATCGACCTCAGATTCGAAGTATATTGGAAGAGACCTGATTTCCAGTCCAATGCCCTGAAAATATGGCATATGATCCTGCATCAAAATAGCACGACGGAAGGCAAGATTTTCTGAGGATAAAGGGGTGCATGAGGTAAGCCTTACCTTGGCCCTTCCAATGCTTCAGTCAAATTGAATATCGGGTGCCGGTCGGAGAAATGACAAGGGATCAAGCGAGGAGAGGGTTTGGGAGCACAAAAGAGGGTTCTTCCTCTATTCTGGCTGTTGGAACCAAAACGAAAAGAGAAAAAATCATAAATATAATTAAGGGAAAAAGTGTAATTTCACCATATACTGGGTCGCATGGTTTAGGCACATGGTTTACCCAAACTGTGCACAAACAGTGCGCACCTCACTACCTTCAGAATGTAGGACTGCATGGTTTATCCAAACCTTGCGACTTTACTATTCATGTCATGCGCAAACCATGCGCCCTTGTAGTTTCCCATGTCTTAAGCCACATAGTTTATGCCAAACCATGCGCAGACCATGCGCAGGCCATGAGCCATTGTCTACAAGTCCATTTCCAAAACTCCAGGGCCCCGAACAAGCCTCGGACAATCCTCGGACTATCCTTAGGATGTTACACTCCTTAAACAAGCTTAGAGGAATGATTTGAGAGAAAAACTAACGATCCATACCTTTTCCAAAGAGTTAGGTCACTTCATATAATTGCGGATTCGATAGCTGTTTTTTGAGTAGAAAATAGAGGTGGGTTTATGAAAGTATGGGGATTCTTTTTTAAATAATGATATATATCTCTGCATTTTTTATGTGAAAAGGAAATGTTCTTTGTTAATGGGTTCAAATGAGTTTTTTAAATAAATAATATTAGAAAAATTTAAGAATTTTAAATTTTTTATTCATGAAATGGTACTTGAGATTTATAGATTATTAAAGGTGTTATTAATATTGCTTATACAATTGGTGGTCTAGATATAGTGATCCAACACATTTGTTAATTTTATTTGTATTCAAAAGAAAGAAAGAACATGTTATGAAGGGATTTTTATACAATAGATTTAGATAGGGACAAGTTATATTTGACATGGGTTAATATAGGTTATGTATTTAATTCTTTAATACTTCTAATGGGGTTACAATTTTGTTGAAATTGGTTTTTTAGTTTTTATTTTACAAAAAATAACCCTATGTAGATATTTTTTATTTTATATCCTCAGTGAATAATTTAAAAATGAAAAAAAAAATTGGGAATCCATTTTATTCACTATAGTAGTGGATTTATTTCATTTTTACCTCTAACAAATAATTAGGTTTTAATAAAACATCATTAAACCCACACTCCTGAATCCAATACAAAAAAAACATATTCGTTAAAGTTTTGTATTCGATACATATAAATGTAGCATAATTTTATTCCTTTAAAACATACATCATAAAATATAAATATTATATCACATACATACCCAAGAATATTTATGTTTAAATATTTAGAGAATTATGAAAATCTATTATATAACAACACACATGTCTTCAAGTGATCATGTTTCCCACTATACATAGATTTTTTTATCTTGTAATAATTCTTCAAAATCTCACAAAAAGTTATTCACACACTAAGCCTTTTGAGATATAATTCTTTTAACATAATATTTAGAAAAAAATTCAATGTTAAATATAAACAATTTAAGATTAAATTATCAATAACTTTAAACATACTAATTACAAGTTGAATAAATTAGATAAACACAAAATGAGTATATGGGTATATGACCATATTCGATGTTCAAGATCAATCCATATGTTAATTAATATGCATAAAAAATGTATCATTAAACATGTTACATGGAATAATCCTTTAAGAAAATATGTTGTTTTAAGAATCTATAATCATGTACCCTAAGATGTCAATCTTCATCAATGGAACCATTAAGAAGTCATGGGATTTATAGAAGAAATGTGTCTCTATCTTAGAACATTATTATTATCACCTAGGATAACTCCTACCAAAAATAAACAATATACTAGTTAAATCTATAGGATGAACCTCTCTAGTTATCTCACTCCTCTATTCCTTCAATGATGAGAAACCTTAACCAGTGAATTAGAAAGCTATATTGAGTTCTCCCATCTTATTAGTTATTTCAGACTCACCCGTTATCCTGATCTATATCATCAACACTAATAATAATCAATAATTTATAATTATCATGAATCAAAACAATCCATGTATCTCTCATTTTCATCAACAAAATATGAAAACAAATTTCATTCCTTTATAGCTTAACTTACACCCATAAAAGAAATAGGTTTGATGATAATATCATTAAAACAATTATTATAATAAATGTATAAAAAGAAGAATGATGTTATCATAAGATAATATTCCATGTTAAGTAAATGAATCATTAAAATGATGTTTCCATAGATGAAAATATCCTTAAAATAACATTTATAATATATTTAAAAAATTATGGAAAACACTGTTTTATTTTGATGCATTAAAAAAATTCAAAATATATTGAGAGAAGGATTTTCAAGGAAGATAATAATTTAAAATAGAAATGGAATCTTCAAATTATTTAATGGATATTATATCAATAAAATCCATTCATACTATATATGTTTAATGATAAAGTCATTTTCATCGACCTAAAAAGTAAATACGGCCGAATTTTATTTAAAAAAACATTTTTGATCAGTTTAACTACCATATAGAGTAAAATGATATGAAAACATGTAAAAATACTAAATAAATATATTATAAGAATAGGTATGTGTTTCATGAAATTTAAATCTTATTACTTTTTCAAAGGGATCATTGAACATAAATAATTTAAAAAATAAATAATATTTTAACATAAATTCTTCACCACTTTTGTATATTTTGAATCAAAAGTAACTTAATAAAATAAGATGAAATGTATTTTTAAATATAATTATATTAATAAATAATTATTTCAAAATTAATTCATGGAGAATTTAGTACACCATACAAATAAATTGTGGGCTACGACTTGAAATATTACTAAAAAATGTGATTGAGATAATGAAAACCCTTGAAAAGTTCATAATATTTTTTGTGATAATTAATCCAAGAAGTTATTCTATGAAAATATGTAAATAAATGTAAAACTTTTATAAAAAACATCAAACAATTTTGAATATATTCACACTTAATCTTGAAATAACAAAGTTAATAAGTAAGTGATATAACCTAGTCAATAAAAATTGAGTTAAGAAACATATTATCTCATGTCCAAAAATGCTATGTGTATCGTTTAAATAAAATATAATAAAATATAGTAAAATTATATTAATTATTTACTTTCTAAAAATCCATGAAAATATTTTTATAAAGTAATTAATCATTTTTCCTTGTATTTCACTTAAATATTAAATTATGTAACATATTAAGTCCACATTGGGAGTTTTGAGGACTTTCGATTCATAATTGAAAAATGACTTTGGTAGGTTAACCTGGCGAAAAGGGGTAATTGTTATATCATATAAAGAATTTTATAAAAAAATTAAATATAATTTTTATATACTAAATAAAAATTTATGAACATCCATGAATTAAGTACATGAAAAATGAATCACATCCCTTTATAGAGGTGGTGATCCCCACGTACACTTGAACGACGTTATCATTTTTCAATTGATTGAAGGGTAAAGAAATAGATGATAAATATTATTTCTATAATGAAATTGTTTTCATGAATATCATATATATATATTATCATTCTATAAAATATATATAATATTTGGTTAATTTTAATGAAACTCATCATTTCGGGGTGGTGGTGGTCCACACGTACGTATGGGTGATGTTTTCATTCCCCGTAGGATTGAAAAAGAGAATAAAAAGGGATTAAGAATTGTCATAATAAAATTTTATTATATTTTAGATATATATTTTATTATATAATCATGTTTTAATAGTATTTGAAGATGTTTGAATAATAAAAAAAATGAAAATGCTCTGCTAAGATGATTACGTCATCTTTAAATGACCGCATTCGACATACATATTAAGAATTATTGGTTGGTATTTTTTTCAGAACATGAACCCTAAGATGTGGGAAGTAACTTTGGTAAAGGGTTTTATGAGATGTTGTTTATTTTATGTATCTCATGATGTGTGGGGAAGAGATGAGATGTGGTGTCCCTTTATAAGTGAGGGGAGGGCCACCCATGAAGTTACTTACCCGAATAAATTTATGTTAATTTATTTTCATGTTAATGTAATACCAATTGATATTATTAAAAAATATTATGAATAAAGGTTGAAACCTATAATAAATTAAAATTTATACATGTTTTTGTGATGTTTTAACCCTTATCTATTAGTTTTAACCTCTGGTTAACCCTTTTAATGATTACCTCAATATCAATGTTTTTGAATCCTTAAGGTCAAGAATGTTGCAATAAAAGGAAAATTGGGCCATAAGTGAAAACTAGATTATATTATAGAATATATCAAATTCAGTTTCCCAGAGATAATAATTTTATATTTTTAATTATTTATGAAAATATTATTTAATAGAAAATATAATAAAAATCATTTTTCGGACAATTTTCATAATTTATTTTAAATAAAATATTAAGAGTGTAATTAAGTTAAAAAATAAAATATAAAAATATAAATGATTCATTATATGCGTCTGAGAAGTCTTAACACCATAAATATCCCAAAAAATATTACTTTTTTATTTTTTTTAAATAATTAACTTTTTTTTCTACTACATGCACACGCACTCTGCTCGTGTTGTGTGTGGATTTAAATTAATTATTTCATCACTAAAAATAATGAATAAATAACCATCATAAAAAAAAATTCAAAATAACATTATATAACTATTAATTACTTATTTTTTCATTGTTAAAATAATATTATAGATATTAAAAGAATGAAAAGAATATTTTGGAATTTTCATTTACATAAAATAATATAAATATCTCTATCAAGGAAAAATGGAACCAAAATGCCATATTTTAAAATAATTTGTTTTTTTCCTAATTAAAATAATAAAATAGATTAAATTAAATTCTCTAGTGATATTAATTCCTTTTACAATATTTTTAACCCTAGTTAACCTAATTTACACTATTCTATAGTGATAAAAAGTTGTTATTGTTACTATTCATTATGAACAAAATTAAAGTTAACAAATTTACCAAATTATATAATGATGATTAAAAATATGAAACCCATTATCAAATTCAATCACTATATATGGTATAAATTATATTTAAAATAGTCTCTCAAAAGGTGATGAAAAATGTTTTTGTAGAAACAAATAAATTTTTGACAATAAAAAAATTATACATAAATTGAGAATAATATCTATTATAATGAAATAAATTGTGTTATTTTTATTAAAATGTATATTATAATATTTTAAAATCAATTGGAATGAAATGAGTACTTCTAAAATACTTTAATGGAGAAACATTTTCAATAAAAGTTGTATTTTTTCAATTACATGGAAAATTTAATCATTTTACAAAAATCAAAAAATTCTCCTTAAGATAATTTTGAAATTATGATTTAAAAAATGATATCATTTTTTTTAAAAAAATCTTTACAATTGGATGAAATTTATTACAATATTTTCCCATAAAAAATAAATGAAAACCATTTTTGAAGATAAATAATTTTGAATCTTAAAATTACATTAATAAATATTGAGTGACAATATCCTAGAAATTATTCATTAAATTCATATTGATTATGACCATTGTAAATATATTTCATATTGAAGTTAAACATATTCATTCATTTCAATTCAATTTATAGGATATAAAAAAATGTATTTTAAATAAAATTATTTCTTTGCTTCTCCACGCTCGGTGATGCGTGTTGTGTATGTTATTGAATATTGTGCTCTTTTAAAATTTAAGGTTAAAAATCCCCCCCCCCCAATAATTGTTTTCCCCGCAATGTTATCTCCATCAAAGAAATTAATGGTTTTAATATTTGAAAATAAATTTTTTTTAAACATACCTCGTAAAAGGGATAATAAAACATCCTATTGAAAATAGTAAAAGGGGAATATGATGGTCATATATAATAACACATAATTATGTTTACAAGAAGTGAAAATATGGAAATTTAGGGAGAAATTAATATCCATATAATATTGCTAATTGATGGGCATCATTATCATGAGAAATTTAATGACCACATTACCATAAATCCTCCATGTATAAAGAAGGCCATCAATTCATCCATAATTAAAGTAATAGGATGAAATTTTTATTTCAATATCCATTTCCAAGTGTTGTGGGTTTTTATGCTATCAATATATAGAATTAGATAATATATACATGCCTGATTTTGTCCTATTCTATATGAACAATTATATCCCTTAGTCACTATTTTAGAATTGTTTCCACTTATATCTCATATCTTACTCAAATAAAAGAATGTTAAAGTATAATTCTTTATTCATAAAGAAATATAATCAAAATTTAATGGACCATAATATCAACAAATATATGAAAAAATATTTCTCCATCTCATATCCATTAACAAAAACCAAAATAATAGGATAAATACAAGAAAATATTAAATATGAATAAATATTCATATATCAATATCTAAAATCTCAAAAACTAAACTCAATGTTCAACTTAACTTATTCCATAATTTTTTAACCTTAAAATATAAAAATATGATAAAATAATATTGATACACAAATATTTTAATGGTTTGATCATGTATTCTTCTATAATTTATTTAAAATAATATTAATCACTTTTAAAGTCTCATACTAAAAATAAATATTCCCTAATCATATAATCTTAAAAATATTATAATCATTTCTACAAATATCTTAAATCTTCATAAAGTAACAATAAAATAATATGTGCATTCAAAATATAAGTCAACCATTACTCCTTAAATAAACTATCATTTAACCAAAAATAATTTGATTTGCCTCAATCTTATATTATTCTCAATATAGTGAAATTCATTAAAAAAGTTTAATCACATAGTCAAAAAACACTTTTAATTATCCTAGTTACCATTAAAATAAAACATATTTTCCCTAACTATAATAACCTTGTTATCCCAGACAAACATTCTGACCCCAATATTAATGATTATATTAACACTAAAACTTACAAATACATTGTAACTAACGCACCCAAAAATAAAATAATTTTTCCTCAAAAAAACCTTTCACATGTTATAAATAATGGTTACATATACCTCAAACATCAATAAAAACTCAATAAATGTCTCTAAAATTATTTCCAACACACAAAACATCAAAATGAGTAATAATTTTAATAAACATATGATGAAACATAGAGTTATCAACCCATAAAACATTATATTTTTCTCATATCACTATGGTATTTTATAGGGTTTTAGAGTTTATATCCTCTTATTCTTCATACCGGTTTTTAAAGAGAATATGATTTTACCAAAGCATTATCCCCTAGCCTGAATGGCCCAAAGGCCATAATTTTTATTGATTTTTGATAACCCATTTAAAGGGATGAGGGGGAACCCTAACAAGGCCAGCAGTCTTAGAGATTACATGCCCCATATGATTAAGAAACATTACATGACCATATGGTCTTAGGGAATTCAACAAGACTATAAATACAGGTAACTTCTCTTCCCTAGCATCTACATCATGATAGTAGCTCTCCACCTTTGTACGAAAATCTAGCTAGGCTTTCCATTCAAGCATAGGCTATTCCCAATGGTGTATCCATACCCTATCATTCTTTAAAATCAATTTGGTTCTTCTCTGGTGAGTGATATTTCTCTAAATCCTCCTCTATGGATGCTCTTTTTTTGTAGAGTTTCTCAGGGGAAACAGCACTGATCATGTGGCCCGAAGGCCTTGAGGTGGCCCAAAGTCCTTAAAAGTGGCCAGAAATCCTTACTGACCCCATGTCCTGGGTGGCTCGAAGGCCTTAAAGAATAAAATCCCATACTTATGGACCTAGGTGAATTGTTCCAAATGCTACAATACTAAAAATTTCCTCCTACGGTACCTTCTACAGACTTCTATAGTACCTGTACAGTACTACGACTGTATATTACTAGTACTACTATAATTATTTCTATAGTAATTCTATAGTAACCTGGAATTATACCTCTTCATGGTTTCAAACCTGGTTCTTGTGGATGCACATAGAGAGACCTCACCAACTGGGATGAGGCTCAAATTATTTATCACCTAGGATTTTAAAAATTGGAGTGTAATTAATATTCTTTTCCATGCACCTATTAATGACTGGTTTACTTCCCAAATATCCTTTTAAAATGTATTACACCCAGGGGAATCTGTATCATAGCATGTATCCACATATTTGCATGTTGATGGGGATATAGTTTCTATGAAACCACACAATCTCATACATAATAAAACATTAGTATCATATCCTATAATTAGACTTATCCATAAGTTTTTCACCAATGTTTCTTTTCCTAATCTCTAATGTTATCTAAACACTTCCCTAAATACCACATATAACATCCTTTTTCCTGTACTCTCAGATCCGATGATAAAAACATAATCCTAATATTTATATCCTTGATGACAACAAATATAACCCAATTTAAGACATTAAAATATACAAAATAAAATATAAATATTTAATAACCTAAATACCCAATAAAATTTTAAGATTATAATTATAGATAATTATGATAATATCTTATATAAATTTACCCATTTCCTCCATACTATACCAAAACATTCTTATTTTACAATAACTTCTCAACGTCTTCCATAAGATTATTCACACAAGAAACCTTTGTAGAAATAATTCAATCAACATTATTCATCAAAACCTAGGGAAAAAATAATATGGGTGATCTAAACATCTGATTAAGGGTAAACATATGAATAAAAAGTTTAATATCATCTATGAGCGTAAGATGATCATATTGTCAAGAGAACATATTAAAATTGAATAATAAATAAATAAGAGAATATACACAAATCAATACTTGACTAATTAAACATGTGACATGGAATAAATCACTAAAAAATAGAGTCATAGAACTCAAAAATTATAATCCAAATTATGTCAATATTAATTAAAGGAAACATTAAAAACTCAAATGAATAATAGAGAAAATGGGTTCGTATCTTTCAACATTATCTTCATTACCCTATTTGACTCGTCAAAAATAACTAGAGCTAATTTAAATATGTATTAGATACCAACCTAGTTAATTCCCCCTAGTTTTCATTAAATACAATGATCTCTACATAATTCATTGAATATCTATATCAATCCCACATGTCGTATAAGCTATATCGTTCTCACCAATCATTATTCTATATATTAGTCTCAAATATCATCTTCAAGTACCATACATGAATATAACACATGGAATATTTTATTTTTATCATAAAACCATTTAAAACTTCATTGATTCCATTATACCTTGATATACCCATATAATTGAAATAGGATTCATGATAATATATTCTAAACTATCATCATAATATGTGTAATGATATAATATGGATGGAAAAATACGAAAATATTTTTAGTTAACTACATAAATCATATAATGATTTTCACATATATGAAAATTCCTTTAAAATAAAATTTGAATCATTTCTTCGAAAATAATAGAAAATACCATTTTATTTTAGAACCATTAAAATTTAAAAACTAAAAAAATTGAAAAAGCAATATTCATTGAAAAAAATCATGTAAATTTTAAATCAAGACTTCAAATAAATGAATAGTTATAGAAGTGAAAAATTATATTTATACCTTATATATTTAAAGAAAATATTTTTCACATTATATTCTCACATTTAGGTTTATTATATCCTCTTTTGACGACCACCTTAGATATGCACCTTAAGACTTGTATGTCTTTAATTTAGAGATACCAGGGACTCTATTTATTAGTGGGGAATTTGGGAAACATAATTTGGCATATCAAGATTCATATAAAATTCTAATTAAGTGATAGGAGAATAGGATCGTCAGTGTCCAACTATATGTGAGGGTAGGGTTACCATTTGAAATATATAAAGTATTAATTTAATATAAATTAAATTTCATGTAAATGTTTCACAAAATTAAAATATTTAAAATATAAGATGTACATATTTCAAAATAATAAAATACAGTACAATATAAATAATTTCAGGTGATTTTATAAACCATAGTTCAAACCTCTTGTTAACCCTTATATAAATTACCACGACAAAAATGTTTTTTAATCATTAGGGTTCATGAATATATAATAAAAAAATTGGCTCAAAAGGCAACCCTAGTAGATATTACGAACCATATATCATTCAATTGTATGAATATACTATTTTCATGAATTTTAAATCATTTAATATTGTATTATATAATTAAAACTGTAATTAAAATAATTTTCAGAACTGTTCAACTAATTTATTCGAAATAAAATATCAATCTGATAATGTAGTTAAAATATAACTTTTAACAGAACATAAATACTTTATATTTTACAAAAAAATTGGATCACCGTAACTCTCCCAAAAAATATTAATTTTATTTTTTTAAGATCATTTACTTTATTTTTTTCTGCTTGGACTTGAATTGTGTTAGTTTTTCTTGGGAATTTAAATTAATTATCTCATTAGTAAAAATTAAAAATAAATTAACATCATAATAAGTATTTATTCATATTATTAATAAACTTTTATAAACAATAATTAATTTTTTTATCCCTATCACAAAGTATTAGATATTTTAGAAGCAAGAAAGAGACATTTTAATATTTTCCATTACTTGAAATAATACAGAGAATTTTATTAATGAAAAACTGCACCAAAATGACATAATTTAGAATATTTTATGGGGAGTGTATAATTAGACTCATCTAACAGATGAAATTCACATGTTATGATTATTTTAAAGCCTTTTAACATTAGTTTTAAACCTATTTATCCTAAATTACCCTTTCCTATAGTGACAAATATTTACTATAGTCGCAATTTATTATTAACAAAACAAATGTTATACTATTAAAAAATTATATGATGATAAAAAATAGGGAATCCATTTTATCAAATTCAATACATGTTATAAAAAATAATTAATTTTAATATAAACCCACAAAATGGGATGAAAACGGTTTTCTTGAAATATATGTTTTTAAGTATAAATTTTTTTATAACATAATTAAGCATAATTTCGATTCCAATGAAATTACTATGATAATATTTTATAAAAACGAACTCATTAAATGTCAAAACCAATTAAAAAATTATAAATTGTAAAAAAAATAGGAATGGAAAATATAGATTTCAATATAATTGATATATTATTACTATTTATTAAAAACTAATCTTTTTTGAAAAATCAAAAACAAATCACCTTAAGAAAATTTTAATATGATAATTTATAAAATAAAATAAATAATATAGATTATAATTTCTAAAATTTTTATAAGTTAATTATATTATTTTTAGACATAAATAAATAAATACCATTTTTAAAGGAAAACATATTTTTGAAGTATAAAAGTAATTTAATAAAAAAAATTAGTACTCATTTCATTAGAATTGGTTAATAAATTCATATTGAGTTGAAAAATTATATATATATATATAATAATTTAATTACTCATATTCATACCTACCAATTGAATGACTGGGTTATAATCATCATATTTAAAAAAAAATTATTTCATGGTTAGATTAAAAATTTTGTTATCTGTTGTGTAAACTAATGAAAAAAAAGATCTTTTAAAATATATGGATATTATAACTCATACCATATTTTTTAAAAATCACAGGGTTTACTGATGAGTAAGAATAAAGAATAATTCATTTTTAATGTCATGAATATTTTTTATGAAAATAAAATGGTTTTCATTTAAGAATATTTACTTTAAAGGAAATATGGGTAATAAATGGAAGATTTGAGTTTTTAATAGATGGGTTTTTAGGTAAAAATTATAAATTTTTTTTATAAAACTCTAAACCTTATAAGGTATTAATAATGAAATAAAACAAATTATGTATTTAATATTCATGACTATGAAATCATTTATTTTCATGCCATTATAGTTTGTATTAATGGGATGTTTTCATAATTTTAGAGGTTAAAATAATGTTAATAAAAATAAACAACAGATATTATAATTTATGGTTATGTTGATGTGATATAGAATTTTAATATTTCCATCTTGGTTCATCTAATCTATGTGTTTTTAGAATGGTTATCTAGAGAGGAACATGAGAATATAAATTAAAACCATATCAATAGGATGATATCCTTATAAATCAAAAAAAATATAGTGGTTAATTTTATAACTGATAAGATTATTATATAATGGCTCGGTTTATTTAGGTTATAAATGGTGGTTATATCCATGTTAGAGAGAATCTAGATTTAATATAGAGCATGATGTTGATAGTCGAGTAACTCATGTAACTTCACCCTTCAGCTATTGATGGAACCTCGTATATAAAAATAAATAAAGGATGGATCATTGTTGTGGGAAAAATATTCAAAGACATGGTATGTTCAAAATTTAAAAACGTGAACCTGTTTATTTATAGTTTTGATAGTGATGTTGACCGGTGTTATTCCCTGGTTAAGAATATCCTGGAGAGAGATTTTCATGATGTCATGGATTATTATATATTTATTAATATTTTTTATATATATACTACCCTAACTCTATTTTATATTTAATGGAGAAAAAAGTATCCAATTGAGTAAAAATGGCTAGATTTGGTACCCATATAATAACAAAAGATTGCAATTTTTTCTAATTACAAAATGAATTTTATAATGTTCCATTATAATAAAATAAATATATTTTACTCAAGATGGAAACAAAAAATTTCAATATAATTAGACTCATGGGAATTTAAAATTTATGAGAAATTTATTTGTTGTGATGAGACAGTTCAGAGGGATTTTTTAGTACATATGTTCCTCATGATGAAAAAGGTAAGAATCTGTCAAGGTTGAAATAAATGGATAAAAATTAATCTTAGAAATCTAGAGGTAATCACTCAATATGAACCTTGTGTGGTGGAATACATTTTATGTGATCTTTTCTTGGGAATGGAAAGTGTTATTGGTGTACTACATTTCATAAGCTCTTGACTGCAAAGAAAATATTCATAATAAATCCAATAATGGAAAAATAGATATCCAACCAATGTAGAGATGTTTTAATTGTAATGAGTTTGGATGTTATACTAATATACATATGAATACATATAATCTTGGGTGAAACCATCACAATTTAATTAAAAAAGGTGTAGAAAATAATTGTTCACTACTATGTTTAATTTTAGGGAATCTAATAATGTGGTGGAAGGTATGTTACTTGTTTGATCAAATTATTTAAATTACTTGTTTAACTTTGGTGTTCTTAATCCATTATTTATGGGAAACATGAATCTTAAATTTGAAAATCAACTCATAAAATTAATAAAGATATTCTGGTGAAAACTCCATTGGTAATTATTAATGAAACCATGAGTTATAAGAGTCTTACATTTTTCATTATCAAGATAGCTTTACCCTAAAAATATTGTTCAAATACCCATCATAGAGTTTCATTTTATTCAATGTATGGATTAGATTTATGTTTATCATGATAATATATATTAAAAAGATATTAAATTTAAATTCAATTATTTCATACCATTAAATGTGGTAGTTGAAGTTACCATGATCGTACTATTATGATGGAAATATTTTATATTAGAGATGTTCACATTATGAATAAATATATAGATATATTTTTTAATGATTTTCTATTGTTACTATTAATTGGAGGGTTGAGTTTACTATTCACTTAGTTTATGATACTTTGCTAATTTAAAAACACCATTATTGAAAGGATTATGTAAAAGATTTTCAATTTAATGATAAGTTGTAGGAATTTCTTGATAAAGGATTCATTTTTTAATTTCACTTCAACATGGGGTGATCCTATTTTAGTTTATAGAAATTAATATATTTTAATTATGTTTTTCGTTGATTATAGTTCCATGAAGAACAAAAGTATTAGGAAAAAAAATCTTTTACCTAATATAAAGGATTTTTTGAATAATATCTTGGGAGAAGTATAATTTTTGAAGATTGATCATTATATGGTATACCAATAGTTGATATTGAATTAGTATGATATTATGAAGATGGTTTTTTGGAATATATTTGTTCATTATGATTTTTTGTTTATTCCCTTTGGATTGCATAATACAGTCATTGTATTCATGGATTTTATAAATAGATTTTTTTGTGACTATTGGGATAAATTTATGGTTTTGAATATTGATGGTATTTTTATATATTCTAAAATTCATTATGATCATGAAATACATAAAAATATTTTTTTCTGAAAACCAAAAAGAAAATTTTGTTATTTTAATTTTTAGTTGCTAAAAATTTCATTCCTTATGAATTTTTATTTAAAATATTGAATAATTACTGACCTGACCAACAATAAAGTGGATAAATAATGGCTAACACATAAAAATTTAATATATATTCAAATTTTTATTGTATTTGAAGTTTTTTCCTACTGGATTGTGGAAAAAAATTATCAATTATTTATCCCACAAACAAGATTTTCTTCAAAAAGAGATAAAATCATCTAGACACATGAGTGTGATGAATATTTCTAGGAACATAAAATAATATTGGTGAATTATTAAATATTCTTCCATTGGTATATAAATGGGGAATTTTTCATCTATAGTGTTGCTTCTTTGAAAGGTATTGCTTCATTTCTAATACAGAGTAATCAAGCGAATGCTTATGCTTTATGTCAATTGAAACCCTATTAAATAAATTATCCAACACATATTTTAGAACACAAAGATGTTTTCATTGATCAATAAATATAGATATATCATTTATATATATTAAAATTTTAAATATAAACTAGTTATAAAATTTTTATGTATATATTGGCTCAGAAATAGTTGATCCTAAGGATGATAAGATGGATTAAACTAATTAATGACTATTATTTACCAACCCAATACCATCTAGAAAAATAACAAAATTTAGTTAATGATTTGAGTAAAAAATATTATGTTTCATTAACTATTATTTTTATTACTATAAAACATTGGTAAATGATTTCATATATATTGGCCTGAAAATGGTGCATGCCGGAACATCCTATAATTTATTTCATGTGTTATTTTTTTCATCATTATTAGAAATAATTATGAAATATTTGAAGGAATACTATCAATATAATTAAAATATGAACTTGTAAAAAAACATGAGTTTCCTAAATTAAATATTAACAAAGATAGTATTTTTGATATTTTGATAAATTTTGTGTTTTCTTGTTATCTCCCGATTGAAAAATGAATTATTGAGTGAAGCATACAGTTCTCAATTTTTTTCTCATCATGGTAATAAAATTATTTACAGAGATAATGATGGGTATTACTGTTGGGATGTAATGGAGAAAGTTATTGGTTACTTTACTCTGAAATGTTTTACTTATTTATAGGTTAAATCCAAACAACAATTACAGAAAGCGATTTGTCGTCCATTTCTGGTTCTGTAGTGGAAATTGAAAAATATATCTATGTATTTATTAGGGAACTTCAAAACACATCTTGAGGTAATTATGATATTTTTTCTATTGTTGGTTGATTAACTAAATCAAAAAATTTCACTCTTATCTGAGATATTATATCCATAGATCATGTTTCTCTACTTTTTATTAAAGATAGATTTATTTTTTATAATGTTCCTCTCTCAATTTTATCTATTATTGGTTCGTGGTTTACACATGTTTTTTAAATGAATTTAGAAATTTTTGGGTAAGAAATAAATTTTTTTTAAATCTTTTCATCCTCAATCATATATAACAATTCAAACTTTAGAATAAATTATAAATTTTTTCATTATATTACCATGTAATTCGTGATCAAAAACTATCAATTATTTATATTTCTTATAAAACTATTTTCATTCTACCATATATATGGTATATTTTGATGCATTATTTGGAAAGAAGTGTTGGAATTCGAAATCTTGGGATGAAGTAGTTGGAATAAAAAATAGGACCAAATTTTTTTGAAGAGATAGATAAAATGGTAGTGTTAATTTAGCAACATAAGAGGGGAGCCTAGATTATGAAGAATGGATTTTCCAATATTGGATGAAATATCTTTCATTCACGGTAGAGGATCGTGTTTTCCTTAAATTATTTATATGAAAAACGAAATATGTTTTTATATAACAGGAATGTTATATTAATTTTTAATTAAATCATATAAAATTCTGGAGAAATTTTTAATTATTTCTTTACTGAGAAACCTTGTCTTGGGATTCATCCCATGTATATGATGTGTTTCATTTTCCATTATGAATGAAATATTTTATGATATCTCTCAAGTTTAGAGCCATTGAGTAGTATAATTTGGAGAGAATATTCTCTATTACGAACAATTGATTAATTTTCATTATCATAAGAAGAATATATTGTAGAATATGTTGATATATCATGTTAAGGTTTTTTAGAAAAACACATGGTTGAAGAGGCAACATGGGAATCAGAAAATGGTATGGAGGAAAAATATCCCCACTTGTTTTATAGATAAATAAAATTTTTAAAACTGCATTTCCAATATGGGATAATGTAACAGGCCATGTAATTTTAATAGTAAATAAATTATATTCCTTATTAATATTCATGAATTATATTTTAATGTGTAATATTATTTATAAAAATTTTAAGTAATATTTCATCTAGAAAGTAAAAACTATTCTTACAACATTTTATACATGTATTATTAAGTATAATTTCAAATTTTTATAATTTTAATTTTACAAGAATAATAAAAAAATTATATTATAAATTAAAAATTATATTATAGGGAATTTCTCTCAGTTTTAGGAATAATTTTATTTTTTGGTGAATAGTAGAAAATATTGATTTTTAAGAAAATTATATTTGTATTCATGTATTTAAAATGTCTCATTATATTTTGTATTGGTTTTAAAATTTATTTAATTCAATTTTATTAAAGATAATTCAATAAATTTCATGGTAATAAACATTACAATCTATTTGGGTATAAAAACATTTTTATACTGAAAAATGCTATTTTATGGAAAAGTCGTTTTTCATCATATTTTGAGGATATTTTTTAAAATTAATTCATACCAATTTTATAAATTTAATTTAAAAAAATTTACAACCATACATGTAATAATATTTTCCAAATTGTTTAATGAGGAAGTTTTAATTTATTGTCCACTGTGAATAGTAACTTTGGTCGAAAAGTCAATTACCATAGCAAGAGTTAAATAAAGTTAAAAGGGTTAAAACTAACAAGATAAGGGTTAAAATGATATTAAAACTTATATAAATACTATTATATTATAATTTTTCATCACTATAACATCTCTTCTACAAATATGTGTCATTTTGAAACTTTTTGGATTGATTAAGAAAATGATATATTTTATTCATTTGAAATAATCCATGTTTTCTTCTCCATCGCTTATAATAGACACCCTCTATCCTCTATTATACACACTTAAAAATAAAATTTTATTATCCAATACCTACCCAAATATATTAAAAACATCCACCCCCATTTCATAGAGGTACTATGTTGATCATAATACCATCTTAAGAAGGATTTATGTATGATCATAAGGAGGTTGATCGAAGTGGTGGTATTTTACTTAAACAACTATTAATTTATTTCTTCTTTTACCTCATTTAAACCTCTCCCAAAAAATTTGATATAATAAAATAATTACTAATATTTTTTTATTTTTATATTATAACCTTATTTATCTACTTTTACATCTTGTGGGAAATAAATGTAGTGATCATGCGCATGTCTGCACTACCACCTCCATGAAGTGTTGTGTTTAATTTTCCATCACCGAATCATATAGCTAGTTAAAATTGTGGTAAAATTAATTTTTATGACATTAATTAAAGAATTTTTATTCTATAAAGATAATATTTCTTCTATTTTATTCCATTAAAATCTACTGAAAAATGATAGTGGTGTTCATGCGAACATGAGGAATGCCACAAACACAATGTGGTGGATTCATTTTTCATTATAACCATATATGTATTGTAATAATGTTAAAAATAATGAATAAATATGAAATTTATAACATATTTGTGATTATTGAAAAGTAAAATATTATATTTTTATTTATCTACCACCCATTTGATAAATGAAAATGTCGTACATGCATAAGTGTAGACTAATACCTCTAAGAAATGACATGGTTAAATTTTTCCTAGCTATTTTACATTGTTGGTTTTAAAAAGGTATATAATCCATATATTTGAGAAATATAATATGTTTAATATTTTTTAGATAATGGAAACATAACTCTTTTGACCATGGTCAATCAACCGATGTGGTTTTCATATTTTAAACCAAATGACCCCAAAACATACAATGTGTACTTTACCATTTTTTGTAATAATATAAAACATGTTAACAAATTAAATAAGAGAAATATTAATAATTTAATGAATGTTAAAAATAATATTTATCAAATATAATAATATACTAATTTTATTATTCAATCGTTATAAAATGTATGAAGCTACAGAGAGCTTAATTTAAGGGATTTATATTCTAGAATTCCTTTCTTTGAGACTTATGTTATTTTTAACACATGTTTTATATTGTGTGGTGAATTAAATAGATTATGGATTTATTTTTTAATTAAAATTTTATAAGTCAATTTTTTACAAATCTATTAAATGTTCTTTAATTTTGTTATTTGTTTAATCAAAAAAATTTCAAGTCGTACGGTGTTTTCTTTAAAATCGTTATTTAAAAGTTTTTAAACACGTTCTAATCTATACATATGTCCTTACAAATATTTCATGAATATTATTATTTATGCTTAAAATAATTTTAATGGCCATTTTTTCTATATGTTTCTTTTATTAAAAAAATTATAAAAATAATCTTATCATTTTTTAAAATATATATTACTTTTCCATTATATATAAGTGAAAAAAAATTGTTTTAATAGATAAGGATAATAAGATTTTTCCAATAGCTGTAGGAATTATTCTTTAGAAATATAACCCCAATATTTGACATTGTTTCCCAAAGAATAAACAATTCTCACTCTTATGGTATTTTTTTATTCCAAAAAAAAATTTAATAAGGGAAGAGATATTTACCTGTATTTTTTGTGAAAATGGTAGGTGGAATTCTTATCGGTAAAAATTATTTCTTCATAGGATCACTGATGATAAAATATAATCTTGCAAATGTTTTATTAATTATATGTAAATTTATAATTATAAATTATAACAAGTGATCCTGATACATCTTATACGATAAGTGAGCCCAATTCATCTTATATGATGTGTGGGTCTAATATACATCTGCAAGGAATTGGGTAATGTTCCATGTCTTCAAAGGAAAGAAGGATGGATTTACGTAGTTACGTTTCTCTTATAGATTTAATAGGGATCCCGTTTTTTAACATGAGTGAACACAGGTTAGGAATATAATTCTCTAAAATGGCAACAAGGGATTGAATATTTTTAATGGTTTTTATGGTTTTGGGTAAGGAAAAAGTGTTTTCCCCATATTGATATGGTTTATTTTATACACTAAAAGTATAATGTGGAAAATGTAATAATTTTAGGGGATTCAATTTTTTTCCTTGCATTAATGGATTTCAATATTTTATATCTTTTATTGTGCATTTTTAGGTCATCCCATGTTTCAAAAAAATTTCACATCATTTAAGAATGATCAGGAACAAAGAAGTCTAGTTTAATTTCATGAAGATTTTTTATGAAATAAAGGACTGTATTATTTTAAAATTTCATATTGTGGAAAAAAATGGATAATGTGTGTGATACTCCACTTTCTAATATATGGGTTTGTTATGTATGATTTATGACTTAATTATCGACAACACTAAACTTAATAATTTCATTTGAAATAGAAAATAATAATTTTTGATCTAACACACAAGGTTATTTAATTTTTTAAGGTTAGGTCCTCATATCAAGCAACCCAAACTATTTAAAGGTATACCATAATCTATAGAAAATAGTTAGAAAAATTTCTAGAGGCCCAATATAAACATCAATATAGCACATTACATGTTGATTTTATTGGGGGTTCGAGCAAAAAGTGCCCCCTTACTCTTAGGTTTTGAGGGTCAACGACCCCCCAACCTAAATTCTATACTATTTTGGTCAGCGTTGACACTATACAAGCATTCATCAATGATATATACTATAAATATTGTAGTATCATAGATCACTATATTGATCTATGTAATATTAAGATATGGGGAACTATATCACTGCATTTATTTATGATCATATTTTAATGCTAGGTTTTCAATATTTTGAACTAACCCTTGTAATTATGCTCTATGGTATAGTGAGAAAAGTTTTACCTATACATGGAGTTAGTGATTTTTATCATGCGTTGTAAATTTTTGTGTTCATTTCTTATTCCATTATTTAAAGTTTTATCTTATTTATGGAATAATTTATCATTTGAGCTCCCAAATTTCATTATAGGAACACCTTAAAACATAAATTATAACCACTTACTGTTTTAGTAACATGTTGGATAGATATAAAAAATCTAAATTAAATAATTCATAATTATGACAGATCAACACATAGTGTTATATATTGTGTTTTATCTATCCTTGAAAAATTACTTCATTTTGTCAAACCTAGAAACTATTTTAACATTAACAAAACCACAACATATTTTCACCTTACAAATAATTCTTTTTGATTATATTTCCATAAAACTTTTAACATAATTTATATTTAATGAATCCCCACATGATGAATCTACAGTGTTAATATGATTCATTTAAATGATATCCTTCTACCTTTTTCAGAAATCACAACACAAAAATATTAAATTACATTTTTTTTCTAACATAATTTCCATTTTATGGAATAATATGTTACTATACGGGAATTTATAATGTTTAAATTTGTTATAAATTACCCAACTCTTTAAAATCAATAAATATGAGCCTTTAAACAAATAATTGCTAATTATGTTAGAATGAGATACAATATGACCTCAATAAAATACAATCATATCCTTATATAAAACTTTCCAACAGATGTGTCATAATGCATCATATGTATACTCATAAAATCTATTTTTATACAACATCAATTCAATCCAATAGACCTGGAATATGTTAATCCAGTATATTAAAACACATAAAATTGGAATTATCTAATGTTGGTAGACTAAATTAAATAAATACATCATATAAAATCCATATGTTTATATGAGAACATCACATGTAACTCAACTATGACTAAACATGGATTTAATCAAGATAATTATATTGATTCATAAAAACCATTTTATAAATATATATAAAATCATATGTTTGTTACGAAAATCATACCCCATGATCTGTTTCATACCCAACCACCCATGATTTACTCAACCTCACGGTATAGATAATTAAGGGAATAAAACAATAAAATTTCTAATATAAGATATTTTTTTAACCTTATATTATAAGGATATATAAAAATAATACACCCATATGTATATCGATGACCAATTATATGAAATTTTATATTATATATTTTCTTAGGTTGGTTAAGATAACAAGTCGCTCTTATTTTCACATGTGTCTACCTTTTATCTTATAAGAATATATTATTATGATAATCATAAAATATCATCAAAACCCATATTACTCCATGATGAACATCAATTGGGGATAGCTTACATCTATACTCTGAGGTGTTTTTATCATTTCATTATCAAGTAAAATTTATATCATGCATGAATGAATGGGAATTTTATATTTCATTTATTATTAAACCATGATAAATATAAGTTACACTTACCCATTACAAGTAGAAATCCTAGTATATAGTATCTAGAGATTTTATATGGCTCACTATTTTCTTATATGTAAATGATATTCTTTGTGGATTTTATACATTTTCATATTTAACTTCAGAAAATATGTTTACATCATAACTTGCAATAATTTCTAGAATGAGATTATATTTTTAGGGTTGTTATTGAACTTTTGGAAAGACCAAGGTAATTTTCATATTTAGTTGATAATTTTTTTTTCAAAATAGAGATCCATTTCTTCCAACATGCTAGTAATGACCTTATGTCCATTGATAAAATTCTTCATCCAAATAGATTCATACATATTATCATATACACCAATGTATTTGAGTTAAACTTTTAACTCTATCATGGAGGGTTATTTAGAACTCCTCTAACCTGTAGAACCATTATTGAGGAAAACATGAATCTAGTTTATGATCTTAAATCATTCTTGTTGGTTTGGAAGATAGAATCAGAAAAACCCTTTATAGTGAACTCATAGTAACATCCAATGACCATGAAAAAATATTAATATCTTTAAAATTACATGTAGATTTTTTTCAATATAATTTGGTGACTCTCACTATCATTGGATTGGTATCAACTAGTTATTATCAATTAATAAGATCCATTGATTCAAGTACACAATATAAAATAAATGATGGATCTGAATATTTAATTACCCATAATCTAATCGATTTTTTTCCTCTCAAAATCATTATAGGTACATTAAGTATTTATAATAACCATACCATGTTTCAATTTTAACATTACATTTATATATTTCTTTTTATTAAACCTTTTTAAAATCATACCAATAAATTTTTCGCTCCCAAAACAAATAAATAATTTGATCTATTTATGTATGTCATCATACCTATTAGATATCCTACATAACCCATATATTTTATTGAGATAAATCTTCCCAACAAAAAATTTCTATATTTTAAAATTGGGGTATTATTTGTAATGGTTAGTATGTCATATACACACAACACTTGATTTATTATATCACTATTACTATCCCATTTTTATAAAAAATACAAATCATTGTTCTGGATGAAACCAAAATATTTGATTTCATAGTCAAATTAAATGTTACTCCATTAATAAACCTGTTTCAATTCATATTAGAGTAACTAAAATAATTGTTTCATTCTAATTAATTTTCAAGTCTGTATTTTCCTTAAGGTCACACCTTCCACCACAACACATTAATCTTTTTTCATACCACGGTTACTAAATAGAAAAATAATTCCATATAATAATGATCATTTATACTAAACATAATGACATATAAAAATTTTAATATGATTATCATGTTTTAACATGAAAAACTATAACATATTCACTAAACAAATCCATTTTAGTAAAAAAAATTATATAAACCATGGTCTGTTTATATTCAACATGTGATGCTACTGGAAATCATTCAACTAGAATCCTTTTTTAAATATTTATATTTCTAATTCTTCATCAACACTCAATATTATAAAACATAATGTTTCTTTAGTACATATATATATAAGAAAAATGTAGTGAATAATAATAAAATCCCACCATTATATTAATTGAGAGAGGAAATATAAAAATGAAATGGAAAGTAAATTATTCGTACCATATTATTGATCTTCATAATTTCATAATCTAAGAGGATAATATAGAAACCATAATGATTAATATAAGGTACTTACCTCCATATATTTCCATGTACACAAATGGTATCACCAAATTCTTAAATATAATTTATTCTCATTTCAAATGGCATGTTAGTAATATTTCTATGGATAATGTTGAGAGGATAATGAGATAGATATTTGGAATCATTGAGAATGAAAAATAGTATTCAAATTTTTTATTTTCACATACATTAAATTTAAATTATTTATTTCGTAAATAATTTAAATCTGATTTTATTTGAATTATATGTTATAAAAAAAATTCAATGAGTGGATTTATCTATTGTAATTTCTACAGCTAATATTGCATTCACATAGTAATCATTATAATTTTTTAACAGTCAATTAATCATCAATAAGTCATCATATGATAAATTATATTCCTTAATAATTTTATAATAAATTTAAAAATAATGAATAATTCATCAAGGAATGATTTCTCAAATAATTCTACAAGGAACATCAT
Source organism: Viscum album (assembly GCA_963277665.1). NCBI lineage: Eukaryota > Viridiplantae > Streptophyta > Magnoliopsida > Santalales > Viscaceae > Viscum > Viscum album. The sequence goes on from OY728146.1 coordinate 375,611,289, forward strand.
GATTTTGTATAAGCAATAATGTCATAACACATAAAACAATATTGTAACGTTCATTATGCTATGTTTTATAATTTAGAAAACATATCCATAAAATAAAATATAAATTTATAAAAATAAAACCTTTATAATATAATATCAAATACACCATATTTAAATAACAATTTTGTTTCCTTCATCACCAATCCTTTGGACTGTGGGATATGCCTCTACCCCATGGAATGTTCTATTTGTTTCCCAAGTCACTAATCCTTTAAAATACAACCTCAAAATCTACTCATTAAATTAAAAAATTCATACTAATCACTATGTAATATTATCATGTCAATATCATCCTTATTTAATATACCAATATATCATAAATAATTTAAATATTCTTAATACTAATATACATATTGCACCTATATTCTGTAAGATGATAAATAAAGAAGAAATAATGAGTGGAATGGTACCCACATAAATTTAGTATGACCTTAGGCTATTTATGTAAAATTTGTGGTATTCCACAACAAACCTCATAATAGACACTGGATATAAAATATTTTCCACTAGTAAGGGGCATGAAACTCCTAAATCCCACTAACTCATTTCACATTGGGGAATATCATCAAGGGTTCCATCCTAAAAGTTGCATAGTCCCCATTTTATTTTAGATTCCCCTGTGAATAAAGTAATAAATTATGATTAAAATTATTTTCTGGGGAAAATAATATTAAAATAAAAAACATGCTCAAAACTCCTTTGAGAACAAAAAATTCAATATTTAAATATAAATCATCTTACATTGATCATTACTATAATCAATTAATCGTTTTTTTATTTTTCAAATATTCAGAATTATAATTTTTATCATATATATAATTCCATCATGAAAAATGTAATTATTAATATGATTTTATATAATCATATAAACATATTTAAATTTCATCATAAGTGTTTATATTTTATATAATATTATAAATATTTTCATTTTCAACATTACTCATAGACTATATTAATCATATTAAACTTTTATATGATTTTATCATTAATAATATAATCATTTTAGACTATAAAAATATTATTCAATCATGAATATTAATTAAAAATATGGTTTATATTCAGTGAACTGAATTCCATGATGACCATTGTCTTCCACTCATCATTATTTATTAATTACACCTATTTCACCCTTAAACATTACAAAACTCAAGGGAATCCCCCAAATGATATATTTTAGGATATGATCATGGTTTTATGAATAATGGAATAGAGAACACATCTTTAGTAGATAGAAAAACCCCATCCATCATAATTCCCTTTTAATGTAACAGCCCCATCGATATTGTTACAACCCATTGAATTCCACCTTTGAATTTCCACATATTACTTTTATAAAAAAAATGTTTCTATTAACAACATTTTCTGAAAAAAAGAACGGATAACATTAATGATGAAGATCAGCATCCATACAAAAGCATAGCCATGAAGGGAAATTTTCCAGCCAGAGCGGGTTGTCATCGAAGGGGCATGAGGCCACCAGTTGGTGAGACGCATTGTTTCCTTCTCTTTTGGTAAAGGATAAGGTGCAATCAGAAAAGCCTTGGCGGAGCAAGTGAATCCTCCTAATGATGTATCCAAATGGCTGCAGTCCAGTGTCATTGTGGTTAATAGCATTGATAACAGTGAGGAAGTTAGACTCAATGATGGTAGCAATCCATCCTTGATCCATAGAGAGCATCATACCTACAAGGATGGCAGAGGCCTCAGCAACTGCAGGTTCCCAGAAGGCAATATGTGATTGAAAGTTTGCTGCAATGATTTTCCCCAGATGATTTCGGGCCAGGATACTGAGAACAAAAAGCCCATCCTTGGGGAGAGACGTATCCACATTGAGCTTAGGAATCACATCCATTGGGGGGTTCCAAAAAGGGGGACAGGAGGTGGTTGCACCTGGCATAAAGTGTCCTTTATGTTCTTTCCAAACCTCAATCCATGAAAAAGCCCTTGAAATCCAGAATTCAGGAGGTTTATGAACATGGTTAAAAACAGCATCGTTACGCCGAACCGAAATGATCCAGGCCAGGGTGCAACGTGAACCTACATTAAACGCTGAGAGAGAGGAACACCAATGCATCAGAAGATTAGGGAGGTCAGAGGGAATGTCCAGTGAAGCATCTGAAGTTGGGCCCCATTTATTCTAAATCTCCTTAGCTCTCAGGCAGTGTATGATAGCGTGCAAGGGCATTTCTGGAACATTCGGGCCGAAAGGGCAGGACTCAGCACTGGCCATATGTCGGAAAGCGAGAAGGCTTAGGTTAGGGAGGGTGCCCGTGAACACCTGCCACCAAAAATGGCAAATATTTTGGGGGAAGTTGAGCTTCCAAAGTGATTTCCATGGTCCCTCAACACTATCGGCCGAGTGGATGCCTAGGGAAAGTCTGTAACTGGATCTCACTGTTTAATCGCCTGAAATGTCACTGGTCTAGAAAAGATGGTCAGGGCCTACATCTGGGGCCTGAGGGATGATCAGGATAATTCTTTGGTCTCTTTCGTTAAACCATTCATGGATCCTTTCCAAACACCTCCCTATGCCCTGTCAGAGAGGAGGCAGCTGACAGTTGCATCTTCAAGACCTAGCTGGGTGGGGGATATGGCCCGCATACCATCCTTATCGATGAGTCGTGGATCAGTCTAGATTTTGACTGATGAGCCATTCTCAATACTCAAACCCAACCCTTTCTTTAGTAGATTCAAGGCCCCCCAAATGCTTCTCTAGAGGAAGATAGGACGGGGGATAAGAGAGGAACCATGGAAGTCCGTGTGGGGAAAGTACATAGCTCGGAATACCCGCACACAATGAGATGATGGACGGTTAATGAGGCACCATCCTTGCTTGGCCAAAAGTGCGTCATTGAAGAGAATAACATTTCAGAATCCCATCCCTCCCTCCGACTTGGGTTTGCAGAGTTTCTCCCATGCCATCCAGTGGGGTCTATTCCTTCCATCATGTTTCCCTCACTAGAAGTTGGAAGTATGTGAATGGATCTGATTGAAGATGTCCACCGGGAGCTTAAACAGTGACATAAAATAGATGGGGATAGATTTGATGATAGATTTAATGAGGGTTTCTTTACTATCTTTGGAGATGCGTTTTGGGGTCCATCCTTGAATTTTTTTCTCAATCCTATCCATCAGAGATGCCAATATTTCTTTTTTGAACTGTCACATCACCATGGGTAGCCCAAGATACTTTTGGTGTTTATCGACTATATGGATTCTTGCTGATACACAAAGTTCATCTCTCTTGGAGAGAGGAACCCCTGCACTGAAGGAGATTTTTGACCTGCTGTGATTGATAGACTGTCCAGACGCACTCTCATACTGCTGGATCGCATGGCTGATCGCCCGACATTAATTTATAGATTCTCTGGAGAAAATGAGGCAGTCATCATCGAGAAAGAGATGTGACACTGGTGGGATTTCAGGGTAGACATTTTCCCCATGAATATAATTAGAGGATGAATCCAGGGAAATAAGGTTAGAAAAAACATCAGTCACCAAGATGAAGAGAAATGGGGAGAGGTGGTCTCCCTGGCGCAGGCCTCGGGTTGGGTTGAATCTTCTAGTTAGATCCCCAATGACCTTGATTCTGAAGGAGATGGTCGAGATGCAATGCATGACAATATCTATCCATTTAGTGCAGAAGCCCATTTTCAGCATCACCGCTCTAAGAAACTGCCATTCCACTTTATCATAGGCTTTTGTCATATCTAGTTTCCTGGCAATGGTTCCTCTTTTCGTTGGGGAGCGCGATTTCATAGAGTGGAACATTTCATGGGCCACAATTTCATTATTCATAATCAGTCTCTTGGACACGAAGGCACTATGGTTTTCGGAGATAATATCAGGAAGCCAAGGCTGCATCTGATTGACAAGTATTTTTGAGAATATCTTGTAAGAGACATTGCAGAGGTTGATAGGTCTAAAATCAGGGATCGCCAGAGGTTTCTTGATTTTGGGAATGAGGACGAGGACGGTTTCGTTGATAGCGGCAGCGATTTTATTCCCCGCCCAGATGTTTTTTATCATTTTGCAGATGTCAGGACCAATGATGTGTCGATATTGTTTACAAAATAGGGCATGGAATCCATCCAGTACCGAGGCCTTGGTGGGGTGGATATGTTTCAATGCCAAGAGAATCTCTTCATTCGTCACCTCTTTGGTGAGCTGCCTATTGATCTCTTCAGTGATAATTTGTCTGATGCAATCTTCCACTTCAGCGGACATGAAAGGAGTTCCTGTAGTGAAAAGGTTCTGGAAGTAGCCGGTCAGAGCTTCATCGATACCACTGGTGTCATAAATTTTGATTCAATCAGGTTGTGATATACACGTGATATAATTTTTCCTATACCTATCAAAAGATTTCTGGTGGAAATACATTGTATTAGCGTCTCCTTATTTAATGTGGATGTTCCCTGCCTGAATAGACCATAAGCTTTCCTTGACTCGCAGGGCCCCATCCATCTCTCTTTGAGTGGCCTCAATCCATGAGAGGTTGTCATTGGATGGGGTTTGTCTGAGAAGGTTGTGAAAATTCTTTTCAAGGACATCACAATGCCTATTAGGGTGGTGGAATTTCTTATAAATCCATGAATTCAGATCGGATGAAACTTGTTGGATATTGAGGCCAACATCATCTTGAGAACACTTCCAGCTTGATCAGACCACCTCTTCACATTCCTGGTCTTTTGCCCAGAAGCTCTCAAATCCGAAGGGTCTGTTGAGTTGTCTATTTCGTTCACCTTGCGTGCAATCAATGAGTATTGGGAAATAGTCCGAACATTTAAGGGTCGTGTGACTGATATGAAACATGTTGAACAGGTTTATCCAATCAGTAGAACCCAGGAATCTATCAAGACGCTCAGTGATGCGGGTGCATTCAGTAATGTCATGGAACTAAGTAAAGGGATTCCATGTGTACCCCAGGTTAACCCGATTTTCTCTAGAGACAGTGTCCTTAAAGTTTGACATCGAAGAGAAGGATCGAATGCTTCTTCCCCTCTTTTCCTTATGGAACATAATCTCATTGAAATCACCTCTGAAGAGAATAGGGCTCGGTAGGTCATGTCCCAGCATGGAAAGAAGATATCATGACTTCACCTTATCACTATGGGATGGCCAGCCATAAAATCCCATGAATGTCCGGGGTGGGTGACACTCCGTTTGAATAGTCGCTTCCACATGGTGCAAGGAGACGGACAAACTTTTGACGTCGATGTTGTCCTTCCAAAGGAGATAGAGGCCCACAGAATGGCCTTGTCGAGGCACCGAGAAGCAGCCTTAGAAGCCGCACTTCAGATAAATACCATTTGTGTCCTTGTTTTCCAATATGGTTTTGGACAAGAAAACCATATAGGGGAGACTTGGGGTGAAATTGCGCTGAATCATACGAACCATTCATGGGTTGCGAAGCCCACGACAGTTCCAGCATAACACAATCATTGCTCTAGGTGGGGCTAGTCTTGCCTGCCTCCGCCTTTGGTTCCTCTGGACTTGTTTCTCCACGTATCGTTTTCCGTCTTTTGGTTGGATTTCTCTCTGATTGGCCTATTTCATTTTGAATTTTCATGAACTCAGGTTTAGGGTCTTTGGCGTGACCATCATTGTCTCCTAGTTGCACTTTTCTCCATGTTCGATGGGTAATTGGGCCTAGTATTGGATTTCTCGTCATTCCATGGGCCCCCATTGTTGTAGTGCCTGTTGCGGCCGATTGTGGGTTAGGGTCTGAATTTGGTGGTTCGGTGTGCATCAGCATTTCCTTTTCATATTGTCTTGTTGGTTCTTTTTTGCTTCATTTCCGACCTTGTGGATGTTTGAGTATTGTCCTTTGGGGGGTAATGATGGACTCCAGCTACTCTCTGAGTGGGATGGTCAGCATTGGGAAATCCAATGGTCCAAGCATCAGGGATTTTTCAGGTGTGGGTTCTGCCTGGCTGGCATCTGTCAACGTAAGATGGTCATGGTCCTTTTGTTTTTCCGTCTCAGAGATGAAATCATATTTATTCATTTTGGCACGGAGCCAATGGCCATATTGGAGAATGATGTTACTAGATCCACTCTTATGTTTTTTGGTGCATGTTCTTTCCAGATGGCCAAGGTGACCAAAGAAGAAACCAAAGATTGGGAGTTTCTTGAACATGAATGATATCAAAGTGTTGGCTTCTTCAATTTTCAGGAACATTCCCCTCATCAGGGGCTCTGACACTTCAATTTCTACCCGGATCGGAACCTCGGGGCCCCAGTGTATTGGATCTGAGTAATCCCATTCAAGAAAGTGTCCTAAAATTTTCCCTATTTCCTTCATGATTCATTCCATTCTTGCATGGAAAGGGATTCCTTTAATACGTATCCAGAAGGGGGATCAGGTTAAATTCACTCACTGGATATTGTCCCTCCATTTGTATTCTTCCATGAGGAGGAGTTGATTATCGAATGACCACGGTCTGCCCCGCAAGATTTTGCCTTTATCTTTCTCATTGAATAACTCAAAGAAGAGGCAGTTGATCCCCGCTTCATGTATAGACACTCCTGCATCAATTTTCCAGATATTCTGAAGGGTGTTTTTGAGAGCCCCTGATTTACCGATATGTTTTCAAGGAAATTTCCCACAACGAGCAGAGACATGCATTTTTTCAAAAGTGTGTCCTCGTTTCTCTGAGCCTCGACCGCCGCCTTTTCTCTGTCCGTCAGGGACAACCTCTTCCATTGATTAACCAAGTCGACATCCATAGGGAAAACCAGAAGTTGAATTTGAAAGCCTGCTAAAGGACCGACGCCTTGGAAAACCCCGGTGTCCCTGGGACACTATACTTCGACACTGGGTAAAATCTCCAGAAACGTCCTAAGTGCAAAGTCAACCTAGTCCAGTCTCACTTGATTCAAGGCCCGGTCACGCAAGGAAGTCCCTGGACCGGAAACCTCTTCACGGCCCCTTATGCGGTCCACACAGCTGAGACATGCACCTCAACCTTTGCAATCAACACTAGCTCTTAAGTGGTCATGTCCAACAAACCCGCATCGCGCGCCCTCCAGTCTTCGTGGATCAACACCCCACGGAAAAACCTTCACTGCATCACAATGCAGCTGATGATTTGCGACGGCACAACCAGAAACAGACGCGAAGCGATGTCCACTTCGCAGACCCACAACGCCTCAAGACTTCATGGGAGGAACTTCGCGAATCACCTGCTTCGCGGCGGAACAATGCCAACCGTGAGTATAGCCGATCGGCCACCGGCCACCGCCGACCTTTACTGTTCCCACCTAGTCAACACGGAGCAACACCCCACGACAGGGAATCGTAGCAACAAAATGCGATAGAGGCTCCCCGACGGCACCACCATAAACGCACACGAATCGAAGACCACTTTGCGAACAGAAAACGCCTCAGACCATTGCAGATGGAACTTCTCGAATCACCCCCTTCGCAAAGGAACAATGCAAACTGTGACAAAAGAAAACCGGCCACAGGTCACCGCCAACCTTCACAGTTCCCGCTGATTCATCGCGGAGCAACACCCCATGATAGGAAAACACGAAAACTCAACGCGGCGGATCCTTCATAAAGAAACAATGTGGATCAAACACATCGCGGCGGCCACAACGTGACCTCACAGCACGGTGACTCCTCGCAGCAGGTGCTACGCAAATCAGACTTCCCTGCGGCGGAAGCTTCGTAGAACCATGACTTCGAAAACTGCCATTCTTCATGAAACAGGTGCGGCAGGTGATTAGGGAAAGTATTTCCTTGATCACCTAGGAAAGACTCTGGACTGTGAATGCTTGGGTCAAGAAGCTGAAGAAGATTTTCTATTAGGGTTATTCCCTCCACGGAATCTGGTGATAGTCTCGAAACTAAGAAACCACAGATCTGTATCGCAAATGGGGATAGACAAATTGAGATCTAGAACTGCCCTCCCTATCCAAGATCTGGCACCAACGAAGATAGACGGTGATGAGAAGGCTTTCAAGACCCCGTGGGAAGCCGGAGCTGCACCGTGAAGGGTTCATGGATCGGCACCGAGAAGGGGGGAACAATCCACTGACACCGAAAAATGATCGAGAGCGGAAAATCGTAGAACTAGCAAGGGGGCTCGGAGGGAGAGGAGCCACCATGAACCGAGCTACCAAGAAAACTCAAAACCTAGGAAAACACTAGGAGAGGACACACTCAAGCGGAGAGACTCAAATATTTCAATTAATATAGTCAATAAATCCACCCATAATTTACTCTAACATTTTATATAGAAAATATATCATATAATTCATTTATAAAAAAATCTATAAGAATTATAAAGTACTTCCATCAAAAATTATATAATAAAAAATTAATTTTTACTTTCTCTAGTATTATCTAAAAAAATAATTATCAAAAAAAATTAACAAAATGACACTTGAATGTAACGAAATATTTTGAGCTTTAAAATTTGAAGGCCATAAGAATAACTATTTTACCCTTCATTTTTAAAATGGATAAAAGTCCCTCAAAAAAAATTTGAATCTCCAAGACAATAATTTTAAATAATATATATAATAAAAAACTATAATACACTATATCCTTGATAAGATGAAATTTATGATTTGGGAATCTATCCAAATATAATATTTCATATCATAAACATGATAAAATTATACTTGACAAACCCCATCATGTCAAATAAGGTAACAAAAACATTTCGAGGTACTAAACCCTCATCTCAAACTTAAATTCCTAAACACTCTTTTATCTCATCATGTCTATTTATACCTCTCACAAGTGTAATAAAAAACTCTTGAATGAAGATCCCAATTTGATCATGTATCCCCGTTGGGCATTCAACAAACTTAACATCATCCCCTATATAAAAATGAAACCAATTAAAAAAATGTGCCACATCGTATATATACTTTCACAACATGGACACATTGAAAACTTTTTAAATATGTTCTATATATAGGGGAGGTTTTAATCATTGTTATTCTTCACTAATATGATACAAAACCATGAACCGTCCATTAAACCATGAAAAAATTTATTAAATTTACATAATATATGTTACCCATGATGATGATAAATCTAAAGAATACCTGATCACTTATAATAAAATTTAAAATTCTATTATTCCAATCAATATAATATTTTTATTGACTTTGAAAAAACCCTCATCCACTCTCAAATCATCATCACATTTTCATAACGCTCTACACCAAGTATAGACTCTTAATCAACGATTCTCTAATATTTTCCCAATATAAAGCTGCTCATAATAGTATTCTACACAATATATCAAATATTTTCATGATAATAAATTATTTATTACCATTCTTTTAAGAAAACTCCACTGAGGTAAAATTTTCATCCCATGATCCTCTATAATCCAAGATGTGTTGTTTTAACATATCCTCCAATAGATACATAATTTCCCAATTTTAACATCATTATATGTGTTAAATGTTATCATATGGAATAATGGGTAAAATAAAAATATTTAAAAATATTTATATAATATATATAAATCAACATTCTTGATCAGAAATAATCAGTCAAGGAACTCCATGTTTTTTTACCACCTGCATTTTATATATTTTTTTTCAAAATATCAGTTGAACTCGATATCCAAATCATTGGGAAATGGTATAAATTAAATAGATAATCAAATATTTACTATATAACATCATTAAACCTTTATGAATATAAGAATATAGTTATATAATACATAGAAATATTTTCCACATACCATTGTGTATTACTAAAATTATGTGAAAATGTTTGTGTCCAAGTGATTAGAATTTTCGCACTAACATGTTATTCATTTTGATATGAACTATGAAAAAAACATCATTATTATTAGTCACTAGAACTATATATTTAAATCATAGTACAAATTTGATTTATGTTGATTCATATATAAAGGTAATCAAACATTCATGTTGAATCCCAAGGCGCATGCTATGTGTTATAATCCTTAAAATGAACTCTGAGGTTTTCCATCATTCTTAAAACTATAGAGAGCATCTCTATTAATAATTAGATCACCTCATACCTCTGTATAATATCTTTTAATTGTTAATTTATTTCCTTCTAAATTAAAGTAAAATTCATCATAATTTGATTCCAGAAACTATTACAACTAATTCTTCTGTTTTAAAATACTATGTTATTTTATGAAATATTCTAGAACATATTCCACTTTTCACATTCCATATAATGAACACCACTATATGTTTTTTGTCTAAAGAAGATTACTACAAAATTACCCCTTACAAGGGTATCTATGATCTAAACTTCATAATCTTAGAGAAATTACACTCATATTCTTTAATAGATTCTCAAATTAATCTAATGAATATATAGTTCAAACTCTTATGATATGTATAAATCAAAAACCAATCATCAATAAAATGATTCCTATATAATTTCATGGAAAATATTAAAGATATATGCTTAATGTCATGGGTTGTGTAGTTATTTAAATGGTTTTATGATTTTATATACCCACAAGAAAACACTTCACACTCATATATCAACATGCATCTAAAACCTTTATGAAAAATGTAATAATAAAATTTAAACATATCTCCCTCCTATAAAAAAACCTGGGAACTATTTAGATTATCATTTAGAGATTTTAAGTTATCTCACACCACACAATCAAGTTAAATTCATGAAGTGTTACTATACAGATGGTAAATGGTATTTAGTCCAAGATATATAAAATATGAACCTCTAATAATGACTCAAGAAACCCATGAATGTTATGTAAACCTAATGAATTATTTTTTATCACTTAATAAACTATCACTTAAACATTTTATGGATCCGCACCTTTTCCATGAAAATAAATATTATTAATTACTATATTTTTCGATTATCACCTTATGGTTTTTATAGGTTCTATTGTATTAATGGGTGTGTTTAAAGACAAACTATGGAGGGAATAACAAATTGGAGGATTTTGAAGATATAACACCACAATTATATCTTCATAATGTTTTTATTTCAATGATTCATCATAGTTTGTATAACTCATATTGGTTTGTACTCACTGAATGAATGGGGAGATTAAAAGATGTACTAGTCACCATGAGGGTTTTAACTATTATATGGGTTTGGTTTCTGTAACACTATTTTTAAAACACACCATGGTATGTATTTTGTAATGGAGAAATTTTTTTGAGATAACTATATAAATGGGAGGGAACCATGGTGTAGATTATTATAATGATTGAAAAAATCACCTAATTTAATAGAGAAAAATATGATACCATTTTTTTAATGAATGGGATTTAATAAAAATAGATCTGTGTTTTCTAGGGACAGTTATAGGTTTACATAAATATATGATATTAAAAAGAAAAAATTTTATATATTTCATATTAGGTAATATATATTTCTCATAAAACCCTTCAATAATTTGGGAAACCTTTTTATGGTATTTGAGGATATATATATATATATATATTAGTTTATAATGTAATTTATCAGATTCTTTATTTTTAGCACTAATATCTTTATCATGGATCTTATAATTAATTTTTTTTCATATGAGGATATAAAAATGGTTATTATACATAAATCAATGAATTTATTTGTGGGGATAATCAATTTGAAGATTATATTGATAGTATTTGTGGATTTAGTGATTAATATTGATGGATATTCATCAAAAAAATTGATATTTAACAAGGTAGGGTATTTAAACGTGTCTTTTATACAACTTTAATTGATATTCCTAATTTTGTTCATATGGGGATGTGTACTTTTTTTTGGATCATATGTTAATAAAAATTATAGTTAAAATGATAGAAAATACATGAAATAAAAAAATTGGAATAATATGTAATAAGAAATATTAGGTAATTGTAATATCACATGATGAATTTCATTAATATAACTTATTGAGGTGTAATATGAGATATGATATGGTTAATCAGAGAAAACATAAAATAGGTTATTATAATTACTTATAATGTGAATTCATATGAGGTAGGGGTTTCTGGGTATTTTTCAACGAATTAATGAATCGTGTTCAATTTTTATTTATGATGTGATGATATAGGTAGTGTAATATATCATATGGAAATAAATGGACATGGAATAATGGAATTTTGAAAATTTATAAAGAAAACCTGTAAATTTTGTTTAATTTTCCCATGATATGAATAAATATTCAAAATGTATATGTGAATGAGAATATATGGATGGGAGAGTGTTAATAAAATAATATTAAAAAGGTATGTAATATTTGGTTATGGTATAAAGGGAGAATGTATAATGTTTACTACTTGATTTAAAAATTTATGTGGTATGGGTGAGTGATTGTTAATCTATTTTTTGTTAAATGCTTTGGGTCATGACTAATGTTGTGTGAAAGGGTGATAAGATTAGTGATCACTGAATCGTATTATGATTTTGTAATATATTGGTATTTTAGTGGGGGATTTTGTTTTAAGGGTATAATGGTTGCGTATATCTCCCATGGTCATGTGAATGTAATTAAGAAATTGAACAGAAATTAAGGGTAGAGGATGTTTTTTTGGATACTATATTATAATTTTCAATATATCATATACTATGGTTATGTTTTTAACTTTTTATAATTTTTTTATGTGTTTTATAACTTATATGACATTGATATTGTGTTGTGAAATTTATAAAACCTTGTTTTGAAGGATTATGATGTTGTGCTAGGTGGGATGTGTTATTACCTAATGTTTATGTGGTGTGATGTATGTGGTATTCCCTAATTTTGAAATGGAAAATAGGCTCTTTAATTTAACATTATGTATGGTTGTTGTTATTGTTGTCATTGTTGTACCACCATTTAGTTGTTTTTTTAGAGATATATGGTCCTTACATATAGTAGTATTTTATTTGGTTTTAGATTTATTTTTATTAGAGATTAGAATAGAAGAAGGTTTTGATTGATTTGTGTGTTGTGTCATTTTAAGTGTTGTTCGGTGGATGGTATGTTGGATGAAATGCAGTATATATTTTTTATTATTGGTGATATCTTGATTTTCATAAAGAATTGAATATTATATATATATATATATATATATCATTCATTGAGGATTTATTATTATTAGTAACTTGACATAATAAGTTAAATGATGAACCTTTCATATATAATTTTATATTCAATCTATTATTATTTGATGGATTTCAGATGTGTTTGATTGTGTTGAGGGTGGTATCGAGCATTGTTATATTGAGAATTAATTTATCTATCTGTGAGAAGGAGGAGTCATTTGTAGGTATTTTGAAACTTCAAACTAGAAAAAAATTTCTTGGTTGTGGTTTTTGTAATACCCCGACCCCAGTTACCCAGAGTCAGTGCATAATTACATGACATTCACATGATACAATGAAATCATGACCCGAAAGACCGATTAGTTTAGTAGCCTTGGAAATAATAGATACATTCATAATTTTAAAATTATATTATAAAATGAAAAACAAAAACAAAATTGTTTCCATAGACCAAACTCATATCCCCTCAGACTATCCCTACATATCAGTCATAAAATACATCTTCGCATCCTTGAAAAAATAAATCATAGAAAGGGGTGAGATAAGATGCTTAGTAAGGATAACAATATAGTGGAAACTTTCAAAAATAATCATAAACACTTTAAGGCAATGTATAAGACTAAAAAAATCCTTTTAAACATTAAATTCAGAATAATATGGAAAAGATAAAATCAAATAATGCCATTTACTTATTCACATGGATATTCTACTAGTTGAATAATCACATGCAATATCAATATCCACTTTCATAATGATGGAATACATAATTCCAGATTTTATAACCACATAGTTAAGGAATTGTGCCATGACTAAAAATAAGATTTTGTCAAGACCTTGTGCCAAGACACTATTTTGTCTCACGAGACCTACCGATGCATCGAAGAGCTATAACAGGCTCCACCTATCACTTACTAAGTCCAATGCATTACTCATATGAAAAGGTTCAGACATAACATAATCATTCTCATTAAAACTTGCATACGAAATGTCAATAATTTATCCATAAACCATGAATGGTGTAAAAATAACACATCTATAGTCAAAAATATCACAAAACCTTCAATATAATATGGATTTTTTGTATCATAATAAATCAACATTAAATAAACATAAAATCCATCAAAGGATGTTGACATAGATGAAATCAAAACATTTTTTAATGAAATATATCTTTATATTTTGTTATATTTTTAGAGTCTCATAATTATAATGAAAACATTTCTTTTGAAAATGTTCTTATAAGCTTATAAGGGAAGCTTCGATGAGGTTATAATGGCAAAAAATAGTTGCACCATCTATATAAGTTAAAAAACATTCTCACATTAATTTTGTCAAAATGGTCATAAAGTACCTTGTTTGGAAAACGACAGAAAGATTATTTTCAAAACATATAAGGTTTAATAAGGGTAAAAATGAATTTAACCCATTTTCTAATAAATAGTAAAAAAATGTTTTGAAATACATTTTTATGAAGCATGGATGTGGATGATAAAGAGGTCCCGGTAGATAATTACCTATAAACAACCTCAGATAATGATGTCATTGTGAAATTAACCCTTACCTTGTACTTTTCCTTGGTCGAGGGTATGTTAAAATCACTTATAGTAGTTAAATAATTTTTATTAAATTATACAAGAACCATATACATAAATATGATATCATATATGATCTTCTAATATTTCTGTGTTAATAATATTTTAGTATTATCGTTGTTTCGGGTGTTAACTGATTTGTTTTACATTATATTAATTATTATGTAGGTAATGTTTGTTATGGATAGGATGTATCTCATTCATATTCAAAATGATATTAATTAGTTCAAAAATATTTTTAATAATCAAATGAAAATTATTCTTGAATGGATACAATGGGGGAATGAAACTCATTGCGTTTGGGGAGACGGTAATTCATACGTACGATTGAGTGACAATATCATTCTTTTGATATTAAAACCATATATAATTGGATGGTATATCATATAAACAGAATCATTATCATGATATATTTATTATTTACATCATTTATAATCCTTATTATACTCATCCAAATGATGAAGTGTATGAATAACAAACTACACCACGACGTGGAGACGGTAAGTCGTACATATGCACATATGGTGACATGTCATTACTTGGATGGATAAAATAATGAATTTGTTTATACCATTTTTATAATAACATCACATTATTTATAATATACTGGATTTATTATTTTATAATGGAAACAACAATGAAAGTGGAAGTGGAAGAAGTAGAACTTGAAAGAGGTGATGAAATATTTACCTCTTCTTCTGGTTCCTACTTTTGATTTGATCAAAAGGGCTCTTTTAGATGGGTTTCTAACTAAAAGTACTCTAGGATGAATGGAGGATAGTTGAGATAGTATTTGTCTAGGGTTTGGCTAAGACAAATGGCTTTGAAGGTGTTAAATTAAGAGAAGGGTAAGTGCCCTTTTATAAGAGGGGTGAGGGGCACCTTCGGAAAATATTGAAATATTATTTTATAATAAAATAAATTTCGGTTTGTATTAGCTAAAAAACGATTTATTTCAAGGATATAGGGGGTATGAGTACAAAACCACTCACCCAGTAGGTTTTATATAGTTTTGTGTTACTATATTAACCTTATCTTAAAGATTTAACTCTTAGTTAATTAGTTTGACATTTACCATGTCTCTTTGTATTTTTATATTATATGGTTAATAAACATACTATAAAATTATAAGAGAAACTAAAGTGATTCAGTAAATACATATATAATATTATTTAATTTGTTTTTTCGATCCTTAAATTTTTAAGAATAGAATATCAATTAATAATATAAAATTTGTTTTAAAAACTCTTTTATGTCAATTTTGACACTATTTTCTATTTTGTTTTTGTTAAATTCTTTACAGCATTATTACTTTGAAAAAAATTCATTTAATCAATCCTAAAATATCAAATTAACCCTGAAAATTAATGGATGGCATAAAATAATTTAATTATTTTTATTTTAACATCTATAATACCATTTATTTTTTGTTTCATTAATAAGGAAAATACTACATCATCATTATGTCATAAATAAATTTAATTATTCAATGTATAAAAATTATAAATAAAATACCATTATGTATGAAATATTTTTATCTTTATAATTAATATTTATAGTCAAAGTGATAACATATATAACCTTATATAAAAATTGTTTACTAAAAATTATATTCTTATGTCATTTTTGTATTTAATTTAACTTAATTAATCTAGTGTCATTATCACGTAAAAGCGGCGCCATGGGGTCCCCAAATTGACCCAATGATGCCCATGGTAGGATTTGTATCTGCCAATAGGGTTATAAAACATTTTAGGGTAATTTAATATTATTATAATATTATTTTTTACCCTTATTTACTGGATTTACCCTTTAACAATGGTAAATAGAATATTTACCGAATTAATTATTCAAAATTTCTAAAGATAAAAGATAACTATTTACACAATTTGGACCCCCTGATTCTAAATATGGAATCCATTTTTCTAAATTCAAAACAATAAAGTTGCAGAAATTAATTTAAAATTAATTCCCCTTGTCAAAACAAAAAGTGTATTTTTGAAAAATTATAACTATCAAAAGATTGATATTTTCTTATGTCCAGTATAAATGTGAAATTATGTACAATGACCATAATTGGATTAAATGGTAAAAATATAATCAAATTATACTTAAAAACCACTCAATAGTATAATATAGCACTATAAATTATTTTGTTTAAAAATTTTGTTTTTAATTAGAATTTAATATTTTTCACTATTCATCAAAAACTGAATATTTTCAGAAAAATACCAAAAATTAACCCTAAGCTAATTTTGATATTCCGAACACAAAAATTAAGTCTATTTTGAAAGATAAAATTGATAAAATTTCTAAAAGTGAGTATGAATATTCATAATGGGTAGTCTGATTGGTCGCGATGTGTTAGAATATCAAAGTTGCGTACAACGCATGCTATTGCATTATTCAAAGGGAGACATACCGTGGAATCATGGAGTGTTACATTCTCCCCTCCTATAAATAATTTTATTTTCAAAATTTCTATAATGTTACCGCATTAAAAGATTTGGGTGGTTTTTCATCATAAATTCCTCGAGTTCCCATGTTGCCTCTTCCATCTTATGGTTTCTCCATTGAACATTTACCAGACAAGTCATTCGGGTTTTCAACACTAGTTCTCTTGTATCATGAACTTTGATAAGCTCTTTGAAATAAGACATATCAGGTTTATGTTCTAATTCTTCATAGTTAAGTACATGTGTTGGGTCAGGCATGTATTTTCTCAATAGTGATACTGGGAACGCATCATAAACATTGGAGAGACTTGGCGGAATTACCAAACGGTAAGCTATAACCCCAAATCATTCTTGGATTTAAAAAGATCTGATGTACCTGGGACTCAATTTACCCATCTCACCAAAATGTATAACACCCTTCCATGGAGATACCTTCATTAAAACATGATCTCCTACATGAAATTCAAAATCTTTCCTTCAGTTATCGGTATAGCTCTTTTGCCTACATTGAGCTTCTTTGATGTGGGTTTATATTACCTTCACCTTTTCCATCATTTCCACATTAAGTTCTCGACCTACAATTTTTCTTTCACCAACATCATCCCAAAGAGTTGGTGAGTGAAATCTTTTTCTATATAATGCTTCATATGGTTCCATCTGAATACTTGAATGGATGCTATTATTATAAGAAAATTATACTGCAGGTAAATATTGATCCCACATAACTTGAATGTCTAGTGAGAAAGATCTCAACATGTCTTATTAGGTTTTAATAGACCATTCTGATTTTCCATCAGTTTGAGGGTTGTAGGCAGTGCTCAAACGAAGTTCAGTTTCTAGGGATTTTTGAAGACTTTTCCAGAATCATGATGTAAAATAGGGATCATGATTAGAAAATATCTATAGGGGTACTCCATGAAGTCATACAACTTCATTAATATATTTTATTGATAATAATTCATGTGGTTAATCTTCTCCTATTACAATAAAATGTGCTTACTTGGTACGATGATCAACAATGGCCCATATTGCATCATTCCTTCTAAGAGTCTTTTTTAGTCCCATTACAAAGTCCATCACAATATTATCCCATTTCCACTCAGGTATGGGAAGAGGTTGGATGACTCCTCCAGGCTGTTTCCTTCCAACATTCACTTGTTGAAAAACCATACATCTTGACCAAAAATCAGCAATATCCCTCTTCATGTTTACCCCCAAAAATGTTCCTTAAAATCTCAATACATTTTGGTGCTCCCATGGTGTATAGAGAAATTCAAGCTATGCACATCATCCAACAATTCTCTTTTTAGATTAGGAATACCAAAAACACAAAGTATCCTCCCAAATTTCAAAATTCTATCTTCAAATATGATGTCATTCAATCTACCATTATTCACAACTTTAATCTTCATTTAAAACTCCTCATAATCAGGATGAGAACTTTTTATCCTTTCTAGTAAAGATGGTTTGACAACCATTTGAAAAAGAATTGATGTTTCACCTTCCATGGTTATTCCCATATCCATCTTTAATAGATACATGTATATAGGATCATTTTCAACTCTCATTTTGCGGAAAACTCCATTATCCTTTCTACTCAAAGCATTTTCCACCTTATTTTCCATCCCCAGGTTGTAGTGTATAGTGAAATCATAATCTTTGAGTAGTTCAAGCCATCTCCTTTGCCTCATGTTGAGTTCTTTATGAGAGAAAATATACTTCAAACTCTTTTAATCGGTCTATATATCACATTTTTCACCATAATGATAACATCTCTATATCATCAAAGAAATGATTACAAATTCTAAATCAATATCATGAGTAGGATAGTTTTTTCATTGAATTTTTAGCTGTCGTGATGCATAGGAAATAACTCTATAATTCTGTATAAGGGCACAACCAAGTCATTTCTTTGATGCATCACTATAAATAACAAACTCACCATTCCCCGATGGTAGAGTCAATATAGGAGCATTGACTAATATTTTCTTTAGTTATTCAAACAATTCTTCACACTCTTTTGCCCAAACAGGTTCAACCCATTTACGTGCGATCTTTGTTAATGGGTTAGACAACCGGGAAAAATTCTAGATGAAACATCCATAATAACCTACTAAACCAATAAAACTGTGTACCAAAGTTATACTCATTGGTGCCGGTCATTCATGGATTGACTTGGTCTTTGAAGGATCAATATAGATTCCATCCTTGGAGAAAATATGGCCATGAAAAGAAATCTCTTGATGTAAAAATTCACACTTGTAAACTTCACATATAAGTCTTTCCTTCTATGATTCTTCAAGATAATACGCAAGTGATTTTCATGATCTACATAGCTTTTTTATTATACCAATATATCATCAATAAATTCCACTACAAATTCATCAAGATATTCCTTGAAAAACTTATTTATTAGATCCATGAAGAAAAATGGTGCATTGGTCAATCCAAAAGGAATTATTGTAAATTGAAATTCATGTACCTAGTTCGAAATAATGTCTTCGGAATGTGTTTCTTCTTCACACACAACTGATGATATCCAGGTCGAAGGTCAATCTTTGAAAAATATTGAGCTCCATGAAGTTGGTCAAATAAATCATAAATGTGAGGTAGGAGATACATTTTATTTATTGTTATATCATTGATCTCCCGGTCGTCAATGCACAACCTCCTAGATCCATCATTCTTATTAACCAAAAAGGACAGGGGATCCCCATGGAGAAACACTAGGGCGAATAAATCCTTTATTACTCAATTCCTCTTGTTGTTTCTTTAGTTCCACTAATTCTATACTGGTCATTATATAAGGGTTCTTCGATATGGGCCTTGAACCAGGAATTAAATTTGGAGAAAAATCAATTTCTCGTTCTAGAGTATGTCAAGGTAAATCCTTTGGAAATACATCAACATACTCTCACACAATAGGTACATCCTATATTTGAAAATTCCTTTCCTCACCCACAATAATTTCATTCTCTTCCTCCCTAATAATTGATTTTAGTTGAGCTACTGGCTGTTGATCTAGATAAGAATCAGGTGGTGATGATTCTGCTCTAAAGATAAGGTGTTCTTTATCATTATCATCCAAAATTATAACCTCATTCGTATTACAATGAATTTTTGCATCATGGTCTAAATTCCAACCCATTCCCTGGATTATATCAAATTCAATCATGGGTATGGCGATGAGATCAGTAGATAAAGGACAATTACATGTCCTATTGGGGACTGATTCGCAAAACATTATTGCAATGATACGTCCCTTTCATGTTTTGACTAAAAACTCCCTTGTTAAATCAAATTGAAAATATCTAATTTTTTTAGAAAACTGGGAAGATATGAAACAATGCGATGATCTAGAATCAAATAATGCATTTTCTAAACTTGAGTAAACCATTAAATTTCCTGCCACCACCACTTTCAGAGCTTTAACCTCAGCAATAGTGATATCATAAGCTTGGCCTTGATTCCATGACCTTTTCTGAGTTATGTTTCCTTGGTGATTAAGACATTAATTTGCATAATTCCCCCTTTCTCTACAATAATAGCATTAAACAGTGACAACCTCTTTCTTCCCCTTACAATCACGATCTTGGAGGCATTTTTCACCACACATGTAATAGCCTCTCATTCCCTTCAAGAAAGTACCAGTGTGTTTCTTCCCACATTTACTACAATATGGATATTCAAATTTTCCCTTCATCCACTTATTTCCATTTCTAGAGTGTTCGGAAGATCACATATTCTCTTGCTTTTCTTTAAAGTCGTAAAAAATATAGAATTAGTTTTATGTCTTGATAGCACAGGAGACAATGACTTTGTTTGAAGAGAAGGATTGTGAGACTAATGCTTGAAGAAGAAATGGTTTTAACACATCAAAGAAACATTCAAACTTACTTTTTGGGTTACGTATATAATCTTATACATGCCTTGCTATCCTTGTAAATTTAGAATCATAATTTGCGACATTCTCATCCTTTTTTGTCCTCGGAATCAGAAATTGCCTTTCTATATCTGCTCGACGGTCATGAGAAAGTATTTTTCTAATAAAATATCTTTAAAATCCCTCCATTCCATATTTGATAATTTCTCATCTTATTTTGTGTTTTGAATCAATGGCCACCATTGATCATCATCTCCTGTGAGGCAGTAAACAACCATGAAAAGTTTTTCCCTTTCACTACTCCCCTAGGCATGGAATATTTTCACTATGGAATTTATTCATTTCTTAGATACTAATCGATTTTTACTCCCATTTAATGTTGGTGGTTGTCGCATCATGAAGCTATATAACATTTATCTTCCACACTGTGGATCAGGGTGCCCCATATGGGTACGGTTATTATTCATAACCTGAGTGAGTTGCCCTAGTATGGTGTTAAGCTGATCAGCACCAGTTGCTTCGCCAGATCCAATATAAATATCTTGAGTATGAGGGAAATCCCTACATGGATTACGTGAATTGATACGGTTTGCATTTTTTACACTAGGTTCCATTTCTAAACAATGGAATAAACTAGATTAGTTTATGAATCGAAATACATAATTCCAAACTTGTAAAACACATAACATAAACTGAATAGTTTATAGATATAATTCATAATCATAAAAAACATTTTCATTGAGGAATTATATACTCATAAACACTTCATAATGGTCTGCAAAGAAAATGAGAATTATCCTATGAATATCCCATGGAAGTGTCGTAACCATGGGTGCAGCAAGGCCCGTTGTCGTGCACCAGTTCCCATTTGAGTCTATCTCAAAGTGGTGTTTTCGGGTTTTACCCCTAGTTAAATCTGTACCAGAGCCACCTCTACCTTCTTGTATCCATGTAGGGATGTATTTCTTGGAAAACTAACAAAATCTCTACAATACCAAAATTCAAGGAAGTTCTTCAATACTAATCATCAAAGACTATCTTAGGATAATGTGCTCTAATCAATGTTTATCTAATTATAGATTCAATTGTCTGTACTAAACTTCATATGACACCAAATTTAACGTCCCAACCTCAGTTACCCAGAGTTGGTGCATTATTACATAACATTAGAATGATACAAGGAAATCATGTCTCGAAAGACCAATCAGTTTAGTAGCCTGGGAAATACTAGATACATTAATAATTTTACATTACATTATAAAATAAAAAACTACAACATCATTTTTTCCATAGACCACACTCATATCTCCTCATAATATACCTATAGGTCAGTCATAAAATACTTCTTCGCATCCTAGTAAAAATAAAACATTGAAAGGGGTGAGCTCAGATGCTCAGTAATGATAACAGTATAGCAGAAACTTTCATAAATAATCATAAACATTTAAGGAAATGTATAAGACTAAAACAAAATACTTTTAAACATGAACATAATCATAATATGGAAAAGATAAAATCAAATAATTCCATTAACATATTCACATGGATATTCTACTAGTCTAATAATCACAAGCAATATCAATATCCATATTCATAATGATAGAATGCATAATGCCAGACTTCATAACCACATAGTCAAGGACTTCTTCCAAGACTAAAAATAAGATTTTGTATATGCCTTATGCCGAGACACTAGTTTTTCTCATTAGACCTACTGATGCATCGAGAAGTTATAGTAGACTCCACCTGTCACATACTAATTCTAATGCATTCCTCATATTAAAATGTTTAAACATAATAAAAACATTCGTATTAAAACTAGCCTAAAAAATGTCAATAATATTTCCATAATTGATGAATGGTGTAAAAATAAAACATCTATAGTCAAAAATTTCACAAAACCTTCAATAAAATATGGATGTTTTGAATCATAACAAAGCAACATCAAATAAGCTTAAAATCTATCAAAGGATGGTGACATAGATGAAATCAAAACCTTTTTTTAGAGAAACATCTCTTTCTATTTTGAAATAATTTAAGAGTCACATAATTATAAAGAAAACATTAATTTTGAGAATATTCTTATAAAATTTTAATTAGATCTTCGACGATGTTATAACAGTGGAAAATATTTTCACTCGTAGTATATGTTAAAAAAACATTCTTACCATAATTTTGTCTAAAATGTCATAAAGTACCTTATTTGGAAAATGACAAAAAGATTTATTTCAAAAAAAAATAAGGTCAAATAATGGTATAAATGACTTTAAACAATTTTCTATTAAATAGTAAAAAAAAATTTGAAATACATTTTTAAGAAGCATGGATGTGGATGATGAAGAGGTCCCAGTAGATAATTACATATAAACAAACTCAGATAATGAAGGGATTTTGAAATTAGCCCCTAACATTTAGTTTTCCTTCCTAAAAGGGAACATTAACCTCCTATATAAGAATTAAATCATCATTATGAAATTATACAAGAACTATTTACATAAATATGATATCATATATGATATTCTAATATTGGTTTATTCATAAAATTTTTGTATTATTGTTGTTTCGAGTGTTAACTAATTCGTTTTACTTTATATTATTTGTTACGTAAGTAATGTTTGTTATGGATAGTATTTATATTCTTCATATTAATAATTATATTATGTCTTTAAAAGTTATTTTTAATAATCAAATTAGAATTAGTCTTGAATGGATACGATGGGGAATGAATCTCATCGCGTTCATGGAGACGGTAATCCGTACGTACAGACGAGCGACAATATCATTCTTTTGATATAAAAATAATATATAATTGGATGTTATATAATATATACATAATCATTATCATTTTATATTTATTATTTACACCATTTATTCTTTTTATTATACCCATCCAAATGATGAAGTGTTTGAAGAACAAACTACACCATGACGTGGAGACGGTAAGTCGTATGTACGCACATATGGTGACATGTCATTCCTAGGATGGATAAAATAATGAATATGGTTGAACCATTTTTATAATAACATAACATTTAATATAAGATATTTTATTTATTAATTTATAATGGAAACAGCAAAGAAAGACGAAGTGGATGAAGATAAGAACTTGAAAGAGGTGATGAAATATTTATCTCTTCTTCGGGTTCTTCCTTTTGATTTGATCAAAATGGTACTTTAGGTTGGATTCTTGACTAATGTAAGGACTCTAAGATGTATTTAGTATATTATATAGGATATTTTTGATGGTCTAGGTAGAGATAAATGGATTTGAAGGTGTGAATTTATGATAAGGGGAAGTTCCCTTTTATAAGAGGGGTGAGAGGGCACCTCAAGAAAAGATTGAAATATTATTTTATAATAAAATAATTTTCACTTTATAATGGGTCAAAAATGATTTATTTCTAGGATAAGGTGGTTAAGGGTCGAAAACCACTCAACTAATTGGTTTTAGACAGGTTTGGGTCACTATATTAACCTTATCTTCTTCATTTAACACTTACTTAATTAGTTTGACGTTTACCATGTTTGTCTGTATTTTTATATTATATGGTTAATAAAATTACATAAACTTTTAAAAGAACCTAAAGTGGTTTAGTAATGACATATATAACATTATGTAAGTCTTTTGGATGATCCTTATATTTTTTAGGAATAGAATATCAATTAATAATATAATTTTTGTTTTAAAAACTCTTTTATGTCAATTTTGACACTATTTGATATTTTGTTTTTGTTAAATTCTTAACAACATTATTACTTAGAAAAAATTTCCTTGAATCAATCCTAAAATGTCACATTAACCTATAAAATTCGTTTATGGCATCAAAACTTTCAAATTATATTTATTTTAACATCTATAAAACCATTTATTTGATTGTATCATTAATAAGGAAAATATTGCATCATTATTGTGTCATAAATAAATTTAAATATTCAATGTCTAAAAATTATAAATAAAATACCATTATGTATTAAATGTTTTTATCTTTCTTATGAATATTTATATTTTAATATATAACATATATAACCCAAGGTAAAAATTGTTTTACTAAAATATATATGCTTTTGTCATTTTTTTTATTTACTTTAACTTAATTAATATAGTGTCATTATCACTTACATGTGGCTCCATGGGGTCCCAAAATCGACCCAAGGATACCCATGGTCGGACATGTATTATCCAGTAGGGTTAGAACACGTGTTAGGGTAATTTAATGTTATTATAATATTATTATTTTCTCTTATTTAATGGATTTACCTTTTAACCATGGTAAATAAAATATTTACCGAAGTAATAATTCAAAATGTCTAAAAATAACAGTTACATATTTACACAATTTGGAACTCCTGATTCTAAATATGGAATCCATTTTTCTAAATTCAAAACACAGAAGTGGCAGAAATTAATTTAAAATTAATTCCCGTTAACAGAACAAAATGCGAGTTTTTAAGAAATAATAATTATCAAAAGATTGACCCCTGCTTATTTCCAGTTTAAATGTGAAATTATGTCTAATGACCTACATTGTATTAAATGGTAAAAATATTATCTAATTATATTTATAAACCACTCAATATTATAATTTATCATTATAAATTATTTTGATTAAAAAATTGTTTTTAATTAAAATTTTGTAATTTTCACTATTCATAAAAAACGTAATGTTTTCAGAAAAATACAAAAAATTCACCATAAGATAATTTTGATATTTTGAACCCAAAAATGAAGTCCATCTTAAATTTTAAAATTGATAAAATTTGAAAAAGTTGGTATTACTATTCATAACGACTAGTTTGATTGGCCACGATGTGTTAGAATCTCAAAGTTGCGTACAACGCAAGCTATTTCATTTCTCAAAGGGAAACGTATCGTGAAAGTTTGGGGTGTTTCTGTTTTCTTGTCTGATATACCCATGTATATGCTCATTTGTGGGGGTTTTATTGGTTTTTGGGTTTTCTAGTTTGTATTGAATATGATTATTATTTACATAATATAATTAAATTTCCTCTTATATTCATTATTTAATGACCATGGTGCTACTAGAAACCTCATTTTCTATTGAATATAATACTTAAATGTCAAACTTGATCTAATTTTTGACTCCTGAGGTGTCTAAGAAGGTTCATGTCATGATAGAATGGTATCAATGAAAGTATTCTCTACTGGTCATTGTAGTATACACTGAGATATTTCTATGAGTAAGTAGTGTCATTATATTACATGAACATATATTGTGAGGTATTAATGGAAATTAGTATCAAGGTGTAAAGGGACGCTATGATTCTTGATATAGGAAATTGTTGTTTTTGTATTATTACTTATGGAGTAATTTATTGTTAGTGGGATAGAAATGTGGGTGTGGGTTCATCAATCAAGTAGAACTATATTGTAATGATTATACCTTTTGTGTGAGTACTTTAATATTTTTTGATTTATTTTATTTATAAATTAAAATATTATATTACTATTTATTTAAATTCAAAGGGAATTCAATCTATTTAATAATTATTTTTTATGATGGTAATATATAATGTTGTAATCTTATTATTCAAGTTTCTTAGTTTTGAAAATTTATAAATTTTAGTTCATGGTTGTCTAAATATATAACATCAAGAAGATAATATGATCAAGTAGAAATGAAGTTTTTAAAATTAAAAATATTGAAGCATTTTTTTATTTTATGATTAGGGGAGTCATGCGAATAAATTTTGGAAATGTGTAATTTCTATACATGATGGCAGGATAAAAGTTTTTTTATTACTATTATGATGTTTTTTATAGGAAATATTAAGAACATTAGTGATTAAGGAGTCATGTTGATTAATTTTTCTATATGATTATTTGAGAATTTTTTTTAAATAAATATTTAGTTTAATATCTTTTATTCATATATAAAAAAATTCACATTTATAATTAATATATTTGGATTCAAGAAAATTCAAATGATAATTTTATTTTATATACTGATATGAATGGATTCCGGCATGAATTAATGAATGGTTAATTTTAACACATGTTCTTATGTTATTTTGATTATTTTTTAGTTATGAATTAATCAGTTTCTGTTCTTCTAATGATGAGAGTAAGTGGAGGGTGTAATGGGAAGTGAGTTATTGGATTTTTTTATGTATTTTTTATAATTGATAATTTTGATTAGTAAGTGGATTAAGGTGGAAGTTGTGTGTAGATATATTTGGGAGTAGTCATGCATCAAGAGTAATTGTATTTGGTTGAGATGGTAATCTATTTATTAGAAGTTAATGTTAATCCTTTGGTGTGAATGTACTCACATTGTATGTCTTATTTAGTGATTGTATGAAAAAACCATGTTATGAGGATATTTTATTTGGTTGATATGTAAGGATTTATAGTTATTTTCTCATTAATAATTTTTAGGGAATGTAAAGGAAGGTATGAATGATTTATATACCTAGAAGAGTGTTGTTTTGGGATATTTTGGTGGAAATAATGGGGTTACATATTATTATGGTTCTTATATTGTTATTCTTTATCTTCAAATAGAAAATATGTGATATTTTTCAGTCATATTAAAATTCATGATAGGAATGTAACAAATATTCTGAATCAATAACTGATTAAGTATTATTATTTTTTTATTTTTGTTGATTTAAAATAATTTCCATATCTCCTAAAGTTATGGTTTTTTTCATGGGTTTTGGTTTGGTGGGGGAGCTTGATGCTTCAGTGAAGACTCAGTTATTCCTTCCTTCCATTCTATTCTCTTTCTTCATTATGTAATCAGAATCTACTACTATGGGTCTATTCAAGGAAATTTCATTCATAGTGATAGTTTTTTTTACTGAATTTCAGTTCTTATGGCCCCATTTCATCATCAACTCACTCCATGTAGTCATCACTTCTCTATCCCCTTCAAATTGGTGTGCGGTTATACACAACAACTATTTTTGGTATTCTAATTTTTATTTGGATTGAGTTAAATCATAATGTGGTTGTATTCTACTAAATATATTTATTTTTTGTCAACATTCTAGGAGATTACCCTTCCATCAGAGAGATGTTTTGCATCATCAACCTCAGCTTAGTGATAACATAGTGCTCTCTTTATCTCTAAGGTATTCAGGTGTGTTTCATTGTGGTTTAGATATTGGGTGTTCATATATTCCATTTGATGGTGTTTTATCATTTAGTACATAGTGTATTTGGTTGAAAGAATTATTAAGGATGTAATTTTCATTAATGGAAGCATGTTTTTAATGCAGTGATGTACACTAGTGGTAGTGACACTCTATGAAAGTAATCTGGGTATTGGGTTTTGAAGGAATCACTTCATCAGTTTGATCTACATTATATTTGGTGATAGAAATTTTCTGTGTTCCTTTTTTCAGTGAAAAAATTGGTGATGTTTAACAGTTGTATGTTAGGTGTCATCGATCTAAAGTTCAATGGGATGCATCCAATGATAGTGAGGAAAAATCGACAAAGGATGAAACAGTAAGAGAATTTTGGTGGTCTTTGTTTTTTATCTTGTCTCATAGGTCTTTTTGTAAAATAGGGCTAGAGGTGAATTCTAGACACTCTCAACCCACCCACCTTGAATGTATCATCAGTTTTAAGATTTTTTAAAACCCTAAGATGGTTTTTATTTTTGTTTGTTCTTTGGTTTATTATCTCAATTTTGTTTCTGGAGGGTATTATATATAAATTAGTAATTATGCTAACATGAGTGATTTTTTATGGGAATCAAGATTGAATTTGTGTTAATGGGTAAAATTGTTTGGTAGAAAATTTTATTGGAAGGAAAATTTCATTAGAATTATACTATTGATGTAGGAATATGTGTGTGGATTATTTACATGATTTGTTCTAATATAATCATTTTTATGTGTTAGATGATTATTAAACTAAGAGGTGATTTGATAAGGTATTCTAGGACAGATGAATGGATACTAACACAGCTAGGGCCAAAGTAAATGATAGAAAAAGGCATTATCAGTGCTAAAAATCATTGACCACATCAGTATCCTAAAAAATGTGCAGCCATTATAAAAAATTTATTTCAGTGTTAATAATGGTGTCCTTTATCAATTCATTTCATACCACTAATAAAGGTAGAGATTATCAGTTCTTCTATTAGTGATGATAAATGTCATACTAGCTACTAAATACATAGAGCCCTGCGGCCTCCCTAAAAAACCAAAAATTACAAAATCATAGAGAAAATAGTTTGATGTATTGAAATAAAAAATAATTGAAAAACAAATTTTACATTTCACTATCATTATAATTTATAATTTATGTTGAATAATTTCATACAGATTATTTACATTGACATAATATTAAAACTTAATAAAAAAATATTGACTACCCAATATAAAAAAAATCTCTAATTATATGCTTTTCCAAACAATCAATCAAACAGTGGACAAAAGTGCATCCCAATAATAAAACCAATTCATGTTTGAGTAATAGTTCAACCAAAAATTAACAAATTATATTTTTATTGTTATATAATCCATGTATGATAAATTATACTGTCAGTTTCTAAGTATCATAATGATATTATCAACTATACTATTAATTATATTATTGATTATTATATTGTTTATTATATCATTTCATATTAATTATAATTTATATGTTTATAATATGAATTATTAATGAAATTTTTAATTAATAATTTACATAGATTATATGGTTTATTACTGAATATATTAATGATATTATCATTTATTAATTATCTCAACTACATAAATCGTTGATAATAATTATATAATTAATTGCCAATATTTTAATTACATTATTAATTATTAACTATATTATTATTTGAATTAATTTTTATTTATTATATTAGATATCTTTTTATTGTTTGTTATTAATATATTTTTTTAGATTAATTTTATTATTAGATATTATACCTTTCACACCAGAGGTGAACGTGGTTCCTGCTTTGTATTAGGGGTCTCTTGTCATGCTTCACGAGACTCTATTTTCCAAATATGCATTTTTCCCTTATTTTTAAAAAAACCTAAGCATGTTTTATTGGTTTTCAAAATGAAATGATTGTTTGAAACTAAAATTACACTTTTATATTGAAAACACACACATTAAGTCATACTGGCCACATCTTATGTTAGATTTATACAAGTTCAATTCATGCAAGCTAAAAATGAATTATGTATCATTTTCTATAATTATTAAACTCTACTGGAGATTTTATTCTTTGTTTTGGCTAGGTGATGCATGTTTTAGACTAAAATAACCCTTTTATATTGAAAACACATATTTTGAGTCATGTCGGCCAACTCATGTGTCTAATTCATTTGTGTTAAATTCCTAAAAAAAAGAATTATGGATCATTGTCCCAATGTATGAGGAACATATGATATCATCATCTCATTTTTTATCTATTTGATTCATGTTTTAGACTAAAATGACACTTATATATTGATAACATGCACTTTAAGTCATACCATCCATGTCATTTGTTAAATTGATGTATAGTTCATTCCTACATGTCATAAATGAACTATGGATCATTTTAATGAAGTATGAAGACAATGTGAGCTTGTTTTTTTTCCCTATTTAAATCATATTTTATTCAAAACTAGATTCATTATATTAAAAATTGTACTTAGAGACATATTAGCCACATCAATTGTCTTATTGTTGTGTGCTCAATTCCTACATATCAAAATTAAATTATTGATTATTGTCCAAAAAAATCAATACGATAGAACTCATTTTTTTAGTTTATCTTATGTGAATCACGTTCTAGAATAAAATGAAATATTTATATTGAAAAAATGAACTTTGAGTCATACCATCTACATCGTATATAATATTGATTTTGATTGATTACAACACATCACTAATTAATTTATGATATTTTTTCATATTTTCCAATGTAATTTTAGATATTTTGGTTAGTGTTGGCTATGTGAATCACGTTTTAGACTAAAATGACCATATTATATTGAAAACATGCACTTTGAGTCATATTAACCACATCATGTTTCAGATTGGTTTGATGATGATTCTTGTACATTAAAAATTAATTAAGGACCATTTTCCAAAATTATCATGTAAATCAAATATATTTTCACAATTTTTGCTGTGTGATGTTTGTTTTGAGTCAAATGATTCCACTTTAATGATAAAACTTTCACTTTGTGTTATATCGAGCATTTCTTGTGTTGGATAGATGTGAGGTCAATTCTCAGACATAAAAATGAACTAAAGATCATTTTTCTAATGAATACAGATAATTTTTTCTTAGTTTCTCAGTTTTTTCTATGGGAATTAGTTTTCATACTATAATGAAATTTTTATGTTGGAAACATGCACTTTGAGCCATATCGGACACATTTGTGTCAAATTGATTTATGGCTAATTTATACTCTTGAAAAATAAATAATAGGTTTTTTCACAAAATCATCAAGGAAATACAAGCTCATTTTCTTATTTTTGGCTATAGGGTTTGTGTTCTAGAGTAAAATGACACTTTTTATATGTCAAAACATGAACTTTGAGTCATACGAGATACATCGTGTGTCCAGTTGATTTTTAGTTGATTCCTACACATCAAAATTAAATTATATAACATTTTACTATATTATAATCACACTCAAAAATCCTTTTCTAAATTTTTGGATTTTAGAGTCCTATTTTAATAAAAGATATTAATATTGTGAAAACATTCACTTTGAGTCATGTTGGAAAACTAAAGTGGCAGATTCATGTATGCTAAATTACGACACCTCACAAATGAATTAAGGATAATTTTCATAAAGAATCATGATAATATAAGGTTTTTTAGTTGGTTTTGGCTATGTGATTCGAATGTTAGCCTAAAATGACACTTTTATATTAATATCAAACACATAGAGTCATATAGTCTACCTCATTTAATAGATTGAAGTACAGTCAATTCCTATATTAAAAAAGTTTATTATTGATAAATTTCATAATTTATCAAGACAATTTAAAATCTTCTTCTCATATTTTCCTATATGACTAAAATTTTAATGTAAAATAACACTTTTTAATTTTAATAAGATCACTTTGAGATATATCAGCCCCATCATTTTTCATATTTATGTTTAGTAAATTCTCTATAATATCAAATGAAATATGGATTGCTATTGAAAATTTTCACTATGACAATGTTCTCTATGTGAATCACATTTTAGACAAAAATGACATTTTAATGTTGAAAAGATGGACTTTGAGTCATACTAGATACATCATGTGTCATATTGATGTGTGGTTAATTTCAAAATTTCACAATTGAATTATATATCATTTCCATAATTTACCAAGATAATATGATTACTTTTTATTGGTTTTGGATATATGAATTGTGTTTTAGAGTAAAATGAGTCTTTTAATGGGAATACATCCCCATTGATTCTTACCAACCACAACGTGTGTCATAATGACCTGTGGTCAATTCCTAAATGTAAAAAATGAATTATGGATTATTTTAATAAAGTATCAAAACAATCCAATATCATTTAATCAAAATTTTAATTTTTGAATCCAATTTTAGACTATAATTAAATTATTATATTGAAAACATACACTTTGATTAAGATAGAAAACATCACGTGTCAGACTAATTTTAAGTTTATTCCTACATATCAAAAATTAATTATGGATCATTTTCCTAATGTATAAAGTTAAGAATGTATTTTTTCTCTTTTTTTCTATGTGAAACATGTTTTTTAGTAAATGAAAGATTTGTAATGTGAAAATACACACTTTGAGTTATACCATCCACACTATATGTTAGATTGATGTGAGGTCAATTATAACACATCAAAATTAAATTATCGATATTTTCTAAAATTTTAAGATAATATGTGCTAATTTTCTCTATTTTGGCCACGTGAAACATATTTTAGACTAAAATGACATGTTTATATTCAAAACATCCACTTTGAGTCATAATAGAAACCACATGTATCATATTTATGTGGTTTCAATTACTAAACACAAAAAATTAATTATATATCATTTTCCTAATGTTTTGAGAAAATCTAAGATTTTTTTCTCTATTCTATGCTCTATATCATGTGTTTTTGTGTAAAATGACACTTTTTAATGTGAAAACTATAAATTTGAGTCATATTAGAAACATCATGTTCTGTATTGACATGAGGTCAATTCCTATACATGAAAAATGAATTATGGAATTTGTTTCCTACAATATCAATATTATCCTGGATTGATTACTCAGTTTGGGTTATGGATGAATAACCCGAAGGCCTTATATTGTTATTTATTGTTGGATAATACCATTTTAGAATGGGTGGAGAGGGAATAATTTCATGACCCATAAGAACATCGAAATAATACCTAGTATATGAATTTAAGTAATAGAGGCACATGGCCTAGTACATAACCTGAATGCCCAATGACTCGACTATATAGGAACTTATCCTATACAGTATCTACTTCATTGTAGGTGCATGTCTTCTAACCTCGAATGGACGATACGATATCATTTCCCCATGAATAGTTTCTTTGCGACTTATACATATGTATATTTCCATAACCTCTCATTATTCCAATCTCATTATCTCTTCTCTGGTTTCTTTTACATTCTCTAATTCCTATTCTCATGAACTCTTTTGTGTGTTCCAGACTGAATATTTATGTGGATTTAAATCCCATGTATTGGAGGACAGAGGTTATCTAGAGACCTTATAGACATAATTTCTATAGTGTCTTTATGGTTATGTAGATTATAGGCCCAATCTAGTGGATCGAAGGACCAAATAGAATGAATAGGTCAAACTCCTATGATGCCACTACAGTACCTAATATAGTACATCTAGAGTAATTGAAAATATCCCTCCAACAGGATTTAATTATGGGTTTTCATAAATTATTACATGGGTTTTAACCACTCAAATACCACCCCAACTTCTCATTTTTTCTTTTTGAATTGTTTTTTGTGCTAAACAAACATTATTTTATAGAAATCATGCACTTTCAGCTATACTTATCATATCATGTGTTAGATTGATTTGAATTCATTTCTGATATGTCACAAATAAATTATGGATCATATTCCTAATCTATCAACACAATATGATCTCATATTAATTATTTTGGTGATGTAATTTGTGTTTTAGTCTAAAATGACATCTTTATATTAAAACTAAAACATTAAGTCAAACTGGCCACATCGTGTGTCAGATTGACATATGGTTGATTTGGTGGGTGAGATTGATAGGTTGTTATAAAAATGATTTATATTTAACAATTTTAGTGATTTTAATTTGTCTTTTATACATTTTTAATATATTTCCATAATTTTTTTTTCATGTGTGGATGAGTAATTAATTATGGCTCATATGTTAATAATAAAAATACAATTAAGCTGATAGAAATTACATGAAATAAGAAAATTGGAATGATATGGAATAATAAATGGTTGGTAATTATAGTATAACATGACGAATGGTGTAAATATATCATTTTTTGGTGTAATACGATATAATATATAGTTGATCAGAGAAAAGGGAAGATATGTTTCCATAATTATTATTGATGTGAATTTGTTTGAGGTGGGATTTTCATGATATTTTTATATAAATTTATGAATTGTTTCACTTTTTATTTTTGAGGTGATGGTATATGTTACTTAATAGATCTTATGGAAAGTAATGGAAATGGAAAAATGGAATATTGAAAAGTTAAAAAAAATTATGGAATTTTGTTTAGTTCTTCCAATATATGAATAAATATAAAAATGGATATGTGAGTGAGAATATATGGATAAGAGAGTATGAATTAAATAATATTAAAAAGTAAATTAAGATTTGGTTATGGTATAATATAGGAATATATATAGTTGACTACTTATTGTAAAGAATTATATGGTATGGGTCAGTGACTGCGCATATGTTTTTGTTAAGCACTTTGGGTCATGACTAATGTGTTGTGATAGAGTGCTAAGAATTATTATGAGTGAACTGTATTATGATGTTCTAATATGGTGTTATTTTAGTAGTGGATTGTGGGTCAAATTTATAAGGGTGGGGTATATTTCCCATGGTCATGTTGATGTAATTTATAAATTTAGTGGATATTAAGGGTAGAAGAGTTTTTTGGATAATATGTTATAATTATCAATATATCATAGATTATAGTTATGTATTATACTTTTTATAATTAGTTTATTTGTTTCTGTATTATATGGTATTGATATCGTGTTATGAAATTTGTAAAACTTTTTTGGAAGGATTATGATGTTGTGTGAGGTGGGATATGTTATTATCATATGTTCATGGGGTGGGATATGTGTGTTATTCCCTAATATTGATATGGAAAATTGATGTCTTGTATTCACCATAGGTATGGTTTTTGTTATTATTGTTATAGTTAAACGACCTTGCAGTTTTTTTTGGAGATATATTGTCCTTTATTATAGTAGTAGTTGGTTTTTTTAGATTTATTTTCATTAGAGGTTGGTATATAAAGAGGTAGTGGTTGATGTGTGTGTTGTGGTGTTTTAGGTGTTGTTTAGTGGATGTTATGGTGGATGATAGGTAGAAGATATTTTCAATTATTAATTTTTTTTTGATTTTCATGGTTAATTGATTATTATCTATATTTATCAATCATTGAATCTTTATTATTATTATTTAGTTGATATAATAAGTTATAGGATGAACCTATGAGTTGTAATTATATAATCAATCTATTATTATATGTTGGAATTAAAATGTGTGTGATTAAGGTTGGTGTCATGTGATGTTATTTCAAGCATAAATTTATCAATTTATGTGTAGAATGAGTCATGTGTTTGTATTTTGACCCTTGTGACTTGAAAAAATAATTATTGGTTCTGGATTCATTGGTAGAGATACCCATAAATATGTTCATTTGAGGTGGTTGTATTGGTTATTTGGTATGCTAGTTTATAGTAAATATGATTATTATTTACTCAATATAATAGTATTCCTTCCTATATTCATTTTTTTCATAACTGTGGTGTTATTTCACACATCATTATCAATTTAATGTAGTCCTCAAATGTCATAGTTGATATATTTGTGGATTCAAGTGGAGTCCTAAGAGACATTCCATGATAGAATGGAATCTTTGAAAGAGTTCTCTTATGGTCTTTGGAGTATACAAAGGGGAGGGTTTTATGGGTTACTAGTGGAATTATGTTTTATGAACCTATAATGTGTGGTAGGTTAGGGATGTCATATCTGGGTGTAGAGGGACCCTATGATTTTAGTTATAATCATTTATTGTTTATAAAATGTTACTAGGGGAGTAATGTACTGTTAACGGGGTAGTTATGTGGGTGTGGGTTCATGAAGCATGTAGAACTATATTGTAAATACTATATGTCGTGTGTGACTAATTTTATATGTGATGATTTATCTGGTTTATAAATGAAATGTTTCTATTTGTGTTTATAAAAATTAAAATGTAATATAAACTATTTAAAATGTTTTTTTATGATGGTAATATATCATGCTGTAAGATGAATACTGAAGATTATCAGTTTGGAGAATTTATAAAATTTAATTCATTATTTTTTAAATATTGAATGTCACAAAGAAGATATGATCACATATAAATAAGGTTTCTAAAATTTAATATATTGAATTATAATTTTATTTATTTTATGAATAGGGGTTGTGTGTGATTAAATTTATGAATTGTTGAATTTATTTATATAATGGGATCATAGAAGTGTTTTTTATTGATATTATGATATATGTTGTTGGAAATATTAGGGAAATTAGGGATAAAAGAATCATATTGATTAATATTTTCCAAATATTACTTGAGAATTTGTTTCTAATAAATATTTAATTTATTAGTTTCAATTAATATATAAACATTATTACATTGATGATTAACATATTTTTGTTAATGAAAAGTCCAAAAATAATTTTATATTCTTTAATAATGTGTTGATATTCTTATATGAATTATATAATGATTAATTAGAACACATTTATTCCTGTTATTATGATGATTGGTTAGTGGGGAAGTAATTGTTTTAAATTATTCCTATAATGAGAGTATGTTAAGGTTGTAATGGGAAGTGAGTGATTGGATTTATTTTTATGCATTTTTTTATAATGGATATTATAGGTTAGTTAGTGGATTATAGTTAAAGTTGTTTTTGGATATATTTTAGAGTATTCATTCATCAACACTAATTGTATTCTGTTGAGATGGTTAAATGTCATATTTATGTTTATGTTAATGATTTGGTATGGTTGTAATCAAAAATTTTAATTTTGTAATTGTATTGGAATCCCAGGTTGTTATGATATTTTAGCTGGTTGTTGTCTAAGGATTTATAATTACTGTCTGATTAATAATTTTTCAGGAATATAAAGAAAGTGAAGAATGATTAAAATACCTAAACGAATGTAGTTTTGGGATATTTTGTTGGAAATAATGAGTTATTATATTATTATAGTTCTTATATTGTTATTATTTATCTTAGAATCGAGAATAGGTGATATTTGTCATTCATATTGAAATTAATGTTAAGAATGTTGTGAATATCTAGAATAAAGAAGAAGTGTCTAAGGCTTAATATTGTATTATTTATATTTATTTATCATAATTTTCTTTTCTCCTGAAGCAAGGGTTTTTTCATGGGTTTTGGCTTGTAGGGGGAGCTTGATGCTTCAGTAAAGACTCACATATTCCACTATTTCCATCCCTTTCGTACTCGTGTTTTCTTCATCCACTTCGTTGGGTTAAATCATAGAAAAATCAAAAATAGAGTTATATTTTCTACATGAATTTCAGTTCTTACATCCCCCTTTAATCATCGTCTCACTATATGTGGTTATCAACTCTCCATCATCTTTCTATTGGTGTGGGGATTTATGCATCAGAAGTTTTTGGTTTTCTAATTTTGATTGGGTCTGAGAAAAATCCTTCTGTAGTTGTCTTTGACTCTATCTCTTCATTTTTTATCATTATCCTTGGAGATGATACTTCCATCCTAAATATGTTTTCCATCATCATCAACTTCTTAGTGGTGAACTAGTTATCACATTCAGTCTTTTACATTTGGGTTTTATTCATCGATGGTTAATTATTGGGTGTGCATTAATTTGATTCGATGTTTTTTTATCATTTTGATAATAGAGTTTCTGTTGGAAAATTTGATTATGGATTTTATTTTCATTAAATTAAACCTGTTTATAATGTTTTTATGTCCTCTAGTTGTGGTGAAACTGAGTGACATTGATTTGGATATTGGAGTACAATGGACGCACTTCATGAGTTGAATATATATTGGATTTTGTGAAAGTTATGTTGTGTGTTTATTTTTTCATTGAAAAATTTGGTGATGTTTAATGGTTGTATGTTAGGTGTTAGCAGTCTTTGATTCAGTGGTATTAATCTAGTGTTAATGAGGAAAAAAGTGATAATTGATTCAATAGTAAGAGACATTTAGTGATCCTCATTATATATATGGTCTCAATAGGTTTGTAGTAACATAATGATCGAGGTGAATACTAGACACTGTCAACCCACTCACTTGGACTGCATAACATGTTTTGTGGTTTTTTGTAGATCAATTAAATGGTTTTTATTTCTTATTTTCTTTTTGATCTCATATCATAGATTAGTTTTTTGGAATTTACTCTTTCCCACTCATCTAAAATGTGATATTTGATAATGAAAAAATAGATTTGAGAGAATAATTTAAAGATAATTTATCAGATAGAATTTTTTAATTATGATAACATAGGTGTTTTAATTATGGTAATGTAGTCTGAATATGATTTAATTGGTTAATTGGTTTGGTTCACTGTTTTATGGGAAGGTAAATTTCATTAGAATTATACTGTTGAAGAGAGAATATACACGTGAATTATTGTGGTGGTTTGTTCTAATATAATAATCTGTACATGGTAGATGATAACTAAACCAAGAGTTGATTGGATGAGGTATTCCATGATAGATGAATAAACAATACTACAGATAGAGACAATTTAAGTGATAAAAAAATTCATTATCAGTGATAAAAATCATTGACAACCTAAGCATCATAAAAAATGTGTGGCCTTTATCAACACTTTATTTCAGTTTTGATAATGGTATCCTTTATCCTTTTATTTCTTACCACTAATAAAGGTGGCCTTTATCATTTATTCTGTTAGCGCTAGAAAAGGCCATACCAGCTACTATATACATAGATCCCTATAGCATCCCTAAAAAATAAAAAATTATAAAATCATAGAGACAACATTTTAAACAATTATAATTAAAAAGAATTGAAATGAAAATGATACATTTCACCATTATTCCAATTCATGACTCATATTGAATAATTTCATACTAAATATTTACATTGATTTAGTATTTACAATTATTCAAAATAATCAAAACTTAATAGCAAGACAAAACTCTTATAGTGTGATTTTTTGAACGATCAACCAAACACTGTACAAAATTGTGTCCCTATAATAAAACCAATGCTAAATTTAGTATCATTTCCTCAAAAAATTAACAAATTATAATTTTTATGTTATATAATATACATTTGATAATTATATTTTCAGTTTATTAATATATTAATGATATTATCCGTGTTA
Organism: Viscum album; assembly: GCA_963277665.1. Taxonomy (NCBI): domain Eukaryota; kingdom Viridiplantae; phylum Streptophyta; class Magnoliopsida; order Santalales; family Viscaceae; genus Viscum; species Viscum album. Next base: position 375,650,856 of record OY728146.1, read on the forward strand.
AAATTAATTTCATTATTAATGATTATACTATTTATTATACCATTACATTTAAATTATACTATTAATATCTATAATATATTTTATTTAATATATTACTAATTATAATTTATATAAATTATATTTGTAATTTAAAAATATATTACTCATATTATCAATTATTCATCAACTTAACTACTTAAATAGTTGTTAATAATTTATCATTATTAACTAACAATTTAATTAAATTATTAATTACTAATTATATTAATATTTTTATTATAATTTATTAATTATGTTAATTATTTATTTTTTATTATTAGTAATTGATATAGTAATTTTTGAATAATTTTACAATTAGATGTTATTGCCTGCACACCGAAGGATAATATGGTTCAACTTTCTATTAAGGAACTCTAGTCATTCTTCCTGAGAGTCCATATTCCCAATACAGATCGTTGTCCAAAATTTTCAAAACAAATCGAGCATGTTTTCCTGGTTTTGATAATGTAATGTACGTTTTAAGCTAAATTGATGCCTCTGTATTGAAATCACACACAAAATGTCATACCAACTATATCATTTGTTAAATTTACACAAGTTCAATTCATGCATGACACAATTGAATTTTGTAAATTTTTTATAATGATTAAAGTAAATTGGAGCTTGTATTCTTAGTGTTGGCTAAGTGATTCATGTTTTAGACTAAAGTATCCATTTTTTATTGAAAACACAATGTTTGAATCATACCAGCCACCTCATGTGTTAACTTCTTATCTGGTCAATTCCTAAACAAATAAATGAATTATGGATACTTTTTCAAAATTATTAAGACAATATGATAACATTTTTTTGATGTTTCTATGTGAATCACATTTTAGACAAAAATGAAAATTTTCTTTTGAAAACAAGAACATTGAGTCATATCGGTGATATCGTGTGTCATATTGATGTGTACATAATTCCTACATGTCATAAATGAATTGTGGATCATTTTTCTAAATTATAAGGACAATATGATCTCATTTTTTTGTTTTTGACTATTTAAATCATATTTTATACAAAAATGACATTATTATGTTAAAAAATGTAATTTGATTTGTATCGGCCACATTAATGTATGATTGATGTGTGTTCAATTCCTATATTTCGAAAATGATTCATATACCATTATCCTAAAATTTAAAAATAATATAAACTCTTTTTTCTTCTCATGTCATTCCCATTTTAGACTATAATAACACATTTATATTGAAAAAATACACATTGAGTCAAACCATCCACATAGTATATCATATTTATGTTCAGTCAATTCACACACATCACTAATGAATTTTGGATCATGTTTCATATTTTCTAAAATATTTTTAGATCTTTTGGATAGTGTTGGACATGTGAATCTTTCTTTTGACTAAAATGTCATTATTATATTGAAAACATGCATATTCAGTCATACCATCCACATCACCTGTCATATTGATTTGATGATGATTACTACACACTAAAAATTTATTGAGGAAAAGTTTCTTAAATTATCATTTTAATCATATATTTTTTAAATTTCGGCTATGTGATGTTTGTTTTAGTGTAAAATTACACCTTTTAATCAGACACATAATAAGTCATATTTATTGAGTACCCCTGATGATGATTTTCCAAAATTATCCAGTTACCCAGAGTCGGTGCATTATTGCGTTACATTGGCATGATCACAAAAGATCAAGTCTCAAAAGACTGATTAGTTAAGTAGCCTTCGAAACACTAGATACATTCATAAGTCTTATATTACATCATAAAGTAAAAAAACTACAATAACATGGTATTCATAGTCCACACTCATATCCCTTTGTGACTATCCCTGCAGTTCATTCATAAAATACTTCTTCATATCCTGGAAAATATTAAAACATTAAAAGAGGTGAGCTCAGATGCTCAGTAAGGATAACAATACAGTGGATGCTTTCATAAAAAAACATAGACATTTAAGGCAATGTATAACTAAAAAAAAGCCTTTTAAACTTGAACTTCAGTATAATATGGAAAAAGTAAAATGAAATAATTCCATTTACTTATTCACATGGATATTCTACTGGTTTAATAATCACATGAAATATCAAATCACTTTCATAATGATGGAATGCATAATGCCAGACTATCATAACCACATAGCCAAGGCCTCGTTCCAAGACTACAAATAAGATTTTGTCAATGCCTCGTGCCAAGACACTAGTTTGTCTCATGAGACCTACCAATGAATCAAGGAGATATAGCGAGATCCACCCATCACTTATTAAGTCCAATGCATTCATCATATGAATAATGGACAAACTCCTTAGTGAATATATTCCATGCCTTGGGGAGTAGAGAAAGGGAGAAGGTTGTCATGGCAGTCTACCGCCTCACTGGAGATGCCGATCAATGGTGGTCGCTGATTCAAAACACAAAGGAAGATGAAGAAGTATCAAGTATGGAATGGATGGAGTTTAAGGAATTTTTTTTAGAAAAATAATTTCCACATGACCATCGAGCAGATATGGAAAGGCAATTTCTGAGTCTGAGGCAGAAGGAGGATGAGAATGTTGTAAAGTATGAGGCTAACTTTACAAGGTTATAAAGGTATGCTGCAGATTATATACATAACCTAAGAATTAATATTGATCATTTCTTTGATGGGTTAAAACCATTTCTCCGTCGAGCATTAGTCTCACAAACCTTCTCGTCGTACGAAGATATTGTCTCGTGTGATATCAAGATGGAAAAGGAATTCTCTAAGTCTTATGACTTTAAAGAAAAGAAAGAAAACATATGATCTTCTAATAAATCTGGAAATGGAAATAAGGGGAAGGATGAAAAAGTTGAATATCATTCCTATAGTAAATGTGGGAAGAAACACCCCGGTACTTGCTTGAAGGGAATGAGAGTCTGTTATAAGTGTGGTGAAAAATCCACCAAGCTCATGATTGCAAGGGAAAGAAATTTGTTGTCAATGTGGAATGCTATAATTGTAGAGAGATGGGACATTATGAAAATGAATTTCCTAAGCGTTAGAGGAACTTACCTCAAAAGAGGCCAAGGGATCAAGGCCAAGCTTATGCTATCACTACTGCTGAGGTTGAAGCTCTGAAAGACATGGTGGCACGTAATTTAATGGTTTCCTCAAGTTTAGAAAATGCATTATTTGATTCTAGATCATCACATTGTTTCATATCTTCCCAGTTTCCTAACAAAATTAGATATTTACAATTTGATTTAACAAGAGAATTGTCAGTCAAAACTCCTAAGGGAAGTATCATTGCAACAAAGTTTTGTGAATCAGTCCCCATTAGAGGACATAAATGTTCTTTATCCGCTGATCTCATTGTCATACCTATGATTGAGTTTGATATAATCCTCAGTATGGATTTGCTTTTGGACTATGAAGAAAATATTTATTGTAAGAATAAAGAGGTTACGATTTTTGATGATGATGATAAGAAACACCTTATTTTTAGAGCAGAATCATCAGCACCTAATTCTTATTTAGATCCACCCCCAGTAGCTCAACTAAATTCAATTATTTGAGAGGAAGAGAATGAAATGACCGAGGGAGAGGAAAGGAATTTTCAAATAGAGGATGTGCCTATTGTGAAAGAATATGTGGATGTGTTTCTGGAAGATTTACCTGGACATCCTCCAGAACGAGAAGATGAGTTTTCCATTGATTTGATTCCTGGATCAAGGCCTATATCGAAGACCCCTTATAGAATGGCCATTGTGGAATTAGTTAAACTAAAGAAAAAACTAGAGGAATTGAGTAATAAGAGATTTATTCTCCCTAGAGTTTCTCCATGGGGAGCCCCTGTCCTTTTTGTTTAAAAGAAAGATGGATCTATGAGGTTGTGCGTTGACTACAGGGAGATCAATACTATAACAATAAAGAACAAGTATACCCTACCTCACATTGATGAATTATTTGACCAAATACATGGATCTCAATACTTTTGAAAGATTGACCTTCGATCTGGATACCATCAGTCGTGTGTGAAGAAGGAAGACATTCCAAAGACAGCATTTCGAACAAGGTACAGGCATTACGAGTTTACAGTAATGCTTTTTGGATTGACTAATGCACCCTCTGTATTAATGGATCTAATGAATAGAGTTTTCAAGGAATATTTTGATGATTTTTTGGAAGTATTTATTGATGATATCTTGGAATACTCGAAAAGCTATGAAGATCATGAAAATCACTTGAGCATTATCTTGAATACTCTTAGAAGGCATGAATTATATGGGATGAGCAAGTGTGAATTCTGGCTTCAGGAGATTTATTTTCTTGGCCATATTGTCTCTAAGTATGGAATTTCCGTTGATCCTTTTAAGACCAAGGCAATCCAAGAATGGCCAGCACCGATGAGTATAACTGAGGTACGCAGCTTTATTGGTTTGGCAGGTTATTATCGATGTTTTGTCCAGAATTTTTCCTGATTGGCTAACCGATTAACGAAGCTCACACGTAAAGGGGTTAAATTTTTCTAGAAAAAAGAGTTTGAAGAATGTTTTGAAGAACTGATGAGAAGATTAGTCAATGCTCTTATATTGACTCTACCATCAGGGAATGATGGGTTCGTTATTTATAGTGATGCATCAATGAAAGGACTTGGTTGTTACCTTATGCAGAATGATAGGGTTATTGCCTATGCATCACGACAGCTAAAAATTCATGAGTAGAACTATTCTACCCATGATCTTGAGTTAGCTTCTGTAATCTTTACCTTGAAGATATGGAGACATTATCTCTATGTTGAAAAATGTGAGATATATACCGATCACAAGAGTTTGAAATATATTTTCTCACAAAAAGAACTCAACATGAGGCAAAGGAGATGGCTTGAACTACTCAAGGATTATGATTGCATGATACACTATCACTCGGGGAAGGCAAATAAGGTTGCAGATTCTTTGATTAGAAATGATCATGGAGTTTTGAACATGATGAGAGTGGAAAGGGATCCTATTTTCATGGATCTAGTAAGGATGGATATGGGAATCACCATGGAGGGTGAATCATCAAAACATTTTCAAATGGTTTCCAAACCATCTTTACTAGAAAGGACAAAGTGTTCTCAGGCCGATGATAAAGAGTTGAAAAAGAAGATTAAAGCTGTGAATGATGGGAGATTGAGTGACTTTGTGTATGAAGATGGAATTTTGAAATTTGAGAGGAGACTTTGTGTTCCCGATATACCTGATTTAAAGAGGGAATTGTTGGATGATTCTCATAGATCCAATTTCTCTATACACCCTGGGAGCACCAAAATGTATATAGATTTAAAGGGACATTTTTGGTGGGACAACATGAAGAGGGAGATTTCTGATTTTGTGTCAAGATTTATGGTTTGTCAACAAGTTAAAGATGGAAGGCAACTGCCTGGTGGAGTATTGAAACCTATTCCCATACCTGAGTGGAAATGGGATAATATTACGATGGATTTTCTCATGGGACTACCAAAGACTCCTAGAAGGAATGACGCAATATGGGTCGTTGTTGATCGTCTCACAAAGTCAGCACATTTTCTTGCTATAAGAGAAGATCTACCACTAGAACGTCTAGCAAGATTATATATTAATGAAGTTGTGAGACATCACGAAGTACACATTGAGTCAAACCATCCACATCATATATCATATTTATGTTCAGTCTATTCACACACATCACTAATGAATTTTGGATCATGTTTCATATTTTTTAAAATATTTTTAGATTTTTTGGATAGTGTTGGATATGTGAATCCCTCTTTAGACTAAAATGACATTATTATATTGAAAACATGCATATTCAATCAGACCATCCACATCACCTGTCATATTGATTTGATGATGATTACTACACACTAAAAATTTATTGACGACAGGTTTCCTAAATTATCATTTTAATAATATATTTTTTTAAATTTCGGCTATGTGATGTTTGTTTTAGTGTAAAATTACACTTTTTAATCAGACACATAATAAGTCATATTTATGAAGTACCCCTCATGATAATTTTCCAAAATTATCTAGTTACCCAGAGTCAGTGCATTATTGCGTAACATTGGCATGATCACAAAAGATCATGTCTCGAAAGACCGATTAGTTTAGTAGCCTTGGAAACACTAGATACATTCATAAGTCTTACATTACATCATAAAGTAAAAAAGACTACAACAACATGGTATTAATAGTCCACACTCATATCCCTTTCTGACTATCCCTGCAGTTCATTCATAAAATACTTCTTCATATCCTGGAAAATATTAAAACATTGAAAGGGGTGAGCTCAGATGCTCAGTAAGGATAACAATATAGTGGAAGCTTTCCTAAATAAACATAGATATTTAAGGCAATGTATAACTAAAACAGAAGCCTTTTAAACATGAACTTCAACATAATACGGAAAAAGTAAAATGAAATAATGTCATTTACTTATTCACATGGATATTCTACTGGTTTAATAATCACATGCAATATCAAACCACTTTCATAATGATGGAATGCATAATGTCAGACTATCATAACCACGTAGCCATGGACTTGTTCCAAGACTACAAATAAGATTTTGTCAAGGCCTCGTGCCAAGACACTAGTTTGTCTCATGAGACCTACCGATGAATCAAGGAGCTATATCGGGATCCACCCGTCACTTATTAAGTCCAATGCATTCCTCATATGAATAGGTTTAAACATATCATAAACCATAACATAATCGTATCACATAAAAGATTCATAAAAGAAACATAACATTTCCACATTTCAATCACAAGATATCAATACAACACATTGATATAATAAAAACATTATCCAAACCATTTTCAATACCAAAATAAAAGAAAATTAAAACTTGGTATTTATTTTTCATTTAAAAAAAGTTATGGCTTATAGAGGAAGCCGAAACTCAAATAATAGTCACGGCAGTGGAGAAGTCATTGTCGCCGCATATGTAAGAAAAACATTCATTTTGTCGTTTAGTATAAACATGTCGTATAAAAAGATTCATTTTGATTAAAGTAAAAGTCAAAGGGGTTTATACACCGTATAAAAGAAATTTGTGTATAAAACAAAATATGCCTCAATGAATGGAGATTGAGACGGAGTCCCTTACAAAGATCATTTTTAAATAAAATAGATCTATTATGTGTATTCACTATAATTACACATAAATAAAGTACAAATACAAGATAGTACATAATAATATCATGACATAATTTTAAAGTAGGAGATTAACCCAAAGAATGGTAATTGGGTTAAAAAGTTCCCTTACCTTGTGTCCGACATGACTCGATCGTTCTTTAATCTCCTGAATAATAAACTAGGGTAAAATTATATTTTCATAAGAACCTTTTTCATGTTTATTATTCCTTATATATCACTTATTACCATGCTATGAAAATTATGTAATTATTTAAGTTAATAACGGTCATTTTGTCGATCTTTGGTACTTGTGTCAAAAATAAACTTCTTATATTTACAAGTTGTTCATGTGGTGAAATATCAATTATATCCATAATTATATTCATGATTTAGATATCATATATATCATTTATATCCATTATATACATGAATTTATAATATTACATAACATTTATAGGTAAGAAATGAAATTCACCGTTCATGGAGACGGTAAGTCGTACGTACGCATGAACGCTACTTTCATTTCTATTTTTTATTTAATGAAATGAAATTATAATTATATAAATGTATAATATAAATATAGTATAATATAATTTATAATACTATTTACTCCATCCTTTATACATCCCACATATGGCCTTAACGATTCAAATCACTTTGAGGGGGTGGTAGTCCGCACTTCCTAAAATGAAATTATCGCGTTTACCCATAATGAAAATCATAAAGAAATTCTATAAAGGAAAAATAAAGAATAATAAGGAATAAAAACATAATATATATCATATATAAAATTATTTTCATCATAATGGCCACCATTAGAGGTGTTAAAATAATATTGAACAATCATCATTTCGTGAGGCAGTATTTCGCCACCCACAGAAACAGTATGTTCTTTAACCATTAGACGAAGGTGTGTGTCAGTGTAAATAAAATACTTCTCATAAAAACATCCAAGTATATTTAGGATACTGGTTTTGTTAAAAAAATAAAATAATAAAAAGATTTTAGGGGGTTGGAGAATCAAAATTAAACAAAAGAACACAAGAGAAGACATTACCTTAAAATCGGGTAAATATTTTTTTGATTTGAGCCAAAGGATTTCTTGGGAAGAATTATTCCCAAAGTGAGGCTTATAGAAGTAATATAGGGAAGTTGAGAGAGTATTTGGGAAGAGGTTGGCCGAGCCAAAAGGCTTTGAAGGTGTGAATAAGGTGGTAGTGGTGGGGGCCTTTTATAAGAGGAGAGGAGGGGCACTCTTGGAAAGTAATGAAATGTTACTTTATTATATAATGAGTTTCAGATTTTAAAGGTCCCACAATAATATATTTCTAGGATAAGGTGATAAGGGTTCTAAATATTCTCATCCAATAGTCTTTGGACAAGTTTAATTCTTATAATTTACATTATCCTTCCATTTTATTAATATCGTTAATTAATGAGGTAATCGTTGGATCATCATGGTGTCATTAAACATTTAATATATTTAATGTCTAAAAATTATAAACAAATTAACATGATGTAGGAAATATTTTTATCTATCCAATGAATATTTATGGTCAAAAAGGTAACTTATATAACCCCATGTAATAATAGTTTTAGTAAAACAACACATGTTTGTGACAATTTTATTTTTACTTTAAATAAATAGTTATTATTGTCATTTTCTTACCCAAGTGCCTTCATGGGGTCCCCAAGTTGACCCATGGATTTTCTTGGTCGTTCATGACTCATCCAATAGGGGTAGGACAAGTGTAAGGGTATTTTCATATTTTTATAATACCATTTTTACCTTAAATTTCACTAATTACCTTTAATCGCGATTAATTAAACTTAAAAGTTACTATTCACCAAGAAATTATTTTAATCCCATTGAACCACATTTTACTTCCTAATGAAAACCATGTATGTTGTATTTTTTAAAATCAAATCACAGTAGTGGTAATGTTTCATTTAAACGAAAAATCAGTTTTTTAACTACCATTTAGTGGTTTCACTATTCATCAAAAATTGAAGTTTTTCAGAACAATGCCAAAATTTCACCCTAAGATATAATTGATATTCTGAATTAAAAAATGATGTCTATTTTAAGAAATTCCAAATATATAAGTTGCATTAATTAATTTTATAATTAATTCCCGCTGTCACAACAAATAGTGTGTTTTTAAGAAACAGTATATATCAAAAGATTGACAACTGTTTACGTCCAATTTCAAAGTGCAATTAATTCTAATGAACACCATTGGATAAAATGGTAAAAATATATTATAATTATACTTTAAAACCACTAAATAGTATAATTTATCATTATAAATTATTTTTTTAAAAAAGTTGTTTTTAAGTATTTTTCACTATTCATAAAAAAATTGGAAGTTCTCAGAAAAATACCAAAAATTAAACATAGGATAATTTCGATATTCCGAATCCAAAAATGAAGTACATTTTGAACGATAAAATTTATAAAATTTCAAAAAGTATGTATTACTATTCATAACGGCTCCTTTGATTGGTTGTGGTGTGTGTTAGAACTCAATGTTGCATACAACACACACTGCTCTATTATTTAAAGAGAAGTGTACCGTGGAAGCTTGGGGTGTTACACGAATACACCAGCAGATTCCATTTCACAGATCAAACATGATTTAAATTTTTTACTAGAGTCATTTTTGGTGGTATTCATAGATGATATCATAGTTTATTCCCACAATCGGAAAAACCTTTTCAAAAAATTTAACATCAATTTGGATACACTAAGAGATAATTAGTTACATGATAATCTCAAAAAGTAACACTTATGGATTGATAAGATTAACTTCCTATGTCATATTATCTCGGGGAAAGAGTATCATTCGATCTAGATAAGGTGAGAATATAGTTTTTTGGGATAATCCCATGAATTTCTTTGACATACGGAGTTTATTAGGGCTAGATCGATATTATAGGAATTTTTTAAAGGATTTATCATGAATATCATTTCATTTGACATTCTTGACTAAGAAGGGTGTGATGTTTGTTTGTTCAAATACCTATTAGACATCCTTTCAAATGTTTTAAGGGACACTGCATTCAAAATCAGTCCAAAGTCTATGAGAGTTATGAAAGAGATACATTGTGTGTTGTGATGCATTCGGTACTGGTATAGGAGTAGATCTCATACAGGGGGATAGACTCTTGGAATATATGCCTCTCTAGTTGAGGCTAGATGAGCGGAACTAACCGATGCATGATCTTCAGTTAATTGTAGTTGTTCATTAATTTCACTTTTGGATGAAATATTTACTAGAATATCATTTTATTTTGTACATAAACAAAAAATTTATCAAGTATATATTTACACATCATGATTTGAATCTGAGTTAGTAAAGGTGGTTTAGTACTTATAGTCATTTGACATAAAGCTTTTCTATACATATAAGAATAGAAATGATGTAACCAATTCACTAATAGGAATAAATTGCATATCATAAGTTCAAGAGGCCAATAGAGAGTGGTAGATTATGGATTTGTTTTTATACATTCACTTCGAGCTAAAAGATAGTCAATTATATATTTTACATTCATTCAATGTGATGGCCTATACTATTATAGAAAGAGTTAGGAAGAGGAATCTATTGGATTCTATGTTCCAACTCTTATGGGACAGTGTGGTAGTTGATTAACCACCTCCAAGTTAGAACATAGGTGAGGATGAGATCATGTGTATTCATGGTTTTGTATGTGTTCCATTGGAAATTCGTAAGGAGTTGATGCAGCAGTTTCATACCGTAGTTTGGCCAGTGCATTCCATTATCAACCTAGATATATCATGATATACACCATTAGTACTGGTGGGTGGGAATTAAACATGAAATAAATATTTTTTTCATGATGTGTTCCACCTTTCAGCAGGTGAAGGCAGAACATCAGTGACCAGATGGAATTTTACCATAGTTACCCATTCTTAATTGGAAGTCGGATGATATCGTGATGGATTTCAGGATCAGGTGTCTCACTTCACATTGTGTAAGTGATTTCATTTTCATTTTTATTGACAGGATCCTGAAGGATTTTCTTTTCAATCCAATATTAGAGACTTTATTAGTTTATGAGCCTAAAATGTTGTATATCTGTGAGATTGAATGACATCACATGGTCCATTGTACTGTAATTTGAGATAGGTACGATTAGTTTAGATATCATTAATTGAATATTTTATAGAGAGAGTTGGTACCCAGGTGCTTTCAGCTCAACATAACACCCTAATATTGATTTCTATTCCAATTGTATGATACCGGTTCTTGAAGACATGTTGCAAATATGAATACTATATTTTTGGGTATCTTGGTAGAGCAATGTTCCATTTTTAATTTCACCTATAATAATATAAATCAAGAGACTATATAAATGGATCTTTACAAAATCTTTTTATGTTATTCTATTTCGATCTCCCATGTATTGGTTATAGGCTAGCGATGTAGCTTTATTGGGATCACCTCTCATGCAAGATACTTTTGAGTAGGTCTTGTTAAAAAAAAGCATATGGATACATCAAATTCATGAAAAAAACATATAATGATCATTGTAGATGACCAATATAGATAAAGGTAGGAGAACTGGTCATTTTACATATCTCGATGAGGTTGGGATACATGCTGGTTAGGAGATAGGGTAATCTTTCACATTGATATGTTATGTTGTTTGATATTTTGGAGGGATTTGGGCTAGTATCCCAATAGTTGTAGTTAACTGATAGGTACCAAACCATGCATAACATCTTCCATGTATCTTCGATGATCCATTATCACTTAAACCATTCTCACACTCTACAAGTGGATGAGGTGTAGTTATAGGTAGATTAATCCTTTGAGGAGAATCCAATACATGTTATAGACAAGAGTAAGAGGGTTATCTAAGTCCAGTCAGTTCCACAAGTGTGAGTGGTATAGAAGCATGATTATTTATAGGATGATACATGTTAGTGAGAGACCAAGATAAGTGCTTAGTGGCTGGATTTATTCTCTGGTGCTTCATTACCACCATTAAGGGGAAAATTTGGGGATGAATTACTTTTAGGGGGAAGATTGTAATATCTCAAGTTCTATAATGAGTTATGAATCTTTATTTGTTGGTTTAAATTTTATTCATGGCCTGATATGAGTAACCAATATGATTATGGTTGTATCACGGGTTTTTAGGGCTTATTTAGTTCTTGGAGCCCCACTTTTTAGAAAACACAGACTTGCCACACTTTTAGGAGAAACCATGCTGGACAATCCACACGATTACCCCTAACTATGTGAGGTTTGATAGTGGGGTACTACAAGATTCATGGTTTGAGGAAACTATGCATCCTGGGGTGCACACCAATGTGGGGAAAGTATTATTTTTAGCATGTTTCTATTAGTGTTTTATGCACCATTAGGGAAACTGTTTTCACTAACCATGTGGGGTTCCCTAGGAAGCAGTGAAGGATGCACAGTTGATGCACATATTGGTGAATCTATTTCCTTTTATTTTGAATAAAAATGACAAATTTCAATTTAAATTTTTTAATAACCTAAATCCCTATTTCTATTTTTCTCATGTCGAAATAACACATGTTGGGATAGATCTATTGAAGGAAAAATGATAGCCATTAATGTCATTTAATTGACTAAACTAGAAAAAAAATGTCATCTATCTCCTTAGATTCACACGGGCATGTCATTCAATAATATTATGTTGTTTTTAGATCATCTTTTTGTTACTATAGTTAATTAGGTGAAGGATAATATGATATATTTTCAAATTCATAATCCATTATTCGTTTTCCTTAAAATCTAGATAAAATAAATATTTGATACTAAATGATAACTATACTATGGTCCTATGGTAAATGGTTTATACAATTTTCTCATTATAGGGTGTTTTAAATTTCTAAGTGTTTATGTTCCTCAAAATTCATTTTCTGACAGTTCCAATAAAATAAATTGAATAATTGAATTGAACATGATGTAACCTATTAGGGATTCCAACTAGTCCCTTTAAATTTTTATTGAGGTTATTTCCACATCCTGGGCTACCCATGTTGTGTGACTTTAATGTTGACTGTTATTATAACACTTATGGGGTGCATGTGTGTGTGATTTTATAGTTAGTTTAATCCATGTATGAATTAAATTAATTTGAGAGATGATTTACCTATTTTTCCATGTTATGCATGATGAGAATTGTTTAATAGTTTAAATGTCAATTATTTATATGATTTTTATGAACTCATGGGATGTTATATAATGCGATTTGACAAAAGAATGTGATGGATTAAATGGTTGTGGATTCCTTGGTCGGAATACCATGGAAACTGATTCCATTAGATGCCATGTAAGATTCTTTTATGGATCTTTATAACGGTAGTGGATTCCTTGGATAAGATTGATCCTTGGGAAATGAATTAGTGGGATGACTTAGGACTTTCTACCCATTGAATCTAGTTTTAATGGTCTCAAATTGGTCATGGTTTGTTGACATTCTCCTTGTACCCCATTCCATATCTTAATGAGTTTCCATCAAGATGCTCTTGGGACTCGATGAGGATTCCTTGGTTTATTATATCTTGGATTCGTCCTTGTAGGATGTGACACTTATGATTATATATCTCTGCCATGGTCGATATGAAACTTGTTATTTTTTGGAATGGACATGGATGATTTGAAACATATAGATATACTGCTTGTTAGTGGTGTTATATTTTTATTTTATAGTTTCCTTGTTATAGGATCATGACCCTTTTTTTGCTGGGAGCCATGTTTGGAAAGATGGTTTTCTTTATCTATTTCACATATTCCATGGGAACTTGTATCATTTTTTATATGAATTTGGTATAAATTAAACACTTCTTATCGTATATTTCACTTTTTTATTTCTTATATACAAAATTGGTGGTTCCCTGTAGGTATTTTATATCACATGTTGCTTTGGAAACCATTTGGTTCCCAGACAGACTATATGGATGCATGTAGGGATTCGGGCAGGAAGCCACATTTTTATTCTTTACATTTTTCTATTATTTAGAGAAGGGTATCACAATATGGAGCTGAGTCTCAAGATTCTAGCTGAGATAGGTCTTTTGGCCTTTTTATTTTAATACATGTATTGTATTTTGCTTCTTGTATACCTATTTCCAAATTTGTAGAGACATGACATGTATCATCATCATTCTATATATGATTCAGTTTCCATATTTTTAGTATATATATCAGTTTCAAGAGTTTTTATCGATTTTGATACTCATTCCACCTTGGAGGGTTACTGATCCAGAGTTTATAGTGTTTAATTATGTTGTTCCATTTGTTACCTTTTTCTTCCCTTGCTTATCATTAATTATATACCCATTGTTTTACACTCTGGTAATGAGGTAATAGTCTCTACATGGACATGCCCTAGGCCCTCGCTATAATTTAGTAGTCTCTTCCATTCAAGGATATGCACCTAGGGTAATGTTTCCCACTAGCATGGGTAATTGGATTGAGGAACCCAAGTTGGGACATTACATTGATAAAGGTGGTAATTTCATCAAGAATTTTTTGGCACTGATAAATATACCCAGTTTTTTAACTTATATATATCAATGAAAAAACATCAAATTTAGTAGTTTTTTATTATCATTAATAAATAAAACCACAAATTATTCATGATTCTGTAGTAGTGAGAGTGGTAGTGAAGAATGATAAAGTAGATAAGATCTTTCATACATGGGATTTGGAAAACGTTTCTATTTAGTGGTTAAGTTATTTGAGCCTTTATGGAGTCATATTTGATAAAAATGATTATTTGGTGTGTCCTTATGTAAGATTATTGTTTCCTTGGATCCAGATATAAATTCATTGTGTGGTTTTAATTTTAAAATGGTTTCCATTGTGGTAGAGTATAACCCATTTTCTTTGATATGGTTGAATTTATAAGTAACTATTTGTATTATGGATGTTAGTGACTAGTTGGTTAAGGTGAAAGGTTATAGTTATGTTTAAGTTTAAATCACTTTAATAGTTGGTTGATAGTGGTTATGGATTCCATATTGATGTTGTGTGATGTTTATGCTAAATGAACTATCATGGATAAATTGAACAAGGTATTTTTTATTAGATACGTATTGGGGGAGATGTTGTGATTGTTACTCCAAGTGGGGTTATTATTATTATTATTATTATATAGAAGATGGTTGTGAGAAAGCATGAAAATGTAAACACAATGGTTATTAGGGTTTGATTTCAAAATCTTTATTGATTAATTATTTTTGTGTTCAAATTGTATAAAATCATCAATTAAAGAACCTCAAAAACCTGGAAACTAAAGGATATCCTTCATAGAGACATCGAAAAATAAAATTATATATGATGAGAAGAATTTTTTTAGGAAATAACAGAATCCCATATCAAAAGATTAGTTGATTTAAGAATCTCTATCATAGTGAACCCAAAAAATAATAATGGGATATTTTATGCTTAAAAATTATTTATAATTGTGTATCTAATTTTATCAAATTAAGATATTCCTATTGAATATTCTTAATATTTATCTGATTAATTTTTATTTTCAATAATAACATTACTTAATTTTTTATATAATTATTAATTATTAACTATTGAAACATTTGAGTTTATCATAATTTTTATAAGTATATAATTAGTTTAATTAACGAAATCATGTGACCATATATGTGTTGAATTGACAACCAATTATATTTCAATTGATCTCATGCTTATTAAAAGTAATCACATGTTGAAGAAATGTAATCACACATTGGATTAAAGTGACTGTGTAATAGATTAAAGTGACTAAACGTTGATTAAAAGTTATCACATGTTGAAGAAAAGTAACCAAGCATTGAATTTCAAGTGACCACATGTTGTAAGATAAGTTACTACATGGTATAAATTCATGTGACCTCACATTGGATTCAAAGTGACCACACATTGAAGATAGGTGATAGAAATATGGGTTAATGTGAGTTAACATTGGATTCAAGTGACCAAAAATTGAATAAAAGTGTCCTCACTTTGAATAAAAGTGGTCGTGCATTGAATTTCAAGTGATCAGATGTTGTAAGATAAGTCACCACATGGTACTAAATCAATTGACTAATAAAGTGGCATGACTTAAGGTAAGACTTACCATGAATAGTTAATTACCAAGACTATACCCTACCATGACCAACATTTCATAAATCCTGTTTAATATTTTGATGTTGAGTTATTTTATATTGGACTATTAAATCATGGATTAAATGCTAGAATCCGGGATTAAAATTATAATAATGGGATCTTGGTGAAATGTGAGTTTCAAATTTAAATTTATTTTTAAATAGAATAGTTTAACTCATATATTTAATGGGATTTTTAAAGTGAATTTATGTTTAAATATTTTTATGCACTATATTAATTATTCTAATTTTTTTAGTGTAATTTTTTTCAATATTTGATATTATCAAGGTAACCCATGTGGGAATTACTTCTTTTGTGAATTCAATGAGGAAATCATATATTCATTTGGAAATAATTAAATAAAATGACCATTATGCTTTTACTTTTTATTCATAGATGAATGCTATATTAGAATTTCGATAGATCTATATTATTCACATGAGGTTGAGGATATTCTGAAACTATACACATTTGACATACTTTGCTGATAAACTAATGCTCTCAACTGATCTATAATCATTTAATCATTTGTTGTTTTAGAAAACATCTTTCCTCGACACTTTTATCCATTATTTTTTATCTAGTTTAATCGTTTAAAATATTTCTATTCTTTTTTTCACACAATTATATCAGGTAAAAAAACCTATAAAAGTTAGGATTTGGATTATATTACCCCATAAAAAAGGTCTAAGTTCTACCATAATCAGTAAAAGGAAAGGGTATTGGTTGTGCCTTTGTAACGACCCAATCTTTTTGAGTATTATATTAACTTACTCTTAATGATTTAATAAGATGTTAATGGTTAATGCAGAAAGAGGAGTCGATGGCTTCATCCAGTAGACTCAACCCTTACGAAGCCCACTTATCAGAGCTTGGGAAGGAGGTAGCATCTATGGGCTTCGCTTTGGACCAAGCCCAAGCCGAACTCCAACGTGTCAAGCTTGAACTAAAACGCTTGCGTGAGAAGTTCAAGTTAGTGGAGATTGCTACTAGGGCAATGTTATCTGAGCCTCCCTCAGATTCTCTCACCATAGCACACCTTACACTTAGGTCTTATGCCGGTGTTATAAGGAGCTATGTGTTGAGACCCTAGTTTCCTTGTGTAATCCTTTCGGGTGAATAAATTGAGATTTCTTCCTTTAGTGATGTTTGTGAAATTTCAAATGTCCAGATAATTTTAGAATGTATTTTATTGATGAATTTTGAAAAAAATGATATTTTAAAATATTTATGTAAACCCTAAATAACTAATGGTGTGTAATGATTTTCAAAAAATGGTCTTCTACAAAGGTGTTCAGTAAGGAATTTGGAGTCTAATAAGATCAACTTAATTTTTGATGAATAGTAAATTATGAATAGTGATTTTACGCTTAGGATTAGTAATGTGACCAAATGGATTAGTAATTTCACTTAAAGAAAGTTTTAAAATAATCTAGGCACCTTGATTAAGTAATGTGATTCAATAAAATGGGTAAATAACGGTTTCATAAATTATTAATCAAGTAATAGTTTTTTCGGATGAATAGTGTTTTTTAATTAAAAATTTAATTAAAAATAATTAGAAAATTATTTTTATAAAAATGACTTTATTTTTGAACTCAGAGCATCGATATTATGTTATGGTAATTTTTGGGGATTTTTCTGAAAAAATGAATTTTCGATGAATAGTGTATTTATTTAAAAATAAAATTAAAAATATTTAGAAAATTATTTTTATAAAATGGAGTTCATTTTTGAAATCATAGCATTGATATTTGGTTAAGGTGAAATTTTGGGATTATTCTGAGAAAGTTGAATTTTCGGTGAATAGTGAAAGTATAGTTTTTAAGTTACGGGTTTTTAATGACATCATTAAATGATGTATTAAGTATATATTCAATATGGTCGAATTATGAATAGTAAGTTAAGTTGTGAGGTGTCCCAAGTGGCCAATACCATGGGAAAATACCATGGGCAAGCCCATGGTTTTGCCAAAACCACTAGTGAGGTGTCCCTTGGCCATTAATGCCTTGTCCCCTCACTTTCCCTATAAATACCCACCCTTTCCTCTTTTAGTTTTCACTCCAAACTCTCCCCCAACGAAGTTATGGTCTTCTTACCTTCCAAGGAGCCCTCCCAAGGTGCCCCCAAGCCCTCAAGGTCCAATCCTTTGAGTTTCAAGAGTCACGTTTTAAGGTAAGGGATCCGACCCCTCTCTTCTTTTCATGTAATCTCTTTTATGTCATTCCTTTTATGCTCCATGTTCTTATGTGAGAGGATGTTCTTTTATATTCTTCTTACTGCCCATTTCATGTTTATATGATTAGAGATCCCCTCTTACTCTCATCATTTCATTTTATGAAAGTTTAAGTGACGCCGTTAGGCTGCCGAATGTTTAAGTGATTCTTTCACCCTTCTCATTTTTCAAGTTCGAATCTCATGTCAAGTCTTTCAAGTTCCTTTTTATAATGTTGGGGTATGATCTCTATATCTATCATACTGATCTCTTATGATCATATGATGAGGGACCCTATTTGATCTTGTCAATTCTTTTTATTGAAGTTTAAGTGATGCCGTTAGGCTGCCGAATTTTCATAAGAGAAATCTAAATTTTGTCTTCCTTCCATGTTTTTCATTTCAAATGGTATGTCCTTCAAATTTCATTACCATGTCCATATATCCTTCTTATTCTGTCCCCTTACTTTTTATGGATCATTTATGAGTGGGTGACCCATGTCCCCTCTCTTTACAATGTTTTCTAAAACCCCGAAACATAGCCGTTATGCTGCAGAATTTTCGTCTCAAAATGCCTCTCCCTCTTTTCTCAAAATTATTTTATGTTATAAAGTTAATACTCAAAGCTCTTATTTCTAAAAGGGTATTCACATATATATCAAAATGATCTATTTTAAATTCTGGGATTTACATACATGAGACCCACTTTCCCTTCCGTGGGTTTAAAGTGCCGTAAAGATCATGTCTTTAATACAGTTTTTAAAATGTTATGATTACGAAATGAAACCCATTTATTTTATGCCATATGGGTTATTTATGAAATGTTTGATGATGATATATGTGGCTCACATGATAATAAAGGCAAATTTAAGGGTGCGCCCTGATAGCGCTCCAATGCATTGGGTAAAGACTTAATCTCTAGAGATGACCATTTTAACGACGCCTTGGTGAATAACCTTGGTAATTTTTAACGAAACCTTGGGGATGGACCTTGGTGAAACGAAACGATTGTCAATATTAAATGTTGCAGCCACATCTTCAAGTTATGAAAAATGTTGTTTTTATTATGAAATGCCTCATGATTTATTTCTCATGCCTTAAAGTTCTTTTCATGTCCTTATTGAAGTATATCAAGTTCACATGTAAAATGTTCCTCTTGTTTCCCTTACTGGGCCTTCTGCTCACCCTTTCTTTTGATGTATGTCCCCAGGTTATGAGATGCATAATGAACATAGGATGAACTAAAGGAGAAGCCTTTCAAGTGTTTAAGAAGAATGTTTTATGTTTTTTTTATGTATTTTGTTCCTGGTTTCCAAGACACTAGACCTTAAAGATCCTCAGTTATGTGTAATGTAATGAAAGTTTATGTTATAAAATGGCGGGATGCCATAGTTGGTATCAAAGGATGGTTTAGTTATTTGTGGAAATTAGGATATAAAAACTTTAGGAAGAACCCTATAGAAAAGTTTAAATATAGGAAAACTTCCTGGTATTTTGGTAAGTATTGAGTGAGTGGTTTATCAAACAAATACATCCCTGTCTGGATACGAGCAGGTAGAGGCGGCTCTGGCACATATGTACATAGGGGTAAAACCCGAAAACACTGCTTTGAGCTAGACTCGAACGGGAACTGGTGCACTATAACGGGCATTGCTGCACTCTTGGTTACGACACTCCCGGGGGATATGTTTGGTTAATCACAAGCTTTTTATGAATCATTATGAAGGAATTATAGAAAAGTGTAATTGTCTAAGCATGAAGTCTTAGTTAAAAGATTCATAAATGAAATAAGTTTCTTACTAAGGTTTTATTCTTTTAGAAAATGGCGGGCAATAGGAGGAACCGTGCTGATGGTGACCGCAATGCACCATGTGCTGACGGCCCTCCGATGGAAGCCGGAATGGAAACATTCATGCGAATGATGAACCAACTGACTCAAGTTATGAGTAATAACTTGAATCAAGCTGAGAGGCCGACCTCACCACGAAGGGAACAACACTCTGTTGAGTCCTTCATGCGTCAACGACCGCCAACATTCAGTGGATCTAATGACCCATTGGTTGCGGAACAATGGATAAGCTCCATTGAAAAGATCTTTTCTGTACTTCATTGTTCGGAACAAGAAAAAGTCACCCTTGCTGTTTACCGCCTAGAGGGAGAAGCTGATCAGTGGTGGTCACTGATCAAAAACACAAAGCCACGAGGAGAGATGGAAGCTATGGAGTGGGAAGAGTTCCGGGGAATATTATTTAACAAGTATTTCCCTCGTTCCATGAGAACAAGAATGGAGAAAGAATTCCTCGAGTTGAAGCAGAAGGAGAATGAATCAGTTGGAACCTATGAGATGAACTTCACAAGGCTTTCCCGTTATACCTCAAGCTTTGTCATGGACCCTAATGGGAAGGTTGATAGATTCTTTGGTGGACTACGACCTCATCTGCGGAAGAATCTAGCCAACAGGGACTATGATAAGTATGAAGAAATAGTTTGAAGTGCTATGAAAGTCGAGCTGGAGTTTGGTGAGACACAGTGGTCTCATAAACCAAATGAAAAGAAGAGGTCATTGGAGCCCAGTTTAGGGAAGTCTTTTGATCAGGGAAGAGGTGGAAAGCAAACGCAACATACCACATGCAATAAATGTGGGAAGAATCATCTGGGGAACTGCTTGAGTGGAAGTGGCAAGTGCTACAAGTGTGGAAGAGGATGCCATATTGCTCGGAATTGTCATAGTGAGGTGAAGCCTCAGCTTCCCAACACTAACGACAGAGGAAAGATGGTTCTGGCCCTACCCGAAGTCACATGCTTCAAGTGTGGACAGCTTGGGCACTTTGCTAATCAATGTCCAAATCCAAGGGCGGTGGAGGGGAATCACCATCAACCTCAGCAGAGGCCAAGGGAGCAAGGTCGTGCTTTCGCTATCACCACAACTGAAGTTGAAGTTCCGAATGATGTGGTAGAAGGTACTGTTGTTGTTCTCTCAAAACTAGCAAGTACTTTATTTGATTCTGGTTCTACGCATTCTTTTATTTCTTCCAAGTTTGCAAAGAATGTAGAATCAATTCCCGAATTGCTTGAGGTAGAGTTGTCAGTCAAGACTCCAAGTGGGATTATCCTTGCATCAACAGTATTTAGAGACTCTAGTGTTTACTTTGGTGAGCACAATCTTATCGCAAATCTAGTAGTCATTCCCATGAAGGAATTCGACATTATACTAGGGATGGACTGGCTCTCAAAGTATAATGCTAAGATCAAATGTAGAAGTAAGGAAATCTCAGTAGTCTTGAATGAACGACCTACAGTTATCTTCCGAGGAGAGATATCCCGAACTGATCCCTATCTAGAAGCACCTCCTATATCATTCTTTATGGAGTTAATCGGTGATGAGGAAGAAGGGAAAGGGAGCATACAAATTGAAGATGTTCCGATTGTTCAGGAATACATGGATGTATTTCCTGAGGAGTTACCTGGACCTCCCCCAGAGAGAGAGGTAGAGTTCTCCATTGAACTTGTACCTGGGTCTCAGCCGATATCAAAGACTCCGTATAGAATGGCAAATGTGGAGCTAGAAGAGTTAAAGAAACAACTCCAAGACTTGTTGGAGAAGGGGTTTATCCGACCGAGTGTGTCTCCTTGGGGAGCACCAGTTCTCTTTGTGAAGAAGAAGGATGGATCAATGCGGCTATGCATTGATTATAGAGAACTGAACGGGATCATAGTGAAGAACAGATATCCTCTTCCAAGAATTGATGATTTATTTGACCAACTTCGCGGGGCTCAATTCTTCTCTAAGATTGACCTTCGATGTGGTTATCATCAACTGAGGGTGAAGAAGGAAGATATTCCAAAGACTGCCTTCCGATCAAGATATGGGCATTATGAGTTTAATGTTATGCCTTTCGGCTTGACTAATGCTCCTGCTATTTTCATGGATTTGATGAATAGAGTCTTTAAGGACTACCTTGATAACTTTGTGGTAGTTTTTATTGATGATATTCTGATATATTCAAAAAGTCGTGAGGAGCATGAAGATCATATGAGGGTTATTTTGAAAACTCTACGGAAGGAGAGGATCTTT
Organism: Viscum album; assembly: GCA_963277665.1. Classification (NCBI taxonomy): domain Eukaryota; kingdom Viridiplantae; phylum Streptophyta; class Magnoliopsida; order Santalales; family Viscaceae; genus Viscum; species Viscum album. Next base: position 375,673,425 of record OY728146.1, read on the forward strand.
GGGAAGTTCAGCAAGTGTGAGTTTTGGTTACAACAAGTGGCTTTCTTGGGGCACATCGTAACCAATGAAGGAATCTCGGTTGACCCTGCAAAGACAATGGTTGTGGAAGAGTGGCCTCAACCCCACAACAGTAACTGAGATTCGTAGTTTCTTTGGTTTAGCGGGATATTATAGGAGGTTTGTGAAAAAAATTTCACGACTTTCTAATCCACTAACCAAGTTGACTCGAAAAGGGGTTAAGTTCATATGGACAAAGGAATGCGAGGAAAGTTTCCAAGAGCTGAAGAAGAGATTGGTTACTGCACCTGTGTTAACACTACCCTCTATCGGAGAAGGATTCGTTATATTTAGCGATGCATCTCTGAAAGGGCTTGGGTGCGTCCTCATGCAAAATGACAAAGTAAGTGCTTATGCATCTCGACAGTTGAAGATTCATGAGCAGAATTATCCTACGCATGATCTAGAGCTGGCGGCAGTTGTTTTTGCTCTAAAGATATGGAGGCACTATCTTTATGGGGAGAAATGTGATATATACACTGACCACCAAAGTCTAAAGTATATTTTCACACAGAAAGAATTGAACGTGAGACAAAGGAGATGGTTGGAGCTTATTAAAGACTATGATTGTTCAATACACTATCACCCTGGAAGAGAAAACAAAGTCGCAGATGCATTAAGAAGGAAAGATCCTGTTGTTCTGACAACAATGAGGATCTTAGGAGATCCCTTGATTAAAGATCTAGTAAAACTGGACATGGGAATTATAAGGAAAGGGACATCATCAACCCTATTCCAAATGATTTCTCAACCTTCATTACTAGAGAGGATCAAGAAGGCTCAAAAAGAAGATCCTTTGCTGTAAGAGAAGTTTGAGGCTGTAAAGGATGGGAAGTTCCCTGATTTCCATATTGATCAAGAAGGTGTATTGAAATTTCGTACAAGACTATGTGTTCCATCTATTCCGGAGATAAAGAAAGAACTGATGGATGAAGCTCATAGCTCTACTTTCTCTATACATCCAGGAAGCACTAAGATGTATAGAGACCTTCGTGATCATTATTGGTGGGATAACATGAAGAGGGAGATTGCCGATTACACTACAAGGTGCCTGGTGTGTCAGCAAGTAAAGGCAGAAAGACAACTTCCTAAGGGGGTATTACAACCGCTACCCATACCAGTATGGAAGTGGGATAATATCACTATGGAATTTGTAACTGGTCTCCCGAAAACATCCAAAGGAAACAATGCGATATGGGTTATTGTGGACCGTCTCACCAAGACAGCCCATTTTATCTCTATTTGGGAAGATTTCTCTCTGGATCAGCTTGCCAAGATATACGTGAAGGAAGTGGTAAGGCTGCATGGGGTACCACTATCCATCGTATCTGATCGTGACCCAAGATTCACATCAAAATTCTGGAGAAGTCTTCAACATGCTCTGAATACTGAATTGAATTTTAGTACGGCCTATCATCCTCAAACTGATGGCCAATCTTAAAGGACTATTCAGACACTCGAAGACTTGTTGAGATTATGCTCAATGGAATTTAAAGGTGGATGGGATCAACACCTCCAATTAGTTGAGTTCTCCTATAACAACAGCTTCCATTCGAGTATTCAGATGGCACCCTATGAAGCTCTATATGGAAAGCGGTGTAGAACTCCTACTTGTTGGGATGAAACTGGTGAGAGGAAGCTTCTTGGGCCTGATCTCGTGCAAGAGATGACGGAACAGGTTCATGCCATCCAACAACACATAAAGGCTGCTCAGAGTCAGCAGAAGAGTTATGCTGACAATCGTCGAAGGGACTTGGAGTTTGGTGTTGGTGACAAAGTCATCCTTCGAATTTCTCCATGGAAGAGAGTCATGCGGTTTGGGAAGAAAGGGAAGCTCAGCCCTAGGTACACTGGCCCCTATGAAATCCTTGATCGCATAGGAGTAGTGGCCTATCGTCTAGCACTTCCACCGAACCTAGCTCAAGTTCATGATGTCTTCCATGTATCTCTCTTGAGGAAGTACATACCCGACCCTTCGCATGTACTGAACCCAGAGGTGGTACAACTTGAACATGACCTCTCTTATGAGGAGCAGCCAGTGGAGATCTTGGACCGTAGAGACAAGGTCCTACGAAACAAGACTACCCACCTTGTGAAAGTGTTGTGGAGGAATCATAAATATGAAGAAGCGACTTGGGAGCCTGAGGAAACGATGAAGCAAAAGTACCCTCACCTTTTCGACTAGGCCTCAAGTATAAATTTCGGGGACGAAATTTCTTAAGGGGGGAAGAATGTAACGACCCAATCTTTTTGAGTATTATATTAACTTACTCTTAATGATTTAATAAGATGTTAATGGTTAATGCAGAAAGAGGAGTCGATGGCTTCATCCAGTAGACTCAACCCTTACGAAGCCCACTTATCAGAGCTTGGGAAGGAGGTAGCATCTGTGGGCTTCGCTTTGGACTAAGCCCAAGCCGAACTCTAGCATGTCAAGCTTGAACGAAAACGCTTGCGGGAGAAGTTCAAGTTAGTGGAGATTGCTACTAGGGAAATGTTATCTGAGCCTCCCTCAGATTCTCTCACCATAGCACACCTTACACTTAGGTCTTATGCCGGTGTTATAAGGAGCTATGTGTTGAGACCGTAGTTTCCTTGTGTAATCCTTTCGGGTGAATAAATTGAGATTTCTTCCTTTAGTGATGTTTGTGAAATTTCAAATGTCCAGATAATTTTAGAATGTATTTTATTGATGAATTTTGAAAAAAGGATATTTTAAAATATTTATGTAAACCCTAAATAACTAATGGTGTGTAATGATTTTCAAAAAATGGTCTTCTACAAAGGTGTTCGGTAAGGAATTTGGAGTCTAATAAGATCAACTTAATTTTTGATGAATAGTAAATTATGAATAGTGATTTTACGCTTAGGATTAGTAATGTGACCAAATGGATTAGTAATTTCACTTAAAGAAAGTTCTAAAATAATCTAGGCACCTTGATTAAGTAATGTGATTCAATAAAATGGGTAAATAACGGTTTCATAAATTATTAATCAAGTAATAGTTTTTTCAGATGAATAGTTTTTTTTAATTAAAAATTTAATTAAAAATAATTAGAAAATTATATTTATAAAAATGACTTTATTTTTGAACTCAGAGCATCGATATTATGTTATGGTAATTTTTGGGGATTTTTCTGAAAAAATAAATTTTCGATGAATAGTGTATTTATTTAAAAATAAAATTAAAAATATTTAGAAAATTATTTTTATAAAATGGAGTTCATTTTTGAAATCATAGCATTGATATTTGGTTAAGGTGAAATTTTGGGATTATTCTGAGAAAGTTGAATTTTCGGTGAATAGTGAAAGTATAGTTTTTAAGTTACGGGTTTTTAATGACATCATTAAATGATGTATTAAGTATATATTCAATATGGTCGAATTATGAATAGTAAGTTAAGTTGTGAGGTGTCCCAAGTGGCCAATACCATGGGCAAATACCATGGGCAAGCCCATGGTTTTGCCAAAACCACTAGTGAGGTGTCCCTTGGCCATTAATGCCTTGTCCCCTCACTTTCCCTATAAATACCCACCCTTTCCTCCTTTAGTTTTCACTCCCAACTCTCCCCCAACGAAGTTCTGGTCTTCTTACCTTCCAAGGAGCCCTCCCAAGGTGCCCCCAAGCCCTCAAGGTCCAATCCTTTGAGTTTCAAGAGTCACGTTTTAAGGTAAGGGATCCGACCCCTCTCTTCTTTTCATGTAATCTCTTTTATGTCATTCCTTTTATGCTCCATGTTCTTATGTGAGAGGATGTTCTTTTATATTATTCTTACTGCCCATTTCATGTTTATATGATGAGAGATCCCCTCTTACTCTCATCATTTCATTTTATGAAAGTTTAAGTGACGCCGTTAGGCTGCCGAATGTTTAAGTGATTCTTTCACCCTTCTCATTTTTCAAGTTCGATTCTCATGTCAAGTCTTTCAAGTTCCTTTTTATAATGTTGGGGTATGATATCTATATCTATCATACTGATCTCTTATGATCATATGATGAGGGACCCTATTTGATCTTGTCAATTCTCTTTATTGAAGTTTAAGTGATGCCGTTAGGCTGCCGAATTTTCATAAGAGAAATCTAAATTTTGTCTTCCTTCCATGTTTTTCATTTCAAATGGTATGTCCTTCAAATTTCATTACCATGTCCATATATCCTTATTATTCTGTCCCCTTACTTTTTATGGATCATTTATGAGTGGGTGACCCATGTCCCCTCTCTTTTCAATGTTTTCTAAAACCCCGAAACATAGCCGTTATGCTGCAGAATTTTCGTCTCAAAATGCCTCTCCCTCTTTTATCAAAATTATTTTATGTTATAAAGTGAATACTCAAAGCTCTTATTTCTAAAAGGGTATTCACATATATATCAAAATGATCTATTTTAAATTCTGGGATTTACATACATGAGACCCACTTTCCCTTCCGTGGGTTTAAAGTGCCGTAAAGATCATGTCTTTAAAGCAGTTTTTAAAACGTTATGATTACGAAATGAAACCCATTTATTTTATGCCATATGGGTTATTTATGAAATGTTTGATGATGATATATGTGGCTCACATGATAATAAAGGCAAATTTAAGGGTGCGCCCTGATAGCGCTCCAATGCATTGGGTAAAGACTTAATCTCTAGAGATGACCATTTTAACGACGCCTTGGTGAATAACCTTGGTAATTTTTAACGACACCTTGGGGATGGACCTTGGTGAAACGAAACGATTGTCAATATTAAATGTTGCAGCCACATCTTCAAGTTATGAAAAATGTTGTTTTTATTATGAAATGCCTCATGATTTATTTCTCATGCCTTAAAGTTCTTTTCATATCCTTATTGAAGTATATCAAGTTCACATGTAAAATGTTCCTCTTGTTTCCCTTACTGGGCCTTCTGCTCACCCTTTCTTTTGATGTATGTCCCCAGGTTATGAGATGCATAATGAACATAGGATGAACTAAAGGAGAAGCCTTTCAAGTGTTTAAGAAGAATGTTTTATGTTTTTTTTATGTATTTTGTTCCTGGTTTCCAAGACACTAGACCTTAAAGATCCTCAGTTATGTGTAATGTAATGAAAGTTTATGTTATAAAATGGCGGGATGCCATAGCCTTCAAATATGAAAATTGAAGGATTATCGAGTTATGACACCATGTGTGCCAAAAATCTATTATTTTAAGTTTTGGATATAGGGTTTATAAATGATGCTGTAAAAGGTTTCTGATATCCCATCCAAATTCTTTGACTCTATTTTAGTGGGTTTCGTCTCACTTATTATATGTCATGGGAGAATAGTATAGTATGATCATTTATAAAAAACTACTATAAAAATCTTGGTATAATATCTACTAATTTTATATTATAAAAATTATTAACTTCAATAATAATTCACGAATATTATTTTGTAAAGATAATTCACCCTCCCCCAATCATTTATCAATTCTCATTAGAAACTAACCATTTGTATTAAACCTAGGATTAAAATAATTATAGTGTTTTTCTAATATATGTGATAATAAAATATTAACATTAATAATAAATGGGAAGAGATTTATTTTGAGATAGAATTAATGAATATGAATGATGGTTGGGAACCTAATCTAATTTTACTATTTTATAGAACAAATTATGGTTACTAAAAGACTAGTATGGATTTATTTATTACACTCATAATCATTTAAAGTTGTACAGTCAAGGTGAATCCTCATAGACTACTTGAAGATGATCCTGAAACATTAGTTGGTAATGATTTGGTAATGTATGTTAAAAATTAAAAGGTGATGAATGTTCTCTATTTTGAAATTAATATAATTGTGTATAGTTATATTTCTACATATAAAATAACTTTAAATTTGAAAAATATTTGTAGGTTACACATTTTGGTTTTGGTTGGATTATAAGAACTAATCGAGGCATGTTAAGAGCTGAGCATCACGATTTTAAAATTGGAGAAAAAGAAATTGTTAACCAAATGTTTCTTAGATTCATAACATTTGTAAATAGAATGACTAATTTGGCAGAAATCATAGATATTTATATTCTAGTTTAAAGGATTTTAGGAGATTTACCGAATAAATGTAAAGCTAAAAAGTAGTAATTTATGAAATAAATAATTTATAAGAATATACTTTAGGCGATCTTATTATAAATTTACTGTAATATGAGCTTGAATTAAAAAATATTTGTCAATACTAAAATTTAAAAACTATGTGCATTTATTTCATGTGGAAAATTCAAGTCCCCACTAACTATTTTGATTCTTAATTATGAAGAAGTGAAAGAGGGAAAGTCATATAGGCTCCCAAGGAAGAATAAATAGAGTCTAATCAATGTGGAACAAAAATAATTACCTAGAAAAAAGAAAAAAACATGGGTAAATATGATGATGAAGTTATCTATTATTAGTACAAAGAATGAGGGAACATTAAATATAACCATCACTATTTATTAATGTCTTAATAAAGAAAAAAATTACAAAAGTAAAAAAATTGTTAGTTGGTTGGAGTTATCAATCTAGCTCAGAATCAAGTAATGAATCTGAAAAAGGAAAATATAAAAGAAAGAATTTTATGATGTTTTCTACAAATATTGTATGTGTGTCTGATATCTCTTACACTTATAAATATAATTTTTATAATGATCATTTTTATATATAAATTCATAGAATCAATCATAATGTTATCATAAATTTTTATATTATTCAAAATAATTAAGAGAAAAAAATGATATTCTTAATGAAAATAAGAAATTGAAAAATATCCATTCAAGATAAAATGATAAATTATATGAAAGTGAGAAACTAGATAATATCAAACATAAATATTTTCTATCCTCATGTGAATAAGCTAAAATAATTATATTTGATGTTTTATATGAAAATTATGTTCTTATAATTAATTTTTAAAGGTCAAATATAGATTTTATAGATTTATTCAAGGAGGATAAAGATATAAGAATATTATAGAAATGATAAAATTCAATATATTAAAGGTTGATAATCATTAGGATAATAAATTGAAATAAATTATATAAAAAATTATTTGTTAAAGGTTTAAGTGGAACTGTTCCATGTGTTACATTCTTTAGATGTCACATGAAGGTCCATATTTCAATTGAATGTTCTCTACAGTTTTTACAATCTCCAAGTTAAAAATAGTTTTTTATCAAAATAATTTTCAAATATATTGTCCATAAAATCCTTACTGAAATCAGTTTGAGTTCCTAATTTTTTTTTCAAATCCAGTTGGAAGGAAATTTTTATGGTTACGAGAGAATTATTAAATATTTTTCAGTTAAAATTTTTTCATTTTAGAATCAAAAAAGATGTTTGGTACAAGGATAGTAGATGTTCACAACATATAGATGATTATATTTCTAAATTTAAATCTTTTAACAAATTTTATAGTGGTACTATTTATTTCTATGATTATTCAAAGGGTTATGTAAAAGGTTTTTATGCATTTGAAATTTAAAATTCAGTTATAATTTCATAGGTTATGTTTTTTAATAGTTTCAAAAATGATTTAGTATGCATTTCATAGCTTTGTGATGATAATATGAATGTAACATTTGAAAATTAAAAAAGTATTGATTTCAAATAAGAATCTGTCTTGTTTTATAAAAAAATAAAATACACAATTTATTCAATTAATTTTCCTGGGATGACTAAATAAAATGTAAAATTTTAAATATTTTTCAATTTGATTATTTTCTATGTCATAGGTGATTCGAACATGAAATGTTTATGTCATTACCCACATTTTAATATCATCCAAAACACAAGGAGCTATAAATGGTGAGAATATGCACTTATCGTCGATTATTTTCTACATAAGGTTGGAGAGTAGACTCATTTTACCATGAAATGTTAAATATGGAAAGCATGTGGTACACCCCCACGTCTTCACCTCTCCTAGAAGTAGTGTAACCAAAACCTAAGGAGTGGGTACTAAAATAGGATACATATGTATATATTATCAATTAAAGAATGTAAAAAGAGATAGTAAGGGGATCTCCATCTCACAAATCATCCTAGGAAAACAGGCGCCAATAGTTCCATAAGTAACCACCAATAATGCCCAATATCCCCCACATTTTCCCTGAACATGCATGTTAATGGGACTTAATACCAACACCTAGATACTATCCTCTTTGGGTGGGTCTGCCTTGCCCTCACGATTTGATGTCGCATCACCAGAATACATCTCATTGTGGAAATTTACCCTCTTAAACATGAGTCTAATGTAATAGAAAGGTGGGTCTCTCCACTGATCTATAGCTAGAAAGTGTAATCCCAAACAAGAAGAACCACACCATAGTATTTCTATGGGATTCCACTCTAATAGTCATTGTAGAGAACCCACACCGTAGTGCATTAAGAGATTCAAATCTTATTCATTGAGGACCCTCACCCTATTGCATCATAGGGATTCCACTTAGAAGCAGATGATAGAGGACACACTCCAATGCTAACGGGGGCTTCTACTCTTATTGTAGTAGACGTCCCACACCCTGGTGCATCAGTGGGATTCAACTCTCATAGTGGTCATAGAGGACCCACACCCATGCCGATGGGGGATTCTACTCTAGTACATCGAGGACCCACACCCTACCTGGTAGTAAGATTCAACTCAGCTGGTTTCGAGAAACACTCCTGTAAATTTCTATGCTACCACAATATGTGATCCAAGGGAATGGTCTATCCTCATTTGGTCTTCTCTCATCGATGACGTGCGTAGAAAAACATGCCCACATCTCCTTAGTTGTGTCATGTGAAAAATGTCATCCAGCCATTCTAATATGGGGGTAAGGCATGGAGTTAAAAGACCTTTTTATCCCTCATCACAATCTTGAACAGCCTGAAGGAGCTTTGGGGTAACTCGCCTCCCCAACCAAAAATCAACACACAGGCCCACAATATATCCTCCAACACGTGGATAGTGAGTTCAGTCTCTCCTAGATTCTCCATGAAACATTACACCCTAAGAAAGGGAGTGCGCTGACCTGTGAGTCGGTCTAATATCACATAGACGACATCATGTTCATTAATTATGCACAAAATCCCTATGATTAAATCCATGGATATGTTTTACAATTTCACACAGGGATTTCTATACACTGTGAAAACCCACCGGAGCTCAATGCTCCCCATGCACCTCTGGATACTTGAGGCATCGTGAGATAGACTCGGCTACGCTTCATCTCTAATTGAACCCCCAAATCTACCATTGATGATCCTTATACATATTCCAAACACTGGGGTTTAAAACTAAGGTAGAGGTTTGGAATTCTCACATCACCTTTTCCTGCATCGCAACTGGAACCATTATGTGTCCCTGAACAAGATCTCAGGATTCCCACATTCAGAATATCCATCTAGCACCTCGCCTGTGGGTATCCGATTCATTATTTATTTCATATTTTGTGTCTCAAAACTAAGACTCTGTTACATTCTAGAGATGTAATTGAGTCAACACCATCAAATCAAGAGAACTATAGCCCCCTTCTCCCCCAGGGTCAGTAGCAGGGAAGCAAACTGCTCTGAATCTTCCAATATTTGGCATTCCTGGGACATCCTACATAGGGAATATGTTACAACATTTCATCTTTCCCGAGTATATGCTATATCAATGTCATATTCCTACACAACGTTCTAACCATCGTCACTATCTTAGGTTCAATTATCTCTAGGTGAAGATGACCTAAGACTCTATTGGTCTGAGAAAACCTCAAATCTCTCTCCTAAAAGATAATATCTCCACATTCTTGAGGTTAAAACTACTACTTCTAGAATCATATAGTGAGACACATAGTCCTGTTCATGGGGTCTCTATCACCTATAACTATACATGATAACTATTTTATCGATGTTGATCTTGATCACATAAGGTGAAAACAAATAGTGTATGTGATTAAATTCATCCAACTGCAAGAATATAGACATAAGAATCATGTGGCATACATGTGTGTCTTCTCTTCCCAAGGAATTTGAGTAATCCCAAAAACAAATACTTTTCTACACTCACTAGTGTCATCTCAAGCACCCTAAAACTCAAAAATGAATTAATATACATTGATGTTTTGGAATATCAAAAATTAGCTGCTACATCTGCTCGGCGCTGCTCCTCCACCAGTTCCCAAAATTTACAGAATAACATCGATATAGACTCCTCAGATCGAGGGCTTCACAGATCTTTGTTTCACCCCATGTTTCGTCAATGTTTCGACGAAGTGAAAATTTGACGATGAGTGAATGATAATGAATGTGAATAATGAGTGATCCTGAAATTAAATGGTCAATGAGAACTATTAGTTTGGCCATAAACAAGGAATATAGAAGTAGACGAAATGATGAGAAGTCAAAAACGATAAAAAGTACTTCAATCAGGGAGGTATGTAATTTGAATGAGAAATTCTTGATTGATTTGGGTTATGTATTTTTTTTGTTTTGCTTATATCTAGTATTGCATATATTTTCAACATTATCTAATGATGTTCAGTCATCGAATCACTATTAGAAGCAGATGGGTAGAGCTCTACCATCCAATAGAGAAATGATCTAACTCTACCTCATTTCTCTAAATTCATATTTATAGGATACTATTAGCAGTCATGAAATCTGAACCTCCTTCTCCCTCTCACCCGAGGTGTCGCCTAGGGAAAAAACACCATTATGAACTAAAAGAAGATATTGGATTTCCAACCCGATCCCCTGTTCAGCATTTAATTGATTTGAAGACCAAGATAAAATAATTATTTTATTCTATTTTATTCTAATTATGTACTTCATGGTTTTTTCTATAGTAGGCACGCACCAACAAAAGTTATGTCCCGCCTAGTGTAAGCTCCATGCTCCAGATTCAATTATACCATCATATTTCTGATCCGACTTACCATTTGAGATATATTCCATTTCCATCACATGAATAGTATAAAATATATTGGATATTTTTTTATAATTTATTCTAATCATGACCCGACCCAACAGGGATCAAACCGCGACTCTCCAAACCTGCCTCTAAAACACCAGGGGTTGTCGTCTAGTGCCATGTATACTATCACACACATGGGAGGCCTTAGCCTATTTTACATGTATTCATGATTGGATACACATAATAATTAAATAGTGCTGATATATTTAAAAATGCAAATGAAATACATGCATAAATTTGTCCCACAACCAGAGTACAATAGTAGTACATAAAGAGAAAATATAGGTCCCACCAAATAAAAAACTATAAAAGCATCTGACCTGGTCAGAATAAGGGGATCACTACCAAATTCACCCTCAAGTAAGTGTCGCTTCCCAACTCTGGTAAAAACCCTGGTCTGTCTAGGTCATTAAGCTCTTCCTACTCCAGGTCCACCTAGGACTCTGTCAAAAGCCATGCATTCAACACAAGTTAAAGAACATGTGCAAGAAAATACCCTATAGGGATGAGTATAATAATACTATGTAGGATCCCCAAAACATCAAATGAAATAGATAAACTAAAATTCCTCAGTCCCCTCATCCCATCCATAGGGAACCCAACTAAGAGAGAAACTCCATCTCGATACCATCCTCAGCTACACCCAACTAGTCAGCTCGATGTCCCTAGCACTTCAATCCAATGATACATGCCACAGGGATTCCCAAAACATACCCATATATACTCAGTTCTGACTCCATGCATTATGGTCCCAACCACATACATTCCACAGTAACAAAATTAATGTTCCAACAAAACTCAACACTATCTCGAGAGATTCTGATCTCTTAGACATCAGCTAGCCCCTGCTCAAGGATCGAAGATTGAGTTTCTGCCATAGAGAACACAAAGTGCCTATTCATCGCTGATGGTATGAAAAAAGAGAGGGTCCATGCATCAATAATGAAATTTCGATGATCCAACCACACTTTTCCATATGATACTCAACTAATTAATGCCACTAACACTGACCTGCACCCTGTGTAGGGTCAAAAGAGCTACAGAGAGCCCCACTTCTCACCACTTCCAAGTATTTGAGGGATTAATAGATCCTAAAACAACCTGAAAAACCTCTTTCACTACTGAATATAAGGTCACGCACCTCAATAAGTGGAGGGAGAACTATCTCTAAACTAGGAAGCATGTTTAATAAGAGGATGGGTCCTCTCCCTACTTCAACTCAAGAATGGTGGACCACCACTATATATCTGTGAACCCATGCCTTGGAATGTCATGGGAGTATCACCTTGTGAAGTGTTACCCTCACCCAAACGTGTTATTGGAGAAGCAATCTAGAAAATTTGAGCCCCCCACCCAAGGTAGGGGAGCACCGGTGCAAAAGAAGTGATCCCGCACCTAAGGTAAGGTAGAACCACTTTGTAAAACATGAGCCCACACCCATGGTAGGGGAACACCACTATGAGAGGTGTGATCCTACTCCCACTGTAGTATAGAACCACAGTGAGGATATAGGGATCACACCTTGATATGGAAGGGGAGTACCGACTCTACCATAAAATGAGATTACAGAGTCTTCACCCTATCACAGATGGGGAGCGGTACAATTGTACGAACTTCATGGGGAACCTACACCCTAGTCCATCAAGGGAGTAACAATCCAAGAGGAAACCACCAAAAATAAATTAACTCATTCCCATTATGTGGAGATTCCCATCACTACCTAAGCATAGATGTAAGGGAGACCCGCACCCTAATTCCAAAGCGGAGTACCTGACCCAACATCTCTCTTCATGAACCCCTAATATCAACATCATCCTAGAATAACTCTGTTAGAATCATTCTTGAATCATTCCACCTTGTGTCCTATCATCCATAGAGTTGGCCACCATCACATTCCTTGCATTAAAACAGGCATGATATGCTATTTAATCACCAAAATTGGGAAACCGGTGAAATAGGAATTTTTAACTACATCATGCTCGAAAGAGACCTTATGGGGACCATGCCTCAATATCAGAACACAACTAATGGATCATATTTTTGTTATCATCAAAGAGAAACACATGGGATCAACTACTCATTAGTTCAAAATAGACAGCTGGTGAAAAAGTCACATTTCTCCAAAAATGCCACAAAATCGGCCTCAGGGGGCCCACATCCAAATTTTGCATTAATAATCCTAAATTTATCTATAATAATCTTCCTTACCATCTATGTCAAAAGGCCATTGATAGTGAATCAATTAGACCCTCCATACAAATGTTATGGTGGGTTGAAGTTGAATAATAATAAAACATTATTATTATTTCAATGTATTATAGCCTCGATCCATGAACACAATTATTTAAATTCCCAAACCATTATCAAAGGGTCCATCATAATGCGAGAATCACCTCACCATAAGTGGATTTCAAATTGTACACATGATCTGAATATTATGGGGGTTCCAAAACCCCTGGTCCATTCTAGATGGACTAGCCTGCACTGGTCGGTCCACCCCCGCTTAGGCTGACCTGGTTGTCACCATCATCAACCTACCCTAGCCAAATATCCCACCCCCATGCTGCCCATCCAAAGCCACTATGATGCCCTGCCTCAGCCACCGCCTCAATGGAAACCATTGTTCCACCTCAGTCTCAGGTTCACCTCACTAGAAACCACTACATCACGCCAAAAATCACTTCCAGAGATTCTGTGGACCACCAAGACAACTTTTGTGGTAAGAAAGGTGATATAAAACCCATTTCAGAAGCATCAGAACCCAATCTACATCGACCTGGAAACGATTCCAAAAAAAGCATAAATGATGGGATCGATCTTAAAACACGGAATTTCCTACCTCGTGGAGGATTGCTGAAACTTCAGTTGTAGAACGATACTTGGGATGTGTTGATTCATGATCTTCCAATGATATGTATCCAAAATATATGTTGGTGGCTCCTCCTTGGTTCACTCGTCGAAGGGAATGGGAGATGCGTCTTCGCGTATGCACCCGGCGAAGGGAGAGGTGATGAGGATTTTTTTTAGATTTTTTAAAAACAAATTCTCTTAGCACCCCATATCCAATTCCCTATTCCGACCCAACACCCTATGCCAAGAAATATTATGTCACACATATAGTAAAAAAACATTCTATACCAAACCGAGGGCTCAAAATTTTGATCCGAGACTCCTTTTAGGTGTAATTTGATATAGAATTGAAAATAAAACAAAATAATTTATTTATGGAAACACCATCTATAAGACTTTTCAAACATATATTCATGTCAAAATTCCAATGATTATTCAATAGAAGACCCATGCTATATAGATAGTGTCTCAAGTAACCTATTTTAGGTGCTGGTTTCTTTTTCTGATCATTATCGTTGTCCTGGTGTTCTGTGGAAGACGGTGGCCAGAGTGGTGGCATGGCTACAGAAGTGTGAGGTGGTAGGCTGGGCTCCCTTGCAGTGGTGGATGGCTCATTTGTGAGGTGGTGAGTTATAGGAGACTGGGATAGAGGTAGACTAGCGGTGATGGGGCTATGGTGAAGTGGGAGGTGCAGATAGGAGGCCAAGACGACTGCGTAGGGCCCATAGGTGGTGGTACAAGCTGGGAGGTCAGGTGATGGCGGTAGCTGCCGTTGGATATCATAATAGGGTGTAAAAATGTAAAAAAAAGAAGATAGATAAAAATAAAAATAAAAGAAAAAATTTAAAATAATAAAAATAGTTATAATAATATTATTATATATCTTTAAACTAATATTACTCACACACAAGGAGTCTGATTAACACGTCACTAGTGGCGGCATGATCCCATTAAAGGTGCGTTCATTTAAAGATAATTATGGATGATTTTACCAAACCCATATAATGGGCCCACAAAACGCCTGAGAAATAATATATTTAACATTTTTTTAAATCTTTGTCATGAAATAACTCTTACATGTGACATCTAAATGACGTGCCATAAGTGGCATCATGACCCTTTCATCGAGGAAGACCTTGTGAGGGGGGTTAGGGAATTTAATACCATGTTCGAAGTTCGGTGAATTGAAACATTATGTTAAATAATAATAATATTGTTATTATTATTCGAGGAAACATTCATCAGCTGTATCTCCTCTATGAAATGTATGGTTGACCTGTCATAGAGGTGCTGTCACCCTAGATTTGAGGTGGAATTTTCATGACTAGTTCTAGGTATTGAGACTGAGATCTAGGTGGGTCCCCCATGAGGCACTTTTTGGGAATTTGAGGTAAATTGGAGATTATTCACTAGTTCTTTTTTAGGGAAAAATAATATCCACTTTTTTGTGATTTTATTTGAGGATCACAATAGTGCGGTACATTTGATGTGTTTCGTGATCATTGCATGGGTCACATGTTGCATCGCTCATGTTCAGTACGTTGGAATGAATATTAATCAATGGGTGTCCATTTGGGATGAATGAGAGGAAATTTCCATGTGTTTTTTAATAGGATCTCAAATTTTTTGACTTATTTGTCTTGTTCTGGGATTGAGGTGTGGGCTCTATGAAGCACAGTTTGCATGCAATGCTGGGAGATGCATCTTTTCTTCTAAATGTCTGATTCAAGAAAATAAATAGTTGATCCAATGAGTTTTTTTTGAAAGGATCTAAACTTTGTGTTTCTCTTTTTTACCCAAGGCCATTTTAGGAGGCATGTAAGTGGAAATTAAATTTTTCCCTTTAGACAAACGATGAGCGTCGAGCGCTCATCTTCCCTTTTTTGGAGAGAGATCCCATGTACTCTTGGAGTACATAGGCATGCCTATGGTTAGTTGTGCAGAAGTTTAGTATCCAATCATGGATGGGTACATGGACATGAGGTGAGGCATGGTCGCACGTCATATGGGCCCCATATGCTCTATGTACCACACTATGAATCTTCTACCTATCATATCTCCTTCTTTTGGACTCAGATTTTGGCATGAGAGTAACCTATTCGGAGTATTTCTCCTCGTAGAATCTGATGGTGCCCTCCATAATAAATTTTGAAATATGATGCAAGATTTTCTAAATGTGACACCTATTCAGGAGAAATTTGATGATGGTATTGATTAGGTGATGTCATACATGTGCTTTCTCATAGGTACCATCATGTAGTGATGAATATTGTGGTTCCTCAATACCTTCTAAGTGGAATCCCCTACTAGTTAGGGTGTGGGTCATTGATGACCTAGAGTGTAATCCCCCATCAACATGGGTGTGGGTCCTCTAAAACTACATTGAGATTGGAATTCCTCTAACACACTAGGGCATGGGTCCTCTACAACAATATGAGTGGAATCACCCATAGGCATAGGTATGGGTTCTGTATAATCTACTTCTGATTAGAACCCCCCTAATGCAATAGGGTGAGGGTCCTCTATGTACAAGGGTGGAATCCCCCTAATTCATCAGAATGTGGGTAATATATGATGATAATCATAGTGGAATCCCTCAAATGCAATAGGGAATGAGTCTTCTACTTTAGGTTTTCTCTTTACGTCTCTGGATTAGTAGTGACACACACTTTCATGTTACCTTGGACTCATGAGTAATAGTGGGATTTCCCCACCGAGACATATACTTGTGGTACGACCTAAAACCATTTCGGTGGGGCAGACCCTCCCAAAGCATCTAGTATCAAAGTGTGGTGATTATGTAACATTAAATTTCATATTTAGGGAAGTTGGGAGGGGTTTTGGGCATCATTAGGGGTTACTACCTGGCCTACTGGTGACTCTTTTCCTAGGCTGAGCTGTGAGATGGGGATCCCCTTACACCAAGTGCAGGAATAGTCTAATCAAGGGTGAGTATAAAAATACTCATTAGGATACCTTGAAGGATCATGGGAGTAGGAAAATATGTAATGAATTGGGGAACCATAGATAGAATAAAATAAAGTAAAAATGTACATCTCGACCTAATAATATAGTGAATTAAACTAATTAAATACACAAATAGATAGAAATGGTGAGAATATGAGGTTCTCATAGAGTCTTTGATACTTATAGTAGAACATTAGACTCGTACAACCATGAGAAGCTAGATAAGGAAAGACCCCGCCATACCCCATGCATCTTCTCCTCTCCTCAAAGGATAGTAACCAAAACCTATGGAGTGTCTACTAAAATATGATATATATATATATATACTCATTGAGAGAATCCCAAATAATAGAGTAAGGGGATCTCCATATCATATTTCAACCCAGGAAGAAGAGTATCCAATAGTTCTAGTAGTATTCATCAATGATTCCCAGCATCCCTCACGTCTACCCTGAACTACAAGTCATATGCGCTCAATCAACACACTTTATAATATCCAATTTTGGCGGCTCTGTCTCACATATATGGTTTTAGGTCACATCACAAGGACATGTCTCAGTGGGGAAAGCGCCCCCCTATACTCATGAGTCCAAAGTAACATAAATGTATTTCTCTCCAATGATCTATATATGGAAGGAGTATACCCAAATTAGAGGACCCACACCATATTACATTAGGGGGATTCCAATCTAATATTCATCATATAAGAACCACACCCTAATGCGTCATAGATATTTGACTATTTTACATCTAGGACTATCACCCTAGTGCATCATGGATATTCCACTCAATAGTAGTCGATAGAGGACCCACACCCATGCTGATAGAGTATTACACACTTATAATCATATTGGACCCACACTCTGGTGTGTTAGGGGGATTCCTCTCTAATTCATCAAGTAACAACACCCTAGTGCTTCATGGGAATTCCACTTGGATGTCTTTGATATCATTGTCTGATCACTGTCATCGTTAGACAACACTTGAAAAGGAATCATGCCTGGAACATCTCACATATTACCACTAAATCCACTATAGAGTGAATCATCATATTATACATGAAAAAACACTTAGTATAGGCTACTCAAGGCCAAAATACGAAGTCAAAAGAAAGAGATACAAGATTCAAAAGAGTTGTAAAGTGGTACAAGAAAAATGTGGGTGCCACATGATGTGTTCTCCCACCTCATCACCTTGTCATGTACCTATACATACATGGGTAAACAACTGTAAAAAAGTACCCACAAGGCAAGCATGTGTACTCCTAGAGTACATGATACATCTATCCAAATGGATGATGAACACATGTTTCTTTTTTTTATCCAAAGGTAGAAAAGATAATTCAACCTAAATGCCTCTTAAAATGGATCTAGATAAGAAAATGGATCACACCATCATGATTCTTATGGAAGAAGGTAGAGGACCAACTATTCATTTTCCCGAATCAGACTCCTAGAAAAGAAACTACATTTCACAGAATCATAGATGAATATTTCTTCGTGGGGGTCATGCCATGGTCCTAGAACACATCATACAGATTTCACCATTATGATCCTCATGGAAAACACACAAGATTTTCTATTCATTTGTCCCAAATGGACACCTGGTGAAAAAGATACATTTCACAGAAAACAGCCAAACCAGACCTCAAAGGGCACATGCCTTCATTTCAATTTAAGTGATTGAAATCAATTTTTAAATTTTTGTCTCAAATTAAGGTTTTAAATTCCACTAACGGCTCGTGAATCATACATCAGATGTAGGAGATCTGTTTGATACAAAAAACGCTTAATAATAATAATATTATTATTATCATTTTCATTGGATGATTAATTCAATCGAACTTAGACCCTTAATAATAATTTTCATGAACTAAAATAAAAAGTTCTACCTCAATGAAAAGGTCACATTGTCGTAGATGGTACACTAATATGATGTTCCATGCATATATTATGTTTCAATCATCATCAGAAAATAATAGTAATCTTATTGTTATTTTTTAAAAAAATTATTGATTTGGTCCATGAGTCAGAAGCAGGTACTCAGCATTAGTCTTAATAATACCACAAAAATGTTTAGATCAAGTTTCCACTTGCAGAGCGTCAATTGGATATAGGAGTTATGGAGGGTCAAAGATTTAATAATAATAATATAAATTTATTCTTTAAGTATTTTGTGGACTGGATCCACAAACCTAAAATACTCCACCAACATTGACCTCCAAATGACCTTATCGAAAACTGAGTTACAAATTCATAACCCCTACTGACGATGTGCAATTTTTGAGCCATTAGTGATGCCAGCCACCTCAGCACCCCACCGTCGTGCTCCGCCTCCGGCCGCCACCCTTGCTAGAGTCGTGCCATTGTCTCCTTCTGTAGGTCACTCAAACCAGTCCAATGGTTGAAAGAAAATAGACTAGTTTTAGGATCCTTAGGTCATGGGATTCACATTTCCAGCCTCTTCTTGGCTATTTAGTGATGTTTTGATGTATTGAGGATTTAAGGCAAAGAATGGAAAAGGATGCGACAAGATGGGGATTCAAAATGGGGGATCAAGTGATGGCCATGTTCGTTTGGCCATCTCCTTGATGATAAAAAACAAATGATTAATGATTGTATCAAAAAATAATCAAGAAAAAAATATTTGGGATGGGAAAAAAATAATAATCCTACCTCAAGAAGGGATCGATTTGGCATTGAAGATCGTCCTTGGATTGATATTGATGTTCTCCTTTGAGGAGTCATCACAGATTTTCCAAGGGAGGGAGATGAGCCTCTCCTTTTTTAGAGAATCAAGTAGGGACTAACCGTTATTTAATTCCATTAATCATGTATTTATATAAAAACATAGGGTTTTATGGTTTCATTTAAAACTTTCTAGACAATGGGAAAAAAATCTGAACATCTCGTGCCCCATTATTTTATGTCCCTACTAGGAAAAATACCCCATTCCGAACTCAGCATAAATCTCAGATTTTAAATCTGTGTCCCCATTGAAAATTTATTTGTGTAGGAATCATAGGTAAAATAATTAATTTTAATTATTTTATGGATGATTTTACCATTGTGTGGATTTTTCCACAAAAGACCCACATTAACGAAATTTGTGCCCCATCATAGGTAAATGTTATGTTCTGGACTACCCCAAGCCCACCTCCATAGGATAGGGGTGGAGACCAGCACTGAAGGCACAACAACGTAGGGATGCCTTTTCCTAAGTACATGTACACACACGCACATCCAACTCGATATAATGTATAGAGGGAATGAAATAAAAGATGCAACCTATTGTAAAATAAACCATACCTGCATGGAAAACGAAATAATACAGATACAATAAAGTAAACTATAAGGAAAAAGTGGAAAATACACACCCAACTGAAAAGTGTGTCATCCTAATAAGAAAAATTGGACAATAAAGATAGGAATGAATCCACACTTCTAAATCCCTAATTGTGACCACTGCATTTGGTCCAAGCCTTCATATCCTTAAGATCCTACAGAGCCGCGATCAAACCTATGTGCCATATAAAAAATGAATGATACATTCAGGGAAGCCCATGTAAGGATTAGTATATAAATACTCAATAGGATTCCTCTAAAATAAAGGGGAGTAGTAAGAGATAAAAATGGAATAGAAGAACAGTATATGGAACAAAATACAGTAAATGAGTAAAGCTCAACTCAACAAGAGAGTGATGTATGCTCATCCAGACAAAAGAAGCTAGAAAAAGTAAAAATATGAACTTCTCGTTGAGTCTTCACCACCTACAGTAGGATAGTATAATTTTCCAACCATAAGAATAAATACACATAAATAACGTGTCATACCTCGCATGTATTTGCCTCTCGTAGAAGGAGAGTAACCAGAATCCAAGGAGTGGGTACAATAGTAGGGTGTGTGTATATATATATGCTCAGTCAAAGAATCCCAAATAAGATAGTAGGGGGATATACATATCAGAGATCCGCCCAAAAAAATAGTCTCCAACACTCCCATAAGTAACCAATATTGATACCCATCATTCCTCACGTTTTCCCTAAAACATTAAGTCAAAGGGTCTCAAACATGACACTATAATATTATCCATTTTGGGTGGTTCTATCACACCCAGATGGTTTTTAGAACATGTCACAAGGAAACATCTTGGTGGGGAAAGTTTCTCTCTTACTCATGATCCCAAGGTAATGTCAAAGTACACCATTCCACTGATATAAAAATCTAGATAATGCATACTCTAATTAAATGAACAGAACCCTATTATATCAAGAATATTTCTCTCTAATATTAATCGAGGACCCACTCCCTAGTCTATTAGGGTTTTTACACTTGAAAGTAGCTGTAAGACATATTTTGGCCATGTCGATGGGGTGTTCGACTCTGATAGTTATCATAGAGGACCTATTCACTAATATATCTTGGGTATTTGAATCCTATTCATAATTGACCCCTCCCTAGTGTGTTGGGGGTATTCCACTCAGAATTAGCTAATAGAGGAAACACACACATGACGATGGGGGGTTCCCCTCTTCAATCATGTTAAAAGGATCTTTCACTGATATTCCTCTCATGATTCCACATTTTATGAGATCACGAATAATCCTCTGCACATCCAAATGGATCACACCACTGTGATACTTGAGAAAAAAACTTGTGAGTTAGAATATTCACTCACCCCAATCATACATCAGATGGAAAATTTTGAGTCTATATCAGTGCTCCACTGATGCCACTGCTTGATCCATGATTTATTTCCATCAAGAAGAGATATCGATGGATTAATATTCTGGTCATTCATTATTCGAAGTGGAAGAGGGTAGGGGATTGGTACCTCCTATGGTGTGCACAGCAAGGAGAGGATTCATGCTTCCAAGTAGGGTGTGGGTCCTCAATGATCTAGAGTGAGATCCCCCATAGGCTTGAGTGTGGGTCCTCTATGACTACTATGAGAGTGGAATCCCATAGATGAACCCATTCATGGGTCCTCTATGATAATAAGTTTGAAATCCCCCATCAGTATGAGCTTGGTCCTCTATCAGCTACTTCTAAGTAAAATCCCACAAACATACTAGGGAAAGGGTCCTTGATGAGCAAGATTGGAATCCCCCTAATGCATCAAGGTGTGGGTCCTCTAAGATGCCTACTAGAGTGGAATATCCTTGATGTACTAGGCTATGGGTCCTCTATATTGGTTTTACACTTTTTGGCTTCGGGTTAGCTAAGAGACATGCTCTGATGTTACTTTGGAATCATGAGAAAGTGGGGTATTTTCTCCATTGAGATGTATCCTTATGACACAACCTAAAACCATGCAGTCATGATAGAACTGCCCAAAGAGGATAGTATCAATGTATGGTGATTATGTCAATTGGACTTACATGTTTATGGAATACATGAATGATGTTGGTAATTTTTTGTGTTTACTTCTTGAACTGTTGGAAACTATTTCCATGGGATGAGTTGTGATATGGATATCCCCTTACACTCTATTTCCATATTCTTTGATTGATCATATATATGTCTCTAGTTTTAGTACCCACTCCTTGGGTATTGGTTACTCTCTAACCAGGATAGGTGATGATGTGCAGGGTATGCTACATGCTTTTTTTGTTTAGATTCTCTTGGATGGATGATTATACTCTCCTACCATAGGTCTTGAAGACTCAACAAGAAATTCATCTTCTCATAGCTTATGTATCCTTGTGTTTTGGATGAGTTTACTTCACTATCACATTGAGTTATGTTGTACTCTATTTTATTGTACCTTTTTATATATACTTCTCCCCTATTAAGTACATATATTGATACTCTGATAAGCCTTTGGGGCATCCTACTGAGTATTTTTATACACAGACCCACTTGGGATTTTCCAACACTTGGTGTTCCCTTGCAAACGACAGATAGGTTGATAGTTACATCAGATGAGCTTAGGGATAGGCTGCTTCATGGCATCTGAGGATTATATAGTGTTGCATCCAAATATGAGTATGTTATAATTCTTATTCATCCTTTAGTATGACACCCTAAATAATATTCTAATCATTTTTTCCTTTCTATAAGGATTACTAAGTTTCCAGACTCTAAAAAATGAGGCATTCACAATCCCTGAGAAATGGATAAGCCTCCTACTACATGGAACCTTTCTTCCGTGGACTAGTCCCTGGGTGGAAATTAAATTACATTTGTATGATTGGTGTATAGTACATATGGTAACCTACCAGAAATCAATAATCCTATGGTTATTAGACTGGTGTTTTAGTGGGGTCAAATAGAATCAATTGTGTAGCACACTATTAGAAGCGTATTGACAGTCGGAGAGAAGCTATGAAGGATTGCATTGGAATAAAAGTTTGATCATGGTGGGAACACTAGTTTAAGGTCATTGATGGTGGAATGATTGACTATGGTTTTCCATGTTTGACATAATTAATTGAGTATTGGGGTTGTTTGTGGGATCTCATTGGTTTGGTAGTTCATGGCCCAACACGACTATTAGTGTAGACAACTGATAATAAATATAAGTACTAGAGGGTATGTTATGCATTCCACTAGTGCCCCTTTCTAATTAGAGGGTTCATCTATTATAATATATTAGTCTCATTCATATTACTTGAATAAGTTGGATATCCATCAATATATATAAACATGTGAACCTTTCCTGCAAGTGACAGCGAATCACATCATGCTTCTCTCTAGTGAAGAGTGCAGGTTTGGAGGTTGGTATAATATAGGTAATAAAATTGAATTTTGTTGACACTAGTTTGGGTATTGTGAACTAATAAAACCAGGTTGGTTCTACCTTAGCTAGACAGACTCCCCACTTATCCATTCCAAGCATGTTTTGTGCCGCTATGTATCCATTTCACCTTTTAAAAGGGGGTCTAATAGAAATGTAGAAGGTAGTGGTGTTGTGATTGAGATGGTAGTTGGGGTGGTGGTTTGGAGTGGGTGGATCCATTTTAGTGAAGGCCTCTAACTACCAGGTTCATGACATCCACCATGTGGTCAGACCCAAGAATGGATATATAGTATGTCAAGAGTACTTATTTAAAACTGGAAAGTACATATGTATTTCCTTAATGCTTAAATGTTATGTTGTATAAAGAGTCATTCAAGTCTATCTATAAGGAGAATCCTTCTTGGGTTCTTAAAATTTTACACTTGGGTTTGTTAGTCCTAATGAAAAAAAATATTAGAGGTAAAATGTCTGTTTTTCTTATTATTGATGACTATAGTAAATTTATAATTACTTATTTTATTTAACATAAATCTGAGACATTGAAAAATTTTATTTCCTATTTAAAAATGGTTCAAAATGAAAAATGTATTCTAATTTTATCAATTAGATACAATATAGGATGTTTTTCTCATATCTATATTTTGATACATTTTTGTAAAGATAATGGTTATAGTTATAAATTTTCTTAACCTATAACTCCAAAATAGAATTTAATGGGTGAAATGAAAAAATAAGAATTTATTTGAAAATTATAGGAAAATTTTAAATGGGTACTCATTATCAAAATATATCTTGGTAGAAGTTGTTAACTCATCTTTTCATTATTATAATTAAATTTCTCATATTCCATTTTAAAAAAATGTGTTATATGATTTAAAATGGAAGGAGTCCTAAAATTTCCTATTTTAGAGTATTTGGATGAAAATTTCACATTCTTAGAACTGAATATTATACTGAAAATTTTGATTAAAAATAAAATTTTTATATTTTCAATTATTTTATAATTTAGGTTTTCCATTTATATTTAATAAAAAAATATCATTAGTTGTTGAATTATCTATTCATGTTAAATTTTTTGAAACTAATTTAGAGGAAGAAAATATGGCTTAGAATAGGTTAAGGAAGAGTTTATATATTTCAGAAAAATTTAACCTAAAAATTCATTTTTTGATTAATATATTGATTAAGAGATTACTTTTCATGACCAAAAATTGAATGTCCATAAAAATAATCATGTAGAAAAAAAATTTGGTGATATATTTATCTGTGTTCAAAACATTAATTCCATAAGATTTTCTATGCTTATCATTATTTTGTTTCTTATTTTGTGCCTCTAAATATTAATGAAACATTGTATCATTCAAAAAGAATTATGAATTAAATAAATTTGATTAGAATAAAATAACTAAAATAGTTGACCCCCCTAAGGATTAAAATATTAATAGAACCAAATGGATATTTATTAAAATGTTAGATGATCTTGCTCAAAAAATTAAATATAAGGACATATTAGTTTCCCCTTTTTATAATTATAATGAATGAATTGATTTTAAAGAATATTTTTTACATATAGCTCGATTATAATCTATAAGAATTATTTTAGTATATTTTTCACATTCTGGAATTCATTTCATAAAATTAATTTTAAAAGTTAATTTTATGTTTAAATATTTATAGATATATTTATATTATGAAGCCTCATAGGTTTGAAAATGAATCTAAATTTAACCATGTTTTAAAACTCCCAAAATATATTAGTTGTCTAAAACAACATTCTTGATCATGGTATGAGAGGTTGTATTTATTTCTTTTAAATAATGTTTTTGATAAGGGAAAATTTGTTACAACCTTTCTCTTTAGAATTTATTTAAATTAATGTTTTATATTCAAAATATATATCAATGATATAATCTTCAGTAATTAAACAGATATTCCTTTAAATGAATTTTCATTCAAAAAATAATCCATATATTAAGGGAGTCTTATAGGTGACCCTAAGTTCATTTTGGGATTTCAAATAGTTCAAAGAAAAGATAATTTCATTCCAAATTTTAAGAAATATGGTAAATAATTGGTTAAGTGGTTGGGACTTGATAATTATAAATGTTCAAATATTTCATTGAAAATTTATTTTAAACTAAACTGTTTAAATGATAGAAAATATGTTGATAATTATATGTTTAAAGTGATAATAGGTATCTTGCAGAAATATAAAGCAACTAGACCATAATTTATGTTTTTGGGATGTAAATGTGATAGATTCCATTCAAATAAAAATGAAATTAACTTAAAATAAGGTAAATCAGTATTTAAGTATGTTAAAGAATCTAAAAATCTTAAATTATTTTCCCTACACATTTTTCATTTGGGGTAACTTGTTTTTCATATTCAGATTTTGGTGGTTTTAAAATAGATAGAAACAATACAGTAGGTAAATGTTATTTTCTTAGTAAATGTTTTGTTTTATGGAGTTATAAGAAAAAAAATTCAATGAATTTATCAAATTATGAAAGTGAGAATGTTTTTTTAATTATTGTAATCCATGATATTTATTGAATAAACAAATTCTCTATATTTTTGTTTTTAAATTTGTGAATATATAAATTTATCATGATAATAATTCAACAATTTCTATCTCCAAGTATTATTTACAAAATTATATGATAAAATAAAATTATATTAGGTATCAATATTTTATACATCATGTTCAGAAATGTAATATTATTTTAGAATTTACTTCTATAGAAGAAATATATTATAGAATTTATAAAAAACATTAGATTTATTTAATTTTCATAAAATAAAAAATGAACTTTTAATTATTATAATTAAATTAAAAGGAATATATTTTTGGGGGATTTAGGCTCAGATTCTGTACTAAAACATTAAAAATTTTCCATTTTTCAAGTATTCATATTGGAGCTCATTGATTCTATTCACTCACCGACTTATCCTTAGTGGGTTTTTATCGATTATTTAATTTCAAATCATAGAGAAAAACATATTAAACATCTTGAATCGTTGTCATTGATCATTAATCTTTATTGGCTATATAGAATTTCTCATGATTCCTCTTAACATTAAAAGGGTTTGTTTATTTCCCTGTTATCATTTAGGGGGTGAGTCTTCTCATGATCAATTAGAAGTGTTAGTTTATTTCCTGGTAATTACTATTAATATTAAGTTTAATTATTAATATTAATCTCTGGCTATATATTAAAATATCACATATTCAATTTTTTTGATCAATTTCTAAATGGTGTAGAAATTGTATAATTTACATTTATTTTTTATTTATCAAAAATGGAGAGAATGTTGAATCAGTGTGATTTTTTATCTAATTTATTTTTTATATTTGATAATTTTAATAATAATTTTTCATAAGGATTTAAATTTTTATAAGCTAAATTTTTTTAGTTTTTTCATTTTTTTCTGGAATTGACTTCAATAAGGATATTAAGTGATTGTATGTGTGTTTAAGGGGATACATGTTAAATTTGAAGTGAGAAAATGTTGAATACAAGTGACCTCTGGTTGGATTCAAGTGGACACACATTGTTTTCATGTCTCTGCACGTTGAATCAAGTGATAGTACATTAAGATAAAGTTATTACATATTGAATTTAAAGTGATAGAACAGTGTAAGTTATGTTACCACATGGTAAAAAATAAAGTGACCAATTTTATAACCTATTGTAAAGTAAGACCTGCTATAAAAAGTTTGTTAATATGAGTAATACCTAATATGAGCAACCAGAATTTCCTAATATGGAATATTTTCTATCAATATATGATTTTATTCAGTTTATATATTTTTAAAATTTGATTTATAACATATTTATTTTTAAATATTTAATAAATCAAAAGATTTAATTAATCCTAATTAATTTTTTCTGTGATAAATAATTTTATTTGGGAGAATTAAATGATTTATTAAATTATTGGCACATGGTAAAACAAATCATGGTGGTTTCAGGGGAAAATTAAAGTTATAAATTTAAATTTGTTTTAATTTGAATAGTTTAACTCTTCTTTTTTATAGGAATATTCCAAGGGAAATTAATATTGATTATTATTTTAATTGGTATTTAATTAACTATTCTAACATGTTGTTAGTGTATAACATGTTTTCAATATTACATATTATTGAAGTGATCATCATGGGAATGTTTTTCATATATATTCAATAAAGAAATCTTATTTTTATTTTTGAAGGATAAAATGTAAAATGCTTCATACATTAAATCTATTGGTCATGGAGGGATTCTATATAAGTATTACCATAGAACTAAAACATTTTACATCTGGTTGAGGATATATTTGAACTGCACAAGTGTTACTTAATTTTTTGATCAATTATTTCTCTCATCCAAAATATTATTCATTTATCCTATGTTACAAGAGATAAAATTATTACCTAAAAAATATAATCCAAATTGCTTATCTAGTTCCATGGTTTTAATTATTTTAATTATTTTATTTGTGTTTTTTTATATTGGGTTACACTGTGAATAAAAGGTTAGTGTAAAGTTATACTAAATGATACAAAATGTATGATTTCTTGCATACATAGTAAAAGGAAATGGAGTATGTTGTTCCTTGATATTGTTAATGGAAAAGTTTGGTTTCTACCACTACATAAAAAGGTATATTTTGTGTTTTTCCTCCATAATTGAAAGAATAAGGGTGATCAGTTTATGCCACTAGGTGGGATAAAGATTTTCATTTTGGGTTGTGACTCTGGGGTTTAAGAGTATGTTTTAAATTAAGTGTCATATTATTTAAAATTTTATATTCCATTATAGTTAGTTTCATATCTCTATGTATGTTAGAGGGGTGAAGAGTGGAGTAGTAACATTTAGATCTAAACTATAATAAAAATCACTTTGTTCATTTCTATTTTTTTCATTTCAATAATTATTAATATTCAATATAATTTCATTAAAAATTTAAAAGGATAATTACCCCCCCCCCCCGACCATTCAACCTCTCTCATTAGGACCAAACAATTACAAGGGTCCTTGAAGAATTGATACTAAACTTTTCACAGATTTTGTGGAAACTGAGTTCAGGATAATTCAGATATGTTAGTATCATTAGTATCTTATATTTTAAACAATAGATTATCTATAAATTAATTGTTAATAGGGTTTCCATAACCCTAATCAATGGGTTTTTAGTATCTCATGTTTGTAAATGGATTTTCTCCCTCATATATAGATTCAAAAATAATGTTCAAATCCAGTGGAGGATTCGTTGGCACAACTAGTTTTTTTGAAATCATAATATTGATTATTAAATTTATTCATGTATAGGAATATCCACGAGGATTTTTGAATATAATACAGAATGAAAAAATGGGTGTTATAATATATTTATTGCTGATTGAGTTCATTAATCACCCCTTATAGGGAAATAAATTCATATAACTAATGGATATAATATTGAAGAAAACTTTGAATATGATGAAATTTCTATAAAGTATTTAGGATTGATGATATAATATGTGGGAATATTAGGAAGGTGTAATTAAGAAAATTATAAATTTTATTTCAGAAGATAACATGGAAATTGGACTAAAAATAAATGAAAAAAAGATAAATTTTATTCAAAAAGTTAGAAATATATATTGTTTAATTGAATTTAAATAAATTTTCCAAAAACCATCCATTCATCATGTTAATAAGAATGTTAAGTACTGAAATAATTTTATAAATTACCAATAAACATAAAATACTAATAATTAATAATAATTACATTTTAATTCTTGGATGGATAAATAGATATATGTTGATGGGAATTTTTAAGTGGTCAAAAAAACCACGTAGAGATTGTAATTTATAGTTACCACTTTTTAGGGAATTTCTATATTATAATAGTATTGAATAATATTTTGATAATTATTCTTAGAAACAGAAACAATGTTATGATAATAAAAAAAAATATTAAAATTACTACCAAGAAATCATAGGATTGTTTTTATTCTTATATTAATATAAAACGGAACAAATTGGGTGAATTGGTAGGATAATAGGAGAATCATTCCAATGGTTTTGCTATATAAAAATGTAACAAGATATATAAGTTGATCATTTAGTGATAGAGGGATTAGATATTAGTAATTTTAATATAACTCCAAATGATACAAAATATAATCATAAGTGTAGACCCAATGGTTTTACCAATAAAATTAATCCACAGTCTAGTGTCAAGACAATAGAATGAATAAACACAAATAAATGAATTTTATATATCATAAATACTAGGGGATAGAAAACATAGTCATTTATAGCTCTTCAAAATATTTTATATCTTATCACAATCCTCTATTTTTAGGGATTTCAAATAATATGGATTACTTTGAGTATATCAAAGGTGTTAATTTTGTGGTTATATGTTATAAACATATATTTATTCATTAGAACACTACATATATTCAGAATTTATGTGTTAGTATATCTGTTAAAGTGAATAAAAATGTTATCATTAGTGTTAGTAGATAAATCCACAATTGTACCATTTAATTTGAAGGTAAAATATTGTTTTGTTCTCTTTTTTTACATTAAACTACTAAAAATAAATAAGAATAATTTATAATTATATGAGTATCCTTAATTATTAAATCTTGGTCCCTTGGATGGTCATTGGATATTTAAATAACATTATCGATTTTCATGTTAAAAGATATACACTTTCTATACTTGTTTACAATATTGATTTTTGATAATTCATTGAAAAAAATGATTTGATCGAAATAATATTACATGGAACAAATATACTTGGGGTATGAAATGTGTGAATAAGAATATTGATAGTAAGCGAGAGATATGTTTTTTTAATACAAAAGTTAATGAGGACTATAATGAATTTACCTCTTGAACCATTATTAAGATCAATTTAGATCATCATCCAATTCTAACATCTCATCTCAAATGTATAATTTAAAAGAACCTTTTCATTAGATTCCACAAATAACTGAATATAATAAATTTCATATAAGAAAATTAATCATGTTATTAGGGAGGGAAATAAATTATCTAGTGACCAATATTCTATTTTTTGATATAAGAGAATTTTAAAATCATATTAAGTGGTTGGAGTAAGGATAGTTTTAGTAATATCTATTTTGATATCAGTTATTTGAAAAAGGGTCTTGAAATGAGGAACAATTTCTTTAAATATGACATTGTTACTTATTTTTTTTAGAAATATGTTGATTTATCCAATAAACTCAACTCCTTGACTAATATAATAGAAGAAATTATAAATAAAATTTTAGATCTAATTAGATCAATGGAGGATATTCAAATTCCTCTTGTTTTAAATTTTTATGAAAAAGATGGTTAAGTAAACAAACCCATTACATTGTTAAAAAAAGTAATTATCATTAAAAGGGAGGATATCAAGCATCATGCCATTTAGTGTTATACTAATTTATTTAATAGAACATCATCGATTAACCTCAAGATTTATATGGATTTAATTCATATTGTGATTTATGATATTGACTATGTTATGATAAAAATGATTCCAAAATAGTAAGAGTTTAAAACAATTTCATTTTATTAAACCCTTACGATTCCCTTACACAAAATGGGTTCACAAAATTTTTTTACGAATATTTAGAAATTATAATATAAGTTTTTCTAATTTACATTAAATTATTTTCAGAAATGGTATTTTATCAGTATGAATAAACTCCAAATTTCATGTATAGTGGAAGGTTATGTAACATATTTTTTTCAATATTTTTTTCATTCAATTAACTTGATTTTTTTAAGGAATAAATTCTAAGAAAAAAACACATTTTGGTTTTCTAGGGAACATAGTATTTTTAACTTATTTTATGAGAATTTTAAATGTACGATTTCATATTTTAGAGAGGTTGGTTAATTTAAAACCATGTTTTATGGGATAAAAAATTATCCCATAAAACAACATCATGTTTAAGGAACCCATTTCATAGTCTCTGAAGAAATATCTTATTGTGTATGTATATTTAGATACTACTAAAAAAATTTAATCTCTCATGTCTTATTCTTGGATCTTGAGATGAACATTAGGTGATTTATGGGATAAATTTATGGTTCTTTTAAATCATTAAATATTATTTTTCATGGGCGTATTAAAATTAAATCTTGGATTATTGGAATATTTTCACTTAGAGGGTGATATGAAATAATAGTTCATCAAAAAGAATATGAATTGATAAATTAAGGGATTTAAAATTCACTTATATATATGTTTAATATATTTTTATAATTTTATAGATCTGTTGATGGGTAAATTCTTTCGATTTGTATGGAAATATTAGAAAGATGGTAAAATTCAAGGAAAATTGTTAAATGAGGAAATTATAATGAAATTGAACAAATGGATGTCGGTAATTTTTTTAAAACAAGATAAATATTAATAATATAATAAAATGAATTATTTTTTGATATATGATGAGGTTTATTGGGGAAATAGGAAGATAGATTGTTGTAATTTCTTATAGGGTGAATTCTTGTGATGCATGATTTCCTTGTTTTTTATATTATTTTAAAAATCTTCAAAATTATTAAGTTATGATGTAATGGTATAGGTGGTTTAATAGATCATATATAAAGTAATTTTCTGGGGATAATGGAATATTAGTTAGTTGGAACAAAAGATTTTTAATTTTATTATGATTGGATAGGTAATGGATAATTATATTAATAAGAATTGGTTAATGAGAATACATGTATGGGAGTGTATAAATATAATTTCATCAAAATGTTAAGGAAGATGTGGTCATGACATAAATATGGAATGTGTGGAGTAAACTCTTTATTGTGAATGTTTTTATGTGTTGGTTTGTGGTTGTGAATATTAAATTATTTAAAATAGCAAGAGGTTGTGACTGATGCTGTGTAATAAAGCCTTGATAATAGTGAAGTGTGAATATGATTATGATATTTTTTGGTTATTTCATTGTAATAGTTTATTTTTGGTTGAATGTGGAAGGTTGGTGTATGGTTCCCAGGGCAATGTGCTATTATTTTTATAAAATAATTATATTAATGGTAGAGTAGTTTTTTAGTTGTTATTTTATGATTATCATTATACTTCATATTTTGGTTATATATTTCATTTTTTAGTGATATTATATGTTTTATAGATTATATGGTGTTCACATTGTCATTTCAAATTGGTGTTTGACATGTGTTTGTTTAATGGATCTGGAGTGGATGTGATTGTAGGTGTTGTTATAGTTTCTATTCTTTAAGGTGTCGTATTTTATTATTTAAATATAAACCATATTCAATCTTAGGGGAAGTCTTGTGATTTATATTAGTGGTGTTGGATGTATAAAAATGTGATTATATAAATTTTTGAATAGAATTTGAGTCTTTTTTTAAATTACAATATGATTAGAGTTAATATCAATAAAAAAATCATGGGTTTTAACAAACCAAATCATGTTTTCTTGTTTAAAAAATTGATGTGTAAGAATTGTGAGAAAAATTATTATTATAGTGGCCATAGTTTTTATCAATGTGTCAAGACTTACTCAATTCCACAAGTATGTAAAAAAATCATGTTATGATATGGTATATCATGGGTTATGATTATATTGATCATGTATTTACCATATTGGAAAGAATTCTTATTGGTTATGGTTTCTAGATAAAGATGGAAACATTTGAGATGAAAAATGTTGTTGCTTTTCTATTATGGTCATACATTATTTGTTAGGGTCATGTTTTTTCAAAACAATTATAGAATATGTCATGGTTTATGTGAGGTTAAAAAAATTTGTGTAATATGCATTTTTTTTATATTTCATAGACTTTAATTTCAAATTTTTGGAAGATACTCAATTCATTTGATGATGTTAAAGAAAAAAACATCCTGGATTACTATAAGATAAGATTATTTCTCATGAAATGCATATTTTTTATAAATGATGAGATTGATATGATTTGTAATTGTAACATCCCAGTTCCGGGATCCACCTAGAGGCACCTCGTACCCGGTTGGTCACATGGACTCAAGCACATTTCCCCGAACACCAGAGGCTGCCCAGTAGCAGCATGGGCCATGAGTGTGATGGTGGGGAAACTATGACCTCATTGGTAGAGTACCTAGAAAAAGTAAACAATAGACAATAGCAGAAGTAGTAAATATCCAACAATAAAAAATAGTAGAAG
Organism: Viscum album; assembly: GCA_963277665.1. Classification (NCBI taxonomy): domain Eukaryota; kingdom Viridiplantae; phylum Streptophyta; class Magnoliopsida; order Santalales; family Viscaceae; genus Viscum; species Viscum album. The sequence goes on from OY728146.1 coordinate 375,707,139, forward strand.
AATGATAAAGAAAAAAATAGAGAAAAATATATATAAATGATTCATGATACATATAAGTCTAGGACAGTTGCCAATAAATTCACAATGATAAATACAATACTAAACCAAAGTAAAAAAGGATAACAGATGAGAAAATCATCAGCATCTCAAGCCTTGGCTTGGTCCCATGCTCTCCAGCTCCAATGAAATCAAGTACCTGAAGTTGAAGGGTGCTTTCCCCTATCTATACCTACAGAAATATAATATGTTTGGGCACAAAAACATGTCCCAAACCGGGTGTGAAAATAAATCCTAGTAGGCAACCACCTGAAGATCTGTGCCTAACAGTCAGTGAGTATATGGTGGGTAAAATTATAGAAAGAAGTAAACAAGGAAGCACTAAGTAGTAAACAATCCATTGTTTAAGCATTAAAAACACCACACAGCATGCAACAACAAAACAAATAAAACAATAGGTAACCCTCTGGGAAGTACCCACAACCTATCCCCTCTGGTCCTACCTATAATGTACAAGAAACCCTCTGGGCAGCACACACATTCTCACGCCACTGGTTCAGCTAAAGTATAGACTCTCTGAGGAAGCACTCACTGTCAATTCCCCCTATAGTCTCATATCGTATGAAAGTCCCTCTAGGGAAGCACTCCACTGCAATTCCCCATCTGTCCTGCATTGAGGAACTATAGACACTCCAAGGAAGCACTCAATGTCAATTCCCCATGTGGTCTCGCATCGAAATTATAATGACACTCTTGAGAATCCATGAAAGTCAAATCTCCCTATATTCTATACACCATGTTCTCATGACCCTATGTAAGTCAAGAAAGTATAGCATGTGTAACAGATAAAGTAAACCTAATGAACTACTTGGATAGCATTATATGGCATAACAGCACTTTAGAATTACATTCATACCATCATACATTACTAGGCATGGAAAGTAAATAGAAACCAAATAGGAAAACTAGACCCAATGGTCCAGAAAGGAAAAACATGCATGGTAAATACATCCAAGGCACAAAAAAATTCCCTATTCACTAACAATAACTTCTACTCAGAAATACAAGAAAAGTAGGCAAACAATAGGGACAAAACAGTAAACACACAATACCCCGTTCAAGGGTATTGGTGAAATTTACACATAATAATCAAATAATTTCTACATAAAGGCACAAACAACCTACCTCGGGGTAAGTAGATCAATATACATGATCCTCAAAGATTGAATCTCTATATAATTTTGTAGATCTATGAAAACGCATAAAATTTTCAACCCACGATAACATGGAAAAGAGAAAGAATTAGAAAATGATGCTCTAGCAGAAGAGAGCACTCACCAATGTGATTCCAATGCTACTGATGGAGTTCGATTCATAGGACGGATGGTGGTTCAGGATTTCATTAAAGATCCATGGTTGTACAGTTTCTCTTAGATGAACAAGACCTAAAAGAATATGGTTCTTTCTGTCAGACGCGACCCTAGTGCGTTCAATGAAAAAAAAACAAAATACATGGCGTGTACTTTTTCAGTACACGGAATGTACTTACTGTTTCCGTACTTCACTTTAGGTGTCCTCCACATCACCCCACACGACCATGTGTGTGGCCAGGACACGGTCAGTAGACGGCCTCCTGTGACAACGAAGTACACGACATATATTCAAAAAGTACACGGTGTGTACTTCAATAATTTCTAGACACTCCACTTTTCTCAAAAACTCAAGAAAAAGGAAAAACATACCAAAAAAGAAGATCTTGGCCCTCTAAAACTTCCCCCATTAAAAAAATTCATCCCTGAATTTCCTAGTGTGTTGTAGAAGAAGAAACACGAACAACTCTGCCCACTATGATGGTACATCGGCCTCCCTCTCCTAAGTCTTGTCCTATGCCCACATGTGCCTCCATAGCACACGTACCAAAGGAACAAACCGGCCATGGAGAAACTTCGTACAATGATCAATAGTCTAGATAGGATGATACTCGAAAGATGCATACACCTACAACTCGACTTGCACAGGTTGGAAAGCATGAGACGGGTTTGAAAAGTAATATCGGAGCTGAGAAACAGGGAAGACTCCGTGCATTTCTCTGTACCTCTGAGGTAACTACAGCCGATAGGCAACCAGACCAACTCTCTCCAACACCTCAAAAAGCTCGAAGTACCTCAGAGAAAGCTTACCTTGTCTCCTAATACTCTTGTGTCCTATCCTCAGTGTGACACGCAGAAAACTTGATCCCCAACCTCAAACTCCATTGATCATCTCCACTGATCAGCATAAGACTTTTGATGAGACTGTGCAGTAGCCATCCTCTTTTGAATCAACTCTATCTGCTCTGTGCTCTCCTGATCAAGATGAGGTCCTAGAAAAGCTGCCTCTCCTTCCTCCAGCCAACATAAGGGTGATCAGAATGACCTACAGTACAAAGACTCATAAGGTGCCATCTGAATAGTCACATTGAAATTATTATTGTAGGAAAACTCCACAAAAGTTATATGATTCTCCCACGAACCCCCAAATTCCAGAATTCATGCTCAGAGCATATCCTCATGCACATGAATCGTACGCTTGGACTGGAAATCTTTCTGGGGATGGTAAGTTGTACTCAAAAGTACCTGTGTGCCCAAAGCCTTCTGAATCCCCTGCCAGATCTGAGAACTAAAATGTGTATCCGTGTCTGAAACAATGGAGTGTGGAACTCCATGCATATGTACAATCTCTCGGATGTAAAACCCCCCCTTCTCATCAACGATTAAGGTTTCATTGATCGGAAAGAAGTGAGAAAACTTCGTGAGCCTATTAATGACAACCCATACTGCATAGTTCACTCGAGGATACCTCAAAAACCCTGTTATGAAATCCATCGCAACATCGTTCCACTTCCACTCAGGAATGGGTAACTGTTGTAGAATCTCTTCTGGTCGCTAATTCTCTTCCTTCACCTGCTGAAAAGTGGAAGACATCATGATCAAACTAGAAACATCACTCTTTATACCTGGACACCAACACTGATGGTGTAGATCATGATACATCTTGGTGAAACCAGGATGAACTGCCAAAACTGAGGAATGAATATCCCGCATCAACTCCCCGCATATATCTTCTGGCACCCATATTCACCCCTAGAGATGCAAGATCACATCCTCGCTTATGGTAAACCTAGGAATAGGGTCCTCTCCTCACACACTCTCCCTTAGGAATATTACTTCAGAATATGATAGCTTCCTCATTCGAACTTGATCCAGAAGTGTAAAGGTAACAAATACAAGAGAAAGTAGCATCTACCCTAGTATATGGTGCACCTAAAATGCATCTCAGAGAACATATCCATAATCTTCCACTCATTTCTATCCTCCCAAACTGCCTGTTTCTGAGTCCTCCTTCTTGACGCATCAACCACTACGTTTCCCTTCCCAAGCGTATAGGAAAGATCAAATTCAATGGACTATAGGTACTCATCCCACCTACACTATCTCAAATTTAGATCATGCTGAGTGAAGATGTACTTGAGACTCTTCTGGTGGGGGAAAAACACAAAATACTCTCCCAGAAGGTAATGTCGCCAACAGTGTATGGAATGAACGACAACTTCCAAATCCAGATCGTGTGTCAGGTAATTCCTCTCTTGTTGCCTCAATTGCTGAGACCTGTATGCAATGACTCCATCACCCTTCATAAGAACAGCTCCCAGTTCAATACCTAAAGAATCACAATAAATATTATATATCTTTCCCAGCTTTGGAAATACTAGTATTGATGCTGAAGTCAACTTCCCTTTCTGCTCTTAAAAGGCTGACTCAAAATAATCTGACCATAAGAACTTCACACACTTCTTGGTCAGACCTATCAGTGGTGCTACTAAGAATGAAAAGTCATGTATGAAGCATCTGTAGTATCCAGAAAGCCCAAGAAAAGTATGTACCTCAAAAACGTTATTCATATGCTCCTTGGAAACTACTACTCTCACTTTCTCTGGGTCGAATGATACTCCTGTATCTGAGACATCATGACCCAAGAAGTGAATCTGATCCATCCAAAATTTGAACTTTGAGAGCTTAACATATAACTGATGCTCCCTTAGTGTAATCAAAATGATCTAAATATGGGGAGCATGGTCATGTCGAGTGTGAGAGTACACCAATATATCATCCACAAAAACAACCACAAAGGAATCAATGTATGGGTGGAACACTCGGTTCATCAGTGCCATGAAAACCGAAGTCATGTTCATGAGAACGAATGGAAAAACGATATACTTGTATAGACCATAGCTCCTTCAGAAGGCTATAAGTGGTATATCTGATGGTCTAACACGCAATTGATGGTAACCGGACCTCAAGTCAATTTTTGAGAACACCCGGGATCCTCTAAGATGATCAAAGAGATCATCAATCCTATGTAAGGGATATCGGTTCTTGACCGTCAATGGGTTTAGCTTCAGATAATCCACACAAAGCGTAAGGGTACCATATTCCTTCTTCACAAACAAGACAGGTGAACCCTAAGGAGAGGTACTGGGTTGGATGAAACCCTTGGCCTATAACTCCTTCAACTGTTTCTTGAGCTCCTACAACTATGGTGTAGCCATCCAATAAGGAGGAATGGGCACTGGTGTTGACTCTGGTACAAGCTCAATAGAAAAGTCTACCTCACGCTCTGGAGGAAAACATGAAAATTCCCCTGGAATGAAATCCCAAAAACAATCCACCATTGTAGGAAAGTCTAACTGTGAAGTTCCCTAGTCATCCAGATAAATACTAGAAATCTGGGGTGTATCTGATCCCTACCCATGATGCTCTGGACCCGCTCTGCTCGACTAGACATCCCACTCGCCCTTATGAAGAAAAGATCCACCCTCTGGTGATATGAAACTCACCTTACAGTGATAACAGTTGACGACTGCCTGGAAGAGAACTAGCCAGTCCCTTCCGAGAATGACATCATAGCCTGTCATCTATAGGACTTAAAGATCCAAAAGGAAGTGACACCCACCAAACTCAAGAGGGAACTCCTTGAACTAATGTTCACAGGATGTTCCTATCCCCAACGGAGTGTCCAGTTTTAAAACATCAGTAAAAGAAAAGATACAGAGCTCAAGGATCTTTGTAACAGTGAAATATATAAAGTTATTACTAGAACCAGTATCAAAAAGACCTGAAGATAAATCTGAGGTTACTAGGATCATACCTCGAACTGTAGAGGGTTTGAGATCCTACTTCTGATGGGTTTTCTCCACTACAAAAATCATGGCCAGCTCTGTGGCCCTGTGACCCTTCCTGACTACTCGGAGCTGATCCACCCTACTGTCGTTGGTAGCATGGTGACTGACCATTATGGCTGTAACCTCCACCACGGCCTTAACGTTCGGAAGATCTCTAGTTCCCAGATAGGTGAGAAACTGGTGGCACTGCTCTTGAATGAGGAGTCATGAATGAACCCCTGACACCAGCTTCTTGTGAGAAAACCTGACCTAAACGCTGAAGGTGCCCCATATGGCCATAAGATCGGCACTCCACTGGGTCTCTTTGGCACTGAGGCCTCTTATGCCTAGCCTTTCCACACTGGTATCATACCACCTGGCTACCTGAAGATGCATCCCGCCTACTGAGATATCCCCGTGTAGTCTCCCTGCGGTGCTTCTGACTATCAGTTGGTGGGACACTAACTCTGGATGTCGAGCATACCTAGTTCACGACCCTAAAATCCCTCATATTATGCTCCGTGATCAGTTATTGTTTGACTATGGAAGTAATGGAAGTCAACCTGAAGATATTCACTTATGAGCTGATGTCCTGTATGGGGCCATCCTCAAACTTCCATGCTGGAAATAATCCATCTCTTCTTAGGGAGGGTGTGAAACACCGAATCTAAGTGAAACAAGATGAGTACTCCATAACCGATAGGGTACACTGCTCAAGGCTCATAAACTCCTGAGCTCGATCGGCCCTCAGGGTCTCTGGATAGAAGTAGTCATAGAAGATGCACTGGAACTCCTCCCAAGCCATACCCTGCTGATGACCCGCCTTTGAGATCACATAACACCATCTCTTGGAGGAATCTCGTAGCATATAGGTAGTGAGATTGACTCTCCTCTCTGGAAGCATCTCTAGATTCTCAAATATTGTCATCATGGCTTCTAGCCATGACTCTATATCCCGAGGTCCTCCTTCCCCTGAGAAGGGGGGGGGGATGCTGCTACTAGAAGACCCGATTCAATTCATCCATCGATGGTGCAGGAGGCGGCACTCCCTGAAAGGTATGCATCATCCTCATGAAGCCTTCCCTAAATTTTGCATCAGCACCGGTAACAAATATAACTGATGGTGCCAGGACTGGCACAATAGGAGTATCTGATGGTGGTCCCCAATCTGCCATGTTTGGTGTCTAATCACCGTCGTGCAACTGACGTACAACTGGAGGACGTCTCAATGGCATGAATCTATAAGGCCAAGCGCACACCTTCGATCAGAATTATCAAGGACTGAAAACAAGGAGTGTAAGAAGAGAACAAGAGGAAGAAAACATTCATGTTTTACAAAACATGACTACACATCATGTACATTACCAACATGGTGTGTTCCCTAAAGTCATTCACATGGGCGTGTACTTTTTTTAAACTGGTCACATAACAGCCCAAACACACGGTTTGTTCTCAAAACACATGGTATGAACTGGAATCCTCTTCCCCAGCCCGATTACTTCTACATGGTTAAGCCACATGACTCTCGTAAGAAAAGACTACACGGAATGTTCAAGGTATAAATGGCGTGTACTAGACAAGAATCACCTAGCCCGTGTTGTTAGTGACACAGTCAGACACATGGTTCAAACTACACGGTGTGTTCCTGACAGACACAGCGTGTACGTGAAAGGATAACACCGACCCGTGTTGTTTGGGACACGGCCAGGTACATGGGTTCAAACTACACGACATTTTCATGGTGGAAACAATGTGTATAATAAGAGACTCCACCGACACATATTGTTAGCTACATGGCTGGGTTCCTAGGATTATACTACACGGCGTGTTCAACGTGGACACAGCATGTTTCCACTAGACTTTTCACATCCTGTGTCTTTTCCCACATGTCCAACGACAGAGTTAGAGACTACACAACATGTACATAATGTACACTACGTGTACTTAAGAAAAACCGTTTATTCCCTAACAGAAGAACACATGGCGTGTAGTTAACATTTCACGATGTGTATTCTAGGTTTTTCCTGAGAGTAAACCTCAAAAACTACGCTGGAACCCAGAAAACACTGAAACAAGAATTGAAAATGCCAATTCCGATCCATGAGGGCCCATACTTCCTTTGAATCAATGTTTGGAATCCCATACAAGTTACAAACAAGAATGCAATGAAATGATCCAAAACATTCTGGTCTATGAGGCCCCATAACACCTCACGATCCAATGTTTGGAACTCATTCAAACAAACCATTACACACAAAAAAATACCCTATCAAAGAGAAGGTATTTATATCAAGGCATCTATCACAATAGCATGCATATTCTACACAACGTCTATCAAAACAACATGCAATTTCTAATGCACCCTAGATGACAAGGCAAGAATACAGGGCATGTGATTTATAACAAGTACCTATATGATTCATGAGATGGAATACCCTCATCTCATCGGGTTGTAATAGAAATAAAACCTCAATAACATCAATAGTAACCGCACAAAACATGTGAATCACCCAACGGTGAAAAAAATCAACTGTAAAATTGCAAACCATAAAAATTGAAATAATGAGGTAGATTTTGTAACACCCCGAGATTTTATGAAAAATATTCTTTTTAATTTCATTAATTTTTTGTGTTGTACGCTACATCAAAAGAAGCTTGCACAACACGCATCCTTGACTTGCCTTTCATTACACACAAGTGCGACCTTTCGCGATAGCGTGTGTTGTACGCAATATCGAGTTTCGCTAAACAATGATATGCTATTAAAATATTATTAAAACTAGCTATTATGAATAGTAATAAACACTTTTTGAAATTTTTTAAATTTTATTTTTCAAAATGTACTTAATTTTTGGATTCAGAATATCAAAATTAGCTTAGAGTGAAATTTTTGTACTTTTCGGATAAGTTTTATTTTCTAATGAATAGTGAAAATTACTATATTTTAATTAAAAACATCCTTTTTAATCAAAATAATTAATAGTGATAAATTATTAATTTGAGTGGTTTTAAATTATATTTAGAATATATTTTTACAATTTAATACAATGTTGGTCATTGGATGTAATTTCGCATTTAAACCAGACATAAACAAATGTCAATCTTTTGATAGTTATTATCTCTTAAGAACACGCTATTTGTTTTGACGATGAGAATTAATTTTTAAATTAATTAATGCAACTGATATGATTTGAATTTGGTAAAATAGAAATCATTTTTTAATTCATAATATCAAATATATCATAGGCCTAATTTTTGGTATTTTTCTGGAAACTTTCATTTTTTGATGAATAGTGAAACCACTAAGTGGTAGTTAAAAAAAATGAATTTTTCATAAAACATACTTTTACTGCTTTTGTGAGTGGAATTTCAAAAATCCGAGAGACACGGTTGATGTCAATAAGTAAAATGTGGTTCAATGAGATGAAAATAATTTTTGGTGAATAGTAACTTTTTACTTTTTTTTACCACGGTTAAAAGTAAATAGGGTAATTAAGGGTAAAAATGATATTATTATTACCCAAACACATGTCCTAATTCTATTAGATAAGTGTAATTTGACCAAAAACAACCTTAGGAATAAAATATGACCATTTAGGCCCACTTGGATTAGATTAGGACATTTATTATTAATTTATTTAAAGAAGGATTAAAATAGTTAAAATCAAAGTTTAATAAGTATATCATTTTTAATATAGGGTTATACATAAGATAAATTGGACTATAAATATTAATTAGAAAGATAAAAAGCTTTCCTACATAATGGTATTTTATTTGTAATTTTTAGACATTAAATAATTTAATTTATTTATGACACAGAGATGATGCAGTAATTATCTTATTAATGAAATATTGACATAATTGATGTTATAAATACCAAAATAAATGTAATTTGAGTCTTTTTATGAATTAAAATAATTTTATAGGTTAATATGACATGTTAGTATTGATTTAATTAACTTTTTTCGAACTAATCATTATGTTATTATTTTCAAAAAAATTAATTACTAAATAGTGTCAAAATTGACATAAAACAGTTTTTAAAAAAAGTATTATATTATTAATTGTTATTTTATTACTAAAAATTTGAGGTTCGTAAAAATGACTTAGATAAGGTTATATATATTAATAATAAACAACTTGGGGTTCGTTTGGCTGATTATAGTATGTTTATTAACCTTATAGTATAAGAACACAAGAAGAGACGGTAAAAGTAAAATTATTTTACTTAATGTTAAATCTAAATGATAAGGTTAAAATAGGAACCTAATCTTGTATAAATTATATTGGATGAGAGGATTTAGAACCATCCCCACATTATCTTCGAAATAAATCAATTTGGAGCTATTTAAAACCGAATTTGTCTTTATAATAAAATAATATTTTTAGTTTTTCCAAAGGAGCCCCTCTCCTCCCTTATAAAAGGGCACCTCCTCCCTCTCTTCCTCACACCACTTTGAGCCTTCATGTTCAGCCAACCCCTGAAAAATTCCATTCTCCACTTCCATATCAACATCCTAGTGGTTATGTTCTTCCTCAAAGACCAATTTTAGTGCCCTAAAAGGAGATCTCAAAGAGGCGATTCAAAGAAGAGGTAATGTCCGTTACCGATTCTTTCAACTTTATTTCTTCTTACACTTATTCTTCTTAGGTTGTTTCATTATGAAGTAATAACATCAGTATCACTCATATAAAGATATTTTATTATAAGTATGAAACAACCCTATTTAACCATCTATCCGTCCTACGGAAAATGAAATCACCGCGCATGCGTACGTACGGAATACCGTCTCCATGCCGTGGTGTAATCTATTTTCCACCACCACCTTACATGGATGGGTATAATGGTGTAAATAATGACTATAAATTACTATTAAAAATTTATATTGATTCTGAAATAGTATACATACACTCCAATACAATTCCATGATCATGAGAACGATATCATAGGTCGTGCGTACGTACGGAATACCGTCTCCATGATGTGATGCGATTCATTCTACATGATCTTCATTGCATAATGATTATATAAATGAATTGAATGAATGAATATGATTTATATTACAATAATACCATTCAGTAAATAAGGTATCTATAACCTAAAGAGAAGAATAATAATTTATTCGACAAACACGCATAAGAACAAAAAAGTAATAAACACCCGAATAACAAGTAGTAATGAAATATTACTAATAATAAGCTAAGAATATGACCATATATGATATCATAACAATAAGTATGATTCTGGACTAAGTCAATAACATTATTTAAATCATTATACATAAGGTTTGGACACTTACGAAGCAAATCGGACCTAAGGTAATGGAAATATCACAATCTCATTTTTATCCAAGATTGTTTATACTTTAGTATTTACTAGGGTGTATTTTATCATCAAAATCCATGTTTCCTCAATATGTAAAATTATTTCCATCCACCTACAATTGTCTAAATCCTATTTTACCCTTCGGTGAGTTTTTATTAATAGATATGAAAGGAATATTTTGTCGTTTTTTTGTACGAGGTACTTTTTTGACTTTTCTGACAAAAGTACGAGAACAATGTTTTTTTTAACTTATACGGCATGAATGGATTTTTTAAACATTATTTACAAGAAGCTTCCTTTACAAGTTTTCAAGTTTATTTTTAATCAAATTTTTTTAGTTTAAAATTGTATGACATGTTAAGAAAGGAAAAATGTTTTTGATGTAGAAATGATCTTTTCCTCAAGAATGGAGTTCAAGTGTTTTATCCAAATTATTTTCCATATAAGATAATATAGGGTTTTGTTTATATCCCTATTATTACATTGGTTTGATTATATTGTGATGGAATTATTTTTATGATTTCCTTTATCTTATATTAAATTTTTGATGATGTCACGATGTTTAAGATTCCCATTTTTATTACATGGGTTATGCAATGATGTATGATTTAAGATTTTATGGCACACATAAGAATGGTATCATTATGAGATGGGTGGGACCTATATCTCCCTCCAATGCATTGGATATATATTTTATATCTCATGAGGCAGACATGGCTAGAACGGTAGGTTATACCGGTTCAGTGAAATAGGACTGAAACAAGGAGTGAACTCGGTTCAGAAAGGGACTTTGTCCACTAAGATAGTCTTGGAAATGAGTCTTGACTAATAAGAAATGATTCTCTATGATTATGTGTGTATGCCACAAAGTTTCATGTTTTAAGTTATGATTATTGGGATTACATTTCACTACTATGATTTATCCCATGTTATGATATTATGATCTCTTTTGGAGGTTAAGATTTCCAAAAGATATGTTCTTATAAATATGACGTGATTGATATTTCTTTTGTTTACCCTTACTGAGCATTTGAGATCACCCTTTTATGTTTTCTTTTCCCCAGGACATAAAGAAAGGATTTAGGTTTAAAAAAAGAAGTTCTTTATGGGAGATGTTGAGGATCTTTCACCACGATTAGAAGATTATATTCTGAGTTTCCAAAGATACTAAACTATTACAGTCCTTATGTGTGTGTTTTTGTTATTTACTAAGTATTCCACAAAAGCAATGTAATGTCTATGTACGTCAAGCTTAGGGTTTCTACATTTGGAATCAGAGGAAAGGTTTAGTCAACCTTTGGAAACTAGGATGCGAAACCTTTAGTGAGTTCCCATGAGATATTTATAAGGTATGTCTAGGGATGTCCCTAAGGTTAAGTATAAGTATAGGTTATAGTACTAGAATTACGAAAACCCAAAATGTTAGATATTGAAGGTACTCCCCCTTTATTATATTGTTTTCCCTAGCGTGATTTTTGCCTCTCACACTATTCTTTTTGTGTTTTAGACGATGGCTAGAACCCGAAGGAACCGTGTTGATCAATGTAATGGACAATGCAATGATTGTCCTCCTGAACAAACAAATGTTATGGGAGATGGAGTGCAAAGTCTAATTGGTATACTTACACAAGCTATGAATCATTCTGGACTTCCAAATGAGCAGAGAAGGGAACAATATTCTATTGAGTCCTTCATGAGGCAACGTTCACCTTCTTTCAGTGGGTCTTCTGATCCACTTGTTGCTGAACAATGGATCAGTACTATTAAAAAGATATTTTTAGTTCTTCAATGTTCTGAACATGATAAAGTCATCTTAGCAGTGTATAGTTTGGAAGGTGATGTTGATCAATGGTGGAATCTTATCAAGAATACGAGGCCAAGAGATTAAATTGAGTCCATGGAATGGGACGAGTTCAAGAACTTATTTTTCAATAAGTACTTCCCTCGTATTCTTTGAACAAAGATGGAGAAGGAGTTTCTTGAACTAAAGAAAAAGGATGATGAATCTGTTGGTATATACGAATTGAATTTTACAAGGCTTGCAAGGTATGCATCTGTATTTATCATCCAACCTGAAAGTAATGTTGATCGATTCTTCAGTGGCTTAAAACCAAATCTTTGAAGGGCATTAGCTATAAGAGACTTCAGTAGCTATGAAGAAATTGTTCGTTATGCTATCAAGGTAGAAATGGAAGTTGGTGTTACTTATCCATCTCAAAGTTTTGACAAGAAACGAAAGATGGTGTTCAAGGAGAAATCTCAGAATAATGGTGAAAAGAGGATGAATGTTTCCTTATGCTCAAAGTGTGGAAAGAAGCATGGTGGAGATTGTCTTAAAGGGACTAGAAATTGTTTTAATTGTGGAAAAGAAGGTCATCGAGTAGCTGAGTGTCAAAGTAATGGAAAAAGGGTTTCTAATGATGTGAATAAAGAAAAGACTACAGAGAATGCACCACCAACACTGCAATGCTTGAAGTGCAAGGAAATGGGGCATTATGCTAATAAATTCCCTAATCCAAGGGTTAGTGATGATCAACATGAGAAACCACTTAAGGCAAAGGACAAAGGGAAGTCACATGTGATCATTATTGGTGATGTTGAATATGACAATGATGTGGTGGAATGATTAAGTGTTTATGTAATGGGATTCCAAAATAATGTTGTATATAGTATTGTGGAATATTATAATATTTATGTATTGGTCTATTGTGGTTTTCAATAATTTTATGGTACTGCTAACCATGGAAAGTGATTAAGATATTTTTGGGAAAAAACGATGATATGCGCATAATGAAGGGATATGAAGAAAACGAAATGTTTGACCGTATTCATGAGATCATGACTGATATAAGGATATGGTTATATCATGGTTTGAGTATATAGAATTTTTGGATTTTTGTATGTGGAAAGAGTTAACTTTTGACTGCATTCATGTTTTCACTATGGTTCAATTAATGGGTATTCATTCTTCAAGAGAATACATGATTAAGGTATTCACATGTTTGTAATTTGACCAAAAAGACATATATTATGATATATGGTGGATAAATGATGGAATTCACGTGATTGTTATGTGAAATTTCAAGTAATCATTTTCTTTATACTATGAGCTTGGACCGAAGTATTTTGGATAAGCCAAAAGATTTGAATGGATTATGTTGGACATAAGTTAGGAAAGAACTTTTTTCGATATTATTGATGGGATGTTATAGTAATATAGCTTTAGAAAAAGGACAACCTGCAGGATGGGCGACAACCCATCGCGTCGGACAAGGCTGTGGGAATCAAACCCACAACCGAAGTGCGACTAGCCTTTATCGCCTACCACTGGCCTACAAGAAGTCCCTGGTTAGTATAAACTAGTTTTATTTTATTACGCGGTATGATATATGAAGTATAAGTTCATTTTTTGGAATCATATACGATTAACCTCACCATAGATGGACTTATGTATATTTGATAACTTTTTCTAAACTTTTGTTTGAAACAGATAGAATGACCCATCATTCTATCACATGATCTATTAACACTTCATGAATAAAAAATTCAAATTCATTTCTTTAAGAGAAGAATTGGAAATTGTTCAAAGCATGAACAACCGTGAAATTGTTCCGAAATCATGTAAGTATTTCTTTTAATTCACCAACTTTAGGGAAATGATCTTGAAAACAAAAAAATGTTGTCCTAGTGCCCTTATATCTGATTATCATATGGTACCTTAGATCATCGCAAATCTATGGCTTTGTGATTGTTGGCTATTTCATATCCATGTTCTCAACCACTCTCCATCAGAACTTGATGGTTATATTTTTCTTCCATATCAATATTTTCACCTATGTTCTCCTACGTGGAAACCTAGTGATGAGTTAATTTGGGTAACCGTTACATTTCATACTTTAGTTTTTAAAGCCAAGTTTGGGTATTCCTTTTTACGATGTGGGTTTATATTAAACAAACTTTCGATTAGTAAATAATTTTTAACTCCGACGAATTTCGAGGGTGAAATTCATTTTAAGGGGGGTAGAATGTAACACCCTGAGATTTTATGAAAAATATTCTTTTTAATTTTATTAATGTCTTGTGTTGTACGCTACACCAAAAGAAGCTTGCACAACACGCATCCTTGGCTTGCCTTGCATTACACGCAAGTGCGACCTTCCGCGATAACATGTGTTGTACGCAATATCGAGTTTCGCTAAACAATGATATGCTATTAAAATATTATTAAAACTAGCCGTTATAAATAGTAATAACCAGTTTTTGAAATTTTGTAAATTTTATTTTTCAAAATGGACTTAATTTTTGGATTCGGAATATTGAAATTAGCTTAGGGTAAAATTTTGGTTCTTTTCGGATAACTTTTATTTTCTGATGAATAGTGAAAATTACTAAATTTTAATTAAAAACAACCTTTTTAATCAAAATAATTAATAGTGATAAATTATTAATTTGAGTGGTTTTGAAGTATATTTAGAATATATTTTTACAATTTAATACAATGTTGGTCATTGGATGTAATTTCTCATTTAAACCAGACATAAACAAATGTCAATCTTTTGATAGTTATTATCTCTTAAGAACACGCTATTTGTTTTGACGACGGGAATTAATTTTTAAATTAATTAATTCAACTGATATGTTTTTAATTTGGTAAAATAGACATCATTTTTGAATTCAAAATATCAAATATATCTTAGGCCTAATTTTTGGTATTTTTCTAGAAACTTTCATTTTTTGATGAATAGTGAAACCACTAAGTGGTAGTGAAAAAAATGAATTTTTTATAAAACATAATTTTACCACTTCTGTGAATGGAATTTCAAAAATCCGATAGACACGGTTGATGTCAGTAAGTAAAATGTGGTTCAATGAGATGAAAATAATTTTTGGTGAATAATAACTTTTTACTTTTTTTTACCACGGTTAAAAGTAAATAGGGTAACTAAGGGTAAAAATGATATTATTATTATCCTAACACATGTCCTAATTCTATTGTATAAGTTTAATTCGACCAAAAACAACCTTAGGAATAAAATATCACCATTTAGGCCCACTTGGATTAGATTAGGACATTTAATATTAATTTATTTAAAGAAGGGTTAAAATAGTTAAAATCAAAGTTTAATAAGTTTATCATTTTTAATATAGGGTTATACATAAGATAAATTCGACTATAAACATTCATTAGAAATATAAAAGCTTTCCTACATAACGGTATTTTATTTGTAATTTTTAGACATTAAATAATTTAATTTATTTATGACACAAAGATGATGCAATAATTATCTTATTAATGAAATATTGACAAAATTGATGTTATAAATGCCAAAATAAATGTAATTTGAGCCATTTTATTAATTAAACTAATTTTATAGGTTAATATGATATGTTATTATTGATTTAATTAACTTTTTTTGAACTAATCATTCTGTTATCATTTTCACAAAAATCAATTACTAAATAGTGTCAAAATTTCCATAAAATAGTTTTTAAAACAAATGGTATATTATTAATTGTTATTTTATTCCTAAAAATCTAAGTTTCAGCAAATCGACTTATATAAGGTTATATATATTAATAATAAACAAATTGGAGTTCGTTTGGCTGAATATAGTAAGTTTATTAACCTTATAGTAAAAGAACACAAGAAGACACGGTAAAAGTAAAATTATTTTACATAATGTTAAATCTAAATGATAAAGTTAAAATAGGAACATAAACTTGTCTAAATTCTATTGGATGAGAGGATTTCGTCCCATCCCCACCTTAGCTTCGAAATAAATCAATTTTGAGCTATTTAAAACCGAATTTGTCTTCATAGTAAAATAATATTTTTACTTTTTCCAAAGGACCCCCTCTCCTCCCTTATAAAAGGGAACCTCCTACCTCTCTTCCTCACACCACTTTGAGCCTTCATGCTCGGCCAAACCCTGCCAAATTCCATTATCCACTTCTATATCAACATCCTAGAGGTTCCGGTCTTCCTCAAAGACCAATTTTAATGCCCTAAAAGGAGATCTCAAAGAGGTGCTTCAAAGAAGAGGTAATGTTCGTTACCGATTCTTTCAACGTTATTTCTTCTTCCACTTATTCTTCTTAGGTTATTTCATTATGAAGTAATAACATCAGTATCACTCATATACTTATATGTTATTATAATTATGAAACAACCCTATTTCACCATCTATCCATCCTATGGAAAATGAAATCGCCGCGCGTGCGTACGTACCGAATACCGTCTCCACGCCGTGGTGTAATATATTTTCCACCACCACCTTACTTAGATGGGTATAATGGTGTAAATAATGACTATATATGACTATGAAAAAGTAATATTTATTATGAAATAGTATACATAAACTCCAATACAATTCCACGATCATGGGAACGATATCATAGCTCGTGCATACGTACGGAATACCGTCTCCACGATGTGATGCGATTCGTTCTACATGATCTTCATTGCATAATGATTATATAATTGAATTGAATGAATGAATATGATTTATATTACAATAATACCATTATTTAAATGAGGTATCTATAACCTAAAGATAAGAATGAGAATTTATTCTACAAACACGCATAAGAACAAAAAAGTAATAAACACCCGAATAACAAGTAGTAATGAAATATTACTAATAATAAGCTAAGAATATGACCATATATGATATCATAACAATAAGTTTGATTCTGGAATAAGTCAATAACATTATTTAAATCATTATACAGGAGGTTTGGACACTTACGAAGAAAATCGGACCTAAGGTAAGGGAAATATCACAATCTCATTTTTATCCGAGATTGTTTATACTTTAGTATTTACTGGGGTGTATTTTATCATCCAAATCCATGTTTCCTCAATATGTAATATTATTTCCATCCACCTACAATTGTTTAAATCCTATTTTACCCTTCGGTGAGTTTTTAGTAAAAGATATGAAAGGAATATTCTGTCTTTTTTTTGTACGAGGTACTTTTTTGACTTTTCCGACAAAAGTACGAGAAGAATGTTTTTTTAACTTATACTGAATGAATGGATTTTTAAATCATTATTTCCAAGAATCTTCCTATACAAGTTTTCATGTTTATTTTTAATCAAATTCTTTTAGTTTAAAATTGTATGACATGTTAAGAAAGGAAAAATGTTTTTGAAGTAGAAATGATCTTTTCATCAAGAATGGAGTTCAAGTGTTTTATCAAAATTATTTTCCATCTAAGATAATATAGGGTTCTATTTATATCCCTATTATTACATTGGTTTGATTATGTTGTGATGGAATTATTTTTATGAATTCCTTTATCTTATATGAATTGTCTGATGATGTCACGATGTTTAAGATTCCCATTTTTATTAAATGGGTTATGCAATGATGTATGATTTAAGATTTTGTGGCACACATAAGAATGGTATCATTATGAGATGGGTGGGACCTATATCTCCCTCCAATGCATTGGGTAAAGATTTTATATCTCATGAGATAGACATGGCTAGAACGGTAGGTTATACTGGTTCAGTGAAACAGGACTGAAATGAGGAGTGAACTCGGTTCAGAAAGGGACTTTGTCCACTAAGATAGTCTTGGCAATGAGTCTTGACTAATAAGAAATGATTCTCTATGATTATGTGTGTATGAAAAAAAGTTTCATGTTTTAAGTTATGATTATTGGGATTACATTTCACTACTATGATTTATCCCATGTTATGAAATTATGATCTCTTTTGCAGGTTAAGCTTTCCAAAAGATATGTTCTTATGAATATGACGTGATTGATATTTCTTTTGTTTACCCTTACTGAGCATTTGAGCTCACCCTTTTATGTTTTCTTTTCCCCAGGACATAAAGAAATGATTTAGGTTTAAAAAAAATATCTTTATGGGAGATGTTGAAGATCTTTCACCACGATTAGAAGATTATATTCTGAGTTTCCAAAGACACTAAACTATTATGGTCCTTGTGTGTGTGTTTTTGTTATATACTAAGTATTCCGCAAAAGTAATGTAATGTCTATGTACATCAAGCTTAGGGTCTCTACAGATTTGCTTTTCCCTGTACAAGGGTTAGTTACTCCAGGGCATATATTATTACCAAATACCTATTCCTTCATATCCCTGGCTAAAGGATCCAAACAGTGAATCAAGAGAAAAGAATTCCTCTGATACCACTTTTTAACATCCCGATTCCGGGAGCCACCCAGAGGCACCCTGTACCCGGTTGGTCATATGGCCTCAAGCGCATTTCCCTAAACGGAAGTGGCTGCCGACTAGTAGCGAGGGCCTTGGGTGTGATGGCGGGAAAGCTATGCCCTAATTGGAAGAGTACACAACGGATGTAAACAACAAACAATAGCGGAAGAAGTAAATATCCAACAACAGTAAATAGAGGAAGACTGGTAAAGAAACAACTTGAGAAATATATATATAAATGATTCCTGATACATATAAGTCTAGGAAAGCAGCTAAACAAGTCCCAATGATGAATACATCACTAAAACAAAGTACAAAAGGAAAACTTATGAGAAACTCATCAGCGTCGCAAGCCTTGGCTTGGTCCCATGCTCTCTAGCTCCAATGCAAATCATGTACCTGAAGTCGAAGGGCGCTGGCCCTTGTCTATACCTATAGAAATATAATCTATTTGGTCCCAAAAGCATGGGCCAAATAGGGTGTGAGACTAAATCTCAGTAGGAAACCACCTAAAGATCTGTACATAACAGTTAGTGAGTATATGGTAGGTCAAAGTACAAGAATAAGTAAACAAGGAAGCACTAAGCATTAAACAATCAACTGTTTAAGCATTCAAAGAACCACACAAAATGTAATAGAAAAATAGATAACACAATAGGTAACCCTATGGGAAGTACCTAGACCCTATCCCCTCTGGTCCTACCTATCAAGTACAAGCAACCTTCTGGGAAGCACACATAGTCTCACCCCTCTGGTTCAGCTAATGTATAGACTCTCTGAGGAAGCACTCTCGGTCAATTCCCCCTATATTCTTGTATCGTACTAAAGGTTCTCTAGGGAAGAACTCAATGTCAATTTCCCATGTGGCTCACATCAAGGAAATACAGACACTCTAGGGAAGCACTTAACGTCAATTCCCCCTATGGTCTCACACCGTAATTATAAAGACACTCTCAAGAAGGCCTCAACATCAATTATCCCTATAGTTTATACACCAGGATCTCACAGCCCTATGTATTTTAGGAAATTATAGCATGTGTAACGGACAATGTAAACCTCAAGAACTACTTTGATTGCATTTTATGTCATATCAGCACTTGAGAACTATAGTCATACCATCATAAAATACTAGGCATGGAAAGTAAATAGAAACCAAACAGGCAAACTGGACCCAATGGTCCATATTGGAAAAACATGCATGGGAAATACATCCAATGCACAGAAAAATTCTCTATTCACAAATAGTAACCTTTATTCAGGAATACAAGAAAAGTAGAAAATCAACATGGAAAAACAGTAAACACGAAATACCCCATTCAAGGGTATTGGTGGAATTTTCACATAATACTCATTGAATTTCTACAAAAAGGCACAAACCACCTACCATAGGGTTAAGAGATCAGTATACATGAACCTCGAAGCATGAATATTTTTATAAAGTCATTGATCTATAAAAAAAAATAAAACTTTCAACCCATGATGACTTGAAAAAGATGAGGAATTTGAAAATAATGCTGTAGAAGAAGAGATAACTCACCGATACGATTCCAATGCAACCGAAATAGTTCAATTCGGAGAACGGATGGAAGCTTAGGGGTTCATTGAAGATCTATGGCTGTACAATTTCTCTTGGATGAATGAAACCTAAAAATAAGATGGTTATTTCTGTCAGATGCGACCCTAGAGCATTTAATTAAACAAACAAAAATACATGGCATGTACTTTTGAAGTACACGGTCTGTACTTACTGTTTCTATACTCCACTTTAGCCGGACTCCACATCACCCCACACAACCGTGTGTGTGGCCAGGACACAGCCATCACATGGACTCCTGCGGCAACGAAGTACATGGAATATATTCATCAAGTACACGGTGTGTACATGATAAATTTCCAAAAACTCCTCTTTTCTCAAAAAAACTCGAAAAAGGAAATACAAACCTGAAAAGATGATCTGAGTTCTTAGAGTAATGATGGGATCCATTTGAAAATACTCCAACTTAACTACCAATGTATATAAATCATATCTATGTTGATATTGTGTTCATATTTGATCTAGTGGATCTACTTTAAGAGGTATTTTTTGAAGTTTTTAAGAAATTTTTATGAATGTAGTGTTTCTTTTTAATTTGAAATTATAATTTCAATGAGGGAAATGTTATAAGATGTTTTTGGGACTATTGAATGAATAATGTGAGTGTTTGATGAGTTAATGATATAGATAATACCCAAAATAGAGGGGATTAATTTTTGGATCTTCATCAATATATTTTATAAATAAATATTATTTAAAAAGTGGATATTGAACACTAAAATTTAAGTGGATAAGGGTTTTCTTTTTTTATAGTTTCTTATTGAGTTTATTCTTCTTATTTTATGATTTAAGACTCATCTAAATATCAATATATTTTAGTATAGTTTTTTGTAATATATTTTTTTGATAAAAGTTGACTGTTCATTCATATAATCTTAGAATTTTGGTGATTTAAGAGCGATATAAGGACTATTTTTATAGTATCTTGAATATTTTTCATATATGTTAATGAATTCATTTATCGTAAAAGTTAATATTTATCTTTCATTTTATGAATAAAACAATTTTATTTTTATGGGATATTTTTACAAACATTATTTAAATGATATAAACTACTTTTTAAAACATTATATGATACAAGTATAACATATAGAAATTAATAATACCAGGTCAAGTCGAGGATATTGTAATTAATTTGGAATTGTAAACTAATAATTCGTTGTATTCATTTTGGTCGTATATTTAATCAATAGAGGTCACTGAATTTAATTTTTACATTATATAAGATAGTTTCAAAGAATAAATATTTCCATGAAATATGATAATATTTCATCTTAATTAGTGAAGAATGTTGGTTTTATAGACAATCACAAATTATATTCATTCACTAATTCAACCCCCCACTCTTAATGAATACTCAAGGTACCATGTTATAGATATTTTCTTTTGAAAGTGGGATAAACTTGTTTGGAATGATTATGATGTGGCTTTAGGTGGGTTCTGGTATTCCCTTTTGTTAATGTGATGTCAGGGGGGGTCATATTCCTTGATGTTTATTTTAAGGAGGATTTTTATATTCACACCATTGGTATAGATATTATTATTATACCACCCTAACATTTTTATTGTTATTGTTGTATAGTTATCACCTATAATAGTTGTGATTTTATTTTTCTGTAGTTATACAATACATAGTGGTATGTATATTGTTAGGTGGGGGTTAAGGTGTTGGTTGTGGGGTTGTAGGTGTGGTGAGGTTGGGAGGTTATGTGGTGGATGAAATTTAGTGTATATGTTTTTGGGTTTTTCTTCACTTGATTTTTTTTCATAATTGATTATTATTTATATATGTCATTCATTGATATTTTGTTATTCAAATTCACTATACATGGGAGGGGTTGTACAAAGAACCTATTGGGTGTACTTTTATACATAGCCTATTATTATATGTTATTTTTTATACTTTTAGGATCATGTCGAGGGTGTTGTTAGGAAATGTTAGTTATCAGATGATTTGATATTTCTAAGAGAAGTTTGTATAATGTGTTAGTGTATTTCAATAAAATTTGGTTGAAATTACTTTGGTTTTTGTTTCTTTATTTGATATTACCATGAATATATTTATTTGATTTATTTTGTTGTTTTGTTGGTTTATGTTGAACCAAATTGTTTTTTAATTAATTTAATGGTAATATCTTCCATATTTTTTATTTCAAAACCATAGTCCAAGTATCCATATCATATAATATTATATATAGTGTTCTGTTTTCAATATTGATCAAACCATCTAAACTAAAAGTGCCATAGAAAGTTTAGTTCATGTAAAATAACATGTCCAGGGTTATGAACATATTATGTCTAGAAGAAGAACATAATAATATCTCTACATAATTGAGGTCAATGAATATGTTCCAAAAATATATTCATCTTTCACCCTCATATGATGATATTTTTATCATAGATCAACATTTTAGAACTATATTTCTCTTTAGAAATAGTCAAATAAACCCTATTATCCTAAAGTGGGTAATGTTTATTCACCATAACTTTGTTCAATAGTAAATAATCAATGATAATTTCAAACAACCATTATCCATATTGTTGAATAACATATGAGTATCCCATATAGAAACACCAGGTTGAATGAAACCCCTTTTCATTATATCATCAGTTTGAATTTGTTAATTTCAAATACCTATAAACACCATTTGATTTGGAGGCTTGGATATTGTGGATACACATGGATACAAATTGATGTTTGATTCAATCTTATATTATGAGAGAAGTTTCAAAATCACCTCGATAAAGAAGTCTTCAAAATGGCTCATGACATTAAAAAAATTATTTATTTATTCCTTAGTGGTGAATAACATTAATGTTTCTAGTAGGTATATAATATGTTTTTTCCTATCATGTTGATGTATCATCAAATATTCATACTCCCCAAAAAAACTACATATTCTCCCTCTATAATAATATATATAACTATATAATGACGACAATATACGTAGGATCACACAAAATATAATCATTACATAAAAATGGTTATATAATATAGCTACATTTTTAGAAATATAAGGACCCATGATGAATATTATCATCTCATAAATAACATGAAATTATGAAACACTTATATAAATATTTATCATCCTATAACCGGATTTATTACTCCAATGGTCTATAAAGTCACACTACTGTAATTTTTAACCCTGATACTTTTTTAGACATCATGAATGAATAAGAATCATGAATATTGATCAATAAAAAAATATTATAAAAGATACAAATCATAACATAAACAATATTTGGTTATTCTAACTATTCTACCTCCATTGTATGATGTTACCCATTGACATATCCACTTGGTCAACATGTTCGATTACAACCACCTTCAAAAGAGTAATTAGGATATTATTATCACTAATAAGGGGGAGTGATTTTGTACTCTTCTATTTTTATAATTTTGTTACTTAAGAAAATACATTAAACTCTGATTAGTGATAATCAATTTTTTTAGGAAACATGAAAGAAGCACAACCACAACAACAAAGTTATTAATATGGTTCACTACTCAATAAGAGTAGATAGTCCATGGAATGGGTTTGAGGTAATCCAATACCAAAAAAATACAAGGAAATAGCCCTTTTGTGATTTTATCAAGGGGGGATATCAATTAATTTCATACTACTACAATCAATTTATAGTTTATGAACTCCTTTCACATGTAAT
Source organism: Viscum album (assembly GCA_963277665.1). Lineage (NCBI taxonomy): Eukaryota > Viridiplantae > Streptophyta > Magnoliopsida > Santalales > Viscaceae > Viscum > Viscum album. Next base: position 375,731,113 of record OY728146.1, read on the forward strand.
ATTATATAATAATTTTTCCATAATAAAAGAACCTCCACTAATAGGATTTAATGTTGTCAGTTTTCTTCTCCAAAATTCATCACACTATCCATTTTGTAAATTATTTTTCATCCTCCACTTCAAATTATTATAAATAGGTGAAAATAGTTTCTTTACAAAAATCTATATCTAAACAATATCATATAATTCCTTCTTTATCTAGAAATTTTCCATTGGGTATCATGAAACTAGTTTCATTGTTTGACACCTTCTTTATATGCTACCAATTGAAAGAACAAAAATATCTAGTACCACCTAAATTGATATCATATAAATCCATGCTCATATAATATTCTATTCACCAAGATAATATGAAACCAATTAATAATAACGATCTATCCCGCATCACTCTATCTTGTGATACAACATTCGATGTAATGGAATATATTATCATCCTTTGTCACCTAAAATCATTACCACTTCTCCAAGATAGAATAACATCATCATATTTTCTTAGTGATCTTTCCCCCTTTATGAGTCAATGAATCTTCAATAACATAGGTAGTGGGTAGAAATTAAAATTCAAATATCCCTCTAAATGTTTGAACATCGCACTCAATAATATCTTCGATTGACCAATTTAGATCTTTTTAAAAGCAATGAACCTTCTTTATATCCTATTATCAACGAACACTTACACCGTTCTTAAAATCATGACTAGAATCACCATATTTCTTTTTGATTATCGAAACATTGAACATTCATCTTAACTTCATCAAAATTTATGACCTTAAAAAACATCGTAAAGTAAAATATACACTTTTAAAAAAAAATGTTATAACAATTCCTTGATATGATGATAATTCATCATATAATATCGTACAGTTTTTCATCTTTTATTGGAAATCAAAACACAAAAATCTTTGTCCAATGGGATATCTCATAATCTTATATATGATGGATCATCTCTCAAACATCTATAAAATTATTTTTCTTAGAAAACATTGTTTGACCAATCCAAACTCTATGACTGATAGAGAATTCTAGAAGATATTTTACCCTATAACTAATTATTTTCAAGAAACTGATTTTTTTGGATTACAATGCTCAATGAATTCACTCAGAAAACTATGTCTGATATACCCACACACATTCTACTATCCCATAATCTTAAGAAACTTCCTGAAAATTTCTTCTAATTAATAATTTCACAACACTTCAATGCCTGATCATTTTATATACATTCTATATCTGGTGGAGTTCACAATATTCTAAACAATAAACTAGAGGTTCTATATATATTTAACATCATGAATCATTTTCTAATCGACTTTTAATGCTCATTCATAAAAATTGATACTTCTTTTCACCCATTGAAACATCGACAACAACTTCACCAGTTCTCATCATGAAGTTTATACAATTTCATCTAGTAAAGTTCATAAAAATATTTTTCCAATCCAACTCCATTAATAGGTTCCATAAAACATAAAAAATTAATTCTTACATAAAATTAATATATAATCACTCATAAATTTATATAGGATTGACATTTTATTAATTTGAATATCAAAAAAGTATCACCTGATTTCTTTATCAAATAACTCTATCTAATAGAACTATGAATTTAATTGGATAAACTTTTTTAGAAACACACTAAAAATCTAATATAGTTATTAGACTCTATATAATAACCTTGTTAAGTAAATATAAATAATTTTAAGTGATTTATGTATGATCTAAAAATGAAACACTCAATAATTTTTTATTTTGTAAATCCTTAAATAGCTTCATAAGACCTAAACAACTTTATAACTTATCAATATACCCTTTTTATTTTTGTTCAAACCTGGAAAATAATTTTTTAAAACTTTTATAATGAATTAATTTATTTGATATCATAAAATTATAATCATGCTTGAGTGAACTTGCTATCAGAAACAAGAATAATCAAACAATAGTATCGTGGTTTCCATAATGTAGTGATCCTAAAGTGTTGAAAAACTTCTTCCATTCCCATATCATCAAAATAAACATAAACCTATAAAAAATGTCATGAATCTACTTCACTACAAATATTAAAATATTTTTCACCTACTAAAATCATACCCTTGCCATTTTAAAAACTCCTCCAAAATATATTCTCTCTCATAATTGGTAAAAAACATACTAAGGGATAGATGTGTGTTATATATTTTCCAACCCTTTGAAAAAACAATTCAAATAAAATATTTGAGACCAGATGAAGTTATAATACATTTGAATTGAGGATAGTGAATTTATAATCCCATGATCAACCTTTGTTCCTGAAATTTTTCTTTCGACATTTGTTTAGTGAATATATCAGTGAATTTATCCATTGTTTGAAAAAACTCCAGTTTTAGTTCATTTATTTCCACATTATATTTATTAAAGGGACATTTAATATCAATCTTTTTATAATGAGAATGTTTCACTAGATTCATGGGGATATTCATATCACTTTGATATCAAAACCCAAAATAATTATCAAATTCACATCAACGAAAAAATATTCTAGCTATATCTTCATCCACATTAAATATGTTATAGATTGAGTGGTAGCTACAAACATAACCTCTATTGTGCATAGAGATACTGAATTTAGTTTCAGTGTATGAAAACTCACATATCATTCTCTAAATAAGAAAACTCTCTTAGATGGAGATCTTCCCTAACAGACACAACTAGGAAAATATATACATATATAAATAAATAGATCAATATTTTATATGATTTCATATTTCATTAGGAAATAAACTATTGTTTTAATATTTCTAATATTTTTTTCATTCATATGATTAGATTATTTTTGTTCACAATGATACATGAAAAAAAAATTAATGTATACATAATATATGTCCACTTAGACGTCTGATATAGCAGTCTTCCAATCATCCTTCTATACAATTCTAGATCTACATCATTTCCATGCAAATATTTTTCTATCTGTATTCCGTATAAAATGGTTGAGGAAACTATATTTAAACCATCCATGAAAAATATATTCATAATTTCCTCATCACGTGTTTCATGAAATAATAAACCGTAAATATAATTTTCAAATATTTGTAAGCCAAGAATTAATTTCATTTCCCATAGCATGGAAATTTCAAATAACATCTCTGTATCATCAGTAATCATTATTCACATTTCATTACTAGACCTTATGAATGTTAAATTTTCAGTATAAATAATAAAATTGAGGTAAACCTATTTATTTTATTATATGTAGATGTTACTATCAGCTCTTACTTTATTGAACTAAATCTTCTTTAAGTAAGTATCAAATTTAGAATAAAAATATCCCAAAGATTTTAATTATACATAAAATTCCTTCCTTACCTTGTAAACCAAACTATCATATTGAACAATAATGAAGCCACATGGTTTCTCTATATAAAATACTTCATCAATTTATCCATCAAGAAAAACCAACCTGACATCTATCTAAAAATAACGTATATTCATTATGAAGAAATTGAAATAAAAATTAAGATAGTTTCAATTATTTTTGCTTGGGTGAAGGTCTCAGAAAAAGCAATTCCTTTAAATTGTGTGTTGCCTCTATAAAATAATCATGCCTTATTTTTTTATCACATCACCTTTTTTATTCAACTTGTTTCAGAATATCCATTTCTAATCACATTTTAATTTTCTAATTTGGGTACCAATTCCAATGTATCATTTTTCTCAATCATATACAATTCTTTAATTATGGAATAAATCCATCTTGATGCTAAAATATATTCTTCAACATCTCTTGGATCAACTATTGAATAAAAAATATGTTTTTGAAAATAACCTCGATATTCTTATATTTTGAACCAATTTAACTTGATCACCAATGATATTTTGGACCTCTAATTGCTTCCTTATCTTTAGATGAGATCTACATAATTTTTACTATTCACTTGAAATATCTATCTCTATAATTTATTCTTGAAAATATTCAACATCATCACTTTTATTTTGAAACATTATCATATTTTTTAACTCAAACCAATTTATCTTCACGTCTTATAAAATCTAAAATAGACTATAAAACTTTTCAGTCATAATGTTCTTTCACTTTCACATCAACAAAATCAACAATATTTCTTGTTTATTTGTTTCAGAATCTAAAACCATTACCATTAGAAGGGTGAACAAAAATTATGCCTTCAACACTTCTTTGATCACATTTTCTATGATTATAACATTTAAAATTGATAATGAAAAGAATTCAAAACACACATAACTATTAGAAACATGGGGTTTAATTATAATAATCTCATGCAGAGTAATATATGATTTTCTCATATAGATTTAATTATTCTAAATTTGAATTGATTCTCCAAAATATTTCACTCAAAAGAATCGTGAGGTATTATGTCCAGTTAATATATTTTGAGAAATATCAACGAAACCTCTATTAATTCATTCAATAAGACAATTATGTTATGATGTGTATGGTATAATATATTCCTAATGAATACCAAACCTTTCAGGATATTATATAAACACAATAATCTTTTATTCAGTTCCAGTTTTTTATAAATAGCCTTCATAAAAAATCCCCATTCCTTTTCTTCACATCTCCAAAAACTCTTAAACATTTTAAGACACATTGATTTTTGTTTCAAAAACATAATACATGAAATGGATGAAAAATAATTGATAAGGGAAATAAATTAATAATATTCATTTTTTTATTTCTTTCTCATGGCCTCCCATATGTAAAAATGGATAAGCTTAATAGGACATATTGAATATATCTTAAATTTTATAAATATAGATTTAGTAATCTTTACTTTATGGAATATAGAACATAAAAAATATATTCTTATTTTAATATCCTAAATATCCTAAATACTTTATATCCTTTTAAGTTTTCTAATATTCATCTGGCACATATGTGTACACCATTTATGCCATAACTTATTTTCGTCCATAACACTAAGAAAGAACGAACCCAGTACATCACTAACTTGAATCAAATTTTACTTTGTTTATTTCATTTTTGAAAAAAATTTCCTATATTAAATACTTTTAATAAAAAAACAACCTCTTATTAAAATAAATCATTGACTCATCATATATTTGGGAAACACTTAAAAAGTTATGTTTCATTCCATCAATAAATAAGTCTATTTTGGATTTTAACTTTTTCGACTGATTGATAATCCAATTCCTTTGATTCAAATAGATTAGTCATTTCCAAAAGTAAATGTAACTTATTTATATAACGTTACATTCTTAAAAAACATTAGATATCTATTAATATGCGAGGAACACCCACTATCCAATATCTAGTGTTGTTCTCATTTAATAGATTTCAGATGAGTTTCAACAACTAAGGCATTTTCCTTTAATTTTTTATTCATTCACATATATAAATTTATATTTATTAAATTAAATGAATTGAGATGGTAATAATATCGTTATCATTTATCAAGAATTAAAATATGTTCAAATATTTCACAAATAGTTTCTTCACTTCTAAATCTATTTTTAGTTTTCACATTTGTTTTTTTAAGTTTTCTTAATTGAGTGGGGTGAATACCCCTCAAAATATACATCTTGTTCCTCCTATATTCATTTTAATATTAATTATTAGGGCAATATATTTCAACCATGTTCCCATTTCCTCTATAATACAATTATTTTACATAGAAAGACTACTTTACTTCGTAACTTACAGGATTTCCCGAGTTTTGTACCTGATTTTCATCATTTTTCATGTCATCATATTTGGATCATTATTGTGAACCAATTTTTTAGTGTATTAGTAACATAATATTCATTATATGTGATTAATTCTCATCCTTAAATTAATCTCATATTTTTGTAGCTTTTGTTTTATACTATGATACCATCTATATTTTAGGAATTTTAACGCTGCTTATTTTGGAAAAATATGTGGTATTCTTAACATACTTAATATTATAAACAACTTTGACCATTTCTTACCCTCTAATAATTATTCCTGTTGATCCCTGTGATTATTTAACAAATCATAACTTTCATATCCTTCTTAAACCGAGTTGTAGAAGTATTTTACTCCTTCCATATATTTTACAATATTTTATTGAACAAGATCAAATTATTTATTCTTCACATTTATCTTTTCTTAAAGATTGGTAATGATGTTTTTACCTTCATCAAGTAACTTCTTAAAATCATAAATATATTTTACAAACTTTTATTTTATTCAAGAAAGTATTCTTTAATTTTTTGAATGATATTATTTCTTAAACATTATATTCTTGTTTTCAAGTCTAAAAAACATTGCACAATATTCTTTCAACTATCCATTAATAATAAACTCCATTTGAGTTTCTTTTTATTCTTTAAAGTTGATTATTTCATAACTCGTAAACATTTCATCATTCATTTTTACAATAATAAATATTTCAGAAGTAATTTCATTGGAAATTTCAACTTAAACTTCACTATCATCATCTTCCTCACATTTAGATAACAAGTTACACTTTTATATTTAGGTAATTTCTAATAATTTCCATTTTAATATGAATATTATTTCCTGCTATTCTACTTCAGGGATATTCTAAAATTTATATATTCTTCATCAGTGTCTTTATCTTACTTTACTTGTGTACAACTATAACAATATATCAAATGGCGCTTCATCCACATCACTCTAGTGGTTACTATCCATTATAAATACATGTTCCTATTTTCACCTTTCTAGAAAGTAATGACATTAATTCATAAAATATTTTACTTACATCATCTTCAATTTCAAAATCATTGAATTCTTCCTTGGTGATTTTATTTTATTTTAATTTCTTAGGATTTTTGAAAAAAATTCCAAACCAGCATTTTATTTGTTCTTGATAGCATTTTTTCTTCTCATTTTGTATGTGATGAAAATCTTATATAGATCATCAAGAGATAGAATTTAAGGATCTATATATTCTAAATATACTACCTTTGAATCATATTTATCTAAAATAAATTTATATAATATTTTAAATTATATAAAAATCCTCCAATATCTCACGAAAAAATCTTATGAAGCTTATAATTTCTAATAATCTTATAAAAACAATCCACCAACAGATGAATTTTCATCCATGTTAGGATATTTTTACTTCAATCAATAGACTTGTAGCATTTATTTCATCACTTTAATATTTCCTTCATAAATTTTCTTCATCTTTTCTCAGTTTCTTTTAACTGTTCAAATACATTTTTCCCTCATTAATTAAATTTTGTTGAGGGAGGAGTGTATATCATTTTTTTCTTTCCCAACCTTCTCACAATTATTCTTATTATTGGATATTATGGAAACAACCTCAATAAGTGGAGATAAACTATTTTTAGTATCTTCAATAAGATCATATCCAATGGATATAAGATAAGGTAATATTATATCATTTCTAATGTGATAGTTATCACATTAAATGATAGGTATCCCTTTACTATTAATAGAGTTCAGAATATCCATGGAAACCATCATTTTAATAAATCCTTAGAAAATATTATATAACGGAAATATTCTCTGTAATACAAATTGAATAGACCAGTCAAGATCTCTGTGATCCCTAGGAGGGGGAGGGGTATATTAGGTATCTTATTTTTTACTTTTGAATCACTTTTTACAACCAGATAGTGAGAGTCAACTCAACTTGGTGAGAAAAAACAATGAAAACCATTGGAACATATGAATTTACAAGGTTCACTACTCAATATGATTTTTTAGTCCCCAGCATGCTTTAAAGGTAATCCAAGACCAAAAAACCTCTAAAAATCATTTTTAGTGGGAACATTAGTCATGGAATATCCATTAATTTAAAAGTACTATATTTAATTGACTGTTTATGTTCTCCTCACAAAGATAATACAATATAATAATTTCTTTAATTACAAAAGTACCATCCCAAACATGATTGAATATTATTACTATTCTTCTTCAACGTTATTCACGCATTCATTTTTTAAATTTTCAATTTTTCTTCCACTTCACTTTCTTGTACAACAGTGATTAATGACATCTTTAAAAAAATTATTGTTCAAACCTATTTTTCTAATTCCATATCCACCCAGTAGCATTTTTTCTAGTATCTTCAAACCAGTCCCTCTATATGAATCCATGTTTTTCTTATACAAACTAATAAAAAAATATTTTTTATAGGAATTTGATTAATATCAACTTATTCCCTGTCCATATAAAATTCTCAAAAAAATTTTCATTTGATTATAATTGATTGGAATATTGTGTCTGATATCACTCTACCTGATGCTACCTCATCTGATACAAAGATACAATATCACTTCTATCAGCACCTCAGATCCTAAAAACCTCACCCAACAAAAAAACATTCATATATTTCTTCAGCGATCTTTCCCTTTTTATAAATGAAATTAACCGTTGATGGCATATTGAATATCCTAAAAAAATTCAAACACCAGGATTAAATTTTGAACATCCTGCTCAAAAATTTATTTGGTTTCACACCTTAAATTTAATAAATGTTAGGAACTTTCCTTGACACCAGACATGTTGATGAAAAATTCAAACCTTCCTAAAATATCTTCTATAATCATAATCTCCCTCTTTTATTATTGAAATGTTGAACATTCATCTTATAATCAACACAATTTATGAATATACAAAAAATTATGAAGTATCCCAAAAATTTCATCCATTATTATTTCATGAAAATTCCTCCATCTAGTGATACTCTATCTGGTAACATCATAAATTTCATCACAATTTTCCAAATAGAAAAACATGTAAATATATTTTTGATGGGCCATCACAAAAATCTATTTTTGATGCCTCACCTCTCAAAAATATATCCAATTAGTGTTCTTGGAAACGTTTTTCTATTAAATTAGGTCTCTCTTTCTAAAAAAGTATGTCTGATTATTGGGAACACATTGACAGAGTATTTTCTATAGATTCCTCTATTTGGATTACTCTACCTATGAATTTTCCCCCAAACCATTTTTATATGGATCCATGAATATTCAATTATTTGATGAACTTCTAAAGGTTTATACAGCCTTCTTCCATCTTTTACTATCATAAAAATTCCTTTCCTATTCATTGTACAAAATTATTTTTCTATTGTACTTCATGAGACTCTATAAGAATAAATTGTAGTTCACTTTCTGATGGCCTTCATGAAAAATTTTTATAGTGAACTTGATATTCCAATTTAAAACTCTTTAAAATTGGATTCATCTATTACAACTTGATTAGAAACATCACCATTTCTCATCATTATCATTTTTACTTGTTTGTAGGGTAGACTACATTTATCTCTTTGTTTGATCCAACTTCATTCATAGCATACCGAAAATGTCAAAAAATCTTACATAAAAAACATACTATATAATGAAGAATACCATCATGTAAGAATGATATTTGATTACATTAAATATTATAAAGCATCAATTGAATTCTTCATCTGACATAACTTTTATAATAGAACTCTGAATGTAATCAGATAAATTTTTAGAGCCACACTCAATCTGATCACTTTGATCCATTAAACCCCATCATTTCAATTTAGTAAGGGATTATAGACAATGTTAAGTGAATTATTATTGGTAGAAAAAGGAAATACTAATCAATTTATCTTTTTACACACCTCCAAATTTTTCATAAAAACTCAAAACCTCTATTCTTAAACCCACTTCTTTGACAATAAATAAATAATAGTCACTATGGATGAGGAGTATATCTCTTAATATATAAACCAACACTACCATGTATATGTTTTATAAAGGGTTTGGGATCTTGATTATGTTCGATGGTCATTAAATTTTCATTATATTTAGTGCCTAAAACTTATGTTGTGGCTTGTATATATTTACTTTCTTCCCAATTAATTATTAACCACCATGATAAGAAGGGATAACGAAAACATGATGACCTATACCACTAAAAAGTTAACATATAACCTCTTGATTTTAAGCATACAGATATGAGATTCAAATTCTAGATAAAAAAGAATAATATTATGGTTTTCAAATGTAAACCTGTCAAGAACATTATATTACAAAGAATAAAAGAGATCCTTACATTAGATCCTTTATGATCTATATTATCATGATTACACTCCTAAATAGATAACAACCATTAAAATATTTTTTCAAGGAATTGAACTTTATTAGTCACCTCTACAGAGGTATTCAGAGTAAAAAAGTTAACATGATATTTATTCTCTAGGTCTTAAGGTAAATCAAAGTGAGATCATTCCACTCTCCCTCTAATAGAAAATATAGCCAATAACATGGCGATATCTGGAACCTCATCCCATACTCATGAATAAGGGATATTCCCTACTAAATTGTTGTGAAATATTTTTCTCTCTCAACATTAAAATTCACTTATAGTAACTCTACTGTGAATTAATATCTAAACTACAATTTTTTCATAATAGAAACAAATAAATATCCTAGGGAAAAATTCTGATGTAGTCATGTTACACCTCAAAAAAATATCACATACAATAGGATACAATTCCGTTCCTTTAATTTAATAAGTTATGAAAATCTCATCCTCTTCTAACTAGTTATCAATATCCTAATCATATATTGATCCATCACACATTGATATATTTTTTCAATAAAATTTTAAAAACATCACCATCCAATCCCCACAAAATGATGAATATATCCTATAAATAGCATTCTTAGTTTCCTATTACACCTCCACTAGTTGAACCCTGTGGCGAAGATATACAAATTGAAAAATTATAAGAAACATAAATAGACTAATACTAATTAATATAAAACTCTATTACTAAGTAAACCATTAACAAAAACTAAAATCTACTCATTATATGAAATAAATTAGATTTATATGTATCTACATGATGTATAATCACATACAGTCAAAAGAATTATTTATTAAGTACAAGAATCATCTAAGAATAGTCAATAAATAATCTGGTTGTATGAATAAGAATATGCCATTGAACTATAAGCATTGTAAATTTTTGTATCCTATATTTAACTATACGTTCATATATACCACTATAACACCAACTAAATTCAATTTCTATATGTTTTTATTATAAACATCAACATATATCTAATTTTAAAAAATTATTATATCCTAAAAAAATCTCCATCTATAAGATTAATAATGGTACAATAATCCGATCATCAATGGGTCTAAGGATAGTGACTAGAAAGGGAATAATCACACAACAATGGAATTTATTACAATTAAATTATAACAAAACCTTGAGTCCAACATAAAATATAGACCCAATATATGAATAAAATAAATCTTTAAAACTAATTATCTTAGTAATGTAAAATCATGAATTCTCATATAGTAGTCTCAAATGCTATAAAACTGTATGAAAAATAATCATGATTAAAAATATTAAATACCTCTAAATAAAAGAAAATAATAAGAAGTCAAAATATTTGGAACACAATGTGAATGTAACATATCCTGAAACCTCAAGTTAGATATTCCAAAAGATCTATTATATACATATATATAAAGATAAGATGTGTATAAAATACCCAAAAGTATCATCATTTAAAATACTCATGTAATGTGATTGGATTATACTAAATTATATGTGAATGAATTAATAAAACAAAAAAGATAACTTTATTAGTTGAAATCCTCCACATCTAAGTCCTTCACATATCTAATTTCAAGAATGATCACTAAAACACATGATACAAGTGTGAAATACACTAACTAATATATGTATTAAAAATATCCAAAGTAATATAACACTCACCTTATCAATTTCTTCATGTTCTAGAATAAAATATTTTTAGACTCTTTACCTTTTACATATCATCCACAGTCCTCATGCATGTAATAATTATCCACATTACCATTAAGTAATGAAACATCCATCTATACCATGTCTTATTAAGGGGTAATAATATTCCTCAAGTGGTAGTAGGATGGAAATTTTTTTTTATTTATCCAATAAAACATGATTATTGGGTATCATTAGACATCAAAATAGGTGCAATTTTTATATTGATCAATAGAAAAAATACTACTATGTCACAAAATAAAAATAATATAATATAATATGACACCCAATTTTCCATATTATCTCAAAATATCTCCCTACAACTATCTCATTAATCTCATGATTTCATAATAAACTATCATCTTTTTCACATTGATTTTCACTAAAATCCACAACATAATAAAATACAGTAATAATTTATCCTCCATCTAAACTTATCCCTCATATAAGTTTTCTGGGATAATTAATTGTATAACTTAGTTATAAGATCCATGATCTAGTTTTCATGAATGGTTATAGGGTTAAATTTTCACTTTTCCATAAGTTAACATACTTTAATTCCTAGTCTAGAGAAAATGATGTGAACCGACCATTGGTATATTCTTTCTTCAAGTATAACTAAGAAGGATGTTTTTAGAATCTACCCAAAAATTGGTATGACTAGTATATACATCATACATATCCAAAACCTAATTAAACAAAACTATAATCCAAAATAAGTATTCATTGATCCAAAATATAAAATTAATAATTATTATGACATTAATAAGAATAAAAAGAAAAATAATCTAAAAATATACATCACAATACATAAATAACTATAAGTATCCTAAACCATGTGGTTTTTAAAGATATAGTATAGCATAACAAACAAGTACAGTGACCTCAATAAAAAATCATTTGAGATTATCCTAAAAAATACATTTCCTTCATAAAAAACCTCATCCTAATACATATTTATACATATGAATTGATAACTAAACTTGTAATGAAACTTGAATTTAAAAATAAATAAATTGAAACACATTCCATGTATGTAGTTATATGGTTTCTATAAAGACCAGGGAGGTTTTCCCAACAAATTTAGAATCATTGAGTGTTATTGAACAACTGGATGTATTGGAAAATTAATATTAATTTTCACTCAACCCACCTAAAAATATTATCTATCCCTGAACATGATATATTATTAATACTTAATGTTATTTTTGGGTAGAAGATACACTCACCCTCAAGGAAACATATCAAAACTTCCCAACAATGGTTTAGGTTAAACCTGATTTTTACAAATGAAATATATACACTCAAATTATAATGAGGTATTCAACAAGGAGAATTTTGTTGCATAAAAACAATGATCTATAGTTTTCACCTCAAGTCTACTATAACTCTCAATTTATAGGAACACATGTAAAATTAGTAATCTCATGGAGAGTTTCTTTCCCCCCAAAGAGGATCATAGTCACCACAAAAAACCTCTTCACCAATATTTTATTCATATCCCTATATAATTATGATGATTGAAAACATCACCTTAATCCTCACATAAACATAGAATCCTTCCAAAAGACTAGTGTCCATCCCCACTCTCTATCGGTGCAGACAATCTCAAGGCTTTGACCCTAATGTTATGTAGTAAAACAAACCTCCAATTGACATGAAACCATTAAAACATTATCACCCCATCATTGGTGAATCATAAATAACCATCAAATAAAACTACATCATCTCAATGGCTCACATATCTATCTAATTATCAGTATCCCCTAAATTATTAGAAACCATATAAATATGGGATTTAGGGACCTGAAACCATATAATTTGAATATTTTATTATTGTTATATTTATATTTTCAAATAATAATTCATATCTTATCACATGATGATTATTCTTTTACATTAAATATATTTTATAATGTTATAATTGTAGTTTTTTCACCCAAAGATCTTGAAAATTCCCCTCAATTGTCCAAATTGTGTGGTGATATGACACTATTATTAAATATATGTTATATACCTAGATAATATCATTTAACATGACACTGATGATAAATGATATCAAGGGTATATGTAACATCCCAGGTAAATAAATAATACTAAATTTTAATGTTTGTCAATATTTGTGAATACAATGTTAATATTACTTTAAATTGAATGCTATGCTCGATGGCGTACCCAATACGCAACAACGAGTTTCTTTGAAATCTTACATTGCGCACTAATAATATAATATTATTATAATAGTTAATGCCTAGCCGTTGTAATGGTGGGAATGAACATAAATAACTATAAAATTATTACATATGTTGGTTAAATAATTTTTACATTTATGTAATAAATGTTAGAGGCTTAAAATCCAAATGAATCCAATTTTAAGAATAAATACTCTAATATTTTTAAAAGATTGTTTTACCGCCTTTTGATTGAAAAACTTTTTTAAATATAACTTTTGACAATTTTATAAGCTCTATTTGTAAAAATAAACTTATTTGTTATGATTGGGACATTGGAATTTACTTTGGTTAAATTTTTGGTATGTTTCTGACATTGTTCATTTTTTTAATGAATAGTGAAAAATACTGCATTTTACATCAAAACTTTTTTTTCATCTAATTTAAATATATGGTTAGATTATCTATTTAGTTGGTTTTAATGTTTAATTAGAATATATTTTTACCATTTAATTAAATTTTTGTCATTATAATTAATTTCAGTTCTAAAATGGACATAAACAAGTGCGAAACTTTTCATAGATATTGCCTAAAAAAACCCGCTATTTGTATTGACAACAGGAAATATTTTTAAATTAATTATTGAAATTCTTGTGTTTGGAATTTGGTAAAAGGGATTACATATTTGGAATTATAATGTCTAAATTATTTAATTAAGTCTCTTTTGTTTTTAGACATTATAAATAGTAACAATGGTAATTATCTTTAATTATCTTGATTAATTAATAATCGGGTAGTTAAGGATAATAAAATAATATCATAATATTAAAAAATGACCCCAACAAGTGTCCTAATGCTACTGGTTGTGTCATGGAAGACCAAGGAATTCCTTTTTCCAATCTTTGAGACCCCAGGATCACTTTTGTGTGATAGTGACACTTTATCATTTTATTTTTAAAGAAAGGAAAATATTACAAAAGTATGTATCACCCAAGTAAAAAAAATTAGTTTTGTATATGTGAAGGATCTATTAGACTATAAATATTCATTGGAAAGATAAATAATATTTCCTACATCATAGTAATTTTTTTATAATTTTTAGACATTAAATAAGTTAATTTATTTATGACACCATGATGATGCAGCGATTACCTCGTTAATGAACGATTTCAATAAAATGAAAAGACAATGTAATATCTAAGACATAAACTTGTAAAAAACCTATTGTATGAGTATATTTCGAACCCTTATCACCTTATCATTGAAATATATCAATGTGGGTCCTTTAAAATCAGAAACTAATTTTAAAATAAAGTAACATTTCTTGACTTTCCATGAGTGCCCCTCCTCCCTCTTATAAAAGGCCCCCACATCTACCTCCTTACCCACAACTCTCAAGCCTTTGGATCAGCCAAAATTTTCCCATTTCATCTCTCCAAATCCCTCTCTTCTTCATTGAATCCTCACCTTAGGCAGAAATCTCTTCCTGAAACCATTTTGGTTCAAACCAAAGGGAGTTACTCGATTTAAAGATAATGTATTCTCTTATTTTTTTTGTTTTTTTGTTTCTCCAACCCCTAAACTATTTTTATTCCTTTATTTTTTAATAAAACCAGTATATTAAATATACTATGATGTTTTTATAAGAAATATTCTAGCTAAAATTACACACACATCCATCTAATGGTTAAAGAAAATACTATTTCAGTGGATGGTGAATTACTGCCTCATGAAATGATGATTTTTCAATATTCTTTTAAAAGATTTAAAGGTGGCCATTATGATGTCACTGTATTTTATATATTATATATATGTTATTTATTTTTTATATATTCTTTGTATTTTATATTTAAAACATACCTTTATTCTTTTCATGTTGTGCAAATGTGATAATTTCATATAAGGAAGTGTGGACTACCGCCCCTCAAGTGATGTGACTCGTTCATGAAATACATGGAATGTATAAAGAATGAAATTAATGAACATATGCGACCTATATAAAATATATATTACACTGTAATTATAATATATATATCTCTAAATTAATTTTAATTCCATTAATATGACAAATAAATGAAAGTAGCGTTCATGCATACGTACGACCTATGTCTCCATGAACGGTGCATTTCTTTTCTTTTTATCATCAAATGGTATGGAATAGTATAAAATGAATATTTATTGGATATATATGATATTTTAATCATTAATACTATTCTGGAGATTACGTACTTATAACTACATGGATGATTCTTTTCAAACAAGTTCATTTTTACTCATGTACCAAACATCGACAAAAACATTTAATATGAACTCAAATAATTAACTAATTATTATAACATTATAATATGTGATGTGAATTGAATAATAAAATTTAAAGTAGGTCCTTAAGAAATTATAAATTGAGAAAAGTTTATTATTCAAGAATTTAATGAAACAAACAAGACAAGTCGGACTTGAGGTAAGGGATCTGACCTCTCTCTTTCTTTTCAAGTACCCTCTTTTATGTCATTTCATTTATGCTCTATGTTCTTATGTTGTAAGATGTTATTTTATATTAACCATAATGTAATTTTTATTTTCATATGATGAGATACCCCCTCTTACTCTCATAAATTCATTTTTATAATTTTTAAGTGGCGCCGTTATGCTGCCGAATTTTCATAAGGGATCCTACCTCTCTCTTTCTTTTTAAGTACCCATTTTTATGAATCTTACTTTAAGCTCATCTTTCTTATGTAAAGGGATGTTCTTTTATATTCTTCTTGTTTTAAATTTTATGTTAATATGATTAGAGACACTATTTGATCTCATCAATACATTTTTTGGAAGTTTTATGTGGCGTCGTTAGGCTGCAGAATTTTCATAAGGGGATTTTAATCTCACTTTTTATTCCCATGATATTCATGCTACATTGGCCACTATTTCCTTTCGTGTGGTGTATGTACTGCCCATTAATTTACTATTTGTATGATATAATCTCATTTATGGGTATTTAAATCTTCATTGTATGACCCTTCTTTCATGGGGTGTATGTTTCGATAGTTTCCAAAATCGGTAAGGGAACCTTTCACACTCCTCTTTTTAAAAGACTTATTTTGGTATGTCTTTTAATTTACATCTTTTTATTTTGGGATATTTTCTTCTATATCTTTATTGATGTAAATTTTATGTCCAAGTGATGAGATACCATTTTCTCTCTCATCAACTAATTTTATGAATTTTAAAGTGACACCGTTAGGCTGTTGAATTTACCAAGGGAACTTCTTAACCCAATTACAATTTCAATGGGTTCAACTTGTAGTTATTGAATATGTCACCCAATGAATATGTGTGAATGACCTATGGTTGTTTTACACATAATATACACTTATATTCTATTTATTTATACTTGTCACACATAATTATGGGATTGATTTATCCTTAATTTAAGAATACCTTCTATATAATGGATTTCATCTCATTTTACATTTCTATTGAGACATAATTGTTTATATGCACCAATTAACTCTTATATGGTGTATATACTGTCCTTTGGAATATTATATCATGAATACCTTTGTTCTCATTATATTATAAAGTTCTGATTAAATGTTATTCCTAAATTATTGTATTCAAGTGTCACTAATTTTGTTAAAAACCCTTTAACTAAAATATAATTTTAAATGTTTTAATTATTTATTCTTATAAATATTTCTCATTAATATCCATGTTTTAAAAATGGTTTTAAGGATTTAGTTATATGGATATTAATGGTTTAAAATGTTAAAAGCTTCAAAGTGGTATGGGACACATTGATTAAAAAATATCTTTATTAAATGTTTTAAATGGTTTTGAAAATGGTTTTTAGAATGGATTCATTATTTTAATATCTTAAAATGTTATATTGTTATTGAAATATGGGAATGTTATGTTTCCTTTATGCATGTTTTATGTCATACGATTACGTTATGGTTCTTGGGCATTGTTTATGAATATGGTGGGTTCCGTGATAAACTAAGGGCAGGTGAGCCCAATATAGCTCTCCAATGCATTGGGTAACGTGAAGGGGTTAAATGCTAAGGTTTCTTCAAAGAGATTTAGGGAATATACTGTAATGGGTATTCCAAATGTAACCATGAGGGTTACTCCCTATGTAAGAATGTTATGAATGCCTCAAGTTATCTTTATGTCTTATGATTTCTATTAGTTATTCGTAAATCTTATGATTTCATGAGGTATGTTAAAGTGCTTATGTTTTTTGAGTAAAGTATGATTTCATTGATTCTTATGTATACATGGACTGATGTTTTCTTTCCGTATTGTTATAACCCTTACTGAGATTTTTATGCTCATCCTATGTTTTTGAAATGTTTTTCACAGGACATAAAGTTGAATAGGGTCAAGGATGGGATCAAGGAAATGTCGGGCTATCTAAAACAAGGAACTATACATGAATCTTTTGTTAAAGAGTTTTAATTTTGTAGAAAAAATGGAAACTGAGTAGATGTGTCTACTTTGTAATCTTTGAGATGTAATAGTTGTGTCATAATTCTCTAAAACTCTAAACCTGAAAGATCCTCAATGTGAATGATTCAATTTAATTCAAGATTAAGTAATTTTTAAGGCCGGGTACTTATAGTTGATATCAGAGGTTGGTTTTGATAACTTTAGAGGTTAGAGTGTTCTCTAAGAAAAAGTAAAAAGTTGGGTATAACCACAATGGTTATTATATTAGATGGTGTCATTGTTTTTTATTAAGGTTAGAATGAGTTTGAGATAACTTGGATAAGTATATATTGGTTTTTATCTTCCTCTTTATTATATGATGATTTTACTGATATAATCACAATGACATTTTTGGTTTTAGTAAATGGATGGATCTAGAAGGCACCAAAGTAATATTGGATTTGAAGAAAAATTTGACGGTTTTATAAAAGAACAACTGAATGTTATGGGATCTGCAATGAGAAATCTTGTGGTTATCCTCAACCAATTATCTGGAGTCATGATTGACCACCTGAACCTTAGTGATTTTTATAAGGCATCGTATATGCGAGAAACAAATCCCTAAATATGTTTGGGTAATAATCATAAAGGTAAGTATGTTAAATAACCTACGTGTCAAATATGTGGAAAGAAACATATAAGAAAATGTTTCAAAGGGACAGAAAGATGCTATAGATGTGGAAATAAAGGTCATAAAGCAAGAACCTGCAATGGAAAAAGGAAGCATCTAGTTTACTCTAGGAAAGGGAAAGATGTTCTTTCTGAAGGATCAATTGAATGTTTTAAATGTGGTGTGTATGGTCATTATGAAAACACATGTCCTACGAAGATGTTTTGGGAATGGGGTCACCAAGATCATACAAATATTCATTTACCAATACCTAATTCCTTTCCGATTGAGGATGAAGAAACTGCAATGACCAATGAAATGTATAGATTATTTCTTAACATATGTTTTCAAATTATTGGAATCTTAGTATATTATTTATGATTTTGTTTGTAGGAAAGAATTATTTCAGAATATGTTTAAAAGGAATGGTTAATGGATCATGAATAATGTTGAATGAGTAAGAAGTCAACATATAAGGGATTCAAGAGTTATGGTAGATTTTAGGATGGTGAAATTCTTAAATGTATTAAGTCTCTTTTGATGATGGGGTTACATTAGAAGACTTTTTATAGTATATGTAACCCTGATTTTTGTTATATGAAAATTTAATTCGAGGAATAATTATCCTTTTGGGTGGATATAGTTATAAAGAACCATTTGGGTTTATATGATCCTTGAATTTGAGGCAATTTTTGGTTAATACCTTTTGGGTTACAAAATGGAAGTTATTAGATAACATTTGTTGTTAAAATATTTTATGGTTATTTTTGAAGATTTTATCTCTTTTTGTGGAACATTTTACGAATTATATAGTTTTGGAAAAAGGACAACACGTAGACCGTGTGACAACCCATCGCGTCAGATGAAGCTGCGGGAATCGAACCCACAACCAAAGTGCAACTGATATTTATCGCCTACCACTGGACTACGTAAAGTCCCTGTTTAGTTTTAATGATTCTTTTTAGTTAGAAGATTTTATGAATTAAGAGTAAGTTTATTTTGGGTTATCTATGGAAATGATTAGCCTATTATGGAGGATATGTGATTAGGTTAATTAATTTTCAGTATGATACTTTAAGAGTAACTGAAGTTATTTTGGAGAAAAATATTAATATTTATCTTAGGAGACTATGTGATTAAATCCTTATGTGATTTGGGTTTCAATCTTAGTTTGGTTTACTTTAAATAATTTTATGGATATATGTTTATTGAATGGTCTTTTTTGAAATTTGGGTTTTGTTTGACAAATTTTAGAGATTAGGAGTAGTTTTTCTTTTTGTAAAAAAATATCCTTTTTGGGTATTATCTTATATCGTACTAAACTTTTTGGTTTGGTTTTGGTTAAGGTATAAAGACATGAGAAATATATATTTCTATTTTGTGGATTTGGTGATTCTGAAGAAGTTGATTATAGTACTCTTAATGCAAATAAGTCTTCCTAAATACTTGTCTTTTGGAGAAAATATGAGTTTGAGTAATGAATCTAGTAAAAGTTGAAAGTCTACATGACAAGTAAGTATGTTTTATTATGATTTATTTAATCTCAAAAATAAATTACTCAATTAAAAGTAACTTAATACAAAAATGTTTTCTGTTTATCTTTTCCTACTGGGGAATCTAATACCGTTTAACCCATGACAAGTTTGTGATTTTCTTGTGGTTAACTTTCTCCTAGATGTGTTTACTATCACTCTCCATCAGAACATGACCCTTTTCCTTCTCCTCCATATCCATATTTTCCTACTTGGAATCCTAGTATGGGTTAACTCGGGTGACCTTTGAACTTATCTTCCTTTCTTTTAAAGTGATATTTTTACTAACTCTTGTTCTGATGTAGGACATTCAAAGAAGTTTCCAAGACAAATTTTGAAATTGCGAGGACGCAATTCCCAAAAGGGGGGAAGGATGTAACATCCAAGGTAAATAAATAATATTAAATTCTAATGTTTATCAATATTTTTGAATAAAATGATAATATTAATTTAATGGTAATGCTATGGTCGATGGTGTACCCAATACGCAACAACGACTTTCATTGAAATCTTACATTACGCACTAATAATATAATAATATTATAATAGTTAATGCCAAGCCATTGTAATGGAGGGAATGAACAAAAATAACTACAAAATGATTACATATGTTGGTTAAATATTTTTTACATTTATCCAATAAATGTTAGAGGCTTAAAATCCAAATGAATCCAATTTTAAGAATAAATACTCTAATATTTTTAAAAGATTGTTTTACCGCCATTTGGTGGAGAACATTTTTAAAATATAACTTTTGACAATTATATAAGATTTATTTGTCAAAATAAATTTATTCTTTATGATTGGGAAATTTTAATTTACTTTGGTTAAATTTTTTGTATTTTTCTGACATTGTTCATTTTTTTAATGAATAGTGAAAAAATACTGCCTTTTACATCCAAACTACTTTTTCGTCTAATTTAAATATATGGTTAGATCATCTTTTCAATTGGTTTTAAAGTGTAATTATAATATATTTTTACCATTTAATTCAATGGTTTTCAGTAGAATTAATTTCACTTTGAAAATAGATATAAACAAGTGCCAAACTTTTCATAGATATTGCTTCAAAAAACCCTACTATTTGTTTTGACAACAGGAAATATTTTTAAATTAATTATTTCAATTTCTGTGTTTGGAATTTGGTAAAATGGATTCCATATTATGAATCATAAGGTCCAAATTATTTAATTAAGACTCTTTTGTTTTTTGGACATTATGAATAGTAACATTGGAAATTATCTTTAATTATCGTGATTAATTAGTAATCGTGTAGTTAAGGATAATAAAATAATATCATAATAATAAAAAATGACCCCAAAATGTGTCATAATGCTACATTTTGTGTCATGGACGACCATGGTATGACTCGTTCCAAACTTTGGGACCCCATGGAATCACTTTTGTGTGATAGTGACACTTTATCATTTTATTTTTAAAGAAAGGAAAATATAACAAAAGTATGTATCACCCAAGTAACACAATTTTAGTTTTATGTGTGTAAATGATCTCCTAGACTATAAATATTCATTGTAAATCTAAAATTATTTCCTACATCATATTAAATTTTTTTATAATTTTTATACATTAAATAAATTAATTTATTTATGACACCTTGATGATGCAGCGATTACCTCATTAATGAACGATTTAAATAAAATGAAAAGATAATGTAAAATCCAAGACATAAACTTGGAAAAAACCTATTTTATGAGTATATTTCGACCCCTTATCACCTTATACTATAAATATATCAATTTGGGACCTTTTAAATCCAAAACTAATTTTAAAATAAAGTAACATTTCTTGGCTTTCCATGAGTGCCCCTCCTCCCTCTTATAAAAGGCCCCCACCTCTACCTCCTTACCAACACCTCTCAAGCCTTTGTCTCTACCAACCCCTACCCATTTCCTCTCTCCAAATCCCTCTCTTTATCATTTAAGCCTCACCTTAGGCATAAATCTCTTCAAGAAACCATTTTGGTTCAAACCAAAGGGAGTTAACCGATTTAAAGGTAATGTCTTCTCTTTTTTTATTTTGCTTCTCCAACCCCCTAAAATCATTTAATTAAATTATTTTGTAACAAAAAAAGTATCTTAAATATACTAGTATGTTGTTATAAGAAGTATTAGAGCTACACTTACACACACATCTATCTAATGGTTAAAGAACATACTGTTTCTGTGGATGGTGTATTACTGCCTCACCAAACGGTGATTGTTCAATATTCTTTTAACACCTTTAATGTCAGCCATTATGATGTCACTATATTTTATATATGATATATATGGTATTTCTGTTTTATATATTCTTCTTTATTTTATATTTAAAACATACCTTTATTCTTTACATGTTGTGAAAATGAGATAATTTCATATGAGGAAGTGTGGTCTACCGCCCCCTCAAGTGATGTGACTCGTTCATGCAATAAATGGAATGTATAAAGAATGAAATTAATGAACTTATGTGACCTATATAACATATATATTATACTGGAATTATAATATATATATCTCTCAATTAATTTTAATTCCATTAATATGACAAAGAAATGAAAGTAGCGTTCATGTGTACGTACGGCTTATCGTGTCCATGAATGGTGCATTTCAATTCGTTTTATCTCCAAATGTTATGGAATAGTATAAAATGAATATGTACTAGATATGTATGATATTTAAATGATTAATAATATTCTGGAGATGATGTACTTATAACTACATGGACGATTCTTTTGAAACAAGTGCATTTTTGACCCATTTACCAAACATCGACAAAAACATTTGATATGAACTCACATAATTAACTAATAATTATAACATTATAATATGTGATATGAATTGAATAATAAACATTAAAGGATTTCATTAAGAAATTATAAATTGAAAATTTTTTATTATTCAGTAATATAAAGAAATGAAGACGACAAGTCAGACTTGAGGTAAGGGATCTGATCTCTCTCTTTCTTTTCAAGTACCCCTTTTTATATAATTTAATTTATGATTCATGTTCTTATGTTAGAGGATATTATTTTATATTAGAAATACTGTAATTTGTATTTTCATATGATGAGATACCCCCCTCTTACTCTCATAAATTCATTTTTAAAATTTTTAAGTGGCGCCGTTAGGCTGCCAAATTTTTGTAAGGGATCTTAACTCTCTCTTTCTTTTTAAATACTCTTTTTTATGTAAATTACATTAAGCTCCTATTTATTATATTGGGGGATGTTATTTTATATTAATATTTCTTTAAATTCTATTTTAATATGATTAGAGTCCCTATTTTGATTTCATCAATACATTTTTTGAAATTTTATGTGGCGTCGTTAGGCTGCCGAATTTTCATAAGGGGATTTTCATCTCACTTTTTATTCCTGTGAAATTCATGCTATATTGGCCACTATTTAATTTTTTGTGGTGTATGTACTGCCCATTATTTTAATATTTTTATAATATATTCTCATTTATGGGTATTTACTTCATCATTGTATGACCCTTCCTTCATGGGATGTATGTTTCGAAAGATGCACAAATCGGTAAGGGAACCTTTCCCACTCCTCTTTTTAAAAGACTTATTTTGTTATGCCTTTTAATTTACATCTGTTTATGTTGGGATATGTTAATATATATACTTATTGATGTAAATTTTATGTCCATTTGATGAGATACCATTTTCTCTCCAATCAACTAATTTTATGAATTTTAAAGTGACGTCATTAGGCTGTCGAATTTACAAAGGGAACTTCTTAACCCAATTTAGATTTCTTTGGGTTTAACTTGTAGTTATTGAATTTGCCACCCTATGAATATTTTTGAATGACCTATGGTTTTTATACACTCAATATACCATTATAATGGGTGTATTTATACTTTTCACACATAATTATGAGATAGATTTATCCTTAATTTAAGGATACCTTCTTTATAAGGGATTTCATCTCATTTTACATTTCTATTGAGACTTCATTGTTTTTATGCACCAATTCACTATTATATGGTGTATATACTGTCATTTAGAATATAATATCATTAATACCATTATTCTCATGATATTATAATGTTTTGATTAAATGTTATTCCTCAATTATTGTATTCAATTGTCACTCATTTTGTTAAAAACCCTTTAACTAAAATATCATTTTAAATGTTTTAATGATTTCTTCATATAAATATTTCTCATTAATATCCATGTTTTCAAAATGGTTTTAAGGATTTATTTATATTGATCTTAATGGTTTAAAATGTTAAAATCTTCAAAGTGGTATGGGACACTTTGATTCAAACATCACTTTATTAAATGTTTTAAATGGTTTTGAAAATGGTTTTTAGAATGGATTCATTATTTTAATATCTTAAAATGTTATCTTATTATTGAAATATGGGGATTTTATGTTTCCTTTATGCATGTTTTATGTCATACGATTATGTTATGGTTATTGGGCATTGTTTATGAAGATGGGTGGTTCCGTGAAAAATTAAGGGCGAGTGAGCCAAATATAGCTCTCCAATGCATTGGGTAACGTGAAGGGGTTAAACGCTAATGTTTCTATGAAGAAATTTAGGTAATATACTGTGATGGGTATTCCAAACATAACCATGAGGGTTAATCCCTATGTAAGAATGTTATGAATGCCTCAAGTTACATTTATGTCTTATGACTTCTATGAGTTATTTGTAAATCTTATGATTTTGTGATGTATGTTAATGTGATTATGTTTTATGATTAAAGTATGATTTCATTTATTCTTATGTATACATGGAGTGATGTTTTCTTTCTGTGTTGTTATAACCCTTACTGAGCTTTTTATACTCATCCAATGTTTTTTAAATTTTTTTCAGAGGACATAATGTTTTATAGGGTCAAGGATGAGATCAAGGAAATGTCAGGCTGTGTAAAACAAGGAACTAGACATGACTCTTTTGTTTATGAGTTTTCATTTTGTGGAAAAAATGGAAACTGAGTAGATGTGTCTACATTATAATCATTGAGATGTAATAGTTATGTCCTAATTCTCTAACAGTCTAAACCTAAAAGATCATCAATGTTAATTATTAAATTTAATTAAAGATTAAGTAAGGTTTAAGGTCGAGTCCTTATATTAGAGGTCTCATAAGACATTTAGACTTCTTCTCAAAAAAACATTCCTTGGAAATCTTAAAGTGGTAGAGGTTATGAGGACTACACCTGCTAGTATGAAATCTAAATTTGTAAGTTTCATTGGATGTTCCTGTATACATACATGTGTAATGTTTCTTTAAATTTAAGGTTATCATTATTTCATATCATGAGTCATGTAATTTTATATATGGACTATAACTAAGGAAAAATATAGTCTCGATGAGCTATAATGTGTTGGGTGCATCTCGATTTATATTTTATTAGTGAATAATTAGGGAAAAGATTTTCCCTTTATGTTTTTAATGTATGTTGATATCTCATGTCTATTGATGGTAATGAAACATCCTAATTAATTACACAGTGAGAATTCATGTGTGGCTATTATTATTGTCGGATTTAACATCTTTCAATTTGGGTGCCCTGGTGGGTTTCTAGACCATAACCTTTGACATTAGTCAGTACTGCCTATTGAGGATGAAAAATGGGTCCTCAAGGTTCACACACTATGTGTATTTGGGACATCAATTAATTTATATATGAATTTATTATATTGAATAAATATTAGTCTTTAATGTGATTTGATAATTATTTATGCTTACTTGACAGAAAATATTTAGTCACCAATTATTTAATAAAGAAAATCTTTAGTTTAATAGTTAGTAAATATTAATTTACCATTTTGGTGAATATATAATTTATTTTTTTTAGCAAATAATGTGGTGATATTTATTTATTTATTTTAATAGTTATTCATAAAGGATATATAAATACTGAGGAAGAATAGTGCGTCGAGTTAATGTTCTAGTGAGAAATGATATATTAAATATTATTGGAATACATGATAATTTATTTATTCAAGTAATAATTTTTATGTATCTATGAGTTTATCACATGTTAATTAAATCACCATAATATAAGTATTAAAAATACATGGGGTTCTTAGAGAATTAAGGGAATAATAATGTTCCATGTGAAGTTAGTATTCTTCAACCCTAACTCTAAATAAATATGATTATATCATTATTGACCCTAAAGCTTGTTTTGGGAAAATAATTATATGGATAACCCTTTCAAGACTAATAGATATCTATATATAGAATGCTCTCAGGATTTGAGACTGGTTCACCTCCTATATTGTCTGGAAAATGGAGATAATAAGAATAATCCATATTCCACAAATTGGTACGAAAGTGGTCATAAAATAATTTATATTTATTTTTTATATCAAGATGGTTATGTATATTTTTTAAAATATTTCATTTTTAAATTTATTATTTTAATATGAAAGTATATTTTATGTAATATTTCACATTCATGTAACCATAAACATGTCAAATTTATCACCCTATAATTTCAGAATATTATACACAATTGCTTATTTAATAAGAAACATCATGCTTTAAGTGAAATGTGATATAATAAAAAAATATTATTAATTAATGTGAAATTTATCACCTAATCTTTGAATTGGAATATATGGATAGTATTAACAACATTATTAATAATATTTATAATGGTTTATATAATTTTTTTAATAATATATAAGTACTCAATTTTTTGTAATGTCATTTTATACTTCAAAAATATACCTTTCTTGAAAAATTGTATTTGCAGTTTTCTCATGAATAATTAAGATAGATAATTTCATATGAATTTAGAAATTGTTTTTGAAAATATAAACTTCATTTTTTAAATTATCATTTCATATTTATCTTAGAGTTAATTTTTTATAATTTTCAGAAAATTTGGATTTTTCAATGAATAGTAAAAAAAAATACTAATTTTGTTTTAGAAAACTAAATTTTTGTATCAAGAATTGATAAGGTCAAAAAATATTTTTTTATGGTTTAGAAGTAAAATTAGTTATATTATATTACTAATAGTAAAAATAAGTTCATTATAAGAAATTTTATTATGTAATTTGGTAAAAAAACATTTTTACACATAAATATGTCTTTCTATTTTGTTGTGTTTTGCAGTTTTATCTTAAATTAATTTATCTAAGTTATAGAAATTGAATATTTAAAAATGAATTAAAAAAAATTTAATAAGTAGTTTCAAATTTTTTAAATAATTACCTTATATTTTTTATTAGTATGAATAGTAACCATAATAAATTATTGTTTCTACTATAAAGGTCAATTAGTTAATTAAGGATTAAATTATATGATAAGGAAAGAAAGTAAACCCTAATATTTTATATATTTAATTTTTTGAGTATATTTTCTCCATAATCACAAAAATGGAATAGGGAAATTTATTTTCACTTTCTTTTTATAATTAAAATTATATTATTTTATGTAAATATAATGTAAAAAATTTCACTTTCATTATTTTAATATATATAATACATTATGATAAGAAAAAAAAACTTATGTTCGATTATAAATGGTTATTTGAAGTATAAATGTTTTTCTATTATCATTTAAACTTAATTTTAATATTCATTGATGAAATAATTAAATTATATACATACTCAAGATCGACTCATTGCTTCTATATGTAGTAAAAAATAAAAGTAAATGATTTTAAAAACTCAAAAAGTAATATTTTTGGATGATTTAATGTTATTCACTAATTTATAAGATAAATATAAAATATTAGAGATGTTTTAAATTTTAATATTCGAACTAAATTTCTTTAATTTTATTTTCAAAGTCAAATTATGTGAATAGTTCTTAAAAATACATTAAAAGTATTTTATGTTAATTATATTTTATTAAATTAGTTAAAAATAATAAAAATATTTAAATATTATAATTTGGACGATAAATGGATTAAATTTTTATACCTTAGTCATTTATTATCCAATGGTCACCTTATAAGTAAAATAAAAAAAATTTAATATTTAAAAAGTCATTACTATAGTTAAGGTTAAAATTAGTTATCTAAGGGGTTAAACAAACATATATGGTTTGAAATGATGCTAAAACCTATACAGATTTTTTTATGTTTATACAATGAGTTCATATTATTTATATTGAAATCTATATAATATTTTAACCTGTTGACATTATTTAGACACTTATTATATTATAATATTTCTTGTATTTCCAAAAAATGTCATTATTAACATTTAATAATAATTTATATTTTATTAAATTATTTTAACTTAATAAAAATCCAATATTTGTCCAATTGAATTTTATATGATTTAAAATATCAAAAAAAATCCCTTTATGAGTCAGTTATCCTTTTATGGAAACTTTATTAACCATTAAAGAGTAGAAAACATTGAAATATCAGTAATTGTCAAAAGGGCTAACAAAGGGTTTACACTATGATATATGTGCAAAAATGGAACATAAAATTGTCCAAATATTATTTTATGATATTATTTCGGCTCATAATCATCTTAAATTTTAATTATATCAATTTTAAACCAATTTTTATTGAAAAAAATATTTATATTAATTTAATATAATAAATTTTCTTCAACAGTCCCCCTCTCACGAATTTATAAATGGTCGCATATTCTCATATCTTAATCACACCAATTGATCCATATATCTTGAATAAAACCTACCCAATTACATTCCAAACATTCATTTCAATTCATTACTTGTAATTTTATTTTTGAAATAAAATTCCATGGGTCCATATAAAAGGATCTAAAGGAGTCCTACCAAAGAAGAAGCAATAGTTATGCAAAAATTCTTCTAATTTGTTTCTTCTTATTACACTTCTAAATAATTGGTATTAAATATAAAATAATAACACTAGTATAATTAATATACATTAATTGTATTATTTTTATGGAACCACCAATATCACCCTCTATTCCATCAAATGGTAAGTGAGTGTATCACTTGTTCTTATGTGTGGAATACCATCTCTACATAGAGATGCAGTTCAGTTTTCATCACCATATTTCATGGATGATAATTTTGATGGATTTAATTTTTATATGTGATATTTATTAAATA
Source organism: Viscum album (assembly GCA_963277665.1). Classification (NCBI taxonomy): domain Eukaryota; kingdom Viridiplantae; phylum Streptophyta; class Magnoliopsida; order Santalales; family Viscaceae; genus Viscum; species Viscum album. The sequence continues at coordinate 375,760,705 of OY728146.1, forward strand.
ATTATTCTTCTATAATTTAAATTTAATATCTAACAATTTAGCTTCTAGTCGGTTGGAAAACAATATCGTCACTCGTGTGTATGTGTGGACTACCACCTCCAGGAAGCGATGGGAATCATTTTTAATTTGAATTTTACATGGATGATAACACATATATATTTATAGAATATATATTATATAATATAAATTTTTTAGATGTTAATTATTATTTAACTTTATTTTATTCCATCCATAGAAATTTGAAAACAGTTTTGATGTGTACGTATGACTAACCATCTTCATGAACAACGTAATTCATTTTTTTATCTCTAACTTTTATGGATGACTCAAAATATATATCTATATAACTTATATCATAATTAAATAATTATTACCTTTTTATATTTTTTGGGACCACGATCTATTAATACTGACAAAAAATTATAAATTGAAACTTATATGAAAAATGAGACAGGTAACACGATGCAGCAATGATTTTAATAAATATTTACTAATATACAGGTTTTCAAATGTTCTAATTTGATTATATGTGATATCCTAATTATTTATATAGTTTTGAAATATAATTATAATAAATTTAAATTTATTATAAATGAGGTTAAAATAAAATATAAAGCAATTTAAACTTGAGGCAAGGGCTTATATCATAATCACATCATTATTCGAGATTGTTTATGTTTGAGTCTTCATTGGGAGAATTATATGATATTTTTTCATTGAACACAATATATTTTATAACAATTTTTTTATTTATAATAATTATAAGTTTTCCTCTCATTTTCCTCTCTTATATACTCAAGGTACCAAAATATTGTGTTTTAATCAAAATCCAATATTTTTTTGTTCAGTTAAGAATTTTTTTCTTTCATCCCCATATTTTAATTAAAATTTTTTAAATATTGTTTTCAATATTATACTATGAATTTCAAATTAATTTTTACCCATTTTTTTATTTATATGAATTTTTTTAACGGAGTATTCTTGAAATTTTCCAAAAAAAGGTATTTTTTCCATTTTCTAGATAATGTCAAAGGACTCTTTTTTTAAAGTATTCTGTATGAACATGATTTACTAATATCATGACCACACAGTTATTTGAATATTACTTTATACTTTTCTATAGTTACTTTCAAATAATATTTTATTCTTAATATTTAGTAATTTTTATGTTTTCAAAATGAATTTCAATGGTAAAAGGGAATTTTCCTCAAGATTTGGTTTAATGATCATTTCATGGTATCTCCATTTATTAATGATATTTAAGATTAATTTTACATATTCTTAATTGGGATATATTTTAATGATATGATCCTTAATAATTATCTACATATTTAATGATAATTTTGACTGGGAATGTATTGATATTTCATATACTCGTTCTACCTATACTATTTGTTTTTCATTATTACAGAATGGTGATAAAGTTATATAATTTATTCAAATAATGAATTTATTGGACATAATTGGTGACAGTTGGGAATTAGAGTTATATATCCCCTTGAATAATCAGTAGGTATCACTATGAAAACTATTTTGGTTATTTGGATTATTCCTTACCCATTTATTTATGATTTTTTGGCCCAAGGACTTGACGGTATGTTTATTATGACTTGGCATGATGCATCAATGTAAATTTTATAATGTCCAAAATTATGTATTTTATCATTATAAAATCCATTATTAATTTACATGTGATTATTTTAAATTTTTATGATATCTATGGATATGTTTCAAACTCATGTGATTATTTATATGGAATTAGTTAACCACCAATTATTCCTACCATATTATTATTTTTGTTAAAGTTATTGATTAATTTTCATGTCTTTACAGTTCATTTTTGTAAAAATTTGTTTAATCCATATTTAATTATAATATATTATACTATATATAAACCTTTAGTGAGTGTTTTGTATCACCCATATTCTATTTTATTTTATCTAGGAAGTCATGAACTTTAATATGAATAATTCGCAAGGATATTGTAGAGATAGAATAATGATGTTCTCAAAGAAAATAATTCATTTAAGTTTATGTTTTCAAATGTATTTGAGATTAAATTTTTAATCTATTTTACCAAGAATTCTAATTTCTATGGTCCTTTGCAATACAATCTCTTTTATCTAGTGCTAATATAATAAAGTATCCACTGACTTTGGACTATAGTGGTCATGATCATTACATTATCTATCAAATTTTGTTTAGTATAAACCATGGTTAATAGATTTAGTAAAACGTTAGTTAAATAAGATAAAACTATAATATAATTTTTTTACATTTATAATTACATGAAAATAGAAAAAAATTGGTAAGGAATATATTTTGTTGGTTTTCAAAGAGATACATCACAATCTGGATACTACAAGTTGATGTGGTTTTGGAAAAGATGAACCTTGGAGTAATAAACATGAAAAGAGTTGGTAGAATATATATTAGAAACCATTCTAATGCATGGTAAGTGTTCCTTTACTACACTTATATTTGTACACTCATAGGGTATATTCTTGGGTTAATTAAAATTTTCATTATGAACCATTCAGATGAATTAATGAATAGATCTTATTGAAACCTATGATATTAAATAGTGATATGGGATAAACATAAAGTGTCTTAGGATGAAAATTATATGCTTATCATATGTTTAAATTCATATATAACCATTTTTAGATTTTATATTATGGTATACTATCATGATTAAGGATATTTTGTGAGACATTAATTGTATAAAAAAACCTCTTCTTTAGAAAATATTCAAATTCTAATTTTATTTAAGAAATAATGCTTCAATGTTATCAGTTAAAAGATTAATGTTTTTAATAACATTTGGTTTAATATTATCCATATTATTAAGTCAATAATATACAATTAATATATTTATATTTTGTGGAGAAAATATGCTAGATATAAAATGAGTGGTAAAAATGTGATTTGCTGGTAAATTTTATTTTTTAGGATTTTTGCTATATTTTTTAGAAAATTATTGGAATTATATTAATAAGTTTTCTATATAATAAAGTCTATAGGTCAGGCGATATCTTATCATCTTCTGAAAATCCATGGGGCATGATCCCACAACTGAAGGGTGATAAGGGTGTAACACCTACCATTACCCAAAATTTTGTCCTGGTTAGTATGAATTTTTTTTATATAAACTATTTTGTGTAGAAATATAAGTTTTATTTTAGGTATCATATTATAGATCAGTAATTTTTGAATTTTTTGTATTTTGAGGTGATTAATGATATTTCAAGAGACATTTTATTGGGTTGAGGTATATATAACATTTAAGATTAAGGAAAAATATTATTTTAGTATGAATGTTATTACATTTTTAGAGGTGTATGTTGAAGGTTGTGAGATAACCTTTGAGGTTCAAAGATTATTTAATGTTAAAGTTACTAACATTATTTGGGGTATAGGGTTATTTATTGATCTATTTTAAACCTTTGGGTTCATTATTAAATTTTATATATTAATTTATTATTTCTTATTATGAAGGTTTGTTCATTTTAGGCATTATTCTAAATCATCTTAATCATTTTTTTTATGTAAAGACTTGAGGAAATTTTGTTATTCCTTTTTGGAACATGTGATCTGTTATAAAAATATTTTAGTGCCTAATTCAGAAAAACATCATCCTGAATACTCATAGTTTTGAGAATAATATGTTTTTGTAGTCAAATTTTATTTTTAGGATGAAATTATACTTTTCAAGTATGTATATTTCCTTATATTATTATTTTATCTGATAAATAAATTTTTTAACTCTCGGAAAAGGATATTGATAGAAAAGTTTTGTCTTTTTTACCTCTATTTTAGATGAATTAGTATTCTTTTAACCCCTTACCAATTTATGGTTTTATGGTTTTATGGTTGTTAAAATTCTCATAACTATGTTATCTATAACTATCTTTTAGTTCTCATTTGTTAGTTTGATCTTCTATTTATATAATTTAGCTTTCCACTGATTTTTTCATTATTTGAGAACCCAATTGTGTTATATTTCAAGTAACCTTTATATATCCTGATTTCAGTTTTTTAAATGATTTACTATACCTTTGTAAGATGTGGGATGAAACAAGTTTATTTTCAAAAATTTAACATTTTATTACCAACAAAAACAATTTATTATGGAATTTAATTAATGGGGGTAGACTTTAGAACCTCTAAAATTTAGAATATTATGATCGATAGTTGTCTTAATGACAAATTACATGCTTTTAGCATACTGTAATATACAATAAAATATTGTTAATAAATGTGAAAGTTATCACCTAGATATTTGATAGTTGGGTATGAATATAATTATCCACATTATGAAAAATATTTAAAGAGATATATATTAATGTTTTAATTAATAATAAATATGCACATTCATTTTAGTATATTTACTTTATACCTCAAAAATATATTTTCCTTCAAAAATTATTTTAATTTATTTTAGTGAATAAATATTATAACTAATTTCTTTTAAAATTTAAAAACTAAAAAAAAATCATTTTCAAAATCATAATGTCATAATTATCTAAAATTAAATTTTTTATAATTTTCTAAAAAGTTTGATTTTCCAATGAATGTTACAAAAAAAAAATTGTTTTAAAAAAAGATTTTTTTCAAGGATTGAAAAAATAAAATATTTTTGAAAGTGATTTAAAAATGAAATGTGTTCTATTATATTATTTCTAATCAAATTAGTTTATTAAAATCAATTTTATGGTGTAATTTGGAATAAATAAAATTATACTTAAAAGTCATTTTTCTAAAAAATTGTTTTTCTTGCATTTTACTTTTTTATATTAAATTCATTTCTTCCACTTAATAAAATTTAATCCTGAATTTTTTTTTCAAATATTATAATAAATAGGTTTAAATTTTAAAAATAGTCCCTTCTATTTTTTAGCATTATGTATAGTAACCTTAGTAAATATTTATTACCACAGTAAAGGAAAATATGGTAATTAAGGATAAAAATAATATTATAATGTCTCAAAATCTACCCAAAATTCTTCTTATATTTTATTTTATCTATATATTTCACCCATAATCATCTAAATAATAAATATTGGGATTTTTACCACTTTTATTTGATAATAACATTTATATTTTTAAATTTAAATATAAAGAAAAAAATTTAGCTCTATTTCTTTTAATATATATAATACATTTTAAAAGAGATAGAAAAAAATACATTAATTTATAAATGGTTATTTTAATAATAAAAATTAAAATAATAAATTTTTAACATTTTTAGTGATGAAATAATTACATTAAATTCTTACGCAATACCAACTTAATACATGGGAAACTGTAAAAAAATCATGTGATAAAAAACACCCAAATAGTAATATTGATCAGGTGAGATAAATTGTACCATAAAATATTAAACAATTATCATATTATGGATGGTTTAGAGGTTTATATTCAATTTTCATTGCAGTCATTTTATTTTCAATGTCAAATTATGTAAATAGTTCTTAAAATGAAATTATTATTATTTTATGTTAAATATAATTTATTAAATAATTTAAAAACACCAAAATCATGAACGAGGAAAATTAAGATGAAGAATAGTATAAAACTCATACCTTTTACTTTAATGAAATAATATTCACCCTAAAAGTATCATTTTAAACCATTAATATTCAAAATATCATTGACATAGTTAAGGTTATAACATAATGTTTACAATGATGTATATATCAGTAAAAATGTTATTTGATGATTATTCTTAGGCCATATATTAATAATATTATAATTAATGACTATTTTAATCATATTACATGATTTGGATATGTATCATATAAAAATATTTGATGTATTTCAAAAATTGACATTACATATATTTTTTATTAAATAATATATTATTAAATTATTTAAAATTACTAAAAATCATATTTTCACCAAATTGAATGGGATATGATTTAAAATATCAATAATATACCATTTTGAATCACCTTTTCTTTTATGGTAACATTCGTAACCATTATATAGTATAAAACATTAATATTTTTTTAATTTTCAAATGGGCTAATGAGAGGTTAAAACTGAGAGATTTGGGTGAAAAGGAAATATATACTTTTGAAACTTTTTATTTAATTATATTATTTAGACTCATTATCATCATAGATTCTAATTATAACAATTTTATCCATTTTTCTAGAAAATAAATTTATATTAATTTTATACATTAAGTAGTTCCAAGAGTGCCACTCCCCTCACATATAAAAGGGAACATTTTCTCCTCTCTTTATCAAAGTCTATAATCCACAAATCATGAAAAAACCTAAAAAATGTACTATAAAATTCCCTATCCATCATTTAGAAGAGATTTTAATCTTAAAATACCATTTAAATGGTCCTTAATAAATGATCTAAAGTAGGCCCACCGAATAAAAGGTAACCATCTTACCTGAACTTTTTTAGTTTCTTTCGTCCTATATTTCTTATAAGTATGTGGTATTGATCATCAAATTATAAAATCCCACCCTTGATTCCACTCACTGATGCCTTCAGATGGTGTCCAAAAAACCTCAAGTATAACTCCCCAAATGCTAGAGGTTGCCGACAAGCAGTGAGGTCCTAGGGTGTGTCCATGGGGAGAATATAACCTCATTGATCAGAGTGTCTACAACATTAGGTAACAATAATATATACCAAAATCAAAAATAATCAAAAAACCCAAAATAAAAAATTATAATAAATCATGTAGTAAAATTAAATCATAAGATGAAGTTATGTAGTAATAAGATACAATATGAAGATCATGTCATGGTAATGTAACTATATAAAAAATTCTATACTGGGGTAGGGGATACAATCACATACAACATTCTATCGAAATATACAAAAGGGAAAATACTCAATGATTGGAATCTCGATTATAGGCTTAGTCCTCTATACCCAAAATCTATCCTATAAATTTAATTCAATTGGGAATTGGATATTGGGTGCTTCCCATTGTCAATACCTACAAATATAAAGTCTACTCTAGTGCCAATGGTTCCCAAGTAGGGTGTGAGATAAAATCCCAATAGGCCAAAAACCACAGGGTATAGGATAATCCATTATGTGCATTATAAATAGATTATTTTTTCATAGTAATTAAATATAATACTGAATAAATAAATAAATTTATTTGGAAAGGTTCCACATGGGGAGGTTTCCAAATAACTTCTTTGGTCAAATTTTATATGTCTAAATCAAGAGATCCCAAAATTTTAAAGTGAGATGTATAAGGTTATATTTTGTGGACTATACACAATATATTTATTAGTCTTGGAGGACATGTATCTATGTTTTATAAAACCAAGGATAATTTATCTTTTGAAAAACATTCATTTGACTATTCATTATTTTGAAAACCCCTTTACAAAGCTTGGAGAGGCACCATTATCCAATCATTAAAAATCCTAATAGGCATCCAAATTATCACTTGAGGGGATTGATATAAGTTCAATTCCAATGAGTCAAACCAAGGTGACCTACGTATAAAGTCCCAAGTGTCACTACGTCATGGTGTAAAAATAATCAAATTCTAACTGACCATCATTTCAGTACCTATTATCACACATATGGGCCAAATTCTCTCCTGTGGCATAGTACAACCAAATGTGCCATCGAGTCCGTCTAAGGGGTCTCTACTAGGGAACAGGTGCCACTCATCTAGAGGTTAAAATAGTTAACACATGGAGAACCCATCTTATGTATAGATGATATCTTCACTGAGAATCATTAAAATAATTTATAATTCAAACAAGAAGTGTGAGATTCCTTCTAAGGGTTACTTAAGTCAAAACCAGTTATTTCACCATCATCACCACAGTGGAGGCATTAAAAATTCAACGGAATTTATATAACAATTTCAATTGAATGGACATTAAATTTTAATTCATGATTTAGTATGGTGATAAGTATAAATGGAAAGGAATTTTAATTTGATGAATTATCTATAAGGGGAAATTTTCAAGGTTTACTTGATGGTTTTTCTAACTATGTGAAACCCATGAAAACCCTCTCTTCTAAGATTTTCAAACAGCTCTCATGAACATGTCCCTTTGGTTTCACGATTTTAGAAGTATCATGTGGCCCATGTAGCTCCACTATATTCCATTGCACGATTTAGAGAAACCAAGCATCCTAGGTGGCATAGTTTCCTATAACAGTGCATACCAGTCTTTTATTCCCCCTTTGGGGACCCAGAATCTAAATAAGAAATAGACACACATGAATCCTCCTTGACCATTTTTGGCATTATTATTATGTCTATATTAAGGAATTTAAACCAACAAGTAGTAGTATATACATGAGTAAAAAAATTGATACGTTACAACCTCCCCTCTTTAAGACAACACATCCCTGAAATTCCATTATGATGGATGGATATTGTCATCTGAGAAGAGTTATGACCACTACACACATGAACCAACTTCCCACTCCCATGTATTTTCTTGAACATGTATGGGCTTCCACAACACCCAAACTATAGGAAATGACTTGTTTTGAAGAGCCTCTATGTTCTGGTAAATGATACATGTTTTTTTCTCTTCATTGGAAGTATCCTTTTACAACTTGATATCATCAGGGTTAGACAAATGAGATGTTTTAGAGTGTATTGTCAAAGATAAGATACATGGAAGTTGTCATTAATGGAACAATACCACTATGGAATCAACAATTGATAAGCTACCATCCCAACCATATCCACTATCTCGAAAAGGGATAATATATCTAGACAAAAACATTAACTATCTCATTATTTTTCTGCGGCCCATTCTATGTGATACACACAGAAAGACCTGATGTCCCACCTCAAACTCCAGAATTTTTTAGTGATTATCTATATAAGATTTATTCCAAGACAGAACTATACCCATATGATTCTGAATCATCTATAATTTTTATGAAGTATCCTACAAAAGTTGAAGACATAGTAGAGGAAACACACCAACCTCAATCTAGAATAGAGGTGAATGGAATGGTATACCATATCGGAGCACATATGGATCCATATAAATTGTTTCCTAGAAAATATCTTTATTGGAAAACTCAAATAGAGGAATATGATTCTCCTAGGAACCTCCCAAATCAAGGATACATTCCTATAGAATATCCTCTAACACTCATACTATCTTATCATTCTTCTCATTAGTAGTATGCATGTGACTATGTCCAACTTATCGATGATCACCTATATCACATCACTACCTCTTGGGGATCTCATAAATCCTATCATGAAATCCATTGTGATGTCATTCCATTTCCCCTTAGGAATATATTGAGGTTGTAGTAGTCAAGTAGGTTATTGGTTCTTTGCCTTCACTTGCTTATAGGTGGAGCACTGAGTGATGAAACATGTTGTATGCCTCGTCATACATATCCAAAAATCCTAACGATGTATATCTCTATATGTGTTGGTAGTCTTAGGATGAACCGCCCAAATAGGGGAATTCGATTCCCTCATCAAATCTTCATATATAACTTAAGGAACCCATTCACGACCTTAAGGGAATATGGTCTCCTTCTCTTCAATATCCCAACAAAGTGGTCAGTTCTCCCCTGTGATGCTCTCATTTAGAATGAGGCCTTCTGAATCTAATGATTTCCCCATAAAACCCATTTTATAAGGGAGGATTTCACTGCTAGAGTTATTAATAATGGTTTCCCAATTTGTTCTTTAACCTCAATATGAATTTTAGAAAATAGATCCCTCAACAACAACCCACTAATGTCCTCCCTAAAGACCTGTGTCTAAGTCTTCTACCCAAATCATCAGCTACAACATTTTCTTTTCTAGGTGTGTAAGTAAGGACAAAATAAAATGATTGTAGGTATTCCATGCTCATATGATGTCTTAGATTCAAGTCTCGCTAAGTGGAGATGTATTTGAGAATATTTTCATCTGTGTAGATGATGAAACTTTCACCCAAGATATATTTCATCCAACAGCATATAGAATGACTCATGACTGCTAGCATGTGGTCATGCATAGGATAGTTCTTCTCATTTTTACTTAGTTGATGATATCCATACACTAGACCCCTATCACCTTTCATCGGAACTGTACCTACCCCAATACCTGAAGCATCATTACAGGCCATATAAATTCTTCCACATTCTAGAAGAATTAGGGTCATTGCTAACATGAGTCTTCCTTCTAAATCCTAAAAATATGTCTCATAATACTTGGTCTTGTCTAATTTCACACCCTTCTTGGTCAAGACCATAAGCATCACATCCAGGTGTGATAAGTACTAGATGAATCATTGTAGTAGCTATATAGGCCAAATAAGGTATGTATATTGAACACATTCTTGGGATGCTTTTAGGAGACCAATTTTCTCACCATGTCTAGGTCAATTGGTACATTTTCCTTAGATGTGATAAGACCTATGAAGTGAACCTTTCTGATCCAAAAGTGAAATTTATTGAGCTTAAAATATTTATAGTTCTCTCTAAGAGTTCTTATCATGATCTCAACATGATTGGGATGGTCATGTCTGGTTCACGAGTACACAAATATGTCTTCTATGAAGAAAACCAAAATGGAATCATGAAATGGGTGGAAGGCCCAATTCATCAGATCCATGAATACTACAAGAATGTTTTTTAGACTAAATAGCTTAACCAAATTCTTATACAAGTCATAATTACTCTGGAACACTATATGTGTTATGTCTAATGGCCATACATGAACCTAATTATAGTACAAACTCTAATTGATATTGGAGAAAATAGTTTCTCCTCAAATATGGTCAAAGAGGTCATCTATATGAAGTAATAGATATCGATTATTCACTGTTTGATGGCTCAATCTACAGTAATCCATATAAATTTTTTGGGTACCATCAAACTTCTTAGTGAATTGGATTGGTGAACCCCATGGTGATGTGCTAGGTTGGATGAAACCCGTATCCTCTAAGTCTTCATGAAACTTATGGAGTTCGAAGATCTCAATAGGATCCATCATATATGGAAGATTAGAAACTCATGCCACACCTGGAAAATTAATGATAGATAACACAATCTCTATATTTGGATTTAAGAAAGAGAATTCATCAAAGGAAACATTCCTTAAATGATCCACAACAAGAGATGATTTTGATTAATAAATTCACAACATTCTCATTAAGAGACTTTTTATCTAGGCTTCCACCACACAAATCCTTGTACACATGATTCCTGCACAAAATTATTATTGATCCCATTCACACTTATGGATATACATTCTTCTCTTGGGTGATGTAAAAGATACTAGATGAGGATAAAAATATACATGGACTCAATAATGCACAAGCACGTCCATACTAAAAATGTTGTCAAAACTTTTCATCTCATAGAAGAAGAAACTCCACAAAAAAGGATACCCACCTATTTCAAGGGGGACTCCCTATACTAGCGTACAACCTCTTCTCAAACTCCAAACCACATTTCCAAGGTCATAACACCATTGTATTAATCTACCAATAAACCCCAACATCCAATGATTATAGTAGACATAAAGGAGTGTCATTCACCTATATCAAATAAGGTAGATACTAGAGTAGATGATACTAGAATAGTACCTATAACTTTAGATGGTCCTAGACTCTAATCATATACCATAGGCTTCACAACATAGATATGTTCTCAACCGAAACCTTGAGAATTGTCTTGACTTGCTTGAGTAGGTCCGATATGTTGATAATGAATCTCTAAAGCTTGATTCTTTCAGCCTCAACCACCTACTCAAACTGAATGACCTATAGAAAACCATATTTCTTCATGTAAAGGTTTCATGAAACCTGATCTTGAGGGTTGTGTTAGCATAGAACACAGTTCATTTGGAACTGGTGAAAAAGTATGATAGAAATGTTAGAGGTGACTCATCCTTCTAGAATCTTGACACTCTATCTAGTTTCTTGTAGATCTAGGATTTTATTTCATGGTATGATGAACTGGTGATTCACCACAAAGGTGTTAGTGGATTTCACCTAGCCGGTAATTCCCCCATGTGTAACCTCAATGCATCTATTCTTACCATTGGATAAACCAATGTTCTTTCCAGAAGATGAACTACCCTACTTCGTGTCTACTGACTCGCTCAGGTTACGCTAATTGTTCACTATTACTGACATAGTTTTCAACCAAAAACAAATTCACCATAAATTGAATGAAATAATAAATCCCATCCTCAAATTTCCTCAAAATATATAGCTCAGTAACTTTTAAGGTCAGTGAAAAATGATGAAATTCTATGAAACAAGATGAATATTCCATCACTAACATGTCACTTTTCTCATGGTGTAGAAATTCTCAAATACGGTCAGTTCTAAGAATTAAAGGGAAGAAATAGTCAAAGAAGAAATTTTTTATGCCCTCCCACACCATACCTTGGTGTCGACCAGCCAATGTCAAAATGTCACATCATCACTTGGTAATTTCACGCAACATGTTGGTTGTGAACTTGAACCTCCTCTCTAGATGTGTCTCAATGTGCATGAAGATTAAAACCATATCCTCTAATCAATACTCAACAACATGTGGCCAACCATCCACCAAGAATGTGGGGGGGGGGGATCATTATACTGGAACTCGCAGGTTAGCTTGGCCATAGGAGGGGAAAGTCGAGGTACACCCTAAACTATTTTCATAAAGAGAATAAAAGAATACAAAAAATTGGCATCATCACCCAGTGGAAGTTCTACAAGACGTACCTCATCGAGAACTCTAGGATGTAACATAGGCGGCTCAGGGATCAACACCTCTAGAGTATACTCATCTCCACATTCTTGGTGTACAACATGAGGTCATCATGGTGGCATAACTCTATAATACTAAGTGCATGAATAAGATAGAATATATAATAGATAAGGAAATCCTTAAATAATAATAGGTAAAAGTCGCACCTATTGTAATTCTATTACCCCTGGCCTACTCTAGGATCTAGGTCTAGGTAAACATAACAAGTCATAGATGGAACATAGGAGAAAAAACATATATCCCACTACTATGGTCGGTCCAGGCTATGTTCTCATATAAGGTATCCACTTCCTATTAATAACCATATTCATGTTAATTTTTTTGGTTATTAGAATAATTATATAGATAATTGTGTCACCAATTAGAACTTATAAGATCCCATACACCATATATATTGAAATTGGAATGTCCAGTATACATATCCTTACCATTACACTAGACATGAGGTGTAATAAGCCATGTGTTGTGTTTTAATTGGGCGTGCTTCCATTGGGACACACCAATCAAACCAACTGATGTGAACATATAGGTCAATTCAACCAATTATCTCATCATAGAAAATAAAATCACAATAAAAGGTGTGACTAACAAGTCACATACAACCATCACAAGAAAAATAGGAAATTCACATATGAATGTATATATAGAATAGCCTAATGCCTGAAATTTTAGATCCAATGGTGCCCAGTATGATACATAATTCTAATATTCCCTCATACCATTGGGCTACTTGTAAATTAGATATCATAAAAATATTATCAGTAAAAAGATAGCATGTCACCCTTTGATGAAATCCATGAAACTATAACAATGCAAGTACTAACAATATTTAACCATCCCATGTAATTTTGATTTCCCCTGTAGTTGGGTAGCTACTCACGGGAATAGGTTCATGACCAAATTTCAAAATTTTATTCTCTTTTATAATCCCCAAAAGTAAGAAAAAAGGAAAAAAAGAACCTTGGATACCACATTGTATCATCCAACCCCATATTCTACTCACTGGTTCCCTAAAACGGTGGTCCATAAGATCCCAAGCACACATCCTCGGATTCCATAGGCTTCGAACTAGAAACGAGGGCATGTAGTGTGTCCTTTGGTAGACTATTCCCTCATTGATCGGAGCTTTCACATCAGTAGATAATGATAATAAGTATTCAAATAATAGATAATCTGAAGGCAACAATGGATAAAATTATAATAATTCATGTAATCTAATTAAATCATAAGATTAAAATTAGAAGTAATAAGATACCATATCAAAATCATGTCATGGTAATGTAACTATAAAAAAATGTTACGGATGGCAATACAAGAATATACAACATGATATCAAAATATAAAAGCGGGAAAAATGTTATGAATTACATCTTAAGCATAGGATTGGTCCTCTACTCCCATATTCCATCCTAGAAATGTAAATCAATAAACCATTGGAACATGGATTCTTCCCACATGAGGATATAAATTCTACTTGGGTTTCAAAGGAGCCTAAGTAGGGTGTGAGATAAATTCCTAGTAGGTCAGCACCCACATTGTATAGTCTAATCCATAACATGCATTATAAGTATAGAATTGTTCCATAGTAATTAAATGCAATACATAATTAATAAATAAATAATTGGGTTGGGTTGGGTTCTACTTGGGGTCCCACCCAATGACCTTCTTTGGCCAAAGACAGTATGTCTAAACTGAGAGATCCTACCATTGTAATGTGATGTGTATAAGTTTCAATGTGATGAACTATCTCCAAGATTATTATAGGCTTCGATGACATGTCCCTACATTTTATAAAAACAAGGATCATTTCTATTTTTAAAATATTTCATTTACCTTTTCTATAAATTGAAAACCATTTTATAGTGTATGGTGAAACAAACTTAGCCCGTCCTTGACAATCTTGAGTGACATCCAATGTATCTCTTAAGGGGATCGATATAAGTTCAATTCTAAGGAGTCCATCCTAGGTGACCCAAGTATGAACTCCCAAGTGTCACTATGACATTATATGAAAACATTCAACATCTAATTAACATATGAGTCCATTCCTTGTATCACATGTAGGGGACAGAGTCACTCTCGTGTCATGGTACAACCAATCATGCCATCAAGCCCGTCCAAGGGGACTCCCTAAGGAAACTGGAGTCACTTGTGTGGATGTGAAAACAAATAATGCATGGCCAGCCCATATTAGGCATAGTTGATATCTCCCTTGGCATTCTTATAAAGAATTTAAATTTCTAACAAGAAGGATGAGAGTTTGTCCAATGGTTCCTTAATTCAGAACCCCTTATTTCACCCCCAACCCTATAGTGAAGGAATTAAACAGTAGAAGGAATTTATATAAAAATTTTAATTTAATTAATATTACAAATTAATTTATCCATTTTTATGGTTATAAGAACAATGGTCAAGGAATGTCATTGGGTTAATTATCTATAGAAAATGACATATGGTAAACCACATAAACACATGGAAACAAACAGTTTCTTCAATTCAATTGATGAACTCAAGGTATTAGTGGTATTACAAAACCCTCAAGGGTAATTAATAAGAAAAACATAAAGGGAAATTAAGATTTAATGGCTAATAACACACAATTGGGTGACATGGGTTAAGGAGATCAACCCAAAGGTTTGATTTTCCACCAGTAAATTTCAAAACTGCATGAGAAAGAAATAGATTTAATTTAATTATATATTTTGAGGTGAAATTCGAAGTGTCTGTCCTATGGGATGTTGACACATTTTAGGGAACACGAAGAGATGAGAAGAAGATACATAAACCACCTATATTATCCACATAGATATTACATTATCTAGTATTGATATTTGATTCGAGCAAGGTTGGATGAAAAAGGGGAAACCATCAAATGCCTGAAAATGGGTCAAATGATATTTCACCAAAATAGCGCAACAGATGGGTTGAATAACATGAAATAGATAGGGGAGGATTCGATATCATACCTATAGTTTCTTAATGGATTTTATTATTAATGAATCATAGATTAGACAGAGGAGTTGTTTTAATTCCTAGGTGGAGAGTAGAAGTGGGTTTCTACATGAGTAATGAGATAAAACCGATGGGGAAAAAGGGAGAAATAAGACTTGACATAAATCATTTAAGATGGGAAAATGATAATTCTTCTCACAAAAACCACTACACACGGTTTTTCCACTCTGTTGGACAGAACCATGTACCTATTGTGCACCATCACTTCTATAAGGGGTAATTTTTCATGGTTTTTTTGCACAATTTTTATAACCATGCGAAAATAGTGAAAACCCACTCTATTAAGAATTTAGGATAGCTCGCATGGCTTTGCACCATAGACACTGGGTTGGAGAAAAACCCTGTGGCTCATGCTACTCCACTGTCTACAACTGCATGGTTTATGGAAATAGTTTGGGATGGGATTCATGGTTTCCTCTAACCTTGTGACCCCATATTTTCTTCCCCTTTTGGGGATATAAACTCTGACTGATCCTAATATACACTCTAATCCTCCTTAAACCTTTTAGGAATCATTATTAGGATAATTTTAAGGAATTTAATCCAAAAATTAATGGTCCATAACATATTATGAATTTGTTACATTACAATATAATAATATAAGTATATTAAATATAATTAAATTTTATTATTATTTTTATGTAACCACTGATATTACCCCTCTATTCTATAAAATCGAAGTGAAATCATCACCCATGAGTATCTGTGGACTAACACCTACCTATAGCGATAAAATTAATTTTTATCACCATAATTCATGGATGAGATTTGTATGGATTTAATTTCTACACATCCAATTTATGGAATAATTATTCTTCTATAATTATCATATCATATATACATTTAACTTCCAATATATAGAAAAATGATAACCTAGCTCATATTTATGTTTTTACTATCACCTCCATGAAGATATGTAATTTTTTTCATTATTATTTTACTTGGATAGTAATAAGGATTGATTTAGTGGATATATATGACATAATAATTTTTCTAGAAAGGTTAATTATTATTTAACCTTCTTTTATTTCATTCGTAGGTAAGTGAAAACAACATTTATTAGTATATACAATATATCGACTCCAGTGATGGTGTAATTATTTTTTATATCTTTAACTTTTAGGGATGAATATATATATATATAATGAATATATTTTATAATTAAGTCATGAATAATATTCTAGAGATGATGATACCATGATCAGAGTACAAGGACCATAATTTCTAAATCCAAACTAACATGGAAAATGTGATAGTTAACAATCAATAATGATGATATTAATAAATAATTATTAACAAATTGGAATCGAAATATAATTATTGGATCAGATATTATATTATAATTATGTAAATGGTACATTAATAGAATTCGATATTTAAATTTATTATACATTAGGTTAAAAGAATATATGTAGAATATGGACTTGGGGTAAGGTTATCTTTTACAATCTCATCAGTATTCAAGATCTTTTATGTTTAATTCTCTATTTGGGGAATTATATTCAATTTATATATTAAAATGAATATATTTTATTCTCCACTTATTATTATTGAAAATTATATATTTTCATTTCAATTTCATCTTCTAAGTACTCAATATTCTAAAATAATATTTTTATGGAAAACAAAATTTCTTTTCAATTTGGTCAGAATTTTTTACCATGTTCATATTTTCATTAAAACACTTTTAAGAATTTTTTTTAATATTTTTATATTATTTTTTAAATATATTTTTACCACTTTTTTAGTTTTTATATAAAAAATCAAATAAATCGTATTTTCATTTTTTTAATGAGAAATGTTTTGGCTTTTAAAAAAAATTGAAGGAAAGATTTTTTGTAATGTATTATGAATGAATGATAATATCCACCATCCTGAACACACAATTAGGTAAATAATCCTATAAAATTTTCCATGATTATTTTCAAATAAAATATTTTCCCAAATATTCGGTAAATTATTTGTTTTTGAGAGTGAATATCAAAGTGAGAAGGGTATTCTCTAAAAAATGATTTTAATGATCTTTTAATGGTATCTCCATTAAAGAAATAAAATAACCTTGTATTTTAATTTTAATTAACTTGGCATATATTGTAATGATACCATCCTTATTCATTCATTGGATGATTAATGAGCAGTTTTACTAGGAATGTATTAACATTCCATACACTTGTCCTTCCTATATAGACATATTTTTTATGGAAAGTTGAATAGGTTTTATTATTTATTCATATGATAAACACAATAGACATATTATGTGATGGGTGGGGGCATAATTATATATCTCCTAAACACATCAATTGGTCTCATGAGACAAACTAGTTTGGGTATTTTGCATATTAAATACCCATCTATATATGATGCATCAGTATGAGGCATTTATGATATGATTGAGTTTCATAGAATGAGGCCTCTATAGAAAGTAAATGATGCCCAACATTATGTGTTTCATCATTATGAAATCAATTATTAATATCTATGTGGTTATTTTGAATATTTATTATATCCATCGATATGTATCAGTCTCATGTAATCATTTATATAGTTTTATGTGATCATAATTTATTCCTTCTATATTATTCTTCCTTTTCATGTCCTGGATTAAATGGAATGTGTTTTTAATTTTTACCATTTCCATAATTATTATTCATTAATTACTAATGATAGATTACTTAGTATGTAACTTTTACTGAGAATTTGAACTCACCCTTATTTGGTTTTCCTTTACCCATGATGCTAGGAAGTGTACTATGAATGATATACAAGGATATTCTAAAGAGGTAATAATAATGTTACCAAAGAATATCATTCATTTTATTTTATTTTTTCAAATGAATGTCAGATTCATGTCTGGATCTAGTTTACACAGACTACTAAACAATTTGATCATTTGGGATATGATATCCTGTATCTAGTTGAAATTTAATAAAGTATCCACCAACTATGGGATACTAGTGTTGGGGACTTTACATTAAATATTAATGAAGAATGAGTCAATGGAATCCATTAGGCGGTGTTATAGATTTAGGTCAGATGGCATGAATTCATGATGAGAATACATGATATATAACATTAAAGTAAACATTGTGTATAAATGTTCACCAAATCTTGATGGGCTTCAAGGTACACAACTCACCACATAGAGTCAACACATTGTGTATTTATTACTTGTTCTGTATTTATCAATGAGATAGGCATACAACATTCATAATTATATGTTGTATTTCTAATATATAGATCATGTAGTCCATAAATTTTCATAGCATAAATCATAAAGTTTTCATATCCAAATACATTATGAATTTATTTCACGGCCCATGAGACTAAAAACTAGGTAATACAATGAATAATTTACATGAGATGGAGGTCATATAATAAATACACATGTGGTGTATTTAATAAAAAAGACAAGGTGGTCATTTACTTAATTTAAATATGGTGTATTTAATACACACAATGTGGTGGACACGTAATTAATACACACATGGTGTATTTAATACAAAAGTTGTGGTGGTAATTTAATTAATTTACATATGGTTTAATGCATGTTCTATATAATAAATTCAAATATGGTTTTTAATTAATTCACAGAAGATGTATTATTAATTCACATGTGATGTAACTAATTAATTCATTTGTGGTGTATTTAATTCATACATATAGAAATTTATCAATTCACCCAATGTGTAAATAATTCACACATGATGTAATTAATTCACTCATGGGGTATTATTAATACACACATGGGGTTTTTAATATATGTGGTGTAATTAGTTTGTTTGTATGATGTCCAAATAGATCTAGACTATGCATGCTTAAATTAATTTACATGGAAATAAAATTAATTTCATTATTAAATTCGGATATATGGCATTTAGAAATGGTTTATTGAATTTTAAACTCCCAATTTATTCTATTTTTAATTCAAAACTACACTTTTTGTTCCCTACAAGTACACATTCTATAATTATATTATTTAAATAAATATTTTTTTATTTTATTTATTTAAAATTATAGATGGTGGAATTTTATGGACTGTTCATATAAGATAAAATGAATTAATTAATTAATTAACAAAATTATTACATTGATTATTTCGATGATAATTTATCTTAATAAAATAATAAAATCAAGTTTACGTTAGCTTGTGTACAAATATGTATTTATTTCACATGTGGTTGATTATGAGCTCATATTGAATTTTTTTTAGGATTGTTTTAATTTATATATTAATGAATGATTTTTTTAATTATTATTTTATTAAATTAATATGATGAAATTTTTATCTTTCACTCCTTTGTTATATTAATGAATTTGAACCCATTATTACATTTATGTAAATACTATAACTATTCGTTTGATACCCCTCTCCTGTGTGTGAGTATAAGCTTATGTAATGAATGGAAGTCCTTGGAAAGTGGAGGTAGCTCGAGTTTGGAGTTGTGGTGAAATTAAATTTGGAGTACCATTGGAGTACATGTGGAATGTTTTAGCTCAGCTGAAGTTAAGGTTCAATGCATTCTCCCTAGTCCAAGGGTTACTATATCATATTAAAGATAAAGTGACCATTATATAATCTCATGATCACTCCACATTTATTAATTTATTTAAATTAGTTTCATGGTTAATTATTTGTGGATGCTTTATATTAATCACGTAATAAATGAACTTACAATAACGAAAGATGGAATTAAAATAAATTAGATTATGGATCAATTTTATTTAGATATTCCTCATCACTTAATTAATAAAAAAATTATATTTACAATCATATAATAATATAAAATGGGAAATCTAGGAATAATGATAAAAAATTCCCTCAAATGAAAATTAATAAGGTATTAAATCCCTATATTACTCGGATTAAGATATAACCATTGTTCAATGTTCTTGAACATCCTCAATCATTGTGAGTTCAATTATTTGGGAGTTTTAACTTGACTTTTGGGCCTACTAAACATAGTCCTATTTATGTGTTGATTTCCTCTAAAAGACTTAGTGTAACTAGCAGTCATGTGTTTGGGAAATTCAACTCCCATATTTCTGGATTAGAGAGTCCACTCAATATTTCTTGGAGCGATGAGTTGTTGAAGTAGGAAATTCATTCCAATATAAATACCTTGGAATAGATTTTCAAGCCCGAGCCTATGTTATGAGAAAATAATAGAAATATGGATTATTTCCACCTGAATATTTCAATGATAAGATATTATAAAACTAATGTCTAGTGATATTTTGTTATCATAAAAAATTTGGAGAATAATAAATATAAATTATTATAAAAAAAATTGGTAATAATGAAAAAAACAAAAATATACTTATAATTAATATAGATTATAGTATGCAAAATTTTCACAACACTGTGATCATTCAAAAAACTATCATGTCCTTACCAAAACATATTTTCAAGGGTACTATAGTTTTTTATAAACTATATTACTATAAGAAAAATTTAAACTATGTGTTGGAGTGTCCTTTAATAGTTTTTAAACCTCATTGAGAAAGTGAATGTGAGAAGGATGACTATGGTAGGTACATGGGTATTCTCTTACTACCTATTTCATCAGGTATTAGTTATGTTTAAAGAACTAATAATGAAACATAAGAAAATCGATGCATATACCATGATATATAATCTCTTATCACTTATAAATAAAAAATATATGCTTTATATAAATTAAATTGTAGTGAACTATTTTATTTTTAAT
Source organism: Viscum album (assembly GCA_963277665.1). NCBI lineage: Eukaryota > Viridiplantae > Streptophyta > Magnoliopsida > Santalales > Viscaceae > Viscum > Viscum album. The sequence goes on from OY728146.1 coordinate 375,782,163, forward strand.
GGGAAGAATATATTTACCTACATTTATTATTTTTTATATGCTGAAGAACATAGATCACCTGGAAAATTTAGACTTCCACATGGATAAGAAATTATTTGTTAGTCTCATATAATCATCAATAACTTCTTAATTATTCTTACTCATAGAGTTATGAGACTAAATGTATAGGTAATTGGATTAATATTCTTTTAAATATGTTTTACCAATGAGATAAGTGTTATGGGAAACTCGGTTTGACAACCTGTATATTGAATAACATAAAAAAATGAATATATGTAAATTCCATGAATATTTTATATTAAATGAGGTCATTACTAGATATTTTAATAAGAAAGAGAGATTCAGAGGATCTCTAAATATATATATAATATATTATTTTAGTGTGCAAAGAAAAATAATTTTTAAACAAATTAAAAAAATGTGGATAACTCAAGAAGATGTATATACGTAAAATATATATTCATTATAGAATAGAATGTTTCAACATTTTTTTTGTATTGAATGACATATTAAAGGAGAAATAAAAGAATTAAGGATTAATTTATTAGCTACATAGGAAGGTTGATTCCTATTTCATTCATAAGATGAACATGACATAAATAGTACGATGGCTATTCCCAAAGGCTGAGGAATAGGGATCTCTATGTAAGTAGATAGAATTTTTCAAAAAATATTATATTGGATATTTTCTAACTAAACTATCTCTTATATTAGTTTTCACTTATACATTTATCTTTGTGTCCTATTTAAAATAATGAGACATTAATTATTTTTAATTTAGTATTTTTAGGTTATCCTACAATCAATTAATAATTATGTAATACTTAAATCACTGATCAAAAAATATATAATGAATATAATATAGTTACCTAGTTTTGGAAGGATAATTCATTACCAATTATAATTGATAATAGTTGAAGTGTGTTTAATCACTATGATTTAAAACACTTGTTATACTTACATTATAGGAAAATAATATATTAGTGGCCCTTTTAGTGACATTTTTCAAATCTGCTACTAAATATTTCATAAATAATTTTGAAGATGTCATTTGTCAAAAATGATGGCCAATTTTTGGCTTTTATTAAGTAACTATTGCTATGTTATAGGAAAAAAATAATGAATAAATTATAATTAATTATTATTTATAATTATTAATTATTATTAAGGATTTACAATCATTTGTGGTTTAAAATGTAAAACTTTTAACAATTATATTGTGTTAATTATTAATTATTAATTATTTATAATTATTAGTTAATAATTATATGAAAATTTAATTAATAGTAATTTGATTTGAAAATCATACATCAATATCAATTGATCAAGACTTTTGATGTGGGTGTCAATTTAAGCTCCACGATCAATCAGATCAAAACTTACGAAAAGAACTATAATAAAATAACATAATAATTTGGTATTATATTATAGAAAAAATGTTATTTATATTGTAAGTGGTGTTAAAAATATTACCTCAACTTCAAACAACCATAAATTGTGATCCAGGTGTCTCTTTGGGCTATATGTCTTGTAAAATAAAATCATACAATAAGCTATACACTATGTTTACCAATGGGACCTGGTAACTATTTTTTAGAGGTCATAAAAGTCCATAAGTCCTTATGAACTGTGTTTTTAATTGGGATTCCATAATTTTTGAATATTTGAGGGAATTTCAGCCTCTTTTAAGATAACCATCATATGATCTTTCAATAATCTATGATATTATTCCAAGGGTTTACATTTCTATCGATATAATGAAGTTTCATTGGAATGGAAACTCCCCCTTTTGGAGATTTGTTAGTTATTTTTTATATTAACTATATATATGAATCTATATATATTCTTGTATATATATTTACATTTTATATGTATTTATCTATATTAAATTATAAATATTTATAATTAGAGATATTAATATGTATATATATATATATATTTGTGAATAAATATTAAAATTTATATGTATTTAAATTTAAATTAATATTTATATATAATATGTGGGTCTATATATATATTTTTACATATTTATATTCAAATATATATGTATTTATTTATATTATATGGGAATGTGTGTATCTGTGTATATATATATGTGTGTGTGTATGTGTGTGTGTGTGTGTGTCTTCATGCATTAATGCATGAATGTATGAATGTATGATTTTTTATTAGTTATTTATTACATATTACTATATTATTTATCATTAATTTATTATTAGTAAATTATAAATTTATTATTTGTTTATTTCTGATTTAAAATATATTAATTTTTTATTTTTTATTCTTTATTTTTTATTTTTATTTATTGTTTATTATTTATTATTTATTATTTATTATTTATTATTTATTATTTATTATTTATTATTTATTATTTATTATTTATAATATATATATTAGGTTATTTTTGGGTATAATTACATCAAACTCACATAGAAAACACACACACGGAGGTCAAAAGGCAGGCCATATCCCCCCAGGAGATAACCGACCCATCAATCCAATTTTTTTATGAATATATACATAGGCCTACGGATCTATGTATATCAAGCTGAAAGGCCTACCCACAATCAGTCTTCAGAACCATCCCACAACCCTACCTATAGGGTATTCTCTATCACACCTTCCTTTCATATTCAAGATGCCCACATCTGCTCGGCATGCTATCACATGTGCCCACCGACTGAAATGGTTTTAATCATCTTACACATATATATTCTCAATATTTGCATGAGATTATAAATATATAAGTAAATAAAAATTTAAATAAATTAATTAACAAATAATATAATTGTAAATAAATGAATAAAAAATTATATAGAATAAATAAAATAAATAAATAAATATGGAAAAAAACATATAAAATTTTAAAAAGTTTAAAAAAAATTAGAAACCCACTTGTAAAAATTTCCTTGTGGTTTTGAAAACTACTATGAAATAATTTTATGATGCTTTTTAAGGCTATTGTCAAATGTTTAATGACACCTCTTTTCATGATGGTATTTCAAACCCACCTCTAAATATTATTTTTATTTTAATGTGATAATCTTACATATCATATTCTAGACAACAAAACCTTTATAAATAAATTTATACCATAGATCGTTTAGATTAGTTCACCAATATAGTGTTAAATATTCCATGGAAAAGTTGGAGGTATTTTCATATCATTCATTAATTCCCTTAATGAAATTTTGGGAATGATAGATTAATGTAATGAATTCACTTTGTTAATGATATTGGATCCTCCAAGATGGTATGTTAGAAAACAAATTATCCAAGTATTCATGAATCATTAAATGTTGAGTGAAGGTTTTCCAAAATGTACATTACCTTATCCGCTTAATAGATATGATGATTGAATATGTAAGATCAATAAGGTGTCTTATATATATATATATATATATATATATATATTGGAAGTCTTACATGATTCCTTTCCAAACATGTCTCGTATGATAGTAGTGTAACAGAAAACCATATACTCACTAAATTTACCAAATGGATTGCATAGATGTTATGATATGATGGGAGTATATTATGTCAAAACATAATGGATTTTTATTTACATCATTTTTTAATTAAGAATTATCTTCATATGAATATCAAAATAAACACAAAAGTGAATCTCGATTAATTATTCTATAGCCACTATGGATATTAGTATCCCTAAATAGAATGATATTAATTACCAATAACATTTATTTGAGGGAAGGAAATATTGTTTGATGTATTTGGAGATGTTAAGACATAAATTTAATCATGTAACCATATTAACATGTTTTAATTATAACAATAAACTACAAAAGTTTTTGTGCGAGTATTTTTTACATATGCATATATTATATAGGATTATTAAAATCATTTTGGTTGTTTTATATTCATTATGGTGGGTGATATATATTATTCAGTAAGAATAATGATTCCTACCATAAGTTTTAATTAAAAAAACTAGATATTTTTTACATGTTCATTTGAAATTAATGATTGATTCAATTTACCAAAATTCTATTCGGCATTATGGTAGTTTCCCCATTAGATGTAAGACCATTGGTAGGTATTAAACAAAAAATATAGCTCCCCCAAACGCACACTCCCATATTTGGTGTTGAAAACACATAACTTACAATATTTTATTTAATACACATCTAATATTAAATTATATTTTTCATATTTACAAACCATTTAACTTTTAGTTTACATTTTTATATAATTAGTAAAAAACACTAATAAGAAAATCTCAATAATTCTAAAAAAATGCAATATTTTTATTCCACTATATAAGAAGATAATAAATCCATAATAGATATTTAATGTCACCCAAAAATCCTCCACACAAGATAAAATTCTAGTCTTAGAATACTTGATACATTCTTTCATAACCTATGTAAATTGAAACATAAGAAGGGGAAAACATAGATGCTCAGTAACGGATTATTCAAAGTAAGTCATATGGGTGAGAAAACTTATATAGGTCAGGAGACATAAAATGGTATCATAAATATAATTATCATAATATTGAAAACATAGAATAAAGATATGATATCATGAAGGCATAGATGAAATAATGATCATAATATAAGAACATGGCGTCATATGAATATAAAGACAACATACAGGTGACATTGTAGGAATAACTCAAGGATCATTTTATTATTAATATAAAATATTTTGTATTTTAAATACCCTTTAACAATTTTTTTCTAAGATCACTACCCACCCACTATTATATATCATGGGATTGTAACATTATCCAAAGAATTATATGGATGTAAAATTTATGGCCAACCCATCACATAATGAAAATCTTATATATGTGTTCCACATGGTTTCATTAAAAATATCATAAAGACCTTAAGAAATAAAATTGGTTTTATATATTTTTCAAGTGGTTCCCTAAGGACACATTCAAAATTTAATCCATAAACATGACATGATAAAACCATGGAAAATAAATTGGAATACAATGACTTGGAGAATAATTCTAGGTAAATACCACTCAAAAAAGAGGATTATGCATATGGTATTTACACTATAAAGATAATTTAAATATGGTCCAGACAATAATTTCCATAATCAATCAAGGTATTGTGAATCTAGGTGACCACCCATCAATCAAGTAATATAACAAAGTCAATTCACTAAGAAAAATTATTTGAAGAAAAATATTCCTATACAATATGATTATTAGGAAATAAAAAAATAATGGATGTGTCACACCATATATGTGAAAGATAATTTCATAAGAAATACAAAAAAAGGTTGATGTTAGCTTTTGAGGAATACCATTAATCAATCAAAAAACATAGACAAAGAAAAATATTAAAATGATTATGAATATATATTTGAAAATAATCATTTTCATTATCCATTGAAAGGTTTTAGCAAGGAATAATTTAGAAAAAGGGACAATAAAAATTTACTTTCTAAAAACCAGAGAGAATCAAGAACAAGTCTATTCGAAAATGGAAAAGGTGGACTAAATATAACATTCACACATAAAATTGTAAAGTAGATTCTTTCCATTTAAAACAACCCATGTAGAAAGTGTTAAAAAAATATTTTATTTTAAAAAAAATTAAATAGTTTTAATATTTTAAAAAGTAACTTTTAAAAAAATATTTATGGTATATTTTTAAAAACATTTATAACATTACATATAAAAGAACCTTTCTTAAAAAATGTCTAAGTAGAAAAAGTAACATATCCTTTAAACCCATTTTTTTATTCCACATCATAAAAATTGTCATAAAAAATCATTTAAGAATAGGATAAGGTAAACTTGAAGTTCATATAAAACATAATCTATAATAATATAGATATTTAAAATATATATATGGAATAAAAAAAGTTCTGTGTTTAGGTTGGGGATCATTCATTTCAGTTATTCATGTTTCAAGAGAACACGATCCCCCAAAGAGAAATTTTTTTCTCAAATTTATTAATTTCATCAAATGGTAATAAAATGATAAAAATATAAAATGAAATTATGGGAGAAATGAAACTTGTTATATCAATGTCAATAGGAGAGTTCAAAACTCATGTAGATTTAACTTTACTCTAGAAAACATTTTCATCTTTTTTAACATTTTGATCAACACCCTTAAAAAAGAAAGAGCTTCAAAATGAACGTCAAATATCATAAAAATATATATTTCACGATAAAATGAAAATTGGGAATTATATACATCAAATAAAGGTAAATTGGTGTATAATAGAAAATGTGTCTCAATAAATGGGTTTTGAGACAAAAAAAACATATAACTTAAGAACATTTGAATAAAGAAACCTTGAAAGAAATAGAGCATGAAGTAAAAGTGAAAATAAAATTAATAAGGATAATAAATAATATTAAATATATCATTGGAAGTATATAATCTATTTAAACAAAATTTTGATAATAAAATAACATGTTTCCTAGAGAAGGATGTTTTGAGATGAAACTCTTACCTTTTTCAGAAAGCATGCATCACTTGAACTTAAATTAATGAATAATAAAATTAATTTTTTTAGAAACATTAATAAAAACCTTAATAAGATATCATTAATTTCCAAAGGTCTATATATAATCATTTTACCAATTATTAAATTGTTTCCACTCATGTATGTTACTTTTGGGGGGTTTGGTAGTTTTTTAAGGGAATATCATCGCATGTTGTCTATGATAAAGATTATTTTTAAAAGATATTTTAAAAAATAAAAATAAAAATAGTGTTGTAAATTTAATTTTTATAAAAAAAAATACTTTTTATTTCATCCGTGAATGGAATTAATGGAAAAAACATGTCACTATGTATAGTCACAATCCACATATACAGAAATTCAATAATATTATTTTCCCTAAAATGGGATAGAGGTCAAAGGTAAACTGATTGAACATTTACCAATAATAATAATGTTATAAATATAATATATATTCATCAAAAATATTTTTATCCATCCATGCACTGAAGTAATGAAAAATAAGACACGTCATGTAAAGAGGGGGTAGTTTGCACCTATGCATGATTGTGTTCTTATTTTTTCAAATGGTTTTAGAGAAGGCATAAAATATAAATTCCATAATTATGATAAAATAACATAATATAATTAATATTTATGTTTTAATACTTTAATCGGTGTAAGATATTATAGTTAGAAAAAGAAATAAATAATAAGAAAAATATTTAAGAAATATGTGATACCTATTTTGAGACATTGAACTTTCTCTTGAAAGTATTATTAAACGTTTATGAGTTTGGATATCTTATGCTGACCAAATGATTGAAGTCATGTTAGGGAATTTTATGATAGGTAATTAGGGAATATTTTATAGTGTAATTATAATAGTATTTTAATTATGTAGGTGGTGTAAGTTCTCTCCTTTAATAAGTGAAGAAAAAGGCAGTTCCCTTAGAAAAGAATGTTTAGTAAGGAGTAAGAATGTAACGAATCAAATTTTGGTTAGTTAGATGTGGTATGAATGGTGTGACATGTAATTATGAATTTCCAAAAAAATATATAGAAATTTTAATGTTCTATTAAACATAGGAAAATTCAATACACTTTATTTTTCATTTAAACACTTATTAATCAAAATAAAGTATTAATCATGTCAATTATTTTATTAAAAAATAATATTAGTAGACCCTTATTACCAAATTTGTACATGTTTATTATTAATTTTCAATCCATTAATCCTAATTTCCATCATAAATATGAAAAAATATGATTCTAAATTAGACATAAATAACACATATTTTTTTATATAAAAGAGTTTTTTTAAACATTAGAGTTATGTGTAAAATAAACTTTTGATGGTTTCTATTTTTCATGATTGTAATTTATTTATTATAAATTATTTAAGGCTCTATGCAAATAAAATAATCACATAACCAAATATTAACTAAATATTAATTCATTTAATAAAAAATATAAAAGCTCTTTCATTATTAATGTATCATTTTACCATAGTTTCAAAAATTTTGGTCATATGTTTTCTAAGTTTAAATAAAATTTTTAAATGAATAACGTGATTCCATAGTTTTATATTTGATAACATAAATGGTTTTATGAGATTATAAGTCATTCTTATATATTAATAGATTCATAAAAGTTATATTTTTTGTACAAATGGAATTTTCCACCAAAAACCAAATTTTTAGTAAATTCTCAAAATTCATACTATGTATTTTTTGGTAATCTAAATTCAGGAATAAATTTAACTTATATAAATATTTTTATAAAAATATATATTTTACTTTTAATTGAAAATACAGAATACATGGGTAAAACACTTTTTTTTCAAAGGCTTATTTAGTCTTTAATGGTGTTTAATAATATTTTATAAAAAATATAATTGAAATAATTACAATATAGATCATAAAATAATAAACTTTTAAAGGTGATCAAATTAATTTATTTATATAACATAATTTTCTTTTTATTTCATGTGAAGAAATATATCAAACATGATATTATTTAAAGGAATATATATATACTAAAATCTAGGGATGTTATATTCTATAAAACTTTAAAAATTTGAAACCTCACAATTTTCATACAAAAAATAATAATTAAGGATGTCAAAATGATAGATATGACTTAAGATAAATTTTCAAATAAAATTTCTATATTAATATCTTAAGTAAAAAAATAAAGAAAATCATCAACATCTATGGATTCAACTAAATCTCTCAACCCTAGATGTGTTATGTCCTCCTTTTTCACACAAATAACATTTTATAGTTTAATTGAGACATTCTTCAATATTTTTCTTCCCATAATTTTTACATAAATGAAATTGTATAATTTTATCCAACATAATCTTCATCACTAGGATATTTATGAGATTCCATACATCTATTCATTAATGTTATAGGGAATTCAACTATGCTCATTGTGTTAATAAAAAATAAAAATATATGATTTGGAATAATAATAATATTTATATAAGATCGATTAATAATTTCCTTTTTTATTATTAATATAATGAGAAACAGACCATTATACAAGGGGTTGTCACGGGGGTCTAAAATTGTGCAGTCCAAGAGCATCCTCCTGCAGAAAAATTATTTCACATCTAAGGCAATGAGCCCAAACTATAAACACAATCAATGGATCCTCCAGACTACTTCCTCGAGGATGTTCTTTCGACGTGAAGTTGGACTCCCTTTTCACATGTCGAACCAAGAAACCAGGTCTGAGCTCCAAGGAGAAACTACAGAGAAAATAAGTTAAGTGCCAAGGTGGATAAAATTGTCTGTTTAAATCTCTTACAATAGTTTCAGAATATGACTCCACCTTTGAACACATCAATTCTTGGCCTTTGCAAAGCATGATACATGTTTGGATTGCCTTTAACTCTGCACCTAGGGAACTCTCCTTCCCATAAAAACTACTGAAAGTTAACATCACTGAGCCGTACTCATCTCGCAACAGACCGCCCCCATGCATTTGACCATTCATACATGATCTATCCACATTAATCTTATATCCTAGCAGCTGTGGACTCCATCTAATCCAGCATCCCTATGATCTATTCGGTTTAGGTGTATGGCTAAGTAACCTGCATATTATATGAGACTATTGTCTACCATTCACCATAGATCCCAGATCATGAACCAACCCCATCATTCTAACCTGTAGGAACGTAGTCGAAGGTCACACCTCTGTCCTGGCCGTATTCTTAGCCTCCCACGATGTCCAGAAAAGAGCGAGAACAATGATGCTACGACTCTTACATTCTATATATTGATTTTTTTACCCATAAACCAACTAGAGATGAAATCCTATATGGAAGAGTATGAAGCATTGAAATAACCCCAGCTACCCTTTAGGGACCATAAACAATTGTCCTATTCACTTTTTAATCTTTATCTTAAATCTCAGTAATCCATCATCATTTTACTATTAAGATTTATAAACCAGATAACTAATAAAAAAGAATTTGTTCAATTCCTTCATAATGTTTTTCAAAGAACATGTGGATTTACAATGAAAATATCTCAAGAGTATCCGATTGGGTGCATGGTAAGGGACCATTAATGATAAACCAGAATGATAAAGTAGATATAATATTCTAATTATTTCCATATTTATTTCCCCTAAATTCATCTATTTCAAAACCATGTCTACATGTATTATCTTGGTAGGAATGTATTTATAAAAAAAATACACTCTCTTCTTTAGAAAAATATCATGAGGATATACTATACTTGGACATATACCTAGGGTTTACACTAATGTTATATTTTCCTAATCCTAAAATAACATAAAATATTAAACACTTCTATCATAAATTTTTATTTATTTTATTGAAACCAATATCATATTTAACTATTCAACCCTTGATTCCATTCTTATATCTTAAATCAACTTTAACCAATAACAATTTAACCACTAAAGTTATCTAAACATTTTTATGATACGAACTTTAGCTCCCCCAAACCTGAACTCCATGTTCTGATGCTGAAAAAACATAAACTACAACACTGTATTTGATACACAAATAGGATTACATTATATTTCTCAAATTTATAATATAATGACCTTTTATTTTATAGTTTTAGAGAATCTAGAAACAATTTAACTAGTAAATATCAAGTATTTTCATCAAATATACAATTTTTATTCAACTATATAAGAATGTAATAAATCTGTATTGTGTCTTCAACATTGACCATAAATCTTCCACACAAGATAATCTTCTACAAATGGCATTCTTAATAATTTATTTCATACCCAATGAAAATTTAAATATAGGAAAGGGTGAGCTTAGATGTTCAGTAATGGAATAATAAAATTAATGAATAATAGTGAGACAACTTTTATAATTCATGAGGTATAACATGATATCATATAGAATGATCATAATATTGACAGAATAAAATAAGGAGATTATATGAAAAAAAATGTATTGAACAATGATCATAACATAAGAGAATTATGTCATTAGAATATGGTGACAATATAAATATGAAATCAAAAGCTTATTTCATGGATCCCTGATGCATTTTTATAACATATATGGCAAGGCTAACTACCCATACACCCTATTTTTATAGGAACACTACCAATGCACCATTATATCTCATGAGATAGAAACATTTACCAATGCAATGGAGGGATATATAATTTTAGTCCCACAAATCACAAAATTATAATCATACATACATTTTCCACATGGTTTTAATCAATTTATCATATAAACCCAGGAAAATAAAATTATATTTATAGATTTTTTAAGTGGTTATCTATGGAGGCATTCATTGTTTCATCACTAAACATTACATGAAAACCCCATATAAAATAAATAGATATCTAATCCCTTTAAGATTTATTATAAGTAAATACCACTAAAAAATATGATTATCAATAAAGTATTTACACCCTATAGGAATCAGATATATGGTTGAGGGAAAAATAACCCATTCTATAGATGTATTAGAAATCATGTTGAACACCAATCAATTAATTATTAGAATGTGTGGAATTCATTTATGAAAATCATTTTAAATGAAGCATCCCTATACAAGTAGATGATTAATGAATAAAAAAATAGGTGATGTATCATACCATAAATGAAAAAGATAATTTAATAACACATATAAAATGAACTTGGATGATATCATTTGAAGAATACCATTGATAAAAAATACAACATAGAAGGATAACACTCTTAGAATTATTAAGAAATTTATCTAAAAATAATAATTATCTTTTTTCCTTTGAATAAATTTATAATGGAATATTTTGTTAAACTAAGAGAATAAAAATTTACTTTTATAAATAATGAATGCATATTGAGGAAGTCTCTTAGGAAATTAAAAAGGAATCAGAAAGATTTGTTCACACAGAAATGCCTAAAATATATTCCTTCCATTAAAAATGACCCATGTGGAAAAAAAATTAAAACATTTTATTTTAAAACACTTTATATAAATTTAATCTATTCCTAAGTAAGTTTAAAACATCCTTTATGGGTGATATTTTTAAAAATTTATAACAATACATGAAATAAAAACGATTTTTAAAGCTATCTATGTGGAAAACATTAATAATACATTTAACACCCTTTTTTAAAAACAAAATCATATAAAGAATAATAACAATATAATTTTAAAAGAGGTGAAGGTAAACTTGAAGGTCAATTCAAAAATAAAAAAAACTATTTTTGATATGAAAATCATTTATATGGGCTGAAAAGTGTTGTGTGATTAAGTTTTGGATTTTTCCTTTAAATGAAGAATTTTTAAAGATAATGTGAACCCCCAAATAAAAAAAAATAATGAAATTGATTAATTTACTAAAATGGGAAGTAAATAGAAAATTTTTAAAGTTAAATGGTAGAATATAGGAGACTTTTAAGATTAAATGGAATAAGATAATTCACAACTCATAAAAAAAATAACTTCAGTCAAGAAAAATTTTTCTGATTGGGTAACAATTTGATCAAAACCATTGAAGGGTAAAGAACAGAAAAATGAACCTCAAATTCCATGATTAAAATGTATTTAATTTTCAAATAATATTTGGGAATAATATACACCATATTAAATTAAATTGGTGTATAATTTAAAATGTGTCTCAAATAAGGAAGTTTGAAACAATAATAACTTACGACTTAAGAAAATTCCAATAAAAACACAATGAAATAAGGATAGGCTGAATTTGAAGTTAAAATACCATAAATAGGGATAATAAATGTTATTAAATATCTAATTCAAAGTATATACCCCATTTAAAATAAATTAAGTGCATAAAATAACATATCTCTCAATGATAGTTTTTTTGAGATGTAACTATTTCCAGTGTCTAAAAGTGTTCATTCATTGCAATTAACTTCATCAATAATAAAATTATGTTTTTTAAAACGATAATAATAAACTTCTTTATCATTCATTATTTCCCAGTTTCAACTTTTCATCATAAGTTGACCATTTTATTTTTTAAAAATATATATGTAAAACATATATAATATCAATACTTTTTATAGATCATATTTATATAGAAAACTAATTTTTAAATTCATAAAATGTTTGAGGTAATGTAAAATGAAGTGTGTCTCTATGTGGAGGTTGTAATTTGCACGTACACACAGTCGACAGTTTTATTTTCCATAAAACGAGGTTGTGGTAAAACATAAAATGATTTATCATTTCATAATAATAATAATTATATATAAATAATATTTAAAAATTAAAAAAAACTTTTTGAAACATTCTTTATAGGCGGTGTTGGAAAATAAGACATGTCGTGCCTGGAGGTGTTAGTCTGCACATACACATGAAAACATTTTGATTTTTCAAATATTCATGATAAAGGAATAAAGGGATATCCCATTTGTATAATAACTTAATAGAATATCATTAATATAGATATTATCATAATCTTAGGGATATAATATTTCATAGGTGTTAGAAGAATAAAAGAATAAAAAAGAAATATTAAAAAAGATGTGACACCTTCATCGAGACATTGACCATTATCTTTAACGTATTATTGTAAATGTATGGATTAAGATTTATTATTGTTAAAAATGATTACTTTCGAGTAAATTGTATATAATAGAGGAAATAAGGGTTTATTTTCCAGAGTAATTCCAATGGTTGTTGAAGTATAGAAGGGTTGTAAGTTGTCTCCTTTTAAAATTCAAAAAAGGTCAATTTCCATTGAAAATGATGTTAACTAAGGTGTAAGAATGGATGTGTATGAATTTTATATGATTTAGGTGTGGTATGGTCAGTGAGAAATGTGGGTATTACTTTAAAACCAAATAAAGGGTTTATATAAGGTAAAAAGTTCAAATAAACATAGGAAAATTCGATTCAATTTTTATTAGTCATTTAAACCCTTATTACTCATAATTAAATACTAATCACGTCATTTATTTTATTAATAAAATTTTAAAAAAGACCATTATTAACAAATTTGAAATTATAATTCCATATTTAAGATCCAATTATCCTAATTCATTATACGATTATGATAAAATGTGAGTTTAAATTAAACAAACACACCACATAAAAATTGCATTTAAAATAAAAGAGTGATTTAATCATAAGACATATGTATATGATAGATTATTGATAGATAATAATTTTTTTGATGGTAAATCATTAATTATAAAAAAATAAAGGTTATGTGGTTTTAAAATCAATCCATACTTATTTTTATCAAAATATTTGTTAATTAAAAGAAAATATATAAAAAAAAATTCATTATTAACGTAACCTTTTACATTACATTTAAAAATTTATGCATGGGTTTTCTATATTAAAATTATGGGGGACAATGTTATTATCTTATATAAATAGAGTACGGTTTGTATTTGTTATCAATCCTCTCATTGAAGATCTGGGAGTTTGAATGGAAATGAATCTTAATGTTCAAGATGACAACAGTATTGAAGGTGGCATCGTTTCTCATTGTTGGCCAAATTTTTGGGTTCATAATCTAGAGAAGGGTTATCATCCCAAAAGGTTGTTTTATGGAGTCAAATATTAATAAATATGTTAAATTCATTTTTTTCATGAATATTTTGTTGTGGATATCTGAGATATGGAGCTTCACGAATGGATACAGTGTTTATTTCCGATTAAGAGAAATGGAGAATCGTGACTGTGTGATGTGGTGACGGAGAGCTTCGTGACTACATCAAATTTCATTATAGCATCACAAAGGGAGGATCTCCACAAATACTCTTTTATGTTGATATAAAAATAATGTTGGAGGAATTAGAGAATCAATAAATTCTGATCTTATAAATATCACTACCCTTCTTCACTTCTAATGATGTTTTTCAAGGAAATTCCATAATTTCATTGAATTTGTGAAGCCAAGGGAGCACAATGAAACTATAATTCTATGTGATATTGGGAAATGTGAAATGATTTTTTTATTATTTAATTATGGCAATTATTTTTAGAAATGGGTACTTCGTGATGATGGGTTACTCCATCTTGACATATGATCGTACCACGATTCACTGTTTTATTCCACCCTTACACTTTTGTTTTTAAACTGGTTTTGTATGAATATTACAAATATAATAATAAATTACACTTACTGTTTGATTCAATGAATTAATTTTTATTAATATTTAATAGGGCAATTTTACTTGTTTAAGTGTTTACATTATAGGAGGAGGTGATTTGGAGAGCCCATGATGGTAATCAAGCAAAACGGGCCAAACTGCGCAAGGGCCCAAGCATTCATGTAGACATAAATACATACTGTGGATACTACATACATTAAATTGAGATAAAAATCGGTTTATTCATGTAAATTTGTTTGGGATACATTTCTCTAGAAGATCACGAAGGCCAATTCTCCCATTTAAAGGCCCATAATAGGCCCACATGGTGAAGCAATTCTGGGCGGGCCAGATTGGACCCCCTTCCGTATTTGGACCATAACCCGGTTCTCGGAGATCCAATTGGGTTGATTCTACCTCCCATGAACAGATAACTTGAACGAACACCTCTCCACAGAATTTCATGACATATTCCCACGTTTTGGCCAGTCCACCAGCCGGCTAAATATGGAGTAAGAAGTCTGCCCTGAATAGTGACCTAGTATCTTAGGAATTTGACTTATTTTGTGGAAAGTGTGATGTGTATGTCCATAAAAACACCTATCACCCCCATTATATCATTTTTAACTACCAGGGGTGAAGGTGAGTCTAATTTAAATACTTCATTAATTTATTTTAATTCTCTTCTCCCTCATGTACTTCTAAGTTTCTTAGTGATCAACTTGGGGGGTGTCCATTGTTGTAGTCCCGAGCTCTACATTTGTAATATTCGTAAGGTGATTTAATTTCCATGTTTGATGTATATTGTTATTAATTTTAACCTTATGAATTTTTGTTTATTCTTGTATGATTTAATATAAATCATAGAAACAATAATGCTCATGCTTCCATGTATAACCCGGATCTTGTGATGATTTGAGTGTGTTTGCCTCTTTTCTCACGAATTCTCTTTCATGAGTTTGCTTTTTAATTGACTTATTTGATGATATCCAAAAGTTATAACCCATGAATATTCACGATTGTTTTATTGAGATCAATTTTGATAAAGACCCAAATCTGGACATCTCATCACGTTGTTGATGTGATGCCTTGATTGAGTTCGGTTTTTACATCGACATAGTTTTTTTGATTTGGAGCGGTCGCCGATAATCAATAAAATTGATCGATCAAATTCTAGGTGTTAAACTAGTAATAACACACATACTACATGTTTCATTGGTATAAAATCAAGGAATCAATAATCATTCTCATTCCCTGGAGAGCGATAACGGATTGAGCATCAAGGGACACTTACCCAGGTTCATCACAATTTCTCCAACCAGTTTCTATTACTTAGTATTATAGTTTCAATTGCTATTTTAAAATCATAGAACCCCCATCCACTTAATTTAATTTCAATTTTTTTTAAAATAATCATAACCTACTTTTTAAATTAGTGATCTAAGGCTCCGTTGAGAGACGACCTAGGGCTCCTGCAAAACTGCAGAAATTCTAGTAAAAACTTAACCTCTAATTTTCCGCGCTTGACAACGCGATCATATTTTGGCACCATTTCCAGGGAGAAAAGATCATTTTTTTCTTTATTTATTTTTCTTTTTTTATTTTACTTCTTAATTAGTACTCCTTTAAATACCCCACCCCCATTTGATTGTTTTTTTTGGGTTTTGCATTTATTTTTTGTTGTTTTTGGTGTGTTCTTTATCACTCTCTCTCTCTCTCTATCTTCTTCTCCATATCCCTCTCTAATTCTATAGTATAACATTATATTCTTTTTTTCACCCTTATTAAGTTTTTTTATCCATCTCAAATAAAAAAACACAACAACAAAATCAATCAATAAAACTGGACATCAGTGTTGCATGACAAGATCAGGTAAAGAAACACTGCTTGAATTTGATCCTGAAATTGAAAAGTCACTTCACACACAAATCAATGAATCTTGAGAAGGTCAATCAAGTAACATTTAGGAAACCCTTTTTGAACCTAAAGTGTTAAAAAACCAATCAAAAATTGAACCAAATCAAACCCCCAAGATCATGGCTTCAAATAACAGAACATTAAAATAATTGATCACCCCGGATGTGGAGTACCAACCTGCGTACATCCCATATCCTGAAGAAGTGGAAAATTATGAGCTAAGATCAGGCCTCATCCACCTCCTTCCAAAATTACATGGTCTTCCTTGTGAGGACCCTCGCAAACATCTTAAGGAATTTCACATAGTTTTCTCCACCATGAAACCCAAAAATCTGTCTGAGGACCTCATTATGTTTAGGGCCTTCTCTTTCTCCCTTGATGGTGTTGCCAACGATTGGCTATACTATTTTCCTACCACAATTGGGGGATAGAATGACCTAAAAATACTTTTTCTAGAGAAGTTCTTCCCTGCCTCCCGAACTGCATCAATTAAGAACGAAATCTGTGGAATTAGGTAATCACAAGGAGAGACCCTCGTAAACATCTTAAGGAGTTTCACATAGTGTGCTCCACCATGAAACCCCAAAATGTGTCTGAGGACCTCATTATGTTTAGGGAATTCTCTTTCTCCCTTTATGGTGTTTCCAACAATTGGATATACTATTTTCCTACCAAAATTGGTGGCTGGAATGACCTAAAAATACTTTTTCTAGAGAAGTTCTTCCCTGCCTCCCGAACTGCATCAATTAGGAACAAAATCTGTGGAATTAGGCAATCACAAGGAGAGACCCTTCATGAATATTGGGAGAGATTCAAAAGAATTTGTTCAAGTTGCCACCCCCACTAGATTAGTGAAAAATTTTAATTCAATACTTCTATGAGGGACTTGTCCCCATGGATTATGTAATGATTGATGCTGCATCTGGTGGTTCCATAGTTGACAAAACTCCTTCTGCCGCTCATGAATTAATAGCCAACATGGCTCAAAATGCCCAACAATTTGGTATACGAGCTATTGCACCAACCTGAGGAGTTCTTGAGGTAAGTCATTCATCCCTTGAAGAAAAGGTATACAATAAAGATTATGAGATGCATACCATTCTAAGGAAATGAGCTCAAGCACAAGGTAACTCACACTCTCTTCCCGTTCCATTACATTGTGGTATTTATTATGATAATACTCATTTTTCTTATGGGTTCCCCCAACTTTAGGATTCATCTGAGCCTTGTGTTGTAGTGTTCCCTGGGTGTACATTCCAACAAGAACTACCATTCAAGCAAGAACCTTTCGGGCCAAATCCAAACCCCAGGTGGCAAGCACACCCACAATACCGACAAAGAGGAAACTCAAGACACCCCAAGAAGAACTGGTATGAACAAGGCCAAGGTATGAAACCTTCTTATCCTTCAACATCTCAAAACAATCCTCCTCCACCCAAGTCTGAACCAAGCCTTGAGGATATGGGGAAGAAAATGGCAACCTAAAACCTCCATTTCCAACAAACCACAAAATCAGCTATTCAAGAACTATGATCCCAAGTGGGGAAATTGGAAAACACCATCTCTGAGCTTAAGATGCAAGGTTCTGGACAACTGCCATCCCAACCCATTGCCAATCCGAAGGAAAAAGGTAATTTATGTGTAGTTACACTTCGTAGTGGTAAAAAAGCTTCTCCTTCTACTAATTCTGCACAACATGTATGTCCCCCTCATTATAAATCTCTTCCCCAACCCTAAAAAATTTCATGTAAAGAAAAACAATAAAAAATTGGTAATCATATTGTCATTGATGATTCAAATGAACAATCCATTCTTCTTCCTTTCCCTCAAAGACTCTCTAAATATAAGAAGAATTTTGATAATGAGATTTATAATGAAATAATAGATACATTTAAAAAGGTTCATGTTAAAATTCCTTTATAGGATGTAGTTAAACAAATCCCTCGATATACCAGATTTCTTAAAGAGCTTTGCACCCATAGAAGGATGCTGAAGGGGAATGAGAGAGTCAAACTGGGAAGGAATGTCTCGGGCTTGATTCAACAAGCAATGCCAACCAAATGCAAGGATCCAAGAACATTCATGATACCTTGTACCATAGGGGAGACCTTTTCTGATGATATTCTATATTTAGGTGCTTCTATTAATGTAATTCCTCACTCCGTGTATACTTCTCTACAGGTTAGAGAGCTTTAACCAACAGGCACTGTCATGCAACTTTCCAACTGGAGTACAATGCATTTAAAAGGAGTGATTGAGGATGTCCTTGTTAGAGTGAAGAATCTCATCTTTCCTATAGACGTTTACATTCTTGAGATGGAAGATACCTGAACCCAAAGACATTCCCCTCTCATACTTGGGAGGTCATTCCTAAAAACAGCAAAGATGATCATCAACATTCACAATGGTACATTGTCCATGGAATTCGGAGGATAAAAGGTATGTTTTAACATCCTTGAGTCTATGAAACACCCCATTGAAGATCACTCCACTATTCCTATCTTTTTGATGGAGGTTCTCTCTAATGACAAACACACACAAAATTCTATCCTTGACCTATCCTCTGATTTTTTTCCTCTTGTTCACCAATGGATGATTTGAGTTTTTGTTCTTCTTTTGAATGTTGTGTGGGTTCGAAAAAATGTAAATTTTGTGCTTTAATTGATGAGTGTGTTTATTCTGAGGTACCCATGACTATCAATGATTCTGCAAATCCCATTTCAATAGATACTCTTTCCTTTGAGAATAAACATGAGCAAATAGATAGTTTCATGGACCTCACTCCCCCTAAATCCACTCCCTCAATACAAAATACCCCTATGTAAGAATTAAAACAACTTCCATAAAATTTAAAATATGCCTATCTTGAGGGTATTGACCAATTTACTGTCATTATTGCCAATAACCTCTCTCAACAGTAGGAATAAAAACTGCTCAAATTTTTGAGAGAGTGTAAAAAGGAAATAAGATAGACATTGGTTGATATTCCTGGGATTAGCCCATCTATTTGTATGCACCATATACTTTTGGATGATGAGGCTAAGCCCGTAAGGCAGGATCAACACCGGTTGAATCCCACTCTCCTTGAAGTGGTAAAATTGGAATTCAGTAAATTACTTACTGCTGGGATCATTTATCCTATATCTGATAGTAAATGGGTTAGCCTAGTTCAAATTGTGCCTAAAAATACAGGAATAATAGTTGTGTCAAATGAAAGGAATTAATTTGTTCCAATGCATGTGAAAAATAGTTGGCGAGTCTGTATTGACTACCGTCGACTGAATCAAGCCACACGGAAGGACCACTTTCCTTTACCATTCATTGAAAAAAATGTTAGAACTATTGGATGGTAAGTCCCATTATTGTTTCCTTGATGGCTATTTGGGTTATTTCCAAATACATATATCCCCTGAGGACTAAGAAAATACAACATTTACCTGTCGATTCGTCACATTTTCATACAGAAGGATGCCATTCGGTCTATGTAATGCTCATGGTACTTTTCAGCGATGTATGTTGAGTATTTTTTCTGAGTACCTTGAGAGTTGTATGGAAGTCTCTATGGATGATTTCACGGTTTATGGTTCTTCATTTGATGACTGTTTGGAAAACCTAGGTTCTATCCTCCGTCACTGCATTGAAAAATATCTTGTTTTAAATTATGAAAAAATTCATTTCATGGTTGAGCAGGGGATAGTTCTTGGGAATATATTTTCAAATAAGGGAATTCAAGTTGATAAATCTAAAATTGAATTAATTTCATCCCTTCTATATCCAAAATGTGTTTGTGAGGTGCGGTCTTTCTTGGTTCATGCTGTTTTTTACCACCGATTCATTAAAGAATTTAGTAAGATCGCACTTCCCTTACCTCAGTTGTTACAAAAGGATTCTGAATTTGTTTTTGATAAAAATTGTGAGGATGCATTCAATTCACTAAAAATGAGTCTGACATCACCTCTCATAATCCTACCACCAAGGTGGTATCTCCCCTTCAAGCTTATGTGTGATGCCTCTAACTTTGCAGTTGGGACAGTTTTATCACAAAGGGTTGAGAAGGATCCTCATAGCATAGCATATGCCTCACATACCCTTGACCCTACCCAAGTAAACTACACAACTACATAAAAATAACTCATTTATATTGTGTTTTTCTTGGAAAAATTTGTTCATATCTTCTTGGGTCAAAAGTGATTGTGTTCTCTGATCATATTGCACTTCGTTTCCTCCTAAAGAAACCTGAAGCCAAACCCCACCTCATTCGATGGATACTCCACCTCCAGGAGTTTGACCTTGAAATTATAGATAAGAGAGGGTTGTAGAATATGATAGTTGACCTCATTAGTAGGATTTCCCCACCATTGGGCCATCATGTTGACTCACCCATACGCATTGGATAATTATTCCCTCATAAGAACCTTTGTGATGTTGTGGACCTTACCCCCTGCTATACGGACATTGTGAATTTTCTACAATCATCTAGGGTCCCCACTAATTTTAGAACTTAACAATACTAGTGACGTAAACACGATTCTCAATGGTACATTTGGGATGACCGATATTTGTGGAGGATCTGTAGCAGCCAGGTTATTCGTAGGTGTGTCCCTGACCATGAGTTCACCTCAGTTTTGAGCTTCTTCTACACATTGTCTTGTGGGGGCCACTTTGGCTCTCAACGTACTGCTCAAAAGGTCCTTGAATCAGGATTATATTGGCCAACATTGTATAGAGATGCCCATAGGTTTTTTAAATCATATACTCAATGTCAATTCAAAGGGAATATCTCCAAGAGAAATGAAATGCCCCAACAGCCCATGTTATTCTATGAAATCTTCGATGCCTGGGGCATTGACTTCATGGGGCCTTTTCCAAATTCATTTTTCTTTGTGTAAATCTTACTATCTATTTACTATGTTTCTAAATGGGTGGATGCAAAGGCTACTAGGACCGATGACTCTCGAGTTGTTGTTGATTTTGTGAGGTCCCAGATTTTCAGTAGGTTTGGTCTACCAAGATTCATCATTAGTGATCAGGGTTCACATTTTTTCAATCGTAACATGACAAACATGCTTCGTAATTATGGGGTTGTTCATAAAGTCTCCACTACATATCATCCCCAAACTAATAGACAAGAAGAAATTTCAAATCGGGAAGTTAAGAGAATCTTGGAGAAAATAGTACAACCCAATAAGAAAGATTGGAGTTTGCGCTTGGATGATGCACTTTGGGCGTACCGTACTGCTTTTAAAACCCTGATCGGAATGTCACCATATAGGATTGTGTTGGAAAGGATTGTCACCTCCTGTTGGAGGTAGAACACCGTGCATATTGGGCTGTTAAGAAATGTAATATGAATCTTGCAGATACAGGTGAGCATAGGAAGTTACAGATTCAGGAGTTGGAAGAAATTCGGCGTGATGCATATGAGAAATCTCGAATCTACAAAGAAAGGACAAAGGCAATACATGATGGGATGATTCATCAGAGGAAGATTAATATTGGTGAGAAGGTCCTCATGTACAATTCCAGGCTTAAGCTCCTCCCAGGTAAGCTTCGTTCTTAGTGGCTCGGTCCTTATACTATTACTAATGTTTACACTTTTGGTGCTATACAGATTTTGCATGAGCAGAGTGGACGAAGTCTTACTGTCAATGGGCAGTGACTTAAACACTTCTATGAGGATTTTCCGAAGAATCCGGTGGAGTAAATCCACATTCTCGACACATCATACCAATAAAACACACCAGGTTTTATCCTTCCTTCTCACAATCTTAATTATTTTAGTAAGGACACTACACATTCTAGGTGTGGGGGTGGATACATTCCTGGGTTAGTTAGGAAGTTTCATCATTTTTTTTCTCCTCACTTTTTGTCCTTCTTTATGGTATTTTCATTTTTTCCCCACCAACAATTTCGAAGTTCCATGATTTGGCGACCATAAAGGGGTGAAAGTAAAAATACCATAATAAATGCTAAAAAGAATATTTTTATGAATTTAACATCATGGAGTGATTTTATTAGTGAATTGGTTTTCTGTCAATGACATAAATGGTTGTATCTATGTGAAACTTTTGGGATGATTGATTCCCCTTGTGTGAGTATTTTTTGGGAAAACTGTGTCACTAATATCTCCACAAATTTATGCACCAAACCACAAAGTGTGAATATTTCTTACTTAATTTAAGGAAAATTTATGTTGGGTTAATATTTTTCAGCTTTAAATAATATTTCCATACGTTCGTTCCTTAACCGATCTATTTCATTACTGTACCAGATTGACCTATGTGTGTTTACCTAATGTTCGACTGCTGTACGCCTTCAAAAAAACAAAACAAAAATTATAGTGTCTTGGGCACGTCAAAAACCACTCCTCCTCAACCTTTGATCTTTTTATAACTATTGAAATTAGTGTCATGATGAGATCAAACAAGGGTTGAGAGATGAGTGTGAGATTTTTTCCAATTACAACTTCAAAAAAAATATAATAAATTAGGGGAGTGATGAAATGTGAAACATATGGGGATATCTAGGTCAGGAGCTTTTGGTTTGACTTCTGGGAATGCTTAAGTGAGTGGGTCTTGAAATATGATTGCAAAGGATGTATGTTAGGTTCGATGGACGAAATCATTTATGCTGAAAAATGTTAAAATAACATATATTTATTGGATTGCAAGTGAAATGAATAGCATGAATAGTTTTCACACAAACACATGGAGTGTTAGTGTAATGGTTTACTTCTGAATTTCTTTCTCAATTTGGTATAATGAATCTTTTTTAATTTCACTGTGATATGATTTATGAGACATTGTTTTCTATTTTCCCTAGGAAGAACACCGTGGTGTGGTTCGTGCATTGATCACATTACTTCAAATAAAATTTCCTCAAATGATAAATCTTCATGATTTTTGGTATAACTTTATATGCATAATTTTATTTGGATATGTAAATTTTCCCATGAGTTCCATTGTTTAGGTGTTGGGGTGTGATCGCACCATGATTCACTGTTTTATTCCACCCTTACACCGCTGTTTTTAAACTAGTTTTGTAATGAATATTACAAATATAATAATAAATTACACTTACCGTTTGATTCAATGAATTAATGTTTATTAATATTTAATATGGAAATTTTACTTGTTTAAGTTTTTACATTATAGGAGGAGGTGATTCGGAGAGCCCACAATGGTAATCAAGCAAAACGGGCCAAACTGCGCAAGGGCCCAAGCATTCATGTGGACATACATACGTACTGTGAATAATCCATACATTAAATTGGGCTAAAAATCGGTTTATGCATGTAAATTTGTTTGGGATACATTTTTATAGAATATCATGAAGCCCAATTCTCCCATTTAAAGGCCCATAATAGGTCCACATGGTGAAGAAATTCTGGGAGGGCCAGATTGGACCCCCTTCTGTATTTGGGCCATAACTCGGGGCGCAGGGATCTAATTGTGATGATTTTACCTCCCATGAATAGATAACTTGAAGGCCCACCTCTCCACCGAATTTCATGACATTTTCACGTGTTTTGGTCAGTCAACCAGCCAGCTAAAGATGGAGTAAAAAGTCTGCCATGAATAGTGACCTAGTCTCTTAGGCACTTGACTTCTTTTGTGGAATGAGTGATGTGTATGTCCATAAAAACACCTCTCACCCCAATTCAATCATGTGGGAAGACCATGGGTGAAGTTGAGTCGAATTGGAGAGCTTCTTTTATTTATTTTAATTCTCTTCTCCCACATGTACTTCTAAGTTTCTTAGTGATCAACTTGGGGGTGTCCATTATTGAAATCCCAGGATCTACATTTGTAATCTTCATAAGGTGATTTAATTTCAGGGTTTTTTATCTATTCATCTTAATTTTTACCTTATAAATTTGTTTTTATTCTTTTATGATTAAATATAAATCAATGGAACAATAATCCTCATGATTTTATGCATAACCCAGATCTTGTGATGATTTGAGTGTGTTTGCCTCTTTTCTCACCTCTTCTCTTTCATGAGTTTTCTTTTGAATTGACTTTCTTGATGGTATCCAAAAGTTATAACCCATGAATATTCATTTTTTTGTATTGAGATAAATTTTGAGAAAGACCCAAATCTAGACATCTCATCATGTTGTTGATGTGATGGCTTGATTGAGTTCGGTTCTTACATCAACATAGTTTTATTGATTATGAGCGGTCGCTGATAATCAATAACGTTGATTGATAAAATTATAGGTGGTAACCTAGTAATAAATCACATACTACTGGTTTCAATGGGTATAAAATCAAGGAATCAATGACCCTTCCCATTCCCTTCAGAGCGATGATGGATTGAGCATCAAGGGACACTTACCCGGGATGATCACGATTTCTCCAAACAGTTTCTCTTACTTAGTAGTATAGTTTCAATTGATATTTCAAAATCATAGAACCCCCAATAACTTAATTTAATTTCAATTATTTTAAAATAATCAAAAACATCTTTTTAAATTAGTGATCTAAGGCTTCGTCGAGAGACGACCTAGGGTTCCTACTATACTGCAGAAATTCTAGTAAAAACATAACCTCTAATTTTGACGCACTCGACAACGTGATCAACATATAAAGCTTTGTGAAGAAGATTTCTTAGTGAAGGAATGGAACTTTGCAAAGGAAGTTTGTTCCATGAAGGCATAGAGCTTCATGAAGGAAGTGAGCATCGCGAAGGAGATTCATGAAAGTCATTATTGAACACCATGTTTAAGAGGATAGGGATTTCATTGTGCATCAACTTAGGTCTATGGTTCAAGAATATTCTCTTACTATGTTAGGGGAAAATACTTTAATTAAAATCCATTGAAACGATCTTCAAGTCAACAAACTGAGTTACACTTACCCCAAATCTGTAACCTAGGGGGAGTCTTGGGAAGTGTTTCAAGGGATGTAGTGTAATATCAGTAAAACCTTGTAAAGTTAGTGTTTCAGTCATATAGTTACTATGTTAAAACTTATGTATTCCACATCTAGTGAAAATTAGTTAATTTAGGTTTGACCGACACACTGTCGGTGTTTGATCCTTGGACTAACCCTTATTTGTGAACCATATAAAATTGATGTTTTGTCTTTATACTTGTGAATATTTTAATTATTGTACATGACAATCAGATAGGTTTAATATGTTTCGACAAATTTGGGAACAAGATCCATCACTTCAGATGGAAAAGTTGACACCCTGATTGACCCCTCCCCTCTCAGTGTGTTCAAGGGTCCTTCAAAATTAAAATTTTAAAATTAATAATTGTATTCCATAGTTTAATTATTGATCATATCAATACCTTTATGACATTCGGTTTCATTCCTATATATTGATATGTTCATGGAAATTATAATTTGTGTAAAAAAATCAATTTCGACTATAAATCGATAGTCTAAAAATGATCAAAAATTAAAACCAAGTAAAATTTGATATTAAAAATTCAAAAATAATGTTAATTTTACCTAAATATATTTCGGAAAATATATATATAACTTTTAATTTAAAATAATAAATTTATGGATAAAACAAATTATTGACCATATGTGTTTTTAATCATTAAGTGTTTTTAATAAAATATTATAAAAAATAAAATTGAAAAAAATTAAATATATGAAATCATATAATCATAACATTTTAAAGGTGATCATATTAAATTATTAATGTGTAATAATTTTCAATTTAGTGACTTTGAATAAATATATCAAACTCAATAATATTTAAATGGAAATATATAAACTGAAATCTCTGGATGTTATAGAAACCATACATTTATAGTCATGTTCATAACAATAAATACTAGATTATTATTGAAAGGCTTAAAAATGTAGGTAATTTCAATGATAATACCTTCTCACTAACCATCATTCAAAATTCCATTCAAATTTTTCTTTCCATATATTTTCTATGATCATATTATTTGGTATTGGATATCAGGGACATGATCCCTAAATGAAACCTTATAATAGATGTCTATATGAAACAAACAAAAAGGTTTGGTCATACTTATGCGTAGATCATATAATGAAAATATAAAAAACCTATATACATATATTGGATAGTAGTTATAACTATATGATATTGGTTGAGGAATAAAAATTTTAAGATTTCGTAGAAATTCTAGAAATGGGAATATATGTTTTTTATACGATATAAAACAATTTTTCATTATATTAGTTTGTATATAGTATCATTTTAAGGATTTTCTAATATTAATGGGTTAATCATGTTAAAAAAAGTAGTGATTAAATCTACATTTGACCAGATAAATTGTGGATTTTGATGCATTTAACAGATTAGTTTTAGAAACTTTATTTTACAAATTTTGTTTATGTACCTAGATTCTAAAAATTAAATCATAACATAATGAATATTTACTATGTTATTGTCCAATATTTCATAGATGACATAAATTATAATATATATACTTGGTGATATCATCTCATAAGGGATTTTCATAGAGATATGTGGTCACACTGAATAAAACTAACATGGTTAGTATGTTGGGATCAATAACTATATACATATATCAATATAAGAATGTTTACCATATTAGGATAACCAATTTGATAGTTATCAGTTGAATCTATTACAAATTGAAGACTATTAGTTTTGTTTCCCTAGACCCAACTAATTAAAACATTTGATTCACAGAATATTCCAATCCTTAAATATCTATTCATGGAGTGTCACATGATGATCATTCTTTGGAGTGAAAAATATATGACAATGTTCTAAGGAAAATTTTCTCATAAAATGTTCATGATTGTTCCCTAATATGATGAGAACCCTGATGTGATAAGATGGTTTTCTTAAATCCATGTTCTATGATTAGATGATATCTATTTATGGGAATTAAATGATATAGGATATTAAGGGTATGGGTCTTATAATTAATTAAGTCTTTTTATCATGATATTAATCCTCATTATTCATTGAGAGAAGAAGGTTAAGAGAACTAGACCCACTATTTAGAAATAAACTTTTATATATATATCATTGGATTTCCCGTTTATCAAATTTGTGTAATAGTAATGATAAATTATACTTATTTTTATTATATATCATGAGTCCAAAAAATTTAGGTATTAATTAATTCTTTGATGATGTATGCTACCAATAAGGAATGATACGTTGGATGAATCAATATTGATATTTCATTAATAACTATTGAGAGGAAATATATTTTCCTTAAATTTTTTAATAGAAATTTATATTTGATTCACTTTGATGGGAATTGAACATCATGATTAATTACATTGTCATGTTGTTCTATTAGCATGTTTATTTTTAGAAAGTAAAAGAAATATGAAATGAATACATAGGTTGAGGCACCGGTATACAACCAGTACAATCTAATATATTTTCAAATGGGATTATATTACATAGTGTGTGTTCATATATGGTTATTTTAAATACATCATTTAAATAAATTCTCTCTAGGTTCCTTCATGTGTTTCTAGATTATAACCCTATTTTAGGCAGTATTACATAATACCAATGATTAAGAGGCCAGGAGGGTCACATAGTAACTGTATTTAGTACCTCATATAAATTATATATAAATTTATCATATTGAATAAATATTATTTCTATATGTAGTTTAATAGTTATTCATGCTGAGATGATCCCAAAAATCCAATCACTTTTTATTTAAGAGAATAAATATGTGAGTTTATATCTAATAAATATTTATTATTAGTTTATTAATTTTTATATTTATTTATTTATCAATGAATAATTAATTTATATTTTTTTTATTTAAATTAATATTTATTATTTAATGTTTAATAAATACTGAGGAGGGATGTCTAGTCGAGCTAATTGTCCGGTTGAAAAATTATATACTATACATTATTTGAGAACGTGTTAATTTTTTATTTAAGAAATAATATTTATTTATCCATGAGAGTAAATAATAGTAAGTAAATTATATAAATATTATTATTTATACATTGGGTTCACCAAGAATTAAGAAAATAATAAGGGATGAAGTATAATTATTATTCTATAACCCTCTCTATATATAATCATCATTATATCCTTCTCAACACTACTATTTGTTGTCCACAATGAATTATAGAGAGAATACTCTCAATCCCCAAAGAGCTCTTCCAATATAATAATCATAGGATTAGGGAGTGTTTCTCATCCTCTACACTCTTATCTATAGATAAAACATGAAGTATCTTTCATACTCAAAGAGATTATTTTGATGATAAATGATGAACAACACCAGCATTATAATCTTTTTTGTTGAAACATTGGTATTTATCTTGTGATGTTTGGAGGTTTTATAGATTCTTTGGATCACCTATAGTGGGATTCTACACTTCAATCCTCTAACATAGTGACAATACAACAAGAACAGTTTAACTAAATCTTCAACCAATAAATAATTCCAACTAGAGTTATTTCTTTATCTGAGTCATATTAATTATAAATTATATGTGGAGATATAGTCTTATATATTATGAGGTCCCAGTTTAATCTAGTTTTAAGGATAAATCCAATGAACTTAATGAAAAATCCATTTTTTGGATTGGGTGAGCCTTCCACAGTTGTTCCCCATAACCTTCAACAAATAAGTACTCAATAAAATACCCATTTAATCGACTACCACATATAATAAAATTTTCATCGAACATCCCAAAGAATTACTTTCCCATAATTTAAATCCCTAATAAACATACCTTTAATCAAAGAGACCTATATCAGTTTCATTCCCAATTTCTCATTCAACCCCTCCCATGACCACAAATAACATAGTATAAGAACACATAAAAAATGATTGTAAGTTGGAACTAAATACTTGGACAAAATAAACCCCTACTCGTCAATTATCATTGAAAAATTTGACTCTAATTTTTATATTCTTATAAAATCAAACAAAATACCTAGAATTTCATATTTCCAATGAGAGAAAAATAAATAGAATAAAATCCATAGATTTTACTTAAGAGGATTGTTAACCTTACCCATAGTGACTACCTGAGATAAACATCACTAGGAGTGAACCCTTAGTGGAGGAAATTCCCCATTAGATGGATAAAAGAATGAGAGGAGGGAGAAGAGGCAGACTGGAACACTTGGGAAGTAAATCCTCATTTATCATATGCTTAAAACAATTAATTAAATTTATCAATAACTAAAAAATAACCCATAGTGGTGTTAGGTTGATAGTAACCTTTCACCATGTACTTCGTACCCACATAGTACCCATCCCGGGTAAACAAGGTGGCTAGTGGACTGTATAGAAACACACCTCCCCACTTGGGCACATTGGGTACCTAGTAAGAGTTGAATGAGTACCCAACAACATCATCTCTTATGGTCTGATGTCCCACATGGGAACTACCTACCTAAAATATAGATCTCAACCTCGACCAACACCTTGAATATTCCAAAATACACATGGTTAGGCTGGTATAAGACCTATAATCCCTTACCTAAACACAAAACCATTACAACCTCCTAATCATAGAATAAAACATCCACATTTTATATTTGACCATGAATCAAACTAGCCTCAACCATAACCCAAACATCCTAATCCTATAACACTCAATGAATTAAGATATTGTACAATATGTCTTTCAATTACATGTAACTTACTAAGTTACACCATAACTAATCCAATATAAATAAATATGACATCAAACTCAAAAATCATCCATAAACCCAATAAAACAACCACTAAATACAATATCACCAAAACACATAAAAAATTCCCAATCCTCAACTGGGACTTGGTTGGCCCTATTAACACATTAAAAACACTATAAACCATCATCTAATATGAAAATATAAAACAAAAACAACCATGATATACCTCTAACCATAATAATCTCTTTAACCTACTCAGAAACGTTCATCTCAGCCACATAAAACTGACTTAAAACTTGACCACTAGATATATATTCTATCCATGGGGTTACACTCTAGGTTATCCAATTATTCTACTTTTTGACATTCAACATTCCACCATTACATAATAATGTGAATGAACTATAGTTATTTCAACCATTTTCTTTTCCTGACCTTACCTCAAATATCTAAGTCTGACTAGATCCCCAAACACCATCTAACTAAGGAAATGTTTCATTGAATCTCTCTAAATGACCTATATTCCCACAATCTCAGTACTCCTTAGGATGTTGAGAATAATTAGCTAATTTTTTTCCCTAACTTCAAATATAATAACACCTAGAGTAACATTCACTCCAAGGTGGAAATTTTAATCCTCTACTCAAACTACCCTTATGGGACATCTAAATGTACAGATCCACTACATACCTAGAGTCTACTCTCTAGCTACACACACTATGATCAATAAAATTATTCTCAACTAAAAATTCAGAAATCATTTCCTTAGAAAAAAATTTTAATTTGAATATATCCACTTAAGGTTTAATGTCTTGTTGAAGGCCATCCTGAAATAATTAAAACTTAGTGATATCGTATCTGACAAATGTTGATGTAAAACACACAATATCCATGAACTTAGTGACATAATTGATGGATAATGTCTCCCATACACCAAAATGAATTAAATATTGGTCTTGGTCAACCCTTAGTGTCTTGGGATATCATTATTCAAGTAACTTCACTTTGAAATACTTCTAAGGTATCCCTTAGTGTCTGCTAACCTACACCTATACATCCCATTATCATTTAACTAGTCCCATGAGCATATATGCTACCAAATCCACCCTTTTAATTGAAAAAAACTAAATCTTATTCAAGATTTTATGATCTAACTTTATCTATTACTAGGTTTCCTTGGATTCACCCTCTCCATGAAATAACAGAGGATGTTGAGACTTAAAATATCTTGTATGATACATTATAAATGTATCAAATACCAATGTCCCCCAATAAATACATTGTATAACACATACTAAGATCTCTATGATATGATCACCAAATAGTCATCATTATTAAATTGGTTTCACTGGCTACCATGGATCCTCTACATGTGGTGTATTATCATTTCCTCCCATAAGGATCCCAAATGGTACACACCTTGGATCATAATACTAAAAACTGAATTTTACGTTGAATAATTATATAATATATTATATATCACAAGCAGGAAAATCTATAATAGGATGTACATCCCACTACCCCACACACTTCCATATCATCACATTGGTCTCATACCATCTAGCCTTATGATCCCACCTACACGTAGAAGGTCAAGTACCACACCACACATATGTGCATAGAATCTATATACATGGTGATTCAAATAATAAATATAAATGGATTATTTAAGAATAATTCCATAAAAAATATAAGAATTTCGAAATTGTTTAGATTATTTTTAACACCATAAAAAACTAAAATCATTAAAATATTGTTTAACCAAACACAAACAAGTACATCCATGTCATCTGTGACCTATATGATTGAATGATTCATGAACACACACACCCTTTTCCCACTATTTTCCAAATCAAATGACATAAACTAAATATACCATAAATCAAACGATTTTTATAAATAAAAAAACTATAATATGAAAAACCCAAAAAATAACCCAAACCCTAGTAATATTGGCATCCCCTCTACAGAATTTAGCTACTATCATATATAGTGTTTATTTCTATATCACACCCATCATAAAAATCAAAATACCATTCAAAATTAATGAAATAAAAAACCTCTCTACTACCACTTTATAACAACCTCGATATATTCCACTAATTCCTTTACTGAACCAGGTTATTTCATATCTCAAGCATACCTCCTTGTATGCCAATGGATTATGAATAGTAGTGGGGTTCTATGTGTGATTTTGATGATACTATAACCTATGATACAAATATACATGAACAAAAATAGAAGATATATCAATAAAAGTTAATATTATATAATAAAAAATAATATTCGACATGTTATAACATAATGAGATACTAAAATAGCATATGAGTCTAATAAAAGTAACCATCACTCTTTGGATAATTAGATAAACCATGAAAAAATGAATATAAGGTAACATATATAATATGGAATTGAGAATCTTCTCTATTTATCTCTTCATAAATAATTAATGTACTAATTTTACATCCATCTCACATCTAAACACCATGTACAAATTTAATCGAAAAAACACTTTTCAATGTCATAAACCATGTGGTCTTCACACGCTTTATAGTTCCCATGAACACTGTGAGTCTAAACTCAATTGAAAACAAACAGTGATGTCCCTATATAATAACCAAACGTATATGGGTGTCTGATGTGTGGAACATATATAAAAATAGAAACATCAAAAATCATTACTCT
This sequence comes from Viscum album, assembly GCA_963277665.1. NCBI lineage: Eukaryota > Viridiplantae > Streptophyta > Magnoliopsida > Santalales > Viscaceae > Viscum > Viscum album. The sequence goes on from OY728146.1 coordinate 375,815,383, forward strand.
ACTCCTTGATCAGTAAGATATAGGAGAGAAACCTTCCATATTCACATAATGTTAGAATGGGATGGTGTACCCATAGACGAAACACACCCAAAGGGTTAATTATCCATCACTCATTGTATCATAACTAGGTTAAAGAATCATTGAAAAACCATGGTCTCTATGTGAATTATGAATCCCCAAACATCTTTTTGATCTGAACTATATATCACCATCCGATAAGTGAATGATTCATCACTATATCATGGTGAGAATCACACCCCTAAATACTGATAACAGTAACCACATAAAACCTCAGGTTAACATATAAATTATTTCCCTCAATATATCTAATGATCAAAATCATTACCTTAATACACACAACAGTGAAGGGTTCTTCCATCAAATTGGAGTTCATCACCACCCTCCACTTGTAAGCATGATCACAAATCCTCATCCCCAATGGGTTATGGAAACATTGTACTTCTATGACTTTGAACCCAACAAAACGCCTTATTCCTATAATTGGTGAATGATATATCATAATGACTGAAAAATGGATTACCCTAGGGGTTTACATCACTATCTAACTATGATAACATCAACAATTATGATAAATCTCATAAACAACTAATTTAAAAATATTCTCATTCCATCAACCACAAAATACCTTGATACCATAATCACACTACACAAAATATTACTCATACACACTATACATATATATTAAACCTCACATTATTCATTGATACCTCTTTCATTCATGTTAATAATCACTCTCACACCCCCTACCAATTCATTCAAATCAAATATTGCATGAACTCATATAAATAATATAATAATTTGGAATCACCTACCTAGAATCAATAAAACCCTATCTAATAATTATATTTGTATAATTAAACACCAATTGGTAAATTATTTGAAATTTTTATAAAATTCCTAGTATTATGAAAAAAAATAGATAGATAAATAGTAGAAATAAAAGATATTTCACTCAAGTAGACAATTAAAATTACCCATGATGACACCATGAGATTAGAAAAACCATGAATAGACCATGAATAAATTAAATCCCACTTATTCTGAGGAGATAATGACATAGGGATAAAAGAAGTCAAGTTTTATCCTTGGGAAGTAATGAAGAAATCCTTATTTAACTTAATTTTTAAACGATTAAAAAAAATAATTAATTTTTCTAAAAAAATAGGGGTAGTTGGTACCTAATCCCCTTTCACTGAGTACTCATCTTGGTCTATTAAGTGGATTATGGATATCATAACCCAATCCCCTCTTCCTAGGCACATCAGGTACCCGATATCAATCCACCAAGTACATGGTGGCATCTATATTTAAGGGAAAACATCCCTCACTAAAACCAACATACCAAACCCCAAATTTTAGCCTCCACCGACAAATATAACCCCTAAAATACATCTGAATAGACATGGTTATAACATTTTTAGACCTCTAATATTTTACCTGAAATCCTAGATTCCTACACCAAATGATGATCATAATACACTAGGATTGTCTCCCATATTATCCTTGGTCATCAATCGAAATAAAATCGGGTATGACCCATGAAATAAAAACACATCCCAAAAAATTCATGATGAACTCCCTTGTAATCTCTTTTTCAAGACAATGTATCTAAAAAACTTCTAAAGGTTACTTATTAACCAAATCATGAATTATGAGTGATAACTCCCAAAATCTCATAAAGAATTCATTATTCTTCTCCAAGTTTTCAAGGAACCTAAGTGTAAAATAATTTATCACAGTTTTAATGGTACCACTTAATGTAAATTGACTATACTTCCGAGATAAAATCATGAATTATAATGGAAAAATTATTCATACATGGAAAACCCAAATTAAGAGATGGTATATGAGCATACATGCTTTAAAATTAGGGTCCTTACACAAACAAGGTTAATCAAACAAAAATATTTCTGAAAACATGTTATCCTTATCCTTTATCAATATGTGGGCCAAAATTCCCTTTTTTATACCATTTAAAACAAATATCATGTTTATTTACTCAATTAAGGACCTTAGATACAATCCACTAAAACCCCACTTTGGAAACCTCCCTACCCCCCCCCTTAAAATATCAATTCTAGATCAATATATTGTAATCATAAATTATTTTGAAATCCAATTTCAAGACTATTACCCTTTTAAAATATTATTTTAATGGTTTTCCATTTAATTTTGTAAATATTTTCAAGCATCAAATCACACCTCCATACAATACATAAGATGAGCCACCAAATATTTTTCACCATAATGCTACCAAACAAACAATATAGTCTAGTTATGTAATAATTTGGTAACTATTAGACATACATTATATTTTCCCATTTTATAAAGCTATATCTATTTTTATATGACTATTTTTCATATTTTTTTTGATAATCAAATTACACTTGATGAATTTTTTATTTTACTTAATGATTTTGTTTAAGTTGTTTTTAGTGAGTTGGATGAAAATATTGTAACATTAATTTTGGAGATTTTAAATCAATATAATTGAGTTTTAAAACTAATTTAAATTTATAGGATGTTTGATCACTCTAGTGATTCATGATTGAACTCTTTTAGAGATGAGGATTTATGTTGATTTCCTCAGGAAAAAAAATTAAACTTGTGATTCTATTTTAACTAATTTAGAAGAGTGTGGAATTTGAAAATTATATTTAGTTACAGTATATTATATAAATAATATTGTATCCTTTAGAAGAATAAGTAGCTAGATACTTGGTAATTTGAGTGAAATATCTTCAGTTGATATTTTTGAATCTCTGTACCAACTTATGGTTGTGACCCCTTCCAATCATTGTAATTTTTCATTCTAAGTGTTTTTTTAAGATTTCTTCTGGTATGGATTTGATTATAAATATATTTGGATTTGATTTTTTATTTTTTTTATCATTATAATCATTCATTATTAAGTGATTTAATTCTCTTGAGAGAGTTTTTTAGTCATTTTGATTAGGTATTCCATAAGGAATATAGAATTTCTACTATTTAGGTTAATAAAGGGATTTTGGGTGTAGAAGACGAAGATTCCATTCAACAACATAAAGACAAGGTACTGTGTGGATAAGAGGATAAAGATACTAATTCATGGGTAAATAATTGTGTGTGTTCTAGTGTTTGGAAAGGGGATATGTATATCAAGATTGGGATCCTCCTACCACTTAGGATAAAAGTGAATACTTCCGCAAATTAGATGTTTTTGGCATTAATATTATTTAAGTTGTTTATTGATTATTATCTTTTAATCTATGTTATGTTATTTCCATTGTTCTTACTTTATATTTTATTTTTATATGCATATCATTATTTTCATGACCCCCTCCCTCTAAAGGTACCCCTCTTGGGCCAACAATAATGAAATTGATATATTAACCCCCAAATCCTTCCTCCAATAAACTATTAGTTGGTGACTATTAAAAATGGTATATAAACCATACATATGAGAGGTATTACCCTAAAATATTATTTAATGACTAAGGGATAATATGGAAATAAACCAACCAACACAATCCATAAATAAAGAATAAATCCCAACACATGTATTCTATACATAAACTAAAATAACTGAAAGTACCGAAAGTAAATCCTCAGTAATAACCAAGAATCCCTAATATCTCTAGAACAACCCCCAAAAACTTGTAACATCCAAATTAACAACCAGAATACTTATGTGGACCCAAAATAGTTAACATATATGTTGGTTAAACATGATGTGTATATATATTACAATACTCCCTAAAACCCCTCATGAAAATTGTTAAATCGGCATACTAAATCATCTTGAATATATAAATGAGGATAACTCATCATCTAAATAAGTAAATTTTTTTCTCTAACCTCACCATGGCTTTCTCTCTAAGTAATGAATAAAATTGAATCATTCTATAATTAAATTTTACATGTCTATAGATATATATATATATGAAGTAACCCCACTTCTAATTCCCCCTGTTTTTTCTCTCTCACACCCCACTACCACTTATCTTTTTCATATCCCTTCCACAAATTCTTCTTACACCTCACATATACATATCATAGCCATTATGAATCCCATAGATCTTAGTACAGGTGCATCATCATATTCTCATATATAACTATGTATATGAAATGAATACACTATATCCCATGTAAATTCATTATACCTCAAATTATCACGACCCATTAACACAAATCTATAGGAATCCATATCCATGAAAACCAAGTAAATTTATATGCTATATCCTTAATAAGTTACATCCCATGTATAAATACAAACTAAAACTATAATACATAAAATCTTATGTAGGAACTCACCTTATAAAATAAGATATTATATCCAAAGATATGCCTACACATAATCTATAACCAAGGGGAGTGTTCTAAATATGGAGAAGATAACCATATGTACCCTCACCATCTTGGATATTGGAAAAAACACCCCCCAAAACATTTTGTATTTTTTCCAAAATAATGCAGGTGGATAAGTGTATGAAATTAAAAAATATAAAATATATCACACACAACCACACCAAGGGAAATTAACTAGCTTTTTAATCAACTATAACTATTTTCATACCTGAAACCTGATATCCATATCTATGTACATCACCCCAAATTTGTGTACAAGCATTTTAATTAAACTATAATTAATTAATAATCCATTGATTGATTTTATTTTGTTTTCATTTCCATTAATAAATCTAAAATATTCTAAACCAATATTCATTAGCAATATAAATTTTGCTTCAAATATTCTCAATTATTTAATCATTATCTTTATACTTCATGAAGTAACCCATTTTTTAATTTATTTCACTTATCATATCATGATTATTTGGGTACTCTTAGAATCATCCTATGAAACCACAATAAAGATAAAATTTCTAAACATAGAGTCAAAATGCATCATGAATTTGGAAACCAATCATATTTTATTCATCTATCTATCAATTTATAAGCATTAAGTAAGAATATATATCAATAATGAATACCATCTTTGAACTCCAAACTACCTATAAGTCATTGCCACTTCACTGTACAGAGAATAATATATTATTTTAACACCGAAATCAACAATCACTATAGCACTAGGCCCCAAACCGATTGCCCATCAATGTTCCCAACTCTTCTAGGTTAAAAATAGATAAAGAAAAAAAGAAATTAATAACATAGGTAAAACATATTGGGAAATATAGATATTTTCATCACATGTTTTTAAAGTGAAACTAAGGCCATATAATCGAGGAATTCCATTATTTAATAAAGAAATACATGATCACCCTACCCAAATTAATGAACAATAAAAAACAATCATTTTTAGTTCCCATCATAAATTAACCATTCTATTATTCACTTATTTTATACATCATGAGACCTATTGATAATAGCTAACAATATCTTTTAATAATTATAAATGTTCTTCAAAAATTATTGATATGTTAAAAAAATTACCATTTCAAGTAATTAAACTATTCTAAATAACAATAGAAAACACATCCAAGAATATATCACATTATTTTATAAATATAAAGGGGCTTCATCAAGAATATCATAATAATCATTTGATTAAAAAATACCGACCATAGGTTTAATCACTATATCATGAAATAAAATTAGCTATAATATGAAATAATCAATTATTTTAATTCTATAATTCATAGAAGTGTAAAATTATTCGAATTATAAGATAAATTAATAAAGATACCATATACTGTCATACCTTTTTAATTATTCTAATTTCTGATGCTCCACCTTAGTATCCAGTATTTTACATCTGATTACCCATTTTCTGTTTCATAGATAATTTTCCATAATTTTATCATATTATTGTTAATGCTATTTTTTATTCCATGTAAGATAAAGTTTGATTCAAAAACACTATAAACAATTTAAAGAAGAATAATCAAATTATTGACTTTGTGAGAGCTTTATGGTTTTACTACACAAAAAATAGAGGATAGTAGGGGTTTCACACATTCTAGAAACTAATAAGAAGAACAAAAACTATTTAAAAAGAGCTTCAAGACACTAAGAGAATATATTTAGTATTTTCTAGAATCAAGAAGAATAAATTAGATCAAATAAGGGGAAATAAAATTCATTTTAGAATTACATATATTACTCTCTCAGGTATTTTCAAAAAGAGATTCAAACAGATCATTTAATTAATTTTCAATTTTGATTTGACTTAATCTCATTTAATTCCTTCTTCCTGGATCATTTAAAGAGTATATAATTATGTAATTTCATGTTATATATTTTCTTCTTTTATTTGAGTTTTAAAATCCCATTTTCCCATAATGTTTTCTTATTTATCGTTAAAATGGGGTTGTGTGTCATTTTGGAACTTTTTGAAAAACCTATGATTTTTTTTGATAACGATTAGACCAATAAAAAAGATAAATAATGTGAAGTCACTATATAGATCAACAGCATAAAGTATACAATTTCTCACAAAAAATAAATATTCCAATAGGATCAATAAACCCATTTGGATAGACCAAATTAACAAAGGAAGGATCAAAAAAATGAACAAGATCATTATTACACAATAATTAAATAGATCACATGAATAAAAAAAAGTGACTGCACGAATAAACCATGTGACCACCAGAAAAACCAAGAAACAATAAGAACAACCCAAGTGATCAAAACAGTATACAATGTGACCAAAATAAAAAATAACGACTAAAAGAAGAAACCATAAAATAAAAATAAAATACCAAGAAACCAAAAGAACACATAGTAGAACCACAATAATATTACCAAGTGATCATAATAAAAACCCATGTGACCATAAGAACAAACCATGTGGCTGCAAGAACAAATTTATAAATTATGAAATGAAAAGACTCTGTGAAACTTCTGAAATCATCAATTCTTAAAAAATATAAATGAAATGATTTAAAAATATATTATCATGCAATAAATACCTATAAAATGATTCTCATCCAAGATAAATCGTAAAACCTCTAAAAAGATAAATAAGGGGACCAAGAAACCACCCAATGAGATATCACTCAAGGATTTGTTTTATATCAACAACCCTACCATCCCTCAAATGTGAAAATTCATAACCATTAAAAATCATCAAGAATCATTGAAACAGATTAACATGGGATATAACTCTAAAAAACATAAAATTATCTAAATAGAAAAAAATATAGGAAGATGAATAATATCAAAAACTAGTATAAGGTCTAATACAAAATATCAGTAAGAGGGATACAAACAAGTTATCTCAATGAGGAAGATAAAAATTTGACTAAAATTGGATACCATGAAAGATTATATGATAACCCCTCCCAGGTTCTCTCCCCCAAGACACTTTTCCTTCATAGTACAAGAACCAAGGGAATAACATTTTTCATAGATGATCTTCCTAACGGTCTGAAATCTCATACAGTTGCTTCTCAAAGGCCACAACATCTTCAACATCCATCTCACCCCATTGATGGAATGGAAATATTTATGAATATATTAATGAATATATTATAAATTTAATAGTTCATGAATCTATCTCATTTTATGAGTTTACTGATAACTGATATTTTATAGCTCTTATGCGCACTGATATAGTAACTAAATCCTCTTCACATATAATTACAATATTTTTATCATAAATACCCCCAAAACATTACCCATGGATCTAGAGGCATGGGGTATTTGCGAGACTAAATTCATATTACATAGAAATATAAGTAAAATAGAATAATTTATTTTTTTCACTATAATGAGATCTGATATCCCTTTGAGCTTCTAAATTATTACAAGATATCCTATGGAAAACATAAATAAATTGGGTGACCTGTAAATCATAGGAAGGGAATAAACATGATTACGATGCATATCATTTGAGTCAAAATGAATAGCATGATATCATAAAATGAAAGCCTTATAAATAATAATTTTTTAAAATTAAGTGAATAATATAGAATAATAATATCTTAGAAATATAGGAATTTGGAAATAACAAAATCCATCAAATAAGAAAAAATCAACCCTCACTATCAAGAAAATAATAACATGGTGGAAAAATTTCCATCATGGATTGTGTTTCCTCTATTATCTCATACATATGATCTCATGAGAAATAAACATTACCAAGTGATTTGGATCATTATCAAGGAACACCAATTATAATATTTACATGCATATGTGTGCCAAAAAATGAAACCGAATAAGAGGGATAAGCATAAGAATTTATTATGAAATGATATGGGTTACAAATTCAAGTATTATAGTATTTCCAAATTAAATATCATATTAGTTTTCATGAAATAATGGATAAAATAATTATAGGAAATTAATAGATAAAAAATAATAATATAACATGAAAAATTATGTCCATGTGCAGTGAATACCTGAGAAAATATTAGTTATGTAACTTTCGCGATGTACCTATTGAGCGGGGTTTTATAGAAATGGGTATAGATTATTTAAAGAGGCTAAAGGGAGTATTATGTTTTATAAAAAAATAAAATAATATTATTTTAAATAATAATATGAAACCATATATTTTATAGAACATTTTATGATGTGGTACTTGGGATAGAAATAGGGAAGTTACATTTAGTCTGGTTTTCTTAACTAATGAAATTGAGAGGGAAAAAATAAAAATGTGTATACGACAAAAAAGGTAACTATAACTAGTTATTTATATTAGGGGAACATATATATATATAATATTAAATTGATACAATAGAATAATAGTTTTATTACATGAATTTGATAGGAAAATTTCTATTATCCAAAATAAAGGATTATAGTTTGAAAGTTACCTTATCTCAGGTTTGGAATCACTCTGCACTTTCACATAACTTCCTGAATAATAAAATTATATTTTAGAAATAAATTATTGAGAATATTTTTCTAAAAAATTTGAGTTGTTAACAAATAAATTATATTAATGTAGATTCATTTAAATGAGATTTCATTTTGTTTCCACTATCCCAAGGTCATTCATTTTATGGTTCCTTGGACTCTTTAGTTTGTGGATAATAATTGATGTTCTTGTCAAATGAGACTAAAATTTCATAAGTGAAATTAAATGATATCAAAGTACATTTATAAGTTTAAATAGTCTCAAATATCTATATGTGTATTTATATAGGGATGATTTATTTATTATATACATTATTATTATGCAGCAATTTCATTTATATGGATTTACCGAATATCATAAACTAGATTCAATTTATTTTAATTTATTTTATTTTACACATTATATAATATTAAGTAAGTTATAATATATTTATTATCATTGTATTTGACCATAAATTCATTTTTATAACTATCCTTGAAGGCGGTTGGTAAAAACAAAGTATTTTGTTCGTGGAGGTGGTGACAACATCATAATATAAAGAAATGTTTTCATTTTAGAATGAAAAGAAAATAAGATTGAAAATTAGTCTTCCATTAATACAAATAAATATAAAAAATTATAATACTAGATTCATTATATGATGTTGTATGGGATTTTTTTATATGATATAGAGGATTAAATATTTAAAGGTTTTGTTGAGAGTATTACCTTCTCGATACCTCCTCTTAATCCACCCCTTAATACTCCTTGGAATGGTATTTTGGTAAGACTGGGGCTCCTTGTACATTTAAGGGATTTTTGGTGAGAGTAATGAGAACATTTATGGCCATCCACATGGATTAAAATTCATGAGTATAAGTGGTCATGATGGGTGGTATTAGTAATGAGAGGATAAGGGTGTTATTAAATATAATATTAATTAGATTATTTTTTTATCAATAACATATATAGTGATGAGTCTTGTGAATAAATAAAGTAATTATTTCATTTATATTAAAACTAATGGTCAGTTCCATCATCCATGACTCATTTATGAATGTATACATCTTATAATATTAAAGACCATAATTTTCATATTTCCATACTCACAAAACATTCAAAAAATTTAGAAAATTACCAAATTATAAACCTTAACATTCTTTGACATGTTTTACCTATGTAAAATGAAATTTTTTATATGATTTTACATATTATTTTCAATGTAAAAGATATGATTAGCACTGATGAATCATCAGGTTCTAGAGTGGTTGATTGATCATCTTTCATTATTCGCATTTGATCACTTCGTGTCCCTTTATTCCTAAAGTACTACCATTCTTTCTTCTTGTTCTTGATATTATTAGAGGAATAAAATTCTAGGGAAAATTATTATTCAAAATGACTAACATATACTATAATATTATAGAAACCTACTTATAAACCAAGGTTTATGGTTTAATATTTTATTAATTTCAAAAGGGCCCTATAATAAAATATTATACCCCAAGAAAACCCTTAACTTGTAATAAAATAAAATTATTATTTTCTTTCATGGAATGAACCAAAATTTGTAGTGATAAATATTATTTTATAGTCCTGAGAATAAATTACATTTCATTCATGATGTGTCCAACATACCCAACTTCTCTATGAACTGTCTCATCATGATTTATAATAATACATCAAAGTGTGTGATTAATGGAATTCATTAATAATATTCTTAAATCCTAAGAATCGTGACACTATCTCCCATAAAATAAAATCCAGTGAAACATAAATATTTATATTTCCTATAATCTTGTTTGTTCTCATAATCTCTTATCCAATAAATTATTGAGTGAAAATTTCATGAGATAAAGTCGCATATTCTTACAAGCAATCACACTTGACATTCATTATACTATTTTACCTATCTTATAATTTTATCTTACCACAGAAAAATGTTAAAAATATCATCATGCCATTTCAATGATTTCATCACAAAGTGGAATGGTTATGACCTTTTTTATGATATAGATTCTCTAGGACATTATTAAAATAAAATCATATACAAATATGAAGGATACGTAAAATGATATTTTAATTAATATTAAATTTATTAAATATTAATGAAATATAAAGTATAAATAGTTGGTTCTTGGACACCAACCCCAATATACTATTACTTAGAGTAGAGTCAAATTCCAATGTCATTCATCCCTCTTTCCCTTACATGATGATCATGTTTTTGTTAAGTAAAGGAAATAGTTAATGGTTCTTCCACGGTGTCTTATATGGAAGCTATGTGCATACTGATTTCACCTATCTAGGAAAATTCCATCAAGAGATGATATTTTTTTATTTATTTTCTCTATCCTCTAATGTGATCAAGACTCCTTTTCAACAGTCACCGCTATAGTATTATCACAATAGATTCCGATAGGTTTTTTATTCTATACACCACATAAAGATCTAAGATGATGTTTTCAATCCAAAATACTTCTTTAGCTACCTCATAATCTGAAATATACTTAGAAACTATTGTAGAATTAACAAATATTAGTTTATTTGATCTCTTCAAATACAAAACACCTCCAATGAGAGGGAATATGTATCTAGACTATGATTTCAAATCATCTTGATCTGTTTGGAACTAGAATTTTCATATCTCCTAATGACTAGTTCCTTATCTCCTCTATTGACAAGGAATATATCCTTAGTATGCCTTAGACACTTAAGGATAGTCCTGAAATCAATCCAATGGTGGAAACCTAGTTTATCTTGATATATTCATACCATTCATAAGGTATAGGTGACATCTTGCCTTGTACATACCATTGCATACATGATTCCATTTTTTTATTAGTATAGAGTCCTTTCCATCATCTATAATTCCTCATGTGTCAAAGGATTCAATTTCAAGGAAATATGAATTCCATGTGACACTGGAATGAATCCACACTTTGATTTTTCCATATTAAGTTCTTTAGTATCATATCAATATATTTACTTTTACATAGTCCAATAATCCTCTTGGGTCTATCTCGATATTTCTTAATCCAAATAATATATTTTAGTTCACCTAAGTCCTTCATGGAGGAAAATGTTCTTAACCATGATTTAAGAGGAAATAAGAGTAGTATTTCACATATAATAATTATTTTTTAGGAATATAAATTATTATAAAATTGATCTCAATACCACTAAACTTTTTATAGACACATGGATCACATTCAGTCATTATGAAACCAAATTTCATGAAGTATTTATCCAAATGACTAATATGTGATCTGGATTCTATCTTTAATCCATAAATGGACCTATATTACATTAATAATTTTTCAGAATCCTTTAGAGTCATAAAACATTTAGGTTTCTTCACATAGACATCTTCTTGAAGGTTCTCATTACATAAATATATTTTGAATCCCATCTTTCAAATATCATTATCATGGCATGTTTATAGGGTATGTTAAATTCTGATTAATTCTAAAATATAATCATATGAAAAGTTTATATCATAGTCTATTCCATAATTTTTATTGAACCCTTTTGAAAGCATTTATTCCTTCTAGATATTTGATTTCCTATATATATCATGTTTCTTCAGAAATACCCATTTACAACCAATGAGATTTTTATCTACTGGAGGATATACTATAACCTAGACATAGTTTTGATATATAGAATCTATTTTAGAATTCATAGATTCTTTTTATTTGTATTATTATTTTCCACTTACATCTTCATTGTAGTCTATAAGTCCATTATTATCAAATAATAATTATTCACCATCCTTAATGACTAGAAAAATATATCTTCTGGTTCTTTAACATCTCTCATACTCATACATAGTACATGTGCTTCTTGAATATTCTCTTTCATATGTATTTTTGGAATTTGTTCTTATTCAAAATATTGTTTATCGTAGTAATGGAGTTAATTAAATTCTATCTCACTCTCAATATCTCTTTAGGTCATTTGATGACTTTCTAGAATGGCGGGCCTTCAGTTACTCATAATTTTATTTTCTAAAGAATTGTATGCTAACTATCATATAGTTTCCTTAGGATACCCTATAAAGACACATTTAGTGTCTTTAGGAGCAACTTGTTTCAATGATTAGCCTTAAAATACGTCTTTCAATCCCATAATCATATATATGACAACATTGGAGTATTTACATTACAATTTTGATAGGGAAAACTAGTTACTATATTAGTTTTCTATCAGTCTAATATGTATGTAGCTATTAGTAATGTGTATCCTAAAAATGATAATAGAATAATTTCATGACTCATCATTGATTTCACCATATATAATAGGATAACAATCCACATTTCACATACATCATTAGATTATGGTGTATAAAGAGGAGTGATTTGAGGTAAAATCCCAAATTTTGGGAAATAATTAATTAATTCTGGATTAACATATTATTCTATATAGTATTATCAGAGTTTTGTAATCTTCTTATTAAGGTAGTTATCAAATTCATTTTTAGATTACATGGATTTTTTAAACTAATTTAACTCATTCCACATAATGTAGTCATATCCATATCTAAAACATTCATCAGTAAAAGTTATGAAGTATGATCTCCCACCCCTGGATTCCACTATAAAATATCCACACACATCATTATGAACCTACTAAATAAGATTAAAGACTCTTTGACCTTTCCAAAAATGGATCTTTGGTCACTTTTCCTTGTAAACATTCATGCCATACTCCAAGTGTGTTTAGATAGAATGAATCCAAATATCCATCATGGTGTAACTTAGTCAAATAAGTTTTATTTCATGACCTATCTAGTGATTCCATGGTTGGGTGGGGTATGATTCCAATGAATTGTCTTTGTTATCAGTTTATATTACTTGGTTTGTGTAATCCAAATTGTAGGTAATTTTATTTACATTTTCATAACTATAATAAATTAATTATTTATAAATGAAGAAAATATTATTTACAATTTTGAAAAAAACATATCTATTTCAACTATAGATAAGAAAATAAATTTTTTAGTTTCTCAAGGCACATAATAATAAAAAATAAAACCAATATCATTTTAGCCTGTAATGTGATCTGGTAGTCCCCATTAGAACTAGTATCAAATTTGGCTCTGTTTGATATTCATAGATCTACCTCACCATGTTTAATAATTTGGAATCTACAGGGTTCTTTTATTTGAATATATATGTGAGAAATTTTTTTTTTCAAATAACCAATTTATAAATATTTTTATACTACACTCGATAACAAATGAACCGGAAGATTCCCCTAACTTCATTATCTTAGTTCAATTTTTCTTTTAGTTGTCTTTCTTACCTTATAGAAAATAGGAATTTTCATGTTCCATTGATTTTCCCTTGGTCTTCCTCTTTTTGGAAGGGTTGTGTAATGAATATTTATACCTAGAGTTAGTCTTGGAGATTTTTTCCTATAATTTAATTTTGTTCACCTTAATGATTCAAGGATTTACACACTTTGTATCCTTTTAAACTTGGAGAACTAGTGTAAGAAATTCTTAGAGGGATATATCTATGTTTTTCATATAGATAATTATAAAAAAATGAGAATCACAGAGGTATTGGTGAATGAATGAGATTGATGAATTGTTCTCCCAGTATCTTAAACCCTATAACCTCAAGGTTCTCAATGTAGCCAATAGGTTTAACTATGTGAGGCCAAACTAATGCACCTTCTCAAATATTACATGTAAAGAGTGTCTTGGATATCTCATAAAATTCATATCATGGTCTCTATTGATAAAAATGAATGAGGTGTTAGAGCATTCTATTTCCATTCATGTTTTCATACAACTACATGTGTCTGCTAGACATGGTTGAAAAATTTAAACATTAGACTCTGAGAAAATTATTTAGGTGTTTTTGATAGAAATTTAACTCCTCACCACTCTCCTCCTAAGAAGGAGTATTGTGGATTATGATTTTTATAATGTATAATTTGTTTCATAGTTCAATACTACCCATAGGAATCTTTACCATTTGTAGAAGTTACTTCTAGTTAAGACATGGTCATTCCCGAAAAATTGATCACAAGGATAAGGTAGACGATGAACATTTCTTTATTTTATAATAATATATTAGATTATTTCTAATTCTCTTGAATGAAATTTATTTGACATATAATAATAATATATTTAATTTTATTTAGTCTCTAAATATTTTATCCTGTATCAATGTTCCTCACCATTGAACTAGGAATATCCCATCATATTTGAGATTCTATTAGAATATATACATATTTCCTTACTTATGATCCAGACTAAGCTATTTAAAATTAAAAAAGTTTTTTTAGGCAGGATATTTTTACAAATACATGCCTATAGTTTCTTGTTCTATTGATTGGACTCCCTAATCATGAAATTTGTAATCTGGTTTCTTCAACACTACCCTCTAAATTTTTATTTAATAGCCTATCATTGTTAAACTCTTGAAATGTTCAGTTTATTGAACTCATAATCTTTTTTAAGACTCTCCAATAATTAAATGTTCACCCGACTATGGACTAATATGATACTATAACTATTATATATATTAATTTAGATATTTGAAGGAATAATGACTTAATATTAACTTGATGATATTTTTTAGTATACACAAATTTTCTTTTTTTATCTTTGACATGTATTATTGATATTAATTTAATTTTACTAATGTAATTAACCATATAACAATAAAAATATGAAGCATAATAATTTTATTTTAATTCCCTATTTACATATTAAATCATTTAATTATGTGATAATAGTCTACAAACGATAAAATAAAACATGCATTGGAAAAAATAAACGATGTAATCATGAGGTCATCTAAAAGTTGATTTATTGATAGGATTATATATTGAGCTATGACCCTATGGGAAAACTCCTTATGTCCATCTTGGTATGATATACTGAACTCCACCTATCCACTTATGTATCACTTGTGTTGGTTTCATCTTGATTCTATCTTCAACCACCACTTCCCTGGCTCTGCCTTCAACTGACTCCAAACACCTCCAGATATTCCTTTTATGATATATATTCTATAACTCACACACAGGTGAGGGTAACTAAATAATTGGTCAAAATGAATTACATAAAACAACATCGAACATATTGGTTCAATAAAATAAAGGAGGTCATATTGACATAGAGACCATCATATTTAATTAAATAAAAAATAATTAGAAACCTATTAAATAATGTTAAATTAAATAAAATCAACTTAATAAATGGTTACGCCAAATATCATGATAAATCATATAAATGCAATGACTATTGATTTTAAAAAACTTTTTAGAATTCAATTCATTTAATTCTTCAATAAGATAAAAAAACATTAATTAACCTAATTAACCATATAATTCGTCAATTATTTGATTTTATCTTATTAAATCAAATTATTATAGAGATTATTATCTGTTATTATTTTAAAAAAAATAGTTTAATTTAATTTAATTTTTAATAAATTAGTACAAATCTTTTTACTTAGAAGAAACGTATTGAGTACCTATCTAAACTAATCAGTGTGATATATATTATATATAATAAACTCACATGACATATTTCATAATTTAAATCTTTTATAATTTCAAATCATGTAATATTAAATTAATGATAAATAAAACTCATGAGAATTATGTTTCATGTATGATTTAATTCATGTTATTTAATCAATGGCCATACATGACTTGTAGTTTTTAATATTACCAAAAATTAACTAATCATTTAATATAATATAAAAATTAATGTATGTTGTGTCAGGTAAATTTAATGACACAAAGAACCCAGGTTTATGTGGTTTAATTGATTAATTTATTAAATTTAATACATATCAGTAAAAATATAATGTACATTATGTGTGTATTTTGGCCACACATCATGTAATTTTCTTTTTTGGAAGTCTACAGTACATGCCTATATACTATGCATGAACCTCTCATGAAATTTTATGTGGTTCATGGCATGTAGTAATGATACATAGAGTGGAATTCGTGTTTCATGGCTACTATAATGTAAGTGTCACATATTAAATATATTTGGTATATTAATTACATGCCACATCTTGGCCTCATATTTTGAGCTGCAAAAATATGTGGACTACAGGGAATATAGAAATCCTAAAGAGTGTGTAGTATGGAAAAACCATATTCCACCTTGGATGGTCATCACATGTATTTTTAATTCATCCCATGTATATTCCTTACACAATTACCCAGAATCCACGTGGGTGTCTTAGTGTAATGAACAAGGATACAAGAATTGTGAAAATAGAGTTCATGCCATCAAAACCTGTGATAAATGGACAAAGCTCATGGCACCTATGAATGGGTTCTTGTGATCTGATCTTCATTAATTTTTAACTGATCTAGGTTATGTTGGAGATAAATGAATAGGATGAATACGAGATATTGACAATTGGATAAATAATGATTAAAACATGACATATAATTTAAATTAGTAATGTGTAATGATCAAAAATTAAATAAATTACTATACATCAGAATATGACTACTTTGATATTACTTTAGGGGTATGGATGTAATGGAAGCACCAATTAGTCCTATAGATAGATAATATTTTCTCATAATTTATGGATCGTTTGAAATGTGAATGAAATGAACATTATGAACATTTATTTTTTCCAATAATATTGAAAAAGGTAACATCAAAACCAAGATAAGATCTTTACACGACAATTCTGTAATAAATTTACACATGACAATAAAGTTTACATCAATCTTGAGATTATTCTTCATTAATTATGTTGATCATTATATCATTATCAGTATATAGTCACTGCATTAAAGGGACCCAAAATAGAGCTCATCTAGTGGTGATCATCATGAAAAACATTAATCTCTAAACAATGTTGACGAATCACTGGGTGTTAGTAAGGATGATTAATTATCTTTCATTATTCCCCTTTGATCAATTCACATTTCTTTGGTCTTGAAAAAATATGTCTTCTTCTTCTCATTCTTGATTTGATGAGAGGAGGACTATAATTCTAGAGATAAGCATTGTGAATAATTATTAATTTACTCTTTAATATGATAGTGGTTTGACTATAGACATAGGTTTAGGGTTTATTATTTAATTAATTGTACAAGGTCACATTAATAAAATATTATACCTAGAAAAACCCATTTCATGTAATAATATAATACTATTATTTTATTCCATGGAATGATCTAACTGGTGAAATTATAATTACTATTTTATGATCTTACAAATTATTATTTTTTTGATGGTCCAAATATCATTCCTCTCATCCTTTTAAATATTTATCAAATACACGAATAGACATTGTTATTTAATATTTATTCATTCAATAAATATATAAATATTTTATTCACAGAATGTAGAATAAATATGTATTTAATAACTAAATAATATTTTGTAATTTAATAAATAAATTATTAATTATTATAAAATGATTGAAAATAGATAAATTAATATTATATATTCCCATAATTAAACAATTAACTTGTGAAAAAATAATTATTTAATATTTTCTATTATTTAATAAATCCTTAATAAATCATAACTCTCAGATGGGAGAAAAATAAGTATTGAAATTTCTAAATATAAGTAATATTTAATTGAAATCAAAGGAAACGCTTTGTGTGTGACCCTCTAGACACATCCTTAGTGGTGTTAAAAGGACTTGCCTAAAGTCATGGATTATTGTCTATAAATGGGTCAGGGAACCCAGAGATGAAGAAAATATATCACAATGAAAAAACCATATATGAACTATCATTGTGTAATACAATTCCTTTTCCATGATATATCGTAAATAATGTTTCTCACCCATGTCATCAACCAATGCAAATGATACATGTTTCTTTGACTAACTAAAATAAATTCATCATTACACCATGACCATGTAATTTAATGAGATGGTTCAATTTCAATCAATGGCTCAAGTTATCGACCTTCACAAATATGGATATGAAAAATCCTTCATCGAGTTATTTGTTAAGAAAATATCACTCATGGAACACCCAACATACCCAAATTCACAAAAAAAATTTCATTTAATATATTTTGGAAATACATTAGAATGAGTGAGTCATGTAATTCATTAATAATAATCTTAAAGTATAAATATCATTACACATGCACACATATAGAATAATATAGTGGCATGTAAATATGTGTATTTCCTACCAGTGGTATTCTCATAATCTTTCATCTTAGAAATTACCATGTTTTAACATCATGAGATTATTCTTCATATGCTAATGATTACATCACATCACATTTTACATACAATGTACCACATCATAGAATGTTATCAGACCATAGAAAAAGGTTTTAGAATATCATCATGGCATTTAATTTTCTCAACATTACAGGGAATGACCATGCCCTTTCTAATGTGATAGATACTTTGGGACATTATTAAATTAAATCCACTTGGAACTACAAATGATATATAATGATATATTTTAGCGGATATTAAATTTTTTTGATATCCATTAAATCTAATGTAAATCTATTTGTTGAAGGAAACCAACTCCAATAGGTGGGAGTTCTAATCAATATTCCATAAATCTTTTGTGGTTAATATTAAAAAAAGGTTCCAATATATCATGTACATATATTTCCCATCTTCCCAAATATCATGTCTCACTTCCATGGATATATACATAGGAACACTGTATCTCCAATCTCAAACTCCAAGTATATCTAATAGTTTTCATCATAACTTTTTTTCAACCATTTACTTTCCTAATATACTGCTAAATGGTCTTAACATTTTTGACCATTTCTCCTCCCATTTTTGGTTTTCACCAACTTTAACCCAGCATTTATGTGTTCTCCAAATAATCCCATTAAGGGATCCATATAAAGCAAATTTTATTCTTGATTGAATACATTATTACATAAGAAATTTACCAGAGGAATATATTGTTCCCATACTTCTTTAAATACCATTGAGAAGGCTCTCAAAATTTCCTAAAGTGTCAAGATAGTCCACTCATATGGGCCATCATTTTAGGGGTGATAAATAAAATTGAAGATCAACTCAGTGTTTATAGAATGTTATTGAATTTTCCAAAACATGGAGGTAAACCATGGATCTCAATCGGATATAATTGATAGTGGTGTTTCATGTTGCATCACCACTTCCCTAATATATATCACTACATGTTTATTGAGTAATAAGTCTTATATAATTAAAATTAACTAACCAATCTTTGAATGATGATACACTATAACCCATATAGAATTATTTCCTCTGGATGTCATTGGAAGACCAATGGAAAATTCCATGGTGATATTTTTCCATTTCCTTAAAGGTATGGGTAGTGGTTTCGTCATTCACATAAACTTTTGACATTATTCATTCACATACTAAAATATCATTCCCTTTATTATAAAATATTTTATCTCCTTCATCATATTGTAGAACCAATATATACTTTAGATATATTGAAACATCTTTTTACTCATTGGGTGGATGATTAATGTGAAGATATGTTCATAATTTAATATCTCATTTTTTATCACATGATTTTATGGTACAACTAAAAATAGACCAGATACTATAACTTGTTCTTAATCAATTTTTAATTATGAGGGCTTCCCATTACTTATAGCTTCAGCCTTCTTTTTTATTACAATATCATCCCTTTTAGAAACCTTTATCTTCTCTATAATTGATGGTTAAGAAAATATTTCATCTTGGTAGGATTTTTTTCCTTCCTTTATGACATCACTGTTTATCATTTTCAATTATAAGAAGGTTGGAACCTTCTCAATAATTATCAATGATAAGGTTTCTAGAACCTTTATACTTAAATCATCTTCAACATTAAATTACTCACACAACGGTAATCAATTGATATTTAATATTCCCTTATTAAAAATAATTATCTTGACTGGAACATATCAAGATCCTTCAATGTGAATATATAATTTAGGCTCTTATGATTCAAATATATTTCACACTTCTATCCATATAGATAATTATTCTAAATATTCAATATAATTATCACTATAACTTAATCTTGGTAATGTGTTTGATAGTTTTCCCTGTGAACTTTTAGCTTCCTTGATACTTAGGCTATGACTTTATAATTTTTCATTACAACACTCCCTAATCCCTTTTTTATTTATTTTTTAATACCACAAAACATTCCTCACATGATGGTTGTGTTAGTGTATGTGTATTGATAAAACTCTTTTTCAATTCCTTAAATGACTCTCTACACTTATTGGTCTATAGAAACATCACTCCATTTGGGTTTATCTTGGTTAGTGGGTTTGAAAATGATTTGAATATCTATAAAAATCATCTATAGTACCCATGTGGTCTAAGGAATCTATTAATCTGTATTTAATATTTTGGTTTGGCCCACTACTCAATAAGATGTGTCCTTGAAGGGTCCACTAATATCACTTTTGTAGTGATTATATTCATGAAGAATGATAGTTCCTCAATTAAAAACACACATTTAATATATTTTCATTTAACTTCTCCTTCCTCAATGTCTTTAGAATATTACTCAAATTATCTTCCCACTCCTTACTTATGGAGTATATCATAACATAATCTATAGATATTACCAAAAACATCAAAGTTATCTCTAAAATATATATTCATTAATTCCTTTATTATGATGGAGTATTATTTAGTATGAAATTCACCGCTATAAACTCTATGTTTCCATACCTTTTTTGAAAGTCATTATTTGTAATATCTTCCCTTTTCCCCTTCAATTGGTGATATCCCGACCGGAGGTCCACCATAGAGAATTAACGGGCCCCACATATCTGATCGAATAGGTTATCAAATCATGGAAGGGGTTAGTTTTCATTATCATGATTTTTTTAGTTCATGATGTCCAATTTAGAGGTGCATTGACACATCCTTCTTCTTGATGAAGAGGATAGGAACATCCCATGGAGAATCACTCGAGCATATAAAACCCTTTTCCAAATTGCCATCTATTATTCATTGGTTATTCTAAATAAATGGTGTTTATTCTTTATGGAGTCATGGATATTTGTGGAGATTTTAGAATAAATTCAATTGAGAAATAAACCTCTCAGTCAGGAGGGAGAATATGTAGCTCTTTAGGGAATATATTAGTATATTCCCTCAGAATGAAAATTTACTCGAGTATGAATCTCTCCTTTTTATTAATCATTTGAACCAGGTATTCCTTCTAATAAGGAAATAATATCCATTATTTATAATACTTTTCCAAAGGAGATTCATCCCACTTTTGACACTTATATAGAATCAGAGGATGTTTCGAGATATGGAGATTGATTTCCCTCTCCAAACAGTTGATGTTAGATTTGTTGAACTATATTGAATCCATTTCTCATATAGCATCAAATTCCACTAAATAAATTATAACAATATTTCATGGGAGTTTTATCCCACATAAAATAACTTGGTAGAAGTTATATACGTGGGATGAAATAATTTCCCCATTTTATAATCTTAGGAATAACTCTACTACCCTATTTTGAGATATTGTATGAATAACTATACTAAACATGCATTCTATTAATTAATGTATATAACTAGAATAAAATAATGAATTCTACATTATTGAATTAAAAACTAGTGTACTTGTGACCACTTCATTATCAAGATACACCTCGGTAATAATTATAGCATAAGTCCTTCTATTCTCGATAGTCCATAGAATTTATAGTCATTGATTATCTCTGAACAACCTTCGATTAGGTGATTGCCTATCATAAATGTTCATGTTCCCTATAGTTGAAACATTTGGACCATAGGTTGAGTGTTAATCATAACCTTATTTTCTTCCTTATCACTAGTGGGATTTTTCATCACCCTTATGAATTTATTAGCACGATTCACCTCATTTAATCACATGAATAATCTCTTAATTCACTTGAATTAGTTTTTTTTATCTTTTATCATACAACTGTTTCCATGTGGAATTTGGGTTTTCTTTCCTCCATGAGATTTATCCATTAATACACCCAAATTAAACTCTATTTTCTAATTTTTATCTTCAGAACCTTGTGACCACTAAGAATCACGAATCTTTAAATATAACTAAAGTTCAAAATGGAAAATATCTTCATAGATATAAGTGATTTAGATTTCTAAATCTTTTAATATGCTCAAATTTTATCCATAAAATTATCACTGAATATTACATTCTGTGTTAATGAAATATTCATAGGCGTATAATTAAAACCTTCTAATTTTTTACACATAATTATGGCTGGAATCATATTACTTTTCCTTAAATTTATGGAACTCCATCTCCATTTTAATATGTAAATATCAAGGAAAATATATATTGAAAATTATTTTATGGAATCCTTGCCATTCTATGGATTTGATTTTATACTCATGTTGCATTCCCTTCATCAGTTCCCACCATTAATCAACTTCTCCCTTTAGAAAATAAATGTCCAATATGAATTTATCCTATTTATATCATTGGAATATATATAATATATTATTAATGGATTTACACCATTATTAAATAATTATAGGGATAAAAGATCCACTAATGTTTTGTGACCTATTTTTCGTAAAGGACTGAACTACAAATTACTCTTTCTTAGGTGGAGGGTGTTCCATAGGATTCAGGTTATTATTTATTACATGAGTAATTTTTTCTAGTACTTCCATAGTATTATCATATCTCACTCCCATGAAGATAAGAATATCATTAGGTAAATCACCACCATTCCTATCACATTGTTTGTGAAACGTCCATGTTTCGAGTGCCACACAATGGTGCCCTAAACCTGATTGCTCAAATGTCCTCAATCGCATTTCACCAAATGGCAAAGGCTGCTGACTAGTAGTGAGGTCCATGGTCTGATAGTTGGGAAACTATTCCCTCATTGGAATATTATACATAGTGGAATAACAAATATTAAACAATAGAGGAATTAGAAATACCAACAAAATAAGTAAACAACAAAAGACTAAAAGGAATATAACAATTGGAGCATATATAAATAATGAATCACATGTGTCTAAGAAAGAATTCAAATAAGTCACAATGATTGAAATAAAACACTAAAATTAATTTATAGAAAATAATTGAACTCAAACAGCATCGTAAAACTTAGTTTGGTCTCATTCTCTCCAACTTTAATAGTAATCAAGTACTTGATGAAGAAGGGGGCTTTCCCTTTTCTATATCTGCAAACATATAATATGTTAGGGTCTAAAATCATCACCCAAATTGGGTGTGACATGAATCCCAGTAGGAAAACATAAAAATATCAGTTCATAACTGTGAGTTAATATATATAGATGTTAATATGCATAAATGAAGTGATAAACTAGGAAGTGATCAAAAGTAAACAATCCTACTGTTTTCAATTACATTATTTTACCTTTATTAATTATTCAAACCATTGAATAATGAAATCATAGGATCTAGCCTATGCTTTGTATCCCCTATGTAATATCAAAACAGATGTCTCAGAAAACCATCTAAACACAATAGAAATACTAATTCCAAGAGAGTTCTATGGCTTCATAGGCTTGATACAATCATTCAATTATTCTCCAAAACCATCTGGAAAAGCTCTCAAAGTCTAACTCCTTTAGATTAACATAGCACTAATCAATTAAAAATGACTAAATAGGATACTCGCATACCCCTAGGTCCAAATTGAATCAATTAAATATAAAGACCACCTAGAATCTATCATAAAAAATTCCCTAGGGTACAAAAATCATTTAATAATGACCGTCTGGGTAAATCTCACAGTCTAACCCCTCTGGTCTATGACCACACAGAAACACTCATAGTCAATACCTCTAGGTCATCATAAAAATAATTTATACATAAATGAACCTATCTCAAGAATATATGATAGTAAAATTTCTCTTTGTTAAATATTCACTATGAGAATCACATGAATCTCATAAAATCAGAAAATCTATCCTAACAACATGAGGCATGGGAAAAAAAGCTAGCCTGACAGGAATTCTAGACCAAACAGTCATAATCGATCAAACAAGGTAACACACTAATAAACAAGGTATTAAAACTTACGCATAAGAAATATTACATTCTCAATCAAACAAACCATATCAGGTATTAAACAGGGTTAAATTCCAAAACATGCAATACCATAAACATGGGTATTCATCACTTTTAGCATATATAATCCAAATACAATCAACAATAGGCACAAACCACCAACCATGATGTCGTATGATGAACAATCTTGAACTTCGGCCCCTGAATTGTCCTTGAATGATGTAGATATGAAAAAAGGTGAAAATTGTTCATCCTTAAAATACTCATGAAAGAGGAGGAATCAAAAATAAATGCTCTATAGAAAGAGTGAACTCACTGGTTGGAATCCAACTCACCCAGTTTTGTCTCAATCGAAGGTCAGATGGAGAACTCAGAGGAGCTAGAAGTTCTTCGGCATTCCGTCTCTCTCCCATATGAATCCTGGGGAGAATAAGGGTGTTCTGAATGTGAGATTCAACCCTGAATCAATTTATCAAATAAAAATAAAATTACACATCATGTTCATTTAATTTACACACTATGTAATAGGTTCAATTGGACCCTACATTAGGTTGTCTACCAGGTCACCTACATGGCCATTTACTTGGCCATTATAAGGTCAGGACATGGCTATACACGGTACCTGGGTACACGACATGCACCCAAAAGTAGACGATGTGTACTTAAAAAATTTACATTTCTTACTTTTTCCTAAAAAACAACCAAAAATCAAGATCCATTCATGATGAAGATCTGGGTTCTTACAAAATTCCCCCCTTAAATCAACTCATCCCCGAATTTCCCTTATAAGGGTAGTGAAGAAGAAACTTCGAACAACTCTGGCCACTATAATGATACTCCGGCCACCCTCTCCCAAGTCATGTTTTTTTACTCACCCGTACTGCCATAACACCCATACCATGGAAACAGACCGGTCAAAGATAACCTTCATGTTGTGATCCATAATCTGGATAGGGTGCTCCTCGAAGGATTCATCCACCTCCAAATAAACCTCCATAGGTTGAAAGTCATGAGACAGGTCTGAAATGTAACATCGTAGATGAGAAACATGAAAGGTTTCATGCAAAGCTCAGTACCTCTGAGGTAACAACAACTGATAGGAATCTGGTCAGACTCTCTCCAAAACCTCAAACGGCCCAACGTAACTTGATGAAATCCTCCCCTATCTCTTAATCCTTTTGTGTCCCATCCTTAGCATTACAGATAAGAAAACCTGATCTCTGACCTCTAACTCCAGAGGTCATCTCTGTATATCAACATAAGATTTCTGTCGGGACTGTGCAGTAGCCATCCTCTTCCGAATCAACTCCACCTACTCAGTGGTCTCCTTGAAAACAAGATGTCCCAATATAACAACCCTTCTCATTATTACACACATAAACATGATTTATTACATAAAATTTCACGTAAGAAAACTCTGAGGATCAAGAGGTATAGTGTATTTAGAAATTAGAAACATTACATAATAACATTGAACATAAAACACATCATCTTTATTGAAAGATTCCTTTACATGACCACAACATTCCCTCATACATAGCATTTCCTAGGATAACATGAGGACATGAATAATAAAAGGGTGATCTAAAAACCCCAGTAAAGTAGTAAAAATACATAACATGAAGAATATAGTACATTATAGGAAATAGACATATCAATTTAGTGAAAGAGAAACATGAACATAAAGGCATGATATAGCATAAGTATCATATTAAGGAAATGTGGAAACAAAAATTAACATGGTATTAGCATGATACAAGGCTCATTGAACATGGATAATGAGTAAAACATAATTAAAAATGAATTAGAATGAGTAAACCCTCATTTCACTTGACGTTTCATGATACTAACCTTTACCCTATTCATTGGAGATCTATCAGGGTGCACCCTTCTTAATCGTTTCATTTCCTGAATAAGTGTACCACGTGGATCATATAATATAGATTCATTAAAAATAATAATTTCATCCATGATAAAGGAATGTTTAATTCATAAATTAAACTCCCTAATCAATAATTAAATGTTTATAAAGATGAATAACCTTAATAGAAAAATGGTCATTTTATTCATTACACAATGAATTCGGCTTTGAAAAATCACAGTACAATTTCGGCAGCATAACGGTGTGACATAAGAATTCGTCAAAATGGTTGACGAGCGAGGGAGGGGTGTCTCATCTTATGTACATGAAATGGATAGTATGGGGTTCATAGAGATACTTTTCCCAACATAAGTAATGGAATTTAGATGCATAATATAAAATAATTACTTGAATGTATATAAGGATAGAGAAATTATTTATGGAATTTCAGTATGGTAATGGGTGTACATGTTAGGAATTAATGAGAGAGAAAGAGGTCTCTTATCATTCAAACATAATGAGGGAAGTATGTAGGTGGTTTTAAATCATACCCTAACATTTTTAATTTAAAGTAAAAGGGTGTAACAATGTAATGAAATTTGGACAAAAATAAAAAATAAAGAAATCCCTTATGGAATTTCAGCATGGTAACGAGTATACATTGAGGGAATCGATGAGAGTGAAAGGGGTATATAATCATTAAAAAATAAATTGTACAGTATAGGGGAGGTTTTAAATCATATGCCATCTTCAATAATTGAAAATAAAAGAGCATAACAAAACTATGAAATTTGGATAAAGTCGAAAGGGGTGGAATCCATTACTTGGAAATGTGATCCCAAAGGCATGGGAGAGGATTGAGAGAGGCTTATTGGGAGAATGTGTCACCTTGGAAGGATTATAGAGAGATGATAGAAGAGTTTTCTCTAGATCCAAATTCTTTCATTTAAGATTAAGTGGGAGCTTGGGTTGGTTTATATTGGAAAATAGAGGAAATTCTTTATTATGTACGTTTTGGGCACCACACATTAAACTATCAAAAAACATAGTCCAACCCCAGGTTTTTTTCCATGGTTTTTTCTAAAGGGTATTGTAAAACATTATTTTAAAATTCCAATGTCCTAACTTCTAGAAATATTATCCTTTCTTTTTTGGAGGTGAGTCACACTCTCAAGGAAATCATTTTAAAAATATAAAATGTTTTATAAGTCTTGGAGGGTCCACTAAAGCTTTGTAAAATAAATAATCTAAACCAAAAATCACATTATTTTAATGGAAAAACATATATTGGAAGAACAACTCATTTATGTTATTTTATTACATCACTATTGGGACATTATGATGTCATAAATTCATTATATAATTAAATGAGATTTAATTTTTACCCAAATATTTGACTGTCACTGAAAATTATGAAAAATTCACCATTGGATAATTTTAATGTTTTTATTCCAAAGATAATATTTATTTTATCTACACAATAATTTTAATACATGAATTTTTACGTTTAAAATAAAAACCTACATTTATCAAACATTCATTGGTTTTGATAAAAATAACTTTCAAACATTAATAAAAATTACAATTGCATACGTAAAAATTATATGATCATTTATATTTATTAAAATTTAATTTATTAATAATATTTTACTAAAATATTATATAATTAAAAAATCCATTAATTCATAAAAATAGATTTCTTAATTAAATATTATCTAAAAATGCTATTTTTTCTTTTAAAACTATTTAGAAGGTAAAAATAATAAAATTAATGTATATTATCTATAAAAAAAGAATGTACATAATCCTAGTGCTAGGGTCTTGTTACATAACCCCTTATAACACCCACATAATACCGAATGGTAATGTGTATGATGGTGAAAGACTCTTGGGGTGACTCGGATAACATCGCTCGGGTGGTAATCTCTATGAACTTCTACTTCTCCCATAGGTAGTTATGCTTAAGCTTAATGTGTTTATGCTCATCTTGGGTTTGTTCAAGAGTGAATCACAATGACGCCACCTCCTTTCCGAGCACCAAAAAATGTGCTTTGTATGGAGAAATTCTACTAGATGATGATATCACTTCCTTTGTCTGAGTAAATTGGATTTTTTAAAGCCCTATATTTATATTAATCATTTGACCACTTTTCAATGTCTATATTAGCAACGGTCACAATTCTTAATGGTATATTAAAATCAAAAAACATAAAACCATGGAAGTTAATACGTTTTATAAGATCATTATACATAATAATACATTTAATTAGATCAAGAGGATTTTTCATTAATGAAAGATTGGTTCATTAAAAATCTTCCCCCTTTATGAAATTTATCCCTTGAAATTTCCTTTTCCCACACTAAAATTGATGAGAGTAACTCTGCTTCATCACTTCCTATGATTCCCATGTTTCTTCTTCAAACGTGTGGTTTCACCACAACACCTTGATGTGGGGCATTGTCTTATTTCGTAGAACGTTTTCCCTACTATCTACGATCATTACCGAATTCCCTTCATAGGAGAGGTTATTATCTAATGGTACCACCTTTGGATTGAGTACATGTGATGGGTCAGGTATGTACTTTTTCAAGAGTGATACATGGAATACATCATGTACTTAAGATAGGTTTTGTGTGAGTGCTAGTTGATAGCCCACTGCCCCAATGCGATAAAGGATCTCAAAAGGGCTGATGTACATTGGACTAAACTTTACCTTATTACCAAATCTCATAACTCTCTTCCATGATGATATGAAGAGGAATACCATGTCTCCATGATCAAACTCTAGGTATTTTTATTATTATTATCATAGATCTTTTGTCGACTCTGAGAAGCTTTAATGTGATGTTGGATGGTCTTAACATTCTCCACCATTTATTCAACCATATGAGGTCCTAGGATATTTTCCTCCCCAACTTCATCCAAGCATGCATGTGTTCTGTACCTCTTCCTATAAAATGGCTTTATAAGGATCCATTTGGATGCTTGAGTGGAAATTGTTTTTGTAAGAGAACTCAAATAGAGGAAAATGTTGATCCCATCCTCGTTTGATGTTCATTGAGAATGCTCTCAATATTTCCTGAAGTGTTTAGATATTCCTCTCAGATTGGCCATTAGTTTGAGGATGATAATCTGTAATTAAGTTTAGATCAGTATCCAAAGTATGTTGAAGACTCTTCAAAAACATAGAGGTGAATCTTGGATCTCGATAGGATAAAATAGATATTGGTACTCCATGCAGCCTTACCACTTCTCTGATATATATCTATGTCATTTGATCCAATAACAAATCCTCTCAAATTTCAATGAAGTGTTCAGTCTTCATAAGACAATCCACAACAAACAAGATTGCATTAGTTCCATTTGATGTATTCCTAAGTCCAGTGAAAAAGTCAATGGTGATGTTCTCCCATTTCCATGCCGGTATGGGCAATGATTGTGTAAACCCATTAGATATATATCTCTAAAACTTCACTTTATGTCATACCAGGCACTTTGATGTATACTCAGCATCATCTTTCTTCATTTTATCCCTCCAATAATGCTCTCGGAGATCTCAATACATCATTGTGTTTCCTGGGTGGATGGAGAAATTTAAACTATGTGCATCATCTAAAACTTATTTCATTAACTTTGGATTTTATTTAACACATAGTATTAACCCAAATATCACATTTCCTTCTTCATTAACGTTGAACTCCAAGGATTTCCATTTTCTGATAGTTTCCTCTTTCTTATAAATTCACACATCATCCTTTTGAGCATCCTTTATCCTTTCCAAAAGATATGGTTGAGAAATAATTTGTGAAATGATTTGATGATGTTACCTTCTTTATGATTCCCATTTCCATATTCATCAAATCTTATAATATTGGGTCCTTTCCAATTATCATTAATGATAGAATTGTTGGGTCATTTCTACTTAGAGCATCTGCCACCTTGTTCTCTTTCCTTGGGTGGTAATGGACTGTGTAGTCATAGTATTTGATCAGATCTTACCATCTTCATTGGTGCATATTCAACTCCTTTTGTGTTAATATGTACTTGAGGCTTTTGTGGTCCATGAATATTTTACACTTCCCTCAAAGAGGTAATTTATACATATTTGTAATGTGAAGGTCACTGCTGCCAACTCCATATCATGTGTTGGATAGTTCTTCTCATGAACATTCAATTTCCTTGAAGCATAAGAAATTACATTTTCATTTTTCATTAACGCACAACCTTGTACCTACATCGAAGCATCCCTAAATTCCATAAAATGTTCACCACTTGGGCGTAATGTGAGAACAGGAGTAGTGATATGCATCCTTTTCTACTCCTTCAAGCTCTCTTCGCATTCATCACTCTATGAAAACATTACTCTCTTTTGAGTTAGCTTGGTAAGGGGGTTTGGATAATAATAAAAATTTCTCACAAATTGGTGATAATATCCAGCTAACCCAGGGAATCTATAGATATCCATTACAAATGTTGGCCTTAGACATCCCCAATTACAGCGGTCTTGGAGGGATCCAAAAATATCCCATTACTTGTGATGATATGGCCCAAGAATGAAACTTTCTTTAACCAGAAATCACACTTTCTTTACTTTTCAGAGAGATTCTCCTTTTGCAAGGTCTCTAGTATAATGCTTAGATTCTACTCATGAGCCTCCTTGTTTTTTGAGTATATTAGAATATCTTCGATAAAGAGAACCAAAATTTTTTCAAGGTAATCTCTAAAGATTCTATTCATCAAGTCCATGAATATTTCCAAAGAATTAGTGAGTCAGAAAGGCATAACTATGAATTCATAGTTACCATCCCTTGTATAAAAAGGTGCCTTGGGGATATCCTCCTTATTCACCATTACATGGTAATATCCCAAACTAAAATCCACCATCGAGAAGTACTGTGCTCCATGAAGCTAATCAAATCATTCATCAATTTTTGGAAATGAATACTTATTCATTATCATGATTTTGTTGAGCTCACGATAATAAATGAAAATGTGCATTGACCTATCCTTCTTCTTGATGAAGATGGTTGTTTCACCCCATGGTGAATCACTTATCAATATAAACCCTTTATCCAGATTCTTCTTTAGTTTCTTCTTAAGCTCCTTAAGCTCAATAATAACCATTCTATATAGAGTCGTGGATATTACCAATGCCCCTGGTATAAGATCAATTGATAATTCAACATCACTTCTAAGAGGAATACCAGGAAATTCCTCAGGAAACACTATAGTGAATTCTCTCACAATAAGAATGTCTTCAAGGATGGTTTCTTCCTTAAACTGAATCATTTGAGCTAGATACATGTGCTTATAGGGTAGTAATATCCACGCTTGAGATGATGATGCTAAAGAAGATTCATCTTCCCCCTTTCAATTGTATAGAATCGTCGGTCGATTCTCCAAATAGATAGTGATTTCCCTCTCATAGA
Source organism: Viscum album (assembly GCA_963277665.1). Lineage (NCBI taxonomy): Eukaryota > Viridiplantae > Streptophyta > Magnoliopsida > Santalales > Viscaceae > Viscum > Viscum album. The sequence goes on from OY728146.1 coordinate 375,847,485, forward strand.
AATGGTGATGTTATCCCATTTCCATGTTGGTATGGGTAATGGTTGTGTCATCCCCTTAGCCTTCTGTCTCTCATCCTTCAATTACAAACATACCAGGCACTTTGATGTATACTCAGCGATCTCTTTCTTCATGGTATCCCACCAATAATACTCTGGGATATCTCAGTACATCTTTGTGTTTCCTGGGTGGATGGAGAAATTTAAACTATGTGACTCATCCAAAAGTTCATTCTCTAACTCCATATTTGATGGAACACATAGTATTAACCCAAATATCATAATTCCTTATTCATTAACATTGAACTCTGAGGTTTTTCCTTCTCTGATAGTTTCCTCTTTCTTCTGAATTACCAAATCATCCTTTTAAACATCCTTTAACATTTTTAAAAGATATGGTTGATAAATCATTTGTGAAATGATTGATTATGGCCCCTTATTTATGATTCCCATGTCCATATTCAACAAATCTAAGAAGATTGGGTCATTTATAATTCTCATTAATTATAGAATTGTTTTCTCCTTTCTACTTAGAGTATCTACCACCTTGTTCGCTTTCCCAGGGTGGTAATGGATTGTGAAGTCATAGTATTTGATCATCTCTAACCATATTCATTAGCGCATATTCAAATTTTTTTGTGTTGACATATTTTTGAGGCTTTTGTGGTCTATGTATATTTCACACTTCTCTCAAAGAGTTAATGTCTCCATATTTTTAAACTGAAGATCACTACAGCCAACTCCATATCATGAGTTGGATATTTCTACTAATGAACATTTAATTTCCTTGAAGCATATGAAATTACATTGGCATTATGCATTAACACACAACCCAAGCCCTTCTTCGAAGCATCACTAAATACTACAAAAATTTCACCACCTAGGGGTAATGTGAGAATGGGTATAGTGATAATCCTTCTTTTCAACTCCATAAAGATCTTTTCGCATTCATCACTCTAAGAAAACTTTACTCACTTCTGAGTTATCTTGGTAAGGGGGGTGTACAATCGTAAGAAATTTCTCACAAATCGGAGATAATATCTAGCTAACCCATGGATGCTATGGATATATATTACCAATGTTGGCCTCAAATATCCCTCAATTACATCATTATTGTAGGTATCCAAAAATATCCCATTACTTTTGGTGATATAGACTAAGAATGAATCTTCTTTCAACTAGAACTCACTCATTCTGTACTTTGAATAGAGATTCTTATTTCACAAGGACTCTAGTATAGTGCTTGAAGGCTCCCCATTCTCCTCTTGTTGGATCCATGGTCTTCTATGAATTATTTGGAGTATGATTTGTGTTTGTTGTCAATCCTCAGTGGAAGTTCAGAATGTGTACCCGCAAAGAGATCATACAGTTCAATCAGACAACGGTTTTGAAGGAGGCGTTGTTTCCTAGTGTTTGGCAAATTTTTGGGCCTGAAAATCGACAAAGGGAGAAAAGTGTTTTTGGAAAAGAGACTTGCACACCATGTACTTGATGAAGAGTAAATTTGCGCGCCATATTTTTTTCAAGATCAGAACATGGAAAAATGGCAAAGGGATAAGGGTCGCACATTTTTTGGGCTAATCACGCAAGTGACCTGCACACTGTGATGATACTTGTGCGCCGATTCCTAGGAGGACTGGAAACTTGCGCGCCATTTGTTTTTCAATATCATATCTTCAAAATATGGCAATGGAAAGAAGGTTTTTCAAGTATTTGTGTGGTCGCGCAAGTGAGTAGCGGGTTAGAGGCAAGGGAGGATGATCTGGGCGCCGGAACCTGCACGCCAAGGGAATACTTGCACGCCACCGCGCAGGGGGTCCAATTTGCCTATAAATAGAGGAAACCCCTCCTCATTTAAAATGAAGTACAAGAATTAGATATTTTTTGATCTCTCATCGTGCAATTGGTTGAGTCGCGCAAGTGGTTGTTGGGTCGCGAAAGTAGAGGCTGCGCGTCGATTATTGACTGTGTGACCAAGGTAGTTGGGGAGTTAAAGGTGCAACGTCATGCAAGTTTGGTGTGGAAGGAGGCAGTGTCTCATAAGTTGTTTGGTGTCACCTATGCGGAGAATTTTTACAATTCCAAGTGACGTTCATGCCGGGATTGAAACTTGTGCGTCAGGCTTGGAGAAGAGCACCAGGGTTGTTGAAGTTCATCTATCCTTTTAAAGTTGCACGAAAGCTGGAAGATCACCCGGTACCCTCAGTGCAAAGTTAGATTCGTCTTCTAGTGAGAGTTGGACTTCAACAGAGCATCTACATATGACAGAGGATGCATTCTTATGAAATGATGAAGAGACCTTCACATCTATAAACTGATTGGGACTTCACCTAAGGGCAGTGAGCCAGGGGGAGTCAACGGGAGTGACCCGAGGGAAGCAGTGAGCTATCCATGAACCTTTGTAAAGGAAGTGAGCCTGGGATAGCGTGAATGTTCCTGAACCTTTGTAATCCACATCTAGTGAAGATTAGTGGAATTTGGTAAGACTGAAAACTTTTTGGCGTATTATCCTTGGACGTAGCCCTTAGTAGTGAACCATGTAAAAAGTGTTGTGTCTTCTATGTGCATGTGAATGATTGCATCCTGATCATATTCATATTACAGGTTCAACAAGTTCATTCCAATGTGGGAATAAGATCCATCACATTAAAAGAAAAAGTTGTCACCCTGATTCACCTCTCCCCTCTCAGGGTGTCCTGGGGTCCTTCAAGTGGTATCAGAGCCAGGTTGCTGGTGTTGAATCTATCCTTTATCGTCATGGAGAATGCAGTCAATGTCAGGGGAGTCCCTCACTTCGATGGAAGTAATTTCCAGATCTGGAAGAACATAATGATATCTCATCTAAGATCTCTTGGAATGGATGTTCTCTTTTCTACTGTGCAAGGAATACAAGTCACTGATCCAACAGGCCTGGCTATGACTAAAACAGATAGGAAAATTCTTGATGCAGATGCTAAAGCAAAAAATGCACTTACTGTACCCCTTTCTGATCAGATCTACCTAAAGTTGATGAATTCCACCTCAGAAAAATCCATGCGGGATAAAATCGATAATATTTATGAAGGAGATATCAAAGTGATGGAGGTGAAACATCAAGTGTTGAACAATCGGTTTGACGATCTAAAGATGCATCCAGATGAGAATGCAGACTCTTTCTTCAATAGAATTACTGAATTGGTTGGAATAATTCGGGGTCAAGGTAATGAAATAAAAAATATTGATATTGTAAAGAAAATATTAAGAAGACTTATACCTCTGTAAAATGCAAAGGTGTCATCCCTTGAGGAAAGAGATATTTCCAAACATTATTTGGATGATCTACTTAGCAGCTTGGTAGCATATGAAATGAGAGTCAATCTAGAAGATGCTACAACTCGTGTGAGCAAGGAAATGGCATTCAAGGCCATGAATAAACTGAAAATCTCAAAAGGCAGTAGTGGTGAAGAGGATGAAGAAAAAGAAATTCTTTCTCTCATTACAAAGAATTTCCATAAGGGGAAAGGTAAATTCAAATGGAAGTTAACTCTTTCATGTTTTCATTGTGGAAAAGTTAGGCACATTGCCTCTCAGTGCTTAAGAAAGATCAATGATGAAGATAGTGAAGATGAAAGCTTCGATAATCCTAGGAGAAGTTTCTTCAAAAAGGGAGACTACCAATATGGAAAGAAAATGAAAATAAAGAGTTTTTTCTGTGAAGAGGAAGAAGATGATAATGAATTTTGTGATGAAGAAGAACCAGAATTACAAACTGGGAACCATGCTTCCATGATGTTCACTATTGAAAAGTCAGGAGATATTGGTGGAGATGAACAACTGAGAACTTGTGTAGATCCCAAGATGCAACTTAAGGATGGTGTTAGTAAGATTAAGATTAAATTTAAGAGTTTAAATAAGTGGAAATCAATTTTAGAAGAATCAACTGAATACGTTGATCAACTTGAAGCTGAAATTAAACGACTGGAAGAATTTGTGAAGGTAAAGTCCAAAATAATTGAAAGCAATGATGATGTTATGGATTTGAAGATGAGAATTGAAGAGCATGCAAAGGTCATCAATGAACTCACCTCTAGACTTGATGAAAAATCCAAGACTATTTAGGGTCTTGAAGAGGATGTTGTTACTCTAAAGAGTAAACTTGAGACTGAATCAATTCCAAAATAATCAAGGAAGAAAATATAGTTTGGAAGATTCTCAGATGTATAATTACTAGAAAGAGCCAAGTGCGGTTTAGATGGGGTGGGAAAAATCTTGAGTGATCAAAGACACACTTGCATGGGAAAGAGTGGAATTGGCTATGAGGATGAGACATCAATAGCTGGAAGTAAAAAGATCCAAAAGAAAGATAAGGTGAAAGTTGAACATGTTGAAACGTTACCTAATGTTCCGAAAAAGGAACACTCAATCCAAACTAAAAGGAGAACTAAAAATTATCCTCAAACATTCAGAAATGACAGATAGTCTAACTATTCTCCCAAGGAAGAAGGTATGAGGAGAAATTCAAGTGAGAAGACATTTCCTCTCGTGAAGTGTCAGTTCTGTGGCTATATGGACCATACCATGTCTTATTGCGAAGAGGCAAGAAGCTATCTGAATAGAGAAGATATAGAAGTTCAACAAAGGAGAAAAAATTCATATTCTAATTCTTATAGAAGAAAAAATTTCTATGGATATTGTTATCGTTGTTCTAACTTTGTTCATAAGGCTGCTAATTGCAGGCAGAGAAGGGACATCGACACCTCATATCGAAGTTCAATACAAGTCAAGTCTCGTCAGCAAGACAATGTTGCTCTTTCAAACAGGTTTTCTCCTCTCAAAGAAGATTTTGAATATGAAGAACCTAGGTATGCAAAAGAGGTAATTGAAAGGCCATCAGTACTATATACTCAATCCAATGTCTCATGGAAGGAAAGGAAGAAGACTGAGAAATCCAACCATTTAGAGGTGGACCTCAAAGCTACAAAGAACAACATTACCTGGATTCTGGATAGTGGTTGTTCATCTCATATGAAAGGTAATGCCGGCCTACTAACCGATATCAAAAGGAAAGTTGATGGTACAATATGATTTGGTAATGATGGGGCACTGAAAATCAAACGGAGTGGAAGTACCGAATAAGATAATGGAGAACTAAAGAATACTGAAGTCCTTTATGTAGATGGCCTACGTCATAATCTCCTCAGCATGAGTCAACTCTGTGACTCCGGACTTATAGTTACTTTTAATCAGAAAGGCAGCACTATCAAGGGAAAGACAGGAAATTTACTTATGAAGGGATGCAGAATAGAAGGCAACTTGTATCAGGATGATAGTGAAGAAAATGTATTTTACATGACTGTTGAAGAAGAAAAAAAATTTGTGGCATCAGAGACTGGGACACATCAATCAACAAGACATGGAGAAAATATCAAAATTTATAATTGTCATGGAAATTCCCAACCAGAAGTGTGAGCGTGAAAAATATTGTGATGCTTTCATTCGTGGGAAGCTGGTATGAAGTTCATATCAGCCAAAGAAGAAAAGGGCATCTCACCTTCTTGATTTGATTCATACACATGTATGTAGGCCGATAAATGTTTCCGGAATTCATGGAGAATGGTAATTTGTCCTTTTCATAGATGATTATAGTAGAATGGCATGTGTGATGGTCATTCACAGGAAACGACAAGTCCTTGACTGCATGAAAACATATCGTCAAATCGCTGAGAATGATACTGGACAAACAATCAATGTGTTGCGATCTGACAATGGGGGAGAATACACATCCATTGAATTTAAAAATAATCTGGAGAAGCATGTGATACAGCATGAGGTAGCTGCAGTAAGAACTCCACAATAAAATGGAGTTATTGAACGTAGGAATCGACAGGTGGACAATATGGCACGAACTATGCTATTTGAGAGTCATATTCCACGAAATTACTGGAAATAGGTTGTTCAAGCTACAGTGTATATTCAGAATCGAACAAGACATTATATGGGTGAGACGAAGACACCATATGAATTTTGGCATGGATAGAATCCTTCATTAAAATACTTTCATGTCTTTGGAAGTAAATACTTCATCAGGAACAAAGAACGAAATCAATGGAAATATTGCGACAATGCATATGAAGGAATTTTCCTCGGTTACTCAATGAACAACAAAGCCTACAAATGTTTCAACAAGCATTTAATAAGGATTGAGGAAAGCAGGGATGTTAAGATAATTGATGAGAAAACCACAAATTATTCAAGGACGTCATATGCTGATGTGATAGAAAGTCAGGAAGAAAGTGAACGTGAAGGAAATAAAAATGCAAAAATAGAGGAAGTTGTTCAAAACACTCAGCAGTCACATCATTATATTGACTCAGAAGAAGAATCTGAAGAAGAAACTATGGCTGAAGAGAATGCTACTGAACCTCGCAGGAGAAATCGAAGAGCTGAGATTGATCCATCCAACATAAATGGGGACAGGAGTGCACCCAGTTAAACAAGAAGGATATGGAATAACACGCAATATGAATTTCTATCAGTTGTAGAGCTATCTTCATTCAAAGAAGCTGCAAATGATGAATCTTGGGTGAAATCCATGAATGATGAATTAGATTAGATTGACAAGAATCAGACATGGTATCTTGTCCAGAGACCCGAAGGTCACAATGTGATTGGTACCAAATGGATCTTCAAAAACAAGTTTGATGAGCATGGAAGTGTCATCGGAAACAAGGAACTACTAGTATGTAAAGGATACTCCCAGATTGAAGGCATTGATGTTGAAGAAACCTTTTCTCCAGTGGCTAGACTGGAGTCAATCAGGCTTCTCCTTTCCATGGCACTCCAAAGAGGATATAAAGTATATCAAATGGATGTCAAGACAACATTCTTTAATGGTTTACTCAATGAAGAAGTCTACATTGAACAACCAGTGGGATTTGTTTTTGGTACTGATGAAACAAAGGTCTGCAAACTGATGAAAGCTCTATATGGTTTGAATCAGGCACCACAGGCGTGGTACTCACGGCTGGATTCATATCTCAAGAAGATAGAATTAAAAAGAAGAGGAGTTGATCACAATCTCTATGTGAACAATTCTCCAAAAGATCAATTCATGGTTCTAGTCTATGTTGATGATATCATATTTGGTGGCAGCAGGCAGAAATCAGTGGATGAATTTGCCAACCACAAGAAATCATAATTTGAAATGTCTATGATTGGGGATCTCACATATTTCTTGGGGCTGTAGGTGATTCAAAAGAAGGAATACACTTTCATTTCTCAAGAAAAATATGCAAGAGAGCTACTGAAGAAGTTTAATATGCAAGACTCCAAACCAATTTCAACTCCGATTGTAGTTGGAACTAAACATGGAGAGCATGAATATGGGGACTCTGTTGATCCCACCATGTAAAGAAGGATCATTGGGAGCCTACTGTACATGAATGCAACATGGCCAGATATTGTCTTTGCCACATGCCTTGCAGCCCGCTTTCATAGTAATCCAAATGAGGAACATATGGCGGTGGTAAAAAGAATAATGAGGTACATTCAAGGTACACGTAACTTAGGGTTATTTTTTTTTCTGTAGGCAGGCATAGTGAATTATCAACATTTTTTGATACTGACTGGGATGGTGATGTAGTAGACAAAAAGTCCACTAGTGGTGGAGCTTTCTATATTGGGAAGAAATGTGTTGGCTGGTTGAGAAAGAAATAAGAAAGTACTTCTCTTAGTACCGCTAAAGCTGAGTATATCTCTGCCACAAAGGCATGCACTCAACTTCTATGGATGAAGCAACAATTAGCAGATATTGGTGATGAAGTAAAGCAACCAATGGTGATTTACTGTGATAACAATAGCACAATTGATCTTACGAAGAATCATGTTCAGCATTCCCGTACGAAGAACATTGAAATCAGGTATCACTTTATCAAAGAAAAAGTTGAACAAGGGGTGATTAGAATGGATCATGTGGGAACTGATGAGAAAGTGGTTGATATCCTGACCAATCCACTGTTCGCAGCTGTGTTTGAGAAGCATTGGTTGAACCTCAGTGTTCAGCCACCTCCCAGTGCATAAGGAGGTTACACAATACCCCTCTCCCCGATTATGATAAATGTTTTTATCTGTTTATGGATGTGATGCAGGTTTGTGGGGGAGATACTATCCAGGGGGAGTATGGTTTGATATTAACAATGAACAAATAACCAGGCTTTGGGTTTATTGTCAATGGGGGAGAAATTAATAAATTCATGAATGATCAGGCATATAATGCTCCTATGACACAATGCGAATTTAGTGTCACTAATAGGATGAGAAGGATAAGAAATAATTCATCGATCGTGTAATGGTTCATGGGAATTATTGAGAAATACAAAACAATGGAACCCAATTCAAGCTTCCTCTCTTGTTTTCTACACTGAGCATTGCTCACGTAGACTTAGAGTGTTGGCTGATTTAATTCTTGCGTTTTTGGATTGCACATGGATGAAGATCTATTGAATTTATTTTCCGATTGCCAAAAAACACAAAGGGGGAGATTGTCGGAACCATGGTCTTCTATGCATGATTTGGAGTATGATTTTTGTTTTTTTTCAATACTCAGGGGAAGTTCAGAATGTGTACCCACAAATAGATCATACAGTTTAATCAGACAATAGTTTTGAAGGAGGTGTTGTTTCCTAGTGTTTGCCAAATTTTTGTGCCTGAAAATCGACAAATGGAGAAAAGTGTGTTTGGAAAAGATACTTGTGAACCGTGTACTTGATGAAGATGAAATTTGTGCACCATATTTTTTTCAATATCAGAACATGGGAAAATGGAAAAGGGATAAGGGCCGCGCAAGTTTTGGGCTGATCGCGCATGTGACCTGTGCACCATGAAGAGACTTGTGTGTCGATGCCTAGGAGGACTGGAAACTTGAACTCCATTTGTTTTTCAATATCATAACTTCAAAATATGGAAAATGAAAGAATGTTGCGCAAGTATTTGTGTGGTCGCGCAAGTGAGTAGCGCGACAGAGGTTAGGGAGGATGAGCTGCGCACCGGAACCTGTGCACCGAGGGAAAACCTCTGCGCCACCGCGCATGGGGTCCAATTTGCCTATAAATAGAGGACCCCCCCTCTTTATTTAAAACGAAGTTCAAGGATTAGAGATTTTTCAAGCTCTCTTCGCGCAAGTGGTTGAGTCACGAAAGTGGTTGTTGGGTCACGCATGTAGAGGCTGCGCGCTGATTATTGACTGCGCAACCAAGGCAGTTGGGGAGTTAAAGGCGCAATGTCGCGCAAGTTTGGTGTTAAAGGAGGCAGTGTCGCACAAGTAGTTTGGTGTCACCTGTGTGCCGAATTTGTACCGTGCAAGTGACTTGTGCACCGGTCTTGGAGAAGAGTGCCAGGGTTGTTACAGTTCATCTGTCCTTTTGAAGTTGAACAAAAGCTGTAAGATTTCCCGGTACCCTCAGCGCAACGTGAGATTCGTCTTCTGGTGAGAGTTGGACTTCAACAGAGCATCTACATATGACAGAGGATGCATTATTTTGCAATGATGAAGAGACCTTCACGTCTATAAACTGAGTGGGACTTCACCTAAGGGCAGTGAGCTAGGGGGAGTCAACGGGAGTGACCCGAGGGAAGCAGTGAGCTATCCCTAAACCTTTGTAAACATAGTGAGCCTGGGACATAGTGGTTGTTCCCTAACCCTTGTAATCCATAGCTACTGAAGATTAGTGGAATTTGGTATGACAGAAAACTTGTCGGCATATGATCCTTGGACGTATCCCTTAGTGGTGAACCAAGTAATAGGTGTTGTGTCTTCTCTGTGCATGTGAATGTTTGCTTTCTGATCATATTCATCTTACAGGTTCAAAAAGTTCCTACCAATGCGGGAACAAGATCCATCACATTAAAACAAAAAAATTTCACACTGATTCACCCCTCCCCTCTTAGGGTGTCCCGGGGTCCTTCACCTCTATGGTTTTGGAGTATATTACAATATCATCTATAAATACTACCACCAATTTATCAAGGTAATCTCTAAATACTCTATTAATCAATTCCATGGATATTTATAGATAATTAGTGAGTCCTAAAGGAAATAAAATGAATTCATATTGCCCATACCTTGTATAAAAATCAGCCTCGGGGATATCCTCTTTCCTCACCCTTACATGGTAATATCCTAACAAAAAATCCACCTTGTAGAAGTATTATACTCCACACAGCTGATCAAATAGCTCATCATTTCATGGAAGATTATATTTTTTTTATCTTGGTTTTTTTGAGCTCATGATAATCAATTAAAATGTGCATTTACCCATACTTCTTCTTGACGAAGAGGATTGGTGCACCCCATGGTGAAGCACATGGTAATATAAACTCTTTATCCATATTCTCCTTTAGTTTCTTTTTCATATCCTTAGGTTCCACAATATCCATTCTATAAAGAGTCTGAGATATTTCCAATTCCATAGGTATAAGATTGATTGATAATTCAACATCTCTTCTAGGAGGAAAACAAGGAAATTCCTTGAGAAACACATAAGTGAATTTCCTCACAATAGGAATGTCTTCAGTGATGGTTTCATCCTTAAACTCAATCATCTGAGCCATATACATGTGCTTATAGGGGAGTAATATCCATGCTTGACATGATGGTGGTAAATAAGATTCATCTTCCCCCTTTCACTTGTATAGCGTCGGGGGTTGATTCTCCATATGGAGATTGATTTTTCTCCTAGGGAAATTTATGTTGGATTTATATATGGAAAGACAATACATGATAAGAATTCCATCAAATTCCACCAGATGGAGTATGATGAGGTTTTCTAGGAAGTTCAATCAACAAATTAAGACAGGGGAGGAGTTATATTCATGGGATGCAATGATGGCCCCATTTGTCATACTAACCGACATCTTTACTTCCATGATTTGTGGTGGTGTTGGGATTGTTCTACTAAAATTATTAGATATAATAGAATGCATAGAACTAGAATCAAAAGGTACATTCAGTATTATTGAATTAATAACTAGCGTACCTATTAGCACTTCATTTTCGGGGTTCACTTTTGTGTTAGTGATGGAAAAAGCTCTCCCTTGCTACCTTGGAGGTTTTTGGTTGCCTCAAAAAACCCTTGGCTTAGGGAAATGATTTGCAAGGTGCCCTGGTTTTTTGTAGTTGAAGCAATGAACAATGCATTGGGGGTTGAATGGAGTGTTCCTCTCCTCTGTCGCGGCCACGGGTTTTTCTTGTCGGTAGTTAATAGCTAGGTTCCCTTCTTTTCCACACCTAAAGAATTTTCTTGTCCCCTTCAAGAAATTTCTAGGGTGATTTTTTTTCACCTTTGGAAATTGGGGTGCCATAGTTTCTTAGAACCATTGGATTTACCCATCAGAAAACTATAATTAAAGTCTACCTTATGCTTCTTATCCCCATGATATCCCTAACATTCGTCGATCTCCATTTCAACTTTGAGGGCACATTGGACAATTTCCTCATAAATATTGAAATCACGGATGGAAAGGTCTTTCTGTAGGCTAGTTTTTATCCCACAAAAGAAGAGGTCAACATTGAATTCATGGGTAAAGACAAATCTGGTGGCATATCATGAAATCCTTTTGGTTTTTTCCTCATACGCTCTGAAAGATTCATCTCTTTTTTTCTTCAAGTCAAGGAAGTCCCTTTCCATATTAATTCGGAGGGTGTATGGAAATTATTTATCAAAAAACATCTTTCGTCAATCCTTCCATTCCAAAACCATTATCTTTTACTCTGGATTTGTGTTTTTTATTAATGTCAGCCATTGGTCTGCTTTACCTTCCATACAATAAACATCCAGGAGAACTATCTCTTGTTCTGAACATTGAGGGATGGAGAGGATCTTTTCAATGGAGTTGATCCATTCTTCAGCAATTGAGGGATCATATGATCCAATAAAAGTAGGAGGCCTCTGTCTCATGAAGCATTCATTTTCAACTTGTTCTTTCGTAGGGGGGTTGAACTCTCTTTTTGACCCATTTTTCTCTTCAAATCATGAGATAAATGAGAGAGTATCATGACAAAGTTCACGATTCATGCTCCAATTGGATTGGGAATATCGTTAGATTAGTCATCACATTGATTAGAACATCATTTTTTATTCTGAGTCCTCCTATTACCATACATTGGTTGGAATAAAAGAAAAGTTAGTGGTAACACATAAAGGCTAATCCAAAGACAAAAATAGATGACTTATATATTACTTTTATTTCCTTAACTAATGAATTGATAGGCTTCAATCTATGTTATCCCTGATCTACTTACCAACATATATTCTTATCAGAATTACCTTAATAATAGTTTGTACTAATCTTGTTAATTTACCAAAGAATACCCCCCGAGAGTGTCATAACCAATCCTGAAGCAAGGCCCACTATCGTGTACTAGGATACCCTGGGTTAAGCCCGAAACTCCTTCTTGTAGTTTTCACTCCTATGTACATTTGTGCTAGAGCCACATCTTCCTACTCATATGTAGACATGGATGTATTTTCTTAATAAACCACTTAATCAATACTAACCAGAACATAGGTATGTTTTTATTATAATTAGTCTTATCCCAAAGGCTTTCTCTAGGTTTTTCTAATCCAAATCCCAAAAATAACTAATCATGTCTTCTGATTCCAACTATAACAACCCTACGCTTTATTACACACTTAAAATTGATTTATTACATAAACATGAACTTAAAAAAACTATGAGGATCAAGAGGTCTAGTGTCTTTGTAGAATAGAAACATTACATAACAACATAGTGTATAAAATGAAACGTCTTTATTGAAAGCTTCCTTTAATGACCACAACATTCCCTCATACTTAGCATTGCATGATATAACCTAAAGACATGCATAAAAAGAGGGTGATATATAAATCCCAGTAAGGGAGTAAGAAAGGAATAACATTCAGAATATATCACATTTTATTAAATAGACATATCATTGTAGTACAAGAGAAACATGAAGATAAAGTCCTGATATAACATTAGTATCATAACATGGAAATGTAGAAACAACACTTAACAGGGTATTAGCATGAGCCAAGGATAATTGAACATGGAGAATGAGTAAACCTTAATTCCCATTTAATTAGCATGATTAAACCCTCATTTCAATTTATGTATCATGATACTAATCTTTACCCAATTCATTGTAGCGCTATCAGGGTGCACCCTTTATAATCATTTCATTTCATGCATAAGTGTGCCACATGGATCATATAAAATGGATTCATTAAACAAAATAATTTATTCCATGATAAATGAATGTGGAATTCATACATGAAACCCCATAATAAATAAGTAAATGTTCATAAAATTTAATACCCTAGATAGATAAATGGGTCTGCTAATCACTACACAATGACTTTGGCTTGGAAAATCACGGTGCAATTTCGATAGCATAATGGCGTGACATAATAATTCGTAAAAATGGATGATGAGAGAGGATGGGGTGGATCAACATATGAAAATGAAATTTAATGTAATGAGGTCATATAGATACATGTAATAACATATTTAATGGAATTTAGATTCATAATACAAAATATTTTCTTGAATGTAAATGAGGATAGAGAAATTACTTACGGGATTTCGATATAGTAACGGGTGTACATGGGATGCATTAAAAAGAGATAAAGAGGTAACTCATAATTCAAAAATAATGATTTAAGTATGGGTCAGGTGTAAAATTATACCCCAACATTTTTAATTGAAAATAAAAGGGATGAACAATGTAAAGAAATTTGGACAAAAATAAGAAAGGAAGAAATCCATTATGGAATTTCGGCATTGTAACAGGTATACATGGAGGGCATCGGTGGGAGTGAAAGAGTTATATCATCATTAAAACATAAAAATTATATTATAGGGGAGGTGATAAATCATACCATAGTATTTATAATTGAGAATAAAAGGACATAACGATATTAAGAAACTGGGATAAAATGGGAAATTATGGAATCCCTTACTTGGAAGTGTGATCCTAAAGTCTTGGGAGAGGCTTGAGAGATGCTTCTTGGGAGCTTGGGTCACCTTGAGATGATTGTATAGAGATGAGGTAATAGTTGGGTTTATATAAAAATGCTTTAAGTGTAGAGTAAGTGGGATCTTGGTTGGGTTTATATAAGAAAACAGAGGGAATTCTTTATTATTTATGTTTTTGGAACCACACATTAAACTAATCAAACCCACAAACCAAACCATAGTTATTGCCTATGGTTTTTTCCAACAATTATTGGAAAAAAAATTCTATAAGTCCAATGGAAGAAAATTTTAAAATATTAGGGTTTCTTATGTGGAGGTGAGTCACACTATCACAGAAATTACTTTAAAAAGATAAAATGCTTAATAATCCTTGGAGGGTCCACTAAGGATTTGTAAAATAAATAAAATAGTCCTCAAATCAAATTATTTTAATATAAAACACATATTTTCCAAAATTCTCATTTATATTATTTTATTACATCACTATTAGGTCATTATGATGTCATAAAATATATTATATAATTAAACAATATTTAATTTTTACCCAAAAAATGGATTGTCTCAGCAAATTATGAAAAAATCACTGTTTGATAATTTTGACTTCCTTATTACAAAAATAATATTCATTTTATTTACATAATTTTCAAAAAATGTGAATTTTTACTTTTAATATAAAAACCAACATTTATCAAAAATTCATTGGTTTTGACAAAAACAACTTTCAAACCATAATAAAAATTGCAATTGTATTCATAAAAATTATATGATAATTTATATTAAATAAAAATAAATTAACTAATGATATTTTATTAAAATAATATTTAATTCAAAAATCCATTAATTCATCAAAATATATTTCATAATTGAATAATAACAAAAAATATTATTTTTTCTTTACAAACTATTTACAAGGTAACAATAATAAAATGAATGTATATTGTCTATACAAAAATAATGTACATAATCATAGTAATAGGGTCTTGTTACATAACACCTTATAACACCCTCATTAGAATGAAGGGTAAGGTTTGAGATGGTGAAAGACTCTTGGGGTGGCTCAAATAACATCGCTTGGGTGGTAATCTCTATTAACATTCACTTCTCCCATAGGTGGTTCTGGTCAAGCTTAATGTGTTAAAGCTCAGATTGGGCTTGGTCATGAGAGAATCCCAATGATTCCACATCCTTTTTGAACTCTAAAAAAATGGGCTTTGTATGGGGAAATTCTACGGGATGAGGCCATTGCTTCCTTTTTTAGTAAATTTGATTTGATAAAGCCCTGTATTTATACTAATCATGTGATCACTGTTCAACGACTATATTAGCAACAGTCACAATTCATAACAGTATTTTAAAATCTAAAAACAAAAATCCAATTAAGGTCATACATTTTATATAATAATTATACATAATAAGATAGTCAATTAGATCAATAATATTTTTCATTAACAAATGTTTGGGTCATTACCCCCAACATAGCTTTCTCTCCTGCCTCCAGCCAAAATAGTGGTGATCGGCATGGCCTATCGTACAAAGCCTCAAAAGGTGCCATATGAATTGTTTCATGGAAACTGTTTCTATAGGAAACCTCCACTAGGGGTATGTGTCTCTCCCATGAGCCCCCAAAATCTAGGATGTATGCTTGAAACATGTCCTCAAAAACTTGTAACGTGTTCTCAGACTGGCCATCTATCTGGGGATTATAAGATATACTCAAAAGTACTTGTGTACTCAAAGCCCTGTGTAGTCCCTTCTAGACATGATAAGTAAACTTGGAATCCATGTCTAAAATGATAGAGTGTGAAACCCCATTAAAATGTATAATCTCTTGAATATACAACCTTCCCATCTCATCAACATTGAAGGTTTCCTTAAATGGAAGGAAGTGTGAAACCTTCACGAGTCTGTCTATAACAACCCAAACTGTATCAAACCTTCAAGGAGACCTCTAAAAACCCATTATGAAATCCATCAATCCATCATTCCACTTCCACTCGAGAATGCGTAACTTCTGTAATAGAACTACCAGTCACTGATTCTCTGCCTTCACCTGCTGTCAGGTGGAACTTCTCAAGAAAAAAAAGTTACATCCCTCTTTATACCTGGCTACTAATACTGATGGTGTAGATCCCGATACATCTTGGTGACACTAGGATTAAATCCCAATGCAATTGCATGAAAAACTCTCAAGAGAACCTTGCGTATGTCATCTGACACCCAAACGCATCAAAGAAAATTAAAAACTACATCCTTTCTTATGGTCCGTCAAAGATTAGGGTCCTCTCCTAACACACACGCCCATAAGACTAGGCCTTCAGAATCTAATAGCTAACTCATTTTCACTCAATCCATAATATTAGAGGTAACAACTATAAAAGAAAGAAACATCTACCCCTGTCTATCATGCACCTCCAAATGCATCTTAGAGAACATAGCCATAAGCTTCAAATCATTGTTGTCCTCCAGAACTGCCTGTATCTGAGTCCTCATGCTCAATGAATAAGCTAGTGGGTTTCCTTTTTCCTGGGTTGGATGGAAGCTCAATGTCAAAATACTGAAGGTACTCAACCCACCTTTGTTGTATCAAATTCAGATCACGTTGAGTAAAGATATAATTAAAGATTTTTTGGTCAGTGTATACAACAAAATGCTCCCCCAAAATATAATGTCTCCAATAGTGTAAAGAATATACAATGGTAGCTAACTTGAGATGGTGCGTCAGGTAATTTTTCTCATGTGGCCTCAACTATTAAGACATGTACACAATGAGCCCTTACCCCTAAAAAATCACTACTCCCATCCCAATACTTAATGCATCATAGAAAATGGTGTAACCCTTTCCTTGATCTAGAAAAATTAGTATCTATGATGATTTTAATCTCCCTTTTAGCTTCTGAAAGGATAAATCACATGATTATATTAAAAAGTGCTTCTCACACTTCTTAGTCAGGCCCATCAGTGGTGCTACTGAGAATAAAAAGTCCTATATAAAGTGCAAGTAGTAACCTTCCAAACCCAAAAAACCTTCGTACATTACAAAATGTTCTTCAGCTGCTCCTAGGAAACTACTTCTTTCACTTTTTCAGGGTCCACTGATACTTCTGTATCTGATATGACGTGACCTAGGAAGTTAATCTGGTCCATCCAAAAGTTTCACTTTGAGAGAATTACATAAAACTGATGCTCCCTTAGTGTACTAAAAATGATCACAAGATGTGTGGTATGGTTGTGTCGAGTATGAGAGTACACAAAGATATTGTCCACAAAGACTGCCAAAAAATAATCCATGAAAATATAGAAAACTTGGTTCATTAGTGCCCTAAAAACTATTGGTGAGTTCGTGAGAATGAACAGCATAAAAAATACTCATATAGACAATACCTACTCTGAAAGACTTTAAGAGGTATATTTGATGGTATAACACGCAACTAAAGATAACCGGATCTCATGTCAATCTTTGAGAACACTTGGGATCCTCGAAGATGATCAAATAGATCATAAATCTTCAGAAAGGGATATCAGTTCTTTATCATCAACTGGTTCAGCCTCTGATAATCCACAAAAAGTATAAGGGAACCACCATACTTCTTCTTAAAAAGGACAGGCGTACTCTAGGGAGAAGTACTGGGTCGGATGAAACCCTTTTACTACAACTCATCCAACAACTTCTTGATCTATTGAAACTTAGATGTAGCCATCAAATAAGGATGAATGTACACCGATTCTGCTCTTGGCATTAACTCAATAGAGAAATCTACCTCACGATCCAGAGTAACCATGAAAATTTGTCTGGAAAGAAATGTTTAAGATGATCCACCACTAGAGGAAAGTCCATCTATGAAGTCTCATAGTCATCTAGATATAAAATAGAAATATAGGCTACAATTCCTCCCAACACATGATGATCAGGTCCAGTTCCACTAATCTGGACATCCCATTCGCCCTTGTGTAGAATAGACCCACCCTATGGTGACGGGAAATTCACCCTACAGTGATAACAGTCGGCAAAGGCCAGAAAAGAGACCAATCATTCCATTCTAAGAATGAAAATGTAACCTGTCATCTCTAAGACATAGCGGTCCCATAATAAGTGACACCCACCATCCTCAAGGGGGAACTCCTTTCACTGACATACACTAGCCATTATAATCCCCAACTGAGTGTCTAGAATCATAACATTGTCTTAAGTAAAGAAACGGTGCACAATTCCCTCCACAATTGCAACATATATAAAACTATGGGAAGCCCATTACACACTCTCTCATATGACTAGGCCTTTAAAATCTGATAGCAACCTCATTCGCACACGATCCCAATGATTATAGGTAACTACAATATATGAAAGAAATATCTTCCCCTGTCTGTCGTGGACCTCCAAATGTATCTTAGATAATAGATCTATAAGCTTGCACTAATTTTTTTCTTCTTGATCTACCTATATCTAAGTCCTCCTGCTCAACCCATGAGCCACTATGTTGCCTTTCCCTGGCGTGTAGGCAAGATCAAAGTCAAATGACTGAAGGTAATCAACCCACATTCACTGTCTCAAATTCAGATCATGATATGTAAAGATATACTTGAGACATTTTTTGTCTGTGTATACCACAAAATTACCTACCAAAAGATAAGGTCTCCAATAGCATAAAGCATGTACAACCACAGCTAACTCGAGATCCTGCATCAGGTAATTCTTCCCATGTGGCGTCAACTGTCAATACCCAAACATAATGACTCCTTCCACCTGCATAAGCACTGCACCCAGCCTAATACCAGATTCATCACTATAAATGGTGTGACTCTTTCATGGATCTGGAAAACATAGTATCAGTGTTGAAGTCAATCTCCCTTTTACCTTCAAAAAGGATAATTTTCTGGATTCTGTCCACAAGTACTTCACAACCTACTTAGTTATGCTAGTCAATGGCTCTTCTAAGAATTAAAATTTAGGTATAAATCCTCTATAGTAACCATACAGGCCCAGAAAACTACATACCTCAAAGAGTTTCTTCATCTTCTCCAAGGAAACTATTTCTCTCACTTTCTCTGGGTCTATTGATACTTCTATCTCTCTGATGACATGACCCAACATTCGAATATGGTCCATCCAAAAGTGGTACTTTGATGGCATGGAATTTAAATGATTCTCTCTCAGAGTACTCAATATGATCTCAATATGGGTAGCATTTTCATGTCGAGTGTGAGAGTACACAATGATATCATCCATGAAGACTACCACAAAAGAATCTATGAAAGGATGGAACACTCAGTTCATCAGTTCCATAAAAATTGTTGGAACATTAGTGAGACTGAACAGCATAACCAAATACTCATATAGACCATACCTGCTCTAAAAGGTTGTACTAGGTATATTTGATGGTCTCACACACAATTGATGATAAATGAATCTCAAGTCAATCTTTGAGAATACTTAGGCTCCATGGAGCTGATCAAAGAGATCATTAATCCTCGATAAGGGATATCAATTCATGGCCATCAAATAGTTCAGCCTTCAATAATCCAAAAAATTTCTATCTCTACTATCTACCTTCTTCACAAAAAAGACAGGCGAACCCTAGGGAGAAGTACTGATTCAGATGAAACCCTTTTCTAAAAACTCTTCCAACTACTTCTTGAGCTCTGGTAAATTAGGTGTAGCCATCCTATAAGGAGGAATAGATATTGGCGCCACCCCGGGCATAAGGTCAATAGAGAAAGATACCTCACGCTATGGAGGTAAACATGTAATGACGTATGGAAAGACATCTATGAAATGATCCACCATTGGGGAAAAGTTTATATGTGAATTCCCCTAGTCATCCAGATAGAAATCATTTATCTGGTTTGTAATTCCTCCCAAACCATGATGCTTGGGTCTAGCTCTGCTCGCCTGGACATCCCATTTTCCCTTCTGTAGAAATGATCCACCCTCTAGTGACATGAAACTCACCCTATGGCAATAGCAGTCAAAAAATTCATGAAAGGAGACCAACTAGTCCATTTTGAGAATTACATCGTAACCTTTCATATATAAGACATAGAGGCCCCTTAAGAAGTTAAACCCTCCTAACTCCTGAGGGTACTCCTTGAACTGATGTACACTAGCTAATCTAATCCCCAATGGAGTGTTTATCATTATAACATCCTATGAAGTAAATATTCAGAGCCCAATGATCTCCATAATGGAAACAAAAAAACAACTATAGGAAGCCCCATTATCAATAAGAGGATAAGCTAAAACTAAGGTAACTAGAATCAAACCTCTTATCATAGAGGGTTTGGTATCCTGCTCCTTCTAGGTCTATTCCACTACCAAAGTATTCCTTGTACCATAGCACTGTGGCCCTTCCTGACAACCCTGAGCTGATGCACCCTGTTATGGCTAAAAACTTATCATCTGGATAGCATGTTCATAACCACCTCCTTGGCCTGGATGGCCTGAAAAATTATAGTTCTATGACTGATGAGAAATGAGTGGTCCTACTCTTGAACATGGAGTCATAAAAAACCCAAGTCACTATATAATGGTGATAAAAACTGAAAACAAAACCACTAAATATGACCCATCTTTCCACATGATCGACACTCTACTGGGTCTCTCGGGCACAGAGTTCTTATATTCCCACTCTTCTTGCACTGGTAGAATACCACCTTACAACCTTAAGAAACATCATGTGAAATATCCCTACGACACTTCCTATTATCTGTCAATGGAGTACCAACCCTTGTTGCTGAACATCCCTATCTCATGGCTCCCTACTCCCTTAGATTGTGTTCGATAATCAACCCATGATTAACAATATCCATCACCAAATTCATCCTGAAAACATTCACCTATGATCAGATGTCATACCTGAGACCACCCTCAAGTCACCTAGCCAAATATTACTCGTCACTTCCCAGAATAGGTGAAAAGCACTTAGTCTCTAAAAACAAGAAGTGTAATCCATAACTGAAAGAGCACCATGCTCCAAGTGCATGAAATATCAGGATCGATCGACCCTCAACGTCTCGGGGTTGAAGTAATCATAGAAGGTCCTCTGAAACTATTCCCAATCCATATCTCAATGACGTCCCTCCAGTGAGATAACATCCCACCATCTCTTGGATGAATCACTTATCTTGTACGTAGAAATCTTCACCCTCCTCTCTGGAGGCATCTTCAGATCGTCAAAGATATAAATCATGGACATCAACCATGACTTCACAGCCTGTGGTTCCCCATCTTCTGAAAATGATTGAGCATGATGTTGTGAGAACACAATCGTCACATTCTCCATAGTCAGGGAAATATGTGGTGCTCCATAAAAGGTCTGTAACATCCACAAAAATCATTCATGGAACTAGGCATTACCACCTATGTCTGGTATAATAGTTGGTTCCATGATGGGAATGACAGGAGGATCTTCTTATATTCCATGATGTACTATTTCCATTATCTGATCATTGCTATGTACCTAGTATACAATCAATGTAATTCTTGGTGGAATGAATTTTCAAAGTCAAGCACAAAACTTAGTTCAAGATTATCAAGGAATGAAACTTAGAAGTGAAAGATTCAAACAGGAGAAGAGAAACATCTATGTTTTACAAAACAAGGTTACACGGTGTGTAGAACCACTGCACATCGTGTTCCCGTAAGCCTTAACATGGGTGTGTACCTCTTCCAATCCTGGTTGTGTGACACCCCATACACACTGCGTGTTCTTCCTGAGGCATGGTGTGTACATGAAGTTTCCCTCCTTCCCAGGTCCTTCTACATAGTTATAACTAGACAGTTCTCTCCTGGTGTAATGTTACATGGAATTTTCACACCTGACACAGTATGTACTACTTAAGTTCTATCCACCTGTGTCATTAGTCACATATCCAGATACATG
The DNA here is from genome assembly GCA_963277665.1 of Viscum album. NCBI lineage: Eukaryota > Viridiplantae > Streptophyta > Magnoliopsida > Santalales > Viscaceae > Viscum > Viscum album. The sequence goes on from OY728146.1 coordinate 375,869,351, forward strand.
GTCTCGACAGCACGACATGCACATACAGTACACATCGTGTTCAATCAAACCATTATCAACCATGTGTCTCTTGTTACACAGTCAGGCACATGGTCAATATATATATGGTGTGTACTCAAAGTACATGGTTTATACTTAAGTAAAGTCATTCTTCTCGAACAAAAGAACACATGTCATGTGTTTATAACATCACACACCATTTTTCCTAGGTTTCCAAACTGTAATCCTATGAAACATCTCAAAAACCCTTAAAACATAATCTTTTGTCCATGGAATGTCAAATTCTGACCCGTGAGAGACCATACTCCCTGCGAATCAAATTTTTGAATCCTTTTTCATATCATAACTTGATAAAATTCATCTAATGTTCAAACATGATCCACCAAATTCTGATCCCAGGGGGCCCATAACACATCCAAGACCAAATCTAGTCATCCATCCAAATATAACGTTGCAGATAAAAACAATATATCAAAATAGAAGGTATTCAATCATTTCATCTATCACAACAACATGCATATCTTACACCATATCAATCACAAAAGCATGCCATCTCTAATGCACTCTAAATGGCATGACAATAATGCATAGAATCTGATCTCTAAAAAGTGCATATATGATTATTGAGATGAAATACCCTAATCTAATAAGTTTGCAACTGAAATAGATCCAAAATGATATAAATCATAATAGCACAAGATAATTTAGTCACCCAACTGTGAAATCAAATCAACTGTAACAATTGAAAACCCGACAAAAATGAAATATTTAGGTTAAATCGATTATTCCATGTACACGAGTTAGATACTACTGGGAACAACATATAACCAACTACCTATTCCTTATTATCCCTATCTATGGCATCCAAATAGAAAAACAAGAAGGATAGAAACACCTTTTATACCACTTTGTAATGTCCCGGTTCTGAGTGCCGCCCAACGATGCCCTGAACCGGGTTGGTCACATGACCTCAAGCACATTTCCCCAAACGCCAGAGGATGCCAAATAGAAGCAAGGGCTGTATTTTGATACTGGGGAAATTATTCCCTCATTGGAAGAGTATAATGCGTGAAATAACAAATAGTAAACAATAGCATAAGTAGAAATACCAACAAAAGAAGTAAATAGCAGAACACTGATAGGAATATAAATACTGGATCATATATAAATAATTCATGCCACATATGTTTAGGAAAGGAACTAAATAAGTAAAAATGTTTGAAATAAAACACTACAACCAAAGTATATAAAAGCATTAAACTCCAACAGTATCTCAAACCTCAGCTTGGTCTCACACTCTATATCTCCAACAACAATCTAGTACATGATGAAGAAGGTCACTTTCACTTTTTTATACTTTCAACCGTATAATCTATTTGGGTCTAAAATAATGACCCAAATAGGGTGTGATATGAATCCCAGTAGGAAACCACCAAAATAATTGTGCCTAACTGTTAGTGGATACATATGGCAGGTAATATGCTGAAATGAAGCAATAAATTAAGAAGTACTCAAAAGTAAACAATCCTACTGTTTTCAATTACATTCAATTATATTTATTAATTATTCAAACCAATGAATAATGAAATTTTGGATCTATCCTAATATTTTTATCAATTTTTTAATATAAAAATACTTATCTCAAAAAACTATCTAGAAAAAATAGAAAGATGGAGTCCAAGGTGGTGATTTGGCTTGGAATGGTGCCACAATCATTCAATTATTCACTGCAACCCTCTAGGAAAGCTCTCACGGTCTAACCCCTTTGGTTTAACATATCACTAATTAGTTACAAAAAACCACTTGGGAAGATCTCAAAGTCAATACCCCCAGGTCAACATGGAATCAATAAAATATAATGACCACCTGGAAGCTCTCATAATTAATTCCCTAGAGTCTAACATTAATTTAATAATGATCCTTTAGGTAGTTCTAATTTTCTAAACCCTCCTGAATATGACTACCTAGTAGCTCTCACAGTCAATACCTCTAGGTAATCATAACAATAATTTATACATAAATTACCCTACCTCGAGGAGCTCTCATAGACAAATTCTCCTTTGTCAAACATTCAAAATTTGAATCACCTTAATCTCATAAAATTCGTAAATCCATCTTAACAACACCAGGCATGGAAAATAAAGATATCCTAACAGGCAGTCTATTCCAAATAGCCATAATCAATGAAACAAAGGAACAGAACCATAGCCAAGGTATAAAACATTATACATAAGAAATAACACATTCTAAATCAAACAATCCATAGAAGGTATTAAAGATAGTTAAATCCCAACACATGAAATACCCTAAAAATGGTTATTCAGAATGTTTATCACATATAATCCAAATACAATCATCGGAAGGCATAAACCACTAACCTCAATGTCGTACGATAAACACTCTTGAATGTAGGCCCTTGAATTGGCTAGAAAGATGTAGATATAGAAAAAGATGAAAAAATTTCATCCTTAAAATACTCATGAGAGATGAGGAATCATGAATAATGGCTCTAGGGAAAGAGAGAACTCACCGGCGAGAATCCAATGCACCCAGCGATGTCTCAATCAGATCTCAGACAGAGAACTGGGAGGAGCTCAATGTTCTTCAGCGTTTTTTCACTCTCTTATATGAAACATGCATAGATGAAGGGTGTTATAGATGTGAGACGTAATCCCACAACTATTTATCAAATATGAATATAATTATACTCTATTTTCATTTAATGTACATGCGTTTTACTAGCCTCAACCAGACCCCACTTTTGGCGGTCTATCGGGTCACCTACATGGCCATGTACTTGGCCATTACACGACTAGTATGTGGTTTTACGCAGTACCTAGGCACAAGGCGTGTACATAAAAGTACAAAGAATGTTCTTAGAAAATTTCCATTTTATCATTTTTTCCCAGAAACAACCTGAAATCAAGATGCATACCTGAATGAATATCGGGGTTCTTATAGTTTGTTAGCAAGATTCCCCATATATCCAACATTTAACAAAAAAATAGGTATGATAATTATTAAAATAATAAGAATATAAATAGGTAAATTGAAAAATCCTATATATTACTAGAATAATAAAATTTCATTTATAATAATATTTATGAATTATAAAGTTATATTCATTATAAAAATATTTAGTAATTTTTAAATTAAAAAGGAAATAGTTTTTACTGAATATTTTCTTTACAGGGTTATTATTTTAAAATAATAAATTATATATCATATAATTTAATTTTAAAATATTAATTTAATTTTGGAAATAAACTTATCAAATTTAACTTACGGTGAAATATTTTGATTTTTCAGAAAATGTTTATTATTCAGTGAATAGTGAAAAATATGGATTTTTGTAAAACTGTCATTTATTTTCAATAAAATAAGTTAGTTAAAATTCATAGTATATATTAAATTTTATTTAAGGTATAAAATGTACTATATAGTTATATTTAATAAAATTAAATACCTTTGAATCATATTTATTATGGATTTTAGTACAAGTTTATTTTTGGGTTTAAAACGAAATTTTGAAAAAACTATTTTTGAGTGCATAATGATCCTCCATAATAATTAATTAAGAAAACCCATAATGAGGATTTATTTTAATATAATTTATATATTATATATATATATATAAATATTAATTTATATTCACATAATTATTATTACTAGTCACTGAGTCAATATAAAGACATCTTATGCTTGAAAAATACAATTATTAAAAACCCTCTTTTTCATCACCGTTATGGGTTTAAATTTAAATTAATTGTACCAATTATGTTACTTTAATTAGGTTAAATATGTTATATATTTTGAATTAAAATAATTATATTATATAACAATTTTAACTTCTCTTTTTGACATAATGAGTAGTGAAAAAAGAAAAAAACTTTTAAAACGGTTATGGTGAAAACAGGTTTATAGGGCTTTAAACTAAAATGATAAGGGTTAAAATGATCTAAAAACCTATATAAATTATATATTATATCTATATTTAGACATTATATAATTTAATTCTAGAATAGGATTTATCTTAGTGCCTCCCGGAATGTGTAAAATGTTGGTATAATTTTTTCTTCTCAAAATTTTAAGGTATGTCCTCTACCCCACTTATAAAAGGTCACAAACTCTCCTATATAATTAAAACATTAAAAGATTTTTTTCTTTTCTCTAGAAGACCCAAATACATTAATTTATTCCATCCCCACATCTTAGAGTCATTTTTTGTTACCAATAGTATCATTGAAGTATTTTGGTATTATTCTATAGAGGCGGTCCGAACGAGATGTATTGTTATTAAAAGGGAATTTTTTTATTCTTCCACCTCAATAAAATATTCATAAAAAATGATTTTATAATACCATGATTACCTCCCATATATAATATTTTTTTGTGTTAATGAAATAATATAAAACCATATCATCTTCCACCAAATGGAAAATGAAACTATCTTGTAATTCATTTTCCATCATCACATCTAATGAATATTTATAATGATGGAATTAATATTTATATATGATATTCATGAAATATTTATCTTTATAAATTTTAAGATATCATTTTTATTCATATATTTCAACTTAATGTAAATTATTATGGCGTTCATGCGTGTGTGTGTACAATAGCCTCCACAAAGTGATGTGATTGTTTATACATCACTACATAAAATGAAGGATATATATATAAGTATATTTAAAGAAATAATATGGTATTTTTGATATGATTATATTTCTATAAAGAAAAAATATTAATTACCTTTTTTCATATAATTATCTTTGAAAATGGAAACGTTAATCCTGAATTTTCACAGGTTATGGACTCTATGATTGTAACATAGATCATTTTTAAAACAATCTATAATGAGTGTTTTTAAAAGTATAATTGATGTATAAAAATGATAATTATTCAATTATTATTATTATTGAGATGATATTATATTGACCGCATTAACCATAGTGAACCCACCTAATCAATTTAGATATATGATTCGAATATTATCAAAACATCTGTTGAAAGATTAATTTATCAGATAATTGAATATAACATTGTAATATGGGAAATAAAAGTTCAATAAACCTAAAAAAGGTACTCAAGAAAGTAAATAATTAACCTAATTTTATTATTGTAAATGATAAATAATGTATGTGATTATTCAAACTCAAAAAAAGAGACACATTATCTTAAAACCTCTTTTTAAATGATTAAATTATTTTTTTATAAAACATTATCTTCCATGTACATGTTTTTAAAATTACTTTATGAATAAATTTTTATGGAATAAAAAAAAATCATGGAATTTTTTTTGTATCCTTTCATTTTCATTAAAATGTTTTCAAAAGATATCTTTTTTATATACATTATATGATTTTTTTTGAATTTTTTACAAAAGACAAAATGAATCATCTATTTTAACATATAAGAAGGCAATGATCTTTCCCACCACAAAACCCATTATTTTATTTCTTTGATTCATTTAAAATATTTCATGTTTTACTAATTTAAACCCCCTTTTCCCTTTTTAGAGGTATTTTGGTATTGAAATTTTGTTTTCAAAAGAAAATGGTATTTTAATACCAGAAATTGTTTTTTCATACAGGTTCAAAAAAATCAAAGGATTTATGATAAAAAGGTGAATGAATAAAATATCTCATTTATGGTATGGTATTCAAGAATTATAAAATGGTGATCTTGATAAAACTTATATGATGGTTGTGACTAGATTGTATGAGGTGGTCCTGATATAGATTATATAATGGCTACACCTAGAGAGAACTGGGTGAATCCATTATAGCATATACGATGGGGGATCTGAGATATCACTCTAATGCATTAGGTAATGATACTTGTCTTAATAAGACAGTTGGATAGAGTTAAAAGTGGTTTTATCTTATGGATTTAGCTGGGATCCAGTTATTTAGAACATGGGTTAATATCAATTTACGAATGCGATGATTTATGTTTCCAAAAAGGGTTTTCATTTTCTTATTATGGATTTTAATGGTTTCATTTGAGATAAAAGTTTTTCAATTTTTATATTCAAATTATTTATTTCATTCACTAAAAAAACATTGATACAAATATAAAAATTCTGTTGTTTTTCTTGTTTTTTATTAGACCAGCAATTTTATTTCTTTTTATGTCCTTTAAAAATGATTCTTGTGCTCATCCCACATTTTAATATTTAGTTATATGGAATAAGGATGGGAAGGGGAAAGGAATAAGTCACATTGATAGTTGTGAATATTTATCATGAAAAGAGGACTTGTTTTATTTTAAATGATTTATAATATGGGGAAAATATATTCTTATTAGAACTATACATTTTATAAAATAGTGTTTTGTTATGTATATTTATGTCCTAAATATAAAAAACACTAAACATAAAAAGATCATCGGTTATATAATAAATATAATTATAGTCTAAATATACTTGGTATTTAATGTTTATGTTCTGTTTCATGTAGTTGGTATCATAGGAAATGTTTAAATAATATTATAGGTTTAGATAATATTAATAAGATACCCTAAAAATATTTTACTTAATTGTTATGCAAAAAGGACATATCATTTTCAAATTACCTTGTTTCATCATTGAAAACAGGTTTGTTTAAAAAAAATTCCATAAAATAAATAAGGTATCTATATTAAGAAATCACTAAGAGGACAATATTATTCCAAATAAGAAACCTGAAATAGTTAGAATTTGAATTGAGTAGTTTATTGTAGTAATGTCTCAGTTGATGCATGCTATAAATGGTGAAGGTATCCATGGTAGAGAGATGCCAGGTCTATCATATTAGAACATTATAGAGTGGATAATTTTATAATACAATTTCTCCCAACATTTTTTGTATCTTCTAAACTAGTAGTTGTTAAAGGATAGATCAATGCACTCGAAAACATATTTAAAGTCTTGGGGTGCTCAAAATATCATAATGTAGCCCATTTTGTATATCTTTTTTATGGAAATGTTGATATATTATGGTATTTGGATAAGAATACCAGAGATAAATATAATCTTTTTTCCATGGAATGGGACACATATAAGAATATTTTAATGGAGAAATATTTCCCAAAGGATGTCCATATGTAGATAGATAAAAAATTCTTGGAATTAAAGAAAATTTATAAAGATCTAATATCCACATTTTATGTGAGTTTGAATATATTTTCCAACTATACAATATATTTTATTCTAGACATTGATTGTAAGATTATTTTATTTTACTCATGATTGAATCCAAGTATACAAATTTATTTGACTGCTTGAAAATGTAAATGTTAGTAGAAAATTATTCATTGTGATGAGAAAGATGTGGTATATTTTTTCAAAACATATTTTCTTTGAGATGAAAATAGTAAGAAAATGTTAATGTGGTTATAAATTGAGATGTATCCTAATAAGAAGTCTAGAGGTAATCCCTCAACATATTCCAAGTGTAGTAAATTAAAATTCAAGGAATTTCAAACAAGGTATAGCATGTTTTTCTAGTGGGTTTAGTTTTTTCACAGGGCTCATGACATTAGAGAAATGTATCCTACAAAAACAAATAATGGGGTAACAGATAACCATCCAATGATGATAAGTCTATTTTAAATGAGTTGGGTCATTGTGCTGACATGTTTTTGAAGTTAGTTACACAGTATTTAAATCATCATGATAAACAAAAAGCTTTTAGAAGTCATTATCTACAACCATGGTTGATATTTGTCAATCTAATTAAGTAGTTACATTAATGTTAATTTTTTATTCAAATTATTTTAATACCATGTATTACTATATATGTTCCCATTCATTATTTTGAAAAAAATAAAGTAAAATGGGTTTATCACTATTTATAATTCATTAGTTTAGGGAACACCACCTATGTGTTAATGTGTTCTAGTGTTCATGTTACCCCACATTCCCTCATTCCAAAGGGGGGCATCTTTCAACACATTCAATGGTGATGTCTAATCCTTGATCAAAATTGGATGATGGGTTTTTGGTTCCTCCTTCCATGGATTCCTCCTTGTAAATTGTCGCATATTCTAGGTATCCCCCACAAAGTTAAGTCATGTTCATGGAAGTCATTCATGGTTCTATATCTTCATGGATTATAGTTAATTACACTACTTCTTTCTATACATTCTACTGGGTTTTGACAGGGCATCATCCTTCAGTCATAAGAGTAGTCACATTGGAAATCGCTGAAATTTTTTGATTCTAGAAACATTGGTCACATGTATTATTCCTCATATGAGGGAATCTCATTCTAGCATCATAATCATAGAAACCAGGGAATTGTTTATTGACCATGTGGTATCTAACCTCAACAGAATATATCTTCCGAGTATTTCAAAAAAGGCATCCTAGTTTTTTCATTACATAACTGACTCCATGGGTGCATATCATTAAATTATTTCACCTTTGGAATCCCATGTTTTTTATGAAGTATGTATTTGGGGTCACAAGTTTAACATCTTATGGGGATAGATTAGGGCATGACTTTAACATCTTGTGGAGGTTAAGTTGATCAATTAGAATGATTCATGGGGGTAGATCAATTAGGTGAATCCCTATGAGGTAAAACCTATATGGTTTACGGATGGATGGATTGTAATTCCTCATAGAGGTAGATATATGAGTTGTTTCTTATAAAGTGTAAATTTCACATGGTGAAGGTTGATTGAAACACTCCTAGAGGTGGATTAGGGAATAACAACCCTGGTAGGGAGCACCTAGGTTTACCATTTATTTGGATTGAACCTTAGAGAGCCATAATTCTTATCATTTATATTAGATAAAGATAAAAACCAATAAATCTTGATTTCATATTATAAGTTCATGTGACAGGTCCTTTCCAAGTAGATTAATGTCAATGGATAAGGATGATCAGGTCGTGAAAGCTGCACTTAAGAGGGATGGTGTAGGGCTTATGAATATAAGATACCCTTCACAAGTGGATTTCACTTTTTTGTATTAAGTGTGGGGATTCATCATTGAGCTTCCCAAAGGACCTGGTGGATATTTGGTCTCCCATGTTAGGGGTATATTCATACTAGTGATGTGGCCCAAAGAAAATTAGGATTGATTTGGTTAATGGGTATGAATCTTGGGGGAGGCTTTGTATATATCCTAGTTAGTTTGGAATCAAATACCACATAGTTTAAAATGGTTGGGGACTATACCTAGGGGGACCGTTAGATCTTGTGGTTGGGGAATACACATGGAAGGTACCTGATGAGGATGAGTATGGTTGTCAGGGATTACACTCAATAGGATGTACATTGGATTGAAGATTAGGTATTATAACTATAAAGGAAGAACATAGAGAATATGGGATGGATTTCCCAATCACAAAAACTTTATAAGCCCATGTGATCCCTAAAAAGCATGATAAAAAAGAGGAAGCAGAAGAATGATCTTCGATGGGTGTGGGGGCTCAGGGTACTCCACTATATCAAAGAGTTATCAACAGAAGGTAGGCATCATAGAGAGACCCAAGAGATAGGTTTCCCGAAGATTAGTACCACTTATATAGGTTATTCGTGAAGATCAAACTCTTTGTAGATGTTAGGGGATTTGAAAAGTATGAGGCTTCACGATACAGGGTGACCCTCCCTCGAGATGATGTCCCAGTTCATGAGGGGAGTGCTTCACGAAGTCTGAATGCTTCTGAAGCCACTTAGGGACTTCTTCCTTTACAAAGGGAATATGCCTTCATTAAAGGAATCTCCACATTGTGTGGAGGATTTAAATAAAAAATAAATGTATTTTCATTGAGCTTAAGTACCTTGGATGATCCATTTTGTTTGAGTTCATAATGCTCAAGAGGATTGTGAATTTGGAAGGATTCGAATGTCGAAAGGTCAGATGACCATCACTAAATGGTTGCAATGATGTCATATTTATAGGAAATGGGTTTAGAAAATATGGGTAGTTGTTTGTGAAGAAATCGTGGGTTTTTAGAATGGGTGTCTCTCCATCAGACTCACGAAGGACACCATCAATATTTTGATTGGTTACGAAGTTATATTCGACTCACATAGAACACCATAATGGCTTTATTCCATCACAATAGGGATTTCTTGTCTGGGAACTCTGAGACCTTTTACCATTACCAAAGTGTCAGGGATTTATAAAGAAGACCCTTATGTGGAGTTTTGGTTTATTTGTCTTGTATTTTCTTTGAACCAGTAGCACCTTGCTAGACTATTCCCATGGAATGCATTTCAACACCAACAATCCCCCCTAGAATGGGAGCCAACATGAAAAGAAGGATTGTCAAATTTTGAGGTAGAATCGCAAAGAATATCTCAATCGACTCCAAGTCACAAAGGTCACTCGCAAAAATTTCTTACGATTCTAGTGTGCAATAGTGTCTGGCGTGGAGTCCATCATGAACCCCATACAGAGATTACACCTATAAATAGAGGAGTGAGGGGCCCTCATATGTACTGAACCTTTAGTTGAAGAAAATAATCATCTCTCTTTTTATGAATATCTTCATCTCCATGAACATGCTCCATGAATGAAACTATAGAAAACTAGACATCTGGTAACATTCATTGTGGGAAATGCTTAGTGAACTAGACACCACAAAGAGAATATTTTAAAAGAGCTCTATATTTCCATGTGCTCCAAGAACTAGCTCCATGAGCATTACTTACTTATGAGGCCACCCACATGTCACATCGGATACCAGTGGGGCAAGGAGGGATCCTACTAGAGAATTATAGAAGTGGTCTAGTGGCTATTGTGGGGATATGATGTTAAGACCGAGCCTCAATGAAAAGTAAGGCTATAGGGATTTATCATGGCCCACATTTGTTTTAATATACTCCTAGTGAAGGATACTGACATAGGGGTGTGGCTAATCACTTTCATCATATCTGAGATGAGGTATATGAGGTAACATATCATCCTTATAGTCACATTACTTGCAACATTTTACAAGGTACATCATCATATCAGCGAAGGGAAGATGTCTCTACCTGTGTGTTGTCCTTTTCACCACTTGTGTTGTTGGGTGTCCTCACACATGGGGGGTTATAATTACGTTAACCCCATTTCCCCTCTGAAAAATAAACCTCCAATAGGTAATTTTGAACATCATAGGGATTCAACCATTCAATATGGATCTAGGGGAAGCGCTAAATAAGGTTGGGATAGTGGAAAACATATTATTTCACCAGTTCTCCCTACTGATGATGGTGGTAACTGATTATGTCATAGGGAAAGAAGAAAAGATATCATACCTCTTAGACATCTGAGGTAGGGTATTTGGTCGATATAGTAGATTGTGATCTGACATTAAATCCATACAATCAACACCGATTTACATGACAGTTCAGGTTCTTAAAATTTTGTCTGCTAAGGTATACTTAGAGGTGTGTCGTGAGTGCCATCCTTCAGTGATGAGGAAGTTATGGTGAATGCTCTTGTGTAAAGATAGAAATAAGTGAAACAATCTACCACCACCCACTCATGTGTATGGGCATACTCATGATTAGACATAGAGTTTGGAGAGAACCTATCATGGGGACATTCTGAGGGAGTGGTCCACCCAATATAATGAAAGTGTGGTCCCTACACCATAGGGTAGGGGACAAATAGTGGATAAAGGGAATTGTGGAGGAAGAATTGGTCCAATGGTAAGAAAAAAAATGGTAGTTCCATCATTCCATGGACCCCAACATATAGGAGTTGTAGGTTGAGGAAAACTACCATGCTCAATGCTCCTTGGTAGGTTTGAAATGGAAGAAGGGGATCCTTCTGGGGAGATCTCATGGGTGTTGGTTCAGGGTCTCACGAAATGTGTACATCACCAAACTATTCCTAATAATGTTTTGTCTCCCAATTCTTGGTAGGAATGGGGACTTCACAAGTATATTAAGACTCGTTATTGGGTGTGGAAGTATCTGATTACTGAAGGGATATTCCTCACCAGAAAAGTCTATGAAAGGTAAGTGTTCTATTATCCAACTACTGAAGCGATGAAATACATAGAATATATGGAGGAGCTAATATACTCTTAGGGTATTGTATTCCCTCTGACCGATTAGGTGAGGAAAATTCTCATCATGTACTCCCCTCCAACTACCGTTGTGATTAGAGTGGCTATTGATGGGGCTGATGGTGAAGAATTAGAAGAATCATAGGTGAGTGATTCTTACTGGATCTTATAAGTGGACATGAATTCTGTTTCCAACCAGGTAAACTCACTGATCTTTGCATTCCTTTGGACACTGCTGAATATTCAAACTTATTGTTTGACCCTATTTTACTTATACAAGAATTGATGAGCACTGAATAATGGGAGGTCCATGACAAACCTCGTGTGGAGGGTGATGGGACCCCAACCCATTAAATGGAGAGTATGAGGAACCTTCCTAAAATTTTGGCTCTGGGCGATCAACCATCAGTTCCTACCACTAAAGCAACATCCATGGAGGCTTAGGTGTAAACTACAGATTCCACTCTCTATTTGAAAATTGTTAGTGATACCATGGTGCTCAAACCAACCATAGAGATACCATTATAGAATAAAACTGATAATGCTCCCATGGTGGAGGGGATTGAGGAAATTCTGTTGACATGGTTAACCTGAAGGAGTTGTGGTAGCTGGGTCGATCAATGAGATGTCCCCGAAAGTGCTTGTTGGAAAAAAAGATACAATGGACAGGGTGGTGTCTATTCCAAAGGCTAGTGTAGTTTGAGAGGTTGAATATGGGACCGCTCATATAGGAATTCTCATCGATGGATTCTGCGAGGGCTAAGGATGATGTCCCTCCACCAGCATGGGTAACCATGGGAGATAGGATGATGGTTTCTATCTCTATGGTACCACATGGTGTAACAGATGCTTCTACCATAGGTGGAGTGGTTGATGAGGATATATTATCTTGGATAGTCAACCAACTAATCTCACCTACAAAAAGAATAGTTTTCATGCCACTCATATTTGAAGATCTACACTTGGATGATCCAGAACAAAATATAATGGCAATACTTCCTCTTCATGAGCCCATACCATTGGAATATTTTGATAAGTCTGGCCCATAGGTCATTTTGGATAATTTTTCTATCTATTTAAAGGAATGGAGGAACACGAGGAACATAATAACATGCATCTGGATAGCTGAAATACTACAATGTGTGAGATCTCTTTGTCATTGGTTAGTCATCCTAGGGACTGGTGGTGTGAATTTCATCACTCTTCATGCACTGTCCTGGGAATTCCTTATCGAGGGAGCACATGCAAAACGGTAAGAGATCGATTTGGATTGGAATAAAAACAAGGATGAAGGATCTCTAACACTTCATAACGCTAAGGAGGAGATTTCCCATCTGGAGGGTATATCACCAGAGCATGTGATGGCCACTACTACTTGGGATAAGATCACTAGAAATATGAGGATTCAACTTGAAGCATGTGAATCCAAGGACATTGAGATCAAGAAGGCAAAGGCTATGTGTCGATAGAAGTAGGGACATCGATGGATATAATCCAAATATTTTCACTCAATGGACAATGAAGATAGGGAAGACTTGGTTTGTTGAAGTAGGTCTTTAGGACCACTCACAAGATGTTGGCTGATCTCAAGTGCATGATTATTGAGGTAGAGCCATAGTGGAACATTTTTTAGTGCTGAGGCTTTGGTATGTGGATGACCCTTGAAAATATTTTTCCCTTATATGGTTCACTAAATTTTCATTCAATATAAATTAATTTAATATCTTACTTCGATCATATTTCTATGACAACCAATAACCAATCCCTAAACTCACGTGATTCAATGTTTGCATGAAAAATAAGAGACAACCATGTGATTTCTTTTCATATGATAATTCTTGAAAATAATTAAATACTCAGAGCATTTTATTGATGACGTACGACAGAAAATTTTTGCACTGATACAAGTTGGGCCTGGAGAATGTGGCTCTCAAAAAAATTATTTTCTAACATGCTCTAGTGCATGAATGGGATAACATCGTGGTGTTTGAATTTGACCCAAACAAAGGGGAATAAATTATTGGAATCACAATGCCCAAAATTGGGAACATGAGGAGAGTGGAACGGGAATATAGGATAACTACTACTTGTGTTTGAAACATAGTATCTATACTATTACCTGGGAATGGGGACGAACAAACGAGGGTCGACCGCTGACCAGGTGTAGAACATGGAAACTGTCTCAAATTTCCATCCAAAGTTTTTTGGGAAGTTGGCCCTATAGGATCAGTGAGATAGTATAGCATGAGACCATTCGATTAGGGGTCTCTTCATACATATAAGGGGATGAGACTCCAAAAAAAGGTCATGTGAATTGTGGAAATGGGTGATCTAATATACAAATATATTCCAACACTCATGGAATCATGCCACAATGGATTAAAACACATTTGTTTTGGCGTATTGGTTAGATCAATGGTAAAACTCAACATTTATGGGAGTGTCATCTCTGATGGTGAGAAACAACTAAAAATGTAAGTGATGTGATAAATGACTAGAAACACGGTAGAGGGCCTATCAGGTGAGGGATTATGATTCCTTGTAATTTAAAGTCATATAATGAGTATTCTAGGCAATAGTTTAAAATTATAGGGTGTGTAAGATGCATGGTATAATTTAACATCATGTAATCAGGATGCATCTGTGACCAGGATGTTATAAACAATTTAAGTTCTTTATTCATGTACCATGGAACACATTTTAAAGTCGTGTTGCACTAAATATGATTCTTATTTTAGGGTAATAGATTTTGGACCTAGGGAAAGAGGCTTCCCAAAATGGGCATATGCGAGGTATAGTGAGTTAATAAACCTGACGTAAATGAGGATGTGGGAGGCCTAGAATTAAACCACACATTCTTGGGAGGATTTCAACATAGTTTAAAGTTTTGATGCATAGACATGGACTCTATGTTTGAATTTATAGTGTTTTGGACTGATGGGTTCCTTTATAAAATACGACCACATGAGTACACACCATAAAAGAACACATAAGCCCATGCGAGTCATGATCGATGTGAGAAAAAAGAAATTTTAAGGGGTTTTCCTGATTTGTGGAGGAGAACACTAGGGATGAGGAGGTATCAGGTTGATAATTTCTTTATGACATTGAATTACCTACTCGACGCATGAAAATTCATGTAGGGGTGACACTAGGGGTATCGTAACTCCACTAGTATCTAGTGAAGTAGAAAAAAGGTAATTCAAGAATTTTGATATCTATATAATGGTAGAATGATGGTAAGGTATTTATTGTTTTCCATGTTCAAAACACATGGACCTCAACCACACTAATCCGAAATGGGATAAGAAAATGAAAGATCAGTTGTTGGCCACATTCAAACTATAGTATCTGCTATTTGTCCCAATAAATACATTAGGGAGTTTCCCAAGAGGGTATTTTATCCATGTAAAAACACCATTACCATTAGTGGGTCCTTATAGATTAGAAAGATGATATAAATCCAAACCAAGAAAGACTCAATGTGTGTAAATTCAATAATGCAATATTTGTGTAGGTTGGATTCAAGCCCAATTACTGCAAATAGTTTAAGGTCCAATTGGATGAACCATAATGGGGCCAGAGGGATGAGGGTTCTGATGAATTATTGAGATATACTAATAGATCAGAAGTATAGGTGTCTCTACAAATCCCATAATGATAATAATCAATCCACATGTAGTTCTAGAGCATGGTTTTGTGTAAGACCATTGCTGCTGGGGGTGATCTTCTCTGATGAGAGAATTTGAGGTGTCTCTCAATTATCGTGGTACATCCCATGTTCAAGTCATGGGGTAAAATTAGATAACCATGCCATACATTTAATATAATCAATACCAATTTAAAATGGGTAAACATCATCTCCCATAGAAGAGGAATACTAAATTTTTACAGGGTAATACTATAGTTTAATTTCATGCACTAATTATCATGGGAGTAAAGTGTTCTAAAAGGGATGTGAAAGTTGCAACAGCTATAACCAGACATGAATGTGGACTAAAGAGGTCCACATTAAATAACACACTCAAAAGTAAAACATTTATAATGTTTAAAGTCATGATTCCTTGATGTAAACTTTTAGTTTATGTTTATAGAGCTCAAACCATAGGGATACAAATGGTTTAAGTTCATAATTCTAGGAGGTATTGAAAACAGTTTGAGTTTATGTCTCATGGACCATAGGATCTAAATTTACGTTCATAAATTTTAGACAAAGGGGTAGAGACTTCTTAAAACTGTTAAGGTGGCATGGAAAAGTGATAAACACAACATGAATGAGGGCTACAGAGGCCCAATACCACACCACGCTTTCCTAAGAATTCCTTCACACATTTTCAAGTCTTGATGCTTGGGAAATTATTCTTTGTTTATGTTCATAGAGTTCGCACCGAATTTGTGTAAATTCCTCAAGATGATATGTGTAGTGGGGTGTTATGTAAAACCTAACATGAATGAGGACCAAGGAGGCCCAACATCACACAACAATGTCTGGAGATAATTATGTATATAGTTTAAATTCATGGTTCTTAGACTTATTGCATATAGTTTAAGGTCATGTTTCATGGACCATTGTCTCTTAGATTAAGCTTATATAGTTTAGACCAATGGGGGAATGGATTCAAAATAATGTACCTAAGGTGGTGGAGTAACGAACCCAATGTCAATGAGGGCCCTGCAATACTATCTCTACATATTCACCTTGATGTGGACTACATACATTTTAAGGTCATAATTCATGGACTATAACTGAGTCCATGGGTCAAGGGGTTGCTGAATTTGCAACTAGACTTGGAAATGAGGTGTTCAGGAATCACTGTGTACTCCATAAGGAAGGGAATCAATCCGAATTTAGTTCTAGATCAATGTGTGACATGCGATAGATACTGGAATCAATTATTCTATCTAGTGAATAAATTTTAGGCATCTCACAATTATTGTGAGGCATACCATGTTTAGATCATGAGGTATGAATCATACATCATCAATAGGAATACTAATTTTGAATGGGATAGAATTGCAGTTTTGTTCCTTTCATTGAAGATAGTAACACTTGGTTTAGTGTCATAGAGTTTGAACCATGATAGAGGAATATCTAAAATGGGTTCAGGTAGTGTAGTTTCCTAGAAAACATGACAGTAATGGAGAACAAGGAGTCCCAACACTAGAAGACATGTCCTATAGAAAACTCAAATACAGTTTAAAGTAATGATACTTATACTTGGAATCCTAGTTTAAATTCTTTGATTTGGGACCCCTGCAATCAATTTATATTCATGTTTCATGGACCAAGTTCATAGTTTATCATCATATTCCAGGGATGTGGATATGAATTTTAACATTATGAGATGAGGAAAATAATTGTTACATATTTTAACATCATGCAACTAGGTGACATTGTTTCCCTAGGGGAATTATATCTTGAAGAACATGGTATTGGTTGGAGGTGTGATATGCTCTTTTTCCATGGTTATCAAAGATTTCTCACCATTATAATAGTCTTTAATAATGATGTAAGGTCCTTCCTACTTGGGTTCCAAATTTTTATGTAATTCTCTAGGTATCATTGGCATTATAATGTCTAGTACATTGTAATTCTGTAGGAAGGAGTGGAGGTGAACATTATTTTTGAACTTCCTCGCTATCTTTTTATGGTGCCTCTCTAGATTGTGCAAGGCCTATAGCATGTTCTCTTCGAGGGATTCCAACTCTGAAAGATGGACTTCGTCCATTGTGTATGGAATCTTATACTCATAGATAGTTGTTCAGAGTGATGGAAGATAAATTTTAATGGGAATGATGTATGTTATTCCATACACCATGGAATATGGATCACCTGGGTTGAATTTATACTCGTCGTTTGATAGGGTCAGAGGGAATTGGAGATCTTATCTGGAAAAATCTTTTTCTTTTTTCCCACTGTCTTTTGAAGAATGTTTGAGATGGTTGTATTTAACACATCAATCTATCCATTTTCTAGCACATGATAGTAGGAAGTATATTTTTACCAGATACTATAATTGTTGTACAATAACTTTAGCTCAGCATCCTGGAAGTTGGTACCGTTATCGATGAAAATGGAATTAGGATCTCTAAACCAGGGGATGATGTGGGAAGCGAATAATTCGATCACAAATCAAGACATTAATTCTTCAAGAGGAAATTATTCTACCCACATAGAGAAAAACACTAATAAAAATTAGGAAATTTGTGATGGGTCATCTGTGAGGGGGTCCCGTTGCCAATTCCCTTTTGCGATGGGATCCCATAGCAAATGATCTGTTGCATAAAACGGTGTTGCAAAAAGGGTTTTTTGCAACCGTTCATCAAAATAAGTAAATATTTCTAATGGGATGAGTACATGTCGAAAATAGCTTCATTATGGTTTTTAAAAACCTTATTACAACGGGCCCATCACAAATAGTGTAAAAAATTAAAAAAAAATATTTATAAAATAATTTTAATATTAATGAAATAATAATATTAATATTAGTAATTTAAATTAAATTATAAAATTATAAAATAATATTATTATTATAATATTATTATTGTTGATAATATGATAATAATAATATTATTATTATTAATGTTAATAATATCCTAAAAAATTATAAAATAATAAAAACATCAATATTACTGAGAAATATAATAAAATAATCAAAATAAAATAATCAAAAATAATAATTAATGAAATAATAAAAATTAAATAATAAAAATTAATAATTAATAAATTAATAAAAGAAATCAAATATAATATTTAATAATGTAATAAAATAATTAAATTAATAATAAAAAATTAATAAATTTAATAAATAATAAAAAATAGAATGTACCATGGTGGGCTAGAAGTATCACAACCATCAAATCTGATTGAAGAGCTTCAATCCTACTTAATGGGAACCAAAATACACGACATGAACTTCCTACATAACCTAGGTAATCTCATCTCCTTGTATGAATTGGAGGATAATTCCATCAAATCCATGTCTATAGAGAGTCAACATGAGGTTAGACCTACTTTGGAGGGTGAACTGTGCATCATGCTGACAGATTCACTCATGTTCGGCTCTATCAGGTGGGACATGTTTGAGGTAATCAATGAAAGAGGTTTAACAATAAGAGATTTCTTCTACTATGGGGAAATGTAATGGTCCATGTGTAAAAGCATCAGAGGTCAGTTGGTTTACCTACAAGGTATCATCATTATATTGGATGATGGGTGTGACGACCCTCTGATGTGCCACAAGAATGAACAGATCATATTCATCAGGCTCTACAAGAGAAGCAACTAGATTATTTAAGGCATCATCTCAACCATTCTGCGATTGAGGAACATGAGTCACCTCAATATAGGAATGGAACTATACCATCAAATGGTGAGTGCGCTTTAGTAAGGGAACAAACTCTGGATTACTAATGATATAGTCCCCATTGATCTATTTGATGACAAATTATGTGTCTCCCTTCACATAAAAGTAAGGGACATCAATCTTGAGAGCCAACTAGAGACGAGTAACGAGATCCTGATACTCTACCTAATTGTCGGTTAAACCTAATTATATAAGGAACTAGTATGTAAATACATCATGTATAGGTTTAATGAAAAAAGATATGTAGGAATAATCTTTTGAGCTTGGGATCATTGAGAATTCTACTTATTGGGCTCTTGAATGTGCCATAAAAATGCATCTTCCAACATGTAATAGCCTAATCCACTGATAGGATTTCCTCATAGAGGAAATCTACATCTATAGGTTATTCACTAGGAGCTGAATGAGTAGCTAGAAATTTGGCCAACAACGGACCCTTGACATCTTTCTATGCGATGAAACTGGTATTGAACTACTTAAGGATCACTACCCAATGTGCTATTTATCCTATCAACATAGGGTGATTCATGATATAGTTTACAACCTATAATTTGGACACCAACTATATCTCATTATACTTTAAATAATTTCATATCTTCAGCACTGTGAAACAAGGAAGTGGCATCTCTTCTCGATTGGAGAGTATTTTTTCTCTATGTTGAGGAGAATGCGACTGAGATAGTATATATTACTCTCTCTTCCTTAATTTTTCTTCTTTTTATGAATGGTTCCTATGGATAATTCCAAGGATTTCACATATATGTCTAGATTCTTCTCATAGATTATTGGAATCAGAACCGGAGGTTGTAGAAAATAATTATTCATTTACTCAATGGTGGTCTGGTAATCTTCATCCCATTAGTTTATGGTACCTTTATTCATGATTCATGATATGGGATTACACCTTCCATCCATACTTGTGATGAATGAGTGTATGTAGTATAAGTGACCTTGAAGGACTTGGAGCTCCTATATTTTTCTCGTGGGAGGAATCTGGTTGATGGCCTTGATCATCTCTAGATCGACCTCAATGCCTCTATATATAACAAAGAAACAAAGAATCATCCCAAATATAACCTCAAATACACATTTCAAGGGTTTAATCTTCAAATACTAGGGGCATGGGAATATGAAAACTTTATTGAGATCACTGATATGGTATTTAATCTGGAGATATTTTACCACCAAATCATCTACGTCACAATCCACTAGCATTTGGAAGATTAGTTTGAAAAAGTGTTGTATGATATGATGATAAGAAGATCATGAATTATTTAGACCAAAAGGTAATTCCTGATGTAAAAATGTTCCTTATGGTGCTTTAAAATAGGTAGAATCCTCATCTTCAGGGGCCATCCAGATCTGGTTGTATCTGGATTATCCATCCATGAAGGTGAGATCCTATAACCTGGATATGGTTTCAATCAACATCTCTTTCCCTCGAAGGGTAAAATCATCCTTATGCAAATGTGTTTGAGGTCTCATAATTTAATGAAAATTATAGTATTCTCATTATTCTTCTAGACTAGAATGGTATTGGATATCCAATAGGGTAACTAAACTTCCTTGAAGAAGTTATCTTTTTTAACCTTATCAACATCATCCTTGACCATGGCACCTTGAGAAGGGTACTTTTTCTTGGGAGTTTGATTCAACCCATGATGTCTCACCAAGAGACTAATATGGTGGAAATATACGTAAGGTAAATGTATTCTCATATATTCATAACTCCAAGAAAATACACCATGATATTGCTTCTGGAAGGCCACATAATATTGTTTCTCTTCTGGAGGAATTTCGTCGTTGATTAACAGTGGACTTGAATCTTCTTCAGCACCAAGGTTCACTTGAATTGGTGCATCAAAAATTGTGGGGATTCCCTCTTCAAATGATGGAGGAGCGTCTTCCAAATACTCTTAATATTTTGAGTCATGGTAATTAATTGGAGGAGAAGGATTATTCAGTATAACTGATTCTAGGTGAACGTTGGTGCCTACTTAGGCTGATATGGAATCCTTGCTGGGGGACTTCAGATCTATTGAGGATATGTTGATAGAGGCTATCGAACCAGCCCCATCCTGATATTGAATATGGGTTCAATGATTAATATCAATGCAATGGTGGTGGGCTGTTTTTTAGTGACTCAACATTTATCTATGGAAAATGAGAGAATGCCACAAAATGGTGGCCATAGGGAGAATATCTCAATACTTCATAGGGGTAGGTATTTTGAGTATCACCCGAACCTAGAATGTGTTGGAGTACAATGTTATATTTCATATTTCCTTGTACATGCGGATATAATTCCCCTTCCTCTAAGAAAACAATGAATGTTCACAATTCTCATGTCATAGCCTCTAATCGGTGAATCATGAAGACAAAAGCATCATCCAAGTCTGCCCATGGGTCGACTGAAATAGTTGTTCCCTCTACCTCATTGGTATGAACATGCTATTTTTTAATATTTTAATAGTTGTCATCAACAAACAAGGATTCATAGAAGTTTAAGGTAGATTCATCACCCTCAATCATGCACACTCGGCAGTTAAGGGAGTATATGAGGCATTGATGATATGATGAGGGGTCTGATGCATATAGATGAAGCCAAGGTCTACCCATAAATGCTTTATAAGTTGTATCTTTTCATACAACCAGTAATTCAACACTTTCAAAAATCCATTGAACTGGGTCTTCAACTAGATGATGTTTCATGGTCTCTTCTTGGTCTTATAATCAACATAAATATTTAGGTCAGAGGGACTCAAGTCTGTTTCAGTTAGTCCCAGATTGCAGAGTGTCTGGGTTGGGATGAGATTGTGCCCAAAACCTGTTTCCACCAAGAAGAGGCATATTACCATGTCATTAAACATACATGTGATGTAAAATAGGTTTATGTGACCCTACTCAAGGTTACCTTGATTTTATATGAAGAATTAAATTAAGACATGTAATTATTCTTGTTTGACCTATCATGCATAGTAGGATTTTACGAAATCTACTTCTACTTAAAAATGAAAGGGGGATTTTCAAGGACTATGTTAGAGGCTTGCGCATCTCTGGTAATTGGTGGAAAGCATCGAGGATCTATATACATGCCATTATACTTGGGAGATTCTTCATCACATCATCCTTCCATGAAAAATTAACGTTTATTCCCACATGGGGTCTCTATTTGGTAGGAATAATGATGGGTTATTGCATTTATACCATCAGATTCTGATTGGTGATGGTAAGATCATTGCATTCCAATTAACTCACCCAAGCCCACTATCAGCTGATTTCCAAATGACTAAGGCCTAGACTTTGTAGGACATGGCTGATCACAATGTGTTTGCAGCTATTTATCCCTGTTTTTTAGCACATTTAGCATTGAATTCTTGTCTAATGGAGTGGGCTGGGAGTAATGTGCTTTCTGGGATCTGCACAACACTCGCTAACTAGTTTTGGTATCATGCACGTATTGGATCAAATTAAAGGATTGAGAATCTTAGTTGTTCCAATTTCCTTGACATCCTCTTTGGAGGAGTTGACCAGAGGCACTTTGGGGGGGGGGTTGCCTTATATTCTTTATCATCGGAGACTATGAAGGGATCAACCAACTCAGTGATATTCAAATAAGCATAGCAATTCTCATTTTCAAAGGGGTCTTCTAATGTTGGGTGGACCGTAGGGATACTCCCAAAAATTTAGTCATGAAATCATCAAAGTTAAAAGAAGGATTTGGTGATGGAGGAGGAATCTACTTTCACTTGCACCATCTGCGACTACTCTTCAAATATTTTGGGGGTTGTTACATGGATGCATAATAATTAGTTGAAGAAGGCACAATGACACCATGAGGTTTGGGTTAGCCTAAAAGGAACATATAACATCATCATTATGAGATAATTCCATGTGGGCCTACCAGTCATCATACTTATAATTTCAATGGTTGGAAACCTATTGTCATTCTCCTTCACAATCATTGTTAGGCTTAGTATATATGTGTTCCAACTGTACAAGAATATTTCTAAAATTAACCAAACAATTATCCACATGATCTTATTTCAAAACCTTGAACACATTTCATTTTTTGATGATTTTTCAAATGATATTGTGGTAAGGAAAAAGGATAGGGTGGTCAATATACTCCACTTCATGGGGAATATTGCACTATGGCAACATTAGATTCCACTGTTTTAGGCCACTTAAGGAGTAATCAGTAACCTATGCATCGTTGAGAGAAAAGGTATGGTTATTACTATCCAGTAAGATAAATATTGGAGTTTAGATCTGATGAGGGGATGGATCATGATGAGGGACCATAGCCACATTCTCTTATTGAGGCATCCTTTTCTTGGTGAGGTGGTGGATACTGATTCTGTACTGGGTGAGATTGAGCATGATGAGGCAGCTACATTCGGTGAGACTCAATTAGAGGAGGGTACAATAAATATAGATCCTCTCGAGACTCCACCTATACTACGAAATTAGTTCCTTCTTTGTTTGTTCTTATTATAGTAGTTTTGAGAGGAAATATATGTTTCTATCTAGCCTTCTGCAAAGCTTCCTGCATGAAATGATCCTTTTTATAGAAACCACAGAACCCACTTGGGATGTTTTCAGTGATGAGGATAGGGAAGAAATCGGTCTTTATGCACCCGACACACATCGTTATCAACTAATCTTGGTTAAGTGGTATATCGAGTGAATAAGTGAGTTCATTCATCTTAAAGTTGAAGTCTGTGATGTGATCATTAGGTAGTTTCCTACACATGAAGATGTCTCCAATTATTTTCTTGTATGTGGTGGACTTAAACAGGTTTTGGAACTTCCTTCAGTGGTCTTCCCAACTAGTAATGGGAAGTATTGGTAATTGTTTTTGGTAGACAAATGTGGTCCATTCCAATGTATGTATGAAACATCAGATCATGGCATCCTCCTACTGCTCTAAGGTCCCCAACATGGGCCCTCACCTCGAGATGAAGTGGCCTATATGCTACATTGGTTTTCTTTTCCCATTTAAAAAGGAAAATATAAGGTTCCCAACATCTGGTGGTGCTCTCATTTCATCCACCCATTTCGGGTACAACTTGTTGTAAGTTGGGATTACCACTTATTGTGTTTCTAAGGCTTCAAGGTGTGAGATGATAGAAGCATTAAAATTATATTAGTGGGAGTTCCAATATTGATGAGTATCCATGACCACCAATGTATTGATATGTTCATCAATATAGTATCCATGCTCAGCATCCCCTCGAGCAGCTCATTCTGGGTCTTGAAAAATATTATCATTCTTCTCAAGTAGATTTACAGACTCATATCTTGGTCTCCTTCTATACACCCCCACCACTAATCTTTCTTAATGTGTTGGATAACCAAAGTCAACTTGGATCAACTAGATAAAGATGACTTATGAATTCCTTAGTAGTGGAAAATGGGGACTTGTCAAGGAGCACCATAATTTGGGCACCACATAGAAATGTGCTCATTGATGATCCCTTTCTAATATATAATCATCTAGAGACAAGAAGAAACTATGGGATTGGCCTATGTGTTTTGAGAAATATCATATAAATCAGAGTGTTATAGGTCCCAACCGTCCCTTTACCCTTGTTGATGTTTTGACCAAAACGTAGGAATTTGGAGGGATCCCTGAGGTCAGGTGCCTCCCTTTTTAAGCAAGTTCAGACACATGTGTGAGGGTCCACCTGGTATCTTGATTCCCAAGGGAGATGGTTTTTCTTTGTCAGACCCTACATTGATTCCCCTATTTTCTTGTAACTGATGAATTAACAAGTTCACTATAACTATTCCTGGAAGAAAATACTATATATTAATGGGTAGCCTTGGTCGTCATAAGATAAGTCTAAAGTGATGTGAAGTGTACGGTCCCAAGCCTCATATCTTCACATGCAGATTCACCTCTCCCATGATTCTATAGAGAAATATGAGTATCTTTTTGTATCTATAATGGAGGTTTTGATGGTTGTTGGGAAACACAGGGAGCTAATGCACTGGGAGTGCTTCCAACTCAACCATGTGGAACCACTGATCAATGTCGTTGATGTGTTCCTAACTTTTGGGGTAGACCAACTGACTGTCAAAGTGGTGATGTAGCATCATCTAGATAGATTGTAAGAATCACACAACATATCCCTCAATTTAATATATGAGTATATTAATGTTTTAAGTTTCATTCTGCCATAATTACACTGATAACAGATCAGCAGTCATAGTCTCCCATTGGATTTCTTGTTGAGATGTGGGTTCCTGCTCCTAGTTGGCCCAAGATTCGATTAGCATCGACAGAAATATTATCACTGGAGATGGTTTGGATCAGTGCATCAAGTATTTGGATGGTATAGGATCTGCACAGTTAGTTACCTATTCATCACACATTGGGTCGTCTCTTGAGGGGGGTACCTACCGTATCATCATTCCATTATTTGATGGAATTCTTACTTTGGCCTCATGTGTGAGGGTCGTAATTATCATTAGTGTATCAACTAGATTCTCATCATCAACCCCATTCCAAAATAGTTCTCCATGATCCTGATTAGAGGTGGAGAGTGAAATTGGTGATGATAAAAATGGTTGTACCATGATCCCCTGTATGGGAGCCAAATATTCCTCCATCGGAATGTACTGACAGAGGGATTTGGGGATCATGTGGATATCACCTTTTGAGATGAAAAACTTAAATTTTTGGTATTTTACCCCAAACTCAGATTTACAATATTGGGGTGAGGTTTCTATCATTGATCCATGTCCCCCTCAGAATCTAAGAGGTGAATGGGATTGACGATGAATTAGGGATTCCCATGATTTTTCCTCAGATAATGGTGGTTCTTCCTTCTACGCCAGCATGGTTCTTCAGGGAAAGAAAGTTCTTAGGAATGATGAGGACATTTTTTATGGTGGTTGATATCAATGGGAGGACCTCCACTTTTACTTTTATATGAGTGGGGATTACCTCCACTATGAATATTGATGAAGCAAGGAGGACCTATGCTTCGGTCAATGGGGACATGAGGATGATCTCAGTGTTGACAATTGATAAAGTGGGGAGGGACTCCACTGTGGTCGGTGGACACATGTGGAGGACCTCCATGAAAAAAATGGTCATGGAATAGGTAGTACCTCCATTATAGTGGTTTGAATCATGAGAAAGACCTTTTCATTAATAAAAATTCACACAGGGAAGAAAATTCTTGATGAGGAGTGAGAATACAAAGAAGGCCCTCAAACTGGAAGCTGAAAGCGTGGGGAGGGCCTCTTCTTTGGTTACTGAAAACATGGGGAGGACCTCTATACTGAATATTAAATGAGTGGGGAGGACCCCTATCTAGTTAGATGTGACACATGGTGGAACTCCATGTTTGAAGCATATGTATATAGAGGACCTCTATATTTATTGGAAATTAAGTGGAGTTGACTGCCACTTTATTGTTGAGAACAGGAAGAGGATATTCATATTTATTGTCAATGAAGTGGGTAGGAACTTCACTTTCGTTAATGATTTAGTGGGGGAGAACCTCTTCTTAATATAGAAACAGCATAAGGAGGACCTTCACCTAAATAATCTATGAAAAGAGGAGTTCCTCTATATTAACTGGTGGTAGCGGCACCAGGAGGACCTCTAAACTAGTTTTTGTAGTAGGGAGGACCTCTGGTTGAACTATGAATTGATTGAGGAGGACCTAATTATTGATTCTGATAGAAAAGAGGACCCCTTCAAGAGTTTTTAATTGCCCGGGGAGGACCTTCACACTAACACTCATCATCAAAGGTTGTCTTACAATGGAAGTTGGTAGTTTTGATTGATAGAGTGAACTTATCCTGCCTATGCGATGGCTAATAACTCGACCTAAATTAAGAAAGGATAGATCCCTACTACTTTGTCATAGGAATTTGGTGGAATAATCTAATGGTGGAAGGGGCCACTTGAGCCATGGAAGTTGATTCCCCTGGTCGGGCATTCCCCTAGGTATGTGCCTGATGTTGATGTCAGGTGGCCCAGTTTGAGACCAGAGGAGTAGGTGTATAGTCTCCTTATTCTTTGACCTGAAGGAATATATATTTATGGAACTAATGGGGCCCATTGGTATCCCTTATTGGTGGATCATGAGATATAGTTGGATTTATTTGACTCTTTCATTCACCACCTCCTTGACCTAGAGGATTGAGTCATGGGATCACTCCAGGGGGAGGTTACAGAGTTGGTCCACTACTAGAACAGGGAGGGTTTTCTCCATATTCAGATATTTGGGTAGCAATATCGATGAGGTTATATATCCTCTAAGTCTCATTGGTTAATATCCCTTGTGGTAATGACCCCTTGTTGCTTGTTCTGAAATATGAGTGAGTCCATCACCCTCCTCTGAATAATTTTCAAGGATGATACGGGGTGTTTATTCCCAGTAGTTGTAGTCACAATGAAATTTGTTGTAGAGGTTGTGTCATGAGGGATTTCAAAATTAATATTTCTCCTTCCCCTAAATCTTTGGGCATTATTTGGTCGATTTACTATGGTTGGAATCCTTAAAGGCATGTGGATTCATCCATCAGTAAATGTGTACAGAAACTAAAGTCCAATTACCCAACATCATCCAATATTTTATGGTCAGTGATAGAGATCCTCATTGTTTATGTCACAAACCTGAAATCCCAATGTTTAATTGCCCCAATTTATGGTGAGTTCCATTCCATGTCTGTTATTTTCTTGGTGGGGTCTAGGTTCCAGATAGATAGATCTTGTGACATGATGATCTACTAAATTCTAAAATTATACTAGTTACCATGTTGTTGAGAAAAGTTTCACATTAGTTGTAGCATTTCTATTTATGACTCTTTAACCAGGCACACTACCTACATGTTAATGTTTTTTTTTCATGCATGTTACCCCTAATTCCCTCCTTCTAAAGGTGGGAG
This sequence comes from Viscum album, assembly GCA_963277665.1. Taxonomy (NCBI): domain Eukaryota; kingdom Viridiplantae; phylum Streptophyta; class Magnoliopsida; order Santalales; family Viscaceae; genus Viscum; species Viscum album. The sequence goes on from OY728146.1 coordinate 375,897,630, forward strand.
ACTATATTAAATTTCAATGGAGTTTTCTACTCCTTGGTAAAAATGGGATGATGGGATGTTGGTCCCCCCTCCATAGATTCCTCATTGTAACTTGTATCCTAGTATGGGTCTCCCTCATAGAGTTAAGTAATGTTTGTGGAACTCATTCTTGGTGACATCTCCTTGTGGTCACTGGTTAATTACCATACTTCTATATAGACATTATAGTGGGTCTTGACGGGTCGATAACCTTTGTTTAATAAAATATTCATTTAGGGAGTCTCTTCCATGTTTGGATTCTAAGAACATTGGTCACATGTATTCTTCCTCATATGAAGGAATATGATGGAGGTATCTTAGGTGTATAATGAAAAGAATTATGTGTTATCCATGAGGTATCTAAATCCAAAGTCGTATATCTTCCAAGGCTTTTACCATTTGTATCTCATGTTTGGCATGAGGTAACTGACTCCATGGGTTCATATATTCCATGTTTTTCAACTATGGAATCCCAGGTGTTTCGTGTGGTAGGTATTTGGGGTCATAAGTTTAATGTATTGTGGTTCCAGATCAGGGAATCAGTTAAATTCCTTCTGAAGATGGAATTCATTGATCAAAATGCCTCATGAAGGCAGATCAAGGAGGTTGATCCCTTAGAGGGACAACCCTGAATGTTTACTGAGTTATGTATCTAAATTCCACATAGAGGTGGATTTGAGTGGTGTGTCCCATAAAGGGAATATGTTACACCTTTCATGTTGATCATAACACCATTGGAGGTAGATTAGATAAGTACATCCATAGTAATGAGCACCTGGGTTTACCATTGGTTGAGATTGAACATCATGGATGCATCCTACACACCCTGTCTAGGAGTAAGGGATCAAAACCCACATAGTTTGATGCTACTGTTTAAGGTTGTGTGTCTGAGTAGGTCCATCTAGTTTAACATCATGTGGTTAGGATGCTCGTGTCATTAAAGGAGTTCTAAATAGGGATGGTGTGTTGATTATTCAAGTGAGTTACCCTTTAAAAGTGGATTTGTCTTGGTTTTAGTCAGGGCGGGGCTTATTCATTGAGATTTCCATGTGACTTGGACAATATTTGGTCTCCAAAATGATGGGCATGATCATACATGTAATATGGCCCATATAAAATAAAGATGGACGTGGATGATAGTTTGGAACCTCAGGGAGGATTCCAACATATCCTAATAGGATGTAAATCCAATATCAAAATGTTCTAAATGGTTTGTTCTTATACCTAAGTGGAGGCCCATTGGATCATTCAGTTAGGTATTATGCATGGAAGTTGTCCAAGGAGGATGATCGTAATTGTTGGGTATTGCCCTCATGGGGATTCCCATTGGAGTAGATTTTGGGGATTATGTTTATATAGAACGTCCATAGAGAATATGGGGAAGATTTGATGGTCCTTACTAAGCTATAATCCCAGGTGATAAATGCTCCCTATGAGAAACAAGAGGAAGCAGTTTACCTGATGTTCGTGTTATGAAAGAAGCATCAACGAGAGATAGTGTGGACATTACACATGGAAGCTACCCAAAGAGGATGGTATTCCATCTGAGGAGGATATAAATTTTTGTGAGGATGATCTATTTATCTATGTGGGTAGGCGGTGTGGATACCATCCCATACCACCCACATATATAGTATAATTTTCTTATTACATAGGGTAAAGCTGAAATTTTACGTCATGTGTTGAGGACATTAGGACTAGGCAGTTTTGCATCACATAGCTCAAACATAAGAGACTCAATTCACACCCCATTGGCTTACATGACCATAGATCAATCACCTCTAGGATAGGAATGAATTTGTAAATTCCATGATATGATGGTGGGGAGGAGTGGTCAATCATTAGGTCCATGTTACTGTTCCTATACTGATAAGAAACATGCGTTAGAGTATATATTGTAACAAACCGAGATTATATGAGAATTTTTATTTTTAATTTAATTGTTGTCTTGTGTTGTACTCTACACCAAAATTATCTTTCACTATATGCAACATCGTATTAGCTTGCAGTATACGCAACACTATTCTTGTCTCGTGTTACACAAAATTTCATGTCCGCAACATGAAGTATAGATTTTGTTTAATGTATAAATGAAATATATTTTGATTATGTTATATGAAACAACAAACGGAGCTTTCACTACACATATCCCTGACTTGGCTTTCATTACACACAATCAAGACCTTCCTCGATAGCGTGTGTAGTACGCAATACCGAGTTTCACTAAACAATATATTATTATAATATTATTCTTAACTAGCCGTTATGAATAGTAATACCCACCTTTTTAAATTTTATAAATGTTATTTTTCAAAATAGACTTCATTTTTAGATTCGGAATATTGAAATTAGCCTAGTGTGAATTTTTGGTATTTTTCTAAAAACTTTCAATTTTTAATGAATAGTGAAAACATTGGGTTACTATTTAAAATCCAACTTTTTATTTAAATAACTATTTATTTAATTTAAATTTACTTTAGGTCAATATTGATACATAATACCTATATAATTTCAATTTAATTAATTAGAGTCATTTTATAATAATTTTAGATACATAAAAATTTTATTGAACTTTTCACCGTCTTTTGCCCACCTCCTAGGAGAATTTGAAAATTTACATAAAAAATAATATTATCGCTTCTGTGAGTGGAATTTTGAAAACTTGAGAGACATGGTTAATATAAAGGAGTAAAATTTGGTTCAATGAGATGAAAATAATTTTTGGTGAATGGTGACTTTTTACTTTTATTTACCACGACTAAAAGTAAATAGGGCAATTAAGGGTAAAAATGATGTTAATATTACCCTAAAACATGTCTTAATTCTATTGGAAAAGTTTATCTCAACCAAAAACAATATTAGGAATAAAATATTATCATTTAGGTCCACTTGGATTAGATTAGGACATTTATTATTATTTTATTTAAAAAAGGGTTAAAATAGTTAAAATCAAAGTTTAATAACTAAAACATTTTTAATATTTGGTTATACATAAGATAAATTCGACTATAAATATTCATTAGAAATATAATAATATTTCCTAAATTATTGTATTTTATTTATATTTTTTAAACATTAAATAAGTTAATATATTTATGACACAATGATGATACAGTAATATCCTTATTAATGAAATATTAACATAATTGATGTTCTAAATACCCAAATAAATGTAATTTGAGACTTTTTTTTAATTCCACTAATTTTAAAGGTTAATATGACATGTTATTATTGATTTAATTAAATTTTTTCGAACTAATTATGATCTTATGATTTTCAAAAAAATCAATTACCAAATAGTGTCAAAATTGACATAAAATAGTTTTTAAATATATATTATATTATTAATTGATATTCTATTCTTAAAAATCTAGGATTCTGCCAAATGACTTAGATAAGGTTATATATATTAATAATGAACCAATTGGGGTTATTTTGGCTTGTTATAGTAATTTTATTAACTATATAGTATAAGAAAACAAGAAGACACGGTAAAAGTTAAATTATTTAACATAGACTTAAATCTAAATGATAATGTTAAAATAGTAACATAACCCTATATAAAACCTATTGGTAGAGAGGATTGGGACCCATACCCACTTTAGCTTCAAAATAAATCAATTTGGATCTATTATAAACTGAATATGACTTTATTTTAAAATAATGTTTGGAGTTTTTCCAAAGGTGCACCTCTCCTCCCTTATAAAAGGGCACCTCCTCCCTCTCCTCCTCACAAAATTTTGAGCCTTAAAGCTCACCCAACACCTACTCATTTTCCTTCTAATATTATATATAAACATACTAGAGGTTATGGTCTTCTTCAAATACCAATTTTAGTGCCCTAAGAGGAGGTTTCAAAGAGGCGTGTCGAAGAAGAGGTAATATCCATTACTGATTCTTTCAAATTTATTTCTTCTTCTACTTCCTCTTATTTAGTTGTTTCATTATGAAGTAATAACATCAGTATCACTCATATACGGATACGTTATTATAAATATGAAAAAGCCCTATTTCACCTTCTATCCATCCTACAGAAAACGAAATCACCGCGCGTGCGTACATACGGAATACCGTCTCCACGTCGTGGTGGAATCTATTTTTCCAACACCACCTTACATGGATGGGTATAATGGTGTGAATAATAACTATATATAGTTATTATAACATCATACTGATTCTTAGATATTATATCATCCACTACAATTCAATTCAATAATTATGGGAACAATATCATCGCTCGTGCATATGTACGGATTACCGTCTCCACGACGCGATGAGAATCATTCTCCGTGTTAAGCATTAAAGAATGATTATAAAGTATATATAATGAATAATAATGAAATATATTATATGATAAATCTACTGGATTTATGTATATATATGTGTGTCATCTACTTACTTCCATTCAAGTCAATAAAGAGAGGAAAATAGCGTTCATGAGTACGTACGACCTACCATCTCCATGAACGGTGTGTTTCATTTCATTTATCTATATATTACATATATACTGAATATATATGATATATAAATCATGTTTTAAATTCTGGAAGTAAGTAAATCATGATATAATTAATAATAATATCACGAACATCTAGTCCAAACACATACGATTAATGAAACTATTTTACCCAAAACGCTACTTTAACATGGAATTGACAAACGAACGGGTAATATAAATACATAAGTGAACCATATATGATATAATAACAATTAATGTGATTCTGTAATAATTAAAAGACATTATTTAAATCATTATACAGGATTTTTGGATACATACGAATCATATCGGACATAAGGTAAGGGATAACTTTTCCAATCTTGTTTTTATCCAAGATTGTTTATTCATAAGTATTTACTGGTGTTATATTTTTTATCCATGTCCCTAAAAATGTTTTTATAAAGTGTTTAATATTATTCCATTTATGTTTAAAGTCATTTTTACCCCTCTTTGACTTTTACTTTTTGTTGTGGAAGGAATCTTTCTTTTGTTTACCATACATGGTACTTTTTGACTTTTCTTGAAAAAGTACGAGAAGAATGTTATTTTTACTTATACAGCCTGAATGAATTAATACAGTTTCATAAAACCATATTTCCATGAAGCTTACTCTACAAGATTTAATGATTACTTTCAACAATATCCTTTTCTTTTAAAATTTTATTGCATTTTGTAAAAAGAAAATGATTTTGAAGAAGAAAGGATATTTTCCTCAAGAATTCATTTCAAGTGTTTTATCAAAACCATTTTCCATATAAGATGAAATTATTTCATATGTGTATGTTTCATGTATAAGATCTCTATGATTTACATGGTTTCACTTTTCTTATGATGAAATGATATCCATTTATTTTATATGTATTATGTTATGATGGGATGATATTTATGAAACCCATTTTTATTCTTTGGGTTCTGATGAATGATTTCTTGTTTATGTTGTGGCACAAGTAAGAATGCTTTCATTATAAGATAGGTGGGACCTATATCTACCTTCAATGCATTGGGTAAATATTAATATCTCATGATATAGACATGGATGGAAGGGTAAGTTAATCTGGTTCAGTGATAGAGGACTAGAACGAGGAGTGAACTTGATTTAGAAAGGGACTTTGTCCACTAAGATGGTCTTGGTAGTAATACCTTGGATACTATGGAAATCATATCATGTGATTAATGGTTTGACACAAATACAAGTTTTATTACCATGATATTCCTTTATGATATATTCCTTACATACTTCCAAGATTTATGTCTTTTCCCAATATTTTGATGTTTAGATTTTATGTTCAAGTTTTTTCATTCAAATGTTTTTGGATTGTTTTATGTTCTCTATGTTTACCTTTACTGAGCATTTGAGCTCACCCATTTTTTGTTTTCTTTTCCCTAGGATATAAATAAAGTTTTTAGGTAAGAAAAAAGGGGAAGATCTTTATGGGAGATGTTGAAGATCATTCACCACGATTAGAAGAATATATTCGGAGTTTCCAATGACACTAAACTATTATATTCCTTCATTGTTTGTTTTTGTTATGTATTAAGTATTCGGAAAAAGTAATGTAATGTCTATGTACATCAATATTTGGGTCTCTACACATATGATGTGAAGTAAGAGGTATGTGGGAGTCCTAAGTGACAATAGAAGTTGAGTGGGCCAGAGATGTGGGTGGAACGTGTCACATAGTGACAAAAGGTGCATCCCAACTGATCCAAGATGGTTTTGAGGGCTCTTGGTACTCATCCTTCAAAAATAGGTATCATCAAAAGGGAGGAATAATATATAGGACCATGAGAGGGGTTTTTTGAAGCTTAGGGATTCACAATGAGGTTCTTCATGAACCACATGTGCTTTACAAAGGTCAAGGGATTCATAAAGAATGATAATTCTTGAAATAGGGTGATCCTTATTCAGGATGAAATCCGTGTCCATGATAATAGTGATTCATGAAGGTTGAATGCTTTGTGATCCCTTGAGTGCCTCAGAGGGCCTTTTTTCCTTCATGAAGGTCATAGGCCTTCATTTAACGCATCTCTACCTTGAGTATTTTTCCTCTTCGAAAGGAATAGTAGGTTTTTTAGATCTTAGGTACCTTGGAAGTTCCATTTTTGTTGGGCTCATGATTCTCAAGAGTTTCACTATTTGGGAAAAATTCGAAAGTTGAAAGCTCATATGACCATCCCTGAATGGTTTGAATGATGGGGAATTTATTTTTAAGGTGTTTCACGATGATGGTAAGCAGTTCATAAATGAATTGTGGGCTTCATTAATGGGTGTGGCCCCATCGAACTAATGATGTACACTGTCAATATTTTTCATGGTTGAGATGTGATTTAAGACTCGCGGAGGACACCATCAGGGATTTAGGTGTTCATTAAGGGTATTTATTTTTCAAGATCTCTATGAGAACAAGGTGTTCACAAAGATGCATGGATACATGAAGTAGACCCATAAGGGGGGTTTTGGTCATTTTGGATCATATTTTCATTGAACTGGATGCTCCTTCCTTGAATATTACTATGGTATATATTTTGAAATCAACAATCACTAAATGAAAAGAAGATATAAACTTTGGTGAAAATATAAGTTGAAAAATTAAATCAACTATGATTTATAGGAATCTTCCAGTTTTTATTAGTAGTATGATCTATCCAAACAATATTGTTTAGTTTTCCATTGTAGAGTCTAAAATTATTTTTGGTATGGATTATATTTTTTCTTATCATGTTATGATAGATTATATTACCAATAAATTTTTATTAAATTATTCTATACCATTGATAACATAACAAAAGGATGAGAAATTTAAAAAATATCAAAGTGAAATTTACTTAGATCTTGTTTTTGAAAAGAATGAAAATGTTTATATTAATGATTTTCCAATAAATAATGAATATATGGATGTATTTATTGATTATTTTTCTAGTGTTATTCCTGACCTATATATTTAATTTTATTTTTACTTAGTTCCTAATGATAATACTATTTCAAAACCCCCTTATAAAATAAATCATGTAGGACTTTTAAAATTGAAAAATAAATTATAGGTTACCTGTATAAACTTTAATTCATCCAAGCACTCCAATATAGGATGGTATAGTTTTATTGGTTAAAAATAAGTATGATTCAATGAATCATTACAATGATTATAGAGCCTTGAATAACATCACTGTTAAGAAAAAGTTTTATTTTTCTCATATCGATGTTTTTTTATCAAATCTAAGAAGAATTGTATTTTTTTTAAATTAATATTTGATCGGGGTACCACCTATTGATGGTGAGGGATTTATATATTCTTAAGATTTCATGTTGTAATATATATATTAATTATGATTTTTTTATTCCATTTGGGTTATATAATCAATGTAATTTATTTATGGACATTATAAACAGATATTTCCATGAGTTCTTGGATAAATTTTTTGTCGTGTTTATTGATGATATTTTGAAATTTTATAAAATTAATGAGGAATATAAAATATTCCTAATTATTTTTATAAAAAAATTAATAGAAAATAAACTATATGTAAAATTTAGTAAGTTTGAATTTTGGTTCAAATATGTTTTTTTCCATTGACATATTATTCTAAAGAATAGAAAATTATTTACCCAACTGAAATAATTGTTGAAGAATGTGAAAGACACAAAAATAACTCATATATTCATAGTTTTCTTTGATTATATAGTTTCTAACAATGTTTTTTTGAAAAAATATATCATTTGTTTATCCCACTGACAATGTTAACTCGAAATGGAGAAAAATTAATTTGTAATAAACATTGTGATGATGGTTTTTAGGAACTATATATTTGAATTGTTGAGTCCTCTAGTTTTGGATATTCCATCCAAAAAATGGTGAATTTTTCGTATATAGGGATACTTCATTGAACGGAAATGTTTGAGTCATTATGTGGAATGACCATAAAAATTGTTATTCATCACATTAACTAAAATCACATGAGCTAAATTATCATACACATGATCTGAAATTAGATTGTGTGTCTTTTGAATTAAAAATTTGGATTCATCCTTTATATGGTTTAAAGTGTGAAATATAATGGATCACAAGATATTGAAGTATATATTCACTCAAAAAAATTATGATGGGAGAGTGAAGATGGTTGGTACTGATTAAAGAATATGACCACATGATTCATTACCATCCTGAAAAAAAATGTATTGGACTATTTGAGTTGAAAAGTTCATGCATCATTATCCATGTTACATTTTAAACAAAACCCTTTTGTTGATGATTTAATAAAAAAATCTTAGAGATTGTACATGAAAGAACCTCTTCTATTTTGTTTCAGCTATTTAATAAAATCATGTTTGATTGAATAATTAACAAAGTTCATAAGAAGGGTGTTGTTTTATTGGAAGGGGTAGAATATGATTGGAAGGGTAAGTTTTTAGTGTTTAATATTGATGAAAAAATGTAATACAGAATGTATAGTTATTATATGTGCCTTATATTCCATAATTGTAGAAAGAATTATTGTGTGAGGACCATAGTTCCCCATTTTTTATTTATCCTGGCAGTACTAATATGTAAAAATATATTTCAGGTTATTACTTGTGGGATAGAATAAAGATATATATTTATGATATTACCATGAAATGTTTGACTTATATATAGGTTAATGAAGAATGAAAAATATTGAAGGGAATTATTTTTCCTTTTCCAATTTTATAGTGGGAAAGGAAAATATATCCTTCAATTTTGAATTTGGTTTTATAAATATATCTTGAGGTTTTATTTGGATTATTTTTTATCAATTAACCAAATCTACACATTTCATCCCCATTTAAGATAAAATGTATTTGAATTAAATACATAGATTTTATTCAAAGGATATAGTTAGTTTTAATGGAATTATACCCTCCATTGTATCATAATGTGATCTTAGGTTCACCTTTATTTTTGTAAAGAACTACATATGTCATTGGGTACTGAATCAAATTTTAGTACATCTTCTCATCATCAACATGATGGACAGTCTGAAAAAATTATATATACTTTGTAACACATGTTTCTTGATTTTTAAATGGATTACGAGGGAATTTAGGATCAACATATTTCTTTAGTTGAGTTTTCTTATAGTATGAATTTCTATTCTAGTTTAAACATGAAACCTTTTGAAGAATTATATGGAACATGTGTAGGGTCCAAATTTTTTGAGATGATGTTTGAAAAATGAGTTTGAGTTGACTATTATTGGAAGAGAAAATTCCCAATATGTGGTAGTTTATTTAGAAACATATGAGGATGGCTCAGTTCAGGCTGAATTATTTTATGGATAACTGGATAAATGATTTTTTTTGAGCTATGTGATCATGAATTTCTCAAAGTATCACTGTGGGATGGTTTTATTTATTTTGTAAAAAAGGTAAAGTTAATTCCATAGTTCATGGGATATATAAAATCTCGAAGAAAGTTGGACCAGTTTCCTACTGAGTGGCCTTGCGCTCAACTTTATCCCATGTACACAATGTATTTCATGTTTCAATATTATGTAAATATTTATGGTATTCATATCATATTCTTGAGCCCTCATGTAGTTTATTTGGATGAGAATATTTATTATTAGGAATACTATATTTAAATTTTTTTCCAAAGAGAGAATGTTTTTTTGAATAAGTTAATTCATAGAGTTAAGGATTTATGGAAAACCCATGTGGTTGAAGAATAAACATTGGAATTTGAAAATGATATGAGGGAATGATATCCCCACTTATTTTATAAGTCACTAAATTTATAAAGTTTCAATTTATAAAATGGGGGATGAATGTTAAAACACAGGTAATAATAGAATAAATCATATTCATGATTATTATTTATAAATAAGATAATCATATTCATTAGTGAAATATTATTTAATTTTTAAATAAAATAGGAATGAGGTTTAATTGAACTCTTTTCTTATAATGTTTTATTTAAAATATCAATTTCTAAATTATTGATTTTTAATTTTAAAAAATAATTTTCATTTTTTAAATCAATATATTAAAAATAACATAGGATGAAATTTTGGGAATTTTTGGAAGATATTGATTTATGAGTTAATAGTGAAAAATATAAAGTTTTGTAAAACATTCACTGATTTTTTAAAAAAATATTTAATTTATATAAACCATTTTTATTTGAATTTTATTAAAATTGGAGTAATTATTACTTAGTTATATTTAATCTAATTAATTTTTTTAATCATCTTTCTTCTATATTTTAGTATATATTTATTTTTGGGTTTAAACACACATTTTTAAGAAAAAATTAAAGTGCATAATGTTTATTCATTTTAATTAATAAAAAATAACCTATTATTGGATAATTTTAATTAAATTTATAGATTTTATATATATAGGTATTTAAATTCATATAATTATTATCACTAGTCATTGATTTAATATAAAATCATTTATTTCTTGAAAAGTGCATTTCACGAAAAACTATATTTATCACGTTGGCAGGTTTAATTATAAATTAAATTTTAAAAAAAATTATGAATTTAATTTGTTATAATGTATTAAATTTTGGTAATAATAATAATTTATAATATATATAAAATCAACCTAATTTTTTTCCTAATGAATAGTGAAAAAAAATTAAAATTGTTTATCCCCAAAAAGGTGAAAACTTATTTACCAGGGGTTAAACTAAAATAATGATGGTTAAAATTACCTAAAGACATCTATAAATTATATTTTATAGATATATTTAAACCATATATCATATAAATTTGTATAATGATCTATTTTGGAGCCTTTTTGTATACGTAAAATGTGGGAATAACTTTTTTTCCAAATATTCCAAGTGGGTCCTCACCCCTATTAAAAAAAGGCCACCCACTCACCTCTTCTCTTCACACCTTAAAATAATTTTATTTTAGAAAATTCCTAGTAAAATCCATTACTTACATTCTTACAAAAATCTAACATGAATTGGTTCGATTAGTTTTAGTCTAGGAAGGCTTTCGATGTAATCTTAAAGAGGTGGTCCCAAAAAGATGTATCATTCTTAACTGAGTATTTTTTGTTTTTTTATTCTACTACTTAATTAATAACATTATTCAAACAAAATGATATATAATAATAGTATATAACATATACATATAAATATATATATTATGTTAATTTAATATCATAAATTAATATCCTCATTCAAAAAATGGGAAATGAAGCCATCATTCAGGTGTATGGGTGGGCTACCGCCTCCTAAACTGATCTAAATCATTTTCCATCATCAAATATCAAAACCATTTATAATGATGGAATTAATTTTTATATTTCATATTCATGAAATATTTATCATTATTGAAAAATAATATATCAATATATATCTTACCTTTCCACTCACTAAAAAAGGATTACTTCATTTATGTGTACATGTGGACTACTGCCTCAATGTAGCGATGTAATTATTTTTTCATTATGAAATCAAATGAATGATATATATAAGTATATTAAATAAAATATATGTTATTTTTTATATTATTATAAATCATTAAATATAAAATATTACTTACCCTTTTTCTATAATTATCATGAAAAAATGGAAACGGCGCTCATGCGAATGTATGACCTATCATCTACATGATCGTAACATAGTTCAATTTTCATAACCATCATTCCTAATTTCTTTTATAATTAGAATTACAATATAAAAAAAATTATTATGTCATTATTATTATTCTTTACATAATGGAATAATGATATATTTAACCATAGAAAACCTATTAAAGACATCTTAAAAATATGTTCTCAATAACATCAAAACATCTTATGTGAACGTAATTTAGTATGTAACTATATATAATGTGGTAATAAGGTAAATAAAAAGAATAAAAGCTTTAAAAAGGTTCTAATGAATGTAAATAATTAACAAAGTTTTATTATTACATAATACGATTAATGTGAATGATATTTCAGACTCAAGGTAAGGGACACTTTAGCTTAAAACCTCATTTTAAATGTTTTGAAGATTTATTTTTTAAATCTTCATCTTCAACCTACGTGTTTTTGAAAAAAAATTATACATACATTTTCATGGAAATAAAATCATTATAAAATTAATTTTTAGGTCTCATTTTAATCAAATGTTTTAAATTGAATCTTCTTAGCAACTTTATACGGAATGTTATGAATTTCTTTACAAACACAATATGGGTGTTCAATTTTATCGAACATGATGAAAATAACCTTTACCACCACCATGAAAATTATTTTATTGTTAGATTTCATTTTAATATTATATATTTTTTTCAATAAAAACCCCACCTTCCCTTTTTTGTTTATTTTGGTATTAAAAATGTGTTTTTAAAAGAAATTGCTATTTTGATAAATGAAAATGTTTTTCATATAGTCTTAGATGAGTTTTTCAAACTTTTTATGATGAAAATGTGAAAGAATAAAATGTTTCATTCATAATATGGTACTCGAGATTTATAAAAGGGTGATTCTGATAGATATTATATAATGGGTGCACCTATATAGCATCAGATGAGCCTGATATATCTTATATTATGGGTTCACCCAGATTGAATCAGGAGATCCCATTATAACTTATATGATGGGTGTGGCCGAATAGTTCACAAATTCATTTGTTAATGTTATCTATATTAATAATAAATAAGGAGGGATTTTATGGAGTATTTCTCCTATAGATTTAACTAGGGTCATATTATTTATTATATAGGTTTAAAGATGGTTATGAATTTTATGCTCAATTTTTTCAAAAAGTATGGATGGCCCAAAGGCATTCTATTTTTATTAATTTGTGATATTCACCATTTTAATGGATGAAGGGGAAACCTACATGGCCTGTAGGATTTTCATCACATTACATGACCAGAAGGTTAAAGAGGAATTCATTCAGACTATAAATACATGTAACTACTCCACTCTAGCATCTACGTCATGATGCCAACTCTCCACCTTCACATGGAAGTTCGACCAGGCTTCTCATGCATGAACATATTGGTCCCAATGGATATTCCAATACCCTATTATTCTTCCAAATTCATTACATTCTTCTCTAGTGAATGTGCCTTCTCTGAATCCTCACATAGAGCTTGCTCCTTGTAGGGTCTTCTTGCACCATTTATGCAAAATTTCATGTGGCCCAAAGGCCTTATGGTGGCATAAAGGACGTCAAGTAACCAAAGGCATTTCATTGGCATGAAAGCATTATTGGCCCAATGTCCATGAAGGACTCTAGGACCAAACAGGTGGCCTCAAAGACCAAACAGATGAATATTTTTATCTACTAAAGTACCGAACATTACCTGAAATAGTACATTATAATAGTTGTATTCTTTATATTTATGTTCCTTACTATGGTATTTATGCTCATACCTTGTTTTAAAATTATTTTCATAGGATTTAAGGATGGGTAATGTAAATTAAGAATTCAAGATGAGATTTGTGAATATTTATCATGAAAATAAAAGATGTCATTTTTTAAAAGATTTATATTATAGTAAAAATGGATACTGATCACAAGTGTCTAGTTTGAAAAACATGGTTCTGTTATATATGAGTTATGACATTGTTCTCTAAAATGATCCTTGGTTATTTCATAAAGTAGATTCTAGTCTAAATACACTGTAATTGATAATTATTAATTTCAGGGCCTTATAGAAACAATGAACATAGTATTAATAACTTATAAATGACATGTATTTCCTAACATATTAGTGTCTATTTTCTAATCTAGGTTACCCTTGGTAATATTCCTGTCATTTTTTTAAACATGATAATCTATTCAAGTACTTCATGATGGTTTGTAAAGAGTGTGTGGATTTACCATAGTATATGTGTTGGGAGTGTCAAACTAGATGTGAAATAAGGTAAATTTTTCATGCACTAGTTACAGGTTGAGTTAATAACCAATGATCCCTTTTGGGGTTATTTCCAATCGGTGAATTTGTTTTAGAACCACATCCACCTTGGTATTCATACAGGGATTTCATTTCTTCGAAAGCACTAGCTCTAAACATTACCCAAATTTTAGGATGTATTCTTACTATTATACTTATATATATATTTTTCACTAATTTATTATAGTCTTATTCCCCCAAAAATAACAAGGCCCATATCTAGTACCAACTATAGTAACCCAAATCTTTTAAACATATTATTACATTATTTTTAACAGAAATATCCACAAAATACAACCTAATGTTTTAGAGGCCTGGTGTTTTTGAGAGACTGTGGTCATATTTTATCAATAATTAACTAAAATAAAGTAACATTAATTTAATATACATATTGATCTCCTAAATACAATTCATCTTCTAAAACTACATTGGATAACCTTGGGAATACATAAAGTAAAGCTGTGAGCTATAAATATTAGTATGGGAATAAGCCTGATAACATGCCGTATGAAATGATTGAAAAGGAAGAACATGATATCATTAAAGGAAAGGCTCATGAAGAATCATATGGGATAATTACATAAAGAATATGACATCCTAATATCATGGAAACATAGTAATGTGTAAATAACATAAAACATGACATAGATGCAAGTTGAGGCTCACTTCCAAGATTCCATAACATTGTTGATAGAGTCCGATTATGGATTTGGTTTACACCCTAATCCCATTTATATCATATCATGTGATATAAAGATTACCTAATTAATTATATCACTATCTAGTCACACCCACCATAAAATTTACATTCATATGTATACCACAAAAATAAATCCAACTTATGGGATAAACATAAGAATTATCCATGGAAATAAATGGATTACATAATCATGTCTTATAGCATAACCAGATGTAATATCATAATGGTTTCCCTGAAATAAGGTATTAAATCATTCTTGGACGTTCATATGTGAAAAAAAAAATTCCATGAAAAATTATGTCCATGTGAACTGAAGAGTTAAAAAGTAGTGGAGATGTAACTTTGGAAACATACCACTAATCCAGTGTTTTAGGGGAAATAGTAAAGAGTATTTAAATAGGGGAAAGGAAATAATAATTTCCATAGAACTAGAAATTAAATAAAATGTTTCTGAATAATAAAATGATCATTTTTAGAAATCATGGATGGTTTATAACATTTTCTTGTGCAGTACTTGAAATTGGGTCATAAATTGGGAAGTTTCCTTCAGTTAGGTTTGATTAATGAATTAAATTTAGTGGTAAACCATAAAATCATGTGTATCCCTAACAAATAAAGGTAATTATAACTAGTTATATATTTTAAGGGAACATATATATTTAATATTAAAGAAATAAATGTTTATAATTTTATGATAAAGTTATTTTTAGAGTAAAAAGGCATTATCCATAATCAATGAGGGTGGTTTATGAATTCCCATAACTCAGGTTCGGATTCTCTCTGAACATTCACCTAACATATGGAATAATGAAACAAGATATATTAAATACATTATTGGGAACCTTATTATAATATATATTATTTATTAACAATATTTTATGTCAATCTAGAGAATTTTAATTGAGATATTGTTTCTATTACCCCACTCCCAAGGTTTCTTATTTCATGGTTCCAGCATCACATTAAATTGTGGATAATTATTGATTCTCTTGTAAAACGAGTCTAGAAATCCCAATATTAACTAAAATTATATTAATATACTTCAATAAGTTTAAATAGTCCCAAATATCCATATGTTCTATGATATAGGGATGATTCCTTTAGTATAAATGTTATCATTATACAGTTTTTTCATTTAGATAGTTTTACTAGCTATCTTGTTATAGATCCATTTTATTTAATTCAATAGTTTTTTATACATTTAAGAACATGAATTTTATTTATCATCTTCATATTTATCCACAAATTCATTTTATATAACCATCTATGAAGGTTGTTAGGAAAATAAAATATGTTTTTCATGGAAATGATGACTAGACCATAATATGAACAATATTTTTCATTTTATAATGGAATAAGAAGAGAGTTGATAATTTATATTAAATTATATTCATTATAATGGTATCATTATTTCATGCTATATATAATCTTTTAGAGGATGAAGAGGAAGAAATATTAAAAAGCATGGACGAGAATATTACCTTCTCCGTTGGATGTATCCTCTTAGTCCACCCCTTGAGAATAATTTGAGTGGTATTTGGGTAAGGCTATGACTACTTAGATATGGGAAGGTGGTTTTTAAAGATAAATGCGAATATTTTTTTTCTATCTCCAAATATTAGAATTTTTTAGGAGAAGTTTGGTATTTTTATGGGGGGAGAGCGGTGTTTTTGGAATATAGTATTCATTAGTTTATTATTTTTTCTCAAGACTATCAATTGTGACAATTATTGAGACTAAATATAGTAATTAGTGCATGTGAATTCAAAATAAAGACCACTAATGTCAACCATGACTCATTTCTTCCTGTATATACCTTATAATATTAAATAATATATTTTTTCATATTTCATTAATCACCAAAAAATAATCTAGTTTATAAAAATACTAAAAAACTCCATAACCATTTTTCTAAATGACAAAACCAAATATTAAATCCATTTTATTAATATAATTTTATAAATAATATGACATTAATTTATAAATGATTTAAAAAATCAATTTCTAATGTTGTGATCAATTTTTTCACTCTTTAAAAATTTATAATGGTTTCACCAAATTAAATTTTCATTATAATGAAACATAATATTATTTTATAATTCCATTTTACAAAAATAAAAATTCTTTTAATTTTTAGTATTTATCATAAAAATTTAAATAAATAATATGTGTTTTATAAAAATCCAAACACATAATTTTTAATGTTTAAAACATTTATTTATTTTCATCATGATAATATTTGGGATATTTAAATTTTATAATATAACAAAATATTATTTTACAATTACATATGTAGGGTTACTATTCTAGTAGGTTGTTTACTATTCCTAAATATTAGATTACGATTTCAATGGTAATATTGGAAACAGTTATATGGGTTCGCTAACTTTTATAAATACTTCATTTACCATTAATTCTTCATTCAGTAATATTTTCTCTAAAGTTTATATATATTTTTATTTTCATAATATATATTGCATTACTCTTATTATATTTCAATACTAAAGTGATTTTTATGAGTTTGATAAGTCTAGGGGGTCAAGATATTCCAAATTTTTATATTGTAGTTATCATATTTTCTATTTTTTGTCACATTGTTACCCTTTCAATTATTTGGTCTATATTTATTATCTCAATGTAATGATCAATTAAATACAGTAAATTGTTTTTTGTTCTATCATGTGGTAGGTTTAAATTATATAATTCTAAATTACTAAATATGAAATATTTATATAATTAAAATGGAACTTACATTGATAAAATTCTAGGTCGTTACAACCAATACCTAAGAATATCTAATAAACTAAGGCGAAAGGTTGCTTCATTGACCAAACCTATAATGTGTATGATTATGATATATCTTCAACAACACATGATACCTAATGTTGAACTCCAAAATCCACCTCATATGATTGGTATAGTACTTTTGATAATCTTTTTTCACTTTTATTCACTCATGTATTACATGTAGCTTCTCTGTTATGTTGTGCACTGATTCTGATTGAAGAAATGATGAATCTTCAAACTCAGTTCAAAAAAATATTGATTAAAATGGTTTTATGTATTGTACTTTGAATTTTTATATTCTAATGGTAGAATTATAACTGTTATTTTAAGGAAACTCCAAAAAGGGTTGGTTCCTCACCCACAAATATATAAATTCCAGAATGCACATGTGAAACATATTCTCTAAAGTCAAAATAGTCAACTCCTTCTGACTATCCATCTACATATAAAAAGTAATGTGAAGATATAACTCAGATACAATGTAATTATCAAAACCTCTCCACACCCCAGAGGTAAAAAAATTACCTTGACCATTGATTATCATCCTTAGAACATAATGAGGACTCACTAAATCCTCTTGATGTTTCCTTGAAAACCCCTCTACAGAGCTTGGACCCCTAATCGTCAATATAGTAACATGTAACATAATTAACCCATAAGTACATGATTTATTAGAAGGGCTTAATTTTCATGTATTTTCAAGATATTTTAATTTTATAGTTTTAAATAATTAGGTAAAATATTATATAAAAAATTGACACATTTACAAAATTTACGTTTTTCCCTTAAAAATAGTACTTTATGTTTTCACCCTAATTTAATTCAGGACATTTTTTCTTCATTTTAGATGATTTTCCACCTCAAAAATCAATACCCCTATAAAATTTATAATCATAAATTGATCATAAAAAAACCATTTGAAAACATGGAATGACAGAAACAAATCTCTAGAAAGGATATAAAAATAACGAAATTTCATTACTCTGGTGAAAAAACATGAAAACCCATGAGGATGTTTACCCTTTTCATACAAAAAATTTGGGATCATAAATAAAATATTTACAAAATTGAAAATAAATATTTTAGGAAAGGAAACCTTTGAACTCCATTTGAAATCAATAGAAAACTAATGAAGGAACCATGAAGCATAGATTAACTCTTGAAAACATTCTTTAAAAAAACGTTTCACTACTAAATATTCCAGAACTTATTAAATTATAATATTTCTTTATAACCCCTTTTTTCAAGAATAATATTGGTATCTTGGAGAATTATATTCATAAATCAGGTTAACTTGTGTTTCAAACCCATCATAATAATTAAATCCTATCTAATTCCATAGGTTTAACCAACCTAGTTATTTTCCTCATTTTTTTAATTAAAAAAATATATAATTGGCTAATTTATTAGAGAGAGATATCAAGGTAACAAATATTCATGAATTATATTGGGGTCACTCATTATGATCTATAATTCTCAAGTACTGTATCATTATTTCAACCCCAACCCCGTATCATGTAAAAATTTCATGCTTTATTATATTCGAATAAGATAAAAGGAATCACATACAAAAGGACCAAATAGATTAGTAATCTTGGTAAACTACATACAAAAATGATATTTATATTACATATTAAAATATAAATTACACAAATGATTTTACATTAAAAATCCATTATTCCCCTTTCCATATCCCTATACATAAATCAAAAAATACTTTCTCATGTCTAGGAAAAATAAAACATAAGAAAGTAGCAAGCTCAAATGCTCAGTCAACTTAAGTGTATAGTGGAAACTCTGAATAAATAAGGCATATTAAAAATGTAATGGTAAATAACTGAAACACATGTCATCTAATAATTAACTTGTGTATAAAATTTTAGGAATAAAAGGTGATAAAATAATTCAATATAAATAATCACATGATCATAAAACATAACCATGGATATTTTAACAAATCTAATATTCATAAGGAATATATATAACTGAATCCATAATGATGGAATGTATAATGATGGAAATCTAAAACATAGCATCGTTCCTTTAGGGAAATTAATATAATACCATCAAGGATTCATTCCAAGACATCTAATAAATGGTAAAGGTGTAATACCCCCAAGTTTTTATGAATTTTGTTCTTTCAATAAATCAAAATTCTTTAATATCTTTCATTACCCAAAAGACCAAGATTTACCAAAATACAACATAATATTATTAATATAATTTAATATAACAGTTATCACATAGATATTGGATTTATGTTAATGAATAATATTAACTAAATTATAAAAATACGTATTTTTCATATATTAATTTGTTATTATTTGATTATAAAAAAAATAAGAATCCCATAAAAGAAAAAAGAAATGTATTCTAAATATAATATTTTTTCTAAAAGAAGGGTTAATCATGTTTGGAGAACATACTTTAAAAAAATCTCCACTTTTGGAAGTTTTACTTGTACAAATAAAATTAAATTTTTAAATCAAAATTTCAAAATTATTTTAGGGTGGATTTTTTTTATTTTTCTGAAAAGTTTCATTTTTTGATGTATAGTGAAAATTAGTAAATTTTAAATAGAAAATGTGTTTTTTAATAATATATTTATATAGTAAAATTAAAATTTTAATTATTTTTAATGTTTAATTAGTTAAAGTATACAATCATTAATCCACTTAAGATCATTGGAATAAATTTCATAATGAAATTGCATATAAAAACCTTTTAAACTTTCGAACTTCTACACTTTAAAACTGTACTTTCTCATCAAGTATAGGGGATCAATTTTAAATTAAACTATACCCTTTATGTGAATTAAATTTGTTAAAATCGATTCCATATTTGGAATCAAAATAATTTATAATTTATTATAAGGGAAACTTATTTTTTTACCAAAATGATTAGTGGAAATAGTTAAAATTAATTATAGAAATTAGGGATGTAGATCTTAGAGGATCATTGAATCTATGGAACCACCATTCAAGTTGTGACAATGGACAAGATTGAATAAGCATCACAGTTCTCAAACCCATTATCCTAGTTATAGTGATGTGGGTGAAGTCATGAAAAATTACAAAGGAGAATCCAATAGGTGATGACAACCGAACATTCGTGAGATCTGGGCATGGATCTGTGGCAAGGGATCAAATGGGGTTTCATCAATGTGGATGATAGAAATTTTCTCATTATATACTAAATGGTGGATAGAAATGGATCTTATAGAGATGTTACATTGAGTATTCTAGTGATATATGGATTTATTTTGTGGGTTGCTCTTTATTTGCAGGCTGATTAGTTCTGGTGATGATGTGATTGGGAGGGCGTGGGATCCTATCTGTGGATCTAGGGAAATGGAATCTCAGTTTCATGTACCTTGGTGGGGATGGGCAGGTTTTTTCGAGGGTGATATATGATGTCGGTGATGCTATGAAGATAGTAGAAAGAAGCATTCCAGAAACACTCTGAGGAATAATCTGGCAGTGATCTCAACTATTGGATAGAGACTACCTCGAGATGTGGGTTCCAGTGTTAAACTCAGGATGTATGAAAAATAAGTTGGACAAGGGTTGGTGATAATGTAGGATGCGATGATATTGAGGTCTGACAAAAACCTTGCGTTGATTGATATGGCGAGAGTGCAGTGCTGGACACCAACTTATCTGAACCGGCCTACACAATTTGGTAGACAATCATGGGCCCTTGGGTTATTTTCAATTGGTTCTATGTTCAAATTCTACAATGTTTATTTCATGTAGTTTCTAATGGGATTTTATTGATTGATTTTTGGGGGGTATTTAGGTCCCATTTTTTACTTTTTGTTTTAGTATATCCCTTCGACTATTAGTTGGGTGGTGCGTGTCTGTCACATTTTTGTGTTTGGTGGTTCTTTTTCCCACTTTTCTTATGTCACTATTTGTATGCATTTTTATTTTCATTAATAAAATTATAGGACTTATCATGCTCAAATCTGAAACCATTTTATTAATTACAATAATTAAGTAAAAATGAGTTAACCTATTCAGTAAACATAGAATATAAGTTGTAAAAATTACCCAAAACATTTCCAAAACCCATTTTATGGACATATTTCAACCCTTGTGACCTTAGGATATAGGTTTATGATTTTTCAAGACACTTTTCCTAGAAATTGATCCATATAATAATTTAATTATATAAAAGAAAAAAATGTACCATCCTTCATTTTAATTTATATAAAACATTGTAATAGGAATATAACTACATAAGTTCTATTATAAATATTAATTTTGAAAATAAAATAATTTTTTATCATAATAATTTATTTTTAATTTTTAGAGATGTTATAGATACCTTAAATTTTAAGAAATTGTAATACAAGATTTATTTAGTTAATAATTAAATAAATAAATTCGTAAAAAGACATTAAAAGTGAAGTAAATTGAATGATTTATTATGTCAAATTATTTTTATAGATGAATATACCCTGTTAAAAATGATTGAAAATAATATATTTGAGGTCCATCATTATTTTGATATTTGTTAAATTCAATTAAATAAATAAAGTCAAAATTCACATTAATGTTATTTTACAAAAAATTGATTTTCTTTTAGTTTTTTAAAATTATAAATTTATAAATTTATATAAAGTGATTTTTAAAAATTAATAAATATCTACTATGAAAAATACATGGACCTTTTTTGTACATATTGACTATATTGACTATTAAATAGTAAAAACGTAGTGTGGTTAAGGTTTAAGAAGTGTTTTTGCATGTTACTTGCACTTCTGTTAAAGTTAATTTACAACACACATATGATTTAAAATTTATTAATTTTAAATAATATTTATAATCATTTTTTAAAATTATAAAATAAGGATCACTCTGACTTAATCTTAAATAGTAAACTACATAAGTTAGAAAACTAGTTAACATAATGAAAACCCAAAAATAGTAAAATTAGGAAACATCAAAGTTAAGGAACCAAATGTTTAAAACAAGTGCATAAATGTATGTTTGTGGTTTTCATCTAACATATAATCACTAAAAACATTTAATTATCCTTTTGGGATCAAATCTATGAAATATTGACCTCCAAATTGTAAATACTCATGAGTATTTACAACAATTCTAATCCTCCTCAACTATAAAAGGGAATCCACTCTCTATATTTCTTTACACCTCGCAAGAAATTTAGACCAACCAATAACTACCCAAATAACATCTCCAATTCCATCCTCTCATACTATAATCCTCAATTTTTTATGACATCCAACCAATTAATTCTTTTTGTGAAAATCAAAATGAAATACATGAAGAATAAGTAACGTTCATCAATGAACATTTTTTTTATTTCTCAAAAATCGTCAATTAATTTTATAACATTATTATATAATAACCTATGTATATCACATATACTAAGATGTTTTTATATTATGGTTATTACCTAAAACTTCACACACTTTTGTGAAATGGGTTAAAAAATCATTGTTCCTCTGTACGGCGAACTATCGCCTCGCAAACCGATAACATTAATTTTTCCATTAACACTTTTAATGTTTGGGAATAATGATGAAAATACTATTTATATATTATTTTTACTATTTTTAAGATGTTATTAATAATTTTTAATTATTATATCACACATGTATTCATTATTTTCATTTTTTTGGAATATGATAACATCATTCTTCAGTACGATAGACTACCACCTTGAGAAACGATGTGATTCATTCACACTTTACATGGAATTTATTATGTATAAGAATCATAAACATATATGGTAAATATGATATGAAAATTATTTTATAATGATAATATATCATATATTTTTCTTCTATTAAATTTGATAAGAAAATGAAAACCATATTCATGGGTATGTATGACCTACCATCTACATGAATGATGTATTTAGTTTCCAATTATTATCTCGTATAGATTATTATAAATACATATATACAGAATATATGTTATATTTATATCATGTTAATAATTATGGATATTATGATATCATTATAAATGTTTGATAACCAAAAATGTAACCAATCAAAACATATACCAAAACCAAATCAATTATTACCCAAAATGCAATATTAACATGAAATTTTTAATAAAAGGGTAATAAAAGGTCATAAGAAAATGTTATATTGTATGATATAAATGATTATGTTTTTGTAAAATATTTAGAATAAAATTAAATTTAATATACCATATGATTGAATGAGTAAAATGGAATTTAACACCAAAGGAAATGTAATTTCATGACACTTTTTAATTTCGTGAGACACATGCCATGTTCAAAACCTATTTATTTTGTGGGGTGTATATATTTTCCTATTAAATCATATCCCATAAATATACTTCATATCATGATAATTCATTTTTTCATTTATGAAACTCTTTTAGGGGGATTTCGATTCAAATTGAACTCAGAAAATAAGTTATTTTTGTCTCAATTTTCCTTCTTTGAGTGGTACATTATTTTATGAACCTAGGTTCTTTCATGAGGTTTATATACAACCCCTTTGACAAGTTAAGTAATAAATTTATTTATATTAGTTATCCTATAGTGTCCATTCTATTTATTTTCATGGTTCTTGTGATTCATTTTTACCAAAGTGGTAATGAGTGTTTTTCAATATCATTTCTTATTAAGAATGTTTATGATTATGTTTATAATGATAAAATATTATGATCCATCTCTCTAAAAAACTCTTCGAATTTATTAACCATTATTTATTCATGATAATTTCAATTAATTAGTACCATTGTTTCACACTTTTGTACCTAGGATCATTAAGATTTTTTTTATGAAAACCCGAAATTATTTATCTCCTCAATCAAAAATCTTTTTTTTTCCAAAATCATGTTTTCCAAAAGTTTTTTCCAAAATTATATTAAATTATATTTTAGGGTCATTTTGAATGGAAAAGTTTTTCAAAATAAAATTAGGTTTGAAAAAAAATCGATGAAAATGATATTTTACTCATGAATTGATTTAAATGACTTTTAAAATATTCCTTTATATGTTTTCAAGGCTATTTTCAAAAAATTATTTTCAAAATGTTTTCAATTTCAAAAATTGATTTTTAATGGAAATAAATTTTCCTCAAGATATGTCCCAAGTACTATTTCAATATTATTTTCCATAAAAGATGAAATTATTTGAGGTTATTTAGGATTTACTAGGGATATTCTCCAAGCATACATTTATTCTTCTTCCTATGAATGGTTTATAAATTTTATGAAATGTTTCTTATGAACCCCTCTTCTTTTCATGGATAATTATTTGATGAAATGATTATAAAACCTATTTTTTCATCGGTTTTGATATTATGATATTTTAATGATACCCATTTCATTTCATGGGTTATGATATGATGAATGATTATGATCTTATGGAACACATAAATATAGATTTCTTTATGTGATGAGTGGGACCTATATTCCCCTCCAATGCATTAGGTAATGATAAATGATTTATGAAATCAAATGGTACACAAGTGATTATCCCATGCCTGAAAAAGAAAGGTACATGGGAGGTCATACCAAGACTACAACAAGAGGGTACACTTTATGTCATCCCAAGACCGCAACAGGAGGGTACATGGGAGGTTATCCAAATCCCGCAATAAGAGGGTACATGGGAGGTCTTCCCAAGAACACAACAAGAGGGTACATGGGAGGTTGTTCTAATCTCAAAACTATAGGGTATACTAAAAGAAATATCAATCCTAAATAAATTACGTGGTTTATTATCCAAAACCTAACTTGTTATGAATTTATTGGTTTTTAGCCTTGACCTACGATTGTATAATTTTATAATTATGCCCCAAATTCCATGTATTATGCTAATTTTATACTATAATGGATCATTTCATTTGATTATAAAATGATAATTATCTTAAGAACTTCAAATATTTATTCCATGATTCATGATTATGATATTTTATATGAAAGGTATTCCTTCCAAATGTTATGCTAATGTTATCCTAAACATGTGATCATGGTGTGATTATGTGTCTCCCCTATTTACCCTTACTAATATCTAAGATAACCCTTTCTTATGTTTCATTTCCATAGGTTATGAAGAATGGTTTTAAGTAGGATTAGTAAAGGACAATATCATTACAAGAGATGTTGAAGATCTTTCACCAAATTAGAAAAAATTTCTCCATGTTTCTAAAGGCACTAAAATATTATGGTTTTCTGGTGTGTGTTTATATAATATAATGAGTGTTAATCTAATTATAAGTATTTTCCATGTATCAGAAGCTTGGGTCTCTATATTAGGTATCAGAAGAATGGTTTAGTCAACCATTGGTAACTAGGTTGATAAAACAATAGAGAGATCCCTATGGATAATTATAAGAATGTGTCTAGGTATGTCTTTAAGGATAATTCCAAGGTTGAGTAACATTATAGGAAGTTATCTTAGAATTTTGTTAAAAGTATTGTGAGAATTGATATCAAACAATTAAATCCATGTTTAGACAATGTAAGTGGATTTTGATCCAGTAGAGATGTGAATATGGGTAACAACCCCGAAAAAATCATATTTAGATAGACTTGATTGGGAACTGGTGAACAACAACGGGCCTTTCTGAACACATATTTTGACACTCCTAGTGGATATGCTTTGGAAATTCACAATATCATTATAAACCATCATTAATAATTTAAATATATGATGACTATTAATGAACTAGGGTATACCTAAGGTTTTGTAGATTAAAAATAATGTTTCATGATTTAGACATCCTATAATTTATTTTTCCTGATAAGGAGGTTTTCAATAATGATTAGTGTGTCTTAGACTATGATTTTGGTTTTAGTCGATGGATAAAACCTGAAAGAGTTATATTAAGGTCAAGTGTGAAGGAAAATGTAATGATTGTCCTCTTGAAGAATCAAATTTTAGTGGATCTGTAATAGAAAATATTATTTATGTTATCAAACAACATTTTCAAGAAATAAATCATTTTAAACTTACAAATGAGAAGAGGAAATAAATTTTGGTTGATCCCTTCATGAGGTAACAACCACCTTTTTTACTAGTTCTAGTGATCCACCTATTGATGATAAATGGATCAGTACCACTAAAAATATATTTTCTGTTCTTTAGTGTCCAGAGAATGAAAAAGTCATTTTGGTTGTTTATCATTTGGAATGTGAAGATAATTAGTTTTGTAATCTAATTAAGAACATGAGGGAACAATAATAAATTAAATTTTTGGAATGGTAAGAGTTCAAGGGGATATTTTTCAATAAGTAATTCCTTGTTATTCTACAAAAAAAAGATGCAGAAGTATTTCATTTAGATTAAGAAAAAGGATGATACCATAGACCATAAAACCTTTTTTTATTTTCAAGGAGAGAATTATTGAAAAGAGAAAAAAGATCATCTAAACACACAAATAGGACCCCATAATGGTGGTCCAAAATATTAACGACCCAAATAATATGATCTCACAAACATAACCCCCTATTCATAGATGGATCTGATGCTGGAGTAATGGGTGAGCCTCTTTTTGTGTTTCCCCTTAGAATCCTGGAAGTCTGCGACCATGTTCCCTTCACCCTATGTGTGAGATATCTCTAGGTGATTATTCAAGAGATCTTTAAATCTTCAAATTATATATTTGATTTTCCAGGGGATGTTTTTATTTCCTTTAAGTGCTTTGTAGAGAGTTAAATAATCGGTATCTATGCCACTAGGATGATATTGTTCTAGTTGATTAACCTTAGACCCCTGACTATTTCTTGTGACTCGTCTTGTAGAGAGTCTCCACATCCATATAATGTCGTGAATAACTTAGTGATTGATCCCCACATATCCCTGATCACTCCCCCTCACATGTTTCCCATGAGACAAGACTCATCTGTGTTTAGTTTCAAATCCTAAAGGGGAGGTTTCCTTCATACTTACCATCCATTCCCAGATCTATTTGTGCTGGAAGGGGATCTTAACACCAATAAGGATCTTATGCAGGGAGTTGTCTCACATTCTTTCCATAGCATTATCAGGTCCAATATGATGTTGTTGGTTTTAAATGTAATACATGTTCCGGTCCCAATTTTGTTTTTGTGTTGAGAACCATTCATTTATTTCCAGAGACTCCAACAGCAAGCTCTAAGTATTATAGAGCGTTCTTTCCTTTACGAGATATGTTTTCTTTCATAGTGGAACCACTAGTTGTGGAAGGTCACTTTCATTATGGCCATTACCAACCAACCTGATAATTCCCCAATTTTCATCCAAACCCAAAAAGCCCATTCACTATAGAAGAATAAGTGGTTGAATGATTCATTTTTTGGTTCCCTACAGCAGCAGCATCTAGATTCCTGGTGAATAACCAACCACTGGAGGTGATCCTCAGTAGGTAGTGCCTTGTTCATAATGGTCTAGAGTAGAAATTTGAACTTATATGGGTTTTATTTTCACCACATGGAATCTCCCCACTTATCCCTATTATTGGTTTTCATTCTTATACTTCAAAACTCACTTGTTACGAAGACTCCAGATGTTTATTCAGTGATATTTCATATCTATAGGTCATCATTAAGCACTATGATGTAAAGAGATCCACACTGGGTCTCATCCAATATCACTTTATGGAATCTGGGGTGGTTGTGTTCCTCTCTGAATGTGATGTTTGGGACTGGGCAACCTAGAATCCATAGAGTCCCGACCCCCAATCCTAATGCCAAAATCCAATGTTCCCCTTACAAAGGATCCATAATGAGTGAGGATATAAGAACCTAAGTTATGGATTGATTTTTTTCCTTATGTTTGAGGATCTTGATTGTTGCATTCTCACCTTTAACCAATATTTTTCATGTATATGTTTTCACCATAAAGTATTCCCCTCCAAGACCTCTCAAGCTTATTTAGCAGGAAATCCATACACGGTCCAAGATATACTCTTTAGGTTAATGTATCATTCTAATGTGGGCCTAGGAAATATCTTCTAGAATTCTGAATGGTATTTACCCTCTATTTGTATGTCCCACAAAAATGTAATCACTAGCTTCTTCATGTTGGAAATCACATTTTTTTGGAACTTTTAGTATAGAAATCACTTGCATCGGGGTGGTAGTTAAAAAATTGTTCATGAGTGCAATTCTCCCTCTAAAGATTTGGAACCCATTCTTCTAGTTTGGGATATATCAAGACAATCTATTTATGATATTTTCAATGTGATGAATGCATAGTATGTTTGGGCCAACTTGAGCTCCCAGATATTCCATTGGGAAAGATCCTCTCAGCATGTCTAGCATGACTTCTAGGCCCTTTATCCTTATATCAGTGACTGTATTTTATGTATAAAAAAGGCATTTTTATGATTTATTACTTTCCATCTCTACATACAATAATCATCCAGAATTATATTAATACCTTGAACTGATCTCCAGTTTCCATTGATACATAGTATGGTGTCATCGAAAAACATCATGTGGGAGATACCCCTGGTTACTTGCCTGTTGTTGTAGGGGAGGATTCATCCTTAGCTTATACCTCTATGAATATTTTGACTTAGCACGTCTTGGGCGACAATAAAGAGTGGGGCATAAAAGGTACCCTTGTCTGAGACCTTGTACTACTTTTAAAAACCCAAATTTATTACCAATTAAGGACGAGGTTAGCCAAGCCGAACTAAAACAATTAAAGAGGAGTTCAATGACCCATGAAGAGAACCCCATGATGGAGATAACCCTTAAGTGGAAGTTCTAGTCCACCCTATCATATGCTTTTCCCATGTCCAATAATATAGAAAATTTTATCCCAAAGGTTTTGAAATTAATTTCACTTATCACCTGTTACAGTAATCCCACTGCTCCCTATATGGTTTGACCTTTGATAAAACTATGATGTTCATTGGATATCCAGTTAGGCATAAAAGATGCAAGACTTTTTTTGAGAATTCTTATAAGAACCCTTTATGGTATATTGCACATACAGATTGGTCTGTATTGGTCCAAATAGTAAGGGTTACTTACATTTGGTACCAAAAATATCTTTGTAACACAAGAAATATGAGTAAGGATTCCCCCGTGAAAAATATTCAGCACTGCCAACACTAAATCCTTCTTAACGATGTCCTATGATACACTATATAATTATAATGTGAGGTCATCATGCCTCGATACTCTATAATGATTTAAGGTCCATATCACATCTCGAACCTCTTCCTCATCCTGGATCCTTATTAGGTATTCATTTTCCTCCCAATTAACCCTGATAGGTACGGTTTCAAACAATTTCACAGGTCCACCCAGGAATCCTCCTTCCATACGGGGTTAGGCCATGCTAGTATAGATTTTAGGATATCTTCCTCTAGGACCCCTACAACTTATTAGTCATTAGAGTATGATCTATCCCCCATATGGATGTTAGGACTCTAAATATGGTATTTCCCTTTGATGAAGGCATGAAAGAAACCAGTGTTTCAATAAACTTCATGAAGCCATTTAATCCTCAATGGTTCTTGAGGTAATCTTTCATTCCTTAGTAACATATCATTCATGTTATTTTTCTTGGTTCGATGTTTTTAGAAGGTGGAATCATCCCATTCCTTTCATCGGATGATTTCCATCCAGTCTATATATTTTTTGATGTCTTCCATGACATGACCCTAGGAGGGTAGGTGTCTTCACCATGATTGAAGAATACCTTTGGTTCTCCTAATCTTTTTTTGTAAAGAAACCCACAGGTTCCCATGATGGTGAATATTCCATTCCTCCCTAACGATATTAGGAAATCCATGGTCCTCCATCCACATCTAAGAAAACATGAATAAATCCACACTTCTCATCCTAGGTTATATGGAGATCCATAGTGGTGACTGGTTAGATAAACTTGATGCCAGATTAGTGACTTTCATGTTAGGAAATGAAGATACGGTCAGCCCATTCACTAAGAACTGGTTAAGATAACACAAGATTCTTTATCTTCCATGTTGATTGTTACACCAAGTGAATCTGTCCCCGAAATATCCCTCATCCATTATGTCATTTCTACCCATAAAGTAATCAAAGGTCTGACTGGAATCCCTATGTAATATGCATCCACCTTGGTTTTCCTTGGGATCTACTATTATATTAAAATTACCACAACATCCATGGAGAGTCCTCTGGGTTAAAGGAGTCTAAGGACTACCATAATTCCTCCCTTATTTGAGCATCAAATTTTATGTAATCAAACATGAAGTATAAGCTATAATCACCCACTAAGAATCCAGTTGTTATAAACTAATCTAAATCTCAATTTAATTCAATTGATATGTTTTCTTTTCAGACCAACCAGATCTGTCTATTCATTGTATTTCCATGCATGAAGTCGGGAACCCTCAACCGTTGCGCATAATCCATTATTCTTGATGGTTCTTATTTGGGTTACAAAATTACTAAAATCTAAAAATAATTATTGGATTTTCCATTGCATATGAAGTATATATTTTCTTGGGAACCCATCCCACGAGCATTCCATAGAAGTATACTAGACATTAAAATATATACGTCTAGTTTTTTCCCTAACCCATGACCTTCTGCCGCCTAAACTGATTTTTGTATCACCTTATCTTTATGTTGAGACCTAGTACACATACCTTTGAGAATCACAGATAGAATAACCACTGTGGATCAAGAGATGGTCTCATATTCCTCCACCGATTTGTGTTTATTCTCTATTGGGTATAAACAACCGGCTCTAAAAGAGGGAATATGGGAATTGGAGGAGATATTGAGATATGGTTCGGCAAAAATTCTCTTTGGACCTTCGAAATAGTGCCCACCGGGGGGATGCTTCCTTTTTCACCTGACCACATTTGATTCATATTGGGACACATTCATCTAGATTTGATGAAGGGGATCTGATCACTAGGGAAGATATCAAAACCCTCCCATGTGACATGGAAATGAACTCCTCCAGAGATAATCCACCGATGCAGATGTGGGGAGGGGCTGGAGGGACATGCACTAATGAACTATTCTAGATGGGGGTGGTAGAGCCAACAAAAAAGGCACTGGGAATAGGTTTCAAGGTGGAGGGGAGCACATACCATGGTTGAACAAAACCAAATTCAAGCAAGTAGGCCCCCCACCAAATATTGACCAGTCATCCGAACTGGGGAATTCAAATATGCTAGAGAAGGTAATGAATGGGAAACCCCCTTCCCACAATCGTGACAGTATGAGTCCAAAAAGACTAGATGGGGGGAAGATACCTCTGATGAGGACGAAGACCCATAATTACCTATCAAATTCCTCAGGTCACTATACATGATCTTATAATGATATTTATGGAACCCTTACAGCTGTGGCTGAGGATGTGATAGTGAGAGGAGAATCTCAGGGATGCTGGGTAAAGTAACACTTCAGGAAAATCTTTGATACCCACTATGAGAAGCACCAATTTTCTAGAAAATCATCCACCGCTGGGTGCCAGAGTAACAAGCAGTGCTAGGGGAGGAGATGCCAAGGGAGCTAGAGAAATGGTCAAATCCATATTTAGGGAAGGTAATTCATTCGTAAAAGGATGGTACCTATGAATAAAATTTTACAAGACATGCATGGAACACTTATAGGTTAATCCTCTTCTCTAAAGAAATTGATAAATTATTTGGTGGTCTTAAACAAATTCATGAAAAAGATTTTTCTATAAAAGATTTTAGTAGCCATGAAGAATTCACTCATTGTGCACTAAAGGTATAAATTAAAATTGGATATTCCCAGCATTACTCTAGTTTTGATAAGAAAATGATTATATATTCTCATGAAAACTTAAATGTTGGAATGAAATTCTAGGCATATGTATACCAAAAATTGTTATAGAATCTCTCAGATGAATGCTTGAATGGAAAAAAGATGGTATTACAAGTGTTGAAAGGAAGTTAATCAAGTTTATTAATTCATAAGTGATCATAATATGTTTGCTAATAATGTGAATAATAAAAATCTCCATAAAATAAACCTCTCACACTTCATTGTCTCTATTTCAAGTAGTTTGGGAATTATGGTAACAAGTGTCCCAATCCAAGGACTAATGTGGATGATAAGCCACATAAACCTATAAGGAAAAAAGGAAAATAAGGAAATCTTATGTTATCATAATAGATGATTTAAACTATGATAATTAGGGAATAATCATCCTTCACTCTTTAGTTGGGAATTTCATATTTTATTTTGTATGAATGAGACCTAGGAAAATCTTTTTATTCAACATTTAGTAAAATTTAATGGGATTTTATAATTGGATTATAGAATACTGAAGTCACATATTATCTTGGTATAAGGATGAACCCATGTATCTCATTAAAACATTTTTAAGATATTATATAAGGAATGGATCATCATGTGTTTATTCAATATGGTTTTATGATAATTTAGCTTATTACCATGTTTCAAGAGAATACATGATGAAGGTGTATGCATGTTCAGTATGCAGAAAAATAGAGCTAATTTATGATATATGGGGGATTAATTTTAACTTAGTCTTGAGAAAACTAGTAATGTTGTGTATAAATTTTTTTTGTTGAATGGTTTACAAGGTTAACCATTTATGAAAAATTTTAAGTTGAACTTTGGTTGAGGTTTTATAGATTAATATATTACTTCACCGTATGAATATTAATGCATATTCGATAACTAATGCTAACCATTTTTTTATGATAAATACAGATATGAAAAATTAATTATATTTATATTTATCGATATTTTGATCCATTAGTGCTTTAGACATGACAAATTCACCTTTATTTTATGGAGTATGTGATGGGGAAAATATTGATAAAGGCCTAACTAATGGATGATATTGTGCTTGTGAAATAGAATGACATCGAATATATATGTATTATTTTGAAAATTATTCAACATTAGTAAAATGGGCTTAAAATAAAATGGTGTCTTGTTATCATCATTTTAAGGATATCAATGAACTTTTCCAAGCCACTTTTGTTTATGGATTTTGGATCATTAACTTTCTCTAGACCATGCTCTCTATCACTCTTCATCGGTATTTGGGTGATATCTTTCCCTTCCTTTTCCATGTTTTCACTTCCCAAATATTTTCTCCTATGTGGAACCCTATTTATGAGTTTCATTGGGTAACTGTTAGGTTTTTAACTATCTATTTTTAAATGAATTTTTATTATTCCATGTTAAAATGTAGGTTTCTATGAAAGGAACAATCAAGTATTAAACAATTGATGCGCCTAAAAAATTTCTTGGGTGAAATTAATTTTAAGGGGGGTTTTAATTTAACCCTCCAAGATTTAATGAATTGTTTTTTTCAAATAAATTAAAATTCTTTGAATTTTTTTGTTACACACATGATCTATTTTTACCGAACTACCACAAAATATTTATATTAATATTTAATATAATAGTTATCACCTAGCCATTGGATTTGAATTAATGAAAACTATTAAATAAATTATTAAATTATATTTTTTTAGAATATATACTAGTTATTAATTAATTAATAATAAAATAATAATCAATTAAATTTAAAAAAAGATTTCTGAAAAAATAATAAATTTTCTAAAATGTTAATTGGGCTTCATGCACATGATTTGAAATTAAATTTTAACACATTAAAAAATTTATATGAGAAATATAAATAATTTTTTAAATCTTAGTATCAATATTATTTTAGGGTCAATTTTTGGGTATTTTTCAAAGAAGTTTCAATTTTTGATAAATAGTGAACGATACAGAATTTTAATTGAAAACTGCATTTTTGTCTAATTTATTCATATAGTT
This sequence comes from Viscum album, assembly GCA_963277665.1. NCBI lineage: Eukaryota > Viridiplantae > Streptophyta > Magnoliopsida > Santalales > Viscaceae > Viscum > Viscum album. Next base: position 375,932,242 of record OY728146.1, read on the forward strand.
AATTTTTTTTTAATTTTTTTTGAAGTTTAATTAGTTAAATTAAACATTTATAAAACCAATTAATGTCATTATAATAAATTTAATATTGAAATTGAAAATAAAAACTATCTAAACTTATGATCTTTTTCAATTTAAAAACATTCTTACTCATCACGTTTTAAGAATTAATTTTAAATTAAATTATGTTATTTCTGCAAATTAAATTTGGAAAAATGTATTAATATTTTTAAATATGAATAAATTTAATTTTATAATAATTCCAAAATAATTTATGACCAAAATTATTAGAGTAAATAGTTAAAATTAATTATAGCGATTAAGGGGAAAAGTGTTTATGTAGTGGGTAAACTTATAATCTAAGGTGTAAGAATGACCCAACCCTTGTCTAAACCCCACTATATGGTCATATAATGACCCTTGTGACATTATTATAGAATCATATAAGTTTTTGTGATACATTTCCAGGAAATTGACACATATAATAAGTTATGTAAAGAAAAAGACAAAAAAATGTACATTTCTTCATTTTAATTTCAATAAACCCTTGAAATAGAAAAAAACTACATAATCTTGGTCATAAATATTAATTTGGAAGATAAATCAATTTTTATCATTATTATTTATTTTATATTTTTATATATGATATAATTACATTAAATTCATAAGAAACGCCAACACCAAAATTATTTAGTAAATAATTAAACAAATAAAATGACACAAAAACATAAAAACTGAATTAAATTGAATTAATTATTGTGTTAAATTATTTTGGTAGATTAATATACCCTGTTAAAAATGTTTTATCATAATATATTTGAATTCCACCATTATCATGGTATTTCGTTTAAATGCATTTGAATGAATAATATCCAAATTGATATTAATGATATTTTATAATAAATGATATTTTATTAATTTATTTAAAATTGCTAAAAAATTTATATTATGTCAAGTGATTTTAAAATATTAATAAATATAAAATATGTTCCATTCATAGATAAATATTTCTATTATAATGACTATATTGACTCTTAAATAGTAAAAACACAATTAGCACAATAAATGTTTATGCGATGTTTTTGCATGTTACATGTGATTGTGTTAAAGTTAATTTCCAAAACACATATGATTTATGATTTTTAAATTGTAGATCATATTTATAATCAGTTATTCCAAATTATCTAACAAGGATCACTCTAACTTAGTCTCAAATAATATTTTACTTTTGTTAGAAAATAGGTTAACATAATGAAAAATCAAAATGATAAAATAGGGAAACTTAAGAGTTAAAGAACCAAATGTTTAATACAGGTGTACGAATCTATGTTGGAGGTTTTTTTAGACTATATCATCCCCACAAACATTTATTTTTCAGTTTTGGATAAAATTTTGGTAATATTGACCTCTAAATAGTAAATACTTTTGAGTATTTACAAGAATGTCACTCCTCCTCAACTATAAATAGGAACTCACTAACCCACATTCTTCACACATATCATGTAATTTTTCTCAGCCAATGTCTTACCAAATCACATATAATATTACCTCCTCCCATCATAGAATCCAATCATTGGTAAAAAAATTCCAACAATGATTTTGTTTGGTGAAAAACATAAAAAGATACCTGAAGAAGAGGTAACATTTATCAATGAACATTTTTTTATCTCCTAAAACCCATTAAATTATTTTTATATTATGAATATATAATAAAATAAGTATCTAAAATGTAATGATATTTTTATGTTGATTTTATTACCTAAAACTTCACACACATACATCAAATGGGTTATGAGATCATTGTTCGTGTGTATGGAAAACTACCACCTCATAAACTGATGTCATTTTTTTCATTACCACCATTAAAGGTTTGGAATAATGATGGAAATACTATTTATATATTATATTTATGATATTTATGTTGCTATTATGATTCATTAATTTTTATATCTCATATGACTCCATTTTTTCCATTCTATGGGAATACGATAACATCGTTCATGTTTACAATGAACTACTGCCTCGCAAAGTGATGTGATTCATTCCTTATTTACTTGAAATATTTTAAGGATGGGATTAATAAAAATATGTGATACATATAAAATAAAAAATATTTTTAAATGATAATATCTTATATAATATTATTTCTTTAAATCCTACGATAAAATAGATGCAACGTTAATGGGTTTTTATGGTCTACCATCTCTATGAATAATGTATTTAATATAAAATTTATATCTTTTATTGAATATTATAAATTAATATATTATAATTATATATTATATTTATATCATAGTTATTATTATTTAGATTATTAAATCATGATTAAATTAATAAAAGGAAAAAATATAACAAATTAAAACATATAAAAAACAAAGCTGTTGTTACCCGAAACCTGAATTTAACATGGACTTGTTAATAAACAGGTAATAAAAGGACATAAAAATATCATATATGGTATAATATAACTGAATTTGGTTCTATATTATATTTATAAAACAATTATAGTTATTATACATGATTATTTAATAATTACAATAGAATTCAATACTTAAGGTAAGGGAATTATGTCTCGCCTTTTACATTCATTTAAAAAAGGCCATGTTAGCAAACAATTTCATTTTTGTGATGTATATAATATCATATTACATGATATATAATGAATATAACACATTTAATTATAATTATATTTTTAAATAATGCTACTCTTTCATCGTAAATATTATTCAAATGTGACTTAATCAATAAGGTATTTTTGTCTCAATTTTCCTTCTTTCATAGTTATGTTATGTTATGCACCTATATTTTTTCACAGGGTGTATATAAAAACCATTAAAAATTAAATATCATGAATTTCATTATCCTCATCATATTTTATTTCCCATTTTATGTTATTATTTCATGTGGATTACAATTCATGGTTACCAATGTGGCAATGGTTTTATGTTTTAATCTCATCACTTATCCAGATTGTTTATGATTATGTTTTCAATGATAAACTATTATCATTCATCTCTCAAAATAATAATGAATATTATTATCCACTTATTATTTATGATAATTTTAATCAGTAGTTACATTTTATACTCCTTTTTTACTTTGGATACTTAAGAAAATGATTTTATGAAAATTCAACTTCATTTCTCTCTTTGGTCGAAAATCTGTTTTATTCAAAAACCATGTTTTCTAAAAATTATTTCTAATTTTTTTAAATGATATTTGAAAATCATTTCCAATAGAAAATGTTTAGAAACAAATTTATGGTTTAAAAATAATTTTTAAAATAGGAAATGATAGTTTACATATGAAATGTTTTAATGACTTTTAAAAGATTTCTTTGTAATTTTCAGGGTTATTTTCAAGGAAATGTATTTTAGTAATGTTTTTAATTCTAAAAATTGATTTTAAAAAGAAATATAATTCCCACATGAAATTTCCATAATATAATTTAAAAATAATTTTCCATCTATTATGACATTCTTTGAGGTTACTTATTCTTTATAGGTGATATGATCAAATCATAAAATTCTTATTATTTCTATGAATGGTTTATGATTTTGATAAAATATTACTTTTGAAACGTGATTCTTTTCATGGGTTATTATATGATGAAATTATTATGAAACCTATATCTTTTCAATAAGTTATGATATAATGAAATAGTTTTGATACCCATTTCATTTCATATGTTATGATATAATGAGAGTTTATGATCATGTAACAAACATAAATATAGTTTTCATTAGGCGGTAGGTGGAACCAATACCCCCCCCCCCCAATGCATTGGGTTATGATAAATTTGTTATTATATAAAAGGATTCGCAGGTGTTCATCCCAAGAACAAAACAAGAGGGTACACATGAGGTTATCTAATGACTGAAAGAAGAGGGTAAACAAGAGGTCATCCTAATCCCATGACAAGGGGTAAATAAGAGGTTATCCTAATCCCGCAAAAAGAGGGTAAATGGGGGGACATACCAAATACAAAAAAAAGGGCACATAAGAGGTCATCCTAAGCCTGTCACAAGAGGGTACATGGGGGATCATCCTAATATGAAAATAAAAGGGTACACGAGAGGTCATCCCAATCCCAAAGCAGGTACACAAGTGATTATCCCAAGACTATCTTGTTATGAATGTATTAGCATGTAGTTTTGACATAATATTTTCTATGATTATGTGTATTCAAAAAGTTCCATGTATTGTTCCACTATAATACTCTCATGGATCATGTTCTTTGATTATCTTATAAATAAGTTCTCATAAACTACCAATAATTATTCCAAGATTAAAGATTAGGATCATTGATATACATGTTATGCTTTTCAAATTTAAATCACATATTCCCATACCTTTATTCCCATGTTATGATAATATACCAACCATATTTTCCCTTAATAAGTTTTTGATATCACCCTTTCTTGTGTTTCCTTTCTCCAGGTTATGAAGAAAGGTTTTAAGTAGGAGTACTAACAAGGAATGTCTTTATATGAGATTTTGAAGATCTTTCACCAAATTGGAAGGTTGTGTTACGTGTTTCCAAAGGGAAAAAACTATTACAGTACTCAAGAATGTGTGTTTTATAATGAAATTAATATTCATAAAAAAATATTTAATATCCACATATGAGAATCTTATGTCACTATATATGTCATCTCTAAAAACTATATCTATTTTGTCTCATGAAACTTACTAATGCATTGAGGTTCTCTCTATACCAGGCCCCACCTATCACTTACTATGTCCAATAAATTCATAATTTGAATGGTTTAAAACATAATAAAAAAAATGTATTAAAAACTATCATATTAAATGTAAATACTTCCCTTAATCAATTAACATAATCATAGACTATCCGGAGTAAAGTTAATCATATCAAAATAGTACATCCCTAGTCCAACTGGTCACAAGCCATCTGAATAAATAATAAGGGTTATATAATTAAAATATATAACCATTTGAGTAATTGTAATGGTTTTTTTTCATTTATGAATATAAATACCATAAAAATATCCTCAAAATATTCTTGATAAAATATCCTTTTCATATTGAAAACCACCTTTTAAAACATAAAACTTTTTGAATATCATTTTATTTAAAAATGTATTTTAAATACTATGTATTTTTAGAAAATAAGTAAATAAAGTTTCTTTAAAATAAATCTATAAACATGAAAAGGAATATTCTAGTAAATTAAGGTCATGTAGTTTAGTAATTCTATACATGGCATACAATTTAAAAATAAAATTCCTTTTCCACTATAAAAATGTTAGGAAAGTGCCTTGATTGAAAACTGACAATAATATTCCTTAAAAAATTATGAAAACGCAAAATGGGTTAAAATTTATTTAATAAATTACTTTAAAAATGATAAAAGTATTTTTGAATACATTTTTTGAAAACATGCTTTTGGAATAATATAGATTTTTTCTAAAGAGATAAATAAAGTCATATTTTCATAAAAACATTTTCTAAATTATTGTAAGTAAAAAAAGAGTGGTAAATGGTACCATTACTTGAAAATATCATTAATGACTAGATAATAATAAAATATATTTTTTTGAATATGGAAATATCAAATAAAACCCCTAAGGGATACGTAAACTGTAACGCCCCGACCCCAGTTACCTAGAGTCGGTGCATTATTACATAACATTGGCATGATCACAAGAAAGATCAAATCTCGAAAGACCGATTGGTTTAGTAGCCTTGGAAACACTAGATATATTCATAAGTTTAATATTACATCATAAAATGAAAAACTACTACAACAACATAATGTTTCCACAATCCACACTATTAACCCCTCATAAAATCCCTGCAGGTCATTCATAACTTACTTCTTCACATCCTGGGAAAAATAAAACATAGAAAAGGGGTGAGCTCAAATGCCCAGTAAGGATAACAATATAGCGGAAACTTTCATAAATAAGAATAAACATTTAAGGCAATGTATAACTAAAACAAAAGCCTTTTAAATATGAACTTTCAACATGGTATGGCATAAATAAAATGAAATAATGCCATTTACTTATTCACATGGATATTCTACTAATCGAATAATCACATGAAAAAATCAATAACCACTTTCATAATGTTGGAATGCATAATGCCAGACTATCATAACCACATAGCCAAGGCCTCGTGCCAAGACTACAAATAAGATTTTGTCAAGTCCTTGCGCCAAGACACTAGTTTGTCTCATGAGACCTACCGATGCATCGAGGAGCTATAGCGGGCTCCACCTGTCACATATTAAGTCCAATGCATTCCCATATGAAAAGGTTTAAACATAACATAAACATTCGTATTAAAACTAGCATACGGAATGTCAATAATTTCACCATAAACTATGAATGGTATAAAAATAGCACATCCACATTCAAACATATCACAAAACCTTCAATACAATATAGAAGTTTTGTATCATAATAAATCAACTTCAAATAAGCGTAAAATCCATCAAAGGATGTTGACATAGATGAAATCAATACTCTTTTTAGAGAAATATCTCTTTCTATTTTGAAATCATTTAAGAGTCATATATTTATAAAATAAAACATTTTCATTGAAAATATTCTTATAAGCTTGTAAGGAAAACTTTGAAGATTTTATAACGGTGGAAAATAACCGCACCCGCCGTATAAGTTAAAAAAACATTCTTACCTTAATTCTGTTGAAAAGGTTAAAAAGGACCTTGTTTTGAAAACAATGGAAAGATTCCTCTTATAAAAAGTCAAACAAGGTTATAAATGACTTTAACCCATATTCTTGTAAATAATAAAAATGTTTTGAAATACATTTTGAAGAAACATGGATGTGGATGATAAAGAGATCCCAGTAGATTATTACATATAAACAACCTCAGATAATGAAGAGATTGTGAAATAACCCTTACCTTGTACTTTTCCTTGGTTGGGGTAGGTTAACCTCTTGTATAATGGTGAAATAGTTGTTATTAAATTATACAAGAATAATATGATATCATATATGATCTTTTAACATTGATTTGTTAATAATATCTTAGAATTATCGTCGTTTCGGGAGTTAACTTACTAATTTTCTTTTATATGTTTGTTACATAAGCCATGGTTGTTGTATCTTATTCATATCCAGAATGATATCTAGTCCTTAAACATCATTTTTAAATCATCAAATGATAATTATACTTGAATGGATACGATGGAGAATGAATCTCATCGCGTTCGTGGAGACGGTAGTCCGTACATACGCACGAGCGACAATATCATTCTTCTGATATTAAAATAATATATAAATGAATGGTATATCATATATACAGAATCATTAACATGTTATATTTATTATTTACATGAGTTACACATCATTATTATACCCATCCAAATAATATTATATTGAATAACAATTACACCACGACGTGGAGACGGTAGTCCGTACGTACGCACGTATGGTGACATGTTATTCAAATGGTGGATAGAATACTGAATATGGTTGTACCATATTTATAATAACATCACAGTATATGTGAGATACTGGAGTTATTATTTTAGAATGGTAAGAACAAAGGAAGAAGAAGTGGAAGAAGAAATGAACTTGGAGAAGGGTGGTGAAATCATTACCTCTTCTTCGGGTTCTTCCTTTTCATTTGATCAAAAGGGCTCCTTAGGTTGGATTTCTGATCAAACTAAGGCCTCTAGGTTTTAGTTAGGGATGTTGGGAGAGTATTTGGGCAGAGTTTGGCCGAACCAAAAGGCTTTGAAGGTGTGAAGAAATGAGAAGTAGGAGTGCCCTTTTATAAGAGGGGTGAGGGGCACCTTTGGAAAAGCTAGAAATATAAATTTATAATAATTTCATATTCGGTTTCTAATGGCTCCAAAGCTTATTATTCAAAGGTTAAGGTGGTTATAGGTCGAAAACCACTCAACCAATAGAATTTAGACAGGTTTGGGTACTTATATTAACCTTATCTTTAAGTATTAACTCTAAGTTAATTAGTTTCACTTTTACAATGTCTCTTTGTATTTTTATATAATATGGTTAATAAACTTACAATATACATCCAAGAGACCCCCAAGTGGTACATTAATGATTAACCTATCATGATATAAGTCTCTTGGACGAACCTTAGATTTTTAAGAATTTAATATCAATTAATAATATAATATTTGTTTTAAGAACTCTTTTATGTCAATTTTGACACTATTCAATAGTTGATTTTTTTGAAACTCATAACAGATTGATTACTTCGAAAAAGGTCAATTAAATCAATCCTAATATATCATATTATCCTAGAAAATTAGTTTAATTCAATAAAAGTTTCATATTATATTTATTTGGGTATTTATAATATCAATTATTTTAATTTTTCAGTATTATAGTAATTACTGCATCATCATTGTGTCATAAATAAAATACATTATTTAATGTCTAAAAATTAAAAATAAAATATCATTATGTAGGAAATCTGTTTAGCTTTCAAATTAATATTTATAATCTAAAATCCAACATATATAACCCTATGTAACAATTGTTTTTCTAAAAGATATATGCTTGTGTCATTTTTGTATTCATTTTAACTTAATTAAAATAAAGTGTCATTATCACTTACAAGTGGATCCATGGGGTCCCCAAATAGACCCAAAGATTCCCATGGTCGACCATGTATCAACCAATAGGGTTAAGACACGTTTTAGGGTAATTTAGTATTATTATAATATTATTTTTTAACCCTTATTTACCGGATTTACCCTTAACCATGGTAAATAAAATATTTACCGCAGTAATTATTCAAAATGTCTAAAAATAAAAGTTATCTATTTACACAATTTGAACATCCTGATTCCAAATATGGAATCCATTTTCCTAAATTCAAAACACAGAAGTGGTAGAAATTAATTTAAAATTAATTCCCGCTGTCAAAACAAAAAGCGTGTTTTAAAGAGATAATAACTATCAAAAGATTGACACTTGTTTATGTTCGGTTTAATTGTAAAATTATGTCCAATGACCAACATTATATTAAATGGTAAAAATATATTCTAAATATACTTTAAAACTACTTAAATTCATAATTTATCACTATTAATTATTTTGATTAAAAAAGTTGTTTTTAATTAAAATTTAGTAATTTTCACTATTCATCAAAATATGAAAGTTATCCGAAAAGTACCAAAATTTCACCTTAGGCTGAATTCGATATTCCGAATCCATAAATGAAGTCCATTTTAAAATATAAAATATATATATAATTTCGAAAAGTAGGTATTACTATTCATAACGGCTAGTTTGATTGGTTGTGGTGTGTGTTAAAACTCAAGGTTGCGTACAACACACGCTACTGTATTATTCAAAGAAAGTGTACCGTAGAAGCCTGTGATGTTTCATTTTAAATTTTTGATGTCACCATTTAGTCAAAAAGTTTAGAATATTGTATTTAAAAAGGGTTCACTATTAAAAGTTGATAAAAGTGCAATACTGAAAATGAATTTGTTCTTGCATTATATCTAAGAAACTCATAATATGGATTCTAAAATTATAAGGATTATATAAAGTTTAAAATGTAGTTAATGCTATTCATGACCTCTTTTAAATGGATTTTTTTTTGTAAGTCATGGTGTGATTGAACTCGGTGTTGCGTGTAGTGCAAGTTATTGAATTATTTTGAAGAAATAACACACTATGAAATCTTGGGGTGTTACATTCTCCCCTCCTTCAATAAATTGCGTCCTCGCAATTTGAAATTGTTCTTTGAAAATAAAAGGATGAAAGTAGAAAATATATTTGTGGGAAAACCCACATCGGAAATAGGGTTACTAAAATTTAGTCTTAATATGAGGAAAAGAGAAATCAAAGGGTCACCACCAAATTATGATCTCGATTAGGAGAACATTGGTGGCAATTAGAGACATATAATTGGAGGAAAAACATAAATATTTATAGGTAGTGATTGAGGTCATCAATCACAAACAAGTATAAAATTGAGGTCCTTAAATTCATCAATCTATGATGATTTGAAATACCATCAGTTCAACAAAACATAGGGTATTAGGATAACACATTTTTGACGTTTCAAAATATCTTAGTTGAAATCCCACTTCGAAAAATGATTTAATGAGGCCTCTAATAAAGAGTCGAAAGTATGAAGATTACCGAAAATAACACATACTAGGGTTCCATGTAGGAAAATATAGATATGGAAGAAAAATCTAACCATCAATTATCTGATGGAGAGTGGTAGAGAACATGGCTATGAAAAGGCCAACAATCCCAAAGCCATAAATTAGTGATGATTTAAGGTACCATCTAGGAAAACATTTTTTTTCTAAGTTGCTTTTCTTAATATTGAGGAATTTATTTACGAGATTGGCGAAGATCATATGGAGATATACTTACTTTATAATTAGAGTTTTATCCATTAATAAATTTCTACCACAAACTCATCCTTCATTCTAAAAGATAATAGAATGTAAAAAAAATTCTATTTACACTATTTGTATAGGGTTCCAAAATAAATGAATTTATAATTCATCTACCAGATCTTTTAAAAAAACTACATTATTTAATCCAGGACATCTCGTGGGCCAGTGGTAGGTGATACACCCTTGTCGCCCTTCAGTTGCGGGTTCAAGTCTCGCAGCCTTGTCGGACGCGACGAGTTGCCGCCCGACCTCCGGGTTGTCCTTTTATGGAAATCCAAAATAATCCAAACTAGAACTATCCAAAATACTTCTTTCCAAACTCACAGTCCAACATTAATAAGGAAGGTAAACATAATATAGTTCCTTTTTACCCCGTAATAGCATATGAATACCTTCATCATGTATTACCATATTCCTTATTGATTACATTCATGCTCCCTTATTCCATATAGAATGCTGGATATACTTCATTAATCCAAAAATGTTTTAAACCCCAACAATTATGGAATATACAAATCATTAATCAGTTCCAAGGTAGTCAAGAATATCCAATATAATTTATCCAAAACAATCACATATTATTCCAAAATCAATACCTCAGTATCAGAACTATATTATGGTTTATCATTCTCTCAACCATATATTTTCCAAAAATTTATCCTTCTATTGAGTCACTTTTCTTTGTTCTACACAATCTCAAGTCCTTAATGAAATAGTACTGCAGTACAATCCTTATATACTCCATAATTATTATAACAAGTACATTGTTGATACAACACTCAACTGGCATAATCAACATAAGAACTCTAATCATTCTTCTTTATATGTGGTAGTATCATAACTTGATTATTATCCAATAACATCATTTGCGGCATAGTCTGATGACTGGGACATAGGTTCGCGTAGTGTCCAAACTCCTTGCAAATGAAGCATTGTACATTTGAAACCATTTTGTTACCCTTGCAGTCATGTACTTTGTGCCCTTTTCCTCTACACTTATAACAAACTCCCTTTCCTTTCAGGCAAGTTCCAGAGTGTTTCTTTCCACAGTTACCAAATATGGGAAAATTCTTCTTTTCCCTCTTCCCATTATCCATCTTTCTCTCTTCTATCATTTTCTTCTCTTGCTTCCCTTCAAAGCCATAGGACTCAGTAAACTCTTTACTTATCTTATCAACACATGATATTATTTCTTCATATTATGATAATACATGGGAGACTATTTCTCTTATAAATTCTAGATTAATACCATGAAAGATATGATCCTTCCTTCTCCTTGGATCATGAGCATTTCTGGAGTTATCATTCCTTCTACTGGGCGCCATTTATAAACAATGGAATACACTAGATCAGTTTATGAATCAAAATACATAATCCCATACTTATAAAACACTTAACATAAATTGAACTATTTATGGATATAATCCATAATCATAAAAATTTCTCATTTGAGGATGTATATACTCATAAACCCTTCATAATGGTTTGTAAAGAAAATGAGAATTATCCTAAGCATATCCCCCGGGAGTGTCGTAACCAAGAGTGCAGCAAGGCCCGTTGTCGTGCACCAGTTCCCGTTCGAGTCTAGCTCAAAGCGGTGTTTTCGGGTTTTACCCCTAGGTACATCTGTGCCAGAGCCGCCTCTACCTGCTCGTATCCAGACAGGGATGTATTTCTTGGAAAACTCACAAAATCTCTACAATACCAAAATTCTAGGAAGTTCTTCTATACTAATCCTCAAAGTTCATCTTAGGTCTACGTGCTCTAATCATAGTTTATCTAAATCTAGATTCCAAGGTTTCTACTAAAATTCCTCTGATACCAACTGTAACGCCCCAACCCCAGTTACCCAGAGTCGGTGCATTATTACATAACATTGGCATGATCACAAGAAAGATCAAATCTCGAAAGACCGATTGGTTTAGTAGCCTTGGAAACACTAGATATATTCATAAGTTTTACATTACATCATAAAATGAAAAACTACTACAACAACATAATTTTTCCACAATCCACACTATTAACCCCTCATAAAATCCCTGCAGGTCATTCATAACTTACTTCTTCACATCCTGGGAAAAATAAAACATAGAAAAGGGGTGAGCTCAAATGCCCAGTAAGGATAACAATATAGCGGAAACTTTCATAAATAAGAATAAACATTTAAGGCAATGTATAACTAAAACAAAAGCCTTTTAAATATGAACTTTCAACATGGTATGGCATAAATAAAATGAAATAATACCATTTACTTATTCACATGGATATTCTACTAATCGAATAATCACATGCAAAAATCAATAACCACTTTCATAATGTTGGAATGCATAATGCCAGACTATCATAACCACATAGCCAAGGCCTCGTGCCAAGAATACAAATAAGATTTTGTCAAGGCCTTGTGCCAAGACACTAGTTTGTCTCATGAGACCTACCGATGCATCGAGGAGCTATAGCGGGCTCCACCCCTCACATATTAAGTCCAATGCATTCCCATATGAAAAGGTTTAAACATAACATAAACATTCGTATTAAAACTAGCATACGGAATGTCAATAATTTCACCATAAACTATGAATGGTATAAAAATAGCACATCCACATTCAAACATATCACAAAACCTTAAATACAATATAGAAGTTTTGTATCATAATAAATCAACTTCAAAAAAGCGTAAAATCCATCAAAGGATGTTGACATAGATGAAATCAATACTCTTTTTAGAGAAATATCTCTTTCTATTTTGAAATAATTTAAGAGTCATATATTTATAAAATAAAACATTTTCATTGAAAATATTCTTATAAGCTTGTAAGGAAAACTTTGAAGATTTTATAACGGTGGAAAATAACCGCACCCGCTGTATAAGTTAAAAAAACATTCTTACCTTAATTCTGTCGAAAAGGTTAAAAAGGACATTGTTTTGAAAACAATGGAAAGATTCCTCTTATAAAAATTCAAACAAGGGTATAAATGACTTTAACCAATATTCTTGTAAATAATAAAAATGTTTTGAAATACATTTTGAAGAAACATGGATGTGGATGATAAAGAGATCCCAGTAGATTATTACATATAAACAACCTCAGATAATGAAGAGATTGTGAAATAACCCTTACCTTGTACTTTTCCTTGGTTGGGGTAGGTTAACCTCCTGTATAATGGTGAAATAGTTGTTATTAAATTATACAAGAATAATATGATATCATATATGATCTTTTAACATTGATTTGTTAATAATATCTTAGAATTATCGTCGTTTCGGGAGTTAACTTACTAATTTTCTTTTATATGTTTGTTACATAAGCCATGGTTGTTGTATCTTATTCATATCCAGAATGATATCTAGTCCTTAAACATCATTTTTAAATCATCAAATGATAATTATACTTGAATGGATACGATGGAGAATGAATCTCATCGCGTTCGTGGAGACGGTAGTCCGTACGTACGCACGAGCGACAATATCATTCTTTTGATATTAAAATAATATATAAATGAATGGTATATCATATATACAGAATCATTAACATGTTATATTTATTATTTACATGAGTTACACATCATTATTATACCCATCCAAATAATATTATATTGAATAACAATTACACCACGACGTGGAGACGGTAGTCCGTACGTACGCACGTATGGTGACATGTTATTCAAAGGGTGGATAGAATACTGAATATGGTTGTACCATATTTATAATAACATCACAGTATATGTGAGATACTTGAGTTATTATTTTAGAATGGTAAGAACAAAGGAAGAAGAAGTGGAAGAATAAATGAACTTGGAGAAGGGTGGTGAAATCATTACCTCTTCTTCAGGTTCTTCCTTTTGATTTGATCAAAAGGGCTCCTTAGGTTGGCTTTCTGATCAAACTAAGGCCTCTAGGTTGTAGTGAGGGATGTTGGGAGAGTATTTGGGCAGAGTTTGGCCGAACCAAAAGGCTTTGAAGGTGTGAAGAAATGAGAAGGAGGAGTGCCCTTTTATAAGAGGGGTGAGGGGCACCTTTGGAAAAGCTAGAAATATTAATTTATAATAAATTCATATTCGGTTTCTAATGGCTCCGAAGCTTATTATTCAAAGGTTAAGGTGGGGATAGGTCTAAAACCACTCAACCAATAGAATTTAGACAGGTTTGGGTACTTATATTAACCTTATCTTTAAGTATTAACTCTAAGTTAATTAGTTTCACTTTTACAATGTCTCTTTGTATTTTTATATAATATGGTTAATAAACTTACTATATACATCCAAGCGACCCCCAAGTGGTACATTAATGATGAACCTATCATGATATAAGTATCTTGGCCGAACCTTAGATTTTTAGGAATTTAATATCAATTAATCATATAATATTTGTTTTAAGAACTCTTTTATGTCAATTTTGACACTATTCAATAGTTGATTTTTGTGAAACTCATAACAGATTGATTACTTCGAACAAAGTCAATTAAATCAATCCTAATATATCATATTATCCTATAAAAGTAGTTTAATTCATTAAAAGTTTCATATTATATTTATTTTGGTATTTATAATATCAATTATTTTAATTTTTCACTATTATAGTAATTACTGCATCATCATTGTGTCATACATAAAATAAATTATTTAATGTCTAAAAATTATAAATAAACTATAATTATGTAGGAAATATTTTTATCTTTCTAATGAATATTTATAATCTAAAATCCAACATATATAACCCTATGTAACAATTGTATTTCTAAAAGATATATGCCTGTGTCATTTTTGTATTCATTTTAACTTAATTAAAATAAAGTGTCATTATCACTTACAAGTGGATCCATGGGGTCCCAAAATAGACCCAAAGATTCCCATGGTCTACCATGTATCAACCAATAGGGTTAAGACACGTTTTAGGGTAATTTACTATTATTATAATATTATTTTGTAACCCTTATTTACCGGATTTACCCTTAACCATGGTAAATAAAATATTTACCTCAGTAATTATTCAAAATGTCTAAAAATAAAAGTTACCTATTTACACAATTTGAACATCCTGATTACAAATATGGAATCCATTTTCCTAAATTCAAAACACAGAAGTGGCAGAAATTAATTTAAAATTAATTCCCGCTGTCAAAACAAAAAGCGTGTTTTAAAGAGATAATAACTATCAAAAGATTGACACTTGTTTATGTTCGGTTTAATTGTAAAATTATGTCCAATTACCAATATTATATTAAATGGTAAAAATATATTCTAAATATACTTTAAAACTACTAAAATTCATAATTTATCACTATTAATTATTTTGATTAAAAAAGTTGTTTTTAATTAAAATTTAGTAATTTTCACTATTCATCAAAATATGAAAGTTATCCGAAAAGCACCAAAATTTCACCTTAGGCTAAATTCGATATTCCGAATCCAGAAATGAAGTCCATTTTAAAATATAAAATATATATAATTTCGAAAAGTAGGTATTACTATTCATAACGGCTAGTTTGATTGGTTGTGGTGTGTGTTAAAACTCAAGGTTGCGTACAACACACGCTACTGTATTATTCAAAGAAAGCGTACCGTAGAAGCCTGTGATGTTTCATTTTAAATTTTTGATGTCCCCATTTAGTCAAAAAGTTTAAAATATTGTATTTAAAAGGGGTTCACTATTAAAAGTTGATAAAAGTGCAATACTGAAAATGAATTTGTTCTTGCATTATATCTAAGAAACTCATAATATGGATTCTAAAATTATAAGGATTATATAAAGTTTAAAATGTAGTTAATGCTATTCATGACCTCTTTTAAATGGATTTTTTTTTGTAAGTCATGGTGTGATTGAACTTGGTGTTGCGTGTAGTGCAAGTTATTGAATTATTTTGAAGAAATAACACACTATGAAATCTTGGGGTGTTACATAAACATAAACTATCTTGAATAACAATGAAATTGTGAATTGAACTCTTACCACTTTGGATAAAAAAATTCGTAATACCCATGAAATAAAACACATAAAGTAAAAAACTAAATTTCTTGAATACATATGAATTAATTTTATATCATAAAGTAATTTCCATTATATACACCACATAAAAGATATAAGTGGTGACTATGATGGATGTCTTATAGAAGTAAAAGTGAGATGAGAAACCCTTAACCCACGCTTACTCTTGATTAAATGTTATATTACCTCCTATATGGTGGTTTTGAAAATTTTATTAACTTTAAAAAGGAACCATATTAATATTTATAGTATCATATATGATAATTTTATAACATCTTATCACATATTTATTAATAATATTTCATTATATTAATTCGTTCAAGTGTTATTTTCCTTATTTTTTCATGCATATTTAATCATTAAAGATATGTTCTTGAAAATATTATATATTTCCATTATATCCATAATAAAAATCATGAAAAAATTATCTCTATTTATATTAATTTTACTTTTAAAACTAATTATTAATGATGGTTTTGAAAAATGAAGTATGTTACGATCATGGAGATGGTACGTAATTCATTTGCATAAGTACATTTTCATTTTTCCAATTATCATTATTTAAAGTAGTTAAGTAATATTTTACCCATATGTAATGAAAATAATATCATTATTACTGTATTATATACTTTTATATATCATCCATGTGGTGTGGTGATGGAAGGAGAGTCACAGCACTTAGTGAAGATGGTATTCCACACGTACACAGATGGCATTATCTTCATTCATTGTGTGAAAATGTAACAAAATAAAATGTTACATTATCTTTCTAGAATTATAAATATTTCATGAATATAAAAATTATTTCATGTTTACAAAATATGATCATTAAAATTCTCTTTATGACCTTCCATGCGAAGAGTTAGTGAAAGATGAATCACATTGCTTCGTGTGGCGATAGTCCACAGTACACATGAGCAATATTATCTTATCTCCTACATAATAGAAGGTAACAAGATATATATGAGATAATGAATCCATAGGTATAAATATGTTATAAATATCATATATATATATGTTATATCCATCATCATACATGTTTCGGTTGAATGTCCTAACACCTGATGATTGATTGCAATGGGTTGAATTTGGTACAATCATTCATGTCGAGTTCACTATATTTGAATGGTCTCAAAATGGTTTTCTTTCTTGACCATAAAACATCCAAAGGTTATCAAATCCATTAATAATCATGGACCTACTTTCTAAAGGAAGACATTATTTGGGGAACTTGTCCAATGACACTTAAGAACCCACATTAGTCAAGAGTATGAGATTTTGGGCTCACCAAACCCTTTTGGTGAGTATTGTTTCATATTCCAGGACTCTTTTTTAGACTACATATATGTTCAGGAATCCTCTTTTTCATTTATAATTATGTATAATGTGTGTCACCCCAAGGTAACGATAAATTTCTAAAATACAAGGGTCTGGAATCATCTATATTTATATGAGGTTCTCAATTGATAGAGGTATATGAATGTATATAAGGTTTTCCATCAATGATACCCATTTATCTACTATTTAGATTTTATTTTGTCATTTATTATGATGATTCTGGTCTTAATTCATGTGGGGTGCTCTAGAGATTATTTTATCTATGGAGACAAAATATGTTTTGATGTCAGGATCGAACCATTAACATGGTCTTCCAATGTAACATTTTGAGAGGAATCAGAACCCATGTAGTTTGGTTCCACTTAACAGGACACATCACCTTTTAAGGTCATGTGAATAGGTCCAAAGCATTATTTTTAATGTCATGTGAAATTTTCATCTTATAGAAAGGTTCCTAGACAATGTTTGGCATAGGACTTATGTTGAGGAGACACAAGGGACCTGAAAGAGATGTGGTCTCCTAGGTGGATATGACCCTCTGGGAATGTGCACGAAATGAAATTAGAGTGAACATGGAGTTGGGCATAGACCTCTGGGAGGCTTCCTACGCATTCAAGTTAGTTGTGAATAAAATACCATGTAGTTAGAAAAGCGATGGGGTCTTACACTGTATATGAGTCCCATTGAGGTGCCTCTTTATTAGAAATATGGCCCTTGAAGGTTGGGGAATGGTTTTTGGGTTACACCATATAGGATTCCCATTGAGGTGCTTCTTAATCAGGAATATGTCAAGTTGAATGTTGAGGAATGGTTTTGGGGAATATAGCATATAGGAGGCCCATTGAGCCTAATTGGGGCTTATACCATATAAGAGGCCCATGTTTGTTTTAGATTTGATGGATTCCAAGATCATTGCTAACCTCTAAGACCATTTGAGTCATGCTCGGTGTGAGAAACCTAGCGAATCAGTAGATATGAAGATCAAACAATCAATTTTTGTGCACTGGTGGAAGAATGTCGGAGCCCAAAGGGAGAGGGAGATATATTTAACTGTGCATGTATCCTCTTTTATTCTATTAACTGGGATAGTCAAATATGGTGATCTAAATAGCTACATCACTAGATAGAAAATAGGATAAAGACTGATTCCTCCCATAAGAAAAGGCTATGGGCTTACATAAGGAGGGATTCCCTACCATTTCATGAGGAGGATAGGTGTGTTCGACATTGTACCTCAATGAATGGAAAATAACATGGGTGTCATTCAATCCCTAGAATGGGAATATTCACATGAGAAACTCTGAGCTGATTGGAATTTCCCAAGTCAGGACCCTCATTACCATGATAATGTTGACATGAAGACATTTCGAGGGTCTACCTTATCACATATGCTACCATCATAACTCCACTTACCATGGGTATATAGACTCAAGAGGGATCATTAATTTTCTTGATAATCTGATCAGACATATCAGGTTGATTCGGAAGAGGCTTTGGCTTGATGTTGTTAGACTAGTTCATAGAAGGGCCAATGTGGGTTCAGATGATATGATGGAAGTGAGTGATGGGAGTTGGAAAGTATAACGCCCTAGGATTCCCCAACCGACATTGCATGTTCTTATGACGAATGAGGTTATATCCATGAAGCATGATTCTATTTGGGTGAGGGAAACATTCATGTTGGTCAGATTTGATTACTCAATGAGGGGTGAATTGAGTATCTATAAAAATTTACACTGAAATGTTTTCCTAAAAAGGTTCCCTAATAAAAGTGAATACAACCTAGTCTATCAATGTAATAAGGTTATACAAGTTTTACTATTCAAATAACAACTCAGAATATTTATTAATTCTCAATAATATCAGTATTAGTTATTGAAACTACTTATGTAGCTATTCTAATAAGGAAAAATAATCATAACTTCTATCCAAGATTAACTATCATTTTAAATCTAGTGATTTGTGAATTATACTATAAAACAGAGAAAAACTAAATTAAATAACACAGCAGATATAAAAATTGGTTTAGTCTCAAGTTGAAACCTAATCCACACCACTTGGTTATCACCTGACACCAAGAATTTTATATTAATAAAGTTGATAAACATCCTGGATTGTGGTAAAAAACATTGCACATGATTTTCCAGGTCACATGACCTCTTCCCTAGCTCTTCATGGATAAAAACAATCTGGTCACACAAGGACCTATTCCTCCTTTATCTATGAGAGTAAAAAAGTGTAAAAAGATATGAGAGGGAGGATATCTTGTATCCTTCCATTTAGTTCAGGATACGGTGTGTGTTTTTAATAAAAAACACACACACTGCTTGAAAGATAAAAATTATACAAAATAGATAAAAGATGATGAGATAAGGTTAGAAGTGCTCTGAGTGTAATTATATGCATCTCTGGACTTATAGGGTGATAAAGATTCAAGTATCGAGTCCTCCTATGAGAAACAGAGTATCGCAAGTCTGGTGCTCTGGTTTCTTGTTAGATCCATCTCATGTTATTCGAGGAGTTGGTATTGTGAAGATGTTTTGGATCTGATCTGTGGTATTACATATTTTTGATTAAAGAAGGATTTGTGTGTTCTTTTTATGTATCTTGTTACATGAATCGGTCCACCATTCAAGATTGATCACTATTATATGTCGTAGCTAGTTTCAGGGCCACACTTTTCTTTTTATTCTTGGAGTGCATGTGTTGGAGCCAACTGGATTCATGTATCATGCTATTCATACCTAATACTGTCAGGTGACATGTCTACAAATAAATATTAACTATTTTAGTGAATTTAAAAGCCTCAAAAATGATATATATAAATTAAATTGAAAATTAAAAAATAGATTAATGGATGGTGTCACAGTCTGTCTAGAAATAATGTCACTTGGAATTGGTGTCACCACAAAATGATGTCTTCTTCTCCGACTTGGAGAGGTGACACAGTCACAATGGAATAATTGTATTGAGATTAGAAATCAGTAGTACAAATACAGTGTTGGGATAATTATGTCTAGTCCTTTTCCAAACTTTGAATAGAGTCTTAACAAGTAACTGGGGTCATAGACTTCATGATATTTGAAAATAGTTATGGTGTTTGTATATAGTGTCTGGGTCATGGTTTCTGGGTCACGGTGTCTAGTCACAGTGTCTGGTCACAGTGTCTGGGTCACGGTGTCTGGGTCACGGTGTTTGAGTCACGATGTCTAGGTCACGATGTCTGGGTCCTTTGCTATAAAACCAGAACTGCTGGTAGACTCATAGTTTCTCAGACTTAGCCAAATATTTGTATATAGACATAAGTAGTAATATTCAATGAATGAATCTAAACTTAATCATTAATAAAATAATTCATTATATACAAAAGTAAAATATTTTTTACAATAATCAGTCCTAATTTATAGGAATCAAGATTTTGAGGAAATTTATTTGAAGCATCGTGAAACCAATAATATTTACTCATGATATGAGATTGATTTAACATGAGTAACAATTTGTGATTATCAAAACATGATTAAAACATGAGGAGTCCAACAATATCCCATTTTTTTATGATCACAAATCATATGTGTGAGATATCTATTCTTAGTGTGATTTCTCTCCCTTAGTGTATATGTCTCTCCCCCCTTTTGGGATTATCAAAAAAGAGTACAAAATGAAATAAGAGAATAGAAAATAAGATTTCACAGTGCATTATATTGAGAAATATGTGTCATTAAAAATAGTAGGTAGCAAAAATACAAAATATCCCAATCAAAACATGGGGTTAACTTTTATTCATCACTATATGCTTTCTCTTTTCCCTTGGGAGAAGCATTAAAAGGTGCCACAGGAGCAAAGGTTGAAGTGGAAGAAGGGAGTGAATCAACTATTAAGGGAGGAAGAGGGGGCCTTGAAAAAACACTAGTTTGTTGAATATTTTATTGGTGATAAATGAAATAATTTCCTCACATTGTGTTAAATATGTTTATTTATAAAATATTTGGGATTTGATCATTCATTTGAAAATTTGGTGATAATTCCAGTTTCACCCTTAATAGTTTACTGTAGTATTTCGAAGATAAATATTTTTATATTTATTATTTTAATTCTAAATTTTTTAATTGTGTTCCTAACTTCATTTTATACAACTTTTATTCATGACAGTAGAGCTAAAGAGTGCATTTGGATGGAGTAAATGAGCCATTAATCCAATGGTGGGCTGGACTCGGCAGAATGGACATGGGTTCTGTATTTGGGTCATATCTTCTAAATACGGGATTGGATTGAGCCCAAATTTTGAGGAAAGCTCGGGGACATGATTGGGCACAAATAATCCTTCTGGAAGGCCGGTCAATTCACGCTTCTGGAGGTCAAATGGGCGGTGAAATTTGGAATAAAATATTTGGCCGAGTTTTTTATTTCACACTTAAAAAGTTATGTATCCCTAGCTCTCACAAACTCTATTTAAAGGGGGTTTTAACTCTTTGAGAGGGCTGGTCGAGGCTTTGGGAAGGTTTGGACGAAAGAGTGTATCTTGGGAGCTCCTCACAACTCTTGGAAGAAGTAATCCTTTGTGCAAACCTCTCTTCCAAAAGGCTCTCCTCTCTCACCTCTTCTTTGTATTTCTTTTCTTTCATGTTTGTTTCTTGAATTTTTCTTCAAATAATCTTCTGTGTTCATGCCTCTTCTTCTTATCTTAATCTTATTAATTGGTTTGGAATCAATAGTGGAGACAAGATTGTGTTCTACCCTTTCAATCCGTTGCTTATGAAAAACGTCTCCACGATGACTACACCACCCATGGAAGAGTAGTTCTTTTTAGTAATCGATCGACCTCTATCCTTCTTCATTAATTTATTTTGAATCAATGAGATACTGTAATTCACATATTATGATCTATTAATTGAGTTTTTAATTTAAATGAAACTAAGCAAGAAATTGAATAGTTAACACAAAACACGCGAGGTCGGGAATTGTGTGAACTGTGTGAGCGCAACCTTAACCGGTAATTCAAAACCACATGGGATCAATTTGTAGAGTTAAAATATAATCCCTAAACTCAATTAATCCTCATTTCCAGAGTGGTTATGTGCCTTAATTTACCACTGAACATAAGCTAATTTTAGAACATCAATCAAAGCAGGGTGTTGCGATTGCATGTTCCGAAGTTAGCCTAAGGTTAAAATTCACTTCAATCTTCGTTGTAAAGTTAATTCTCGTAGGGTTCGAGATTTAACAAATTAAGGGATCATAATTAAGTGAATATTAATTTAAATGATAATTATTAATAAAGGATTGAAGAGGTAGAGTTAGATCGATTACACCTTTTAAAATAGATTAAAAAAAACATCTTTTTTTGTGTCATTCTAATCAAAACTTCATTTCAAAATTAAAAACAAAAAAAAATGCAATATTCTTCCAGAAAACTTCTTCTAGGTTCATAAACTATAAAAAAACCACCCCCATCCTTTCAAGTAGTTATTTTATTCTCTTTTATTTTATTTTTAGAATACCTCTAATAAGTTGTTAAATTCACTTCCTCCTTTGAGAGACGACCTTGGTCAGCCACTCTGCTGCACCTAAGTACCCCAAATTACACTAATCATTTGAGGGCACCCACAACAGCGCTCTTTCAAATTGGCACCGTTGCCAGGGAGGCAAATAATTATTTCAACCAATTAAAGGTATTTATTTTATTTTACATTTTCTTCTCTTCCTCTCTTCTTTCTTCCTTCTTTACCCAATCTGATTTTTCTTCCTCTTCTTTTATTTTCTTCTACTTCTTTTTGGACCATCAACTCAAACTTCTCCTTTTTATTTTACTATGGTCAACCTTCTTTATTTTCATTTTTATTTGATCTATGACACGAACTAATCCCAAATATCTCTTAGATCTTGACCCTGAGATTGAACGTAGCCTTAGGGCTCGAATCAGAAATTCTCAGTCTACGGGAAGTTTCAATATTCAACCAGTTGGTGAATTACTCTCTTCTGGAAACATTGAAATTGGAAGCAATTCAAATTCAAACATAAAAGAGGAACCAATGGCTGGAAACAGTGGAAATAAACTTAATAGAACCATTCGAGAATTGGCTGCCCCTGATGTTAACTATCAACCAAATTGTATTGCATACCCAAATCTTGAATCGGACTTTGAACTAAAATCTGGGTTAATTCACTTACTTCCAAAGTTTCATGGTCTCTCTGGTGAGGATCACAATAAACATTTCAAAGAATTTAATGTGGTTTGCTCAACCCTTAAACCAAGAAATGTTTCTGAAGATCAAATCAAATTAAGAGCATTCCCATTCTCACTTGATGGAGCTGCAAAAGATTGGATGTATTACTTGCAACCTGAAGATGTAACATGTTGGAATGATTTGAAACGTCTTTTATTGCAAAGATTTTTTCCAGCATCAAGGACCACATCCATTCGAAAGGAGATATTAGGGATCAATAAAGCACAAGGGGAGTCAATGTATGAGTACTGGGAGCGATTCAAGAAGTTGTGTGCAAGCTGCCCACATCACCAAATCAGTGAGCAACTACTCATCCAGTACTTCTATGAAGGATGCACACCCATGGAGAGGAGCATGGTGGATGCTGCTGCTGGAGGATCATTGGTGGACAAGACACCAGTAGCTGCACGAGCATTGATCGACAAAATGGCCTAAAACTCTCAACAATTCGGTGATAGTGGTACACCACATGTTCGAGGAGTACATCAAGTAAGTCCTTCTTCTCTTGAAAGTCATTTGATTGATACTAACTTAGAAGAATTGACAACTATGGTGAGGGAGATTGCATTGGCTCAAAAGAAATCCCAACCCCCTCCTTCGAGGCCATGTGGCATTTACACTGAGACAAGCCACCCAACTGACTGTTGCCCACAACTACAAGAGACATAAGATTGTGCAACAGTGTTTCTTGGGAGACTATTTCAGCAGCAACAACAACCTTATCCCAAAAAGAAGTTTGATTAATTTTCTCCAACATACAACCAAGGGTGGAAAGATCAAGCGGACATGAGGTATGGCTCCGGACAACAAAAAAGGCCCCCTTTTCAACTAAACTTCCAGCAGCCTCCACCTTACCAACAGGGTTTCCAACAACCCCAAAGGAGATTCGAAGCTCAAACATCAACGAGTCAGCAACAAGGGAATATCCAACACAAGGTAGACTCTAACACTGATGATCTTTTGAAACAAATTTTTCTTAATCAACATAATGAGCTGAAGAGTCATGGTTCGGAGCTGAGAGAGTTGAAGACTCAAATGAGTCATATTGCCACCTCCCTCCATGAACTTGTGAGTAAGAATTCTGCAAATCTACCTTCCCAACCCACTCCAAATCCAAAGCAGAATGTTAGTGCCATCACATTGAGAAGTGGGAAGCAAATGAATGATACATCTGGACCTACCATTCCACCGGGATTCAACTCTACTCTAGAGAATCCACATTCCATACCAACTGATGAGAAATCCAAGGAGAAAGATAAAGGTAAGAAAAAGATTGATGATGTACCTCCTAAGCCCCTTCCTTTTCCAAACAGGGTTGTTCAAACCAAGAAGATGGCTGAAGAAGCAATGCAAAAGGAGGTTTTGGACACATTCAAGCGTGTGGAGATCAACATTCCTCTACTTGAAGCCATTAAGCAAATTCCAAGGTATGAAAAATTCTTAAAAGAACTTTGTACCAATCGAAGAGGGCTCAAGGGAAATTAGAGGATCAACCTTGGAAGGAATGTCTCGGCACTCATTACACCAACTCTATCAATGCCAACAAAGTGAAAAGATCCCAGGACATTCACCATCCCATGTACTATAGGGGAGTTGCACTTCTCTGATGCTCTTTGTGATTTAGGAGCTTCAATAAATGTGATGCCTCACTCTATATTCTCTTCCTTGAAGGATGGTGAGTTGAAGCCAACAAGAGTAGTGGGGAAATTGGCGAATAGAGCTACGGCATATCCAGCGGGAGTTCTCGAGGATGTACTTGTTCGGGTAAGAGACATGATCTTTCCAATAGACTTATATGTGGTTAACATGGAGGATGATCAGGTAAGTTCTCATGCCCCCATTATCTTAGGTAGACCCTTCCTCAAAACTTCAAAAAATATCATAAATTTCAATGAGGGTACACTTTCCATGGATTTTGGAGATGAAGTTGTGATATTTAATGTTATGGATTCCATGAAGTACCCCTCAGAGGACCATTTTGATTTTGTTATCTCCCATTTTGAACCACCAAGTAAAAACATCATGGAATTGGATTGTCCTATGCTTAGGGAGATTATGATTATTGGTTCTAGTTTGATGTCTAAGAATACTTCTACACCCATTTTTAAGGAACAAGACTCTCTAAGATTTGATTTTGAAATGGAATCATATTCTGATTTTGATCATGTGGACTCTGATTATGACATGGCTATTGAGTATGCTGATGGATTTGGTTCTTTATTCTCGGATTGTGATGATTTTTATTCTGATACTGATGTTCATTGTGCAGATATGTCTGTTGCATCAATTTCTCCATCCATACATCACCCACCTACATTGGAACTCAAGCCATTTCCCCCAAATCTCAAATATGCATACTTTCTCAATGGTGATAGATTACCTGTCATAATTGCTAACAATCTCTCTTTTGAACAAGAAGAAAAACTTTTGAATCTTTTGAGAGATAACATTGGGGAAATTGGTTGGACATTGGCAGACATATCAGGTATTAGCCCCTCCATTTGCATGCATAGGATTCTCTTGGAGGATGGGGATAAACCGGTGAGACAGCCACAAAGGAGACTTAATCCCACCCTCCTAGAAGTTGTTAAGAAAGAAGTTGAAAAATTACTTGAGGCAGGTATCATTTACCCTATTTCTGACTCACAATGGGTTAGCCCTGTTCAGGTTGTACCAAAGAAAACTGGTTTCACTGTTATAAAAAATGAAAATGATGAGTTAGATCCTGTGAGATTACAAAACAGGTGGCGAGTGTGTATCGATTATAGGAAACTAAATCAATCCACTCGTAAGGACCATTTCCCACTTCCATTCATTGACCAGTTGCTTGAGAGACTAGCTGGGAAGACACACTATCGTTTCTTGGATGGATTTTCTGGATATTTTCAGGTTCCCATTGTAGCAGAGGACCAGGAGAAGACAACATTCACCAGCCTATTCGGTACCTTTTCTTACCTAAGGATTCCATTTGGACTTTGCAATGCCCCAGGTACCTTGTAGAGATGCATGGTGAGTATTTTCTCAGATTTCATTGAGACCTGCATGGAGGTATTTATGGATGATTTTACAGTTTATGGGTCCTCATTTGATGAATTTCTCTCTAGTTTGGGTGATGTGTTGCATCGTTGTATTGAGAAGAATCTGGTCTTAAATTTTGAAAAATGTCATTTCATGGTCGAAAAGGGAATTTTCTTAGGTCATATAGTCTCACAACATGGCATTGAAGTTGATAAATCTAAGGTAGACATTATTTCATCCCTCCCATATCCTACATGTGTGCGTGATGTTCGATCATTCCTTGGGCATGCTGGATTTTATCGACGCTTCATCAGAGATTTTAGTAAGATCGCTCTACCCTTATCTCGATTGCTTCAAAAAGATATTGAATTCAATTTTGATGATTCATGCAGGGTATCATTTGATGAGCTGAAGAAGTTTCTGACCACTCCACCAATCATACAGCCCCCACAGTGGGACCTTCCATTTGAGCTTATGTGTGATGCCTCCAACTTCGCTGTTAGAGCTGTCTTATCTCAGAGGGTGGAGGGACGTTCACATGGGATTGCTTATGCATCGAGGACACTGGATTCAGCCCAATCAAACTACACAACCACGGAAAAGGAGTTTCTTGCTGTCATATTTGCTTTAGATAAATTCTGTTCATATTTATTAGGCTCTAAAGTAGTTGTTTTTCTGACCATTCAGCTTTGAGGTACCTCCTGAAGAAGCCAGATGCAAAGCCACGACTTATCCGTTTGATGCTCCTTATTCAAGAGTTTGACATCGAGATAAAGGACAAAAACGGGTCAGAAAACATGGTGGAGGACCACATGAGTAGGCTTACTCACACACTAGAGGATGACACCTTGGATCTGGTACCACTTCGGGACACTTTCCCTGATGAGCATCTCTATACCATCTCAAGTATGCATCCTTGGTATGCTGATTTAGTTAACTACCTTGCTGCTTCTGAAATCCCTGCAAATTTAAAGAAACATCAAGTCCAAAAATTAATGAGTGAGTCAAGATTTTATGTTTGGGATGATCCATACTTATGGCGCATGTGTAGTGACCAAGTCATTAGGAGGTGTGTTCCTGATCATGAGTTTGAGTCTGTTTTTCATTTCTATCATACACTTGCTTGTGGTGGACACTTTGGACCCCAACGGACAGCTAGGAAGGTTTTGGACTCTGGATTATATTGGCCTAGATTATTCCATGATGCCCATTTGTTTTTTAAGTCATGCTCTCGTTGCCAACACACTGGGAACATTTCTAGGAGACATGAGATGCCCCAACAACCCATACTATTTTGTGAGATTTTTGATGTATGGGGCATCGACTTTATGGGTCCTTTTCCTAGTTCATTTGGATTTTTGTATATTTTGGTTGCTGTTGATTATGTGAGTAAATGGGTGGAGGCCAAGGCCACCAGCACTGATGATTCTCATGTTGTTGTGGACTTTGTCAAACCACAGATTTTTTGCAGGTTTGGAGTACCAAAGGCCATCATCAGTGACCAAGGGACACACTTTTGCAATAGGAATTTTGCTTCCCTCCTTCGAAAGTATGGGGTGACACACAAAACATCAACACCATACCACCCCCAAACAAATGGCCAGGATGAGGTTTCAAATCGTGAGTTGAAACAAATCTTGGAGAAAACTGTGCAGCCAAATAGGAAGGATTGGAGAAAGTGCTTGGATGATGCATTGTGGGCTTATAGGACAGCATACAAGACCCCCATTAGTATGTCCCCATTTCAGATTTTTTTGGGAATGCGTGTCATCTCCCCGTGGAAGTCGAGCATCGGGCATATTGGGCTATAAAGAAATGCAACATGGATTTGGACCAAGCTGGAATTCAAAGGAAGTTCCAAATTCAAGAGCTTGAGGAGATTAGACTATCATCATATGAGAACTCAAGGCTCTACAAGGAAAGATCAAAAGTATCTCATGACAAAATGATCCAACAAAGGGAGTTTCATGTTAGAGAGAAAGTCCTTCTCTACAGTTCACGACTGAAGCTGATGCCTGGTAAGTTGTGTTCCAGATGGTTAGGTCCTTATGTTGTGACTAATGTTTTTCCTTATGGTGCAGTGGAGATCACAAAAGAGGACACTGGAAGGAGCTTTACAGTCAATGGGCAACGTTTGAAGAGATACATTGAGGGACTTCCTACTGATGCAGTGGATTTTATCACACTGCATGACCCCATCATCACTTGAGCACATCAGGCTGTTCCTAACCCTTTCACTTTTATATTATTTGTCCTATTTAAAAATTATGCATTTCATGTGAATATATCATCTCATAGGTTCACATTGAGGACAATGCAATATTTTAAGTGTGGGGGAGGGAACCTTTTAGTTTAGTAATTTCAATTGCTTTCCTGTTAAAAAAAACCAAAAAAAATTGTGTGTTTTTCAAATTTTGTGTGTTTATTTTACAATTTTCTGTGTGTTTTTGAAACTTTTGAGCTGAAATGATTCTCATCACCATTTTTAAATCCATATCAATAAGTGAAACAATTTACCCCTTTAAAATAAGCTTAAATGAATGCTGAAATGACTTTGTTTCAAGTTCAAATATTTAGTAATTACATTGAAAGTACACCGAATTTTGAATCCCATGCCACATCTCACTGTCTTTATATTTGAAATCACTTTTCTGTGAGGCTTCTGAACCATTATTTTCATATTCTTTACATTCACCTCACTTCTTGAGAGAACCAAACCATACTTGATTTAACCAGAATTTGATCTATTCCTGTCAAAACATGAGGGTTTGAGGTACTTATGTTTAAATGATTGAGGCATTTGTTTGGTATTAAAGCCCCTATTTCAAAGAATCCTTTTTTATAATGGCCTAACTTGAATATTTAATCCTTGTAGCCCTTAGAATCCATGCACAACCTGTTAGGTTAAGCCACATTACAAGCCAAATTTCCCTATCCAACCAACTCTTGAAGTGAAATTGCATAATCTAGTTGAGCTTAAGTGTGGGGGAAGCTGTCTTGTGTTGTGACACCACATTATGTGATACTTTTGGTGGAAAATTAAATTCTGAAGAGATGTTTTTTCTGCTAAAGAAAGTCATTATATTGAAAGTTGTGCCTTTTCTGGAGCTTTCATGACAAGTGAAGCTGTGCCTTTTCTGGAGCTTCTAATTGAGGTGGAAATTTGTGCCCATCTGAAGCTTTCAAGAAAATCATGTTTGAGAAGATTGACATTTTTTTTATGCTGAAATGTTGAATGGTGTAAACCTTTCATGACTTTTCATGATGATGGAGATGAATTGATACTATGGGGATTGAAGAGAAGACCATATTTAAGTGAAAATTAGATTAATGCAATTTTGCTTCAAAAGAGTCAAGCCCTCCTCATTCAGCCTCAGAGTTTTTCACATCTTAATCCTACCAACCAAAAGCCATAGAACAACCCTGAAACGTCCTCATGATAAACATATGTCCTTGAATCACATCGGGTAGCAATGTAGGAATCTATCAAGCCTATGGTGACCCTTGTATGAGTTTGGATGAGAAAGACATTGCAAAAAAAATTGATATTTGAGTGATGAGAGAAAATTCAAGCGAGGTAAGTGTTTTGTGCATGGGAGGATAAATGAAGTGGAAAAATATTGAATGATATAAATGGAAAACTTGAAATAATGGTTTTTTATTAGGCATGATATCTTTTGTTTCTTGGTGTGTAATTGTTTGATCTCAAAGATATGTGTTTCAAAATTGGTTTTGATTTGATATTGATGTTTACTTGAAATGAGATTTTGCTCAGGAGTGCAAAAGGGTAAGTGTGGGGGAGTTGATAAAACACTATTTTGTTGAATATTTTATTGGTAATAAATGAAATAATTTCCTCAAATTGTGTTAAATATGTTTATTTATAAAATATTTGGGATTTGATCATTCATTTGAAAATTTGGTGAAAATTCTAGTTTTACCCATAATAGTGCACTGTAGTATTTCGAAGATAAATATTTTTATATTTATTATTTGAATTCTAAATTTTTTAATAGTGTTACTAACTTCATTTTATACATCTTTCATTCAGGACACTAGAGCTAAAGAGTGCATTTGATAGAGTAAATGAGCCATTAATCCAATGGTGTGCTGGACTCGGCAGAATGGACATGGGTTCTGTATTTGGGTCATATCTTCTACATACGGGCTCGGATTGAGCCCAAATTTTGAAGAAAGCTCTGGGACATGATTTGGCACAAATAAGCCTTCTGGAAGTCCGGTTAGTTCACGCGTTTTGGAAGTCAAATGGGCGGTGCAAGGTGGAATAAAATATTTGGCCGAGTTTTTCAATTCACACTTAAAAAGTTATGTATCCCTAGCCCTCACAAACTCTATTTAAAGGGGGTTTTAACTCTTTTAGAGGGCTTTTAGAGGCTTTGGGAAAGTGTGTCTGAAAGTGTGTCTCTTGGGAGCCCCTCACAACTCTTGGAAGAAGTAAGCCTTTGTGCAAACCTCTCTTCCAAAAAGGCTCTCCTCTCTCACCTCTTCTTTGTATTTCTTTTCTTTCATGTTTGTTTCTTGAATTTTTCTTCAAATAATCTTCTGTGTTCATACCTCTTATTCTTATATTAATCTTATTAATTGGGTTTGAATCAAGAGTGGAGACAAGATTGGGTTCTACCCTTTCAATCCGTTGCTTATACAAAACGTCTCCACGATGACTACACCACCTATGGAAGAGTAGTTTTTTTTAGTAATAGATCGTCCTCTATCCTTCTTCATTCATTTATTTTGAATCAATGAGATACTGTATTTCACATATTATGATCTATTAATTGAGTTTTTAATTTAAATGAAACTAAGAATGAAATTGAATAGTTAACACAAAACACGCGAGGTCGGGAATTGTGTGAACTGTGAGAGCGCAACCTTAACCGGTAATTCAAAACCACATGGGATCAATTTGTAGAGTTCAAATATAATCCCTAAACTCAATTAATCCTCATTTCCAGAGTGGTTATGTGCCTTAATTTTCCACTGACCATAAGATAATTTTAGAACTTCAATCAAAGCAGGGTGTTGCGATTGCATGTTCTGAAGTTAGCCTAAGGTTAAAATTCACTTCAATCTTCGTGGTAAAGTTAATTCTCGTAGGGTTCGGGATTTAACAAATTAAGGGATCATAATTAAGTGAATATTAATTTAAATGATAATGATTAATAAATGATTGAATAGGTAGAGTTAGATCGATTATGCCTTTTAAAATAGATTTCCAAAAAAACATCTTCTTGTTGTGTCATTCTAATCGAAACTTCATTTCAAAATTAAAAACAAAAAAAAATGAAATATTCTTCCAGCAAACTTCTTCTAGGTTCATAAACTATAAAAAAACCACCCCCATCCTTTCAAGTAGTTATTTTATTCCCTTTTATTTTATTTTTATAATACCTCTAATAATTTGTTAAATTCACTTCCTCCTTTGAGAGACGACCTTGGTCAGCCACTCTGTTGCACCTAAGTACCCCAAATTACACTAATCATTTGAGGGCGCCCACGACAGCGCTCTTTCAGCCCTCCAAAAATAGAGGGTTCCATGGTAGGTTTGGAGGAAGATTGAGGTATTTTTTTTCAAGGATAACAGGTCTGATCTGACTCTGAGCTTGAGAGACAGACATAGAGTTAGTGGCAAAGGGAGTGGATGAGGAAGGAGGAAAACCATGCTGCAAGGGTGCAGCTACAGGATTCAAAATTACAGTGCTCTGCACATGAAGATAAGGTCTTGATAATTTGATGAATTCAGCAATAATCTCACCACCATACTGCATCGCTTTCTCAAAATCATCTTTTTTCTCCATGAACTTGTCCAACATAGGAGTGAAATCTTTCAAATTTTGAACTTCAGTTTTGAAAACATGAGTGACATGAGGAATTTTTAAATTCTCTACAAGGTAGTTAAAATGGATTGTCATGTCCTGCTTATATAAAATCCTTTTGAAGTAGAAATAAATGTTCTTAGTAATTTCTTCATGATAATCATTTTCAATCATTTAATAAGTCCTTACCAAATAAAGTAATTTGTCACTGTTTTTTACAACCATAGATAGACTCTCCTTGTCAAAGCCAGTTCCCACTGATTGAAGTTCCTCTTACAACATTTCTTAGTTGATCACAATCAAAGGTTTGAGATAACTATCCATAGGTATTAGAGGATGTAACAGCTGAAGTGAGGTACTTTAGTTGATTCATAACCTTTTGTAGACATCACTTATATTCATCAGTAGTTTTGTTGAGATGAATAACAATCTCACAAATTTGTTGAACTATCTTCTTGTTTCTATCAGCCACATTACTAGCTAATGAATTTAGGTTTGTTTGAATTAGAGAGTAAACTTCATGTGGTATCTGACCATTAACATCCTCAATAGGATTAGTAACGGGATATGGACTTGATTTCAACACTTTCTGCATATCTTCAACCATATCTCTGAGAGAATCCACTTCATCACTTAGCAGTTTGTTCTCAATTCAGACCTCTTTAATTTCATTAATCATTTTTGGATGAATCTTCCATAAGATCTATTCTAATAGTAGGGAATATTCTCTTTCACTTAGTTTTGTTACTAGAGAAGGTTGGGAGTTAATGATATTTTTGACTCCATCCAATAAAGTAGCTCCAAAGGCTTTCAGATAATTATTACTCACAAAAGTAGGAGGTTCTTATGAAGGTTCAGGAATAAGAGATGAGACATGATTAGGTTCCTTTGTAGAGAATACTTTAAGAGTATATACTGGTTTCAATTGAAACATAGTATAAAAGTTTATGCCTTTAACCAAGTATTCTTTGGTATCATTATACATCAATGTATCTGGGGAACATGTACCAGGTGTCCAAATATCTTTGATCAATAGGGTTAGGAATTTCAACACATTCTAAACTAGGGTGTCACTCCCCCTAAACAAGTGAATCTATCATTGGACTAATAGATTCAGTTACTTGATCTATTTCCAAGATTTCATCCCCAATAGCCTCACTCATTTCTTTTCTAGAAAAATAAAGGCTTGCTACATTATTTCCTCAGTAGAGAGGATAATCTCATGATCATCTTGTTTCTCTAAGTGTTCCTCAAAAGTATCTTCTTTCTCAAGAGAATTTTATTCTTCTAGATGCTCTTCAATAACATCATTTACATTACATTAACAACATACTCTTCTCTAAAAACATTTTCTTCTTCCAAATCAATAGTTTCCTCAGGAACAATTATTTCTTTCTCAAATATGTCTTGAGGAAAATGTCCAATATCTTCCTCGTCTAAGACAGTTTCCCTGTAGGTGTAAAATCCTCCTCATCCTCTTCTTAAATGGGATAGTCAAAAATTTCATCTTGTTCCATTCCAGGATCAAAGATGTCATTAGGTCTTGAATAAAGATCAAAAAGATTAAACTTTTCATACAACCTTTCATTATACTCTACCCAAGACATTGTCCATGGATTTTAGCTAATTTTCATTCTTTTCTCTATAACCATTGGGTTACAAAATTCATAGTCCTTGATGACTTCTTCATTCGGTCTAATGAACCATTTATCATATAACATAGAAGATATTAACCTTGAGTATAACAAGGAGGAATACTTTTAGGATTCCTTAATCAACTCACACATATGATGTGTAACATGTGTTCACAAGTTAATCATGTGTCCTTTATTCATATGGTGTATCAAAAATATATCTTGATATTTGAGGGAAGAAAAATATCCTTTTCTCAGACAAATTAGATTCTGAATAGACTTAAGAAACAATTTGGTTTCACCATCTAGCTCAACAGTAATATCTCTTCTTCTTTTTTTATTTTCAGTCAAGCTTCCCAAGGCTACTTCAAAAACAAATATATCAATAGGATGAGCAAGACCTCTCTAATAGTCCTCAAAAATTCCTTCATGAGGTATCCCTAGCAAGCATCCCATATCCTCTAAGAAAAGGTACATCTTTTTCCATTGATCCAGCTTCTTAAAACAAAATAATCTTTTTTATTAAAAGAGAATTGAATGAACTAATAGATCTGAGCAATTAGATTTGGGTAAATTTTCCTTTTCTCTTTTGTGAACAAGGCCATCCATCCCTACTCTTTCAGTAATTTCAACACTAAAGACTTACTTGTCAAAAACCACTTAGGGAATATCTCCTTTTTGGTACCCCTATTCTATCAACAAGATTCAGATTCAAAGGTACTTTGGGCACTATCTTTGGTGCCCTTTTCATTTTCTTCTTTGATATACGCTACTAAGGAGTCGATGAAGATGGGAGTCTCATTCTAGGAATTCAACGAAATTTCAAGAGAAAGAGAGAATTTATGGGTTGAAGGGTGACTTATGGTTTGAGAGATGATATCTTGAATGAAGAAAAGAGTGAAAACTCTTTTGTTTTTATCATTTAGGGATATCAAGAATTACATATTCAAAAGCACAGGAAAGAAAAAGAATAAAATAATAAATCAGAGCGATACAAGTTATAATATATAAATAAAACAAAAAAGAGTTATTATGATGAGATTGGAAAAGACTTTAATGGTGAGACTGAAATAGACTTTTACTTTGAGACCATAATAGGATTTCAAGATGTCATCTCTGTTGTGTGACTTCAAAATGGTGAGATCGTATTGTGTGAAATAGTTTGTGAAAAACAGTAACTGAGATACTGTAACCATGAGATGTAAACATGAGGAAGAAAATTTAAGATAGTAACTTGAAAAAATATGATAGTGAGACAGTACTTCTAAGACAGTTAATCATGAAATCATAAAATGTGAAATAGTAAGTTGTGAAATAGTACACTTCCTACATAAGATTTATCATTCCCAATTCATGTATGATGTAATCTATTCTTTCAGAATTTAATGTTATGTTGAATAAATCAGCAATATGATATTCAGTTCCAATTAATTCCAAAGTGATATCTACTTTTTGATAATGGTCTCTAAAAAAGTGATGTATTACATCAATAAGTTTTGTCCTATATTGTGAAACAAGATTTTTTGAGATGTTAATAGCAGTTGTATTGTAAAATTTTTTAGGTATTTTCCTAAATTGGTATCTATAATCTAGTAATGTGTGTTTCATCCAAAAAATATGTTCACAACTACTACCAGAAACAATGTATTCAGATTCAATAGTAGATAATGCAACAGAGTTTTATTTATTACTACACCATGATACTAGAGACTTGTCTAAAAGGTGACATGTTCTAGAGGTTACCTTTCTATCTAATTTACGACCACCAAAATCAGTATTAGAATAACTAACTAACTCAAATGATTTTCCTTTATGATAGAATAGTCTTATATTGAGTGTATGTTTGAGGTATTTGAAAATACATTTAACAATATTTAAATTATACTCCTTAGGTTTTTCTTGAAAATGAGCACACATACATATAATAAACATAATATCAGGTTGTCTAGTAGTTAAAAAGAGTAAGATTCCAATCATTCCCCCGTAATTGGTTCGATCAATAGATTTTACATCTTCATCAAGAGACAACTTACAAGTAGTACTCATTGGTGTATCACTAATTTTAGTACTATCCAAGCCAAAAAAATTTAAAAGATCTTTAGTATATTTTCTTTGATTTAAAATAATACCATCATTATTTTGAAGAATTTGAAATTCTAGAAGGAATTTCAGTTCACCCATCAATCTCATTTCAAATGAATTTTTCATCATTGTAGAAAATTAAAAACATAAAGAATTTTTTGAAGATCCAAAGATAATATCATTTAAATAAATTTGAACTACTAAAACATCATTGGAAATTCGTTTTATAACAAGGGTAGGATCCCCTATTCCTTTTGTAAAACCTTTGGAAATAAGAAAAGAACATAATCTATCATACAATGCTCTTGGAGCTTGTTTTAAACCATACAATGATTTTGAAATTTTAAAAACATGATTTAGAAAGTAAGAATTTGTAAAACTAGGGGGTTTCTCAACAAAGACATCCTTATATATAAACACATTTATAAATGAACTCTCTATTTGATAGAGTTTGAAATTCAGATGAGAAGTATAATCAAGCAGGATTCTACTGGCTTCGTGTTTAGCTACCGGTGAAAATGTTTCCTTATAGTCAATTACTTCTTCTTGACTATAGCCTTTTGAAGCCAATCTTTCCTTGTTTCAAGCTATATTACCAGCTTCATCCTCCTTATTTATAAACACCCAAATAGTGCCTATGGTAAATATGTCTTTGGGTCTGTCAACAAGTTTCCAAACATTGTTCCTTCCAAACTGATTAAGTTCATCTTGCATAGCCATCACCCAAAATTCATCATTGATAGCATCATTAATGTTTTTAGGTTCAATTTGTGACAAGAAAACATTGTGTTCATCCTGATTTCTAAGAGAATCTCTAGTTTGAGTTACATTATATAAATCTCTTACAACAGCATCTAAAGGATGGTTCTTAAGGTTTCTAACAGCTCTATAAAAAGAGGGACTAGTGATTTCAGGTTCATTGGTAGATCTGGGTTCATTATGACTTGAATCTATAGAATTTCTAGTACAAGATGTTTTCATCGATTCCTTTTCAGGGTGTTTAGAGGATTTTTCATTGATGTTGAGATTTGACATATCATCCTCCAGGTTCTCTAGAGTGGGCTTAGGGTCATGTGGATTTTTCTCACCAAACTTGACATGGACAGATTCTTACACACATTTTATTCTTTTTTTAAACACTATATATCCATTAGAAGATATTAAATATCCTTGAAATATTCTTTCGTCACTCTTGGATGAAAAATTTTCAATATTTTCCTTAGTATTATGGATATAAACTTTTCAACCAAAATAATTGAAGTAGCGTACTTTGGGTTTAATATTGTTCCATAACTCATATAGGGTTATCTTAAGAATGGGTCCAATCAACACATTATTAATGATATATAATTCTACATTTACAACCTCATCCCAAAAATAAATAGGTAAGTCATAATCACTAAGAATGGTTCTGGAAATCTCTTGCAAGGTTCTATTTCTTATTTCTACAACTCCATTTTGTTGAGGTGTTCTAGGGTTAGATAAATTATGACTATATCCATTTTGTGAACAAAAGGATTCAAACTCTTGATTTCCAAACTCACGGTCGTGATCACTTCTTAAGGACTTAGTTCTAATTCCACTAAAATTTTATATAGTTTTTCCATATTTCGTGAAATGATAACTGTCTTCACTTTTGTGATCCAAAAAGAAAGTACAAGTATATCTAGTAAAGTCATTTAAAAGAACATAAATATAGTTCTTCCCATTTAAACTTGAAACTATAGATGGTCTAAACAAATACATGTAAACTAGTTCGAGAGGTTGAGAAGTTGAAACTTCTTTCTTTGGTTTGAAGGAACTTTTTTGTTTCTTTCCCTTTTTACAAGGATTACACACTTTATCATTTGTAAACTCATGTTTAGGTAGGTCATTGACTAAAAAAAATTTAGTTATATTTCAAAGGTAGTTAATATCATAGATTTTTAGACTTCTATGCCAAATACAAGACTCTTTGTGGAATTCACTTAAACATGAAGCATTTTGAAAAACTAAAGAATATCCTTTAATAGAGTATACATTTTCATTTCATAATGTAGAAAATACTAATTAATTTTTAGAATTAAAAACATTCCAAAAAACATTCTAAAATTAAACATGAAATCCAACATCACATAGTTGTAGAATTCTAATAAGATTATATTTCAATCCATCAAAAAAAAGTACTTTGGAAATTAA
This sequence comes from Viscum album, assembly GCA_963277665.1. Classification (NCBI taxonomy): domain Eukaryota; kingdom Viridiplantae; phylum Streptophyta; class Magnoliopsida; order Santalales; family Viscaceae; genus Viscum; species Viscum album. The sequence goes on from OY728146.1 coordinate 375,970,927, forward strand.
AACTAATTTAGAGTTACCAATTTGGACAAGGCCAATGATTTTTCCTATGGCATTTTCACCAAAAGTGACATGTCCACTATCAAATTTATTAAGTTCTTGAAGCATGAATAGTCTCCTTTCATGTGTCTTGAACACCACCTATCCAAATAACATATGCTTTTACATGATCTCTTTAAACAATTTTCCTATAAAATTGTCAAATAATAATAGACTTTGGTACCCATATTTGTTTGGGTCCAGTAATATTATTTACTAGTGCTTTAGGAACCCACATCTGCATCATAGGTTCTCTATAAGCATTATGTAAAGTGATTGAAAAATAAACATTATTTTTTCCAGAAAATATTGAAATAGTAGAGGGTTTATATTATCCTAAACTAGCAGAATGTTTTCCCGAGCTAGGAGTAAACCTGTATGTCCTAGAATATAAAAAAATGGTTTTTCCAAAATTTCATTTACCGGGTTGATATCCAATACCATTAGTAAATTTAGCAGCAATCTATTTACCTAGAATTTGAACCAAAGTATCTTTACCATTTGTAAATCATTAAATGTTCTTTTTCAATTACTCATTAGATAGATTTAGTTCATTTTTTTCTTTGAGTAACTGAACATTTTTCTCTCTTTATTAATTATGTTTATAATTAACAGTTGATGTAAGAGCATGTTGTTTATTTAAATACTTGTATTTATCTTTTAGTTCATTACATTTCTCTTCAAGCATATTTCAATACTCAGGAACTTATTCTTTATAAATATTTTAAGAATTACTTTAATCTCTAGAATAATAGAAATTTTTTACAAGAGATTCTAGGGATATCTTAGATGTGTTTGTGATTAAACAGATATTGGCTTTGTTAGCCTGTTCATCATGTAAATAATTTGAGTCACTTGAACTATCCTTATAATCACTCCAAGTTTCTTTCGTTTCCTTTTCATAATTTCTATCTTTTTACTCATATTTCTTTTTATACTTGATCTTGGTATAGTGATAATTTATATGTCCCTTTCTCTTACATTCATAGAATACTATATCATTAGACTTGTCACTTATTTTTCAATATTTGTTCCAGCTTCTCTTTTGATCATATCTTCTTTTAAAGTTAGGCTTTATATAAAATTTCTTCTAGTTGTAAAATTGTGTAAACCTTATGGCTAATTGAGCCATCTCTTCATCACTATCAGGTGATGATTTTTCACTGCTGTAACTTTATACAAAGACTTCCAATTTTTCTTTTTTTATTGTGTTTAGAGGTGGTGGTCTTAAATGAAACAGATTTTCTTTTTGGTTCATTGTCCTCTTCCTTATTGACTTTCAGCTCCTCTTAATACATCATTAGTTTCTCAATGAGTTATTTGACAGGTAATTTTCTGATTTCACATGACTCTATAATAGAGACAGAGGTTCCTATTTATCTATCAGGTAGGCATCTAAGAATCCTCATGATTTGTTCATTGGTAGTAACTTCTCTTCTAAGATAAATTATTGAGTTGAAACATAAATTGAACCTAAGATACATGTTACAAATAGGCTCATCATGTTTCATTTCAATGTTATCATATTGAATAGTATAATTATTAAGTCTCATTTCTTCCACACTAGAAGTTCCTTCATGTGAAGCAGAAAAAGTATCCCAAATTTCATGGATAGTTTTATATGCAAGAAATTTTGTTAAATTCCTCATCTCCTAAAGAGAAATACAAAGTATTCCAGGCTTTGCAACTGTTATTGTAGGAATTCTTGGATGGTTCATCCGAATTAATTCTATTAGTACAAATAATATTATACTAATCTTTAATAGAAGTCCAAATTTTAAAGACCAATCTTTCTAAATTAATTTTCATTTTAATTTTTAATTGGGAATAATTACTTCCATTAAATAATGGTGGTCATTCTGTTAAAGAACCTTCTACTATATTATACATAATAAAGAAATAATTTTAAATATATTGAAATTTAGAATTAATATAAATTTATAGATTTTTAAATTACAACTAAAATCATAGTTGAATAGTTTCAATAACAGAATCTTAATAAAATCTTTTGATACCAAATGTTGGTTAGAGTAGATTACTCAAGAGGGGGTGAATTGAGTATCTATAAAAATTTCTGTTGAAATTGTTTCTTAAAAATATTCTTTAATAAAAATAAATACATCCCATTCAATCAAGGTAATACTATTATAAAAGTTTAACTGTTCAAATAACCTCTCAAAAGATTGATTAATTCTCAGTAATATTAGTACGAGTTATTGATAATACTTTTAAAGCTATTATAATAAGGAAAAACAATTATAAATTCTATTCAAGATTAACTATTAAAGTAAATCTAGTGATTTCTGAATTATACAATAAAAAAAAAGAAAAACTAAATTAAAAAACATAGTGGATAAAATAAGTTTTTTGGTCTCAAGATGATACCTAATCCACTCCACTTTGTGATCACCAACCACCAAGCAGTTTTTATTAATAAACTTGATCCACACCCTAGATTGGGGTAAAGATTACTGAAAAGGACTATCCATGACACACGACCTCTTCCACAGTTCTTCGTGTGTAAAAACAATATGGTCACACAAGGACTTCTTCCACCCCTATCCGTGGAGAAAAAAAGGTGTAAAAAGATATGAGATGAATGATATCTTGTATCCTTCAGTTTAGTGTAGGAGACAGTGTGTGTTTTTAATACAACACACTCACACACACACTGCTGGAAAGCTAAAAACAATACACAACAGAGGAATGATGACGAGATAAGTTTATAAGTGCTAGGATTTTTATTATATGAAACTCTAGACTTATAGGATGAAGCATATGAAAGTATTGAGTCCTCTTGCAAAAAATAGAGTATCATAAGTCTGGCGCTCTGGTTTCCAGTTAAATCTAGCTCATTTTCTTTATGGAGATGGTATTGTGAAGATGTTTTCACTCTGATCTGTGGTATTCTTGCTTTATTATTCAAGAATGTTTAATGTGTTCATCAGATGTATCTTGTTGCATGTATCAGTCCACTTTTCAATTTCTCTCACTACAATATTTTGTTGGTTGTTTCAGGGCCATGCTTTTCTTTTTAGTCTTAGAGTGCATGTGTTGGAGCCAACAGGATGCATGTATCCTCAACCTCATACCCCGTACTGTTAGGTGACATGTCTACAAATAAATATTAATTATTTTAGTGCATTTAAAAGACTCAATTATAACCATTAGAAATTAAATTGAAAATGAATAAATAAATTAATGAATGGTGTCTCAGTCTATCTATAAATGGTGTCACTTGGAAACAGTGTCACCAAGAAACAGTGTCTTATTATTTTCCTTTGAGTGGTGGGATAATAATGATGTCATAATTGTATTGAGATCAAGAATAGGTATCACAGATGTGGTGTTCGGATCACGGTGTTTGGTCCTTTTCCAAACATCAAACGGTGTTTTAGGAAGGAACTGGTGTCACAAACATCATGAGATATGAAACAAGTTACAATGTCTCGTCACGGTGTCTGGGTCACGTTGTCTAGGTCACAATGTCTGGGTCACGGTGTCTGGGTCACAGTGTCTATTCATGGTGTCAGGTTCATGGTGTCTGGGTCACGGTGTCTGGGTCCTTTTTCAGAAAACCATAACCGGTGGCAGAATCACAGTTTCTCAAACATATCCAAATATCTGTATGTAGACTTAACCAGTAATATTCACAGAGTGAATTTAGACTCAATATTTCATAAAATAGATAATTATAGACCAATGCTAAATATAGTTTACAATAATCTGTCATGATTTATAGGAATCAAGATCTTGAGAAAATTAATTTTAATCATAAAGAAACCAAGAATATATACACATTATATGAGATAGATTAAATAGGAGTGACAATATGTGGTCATTAAAACATGAATAAAACATGAGGAGTCCAACAGTTCACAAAAAATTTTGCAATGCCGAACTGGGTTCTACCCATGTAGTGTGTTGCTACATGGGGCTAGGTTTCTCCCACGTAGAGTTTTTCTACATGGGGTCAAGTTTCTCCCACTTAGTATTTTTTTTTGAGGGTAGGGTTCTACATACATGGCATTTTTCAATGTGAGGTGATGGTCTATAAAGTGGCTATCTTTTTATGCCTTGTAGAATGGTGTCCACAAAGGGGTTATATGTTTTCGGATGGCTTGATGATTTTTATTTAATACTTAATGATATATGGTGGGTATACCTAATAGGAATTGATGTCTCTCTCCGAATTCATCCCTAAAGATATAATTTTCATCTCTCCTCCTCATCTCTCATCCTCTTTTTCTTTGTTTTCCCTTAATGTTATTTTATAGAAAAATAGAGGGAATTGATACCAACATGGTTGGTGTTCGATGGTGGAATAGGGGCTTATTTTTTGGGTTATCAAAGTGGAAGACTTGACCTGAAAATGAATTTTTATGGGGGAATTCATTCATAGGTGGGTCACTATCCGACCATGCAAATGACTTTGTTTCATTTATGGGTGTCAGTGGTATCATCGCGTCCCATGAAAGATCACATTCATGGGTGGATATTCATTCATGGGGTTGTAAATAACCATCCAGGCCTACAAATTATATGGATTTGTTTGTGGAAATTGGTGGTACCATCTTATCCAGGAACAATTTCATTCACAGGGTGCTTTTGAAATTATTGAAACACCATGTTGAGTGCATGTCCACATAGTGATTTTCACTACGTGGAACCAAAACTTCATTCCCAACTTCTTACCCATTGAATAATTTCTTATAATTCTTCTTTTGGGTTTATTTCTACCATTTTCCAATTACATAAAATTATCTTCTTTTTGTATACTGAGTTTCGATAATGTGAAAAATTCCACCCATTGGAATGGGTTTCAATCAGATGAAGAGGAGACTATTCTGATGTAAAAAATTGGTCTTATTTTGAACTGGTTTGTAGTACGCAAGTGGACATGTATGAGGGGACCAAACCTATAAAAATGGGGCCAGATAATTTTTTCATTACCAATTTATCTACTAACATGAGACCTTAGTGAACTATCGATATCTAATTACTTCTGAAAAACATTTATTCTTTATGGACATCCATTCTAAAAACTGATCTTCATCAGCTATGAATGGTAATTTTGATCTCTCGAATGAAATATAGATGCATTTTGGATGGTTCATCCTATATAATGAATGCATCATGGGCCAATTCTTTACTAGAAAATGATTTATGGGCCAGTGCATTGTGGGATTTTAACTTGTGGTCCAATGTTTTCAGACTAATGGTTCATGGCACATTATAGATTTTAATTTTTATGGGGACTAACTCCTTATACTCAATGATTTTTTTCTACAATGAAAAAAATAGTGGATTCATCACCAACTATATCTTCTGTGTGTGTTTATCCTTCTAATAACAATGATAGGAGGAAATATATGGATGATATTTTGATGATAATTCCAAAATCACCATTGATCCATTCCATAAATCCCCGGAAGAACATTTGAGTGTAGGAAAAAAGGATATCTCATCTATGAATAACTATATCTTTATCAATTTAGTTTATCATATAATTTTTTGATTCTAGTGTCATGAATGAAAAATCAACCTACACCTAGATGAACAATAATATCAATATTCCCCAATCCATCATCTCGTTGACGGGGAATTCATCTGAGAAACCCATATTGTCAGGTTTCATTTGAAGTAAACTCCGTGTTCACTAGATAAAGATGTCACGGTGCCAAAATAAAACATCCACTATTATCAAAACATCATGTGGAAGTCCAGGAAAATTGTTCATCTATGGTGGTCATTGAAGTGGGGAATTCTCTATAGAGGATAATTTATCTTGGACAGGGGTAGCCTTTCTGGGTTCGCTAGAGTTGCAAAGAATTTAAAAGTTGTGATTAAGGTTGTGGGGCTATATGAAGCTGTCTATGTTTCATTGACTTACTCCCACCAAAATCAAAAGGTTATCCCATAGCAATATAGCATATAGATCACGTAGACCAATACCTTCCACTTAGTGCATGGGGAAGTCAGCTTCAATATCTAGTATCTTTGACTAATTTTGAGGTTTCCTGTCAAGGGTGACATGTATGGTTATTTTTCGACACCCACTTCGGCATGGGAAGATGTTGTGGTCCCCCCTATTGAAAAGAACCTTATCGACAAGGTGAAGGATCTATTGAATTTTGAATCTAATATAAAGAAGGATGTACCATTTTTTGATTGGATCAATGCAATTATGATAAAACGATACTAGGAGCAGTAAATAAGGACGTTGTGGAGTTTCCTGACCGTTGAGACCCAAATACCTATTGGTTCATATTTTCCAACACATAAGGAGGGATAGATTAAAGAGTGGGTATAGCAGATCATCCCTAATATTGATCAGCTCTTCTGACTAGCATCTTTTAATTCCATGTTTATTAGTTTCTTGTTGTTTCCAATGTGTGATTCTGGTACCGAGGTCAGAGTCATGAATTTTATAATAGTTGATCAATTGGACACTATATGGTGTATTAACCTCACCATCCATGTGATGGAAATGATTTACCATTTGTTGGGAAGAATTAGTGATGGGAGTCCCCCATTCTGGTTTTTGTGTTCCTTCCATGTTATATGGGACTAGGTAGCATCCCATATGTGAGGATATAGATATATCAACACTCAAAAGCTCCCAGAATCAATCATCTAACCATATATCCATAGCATAATTGGGGTAGTTTCATCAGACTAGAGTGAGTGGGAAATAATGGATTTTCACAACTATCATGATCATTTTACAAATGACCGTTATGTTCCCCCTTCTAGTACTTTGGTAAATGATGGATATGGGGGCTACACTAGGTGATGATATATTATCTCCTTGAGAAATGGAATCTTAGTTTCCAGTGTTGATGGTGATCTTATATTCAAGGGGTTTGAAGACTACATATTTTCATGTTAATTCAACATTTCTTATGAGGTTCCCTTCGACCATTAAAAATAGGTGGTAAGTGAAATATCTAATGGTAGTTAGGAAACTCTAGTTGATGATTTCTTAGGAGGACACATAATGTCATATTGGGATTCAACTTTCTATGGGTTTTAATCCCAGACATACCAAATCTTATGGAAATATCAAAAAAAGGTCATACCCCAAAGACCAATTTGAAAAACTAGTACTTGGTTCCCAAGGCCAAAAGGTGCATGGGGCTGGAGGGAACCAAAGTCACATAGTCTAGAATTCTTCAACCATAAAGTAGCCAAGAAAAAACCAAGTTGTTGATCCCCCAAGGAATATGTTGAAGGCATGGGGTTTAACCTCACATGGTGTTTGTCTTACATCCCATGGTCAAGTATCCTTCCCTCATGGTCCTGTATTTTTTTCAGCTTTGAGAGAATTGGTTTCTTTGAGAATCTTCTATTCATCTCTCGATCCATGGAACTTTATATATGAGAATGTTGTTTCATTAACTGGATAAGGATATGTTTTAGCACCTAACGATATAACAAATGATGATGATGCTCAGAGGGTGGATGGATAACTTTGAGATCTTGAGGACTCAGTCCATTTCTTGTGGAATCATCATATATATTATCAATGAGTGATCATAATGGTATGTTATCACCTCAATAAGGATGAAGAGGATGATAACCATGCCTATGGTGGCGCTGATGAAGTCAAACACCCTATCACAACTAGGATTGGGTAAATTCCTTAATCCTCTATCAGGTCTTACAATCCCCCTGTCTTCCAGGGTGGATGAGGCGCCTAGAATGAAAGTGAGGTGGATTAAACCTTCCCCACATCCCAAGGTGGATATCCCATCATTATCCATTTCAATAACTATGGATTTCCAAGAGGCATAGAGAGTGTGGGATACCTTGAGTAAATTCACGTTAACTAAGGAAATCTGGGAAACACTTTAGTTAGTGGAACTTTGGCATACAGGCTTTGGATTGATCACTACTCCCATGTGGATATCTATTTGAGAAGATCCCCATGATGTAGGTGTATACCCAGAATAGATGGATACCTACATTCACTTATTCCATGATATATTTTTCTAGTCTAATATTGTAAAGGATATGGTGGTAATCGTGGTGGGGTGATTTGACACTGATGAAGAGGTAATATGGTTTTTTTATTAATGTTTCTTTTTATTATTTTTATGACCTTGAACTCTAACACTTGGTAGTTGTAGGAGTCTATTGATATTTATGAACATTTTTCTTCCCTTGAGTACTCCCCAGGGGAAAATGAAGTTAGGGGGAACATCACTTCATATGTGTGATTCATTGGAAAGGGATACCCTAGGGTAATAGAGAATATAGAGGTGGTTCTTATAGATAATTCTTGATGAATCCCACCCTCAGCCCCACATGTTGTTCCTTCCAGGGGATCATCCTCATAGAACACCACGAAGCGTCGATAGGAACAACAGCTATCAATACATCTATAATTGAGAATAACAAGTGAATACTAAAACTCTTTTCTCATACATCACGATATATACTTCCATGTTCCGACTAATTACCTTTCGCATTTATTGGTGCATATTTGGTGAGTCTTCCTCTTCAGAGACAAATGTGATATCATCGAATATTTTTATAGAACCAGACAGGAAACCCAACATAATTGAAGTAATTAGGGAGATCCCAAGCTGTGGGGGACATCTTTTCAGGATCAAATAATCTCTGTCCTAGTAGAGGGATATCCTTAAATGGTAAAATATTTGGTTGAGCATATTTAAACTGCTCTTACAGAGATCACTATTATATAAGAGGTGCTGACCCAGATTCAAGAGCATCCAGACCATGTTGTTTCTCCTCACTCAATGATTATTATCCACGTTAGTTCAGTATCAGTGAGTGATCTTCTGAAGATCACTGGCATGGATGATCATGATCATACACCAATGTTATCTCTTAAAGAATCTATAGTAAACTTACAAATGGAAGACACAACATCCATTTCTCAAGGTGATTTAACAATGGTTGTTAGGAATGTAAATTTTTTGGAGAATGATTTGGATTTCCCCATTCTCCCTGTCCTTTATTTTACCATTTATATTTATGTATTCAATGTTTTAAATATATTTATTCTAGATTACTTCATCATGATTCCCCGACTGAAATTGCTACTTTAAACTCTAGGCTTGATGGCATTGAAAAGGAGTCAGTTGTTGTATAATCCAATCTTGTCATGTCTACTGAGTCAGGACCCTCTCTGATAGAACATATTCCTAAATATCTTCCTCCATATGAGAGATATTACAAGGTGGACCAAGAGGATCTTAATGACCTTCATATTTCCAATATAAAATTATAGAGATATATCTAGAAGCTAATTTCTTAGACCCCCCTTAAAAACATGTCGATGAAACATCCCAAATTACATCACAGGTTTTCATTTCATGGGTATGGGTGGTTCGATTATCATGTCATCCATGAAATAGTGAAACATGTGATTACTTCTTGACATAGAACTAGCATGCCCATTCTCAACTTTCATATGATGAGTCTAGATCCCATATTTTCACATCTATGCATATCATTATTCTTGAAGCTGTTGAGCATGATGGGATAGTGAGGAGGTGATAGGGTGAAGTTGTGGATCATAGGACCATAGTGGATCAACTTCTTCAAGAGGTGGAGAAGCATAGTAAGGAACTGGATTAGCTCATGTAAGAACTGTCTCTCACTGAGGAAGATATTGATGATGGGAAATTGTTATTGAAGGAGGAGAAAAATGCATGATTGGTTTTGGATGAGTGGGTAGAGGAATTCCAGGGTGGTGCTAATGCTAATATTGCAACCTTGTCTGAGCTCCACCAATCCATCGAGGACTTGGAACATGAACTTCTTCAACTTTTTGATTCTACTGAGCAGGCTCTGTAATCAAATTTTCCTACTCATATGGAGAGACTCTAGGATATGGATGATATAATGTTCTCATTCAATAAATAATTGAAATTTCATTTTCCCTTCTACACTTATGATATATCTTATACTGAAATTGTAACACCCCGACCCCAGTTACCCAGAGTTGGTGCATTATTACATAACATTGGCATGATCACAAAAGATCAAGTCTCAAAAGACCGATTAGTTTAGTAGCCTTGGAAACACTAGATATATTCATAAAGTTTACATTACATAAATAAGTGAAAAACTATAGCAACATAATGTCTTTATATCCCCTCATACTATCCCTATAAGTTATCCATAAAATACTTCTTCACATCCTGGAAAAATAAAACATTGATAGGGTGAGCTCAGATGCTCAGTAAGGATAACAATATAGCAGAAACATTCATTAATAAACATAAACATTTAATCCAATGTATAACTAAAATAAAAGCCTTTTAAACTTGAACTTCAACATAATATTGCATGGATAAAATGAAATAATGCCATTTACTTATTCACATTGATATTCTACTAGTCGAATTATCACATGCAATATCAATAACCACTTTCATGATGATGGAATGCATAATGTCAGACTATCATAATCACATAGCCAAGGCCTCGTGCCAAGACTACAAATAAGATTTTTTCAAGGCCTTGTGCCAAGACACTAGTTTGTCTCATGAGACCTACTGATGCATCAAGGAGCTATAGCGGGCTCCACCCATCACTTACTAAGTCCAATGCATTCCTCATATGAAAATTTTGAAACATAACATAAAAATTCATATTAAAACTAGCATAAGAAATGTCAATACTTTGTCCACAAACCATGAATGGTATAAAAATAGCACATCCACAGTCAAACATAACTCATTCGATACAATATGGAAGATTGTATTGTATCAGATTAACCTCAATCAATAATAATGAAGGATATTGACATATATTAAAATAATAATCAAACTATTGAGATAAATAACCCCCTTTTTATTAAAAACATTTAAAAGTCACACTATTTGTAAAGAATCCATTTAAAATAGATTTTTTAATCAAAGTGTCCCATACCACTTTGAAACTTTTAAAAGGAATTTTTATTTTAAAACTTTAATGTCCATATAAATAAATCCTTAAAACCATTTTGAAGACATGGAAATTAATGAGAAATATTAAGAAGAATAAATATTTAAAACATTTGAATTGGTTTTTTAGTAAAAATTCCCTTAAAAATAATCCCTTCGAAAACTCTTTCATAAAACATGTACATGGATAATAAATATGTCCCAGTAGACACTTATATAAAAACAACCTCGGATAATAAAGAGATTGTGAAATTAACCCTTACCAATTTGGTAACTTACGAAACATACACCCCATGGAAGATGTATCATACAATGAATATGTAAATACACATAAATTAAAGTGTATTTCATAACGAATACAATTATGGGTAGTACATACACCAGAGAAAAGTTAATAGTGACAATATGGCATGAATCTCACATGAATAAGGAGTGAGATGAAAACCCCTTACCTCGTTGTAATCAATCAAGTCATATGAACAATATTATATAACCACAAAATGAATCATATTATATAATGAAAATAAATATGATAATGATAATACATATCAAATGGAAGTACACAATACACCACATGCAATAAATAATTGGTGAATAATGGAAATCTCACAAAATTAAAAGTGAGATAAGAAACCCCTTACCTTGTTCTTTTCCTTGGTAGAGGGTAGTTTAACCTCCTGTATAATAGTTAAATCATTTTTATTAAATTATAAAAGAATCATATATATAAATATGATATCATATATGATCTTTTAATATTTCTTTGTTAATAATATTTTAGTATTATCGTTGTTTCGGGTGTTAACTGATTTGTTTTCCTTTATATGTTTTTTTAAGTAAGACATTTTTGTTATGGATAGGTTGTGTATTATTCATATACAGAATGATATCATGTCCTTAAACATTATTTTTAATCATTAAATGAGAATTATTCTTGAATGGATACGATGGAGAATGAATCTCATCGCGTTCGTGGTGACGGTAGTCCGTACGTACGCACGAGCGACAATATCATTATTTTGATATTAAAATAATATTTAATTGGATTTTATATCATATATACAGAATCATTATCATGTTATATTTATTATTTAAATGAATTACACATCATTATTATACCCATCTAAATAATGATGTTTTGAATAACAATTACACCACGATGTGGAGACGGTAAGGCGTACGTACGCACGTATAGTGACATGTCATTCAAAGGATGGATATAATACTAAAATATGGTTCTAAAATGTTTATAATAACATAAAAGTATATATAATATACTGGAGTTATTATTTTATAATGGTAATAACAAAGAAAGAAGAAGTGGAAGAAGATAGGAACTTGAAAAGGGTGGTGAAATCATTACCTCTTCTTCGGGTTCTTCCTTTTGATTTGATCAAAAGGGATTTTTAGGCTGTCTTTATTACTAAAGGAAGGCCTCTATGATGAAGTTAGGGAAGTTTAGAGAGTATTTGTGAAGGTTTTGGCCGATCCAAAAGGCTTTGAAGGTGTGAATTAATGAGATGGGGGAGTGCCCTTTTATAAGAGGGGTGAGGGGAACCTTTGGAAAAGCTAGAAATATTATTTTATAGATAATTCATATTCGTTTTCGAATGGATACAAAGTGTATTATTTAAAGATTAAGGTTGGTATAGGTCTAAAACCACTCAACCAATATGATTTATACAGGTTTGGGTTACTATATTAACCTTATCTTTAAGTATCAACTCTTAGTTAATTAGTTTCACTTTTACAATGCCTCTTTGTATTTTTATATTATATGGTTAATAAACATACTAGATACATCCAAGAGACACCCTAGTGGTCCATTAATGACACACCTATCATTATATAAGTCTCTTGGACTATCCTTATATTTTTAAGAATTTAATATCAATTAATAATATAATATTTGTTTTAAAAACTATTTTATGAAAATTTTGACACTATCCGATAATTGATTTTTGTAAAAATCATAACAAAATGTTTACTTCTAAAAAATTTACTTAAATCAATCCTAACATGTCATATTAATCTATAAAATTATTTATATTTATAAAAAATCTACAATTACATTTATTTGGGTATTTATAATATCAATTATTCTAATTTTTCATTAATTAGGTAATTACTGCATCACCATTGTGTCATAAATAAATTAAATTATTTAATGTCTAAAAAATATAAATAAAATACCATTATGTATTAAATGTTTTTATATTTATAATTAATATCTATAGATGAAAATACAACATATATAATGCTATGTAAAAATTGTCTTTCTAAAAGATATATGCTTATGTCATTTTTGTATTTATTTTAAATTAATTAAAATAAAGTGTCCCTTTCACCTACAAGTGGCTCCATGGGGTCCCAAAATCGACCCAAAGATTCCCATGGTTGGACATGTATCCAAAAATAAGGTTAGAACACATTTTAGGGTAATTTATTATTATATTATTATTATTTGTTAACCCTTATTTACCGGATTTACGTTTTAACCATGGTAAATAAAATATTTACCGAAGTAATTATACAAAATGTCTAAAAATAAAAGTTACCTATTTACACAATTTTAAAATCCTGAATCCAAATATGGAATCCATTTTTCCAAATTTAAAACACGGAAGTGGCAGAAAATAATTTGAAATTAATTCACGTTGTTAAAACAAAAAGCGTGTTTTTAAGAGATAATAACTATCAAAAGATTGACACTTGTTTATGTCTTGTTTAATTGTGAAATTATGTCCAATGAAATAAATTGTATTAAATGATAAAAATATACTCTAATTATACATTAAAACCACTAAAATTTATAATTTATCAATATTAATTATTTCGATTAAAAAAGTAGTTTTTAATTAAAATTTGGTAATTTTCACTATTCATCAAAATATGAAAGTTATTCGAAAAGTACACAAATTTCACCCTAGGCTAATTTGAATATTACTAATCCAAAAATGAATTCAATTTTGAGAGATAAAATTTATAAAATTTTAAAAAGTGGGTATTACTATTCATAATGGCTACTTTGATTGATCGAGGTGTGTTAGAACTCGAAGTTGCGTACAACACACGCTATTGTGTTAATCAATGAGAAGCGTACCGTGGAAGCTTGGGGTGTTACATTCTCCCCTCCTTCAATAAATAACATCCTCTAAATTTTTTAAATTGGGCATTGGAATATAATGTAATGTCTTACATCTGAAAAATATTCAATTACATTATCACTTTAAAAGAAAGAAAGAGAAGTACAAAGGTCACCCGAGATAACCTATACTAGGATTCCATGTAGAAAAACATGGATATGGATGATAAAATAAGTGTCATGTTCTGATGGAGAGGGATAGAAAACATGATCAGGAGAAATTTAACAATAAGAAAACCACAAACTTGTGTTGGGACAAATGGTCATTAGTCTCTCAGTAGGAAAAGTAAACGGACAACATTTTTTTTGTTTTAAGTTACATTACATAAGGATGAAGAATTAATTTCAGAGATTGACTAAGAAAATAATGATATATACTTAATTTTTGTCTAGAGTTTCATTATTTAATAAATTTCCACCACTAACTCATTTTTTTTTAAACGATGAGTATTCAAGAAGCCTTGGTCACACTAGAGGAGCTAGAATAAACTTTTATAGAATCGCATGATCCACGCAGGATAAACTATATATTTACATTGTCTTTAGAGATTAATCAAAACCAAAATGGTTATTACAAGGCATAATGATCCCCCAAAAGGATATTCCTTGAGAGAAATAAACACTAATATTAATTTCTAAAATCAATACCTTCAATATAATCCAAACTAATATTGAAACCCAAAACATAAAAGAATTTTGTTATGTAGTCTTCCATGTTAAATTGTATCTCCAAATGACATCAACTACTCCTAAAGTAACATACATAAAAGTAATTAACCTAATCACATATTCTCTATTATGGGTTAATAATTTCCATAAATAACTCAAATCACTATAAATCCACAATAAAAACGTAGATAAAAATCCACCATTACTCCACAAATGAAACCCCATAGTATTCTATTTTCCTTGGGCATATAGTGTTCCCAAAAAAGTGAACATCTTCCAAAATAACATTTATCACTTAATCAAAAAATCATTTTCCTATAATAAGGGTATTCATTTGATAAGACATAAGAACCCAATTCAACTTATTATTGATCAATAAAATCATTTAACTAAAAATAATTAGTCACACTATCCAGGGACTTCACGTAGTCCAGTGGTAGGTGATAAATCCCAATCGCACTTTGGTTATGGGTTTGATTCCCACAGCTTTGTCTGACACTATGGGTTGTCACACGTTCTGTGTGTCGTCCCTTTTAAAAAACTATATTTTATAACATTACCAAAATGAGATAAATTCTTCAAAATAACCATAACATAAATTAACCACAAATGTTATCTCATACATTTCATTTTCATCCCAAAATATAATTACTTGTAATTTCCTCAAACCCAATGATTATATAAAACCAAATGGTTATTTATAACTATATCCACATGGTAAAAGATAATTCTTCCTAAAATATCATTCTCACATGGAAAACTGTAGGGTTAAAAATACAAGAGAAAATCGTTCCAAAGTAAACCCATCAACACGGAGCACTAATACTTTTAAACATTTTCCAACCATTTATTTCCATATAGCTTCTTCTTTGACCAAGGAAATATCCTATAGAATAGGGAATTCACTCAGGTAATGGCCAGGTCCCCTACATCTATGGAAAATGACTTTAAATGGATTCTTAGGACCATTTTTATCTTCTTCCATAGTACTCTTCATTTTTCTTCAGCAATTCTTCACTTTATGTCCTTCCTTCCCGCACATAAAGCATTTCTTTGTCCCATTGAGACACTTTCCTGGGTTTCTCCTTCAACATTTCATGCATGATTGAAGTTGAGGATTTCTTTCTCCATGGTCTCTAATGCTAGATCTCTTATCATTAATCACCCTTCTCTTCTTTTTTGAGTTCGATAATTCGTTAATATATATATTGTTGATCATATTTTTGGAAAATTGATTTGGAATGAAGACGATATCTTTTACGCTTATCAACATTCCATTTTGTTTCCCATTTCCACCAATGTTCCCACCTTTTACATCATTATCAATATCACTATGACTTCTTTGGAATCCAGCCACTGACTAAAACCATAAAGCATTGTGTGAGTAATAGTAGTCATAAAATCATTTAGAGAATATCATGTCACCATATTCTCAATTTGAAACACATTAGGATTAATCAAGGTCATTTACTCTCATCTTATATATAATACTTAAAATTGGTTTGTAATGAGAATGTAAATTATCCTAAGCATATCCCCCGGGAGTGTCGTAACCAAGAGCGCTGCAAGGCCCGTTTTCGTGCACCAGTTCCTGTTCGAGTCTAGCTCAAAGCGGTGTTTTCGGGTTTTACCCCTAGGTACATCTATGCCAGAGCTGCCTCTACCTGCTTGTATCCAGACAGGGATGTAATGCTTGGAAAAATCACAAAATCTCTAAAATACCAAAATTCTAGGAAGTTCTTCTATACTAATCCTCAAATTCTATCTTAGGGCTATGTGCACTAATCAGAGTTTATCTAAATCTGGATCCCAAGGTTTGTACTAACCTTCCTCTGATACCAAATGCAACGCCCCGACCCCATTTACCTAGAGTCGGTGCATTATTACATAACATTGGCATGTTCACAAAAGATCAAGTCTCGAAATACTTATTAGATTAGTAGCCTTGGAACACTAGATATATTCATAAAGTTTACATTACATCAATAAGTGAAAAAATACAGCAACATAATGTCTTCATATCCCCTCATACTATCCCTGTATGTTATTCATAAAATACTTCTTCACATCCTGGAAAAATAAAATATTGATAGGGGTGAGCTCAGATGGTCAGTAATGATAACAATATTGTGGAAACATTCATAAATAAACATAAACATTTAAGCCAATGTATAACTAAAATAAAAAGCCTTTTAAACTTGAAATTCAGCACAATATGTCATGGATAAAATGAAATAATTCCATTTACTTATTCACATTGATATTCCACTTGTCGAATTATCACATCCAATATCAATAACCACTTTCATGATGATGGAATGCATAATGCCAGACTATCATAATCACATATTCAAGGCCTCGTCCCAAGACTAAAAATAAGATTTTGTCAAGGCCTTGTTCCAAGACACAAGTTTGTCTCATGAGACCTACTGATGCATTGAGGAGCTATAGCGGGCTCCACCCGTCACTTACTAAGTCCAATGCATTCCTCATATGAAAATTTTAAAACATAACATAAACATTCATATTAAAACTAGCATACGAAATGTCAATACCTTATCCACAAACCATTAATGGTATAAAAATAGCACATCCACAGTCAAACATAACTCATTCGATACAATATGGAAGATTGTATTGTATCAGATTAACCTCAGTCAAGAATAATGAAGGATATTGACATAGATAAAAATAATCATCAAACTATTGAGAGAAATATCCCCCTTTTCTTGAAAACATTTAAAAGTCACACTATTTGACAAGGAGCCCTTTAAAATATATTTTTGAATCAAAGTTTCCCATACCACTTTCAAACTTCTAAAAGGAATTTTTATTTGAAAACTTTAATGTTCATATAAATAAATACTTAAAAATCATTTTGAAGACATGGAAATTAATACAAAATATTTAGAAGAGAAAATATTTAAACATTTGAAATGATGTTTTATTAAAAATTTCCTTAAAAGAATCCCTTTGAAAACTCTTTCATAAAAC
Source organism: Viscum album (assembly GCA_963277665.1). Classification (NCBI taxonomy): domain Eukaryota; kingdom Viridiplantae; phylum Streptophyta; class Magnoliopsida; order Santalales; family Viscaceae; genus Viscum; species Viscum album. The sequence continues at coordinate 375,988,693 of OY728146.1, forward strand.
ATGGACATGGATAATAAATATGTGCCAGTAGACACTTACGTAAAAACAACCTCGGATAATAAAGAGATTGTGAAATTAACCCTTACCAATTTGGTAACTTATGAAACATACACCCCATGAAAGAGGTATCATATAAATAATATGTAAATACACATAAATTAAATTTTATTACATAAATAATACAATTATGGTCAGTACATACACCACACAAAAGGTAATAGTGGCAATATGGCATGGATCTCACGGGAATAAAGAAAGAGATTAAACACCTTACCTCCTTGTAATCAATAGATTCGTATGAAAAATATTCAATAATCACCTAATTAATCATATAATATCATGAATATTAATAGGATAATGATAATACATATCAAATGTAAGTACACAATACACCACATGCAATAAATAAGTGGTGAACAATGGAAATCTCACGGAATTAAAAGTGAGATAAGAAACCCCTTACCTTGTACTTTTCCTTGGTTGAGGGTAGGTTAACCTCCTGTATAATAGTTAAATAATTGTTATTAAATTATACAAGAATCATATATATAAATATTATATCATATATGATCATTTAATATTTCCTTGTTAATAATATTTTAGTATTATCGTCATTTCGGGTTTTAACAGATTTGTTTTCCTTTATATGTTTTGTTAAGTAAGCCATTTTTTTTATGGATAGGTTGTATCTTATTCATATCTAGAACTATATCAAGTCCTTAAACATTATTTTTAATCATTAAATGAGAATTTTTCTTGAATAGATACGATGGAGAATGAATCTCATCGCGTTCGTGGAGACGGTAGTCCGTACGTATGCACGAGCGACAATATCATTCTTTTGATATTAAAATAATATTTAGTTGGATGATATATCATATATACCTAATCATTATCATGTTATATTTATTATTTAAATTAATTACACATCATTATTATACCCATCCAAATAATAATGTTTTGAATAACAATTACACCACGACGTGGAGACGGTAAGCCGTACGTACGCACGTATGGTGACATTTCATTCAAAGGATTGATAGAATACTGAAATATGGTTGTAAAATGTTTATAACAACATATAATTATATATTATATACTGTAGTTATTATTTTAGAATGGTAATAACAAATAAATAAGAAGTGGAAGAAGAAAGGAACTTGAAAAAGGTTGGTGAAATCATTACCTCTTCTTCGGGTTCTTCCTTTTGATTGGATCAAAAGGGCTTTTTAGGTTGTCTTTATGACTAATGGAAGACCCCTAGGATGAATTCGGGGAATTTTAGAGAGTATTTGGGCATGTTTTGGCCGAACCAAAATGATTTTAAGGTGTGAATTAATGAGAAGGGGGAGTGCCCTTTTATAAGACAGGTGAGGGGAACCTTTGGAAAAGCTAGAAATATTATTTTATAATAAATTCATATTCGGTTTCTAATGGATCCAAAGTGGATTATTTAAATTTTAAGGTGGGGATAGGTCAAAAAACACTCAAACAATGGGATTTAGACAGGTTTGGGTTACTATATATACCTTATCTTTAAGTATTAACTCTTAGTTAATTATTTTCACTTTTACAATGTCTCTTTGTATTTTTATATTATATGGTTAATAAACATACTGTATACATCCAAGAGACCCCCAAGTGGTCCATTAATGATACATATATCATTATATAAGTCTCTTTGCCTAAAATTATATTTTTAGGAATTTAATATCAAATAATAATATAATATTTCTTTTAAAAACTATTTTATGTCAATTTTGACACAATTCAATAATTGATTTTTGTAAAAATCATAACAGAATGATTAATTCGAATAAAGTTAATTAAATCAATCCTAAGATGTCATATTAACCTATAAAATTATTGGTATTTATAAAAAGTCTCAAATTACATTTATTTTGGTATTTATAATATCAATTATTCTAATTTTTCATTAAATAGGTAATTACTGCATCACCATTGTGTTATAAATAAATTAAATTATTTAATGTCCAAAAAATATAAATAAAATAAAATTATGTATTAAATTTTTTTATATTTATAATTAATATTTATAGTTGAAAATCCAACATATAAAACGCTATGTAAAATTTGTTTTTCTAAAAGATATATGCTTATGTCATTTTTGTATTTATTTTAACTTAATTAAAATAAAGTGTCCCTTTCACCTACAAGTGGCTCCATGGGGTCCCAAAATCGACCCAAAGATGCGTATGGTCGGACATGTATCCACCAATAAGGTTAGGACACATTTTAGTGTAATGTATTATTATATTATTATTATTTTTTAACCCTTATTTACCGGATTTACCTTTTAACCATGGTAAATAAAATATTTACCGAAATAATTATTCAAAATGTCTAAAAATAAAAGTTTCCTATTTACACAATTTTGAAATCCTGATTTAAAATATGGAATCCATTTTTCCAAATTCAAAACACAGAAGTGGAAGAAATTAATTTAAATTCAATTCCCGTTGTTAAAACAAAAAGCGTGTTTTTAAGAGATAATAACTATCAAAATATTGACACTTGTTTATGTCTGGTTTAATTGTGAAATTATGAAAAAAAACAAAAATTGTATTAAATGGTAAAAATATATTCTAATTATACTTTAAAACCACTCAAATTCATAATTTATGAATATTAATTATTTTGATTAAAAAGTTGTTTTTAATTAAAATTTTATAATTTTCACTATTCATCAAAATATGAAAGTTATTCGAAAAGTACCTAAATTTCACCCTAGGATAATTTAGATATTCCGAATCCAATAATAAAGTCCATTTTGACAGATAAAATTTAAAAAAATTCAAAAAGTGGGTATTACTATTCATAACGGCTACTTTGATTGGTCGAGGTGTGTTAGAACTCGAAGTTGCGTACAACACACGCTACTATATTAATCAAAGAGAATCATACCATGGAAGCTTGGGGTGTTACAGAAATGTACATCAATCACAATTTTTGCTGTGTTTTAAAAGATAATACCTCCGATGACTTCAATGGTTTCATCACTGGATATCAATTTCCATCATAATCTAGGATAGTCAAGTTGACATGATCATGTAATGTTCTAATTTTTCCTCGATCCAAGGGACCCAAAAAGCATGGTTTTGAATGTTTCTAGAATTACATGGATAACCATACAAACTTTGTGTCCATCCTGTTACCACCATAATTTTTTTAATCCACTGTAGTGAGGTATTAGTAGGTGTAACTTGACTTCTTATTAGGCCACCCTTTGGTTTCTCTTGACCTATCATGTTTTTTTCATTTTCAATTTTCTTTTTATAGATTAATTTTTTCCTATAACATGTAAATCATAGGTTTAATAAGCTAGTACTTGATTATTACCCAATGTTACCTTTACTGGTTTTTCATATGTTGAATTTTTCATCAATTTATATGGGAAGTTTATAATCTTTCTAACTAGACTAATGCAACTGATGTTTTAGGTCAGAAACCTTTTTCCATGAGTTATGGGGTGAGGACCCAAAAATGGATTACAGGATAAAAATGTCTCATTTTTTTAAACAATAATGGGAGATATTTGAACCCCGGTTTAGTGACTTTTAAATCTAAGACAAAATATATGGAAATTATTTGAGAATTAACCATGAGAATGGTTTCCAACTTTATGTTTTTTGGGTGTATATAGATAGGAGAAGACTCTCATGGGGAATAATTTTCCTTTGGTTGACATGCCTTTTCTGTGGGAAAAATATTCAGAGCCAGGAAGGAAAAATTGTGCATTTCTAAACAAAGGATTATTTAAGAAACTAATCCATCATTTCAGATGGACAATTAATTTGTGAAAATTTATATTTCTCAAGAACATAGAAGCATGGATTTAAAAGGGGATTATGTCTTTAAAATGATGAGGGAATCTATATCAGCACTATCCATGAAAGAGGAACCAATCCTACATGAATTTGTATTGTATAAAGAAGGGATAGAGAATGGTCCTATTTAAAATCATTAAACTAGGAAAAATACCATGATGTTTAATGTATTATAGTGAGGAAATGTAAGGGCTACAGTTTAAGGTCACTTTGCTTTGACTGATGGATAAATGATTCACCCTTTTCACAGTAATAGTTCTAAGAATATTCCATCATCACCAGGAATGAAGAGAAGTGGTTTTAAGCAATAATCTAGTGGTTTTAAAATCCAATGATGGATATGGGACGAAAAACATCATTATACATATGAAGATAATAAAATCCACTCTCAGGGATAATTATACTTTGGTAGATAAACCGTTTTTGTGAGAGACCTATGCAGAGCCGACTGGGGAATATTGTTCATAGTCAAACAAAGGAGTCTCCAAGGCACTTAACCTCCATTTATAATAGTGAGAGAGGTTTCTGGGAATCCATAATTCCCTATTCATTGGGAGTTTTTTAATGTAATGTTCTTTAATAAGAAAGGATCATTTCATGTAAAAAATTTCTAAGAATGGGTAGAAACTTTTCTCTTATGTAGGTCTGACCCATATGTTTGATGCATTTTTCCCATTATGACTAGACCCAAGATATAAGGTTCTGGAATCACTACATATCTCATAAAAATGGTAATCATGTTATATTAAATTCTGGTATGGTCTCCCCACACATCGATCGTACTCTTGTGTGGTAAAGGTCCATTTCCCTTTGAATACGAGCTCATGAGTGGGGTAAGGCACATATTGGACACTCCTATGTAGATTTAGCTCATGTGTAGTATAGTGGGATAATTTATTATTGAGTTGAAACCATGATATATGATTCAGGTGTCACTATGTATCCTTCCATATCCATAATGAGGCCATAAATAGTTCTTATAGGGTTCCCCATGCAGGTCTGAACCATGCACATATAAAGGTAAGTTTTAACAATGGTTGTGGATAGACCCATGATTGGATAATTGGGTGTCAATACATTCCCTATGGTGGTAGGAATAAAACCACATGTAATTAAGGACATCATGTAGTTTATTTTCATGAGAATATGACATCATCTATACAGTTTAACATTATGAGATGAGGATGACATGTGGTCTTTCATTTTTAGGTCATATGACTAAGACCATTTGATATAGAAATGATGACTAATGTGAGGCTCATTGGGATATGATGTTTCAATATTCCTCAAACATGACGGATAAATGAGATATAAGCCACGATTTTGGGGTTTCTTGGATTATGAGAAATGATATTGATAAAAAAATTCCATTCTGGATTACAAAGATAAAAGAGGCCTCCCTTGGGGATGAATTTGCCTTTGGTTTATAGGTATTTTTTGAAGGAAAATGATGCAGAGATAGTAGGTGTATATTTTTCATAGTCAAACAAAGTTTTTATTAGGACATTTACCCCTATCTCTAATGGCCATATGAAGATTATGAAGTTCCGAAATTTCATGGGGCACAATGTATGATTAATGGATGGAATGTGTTCAGTTATGTAAGAAACATTTAGATCTCTATTGGATATGGAGTGTGAAATTCCCTAAATTGATTTGAATCATATATAGGATGGGTCATTTTAGTTTCTTTGATGGATCCATAAATGAGAAAACACACATTAAGTATCTCCTATAAAAAATCATTGATTGCATACTAGAGATGGATAATTAATTTTTATTTTCCCAATGGTTGGGAATAGGATATGAGGTCATAGAATCACTATATATCTCATCAATATGAGAATCAATCCACAAGTAGTTCTTGATGTACCATGCAGTTTAAAGTCATGCGGTAAGGAAACCTAATGTCCCTTTTGAGGTCTTTTTACCAGTACCATGGAAACCATGATATGGATTGATACACCTTTATCATGAAGGGAATCCCCAACCGAAACTCATAATCCCATGTGACTTGTGAACAATGTGAGAAAAAAGGGGTTGCAAAGGTTTGTTTCGCCACACATAGGTGATAAAATGAATAATATGTGAATTTTTAATTTGTGGTGGTTGGACCAGGTGTGTAAAATCTAGGCCTCAAAATATATCCCAATATAGTGAGAATCAATACACACATATTTCAAGGACCTCGTGTAGTTTAACTTCATGTGGTAAAGATGAAGGTGAATTGACAAGAAATATGTGGAATGTTATGGATGGACACTGAATTATAGATCTAGGTGTCACTACATATCATGTGATGATAGTAATCAATCAACCTATAGTTCTGATAACACTCCATGTGTAGATCTGACCCATACATGGGGAGGAAGAAATTTTTATTCTTTGTTGTGGTTAGACCAGAGATTAGAGAATAGGGTGTCACTATGTATCATGTGATGATAAGAATCATGCCACACATAGTTCTGAATATGAAATCTCTAGACATGTATGATCCATACATCCGAGGGGAATTTTTTTATTTATTATTTTATTGTTGTGGCTAGAATCGAGATTCGAGGTATGGTAATCACTACTTATCCTGTGTGGATAGGAATCAAGAATCATCCAGTTCTTGAGGGAAATATCCCTTTGTATGTCTGAATCATACATAGGGAGGGATTTTTTTTACTTTTAGAGTTTCTAGAAAATGATAAAAAAATCCAAGAATCGCTATTTATCCTGTGTGGAGAGGAATCAAACCATACATAGTTCTTTAAAATGGTACATTATGTGACAAAAGTCATGGGTGATGTCTCATCCGGTGAAAAAATTATGGTGTTGTGTTGTTTAACATCAAAAATCAATGACATTGGTGTCATGTAGTTTATTATCTTGTGACCTAGACAAATATGATGTTCCTTTTAAGGTCATGAAACAAATACCAACTACAATGTCTAAATTCATTCTACTAGGAAAATTTACCATGTAGTTTTAATTCATATGATCAAGATGGTTTTGTCTAATAATTATGCGAAGGATGATTTTTTGGACCAATGAGAAACATATTCCTGATGTGTAAAGATTCCTTGAGGAAAAATATGGTAATAAATCATCTTATAAATGGATTTAAATTTGAAACTAGGACTAATTAAAGAGGTATGGGAATCAATATGTATCCTATGATGAAAATAATTTATCCATGTGTAGTTCTTGAGGTACCATATAGTATAAAATCATGTGCTAAGGACATTGGTATAACGAACCTGCTCTTTTTTCATATATAAATATGATATATTATATATTCATTCACTTAATAAAAATTTGAATATTGAGAGATCTAGTGTATTTGGGGCTTAGGAACATTACATAACAACTTAAAACATGAAATACAACATCTTTATTGAAATATTCTTTTACATGACCACAACATTCCTTCGTACTTAACATTTCATGGGATAACATGAGGACATACATAAGAAAATGGTGAGATAGAAATCCTAGTAAGGGAGTAAACAAGTCATAAAATGAATAGTACAATATATTTTAGGCAATAGACATATCAATGAAGCATAAGATAAACATGAACCTAAAGGAACTATAATGCATGATCATCATAACATAGACATGTGGAAACAACTTAAAACACTGCATAATAAACATAAAGAAATAAGGTAACCCCTACCCCAACATGGTGGAAAAATTTACTAAAAGGAATAAGATAAAACCCTTTCCCGACATGATGTATCAGGATACAAAACATTACCCAATGCATTGGAGCACTATATAATTCCAAGAGCACCCGTCACTTTCATTTCATTCTCATCCTTAAGTGTCCCACATTGATAAAAAAACATGGTATTCATTAATTATCATTATTTATTCCATGATAAAGGTGTGTGGAATATATAAATGTATGTCCTCATTAAAAATGCATATGTTCATAAAAGTGAATTCCCTTGATACGGAATGGGGACAATATTCGCTAATAATGGTTTTGGAATTGAAATTCGTGGTGAAATTTCAGAAGCCTAAGGATGTGACATAAAAATTCATAAAAATGGTCAATGTTATATAAAGGGATATCTTATCATATATAAATGAATTAGAAAGAAAGGGGGTCATATAAATACATATCCCAAAATAAGTAATTTGCAAATAGATGGTGTAACATAATAATGAAACTTGAATAAAGAGGAGAAATTGAATAAATCTTACAAAATTTTGACATGGTAATTGGTGTAAATGGGAGGGATTAATGAGAGATAAAGAGGTATATAATCATCAAAATATAATAAGGGATGTATGGGGATGTGAGAAAACATACCCCATCATTTGTAATTGAAAAATAAAAGGGTATAACAATATAAGGAAACATGGGAAAATTGAGAAAGGAAGGAACACTTACTTGGATGTTTGACCCCAAAGGATAGGGAGAGGCTTCTTGGGAGCTTGGGGGTGCCTTGGTAGGAATGTAGGGAGTGGAGAGAAGAGTGAGGAAAAGCATGATGAATTTTTAATGAAGATTAATGGGTGCTTGGGTGCTTGGGTGGGTTTATATAGGAAAAGTGGGGGAATTATTTATTATTTTTGGTTTTGGATACTACATAATAAAATATTCAAAACCATAAACCAAAACAAGGTTTTTTCCCATGGTTTCTAGAAATGGGGAGTGGAAAATATTATTTTGTTAGGCAAAGGGACGAAAATATTCAAATACTTCCCTTTCTTATGAGGAGGTGAGTAACATTCTCAACGAAATGAATTTAAAATCATAAAATATATTATACATTTTGGAGGATTCACTATGGAATTATAAAATTAATAAAATAAATCTAAAGTCACTTTATTTTAAATTTAAAACATATATTTTGAAAAATATCACATTTATATTTTTTTATTACATCACTATAGGGTCATTATGATGTTATAAAACACACTATAAATTTATATAATATTTAATTTTTAACAAAAAATTTGACTTTTTGAGAAAATTATGAAAAATTAAACATTGGATACATTCGACATCCTGATTCCAAAAATAATATTAATTTTATCTAAATAACTTTCTAAATATTTTAATTTTCACATTTAAAATGAGAACCCACATTTATTGTAACTTCAAGGGTTTTAACAAAAACAGTTTTTATACCTTAATAAAAATTACATTTGACTTTCAAAAAATTATATGATCATTTATATTTAATAAAATTAATTTAATAATAATATTTTAAAAAAAATATTTAATTAAAAATTCATTAATTCATAAAAATAGATTTCTTAATTGAATTTAAATATTAACCAAAAATAATATTTCTGCATTAAAAATCATTCACAAAGTAACAATAATAGAATGAAAGTATATTCATTACTCTATAAAAAAAATAATTCACAAAATCATAATGCTATGGTATTGTAAAATATCCATTTATTACACCAACATACTCCCTAAGGTTATGGTGTGTGATGGTGGGGCTTTCATGGGTTCGTTCAGTGAACACAGTTTGGGATGTGATCTCCATGAGATTGAACATCTCCCATAAATGGGTTCTCTCATGATTAAGTTTTTGGATATAGGCTTGGGATTGGTCTATGGAAAATCCCAAAAATGTTATCTCCCTTGGAAGCTCTGATAAATTGGAATCATAGGGTATTATCATACTAGTTGAGGTCATCACTTCCTTTATCTATGTCAAAGGGATTTTTCAAAACCGTATATTTATAATATTCATGTGATTATTATTCAATAGATATATTATAAATTTTAAGGATACCTAACACCCTTTTAAATCCAATTGTGTATAATTAAACAAAATGAGTGCATGTGTTTTCTATATCTAAAAGACATTTAATTAAAAAAAGGGAATTTTATTCCTAATAGTTAGGGTAATTACAACATTCCCCCCTTAAGAAATTTTTCCCTTTAAATTTCATTTTCCAAAACTAAAACAGATAAGGGTAACTCTGCCTCATTACTTACTCTGATTCCGCACCCCTTCTTCAATCTTTTGGTTTCTCCACAACACCTTGATGAAGGGAATTCTCTTATTTTAGAAATATTTTTATCTACAATAAAAGAACTTCACTGGATTCTCCTCATAGAAGAGGTCATCCTCTAATGGTACCACCTCTGGATTGAGTACATGTGATGGGTCTGGTATGAACTTTATTAAGAGTGATACATGGAATAAATCATCTACTTGATACAGGTTCAGTGGGAGTACAAGTCGATAGGACACTTCTCCAATGCGATCAAGGATCTCAAAAGGGCTGATGTACCTTGGAATAATCTTTCCCTTATTCCCAAATCCCATAACTCTCTTCCATATAGATATGTATAGAAATATCATGTCTCCAACATCAAACCCTAGGTCTTGTCGATGATTTTCAACATAACTCTTTTGTCAAATTTTGGAATCTTTGAGGTGTTGCTTGATTGTCTTAACCTTCTCCACCATTTCTTTCACCATTTCAGTACCTAGATGTTTTATTTCCCCAACTTCACCCAAACATGTTGGTGTTTTTTACCTCTTCCTATAAAGGGATTCATAGTGAACCATTTGGAATATTGAGTGGAATATTTTGTTATAAGAGAACTCCACCAAAGGAATATGTTGGTCACATAGGACTTTGAAGTCCATTAAAAAATATCTTAACATGTCCTCAAGTGTCTTTATATTCAAATCAGATTGGCCATTATTTTGAGGGTGATAGGTCCAGTTGAAGTTCAAATCAGTCTTTAGAGCTTATTGGAGACTCTTCCAGAATATATAGGTGAATCACGGTTCTCCACCATACACAATCGATAGTGGTACACCATGCGGCCTTACCACTTCGCTAATGTATATCTGTGCCAGCTGATCTAGTGATAAATCCTATCAAATTTAAATGAAGTTTTAAATATTTTTAATACAAACTACAAAAACCCAGATAACATTGCTTCTTTTGGATGTCTTCGGAAGTCCAATGAAGAAGTCCATGGTTATGTTTTCCCATTTCCATGTTAGTATGGGTAATGGTCTCATCATCCCCTAAGACTTGTGCTTCACATCCTTCATTGGCTGACATACTTGGAACATTCATTTATATTTCATGATCTTGTTATTCATGTTATCCCACAAATATTTATCTCAAATATCCTGATACTTCTTTGTGTTTCATGGGTGAATGGAGAAATTCAAACTATGTGCAACATCCAAATGTTCTTCCTTTAACTCTGGATATGTTGGAACACATAGTCTTGACCCAAATCTCACAATTCCCTATTCATTAGAATTGAACTCTGAGGGTTTACCTTTTCTGATAGTTTCTAATTTATTCTAAATTCCCACGTCATCTTTTTTAGAATCCTTTAACCTTTCCAACAGATACAGTTGATAAATAATTTGTGAAAGGATTAATTATGTTCACTTATTTATGATTCCCATTTCCATCTTCATAAAATATAAGAAGATTAGATCATTTTTAATTCTCATCAATGATATAATTATTGGGTACTTTATATTTATAACATCTTCCACCTTGTTCTCTTTCATTGGGTGGTAATAGATTGAGAAGCCGTAATACTTGATGAGCTCTAACCATCTTCATTGGTGCATATTCCTCTCTTTCTGTGTGAATATATATTTGAGACTTTTTTAGTCTTTATATATCTCAAATTTATCCCCAAAGAGATAATGCTGCAAGATTTTCAATTCAAATTTCATATCTTCCCACTCCTGATCATGCATGGTATATGTTTTCTCAAAAAAATTCAACTGCCTTGAGGCATAAGCAATGACATAGTAATTATACATCAACACACAACCCATGCCATTCTTCGAAGCAACACTAAATACTAATAAAATTTCCCAAATTTTGGGTTGTGTGAGAACAAGGTAATTGATAAGCCACTTATTCACCTCCATGAATATTTCTTCACATTCATCATTCCAAGAAAACTCGACTCCCTTCTGAGTTATCTGAGTAAGAGGGTGTGATAATCGTGAGAAATTTTTCACAAATAGACAATAATATGTAGCTAACCCCTAGAATCTATGGATATCCATCACAGATTTTGGCCTTTTCCATCCCTCAATTTCTTTTGTTTTGTAAGGATCCAAAGATACCCCATTTCATGGGATTATATGCACCATGAATGATACTTCCTTCAAAATGAACTCACACATTCTATACTTTTTATATATATTCTCCTTTTGTAAGGTCTCTAGTATAGTTCTTAGATGATCCTAATGCTCCTCCTTAGTTTTTGAGTATATTAGAGTATCTTCTATAAAAACAACGTCAAATTTTTTAAGGTAACCTATAAAGACTCAATTCATCATGTCCATGAAGAGTGCTGGATAATTATTAAGTCATAACTTCATCACAATGAATTCATAGTGCCTCTACATTGTATGAAAAGTAGTCTTGGTGATATCCTCCTTCTTCAACCTTACATGGTAATATCTTGATACCAGATCCACCTTGTGGAAGTATTTTTCTCCACATAGCTGATCGAACAAGTCATCAATTTGTAGAAAATGATTCTAGTTACTAATTGTTATATTTTTTTGATTTCACGATAATCAATACAAAGGTGCATTAACTGATCAATATTCTTGACGAATAGGACTGGTACACCAAATGGTGAAGCACTTTGGTATATAAATCCTTTATCCATATTCCCCTGTAGTTGTTTCATTACCTCCTCAAGCTCCAAAAAATCCATTCTATATAGAGTATTAGATATTTGAAACACCCTAGGTATAAGATCAACTTATAATTCAACATCTCTTCTAAGAGGAAGACCATGAAATTCCATGGGAAACACATCTGCAAATTCCCTTATAGTGGGCATGTCTTCAAGGATAGTTCCTTATTTAGACTTAATCATCATAGAAAGGTACACATTATCATAGGGAATTAATATTCATGCTTGAGATGATGGTGCAAGAGAAGATTCATCCTCCTCCTTTAACATGTATAAAACCAGGGTTCAATTCACCATGTAGATAATTATTTCTCTCTTGGAACAATTTATGTTGGCTTTATATAGGGAAAACCAATTCATGAAGAGAATTGATTCAAATTATATAAAGGGATGTATGATGAAGTTCACTGGGAAGTTCAATCCACAAATTGTGATGGGGGAGGAGTTATATACATAGGATTCAATAATTGACCAATTTTATATTTTCATAAACATCTTGACTTCCATTATTTTTTGTGGTGTTTGGATTGTTCTACTAAACTTTCAAGATATAAAATAATGCGTTGAAAAATAGATGATAACTGTACCTTTAAATTTTTTATTATGGTTCTACATTATCCAATTAGGGATGAGTATTTTTAAACTATTTAACAAATAAAGGGGAATATAATTACAATAAAGGGATAACATATAAATTACATTTATATTCTTAACTTATGAGTTTCTAGGCTTTGATATTAGTTTTCCATGATTTACTTCCTAAGGTATATTCTTATATGATTTTTTTTGTTCCCTTAATAATTTTTTGTACTAATATTATGAATTTATAAAAGCATATCTATTGGGAGTGCAGAACCAAGAGTGAAACAAGGCCCATTTTCTTGCACCAGTTCCTGTTTGAGTCTAGCTCAAAGCGGTGTTTTTGAGTTTTACCACTAGATACATATGTGCCACATCCACATCTACTTGTTCGTATACAAATAGGGATGTATTTGATTGATAAGACACTTACTCTATAATCACAAAATTTTATGGATTATTTTATTATACATAGTCTTATCCCTATGTCGTTAACTATACTTTTCTAATCCAAATCCCAAAAATAACAAAAGTTATTCTCTGATACAAACTATAATGACCCTTCTCTTTATTTCATATTTAAACATGATTTATTACAAACAATTTAAAATAATAATAATTATAATATCTATAGTTCTAGTGTTTTTAGGTCTTAGTAACATTACATAACAACTTAAAACATTAAATACAACATCTTTATTAAAAACATCTTTTACATGACCACAATATTCCTTCATACATAGCATTGCATGGGATAACCGAAGGATATAGATAAGAAAAGGGTGATCTATAAATCAAATTAAGGGAGTAAAAAAGTAATAACATGAATAAAAAAAACATCTCAGGAAATAGACATATCAATGGATCATAAGAGAAACATGATCATAAAGTCACGATATAGCATGATCATCACTACACGGAAATGTGGAAACAACATAAAAGACTGCATCATAAACATAAAGAAATTTTGTTGACCCCTATACCAACATGGTGTAAAAATTTCCTAAAATGAATTAGTTAAACCTCTATCCCAACATGACATATTTTTATACTAATCATAACACAATGCATTTGAGCTCTATATAATTCTGGGAGCACCCGTCACTTTCATTTCATTCTCATGCTTAAGTGTGCCACATAGATCATAAAACATGGAATTCATTAATTGTCATAATTTATTCCAATATAAAGGGGTGGGTAATAAATTTGTGTAAGTACTTAATAAAAATTTATATGTGAATTAAAGGGATCACCATAGATAGGGAATGGTTATGGTATTCACCACATAATTGGATTATAATGGAAATTTACGGTGCAATTTCAGCAACATAACGACATGACATAAAAATTACTAAAAATGGATGATACGAAAGAAAGGGGTATATAATAATATATAGATGAAATTTAATGTAATATGATTATATAAATAAATTTACCATTATAATGAATTTGGAAATATCAGGCATAACATAATAATGAAACTTAAAGAAAGAGGAGAAATGGAAAAACTCTTATGAAATTTTGGCATGGTAACAGGTGTACATGGGAGTTATTAATTATATAGAAAGATGTATTTAGTCATAAAAATATGATAAGGTAAGTATGAGGAATTTATAAAACAAACCCCATTATTTTTAACTGAAATTAATAGTGTATAACTATATAAGGAAACTTGGGCAAAAATGAGAAAGGAAGGAACCTTTACTTGGATGTGTGATCCCAAAGCCTTGGGAGAGGATTATTGGGAACTTGGGGAACCTTGGGAGGACTATGGGGAGAAAACATAGAAGTTAGTATGATCTTAATGTAGTTTTAGTGAAGAGTAATGGGTTCTTGGGTGGGTTTATATAGGAAAGGAGGGGGAATTCTTTGTTATTTAGGATTTTGAAACTAGACACTACAATATTCAAAACCACAAACCAAACCATGGGTTTCCCCATGTTTTCTATCCAAGGGAAGTGTAAAATATTATTTTTTTGGAAATGTACTAAATATATTAAAATATTTCCTTTTCTTATGTGGAGGTGAGTCACACTCTCATTGAAATGAATTTAAAATCATAAAATATATTATACATTTTGGATGGTTCACTAAAGCATTATAAAATAAGTAAAAAAATTAAAATCACATTCTTTTAAATTTTAAACATATATTTTGTTTGATAACAATTTTATGGTATTTATTACCTCAGTATTGGGTCATTATTATGTCATAAAACACACTATATATTTATATAATATTTAATTTTAACCCAAAAATTCGACTGTGTTAGAAAATTATGAAAAACTCACTATTTATTAATTTAGACACCATTATTCCATAAATATTATTCATTTTATCTAAAAAATTATAAATATATGAATTTTCACTTCTAAAATGAGAACTGACATTTACAGAAAATTGGCGTGTTTTGACAAAAACTGTTCTAAAACCTTAATAAAAAATACATTTGACTTCCTAATAATTATATGATAATTTATATTTAGTAAAATTAATTTAATAATAATATTTTTTTTTAAAATATTATTTAATTCAAAAATCCATTAAATCATAAATATAGATTTCTTATTTGAATTTGAATATTAACCTAAAATACTATTATTTCTTTAAAAATCATTTACAAAGTAAAAAAAATAGAATGAAAGTTTATTCATTATTATTTACAAAAATAATGGGAAGAATCATTAAATTAGGGCTTTTTTACATATCCATTTATTAAACCATTATAATCCCTAATGGAAAGGTGTGCGATTATGGGGTTTTCATGGGGTCGTTTGGTGAACATGGTTTGTGTCGTGATCTTGATGAGAATGAACTTCTACCATAAATATTTTCTCTCATGATAAATTATTGGATATAATACAAGGTATTGGTATAGGGAAAATCCCAAAAATATTATCTCCCTTGAAATCTCTGAAAAATGGGATTCATAGGGTACGATTCTACTGGTTGAGGCCATCACTTCCTCTGTCTATGTCAAAAGGATTTGTTAAAACCCTTGGTTTATATGAGTCATGTGATCCCTGTTCAGTGGCTATATTATCAATGGTAGGTATTCTTAACAATCATTCAAACCTAATTGGATATAATAAAACAAAAGGATTTCATGTGTTTTCTATATCCATAAGACATTTAATTAATAGAAAGGGAATTTTATTCATAATAGTTTTGGTTGTTACAATTGGTGTCATTCAGTTTATTATATTATCACATAGAAGATGTACCATGCAATTTAACATCATGTGATCAAGAGGACGCACCATGATGTTTAACTTTATGAAATTAGGATTATTTACCTAGCATTTTGACATCATATGATTAAGATGATGTACCATGAAGTTTAAAATCATGAGATTATGATGATGTACCCTGCGGTTTTACATCATGTGATTAGAATGAGGTACCATGAATTTTAATGTCATGCGATCAGGATGATGTTTCATGTAGTTTAATATCATGTGATTAGGATGACGTACCATGAAGTTTAACAACATGAAATTAGGGTGATGTATCATGTAGTTTAATGTCATGAAATTATGATAATGTACCATATAGTTTAACATCTTGTGGTCAAGATTATGTAACATATAGTTTAATGTCATGAAATTAGGATGATGTATCGTGTAGTTTAACGTCATGTGATTTTGAAGATGTACCATGAAATTTAACATCATATCATAAGGAAAATGTTCGTTGGATTTTAACATCATGTGGTCAGGATGATGTATAATACTATTTAACATCATGTGATTTGGGTGATGTACCATGCATTTTAACATCATGCAATTAGGATGATGTACCATGTAGTTTAACACCACCCGATTAGGATGATGTACCATCTAGTTTAAAGTCATGCAGTCAAAACGATGTACCATGAAGTTTAATGTCAGGCGATTGGGATGATTGTGTCTTCTAATTACAAAAAAAATACATAATTTGGAAACATTATTTCAGGGGGGATGTGGTAACATTATGATCAATCTTGATTAAATAATATTCAGCATTATAATAGACCTTATGTATGGAATAGGGTCCCTCCCAATTTGGATCTATCTTTGGAGGCTTCTTTCTGATTATCATTAGAGTCCTAAGGACCAACACCATCTCTTCCTTGAGGAAAGATCATAGGTGAAATGTTTTGTAAAAGGATCATGAAATCCAATTTTGGTGGAAATCCAAATTATTCAAGGTGATGAATCTATTATCATCCAGCCGCTCCAATTAATCTAGTTGTTTCGAGGATTTCTCATCTGTGGATAACTAATCAAATATGGAAATGCGGAGTGAGATAAATTAATCTTCAATGGGAAGGAAAACCTCTGTCCTGTATACTAATGAGTGTGGGATATCATATGTGGTTGTGAAAGTCATAGTCTAGTAGGCCCACAAGGAATGTACGATCTTTTTCAGTGAAGACATTTAGCCTTATTTACCATCTTTTAGAGTATATTTGATAGGGTATTGTTAAAGTTATATATCTTTTCATTAACCACTTTATAGTTGCGTAATAAACTGATTTACTTGATATGAAACTCCTAATATAGTTTTTCCAATTCAGAAGACCATAAATAAATGTTGTGGTCCATCAGTATTTTATGAGGTTACCCAAAAATATTGATGATTTCAGCTCTCATGAAGCTGGAAATGTTCCTTGCCCCGACCTCTTTAACGGTTATGGATTCATCCCACTTGGAGAAGAAGTTAATTTTAGTGACATTTTACATGAACTTATTTGTCTTAGTGGGAGGATATTGTTCCCCAAAATCCATTACCCATAAAAAAATAGCCAAGACTCTTTGGTTGGGTGAAGAAAATCTGGGGGTCAGTGAATATATTTGGCATGAACCAAGTGGGAATGAAACTTTTTGTGAATTTAGTGTAGTGATACATTATAGAGGTCTAATAGTACATAGTCCTTTTTATTTTATGAGAAAACTTAGATCATGAATGGTTGTCACCGTATGCTTTAGCATCCACTTCCTTCATGACATGATTGGTCTCCTCTCCATCAATGAATCTGAGAAGGTTCCCATAAAGGCTCCACTTGAAAATGACATTTTGATGATTTTACATCATATAAACAAATACAATTTAACATCTTCATATTTTTTATTTATTGTATTTTCATGATGGGAGATCTTTCTTTTGAAGGTAGTCCACAATGATGGTCATCCATCCAGTGGAAGGATTGTATGGTTCATGGATGGGGATAATCTCATCAATCTCATACATGTTGGATTTAATGAAATGTGAGACCATCCAATGATGTGAAATGATGATGACTGTGCCATCCATTTATAGATCATCTAGATTTTCATATTTATTTTATAATGCATCATCATGATAATAATATAATTGTGTGATGTGGTTCAAGGTCATCTTCAAAGGGAATTATTCCAATATTACACCTATGTAGTTTAGAAGGGGAATTAGGTATTTCTTTTTATATCATAATCCCTATTAATATTATTTATGACCAGTTCCAAATCACCTTTTATCTTGATGTGATTGACTTGTACTTGAAGTTCCATCTCTAGCCCTATAATGAAATCATGATATTCTACTTCATGGATTTTGCACCCTTCTAAAATACATCAAGAATCATGGTAGGACTTCCCTTACGGGAAATATGAGAACGACTCCTAGCCCCACTTTGTTAAACCAAGGGTCTTTCATCCTCTTCCCTAAAGGGCTTTTGGATAAAATTTTGAAATACATATCTCATATTTGGGGGCCCTCTTGAATAGAAAAAACATCTTCATTCTGTAGTTCAACGTCTAATGAAATCATTTATACTGAGGTGTGATCTTCCATAAAATATATTAAAACCTAGACATTGACCACATTCTAATAAACAAAATGAATGTCAAACTATTGTAGGATATCTTCCCACTATGATAGACATCTTCTCGACATTGTATAGATGATAATTTATTTTACTGGGTTTCTACGAGAGACCAAACAGACCTCATGATGATGTAGGTAGTGCGTCAACTTATATAATACAAAGATTAGTTCCAGACAACTCTTCTCAATATTTTAATAATGGGTCTCAGTATCAATCATGGATCAACTAAGAAAATAAAGTTTTTTTTGAATCTAAAATAATTTTTTGTTTAAGGATGGAACCCAGTGATCACTCTAAGGTTATAACATACAAAATATGCGGCCTTATTTCAATAATCGGCATCAGCACTGATAGGATTAAGAGATACTTCATTATAATGTAGAATATATCTTGAAAATCATCAATTCCCTGATATGTTAACCCCTTTTTCATCAACCGGGTAATGGGAAAACATTTTCCTACAATGTAGTCTTTAAATATCTAAATATAGGCCAAGTTTCTTTGAAGTCCCATAATCTTTGTGATTTTGAAATGAGGTTACATTATGAGGATATCCTTTTTATTATTAGGGTCTAATTTGATTCCATAATGGAATACGAAAAATACGAATAATTCCCCTATGGTAATGATGAAATCACATTTCAAGTGTTTCATTTTTTGGATGTGATGTTGTAGTTTGTTATAGATAGTTCCATGATCTGATAGGTTCTCAGAGAATTGTCAAGTTTGAACACCAGGTCATCAACATAACATTTGATGGACTTTACCATTAAGGGTTTGTAGATTTGATACATGGAACATTGGTATGTAGTGCCGACATTATTCAAGACAAAGGAAATTACCTGATAGTAAAATACTCCTTGGGTGCTTTAAGGTGGTGTCTTATTCATCTTCCTAGGTCCTTCATATATTATTATATCCTTAATATCCGACCGTGAAGGAGAGATCCTAATATCCCACTATTACATTGAGCAGTATTTCTGTGATCAGGGTTGGTAAATCATCATTCAGGTAGTGTCAGTTGTGATTCCTAAAATTGACACGTACTCTTATTTTCTGATTCTTATTCTTGATGAGGATGATATTTTCCAGCCATTTGGGATATTGGACCTCCCAAATGAAGTTAGGTCTGATGATCTTTTCAACTTCAATCACAATTTTTGTATCATGCATCAGTTGAATCCTTTTTTATTCCTTTTTTATATCCCTTTTGGTCCTCTGGTAGGCACAGGTGGTGAGCGGCCACCTTAGGATCGAGTCTCGACATTTCTATGTAATTAGAAGATAACAAATCTCGATGATGCTTCTAGAATGATTTATATAGCTCTTTCTCCTCAAAATACATGGCTTCACTAATCAAGGTGGTTCGTGCATCTTCTTATTTACTTAGATTTATTTATGTGAGCTCATCAATGGTAGTAGAGATTCCTTCCCTAAATGTAGGAGGTGGTCTCATAAGGTCCTCCTATTATTATTCCTCCTCTTCATCTTCATCTTATTATTATATAGGGGGAACAAGTAGTGAGATAAGTTCTTCATTTTTGGGGGAGTAGCTAATATCTTTGAATTCTGATTATTAAAAAAAATCCTTTAACCTACATGAAAATGAAGGGTTTCCATGAAACTCTATAGAGGATGGATGGTGATATGAAGAAGGAGTGTCTTATTACTCATTGGGCGATGAGACAACCTCTTCTGTCTCAATTAGGGAGGTAGGGATTTCTTAGTACTCTTGGGATAGAATGATGGTGTATTCTTATAAGAATTTACCATTGTGAGGGGAGTTAGAAAACATTTCAACACTACTGGACTCTATGGTCATGACTGAAACCAAAAATATTGCTAAATATGAACCTATATTTGTGATCATATACTCATTCTGAATGATGGGAAATATATAATCTACACATATATGATTGAAGGGGTTGTTCAGGAACATTTCTAGACAATTTTGGCTGGTGACCCAAGAAACACCATCAACCATGGGTTTACTTGCTTCCACTAAAAGAACCATGCATTGATATAATGTGACTCATTAGATTTGAAAGGGGTCTTATTAGTGTAAAACATCCCAATTATCCAATTAATTCATTATTTTTTGTATTGATGGTATGATGAGGGGATTTGCAAATTTCTATGCAACCATGGCCTTCCTAGAAAGATGTTGAAGGTTGTGTTATGTCGACTAACTAGAAATTATGAGTCAGCTACGAGGTCTCTAAACTGAGCCTTGATCTTAATTCGACCCAATGGATTCTACTTAATTTTTTCAAATCCCTATAGTGTTATTGATAAAGGTGTTAGGTTATCCTCATCGTAGCCTATCCGATGAAGTGTTCGTACTGGTATGAGGTTAATTCATGATCCATTATCAATGAAAAAATTTCATATATCAACACGATTTATCCTCCTAAATGCATAAAAGGGACTGATGTGTCCCTGTATAATGGAATCGTCATCATGATCTTTGAAGAATATGGCCAAAAAATTATGTAAGGATCAATCTTTATCTAATAAACCTTGATAGTGGTAAACACAACTTCAAACTCTTAAGGGATTATCAAAATATTCTATGACTCCTTCCTTGAGGTATTTTAAAAAACTCAATGCATCTAGGATCAATTGTTTTTCTAGTACCAAGGCTAACTTTTTCATGATGTCATAATTGTGGTCTAAAGGCCCAATCATCCCTAGTTAGGTGTCAAGAATAAGCTTGGGTCGATTTGGAATCAGTCACCTGAGCCGATACATGACATGGCCTGAAGGGAATTCCTAATCCCCATGGGTTGGCATCTAGTTTTGGGCATCAAAATGAGATAGTTGGGAATGATTTTAGCCATAAATTATTGAAAAATAAATAAATAAATAAAAATAAAGTGGAAAAATAGGTAAATACTGGAATTATAAAATAAAACAAGGATGTACAGCTAAACATTCCTCGAAGTGACCCTATGGGTAACCACCAAACATAGAAACACACTCATTTCAATGGTGATCACAAAACTAGAAACTGAAACTAAAAAGATAAAGTAGGCATGAGCACTGAGATGCTCAGTAGGAATGCCAAAAATACAATAATAACCTATTCCCTTGAATTTTATAAGAAATTAAAAACATTCTTGTTTGAAAATAAGAAATAATAAAATAATGTTTTCATTCTTTTCAAAATTAAGTAACAACTTTTCATTTTCATGTAAATCATTTCTATCCCTCTACTTTTTTAAAATATGTTCCATTCAGGAATTAACATTTCAAAATGAAGGGAAACCAACATAGATTAAAATATGGTTTTCAGAAATAATAAATCAAGTATGAAACAACTGAAATGGAAATCACATCACAAGTAGCATGCGAAATCCCAATGCAACTAGTGTTAGTTGGGAACCTAGGATCCTCGTACCTTAGTGAAACGTGGAATAAGAACCACAATGATCTATGTTATCGTGCACGATCCACAAGTAGGGAACATACCCATAACATAGTGGTATTTAATAATCACAAGTATTTAGTTAATGTTATAGTATCAATCCTTCTAGATGAAACTGAGATGAACCACTTAAATATCATCTAGAATACTAGTCCTAGTCCACCCACCTAGATACTCGGGTTTCCCATCAGGCTCCATTTCAAGTGGTGGTGAGGTTTCATCAAGAAAACATATATGTACTTATCATTTTCTTTACATAAAAACACATCCACCTCTCACCACCAATCTCCCTCCTTACTCACATCCACCCTTTTTCTGTCACAAAAAATGCACAAGCCTCTTTTTACTAGGCACATATCGCAAATCACACATTCAACTCACACATCATTTTCTACAATAAGGGGAATCCCTCAATAAAGGCTTTTCTTTTTCAAAATCCATTCTTAAGTTTCCAAATGAGATTAATTAAATACGTGGAACAATTTTTATAACTAACTAACTGAAAGTCCAAACACCTTTTGAAATATTCATTACCATTTCAAAACCAATTAGGAAATCACTTTTCAAGAAATTTCATTAAGACAAATGGTTGTCAGAAATACATTTCAATTTTCAAAAAAATGCATAATCATTTCTGAAAACCGAAACAAGATTTCATAGCATGTGTATATTCCATAAATATAAAACATATTTATAAAACAATAACATAATTTTGGATTTCAAATTAAAGGCATAAGAATAGGGGACCTACCTTAGGGTAGAACTAAACAGAATGTTCGGCCCTTGGATCTTTCTAACAAAAAGATGCTACGCCTCCACTAATCATATGTACCTTGACATATATATAAGGAAACATCGCCTTTATGTACACATCTGAATGGCTATGAAAAAGTGAAAGGGGATCTTTAAATATATGCTTATATGTATATACCAATCACCACTCACCTACATATGAATTTTTATAAATATACATGGGAACACCAAGCTCCATACATGTACATTCACTACCATGGATGATTATACATGTAATAGAGGTTCCAACATATGCATATATACTTACCTATTCACATTTAGGTGATTCACCTTAGACCGGGTGACTCGAAACCTCAAATCATGAACCAAACACTACACATATAATTTAATAAACCATTTGCGTAGTTTAAAAAGCGTTAACAAAAGACACATAAAACGTTATAACTAAATATATACCCAGTTTCATTTAAAACGACTCTTTAGAACCAAGAACACAAAATAATATTATCAAAACATGATTTTCACCTCTTATATCATTCAATTAAACATTTTTACAATTTATAAAAACATACCAATGAAGAACCACATGGCCTTACATCAAAAATGCACCCAAATTCCTTTTTTAGAATCAAAGTCACACTAACACCATACTAAAATATAATCTACAGCCATTGTATGATCTAATAAACTAAGTGCAGAATTTATAATAAACTAATAAATAGGTCGACATGGTTTTTTTACAAAATATCTTACCCATATCGCATAAACACATTACTAAAAAAAACAATGCATATTAAACCTCAATTAAAACCAATTTCAAACCATGAAAACTAATTAAATAATATGATAAATTAATTAAACACAAAAATTAAAATTTAAAACATTAATTATACACAAAACCACCTAACTCAGTTTATAAAACCTCAAAAATGCGGTGCGCAAACTCCACTGCATGTCAATTGCACCGCAAGGGATCCAAAATCAACCATAACACAAGTAATCAAACCCCAAAAACATCAAAATAGAGTCCTAAAATCCAAACCCTATGGGAAGAAAAAACCTAAGAAGGAAGAAGAATTTTAACATAATGGAATTCACTTATGATGGAGGGAGTGGGATGTTGGTCACATGAGGTGAGTGTCACTTGGGGGAATTGGCACCATCCAAAGCCTTGAAAAAAGAGGGGTTTGGCCAAGGGATATTAGTTGGGAGAGGGAGGCATACTGGGGGTTCAGCGCAGGGCGGCCGACGGTGTGAGGCAACGCAAGGGCAGGAGTTGGGCACCGGTCTGGTGCATCACTAGAAGTAAGAAGGAGGGGAGGGCACTGGCCTAAGGTGGAGGTGCGACAGACAAGGGGAAGGAGAAGGGCAGGCGTGGGTTGGGGTTTGAGAGAGGTTGTGGTGTGATGAGGGTAGGGGTGAGGAAGAGAGAAAGAGGAAAAAAATAATGAAATAAAATAAATTAAAATAAAACATGAATAAATAATAATAATAAACTTAAAATGATTTATAATAAACTCCAATAATAATAATAATATTCATAATAATACAATATTAATATTTATAATCTTAATAATAATTATTATTTTATTTTTATTTTATTTTATTTCATTTTGATATTAATTTAATATTTTTTTAATCTTTAATAAACAAAAATTAAAAAATTAAAAAAAAACCACAACTGTAAGATGTCGGGTCAGGGTGTGACAATTCTCCCCAGCACAAAATGTTCTACCCCCAAAATTTTACCCATCCAAACGAGGAATCAAACTCGAGTTCAAAACTAAAAGAGGGAAACAAAATCACGAACTCAATGTGGAATTTCACTCCACCAGTCACTCTCAACCACCTTTAAGGGAAAATAAAATGAGAAGAGCCATCATAAAACGAAGAGTTTTATCCCCACCTTAAGATCCCGACTAGCACAACCTACATTGAGACTCTCAGCATGGGATAACTCTAGAACTACTAACTTGAACCAAAGAAGAAACTAGCAAGATAGACCAAAAATCCTACAAAAACCAACTCTCGAAGAAGGTACGATAAGATCCATGGTTGGTCTCCCCACCATTGGAGAACTGACCAGCTTAGGCCAATCAGTATTGACCGATATGGGAACTTACAACCCATACTAGAAACCTATGAAACATGAGAAAACCCACAAAATAATTTCAAAAAATAGCAAACTGAACCATGATTCATCATTTCCACAAGAGATGAGTATCTCCAAAATGAGCATATAATAAAACAAAAAAAGGTCACAAAAGACCTAACCACACAAGAGAGACGATCATCTAGAGACTCTTATCCACAAAGCAACAACCATCAAAGGTTCACATTTGATGAGGAACAACTACTATAATTACAAGAAAATGAGATCATCATACCCTCTTACAACCAAAGATGAACTTTCAAAAATAGAGACCACAACAAGATAAAGATACCTATATTTCTTTTATAGAAAAATAGAACCTTGAAAGATGAGGTAACTACAATACATAAATTTAAACAACCCCAATTTCATCACTGGAGACAAATGTTAAACTAAGGTTCCCCACATCCAATGATTACTGATGGTGTGAAAAGATTCACTATGAGACTTGTTGTTGGAGATATGATGTCTTGAATCACTTGTGACCCCACATTCAATAGTTGACATCCACTAGTCAATAATCCTTCTGAAGAAGACGCTAGAGAATCCTCTCTAAGTGCCCCCAAACAACCACATTTATTGCAATACTTTGGAGGATTTTGACAAGGTGAATTAAAGTACCCAAACCGGCCACTCCAGAAGCTAATAGGATATTGGAATAACTAATATAAGATAGAATTTACAAGAATAATTTTCTGAGAGAGGTTCCTTTAGTTATCTCTCCTCACTAGATGGGGAACCTTCCCGCACTCCAAAAAGATTCATTCCTTGAACCATAGACAAAGACCACATAGAATAGAAACTTTAACTAATCTCACAATTTTACCTCTATAGAAAAGGGATTCAACCCCTAAAAATTTCCCATGTAAGCATTAATTATTCTTTGACCTTGAGGGACACTCACGAGCTCTACTACTTTCCTCACCTTCACTTACTCAGGTATAAACAATTGGATAAGATTGGTCTTAAACACCTTCCAAGACATCTCATCATGCAATGACATTGGGATTATCTCCCCCACCAATCCAAAGATGAACCCTCAAATAAACTCTAACCAGCACAAGATCCCATAGCTTTGGGAGTTCCCAATAACCTAAAAACACAAGTGATTTCACCATGCTAGTATGTTACCTTCAATAGATAAAAATCACTATGGAATATGGGAAAAAAACAGAAAAGAATTCAATTCCACTTCTTTGCTAAGAGTCTAGGTAGAACAAAAAACTAGAAGTGACTCACTAGAACCCTTTAGGACTTTTCTGGGTGGCATACTCAAAAACAAGAAGCACAAAGCTGAATCAAAAAGAATCATAAATCAAAATTCCACACTTCAATAAAAAATAAAGCTCAACTAAAACCATTATTCTGACCACAATTCAGTATGTCAAAACCAAGATCCCATGAAAGTGGATTCCAAACACGAAAAGAGGACACTAAACAATTTCTCACTCACTTTTCAAAAAAAATAGATTACCTTTTTGAAAACCATTTTTAAGTAAAAAAAACAACTTTAATATCCACCATTGGGATCCCACAATATCTCACATATACATATAGTCTTATGCTATCTCATGCACCCATCCAAACATACCACCAATTATCCCTATTCCCCACTGTACCTCTATATATGTGATCCCTCATAAGAATACCAATGGTCAATTCAAAACACATCTCATTCCGAAAATTAATCATTCATTTTAAGGTAAAATTATCAACCAATTTAAAATTTTCACAAATCATTAAAGAAACATTTTTCAAAATTCCCAAATATTTTCCAATTAATATTCAAAAAAGTATTACTAAAATCCCAAGATAACTTCCAATGATAAGGAACTAGTGGTTGTTCCAACCTGGAAACATAGCTTAGTAGACTGTGATCTGAGCGGGCATCAATCATAGGAAGTATCTTGGACTGTACACTCAGGCTGTACATGGTTCATTACTCCATGAAAGATCATTTTTTAACACCATCCCACTCCATTTGTCAACCATTATCTACAGAAACCAAAAATAAATAAAAAATAAATTCCTAGACTACCATGAGAATCGCAGGTCTTGTAACAGCCCGAGATTTTATGAAAAATATTCTTTTTAATTTAATTAATGTCTTTTGTTGTACTCTACACCAAAAGGAGCTTGCACAACACGCATCCTTGACTTTCCTTGCATTACATGCAATCGCGACCTTCCTCGATAGCATGTGTAGTACGCAATAACTAGTTTCACTAAACAACAATATGCTATTAAAATATTATTAAAACCAGTCGTTAAGAATAGTAATAACCACTTTTTGAAATTTTTTAATTTTTATTTTTCAAAATGGAATTCATTTTTGGATTCGTAATATCGAAATTAGCTTAGGGTGAAATTTTGGTAGTTTTTGGATAACTTTCATTTTCTGATGAATAGTGAAAATTACTTAATTTTAATTAAAAACATCCTTTTAAATTGAAATAATTAATAGTGATAAATTATTTATTTTAGTGGTTTTATAGTATATTTAGAATATATTTTTACAATTTAATACAATTTTGTTCATTGGATGTAATTTCACATTTAAACCAGACATAAACAAGTGTCAATCTTTTGATAGTTATTATCTCTTAAGAACACGCTATTTGTTTTGACGACGGGAATTAATTTTTAAATTAATTAATGCAAATGATATATTTTGAATTTGGTAAAATAGACATCATTTTTGAGTTCATAATATCAAATATATCTTAGGCCTAATTTTTGGTTTTTTTCTGGAAACTTTCATTTTTTGATGAATAGTGAAACCACTAAGTGGTAGTTAAGAAAAATGAATTTTTCATAAAACATAATTTTACCGCTTTAGTGAGTGGAATTTCAAAAATCCGATAGACACGGTTGATGTTAGTAAGTAAAATGTGGTTCAATGAGATGAAAATAATTTTTGGTGAATAGTAACTTTGTACTTTTTTTTACCACGGTTAAAAGTAAATAGGGTAATTAAAGGTAAAAATGATATTATTATTACCCTAACACATGTCCTAATTCTATTGGATAAGTGTGTAATTAGACCAAAAAAACATTAGGAATAAAATATGACCATTTAGGCCCACTTGGATTAGATTAGGACATTTATTATTAATTTATTTAAAGAAGGGTTAAAATAGTTAAAATCAAAGTTTAGTAAGTAAATCATTTTTAATATAGGGTAATAAATGAGCTAAATTCGACTATAAATAGTCATTAGAAAGCTAAGAAGATTTCCAAAATAATCGTATTTTATTTGTAATTTTGAGACATTAAATAATTTAATTTATTTATGAAACAAAGATGATGCAGTAATTATCTTATTAAAGAAATATTGACATAATTGATGTTATAAATACCCAAATAAATGTAATTCCAGACATTTTATGAAATTGACTAATTTTCTAGGATAATATGACATTTTATTATTGCTTTAATTTACTTTTTTAGAACTAATCATTCTGTTATGATTTTCACAAAAATCAATTACAAAATAGTGCCAAAATTTCATAAAATAGTTTTTAAAACACATATTATATTATTAATTGTTATTTTATTCCTAAAAATCTAAGGTTCGTCAAAATGACTTAGATATGGTTATATATATTAATAATAAACAACATGGGGTTCTTTTGTCTTCTTATAGTAAGTTTATTAACCTTATAGTATAAGATCACAAGAAGACACGGTAAAAGTAAAATTATTTTACATAATGTTAAATCTAAATGATAAAGTTAAAATAGGAACCTAAACTTGTCTAAATTATATTTGATGAGAGAATTTTGACCCATCCCCATCTTAACTTAGAAATAAATCAATTTTGAGCTATTTAAAACCGAATTTGGATTTATAATAAAATAATATTTTTAGTTATTCCAAAGGTACCCCTCTCCTCCCTTATAAAAGGGCACCTCCACCCTCTCTTCCTCACACCACTTTGAGCCTTCAATCTCGGCCAACCCCTGAAACATTCTATTTTCAACTTCCCTAGAAACATCCTAGGGATTTTGGTCTTCATCAGAGACCAATTTTAGTGCCCTAAAAGGAGATCTCAAAGAGGCGTTTTAAAGAAGAGGTAATGTCTGTTACCGATTCTTTCAACTTTATTTCTTCTTCCAATTCTTCTTATTAGGTTGTTTCATTATGAAGTAATAAAATAAGTATCAATCATATACTGATATGTTATTATAAGTATGAAGCAACCCTATTTCACCATCTATCCATCCTACGGAAAATGAAATCATCGCGCGTGCGTACGTACGGAATACCGTCTCCACGCCGTGGTGTAATCTATTTTCCACCACCACCTTACTTGGATGGGTATAATGGTGTACATAATAACTATATATTATTATTTTAAAGTGATATTGATTCTGAAATATTATACATACACTCCAATACAATTCCACAATCATGAGAACAATATCATCGCTCGTGCGTACGTACGGACTACCGTCTCCACGACGCGATGAGATTCATTCTCCACGTTAACCATCCATGAATGATTATAATGTATATATAATAAGTAATCATTAAATATATGACATAATAATGATACTGTATTTAGGTGTATATATATTTATGTCATCTACTTAATTTCATTCAACTCAATAAGGAAACGAAAATAGCATTCATGCGTACGTACGGCCTACCGTCTCCATGAACAGTGTATTTCTTTCCATTTACTGATCTATTATATATATGTATATTCTGAATATATATTATATATAAATCATGTTTTATATTCTGTAATTAAGTAATCATGAACTAAGTAATCATATGAATAATTACAAGTCAAAACAAGGACGAAAACAGAAACGATTTTACCCAAAACACTCTTTAACATGGAATTTACAAAAGAACGGGTAATATAAAGTCATAAGTGAACCATATATGATATCATAATAGTGAGTATGATTCTGGAATAAGTCAATGACATTATTTAAATCATTATACAGGAGTTTCGGACACTTACGAAGCAAATTGGACCTAAGGTAAGGGAAATATCACAATCTCATTTTTATCCAAGATTGTTTATACTTTAGTATTTACTGGGGTGTATTTTATCATCCAAATCCATGTTTCATCAATATGTAATATTATTTCCATCCACCTACAATTGTTTAAATTTTATTTTACCCTTCGGTGAGTTTTTAGTAGATGATATGAAAGGAATCTTTTGTCGTTTTTTTGTACGAGGTACTTTTTTGACTTTTCCGACAAAAGTACGAGAAGAATGTTTTTTAACTTATACGGCATGAATGGATTATTAAAACATTATTTCCAAGAATCTTCCTTTACAAGTTTTCAAGTTTATTTTTAATCAACTTCTTTTAGTTTAAAATTGTATGACATGTTAAGAAAGGAAAAATGTTTTGGAAGTAGAAATGATCTTTTCCTCAAGAATGGAGTTCAAGTGTTTTATCAAAATTATTTTCAACCTAAGATAATATAGGGTTCTATTTATATCCCTATTATTACATTTGTTTGATTATTTTGTGATGGAATTATTTTTATGAATTCCTTTATGATATATGAATTGTTTGATGATGTCACGATGTTTAAGATTCCCATTTTTATTACATGGGTTATGCAATGATGTATGATTTAAGATTTTGTGGCACACATAAGAATGGTATAATTATAAGATGGGTGGGACCTATATCCCCATCCAATGCATTGGGTAATGATTTTATATCTCATGAGATAGACATGGTTGGAATGGTAGGTTATACCGCTTTAGTGAAACAGGACTGAAACGAGGAGTGAACTCGGTTCAGAAAGGGACTTTGTCCACTAAGATAGTCTTGGAAATGAGTCTTGACTAATAAGAAATGATTCTCTATGATTATGTGTGTTTTCCACAATATTTCATGTTTTAAGTTATGATTATTGGGATTACATTTCACTACTATGATTTATCCCATGTTATGAAATTATGATCTCTTTTGTAGGTTATGATTTCCAAAAGATATGTTCTTATGAATATGACGTGATTGACATTTCTTTTGTTTACCCTTACTGAGCATTTGAGCTCACCCTTTTATGTTTTTTTCCCAAGGACATAAAGAAAGGATTTATGTTTAAAAAAAAAGAAGATCTTTATGGGAGATGTTGAAGATATTTCACCATGATTAGAAGATTATATTCCGAGTTTCCAAAGACTCTAAACTATTACAGTCCTTGTGTGTGTGTTTTTGTTATATACTAAGTATTCCGCAAAAGTAATGTAATGTCCATGTACGTCAGGATTTGGGTCTCTACATTTGGTATCAGAGGAAAGGTTTATTCAACCTTTGGAAACTAGGATGCGATAACGTTAGTGAGATCCCTAGAGATATTTCTAAGGTATGTCTAGGGATGTCCCTAAGGATAAGTATACGTATAGGATACAGTCCTAGAACTAAGGTAACGATCATATAATTTAACCTAAGATGTTAGATATTGAGGATACTCCCCCTTTATTATGTTGTTTTCCCTAGCATGATTTTTGTCTCTCACACTATTCTTTTTGGGTTTTAGACTATGGATGGAACCCGAAGGAACTGGGTTGATCAATGTAATGGACAATGCAATGATTGTCCTCCTAAACAAAAAAAATGTTATGGGAGATGGAGTGAAAAATCTTATTGCTATACTTACACAAGCTATGAATCATTCTGGACTTCCAAATGAGCATATAAGGGAAAAATATTCTATTGAGTCCTTCATGAGGAAACGTCCACCTTCTTTCAGTGGATCTTCTGATCCACTTGTTGCTGAATAATGAATCAGTACTTCTAAAAAGATATTTTCAGTTCTTCAATGTTCTGAACATGATAAATTCATCTTAGCAGTATATCGTTTGGAAGGTGAAGCTTATCAATGGTGGAATCTTTTCTATAATACAAGGTAAAGAGTTGAAATTGAGTCCATGGAATGGGACGAGTTCAAGAACTTATTTTTCAATAAGTACTTCCCTCGTATTCTTCAAACAAAGATGGAGAAGGAGTTTCTTGAACTAAAGAAAAAGGATTATGAATCTGTTGGTATATACGAAGAAACTTTTATAAGGCTTGCAAGGTATGCATCTAGATTTATCATCCAACCTGAAAGTAAAGTTGATCGATTCTTCAGTATCTTAAAACCAAATCTTCTAAGGGCATTAGCTATAAGAGACTTCAGTAGCTATGAAGAAATTGTGCGTTTTTCTATCATGGTAGAAATGGATGTTGGTGTTACATATCCATCTCATAGTTTTGACAAGAAATGAAAGATGGATTTCATGGAGAAATCTCAGAATAATGGTGAAAAGAAGATGCATGTTTCCTTATGCTCAAAGTGTGGAAAGAAGCATGGTGGAGATTGTATTAAAGGGACTAGAAAATGTTTTAAGTGTGGAAAAGAAGGTCATCGAGCAGCTGAGTGTCGAAGTAATGGAAAAATGGTGTCTAATGATGTGAATAAAGTAAATACTGAAGAGAATGCACCAACAACACTTCAATGCTTCAAGTGCAAGGAAATTGGGCATTATGCTAATAAATTCCCTAATACAAGGGTTAGTGATGATCGACGTGAGCAACCACTTAAGGAAAAGGACAAAGGGAAGTCACATGCGATCACCATTGGTGATGTTGAATATGACAATGATGTGGTGGAATTATTAAGTGTTTATGTAATGGGATTCCAGAATAATGTTTTATTTAGTATCGTGGAATATTGGAATATTTATGTTTTGGTCTATTGTGGTTTTCAGTATTTTTATGGCATCGGTAACCATGAAAAGTGATTGAAATATTTTTGGAATGTAGATGACATGCACATAATGAAGGGATATAGAGAATCTAATATGTTTGATAGTATTCATGATCTCATGATTAATATAAGGACTAAGTGATATCATGGTTTGAGGATATCGAATTTTGAGGATTTTGGTATGTGGAAAGTGTTAACTTTTAACTGCATTCATGTTTTCACTAAGGTTCAATGGATATTCATTCTTCAAGAGAATACATGATTAAGGTATTCACATATTTGTAATTTGACCAACAAGATATATCTTATGATATATGGGGGATAAATGATGGCATTCATGTGATCATTTTCTTTATACTATGAGCTTGGACCGAAGTATTTTAGATAAGCCAAAAGATTGGAATGTATTATGTTGGACATAAGTTAGTATTGTTTAAGGATAAAACATTTTTGATATTGTTGATGGGATGTTATAGTAATATAGATTTAGAAAAAGGACAACCTGCAGGACGGGCGACAGCCCATCGCGTCAGACAAGGCTGTGGGAATCGAACCCACAACCGAAGTGCGACTGGCCTTTATCGCCTACCACTAGCCTACAGGAATTCCCTGTTTAGTAGAAACTAGTTTTATTATATTAAGCAGTATGATATATGAAGTATAAGTCCATTTTAGGAACCATATATGATTAATCTCACTATAGATGTAATTATGTATTTTTTGATAACTTTTCTAACCTTTTGTTTGAGACAGATGGAATGAACCATCATTCTATAACATGATCTGCTAACACATCACGAATGACAAATTCAACATCATTTCTTTAAGAGATGAAGTGGAAATTGTCTAAAGAACGACAAATGGTGAGACTATACCAAAATCACAGAAGTATTTCTTCTAATTCCAATTTCATAAACTTTAGGGAAATGATCTTGAAAACCAAAAATGTTGTCCTAGTGCTCTTATATCTGATGAATCAGATGGTACCTTAGATCATCACAAATTTATGGCTTTGTGATTTCTGTCTTTTCCATAGCCATGTTCTCTACCACTCTCCATCAGAACATGATGGTTAGATTTCTCTTCCATATCCATATTTTCACCTATGTGGAAACCCAGTGATTAGTTTATTTGGGTAACCGTTACGTTTCATACTTTTGTTTTTAAACATTGGTTTTGGGATTCCTTTTTATGATGTGGGTTTCTATTAAATAAACTTTCGAGCAGTAAACCATTTATAACCCTGACAAATTTCAAGGGCGAAATTCATTTTAAGGGGGGTAGAATGTAACAGCCCGAGATTTTATGAAAAATATTCTTTTTAATTTAATTAATGTCTTGTGTTGTACGATACCACAAAAGGATCTTGCACAACACTCATACTTGACTTGCCTTGCAATACACGCAATCGCGACCTTCCTCGATAGCGTGTGTAGTACGCAATAACATGTTTTACTAAACAACAATATGCTATTAAAATATTATTAAAACTAGCCATTATGAATAGTAATAACCACTTTTTGAAATTTTTTAAATTTTATTTTTCAAAATGGAATTCATTTTTGGATTCATAATATCGAAATTATCTTAGGGTGAAATTTTGGTACTTTTTGGATAACTTTCATTTTCTGATGAATAGTGATAATTACTAAATTTTAATTAAAAACAACCTTTTTAATTGAAATAATTAATATTGATAAATTATTAATTTGAGTGGTTTTAAATTATATTTAGAATATATTTTTACAATTTAATACAATGTTTTTCATTAGATGTAATTTCACATTTAAACCAGACATAAACAAGTGTCAATCTTTTGTTAGTTATTATCTCTTAAGAACACGCTATTTGTTTTGATGACGGGAATTAATTTTTAAATTAATTAATGAAAGTGATATGTTTTGAATTTGGTAAAATAGACATAATTTTTGAGTTCATAATATCAAATATAGCTTAGGCCAAATTTTTTTGTTTTTTCTGGAAACTTTCATTTTTTGATGAATAGTGAAACCACTAAGTGGTAGTTAAGAAAAATGAATTTTTCATAAAACTTAATTTTACCGCTTTTGTGAGTGGAATTTCAAAAATCTGAGAGGCACGGTTGATGTCAGTAAGTAAAATGTGGTTCAATTAGATGAAAATATTTTTTGGTGAATAGTAACTTTTTACTTTTTTTGCCACGGTTAAAAGTAAATAGGGTAATTAAGGGTAAAAATGATATTATTATTACCCTAAAACATGTCCTAATTCTATTGGATAAGTGTAATTCGACCAAAATCAACCTTAGGAATAAACTATGACCATTTAGGCCCACTTGGATTAGATTAGGACATTTATTATTAATTTATTTAAAGAAGGGTTAAAATAGTTAAAATCAAAGTTTAATAAGTAAATAATTTTTAATATAGGGTTATACATAATATAATTTCAACTATAAATAGTCATTTGAAACCTAAAAAGATTTCCTACATAATTGTATTTTATTTTTAATTTTTAGAAATTAAATAATTTAGTTTATTTATGAC
Source organism: Viscum album (assembly GCA_963277665.1). Taxonomy (NCBI): domain Eukaryota; kingdom Viridiplantae; phylum Streptophyta; class Magnoliopsida; order Santalales; family Viscaceae; genus Viscum; species Viscum album. Next base: position 376,024,230 of record OY728146.1, read on the forward strand.
ACAAAAATGATGCAGTAATTGTCTTATTAATGAAATATTGACATAATTGATGTTATAAATACCCAAATAAATGTAATTTCAGACTTTTTATGAAATCTAATACTTTTTTAGGTTCATATGACATGTTATTATTGATTTGATTTACTTTGTTTGAACTAAACATTCTGTTATGATTTTCACAAAAATCAATTACAAAATAGTGTCAAAATTGACATAAAATAGTTTTTAAACAAATATTGTATTATTAATTGATATTTTATTTCTAAAAATCTATGGTTCGGCCAAATGAGTTATATAAGGTTATATATATTAATAATAAACATCTTGGGGTTTGTTTGGCTTCTTATAGTAAGTTTATTATCCTTATAGTATAAGAACAAAAGAAGACACGATAAAAGTATAATTATTTTACTTAATGTTAAATCTAAATGATAAGGTTAAAATAGGAACCTAAACTTGTCTAAATTATATTGGATGAGATAATTTAGACCCATACCCACCTTATCTTAGAAATAAATCAATTTGGAGCTATTTAAAACCGAATTTGGCTTTATAATAAAATAATATTTTTAGTTATTCCAAAGTACCCCTCTCCTCCCTTATAAAAGGGAACCTCCTCCCTCTCTTCCTCACACCACATTGAGCCTTAAAGATCGGCCAACCCCTGCCGAATTCTCTTCTCCACTTCCCTAGAAACATCCTAGAGGTTCTGGTCTTCATCAAAGACCAATTTTAGTGCCCTAAAAGGAGATCTCAAAGAGGCGTTTTAAAGAAGAGGTAATGTCTATTACCGATTCTTTCAACTTTATTTTTTCTTCCACTTCTTATTCTTAGGTTGTTTCATTATGAAGTAATAACATAAGTATAACTAATATACTGATATTTTATTATAAGTATGAAACAACCCTATTTCATCATCTATCCATCCTACGGAAAATGAAATCACCACGCGTGCGTATGTACGGAATACCGTCTCCACGCCGTGGTGTAATCTATTTTCCACCACCACCTTACTTGGATGGGTATAATGGTATAAATAATAACTTTATATGATTATTGTAAAGTGATATTTATTCTTAAATAGTATACATACACTCCAATACAATTCCATGATCATGAGAACGATATCATCGCTCGTGCGTACGTACGGACTACCGTCTCCACGACGCGATGAGATTCATTCTCCACGTTAACCATTCATGAATGATTATAATGTATATATAATAATTAATAATGAAATATATGACATAATAATGATACTTGATTTAGGTGTATATATATGTATGTCATCTACAAGATTCCATTCAACTCAATAAGGAAACGAAAACAGCATTCATGCGTACGTACGGCCTACCGTCTCCATGAACGGTGTATTTCTTTCCATTTACTGATGTATTATATATATGTATATTCTGAATATATATTATATATAAATCATGTTTTATATTCTTGAATTATGTAATCATGATCTAAGTAATCATATGAATAATTACAAGTCAAAACACGGACGAAAAAAGAAACGATTTTACCCAAAACACTCTTTAACATGGAATTTACAAAAGAACGGGTAATATAAAGTCATAAGTGAACCATATATGATATAATAATAATTAGTATGATTCTGGAATAATTCAATGACATAATTTAAATAATTATACAGTAGGTTCGGACACTTACGAAGCAAATCGGACCTAAGGTAAGGGAAATATCACAATCTCATCTTTATCCGAGATTGTTTATACTTTAGTATTTACTGGGGTGTATTTTATCATCCAAATCCATGTTTACTCAATATGTAATATTATTTTCATCCACCTAAAATTGTTTAAATACTATTTTACACTTCGGTGAGTTTTTAGTAAAAGATATGAAAGAAATCTTTTGTCGTTTTTTTGTACGAGGTACTTTTTTGACTTTTTCGACAAAAGTACGCGAAGAATGTTTTTTTAACTTATACGGCATGAATGGATTTTTAAACATTATTTCCAAGAAGCATACTTTACAAGTTTTCAAGTTTATTTTTAATCAACTTCTTTTAGTTTAAAATTGTATGACATGTTAAGAAAGGAAAAATGTTTTTGAAGTATAAATGATCTTTTCCTCAAAAATACAGTTCAAGTGTTTTATCAAAATTATTTTCCATCTAAGATAATATAGGGTTCTGTTTATATCCATATTATTACATTTGTTTGATTATGTTGTGATGGAATTATTTTTATGAATTCCTTTATCTTATGTGAATTGTTTGATGATGTCACGATGTTTAAGATTCCCATTTTTATTACATGGGTTATGCAATGATGTATGATTTAAGATTTGGTGGCACACATAAGAATGGTATCATTATGAGATGGGTGGGACCTATATCTCCCTCCAATGCATTGGGTAAAGATTTTATATCTCATGAGATAGACATGGCTGGAATGGTAGGTTATACCGGTTCAGTGAAATAGGACTGAAACGAGGAGTGAACTTGGTTCAGAAAGGGACTTTGTCCACTAAGATAGTCTTGGAAATGAGTCTTGACTAATAAGAAATCATTCTCTATGATTATGTGTGTATTACACAAAGTTTCATGTTTTATGTTATGATTATTGGGATTACATTTCACTACTATGATTTATCCCATGTTATGAAATTATGATCTCTTTTGCAGGTTAAGATTTCCAAAAGATATGTTCTTATGAGTATGACGTGATTGATATTTCTTTTTTTTGACCCTTAATGAGAATTTGAGCTCACCCTTTTATGTTTTATTTTCCCCAGTACATAAAGAAAGGATTTAGGTTTTAAAAAAAGAAGATCTTTATGGGAGATGTTGAAGATCTTTCACCACGATTAGAAGATTATATTCTGAGTTTCCAAAAACAATAAACTATTATGGTCCTTGTGTGTGTGTTTTTGTTATGTACTAAGTATTCCGCAAAAGTAATGTAATGTCCATGTACGTCAGGCTTCGGGTCTCTACAGGTCTTAGGATGGGAAAGGGTTCATGACGTCCTTCCATCACCTGCCTGTTGAGTCCCAAAACACTTAATCACCAAGATACCTTACAACCCAAATAACAAAAACCTTCCTTTAATACCATCTTTCATGAACCAACCTGATTCAGCCCTAAATCGGTCACCAGAGTCGGTCTGTGACTTAGACTAAATGGCGTTCCTGATCCCTAGAGGCTAAAAACAAGTTCCAGGCATCCAAATGAGATAGTTGGGAATGATTTGACCCATAAAAGAAATAAAAATAAATAAATTAATGAATTTGAACTGAGAAAAATAGGTAAATATTGGTAGAAAAAAATAAAACAAGGGTGTCCAACAAAACATACCTCCAAGTGACCCTACGTGTCACCCCCAAACGAAGAAAAACACTCACTACAAGATTGATCCCAAAACTAAAACTTAAAACTGAAAAGATAAAGTAGGCTTGAGCATCGAGATTCTCAGTAAGAACTCCAAATTACAAAATCACCCTATTCCCTTTCCTATTATAAGAAATCCAAAACATTCTTGTTTGAAAATAGGAAATAATAAAATAACGTTTTTTGTTCCATTCAAATTCATGTAACATGTTTTCATTTTCTAGTAAATAATTTATCTCCCCTACATTTTTAAAATAGGTTCCAAGCATGCATTAAGAATTCAAAATTAAAGGATACCAGCATAGACTAAAACATGGTTTTCACAAATAAGACATAAATTATGAAATGACTAAAATGGAAATAACATCACAAGAATCATTGGAAATACCTAAGTAGTTAGTGATATTTGGGGACCTAGGATCCTCATATCGTAGTGAAATGTGGAATATGAACCACAATGATCTACGTTTTTCAGCACGACCCACTAGTAGGGAACACCCTCATAACCTAGGGGTCTCCAATCATCCCAAATATTTGGTTTGTTTCGTAGTTTCAATCCTTCTAGATGAAACCTAGACGAACAAATTATGTATCATCTAGAGTACTGATTGTGTTTTTGATCACGTCAAATTAGTTTTTTAATTGTGACTAGAATTTCTGCAGTATAGCAGCAACCCTAGGTCATCTCTCAACAGAGCCTTAGATCATTAATTTAAAATGAGGTGTTTTATTATGAAATTATAAGGGGAATTATGTCCATTGAATCTTTGGGGTTTGATTATTTAAGATGAAAATAGAAAAATAACAAAATAGAAATTAACATAATTAATTAATCGTGATCAACTCGAGGTACTCTCATGATGTTCATCCTTCATCACTTCATGATATAGGGTTGTGATCTTTTAACACATGGTTTGAACCACCTAGAAGCAGAATGTTACTGAGTTTATACTAGGATACCTCCTAGGGCTCATTCGAAAACACATAATGATTCACCAGACATCGCTGATGATTGGGTGATTTGTGTTTGACTTCATAACCGAAACTCACCAAGGCAACACACGAAGAACTACATGTGATGTTAAGGTTTGTATGTTATTTATTTTTGATACCATGAAAAAAATTTAAATAGACTTTAAAGAGCTTACGTGAGTTCAATTGACCAATATGAACCACAGAAACACCATAATTTAATGAGGGAAGAAAAAGGGATGAACGGTGTGTGATACATCACATGAAAGGGTACCCCCAAACATGATCATTTGAGTTTGAGTATAACATACCTATATATTAATCAATTAAATTAAAAGATAGGATTAAGAAAAAAAACATAAAACCTAGAATTAAAAACATCATTCAAAATAATACAAACATGATGCTCAGGATTATATCATATTTCTCCCCTGGTGATCACAAGGGGTTTAAAAACCAATGGGAGAGGAGGAAAATAAATATGTTGAGGTAGAACTTCTCATAGCCTCCAGAACATCAAATATTGGTGGGATGACTCATTTTGGACTCCAAAATTACAGCACCTTGCCTTTGGTTTAAACTCCCAAATGGGGTGCCCAAGGACCCAATTTATTGGCAATGTGGGAAGTGGTTTTGGGAAGCCTAATTTCACAAATCCTTTTGGTACATGGTTTTGGCCGGTCATAAAGTATTAAATCATGTTATTCAAAACTAATGTTTTTTTGGAATACTCCTTGTCTACCTCCATGTCAAATATGGTGGCAAGATATGGAATATAATAATATATATTTCCAAAATAGAAGGGCAATGTTTTTACCTCGTAAAAATCCACATTATTGGACATATCAGTTTGTATGGGACACTAAATGAACAAATTAGGCTTTGATTATTTCATATGAAATGAAACTAATTAAATTCAGTACCATTACACAATTTTTCATCCCATTTTAATGCATGTTTTAGTAGAATCATGCATTTTAGTCCACCAGTGAGTTTGGATCATATACAGATTGGCCTATTTTTCTTGGACTTCATCATAGGTCCTCCAAATCACCTCCAACTACAATATAATTATCAAAATGAGTAACATTTATCTTTCAAAAATTTTAAAAACAATAATTGAATCAAACATGAAGTGAAATTTATTATTATACTTGAAGTTTTTAATACAAAACAAGTTTAATACATTGGTATAAAGGTGAAATAAAACAGTGAATCGTGGTATAATCACACCCCCAAAACTAAACATTTGCACTCCTAAGAAAAGTATAATATCTTAATAATGTCTCATTCCTAAATAAAAGGTGTAAAAACATCCAATATTCCTTTTAAATTAAATTCATCATTTCTCATTTATGGAATCAATTTTCATATCATTTTTCTTTTCTCACATTCGAATTTTTCAAACTTCATCTGTTCACCCATGCAGCATGTGGCAACCTACCTCAACTAAAAATTTTCCCTCTTCACTCAAGGAACATATGAATTTGGTGTTATGCTCTTTTCTCATATTTCATGTGATATTACCATATTCATTCCAAGATTCTATGTTCTCTACAGGTAGAAACTAGTGTGCTACTGAACAGGACTTCCAACAAGTTGTTCTGAGGTTCAAGGTTTGGTAGGATTTATTGTTTAAAAATATGAGGCTAAAGAGGTGTGTTTATTCACTTATGTACAAAACATGTCAAAATTCAGCAAGTGTTCACAATGAATGTACACACTAAACACCTAACAATGTATATTACCTCCCACTCACTATCCCCATTTTCCATTTGTGTGGGTCACAACCAAGAGATGAATAATAATAATAAACATACTCTTTTCTCCATTATATTATGTTTTCCCTTGTTTTTTTTCAAATATTCAGAACTATATTTTTTTGTTTTCTTTGTTGATAAAGAGGGAAAAATGTATAATATAGTTTTGAAATATGGATTCTGATCCCATTTCCCAAGGAAATTCTAGGCACCCTTTATATCAACTCATAATAATGATTCTCTCCCCAGAATTCACATGGAAACACCCTATCTCCCAAACTTTCTGAAAATAAAACAAGAATATATAGAGAAGATGGTTAGGTAGGGATATATTATCTTGTAATGTGGCTACCTAGTATGCACTTCATGGTCTCTAAGTCTTAATAATTGTAAAATGTAAAGGTATCCAAAATAGAGGATAATTATACAAAGGGGTTTTCAACGCATGATTTCCTATATCATGAATGTTTCATACTTGAATATTATGGATTCAAAAAGAATCAAGGCATGTTTTAGTTTCTCTACATGACCATAGACTCTCATGAAACTTATTAAAAGGATGAATATGCAATAAAGGGATTAGAATGTCTCTCGGGTAAGGGATTAAAATATTGGTCAGTGCTAATGAGGTATGGGATTCAAAAATCCATTAAACACCTAATAATTATTTTAAAATAAAAATTATAGAAAATGATTCCATATCAACATTAATTTGAAAAACATTTTTCCAAAAACAATGGAACTTTCCACAGAATCGACTCAAGCAAGAAAAATGATTTTGGATATTCTTTTTTAGATCAATATTTATCTAAAAACACTAAATAAGGAAAAAGAAATCAATAATTAACACACATTTTATTTGTTTCTGTTTTTTGTTTTTTTTAATCCTAAGTATGTCATGTCACCCTCCCACACACCTAAATGTTACATTGTACTCAATAAAAGTACTTTAAATAAATAGACTTGTAAATAAAGGTAGATAGAAGGGATAACCTGCTAAGTCTTGTCATATGTGGCATCTGTTAGTTGGATTTCCACTACGAGAAGTTTTTTAAAATCCTTATAAATTTTTTTGATCATCTACCCATTGATATTATTCCTATTTCCACTCTTCTCATGAAAAACCTGTATGGCACCAAAAGGGTAAACATTAGTAAAGGTATAAGGACCGAGCCATTAGGAATGAAGCTTACATGGGTGAAGATTTATCCTGGAACTGTTCATGTGGACCTTCTCACCAATATAGAACTTCCACTGATGAATCATGCTATCAAGGATGGCCTTTTCTTATCTTTATATATTCTAGAGTTCTCATATTCATCGCATCAAATTTATTCCAACTCTTGAATCTGAAGCTTCTTATTCCCACATGCATCTGAAATATTCATATTACATTGTTTAATAGCCCAATATGCAAGGTGTTCTACCTCCACCTGAAGGTGACAAGCCTTTCCAAATACAATCATGTATGGTGAAATTATGATGGAGGTTTTAAAAGGTGTATGGTATGCCCAAAGTGCATCATCCAAGTGCAAACTCCAATCTTTTCTATTGGGTTGTACGATTTTTTCCACGATTCTTTTAACTTCTTGATTTGATATTTATGCTTATCGATTAGTTTGGGGGTGATATGCAGTAGATAATTTCTGATCAACCCCATACTTACTAAGGAAATTTTTCCTGTTGTGTTTGCAAAAATTGGAACCCTAATCACTAATGATGAATATTGGAAAACCGAACCGACTAAAAATTTGGGACCTCACCAAATCAACAACAAACCGAGTGCCATCGGTCATAGTAACCTTTTATTTCACCTGTTTAGACACATAGTCCATATCTAAAAATATTTACATGAAGACAAATTAATTTGTAAAAGTCCCCATGAAGTCAATGCCCTATGCATAAAAAATTTCACAAAATAACATGGGTTGTTGGGGCATTTCATTCCTCTTGGAGATATTCCCTATAAATTGACAATGACTAAACGACTTACAAAAATGACGGTAATATCTATACAATTTTTTCCAATAAAGTCTTGATTCAAGGACCTTTAGAGATATACGTTGAGAGCCAATGTGGCCCCCATAAGCCAAAGTGTGTCAGAAGGTCAAAACAGAGGTGAACTCAAGGTTAGGGACACACCGAAGAACTACTTGGTCACCACAAATTCTCCACAAATATGGGTCATCCAAAATGTACCACAAGGAATCATTTTTAAGTCTCTGGGATTGAGAAGTGCTGAAATTAGTGGGGACCCTAGATGTTGCTAGAAAAACAACAATGTCCACATACTATGGGGTAAGGTCCACAACATCACCAAGGTTCTCATGAGGGAAGAATTCTCCATTGGGGAGGGGTGAGTCAACATGATGGTATAATGGTGGGTAAATCCGACTAATGTGGTCAGCTACCACATTTTCTAATCCTCTATTGTCATGAATCTCAAGGGAAAACTCTTAGTGGAGGTGAATCCACCAAATGAGGTGGGTCTTGGCTTCAGTTTTCTTTATGAGGAAACGAAGGGCAGCATGATCAGAGAAGATGGTGATTTTTTACCCAATAAGATATGAATAGAATTTTTCCAAACAAAAAAAATAGAATGAAGTTATTTTTTTGTGGTTGTGTAGTTTTTTGGGGTAAGGTCAAGGGTACATGAGGCATATGCAATGACATGGGGAGCCTTCTAAACCATTTGTGATAAAACTTCCCCAACTGCAATATTAGAGGCACCACACATAAATTCGAAGGTGAGATCCCACCTTGGTGGTTGGATGATGGGAGGTGATTTGAGACTTATTTTTATAAAATTGAAAGTATAGTCACAATTTATATGAAATTAAAACTCAAAATCCTTATGTAATAACCGAGACAAGGGAAGAGCGACATTATTGAAGTCTTTAATGAATCGACGGGAAAACCCCGCATGACCCAAGAAAGATCGCACCTCATGAACACATTTGGGATATAAAAGGGATGAAATTAATTAAATTTTATATTTAATAACTTGAATTACCTTATTTTAAATGGAATTCCCAAGAACAATCCCTCGTTCAACCATGAAATGGAATTTATCATAATCTAATACAAGACCTTTTTCTATGAAATGACGGATGATAGAAACTAGGTGTGATAAACAATCATGAAAAGAAGTTCCATAAAATGTGAAATAATCTATAAAAACTTCCATGAAATTATCAAGGAACTTTGAAAATATACTCAACATACAATGATAAAAAGTACCAGGATCATTACAAGACCAAAAGTCATCCTTCAGTATGCAAATGTGCCAAATGGACATGTAAATGTTGTCGTTTCATGATCCTCAGGGGCTATATAGATTTGGGAATTACCTGAATAGCCAGCAAGGAAACAATAATGGGACTTACCATCCAATCGTTCCAAAATTTGGTCAACTAAACATAGAGGAAAGTGGTCCTTCCTTGTAGATTGATTCATTCAACATAGACTCACTAACTATTTGGCACACGTGTTGGAACCAATTCATTCCTCTCATTTGAAACAACTGTTATTCCTATTTTTAGGCACAATTTTCACTGGGATAACCCATTAACAATTAGATATAGGATAAATGATCCCAGCGCCAAGTAATTTACTGACTTCCAATTTTACCACATCATATATGGTTCACTTATGACTTTATATTACCTGTTCTTTTGTAAAGTCCATGTTAATGTAGCGTTTTTCGTAAAATCATTTCATTTATCATATGTGTTTCAACTTGTTGTTCTTGATATTATTACTTATATCCTAATTTACTTAATTCTAGAATGTAAAAAATTATTTATATATAATATATATTCAGCATATAAATATATATGATAGATCGATAAATATAATGAAATTCACCATTCATGGAGACGGTAGGTCGTACGTATGCATGAACGCTATTTTCATTTCCTTATTGTATTGAATGGAATTAATTAAATGAAACATATATGTACATAAATCCAGTATCATTATTATGTATTATATTTAATTATTATTTATTATATATACTTTATAATCACACTTTAATGGTTAATCATGGAAAATTAATCTCATCACGTTCGTGGAGATGGTAGTCTGTACGTACGCACGAGCGATGATATCATTCCCATAATTATAAAAAATAATTGGAGTGGATAGTATAATATATCAGAATCATTATGATGTTATAATATCCATATATATTTACTCTTTACACCATTACACCCATCGAATTAAGATAGTGGTGGAAAAACAGATTACACCATGGCGTGGAGACGGTATTCCGTACGTACGCATGCACTGTGATTTCCTTTTCCGTAGGATGGATAGAAGGTGAAATGGGGTCATTTAATATTTATAATAACATATCAGTATATTATTGATACTGATGTTATTAACTTATAATTAAATAACTAAATAAGAAGAAGTTGAAGAAGAAAGAAACTTGAAAGAGTCGATAGAAGAGATTACCTCTCTTCAACGCACCTCTTTTGTGTTTCCTCATAAGGGACTAGATTTTGTCTTTTGAGAAGACCATAACCTCTAGAATTTTTCTAGGGAAGTGGAGAAAAGAAATGGTCATGGTTTGGGCGAGCTTGAAGGCTCAAAGTGTTGTCAAGAGGAGAGGGAGGAGGTTCCCTTATATAGGAGAGGAGAGGGTCACTTTTGGAAACCTTAAAAATATTAATTAGTAATAAAATGAAACCACACATAAAAACCTATAAAATGACTCAATTAGAATATGAGATTATATATTATTGTAATCTAATCCACCAATAAATTTTATACATGTTTTATGTTTATTTTAAACCTTATCCACTTGATTTATCATTATTTAATCTATTTAATTTTATTTGTGGTAATAAACTTCTAAATTTTAAATTGTTATAAATAAATACTTAAATGTTGTAAATTTAAAATAATTGAATAATTTATAAACATTTAGACCATATAATTTTCATTTTTTATTTTCTAAATATTTTTTTGATTTTTAAATAATTTAATAATATGTTATTTTTATAAAATATCAGTTGTGTCAATTTTGACATGATTCATTATTTGAATTTAAATTAAAACCACACCGAAGATATGTTCGAAAAAAAATATATAATAGATTCCTAAAATTTCATATTCATGAAAAAAATTCATGTGGAACATTAATTTGTTCATATATTATTTATTTTAATATTTTTAAAACCATTTATTTGGTATATTTCTTAATAAAATAATTACTACAACATTTTTGTATAATTATTTAATATACATATATGTTGCATAAAAATTAAAAATAAAATCCTATGATAAATATAAATATAATACCTTTCATAATAATATTTTTATTTGAATTTATCATCTTAAAATCACAACATTTAAATTTTTATATTTATTAAATTATGAAGGTGACATCTTTAACATCATTTAAATTAAAATAATATAAATGTCCTAATCGGTTTTATAAGGCTAAAAATGGTCCACAAATATACCCTTGGATTATTAGGGTATAGATATACTTGACCAATAATGTTTGGTCATGTTTCTGGTCCTTTGGATAGGTATTGTTATTTTAATAAAAACTATATTATTGAATTTTCACTAAATAAACAATTTCGGAATCACTATTGTGTCACCATTAATGACAATTATTTAATCCCTAAAAATTATAAATAAATTATAATGATGTATATAATTTTGTTATAATTCTAGATATTATTTATATTCTAGGTTTTATGATGTTTATCACTATATTTAAATTATTACACTTATAAGATATAAGAGAGTGACATCTTGTCACTTTCATTAGTTTTAATATTAATTACATCATTTTTATGGTCAAAAGTCCATGAAATGAATATATTTCTACCCTTAGGTGATATGGGTCGACTTTTATTCATCCAATATAATTTTTTCAGGTGTTAGGGTAATTTTATAATATTATATTTACACATAATTACCAGATTTACCTTTAACTATGGTAAATAATATTTACTGTAGTTACTATTAATAATGCCTAAAAATAAAAAGCAGATTATTAACATAATTTGGAATTACTGATTCCAAATATGGAATCCATTTTTCTAAATTCAAAAAAAAAAAAAATTTGCATAATTTAATTTAAAAATAATCTTGTTTTTGAGAAAACGAGTTTTAAAAGTTAAAACGTCACAAAAGATTGAAATGTTTTTACTTTTGAATTTAGTTTAAAATTAATGCTAATGACATACATTATATTAAATGATAAAAATATATTATATTTATACTTTAAAACCATTCAATATTATAATTTAACCATATAAATTATCTCGATGAAAAAAAAATTAATTAAAATTTTGCATATTTTTACTATTCATCAAAATAAGAAACTTATCAAAAATTTATCAAAAATTTATCCAAATTAAATTTTATATCCTTATTCAAAATAAGAATTTTATTTTGTAAAATTAAACTTATAAACATGTCAAAAACTAAATTTAATGTGGGTGCTCCATCAAAAGGTGGCAAAACTGCATTTTTTTGAAAAATACTTATTTTACCCAAAAAAATTATTTCATTCCCATACCATGTTCTATAAAATGTGTAAGATGAATTATAATGTCATAAAATTTAAAATGTAGTTACTAATATTCATAACAGCTAGTTTATAAAAATATTATAACAATATATCATTGTTTAGTGAAACTCAGTATTGCGTACAACACACGCTATTGAGGAAGGTTGCTCTTGCATGAAACACAATACAGGAGTAGTGTTTGCACATAATAGAAGCTAAAATGTTATTGGGTATAGAAAAAGCTAATTTTGGTGTATCTTAAAACACAAGACATCAATGAAATTAAAAAATAATATTTCTCATAAAATTTCAGGAAGTTACATTCGGCCCCCCTTAAAATGAATTTCGCCCTCGAAATTTTTCGGGGTTATAAATGGTTTACTACTTGAAAGTTTCTTTCATATAACCCCACATCGTAAAAAGGAATACTAAAACTTAATTTTAAAAAATAATGTATGAAACATAATGGTTACCCAAATTAAATCATCACTGGGTTTCCACATAAGAGAACATAGGTTAAAATATGGATATGGAAGAGAAATATAACCATCATGTTCTAATAGAGAGTGGTAGAGAACATTACTATGAAAAAGCCAACAATCATAAAGCCATAAATTTTTGATGATCTAGGGTACCATCTGATTCATCAGATATGAGAGCACTAGGACAACATTTTTGGTTTTTAATATCATTTCCCTAATGTTGAAGAATTTTTGAATTAAAATCAATACTTACTTGATTCTGGTACAATCTCACCATTGTTCTTGACTTGAACAATTTCCACTTCATCTCTTATGGAAATAAAGTTGAATTTGTCATTCGTGAAGTGTTAGCAGATCATGCGATAGAATGATAGGTAATTCCATCTATCTCAAACAAAAGGTTAGCAAAAGTTATTAAATATACATAGGTGCATCTATAGTGAGATTAATCATATATGGTTCTTATATATCATGCCACTTAATAAATTAAAACTAATTTCTACTCACCAGGGACTTCCTATAGGCTAGTGGTAAGTGATAAACGGTTGTCACACTTCGGTTGTTGGTTCGATTCCTGCATCCTTGTCCGACGTGATGGGTTGTCTCCCATCCTACGGGTTGTCATTTTTATAAAACTATACTATTATAACATTCCAAAAATAATATCAAAAATTTCTAGCCTTAAACAATACTATCTGATGTCCAACTTAATTCATTTCAACCTTTAGGATTATCGGAAATACTTCTGTTCAATCTCATAGTATAAAGAAAATTACTACTAGAAAGGTCATCTACCAATAATGTGAATACCATCAATTATCCCCCATAAAATATTTCTTGTTGTTGGTCACATTCAAAACATGTGAATACCTTAATCATGTATTCTCTTGATAAATTAATACCCATTGAACTTTAGTGAAAACATGAATGTTGTCAAAAGTTAACTCTTTCCATATACCAAAATTCCAAAAATTCTATATACTCAAACCATGATATCACTTTGTCCATATCTCAATCATGAGCTCATGAATACTATCGAACATATTATTTTCTTCTTATCCCATCATTATGCACATAAAATCTACTTTACAAAAATATCTGAATAACCTTTCATGGTTACCGGTACCATTCAACATATACTTTCAAATACTTTAGAAAAAACAATATTGTACCAATCCTTAGATGTGTCTTTATTCCATAGTACCATTACCTGTAAAACATAACTCCTGATAAACATAAATCATTCCACTAGCTTCTTAAACCATTGACCGAGAATGAACAATTCTTTCATCTCACATATCATTTATAGTCTCTTCATCATCATTAATATAAATACTACCTATACGACCATGATGATTCTCTTCATGAGACTTTCCCTTAGGGAATTGGTTTGCATAATGCCCGTATATTTCACATTTAAAACAAATAACCATTGTTGATATCTTAGAAATACCATTATCCTTGTCCATGGTGTCAACTGAACCTTTTCCTTTCCAATTACTGGCTTTGTGTCCTTCTTTTCCACACCCAAAGAATCTTCCAGTTCCTTTGAAACATTCTCCCGGATGCCTCTTCCCACATAATTTACATGAGGAAAATTGAACATTATTTCCTCTATGATCATCATTAAACTCCATCTTTATCTTATTAGCTGAGTCAGGAAACTTAAAAAAGATGAGATTATTGATCATATTATGATATTGGAATAGTTATCCCTTACGAATAAACAATCTCAAATAAGAACGAGATTGGAATAGTTATCCCTTACCTTATGTCTGATATGCTTCGTATGTATCCGAACCTCCTGTAAAATGATTTAAATAATGTCATTGACTTATTAAAGAATCATATTAATTGTTATGATATAATATATGGTTCACTTATGACTCTATATTACCCGTTCTTTTGTAAATTCCATGTTAAAGTAGCATTTTGGGTAAAATCATTTCATTTATCATACGTGTTTCAACTTGTTGTTCTTGATATTATTACTTATTTCATGATTTACATAATCACAGAATGTAAAGAATTATTTATATATAATATATATTCATCATATAAATATATATTATAGATCGATAAATAGAATGAAATACATCGTTTATAGAGACGGTAGGTCGTATGTACGCATGAACGCTGTTTTCGTTTCCTTATTGAATTGAATGGAATTAAGTAAATGAAACATATATGTACATAAATCCAGAATCATTATTATTTAATATCATTCATCATTATATATTATATATACATTATTATCATACTTTAATGATTAATCATGTAAAATGAATCGCATCGCATTCGTGGAGACGGTAGTCCATACGTACGCACGAGCGATGATACCGTTCCCATAATTATTGAATATAATTGGAGTGGAGTGGATGATATAATATCTCACAATTAGTATGATGTTATAATATCCATATATAGTTATTTTTTACACCATTATACCCATCCAAGTAAGGTGGTGGTGGAAAAAAAGATTACACCACGGCGTGGAGACTGTATTCCGTACGTACGCACGCGTGGTGATTTCATTTTCCGTAGGATGGATAGAAGGTGAAATGGGGTTGTTTCATATTCATAATAAAATATCAGTATATTATTGATACCTATGTTAATAATATATAATGAAAAAACTAATTAATAATAAGTTGAAGAAGAAATAAACTTGAAAGAATTCGTAGAAGAGATTACCTCTTATTCGACGCACCTCTTTTAAGCTTCCTCTTAAGGGACTAGAGTTGGTCTCTTGAGAAGAACAGAACCTCCAGAATGTTTCTAGGTAAGTGGAGAAGAGCAATGGGGAGTGTTTTTCTAAGATTTAAGGCTCAAAGTGTTTTGAATAGGATAATTATGAGGTTCCCTTATATAGGAGAGGAGAGAGGCACTTTTGGAAACCTTTAAAATATTAATTAATAATAAAATTAAAACCCAATTAAAAACCTCCAAAAATGACTCAATTAGAATATGAGATGAGATAGGATTGTAATATAATCAAAAAATAAAATTTAGACTTTTTTTTCTTTATTTTAAACCTTATCAACTTGATTCATCATTATTTAATCTATTTAATTTTATTTGTGGTAACAAACTTCTAAATTTCAAATTGTTATAAATACATACTTAAAAGTTGTCAATTTAAAATAATTGGATAATTTATAACCATTTATACCATATAATTTTTAATTTTTAGTTTTTAAATATTTTTTTGATTTTTAAATAATTTAATAATATGTTATTTTTATAAAATATCAATAGTGTCAATTTTGACACTATTCATTATTTGAATTTAAATAAAAACCACACAAAAGATATGTTCAAACCAAAATATATAATAGATTCCTAACAAGTCATATGCATCAAAAAAATTCATGGGGAACATTAATATATTCATATATTATTTATTATAATATTTTTAAAACCATTTATTTGATATATTTCTTAATAAAATAATTACTACAAAAGTTTTGTATAATTATTTAATATACTTATTTTTTGAATAAAAATTAAAAAAAATATTATGATGAATATAAATATAATATCTTTAATAATAATATTTTTACATGAATTTATCATCTTAAAATCACAACATTTAAATTGTTATGTTTATTAAATTATGAAGGTGACATATTTGACGTCATTTAAAATAAAACAATATAAATGTCCTAATCAGTTTTATAAGGCTTCAAATGGTCCACAAATCGACCCTTGGATGCTTAGGGTATTTATATACTCGACAAATAGTTTTTGGTCAAGTTTCTGGTCCTTTTGATAGGTATTGTTATTTTAATAAAAACTATATTATTGATTCTTCACTAAATAAACAATTTCTGCATAACTATTGTGTCACCATTAATGACAATTATTTAATCCCTAAAAATTATAAATAAAATATAATTATGTCTATAAATTATTTATAATTATGGAGACTATTTATATTTGAGGTTTTATGAAGTTTATCACTTAATTAAAATTATTACACTTATAAGAAATAAGAGAGTGACATGTTGTCACTTTCTTTGGTTTTAATAATAATTACATCATTTTCATGGTAAAAAGTCCATGAAATGAATCTATTTCGACCCTTAGGTGATATGGGTCTACTTTTATTCATCCAATATAATTTTGGCACGTTTTAGGGTAATTTTATAAAATTATATTTATCCTTAATTACCCGATTTACCTTTAACTATGGTAAATAAAATTTACCGTAGTTACTATTCATAATACCATAAAATAAAAGGCAGACTATTAACATAATTTGGACCTAATGATTCCATATATGGAATCCATTTTTCTAAATTCAAAACACAAAATTTTCAGTATTTAATTTAAAAATAATCCCGCTGTTGAGAAAATGGGTTTTAAAAGATAAAATGTTGCAAAATATTGAAATGTTTTTACTTATGAATTTAGTGTAAAATTAATTCTAATGACTTACAATATATTAAATGGTAAATATATATTATATTTATACTTTAAAACCATTAAATATTGTAATTTATCCATATAAATTACCTCGATGGAAAAAGAAATTAATTAAAATTTAGCGTATTTTTACTATTCATCAAAATAAGAAACTTACCAAAAAAATATCAAAAATTTATCCAAAGTACATTTTTATATCCTCATTCCAAAGGAGAATTTTATTTTTTCAAATTTAACTTATAAACATATCAAAAACTAAATTTAATATGGGTGCACCAACAAAAAGAGGCAAAACTGCATTTTTTTTAAATACTTATTTTACCCGAAAAATTTATTTTATTCTAATACTATGTTCTATAAAATGTGTAAGATGAATTATAATGTCATAAAACAAAAAATGTATTTACCAATACTAATAATGGCTAGTTCATAATAATATTATAACAATATATCGTTATTTAGTGAAACTCAGTATTGCGTACAAGACACACTATTGAGGAAGGTTGCTCTTGCGTGCAACACAAGCCAAGAATAATGTTTATGTATAATATAAGTTAATACGGTGTTTCGTATATCATAAGATAATTTTGGTGTAGCGTACAGCATAAGATATCAATGAAATTAAAAAATAATCTTTCTCAAAAAATTTCGGGGTGCAACATTTTTGGACTGATGGAGGGTATTTAGGGGGTGTGAGGTCCATTAAATTGTCTATCTGCTCATGTTTATTCTCTAAAGATAGATAATTAATCGAAATGCAATTTTTAGAATCATTGAAGATCATGGGTACCTCATTATGAACACACTCGTCAATTAAAGAACAGAAGTTACACTTTTCATAACCCACACAACACTCAAAACATGACTCAAAACTCCAAAAATAAAAGGGTGAAGAAGAGGAAAAATAATCAGAATATGGTTTGAGGATATAATTTTGTGTTTGTGCATCATTTGGGATCACTTACATCTAATAGATAGGAAGAGTGGAGTGCTCTTCAACGGGGTGTTTCATAGCCTCAAGGATGTTAGAACTCTCCTTTTCTCCACCAAACTCCATGGAAAACATACCATTGTGAACTTTAATGATCATCTTTGATTCTTTGAGGAATGGCCTCCCATGTATGAGAGGAGTGCGTCCTTGGGATTAGGTATCTTCCATCTCAAGAATTTAGAAATCAGCATGGAAGATGAGATTCATCACTCTAACCAGGACATCCTCAATCACTCATGTTGGATGCATTATACTCATGTTATCAAGTTACACGAAAATGCATGTTGGTTGATGCTCTCCACCCTATAGAGAAGTATATGTGGGGTGAGAAATTACATTAATAGAAGCACCTAAATGTAGCATAGCATCAGAAATGAAAGTCTCCCCTATGGTACACGGTATTGTGATTGTTCCCAGATCCATTCATTTAGTTGGCATTGGTAGTTGAATCATGGACGAGACATTCCTCCCAAAGTTTACTCTCTCATTCCCCTTTATCCTTCGTCTATGGGTGAAAAATTCTTTAAGAAATTTGGAATGTTGAAGGAATTTTTAACTGCATATAATAAAGGAATATTAACATGCACTTTTTAAAATGTATCTATTATATATGTATCAATCCTATTATGAGAATTTTTCTTAGATTTAGAGAGTCTTTGGGGAAAATTAATAAGAATAAATTTTCATTTTAATAATCATTTATAATTTTATTACTCTTTTTATTTTGTTTTCCTTCATTAGAATCTTTTATGGGTAGAGAAAGTGTGTTTTCAAGAGTGGGACATACCGGTTTTGTAGAATCAGTAGAAGGAGAAACTTATTTAACACTATGAAGTTTAACTGCACATAAATTACCTTTATCTTTTGGATTGGAAATGGGTTGGGATGGTAGTTTTCCAGAACTTTTCATCTTAATCTCACTGATGGGGTTTTCCAATTTCCCAACATGAATTCGTAGGTCTTGAATATCTGATTGTGGTTTTTGTTGGAATTGTAGGTTCTGGGTTTCAATTTTCTTCACCATATCCTCGAGGCTTGGTTTAGATTTGGGGGTAGGGGGATGATTGTTTTGAGAAGTTGAAGTATAGGAAGGCTTCATACCATGACCATGTTGATGCCAATTCTGCTTGGGGTAGCTTGAGTTTCCTCCTTTTTGGTACTCGTGTTGTGCTTTCCACCTAGGTTTTTGATTTGGCCTAAATGGCTCTTGATTTAATGGAGGTTCTTATTGGTATGGACACCCTGGGAGCACAGATACACAAGACTCGGGTGAATCTTGATGTTTCGGGAACTGGTCAAAAAAATGAGTTTTTTCAGAGAAAATACCACAATATAATGGAATTGAAGAAGAGTGTGGGTTACCTTGTGCTTAAGCTAATTGCCTTACAAGAATATGCATCTCATCAAGTTTATTATCTACCTTTTGTTCTAGGGCTGAATGACTTACCTCATGAACTCCTCAGGTTGGTTCAATTGCTCATGTAGCAAATTGTTGTGCATTTTGAGCCATGTTGTCTATTAAGTCACGAGCGGCGGAAGGAAATTTATCAACTAGGGAATAACCAGCTACAGCATCAATAATTCCATGATCCATGGGGATAAGTCCATCATAAAAGTATTGGATTAATATTTACTCAATAATCTGGTGGTGGGGGCTGCTTTATAAAAGTCTTTTGAATCTCTCCCAATATTCATGAAGGGTCTCTCCTTTTGATTTTCTAATTCCACAGATTTCTTTCCTCATTGATGCAGTTTGGGAGGTAGGGAAGAACGTCTCCAAAAAGAGTCTTTTAAGGTCATTACAACCCTCAATTGTGGTAGGAAAATAGTATATCCAATATTTTTCTACCCCATAAAGGGAGAAAGGGAAGGCCTTAAACATAATTAAAGTCCTCATACACATTTTGGTTTTTTATGGTGGAGCACACTTTGTGAAACTCTTCCAGGTGTTTATGAGGGTCCTCCCCGGGAAGACCATGGAAATTATGAAGAAAGTGGATGAGGCCTGATCTCAGCTCAAGTTTGGATACTTCCTCAAGATATTGGATATATGCATGTTGGTAATCCACATCTGGGGTGGTCAGTTCTTTTAATGTTTGATTATTTACAAACGTGTTTTCTTGGGTTTGATTGGGTTTTATTTTTATTGGATTATGACCACTTGAGCTTTCAAAAGGGGTTCCTAGGTATTAATTGATTGACCTTATCAAGATTTTATGATTTTTTAATGGAGTGATTTTTCAATTTCAGGGTCAAATTCAAGTAGTGTTTCTTTACCAGATCTGGTTATGCAACAATGTTGTCCATTTTGAAGGATTGATTGTTTGTTGTTTTTTTTTTGAATTTTTTTAATATATTTTTTTAATATTTTCTTATTGAACATGAATGAAATAAAAATATGTAATAAATTAATGTATAAAATAAAAGATAATTTTATACAACAAAATTAGAGAGAGATATGGAGAAGAAGAATAAAGAGAGAGAGAGAGGAAGAAAACACAAAAAAACCAAAAATAGAAACAAAAAACAAAAACAATCAAATGGGGGTGGGGTATTAAACGGGTTACTAATTAAGAAGTAAAATAAATAAATAAAATGAATGAAAGAAAAAATGATATTCACTCCCCATAAACAGTGTCAAAATTTCGCCGTGTTGTCATTCGCGTCAAATTCGTTGTTTAATTTTGATTAGAATTTCTGCAGTATAGCAGCAACCCTAGGTCGTCTCTCGACGGAGACTTAGATAATTAATTTAAAAAGAGTGGTTTAATTATGGAAGTAGAAGGAGAATGTGGTTTTCTAAAACTTTGGGGTTTCATTATTGAAGATGAAAATAGAAAATTAAAGTGATAAAACAAAATAAAAATTAACAGCATTAATTAAGCATGATCAACCCAGGGTACTCTCATGATGTTCATCCTTCATCACTTCATGATATAGGGTTATGATCTTTTAATCCCTGATTTATAAAACCATGAACCAGAATGTTTATGAGTTTATAATAGGATACATCCTAGGTTTTAGTTGAAAGAACAAAATGATTCACCAGACCCCGCCGATGATTGGGTGATTTGTGTTCGACTTCATAACCAAAACTCACCAAAGAAACACACGAAGAACCCGATGTTCTGTCAAGGATTGTATGTTATTTTTTTCTGATACCATAAAATAAAGGTAAATGGAATTTACATTTCTTATTTTAGTTCAATTTACCAATATGATCCACACAAACAATGAAATTGAACGAGTGAAGAAAAAGGGATGAATGGTGTGTGAAACATCACATGAATGGGTACCCTCAAAAATGATCATTTGAGTTTGAGTATAACATACTAGTATATAACTCAATTAAATTAAAATAGAGGATGAAGAAAAACAATATACAACCTAGAATTAAAAATATCATTTAAAATAATATAAACATGAAGTTCAATATTACATCACGTTCCTCCCCATGTGATCACAAGGGGTTTAGAAAACCATGGAAGAGGGTGAAGAGAAATATTTTGAGGTAGAACTTCTCATAACCTATAGAACATTAAATATTTTTGGGGGGGACTCTTCTGGGACTCTAAAATGGAAGAACCATTCCTCTAGTTCGAAATCCCAAATGGGGTGCCCAAGGTGGAAATTTATAGGCAAAGTGAGAAGTGGTGTTGGGCACCCTGATTTCACGAATCAGTTGGGTATATGGTATTGGTCGATCAGAAAATATTAAATCACTTTGGACAAAACTATAGAGTTGTTGGTAGAAAAATTTTCTACCTACATGAAAAATTTGGAGGCCATATATGTAATATAATAAGAGATATTTCCAATATACAGAGGCAATGTTTTGACCTCGTGTAGATCCACTTTATTGGACAGATCAGTTTGTATGGGACTTTTAATGAACGAATTGGAATTCTATTCCTTCGGATTAAATGGATATCATTAAATTTCAGACCATCCAACAACATTACAACCCATTTTAATGCAATTTTTAGTAGAAGCATTCGTTTTAGTCCACTTGTGTACTTGGATCATGTGCATATTGGTCCATTTTTCTTGGACTTCATCATAGGTCCCCCAAAGCACCTCCACCTACAATATAATTATCAAAATGAGTAACATTGTCCTTTTTGAAGGTGTTAAAAATAAAATAATTGTATAAAAATGGAGTGAAATTAGATATTAAACTTGTAATTTTCAATACATAACCAGTTTAATACATTGGTATAAGGGTAAAATAAAACAGTTAATTGTGGTATGATCAAGTACTAGTCCTAGTCCACCCCCTAGATAATTGGGTTTCCCATCGGGCTCCATTTTAATTGGTGATGAGTATTTATCAAAAAATAATATATTTAATTATCATTTTCTTTACTTAAAAACACATCCATCCTCTCACCACTGATCTCCCTCCTTGAGCACATCCCCCCTTTTTCCATCACACAAAAATGCATAAGACTCTTTACTATGAAAAAATCATAAATCACACATTAAACACGCATATAATTTTCTAAAACAAGGGGGAATTCCTCAATAGAGGTTTTTAATTTCCATAAACCATTATCAAGGTCCCAAACATGCTTATTTACATACAAGGAACACTTTTTATAACTAACTAGCCAAAAGGACAAAATCCTTTGGAAATATTCATTACCAATTAGAAAACACTTTGGAAATCACTTATTAGGAAAAGTCACTTAAGAAAAATGGGAATTAGAAATAAATTTAAATTTACAAAACAAAGGCATAATCATTTATAGAAACTGCAACCAGATTTCATAGCATTTGTATATAGAATAAATATAAAACATATTTTTAAAACATGTAAGAAATTATGGAATTCAAATTAAAGGAATAGGAATAGGGGACCTACCTCAGCGTGGAACCAAACTGAACATTCAGCCCTTGGAACATTATAAATGAATGTTGTAGCACCCCCATTAAGAATATTCACCTTTACACACATGTAAGGACTTATAGCCCCAATTCACATATCTTTGTGGCCATGAACATGTGAAAGGGTATCCTGACATACATGCTTATATGCATATACAAGTCTCCACTCACCTATGTATCCATTTTCATATATATACATGGGAACACTGATCCTCATACATTTACATTCACTACCATGGATGATTATACATGTAATGGAAGAACCCTCATTTACATATCTACTTACCTATGCACACATAGGCGAGTCACCTTAGACCCGACGACTCGAAACTGAAAAGCATGAACCACGCACTACACATATAATTTAATAAACCATTCGACAATATAATCTTATCAAAACATTATTTTCAGCACAAATTTCATTCAATTAAACATTTTTAAAATTTATAACAATAGACAAAGAAGCACCACATTTATTTATGTAAAAAACACACCCAAAATCCTTTTTTAGAATCAAAATCACACAAAAAACATACTATAATATAATATTAATCCCTTTCAGGATCTCAAAAACAAAGTTCAAAATTAATAAAACTCTAATAAACAGATATACTTGGGTTTTCACATAAAATTATACTCATATCATATAAACACATTACTAATAAATCAATGCATATTAATCCCAAATTAAAACCAATTTCACACCAGCAAAACTAATTAAATAATACTCAAAATTAATAAAAAAAGAAAATTAATTCATCAAGCAATAATTATACGTGTAACAACCAAGATGGGTGTGGAAAAACTCGCAAAAGCGGTGGAAAAACTCCCCTTAACATAAATTTCACCTCAAGGGACCTAAAACAAAACATTACACAAGTAATCAAACCCCAAAAAACTCAAAATAGAGGCCCAAAACTAGAACCCTAAGAGCAGAAAAACACTAAAGAGGATGAAGAAGATTTCCATAGTGGGATACATTTATGGAAGAGGGAGAGAGAAGCTAGTTGTAGGAGGTGAGTGTCATCAGGGGGAAGAGGTGTCGGCCGGAGGTTTTATAAAAGAGGGGTACAGCTAAGGGACATCGATCTAGAGAGGGAGGCATGCTAGGGGTTCAGCACAGGGAAATCGATGGTGCAAGGTGGCATGAGGAGGGAAGTGGGGTGCTGGTCCGGTGCATCACCAGAAGGAAGAAGGAGGGTAGGGTGCTGGCCTACGGTGGAGGCCCGACAGACAAGGTGAAGAAGAAGGGAAGGTGTAGGTTAGGGTTTGGGAGAGGGTGTGGCACGATGAGGGGAGGTGTAAGGAAGATAGAAAGAGGGAAGAAAATAAATATAAAAAATAAAATAAAAAAAATTAAAATAAAATAAAACATAATAAATAATAATAATAAACCTAATAAGAATTATAAAAAACTTCATAATAATAATAATAATAATAATTTTAATAACGTAATAATAATAATAATAATATTATTATTATTATTATTACCCCCAATAATAACATTATTATTATTAAATTTTTTTACATTAGTTTTATTTTATTTCATTTTGATTTTAATTTAGTAATTTTTTAATTTAAGAAACCAAAACACACAAATATAAATAAAAAATATAAATAAAATTTACCACAACCGAAAGATTTCAGATCTTGGTGTCATAGTGGGGGTGTTATATATTAGGATATTTATGGGATTAAGTATGTTTTATATATGGATGAACCGTCAAAATAATAGTTTGAGGTGCTTATATCCTTAGTGGGTTGGTCCGGGTAGGTCTGTATTCCTGCCAAGTGTGATTTGACACCTCTACCGCCTTTAATTTATTTTCAATAGTGATATATTTTAGATAGATTCTTGTCAATATTGGGGGATTTTTTTCCTCCTATATAACTCACTAAATGTATCTTCCCTGACTTTCTCTAACATTGACATTCTAAGTAGGGAAGTGGCTAGAATTATGGTTCCTGTTATTACTACGCCTTCCCCAGTATCCTCGGCTCCTACGATCTCTTAGTTTGGTTCCCCCATTGGATGCGGGGAACTTGAGTTCATAGGCATACTCATCATCAGAGAGGGGATCCACTATTTGAATGAAATAAATGGAACCGAAGATCCACTGCTCTCAATTGATGTAGACTTTGTCTGTAACGGCCCGCAATTTTGAATAAATCTTGTTTCCTAATTTCATGTGTTATTTTATTTTATTTTTATACTCAACAAAAATGTTTTATTTGATAAACATGATTATAATTAAAATGAGACCATTGGGTTCTGACTATTATATGACCATCGGTCAATATGACCGCTGTGAACAAAATGTTTTGATTATTGTCTCTAAATACAAGTATAATTATTATAGAAAGAAGATTTGATGGCCTCACCTAGTAGTCTTGGACCGATCGAAGCCCATCTAACAGAACTTGGGAAGGAGGTAGCACCATTGGGCTTTGCTCTGGACCAAACCCAAGCCGAACTTCATCGTGTGAAGCTAGAACGGAATCTCCTTCGCGAGAAGTTCAAACTGATTGAAATTACTACTCGGGCAATGTTGGCCGAGCCTCCCTCGGAATCTCTCACCTTAGCACACCTTACACTTAGGTCCTATGCTGGTGTGATAAGAGGCTATGTAAGGAGAATGTAACTACCTTGTGTAATCCTTTGTTTTAAATAAAAAAATTGGGATTTCTTCTTATGATGAAGTTTATGGATTTTCAAATGACCGGATAAATATAGTATGCATATTTTTGATGAATTTTAGAAAATGATATTTTAAAAATGTTTATGTAAACCTTAAATAATTAAAAATGTGTAAAGATTTTAAAAAAATGGTCTTCTACAATTATGTTCAGTACAAAATTTGGAGTCTAATAAGATCAACAAGATTTTTGATGAATAGTAAATTATGAATAGTGATTTTATGATTAGGATTAGTAATATGACCAAATGGATTAGTAATCTCACTTAAAGAAAGTTTTAAAATAATGTAGGCACCTTGATTAAGTAATGTGATTCAATAAAATGGTTAAATAACGGTTTCATAAATTATTATTCAAGTATTAGTTTATTTTAGGTGAATAGTGTTTTTTAATTAAAAATTTAATTAAAAATATTTAGAAAATTATTTTTATAAAAATGACTTTATTTTTGAACTCAGAGCATCGATATTATGTTATGGTAATTTTTGGGGATTTTTCTGAAAAAAACGAATTTTTGATGAATAGTGTTTTTATTTAAAAATTAAATTAAGATTATTTAGAGAATTATTTTTATAATATGGAATTCATAAATGTATTTAGAGCATCAATATTTGTTTAAGGTGAAATTTTGGGATTATTCTAAGAAAGTTGAATTTTTGATGAATAGTGAAAATATAGTTTTTAAGTTACGGGTGTTTAATGACATCATTAAATGATGTATTAAGTATATATTCAATATTGTCGAATTATGAGTAGTAAGATAAGGTATGAGGTGTCCCAAGTGGCCAATACCATGGGCAAATACCTTGGTCAAGCCCATGGTTTTGCCAAAACCACTACTGAGGTGTCCCTTGGCCATTAATGCCTTGTCCCCTCACTTTCCCTATAAATACCCACCCTTTCCTCCTTTAGTTTTCACTCCCAACTCTCCCCCAACGAAGTTATGGTCTCATTACCTCCCAAGGAGTCCTCCCAAGGTTCCCCCAAGCCCTCAAGGTCCCATCCTTTGAGGTTTAAGAGTTACATTTTAAGGTAAGGGATCCGACCTCTCTCTTTCATTTCAAGTAATCTCTTTTATGTCATTCCTTTTATGCTACATGTTCTTATGTTGGAGGATATTCTTTTATACTCCTCTTACTGCCCTTTTTATGTTCATATAATGAGAGATCCCCTCTTACTCTCATTATTTCATTTTATGAAGTTTCAAGTGGCGCCGTTAGGCTGCCGAAATTTTTGAACGGATTCTTTCTCCCTTCTCATTTTTCAAGATCTATTTTCATGTAAAGTATTTCAAGTTCCTTTTTATTATGTTGGGGTATGATCTCTAAATTTATCATACTGATCTTCTATGATCATATGATGAGAGACCCCATTTGATCTCTTCAATTCATTATTTTGAAGTTTTAAGTGGCGCCGTTAGGCTGCCGAATTTTTAAGTGGTTCTTCACCCTTCTCGTTTTGAAGTTCTACTTTCATGTCAATTCTTTCAAGTTCCTTTTTGTTATGTTGGGGTATGATATATATATCTATCATACTGGACTCTTATGTTCATATGATGAGAGACCCCATTTGATCTCTTCATGTCAGTATTTTGATGTTTTAAGTGGCGCCGTTAGGCTGCCGACTTTTTTAGGGGATTCTTTCACCCTTCTCATTCTTTTCAAAGTTCTACTTTCATGTCACGTCTTTCAAGTTCCTTTTTAATTATTTTTGGGCATTATATCTATATCTATCATAATGAACTCTTATTTTCACATTATTAGAGACCCTATTTTATCTTTTCAAATCATTTTTGTTGAAGTTTAAGTAACGCCGTTAGGCTGCCGAACTTTCATAAGAGAAATCTAATTTTTGTCTTCCTTCTATGTTTTTCATTTCAAATGGTATGTCCTTGAAATTTCATTACCATGATCATGTATCCTTCTTATTCTGTCCATATACTGTTTTATGGGTCATTTATGAATGTTTGACCCATTTTACCTCTCTTTTTAATGTCTTCTAAAACATCGTAACATAGCTGTTATGCTGCGGAATTTCCGTCTCAAAATGTCTCTCTCTTTTTCTAGAGTTCTTTTATATTATTAAGTGAATACTCAAAGCTCTTTCTTAAAAGGGGTATTCACATATATACCAAAATGTTCTATTTTAAATTATGGGATTTACATACATGATACCCACCTTCCTTTTCTGTGGGTTTTAAAGTGACATAAAGATCATGTCTTTAAAGCAGTTTTTAAAACGTTGTGATTATGAAATGAAACCCATTTATTTTATGCTATATGGGTTATTTATGAAATTTTTGATGATGATATATGTGGCTCACATGATAATAAAGGCAAATTTAAGGGTGCGCCCTGATAGCGCTCCAATGCATTGGGTAATGATGTAACCACTAGAGATTACAATTTTCACGATACCTTGGTGAATTACCTTGGTAATTTTCAAATGACACCTTGGGGATGGACCTTGGTGATATGTTCATGATTGTCTATGTTAAATGATGTAGCCACATCTTCAAGTTATGAAAAATGTTGTTTTTATTATGAAATGCCTCATGATTTCTTTCTCATGCCTTAAAGTTCTTTTCATGTTCTTATTGAAGTATCTCAAGTTAACATGTAAAATGTTTCTCTTGTTTTCCTTACTGGTCCTTCTGCTCACCCTTTCCTTTGATGTATGTCCCCAGGTTCTGAGATGCAGAAATGAACCTAGGATGAACATTTGGAGAAGCCTTTCAAGTGTTTAAGAAGAATGTTTTTTTTGTTGTTTCATGTTTTAAGTTCCTGGTTTCCAAGACACTAAACCTTAAAGATCCTCGATTTTGTAAAATGTAAATGAAAGTTTATGTGATAAAAAGGCGGGATGCTATAGTTGGTATCAAAGGATGGTTTAGTTATTTGTGGAAATTGGTATATGAAAACTTTAGGAAGAAGCCTATAGAAAAGTTAAAATATAGGAAATCTTCCTGGTATTTTGGTGAGTATTGAGTAAGGGGTTGCCAAGCAAATACATCCCTGTCTGGATACGAGCAGGTAGAGGTGGCTCTGGCACAGATGTACATAGGGGTAAAACCCGAAAACACCGCTTTGAGCTAGACTCGAACGGGAACTGGTACACGACAACGTGCCTTGCTGCACTCTTGGTTACGACACTCCCGGGGGATATGCTTTGGTAAATTCATAAGCTTAGTATGAACCATTATCAAAAGGAACAAAGATAAAATAAAATGAAGATTCACATAATAATATATGATCATGGATAACCTAGATGGGAACCTAGGGGATCACAAGTGAGGGTATACTTTTCAACTACAAGTTATCCTTATATGCTTTAAGTTCCTTTTCATGATTATTGGCTAAGTATTTAAGCCCCTAATTATAGTTTCTTTTCTTAGTTAATTGCGGGAAATGGAAGAGAATGTCTCAACAACCAATGTGATAGGAAATGCTACGATTACCGTACTAATATAACAGAGATGATTAGGGGATTAAAATATGTTTTTTATTTTGGAAGACGTTCACTATTTTGGGGACCCTGTATGATCGAGGTAAATAGATTACAACGGTATTTTCATTGAGGACTAAGGTTGACTTATGTTTGAAGAATTGATGAATTTAAGGTGGACTTATAGTAATTTAGGTTACTTATGGGAATGACTAACCTATCTTGGGTTAAATATGTTTAGGTTAGATACTTTTGTTATAAGATGTTAGGAGTGGTTGAATTTGTTTGGAGATGAACAATGAAGTTTATTTTGGAAGACTATGTTATCAAATCCTTCTTGTATTTGGGTTTCCATATTAGTTTGGTTTATTTTGAGGAATTTTAAGGACCGTTATTTATGGAATGGACTATGATGAACTTTGGGTAGTACCATGGAACTTTGAAGATTTAAAAGTAGTTTCCATTCCTATGGGATTCTTTTTTTTGAAGAGTTGTTTTACCTTACCCTTTCGGTTTTGGGATAATGTTTAAAGATAAAAGAAATAGATAGTTAATCTTTTATGGATTATGTGATTCTCTAGAAGATGATTCTTGTGTTTTGATGAGACCAAGTAGTTTTGAATGCTCATAGTTTAGAGAAAATATTAGTTTTGGGTAGAAACTTATTAAAGGATGAAACTCTACATGAAGGTAGATATATTTCCTTATGTTTTTGTTCAATGTTGTAAATGAATTCCTCAAAGTTATGAAAAGGAAGGTAAAACAAAAACGTTGTTGGTTTAAGTTTCCTACTAGGTAATCAAAGACCACTTGCACACATCATAATTTTGGGATTTTCTGGTGGTTAACTTCCTCCTAATCATGTTTTCTATCACTCTCCTTTAGGACGTGACCATTTGTTTTCTCCTCCATGTCCATGTTTCCTACATGGGATCCTAGTATGAGTAAACTCGGGTGGCCTTTGTACTTCCTTTTCTTTCTTTTAAAGTAATGGTGTCACAGACTCTTTTTCTGATGTGGGACTTTCAATGAAATTTCAAAACCGATTTTTTTTTAAAAAAAAATTGCGAGGACGCAATTTCTTAAGGGGGGAAGATTGTAACGGCCCGAAATTTTGAATAAATCTTGTTTCCTAATTTCATGTGTTATTTTATTTTATTTTTATACTCAACAAAAATGTTTTATTTGATAAACATGATTATAATTAAAATGAGACCATTGGGTTCTTACTATTATATGACCATCGGTCAATATGACCGCTGTGAACAAAATGTTTTGATTATTGTCTCTAAATACAAGTAATCTTGGTTAATTATTATAGAAAGAAGATTCGATGGCCTCACCTAGTAGTCTTGGACCGATCGAAGCCCATCTAACAGAACTTGGGAAGGAGGTAGCACCATTGGGCTTTTCTCTGGACCAAACCCAAGCCGAACTTTATCGTGTGAAGCTAGAACGGAATCGCCTTCGCGAGAAGTTCAAACTGATTGAAATTACTACTCGAGCAATGTTGGCCGAGCCTCCCTCGGACTCTCTCACCTTAGCACACCTTACACTTAGGTCCTATACTGGTGTGATAAGAGGCTATGTAAGGAGACTGTAACTACCTTGTGTAATCCTTTGTTTTAAATAAAAAAATTGGGATTTCTTCTTATGATGAAGTTTATGGATTTTCAAATGACCGGATAAATATAGTATGCATATTTTTGATGAATTTTAGAAAAATGATATTTTAAAAATGTTTATGTAAACCTTAAATAATTAAAAATGTGTAAAGATTTTCAAAAAATGGTCTTCTACAATTATGTTCAGTACAAAATTTGGAGTCTAATAAGATCAACTTGATTTTTGATGAACAGTAAATTATGAATAGTGATTTTATGATTAGGATTAGTAATATGACCAAATGGATTAGTAATCTCACTTAAAGAAAGTTTTAAAATAATGTAGGCACCTTGATTAAGTAATGTGATTCAATAAAATGGTTAAATAACGGTTTCATAAATTATTATTCAAGTATTAGTTTATTTTAGGTGAATAGTGTTTTTTAATTAAAAATTTAATTAAAAATATTTAGAAAATTATTTTTATAAAAATGACTTTATTTTTGAACTCAGAGCATCGATATTATGTTATGGTAATTTTTGGGGATTTTTCTGAAAAAAAACAAATTTTTGATGAATAGTGTTTTTATTTAAAAATGAAATTAAAATTATTTAGATAATTATTTTTATAAAATGGAATTCATAAATTTATTTAGAGCATCAATATTTGGTTAAGGTGAAATTTTGGGATTATTCTAAGAAAGTTGAATTTTTTATGAATAGTGAAAATATAGTTTTTAAGTTACGGGTGTTTAATGACATCATTAAATGATGTATTAAGTATATATTCAATATGGTCGAATTATGAATAGTAAGATAAGGTATGAGGAGTCCCAAGTGGCCAATACCATGGGAAAATACCATGGGCAAGCCCATGGTTTTGCCAAAACCACTAGTGAGGTGTCCCTTGGCCATTAATGCCTTGTCCCCTCACTTTCCCTATAAATACCCACCCTTTCCTCCTTTAGTTTTCACTCCCAACTCTCCCCCAACGAATTTATGGTCTCATTACCTCCCAAGGAGTCCTCCCAAGGTTCCCCCAAGCCCTCAAGGTCCCATCCTTTGAGGTTTAAGAGTTACATTTTAAGGTAAGGGATCTGACCTCTCTCTTTCATTTCAAGTAATCTCTTTTATGTCATTCCTTTTATGCTACATGTTCTTATGTTGGAGGATATTCTTTTATACTCCTCTTACTTCCCTTTTTATGTTCATATAATTATATATCCCCTCTTAGTCTCATTATTTCATTTTATGAAGTTTCAAGTGGCGCCGTTAGGCTGCCGAAATTTTTTGTAACGGATTCTTTCTCCCTTCTCATTTTTCAAAATCTATTTTCATGTAAAGTATTTCAAGTTCCTTTTTATTATGTTGGGGTATGATCTCTAAATTTATCATACTGATCTTCTATGATCATATGATGAGAGACCCCATTTTATCTCTTCAATTCATTATTTTGAAGTTTTATGTGGCGCCGTTAGGCTGCCGAATTTTTTAGTGGTTCTTCACCCTTCTCGTTTTGAAGTTCTACTTTCATGTCAATTCTTTCAAGTTCCTTTTTGTTATGTTGGGGTATGATATATATAGCTACCATACTGGAATATTATGTTCATATGATTAGAGACCCCATTTGATCTCTTCATGTCAGTATGTTGATGTTTTAAGTGGCGCCGTTAGGCTGCCGAATTTTTTAGGGGATTCTTTCACCCTTCTCATTCTTTTCAAAGTTCTACTTTCATGTCACGTATTTCAAGTTCCTTTTTAATTATGTTGGGGAATTATCTCTATATCTATCATACTGAACTCTTATGTTCACATGATTAGAGACCCTATTTGATCTTTTCAAATCATTTTTGTTGAATTTTAAGTAACGTCGTTAGGCTGCCGAACTTTCATAAGAGAAATCTAATTTTTGTCTTCCTTCCATGTTTTTCATTTCAAATGGTATGTCCTTGAAATTTCATTACCATGATCATGTATCCTTCTTATTCTGTCCATCTACTATTTTCTGGGTCATTTATGAATGTTTGAGCCATTTTACCTCTCTTTTTAATGTCTTCTAAAACATTGTAACATAGCCATTATGCTGCGGAATTTCCGTCTCAAAATGTCTCTATCTTTTTCTAGAGTTCTTTTATATTATTAAGTAAATACTCAAATCTCTTTCTTCTAAATGGGTATTCACATATATACCAAAATGTTCTATTTTAAATTATGGGATTTACATACATGATACCCACCTTCCTTTTCTGTGGGTTTTAAAGTGACATAAAGATCATGTCTTTAAAGCAGTTTTTAAAACGTTGTGATTATGAAATGAAACCCATTTATTTTATGCTATATGGGATATTTGTGAAATGTTTGATGATGATATATGTGGCTCACATGATAATAAAGGCAAATTTAAGGGTGCGCCCTGATAGCGCTCCAATGCATTGGGTAATGATGTAACCACTAGAGATTACAATTTTCACGATACCTTGGTGAATTACCTTGGTAATTTTCAAATGACACCTTGGGGATGGACCTTGGTGATATGTTCATGATTGTCTATGTTAAATGATGTAGCCACATCTTCATGTTATGAAAAATGTTGTTTTTATTATGAAATGCCTCATGATTTCTTTCTCATGCCTTAAAGTTCTTTTCATGTCCTTATTGAAGTATCTCAAGTTCACATGCAAAATGTTTCTCTTGTTTTCCTTACTGGGCCTTCTACTCACCCTTTCCTTTGATGTATGTCCCCAGGTTCTGAGATGCAGAAATCAACCTAGGATGAACATTTGGAGAAGCCTTTCAAGTGTTTAAGAAGAATGTTTTTTTTGTTGTTTCATGTTTTAAGTTCCTGGTTTCCAAGACACTAAACCTTAAAGATCCTCGATTTTGTAAAATGTAAATGAAAGTTTATGTGATAAAAAGGCAGGATGCTATATTGTCTGGAAGACCATTTATGGTAGTTCCATTTGAATGGGATGATGCACATTGTTTCTAATATGAGGCAATAAAGTCTGAGAGAATCGATCCCAACTCTGGCCTTGATATAGGTTAATTATCTTATGCTTTCTTCTGACCTTTCCAATAAATCCACTTCTTGAATGGATGGATTTTGGTGGTTTGTGGGGATCATGACATCGATTGTGTTATAGTGGAAGCAGATGGGGGTATAGATGGTTGTTTCAAATTGTCATAGAGAATACCATGAGTTCAGATGATTTTATTTCAAGTCATACAAACCTAAAAATTTTATTCCATTCTTATAAAAAGTTATTTACACTCACATTTTTCTTTAGTTATAGTAGTGGAAATATATTCCACTTGTTCTAGTAGCCTTCCCAACATTACTTTCCAGGATTCGACCATTTTATGCAGTATGTCTTTGAAGGAGAAGCATTCTTGAATGGTGTTTCTGAGTATCCGATGAATAAGTAAATAATCTAGCTAGTCCTCAAGACCTACTTGGTTGAGCCTCTTAGGCTCTGGTAGGCAGATTAAATCATTTTCCATTGTGGATATAAAATAATTATATAATTGATTATCTCATAATGAGTAATCTCTAATCCTTTACTCCAATAATTGATTTCACATGGGTCCCCACTACTCTTCCTTGTGACAGGGAGATTCATATTGACTCCCATGGGGTGTTACCTAATACAGTGAAAATTTTCAGATCTTGAACATGAATGGAGTCTACCTTAAGTGTAACATATTTAATCTCCTCATTTCATATTCATTTCCCTAGTACTAGTGGAGTTATCTTGGAAATAATCTTAGTATGTTGAATAAAGTCGTCCATTATTTTGTAAATAGAGAAGAAATACTAAAAATCAACTTTATATTTGACTAGAATGAGTGGTGTTCACTACTCATCGTGAAGTTTCTATATGAAAATATTAAAAAGGTCTTCTAGGGGGATTAGCAAGTTCTGGGAGTAGGTCATCCCTTTTCATCTATACATGAAATATGAGACTCTTATATTTTCTTATTGTTTGAAATTAGAGAGATCACTGATTGTTTTCATTTACATCTTTTAGCTGAATAGGAAGAGGAATTAATGATTAAAATCCTCCCATCTCATGATCAACCAAACTAAAAAATCGATATACCATATAAAGGTTATTTATTGAAAGGTTCATACGAAACATATGACATTCACTACTTCTTATTACTCGATACTTCCCACACTAAGATCCCAATGGGATGCTTAGTGCATAAAATGATGTTCCAGGTCACCTTATCCATTGAATATCATAAATTTAGGACTCCATATGTTTGGGGGTGGTGGGATGTCACTCACCTAGTCAGGAAAGGCTTCCACTCAGGCTGCACTGGTGAACACTTCTCCTCCACAAATTCCAATCATGCAGCCAATGACTTGATGGTGTTGATAATCCCTTAATGTGTGTTAAGTTGAACAACATATTTTATAGATGTAGAAATTTGTAGGATTTGGTGTGCCGGTTCTTCCATCATTGGAGTCTGATATCTATGTGATTTCATATTTTGATGTTTTTCTAGAACTAATTCCATTTTCCCATTAATGGAAGAAAATCATGACATTTCTCCATGATGGGGTCATGGTAAACTGATAGTTCAGGTGTCATGTGGGAAATATGTCCTAGAAATTCTTAAATTTCTAGGGTGAATTGTTGTGGTTGAGGTACACCAACTAGAATTGTATGTTGAGGCTCTACTCGGGGAGAATAATTGATAAGAACCCTACTTCTGAGCAACTCAACATTAAGTCACCTAAACTCTTTCATTTCTTCCTCCTACTGAGTAAATATTTATTCAATCATATGGAGATCCTCCTCATAGAGAGTAGTAGGAAAATTATATGTGGCCTTACCTTTGTTCGTTTTAGAGATTTGATGAGGAGGTAGTATGGGATTTATTGATGAAGAACCCAAATTTAAGGTGATTCTCTGGTTTTGGGTCTGCACTCATTCTTCATTTATCTCAGTACAGAACATATTCCATATGGATCCATTCACACATTGCTCATCTAGGAATAAATTATTTTTTGTTCCATATATATGGTTGGGGTACAAACCATTTAAAAATTCATAGTGCATTATAGGAATGGTCAAGATATGAAATGATAGGAGAGTTGTTGAACCCTTTTTTAGACCTCTCTATCCCTTTCTGGGATCCTATTTGAGCTTCTTGGTGATGGGTGACTCAGAGGGTTCCTCTATGTAGCCTTTTTATATGCATCCCTTCTAAGTTAAATGTGTCACGATATGAGATGGATTGGGAGACCTTACCTCTTTTCGTCCTCCCAAAATGGAAAAATATTGATTTCCATTGAGGCGGTGGTTGAGGTAAAAATTCCCAATCACTATGGGATGAGGTTTCTCCCATTCTATTATTGTTGTGCCTCAATCTGAGTTTTTTGGCCTTGGGGTGGCATTTTGAGTTAAAATTTCCCCCTTCCCTGCAGTTTGGGGATGATCCCATACTACGACTACTAATGCTACTTTCACCACTCTATAAATCTCACACACCATTGTTTGAGCATGAGCTGGATACAATGTCGAGTCTACACACAAACTTATATAAACCCGTGACATTAATAGTGCATCATTATTGTAACCCCTTAATTATGAATATTTTTTTTATGTTATTAGTTTCCTAGTTCATGAGTTATTTGATAGCATTCTCTTGTAGGGTATGGCGCTTTTTAGGCTTATTCAAGACCAATTATTTTTGAGTGTGCTATATTTCATGAGTAGGGGTTTTTCTTAATAGTCTCCTTGGAATAATGACATTAAAATGTGTCATTTCTAGTGGGTTCTACTGAATAGAGAATGAGGTTAAGTGGAAAGATCCATGTTTCACCCATCCCTAGATATGAACTCCAGTCGGGGTATCAGAAATTAGATTTTGAAACTCATTTAATGAATTATGGTGTTCTGATTGAAGATCCTTTAATCACTTCTCAAGTTGTGGTCACTGTGTAGATGAAAGGGATTCCAAGTTGATTTAGTGATAATGTTATCCCCATATTTTGATATGGTCCACAAACCCATTGTAAGGAAAGAATTTTTCTTTCAGGTGGTGGAGATTTTTCTAGAGATTCAAATGGATTTTGTGAGTGCATTATTCTGACATATCCCCTATAATGGTGAACTGAGAGGTGGATGAGGGCTAAAACATGATTAGTATGTCATCCCAGGACAATTTTCTTCTCACAAGAAACATATCATTTTGGTATTCTATGAGATACTCCTCTACATGATCATCCCATCATGAGTTCTTCTTGAGTGTTTATCACAAGTAGCAGGGCCATTGGAAGTCTCGTTGGTGTGGTAATGGTCTAAGGGTATCTTAGAGGACAAGTGTTTCCCTGGGTCATATTTTGGTATAGAAATGATGTATCTTGTCATTGATAAAATATCTAACATGTCTAAACCCGTATTTAGAAGTGCCTCAGAATATGAGGGTTTTCTCGTATTTGATTTGGTAAGGGGAGGACCTTTTTATCAAAATTAAATTTTACTAATGGGAGGAAAATTTCTACATGTGTTATCATGTAGAGGAATACCATCACAGCTCAATGTATGAATGTAGGGAGAATTTATGTTGTGTATATCCTGGGGAGGACCTTCAGGGAGGATGAAAAAAGGGGATGAAATTCTTTCTATTTCATCTTCTAAACATAGGGAGGGATACAATGACACTCATCTGAAGATATGATATAACGATCGATCGAATTTCTCCCATGAAGGAAGACTTCATGGTAACTACTCTAGGAAGGACCTTTAGAGCTATTGGTGACAATGTTCTAGAGAGGACCTTTGAAACTGATACTTCCACATCAAAAATTTGGTAATGGATCTGTGAGATCTTGAGCCACCATTAATAGATGTTATATGAAATCAAGAACTCCAGCTTTCAAAAAAGTAGGTTTTTGAGTCTTCTATTCATTTTCTATTTGCCTTTGTTTTTATTTTGTTTTGAGAGATCTCTTGAGGGTGACTGGGGATGATTTCTATAAGTGATGACCTTCACATATGGGTTCCTATTCGAATGGATCTTGTTCTTATATGACGATATATCTGGATCTTTCTAGAATCATGGCAGGGATATATGCATGCCCTTGAGTAGACACCGAAGTGGACCAATGTCTTCCAGATGGAATGGGTACTTTTTCCCAATCATGTTGTCAATTTATCATAGAATATTTCCAATGACCCTCTTAGAAGGGAACATAGATTCATGTATTCTCTATAGTTAACAACCTATTGTGTGGATGAATCACCCCACTTGAGGAGGCAGGATCATGGGATCTATATGGACCAGAACTTATTAAATTACATAATCTTGAATTTAGTCAAGAAATCTCTTCATTTCAAAATGAGGATATTTTCAATTTTAGAGCTTTAGTGAATTAGTACATAATACATTCATAACATTCCACATTAATACAGAGTGGATACCATAAAAAATGTATTCATTTCTTCAAAAAATAAAAAACTTTTCAAATAAAACATGATTTCATTGATAATTCATAAATCATTAAACTTGGATTCCTTATCTATCTTACACAACCTTATAACCTATGAAAATCATGTAAAAAATTGGAATTATCATAAAAATCTCATTAATGGATATAAAAACACGGAAAGAACACATTAGTCCATGAATACATGTAACGTATAAAATAATTTTCAAGACATAATTATCACCCATATATACTTACTTTTTGAATCATGATATTTCCAAAAGATCCCACAAAACATAAGAAAAAAATAGAACCATAAAGGTTTTTTGGGGAATTACTTACATAATATTGTAATCCTCTTGACTACCTTATTATTTGTATCCCTCACGGATACCTTACAATTTGTGTAACCATCATAGTTAAACTTGGAGTAACATTACAGTCAACCTCCAGCATACACATAACCAATGAATTGGATGGAGATATTGGTCCCACCCTTCATCATAAAAAATTATCAAGAACCAGAACATAATCATACAACATGAGTAATTCCACAAAAACATTGCATTTGAATTTCATAAAACAGAATTTTATAAAATTATTTTTATAAGGAAAGTCGCTTATCAATATCATATAATTAAAGATAGAATTAATAGAGTGAATGGAATATGTATATACAATGTATATACAGATAATTAATCATAATATAAACAAATATAATCACACAACAATTTTAATACCACATAAATAATGAAATAGAAGTTTAACCCCAAGAATGGAAATCGGGTTAAGAGTTCCCTTACATCAGGTTTTTCTTACTTAATACATGTTTTAAACCTACTTTATAATTGTTAAAAGTGTTTTATTAATATATTGAATGATCATATTAATTTTTATAATACCTTATATTATCATTTCATTACATCATTTCTCCCTTTAATTTTTATTATTTTGTTCCTTCCATTGTTTGGGGTGCGTTCTTTACATTATTTCCAAGTTTGGTTCATTATAAATATTCTTGTTGATTGGAAGTGAAACAAAAAATTGTAATGGAGTGGTGTTTAAATTTTTATAGAACAATAAATTATACCTTTTATCATTTTGAACTCTGACATGAGGATGATTCATAAGTTAAGCATTATTGATATTTTTTAAGTCAATTTGGTGATTCACTGATCGTAAAGAACTCATTTTGTTTTATAAATTAATATCGCTTGTAAAAAATGTTTCCATAACCTTATATAAGTTATAATAAATAAATTATAATCTTTTTGAACCATATAAATGGTTCCATGACCAGTCTTGAAGGAAGTTAAATAAATTGAAATCACATCATCCACGATGTGGGTAAATTGACACATCAGTGACGGTGTTTTAATTTATTCAATAAGTGGAAGAGGAGAAGGAATATAATGGTGATTCCTAAATAAACATGAATAAATACATAATATTTAAGATACTGGGTCATTCATGTGTCCTAGAAAAGGGGAGGTGAGGAAAGAAAAAGAAAATAAAGGAATCTCAAAATAAAAGAAAAGTCGAGAAATCACTTATGAAAATTTGGCAGCCTAACGGCATCACTTAAAATTTCATAAAATATTTTGATGAGAGAAAAGGGGTGTCACATAATTATTACATAATATGGGTGGTAAATTGGATATGTAATGAAAAATCCCAACATAATCCAATGTAAATTAAAAATAATAACATAAAATGGGATCATGAAAAATAGAAGGGTGCTAGATTCCCTTACCTAGTAGAGTAACTCCTAAAACTTGAAGGTTGATACCTTAAGGGATTTATAACACCTTGGTTGTAACAGCCCGAGATTTTATGAAAAATATTATTTTTAATTTCATTAATGTCTTGTGTTGTACGCTACACTAAAAGGAGCTTTCACAACACGCATCCTTGACTTGCCTTGCATTACACGCAATCGCGACTTTCCTCGATAGTGTGTGTAGTACGCAATAACAAGTTTCACTAAACAACAATATGCTATTAAAATATTATTAAAACTAGCCGTTATGAATAGTAATAACCACTTTTTGAAATTTTGTAAATTTTATTTTTGAAAATGGAATTCATTTTTGGATTCGTAATATCGAAATTAGCTTAGGGTGAAATTTTGGTACTTTTCAGATAAATTTCATTTTCTGATGAATAGTGAAAATTATAATATTTTAATTAAAAACAAACTTTTTAATAGAAATAATTAATAGTGATAAATTATTAATTTGAGTGGTTTTAAAGTATATTTAGAATATATTTTCACAATTTAATACAATGTTGTTCATTGGATGTAATTTCACATTTAAACCAGACATAAACAAGTGTCAATCTTTTGATAGTTATTATCTCTTAAGAACACGCTATTTGTTTTGACGATGGGAATTAACTTTTAAATTAATTAATGCAACTAATATGTCTTGAATTTGGTGAAATAGACATCATTTTGAGTTCATAATATCAAATATAGCTTAGGCCTAATTTTTTGTATTTTTATGGAAACTTTCATTTTTTGATGAATAGTGAAACCACTAAGTGGTAGTCAAGAAAAATGAATTTTTCATAAAACATAATTTTACCGCTTCTGAGTGTGTAATTTCAAAAATCCGAGAGACACGGTTGATTTCAGTAAGTAAAATGTGGTTCAATGAGATGAAAATAATTTTTGGTGAATAGTAACTTTTTACTTTTTTTTACCACGGTTAAAAGTAAATAGGGTAATTAAGGGTACAAATGATATTATTATTACCCTAACACATATCCTAATTCTATTGGATAGGTGTAATTAGACCAGAAACAACCTTAGGAATAAAATATGACCATTTAGGCCCACTTGGATTAGAGTAGAACATTTATTATTAATTTATTTAATGAAGGGTTAAAATAGTTAAAATCAAAGTTCAATAAGTAAATAATTTTTAATATAGGGTTATACATACGATAAATTCGACTATAAATATTCATTAGAAAGATAAAAATATTTCCTACATAATGGTATTTTATTTGTAATTTTTAGACATTAAATAATTTAATTTATTTATGACACAAAGATGATGCAGTAATTATCTTATTGATTAAATATTGACATAATTGATGTTATAAATACCCAAATAAATGTAATTTAAGACTTTTTATGAAATAGACTAATTTTATAGGTTAATAGGACTTGTTATTATTAATTTAATTTACTTTTTTCGAACTAATAATTCTGTTATGATTTTCACAAAAATCAATTACAAAATAGTGTCAAAATTGACATAAAATAGTCTTTAAAACAAATATTATATTATTAATTGTTATTTTATTCCTAAAAATCTAAGGTTCGGCCAAATGACTTAGATATGATTATATATATTAATAATAAACAACTTGGGGTTCGTTTGGCTTCTTATAGTAAGCTTATTAACCTTATATTATAAGAACACAAGAAGACGCGGT
This sequence comes from Viscum album, assembly GCA_963277665.1. Taxonomy (NCBI): domain Eukaryota; kingdom Viridiplantae; phylum Streptophyta; class Magnoliopsida; order Santalales; family Viscaceae; genus Viscum; species Viscum album. The sequence continues at coordinate 376,066,279 of OY728146.1, forward strand.
AAAAGTAAAATTATTTTACTTAATGTTAAATCTAAATGATAAGGTTAAAATAGGAACCTAAACTTGTCTAAATTATATTTGATGAGATAATTGCGACCCATCCCCACCATAGCTTAGAAATAAATCAATTTTGAGCTATTTAAAACCGAATTTGGCTTTATAATAAAATAATATATTTAGTTATTCCAAAGGTACCCCTCTCCTCCCTTATAAAAGGGCACCTCCTCCCTCTCTTCCTCACACCACTTTGATCCTTCATGCTCGGCCAACCCCTGCCAAATTCTCTTCTTCACTTCCCTAGAAACATCCTAGAGGTTCTGGTATTCATCAAATACCAATTTTAGTTCCCTAAAAGGAGATCTCAAACAGGCATTTTGAAGAAGAGGTAATGTCCGTTACCGATTCTTTCAACTTTATTTCTTCTTCCACTTCTTCTTATTAGGTTGTTTCATTATAAAGTAATAACATTAGTATCACTCATATACTGATATGTTATTATATTTATGAAACAACCCTATTTCACCATCTATCCATCCTACGGAAAACGAAATCACCGCGCGTGCGTACGTATGGAATATCGTCTCCACGCCGTGGTGTAATCTATTTTCCACCACCACCTTACTTAGATGGGTATAATGGTGTACATAATAACTATATATTATTATTGTAAATTGATATTGATTCTGAAATAGTATACATACACTCCAATACAATTCCACGATCATGAGAATGATATCATCACTCATGCGTACGTACGGAATACCGTCTCCACGACGCGATGAGATTCATTCTCCACGTTAACCATTCATGAATGATTATAATGTATATATAATAATTAATCATGAAATATATTACATAATAATGATACTGGATTTAGGTGTATATATATGTATGTCATCTACTTAATTCCATTCAACTCAATAAGGAAACAAAAAAAGCGTTCATGCATACGTACGGCCTACCATCTCCATGAATGGTGTATTTATTTCCATGTACTGATCTATTATATATATGTATATTCTGAATATATATTATATATAAATCATGTCTTGTATTCTGGAATTAAGTAATCATGATCTAAGTAATCAGATGAATAATTACAAGTCAAAACACGGACGAAAAATGAAACGATTTTACCCAAAACACTCTTTAACATGGAAATTTACAAAAGAACGGGTAATATAAAGTCATAAGTGAACCATATATGATACCATAATAATGAGTATGATTCTGGAATAAGTAAATGACATTATTTAAATCATTATACATGAGGTTCGGACACTTACGAAGCAAATCAGACCTAAGGTAAGGGAAATATCACAATCTCATTTTTATCCGAGATTGTTTATACTTTAGTATTTACTGGGGTGTATTTTATCATCCAAATCCATGGTTCCTCAATATGTAATATTATTTCCATCCACCTAGAATTTTTTAAATCCTATTTTACCCTTCGGTGAGTTTTTAGTAAAATATATGAAATGAATCTTTTGTCATTTTTTTTGTACGAGGTACTTTTTTGACTTTTCCTACAAAAGTACGAGAAGAATGTTTTTTTAACTTATACAGAATGAATGGATTTTTAAAACATTATTTCCAAGAAGATTCCTTTATAAGTTTTCAAGTTTATTTTTAATCAACTTCTTTTAGTTTAAAATTGTATGACATGTTAAGAAAGGAAAAATATTTTTGAAGTAGAAATGATCTTTTCCTCAAGAATGGAGTTCAAGTGTTTTATCAAAATTATTTTCCATCTAAGATAATATAGGGTTCTGTTTATATCCCTATTATTACATTGGTTTGATTATGTTTTGATGGAATTATTTTTATGAATTAATTTCTCTTATATGAATTGTTTGATGATGTCACGATGTTTAAGATTCTCATTTTTATTACATGGGTTATGCAATGATGTATGATTTAAGATTTTGTGTCACACATAAGAATGGTATCATTATGAGATGGGTGGGACCTATATCTCCCTCCAATGCATTGGGTAACAATTTTATATCTCATGAGATAGACATGGCTGGAATGGTAGGTTATACCGGTTCAGTGAAATAGGACTGAAAGGAGGAGTGAACTCAGTTCAGAAAGAGACTTTGTCCACTAAGATAGTCTTGGCAATAAGTCTTGACTAATAAGAAATGATTCTCTATGATTGTGTGCGTATGCCAAAAAGTTTCATGTTTTAAGTTATGATTATTGGGATTACATTTCACTACTATTATTTATCCCATGTTATGAAATTATGATCTCTTTTGCAGGTTAAGATTTCCAAATGATATGTTCTTATGAATATGACGTGATTGATATTTCTTTTGTTTAAACTTACTGAGCATTTGAGCTCACCCTTTTATGTTTTCTTTTCCCCAGGACATAAAGAAAGGATTAAGTTTAAAAAAAAGAAGATATTTATGGGAGATGTTGAAGTTCTTTCACCACGATTAGAAGATTATATTCCGAGTTTCCAAAGACACTAAACTATTACAGTCCTTGTGTGTGTGTTTTTGTTATGTACTTTGTATTCCGAAAAATTAATGTAATGTCCATGTACGTTAGACTTTGGGTCTCTACATTGGTAGGACTAATATCTGGGTAAGAAGAACAAATATTATTTTATGAGTAATTTGTAATGCATTGAATGAAGGAATGTGTTGGTATTTATTGCAAAAGTGAGGGAATATTTTATTAATTTCCAAACGATACCTCATTAGTGGTATTTGCAAAACCATGGGCTTTCCATTAGTATTTTCCCATGTTATTAGACACTTGGGACACCTAGTAACATTATTTATTTTAAATAAGTTGACCTTAATTATTACATAATTATTACATCATTAATAATTCCATTAAACACACCGAAACTCAAACTGTATTTTTACTATTCACTAAAATTCAAATGTTTCAGAAAATTCCCAAAAATTCACCCTAACCATTTTTCAATTAGTAGAATTAAAAAATGAACTCCATTTTTTGAAAATAATTTTTTAAATATTATTTATTTTATTTTTAAATAAAATCATAATTTATTCAAAAATAAGATTTTTTAATCTATAACACTTTTTTTAACACCTTGAAAAATTAATCAGCATCTCATTATCTTATATACATAAGAAAATAAAATAAAATTATGATTTAATGTTCATAAGGGTCATATTAAAATTCATAAGGGTATGTTTCTATTCACCAAAAAACAAGTAGGGTCTTTCAGACTCAAAATAACTTATTAATCACATTTGAAGATAACAGTTTCTTGAAATTTAAAAACATTCAAGTGGAAAAATTATTTCTATGGGATATTTATAAATATCTACTTAAAAAAAGTTTCATTCATTTCAATTTATTTTTAGAAAACCTTGGTGTGTTACATTATCTCCACCTTCTGGAAATTGTGTCCTTGAAATTATATTTACATATTAAACAAGCGATGGTACCTTTCCATCATAGCATTTTCAGACTCCCATGTTGCTTCTTCAACCATGTGGTTTCACCACAAAAACATTACCTATTGGATTACCTTATAAAACAATACATGTTCTCTTATATCATGAATCTGAACTAGTTTCTCTTCATAAGTAAGGTTCTCTTCTAGCTGAACTGCTTCTGACCTCAAGATATGTGTTGAATCTGGAACATACTTTCTCAACATCAAATATGTATCGCCCTGACCCTAGTTACCCAGAGTCGGTGCATTATTACATAACATTTTCCTGATCACAAAAGATCAAGTCTCGAAAGACCAATTAGTTTAGTCTCCTTGTAATCACTTGATACATTCATAAAGTTTACATTACATCATAAAGTGAAAAACTACAACAACATATTGACTCCATAGACCACACTCATATCCCCTCATACTATCCCTACAGTTCATTCATAAAATACTTCTTCACATCCTGGGTAAATTAAAACATGGGTGAGCTCAGATGCCCATTAAGGATAACAATATAGCTGAAACTTTCATAAATAAGCATTAATCTTTAATGCAATGTATAACTAAAACAAAATCCATTTAAACATGAACTTAAGCATAATATGGAAGAAATAAAATGAAATAATTCCATTTACTTATTCACTTGGATATTCTACTAATCGGATAATCACATCCAATATCAATAACCACTTTCATAATGATGGAATGCAGAATGCCAAACTATCATAACCACATAGTCAAGGCCTTCTTCCAAGACTACAAATACGATTTTGTCAAGGCCTTGTTCCAGGACACTAGTTTGTCTCATGAGGCCTACCGATGCATAGAGGAGCTATAGCGGGCTCCACCTGTCACTTATTTAGTCCAGTGCATTCCTCATATGAATAGGTTTAAACATAACATAAACATTCATATTAAAACTAGCATACGAAATTTCAATACTTTATCCATAAACCATGAATGGTATAAAAATAACACATCCATAGTAAAAAATATAACAAAACCATCAATACTATATGAAAGTTTTGTATCATAATAAATCAACTTAAAATAAGCTTAAAATCCATCCAAGGATGTTGACATAGATGAAACCAAAACTATTTGAGAGAAATAGCTATTTTTATGAAATCATTTAAAAGTCACATAATTATAAAATAAAAAATTTAATTTGAAAATATTCTTATAATCATATAAGGGAAGCTTTGATGATATTATAATGGAAGAAAATAGCGTCACCCACCATATATGTTAAAAAGATACATTCTTAGCTTAATTTTGTCGAAAAGGTTAAAAAGGACCTTGTTTGGAAAACGACGGAAAGAATCTTTTATAAACATCCTATAAAAATTCAACAAGGGTAAAAATGAATTTATCACATAGTCTATAAAATTTTAAGAATGATTTGAAATACATTTTTAAGAAACATGGATGTGGATGATAAAGAGGTCTTAGTAGATAATTACGTATAAACAACCTCAGATAATGAAGAGATTGTGAAATAAAACCTTAGCATGTACTTTTACTTGGTTGAGGGTTGGTTAACCTTTTTTATAATGGTGAAATAATTGTTATTAAATTATACAATAATAATATACATTAATATGATATCATATATGATCTTTTAACATTTATTTGTTAATAATATCTTAGTATTATCGTCGTTTCGGGTGTTAACTTACTCGTTTTATTTTATATGTTTTGATACATAAAACATGTTTGTTATGGATAGGTTTTATCTTAATAATATACACAATTATATCAAGTCCTTAAAAATTATTTTTAATCATAAAATTATAATTAGACTTGAATTTATATGATGGGAATGAATCTCATCGCGTTTGTGGAGACGGTAGTCCGTACGTACGCACGAGCGACAATATCATTATTTTGATATTAAAATAATACATAATTGGATGTTATATCTTATATAAAAAATAATTATCATAATATAATTATTATTTACATCAATTACACATCATTATCATACCCATACAAATAAAAATGTTTTGAATAACAATTACACCACAACGTGGAGACGGTAAGCCGTACGTATGCACGTATGGTGACATGTCATTCAAAGGATAGATAGAATACTGAATATGGTTGTAAAATATTTATATTAACATCACAGTATATATAATATATAGGATTTATTATTTCATAATGGAAATAACAAAGACATAAGAAGTGGAAGAAGAAAGGAACTTGGAAGAGGGTGGTGAAATCATTACCTATTCTTCAGGTTCTTCCTTTTGATTTGATAAAAAAGGATCCTTAAGTTGGCATTATGACTAAAGGAAGGCCTCTAGGATGAAGTGTGGTAAGTTTATAGGATATTTGGACAGGGTTTGTCCAAGACAAAAGGCTTTGATGGTATGAATTAGAGAGAAGGGGGAGTACCCTTTTATAAGAGGGGTGAGGGGCACCTTAGGAAAAACTTAAAATTTTATTTTATAATTAATTCTTATTCGGATTCTAATGGCTCCAAACTGATTTATTTCTAGGATAAGGTGTGTATGGGTCTCAAAACACACAACCAATAGTTTTTAGATAGGTTTGTGTCACTATATTAACCTTATCTTTTAGTTTTAACTCTTTGTTAATTAGTTTGACATTTACCATGTCTCTTTGTATTTTTATATTATATAGTTAATAAACCTACTATATACTTTACATATACCCCCAAGTGGTCCATTAATGATACAAAAATCATTATATAATACCTTTGGCTGAACCTTATATTTTTAAAAATAGAATATCAATTAATAATGTAATATTTTCTTTAAAACAATTTGTGTCAATTTTGACACTATTTAATAATTAATTTTTTTTTAAGTCTTAAAAACTTTATTAATTCAAAAAAAATTGATTTAGGTAATACTAACATGTAATATTAACCAATTAAATTCTTGGTTGTCCTAAAAACTTTCAAATTATAGTTATTTTAACATTTATAATATCAATTATTTGATTCTTTATTTAATAAGGAAAATACTGCATCATTATTGTGTCATTAATAAATTTAATTATTCAATGTCTAAAAATTATAAATAAAATACCATTATGTAGGAAATCGTTTTATCTTAATAATTAATATTTATAGTCCAAAATATAATATATATATATATATAACCCTATGTAAAAATTGTTTTTCTAAAAGATATATGCTTATGTCATTTTTGTATTTACTTTAACTTAATTAATATAAAGTGTCATTATCACTTACAAGTGGCACCATGGGGTCCCAAAATCGTCCCAAAGATTCCCATGGTCGGACATGTAATGAAAAATAGGGTTAGGATGTGTTTTATAATAATTTAATATTATTATAATATTATTTTTTTACCCTTATTTACCTGATATACCCTTTAACCAAGGTAAATAAAATATTTACCGAAGAAATTATTCAAAATAACTAAAAATAAATGTTACATATTTACAAAATTTGGACCTTATGATTCTAAATATGGAATCCATTTTTCTAAATCCAAAACACAGAAGTATCAGAAATTAATTTAAAATTAATTCTCGTTGCCAAAACAAAAAAACGTGTTTTTAAGAAATAATAACTATCAAAAGATGGGCACTTGCTTTTGTCTAGTTTAAATGTGAAATTATGTCCAATGACCAACATTGTATTAAATGGTAAAAATATAATTTAATTATTCTTTAAAATCACTCAAAATGATAATTGATCACTATTAATTATTGCGATTAAAAAACTTGTTTTAAATTAAAATTTAGTAATTTTCACTATTCATCAAAATATGAAAGTTATCAGAAAAGTACCAAAAATTCACCCTAAGTTAATTTCGATATTCCTAAACCAAAAATGAAGTCCATTTTAAATGATAAAATTTATGAAATTTCAAAAAGTGGGTATTACTATTCATAATGGCTAGTTTGATTGGTTGTGGTGTGTTAGAACTCGAAGTTGCGTACAACACATGCTATTGTATTATTCAAAGAGAAACGTACTGTGGAAGATTGGGGTGTTACATTCTCTCCTCCTTCAAATAACTTTTTCCTCAAAATTTATAGAATTTCACCGCATAAAAAGACTCAGGTGGTTCTTCATCATAAGTTCCTCGGGTTCCCACGTTGCCTCTTCCATCTTATGGTTTCTCCATAGAACTTTTACCAGATGAGTCGTCCAGTTTCTCATCACTTGTTCTCTTGTATCAAGAATCCTAACAAGATATTCATAATAAGATAGATCAGTTTCCAGTTCTACTTCCTCATAAATGAGTACATGCATTGGGTCAGGCATGTATTTTCTCAACAGTGATACGTGGAACACATCATGAACTTTGGAGAGATTTAGCAGCATTTCCAAATGGTAAGCTACATCCCCAATTCGTTATAGAATTTAGAATGGTCCTATGTACCTGGGACTCAATTTACCCTTCATACCAAAATGTATAACACCCTTCCATGGAGATACCTTCAAAAAATATGATCTCCTATCGGAAATTCCAAATCCTTCCTTCAATTATAGGCATAGCTCTACTACCTACTTTGAGCTTCTTTGAAGTGGTTTGGATTACCTTCACCTTTTCTATTGTTTCCTCCACCAGTTCTGGGCCTACGAGTTTTCTTTCACCAATATTATCCTAACATTTTGGTGTGCGATATCTCTTTTTGTATAACTCTTCATATAGTACCATCCGAATACTTCAATGGAAGCTATTGTTATAGGAAAATTCTAACATAGATAAAATTGATCCCACATACCCTGAAAGTCAAGTGAGCATGATCTCAACATGTCTTATAAGTTTTTAATAGTCCATTCTGATTGTCCATCAGTTTGGGGGTGGTAGGCAGTTCTCAAATGAAGTTCATTATCCAAGGCATTCTGAAGACTTTTCCAGAATCCTGATGTAAAACATGGATCACGATCAGAAACAATCAATATTGGTACTCCATGAAGTCTCGCAACTTCATTAATATATAGTCTTGCTAGACGTTCAAGTGGTAAATATTCTCTTATATAAAAAAATGTGATGACTTGGTAAGAGGATAAACAATGACCCATATTGCATCATTCCTTCTAGGAGTCCTTGGTAGTCCCATGACAAAGTCCATCGTAATATTATCCCATTTCCACTCCAGTATGGGAAGAGGTTGCATGACTCTGCCAGGCTGTTCCCTTCTAGCATTCTCTTGTTGAAAAACTATACATCTTGACACAAAATCAGAAATATCCCTCTTCATGTTGTCCCAGAAAAAACATTCCTTCAAATCTCTATACATTCTGGTGCTCCCAGGGTGTATAGAAAAATTCGAACTATGAGCATCATCCAACAATTCTCTTTTTAGATCAGGTATATTGGGAACACAAAGTATCTTCCCAAATTTCAAAATTCCATCTTCATACACAAAGTCACTCAATCTCTCATCATTCACATCTTTAATGTTCTTTTGAAACTCTTCATCATCAGTCTGAGAACTCTAAATCTTTTCTATTAAAGATGGTTTGGAAACCATTGGAAAAAGAATTTATGTTTCACCTTCCATGGTTATTCCCATCTCCATCTTCACTAGATCCATGAAAATAGGATCCCTTTAAACTCTCATATTGTTTAAAACTCCATGATCCTTTCTACTCAAAGCATCTTCCATCTTATTTTCCTTCCCTAGGTGGTAGTGTATCATGCAATCATAATCCTTGAGTACTTTCAACCATCGACTTTGCCTCATGTTGAGTTCTTGCTATGAGAAAATATACTTCAAACTCTTGTGATCGGTATATATATCAAATTTTTTCACCATAGAGATAATGTCTCTATATATTCAAATCAAATATTACAGCATCTAACTCAAGATCATGAGTAGGATAGTTTTGATCATGATTTTTTATCTGTCGTGATGCATAGGAAATTACCATATAATTCTACATAAGGACACAACCAAGTCCTTTCTTTGAGGAATCACTATAAATAACAAATCCATCATTCCCTGATGGTAGAGTCAAGATAGGATAATTGACTAATATTCTCTTCAATTCTTCGAAACATTTTTCACACAATTCCTTCCAAACAAATTTAACCCCATTACGTGTGGGCTTCATTAATGGGTTAGCCAATCAGGCAAAATTCTGGACGAAACATCGATAATAACTTACTAAACCAATAAAACTATGTACCTTAGTTATACTTGTCAGTGCTGGCCATTCTTGGATTGCTCTTATCATAGAAGGATCAATGGAGATTCCATCCATAGAGACAATATAGCCAAGAAATGAAATCTCCTGAAGCCAGAATTCACACTTTCTAAACGTCCCATATAATTCATGTCTTCTTCGAGTCTTCGGGATAATACGCAAGTGATTTTCAAGATCTTTATAGCTTTTGTAGTATACCAAGATATCATCAATAAATACCACTAAAAAGTCATCAAGATATTCCTTTAAAACTCTATTCATTAGATCCATGAAAACATAGGGTGCATTAGTCAGCCCAAAAGGCATTACTGTAAACTCATGATGCCCATACCTGGTTCAAAATGCTATTTTCGTAATGTATTCCTTATTTATACACAACTGGTGATATCCAGATCGAAGGTCAATCATTGAAAAATATTTATCTCCATGATTTTGGTCGAATAAATCATCAAAGCGAGGTAGGGGATACTTGTTCTTTATTTTTATAGCATTGATCTCTCTGTAGTCAATACATAACCTCATAGATCCATATTTCTTCTTAACAAAAAGGATATGGCCTCCCTATGGATAAACACTAGGCTGAATAAATCCCTTATTACTCAATTCCTCTAGTTGTTTCTTTAGTTCCACTAATTCCACAATTTCCATTCTATAAGGGGTATTCTATAGGGTCTTGATGCAATAATTAAATCAATGGAAAACTCAATTTATCGTTCTGGAGGATGTCCAAGTAAATATTCCTGAAACACATATACATATTCTTTCACAATAGGTACATCCTCTATTTTAACATTCCTTTCCTCACCAACAATTATTTCATTCTCTTAATCCCCAATAATTGAATTTATTTGAGCTACTTGGGGTGGATCAAGATAAGAATCAGGTGGTGACGATTCTGCTCTAAAGATAAGGTGTTATTTATCATCATCATCAAAAATCATAACCTCCTTCTTATTAAAATAAATCTTCACATCATGGTCCAAAATCCAATCCATACTAAGGATTGTATCAAATTCAATCATGGTTATGATGATGAGATCAGAAGATAAAGAACATTTATTTTCTCAAATGGGGACTGATTCACAGAACATTATAGCAATGATACTTCCCTTTGGATTATTGAATGACAACTTCCTTGTTAAATCAAATTAGAAATATGTAATTTTTTTATAAAAATGGGAAGATATGAAACAATGCGATTATCCAGAATCAAATAATGCATTTTCTAAACTTGAGGAAACCATTAAATTACCTGCCACCACATCTTTAAGAGCTTCTACCTTAGCAGTAGTGATAGTATAAGCTTGGCCTTGATCCCTTGGCCTTTTCCAAGGTAATTTCCCCTCACGCTTAGGAAATTCATTTGCATAATGTCCTATCTCCCTAAGATTTTATCATTGAACATCGGTAGATTCTTTTTTCCTCATGCAATCACGAGCTTGGTGGCCTTTTTCACCACACTTGTAACAGCCTCTCATTCCCTTTAAGCAAGTACCAGGGTGTTTCTTCCCAGATTTACTATAGGATGGATATTAAACTTTTCCCTTCTTCCCCTTATTTCCATTTCTCAAAGTAATCAGTAGATCTCTTCTTCTCTTTCTTTTCTCTAAAGTCATAAGACTTAGAGAATTCCTTTTCTGTTATGATAGCACATGAGACTATATCCTCGTACAACGAGATGGATTGTGAGACTAGTTATCGATGGAGAAATGGTTTTAAACCATTAAAGAAATGATCAATCATACTCCTTGGGTTACATATATAATCTACTGCATGCCTCGCTAACATTGTAAAGTTAGCCTCATACTTTGCGACATTCTCATCCTCCTTTTGTCTCAGACTCAGAAATTACCTTTCCATATATGCTTGATGGTCACGAGGAAAGTATTTTTCTATGAAAATCTCTTTGAACTCCCTTCATTCCATATTTGATACTTCATCATACTCATTTGTGTTTTGAATCAATGACCACCATTGGTCAGCATCTCCAGTGAGGCGGTAAACTACTATGATAAATATTTCCCCTTCACTACTCCCCAAGGCATGGAATATTTTCTTCAAGGAATTTATCCATTGCTCATCTACTAATGTATTTTTACTCCCATTTAATACTGGTGGTTGTTTCCTCATGAAGCGATATAACACTGATCCTCCACGCTGTGGATCTAGGTGCTCTTTACAAGAAATGTTATTATTCATAACCTGAGTGAGTTGTCCTAGAATGGTGATTAGCTGATCAGCACCAGTTGAATCACTAACTCCACTATAATTATCTTGAGTAAGAGGGAAATTCCTACATGGAGTGCATGCATTGATACAGTTTCCATTTCTTCCACTAGGTGTCATTTCTAAACAACGGCATATACTATATTAGTTTATGAATCGCAATACATAAATCCAAACTTGTAAAACACTTAACATGAATTAAACAGTTTTTGGATATAATACATAATCATAAAAATGTTTTCATTGAGGATGTATATACTCATAAACCATTCATAATGGTTTGAAAAGAAAATAAGACTTATCCTATGTATATCCCCCGGGAGTGTCGTAACCAATAGTGCAGCAAGGCCCATTTTCGTGCACCAATTCCTATTCGAGTCTAGATCAAAGTAGTGCTTTCGAGTTTTACCCCTAGGTACATCTTTTTCAGAGCCGCCTCTACCTGCTCATATCCAGACAGGATTGTGATGCTTGGAAAACTCACAAAATCTCTACAATTCCAAAATTCTAGGAAGTTCTTCTATACTAATCCTCAAAGTCTATCTTAGGTCTATGTGCTCTAATCAAAGTTTATCTAAATCTAACTTCCAAGGTTTATACTAAACTTCCTCTGATACCAACTATAATGCCCCGACCCTAGTTACCCAGATTCGGTGCATTATTACATAACATTGGCATGATCACAAAAGATCAAGTCTCGAAAGACCGATTAGTTTAGTAGCCTTGGAATCACTAGATACATTCATAAAGTGTTTACATTAAATCCTAAATTGAAAAACTACAAAAACATCTTTTCTCCATAGACCACACTCATATCCATTCATACTATCCTTGTAGGTCATTCATATAACACTTCTTCATATCCTAGAAAAAATAAAACATAGAAAAGGGTGAGATCAGATGCTCGGTAAGGATAACAATATAGCGGAAACTTTCATAAATAAGCATAAACATTTAAGGCAATGTATAACTAAAACAAAAGCCTTTTAAACATAAACTTCAGAATAATATCACATAAATAAAATGAAATAATGCTATTTAATTATTCACATGGATATTCTACTAATCGAATAATCACATGAAATATCAATAACCACTTTCATAATGATGGAATGCATAATGTCATACTATCATAACCACATAGTCAAGGTCTTGTGCCAAGACTACAAATAATATTTTTTCAAGGCCTTGTGCCAAGACACTAGTTTGTCTCATGAGACCTATCGATGCATCGAGGAGCTATAGCGGGCTCCACCCATCACTTATTAAGTCCAATTCATTCCTCATATGAATAGGTTCAAACATAACATAAATATTTGTATTAAAACTAGCATACGAAATGTCAATAATTTATCCATAAACCATGAATGGTATAAATATAACACATCCACAGTGAAGCATATCAAAAAACCTTAAATACTATATGGAAGTTTTTTATCATAATAAGTCAACTTCAAATAAGCATAAAATCCATCAAAGGATGTTGACATAGCTGAAATCAAAACTATTTGAGAGAAATGTCTATTTTTTGAAATCATTTAAAATTCACATTACTATAAAATAAACATTTACTTTGAAAATATTCTTATAATCTTTTAAGTGAAGCTTTGACGATTTTATAACGGCAACAAATAGTCGCACCCTCCATATAATTTTAAAAAAAGACATTCTTACATTAAGTTTGTCGAAAAGGTTAAAAAGGACCTTGTTTGGAAAACAACCGAAAGATTACTTTGTAAACATATTATAAAAAGATAACAAGGGTATAAATGAATTTATCCCATAGTTTATAAATAGTAATAATTATTTGAAATACATTTTTAAAGAAACATGGATGTGGATGAGAAAGAGTTCCCAGTATATAATTAGGTATAAACAACCTCGAATAATGAAGAGATTGTGAAATAAACCCTTACCTTGTACTTTTCCTTGGTCGAGGGTAGGTTAACCTCCTGTATAATGGTGAAATAATTTTGATTAAATTATAAAATAATCATATACATTAATATGATATCATATATGATCTTGTAACATTGCTTTGTTAATAATATCTTATAATTATCGTCGTTTCGGGTGTTAACTTACTCATTTTATTTTATATGTTTTGTTACATAAGTCATGTTTGTTATGGATAGGTTGTATCTTATTAATATCCAGAATGATATTAAGTCCTTAAACATTTTTTTAATCATAAAATGAGAATTAGACTTTAATGGATATGATGTGGAATGAATCTTATCGCATTCGTGGAGACAGTAGTCCGTACGTACGCACGAGCGACAATATCATTCTTTTGATATTAAAATAACATATAATTGGATGGTATATCATATATAAAGAATCCTTATAATGTTATATTTATTATTTACATCAATTACACATCATTATCATACCCATATAAATAATAATGTTTTGAATAATAATTACACCACGACGTGGAGACGGTAAGTCGTACGTACGCACATATGGTGACATGTCATTCAAAGGATGGATAGAATACTGAATATGTTTGTACCATATTTATAATAACATCATATTATATAGAATATACTAGAGTTATTATTTTAGAATATATAAATAACAAATAAATAAGAAGTGGAAGAAGTAAGTAACTTGAAAGAGGGTGGTGAAATTATTACCTCTTCTTCAGGTTCATCCTATTGATTTGATCAAAAGGGCTTCTTAAGTTGGATTTATGACTATAGGAAGTCCTCTAGGATGAAGTGATGGAATTTGAGAGGATATATGGGTAGGGGTTGGCCGATCCAAAAGGCTTTGATGGTATGAATTATAGAGAAGTTGGAGTACCCTTTTATAAGAGGGGTGAGTGGCAGCTTAGGGAAAACATAAAATATTATTTTATAATAAATTAATATTCGGTTTCTAATGGCTAAACACTGATTTATTTAGAGGATATGGTAGGGATGGGTCGGAAACCACTTAAACAATATGTTTTAGACAGGTTTGGGTCACTATATTAACCTTATCTTCTAGTTTTAACTCTTAGTTTATTAGTTTGACATTTACCATGTCTCTTTGTATTTTTATATTATATAGTTAATAAACTTACTATATACTTCCAAGAGACCCCCAAGTGGTCCATTAGTGATACACCAATCATTATATAAGTCCTTTTTCTGAACCTTATATTTTTTGAATATAATATCAATTAATAATATAATATTTTCTTTAAAAACACTTTTATGTCAATTTTGACACTATTTAATAATTGATTTTTGATAAAGTATTAAAACCATTATTAATTCAAAAAAAATTCCTTTAAGTAATCCTAACATGTCATATTAACCAATAAAATTTGTTTATGTCATCAAAACTTTAAAATTTGATTTATTTTATCATTTATAATACCAATTATTTGATTCTTTCATTAATAAGAAAAATACTTCATCATTATTGTGTTATTAATAAATTAAATTATTCAATGTCTAAAAACTATAAATAAAATTCTATTATGTAGTAAATATTTTTAAATCTCTAATGAATATTTATTGTCTAAAATATAACATATATAACCCTATGTAAAAATTGTTTTTCTAAAATATATATGCTTAGGTCATTTTTTATTTACTTTAACTTAATTAATATAAAGTGTCATTATCACTTACAAGTGGCTCCATGGGGTCCCCAAATCGACCCAAAGATTCCCATTGAGGGAAATGTATCAACCAATAGTTTGAGGACACATTTTAGGGTAATTTAATATTATTATAATATTATTCATTTACCCTAATTTACAGGATTTACCTTTTAACCATGGTAAATAAAATATTTACCGAATTAATTATTCAAGATTTCTCAAAAAAAAAGATACCTATTTAAACAACTTGGACCTTTTGATTATAAATATGGAATCCATTTTTCTAAATTCAAAACACAGAAGTGGAAGAAATTAATTTAAAATTAATTCCTGTTGTCAAAACAAAAAAGCTTGTTTTTAAGAAATAATAACTATCAAAAGATTGGCACTTGCTTATGTCTAGTTTAAATGTGAAATTTTACCAATGACCAAAATTGGATTAAATGGTAAAAATATAATCTAATTATACTTTAAAATCACTCAAATTCATAATTTAACTCTATTAATAATTTTGATTAAAATAGTTTTTTTAATTAAAATGTATTAATTTTCTCTATTCATCAAAATATGAAAGTTATCAGAAAAGTACCAAAAATTCACCCTAAGCTAATTTAGATATTAAAAATCCAAAAATGAAGTCCATTTTGAATGATAAAATTTATAAAATTTCAAATATTGTGTATTACTATTCATAACAGCTAGTTTGATTTTTGCGGTGTGTTAGAAATCGAAGTTGCGTACAACACACGCTACTGTATTATTCAATGAAAAGTGTATAGTGGATGCTTGGGGTGTTACAAAAACCTGAAAAACATTTTGTACCTGAGAAAAACTCAGAGGAAAAGAAACTCGGTATGCAATTCATCCAACTTTCTCCAAGATCTCAAAAGGATAGATGAACCGCTGACTTAGCTTTCCTTTCTTAATAAAATACATAACACTTTTCCAAGGAGATATTTTAAGGACTGATGGATTTGATTTTTTCAGGATGATGTGTGGTGTCTCCGACCATCACATTTCCCATCCGGGGCATCATTGTGACGGTGCTGGTTTGAAGCTGGGATTTTGGTGGATTCATGAAGGTTTTGTGTGGGATCCTAGTGGACGGACGCATGCGCAGTTCTCAGGTGGAATACTAAAGACGGTGATTCATGGGATGTGGAAACCACATTTTATAGTTTTCACTAGTGTTATGGTTTGTTCCATGGAAGGCTGGGGACGGAAGTTCGTTGATGGGAGTCACTTGCTGATTGAAAATAACATGGTGGTTCTAATGATTACGAGTTACAGGGAGCGTGATGCAGGATTATGTCAGGATATGTATGTCGTGCATGGAGGTGTGTGAGATAATGGAGATTATTTTTCACATTTTGGAAGATGATAGGGAGTAGGTGGAGACCTTGGGGAATAGGGGTCATTTATCCTCGAGCAGTAATTGTTGGAATTTTGTACAGGTTGTGGGGCATGTTTTTCTTCCCAGTAGGGGCCACGATGATGGGTCTAGTACAACGAGGCAATGAACTTGAAAATAGGGTAGAGATGGGGACATCCTAAGAGGGAGGCAGTGTGAGCTGTCTTGTGATTTCTGGTGTTGTGTTTTTTGTGTGGGCTTCGACCCAATTGTTGTTGGTCTTCGGGTGGATTTGTATGGACATTGGTCATTAATATTTTTGTGGGTATTTGGTATACCCCATTATTTCTTTATTGTACTTTATCCTTTTTATTAAATTTGGGAGACGATGAGTTAAAGCTCATGGTCTACAAATTTTAGATTATCTCTGTAACTTTTCTTCCTTTTCTGAGCTATCCTCATGTGCTATTGGATCATCTTCACTTTCTCAGCCACTTCCTCTACTAATTATGGTCCCATCAACTTCTTGTCCCTGACTTCATCCCAAAAATATGGAGTTTTTCACTGCTTCCGATACAATGCCTCAAAAGGTGACATCTGTATACTGTAATGACAAATGTTATTATAAGAAAACGCAACTAATGAAATATGTTGATCCCAACTTCCCTATTAGTCCATTGAACAAGCTAGAATCATATCCTCTAACGTCTGAATCGTTTATTCTGACTACCCATCTGATTGAGGATGAAAATCTATAAAAAAAATTAATTATGTTCCAAATGACATTTAAAGGCCCTTCCAAAAATTATAAGTGAACCTGGGATCCAGGTCAGATGCAATTGAAAGAGGAAAACTATGTAACCTGAAAATCTCTTTGAGTTACAGTAGATAAAATTGATACAATGACATTGTATCTCAAATAGAAAGAAAATGTATAGATTTTGTTAGCGATCAACAATAACAAAAATAGCGTTGTTACCTAGAGAAGTCTTAGGTATTACCACAATGAAGTATATGGTTACATTATCTCATTTCCATTTTGGCACTAGAAAAGGATAAAGTATCCCCTTTGGTAACTGCTACTTTTCTTTAACCTGTTTACATGTCAAACATTTCATGGTAAAATCAGCATTATCTCTTTTCATTCTATCCCACCAATAATACTCTCAAATGTCTCTTTATATCTTAGTAATTTCAGGATGAACTGAAAATGGAGAACTATGATCTTCACACAAAAAATCTTTCTTCAACTGGGAATCACAAGGCACACACAACCTTTTAAAAAATCTTAAAACATAATCTTTATCAAGGTTAAATTCTAGAAACTTACCCATTTTAACCAATTCTTCATTTTTCTATAGCTCATGGTCTTCCTTCTATACTTGCTTAATTTTTTATGATAATAATGAATACATTGAAACCTAAAACAAAATAGTGGTATTTCATACACCAATAACTTCTAAGACAAAATTAATCAAATCATTAATCAAGGGATCATGTTCCAAAGAAATCATTGTTAATGATTCATGAGGTTTTTGACTCAAGGAGAATTCCAATTTTTTTATTTTTCAAGATGGTGATTGATCATGAAATCTTTAACTTTTATCAATTCAAGTGATCTTATCTACCTCATGTTTTTATTTTTTCTGAGTGAATATGTACTTCAAACTTTTATTTTCAGAATATTTATGACATTTGGATCTGTATTAATGATTCCTACAAATTTTAAATGAAAAACACACAGCTTCCATTTCCAAATCATGTGTGGGATAATTAAACTCAAGAGTTTTTAGTTTTCTTGAAGCATAAGAAATTACCTGATCATTATGCTTTAGAACACAATAATGTCCCTTTAATGAAGCTTCATTGTAGATGACAAACTCACCATTTTGGGGAGGAAAGACCAAAACTAGAGCATTCACCAATATCTTCTTCAGTTACTAAAAACAAACATCACATTCTTCTATCCAAAAAAAATTAACCTCGTTCTTGTTAACTTAGTTAGTTGGATAGATAATTGTTCAATGGTTTTAACAAACTATTGGTAATAACTTGATAATCCAATAAAACTACAAATCTCAGTAACATTTTTAGGTCCTATACATTAATCAAGCACTTTTTTTGGGAAGTATCAACTATTATTCCATCCTTATTTAAAATGTTCCCAAGAAAAGAAGTATGTTGCAACAAAATATAACAATTGTAGAATTTTCCATACAGTTTCTTTTCCTTTAAGGTTTTCAAAAAAACAATTATATGTTTTTCATGCTCCTCTTTACTCTTAGTAAATAGCATCATGTAAAAAAAACTCAACCACAAACATAACAAAGAACTCATGAAATATTTTATTCATAAGATCCATGAATAGAGTAGGTGAATTAGTTATCCAAACAGAATAAAAAAATTCATAATGACCATATCTAGAATGAAAATTTATTTTTATGATGTCATCCTTCTTCACCTTCACCTGATGGTATCCAGATCTGAAGTCAATCTTGGAAAATTACTGAGCTCCCTGGAGATGATAAAAAAAGTCATATATCTAAGGAAAAGGATACTTGTTTTTAATATTGATGTTATTCAACGCTCTATAATCAATGCAAATTCTCATGGATCTATCTTTCTTTTTAACGAACAAAACAGGGGAACCCCATGGTGAAGTGCTAGGTTAATTGAAGCCTTTATCAAGAAAATCCTGCAACTTATTTTTCTATTCAAGAAGTTCCATTTTATCCATATGATATGGGGGTTTTGAAATTGTCTTAGTATTAGAAACTAAATAAATTTTGAATTCAACTTCCCGATCTGGTATGACATTGGGTAACTCATCAGGAAAAACATCAAGGTTTTCATTTTTCCACTGGCACATCATTAATCTGAACAGTTCCCTTGTTTTCAATATTATGAGAAAGATAACATTAATTTCCATCTTTCAATAGTTTCTCAACTTCCTGATATGTTATCAATTATATGGGTTCATTCTTTTATACAAACTAAAACTATTTCTGAAAAACAACTTCTTTAACTCTACCATAAATATTTGCATGATAAACAGAAAGTAAATCCATTCCTAGAATGAAATAAAACTATACTAAGGTAAAAACAACGAGGTTTTTAGGTAAAGTATTTTTAGATACCACAATAAAAATATTCTTATAATTCCACTTTGCTATACTATTTCCCCCATGTGTTTTAAAAATATGTTCTGGTCTCATTTTTTTAAGAGATATTTCAAAATTACCAGAAAATTCCTTATAAATAAGGGAATATGTAGACTCTGTATCAATAAAAACATTAGAAAAATATGAGTAAATAAAAAAAGTACCTGATACAACTTCATTGGATGGCCCTACATCTACAGATGTATTAGTAAAGGATCAGACTACACCTTTCTGCTTATATTCTGGCTTCTTTTCATCGTTCAGATCTCTCTTTGGGTAGACATTTTCATAATAACCCATCTCACCACATTTAAAACACTTAACAGTTTGATTATCATGATTAATCTTGGGATTATATTCATTATAATCTCAGTCCATATGGCCAAGATTACCACATCAAAAACACTTCTGAGTTTGGAAAATCATTCCTCTTGGTGCTTCTTGCCACACTTTTCACAAACAAGAAATTGGATTTTCTTTCCATCAGATTTATTTGGTTGATTATCACCCATCTCTTGACATTTGGACCTCTTACTATTTTTATTTTCAAAATGCATATGATCATCAGAAAACTCTCTCTCTACCCTCTCATAAAATAATAAAAGTTTCCCATAACTTGTAAAATCATGTGAGGCAAACTCCCTGAGATACCTTGGCTTTAATCCTGAGTAAAAGTGGTTGATTTTTCTATCAAGATCCAGAATAAGATTTAGAGAATACCTCACTAGTTAGGTGAATTTTTCTTCATACACGTCCACTAAATCATCCTCATTTTTCTTTAATTCAAGTAATTTCTTCCCCATCCCAAGTCGAACCACTTTGGAAAATATTTTTCAAATAAAATACTTTTAAATTCATTCTACTCTAAGGCAGTAACATCGTCTATATCCCTGATATTCTTTACCATTGACCACCGCTGATCACCTTAAACTTCAAAATGATAAATGTGAAGACATACCGTTTGATTATCTGAATATCCCATAACATCAAATATCTTTTAAGGGTATTTAATCCATCCTTCAACCGCTATTGGGTCAGAAGATCTATTGAATGAAGGAGGGTGTTGTCTCATAAAATGTTCCACTATTTTCATCTTCCATTCTGGTATCTCTGGTTATTCTCTTTCATGAATTCCACCACCTTTTCTCCTGAATTAGCTAACCCATTTCTATTATAAACTGTTTAGTTCCAATCCCTACCATTTCGAGCTATGTATTATAAAGGATATCATTCTGTCAGTGCCTCTACTCTTCAGGTTCCCTATTTCTTATATGGAAAACCATTTTGAAAAAACATATCTAAGTAAATGAAACATGGTAATATTTAAATTCTATAACATTTAAAACCAATAATAGAGTAAAAAATCATTTATGGTATTCTATTAGCATCACCCTTACCCCTAAAGTTATCTAAACTATCGTCTAATACCAACTATAAGGACCCGACCTTATTACATTACATAATAATGAATTTAGTCAAGAAATCACTTCCTTTCACATTGAGTATCATTTCATGTTTATATCTTTAGATAATTGATACATAATAAATTCATAACAATCCACATTAATACAGATTGGATACCATAAAATATAGTATTCATTTCTTCCAAAATATAAATCATTTCAAATAAAACATGATTTATTTGAAAATTGTTCAAACATTTAACTTGGCTTTTTTCCTTGTATTACAAATACTTATAACCTATGAAATTCATTTAAAAACATGGGATGATCACAAAAATCTCAATAAGGTATATAAAACCAAGGAAAGAACACATTATTCCATGGATACTTGTAACATATGAAATCATTTTCAAAAGACATACTTTTCACTCATATATACTTAATTTGTGAATCATGATATTTCCAAAAGATCCAAAAAACATAGTAACATAAATAAAACCATAAATATTTCTCGGTTCATTACATACATAATCTTGTAACCATATTGGCTACGTTATAATTTGTAATCCTCATGGCTACCTCACAATTTGTGTATCCATCGCAGTTACATTTGGAGTAACCATACGTCTAACCTCAAAAATACACATAACCAACGTATTTTTGCAGATATAGGCCATACCCTTCATCATAACCAATTCCCATGATCCATAACATAATCATACCACATGAATAATTCCATAGAAACATTGCTTTTGAATTGCGTAAAACAGAATTTTAAAAGAGGGGTTTAGAAAGAATGTCCCTTAACAATATCATATAATTGAAGATAGACTTAATAAAGTGGATGGAATATGTATATAAACAATAAATACAAATAAATCATCATAATAAAAACAAAATTCATCACACGGACAATTATAATACCTTATAAATAATGAAGTAGAAGGGTAACCCAAAGAATGGAAATCGGATTAAGAATTCCATTCCCTCAGGTTTGTATTACTTATTAATTATTTTAAACATCATTTATAATGGTTAAAAGAGTTTTATTAATATATTAAATAAACATATTCATTTTTATAATACATTATATGATCATTTCATTAAATTATATTTCCCTTTAATTATTAGTATTTTGTCCCTTCCATTATTTTGGGTGCGTCTTTACATGATTTCCATGTTTGGTTCCTGATGGATATTCTTGTTGATTGGAAGTGAACCGCCAGAATTGTAATGGAGTAGTATTTACATGTTTCAAGAACCATAAATTATACCTTTTATCATTTTGAATTTTCACATGATGATGATTCATAAGTTAAATAATTATTTATATTTGTTTAAGTCATTTTAGCGATTCTTCATCGTAAAGAACTCATTTTGTTTTATAAATTAATAACATGTGTACAAAATGATTCCAGAATATTATATAAGTTATAATAAATAAATTATAATATATTAAAACCATTAAAATGATTTCATGACTAGTCTTGAATGACATAAAAGAAATTAAAGTCACATCATCCATGATGTCGGTAAATTGACACATCACGGACGATGTTTAAATTTATTGAATAAATGGAAGAGGAGAAGGAATATAATGGTGAGTATTCCATAAAAATTATGAAATAAAGAATAATTAAGATACCAGATCCTTTATTCCTCATGGATAAGGGGAGGTGAGGAAAGAAAAAGAAAAGAAAGGAATCCCAAAATAAAAGAAAAGTTGAGAGATCCCTTAGGAAACTTTGGCAGCCTAACGACGTCGCTTAAAATTCCATAAAATATTTTGATGAGAGAAAAGAGGTATCTCATAATAATTAAATAATATGGGAGTTATGGGAGACAATTAATGACATATCCTAACATAATCCAATGTAAATTACAAATAACAACATAAAATGGAAGCTTGAAAAGGGGAAGGGTGGTAAATTCCCTTACCTTGTAGAGTAACTCCTAAAACATGAATGTTGGGACCTTGGGGGCTTGATGAAACCTTGGGAGGACTACCATGGAGGTAATCAGACCAGAGCTTCATTGAGGAGGAATTTGGAATGAATGGAATGAAGGAATGGGTTTGTATTTATAGCAAAAGTGAGGTAATATTTTATTAATTTCCATGGGACACATCATGTGGTATTTGAAAAACCATGGGCTTATCCATGGAATTTTACTCTATTACTGGCCACTAGGGAAAAGTCATAACATTTTTTACTATAAAAAATTCAACCACAATTATTACATCATTAATGATGTAATTAAAAAAATGAAACTCAAACTGTATTTTTACTATTCACTAAAAATTCAACTATTTCCGAAAAATCCCAAAAAATTCCCTAAACATTTTTTAATGTGTAGAATTCAAAAATGAACTACATTTTTTAAAAATAATTATATAAATATTATTTATTTCATTTTTAAATAAAATCATAATTTATTCAAAAATAACAGTTTTAAATCCATAACTCTTTTTTTCACAAATTGAAAAGTTAATCAACATCTCATTATCTTATATCCTTAAATAAATAAAATAATAATATGATTTACTATTAATAAGGGTCATAATACTATTCATATTACTATTTATAAGGGTATGTTACTAATCACCAAAAAAACAAGTTGGTTCTTTCAGACTCGAAATTACTTAATGATCAAAATTGTAGATAACCCTTTTTTGAAATTCAAAACATAGAAGTGGAAATTTTTTATTTAAAGTATAGTTATAAATATCTTCTTAAAAAAAATTCATTAATTTTAATTTATTTTTAGAAAACCATGGGTTTTTACAGGCCCAACTCCTATTTATTTCCACAAACATGATTACATCTTGGAAAGTTTATAGGGCATGGTCTGGGATTGTTTTTTTACCCTGCATAATTACTAATATGTGTTGAGAGATTTCCATGGAGGGAATGGGAATTTACCCTCATTCTAATGTTGGAGTTGGAATATGTGCCTACTCTTTTTCAACATTTCTCTCCATTAAGTACATACAGTCTTCTTGGTCGATGGAAAATGTACAAGTCTACCCCTGAATAAAAACTAAGACACGCAAGTTGCTTTCTCTAATTTCCATAGTAATATCATGACAGTATTCCAATGAACAAAATTGATTTTTTTTCTTCTCATGGTTTACCATTGTATTTGGAAAACATGCTTCGTGTTTATCCATAAGAATTTTCATCTGCCCATAATCGGTTGTCACCATATTTACCTGGGGGACTTGAAGTGCATTAGTAGGGATATCCATCTTTCTATACTTTTCTGACATATTTTCTGGGTGGGATTGATGTGTATTAGTAGGGATATGTGTCATCATGTAATTTGATGTCATATTTGAAGGAGGGATTGATTTTAATGAGAAAAAAATTTGTGTCTGTTTGTATTTTTCCACCATATTTTGATGGAGTTCTTGATGTGAATGAGTAACAATTTACATCATAACATAGTTTTCTACCATATTTTTTTGACACGATTCATAATAATTAGTAGGAATATGCCTATTACAATAGTTTCCCACTATATTTTCATGGCATTATTGATGTTAATTAGTAGGTATATGCATATGTGTTTAATTTTAAACAATATTTGTATAGAAGTCTTGAAGTGAACAAGAAGGAATTTTCTTCTACTCATGGTTTTCTATCATATTTGACCGATGGAATTAATAATAGTGATCATGAATATACATTTTCCCATAGGTTTATGCTGTATTTACATAGTGGGATTCTTCAAGAGGAATAAAGATGATAGAATGTTTCTAATTTTCTGATATTTTCCCTTTTTAAACCGTCCAGGTGACCTAGGTTTGTTTGACTTCATATAGTGACCACAAGGCATTATCCTCAACCTAGTGAGGAAACTATGTCATACTACATTGATGGTTATGATTACTGGAAGGGACCCTCATGTGTGAACCCTATCCTGGTGGGATGAATTAGTTGGTGCAACTTAATCTACCACCCTATGGTAATGGAGGAACTCATTATCACGTTTCAGGGATAGATTCTGGAGATGGTTTGAGGTGGTTATTGGGGAAATTTGGTTCTGTACTACTGACTATTGCTGAATAGATGTCTGGCGGGGCTTCGTAGACTAGAGGTCCTTATAATGATCCTCCAGGGTTGGAGAGTAACATTATGGTTGTACTTTTGAACCAATGCATTTGAAACCCATACTTAAAGACACTGGTTGGGTGATGGAGTCCTCTATTTGGTTGAGGACCTAACCTTTGCAGTTGATGATGCTCATGTGCATGATATATGGTGAGACTTCATTGGATTGAAGAGAGTACTGGTGAAAATTGCCTATAATATTTGTGAAAAATATAGACAAAAACATCCATCAAGGTAGCATCTCATGACCACGCATGTAATTGATTTTCTATCTTGAACCTCTACCATTTTGGATATGAAAGGGGCATAACATGGGTTAACACCTCTACATTAGTTAAGGATTCATGTGGGGTTCATGATTTTGTTTCATTTTAAAGTAATAGCACCTGATGATTGATTGTAAAGGGTTTTATTTTGTACAATCATTCATGTTGCTTTCACCTTCTTTGAACAGTCTCTAACATGTTTTGTTTATAGAGCTGAAACACCCATGGACTCCCATAAACATGATGATACATGGACCTACTTTCCAATGGTGGGATTATATTGGGGAAATTGGACAAAAACATGTAAGAACTCACAATTGGTCATGATAATGGGAAATTTGGGATCATCACACCATTTGGGGGGACTATTTCCAAGTTTGGTACTCAATTACACATTTAATTTATGTTCACGAATCACTTGTTCATTCCCAACAATGTATAATATAGATCTCCCTAAGGTGACAATCAATTACAAACTTGCATGGGTTCAAAACCATCTATATGTTTATGAGGTTCTCCATTGATTAAGATATCAATATGAATATGAGGTTTTCCATCAAAGGTACCCTTTTATGGATATATGAGAGATTATTTGGTCACTTATTAGAACAATGCTAGTTTTAATCCCTGTGGGGAACTATGGAGTTTATTTTCATCCAAGGAGATGGAAATTGTTTTGATGTTGGGATTGAACCAATAATATGGGTTTCCTATATATCCTTGTGAGAGGAATAAAAACCCACAAATTATGGTGGCACTTAACAATAAAAATCACCTTTTAAGGTCTTGTAACTAGGACCAAACCATGTACTTTAACATCATTTAGAATGAACATTTAGGGGAAATATACATAGTAAAATTAAAGTGTGGGATGTACACTGTGGCGGCATGAGGATCCAAAAAGTGATGTGGTATTTCAGGTGGATATGACTCTATTAGGAATGTGGCACTAAAAAAATTTGGGTGAACTTGGGTGTTGGGTTTGGACCTTAGTGTAAAGTCTCAATCCGAATCACCACTATGACGGTGGCCAGACTGGTGGGTCACATGACCTCAGACACACCTCCCCGTATGCCAGAGGCTGTTAACTAGTAGTGAGGGTCTCATAAGGTAATAGAAGAGAGACTATACCCTCTTATCATGGTTTCACAATGGTATTATAATAGAATAAACACAAAAATAGCAGAAGCGGTAATACATAATTGACAAAGCAGCAAAAGACATATTTGGTATAACTAAAAAAAGTAGATAATGCCAGTTTATACAATAGAAAAATGTCTGACATGGTATTTATACATGTTAGAAAATAGTAAATAGTACGACATGCTTTTAAATATGGTACAAAAAGAAAAGACTACAAATCCCCATGAGTGATCTCCTTGAGCATCCCAAGCTCCAACTCATTCCTTTACTCAAAACTCTAGGTACAAGAAATATAACATACAATCATGGTCCATAGTCCTATGAAAAAGAAAGGTCTACCCGATTACCCCAGTGAAATGGAGGCCCAAGTAGTGTGTAAGATATAAATCTCAGTAGGCCGTCACCACCAATGTCTTTCCCAATCCTAAAAGTGTGATATAAATTAATTAGGGTGAATGAATGCACAAGTTAAGTAGAAATTACAATGTAATTAAATACCCAAGTACTTTCTTCAACCCTTGGCTAGTGTCTGGACATGTTATCATTTCATTAATTGAATATTGCAAGTTTATTCATAAGTCACATGTGAGAAACTTTCATACTGGGTTCAAGGAGTTTCTATGAAGGTTAAATGGGGTTATGCAATGAATGACCCTGATCGGCTTTAACTGTGGCACCTACATGTCAATTTTGGACCTGAGGATTGTATCCAAGGTATCATATGGTGATATTTAATAATGAAGGTCCATGTTTAGAGTCATGGAAGCGTAAAACTTAAGGGTCTCTAACCCAGTAGTATCTATGTTTGGATAAGAATTAAGAGTGTAATCCAAGTAGCATAGTGTGAGGCATTCCACAACGAGACTCACTACTGAGTGCAAGGAGTGAATCCAAGGTAAAATGGGGCTAAGCAAGGACTAGGTCCAAGGGGTGTATCCAAGGAACCTACTTGTCAATGATGGATCCAAGGAGTGTATCCAAGTCATATTGTAGTAATACATGGGGGACCCAATGTTATTATAATAGGAATCCAAATATAAGACAAGGAATGTGATCTAGGTGGGTATTAACATTATCAATCTATACTTGAATTTGGAATTGGGTAAACAAAGTCTCAATGTATTCTCTGAACATAATCCAAGACAAGCTCAAGTTGAACCATTCTTATTTAATAATGAGGTTATATAACAATTAATTTGGTCAAATCCTTACCTTCCATTAGTGTGGATAGGATAAGTATAATGAAACCATTAAATTATAGTTTCAATCATTTCCTTCAATTAGTGTGGATAGGTCGTGTTTTATTGAGACTGTTTATCTATTGTTCAAAGTCTTTTCTTCCATTACTGTGGATAGTATAAGTAGCATTGAAACCATTGGTTCATTAAATATGTTATGTAATATTCATTAATTAAGGTTCACTTTGCTACCTTCCATAAACATTTAAAGGGGTGATACAGACCTGAAACCTTTATCCAATTACTCATAATAAGGCCAAGTGATATACTTAGTATACTTTCAAATTCACATTTCACATTTAATTTTAAATTCAAAGCACTTACCTTATGCGGGTAAAGTGATGACCATACATGGTACTTTCCATTATGTAATTCATATGATAAGTTAACCATTTAATATAGAAGGTCTCACATTTATAAAGGTCATGCCAAGGCACACTCAAACGGTGGCCAGAATGTGTTAAAACACTAAATGATAATTATGGAAAACATCACACATGGTTAAATTTAATTAAAAATTGGGCCAATAACTTAGGTGGTGCCTTGCCCCTTTTAATTACTTTAATAAGGTAACTAAATTTTTCTAATTACATTAGGTCCATGCCCAAAACATTCCATATTTCAACATAACATCAAGAAATAAGAATTACAGACAAGAAATGTCAACAAAACAAGGTCTAACAACTTCTTTTTAGGTTGAAGGAAGCGCACCTCGATAGAGGGGTTTTCTTACAAATAAATGATATCAAATACAAGGAAAATAATTTATCTCTTTTATCATCTTATATATGAAACATGCTAAATCTCATTTAGGATCATTCAATATAGATTATTCTCTGAATGAATTTAAATTCTAAATAAAGTGTAGTAAGCAATCTATTAAAGAATTTATAATATTTAATGGCTTGGAAAGGGACCCAACCTCAGGGTGGAACCAAGATTTTCACTACGATTATTGGCCCTTTCTAACTAAATGATTTTCCCCCCACTGAGCATACAAACCTTCACATACATACAAGTAAACCTATCCCCAATGCACACACCCGAGTATCCATGATCATGTGCAAGGGGATCCTCACATATATGTTTATATACATATGTCAGTCACTACTCACCTACGCATGCATTTTTATATATATACATGGGAACTGCTAGCCATATATGTGTATAATCATTATCATGAATTATTAAACATGTAACGTGGGACCCCCCCCCCCCCCCCCCCACACACACACACATACACACACACACACACAGATATATATATATATATATTTACGTACCTATACACATGTAGGCGAGTCGCCTTAGACCCGACAACTCAAACCACAAGGCAGTGTTCAACACACTATAAGATAATTAATATAAACCATAAAACCATTAAAGAACCTAATTTAGAGGGATAGAAACAAAGAAACAAGTAGAAATACTCACCCATGATGAAACCGGTAGACCAAAAAAAGGTGAGCCGCATTGCCTTTGGCAGCAGTTGCCGTAACACGCATTAATACACCCCGAGAGACCATCTGTACTGCCTGATAAATGAAGAAAACTGGAAAAACCATTAACCCTTAAACCTAGGGTTCATCTTCACCTCACCGAGCATTGATTAGGTCAATGAAAAGCCTGATGAAGGTAGGAGAAGGGTGGAGAGGAATCACCATGAAGGTTCAAACAAGATTTGTGACAAAAACTGGCCTAATTAATGAGAGGAGAGGAGGATGTATGGGAGGAGAGGAGCGCGTCGAAGGTAGAACCCATTTTGGGTGATGCGCATTGTGGTTTGAGCTAAAGATGGGGTGAGGGAGTTATAGTTTACGTTTTATTTTATTTTAATAAAAAAATTAATTAAATACATTAAAAATAATGGGATACATGGATTAACCTGCATAGTTTTTCAAACCATGAACAAACTTTGCGGAACCCCCTATTTAAAGAAACCCCCCCCCCCCTCGTATTTTCCCACACTGTTAGGCTAACCATGCACAAAATGTGTGACAGCCACTGTCCAAATGAAATAGAATGCACGGTCACCTGCAGTGGGCTGAATGGATTCATCCAAACCATGCGCCCTCTACAGCTTCTTTAACACATGACCTTTATGGGTCTTTCACTCCCAAAACTCCTCGATCCATTCGAGAAACATTTCAGGCCTTCTCCCACACCCAAAAACACCAGTTAAGAGTGATTCAACACTCATAATCTTGTTCTGATGTCCGGTTTTAAAACTGACCCATCTAGAAAACAAAAAATACTAAAAACCTTCGTATTTTAGTCCCGTTCAAAAACACAACATTCTAAAATATACCCACCTTAAAAACTTCTCAACCCTGAGAAGCTTTTGGGACCAACGTAACATCACCTGACCTACAAGGGTCATGAAGTTTTGTTCAAATGGTTAAATTGTATTCAAAATGCCTGATGCACCTTAAGCATTTTCTTGAGCCTTCCACACTTGGGAATTTATAACATGAGTTAATGCTCAAAGATCGACATAAAAATAAAAATAGAGCTTACTTGAGGACATTTATATGGAGACATGATCATGTCAAAGTCTTGATAAACACTTGACCGATGGTGCTTCCTAACAAAGGAATTAACTTAAGGAAGGGGGAATTCCATGGCATGGTACATCCACTATTAGAATTGGTGTAAAAGGGACAACTCTAAGTGTTAATAAGACACTCTTGGGATGATTTTATTAAAATGAAATGGCCAAATTCTGATCGACCAAACTGAACTAGTCGAGCAATCTTTATCGGAAGGCATTACCGACCTTAAAACCTCACTTGACTTCACATGGAAATGTTCTTTAAAACATATCCTTAAAATCATAACCCTTGAACTATAATAAGAGATAATGAGTCGAGCCACTTGGCTGACATATCTCAATGATGTATAACTTAGGTGGTCGCCACAAAAAAAAGGAACCATTGGAGTCCATGAGTCCAACCAAGGTGTTCTTTAATGGGAACCTAAGAATATATTAGGAAAGACCAAGCCTCAATAATAACCATGCTTTATTATGTATCACTGAAAAAGATCATCCAACAAGCTCAATATCTTTTAATGATTTAGTGCGGCATAATACCAATTCTCTCTTAGTACATTGAGGACAATGTCAAGATAGGGGACATGATCATATATTAAGTGGAGTACACTAAGAGGATTTAATATAGGGTTTCTATTCAAACAAACTAGCAATTTGAAGACAAAATAGTTGAACCACAACTGGTTGAATACAAGGAAGGAGCTCGGCCTCACCTGCCGATGAATCGTCACTACCCGAACACATGCCTTTACCACCCGAAGGCATTTTATTCTTGTTCAAACATTACCATCGATGCTCATCCTAAGACAATTTTGTTCACCCAGGATTTCACACATATAAAACTAGGTCAAAGTCATGATACCATGGAAGCACTGACACAATTTAATACATGAAATTCTCAAGGTAATTCATGCAATAACCAACCATTGACCAATTTTCTCCTTAGTTTATTCTACTTATACATGGAAGGACACATTTTCTAGGTTCAAAATTACACTATCAACCTTGGGAGTTTCCTAGCCACAAATGTACAAAAAACTAACCTTTCATAAGCACGCTAGATTATAACAGTGAGATTGGCGTATCAAAACACCCAAGTCTTTCGAAAACCATCCAGAATATTGGGATGAAACTAATTCTTTAATGCTCAAGTAACTCTACTTGTAGATGACCCGAGACCGTACTCAACAACAAAATATGATTTATTTTGGAGTCTTATTTCCTCACACTAGCATTTTCCATGATGATGCCATAATAAGTTTTTCATCACTAAGAAGAAGAGAGAGTCAAATGACCAACAAAGCGGCAAGCCATGCCCGAGGAATGTCTAAACAATACAAAATAATCATTAATTTCTCCTCAAACCCATATCGAGGTTAAGGAATACATGACCACCCATCCAAAAAGGGGTGTCACTTTAAAACTGAAAGTCCTACTTGGGGAAATGACACCCAAACGACACCAAAAGTGAGAAAAGTTACAGTGCTAGCTAGGAAAATAAGTTCAGAGGGTTCTACTTACCACAGGTTATCCCCTTATAATGAAAAACATTCAACACTAACACTGGGTCACATAAAAAAAGTAACTAGGCTAAAAATCCAATCATAGATCAATTAATAAGGAAGAGAATGACTACAGAAAGTAGTGACACTTTCATTCCAAGGCCACTCAAAGAGATTTCTGAACTACCCATACATGAGGGTTTTAAACAGTGGACCCCACTATGGGTTCCATTTCTATGCATCTTATATTTAATCACATAAAATCTTTCTATTTCAATTATTTAATCAAAATATAAAGTACCCATTTTCCAAAAAAACAAAAATTACATTATTTTTTTAACCAACGCCCCACAGGAAAAACAAATTTTTTTTATAACAAAACCCCTTTTATCCATTAAAAATGTATTAAAATCCATCATAAGTTAGGAAATTTATCAAAATGAATTCCTTAAATCATATAATGTGACCTAAGAGGGTCCCATTTAACCAACCTAGGTTCTCTAGAAAGAAACCATATAGTAATCATCTAATTTATTAATGCTCAAACAACTAAATTTTCATCTCATAAAAAATTCCCCAACTGACCAAATTGGGTCCCGTTGAATTATTTTTTTAAAATATAACCATTTTATTTTAGATAAAAGTTAAACTACTTTTATATTTATAAGTATTTCACAAGGCCTCATGCCATCACCTTTAATATGGGTTGTCATTTCCGAATTCATGAATTACCCATACACTGCATGGATTGAAAATTGGCTCCCATTAATTGATACCAATGTCTATTCATAATTTAACATGATCAAAAATAATGGTCCAAATTATATGGGTGGACATCTACTGACTTAAAAAAGCACCAACACACATTAATTTTTGGCATTTCTCTCCCTTCACACTACTGGAAAATAAGTCTTTACCAACAGTTCAAAACAATTGTTAAAGGTTGGATAACCGTTGGTATAATATATACCAACTATTATCCTAACTGTGGGGAAGTAAGGCACAGGGAAAGATATATTTCAATAGTTTGTTGAAAACCGTTGTCATATCTTAGTATATCCTCCTTATACCAACAGTTTTACATAACTTTTGGTATAAATGTTTCACCAACAGTTTGAAACTATTGGTAAAGAGGCTATTCCGGATATATGTTTGGATGTATAATACCAATGGTTCTATAGAACTGTTGGTATAAAACTCCTTATGCCAATGGTTTATAACCATTGGCATAGGCCATGCTCAGAAATTGCAGCAGCAGGATGTTATGATCAGCTACTGTGAGTGGTGAGCAGTTATTATCCAGGCCTCTTTAAGTGATTTCCAGCCCTGCATTTCCAAGAATGAATTGAATACATACATTGAAAGAAAACATGTATGATGAAAAACATAATTCTGAATCAATTAGTTTCCACCTTCCAGAAACTATACACTTATATAACTAAAACATTACTCATAATGCAATTGTAAACATACATAATTGATTTAGAATTCAATTCTAAGAGACAAATACATGTGAAATCCAAAATTCAATTCATAATTGATAATGAATTGAATACATACATAATTTAATTATCAATTATGAATACAATACATAAAAAACTTAATACATAATTATATGTTTTATATAGAATTAAGAATACACAAAAAATTGCATTTTGTATAACACATACATGATTGAATAAAGAAATTAGAAGGTAATAACCCCAAAATATGGAAATGTATAAATGACTTCAAACAAACACCAATATAATGTCTCATGGTTTGGGGTGGGTGTCTGTGAACTTAGTGATGATGATAATGGGTGTGTATCAATGAGATTGTGTGACTTAGCGAATGTAGTTGTCCTTGGCATAATAAATGACATGTGTTTTAGAATAGGGGTAGGAGTTCCTCACATGAGAAGTAGATTGTGTGATACTGGACCATGGATCCTTGTGATCAAGTATCAACACAATCTGAATAAATTTGGTTGGTTTTCCATATTCCAGTTGTTTTTACATAAAATGATGTCCATTTTAAACAAAAGGCCGACACTTCAAGTGATACGGGCCACACCATGCGTCATATTGAGGCGGGGTTGACTCATACACATCACAAATGACCCATGGATCATTTTCCTGAAGTATCAACAGAATCTGAATGCGATTAGTTGGTATTCCGTATGCTAGTAGTTGTTTTCACTTAAAATGTTGTCCATTTCAAACAAAATTGAGACACTTCAAGTGTTACTGGCCACACCGTGCCTCAGATTGAGGCGAGGTTGAGTCGAAAACATCACAAATGACCCATGGATCATTGTTCTAAAGTATAAAAAGAATCTAAAGATGTTTGTTCAGTTTTCCATATGTAAGTTGTTGTTTTCACTTAAAATGTTGTCCATTTCAAATAAAAGTAAGACACTTTGAGTGGTACTGGCCAAACCGTGCCTTGGATTGAAGAGTGGTTGACTCTTACACGTGTCAAATGACTTATGGATCATTTTTCTAAAGTATCAACACAATCAGAATAAATTTGGTCGGTTTTCCATATGCCTGATTTTTTTACTTAAAACCGTGTCCATTTTAAACAATAGACATACACTTTGAGTGATACTAGCCACACCATGCCTTGGACTGAGTCTGGGTTGACTTTTACACGTCCCAAATGGCCCATGGATCATTGTATTGAATTATCAACAGAATCCGAATGCATTTGGTTGATTTTCCATATGACATTTGCTGTTTTCACTTAAATTGTTGTCCATTTCAAATAAAAGTGAGACACTTTGTGTGTTACCAGCCAAACCATGTCTCAGATTGAGGCGTGGTTGACTTGTACATGTCAAAAATGACTTATGGATTGTTGTGATAAAGTATAAACATAATCAGAATACGTTTGTTCAGTTTTTTGTATGGCTATTTATTTTACTTAAAACAGTGTCCATTTTAAACAAAAGACATACACTTTGAATGATACCTTCCACACTGTGCCTCATATTGAGTCGAGGTTGACTCGTACACATCATAAATGACCCATGGATTGTTTTCCTAAAGTAACAATAGAATAAAAATGCTTTTGGTTGGTTTTCCGTATGCCAGTTGTTGTTTTCACTTAAAATGTTGTCTATTTCAAATAAAAGTAAGACCCTTTGACTGGTACCGGCCAAAACATACCTTTTATTGAGGCACAGTTGACTCGTACATGTAAAAAATGATCAATGGATAGTTTTTCTAAAGTATAAACACAATCAGAATACATTTGGTTGGTTTTCTGTATGGATGTTGTTTTTACTTAAAACAGTGTCCATTTTAAACAAAATACAGACACTTTGAGTGATACCCGCCACATCGTGCCTCGGATTGAGTTGGGGTTGACTTTTACATGTCAAAAATGACCCATGGATCATTTTACTAATGTATCAATAGAATATGTATCCATTTGATCGGTTTTCTGTATGCCAGTTGTTGTTTTCACTTAAAATGTTGTCTATTTCAGATAAAAGTGAGGCACTTTGAGTGGTACCGGCCAAACCGTGCCTCAGATTGAGGTTCGGTTGACTCTTACACATCACAAATGACCAGAATTATTGTGTTGGGATACTATAGTATAAGATGATTTTATAGAAGGTCTTACCTAGTTTTCATTCAATAAGATATTTAACCAGCTGTTTATCATGAAACTTTACACGTGTAAAATAATTTAAAGTTTCTGAAGTTGGAGAAAGTGAAGCGTACTCTTCTAGAGTTCTCCAACCACTTTGTTGAGTTGGTGAATATTGCACTAGATCTTTTAAAAAATGATTACATAAAATCTTATAGGTTTGAGATGGGACAAAGGGACAATGTTTGGTTGATGTTAGTTTTTTTTAGCCTTCCAACCATCCGGGAGGTATTAGATAATGTTTATTTTGCTAAAGAAGACATATTTGGAAGGATAGAGTTGGGAGGAGCATTAGTGGATGAAATAATTATTCAAAGTTCTTATTTTTGTTATAAAAGGAAGTACAAATGTGTTGAGTGTTCTACGGGTCCTATTCCAGGGGTTTCTATAAAGAACCAGCTTGTTATTTTCTAACTGTGGGGCATAGTGTTTTTCTAACCATGAGGCATAGTGTTTTTCTACACCGACTGGGGTTCCGATCTCCGAACAACACCAATAATCCCCATAAACCATTATAACATCCTTAGGCTTCCATATTTGATCAACAATAAAGAGTTATACTAAATTCAAAAATATTCATACCAGAGTGAATAACCAGGTTCAAAAATAAAGAGTTATACAGAATTCAAAAATGTAATGGATCAATCTGTCCCTGATCACCATCACTATCACCACTGTAATCATCAGACTCATCCTTGCCCCCATCTCTATCCTCATCGTCATCCTTATCAACGTCCCCATGCTCATCCTCAGTCCTATCCCTGCCCTCAGCCCCGTCCTCACCCTCGGCCCCATCCTCGCCCTCATCCTCATCCTCATCCTCACCCTCGTCCTCTTCAGCATCCTCATCATCACCAGGAACATCATCATCTAGACCTCCACTAGAACTTCCACTTGGTGCCTTTTATAATGCACCCATCGATGTCATATATGTCTAACAAGATGCGCAGACCTCTGGTGGAATTGATGAAGATAAATCTTTGATCAGTTTCATAAATTATTTCTCCCTCGTTTGAACCTGTTCTTCCAACTCTGTGACCCTTTCATCAGACTTTCTTGCCTACTCCTTTACCTGATCTAACTATGTGGTACTAGAATGGATACCTGGAGAATACCAATACCTCGTTGAGACTATATTCTTACCAGGTCGGCAGCGTACTCAACCAGAGTTCTCATCTCCCAAAACCTGATATAAATGATCGTGTGGCCCTAAATTGTCAGTCTCTTGGTCATCAACGACCTCTAAATTAGCCTATTAAAAATATTAATAGATCATTAAATTTCAAAATAGATAATAAACTTTGATATAAACAAATTAAAACTTACAATATTTTCTTGTGTTGGTTCATTAACCACAGTTCCATCTTTTTTCCTTCTACTCGAGCAAAACAATTTTGCTTGAGGGATAAGTCCTTCAATATTAAATTTTTACTTCTATAATGAAATTGAAACAATATAAATTACAAGTATAATCATATATTCAATATTCAATAAATCACATAATTTAAGTAGGAAACAATAAAAAGGGAATGTCCTAAAGGAAAATTATAAACAACTATATCGTACTAGCTGCCTCTCATGATCTGACATAGTAGTGCACCCCAAAGTGTGGAGGTATTTATTTGAATCAATGTATTTTTTGTTTTTTTTTCAGAATATTCCTCAATAAATTTTAATAATAAATAAGATAATATTAATGAAAAATATGAAAACTGTCATTTAAATACCTCAAATGGGATTAATGCCTTAAATTTTGCAGTCGCCCAACTGGTAATCATTCGACGATATTGCTCTATTAGGTAGTCATCCACGATAGGTAATGTCTCTAACTCCTTTCCCACTCTATCACACCATCCAATATACATCTCATGCTTATAAGCTCTCCAAATCTCTCTTATCTTCTTTAAACACGCTGGTCTTGCACCTTCGCCATCAGGGAAGTAAAACCAAAGCTGACACCCAATAGATTAATTCATATAAATACAAAAAAATACTACATTAAATCCAATATATTTTTTCCCATATTTATGCCCATGAATTATCCTTGACTTCTTGTGGTATATTTCTCCAAGAATGAGGGCTGACTAGAATGATGTTGGAGTATTTGGCTAGCATCACCAAAAACCCCCGACATTCCTGCCCAGATTTACCAATCATTTTTTCACAATCATTGTATTAAACCATAAACTATGTCTAGTGGTTCCATACCACACACAAGCGAGTATGCCCCGTCCCCCACCTCCTATCAATAGATGAATCTGTTATTAAAGAAAAAAAATATCAGTACAAGTTATAATAAAAATAAATTTTCGTATAAACATTTGTTGGAGTTATATAAATATACTTATGGTATTTGGATCAATGGTAGTCACTGGATGTGCAGAAGCTAAAGGAATATCTTGAACAGGTGGAGTGTCCCTTAGTGTACACTCCTCCGCCACATATTGTGTCCGATCAAGAGTTGAAGAAGGTGTAATATAATAGCTTGGAGATAATGAACCAGAAGAAAAAGATGATGGCACAGTCATCTGGCCAACTAGTAGTGTAAACATCAGAGGCCTAAATATCCCATGTGTCCATAAAGACACACCAGGATCAAAATGGGGAATAGAAGATATGTATATGGAAGGGGCATAGTCCAATCAGGTACGAATAGTGGATCATCTAACTCTCACCCCATGAGCACTCATACCACCGGCCTCAGTACTGGGACCACCAGATGATCGTCTAACTCTGACACCACCCCCCTCCTACCACCAGCCTCTATACTAGGAGAACTATCAGGCTCCTCGTTGGATATATATCATCTAGGGGGTGGATCCTGAAAAAAAAGTTTAGCACAAAAGTAAACACGTCATATTATAAGTTATTGAAATATATATATTTGAAATAAAATACTTAGAACAGGGATGAGTGGCGGAACGCCCATCTATGTCATATGATGATTATTTTCTATCATCTTTTAATGTCACCTCTCTTCAATGGGTGTCATTTCCTACAATGAAAACAAATATGTAAGTAATGTGAAACAGATAACTAATGTGTAACCCAAAAAACAAAATATAGAAAAACCATTCTGATAAAAAAAAATAAAGAAATAGATGATTTATGATGGTTTGAAGGTAAGTACTAGGATACACACTCTGAATTATTTAGGTGAAGCATGTTGGTGAGAACATGACTTTATGATTCTATATATTTCTCACCACAAATTTAGGTTCACAATCAACTCTAAAAATTGAGCTATTGGAGTCATCATAAGTAATAAACAGATTGCTTCCAATTGTAGTAGGGATAGTGTCAACTTCAAACTCACCATCATCAAAATCATGTCTGGGATTTACTTCAATTATTACACCGAATTTAGGATGACGATGATCTTTGACATAAAAAACTTGTTTCA
The DNA here is from genome assembly GCA_963277665.1 of Viscum album. Taxonomy (NCBI): domain Eukaryota; kingdom Viridiplantae; phylum Streptophyta; class Magnoliopsida; order Santalales; family Viscaceae; genus Viscum; species Viscum album. The sequence continues at coordinate 376,105,471 of OY728146.1, forward strand.
CGATTGATGCCAATACATATGGTTCGTCGGTGGTAAGAGTGTGAGTCATGTCAATAACTCGAAATCCACAATCATCAATAAAGGTGACTTTACTTGTCATTTAATCAAACCATTTACATTTCATCATTATGACTCGACCTTGTGAGTAATAATCCAAAATTATTATTTTCTCCAAGACTCCATAATAAGCTAAATTTTCAGAAAGACGTCCATTATCCAATTAACTGGCATAACAGTCTGTTGTGGTAGTTAGCATAACACCATCATGCTGTGTTCTCATGTTTCTTGCTCGTTCAGTGATAATAAATTTGTATCCATTGATCACAAGTGATTTACAAGCATGAACCATGGTATTAGGACCAAAACCCAAAGCTCTTATTTCCTCAGAAATAGAGTCTGCAAGGAAAATCGATACATGAAATATAAACCAAATAGTAAACTTAATTAAATATTATTATTACTTAGTTATTAAAGAAATATTTTTACCTTTAATTTCAACCAAGAATAAAACCCTTTGTTATGCAAAGTCTCTTTCCTTCTCAAAGATAAACAATGATTATTTCTATATATCAATTATTTATGTTCTATGTAGATAAAAATAATAATAGTTTAACAAATATTTAAAATTTCAAGACATAAGATAAGAGATACATGTAAAATTTACTTACATTATATACTCATCGAACATATTACAATTGAATAACACTGTGCGATGTGCCATCTCTCGCTCTTCAAGGCTTAATGTCGTCAATGTATATGATCCCAGAATTCCTCCTAAACTAAGAAAGTGATGGAAAACTGGGTTAAATTTTATCATATTGTTCTTCTTCATTTCTCATTGGTCTGTTTATTCTTGTAGTAATATCAGAAAAATACATTGAGTAGAAATCCATACATTCTTGAGCCAAGTAACCATTCACAATAGAACCTTCAGGATAATTTTTTTTCCGAACATATGATTTCAATGTGTACATGTTTCTTTCATTTGGATACATCCAATTGAAATCAATGGGTCCTCCATGAAGCACTTCAGTTGGAATATGGACAGTCAAATGCAACATGCATGTAAAAAATGATGAAGGGAATATTTTTTCTAACTCACAAAAAATTAATGTTGTCTCTGCCAATAGTTTTTGCAAAAAGTATTTGGACAACTTCTTAGTATAAAGATCTCTAAAAAATAGCACAACTGAATAACTGAGACTCTTACATTATTGGAAAAGTGATTACGGATTGCTATTGGAATCAACTCATGCAAAAGGACATGATAATCATGAGTCTTCAAAGATTTCATCTTAAACCCTTTTCTTTTGACCCGTTTTGATATATTGCATGAATATCCATCAGGAACTTTAATAGTCTCTAGCACTTCCTGAAATTGATTTTTTCAGTAGGTGTCATCACATAAGAAGCACATGGAACTTTCCATTTATTTTCCTTAATACAGACAGGATGCAATTTTGGTCTGATCCCCCAATCTACCAAGTCATGCAGAGATCGTAAATCGTCTTTTTTCTTCCCCTAGACATTTAGAATAATCAAAAGCAACATTTCACATATGTTCTTTTCAATGTGCATTACATCTAATAAATGACGTAACAAGTTGGTTGACTAATACGACAACTCAATGAATATACTCTTCTTCTTCCAATTTTAACAGGTATCATTGGAAACATTATTACTCTTTCTAGATTTCATTACACCCTTCCAAAATGAATAACTGAAATCTTTAAATTCATTAATCACATCTGTTCCAGATATACACTGAGGTAGATCATCAATCTCCATGGTATTGTCAAATCTTTGACGATTGTTTCTATATGGATGGTCCATTGGAAAGAATCGTCGATGTCCCATAAAACTAAAACTACGAAGATATTTTAGTCTTCTTGATCGAGTATTCTTCATATAAACAGAACATGACAATTTTCCTTTTGTGCTCTATCCAGACATCATTGCATAAGATGGAAAATCATTGATCTTCCACATAAGCACATCACACATCTGAAATATGTCTTTTGAACAAGCATCGTATGTGGGCACACCCACATCCCAAAGAATTTTAAACTCTTTTATTAAATGTTTCATTTATACATCTAAATCATTGTCGGGATCAGAAGGTCCAGATATTAGTATACTCAAGAAAGTGTAAGGCTTTTTCATACACAACCATGGGGGAAGGTTATAAATGTGTATGATAACCATCTATGTGTTGTGTGAATTAAGAATCTACCCAAATTGATTAAAACCATCACATGAAAGACCCAGTATCACATTACACAAGTCAGCTACAAATTCAGGATATCGAGCGTCAAATCTCTACCATGAAAATCCATCTGCAGGGTGAACCAACTCTTCATTATTTTGTTTTCTCTCATTGTCATGTCATCATATTTTTACTAATATTTCATTAGACATGAAAAGGTTCTGTAATCTGGGGATCAATGGAAAGTTCCACATTACTTTTTGTGTCACATGAGATAGTGTTCCATCATCTTTTGGCTTCTATCGGGAGGTTCCACATTTGATACAATCATTTCTTGTAGCTGTTTCCTCCCAAAATAAGCTACAATCATTCGGGCAAGAATGATTTTTTTTAATAATCCAAGTTCATCAACTAACTTCCATTCCATATAGTGGTTTGATGGAATATCTACATCATCTATAAGTAAGTCCTTCAAGAAGGAAAAAATGTAAATGATTACAGTATTTGAAATCCCATACATCGTTTTCCCATGAAACAATCGGATTAAAAACTCCAAATTTTTTATTTTACCACATTGCCAATATACTGGAGTCGTCACATCATCATTCAATTTTTTCACCCTATCAACATCATCATTTTAATTGGACGCATCACTGGTGCTTGTATCAAAATCTTTTTGGCTAGACATCCTTTCCTTTTCATGATACCGAATAAATGGAAACTGATCATATATCAAACTCTCCAATTCAGTCCTATCATTTGGATCATCAACATTTTGAGATTCCATTTTCTCTCCATTGTGATACCACACATAATAGTTTGTTTGGAAACCAAATTTGGTTATATGATAGCTAATTACTTCACAACTCAACCAAGGTCTTCCAACACAATTAGAACATGGGTAGTGTATGCGACCACTATTTGAAGCCTTTTCAAATGAAAAATCTAAAAAGATGTTCAAATTATTTTGAAAATCAGTTTAAATTCAATATTTTTCATACATCCAACTTCTATCCATTTGGTAAAAAAATTGTAATAAGTCATTTCAAATCAATTCAATAATATTAAAGTTCAATAAAAAAATATGTAGTTAAATGATAATTGTTTACTTTAAATAAAAGAATAACTGACACATTACTCTATATGAGAATCATATTAAGAAATACAAGAAAATACAATGTATATAAGAAAATATGATATAGAATTTCTAATACCTATATTCAACGATTTCCCAGTAATATATTTTATGTGGATCAAGGAATACATAATCCTTAAGGGTCCTATTGGGAGTACATGAGTTATATACATTAACTTCTTCAGGGAGATCAGGATGAGGAGTAGGATGAGGATCACATAAAATGTAGTTATGGCCTCATCAAGGTTCACCTTAACCATGGATTAAAGGATCCTATGTTTGGGGCCATAGATCATAGGTTGGTAGGGTGTATTCGTTGAAACATGTCTCAACTGATTTTGGAGAGGGACCTTCAGTAGTTATAGGTATGGATTTGATTAGAAACACCTATAAAAAGGATATCCAAGATTTATGACGTCACAAACAAGGATGCCACTCACTAGTGACCTGAACCCAGATGGCCACTCATTGGAGAGGGACCTTTAAGTTCTATTGTGTTTTATCTCACATATGAATAATGATTTTTGGGCTGTCTGGGGTCCAGGGAGGAGGGTGGTGGGCTGTCCGGGGTCCAGAGAGGAGGGTGGGGGACTGTCCAAGTTCCAGGAAGGAGGGGGGCAGTCCTGGGTCTAGAATGGTGGGTGTGGGGCTGTCCGAGGTCCAAGGAGGAGGGGGGGTTGTCCAGGGTCCAGGAAGGAGGGTGGGGTTGTCCGGGGTCCAGGGAGGAGGGTGGGGGTTGTCCAGTGTCCAGGAAGGAGGGGGGGTTTCCTAGGTCCAGGAAGGAGGGGGTAGTTCTGGGTGGACCTCAAAACACAGAATGGGGTTCCACTCTATGTTTCTGAGAATATATTATCCAAATCTACAAAGATTACACCAATAAACATGTGAACTTTAAATCAATTACTACAGTAATTTCATGACATATAAGGGATATGCGTTTTTTGAAAATCCTATACATTACAGTGATGTTCTTGATTGATGGATTTTTTCCCAAATGTGTATGGAATTCAGAAAGGAGGATGATTTATTCCATTTACCCAATGTTATAGTGTATGTTTAGGATGAATTCTTTCATTTAACCAGTCTTCTAGTTTATTTTTTGGTGAGGTGAATTAGAAACCATGTTAGGCATGTCATTAGAACATGGGTTCTTCCATTTAACCATGTAGTCTTGAATTTTAGGGATGAATGTGTTTTTACTGAGCTAATTACTACCTACTCTATAGTATGGCCAACACATCATGTGGGCATACCCATGTAACAAAGCCATGTTAAATGGGACGTTTTCCACACCCCATTTGGCCAAACATACTTTGCACCATAAGGGATTGGCCATGTATATTTACATGGATAACCAAGTCATGTACTGTGTGTACAGTCCCATATACATTCCCAGGACACTATATTATCATATACACAATGTCAACCGTTATACACACCATGTGAACCCTTATACCATATCGTCATTATTAAAACCATTAATAACAACTTATTAAACAACATCACTTGTCAAAGATAATAAAATTGAACATAAATAAATAATAAATTTGGATATATCAAGTAAAATGATGTCATACTATCTTACATCCTAAATGACCTCCCACAACCATGATTAATGACCACAAATCTCCCCATTCGGCCAAATAAAAGGTGAAAACAAAAACACATAGTCACAGAAAACAACTTCACTTGTGTAAAGAATAATAATCCCATGGTCCTCTTGATATTTGAACCACGCAGTCATGATTTTCAAGATGAACTTGTATCCATGAAACCATATGAGAATCATGATTCAATACATGTGTTTTTCTGAATTTACTATGCATTTTGAGGAAACAAATCAGTGAAAATGTTCACTGCGTTTTAAAAAGGTGATTGAATAAATAATGTATGATGTTGAAGGCATAATGATTAATGGTTATATTAGAAAAACAAATATTCTTTAATATTGAGAATTTGACATTCGGTGAATTAGTTTGGTGAAGAAGGAATAAGTACTACATGGGAAAAGGAGAGGTCCCACCAAGAGTTCCCTTTGTAGATATTTTATTCATAAAGAACATTGGATTTTACTGTTATATATTTCTTATTTCTTCTGTGAAGAATAATTAGGGACCACATACTATTTTTCAAAGTTCAAGAAGATACTAAATATGTTATATTGTGCAAAGGATAAGTGAATAGTGTGTCATTATATATATATATATATGGATTTTTATAGAAACATGATACATACCTGTTTTGTAATACACATAGTGTACAAAAATTAAGATGAATAAGATCATCATGTTTGACATGATCTTAATGAAAGGAGTGATTTTCATGAAATACTATGAATAAATATTACAAACAATTTCTTATGAGTTCATATACATGATGCTGTAATATTTGAAGCATTTAGGTTAAAAAACTATGAATCATTAAAATTAGAACACAAGAAAGAGACACCATGCCCTTATAAATTTATATGCATAATGAAAACATTAATTGGACAATGTGTACACCGATGTTGTGATTTGAGAACACAATTCTTAGATTTAGTGACTTGAGTACACAATTCGTGGAGTATTGAATCATAAAATTTTCCAAAATCCCTAGAAATAGGGAATAACAATATCCTTGATATTAGAAGGATATCCTTGAGAAGAGGTGGAAGTATATACTTGATAAGAGGTGGAAGGATTCTAACCTGTAAGCTGATCGGATGGAAGAGGTGCACTTGTGCTGGGGCTTCTCAAGGGCTTCTAGGAGTCAGGAAACACTTTTGGGAGTTGTGCAATCTGATTCTGGAATTGGGGGGGTCACCTGCCTTAGTCGAATTTGGGTTATATTTTCCCAACGGTTATTAAAAACCTTAGAGAAAACAATGACTTCCCAGCGGTTTCATCTAACCGTTGGGAAAACTCCTGCCAACTCCATCTTTACCGACGGTTTATGAAAACCATTGGTAAATAACACCTATACCAACTGTTCAAAAGAATCATTGGTATACTAGTGTTGGGAAAAGAATGATTTCCAGTAGTGTCATTCAAAGCCAACTTACTTTAGAAAATTAATTTTAGCTGACTTTTTTTTAGAATGGTTCAATTACACAAGTTACCTTTTCCCAACTATAAGGCATCCATAAACATTAGAACTAAAAATTGTCTCTATACATATCCATTAATAATAACATATCCAATGCAACCATTTATATATATCAAAGTAAGCTTGCATGTCACTACAAGAATCTAACATAGAAAAAAAAGATGAAATCACAGAAGCATGCCATTTTAATCACATAAGCATGCTATAATAAGCAATAAACATAGAATTCACGCTAATTTATTACCTAACCATGAATAAATCTATGCATGGAATATCAATAAGGCACTAAATCAGACTTAGTAGGCAACCTAATAATGGAACTATATGTCGTGGCACATATGCATGCCATGTGAATTTCTAAGTGCCTAATATGATGCATGTAATGCAATTCCCTTGCCCTATCAAGCCAAAAAAAATCTAAATTCCAAAATCAAAGTGTAGCGGAAAATATAATAGTCACTCAAGGTGAGATCATATCAAATGTAACATCAAAAAACATAACTAACATTCCTAACCCAGTCCACTTGGTTATTTCATGTACATGGGGAGATCAATCCCATGCCTGACTATTAACCAAGCACCGACACTTTCCTAGTATCATGTATACTTACCCAAAATATTATGACAAAAGTAAAACCCACTTCTGATACCACTTTGTAACATCTTGACCCAGCTCACCTCTAAGATGGTGGCCAGGCCGGTGGGTCACATGACCTCAGGCGCACCTTCACATATGCCAGAGGCTGCCAACTAGTTGTGAGGGTCTCATAAGGTAATAACAGGGAGACTACACCCTCTTATTATAGTATAACAATGGTATTATCAATGAACAAACACAAAAATAGTGGAAGCGGTAATACATAATTGACTAAGCAGTGAAGGATAGATTTGATGTAACTAAACAAAAGTAGCTAACACCAGTTTATAAAATAAATGAATGCATAACATGGTTTTTATATATGTTCGAAAACAGTAACTACAACAACATGATTTTCAATACGGTACAAAGATAAAATATAGAAAATCCCCACAAGTGATCTCCCTGAGCATCCCGATCACCAGTTCGGTCCTTTGATCCTAAATCTAGGTACAAGCAATATAACAAACAATCATGGTCCATAGTCCTGCGAACAAGAAATATCTACTTAGATACCCTAGTGCAATGGCGGCTAAAGTAGTGTGTGATATATAAATCTCAGTAGGCCAGAACCACCAGTTTCTAGATTAATCTCGATAGTGTGATATAAAATAATTAGGGTCCAAGAATGTATAAGTTATGTTAATATTACAATGTAACTAAATACCCAAGTACCTACTTCAACCTTTGGCTAGTGTCTGGCACATAATCTATTTATTAATTGAATATTACTGGATAATTCATAATTAACATGTGAGTAAGTCACCAACTGAGTCCAAGGTGTTTCTTTCAAGGTAAAACAGGGTTAAGTAATGACCGGGCCTGATGGGATTTAACTATGGAACCTACTTTTCAATGTTGGACCTGAGGAGTGTCTCCAAGGTATTCTATGGTGATATTTAATAATAAAGATACATGTTTAGTGTCATGGAAGTGTAAACCTTAAGGGTCACTAAGTCAGTAGTATCTAAGTCTAGATAAGGGGAAAGAGTGTAATCCAAAGAGCATAGTCTGAGGAATTCTACAATGAGACACACTATCGAGTACAAGGAGTGCATCCAAGGTAAAACAGGGCTATGAAAAGATCGGGTCAAAGGATTGTATCCAAGGAACCTACTTTTTAATTCTAGATCAAAGGAGTATATCCAAGGCATCTTGTATTACTACATGGGGACCCAATGATATTATGATGGCCATCCAAAGATAGTATGATGAATGGGATCTAGGTGGGTCATAACCATATAAAACCATCCTTCAATTTGAATGGGGTGCATGAGTGCTCAAGGTATTCTAAAATAAGAATCCAAGAAAGGATCAAGTATAACCACCCTTATTTAATAATTTTGTCATATAAAAATTTATTTGGTCAAAGCCTTACCTTCTATTAGTGCATATAGGCTGAGTAGCATGAAACCATTAAATTATAGGTTCAATCCTTTCCATCCATTAGTTTGGATAGATCCAGTATCATTTCAACCATTTATTTATTATTCCTACCCTTTTCTTTCATTAGTGTAGATAGTCCAAGTATCATTTCAACCATTCCTTCATTAAATCCATTAAGGCATATTCATTAATTAAGGTTCACTCTGCTACCTTCCATCAAAATGGAAAGGGGCGCTACAGACATGCAACCTTCATCCAATTAGTCATAATAAGGCAAAGTGATTTATGTATTATACTTTCTAACTCAAATTTCACATTTAATTTTCAATTCAAATCACTTACTATAGGCAGGTAAAGTGATGAGCATACATGGTACTTTACATTATGAAAATCATAGGATAATTCACCCTTTTAATATAGAAGGTCTTACCTTTATAAAGGTCAAGTGAAGGCACACCCTAATGGTTGCGCCAATGTATCAAAACACTAAATGATAATTATGGAAAACATCAAACAAAGTTAAATCCAATTCAAAACTATGACAAACATTAAGGCGGTTCCTTGGGAATTAAAATTATTTTAAGAAGGTAACTATGTTTTTATAATTATATTAGGGCCATGTCCTAAACATGCCATATTTCAACATATCATCAATGTGTATGAATTATAAAAATGACTAGTCAAGATAGCAAGGTCTAAACACTACTTTTTTTCTTGAAGGCATTGTACCTCGATTGAGGGGTTTTATTACAAAATTCTGATACCATTTACCACAAAAATCATTTACCACCTTTATAATTTTAAATATGTAACATTCTAAATCACATTTAAGATCATTCAATATAGATACTTCATCGCATGAATTTAAATTCTAACAAAAGTGCAGTAAGTAATTTTTTGAATCATTTAGAATGTTTAACGGCTTAGAAAGGGACCCAACCTTAGGGTAGAACAGATCCATCCACTATGGATCTCGGTGATTTCTAACAATGTATTTTTGCTCCCCTACTGAGAATACGCCCCTTCACATAAATGCAAGGACACCTAGCCCTAATGCACACACCTGCATGGGCATGAGAATGTGAAAGGGGATCCTCACATATATGCTTATATGAATTTTTCAGTCACCACTCACCTATGCAAGAATTTTAATATATATACATGGGCTCACCTATCCCTATACATGTATAATCACTACAATGAATGATAATACATGTAACAAGGGAACCCACGTATATATATTTACTTACATATGCACACACAGGCTAGTAACCTTAGACCCGACAACTCGAAACCACAAAGAAGTGATAAACTCACTACAAGATAATTAATATTAACCTTAAAACAATTAATGAACCTAATTTAGAGAGTGCGAAAGAAATCAATTTGGAGAAATACTCACCATGGATGAAATCGATAGACCGAAATGAGGAAAACTGCATCACCTTCTGTGACGGTTCCTAGAACACACATTAACACACCCCGAGAGACCTTCATCATGGCCTAAGACCCAAAGAAAATCGAAAAAATCATTAACCCCAAAACCTATCATTCAGCCTCACCTCATCCGGTGTCGATTTGGTTGAAGAGGAGATGAAAGAATGGTGGAGAATGAAGGAGTGGACTCTCCTTGAAGGTTCAGACAAGATTCATGAAAAAACCATACTGGATTGACGAGAGTAGAGGAGGACATAGGGGAGGAGAGTTGCACATAGAATGGAGAACACCTTTGGGGGTTCTTCACATTGTGGGTCAATCTAGAGAGTGGGTGAGGGTGTGATAGCTCAGGTTTTACTTTTTTTAATAAAAAAATAATTAAATTCGTTAAAAAGACTGGGATTTATGGTTTAACCCACACGGTTTGAATATCTATGTGTAAACCATGCAGAACCACATGTTTATGAAAACTCACCTTTCATAGTATTTCCCAAACAGTTCTACTAACCATGAGAAAACCATGTGACAGAAATGGTCCAACTAAAACAACATGAATAGTTACCTATAGTGGTCCTCACGGTTTCAACCAAATCATATACCCTCTACACCTTCTTAAAAAATGACCTTTCTGGGTCTAGTGCTTCAAAAACTCCTTGAGACACTTGGGATGATTCTAGGACCTTCTCCTATTTCCAAAAAGTTCTCTTAAGAGTGATCAAACTTAGGGATTCTCATTCTGAGGTCCGGTTTTAAAACCAACCTATCCAAGAAATGAAAAAGGTCAAATCCTTTTGAATTTTAGTCCGGTTCAAAAACACAGAATTCTAAACTTAGGGAGGCTTACTACGTATCCCATACAACTAGTATTCAAAGACCACATAGTTTTAAAAGGTTTGTGATATACACCATAAAAGATGCCCAATGATGTTTTTCTTCATTAAGAATGTGGTCCTTTGAAGTTTGATGTATGATTTGTTGCTTAACCCATATAGGAGGCCCATTTAGGTGATTCTTTATTATGGTTATGGCCTTATGAAGGTTGAGGAATGGGTTTAGAGATTATATCATATAGAAGGCCCATTGAGAAATATTGGGGATTATACATATAGAAGTCCCATGTTTGTTTGGGATCTTTTAGAATTGATGATATCCACTAATCTATAAGCCCACTTGAGTTATGCTCAATGTAAGAAACAAGATAAATTAGTAGATATGAAGATCACACAATCCACTTCTTGAATTGGTGGATAGATTCTGGATCCCAAAGGAATTGGGAGTGGTATTTGAGGGAAAATTTCCCATATTTTATTCTGGTAACTGAGATAGTCACATCTGGTGATCTATTTGGATATATCTCGAGTTGGTGAAGATGAGAAATAGTGACGCCTCCTGCTTGAAAGGATAGGGGTTACTCTATAAGGGATTACCAACTATTTCCTAGGGAGTATAGGAGTGTCAGACATTGTCCCTTATCGGTGGGAAAGGCCATGGGTTCCCCTCAATCCTGAGAGTACGGAGGTTCATGTGAGAACCTCTAAGGCTATGGGCATTTCCAAGGTTGGGATTCTCTTTACCACAAGAAAAGGCCAGGGGTTCCCCTCAATCCCTAGAGTACGGAGGTTCATGTGAGAACCTCTAAGGCTATGGGCATTTCCAAGGTTGGGATTCTCTTTACCACAAGAATATAGAGTTTAAGACATTCCAAGGGTCCTATATGTGACATAGGCTACCTATATGAATCCACTTACCACAGGTATTTATAATCAAGGTGGAAGGATGGTGTGCTCGAGAATTTGATCATGCATGTCAGGTGGCTTTCGAAGAGAACCCGACCAGATGTCATTAGACTGGTTCATGAAGGGGACAAAGTGGGTCATGATGATATAAATAAATGGAGTGATGAGAGGTGTAATATAGAATTAGCTATGATTCCCCATCCTATGTAGCATGTTCTTATATGGGATGAGTTTCCCTACGCATAACATATTACTACCTGGGTAAAGGTATCGTCCACATAGCATTGTGATACACGGACCTGGGTTTTTCCTGCATAGTATTTTGAAACACCGGGCTAGATTCTACCCATGATTTATTTTTTTACATTTGTTCAAGTTCCTCCCACAAAGAATTTTCATATGTGGGAATGGTTTACTCTCGCACAGTGTTTTGTTATGGAGTGTACTGGTCCAAAAAGGGGCCATCAATTTATTTCCTGCGGAATGATGTCCGCAAAGGGCTTTTTAGTTTGTGGATTTCTAGATGATTTTTATTTACTATGTAATTATATTTGGAGGGTTTACCAACTAATAATAAATGGATCGATGAAATTTCATCCCTAAATATCAACTTCTTTCTTCTCCTCCTCTTCTCTTATCCTCTTTTTTTGTTCCCCTCAGTGGTATTATATAAAATAATGGAGGGAATGAATATCATCATCGATGGTCATCCATAGTGGGTAGTGGGGCGTCTATTTTGGAATCCCAAGGACAATGACCCAACCTGTAATTGACTTATTTTTTTGGGAGAATTAATTTTTTGTGGAGCAAATCACCATCCATCTCCATAAGTAATTTTGTTTCATTTCTAAGTGTCGGTTGTACCATTTCATCCCATGAACTAATTCATTCACGTGGGATGGTCATCTGTGGAGGATAAAATCAACATCTGACCCCACAAATTAGTTGGATTTGTTTGTGTGTATCGGAAATACCATCTCATCCCATGAATGATTTCATTTGAAGGTCACTTCATGAAGAATTGGAATGCCATACGAAGTGACGTTCTGTGTAACAATTTTTACTATGTGGACTTGGACCATCCAATATGGCTTCCTCACCCTTGAACCATTACTAAAAATTATTCTTCTAGTTATATTTCTGCACTTTTTAAATTTCATAAAATTATATTTTTCCTATATAATGATTTTTTTTTGAACCAAAAAATAACCAACTTTGAATTGTGGTAATGGAAGAACAAATGACATGAGTTCGCAAGGTTGTAGTCCGCCATACTAACGAGTAATGATTTCATAACCCATTTGATGGAAGTGGAGATGGTTATAGGTAATGAAATTTTTATTTAAGAATCAAAACATATGATATATATACCTATGATATTATATCATCTGGTTTAATAAGAATTTAAGGAGGTGGAAGGAGAAATAAAATAAAGATGCACGTTGAAGATCAATACCTCTTCTTCATGTAATCTCCCTAGGATTGAAATAATTTCTTCCTAGGATTGATTTCTACACAAAATAAGGATTTTGGGATAACTGGAGTGATTTTGAGAAGCTATTTGGGTAGGGAATAGAAAAACTAAAGTTTTTTAAATGTGTGAAGAAAGGAGGGGATTGAGTACTATTTTATAGTTGAGGAGTGACATTCTTTTTAATACTCACGCATATTCACTATTGGGAGGTATACCTTAGCTCATGTGCCTAAAAAATTGATCAATAATGTAGGGTATGGTTAGTTTGTTCCTAGAACACCATCACCACACAAAAATAAATATGTTTTCATCATATTATTCTTTAGTCTTTATATTTTCTCTATTTAACCTTTTAGTTTTTACCAGAGTAACGTGTATCTTTTTATTTAGTTATGTGATTTTTATAAGACTAAAATTAAAATGATCTTTATTATATAATTAAGAAAAATGATTATAAATAAGTAATATAATTTATTAAATTAAAATCCTATGTGTTTGTAAAATTATTTTTAATACAAATGCATGTAATGAAAAAAACCTCATTTTAACCATAATCATAGTAATTAATTTTAATTGTTTTAACAAATCATTTTGGAAAAATAAATTGTTCAACTTATTAGATAATTTATGTTATTTTGATTCAAAATAGAGAATTAATTTTTCGAAATTCGACTTAATAATACAGTAGAATTTAATTTAAAATTAATCTCAAAGACGGGATGGGAAAGTGGGTTTTTAAAAAGAAAATTTTTCAACGTTTAAAAAGTATTTATATCTAAATTAAATATTAAAATTATCCCAATTACCTAAATTGGATTAATTTATATGAAATTAAAATAATATTACATTGTAAAAAATACAAAATTTATTTTATCATTATAAATTATTTAAATTAAAAGGCTCTTATTAGTTAAAATTCAGTATTTTTTATTATTCATAAAAAATGAACTTCTCAAAAAATCCAAAATATTCATCCAAAGATAATTTTGATATTTTTTTTCAAAGGTGAATTTTATTTTTTAAACTAAATTTTCTAAAATTGGTAAAACTTAATATTAAATTAACGATGTAATGCCTAATTAAACAATCTTTTAAAAAATACCTATTTTTTTAGAAAACATTTATTATTATTTTAAATGATTCTTTTAATCAATATATATCTAATAAACAGGTGTAAAATATATATTTTACTAAGTTTTTTAATCCTATTCTTACCCACCATTACAATACGTAAGTAACAATTATCATATTAAATAATAATATTAATAATATGTTATTGTTTGATAAAACTCATCTTTCATGTAGCATAATATAAACTCAGTGTTTCATTTATTGAAATATGTTTAAGATATTTAATTTATTTAAAAATAATGTATTCAGGTGTAATATTTTTTTATAATCTTGGTGTTGTGTGTAATACACGCTATCAAATATAGTTTTCTTTTTTAAAATTTTGAGGTGATATAATCATAAAAATAAATTCAAACCTTTTACATTCCATCGTGAAATAATTTAAAATCATTTAAACCCATAATCAAATTACGTTCTATTTTTATATAATCACATGGAAAAATATCTATTTTTATTAAAAACTCTAAATAATGAAAATTTCCCAGAAGTTTGGTAAATAATATATACTTTGAAAGACCATTTTAACTTGTAGATGAATATTAATAACTAATAATTTCTATGAAGGAAAGAAAAATATTTTAATTTATATATGTTAAAACACATTATTTTTCACTTTGGTAAAAAAGTCAAATTAGAACGTACAATAAATATTTCAAATATACGTTATTTTAATCCTTTAAAAAGAATGTAAAAAGTAATTGTAACAAAATTTTAAAAATATTTTATGTATAGATAATAAAATTATTGTAATATATATAAGATCCTATAATTATAGGATAATGAGTATAAAATAATTAAATTATTTATTTTAAAGGAAAATACATTACATTAAGTATTTTATAGTTTAATAAAATCACCAACTCATGAGTGATAAAATTATATTAGTTTTATACATTATTATTAAATAATTATTTATTAATTTTATTATTATTTTTACTTTTATTTTATTTATTACCAAGAATTATTTATTAATTAAAATGGTTATGTTCTTTGTAGACATTTTGGGGTTATTCAGTTTATGATCTAAAAAAATAGTGCATAAAACGTGATAAAATATGTTATGGTTCAACTAACTAAATAATATTAAACATCTTATCATTTTCATAATTATATATTTAATACACATTTAAAAAAAACTTTAATCGATTCATGAAAAATGAATCATTTCATTTCATGGAGAGAGTAGTTCAATAAATACAAATGAACAACATTTTTATTTTTCTACTGAGTGGGAAATAAATAAAGAAGAAAATATTTAACTTCTAAATAATCAGAAATATTTTATAGATGTCATATTTTTACATTATTTCTTTCCTTATAACCAAACATGTTAGGTGTTAAGTAAAAATGAATCACATCACTTCGTGGATATGGTATTCCGCAGATACGCACAAGCAAATTATCAATTTTCAATATATGTAAAGGGTAAGAATGTAAGTAATATATTATCATTATAAAATCATAATTTTTCAATAAATATAAAATATAATTATTTTATAAATCATTTATGTAAATATATAATTTGATGATGAAAAATGAAACACATCGCTTAATGAAGGTGGAAGTCCACACACATGCACAGACAATGTTTTAAGTTCCCATGGGATGGAAAAAAGATGAAAGCGGGTTGTATAATAATCATAATAAAACATTATAAGGAATATACTAATGTTATTATTTCATCATGGTTAAGGAATATTTGAAGGAGGTATGATAATAAATAAATTATAAACACTGTTTTAATAATGTTACCTATTCTTCAAAAAACCTCCCTTTGATTACACATTAAGCCTTATTACCTTCATATTTTGTTAATAAAAGGACCTATAGGATGTGGTGATAATTTTTGGAATGGTATTTGGGAATGACTTGGTCAGTCTAGAAAGCTTAATGTGTGTGAATAACTGAGTAGAGGAGGTTACCTATTATAAGTGACTGGAGTACAACATTTTTTGTTTTTCAACATTTTAAAATAATATAATGTAGTAATCATGTTAATGTGGATCTAAAACTATCAAATTTAAAATATTAAATTATAAAGTTCAAAATATCATAATCCAATAATAATTAATATAATATTTTCTGACCTTATCACTTAGTTTTTAATTTAATTAATGTAAAGACCCCGAACTAAGTAGCCCAGAGTCAGTGGTTACTTTGTTACAATTGTGCTAAATAAAACCAATCACACCCAAAGGGACTGAATATTATATTATAATTGAAAAAATAAAAGAATTATTTATTCCCAAATTACATTTTAAAACTTAAAATACAACATAGTGTTTTATTTTAGAACATCCTCATTGCCTTCAACATATTCAAATATATAAATCATAATACACTTCCTAGAATCCTAGGGAATGAAAACATAATAGATGTGTGATATTAGATTCTCAGTAAGTTTATGTGTGTAGTGGAATATGTCATGAATAAATAATCCATATTCAATATATAAAGGTGAATATCGAAAAAACATTTCATCTATTCAATAACTTGATCATGAAGAATATTATGGTAAATAATGAACAAATAATTACATATAAATAATCACATGAGCTTGAAACATATCCATAGAAGTCGTAAAATTATAATAATAAAATAGAAATCAATAATTATTCTAATAATAAGGTAATTCATAATTTAAAAAATCATAAACATATTGTCAATGCCTTCTTCCAAGACAACTTACAAAAATTGGTCAGTCCTCAACCAAATACCCCATATTATTTGTCTCATGATACCCATCAATAAATTGAGGGGAAATAATTTCCCCCACAAAAAAAACACAGAAAAATGCCTTAATAATTTGAAATGGGTGAATCAAATTCAACATATACATTCTTATTGAATAATATTATATGAAATTTTAACACTTTCCTCAATCAATAATCATAATCATAAACCATCTTGTGTAATATGGAGAATGGTATCACACTAGTACATCCCCATTCAAACTAATTGTAAACCATAAGAATAAATAATAAGGATGGTATCATTACATTATATCCCTATTGGAGAATAAGTTATATATGTATTGTTATGATTGATTAATATAAATTTCATAAAATGTCATTAAAAATATTCTTGAGGAAAATACACTTTTCACGTAGAAATTCCATTTTAAAACTAATAATGTATAAGACATTAGGAAAAAATTATTTCATAGAAACTTTTAATTTAATAATAAAAAACATTATTGGTAATGATGGTGGAAAATATCATTCATTAAGAATAGTAAAAAGAAAACATTATGGTCATGCTTTTTAAAAACTCAAAAAATACATAAATAAGAAATCCTAAGGATGCTTCCTTTTATTTTTTTTAAACATATATCATAGGTAAAAATGAATTTAAATAATAATATATTAATATTAAAAATATTTTTGAAAACTTTTTTAGAAAACATGGAAATTGAAGAAAAATATTCCTGAGTTAAGAGGAAATAAATATGGTTTTTCATAAAAACATTTTTTATGATATTTTGAGTACTTAACAGGATAAAATAAAAGGAAAGATTTTTATTTTTAAAAATTATTGGAGGTTAAAAAATATCTTTGGTTCAACATATAATTATCATATAATTCCACTAATAATTATTTAAACATAAATAATCCTGAATAATGATGTGATTGTGAAATAAACTCTTACCACTTTTGTAAATTCTGAATCATAATCCCTATAAATGAAAACATCCTAGATAGATATTTATATCCCAAATTTTTTATGTTAATAATATTAAAATTTATTCATGGTTATTATATTCTGAACCCAAAATTAATAAGTGATAAACATGGTATATGTCTCACGGAAGTAAAATTGAGACCATAAACCCTTACCTCATGTTCAACTTCTTTTGTATGTGTTCGAACCTACATTAAAATAAATATATATTTTTCATACCTATATTATAGAAACATAATAATATATATCATCCCATATATAATTTAATTACATACTTTTATCATCCATTTATTAATAATACTTAATTAAAATCAATGTTTTGGGTAATAATTGCTTCGCTTTTCATGTATGTTTTGGTTTGGTAGTTTAGGCCCTTATCATTAAATCATGGTTTAATAATCTCCAAAATATTAATAATGATTTAAATATAATATATATTCCTTATATACATATTAATAGTAATCCATAAAATTTATAGAATGAAAAATGAGTTACACCATTCGTGGAGACGGTAGCTTGTACGTACACATGGATGCTATTTTCATTTTTTGACATATCAAATGAAATAAAAGAAAACACTAATTAACATTTATAGAATAATTATTATATTATATACATGAAATATTTTCATAAAATCTATCCTTATGACCATCCATGAAAAATAGAAACAAAAAAAGAACCATGTTGCTTCATGGAGGTGGTGGTCAACACATACACACAAGCGATGTAATCATTTTACAAAAAATTGGAATGTAAAGGTAGATATGAAATTATAATTCCAGAATTATAATTATTTAATAAATATAATATATATATACATTAAATCTCTCTATGAGAGGCAGTGATGGAAAATGAGTTAAATCGGTTCAGAAGGAGGGTAGTCAGTCGTATAAATGATCGATGATTTCATTTCTCATTCGATATAATAGAAGATTGATATAGGTTATCACATTAACATAATAAAATATATGTATATTTAAGATAATAGTTTAATTATTCATCGTCTTTGAAGAATATTTAATCAAGGTGGAAGAAAAAATAAAACAAAAACACTCAGTTAAGAATGATACCTCTTCTTCAGACAACCACTTTATGTTTGAAAACAAAGCCTTTATAGGGTGGATATATAATAAAAATTGGATATAAGTAATGGTTAGGGATTTAAGTAAGGTATTTACAAAGTTATTGGATGAAATAAAAGGTTTTTATAGTATTAAGATGTTAGTATAAGGGTTTCCTTTTATAATTGAGGTGAGTTGCACACTTGAAATTTTTCTTTGGTTTACAACAATGTCATGTCACTTTCTTGGAAAAAAGGCTAAATAATATAACATTATAGAAAATTATATAATAAAAGGTCAACATATGACCATAAAATAGTAATTATAAAAAACATTAAATCCATTTTAACCCTTATCGTGGTATTTGTAAACCCATTTTAACCTTAATCAGGGTAATTAATTTTTACTGTTTTTACTATTTATTATGAACAAAAATTAATTTTAACTTATCAAAAAATATTAATTAATATTATTAAAAAAAATTATTCCATTTTACCAAATTCAATTTAAAAAATTGGAAGAACTTAATTTAAAATTAAACCCACGGGCATGATGAAAACGTGATTTTCCACTGAAATGTATTCTTATAATTCAAAACTTTTGATATACAATTTACACATTGAATTAATAAAAATGATATAAATTGGATATAGAATAATTTAATTTTACTAATTTTACTTTCAAAAACATTTAAAATAAAATGTTACTTTCATAATTCATTAAATGTATTGACAATTTTTAATAAAAATTAGTGTTTTCAATATTCATCAAAAAAATAATATTTTCAGAAAATTCCTAAAATAGTCACTCTAGGATAATTTTAAGAATTTAATTTCAAAAATTAAGTTTATTTTTTCATATAATTTTATAAAATTTTAGAAATTTAATTTTAAATTAAGTGACCAATACGTGACAAACCCACTTTTTTGAATAATATAGTTTTTTAGAAAAATTCAATTTATCCTTATCTCATTAATAGGAAAGATATTATATGAATTATTATAAATTCCAATGAATATATAATATATAAATTTCATTAAAATAATTCACCAATAGTTATTAATTTAACCAATTAATACAAAAAACATTTCACACATAAATAAAAATTTTCAAAAAAAATTTACTTTTACATTCAAATGGTCTTTATTCTTATTAATAACAATTAAATTTAGTTATAGATGTTCATAAAATATACTTTTAATAATTTATTTTTTTCCTACTCATAATCACAAATTTAATGGATGTTTTATAATGGTATACTATATTATGATTCATGTAGACTTGGGGTTTCAAGCATCACAAGAAATAAAAGAGATTAAATGTAAATAAATATATATTCAAATCTCAAGGTTTTACATGATCATCACCTTAAATAAATTAAATCCTCAAAATTTTAACATAATCTCAAAAATAAAGGGTTTTACATTTAAAAATTCCTTTTTGGAAACCCCAAATCATAAAAGTCTTGATAAAACTTTCTCTTGTAAGGAGGGGAAGGTAAATATTAAGGTCCTCTGGTATAATAAAAAACAATGTTTCCAAATAGGAAAAAATTAATGGGAAGTGAAAATACGGACATTTAGAAGAAAAATATTACCCGAATGGCCCGAAGGCCTTAATTTTTATTGAATTTTGATAAATCTCTTTCATGGGATGAGGAGGAACCCTTATAAGGCATGTAGGCTCAGAGATTACATGGCCTATAGGTTTAGAAGATTACCTGACCTGAAGGTCTTAGGGAATTCAACAAGACTATCTACAAGGAACTTCCCCTCCCCAGCATTTTCATCATGACAATAGCTCTCAACCTTCGCATGGTCATCTGGATAGGCATCACGTGCAAGCATAGGCTGGTCTTGATGGCATATCCATACCCTCTCATTCTGAAAAATCCATTTGTCTTTGCTCTCGTGAGTTCACCTACTCTGAATCCTCTTCTGGGGCTTCTTCTTTATTATAGTGTGTCTCAGGCAACTGCATTTGGCCTGAAGGCCTTGAGGTGTCCCAAAGGCCTTAAAGGTGGCCCGAAATCCCTTACAGACCTGAAGGCATGGGTGGCCCGAAAGCCTTAAGGACTCCAATCCCAAACCGGTGGTCCAAGGTCAATAGTTTTAGTTTCTACAGTACCGAACAATACTTGCTACAGTAACTGTTATAGTTCCTGCTATAGTACCCACACAATGTATAGTTCTACTATAATATGTGTATAATGTATAGTCTGCTATAGTACCCACACAATGTATAGTGTATCTATAGTACCCACACAGTGTAGAAGAAAAATAGTGCACAAGAAATAATAGATAGTTATATGAAACATGTTCAATATAATTTTAATGACCACAAAACTATAAATAATTTATGGTTGAAAAGACCACTAATTCATCAAAAATTATTATAACACTATAAAATTTTTGTTTCAGTATTCTTTTTCAATCATTGAGGAATTATGTTACCATATATAGTTAGAACATCATGAAATTTACTTACTTGATATCTTTTTATTTCATAATCCCAATTTCATTCTTTGGTTTCACTTTAATCAATTTTCACTTCATTTTTTAATATAATAAATCTATATCATAGGTTATTTTTTATTCATGAAGCTCTAAAACTAACTTTTAATATATCATAATATCCAAAAAATAATTATAATTATTTCTGTCCATCTATAAATATTTACCAAAAACAAATTTATTGGAACAAGTTATCCAATATAATATATTAATCTTTGAAGACACAAATATAGCACCCACAGATAAACATGATCCATTCCATAAGTATTTATATATAAAATATTTTCAATAGAAATAATTTAATATTAACTACGACATCTCATATGTAAATAGTAGTCATTACACCCTTTACGCTCTTCGGTTGCAGGTTCAATCCCCGTGGCCTTTCTAAATGTGACGGGTTGTCTACCGATATGGGGGTTTTTCTTTTTCTGAAACTATACTAATATAATTACTATAAATTGATAAAAAAAATATGATGAAGATCATCCAAATTAACATTGACCATCAAATAACTTTTTAACCACTAATTTTTTCTATACAACTTATTTTTTTCCATAAAATAAAATAATCCTAATTTACTATTGTTATCATAAGATCAATGATCATATTAACCCCAAAGGTAATAGATATATTTAAACTTTTGAGAATATCAGTCTTACTCAAATAATACTTAATATTTAACCATAGGGTTATATATACCTCAACAAAATAAAATGTCTCTAAAATATTCATTAATTAATTAAAAATTTCATCACTTAAAACCTCAAAAGATGTGTATAAAACATAGAACATATGATCAATATTAAAATAATAAAACTGTGATGGTAGAGATAACTCTTAATTTAAAATTATATGAAGAAATATATGCTTCCAAAAAAATTAAGATAATTCATAGATGTTTCATGATTCTTATAAAAAAACATTGACAAAAGTTCTTCTATAACATAATTCATGAATCCAAATAGATAAATAGTTCAACCATTAAAATTTAACTATTTCTATAACATAAATCCTTCCTTAGTCAGGTATTTAACCATTATAGGAT
Organism: Viscum album; assembly: GCA_963277665.1. Lineage (NCBI taxonomy): Eukaryota > Viridiplantae > Streptophyta > Magnoliopsida > Santalales > Viscaceae > Viscum > Viscum album. Next base: position 376,128,003 of record OY728146.1, read on the forward strand.
GGAATTAACTCAAATACTCACATTTAAGATAGTGAACTATAAATGGATCATTAGGATGATATTTATTTCCTTTCATTATACTTTTAATTTTCCTCAGTAATTTATTTTTTTATGCCCTTATTTTCCACACATAAAATATTATCCCATTATGTCGAGACATTCCCATGGGTGTCTCCTTCCAAATTACTAACATTAATGAAATTAAGACTTATTTCCTCCATGGTCTCCACCACCTGATCTATCAGTAAAGTTCATTATTCTCTTCATTAGTAGCTATGAGAGTAGGTGGAGGTATAGGTTGTTAATCATATATCGTGACAAACGATTAGGCATAATAATGATATTTTTTACTCAATTCAGCATCCCAATTGGTTACTCATAATGACCACATTTTCAATCATATTAAATGTTAATATTATTCATTTAGGATCCATCCAATTACTAAATCCAAAAATCATAGTGTGAAAAAAAATCAGAGTGGAAAACCATATAATCATTTATAGAATGTATAAATCAAGATAACTTCTATTCAATATAATAAAAATTATTTTTAACTTATTTCATTTATTGTTATTAACTATTCAAATATTTTATGATGGTTCATAAGGAAAATATGAATTAACCCAAGAATATCCATTAGGAGTTTCAAAAAACGTGTGCAGCAAAGCCCATTTTCCTGCACTGGGTGATGATTGAGTCAATGACCAATGTGCAATTTCCAATTTTATTAACCCGAGGTAAAAAAAATAAATCAATATCCACTTATAGTATCAATACATGGATGTATTACTAAGAATATAATATAATATCAACCTTACCAAAACATCAAGATATTATCATATACTTATACATAGCCTCAAGTAAGTCATCGGGATATATTCAACAATATATGTGATCTTAAATATAGATTTCAAGGTTTATACTAGAATTTATCTGATAACAAAATTAAATAGCCTTACCCTTGTAGCCCAGATTTATTGGTTACTTTATTACATTTTTGTTAGATACAAGAGAAAACATACTAAAGGACCCGATAGTTTAGTATTATTGGAAAACTAGATACATACTAGATTCTCACATTACATTTTGAAATATAGAACACAACATAGTATTTTATTTGATAACACCATTATTCCCTTCATCATGTCCCTATATATCAATCATAATATAATTATTGGCAACTTGGGGAAAGGAAGATTAAGAAAGATGTGATCTTATATTTTCAATAATGGTATTCATATAGTAGAAGATATCAAGAATAAATAATTCATAATAATTATGTAATGGTATATACATGAAAATATATTCCATTAAATCAATAACTTGAGCATGAATAATAATATTTCCGGACTAAATGGTAATAAAATAATGATATATCAATCATCACATAATCTTAAAACTTATCCATAAATATCCTAACCAATCAAAAATTCACACATAAATTAATAAACAATCCCATAATGTGGTTATTCATAATGTCATAAATCATAAACATATCATCAATGCATTATTCCAATATATGTTATATAAATGTCTAATCCCTCAACCAAATAAACAATCTAATATATCTCATGATATTTATTAATTCATCAAGGGGATATCGTTGCCCTCACCCAACACTTACTAATCTCATGTAATTCCTCATATAAAAGATGTGAAATGTAATCAAATTAAAAAAATTATATTGAAAAATAGAATATTTTTTTTAATATTTTCTCTAATCAATAAAATTGATCATAAACCATCCAGAGTAATATGGTGTATGGTATCAAACTAGTATATACCCATTCAAACAGATCATAAACCATATAAAAAAATAAAAAAAGGATGGTCTAATTACTTAATATCCCCAATGGAGAATGAGTAATATAATGGTTTATGCCATTGATGAATATAAAAAACATGAAATTTCATAAAAAACATTCTTCATGAGAATAATGTTTTTAATTTTAAATTCACATTTAATAATGATGAATTCCCAAAACATTTGAAATAAAATTTCCTTGAAAAAGATCACAGAAATGTTGATAGAAAGATTTAAATAATGGAGTGGATATTATGTTGAGAAATATCATTCATGATGAATAATTGTTTTAAAAAATCTTTTTACACTTTTATAAAAAGAAAAAAGTACCATGTTTAGAAAATTAAATATTCATATTGAAAAATTTTGTAAAAATTCTATCATGGGTAAAAATGAAATTAAAAAATCATGCATGAATATTAAAATTATTATATAATATATTTTTAGAAAACATAGATGTTGAAGAAAAATATTCTAGACTAATGAGGATATATGTTCAATTTTTATTCATAACATTTTTTAATCTTTCTAGTACATAAAAAGGGCAAATAAAAGTGTAACAACCCTAACTCTAGTAACCCTGATATAGTGTATATTTTATTAAATTAGCATAAATAATGGATATCTAACCATGTATGATTTATCAGCTTAGTAGTATTGGTAAACTAGATACTTAAATGATTCCCAAGTTACATTGGAATTATCAAATATAAGCATAACATAGGTAAAAGTTATGAATCCTTGGAACTCATTCAATGATTTTTTTCTTTATAACCTAGTGAAAGAAAAAAAATAAGGTTGATAACAAATTCTCAGTAAGGGAAAAGTAAAGTGGAATCAAACATGATTAAATAAGGAATGATCAATATAGAAAGGTAAATAATAAAAATTACATTCAATTTAATCATAAAATTGAGCAAAAAATAAATCTATGGATAATATTAATGAAATAATATTATCAATAATAATAACTAAATTCTAAATGAATCAAATTCAAACTATTTGACATCACGATATCAAACATCATGATATCTCTATCATTGGGACTTTTATTTATTACATTTTAACAATATGGGTAAAGATCCATTTAATTTTATCATATAATATGTCTCATGAGATCTATCTATTATTCAATGGGATATATAATTATGCCCCCCATCACTACATGTCCACAACATTCCCAATATATCAAATGATCAATTTAATTCATGAACAATATACCATATCAATTAATATCTATATTGAGTAAATACTATAGATTTATCTATAGTTCCCTAGTAAACTTTACACTTAAAAAGTATGACACCATATGTATAAATTGTATATGACTTATTATATAGAAATAATAATGATACAAATAATATAGATATTTAAGAGATATATAATATCAAATGATCATAAGTAAGTAAATGTTTTAATGGATGGTTTCATTACAACATAACCCCTATGGTGAATAGTTAAAATAAAGAGATGTTGTCATTGATTAATATAAATTCCAATAAAATGTTATTAAAAAATCTTCAAGAAAATAACCTTTCTAATTTTTTGAAATAAATTATTTAAAAAATCATCACAATTATAGTGTAAAAACATTTCTTCAAAAATTACCTTATAAACTTTTGAAGGAATATTTAAAGAAAATATTCATAATAACTCTAGAAAATACACTAATTTCATATAATTTTAAAAAATTCATTCCATAATTTTTTCGAAAATATCACAAAGTACCTTGTTCAGAAAATTAAAAAAAAGTCTCATTTCAAACCATTTTATACATGGTTAAAAATTAGAAAATGACTTTTAATAAATAAATGTTGAAGTGTAAAAAAATTTGACAGAATTTTATATAAAATATTGATATGGAAGAAAAAAAACCTGTCAAAATACAAATAATATTGGTTTTTCTTTAAAACATTTCTTTTCTTGATTTACATTCCAAAGAGAGGAGAAGTGGGAAGAAAATATGGAATGTATTTAAGAGAGTAAAGTTGAAATGAAATTTAACTCCATAATTAAATATATATTGATTTTAATTACATAAAAGGGTAATTATATACGCCACATAAAAATAAATAGATGTATAATAACAAATATGTCTCAATGTAGTAGAAATTGAGACTAAATCCCTTACAAAGGTCATACCACTGAAATGAAATTAATCAACGTAGTAATTAAGTGTGAAAAATGTAAATCCAAAAATTTACTAGTGGAAATATAACATATAGAAATTAATTTTCACTTATCTTATAATCACGCAATGACATAATCAATTAAGAATTTATATAACCCAAAGAAATGAAATTTAGTTAAGAAACCCCTTGCTATAGGTCCGAATTTTCACATAGGTTCTCTAAAATCATGTATAAAAAATTTAAATTTATTATAATTACAAAAAATGACCATATTATTATTTATGATATTATATATTATCAATTTATAACATTTTATATTCCATTTATTAATAATCACTTATTATTATCATTGTTTCTGGTGTGAAGTACATTGTTTTTCAATTATGTTTTTAATCAGTTTTAAGATAATTTTACATTTAAGATGGTTTCATCATATCAAAAATATTATTATTGGTATAAATATAATATATATATATATATATTCAATATTTTTTTAATCAACCACAAAATATAGAGATAGAAAAATGAATGAGATCATTCATTTAGATGTTAGGGCGTTTGTAAGCAAGAAAACTACTTTCACATTTGGTGGGATGGGAAAAATTACTAGTGAATAATAATTAATCAATATATAATCATAATAATATAAAATATATCATATATATTCAGTAAATATATCCTTATTACCATCCATGTAAAAATTATATGAAAAACGAATCACATCACTTCCTGGAGGTGGTAAGTCCACATGTGTGCATGATCAACGTTATCATTTTCCCAAAAAAAATGTAAGATAGGAAGGGTAATATGATAGTATAGTTCTATAATAATATTTATTTCATAAATATCATATATAATAATTATTTCCATCTTTATAAACATCCATATTAAATGGGTATGAAAAACAAATTCCAGCACTATGTGGAGACGGTAATTCGTACGTATACACTAGCGATGTTTTCATTTTTCAGAAAATGGAAATGAGATGTAATATGGTTTTACCATAATTATTATAACATATAATTATAAATATTAGATTTTATTTACTATATTTGGCGTTTCCAACAAATTAAGAGGATGTATAATAACAAATAATCTTTAAGGACTCTGCAAAGATGAATACCTCCTCTTTGGTAAACATCCATTAGATCTATTTATAAGGGACCTAGGTTGGGTATTTTGGAATGACCAAAAACTCTAGAACTTATATAATGATAAGGATAAGATAAATGGGAAGTATTTTTTCTTGATATATGGATCAATTTTGTGTAAATAAGTGAGGGAGGAGCTACCATTTTTATAATTGAGGTGTCTAGGACTTTTGGAATTTCTAAAGGGATTAAATTATAATAATGCTAATCTAAATACAAATGAATTCAAATAAATAGGTATTCGAACCTATGGTATGATATGGTTGATATAGAATCAACCAATAAAATTTTAATTGTTTTTTGTGATGTTTTAACCCTTATCATTGGGTTTAACCCCTTAGTTAACCAATTTTTACATTAATCGCATAATTTATTTTCCACTATTAAAGAGTAATAATTTTACATATAAGGTAACTATTGAATCATTATTGGAAATTGTATGATATTTTAGACCATATATTACCCATATTTTCCTATTTCTAGATTTTAATGATTTTTGAATATTTTTTTAATTTACTATTTTGGTAAATTATCATTAATGTCAATTTTGACACTATTAATTTAATTTGACATCAAATACATCATGAAAAATTTATATTTAAAATATAATTTAGTTAAAAATCAATAATATTTAATATCCATATAAAAAAATTTGGGATCACAATAAACCACTCATATTCTATCACTTTTAATATTTTTAAAATCATATTTTTTATTTTCTATTAATTGAATAAATATTGTATTAGTGTTTCAAAAGAATTTAAGAAAATTATATAATAATTAAAAATTATAAATAAATTATAATCATGAAAATAATTTCATTATGAACAAAATTTACATTTAAATTTTCTCATAACTATCTTTTTCCCCCATATGGATGCATGATATATTTTTAAAACTATGAGAGTGACATTTTGTTACATTCATTGATTTAAATATAATATTGGTAATTTTAATGGAAAATTATCACTTAAAATTTTAAATTTCAAGACTAAAGTGAAAAGGGAAGAATAAAATTTATCCAATAAGAATTAAGATGAAAAATTAGGGCCTTATAATTTAATTTTAAACTAGATTAATCTGATTTACTCATTACCGAGGTGAAAAATTTTACCACAATTACTATTCATATTTACAAAAAATAAGTGGGTCTTATTTATCAAATTTTAAACACATGATAAAAATATGGAATATATTTTTAAAAAAACAATTTCTCTAAAATTAATAAATTTATTTTAAAATAAGTTGTAAAAACATAATGAAAATTTATTTTTAGAAAAATACAGTTTTCAAAATTAAAGTAGATTTATTATTATCTTATGCCTAGTAAACAATGTAGATAAATGTTAAAACATTTTATAGAATATATATTATATAAATTTCATTAAAATCATACACCAATAGTGATTGGTTAAATTCATTAAAATAAAAACATATTGTGAAAACATAAATATAGTTTTTTAGAAAAAAATTCCTTTTACATTCAAATTATTTTTGTTGATAACCAATGAATTTATTTTATAAATGTGTGAAAAACATTATTTTAATAATTTATTACTATTCATAAACTTAAATTTTAGTGAATATGTTAAAATTTTCACATAATAATATTTTAATAATAGATCAAGGTTCATTTATTCTCATTTTTGTGTGCAACGCAAGCTATCGAAGTGATTAAATTTTTTTAAAGGGACATACCATAAAATTATGTTGTGTTACATTATTACCTAATTAAAAAATTTAATCATATAAATTTACATAATGTCACCACATGAAAATATTTTGGGTATTTCTTCATCATAATTTTCGCATATTCCTATGTCACCTATTTAATCTTATGATTTCTCCAAAGTAACTTTACCAACCGAGTCATGTGATTCATAAACACTTATTGTATAGTTTCTAGTATCATGATAGGAACTTAATAGTGTGATAAATTAATATTTAGTTCTATTTCATTTAAACTTATCACACACTTCAGGCATGTAATTTACTTTCAAAATAGAGAGATATGGAACATACCATGTACTTTAGAGAGGCTAGGTTGCATTTCCAAATAATAAGCCACAAATCCAATTATTTTCCATTCTTAAAAAGTTATGATGTTCATGGGGCTCATTTTTCCCTTCATACTAAATATTATAACATATTTCCATGGAGATACTTTCATGAAAACATAATATCCCTCTTTAAAATAAAAATCATTCTTTTAGCTATTGATATAACACCTTTTATTTTATTTAGAGACTTTAATATGAGTCTGAATAACCTTTAAAATTTTCATTGTCTCTACTAAAAGGTTTTTTTCACAAGTTTTATTTCACGAAATTCTTAGCTACAAGTGGGAGTACAAAATAAATTTCTATATAATGCTTAATATGGCTCCATTTGAATACTTGAATGAAAGTTATTTTTATATTAAAACTCTATCATAGGTAAATACAGATCCTACATACCTTGAATGTGAAGAACCCATGGCCTCAACATATCATCCAATGTTGGAATAGTACTTTCATATTTCACTTCAGTTTGAGGATGATATATGATACTCAATTGAAGATTAGTATTTAGAGCCTTTTAAATACATTTCTATAATTTCTATCTAAATCATGGATCCTGGTCATATGAAATTGAAAGAGTTTCACCATAAATTTCTACAACTTCATTGATATGGATCCCTGCAAGGAGTTGTAGAAAAAATATTCTCTTATAGAAAGTTAATTTGTGTATTTGGTAAAGTTATTAACAATAACCCATATCACATTACTCTTTATTAGAGTCTTTGTTAATATAGTGACACAATCCATAGTATTGTCATCCCATTTTTGTATTAGAATAGGTATAGGTTTCACGACTCCTATAGTATATTATCTCTTTGTCTTAACTTGTTATAAAACAAAACATTTTCATACATAATATGTGATTTTACGCTTCATATTATCCCACCAATGATTTTCCTTCATACATCTACACATCTTGGTGCTTCCAAGGTTTATTGAAAAATTTGAGCTATTAAAATCATCTAATAATTCCATTTTTAGGTCTCATATTGATGGAACACATAACCTCTTTCCAAATTTCAAAAATTAATCTTCATATTCGATGTATGAAAATTTTACATCATTAGATGATTTAATATTCCATTAAATATTCACATAATTAGGTTGAGAACTTTTTATATTTTATTATAATGATGGATCTGTAATAATTTGAAAAAGGAGTGATTTTACCCTTAGAAATTCCTACATAAATCTTTATTAAATCCATAAATATAGTAAACCTATAAATTCTCATTTTGGTAAAAATGATATCATCATTACTACTCAATGTATCTTCTTCCTTATTTTCCTTTCCCATATAGTAGTGTATTGTGAAATTATAATCCTTAAGTAGCTCAAGTTATCATCATGGTCACTTATTGTGTTCTTTATATGATAATATATACTTTAGAGTATTTTAATATTTATATATCTCACATCATTCATCATATACACAGTTTATCCATATCATTAGAGAAAATATTACGGTTGCTAATTCAAGGTCATGGGTTGGATAGTTTTTTTCATGAGTATTTTACTTCCTTGATGAATAAGCAATAACTTCACCATTCTGCATAAGGAAAAAACCATGTCCCCTCTTAAATGTATCACTACATATCACAAATAAAAAATTTCATTAGGGTGGATTCAAAATCATAAAATTCACTAATATCCTATTCAATTATCCAAAACATTCTCCACATAAATTTTTCTATATAAACATAACCCCATTACAAGTAAGATTGGTTAATAGTTTATCCAATCAGGTAAAATTTTGAACAAATCCTGAAAATATTCCTTCCAAACCAATGAAACTATATACCCTAGTTTTGTTTTTACTGTAGGAAATTATTGGACTTCCTTTTTCTTCATAGGATCTACAGAGATTCCATCCTTAGAGAAAATATTTCCATGAAAAGATACTTTTTGAATCCATAATTCCAACTTGAAAAACATCCCATATAAATCATTTCTTTAAGAGTATCAAGATCAATCCAAAAGGGATTATACTATTCCTCATAGAATTTGGAGTAGACAAAGATATCATCATTAAATACCACAACAAAATTATCTATATATTCCTTAAATAATTTTTTCATTAGATCTATGAAAATAGAGGATGCATTAATCAATCCAAATGGCATTACTGTGAACTCGTAATGTCCATACATAATTCAGAATTTTATCTTTGATATATATTCCTTATTTACACACAATTACTGATACCAATAAGTATGATAAATCTTTGAAAAAATTAGTACTCTGTTAATTTGATCAAATAAGTCATCAATACATGGAATATGATACATTTTCTTTTTCATATTAGAAATTATTTCGCTATAATCAATACATAGTCTAATAGATCCATCTTTCTTCTTAATGAAAAGAATAGAGGATCTCCAAGGTGAAATTTTAAGATGTATAAATCCCTTACTAAAAAATAAATCTATTTTCTTCTTTAACTATACAAATTCCACCATAGCTGTTCTCTAGGTAATTTTTTATATAGGCCTTGAAATAATAATTAAATCAACCATAAATTCAACATCATTATCTTGTGGATTTATAGGTAATTACTAAAGAAATAAACTAATTTATTAATTTATGATATGTACATACTCTATTTTAAGATTAAATTTTCTATTTTTTGGTTGTGTCTGCTCTTATTCCCCAATACCTCATTTAGAATAGCTATTGGGGGTGGATATAGACATGATTTAGGTAATGAAGTCTCCCCAATAATGATAAAGAAGTCCACATATTCATCATAAATTGTAACTTCCTTCGATTTTTAATAAATCTTTTCATAAACATTTTTAATCCAATCCATAGCAAGTATTAAATAAAAAACAACCATAGTTTTAAAAATGGAGTCTGCAAATATGGATTGTTTATGAGTCATAATGGTAATTGACTAACAAATCCTTACTATGATGAAATTTCTACTAAGTGTTTCAATTGAAAACACACTTCTTAAGGTTCTAGGTAAATATCTAAATTTATTATAAAACCTAAATGATATAAAAGTGTTCAGAGATACAAAAATTAAATAATAGATTGGAGGAATTTCATGCTATGATTAAAGTACCTTCCACCACATCATTGGGAACTTTGACCTTAGTTGTAGTGATCTCATACACTTCACCATCACCCATCAGCTCGTTCTTTGGTATATTACCCTGATGATTAGGGAATTGGTATGGATAATTCCCCATTTTTTTTTATTTTAATCATATGAAATCATTGACTTGTTTCTTCCCCTTTCATTCATTACCCAGATGACCCTTATCTCAACACATTTAAAAACATTACAGGCCCTTAAAGAATTTTCAAGTATGTTTATTCCCATCATTTTCACGTGATGGAAATTACTTTGTTCCCCACTTATTATTTGATGCTTTAACATTATCATGGTTCTCAACTAAACTATTATTCTATTAATTCCCATTGAATATATGGGATTTAGAAATTTACTTCTTTCTTTTGATATCATATAATCATATTTTAGCATATGATAAAAAATAGGAAAATATTTCCCTTTATATTATTATCATAAGGAATTCAAATAAATGACAATTATTTCTCTATATATTTCATATATAATTTGTATCATACCTGTCTATTATTTTAAAGGTTTATTCATACTCAACAACACTTTTTTCCTCATTTTTCATTAAACTGAGGAACTCTATCTTCATTTTAGTTCACATCATAATAATGAAATATTTATTGCAGAATATTACATTAAAATTTATCCTCTCCATATGTTATGTTTCTTATTACTCTTTAGTATTTTGTATCAAAAACCACCATTGATTATTATCACCTCTAATAAAATACACTCATATCATAACCTTTTCCCTTTTATTTTGTACCAAGGAGAGAAATTTATATTCAAGAGATTTCATCTATTTATCATTCACCACTAGATTAGTATTTCCCCAGAAAGATGAATTATTTTTTTGTATGAAACGATTTAATATAGGTGTATCATTTCATTGAACATAGTTTTTTTATATATGTGAAAGGTTATTAGACATAAAATATTTCAGATCCCCTAATATAGCCATGATGTGCTCTTCTCTAGCACTAACTTTATTGGCTTACTCAATAGAGAAATAACTGCATTGACCATGGGTATTGATGTTCTTTAATCTATTACCCATAGTCACTAAATAACAGCACATAATTGGTTATCTCAAAATCATCATGAATATTGATCTATAAAATAAAATCCCTCTAATGGTGAAAATTTTCAATTAATATAATATATTATCAATGTTTTCATGTTAGTTATGTTTATTTAAATTATAGTTCAAAATATTTATATTAAACCCCCCTATGATACCAACTATAAAAACCCTAACATAATTAACCCATAGATGGTTTATAATTTATTTAATTTGAATAGATACAAGAGATCTCACCATATAAGATAAATCAATTTAGAAGTTATGGTAAAATAGATACAAACATGATTCCCAGGTTACATTAGAATTAAAAAATATAAACATAAACAAAATAAATGTTCCAAATCCTTGAAACTCATTCAAATATAATTCTTCATAACCTTGTTAAAGTAAAAAAATATGGTTGATCTTAAATGATAAATATAGGTCAAGTATAGTAGAATTTATCATGAGTACATAAGGTATAATTAATATGTCAATGTAAATAACTAAAAAGATTTCTATTTTAAAAATATTGAGAATAAAATCAATATAGGGATTGTATCAATTAAATAATATCATGGATAATAACAACTAAATTCTCAATGAAGGTAATTTAAACTATTAGACATCAAGATCTTAGACATCATGATCTTAGACATCATGTTATCACTGCTGTAAAGACCTTGAAACAAAACAATTTAAAAGTATGGTTAAATACCCATTTAATTTAGACAACTAATTCTTCACATGATACATGTTGATATATCAAGGGGCTATATAATTCTATTCCCCACCCTTCAAGGTATGCATAATTCATTATTCCTATATCGACTGATCGATTTAACACATGAACAATTTGTCTTATAAAAAATATTCATTTTGAGTAAATACAATGGATTTACCAATAATTCCACACTAAATTCAACACTTTCAAGTATAACACCATATCTATAAGTTGTATACAATTTAATAAATAATTATATCCATGATACAAAGAATTTAGATATTTGAGAGAAAAGTATTATCTACTAATCATAAGTAAGTAAATCTTTTAAAGGATGGTATCATTATAACATACCCCCAATTGTGGAGAGCTAAAATAATGGGTTCTTATTATTATTGAATATAAATTAAACGAAAATATTATTAAAACATTATGGAGGAAATAATCCTTTACATTTTTCTGAAATCACTTATTTAAAAAAATGGCACAATTATAAATATATACAATTTTGTTGAAAATAACCTTATAAACATGCAATGTATCTTCAAATAAAATAATATTCATGTCATTGTAAAATCCACTATATAGATATAATTAAAAATAATTATTCCATACTTTTGTTAGAAATTTCATAAAGTACCTTTCTCAAAAAAACAACAAAAATATTCCTTTCAAAACATTTTGTAAAAAATTACAACATGGGTAAAAATATGTTTAAATAAATCATTTTAGAATATTATAAAATTTATTTTTTAATATAAATTATTGATATAGGAGATAAATATATCTCATCAAAAGTAAAATATGACCGATTTTCCTTTTAAAAATTTCTTTTCTTGATTCATGTTCGAAAAAGAGGAAAAGTTGGAAAAAATATTGAAATTGTTAAAGAGAGTAATCTTTAAATTATGATCTATTATCATAAATAAATATATATTCATGTTATTTACCTCAAAGGGTAAAAATATACAACATAAATATAAATAGGTGAATAGAACCAAATATGTCTTGATGGAGTAGAAATTGAGACTTACAAAGGTCATACTAATGAAGTGTGAATTAATCAATGAATAAGTATATGTGAAAAATGTAAATACATAAAATAACATTGGAAATAAAATATATTTTAATTAAATATTACTTCTCACATAATCTTTTAATGACATAATCAATGAAAAAGTGATATAACCTAATTAATGGAAATTGACTTAAGAAAAGCCTTACTGTATATCCGACTTGTCATGTTAGTCTCTAACCTCATATATAATGAATTTGAATTTATTAATATTAAATAAAGGAACCATATTAATTTCTATAATATTATATATGATCTATTTATGACATTTTATCACCCCTTTTTTAATTATAATTAATTATTATCATTGTTTCGGGTGTTAAGTGCTTTGATTTTCAAGTATTTTTTGATTCAGTAGTTCATGTACTTGTACCTTAATTATGGTTACATAATATAAAGAATGATATTAATTGTGTAAATATCATAAATATATATATATCCAATATATATTTATTTTTTATTCATCCCTAAAATATAGAGAAAAAAATGCATTACACCATTCATAGAGATGGTATGTCGTATGTATGCATGAACGCCATTTTCAATTTTCAAAAAATAGAATAAAATAAATTTAAATAATAATTTATCATGAAAAGATAATTATTATATAATAAATATCATATATACTCATTAAATCTATCCTTATTACAATCTATGTAAAACATAAATAAAAAATGGATCATATCGCTTCATAGAGGCGGTAGTCCACACGTACTCACGATCAACAGAATCATTTTCCAACATATCGTAAGGTAACAAGGTATATGTGATATTATAGATACAAAAATAATATTTTTGTTATAAATATCATATCAACTCATTATTTTTATCTTTATAACCTTTGATGTATGGCAGTGAACAAAAATGAATTACATCACTACATGTAGATAGTAAGTAGTGCGTATGCACGAGCGATGTTTTCACTTTTCATAGGAAAAAAAATAGATATAATATGGTTTTATGATAATTATAATAATATATCAGTATATTTAGGATATTTGGTCTATTATATTGTTTTGGGTACAACACTTTAAATTGAATTAGAAGAATAATTAAACTTGATGGACTCTTCAAAGATGATTACCTTTTCGTCGGTAAAAAACCCATTGATCTCTTCTTAATAGGCCTAGTATAGGTCTTATTGGAAATAAAATAACCTTAAGAAATTTTATAAGGAATTTTATAAGTTAAATTTATATATTTTTGTCAAGATAGATGGATGATAGAGGTGTAAAGAAGTCACGGATGATGTTCCCTTTCATAATTGAGGTGAGGGGATATATGGAATTTCATAAAATATTAATTTATAATATATTTATTCTCCTAAAAATTTCATCTAAATAGAGAGGGATATAAAACCAGATCATGATATGGTTTAAACCTAAATAACCACTAAAATTTTGATTTTTTTGGTGTTTAAGAGCATATCTTTTTGTTTGACCCCTTAGTTAATCAAATTAACCATTAATCACAGTAACATGTTTTCACTCTTAAAGAGTCATAATTTTAAATATAAGGTAAATATTGACTCATAAATTGACAATTAATTAAATATTAGACCATATATTAACCTCATTTTCATATTCAATTTTTTTTTTGATTTTTAAATAACTTAATAAATTATTATTTTTATATATTGTCAATAGTGTTAATTTTGAAACTATTCGTTTAATTTAACTTCAAATACATCAATAAAAAGTTTTATATAGAATAAAATTCACTTAAACATCACTAGAATTTGAATTTAATATAAAAAATTACTATAACACTATAATGAACTCAAATCATATCAATTTTAATATTTTTAGTATAATTTAATTTAATTTTCTATCAATTGAATAATTAATGTATTAGTGTTGCTCATGCATTTAAGGTAATTATATAATCACTAAAAATTATAAATAAAATATAATAATTAAAATAATTTTATTATTCACAAAATTGACATTCACGTTAATTCATAACTTTTTTTCATTTCTGTGTGGACACATAATAGGTTTTTAAAACTAATAGAGTGATATTTTGAAATTTTCTTTCATTTAAATATAATATTTATAATTTTCATGGAAATATATCAGTTAAACATATCAATTTATATACTAGATTAATAAGAATAAAATTCAGCCTATATAATAATATTTTATATGAAATATTATGATCTTATCATTTATGTTTATCTTAGATTAACCATATTTATCCTTTAATGAGGTGATAAATTTTACCATAGCTACTATTTATATTGACCAAAAATAATAGGGAAATATTTTAAAAAACTAACATCAAGATTATAAATATATAATCCAATTTTCTAGATTTAGTTTCTATTAATTTCAGAAATTAATTATAAAATAAGTGCACAAAACTCAATGAAAATCTCTTTTTAGAAAAAATACAGTTTTTAAGCATAAACTGATATTTTTTCTTATATTATGCCAAGTAAAAATAGTAGATTAATGTTAAAACAGTTTAATTAATATATAATATTCAAATTTATTTAAAATAATTCCCTAATAGTGATGGATTGAAATTATAAAAACAAAAACACATTGTATGAATATAAAAACAATTTTTTTAGAAAAACGTTTCTTTTACATTCAAATGAATTTTATCGATATCCATGGAATTTATTTTATGATTTTCTAAACTATATAATTTTTTATTTCATATATTTCTATTATTACCATAAAATTTTATCTTCATTGTTATAATGGTCACATAATAATAATTTAATAATAGATTTGGGTTTGTTTAAACTCGGTGTTGAATGCAACACTAGCTATCAAAGTAATCAAATTTATTTAAAAATAGGGATACCATAAAATATTGGTATGTAACATAAATTAAAGCTTATAATATTTAAAAATAACTATATAAATATAAGATATATCTTTTTAAAGATATAAATTTCATATAATTCTTCCATTGGAGAATAATGATGAGATTAGGAAATAAACCATTGCTAATATGATAACTTTGGAATAATATTACCTTTGAAAGAAATATTCTTATATGGATATTTATATCCATTAATTTTCATTATAAAAATCATAAAATTAATTAATGTGAAGTATAGAAACCACATAAAATAAATTAGTCGTGAATATTGCATATGTCTCATGGAAGTAAAAGTGAGATGACAAACCCTTACCTTACGTCTGACTTCCATCATATGTGGTCGAACCAAATTCATAATAAATCTATATTTGTTATACATATATTACTAAAAAATAATCATATATATAATACTATACATTATTTACTTATACACTTTTATAACATGTTTATTAACAATTTTTCGTTAAAATTGTTGTTTTGGGTAATAAATGTTTTGTTTATCATCTAGGTTTTGGTTTCATGGTTTTGGACCCTCTAATTAGATCATGATAAAATAATATAAAAAAATTTAATCCTGATTTAAATATCATATATATTCCTTAAATACATAATTATAGTCATAAAAAAATTTATATATTGAAAAATGAGTTCTGTTGATCACGGAGATGGTAGCCATACGTATGCATAAATATTGTGTTCATTTTATGATGGATGGAATAAAAGAAATTTAAATGAAAATTAAAATTTATAGAGTAAATATTATATAATATAAATAATTTATTTTCATCAAATCCATCCTTATTACCACACAAGTATAATAGAAATGAAAAATGAATCACATCGCTTTGTGGGGGTGGTGGTCCACACGTACGCATGAGCGACATTATCATTTTCCAATATATTGGGATATAAGAAGGTATATAGGATATTATAATAAAAAAATATTTTCTTTTCATAAATATAATATATATAAATTAAAACCATAATTATATCTATCCGTGGGTGGTGGGGATGAAAAAAAATTACATCAGTTAATGAGGGAATAGTCTATCATTAATACGATCGACTATTTCATTTTCCATTTGAAGTAAGATGTGATTGATATAGTTTATTACATTAAAATAATAACATTTCAATATATGTAGTATATTTATTTAATTATTATATAATATTTTAATAATAATTTATGAATGTGGTAGAAGAAATAAAATAAAAATACTTGGTTAAGACTGATGCCTCTTCTTCGGACAAAATTTTTATGTTTTCACCAAAAGACTTGAAAGGAGAGTTTTCTTATCAAACAAGGACTATAGGTTTTGGGTATAGAATTAATTAAGGTATTGGAGTATATATTTTCTGAAAATAACTTTTTTAATTTTTAATTGGAGAGGATATGTGTTCTCTTTTATAATTTAGGTGAGTGGAACACTTTTCATTTTTCAAAATTTTACGATAATGTCAAGTCACTATATTGGAAACGATGATCCAAAATAGAAAATTCTATAATAATAAATTAAATAAGGTCTAAATATTTCCCTAAAATATGATTAATACAATTTATTAAGTCATTTTAACAGTTATATGTTTATTTTAACCCCTATGTAAACTCGTTTTAACATTAACTTTGCTAACTAATTTTTACTAGTTTTACTATTCATTATGAGAAAAATAAAGGTTAATTTATTAAATGATATTAATTATGATGATTCAAAATATGAAATGTATTTTCCAAAATTCATTTAAAATACATGGTGTAATTTAATTTAAAATTAATCCTGCAAGTGTGACGAAAATGCGTTTTTTCAAAGAATTTTTTTTGAAAGTGTAAAAAGTTTTTATCTCAAATTTAAACATAAAATTGATTAAAATTGTCTAAATTGAATTCAAAATAACATAATTTAATTAATTTTACTTTTAAATCCATTTAACAAAATTAATGTTTTTAACTTCATTAAATTGGAAGAAATTGTTTAATAAAAAACAGTGTTTTGACTATTCATCGAAAATTAAACTTTTTAGAAAATTATAGAAAATTACATCTAAGATAAGTTTTACATGTTACTTCCAAAATTGAATTCTATTTTTTCAAATAATTTTTTTAAAATTTGAAAACATTAATTTTAAAATAAATGTGAAAAAGGTGATGGAACCACTTTTTTAGAAAAATGCAATTTTTAAGCATATAGATGGATTTCTTCATATCTCAAGCTTAGAAAAAATACTAGATGAATGATAGAGAATTTAATTTAATATATAAAAAATAAAATTCATTATAATCATTCATTAATAGTGATTAATTTAATTTATTATCCAAAAATGCATTTCGCGTATAAAAATAGTATTTCAGAAAAAACATGTCTTTTGCTTTCAAATGGTATTTATTTTTATTAATAACCAATGAATTTATATATAGATATGTATACCATATACTTTTCATAATATTTTTATTCCTATTTATAACAAAAAATTTAACAGATAGGTTATAAAAGTATATTATATTACAGTTCATATAGATTCAATGTTGGGTGTATCGCAACCTATCGAGGAGATTAAATTTAAGATATATAAAGTAAAATATTAGAGTGTTACAATTGACCTATTTTACCGATTATCATTGTAACTAATTTTTACTTTGGTAACTATTCATAATGACAAAAACTTAAATTGAAATCATTACCAAATTTAAACTTCCAAATTCCAAATATGAAATCCATTTTCAAAAATTCAATTTGTAAAATTTTAATAAATTTATTTTAACAAAAAATTTCCATCTGTAATGAAAATAATATTTAGAAAAAATGTCTTTTTAATCTTCAAATATATTTTATACCAAACTCAAGTATAATACCATGTTATTAATTGGATTTTATTTAGTCAAATTCAACTAATTTCACTTTTAATCCAATCCAAGATAGAACGTGTAACGTCCCGAGTCCGGAGCCCCTCCACTGGTGCCCGTACCCGGTTCGCCACATGACCTCATGCGCTTTTCCCCAAATTCCAGAGGCTGCCGACTAGCAGCGAGGACCTTGGTGATTCGGTGGGGAAACTATGCCCTCATTCGGTAAGGTATACAAGGTAAGAAAACAACAATAACTGCGGAAATGATAAACAACATGCATAACAACAGAAACCAAACAACGAAAGCAATGTAGATATATAACTATGATGAAAATGATGAAACAGGTACAAGTATCAAAGGAAAACAGAAAACACAACAACGTACTGAAGTACAATTGAAACCAAGTACAAAAGGAAACAAAGTAATCTCCTTAGCATCGCGAGCCACGGCTCGGTCCCATGCTCCCCAACACCTGATGAAGTCAAGATCATGAAGTAGAAGGGCGCTTGCCCTTATCTATACCTGCAGCAACATAGTCTATTTGGCCCAAAAAGCATGGCCCAAACAGGGTGTGAGATACAATCCCCGTAGGCAATCACCCAAATATTTGTGCCTAACAGTCAATGAATACATGGAAGTAATAAAACAAGAAGCAGTAAACAGAAAAGCACAAGCAGCTACAATCCACAGTTCTAACAAAAGAAGTGCACAAGTGAACAACCAGTAATAAAAGAAAAAGGTAACCCGCTGGGTAGCTCTCACAGCCTAACCCCTATGGTTCAACCTGTAAATACTAGCAACCCTCTTGGTGGCACACACAGTCTCACCCCTCTAGTTCAATTATGTAATTAAGAAGACTCTCTGGGGAAGCACTCACCGTCAATTCCCCCTGTAGTCTCGTATCGTGCTAAAGGCTCTCTGGGGAAGCACTCAACGTCAATTACCCCTTTTTCCCGCGCCATGCTAATGGATCTCTGGGAAATCAATCAACGTCAATTTCCCCTATAGCCCACGTATCGTAATTAAAAGACACTCTGGAGAAGCCCTTCCGTCAATTCTCTCTTTGGTCTACTACTCTAGGTTCTCACAGTCATGAGTATAACTAAACATGCTCAGCGTGTGTATAAAGTCCAAGTAAACCTCAAGAACTACTTGGCTATCAACTAAGGCT
This sequence comes from Viscum album, assembly GCA_963277665.1. Taxonomy (NCBI): domain Eukaryota; kingdom Viridiplantae; phylum Streptophyta; class Magnoliopsida; order Santalales; family Viscaceae; genus Viscum; species Viscum album. The sequence continues at coordinate 376,147,948 of OY728146.1, forward strand.
CAGTAGTAATAATAAAACAATAGATCCAAAATACAACAACTAGTCATGGAAAAGAAATCTGAGCACAACCAAAATACTCTAATCACAAGCAATAACCTCTACATTAGCAATCAAGCAAAGCAGTCAAGCACCAAGAGAAAAACAGGCAACACGCAATACCCCGTTCAAGGGTATTGGTGGAATTTTCACATAATATTAATCAAATTTCTATGGAAAGGCACAAACCACCTACCTCGATCCTAGGAGATCGATATACGAGAACCTCGACGACAGATTTTCCTTGGAATGACGTAGATCTGAGAAAACACACAAAACACTCAACCTATGATAACTTGTATGCAAGGAGGAATCAAGAAAAAAGGATAAAGCAGAAGGGAGAACTCACCACTGCGCTTCCAATGAAACTGACCATGCTTGAATCAGAGATTGGATGGCGAGGCGGTTGTCCGTTGAATATCCGGCCGTATAGGTCGCTTCTGATGGCCGAAAACTGGATAAGTAGGTGAATATGAGGGTTAGACGCAACCCTGGTCCGTTTCATGAAAAAAAGGTACACGACGTGTACTTATAATTTTTTAGTAGTCTGAATTAACTGGCCTCCACCTCAGCCTTACACACCGTGTGTGTGGCCTGGGCACGGCGAGCACACGGCTTCAAGCCGGAAAAGAGTACACGGTGTGTACCAAGAAAGTACACAACGTGTACTTCTGAAATTTCCAGAAAATTCATTTTTCTCAAAAACTCCAGAAAAAAAAAAGAAAAACATACCTGAAAAGAGATCCAGGTTCGTAAAAACTTCCCCCCTTAAAGTAATTCATCCCCAAATTTCCCTAACGAGGTGGAGAAGGAGAAACCCCGAACAGCTCCAGCCACTGCGATCGTACATCGGCCTCCCTCTCCTAGGTCTCGTCCAGTACTCGCCTGTGCTGCCATAGCACTCATACCAGAGGAAAAAACCGCCCGCGGAGAACCTTCGTTCTACGATCGACAATCCGGATAGGATGCTCCTCGAACGATGCATCCTCTTCGAGCTTGACTTCCTCGGGCTGAAACAGGTGAGATAGGTCTGAAAAGTAGCATTGGAGTTGAGAGACGTGGAAGACATCATGCATGGCCTGATACCTCTGAGGTAGCTGCAACCGATAAGCAATTGTCCCCACACCCTCCAAGACCTCAAACGGCCCAACGTGCTGCGGTGAAAGCTTACCCTGTCTCTGAATCCTCTTGTGTCCCAACCTCGGTGCGACACGTAGGAAAACTTGATCACCAACCTTGAACTCTAGAGGTCGTCTCCGCTGATCAGCATAAGGCTTCTGTGGAGACTGTGCTGTATCCATCCTCCTCTGAATCAGCTCTATCTGCTCAAAAGTCTCTTGAACAAGACGAGGTCCCAGCAAAGATGCCTCTTCTGCCTCCAGCCAACATAAGGGTTATCGGCATGGCCTACCATACAATGCCTCGTATGGAGCCATCTGAATGATCTCCTGGAAACTGTTGTTATGGGAAAACACCACCAGAGGAATATGCTTATCCCAAGAACCACCAAAGTCAAGGATGCAAGCTCAGAGCATATCCTCAAGCACCTGGATTGTGCGCTCGGACTGGCCATCAGTCTGGGGATGGTTTGCTATACTCAAAAGTACCTGCGTACCCAAGTCCTTTTGAAGTCCCTGCCAGAACCGAGAGGTAAAGCGTGCATCTCTGTCTGAAACAATAGAGTGTGGAACTCCATGCAGACGCAAAATCTCTCCGATGTAAAGTCATCCCAAATCATCGACACTGAAGGTCTCCTTGATTGGAAAGAAGTGAGCAACCTTCGTAAGCCTGTCGACGACAACCCAAACAACATCATTCCCTCGAGGAGTCCTCGGCAATCCGGTCACAAAGTCTATCGCAACATCGTTCCACTTCCACTCCGGAATGGGTAACTACTGTAAAGGCCCTACTAGTCGCTAATGCTCTTCTTTCACCTGCTGACAAGTAGAATATCTCAAGAAAAAACCAGCAACATCCTTCTTTATACCAGGCCACTAGTATTGGAAATGAAGGTCCTGATACATCTTGGTGACGCCAGGATGAACTGCCCAAATAGAGGAATGGAAATCCCGCATCAGCTCCTTGCGTATGTCTGGTGGCACCCATACGCGTCCTTGGAGAGGTAATATCTCATCCTCGCCCACTGCCCACCCAGGAAGAGGGTCCTCTCCTGACACACTGTCCCGCATGACTAAGCCTTCTGAGTCTGATAGCTTCCTCATCCATACCCGATTAAGTAACGTGGAGGTAACAGCTACATAAGATAGAAAATTCTATCCCCGTCTGTCGTGCACCTCCAGATGCATCTCAGAGAATAGAGTCATCAGCTACTACTCACTACTGGCCTCCTGAACTGCCTGAATCTGAGTTCTCCTGCTCAATGCCTCAGCCATGGAGTTTCCCTTTCCTGGAATATAGGAAAGCTCGAAATCAAAAGACTGAAGATACTCAACCCACCTACGCTGCCTCAGATTCATATCACGCTGAGTGAAGATATACTTGAGACTCTTGTGGTCAGTGAATACCACAAAGTGCTCTCCCAGAAGATAGTGTCTCCAACAGTGAAATTCATGAACAATGGTAGATAACTCAAAATTGTGTGTAGGGTATTTCCTCTCATGTGGCTTCAACTGCCGAGACCCGTACGCAACAACTCCATCTCCCTACATAAGGACAGCTCCCAGCCTGATACTCGAAGCATCATAGTAAACAGTTTATCTCTTGCCTGGCTCTGGAAAGACTAGTATCGGTGCTGACGTCAACCTCCCCTTAAGCTCCTGAAAGGCTGACTCACAAGAATATGACCATAAGAACTTCGCCCCCTTCTTGGTCAGACCTGTCAAAGGTGTTTCTAGACAAGAAAAGTTTTGAATGAAGCGTCTGTAGTATCCAGCCAGCCCTAGGAAACTCCGTACCTCAAAGACGATCTTCGGCTGCTCCCAGGAAACTACAGCTCTCACTTTCTCTGGGTCCACTGGTACTCCTGCCTCTGAGATGATGTGACCGAAGAAGTGAATCTGATCCATCCAGAAGTGTCACTTTGAGAGCTTCACATAAATCTGATGCTCTCTCAGAATACTCAGAACAATCTCAAGATGGGTGTCATGGTTGTGTCGAGTGTGAGAGTACACCAAGATATCATCCACGAAGACGACGACGAAGGAATCCAAGTAAGGATGGAACACTCGTTTCATCAGTGCCATGAAAATTGCAGCTGCATTCGTGAGTCCGAACGGCATGACTGTATACTCGTAAATACCGTACCTGCTCTTGAAGGCTGTCAGAGGTATATCTGATGGTCTAACGTGCAACTGATGATAACCGTACCTCATGTCGATCTTCAAGAACACCCGGTCTCCTCGAAGCCGATCAAAAAGTTCATCAATCCGTGGCAAGGGATATCGGTTCTTGACCGTTAACTGGTTCAACTTCCGATAATCCACACAAAGCCGAAGGGTACCGTCTGCCTTTTTCGCAAACAAAATAGGCAAAACCCAAGGATAAGTACTGGGTTGGATGAAACCCTTAGCCTGTAACTCCTCCAACTGCTTCTTGAGCTCCTGCAACTCAGGTGTGGCCATCCTTAGGGAGGAATGGACACCGGTGCTGATCCTGGCACGAGCTCAATAGAGAAGTCTACCTCATGCTCCGAAGGCAAACCCAAAAATTCCTCTGGAAAGACATCCCTGAAGCGATCCACCACTGGAGGAAAGTCCAACTGTGGAGTTCCCTGATCATCCAAATAAAGTCTAGAAATATGGGTTGTCACCCCTCCTAGCCCAAGATGCTCGAGTCCCGCCCGACTCGCCCGAACGTCCCATTCTCCTCAATGAAGAAAAGATTCACCTTCTGGTGAAATGAAACAGACTCTGCGGTGATAACAGTCAACGACTGCCTGGAAGGGAATCAAACAGTCCATTCCAAGGATGACATTATATCCTGTCATCTCTAGGACATAGAGATCCCATAAGAAGCGATATCCTGCATCCTCGAGAGGGCACTCTCTACACTGGCGTACACTAAATGTCCTTGTCCCCAAGGGTGTGTCTAGTGGTAACGAGTCAGCAGAAGAAAAGATGCAGAGTCAAAGGCTCTCCACAACAGCAACAGATATAAAGCTATGCGTAGTACCGGTATCGAAAAGGGATGAAGATAAAACTGAGGCTACTAAATCGTACCTCGAATAGTAGAAGGCCCGAGATCCTGCTCATGATAAGTCTCCTCAACGGCGAAAAACTGGCCTACACCGCTGCCCTGCGCCCCTGACTGACCCCTCTGAGGTGAACCTCCCTGTTGGTGCTGAGGGATTGGTGGCTGACCGCCACGGCCTCAACCTCCACCTTGGCCCGAATGGATGGAAGAACTCCCGTTCCCCGACTGGTGAGAAACTCGTGGTGCTGCTCCTGAATGAGGAGTCATGGAAGAACCCCGATCACCTGTTGCTGGTGAGAAAACCTGGCAGAAATGCTAAAGGTGACCCATCTTGCTTCAAGATCGGCACTCCACTGGGTCCCTCTGGCACTGCGGCTTCATGTGCCCTATCTAGCCACACTGGTAGCATGTCACCTGACTCCCTGATGATGCATCTTGATTCCTCGAATCACCACGCGTAGGCTCCCTACGGCGCTTCTTGCTGTCATCTGAAGGAAAGCTAGCTCTAGAAGCAGAACCGCCCTAGCTCGTAGCTCCCGAGTCTCTCAGATTGCACTCTGCAATCAGTGCCTGGTTGACGATGGAAGTAATAAAAGTCAGCTGGAAGATGTTCACCTGCGAACGGATCTCCCGCCTGAGTCCATCCTCAAACTTCCTTGCCAAGAACACCCCACTCCCATCCTGAAGGGGTGTAAAACAATGAAGCTCAGTGAAACGAGAGGAATACTCCATGACATATAGAGTACCATGCTCTAAGATCATGAACTCTCGGGATCAATCGGCCCTCAGGGTCTCCGGGTAGAATTAGTCGTAGAACACACGCTGAAACTCCTCCCAAGCCATAGCCTGCTACTGACCCACCTGTGAGATCACGTCCCACCACCTCTTGGCGGAGTCTCGGAGCATGTAGGTTGCGAGCTTGACCCGCCTCTCTGGAGGCATCTCCAGATGCTCGAATATAGTCAGCATGGCTTCCAGCCACGACTCTGCAGCTTGAGGTCCTCCCTCCCCTGAGAACGTGGGAGGATGCTGCTGCTGGAAAACCCGCGTCAAGTCTGCCATAGACAAGGCAGGATGCAGTGCTCCCTGGAAGTCCTGCATCATCCTCATGAAACCCTCCATGAACTGCGCATCAGCACCCGCAACTGGAACAACAACCGGTTCCAAGGCTGGCTCGGCTGGGGGATCGAAAGGAAGTCCCTGATCAGCCCTGTATGGCGTCTGATCACTACCTGACGACAGACGTATGACCGGAGGACATCTCGGAGGCATAGCTCTGAAATATCAAAATCACACCTTAGATCAGTAAAACAAGGACAAGGAACACAAGAGTACAAAATGGGAACAGGGGAAGAAAACACACAAGATTGCAAAACACGACTACACGGTGATTATAAAACTACACGGCGTGTATAAAACTACACGGCATGTCTTCTTAAACCACTGACATGGGCATGTACTCTCACCCTAAAAGTCGTGTACACTTCAAACTACACGGCATGTTGACCCCCACACATGACATGTACTTGAAACCCATTCACCTTCTCGAGTCTCCTTACACAGCTAACCCATACGGTCCGACTCAACCTGAGACTACACGACGTGTTCGAAACAAACACGGCGTGCACTAAACAAGGCTTCGGCGGTCCGTGTTGTTGAGTACACGTCCGTCTACACGGCTGGACCTTACACGGTGTGCTCCAAACAAACACGACGTTTATAGTTGAAGGCGACACCGTTCCGTGTTGTTTGTGACATGGGCGGGTACCTGGAAAAGACTACACAGCGTGTTCCGAACAAACACTGCTTGTGGAAAGGAAGGTAACGCTGGCCTGTGTTGTTCGTGACACGGCCGGGTACCGGGACAAGACTACATGGCATGTTCTCTATGGACACAGTATGTTCTACCCAAGATTCCCCGGCCCGTGTTGTTAGTGACACGACCGGGTACATGGCCCCGAACTCACACGACATGTACCACTGGTACACGGCGTGTTCCCAAGGTTACTACCACGACACCGTGTTCTACCCACACGGTCAGTGACACGGCCTAAAAACTACACGGCATGTATCTAAAAAGTACATGCTGTGTATTCTAGGTTTTTCTGGGCAGTAGCTCAGAAACTGCGCAGAATTCTAGAAACACTAAAAACAAGGGACAAGATGCCAAATTCTGATCTGTGAGGGCCCATAACACCTCAAGAACCAAAATTTGGTGTTCACTTTAAACAACGAACAAAACAATAGTTTTCTAACATAGTATTATAGAATCTATCAAGCAACTATCACAGCAGCATGCATAATCTACACAACGTCTATCACAACATCATGTAATCGCTAATGCACCCAAGATGGCATGGCAAGAATGCATGGCATGTGATTTCTATAAGTGCCTATATGATGCATGAGATGGCATACCCTCATATCATTGGGTTGTGATATAAATAGAACAGAAATATTAAAAGAATAATCGTACAAGTCATACGAATCACTCTAGGTGAAAACATACCAACCATAAAATCTCAAAACCAGAAAACTGCAATTAACGAGGTAGTATGGCTTTTCCCGGTACACGGGTTTGATACTCCCGAGCACAGCTTAATACCAATTACCGAATCCATACTATCCCTAGCTAAAGTCTCAAAACAGTAAACCAAGAGAAAAGAACCCCTCTGATACCACTTTGTAACGTCCCGAGTCCGGAGTCCCTCCACTGGTTCCCGTACCCGGTTCGCCACATGACCTCAAGCGCGTTTCCCCGAACACCAGAGGCTGCCAACTAGCAGTGAGGGCCTTGGTGAGTCGGTGGGGAAACTATGCCCTCATTCAGTAAGGTATAAAAGGTAAGAAAACAACAATTACAGTGGAAACGATAAACAACATGCATAACAATAGAAACCAAACAGCAAAAGCAATGTAGATATATAACTATGATGAAAATGATGCAACAGGTACAAGTATCAAAGGAAAGCAGCAAACACAACAACGTGCTTAAGTACAACTGAAACCAAGTGAAAAAGAAAACAAAGTAATATCCTCAGCATCGTGAGCCACGTATCGGTCCCATTCTCCCCAACTCCTGATGCAGTCAAGATCCTGAAGTAGAAGGGTGCTTGCCCTTATCTATACCTACAGTAACATAGTCTTCTTGGGCCCAAAAGCATGGCCCAAACAGGGTGTGAGATACAATCCCAGTCGGAAATCACCCAAAGATTTATGTCTAACAGTCAATGAATACATGGCAGTAATAAAACAAGAAGCAGTAAACAGAAAAGCACAAGCAGCTACAATCCACAGTTCTAACAAAAGAAGTGCACAAGTAAACAACCAGTAATAAAGGAAAAAGGTAACCCTCTGGGTAGCTCTCACAGCCTAACCCCTATGGTTCAACTTGTAAATACTAGCAACCCTCTAGGTGGCACACACGGTCTCACCCCTCTGGTTCAGTTACGTAATTAAGTAGACTCTCTGGGGAAGCACTCACCGTCAATTCCCCATGTAGTCTCGTATCGTGCTAAAGGCTCTCTGGGGAAGCACTCAACGTCAATTCCCCCTTTGGCCCGTGTCTTGCTAATGACTCTCTGGGAAAGCACTCAACGTCAATTTCCCCTATATCTTGTGTATCGTAATTAAATGACACTCTGGAGAAGCCCATCCATCAATTTTCCCTTTGGTATACTACTCTAGGTTCTCATAGTCCTGAGTATAACTAAAGATGCTCAGCGCGTGTATAACATCCAAGTAAACCTCAAGAACTACTTGGCTATCAACTAAGGCTCAGCAGTAATAATAAAACAATAGATCCAAAATCCTACAACTAGGCATGGAAAAGAAATCTGAGCACAACCAAAATACTCTAATCACAAGAAATAACCTCTACTAAAGAAATCCAGCAAAGTAGGCAAGCAACAAGAGCAAAACCGGAAACACGCAATACCCCGTTCAAGGGTATTGGTAAAATTTGCACATAATATTCATCAAATTTCTATGGAAAGGAACAAACCACCTACCTCGATCCTAGGAGATCGATATATGTGAACCTCGACGACATATTCTCCTTGGAACGACATAGATCTGAGAAAATGCACAAAACGCTCAACCTATGATAACTTGGAAATGAGGAGGAATCAAGAAACAAGGCTAAAGCAGAAGGGAGAACTCACCTCTGCTCTTCCAACACAACTGACCGTGCTCGAATCGGAGAACGGACAGCGAGGCGGTTGTTCGTTGAAGATCTGGTCGTACGGGTCGCTTCGGACGGCCGAAAACTGGAGAAGTAGGTGAATATGAGGGTTAGACACAACCCCAGTCCGTTTCAAGAAAAAAAATAAATTACACGGCGTGTACTTCTAATTTTTTCATACTCAGAATTAACCGTCCTCCACCTCAGCCTTACACACCATGTGTGTGGCCCGGGCATGGATAGTACACAACATCGAGCTGGAAAAGAGTACATGGTATGTACCAAGAAAGTACACGGCGTGTACTTCTGAAACTTCCATAAAATTCATTTTTCTCAAAAACTCCAGAAAAAAAAAAGAAAAACATACCTGGAAAGAGATCTAGGTTTTTACAGAATGGGTCTTTTTTAAATACTACAAAAGAAATTATGTTATAATGATAAATCTGTATTTTTCCCTATTCACAAAAAAATCAATCATTTCAAAAAAAAATTAAACCTAAACTATATTATATGCGGTTAATCTAAAAATGAATTCCTTTTTATAATTTATGAACTTTAAATTCAGTAAATTTATATTTTAAACAAAATAATTCAATACATGGAAAAAATTTATTAAAAAATGATTTAATTTTACATTGAAAAAGATATAAAGTAATTCATAAAAATATGATTAATATTAATCCATAAAATTAATACATATACTTATTAATGTTTATTCATTTAAAATAATACATGGGTTGTCTCATTCTCCCCCATTTAAAAAACTATTTCATTGTAATTTTATTCATTACTTAAGCAAGTGATGGTATGATTCCCTCATAGCATTTTTTGATTCCTATGTTTCATCCTCAATTATGTGATTCTTCCACAAAACCTTTACTTGGAGAATCACCTTATTTTATAGAATCCACTCTCTTTTATCCCAAATATGAACCAATTTTTCTTCATAGGAAATATTATTCTCCAACTATACCACCCCATGGATCAAAACAAGATATGAATTAGTTATATACTTCTATTGTAAAGAAACTGAAGACACATCACATAACTGAGATAAACATGGAGTTAAGTATATGTGATAAACAATTTACCCCCACAATCTCTATAAATGCATAGGGGGAAAAGAACAATGGACTTAATATTCACTTTTTACCAAAATGCATACCACTTTTTCAATGAGATTCTTTAATAAAAACATGATCGCTTGACCCAATGGAAATATTATTCCTCATGTTATCTGAATAACTCTTATATCAACTCATATCTACCCTCATATGGTACAAAATTATATTTACCATCTTAATTGTCCCTTCTACCTATTATGATCCCTAAAACATCCTTTCACTAAATTTTTTCTAACATGATCGAGTTAAACACGACATTACATCTAATGCCTCAAAAGTTTATATCTATACACTAGAAGGAAAACTATTATTAAAATAAAATTCCACCAATGAAATATATTGATCCCAACATCCATGGTTATCCAAAGAGCAAGTACAACATAAAACCCTTAAATTCTGAATTTTTCATTCTGACTATTCATGAAATTAAGGATGGAATTTTATACTGAAATTAAATTTTGTACCCAATAATATAAGAAGTTGTTATATAAATTGAAGTTAATCTAGGGTCACAGTCAGATACAATAGATAGAGAGAGAGAAAATTCATGTAATATCACTATCTCTATAAGACAATTCCTAGAAAGTTTATTCTAAGACATAGTATATTGAATATGAAGAAAATGTGTAGATTTAGTCAGACAATCATCAATAACTAAAATTATATTATGACCTCAAGATTTATTTTATAGTACCACCATGAAATAAATGTATATATTATCCTATTTCAATTCAAGAATTGGAAAAGGAGGAATCATCCCCTTTAATATTTTTTGATCAATTTTAAAATATTGACAAGTCAGAAAATTGAAAGTAAAATAATAAGAATATTTCTTCATTCCACCCCGCCCAATTATGTTCATGAAGGTCTCTGTACATCTTAGTGTTGTCGGGATTAAAAAAAATGAAGGTCTATGTGATTCACTCAAATTTTTCTTATTAAATTTTAAATCACTTTATACGTACATCCTCATTCAAAATCTTATAAATTTTTCTTTTTCAATGTTATATTCAAGAAACTAACCCTTTTAGACAATTCAACTATTTCTTGAAAATTTGGATCTTTATTATGAGAATGAATAATTCTATTTGATAATTATGGTTGTGTTAAAAACTAATCCAAAAGATATTGAGTTCTTACATGCACAATTTCTTGGATAAATTCATCAAATCATTAACCCAATTGTCATGTTTAAAACCTAACCTAGTTAATGATTTGTAATATTTTGTAATCAAGGAAATTACAGTTTTATTTTCTTTTCCTAGATGATAGTGAATCATATAATCATAATATTTTATTATTTATAACCATATTCTTTTCCTAATGTTTATCACTTTTTGAGTAAATATATTATTTAAATTTTTATGGCCAATATATATTGTGTATTTTACCCGATATAAAATATAATGAAATATTTGGAAAGAAAAAACCACCACTGTCAGTTCATGATCATGTGTAGGAAGATTCTACTCATGGAGTTTTAATTAATGCAATGAATATTCAATTACGGAATCATATTGAATCAATAAAAAACCATGTACCATCATAAGAAAATCATTGTAAATAAAAAATAAACCATTTTTTTGGAATGTCTAACACTAGAGTATTAAACAGACTTCTTTTAAATTTATAGAAATAGTTATCACATTCCTTGGTAATGATGATATTAACTCCTTTTTTAGTTAACATAGTTAGTGGGATAGATAACCAAGAAATTTTTTCAAAAAATAATTTATATTCATTTGGAAATCCTAGAAATCATTGAATCTAAAAAACATGTATAGGCCTCCTCCACTCTTCTACCACTTTAGTTTTAGTTGGATCAATAGATATGCCATATTTTTAAATAATATACCAAAGTAATGAAACCTTTGGTAACCAAAATTCACATTTTCTGAATTTTCCATACAACGTTTTTTATTTTAAGGTCTGTAAAACAATCCTTAGGTGTTTCTCATATTCATCATAACTTTAATAATAAACCAAATTTCCTCAATGAAAAACTCAATAAATTATCTAAATATACATGTAAAACTCTGTATATAATATCCATATATATAGTTGGTGAATTCTTTAACCCAAAATTCATAACCAAGAAATAATAATGCTCATAACTACTACAGAACAACATGCCTATTATTTATTCCTCCTTCACCTTCAGATTGTGATACCCAAACATGAGATCAATATTTTTAAAAATACTGAGCACCCTATAGATTATCAAAAAAGTCTTCGATATGTGGGAAAATATACTTATTCATAAAAATAATGTAATCGAGTGATCTATAATCAATAGAAAGTCTCCAAGATTCATCCTTATTTTAAATAAATATAATAATAGAATCCCAAGGTGAATTAATAGAGTGGGTGAAAATCTTATAAATAAACTCTTGTAAAATATTTTTCGATTCCAAATGTTCTCTAAGAGATATTCGATGTGTGGTTTTGAATTTATCGTATCATCAAGGACTGATTCAATAGTAAATTCAACCTCAAGATCATGGATAACACTTAGAAAATCATCACTCAATACATCCATATATTCATTTACCACTGGTGCATCACTAATTTTAAAATTTCCTTTCTTTTCAAAAATATATGTAAGATAAATTTCACTTACATATTTTTTAATTTTCTCATCTTCTTGATATGTTTTAAAAGGTATGAATTCATTCTTATATACAAAATGAAATAGATTTTGAAAAATAACTTCCTTTTCTCTGTAATATATCTTAGCATGATAAACTAAAATCCTACATGTACCCATAGTAATATCAATATATATAATGGGAAATAAAACATATTTTTTATGAAAAATATTCAACGTATGATAATATTAAGATTTATACAAACTATTGTTACCTTTATATTATCCCCATGAGTTTTTACTAAGATTTTTAAATTCATTTCTTAAGATGAAAATTATATTTTACTTGAAAATATCCCATATTTAATATAATGTGTGGATCCTGAATCGAAAAATACATTCATATAATATGAATAAACAAGTTATATACATATCACCACTTCATTTGAACATCCCGCATCATCCGTAGTAGTATAAAATGACTTAGATCACCCTTTCTATTTTTTCTATTGATGATTCATACCATTAGTAACAAACATCATATATGTTTTCGTATAAATTAACAAATTTTCAACTAAAAAAATCTTACTATTGGATGATTATATGTTTTCCCATTACTTTTGGATCAAAACTCTTTCCTTTATAGTAAGAAACTAAATTATTGAGATTAGCACATCAGTAATACTTCACTAATAATATAAAACATTATTTAATCTTATTTTTACCACATTTGGAACATTTAAGGTGCCTACCTTCATATTTATTGGTTGAATTATTCTTAACTTATTTCCACCTAAACCGCTTCTTACCCTTTTTATCATAATATACATAAGTATCTGTAAACTCCATGTGAACATTCCAAGAATAATGAACAACCCCCCCCCCCCCCCACACACATACCTTTTAAATTAATTAGTGTCCAACAATCTTTATAAACATAATTTTAGACATGTATAAAATCAATTTATTTTACATTCAAGGTCCATACTAAAATTTTGTTCATAGTGTGATAATCTAGTAAAAAAAATTATAAGCATCCATTGATTGTTATTCCTTTTTCTTCAACAAAAGAAATTTCCTTTCTATTATATGTCGATGAACATTAGGAAAATACTTATCAAGAAAAATAAATTTAAATAATATCCACTAAATGGAATCAATATCAACATTTTTCTTTAATATTCTTAATAAAATACCATCATCTATCGAAAACACATTCAAAATGATAAATAGAGAGATTTTAATTTTATATATCATACATCCAAAAACATTTTATATCTTATCTAATTCATTTATCCATCCCTCATCATTCACTAGGTCTGAAGATACACTAAAATTTAGATGGTGATTGTTTCCGAAGCTTTCGCCAGGACGCACACATCCGTCACGCAGAGGAGGCGCTGCTGTTTTCCCCGCATTCCCGCTTCCCAAAGGTGGGTAGAATCCTCTCCTTACTCAGGGAAATATTCTCCTTGATCGAAACGGGATGATGGGATGTCATCTGTTCCTTCAGTGGATTCCTCCTTGGAGCTCGTCACCTAGTCCGGGTCTCCCTCGTAGAATTAAAATGTAGCTCGTGAACCTCTTCCTAGTGCCATATCTTCATGGACACCAGTTAATTACACTGCTTCTGTCAGGACCTTCCAAGGAGTCCGGTCAGGGCATCAACCTTCGGTTAGGACAGTAGTCACGTTGGGGAATCACGGGAGTGTCTTGATGCTAGGGATTGACATGTTTGTCTTCTGTCCCTTATCATAGGGCTTCTCAAGGGTGCGGAAGCCCGAGGCATCCCACATCGAACGTGGTGAATTGTATGACATAGGCATGTATCAGAGGTTTTCCACAGCTTCCCATGTTTAACACGGGGTATGCCGCAAGTTTAACGTCCAGCGGAGATGGATCAGACTGATCGGAACACTAGCTAGAGTGGATCAGATTGAATAACCCGCTAGAGGGATTACTGATATTGGTGCTAGCACATGGGTGGCTTCTCAAATACTATGGAAAGAAATGAAGTGGCATGATCCCACCAGGATGTGGCGTCCTAGATAAGAATCAGGATGGATGGTGGCTTTGGGCTTGGGTCCCAAAGAGACTTCCTACGTATCCTCACGGCAGAGAATCAAAGTCCGTATAGTTCACTGATATGGTGGGACACCTGAAGAGGAGACCCTTGAGAATGGATGCGTGGATGGGACCCAGAGGAAGTGGAACCTCTGGGTTATGGAATGAGCTTCCCAAGGCACATGGGCTTGAGGGAGAGATTAGGATGAGAGATGAGAGATGGGCTTGAGCCTCGTGGAGGCATCCTACGTATCCTCATGTTAGGGAATCAAAGTCTTCATAGTTTAGGATCGAGTGTAGTTTAATGACATGCGGGATGGGGGAATTTGGGTCTTATGCTCTGAGACGGGCCAAAGTGGAGTCGGTGAGCCGACATAAAGAAGGACCTGGGGTCCAGGTGGATTGGGGTTTGGCACACCGACACGAGGATGGTCAGGGCCAATGGTTTGTGGGGATTGAACCTCATCGAGGCTTCATATGTACCATGCCTTATCACGGATCAAAGTACCCATATATCAGGATGGTTGGGGATTATGCTTTGAGATGGCCCAAGGTGGTGAGGCTTGAACCTCGTGGAGGCTTCCTATGTACCATGCCTTAGCACAGATCAAAGTCCCCATAGTTTGGGATGGTTGGGGCTTACGCCCTGAGATGACCCATGTTTGAGGGACTTGAACCTCATAGAGGCTTCCTACGTACCATGCCTTAGCACGGATCAGAGTCCTCGTATTTTGGGATGGTTGGGGCTTACGCTCTAAGATGGCCCAAGGTGGTGGGGCCTAAACCTCATGGAGGCTTCCTACTTACCATGCCTTAGCATGGATCAATGTCCCCCTAGTTTGGGATGGTTGGGGCTTACGCTCTAAAACGGCCAAAGTTGGTGGGGATTGAACCTCATGGAGGCTTCTTACGTACCATGCCTTACCACGGATCAATGTCCACATAGTTCGGGATGGTTTGGACTTACGCTCTGAGACAACCCAAGGTGGTGGGGCTTGAACCTTGTGGAGGCTTCCTACATACCATGCCTTAGCATAGATCAAATTCCTCGTAGTTTAGGATGGTTGGGGCTTATTCTCTGAGACGACCCATGGTGGTGGGGCTAGAACCTCATGGAGGTTCCCTAATTACCATGACTTAGCACGGATCAAAGTCCCCATAGTTCGGGATGGTTGGGGCTTATGCTCTGAGACAGCCCAAGGTGGAGGGGATTGAACCTCATGGATGTAACACCCCGAGCTTCAATGATACGCTTCTCATTCAATAATGCAATAGCTTGCATTGTACGCAACTTCGAGTTCTAAAACACCACGACTAATCAAAGTAGCCGTTATGAATAGTAATAACCACTTTTTAAAATTATAGAAATTTTATATTTCAAAATGGACTTCATTTTTGGATTCGGAATATCGGAATTTGCCTATGTTGAATTTTGGTATTTTTCTGGGAACTTCTAATTTTTTATGAATAGTGAAAAATACTTAAAAACAACTCTATAATATTTAGTGGTTTTAAAGTATAATTAGAATATATTTTTACCATTTTATCCAATGGTGGTCATTAGAATTAATTTAACATTGAAATTGGACATAAACAATTTCCAATCTTTTGATATAAATTGTTTCTTAAAAACACGCTATTTGTTGTGACAGCGGGAATTAATTATAAAATTAATTAATGCAACTTATATGTTTGGAATTTCATAAAATAGACATCATTTTTGAATTCGGAGTATCAATTATAGCTTAGGGTGAAATTTTGGCATTGTTCTGAAAAACTTCAATTTTTGATAAATAGTGAAACCACTAAGTGGTAGTTAAAAAACTGATTTTTCGTTTAAATGAAATATTACCACTTCTATGGTTTGATTTTCAAAAATCCAACATACATGGTTGTAATTAAGAAGTAAAATGTGGTTCAATGAGATTAAAATAATTTTTTTTGCGAATAGTAACTTTTAAGTTCTTAATCGCGATTAGAGGTAATTAGTGTAGTTTAAGGTAAAAATAATGTTTTAATAATATGAGATGAGATTTACACATGTCCTACCCTCATTGGATGTGCCATGGCCGACCAAGACAATCCATGGGTCCACTTGGGGACCCCATGGAGCCACTTTAGTTGGAAAATGACATAAATACCTTTTATTTAATGTTAAAGTAAAAAATTACACAATCATGAAATGTTTTACTAAAAAAAATTTTACATGGGGTTATACAAGTCATATTTTTGACTATAAATATTCATTGGAAAGATAAAAAGATTTCCTACATCATAGTATTTTTTTTTATAATTTTTAGACATTATATTAATTAAATTATTTATGACATCATTATGATGTAGCGATGACCTCATTATTTAACGATTTAAATAAAATGGAAAGATAATGTAATATCTAAGACCTAGACATGTCCAAACCCTATTTTATGGGTGGATTTCGAACCCTTATCACCTTATTCTCGAATTATATAAGTGTGGGACCTCTAAAATCCGAAACTCATTTTATAATAAAGTGACTTTTCTTTACTTTCCAAGAGTGCCCCTCCTCTCCTCTTATAAAAGGCCCCCACCTCTACCACCTCATTCACACTTTCAAGCCATTTGGCTCGGACAACCTCTTCCCAAATACTCTCCCAACTTCCCCCTCTTACTCCTAGAAGCCTCACTTTGGGCAGAACTCTTCCCAAGGAATCCTTTGCCTCAAATCAAAAAGAGTTACCCGATTTTGAGGTAATGTCTTCTCTAATGTTGTTTTGTTTTATTTTTCTTCTCCAACCCCCTAAACACTTTTTATTCATTTCTTTTGTAACAAAACCAGTATCCTAAATATACTAGGATGTTTTTATAAGAAGGATTCTAGCTACACTTACACACACCTACATCTAATGATTAAAGAACATACTGTTTCTGTGGATGGTGAATTTTTGCCTCACGAAACGATGATTGTTCAAACACTCATATAACACCTCTAATGGTGGCCATTATGATGACAATATTTTTATATATGATATATATTATTTTTTCGTTTCGCTTATGATTTTGTATTTTTCATTTATGGAATACCATTATTGTTTCCATTATGGGTAAACGCGATATTTTCATTTTAGGAAGTGCGGACTACCGCCCCCTCAAAGTGATTTTAATCGTTAATACCATATGTGGGATGTATAAAGGATGGAGTAAATGATATTATATATGATGATATACTGGAATTATAATATACCTTTATATCATTATGATTTCATTAAATACGAAATAGAAATGAATGTAGCGTTCATGCGTACGTACGGCTTACCGTCTCCATGAATGGTGCATTTCATTTCTTACCTCTAAACGTTATGGAATATTATAAATGCATGTATATAAATGATATATATGAGATATATGATATCTATATCATGAATATAATTCTGGATATAATGGATATATCACCACATGAACAACTTGTAATTATAAGAATTTTATTTTTGACTCAAGTATCTAAGATCGACAAAATGACCGTTATAAACTTTAATAATTATATAATGTTCATATCATTGTAATAAGTGATATAAAAAGGATAATGAAATTGAAAATGGTTCTTAATAAGGTAGATATTAGCTCTAGTTTATTATTCAGGAGGTTAAAGAATGGTCGAATCAAGTCGGACACAAGGTAAGGGAATTTCTTAACCCAACTTCCATTCTTTGGGTTAATCTCCTACTTTCAAATTATGTCATGATATTATTATGTCCTATTTTTTATTTTTACGTTCTTTATGTGTACCTATAGTTAATACACATAATAGATCTTTTTTATTTTAAAAATGATCTTTTAAGGACTTCGTCTCAATCTCCTTTCATTGAGGCATATTTGGTTTTATACACAATTTTCTTTTATACGGTGTATAAACCCCTTTGACTTTTACGTTTATTCAAAAGGAATCTTTTTTATACGAAGCATTTTACTAAACGACAAAGAGGGAATGTTTTTCTTTCCATACACATGCGGTGACAATGACTTCTCCGCCGCCGTGACCATTATTTGAGTTTCGGCTTCTTCTCCAAGCCATAACCTTTTTTAAATGATTTAAAAAAGGGAGAGAGATATTTCTCCCAAATATATGAAAATCCAGTGAAAATGTATACGTATTTAATGCAAGCTTAAAATTGTTTTCAGAAAACCTGACTCTCGAGTGTGGTAGACAAGAAGGGATTGGGGGTGGACCCATCATGGCCTGTAATTAGTCGAGCAGTCTCAGAATTAGTTATTTTGTTTTCAGAAGCTTGCATAATGTTTTCAGAAAAAAACTGGAGTATATTTGAGCAATTTTAAATATCTTCTAAAAATCGAACTGGTATTTTGATACCGTAATTAATTTCAAAAGGTATTTTAAAAATTGGTATTCCTAAATGTTATATACAATTTTTCATATAAGGAATGCATTGGACTTAGTAAGTGACGGGTGGAGCCTGCTATAGCTCCTCGATGCATCGGTAGGTCTCATGAGACAAACTAGTTTCTTGGCACGAGGCCTTGACAAAATCTTATTTTTGGTCTTGGCATGAGGCGTTGGCTACGTGGTTATGATAGTCTGGCATTATGCATTCCATCATTATGAAAGTGGTTATTGATATTGCATGTGATTATTCGACCAGTAGAATATCCATGTGAATAAGTAGATGGCATTATATCATTTTACTTTTGCCATATTATGTTGAAGTTCATGTTTAAAAGGCTTTTGTTTTAGTTATACATTGCCTTAAATGTTAATGTTTATTTATGAAAGCTTCCGCAATATTGTTATCCTTACTGGGCATCTGAGCTCACCCCTTTCAATGTTTTAATATTTTTCAGGATGTGAAGAAGTATAATATGAATGACCTGAAGGGATAATATAAGGGGATATGAAGAGAAGATGTTGTAGTTTTGTTTTACTTTATGATGTAATGTAAGACTTATGAATGTATATAGTGTTTCCTAGGCTACTAAACAAATCGGTCTTTCGAGACTTGATCTTTTGTGATCATGCCAATGTTACGAAGTAATGCACCGACTCTGGGTAGCTGGGGTCGGGGCATTACAGTTGGTATCAGAGTCAGTTTGGTACTAACCTTGGAAGCTAGATTTAGATAAACTCTGATTAGAGCACATAGCCCGAAGATAGACTTTAAGGATTAGTATAGAAGAACTTCCTATAATTTTGGTATTATAGAGATGTTGTGAGTTTTTCGAGAAATACATCCCTGTCTGGATACGAGCAGGTAGAGGCGGCTCTGGCACAGATGTACCTAGGGGTAAAACCTGAAAACACAGCTTTGAGCTAGACTCGAATGGGAACTGGTGCACGATAATGGGCCTTACTTCACTCTTGGTTACGACACTCCCGGGGGATATGCTTAGGATATTTCACATTTTCTTTACAAACCACTATGAAGGGTTATGAGTATATACTTCCTAAAAGAAAACATTTTTATGATTATGGATTATATCAATAAATAGTTCAATTTATGTTAAGTGTTTGCAAGTTTGTTATTATATATTTCGATTCATAAACTAACCTATTTTATGGCATTGTATAGAAATGGCGCCCAGTTGAAGGAATGTGAACTCCATCAGTATGTATGATCCAAAGAGTAAGAAGGATCATATCTTTCATGGTATTAAGACAACATTTAAAAGGGAAATAGTCTCCCATGTGTTATCAACATATGAAGAAATAGTATCATGTGTTAATAAGATAAGTAGAGAATTCTCTGAGTCTTATGGATTTGAAGGGACGAAATAGAAGAAAAGGATGGAAGAGAGAATGATGGATAAAGGGACGAGGGAAAAGAAGAATTTTCTAATATGTGATAACTGTGGGAAGAAACACCTTGGAATTTGCCTGAAGGGAATGGGAGTTTGTTATAAGTATGGAGAAAAAGGACACCAAGTGCTTGACTGCAAGGGTAAGAAAAAGGTTTCAAATGTACAATGATTCATCTACAAGGAGTGGGGACACTACGCAAACCAATGTTCAAATAATCAGAGTATGCCCCAAATGATGTTATTGAATAATAATCAAGTTATGATACTACCACAGATTAGGAGGAATGATTAGATTTCTTATATTGTTATCAAATAATTTTGTCATTTGAGTGTTGTATCAATGATGCACTGGTTATAATAATTATGGAGTATATAAGGATTGTATTGCAGTACTATTTCATCAAGGACTTGAGATTGTGTGGAACCAAGAAAAGTGACTCCACAGCCGGTTAAATTTTTGGAAAATATATGGTTGAGAGAAAGATAAACCATAATATGGTTCTGACACAGAGATAGTGATTTTGGAATAATACATGATTGATTTGGATAAATTATGTTGGATATTCTTAACATCCTTGAAACTGATTAATGATTTGTATACATTTTTGGATAGAAGGAGTATATCTATTTTTCTATAAGGAATAAGGGATCATGAATGTAATCAATAAGGATTTATGGTAATTCAGTATGTTGCAGTGTTTTAAAAGAATACATGATGAAGGTGTTCACATGTTGTTACGCAGAAAAAAAGCAGCTTCATTATATTTACCTTCCTCATAAAATCTGGACTGTGAGTTGGACAGAAGTATTTTGGATAACTATAAAGGTTAGAATGGATTATATTTTACATTGGATATTATTGTTAAGGTATTTTTGGATAGTTAGAAAAAGGACAACACGCAGACCGAGTGACAACCCATCGCATCGGACAAAGCTGTGGGAATCGAACCCACAACCATAGTGCGATTGGGATTAATCGCCTACCACTGGACTACGTGAAGTCCCTGGTTATTACAAAATAGTTTTTCTAATCTAAATGGTATGTGTTAATATTTGGAACCTTATACAATTAGGATAAATAGAATATTTTGGAGTTCTATTATCTTTTTGAGTGAAAGATGAGTTGAAGGTTGAAAATCTAATTGTCAAGCATAAATTTATATATACCTTTCTCTTATTCAATGAATAAATTAATTCTTATACTTTAGTAAAGGGATATTAAAACAAAAAAAATGTGTTATCCTAATACCTTATGTCTTGTTGAACTGATGATATTTTAAATCAACATAGATTGAAGGCTTTGAGGCCCTAAATTTGACAGTTGATTGTGATTGATGACCTCAATCACTCCCTACAAATATTTACATTTTTCCTCTAATTATATGTCTCTAATTTCCACCAATGTTCTCCTTATCGAGATCATAATTTGGTGGTGACTTTCTTATTTCCATTTCCCTCTTATTAAGACTAAATTTTATTAACCATATTTCCGATGTGGGTTTTACACAAAGGTATTTTCTATTGTCAACCTTTTATTTTCCAAGAAAATTTTCAAATTGCGAGGACGCAATTTGTTGAAGGAGGGGATAATGTAACACCCCGAGCTTCAATGATATGCTTCTCATTCAATAATGCAATAGCTTACATTGTACGTAACTTCGAGTTCTAAAACACCGCGACTAATCAAAGTAGCCATTATGAATAGTAATAACCACTTTTTAAAATTATAGAAATTTTATATTTCAAAATGGACTTCATTTTTGGATTCGGAATATCGGAATTAGCCTATGTTGAATTTTTGGTATTTTTCTGAGAACTTCTAATTTTTTATGAATAGTGAAAAATACTTAAAAACAACTTTATACTATTTAGTGGTTTTAAAGTATAATTAGAATATATTTTTACCATTTTATCCAATGGTGGTCATTAGAATTAATTTAACATTGAAATTGGACATAAACAATTGCCAATATTCTGATATAAATTGTTTCTTAAAAACACGCTATTTGTTGTGACAGCAGGAATTAATTATAAAATTAATTAATGAAACTTATATGTTTGGAATTTCATAAAATAGACATAATTTTTGAATTTGGAATATCAATTATAGCTTAGGGTGAAATTTTGGCATTGTTCTGAAAAACTTCAATTTTTGATGAATAGTGAAACCACTAAGTGGTAGTTAAAAAACTGATTTTTCGTTTAAATGAAATATTACCAATTCTGTGGTTTGATTTTCAAAAATCAGACATACATGGTTGTCATTAAGAATTAAAATGTGGTTCAATGAGATTAAAATATTTTTTTTGGTGAATAGTAACTTTTAAGTTCTTAATTGCAATTAGAGGTAATTAGTGTAGTT
Organism: Viscum album; assembly: GCA_963277665.1. Taxonomy (NCBI): domain Eukaryota; kingdom Viridiplantae; phylum Streptophyta; class Magnoliopsida; order Santalales; family Viscaceae; genus Viscum; species Viscum album. Next base: position 376,170,246 of record OY728146.1, read on the forward strand.
TAAGGTAAAAATAATGTTTTAATAATATGAGATGAGCTTGACACATGTCCTACCCTCATTGGATGTTCCATGGCCGACCAATACAATCCATGGGTCAACTTGGGGACCCCATGGAGCCACTTTAGTTGGAAAATGACATAAATAACTTTTATTTAATGTTAAAGTAAAAAATGACACAATCATTAAATGTTTTACTAAAACAATTTTTACATGGGGTTATAAAAGTCATATTTTTGACTATAAATAGTCATTGGAAAGATAAAAAGATTTCCTACATCATAGTATTTTTTTTATAATTTTTAGACATTAAATAAATTAAATTATTTAAGACATCATTATGATGCAGCGATGACCTCATTATTTAACGATTTAAATAAAATGGAAAGATAATGTAATATCTAAGACCTAAACATGTACAAACCCTATTTAGTGGGTGGATATATAACCCTTATCACCTTAGACTCGAATTATATAAGTTTGGGACCTCTAAAATCCAAAACGCATTTTATAATAAAGTGACTTTTCTTTACTTTCCAAGAGTGCCCCTCCTCTCCTCTTATAAAAGGCCCCTACCTCTACCACCTCATTCACACTTTCAAGCCATTTGGCTCGGCTAACCTCTTCCCAAATACTCTCCCAACTTCCCCATCTTACTCCTAGAAGCCTCAATTTGGGCAGAAATCTTCCCAAGGAAGCCTTTGGCTCAAATCAAAAAGAGTTACGCGATTTTGAGGTAATGTCTTCTCTAATGTTGTTTTGTTTTATTTTTCTTCTCCAACCCCCTAAACACATTTTATTCATTTCTTTTGTAACAACACCAGTATCATAAATATACTAGGATGTTTTTATAAAAAGGATTCGAGCTACACTTACACACACCTACATCTAATGGTTAAAGAACATACTGTTTTTGTGCATGGCGAGTTTTTGCCTCACGAAACGATGATTGTTCAAACACTCATATAACACCTCTAATGGTGGCCATTATGATGACACTATTTTTATATATGATATATATTATGTTTTAGTTTCCCTTATGATTTTTTATTTTTCATTTATGTCATAACTTTATGGTTTCCATTATGGGTAAACGCAATATTTTCATTTTAGGAAGTGCGGACTACCGCCCCCTCAAAGTGATTTTAATCGTTAATACCATATGTGGGATGTATAAAGGATGGAGTAAATGATATTATATATTATTATATACTGGAATTATAATATACCTTTATATCATTATGATTTCATTAAATACGAAATAGAAATGAAAGTAGCATTCATGCGTATGTACGGCTTACCGTCTCCATGAATGGTGCATTTCATTTCTTACCTCTAAACGTTATGGAATATTATAAATGCATGTATATACAGGATATATGTGAGATATATGATATCTATATCATGAATATAATTCTGGATATAATGGATATATCACCACATGAACAACTTGTAATTATAATAATTTTATTTTTGACTCAAGTTCCTAAGATCGACAAAATGACCGTTATAAACTTTAATAATTACATAATGTTCATATCATTGTAATAAGTGATATAAAAAGGATAATGAAATTGAAAATGGTTCTTAATAAGGTAGATATTACCTCTAGTTTATTATTCAGGAGGTTAAAGAACGGTCGAATCAAGTCGGACACAAGGTAAGGGAATTTCTTAACCCTACATCCATTCTTTGGGTTAATCTCCTACTTTCAAATTATGTCATGATATTATTATGTCCTATTTTGTATTTTTACGTTCTTTATGTGTACCTATAGTGAATACACATAATAGATCTTTTTTATTTTAAAAATGATCTTTTAAGGACTTCATCTCAATCTCCTTTCATTGAGGCATATTTGGTTTTATACACAATTTTCTTTTATACGGTGTATAAACCCCTTTGACTTTTACGTTTATTCAAAAGGAATCTTTTTTATACGAAGCGTTTTAATAAACGACAAAAAGGTAATGTTTTTCTTTCCATACATATGCGGCGATAATGACTTCTCCTCCGCCATGACCATTATTTGAGTTTCGGCTTCCTCTCCAAGCCATAACCTTTTTTAAATGATTTAAAAACGAGAGAGAGATATTTCTCCCAAATATATGAAAATCCAATGAAAATGTATACGTATTTAATGCAAGCTTAAAATTGTTTTCAGAAAACCTGACTCTGGAGTGTGGTAGATAGGAAGGGATTGGGGGTGGACCCATCATGGCCTGTAATTAGTCGAGCAGTCTCAGAATTAGTTATTTTGTTTCCAGAAGCTTGCATAATGTTTTCAGAAAAACACTGGAGTATATTTGAGCAATTTTAAATATCTTCTAAAAATTGAACTGGTATTTTGATACCGCAATTTATTTCAAACGGTATTTTAAAAATTGGTATTCCTAAATGTTATATACAATTTTTCATATAAGGAATGCATTGGACTTAGTAAGTGATGGGTGGAGCCCGCTATAGCTCCTCAATGCATAGGTAGGTCTCATGAGACAAACTAGTATCTTGGCACGAGGCCTTGACAAAATCTTATTTTTGTTCTTGGCACAAGGCCTTGTCTACGTGGTTATGATAGTCTGGCATTATGCATTCCATCATTATGAAAGTGGTTATTGATATTGCATGTGATTATTCGACTAGTAGAATATCCATGTGAATAAGTAAATGGCATTATCTCATTTTACTTTTTCCATATTATGTTGATGTTCATGTTTAAAAGGATTTTGTTTTAGTTATACATTTCCTTAAATGTTAATGTTTATTTATGAAAGCTTCCGCAATATTGTTATCCTTACTGAGCATCTGATCTCACCCCTTTCAATGTTTTAATATTTTTCAGGATGTGAAGAAGTATAATATGAATGACCTACATGGATAATATAAGGGGATATGAAGAGAAGATGTTGTAGTTTTGTTTTACTTTATGATGTAATGTAAGACTTAGGAATTTATCTAGTGTTTCCAAGGATACTAAACTAATCGTTCTTTCGAGACTTGATCTTTTGTGATCATGCCAATGTTACGAAGTAATGCACCGACTCTGGGTAGCTGGGGTCGGGGCGTTACAATGGAGGCTTCCTATGTACCATGACTTAGCACGGATCAAATTCCCCGTTGTTTGGGATGGTTGGGGATTACACTCTGAGATGGCCCAAGGTGGTGGGGCTTGAACCTCGTGGAGGCTTCCTACATACCATACCATAGCACTGATCAAATTCCTCATAGTTCGGGATAGTTGGGGAATACGCTCTGAGACGGCCCAAGGTGGTGGGGCTTGATTCTCGTGGAGGCTTCCTATGTACCATGCCTTAGCATGGATCAAAGTCCTTGTAGTTCAGGATGGTTGGGGATTATGCTCTGAGACGGTCCAAGGTGGTGGGGCTTGAACCTCATGGAGGCTTCCTACGTACCATGCCTTAGCACAGATCAAAGTCCCCGTAGTTCGGGATGGTTGGGGCTTATTCTCTGAGACGGCCCAAGGTCGTGGGGCTTGAAACTCGTGGGGGCTTCCTACGTACCATCTCTTAGCATGGATTAATTTCCCAGTAGTTCAGGATGGTTGGGGCTTACGCTCTGAGATGGCCCAAGGTGGTGGGGCTTGATCCTCAAGGTGGCTTCCTACGTACCATGCCTTAGCACGGATCAAAGTCCCCATAGTTCAGGATTTTTGGGGCTTACTCTCTGAGACGGCCCAAGGTGGTGTCACGGTCGGTGCTCACTCTAAGCTCACAGGATTCCTACTCAGTGTGAGAAACAAGAGGTAACAGAGATCTAACGATCACTTCATGAAGGGTGCATCCGTGGGAAGCAAAAAAGGGGCTTACGTGTTGAGAGGCCCATGGTTTCGGGACATACTCCAGGATGGATTCCTGAGGGTGACAAAGCGCAGCGGGAGAGGGATTTGGCACCCAGGAAGAGAGGAGGGTCCCCATTCCCTATCATGCCCTCTGCTGGCCTTGGAACCAAGGAGGTGAGGAGGAGCAGGGGTGCTTCCTCCTGGAGGGAAAGGTTGGAGCTTACACCAAGGTGGTTGCCCTTTCCCACGAACAGACACCACTCCAATAAATCACCCCCCTTGAGGGATGACCTCATCCCCGTAGAGATGAGTAGGTGTGGAGAATGTCCAACTCGGGGAGGGGACCCTGCGTGCGAGGCATGGGGTCAGATCATAGTTTAACGTCATGTGTTGAGGACGAGGTGCTTGGCAGTTTAACGTCCTGTAGCTTGAACGAGGTGGGGTTTACCCTGCACCCCTATGACTTACATAACTGGAACCCTCTACTCCTTGTGGAAGGGAAGGTACTAGCAAGGTTGTACTAAGGGGGTGTTGTGGAGCGAACCATCGAGGGGTCCACATTAGTGTGGCTATGTGAAGAATAAATATCCATTAATGTGCCTCGGAAAAGAAGCATGAGGCAAAGCAACGCAACGGGAAGGATTGACCAAGGGACTTTGAAGTTACTTTGTATAAGCCTGGAAGGTCGCACAAGGAAACCATGCATGATGCAGATGCACGGGGTGCACAGGACACCTGCGAATGGCACCCGGGAGAAGGGCATCAGGTGCCCATACAAGGGGGGTGCCTGGGGGTTATCAAGGCGAAGGGCCCTGGGGATTGTACACAACTCTCGGGGCTTGTGCGAAAAAGGGGCCCGACATGAAAAGGTTCGGGCTGGTGTGGAATCAGTGTTCCTTGCACGAAATAGGGGGGCCGAGGTATTGCGTATGACTGGGAGGGATTGCGTGCAAGATAAAGGATTGCGCATAAAGAAAGAGGTTCACACACAAAAGAAGGATTGTGTGTGGCTTAACTGACTTGAGCACCCTGGAAGGGATTGCGCACAAGGGGAAGACCCTGAAGGGTTTTGAGTTTAGTCTAATCCAGGTGGATCTCGCTTGAAGGCGGATCCTGGGGTGACTTGTCATGAAAAATAACCAAACCTGAAGGCCATATTGTGTGCGCATGGAATTCCAATTACGTGCATGAGAGGCGGTTCGAATTTTTCAGCCTCGAAAAGGAAGGGGTCACCTTTTATTTATAGGCACCCAGTGGCACAGAATTCAGGGTTGCGCGCAATATTTGCGCAACCGATGCGGCAGCATAAAATACGAACCGTGTGGGGCACGAGCTCGAAATTATTTCGTGTCGGTGCTAGGACCCTTCGTGAATCTAGGGACGTTCCACGCGGGTCATGTTTGTTCGCGCACTTCTCCCTTTTTTCGCGCACCTCTTCCAGGCCCTTCGGACCGGGATTATGGGTCCGAATATGACTTCGCTTTTTCATTTTGGGTCTTACTCCGGGACTTAAGAACTTTTCGGTGTCTAAAAATCCCCCCCCCCCCTCGTAATTGGATTGGCGAGAGGTCACAATGATCAGATTCTGAGCGAAACGCCGAAATGCAGGGCTTCGTGGACCCCTACGCGCAAAACCTAGCAACACGCGGAATAGGCTTTTCACACGGGGAGTGAAACCCAGGAATTGCCTATAAAAGTGGCCAAGGATCCCAGGCTCAGTATGATGTTTATAGTGTGATAGTATTGATCTCTCATGCATGAAATTGCCTTTTCTCTTGTGTGAAAAATAGCTCTGCAACGCGTACTTCCACTAAGATTTGGAAATATTTTTATGCACAAACTGGGGAATTTTTACGCAATGGACTGAAATTTCACGAAGCCAGCTGATTTTTTTCCCCAGACTCTCTGATTCCACGCCAAGAATCTAGAATTCGTTCCAACTCCTAAAACACTTAGTTGAAATAAGATGGCTGCAAACCAGGTTGATGAGGGGGAAGTTTCCTCTCGTAGGGCCAAAATGGTTGAGAACCTAGAAGTCTATGGTGCTAATAGGGTTGCATCCAATAACCACAACCTCATCAACATTCTCACCCCTAGTCAGAAAGAGTATACCCTTTCTGACAATCTGCCATTGTGGAACTTCAGCATTCTGGAGGAGGTCCCTCTGCCGGGTTTCGAGGTTGACACTCCGCGGTCATAGGTGACCTGTGAAGATGACCATCCTCGATACAACATCACCAACAACGGCCACCCAGCCCAAGAAACCAGGAACATGGAAATATATGTCCTTAATCCCAAGACCAGTACCATTGCAGGGGTGACCCTGTTGCGGAGAGCACACCGGCCCTCTACACAAGAAACTTCCGTCAAAGTATCACCGACAAGACCAAGGGTTGGCTTCAGGACTAGGATCTACGGTTTGGAGGCAACTTCACCAGTGATTGGTCCTGGCCATACTGGGTTCGCCACATCTGCGATCAATTCGGGGCCGAGCTGCGGGATATTGGTCTGTTCGAGGCGGTTTGGACATCGCAATTCTACTTCTACTGGCAGCCTAAGCTCGGGCGGGAGTTGTTCAGCTGATGGTCCCCCGATACCAACACATTACACCTTCACCATGGAGAAGTCGACATCATCCTCTGGGACGTCCACTTCATTAGAGGCATCCCTTAGGAGGGCCATCAATATGATTAGTTCCTCCTGCCGATGAAGACTTGGGGTGAGAGGTCTCGAACCCCCATACTAATGTGGCACCTACTGGAGCTGGGCAAGGAGAAGCTGAAGTTCAAGGACTTCCTAAATTACATCGCCTACAAGGAATGGTTCAGCCTGTTCCTAGAGAAGGACCCAGAGGTGAAGATTCCAGGGCGGGGGAAACGTTGTCCGACCGTGGTTCAGAGAAGCAAGAGAAGATCCTATTGGAGGATCCTTGAGGTGGGGCAATACCAATCATGGGGCTACAACATCAACTAAGCCCAGGACCCAAATGTCTGGTACTTCGGATTCCTCACCACATTCTTGAATGGGTTTCTCTTGCCGGTGCAGGGCGCAATGATGGGTGTCCGTCCAGCGACTCTGGTGATGGCGGGCATCATGGCTGCCAATAAGAGGTTCAACCTGGGGGTTCCCATACTGGCCCAGTTGTATTCCATTTTGGGATGAATCTTGAAATGGGGTTTGCCTAGGAGAGTGTTTGTCTCCTTCCAGATCTTCTATGACTGGGTTGTAGCTCATTGCAGCAGGTACACCTTCCCGAATGCCATCCATCCCCCAGGCAACGGCCTGCGACCCTCTCTACTAAATATTGTCGGGGTCATGTCGAAGATGATCAATGAGGAGGGGGTATGAATCAGGATTGGTAACCACAACAACTTCACCTTTATATCATTTCCCACCCCAACTAGTTAGTTGATATATGATGGTCGAGGCTCACTAGAGAAGAAGGAATACTTCCAAGTCAGAGGTGGGGTGCTTGTGGCCCAGATTGATGGGAAGATTTTCTGTGAGCCTTACATGCCATCCAGGTTCACCAGGTAGTTCGGATGCCTCTATCGAATGTTGAATAAATTTTACATAGACATTTGGGAGGAGAAGAATCCCTGTGTTCTTTGTCATTTGTGGCTGATTTTCACAACCTACGGCTCCGGAGACATAGTCACTCATCCCCCTACTGGAGTCAACACTAGCCTCTCGACCGAGTATGTTGAACATTGGACCATAGCATACCCTAAGGGGCTTCTACAGAAGAAATTCCAAGAGCTTAAGGTTGTCAATGCGGAACCTCGACGGTGAGAGAGTAGGCGGGGTACCACTAGGAGAGGAGAACCAGAAGCGCCCAAGGCAGTGGGGCCTGCACAGGCCGGGACCTCAGCAGTGGGGTCGTCGCATGGCATGGTCGTACCCTCATTGCCTGGAGGAGGAGGGTCCCACAGAGCAGCCATAGAACTTTCTGGGAATCAAATAATATATTTGATTCAACCTTCCCAGGATGTCATCTTCCCTACACTATGGTCAGCTTGGATAACCCTACGACAATCAATGAGTACCGTATCCCTCTGGCGGGAAATAGTGTGCAACGGGATCCAGCTGCCAGAAGTCGGGATTGTCCGGGTTGCTGAAAAAGTGAACTTCCACCAGTGGCATGCATATCTAATGGACATGTACATGTACGCACATCAACGGGGTCGGCATGAAGAGCCATCTCCCCTGGTAAAAGTGATGCTCGACCAGGAGCATGATCCGGAAAGGATGTCGCTGGGGGATGATGATAGCGACGAGGAGTCAGAGGATGGTGAGGCAGGAGAGGAAGTAGAAGGAGAATTGGAAATTGAAGTAGAAATATAAGGAGAAGGGGAGCCTGAAGGTGAAGGGTCGCAGGGGGAGTCCTACCAAGGGAGTCCCCGAGAGAGCGGTGAGATCAGCGGCTCCGAAATGGATACAATCGAGATACTTGACGTATGCCTCGACCCTTATTTTCTCCTGTACTCTATTTAATTTTCATTACTTAACCCACCATCCTTATTTTACTTAGGAGTGCATCAGTGTTGACCTAGAGTCTCTGGCCAAAGGAGGGAAGGAAGCACCAATAGGACAAGGCGGGGCATCGACGCTTATTATCGAGCTGACAAGTGATGAGGGATCCCCCGCCATGACAGCTCCCGTAGCGGCCAGAGCACTGAAGGATAATGCCTTGGGTTCCTATAGGTTCCTTTCCTCAATACTGGTACTCACTATCGGAGGATTAAACTAATTAGGGAGCTCCTTGTATGTACAGTGATCACGGCGCTGGAGGCTCGTCGGGCTGCTGAGCCCGGACCATCTGCTAGCGTGACGATGGTAATCGTGCCAGCCCATCCAGAATATTCCCCCCAAACTAAGTTGGCTCCGGCAATTGGGGAGCATGGAGCGACGAGCACTAGTGGCACTACCATCAGGGAAGGGTCGGAAATCGATGCGAGCACCACCAGGACCGAGGGGAGAGAGGAGGGTCACCCAGATACTGAGGAGCCTATTTCCCTGGGAGGGCTCTCTGAGGAAGACCCTGCTGCTACCCTGTTGGCTATTGTCCCTATCTACCGGCCCGATGATCCCGAAGAATTTGATGATTTATATTCGGAAGTGGCTGAGGAGATTCGGATGACACGACTCAAGGGATGGAAGTGTATCTGGTGTTTTCTCAATCAGTACCAAGGAAAATGGATGAAGCAGATGAGGTCCCTCCACAACTGGTTGTGCAACCTGTGTGCTGGAGGGGTAGATTCTCAATATCTTCATCTGACGGTCTGAGATTACATGGTCAATAAGATGCGGGAGAGCATCCGACACACCTATATCATTCGGTGCTAGGAGGAGTCGGGGAGTATCCGGGCATTTTTGAGGGCGGAGCAGGAGGCCAGGCGCCTCGAAGTATAGGCAAAGGGGTAGGAGGTGTTCATTGAAACCTACTCTGAGCTTGTGGAGAAGTTGAGGGCCCATCTATAGGATGCTCAAGATTAACTCATATAAGTGAGTCGTCAGGTGACCAAGCTCCAAGCTGAACAGGTACGGGTATAGGCCCATGCCAACAAACTATGCTTCATAGCTACTGATGATGAAAGAGTTTTCAAGGGATGGGAGGCAGTCCTGGAGGCCACTGGCCAAAAGGTGGTGGTTTTGGAGTGTTCTATCCTAGAATCCAACCCTTAGGGGCCCTATTTTGGCCACACCCATACACATGTCCCACTTTAATGCTTTCTGTTATTTCGAGCTATATATATAGACAAACATACTTTCCCCTTTTCTTAACATACTGGTCCCTTTGGCTTAACATGCTCAACCATAATCCTGAAATAAATAGAAATCCATCCCTAAGCTCATATGGGCCGTGTGAAACAAAGGAAGCTCGTACTACCACTTCGTTCAACTATGGGAGCGTCAACCAGGATTCGAGCATTCGAAATTCGAACCCGGATTCCTGGGGAGATGAGGGAGGCCCAACCAAAGGCAAAGAACCTCAGACCAATCAATGTATCCTCTTCCCAACGTGCTCTAGTGGATGAGAGAGGAAATTATAGAGGAATTGGAATCAATCCAAACATGGGGATATGAAAAAGGCGAATCACGTTGCCCAAATTTGGAACACTATGGGAGGGGCATGACGATGGAGGATAGTTGTTGACCGTGGAGGAAACGCATCATCCATATCGCATTACCCTGAAATGGGGACAACAAATGAGGGTTGTCCACTGACCATGTTCGCAACATGGGTCCTGACTCAAATTTCGTCAATCAGTCTTCTGGAACATTGGCCCAAGATAGCAGGCGGACCATAGGTTGAGCATCCATACTGTTAGGGGGTCCCTCCAAACATGACCAACCTTCTGGAACATTGGCCCAGGATAGCAGGCAAACCATAGGTTGAGCATCCATACTGTTAGCGGTTCCCTTCAAATATGAAAGAGGATGAAGATCCAAATAAAGGGGAACACGAAGCGTGGAATGCAATGTGGTGGTTTGTTTGCACAGAATCCAACACTCCCAAGATTACGCCACCATGGTGGAAATACATTAGGTGGGCGCATGAATCTTTTCATGGATCATTCCAACTTTTAGACAGGACCTCTCTAGTGAGGGAACTGTTGCTTCCCAATGTCATTATGGGGTATCCAGAATTGGTTCAGGGAAAATTACACAATTCCCCGAGAAGTCAGACCAAAGGGCTAACAGTTAGGCGGGGATGGACTTGTGATTTCCGGGGTTGGACCCAAGATAAAGTGTGTGGTTTTTCCTACATATCCCATAAGAATGGGAATAAAGCCTCATGTAGTTTTTGAAAGGTTCTGAGTTTATGGTTTTAGAAATCAGACCAATGATGGGTAAGGAGAGTGGGAGACACATGGTAAGGTGGTTATGAAACCCGATGTGAATGAGGGAATGAGCCCCACCTACCCTGTGTTCCCTGGGGAAGTAATTAGGTCCAGGGACTGAACCTGAGAGTTAGGTTGGGCCTGTAGGGGAGTGCCCGAGCGCTCATACATATCTCATGAGAATGAGAATCAAGCCATTCATAGTTCTTGGAGGGTGGCACAACACAGTAAGGTACCAATGAAAAGGACGAAAGGGGCGTGCAGTTCTAGCCCTCGCACAAAAAGAAGCGGCATTTGATGTATCTTGTTTATCCTTTAAGGGGAATGGTTTTTATTTTGTGGAGCGACTGCTCTAGGGCAAAGATTCCTGGCATTGCCACAATAATCAAGCCGCATACATGCATTAACAAATGGTATGGTAAATGACTGATACCCAACATGGTGTCTTTTATAATGAGGTTATCACAATGCAGTGTCGTTTTTCGCTGTGCATCCGGGACGATATCGCCATAGTTTATGGTCATGTTGTAGGACCAAATAGCACAGTTTAAGGTCATATGTCTTGGAATTGGGGGAATGCACATGACACAATAAAACCTACCCAGCGTGAATGTTGGCGAGGTCTATTTCATCACCATGCATGATCCCGGGAGAGGAGCCTCGGGCCAAGAGGCCAGCGAGGGTCCGAGGATAAGGGGCAGGAGAGACTAGCTCCAAGCTGAGCTGGACCTAGAAGCACAATGCTCGGGTGATCCCACGTGTCCCATGGGGATGAGGATCGAGTTACACATATCCCTTAAAGAAGATCCCAGCCTATAGTCTTAGCGCTTGGATCACAAGAGCCCCGAGAGACGTTGTATTGCAACTTTGCCCCCCTATGATGTACGAAGGTGCAATGATGGATAGTGCCAAAAGTGTCGAGATTCCACCTGGACATGATGGGGTGGAACATAATGTGAATCATTTAACCAACATTCAAGGCCTAAAGGGGATGGAGTGATGACATAGGATTACTACTGACCATGTTCGCAACACAGCATCCAGTCGCGTTAGCCTGAAACGGGGACAAACAAATGAGCATCAACTGCTGACCAAGTTCGCAACATGGGATTTGTATCAATTTGTTTTCGAAAACCATTTAGTGAATTAGCTCATAATGGTAGGAGATCCCTTAGGTGTGGTATCCATGCCATTCATGGGGGCCCCTTTGGGTGTGAAAGATAATGGGGGCCCAAATGATGGGAGGCATGAAGCTTGAAAAGTGGAAGGAACATGCCTAAGTTTAATATGACACTACAGGTCCTAGACCAGAGTACTCTGAACACTTCTACAGACTACTGTAAGGGGTCAACGGACTCAACTTAAGATCATCCAAGTGATGGCGGATTCCCAGGAGAAGGGGTATGGTGCCAAAAAACCCGGTATCACACCTATGTATCCCCCTCTAGGAGAGGGACATTCCAAGGGGCCTAGGTGACTGGGAGATCGGGGAGGCCTCTTAGGATATGGGGATAGACCTAAAATCTAGATGCTTAGGAAGTCCTATGTATCTCATAAGAATGGGAATCAAGCCACATGTAGTTCTGGAATACACCCAGGGGTAAGATATCCTATCAAAAGGGGGGTGCACAGCACGGTGAACAACCTGATGTGAATGAGGACATAATCCCACACCACACCATACACTCCATGAAGAACTGAGGTCAGGGCCCGAAAAAGGCTGAGGGGCTTGAGGTTATGCCCCGTCCAAGGAGGCCTTAACAGCTTGCAGTTTAACATCATGTGGGATGAGGAGGGGATAAGGTGTCTCATATGAGGATGTGTACGGCATGGTGAGCAACCCGAAGTGAATGAGGACGTAATCCCATACCACACCGCACAACCCCATAAGAGAGAACCTAGGTCAGGGACGAAAAAGGCTGAGGGGCCTAAGGCTAGGCCTAAATCAGGGAGGCCTAACTAGCTTTCAGTTTAATGTCAAGAAAGGCGACTGTGCAGTTTATATTCATGTGAGACCAAATGCAGTTTACGGTCATGCCAGACCCGATGCAGTTTAGGGTCATGTAGGACCAATTTCAATTTAGGTGAAGTACTTCTTGAGGAACTTGGCATTGGTGGGAGGAGTTATGCGATCACCATCCATGGTCACCATGGAATATGCTCCATTGGGATAAACTTTTTGAACAATGAAAGGCCCTTCCCATTTGGGCTCCAACTTGGGTGGTTTCCTACTGGGGATCATTGGCGCTTTGAGGGCCAATACCAAGTCACCTTGCAGGAAAGAGTGGAGGCAAACCATCTTGTTGGAAGCTCGACCCATCCTGCTATGGTGCCTCTCTAGGTTGTGTAAGGCACAAAGCCTATTTTCATCCAGTGCTTCCCATTTTTCTAGATGGATTTCATCCACCCTATCCAGCACTTTCTGATCATAGACCACTGTGCGTAATGAGGGAAATTGAATCTCGATGGGCATGATGGCCTTTGTTCGGTACACCAGGGAATATGGGGTCACCAGGGTGGAATTACGGGTCGTCGTCCGTTAAGCCCAGAGGGAGTTAGAGAGCTTATCCAACCAACTCTTCTTATTCTGACCAACCATTTTCTTCAGAATGTTAGAGAGGTTTTTATTGAATTCCTCAATCTATCCATTTGCTTGCACATAATAGCGGGAGGTATGGTTGGAGTGAATGTTGGACTTGGCATACAATTTCTTCAACTCGGCTGCTCAGAAGTTGGTGTTGTTATCTATGAGGATAGCATGAGGCAACCCAAATGGATAGATGATATTAGAACTCACGAAGTAAAAGATAGAACGGGCCTTGACTTCCTTGAGTGGAATTGCATCCACCCACTTGGAAAATAAATTTGTAGCGGTCAGGATAAATCACCATTGGCGAGCCATTGTCGGTGGGTATGGTCCCATGAAATATAACCCCCAGACTGCAAAGGGACAAGAGTACTTGGTGGTATGGAGAGGCTCTGGTAACCGATGCACAAAGTTAGTATGAACTTGTCATGCATGGAACATTTTGGCGGGCTCGATGCAGTCATGGATCATGGAGGGCCAAATATACCCTAGTCTCTGAATCTGGTGAGACAGTTTTGGCCCGGCCTGATGAGCACCACAAGAACCAGCATGAACCTCTTGCATGACCTGTGGAATCTCGACTCCTTGAAGGCAATGGAGGAGAACACCATCAAATCCACGTTTAGAGAGGATCTGCTCAAGGCTGGGACCACTTTGGAGAGTAAACTGCAGTGTACGGCATTGGATTCGCTGGCGCTCGGCCCGGTTTGATGGGAGATTACCATGTTGGAGGAATTTGACCAAGGGTTTCCTCCAGTCAGACATTACTTTAATCACCGCACCCGAACTACCCGGGTTCCCTTAGGTAGTGGCGTCGGCAGTAAGATGGTTTAACCGTGGGTCATTGTCACCTTCTCGGGCGACAGGAGCAATGACTCTCCGGTGCGCCACGTGGATAATCAGGCCATCTTGCTCAAGCTTTAAAAGCAATGTGGCCAGGATGGCCAAAGAATCTACTCAACCATTCTATGACTGAGGTACATGGATAACCTCTGGCTAAGAAGGGAACTGGGCCATTAGCCAGAGAGTGCTCTCTAACAATGGTACGAGTTCTGTATTCCTAACAATGTAGTCTCGATTGACCAATGTGATGACCAACTCAGAATCCCCTTTCACATGAAAATGGGGCACGAAGATCTCAAGGGCCAAATCGAGATCAGTAATGAGGGCCTGATACTCTGCCTTGTTATTAGTTCAGCCTTTGGATAACAGGAAGGAGTATGGAAGAACATCTTGCTCCGGGATGATGAAGATGATACCCAGGCCCACTCTATTGAGCCTAGGAGCATTGAGTCCCCTACCGATGGGGTTCCGGGAGGTGACATCAAAGTGCATCTTCCAACATGGGATGGCTCGATCAACTGAGCGGATTTCCTCGCTAGGAAAATCCAGGTCCAGGGACTGGTCCACGGAGGTTGGATGGGCAGCTAGAAATTCTTCCAATGCCTGCCCCTTGATGGCCTTCTGGGGCACGAACCTAATGTCGAACTGTTGTATGATCACTGCCCACCGGGCTAGTCGGCCAGTCAACATGGGACGAATCAGAATGTACTTCAGCAGTTCTACCTGGGGATACCAGCTATACCTCATGGTGTTGCAGGTAATGCCACAGTTTCTGCACAGTAAATATGAGCATGAGGTAGCTCTTATCAATGGGGGAGTATCTGGTCTCTGTGTTGAGGAGCATGCGGATGAGGTAGTAGAGGCTGTTCTCAGTCCCCTATTTGTTCTTCTGGGTGATAAGGGTGCCCATGGATCATTCCAGGGCGGTGACATAGAGAATCAGCTACTTCTTAGAGACGGGTGGCATCAAAACCAGAGGCTAGAGCAGATACTGCTTGATTTCCTCCAAGGCGGTCTGACACTCCTCATTCCACTCATAAACAGTTCCCTTCTTCATGAGTCGATAAAAGGGATTACACTTGTCGGCCATATTCGAAATGAATCGGCGTATGCAGGCTAAGTGGCCTTGGAGACCCCGAATCTCTCGAATATTACTCAGGGGAGGCATCTGGTTGATTTTCTTGATCTTCTCTGGGTCGATCTTGATGCCTTGGTACTAGACTACAAATCCAAAAAACTTCCTAGAGGTGACCCCAAAGGCACACTTCAATGGGTTCATCTTTAAGTGGTGGGAACGGAAGAAACCTAACACTTTCTCAGGGTCCTCGAGATGGTCCTGGAACTGGCGAGATTTGACCATTAGGTCATCCACATAACATTCCACCAATGTTCCCAGAATTGGCTTGAATATGAGATGCATGGCCCGCTGATAGGTGGAACCGGCATTCTTCAGGCCAAAGGGCATAACCTGGTAACAGAAAGTACCTTGGGGCGCCCTAAAAATAGTAGACTCTTCATCCTAGGGGGCCATCCGGATCTGATTATATCTAGAGTATCCATCCATGAAGGAGAGGTCTTAGTACCCCGTCGTAGTGTTGATCAACAATTCTATCACTGGAAGGGGAATGTCATCCTCCGGACAGTGATAGTTGAGATCACAGAAGTCGATGCAGACTCTAATCTACCCATTCTTCTTCCTGAATGGAATGATGTTGGCTAACAACTTGGGGTACTGGACCTCCTTGACAAAGATGGATTTGATGAGCTTTTAAACTTCAGCCTCAACCATGGCACCGTGATATGGATGGAGCTTTCTAGGAGGCTTCTTGAACCCGTGATGATTAGCCGGGAGACCGAGGCGGTTGATGGCCACCTGAGGATCTAGTCCTAGAATCTCATTGTAACTCTAGGTGAATATATCACTATGTTGTTTGAGGAATTCCCCGTACTGTTGCTGCTCCTTAGGGGACATAGCGGTGTTGATCAATGTGGGTCTCGGATCTTCCTCACTACCAATGTTCACCTATACTAACTCATCAACCGTGGCCGAGACACCTTCCTCAAAAGAAGGTGGAGCATCCTACATATCTTATTCTCCACTTATGTAGGGATCTTTTATGGGGGAAGATTATTTTGAGCTACCAAACCCTGGTGGGAGGCTTCTACCAGCTTGTATGGTAGTGGTCATTGCATCGGGGTACTCCGGCGTTGCTGAGACCATGGCTATGAAGGCAGTCGACCCGATCTCATATGGTCTCCAGACCAAGGGGCCACACTTGATGATATCAAAGAAGTAGTGGTGCGTCGACTGGAGCCAACTTATTCCAGATCATCAAAATATACAATTATGACATACTGTTGTTTCCATGAGCCAGACGTCTTGATACCTAACGGGAGTAGGAGGCTCTGGGATCACTGGAGCCTAGTTCATATAAGAATACGAGGTGATCTTCTAATGCCACCTAGACCTGGGAACATGATCCCCCCTTTTCTGAGAAATGATTAATCATTGACCCATATCGTGGGTCGTGGCCTCCAACCGATGGATCGAGAAGACGTAGGCATCATTCAGGTCTGCCCAAGGGTCGGTCGTAGGGGCAACGGGCTCAACTTTTCTTGCCTGAACTTGATTATCCTTTCTCTTGTAATAATCATCATCCAAGTAGTGGGATTCACAAGAGGCGAAAGGAGATGCATCACCTTGGAGTACACCTACTCGACCATTAAGGTAGTACTTGAGGCATTGGTGATATGATGAGGGGACTGCCGCATGCAGATGGAGCTATGGCCTACCCATCAATGCATTTTACACGGTCTCCTGGGAGACAACCATGAATTTAGTACTGGAAACTAAGACACCTAACTGGGACTTCATGTGGATTTTTCCGAATGGGGTCTATTCTTTCCATTCATATCCTTGGATCCTTAAATCAGAGGGATTCAGATCATCCTCGGATAACCCTAGCTTCCACAGTGTTTGTGTTTGGATAAGGTTGATCCTGGAGCTGGTATCAACGAGACAGCGGCGAATCTCCACACTGTTTTATTGGATGGTGATGTACAACAGGCAGATGTTCCCCTATATGGGGGATCCCCCATCTTCTCCTGAGAACAGGATGTTGGCCTTTTATTTGGTATCCTCAACTACTTCAACATGGAAGGCCTCTGCAGCTTCTATCTTTGTGTCAAACTGGAGGAGTCTCCTTAAAGCCTCAGCTAGTGCTTCATGCATATCTGGCGATAGGAGAAGGGCTTCAAGGATGTAGAGCCTTGTTGGGATGCTTGCGAGGTGCTTCACAACATCATACATTCGCACCAGGTGCGATCTTCTACTTATAAGAGGTCGCTCTACGATGGAAGGAATGGAAGAACCTACCAACTGGACTGGAAGTTGACTTGTACTGGGGACGTTCCATTGCTCACTAGTTGAGGCTCGGAGGGTAGCTTCTAGATGAGTATCGGGTGACTGAGATCTTCCTGTAGCGGGGCTAAGCTATTCGCAATATGGTCCAAGTGTCTCTGCCAGATCCAGGAGCACAAACGGTGGTGGAGGTGGACCTGTCAACACCGGATAAAGGGGATGTGCGAGCTGAGTTCTACACTGGGCCTATTGTCTGGTTTCAGCGGCATGCACATCCTGGTAGGAGGTGCCAACTAACATTCCCCGGTGACTCGTATGGTCATGGTTCCACTGATGTTGGCGTCGGCTGGGGACATCGGGGAGGTTCGTCTGGCACTCTCCCTCGTCGGGAGCCATATAATGATTTACCAACTCAATGGTGTTAACCGAAGTGTACCCTTAACTGTCACATGACGAATCATCCACAACTGGGTGGATTCTGGGAGGTATGACCATCTCTGGGGGCATTAATTCACTGAGAGTGTGGGACGACAATGGCATTGGTGGGGTGCGTTACTTTTTCTTGCACTGCCGATGCTTACTCTTATGGGAAGAGGTCGGCTGAGATGATGATGCGGAAGTGTTGGTTGTAGCTTCTGAACGCTCCGGTTGATTCAGGCATGCATGGATAATGCCATGGGCGTGGGCGACCATCCTGTGAGCCATCCAGTCATTATACTTCTTGGATCTGTGGTCAGGAACCTGCTTCCACTCACCTTGTCCTTCGCTATTGTTGTCTGGTCTCACAAAGACACCTGCCACTTGTGTCGGGGTTGGGCCCAACCGGACTATAATGTTTTTAATCTGGTGTTGGAGCCAGTCCTTAATCACATAGCATTTCTTGATGGTGTTCCCTAGGATCTGGTGATAAGGGCAGTAGTTGGGGTGATCATTGAGATGTGCCTCTTCCTACTTCCGGCACTCAGGCAGTCGTACGATTCTCTACTCTAATGCACTGTGGAAGTTATCGGGGACCTGAGGCTCATCGAACGAGTAGGTATGATTCATTCTGTCTAAAAAGGGGGCTCTAGGAGCTTGACCCCGATGGGGGTCCAGAGGAGCCTTCCGAGGGGGCAGAACTTGATTATCCCGCCTAGGTGGCGGTGGCGCGTTATGCGGGGGCGCCTACTGATTCTGGGGTAGGC
Organism: Viscum album; assembly: GCA_963277665.1. Classification (NCBI taxonomy): domain Eukaryota; kingdom Viridiplantae; phylum Streptophyta; class Magnoliopsida; order Santalales; family Viscaceae; genus Viscum; species Viscum album. The sequence continues at coordinate 376,188,862 of OY728146.1, forward strand.
GCTGCGGGGCTAGAAATTGTACCTGCGGTGGAGGGCCTCTGCGGGGCTGTGGAGTTGGCTCCACTGGTAGCAATTCTAGCTACCTGGGGGCCTCTATCTGGCCCACAGTGGTGGGCTCGGCTCTGGAATCTCCTCTTGCTGGGATTATAGGAGGCGGAAGGTGTGCCTAGACAGACTATTGTAGAGCTTCCTCAAGGCACTAGGCCTTATCTGAGAATTCTTGTAACCCTACGGGATAATTCTGAGTGATCAGGGAGTGAACCAGTTCCGTCTTAACATTCCCCATGCACATCTTCAGTAGTTTCTCCTTATTCAGCGGCATGTTAAGGGAGTATGTGAGCCCCTTCCACCGGGTGATAAAGTCCATGACTCGCTCGTCGAGCCTTTTCTTGCACCTGAAAAGGTCTGTGATGTTAGTCTTCTGGGTGGTAGAGCTGAACTGGTAAAGTAATTTCCTGTGAAGGTCCTCCCAGCAAGTCACAAATCCAACGGGGAGTTGGTTGTACCAAACGAATGTCGGCCCCTCCAATGTCTGAACAAAGTAACAGAGCTTGGAGGCCTCCTACTGCACTGGGGTCCCTAACATAGGCCCATACCTCGAGTTAAAGTGGGCCAAGTGTTTTGGTGGGTCCACCGTCCCATTAAAGTGGAGAAAGTGGGAATTCCAAATCCAGGGGGTGTCGGCATGTCATTCACCCATGTCGGGTATGGTTTTCCATCGGGAGGGACAACCACCTGTCGCGTTTCCAAAGCCTCGAGGTGGGAGATGAGTGCTGCCATCATATCATTCGGATGGGGGTCCTAGTCCTGACGAGGATCTCGAACCACGAGTGAATTTCTGGGCTCTTCAATGTGGTATCCGAGTTCAGCGGCTCATGGAGCAGCTGGTGGAGCGACCCTTTGGGTGGATGGAAGAGCTCGGGCGGGGTTCCCTGGGTGGTCCCGTCATTCAAGAGGGTTCGGTGAGATATATTGCACCCTCTTACCATGGGCTCTGGCTTCTTCCCTGTCAGCGAATACGACATGACTAGGGTTTCCTGGGAGAATCTCGCAGAGAGGTAATTGTTCCTTCCCCTACTGCCTCGGCCTAGGGTCACCGTAATCAGGTTTCCGCTCTGTAAGGAATTCACCCAGATGTTCATTGACTAACTTCTTTTGCTCGGCAAGCTGCTGACGTAGTGCGGCCTTCTCAGGGTCCCCTTCCATCGTCTGTGCCAAGGATGATGGGTTGGAGTGTTTGATAGCTCTAACATTCTCTTTTCCTTTACATACATTCTAGCTCAGTACCAACACTTCAGTGGGTGGAGGGAGACCTAGGAGGTTCCTTTGCTGATGATTAATTCTCTCTGATGGGTTCAGTGGTAGCATGTCCTCAAGGGGGGTGCCTCCATCTAGAAATCCCAACTCATTCGACTCTCCTATCAGATCAGTCATGGTGACCGCCACTCTTTCTAGGGGCATTTCATCATTACTGTGAAGGGAGTCAGGCTTCCGGCGAATAACAATGAAGAGGAGGGAATCGTACATCCCCCATCAACAAACTTGTACGTGGGGGGTGGCCCCCTTGACAACTCTGTGGAGTACTTGGAAACTCTGAACGCATTATTGCTGGAGGGCCCTGTGGTGGCTAGGTGACTCAGGGTGTCAAACCGCAGGGAGTGTGGCCAGGTCAACCATATGGCATTGTTCGCTGATGTCTTCCAGGTGCTCTTGGCTCCTAGGGTAAGTCACCCGTCAGTGGAGAAGATGAAGGTGAGTCACCCATAGGGTCTGGCGTAAACATTCAAACTCCTCCGGGGTGAGCAATTCTGGTGTATCAATGTTTGGTCACACAACCGACCAAAAATCCTCGGAGAAGTGGCCCCCCATGAGTCAGATTCAGAGTCTAGCCTTTGATTTCCCCACTCATCAACTAAGGGTGGATGAGGAACTGGCAGTGCCATTGAGGCGGGTCGTTGGGATGGTAGGCTGGCCAGTGGAGAGTACAGCGAGTGGGCTGATTGGCCGCCGAATCTTGGGCTGTCCTCTAAGGACTGCAACGGCCTAGCCGCCATGTCACGATAGGATGGACCGTCAACCAGAGCTCTTGACATAGCAGTAGCGTCTGTCGGGGGTAGGTTATGCCCCGACTTTTCCATCATTGACCCCCAAAATAGCTTTGAGGCAGAGTTCGCTCTCAGAGATGATAGTGGAGATTGCGTTATCGGCCCCTGGAGACATTCCAGAGTCTTGTCCTCCTGAATATACCTTCGAAGAGAAATAGGTATCCTACGGACCTCGCATTTCAGGAGCACGAGGCTGATGCGCCTTGTTCCTGCCCTAGCCCTTGACTCGGGGGACTGAGGGAAGGTCTTCTGCACTGAATCGTACTCCACCTCAGAGTCTAAGAAGTGGATGGGTTTGATCCCCGTTCGACCTTTCCCAAGATTCCTCTTGCGGTGACGGCGGCTTGCTGTCCTTCCCTTGGATGGTTCTTCAGGGCAGGGCTGATTCCGGACATGGGGTCCTCCAGCTGTAATAGTGTCGAGGCGGAGAAAGTTCCCACCCAAAGAAGCTAGGGTGCGAGGAGCACCGGGAAAAATGTCGAAAGGGACATGGGGAGGACCTCCATGTTGGTGAGTGACCGGACATGCAACGTCTCCATAATCATGGTCCACGGAAGAGAGAGTGTCCCCATACCTAGTGTAGTGAGCACAAGAGAGACCCCCATATGGAGTGTTGTTGTCACGAAGAAGACCCTCGCATGGGTTGAAGGTGGCTTGGGTCAGACCTTCAAGCTGTGGTTGGAAGCAGGGGGCCCACACCTTCCATATTGGTGGTGCGGTTTGAGCCTCTGTGCTGGGTAGCACTGCTATGGATTGGTCCGCGGCAGCCATCACCTGTTCTGGAGACTGGGAGAGTCGACCAAACCTGCCCGTGGGGCGGTTGGGGCCTTGATCCTGGTCGAGCGTATAACTTCCCCTGCTCAATGTATGCAAGGATTTTGGGATACGAACCAGAGGTGGCTTGGGCCACAATAGTTTCTAACGTTGATGCCGCACAGTGGGCGCCTTCTTCTTCTTGTGACCGACACTGGAGCCAGGTCAGATGGACTAGAGCTGGTGGTGCAGGAGAATTGATTACATATTCATCAGCTCGGGGAACTGGGCAGCGGCTCTGACGCATCCTGGTGGGGTCCTCACCGGGAGTCCTAGAAGAGGTACTCCGATCGGGTCGGCCTGGGTATCCCCTACTTAGTTTTCGTAAGGGAGGGAGTTGTCGAGGTGCTCTAGGGACAAACTCCCAAAGTGATTGAATGTTGGGGTAGGGAGAAGTGGATCCCTACATGGCCCTTGAGGGTGGCGTGGATGGTGGGGTGCGGCTGCCTCAATATCTAGGCGGGCCATACCCCAAGTGTGGATGACCCACTCCTCCTCGTACCTGCATACAAGGCCATTTATTACCCTTCGTTGGATAACCTCTGATGGAGAGAGGGGGCATGGGTGCCCAACAGTCGTGGAAGTCACGACTGTCATGGATGAGACAAGGTCGCATGGAAAATCTGCGTTGATATTGCCCCTGCCCCTACATCGGTGGGCAGGTGATGGAGCTTCGGATGCAAAAACTTGATTCCTGAAATCAGGGAGATGAACTCATTAATACTGCTAGGAAAATTAATTGATAACCAGTGCCCCAGCACCGTTCCGTCTTCCATGGATGGTAAGAGGGATTTACACTGACACCGTCGCAGAACGGAATGCTCAACGCCCTGACTGTCCCCACTTCTAGCGAGTTTCACATCAGGCCTATTTGGTGGGACCTGGTACTGGATGACGAGGTCATACGACATGGTTATCCATTAATGTCTGTCCCAAAATCTACTAGACTCCAAGATGAGGAGAATCAATTCACGTCTGGTTCACCATTTTCTGTTTCCGATGCTTTTGTCGCGGTGCGCGCCTCCGTCACACAGAGGACGCGCTGCTGTTTACCCCGCATCCCCACTTTCCAAAGGCAGGCGACATCTGCGCCTTACTTAGGGACGTCTTCTCCTTGATCAAAATGGGATGATGGGATGTCAGTTCTTCCTTCCATGGATTCCTCCTCAGAGCTTGTCACCTAGTTTGGGTATCCCTCATATATTTAAAACGTAGCTCATGAACCTCTTCCCGGATCGATATCTTCATGGGCACCAGTTAATTACGTTGCTTCTGTCAGTACCTTCCAAGGAGTCCGGTCAGGGAAGCAACCTTCGGTTAAGAGAGTAGTCGCGTTGGGGCATCACTGTCATGTCTTGACGTTGGGGATTAGCATGTCTATCTTATGTCCCTTATAATAGGGCTTCTCAAGGGCCCGAAATCCCAAGTCATCCCACATCGAATGCGGTGAATTTTATTCAATAGGCATGTATCTGAGATTTTCTTCTACTTCCCATGTTTAACACGAGGTATGCCTCAAGTTTAACATCCAGTGGAGATGGATCAGACTGATCGGAACACTAGCTAGAGTGGATCAGATTGAAAAACCCACTAGAGGGAACACCGATGTTTGGGCCAGCACGTGGGTGGCTTCTCGAATGTTGTGGAAAAGAATGAAGTGGCATGATCCCACTGGGATGTGGCAGCCCAGATAAGAATCAGGATGGATGGTGGCTTTGGGATTGGGTCCCGAACAAACTTCTTATGTATCCCCATGGTAGAGAATCAAAGTCCGTGTAGTTCGATAATACAGTGGGACACTTAAAGAGGCGACCCCTGAGAATGAACGGATGGATGGGACACAGAGGAAGTGGAACCTCTGGGTTAGGGCATGAGCTTCCCGAAGCACATGGGATCGAGGGAGAGAACAGGATGAGAGATGAGTGATGGGATTGAGCCTCGTGGAGGCATCCTACGTATCCTCATGGTAGGGAATCAAAGTCTTCGTAGTTAGGGATGGAGTGCAGTTTAACGTCATGTGGGACGGGGGAATTTGGGGCTTACGCTCTGAGATGGCCCAAATTGGCATCGGTGAACCGACGTGAAGAGGGACCTTTGGTCCAGGTGGATTGGGGTTTGGCACACCGACACGAGGACGGTCGGGGCCAATGGTTTGTGGGGCTTGAACCTTGTGGAGGCTTCCTACGTACCATTACATAGCACGGATCAAAGTCCCCATAGTTCAGGATGGTTGGGGCTTACGCTCTGAGATGACCCAAGGTGGTGGGGGTTGAACCTCATGGATTCTTCCTACGTACCATGACTTATCAAAGATCAAAGTCCCCATAGTTCGGGATGGTTGGGGATTACGCCCTGAGATGGCCCAAGGTGGAGGGGTTTAAACCTCGTGGGGGCTTCCTATATACCATGCCTTAGAACAGATCAAAGTCCCTGTAGTCCAGGATAGTTAGGGATTATGCTCTGAGATGGCCCTAGGTGGTTGGGCTTGAACCTCGTGGAGGCTTATTACGTATCGTGCCTTAGCACGGATCAAAGTCCCCGTAGTTCGGGATGGTTGGGGCTTACGCTCTGAGATGACCCAATGTGGTGGGGATTAAACCTTGTGAAGGTTTCCTATGTACCATGCCTTAGAATAGATCAATGTCCTTGTAGTTCGGGATGGTTGGGGCTTATGCTCAGAGATGGCCCAAGGTGGTGGGGCTTGAACCTCGTGGAGGCTTCCTACGCACCATGCCTTAGCATGGATCATTGTCCTCTTAGTTCTGGATGGTTCAGGCTTATGCTCTAAGAAGGACCAAGGTGGTGGGGCTTGAACCACGTGGAGGATTCCTACGTACCATACCTTAGCATGGATCAAAGTCCCCGTAGTTCGGAATGGTTGGGAATTGCGCTCTCAGAGAGCCCAAGGTGGAGGGGCTTGAACCTCAGGGAGGCTTCCTACGTACCATGCCTTAGCATAGATCAAAGTCCCCATAGTTCGGGATGGTTGGGGCTTACGCTCAAAGACGGCCCAAGGTGGTGGGGCTTGAACCACGTGGAGGCTTTCTACATACCATGCCTTAGCACGGATCAAAGTCCCCATAGTTCGTGATGGTTAGGGCTTAGGCTCTGAGACGGCCCAAGGTGGTGGGGCTTGAACCTCGTGGAGTCTTCCTACATTCCATACCTTAGCACGAATCAAACTCCCCGTAGTTCGGGATGGTTGGGGCTTACGCTCTGAGATGGCCCAAGGTGGTGGGGCTTGAACCTCATGGTGGCTTCCTATATACCATGCCTTAGCACGGATCAAAGTCCCCATAGTTCGGGATGGTTGAGGCTTATGCTCTGAGATGGCTCAAGGTGGTGGGGCTGGAACCTCGTGGAGGATTCCTACGTACCATGCCTTAGCACGGATCAAAGTCCCCGTAGTTCGGGATGGTTGGGGCTTATGCTATGAGATGGCCCAAGGTGGTGGGGCTTGAACCTCGTGGAGGCTTCCTACATACCATGCCATAGCACGAATCAAAGTCACCATAGTTCGGGAAGGTTGGGGCTTATGCTCTGAGACGGCCCAAGGTGTTGTCATGTTTGGTGCTCACTCTATGCTCATGGGAGTCATTCTCAGTGTAAGAAACAAGAGGTAGCAGAGACCTGACAATCACGTCGTGAAGGGTGCGTCCGTGGGAACTGAAAAGGGGCTTACACATTGAGCGGCCCATGGTATAGGGACATACTCTAGGATGGAGGCCCGAGGGTGACAAAGCGCAGTGGGAGAGGGATTTGGCACCAAGGAAGAGAGGAGGGGCCCCATTCCCTATCATGCCCTCTGATGGCCTTGGCACTGAGGAAGTGAGAAGGAGAAGGGGTGTTGTCTCCTAGATGGAAAGTTAGGGGATTACACCAAGGTGGCTACCCTTTCCCGCAAACAGACACCACTCCAATAAATCAACCCCCCCTGAGGGATGACCACATACCCGTGGAGACGAGTGGGCATGGAGAATGTTCAAGGCGGGGGGACACTGCCTGTGAGGTACGGGGTTGGATCATAGATTAATGTCATGTGTTGAGGATTAGGTGCTTGGAAGTTTAACATCCTCCAGCTCGGATGAGGTGGGGTTTACCCCGCACCCCTAGGACTTACATAACAGGTACCCTCTACTCCTTGTGGAAGGGAAGGTACCGGCAAGGCCATACTGAGGGGGTGTCGTGGAGAGAACCATCGAGGGGTCCACGTTTTCATGGCTATATGAAGAAGCAATATCCATTAGTGTGCCTATATAAAGAAGCATGAGGAGAAACAATGCAATGAGAAGGATTGTCCAAGGGACTTTGAAGTTACTTCGTACAATCCTGGAAGGTCGCATGGGGAAACCATTCAGGATGCATACGCCCGAGGTGCATAGGACACCTACGAATGGCACCTGGGAGAAGGGCATCGCCCACCCGCGCAAGGGGGGTGCCTGGGGGTACCGAGGAGAAGGGCCCTAGGGATTGAACACAACTCTCGGGGCTTGTGTGAAAAAGGGTCCCAGCACAAAAAGGGATGGGCTGGCGCAGAATCAGTGTTCCTTACACGAAATAGGAGGGGTCGAGGTATTGCATGCGACTGGGAGAGATTGCACACAAGAGAAAAGGTTGCGCGTAAAGAAAGAGGTGTGTGCACAAAGGAAGTATTGCGCGCGACTGAACCGACTTGCGCGCCCTGGAAGGGATTGCGCACAAGGGGCAGACCCCAAAGGGTTTGGAGTTTAGTCTAAGATAGGGGGATCTCGCTCAAAGGTGGATCTCGGGGTGACTTAGTGCGAAAAAGAACCATACCTGAAGGAAATATTTCACACGCGCAATGCCAATTACACGCACAAGAGGAGGTTTGAATTCTTCAACCCTGAAAAGGAAGGTGGTCGCCTTCTATTTATAGGCATCCGATGGAGTGGAATTCAAGGTTTCGCGCAATATTTGCGCGATCGATGGGGAGGCGTGAAATATCAACCACACGGGGCATGGGTACAAAATTATTTTGCACCGATGTCGGGACCCTTCGTGAATCTCAGGACATTCTGCGTGGGTCATGATTTTTCACGCACTTCTCCATTTTTTCGCACACCTCATCCTGGCCCTCCGGACCGGGCTTCTAGGTCCAAATATGACTTTGCTTTTTCGTTTCGGGACTTCCTTTGGGACTTAATCACTTTTCGGCGTCTATAGTGATATTTCATGAAATGCAACAATATAGACATGTTCGTCTATGGATAATTTTTTTTTTCATGGGTCACGCAATTAATAACATGCATCAAATAAGTTAACACTACCACAAAATTTATTGTTATAATCATTCTAGGTTTCTGATTTGGAGGGATATTATATTCTTGATGACATCCTACATTAACAATCATGTTTACTATGTGGAAATCCATTCTTAACAGACAAGTATTTGATAAAGAAACATGGGAATTTTCCAAATCTGGCTCATGATAATATAACCATAACTTAGAGCCCCTTTAAAGTTTCTTTTAACATTCTCTAAACCTAAAAGGCATCTAAACCATTCCTATAATACCAATTTTTAAGACTCAAAACATAATCAACCCATAAATACATTCTTTATAATAAGGTTTTCAGTTTCATAAATTTCTAGGATCATTTCAGTTTAGATTTTTAGATAATTAGGTAAAAGAATACTTAAGAAAGTGGAAACTTTTACATAGTGAAAATTTTTCCACAAAAATAGAGGTCTAAGTTTACACCCTTTTTTTATTCAGGACAAGTTTTCTTCTGTTAAGATGAGTTTCTACAGTATAAAAATTAACCTTGATTAAATTTACACTCATCCTTAGATCTTGGAGAAAATTTTGAAAATGTGGGATGAGATAAAAAAATCTTAGTAAGGTATATAAAAATAAATTTATTTTGTTAGTCTAGTGAAAACATTAAAACACATAAGGACATTTTCCATTTTCATAATAATACTTTGAATATATAAATATAAAATTTCCAAAAGTTAAACTCAATATTTTCTCAATGATAATATTTGAAACCCATTATGGAGCATAATAAAAACCATAAATCTATCATTAGATGTGTGGGAACTCATAAAAAATATTCCTTTGAAAAAAAACTATTAATCAGTAATATTTCCAAACATAATGAAATCAAATCATTTCCATAACACCCTATTTTGTAAGAATATATAGGCACCTTAGAGAAACACATTCATACCTCATGTTTACTCATGTTTAACTCATGTCAAGATAATTTAATCCAAGTTAATTACATAGGATTAACCTACCTAGTTATCCACCTCATTTTTTCTCTTAGAATAATAAAATATTACCCATGGAATTGGAGAGCTATTCTGAGCTCACCTATCAATATGAGATATATCGTTCTCACCAAACATCATCTAAACATATAAATTAATATATATTGAAAAAATAAATTATTATTGAATTGTTTGTCATAAAACCCTCAAAAATTCATCTAAATACATAAGAAAATAACATTCCACTTCAACATAATCATAAGGAAAAACATTCTTTTTCATTAAAAAATAATAAAAATTAAAACTTCCTAGAAGTACAAAAAATATGATATACTTTGAAAAACTATTCTAACTTATAAATGAATCTGGATAATGAATAACATCTTTGATGGTGGTAAAAAATAATTCAAGATATATAAATTTATAAAACATTTTTCAATTTGGTAAAAAAAGTAAAATGAAAGATGTTTTCATTTTTATGATAAGACAAAAATTAATAAATTATATAATATTTTACTTTAATAGAATCATAAAAATGTTATAAATTTCATATTTATTCATTATCTTCATCCTTATGATTAATAATGTGAGGTGGTAATGAAAAATGAATCACATTGCTCTGTGGATGTGGTGTTCTGCATGTACGCAGGAGAAATGCTATCCACTTCAAATGGATAGATAGGGTAAGAAGATAAGTAATATATTATATATTTAAATTTATAATTATTTCATAAATATCATATTTTTTTCCATATTTTTCACTATACATATAATACCATGATAAAAAAAGAAACACATCGCTTTGTGAAGGTGTTACTTCACATCTATGAATGAGTGATGTTTTCATTTCACAAGGATAGAAGAGGAGAAAAAATGTTTTTAACCATTTTCATAATAAAATATAATTATATTTAAGATAAATATTTTATTATTTCATAATTTTTAATGAATATTTGAAGGAGGTTGGAGAATAAATAAAAATGAAACACTCAGTTAAGAATTATACCTCTTATTTGAAAAACCTCCCTTGGATTACACCATAGTTCTTATTATGATAGTATTTTGGAGATTAAAGAACCTATAAGAGGTGGGAAGGTATTTTATAAAGGTATTTGGTTAGGTATTTGTGCTCAAATAAGCGAGGAGTAGAAGATAGTATTTATAAATGATGAAAGTGGAAAACTTATAATTTTTCAATGTTTTAAAATAATATAAACTATTAATGAGGGGATAATGGCTCTAAAACTATAAATTTATAATAAAAGATTATAATTTTAGAAGTAAAATAATCCAATAAGAATTCATATTATATTTTATGGCTTTATCACTATTTTTATCTTGATTAACTCGTTTTACCCATTACTGTGGTAAATAATTTTTACCATGGTAACTATTCATAATGGCCTTAAATGAAATTGATATTTTTATAAAAATTAACCCTCATAATTCATTAAATGAAATAATTTCTTAAATATTAATTTTTTAGAGGTTTTAGAAAATAATTTTAATATAAATATTGTTGACCTCACCTGTTTTGATAATCTCAATCATGTATTCATATGTGTTGAAAATCCCAATTATGTTTTCATTCTCTATGATATTTTTAAGTATCATTGATCTATACTTTAATTCTATCAAATCTGTGATCAAACCAATAAAATAGTCTTTGGAATATGTTAATCCTCATTTATCCATGTTCATACAAGTTATAAATTGATTCTAACACAATCGGATGTGTTCTGCATAAAACAGATAAGTAATCTTACTATAGATACTGATAAAGAGCTACCGGTACCCAGTCTACCGATAAACTTAGTCTACCGACAGACAGAGTCACCGATATACTTAACACAGAGCTACCGATGTGCTTATAAATGTAAGCTACTGACTTACAGACAGCTACCGATACAAACAGATAGCCACCGATACAAACAGAGCTACCAGTGTAAGTATAAATAGCTACCGATGGAATAAGAGTCCCCGATGGACGAAGCTACTGACAGACTCACAGCTACCGACGCATGGAGCTACCGACGCATGAAGCTACCAACGCATGCAGCTACCGACGCATGCAGCTATCGATAAACAAAGTCACCGATACAAGCATATACCAACCGACGCATAGATCCACCAATAGAGTCAGCAACTCATGAAATTGAGCTACCGATGTCCAAGCTACCGATGTTGATTACCTACCGATCACTCGACTCACTGTTTGAATTTATTTATTTCCTATCTTTATTTAATCTATCCAACGGTCATATCATGTACATTTTAATGATTTGTCAAATATCTGATAAAGGTTGTCGGATGTCAGGAACCCGTACCTCGTACCTGCAGAAAGGAAATCTTTTCTGTCTCCTGTTGCACGTGATATAAATACGAGAAGACTACGCTGCCCAACTAGCAACTAGCAGAGAGTGTGGTGGATGGAATATACTAGAAACACACGAACGAGAAGAACCAAGAAGAGAAAAACTAGTTCCATCAAGAACATAGAGAAGCTCATAGACAATCAAGCATACTCGAGAAGTGTTCTGTGCATATAAGAAGAACACTGAAGAACTTCAACCACTACATTTTCACTGTCTATGAACCTGGAGCATACGACACTCTGTCTCTCAAACAGAAATAAGAAAAGGACTCAGATTCACTTCTGATCGAATCCAAAGGAGTCCAGAGCTACACTGAAATTACCAGAACCATTTATAAACTCTACATCTCTTGTTCTGTTATTTCTTCTTATACTTTTCGAGCAGTGTGTGTTATCTGCTGTATCTAACACACACACTGTCTCCTGTGCTTAAAATGAAGGATTTGAAAATCCTTACCAAATTCTTGCATTATTTCTTTCCCACGAATAACAGTGGTAGAGGTCGTGTGTGACCTGGATAGCTGGTTGTTGTTGTACTGTTTCCCACGAATAACAGTGGTAGAGGTCTTGGACCTGGATAGTTGTAAACTGTTGAACCCCGATCCAGGGTTTGGATCATTTTTATATAAACTTTTGAGAGGACTAAGTCTCGGCTTGAGACTGAACCTCTTGGTTACATTTGTTGTGCCATCTCTTTCAAAGTTTTATTCCGCTGCTAATCACTTTAAAACCAATACTGTTTTTAATGTCACTTTGATAATTAAATTAGAAAGTTTTTATGTTAAGTGTAGATTAGTAATTTAGTTTTAAAAGATAATCACACACTCCTGTATTGATTAACTGGGAATTAATCAATCCCTTGAGAATCTAACAGAACCTCTACTTTAATATAAATTCACTACAGTTTAATTTATTATTTTATTTGGGGGTCTTTAAGACAGTGTTTTTAAATACAGAAATTTTAATTGGTACTCAATTCACCCCCCCTCTTGAGTAAACCACTCCGACCAACACTTGGTATCAAAGGATCGAAAATACTCTCTAAAAGTACTCTGCTTTTGAACTGTGATTTTAGTTGTATTTTAAAGTTCTTAAAATTTCTGTTATATCTAAATTTTTATCTCTTTAAAATTTTCTCATCATGGACAATAGACTTGAGGGTGCTGCTACTAACCGGCCACCTTTCTTCAATGGAACTAATTATGCTCAGTGGAAACTGAAAATGAAAATTCATCTAGAAAGCATAGGTTTTGATATCTGGACTGCTATTGAATCAGAATACAAAATTCCCACTACTGCTAGATCTACTTGGGATGAACCTATAAATACTGCTTACAATAACAACTGTAAAGCTATGAATGCCTTGTACTGTGCTCTAGGAGATGAAGAGTTTAATAGAATTTCTTCTTGTAAAACTGCATATGATATTTTGGATACCTTAGCTGTTTATCATGAAGGAACAACAAATGTTAAAGAAATGAGATTGAACACTTATACTATCAAGTATGATAATTTTAAAATGAAGCCTAAAGAACCCATTTCTGACATGTATCTCAGGTTCAATGAAATTGTCAATACAATGATCTCTCTGGGAAAGGATGTCTCATCGAAGGAACAAATTATGAGAATTTTGAGATTTCTACCTGATAGATGGAGAGGCATATCTGTCTCAATCAGAGAATCATGTGACATTGCTGCTCTACCTGTCAAGGAACTAATTGGCAAGCTGATGATGTATGAAGAAGAGCTTAAAGTGAATAAGGAAGATGAAAATGAACCTCCAAGAAATTCTGTCGCTTTCAAATCTTCAACTTCAAAGAATAAGGACAAAGAAAAGCTTCAAGCTGTAGTTGAAAGTTCAAGCGGTGAAGACAGTGAAAGTGATTCTGACAGTGATGCTGAGATGGCTCACATTGCTAGAAGATTTAAGAAATTTTATAGGAAAAAGAAGTTCTTCAGAAAAACAAATTATAAGGGTAAGTATGATCACCAAGGTAAATGGAAAAAGGATTGGAAGAAGAATGACAAATCAGATGATGTTGTCTGCTATGAGTGCAAGAGAAAAGGACACATTAAAGCCAACTGTCCAAAGCTGAAGTATAAAAAGAAATATTAATATAAGGACAATAAGTTTAAGAAAGCCATGAAGGCTACTTGGAGTGCTTCTGAGGATAGCTCTTCTGAATCTGAAAGCTCTAAAACTGAACACAAAAATAAGGCAAACATGTGCTTTATGACAAACACTTCTTAGGTAACTGCTGAATCTCCTGCTTTAAATTATTATTACTCTGGAGATAATGAAGAATCTGATTCTGATACTGGAACAATGTCTAAAAATGAATTGTTTGAGTACTGTGATATGCTGGAAGAGACATGTAATGAACTTAAGGATAAATACAAGTCATTAAAGAAACAACATGCTCTTACCACTACAGTTAAAACCGAACTCACTATTGAAAAAGAGAAAAATGATCAACTGTTAAAAGAAAACACTGAACTGAAACTATCCAATGAGCAACTCAAGAAAGACTTAGAGAAGTTCACCAATGGTAAAAATACACTAACACAGATGCTAGGAAAGCAAATAGCACCTAAATATACTACTGGTATAGGATACCAACCTGGACAAAGGAAAATTGCCAAAACTAGATTCATTTCTAAATCTGGATAGAATGAAGGTAATTCTGGAACTTCATATGCTTCAACCAGTTATATACATAGCTATGGATCTAATAAAGTTTAACTTTCAAAGAATGTCAATTATACAAATTATATGAGACCCATTAGACAAATATGGGTACCTAAAGTGTTATTGGATAACCTGTCTGGACCCAAGAAAATCTGGGTACCAAAATCATTTCCCATCTGAATCTGTTTTGTAGGGAACTTGCTTAAAGAGCTCCTATAAAGAGACCTGGTATTTGGACAGTGGATGTTCAAGACATATGTCAGGAGATTTCTCTTGTTTTAAGAGTTTAATAAAAGTTGATGGAGGCTTTGTCACCTTTGGTGATAATTCAAGAGGAAAAATCATCGGCTTAGGCCAGATTGGTAACACTGATTCAATTCTGATTTCTAAAGTTTTATTTGTTGATGGCCTTAAATACAATTTATTAAGTATTTCTCAGTTATGTGATGATGGTTTTCATGTTAAATTTGAAAATGATTCCTGCAAAGTTTTTAATTCTAAAAATGTTTTGGTATTTTCTGCCTTAAGAAATGAAAATGTTTATGCTGTTAATTTGAATTCTTTAGCTAAGCAGAATATTACTTGTTTGAATGCTTTTCCTAAAGAATCTTGGCTATGGCATAGAAGATTGGGACATTGCAACATTCACTCACTTAGAAAACTCTCTAGAAAAAACCTAGTTAGAGACCTACCTAAATTAGAATTCCCAAATGATAGAGTGTGTAACCCATGTCAAAAGGGAAAACAACACAAAGTTTCTTTTAAATCAAAGAAAGAAGTTTCGACTTCTCAACCACTTGAATTGGTTCACATGGATTTGTTTGGACCATCAAGAGTTTCTAGTTTAAATGGGAAGCACTATGTTTATGTTCTTGTAGATGATTTTTCTAGATATACTTGGGTATATTTTCTAGCTCACAAAAGTGAAGCCTGTTCTTCTTTTGTTAAATACTCTAAATCTGTAGAGAACCTTAGTGGACTTAAGATTAAAACTTTGAGAAGTGATCATGGTCGTGAGTTTGAAAATCAAGATTTTGAATCTTATTGCTCACACAATGGCTATACTCATAACTTTTCTACCCCTAGAACACCCCAACAGAATGGTGTAGTAGAAAGAAGAAACCGAACCCTTCAAGAAATTGCTAGAACTATGCTCAATGAATATGACCTGCCTATTTATTTTTGGGCTGAAGCTGTAAATAGAGCTTGTTATGTCATTAATAGAGTCTTAATTAGACCTGTTCTTAAGAAAACCCCTTATGAATTGTAGAACAATAGAAAGCCTAAGGTTAATTACGTTAAAGTTTTTGGTTGAAAAGTATTTATTCTGAATACTAAAGATAATCTGGATAAGTTTGCTTCCAAAAGTGATGAAGGAATTTTTCTGGGTTACTCTATTTTAAGTAAAGCCTATAGAGTATTCAATAGGAAAACTAAATGTGTGGAAGAATCTGTTCACATGAAGTTTGATTAAACTGATCCACATGAGTCTAAAACCTCTCTTGAAAATATTGAAGAAGACTTATCTGTTCTGAACATTAATGATAAATCTAAAGAAACTGTTATCAAAACATCCAGTTCTGGACTTTTTCCAGAATTTTCTTCTGTTGAACCCGAACCTATAGATGAACCTGAAATTTCTAGTCCAACCTTTACCAGATCAACGAGGATTCTAAAGAATCATCCTTTAGAAGCTGTTGTTGGTAATCTTGATAGAGGAACACAAACTAGAGCTTCTCTAAGAAACTAGGTTGAACATCAAGCTTTTCTTTCACAGCTAGAACCCAAAAATATCAATGATGCTATCAATGATGAATTCTGGGTAATAGCTATGCAGGAAGAATTAAATCAGTTTGAAAGAAACAAAGTCTGGGAATTAGTTGACAGACCTAAGGACACTTTGACAATAGGCACAAAATGGGTTTTTAGAAATAAAGTAGATGAATCTGGAAATATAGTTAGAAACAAAGCTAGACTAGTTGCACAAGGATATAGTCAAGAAGAAGGTATAGAGAATGAGGAAACTTTTGCACCTGTAGCTAGACTAGAAGCCATTAGGATCTTACTTGCATATGCTACACATCTGGATTTCAAGTTATATCAAATGGATGTGAAAAGTGCATTTCTAAATGGTTTTATAATTGAAGATGTTTTTGTAGAACAACCACCTGGATTTACTAACCCCCATTTTCCAAATCAAGTTTTTAAACTTTCTAAAGCTTTGTATGGTTTAAAACAAGCTCCAAGAGCTTGGTATGATAAACTTAGCAATTTCCTTATCTCAAATGGTTTTACTAAAGGGATTGCTGATCCAACTCTTTTCATTAAAAGAATTTCTAAAGATGTTTTAGTTGTACAAATATATGTTGATGATATTATTTTTGGATCTTCTAAACACTCTTTATGTACTGATTTTTCAAAAAATATGCAAAATGAATTTGAAATGAGCTTAATGGGAGAACTTAAGTACTTTCTTGGATTTCAAGTATTTCAAAATGAAAATGGTATTATTTTGAATCAAAGTAAATATACAAAGGATCTTTTAAAACGTTTTGGTCTGGATAGTATCAAGGAAAGTGAAACTCCTATGAGTACTACCTGTAAATTGGACGCAGATGAAACTGGGAAACCGGTTGATCAAACAAATTACAGAGGTATGATTGGTAGTTTACTTTATCTTACTGCTAGTCGACCTGATATTATGTTAAGTGTGTGTATGTGTGCTAGATTTCAAGCTAATCCAAAAGAATCTCATTTGCTTGCTGTTAAAAGAATTTTTAAATATCTCAAGCACACGGTTAACTTAGGTTTGTTTTACCCAAAAGGACAATCCTTTGAGTTAATGAGTTATTCAGATGCTGACTTTTCTGGTTGTAAGTTAGATAGAAAAAGCACATCAGGAACATTTCATTTGCTTGGAAAATCCTTAGTTTCTTGGTGTAGTAAGAAACAGAACTCAGTTGCATTATCTACTGCCGAAGCAGAATATATAGCTGCTGGTAGTTGCTGTGCACAAATTCTGTGGATGAAACACACTCTTTTGGACTATGGATATGTTTTTAAACATGTTTCAATCAACTGTGATAACACCAGTGCAATAAACATCTCTAAGAATCTTGTATCTCACTCTAGAACCAAACACATAGATATAAGACACCATTTCCTATGAGATCACTATCAAAAAGGTGATATCTCTCTTGAATTTATTGGAACTGAACATCAATTGGCTGATATTTTCACTAAACCTTTAAGTTCTGATAGGTTAAGTTACATTAGGCAAGAGCTGGGGATGATCAATTCTCACTGATGATAAATTCTCACCGATGTTGAAATTCTCACCGATGTAGAAATTCTCACCGATGTAGAAATTCTCACCGATGATCAATTCTCACTGATGTGAAAATTCTCACCGATGTGAAAATCCTCACCGATGATTAACTCTCACCGATGCAATTAATTTAAAAAATTATGTCTGCCGCCAAGAATATGAATCGTTTTATGTATTTTTTTGTTTTTATTTTACTTTATTCATATTTGGAATTCCTAAATGATAAAATTAAGCCTAATCCACTTCCTACCTCACCGAGCTCAAAATCTCTCACCTTCGAACCTTAGCTCCCAAATCGGACAAGAACCCTAAACCCGCGATGGCAAAAACTAAGCTTCCTACCGTCAGAGATGAAAGTGTAGAAACAAAAGCTAAGAAGCAGAAGACACAGCATAAAGCTAGTGTTAGTGAAGTCAAAACTAGATCGGGAAAGTGACCAGTGAATCCTCACTTGCAGAATAGAGACATAGTAATCGAGAAGGAACTTTGCGTGGAATGGCTACTGCCTAGAAAATCGTTAGTACTCGAGATTCTGGAGGACCAGAAATGGGTGGATTGTTTCTCGAATAACAATGGTCCATACTACCCGAAGTTGGTAAAATAGTTCTACGAGTTTGTAAGCTTCGAGAAGTCTAAAAATGAGAATCGGGTAAGCTCTTTTTTAAATGGAAAAGATATGTCTTTTTCTTCAGTAGAGTGGGATGAGTGTTTGAAAGTACCACATGAAGGTGTCTATGGGTACGTATCAAGAGCAATGCCACCTAGCAGTGACATCTTTGATTATGAAACCGCCTTAAAAGAGCTGACTGGTAATGGGAATCAAAGGCAAGTGGTTGCTGCTGAAATGGATGGAGATAATCGACTGCTCTTCAAGTTTGTTCAGCATGTGTTGATACCGAGGCGAGGAGATTTTGCAAATCTGAGATATCAAGATATCTATCTTCTTCATCTACTAAGACATGGAGTGAAAATCAATCTGTGCAGATTGTTAATGCTTCAAATGGAAGACATGATCAGACCAAAGTCAAAGACTAATGCTTTATTCTTTGCCAAGATGATTTCAGTAATGATAAAAGTTAAAGGAATAGCTGAGTCTTAGGATGAGATAGTTGTAGTCAGGAATAATTTCTGCATCACCTCGACTGTTTGTAAGTACATGAAAATTAACTAGAACCCATGGAAGGTAGAATGGGTCAGTGATGATCAGAAGATATATGATAGGTTTAATCCTGTGGATCATCCCTCTAGACCAAAGGATGAGAGAGATCCAGGTCTGAGACCTGATGAAGAGGAACCTGTTTATAGTGATGAAACAGAAGAATAAGAAGAAACACCCATGGATGTTGGAGGAGATCCAGACTTGCCCCCATGTCCTGTTGCAGAATTGGTTTATTCTAGGAAAGGAAAGGTAGAGGAAATTTTGTCTACTCATGAGGAAGACCAGCCTGTGCCTCACCAAGAAGAAGAGGAAAAGGAGAATGTATCTGAATTGTCTGTTTCTGGTAGTTTAAGTATGAGTCCTTTGATTGGAAGCTCAGCTATGCCGACTGCTGAAGTAGAAAGAGATACAGAAGAAGCTGTACCTGTATCAGAAGATCTTCTAGTTTCTGCACCGATGGAACTTGTAGTAGAAGATTCTGATGAAGAGAATCCATCACTGAATGCTGTTGTGATACATGAGAATGCACCCATTGAGGGGGAGCATCAATCTGTTCTTGGAAATGTCACAGTAGCTGTTGAGTTTGGAGACTGGGAAGAAGACCCAGGGTTTATAGTCTGTGGATTGGATTATCCGGATTCTGATAATGAGATGTCTATGAATAGACCGAAGACCAATTATGATCTTGCTTCTGAGTTGTTGCCCGATAATGTGGTCATATTTCATGATCTGAATAAGCTGAAAGAGGACATCAAAACCAGTTTTTTGAAGAAGTGAAGTTAATGGAAACCTCCCTTGCATCCTCAATTCAATCAATAATGACTGACTCTGTAGTTAGTTTGGCCTCAGTAAAGGGATCTGATGCAGTTGTCCCAAATGATTTTGTCTCTAAATCTGATCTTGAATCCATGAAGAATGAGCTGAAAGAATCATTCAGTGTATCAGTTGCTGAGATGAAGCAAAGCTTTGAGGAAGAAATGAAAATGTTAGAGAGATCCTTCGAGCTCTCTCTGGCTTGTAATTTATCTTCTTTTGTGTCTGAGCTTATGGAAGAAGTGAAAGAGTGCCAGACTCAGTCTTCTAGAATCGAAGCAGATCTTGAAGCTCTCAATACATCAGTTGCTGCTTTGGATTCTTATATGAGCTCCAAGTCTCAAGCTGACAACGACCTAGCTTATGTGAAGAGTGTAGTAAGCCAGTTTGTCTCAGTGTTTGAACGTTTTAAAACCTCAGTGAAGGATCACGTTCAATTACAGGACTCTCAAGTTCAAAGCCTAATCAGTGGTTTGTCTAAGAGTTTAAAAGAAACTGTTTCCTTCTCTCTTGGACCTCTCACATAAAAACTATTTGTTGACCTGAATCTAGTTAGAGCAATGTTGAAGGAGGAGATTGGTTCTATTTCAACCAGTGGCTCTGTGGACTCATCAGAGTTGAGCCGAGTGGTGATTTCTACAAGAGATTATGCTAGAGAAATAATGAAGATTGTTCAAGATTTTATGAGAGAAGCCTCTGCCTCTCAGGAAGCCATAAAGAGCAAAGTGGACTACTACTTCACCAGAATTTTCACTAAGCATCAACTCGATCACCACTTCAAGCTAATGTTGGAACACATGATGCTACCTCCAGTAACTCAAGCTTTTAGAGAACAAGTGAGCAAACTAAGACAATTGACTCTTGTCTTGGAAAAATTCATGGAGAACAAAGATGATTTCATCTCTGCTATGGAAAGAGGAGGAGTAATTATTATGGATTTTAGAAATCTGTTGCTTCCCTTCTTGCATGTTGATGCCAGACCAGTCATTGTACCTCCTGCTTTTCCTGGTTCTGCCTCAGCTGCTTCCACAGTCCAGCTGACTCCTGCTCAAGCTATTCGAAGCCTCACACCAATGATCACCCAAAGATCTTCAACCTACAGGCCTGACTCTGTGTCAGTGGCTCAGCCTCCTTTGATCATTTCTGGCATTCCAAAACCTTCACCTGCATCCTCACCACCCGAGCCTTCTTCTGATCCCAAAGGAAAATCTCACGTTGAAGATGTGGATTGATCCAGTGGCCAGGATTTTTGATAGGAATTCATTTGTATTCTGTTTCTGTACTTTCTACATGCTCTAATACAGAAGAACTCCTTTTACTTCTCATTTTTTCTTTTGTCTCTTATATATATATATGCTTTCCCACTTTTTGATTATCACAAAGGGGGAGAACAATACAAGAAAGGGGGAGAACAATACGAGAAAGAAATATTTTCAATGGAGCAAAATAAGGAATAAGGGGAGAAACTTTACCTTCTTTTCAATTTTATCTCTGATATTATTGTGTTTCTTTTTACCTTCAGTACCTTCTGATTGTTACCTCTGATAACTTATGTCTATATCATACTATTTCTGTTATCTCTGATGCGGTTTTCTCTGAGAAAATTAAATTCAATATTATACTCTTTACTATTATATTTTCACTATGTTAAATGCCCATATCATAAATTGTGATTATCAAAAAGGGGGAGATTGTTGACCTCACCTGTTTTGATAATCTCAATCATGTATTCATATGTGTTGAAAATCCCAATTATGTTTTCATTCTCTAAGATATTTTTAAGTATCATTGATCTATAATTTAATTCTTTCAAATCTGTGATCAAACCAATAAAATAGTCTTTGGAATATGTTAATCCTCATTTATCCATGTTCATACAAGTTATAAATTGATTCTAACACAATCGGATGTGTTCTGCATAAACCAGATAAGTAATCTGACTATAGCTACTGATAAAGAGCTACCGGTACCCAGTCTACCGATAGACTTAGTCTACCGACAGACAGAGTCACCGATATACTTAACACAGAGCTACTGATGTGCTTATAAATGTAAGCTACTGACTTACAGACAGCTACCGATACAAACAGACAGCCACCGATACAAACAGAGCTACCGGTGTAAGTATAAATAGCTACCAATGGAATAAGAGTCACCGATGGACGAAGCTACTGACAGACTCACAGCTACCGACGCATGGAGCTACCGACGCATGAAGCTACCGACGCATGAAGCTACCGATGCATGCAGCTACCGATAAACAAAGTCACCGATACAAGCATATACCAACCGACGCATAGAGCCATCGATAGAGTCAGCAACTCATGAAATTGAGCTACCGATGTCCAAGCTACCGATGCTGATTACCTACCGATCACTCGACTCACTGTTTGAATTTCTTTATTTCCTATCTTTATTTAATCTATCCAACGGTCATATCATGTACATTTTAATGATTTGTCAAATATCTGATAAAGGTTGTCGGATGTCAGGAACCCGTACCTCGTACCTGTAGAAAGGAAATCTTTTCTGTCTCCTGTTGCACGTGATATAAATACGAGAAGACTACACTGCCCAACTAGCAACTAGCAGAGAGTGTGGTGGATGGAATATACCAGAAACACACGAACGAGAAGAACCAAGAAGAGAAAAACGAGTTCCATCAAGAACACAGAGAAGCTCATAGACAATCAAGCATACTCGAGAAGTGTTCTGTGCATATAAGAAGAACACTGAAGAACTTCAACCACTACATTTTCACTGTCTATGAACCTGGAGCATACGACACTCTGTCTCTCAAACAGAAATGAGTAGAGGACTCAGATTCACTTCTGATCGAATCCAAAGGAGTCCAGAGCTACACTGAAATTACCAGAACCATTTCTAAACTCTACATCTCTTGTTCTGTGATTTCTTCTTATACTTTTCGATCAATGTGTGTTATCTGCTGTATCTAACACACACACTGTCTCTTGTGCTTAAACTGAAGGATTTGAAAATCCTTACCAAATTCTTGCATTATTTCTTTCCCACGAATAACAGTGGTAGAGGTCGTGTGTGACCTGGACAGCTGGTTACTGTTGTACTGTTTCCCACGAATAACAGTGGTAGAGGTCTTGGACCTGGACAGTTGTAAACTGTTGAACCCTGATCCAGGGTGTGGATCATTTTTATATAAACTTTTGAGAGGACTAAGTCTCGGCTTGAGACTGAAACTCTT
Source organism: Viscum album (assembly GCA_963277665.1). NCBI lineage: Eukaryota > Viridiplantae > Streptophyta > Magnoliopsida > Santalales > Viscaceae > Viscum > Viscum album. Next base: position 376,211,601 of record OY728146.1, read on the forward strand.
GGTTACATTTGTTGTGCCATCTCTTTCAAAGTTTTATTCCATTGCTAATCACTTTAAAACCAATACTGTTTTTAAATTCACTTTGATAATTAAATTAGCAAGTTTTTATGTTAAGTGTAGATTAGTAAGTTAGTTTCAAAAGATAATCACACACTCCTGTATTGATTAACTGGGAATTAATCAATCCCTTGAGATTCTAACAGAACCTCTACTTTAATATAAATTCACTACAGTTTAATTTATTATTTTATTTGGGGGTCTTTAAGAAAGTGTTTTTAAATACAGAAATTTTAATTGGTACTCAATTCACCACCCCTCTTGAGTAAACCACTCTGACCAACAAATATGTAAACCATAACAAAAACACTTTTTAAAAAAATACCCTTTTTAAGCATGAAAATGATTTTATACCCAAATAAAACATAATATTGATTACTATAGAATTAATTGAGTTTTTTTTTGGAAAAGGGGACTAATTTAATTTTTAAACAAATCCAGATAAAATTTTACTTTTTATATACTTCAAAATAAATTATAATTCTATCAAAAATCGGTATTTTTCACTATTCACCAAAAAATCAATCTTTTTATAAAATTAAAAAACAATTCACCCCAAAATATATATTTTTTGATAAATAAAAAATGAGTCCAATTTTACTATATTAAATTCAATAATAAAGAAATTTTAAATTAAAAAACATGTAATACATGGAAAAATGGTTTAGTTAAATAAAAAGATTTCTTTTTCAATTGAAAAACTATATAAAGTCATTTATAAAAGTAATATGAATATGGATCCATAAAATGAATACTTATAAATCATAAGAATTAATTATTTATAGTATTTCTTAGTCTTTCACATCCAATAAGTGTGTTTACATCATGAAGCAGTCCATGAACACACATTAAGATACATAACCACCCTGATCTATGGATAAATCGATGATGGGGTCTATAGAAATTTCATCTCAGTTCCACTGGGTAACATCAAGTTGCTAAAATAAACTAGAAGAAACTTGATGTCTGGACTTCACCATCTGGAAAACTAAACATTGGAACATGAACTCAGTAACTATGAATTGAAGGGTTTTGTTATAATTTAATAAAAATTATCAAATAAATTGAATAATATTTAATTCCTTTTCTCATAAACTCCATGATAGATAATCTAAAAACATGACAATTAAAAATGATGAATTACTACTGAAAAAGAGAATACCTTTCATTGAATAGAATCAGCTACATCTTTATCAATGTCATATAGTTTGTTAAAGATCACTAAATGGAAAAATCCAAAATCCATGGTATATCCACGAGAGGAATTCAATATATTATCACATGATAGGGGTACATCATTCTATTAATGATTTACTTGAATCTCATATAATTATAAGGACTATAATGATTTAAATGGTTCTTGGGGAGTTTTATCCAAGAATTAGAATCACAATCTATACGCTGTCATTGTATGGTAGTAGATTATATAAGAAATCAAGGAAGACCCTTATTTATCCAATCTTTTTTCATTTGTTTCAACGCATTAATAAATACCATGGATTATTCATGAATGCATTTACTCCATGTATGTTTCATACAAAAATGAAATGATTTCATTTAATTATATCTTATAGGGGTGAAATTGTTCAAGTTTTCCCCACACAAAATATAATATACACAATCCATGAATATCATAATTTTCATGGAATCTAAAATAAATCCCATAAATATATCATATATAAATATATATTTGAGTAATATCTACTTTAATATCCCATATTAATTTCAACCTAATATACTTTGTGTCATTTATTCTTATAATTTATCATATTCAATGACCTATGAAATCATATCCAAAAATCCTTTTGAATATATTCCAAGACACTTTTTGAAATATATCATTAACTTCACATTATATCCCATCCTATGAAATACCCTTTGAACACTCATCTAATAAACTTTTGGATTAACTGTAAAACATTTTTCAAGTAGCTCACTAAGTTAAACTCAATCCCCATTTAGTCAAACACAATGTGTGACCCTGCATTATTTTATATCATTTAAAACAAATATGAATATATGTATCAATATATGTATGAAAATAGTGGCCTCTAGAAACCCATCAATGATATAAAAGCTATAACGGGAACTAGAATGATCTCTATCAACACATGTATCTCTATTATTATGTCCGTCAGTCAGTATCATATGAAAATGTGAATTATTGTATTATCCCTTTGTCTAAGACATCGAGTCATCATGGTAAAATGATCATGTAAATAACATCTAGCTAACTCGTGTGTTCTCAATTCCCAGAGTATAAACTGATTTTTTCAATGAATACATCACAATACATGTATTGTTATGGGTAATCACATCACATATACCTTATCAAGATAGATATATAATATCTTGGTTTGGATACATAGTCCCATGATCTATCCTAATTGAGGGCTCTAATTTCATACTAATCATATGGGAGGAAACATATTATCTTGGTTAATCTCTAACCGATGATATGATTAACAACATACCCAACCACCCCTATATTAGATAAATCAATATGTAGACTTGTATAAGTAGGGTATCAGTGTCTGAATGATCTCATACTAAGTATCTCTCCAACCTTTGGTAGTGGGTACTCAAATATGATCTATGCAAGCCTAGTATACAAAATAAATCTATATGACACTTCATGTGATATACATTGTAGGTCATCCAACACAAATAAAAATTCATATTCTTTTCATTATGCCAAAAGAGAATATTCTATATCTCTATACAATAATCATATGCATGTTAACCTTAATATTTTGATACATCCTATAATAATCCATGGTGAATATTGGTTATGGATAACTCAATGACATACTTTGAGATGTCAATTATTATTTCACTTAAAAAATGATTATCTATATATACAATTATGTATCCAATATGAAATAATGATAAAATGAAGTTTTCCTTTAATATTATACATTTAAATATTCAAAAACTCTTTAACAATATTTAAAAATCCAATATAAGAACTCATTTATAATATCATATATGATAATCTGACATATTATATTTATGTTCTCTACACTTTTGGGATTTTTTAACACATTAAATCATATGAAATGTTTGTCACATATATATGTGACCATCTGATAAAACCCTCCCATAAAATATTCACTGATAAAAATCTATAAAGAAATCTAGTATGAATAATGGTGATATTTTGGAATCACAATCATATCTGTTCAACTTGTTTAAAATATTCAAACTTATTAACTTCACCTTGACCTTAAAGATTAAATTTTTATTCAAAGAAGTAGTGAAACACAAGGTATAGAGGGTAGTCCCAGGCCAGAGAACACAACTGCTAAAGGGGATGAAAGAAATGAAGACTGAGGGCATCCCCTTGAATAATGTTAACCCCCACTGGCTTCAGGCTATCCATGTTGTGAAAAAATAAATGGACCTGACCAGGGATGGTAATTGAATCCATGAAATCAATAACATTGTTTCGCTACTACTAAGTATGAAGCACTATAATGTCAGCTCCTAAGATTCTACGACAGTCCCAGACTGCATAAGTAAACAACCAAGGGATAACCCCCATGCTACGAAGAGCATTGTGAAATAAAATTAAATCTGTTTCAGCCTTAGTAATATGAAGGCCCTTCTGGCTACAAATACTGAGGCCTGTATACATGGCATTGGTCTCCACATGGAGGATTGTTCCTTTCCCCAGCCGAATAGAAAAACCTGAGTACACCGACCTTGTGTTGTCACGGACTACCACACCTGTTTGTATAACCCCTGAGATGTTGGATACATTGGTGTTGAGTTTCAGTCCCCTCAACAAAGGATTCCAGCGGATCCATTTTTTGGATAATGAGCAACCACCCGCTTGAGGTAGGAAGGTCTCTGTACAAAACTGACGTAGAGATGGAGCTTCTCTCCAGTTCCCCAACTCCTTGATCAAGATGATAAGCAATCTAGTAGTCTTATCAATGATCACTCAAACCGAGGATGGAACCCCATCGTAAATCTTTTTGTTCCACACCTACCACATACTCCAACAACCAACATCCAATATCACTGACAGAGCCCACCTCTTAGTTCCACCATTCCATAAACCATGATACCAGTAAACAATGAACTGTTGATATGCCATTGACGATACATAGATAGCCAGGAATTCACCAAAGTTTCCACACACGTCGTGCACCCATTCAATCTTGAATAAAAGGGGTCCAAATATCTTCTCTACATGTCTCTGGTAGCATACACATCTTGTAGCCATCTGAAAACCACACCATTTGATGTTTTCTTCTTTTGGAAGATCCCTATTCCTTATTCTCTAGGTGAGGAATTTGTATTTGGTGGGGATATCTTTGGTCTAAAGGATCTCACTCCATGTGTCGGCTTGTCCCTGTGGGCTAATAGTCTGATGGTAATCCTTAATTGTAAAAACTATGGATGGTGAAGGGGTGAAGACTCACTGATCTGGATCAGACGACTACTTAATGAGGAGAAATAGATCTTATTGATCTCTATTCAGAATGCTGCTGGTGAAGATTGGTTATTGGATAGCTTCACGAAAAGTGATGTTCGTGATTGGGCAACCCGAGAATCCAATGATCGTGCCACTTCAGTTGTGGTGCCAAAATAGAACATCACCACGACCAACGATCTAGTGCACATGCCTCCGCGGATCATTCATGATGGGACCAAGCTCATCTCATATAGGATTAGTATGGCCATCGGTGGAAAAATAATCCCTCGAAGGACTCCCGTGAATTGTGCTCCCCCCAAGGTACATTGTTCCAAAACCTCCCATGCAAGTTTTTCATTCATGCCTTGGAGGGTAACCTCAAGGATATGAATGTTGATCCCCCTCTCATATGTTGGTCACACCATCTACATATAACACTTTCTATTTTCATCATCATCATCTTTGGAACCCTATTCCGTCGAACATTTTCCTTTAAAAAATGTAACTAATTACATTATTTTTTACCAGCCCTCCTAAATTATTTTAGGATAAAGTGAGAGTCACTTTAATACACTAACTAAATGTAACACTTATATTTATCTTTACCACTATACCCTAAACACTTTTAGGGAATCATGTGTAATTAAATATTAAACTTATTTTTGTGTAATTATTTATTTGTTATCTTTGAACTTATCTATGTCCAAACATTTTCAAACTAGAATCTTAAGCACTATATTCTTTTCAGAATATCATTATAGGATACTCAAACACTTTTTTTAGGAAATAACATTTATTTCCTTTTAGTGTGAATATTAAATAATAATCTATTTTTTCATATCATATATGGTATTCTATGTTTTTGTAGCCTATAATTTTAAAAAAAATAATTAATTAAAATATCTTCCTAATGGGTGGTGGGAACACATTCCCACATATTGTTTCCTATATAAATGAACAATTAAAATATTTAAACATTAGATTTATATTTATGAACAATTAATAAATAAAAGAAAACTATAAACCCTTTTATAATATCATCACTAACAATAAGAACATTCCATAATTTAAATTATAATCATTTTTTATTCTTTCCAATATGAACTCCTTCATATTTAACTTTATATATAATTTCCATTTTTAAATCTAAGATATCATATGAATTATGAAATATTTTAAATCATATTTCTATTATGTATACATTTTAAAAAAAATTCCATAAACTTAATAATTATTTAAACCTTCATCATATAAATCATCAAAACACTTTTGATGTGTCTTAAATAATATCCAAATAATACCCCCTTTTATTTTCAACAATTCAGGATTATTAATTATGAAAAATTCATAATTTAAATATTATTATTTTTATTTTTACATTATTTTATAATTTATAACCCTTTATAAAATATTATCTTAAGATTTATAAATAAACTATTTTATTTATATATCATAAAAATTACCAAATCATTTGTTAAAATGTATTTAAAATATTATCATTTAATATTTTGTAATAAAATGTTTCATTAAAATTTAATTAATTTGAAAAAAATATAATTAATTAATTTATATACTTTTTATCAACTAAAATATCATAATGTATCTTTTTTAATTAATTATAAACATTTTATAATCCATTAATATCATTTTAAATGTAAAATCAATTTTAAACAATTTTTCTATTTTCCCTTGCATTAGAATCCATTTCTATATAATGGTATCTTCCTTTTACCATTAAATAGAAACTCTGTGTAAAGGTAACTATCATAAACCTTTACAAATATGCTCTCAAAAGGGTAATACCCTTACATAACACCAACTGGAAGATGTTTCTTAAAGGTAAGTTACTACTTACCTTTATACAGCTGAAATAAAATGTATTGTATAAGTGTACTAAGGATATTGCCTTTACATGAATAATTCACATAAGGGTATGTGATTATATAACTTTACACAGTCTTTAGGAACACTTATATAAGGATAATACCATCTTGTAACTAGATAGCATAAGGGTCTGACCTTTACACATCCCTTTATATGTAAGGGTAACTTTAGGTTACCCTTACATAGACCGATCTACATAAGGTTAAGGTGAGATAACCCTTATCCATAACCCATTTACCCATATTTGATCTTTTAAATATCATTTTTACCCTTATGTAACCAATGAAATCCTTTTTTTGTAAGGTTAGATTGTAATAACCTTTATTCACACTATAACATTACCTTTATGTAGCCCTAGGAAAACCATGTTTAGCCATATGTGAAGCCTGTTAGGTAAAGTTACGACATGGGTTACATGTACATGACTAATCATATATGGGTAATGGCATGGATTCCCTTACACAACACATATACATAATTTTAAGGCCTTATTTACCTTTACGCAACTCAACTATGTAAATGTAAATCATTTTTTATAGGTTTTTAAAAAATTAAAAAAAAATGCTCTGTTTTTGTTTTCTTCTTTATTTCCATGCTGAATTTCATAAATCTATATCATGACCTTCTATGACACCACTGAAGGGTATATTATAGTCAATTAATAATTATAATATAAATAGAATGTGATTAATTTCCTTGTATGAGGATATTAGTTTATGATAATATAAAAACATGTTAAATAGAAATAATGAAATTTACTATAAATGGGAATGCCTTACAACAAAGATAATCTTCTAAATAATGATCATCATCATATGGTTTGATGAAGACGACTAAATAGAAAAATTCTCCTACCTTCCTGATCTATCCATGTACTGTACTGAATCTATGATCACATGGGAGAGATCCATCCTTACATTCATGATGTGCTCGAATATCATATGAATATAAGGAAGTTGAAAATATAAATGAGTCTCAAAGAGTTTCATCTAAGAATGAGAATCTCAATCTATATTCTACCATCGTATGATAGTATATTATATTGGAAATCAATGACTCTCCATGTTTATCCTCTAATTTATTCATGCATTTAAATGAATGAAAAAATATCATTGTAAATTCATGAATTCATTTATCCCATTTTTTTCATATAAATACGAAATAATTTAATTTAGTGATTGATTATGTGGGTGAAATGGTTTTAGCATATAACACACATGAAATAATTTACCCAATGCATGAAAATCATAAATCACATGAAAGTCGAAATAAAGACAATAAATATATCATATATAAATATGTATTTAGGGTATATCTACTTCAGTAACATTACACAAGGCCACTAAAAATAGACTTTCAAAAAATAATGGATATTTTCTATGCCACAATATACTACCAAGAAAGAATGGTGGAACTCATATAGAACACCTCATGCATTACCAAATCAACAAATTTCATTCCCTAGAAAAAAAACAGATGTTTTTCATCTACTGATGATCCCTCAGGATCATGACCACAAACAACTCTATCATTCTAAACCACCTCCTTGGAAACCCCTAGTTGGAACTATTCCATTAGTTATACTAATGATGGATAAAAAGTTATCAAATAATGAAATCCCCAACCATCATCTTCTTTCATGTCAAGGTGAATCCCAACCAACTCTTCCATCACTCTCCAAAAGTTCATGTACTCATGAATAGCTTTACCATGAGACTTTATACTCAAGGTATCTTCCACAAGATTCCCTTTACTAGGTAAAACAGAAATATCAAAATAATAATCTAGTAGGAAATATATCTAGCTTAATTTCCAAAAATTAAAATCATGTTGAGAGAATAAATACTTAAGAATCTTGTGGTATGTAAATGCCAAAAAGTGTTCATAGATGAAATAATACATCCAAAAAATCAAAGTGAACACCAACAAAGAATAATCTAGATCATAGGTCTAATAGTTTTCATGAGGTTATAAATATCAAGAACCATAAGATATAACCTCCCTCCACTATATCAACATGAAACCCAATCAAAGACTTCAATCATTTAAATAAACATTGAATTGAACACCCTCCTCCACTAGATAAATAATCGGATCATTGATTGAATTTCCTCCAAATACAAAAAATTAACCTAAAACTAGTCAGTCCACATGAATATATGATCCATCTTAGTCAAAGATATTATAGGATTCACAATTTGGGATAAGTCAGGCGTGAAACTCTAGTAATAGGCAGTATAACAAAAGAATAATTTATACCACTATAACATTATTTGGGGATACCAAAGAAATAACCACCCAAATCATAAAATTATCAATGAATAATCCACACTAAGATACAACATGCACAAAGAAATTGACCTCACTTGCCAAGAACTCACACTTCAATAGATTCCCAAATAGATGGTTAAAGAAAAGAACTCCCAATATAGATCACAAATTCTCAATGTGATCCTCCTCTGTCTTAGATATTACAAGGATTTTTTCCGAATATTCTACCATAAACCAGTCTAGAAACTCATACAACATCACACTCATCAATCCTATGAACATTAATGGATAATTCATAACTCTGAAAAACATCACAATAAGTTTATCATTCCCCTAACAATATCTGAAAGTATCTTATGGGGTATCCTCATTCTATACCCACATCTGTTGATATCCTGAAAAGAAATAAATTTTAATGCATGGGTGAGGATATAAGTTATTCCTTATCATCTTTTTCAAATTATTAAAATTTAAAAACAATCAAAATATTCTATTGGCCTTCTTTTTAAAAAAAATGGAGTTGCCCAATGTGAAACACTAGGATAAATGAATCCTCTCTACATAAGATCATCAATCTTAATATGCATGTCCTAGAACTTATAAGGAATCATCTCATATAGATACATGGATATTTAAGAAACACATGGTTGTAACTCTAAACCAGTCATGATATCTCATTTAGGCATTAGTGCCATAACAAATTCATCTAAGACATAAAGGTACACTTAAACAACTCTCAGAAACACAATTTGTTGGTCCACCATATAACATAACATCAACATGTTCATCAAAAAATATAGAAATTCTATGCTCCTACAACCCATCTAAGGGTATCAATCTCTAACAAGTACCACTTGATCTCCATCAGCATCATAGAATATAACATTCATATAGAGTAAATTGATCATATCCAACACAATCTAAATCCATTTCATTTTTCGAATGATGTCATATAGTTTTGACCACAAACATAGGAATTATCTCCAAGAGTGGTGCTACAGTATCACCAACTCATAATATTTTTACACATCACATAAGCTAGCTCGATCTACAACTTCAGTAGTCAATTCCAAGGGTACTAGATGCCTCTCCACCTCATGTCCTGAATAATTACTATAATAAAACTTGAATTAATTCATGGTTGGTTTTCCATTTAGATTAATTTGTAACCATAGATAAACCATTTACCAGTATTTCATAAAAAATATTTAGAAATGGTTATTTGGTAATTTATTTATGTTTACAAATGTCGGTAATTTTTACAAGTTTATAAATGTTGTTAATTAACTAGATTTGTAAAAATCACTAAATAAGATTCATTTGGATGCAAGTTTAATTACCCATTCACCATTTATATTTGTTTTTATAAATGTATGTGAACTATTTTTATAAACATAGGTATATGACTTACCAATTTTCCAAATTTCATGCACAATATGGGTACTTTTTATTTCTTCATTTTAATAAATATTCAATTGTAATTTAAAAAATATGTGTTTTCTCTACCCTAGATCCATCCAACCATATCACACGTGGGAGAACGAGCCACATGGCTAACACCCCCTAGTGCCTCATACCCCTCCTAGTCATTCACCATCCCCATCCCTATCTATCTATCATGTACACAGAAGAAAAACTATAGAAACTAACACCTCTCACCCATATTAAGATCCTTGTATGCGCGACCCATACTTCGTATATTAAATTACTCATTTAATTCCACGTAAAACATTGGTATATTTTAAGGAATATTTTTTAAGCTAGGCTCTGATTCGTCTTGAAATTTCTGTGTCCATATTTCCTTGGTAAAATTATATTAAAAATGTTTAATATAATATATCACATGCATGGATCTTCTTATTAATAATAGAATAACTCTCAAATTGAGTCTTAGATTTGAAATATGAGACTACTATATAATCCATAATTCTAGTTTTATACTATGTGTGACATAACCTTTTTCAATGTCAGGTGTTTGGTTAGAAGTGTTCATGGGTGTATGAGTAATTTTATTTATTTATTTATTTATTTGTTTATTTATTTTATCTGACCTCTTTTTCTCCTACTTAATCTTAGTTATGGTGAAATCCTACACTTACCCACATAACCCAAGGTATTTGAGAGTAGTAGTGGTGGAGTGTGTTATGGAATCAAAGGATTGTGGTCTAACAAATCCATACTACTAGAATAATATTTGTAACTACAGTCCATCGATCTCACAAAAAAATATTAAGGATAACTATTACTCATTTGTGATGTATCCAAACATGAGTTAGGATGTATTTTTCATTGGTTCCCTAGAACCAACTTGATTTGTACTTGATTACATGTTTTAATTATTAATGAATTTACTTATCACATCATTCTTATTATTTTTCAGGACTCTTTTATGTGATAATTTCCTTAGAATATAATTCATGTGGAAAGGTTATAGAAGTTCCCAACTATGATGAGAACCTAGAGGTTCCACGACAATAATCTTAAACATTGTTCTATTGTCAAATTTTTTTTATGATGGGACATAGAAAATATAGGATATGATAATTAAGGGTATTATAAGACATTGAGACACATTTTAGTTGTGTTTAATGTTGGTATTCTGTGAGATAAGAGTTTAGGAGAACAAATCTTTCAAATATAAAATCCACATTTCCATGTGTCATTGGATATTTGTCTATGAGTACATTTGTATTTATTTTTTTAATTTAATATTACCATTAGTGGATATCATGACTCATGTAATTAGATATATTGATGAGAAAGTGGATGACATATTGTCGCAGTGAGGTAGGATATGGTGGTTGTGTCACCAATGATATTTCATTAGTGGATAATGTGAGAATGGATTTATCCCATTTTTTCCTTGACAGAAGATGATAACCTAGGGCCTATAATGGTAATGTAACTTCTTGTATAAATCCAAGGCCACCATTTTTAGCAGTAAAGTTTATTTTCATAATTAAAAGAAAGAAACATTGAGTATATAGATTGGTGATACTAGCATGAAGCCTTATTGATTAGAGATATCACAGTAAAGGTATTATATTATACAGTAAGTTTTCATATGAGGATGAATGTCATTTGAACACTAACTTCTTTATTTATATGTTCCCTGTGTGTTTTTTGATGCTAAACATCGAATTTAATAGGTAATGTCTAATTCCATAGAGAAATGGTCCTAGAGGGTCACACACTTAGTATATCAATAATCTCCATTAAATTCAAGTAATTAATTTTATAAGTTGGAATAAATAAAATTTATTCCAGTTTAGTTGATTTCCATGATTTAATCACAGTTAATTTAATAGAATAAGTGATATAAATGATAATAATAAATATTAGTTTTCAGTATTTAAAAATATAATATTTTTTATATTTACCATATAATAATACAGTGAAATTTTTATAATTAAATTGTCTTTATTTGAGAATCGGTAAATATTAATGAGGAAAAGTGGAATAAGCATTATTGTCTGATTATAAATAAATGATATTTATTTATATTCTTAATTTATTACACACATCATGTGATTATTAATAATTATATTATTATTAATGGAAATGGGTTAAACTAAGAATATTAAAGATGGTTAGGGGCTTGTGTTTGATTTTCCAACCCTAAACCTTTTATAAAAATATCTAATTATATATATTTACAAAATTACATTTGGTGTACATAAAGGATAAAGAGAGGCATTATCAATCAGTAGAGTTAATTCTCTCTTCCTCCAATCTCAATCCATCAAGAGAATACCAATAGTTATTACTCCTTTGAGAAGAACATTATTTCAATCATCCAAAAACAATAAATGCGATTTGGATCGTCCAAGAGAGAACACGGTGACTCTACAGTGACATTTAGTGATTACAGTGCACATGCGGATCACCACTAGAAGGATTCTGAAATTGGATCCTATAGCACAATGATATTACAACATGATCTATTTAAACATAGCATCAATCAAAGTGTAACTTCAAGTTGGTATAATTCTATATTTTCACATAAATTAATTATAAATTACATGATAATATCCTTTTCTTTGAGGTCTAGTGTTATAATCTAGTTAAGTAATCTATTGTTTTTGTAGTTCATGACATTTTTGATCATGTAAAGCAATTATTAAATGTGATTTAAGATTAAAATCCAAGTTATTTATACCATCAAATGATACTTTCACTACATTAAATCCTAAAAGTGGTATTAGAGTAGTCGCCTATTTGATTTATAATTCTTTTTCATTCATTGAATATTTGTATTTGTTTTAATTTTTATTTTAATTAAAATATTCATTTTAAAATCGAAACATCATCATATCTTTCCTTTCCTCATTCTCTATTACATAATGAGTAATCAGTTAATTCTTAAAAACAAAGTGCCATTAAATTTACACCATCTAGTGGTACCAATGGAAATTCAAATAGAAAAATAGATTACACAACATTTACTTCCTAGAAACATACTACGTATTATGTTTTCATCTCTGTATCACTTTCTATAAGTTAAGATTTGAAAAAATATGATCTAAGATCCAAATTAATTAGATTGGTATATAGATCTGGATAGACTGGAACATGGAATGGAGAACTACACACCATGTAACCACTATACATGATATATAGTACTTCTTATACCACAACCATGAACACCGTGCGTCCAAAGCGTGTCATATATTTGATATACGACATGGGGACTGTAATTCCATAAAAATTGATCCCATGTGCCATGTAAGTTATACTATAAACTATATACACCATGGTTGTTGGTATTCCCAGAACATTCCCCATTATAAGGTGTGTGTTGTAGACACGAGAAGAAAGAAAGTGAACACTGTGTAAAATACTACGGGCTGTGCAGTCTGCTTCTCATATTGCTCTTTATTTTTCACATAGATAATAAAGAAATATATATAATTAAACCTATCAATTATGAGTTTTGTGTAATTTATTAAATAGTACAATCCATGTCATAGGATTAAAAACTAAATATTAAATTAAAATTTATGTAAAAATTTATAATGAACACATGTGTTTTCCTCCAAATACACTTGTGTTGTCATGACCCAACCCAATAGGTCCAGCTTGGCCAGTGGAAGGCTAAGCTATAATTAACCCAATCCCACTAGCATATTCTAGGGACTTGAGATAAATTTCAAAATTCAAAACTAAAATTAGAGGCCTTTGCCTCATGTATTTGTACATAGGCACCCAACCAGATCCATAAAGATGAGTGGAGGAATAATAATAAAATTTGGTAATATATAGAGTAAAATACTTTTATGTAATAACCTCTAGGGAATAAAAAAGTTTGAATTAGTTGAATATATAAAGTATGGGTAAAAATACACACACAACAAGAAAATATGTCCCAACATGGTAACAACTAGAAAAGAAATTATGGGAGAGTCTGTCTCTAGATCTCAAATCCACGACCACAATACATAGTCTAATGAACATGGGTATCTATTTTCTCCTATGAGATCACCACTGACATATCCATCATCTGTATAATACATTTCAAGTGTGGGAAAATCCCTTGAAGGGGTGATTATATACATTCCCAATAGGACACCCCAAAAAAAATAGTTGGATAAATATGAGACACGATAGAAGTAATAATTTTATCACAACGAAAGTGGGAAATGAAGACCATCAACCAATATATATATATATATGTTCATAAAATGAACCTAGGTGCGGGATAATGATGACCTCCATATCTCAGACCATCCCAGAATGATGAGTCTAAAAATAGTTCCAAGAGGTCCATCAATGAATCCCAATATCTCGCGTGTCTATCTGAAGAAGTAGTTGTGTGAAGGCACCACACCTCACTACTATACTGCATAGTATAGGAGACACAATATCCGTGTAGAAGACTCACATACATGTGTTTCATGGGGGTTCTACTTAGTGGGTAGATGATATTCACCCTAGTGTGATAGGGAGAATTCACTTAGCATACAGAGGACCCATGCCCTAGTCCATCAGGGAGGCACCACTTAGTAGATAGAGGACCCACACCCTAGTTAATCAGGGGGTACCACTTAGTAGGTAGAGGAATTATTCCCTTTCCCATCAGGGTGTACCAATTAATAGAGAGAGGACCTTCACCCTATTCTTTCAGGGTTTTACCATTCAGTGGATAGTGGACCCTCACCCTAGTCCATCAAGAGTATAACTTAGTAGATTCTGAACCCATGTCCTAGTCCATCAGGGGGTACCAATCAATAAGTAAAACTTTATGGGGGATCCTCTACCTAGTATGACATTGGATTTCCATCCCCGAATTGTCTCTAATGATCCTTCTTGGTCACTTATCCCATAGATTTTCACCTAAAGAAGCATCACACTTGGATCATATCGCATTATATCTTAAAATCCACTAGGAAGTCCCCCATCACACTCTACGCGAACAACACTCAAAATAGGATACTCTTAGAAAAAAATACATATCAAAATGAAGGATATATGAAAGTTAAACGTTTTATAAAGAATTACATGGCCTCTAAGGGGTCCACACGGTATGTGGCCCCACTATTCTGTATAGTCTTTTCCTCCCTAGCACAGTTCTAATTGTCTTAGTGGTAATACATGGAATGCAAGGGTACTAAATGGTGTGTCTTGACCACCAAGGGAATTACCATGTGATTATGGCCATGATTGTATATTCTAAACATGTTCCCATGTACTCTGTCCATGTGTCAGTACATGGGTGTGTCTACACATGTTTGTGTCCATGTCTGTGTACACCCAGAGTACACATCATGCAGCCAGCATCGAGTCACATGGTGTGTGGGGGTCCAAGATTGAAAGTGATATTTAACTAACCTAGAAATCCTGTTTATAAAATATATGGGGTTATATGTCATGTGTTCTTAATACTATACATCGTGTAGTTATTTTTTTCAATGAATTTGTGGAATCATCACATAGTTTCTAGATTCGGACGAGATGTCACAACTCGGGTTGTTTGACCACCAGAAATTGGTGGATAAATCCACCAGATATCTTTTTTAGGCGTATATTGGTCGAAAAATAGAGTTTCAATCTTCCATTGGAAGAAACCATGTGCCTCGTGAACCTCCCATGACACTACCTTCTCCATTTGGTATTGTGGATGCATGAAACCATCAACACTACCTAAAATCTACTCTGCTTTATCCTCAAGACTCCAATATGATCGTTTTTTTCACACATCCAATCTGAATATGAGGGTATAATATTTATCAAACCTTCCTTGAAATAGTCAAAACATAATCCCATGGCCCAACAATGAATAATGCAAAGAATGGGTGGGGGGAAGGAATAAGAAAAAAAGGTGATAATTACATTATCCTTGTGTTCTTGGCTAAAGATCATATAATCTGGGTTTGTTAGGGCTCATTTCATGGAATAATAAAAAATAAATTGAATATAAAAATTAACATTATACATGTTATCATGTAAAGGATTTATTTAAACATGGATCAATAAAAAAAATATTTAATTTTACTCAATATTCCAATAAAGGAGAAAAATATAAATGATGATTCCTACGTCAGGACTGGATCATTCATTGGTGAAGAACGCATTCACTGGCTATGGATAACATCTGTTGTGTTCACTGAAAAATCAAAACAGCTTGATCTGGTCATTGATCATCATCTGATCATGATCATATAATGAATAACGGTGGAACCTCCTCACAATGATCCCATGGTTATGCGTCTAGCCGTAGAGATTCTCTACAGTATGATACATATATTGGGATTTAGGTATTTTGGAATTAAATTATTTAAATAAATAATTTAATTAATTTATTCATTAAAAACCCCCAAAACAGATGCCTTATCAGAACATCTGACACCAACCAACTTCTGGTTGTGCCTAGGGTAAATATTGTATCTAGATTCAGCTATGGTATTAGATTTCTTATCTGAGATTCTCTTTCAGTAATATTTGTTTTCTTTGAAGAACTATTCATGGATGATATATAATATATTTAATATTTTTATAAAATTATTTCTAGGATTATTGAGCATAATAATCATATAATGTCTCAATTCCTGGATCTGAAAAAATTTCCTAACATGTTTCAATGTTTTAAAAGGAAAAAACAAATTCTGTACATTACTCTATCATTAAAATTTTCTATCCCTAAAAACAAATAAAAAATGTAGGAATACTAAGACCACATCTATCTCTCCTACTCCCATGAGCTCTTATGAATTCTCCCATACTGCCCAAGTACATGAACCGTGTGAATGGTTCATCCACACAGAATCCTCTCCCATCTATCCTTTATCTCCACCATGTTCTCTACAAAGGTATCTTCATCATCTATGTTAAACTCTCCCTAGTCAATAACATGTGTAGAATAATGCATGTATCTCCTCGGCTGTGACATGTGGAAGACATCATGAACCCTATCCAACTATGGGGGTTAGGTGTGGTGATACATGACCTCTCTAACCCTCTATAAGATATCAAATGGCTCAATGAACCTTGGGTATAGTTTTTCAACATAGACAAATCTCAATAATCTTTATCATTTGAAGAATATAAAAAAATGTGGTCTCCCTACTCAAACTCTAAGGTCTTGTGACATTGATATATATAATATTTATACCTACTCATGGATATCCTCATTCACTCACAGATCAATTGAACCTTCTCTGTCATCATCTACCCCATATTTGTCCCAACAAGTGATGCCTCACTAATCTAAGTCCAAAATAAAAGTAACCTGAAGGGTCTCCCATATAGGTCATTGAAAGGTTCCATTCTGATAATAGAGTGGTAGATATTATTATTATTATGCCCTTCCAAAACTAGGTTATCATCCCAACTCTGGCCAAAGTTTATCACATAGTCCCTCAACATGTCCTCAACACTTGGATAGTGTTCTCAGTCTTCCTATCCATCAGGCAATGAAATGGATTATTTGTCCTAAATTGGGTCCTAAATTCATCATGCAGGCCTCTCCACAACTATAATGTTAATCTTTTCTCATGGTCAGATACAATCATCAAGGGGAACCCATGAAGGCATATGGTCTTAGGTATGTACAAATACCACAAACTCTACAATGAAATATACTCCCTACTAGTAAGGAAGTGCTCTGACTTGGTATGTCAATAAACTATCACCCATATGTTATCATGGATTCTCTCTATCCGTATAATCCCTGTCACGATGTATATAGATATTTCATCTCATTTCCACTCTAGGAGCTCTAGAGGCTACAAAAAACTAGCTAGAAACGGGTTCTCATCCTTCACCTAAGGAAATGTGAGACACCAATAGATGAACTAAGCCATTCTCTATCTCATGAAATCCCACAAAAAAAGGCGATGAAGGTAACTGTACATCTTCCCTACACTGATATGTATAGAAAAAGGAGAAGTGTAAAACTCTCTTATCACCTCTTCTCACATTGTGACTAGAACCACCATCCTTCCTCAGAAAAGGATGGTAAGATTCTCTTCTTAAAAGAATACATCTTTTGAATATCCTAAGGATATCTATCCATTTAGTACCTCATAGTCGATGTCTCCCAGCTGAGCCTCCCTCACACACTAAATAAAAATAGGAGTCAACACCATCAACTAGTGAAACGTTTCACCCAAATCCTCAACCAGGGTAAGCTATAATGATACTGTCTACACAAATGCCTCCTCCACTAGGTGAGAACGGGGCTTCCTACTAATAGAATCTACCACCATGTTTCTTGTAACACCCCAGAATGATAAAGGGTAAAATGACTAAATGATATGACTCATGTCAACAAGGTGCATCTTTCTTTTCAGGATCCTACCTGACTAGAACTCTACAGTTAAGCATGCTTGTCCTACAATAGTGATCAGGATGGGTGACCTTCCGGGAAGTTTCCTAGGGTGTGTGTAAGTGAGAACAAAGCACATTGGAAATGACATGTGTTGGCTTGTGGGGACAATCATTACTCAGATGACCCATTCAGGCACATGGGTGGGACCCAGGGTGGGGACCACATGTCTGTGGGGTAACTGGTGGTACTTGGTGGGCCAGGACCCGATGACCATGTCAAGGTGGGGTGTTTGTGCCGTCACCGAGACCCGGTTATTTCATTTGATATCAGAGGAGGAACCCAACCTTAAGTGCGGTGCATTGCCTGGGTTGAGATGTAGGTCCAACAACAAGGACGGTGTGCTCTAAAGGAGGGGGTGATTGTAGAACCCCAGAATTATAATGGGTTAAATGAATAAATGATATGACTCATGTCAAAAAGGTGCACCTTTCTTTTCAGGAGCCTACCTAATTAGAATTCCACAGCTAAGCTTGCTTGGCCTGGAGTAGTGATCAGGATGGGTAAGGGAAGTTTCCCAGGGTGTGTGTAAGTGAGGACAAAGCACACTGTAAAGGACATGTGTTTTACTGTGGGGATTATCATTAGTCAGATGACCCATTCGGGCGCGTGCGTGGGACCCAGTGTGGAGACCACATGTCTGCGGGGAAACTGGTTGTACTTGGTGGACCAGGACCCGACATCCATGTTAAGGCGGGGTGTCTGTGCTATCATCGATACCCAGTTGTTTCATTTCCCATCACATGAGTATATACTATCTCAAAGTCATTTTATTACAAGAACTCCAACTAGTGACTATTTTAGTTTTAGATATTTATGGGTGAATACTTACCTGAGACTCTAATGGTACCTAGTGGGCCAAGAACCGACGACAATGTTAAGGTGGGGTGTCTGTAACACCCCAAAATGATAAAGGGTTAAATGACTAAATTATATGACTCATGTCAACAAGGTGAACCTTTCTTTTTGGGAGCCTACCTGATTAAAACTCCACAGTTAAGCTTGCTTGACCTGGAGTAGTGATCAGGATGGGTGACCTTCATGGATGTTTCCCAGGGTGTGTGTAAGTGAGGACAAAGCACACTGGAAAAGGACATGTCTTGGCCTGTGGGGACTATCATTAGTCAAATGACCCATTTGGGAACATGGGTGGGACCCAGGGTGGGGACCACATGTCTGCGAGGCAACTGGTTGTACCTAGTGGTCCAGGACCCGACGACCATGTTAAGGTGGGGTGTCTGTGCTATCACTAAGACCCAGTTGTTTCATTTCCCATCAAATTAGTATATACTATCTCAAAGTCATATTATTACAAGAACTCCAACCAGTGGCACTATTTTTTATAGATATTTATGGGTGAATACATACCTAAGAATCTGATGGTACTTGGTGGGCCAGGACCTGAAGACCATGTTAAGGTGAGGTGTCTGTGGTGTCACCGAGACCTAGTTGTTTCATTTGATATCAGAGGAGGAACCCAACCTTAAGTGTGGGTCACTGCCTGGGTTGAGATGTATGGCCCACAACGACGACGTTGTGCTCTCAAGGGGGGGTGATAGTAACACCACAGAATGATAAAGGGTTAAATGACTAAATGATATGACTCATGTCAACAAGGTGCACCTTTCTTTTCGGGATCCTACCTGATTAAAACTCCATAGTTAAGTGTGCTTGTCCTGGAGTAGTGATCAGGATGGGTGACCTTCAGGAATGTTTTTCAGGGTGTGTCTAAGTATGGAAAAAGCACACTGGAAAAGACATGTGTTGGCTTATGGGGATTATCATTGGTCAGATGACCCATTTGGGAACCTGGGTGGGACCCAGGTGGGGTCCATGTGTCTGCGGGGCAACTGGTTGAAGCTGGTGGGCCAGGACCCGACAACCATGTTAAGGCGGGGTGTCTGTGCTGTCACCAAGACCCAGTTGTTTCATTTCCTATCACATGAGTATATATCATCTCAAAGTAATATTATTACAAGAACTCCAACCAATAACTCTATTTTAGTTTTAGATATTGATGGGTGAATACATACCTGAGACTCTGGTGGTACCTGGTGGGCCAGGACCCGACGGCCATGTTAAGGTGGTGTGTCTGTGCAGTCACTGAGACCCAGTTGTTCCATTTGATATCAGAGGAGGAACTCATCCTTAAGTGCAGTGCACTGCCTGGGTTGAGATGTATGGCCCACAATGAGGATGTTGTGCTCTAAAGGGGGGGGGGGTATTGTAACACCCCAGAATGATAAAGGGTTAAATGAATAAATGATATGACTCATTTCAACAAGGTGCACCTTTCTTTTTGGAAGCCTACCTGGTTAGAACTCCACAGTTAAGCGTACTTGGTCTGGAGTAGTGATCAGAATGGGTGACATTTAGGGATGTTTCCTAGGGTGTGTGTAAGTGAGGAAAAAGCACACTAGAAAGGACATGTGTTGGTCTATGCAGACAATCATTAGTTAGATGACCCATTCGGGCGCGTGGGTGGGACCTAGGGTGGGGACCACGTGTCTGCGGGGCAACTAGTGGTACCTGTTGGGCCAGGACCCGACGACCATGTTAAGGAGAGGTGTCTGTGTTGTCATCAAGGCCCAATTTTTTCATTTCCCGTAACATGAGTACATATTATCTCAAAGCCATATTATTACAAGAACTCCAACCGGTGAGTCTATATTAGTTTTAGATATTTATGGGTGAATACATACCTGAGACTCTGATGGTTTGTGTAAATAGAAAAGTGATTTCCCAAAGGATCATTCCTCCACACTGGAAAAGACATGTGTTGGATTATGGGGACTATCATTGGTCAGATGACCCATTTGGGCGCGTGGGTGGGACCCCGGGTGGGGACCACATGGCTTGCGGGGAAACTGGTAGAACCTGGTGGGCCAGGACCCGACAACCATGTTAAGGCGGGGTGTCTGTGCTGTCACCAAGACCTAGTTGTTTCATTTCCCATCACATGAGTATATACCATCTCAAAGTAATATTATTAAAAGAACTCCAACTAGTGACTCTATTTTAGTTTTAGATATTGATGGTTGAATACATACCTGAGACTCTGGTGGTACATGGTGGGCCAGGACCCGATGGCCATGTTAAGGTGGCGTGTCTGTGTAGTCACTGAGACCCAGTTGTTTCATTTGATATCAGAGGAGGAAATCAGCCTTAAGCACACTAGAAAGGACATTTGTTAGTCTGTGGGTACAATCATTAGTTTGTTGACCCATTCAGGTGCGTGGGTGGGACCCAGGGTGGGGACCACGTGTCTGCGGGGCAACTAGTTGTACCTGGTGGGCCAGGACCCGACGACCATGTTAAGGCGAGGTTTCTGTGTTTTCATCAAGACCTAGTTGTTTCATTTCCCATCACATGAGTACATATTATCTCAAAGTCATATTATTACAAGAAATTCAACCAGTGAGTCTATTTTAGTTTTAGATATTTATGGGTGAATACATACCTGAGACTCTGATGGTTTGTGTAAATAGAAAAGTGTTTTCCCAAAGGATCGTTCCTCCACATATTCAGATCAAAGATTACCACTACCAACTCTTTGTTCTGATTCACATTATTCTAATCATGGGGTCTCAACTACCTCGACCCATATGCGATAACTACCTAACTTAATATGAATAAACATTTGATCCCACCTCCAATGGAATTTCAATACACTACGTACTCCACACCCTCCTCTGATAGTCTTAAAATTGGATCACTCACCAGCATTGGCCTCAACTCCTCAAAGGCTCAATGAAATTACTCAGTCCTAGTAAATGGATTTATTTTCCATGTTAGGGATTTCCAAGGGGTTTAAATACAAGATAATTCAACCCTAAACCACCTTTATTACCCCACCAAGCAAAGAAAACTATGCACCTTTAACACGCTCTTAGGTGGATTTCAAGTATTCACTTCATCGATCATAACTAGGTATATAGTAAATCCATACTATGAAATTTCATGCCATAGAAAGTGGACCTCGTTGATCAACAACTAACACATTGAAATCTTACCATAAATTTGGTGCTCCTGAAATAATTCTAGGATCATCATCAAGTGCTTTTTATGATGTTCCTCAGACACAGATTAGATGATTATATTATCAATTAATGCAATAAAAAAAATAGTC
This sequence comes from Viscum album, assembly GCA_963277665.1. Classification (NCBI taxonomy): domain Eukaryota; kingdom Viridiplantae; phylum Streptophyta; class Magnoliopsida; order Santalales; family Viscaceae; genus Viscum; species Viscum album. The sequence goes on from OY728146.1 coordinate 376,234,188, forward strand.
CAAGTATAGATGGAATACCTGATTCCTCGTATATATAAACATAGTGATGAAATTCTTCACACAAAAAGGAATCACCAGGAACACATAGTGTCCATAATGACATTAGAATTCCAACTTCATAATATCATCCTTGTGAACCCTCAACTGGTGGTTTCCAGACATGAGATTGATCTTTCAAAACCATCTCACTCCTTACATCTTTTCAAAGAGGTCATCAATACAAAAAATGGTTTCTTTTTCTACATCATTCCCTACCACATGTGATTATAATAAACATAAATCCACAAGATCTCATCCTCTATTTTAATGAACAAAACTCGAGATACCTAGGGGATACACTAGGTTTCATAAAACCCTTCTCTCAAAGGTCCGAAAATTATACCCTCATCTCACTGATCAAGTTAGGGGGAATATTATATGATGAAGAAGATATTATACTAGTCATGGGGTGAAGTTTGATGCAAAAATTCATCTCTTTAAAGATAGGTTGTTCTGAGACATCCTCATAGGAATTTTCTATTTAATCTTCAAAAACTAAAGTAACCTAGAGGCCTGAAGATCCCACTATTACAAGGGATAAACTTTCCTACAGATGGTTGATGGGTTAAAGATTCCTTCTTGTAAGCCCCACTTTATCTACCTTGAGATCTCTCTCACCCACAAAGGATAATATCTTCCCATATATTTGATGGAATATAAATCATCAATGATGACATTAAATCTATGATTGGACTGTGGAAAACTAGTCCCTACCCAATATTATGTCATAATGTATCACTGTGAAAACCAAGAGGTCCCATGAGAAACTCTATCCACTAAGAGATAGCTCACACTACTGATAGATAAAAAATAATTAAGAAGTGTTCCTTATAGGAATCTCAAGGAAAATATACTAGACTAAAGTATCTAATGTTATCCCCATTTATCTCACAAAGAGTAAGGATATGAAGGAATGACTCACATATGTTTCTAATAGTACTAAATCAATATTATAATTATCATATATTAAACCTATAGTAATCTCATGAGTTATCAGGTCATAAGCCTCCATTACCTGTATCTACCCATGACCCAGACTTCCAACTCCCTAATCCTGGTGTGGGAATCCTAGTGGCAGTGGTGGAAAGAGGTCATAATTTTATCCACCACCAGTAGCTACTCATTATATATCCCCACAAACTCCTTTTCTATCCCCACCTCCATGGCCCCCTCCTTGGCCTCACCTGGGTGATCCATGATCATAGTGAAACCTTTTCTATGGTTTTCCATCCACTATCTATCTTCCCTCCTCATCATATAGGGTCAAGAAATCATATTCCATGTGACCTCACCCATAACATGCATAACATTTCCCCTCATTGGGATTCCTTTATCCATTTTTTGGTCCCTAGACCACTTAAATACATGCCTAAGTCCGGTAATGAGGTGGCCTCCAACCCTGAGACCCTGTCAACAAGCTCCTAATAACTACAATAGACAACTAAACTCTGTTATTCCCACTGCCAACTCTAGATACATGGTGTCCCTTATATAAGAATATCATCATCCCTTATTCTTGTTCAAACACTCTTGTATATGTGGGAATGTATAGAAGTACCACACAATCATGGATATCACTGTGGAGGCCCTTCTCAAGATTAAAAACTCAAAAGTAACCATCTTGAATCATGTTAAGGTAGTTTCTTATATGGTGAGTGAAGCTCATGGAATACTCATCAACTTCCATCCCTCACTACTACATATCTAGAAGGACATGAATCTATATTAATTCCAAGAAAGAGGTGTAATACTACTCTAATGACATCTTATAAAAATTTTACCATTAGAGTGTCGACTCAACATGTATCTACATGACTATGATTCACTAGTACCCAATTGAGACATTAAAAAAGAATGGTTTATAGCATAATCATCTAGTCATTCAGGGTCCACATATGCATGAAGAATCATATTACTGACTGAATTCAATCCTCTACTACTAAGGGATATAAATCATTGTGGATCCTTAGTAGCCTCTGGCACTACAACTCATGGAGTGTGCTAAGACTTCTCACATCCTTTGCCTTATCTGTAGGTATAATCAAATTCTAAATTGAATAAAGTTATTCTACCTACATACCTGGAGTAAATACCTTGTGTGATGGCCCCTAAATTGAGGCCTCATCACTCATCAGATCATTTTCAAGATCCTGAAATAGTTACTTGGATGGTTTTCATCACAGAGTCATACTAAAAATCAATCAATACATACCATGATAAAATGTGCATATATATATATATGGGGATATGACCCAAGAAGTATAGTCAAAATACTAATTCCTTTATAGTGTATATACCAAATATACCTTCGAACAATGTCTCTGTATGCTGAGACGATAAACTGGTAGTCAATGTCATGTTGAAGGAATACATTGGTAGACACCCCCACACTGAATTCGCTTTCCTGAGAGTCACACTCAAGACACTTTGAAACCATTGACCTAAATTCCCATCCAAAACTCATAAAAGGAAAAAACACCAACCCCTATATTGAGGTCGAACTAAATTTGATACCAATCTATCATGACTCAACCCACCGGGGCCTGACTGACCAATGGAAGGCTGAGCATCAACTACCATAATCCCTCCTCCATAGTTCAGGGGCAGGTTATAAGTACTGAGTCACATAACTTAAATGGTAGTCCCTTGACTAATTTACCCATATACACACACCCAACCATCTACATGTAGAATTGAGGAGGAATAATAATAAATGTTTGTAACGTCTATGAGTAAAATACATGCATTTAATATCCTTTAAGTAATAAAAAATATTGAAACATTGTAATGCGAACAGTAAAGGTAAAAATACATTCCCAACTAGAAAATATTTTCTAGCCTGTCAAAAAAAGGAAAATAAATTTTGAGATATATTAGCTTCAGATCTCTAATCTCTTACCACAATACGTAGTCAAATTCACTCGGGAATCCCTATACTCATCTAAAGGCACCAACGACCTATCCTTAATATAAATAATGCACAACACAAGTGGAAAATTACTATACAGGGGTGAGTATATACATACCTAGTAAGATACCCCAAAAAACTTGAGGAGGGAGAGATAGGAGACATGATAGGTAATAAAATTAGCTCAATGCAAGTGGGAAATGAAAAAAATAAATAAAAATATATGTATGCTCATAAAAGTAACTCATATGAGAGGGAATGGGGATATTCATCTCACATCCCATCCTAAAGAGATGATTCTACCAAAAATTCTAAGACGTCTATCAAATATACCCAGCAACTCATATGACTTTCTAAAGAATTAACCATGTGTAGGACCCACACCTCTCCACCATGCCTCATAGGCAAGGGGGATAAATATTTATGTAGATGACCCAAACCCTAGTGAATCAGAGGTTTCCACTCCGTGGGTAAAAGATTCATGTCCTTGTATGATAGGTGGATTCCAATCAGCATATGGTGGAACTGAATCCTAGTCTGTCAGTAGGTACCACTCAATAGATAGAGGACCCCCGACCTAGACCATCAAAGGGGTTCCAATTAGTTGTTATAAGAATTGTTCTTCAGTCAATCAGGGGGTAAAACCTAGTAGGTTGAGGACCCCCACCCATGTCTGTCAAGGGTTACCACTCTTTAGACAGAGGAACCAATACCTAGTCCATCAGGGGGTACCACATAGTAGATAGAGGACCACGACCTTGTTCAACAAGGGGGTACAACTCAGTAGATAGAGGAATCATTATCTAGTCTATTAGTTGTACCACTCAATAGGTATAGGTGTATGGGGGACCCTCACATAGGTATGATAGGGGTATTTCCAACCTTGTACTCTCTTTAATGAACCTACCAAATCACTCCCATCATCAAGTATTACCTATTGAATCATCATGCTCAGAACATTGCACATCATATCTCAAAATCAACTCCAAAGGCCTCCATGACATTGTACGTATAAAAAAATTCAGGATAGGATACTCATGGGCCTAAATCCAAGTTGAAATGATAGAGATATGAGAAGTATAAGTTCCATAAATAAGTATACATCATTTAAGGAGGCCACATAACATGTTCCCCCACTCCTCCACCTACACATGTCCTATCCACCACATGGATCACATGCCATGTGGTACTACACAACATGACCATGTACTTTTGGCCAGGATCCAATATATGGTGCGTGCCTAGATGTGTCTATGTCTATGACCACATAATCCAATAGTACACACTAGGTCTCCAGCACTAGGTCACAGGATATTCGGGGGTCCCACATGACATGTGATATTTAACTCGCACAGAAACACTAAATTCCATGACTAGGGGACTACACTTCATGTATTGTTCAGACTATATAGTGTGTAGTTATGTTTTTCATAAAATTATTGGAATCCTAACATGATATATGATCGTGTTGTAGAGTGCATCAAATTAGACGTTTAGTTTACTATAATTTCTGCAGTATAGCAGTAACCCTAGGTCGTCTCTCGACGAATCCTTAGATAATTAATTTAAAAATTGGTTTTTGATTATAAAAAAATAAGGGGAATGGGATTTTGAAAAACATGGGGTTTGATGATTAAATATGATAATAGAAAATGAAAGTAATGAAACAATTTAGGAATGAAGTAGATTAATTAAACGTCATCAACCCAGGGAAGTCTCGTGATTCTTATCCTTCATCAATTCAAGAGAAAGGGTATAGATCTTTTATTCCCTAGTTTGTAACACCTATTACCATAATATTACTGATTTTATTCTAGGATACCTCCTAGGGTTCAGTTGAAAACACACAATGATTCATCAGACACCGTTGAGGATTGGGTGATTTGTGTTAGACTTCAAAACCAAAACTCACCAAGGCAACACATGAAGAACCTGATGTGATGTCCAAGTTTTTATGTCATTTCATTCTGATAGCATGCCATAAATTTACATGACCTTGACAATGCTTATGTGATTTTAATTGACCAATATGAACCACAAAAACACCACAATTGAATGAGAGAAGAAAATGGATGAATGGTGTGTGAAACATCACATGAAAGGGTACCCCCAAACATGATCATTTGAGATTGAGTATAAAATACCAGTATATAATTCAATTAAATAAGAAGATAAGAAAAATAAAAAGAATACAACCTGTAATTAAAAAGATCATTCAACATAATAAAAACATGAATCTCGGGATTACATCGCATTCCTCCTTGGGTGATCACAAGGGGTTTAGAAATCCATGGGAGGGGAGGAAGAAGGATATGTTGTTTTGGAACTTATAATAGCCTCCATAACTTCTAAGGATGATGATAAAACACATTTGGGACTCCAAAATGGAAGCACCTTTCCTCCTGATCGAACTCTAGATTGGAGTTCCCAAGGTTCCAATTTATAGGCAAAGTGGGATGTGGTTTTGGGCACCCTGATTTCTAGAATCCGCTTGGACTATGGTTTTTTCCAGTAATATATTCTTCAATAACTTTGGAAAAAACTAAAGAGTTTTTGGAAGACACATTTTCTACCTCCATGTCAAACTTGGTCGCCAATTCTGGTATATAATAAGAGAAATTTCCAAAATACAGAGGCTATGTTTTGACCTCATGCAGATTCATTTTATTGGACAAATTAGTTCATATGAGCCTCTTAAGGGACGAATTGGGCTTAAATTCATTCAGATTAAATGTAGATAATTAATATTTGTACAATAAAAAATGTTTCATCCCATTTTGATGCATGGTTTAGTATAAGAATGAATTTTATTCTATTGGTGTGCTTGGACCCTATGCAGATTGGCCCACTTTTCTTGGACTTCATCATGGGCCCTCCAAATCACCTCCAGCTACAATGTAATTATTAAAACAAGTAACATTTCCAATTTTAAAATTGTTAAAATAAAAAAAATGAATCAAACATGAAGTTAAATATGTTATTATACTTTTATTTTTCAATAAAAAACATGTTTAATACAATGGTATAAGGGTGAAATAAAATAGTGAATCATGGTACGATCACGCCACCACGCCTAAACATTTGCATTACTGGGAAATGTATAATATCCTAATCATGTTCCATTCCTAAATAAAATGTATGAAAACATCCAAAATTATTTTCAAATGAAATTTATCATGTCTTGTTTATGGAATCAATTTTCCTATCATTTTTCTTTTCTCGCATTTGAATTTGTTTGACTTCATTTTTTCACCCATGAAACATTTCACAAACTACCTCAAACAAAAAATTTACCTCTTCACTCAAGGAATATATGAATGTGTATTTACGATCTTTTCCCAGAGTTCATGTTATCTTACTATATGATTTCCACGATTCTTATTTAACTACTAGAAAAAACTAGTGTGCTACTCAAGAGGACTTCCAACATGTTGTTCTGAGGTTCAAGGGTTGGTATGATTTAATATTTTAAATCTTGAGTAAGAAGATTAGTGTTTATTCTCTTATATACAAAGCATTTAAAAATTCAGTAAGTGTTCACAATGATTGTACACAGTCAACCCCTCACAATGTGTATTACCTCTAACTCACTATCCCCATTGTCTATTTGTGAGGGTCACAACCACGTTGTGAATAATATTGAGTAAACATCCTCTTTTATCCATTTTATTCTTTTATTATATTTTTTAAAAAAGTTCAGAACTATTTTTTTAATATATAGTTTTGTTTATATAAAGAGGAAAACATGTGTAAAAAATGATGTAATATGGATTGTGAACCCATTTCCCATGGAAAATGTAGGAACCCTGTATATCAACCGATAACAAGCATTATCTTCCGATAATTCCCATAGAAATACACTCTATCTCACGATTTCTAAAAATAAAACAAGAATGTATACAATAAATGGGTAGGTAGGGATAAATTAGCTTGTAATGTGGCTATCTAACATGAATTTAATGGTCTCTAAGGATTAAGAAGGATTAAATGTAAAGTTGGCCAAAAATAGATGATAATGGTACAAAGGGATTTTCAATAAACAATTGCCTCTATCATGTATGTAGCATACTTTAATCTTATTGATTCAAACAGAATAAAGGAAATTTCTAGTTTCTCTACATGACCTGGTACGCTCAAGGAAGTTATTTAAAGGAAGAATATGAAATAAATATCTTATAAAGTCTCTCAATTATTTGATTAAAATATTGGTCAATGCTAATGGGGTATGGGATTCAAAAATCTATTAAACACCTAACAATGATTTGAAAATACAAATTCAGGAAAAATATTCCATATCAACATTCATTTTGAAAACATTTTTCCCAAAGAAATGGAAGTTTTTACATAATCAATTCAATCATGAAAAATGATTTTGGATTTTCTTTTTAAGATCAATTTTTATCTAAAAACACAAAATAAGGAAAAATAAATCAAAAATGAAAACACATTTTTCTTTTTTTTCTATTTTTTTAATCCTAAATATGACATGTCACCCTCCCCCACACCTAAAAGATACATTTTCCTCAATGAATGTATTTTAAATAAATAGATAAGTAAATAAAGATAGGGAGAAGGGACATCCAGCTAAGTGGTGTCATATATGTCATTTATCAATTGGATTTCCTCCACAAGATTATTTTTAAAATACCCATGGAAGTTTTTGAGCCTCTACCCATTGACAGTAATTCTATGTCCACTCATCTCATGCAAAACCTGTATAGCACCAAAAGGGTAAACATCAGCAATGGTATAAAGACCAAGCCATTAGGAAATAATCTTACCTCGGTGGAGCTTTAGCATGGAATTATACTTGAGAACCTTCTCACCAAAATGAATATTCTTCAAATGGATCATTCTATCATGGATATCCTTTGTCTTCTCTTTATAGATCGGGGATTTCTCATATGTATCACGTCAAATTTTTTCTAACTCTTGAATCTGAATCTTTCTATACTCACCTACAACTGAATGATTCATATTACATTGTTTAATAGCATAATATTCATGGTTTTCAACCTCCACTGGGAGGTGACAAGACTTTCCAAAAACAATCCTATATGGTGAAATTCTGATTATGGTTTTAAAAGATATACAGTATGACCAAAGTGCATCATCCAAGTGAAAAATCTAATCTTTCCTATTGGGTTGTACCATTTTTTCAAGATTCTCTTAACTTCCAGATTTGATATTTCTTCTTATCCATTAGTTTGGGGGTGATATGTTATGGATACTTTATGAACAACTCCATACTTACGAAGAATATTTCTCATGTCGCGATTGAAAAAATATGAACCCTGATCTCTAATGATGAATCTCGGTAAATCGAACCTACTAAAAATTTGTAACCTCACAAAATCAATAACCACTCAAGTGTCATTGGTCATAGTGGCCTTTGATTCCACCAATTTAGATACATAGTCAATAGCCAATAAGATGTAAAAAAATCCAAATGAGTTTCGAAAATTCCCCGTGAAGTCAATGCCCCATACATAAAAGATCTCACAAAATCATATGTGTTGTTGGGGAATTTCATTTCTCTTAGAGATATAACTTGTGAATTGATATCTAGTACATGACTTACATAATCTATGGGCATATCTATACAATTTTGGAAAATAAATACCTGATTCAAGAACCTTTTGAGAAATACATTGAGAGCCAAAGTGGCCCCCACAAGACAAAGTGTGGTAGAAGGTCAAAATAGAGGTGAACTCATGGTTAGGGGCACACCGACGAACAACATGGTCCCTAAAAATTCTCCACAAGTATGGGTGATCCCAAATGTACCATCAAGAATCATGATTAAGACTATGGGATTTTGAAGTGATGAAATTAGTGGGAAACCTAGATGTTTCTAGAAAATTTACAATGTCCACATACCAGGGGTAAGGTCCACAACATCACAATGGTTCTCTGAGGGAATAATTCTCCAATGGGGAGGGGTGAGTCAACTTGATAGTCTAATGGTGTAGAAATCCTAATAATGTGGTTAGCTGCCTCATTTTACACTCCTCTCTTATCATAGATCTCAAGGTCAAACTCGTGGAGGAGGAGCATCCACAAATTGAGGCAGGGATTGGCTTCAAGTTTCATTAGGAGAAAACGAAGGGCAGCATGATCATAGAAGATGATGATTTTTTAACCGATAATATATGAAAAGAATTTTTATAAGGGAAACACAATATAAAGAAGTTATTTTCCAATGGTTTTATAGTTTTCCTGGGTAGGGTTGAGGGTATGTGAGGCATACACAATGACATCAGGAGCCTTCTCAACCCTTTGTGATAAAACTCCCCAACTACAAAGTTAAAGGCACCACACATAAGCTCAAAGGGTAGATCCCACCTTAGTGGATGGATGGTGGGAGGTGATGTGGACTCCTATTTAGTGAATTGAAATCATCCTCACAATTTTTATCAAACACAAACTCAGAATATTTTTGTAATAACCAAGACAAGGGGAGTGCGATCTTACTTGAGTATTTAATGAATCAGCGGTAAAAACCAACTTGAACCAAGAACGATCGCACCTCATGAACACATTTTGGATATGGAAGGGTTGAAATTAATTCAATTTTTGATTTATCCACTTGAATTCCATCATCTGAAATAGCATTGCCAAGAACTATCCCTCATTCTTCTTGTAATTTAATACAAGATCTTTTTCTATGAAATAGTGGAGGATAAAACCTAGGTGGGAAAAAAATTCCTCAAAATAAGTTCCATAAACTGTGAAAATAATCCATAAAAACTGACAGGAAATTCTCAAAGTACTCTAAAAATATACTCAACATACAATATTGAAAAGAATCAAGAGCATTACAAAGACCAAAAGGCATCCTTCTATATGAAAATATGTCAAATGGACAGGTAAATGTTTTCTTTTCTTAACCCTAAAGGGATATATATATTTGAAAATAACCTGAATAGCCCTTAAGGAAACAATAATGGGAATTACCATCCAATCATTCTAACATTTGGTCAATGATAGGTATAGAAAAGTGGTCCTTTTGTGTGGATTGATTCTGTCCATGGTAGTAAATATAGACTCACCAACTGTTTTGCACACGTGTTGGGACAAATTCATTCCATTCATTTGACACAACAGTCATTCCAGTTTTTTTAGGAATAATTTGAACTAGTCCAACCCATTTACTATCAGATATTGGAAAAATGATCCAGACAACTAGTAATTTACTGACTTCCAATGTTACCACTACAAGGAGAGTGAGATTCAACCAGTGTTCAGCCTTTATTATTGGCTTATCCTCATCATCCAAAAGTATATGGTTCATAAAATATATGGGATAACCCCAATAATATCATCCAATGTCCATTTTAAAACCTTTTTACAGTACCTCAAAAGATCAAGCAGTTTTGATTCCAACTATTGAGAGAGGTTGTTGTCTATAATGATTAGAAATTGGTCAATACCATCAAGATAAGCATATTTTAAATTATATGGAAGTGGTTTTAATTCCAACACCAGGGGTTTTTCGATTGATGGAGGGGATTTAGGGGGAGTGAGGTCCACGAAATTGTCAATATACTCATGTTTATTCTCTAAAGATAGAGAATTTATTTAGATGATATTTGCAGAATCATCGACAGTCATGGGTACCTCAGAATGAACACACTCATCAATTAAAGCACAAAATTTACACTTTTTCAGAACCCACACAGCACTAAAAACATGAATCAAAGATCAAATAATCCAAAGGTGAATAATAGGAAAATGAATCAAATTATGGGTTAAGGAGAGAATTGTGTTTGTGTGTGTGTGTGTCATTTGATAACACTTCCATCAAATAGATAGGAATAGTGGAGTGCTCTTCAAAAGGTTCTTTCATATCCTCAAGTATGTTAAAACTTACATTTTCTCTACTAAACTCCATGGAAAAATTACCATTGTGAATGATAATGATCATATTTTCTGTTAGGAGGAATGGATCCCAAGTATGAGAGGGACATGCCCTTGGTTTCAGGTATCCTCCATCTCAATAATATATAAGTCGGTAGGGAAGATGAGATTATTAACTTTTACAAGGACATCCTCGACCACTACTGGTGGGTGTGATGTGCTTCGGTTGGAAGTTTCACTATGATTCTTGTTGGTTGAAGCTCTCCAACCTATAGAGAATTGTACAAAATGTAAGTCTTTATATTAATTCAAGCACCTAAATCTAGGATCGCATCTAAAAAGAATTTATCCCCTATGGTGAAAGGTATCATGAATGTTTCGGAATCCTTTCACTTGGTTGGAATTTGTGGTTGAATCAAGGCTGAGAAATTCCTTCCCAGGTTGACTCTCTCATTCCCCTTCAGTCTCTTTCTATGGTTTCAAAGCTCTTTAAGAAATTTGGCATATCGAGGGATTTGTTTAACTACATCCAATAAAGTAATGTTAAATTTAACCTTTTTAAATGCATCTATTATTTCTTTATCAATGTCATTATCAAAATAATTCTTAGATTTAGAGAGTATATGGGGGAAATGAAGAGGAATATAAAGTTCATGGGAATCCTCAATGATAATTGGTTTACCATTTTGGTTTGGTTTTCCTTCACTGGAATCATTTATGGGTGGAGAAAGAGTGTTTTCAAGAGGGGGACATACCTATAGTGTCTAATTAGTAGAAAGAGAAAAAAATTTACCACTATAAAGTGTAATTGCACATACATTACCTTTTTTCCATCAGATTAGAAATTGGTTGGGATGGTAGTTTCCAAGAGCCTTGCATATTGATCTCACTGATAGTGTTTTCCAATTGTCCCACTTGAGTTCGTAGGTCTTGATTAGCTAATTGTTTGGTCTGTTGGAACTAGAAATTTTGGGATGTCATTTTTTTCACCATTTCCTCGAGGATTGGTTCACATTTGGGAGGAGTAAGAGGATTATTCTGAAAATTTGAGTGATAATAAGATTTTATACCTTGACCTTGTTGATACCAATTTTTCTTGTGGTGGATCGGGTTTCCTCGTTGTTGGTATTGTGGTTGTGCTTTCCACCCAGGGTTTGGATTTAGCCTAAATGGTTCTTGATTGAAGGGTGGTTCTTTTAGAAAATAATTCCAGAGGAATACTTCTGCACATGACTCAGATGAATCCTGAATTTGTGGGCACTGGTCAAAAAAATGAAAGTTATTAGAATAAATACCACAATGTACTTGAATAGAAGTAGAGTGTGAGTTACCTTGTGGTTGAGATAATGTCCTTATAGGGGTATGAATATCATCGAGTTTATTATATACCTTTTTTTATATGGATGAATTAATTACCTCATGAACTCCTTGGGTTGGTGCAATTTCTTGTGTACTAAATTATTCTGCATTTTGAGCAATGTTGGCTATTAAGGCACGAGAGACAGAAGGAGTTTTATCAACAAGGACACCACCAGCTGTAGCATCTATCATTCCATGATAAATGGGAAAAAATACATCATATAAGTATTGAATTAGCAATTTTTCACTAATTTGGTGGTGGGAGAAACTTGAGAAAAATCTTTTGAATCTCTCCCAATATTCATGAAGGGTCTCTCCTTATGATTGCCTAATTCCACATATTTATTTTCTAATTGATGTAGTTTGGGAGGAAGGGAAAAACTTCTCTAGAAAGAGTAATTTAAGGACATTCTAGCCCACAATTGTTGTAGGTAGATAGTATATCCAGTATTTGGATACACCATCATCAGAGAAAGGGAATGCCCCAAACATAATTAATTCCTCAGAAACATTTTGGGGTTTCATGGTGAATAACATTATGTGAAAATAATTTAGATGTTTATGAGAATCCTCACCAGGAAGAACATGGAATTTGGGAATTAGGTGGGTAAGGCCTCATCTTAGCTCAAATTTGGATTCTTCCTTGGGATATTGGAAGTATACAGGTTGGTACTCCTCGTCTAAGGTGGTCAGTTCTTTTAGGGTTTGATTATTTATAGGCATGTATTCTTGGGTTTTATTGGGTTCAATTTTTGAGTTTTTTAGGACCAAATTATGTTCCACAAGATGTTTCTAATTATTACATGATTGACCTACTCTAGATTCCTTAATTTTGAGTGAAGTGTCTTTTCAATATCAGGGTCAAAGTCAAGCATTTTTTCTTTTTCTGATCAGGACATGAAAATAAGTTGTGAAGTTTTTTTTTGTTTTTTTTTATGATTGAATATGGATAAAATCAATTAAAATGGTTGAAAGGATAATATAATGTTATAATATGTAATTATATTGATATAGAGATAGAGAATAATAGAGACAGTGAGAGGAAGAACACACACAAACAAAGAAAAATAGAAACAAAAAACAAAAAAAAATTATCAAATGGGGGGTAGGATATTGAAATGATTTATAATTAAGAACTAAAATATAGAAATATAAATAAATAATATATAATAAATTGATATTAGATCCCTAAAAATGGTTCCAAAATTTGATCACGTTGTCGAGCACGTCAAATTAGATGTTTAGTTTACTAGAATTTATGCAATATAGTAGTATGCCTAGGTCATATCTCGATGAAGCCTTTGATCATTAATTTAAAAAGAAGGTTTTGATTATGAAAATAGAAGATTAATGGGATTTTTAAAAACATGGGTTTTTATGATTAAATATGATAATAGAAAATGAAATCGATAAAACGAAGTAGAAATGAACAAGATTAATTAAACGTGATCATCCCAGGGAAGTCATGTGATGATCATCCTTTATTTCTTCAAGATAAAGGGTATAGATATTTTTATCCCTAGTTTTTAACACCTATTACCATAATTGTTCTGATTTTATGTTGGGATACCTCCTAGGGTTCAGTCAAAATCACACAATGATTCACCGGACACTGCCGATGATTGAGTGATTTGTGTTCGACTTCGTAATCAACACTCTCCAAGGAAACACATGAAGAACTTGATGTGATATCCAGGTTTGTTTGTTATTAATTTTGTATACCATGAAATAAATGTACATTACCTTAATAATGCTTATATTAGATCAATTTAAAAATTTTAACGACACAAACAACACAATTGAATGAGGGAAGAAAAATGGCCGAATGGTGTGTGAAACATCCCATGTAGGGGTACCCCCAAACATGATAATTTGAGATTTAGTATAGCATACTAGTATATAACTTAGTTAAATTAGAATATTGGATTATGAAAAAAATCATACTACCTATAATTAAAAAATATCATTCAACATAATACAATCATGAAGCTCGGTATTACATCATGTTCCTCCGCACGTGATCACAAGGGGTTAAAAAATTCATGGGAGGGGAGGAAGAAGAAGATATTGAAGTAGAACATCCTATAGCATCTAGAACTTCTAGGGTAGATGAGAAAACTCTTTTGGGACTCCAAAATGGAAGCACCTCACCTCCTGTTCCAACTCCAAATAGGGGTGCCAAAGGTTCCAATTTATAGGCAACGTGGGAAGTGGTTTTGGAAACTTAATTTAAAGAATCCACTTGGTCCATGGTTTTGGCCAGCCATAAAGTCTTAAATCATTTTTTAAAACACTATGGAGTTGTTTTCCAACATCTTTTCTACCATAATTTCAAATTTTGGGGCCAGATCTTGTATATAATAAGAGATATTGCAAAAATAAAGAGGCAAATTTTTGACCCTGTGTATATTCTTTTTTTTGGACAGATCAGTTTTTATGAGCCTCTTAATGGATGAACTGGTCTTGGGTTCATTCAGATGAAATTTATATCATTACATTTAGGACTAGATCCCAATTGTTTATCCCATTTCAATTCATGGTTTACTTGTAGTATTCATTTTAGTCTAATAGTGTGCTTGGATGCAATGAAGATTGGCCTGTTTTTCTTGGACTTCATCATGGGCCCTCCAAATCTACTCCACCTACAATGTAATTATCAAAACACATAAAATTTACCTTTTTAACAGTGTTAAAAAAAATTAATCTAACATGAAGTGAAATTTGTTATTATACATGTAATTTTCAATACAAAACATGTTTAATACATTGGTATAAGGGAGAAATAAAATATTTAATCGTGGTGCAATCAACATCTAGATCAATCCTTGAACCCAATATTCCCTTTGTTTAACTACATAAAATCAGTGTAAAACTCCACCAGTTTCCAATTCTAACCCTCTGGTGTCCAGAAATAAGAGTTTTGATCCTCCACTCAAAGACACCACACACCTCACAAGTCTCTCATGTCGCTTACTTCTCCAATTATTATGCTAAATCCATAAATCTAACACCTCTACATACAATCCCTTATAAGTATTCATCAAAAATCCAATACAGTCATTGCACACACATCCAGAATGAATATGGTGGTCTGATAGTGCTCATACCCACTCAAAAATAGTCAAATCATGACCCCATAGTGAAATGATAAGAAGGAAAAAACAGGTGGGGTAAAGACAAAAGAACATAGGTGAGAATTTCATTTACCAGAATTCGTGGAAAATGATCACAAAATTGGGGATTATTAGGGATGATTTCAAGGAACAATAAAAAATAAATTGAATAAACAATTTAATTCAATACAAGGGGTAATGTAAAGGATTTAATTATATATGGATCAAGTAATAATATATCTAATCATGGTTTATCATTTAAGAAAGACATGAATTAAATTTTTTGAGTCTTACCTCACTAGGAGATCATTTGTTGGTGAAGAATTTTGTGATTTCCCAGACCCAATTCACTCTCGAGTAACCGAACCGAGTTAGCCACATAGAATCATGTGTGCCTCCCCATACGCTAGAGTATTTCTACTAGAAGTGATGAACTAGGGTGTATCTATGGGGATACAATTATCTTTAGTCCTAGTGGAGAACAGTAGTGAAAAATATGAATAAAAAATTGAATCATAATAATAATGAATAACACAACAAAAAACAAACATAGGAATCTAATAAATAAATATTCATCAAAAGATATAAATCATATCATGTTAAAAAGATGATGGAATGTATCTAAAAAAGGTGAAATAGGATTACATGGAAGTGAGAGGATTGTACGATAAAAGATATACAAAAGAATCAAAAGGGAAAACTATCTAAGAATATTGATCACTAGATCCATCATCTACTACCAAGATCCCTTCCTAAGGCAAGAATTCAAGTGTCCAAAGAGGGATTATTCCATTTGGACACACCTATAATAATTTAATATGTATGAGTGCCAATAGTAGTCTGGATGGTGTGTGAGATACATCTTATTAGACCACCACCAACAACATCTATAACAAATCTAGTATATAAATATAAATTGTATGGTGTGCAGGTATATCAAAAGTAATGTAATGTGAATGTAAAAACCCCATACTTGTTTCAGATTTAGTTGGTGTCTCTGAATGCGAATTCATTTAATTTATTACAGTTTAGTTTATAATAAGAACAAAATATATATGTTTTAGTAGTTTTTTAATAGTTAATTATAATAATAGATGGTCTATGGTGAATCAAAGGCATCATTAACCATAAAAGGTTCAACAAGCTCATAGTATATAACTAAGAATACTAGCATAAGGGAAAAAGTTTAATCTAATTGGAAACCTAAAGGAATTCCATTGGAAGAGTTTCTAACCATGTCTATGGAGAATGAACATAGTAAATCTCATGTTAAGCATGACTGGACCCAAGGAGAATGGTCCAACTTGTCGCATATCCATAGAGGTAAACCTCAATCCAGGGAGTGTATTCAAGGTATTATAATTTATATAGAGAAAGTGAAGGGATCCTACGGGTTCATTTCAATTATCTACTAAAAGTCAAAGACCATGTTTCAAGGTGGGTATCTCCCTTGGAAACTATCTTAATGAATCTAATTGGAATCCTCTAAGTGCTTAAGTCATTCCCTTAGGAATCTATGGATGGATCATGTCTGACCATTCATATAAAGAATAAAAACGTAAATTTGAAATATGAACCTAATGAATTTAATATATATATATCATAAGTAATTTATGGATATAAAATACACATGACAATTAATTTTCATTGGGTCTATTCAATTACCATTCATCATACATTACAAGGTGAAATAAGACTTTAAACCAATTATGAAAATAATTATAAATTATAAGGTCCATTTCATATCTATACATATGAATATACACTTGACATGAAGAATTAAGGTTTCATTTACTAAATTAAATAACAAAATTACTTAAAGATCAATCAACCAAAACTTAGCGGTGTTCCAAATAATCACAATATGGTTAAAAAAGAATAACATGGTGCACACCCTAAATGAGTGGTAGGCGTTGAATGCTGAACCTTCGACTATATCAAAATGTCTCAACAGGGTCTTAGTTTTCAATTTAGATAATTGTAATTAAATTAGATGAAGTATATGATAAGTTTATAGTGTAACTGATGCATGCACAATAATTAAAATTTCTAAATGGTGATACTTTGATGGATATGTCATAGACCACCTACCATGATCCAATAGTACTCTGGTCATCATGTATTGGCATTTGATTTTATCTATATTGGAAGAAAAAGGAGAAATAGAAAAATTTCATAAAAATAAAGCATATTAGATTACACCAAATTTAAGAACCCGGATCTTCATTTCAGGCATGGATCTTGATTTTCAGCTTTTTTGACAAAAATGGGAGAATTTGGAAATTTCATAAGTACAAACCGTGTACTTAGGAGTACACGTTGTGTACCCAGTTGTCATGGGTAGCCATGTACTGGTCATATAATGGCTGAGTACATGGAAAAGTGAGGTGACCTAGAGACTGCCTTAAGTGGGGCCTAGTAAAGGCCTATACATGCAGTGTATCCTTAAGGAGCACCCTGTGTTTTTTATTTTTAATTGATATGTCAGACCGAGGTCATGTATAATTGGTAGAACTGAATTCTTCAAGCTTCGTATCATCCTGGAGTAACGAATATTTCTAATTCTTCCCAGATCCCTTGATCCACTGTCCATTCTCCAAATCAAACATCATAGATTTTATTGGAATCACCTCAGTGAGTTATTCATTCTTCTAGAGAATCTCCTATTGATTTCTCATCTTACGTGAGTTATTAAATGTTGAATGTTTTTGTTGTTTTTGGAGGTCTATGAAATTCTAGGTCATGTCAAATTCGGAGGTTCAACTATATTGATCGTACAACGTCAAGGTAGGTGGTTTGTGCCTTTACATAGTTGTCTTTGAATTATTTGTGAAAAAGTTCTAAATACCCTAGTTTAGGGTATTTCTTGTTTTATGAATTTAACCCTGTTAATGCCTTATAAGACATATTATCTTGAGTAATAGTGTTTTTTATGTCTTAGGTTTATTACCATACTATGGAGGTGTTTGAACATGTTTTATTAATAACGGTCATTGTGTCTAAAACTGCTTGTTAGGCTATTATTTTTTACCTAACTAGTGTTGTTAGGATGGATTTATTTATATAGCATGCTTGTGATATGATTTGTATCTATTTACCCAAGTATAAATTTAGTTTTTATTTGGTATTTGGATATCATTTGTGCATTATTGAATTACACAGGGGTTTGGGAACCTGGTTTAGCTAAATAATAGGGGAATGGATGTTGAGGGCTTCCCTGGAGTATCTGTTATATTTTTTACACTGTGAGACCATATGGGGGATGGACATGAGTGATCCCTCGGAGTCTATGTAGTATACTATTGTGAGACCATAGTGGGAATTGGATGTTGAGTTCTTCTTCAGAGAATATATAGTTACCGTTAAAGGCCACAAGAGGAATTGACTATGTGTGCTTCCTCAGAGCGTCTTTGTCTAAGTTGAACAAGAGGGGTTAGACAGTGAGTACTCCCCAAGGGGTTGCTTGTGAATTTTTGGTTGGTTAATTGATAAATTTAAATGAATTAAGTTTGAGATTGTAGGAAGATTTACTTTTTAGTACTTCTTTGTTTATTACTTCATTTTACATTTTTCCTGCTATATATATTCACTGACAATTAGGAACAGATATTTTGTTGGATACCTACTAGGATTTGTCTCACACCCTGTTTGGGTAATGATTTTGGGCCCAAACAGATTATATTGTTGCAGGTGTAGATAAGGGAAATTTCCCTTCTACTATAGGTACTTGACTACTTTTGATCTAGAGAGCATGGGACCAAGCTGAGGCTTGTGATGCTGCGGGAGTTTATTTTTTTTCTTTTGAACTTGGGTTTAGTAATTTATTTCTAGAATTTTGACTTGTTTGGATGCTTTCCTTGACATATGAGACATGAATCATTTATATATGTGCTACAGTTGTTTATTTACTTTTAGTCTTCTCTAATTTACCTATTTTATGGTATTACTGTATCCGCCGCTATTATCTGTTTGTTTCTGATGTTTTACTCTGCCAATGAGGGAATAGTTTCCCCACTATCACATCTAAGGCCCTCTCTGCTAGTTTAAAACCTCTGGAATTTGGGAAAATGCGCTTGAGGCCATGTGACCAACCTTGTATAGGGCACTTCTGGGTAGCACCTAGAACCATGACGTTACAAAGTGGTATTAGAGGTAGGTTCTTTTCTTATTAACTTACTGTTTGAAGCCTCTAGATAGGGAGAGGAGGGAATAAGTACTTGGTAATAAGTTGTGCCTAGGAGTAGCTAAACTGTGTGCATGGAAAAGCTAATTTACATTGATTATTTCAATTTTCTAGTGTTTTAATTATTAAATTTGATTTGATTTCACCATTGAGTTATATTTATCACACACCCATGTGATATTTATCTTTACACATAATCCCCATCCACTTCCAAAGGGGATCCACATGGTGTACATTCTTCCAAACTACAATTCATGTATAATGGAGTTTTTTAGAAACCAATGGTCTTCATAGATATGTTGTTATATTTATTTCTCCTTTACTCCATCCATGAATCATGTTGCAATGTCAGGATGTCATGTTTAATGACCTTAAATAATCAATAGTGTCCAGAATCCATCCACCCATCTTCTTGGAAATATTTTATCAATGTAATGCATGACCCAAATGTAGAAACTAATGAAATTAAACCCTTCCACCAAAAACCAACATTTCATCATCATCATAAAACCTCTAATGAAACTTCAAAGAAAAACCTGACATATATAAAATGATCCGTTGTTCCAAATATCAAATGAACAACGATTATTTCCTATGTATAATTGAACTATTAGTCAAATGAAATATCAATGATGAACATTTGATGAATGTTGGGATAAAATTATGAAATAGAAAAGTTAGGAAATGAATGTTTCCCACTATTCAGATTGGCCTTGTTCTTTGATGGAGAAATCATTGGAAAAGGAATAATAACAAGAATAAATGAATCATAGTTCAAGGAAATAAAAAAAATCAACTATAATCAACAAAAATGATCCATGAATTAATATGAAAAAGATATAATTCACATTCATCATGGATAAATCAATAATAAAGATTGATATAATAAAAAATATCATACCTTGATAGCATATCGCTTATTGATGATGAAAAATTGTACATTGTTATAGACGTCAAGATCTAAGAACTCTATTGAAGACACCAATCCCTGGGGTAAATAGAACATTGATGAATGATCCTATCTCCATATTCCAAAGATCTCATCCACCTTCCTCTCCTCCAATATCTAGGTTTATGATGCTGACCCTGGGATTTGACGATATCCATGATTAGAAAGCAGGAAATTTGGTTATGATATCTTTATAAAAAAATAAATTATTTAATTTATTTTTTTGATTGTCTTTTATTTAGCATGTGGATTCATGTAAAAAAACACTCAACACATACAAGTATTATGTTATGCCAAGGGTAAAACACACATTTTAAAATTAATGGCAGTTGCATTTTTCCCATTGGATACACAAACTGGAAGATATTTCATTATTTCATAAAAAAACAAATTTTTTATAGAATATATATAATATTTTTAGTATATTAACATCAAGTCTCCATGATCCATAGAATTATCTTCTAAATACATTCCTAACTCTGAATATATTTATTAAAATATTTCAAAAGTGTCGTATAAAAAAAAATTACACTATATATGGGGAAGGATAATTATTAGATCTACATAAGGTCCATTAAAACTTTATGTAAGGGTAGATCAAGAACCTACATATCCACATAAAGGTAACTCTAATTGAAGAACCAATGCAAGGGTATAAAAGGAATGAAATTAAAGGCTTATATATTGTGTAAGGAAAATATCATCGCACACTTAAGGATCACTAAGTTCTTTTATAAAGATAATTAGTAGATACTAAATAATGGAATATGAATACACATAAGGGCACATGTCACTACGAAATGTTATATGAAAACAATATGTTTTTTTATTCAAATTCTAAAATAGGGGGAATCATGTCACCAAACAATGGTTGTTAGTGTTTTTAGGATTTGATTAAACTGTTTAAATTAAAGAAAAATATCATGGGAATAACATATGTCAAGGTTTTTAATGGAAACACATATGTAGAAGTCAAAATGGGAACATGAGATTCACTATTTCATGGTGTTGGGTATTTGAAATATCAAGACTATAGAATATTAACTGGACCACACCATAGTTCCTTTATCAAGGGTGTTTTGATAGATGTTTCATCTAGAGAAAATTTCACAGATAATTTGGATGGAAAATAATAGTTCGTGATTTTTAGTCTTTTAAATAAATTTTCTTTTTCTAAGATATTTGAGTATTTTTTATGAAATCATTAAATAGATAATATAATACAACATAATTTGAGAGTTTAAAATAACATTTATTGGGATATTTCATGTTTCCATAATTCGGGTATTTAAATTGCGATATATATGGTTCATAAATAGTCTATAATTTAAAAACATATGGGTATAAAAAACAGGAGCACAAAGTCAAAAATGGAAATAATTTGAAGTTAAAGTCAATTCTTAAGTATATTCTTTATTGGGATGTTTATTTGAATAGGTATATTTATTCATGATGTTTTATGTGAATGTGAAATGGGTTATTTTTTGTGTAGTTGGTGTGATCATGAAGTAGACAAAGCAACATTCATTTTATTTACATCATGGGTTGTGATGGATGGAGCCATGTATATATATTACATGAATCAATTTTAAAAAAAGAATTGAGTAGGGAAATAATTCCATAATTTTTTCAAAATAGAAGATTAGGAAAACCAGATAATGGTAAATTGATAAATCTACTATAGAAAAATATAGGAGATATAAATAATGTATTTCATATATTTCAGAATTTGTTTTAGTGCATATAAGAATAAACTGAAATTTTGGTAATTATATATGGGTTTTTTTGAAAGAAGAAGGCTCAAGAGATATAGAGAGAGAGGGGGGAGTAATAGGTATATAATTGATATATCTATCCATGGAAGAAATATAAACATAAATTAATAATTATAGCCTTGAACTTATTACTATATGAAGTGGTTATTTTTTTAAAAAAGGGAAATATTTTTTTGTGATAATTTGGTTTGAAGAGAAGTATGTGATAATGTAGATTGAAGATTAAGGTGCATATTTCTTGAGAAAAAATATGTAAGGTTTTTAATAAACTTTATTGATCTAATAAATAAGATCATCATGTCTATAAATTGTTGAAGAGATACCCCAATATAAAATCTCACTTATTCTATACTTGATCAGGAAACAAGATTATAGAATAGGAATTATGCCTGGTGTATGTAGTGAACCTTTCCCAAATACCTTATAATATCACTAATTATACTATTACATACCTATAACATCAACACATAATTGGTGTTTTCTCTTTGAATTAACCCAATTTGGGGAATCAAGGAAAATCTAGTGTCATTATATATTTACTTTCTTCACTTGTGTGATATTGATGCATTTGAGAAATGAAAAACACATAAAATAATTTTTCATACTAACAAAGAAATAGGGTCCTAAAATTATTATATAAATAAGTATAAAAAAAGATAAAATTGGCCATCACCCTATTTTATCCGCCTCTCAAGGTGACTAGGGTTAAAATATATGGTATTTGTAACTAATAATCCTTGTGGTCATATAAGAACTACTAGGAGAATACTAATCACCAATTTTGATTTTCATACCTTATGTATGTGACCACACAATAAAATAAATCTCACTTTAATTGAGCCTATTTATAATCACTAAGGTTGTCTCTAGAATTACTTCACTATGTAGTTTATATCATGATCTCTTGATGTCATCCTAGATGTCACATTTTTTATGAGGTATGTTGTACAAACATCCCATCCCATTAGGATACATTACTAATTTCTCAACCTCACATGGAATACCTTGATAAATTTATATAATAAGAGAACCTGCTCCACTCTAATTCTATGATCCTACTCATAGTAAATGATTATAACATATTGGGATTGTCTCCCATATCGACTTGGTTTTTAGTTGAAATAACATTGATTATAACCTATGTTGTATAATCACTACCCCTAATTTAGATTGTGTACTTCCACATAATCACTTATACAATGTAGGATATCTCACACCCCTTTTAAGGTTATCTCATAACCCAATCACCATTAATGTTTTATTTCCTAGGTAGTATCATGTATATGTTGTAACTTAACTCCAAACAGTTGGCAAACCTATGATTTATATACTATAAATCAATCTAATGGATTAATCCCAAGGTACCTTGAATATAATTTCACATTCATAATCATATATCAGAATGAAATAGGAGGATTCATACCTTGAAAACATCAATCAATATATTCCATGAAAGAATTAATGATTTTATAGTCGGACTATTGATCATAACAGGTCAAACATACCCAAAATCTCTCAACACATTCTATCATTATCTTTTTTCAATACAAGGACCAAAATCCATTTTTAACTCATTGAAAAAGAAATTACATGTAGTTTTTTTCACCCAATAGAACAACCATTGTTTAGATTATTTAATTAAGTGGATTATAGATTTTTTTTAATGATTTAATGGTTGATAACATAGAATGATATTATTTTTTATTATTTAATTATGGAATATTAATTTTATTATCTCGTGATTATTAGAGAGTTATATAATATTTTAATTTTACTAATTCATTAATTGGAATTAAAATAGTTATTTTTTATGTTAATGTGGATGACCAAAGGATAACTCATTAAAATTATGTTTGAATCAAAGAATTGGGTGATTATATTTGATGGTTTATGCTGGTGGTATACCACGGAAATTAATTTTAAGAAATAAATTAAAGGTATAAATTTGTGTTATGATGGAGAGAGGGAAGAAATTAATTTTATGGTATCAATAAATAATATTTATATAGATCTGTTTAAATGTGAGTTTATATAATTTAATGGGAGATAGGTAACTCATTAATTAATTTTCCATGTTATAGGATTTATAAGAAATTGTTTGTATATAATTATTTATAGAGGATATGTATAACACATTAATCACTTTTTATAACTACCTTTTTAATTTAGTGATGATGGAATTTTTAATGATGGAGTGGATGGGATGTGATCAATGTATAAGAAATAGTTAGAGGATTAAGGTATGTAAAATATTATTCTATATATTTTATTTAAACTATTTTTGGTATTTAATGATATGTCATGTTTTGGAAGAACATTAATTTATATGTTCCCATTGCTATGGTTTCAAAATAAATATTTAAGACATTTGGTATAGGTTGTTCAAAATGTAATAGAGTCATGCCACTCATGGGACCATTCCTCCTCCAACTCTTCATCTCTTATACTTTAATACCAAAGAGTAACATTAGTTCATCCCAAGTTTCATAATGGTCTGACCACTCTATATAGGTCATGCCCTCTTACATATAAAATCGCATCAGTCTAGGATAATTCAACATAGGACATTCAAAAATACCTATATAAATAGAAATATTTTTTCTTATAAATGATTAATTAATATAAAACCCATGGTGATAGATGTCGGTGTTTTATTTTGTTAATAAAACTATCTACGGACATGTGGAGATTCCATGGAAAACACATACACATTGGTGGATCCAAACTATTCCTAAATTGGGTTAATGTTAATATAAATTAATGATAGATTTTAAAATAATGATTATTTTATTCATGATTTGTGGTAAACCATTAAATATGTGTAGAAAACCATGCCTTTTCGAGTTATAAATTCTTATAGTAAATATAATTTTTGACTTTTTAGTAGGATTAATTTTTCAAGTTTATTTTCGAACGAAAATTTCAAGAGTTGGAGCATCCTGAAGAGAGATTTTTTATATTGATCGAGGCTAGGGGGTGTTTAATGTTCATGGGTGAGTCATGAGATCTTATGATTAAATTTTTGAAAATTAAAAAATATATTTTCCAATGTATATTTTTTATTATTAGGGGAAACCGTGTAGGAAAATTATGCTCGTTAGTTTTGGCTTAGGGAAAGGTTGTAGGTTGCACATTGTTGCAGATCAACCATGAAAAACCTTCAACCTCATTAGTGGTAATTTACATGGTTAGTGAAAAATTTGGAAAACCATGTGGAAAAAACATATAGGAGGGATGGATTGAAATTGTTTCAAAAACACAATTGGCATATAATTTAAAAAACTCTGTGGCCAAATCAGGCATCCTTCAAGATTTGGGTAAAAATGGTGATATTTTTTACTTCATCATGTAGTGTTTTAACACCCAAACCCTATCATTCCTCTCCCTCACTTTACTATAGTAGGAGACTCTCCCCCAACCTTATTATTTATTTTTACCTTGATTTGGGGTTGTTTGGTGTGATTTCATGGTGAATCCTAATGAGTTCCACATTTATCTTCTGTCCTTTTCCCTCTATTATTTCAGATTTCTATGACAAAAGGATATGGATCATCATAAAATTCCATTTATTAATGGTGGAATCATCCTATATGATGGGTATTTTGATTGATGTTTCAAGAGGACATCCTGAGATGATTTATTCAAATAATTTCTATGAAGGTATATCACCTGATGATTTTACATAGTGTTTATTGACTAAATTAAGTTAAATTAGTTATTAAATTAGTGTTAGGTGTTATAAATTTTTCTCAAAATGGTGTTTGGGGTACACTATTAAACACATGTGAGTGGTTAGTAGTGGTTTCAGTGAGATGAGGTGGTTATAACCTCTGGAGGTGAAGTGAGTCTTAGACAATATTGGGTGAGAGTATTCAGGCTCCACTTAAAAGGAAATGAATCTGATTGTGGTAGTTGGTCCCTTAAATGTTCCCATTTAGTAAAATAATTTAATTTATTTATGAATTTTATATATGTACTCACCACTAAGGGTTATAACCCTATTTAATTAAATGATTTATTTTATTAAAATTAATGTTATATGGATAGTTTTATGTTCTAATGGCCAGTAAGGACCCCTGATCATTGGATTATAACCCTGGTCACTGATAGTAGATACCTTAATTTTAAAATGTTTTATAAGATTCTTAAAATCCTATAGGGGTATTTAATAAAAAAATTAATGAATATAGAGGACCTTGGTATAGTTTCCCTTAGACCCAATGAGTAGGGATTTCTAATGGACTATGATGACTGGCCTAGGTAGGACATTATGAAATAGTGAGAGACCTTAGAGTTATTTTCAATATTATTTGAGAGTGGGGTGATATTTCCTACCCCTGTAATATGTGAGATCCTAGGTGGGAATACCTTGGTAATATTGATGATAATTAGGGTGAGTGGACTGATCTAGGAAGATTTGGGATATGAGATGGTCTTTATTATATCTTCTTTTGAGCATAGCCATGTGTCTTTTCCAATGAGAAAAATGGTGTTGAAATGTGATCACGATAATGATTAGGGACAAAATTTCTTTAATGGAATTGAATATCTTGAGTGTTTACATTAATATAAGGTAACCTATATTGGGTTTTTATACTATAGTGTGGACTAGGGGACCCTAGCAGGTGCCCCAATGTTATTTATACTTTAGAGGGTTAGTGTATGAATGGGTACTGATGATTTAATTTTGTATCCTTAGAACCAAAATCAATTATTTCAAACTTTTATGGTTGAATTACAAGAGATATTTTCGGCATTTTTGAGGTCTTGCTTGGCTAGGTATGATGGGGTGGGTAGATGGAAAACCCATTTTATTATTATCATAATCATCTAAGATGTTACTAGGTGGATGTATTCCCTTGTATATATGATTATGAAGATAGGAATTAACTCATTAGGATCCAAGTATGTTGATGAAGATATGATGACAAGAATTAACTCCCTATGATCTAATGATGTTGGGTGATTATTGGATTATAGGGATTACCTCCCTAGGATCTAATGGTGTTTAATGATGTTGGATTATAGGGATTACCTACCTAGGATATAATGGTTTTGGATGGTGATGAGATTCAAATAATTACCTCCATAGGATCCAAAAATGTTTGGTGATAATTGGGTTTTAGGGATTACCATACTAGGATTCATGTATGGTTCATGATGATGAGATGTCAGGGATCACCTCCTTAGGATCCATAGATGTTGGGTGATAGTAAATTTCTAGGGACTACCTTCCTAGAATCTAGAGACTCTTAATGGTTGTGTGGGATTAAAAATATTAACTCCCAATTATTTAGAGATGATTTATGATATGGGATGCCTAGTGATGCATTTTCTCTTTCATTGATATGATATTATGAGATTCCTTGGATGGTTCCAAGGATCTGGGGTTTATACCTTTTGTGTAATAATTTTCATGATATATCAAGGGTGTATTTTTATCCCCTCACCCCAAAGAGATATGTCTTAATCAGATATATACAAAACATGCCAATGTAGGTTTGTTTTATGGTTATGTTTATAGGGTAGGACATGTATCCCCTAGGTGGTTTACATGCTCAAAGACACTCCAACATTGTTCAAAGAAGGGTTGGTTGATCTCAAGTGTTTCTTTATAACCCAAATATTGATAATAATTATTTATTTATACTAATGGGGTAATTTATTTATTCATATGATAACTTTAAATGTGCATATACTACATTACTAGTAATTTTTGGGACCCCATTGGTTGTTCCCTAATATGTTTTATTCATATCCTACTCAGGAGAACAAAGAAATTAGGTACCCAAGTAGACATCATTAATTATAGGTTCATGTAGGTTTGAAGACTAGTTTTTTTATTGGGTGGGTATATCATATAGTATTTGGAGATCAGGATGTGATGAGGCATGTGGATAGTAGTATATCCCTCTATTCTTATTCTATTATTTATCTTGTATATGTTATTGGACTGATGGGAAATCCATGGATGTATATTTTTGTGATTGTGTATTTGTATGATTGTATTCTTATACATTTAAATTGATATAACATTATTGTTGTTTTTTATTCTATGTACTCTAATGGATTTATATTATGGTTGTTTTTTGGTTATTTATATTATTTTACACTCTAATGTGTGGGTATTTTCTATCCACAGTAACACCCTCAACCCTCAATACTAGTCGAAAGCCTTGGGAAAATGAGAAGGTATGCCTGAGGTCATGTAATGACAGCTGGTCTATCCACTAGTTCAGTAGTCCAGTGTAGTGGGGAATTACAAATTGGTATGAGAGCATTTTTTTGTCTTACTATTTGGGATATGGTATATAATAGGTCTATTAATGTGTTAATTCCTTTGATGGTCCTTGGAATGGTTCATCACAAAAAAAAAATCTGATTGAATTTCCAGGTCACTAGGAATATTGGATTTTTATACTAATTTTTTTTACAATTGTATAATTTCACCTAGGATGAAATAATAGGGATTTTGGATTTATGATTTATGTTTTTTAGATCTTATCCCATCATAAATTGGATGGTTTTCATGTATCATATTGGGAACAAAGGCATCACATGGCATATAAAAGATTTTGTGTGATTGATATCACTCATAACAGAGGGTTCAATTATTTAATGTGCCTATAAAAACATATATATGGTGTTTTATTATATAAAATTTTGGTTGAATTATAATCTGCTAGACCATGATGTTAAATTTTGATGAAAATTCATTTGGATGTTATATAGGGATGATCTAGGATGATAACAATACAATCCCTCTATCTAAGGTATGTATAGTGACACTCAATATATCAGTTTATTCAATTAAGGTATCATGATCAATTTCTTGTCGATAACTATGATAATTGATATAGAAAGGTAGATATTTATGGTAATTAAAAGTGTCTTGAACAACCTATGTGGATTTTTCCTATAGATTCTTGGTGGAATTCTACATAATTGAACCATATTACTATAGTATATTTGATACAAATCATCATGTAATAACACTCCCACTCTAGTAATATAGAGTTGGTGCTTACTTTATTACATTAGTACAATATATAATGAATCTCACAACATAGTATCAATCCATTTAACAGTCATGGAATCCCATACTTTATTTTCATATTACATTGGAAATATAAATTATAGTTAGAAAAAAGTTCTTGCATCGTTGAAAATCATTCAATGAATTACTATTCATATCCTAGATAATGGAAAACAAAACAAATTGATCTCAAATGCTCAGTAAGTGTTACGTAATATTAAAACTCATAAGATTAAAAAATGGTATAATCAATATGGAAGAGTGGATAATCAAAAACACATTACAGTCAATTAACAACTTGAGTTTAAAGTACATCCATAGATAATATCAACATAGAAATAAAATGGATAATGGGAACTGAATTCTCAAAAAAAAGATATGTATAAATATATGCATTAATTATCTTTCCATCAAGACCTTATCTAATTTATTATGAATATTATTAGCAAGTCCTTGTCCAATACACTTTCATTGAATGGGTAGGTATATACCAATTAAAAAACTAATGTGGGAACCTTTTTTTATCACATGATACCTGTCAATGAATCGAGAGGATATATATAACTAGGTCCCACCTATCACATTAAAATATAATCCAATCCTCATATATTGAATTATTAATACAATTCATTCTCAAAATGCCTTATGAATCAGTATTATCCGTATTGAATCAAGAATAAATAATATTTTCCATGTAAATGAAATAAAACAACATGATCATTGTCCATATAGATAAATAAGTTGGAAAGTATCATTAGATTATATTCCCATTAAATAAAAATAATTTTTAAAGGATGTTGACATTTATAAAAATACATTCACAATAACATTCGATGCATTCATTGAAAACAGGAGGAAAATATCCTACTATTTTGGAAAAAATTTAAATTTAAATTTATAAAATATTGAGAAAATTAATTTCATTGAAAATAACCATGAAAACTTGTGAAGTAATCATGATAATGTATAATGTATATGATGGTGTGAAAGGATGGTTAATCTGTATATGTTAAAAACATTATTTTTCACTTTTGTAGAAAGAAAAAATTAGTATGCATAGTTTTTTATTGAATATATTCCTTTTTAATCTATGGTAAGGAATATAATTTTTTTTTAAATTAACTCTATCAAGATTTTAATCTTAAAAAAAATTCTTAAAACATTTAAAAGAAACTATTTATGGAAGAAAAAGAGATGGAAAAAAGACTTTATAATAATATTTATTTTAAAAGAAAGTCCCTTACATGTAACATACTTTTTGATTATTGATCCAATAAGATAAGAAATGGAAAATAAACATGTAAAACAAAAACATAAATAGAGGTTAAGAAAATATATATTTTTTAATATAGTAGTGTCATATATGTTTCCCAAAATAAATCTGACTACAAAAAATCCTAAAAAATTAAGATTATAATAAAAATACCTTATGACTTTAATAAAAAGTGAATCAAAACCAATAAAAAGAGAAAACATGAATTTAAATATGAAATTCCATAAATAAAGTGTAATTAATGATATAATATGTCTATGTGGTATAATATACACCATATAACTGAAATTAGGTGCATAATATATACATGTCTCGTTAAATTGGAAATAAGACATAATTACCCTTACCTTGGGTCTTCGCTAGGTCACACATGTTTGATATTCCTATATAATGAATTTAAATTCATTAAATCCTCTATAAATATCCTTTTTCTTCAATATCACATTTTTTTAGTTCTATTTATAATAGTTTTAAATCTTTTTATGTAATAGTTCTTTCTTATATAGACCACTTAAGGTTGTTCAGTTAATTTTCCCAAAATTGTTGTGGTATATTTTTCTTATTTAAAGGTGTTGTGAATTGGATCCTTTATCTAAATAAAGTAAATAATTTATTGAATATAATTTTATTCGTTATATTCAATTTTATAATCATCAATTAATAGTTGTAATAAAAAAATGAATCACATCACTCTGTGGTGGTTGTAGTCCATATGTATGCACGAGCGACGTTATTATTTTCTAACTAATGGAAGGGTAAGAATGTAAATTATATATTATATTACCATAATCATAATTATATCAAAAATATAATATATATTAATTAATTATATATTTATAACCATCTATGTAAAGGGGTGATGAAATATGAATTACACCACTATGTAGAGACAATAGGTCATACGTACGCACGAGCGATGTTTTAATTTTCCACCAGATACAAAGGAGTTAAAAATGGTTACACCATAATATTAATTAAACATAAGTAAATTGGGGATATTTTATTCATTATTTTAGGATGGATACAATATATTTATATAAATTAGAATAATAAATAAACTTTTAAAGAGTTTGGTAAGATGGTTACCTTTTCTTTGAGATACCTACTTTAGATTACACCTTAAAATAATTATTGTAATACATGAAGCTCAATAATGAAGAGAATGAATATAGGATGGTTTTTTGGAATGTATTGGCTGATATAGATGTATCAAAAAAATTTAATGAGTGAGTATAATAGGTTCCCTTTTATAAGTGAGTGTAGGGACACACAATGAATTATATAAAATATTAAAATAATATAAAGTCATTTTCAGGTAAAAGTGGCACAAAATTGTCATATATTCAATTTTTATAAGGTTAAATTAGAAATAAAACAAAAAAAAAATAGGTTTAATAAAGTGTTTTTTGTTATGTTTAATCCTTATCCCTTTGTTTTTAACCCTTTTAACTAATTTTAACTTTAAATGGCATGATAAATATTAACAATGGTTATTATTCATTATAAAAAAAATAAGCCTTTTAACAAATATTAATTATCATAAATACAACTACCTAATTGATTTTACATGATTCAAATCCATTATTTTATAGACATTACTTTTAATATTAGTTCAAAAAATTCAATGAGAACCATTTATAGAAAAA
This sequence comes from Viscum album, assembly GCA_963277665.1. NCBI lineage: Eukaryota > Viridiplantae > Streptophyta > Magnoliopsida > Santalales > Viscaceae > Viscum > Viscum album. Next base: position 376,266,329 of record OY728146.1, read on the forward strand.
TGATTGTTTTAAGCATAAAAATTATTTTATAAAAAAAATTATCATATTGATTAAAACGGGTTTAATTAGAGTATATTAAATAAATTTATCCTTATTTTTCATTTAAACCAAACCAAAACTGAATGGTTCCTTTTAAATACTTGATTAAGAGAGAATATAAATAATAACTCTTTATTTGAAAAAAAAACATTACTTTGATTTCTAAAATAATAAAAATATATTTATAAGTTAAACATTATATTTTTATATGAATTATATTACTTATTAAATATATATATTTTCTAGAAAATATATATCATAAACATTCATGTTATTCATTAATCTTTGTAATGTCATAAAAGCGTTAGTTTTTGTAAAATCTGTATTCTTCACTATTCACTCAAAACTCAAATATTTTAAGAAAAAAATATCAAAAATTCACCCAAATATAATTTTTAAATGTTGATTTCAAAAATTATATCCATTTTTTATATAAATTTTCTAAAATTGGTGTAAATAAATTATAATATCAATGCACAAAATTCAATAAAACCGTTTTTCTAAGAAAATGTTTTTTCCAAGTATAAAATAACTTCATTCCCATTAATTATTTAATAAAAATAATTAAATGGATTTTAATTCATTTAATTTGATATATAATAAAATTATTTAAATATAATCATCTATAAATATTAACAAAAATAAATTGTTCCCATAAAAACATTTATATGAAAAATATCTCTTTTATCTACACAAGATCTTATCTTTATTTTCTAAACAATTGATAATCAATATAGGATTAATTATTCATTTTATTAAGGAAAAAAATTCAACATATATTTCATAATACATTTATTCTTATTCATACCCACTAAACCAAAGGCTACTTTATAACAATTATATTTAATAATATTATTTCTAGATTTTTTTATGCTCATGCTTGTATGTGGTGTACACTATCGAACATATTGTTCTTTTAATATAAACTAAAATATTGGGGTATTACATTATTCCCTCCATAAAGAAACTTCATCTTTTCAATTTTAATTCTTCTTTTTATAAACAAGATATATCATATCATATTAATAAAATTGAATATATATTTTATCATACAAATCAATTTCTATGTTATGACCAGGTAATATTATACATGTACCTATATAAGACTCATACTTGAAAATGAGTTTCTAAAAATGTACATTGGTATTTTAGTGATACTTCCCATATAATACTTTATGTATTTATCTTCTATTTTATTATTTTTGAGAAATTCTCTTACCATTGGGATAGATGATATGATAAAATTTACTTACATTATTTCATCCGATTATATATGCATGATTTTATCCTTCAATGTGTGTTGTCATGATCATGATGAAATTTTCAATCTTATTGCACTAAAATCAAAATTTAATAAAATATAAGATCAAAAAAATAACTAAAATTATATCTTATATCTAAAACTAAAATTATTAGAACAAGCTAAAATAATGACCAATATGAATAAACCTTTTTAAAAATTTAATCTCCAAAATATTAATAGTAATCAAAGAACAATTTAAAACTCTTTAACTATTCCTGATTGAATTTTTACCCCAAAATAAAAATGGTTTGATAAAATATTCTTCTAAAACCATCTCTTTTTCTTTCCCCAAAAAACTCTTATCCCTCAAATATTTATATTCCCTAGTAACATATTCCAAAAAATATCTGTTCCAAGATTAACTAAAATACAATATAGTAAACATAATAAAGGATTGAATTTTCATATCACATAATAACCATAATTAATTTTTATACATTCTTCAAAAAAAATCTCCAAAAATATGAAATTAGTTTTTAGGGTGATTAATACCATTCATCATATGTTTTCAAAAATGATATTTTCTAAATTTTCCATACAAATAAATATTATTAGAAAGATCCTTGGATGTTTTATCTTAATCCTCTTACCAAACTACCATTAATAAATACCACTGCATCATAATCATTTATTCTCTAATTTAACCATAATTATATTTAATTGAAATATTGAATGGCACATTCATCCATGAGGGTTATTCTTTGATTACATTTTTCTTAAAAATATCAATAGATTCTCCATTCATGGATATAATATTTATAAGAAAATAAACCTATTGAAATCAAAATTTACACTTAATAAATTTCTCATATAACTAATTTTATTCTAAAATATTCATGAATTATTCTCAATTGATTCTCATGCTCCTCATAACCATTATAGAATCTCAATATATCACAAACTAATACCAAAAATTAATTGTGTCATTGGGTTTTAGAGACGTGGAATGATTTTTTCTCATCGGGCTACCATTTTCAATTTTCCCAGAAACTCCCAATGGTTCCCCCACCTACAACTGGGTACAAACCGTCTTTACAAATGCATACAGTCGTCTAGTTTTTTAGGACCAACAACTCTTGAGGACTCGCATTGGTCGAGTGGATGGGAGGTCGGGCTCATCGCTCCCTTTTGAGGGGGATTGTTTCATACTCTGTGAATTCTTATAGATTTAATATATGTTTGTGAATCTATTACTAACCTTGTTATGGGACATTTTTTCATGACCCGTCCTTGGGGCCCGTGTCATGACTACCACAAGCCCGCCTTCCATAGGCCAGGGGCTAGCGACTAGCACCAAAGGCATAAATCCTTATACTAGGAAGGCATTGCCTTTATAAAATTAAAGAAACACAATAGAGTATGAAACTGAAATAAGTACTAAGCAGAACTGTATAAAAAAGTAAGTGCTGAAAAGAAATGGGGCCGGAAATACAAGCCCAACAGTAAAGTAAAGTATAACTAAAAAGCTAGTACAACTATAGTAAAGTAAAACAGCAACCACCGAGTCGTCCTACGGGAATCCCACCTGAAGGGTGGGTATATATGGCCTCCTCAGCACCTCGGGTATGGTCATCCACTCCTTGTACATCTTGCCAAGTGGTCCACCTCCAGGTACCATCCAGCTCTACAAGCCTCCACCTTGATCAGTGATGTCCGTCGTCTGCATCCAACACAATGTAGTGCGGGCATAGCCCGTGCAGGGCTGAGTATACGATACTCAGTAGGGAACTCGAGGCACCCAAATGTCTCCCAGAATCCATAAAGGATAAACCACAGAATAAAGATACAATCACAAAGTATCAACTAACTCTACTTAGGTATATTCCCATACATATACCTAAGTTATCAATCACAGTTCGACTCTAACTCTCGAGCCCAAGCACAACCCAGTCCACACAGGAAAGCAAGTCAATAACATCGATGATAATGATTGAAAGTCAAGAATCAACTCACACAGGTATATATATTTCGTAAAGAGATAGAGATGATCAGTTGTAGTCACTGATTCATCTAAGCTGTCGTACCCACATAGGATACCAGACCAGCTAAGCTGTCTGACCCACGGAGGATACTAGACCAGCTACTCTGTCGAACCCACGTAGGATACTAGTACATAAGTCAAACTGTTAGAACCACGTAGGATACAATAATAGTAGTCATCGTTGTCAAACCCACAGAGGATTCCAGTACAGTTTTCGTCATCATCGAACCCATAGAGGATTCCAGTACGATCGTCGTCGTCATCGAACCCATGGAGGATTCCAGTATGGCAGTCGTCACAGTCGCAGCCAGCTCTAGGGTTCCCACACACATCACGCTCGATTCCTGGAGGGTCCACTCCTTGAGCCAAGGTTCAATACATCAACAATCACGAAATCCAGATTTGATGTATCCCAAAGTTCCATCTCGTCAAGAGGATCCCAGTGAGATAGATAGTGCGTCAATCAGATGCCCAGTCTGAGAGATATTGGCTTTTCTGTTCCAGGGCCCGGGTTGAAATTACGCTCGTTCCAAACCTAGCTATTTTTCAAATTCATCCAAAAATCACTTAGAGTATCGAAAAAGGACCGCTTCGTCGTGAGGGTCCTAGTTCCACAGACGGCGCATCAATCGGACGCACGGTCGCGAATTTAATCAGATTTAAGTGAAACGGGCCCAGCCTATTAAGCCTAGTGGGCTAGCGGGTCGGGTCAACCTGGTTTTGGCGGGTATGACCTGGATGGTGTTGAACCGGCCCGTTGAAGTGTGCGGCCCAGCTCGGGGGGCGTCCCAGCCCCAGGGGCGCGGCCCAGGCCGGCGGAGCGCGGCACGACCTGGCTGGCCGCTGCTCCCCCAGCTAGCCGAGCGGCTCAGCCCGGGTGGCCCAGCGATGCGGGAAGAGGGGGTGCTTTCTCTAACCGGTAGTGCCGAGCGACGCCACCCTCATATCCAGCCGGCCGAAGCATGCTGGTCTTCCCGGATCGAGCAGCCCGCTTGGGCGGGCCACAATCCTTCCGCACGGCACCTGCGGGTGCCGCAACCTCCATCAACCTAGACGGTAGGTGGCGGGTCGGTTCGCCACCGAAGAAGCCCGCGGTACGCATGATGTGGTCCTCTGCAGTGCGGCGCCCCTTGTGGTGCTACGGTCTCTTCGGTCTGGCCGGCTTTAGCTGGCAGGTTCTTCATCTGCCAAGCGGCCCACGGTTGTGGGTCATAGTCCTTCCATCTTCGCACGACACCCGGTGTCGTCGTCCTCTTCGGTCGGTGCCACCTCTTCTATCACCGTCTCCATCGAAATAAACTGAGGATCAATGGAGGGTCATCGGGTCATGTTCGTTCGGCCCAAACCCTCCGCGTTAGGCGGTATCATAAGGCCGAAGATAAAACATGGTTTCATCAAGGGACGAAGAACAGTTTATTTTCAATTTAAAATTGAAGCAAAACCCCTACCTCGTAATTGACATTTCACGTCGTCGAGCTGCGGAAGATTAGTATCGTGGTAGTTGGGCGTCGCGGAAGAACAGTGTCGTCCCATCAACGATGGAGGAAGAGTCGTTGTTGTTGGTGATTCTTCTCATGAGTGGTGTCTTCTCCATTGACGCGGAGGAAGAAGAATATAGGAGAAGTCGTGGAGCATTCTTCGCCAAGATAGTATGGCATTCTTCATGGAATAATAAATCTCTCTTCTAATTCCCCAAAGTTTCCCCCCAAAAAAATATTTTCCAAGGAAAATATTATATTAAGCCTCTCAATTTTTAAAAGAATTTCCATGAAATTCAAATTGTTTCAAAATGAGATGTGCCAATATAATATTTTCCTTGGAAAATATTGGGGGGCAAACTTTGGGGAATTAGAGGAGATCTTTATTCTTCCATGAAGAATGCCATACTCTCTCAGTGAAGAACACTCCATGACTTATCCTATCTTATTCTTCCTCCGCATCAAGTGAGAAGACACCGCTCGTGAGAAGTGTCACCTACGACAACGACTCTTCCTCCATCATTGACAGGATGACATCGTTCTTCCTCGACGCCTGACTACCGCGATGCTCGTCTTCTGCGGCTCGATGACGTGCAACGTCAATTACGAGGTAGGGGGTTTGATTCAATTTTAAATTGAATAAAATTTTTCTTCATCCCTCGATTAAACTATGTTTTATCTTCGGCCTTATGATAATGCCTAATGCGGAGGGAGAGGACCGAACGAACACGGCCCGGCGACCCTTCGTTGATCCTCATTTTATTTCGACGGAGATGGTGATGTAAGAGGTAGTGGCAGAAGAAGAGGACCACGGCACCGGGTGTCGCGTGAAGAGGGAAGGACTGCGACCTGCAACCGCGGGCTGCTCGGTTGATGAAGAACTGGCCGGCTAAAGCCGACCGGACCGAAGAGACCGCAGTGCCACAGGGGAAGTCATGCTGCCGAGGACCGCGACCCGCATACCGCGGGCCGCTTTGACGACGAGTCAGCCGGCCACCTGCTGGCCAGGTTGATGGAGTTCGCGGCACCCGCAGGTGCCACGTGGAAGGACTGCGGCCCACCCATGAGGGCCGCTTGAGCCGGGAAGACTGGCCAACTTCAGCCGGCTGGATAGGAGGGTGGCGCTGCCGATTCAAGAAAGCGGGGGGGTGGGGGGCTCCACATCGCTCGGCCACCTAGGCCGAGCCAATCCGCCCACCGGGCCACGCCCCCTCGGGCCGGGTCGTGCGCTTCACTGAGCTGGTCTGACACCATCCAGGTCGGACCCACCAAAACCAGGTCTACCTGACCTGCCAGCCCACTAGGCTTAACGGGTCAGGCCCGTTTCGCTTAAATTAGAATAACTTCATGACCGTGTGTTCGATCGACGCGCTGTCTGTGGCACTAGGACCCTAGCGACAAAGAAGTCCTTTTGTGATACTCTAAGTGAGTTTTGGACGACTTTGTAAAATGGTCAGGTTTGGAACGAGCGTAATTCCAACTAGGCCCCTGGAACGGAAAAGCCAATATCTCTCATACCGAGCGTTTGATTGACGCATTGTCTGTCACGTTGGGTTCCTCTGGAAGAGGCATAACTTCGGATACATAAACTCTATACTTCTTGATAGTTGAAGTATTGACCCTTGGATCGAGGATCGGACCCTCCCGGAATCGAGCGTGCTATGTGCGGGAACCCTAGAGCTGGCTGCGACTATGACGACTACCGTACTGGAATTCCTCCATGTGTTCGATGATGACGATGATCTTACTGGAATCCTCTGTGGGCTTGAAGATGATGAAAAATGTACTGTAATACTCTATGGGTTCGATGGTGATGACTATTGTTCTTGTATCCTACGTGGGTCCGACAGTTTGACTTCTGTACTAGTATCCTACGTGGGTCCGACAGAGTATCTGGTCTAGTATCCTACGTGGGTCTGACAGCTTAGCAGGTCTAGTATCCTACGTGGTTTCAACAACTTAGTTGAATCAATTACTACATCTAAACATCTCTATCGCTTTATGAAATATATATACCTGTGTGAGATAAGTCTTGACTTTCAATCATTATCATCGATGTGATTGACTTTCTTTCCTCTATGGACTAGGTTGTGCTTGGGCTCGAGAGTTAGAGTCGAACTGGGATTGATAACATAGGTATATGTATGGCCATATACCTATTTAGAGTTTTTTTATACTTCGTGATTGTATCTTTCTTCTTTTTTTTATCCTTCGTGGATTCTCGGAGACCTTCGGTGGTCCCGGGGTCCCTAATGAGTATCGTATACTCACCCATGCATAGGCTATTCCCGCACTACGTTTTGTAGGATGAAAAAGACGGACAAAACTGATTGAGGTGGAGGGTTGTGGAGCTAGATGGTACCCGGAGGTGGACCACTTGGTGAGACGTACACAGAGCGGACGGCCAGACCCGAGGTTCTAAGGAGGCCATCTGTACCCACCCTTCAGGTGGGATTCCCAGAGGATGACTCAGTGGTAGTTGTTTTAGTTTACTGTAGTTGTACTAGCTTTTTAGTTATACTCTACTTTACTGTTGGGCTTGTATTTCTATCCCCATTTATTTTCAGCACTTACTTTTTTTATATTGTTTTTCTTAGTTCTTACTTTTGTTGTGTACTAGGTTGTGTTTCTTTACTTTTATAAAGGCAATGTATTCCCAGTATAGGGATTTATGCCTTGGGTGCTAGTTGCCAGCCCCTGGCCTATGGAAGGTGGGCTTGGTGTAGTAACGGCATGGTCCCTAAGGATGGGTCATGACAAATTGGTATCAAAGGAGGTGGTTCTACCATAGAACTGAGGACACTGATCATTCCATTCTGTGAAGCAATAGTGTTAAGAGTATTGAGTGTGGTTTTCAGTCCAGGGAGTCTAGTGTTGGTGCAGCGGCTGACGTATCCATACACCAGGACCCTGACCGAAAATTTCTGACTCAGTGTGCGAAAACCCTGGATGCATGTGAGTTTCAAAAGTTTTCTTCGGTTTTACTTTGAGTCATCTCACCAAGTATATTGTTTTGACCATGGAGCACCTTTTTTTCAGGATGGTCCCACAAAGGCAGCCAGTTAGGGTTCTGAGTCACATATGAGATGGTAACCCATAGAGTGATGAGGCCTTGGTGCAGGGCCCCATCACAGCGGAGGCACCAGCGGTATCACAACCTGCTGGGCCACTGATACCACCAGCTCTAGTAGCAGAGAGTGCACGCCGCCTAAGTGCATTACACAAGTTTCAGAGACAAAGGCCGCCCAGGTTCTGCGGAGAGACGGACCTGCAAGCAGCTGAGGACTAGCTGGAGGCTATCGTTAGAGTTTTCAGACTGGTAGGGACACCAGCCGATCTTATGGTGATCCTTGTCGTGAGTCTCCTTCACGCAGCAGTAGGTAGATGGTGGAGCCTGATGCTCCTAGTGCATGACGAGGGATCTTTACTCTGGAAAGACTTCGAGAGTCTATTCTTCTAAGAGTTTATTCCAGCCATCCTTCATGCGGTGCAGATTCAGGAGTTACTTCATCTATGGTAGGGCAGCATGACAGTAGCTCAGTACTCAGCGAGGTTTACCGACCTCTCGCGCTACTCCACGGACATGGTATGAGACCCATTCTTCAGGGCCCAGACCTTTGAGTAGGGACTCTGACATGAGATCAGGGCTTTGATGATCTCCCTCAGTATTCTGACGCAGGCGGGAGTGCTGGAGCGAGCCCTTCTTGTGGAGAGCTTTCTTGCTGAGCCGACACCAGCAGCGACACTCACCGCAGAGCGACACATAGCGGAGTCTTCTACAGCCAGCATTAGACAGATAACGAAGAGGTCCAAGCGGACCAGTCCATCAAGTGAGCATCCTCAGGATATAGATTCGGTTGTGCGGGGCACACGAAATAGATCCAGCTATACGAGGAGAAGGAAGTGCTATGCATACGGTCTGTAGGGTCACATGGCTCTAGACTGCCTGACCCGTCATGCAGATGAGTAGCAGATAGTAGACGGACCTCCCAGGTAGAGGCAGAAGTTTGATCATGGTGGTCTGTCGGGAGCAGGCGGACAAGGCAGAGGAGCTGGTAGAGCAGCAGGTGGTGGACAATGTTTTGAGGCTCTACCACCACCACCACCAGGAGGTCCACCCTGACCACAGGGAGTTGGCGGGTAGATGCAGGCTCAGCTCCAGGTAGTTGATGCCTACAACTACGGCGCACCTGAGATGATTCGAGGTAAAATCTATGTTTACTCAACCCTTTTTGCAGTACTTATAGACACAGGAGTCAGTCATTATTTTATTGATGCTTCCTATGTTCGGAGTTCGGAGATTCCGATGGTGTCGTTGGCTCGATCCATAAGGCTAGAGACTCCTACGGAAGCAGACTCGATGATTACGCACTGGTGCCAGTAGTGTGAGCTTACTCTAGGAGGCAAGAGCTTCGGCTGGGATCTTCTTATAATGGCGTCGAGGCCTTACGATGTCATCTTGGGTAAGTACTGGTTGTCAACAGTCCATGCTCATATCGACTGCATTAGGTGCAAAGTGTGGTGTGTCTGCACAGATGGGACTAGGTTCACCTTCACCGGTGAGAAGGGAGCCTTTGCAGAACAGTATGGACTTTCGCGGAGGAGAGTGAAGTCGATCACACATCAGTTGGATAGTCTCATCCTTGAAGCGGTTGTTGTGTGGAGTCCTAGTTTTTCTGTTGTGGTGGATTAGTATGCAGACGTTTTTCCTGACGACGTTCCAGGACTACCTCCACGCATAGAGGTAGACTTCTACATAGACAAGTACCCTGGTACAGCACCGATATCTACTCCAGCATATCGGATGGCTCCCGCTGAGCTTCCTGAGCTACGGTTATAGCTAGAGGACTTTCAGGGGAAGGGATTTATCTGACCCAGTGTTTCACCCTGAGCTTCACCGATTTTGTTCACCAAGAAGGCAAATGAGAGATTGCAATTCTATGTCGACTACCGTCACCTGAATCAAGTGACCGTGAAGAACAAGTAGCCACTCCCAAGGATTGAAGACCTCTTTGATCATCTCAAGGGATCACAATGGTTCATGAAGATAGACCTCAGGTTAGGCTATCTCCATCTTAGAGTTCAAGATGAGGATGTGCAGAAGACAACCTTTAGTTGTCGGTATGGCCACTACGAGTTTTAGGTTATGCCCTTCGGTGTAACCAATGCACCAGCAGTGTTCATGAGTCTCATGAACAGGATCTTCCAGCCTTACCTCGATCAATTTTTCATAGTTTTCATCGATGACATACTGATTTACTCGAATACTAAGGAGGAACATGCCTACCACTTGCGGGTTGTACTGGATACACTCCGAGAGTACCAGCTTTATGGTAAGCTCTCGAAGTGCCAGTTCTGGATTCAAGAGGTCACTTCTTGGAACATGACATCTTGGAGGCTGGAGTTGTAGTTTATCTAGTGAAGATCGAGGCAGTACTTTCTTGGGAGCCACCTAAGAGCATGACGGAGGTGCGGAGTTTCCTGGGTCTGGCTGGGTACTATTGGATATTTGTGCCAGACTTCTCCATAGTTGAGGCACTGCATTCAGCTTTGACGAGGAAGGGGAAACCCTTCGTGTTGTCAGAGTGATGCCAGCAGAGCTTTCAAGAGCTAAGGAAGATATTGACCAGTGCACCCATCTTGAGGCTACCGAAGGAGGGCGTTGGGTATATAGTTTACTACGACGCATCAGGGACCGGACTCAAGTGTGTCATGATGCAGGAGTGAGCAGTGATCGCATACAGTTCACGGCAGTTGAGACAGCACGAGAATAATTGTGCTACTCATGACCTGGAATTAGCAGCAGTGGTATTCGCCTTGAAGATGTGGAAACACTATCTGATGGGCGAGCGCTTTATAGTCTATTCTGACCACCAGAGTCTTAGTTCCATCTTATCGTAGAAGGAATTGAACCTGAGACAGTGGCGATGGCTCAAGTTCCTCTAGGACTATGACTTTCATATAGTCTATACTCCTGGGAAGGGGAATTTTGTAGCTGATTCTGTCAGCAGGAGATCAGGCATTCAGCTGCTAGGAGAGGCAACAGAGCATCTGGCCGCGTTGGAGATATCCTTCGTGGATAGAGATGGAGCATCTTTTCTATAATATCTCACAGTTACACCTCCACTCCTTCAGAAAGTTAGAGAGGCACAACATGGGGACATTGACTATGAGACGTGACGTGCTCAGATATCCACAGGGCTGGCACCTGATGGATTTTCTGAAGGATGGGAGCACGTCATCCTCTTCAAGGAACGTACTATGGTACCAGTTGCACTACAGGAGGAAGTGCTGAGGGGGTTTCACACTTCTCCTCTAGTAGTACATCCAGGAGTGGGAAAGATGTATCAGGACCTCAGACGACAGCACTAGTGGTTGGGTATGAAGAAAGATGTAGCAGAGTTCGTTTCACGATGCCTCACTTGTCAGCAAGAGAAGGCAGAGCACCAGGTACCAGTAGGCTTGGTACAACCCTTAGTGGTCCCAGAGTGGATGTGGGATAAGATATCCATGTATTTCATGATGGGTCTTCCATGTACATCCAGAGGAAACGACTCTATCTGGGTGATCATAGACAGACTCACCAAGTCGGCCCACTTCCTATCGATCAGAGAGCAGGGCTCAGTAGAGAGCTTGGGACGCCTCTACATTCAAGAGAACGTATGGCTTCATGGTGTGCCATCATCTATCGTTTCCAATTGAGATGCTCGATTAACTTCTCAGCTATGGAGGGGATTATAGGAGGATTTTGGTACACAAATTCATTTGAGCACCGCCTTCCATCCTCAGATGGACGGTTAGACCTAGAGGACCATTCAGACTCTCGAGTACATGCTTCGTTCATGTGTCCTTGACTTTGGTCTCATCTGGGAGGATCACTTACCCTTGTTGGAGTTTGTGTACAACAATAGCTACCACTACACCATCAGGATGGCCCCTTATGGGGAACTGTACGACCGAACTTGCAGATCACCTTTGTGTTGGACTGACCCTGGAGAGTCAGCACTTATAGAACCATAGATGGTTTAGGCTACGATAGAAAAGGTGCATGTATGAACCTGGATCTTCATTTCAGGTATGTTTTTCCTTTTCTGGACGTTCTTGAGGAAAATAGGAAAATCTAGAAATTTTCTAAGTATATATCGTGTACTTTATAAGTACACACTGTGTACTTTGATCCCACGTGAGTCTGTGTGCTGGCCCTGTCCGGGCCACACACATAGTGTGTAGGGGTGATGTGGAGGTCGCTTAATGCGGTGTATGGAAAAGGTGAGTACACGCCATGTAATTTTATTTTTATTTCATTAAACGGACCAGGGTCACGTCTAATCCCTATTTCCGTCTTCTTCTTCGCCTAATTACGTCCAGAGCATCTGAGGAGGATTAATCTTCTCTGAGCCACTGATCCGTCACCATTTATTAGAATCGAACATCTTCGGTTGCAATAGAATCGCAGCGATGAGTTCTTGGTTCTTCCTTGGACACATTTACTGATTCTTTCTCTTCTAAGAGTTATCTATGGTTGATCTTTTTTGACGTTTGTGCAGGTCTTCTTCATTCTAGGCCGATTCACAGGCCGAGGTTCAACTATATATAACTCCTAGGATCGAGGTAGGTGTTTTTTTCCCTAAGTTGAATGTCTTTGAGTTTTTTTGCAAAAAGTGACGGATTCCCACATATCGGGTATCTCGGGTTAGGGTTTTGAACCTGTATTATTTTCTACCTTAGATTTCTTGTATTCTTGAGGTTATTAGATGATTAATGATTGCTTGTCTGCATGTTTGAGGATCACCCTATGGGTGTTTTCCTTGTTTTGGTTGTTTATCGCCGTTTGTTTAGGTTTCCTGTGAGGCATACCTTGTTGCATTGATTTCCTACCTTGAGATATTTTATTTCATGTATTTCCTACTGTTTATATGATTTTTATGCATTGTAGCTATCAACCAAGTAGTTGTTTAACTTACTCAATGCTGCTGACAGTCGATTACGCACGACTAGACTACTCAGGGCTGTGTGAACCCGGTGCGGTAGACTAAAGAGGTAATTGACTATTAAGGGCTTCCCTAGTGATTCAGTTATAAATTAGTATCGTTCTCAGGATCTATAGTAATTGGACTTTGTGATTCCTCAAAGTTTCATTAGTTACGTATTGAGACTATAGGTGGAATTAGACATAAGTGCTTCCTTAAAGATTCTATACCTATCGTTGCAAGACCATAGGGGAATTGAAGGTGAGTGCTTCCAAAATTGTATGTGCCTTTGTATGATTACTTGACTATAGGGGTCTCCCAGTATGAGCCACCCAGAGAGTCAGTGTGAATTTTTTTTGGTTGGTTGTGACGAGTCCACCAAGCCAAATAACAAGCTTGTGTTTTGTACTGGTTATAGTTAAGGTAGTATGCTGAGATACCTATTGTGTTACTTGCTATGCTTTGGGAATATAGAGTTGTAGCTATATTCCTTGGGTGATAATTAAATGACTGAATTAAAGTGCTAAATGAATGTGAATAGAGATTTGTAGGATTGTTTACTTAGTGTACTCCTATTTCTCTGCTGCATTTATTTCATTTACTTTTGCTATATTGCTCACTGATAGTAGGGCATAGATCTTGTGGTGATTGCCTACTGGGATTAATCTCACACCATGTTTGGGTCCTGCTTTTTGGCCCAAACAGGTTATATGGTTGCAGGTGTGGATAGGGATTGTGGCCCTTCTACTTCAAGTACATGATTGCTGGTTGGAGCTAGAGAGCATAGGACCGAGCCTAGGCTTGTGATGCAACTTGATTTGCTGTTTACTTTTAGTACTTTGTTCTCATATGTGTTTCAACATGTTGTTGTGTTGCTTCTTTCCTTAGATACTTGTACCTACTGCATCATTTTAATCATTATTATATTATACATTGCTTCCTCTGTTTAGTTTCAGTTATTGTATGTTGTTTACTACTTCCGCCATTGACTGTTATTTCCTTTTCTTTGTATACCTTACCAAATGAGGCCATAGTTTCCCCAATGACTCAACAAGGCCCTCACTGTTAGTCGGAAGCCACTGGCGTTTGGTGAAATGTGCTTGAGGTCATGTGGTGAACCGGGTACGAGGCACCAGTTGAGTGGCTCCGGATTTGGGTCGTTACAAAGTGGCATCAGAGGGTTTCTTTATTTTTCTATTGAATTACTATTTAGTGACATTAGATAGGGATAAGACAGAATACTTAAATGGTAAATAGCTATTCTCAGGAGTTCTAGAACCCGTGTATAGGGAAAAATACAGATTACCTCGAATGCTGAAATTTTTTAGTTTTGCAAATGTTACAGTTTACTTGATTTCACCGTTGTGTGGTTCACTTGTTTGGTGTTTTTATTGTTTATATGATTGTGGTTCTATTTTGTTGCAACTCGATGAGATGAGTGTATGTGATCTCAGGAATCATATAGGCACTTGTTCGAAAATCACATGTCATGCATTTTTCCATGCCATTTAGGTTGTATTAGAATTTTCATATTGTTGTGATAGAATTTTTGATAGACGGTGCATGATGTTGTGATAGCTGTTGTGATATAATACCTTCCATGTTGATAGGGTATCTTTTGTTTAGAGCTTCCTTATCATGGATGCAAAATTTTGGTCTTAGAGGTGTTATGGGCCCTTGAGGATCGGAATTTGGTGGGTCGGGAGTTTGTTATATTGTTTACTTGTTATATGTATTGTTATTACGCCAAGCTTTGATTCGAGGAGAGTATAGGCCCCCACAGATCGGAATTTGTAACCTTAATTCTTGTTTTTCTGTATTTTCTGGGCTCCGGTGCAGTTCTGAGGCTACTGTCTGGAAAAACCCAGAATACACGACATGTACATCATGAATACACACCGTGTAGTTTTTAGCCGTGTCACAGACTGTATGGACAGGGACATGGGGTTGTGAAAGTGATTGTAGGAACACGTTGTGTGCCAGTTTACACACCTTGTTGTATGAATTGGGTATCCAGTCATGTCACGAACAACACGGGCTGGGGGTTTCCTTCAACTACACGTTGTGTCCGTCTGGAACACGCCGGGTAGAGTCAGCTATGTATCAGGCCGTGTCGCTAACAACACGGGCCAGGTAAGGCATGTCTAGTACACACAGTGTCTCCTTTGAACACGCCATGTAGTTTTGTCATAGGGGAGCCATGTGACCACGCCATGTAGCTGAATACATGGGTTTGGAAAATCCGTATGTAAACACGTTGTGTACCATATTGACACACTGTGTAGTAGTGGTCCGTGTAGCAGTCTGTGTGACTAATGACACTGATAGGGGAAGAATCTTAAGGACACGTCGTGTAGTGGAAAAACCCACCATGTAGTTTATTGGTGGGACAGACCATGTTCCTAGCCATGTAGAAGTGATTGGGCCGGGAGAAAAAAAGGTTAGTACACTTCGTGTAGTTTTAAGAACACTCTATGTAGCTGGGTGGTTTACACAGCCATATATGGCCAAGGTACACGCCCAGGGTGAAATTTCTGGGAAACACGCCGTGTAGTCATGTTTTTACAAAATTTTAATGTTTTCCCTCTTATTTCATTTTACTATCTTATGTTGTAGCTATGTTCATCATTAAATAAGGTGTGCTTTTGAATTTTCAGAGCTATGGCACCAAGAAGTCCTCCCGTTTCACGTCAGGAACCAAGCAGTGACCGTATGCCTGATACAGCAGACCAGGGACTACCAGTAGTTCCACCTATCATTCTGGACATGGCACCTACAGTGATTCCAAACACTGGTGTCGATGCTCAGTTCAGAGAGGGTTTCATGAGATTCATTCAGACCTTCTAGGGTGCTCAGCATCCTGTCCCATCTATGGAAGAGCTGACACAGGTTTTTCAGCAGCATCACCCTCCCACGTTCACAAGGGATGGAGGACCGCAGGCTGTGGAGCCATGGATAGAAGCCATGTTGTCCATCTTCAAGCATCTAGAGATGCCTCTGGAGAGGAGATTGAATCTCATGACTTATATGCTGCGAGATTCCGCCAAGAGGTGGTGGGATGTGGTTTCTCAGGCATGGCTCCAATAGGCTATGGATTGGGATGAGTTTTAGCGTACGTTCTACGACTACTTATACCAGGTGACGTTGAGGGATGAAAGAGACAGAGAGTTAATGAACCTACATTAGGGTACTCTCACATTTATGGAGTATTCCTCTCACTTCACAGAGTTATGGAGTTTCTCTCCCATTCTGGGGAATGGTGAGCTATTTTTAGCAAGGAAGTTTGAGGAAGGCCTTAGACCAGACATCAGATCGTAGGTGAATGTCTTCCAGTTGACTTCTATTACTCTGATAGTCAACTAGACGCTTATCATGGAGAGAAACCTAAGACAGACTGGAGCTGTGGACCAGGGTGGTTCATCTTCCAAGGCTGAATCTTTTCCGGTAGACAGCAAGAAGCGCCACTGAGAGTCAACACGTGGTGACTCGAGGAAGTGAGGCATTACTTATGGTAGACGAGATATTATTTCTGGAAACCAAGTGGTGTGCTATCAGTGTGGTAAAAATGGGCATAGAAGCCTCAGTTCCCGAGAGACCCAGTGGAGTGCCGATCCTGCGGAAAGATGGGTCATCTGCAGCATTTCTGTAAGGTTCTTCTTCCAGTGGCTAGTGAATGAGGATCAGTTTCAACTCTACGTACAAGATCAGGATTACCAATTCTGCAGTAGACTGGGGGATGGATTTCTTCAGGTCATTCATTCAGGGTAGAGGCCATGGAAATAGTTTTCAGGATTAGGGAGGGTCAGCACAGGGATCCTAGGCTGCTACACAGGGCCGCGGTGTAGGCCAAATTTTTGTGGTAGTGTAGATTTATCAGGAGCATGATCCTGGACCTTCCACAATTCGAGATATTATTTTAGAAGCCTCAGTTTTATCCTCTTCACTTTACAATACAGGAGATTCTCTTAGCTTTATTTCTCTCCATACTGTGGAAAGCCTTAGACCTACTGTTTATACTTATGAGGGTATGATGACGCTAGAAACCCCCTTAGGAATTAGAACTACTAGCGTGCGTCAGTGCTTAGACTGCCCCCTTGAGGTTGGGGGGTGTCGTTTTTCATGGAGTCTCTATATTTTGGAGATGACAGGATATGATGTCATTCTTGGGATGGACTGGTTAGTTCCCTTCCAGGACTTTTTCGATTAACATCACCATAGGGTGAGTTTCACATCACTAGAGGGTGGACCTTTTCTTCACAAGGGCGAATGGGATGTCCAGGTGAGTAGAGAGGGACCAGAGCATCAAGGTTTTGGCGGTGTTATTTACCAAATTTCTATATTATATCTAGATGACCATGGTACTTCTCAGATAGATTTTCCTTCAGTGGTTAATCACTTTCCAGATGTCTTTCTAGAAGTCTTTTCAGGTTTCCCTCCAGAGTGAGAGGTAGAATTTTCTTTTGAGATTGTGCTAGGAGTGGAAATGGTGTCCACTCCTCCTTATAGGATGGATACACCTGAGTTATAGGATCTCAAGAAGCAATTGGAGGAGTTTCAGGAAAGGGGATTCATCCGACCTAGTACTTCTCCTTGGGGTTCATCTGTCCTATTTGCGAAGATGGCAGATGACACCCTTAGACTTTGTGTGGATTATCGGAAGCTGAACCAGTTGACGGTTAAGAACCAATATCTATTTCCATGGATAGATGATCTCTTTGATCAGATTTGAGGAGCCAGAGTGTTCTCAAAGATCGACTTGAGATCTGGCTACCATTAGTTGCATGTCAGACCATCTGATATACCTCTTACAGCCGTCAGGAGAAGGTATGGTATGTATGAGTATCTGGTTATGTCATTCAGTCTAACGAACACACTAGCAGTTTTCATGGCACTGATGAACAGAGTTTTCCATCCATACTTGGATTCTTTCGTGGTGGTTTTCATGGATGACATCTTGGTGTACTCTCACACTCGACATGACCACGCTACCGATCTTGAGATCATTTTGAGTACACTGAGGGTGAATCAGTTATATGCTAAGCTCTTGATGTTCCAAATTTGGATGGCCGAGATTCACTTCCTAGGTCATGTCATCTCAGAGATAGGAGTATAAGTATACCTAGAGAAGGTTAGATCAGTAGTTACCTGGGAGCAGCCGAAGAATTTCTTCGAGGTAAGAAGTTTCGTAGGGGTGGATGGTTACTACAGGTGGTTTATACAGGACTTCACATGCTTAGAAGCGCCACTGATGAGCTTGAATAAGAAGGGAGTGAAGTATTTTTGGTCAGAATACTGCGATTTAGCATTTCAAGAGCTAAAGGGGAGATTGACTTCAGCACCGATTCTAGTTTTTCCGGAGCCGGGAAAGAGTTTTACAGTTTTCTGTGATGCATCTGGCATCGGACTCGGAGCGGTGCTTATGTATAAGAATCATGTTATTGTATATGGATCTCGGAAGTTGAGGCCACATGAGAGAACTATCCTATGCATGACCTAGAGTTGGCTGCAGTTGTTCATGCTTTGCGTTGTTGGATACATTTTCTTGTGGGAGAGCACTTTGTGGTATATACTGACCACAAGAGCCTCAAGTATATATTCACGCAGTGTGACTTGTATTTGTGACAACAGAGGTGGGTTGAGTACCTAAATTATTTTTATTTTGATATTTCTTATATGCCTAGGAAAGGCAACGTTGTGGAAGATGCACTGAGCCGGGGGATGCAGATATAGGCAGTTCAGAAAGCTAGCAGCGTGTGGCATCTTATGGCTCTATTATCTGAAATGCATCTGGAGGTTCATGACAGACAGGGTCAGACTTTTCTTTCTTCTATAGTTGTTATCTCTACCCTTCTTGTCCAAGTTCGAATGAGGCAGCTATCAGATTCTGAAGGCCTAGTCCTACAAGAAAGCATGTTAGGAGAGGACCCCCTTCCCAGATATACCATAAGTGAGGGTGATATCTTGCATTTCTAGGGATTTTTATGGGTGCCAACAGATATACGTGAGGAGATGATGTGGGAATTTCATTCTTCAGTTTGGGAAGTTCATCCTGGCATCACCAAGATGTATCGTGACCTACACCACCATTATTGGTGTCCAGGTATGAAGAGAGATGTTGCTGGTTTTGTCATGAGATGTTCCACCTGTCAGCAGGTGAAGGCAGAGCACTAGTGACCAATAAGGATTTTACATCAGCTACCCATTTCTGAGTGGAAGTGGAATGATGTCGCGATGGACTTCATGAAAGGGTTACCGAGATTGCCTCAAGGGAATGACACGGTATGGGTTTTCATTGACAGGGTCACGAAGTTTTCTCACTTTTTGCCGATCAAGGAGACCTTCAGTGTTGATGAGCTTAGACGGTTCTACATCCGTGAGATTGTAAACTTGCTTGGGGTTCTGAGTATTATCATTTTAGATAGGGATTCCCAATTTATGTCACATTTCTGGCAATGGAATAGAGGGCTTTGGGTACAAAGGTACTTCTGAGTACAACTTACCAACCTCAGACAGATGGCCGGTCAGAGCACACGATACAGGTGCTAGAGGACATGCTACGAGCATGCTTACTTGATTTTGGAGGTTCTTGGGAGAAACATATACCTCTAGTGGATTTTTCCTACAATAATAGTTTTCAAGCAGCTATTAAGATGGCACCATACAAGGCTTTGTATGGTAGGTCATGCTGATCACCCTTGTGTTGGATGGAGGCAGGAGAGGCAGCTATGCTGAGACCTTGTCTTGTTCAAGAGACCACAGAACATGTAATGTTGATTCGGAAAAGTATGGCTACTGCACATTCTCAGCAGAAATATTTTTCTGATCAGTGGAGACGAAATTTGGAGTTCAAGGTCAGAGATCAGGTTTTCCTACGTGTTACCCCGAGGTTGGGACACAAGAGGATCAGGAGATAGGGTATTCTTTCACCGAGATACGTCGAACCATTTGAGGTTCTAGAGAGAGTCGGTCTGGTTTCTTATAGGTTTTAGTTACCTCAGAGGTACAAGGCTATGCACAACATCTTCCATGTTTCTCAGCTTTGGCGCTATTTCTCAGACCTGTCTCATGTCTTTCAACTCGACAAGGTTGAGATAGAGTAGGATGCATCATTCGAGGGGTACCCTATCAGGATTTTTGATCATAGTGCGAAGGTTCTCCATGGCCATTTTGTTACTCTGGTACAGGTACTATGGTAGCACGGGAAAGTACAGGATGAGGCTTAGGAGAGGGAGACCGATATGCGATCACAATGGCCAGAGTTGTCCAAGTTTTCTTCTTTGCCGCCTTGTTAGGGAAATTCGGGGATGAATTTCTTTAAGGGCATAATTTTTTAAGAACATGGATCTTTATTTGAGGTATGTTTTTCATTTTTTGGTCGTTTCTGAGGAGAAGATGAAAATATGGAAATTTTCTAAGTACACGTCATGTACTTTATAAGTACATGTCATGTACTTTGATCCTACGTGACGCCGTGTGCTGGCCGTGTCCGGGCCACACACACGGAGTCTAGGGGTGATGTGAAGGCCGCTTAATGTGGTGTACAGAAAAGGCGAGTACATGCCGTGTAATCAAGAAATACACGCCGTGTACTTTTATTTTTATTTAATTAAATGGACCGGGGTCGTGTCTAATACCTATTTCCGTATTCTTCTTCGCCTATTTACGTCCAGAGCATTCGAGGAGGCCGAATCTTCTCTGATCCGTTGATCCGTCACCAGTTATCTGAATCAAATACTGTCAGTTGTAATAGAATCTCAGCGGTGAGTTCTTAGTTCATCCTTGGCCGTGTTTCCTGATTCTTTCTCTTATTAGAGTTATCTAAGGTTGAACGTTTTAGACATTTTTGTAGATTTTCTGTAACGCCCCGGCCCTAGTTACCCAGAGTCGGTGCCTTATTTTAATACATTGGCATGATTACAAGGAATCAAGTCCCAAAGGACTGATCAGTTTAGTATTCTTGGAAAATAGATTACATACATGAATGTTACATTACACTTCATAACATACAAAACAACATAAATAATCCTTTATGAATGCCATTATTCCCTCATCTTAACCCTACATATCAATCACAATATACTTCTTGGAATACTGGAAAAAATAAAACATAGAAAAGGGATGAGCTCAAATGCCCAGTATGGATATCAATATAGCGGAAACTTTCATAAATAAGAATAAACATTTAAGGCAATGTATAACTAAACCAAAAGCCTTTTAAACTTGATCTTCAACATAGTATGGAAAAAATAAAATGAAATAATTCCATTTACTTATTCACATGTATATTATACTAATCGAATAATCACATGAAATATCAACAACCACTTTCATAATGATGGAATGCATAATTCTAGACTATCATAACCACATAGCCAAGGCCTCGTGCCAAGACTACAAATAAGATTTTGTCAAGTCCTTGTGCCAAGACACTAGTTTGTCTCATGAGACCTACCGATGCTTCTAGGAGCTATAGCGGGCTCCACCCATCACTTACTAAGTCCAATGCATTCCCATATGAAAAGGTTTAAACATAACATAAACATTTGTATGAAAACTAGCATACAAAATGTCAATAAATTCTCTATAAACCATGAATGGTATAACAATAACACATCCACAATAAAACATATCACAAAACCTTCAATACAATACAAAAGTTTTGTATCATAATAAATCAACTTCAAATAAGCTTAAAATCCATCAAAGGATGTTGACATAGATGAAATCAAAACTATTTGAGAGAAATATCTATTTTCTCGAAATCATTGAAAAGTCACACTTTTCTAAAGGAAGTAATTTAAAAGATATTTTTGAATCAAAGTGTCCCATACCACTTTGAAACTTTTGAAAAGAAATATCATTTTAAAACATTCATTTCCATATAAATAAATCCTTAAAATCATTTTGAAAACATGGCCATTAATTAAAAATATTTAGAAAGATAAATCTTTAAAACATTTAAAATTATGATCTTGATAAAGAGTACCTTTCACAAATTCTTAAAATATTCATTTTGAAATCATTTAAAAGTCACATAATTATAAAATAAAACATTTACTTTGAAAATATTATTATAATATTGTAAGGTAAAGTTTGACGATTTTATAACGGCGGTAAATATCCGCACTCGCCGTATAAGTTAAAAAAAAGACATTCTTACCTTAAATTTATCGAAAAGGTTAAAAGTTCCTTGTTTGGAAAACAACGGAAAGATTATTTTCGAAACACATAAGGGTATAAATGACTTTAAACCACTATCTAGAAAATATTATAAATGTTTTTACATACATTTTTATGGAACATGGATTTGGATGATAAAGAGATCCCAGTAGATAATTACGTATAAACAACCTCAGATAATGAAGAGATTGAGAAATAAACCCTTACCTTGTACTTTTCTTGGATGGGGGTAGGTTAACCTCCTGTATAATGGTGAAATAATTGTTATTAAATTATACAAGAATCATATACATTAATATGATATCATATATGATCTTTTAACATTTCTTTGTTAATAATATCTTAGTATTATCGTCGTTTCGGGTGTTAACTTACTCGTTTTCTTTTATATGTTTTGTTACGTAAGTCATGGTTGTCATGGATAGGTTGTATATTATTCACATCCATAATTATATCACGTCCTTAAAAATTATTTTTAAATCATAAAATGATAATTATACTTGAATGGATACGATGGAGAATGAATCTCATCGCGTTCATGGAGACGGTAGTTCGTACGTACGCACGAGCGACAATATCATTCTTTTGATATTAAAATAATATATAATTGGATTGTATATAATATATACAGAATAATTATCATGTTATATTTATTATTTATATTAATTATAAACCATTATTATACACATCCAAATAATAATATATTGAATAACAATTACACCACGACGTGGAGACGGTAAGCCGTACGTACGCACGTATGGTGACATGTCATTCAAAGGATGGATAGAATACTGAATGTGTTTGTAACATATTTATAATAATATTATAGTATATAGTAGATACAAGATTCATTATTTTAGAATGGGAATAACAAGGAAATAAGAAGTTGAAGAAGAAACAAATTTGAAAAATGGTGGTGAAAACATTACCTCTTCTTCGGGTTTTTCCTTTTAATATGATCAAAAGGGCTCCTTAGGTTAGCTTTATGATCAAACTAATACCTTTAGGTTGTAGTGAGGGAGGTTGAGAGAGTATTTGGGTATGGTTTGGCTGAACCAAAAGGCTTTGAATGTGTGAATTAGTGAGAAGGGGGAGTTCCCTTTTATAAGAGGGGTGAGGGGCACCTTTGGAAAAGTTAGAAATATTATTTTATAATAAATTCATATTTGGTTTATAATGGTTCCAAAGTGGATTATTTAAAATTTAACATGGGGATAGGTCGAAAACCACTCAAAAAATAATATTTAGACAGGTTTGGGTTACCATATTAACCTTATCTTTAAGTATTAACTCTTAGTTAATTAGTTCGACACTTACCATGTCACTTTGTATTATTATATTATATAGTTAATAAACATACTATATACATCCAAGAGACCCCCAAGTGGTCCATTAATGATACACCTATCATTATATAAGTCTCTTTGCCGATCCTTAGATTTTTAGGAATTTAATATCAATTACTAATATAATATTGTTTTTAAAAAACGCTTTTATGTAAATTTTGACACTAATCAATAGTTTATTTTTTAAAAACTCATAACAGAATGATTACTTCTAAAAAGGTTAATTAAATAAATCCTAAAATTTCATATTAACCTAGAAAATTTATTTAATTCATAAAAAGTCTCAAATTATATTTTTTTGGGTATTTATAATATCAATAATTTTAATTTTTCACTATTATGGTAATTACTGCATCATCATTGTGTCATAAATAAATTAAATTATTTAATGTATGAAAATTATAAATAAAATATAGTTATGTAGGAAATCGTTTTATCTTTCTAATTAATACTTATAGTTGAAAATCCAACATATATAACCCTAGGTAAAAATTGTTTTTCTAAAAGATATATGCTTGTGTCATTTTTGTATTCATTTTAACTTAATTAAAATAAAGTGTCCCTATCACTTACAAGTGGCTCCATGGGGTCCCAAAATCGACCCAAAGATGCCCATGGTCGGACATGTATCAAACAATAAGGTTAGTACACGTTTTAGGGTAATTTTTTATTTTTATAATATTATTTTTAACCCTTATTTACCGGATTTACCTTTTAACCATGGTAAATAAAATATTTACCGAAGTAATTATTCAAAATGTCTAAAAATAAAACATACCTATTTACATAATTTGAACATCCTGATTCCAAATATGGAATCAATTTTTCCAAATTCAAAACACATAAGTGGAAGAAATTAATTTAAAATTAATTCCTGTTGTTAAAACAAAAAGCGTGTTTTTAAGAGATAATAATTATCAAAAGATTGACACCTGTTTATATCCGATTTAATTGTGAAGTTTTGTCCAATGAACAACATTGTATTAAATGGTAAAAATATATTCTAAATATTTTTTAAAACCACTCAAATTCATACTTTATCACTACTAATTATTTTGATTTAAAAATTTGTTTTTAATTAAAATTTAGTAATTTTCACTATTCATCAAAATATAAAAGTTATCCAAAAAGTACCAAAATTTTACCGTAGGCTAAATTCGATATTCCAAATCCAAAAATGAAGTCCATTTTGAGAGTTAAAATTTATAAAAAATTTAAAAGTAGGTATTACTATTCATAACGGCTAGTTTGATTGGTTGTGGTGTGTGTTAGAACTCGAAGTTGCGTACAACACACGCTAATGTATTATTCAAATTAAAGCATACCGTGGAAGCTTGGGATGTTTAATTGTAAATTTTTGATGTCCACATTTACTCAAATTTAATATATAAAAGTTTCAAATATTGGATTTAAAAAAAATTCACTATTAAAAGTTGGTAAAAGTGCAATACTAAAAATGAATTTGTTCTTACATTATGTCTAAGAAACTCATAATATGGATTCTAAAATTATAAGGATTATATAAAGTTTAAAATTTAGTTAATACTATTCATAACCTCTTTTGAACGGCTTTTTTGGTAATTCATGGTTCTCTTGAACTCGGTGTTACGTGTAGTGCAAGTTATTGAATTGTTTTGAAGAAGTACATACTATGAAATCTTGGGGTGTTACATTCTTCCCTCCTTCAATAAATTGTTTCCTCACAATTTGATATTTTTCTTTGAAAATAAAGGTTGAAAATAAAAAATATCTTTGTGGGAAAACCCGCATCGGAAATTTGGTTAATTAAATTTAGTCTTAATAAGAGGAAAAGAGAAATGAAAGGGTCACCCTCAAATGATGATCTCGATTAGGAGAACATTGGTGGAAATTAAGGACATATAATTGGTGGAAAAACGTAAATATTTATAGGTGTGGATTTAGGTCATCAATCTTAAACAAGTTTAAAATTGAGGTCCTTAAATTCAGTAATCTCTGAGGATTTAAAATGTCATTGGTTCAACAAAACATAAGGTATTAGGATAACACATTTTTTGTTTTAAGATCTCTTCAATAAAGTATAAGAATTAATTTCTTCATAGAATAAGAGGAGAAGAAAAATATATACTTGAAAAGTAGAGTTCCATCTTTTAACTAATTTATACCACAAACTCATATTTCACTCTAAAAGATAATAGAACATAAAAAACATTCTGTGTATCCTATTCGTTTGGGGTTAAAAAATGAATTTATAATTCATCTACTAGACCTTAATAAAAATAAACTACATTATTTAATCTAGGACATCTCGTGGGCCAGTGGTAAGTGATACACCCTTGTCTCCCTTCGGTTGTGGGTTCATGTCTCGCGGCCTTGCCGGTCATGACGGGTTGTCGCCCGACCTTCAGGTTGTCCTTTTATGGCAATCCAAAATTACACTCGAACTAGAATTATCCTAAATACTTCTGTCCAAACTCACAGTCCAACATTTATAAGGAAGGTAAACATAATGTAGATCCTTTTTACCCTGTAATAGCATATGAAAACCTTCATCATGTATTATTTTAAAACACTGAAACATCCTGAATTACCATAATCTTTATTGATTACATTCATGCTCCCTTATTCTATATAGAATGCTGGATATACTTCATCCATCCAAAAATGTTGTAAAATACATCAATTATGGAATATACAAATCATTAATCGGTTTTAAGGAAGTCAATATTATCCAATATAATTTACCCAAATCAACCATATCTTATTCCAAAATAAGTACCTCAATATTAGGACCATATTAAGGTTTATCATTCCTTCAACCATGTAATTTTCCAAAAGGTTTAACTTGTTGTAGAGACACTTTCCTTAGTACCATAAAATCTCACATCCTCAATGAAATAGTACTGCAGTACAATCCTTATATACTCCATAATTATTATAACAAGTACATTGCTGATACAACACTCAAATGACATAATCAACATAAGAACTCTAATCATTCCTCTTCATCTGTGGTAGTATCATAACTTGATTGTTATCCAATAGCATCATTTGCGGCATAGTCTGATGATAGGTTCGCGTAGTGTCCAAACTCCTTACAAATGAAGCATTGTAAATTTGAAACAACTTTCTTACCCTTGCAGTCACGTACTTGGTGCCCTTTTCCTACACACTTATAACAAACTCTCATTCCTTTCAGGCAAGTTCCAGGGTGTTTCTTCCCACAGTTATCACATATGGGAAAATTCTTCTTTTCCCTCTTCCCTTTATCCATCTTTCTCTCTTCTATCCTTTTCTTCTCTTGCTTCCCTTCAAATCCATAGGACTCAGTAAACACTTTACTTATCTTATCAACAGATGATATTATTTCTTCATATGATGATAATACATGGGAGACTATTTATCTTATAAATTCTAGCTTAAGACCTTGAAAGATATGATCCTTCTTTCTCTTTGGATCATGTGCATTGTTGGAGTTCTCATTCCTTCTACTGGGCGCCATTTCTAAACAATGGCATAAACTAGATTAGTTTATGAATAACAATACCTAATCCCAAACTTGTAAAACACATAACATAAATTAAATAGTTTATGGATATAATCCATAATCATAAAAATGTCTCCTTTGAGGAAGTATATACTCATAAACCCTTCATAATGGTTTATAAAGAAAATGAGAATTATCCTAAGCATATCCCCCGGGAGTGTCGTAACCAAAAGTGCAGAAAGGCCCGTTGTCGTGCACTAGTTCCCATTCAAGTCTAGCTCAAAGCGGTGTTTTTGGGTTTTACCCCTAGGTATATCTGTGCCAGAGCCGCCACTACCTGGTCGTATCCAGATAGGGATGTATTGCTCGGAAAACTCACAAAATATCTACAATACCAAAATTCTATGAAGTTCTTCTATACTAATCCTCAAAGTCTATCTTAGGGCTATGTTCTATAATCAGAGTATATCTAAATATAGTTTCCAAGGTTATTGCTAAACATTCCCTGATACCAACTGTAACGCCCCGACCCCAGTTACCCAGAGTCGGTGCATTATTTTAGTACATTGGCATGATTACAGGGAATCAAGTCCCAAAGGACCGACCAGTTTAGCAGTCTTGGAAAATAAATTACATACATGAATGTTACATTACACTTAATAACATACTAAACAACATAAATAATCCTTTATGAATTTCATTATTCCCTCATCTTAACCCTGCATATCAATCAAAATATACTTCTTGGAATCCTGGGAAAAATAAAACATAGAAAAGGGGTGAGATAAAATTCCCATTAAGGATATCAATATAGCAGAAACTTTCATAAATAAGAATAAACATTTAAAGAAATGTATAACTAAAACAAAAGCCTTTTAAACTTGATCTTCAACATAGTATGGAAAAATTAAAATGAAATAATACCATTTACTTATTCACATGGATATTCTACTAATCAAATAATCACATGAAATATCAACAACCACTTTCATAATGATAGAATGCATAATTCCAGACTATCATAACCACATAGCCAAGGCCTCGTGCCAAGAATACAAATAAGATTTTGTCAAGGCCTTGTTTCAAGACACTAGTTTCTCTCATGAGACCTACCGATGCATCAAGGAGCTATAGCGGGCTCCAGCCATCAAAGGATGTTGACATAGATGAAATCAAAACTATTTGAGAGAAATATCTCTTTTCTCGAAATCATTGAAAAGTCACACATTTATAAAGGAAGTAATTTAAAAGAGATTTTTGAATCAAAGTGTCCCATACCACTTTGAAACTTTGGAAAAGAAATATCATTTAAAAACATTCATGTCCATATAAATAAATCCTTAAAACCATTTTGAAAACATGGACATTAATTAAAAAGATTTATAAAGATAAATCTTTAAAACATTTAAAATTATGATCTTGATAAAGATTACCTTTCCAAAATTATTAAAATATTCATTTTGAAATCATTTAAAAGTCAGATAATTATAAAATAAAACATTTACTTTGAAAATATTCTTATAATATTGTAAGGGAAACATTGAAGATTTTATAACGGCGGTAAATAGCCACACCTGCCGTATAAGTTATAAAAAAGACATTCTTACCTTAAATTCGTTGAAAAGGTTAAAAGTGCCTTGTTTGGAAAATGACGGAAAGATTCTTTTCGAAACACATAAGGGTATAAGTGACTTTAAACCATTGTCTAGTAAATAGTAAAAATGTTTTTACATAAATTTTTAAGGAACATGGATGTGGATGATAAAGAAATCCCAGTAGGTAATTACGTATAAACAACCTCAGATAATGAAGAGATTGCAAAATAAACCCTTACCTTGTACTTTTCCTTGGATGGGGGTAGGTTAACCTCCTTTATAATGGTGAAATAATTTTTATTAAATTATACAAGAATCATATATATTAATATTATATAATATATGATCTTTTGACATTTCATTGTTAATAATATCTTAGTATTATCGTCATTTCGGGTGTTAACTTACTCGTTTTATTTTATATGTTTTGTTACGTAAGTCGTGTTTTTCATGGATAGGTTGTATATTATTCATATCCAGAATGATATCAAGTCCTTAAACATTATTTTTAAATCATAAAATGATAATTATTCTTGAATGGATACGATGGAGAATGAATCTCATTGCGTTCGTGGAGGCTGTAGTCTGTACGTACGCACGAGTGACAATATCATTCTTTTGATATAAAAATAATATATAATTGGACGGTATATCATATATACAGAATCATTATAATGTTATATTTATTATTTACATGAATTATAAGCCATTATTATACCCATACAAATAATAATTTATTGAATAATAGTTACACCATGACGTGGAGACGGTAAGCCGTACGTACGCACGTATGGTGACATGTCATTAAAAGGATGGATAGAATACTGAATATGGATATACCATATTTATAATAATATTACAATATATAGGAGATACTGGATTAATTATTTTAGAATGGTAATAAAAAAGGAAGAATAAGTTGAAGAAGAAACGAATTTGAAAAAGGGTGGTGAAAACATTACCTCTTCTTCGGGTTTTCACTTTTGATATGATCAAAAGGGCACCCTAGGTTGACTTTATGATCAAAATAAGGCCTCTAGGTTGTATTGAGGGATGTTGAGAGAGTATTTGGGAAGGTTTTGGCCGAACCAAATGGCTTTTAAAGTGTTAATTAGTGAGAAGGGGGAGTTCCCTTTTATAAGAGGGCTGAGAGGCACCTTTGGAAAAGCTAGAAATATTATTTTATAATAAATTCATATTTAGTTTCTAATGGCTCAAAAGTGTATTATTTAAAGTTTAAGGTGGGGATAGGTCTAAAAAAACTCAGACAATAGGATTTAGATAGGTTTGGGTTACTATATTAACCTTATCTTAAAGTATTAACTCTTTGTTAATTAGTTTGACACTTACCATGTCACTTTGTATTTTTATAATATATAGTTCATGAACATACTATATACATCCAATAGACCCCCCAAGTGGTCCATTAATGATATAACTATAATGATATAAGTCTCTTGGATGAACCTATGATTTTTAGGAATTTAATATCAATTAATAATATAATATTTTTTTTAAAAACTCTTTTATGTCAATTTTGACACTATTCAATAGTTGATTTTTGTAAAAAACATAACAGAATGATTACTTCTAAAAAGGATAATTAAATCAATACTAACATGTCATATTAACCTATAAAATTAGTGTAATTCATAAAAAGTCTCATATTATTTTTATTGGGGTATTTATAATATCAATTATTTAATTTTTCACTATTATGGTAATTATTGTATCATCATTGTGTCATAAATATATTAAATTTTTTAATGTATAAAAATTATAAATAAAATATCATTATTTATTAAAAAATTTATCTTTCTAATGAATACTTATAGTGTAAAATCAAACATATATAACCCTATGTAAAAATTGTTTTTCTAAAAGATATATGCTTGTGTCATTTTTGTATTCATTTTAACTTAATTAAAATAAAGTGTCCCTATCACTTACAAGTGGCTCCATGGGGTCCAAAAATAGACTCAATGATTACCATGGTCAGACATGTATCAACCAATAAGGTTAGGACATGTTTTATGGTAATTTTTTTTTATTATAATATTATTTTAACCCTTATTTACCGGATTTACCCTTTAACCATGGTAAATAAAATATTTATCGAAATAATTATTCAAAATGTCTAAAAATAAAAGTTACCTGTTTACACAATTTGAAAATCTATATTCCCAATATGGAATCCATTTTTCCAAATTCAAAACACAGAATTGTCATAAATTAATTTAAAATTAATTCCCGTTGTTAAAACACAAAAGCGTGTTTTTAAGAGATAATAAATATCAAAAGATTGACACCTGTTTATATTCGGTTTAATTGTGAAGTTTTGACCAATGAAAAACATTGTATTAAATGGTAAAAAAATATTCTAAATATACTTTAAAACCACTCAAATTCATAATTTATCACTACTAATTATTTTGATTAAAAAATTTGTTTTTAATTAAAATTTAGTAATTTTCACTATTCATCAAAATATAAAAGTTATCCGAAAAGTACCAAAATTTTACCTTAGGCTAAATTCGATATTCTAAATCTAAAAATTAATTCCATTTTGAGCGATAGAATTTATAAAATTTTAAAAAGTAGGTATTACTATTCATAACGGTTAGTTTGATTGGTTGTGGTGTGTGTTAGAACTCGAAGTTGCGTACAACACACACTACTGTATTATTCAAAGGAAAGTGTACCATGGAAGCTTGGGATGTTTAATTGTAATTTTTTCATGTCCCAATTTAGTCAAATTGAATATATAAAAGTTTAAAATATTGGATTTAAAAAAGAGTTCACTATTAAAAGTTGGTAAAAGTGCAATACTGAAAATGAATTTGTTCTTACATTATGTCTAAAAAACTCATAATATGGATTCTAAAATTATAAGGATTATATAAAGTTTAAAATTTAGTTAATACTATTCATAACCACTTTTTAACATCTTGTTTGGTAAGTAATGGTTCTCTTGAACTCGGTGTTACATGTAGTGCAAGTTATTGAATTGTTTTGAAGAAGTACATAATATGAAATATTGGGGTGTTACATTTTCTTCATTCTAGTCTGATTCACCGAATGAGGTTCAACTATATCAATCTCCTAGGATTGAGGTAGGTGGATTTTTTCCCTACATTGAATGTCTTTGAGTTTTTTTGCAAAGAGTGTAAGATTCCCATGTATCGGGTATCTCGGGTTAGGGTTTTGAACCTGTATTATTGCCTACCTTAGATTGCTTGTATGCTTGAGGTTATTAGATGATTAATGATTGCTTATCATCATGTTTGAGGATCACCCCATGGGTGTTTTCCTTGTTTTGGTTGTTTACCGCCGTTTGGCTTAGGTTTCCAGTGAGGCATACCTTGTTTCATTGATTTCCTGCCTTGAGATATTTGATTGCATGTATTGCCTATTTTTTATATGATTTTGATGAATTGTAGCTATTAGAAAAGTAGTTGATGAACTTACTCAGGGTTGCTGACAGTCAATTACGCACGACTAGACTGCTCAGGGCTGTGTAAACCTAGTGTGGTAGACTGAAGAGGGAATTGACGATTAAGGGCTTCCCTAGAGAGTTTGTTATAAATTAGTATCATTTGCAGGACCTATAAGAATTGGAATTTGTGCTTCCTCAGAGTTTCCTTAGTTACGTATCAAGACTATAGGGGGAATTTGAAGTTCTTCCTCAGATAGTATATACCTATTGTTGCAAAACCACAGGGTAATTGGCAGTGAGTACTTCCCAGAGTGTTTGTGCCTTTGTATGATTACTTGACTATAGGGGTCTGCAAGTATGAGCCACCCAGAGAGTTAGTGTGAATTTTTTTGGTTGGTTGTGACGAGTCCACCAAGCTAAAGATCAAGCTTGTTTTTTGTATTGCTTATAGTTTAGGTAGTCTGCTGAGATACCTATTGCGTTACTTACTATGATTTGGGAATATAGAGTTGCTGCTAGATTCCTTAGGTGATAATTAAATGACTGAATTAAAGTTCTAAATGAATGTGAATGGAGATTTTTAGGATTGTTTACTTAGTGTACTCCTGTTTCTCTACTACATTTATTTCATTTACTTTTTCTCTATTCCTAACTGACAGTAGGGCACAGATCTTGTGGTGATTGCCTACTGGGATTAGTCTCACATCCTGTTTGGGACCTATTTTTTGGACCAAATAGGTTATATGGTTGTAGGTGTGGATAGGGATTGTGGCTCTTCTACTTCAGGTACTTGATTGCTGCTTGGAGCTGGAGAGCATAAGACCAGGCCTAGGCTTGTGATGCTGTTGGAGTTGATGTTTACTTTTAGTACTCTGTTCTCAGTTGTGTTTCATCACATTGTTGTGTTGCTGATTTCCTTAGATACTTGTACCTATTGCATCATTTTCATAATTATTATATTATATATTTATTCGGCTGTTTAGTTTTATTTATTGTATGTTGTTTACTACTTTCGCTATTGACTTTTATTTCCTTTTCTTTGTATGACTTACCAAATGAGGGCATAGTTTCTCCAATGACTCGCCAAGGCCCTCGCTGCTAGTTGGCAGCCTCTGGCGTTTGGGGAAACGCGCTTGAGGTCATGTGGTGAACCAGGTACAGGGCACCAGTTGAGTGGCTCCAGATTCGGGTCATTATAGTGCAGATAATCCATGAGCGGATGAAGACTACATAGAGCAGACATAAGTCCTATGCTGATAGGATATGGAGACCACTGGAGTTCGAGGATGGCGACCACGTTTTCTTACGGGTCTCACCTCGACGAGGTCTATGGAGATTGGGCCGGGGTGGTAAGTTGTCTCCACGTTTCATCGGACCTTTCCAGGTCCTCAGTAGAGTAGGGGAGGTGGCTTACCGTCTGGCCCTTCCACCTCAGTTGCACCGGGTGCATGACGTATTCCACGTATCTCAGCTGAGGAGTTATGTGCACAACTCAGCCCACATCATCGATCACGGGGAGTTGTACATAGATGACGGGACAATGTTCATGGAGGTCCTAATGGAGATCGTGGATAGATCGGAGTGGGTCCTACGTAGACGGTTGATTCCTATGGTGCACATTCTTTGATTCCTCTGGTGCACATTCGTTGGCAGCACGAGAACCTCTAAGAGAGAACATGGGAGAAGGAGGCTCAGATGCGTGCTCAGTACCCTCATATGTTTCCCTAGTGTATGTTATAGCTTTATGGGGATGTAAATCCCTAAAGTGGGGGTAATTTAAAGACATGTAAATTTCATGGAAAATTTTTCTTAAATACTTTGAAATTTTACGAGTCTACGGTTTCTAATGGTGCCTGATTCTGAGGCCCGGTGTGCCCAGAATCAATTTCTGAATTTTTTTTGGGTACGTTCAGTAAACATACGTGCATGTTCTTCTATATTTTGAACCAGTTCTCGAAATTGAAATCCAAGGGAATTGATGAACTCGCAGCATCGTTATTCTCATCAGGGGACCTTTCCTATAGTTGTGTTTGTTCATTTGTGGTAGTTAAAATTTGGGGATTCATTTAGACTTACAACTTTTTTATGTCTTAATGAATCCCCAAATTTTAACTACCACAAACGACAAAACACAACTGCAATTAAGGTACCCTTAAGAGAATACCAGAGCTGCAAGTTCATTGGTGCCCTTAGATTTCAATTCTGAGCACCGGTTCAAAAGATAGAAAAACCCACACGTACGTTTAATGAACGTACCCAAACAAAACTTTGGAAATTGATTCCGGACACACTAGAACTCAGAATCGTGTGCCGTCAGAAACTGAAGACTCATAAAATTCCAAAGTATTTATGAAAAAAATTTCCTTTAAATTTCCAGGTCTTCAAACATTTTACCCTGAAACAATTATTCATTGGTTAATTGTCTTGTTAAATAAAGAAAGGTACTCTCATTGATGAACTGATGGAAGTGTGGTCTCATTAGTGAATCCATATGTATGTATCTGAGGTTCATCATCCATTTTTCTAAAAGGGAATAGATTCTTTATATGATTAATTTTTATGACCAAATACTTCAGAATTTACTTCTATGTGAGGAGGTAGTTAATATTTGGATTAGGGGATTGATCCATCATGAGGCATCCTACGTATCCCAGTAATTTTTAGGATTTAAAACCCACGTAGTTCTTTCACACCCTTGGGACTAGCCCCAATGTGTATACCCTTTTATTTGGAGTGTTTATGTCATACCACTCATCTAGGATTACACCCTAGTATTTCCCTGGTTAGTGGGAATTCATAACTCCAAATAAGATGTTTATTGCATCTCTCTAAGCCAACATGAGTTATTCTCAAAGTGAGAAACATGGGTGAATAGATAACCAATCTCATGGTGTGTAAATATGGGTCTTATGTACTGGGATATTCATTGGGGTGTTTGGTATAGAGATTTTTCCTTGAGTAGGCATCCTATGTATCCTGAGTGTGGTATGAATTAGAGTCATCGTAGTTAAGTTATTCCATAACCTACTGAGAGGTTAAGGTGGATGATCAGACTCAAGGTCATTATGACCATCCTTCCAGTTTCAAAAGTTCTAGGGGATTACAATAAGATGGATTCTATATTGATCGAGTAAATACTATAAGATTCTAGTAGTTTGGGCTCACGTACTATGGTTTACCTTATAACCCTATGGTTTATAGTGTAGATGAAATGGTTAGTTCAAATCCCTAATACCATGTGAGCTCTGCTCATTATGAGAAACAAGGGTTTGTATGTGATTAGTTCTATTATTTTGGGTAAGGTTCTGAGATACTGGGATCCCCTTGGACAGTCAATATTGAACTCTAAACTTGAAGAGGTGGCCTACATATCCTGAATATTTAAAGAATCAAATTCATCATAGTTCCCTTGATCTAGTCTTTCATTATGAGGTTTCTCTTATATTCTGGGATTATACACTAGGGATAGATAAGCCTATCAAATCTAGGGATTCCCTTGTGACCTGGACTGCTTGTTTAGAGGGTGTCCCATGAGCCATTTGAACTTTCTGAAGAACATCGCATAACCCCAGTTGTCTTGCCCTGGAATCCATCGCATGACCTACCTTGACACATATGGGGGTGTCTCAAGGGTCAATGTGACAAGGTTCGAAGGATGTCACGTTATCTCAGCGATCATCTTTGGAGATCATCGCATGACCTAACTGTCATATCGAGAGGGTGTTGTGGGTCACATATGACTACCCAAGAGGGTGTTGTTAGATCTTCATTTCAATGCCTATATAAAACAATGATACTTGATTGATATTAGATAATTCCGTTATATGAGTCAGGAAATATATTTGAAATATGTCGTAAGGCATGGATGGTAGATCCAAAAGGTTTCATGAGACCAACGTGGTGTGCCCTGCGGGACTGTGTGACTTTCTTTGACATGTTTGGAGGATTTCACATGTCCCAAGTAGCATGATGAAATAATGTCATGGGATCAAGGTGAAATGTTATGTTTTTGTCACATGGCCTTGTGTGACTCACGCAAAGTGCATGAGGGCCAGCTAGCATGTCTTTTTATTAAGTCTTCTACTTTTGATCTTGGTTCTAGCCCTTGTATTTTGAGTTCCTTAGGTTTGTTCATTATCAGTTTATTTTTCATCTCACATGATGTCGCAGACATGTGGTATGTTCTCCACATGCCTTGTCAGCATCCCTTCGCATGACCTATGAATGGCCATACGAAACTCCTTATGTATAGAACATGACTGCTCCAGTTTTTCACTAGTATATTACTGGACAGAAGACTTTATGGTCATAAGATCTACCGCTATGATAAGTCTGTTCTAGCCTAGAAATCCAAAATATGAGATTTTAATCATTGATAGTTTTTCTGTCCACTTTTTCATTTTGGGGTGGGGAATTTATAGGAATTGCCACCCAGAAAGTTCGGTGATTTTCTTGGACTATCTTGCACAGATCCAGGTTGGAGTCAGAAAATGAGGATGGCACCATGCGGCTTTGTGAGTATTCTTTGTGGGTCAATCTGAGTGTGTCCCCTAATTTTCAAAAAACATGAGACTCATCGATCAATAAATATTTTATTGTATTATTGTTGATTTATTAATACTTTCTTGATCATGCGGGTATGTCAAAGGACTTTTAATCTTGTCCTATATACATGTTTGTGGTCCTTCATGAGAGCTCAATTGCTTTATTGAAATACTTCTTGTGGTAAGGGTGGATTGTCTAGGAATATTCATGAGATTTGGTTGACATGTCATGCGGTCTCACAGGGCCACATTGTGGATGTCCCGGAACGTCGCATGTCGTTTAGCGAATGTGAGTACCTCTCACATCCTCCATTTCTATCCTCTTTATTTTTGTTTAAAAATTTCAAGGATTATTCTAGTTTTCATGAGGAATTTCAAGGACATCTATTGGATTTTTTATGATGCCTCTCATGATTAATATGGTTCATATGGGGGTTCACGAACATATTGTGAAAAAATATGTCTTTTTTTCCTTATAGTGCTAAAGGGGAAGCACGAAGTCAATTAGTCATACCTGAGGAATTACATACAGTGAGGCTGACAAGTCAAAGGGCTTTCCTAAGATGAGACAGACATGTCATTGAGGTCTCATATTGTCTTTCGGGTAACCTGGGGTGCATCACATATCTTTCAGTGACCGTGAGTACCTATTTCCTCCTCCCCTTTATCTTCTTTTTTATTCTTAAATGGATCGGGAGTCTTGCGAGTTTGCACGGGTAATGTTAAGGATATTTACCCAATTTTCTGATGATGCCTCACATGACCAATATGGGTCATATAGGGGTGCTTGAGCATGTCATGGAAAATCTGGTCGTTTATCTTTAGATCACTGAAGGGAAAGCATGGAGTTTCCTGGACACACCTGAGGACCTCTGTGTGGAGATAATGAAAATACAAAGGGATTTTGTGAGATTATCCAGACATTTCATCATGGTCTCGTGGTGTCTTACAGGTTGCTAGGGGAATGTCACATGCCTTTCAGAAACCACGAGTACCTCTATCCTCCTCCCCTTTATCTCCATTGTTTTACTCTACAAAATTTTCAGGGTCCTCTGAGTTTGCATGGATATCAACAAGGAATTTTATTCTCCCCAACGCTGATATAGATCATGAGCTTTATGACCAATGGGGTTCTCTCTCTTTGGATATTATTCCTCTTTATTCTCAAAATAATTTCAGATGGTTTGTCAGGCACTTGAAATTGAAAAACCATGTGACCTGGAGGAACTCATTCAATTGTTATCATACAATCATTAGTTTTTGGGAGGGCCTTCATTAGAGAAAGAACATTTTTTGACGGTGGATTTTTGGGATTCACCGCAAGTTATGTGTTGTTCTTGGAGTCTTCACATGACCTTGAAATGGTCATGCAATTACGAGTCCCTTGGTGGCTCATGCGATTTGAACATATTGACTCCTTTTATTTTGTGGGGAAGGTAATACCCCTATTCAATTATTTATTCCTTTTTTATTTTTTCTGATGATTATTTGGTGGGCATCAATAAATCCCCCCCAAGAGGTAGTGGGATGTGGTTTCGCATGCATGGCTCCAACATGCTATGGATTGGTACGAGTTTTAGCGTACGTTCTATGACTACTTATACCCGGTGACGTTGAGGGAAGAAAGAGACAGAGAGTTAATGAACCTGCAGTAGGGTACTCTCACATTTATGGATTATTCCTCTCACTTCACAGAGTTATGGAATTTCACTCCCGTTCTGGGGAATGGTGAGCTATTTTTAGCAAGGAAGTTTGAGGAAGGCCTTAGACCAGACATCAGATCGTAGGTGAACGTCTTCCACTGACTTCTATTACTCTAATAGACAACCAGGCACTTATCATGGAGAGAAACCTAAGGGAGACTAGAGCTGTGGACCAGGGCGGTTCATCTTCCAAGGCTGAATCTTTTCAGGTAGACGGCAAGAAGCACCACTGAGAGTCAACATGAGGTGACTCGACGAAGCGAGGAATTACTTCTGGTAGACGAGATCTTCCTTCTGGAAAACAAGTGGTGTGCTATCAGTGTGGGAAAAACGGGAATAGAAGACTCGGTTCCTAAGAGACCCAGTGGAGTGCCGATCCTGCGAAAAGATGGGTCATCTGTAGCATTTCTGTAAGTTTCTTTCTCCAGCGGCTAGTGAACGAGGATCAGTTTCAACTCCATGTACAAGATCAGGATTACAAATTCTGCAGTATACTGGGGGATGGATTTCTTTAGGTCATTCAGTCTAGGGTAGAGGCCATGGAAATAGTGGTCAGGATCAGGGAGGGTCAGTTCAGGGATCCCAGGCTGCTACACAGGGCCGCAGTGTAGGCCAGACTTTTGTGGTAGTGTAGATTTATCAGGAGCAGGATCCTAGACCTTCCACAGTTCGAGGTACAATTTTAGAAGCCTCAGTTTTATCCTCTTCACTTTTCGATACAGAATCTTCTCATAGATTTATTTTTGTGCATACTGTGGAAAGTCTTAGACATACTGTTTATACTTATGAGGGTATGATGATGCTAAACACCCCCTTTGGAATTATAACTACTAGCGTGCGTCAGTTCTTAGACTGCCCCCTTAAGGTTGGAGGGTGTCATTTTTCATGGAGTCTCTATATTTTGGAGATGACAGGCTATGATGTCATTCTTTGGATGGACTGGTTAGTTCCCTTCTAGGCCTTTTTCGATTACTATCATTGTAGGGTGAGTTTCACATCACCGGAGGGTGGATCTTTTCTTCACAAGGGCGAATGGGATGTCCAAGTGAGTAGAGAGGGACCAGAGCATCATGGGTTGGGTAGTGTTATGGACCAAATTTCTATCTTATATCTGGATAACCATGGGACTTCTCAGATCGATTTTCCTCCAGTGGTTAATTGCTTTCCAAATGTCTTTCCAGAAGACTTTTCAGGTTTTCCTCCAGAGCGAGAGGTAGAATTTTCTATCGAGATTGTGCTAGGAGTGGAACTAGTGTCCACTCCTCCTTATAGGATGGCTACACCTGAGTTAGAGGAGCTCAAGAAGTAGTTGGAGGAGTTTCAGGAAAGGGGTTTCATCTGACCCAGTACTTCTCCTTGGGGTTCGCCTGTCCTATTTGCGAAGAAGGCAGACTGCACCCTTAGACTTTGTGTGGATTATCGGAAGATGAACCAGTTGATGGTTAAGAACCAATATCCATTTCCATGGATATATGATCTCTTTGATCATCTTCGAGGAGCCTGATTGTTCTCAAAGATCTACTTGAGATCTGGCTACCATCAGTTGCGTGTCAGACCATCTGATATACCTCTTACATCTGCCAGGAGCAGGTATGGTTTGTATGAGTATTTGGTTATGTCGTTCTATCTCACAAACACACCAGAAGTTTTCATGGTGCTGATGAACAGAGTTTTCCATCCCTACATGGATTCTTTCATGGTGGTTTTCATGGAAGACATCTTGGTGTACTCTCACACTCGACATGGCCACGCTACCCATCTTGATATCATTTTGAGTACACTAAGGGAGAATCAGTTATATGATAAGCTCTTGAAGTTCAACATTTGGATGGACGAGATTCACTTCCTGGTTCATGTCGTCTCAGAGACAGGAGTATCAGTAGACCTAGAGAACGTGAGATCAGTAGTTACCTGGGAGTAGCCGAATAATTTCTTTGAGGTACGAAGTTTCTTAGTGGTGGATGGTTATTACAGGTGTTTTATATAGGACTTCTCATGTTTAGCAGTGCCACTCATGAGCTTGACTAAGAAGGGAGTGAATTATGTTTGTTCAGAAGCCTGTGATTTAGCCTTTCAGGAGCTGAAGCAGAGATTGACTTCAGCACCGATTCTAGTTTTTCTGAAGCCGGGAAAGAGTTTTACAGTTTTCTATGATGCATCTGGCATTGGACTTAGAGAAGTGCTTATGCAGGAGTATCGTTTTATTGCATATGGATCTCGGAAGTTGAGGCCACATGAGAGGAACTATCCAATGCATGACCTGGAGTTGGCTGCAGTTGTTCATGCTTTGCATTGTTGGAGACATTTTCTTCTGGGAGAGAACTTTGTGGTATATACTGGCCAGAAGAGCCTCAAGTATATATTCACGTAGCGTGACTTGAATTTGAGACAACAGAGGTAGGTTGAGTACCTACAGCCTTTTGATTTTGATCTTTCTTATATGCCTAGGAAAGGCAACGTTGTGGAAGATGCACTGAGCCGAAGGATGCATATATAGGCAGTTCAGGAAGCCAACAGTGTGTGGCAGTTTATGACTCTGTTCTCTGAAATTCATCTGGAGGTTCACGACAGACAGGGTCAGACTTTTCTTTCTTCTATACTTGTTACCTCTACCCTTCTTTAGTGATTTAGAATGAGGCAGCTATCAGATTCTGAAGGCCTAGTCCTATGGGAAATCGTGTTAGGAGAGGACCCTCTTCCCAGATATACCATAGGTGAGGGTGAGATCTTTCATTTCTAGGGACGTGTATGGGTGCCAATAGATATACGTGAGGAGATGATGTGGGACTTTCATTCCTCAGTTTGGGAAATTCATCCTGGCGTCACCAAGATGTATCGTGATCTACACCGCCAATATTGGTGTCCAGGTATGAAGAGAGATGTTGCTGGTTTTGTCATGAGATGTTCCACCTATCAGCAGGTGAAGGCAGAGCACTAGCGACCAACAGGGATTTTACAGCAGCTACCCGTTCCTGAGTGAAAGTGGAATGATGTCGTGATGGACTTCATGATAGGGTTACCGATATCGCCTCAAGGGAATGACGTGGTATGGGTTTTCATTGACAGGGTCACGAAGTTTGCTCTCTTTTTACCGATCAAGGAGACCTTCGGTGTCGATGAGCTTAGATGGTTATACATCCATGAGATTGTACACTTGCATGGGGTTCTGAGTATTATCATTTCAGATAGGGATGCCCACTTTACGTTACATTTCCGGTAATGGCTATAGAGGGCTTTGGGTACATAGGTACTTCTGAGTAAAACTTACCATCCTCAGACAGATGGTCAGTCAGAGCACATGATACAGGTTCTAGAGGACATGCTATGAGCGTGCTTCCTTGATTTTTGAGGTTCTTGGGAGAAACATATACATCTAGTGGAGTTTTCCTACAATAATTGTTTTCAAGAAACTATTCAGATGGCACCTTACAAGGATTTGTACGGTAGGTCGTTCTGATCACCATTGTGTTGGCTGGAGGAAGGAGAGGAAGATATGCTGAGACCTTGTCTTGTTCAGGAGACCACAGAACAGGTGGAGTTGATTTAGAAAAGGATGGCTACTTCACAGTCTTGGCAGAAATCTTATGTTGATCAGCAGAGATGACCTTTGGAGTTCAAGGTCAGAGATCAAGTTTTACTACGTGTTACCCCGAGGTTGGGACACAAGAGGATCAAAAGATAGGGTAATCTTTCACCAAGATATGTCGGGCCATTTGAGGTTCTAGATAGAGTGGGGCTGTTTTCTTATAGGTTGAAGTTGCCTCAGAGGTACTAGGCTATGCACAACGTCTTCCATGTTTCTCAGCTTTGGCACTATTTCTGATACCTGTCTCATGTCTTTCAACATGAGAATGTTGAGATATAGTAGGATGCATCATTCGAGGGGCATCCTATCAGGATTTTTGATCATAGTGCGAAGGTTCTCTGTGGCCGTTTTGTTGCTCTAGTATGAGTACTATGGCAGCACGGGCAAGTACAGGACGAGGCATGGGAGAGGGAGACCGATATGCGATCACAGTGGCCCGAGTTGTTCAATTTTTCTTCTTCGCAACCTTGTTAGGGAAATTGGGTGATGAATTTATTTAAGGGCATAATTATTTAAGAACCCGGATCTTTATTTCAGGTATGTTTTTCCTTTTCTGGTTGTTTCTGAGGAAAAGAGGAAAATATGGAAATTTTCTAAGTACATGTCGTGTACTTTATAAGTACATGTCCTGTACTTTGATCCTGCATGAGGCCGTGTGTTGGCCATGTCTGAGCCACACACATGGTGTGTAGGGGTGATGTGGAGGCCTCTTAATGCGGTGTACAAAAAAGGCGAGTACATGCCATGTACTCAAGAAATACACGCTGTGTACTTTTCTTTTTATTTCACTAAACGGACCGGGGTCGCGTCTAATCCCTATTTCTGTATTCTTCTTCACCTAATTACATCCAGAGCATCTGAGGAGGCTGAATATTCTCTGATCCGCTGATCCGTCACCAGTAATCTGAATCGAATACCACCGGTTACAATAGAATCGCAGCGGTGAGTTCTTAATTTTTCCTTGTCCATGTTTCCCGATTCTTTCTCTTATGAGAGTTATCTAAGGTTGAACGTTTTAGACGTTTTTGTAGATTTTATCC
This sequence comes from Viscum album, assembly GCA_963277665.1. NCBI lineage: Eukaryota > Viridiplantae > Streptophyta > Magnoliopsida > Santalales > Viscaceae > Viscum > Viscum album. The sequence goes on from OY728146.1 coordinate 376,308,996, forward strand.
ATTCTAGTCTGATTAACAGGATGAGTTTCAACTATATCGATCTCCTAGGATTGAGGTAGGTGGTTTTTTCCCTACATTGAATGTCTTTGAGTTTTTGTGCAAAAAGTGTCGGATTCCCATGTATCGGGTATCTCGGGTTAGGGTTTTGAACCTGTATTATTTTCTACCTTAGATTTCTTGTATGATTGAGGTCATTAGATGATTAGTGATTCCTTATCATCATGTATGAGGATCACCCCATGGGTTTTTTCCTTGTTTTGGTTGTTTACCGCCGTTTGGCTTAGGTTGCTTGTGAGGCATACCTTGTTGCATTGATTGCATGCCTTGATATATTTGATTGCATGTATTGCCTATTTTTTATATGATTTTGATGCATTGTAGCTATTATCCATGTAGTTTTTGAACTTACTCAGGGTTGCTGACAGTCAATTACGCATGACTAGACTGCTCAGGGCAGTGTAAACTTGGTGCGGTAGACTGAAGAGGGAATTGACGTTTAAGGGCTTCCCTAGAGAGTTTGTTATAAATTAGTATCATTTGCAGGACCTATAAGAATTGGACTTTGTGCTTCCTCAGAGTTTCTTTAGTTATGTATCAATACTATCGGGGGAATTAGAAGTAAATTATTCCTCAGAGAGTCTATACCTATCGTTGCAAGACCACAGGGTAATTGACGGTGAGTACTTCCCAGAGTGTCTGTGCCATTGTATGATTACTTGACTATAGGGGTCTGCTAGTATGAGCCACCCAGAGAGTTATTGTGAATTTTTTTTGGTTTGTTGTGATGAGTCCACCACGCCAAAGAACAAGCTAGTGTTCTGTACTGCTTATAGTTTAGGTAGTCTGCTGAGATACCTATTCTGTTACTTGCTATGATTTATGAATATAGAGTTGTTGCCAGATTCCTTGGGTGATAATTAAATGACTGAATTGAAGTTCTAAATGAATGTGAATGGATATTTTTAGGATTTTTTACTTAGTGTACTCCTGTTTCTCTGCTGCATTTATTTCATTTACTTTTTCTCTATTGCTAACTGACAGTAGGGCACAGATCTTATGGTGATTGCCTACTGGGATTAGTCTCACATCCTGTTTGGGTCCTGTTTTTTGGCCCAAACAGGTTATATGGTTGTAGGTGTGGATAGGGATTGTGGACCTTCTACTTCAAGTACATGATTGCTGGTTGGAGCTGAAGAGCATAAGACTGGGCCTAGGCTTGCAATGCTGTTGGAGTTGTTGTTTACTTTTAGTACTTTGTTCTCAGTTGTGTTTCATCACGTTGTTGTGTTGATGTTTTCCTTAGATACTTGTATCTGTTGCATCATTTTCGTCATTATTATATTATATATTTCTTTGGCTATTTAGCTTCATTTATTGTATGTTTTTTACTACTTTCACTATTGAATTTTATTTCCTTTTCTTTGTATACCTTACCAAATGAGGGCATAGTTTCCCCAATGACTCACCAAGGCCCTCGCTGCTAGTTGGCAGCCTCTGGCGTTTGGGGAAACGCACTTGAGGTCATGTGGAGAACCGGGTACGGGGCACCAGTTGAGTGGCTCAATATTCGGGTTGTTACAGTGTAGATCATCCAGGAGTGGATGAAGACTACACAGAGCAGACATAAGTCCTATGCTGATAGGAGACGGAGACCACTGGAGTTCGAGGATGGCGACCACTTTTTCTTACGAGTCTCACCTTGACAAGGTCTACAGAGATTTGGTCATGGTGGTATCATCGGACCTTTCTAGGTCCTCAGTTGAGTAGGCGAGGTGGCCTACCATCTGGCCCTTCCACCTCAGTTGCATTGGGTGCATGACGTCTTCCATGTATCTCAGCTGAGGAGATATGTGCACGACTCAGCCGACATCATCGATCACTGGGAGTTGTACATAGATGACGGGGAAACATTCACGGAGGTCCTGATGGGGATCGTGGATTGACCGGGGTGGGTCCTACGTGGATGGTTGATTCCTATGGTGCACATTCATTGGCATCATGAGAACCTCCAAGAGAGCACATGGGAGCAGGAGGCTCAGATGCGTGCTCAGTACCCTCATATGTTTCCCTAGTGTATGTTGTAGATTTATGGGGATGTAAATCCCTAAAGTGAGGGTAATTTAAAGACCTGTAAATTTCAAGGAAAATTTTTTCTTAAATACATTGAAATTTTAAGAGTCTACGGTTTCTAACGGTGCCTGATTTTGAGGCCCAATGTGCCCGGAATCAAACTCTGAAGTTTTGATCGGGTACGTTCACTAAACGTACATGCGGGTTTTTCTATCTTTTGAACCAGTTATCAGAATTGAAATCCAAGGGCACTGATGAACTTGCAGCATCGGTATTCTCTTAAGGGGACCTTTACCGCAGTTCGTTTTTTCGTTTGTGGTAGTTAAAATTTGGGGATTCATTAAGACTTACAACTTTTTTTATGTCTTAATGAATCCCCAAATTTTAACTACCACAAACGACAAAACGAAACTACGGTAAAGGTACCGTTAAGAGAATACCGGCGTTGTGAGTTCATTGGTGCCCTCATATTTCAATTCTGAGCACCAGTTCAAAAGATATAAAAACCCACACGTACCTTTACTGAACGTACCCGAACAAAACATCGGAAATTGATTCCGGGCACACTGGGCCTCAGAATCATGCGCTGTCAAAAACTGAAGACTCATAAAATTACAAAGTATTTAAGAAAAAAAAATCCTTGAAATTTCCAGGTCTTTAAACATTTTACCCTAAAGAAATTATTCGTTGGTTAATTATCTTGTTAAACAAAGAAAGGGAGTCTCATTGATGAACTGATGGAAGTGTGGTCTCATTAGTGAATCCATATGTATGTATCTGAGGTTCATCATCCATTTTTCTAACAGGGAATAGATTCTTTATATGATGATTTTTTATGACCAAATACTTCATAATTTGCTTCCATGTGAGGAGGTAGTTAATATTCGGAGTAGGGGATTGATCCATCATGAGTCATCCTACGTATCCTTGTAATTTTTAGGATTTAAAACCCACGTAGTTCATTCAAACCCTTGGGACTGGCCCCAATGTGTAAACCCTTTTATGTGGGGTGTTTATGTCATACCACTCATCTAGGCTTACACCCTAGTATTTCCCTATTTAGTGGGAATTCATGACTCCAAATAAGATGTTCGTTGAATATCTCTAAGCCAACATGAGTTATTCTCAAAGTGAGAAACATGGGTGAATAGATGACCAATCTCATGGTGTGTAGATATGGGACTTATGTACTGGGATAGTCATTGGGGTGTTTGGTATAGAGATTTTTCCTTGAGTAGGAATCCTATGTATCCTGAGTATGGTATGAATTAGAGTCATCGTAGTTAAGTTATCCCATAACCTACTGAGAGGTTAAGGTGGATGATCAGACTCAAGGTCATTATGACCATCCTTCCAGTTGCAAAAGATCTAGGGGATTACAATAAGATGGATTCTATATTGATCGAGGAAATACTATAAGATGCTAGTAGTTTGGGCTTATGTACTAAGGTTTACCTTATAACCCTATAGTGTATAGTGCGGATGACATGGTCAGTTCAAATCCCTGATACCATGTGAGCTATGGTCATTATGAGAAACAAGGGTTTGAATGTGATTAGTTCTATTATTTTGGGTAAGGGTCTGAGATACTGGGATCCCCTTGGATGGTCAATATTGAATTTGAACCTTCAAAAGGTGTCCTACATATCCTGAATATTTAAAGAATCAAATTCTTCATAGTTCCCTTGATCTGGTCTTTCATTATGAGGTTTCTCTTATATTATGGGCTTATACACTAGGGATAGATAAGCCTATCAAATCTTGGGATTCCCTTGTGACCTGGATTTCTTGTTTAGAGGGTGTCGCATGACCCATTTGAACTTTCTAAAGAACATCGCATAACCCCAGTTTTCTTTCCCTGGAATCCATCGCATGACCTACCTTGACACATATGGGGGTGTCTCAAGGGTCAATGTGATAAGGTTCGAAGGATGTCACATATCTAATCTATCATCCTTAGAGATCATCGCATGACCTAACTGTCATATCGATAGGGTGTTGTGGGTCACATATGACTTGCCATGTGGGTGTTGTTAGATCTTCATTTCCATGCCTGTATAAAACAATCAGACTTGATTGATATTAGAGAATTCCGTTATATGAGTCAAGAAATATATTTGAAAGATGTCGTAAGGCATGGCTGGTAGATCCAAAAGGTTTCATGAGACCAAGGTGGTGTGCCCTGGGGGACTGTGTGACTTTCTTTGACATGTTTGGAGGATTTCACGTGTCCCAAGTAGCATGATGAAATAATGTCATGGGATCAAGGTGAAATGTTTTTTTTGTCACATGGCCTTGTGTGACTCACGCAAACTGCATGAGGGCCAGCTAGCATGTCTTTTTATTAAGTCTTCTACTTTTGATCTTGGTTCTTGCCCTTGTATTTTGAGTTCCTTAGGTTTGTTCAGTATCAGTTTATTTTGAGTCTCACATGATTTCGCAGACATGCGGTATGTTATCCACATGCCTTGTCAGCATCCCTTCGCATGACCTATGAATGACCATACGAATCTCCTTATGTATGGAACATGATTGCTCCAGTTGTTCACTGGTATATTACTTGATAGAAGACTTTATGGTCATGAGATCTACCACTATGATAAGTCTATTCAAGCCTAGAAATCCAAAATATGAGATTTTAATCATTGAAAGTTTTTCTGTCCACTTTTTCATTTTAGGTTGGGGAATTTATAGGAATCACCACCCAGAAAGTTCGGTGATTTTCATGGACTATCTTGCACAGATCCAGGTTGGAGTCAGAAAATGAGGTTGGCACCACGCACCTTTGTGAGTATTCTTTGTGGGTCGATCTGAGTGTGTCCCTTAGTTTTCACTAAACATGAGACTCATCTATCAATACATATTTTATTATATTATTGTCGATTGATTAATACTTGCTTGATCATGCGGGTATGTCAAAGGACTTTTAATCTTGTCCTATATACATGTTTGTGGTCCTTCATGAGAGCTCAATTCCTTTATTGAAATACTTCATGTGGTAAGGGTGGATTGTCTAGGAATATTCAAGATATTTGGTTGACATGTCATGTGGTCTCACAGGGCTACATTGTGGATGTCTCGGCACGTCGCATGTCGTTCAGTGAATTTGAGTACCTCTCACATCCTCCATTTCTATCCTCTTTATTTTTGTTTAAAAATTTCAAGTATTATTCCAGTTTTCATGAGGAATTTCAATGACATCAATGGGATTTTTTATGATTCCTCTCATGATCAATATGGGTCATATGGGGGTTCACAAAAATATTGTGAATAAATATGTTTTTTTCCCTTATAGTGCTAAAGGGGAAGAACGTAGTCAATTAGACATACCTGAGGAATTACATACAGTGAGGCTGACAAGCCAAAGGGCTTTCCTGAGATGATTCGGACATGTCATTGAGGTCTTATATTGTCTTGCGGGTCACCTGGGGTGCATCACATGTCTTTCAGTGACCGTGAGTACCTATTTCCTCCTCCCCTTTATCTCCTTTTTTATTCTTAAATGGATCAGGGGTCTTGCGAGTTTGCATGAGTAATGTTAAGGATATTTACCCAATTTTCTGATGATACCTCACATGACCAATATGGTTCATATAGGGGTGCTTGAGCTTGTCATGGAAAATCTGGTCGTTTATCTTTAGATCACTAAAGGGAAAGCACAGAGTTTTCTGGACACACCTGAGGACCTCTGTGTGGAGATAATAACAAGGCAAAGTGATTTTGTGAGATTATCCAGACATTTCATCATGGTCTCGTGGTTTCTTACAGGTTGCTAGGGGAATGTCACGTGCCTTTCAGAAACCACGAGTACGTCTCTCCTCCTCCCCTTTATCTCCATTTTTTTACTCTACAAAATTTTTAGGGTCCTCTGAGTTTGCATGGATATCATCAAGGAATTTTATTCTCCCCAATGCTGATATAGATCATAAGCTTTATTACCACTGGGGTTCTCTCTCTTTGGATATTATTCCTCTTTATTCTCAAAATAATTTCAGATGGTTTTTCAGGCACTTGAAAATGAAAAACAATGTGACCTGGAGGCACTCATTCAATTGTTAGCATACAGTCATTAGTTTTCGGGAGGGCCTTCATTATAGAAAGAACGTTTGTTGATGGTGGCTTTGTGGGATTCGCCGCAAGTTATGTGTTGTTTTTGGATTCTTCACGTGACCTTGAAATGGTCATGCAATTACGAGTCTCTTGGTGGATCATGCGATTTTAACATCTTGAATCCTTTTATTTTGTGGGGAAGGTAATACCCCTATTCAATTATTTATTCCTTTTTTATTTTTTCTAATGATTATTTTTTGGGTATCAATAAATCCCCCCCAGGAGAAACGCCCATAGGGACAAGGGCTCGGTTCTGAGGAAAACTAATGTCCTCCTAAGTATTTTGTAATGTCATGAACCTGTTATCTTATGTGATGTATGGTATATCAAGAAACATTTGGTTTCCCACGAAATTCCCTATATAGGTGGGGTGGAGGAAAATTCATTATATTGATCACCCCTTCTCCAGAGCACTCTTGTTTTTTCCTTAATCGTGTACCTCCATCGCAAGACGATACCACAAACCCTGATCATGAGCCGTATTCACGAGTCTACACCGCAAGCCTAGCTCGTTATTTATTTTCCACAAGACTATTTCTTTCTCACACACTAGTCTCATCCAACCACAAATAATACTTTTTTAACTTCCTGAACATCATCTATGAGGGTTGTGGTTATCTTTAGGACTTTGCGAGAGTCACTGGCTTGATCATTCAATCATTTGCGACTCTTGTGACCATGTTTAGGTCATGAAATCACGTATCTCTAAGGGGTTCATGCGGTTCATGGGATGCCCTAGGGGGGTTATGCAGGCTACGAGTCCTTTGGTGGTCAGGCGATCTGCAAACTTCTAATGTGGTTCGCGAACCCCTTCCATGTCATTCGATGCACCTCACACCATTGGTCTCCAACATTATTTGAAAATATTTATGTTATTCTTCTAATATGTGACACTAACTTATTTTCAAATTTATTCCAGTTCACATCAATGTCCCTCAGTTTTAGCCAAAAAAAGGGTCATGATTTCCAGAAATTGTAATGATGATCCCCGCTACCGTGTGTATACTGCTAATGAGATTCTAAACGGATTCATCTCACCCTTGATTTGGGACTACCACTTGTCTCACAGACTCACTATATACTATTTTGTCTTGCTAGATGACACTTCCATACCTCCTTTTGAATTTAATCTTCCATCTCGCTTGGTGTCTAGTTCCCCCAATTGTTTTTAGATGACATTTACCGAGGACAGTCAGCTGGTTACATCTCAAACCCAGGGTTTGGCTTATCTATGGGCTAACTCTCCCCTAAGTCCAGATGGTCATGAATTTTCTCAAAAAAAAAATTCTCAATGTTATTCGAGTATAATTTTCTCTTCTATAGAAACTTTTGGTGGAATATGGTATTTGAAATGGGATCTTTTCCCTGGGAGCAATTTTTTCGACGAATGGGCAGGGCCATTATAGGTGAGGAAATTTTTTGGAGTTTTTTAATGATTGTATAGGGTTCATCTTTATAAAGTTGTGTGTATCCCTCAATTCATTATTTTCTCCCAGCCCAACCTCCTCTGAGAAATGTTTATTCACTGGTATTCTAGGACAAAAACATTCTATATTCCTCTTGGTGAGGTGGGTATCATCTTATGGGATATTCATTAACTTGACGGTATCCCTCCTCTTAGAGAGATGTACGATGAATTTAGTCCCACTGCATATGTCTGGGATGATCCTCTAAAAACCCCAATTCTATCAAGGGAGATGATTTTTATTGTGAAGTTGAAATTAAAGAAATAACTAATGATGTGCTCAATTTTTTCCTTCATGGACTGGATCAATATTTTTTTATGTGGCAGTGGGGCTCGACTAACCATTATTCATCCTCATGGTGCCCTTATTAGTAAGTTAGTGATATTTTTGGCTCATATTGGGCCATTATGGATGTTGGGTGCTATACCTCATAGGGAAATCAAGTGAACCCATGGGTTTATTCAGACCTTAGGTGGGAAAACTTTCAAGCTATGTTCCTAAACAGGTGGCTTTTCTAGGTCGGGGACACATGCTCAGGAATTCGAGTGTGCACATTGGTGATGGCAGTGTGAATATTGGAAGGGTAGTTCCTTCAACTCATAGTACCAGTCCTTATGTGCCTATACCAAATTATGGGCCATATCCAACAAGGAAACACTCCCTACAGGAATAGTGTCCCTCTCCAGTTCATGTTTTGATGGATAGGGGAGTACTTTCACTTTTATGAGTATTAAAATTATTCTAGGTTCTCAGACACCAAATCCCATCCTTGGTTTCTGATTATTTATGGGGTTGGGACTATTTCTCTAAGCCCTGCTAAGGTCGAAGGTGCACTGCATCAATCTAATAGCTTTGACATTGCTACTTTTCGTGCACCAGGTGGTCTGATTATGGACGGTGGAATCCGTTCTCTTGATGAAAGATCTTATATGATCTTCCTTTGGGATGAGGTTATCACGGGTAGGGTGGATGAGCTGGTCATCTATGATCTATAAACACCATAACAATTCTCTCAATAGTTGGGTTGTGTTTAAAGAGTTTCTCCCATCACTTTTGTCAGCATCCGAGGAGAATGACATCTTGTAATCATTCATCAATTTTGGAAGATATTATTACGTGAAGATACTAGAGTTGTGATCATACTTCCTCCTACTGATGTTTCCACTTTCCTCACCCAGGATTACGCCCAAGATTGGGTAATGGCTTATCCCAATGGTGTGTTATTCCAGGTTATCCATCATGTGGACGTGCCTTTTGCATCACCGACTCCTTTATCTATGGTTTCAATGAAATTGATTGAATACCCAGACGATAAATCAATGAAGTGACCCTAATTTGATGATGGTTATTTTGATAGGGGATCGTATTCTTTTGAAGTTATCAATCCTCTAGTACAAGAAATGGATGATTTTCTTGTTGAGATTAGAGATTATGGGGTTTCCTCTCCTACTTTTTTGTTGGTTCGGCTAATTATCCCTCCATCTATCTAGCCTACTCCTTTAGTTGTGGGAGTTCGGGTGAGACATAGGATCATTTGGAAATAGATTCTTTCCTTGATCACTGAAACACCCTTGGAAGTATTTCATGACTCGGGGGAATACCTTCACTAATTATTTCTTGACTTAGGGTAGATGGTTTTGACTATCATCCTCAGTATGAAATTATAAAGAGAATGTTTTTGATCTGGTGAGATCTGGCCATGAGTGAATGATATCTACATGACTTTATGGATGAGGATCCCATTTCCAAGAAGATTATGAAGACAACAGATGCATTAGAACAGGTTCATCGGCTGATATCTGAATTTCAAGATCAGAAGGATGTGTGGATCGTACAAATATCGAGGTATGAGAAAATCATTTCAACTTTCAAGACTTCTATTTCTATATCTTCTTCCTCATTGGATGTTGTCAAAAAGATTTTTGAATAGTTGATTACTTTGGTCGAGACTCTTTATCATCGATCAGAATAAGAATAAGTAAGGATAACAACACTCTAGTCTTCTATTTATGCATCTCGTCGGAGACTTACTTACCTTTCCATCAAGACTGATCGACTTTTGTCATAGTTTGACCCATATAATAAATAATTGTTTGTTTTATTCTTTGCACAGACTCCAAAATGTGAAGATTCCACCCCCCTCCAAAATACAAAAAAAACTTCAAAAATTTTCATTTTCCTATCCAGCTCCTCTTTTTCTATTATATGCACATCATCCCGCCATTCTGATATAATGTAAATCACTTGTGATACCTATAATTTTTTTAAAATCAACTGAATCTGAATGTCTGGATTTGGTGACTTTTTTTTCAAGAAACACTCATGAATTCCCACAAACATGGTGTTCCTTATTGATGAACATATTCCAGTTATCTTATAAAATATATGACTTGGAGGGTGAGTGCTCTATTATTTTCTAAAGCCAACAGTATTGGTGATAATAGATTGATTTTCAAATCCATATGGTGGGCCTTTCAAGATTTTTCATACTAGTTTTCTGTTGTTCTTTAGTTTAAGGTATTTTAGCTCAGACCCTGTATTGGTTTAGTTTAAGGCCTTTTAGCTTAGAAATAATATTTTTTTTAGTTTAAGGACTTTTAGCACAGACCTAATTTTGCTTTAGTTTAAGTTATTTTATCTCATACCTAATGTATCTTTAGTTTAAGTTATTTTAGCTCAGACCAAAAGATTATTTGGTTTATGGTCTTTTAGCTCACACCTAAAGTTGCATTAGTTTAACATCTTTTAGCTCAAACCTAATGTTTCTTTTATTTTAATGTATTTTAGCTCAGACCAAATGATGCATTAGTTTAACATCCTTTATGTTGGACTTAATGTTTATTTTAGTATAAGGTATTTTTTCTTGGACCTAATGTTTCTTTTAGTTTAAGGACTTTTACCTCAGACCTAATGTTTCTTTAGTTTAAGGTCTCTTAGCTCAAAACTAATGTTTTATTTTAGTTTAGAATATTTTAGCACAGACCTAATGTTGCTTTTACTTTAATGTCTCTTAGATCAGACATAGGGTTCTTTTGTTTAAGTTATTTTAGCTCAGAACTAATGTTTCTTTTAGTTTATGGTCTTTTAGCTCAGACCTAATGTTTGATCATGGGATATGATGAATAAATTCCATGAATGACCTAAAACACACTGAGATGTTGGTTTTGTTCTATGGTGTAGTTGAGGGTCACAAGTATCATAAATCCCTATTTTTTAGAGTGACGTATTTGGTTGATGACCAAAGGCACGTATTCAGGAGACGTAGGCATCCACGAATAGTCAAGAAAAGGTTCCTTGAAGATGGGAATATTTTTCATGGGATATGGAAAATTTATGGAGGTGACATCGTTTAAGGTAGAAATATTAGAAAATCTAGATCTGCCTAGATAGTTTTAGTGTGGGTGATGTAAATCATAACCTATAAGTTTGATTCCATGGATATGAGATGGTGAAGACATCCCAGGTATTCCCATGACATTCTAAAATTCTAGGTTCCTCTACGGTGTTGTTAAGACTCATAAGGATTGAGGCTTCTTTTTGGAAAGGATAAGATTCCTTTAATTGGCAGGTCAAGGCCCTTATGAATCGGTATCATTCCAAGAGAAAGATGATTTGAACCCCGATTTAAGGGCCATGAATGTTTTGTGAAACTCAAACACCCATATGATGAAGTTGGGTATGGAAAGAAGGTTATCCAGTAAGGGTTCTAGCACCCTAAGGTAGTTATCTCTTAAATAAGAAAGCTCAATCCCTAGGTCTTGTGGTTTTGGGTCATGATGTGTGGGCCATAAATGGTTAGATAATTAAGTGTTGCAATCCATCCTTAAAAAAGGGTACAAAACACGGTGATGTAACATCAAGTATATTGAATCCACTGGGATATTTTTGTGTGGGGATTGTAAAACACAACCCAAAGTGCTTGAGTCAAGAGAGTGATATGGGATATGAGGATTAGTTCAGACACGCTCAAGTGTTGAGTTTTGTCGTGATGATGTCAGGTCTCACGAGGATTGGAATGTCCCTTTTTAGAGTGACACATTTGGTCGACATCCATAGGCACATATGAAAGATCCATAGGCATGCATGCATTGTCAAGAAAAGGTCCATTGAAGTTGGATATCCTTTACAAGGTCCATGGAGGTTTATGGTGATCCATGATACCCCAATTAATTATGTGTGATCTATGGAGAGAATAAAATCCAAGGAGGGTTTGAGTACCCTACACATTGTGCCACCACCTAACAAACATACTCTCATGGAAAGGAGATATGAAAAACCATTACTCTTACTTTTTCCTAGACCAGTGGGGTCAGCGAGCATAAATTGGGTTTTACTAGTGTTACATAGAAGAACTGTTGATCTTTATTCCTTATTTATTTATGCCCTAATTTTTTCCTAAAATCTGAGAAAGAGGAGTTTAGTGGGAAGGGACACAACTTTTTCTCAGGTATCCCTTTTTGGGTTTTTTTATCCTAACATTTTTTTTGTCTCTTTCATTATAATTTTAAGATCTTGTGATTTGGACCATTATAGGCTAGATTTTCAAGGACTTATAGCTTTGAAAAAAGTACAAGCAGTTTGTAGTCATGATGCTCATGGACCTATTATGGGAAATGTTACACAAGTGGTTAATTAGTTTTCCCAGGGTCAAGCATACTCTGATATCCTTATGAGCAAGAGGTGAAAGTGTTTTAAATCATGGATCAAAGTTCTTTGGTCATGAGTGAAGATATGGGACTATCATACCAGGAGTAGTTCAAATACATTGAGGTATTGAGTTCTGCTAAAATGATGTCATGTCTCATGAGGATTGGAATGTATCCTTTCATAGTGACGCATTTCGCTGATGGCCATATGAGAATATTCAAGAGCCATGGTAATTTATGAATATCCAAGAAAAGGTCCCTTGAAGATAGATATCCTCTGTAGGGGTCATAGAAGTTTATAATGATCTGAGACACCCGAGGCATGAAGTGTGGATTATGGATTGAGGAGCTTTAAAAGATGGTGCAAGCACCCCATAGTCTGGTTGACTGGGGTATATATCTTGTGGTCCTTTGATAAGGAATGAAAAATGGTTTATGGTTTTTCCCAATTGTATGTCATGTAGTGGGGATTTAATCTCCTTTGTGCTGTTTTCACATGGTATAGTTTGGTTGTACTTCCATACAGTTTAACATCATGTGATAAGGACGTACTTCCATGGAGTTTAATATCACGTGGTAAGGAAATAATTCCATGAAGCTTATCATCATGTGGTAAGGGTGTACTTCCATGAAGTTTATCTTCATATGGTAAGGACATACTTCTATATAGTTAAACTTCATGAGATAAGGACATACTTCCATTCAGTTTAATTTCATGAGGTAAGGATATAATTCCTTGTAGTTTAAAATCATTTGGTAAGCACGTACATCCATGTAATTTGACATCATGCGGTAAGGACATGATATTTGACATAAAAGTGTGTAAATGTTGTGGTTGGGCCCAAATATGGATATATGGGAATCACTACGTATCTCATGAGGATGGGAATAAAGACACGTGTAGTTATAAATGAAGTATCACGCATAGGTATGGCCCATATGCAGGGAGGGGGAATTTTTATATTTGTTTGTTGTGATTGCGGTCAGTGTTGGAAATTCGAGTGTCACTACATATCTTGTGATAGTAGGAATCATGTCACATGTAGTTCCTGAATAGGAATTACTCTATACGGGTCTGACCCATACATGGAGGTGTGAATTTTTTCCGTTTATTGTTTTGGATGGACTTAGAATTTAAGATCCCGGCATCATTATGTATCCTATGATTGAAAAAAATCAATCCACACATAGTTTTTGATGTTCCATATAGTTTAACATCATGTAGTGAGGATGAGGGTGAACTAATGTGAATAAATGGAATAATTATGGTTGGGACCAAATATGGATTCTTGGATGTTATTGAATATCTCATGAGGATGAGATTCAAACCACACACAGTTCTTGAGATCCCATAAAGTTTAATATCATGTGGTGAGGATGGAAGCAAGCTGATGTGAATTGATGGGAATATTTTGTTTGGGCCCATGGGTGGATGTCTGGGTGTCACTGCGTATCTGATGAGAATCATAATCAAACAATATGTAGTTTTGATGAAACATGCAGTTTAAAGTCTTGTAGAAAGAACATTGACCATATAGTTTAACGTCATATGGAAAGGAATCATGGTATGACTTTTATGGTCTTACATTCATGACCGTAATGTACATGTTGTGTACTTGTATGCCTTTTTTATGAGGGTAATTCTCTGTCGTAATTCCTAATCTCACGTGAGCTATTCTCGGTGTGAGAAACAAGAAATGGAAAGGGTTTCCCTATAATTCCTAGATAGTTTAGGCTACAACAAGGGAATTTTTCATCATGTAGTGGATGAACCAATATATAGGATCATGAAGTCCCTACATATCTCATTGGAAGTGAGAATCAATCTATATGTAGTTATAGAAGAACCATGTAGTTTAACATAATGTGGCTAGGTTGTAGGTAACTCAACATGAATAAAGATGGATATTACGGATCCATACTGTTTTATGTCATGAGGTAAGGACATTGGTCATGCAGTTTAATGTCTTTCGGTAAGGATGAAAAGTTTCATGCAGTTTAATGTCTTGCTGTCAAGATGAAAGGTCTCATGTAGTTTAACATCTTTCCGCTAAGAATAATTTGTACAATTTGATGTCATGTAACTAGGATGGTTTATGTGACTTACATTAATGTGTATTCCCTTGTGTTGAAAGCTACACAAAGTGTTTCTTGAGAAATCTTGAATTGGTGGGTGGTCTAGCATGATCCCCATCCATTGTGGCCAATGAGTAGGCCTCATTTTGGTATACCTTTTTTAATATGTAAGGTCCCTCGAATTTGGGATCTAGCTTTAAGGGCTTCTTTCCTAGTATCATTGGGGTTATGAGTACCAATACCAGTTCTCCATGGAGGAATGAGCATAGGTGAACCCTCTTATTTAAGGCTCATGTAATCCGATTTTGGAAGACCTCAAGGTTATACAGTGTGCATAACCTATTCTCACCAAGTTATTCTAATTAATCTAGTCACTTTTGTGATTTCTTATCATCTAAGAGTTTCCTGTATATGGGTACTCAATGTGAGGGAAGTTGGACCTTCATAGATAACACTACCTTGGTCCAATAAACCAATGAGTATGGTGTTGCTTGTGTAGTAGTACGTGTGGTAGTATGGTAGGCCCATAAAGCATGGATGAGTTTGTATGGAAAAGACTTTTTATCCTTGTTCACCATCTTTTGGAATATATTTGACAGAGTATTATTGAAGGCCTCTATCAATCCATTTTCTATTTCATGATAATGAGAAGAGTGATTGGACTTGATATTGTACTTTGGGTGCAACTTCCTCAATTCTATATAACAGAAACTGGTGTTGTTGTCCATCAATATTTTTTGAGGGACCCCAAACCTGGAGATGATATGGGACTTTATAAAGTTGATGATGTTCTTTGTAATGACTTCCTTGAGGGGTATCGCCTTATCCCATTTGGAAAAGAATTTGGTATTAGTATGGATATACTTAAACTACATATTTGTGGCTGGGGGATATGGCCCCATGACATCCATATCCCAAATAGAAAACATCCAAGAATATTTAGCGGTATATAAAAATTATGGAGGTTGATGGATGAAGTTTTCATGGATTTGGCATGCCTGAAATTTCTGAGATAATTTCACACAGTCATGTATCATTGTTTCCCAGTAATATCCTAACCTCTTCATCTAGTGTAAGGGAATGGTCCTAGATTTATGGGCACCACAAGAGCCCTCTTGGACTTCGTACATGATGGTAGAAGTCTCTCCTTCTACTATGAATCTGGGGAGGATCCTGTGGAATCCATTCTTCTATAGTTTTTTCTTCTCATTTTGGTCATCCCACAGGGTAAAGTTCGATGTAGATGCTGAATATGTTCTCTTACAACTCTATCCATTGGGCGAGTCCCATTTTTCAGATATCTAATTATGTGCTCCATCCATCCAGGGGTGATTATTGGTGCATCATGATCTTGGGTGGTGTTGACCTGATTGATGTCTTCCATATCATAGACGATGATTGTCGAGTACACTCTTGGATGTGTAATATGGAAGATTGCATCTTCTTAATCATGGTGGGAAAAAGCGGTGGCCGCATTGGCCAATGCAATAGTGCGAGCATTCTGTGATCAGGTAACATGATGTAATATGGGATAAAAATGGAATTATTCTATTATTCCCCTAACGTAGTCTATGAGAGGGGACAATTCCTCCTTTTTGATGGTGTATTCACCATTGACCTACTTTATCACTATCTATGAATCCCCTTTTATGTTCAGGTAAGCTATTTTCAGCTATAGGACTAATTCTATGGTAATGATGAGGGCTTGGTAACCTTTGAATAGTGAGTAAGAGTATAAAAAATCACTTTGTGCTGAGATGTTGAGCCCTCTGGAAGATTGTTGAATTCTTCCTATGAATTCTGTTTTAATAATCACAAATCATCGATTACTTAATCCGGTTGGATTTCTCATATACATAATCACAATCTCTTAGTGAATCTGTGTATATTGGTTGGATCATGTTTTTATCTCTTTGTTATTGATTTACAAGTATTCTGGAAGTCCTCTGGATCAAACAGACAACGGTATCACCAATCCATATCGAAGGACAACGGTCTCACCGATCCATATCAAAGGACAACGGTCGCACCAATCCATATCAAAGGAAAACGGTCTCACCGATCCATATCGAAGGACGATGGTCTCACCGATCCATATCAAAGGACAACGGTCTCACCGATCCATATCGAAGGACAATGGTCTCACCGATCCATATCCAAGGACAACGGTCACACCGGTCTATATCAAAGGAAAACGGTCTCACCGATCCATATCGAAAGACAGCGGTCTCACCAATACATATCAAAGGACAACGGTCTCACCGATCCATATCAAAGGACAACGGTCTCACCAATGCTGATCAAATGAGTCAACGATCATGACACACCGATGCTGATCATCTGAGTCACCGAAGATGTCTCTCTGATGCTGATTAAATGAGTCACCGATCATGACACACCGATGCTGATCATCTGAGTCACCGAAGATGTCTCACCGATGCTGATCAAATGAGTCACCGAAGATGACACACCGATCCAGATCAAATGAGTCATCGATCATGACACACCGATGCTGATCATCTGAGTCA
The DNA here is from genome assembly GCA_963277665.1 of Viscum album. Lineage (NCBI taxonomy): Eukaryota > Viridiplantae > Streptophyta > Magnoliopsida > Santalales > Viscaceae > Viscum > Viscum album. The sequence continues at coordinate 376,325,892 of OY728146.1, forward strand.
CCGAAGATGTCTCACCGATGCTGATCAAATGAGTCACCGAAGATGACACACTGATCCAGGTCAAATGAGTCACCGATCATGACACACTGATGTTGATCATCTAAGTCACCGAAGATGTCTCACTGATGCTGATGTTGATGACCTACCAATCACTTGACTCACCGATAGTCATAAACAGCTGTTTGAATTTCATTATCTTTATTTAATCTAACCAATGGTCATATTAGGAATATTTTAATGCTCTTTCATTTATTTAATGAAGGTTTTTGGATGTCAGGGAACCGTACCTCGTACCTACAAAAAGAAATCATTTCTTTTACTAGAGATCATTCCATAAATAAAAGAAGTCCCTGCTGGTGCCGATACACTGGTGTAACAACGACGAGACATATATGAGTGAAAATAGTGGTGGATGAGATAGTTTTAGAAGACACAGAACCTCATAAACACTCAAGCTTACTCAAGAAGAGCTCTGTACATTCACAAGGACATTGAAGAACTTCATCCACTACATTTCTCACTATCTCTGAATATGGATGCCAAGCAGACGACACTCTGTTTTTTAGAAAAAAACCAGAAGAGGACTCAGAATCATATCTGATCAAACTCAAGGAGTCCAAAGCTTCACTGAAATCACTAGATCCATTTCTAAACTCTACATCTATGCTCTGTGATTCATTATTTCACATTTCGAGTAGTGTGTGTTATCTGCAGTATTTAACACACACACTTTCTCATGTACTTTAACTGGAGGATCTGTAAATCCTCACTCAAACTCCTACATCTTTTATTTCCCACTGAGATAGTGGTAGAGGTCGTGTGTGACCTGGACAGCTGGTTTCTGTTGTTCTATTTCCCAAAAATAACAGTGGTAGAGGTCTTGGACCTGGAAAGTTGTAAACTTTTGTGAACCCCAATCCAGGGTGTGGATCAAATTTATACAAACTTTTGAGAGGAATAAGTCTCGGCTTGAAACTGAACCTCTTGGTTATATCTGTTGTGCTATATCTTTCAAAGTTATTCATTTATTTTGCTGATAATTACTTTAAAACCAAAACTGTTTTAAATTCACTTTGATAATTAAATTTGCAAGTGTTTATATTAGTTGTAAATCAGTAAGTTGGTTTCAAAATTTAATCAACCATTCTGTTTTGATTACATGGGAAATAATCAATCCCTTGAGAACCCAACAGAACCTTTACTTTGATATAAATTCACTAAAGTTTAATTCAGTATTTTATTTGGGGGTTTTTAAGACAAAGTTTTAAAACAGAAATTTTAATTGGAACTCAATTCACCCCCCTCTTGGGTATCCACTCCGACCAACAATTGGTATCAAATGTTGTTTAAATATATTCTAAAGTACTATGTTTTTCAACTATGATTTTAGTTGTATTTTAAAGTTCTTAAAATTTCTGTTATTTATAAATTTTTATCTCTTTAAAATCTTTTCTTTAAGTAAGCTATCATGGATAATAGACTTGAATGTGTTGCTACCAATAGTCCACCATTTTTCAATGGCACTAACTATGCTCAGTGTAAAATCAAGATGAAAATTCATTTAGAAAGCATGGGTTTTGATATTTGGACTACTATAGAATCAGAATATAAAATTCCCACTACTATTAGAACTACTTGGAATGAAGCTACTAAGGCTACCTACAATAATAATTTCAAAGCTATGAATGCCTTGTACTGTGCTTTAGGAGATGAGGAATTTAATAGAATATCTTCTTGTAAAACTGCTTATGAAATTTTGGATACCTTAGCTGTTTCTCATGAAGGAACAACTAATGTTATGGAAATGAGATTGAACACTTATACTATTAAGTATGATAATTTTAAGATGAAGCCTGATGAACCCATTTCTGACATGTATCTCAGGTTTAATGAAATTGTCAACACAATGACTTCTCTGGGAAAGGATGTTCCATCAAATGAACAAATTATCAGAATTCTGAGATGTCTACCTGAAAGATGGAGGGGAACTTCTGTCTCAATTAGAGAATCATGTGATATTGGTGAACTACCAGTCAAGGAAATAATTGGCAAGTTGATTATTTATGAAGAGGAACTCAAGGTTAACAAAGAAGAAGAATATGAACCTAGATGGAAGTCAGTTGCTTTCAAGACTTCAACTTCAAAGAACAAGGATAAGGAGAAGATTCAAGATATAAATGAGATTTCAATCTGTGAAGAGAGTGAAAGTTCTTCTGATAGTGATTCTGAGATGTATCACATTTCTAGAAGGTTTAAAAAGTTTTATAGGAATAATAAGTTTTTCAGAAAATCAAATTATAAAGGTAAGTATGATAGTAAGGGACATTGGAAAAAGAATTGGAAGAAATCTAACAAATCAGATGAAGTTGTCTACTATGAGTGAAAAATAAAGGGACACATAAAAGCAGACTGTCCAAAGTGGAAATACAAGAAGATGTATGAATACAAGGACAATAGGTTTAAGAAAGCCATGAAGGCTACTTGGAGTGCTTCTGAGGATAGCTCCACTGAATCTGATGTTTCTGAAACTGAACACAGAAATAAGGAAAACCTGTTTTTTATGACAAAAACCTCTGAGGTAACATCTAAAACTCCTGCTTTAAATTAATACTATTCTGAAGATGATTCTGACTCAGAAAACATGTCAAAATCTGAACTATTTGAATACTGTGATATATTAGAAGAAACCTGTAATGAGCTGAAAGACAAATACAAAGGTTTAAAGAAACAGTATGCTTTAACTGTTAAACAAATATCTGATCTTGATATTGAAATGGAAAAGAATGCTCAGTTGCTTAAAGAGAATACTAAACTAAAATTATCTAATGATAAACTCAAGAAAGACTTAGAGAAATTTACAAATGGAAAAGATACTCTTACTCAGATGCTAGGTAAGAAAATAGAACCTAGATACACTACTGGTATAGGATACCAACTTGGACAAAGGAAAATTACCAAAACTAAATTCATTCCTAAATCAGGACAGAATGTAGCTAGTTCTAAAACTTCATATGCTTCAACTAGTTATATTCATAGTTATGTATCTAATAAGGTTTATCCTTCAAAATCTTTTAACTCTAAAAATCTTATGAGACCCATTAGACAAATATGGGTACCTAATGTTTTATTGGCTAACCTGTTTGGACCCAAGAAGATCTGGGTACCAAAATCATTACCTATCTAAATCTGTTTTGTAGGGAACCTGCTTAAAGAGATCCTGTAGAAATCCTTGGTATTTGGATAGTGGATGTTCAAGACATATGTCAGGAGACTTCTCATGCTTTAAAATCTTAGTCAGAGTTAATTGAGGCTTTTTCACCTTTGGTGATAACTCAAAAAGAAAAATCATCGGCTTAGGCCAGATTGGTAACACTGACTCAGTATTAATTTATAAGGTTTTATTTGTTGATGGACTTAAATAAAATTTGTTAAGTATTTCTCAGTTATGTGATGATGGTTTTTATGTTAAATTTGAAAATAATTCTTGCAATGTTTTTAATTCTTAAAATGCTTTAGTTTTTTATGCTTTAATAAATGAAAATGTTTATGTTGTTGATTTAAATTCTTTAGATAAGAAAAATATTACTTGTTTAAATGCTTTTCATAAAGATTCTTGGATTTGGCACAAAATACTAGGATACTGTAATGTGCATTCACTTAGAAAACTTGCTAGGAAGAACTTAGTTAGAGACCTACCCAAACTTGAATTTCCAGCAGACAAAGTTTGTAATCCATGTCAAAAGGGAAAGAAACATAAAGTTTCTTTTAAATCAAAGAAAGAATTTTCAACTTCTCAACCTCTCGAGTTGGTTCACATGGATTTATTTGGACCTTCTAGAGTTTCTAGTTTAAATGGGAAGCATTGTGTCTATGTTCTTGTAGATGACTTTTCTAGATATACTTGGGTATATTTTCTAGCTCACAAAAGTGAATCTTGTTCTTACTTTGTAAAATATTTCATGTCTGTAGAAAACCTTAGTGGACTTAAAATTAAAACCCTGAGAAGAGATCATGGCCGTGAGTTTGAAAATCATGAGTTTGAATCTTACTGCTCACACAGTGGCTACAGTCACAATTTCTCTGCCCCTAGGACACCTCAACAGAATGGTTTAGTAGAAAGAAGGAATAGAACCCTGCAAGAAATTGCTATGAATATGCTTAATGAGTATGACCTACCTGTTTATTTTTGGGTTGAAGCTATAAATACAGCTTGTTATGTTATCAATATAGTCTTGATCAGACCTGTTCTTAAGAGGACCCCTTATGAGTTGTGGAACCATAGGAAACCTAAGGTTAACTACTTTAAAGTTTTTGTCTTCAAAGTCTTTATTCTTAATACTAAAGACAATCTCGACAAATTTTCATCCAAGAGTGATGAAGGAATTTTCCTAGGTTACTCTACTTCTAATAAATCCTATAGAGTTTTCAATAAAAGAACCAAATGTGTGGAAGAATCTGTTCACATCAAATTTGATGAAACTGATCCCCATGAACCTAAGACCTCTCTTGAAAATATTGAAGATGATCTCTCTGGTTTGAACATTAATGATAAAGACAGTGGACCTGTAATTAAAACATCCAGTTCTGGAAATTTACCAGAACCTGCTTCTGTTGAACCTCAACCTGTAGATGAACCTGAAATCTTGAGTCCTACCTTTTCTAGACCAACTAGGATTCTAAAGAACCATCCGTTAGATGTTGTTGTAGATAATTTAGATAGAGGAACATAGAATAGAGCTTCACTAAGAAATCAGGTTGAACATCAAGCTTTTCTTTCACAGTTAGAACCTAAAAATATCAATGATGCTATCAATGATGAATTTTGGGTAATGGCTATGAAAGAGGAACTAAATCAATTTGAAAGAAACAAAGTCTGGAAATTAGTAGAAAGACCTAAGGACACTATAACTAGAGTCACAAAATGGGTGTTTAGAAACAAAGTTGATGAATCTGGAAACATCATTAGAAAAAAAGATAGGCTAGTTACACAAGGTTACAATCAAGAAGAATGAATTGACTATGAGGAAACCTTTTCACCTGTAGCTAGATTAGAGGCTATTAGAATCTTACTTGCCTAGGCATCACATCCTAATTTCAAGTTATATCAAATGGATGTGAAAAGTGATTTTTTAAATGGTTTTATTGTTGAAGATGTTTTTCTAGAACAACCACCTTGTTTCTCAAATCCTCATTTTCAAAATCATGTTTTTAAACTTTCTAAAGCTTTATATGGTTTAAAACAATCTCCAAGAGCTTGGTATGAAAGACTTTCAAACTTTCTTATTTCAAAAGGATTTACAAAAGGAATAGTTTATCCCACTATTTTTATAAAAAGGATTTCAAAAGATGTGTTAATATTACAAATCTATATTGATGATATTATTTTTGGATCTTCTAAAAATTCTTTATGTACTGAATTTTCAAAGGTTATGCAAAATGAGTTTGAAATGAGCTTAATGGGAGAGCTTAAGTATTTTCTTGGATTTAAAATCTTTCAAACTAAAGATGGTATTATTCTAAATCAAAGTAAATATACTAAGGATTTATTAAAATGTTTTGGTTTAGATAGTATTATGGAAAGTGATATACCTATGAGTACTACATGTAAGTTGGATGTTGATGAACCTGGGAAACTAGTTGATCAAACCTATTATAGAGGCATGATTGGGAGTTTAAATTATCTTACTGCTAGTCGACTGGATATTATGTTTAGTGTGTGTATGTGTGCTAGATTTCAAGCTAATCCTAAAGAATCACACTTACTTGCTATTAAAAGGATTTTTAAATATCTTAAGTACACTGTTAATTTAAGTTTGTTTTATCCAAAAGGACAATCATTTGACCTAACTAGTTATTCAGATGCTGAATTTTCTGTATGTAAGTTAGATAGAAAAATCACATCTGGAACATGTCATTTACTTGGAAAGTCCCTAGTATCACAGTGTAGTAAGAAACAGAACTCAGTTGCATTGTCTACTGCTGAAGCATAATATATTGCTGCTGGTAGTTGCTATGCACAGATTCTGTGGATGAAACACACTTTATTGGACTATGGATTTGATTTTAAATAGGTTTCAATTAACTGTGACAATACTAGTGTGATCAACATATCTAAGAACCCTGTGTCTCACTCTAGGATTAAGCACATTGATATCAGACATCACTTTCTAAGAGATCATTATCAGAAAGGTGATATTTCTCTAGAATTTATTAGTTATGAACATCAATTAGCTGATATTTTTACAAAGCCTTTATGTTCTGAAAGAATGAATTTTATTAAAAAAGAATTGTGTCTGATAGATCTGTGAAACTGATCTGTGAAACTGATCTGTGAAACTGATCTGTGAAATGGATCTGTGAAACTGATCTGTGAAACCGATCTGTGAAACCGATCTGTGAAACCGATCTTTCTGTATATTACTTTTTATTTTGTTGTGATTAATTAACTACTTTTATCTTTATTATGGGAACCCTAAATGATGAAATAAATGATACGCGACTATTTCTATTCCCCAAACCGTCGACCATTCATTTCTTTCCTGCCAAACCTTATTTCTTCTCTTCTCCTCTACTTCGAACCTTCCAACTCCTGCTTTCCCCAGAATCATCAAATGGCTAAGAAGAGGAGAGCGAGCAAAGGATCCTAAAGTCATGTACCTTCAAAGTGTGCTCGAGACAAGTCGAGTAGTACCACTCAAAGATCAGTAAATCTGAACTTGGAAACTCTGATTATTACTGTAGAAAAGGAAGTCAGCTCCGCCTGGCTTTTGACAAGTAAGTCACTACTGTTACAAGTTTTAGATTCGCAAGGATGGAAAGCCTGGTTCTCATATAACACTCGTGTATACTACCCAAAGCTAGTGCATGAGTTTTATATAAATCTGCAAGTTACTTTAGATTGTGTCGAGGCTGCCAGAATGTCTTCTATAGTGAAAGGAAAGAAAAAATCTTTTTCGTCTAAACAATGGTCTGAATGTTTGAATGTACCCCATGAGGGTCGGTATGAGTATTATGCTGGAAACATTCCTCCAACCACTGAATAACTTATGAGTTAGCTTTAGAGCTTTTGACTGGAAACAGAGAGTCAAGGAGAATCATTGCCTCAGAGCTGGATGGTGAATGTAGACTTCTCTTTAAGTTTATTCAGCACCAAATTTGCCCAGGAAAGGAGATTTTTCTTCTGTAAGATACCAAGATGTTTTTATATTGTTTTTACTAAAGACCCATGAGAAGATCAATTTTTGTAGATATCCAATGGTGCACATAGCTGGAATGGTGAAACCTTCTAAGAAAGCCACTTCCCTATTCTATTCCAAAATGATCTCTACTATGTTAAAGAATCTGGAATGTGTTGATGAAGCTGATGAGATAGCCGAATCTGATAGTGCTTCTTGTGTTAACAAAGAAATTTTTAAACGGATGAAAATAAACTAGAACCCATGGAAGAAATGTTGGGTTGCTGATGAGGACAAGTTGTATGAATCTTACAATCCCACTGATCATGGAAAGAGGCCGAAGGGTTTGAGAGACCCTGGTTTGAAATCAGATGAGGAGCCAATTTATTCTGATGATGAGGAAGAAGTAGATGTTTAAAGGAATAAAGAAACTAAAGAGTCTGGTAAACAAGGGATGGAAGAAGATGAAATAGAAGAAGGAAGTATGTCACCTCCTGATGATAGGAGTGATCCTGATATTGTGAGCCCTAAGAGAATAATAGACTTTGGATCTACCAGTCCACCTTTACCCTTACCTGAATCAGAACCATTTCTTGGTGATGAAGAAGATAGTGACACTGAAGTATCTGACAGTGAAGATTCTATGAAGAATGGAAATGGTAATGGAGATGATGATGATGATGATAATGATGATGGTGGTGATAACCGACCAGTGGATGGTCTTAATGTACCTCCAACAGAAACACATCAAACTGTACCAAAAACAAATTCAAATGGAAAGATAGATTCTCTTGAAATAAGTGGAAAAGAAAGTTATGATAAACTGAAATATACTCTTTGTGATGTTGTCTGGGATGATTACCCAGGTTTTTCTGTTTTGGGTTTAGATTATTCTGAAGAAGAAGAAGAAGAATCAGAATCTATTATGGTTATGATGGAAAGCCAACCAGTTGAGGCAAGTTCTGCTCATTCTGTTGATGCTGCAGATGCTCATCTACCTAGTTCTACGGTCTCTTAGTCTGATTTTGATAAGTTCAAAAGTGAGTTGCTTGTTGCTGTGAGAGATACAGTCAAAGAAGAAATTTCAAATGCTATTAAACCAGACCTGGCCAATACTGGTGAGTTTATTGGCAGGCACATAGCCTCTCTAAATCAGATTCTGAAGGATCTACAATCTGGCTTAGTTTCTTTATCCAACGAATTTAGATCCACCATCTCTGGTATGATGGAATTGTTGAGGAATCTGATTGAACATCTTAAGAAGTCTGATCTGAGAAAGTTGAAAGTTGAGATAACTCAGATAGTCGCTCAAGCCAGTATAGCCAAAGTAATCATGATCACTACTCAGAGGCTCTAAGGAAGATTGTGCATGATGAATTGGCCTCCATTAGACAAGTTCTTGATTTGGACTCGTTGAGGAAGATGAAGGAGCACAATGATCACATTCATAAGATGGTAATAGTATATTCAGTAGATTCCACTAAATCTTAGGGAGAGATCAAGGAAAAGGTTGATCATTACTTTTCAAAAATATATACCAAGCATGAGATGACCACGAATTTCAAAGTGTTAGTTGACAATCTGAGACTACCTCCAGTCAGTTAATCTTTCAAGACTCAAGTTCGATAGTTGCAAGATTTTACTCCTACCTTGGAATGGTTCATGGAGAATAAAGATGATTTTGAGAAGGCTATGCAGTATGGTGCAGAAGTTATTCAGAATTTCATAAATATTTTGAAGCCTTATCTGAATGAACAAGCCACCGCCATTGTGCTTCCTACTGCTGACCCTCTCAGTTCCTCTGATGTTTCTCCAAATCAGATCTCTGTTGCTCAAGATCTATCGCAACTCCGACTAGTTCCTCAGCAATATTCTCAACCATCTCCTACAGCTCCACAGCAAATCCCAGTGGCATCCTCTCCTCCACCCTCCCGAGTCATCTTACCACCTTTTCAAATTCGCCCAGTTCAACCTGCCTCCAAGCCTTCCAACTTACCAACCATTGATCCTTCTGACAAAGGCAAAGCCCCATTAGATCCCAAGTAATAGTTGTGTGTTGTTGTTGATAGGGTGAACCCTGTTGTGATTTTACTGTGATGTATTATAAACTCTATTCTCGTTTCTTTTTATTCTCACTGATGCCTTCTTTTAATCTCTTCTTTATCTATTTTCCCTCCTTTTTGATTATCGCAAAGGGGGATAAATCTGTATATCTATGGATATGTGGGGGATATGGGGGAGATGCATCTCTAAATGGGGAGATTTTTTATCCATGGGGGAGAACCTTTCTATGGCAATGCTTGAATAAGTATTTAAAGGCATAAATTCAGGGGGAGATTTATATCTCATTATGTTTTTATTTTTATTATTCCTTATTATTGATGATATATTATTTTTGTTTATGGATAAGATTTGTGATTATCAAAAAGGGGGAGATTGTTGAGCCCTCTGGTAGATTGTTGAATTCTTCCTATGATTGTTGTTTTAATAATCACAAATCATCGATTACTTAATCAGGTTGGATTTCTCATATACATAATCACAATCTCTTAGTGAATCTATGTATATTGGTTGGATCATGTTTTTATCTCTTTGTTATTGATTTACAAGTATTCTGGAAGTCCTCTGGATTAAACAGACAATGGTCTCACCAATCCATATCGAAGGACAACGGTCTCACAGATCCATATCAAAGGACAACGGTCGCACCGATCCATATCAAAGGACAACGGTCTCACTGATCCATATCGAAGGACAAAGGTCTCACCGATTCGTATCAAAGGATAAGGGTCTCACCGATCCATATCGAAGGACAACGGTCTCACCGATCCATATCAAAGGACAATGGCCACACCGATCCATATCAATGGACAACGGTCTCACCGATCCATATCGAAGGACAATGGTCTCACTGATCCATATCAAAGGAAAACGGTCTCACCGATCCATATCGAAGGACAACGGTCTCACTGATGCTGATCAAATGAGTCATCGATCATGACACACCGATGCTGATCATCTGAGTCACCGAAGATGACTCACCGATGCTGATCAAATGATTCACCGATCATGAAACACCGATGCTGATCATCTGAGTCGTCAAAGATGTCTCACCGATGCTAATCAAATGAGTCACCGAAGATGACACACCGATCTAGATCAAATGAGTCACTGATCGTGACACACCGATGCTGATCATCTGAGTGACTGAAGATGTCTCACCGATGCTGATCAAATGAGTCACCGATCATGACACACTGATGCGGATCATCTGAGTCACCGAAGATGTCTCACCGATGCTGATGTTGATGACCTACTGATCACTTGACTCACCGATAGTCAAAAACAGCTGTTTAAATTTCTTTATCTTTATTTAATATAACCAATGGTCATATTAGGAATATTTTAATGCTCTATCATTTATTTAATGAAGGTTGTTGGATGTCAGGGAACCGTACCTCGTACCTGCAAAAAGAAATCATTTCGTTTACTAGAGCTCGTGCCATAAATACAAGAAGTCCCTGCTGGTGCAGATACACTGGTGTAACAATGACGAGACATATATGAGTGCAAAGAGTGGTGGATGAGATAGTTGTAGAAGAAACAGAACCTCATACACACTCAATATTACTCAAGAAGAGTTCTGTACATTCATGAGGACATTGAAGAACTTCATCCACTACATTTATCACTATCTCTGAATCTGGATGCCAAGCAGAAGACACTCTGTTTTTCAGAAAAAAACCAGAAGAGGACTCAGAATCATCTATGATCAAACTCAAGGAGTCCAAAGCTTCACTGTAATCACTAGAGAAATTTCTAAACTCTATATATCTGATCTGTGATTCATTATTTCACATTTCGAGCAGTGTGTGTTATCTGCTGTATTTAACACACACACTGTCTCCTGTACTTTAATTGGAGGATCTATAAATCCTTAATCAAACTCCTACATCTTTTATTTCCCACTGAGATAGTGGTAGAGGTCGTGTGTGACCTGGACAGCTGGTTGCTGTTGTTCTGTTTCCCACGAATAACAGTGGTAGAGGTCTTAGACCTGGACAGTTGTAAACTGTTGTGAACCCCGATCCAGGGTGTGGATCAAATTTATTCAAATTGTTGAGAGGACTAAGTCTCGTCTGGAGACTGAACCTCTTGGTTATATCTGTTGTGTTATATCTTTCAAAGTTATTCTTTTATTCCTCTTCTAATTACTTTAAAACCAAAACTGTTTTAAAGTCACTTTGATAATTAAATTCACAAGTGTTTATATTAGTTGTAAATCAGTAAGTTGGTTTCAAAAGTTAATCAACCTTTTTGTTTTGATTAACTGGGAAATAATAAATCCCTTGAGAACCCAACAGAACCTTTACTTTGATATAAATTCACTACAGTTTAATTCAGTATTTTATTTGGGGGTTTTTAAGACAAAGTTTTAAAACAGAAATTCTAATTGGAACTCAATTCACCCCCCTCTTGAGTCTCCACTCCAACCAACAGAGAAAAATAAAATCCACAGGCCAACTCAATTGAGCTTCGGGTTTTCTATCCTTGTTCTGATAGGACTTCATGAGAAACAATAAAAATACATCTCCCACATCTGAGGAGTTTCATGGTCATAGAGGACCTCTTCATCTTGAAGCTCAGTGTCTTTTGGTATATTCGTCGTGGTATGATGTGCTGCGAGGAAATCATCCAGTGCTTGTCCTTTCACTGACATCTGTGACACAAACTAAATTCCATATTGCTAGTGAATAATCACTTATCCGAACAAGTACCTAGTCAGTATTGGATGACCAAGGATTTACTTGAGTATATTGATACAAGATTCCAATTGGACTTTTTCATGATGGAAGTAATGCCTCAGCTTTTTCATTGCGGAGATGAGTGTGACGTAGATCTTCTCAACATTAGAGTATCAATTATCATTATCTAACATAGTCCAACTGAGGTAATAGACACTATTATTGCTTCCCACATCATTCTTTTGTGAGAGGAGGGTTACCAATGAGCATTCCATAGAAGCCACATATAAGATGAGTGGACTCCCTTCCATCGAAGGCATCGGGACCAGTGGGTGTTGTAGGTAATAATTGATACTTTCGAAGGATTTTTGGAAATCATCATCCCATTGGTAGGTGATTCCATTCTTCATTAGCCTAGTGAATGGGAGATATTTTCCGACCAGGATTGCAATAAATAACCAAAGCTAATTGAGTTTCCCTTGGATCCCCCTCAATTCTTTGAGATTTTTGGGAAGTTCCATTTCTAATATAACACTAGTTTTCTTCGGGTCAACCTCAATGTCGTGGTGGTGTACCAAAAATCCAATAAATTTCACTGATGTTATCCCAAAAGTTCATTTCATAAGATTCAACTTTAGACTATGTTGCCATAGCTTGTCGAATGTTATTTGAAGGTCTATGAAGTGATCAAACCACTATTGTGATTTTACCACCAGGTCGTCAACATAAGGTTCGCCTATCTTTCCCAAGAATGGATTAAAGATATGGGGCATGATGCATTGTTATATGGTTCCATAATTATTCAAACCCAAGGGCATGAACTGATTACAATAGTTCCCTTAAGTCACTCTGAAGGTAGTGGATTCTTCATCTTTTTCGGCCATCTTTATCAAATTTTACCTCAGGTACCAATCCATGAAGTTAAGGGATTGGGAACTAGTAGTTTCGTCAATCAAGAGTTCTATGTTCAAAAATTGGAAATCATCCTTTGGGAAATTCATATTAAGTTCCATGAAATAAATACATCGCCTAATCTTCCCATTCTTCTTTTGATGGGGAAGATGTTGGAAATCCATCACAAGTATTACACTTTTCAGATGAATATAGCTTCAATCGACTTGCGGCCTCTTCTTCTATATTGGTGGCATGAGAGGGGTGTGTCCTCCTAGCTACTTTCTTGAATCCTCAATGCTCATATGGTAACATGAGATGGTGCATAGAAAAATATCTAGGTACAGTCTAGGAATTTATATGTAGTTTTATGTGAACACATATCAAAGTTGCTTCAAAAATATGATGTACATCTCTTTCTATTAGAGGGTAATGGAAGCACCATTCAGTGTAGGTTGTAGGACTTCCTCTCTAACCAGATTTATCTGCCTCAGTTCATCAATGTTAGTTGATATTCCTCCCTCAAATTATGTAGGGGAATTCAAGAGTTCAGCCTCATCTTCTTCGATCTCTGAATTTTTGGAGACATTTTCTGGAAAAGATCGCAATCTGGGGGCCCTGCTGTCATTATTAGGGAAAGATAGGTCATGAGAAGAGACATTGTCATCCCCTATTGACAGAGTCATTGAAGAGATATGTCGGGGAAGATAGTCATCAATGTTTTCACTATGGGAAAGAAGAGATTGAACCTATGAGATTATATCTATGACCAAGACCAAGTTGATGGGGAGTACATAGTCTCCGTCGATCATACTCCAGAGATTCAAAAGACTAGTCCCCAAGCCATTAGAAGTGGAGACCTGTACATCATCATCTTCTATTGGTCAATTTCCTCCATTTTTATAGAAACATGCTTCTGCATATGTGGCCCCACAACCCTTGAAGGGAGAACTAACAACATGTAGTGTGCTGAATTTTCCATTAATGGGATACTTCAGAAACTAATGAAATCAATACAGGAAAATGGTCGTTTCGCGGAAGTTTTAAAAACCACCACTAAATGTTTTTCAGGCCGCTATTTTGTGGCGGTTTTTTCACGGAGGTTTAAAAACCGCCGCGAAATGTCTAATTTTTTTTATTTTTTTTTCAATTTTTTGAAAAACTTTTTTGAGGATTAACGGTGCTTTTTTAAAAAACCTCCACGAAATAGCGGCGTTTTGGGTAAAACCACCGCGAAATGAAAGGAATAAAAATAAAAAAACATCAGAAACCCCGAAATCAGTAAAACGACCATAACTTTTGATTCAGGCGTCCGTTGGAGCACCAAAACTAGTCAAATCAAAGATCATGAAGAGATCTAAAGGAATGTATAATCAATCCTGTGAGACGTTCTAAGGTGTGGAAGATATGAGAGTTATAAGAAAGTTGAAAAAAGTTCCCCCACTTCAAATGGTCGTAACTTTCGGTATGGGTGTATGTTTGAGCTCTACCACATATCAAATCAAATCCAGCGAAGAGAGCTACCCACCAGTTCGAAACAAGAAATCTTCTGTAATGGTTTTCGACCCCAAAACCTCTATAAAGGCCTCAGAAACCCAGTTTCCTTCACCGGTGTCCCGTCGAACTTGTCTTCAAACGGACCTAACTTTCGATCCGTGTGTCAGTTCGGACTCTTCCACCATCCAGATCGTAGTTATTTCCATTAGATTCAGTTTGACTAGTCACGGCGCCCACATGGACTCCTGGATCATATGTTATGGTCTTTTTAGTGGGTATCGGGTTTGTTGTATTTTTCAATGCCTCGTTTCTAGCACCAGTTCCCCGTCAGTTTTTTTAAATGGTTATAACTTTCGATCCACCAGTCTATTCGGTCTCTTTCACCTATCAGCTCGAAGATCATTTTAGAATCTTTGATTTGACTGGTTGTGGATCTGGAATGGACTCTCAGATCATAAGTTATCTCCGTTAATGTGAGTCCCATATTTTTGTCACTTTATGAAGGTTTTGATGGGTTTTAACGGCTGGTCCATTTATTACTGTTTATTTGGGTTTCCATGACTTGTTATCTTTGTCAATGGTTTTTTGTGGGTTATTATGATGATTATGTTGAATTCTTAAGGGGTTTTCCAGAGTTTTCATGAGTTTTTATGTGTTCTCATGCTTTCTAATGCTTCCTTCTTCAGGCTTCTCCATCTGTTTTCACACGTTTTCATAATTTTTCATCCCTTATCACGCCTTTTCGTACTTTTTCATGTGTTTCTTTTATTATTTGTTATTTATAATATACTTTAATTTGTTTATTATTTATTATTTGTTACTGGTTATTTATTATTTATATTGATTTATTATTTATAATTATTTGTTATTTATAATTATTTGTTATTTGTTATTTATTATTTATTATTTATTATTTATTATTTATTATTATTAATAATAATATTTGTTACTGGCTATTTATTATTTATTATTTATTATGTATTATTAATAATAATAATATTTTATTTATTATATATTATATATTATTTATTATATATTATTTATTATTATTTATTTATTATTATTTTTTATTTATTGTTTATTGTTTAATGTTTATTATTTATTATTTATTATTTATATATTTATAATTATTAATTATGTGTTATCTATTATTATTATTATTTATTATTTATTATTTATTATTTATTGTTTATTGTTTATTGTTTATTGTTTATTGTTTATTGTTTATTATTATTATTTATTATTATTATTTTTATTTGTTATTTATTATTTATTATTTATTTGTTATTAGTTATTAGTTATTATTTATTATTTATTATTTATTATTTATTATATATGTAATATTATCTATTATTAATTGTTGTTTATTATTTATTATTTATTTAATTATAATTATTAATAATGTGTTATTTATTATTATTCTTATTAATTATTAAATATTAAATATTAATTATTAATTATTAATTATTAATTATTAATTATTAATTATTAATTATTAATTATTAATTATTAATTATTAATTATTAATTATTAATTATTAATTATTAATTATTAATTATTAATTATTAATTATTAATTATTAATTATTAATTATTAATTATTAATTATTAATTATTAATTTTTATTTATTAATTATTTTTTATTTTTTATTTTTTATTTATTATTTATTATTTATTATTTATTTTTTATTATTTTTTATTATTTATTATTTATAATCATTTATTGTTTATTATTTATTATTTATTATTTATAATTTATTATTATTTCTTATTTTTTATTTATTATTATTTATAGTTTGTTATTTATTATTTATTATTATTATTATTTATTATTTATTATTTATTATTTATTATTTATTATTTATTATTTGTTTATTATTATTTATTATTTTTTATTTTTTATTTGTTATTTTTTATTTTTTATTTTTTATTTATTATTTTTTATTATTTATTATTTATTATTATTTATTATTTATTATTATCTATTATTTGTTATTTGTTATTTATTATTATTTGTAGTTTGTTATTTATTATTTACTATTCTTTATTATTATTTATTATTTATTATTATTTATTATTTATTATTTATTATTTATTGTTTGTTTATTATTATTTTTTATTTTTTATTTTTTATTTATTATTTTTTATTGATTATTTTTTATTTATTATTATTTGTTATTTGTTATTTGTTATTATTTATTATTTATTGTTTCTTATTTATTATTTATTATAATTTATTATTATTTATTATTTATTATTTATTATTTATTATTTATTATTTATTATTTATTATTTATTTTTTATTTTTTATTTATTTTTTTATTTTTTCTTATTATTTATTATTAATTATTATTATTTATTATTATTTATTATTATTTATTATTTATTACTATTATTTATTATTATTTATTATTTATTATTTATTGTTTATCGTTTATTGTTTGTTATTTATTGTTTTTTATTTATTATTTATTATTCATTATTCATTCTTTATTATTTTTCTTTATTATTTATTTTTTATTCTTTTAATTTCGTAATTTTATTATTTTATTATATTATTTTTATAATTTTAAAATTTATGTAAATATTATTATAATTTATTTATTATTTATTATAATAAACAGTAAATAATAATAAATAGCTCAATAAATAACTAATAAATCAATTATTATTAATTATTAATTATTGGTTGTTAATTATTGATTATTGCTTATTGTTTAATTATTTTTGAGTTTGTATGTATTAGTTATGTATTATTTGTTTTTTCAATTAATATATATAAGTATATTAAATTCTATTTATTAACCACATGACGAGCTTGCTGGAGTGGTAAAGTCTTTGGAAAATATGCAAGAGGTTTGGGGTTCAAATCTCACCAAACACAGTATTTCTTTATATTACATGGGCATGTGCATGGGCATGAGTATGCATGCATGGATAAAGTAAATAAAGTAATGCAAATTAAACGAAATAAATCAAATAAATACGAAATAAATAAAATAAATATGAAATAAAAAATAAAATACGAAATAAATAAAATAAATATGAAATAAATAAAATAAATATGAAATAAATAAATAAAATACAAAAAAAAATAAATAAAATAAAATACGAATAAATAAATTAATTAATTATAAAATTAAAAAAAATTTAAAAATAAAAAAAAAAAAAAAATAAAAAAAAAAAAAATTCAAAAAACTGTCGCTCAATCATTTAGCGGCGGTTTAAACCACCGTGAAATGTTCTACGACGGTTTTGAAAACCACCACGAATAGTTTCCCGATGCACAATTTAGCGGTAGCTTTTCAAAACCACCGTCAGTCGATTTAGCGGTGTTTTAAACCACCGCGAAACGGAAAAAACCGCCACTAAATCCGCATTTTTCCGCAGTGAATGTTGAAGGTATCGTCAGGTGCCTATGGAGAAAAGGCCTTCTAAGTAGGATGTTATACATGATGTCTTGATGGATTACCCTAAACTCAGCATTTGACATAAGATCCCCTAACTAGGATTTGAGATTGATCTTCCTAAGAGGTATTTTCACACGTTTATCATAGCCTTGGATTGTTATCTTAGTGGGATAAAAATCCCCTTCTTCATATCCCAAATGTTGTAGGGTTCGAGATCGAATAAGATTGACCCCAGAACCATTTTCAATTATAGACCTTTGTACATTTACATTATTGAGTTTCCTTGAGACATATAGGGTTTTAATGTTTTCTTTTAAGGGACTCTTCCCGATCCTGATCAGTGAATGAGATGGCGATGTGACATTCTGATCCCATGGTCTCCACTTGATAGACCTTGACTATAGAAACTTTTGTCTCGAACTCTTTTGGGATCTATTGGTCTTCAAAAAGTGCATCCCTAAGTTCATTTGAACAATGGCGTGCATTGAGGACTAAGAGCATGGTTGGGACTACTGTCTACTGTTTCAGAAAGTCATTCTTTTGTGCTAGTGGTCGGTGCTTCCTGATATGGGTTTGCTCCTAGACGTGTAAATGAGGAGTCGAGGAATTTGAAGTGGATGAACCTAGTCCATGTACAGGGGTTTTGGGAGTATATTATACGAGTGGCGTGAGTCATCCTAGACTTTCCCTTTGTTTGGGATGATCAGATGATTGAACTCCCGCTAAGAAGTCTTGCGAGTCAATCGGGTGTGGACGGCTTCTAGAGGGTTCCAACATGCCTCCCTTTACTTTTTGGGATCGTTGGTGCTCTTCCCATGATTCTTAGCTGCATATTTATTTTTCATGGGTATATGGACAAAATATTAGGTCTGAACACACTAGTGTCATCCTTTCTACCCTCAGTTCATGCGCATGCGTCTTCTCATTCCCTGGTTATGTGTAGGAAACTCATGATCTGGGAAAAATCATCATCAGATAAGGTTTCTAAAATTTTTATCATGTTGACAGAACCGAATATGACTTATTCTTGTGATAAGGGTTCTGTTTTGTGGGTTGTTCCCAGATTTTGGATGCTGCAAGGAAGACATTGGTGAGAGTTATGTCTCTATTTTTAGAAGAATATGACTCTTCCTCATCTGTCTCTTCCTTCTTATGGTGGTTACACCCACATTCACATGGGGCACATTTGGTGTCTCTTTATTGGGTGGTGGAGCTATTCGGGTTTTTTCAACTATTATTTCAGAGTGGAATTGGCTCGATCAAATGTATTTCAGGTCATCCAGTTGTTGAATTTTTGCACACGTCTGGCCATGACCTTTTTCCAATCACCTTCTTCATACAGTTGGGTCACAATTATTCCATCCTCCTGATCTGGGAAGTTATCTAACACTACTTGTCTATAATTGATCATTACATGAAGTATTTCATTGAAGATTAAGGTTTTATGGATATTGTGACCCAATCTTCTAAGGAAAGGGCAGTAATTAGTATGGTTGGTGTGGTCAAACTCATCGGTATTCCTAGGTTGTAGGATTGTGAGTAGGTTATTGTTCATAGACACTAATAAATAATCAGGGACTTGTTCATTACAAAATAAGTTCACCTTATTAATCTTTTCTTCAAATCACGAACTCCACTGATTACTCTGATCTTCTAGCTGGGGGTGGTTTTGTGGTTGTTGTCGCTCGAGAGGAGGTGATAGGTGGTTCAGGGCCTACCAAGGTTTTTAGATGGGAACTATCATCGGCTTGAGCGTGATAGCTACAAATTATACTCTGTTTTTCCTTTTCCCCTATGTTGTAACCATGATTCATGTTTTGGATCAGTCTGCTGGATGGATTCCTCAATAAATTGGGTCATTTTAGCAAAATCACGGGATATTCTAGGATATTTTATTGGAATTAGAGGTTTCTGCAACTCATCCCTGATATTTTCAGCATAGAGTTCAAATAGTTTCTATTATGAGAGAGGGATGTTGAGTGAGGAGGCTAAACCCTTCCACCTTTCCATGAAGTCAGACACCCTCTCATTCTCGCATTGTTTTAAATCTTTCATGTCGATGATCGTTGTCTTCCTCAATGTAGAAATAAATTTTTAAAGGAATTAATTATGAATTTCCTCCAATATTTTCATGGATCCTGCTTTCATATTGTTATACCAAACAAAGGTTGGACCTATAAGAGTTTGTCCAAAACACCTTAGCTTTGTTGCCTCATATTGATCTCAAGGGCCCATCATCATCCCTCATCAGGACACAAAGTGTGTGAGATGTTTTTTGGGGTCGTACGCACCGTCAAATGTAGAGAAGGTAGGATTTATGAAATTGGGTGGAGGAAAATTTTCATCCACCCAATTAGGATATGTCTTTCTCTCACGAAGCACAGGTGTGCGTCACCCATCCTTGCCTCCCATTTGAGTTACCAAGGACATGATTATGTCAAGAAGATTTTGGGGCACTATTTCCTGAGCTGTCTCCCATCCATAGGGAGCATTTTAAGGATGATGAGATGGCCTCACATTTATCTCCTTCCGATCATTTATTCTTCCCAAGAATCAACGGTTATCCCGGTGAGGGAAAGGTTGTTTCCATAATGGAGGGAAGTCATGATCATTTTCTTCATCCTAATTTATGTGGACTGGCTGTATAGACCTAGAATTCATTTGATGCTCAGATACTACTCGTGCTAGAAGATCGACCATGGGAGGGAGAACATTCATCTCAACTTGAAAATGATACCCAATGGGAATATTTCCTCTGAGTATCTCCTCGTTGATTTTTCAGAGTGTTTTTAATTTTAACTCATATTTTTACAACCATTACTCTAGGGAAGGAACCCCATTTATTATGGGAATTGATCCAGATGTGGTTGTACCCTTCCCCTTGGAAATATTCCATCATGTAGGTTGTAATTCGATATTTAGAGGTGCCATTTTTTGTATCTATCCTTTGTTCCTGGTGTGTGAAACCACATTTGGTGCATTCAAGTCACCCTCTTTCCAAGGAATGTTTTTCATTTTTTATCCCTCTAAATTTGTGTCATGATAAAAAAATTCAATGTTGATGGTGGCAATTTTTACAAAGGCATATCAGGGAATGATGGTTGAACCATTACTCTCAATGCAATAGGATGATTTTTGGATTACCATATCTAGGGTCATTATTTAAACTCTTGGCCATGTTGGGACAAAATTTCTTATAGTCTCAGTAGGGTCTGATTGTATTCTCCATATGATCCTCCCATTGTAATTTATGAATAGTGACTCTAAGGGAGATTTCAGTTGTTGTTTTCAAACATTCCCTAACAAGAATGGGTTTTTCATGTGGTGGGAGGAGCTGGTGGAATGTTGACCAATTGATTCCTCCTAACATATGGAATATTGATTCCATTTGTGGTGGTGATGGTGATGAAAATTCCCCCAGCTATATGGGGTAAGAGTTATTTCAGGCTGTAGTTTCCATGGATTGGTCCTTTTATTGAGGAAACAATGACTCCATTTGGGGAATTCATGATTCTCTGGATGGACATGAAGATATAAATTCCCACACCTTAGTGCGGTGGGGATGATTTGGAATCACCAATGATGTCTATAAGGTCCTTTTAAGGGATGATAAACCTAGTGATGATGATTGGGATATAAATTCTCCCAGCCCAATGGGCTAGGGTTCACCTATGACTATTGAGGATATGTTCTGAACCCTCTTAGGACTTGATGATCTGAGAGGTCGAGGCATTGGTAGATATTTTTTTGGACTAGGGGGTCGAGTCCAATCATGGATGGCTCCCATGGAAGCTACTACTATGGTCTGTGTAACGCAGCATAGTTGTGCTCATGTAGGATCTGAGTGTGATGGTAGCCCATGGTGAGAACCATTCCTTACAAAAAGTTGTCCAAGTTATTGCAACTTCAGTCTCCATTTTGGAATGTACTCATACTTTCTTGAGGGGTTAGTTTGAAATCATTTATTCTAACCTCTCTCCCCATCTATGGTTTCTAGGAACCATTGAAGTGGGGAAATTCTATTGTAGTGAATAACTGCCCCGAGTGTTACTTAGTCCCCTGATTTCACTGGAGGCTATAACATTATAGGATTCCACATTTGGGGTGATTTTTTGTTCCAAGTAAGCATAAAAGTTTAATGGTCTAAAATGTCTCCATCCTCAAATATAGATGCGTGATGTGGCTTTATAGATCATCTACTAAAGATATTTGATGCAATGGAGGCAAGTGTGTTTCAGATTTGTGTTGTGATTTTTTGGTTTTAGATATTAGGCTATGGAGATACCAGAAATTTCTATATGAAAACATGGTATATTTATTTTTTGAAGTGAAACTCATATCTTCGATAAGTTATATGTCGATCCTTCAATAGCTGATGATTAGCCCATATATTCTAGCATAGATTTTCATGCACTCGTTTTCTATCTCATCTGGGGTAACATAGCTTGAAGTAGTGAGGGGGAAGAACATGATGGGGAGGTTATTTATGGATACCTCTCTCCATATATCAATTTTATCCTCCTTCACATCAGACATGTACACCTTCATCCAGTCAGATCATAGAAGATGTATCCAATGGTCTCCTGTTGACGGGAGTGGGGTGTTACTGGATGTTGATGGGGGGAACCATATACTCTTGACCCTAGAGAATTGAGAGACTCTCTTTAAAAAGGTGTTGAATTTTTTAACACCTCTCTATATAGAGGTGTCTGGAAAAATGGAAGATTGCCTTGCCCATGGGAGATATTACTGTGGGTGGGTTGACCACAGTGTATTTTAGGAGTAAGGTCCTCGTAATCCATCTCCACACTACCACGAGGAGGACTGTCATGGTAATGAACATCCACTACTTTCTCTTTGATAGAAGGGTCAACATACCATTTTTTTTGTTGATAATGAGTCTCTAACAACCTTAATGATACTATCATTGAACATATTAGGTGTATATGACATTTTCTTGTTCCATGTTCAGAATATGAAAACCTACCTTTTGTAATTGTGAAGGTTTATAATCCTGTTTTGTGATGCTTGATGGAACTTGTATGTAATTTCCTAGTGTTGTGGGAGTATGATCATGATGCTAAGAATCTTTCGGAATAAGCCAATGGGATATCACATTATTGACAAGAATGTGATAATGTCTCTAGGCATGTTCCATTCTCATATGGTGATACTCAATAATGATGGGGATAATGGTCTGATCTTAAGACTTTGGAAAATGTCGTTGGTATTTCATGGAAGGAATATGAGCCTACCCTAGGGCATGTGTCGCTCTCACTTGGTGAGCACCGTTTGGATTAGGAATATTATCCTGGTCCAAATATTCATTCCCCATTAGAATATTCTAATGTACCACCAAAATAGGGGAAGGAATATGAGCCTCCCCATGTTTTTGTCTTGGAATGATGCTGGCACAATCGCTTCTCGATATAGGTAAAATAATGCACCTTGATTCCATGATCAGCTGTAATTTTCTAGGAAGATTTACTGATATGAATGTGAGCATGTCCTGAGGCTTGTGATATTCTCACATGGTTTGCTCTGACATGAATGGGGATATATTCTCGATCCTAGGCCTTTGGAGTGTGTTTTTGGTCTTCTTCGACAAGAATATGAGCATGTCCCAAGGCTTATGCCCCTCCCACGTGGTGAGCCTCGGCCAGAACGGGGATATGAGCTCGATCCTAGGCCTTTGGAATAAGCCAGTGGACTTCTTCAACATGCATGTTCCCTTGTCCTAAGTCATGTTCTGCTCTGACCTGGTGAGCCCCAATTACAATGGGAATACGATCCTATTCGGATGCCTTTCCCTTCACCGAGATATGTTGATAATCCTCTAGGGTGGGAGAAAGAGTGTGGTCTTTCTCTGGTACAACCAATTGTTCATGATGATAAAAGTGTTGATTTTTATTGACTATAGTGATCGTAGTATGCTCATGTCCCTTCATCTACGATAGTGTCGACATATTCTGGCTGAGTTCTTCAGTTGTTGTTATCATTTATTGGCATTTTAGCAATGGGTGTGCATAGATATGAGGCCGCACAATTTCTATCTCCATGATAAAGTGGTATATATCTTAGATTTAAGTGGGTATATGTTCCCAATTCTATCATCCTTGTTCCACTATAATATTTTTATGGTCTTCGTTCACAAGGGTGGGAGTATGAGCCTCCCCATGCCTACTATAGGAAAATGCCCACAGACTTGTTTCAAATGAGAAGGGATATGTGCTTGCTTGCTTGTTCCAGCCTGATTATGATGGAAGGAATCATCAGTAGGAGAAATAATATGAGACATCTCCTAAATATCCAACACCTTATTTCTAGGATGAGTATTATTTATAGCTCATGCATGGGCATCAGAGACAGTTGTGTGTTAGATGGTACCCTCAGTGGGCTACTGTTGGGTACAAGCAGGATGATGTTTGTAATGGTGACTAGTAGGTTCCCTACTCAATGCAACCTGAATCGAAAGGGTTCATTATTTGGCATCCTAGATCACCTCAATTGGATATGGAAGGTAGTGGTTTTTTCACTCCAGGTATAAGCTTATGAAGTTGTTTGTTATTGCAATAAGGGCTACTAGATTAGAATAAACTTTTCCTGGGTGATATGGACTCTCCGGTCATCATGCTTAGAGAACTTCACAAGTACCTCCCATGTTCATGATTGTACCATGTAAATGGTACTCCCAAACAATCATATTTTCTACCTGTCAATGGAGTTTTTGAGAAGGTGAAATTATCTTTCAATGCACAGAGGTTATAGCCACAGATTATTTTCCCAAGTGAATGCTGGATAATGAATAAAATTTCTTAAATCAGAATTTGGTCAATATCTAATGTCATTCCTAAAACAAGGAACAATGTTTCCAGTTAGCGAAATATTATAGACATAATATGCTCAATCAGATATGAATGGTTAACATAATTATCCTGACCTCCCCTGATTTGACCATTCTCCTTGTTTGGACTTATCAAAATGTGGATGTACTTATTTCCTGAGAACCCTGGATACAAAAGATCATTTATGAGGTTATACCAGTCTTACTGCTTTATTTTTATAGGGTTTTCAAAACAAATCAATTTGACACATTATAACCTAATCATTCTATTGTAATAGATATTCATGCCAGTTTTACAATTTTTTTGCATATAGGGGAAAACGAAATGGCCCGATGGATAATAAACAATCATTTTGTAATTGGAGAGATTCACATGGGTTCACCATTTTTTTCATATATGGGAAAATGAAATGGACCGATGGATAATAAAAAATAATTTTCTCATTGGAGATATTCACGTCAGGTTCACAATTTTTGATTGCATATAGGGGAAAATGAATTGTCCTAACAAATAATAACTAGTCATTTTTTCCTTGGATAGATTCACATTGGGTTAAAAAAATTATTTCGTCAGGTTTTAGAGGCATGGAATGGGTTTCTCTCATCGGGATACCATTTTCATTTTTCCTAGAAACTCCTAATGGTTCCCCCATCTACAACTTGGTATAGAACTTATTTCCAAAGGTCATTTGTCATCTGGGTTTTTAGACCAAGTGAATCTTGGGGACTCTCTTTGGTCATGATGATGGGACCATGGGCTCATCACACCCTTTTAGTGGGAATTTTTTCCTACTTTTAGACTCTGTTATAGATTTAAGATATATTCATGTATCTCTTCCTAACCCCAATATGGGACTGATTACCCTAAAAACGATTCATTGGTTGATCCTATCATTAAACAAAGAAATAGAGTCTCATTGATGGACTGAGGGAAGTGTTGTCTCATTAGTGAATCCATCTATATGTATATGATGTTCTTCATCCATTTTTCTAATGGTGAATAGCTTCCTTATTTTCTGAATTTGTATGACCAAATGATTCAGAATGAGGTTCCATATGAAGAGGAAGTTAATATTCAGAGGAGGGGTTGATCCATTATGAGGTGTCATACATATCATGGTTATTGTAGGAATCAAAACCCACATAGTTTGTTCACACCCTTTGGAATTTCCCCAAGGTTTAGACCCTTGTGTAAGGGGTTTTCAGGCCATACCACTTGTCTTGGATTACACAATAGGATTTTCCTGGTTAGTGTAAATTCATGTTGCCTAATGAGATTTACATTGTATCTCCCTAATCCCACTTGAGTTGTGATCAGTGTGAGAAAAAATGGGGAATAAATAACCAATATCATGGCATGTAGATATGGGACTTATGTACTATGATAATCCTTGGGGCATTTGGTATAAAGATCGGGCCTTGAGGAGTAATCCTACATATCCTATGTATGGCATGAATCAAAGTTATAATACTTCGGTTATCCCTTAACCCACTGATATGATAAGGTGTATGATCACACTTGGGGAAATTATGACCATCCTTGAGGTTTCATAAATTCTATGGGATTACATCGAGATGGATTCTCTATTGATCAAGGATATACTCTATCATGTTAGAAGTTGGGGATTATGCACTAAGGTGGGCCTTGTATAGTGTATATGAAATGATCAGTGAAAATACCTAAGGACATGTGATCCATGCTCGTAGTGAGAAATAGGGGTTACTATGTTATTAGTTCCATTGCTTTGGGTAAGGGGATTAAATACTGGGATTTCCCTTGATGGCCAATATAGAATTTGAACCTTGAAGAGGTGGCATATTTATTCTGAATATAGAAGGAATCAGAGTCATCGTAGTTCCCTTGATCGAGTATTACACTGTAGAGGTTTCCCTTATATCAGGGGATTAGACACTGGTGATGGATGAGGATATTAAATCCCAAGATTCCCTTGTGACCTGGCATGCTCATCTAGAGGGTGTCACATGACCCAGTAGACCTTTTTTGGGGGGCATCACTTGACCTGACTGGATTGTCCTGGAAGCTATCTCATGACCTATCTTGACACATGTGGAGGGTGTTGCAAGATTTAATGTGACACAGTATGAATGATATCACATATATTTCCTAACATACTTGGAGTTCATCGCAAGACCTGACATTCATATCTAGAGGGAATTGGGGGCCTCAGCTGACTTTCCCAGAGGGTGTCATGAGAGTTTGGTTTTCGTGACTCCGTACAACATCGAGTCTTGAATGATATGATAGAATGAAGTTCTATGAGTCTGGAAATGTATCTAAAGGATGTCCCAAGGCTTGGATGATATAATTAGAAGGTTTTTGAAGACCAAGGTGTTGTTCCTAGGGAGACTGTGTCACTTGATTTGACATATTTGGAGTATTTTTCATGTCTTGAGTAGCATGATGGAGGAATGTTGTGAGATCTATGTGACATGTTCTTGGGGTGTCGGGTGCCCTTGTGTGACTTGCGGGAAGTGAATGTGCTCTAGAGATAATGTATTTAGTTTAAGTATTTCACATTTGATCTTGGTTCTAGACCTCATACTATGAGTTCCATAGTGTTGTTCAGTATTAGTTTATTTTGAGTCTCGTGTGATCCAAAATACATGTGGTGTGTTCTTTGCATACCTTTCCTACAGCCCTCCGTCTGATCTATGAAAGATCACCTAAAGATCCTTATGTATGGAGTATGATTTCTCCAACCATTCATTAGTATATTACCTGATGGAAGACTTTTTGGTCATGACATCTACCGCTCTAAGAAATTTTCTCCATCCTAGGAGTCCAGAAGCCGAGAGCCCAATCATCTTGATTTCTTCCATCTTAATTTTCAGGTTAGGTTGGGGAAATTATAGGCATCACCAACCTGATTGTTTAATAATTTGTGTGGTGTATCATTCATGGATCTAGGCTACAGTCAGTGAAGTGGGATAGTACCATGAAACTTTGCGGGTCTTTTTCATGGGTCGTTCCGAGTGTGATTCCTCATTTTCAGTGATCATGATTCTCTTCCATAAATTCCTATTTTATCTGATTATTATTGATTAATAAATACTTCTTGATCATGAATGTATGTCAAAGTAATTTTCATCTTGTCCTATAGACATGCCCGAGGTCATTCACAAGAGCTTGATGCCTTTCCTAAAAAACTTCGTGGGGTAAGGGTGGCTTGTATAAACATCTTTGTGATATCTAGTAGACCTTTCAGGAGGTCTTGTGGGGCCACACTATGGATGTCCTAGTGTGTCTCATGTCTTTCAGCAACTATGATTACCACTCACATCCTCCCTTTCTCTCCCCATTGTTTTATTTTAAAAAGTTGTGGGATTATCCGGGTTTTCATGAAGAATGTCAAGAACATTTAATTTATTTTTTAATGATACCTCTCATGACCAATATGGGTCATATGGGGTTGCAAGATCATGTCATGGAAAAATATTTCTGTTTGTCCATAGAGATCTAAAGGGGAAGCACATAGTAACCTGTACATACCTGATGACTTCTATGTGGCAAGGATTATAAGCCATGGGGCTTTCACGAGATGATGCATACATGTCACTGTTGTCACAAAGTGTTCTATGGGTTTCCAGGGGGTGTGTCTCATGTCTATTAGTGACTGTGAGTGCCTCTCACCTCCTCTCCTTTATCTTCTTTATTTTATTCTACAAAGTTCTGGGGAGTCTTGAGAGTTATCAATAGTAATGTCAAGGATATTTACTCAATTTTTCGATGATGCCTCATGTGACAAATCTGGTTCATACAGGGGTGTGCAAGCATGTCATGGAAAAATCTGTCTATTTTTTTATAGATCTCCAAAGGGAATGTGTGGAGTGTCTTGGAAATATCTGAGAACCTCTGCATGACAAGACTAACAAGACAAAGGGATTTTGTGAAATAAGGTGGACATGTCGCCAAGGTCTCACTATGTCTTTCAGGTTCTCTAAGGGTGCATCGCATGTCTTTTAGTGACCATGAGTACCTCTCACCTACTCCCCTTTATCATTTTTTTATTCTACAAAGGTTCTGGGGTCCTTCAAGTTTTCTTCAATATCATCAAGGGATATTATTCCTACCAATAATGATATGGTGGATGAGCTTTACAACCACCAGGGTTATCTCCCATTGGATGTTATCCTCCTTATCCTTGGAATAATTTTGAATGTTTTTTCAACCACTTTCCTTTGAAAAAACATGTGGCTTGGGGTAACTCATTCAATTATTATTGTGAGTTCATTTGTTGTCGATAGGGCCTTCATAAGAGAAAGAAGGTTCATTGAAGGGGGCTCTACAAGATTATTCATTAGTTATGTGCTGCAAGTGGAGTCTTTAAGTGACCTTGAAATGGTTACGTGATCGTGATTCCCTTGGAGGCTCATGCGATGCTCAATTCTCGGATCCTTTTCTTTTGTGGGGAAGGTAATTCCCCTATTCAATTAGTTATTCATCTGTGATTTTTTCTAATGCATATTTGGAGGGATTCAATGATAACTATCAAGGTAATTATTGAATCTTGGGGAATTGATTTTAAAATTTTCTATCCTCTTATATTTAATGAACTATAAATTAATTGATTCTTAATTTCCTTTATAATTATTATAATGATAAAAAGTTTCTCCAATATTTTTGTAAAAACCCATTCCCTTTAAGACTTTACCAAAGTAATTATTCCAATATTCTTGACACAAGGGATGTTGAATCTTTTTCAATCCATGGTCTATATAACCTAAATATTCATGAAACTTCACTTCTATCTTTTTATTATAAAATTTAGTAAGGATTGTATTTATATTCATACCTTGAGATAGTTAGTTCGGAATAATTCATAAGATCCTTCACTCTATTCTCTCTCTTGGTTGGTTTATCTATATAAGAAAATATATTAATAATAACTTAAGTTGGATTACCTAATATCTTTATGGTCTTTGCATCCCCAGCACCCGTGACATTGGCCTGCTCAGAAGATAAATACCTACATTGACTATGGTTTTTTATTCCCTTCCATTCCCAATGAGACATATATAAACAATGGTACACACTGATTTATCTTATAATTATCATGAATAATGAGTTATGAAATAAAAAACAAGGTATTATAAAATTTATCATGTTTTATATGTTCATTTAACATCAAGTTCCCAAGTTTCTCACTAAAATTCATATGATACCTATTGTAACTCACAGAATCAAGTAACATAAAGTTATTATTTACTTTATTACATTTGTATAAGATACAAGGGATCACACCATGCAAGTTCAATTTTTTTAGATATCTTGTAATTCTATAGACATACTTGATTTTAATATTAAATTATAAATATAAAACATGTAATGAAAAATTTTCTCTTATCCTTGGTAATTATTCAAAGATTCATTCTTAACATCCATGGGAAATGAAAACAAAAAAAGGGAAATCTTAGATGTTCAGTAAATGGTTATATAAAATGGAATCAATCATGAGTAAAATAAATTCATAATAAATTTGGAAGATTTGATAATCAAAACACATTACACTAAATCAGTAACTTGAGTTTAACGTAAATACATTTATAATATCAATATTGCAATCACATGTATAATAGAAACTTAATTCTTAATAAAGGAATTGTATAAACCCCAAAATTAACAATATTTCTATCAATGCCTCAACAAATTTATTATTAATCTTACCATCAAGGCCTTGTCCAAGAACTATTTATTAAATAGTTAGTTATAAACCAATAACCTAACTAATTTGGACAAAAACCTTTTCTCATGAGACTTGTTGATTCATTGAGGGGATAACTATAAGTGAGACACCCCCAAAACATTCATGTCCAATGAATCAATCAAATATATAATTTTGAAGACAATTAATTCTCAAAATTCCTCATAAATCAACATTTATCTATATTAAATAAAGAATACCAAGTATTTCCCTAGTGAATTAAATAAAAAAACATGATAATAATCCATCTAAAAAATAAGTTAGTTGGTATTATTAGAGTGTTGTTTTATTAAAACTAAGAATAAAAAAATTAGGTTAAAAATAAGAAAATAACTTTAAAGTAACACCTAACACTTTCTTTGAAAACATGAGAAAATTATCTTTTTATTTTTATAACATTTCAAATAAAAATTTAAAAATTATTATGAAAATTACTTTCTATCTAAATATCTATAGAATCATGTACAGTGATATCAATAATGTATAATGGTTATCGTAGAAGGAAAGGGCAGTCAATCCATATATGTTAAAAAATTCCTTTTGTACTTATGTAAAAAGTCAAAAATAAATCATATGATTTTTTTTGAAAAGATTAATATTAAATCCTTTCTAAATAATTTCAAAAATAGTTGAAAATAAACATTATTAAACTTTGAAGCATAGATAATAACATTACTTAAATTTTTAAGATAACCTCTTCATGGAGGAAAAATATTTTTAAGGAAGACTTTAAAACAATTTTTTTAAAGAAAGTACCTAACATGTAATTTATTTAATGATTATTGATACAAAAATAAAATAAATTTAAAATGAATATATAAAACCTAAGAATAATCATAGGATAAAAAAATAGATGGGTTTTAATAGATTTGGATCATAAAATTTTTCTGAAGGAAAAATGAACATAAATAATCCCTTAAAAATAAGATTGTGACAAATATAACTTATGACTTTAATAACTTTTGAATTTGATTATTAAACTTTTTGTTTGTGTTGTATTTGTTATCAATAAGTAATTAAGTGATGAGGAACTTGATATCAATATGAATTTATTAAATAATAATTTCTTGGAAGTTCATTGGTGTTCCAAAGCATGTTTATTTAATATTGAAGTGAAGTGGTTAAAATATTTGAAGAAGATGCATCCATGGGAATTTTAAAGGTCGCATATGATATTTTTTGATAAAGTGGATTTAAGTATGATGATTAATGAACCAGCATACATATTTAAATTACCATTGATAGTGGGTAGAACACGTTTTAAACCAATACCAAAAATTGAAGAAGAAATTCTTTTTGTGTTTTGAATACTATGGAAATATTAATTTACATGAAGAATTTTTTTAAGGTAATAAAAATGAAAAATAAATTAATTTTTTTAATGATGGATCATTTAGAACAAGTCATTTTGTTTTTATTGAAAATTATATAATTATTAAATTAAAATGTACATTTTTAATGGGCCTTATTTAACAAATTAGGTCATACATTTTTCAATAAAAGACCCCCTCAACCACATGTGTAGGAACCTAGGGTAAAACACATGGAAGAGGGTTGAATTTTCCAACAAAAGGTCAAAGGTGGTAGTGGGATTTCATACCACCCATTTGAATTAAAAACAATGGCATGTATGGAGTGTGTATAGGGCATGTACGTGGGTACCATGGGGAATGTGAAAGGGTGTGGCAGAACCCATACAGGGTATGTGTATAGTGTGTCTGTGTGCCTACCCAAATGTTGGCTCAAAAGTTAGTGGAAATATGAATTATTATTAATCAGTATGTAATAGAAGTAAATATTGATTTGAGACAATAGCATGTTGTAATATGTTACCATAATAAAAAAGTTACGCCAATAACCTTGGCCATCTAATCAGTTTAATCATAGCAATTTCATTACTTCATTCAGTCAAATTCAACCTAAGGCCTTCATGGTTTCTATGTGTGAGATCTAAAATTATCGATGTAATTATTCTTTTATTCGATTCCTATCCTTTCAGTGATCAAACTATGAAAATGAGACTCACTTGATTTCCCCCATGAAATGCATGCAATATTCATCTTGCAGGTTTTCAATTATTCAAGGAACATGATATAGTGAGGATGAAAAATGAAGTTAAAAATAGAATTCCATTTAGGATCAACATAGATCATGATAAATGATCATGTATCCCCACAACATCACAAGAAAAATAGTTTACGTAGAACAATTCCATCATAGATATCCTCTATTGTCAATCATTTATCCAATAAGGTCTTGTGTGATCAAGAAAAGGTGATCGCATGATTTCATATCCACTCCAAAGTCACGTGAAGAGACCAAAACTCTCTACATATAAAATACCAGAGATATTTCAACATATTTTGGGGAATTAAAATTAAATTTTGGCCAGCCATAAAAATAGAATAAGAATTGGTGGTTCCTCACTTATATATAATGAAAAAAAATATGAGGTTTATGAGGCGTTTTCATTCAATTATATGAGAGATATCTCACTCCCAACCATAGAAGTAGGGATTCTATGAAATATTTTTTTCATGAAGATATTTTTTGCATGGTCTCTTCACATGAAAGAAAATATTCCATGAATCTCCATGGTTACCTTGCAAAGGAGGATATCCATGAACCTCTTTTGAGATCATGAAGATAGTATTATGTAATAATTATTGTATACATGAATAAGGATAAGTTTTTGTGGTTTAACCTAGTTATGTGAAGGATAAAATCTCATGTGTGTATTATTCATGTGAAGGAGGGGGTTCTCATAAGACCCCTTCATGTGGAGGATGAGAAAGACCACATATTCCCACTAGTATGTGAAGAAGAGCAGGACATCGTTTTATCCTATCATACAAAGGATATTATATCATGAATCTTAGGGAATAACTGAAGAAACTATGAGGATATATGTATACACTTTGTTAAGTGATGGAAATATAAATACATGCTAATATAGGGAGAAGATTATAGTATATTTCAAAAATAAACCTATCCTTTACATGAAGGTAGTGAACATGAAGAAGATAGTTCTCACATGATACGCTAATAAAACGAATAAGAATATGTAATTGAGTTAACCCATGACTGAAATAATGTGTATACATGAAGGGTTTTCAATATTAATTCCTTATTAAAAAACTATAATTCATGTGAAATAATAATGACTCGTGAAATATTTCTTAAAATAATATTGAAAGTTTCATTTGAATCATTTTCACAAGAAATAGTTACACTGATACATTTATAATTGTTGATTTTTTTTGTGTCGAGGATAGAGAACTTGTGAATACCAGTCTACAACATATTTATATTTTTGTGACTATAGAAGAAGATTGTGAATCCTACAAGATTGATTTTTTTGATTCATCCCATTTATTTCTATGAAATTGAGGAATCCATTTGATTTTTTTAGTTAGTGGAAGTTTATTAGAATTCATTAGAGACCATAGAATAATACTTGTGCTACACTACTGATAACTTTAATAGGGATATGTAGATATCCTATAATCTTGTGATTCAATAATAATGCTTACATTGTACCAAGTTGGTTATAGAAAAATGGGTTCAAGTCCATACCCTTTATTTTTATTATCTTGATAATCAAATTGAATTTTTCTATGAGTAGGATAACAACCACCACTCACTGAGGATATAGTCATCCACACTGGAGGAAGACCACTTTAAGAATCCCTATGTTCATTGTGATTTACTATTTTATTTGTATTCCTTCTAATTAATGGTGAAGACCACAATAGATCTATTTATTGAACAAGTAATATAGTTAAATAGAGGTATTAAAGTTTAAATTGATAAAACTTCACCCACACTGATTACCCCCAACCCCCTAGTGTGTTCATCCTAAAGTGATTAAAATAATTTGTATCAATGCATCAAGTCACACCTCTGATTGGATTCTCATATTTAAATCTTTTTAAAGATTACATATGTCTCTTATTAATTTGTAATAGAGTGAAAACATGGATGACTTTTATTTAAATTATATAATGATTCTATATAAACCAATAACTTGAAGAATAAAAAGAAATAATTATTAATAATGATGAAGCAAGTGTCACTCTTATGTAATAAGATGTTTTCTCATGCTTTGATAATTATTTTATGGAAGAAGATGTCCTCGTAGTTCAAAATATTACCAATGAAATGGTCATGCTTTATACCTCATAGTTTAATATAGAGATACCAGACATTTTTTTCAACACTATCCAATAGAAGAACTCAAAACAAATGGGAAATATAACAGTACATGTTTATAATATAACTTACATAAAAATATCACCCATCTTGAAAAAGAATTTTAAATAAGGGAAATATCACTAGAACAAAAGGTAACTATGTGTGTAGATTTCAACAAAAAATGTAATTAAAAAGGTGTCATAATTGAGGATCTTGATAAAGGATTCTCAAAAGTTTATAATTATTGGTTGAAATAAATCCTAAAGAGAGATTGGTCAATTGAGAGACTTAAACGAAGGTTTCATGCATTATGAAATTAACATAAGGCTATAATTAATTTGATGAATTATCAAATTGAAAAAAAATATGGTTAGTTTAAACATATTAACACTTTGATATAGGAGAAGAATAAAATTCATGATAATTAAATTATAAATATCAAAATGGAATTTGAATACAGTTTAAAATCATGAGAGTATGTGAAATTCATCATAATTATGAATTTCATTTAACATGGAATCAAACTATAAATGTGTTAATGGAAAATAAGAATTAAATCCATGATAATGAAATTATAATGTACCATCCACTTCAAATAATGTTATATATGTTAAGTTTGGTTCTATATATAATACAAGTTCAAAACCAAAACCTATGAAAAAGTGACTGAATTAGAGAAATTAATTGTTAACCACAACAAATGTGGTAATTGAAAATAAGTATAAAAATAATTTACCTAAAATAATACCATTTAAAAATGAGATTAAATTGAAATTGTAATCAAGTTAACCTCCCTATAATATTACTCCAAAGAAGAGATAATGATTTTTGTGTTACTTATGGTGTTTTGAAAGATTTGGGAGCGTACCAGTTAATCAATGATTTAATATTTCAGTATCTTAAAATTCAAGGAAGCTTATATAAAGGGGAAGATTAATTAAGACGAAAAGATCATAGATGAAAGTGAATAATCTAAATATTATAAATATATTTGAAATTTTGAATAAACTATATGGTATTTTCTATGGAATTGGTTATAGTGATGAGGTATAAAATTATAAATTTCCCTAGCTGAAGATTATTGAGGTTCACCCCCCCCCCCACCTAATAGAGTGGGGGGTTTCCTAGATTCATCCCCTCTTTAAACATGATAACACTAGTTTCTCCCATTCTTCAACCCGAAATTTCTCCCAAAATTGTTGACTATATTCTTAAGCCCAATATTTCTAGATTAATTTGATGGATCTACTCAACATTCACTTTCAGTGATATTGTTAATAGGATATTTGATTATTCTAAATATTAACCTCACGTCTCTCTTTTGGAACCATTGGCCTTCAGTGGATTCTTTTGACAAGTTCTTATGTGGAACTTGTTGTTTACAAAACATGAAATATTTGGTCTTCTTGACAAATGACATATGATGATTCAGTTTTCCTTGATGGATGAATTGATTCTAGTATAGTCCTGAGCTCCTCAAAAATGAAATAGATATAGTGTAAATATATTTTTATTGTTATATTATTTTATCATGAAACTTGATGCTCCAACCATATAAATTTGGGTAAGCTTTCTTGAACTCCCGCTTCCTTTCCCAAATCCCTCAATTATTAGTTTTCTTGGAAATATGGTAGGTTTTTATTTTTGTTCTGATATTATAATGAACATAGTTTATTATCTGATATAAACTCATTTATTTGTGGAAATTTATGTTTGAAATCCATCGGTGGAGTGTGTTTGGATTACTACCGGAGAATAATTTTGATGTAAACAAGCATTGGTCTTCGAATCATGGGTGAAATATTGCTCATCGTGTAGATGTATGGGTCATCTAGTTTCAAAATTTCATTGGTGGAGATAGGCATTGAGAGATCAAACTGACATCACTATAGTTTTTGGGGGCATTTTATTTCAATTTCCATGTAGTTGAGTAGTTGGTTAGTAATGGGGTAGTACATGATAAATTTGTATATAAGGAGGAAATACTCATGAATGATCTGATGATTGTCGACATATTTGACCATTTGAGGTGTGATTTTTTTTATTATAAGATGATATTATTAAACACACCTAATTCAGGAGGGTTATGAGGGGTTCTGTGTAGCTGATTTCTTGGATTCAATCAGAAATACACTGATTTCTTCATCTTCTATATAGTCAGTGTGACCTGGATACGAACCTTATCATGAGGTGGTGATTCAGGATTTAGGTGAGGGAGATCAAACATTTTACATTGAAAATCATATTTAGAAGTAGGTAACACCAATTGGTTAGTGGGGTTGGGTGAATGAAGCTAAAAGGTCAAGTTATAGTTGAAACATACCGACCATTAAAATTGTTAACTGATTTGATGGCTTGGAAATAAATAGGTGGGATTAGGATGAAAGAGTTTCCACATAGACAGAGAAATACACTGAGGGAATAGAATTTTCTTGGGCATATATTGGTGAGGAATTTTCTAGTTATTTTTTAGAAGATAG
Organism: Viscum album; assembly: GCA_963277665.1. Classification (NCBI taxonomy): domain Eukaryota; kingdom Viridiplantae; phylum Streptophyta; class Magnoliopsida; order Santalales; family Viscaceae; genus Viscum; species Viscum album. The sequence continues at coordinate 376,362,850 of OY728146.1, forward strand.
TGTAGAAGGAAGATATAGTAAAGGTCTTTACTACCCAAGAATGAAGAAGGGACAGAAGTCAACCCCAAATTTGGGGAGCTGCATTTTTCTTAAAGGGAGGAAAAGTAAAGGGTGAAAAGACTAATCTTATTTACCTAATCCAATAGAGACTATGTTTTTAAAAAAGAATAAGTCAAAGGATATTGACTCCAAGCTATCTGATGAGGATTCGAAGTGGGGGAATAATCTAAACCATCAATATCAAAAGAAGCTAGCCGAAAGTGATTATTCTATAAGGATCAAGTAAGAGATAGAGTCTTGATGAAAGAAATTCATCATATGCATAAGGTCTCCAATAAAATTAATCCAACTAATAGATAGGTAACCTATTTCATGGAACACCCCTCTAAAGGTATCCCAGTTATCCAACAATAGGAGCTAGGTTCTGATGATTCAAAAAATAGAAAAACATTGGAGTTCATTATTTATTCAGAGGAAGAAATAATAGAGGATTTTTTGATTAATTCTTCACAATATGAAGTTGGAAGAATTAATTAAATGATGATACTAGTGGATACTAAAAGAGATCAGTGTGTATGGATAAACAATAAATATCATCTCTTGAAAAGAGCTTTCAATGAGGGGAAGATCAATAGATAAAAGTACATTCACACTTAGGATAAGATGGATTATAATTTTGAATACCTCATAAAGGATGATATAGATACAAGGGTAACTACTCTCTATTAGAAATTATTTAGTTAGAATGTTTCCAATAGGCTTAAGCTTGTTTTTAAGTATATTGTAGTATTTTATGGTGTTTTATGTTTTGGGTGAACTTATGTGGTTTCTAAATTTTTCCTTAAAAGTGTTTTTGGAAAATAAAAATTTACTTTTTAGTCATTCAATGATGACACTAAAAATATTTAGAATAAAAATTATAGAATATGAAGACTATATACAAGTCATCCTTCAGTGAAAATTAGATGAAGACAGATGCTCAACACAAACCAAAGAAGAAAAATAGGGTGATGCACCAAAGATAAAATAGGTTCTTATTTTTCTAGAGATGAGGCCACACCATGCATCACTATAAGTTGGATATGGAAATCATAATTAATAAAGGAAAGATTAACCAAAAATGGGAGAAAATACTCCAAAATAAAAAAAAATGAAATAGTAAATGTGACACCTAAGAAGTCATGTCGAACAACACATCTTTATATGAATTTTATAAATGATATAACTATAATTCAGATAGATAATATGGAAATATAAATAAAATGAGATAATAGTGAGTGAAAATGAATTACATGTTGAAATAAAATATTCTATATGAATAAATCAAATTTCATGAGAGTTTGTTAACAAATGATAACCTAATAAACTCATAAGTACTATGAGGAAAGTGAAAAGGGGCTAGATGTATTTGTGACGATTGTTTTTTATTACCCAATATCAAGAATAAATACTAAAGATGAAATAAAAAACATAAAATGATGAATGTTCCTTGATGGATAGTGTAAAGGAGAATATTCAACATAATTAAATTTTCAAAAGTAAATATTTCATGCTTCTGAAGACTACTAAGAAAGCTAGTAGAGTCATCCTGAAGGGTTAACCCTCACATGTAGTAGAAAATAAAATATTCTCATGGATGAGAAGCAACTCTTGGCCTTTTTTCTCTCATTCAAAAGAAAATGAGATCAACCGTATTCACTTATTCTTTGTGTGTGTTTATTATTTGTATATAATTAAAGTTGAATCATATATTTAGGGTAATAAATTATAAAGAGGATTATATTAAAATATTTTTAATATGATATATTTATTCCAAGATTAATGTAATCCATCATCTTTATGAGATGTATTTTTTATCTTGAAGATTATTTGTTAAAAAATATCAAAGATAAACCTTAATGAATATTAAAAAGTTGTTATTACTGATCAATAAAATTGAATTCACCATCATGGATGAGATCAAAAAAATTATTATTCACAATAATTTCTTTTCAGAAGATAAACTATTTTAGAGACCCATATTGATGAAGTGAAGCTAGAGACCATCCCTTGAGGGGGAATATCAAAATATGTTTCCACATCCATATATTTCATCCAAATCTAAAGTATATGGAAGGTACTTATTTAGAAAGTAATTGATACAGAATGGGTTCCTATTCTCTCATATATATTAAAAAATGATGATAAAATCTAAAAATAATATGGAGAAGTTAATTTAATCAATGAAATGAAAAAAATAATCTTAATGAAGTTCAATGACTAATTTCATAAAAAATACCTACCTATTATAATTGAATGTTTGTAATAGGTGTATTAATATAAGTGTAGGAATTATGGGTTGAATGTATCTTGATAATTTTCTTTAAAAGTGGTATTATAAGATTCCCACTAGAATTGAATCTGTAACGTCTTGGTTTCAGGTGTCGCCCAGAGGCGCCCCATACCCGGTTGGTCACATGGCCTCAAGCACATTTCCCTGAACTCCAGAGGCTACCGACTAGTAGTGAGGGCCTTAGGTATGATAGTGGGGAAACTATGCCCTCATTGGAAGAGTAACACAGTGTAAGTAAAATAGATAACGACAGAAGAAGCAGCAATACCATACAATAAGAAAACATCAGAAGACTGAAAGTAATAAAAAAACTGGAGCATGTATATAATTTATGCATGTCAAATATGTCTAGGAAAACATCCAAACAAGACACAATGATGGAATAAAGTAATAATCCAAAGTAAAAAATAAAAAAAATAAACTCCAGTAGCATCACAAGCCTCAGATTGGTCCCATGCTCTCCAGCTCCATAGAAATCAAGTACCCGAAGTAGAAGGGATCTTCCCCTTATATTGACCTGCAACAATATAATTCGTTTGGTCCCAAAATCATGAACCAACAAAGGATTGAGATGAATCCCAGTAGTCAACCACCCAAAAATCTATGCTAACTGTCAGTGAATCTATATGGAAGGCAATGATTAAAAGAAGCAGTAAACAAGGAAGTACTCAAAAGTAAACAATCCTACAATTTCAATTGCATTCATTTACATTTAATAGTTTAACCAACCAATTAAAAATACAAGAAAACCTTTGGAAAATTTGTCACAAACTTTTCCATCTAGTTTATCCAACCATAATAATATAACGAAGAATCTTTTGGAAAGCACTCCACTTCAATTTCCCCTATAGTCTTGTATAATCAAAGACACTCTGAGGAAGCAGTCAATGTAAATTACCCCTATAGTATTTTAATAGTAACCTACAGACACTATGAGAAAGAACTTAATATAAATTCCTCATGAGGTCTCCTAACGTATCTATAGACACCCTGATGGAGCACTAAATGTCAATTCCCCCTATGGTCTCACAACGTGATAATTATAACACACACTCTGGGAAATCAGTCAACGTTAATTTCCCCTATGGTCTCACTACACCAAGTTCCTATAGCCCCATGTAAAGGAATTCGTACACAAACGATAATCATTAGCCAAAATAAACCTCAAGGTACTACTTGTCTAAAAGCTATAAGGCATGGCATTCCATATAAAATAAATAATCACTCTATCCTAACAACACTAGATATGGGAAACAAAAGCCTAACAGGAAAAGATAGACCAAACATTCAGAATTAACAAGCATGGGAAAACACATCCATAGCATGGAAATTAAACCTATTCACAATAAAACATCCACTATTCAAATTTACTAGGCATAACAAGAAATAATAGGGTTAATAACCATAAACATATAATACCATAAACATGAGTATTAGGCGATTTTTCACAATAACTCAAAGACTATCTACAGAAAGCCAAAAAACACCTACCTTGGTGTTTTACAGACAATATATGTGAACCTCCATCCCTGAATCTCCCTAAAATGTTATAGATCTACAAAAACGCTAAAAAAGTTCAACTGTGGATATCTTTTGAAAGAAGAGAAATCAAGAGATGAGGCTCTAGAATGAGGAAGATCTTACTGTGGAGACTCCAACACAATCGACTGTGGTCAAATTGGAGAACGTATGGCGAGTCGGGGGCTCAGTAATGATTTGAACTATACGGTCACACTCGGGCGAGTTAGGTTGAGAAGAAGATGGTTCTATCCATCATACATAACCCTGGTCTGCTTAATGAAAAGTAAATAACATGGTGTGTTCTTTAAAAGTATGTGGTGTGTTCTTTAATAGTACACGGCATGTACTTTCCCTTACTATTCACCACTTTAGGCGGCCTCTAGGTTACCCCACATGGCCATGTACTTAACCACTACACAACCAGTACACGGTCACCTATGGAAACTGAGTACACGACATGTACTTATAAGTACACGGCGTGTACTCTTGAAATTTCCAAAAACTCCTCTTTTTCTAAAAAACAACAAAAAAGAAAACACATACCTAAAAAGAATATCCAGGTTCTTAAAAACATCCCCCCTTAAAGAAATTCATACCTAAATTTCCCTAGCAAGGTGGAATAGAAGAATAATCCTAGAACAACTCTGGCCACCATGATCATACATCGGTCTCCCTCTCCCTAGTCTCATCATGTACTCGCCCGTGCTTCCATAACACTCGTACCACAGGAACAAACCGTCCATAGAGAACCTTCTCACTTCAATAAACAATCTTGATAGGATGCTCCTCAAACAAGGTGTCCACCTCTAACTCAACCTATTCAGGTTAAAAAACATGAGATTAGTGTGATAAGTAACATCAAAGCTGAGAAACGTGAAAGACATCATGCATGGATCGATACATCTGAGGTAACTACAATAGATAGGAAAACAACCCGACTCCCTCCAAAACCTCAAACGTCCCAATGTATCTCGGTGAAAGCTTACCATGTCTCCTAATCCTCCTATGTCCCAACCTTAGCGTGACACGTAGAAAAACCTGATCTCCGAACTCAAACTCTAGAGGACGTCTCCATCAATCGTCATAAGACTTCTGACATGACTGTGAAGTAGCCATCCTATTTCGAATCAACTCTATATTCTCTGTGGTCTCTTGGACAAGATGAAGTCCTAGCATAACTGCCCCTCCTGCCTCCATCCAATATAAGGGTGATCGGAATGGCCTAAAATACAAAGCCTTTATAGGTATCATCTGTATAGTTTCTTGAAAAAAATTATTGTAGGAAAAATCCACAAGAGGTATATGATTCTCCCAAGAACCTCCAAAATCAAGTACACATTCTTGAAGCATGTCCTACAGCACATGTATCGTATGCTCGGACTGGCCATTTATTTGGGGGTGGTAAGTTACACTCAGATGTACATGTGTACCCAAAGACCTATGTAGTCCCTAAAATACCTCATAAGTAAAAAGTGTGTATTTGTTAGAAATAATGGAGTGTGGAACCCCATGTAAGCGTACAATCTCTTGGATTTATTATCTTCCTAGCTCATCAATGCTGAAAGTCTCCTTGATCAGTAAGAAGTGATCAACCTTCATGAGTATGTCAACGCAACCCAAACTGCATCATTACCTCAAGGCGACCTCGAAAAACCTATCACGAAGTCCATCGTGACATAGTTCCAATTCAACTCATGAATGGGTAACTGCTTCAAAAGCCCTACTGGTCACTAATAATCCGCCTTCACATGTTGACAGGTGTAATACCTCATCACGAAACCAGCAACATCTCTCTTCATACCTGGCCACCAATACTGACTGTGAAAATCTTGATACATCTTGGTGACACCAGGACAAACTGTCCAAAATGAGGAATTAAAGTCCCAAATCAGCTCCTCATGTATCTCTATGGACACCCATATGCACCCATGAAAATTCAAGATCTCATCCTCTCCTACTATCCATCCAGGAATAGGGCCCTCTCCTGATAATCTCCCATAGAGCTAGGCATTCAAAATCTGTTAGTTTCCTCATTCACACTCGATCAAGTAGAGTAGAGGTAACAACTATAGAATAATGAAGATCCTTCCCCTGTCTGTTGTGAACCACCAAATGCATCTTAGAGAATAGATACATAAGCTACCACTCACTGTTGGCCTCCTAAACTGCCTCTATCTGAGTCCCCTTGCTCAACACATCAGCCACTGTATTGTCTTTCCTAGGTGTGTAGGCAATATAAATATCAATGGAAAAAAGGTACTCAACCCACCTTCATTGTCTCAAATTCATATCATGCTGAGTAAAGATATACTTGAGACTTTTTTGGTCGTTGAAAACCACACAATTCTCTCCTAGAAGATAATTTCTTCAATAGCTTAAAGCATGAACAACTGCAGCCAACTCGAGATCGTGCGTTAGGTAATTTTTCTCATGTGGCCTCAAATGATGAGACCCATATGTGATGAATCCTTCCCCCTACATAAGCATAGATCCCAGCCCAATAATTGAATCATCACATTCAATGGTATATCTCTTTATCGGCTTTGAAAAAATGAGCATCGGTGCTGAAGTCAACCTCCCTTTCAGCTCCTGAAAGTCTGACACACACACTAATAGAAAACAGGGCTATAGCCATGGACCTATAGCCACCGTTTTATAATTCCATGTCTATCTCTTAGTTTATAACCATAGTTCTATTAAAACTATAGATATATCATAATTTATAGCCACATATTAAAAAAATTAGTAGCAATGTTCTTTTTTTCACTATCAATCGGGCTCATCCTCCCCATTCTGTGACTCCTCTCCTCCCTCGATCCGTGAGATCCTCCTCCCCAGTCCGTGACGCTCTCGGTGACACTATCTGCGATGCTCTCCTACTCTCCTCCCCCTATCTGCGAGCTCCTCTTCCCCACTGTCCATGACTCCTCGAACCCTCGACCTGGACTTGCTCTCCGCACACTCCTCCCCGACGTTGCTACTACACTTCCCTGTCATTGATGTTTCACGGTAGCCTCCCCACCCTCGCGCTTGACTTTATCCTCCCACCCTTGACCCTCTCCCCCTAGTGAATACTCTTTCTCCCTCATCGTTCCTCCTCCCTCATTGTTCCTCCAAAGACTAAATGATCATGGATTTTATCCTGTAAGTTTATTGGACTTTTAGTTTTTTCCTTGCCCGCACGCTTGGTTTCTCATGAATATGTGAAATTTGTAGGAAATTTGAAAGGTATTTCAATGCCAAGCTTCATAGTTTTGGGGAAATTTTGAACAGGAGTGCCCAGGCCAAGCCGACTCATCTAACTCAATTGGTTCTGGGCATTGATAACATGTTTTGAAATTTATTTTATTTCTCTTGTTCCCTTGCATTTTTTAAAACAAGATCTATGACATCCCTTTATATGTTTATCCCTTTATTTGAGATGACCCTAAATGAGCTCCTTCTCTTTGAAGGTGTTTCTCAAGATATCTCATAATCTTCAGGAGGTTAAGCCCTCCCTAAGAAAGATTTATTTTTTTCTGAATGGATTCAGTATGTTTTCACACCAAATTATCACAATCCTTATGTGGGTAGGCCTGGGATTTTTCCTACACATTCAAACTAGGGATGAATTCATGCTTACTTTACAACACTCTAATAAGGACAATTGAGTTAGTGGGGATATAATTTTTCCCTAGATGTCAACTGATTGGTTCAAAATGTAGCCTTCTTCATAATGTTTCATAATTTTTTTCTATTACTAGTGCATGAATCCAACACCAGATTTAGAGTTACAACCTTTTTGATAGTGGACCAACTGGCCATAGGGAGGTGAATTAATATTTTGATACTAGTACTGGAAACTATTTATCATTTTAGGGGTGTATAATAATGGTAATGTGTCCCTACTAACACATGGTCCCTTTTCATGTTCAATGGGAATGGAAGATAGGACGAATTCAAGGATATGGATTCATAATAAAAATATAATATTATATATACATAATTCTAGCCATAATTAATATTTATAGGTTTGTTGAATCCATTTACCTTGTAAGAACACAATGTAGTTTACCCATAACTATTTTTGATACGCAACATATAATTATCTTACTAGTATCTTAAACATTTACATTATTTTACTTAATTGTAATATAAATGAACACTGTTCTAATATTTTGGTTTCCTAGGTTATGAAGATATGTTTTAGGTATAAGTACTAATGGTTGACATCATTATGGGATATTTTTATGATATTTCATTACGATTGAATATTTTTTATGATTATAAAGACACAAAACTATTATAGTCCTTAGGCATGAATTATTGAAATGTAATTTATATTCACCTAATATTATGTAATATATTTTTATGTTAACCATGGGTTTCTATACATTCTATTTATGTTGCATGGATGGTGGTATGTTAATGTAAATTATGATATTGTGATGCGAAACCATTCCACCTTGGATAAGATAATTTAACAAAGTTGGCACATTATTTTGTAAAATTTATAAGATTCTCAGGTTATTTTGTGACTTGTACCCCTCTTGAATAGAGGCAAGCACATGGTTGGTGAACGGTTTGGAAAACCATTATGTCAAACCATACAGCCATTAAAAAGTGTGATTTTCCTATTTCCCCCATCAATATTTATAATGCCTCAGCAAATATTCTCCTCATTTCTTCCCCATTCATCCATGGTTATGAACAAAAATTCCCAAATCATTCCAAGGGTGGATCTACTTTGATTCTACACTGTTCGGATCGCCCTTGGTTTCAAATCAATGCTTTGTGTTTCTTTAATAATCCACTTTCTTAAATTTTTCAGATTTGGGTTTTGTTACTTTGCTATCTTCTTCTGAATCCCTTAAATGATTTTTTTCTAGTGTATATTAGGTTGTGGTTTGGAAGGGTGTTCAAATCCGAGTGATTCTCCAAGTTTGTGCATGTTGTTTTCTTCGGAATCTAATTACGTCATCTATAAGTTATATCCAAAAGTTTTAATGTTAATTTGTTCATGTTCAGTTCTGTTGATGGTTCTATATTGTTTTTAATTTTATTCCTTTGTTATGGTTTGGTAAAATAGTTGGATAAATGATAAAATGAACACCTCATGATCCCCATGTGATGTGTGGAGGATGATTTCACCAGTTTAGTTCCATCCATGGTGTGCTTCAACATTTCCCAACATGGAAAATTGAAATATTAAGAATAGGGTTGATTTGTGTTGAAGTAAAAACCATGATAAATATGATTAAATTTTCGATAAAATATAAGAGTCACAAATGGTTGTTTTTTCATGTTATTGAAAATGGAAAATGGTATTATTTGGGATGATGTGAAAGAAATTTCAATGGATTAATGTGATTCTTGGCAATGGATTACGAATTTTTGATGTACATGCGTAAATAGGTTAATTCATAAGAATATAGAAACATGATATATGGGATAATGCACCTAAATTGAGTAAACGGTTATATGGGTTTAGTTATTGGTGTTGATTAATATTCTAAATGGGTTAAGGTATGAAAATGGAAATGGGTCAAATGGGTTAAGCGATATAAATGGAAAATGTGTTAATGTGTTATGTATTGATATTGTGTCATATGAAAATAAATATTAATTTTGATGTTTGTGTGTATGGAATATGAATGGATGTGATATGTTATATGTAGTTAATCAGTACATAAGAATGTGATCATGGTCTGGTTGTATGGGGGGAATTGACTTCAGTTTCAATACACACGGGTCAGGATGAATAGAGGCTCTAAACCCCACCCCTTTAATACATGAGTTAGGGAGTCAAACTGAGGATATATTCCCTTAAGAGTTTGTTTTATATGACTACATGTACTGAGGCTCCATGGTAAGTGTAATTATTTGGTTATGATATTGTTATCCCTAGAGAGATAGGTAACATGACTTATTCACTTACGCATAGTATTTTACCATATTAGGCCATTGTTTAAAAGATATAAATACCTAATCTATTTGAACATGGGATGAAAATGAAATAAATTATTAAGATGGTATAAGTGATAAAAATATAAATAAGGAAGGAAATGGTTAATGTGTATATAGTTAACTGATAATACCTGAGTTTTCTTTTGTTTTCTATCTTATTTACATTGAACCTACATACACTATCTGTTTAGACTGGATAATTTATATACATCATTGGTGATGTCCTACTGAGTATTACCCACACCTTGACCAGACCATCATTGGGTACCTGAGGTTATTTCATCATTGTATGTCTGAACAAGGGCAAAGGCCCTCTTCTGGGGAGTTTAGTTGTCTTTGGGAAGAGCATCAATGGGGATCAAGAATTGGAGTCTGGACCCATTTTGGGGATTCCAAGGTTTGAATTAATTATTGGGTTTCTTTCTCAATTGAAAATGTTATCTTTACATGATGTATTAATGTTTGGTTATAGTCCATACCCTCTTGGGGAAACATTTTGTAATTCATGTGTCCAGTTATTTTTTTTTTGTTTCATTTAATTCACATGGTATCTATTGTTCCATACACCAGTAAGGAGGTTTTAGAATCCCCACATGATCCCTCATACCCATGCTACATGTAATAAACCTCTAGTCTGTGTAGGGTGTTAAGGGGGTTCAAAACATGAATAAAAGGAGAAAAGTGGCCATTATGTGCATGTTAAATGGTTGTAACATAGTTAGAGTAAACCACATGACCTTAGAAAGATTAATTTCAGATTGATGGCACATATTTCTATAAACTGTGTGAGATCCCCGGTTCAAAATGTGACTTGGACCCCTCTTGGACAGATATTAGTGCACGGTTAGGGTATGTTTTGGAAAACCATGTGGCCAAAGTGTGTGCCCCTTAAAAAGTGAAATTTTCCAATTTTCCCCTTGTATTTATCAAACCTCACTCAATTTCTCATCATTTAATCACCTTGAAACCATAGAGATGATCCAAAATTCTCATATCTCTACATGGGTTGATCTCCTTTTATTCTATTCCATTTGAAGCACCATTGGTTTCGAATCAAATATCTGGGTGAGTCTAATCCTTATATTTCTTCACTTTTTCATATTAGGGAATATGTAGTTTCTCATGTTCTTCCTATGAGCTAACAACGTTTATTCTTTTTAGGTCATATGTTACGGTTTTGAATGGTGTTTGATTCCGAGTTAAGGGTAATGGTTGAGCAAGTAGTATTCTTTAGAATAGAGGTATGTGGTCTATAAGTTATATAAAATTTTTTTATTATTTATTTTTTAATGTGAGGTAGTTTTCTTATATATCTATTGTGGGGAATTTTATTTCTTTTTTAGGTTTTGGTAAATTGGTTGGATAAATGATAAAATTAACCCCTCATAATTTCTGTGTGATGCGTTGAGGATTGTTTTACCAGTTTAGGGTCACCCATGGGGTGCACCAACATTCCTAAACATATAAAATTGAGTTGTTAATTATATGGTTGATTTTTTTTTAAATAAATGATAAACTTAACCCCTCATAATTTCTCTATATGGTTTATTTGTGTTGAAATAAAGCAATGCAATGATTTTATAATAAAACCCATCCAACGGAGGTGCACTGTCTTCTAAACCAAAGAGTAGTGATAGCTATTTGTGTCATGTTTAGATTTGGTTTGAGTCTTTCATATGCCTCTTGTTGGTGTTTGTTTTGTGGCCAGTTAGTTTTTTTTATTTGAATAATATAAATTGTCTTATCATACTCGTTTAACTCAAATGACATTGCCAGAGTAGGTATATTCCTTGACTATGACACTTTCCTTTTCACTCTTTGAATATTATCAATAAAAGTTCCATGTTTAGGCAAAGTGAATGAATTTGTAAATGGTTTATGTAGGGTGTATGATTCTTTTCCGTTGTTTTGTTTCCCTTTAGAAGTTGTGTCATTGTGCCGCTTTCTACAACCTTCTTTGGAGATCCCTTGTTATATCATATTAAATAGTTGATCTATTTTATCATCTATCGGCGGGGCGATGGTCAGAATGTTTCCCTACCTCCTCCTTCTCCCTTCACTCCTAGAAGAAATATGTTGTCCCACAGATGTCGCTGGACCGGTCTAACATGTCGCGGTCACATCACGATCACGCCACAGTCACGTCGCAGTCACGCCACTGTTAAGTCGCGGTCACACCACGGTAATGTCATGATTTGGCCCTGCTCCAGGATTATACCCCGTGACTGTTCACAATGATAGTATTCCATGAGTCTTGTGATCAATGTTGAGACTGACCAATCACAATTTCTACCAGCGGGGCAACGATCGGAATGTTGTCTAGCCTCCTCCTTCTCCCTTCACTCCTGGACCAAAAATTCTACCCTGCAGATGTCGTTGGACCAGGCCAAAACGTTGCGGTCACGCCACGGTCACACCACCACCACACCTTGGACACGTCGTGGTCACGCCGCGGTAATGTCGTGATTTGGCCCTTCTCCAGGATGACATCCTGTGGTTGTTCGCCGTGATAGTATTCCATGATTCTTGTGATCAATGTTGATACTGACTAATCACAATTTCTACCAGTGGGGTGATGACCGGAATGTTTCCCCATCTCCTCCCACTCCCTTCGATCCTGGTTGAAAGATGATGCCCCATGGATGTCGCTATACCAGGCCAACACGCCGCATTCACGTCATTGTCCTGCCGCGGTCACACCGCGGTCCTGCCGTGGTCACGCTGCAGTCATGCCGCGGTCACGCCACGATAATGCTGTGATATGGCCCTGCTCCAACCACATCCAGCCCACACCAGCCCCCTTACTAGAAAACAATGACCTCCTAGACTAGGAATTATATCATGGTGAATATTATGCCATGCTTATAAAATTATTACAGTGGTTGTACATGTTGAAAAATGATATAATAGGTAATATATACTACTTTGAAAATCCTTGTGAAAAGTATCCCTTACAGCAACCTTCTGAATCCTTTGCAGTAACCAATGAATTCCCATCTAGAACCCTCATAGCCTAATGAAGAGGCCCTGACCTTTCTTGGTCGTCCTTTTTCTCCTTTAGGAATCTTTGAACCAGTGTGTAAGAATCCTCCACATTGGTTGCTGCAGTTGTCACTAGACTAGCTTGACTCTTTCTACCATTGGAAGAAAAACAATGCTCATTGCCAATATGAGTATCTGCAGAGGCAATACATTGTTGTCTCATAGAAACTCTACCAGCCTCCATTAAATTTTCCATGGCAGTTCCAACATCAATCACTTCTGATTCTATGGGTTCTACTTCAAAAGAAATCAAAATACTCATCTATTGTCACGAATTTGTACTTCATCGTGATTTTTTCTAATAGAACATTCAAACACATTTTCCCTTAGTTAGTGGTTCCATTAGAACATGAACATGTTTCCCCTCCTCAATATGCCTTTCATGCTTATCCTATGAAGAAATCAAATCATAATGTACCATGTCAGGCCATTCGAGACCGGATTCAAACTTCTCCTCAATCTCTTAATTGTTTATCCCTTTCTGTCTGGACTAAAAAGTCCACAAGCTTTCTACCTCTCTATTCAATTCCATTTGATCCACTTCCATGTAAAAATGAAAATAAGATATTACCTGTTCAGGACATATTGGTTTGGTTGCATGCTAATTCTCTTTGGCATTACATCTACTAAATGTACATGCAACGGCTTTGTCACCTCAATTTCCAGAATCTAAGAAATGAGACTCTTACATCTCCAGCTCTCATGCTTATTCTTCCTAGAACTGAATATATATTTTTATAGTTGTTATTAGTTCTTGAATCACAATAATATGAGGTTGAATAAGTCGCACCTCTGTATAAAATTTGAATTCCATCATAAACAATAATCAAGCTAACAAAGCTCATGAACTTCCTCCAGCTTCTACAGTGTGTCTTCATAAATGGTCACGACTTCCCAATGTTCGTGCCTCCATCATAGTCGAGTTTTTAGTAGAAACTTTCCCAAAGGTTGTGTCCAATATAAAAATAGATGTTAGAGATAGAAAGAAACTACAAGTAATTCATTTATTTCATATTTTTTTCAATGAAAAATGCCTCCATGAAAGAGTAACACATACCTTCTGATCACAATCATGACTAACAGAAACTAGTCGCATAAACCATTTTCTCAGTGTGAGATGAATCCTCAATTTTTCCCACCTGTGCTGTATTTACCAAATCCTAACTCTCTATCCAGCTATCGAAAATCTTGGATCAGCTTCCCTCCTTGAGTGATTTCCCCATTGGAGTATTCAAAAGTTAGGTAACAAACCTAACAGCAACGAGAGCAGTTGAAAATAGGTAGAAAAGAATTGAAAAAATAGACATGGCTCACTTGAGATTTCTAGGATGAGAAGAAATGGATATACATAAGGAGGGAGGAGAAGAATCTCAAAGAAGAAGACTTCTCCGAGAGATAATGTCAGAACCTCCCAAGGCCCCTACCTCTCAACATCAACTTGTTGAACCAAGCCAATTAATTTTTACCCCCTTCCCACTATTCTCTCCCTTATTCAATATCTGAAACAAATGCTAAAAACCCATCCAAAAACTCCCTAACTATTATAGCTAGACAAAATATAAAAGTATCTAGAAAGACAAAAACACCCCTAATTATTCACTACTTCCCATACATGCCCCAGCTAGCCCCACAGCAAACTAACCCCCATATTTTACTAACATTTCATACCCATTAAAAACTCAGATTATCCTCTAGGTGGACTACGAATAGGTTTGCTCGATTACTTAAGTATTGAAATGACAACCTATTCTCAAGCATTATAACAGAAACCCCTAGAGATGGCTTTGGGGGAAGCCTAAGCATTAATGTAACTTTTTCCAGTCTTTTCCTTAGAGCATTTGTCTTCTGAAGCTCACTAACCTTACTTTTTCCCATTTTTAGTATCCCATCACCAATAAACCAAACACATGGAAAGACCAGTTTAAATAATAGAGCTTCATGCCCCCAAATAAGAACTTAAAACATCTCCTCTTATACCATAAACACAGGATGAGAATCAATATTTTTCTCTTCATACCAAATTTTGGATGCTTTAATCATAAGCACAGTTACTGGTGGGTCTCAGTGTGCTTGTTTAGAAGCAGAAACAACCAAAGAAAAATATGATTTTATTCACAAAACATTCTGAATTAATCTCAACCAGGAGGATGTAAACTTCCGAAAACCTCTAGAAGGTATAAAAAATCCTTTACTCTCTCCAAGCGGCTCTACATAAGTGAATGATTCACTTTTAGTAGGCTTCAAAACTGTTGTATAAAAAATCCGTTAATCATAAGCATGATCACGCTGCGGTCACACCATGGTCACGCCGCGGTCACGCCGTGATTTGGCCCTACTATTGGATGACACCCCGCGGTAGTTTGTAGTGATAGTATTCAATGAGTCTTGTGATCAATATTGAGACTGACTAATCACAATTTGTACCGATGGGGTGATGACTATAATGTTTCCATGCCTCCTCCCACTCCCTTCCCTCCTGGTCGGAAGATGCTACCCTGCGGATGTCCCTAGACCGGGTCAACATGTTGTGGTCACATTGTGGTCATGCCACGGTCACACCATGGTCGCACTGCAGTCACACCATGGTCATGTTGCGGTCATGTCATGGTCACGCCGCGGTAATGCCATGATTTGGCCCTGCTCAAGGACGACACCCCGTGTATAAGTTCACTATGCAAGAAGTTAGTACTTATGCACTGTATAAGTGCAATATGCAAGAAATACAAGGTTCTTAATATGGTAGGGATTCCCTCATCCTTATTTCATAGAATATGAGAGATGGTTAAGGCATTGGACATCATCAAAGGATAAGAAAATTTATCCCCTCACTATCTAAAATGGGGTGGTTTCTAGAATTTCCAATAAGGTTGTGGACCTTATTACCAAAAGATTTTATAATTAACAACACTCCAAGGATTCAACCTATTTGATATTATAAATTTAGGACCTTAATTACTATTATAATGTATAATATAGAGGACATTCTAGTGTTCCCTATGGTATGACTATACATATCTGGAGGATTTAGGGAAGGCCTCATCTTTATCTCTTTTGGGTGAGGTGTATAAGGGAAGAGGTGACCTACCATTGGTGACATGAAAATTCATCCCAAAGGATGGTACACCTAGGTGGGTCATAGGTGGATAAAAGGGTCTCATGTATGGTAGAATTGTGTGGACTGGAAGACACATTCAAGATTGAACTAGATGGACTGGAATGTCTCTTGCAGGATAGACCTGGATGACATGATATTGATTTGTGCAGGATGTACCTATGTGAGCTAGAGGTGAATCTATAAAATAGAAATACTTGGAAATAACACTTAGTTGATGCCTTTCTCTATGATAGTAGGGTTACCTCAGGTGTCCCACTGTGTCATCGAACTACGCAGACTTTGATTTCCTCCCACGGGGATATGTAGGAAGTCTCTTCGAGGCTCAAGCCTGAAACCATCATCGATCCTGATTCTTACCTGGTCCGCCACATCCCGGTGGGATCATGACACTTTATTCCCCATTCACCTCCAAAGAATTTGGTAATCCGCCCACATGTTGACCCCAACATTGGTGTTCCCTCCAGGGGGTTCTTCAATATGATCCACTCTAGCTAGTGTTCCTATCAGTCTGATCCATCTCCTCTGGATGTTAAACTTGCGGCATACCCTGTGTTAAACATGGGAAGCTGAGGAAAACCTCAGATGCATTCCTATGACATAGGATTCCCCGCATTCGATGTGGGATCCCTCATGCTTCCACACCCTCGAGAAGCCCTATAATAAGGTACATAAGACAGAAATTCCAATTCCCTAGCATCTAGATGCACCGGAGATTCCCAACGTGACTACTCTCCTAACTGAAGGTTGTTTCCCTGACCAGACCCCTTGGAAGGTCCTAATAGAAAGTGGCCTAATTAACTGGTGTCCATGAAGATATGACGTCGGGAAGAGCTTCACGAACTACATCTTAAATCTATGAGGGAGACCCGGACTAAGTGACAAGATCCGAGGAGGAATCCATGAAAGGAAGAACTGACATCCAATCAACCCATTTCGATCAAGGAGTATATGTCCCTGAATAAGGAATGGATGTCGCCCGCCTTTGGAAACCTAGAATGTAGGGTAATAGCTGTGTGTCCGCTGCGTGATGGATGCGCGCGCACCCCGGTGAAAGCATTGGAAACAGAAAATGGTGAGCCTGACAAGAATGACATCTCCTTATCATTAAGGCTAGTAATGTTTGGGGCATCGGTGGTTTACCATGTCATATAACCCCATCATCCGATACTAGGTCCCACCAAATAGGCCTGACGTGAAACTCGCCAGAAGTTGGGACAATCTGCGATGTTGAGCACTTCGTTCTGTGACGTTGTCAGTGTGGATCCCTCTTACTGACCACAGAAAACAGAATGATGCTGGGGCACTAGTTGTCAATTTTGTTTCAGTATTAATGAGTTCATCTCCCTATTTTCAAGAATCAATTCGTTGCATCCGGAGCTCGATCACCTACCCACCAGCGTAGGGGCAGGGGCAATATCGACGCAGATACCTTCGCGCGGTTCTACCTCTTCCAGGATGGCCTCGACCACCATGATTGTTGGGCACCCACACCCCCTCTCCCCAGGAGAAATTATCCAGAAAACGGTGATTAATGACCTTGTACACAGGTACGAGGAGGAGGGGGTCATCCCCACCTGGGATATGGCCCTCCTAGATCTCGAGGCAGCTGCGCCTCACCATCCACGCCACCCCTGAGGTCTGCACAGGGAGCCACTGCTCCCCACTCAGACATTCAATCGTTTAGGGAGATTGTCCCTGGAGTGCCTCGATATCTCCCTCCCCTACGCCGACGAAGTAGAGGATATCTAGGTCGGCCTAATCGGAGTCCCACTTTAAGGGATCCCGACGAGGGCCCCCACCAAGCCGTGTTAGCACCATCGCCCAGTTCCCCGAGCCAAGGAGCATGTGATCCCCACACCTGCACCACCAGATGCAGTTCATCTGACCCAGTGCCATCGTCGGGTGTAAGCGGAAGCCAACGCTCACTGTGGGGCGTCAACATCAGCGACTGGTGTGGCCTGAGCCACTTCTGATTCATATCCCAAACTCCCTTCATACGTTGAGCAGGGACAGTTTCACGCCTGACCTAGATCGAGGCCCCAACCTCCCCACGGGTAGGCTTGGTCGACTCTCCCGGTCGTCGGGGCAGGTGCTGGCCGCCGCAGACCAATTCGCAGCAGTGCCACCCAGTGTGGAGGCTCACTCTGCACCACTACTATGGAAGGCATGGGTCCTCCCTACTTCCATCCTCGGTTTGTGGGTTTGCCTAGAGCCACCTTCAACCCAAGAGAGGGTCTTTCATGTGACAGCAACACTCCATATGGGGGTCTCTCCCGTGCTCACTACACTGGTTATGGGGTCACTCCCCCTACTGCAGACTGCCGGTATAGAGACCTTGCATGTCTAGTCACCCGCCATCATGGAGGTCCTCCTCGTGTTCCTTTTGACAATTGTACTGGTGCTCCTCGCACCCCGGCTTCCTCAGGTGGAAACTCTCTCCGCCCCAGCACTAGTGCGGCCAGAGGACCCCATGTCAGAAATCATCCATGTCCCGAGGAACCACGTAGGGGAAATAAGGCGGATCATTGCCTCCACAATAAAGTTTTTGGAAAGGCCGGGCAGAAATTAGACGAGTCTTCTTCTCAGACTACGAAGCGGAATGTGACTCATCATGGGAGCCCTCTCTTCAGTCCTCTGAGTCAAGGGTTGGGGCAGGAACGAAGAGAATCAGCCTCATACTCCTTGAATGCGAGTTCCACATGATCCATGTTTTCCTCTGAAGGTATATCCAAAAGGATGAGACCTTGGCATGTTCCCCGGGACAGACCACGCAGTCACCACCAGCAACTCCAGAAGCATCGTCTGCCTCGGCTAGGGACTACAAAGAGCTATTTTGGGGGTCAATGGTGGAAGATCAATGGTATAACCCACCCCCAGAATATTTTGATGCTGTGTTAGGAGCTCTGGTCACCAGTCCATCCTATTGTGACCTGGTATCCAGGTCACTACAATCCTTAGGGGAGAGCCCAAGGTTCGGCTTCCAATCAACCCACTCACCGTATTCTCCCTCAACCAGCTTTCCATCCCAATGGTCTGCCTCGGTGCCATCGCTAGTTCCTCAACCACCCCAGTTGCTGAGTGGGGCAGTCAAAGTCTAGACCTTGGATCTGATCCAAGGAGCTTCTGGGTCATCTTCGAGCAGGCCACTTCCCTGATAAGTTTTGGCCGGTCATAGGATCAAGTTTTTGTACGCCAGAATCGCTCACCACGGAGGAGTTTTAATGTTTCCGTCGAACCCTCTGGGTTACTCACTTCTGTCTTCTCCACCAGCGGGTGACTTATCCAGAGATCCAAGAGTACCTGGAAGACATCGGTGAACAATGCCGTCTGGTTGACCTGGTCACACTCCCCGTGGTCTAGCACCATGAGTCGCCTGACCACCATAGGGCCCTCCAGTAGCAATGCGTTCATATTTTTCAAGTACTCTGAAAAGTTATTGAGGAGGCTACCCCCCACGCACAAGTCCATGGCTGAAGGTAGTATGCTACCCTCCTTATCAGTGTGATTCTCTGGAATCCCGACTTGATAGGCGATAATGAGGACATACCCCTGAGAAGAGTGGCGGTCAACATGACCGATCTTTCAGGAGGGGAGAACGAGCTGGGACTTCTTGATGAGAACATCCCCACTGAGGATGTGCCACCGCTAGACCCATCGGGGAGGGTTACCCATCAACAGAAGAACCTACTAGGTATCGCTCCACCCCTCTAAGGCATTGGTACTCAGTCCGAATTTCAGCAATGGCAAAGAGCACGTCAGAACTGTCAAGAACTCTGACCCATCCACCTCAGTGAAAAAGACGGAAGAGGACCCTGAGAAGGCCATGCTACGACAACATCTTGCTGAGCAGAAGAAGTTAGTCAATGAACTTCTATCTAAATGTATTGTAGAGCGATGACCTAACTACAGTGGTCCTAGGGTGGGGAAGCATGGGAAGGAACAACTACCCCTTGGTGATATTTCTCTAGGAAACCCTGATCACACCATATTCGCTGACAGGGCGAAAGCCAGAGCCCATGGAAAGAGGGTGTGGTATGTCTTGCCAAACCCTCCTGAATGGAACGACAACCCGAGGAACCCCACTTGGGCTCCCCTGGCAGCCCTGAGGGTCGCTCCACCGGCCACTCCACGATCCGCTGAGCATGGATACCACATTAAAGAGCCCAACAATGTGCTCATGGATAGGGATCCCCATCAAGACAGGGACCCCCATCCGGATGATCCAATGGAGGCACTCATCGCCCACCTTGAGGCTTTGGAAATGCGATAGGTAGCCATCCCACTTGATGGAAAGCCACACCTGGCATGGGTGGATGACATGCCAACACCCCCAAGATTCAAGAATCCCACGTTCTCCCCCTTTAATGGGACGAGGGACCCACCGCAACACCTGGACCACTTCAACTCGAGGTGTGGGCCTATGTTAGGGACCCCAGCACATGAGGAGGCTGCCAAGCTCTGCTGTTTTGTTCATACACTGGAGGGGCCGACATTTGTTTCGTACAGCCAGCTCCCTTTTGGGTCTGTGAGAAGCTGGGAGGACCTTCGCAGGCAGTTCTTTTACCAGTTCAGATCTACCACCCAGAAGACAAACATCGCAGACCTCTTTAGGTCCAAGCAAAGGCCTGATAAGTGAGTTTTCGACTTTGTTGCCTGATGGAAGGGGCTCACATACTCCCTTGATGTTCCACTAACTCAAGAGAAATTACTAATGATGTGCATGGGAAATGTCAAGGCAGAACTGGTTCTCTCCCTGATAAATCAAAACTATCCCGAAGGATTCCGAGACTTCTCGGATAAGGCCCAGTGCCTCGAAGAAGCCCTGCAATAGGCTAGCCAGGCACGTCTACTACCTCCTGTAATCCCAGTGAGTAGGACTGCCAGAGCCGAGCCTACCATTGTAGCTCAGATAGATGCCCCTAAGCAGCGATATTTTCTACCAGTGGATCCATCTCCACAGCCCCACAGAGGTCCACCACCACAGGCGCAGCTTCCGGCCCAGCAGCCTCTTCAGAATTGGAAGGCTCCCCCACGTAACACGCTGCCATCGCCTAGGTGAGAAAATCAAGTTCTTCTACCTCAGCAGGATCCTCCACCCCCTGGTTAGAGACAGGCTTCTAGATCCCCCTATCCGGAAAGAAGAAATTGGACATATTAATTCAACGAGGCTAAGGTCCTCAGTTACTTCTGCAGCACCTTAGAGTAGGGAATTGTGCGCTTCCCGGAGTGTAGAAATCCAGAGGAGGCACCCCTCATTGACCGCCCCAACTAAGCCCTTATCACCAGATCCTGGGGCACACCATCAAGCAATGATATGTGTTCAAGGACTATCTCCAAGACTAGATTGACAACAACATAGTTAGGTTGGGCCTGGCCCCAACACCAGTGGCGGGTGTCTTCGTAAGGTCAGATAGCAGTAGCGACAGCAAAGGTGAGTGGCAGAAGGTTTCTGACCGTGGGTCTGAGAATTATAGTGACTAGATGGCCCGAAAAATGGTCACCCATGCCCATGGCATCATTCAGGAATGTATAAATCAACCAAAGCCTCTATAAGCTGTGATCGCCACTTCTACATCACTATCTCAGACGGCCTCTTCCCAGAAGAGAAAGCATCAGTGGTGCAAGAAGAAGTAACGCGCCCCTCCAATGATGTTGTCATCCAACACTCTCAGGGACTTTATGCCCCTATAGATGAAAATACCTCCCAGAATCCACCCAAGGGTGGATGATTCGTCAAGTGACAGTCAATGGTATGCTTCGGTTAACACCGTTGAGTTGATAAATCCCTACATGACTCCCGACAAGGGGGAGCGCTAGGAGAACCTCCCCAATGTCCCCAGCCGACACCATCGTCTGTGCAGCTGAGGCTATATGGGTCATTGAGGAACATCATTTGGCACCTCCAGCCAGGCCGTGCATGCCGTTGAGATAAGACAGCAGGCTCAGTGTATAACTCAGCATGCGCAGACTCATTATCCAGTGTCGTCAGGACCGCCTCCTCCACCGTTTGTGCTACTAGATCAGGCAGAGCTACCTCGCCCAGGCCATGACCAGCTTCACCCAACCGCAGGCTGATCCCAACCATCTAGTCCTCATCCGAAAGCTACCCTCTGAGCTTCGACTAGTGATCAGTGGGATACACCCAACACCAGTCAGCCACCGGTCTAGTCGGCAGGTCCCACCATGCCTCCAATCACAGAGTGGCTTCCCAAAAGCAGAATTTCGCGTTTAGCAAGGAAGTATGACTTTATCAAGAACCTCACTAGAATCCTAGTGAGGCTTTCCATCCTTGAATCCATTCTCTTGTCGCTAGATATGCAAGAAGCACTCGTCGTGGCTTTAAGGAGCCCCCTCTAGTTTGATATGGACGTAGCAGCTGTATTAGCATTTCATGCTGAAATATTTGAGGATGCCGAATGTCAGGCCATCGTCTCATTCTCTAGAGAGGATGAAGGCTCTCCCATATAGGGGAAAATCCTACCACTGTATATCATTGACCAATTCAATTGCATGGAGGTTTGCCTTTGTCTCATTGACAATGGCTCCGAGATCAACCTTATCTCGACTC
This sequence comes from Viscum album, assembly GCA_963277665.1. Taxonomy (NCBI): domain Eukaryota; kingdom Viridiplantae; phylum Streptophyta; class Magnoliopsida; order Santalales; family Viscaceae; genus Viscum; species Viscum album. Next base: position 376,385,374 of record OY728146.1, read on the forward strand.
GGACACTATGGAAGATAGGGTTATCTGAAGATGACCCGACTCCCTCCAATTTAATAATCCATGGATATGAAAGGACATAGCAGGCCCTAGTCAGCATGATCCATCTGAAGACCCAGTTCGGTGGCCAGGTTTCCAGCACCGAGTTCATGGTTGTCTCCCAAGACATCGCGTACAATGCATTGATGGGTGTTCCATGCCTCCACCTGCACATGGTGGTCCCCTCATTATATCAAAAATTCCTCAAGTACTCCCTTAATGGTCGATTGGGAATACTCCAAGGTGATGCATCTTCTTACTCCTCTTGTGAATCCCTCTACTTGTACAATGAATATTACAAGAGAAAGGATAAACAAGTCTAGACAAGCGAAGTTGAGCCCATCGCCGCTACGACCGAACCTTGGGAAGGCCTGAATGATGCTTATATCTTCCCGATACATAGATTGGAGGCCACAAAACCCGATATGGGGTAGTGTTTTTTCATTTCCTGGACAATGGGAATCCCAAATCTAGGCAGTGTCAGAAGATCACTTCATATTCTTATACGAACCAGGCTCCAGTGATCCCGGAGCCTCCCACTCCCATCAGGTATCGAGACGTCCGGCTCATGGCAACGACGGTACGTCATACTTATCTGTTTCTTCGGGCTGGAATAATTCGGATCAAGATAATGAACCACTACTTCTTTGATATTATCAAGTGTGGACCCTTGGGCCGGAGACCAGATGGGATTGGATCGACTGCCTTCATCAATATGGTCGCAGCGGCGTGTGAATCTCCTAATATGTTTTCCACTACTATCCATGATGGTAGCATCCTGCCATCAGGATTTGGTAGCTCAGAAGTAGCTTCACCCATGGTGGACCCCCTATATGTGGAGAAGAGGATCTAGAGGATGCTCCCCCTTCCTTTAAGGAAGGCGTCTCTGCCACGGTCGATGAACTGGTATAGGAGAACCTTGGTAGTGAGGCAGATTCGAGACCCACATTGATCAGTGTTGTCATGTCCCTCGAGGAGCATCAATGGTATGCGGAATTCCTTAAATAGCATTGTGATGTGTTCTCCTTGATTTACGACGAGATTTCAGTACTAGATCCTCAGGTAGCTATCCACCGCCTCAGCCTCCTAACGAATCATCGTGGGTTCAAGAAGCCTCCCAAAAAGATGCACCCTTCTCAAGGTTCCATGGTCAAGGTTGAAGTTGACAAGCTCATCAGGGCCAACTTCATTAAGTAGGTCCAGTACCCCAAGTGTCTAGCCAATATCAAGCCAGTCAGGAAGAAGAATGGGAAGATTAGAGTCTATATCAACTTCCGAGATCTCAACCGCCATTATTTGAAGGATGATTTTCCCCTTCCAGTGATGGAATTGTTGATTGACACTATGGTGGGGTTCCAAGCCCTCTTATTCATGGATTGTTACTCTCGATATAATCAGATCCAGATGGCCCATGTGGTCGAAGATTCCACAGCTTTTATGGAACCCCAAGGTACTTTCTGTTACCAGGTTATGCCCTTCGGCCTGAAGAATGCAGGTTCCACCTATCAGCGGGTCGTGCACCGCATATTCAATATGATCCTTGGGACATTGGTGGAATGCTATATAGATGATCTGGTAGTCAAATCTCACCAGCACTAGGACCATCTCAAGGACCATGAGAAAGTGTTCAGCTTCCTTCATTCCCTCCACTTGAAGATGAACCTGTTGAAGTGTGCCTTCGGGGTCACTTCCGAGAAGTTCTTTGGCTTTGTTTTCAGGTACTGGGGCATCGACATTAACTCAGAGAAGATCAAGGCCATCAGTCAAATGCCTCCCCCGAGTAATATTTGGAAGCTTCGAGGTATCCAAATCCACTTATCCTACATACACTGATTCATTGCGAATCTGGATGGAAAGTGTAAGCCCTTCTCTCGACTCATGAAGAAGGGAACCACTTATGAGTGGGATGAGAAGTGTCAGGCCGCCTTTGAGGAAATCAAGAAATGTTTTCTCCAGCCTCTGATCTTGATGCGACCTGTCTCTGAAAAGGCACTGGTCCTCTATGTCACCGTAGTAGAATGGTCCATCGGCTCCCTCCTCACCTAGAAGAACAATGAGGGGACGGAGAACAACCTCTACTATCTCAGATGCATGCTCCTTGATACGGAGACCCAGAACTCCCCTATCGAGAAGAGATGCCTTGTGCTCGTATTCGTTGTGTAGAAGTTGCAACATTACCTGTAGCACCATGAGGTATAGCTGGTGTCTCAGGTAGATCCGCTGAAGTACATTCTAAACCTCCCTATGCTAACTGGCTGACTAGCGTGGTGGGAGGTAATCCTCCAATAGTTTGACATCAGGTTTGTGCCTCAGAAGGCAATCAAGGGGTAGGCATTGGAGGACTTTCTAGCTTCCCATACAACCCCCACAGACCAGTCCCTGGACCTAGATTTTCCTGATGAGGAAATCCTCTCAGTTGATCAAGTCATCCCGTGTTGGAAAATGCAATTTGATGGCACCTCCCAGAGCCCCACCAGTAGAAGACTCAATGATCATAGGCTCCACAGAGTGGGTTTGGGTATTGTATTTATCACCCAGGCACAAGACGTCCTGACATACTCATTCCTGTTGTTATAAGGCTGCACTAACAATGAGGCAGAGCATCAGGCCCTCATTGCTGGCCTCAAGATGGCCCTTGAGATCGATATACCCCATTTGCATGTGAAAGGGGATTCTAAGCTAGTCATTAAGAAGGTCAATGGATACTATGTTGTCAGGAATCCAGAGCTCGTTCCATTTTTAGAACGCACTCTCCAGCTAATGGCTCGGTTCCCTTCTCAGCCAGAGGTTATCCATATCCCTCAGTCACAGAACGGTCGAGAAGATTCTTTTTCCAGTTTAGCCGCATCACTTGCAGAGCCCAAGTAGGATGATCTGATTATACATGTGGCACATCGGAGGGTCATTGCTCCCGTCACCCAAGAGGATTACGATAGACCATGGGTAAGACATATTACCACCGAATCTTCCATGTCAGGAAACTCAGGTTCATCAGATGTAGTGTTTGAATCAATTCCTAACTTGAGAGATCCTTTTGTCGAGTATCTCCAAAATGGATGCCTCCCAGCCGACCAGGCCAAGCACGACCGAATCCGACATCGCGCATTGCAGTTTACTCTCTAGAATAGTCCCAGCCTTGAGAAGATCCTTTATAAATGTGGATTTTATTGTGTTCTCCTCCATTTCATTCCGGGGGTTGAGATTCCATAGGTCATGCAAGAGGTTCACACTGGTTCCTATGGAGCCCATCAGGCTGGGCCAAAACTGTCTCACCAAATCTGGAGACTAGGGTATTTTTGGCCCTCCATGATCCATGATTGCATCGAGTTTTCCAAGAGGTTCCATGCATGCCAAGTTCATGCTAACTTTGTGCATCAGCAATCAGAGCCTCCCCATACTACCAAGTACTCTTGTCCATTTGCAGTCTGGGGATTAGATGTCATAGGACCATACCCACTGGCAACGACTCACCAATGCCGATTCATTCTGACCGCTACAGATTTCTTTTCCATGTGGGCAGAGGCGATTCCACTAAAGGAAGTCAAGACCCGTGCTATTTTTGAATTTGTGAGTTCTAAAATCATCAATCAGTTTGGGGTTCATCATGCCATCCTCACCGATAATGGCACCAACTTTCGAGCATCCGAGTTGAAAAAGTTGTACGCCAAGTATAACATCTTCTCCAACCATACCTCCTGCTATCACGTGCATGCGAATGGACAGATTGAGGTGTTCAATAAAACTATCTCTAACATTATGCATAAAATGGTTGGTCAGAACAACAAGAGTTGGCCGGATAACCTCCCCAACGCCCTCTGGGCCTATCAGACGACAGATCATAATTCCAAACAGGTGACCCCATATTCCCTGGTGTATGGAACTGTGGCCATCATGCCCATCGAGATTCAGTTTCCCTCATTGCGCATGGTGGTCTATGACCATCAAGCATGGGATACAATGGCTGAGATTCATCTAGCTGAATTGGAAGCACTAGATGAGAATAGGCTTCGTGCCTTGCACAATCTAGAAAGGCATAAGAGAAGGATGGCTCGATATTTCAACAAGAAGGTTCACCTCTACTCTTTCCTGTAGGATGACTTGGTACTAGCCCTAAAAGCACCAATGATCCCCGGTAGGAAACCACCCAAGTTGGAGCCCAAATGGGAAGGACATTTCATTGTTCATAATGTTTATCCCAATGGTGCTTACTCCTTGGTGACCACGGATAGTGAGCATATAACTCCTCCCCCCAATGTCAAGTTCCTCAAGAAATACATTGCCTGATACTCTGGTCCTACATGACCTTAAACTGCATTTGGTCCTGCATGACCTTAAACTACATTTGGTCCTACACGACCTTAAACTGCATTTGGTATTGCACGACCTTAAACTGCGTTGGGTCCTACATGACCTTAAACTATATTGGGTCCCGCACGACCTTAAACTGCATTTGGTCCTACATTTGGGCCTCTTGGGGTCCTCCATGACCTTTAAACTGGACTATGGTCCCACACGACCTTAAACTGCTCGTCCTGCATGATGTTAAACTGTATATCATCCCGCATGACGTTAAACTGTATATCGTCCTGCATGATGTTAAACTATATATCGTCCCGCATGATGTAAAATTGTATCTTCAATAACTACATGTGGATTGAATCCCATCCTTATGGGATACGTAGGACTTTCTGAATGCAAATATTTCAGGTCCAGCCCCATCTCTTAGAGATCTCCTGATCACCGAATCTCTAGGTCACCTAGGCCTCTTGTCCTATTCCTCTCCATGAGGGGGATATATAGGTACGGTGCAGGGTCATTCCCTCCTTCGCATTGGTTTTTGGCACCATTCCCCCCTTCTCCTGGGAATTCCTTATCTCTTGGCCACTCTCAAATTGAGCCTCTCTAACCCTTACAGTGGTTTGCCGATGTGTCTAAGAGTACTCTGGTCTAGGACCTGGAGTGTCGGATTAAACTGGGGAAATCTTCCATCCACTTGTCAAGATTCATGTTCCCCTTTATTTGGGCCCCTGTTACCTTTCACACTCGAAGAGACCCCCAAAACGGCATGGATACCATGCCTAAGGGCTCTACTACTGTTACGGGCCAACACCCCAAGGGTTTCATACAAAAAATTGATACAAATCCTATATTGCGAACATGGTCAGTGGTCGATGCTCATTTGTTTGTCCCCATTTTAGGATAACGAGACAGGATGTTGTGTTGCGAACATGGTCAGCAGTAATCCTCCATCTCCACGCCAGCCCTTTCAGGCTTTTAATGTTGGTTATAAGATTCACATTATGTTCCACCCCATCATGTCCAGCTGGAATCTTGACCCTCTTCACACTATCCCTCACTGCACCTTCGCACGTCAGGGGGACAAAGCTGCAATACGGCGTCGTTCGAGGCTCCCACAGTCTGAGCTCTAAGACCAAAAACTAAGATCTTCATTAAGGGTTATGTGCGGCTCGATCCTCATCCCCATGGGATACGTGGGATCACTAGGACATCGTGCTTTCTGGTCTATCTCATCTAGGAGCTAGTTTCTCCTACCCCTTATGCTCTAACACTCACTGGCCTCCTGGTCTAAGGTTCCTATCCCGGAATCGTGCACGGTGATGATGTGGACCTTTTCCTCATTCACGTCAGGTATGATTTATCACATCATGTACATTCCCTCAGGTCCAAGACATATGACCTTAAACTGTGTTGTCGGGTCCAATCACATGACCCTAAATTGTGATAATATCGTCCTGGCCGCACAATGGAAAACGACACTATATTGTGATGACCTCATCATAGGGGACATCAAGTTGGGTATCATTAATTTACCATACCATTGGTCAAAGCATGTATATGGCTTGATTCTTGTGGTGATTCTAGGAATTTCTACCCTAGGCCTATCGCTTTGCAAAAAAAACATTCACCTTAAAGGACAAAAAGGATACATCAAATACCGCTTCTTTTGGTGCGAGGGACAGACCTGAACGCCCCTTTCATCCTTTACACTAGTACTCTACCGTGTTGCTTTCCAATACTATGTAGGGCTTGATTCCCATCCTTATGGGATACATAGGAACACTCAGGAACTTCCCCACATGCCCATCCTAACTTTTGGGTTTGGTCTCTTGACCCAAACACGTCCCCAAGGAACACATGATAAGATGGAATTATATCCTCATTCGTGTCGGGTTCCAGAATCACCTTGCCATGTGCCTCCTACATTCCTTACTGATCCTTGTTCTGAGTTCTAACACCTTAAACTATGACCCTTTCAAGAACTACGTGTGGTTTGATTCCCATCCTTATGAGATATGTAGGAATGCCTAGACATTTTGTCTCGGGTCCAGTCCTGGGAATCGAAAATCCCATCCCTCCTCACTATCAGCCCCTCGTCCTGACCCCTTTCAGGAGTTGTGTAACTTCAGCATTTTCCCAGAACATGTTCGGGATTCCCCATGATGAAATTGGGAAGCGAAAGATCCCTCGCAAGAGAGGCCCTATCTAAAAGTAGGGATGATCCATGATAAGATTAATGCACCCGCCTAATGTGATTCCACCATGGTGGTGTAATCTTGGGAGTGTTGGATTATGTTCAAACAAACCACCACTTCACTTTCCACGCTTTGTGTGCCCCTTTATTCAGATCTTCATCCTCTTTCACATTTGAAGGGACCCCCTAATAGCATGGATGCTCGACCTATGGTCCGCCTGCTATCCTGGGCCAACGTTCTGGAAGACTGATAGATGATATTTGAGTTAGGTCCCATGTTGCGAACATGGTCCATGGTTGACCCTCATTTATTATCCCCATTTTAGGCTAATGAAATAGGGATGTTGTTTTTCAAACATGGTCAACAGTCATCCTTTATTGACACTCCCCTCTCATAGTGTTCCGAATATGGGTAACGTGATTCACATTTTTCATTACCCTATGTTCGGACTAATTCCAATGCCCTTGGCATTGCCCCACTCGTGTGTTAGATCACATTGAGAAGACAATACATTGATTGGTCTGAGGTCCTATTCCTTTAATTGGGCCTCCCTCTTTTCCTTGGAAATCCGGGTTTGAATTTCGAATACCCGAAGCTTGGTTGATGCTACCACGATCAAACGAAGTAATAGTACGAGCATCCCTTGTTTCTCACATTAGGTACAGCCTAGGTGATATTAGAAGTGGATTGCTAATTATTTCAGGATTATGGTTGAGCACGTTATGCCAAAGATACAAGTAAACAATTCCATCCATACATACAGTTCGAAAAAAGGGGTGGAGCAACAGGAAGTAGTAAGGAGAAATACGTTTATGGGTTCAGCCAAAAAAGGGCCCCTAAGGGTCGATTCTTGGATAGATCTCTCCAACACCACCGCCTTTTGGCTGGTGGCATCCAAGACTGCCTCCCATCCCCTGAGGACTCTTTCTTTATCAGTAGCCGTGGAGCATAGTTTGCTGACCCTGTCCTGTGCCCGCACCTATTTAGCTTAGAGCTCGGTTATCTAGCGACTCGCTTCCATGATTTGTTATTGAGCATCCGCCAGTTGGGCCCTTAACTTCTCTACGAGCTCAGAACAGTTTGCGATGAATATATTTTGTTCTTTCACCTGCTCCTCGAGGCGTTGGACCTCTTGATCTGCCCTCATAAATGATTAGGTACTCCCCAATTCCTCCCGACATTGGGTGACAACGGAGCGCTGACTGCTCTCACGCATCCTCTCGTCCATGTAATCAAGGACCATCAGGTGTAGGCGTTGAGCATATGCCCCTCCAACACATAGAAAATGTATCCAAGTGTGGAGTGACCCCATCCGATTTAGCCATTCCAGCTGGGGATAACTGAGAAAACAACGGATTTACTTAAATCCCTTACGCCACGTCATTTGGCTCTCCTCCACCGCTTCTAAATCTGAATCATTGATTTCTTCGGGTTCAGTGGTCTGATAGATAGGGAAGATAGCCAACAGGCCAGTAGCAGGGTCTTCCTCAGAGATTCCTCCCAGGGGAATAGGCTCCCCAGCATCTAGGCGACCTTCATCTCTCCCCTCGTTCCTAGAAGAACCCATGTTGACTTCTGGTCCTGCCCTGACAGCAGCTCCACTGGTGTCTGCCGCTCCCTACTTGCCAATTGCTGGGGCCAACTCAGCTTGGGAGGCATGTTCTGGATGGGGCGGTATGTTTTCCATCGGCCCGCTCACGGATGGTTTGGGCTCTGTAGCCTGACGAGCCTCCATGCCCTGATCACTGTATAGACAATGAGCACCATAATCAGTTGAGTCCTCCAACAGTAATTACCGGTGTTGAAGAAAGAAACTTATGGGAACCCAAGGTGCCAGCCTCCAGCATTCTAGCTGCTACAGGAGCTACCGTGGTGGGGGATCCCTCAACACTCGTCAATTCGATAATGAGCGTCAGTGCCTCGCCTTGCCCCATTGGTGCTTCCTCCCCTCCTTCAACTAGAGATTCTTGATTAGTGCTGATGTTCTCCTGAGTAAGATAAGGAAGTTGGGTTAAGGATTTCAAAGGAAAGAAAATATAATAGAAGATAAGGGTTGAATCATACCTCGAGTAGCTCGGTCACATACATATCAGAGCTGATGATCTCACCGCTCTCCCAGAGACTCCCTTGGTGGGACACCCCCTGAGACCCTTCACCTTTGGGCTCCTCTTCTCCTTCACCTTACCCTTCTCCTTCTTCCTCCTCTCCTATTTCGCCTCCCTCTGAATCATCATCGCTGTCATCTTCCCCCGGTGGCATCATTTCTGGATCATGCTCCTGGTCAAGAATCACCTTCACCAAGAGAGGTGGCTCAATACACCGACCCTGTTGGAGTGTGTACGTGTCCATAGCCATTATATATTCATGACGTAGATGGAAGTTCACTCTTTCGATGACCCGTAAAAGCCCAAATTCTGGCAGTTGGATCCCATCTCACACTATCTTCTTCCATAGGGATTCCATACTCATTGACTATCATAGAGTTATCCAAGCCGACCATAGCATGGAGAAAATGAAATCTTGGGAAGGATGAAGAAGGTATCTTATTTTCTTCTCGGGATGTTCTCTGACCACTCTGTTGGCCCCACCTCCTCTAGGCGACGAGGGTGCGGCCATGCCATGCGACACCCCCACTACCGAGGTCTCGGCCTATGCGGTCCTCATTGCTTGACGTGCTTCTGATCTTCCCGCGGCACTCTGCCTGCTCTCCCGCCGCCTGGGTTCCATACTGGAAACCTTGAGTTTCCAAACTCACTTCCACAATATCCCCTCAGGGTATGCGATGGACCAATGTCCGGAATACTCGGCTGAGAGACTAGCATTGGCTCCAGTGGGAGGAAAAGTGATGGTGTCACTAGAGCCATAAGTCGTGAACATCAGCCACAACTAACAAAGAACATAGGGATGCCTCTCCTCCCAGACGTCTGTGTATACTCTCTTTGGAATTCCTTGGAGGCACCCAAACTTCCTAATGAACCTAGATGGAACATAAGGCTCATAGATGATCTTCCCATCGATCCGAGCCACAAGAACCCCGCCTTTGATTCTCTGGAAGTACTCTATCTACATCAGTGAGCCTTGCCAATTTTCTACCATTTGGCCAGTTGGGGAGGGGAATTGGATGAAGGTGAAGTTGGCATGGTTACCAATCATGATATGTACTCCCTCCTCATTGAGCGCCATTGGCATGTCCCCGTCAATTTTCAATAGAGAGGGTTGCAGGCCATCTCCTGGGGGACGGATGACGTTCGAGAAGGTGTTTTTACCACAATGAGCCGCAACCTAGCAATGGAAGATCCGGAAGGGTCCACATACTCGCCTAGGTGATCCCCCTCTTGAGATGTGTCCCAAGATGGTGTACAGATGAGTCAACATGAGGACCCCCATATTGAACCTCTTATTGGCATCCATGATGCCTTTCATCACCAGAGTCATTTGAAGGATGCTCATCCTTGCGTCCCTCACCGGAAGGAGCCACCCGCTCAGTAATGTAGTGAGAAATCTGGCGTACCGAACATTCGGGTCCCGGGTCTCATTCACACTATATCCTCATGTCTGGTAGTACCCTGAATCTAGGACCCTTCATTAGGATCCCCTCTTTCTCCTTTGAGCCACAGTTGGACAACATCTTCCCCACCCTGGCATCTTGACTTTCGGGTCCCTCTCTAGGAACATGCTGAACTAGTCCTTGTAGGTGATGTCCTTCAGGAAGGCCTTGACTCACAGCTTCTCCTTGGCCAGCTCCAATAGATTCCATGTCAGTATGGGGGTTCGAGATCTGTCACCCCATGTGTTCATCAGCGAGAGGAATTCATCATATTTATGTCCCTCAAAATGAATTCCCTCGATGCATTAGATGTCCCAGAGACTGATGCCGACTTCCCCATGGTGAAGGTGGAAAGTGTTGGTATCGAGGGACCATCTGGTGAACAGCTCCGGCCTGAGCTCAGGCTAGCGGTAGAAGTGGAATTTTGACATCCACACCGCCTCAAACAGACCAATGTGCCACAGTGTGGCCCCAAATTGGTCGCACGTATGGCAAACTCAGTACGCCCAGGCCCATTCAATTGTGAAGTTGCTTCCAGACCACAGGTCCCAGTCCTATAACCATCCTTTAGTATCGTCAGTAACACTTTGACAGAAGGTGCTCGCTTAGAGGACCGGTGAGCTCTCCATAGCAGGATCACCCCCAGCAATGGTCTTGGGCCTAGGATTGAGGACATAGACGTCCATATGCCTGGTTTCTCTAGAAGGATGACCGTTGTTGGTGATTTTTTATTGAGTAAGGTCGTCTTCGCGGGTGACCCATAACCGTGGTGTATCAACCTCTAAACCCAGCAGAGGGACCTCCTCTGGAATGCCAAAGTCCCACAACGACAGATTGTCAGATAGGGAATACTCCCTTTGGGTGCATGTTAGCATGTTGAAGAGGGTATGGTTATTGGAGACAACCCTTTTATCATTATAAACCTCCGGGTTCGCAACCATTTCAGCTATACAGCAGCAGCTTCCCCCTCATCAACCTAGTTTGCGGCCTCTTCTTCCAAACAAGTATTTCGGAGGTGTTGTGTGAAATATAGGAGGTTTTCATGAAAAACCAATGGATGTCACGAAATATCAGGTTGTGGTGTGAAAAAACACGGGTTTGCGAGTAAAATTCCACCAAATCTTGGTGGAATTACGCGTTGCAGAAGCGATTTTTCGCGCGGGAGAAGAAACAATTTCACGCACAAGATCTCAAAGACTATCATGTGAGAAAAGTCCAATGGATCATGGGACCATAGGCTTCTTTTATAGGATATTCATGGGATTCACGCCCGCGTGAAAAGATCATTCTGCACCTGGTTGAGTTTTGCACGCCGCTTCAGATTTTTGCGCACATGGGACCCACGAAGCCCTGCATTTTGTTGTTTCCCTCGGAATATGATCATTGTGACCCCTCGCTGATCCAATTAAAAGGGGGTGAATTTGTAGACTCCAAAAAGTGTTTTAGTGTTGAAGAATGTTTCGAAATGACAAAGAGAAGAAATATTCGGACCCGAAGACCTGGTTTGGGGGGCCCGAAGTTGCTGCGCGAAAAAAAATGATGAAGTGCGTGAAAAAATCTATCTCGTGCAGAAAGTTACGGGATTCACGAAGAGTCCTCATCGCCGGCATGAAATAATTTCACGCCTGCGCCCCGCGCGGTTGACATTTCATGTCGCTGCCTCCGTCACAAAATTATTTTGCGCAGCCCTGTATTTTGAACCACCGGATTCCTATAAATAGTAGGTGACCCCCTTCCATTTCGGAGCTGAAGAATCTGAACCGGCTCCCGTGCATGAAATTCGATTTCCACGCACACGCAATATGGCCTTCAAGTACGATTCTCTTCACGCCGAGTTGCTCCGGGGTCTACCTTCGCACAAGATCCCCATGGATTAGACAGAATTCCAATCCCTTCGGGGTGTGCCCCTTGCACACAATCCCTTCCATTGGGTGTATGCCGACCAGTTGTGTGCAATCCCCTTCCATTGTGTGCACACTCCTCTGTTGCGCACAATTCCTTAAAATTGTATGCACCCCAGTCATTGCGTGCAGCCTCTCCCAATTGCGCGCAATTCATAATCCTTGTGCGAGATCCTTTCTTGTTGCGCGCAAAACCTTGGTTCCAATTTCGCGCAAGCATCACTAATTTCGCGCCAGCCTGGTGTTTTTCGCACAGGACCCTTATTTCGCGTGAAAGCATCAAAGGTTGAGTGCAATCCCCTCGGGCACTCACATCATGCACTGTTTTCTCATGCGACCTTCTAGGCTCGTACGAAGTAACTTCAAAGTCCCTTGGACGATACCTCCTGTTGCGTTTCTTTGCCTCATTCTTCATCGCATATGCATGCTAACGACTATTACTTCTTCTCATAGCCACGCTAACGTGGAACCCTCAATGGTTCACTCCAAGACACCCCACTCGCTACTACACTGCTGATGCCTTCCCTCCCACAAGGAGCAGAGGGTACCAGTTATGTAAGTCCTAGGGGTGTGGAGTGATCCCACCTCGTCCGAGCTGCACGAAGTTAAACTGCCAAGCACTATTATCCTCAGCACATGACGTTAAAATGCGACCTGGCCCCATGCCTCACACACAGGGTCCCCCCACCATGGACATTCTCTACACCCACTCGTCTCCACGGGGATGGGATCACACCTCATAGGGGATGATATCCTCTTTATCAGAATGACGTTTGTCCGCAGGGAAAGTGCATCCACCTTGGTGTAAGCCCCTAGACTCCTTCAAGGAGGCTACATCCGAGCTCCTCCTTTCTTCAGTCCCAAGTCCAGTAGAGGGCGTGACAGGGAACAGGGCTCCTCCTCTCTTCTTGGGTGCCAAATCCCTCTCCCTCTTCACCTTGTTGCCCTTGGGCCTCCATCTGGGAGTAAGTCCCGACACCTTAGGTTGCTCACTGTGTAATCCCCTCTTCATTTCCAACAGACACATCCTTCACGACATGATCATCAAGTCTCTACTAGCTCTTGTTTCTTACACCAATCATGACTCACGTGAGTTTAGAGTGTGCACCAACCATAAAAAACCTTGGGCCACCTTAGAGAGTAAGCCCCAAATTCCCCCTGTCCTGCATGACATTAAACTATATACCCGAACTATGGGTACTTAGATCTGTGCTAAGGCATGGTACGTAGGAAGCCTCCACGAGGTTCAAGCCCCACCACCTTGGGCTTCCTCAGAGTGTGTGCCCCAATCCATCCCGAACTACAGGGACTTCGATCTGTGCTAAGGCATGGTACGTAGAAAGCCTCCATGAGGTTCAAGCCCCACCACCTTGGGCCACCTCAGAGTGTAAGCCCCAATCCATCCCGAACTACGGGGACTTTGATCCTTTCTAAGGCATGGTACATAGGAAGCCTCCATGAGGTTCAAGCCCAACAATCACTAGCCCCAACCATCTCTGTGTCAGAGTGCCAAGCCCCTTTCCACCCAAACTATGGGGACTTTGATCCATGTCAAGGAATGGTACGTAGGAGGCCTCCATGAGGTTCAAGCCCACCACCTGGTCGTTCGAACCCCATTCACCTCGATTCTCCAACAATATGGGCTGCCTCAGAGTGTTAGCCTTATACACATCCTGCATGATGTTAAACTGTATCTGCCACCTGAACTATATGGTCTTTGATTCCCTACCACAGGGATACAATGGAAGCCTCCATGAGGTTCAAGCCCATCACTCATTCTCATCCTAACCTCTCCCTTGAGCCTATGTGTCTCAGGAAGCTCATTCCCTAACCCGGAGGTTCAACTTCTTCCGGGTCTCATCCATGCATCCATTATCATGGGTCACCTTCTCAGGTGTCCCACTGGGTCATTGAACTACGTGGACTTTGATTCCCTTACACAGGGATACATAGGAAGTATTTTTGAGGCTCAAGCCCGAAACCATCATCCATCCTGATTCTTACCAGGTCCGCCACATCCCAGTGGGATCATGCCACTTCATTCCTCATTCCACTCTAAAGAATTCAGGAATCCACCCAAGTGTTGGCCCCAACATCGGTGTTCCATCTAGGGGGTTCTTCAATCTAATCCACTCTAACTAGTGTTCTGGTCAGTCTAATTTGTCTCAGCTGGACGTCAAATTTGCTGCATAACCTGCGTTAAACATGGGAAGAGGAGGAAAACCTTAGATTCATGCCTATGGCATAGGATTCCCCATGTTCGATGTGGGATTCCTCGGGCTTCCGCGCCCTTGAGAATCCCTATAATAAGGGGCAGAAGACAGACATGCCAATTCCCCAACGTACAGACATGCTAGAGATGCCCAACGTGACTACTCTCCTAACCGAAGGTTGCTTCCCTGAACGAACCCCTTGGAAGGTCCTGACATAAAGTGGAATAATTAACTGGTGTCCATGAAGATATGGCGCCAGGAAGAACTTCACAAACTACGTATTAAATCAATGAGAGAGACCTGGACTAGGTGATGAGCTTCGAGGATAAATCCATGGAAGTAAGAACCGACATCCCATCATCCCGTTTTGATCAGGGAGAAGACGTCCCTGAATATGGAATGGATTTTTTCTGCCTTTGGAAATCCAGAATGCAGGGTAATAGTTTCGCGTCCTCTATGTGACGGATGTGTGCGCACCCCGGCGAAAGTGTCATAAATACACCTCATCTCTTCAAACCCAACAATATCTTCAATTTTGTTTTACCCTATATGTTCACCAAATTCATGAATTAATTATCCTATAAAATGGTACCTTTTTTTGAATTTTTACTAAAACTAACTCCATCGAAATTAAATAGTAATGTGTGTTTTTTCTTAATATTCGCATGATTTTTAGTCTATGTAGAACAATGAATTAATGTCAAATAGTATAAAAGAATGACTGAGGGTTCCTTTAACTTGTTATTTGAATATATGAGGCCTTTCCCCCCATTCTCATAACCAAGTCATTAATCCACCCAATGTTTATGAATCGGTTTTATTATGAAATAATTTTCATTCACATATGTATCACACATAAGCATTAATTCTAAAAATTATGTATTTTCTTAGATTTATTGACATATAAAAATTTTGGTTCTTTATTTTGTTTCATTTAATTTATTAACACATTTTAGGAATTCTCAATTAGGTTGGGCCTTTTCATGATTTAATTATAGAAGGTCCAATAAAATGATATTCTTAATTCCAAAAATATTTTTTATGTTTCATTTCATAATATTAAAGGAATTTTTAAGTTAATTTCATTCTTCAGACAATAGTAAATTTGTAGATGTATGTTTGATTGTGTAGATGCTAAAATAACATTAACACACTAACAAACATGAATTATATGGGATATATATTCATATCCAATTGACTTGAAAACAGCCTTAGTATTATATTTAAATAAAATTTTACACAATAGAGTCTTATGTATTGTTTTATGTCGGTGGATAGGATATAATATTATTTTATTATCTCATTGTCCACGTAATTCAATCACTTGATGGAAAGGTTGTTAAATGGTGATTGTTACTACTAATTAAAATAAAGCATGCATTATAAATATTCAAATTGTTAAAAAAATAGTTTTACTTTGGGAATCAGTTACTCAGAACATTGAATGAGTTCTTCCATGGATGTATTATTTTATGTTAATTTCTCATTTCACACCCATGTGTTTGCATGGGAATGTTTTGACATCAAAAATATATTATTTTCCTAATGTCTTAATCTTGTTGACGATGTCTCATGTTAATCTTTTTATTATCATCATTTATTCTATTATTTTTTTATCACTAATTATGTTCATCCAACTTCAATTTTTAGGTTCAATTAATGATGATTCATCATTTTGTTGAAGTTAAACCATCCTAATAGATTCTTATTGTAATGTTGTTCCTTTATCAGTATTTCATGATTCTATAGAGGGTTTCTTGGAAGATGCAGTGATGATGAATCCAATTTTTAGTTTGGTGTGAAAAAAGGTTATTTTCTAATGAATTTTTATTGTCAATGTTTTCTAAATATTTTTCAACATTGAATTTAGATTTTCTAGGGATTTTCATTATTGTTTGGTTTCAATACACAATTTAAATATTAATAAAATGAGTTTTTTTATTCTATTTAAAATCATGTGATCCAATCGTTTCCTTTTTTACTATATTTCTATTCCCTCCCAGGGAAATTTTATCACCTATTACTTTGGCATTGAGTTGTCTCAATGTGAGTGTCACTTCTCTTTAGTCATTTAACTTCAATTTGGCATTTTTTGTTGTTTTGAATAAAAATTAACTTCTATTATAAATTCGATTTCTTAATAAAAAAATGGTGAAAGGATTTTAGACAACATGATGGGAGTTTATATTGAATTTTTCTTTCTTACATCCCTTTTTTAAGGATTCCTTTTATCAAATATAGGATGTTTATTATTATTTTTATGATCAACGATTGAATGTTTTTTATTTCAGTTTTCTTTATTATTTTTAATGTTTTACTAATACTTTCTAAAATTATATTTGATATAAAATATATTTGTTCCACTTCCATAGTTTCATTTTTTATTAATATTTTATATGTTTCATTTATTAAGAACATGATTTCAAATAAAACCAGGTAAAGTTCAATGAAAATACAAAAATGTATTTCTTAAACATTCAAGTGCACTTGTATTGTTTTAATTCTAATTAATATTATATAGAATTTAACCACTATAGATTTTATTTTATCATTACTATTTGACCACTATTATTTTCTATATAATTAAATAACTTATTTTCTTCCCTCAGTTTCATTTTTGTAGTAGTTTGTTCACTACTATTCTAGACTAATAGGATCTTTTAAAACTTAATATTTGAGTACAAAAAATAGTCTTATATTATTTAATTTTCTCATATATATGTGTGAAATTATGATAATGAATGTTGGTGTTACACATTATATATAATGCGTGTAGAATTATTTTTTCATAATATTGTGGAATTAAAATTAAAGAAAACTGGGACAAAGTTCTATAAGGTAATACCTATTTCTCTCTATTGTGACATGCTTTGCATTTGATCATATATTGATCGATTGGGATGATCTTCAAGAATAATTGTTTCAACTTCCCAAGTTATGACTATATTTATACCAATATTAGTGACTCCCAAACTGTGTTCACCAATTATGGCTATCCTTCCTCTTGAGGTTAATATGATTGGACTTTTCTTGGTTGGAGTGGCTATTTAGATTTACTTTCTTGTTGGTTCATATAATTATATAAAATATAAAATATAATAAAATTAAATGAAATTTAATGGGATGAGTAAAAGGTTATATCCAATAAAAGGTTACCCAATTTTTAGTAGTGGACATGGTACTTTCCTTAATGAATTTTACTCAGAGGGTTGAGAATGGGGCAGGCAATTTTAGCCTTGTGTTCTTAGAGTTTGGTTGTTGTATTTTATGTTTTCTACTGGAACTCACCACAGAAAATGAAACAGATTGCCTATATATTTTGTAAGGATTGTTTCCATAGGTTTTATATTGTGATACATGAGTATGGGAACAAGTCTTGAGAGGTCATGTTGAGAAAGGTTGGCCGGGAATGGTGTCGGTGAGTCTGATTGTCAGGCATAGACAACATAAGGCTCACCACCCCTTATTTTTGAGAATTGTCAGTGAAAATGTCTTGGGTTTTAGAACTATTATATATTAGTGGTCATGGAAGTGGTTAAATTGTTTCTATATGGGTTATAAAGGAACGTGATCTATGAGGTTCAAATGCATATACAATTGGCCATTTCTTTGAATGAGGACACCACGGGCGTGTTGAGACTTCACTACGTTGTGGTGTTGGATTTCATAATTTCTCATTAAATAGGATTCAGAAGGGGTTCTCCATATAGAACCACACAAATATTAAATTAACCAACCAACAACAATCCTTATTCAAATATATTTTCTTTTTCATATAAAACACGTTATTTTATTCCGGGCACTAACGAACCCTAGATTTGAAAACTTGATCACTTCAAATCTGCCTTGGTATCCACTAGTTTATAACATATCAACATATGAAAACCACTTTCTCAGTGTAAGTTTTTTATATTCACATATCTAATTTTGGGTAAATGACCTTACCAAAATCCTACTTACCAAAACTACAAGAAGCATAACACCTCCAAGACATACAATTGGAACCTCAAAACAGTAAGATGACAAGTAACTTCAACAAGATCCTAATCCAAACCCAGCACAACATCATCATAAGAACAAGAACCTAAGCTTCCACTCTAATAAAATAATGTCATAAGAACCCACTATAAAGACCCTAGAACCAAACCCAATATCACACAGCTCAATACCTAGAATAAACAACATCAAAAAAGAACCACCAACAAATGTGAATCCCAATAGACTAGAATCCACATGAAGCCTAGCTGAAGAATCCCCACATAACCCCAACATAATGATGATAAACTTTATTATCTATGCTAAGGAATTCCTTGATATCCCCTGATATAAGAAAAAGTTTCTTCCCATAAGTATCACATCCAAGAACCATCATTAACCAACCAAAAAGTGCATCATCCAACCATCACTAGGAATCCTAGAAACTCCATATCCATCCCTTATATTATAGAACTTTATCCAACCAATATAACCACTAGGAACCCAATATAGAAACACCTATCCCACTTGAAAAAAACCATCAAGACTTACCACATTCTAGCATCCTCGCACAACAACAAAAAATCCACCTTCCACCCTAGCCACAACACCTACTCCAAACCTGCAACCAACAACAAAAAAAGTAGAACCACCAGCCAATAGAACGCCTCTAAAATAATCTCCATGCCACACCATATGATTCCAGCACCAGAAACCCATATTGAAACTCTATTGAAAGTAGGACCTATATGAGATAAAAAAAACTCTTGAAAAATAATACCTCCAACTAGCTATAAATCCCCAGATCTAATGAACCTTATCCATGTAAAACATAAACCAAAGTAGATAATTATCCCAAAATAACAACTACCCCAGCACACATCCAAAACTACAAGATAAAATCCAATAAAATAAGATAAAAAATGATGAAAATAGGCTTCAAATCCCCCCCACCCAAAAAAACTCCAAGAAAAAAATCCAACACCATCAAAAGAACATTCATAAAAGACCAAAGAAACACCAACCATAGAAAAAAAATTATCCCATTACATTTAGACCACTAGCTCACACCCTAAAACCACTAAACCAAATCACTTTCATCAACCCACAACATAATACATGGAAAATACCATACTCTAACGCAATACACTCTCACCCACATCCCTTCAATGCCCCATCTACAACAGGACCCACACACGCACAATGAATCCCCTATTGGACCATGCTGCCAAGGTAGAACCATCCACCAGGGAAGCCTCATCACCCTAAAAAGTTCACACCCTCAATAACTTTAATGTTACCATCCAAAAAAGAACCAACCAATAAGAACCTAAAGCGATAACCAACACCAAAATCCCCGCATCATTCATCTCTGACAATAAAACCTCCAAAAGTAAAAAATATGTTACTAAAGACCATGAAACTCTATCCCAGCTATCCCTCAACCACATGAAAACAATATCTCATCTCCACCAACCTAGGAAACAACACCAGGAAAAAGTATAAGAACCATGAAACTAGCCATTGCAACCCCTATACATTGGAAACCATCAAACAAAACCATTCAAAGGACCTAAAGAACCACTAACACAAAAAAACAACTAACCCACCATCCTCAAATAATGAACTAACCAAAACCAAAATAAAATCATCACCCCACCTAGGAAACTAAACAACACTCAAACAAAAACCAACACAGCACCACTACAACCTTCCATATTAGAGAATCCAAAATGAAATGAAACTGAAAGACCAGTTTATTCACATGAACTTGGTTGATCTAGTGGATATAATTTGATCATTGGCCCATATTTTTGTACTTCCTTTAATTATGCATGAAAAACTCTAGTATGTGTTCCATGGGTCCTTATAACTAGTTTATTCCTGATTAACTCTGAATAAAACCCTAACTGGAGTATCTATCATATACTGACTCAACCCAAACGCTATGTGAACACATGAACCCATCTTCTACTACCCAGTGGTTTGGTTCATCTACACACAACTCTTTTTTCCATTTAGAAATTAAATAACTACTAAAACATAAGCAAAAACATATCCCATTATCATCTTAATATAGAAACATGCAATTATTCCAACAACTCTTACATAGATTCAATCACCAAACTCAATATAACAACTGAAGAACTTGATGCACTCATGTGACCACGACTCTTGCACTCTGACCTCTCACAACCATACTTTAAAACAAATAAATCACCATAACATGTTCTAAAACAAATATCAATAACCATCCATCAATCTATCCTCGGAATTGCATAACTCAATTTTAAAATCCACCCCGTTTTCTGAATAATATTACTATACATTAATGGTCTTAAAACATGAAGGGATCAATAGCCATTATTTTTCATATCTGATATTTGTTCATCATCTCTAAAAAAAAATTTACAACTACTAAGTAACAACAAATCATATCAATAAATTCAACCGAACATAATTATAGTTCCCAACTGCTAACCCACACTTCCCATGTAATTCCCATATTAAACCACACTAATCCATCAACGACACCTCCATGCAACATCATTTAAAAATAATAACTATTCAAATTTATTCCACTAACTCATGATTTTTTATTGATTTATTTCCCATTATTTATCCTATACCATTGTTTATTTTCACCATATATAGCCTTACTTACCTATCTCAAGTTGTTCTTTCATTCCAATATTTTTATTTCATGCTCTTTACTTTTTCATATTTTTTTTCTACTCAATATTTTTTTGAACAGAAATTCTTGTGTTTATTTCAGTGTTGACATTATTTTTCACTCTCATGAATACTATCATTCTTGATAAATTACTATATATTTTGGTTGATTTATTATTATTTTTTGTTGTTTCTTTATATTGTAGGAATATGATGACTTAGATTGTGATGTGGAGGATGAAAAGGTATGTTATTTACACAAATGTGGATTATTTATTGATTTTTGTTGGTAAAAATGGGATATATGATAAATGAAACTATCTACCAATGGTTATTTCCTAGATGAGTCATATTACATGGAAATAACACATAAATAGTATGCTCGAGCTGTCAAGGTGGTCAACTCCCTCCTTTCTCAAACTTCAGTGTTTCACTGTTGACATGAAGATTGAATTGTGAAATATTTTTTCTCTTAAATCTTGAAAAACATTTTGATGTAATTGTAGGAATTGTATGAAAATAAATAAGGCATAAATAAATATTACACATTTACATGTTACTATTTTTTTCATGTTTGTGGATTTTAGATTCTAGGTTTACATGATGAAGGTATTATGGTTTTTTAGGTATGGATGATGGAGGTTCAAAGGTTTTAAGGTTTATAAGTTTAAATGTTTTTATGTTATAAGATTATAGGTCTATAGATTCGTTATTTTACTAATTTTACGATACATGTTTATATAATACTTCTAGCTGTAGGGAAGGTTTGGATCTTGGAAAAGAATACATTGATAGGATTGGAAATAATGAGAAAATAAATATAGTTATTGATATTTCTACTATGGATTTATTCATAGGTTGTGGTGGATAAGATATTGATGTCAAATCTTGAATGCCTTGAGAAGGTGATGTAGGAGTCTACTTGTACTTCTCTTATTCTGAAGGTGAACTAGATTGGGATGGTCACAATGGTTATTGATATGGTGAAACTAGTGAAGGTTGCTCACCTAGAAATTCTAATTTCTCATTGATGTGGGGAGTTGGATGATTCCTCATTGTTGATTTCTCTATTGGCCGCTAGATAGGTCAGATAAAATTCAGGGCACCTTAAATTGGTGAGCATATGGACAGGTATAACTAAGTCCTCTCTTGACTAATTTTTTAAAAATAAAATTAAAAAAAAAAGTTTTTTTTCTTCTCTGTTTTGCAGCTTCTTCGGATTGAAGAGATTAAGGATCATGTAGTTTATATGGGTAGAGACTGGAAGCTTCCATGGTCATTCATGAGTATTCAAAATTTTGGAGGTAATTTCATGTTGATTTATTAGTTTAATTTGTTGGTTCTTAATATCATTTATATCTAGTAAACTCCTATTTTAATATTTTAATAATTCACACAACATTTGTTTCGTATTTTAAATAATCATTGAATGAGTTATTATGTCCTTAATGTTGTATATATTATATATTATTTTCATACATTTTTGGGGTTTAGGATACATGTTTTATTTTTACATATTTATTGTTTTTTTAGGATACATGTTTCTAGGATTCAAGGTTATAGGATTACAATTTGGGAGAAGTTGGGTTCACCGTCCCATGTTTGTGCATGCCCAAAATTGTTGGGTCTTTTTCATGAAACTAAATCCTATATCCATGATTGAAAACCATGGCTATACATCTAGTTACATGGTTTCAAACCATGTTTTTAGGTCTAGATCCATGTTTTTAAACTGCTGTTGTAGCTTCCAGTCAAATTATATATAGCCATGGTTTGAAATTGTGATTATAGGTCTAGTGCCACAGTTTCAAAACATGGATATATACATGACCTTATTTTGACACCAATATGAGACACTATTCCCCAAAACATGTCTTTTACCTATAACCCTTGTTTTAGGATCTATCTCCACGGTTAGAAACCATGACTATAGCTAGAATTTCAAGTACTTCTTGAAACACATCAAGGGACCCATTGATAAAGAGATCAATATAACTAAAAATAAAATATTTATATGAATTCTAAAATATAATATAATTTATTTTTTGAAAAATATATCATCATGTAGGATGTATACATGTCTCATCTCCCTATATTCTCCATTTATCTTTCTTTATCTTTATGAAATGAACTAATCAATAAAAACCATGGACATGGATTTAATCAGACATATTTATTTCAACCAAATGGAAAAATATATCTTCTTTTATTAAATTTGAAATGGAAAATAATTTCTTTAATTATTCAATTAATTCTATATAACTTATGAGGGTTGTGAAAAGATCCGAAGGTGAGGTGATGGGACAAGTGATTGGTGGTTGTGAGGTGTAGTGGTGGGATGGGTGATGGGTGGAATATATCAGTGTGGTGATATATGGGATTTAGAAACATGTAGTCACTTGACACCACTTGTAGTATAAGTGATATAGGAGATCATGGAACATAATAAAATTCACAAGAATTCACATGGATGCAGGAAGAAGCTTCGATCCATGCATTGGGCCATCCCCATTCAACACTGATTGGGCAAGGCATTTGATTCCCTAATTCTAGTTCACATATGGTGGTATTGTGGGTCTTTTCTATCCTAGTTAAATGGGTATTCATATAGGTTCTCACTCAACCATGATAAATGTATTTTTTGAATAAAAACTAAAAAATAGATTGGCCATATCACTTATGATTCAAAAAACATATGGTACCTCTCCATGAGAATATTTCATCAAAGTTTTCATACCTAAATCAAAGTATATGATTCATGATACACATTAATAATAATCTCATGTCTAAGAAAAAATACACACTCTCAAAGTTAGGAATATTTTATGACAAACAAAACATGTGGAATTCCTATTTGCATACATGTCTTCATGAACTCCATTCTTGGTGATCTCCAAATTCGAGCATCATGATAAGAAGTCTCAATGTTGTATGAGACTCCAATAACTTATATTTGAACATTGTATATGTACCCAAAAAATATTATCTAGACCATAGGATATATATTTAAGAATATTTTCATAGAATATATGGGTTCTCATTATAGTAGGGAACTATTATAACTTTTCCAGGTGTAAAATACTTTAAGGACATTATCACATTAATGTTATGTAGAATAATAATAATTATATGATAAGATATGTATTAATATTACAATATTAAAAATTAAAAAAAATTCTAGTTTTAGGTAACCAGCTCTAGTAGACTTCTACTTTCACTATATCCAACTACTAAAAACTTTTAAACCACTAATCCTCACATGATTTTGAAGTTATTTTTAGGATAAATATTTGTTCAATGGGCCTACAAAATTTTCCTCTATGGATACTTTTCTTTGTATGAATTCACCCCTTTGAGAAAAATATATCACGTGGTGATACATCAATTGCATATGATTTTTTTGTTAATGTGACATGGTCTCTTTAGATAGAGCCACTATTGAAGTATTATCACATTATAAAGTGATATGATCATTACTATTAGGTTCAACACCAATCAACTAGATGATATTTTATATCCACACTACTTATTTAGTTGCATCAAAAGTCATAATATACTCAGACTCTATTTTAGAGTTGGTGACCACTAGCTACTTAGAACTATTATATATCATGGATCCTTCATTAATGAAAAAATGTCCATACATTAATTTTAAGTCATTATGGTCCATTTAGAAACTATCATGTTTGTATCCCCTCACAACTAGTTCATTATCTCCTCTTTAAACTAATAACATATCCTTCATACAACTCAATTAATTCATTTTCATATTACAATTGAATAATATGACTCTCATAGGTCAGTATGAAATCTTTTTACCATGCTCAAGGGATAGGAAACATCAATACTGGTGCATAGCAAGGAATACATGATAGATCCAATCATAGAATCATAATGGGTTATAACCATCATTTCTCTATCCTCTTGTATTTGAGGAAACATTTTCTTGGATAGATTTATACCATGTGACATTAGAAAAAAAAATCCTATCTTTGATTTTTCAATATTTTATATTTTTTAAACCTTTCTAATGTATATACCTTGACATACTCTAAGAAGCCTCTTAGATATATCTCAATAGATCCTAATCCCTATTATAGAGATTTCTTCACCTAAGTATTTCATGGAGAATCATTTTTAACCACATATTAACTCACTATAATACCATTATCTAGTTTACCATCTATAATATCTCATCAACATATATCACTAGGAAAACAATAACTCTCCCTATAAACATATTATAGAAATAGGGATCACATTCATTCTTAAAAAATAAAATTCTCTGATGGATTTATCAAAATGACTATTCCATGATCTTGATTCCTTCTTAACCTATAAATGGATATCTATAACTTTCATACCATATTGTAATCATTTTATGTCACAAACCTTTATAGTTATGTCATATATATATATATATATATTCCATAATATATATATTAATTCATCCTTGAAATATATTTTCTAAATTTTATAATAATGGTATTATATTTTTAAATGTAGAGTTATAATGAATTTTAACAAAAATACTAGAAAAAATGTCTTATAATAGTCTATGTCTTGATGTTTCTCAAACCCTTTGGAAACTAGTCAAACTATATAAGTTATAAATTTACCCTTAATGTCCAGTTTGTTCTTGAATTCCCATTTTCATACAATATGATTTACATCAACCATAGGATCTACCAAAACCCAAACTTGGTTTTGGTACATCGAATATATTTTAAAATCCATGGATTATTATTACTTTGTAACTTCTAAACTACTAAATTCCTTCTTATAAAAAATAGGCTCATTAGTTTTAGAAAATAATTTGTAACCTTCCTCAATTAAAATAAATCCAAATCTTTATGGTTCTTTAACCTCTCTTATGCTCGTACACAGTACATGTGTATTTGGAACAACTTCTTCCACTATGACTTGTGAAATATGTTTCTATTCCAACTCCAGTGTAATATAAGTATTGAATTCATCAAAGTATATCTTTCTCACTCTATCTCCTTTAGTTATGTTCTCCCTTTCAAAGAAAATGACTTGTATTTCCATTATTAACATTTTGTATGATGGGTCATATAGGTAATTTCCTATTGCCTCTTTAGGATTCCCTATAAATATACACTTAATTCCTTAAGATGAAACTTTATTTCGAGAAATATCATTAAGAAATTCTTTATGTCCCCACACATGTATACAAGAAAAAAAATAGATTTCTTCACATACCATAACTCAAATGGGATTCTTCTTGCCTCCTTAGTTGGATCTCTATTTAGTGAGAATATTGTTCACTGTAATTCATATCCACAAAAGGATAAAAAAATATTTTCATGATTCATCATCGATATCACTATAACACCCTAAGGTTTTTGAATGCACACACACATAGACACACACACACACATAGATATATATATATATTCTAAATATTATGTCAGATAGCTTGTTTCACATGAAACACTGAACTAAGACAAGCCAAGATATATTGGATGAATATTATTAAGAAAATTTAAGAATACTAAAACCTATTGTAAATAAAAATATTTTAATCAATTATAAATGCATACAAAATTTAATTGAGAACACTTAATGTTTTAAATTGGATTTTTCTAATAAAATATGTTTTTATTTTTATATTGAATTTTCATTTAATATTTAAATTTATAAATATTGAAATTTTAATTTTACTAAATGAACATCATTTTTTAATTATACATAAAAAATTATCAATAAAATAATTTTTCATATTTTTTGGAAATAATTTATTTTTTATGTGAATAGTAAAAAATATACTATTTTCCAAAATTATATATATTATGACATTACCAACACATGGGAAAGACCTAAAAGTTTATAAAATCTTTTAATTGATAAATTACTTATTTAATATGTAAAATTATATACTTTAAAATATTATTTTTAATTTTTAAACCCAATTTTTAGTTTTTAGAAATTCATTAACATTTAAATCCAATTTGTTTTTTTATCTATCATCTATTTTAATTAAACATTTTTTATGGTAATTTTTTTTATTTTAAATCCAAACAAACTTTTGTTCATTTTATAACTAACAGATATATGTCATGGAATTTAATATCATCAATTATTTTAACCTGCACATTAAATTTATGCTTAAAAAAACTTTTTCTAAAAACTATTTTTCAATTTTATGTGTGTTTATTCTAAAATTAGTTTTTCTAAACCATAGAAATTTTATTAGACAAAATTATTATAAAATTTTAAATTATCTTATTAATATTATGTAATAAGTTCATTGTTGATTGGAGTGAGTATCTCAAAAGGGGATGAATTGAGTAAAAAATAAAAAATTATGTTTAAAATGGATTATTTTGAAATCCCCCAAATATTTAAATACAACCTAGTTTTTTAGAATATATAGTATGATATAGATCTTAATCTTTCTAAAGAAATATCTATAGAATGATTAGTTCCAAAATGAATAATATATAATATTATTAGATCCTCGGAAATCAATTTACTTGATCAAAATACTATATCAACATAAATTGAGATAAACTACCAAATTATATATTTTATTTACATTAAAAATAATTTTCAGTTTTAAAGTAGAGATAAAGTAAAGAAATTAAATCACATAGAAGAAATATTTAATACAAGGGGTTCAGTATCAAGTCAATACATAGTCCTATGTAATTGGTGATCACCTGCCACCAAGTATTTTATATAAATAAACAAGTTGGTCTATAACCTGGAGTAGGTTTTATAATAGTTTACAAAATTCCAGGTAGCACATGACCTCTTACATAGTTATACATTTGAGTAAAAATAAACAGGCCACACAAGGACCACTACCACTATTATCTATGGGAGTACAAGTGTAAGAAAAGATGACAATATATCTATGTATCTTCCAGTTCAGCACAAGAGATATTATTCATATATAAAATAGATTAAAACAAACACTGCTAAATATGTAAAACTAAATAAATAAAACTAAGAAATCTTATAATATAGAGTTAAGATATTTTTGTTCTGTTGATGTGTAGCTTTTGACTCTTGACTTGATTTGCAGTAAATCTGGAGTAAGTTTCTCTGGAACTTATCAAAAAAATAGAGTGTCATAGACTGTTGTTCTTTGATTAGATGGAAGCACTAAATGTGATGATGTTGTTAGCCTTCCCAGTTGAGTGTTTGTAGAAGGTGAGATATTCTTTTTTCAATCAGGTTTATCTCTATATTTATTATTAAGTTTGAGTTCTCAGCTTTCTATCAGTCAGATTCATCCACTATTGTGTCACTCTTATGCACGAGTGAGTCTACATATCTTTTTTTCAACAATAGAAGGAATATCTAGATCATCTCTTATTCCTCGTACTTCATGTCTCACACTTACACCAATGAGTTCTGTCGAATATTTAAGAGACAATCATTAAAATAATAAATGACATTAAATTCAATAATGTAGCTATTTGAATATATTAATTCAAAAATAAGTATAAGGAAATAGTGGTGGTGGCTTAGTGTGGCAGTATCTTGAAGTATGGATATATGTTTTTCTTGTAGCATGATGTTGGAGGTGTCTTATACTTAGCCGAAATTTCACTTTTCTAGCGGTGTCTCAACTAGAATTGTCTAGTATAGTAGTGTCTTGTAATTTTCCAAAATTATGTGTTAGTGGTACGACACAAGTGGTGACTCAATTCGCAGTATCTTTTACTTAGACAAATTTAAAATTTTTTAATCATGACATCCTAATGGTGTGATATCCTGGCATTATGTCATCTGATAGTGTATCAGACTTAGCAAGATTTCCATGCTGATGGTGAGTCATGGACAATAGTGACTCGAGTTAGAGGTGTCAGTCTCAAGAGTGTCTTTTCCTTTACAGTAACTGGTGGTGACTCAAACATAAACAATTTCATCACCTATCTCAAATTTAATGGACTACTTACAAAAAACCTGAAATTCATTAATATCACTAGAATCATGATTTTTTTTATCATTAAAACAAGGAGGTCAAAAATCTCCACCTTTGTGATGATAAAAAAATCATGGCTTTAATGAATATTATAAATGTAAAAAGAGGTCATAAAAGATAGTATAAATCAGTACATATCATTCATAGTATGTGGAGATGGTATTAAAGGAAAAATAATATAATAGTAAGTATCAAAGGCATGTATCATCTATCAAAGATAGAATGATTAAAAATAGATAGCAGCTAAGATTACATAGAATTGTCATTATAATAAATCATAAATTTCATAAACCATAATTTTCTCCAAAAGAAAACAAAATAAATATTACATAAGAATTATCCCCCTTTTGGGATTATCGAAAAGGTAAATATTTGTAGAGTAAATATAGGAAATGTAGTAATAATAGTCAGACTAAGAGTTAAGAAAGTAGTCGAAGTGATTATCAAAGAAATATTACAAACCAAGTCCCATAAAATACATATAGAATAATTCATTAAAAGAAATGCTTTAATGTTTGGAAGATGGGTCCATTGGTTCTTTTATATTAATATTTTCTTTCTCCTAATATGAGGAAAAAGGGTCATCCAATTCTGATGGAGCTCAAGTTAGAAGATATAGAACACTGGTCGATAGACCAGCTATAGCATGAGGATAATCTTATACAATAAAAATTGGTTTGAGATATCTCAATTCTTGAGAAGTAGACATAGGGAAAGGTTAGAATCTAGAAGGAAGAGGTGCTAGAGGATCACAAGGAAATACTAGTCTAAGAGATAACTGAGGAGTAATAGGAATGACTTCTTGAGAAATAACTACTTGACCATGATCATAAAGAAATGGTTTCGTCATATTTATAAAATCCATTACAATCTGGCCACCTATTTCCATTGAACTGAATAAAGTCTTCCTTAAATTGACTCAACACTTGAGTAATCTCTTTCAATTTCTTTACATGTTCTTTAAATTCCAAAAAAACTAGAGGCATCCTTAAATTTTCATCTAATAACTTGAAATTTGATTCCATATCATCCTTTGCGTAGATACTCGATAGATAATACTTGATAGACTTAGTAATTGTTTCTTTAGTAGCATCCATATACTTAGCATAGGATCTAATCATTATGTTTTCATGATCTATACATTTCTAAATCATTGTCATAATTTCTAAAGAAATCACAGGTTCTCCAGTTGATGGTCCACCGGAGGAATATACAACTTTCTCTCTGACAACTATTATAAACTGATCAATATCCAATATTGGAATAGAATGAGTATAAATATCTAAATATGTATCCTCATTACTTTTTAAAATTTCATCCATGTAGGCTGAGAAGTTTGACTTCAGGTCTTCAATAATAGCCTTGAAATATTCAAATTCACTTCCAATCCTCTTATTCTAAATATCAACTTATTTTATGTGATGCATCATTTTTTATTAGATATGTTGGATATCCAACTCATAAATATATCTGGTATCCTTTTCACTAATTTTGGTCCTAAGAAGAGATTGAATTCTCAATAAAACATTGAATTCTAAAATTAACTTTTCACTAAATGACTTCAAGTCACTCTTTGTGACTAATTAAACTAGTATAACAGGATAAGTTATACCAGCAGGTGCAAGAGTTATAATGGAAGAAAACTATTCTAATAAACCTTTATAGTATACTCGATCAATCATAGGTACCTTAGGATCTCCTTCATTTCAAACATCAAGTCTCCATTCTTTAATGGAATCCTTAAAACACTATAGTACTTTCCCCATTCTTCTTCCATAGGATCAACCCATAGATCTAGAAAGACAACTAAGACAGATGTTGTGGAAGGAGGTACCACGCCAGCATGTACAACTGACACATCAAGATGTATCTTTCCATATGAACTATGTGCAGATAAGGTGTGTTCAAAACTGGAAGTCTTAAATTTTACCCATTTATCAACAGAGTTTCCACTATCATCTGAGAAATTTCCTTTTGAAAAAACACAGTACATTCTACTTCAAAAACATCAGACTAAATATCATTTCCTTTCTCAAAATAAGTCATCTCCTTCATATCCTTTTCATCCACATGATGTTCCATAGAAGAAATCAAAATTATCTATTCTACAATGGAATAATCAAAAACTATATAACCATCACCAACTGAACTCATTTCAGTTCTACTAACCTCCTTATCCTTCTAAATAAATTATAAGTATGGGGATTTCTCTTCCTCAACAAGTGAACTTTTTCTTTAAGATTTTGGTCCATAACTCTAATCAATTCTAGTTTTCTAAAGATTCACCAGGTGAATCAAGATGTTCTATAGGAATATTGACTTCCTTCCTCTTAATTCATCCACTTACACCATTTGGGTCAGATTCATCATCATAATCACTTTCCGCATCTGCATCCCTTTTATCTTCATTATCATTTTTACTATTTTCTTCTTCCACTTCTTCATCACCATTTTCATATTTATCATTAGTTTTTTAACTTTTGTTTAATTGATCTTCTTCTGAAGCCTATGTTTCTTCTTTGTCGCTTTTAACCATCTTTTTTCTTTTTAACAGTCTCATAGGTGGGCTTGAAGCTTCAAATTTAATCGGAGAAGATTAAGGGGACAAGTTAGGATCACTCCCTTCATAAAAATAATTTCTCTTTTCTTATTCATATATAATAACTTCTTCTTTATCATCATCAGTGTATTCAACTATTTTATTAGGATTAAAACGTAGATCAACAACATCCCTTGGCTTGGTAGGATAATCATCTAGTTTAAACTCAGTGTACAACTTATCATTATCTCCAACCCACTATATCTTCCAAGGGTTTCAGCTAATGTTATTCCTTGAGAATGTAACTCATGGAATAAAGAAACCACCATGGTTTATAATAGACTCTTCATCCTTTACTAATATTCCCTAATCCTTAAACATGACAAAAATTAACTTGGGGTAGATAAAGGAATTGGATCCAGAAGATGTCATGATCATCTCACACATGTGAACCGCGAGATATCTACATAAATTTATCTTATGACCTCTTTTATTAAGATATATTAGGTAAACATATTGTTACCTTAGATTTGCAAAATCACCCTTTATTGGGAATAACATGTGCTGAAAAAACATAAAGAGAAACCTACATTCCCATTTAATCCCTATGGAAACATGTAATCTAGTTATGTCATCTCCTATAAGTTATGAAAAATCCTATTCATACCCAAACAATTAACTATCTTCAGGTCTGGTTCCTCAGTAATATTCATATATTACTTCATGGGCTACATCTAAAGATTTTTCTAATTTCATTTAGGAAAAACCAATTAACAATCCTTTGACATGACTTCTTACCCAATCAGTACCATCTTGATCAAAGGAAAATTATACATGATGATAGAATTAATAATCCAAATTAGGGTAAAAGGGCCTCTTGATGAGAACCACTCTAACCATTCTTGGTTATAGAGTAATTTGAGTACTATAGAATTTCTAGAAAACATACACTATGATTCAACTTCCCTTTCAGCTACTACAACTCTATTGGAAAGATCATGATTAATTGTTTCCACTGGAGTAGGTACACGCAATTATTTCTTCTACTTCTTAGATGATTGTGATTCACCTTGAGAAGACTTACAAGGGTGCTTCATCCTTGGCATGCAGATCTGTTCAGTTTGATCGGTTGAAGGATAAGAGAAATTTTTCGGGATTGAATGTTTGGCGAGGAGAGGTAGCTCGGGGCTCGAGAGTATTGCACTCAGATCAAGGTGAGTTGTAAATATATATAGATTCATTTTTTATCATTTGGGATTTAGGTATAAAAAAAAATTAAAATAACAATAAAAAATTAAAATTTTTATGTAAGAAAACTTATGTATTGGGTGATGAAAATAAACCATAAAAATATATGATTAGTTATTCATAAAACATAGAATCAAATAATTTGAAGAGGCATTTGACAACCAATAGTATGAAAATCCCAATGGTTTATCAATCACAACAGTGAGACAACCCAATGATTAGATAAATACAACATTGAGATAAACACAACGTTGTGTCACCCAATGGTGTGTCACCCAATGGTGTGTCACCCAATGGTGTGTCACCCAATGGTGTGTCACCCAATGTTGTGTCACCCAACAATGTTTCAACCAACAATGTGTCACCCAACGATGTGTTAAACAAGAAAAATTGAACTTACCAAAAACTAATCATTCCTAATTCTAGTTTGATATAGTTCACTTTCTTAGAATTCAAATGCTTAGTAAATATATAGGCTAACTGATGTTCTATACTAATAAACTCAAAAGTGATATCACCATTTTGAAAATGATATCTCAAAAAAGTGACGTCTTATATCAATATTTTTTTCCTAGAATGTGAAATAGGATTATTGTAAATGTTAATAGAAACTGTTTTCACAGTTTATGGGGACATATCGTAATTGATATCTATATTCTAATAGAGTGTGTTTGTAACAACCCAAACTATTGTTAATTACAATCCATATTGATCCAATTAAATGTCTTATTATGTAGAATGATAGTATAAAATGTATTAAGTACCTAGGTTTTATGTTTTTGGATTTAAAAATAACTTTAAGAATTGTGACTATTGCTAATAAATTCGTTGAACACTGATTACATGATTAGTATAAATATAGGGCTTTAACAAATCCAATTTACTCAGAAAAGGGAAGTAATGGCCTCGTCCACTAGAATTGCCCTGTAGGAAACCCATTTTTCAGAGCTCAAAAAGGAGGTGGCGTCATTGGGATTTTCTCTTGAACAAGTCCAAAATGATCTTGAATACATTAAGCTTTAGTGGAACCACCTACGGGAGAAGTTAAAGTTGATAGAGATTACTACTCGAGCGATGTTATCCGAGTCACCCCAAGAGTCTATCACCATCACGAACCTTACCCTAAGGTCTTATGTGTGTGTTTTAAGAGGTTATGTAACAAGAATATAGAACTATGAATATTTACATTATTTTTTTATAAATAATATAAATTCATTTTTTATTGTTACTTTGTAAATAGTTTTTAAAGCACAAATAGTTTTTTTAGTTTATATTCAACTAAGAAATTTATTTTCATAAATTAATCAATTTTTGAATTAAATAAAATTTTAATAAAATAATATTATTACTATAATTAATTTTTATTAAAATTATAGTATATTTTTTATGAATACAATTGTAAGTTTTATTATGGTTTGAAATCTATTTTTGTCAAAACCCATGAATTTTAGATAATTGTCGGTTTTTATTTTAAAAGTGACAATTCACATATTTAGAAAATTATTTTGATTAAATGAATATTATTTTTAGAATTAGGATGTTGAAATTATCCAATGGTGAATTTTTCATAATTTTCTAAGACAGTCAAATTTTTCGGTAAAAATTAAATATCATTCAAATATATAATGTGTTTTATGACATCATAATGACCCAAAAGTGATGTAATAAAATACTATAAACATTATGTTTGGCCAATATATGTTTTTATATTAAAATAATGTGATTCTATGTTTACTTTATTTATTTTACAAATCCTTAGTGGACCCTCCAAGACTTATAAAACATTTTATCTTTTTAAATTGTTTTCCTTAAGAGTGTGACTCACGTCCACATAATCAACCTTATTATTTTAATAAGTTAGGGAATTTTAATTATAAAATATTTTTTTCCACTCCCCTTTGAAAAAAATTTGGAAAAACCATGGGATGGTTTGTGGTTTTGATTAGTTTAATGTGTGGTGTCCCAAACATAAATAATAAAGAATTCCCTCTCCTTTCCTATATAAACCCACCCAAGATCCCACTTCCTATTCACTAAAAACCTTTTTAATTCATCACCACTCTTCCATACTCTATCTATAATCCTCAAAATGCTCCCAAATCACCCAATAATACTCTCTCAATCCTCTCCCCAGCCTTTGGAATCACACTTCCTAGTAAGGGATTCTCACTTTCCTTATTTATGTCCAAATTTCCTTATATTTTTATTACATTTTATTATCAATTATAAATGTTGAGGGTATGATTTTTCACCTCCCCCATACTTCCATATTCATGTTTTAATAATTAGATATCCACTTTCTCTCTCATTAATTCCTCCCATTTACACTCGTTACCATGCTGAAATTCCGTAAGAAATTTCTCTCTCCTCATTTACATTCAAGCAATTATTTTGTATTATGTATCTAAATTCCATTAAATTTATTGGGAAATTTATCTATATGAACCTCTTAATTTATATTTCATGTACATATTATGAGACACTCATTTCTCTCTCATCAACAATTTTATGAATTCTTATGTCACGCCGTTATGCTGCCGAAATTGCACCGCGTTTTTTCAAGCCAAGATCATTGCGTAGTGAATACCATATCCATGCCTCTATCAAGTTATTCAAATTTATGCACATATACATATTGAATTGTAGTTTCATTTATTTATTACACATTCCTTAATCATTTAATAACTTAGGATGTTTATTTATTCCATGTTATATGATCCATGTGGCACACTTATGCATGAAATGAAATGGTTAAGAAGGGTGTGCCCTGATAGCTCTATAATGCATTGGGTAAAGATTGGTATCATGATACATCAACTGAAATGATTATTTACTCATGATAATTAAAGTTAAATGAGGGTTTTCTCATTCTCTATGTGTAATATTCCTTGGCTCATGCTAATTCCATGTTAAGTGTTGTCGCCACATTTCCACGTTATGATAATCATGCTATATCATGACATTATGTTCATGTTTCTCTTGCACTACATTGATATTACTATTTCCTAACATGTATTTTATTATTCATGTTAAGCCATGTTTACTCCCTTACTGGGATTTATAGCTCACCCTTTTCTTATGCATGTCCTCAGGTCATCCCATGCAATGATAAGTATGGGGGAATGTAGTGGTTATGTAAAGGAAGTTTTTAGTAAAGATGGTGTGTGTTTTATGTTTTAAGTTGTTATGTAATGTTCCTAATCCCTAAAGACACTATAACTCTCGATATTACATGTTGAATCAAGTGAATAGTTTATGTAATAAATCATGTTTAAGTGTGTAATAAAGATCAGAGTTGTTATAGTTGGTATTATAGGATTGGTTTAGTTATTTTTGGGATTAGGATTAGAAAAACCTAGTAAAGATTTAAATACTAGACTAAGTATAATAAAATACAACCCTAAATTTTGGTGAGTATTTAGTAAGTGATTTATCAAGAAAACACATACATTTCTGGATACGATCAAGTAGAGTCGGCTCTGATACATATGTACCTTGGAGTGAAAACTCCGATAAGGAGTTTCGGGCTTGACTAAGGGTATCCTGGTACACAACAATGGGCCTTGTTGCACTCTTGGTTATGACACTCCCAAGGGATATGCTTTGGTAAATTCACAAGCTTAGTATGAACCATTATTAAGGGAATTAAAAAAATTCACTAAAAATATATGTTAGAAACTAGATCATGGATAACATAGACTGAAGCCTATAGATTCATTAGTTAAAGAAATAAAATATATTTGTAAGTCATCTATTTTTTTCCTTGGATTACTATTTATTTGTTACCCCTAATTTTATTTTTATTCTAGCCAATGGCCGGTAATAGGAGGAATCGGGCTAACAACCGATGTGAAGACCAATGTGATGATTGTTCTAATGAGATGCAAAATTTGATGGGAGTAGGAATCACAAACTTTGTCATGATACTGTCTCATTTAAATCAATATTTGAATAGAAAAATGGGTCAACATGAATGTTCAACCCCCCCCCCCCCCCAAGAAATAACAAGTCAATATCTAGAGATTCATGAGGCAAAGCCCTCCTACTTTTAATGGGTCATCTGATCTATAAATATCTGAACAATGGATCAACTCCATTGAGAATATATTCTCCATCTTTCAATGTTCCGAACAAGAGAAGGTACTTATGGATACTTATCATATGGAGGGTGAAGCTGATGAATGGTGTACATTGATCAAAAATACAAAGCCTAAGGAGGAGATCGAGGAGTTGGAATGGAAGGATTTCCAAAAAATGTTTTGCGATAAATATTTTCCTGGCATGGTCCAGCTTAAGATGGAACGATAATTTCTTTCCCTTAAGAAAAAAGATGACGAATCCATCTGAGAATAGAAGGAAAAAATCTCAAGGCTTTCATGATACACCTTCATCTTTGTTGTTACCCCTGAATGCAAGGTTGGCTGCTTCTTTGGTGGGATGAAACCTAGCCTATAGAAAGACCTGGCGATCCGTGACTTCGACAACTATGAGGAAATTTTCTGATGTTCCTCAAGGTTGAAATGGAGATCGGAGAATCTCAGGGGTATCATGGGTATAAGAAGCGTAATGTGGAATTAAATTTTGGCGGTCCGATGGATAAATCCAATGGTGCTAATAAGTTCCAGCACCCCACTTTCCAAAGGTGCGGAAAGAAGCACCGAAGAAATTTCTTAAAGGGGATGAGTAAATGCTTTAAGTGTGGAAGATAAGGACACCTAGCTATTAACTCCTGACAGGAAAAACCAACAGTTGTGACAGAGGAGAGGAACGCTCTATTCAACTCTCAATGTGTTGTTCATTGCTTCAACTGTAATGAACTA
Source organism: Viscum album (assembly GCA_963277665.1). NCBI lineage: Eukaryota > Viridiplantae > Streptophyta > Magnoliopsida > Santalales > Viscaceae > Viscum > Viscum album. The sequence goes on from OY728146.1 coordinate 376,422,777, forward strand.
GGGAACCTTGCAAATCAGTGCTCTAATCCTAGGGTTTTCAGAGGAAACAAACATCCTCCAAGGAAGTAAGGGAGATATTTTTCATCACTACCACTGAAGTGAACCTCGACAACGAAGTGGTGATAGGTACACTAGTTATTCATTCAATAATAGTTATCATAGTTTTTAATTCCTTCTCAACACATTATTTTATATCCCGAATGTTTAGTAGAACAATCCCAACACCACCACAAATCATGGAAGTAAAGATGTTGGTGAGTATGGAAAATGGGGCAATCATTTCATCCCATGAATATAACTCCTCCCCTATCATAATTTGTGGAGTGAAATTTCCGGAGAACCTCATCATACTCCCTCTGGTAGAATTTTATGCAATTCTTATCATAGATTGGATTTCCTTATATAGAGCCAAAAAAAATTTCCATGATAGGGAAATCGCTCTCCATGTAGAGAATCAACCCCTGATTTTGGACAAGTGAAAGGTTGAAGATGAATATACTTTAGCTCTATTATCTCAAGTGTGTATATTACAACCCTATGAGAACACGTATCTAGAGCATATGATTGATTCTAAGGAGGCAACTATCCTTGAAGACATGCCTATTGTGAGGGAATTCATTGAGGTGTTTCCTGAGGAATTTCCTAGTCTTCCAATTAGAATAGAAGTTGAATTCTTAATTGATCTTATACTTGGGGCATTGAAAATATGTAAGACTTTGTATAGAATGGCTATTGTGGAGATTGAGGAGTTGGAGAAACAACTATAGAAGAATCTGGATAAAGGGTTCATACTCCCAAGTGTTTCACCATGGGGTGCACCAGTCCTCTTCATCAAGAAGAATGATGGGTAAATGAGCCTTTACATCGATTATCACGAGTTTACCAAAATCACGATAAAGAACAAGTATAATCTCCCATGAATTAATTACTTGTTCGATCAAATTTTTGGAACACAATACTTCCCCAAGGTGGATTTGCAGTCGGGGTATTATCAAGTAAGGGTGAAGAAGGAAGATATCCGCAAGACTGCTTTTTGTAAAAGATACGGACACTATGAATTCATAGTAATGCCTTTCGGACTCACTAATGATCCAAAAAAAACCTTTATGGATTTGATGAATAGTGTCTTTAGAGATTATCTCGACAAATTTTTGGTAGTATTTATAGATGATATTATAATATACTCCAAAATCAGGGAGGATCATGAAGAGCATCTAAGAAAATTACTAGAGACCTTGCGGAAGGAGAAGCTTTATGAAAAGTACAACAAGTTTGAGTTCTAGTTTAAGGAGGTCTCATTCTTGGATCATATCATCAGAAATAATTGGATATCAATGGATCCCTCCAAGATAACTGCAATTTAGGGATGGTTGAGGCCAACATCGGTAATGGATATCCGCAGCATCATGGGGTTAGCTGGATATTTTTGCTGATTTTCTAGAAATTTCTCATGATTGTCAAACCCTCTAACCAAGCTAACTTGGAAGGGAGTAAAGTTTTCTTGGAGTGATTAATGCAATGAAAACTTCAAGGAGTTGAAAATGAGTCTTATCACTACACCAGTTCTCACACTACCGACAAGTGGAGAAATTTTTGTTGTATTTAGTGATGATTCGAAGAAGGGCATGGGTTGTGTGTTAATTAAGAATGATGAAGTGATAGACTATGCCTCAAGGTAACTGAAAATCCATGAGAAAAACTATCTCACACATGACCTAGAGTTGGCAGCTGTGATCTTTGTGTTGAAAACATGAAGACATTATCTCTATGGGGAGAAGTGTGAGATATATACTGATCACAAGAGCCTCAAAAATATATTCACACATAAAGATCTCAATATGTACCTATGAATATGGATAGAACTCATCAAGGATTTTGAATTCTCAATCCATTACCACCCTAGGAAAGCGAACAAAGTGGTAGATTCTCTAAGTATAATTGATCCATTGATTCTGTAATTGATGAAAATTGATAAGGACCTAATCATCTTAGATTTTAATAGTATCGACATGGGAATCGTTAAGGTAGGAACATAATAAATCCTTAATCAAATTATTTCTCAACCATCCCTCTTGGAGAAAATTAAGGATGCTCGAAGAAAGGATATGGAAATTTTGAAAAAGGTGGAGGCTATCAGAAATGGGAAATCATCATAGTTGATGGATGACAAGGATGGAATTTTGAGATTTGGGTCATGATTATTTGTACTATCCGATCCAGAGATAAATAAGGATCTTATGAATGATTCACATAGCTCAACCTTCTTTATTCACATGGGGAGTACAAAGATGTATCAAGATCTCCGAGAAAACTTTATGTTGGACAATATGAAAATGGATATTGTTGAATATACATCAAAGTGCCTGGTATGTTAGCAAGTGAAGTCTGAGAGGAAAAATCCTAAGGGGATGATGCAACCACTACCCATACCATCATAGAAGGGGGAAAACAATACCATGGACTTTTTCACTGTACTTATAAGGACATACAGAGAAAAAAATGCTATATGGGTCATTGTGTATAGTCTTATGAAGACAACATACTTTATCACGATTCGAGATGGCTTCTCATTGCATAAACATGCATGGATTTACATCAAAGAAGTGGTAAGTCTACATGGAGTACCACTATCTATTGTATCTTATCATGACTCAAGATGCACCTCGAAGTTCTAGAAAAGTCTGCAACATGATCTAAGCACTGAACTAAACATCAGTATGTCCAATCATCCTCAAACTGATGGATAATCTGAGAAAACTATTTAGATATTATAAGATATGTTAAGATCATATTATATGGACTTTAAAGGAGGATAAGACCAACATATTCCACTGGTTGAATTCTTCTGCAAAAATAGTTTCCATTCGAGCAGCTAAATGACACCATATGAATCCATTTATGGAAAAAGGTGAATAACACCTGTGTGTTGGGATGAAGTTAGTGAGAATAAGCTTCTATGACATGAAATGGTTGAAGAAATGGTGGAGAAGTTAAAAACCATTCAGCAGCATATCAAGGAAGTCCAAAGTCGACAGAAGAGTTATGTAGATAACCATTGACGAGACCTTGAGTTCAAAGTTTAAGACATGGTATTTATACACATATCTCTATGGAATAAGTTCATGAGGTTTGGAAAGAAAGGAAAGTTATGTCCTAGGTTCATAGGCCCCTTAGAGATTCTTGATCATGTTGGGGATGTAGCCAATCGATTAGCTCTTCCACCTACCATGGCCAAAGTACATGATGTCTTTCATGTATCCCTCTTAAGGAATTAAATATTGGACCCTTCATATGTACTCTCTTCATAGGTAGTAAAAATAGAGGATGATCTTTCTTACGAGGAGAAACTAGTGAATATATTAGATCGTGGAGAAAAAGTTCTACAAAATAAGGCAATTCCCCTCGTGAAAGTGTTGTGGAGAAATCAAAAGTTTGAAAAAGCAACGTGGGAATCAGAGGAAGTGATGAAGAAAAGTTACTTGTATCTATTTTAGTGTGGGAAAAGGAAATTTCGAGGGTGAAATTTCTTAAGGGGGGAGATTTTAATGACCAAAACTTTTTTTAATTAAAATCACTCTTGATCCAATTAAATGTCTTATTATGTATAATGATCATATAAAATGTTTGAACTTCCTTGGTTTTATGTTTTTTTAATTTAAAAATACTATTAATAATTTTTTGGTTGCTAATATAGCTGTTGAGCAGTGATCACATGATTAGTATAAATATAGGGTTTTAACAAATCCAATTTACTCAGACAAAGGAAGTGATGGCCTCATCCTATAGACTTGACCCGTACAAAGCCCATTTGTCGAACCATGGATATATCCCTATATCCATAGTTTTCAAATCGTGGATATAGGGTTAGACCTATAGCCATGCCAATAAAGTCCATGGTTCATAGAACCATGGTTAAATACCTATAGACACAGTTTTAAAACGTAGTTATAGGCCTTTCCACTGCATAAAAAAACCAGCATGGTTCATTGTGCTGGCTATTGGGAGGACACTACCAACTCCCCCCTCCCCCACCAACAACTCCCCCACCCTACACCAGCACCCCCACCCCCTGCTCTTGCACACCTCCCCTGCCCTACCCCCTACACCTTGCACCCCACCCCCTGCCCCCTCCTCACTACACACCCCCTCCCACTAAACAACCCCCCTGCCACCCTGCACCAGCACCCCCACCCCCTTATCTTGCACACCTTCCCTGCCCCACCCCCCACCCCCCTGCACCTTACACCCCACCCCCACCCCACCCCACCCCATGCACCTTACACCCCACCCCCTGCCCCCTCCTCACTGAAAACCCCCTCCCCCCTCCCCCCCACCTTGAACCAGCACCCCCACCCCCGGCTCTTGCACACCTCCCCTGCCCCACCCCCCTGCACCTTGCACCCCACCCCCTACCCCCTCCTCACTGCACACCCCCTCCCCCTAGATAGCCCCCCACCCTGCACCAGCACCCCCCACCCCCTGCTCCTGCACACCTTCCCTGCCCCACCCCCTGCACCTTACACCCCACCCCATGCCCCCTCCTCACTTCACACCCCCTCCCCCTCCCTCCCCACCCTACACCAGCACCCCCCCACCCCCTTCTCCTTCACACCTCCCACAACATTCAATTTGAAAACCAGTAACCTGAAGCAACATGTAAATAGAACATGTAACCTAAAATTAATAAAACAATCTGTAAACTAATCATTCATACCTTAAAAACAAACATGGAAGCCTTTGAAAACTTTGAAAACAATCTATAAAACCCACCAACCTGTAATCTTATAACCTGAAAACAAACTATAAACATGGAAACCTATAAAACTATCATGCATACCATAAAAACAACAATACCTATGAAACAATCTATAAAACATGAAAAACATTGAAAAACAAAAATTCCTTCATCCTAAAAACAATAATACCTTCATGGAAAACAAATAATCTTATAACCTGTAAACTTAAAACCTATAAAACAATCTATAAACCTTTAAAACAATCCAATCCTAGAAACTAAAACCCACAAACCTAAAAACATAGAAATTAGTAAACCTAAAAAATAATATATAAAACTGTAAACTAGTAAAACAATCTGTTAACCTGTAAACCAATCTGTAAACATGTAATCTTATAACCTAAAAACATTGAAATCAATAAACATGGAAACCTTTGAATCTCCATCATGCATACCTTACAAAAAACAATACCTTCATCCTGTAAACCTAGCAACTAAAACCCACAAACCTAATAACCAAAAAATCAGAAAATTAGTAACATGTAAATGTGGAATGCACAAACTATCAACTTATAACTTCCAAACCTGCTAGCTTAAAAGCCTTTAAACTATGAAACCTATAAACCCGAAACCAGAAAACTTGAAAAAATGAAAACATTCAAATACAAAAGTAGAAAAAAAATCATTTTCTTGAAAATAAAAAAAACACAAGACCTGTAAAATAAATAAAATAGTAACAATCTGTATACATGTGTGGGAAATGAGAATAAAATTAAATTGTTCACTAAAAATAATTACATTAATATATCCCATAATATGTTGGTTTAGTGAATATAAAGAAAAAAATAGTAACAATCTATATACAGATAACAAGGGTGGTCCACCAAGTGCTAACAATGTCACAATGATACACAAATAAGCTCTGATAAATTGGTTGTTTGAAACATTCATGATAACATCAGTAAAATCAAGAAAAGATTAAAGGATTTTCACTAAGGATTCTTAGAATTCATACAAACTAAAGCAGTGAAATCTGATTAATTAAATGGTAACAAAAACTAGGTAAACTAGAAAGATGTCAATTCAAGTAAGTGTTGTTTAAACATACCATCAACTTACAAATCATCAAGGGGAATTCCAACAAGGGAATCAATTACACCAGTGAATTGATTGATCTGTAAATACCTTAATAAAGCTATAAATACATTAAAAAATGATAATTATCTTAACTAAAGTCTCAATTGCTTACAGTGTACCAAGGCTTGAAAGAGACCCAAAACTGTGAGGTAAGTTCCCTTTTATTGAGTTGTATGAGGTATCCATGTATTTGAAACAAATCATTATAAAATAATATTCAATTGAACAAGAACCTTCTAACATAACAGATTAATAAAAGACAAAAGTGGACTCAATAAATGAAAATAAAAATATGAAAGAACTCTAAAAGAATAATTTATAGGGCTATTTGCATACAATGTGGAAATATAAAACATAAATCCCTCCATATATATGTTTTTCATGTCCCACCATAACCTTGAATAAATAAAAAATCCCAAGTAGAATTAGTTTTTATAGTCATTATAGTAAGTAGTTTTTCTTTTTTAGTTTCCTTCTAATATTCTAGATGATTATACTCTTTTTATAGATTTTACATTTAGTAATTAAGATCTCTTATGTAACTCTCCTATTTCTCTATTATGAAGAGGAGTTATCTAGTAAGAATAGAGAAGGGTAATATTTGAATAGAATTTCACTAATCCATATGATATTATCAATTTAAAGCTTAGCATATACCCACATTGGATTATCTGTGAGTAATAAATATGCAAGTGTAACAGAAGATTTTTATTAACAATAATTTTTTTGTGAATTTAATCATACATTTATTATTATATATCTTAAATTACATAAGTTGTTATAGTAATATAAAAATTTTATATTAATAGAAAAAATTTGATCCAATAACAAAGATAACATAACAGTGACATAAAATCTTATATTTGAAAACAAAAAATCATTATCTATTTGTCATATTAGGAATATGAATGTTGTTATGTTTACATTATTCCTATAGTCCTCGTCAGTTAATGTATTTAATATCATCACAAATAAATCATCAAGTAGCATTGTATACATGATGGATTAAGAAAATAATGTTAAAGAAAAGAATGTAAGAAAATAAACTGGGTAAATCAGATCAATTACCCCTTAAAAAACTTTAATAGATTCAATAAATTCATTATCATCCTAAAGAAAACTCAAATGAGTAACCTAAAAATCTAAAACTGTGATATATTGAATGATTATTAGTAAAAATCTCTTAATAAGATGTTGGGTATTTGACCTCAGTAAGCTGAATTCACAAAAGGATATTATGAAAGGTATTGAAAATTAGGTTGTCAATGAATCCAAGTCTGACAATGAATAATATGAATTAATAAAATTAAATATAGTTCATTAAACTTGTATCTAGTGTAAAGTTTTATAAAATTGTGGATAGTTAAATATGAATCGATGAGTAAACAGACATCATTGGTCTATTACAGAAGTCGATTGTCCATGAACTTGCATCATAAGAAACCACCTGAAAGGAAATAATGGGAAACAAAGTGAGATATAACTTGTTATATATATGTGATCAGTGTATCAACTAAACATGATAAATGATACATGACTCCATAACCAATAATGAAAAAATAACATTCAGATTGATATGCACATCCTAATACTAAATAACATCAATTCTAGTTGCTTGAGATTCAATCCATTTAGAAACATAATATGCTCCCAAGAGAATATAAGTATTTCAAAAAGAAATAGGAAATGGATCCTTGAATTCTATATCCCATACATCAAATATTTTGCAAAAAATCAAAGGTTGTTGGGGAATTTACTATTTTTGAAAATACCTAAAATGAATTGGAAATCCTTACATGATTTATAAAAATATTGGACATCCTTAAAAACTATTACCTAGAATAATCCAACATCCAAAACATTCCTAGCTATGTACTGAAGTCTAAAATGGCCCTTGTATGTAAGTGTATAAAAAATTTTGGGGACACATGTTACCTCTTCATTTGAAACACACCTTATAATCACTTGGTTACTATGGATTTTATAAAAGTATGGATCCTACTAAACAAATAACTTTGACTTAGATTTTAGCTAAAGGAACACATGCTTAGAAAAAACTATACTTTTGATGTGCCATGAAGTTAAGCATTTCTTCATACCATGACACCTTATCAATGATTTCATAGAGCCACTCACTAGGGAGTGCATCATTCAGGGATGTTTCAGTAGGTATACATACATCAGAAATGTATGGAAGTCTATTCATGTGGTTTGAAACTAGGGTTTCATATCCCTTATTACCCTTTATTTACACATTAAATTCTTATAAGAGAAGCATCAACCTTACTGACCTTGGTTTTGCCTATGTTTTCTTCATTAAATTCCCATGAGATGCAAGACCAGAATAAATTGTTACTTAACATCCTACAAAATATGAATAAAACTTTTCCAATGCAACAAATAAAGAAAAATACTACTTATTGGATGTTTTATAATTAATATGAGATGAATCTAGGGTCTGTGAAGAATAATTTATCACATGTGGGTGTCCATTGACCTTCTAGGATAACACTACTCCCACTATCTGGTTGGAGACATCATGTAATACATCATGTGAAGAATAATTTATCACATGTGGGTGTCTATTTCCTTTGTTTACACATAGACACAGATCTAATTAATTAATGACTCATTTCTTTATGAAAGGTGATTCTTTCCTTCTCTCAATAAATTAAATTTTGATTTTACTTAAGTAACATCTCTTATGAAATGAGGAGATTTAAGGAAGAGAAGAATAAATGCTCAGTTGTTACAGAATGAGATGAGTTGAATTTTTTCTTATACTTATATCTTTGTTTTTATTGTCAAGTAAATGGGAGAAGAAGGCATTGATTTTGAATTTAAAATTGGTATTGACAGGAAATCCAATGGGTGATATTGAATAACACAAATTTATTGAAATAATATTTTCATTGTAGTTTTTTTCAATATACTTATTTGATGAAAAGTAAACATTACAATTATTTAAGAATAGAGTTTCTACCATTGAATCAGTCCTGAGACTTATTAAGTTAATATAATTTTTTAATTAAAATTAAATGTTTCAATTATTTAAGTATGGAGTTTCTATCATTGAATCAGTCATTAGAGTTATTATGTTGGAATATTTTATTTAGATGAAGCAACATTAAATGTGATTATTTCACGTTTGAATACTTCTGCAAAGGATACACTTTTTTTACACCAATGTTTTGAATAAAAAGAGGAAAAATTATAAAATGGTTAAAATAATAATATATACTAATTTTTAAAATATGTGAGTATTGCATTTGGTTTCTTTGAATATTTGTTTTGGGACTTTGTAAAAAATATGGCATATCCCAACTAGCTAGCCTAGGAGGACTTCTTACACTAGTGAGGTGGGTAGTAGAATCCCTAGACAATCGCTGTGAGAGGCATTGGTGTGTATAGTAAACCCCACAAAGTCACATAAGAGGTAGTGGTGAGCCACTCTGTAGGGAAACATGGCAGTGGATGGGAGCACCCGGATGGAGCAGTGCGGCGAATGTAAGATGCAGGTCAGTAACCAATTACATCAAACAAATGGAGCACTTTGTATTATAATGTATGGGGAACTATGATACATTCCAATGTGTTAGTGCATTATATGAATTATTGTAGCTCTTTTTAAAAACATGGAAAGAACTATGGCCATATGATGAGACTATCCCATCTGTTCAATCGCCCATCCAAGATCATCTTCATCCTCATCCATCCAAGGAGTTCAGTGCTTCAGAAGTTATCCATGAAATGTTGACAGTCAATTGAACTGAGGCCTATAATCTCTAATAAAGTGCTCTAAAAATTCCAATATGATTGAAATTATTTGCAACATCATTTTCATGTTAAAAAGAAGTTCAAACTGAGTATATGAAATGTGTAGAAATTGATGGTTTTTGATGATGTTTATTTCTTATGATGTTCATGTTACCTAAGATAATAAGTTCATAAGAAGAAGAAATGGACGACCCTATATTATTTCCAATGAAATGAGTCAGTGGTATGATATCTATAAATACATCTGAGTGGATATTTGAATGCATTAGTTAATCACTCTTCTACCATTTTTGCCTCTGTTCCCATTGTTTCATCCCCCGCACCACCATTAGTGGCAATTCCAGGTTGACTGCATCCAATACATGATCCCCTATCACCTCAGCTCCTGAATAATTTTCCACCCCTCCATTCATGCTTCAACTTCAACATCATCCTCTAGTGGCCCCTCAATACCAGGATTAACCATCATAGTCTTCTCAACTGACCACTCTATCAGTAGAGTCTCAATCACCTCTATTAAAGGCAAGATATTGGCAGTCCCTTCCAGTAGAACCTCCTTAGTTGGCCCAACCACCATAGTCTCCCTAGTCATTCATACTAAGAGAAGATCATCTTTCATGACCACCTCAACCCCTGGATCTAGTAATGTAAGCGTCGATGCTGGTGGCCAATTCTCAAACACTTTTTGAAATTCCATTCAAAGATATGTTAGTCAATCATTATGAGGTGTGTAAAAATAAGAAAATAGAAGAGACTCACATGGTCAGTATAGCCCTGTAACGAGATCCTTGAGGTCTATATATAGTTTTCCCAGAATATTTTTCCCCAAGGACACTACCATAATGGTCAACACTGTTGTTCGGCCACTCATTGACACAACATAACGATGAGACACCACACTTGCCCCAAATGGTTTGAGGTAACCTCGCCTTTTATTCCATTTCCTTCACAGACCTCCCCATCCTCTGTGTTTGATTCCTGAGCAAGGATGTAACGAAAATTTACTTATCTGATGAATAAAAATAAATAATCCCAGATGCATGGAATCTATAAATCATCTAATTCGGGAGGCTGATGTAATCTAAAGTTTACTTGACCCGAAGAAGGTGATACAAGATGAAGTTATAATAAAATGCAAGTGAAATTAATATAGGGAATAAAAAGCAAAAGACTCACACCAAAGTTGTTTTATATATATAAAGATGTAGAATTTTCAGTTGAGAAAAATAAGAGGTAGAACCAGATAGAGGGAAAAATGAGATTCCAAGTTACAATTGCTGAATTTTATGAAAGTGAGTTGACTGGATGATGCCAAGTGAATTCACATAAACATTTTGAAGCCACAATCAATGTGATTATGATGATATGGATATTTAAAATTTATAATTAATAATAGAAAGTTAGTAATTGAAGCTAATATTTAAGGATAATTTGAATGGTGAGTTGACACCATATTTTATAAAAATTTGATTTGACTCTAAGATTTAAAAGATTTCATGAAGGTGTGCACAATAGAAATGTGCAGAGTCTTAGTGTTTAGAGATTTGAAATCACTGAATTTATTAGAAAAGTTTGAGCCTGTAAAATAGGTTGGTATCATTCAAAATTAAGCACAGATCAATCATTAGATAGAGATATTGAGAAGAAGAATTTGAGGGAGCTACTTAGAAGAAACAACATAAAGAGAGGAAGTTTTCGACCAATGCTTACAGGAAGTTCAGTTGGGTCATGGTTTTGAAAATGTTGGAACATATAGTTTTAAGGTAGTTGATTAAGGTCACCAGATTCAAGTGATTTAATGTTTATATCTAGACCAATTTTAAGCACCAATCTGTAGATTTTTAAGATTTCAAAGTTCAAGGAAGGTTGAGGGATCCAGAAATTTAGTTTAACATAAGTAGAGAACATGCTCTCTTTTATGTGATTCTAGTATTAGTATAAGAGGTAGTCAAATTTCCATCCATAAGGAAGTTTATAGATAATCCATGAATATTGGGGGTTCCATTATAAACAACATCACCATTCATACCTAAAGGTAGAAGAGGATTTTCAAGAGATAGCATATCCACTTGTGTAATTTAGTGGAAGAAAAGTTTAGGATACTACCTACTCTTGGGTAAAGGATAACAACATAACCCATTGTAATACTTACAATAATTGTGAAAATTTTCAGATCTAGATAATAATCAGACATAACAAGGAGCAGGTTTCTCACACTAGGACTGAACCGAGATTCTCAGATAAACCAGGACTCCAATGTACTAAGATGTTCAGACATAAATAAACCGACCAAGATGCTCGGATAAACCAAGACTCCATTGCTCGGATAGAGGCGATCTAGCAATACTTCCACATGCAGTAACTATCAGAAGGTTATAATCATGGATGAAATGGTTCAAGATAACCAGAAACAGTATGATAATCTTAATGTAAAACAACCAAATGCAGGGGTTGTGCAATGACACAAATGGGAAGAGTGAGAATATCGGATTGATCATTGGATAAAGTAAACTGTAATCAGAGTAAATAATATGCGTTGTGAGAATAAAATATACAAAGGAGGATCACCAGATGGTCCAATAAAACTTTATTCAAATTAGACACCCTATGATCAGACGATTCAGGTATAACATACCCGGTAGAAGAAAAATTGAAAGACTGTGATATGAATCTACATAAACAAGAGCTATATCACCAAACAAATGCAGCTACTGATGATCATGTGATCATAATACTATCAAGGTGATTCATAAATAAAATAAAGCAGCTAATAATCATATAACTCCCTTGAAAGTATAGATAATAGATGATGTTCAATGCATAAAAAATGATATGTTATATTTGGATGCATGAAGAAATTAAATTGCATAAGATAAAATTATATTTTTCATTAAGAGAATATTTTTAAAAGCACATTTACAATTTTTTAATTTGAATTAATAATTCAGAGTACATAAAAAAGAGCATGATGGAATAAGTTATTACATACCATTAGGTACAATGATGACATGATATAGTAACTGAGTCAGTTGTTTGGGATCTTGCATCATAAGAAGCACCCTATAAGGAGATAAACGGTAATGTCAGATTGAATGACTACTCATAAACCTACCAAAAATTCAGTATCTCACTGGTATATCCAAAAATCTTCACAGTAATGGCACATATTCTCACAATAGCAAGCATCCTTCGACATACTCCAGTGACCACCAAGAAGAAGTATCATAATCTTTCTCATTCCCAAATGGTTGGTTGGCATATTTCAACAAAAATATAGGATGAGACTCATATTTCTACCCTACATAATGCTAGAATCCTTGAGGTTATACAGTTCATGTCTGAAGCATATTAAGGATTCACCAAATCTTCATCTAAATAATATGTCCATAGTTATTATGATAGTCCTCCTCATGATACTGTAGATATGGATTAAAAAGATTCTACCCCTACTATTCATTATGTAAAACCTCCCAATGGGGATATATCACCCTATTAAAGACATCATCTAATTTTCATGAAACATTCACATAGAGTGGTACTCAAATATCCAGGGCCAACCATATATAGTTCCACATCCAACATTAGCAACCATAGTTTGTAGGTGACCAGAGTAGTGATGACCTTCCTTACCTTATAAATTCTATGAGTTGTTGTCCATAGAAAATTGACTGATGTACTATGAATAGGAAAAGGAATTTTATTCTGATGAGGAAGAAGATAGTGTGGACAAGTGGAAATATTTCGTCAAGAAAAACCCCTAGGTGCGTTCTATCCCATAACCACTTCCATCTATGGTATCCCTGATGATCTAAAGGGGGAGTGAATTTTTTAATTATTCCAAAACCTATAGGAAACATTTAAATGGATAAAGGAAAAAATCATCACTCTTATCAGGGATATGGGGATCATCTTTAGGCCATGAACATGCTCTATTTTCAAATAGTCATTTCTAATTTCTATGGGTCCTAGTATGTGAAATCAGAAAATAATTACAAGATCCTATGATATGCTTTCCCCCATAGCTTAAAATCCCACTAACAAATAATCATTGAAGACTTGTTTTATGCATGCATCCAAAGATTGGGTGAGAATGGATCATTACACTTTTCTAGGTTCCTAGATTAGCAGATTCCCCTTGAGAAAGAATCATGTAATGTCATTGTCACATGAGAGGCCATATGTATGGTTAATATACACGCATGTGTATCAATACAATAAAGTTTTCCTATCTCTCAGACATTAAAAGCATCATGATTGGAAAGATGGATTTTGATAGGATCTAGATCTAGGATTCTAGAAAATTCAAGAACACAACTCTGATAAGAAATCGATAATCTCAGGCTTCATGAAATCTCTTTCTTGAAAGTAGCTCACATTCTGAGAAGGTGATACACTCATCTCATGAATGGGTGAAAATTCACCAAATTGAGAATATTGTATTGGGATCATATATGGAATCCATTTTGGAGAAACCATATCCTATAAGGTAGATAGAATTTTTACCACTGCCTCTACCTATAGGGTCATAATATCCTAGGTTGATCTAGAAGAAATCAGTAGTGACTCCAAATCAACACCATCTAGCAAAGAAGAGGAATTTTTACTACAACATCCACCATGGGGGTTATCAAATCCTTAGAAAAGTCGAAAATTACCAGTGGTGTCAGGGAGACCGCATCAGTAGGGAGGCGGGGAGACCGCGTCGACTGGGAGGTGGGGAGGCTGCGTCGGAGCCGCATCGGTGGAGAGGTATGTCAGCTGCCTCACGAGAGGAGGAGGGGTTGCATTGGCAGGGAGGGGAGTAACGATAAGGAGGCAGGGAGGCTGCGTTAGATCCTCATCGACGGGGAGGTAAGTCAGCTACCTCGTGAGGGGAGGAGGGGTTGCATCAGCGGGGAGGAGAGCTAGCTGCCTTGCAAGGGGAAGAGGGGGAGGAGGATTCGAGGAGGAGGATTCATGAGTGAGGGAGGTAAGGGGGGAGGATTCTTCAGTGAGGGAGGGAGGGGGAGGAATCACAATGGAGGGAGGGTGAGATATGAGTTGTGATGGAGGGAGGGGATAGAGATGAGTTGCGATGGAGGTAGGGTTTCTAAACCCACGAATGAAATGAGAGGTCGTCGGTCCTATGGGTTTTTCTACTCTAAAGCCACAGTTTAAAAAAAGTGTGGCCATATCTTAACCTACATCTACTAATAAATTAAATTGTGGCTATAAATCCGTGGCTATAGGTCATTTTTCTAGTAGTGTCCCTCCAAGACTTATAAAACATTTTATATTTTTAAATTATTTTTCTTAAGAGTTTGACTCACCTCTATATAAGAAACCCTATTTATTTAAGTAGTTAGGCCATTGGCCTTATAAAATATTTTTTCCCACTCCCCTTTGGAAAATTCCATGGTCAAAAACCATGGGATGTATTGTTGTTTCGATTAGTTTAATGTGTGGTGTCCAAAATCTAAATAATAAATAATTCCCTATCCTTTCCTATAGTAACCCACCCAAGATCTCACTTCCTCTTCACTCAAAACCATTGGATTTAGTACAAAATCTTCCTTACTCTCTATATAATCCTCCCAATGCACCCCAAGATCCCAAGAAGCCTCTCCCAAGCCTTTGGGGTCACACTTCCAAGTAAGGGATTCTCACTTTCCTTATTTATGTCCAAGTTTCCTTATATTATTATCCCCTTTTATTTTCAATTATAAATGTTGGGATATAATTTTACACCTCCCCCAGAATTCCCTATTCATGTTTGAATAATGAGAGACCCTCTTTCTCTCTCATTAATGCCTCCCATGTACACCTGTTACCATGCCAAAATTCCGTAAGGAATTTCTCTCTCCTCATTTACATTCAAGAAATTATTTTGTATTATGTATACAAATTACATTACATTTGTTGAGACACATATATATATATGACCCCCTTACTTTCCATTTAATTTACATATGATGAGACACTCGTTTCTCTCTCATCACCCATTTTATGAATTCTTATGTCATGTCATTATGCTGCCGAAATTGCACTGCATTTTTCCAAGCCAAGATCATTATGTAGTGAATACCATACCCATGTCTCTATCAAGGATATTCACCTTTATACACATATAAAAATTGAATGATCCTTTCAGGTATCTATTCCACATTCCATAATCATGGAATGACTTATGATTTTGATTTATTCCATGTTATATGATCCATGTGGTACATTTATGCATGAAATGAAATGTTTAAGAAGGGTGTGCCCTGATAGTGCTCTAATGCATTGGGTAAATATTAGTATCATGATACATCAAGTTCAGTGAGGTTTTAATCAGGCTAATTCATGTAAAATTAGGGTTTACTCATACTCCATGTGCAATGATCCTTGCATCATGCTAATACCATGTTAAGTGTTGTTGCCACATTTCCACATTATGATAATCGTGTTATATCATGCCTTTATGTTCATGTTTCTCTTGCACTTCATTGATATTCCTATTCCCTAAAATGTATTGTATTCTTCATGTTATTCCTTGTTTACACCCTTACTAGGCTTTATATCTCACCCTTTTCTTATGCATGTCCTCAGTTTATCCCATGCAATGATAAGTACGAGGGAATGTAGTGGTCATGTAAAGGAAGTTTTCAATAAAGATGTTGTGTGTTTTATGTTTTAATTTGTTATGTGATGTTCTTAATACCTAAATAAAATATACCTCTTGATCTTCCATGTTGTATAAAGTGAATAGTTTATGTAATAAATCATGTTTAAGTGTGTAATAAAGAGCAGGGTTGTTATAGTGTTTCATCCGCAAAATTTCTATATAGAAACTGCCATCAACTATTTATTAACCTTTAGTAGTTGATAATGCTACAAAAAAATTCTTCTTATTATACCATGAAACTAGAGACTTGCCTAAAAAGTGACATGCTCTATAGGTTATCTTTATATCTAACTTTAAACCACTAAAATTTGCATCATAATAACTCACTAAATCAAAGTTTTTCCCTCCAGGGTAAAATAATCCTAAATTATTTGTATACATTAGGTATTTGAAAATTCATTTAATAGAATTTAGAAGTTAATCCTTTGATTTTTCTTGAAAATGAGCACCCAAACACACACTAAACATAATATCTTGTAGTCTAGTAGTCAATTATAGAACACTGTTAATCATACCTCTATAACTGGTTTGATCCACTAGTTTCTCAGCTTCATCAAGATCTAATTTATATGTGGTACTCATAGGATTATCACTACTCTTAGTTCTACCTAATTTAAAATGTTTTAAATGATATTTTTTATATTTAATTGGATTTAAAATAATCCCTTCTTTGTTTTGAAAAATATGAAATCCAAGAACTAATTGGAGTTCACCCATTATACTCATTCAAACTCATTTTCCATTATTTTATAAAAATTAGTACATAAATAATTTCTTGATGATTCCAAAATAATATCATCAAAATATATTTATACTACTAAAACATAATTTGAGATAATTATTATAAAAATGGTAGTAATATCTATACATTTTAAAAATCCTTTCAAAATAATAAAATTGTTGATCCTATCATTCCAAGATTTAGGATCCTATTTTAATCCATATAAGGATTTTGTTAATTTAAAAACATGATTTAGAATTTGATTATTTTGAAAACTAGGGGTGGTCATACAAAATCATCCTAAAATATAAACCCATTTAAGATTTCACTCTTTACATCCATTTGATAAATCTTGAAATCTAGATTAGTTGTATAAGCTTGCTGGATTATTATAGTCTCAACTCTCGATGTAGGTGAAGATTTTTCCCCATAGTCTATTCATTCCTCTTGAATATAACCTTGTGAAATAAGTCTTTCCTTGTTTCTAACTATAGTTCCTAACTCATCAAACATATTTCTAAACACCCACTTACTTCCAATAATCTAGGTGTCCTTGGGTCTATATAAAAGTTCCCATAATTTTTTATTTCAATTTTATTCAATTCTTATTTCATGGATATTACCCAGAATTCATGACTAATTTCCTTATTGTTGTTCTTAGGTTCAAGATGAGAATATAAAACTTTATGTTCAACCTAATTTCTTAGAGAATATCTAGTGTATGTACCTCTATTAAGGTCTCCCATAACAAAATATAAGGGATGGTACCTGATGGTTTTAACACCTTGATAAAAATATACACTGGTCACTTCAATTTCCACAGACTCAGGCTCAAGATGTTCTGGAAATTATTTAGAACTAGATGATTTCTATGCTAATATTATAGTAGAGTCTTAACGTTTAGAATTTAATTTCATAGAATATAGATTATCCTCAGGGTTTTCTAATGAGGTCTTAGATTCATGTGGATTAGTTTCATCAAATGTGACATAGAATGATTCTTCCACAATTTTTTTCTTCTCAGTGAAAACTCTATAGTCTTTTCTAGAGATTTAATAAGAAAAGAAAATTCATTCATCACTTTTGGAATGAAATTTTTCCAAATTATCCTTAGTGTTAAGAATAAACACTTTTCGACCAAAAACTCTAAAGTAATTAACCTTAATTTTTCTATTATTCCACATCTCATAAGGGGTCTTCTTAAGGATAAGTTCTGATTTAGACTCTATTGATAATATAGCAGTACGTGTTTACAGCTTGTGCCTAAAAATAAAGAGGTAGGTCATACTCTTTCAACATGGTTCGGGATATCTCTTTTAAAGTTATATTTCTTATTTCTACAACTCCATTATTCTGAGGGGTCCTAGGAGTAGAGAATTTATTAGTATAGATATATTTTGAGAAAAAATATTCCAAGTCTTGTTTTTCAAACTCACGACCATGGTCACTTCTTATGTTCTTAATGTTAGGTCTAATAAGATTTTCTATAGATTAACATATGTAGTAAAGAGAGATATTCACTTTTTGAGCAAGAAAATATACCCAAGTATACCTAGAGAAATCATCTACAAGAACATAAACATAATGCTTCTCATTAAGACTTAAAACTCTAAAACTTCCAAAAAAATCCATGTGAACCAATTCGAGAGGTTGATAAGTTGAAACTTATTTCCTTAATTTAAAATAAACTTTGTGATGTTTCCATTTTTGAATGGGTTTATAAACTTTATAAATTGGGAACTCAAGCTTAGGTAGATCCATAACTTACCCCTTTCTAGTTATCTTCTTAAGTGATTGAATGTTTCAATGTCCTAGTATTCTATGCCAAACCCAAGATTCATTGCAAAAAGGCACTGAAACATGAAACATTTTTTGAAAATAAATAATTTAAATCCAAAACCTAGACATTATCATTTCAAAAATCAGTAAAAACTAAAATATTTTTAGAATAATAAACATTACAAGCCCCATTTTTAAATTTTAAATAAAATCAATCATCACCCAAATTTAAAATACTAAGCAGTTAATACTTTAAACCATCAACAAATAAAACATTAGAAATTAAAACTGAATTATATTTGCCGATTTGGCATAGGCCAATGATTTTTCCATTAAAATTGTCTAAAATGGTGACATGGTCACCATCAACCTTAATAATTCTCTTGAATCATGAATAATCTCCTTTAATATTTCTTGAATAGATTCTATCCAAGTACCATATACTTCTAATAGATGTACTCAAGCATTTTTCCTATGACACAAGTTTTTAAAAAGAAATGATTTTGGTACCCAAATCTATTTGGATCCAAAAATGTTAGTAATAAATGATTTGGGGACCCATATTTTTATAATGGGTTTCCAAAAAACTTATTGCATACTTTTTGAAACAAATACTCAGTTAGTTCCCTTGAAAAAATAGTTTGTATAAGAAATATCTGTTTTGGATTTAGGGACAAAAGTACACTTTGTTATTTTCCTCTATCCAGGTTTATATCCAATTCTAGTAACATACTTTGGCGTGACTTTCTTACCCAAAATTTGTGTTCCTGTCTCTCTACCATTGGAATACTTTTCAAGATCTTTCTTTAATTTCACATTATATAGTTTAAGTTTAGTTCTGTATTTTAGTAGCTTAGTATTTTTCTCAATTTCTATAGACAATTCATATTTTATGATTATTGTTAGAGGATGTTTCCTTTTTAAAACTCTATATTTATCCTTTAACTAATTAAAGGTGACTTCTAAGATGTTAAATTATTCAAATAATTCTTCATTTGACATATTTTCATCATCATGTTTTTTGTTTTCAAAATTATCAAAATTATACACATGATGAATATTAGAAAAAATAGGTAAAGTAGATAACTCATTGAATTTATTCATGAAAAACATATTCACTCTATTTGGATTATCTTTACATGAATAATATGAATCACTTGAGATGTCTTAAGAAGAAATCTAGGTGGAATTTATAGAATTTCTATATCTTTTTTCCTTTTCCTCATATATTTGTTATACTTCAGCTTTAGACAATTGTTTGTAGCAGACCCTTCTTGATGATTATCCATTTCAAGAACTAAATTTAGAAATGATATAAATTTATGATCTTTAAAGTAAAACTAAAATCACAGTTGAAAATAATTTGAAAACATTAATACCAAAGAAATAAATCCTTTAATACCAAATTTTTTTCAGAGTGAGTATCTCAAGAGAGGTTGAATTGAGTATCCAATATAAATTTATGTTTAAAGTGGATTACTTTGAAATCCCCATAATGTTTAAATACAGTCCAATTTATCAAAATATATAGTATGATATAGATATTAATCTTTCTAAATACTTCTATATATATTTATTAGGTCTCAGATGAATAATATAAAATATTATTAGATCCTTTGAAATCAATTTAATTGATCAAAATACTATAAGAACACAAATTGAGATAATCTATCAAAGTATATATTTTGTTTACAGTAAAAAAATTCAATTTTAAAGAAGAAATAAAGTAAAACAAAATTAAAGTACGTAGTGGAATGATTGAATACAATATGTTCGGTCTCAAGTTGATATTTATACCTCTCCACTTGGTGATCACCTACCACAAAGTATTTTACATAAATAAAAAAGTTGATCCACAACCGAGATCAGGTTCTACAATAGTTCACAACTATCCAGGCCACACATGACCTCTTACACAATTATACGTGGGAGTAAAAATGAACAGAGCACACAAGGACCTCTACCACTATTATCCATTGGATTAAAGTTGTCAGAAAAGATGAGAATATTTCTAGGTATCTTCCAGTTTAGCTTAGGAGATAGTGTACATATATAAAATAGAGTATAACATATAGTGCTCAATATTTAAAACTAAGTTAATATAAGTGATCAATCTTAGATTATGGACTTTAATGATTCCTGGCCTATTGATGTGAAACTTGTGACTCTTTACTTAATTTTCCGTAAATATTGAGTTAGGTTCTCTTGAACTTCTCATAAAAAATACAGTGTCGAGACTCTTTTTCTTTGACTAGAGCAAAGCACTGGATGTGATGATGTAGTTCAGCTTCCCAATCGAATAATTGTAGTGGGTGGTATCTTCTTGTTTAGAATCAGTTTTAGCACTATATGGATCAGTAAGTTCTATCTCTTATCTTTTTATCAATTGGATTCATCCACTATTGATTCCCTATTGCATATGATTGAATCTAATTCACTTTTTAACAGTAGTAGTAAGAATATCTATATCCCCTCTACTTCCCCATACTATACATTTGACAGTTACATTAATGTGTTCTATCAAAAAGTTAACAGACAATCATTAAAATAATAAATGGCATTCAATTTGATAATATATCTATTAGAATAAATTAATTAAAAAATAAGTATATGGAAATAGTGTCGGTGTCTTAGTCTAGCCATGTCTCGAAGTCTGGTAGTATGTTGCTCTGGCAGCCTAACATAGGTGGTGTCTTAGACATAGCCAAAATATCAATTCGGTAGCATTGTATCAACTGGTAGTATTTGTTCTGGTAGTGTCTTATACTTTTCTAAAATTCTATGTTGGTGGTATGACACTAACAGTTCCCTATCAGGAGGTATCTCATTCTTATCCAAATTTATGTTCTAGCAGCATGACATACTGATGGGGTGATATCCTAGTGGTATTTCAACTGATAGTGTCTCAGAATTAGTGATATTTCTATGATAATAGTGATTCATGGACAATAGTGACTCTATTTTTTTTCAATCTCAATAGCATCTCATCATTAACTGTAACTGGCAGTGAATCATACTTATACAATTTCATCACTTGTCTCAAATTTAATATACTACTTACAAAAAACCTGGAATTAATTAATAACACTATAATCATGATTTTTTTATCATTAAAACATGGATTTCAAAATTTATTTTTATTTTGGGGATCAAAATTAGTGACAAAAGTTAAAAATTTATTACAAATTTAAAAGTGCATTAGGGTAAAAGTTAAATAGTTAAAAGGAAAATATGTAAATCACTCCAATTAGCCTCTAAAATGAGTTTTTTAGAGAATAATAGACCCAATAACTATCTCAAATTCATATTTTTAACTAATGTAACCTTTGACCCTTGAATAGTAACATTTTATCATTAAAAAATTTTGGGAACTCCCAAAATTAACCTTATATTCACATAGAAAATTTGAAAACTTCCTCCCCTTAATAAAACCTTTATTCCTTAAAATTTACTTTTAAAATTATTCCATTTTAATCCTTATATAATCCTATCTTAGATTTGTAGTTCTCTTGTATTAATTAGATATCCTAATCCCTCTATTTCAAATGATATTTTCAAGAAAAATTTCAAGTTTTCAACATGTGTTTCTTACTCCTTATAATTTTCATCTTAATTTTCATCATCTAAAATTATTATATACACCCTGATAAAATTAAACCCATATTATTAATATATTTAAATTTTATTATATTGTTATTCATTCTATTTCATCATGTATAAAAAAGCAAAATAACATTGATCTTATAGACTACTGCCACTAGAAAGTGATGTAGTTCTATTTTTATAACCCCCTCTCACGATTTGTGATAATGATAGAAATTAGAATTTTTTAAATATGTAAAATTTATTATTACAAAATTATAATTTACTATATACCTTTACTTCATCCAATTCATTGAGAAATGAAATCATTAATCATGCATATGTGCAGACTACCACCCCAATGAATGAAAAATGTCATTTTTTATCACTATCCTACATGGATGGTTATAAGAATGAATTTAATGGAGTAAAATAATAATTATGATACGTTTAATATTATTTTAAAGTTATATTAACATTATATAAAAGAAAAAGACTCATTAAATCAATATAACATGCTCTCATTTGGCTAGGTTTTACCACCTATGTGAAGGATTCCATAATATTTATTTCATGGATGATTAAGGAATTGTATATAATGAAAATATCATGTAATAATAATTTATTTATTTTATTTTAATTATTATTGAAAGTATTTTTCAATATTTAATATATTTATTAATATATGACATTTTGATTGTTAAACATGTCGTAACTAATTCTCCATGATTTCCATTTGCACAAACCATACCATTATCATTCACCGAATGAAAATGGTATACAATTATTCATTTAAACCCCATGATTCTAGTATATCAAATAATATTGGAATGATGATTTTTTTTAATAAATAAGATTCAACAATTCTATTACAAAACTAGTATAAAATACGAAATCATAGTTTCTATCATTTGTCAATGAAAATAAACCCTGATTAGATAATATTTTTATAATAAATGGTTATCAATGATGTTTATAAATGAAAATATATATGAATGGGTTTCTATAATAAGTAAATAAAATAGTTATGTTTATTATTCAGGAGGTTAAATCATGTTCGACTAAGCTATAATACATAGTAATGGATTATTTTTCTCATTTTCAAATCCTTGAGCCATGTTTGATATGGTACACTATCAATTATTTTATATAGTTTATTCACTACTCTATTACATTAAATTATAATGAATATATTTTGTTTCATGATACATGAATATCCAATTCATGGTAACCCTCTTATTCTTATATTACTATTAATGTAAGTGTTTTCAGAATACTCAATTCATATTCATTGAGTTATGACTATTCTTCTGGATCTTATTTAATATAAGTTGGACAGATTATTCTATTTGATTTAACTATTTGTTGTTTTTTATTTTTTTACTGGGGATTTAAATTTATACCACATAAAACCCTTTCCAAATGTTTCTTAATTCATGACATCCATAAGGGTATTGGTTAGCTCAAATTTACATTCTTTGAGTTACAATATTATTTATTGACCTTAATTATTCTAAGTTTGATAAATTATTCTACTTCCTACTTCATATAAATTTTCATATTTTCATTGTAGTTAAAATGATTTTTTAATTCAAATATTATTTCTTTATTAATTTATTTCACATAAATGTACAATGATTTTAAGATAAAAATTACATCTCCTTTAAATATGTTTTTTCTTCATATGCATTTACAATATTCATAAAAATAATTTATTATTTTCAAATAAAAATATGTGTTTACTCATTTGGAATTCATATTTTTTATTAAAAAATTTCAAATGGAAGTTGTCTTTCCCATTTTTATGATGTGTGTAACAGACTAATCTTGGTAAACCCATAACTTTAGATTAATTAACCCGCTATAAGGCCTGATGTGTGTTCCTAATTACCAAAAGCAGGTGAAAAGGACCTGGGTATCATATAATAGAAAATGGGAATGATTTCACCCTCAAAATACATAAGACATAAAAGATACCAAAAGAGTAAAAAATGGATAACCAAAATATAACATATGTTAAAACAATAACCATAAAGGTCAAATCCAATATCTGGAAAACAATGTATCAGATAAAATCAAGAACACTATAAAAAAATGGAACCTAAAACAACCCATGGGTTTTTTTCTATTTCACCATAGTTCACCTCTATCCCAAACCACCAGTATGAAACACCTGAAAAGGGACCCTTCCTCTACATTATTTTCTTCCCTTTACCAGTATCCTACAAAACCAAGTCTATAAACCCCAAAAATATGAATGTAGGGTGTGATCATGAATTCCAAGTAGCATACCAACAAGGAATCTATAAAATGTCTAACCATGTGTATATATTAGTTAATGCTTTAAACTAATTTATAAAACACTTCAAAATATTATTTTTTATTTATAAATAATCTTTTGGTTTTATTTTAAAATCATTCCATTATTTTCAAAATCATTCTATAATCAATAAAATAGATCAATAGGACAAATTACATTTCTAGAGGCATAAATAGATAAATAAATAGTCTTGAAGAATTAATTTTACATAATAAAAAAGTGGTAAAATAATAATATTAAATTATAATGTATGTAATGTAATATTATATTTACCAAGAGGAAAATCCATGAACCAATGGTGTACCCAAGAAAACTGATAAGGCACCCTAAGGAACACTTTCTGAATTACAAGACTCCAAATGTTCAGGAACCTCGGCCCCTCAAAAAGGTTACCCCTAGTCTCTATGAAATCAGGGGAACCACACCTACTGATATAGAACTTCACTAGGGATAGTATTTTTTTAGTTCTTCCCCATACCCCAAGGTCTCCCAAGTGTGTAATTATATTATCATTACATTCAATAAAAAAATGTTTCAAAAAACTTTCCCAAGGCATAAGACAAAACCATGTTTTATATACATTTTATAAATCATAATCCATTTAAAATACAATCCCAGATTTCTATAAAACATTTTCTATAGTGGGACCAAACTACTCCCATGCTTGAAAAATAACTTCACTTTCAAAACCATCATTGAGGAATTTTTTCAAACACAAAAAGTTTAAAAATTCATGTTTCTAAAGTAAAAACATTGTAAAAACCCCTTTCATGGCCCCCAAAGGTGAAAGAAATTTACAAAAAATAAATTTCATAATCAAAACCAAAGTAAATCATCACAAGAACATAATTAATTCCAAGGGTTAGATTATGGGATAGAGACACCTACAATGAGTACAATGAGATGATGTTACCTCTATCAAATAGGTGACGTGAAATAAGGAAATTGGATTCTCAAGAACCTATATCCGATGGAAATAAGTCCAATTACATATATCTATGCTAGATATTATTATCTAGTATCAAGAGATATAAAAATATTGGATAACAAGAAGAGAAAATTGATTATAAGGAGTTATATTATTGGATTATAAATAACTTGGACCCAATCTTCAACCAGAAGGAAGAATCAACATCGCGGAGAGGGGGAGATCCTACATTTCCACTTTGGAGCCTCAAGATAAAGAAAAATTGAGTTAGGTTTTAAGGGTTAGATTAATGGGGATTAATAAAATATTTTGGGATAAAAATAAAATTAGGTCCTTATTAAACAATATTCCCAATGGTTCCACTAGCTAGTTATTGGGCCTCACTATCAAGCATGCGGGTGTTTGAAGAATTCATGAACCTACATTTGTACCACTATATGGCTAGTGGAATCCCACCGGATGGCTGGTGGGTATATGAAAAATGACTATACCTTTAGGAACTCAATCGGCAAGCTGGTGGAATCCCACCAGCTAGATGGTGGCACCTTCAGACTTGTGGATGTTTTTTCATCCAACATAATCTAGTCGATGACCCTCTTCTACCACCAGATTCAAAAAAATCAAACCCCAACTTAAAAAAAACCCATAACATGAAAATAAAAAATAAAGAAATATTTTAATAACTCATTCTATATATATTAGTGTAACTATTTTCTATAGAAAGGAGAAATATCATGAACCTAAGAAATGATAATTCCATTGAATAATCATTATAGACTCACCCTCCCATGTCTCATGGATATATCTACCACATTTCTATCTCACTTTTTGAGCCATTTGGATTATCTTTCCATGAAGAACCTTATCATATTGGTCTACTATCTAAACTGGTCTTTCAATAACTGAGGTTTTGGTATCAATCTCAATGTCATCCTACTCAATCACATGGGATGGGTTCTTCTCATAATTATTCTTCTAGGAAACATGGAATACATCATGGATAGATGGTAAATGAGCATGTAAGTTTAAATAATAAGCCACATTCCCAAGTCACTATACAATATTGAATGGTACTACATCACTAGGTGTTAACTTACCCAACTTCCCAAAGAGCCTATATCCCAACCAAGGTGAAACTCTAAGAAAAACCTAATTTCCCACCTAAAATTCCAATAGACGACAAATCTATTCGTCATATTATTTATAATTACTCTAGTTTTTTAACTTATTTATGATCAATTTTACTATATCTATCATCTCTTAATTAATACTTGGTCTAATAAAGGACTTTTCTCTAACCTCTTCCAAACAAAGAGGCAACCTAAAATGCCTCTCATACAACACCTCAAAAAATACATCTAAATTGAATCCTGATAATATATTTTTATAGTAAAACTCTACTAAGGGTGGATGTTTCTCCCATGATCCATTAAATTGAGGAACACATGACCAAATCATGTTTTTAAGAATTCGGAATGCCTGCTCGGTCTATCCATTTTCCTATGGGTGATAAGATGTGATCTACTTTAACTGAGTACCCATCAATTTCTACCACCATTTATGTAATTGGAATGTAAAGAGAGGGTCTCTATTATAAATGATATTTTATGTTATATTGTGATGTCTAATAACCTCCAACACATTCAATTCCCAAGGTCCCCATCATTTTTTTACTCCTTTATAGGTATGAAATGCTCTAATTTTATGATTCCATTAATAATCACCCATATCACATTCTTACCACAATGAGATTGAGGTATCCCAATCAAAAATTCAATGGATATATCATCCCATTTCTACACTATAATGGGTAAAGGTTTCAATAACATATTGGGTCTTTGATGTTCCACCTTGATTTTCGGACATGTGAGGCACTGAGACACAAAACCCATAATCAAAAACCTCATAAAGACCACTAATAATAACATCTAAAAACATGGTACATCTGGGTAGCTCCATGTTTCATGGACCATATCGATCAATGTTGACAAATCATCAACTCATGACTCAAGACTAACAGAACAACCAATATTACATGAAATAAAAGAACTCTATCAAGTGACCTAGACCACTCATTTGGGGTCTCTCTATCATAAGGATTCAACTAAAACACTAACACTCTACATCCTCAAACTACCCAGGTGAAATTCAATCATACAAAATTGTTCTATAAAATTTACATGCTATAAATTCTTATCTATAATATTACCCTTTATCCAAGTATGTCATGGTGAACATGTTCATCAAGAACCACTCTTCCACTAATTACTTCACTATCTGATTCAATAATTTTCTAGTCAAAGATAATGTAGTCACATTCCATTTACTATAGGTTTAAGTGCAATAAAAATCAAAGGACGGAAGATACTCCCCCAACATCTCTATCTCAATTTGATATCCCTCAGAGTGAAAATATACTTCAAACTCTTAATTTATGAATACATCTTAAATTTCTCCCCAAATAGATAGTGTCACCAGGTCTTAAGTGCAAGTATCACCACGGAAAACTCTAGATCATGAGTGGGATAGATTTTTTATTCCATAACTAGCATGAGCCATAATCTACCATGTCACATCATGTTTATACATTTTTTTTACTTTTATACCTTGGTTTTTATTACCTTTTTTAGATCTTATTTTATTTCGTTTTTGGAGTATTTTTTAAATTTTGTGTATTCTTCTAGGCCTTTGCATGGTTGTCACAACATTAGAGAAAACTATGTGTGTCATCTGATAAAGCCATGTGCCTTTTTTTGAATTTCTAGATGGGGTACATGGTTAATGAAAACTATGCCTCCTCCCCCTAAAACCATAAAATATTTGACTATGGGGTCACATGATTGGTGAATATTTTTTTTAATCTATATGGCTAAACCATACACCCTTTTCTAGTATCCAAGGTGGGAATTCATGGTTTCCACATGGTTTTTAAAACTGTGTAGAAAAACTATGAAAATATATCTCTATAATCCTAGTAAGGGCTTATAGTTAGTACTAATGGTGTGTCCTACCATAGGAAACCATGAGATGGGAATTTAATTCTTTGAAATCCTTAATTAAATTCATGAGACCACTTTTTAAAATCATAATCGCATCCTGCTGGAACCTAACACAATCCTTTAGCTTTTATAGGTACTCTAGAGAGGATTTAATCTCTTCCAGCCACCTTTCTTCCCAAATCAAATTTTTTATGGGTGTGTTGGCTCACATCTGGTAATTATAATCTCTTTGATTCAGAATTCTCCTTTATTCCGTTCTATCTTTGTTTAGTTACGATATATCATTATGTTATTTATGGTTCTATATCTTAATTTAATGAATTTTGGAATAAGAACTCTCCCTTTATCATCCTATCCATCGTATATTCATTGGTTGAACCGTCATTGGGGTTGTGACGTTGTCATGATTTGAGGTAGGTGGTTTTATAATCCTTCTCCCTGCACTTTAAAATTTTATTCTTTTAATTGATTTAACATTTATTTTCAACTAATTTCCAAAACATTACTTTATAATATTTTATGTTTGTTTTAAAAAAGGCATGGAAATGTGAAATAAAATCATTTTTCAAAGGATTTCAAAATATTGGGTTTATTTTTAGAAAATATGGATTTGGATGTAAATTGATTTGATGTAATTATTTGGTGTTTATTCTTGAAAAAAATGGATTTAAATAAAATATGATTTTTTAAGGCCTAAACATGATAAAATCCTATGATTGGGATTTAAAGTTTAAATTTTATGTTGAAAATTTAAATTGGGAATTTGAACCAAGAATAATGAATTTAATTGAATAGAATTATTTTCCCATGATTGATTTATTTTTTTATTGAAGCACACATGATCTTGAGTAGTTAGTGGGTGACTTAGAAAAGTACACTAGGACTCTAACCCACTAGCAGTGGATTGATGATGAAAACTCTAACTAAAAAAATTTCATCATTATTTTCCTAGATGGGGTGTTGATTGATTCTATCTATTTAGGCTAATCCTTTGGGATATATTCACACTTTGAGTTGTAATTGATTGACTGAGTAGTGTAAGGATCTCATATCTAGGAACTAACAAAACTTATGGATTATGAACATGGTTATTTTTTTTATTTAATTACAACATGATAATTTTTATTTAACTGATTCAACTATTCCCTTTTAATTTATAAAAAATACTCATTTAAGAATATTTTTGATATAATTGTAATCTACTTGATATGAAATATTATTTGACTAAAAATGTGAAAATGATTTTCCATTCCATGTTTTGTTGAAATTAAAGCATAAATAGTTTTTTTGTTATGAAATTTCATATATAACATTGGTGATATCCTGTTGGGCTATTTTTCTCACACCTAAACATTTCCTTTATGATTTTATATATTATGTTATTCTAGGTCTAGTAAAAGTGAAATCGCCACTTGGAGGTGGTGGGTGTGCTTAACTAGTAGGACATTGGGAGATGTTAGTGATTGATGGAACTATAATCCACTCATTACATGGAGATTCTGGGACAATGACATGATAGATATTATGTAATTCATTAGATGATGTATCATTTTGGGATATGTATCTATCTTCTTATGGTTTTTTATCTATGAGGAGTGTTTGGTATACTAATTATTCACTAATTTATCTTTTGTTATTCTATATTTATTGATTGTTCTTATGGTGAAATTGTTCCCTCTGATTATTTATTGATACCCTAGCACTAGTCACTAGCCTATGGGGATAAAGAAAACCAATGGGCCATGTTAGTGTCAACTCTGGTACTGGTATAACAGGGTATTAGAGTGGGTTTTTGACATACCACATGTCTCCCAACATCATAATGTGACCATAAACCATAGTTATGGAATCATAGTAGACATCGAAACTAGTACCCATTTCATGAAGAATCAAGAGTTGTGCTGAAGTAAATCTCACTCTAATCTCCTCAAAATTACTCTGGTACTACTTTATCTAATCAAAATTTACACCCTATGAGCCTACTCTCTTATTAATGATGAATTTTTGGAGAATTTCTGAATAAAGATCCTATAATAACCGACCAACAATAAGAAAATTTTGATATAAAACACATTTTAAGTCCTCTCCTAGGACATCACCACCTAAATCTTTTACGGCTTCACTGAGACACCCATATTAGAAACTATGTGGCCCAAAAATCTCACTTTAGGAATCCAGAATTGGCGTTTGGATAGATTTCCATATAGATGATGGTCTCTCAAGATTTAAATGAAAATATTAAAATCTCATCATGTTCCTACTCTAAATTATGATCAATAAGAATATCATCCAAAAGTAAAACCACAATGGAATCCAATAACTGATAAAAAATTCATTTCATCGATTCCCTAAATAGAAAAGGAGAGTTTTTAAGGAAAAATTTAATAACCATATACTCATAGTTCCCATACCTACTATTAAATTTTTCCTTAGGAATATATTCCCCCTAGACCCTTAGATGATGGTACTTTGATCTCATAAAAATTTTTATAAACTACCAATCCTCCTAAATCTAGTAAAAAAGTTCATTAATACTATGAAAGTGATATCTTCTTTTTACCATAACTTGGTTGATTTTTTGGAAGTCAAATCAATGTTAGAGACTCTTATATTCCTTCTTCTCAAAGAGTAACTGGGATCCCCAAGGTGAAACGATGGGATGAATAAATATCTTTTCCTCGTGATACTCAAGATGAACACTTAATTATTTCAATTCAGTGGGTTTCAAATGGTATGAATGTACATAAATGGGTATTTTCCTAAAATCAATCATGTAGGTAACTCAAAATCCCTTTGGGTAGGTAACCCAATGAAATAAACATGAAAAAAGCTATGATACTCACACACCACTGATGGAAGAGGGACACTAAGTCATAGATAAATGGTATTAAGAAACAACTATGACAACTAGATGGAGATAAACTTAGAACTAAGAGAAATGAGACCTTATCTCAATATTGGAGCCCACTCACTCTAGAAGACATGAGTGAATCCATTGGGAGAGATAAGTTGTACCCACTGATGATGAAAATAGTTTTGATATTTATAGATAATCATCAAATCCATGCTAATGATAAGGTTAATGATTTCATTTCCAAGGACTAAAAAGTCCCAAATAGTTTCACAATCAACAATCATCACCCAAAAATCATGAAATGTAAATCATGAATCCATATTCTTTCCCAAATGAGTGGAAAGATTCAATAATAAAGGCATGATCTCTAAACATAATCCCATCATATCGATAAGTTTAGATGATATAAAAGAATGAGTTTCACCTGTATCAAACAAATAAATAAATAAATATTATACTAAAAACACCATAACTCTCATAGTATTTGGTCTTTCCTCTATCTCTTCCATGTCTCACTCAATTGTATACATTTTTTAGGCTCATATTTCTATTTATTTTCCACCTGACCATCTCCCTTAGAAAGAGGTTGAGATCCCATCCCTTTTGTTTCGTGATGTTTAAATTGAGAAACCTGGGTTACGGTGTATCTAGCTCTACTACCCTATGATTTTCTCTCATAGAATTGATGAGGAAGTCCAAATTTCCCACAAGTTGGACACACTCAGGGTACATCCGGAAAATTAGTTTTAAGGTATCCCTTTTTCACACACTGGTAACATACCACTTTAATCTTACCTGAGGTCTATTGTGCACTCCTTCCACCTTGGAACTAGTCATCCCACTTCATTTTCAAACTATAAAGTGAACTCTAGAAACCTCCCACTTTCACTAATGATTCAAAGATTCATTTCTTCCCTGTTATGTCCACCTCACCCATAAATTACTCATCTATTACATCCACGTAGGTGGACAGGCACATAAGAGTAAACAAAGATCTAATATCATTAATTAAACCTATTTTTCAACTCTATTCCTTGAGATAATCCTTATAAACAAGCTCTGTAGACAATGGAACTAACTCAAAAAATCAAGTAGAATACTCTACAAAAAAAATGATATCCCTTCTCCAAGGATGAAAACTTTTGTTCAGTATCAATCCTCAGTGTATCAGGATATAATTTTTTTTATTTCTTTATTAAAGGTAGTCTAAATAATATATTCATGAAACTTGGATTTCACTACAGATTCCCACCATTTCCTCCCTAGACATTCAACTGTGTAAATATAAAATCCAACCTTAGAGTCTTATGGATTTTTAGGAGGTGGAAAATTCTATTGATCCTTTGGATGCATTCCTCTGTATCAGGTGGAACCCTATCACCACAAAATATCATTGGATGTTTCTTAGTAAATTCTAAAGCATGGTCCACCTCTTTTTTAGTTCAATATTGGTTAATTTACATAGATTGGATTGTATGGATGATAGTTTCCACCAAAACTGGTTTAACTGGAGGATTATCTTATTGGGCTTACTCCATATTATCCTATCTAGAAATCTTGATTACCTTCCTGGGAGGTTCTATAAACTATAAAATAAGGGGATAGAAAAAATTTAGAATAGAATTATATTCCATTAACATAAACTCAATTTAATGATCTCAAGAAAAAAAGGGTTAAAAACATCATTAAGAAAACTAGACACCCCATACATCCCATGGTAACTCAAGGATTATCATAAAAGTGAGATGTAAAGGCACAATACAACACTAAAACAAGATTTATGATAGTATTATCTATAGTATATCGATAAACACTAGAAATAAGAGGGTGATACACAATCGTGAGAATAGGATTCAATGAAACATGTGGCTCTGATGCTAATTTATAACAAACAAGTATAGGTAAACCCATAACATCACTGAATTGACTTACTATAGGCTTGAAGTGTGTTCCTGGTCTCTATGAAGTTGAAAAAATCACTTGGGTATCATACTAGAGAAAATGGGAAAGATTTCAACCTCAAATGAAATATGACATAAAAGAGACAAATAGAGTAAAATGAAGAATTAAAAAACATAACATATGTCAAAACAACAACCAAAAATTTCACATCCACTATCTTGATAATAATGTATCAAAACACAACAATAATACCATCAATAATGTGTAACTTGAAAAACCCCATGGGTATATCTCCACGTACCCATAGTTCACTTCTATCTCGACCCACTAGTAAGAAGCATGTATAATTAGAGTATTCATCTACATGATTATCTTCCCATCACATGTATCCTATAAAACCATGGATACAAATATCAAAATAAAAAATTAGGTTTTGAGAACAAATTTCCAATAGGATACCACCATGTAACCAATACAATTTCTAACCACATGCATCCATTACTTCTTATTTTAAATAGATTTCTAAAAAACATCAAAAGGAATAATTTTCCATTTATAAATCATCTATTAGTTTTATTTTCAAAATAATTACATTATTTTCAAAATAATGCACTAATAAATAAAATATATAAATATGAAATATTACATTTCAAAGGCATGAACAAATAAATAAATAGTTTTTAAGCATCCATTTTACTTGTTAATAACAAGTGGGATAATAAGAATATTAAAAGTTTATGCATGTAATATAATGTCAAAGAAACCAAGTCGTAAATCAGTTATAGAAAAATACACATAACTAAATCACTAATTAAGACACAAAAGGAACACTACTAGTTATATGTGACTCCAAAATTCTAGGAACCTTGGTCCCTCAAAAATTATACCCCTAGTCTCCATGACATCAAGGGAACCTTCCCTAGTGATAGCTAACTCTAATAGGGCTAGTATTTTTTTTAGTTTTTCCATATTCCATGATGTCTATTAAGTGTTATATTACATTTTTATTACATTCAAGATAAAAAAGTGTTTCATAAACTTTTTCCAAGGCATAATCCAAAACCATGATTCAGAAAAAAAATTCCAAACAATAATCTATTTTGATTCCAACCCCACATTTCTATAAAACATTTTCTATAGTGGTACTAAACCTCTCCCATGGTTGAAACAACTATTTTACTTTCAAAACCATATTTGAATCATTTTTCAAACAAATAACGTACATAAAATACAGTTTCAAAAGAAAACCCATTTTAAACCACCTTTCAAATACCCTGAAGGTCAAATGCGGTTTCAATAATCAATTTCATAATAAAAAAGCAATGTAAATTATTGTAAGAACATAATTAATGCTAAGGTATATGTCATAGGACAGAAAATACTACCATGACAATGATGAAACAACATTATCTCTTTGATACTGGTGATGGGAAATAATGATATCAGATTCCAAAGAACATGGATCTGATGAAATAAAGGTCAATTATCTATGTTTATTCCAGATCTAATGATTTATTATCAAGAGACAAAAATAGATAAAGAGTGAAGAAACAATGTTATAAGGATTCCTCTTACTGGATTATGAATAATTGATACCTATGTTTCAACCTCTATGGAGAATAAATATTGGGGATAAGAGAGCCAAGAATACCAATTTGAAGCCTCTAGATTGTGAAAAACAGAGTACGATTAAAGGGTCAGATTAAGTTGGATTTAGAAAACATTTCATGATAAAAATACAATTATACCCTTAATAAATGGTATTCCCAGCGATTACATCATCTATCTATTGGGTATAAATCGATATTTAATAGGTGTATAAAAATTTCATATACCTCCATGAACACCATTATCAAGATATTAGAATCCCATCATCTAGTCAGTGGAACCTATAGACTTTCAAATGTTCTTCCAGCAAGCACTAGCTTGAATATTCCCTCCACTAGCTAGCTGGTGGCCCCTTAATTCCACCAGTTACCCAAAAAACTAAACCCCAAATTATAAATGACCCAAAACATGAAAATAAAAACTGAATGATAGATGTTTACAAAGTTCTGCATACTCATGTGTGACAATGTGGGTTTTCAAAAAAGGTATTTCAAAATATTAAAAGGTTTGTCCATCCTTTAAAAATAAAATGTTTTATATTATACTCATCATTAATTTTTATAATATTTATATTTTTTCAAAGCATTGTTGTTAAAGATTATTTTTAAATGTAAACATATTAAAAAATCGCTTCACCTCTTTGAAACCTTTGTGTTATTTTCAAGGTTCTATTATTAATGTTTTTTTAAAGTAAAATTTTTAAAGTTTTTCTACAAAATAATTTTGATACATTCGTGTCTGTTTCAAGGATTCACTATTTAATGTTCCTTTTAAAAGTAAATAATTTTAAAAAAATCACAGCACCATTTCAAATTTTACATTTCACGGTGTTTGTATAATCTTATTTTATGAAAAATATAAAATTATTTTCTAAAAACTCGTTTACAATTTTAGTTCCATTTTCATCTTTATCTCTAAATGATTTATTTACTTGGAAATTATTTTTCAAGAATCACCACAAAAATTTTATTTTGAAATACTCTTTTTTGTTGATTTAATTTTTAGTATCAATCATTCACATTCTTGATATCAATTCTGGTGATAACATCTTAAAGTGTTATGAAACCCATGTTTATTTTCATGGTTTATTAATGATTTCATTAATTATTATTTTCAATTTTCACAAATATGTATGGGTGAATTATGGGTGGATTCCTATATAAGGCCCCAGACTTAAACCTTACTTAATATTGAGTTATTATAAGATTACACATTGATGATCTTTTCGGGTTTAGAGTTTTAGAGAATTAGATCATAAAACTTGCATTATATTCCACATATAAACAAAGTGGTTACATAAAGATAGTATTCTTCTTTCCCATCAATGGAAACATATTTAAAATAAAAGATGGATTCTTTCTTGACACTTCCTTGACACTATCATCATATCATGTACCTTTCCCTTGACCTGTGAAAAACATTTCAAAAAAACTTGGGATGAGCATAAAAAGATCAGTAAGGGATATAAAAATATATGGAAAGGAAACATGGTTACATATATACATAAGAATGAAATCATACTTTACCCATAAAACATTAGAACTTTAACATACCTCATCAAATCATGAATAAATCATAGAAATCATAATACATAAAGGTAACATAAGGCCTTCATAACATTCTTACGTAGGGAGTAACCCTCTTGGTTACTTTTGGAATACCCATCACAGTATATTCTCTAAATCTCTTCGGAGAAACCTTAACATTTCACTCTGTTGCGTTACCCAATGAATTGGAGAGCTATATCGGGCTCACCCACACTTAGTTTATCACAGAACGACCCGTATTCAAAACAATTCCCAAGAACCATAACATAATCGTATCATATAAAACATACATAAAGGAAGCATAAAATTTCCACATTTCAATCAAAAGGTATCAATAATATAGTGATATAATAAAAACTTTATCAAAACCATTTTAAATACCAAAATAAAAGAAAATTAAAACATGGTATATATTTTTCTTTTTAAAAAAAATGTATGGCTTGTAGAGGAAGCCGAAACTCAAATAATGGTCATCGCGGTGGAGAAGTCGTTGTCACCGCATACGTATGACAAAAACATTCCCTTTTTTCATTTTGTAAAATGCTTTGTATAAAGAAAGATTCCTTTTGGATAAACGTAAAAGTCATAGGGGTTTATACACAGTATCAAAGAAGGTTGTGTATAAAACAAAATATGCCTCAATGAAAGGAGATTGTGACGAAGTCCCATACCTCGGGTCCGACTTGACTCAGTCATTCTTTAATATCCTGAATAATAAACTTGAGTTAATTTCTACTTGTTTATGAACCTTTTTCAAGTTCATTATTCCTTTTATATCACTTATTTCCATGTCATGAACACTATGTAATTATTTAAGTTAATAACGGTCGTTTTAATGATCATTGGTACTTGAGTAAAAAATAAACCCTTTATAATTACAATTTGTTCATGTATCCATTATATCCAGAATTATAATCATGATGTATATATCATATATATCATATATATCCAGTATATACATTCATTTATAATATTACATAATCATTTAGACGTAAGAAATGAAATGCACCGTTCATGGAGACGGTAAGTCGTACGTACGCATGAACGCTACTTTCATTTCTATTTTGTATTTTATAGAGTGGAATCATAATGATATAAAGTTATATTATAATTCTAGTGTAATATCATATATAATATCATAACTCCATCCTTTATACGTCCCACATATGGTATTTAATGAATCAAATCACTTTGAGGGGGCGATAGTCCGCACTTCCTTAAATGAAGATATCGCGTTTACCCATAATGGAAACCATAAAGGTATGCCCAAAATGAAAAATAGAGAAGATTAAGGAAAACATAAAAATATTTTATATCATATATAAATATAGTTTCATCTTAATGGCCACCTTTGAAGGTGTTAAAAGAATGTTGAACAATCATCGTTTCGGAAGGAAGAAATTTGCCATCCACAGAAACAGTATGTTCTTTAACCATTAGATGTAGGTGTGTGTAAGTGTATCTTGAATACTTCTTATAAAAAAATCCTAGTATATGGAATATACTGGTGTTGTTACAAAAGAAAAGAATAAAAATAGTTTAGGGGGTTGGAGAGCAAAATAAAACAAAAGGACTCATGTGAAGATATTACCTTAAAATCAGGTAACTCCTTTTGGTTTGAGCTCAAAGGCTTCCTTGGGAATACTTCTGCCCAATTTGAGGCTTCAAGGAGTAAGAGAGGTAAGTGGAGAGACAAAATGGGCAGGGTTTGTCCGAGCCAAAGGCTTTGGAAGTGTGGGTAAGAAGGTAGAGGTGGGGGCCTTTTATAAGAGGAGAGGAGGGGCACTCTTGGAAAGTAAGGAAATGTTACTTTATTTTCAAATGGGTTTCGGATTTTAAAGGTCCCAAATTGATATGTTTCGAGGATAAGGTGATAAGGGTTCGAAATCCACACATCCAATAGTTTTTGGACATGTGTAGGTCTTAGATTTTACATTATCATTCCATTTTATTTAAATCGTTAAATAATGAGGTCATCGCTGCATCATTATGATGTCATAAATAATTTAATTTATTTAATGTCTAAAAATTATAATGAAAATACTATGATGTAGAAAATATTTTTATCTTTCCAATGACTATTTATAGTCCAAAAGATCATTTATGTAGACCAAATTAAAAATATTTTACTTAGGTGATACATTCTTTGTTACATTTAACATTCTTTAAAAATTAAAAGATAAAAAGTCAATTTCTCACAAAAGTGACTCCATGGGGCCCTAAAGTTTGGAAAAAGGCATACCATGGTCGGCCATGAGACAACCAGTAGCCTTAGGACACATGTTGTGGTCATTTTTTATTATTATGATATTATCTTATTATCTTTAACTACCCGATTACTCATTAATCAAGATAATTAAAGATAATTACCGTCGTTACTATTCATAATGTCCAAAAACAAAAGAGTCTTCATTATATAATTTGGACCTTATGATTCCAAATATGTAATCCATTTTACCAAATTCAAAACACACAAATTTCAATAATTAATTTAAAAAAAATCTCATTGTCAAAACAAATATCGGGTTTTTTAGAAACAATATTTATGAAAAGTTTGGCATTAGTTTATGCCCAATTACAAAGTGAAATTAATCCTAATGACCACCATTGGATTAAATGGTAAAAATATATTCATATTAAACTTTAAGACCAATTAAAAATATAATCTAACCATATAATTAAATTAAATTGAAAAGTAGTTTTGATGTAAAATGCAGTATTTTTCACTATTCATTAAAAAATGAACATTGTCAGAAAAATACCAAAAATTTATCCAATGTAAATTTCAATGTCCCAATCATAATGAATATGTTTATTTTGAAAAATATATATTATAAAATAGTCAAAAGTTTTATTTAAAAATGGTTTTCCATCAAAAGGCAGTAAAACAATCTTTTAAAAACATTAGTATATTCCATGCTTAAGATTGGATTTATTTTCATTTTAAGCCTCTAAAACACTATCTAATTCATTAATAGACACAGATAAAAATATATATTATTCATTACTTACTTTTGAGGTTACATCCTTCTCCCCTTTAGAAAATTGTTTCCCCGCAATTTATTTACTTATCGAATAAATGGGGGTATTTATCCCTCATTGCATTTTCAGATTCCCATGTTGCCTCTTCCATCATATGGTTTTTCCACAAAACATTTACCTGATTAATCACCTTATTCCGTAACACTTTCTCCCTGTGGTCAAGAATCTGGACCGGTTGTTCCTCGTAAGATAGGTTCTCTTCCAGCTGAACTACCTCTGGACTCAAAACATGAGATGGATCTGGCATGTACTTTCTCAGCATCGAAACATGAAAAACATTGTGTACCTGAGATAAACTCAGAGGTAAAGCCACTCGGTAAGCAACTGATCCAACTCTCTCCAGAATTTCATATGGTCCAATAAACCTTGGACTCAACTTTCCATTCTTACCAAATTGCATCACACTTTTCCTTGGTGATACTTTGAGAAAAACATGATCACCTACCTCAAAAGAGAGATCCTTCCTCATGTTGTCCGCATAACTCTTCTGCATGCTCTAAGCTGTTCTCATGTGCTTCAGAATCAGCTGAACTTTTTCTGATATCTCTTCCACCAATTCTGGTCTCATCAACTTCCTTTCACCCACTTCATCCCAGAAAGCTGGAGTTCAAAACCGCTTCCCATATAACGCCTCAAATGGTTCCATTTGTATACTAGAATGAAAACTTTTATTATATGAAAATTCAACCAAAGAAAGATGTTGGTCCCAACTTCCCTGATAATCCATTGAACAAGCTTGTAGCATATCCTCCAAGGTCTGAATTGTTCGTTCTGACTGTCCATCTGATTGAGGATGAAAAGTTGTACTAAAATTTAATTCAGTACCGAACGACTTCTGAAGGCCTTTCCAAAAGTTAGAAGTGAACCTGAGATCACGGTCAGATACAATAGAGAGAGGAACTCCATATATCCTGAATATCTCTTTAAGATACAAATGGGAAAGTTGATCTAGGGAAAAAGTATCTCGTATAGCAAGGAAATGAGCAGATTTAGTCAAGCAATCAACAATAACCCAGATTGCATTATTACCTCGAGATGTCTTCGGTAATCCCACAACAAAGTCCATGGATATATTCTCCCATTTCCACTCTGGAACTGGTAAAGGCTGAAGCATCCCTTTCGGTAACTACCGCTCTGCTTTAACCTGTTCACAAGTCAAACACTTCATAGTAAAATCAGCAATATCTCTTTTCATTCCATCCCACCAGTAATACTCTCGAAGATCTATGTACATCTTAGTACTGCCAGGATGAAATGAAAATGGAGAACTATGAGCTTCACATAACAAATCTCTCTTCAACTGTGAATCACAAGGCACACACAATCTCTTCCCAATTCTCAAAATGCAATCATTATCAATGTTGAATTCAGGCAACTTACATTTCTGAACCAGCTCTACCTTTTTCTGCAACTCACTGTCTTGCTTCTGTGCTTTCTTGATTCTATCTGATAGAGATGATCTCACTAATACCTGAAACAAAACAGAAGAACTTCCTGCACCAACAACTTCTATGCCAAAGTTCATCAAATCCTTAACCAAAGGATCACGTTCCAAACGCAACATTGCTAATGAAGCATTACTTTTTCGACTCAAAGCATCATCCACTTTATTTTCTTTTCCCAGATGGTAATGAATTGTAAAATCATAATCCTTGATTAATTCCAGCCATCTCCTCTGTCTTATGTTTAACTCTTTCTGAGTTAATATATAATTTAAACTTTTGTGATCAGTATATATTTCACACTTTACTCCATACAAATGATGCCTCCAAATTTTTAAAGCAAAAACAACAACTAATTCCAAATCATGAGGAGGGTAATTTACCTCATGAGTTTTCAACTGTCGTGAAGCATAAGCAATTACCTGATCATTCTACATTAGGATGAAACCAAGTCCTTTCAATGAAGCATCACTGTATATAACAAACTCACCATTCCTGGAAGGTAGTGCCAAAACTGGAGCATTCTCCAATCTTCTTTTCAATTCCTAAAAACAATAATCACATTCTTTTGTCCAGATAAACTTAACACCCTTCCGAGTTATCTTAGTCATTGGACTAGATAACCGTGAAAACTTTCTGACAAACCTTCGGTAATAGCCTTCCAAACCAAGGAAACTATGAATCTCTGTTACATTTGTGGGTCTTGGCCATTCTTCAACAACCTTTGTTTTTGCAGGATCAATGGTTATCCCATCTTTAGAATCAATGTAACCAAGGAAAGAAATTTGTTGCAACCAAAACTCACACATGCAGAATTTCCCATACAATTTATTTTCTTTTAAGGTTTTCAAAATAACCCTTAAATGTCTTTCATGCTCCTATTTACGTTTAGAAAACACCAAAATATCATCAATGAAAACCACCACAAACTTATCCAAGAACTCATGGAAAAT
Organism: Viscum album; assembly: GCA_963277665.1. Classification (NCBI taxonomy): domain Eukaryota; kingdom Viridiplantae; phylum Streptophyta; class Magnoliopsida; order Santalales; family Viscaceae; genus Viscum; species Viscum album. The sequence continues at coordinate 376,464,749 of OY728146.1, forward strand.
TCTATTCATTAAGTCCATGAATACCGCAGGTGCATTGGTTAGCCCAAAAGGCATTACTAAAAATTCATAATGGCCATATCTTGTACAGAACGCGGTCTTCGGAACATCTTCTTCCTTTACCTTCAGCTGATGGTACCCCGATCTCAAGTCAATCTTTGAAAAATACTGAGCTCCCTGGAGCTGATCAAACAAATCATCGATATGAGGCAAATGATATTTGTTCTTAATTGTGATGTTATTCAAGGCTCTATAATCAATGAAAAGTCTCATTGAACCATCTTTCTTTTTAACAAATAAAACAGGAGCACCCCATGGTGATGTGCTAGGTCGAATGAAACCTTTCTCTAATAAATCTTTCAATTTCTCCTTCAACTCTAAAAGTTCAATTTGAGCCATTCGATAAGGGGGTTTTGAAATTGGATTAGCATCAGGAACTAAGTAAACAGTAAACTCAACTTCCCGATCTCATATTATTCCAAGAAAATCATCAGGAAAAACATCAGGATACTCATTTACCACTGGCACATCATTAATCTGAAGAGTTCCTTTATTTTCAAAGATGTTTGCAAGGTAACATTCATTTCCATCTTTTACAAGTTTCTTGGCCTCTTGATATGTTATCAACATTAAGGGTTCATTCTTGTACACAAACTGAATGTCTTTCTGAAAAGAAACTTCAATATCTCTACAATCAATCTTATCATGGTAAATAGGGAGCCAATCCATACCCAGGATAACATCAAACTCTACTAGAGGTAGAAAAATAAGGTTTTCAAGTAGGTTCTTTCCACAGATAAGCATAGGAAGGTTATTATAAATTCTTTTTGCCTCAACATTTCCCCCAGGTGTTTTTACCACAAGTTCAGGAGTCATTTCTTGAGATGGCATTCCCATTTTACTAGAAAAGGTTTCAGAGATGAAAGAATGTGTAGACCCCGAATCAAACAACACACTAGCATAATCTGAAAAAATGAACAAAGTACCTAATACAACTTCATTCGATGGCCCGACATCTGCTGAAGTAGTTGCAAAGGATTTCACCACCCCTTTCTACTTGTAGTCTAACTGATTCCCATCACTCAAGCTCTTTATCAGACACTCGTTTGCATAGTGACCCATCTCATTGCACTTAAAACATTTCACTAACTGTAAATCAAATTTGGTCTAACCTTCACCTTGATCTTTTTCAGTGCAATCATGAGCCTTATGTCCCATATTACCACATCGGTAGCACTTTCCAGAATTCAGAAGACATTCCCCAGCATGCCTTTTGCCACATTTATCACAAACTGGAAACTTATTTTTCTTACCATCATACTTTTTTTGAAGAATTCTTCCCTTTCCCCTGCCACCTTGGTCTCTTCTTCTGCTGGTTGTTATAGAACACTTGATCATCAGAAAACTCCATTTCCACCTTCTCAGCACATCGAACAAGCTTTTCATAACTTTTAAACTCATGAGAATCTAATGCCCTTCGATATTTTGGCTTTAATCCTGTGTAAAAACGATTGATTTTACTATTAAGGTCTCGGATAAAATTTAGAGCATACCTTGCCAATAGAGTGAAACTTTATTCATAGGCAGCCACTGAGTCTTCCTCTTGCCTCAATTATAAGAATTAATTTTCCATACTAAGTCGAACAGCCTTAGGAAAATACTTCTCAAGAAACATACATTTGAATTCATCCCAGTCAAGAGCATCAATCTCATCGGCGTCCCTGATATTTTTAACCATAGACCACCACTGATCTGCTTCACCCTCCAAACGGTAAATAGCAAGACTAACCTTTTGATTGACTGAACACCCCATGACATCGAAAATCTTCTCTAGTGCTTTAATCCACCCTTCAGCTAGCACAGAGTCAGATGATCCACTGAATGATGGGGGATGTTACCTCATGAAATGTTCCACCACTGACATGTTCCTCTGTGGTTGATCTGGCTGATCTCGTGCATGGATACCACCACCATTTATCGCTTGATTCAACTGCGCCATTACTGCAACAAACTGTTCAGTTCCAATTCCGACCATCTCAGGATGCTAATTCGGAAGGTTATTTCCTTCTGTATGCCTTCCTAGAACTGCTTCCCTATTTCCTCTGCGGAAAACCATTCGGAATAGACATGTCTTAGATGAAGCAACATGGTAATCTTCAAATGCTATATCATTTCAATTTGACCATAAAAAAATATTTTTGGATAATCATTTAATAGAATTATAACTCCTAAAGTCATCTAAACAGACCTCTGATACCAACTATAAGGCCCCAACCTTAAACCTTACTTAATCTTTAGTTATTACAAGATTACACATTGAGGATCTTTTCGGGTTTAGAGTTTTAGAGAATTAGATCATAAAACTTTCATTACATTTCACATATAAACAAAGTGGTTACATAAAGATAGTATTCTTCTTTCCCATCAATGGAAACATATTTAAAATAAAACATGGATTCTTTCTTGAAACTTCCTTGACACTATCATCATATCATGTACCTTTCCCTTGACCTGTGAAAAACATTTCAAAAAAACTTGGGATGAGCATAAAAAGCTCAGTAAGGGATATGAAAATATATGGAAAGGAAACATGGGTACATATATACATAAGAATGAAATCATACTTTACCCATAAAACATAATAACTTTAACATAACTCATCAAATCATGAATAAATCATAGAAATCATAAGACATAAAGGTAACTTGAGGCCTTCATAACATTCTTACGTAGGGAGTAACCCTCTTGGTTACGTTTGGAATACCCATCACAGTATATTCCCTAAATCTCTTTGGATAAACCTTAACATTTCACTCTGTTGTGTTACCCAATGCATTGGAGAGCTATATCGGGTTCACCCGCATTTAGTTTATCATGGAACCACCAGTCTTCATAACAATGCCCAAGAACCATAACATAATCGTATCACATAAAACAAACATAAAGGAAACATAACATTTCCACATTTCAATCACAAGGTATCAATAACACAGTGATATAATAAAAACATTATCAAAACCATTTTAAATACCAAAATAAAAGAAAAGTAAAACATGGTATTTATTTTTCTTTTTTAAAAAAAGGTATGTCTTGTAGAGGTAGCCGAAACTCAAATAATGGTCATGGCGGCAGAGAAGTTGTTTTCACCGCATAAATATGACAAAAACATTCCCTTTTGTCGTTTTGTAAAATGCTTTGTATAAATAAAGATTCCTTTTGGATAAACGTAAAAGTCAGAGTGGTTTATACACAGTATCAAAGAAGGTTGTGTATAAAACAAAATATGCCTCGATGAAAGGAGATTGTGACGAAGTCCCATACCTCGGGTACGACTTGACTCAGTCATTCTTTAATATCCTGAATAATAAACTTGTGTTAATTTCTATTTGTTTAAGAACCATTTTCAAGTTCATTATTCCTTTTATATCACTTATTTCCATGTCATGAACACTATGTAATTATTTAAGTTAATAATGGTCATTTTAACGATCATTGGTACTTGAGTAAAAAATAAACCCTTTATAATTACAAGTTGTTCATGTATCCATTATATCCAGAATTATAATCATGATGTATATATAATATATATCATATATATCCAGTATATACATGAATTTATAATATTACATAATCATTTAGAGGTAAGAAATGAAATGCACCGTTCATGGAGATGGTAAGCCGTACGTACGCATGATAGCTACTTTCATTTCTATTTCATATTTTATAGAATGGAATCATAATGATATAAAGGTATATTATAATTCTAGTATAATATCATATATAATATTATAACTCCATCCTTTATACATCCCAAATATGGTATTTAACGAATCAAATCACTTTGAGGGGGCGGTAGTCTGCACTTCCTTAAATGAAGATATCACATTTACCCATAATGGAAACCATAAAGGTATGCCCAAAATGAAAAATACAAAAGCTTAAGGAAAAAATAAAAATATTTTATATCATATATAAATATATTGTCATATTAATGGCCACCTTTGAAGGTGTTAAAAGAATGTTGAACAATCATCGTTTCGGGAGGCAGAAATTCGCCATCCACGGAAATAGTATGTTCTTTAACCATTAGATGTAGGTGTGTGTAAGTGTAGCTCGAATAATTCTTATAAAAAAATCCTAGTATATGTAAAATACTGGTGTTGTTACAAAATAAAGCAATAAAAATAGTTTAGGGGGTTGGAGAATCAAAATAAAACAAAAGGACTCAAGTGAAGACATTACCTTAAAATCGGGTAACTCCCTTTGGTTTGAGCTCAAAGGCTTCCTTGGGAAGACTTATGCCCAAAGTGAGGCTTCAAGGAGTAAGAGAGGGAAGTGGAGAGACAAAATGGGTAGGTTTTGGCCGAGCCAAAATCTTTGGAAGTGTGGGTAAGGAGGTAGAGTTGGGGGCCTTTTATAAGAGGAGAGGAGGGGCACTCTTGGAAAGTAAGGAAATGTTAATTTATTGTCAAATGGGTTTCGGATTTTAAAGGTCCCACATTGATATGTTTCTAGGATAAGGTGATAAGGGTTCTAAATCCACCCATCCAATAGGTTTTGGATATGTTTAGGTCTTAGATTTTACATTATCTTTCCATTTTATTTAAATCGTTAAATAATGAGGTCATCGCTGCATCATTATGATGTCATAAATAATTTAATTTATTTAATGTCTAAAAATTATAAAAAAAATACAATGATGTATAAAATATTTTTAGATTTCCAATGACTATTTATATTCGAAACTATCATTTATGTAGACCAAATTAAAAATATTTTACTTAGGTGATACATTCTTTGTTACATTTAACATTCTTTAAAAATAAAAAGATAAAAAGTCACTTTCTCACAAAAGTGACTCCATGGGGACCTCAAGTTTGGAAGAAGGCATCCCATGGTCAGACATGAGACAACCAGTAGCCTTAGGACACATTTTGTGGTCATTTTTTATTATTATTATTATATTATCTTATTATCTTTAACTACCCAATTACTCATTAATCAAGATAATTAAAGATAATTACTGTCGTAACTATTCACAATGTCCAAAAACAAAAGAGTCTTAATTAAATAATTTGTACCTTATGATTCCAAATATTTAATCCATTTTACAAAATTCCAAACACATAAATTTCAATAACTAATTTAAAAAAACTTCCCATTGTCAAAACAAATATCGGGTTTTTTAGAAACCATATTTATGAAAAGTTTGGCATTAGTTTATGCCCAATTACAAAGTGAAATTAATCCTAATGACCACCATTGGATTAAATGGTAAAAATATATTCAGATTAAACTTTAAGACCAATTAAAAATATAATCTAACCATATAATTAAATTAAATGAAAAAGCAGTTTTGATGTAAAATGCAGTATTTTTCACTATTCATTAAAAATGAACATTGTCAGAAAAATACCAAAAATTTATCCAATGTAAATTCCAATGTCCCAATCATAATGAATATATTTATTTTGAAAAATATAGATTATAAAATTGTCAAAATTTTGATTTAAAAAGGGTTTTCCATCAAAAGGAAGTAAAACAATCTTTTAAAAACATTAGTGTATTCCATGCTTAAGATTGGATTTATTTTCATTTTAAGCCTCTAAAACACTATCTAATTCATTAATAGACATAGATAAAAATATCTATTATTCATTACTTACTTGGGACGTTACATCCTATATATTCCTTTAATAAATTTGTAAATTTTATATTTCATGAGCTCAAAAGGTTACACGGGAGGATTTACCCCAAGATAAAGGGTACATGAGAGGATTTATCCTAAAAAAAGTGTACATAGGAGGATTTATCCCAAGATAATAGGTAAATAATAGTATTTATCCAAATATAAAGGGTATATGGGAGGATTTATCCCATGAAAAAGGGTGTATGGGGGGTTTATCCCAAGATAAAGGGTACAAGGGAGCTATCCTAAACCAAAGGGGATAAGGGTGGATTAATCCCAAATAAAAGGGTACATAGGAGGATTATCCCAAAGAAGGTAAATGAGTGATTATCCCAAGAGTACTATATAGTTAATGTATTGGTGGGTAAAATTGACATATTATTTCTATTCTTATTCTTATTCAACTTTTTTATTTAATAATCTTGTACCAATGATTATGATCCTTGAATTATTTTTAATGTAAAATGTTTTCATACACATTTTCAATGGTATATGTTTGTTTATTTAATATTACATGTCCTTCTATTATGAATTATGGAAAATTATTATTATTAAATGTTCTTTTTAACAAGATAATTATATTATTCTCATGTTTCTTCATATACTTATGATCTAAACCTTGATGAATTTTTTTTGAGTTTTTCCCCTACTGAGCATCTGAGATCACCCATTTCTTATGTTTCCATTACCATGTTTAAAAAGATAAGTATAGATTATGAGAAGTCTGGAAGGGGGTACAATACGTTTTGATTATGGGGAAATTTTCATATGTATCATAAAATAAATTTTTAATATAGTGGATCCCAAAAAACATTAAATTGTTCATTTTTTTATAGTGTTTTATTATTTATTAGATGTAATGTTTTAATTCTGGTGATGTTTTAAAATTAAATATAGGTTCATATAACTTTTTATTAAATCCAATTTAAAAAAAAGTGTTTTTATCACCAAACTTGAGATTATGGGTCTGAAGCACCTTAGTTGGTATCAAAGTAAGGTTTAGTTATTTTTATAGATTATTTTAGTTTTTTATTAGGATAAGATAAATTTTTTGAAAACCCTAATTATATTTCTCAATGATAAGGTAAAATGTAGAATAAAATAAAAAAATTTGGTTGAAGTTTTGATTATGTGGTTTTCCTAGAAATTACATCCCTATCTAGATACTGTAAAGTGGATTTAGTTGTATGCACCTAGGGGTAATTACCTTGAAAAATGTTGGTAGAGTATCAACTCAATCTTCACTCTGGTGCATTATTAGTGTCCTAAGACAATACATTGTGTGGGATACTCCTAGGGAATTTTATTTGTTTAATCCCATTCTCTTTACAAAAGAATATGAAGGATTTAAATATATTTTAATTCAATAATGTCTTAGGCTAGATAACCTAATATGAAATTGAAAATAGAAAACCTTGGTTAAATTGATGGCATGATAGGTTGGTCAAATTACATCATTGTTTATCTAAAGGTATTGTAGGTTGAAATGAAGGTGACATTGGAGGAGACATATTATAATTGATTTTTCATATACATATGATCATTTTATTGGATTTAATTAGAAAATATCATAGAATTTTTATAGTATTATTTAGTTAGAAATAGGATCATGAAAATGAATCTATATAAGGTATTTCCCTAAGAACTTGAAAACAAGCTTATTTGGGATAAATAGTTTATTAGTCTTACCATGGATAATGAGGTGGATATCTTAGTAGAAGATATATCTTGATATTATTATAGGTACCTTAACTTCATCATTTAGTTAATGGTAATTTAAATAATGAGGAATTAATTTATTAAAGGGTGATAGAATTTAACCCCCAAATATTTTGGAATATATATTCTAAATACTATGTTTGATAGCTTGTTTCACATGCAACACAGAACTAAAACAAGTTGCAACTTATTTAATTAATATTATTAATAATATTTAATAATAATAAAATATTTAGTAAATAAAATGATTCTAATCAATTAGAAATGTATTTGAAATTTTATTAACAATAATTAAAGATTAAAAATAGCTTTTTCCAATAAAATTAATTTCTATTTATATATTTAATTTTCATTTGAAATATAAATTTATAGATATTATAATTTTAATTTTACAAAATGGTCTTCATTTTTTAATTCCATGTATCCAAATTATCTTGAGGTATAGTTTTTGTATTTTTCTAAAATAATTGATTTTTAAGTGAATAGTGAATAATACTGTTTATACCAAAATTACAACTTGTATGAATTTATCAATTTATGAGAAAAAATTATAAATTTAAAAAACCTTTTAATTTTTTGAATATTTATTTATAGAGTAAAAAATTTTCTTTTAAAATATTATTTTGAACTTAGAAAACCAATGTTTAATTATTTAGAACATAAGTAATATTTTTTCCCAATTTAATTACAGTTTTCATTATTTTATTTTAATTAAACAATTTTATTATAAAATTATATTTTTTATTGTTTGTAAATCCCAAAAAATTATTTGTTTTACGATTAACCAGTTTATTTCATGGAAGTTAATAACATTGATATTTTTAACGTACACATAAATTTTAATCTTAAAGACATATTTTTCTAAAAACTAATTTAACATGATATGTTTTTTTATTATAAAATTAAATTATCTAAACCAAATAAATTTCACTTCTTAAAATTATTTTAAAATTATAAATGATCATTTAAAAATTATTTAGTATTTTTTTTATTTCTTACATTAATATTGTTCACCAATGATAAAAATTTACAAAGGTAAAAGTATATTTGGGTAAAAGTTAAAAAAGGTAAAAAAAAATAAAAGGCATAAAATCACTCTAATTTTTCCTCAAAATGACTACTAGAGAGTTTATTATGATTGATAAATATCATAACTTCATATTTTACACTTATGGAAACTGTTTACATTGAATATTAATATTCCATTATTGAAAAGTAATGTGTACTCCCAAAATTACCCTTCTCTTTACTTATCAAAGGGGAAAATTTACACAACTTGATTCCCCCATTATTACTTATAATTTCATCCTGAAATATGAAATTTCACTCTGAATAAAATCCTACATAAATTTAATATGCCACTGGTCTTAATAAAAAGAATATGGCCTCCATTTCCAAGGACATTTCTAAGAGAAATCTCATGTTCTCAACATTAGAAATTTCTTACTCAATAGTATTTTATTCTTAATATTAGTCATAAAAACTTCTTATAGAATCCATAATATTATTAAAATATTAATATTAATATATTTTAATGTGATTATATTAATGTATCATCTAATATATAATCCTTTTCATCTTCTAAGAAACAATAAAACAACATTAATTGTGAGTATGTACAGACTACCACCGCCACAGAGCGATGTAGTTCATTTTTTATCACAATCTATCATGGTTGGTTATAAGGATATATTTTTGGAATAAATATGTTTAATATTTAAAAATTATAGTTCTTAAATGATAATTTATCATATTTATTCATTCCATATCATTCATTGAGAAATTAAATCTTTAATCATGTGTACGTGTAGACTATCACCTCCACAAGTGACGAATTTCATTTGTCATTTCAACTCTATATGGATGGTTATAAGATTGAATTTAATTAAGTTAAATGATATTTATGATATGTTTAATATTATGTAAATTTTATATTAAAATTATATAAAAATATTTCATTACTCGTTAAATTATTACAACATGCTCAAATTAAGGTCAGTTTTATAACCTATATGTGAGATGCTAAAATATTTTTATCATTAATGATTATGGGATATTATATAATTATAATACTGGGAAATTATAATGTATTTAGTATGTTTTAATTTTTATGTAAGGGTGTTATAAATATTTAATATGTTTATTAATATATCTCCATTTGATCATTAAACATTCTAAAACTAGTTCATTCTGATTTCCATTCTCACAAACCATACCTTTGTAATTTAGAAAATGAAAATGGGATATGATAAATAATTAAATCACCATGATTCAATGTTCATGAATAATATTGTAATTATGAAACTTTTTTAATAATCAACAATCAATAATTCCATTAAAAAATGCAATGAAATAAACAACCAGAGTTTCTAGTATCCAATAATGATATTTAATTTCCCAGTTCATGGAAACCCTTTTATTTGTATGTTACCATTAATGTAATTGTTTTTTGAAAACTCAATTCTCATGAATTGAGTTATTTTTTTCCTTTTTTAACTTAATTAACCTAATTTGGGCATATTATTCTATTTTATTTTTTATAAGTTATTTTCTCTTGTCTTGTTGAGGATTTACATTTCAATCACATAAACCCCTGTACAAATTTTTCATGATTCATGACATTTGTAAGGGTTTTAGTTATCTCAAGTTACCTTCCACTGAGTTAAAATATTATATATTGAGAATTATTCTTAAATGTTTGATAAAATATTCTCTTTTCTATTTCATAAGATATTTCCTTTTTACACTAAGGTTAAAATTATATTTTTAACTCAAATATTCTATTTATATGAATTTATTTCTCATAAAGGATTAGAATTTTAATGAAAAAGACAACATTTCCTTTAAATATAGTTTTTCCTTCATTTCGATGTCGATTATTCTAAAAACTATTTTTCATTCTTATTTTTAAATACATGTGAACTTCTTATTTTCCATTTGAAATTTTAAAAGGTAGCTTTTATCATCTATTTTTACGATCTAGGTTTTCAATAAAGGTATTTCAAAATATTCAAAATATTTCCTATAATTTCAAAATAATATGTTTTATCTTACACAATATATTCTTTTTCTATCAAATTTATTTATTTCCAATGATCTATTATCGAATATTCCTTTTAAAAATAAAATTTTTTAAAATGTTTTCTCATCCCATTTTTTAAAAAAAAATCTATTATTTTCAAGGATTCATTATTTATGATAATTTTTAAAAGTAAAAGTTTTCAAAGTTCTTTCACGTCACCTTTTTGAATGCTTTATGTATTTTCAATGAATCCACTATTGAAATTTATTTTTAATGGAAATATTTTTTCAAAAGTGTTCATTTCACCTTTTCAAAAATGACTTTTCAAAGTGGCAATAACTTCTTCGTTTACAATAATGATATATGCATTTTCTAAAAACTCATTTATGATATCACTTCCATTTTTGTCTTTACCACTAAATATATTATTTCTTTGTAAAATATTTTTTATAAATGACCCTATAAATTTTCTTTTTAAATAATCTTTTAGGATGATTGAATTTTTGATATCAACCATTCGCATTATTGAGGTCAATTTTAGTGATTCCATTTGAAAGTGTTATAAAACCTATTTTTATTTACATGGGTTGTTAATTATGTGATGAATGATTATTTTCATGTGGAACATATATTTTTTGATGAATGATGGGTGGGTTCCTATATCACCCATCAATGCATTGGTAACTTTTATTTCTTAGGAGCTCAAATATGTGGGTTTATCCTAGGCTAAATGTTATATGAGAGGATTGTTTCCAAGACAAAGGGTACATAAAGGAAAGTTTCCCAGGCCAAAGGATACATGAGAGGATTTATCCTATGCCAAAGGGTATGCTGGAAGATTTATCCTAAGAAAAAATGTACATGGTAGAATTTATACCAAGATAAAGGGTACATGTTAGGATTTATTCCAATCCAATGGGTACATAAGTGGATTTATCCTAATCCAAAGGGTACATGAGAGGATTTATCCTAATAAAAATGGTACATGAGAGGATTTATCCCATGTAAATGCGTACATGGTAGGATATTTCCCAATCTAAAGGGTACATGGGAGGATTGATCCCACGCTAAAGGGTATACGGGAGTATTTATCCCATGAAAAAAAGTATACGGGGGGATTTATCCTAAGACAAAGGGTATATTGGTAGATTTATCCTAATCCAAAGGGTAAATAGGGGGGTTTATCCCAAGTTAATTCATACATAGAAGGATTATAACAATCCAAAAAATATATATAGATGAATATAAAAATCATATTTTCTAGTGAATATATTAATGGGTAGACTTGGTATATGATTTTTATGATTATGATTACTACACACTCTTATATCATAATTGTGTTCCTATGATTATTCTCCTTGACTCATGTTTAATGTCTCGTAATGCCTCATAGTTTTCGCATGGTATAAATTCATTCATTAGATATTCCATGTCCTTTTATCATGACTAATGGATAACTCTTATTATTCTATATTATTTTTTGGAGTGACATTTCTCTCATGCTTATTTTTACCCACATTCTTATGATTAAACCATTGACAATTTTTTTTTTGTTTCTCCCTTACTAGTCCTTTAACATCACCCTTTTATTATATTTTAAATCCCCAAGTTGAGAAGGTATGTATAGGTTTTTATAAGTCTATAAGAGGGTATATTGTTGTTCTATTATGGATAAATGTTACTTAGTATCATAAAATATGTTTTTTTGTTGTTGATCCTTAAAGACATCGAGACTTATTTTCCTGGTATTTTGTAATTATTTTAGAGATTTAATGTTTTAAATTATGATAATTTTTTAAAATAAAGAATGTTCCTCTCACTTTGTATCAAAACTTGTGTTTAAATAAATTGTTTTTAACAATGGACTCAAGAGTCTAGGTTTAGGGATCCTCGCTCATTATTTCTAAGAAGTTCTAGTTTCTATTTTCACCAATAATATTCCACTATAATGAATAAGGATGAGTGAGTTTAGATAGTATCTATGAATATTTCAAATAATTGATAAACTCTTTGTTAAGATATTCTAAAACTCTTAATTATTGGTGTTTTTTATCTTCTTACCTGGTCTATTATCTACTTAATTCTTGTATTCTTTAAATCTGTCAAATTAATTGTACTTATACCACATTAATAAAATATATAAATATATTTAAGTCATCAATAAATGTTATGAAGTAATATTATTCACCTCTAACCTCCCATGGAAGGGGTCCATAGAAATCTAACTGAACTAATTCTATAATCTCTATATATCTTTCTTATTTTCCCCTCATGGGTTGTTTTTTCATTTTTCCTTGAATACATTAATTGTATATATCTATTTTTTTCATCATAAAAGAGTCTAAATACCCTTATTGATATAATTTTTCAAAATCTTATGCTTTTCATGGAAAATTCAGTGATTCCATAAATTGGTGTGATATGTTTTATATGAACTTGATTTATTATCTATTAATAAAACATGTTTATCTTATTATAAAATATAAATACTATTATTTCAATGTGTCATACCATAAAATATGTTATCTTTTTAAAATTAGTAACTTTTATTTCCAAATTTGAAAAAAAAATCCATCCATATTTAGAATCGACTAAAATATTATTTTAACACCCCTGGTTGGAGATATTTAGTTTTTTATTATGTATTATTAACTTGTGAAAAGTTAAGCGTTGGTTTTTGAAAGTTTCATATTTTTTTTAATGTTTAATAGTTTTTTTATGCATAAACAATTAGTGCATGGTCAGGAGAAACTTTGTGAAATTCCCAAGAAATTGTACTAAATGAAATGGGTAACTCTAGGAAACTGAACAGTTAGTGCATGCTTTGGGTAAACCATCTAGAAAAACCATGAAACCCTTGAAATTATTTGGTAGTGGGTTTTGAATATTTGGTTAATGTTTTAACAAACCATGCGTCCAAAATATGTAGTTTGGTCTATGTAGGTTAACATCTGTATGGTTGGTGTATGATTTTTTTAATCATATATAATTTTAAAGAGCCCTTGAAATAAAATTTTAACCAGATTATTCCCCCTAAAAAATGAATTATTCCCTCAATGATAGGTCTCTCAAATCGTAGGGGTATATTAGGTAATTTTGGATATTCTGTCAATTCTAAAGCTCCATCCCTTTGAATCATAGAGTTTTTCACCTGGGGATCAATGGTAAGCCTTCTATATCTCCTTCTCCTCTATTATCTTATCATTTTCCTTAGGTAGAAAACGTAGTATGGAGATTTCATGATCAGATCTCTATTTAAGGGTGTGTTTTTATGGTTCTTTTGTGTTGAACCAATATATTAGGGTTTCAAGATCTTGAATATGTGAGTTTGTATGGTTATTTATTCTTGAAAAACTTGTTTGAGGTAGGTTTATTCTCACCTAATTCTACTAAAAAATTAAATATGTTTTGTTTTGATAGTAAAATTATTGTTTTTATTGGTGTAAAATCCTTGGTTTCTCAAGTTTGTAGTATTATATTTTTTGTTTTTTGTTGTTGTAAATAAAGTTTGTGGGTAAAATCCATAACGTGTTTGGTAAAATTCATAAGTGGTGTTTTTATTTTAAAAAGAATTGATTTTCATCTGGGTAAACTTGGAATCAATATGGGTTAGTGTGTGTTTATTATTAAAATGGATGGAACCTTTTTCATTTATAATTTTCGGCATGTGCTATTTAGGTGGGCACATGGATTTTATAGCCATGTTATGACTTGGGTTAGGTGGTATGGGTTTCCTATCATGAGATTAGGTAATTCAATTAGTCTCTCTTAGGTGGGGGATGCATTAGGTTGGTGACATGGATCCTATAGAGGAGGTTTTAGTGAATTTTATGGGTGTGTGATTTCATGGTGTTGGAGTTTGTTGTGGTGTTATTTTTCTACCATGGTTATATATATATATATATATATTGTTCAATGTATTATATGATTATATCCTATTTTATGTGAAATTGAGACCTAAATTGTTCTTTTTTATGTGTTTTGTGTAGGAAGTATTTCAGGGATTGACAAATGGATTTTTTACCCACCACCTTCATATGATGCTTGGTTTGTACATATGTTTGTTTTTTTTAATGTTCGTATGGGTAATACCTCTACTTATATAGAAGAACACCTTGATTCTATGGTCATTGCTGATTTAAATGGGAGGTTGGAGGTAGATGTGGTGTTTAGGTTGGAGTAGTACCATGTTTAACATCCTATTTTTCCTTTTTTAGTATATTGGAATTGTAGGTATATTTAAAGATATTGTGGGTTATTATGTTCTCTAATTATTATTATGTTATGTTACTAAAGTTTTTTTAATTTTATCATCAACTATATTTATTCTTTTTCATTATAGTTATTCTATATTCGGTATTTCTTTTAAGGTTAGATCATCCCCTAATAATGTTCTCAACCCAAGGAATCTATTTCCGGCCTTTAGTGTTTATGTGATAGATATAATATTAGTGGAATTTTAATTTTATTTATTGTAATGGTTTTGGTTTGGGATATTACAAATGGAATTAGTTTGGTATGGTATATCCTTTAGGATGGTAAGTTTGAAGATTAGAAATATTATGTCTTGAAATCTTGGGTATAAAAGGGTATAACTAACATCTTTATTTTGAAATTAATGTTTTTAGGGTGGTTCAAGTATTAAAAGTGTTGTAAAACACTTATAAGAGTGTTTTAAATTCATCAGTATGGTTTTATCCAATTATGGTTCGGAATCATTTATTAGTTAAGATACTTCCGACTATGACTTAATTATTCATATGATATCTCATTACTTTGTATTTTGAAATATTTCTATTGTGATATGTCTTGGAGTATTAAAATAAATTGGAAAACTAATAACTAAAGTATTTTGTAGTGATTGAGTTATTATTTTAATAATATTATCTATGGTTGTAGAAAATTTCCTTCAGTTAATAGACCTAGAAATCAGTATTAGGGTTTCATTGAGAATGTGGTTCCTCCCAGAAGTATATCAGTATCTTGAAAGAGGTATAGTGGATTATTTTCTGGTCATATAGAGGGGAAATCTGAATTATGAACCAAATTTTGAGGATAGATCATTGTAATTCCAAAGGTAAACCCTACAAACATTTTTGGGATACACAGGTACTGAAGATAGGAAGGCATGGAGTGGAAGGATAAATAGGAAATTTAATTTCTTCATAAATATAGTTAAAACCAAGGTAAAATTAATAGTGTACATGCTAGATGGTCTAACATGAAAATAGTGGGATTTTTTTATCCAAGAAAAGGTAATTTCAGGCCGTGTTTGGGAAGTATTTTAGGAGTTTTTTATGAAAAAATTGTACTCATATAAGTTTAAAGTATTAAATATAATATATTTAATTGATTTTAATAAAGGAAATCTCTCAGTTATGGAATATAGAGTTTGGTTTACTTAACTTGTTCACTTTTCACCAGAAGTGGCTGCTAGTGAATCTCCCAAAGAATGTATGTTTGATTTAGGTCTATGTCCTAAAATCTAATTTAAGATAGTTATATGTTATATCAAAAACTAAACTCTAAATAACTTTTGGCATAAAATGATATTACAAGGAATCTTAGTGGAGGGAACACCATTTTTCACATGGGAATAGATGGAAACTCTAGTGGTAAAAATAATTACATAAGGGAACATTTCTCTCTCTGTATAGTAGAAAAGGATAACCAATACACAAGGTTTATTTCATTTTCCCTACACCATAATATTCAACTAGGTTTCTTCGGATATGGATCTTTAGATCCATTAAATAGTGAATTTATGTAACCACCTTAGGAGTGTCACAACTATGTCTAAATTTTACATATCAAATGATTCGATACATATCCTCTAAAGTCTAAAAGTGGTGATGGTCGTAACCTAATTCAATCTACTCACACTCAACTAGGATGATCTCATAAAAGTAGTTCTCATCCTTATAATCTATTTAGTCATGATTATTCCATTAACGCCCAAATATCCCAATAGAAACTATGTCCGTATAGGGGAAGAAATCATCTCAAAAGTACTAGTTAATAACATTTTGGGGTTGAGAAAGATATGTAAAATGAAGAACCATGTCCCTAAATGGAGTAGGGTACTATAATTATTGATTCAACTTTAATTCATGTGTTTTATCAACACTAGAACATCCCACTCTTTTATTGGTTCTTATAGTGTAAATTAAATGGGGTTATAGGTGGGAATTATTCCTCATGTCATGAGAATCAAGAAACCTCTAGGAAAATTGGAGTGAAAGGGATTTGATTGCTCATAATTTTCAATTATTATTGATAGAGTCTATTTTTTATGGGAGTTAATTGTTTTACTGATTCATATTTTTTATTTAATTCTCGATATGGACTAGTTTATAGTATTCAAAGATCACATTGATTTCTACTCTCACTTAGTTAATTTCACATATCCTAATAAATTTATTCATATTTTCCAATGGGAATGGTACTTGTATGTATAAAGACTAAGGCCTTTAGTAAAATTGGTTGGAACCATCCATTCTTAGTTGTAAAAAGTAACCTTAGTGGATATTGATGGAATCAAAAGTAGTAAACATCCTAACATAGTATATTTATACCTTGATGTCTTTCTAGACAATTTCTATGGAATAACAACTAAAAGGGAGGTGGATTTTTTTATCATCCTATACCTAGGAAGGATCCCTATTTCAGTTCTACAATATAGAATGTAGCATAAATTATTACAAAAATGGAAGTACTGGTTGAAATATTTAGAAACCAGGGTCTTTTATAGACTAGATATATCACTTTGGGCTGATTGAGTATTATTTGTAAATAATGAATATGGTATTATTCAACTTTTCATCAACTTTAAAATCCAAAATTAATATCATATTACTGTATTTAAGTATTGATTTGATAAATTTTTGGGTTCCAAGTAGTTCTCTAAAATTGTTCAATAATAGAGACACCACAAACTACAAATCAAGAAAGAGGATATTCCAAAGACAAACATTAGAAGCAACTATGGTCACTAAGAGTACTTGGATATATCCTTCAATCTTACAAACATGCCATAAGTTTTCATGGCATTGATGAACCTTATTTTTCATAGATACCCTAACTTTGTTTCTATTTTATTTTTGATGATATCTTGGTGTAATCTAATACTATGAATGATAAGGAATGAAACATATAAATTTTGTAGATAATTTTTAAATATTACCACATTTATTTAAAATTATCAAAGTTTGAATTCTAGATACATGAATTTTGATTACTTAGTCATTTAATCTTTGGAAAATGGATATCAATCAACCCTGAAAACATTGAGGCCATTATTTTTGTTGTTCCAAAAAATAATGTATTCAATGTATAATTTTTTCTAGGATTAGTAGGGTATTCTCATTTCTTTTTATACGATTTTACATGTTTATATTATACAATGATCGCGTTAATAAAAAGGGTATTTCATTCTATTAGAGAAATAATTTTTAGGAATCCTTTATAGAGCGTAATGATAATCTTAATTTGACACCTATTCTTATATTTCCAAAACATGTTAAGATATTTAATATTTATTTTGATGCATCTAGATCTATATTATGTTATATTGTTATGAAATATGATCATTTCATAGCTTATTGCTCATAAAAATTGTGGTGCATGAAAATAACAATCCAACACTTTATCTATATTTAGTTGTGGTGGTATATACAATAAAACTTGACACAAATATATTTTTTGTGAGAAGTAAACTATATTCAATGATCATGAAAATTTGATCCAAATATTATCAAAATGATATTTTAACATTAGGTAGTGACATTGGATGGATTACCTATAAATGTTTAACTTTTACTTGGTTTACATTCCTAGGAAAGTAAATTTAGTGGTTAATGCCTTAAGTCGTAGGTTTTATAATCAAGTGGTCAAAGAATATTATGATCAATGGAAAATAATGGGGGTAATTGATGATATGAACTTTTATTGTACTAAAAAAATAATTTCATGGTTTTCTTTTCTATCACCCATATTCTTAGAATTATTAAAAAAAATTAAGGGTGAATCAATGGTCAGACTCTAATTTTCTTACCATTAAGGAGAACCCCAACTATTAGGAAACTATTAATGGATTGACAGAGGATGGAAATTATATAATGTAGTTTTGAGACCAAATTATTCTTCCTTATTCTATATATAAACAAATCCTTCGTAATTATCATCAAAAAAAGTTACTTATCTATCTATTTTATCAAAAAATTACAAGGTAATAAAAGATAATTTTTGGTTCTTGTGTATGAACAAAAATGGGGTAGAATTTTTTTGTAAATTTCTCACATTTATAGGGGTGGATACTAAACGTAAACAAATAACTAACATGTTATAATCATTACACATACCCATAAGAAATGGGATAAAATTTTTAAGGAGTTTTTTATTAATTTATAGATGATGTTTTAGAAGTGTGATGTCATCTGTGTTATTTTATACCAACTCAAAAAGTCATTACCCATCATTTAAATCATGGAGACTAATTTAGTAGAGGAATTGGAAAATTTTGGTATCTAGAAGTAGTGAATTTTTAGGTGGTACTAGTTTTTATTTTTCTTTGATCGAGACCCTATATTTATGTCACAATTTTTCATATGTTTACCAAGATTTTAAAACACTATTAAACATGAGCACGATATACCATCCTCAAAAATAATGGATATCATATCAAAATATCTAGATACTAAAGGAAATGATTATAAAATATTTCATATACTTCAAAATTTCATCTGAATAATATTTTCCACTAGTGTATTTTTCATATAACAATTTTTATCAACACATGATACATCTGGATACATTTTAATTATTGTATAGTTTTCCAGTTCATTATCTAATTTGTTCGATAGGGTTTGTGGAACTTTAATTATTTGACCATGTATTGTTCATGATACTACTGAGAAAATAGAATTAATTAGGAAGGAAATTCAAAAATCCCAGTTCCATCAGAAATATTATACAGACTATTAGTTTTTTCCTCTGTATTTTGAATTGGGTGGTCATGTATTCTTACAGGTGTCTCCAAGGATAGGGCATCACTGCTTGGGAATGAAAGGTAAACTAACTCCTTAGTATGTCAAACCATTTTTTATTCTCAATTTTATTGGTAAATCTTCTTATCTACTAGCTCTACAATAATTATCTGACTCAATTCATGATATTTTCTATATATCTCAACTAAAAAAGTACCCACCCAACCCTGATCAAGTGATGAGTTGGGATTACGTTACACTCGAGTTAGATACTATATTTATACACACACCACTTCAGATTATGGATAGGAAAGACTAGATCTTGAGATGCAGATTTATCTCATTTTTGTGGGTATTATGGTAGAATGTCTATGTGTATGAAGTGACTTTTGATTAGGATACATTTACACAAGATAAATGGTCGGATCTTTTTCAAGACACTACCAACCTCTAAATTTATAAGGATGGAAATCCCAATTATAGGGATAATGTAAAACCCCCATTTTTTGGTAGTTATGTAATATATCAAGATTTTAAAAGGAAATAAAATTTTCTATATCATACAAGATACCCAACACTGAGCTTAAATGAATAATAAAATATTATTATTTAAATGTGATCGTTAAAACATAAAAATTAAACTTGAGGGAATAAATAGTATTAATTACTTTATGAAATATCTATATATGTATCTATGTATGTGTGTGTAAAAAGGTTTAAATAAATATAAATGTATTGAATGATTCTTAGTAAATAATCAATCAATTTTTAGTAAATCCATTTTATTCTTCAAATATATGTACTATTCAAAAATGTTTTTTTAAATTTTTTTGAGTAAATAATGAAACTAATTTATGGATCATCTAAAAATATTATTTTATAAAATATATATAATTTATTGAATGAACATATCAAAATCATCCAATCATGAAACTTTAAAAAATTTCTGAAAAGTTTGATTTTTCTATGAATAATGAAAATACTAATTTTTATTGAAAACTATATTTTATTTTAAAGTATTAAAAAAGTAAAATAATATGTTTCATTAGTTTTAAAATTTTATTAGTAAAATTATTTTTGCAATAATTATGGTTTTTAAAATAAATTTTATACTTGAATTTAGTATAATAATATTCAATATTTAAAAAAGGCATTTTTCTGAAAAACTGCCTTTTTAGTGTGTTCTCCAGGTTTGATTTTAAATTAAATTATCCCACTCCTATGTTTTCAAATTTAAAAAAATTGGTTCCATATTTGGAATTGATGGGTACAAATTTAGTAAATCGGCCCCTTTTGTTTTGGGTCACTATGAATAGTAACTCTATTAAATTTTATTACCACAGTAAGGGGTTAACTAGTTAATTATAGTTAAAAAATTATAAGGACTAAATAATGACCCTAAAATATACCTAAATTTTATTTTATGAGTTTATATCATCCATAATCATCAAAAGATCTGATATATTACCATTTGTTTCATTTGGATGTGATTATAACCATTATAATATTTTATTTAAAGAAAACTAAAAAATGAGACCCTATTTTTTTAATAAATATAATATTTTCAAAATGAGGATAACTAGAGGATATGCTTAGATATAAATATTATTTTAAAATATAAAATATTTATCTTTATTATGGTAATTTATTTCTAATTTATAGTGAAGAAATAGTTACCTTAAATGCTTACACAATGTTGATAATGTAATTTCTCCACTAATTAAAAAATAAAATAAATGATATTAAAAATATTATTATTATTATAATATTAGATAATTACTGCAATTCAAAAAATTTCTATATGATCATGAAAATTTTTGGATGTATTAAAATATTTTTTTATAATTTTACTTATTTTCCTGATGTATTTAGATTCAAAGTAATGAATAGTTCTAAAAATTTAGATTAATGATATTTTATAATAATTATTAATTTATTAAATGATATAAAATTCCAAAAAATATTATATTCATCATTTTATTAGGATATATTTTTATAAAATCAACCATGGTCCATTTATGAGGTGTTTTTCCATTTATAGTAACTATATTGACTCTTAAAGAGTAAAAATACTTATTTTCACAGTAAGTGTAACAGTGGTTAACGGGGGGTTAAAACAATAATATAAGGGTAAAATCATAGTCAAAGTTTGTATAATTTTTATTTTATGAGATTATTTAGATCTTTTTTCATACTATACTCGAAATAAATTAGTTTAAATCCATTTTTATTGAAAATTATTTTATATTAATTTCATGTTTTGAGAAATTCCAAGAATGTCGCTCCCCGCTCTTATAAAGAGGAATCTTTTATTTCTTATACATCACACTTATAAATGAATTTATTTTCATCAAATATTTTTCCAGATACCTTACTAACATCTCTACCCACATAATAGATGAATTATTTATGGTATAATAGCAACCTTATTGGTTTTAAGGTGTTAAGAAGAGAAGTTTATCCAAATAAGAGGTATTTTTCTTAACCACATGTTACTGTTTTATTTTTTCTTCCACATCCTAAAAATATTATTTAACCATGATTATATAATAGCGCCATAATATTACATATACATAGTTCATTTATTTTATATTGGAACCTGTATATATCTCCCCTTCCATTAAATGGGAAATGAAACCATTGTTTGTGTGTACGATAGACTACCTCCTAGCAAATCGATCAAATTTGTTCTCTATCAAAGTCTCTCATGGATGGATTATAATGATATAATTAATATTTATATATAATATTAATAAAAATTTTATCATTACTAAAATATATTAAATTATTTACCTTCTAACCTTTCCATTCTGTGTAAAATGATAATGTTTTTCATGTGTACGTGTGGACTACCACGTTCACAAAGCGATGTGATTTTTTTCATCACCAAATAACATGTATGATATATATAATTATATTTAAATAATTAATTTGGAATTTATTATACTTTTATCATTCTATAAATATAAAATAATACACACCTTCTTTTTATAATGATCATTGAAAAATGGAAACATTACACATGTGTATATACGACCAACCATCTCCATGATTGTAACGTAGTTAATTTTTAAAAACCATATTTAATGGTTTTATTTAAAAGAAAAATTGATGTATAAAAATTATAATTATTTCATTATTATTATATTTATGGTGTATTAATTTCCTATTTGACCATAGTCATGCTACCAAAGTCATTTTGGACTTATGAATCCAATATCATCAAAATATCCTATGTGGACATAAATAATTAAGTAAATGTCATAACATGGAGATAAGTGAAATAAATGGAATAATAAAATTGAAAATTCTTTTAAATGGGGTAAATAATTAACATAATTTTATTATTTATGAAGATAAATAATATACTTAATGATTAGGACTTAAGGTTTGGGACTTTCTTTTAAAAATATTGTTTAAAATATTTCCCTTAAAACAACCATTTTCATTCATGTCCATATTTCTTCAAATTATTTTATATAAGTTTTTATATAGATATAAAATATTACAAAAAAATTAAATTTTATGTCTCTTTTTACTTTCTTTCAATTTTTTTCAAAATAAATATTTTTTATGGATTTTTTTGACTTTCTTTAACAAAGATAAGAGGAATGTTCTATTTTAACATATATGGAAGCAGAAACATTTCGAACCACTATAACCATTATTTTAAGTATGGATTACTTTAATATATTTAATGTTTTCTTTATATAAAAACCATATTTACATTTTTTTGGGTATTTTGGTATTAAAAATGTATTTTTAAAATAAAAGGGTATTTTGATAGCCAAAAGGGTTTTTCACAAGAGTTTAAAAGAGTTTTTCAAGGGTTATATTCATGATAAGGTCCTTGGACATTTTTTATGATGGGTTAATACCCATTATAGCTCATGGGTGTTCCTAGTATATCTTATATGATGGGTGTTCAAAGATAGAACTCTAATGAATTGGGTAATGATTATTTTATGTGGAGAATTATTTTAGAAGTCTGCTATATAGTTATTCTAATTGTAAGGGTTCTGTAAGGGTTCTATGATGATGATGTCCAAATGAACCTATATGAATTATTTATTCTTGTTAATTAGTTTTCATGGAAATGATTTATCTTAAAAATTTAAGATAAATTGTATCTTAAAAATAAAGATGATACCCTTTTAGTGTAAAAAAGAATTTTTTTTAAGAAAAGGATATTAATGGGTTTTCATGCTTTTCACTAGACTAATGGATTTATTTTTTTTATAAGGAAGTAATGGATTTATTCTTTTTATTACCCTTAATGAGATATTTTTTCTCATCCCATGTTTTAAAATATTTTTTACATGGTTTTAAGGATTAGTTGGGAAAAGGATGTTGTCAAGATGAAAATTATGAAGATTTGTCATGAAAAGAAATCATATTATATCCTAAAATATTTTATTGTGAAAAAATGGATGGTGAGTGGAAGTGTACACATGTAATGTATATGTTTATTATGTAATATTTTTTTCTAATTATATAAAACTATAAAAACTAATGGAACTTTAGGAATGAAATAAAGTGAACTGTAGTATAAAGACACTAAATTATGGGATGTTTAAGGGTGAGTCCTTATAGATGGTATCAGAGAAGGGTTAGAAAACTTTGGAGATTAGGGTGTTTTCATGTGAGATTTTCTTAACAGTTATGTATTCCATTGTGGTTTTACAAGTTTAAGGTTGATTATAATTTTAATGTCTTAGACACTCCTTTTATTGGTCTTAAATATTGGATTTTTAGGTTCTTTATGATATCTTCATGGATTGTATTGAGAAAGGTAATTTACTTAGGTATATGGGATTTTAAGATTAAATTATTATAGAATATATAAGGGTATTATATTTATAAATAATATTTTAATTTTAACATGAAATAATTCATTTAATTTATTAATGGTGTTTCTTTATAAAGATTAAGGATCATTTATCAATATGGAAGGAATGTTAACTTTCACTTCTTTTTTATTCCTTCTAGATGATTTGATTATCACTATTAGTGAAAAATCATCTTAAAATTGTTTTGATAGCTTATTAAGTTTTCAAATCACCTTTAAGAAACTATTTAATCCATTCAATACCATTTTATTCTCCAAAATTTCAACACATCATCATAGAGACACAAATATATCATACATAAATATTACATTGTAATAGATGAATATTTATTAGATATCAAAATAATCCAATCCAAAAAAATTAGGTATAGTGCCCTTAGAAACATGGATATATAAACAAATCATTAATAAGTAAACTACATCATCTCTCACTAAGTTATCCATTACTATAAATCTTCTTAGACATATCATGAAAAATACATTTCATTATAACCTCAGAAAATGAAACATAAGAAAGGGTTTTCTCAGATTATTAGTATGGGTAAAAAAGGGATATATCAACATAACAGGAGTATAAGGGTATGAAAATATGAGAATAAAATTTTAAAAAATCATACCCCATATATCATAGATAATAAACTGAAGTCATAGAATAAATATTAGTGATTCGTAAGACATGAATAATGAAGTAATCAAAGAAAATAGGCCATGAAAGCATAACATTATCATAATACATAGAGTTATGGGAAACATAGAAGCATAGAAAACCTTATGTCAAGTCTTCACACCAAGAAATTAATAACATTTTAGGCTTAGACTAACCACCCATGCACCAACTTCAGTATTAGTATAACCTCTCATGAACCCTCGTATTGGGCTAGCAATTAACTCTAATGTACCCTATAATCTCATGGAAAATTAATCATTACCCAATTCATTGTAGGGATACATAGGTCCCACCCATCTCATAATCCACATATTTTTATGTCACAATATCATAAAACATTCATTATATCATAACTCAAGAAATTAAATGGGTTTAATAAAAATTTATTCATATCATAACCTGAAGTTAAAAATGGGTTTCATAAACATTTTATCATCATAAACATAAACCATCTAGATAAATACTAAGGATGAAATTATTGGATCATATCCCTAGTAAATAATAATTAATATCAAATTATTTCATCTTATATTGAAAATTATTTTAAAAATACACAATGAACATTTCTTTAGGAAAATAAAATTTTATTAAAAATAAATTTTTATGACTAAAAATTCATAAAATTTTTTGGAATTCCATTAATTTGAAAATAAACATTGAAACTTATAAAGTAATATTTAAAACATTTAGTGGTCATGATAGTGGTAAATTTTATGCATGTTAAAACAAAGATTTCTTTAACATTTTTAGAAAAATTCAGGTGGATATTGTTTTGAAAACATCATAACGATTACTTTTAAATTTTTTTGAAAAAATTTAAAAAATGGTAAAATTCCATTAAATATTCCTAGATAAATATTTAAACATTTTTGAATTTGTTTTATAAAACATGGATATGGAATAAAAAAAGTTTTTCTACCGAAAAGATAAATAGTGTAGGTTTTATTTAAAAAAAATATTTGGAATCATGCCTACATAAGGAGTGGAAAATGAAGGTAAAATATTTATTCTAAATAAATTATCATAATATTATAAAATTCATGATTTTATTCTGATAAAGGTCATAATATTTCATTATTGGAACCATAAACAAAAAAAATCATGATAAACAAGGAGATTTTATTGTAAAAACCTTACCACTTTGGTAACCTTGACTATAAATAAAATGAAACAATAACATTAAATAAAACTTAAAATATCATGATAATAACTAAATTTATGATATTACATGTCAAATTTGTTGTATATATACCAAAAAAAAGAATATAAGTGCATAACATAATATATGTCCCAAAGAAGATAAATAGAGAAAAATAATTCCCTAACATTGAGTCTTGACTTCCTTAATAAATTTTAAAACATCCTAAATAATAAATATGATTTTATTATACATCCATTAAAGAAACAAAATAACATATATCATACCATAAATTATTCAATTATGACCTTTTATTACCTTTTTATTAAGAATTCCATGTTAAAATCACATTTCTGGCAATAACTGCTTTCTTTTTCGTGTATATTTTGATTTTTTATTTTTTTTCACTTAATTTAATAATTTTTAAATCATATATATTCATTATATATGTAATTATATTATTCCATAAAATTTAGATATAGAAAATTAAATACATCATTCAAGGAGACTGTAAGATGTTTATATGTATAAGAGTTGTTTCCATTTTCTTTACAAATGAAATGAGAGAAAGGTAAATAATATATTAACATTATAGAATAATTTTTATGTCTTATATATATAATATACTCATTAAATTTACCATAATTACCTTCCTTTAAAAGTGTTAGTGAAAAAGTAATCACATCACCCCGCGATGTGGTAGTTCGTCATACACATAAACGATGTTGTTGTATCCCCAAAGAATGGAAAGTAAGAGGGTATATGTGATAAAATAATTAAAGATGTATATTTATGTTAAAAATATCATATATATTCAATTAATCGATCTTTATTACCATCCAAATAAAATATAAATTAAAAACACATCACATCGATTCGTGAGGCGGTAGTTCACTGTACACACGAGCATTGTAATTATTTTTGATTTGATAGAAGAGAAGATGTATATAAGCTAATAAATTAATATAATAAAATATTAATATAAGTTAGAAATTTTTTTATTATATCAGAATCATTTTATAAAATTTTAATGAATTATAAGAACATGTGAAATAAAAATGCATAGTTTAAAACTTTACCTCTTATTCGAACAACCTCTTTAGGTTTAACCTAAAGCCTCCGTTGATTGTATTTATAGTCTCAAAATGACTATAGGATATGGGGATGGATATAAGGATCATATTTGGTCATTTATTTTCCAAAAAAAAGGTTTTGGACATGTAAATAGTATATAATATGGGTGGCCTTTTATATGTAGGGGAGAGGAAACACATGGAATTTCTGAAAAGAATAAAGTGTACCCACATTTTCAACTTGAAAAAAATCTAAAAAATAGGAATTTATAGAACCTTAAAGGTAATAGGGTTAAAATATGGCCATAAAATTTATTTCTTACAAGTTTCTAGTTCATTTTATCCCTTATCATTTTAGTTTAACCCTCAGTAAACCCGTTCTAACATTAACTGCAATAATTAATTTTTACCATTTTTGCTATTCATTTTGATAAAAAATTATGTTGATATTATATTTTATTATAAATTATTATGATTAAAAATGTGGAATCCATTTTTCTAAATTCCATTCAAAAAAGTTGAAAATTTTAATTTAAAATTAAACTCACAGACATGACGAGAAAACGGTTTTCCAAAGAGAAAATATAAATAAGTTTATACAAAATTATAAAAAATTAAATATGAAATTGATTCCCATTAAATAAATTGTATAAACAAATATATAATGTAACTAATTTTTACTTTTAAACCATTTTAAAATAAAATTAACCTTATACATTCTTTAAATGAAGAAGTATTTTTCAATAAAAATTATTATTATTCACTATTCATTAAAGAAATCAACTTTTGAGAAAAATCCCAAAAACTCACCCTAGGATTATTTTTACATGTATAATTCAAAAAATTAATTTTAGTTTTTGAAATAAATTTTCTAATAGTTTAAAAAATACCTTTATTATTTTTTCATAAGAAACATTTTTCTGGGAAAATAGTATTTTCGAAACATATAATGATGTTACCAAAAATTAGATATTTTAATCAATATTTTTTCTTTATATAAAATCGTCATAATTAATATTTAACTTTTATTATTATTATTAATGCCTCAAATTTTAACAAAAAGTTATAAAAATAATGTTTAAATAATATTATTAATAGTTTGTTACAATTCTTTAGAACTTGGTGTTTTGTTTAACGCTAGCTATCGAAAAAAATTAAATTTATTTGAAAACATATATTTCATAAAATATAAGGGTGTTACATTATGTGCCCCTTAAAGTTAATTTCACCCTTTAAATTCATCACTTTATTATAAACATCTGATGATACTTTTTTCTCATTATATCCTCATGTTCACATGAAGCTTCCTCAAGCTGGTTGTTTCTCCATAAAAATTAGACTAGGTGAGTGGTTATGTTTTGTAGAACTTTATCTATATAATCCATAATATCCATCAGTTATTCCCTATGTAAAATATCATTCTCTAGTGGTATGAACACTATGTTTAGTACATGTGATGGATCAGGTATGTACCTTTACAAGAGATATACATGGAACACATTGTGAACCTAATAGATGTTTGGTGGAAGAACCAAGCGATAGGTTATAGTCCCAATACGATCAAGAATTTAAAAGGGATCGATATACCTGGGGATTATTTTTCCCTTATTTATGAGTCTCATTACCTTATTCCACATGGAAATTCATATAAAAAACCTTCTCACCAACTTCAAATTCCAAATCACGTCGATGATTAGCAGCATAATGTTTTCCCAACTTTATGTTACCTTATGTGATACTGAATGGTTCTAACCTTCTCTACCATTTATTCATCTAGTTATGGTCCCAATAGTGTTCTTTCTCTAATTTTATCCCAACACATTGGAGTTCAAAATTTCTTTCCCTTGAGAGCTTAATAAGGAGTCATATGAATGCTTGAGTGAAAGCTATTATTGTAAGAACATTCAACAAGAAGAAGTTGTTGATCCCTACTAACATTTAAATACATATAAAAAGATCTCAAAATATCCACTTGGGTTTGAATTTTTCCCTTAGACTGCCTATATTTCTAGGGATGATACTCAATTTTGAAACTCTACTATATATCAGGACATTTTTGAAGTCTTGTCTCTAAATTTAAGGTAAACCTTGTATCTCAATCAGATATAATGAAATCTAGAACTCTATTAAACCTTACCACATCCTTAATATATACTATCGAAACCTGATCAAGAGATAAGTACTATCTGATTTCGATGAAATTTCCTAAATTTTTAAGGTGATCAACTATGACTCATAGAGAATTATTCTATTTAGATGTTTTTGGGAGTCTAATGATAAATTCCATGGTGATGTTTTTTCATTTCTATTCTAGTATGGGTAATGGTCATAAAATCTTCTTTATATTCTTTCTCTCAGTCTTAACTTGATAACATACCAAGCATCGAGAAAAAAGAGCATTGATTTTTTTTCATGCCTTCCCATCAGAAATACACTTTGAAATATATATACATCTTTATTTTTATAATATGAATAGATAATAATGAATTATGAGGATCCTAGAAAAAATCTTTCTTCAAATATGGTATGGGTGGAAAAAGTACACAGTTCCTAAAACATATCATTCCATCACAATCAAGGTTAAACTCAGTAACATTTCTTTCCTTCTTCTACAGTTTTATATCTTTAGTTTTTACCTCTTTAATATTCACACGGATAGATGGTTAAACACTCATTTAAGAATGATAACATTTATTCCCTTCATTCAGTATTTCTAGATCTATCCTTATAAAATATAGAAATATTGGATCTTTTTTATCCTCATCAGGGATAAGCTCACATGATCTTTTTAACTCAAAGCATTATCCACCTTGTTCGATTTCCAAGGATAGTAATGTATTAAGAAATAATAATATTTAATCAGCTCTACCCATCTTCTATGATTCATGTTAAACTCTTTGTGTGTAAATATATACTTTAAAACTTTATGATCAGTATATATTTCACATATTTCTCTATAAAGATAATTCCTCCATATCTTTAATGAAAAATTTACCACAGTTAACTCCAAATACTTAGTTAGGTATTTTTTATCATGAACCTTCATTTATCATGAGGTATAATCTACAACCATGTCATTTTTCATAATAAAGCATCTTAATCCCTTCTTGGATTCATTATTATAGATTACAAACCCTTTTCCACTATATGAAAATGTAATCATAGGTGTGATGACTAATCTTCTCTTAATTACCTTGAAATTTTCCTCGTATTCATCTATCTAAAAGAACTTGGATACCTTCCAAGTTAACTTCTTTATTGGATTATATAGTCATTTTAAATTCCCCAAAACTCATTGATTTTATCCATCCAAACATTGAAAATTTAAGATTTCAGTCATAGTGGTTGGTCTAGGAAAACATTCAATAATTTCCATCTTTGATCGGTCCACAGATAAATCCTAGCTTGAGATTATATGACCCAAAAATAAAACCTTCGTATCTAAAATTAAAACTTTATAATTTTTTCATACATTTTTTCCTTCTTTAGTGTCTTTAGTATAATTCGAAATTTATCTTCTTACTCTTCCATTCTATTTGAAAAAATAAAAATATCATCTATAAAGACTACCACAAATTGATCAATGTAATCTCTAAAATATTATTTTCATTAAATCCATTAAGAGAGCATGGTAATTATTAATACCTAATAACATTACTATATAATCATTGTTTCTATACCTTTTACAAAAAAAATTCTTAGGTATATCCTCTTGATTGTCCAACAATTAATGATATCTATAATGAAGGTCAATCATGGAATAGTATTGACCTCTATGTAGTTGATCAAACAAGGCCTCGATGTGGGGTAGAGGATAATTATTTCTGATCATGATCTTGTTTTTCTCCTGATATTCAATGTAGAGTTTCATCTATACATATTTATTTCTAAAAAATTATAGGTGCACCACACTGTGACACACTTGGTCGAATGAATCCATTTTCAATATTTTCTTGGAGTTTCTTCTTCAATTCCTGCAACTCAATTAGGTACATTTTATAGGGAGTCTTTGAAATAGGTTTAGCACTAGGTATGATTTATATTGAGAAATCAACTTCATAATTCAGTGTAAGACTTGGAAACTCTTCTAGAAAGACATCGAAAAACTCCATTACAATAAGAATATCATCGATGTTGATTTTCTTACTGACCATCTGAGATGAATTCCCACTTTAAATAGGAATAAAAAACCATAAAATGGATTTTATTTCAATTAAAAGTTAATATTTATCAACACAATAATAGACATTCAGAGGTTTGTTTGGAATATCAAACATGAATTCCCTTCTTTGATAATTAATGTGGTATTTTTGTAGAGAAATTTAATCTATTCCCATGATAAAATAAAATTCAACCTGATATATATTAATAATATTTTTAGGAAGCACATTCCCACAAATATCAATCAAATATGAATCATATACTAGTTATACAATCATCGCACCATTTAGGGTTTTC
Source organism: Viscum album (assembly GCA_963277665.1). Classification (NCBI taxonomy): domain Eukaryota; kingdom Viridiplantae; phylum Streptophyta; class Magnoliopsida; order Santalales; family Viscaceae; genus Viscum; species Viscum album. The sequence continues at coordinate 376,496,345 of OY728146.1, forward strand.
ACTAAAAATTCAATATCTAATTATTGAGGTGATATTTTTATACCCTTATAAAATTCATCAAACATAAATGAGTGGGTAGATCTATAGTCCAATAAGATATTAGTTATTCTAGACCTGATGTTAAGTGTACCATTCACCAAGTCTTTATCACACCCCTCATCTAATATAGTGATCGTATGAAATTTATCTTTGTCTCTTTGTATAAAAGTTGGGAGACATTGGTCACTATCATTAGCCCTTATATTTTGACACTTTTTTCATAATGCTCAGAATTCATGCATTTTAAACACTAAAGTGTAGAAGGTGCATGTTTATTTCCACACTTTGATCATGAAGGAAATATCATCATATTCACCCCATGTTTTTTAGAGTTTCCCTAGAATTATATCTTTCTATTCTTATCAAAACCATGTGATTGATGGTTCATTCCAATATTCATTTCCACCATTGATAGCATAACGAACACTTTCTCCAGATAAACTAAAGTCCCTTATTTTTAACTCCCTTTTAACACTTTTTTTAATCCCCTGAACAATTTTTCAACCTTACATTTAGGTTTATTGATAATAATAGAAGCATATCTCGATAATCTTGTACAATTTTCCTCATAGGTACCAGCTAATTCACCATCCCTCTATTTTAGCTTAATGAATTACTTATCCATTATTGTACGAATAATACGAGGGAAGTACTTATGGAAAAATTATCTATTAAACTTATACCACACTATAGAGTCAATTTCATCTTGTTGTATCATATTCTTGATCAGATTTAACCATTTATCCTCTTCTCCTTCAAAATTATAGATATCCAAAATTACTTTTTCATGCCCTAAAAATTGGAGAATGGAAAATGTATTTTAAATGGTACTTATCCATTTTTTTGAGACAAGCTGATCAGAATAACCACTAAAATAAGTTTGATGTTTCCTCATGAAGGACTCAACATAATTTTGTTCCCTCCTTTTCCTATTCATAAGCTATATATGATTCATAGCCTGAGAATGTTATTTGATCATAACAATGAGATTTAATATTCCAACTCCCATAAGATTTGGTTTCTCAAGACAAAAATAATTTCAATGTCTATTACATTTAGCATTAACATGGTTCCTTTGGTCTCAAAACATTAACTAAAATAAAAAATCATAGTGTTAGAAACACCAATCATTGAGGGAAACTACACAATCACAAAATAAACTGATAGGATGTCTATATCATGACACATTCTTTTCAATATATTACACCTAATGTTTAACATATGTCACTCATAGTCATTATTTAAATCCTTTATTACGGTTTATAAAGAGTTTGTAAATTTTCAAAATATATCCCCAAGGAGTTTCAAAAAAACAGTAAAGTAATTCCCATTTTCATGTACTAAGTAATGCTTGAGTTAAGTGTGATGTTCCTTTTTTAGTGTTTTTAACCCTAGGTAGAACTATGCCAAACCTATGTCCAGTTTTATTATCCATAAAAAGTATACAATTTCTTAAAATCAAGTTGATATATCCTTTAATAAAATTCTTGTATATTTTCATATACTTAGACATATCCTTATGGTTCCCACTAAAGTTTTCTCATCCTAGTTTATAATGGTCTTACTAAACCTTACTGTGATACTAACTATAGGGAACCAAACTTATAATACATAAATATTACATCTTAATAGAAAAATATTCATTACATATCATAATAATACACAATATAATCATTTATTTCTAATTCCTTTGGAAACATTGATACATAAAAAATTATTTTCTAAGTGAACTACATCATCCCCCACTATGTTATTCATAACTATCACCCTTCTTAAACAAATCATACATAATACATTTCTTCATAACCTAAGTAAAGGAAATAAAAGAAATGATGATCTCATATTCTCATTACGGGTAAAAAAGGGATATATCAATATAACATGAGTGTAACAATATGAGTACATGAAAATAAAACTAGAAAAAAACATGCCCCATGTATCATAGATCAAAAACTTGTGTCATGGAATAAATCTTGGTAGTTCATAATACATGAGAAATAAAGGAATGAAAGAACATATTCCATGATATCATAACATTGGCATGAGATATAGAATTGTAGAAAACACATATTATTATAAATTCTTATGTTAAGTCTCCCCACTAAGAGATTCATAACATGTTAGGCTTGTGATAACCACTCATGTACCTACTTTGGGAGTGGGATAACCTCCTATGTACCCTTTGGGCTCATAGACCATTAATCATTACCCAATGAATTGGAGGTATATATAGGTCCCATCCATTACATTATCTATACGATTTTGTACCACAAGATCATAAAAAATTCATCATATCAAAACCTATTAAATGAAATATGTTTCATAAACCTTTCATCATATCATAATCTATGGAAAAAAACGGGTTTCATGAACAATTTTTCATCATAAACATAAACCATCAAGATAAATACTAATAATGGTATCATTGGATCATATCCTCAATAAATCATAATTCCTCCCATGGCCCAAAGGCCTTCATTTTTTATTAATTTTGATCATCCACCTTTCAGGGGGTGAGGTGGAACCCTTACAAGGCACGTACGAATAAGTATTACATGGCCTGTAGGCGTAAGTATTACATGGCCTGTAGTCCTTAGAGTAATTCATTTCCCGTAGGCTTCAAACATATATACAACCCGGACTAACTACTTGGAACTGCTCCTCCCCAGCATCTTCATCGTGAAATCAGCTCTCCACCTTTGCGTAGCTGTTCAACTAGGCATTCCCGTGCATGCACAGGATCTTCCCGATGGCAGGTTCCATACCCTCTCATTCTTGCCATCCGTTTAGCTTCTACTATGGTGAATGCTCCTTGCTCATCCTCCTTGTAGATCTTGTTCCTTGTAGGTTGTCTGGTTTTCATCTGCACTTAAGGTGGCCTGATGAACTTGAGGTGGCCCAAAGGACTTACTGAACTGAAGGTCTGGGTGGCCTGAAGGCCTTACAGGACTCAGGGACCAAATCGGTGACCCGAAGGCCCAAACGGGGGAATATTCCCTACTACTAAAGTGCCAAACAGTTCCTGCTGCAATTCCCACTACAGTATTGTATAGTTCCCGCTACAGTAACCTGGAAATTATACCTCCGCCTGGATTTGATCCCTGGTCGCTTGGATGCACTTACGGAGTCCTTACCAATCGGTCTAAGGCTAATGTGCTTCAATAAATCATAATTAACATCAAATTATGTCATCTTATATGGAAAATGATTTTGAAAATACACTATGGTCATTTCTTTTTTATAATAACCTTTCTTTGAGAATCAATTTTTAAAACTAAAAATGCATAAAAAATTTAAAATACGTTAATTTGAGAATATAATTTGAAACTTATAAATTATTATTTAAAATATTGAGTGGTTATGATAAAGGTAAAATTCATAGAAGGTAAAGAAAATATTTCTTTAACATTTTTGGTAAAATCCAAAAATGACTTGTTTTGAAAAGGTCATGAAGATTCATTTTTTAAAAAAAATTAAAAAATTTAAAAAAGGGTAAAAATTCATTATACAATACCATTTTAATATTAAAACTTTTTTTAAAATATTTTTACAAAACATGAATATGAATGAAATTTTATTTTTGACCAAAGAGGGAAATAAAGTATGTTTTCTTTAAAAACATTATTTTGGAAGATTCGGTATGTAAAGAGAGTAAATTTTAGGGAAAACATGTATTATCAATAAATAACCAGAGTATAATAAAATTCATGATTTTATTGAGAGGTATATCATAATATTTCATCATCAAAATCATAAAATTAAACAATCCCAATAAATTATGAGATTGTATCATAAAACCACTACACATTGGTAACTTTGAATCATAATCCCAATGAAGGAGTAACGTTAAATTAAAATTAAAATAACATGATAATAAATATATTAATGATATAAAATTTAAAAGGGTTTTTATGTACTCCTCATAAAAGAAAATAGGGGCATAACATAACATATGTCCCAATGAATACAAATTGAGAAAAGTAATGTTACCTTAAGTCCTACCTTCCTTCATACACATTTGAACCTAATTTATAAAAAATATAATTTTATTAAACATCTATTATAGAACCATATTTATATATATCATACTATATACTATTTACTTATGACCTGTTATTACCCATTTATTAAAAATTCCATTTTAAAATCATGTTTCAGGCAATAACCTCTTTGTTTTTCGTGTATGCTCTGATTTTTTATTTTTGGACCTATTAATTTTACCATGGTAATTTATAATAAAAAATGCTAAAAATGATATAAATATCATATATATCCATTATATATGTATTTATAGTAATCAATAAAATTTAGATATAGAAAATTAAATACATTGTTCCTAGAGATGGTAGGTCATACGTAAGCTTGAATAGTGTTTCTATTTTATCAACGGATGAAAGGAAAGAAAGTTAAATAATATATTTCATTAAAATAAGAATTTTAATTTCATTTATATTACATATATTAATTAAATTTACCCAAATTACCTTCCATGAAAAGCATTGGTGAAAAACAAATTGCATTGCTTCGTGAGGCGGTAGTTTGTTGTACACATAAACAATGTTATCGTATCCCCCATAGAATAGAAAGTAAGAAGATATATTTAATATCAAAATTAAATAAGTATAATATTTTTACCAATATCATATATATTTATATAATATATCCATATTACCATCTAATTAAAACATAAATGAAAAACACACCATAGTGGTTCACGAGGCAGTCATCCGCCATAAACACAGGTGATGTTGTTATTTTACATTTGATAGAAGATAAGATATATATTATTAAATTAAATAATAAAATATTATTATATGTTATATTGAAATTTTGTTATATAATAATAATTTAATAAAATTTTAAGGTTTTATAAGAATAAGTAAAACAAAAATTCATAGTTAAAAACTTTACCTCTTCTCCGTTTATACTCTTTAGGTTAACCCTAAAGGCTTTCTAGATTGGATTTATGATCTCATTAAGGAATATAGGTTGCAGGTGGATTTAAGTAAGACAACAAGATATTTATTGGCCAAAAAATGGTTTTCAATGTGTAAATAAGAGAGGATAGGGGTGGCCTTTAATAAGTGAGGGAGAGGCCACACATTGAATATTTTAAAAGAATAAATTCTACCCATGTTTTTCACATGAAAAAAACCTCAAAAATGGTAAATTATGTAACCTTTTTGGTTTTAAGGTATAAATATGTAAATAAAATGTGTTTTGGAAAATTTTATAATTAATTTTACTCTTTATCTTTTTAGTTTAACCCCATGGTAAACCAGTTTTAACCATACCCGTGATAATTAATGTTTACTCTTTTTATTATTTATTTTGACCTAAAATTATGATTTTCTGCTAATGAAATAAATATTATTATAATTATAAATATATAATTATTTTTCCAAATTCCATTCACAAAATTTAAAAGTTATAATTTAAAATCAATCCCAGAGATGTGACGAGAAAGCGATCTTCCAGAGAAAATGTTCAAAAGTTTAAAAAATATTATATCAAAATTAAATGTAAAATTTATTCTAATGAACTAAATTATATTAATAAATATATAATTTTACTAATTTTAATTTTAAAATCATTTTAAAATAAAATTAACCTTATACATTCTTTAAATGAAAATGAATTTTTCAATAAAAAATAGTATTTTCCCTATTCATCGAAAAAATAATCTCTTTAAAAAATAGTAAAAATTAACCCTGTGTTAATTTTGACATGTAGTTATAATAAATAAAGGTTATTTAATCAAATATATTTTCTAGAATTTACAATATTCAATTTTATTATTTTTTCATAGAAAACATTTTTTGAGAAATTAGTATTTTTAAATATCTAAATACTATATCAAAAATTAAGTACATTTATATCAATATGTTTTATTTATATAAAAAAATTATATATAATAATTAAAATTTGATCATTGATTTTCATGCATCAAAGTTTAAAATCTATGTAAAAATGGTCATGTTTAAATAATAATATTAATATTTTGTCATGGTTTATTAAAACTCTGTGTTTTTTGTAACGCAAACTATCAAAGAAATTAAATTTATTCAAAAAATATATTTCATAAATTCTTATACTCTTAATATCATGGTGTATGTTTTATTTTATTTAAAAATACCAATTTATCCATATCTTATATAAATATAAATACAATCATGGAATTGACTATTTCTTTTTTGAATATATAGATGTCATTTTGGAAGAGAATGAGATATCAACATCATAAAAGAAGACCATGATGTTTGGATTGAAGATATGAATTTTTTTCTATTCTAAATATGAAACATGATTTATTTTATATTGAAAAATCAGGAAGAAATACTTCATATCTTTTAATTATTGAAATAATTTGTTAAGTAATGAGATAGAAAATCATGGTCAATATATTATAAAGAGTTTGGAATGATTGTGGTTTCTAAATATAGGGATTCAAGAATTATAATCTATGGTTGATCGTAAGAATTACTAATCTTTTTATATTTAATGTGTTGGAATTACTTTGAGAGACATTTATTTTTGAGGTATATATAACCCCAAAGTTTAAAATTTAAGAAAATAGGAATAATTATTTTTTGTCGAAATGAGTTGGTATTGATAACCTTTAGGGTTATATGATATTTAATGTTGAGTTAATTATGGGTTGTTACAATTTTGAGGATGTAAACAGATAGGTATGAGATAGCCTTTGAGGTTAAAACATTCTCTAATTTTGAAGTTATTAAATTTATTTGAAAATATGTTCATTGTATTTTTGGGAACATTATAGAAATTATATTAATATAGTTTTGGTAAAAGGTAAACCTTCAGTCTGGGAAAACCCTATAACATCTGGTAAGACCATGAGTCTTGAGCCCACAACTGAAGGTAGATAATATTGCATCACCTACCACTGGACTACATGATGTCCTGGTTAGTATGACATTGTTTTTATTTATTTTATTGATCTGATAGATAAAGTTTAATTTCATTTTTGTGACATATATATTATCATATAGATAACCAGGCGATTTAAAAGTTATTTGGTGATTGTGATTCATGTTATTTCAAAAGATTTTCACTATTTTTTGGAACTAATATGTTGAAGGTAAATATAATATTACAGGATTTTATTTTATGAATAATTTTTTAACTATATTTGGTAAGAATATAAGATTTTAATATGGATTTATGGTAATTTGGGTTATTTATGGAAATTATTATCATTTCTTAGAGATTATATGATTAGGTAACATGCTTTTCAAAATGATACATTAATATTGATTGATTTTATCTGGAGAAAAATTTTAAATTTATCTTGGATGATTGTTTGATCAAATAATTTTGATTTTTGGGTTTTAATCATAGTACAAAATATTTTTTATTAATTTTAAGGACATATATTTATTTAATTATCTAAGTTAAACATTGAGTATTACTATTGAATTTTGGAGATTAAATTAGTTATTCTTTGTTTGAAGGTTTATTAGTTTTGGGAATTATCTTATCTTTTTCTAACCATTTTTGTTGTGGTTAATGCTTAATGATAAGAGGAATATATTGTTTTAATTATTGGGGATTATGTGATCTATTAGAAGTTTATTCTAGTACTTTAGTCATGAAAATATCATCTTTAATAGTTATTGTTTTGAGAAAAATATGAGATTATGGTAGATATTGATTAAAATATGAAATTATACATTTCAAGTAAGTATATTTCCTTATATTATTAGTTTATATGGAAATTTAATTCCTCAAATTTATGAAAATTATCTTGAAAAAAAAGTTATTAATTTACTTTTATTACCTAGAAATAAATAGTCTTTTATCCCATTGTAGATTTACTGTTTTGTGATGGTTAAATTTCTCCTGACCATGTTCTCTATTACTTTTTATTAGTCCATAAGAGATATTTATCTATTCCATGTCTATTTATTTACCTCCCACTAATTTTTTACTATTTGGAAACCTAGTATGTGTTATCCTAGATGACCTTCATACCTCCCTTTCTCTCTTTTCAAGAAGAATTTTTATTAACCCTTTCTACGAAGTGGGACTTCAATAAAGGTAATTTAAAATGTAAACCTTTCAATATTAAGATTGATTTAAAATTTAAATGATAAAATTTATTAAAGGTGGGGGGATATCATTTCTCATGATATTAAAAGTAAAGGCAATAGTTTTTAACATACAAGATACGCAACACTGAGCTTAAATGAATAAGGAAATATTATTATTTAAATATAAACATTATAACCCAAACATTAAATTGGTGAAAAATAAATATTATTAACCAAATTATGAAATATATATATATTAAGGTTCCAATCAATACAAATGTATTTATTAATTCTTAGGAAATAAGTACTTAATTTTTAGTAAAGTCATTTTATTCTTCAAAGATATATTCTCTTCAAAAATATTTTTTATTTCTTTTTATGAGAGAATAATATAAATAATTTCTATAAATTTTAGAAAAAATATTTGATAAAATATATATCAATTTTGAAATCATCATGTCAAAATTAAACTATTGTAAATTTTTTAAAATTTTTAGAAAACTTTGATATTTCAATGAATAGAAAAAATATTGATTTTTATTGAAAACTATATTTTCTTTTAAAATATTTCAAAAGTTAAATTACATTTTTGGTTATATTTTAAATTTAAATATTTTCTTATTAATGAAAATAATTATGGTTTTTTAAATATAGGTAATACTTTAATTTAGTATAAAAACATTTTATATTTTAAGAAAGCCATTTTTCTGATAAACAATTTTTTCATCGCATTTTTTCTAGTTTGATTTTCAATTATATTATTCCAATTATATGTTTTTAATTTAAAAAAATTATTCCATATTTGTAATAATTTTGTCCAAATTTAGTAAATTGGTCCCTTTTATTTTTTTCCAATATGAATAGTAACCCAAATAAATTTTGTTACCATGGTAAAGGGTTAATCAAGTAATTATAGTTAAAAAATAAAATGATTAGAACTACATAATGACCATAAAACATGTATAAATTTTATTTTATGAGTATATACTATCCATATTCATCCAAATATAAAATACATGAACTTTTTTCAATTTTTATGTGCTTATAACCTTCACAATATTTTATTTAAAGAAAAGTCAAAAATGTCATCCTATAGTTTTTAATAACTATAATATTTTTAGTATACAGATAACCAGATGATATGTTCAATTATAAATATTATTTTTCATGGTAAAATATTTATCTTTAATAATCTAATTTATTTTAAAATTTTAGTGAATAAATAAATACCTTAAATTCTTACACAGTACTAACACATTAGTAATTCAATTAATAGAAAAGGTAAAATAAATAATATTAAAAGTATTAAATTTATTATAATTTTAGATAATTAATATAATCTATAAATTTTATAGATTAAAATGACATTCTAGGGATTATTAAAATATTTTTTTGAATTTTAATTTTTTTATTTATGTTATTGGGGTCAAAGTAATGAATAGTTTTAAAATTTGATATTAATGATATTTTCTAATAAATAATATTGTATTAAATGATATAAAATTCCTAAAAATATTATATTAAGATAATTTTTTAGGATATTTTCGGTAATATCAATAATTTTCTATTTTTGAGCCTTTTTCCATTTATAGTTACTATTTTGGCCATCAAAGTGTAAAAATAATTATTGTCACGGTAAGTGTGAAACGGGTTAAAATCAAATGATAAGGGTAAAATCATAGTAAAAACATGTATAATTTTTAATTTAAAAGATTATTTTGACCAATATTAATAATATATTATAAATAAATATTTTTGGACACATTTTTAGTTAAATATTAATTTATATTAATTTAATGTTTGGAGATATTCCAAGAGTGCCCCTCCCATCTCATATAAAAGGTAATCACTTATTCCCTTTACATAACTCTTAAAACCCCATTTATATAACCCAATTTATAAACAAATACCCTAATAACTTCCCTTACTAATTTATAGAGGCCTTATTTATGTCATAATACCAACATTAGTGGTCTTAATGTGTTAAGGGAGGGAGGTTGTCTGAAGAATAGGAATCCCTATTAACTGAGTATTTTTATTTTATTTCTTCTTACACCTCCTTCAAATATTCCTTAACCATAAATATATAATAACATGATTATATTTCATATTATTATTTGTTTTTATGTTAATTTCAAAAACAATATTTTTCTCCACTTCCATTAAATGGGAAACAAAACCATTGTTCACATGTATATCAGACTACTTCCTTACAAACTAATGTAAATCATTTTCCATCACCATCTCTCATGTATAGATTATAATGATGGAATTAGTTTTTTATATATAATTGTCATGACATATTTATCATTTATAAATGGTAATATATCATTTACCTTCTTACCTTTCCATTCACTAAAAATGATAACATCATTTGTGCATATGTGTGGACTACCACCTCCACAAAGCGATGTGATTCATTTTTGATCCCCAAGCCACATGGATGATATATATAAGTATATTAAAAATAATTAATATTATATTTATGATATTATTATAATTCATTAAAGATAAAATAATACTTATCTTCTTTCCATAAATATTGTTGAAAAATATAAATGTTACTGAAAGCACGATCGATTGTCGCCTATCCATCGGTCAAGGTTTCAGTGCTCTGCTAATGTGTATAGCAGCACTCGAGTCAAATCCTCAGTGATGATACTTTTTAATAGTCAGTTGTTTTTAGTTAATTGTATTCTGATTGTGGGTTTTATTTGCAGATCTTATGAAATAATTTATAGATGATGTTTGATTTAAAAAATTGTAAAATATTTTGGTGAGTTCATTATCAGGGAGTAAAGTTTGTGATATCCTTGAGCTTTGCTTTATATTGCATTTAAATTAGCACCCACTTCACAAGCTAAGGTTGATTGGAATTCCTAAGTTTTAAGGCTTTAATCCAAGCCTTAACATAACTTAGGGTTCTAATCATAATCATATATTGTTAATGGTAGTGTATTTATGGTTCCAATCATTCATGTATACCACTCGTTAAACAAAACTAGTCATTAATCCATGACATGTTAAGTCCAACATACACAATGTTAATTCAAAGAATACTCATCGAGCAAAAAATCTCAATCACATAACATACCTAAATTATAACTCACCCCAATGAGAGATTTATTCATCCATTTAAATGATTATTAATCTGGTTATAATGAATATGATGATAAATTAAGAAGATAAGAAAAATAAAGGGATAAAAAAAGAGTGGTGTGTCGAACACACACACAAACAATGATGGTAATTAAAAACAAACTTTATATTGAATGAAAAGGAAAAATAATGGGAGGGGATTCAACTGTATTTAATATATTTTAAGAAAATTAATATTAAACTACATAATATGGATGAGAATAAGATATATTAAAGAAGAAACTCGCATTAAAACGGAATTACAAAAACAAAAACTTACACGATTACAAACGAAGAACAACAGAAAAGTAAATGAAAACAAAGAGAGGAGTAAAGGTATATCAAGTTAAAACATGAGTATTGAAGGTCCTTCCAAGCCTTTGTAATGGCTTTTGTCGTGCCAATATGTGCTCCTCTCTTCTAGAAATGCCAACTCCTTTGATGGAGAGGAGGGGTATTTATTTACAGCCCAAGGAAGTTAACTTTTTGCATTCCTGATATGTCCCTCCACATGGTTCAATGATTTGGATATCTTAAAATTGTAATATCAAGATATCTCCTTCTTCATAGATGTAGATAATGATGTTGTACGACTACTCTAAAAACCTGGAAAAATTTGGACTTATGGAACCAAAGTTATGGCTGTTTGAATAAGAAATGTTATACTATCCATTTCTATCCATGCTTTTTCGATGGAAAAAATGTGAATGGATTTTGGAATAATAATATGCCTTAAAATATGAATGTTTTATTCAACATAGTCATCCACCTATATCTCCTCTTTCACACTGAAACATATCATCTTGATTTGATGATTAAATCATTAGCTATGTCATGAATAGTGTTTGGATTTTAATTCCCAGACAGAATGGTGGAATGGACTTCAAAACATCATTTGGGAACCTTTTTTAGAGTTGGGCCCTGATATTTTTATTCATGATCCTTTAATTTTTATCCCAATGTTTGTGGAAAAATAATTAATTTTAACTTCTGGATTGATCCCAGTAATTCAATCTTCATGGATGGTCCAGTTTCTTCAGAGATTCTGTAGGCCTTCTTGTGTGGTCCATATGGGCCTTTAAAAGGCAGAATTAGCCAATGATCCCATCTAATGAAATATTGGATATAGAATTAGGAATATTAAAATACAATAACCACATAATGTGGATTAGTAGGGTGATATTCATAAATAAAATACTCAAATGACTCAATTGTACTACTTCTAAAAATGCTCAGAAATTATATTTAGTACTACAACATTAATATTTCACACATATTATGCACATTTCATATAAAATCAGTAAAGGGAGTATATAATATTTCATTAAAATACTAATAATATCAAATCCCCCACACTTATTCTTGTGCATGTCCTCATGTGCAACAAATATAAAAAAACATTACAAAATCATTTTCACCCACTAACAAATATTAAAATTTAGTTTTCACCAATCTGGGGAGGTTTAGACTATTTCACTCATCCATATTGAATTCCACCAAAAATAGTTATAGAAAAAATGTTCCAAAAACAATTCATTTTTCATGCTCAAATTTAGAAATGGAAAATGGTGGCACAAAAAACATACTCTTCTCACAATGATAAAATTAATTTATGGAGGTTCACTCATTCACCAACCAAGTGTGAAAATCTTAGAGGTTGTAATATCTCTCAGCTTCCACTCCTATCCAAAGTACACAAGAATAAAGAGGTCTTTTGAAGGTTTTTTTCTATGGCTATGGGATGGTAGGAATATAATTTCCAGGAGAGAGAAGAAGAGGGGTAAAACACCAACATGGAAAAATCAATGCACTTTTTTTTGAAATGACACATGAAAGGAAATTAAAACACATATTTACAAGGGAATTAAAATGTGAAATAAGATACAAAAGTGGAAGGAAATGTGAAGGGGATAAAAGATTAAATATTTACAAAACATACACTTCTCCAAATAACATAAGTGTTCTTTTCTTTTCTTTTCTTTTCTTTTATTTTTTCATTTTTTGAAAGTTGAACTTGAAAAAGATCTCACACTCATATCCCAACCCATGATTGATATCCTCATGACACTAATTGTAATATTTTTAACAAGATCAAAGGTTAAGGAAGAGTGATTATTGACCTACCGAATACAAAACCCGTTTTTTAGTTCTTTTTTTATTTTTATTTTTTTTGATTTTTTTGATTTTTTTGATTTTTTTTTTGAACACTTGTCAATAAAATTTACCAAATTACATAAATGAAAGTATATTACATTCCCCAAAACTCACTAAATGAAAACCTATCCCCCATGCTTAAATTTATGCTTTCCCTCAAGCATATGATAATATGGTGAAATCAACAAATGGTTACCAAAATGAAATCCATTCCCCCCACACTTAAATTTCAAAAAATTATGCAATGAAAATCCATGTTGATATTTGGTGTGAAAAGGTATTGGGCTTGTAATGTGGATATCAAAGAAAAGGTTTTCAAAGGCTCGAAGGGGCTTTCAAAAGGAGGATTAATGTAAGGTAAATGGGAGGCTATTTGGATATTGTGATTCTCTTGTGGTTCAGAAAATGCCTTTATCATATTAATGCACACTAAAGTAAGAAATTCAGCTCGAAGGTCTACAAACTCAAGACTCACAAATGGGGGTGAAAAACACACATTTTGAAAAGATGGTCGTAGGTGGCCTTGGCATGAAAGCAATTTCTTTCCTCATGGGTGGGGAAAATCATTTTCTAAATAAAAAATTGGGAATTAAAATTTCTTTGGGTTTGACACAAAATTATTTATCCAAATTCATGCTGAAATAAAAAAAATTAAGATTAAAACATTTCATTTTACTCCACAAAATGGTTTGAAAAATTTTAAAATTGGAAGGTGAGTAAGTATGACTCGTGTTTTTTTTATTTTTTTCTTATGATTCTTTTTTTTTTGTTTTTTGTTTGTTTGTTTTTTTTTGATTTTTTTAGTTTTTTATAAAAAAACACCCACACAAAAGAGTAAATAAAAAATTTTATGAGGAAAGTTGTAAAAAAATGAAAGATAGGGGAAGAAGAAGAAAAAGGGAAAGAGAGGAAGAGATAGATAGATAGAGGGAAAGAGGTTCCCACTTGTTTGGATTTAGTGGGTTTCCATCTCCATATAGTGGTGGATCAAATACAGAAATTGGGGATTTGATGTAAGTTGATATGGTTCCAGGATTTTGGGATGATACCTGAAAAAGAAAAATCATTATTCATATAATGAAAAACTAAAAAAAAATTAAAATTTCATAAAAGCAAAAGAAAAAATGGGTTGCCTCCTATGAAGCACTGCATTTATTTGTCTACATTTGGATAGTTGCAGCAGACTACCCATAGTCTGATGGTGTCCACCTTATTTTCTTAACTACATTATGCTTCCAGAAACACATCTCCTTTGGGATTTATGATGAATCATTGTATAATTTCTTCCCATCCTTGTAAATGTTCTTGCAATTCAATGGGGGTGGAAAGAGAATATTTTTATCCTCACTTTGGTCTTCAACTTGAGGAATGATGTTATCCACAATGTGATGGTTTTCTATACTTGTAAATTTATTAATATGTCTCAATTCTGATGGTTCATTTATGTAAGGTTCAGATAACACTAAACCAGAGTATGAGATCCCAATTGTTTTTGAATCATTTATTTCACCACTTACTGATGTAGAGTAATGAGGGTCAGTGGGGTCATAATATTGAATAAAATTTTAAATATCCTTTATATCAATTCTCTTCACCAAATAATGGTCAATTTCAATATCACCAATGATCACTTTATTAATTAAGGATCAAATATCACAACCATCACTTCCATCAGGACAATATAAACACATTGGTTCTGGGTACACCTCACATATAACATAATTTTCAGAATCATGGATAGGAAATGATGAATGTTGGATAATCATCTTTGAATCAAAAAATGCACATAATTGTTCATTTCCCCCATTACCATCCAAGTTGGAGCAGTGTAGGCCAGAGGTGAGATGGTATTCCAAAAGAGTTTTCAAGATCCTTTAGATCAATGGAGTCTGCATTTGTAATGTTAACATCAACTTCTCTATTTATGAATTGGTTAATCATGGTGCATATTTCACAATATCCTTTGTCATTAGAGAATGAATAACATGATGGATTGGGGTTCAAATGAATTTTAGAAGACTCCTCAAAAGCAAGGATTGAGAATGGAGAGTGATCCTCAGATGGGAATCTCATGGCTTGGAAAATGTTGAACTTGACTAGTTGGTCACCAAATTCCATCGATAAGATGCCTGAATGGAAATCAATCTTAGTTCTTGCTATCATTAGGAATTTTCTACATATAATTAGGGGATATTGAGAAGAGTTCATCTCACCTTCCATGTCAAGGAAATTGAAATTGGATAGGAAGATAAGATCATTAACCCGGACAAGGACATCCTCAATTATTCCCTCAGGACTGGCTATGCTTTGATTGTCTAATTGAATGACAACACCCGTTGGGTGAAAGAGACCTAGACCAAGGTTGGAGGAGATATATTTGGGCATGAAATTAACTGAATCTCCTTGGTCTATGATTGCATCATCGAATTTGGAACTTCCAATTTGGCATGGAACCATAAAGGCCCCTAGATCTTGGCACTTTATGGGAATAGACTATTGGGTGGAAAACTTTTCAAAGGTCCTATGTTTCCTCTTGTGGGTGCACAATTCCTTAAGAAACATGGAATACTTTGGAATTTGTTTTATGGAATCTAAGAGGGTAATGTTGACTTCAACACATCTAAACATGTCGAGAATTTAAGGATCGGGTTCAAAGGGCTTCTTTGGATTAGAAAAGGCTTGAGAAAAATGAATTTGGTTTCTTAGTGGAATGAAAATAGGTGAGGGAATGGATTTAGATTCCTTTTCATGTTTCTTTTTCTTTTCATTTTCTAGTTCAACATTTAAAGGAGATTTTGAGGACTTATCTTGAGGCATATCAATTTTCTTTCCTGATCTAAGTGCAATTGAACATAAATTACCCTTGGGGTTGGGTAATGGTTGAGTTGGGAGTTGGGAATAATTTTATTTTTGTTTCTGGCTTAGGTGGGATGCAAGTTAACCAATTTGGGTTTCAATATTTTTTAGGCTGGAACGGGTAAAGGAGGCAAGATCTTAAACTGCACTTTCCCATGGTTTTTTGGAAGAAGAGGTTTTTCCTAAATTAGTATTTCCTTGATTTTAGTACTTGGGAAAGAGATTGTTTTGTTTTGGGAATTGGGAAGGCTCACTAGGATAGTGTAATCTAGGAGTAGGATTGTTCCTTTTAGGTTGAGGAACAAAAGGGTATGGTTTTTGGAAGTTACCAACCCTTTGACCATATTGGAATTGGTTTGGGTTTTGAGGAAGGAATTGAGGGGGATGAGAAATGGGATTACCATACCTCAGGCCTTGGTTAAAGGAAGAATAGAAGGGCTTAGAGTGAGGTTGGTTGAAGTTTCTAACAAACTAACATGATAGTTGATGGTTGGTGTTCTGCTGAGCATATGCTACATTGACCTCCATTGGACTAGATGAATCTGATTGATCCTCTTGAATTTGTGGACATGTGTCAGTTGATGAGATGGAGAGTTGCAGATTCCACAGTTTTTGATAGGTCTAGGAAACATTGATTGCGGAGAAAGAGAGGTTGTGGATTTGGATGCCATAGCTAGTTGTCGCACAAGACCTCTAAGTTCACTCATCTACTCAGTCTTCTTATTTGGCTCTATGTATTGATTATCTTAAGCTTGTTTTACATTATCATGTGCTTGAGTATGGAATTTTTGTGTGTTTTTATCCATGTTACTTGTGATATTTCTCGCAGCTCTGGGAGTTTTTTCAACAATAGAACCACCACTTGCAGCATTAATGAGGGTTCTATCCATTGCCAATAACCCCTCATAGAAGTATTAGATCAAGATTTGGTTAGGGATTTGGTGATGTGGGTAGGTTGAAATAAGCTTTTTTAACCTCTATAAGTACTCATGGAGTGATTCATTTGGGAATTGATGAATACCACTTATTTCCTTTCGGATATAAGCATTATGAGAAATAGGAAATAATTTCTCTAAGAAGAGTCGATTTATGTCATTACATGTGGTTCTGGAACCAAGAGGGAGGTAGTAAATCTATGACTTAGTATAGTCATATAGGGAGAAAGGGAATACTTGAAGTTTGATTTATTCCTCAGAAACCCCTTAAGGCTTCATGGTAGAGCACACCACTTGGAACACTTTAAGGTGGAGATGTGAGACCTCACCGACTAGCCCATGGAAATGAGGGAGAAGATGAATAAAACCCGATTTGAGTTAAAAGTCAGATTTTATGTTTGGATATTGAATACCAATAGGTTGGTAATTTATATCCGGTGTAGCAATTTTTTTAGTGTTTGTTCCCTTGGATTGGTCATTCCTAATTCAACTGGTTAGACAAGGACTGGTTCATAAATTATTTGATTTTCCCAAATGTTCCTCCTAATTTGGTGAAGTGTTCTCTCAATTTTTGGGTAAAAAAATCTGAGGGACTATTTAGGAGGCTACGGGGCATTCTGATAGCTTTTGGAAGAAAGAAGAAGACAATTTTTTCTTTTTTTTCAGTTTATGATTTTTATGAGAAGGCAGGTTTTTCTTTGGGTTTTTTTATGTTTTTTTTATTTTATTTTTTTACAATAACTAGAAAATAATAACTAATTAAAGCACCATAATCGGCAATGGAACCATTTGAAAGCATGGCCAATTGTCACCTATCAACCGGTCAAGGTTCTAGTGCTCTGCTAATGTGTATAGTAGCACCTGGGTCGAATCCTCGGCGATGATACTTTTTAATAGTTGGTTGTTTTTAGTTAATTGTATTATAATTGGGGGGTTTGTTTGCAGATCTTAGGAAATAATATATAGATGATGTTTGATTTAAATAATTGATTAAGATTTGGGTGAGTTCATTATTATGTAGTTAAGTTTGTGATATCCTTGAGATTTTCCTTATATTGCATTTAAATTAACACCCACTTCACAAGATAACATTGATTGGAATTCCTAAGTGTTAAGGATTTAATCCAAGCCATAACATAACTTAGGGTTCTAATATTAGTCATATCTCTTTTATGGTAGTGTGTGTATGGTTTAAATAATCCATGGAAACCACTTGTTAAACAAACAAAGTCCTTAATCTAGGATATGTTAAGTCTATCATACACAATGTTAATTCAAAGAATACTCATCGAGCAAAAGCTATAAATCGCATAACATCCATAAATTATAACTCATCCCAATGATAGATTTACTCATCCATTTAAATGATTAGTAATCTGGTTATAATTAATATGATGATAAATTTAGAAAATAAGAAAAATAAAGGGATAAGAAAAGAGTGGTACGTCGAACACACACAAAAATGATGATGGTAATTAAAAACGAACTTTAGATTGAATTAAAAAGAAAAAGAAGGGAAGGGGATTAAACTATATTTAATCCATTTTAAGAATATTAATATTAAACTATAGAATATGGATGAGAATAAGAGATATTTTAGAAGAAACTTGCATTAAAATATAATTACAAAAACAAACACTTACATGATTACAAACGAAGAACAACACAAAATTAAATGAAAAAAAGAGAGAGGAGGAAAGGTCTATCAAGTGAAAACATGAGTACACAAGGTCATACAAATACCTTTTCAAGGATTTTTTAATTCTAATATGTTCTCCTCTCTTCTTAAATTCCAACTCCTTTGAAGGAGATGAGGGGATGTATTTATAGCCCAAGGAAGTGGACTATTTGCATTCCCAATTAGTCCCTACACTTGGCTCGATGATTTGGATATCCAAACAGCCGAATATCTAGATATCTCCTTATTCAAAGTTGTAGATAATAATGTTTTTCGACTTATATCAAACTTTAGAGGCATTTGGACTTATGTAGCCAAATTTATGGCAGTTTGAATAAACAATGTTAAATTGTCCATTTCTATCCATGCTTTTTCGATGGCCAACATGTGAATAGATTTTGGAATAGGAAGATGCCTTCAAATAAGAATTATTTATTCAAAAAACTAGGCCTCCTATATCCCCTATTTCAAACTGAAAAATATAAACTTGATTTGATGATTACATCATGATCTATGTCATGAATAGTGTCTGGATTTTAATTCTTGGACAAAATGGTGGGTTGGACTTCCATACATCATTTGGGCCCCTTATTTTTGGATTTGGTCCCTGATATGTTTATCCATGACTCCTTGAATTTTTATCATAATGTTTGAGGATAATTAATGAATTTTAACTTCTGTATTGAGCCCAGAAATTCAATATTCATGGATGGTCCAGTTTCTTCACAGATTATGTAGGCCTTCTTGTAAGGTCCATATGGGGATTCAAATAGCAGAATTGGCCCATGATCCCTTCTAATGAAATGTTGTATATTTAATTAGGAATCCTAAAAACCAATAAACACACAATTTGGATCAGTAGGGTGATAGTTATAAATAAACGAGTAAACTTACTCAATTGGACTACTTCTAAAAATGCTCAAAAATTATATTTAGTATTAAAGCATTAATATTTCACACAAATTATGCACATTTCATATAAAATTAGTAGAGTGGTATATAATAAGTCATGAAAATATTAATAAAATTAGTTACCCATGTGTACATACAGACTACCATATCCTTGATTATAATGTGGTTTATTTTTCATAGCTATATTAAATGGTTGGACTTAAAAGTATATTTAATGTGTAAAAAAGATAATTAGATCATGATTATTATTATTGAGATGATTTAATAATTAACTCTTTGTCAATAGTCAACCTATCAAATTATTTTTGGACTTATGAATTTAATATCATCAAAACATCCTACATGGACTTAAATAATTAACTAATTTTATAACATGGTAATAAGTGAAATAAAAGTAATAATAGACATGAAAAAGTTTTATGTCTATAATCATGAAGGTTATTCAATGTATATAAAGATAATCTATTTTCATAATATCTCCTTGTTTGATGTTATGTTAGATTCCACCATATTTTTATCTTCTAATTAAATGTTAGATGAGATAAACTTCAAAATGTGAGACATGAATATTTATCTTCCATGATATTACTATAGAATAACTTCTCTACTAGATGTGAAAATTTCCACACTAGAATTTTCTTTTTTCACTCTAACTTCATCTTTCCTGATGTATCAATATAAATCCTTCTTCCCATGTAATTTATTTCATGAGCTACCACTCAAAAATACACTTCTCAAATGGTTCTTTCATGGTAATACTCCTTTGTGAACAGTTATCCATGGCAATATCCTATCAAAAACTATATTGTACGATATGAAAACTTCTATGTATCCTATTCAAAATTTATTCTTCTTTTTAGTATGGTACTACATGAATTTTCCAATACATTACACATATATTCATTCTCCGTGAATTATTTTTCTTCAATAAATCATGTCACTCACAAAGTAGAACAAGTGAAGCATAGAATAATATGCTTCATGAACTATAATTGCCACATGGTCAAACATTAATATGAGAAATCATATAATTTTCTGGTTTTTTATAAATATACGGATCTTATCTTTAACTTATCATTGATTCCAAATTATGGGGTTATTGGGGTATTTATATGAAAATTCCCCTAATGATCTTTCTCCTCTATGGATTACAAATATATGATTTTTTAACCATAATAAATTTTATGTGGTCAACTGTATGCAGTCCCCCAAGAAACACTATCTTTATACCATAAATAAGTCCAGTGTAATGTGGTTCATGTAATACCTTCTTTTTTATGTGATAATTTCAACTTTTCGAAGTACAATAAATTAATTCCTTTTCATATCAAATGAAACTTATTTATTTTATGAGTTCTTTGCATACAGAAATGTTATGTAGTATTTTTGACTTTGGGAAATGTTGGAAATCATATCCTCTCTATAAAAAATGATTTCTCTTTATAGTACTCGAGAACAAGATTCATTATGTATGATTTTTAACTTTTCATAAATTTTTAAATTCACCATTAAATTCATTATATACTATACATAAATCTATAAATTTCCTCAAATACTTCAAAAAACATCACTGAAAACTCTAAAATGGTGACCTTCACTGGATAATGGTTCCACTATGTACACTTTTTTATAATATATTGCAAGGTTCCCTAGAACTCTAATTCCATGTATGCATCTACATATCCATATCTTCTATAAAATATGTACATTATATGAAAAAATCATCAACTTAATCTTTAAGAGAATACCCAACCTTCCATATTACAGATTGAATCTAAAATATAACTTCAAAAAATTCTTAATTTCCAATCATGGGGAACCTAAACTCAATATTAATGTCTCCAAAACATCCAGATATATTATCATCCCCTTGAATTTCTCCATAAGTTATTCTATTTGCATAATCACCATGTCTTCAAACAATACACATCATAATCAACATATGTATTTCCCTTTGTGACTAATAAATATTGTTAACAAATCCAATACATAGTCTCTTGGGTGTGATATTTTCACCCTTTGGATTTTTTTGATAATATTACCATAAATCCTTTTCTACCAGAAAACTAAAAATTCTTTGAGACTTTGTAAGGACTTATGATTCATTTATCTATCTCCCCCACTATTTTGATAAAATAAAAAAGGGAATATTCACCTATATATTGAGATTTACATTCTATCCTCCTATAGTATTTTCCAAATATTACTTCATGTTCTATCCCCTATGTCATTAAGCTATATAGGGATACCTTATTCATTCTTTCTTCCCCCCTTTTCAATAATCTCTTACATTTATTATCATGATTCCTCTTTCTTTCAAAAATATAAATATTTATCTCATAGATTTCAGCAAGTGAAAATTTGAGTCATCAATAGATCCTCTAAGCATACTGATTCGGAACTTAGTGTAATAAAAAAGAGTTTAAATTAACAACATCAAAGTTTTCCATTTTACATGCTTTAAATAATTGATCTCCACACAAAATTTCACAAATTATAATATGTTTTGTGGTCTCAACCACACAACCACCAAACCATTATAGAAAAATAAAAAAACACATGTGTAAGTGACAAACCATAAGTTAAGACAACTGAAACCACATGTTAAATATAATCAGGTAGTATAACTTAGAATGATTGGACTTTAATTATTCATAGGAAAAATTTCATAGATGAGGCTTAATATCCTTGAATGATCATCAGTAACTCCCCTTAAATTATTCAACTTTAGAATAATACAAATTATTATACTAATTATTAAACTCCAAAAAGAAAAAATCCCAATATTTTTAGAATAGAATGACTTATTTTTTGAAATAATTCTCCATTGGCTTATAGGTATCCTGAAAATACTCATCTAAGACTACTCAGTTAAAATAAATTTAAATAAACATGAAATACAAGAATGTAAATACTCATTAAAAAATCTATCTTTTCATTATTGGTGGTCCAATACCACTTTTAATATGGCATGAACCTGGTTTTAAAATCCATATCCAATATGGAAAAATTGATTATAAAATTTATGGATTTGACACCTTATTTTATTCTAGATTGGTTTCTTCATCATTTGTTCCCCCTTTTTTCATAACATAATTTTTTCAGATTTATATTTGAATATTAGAGTAGTTTCAGGACACAAATTATTGAGTATGATACCAATCATGAATTTTGATGAATATAACTCTTCTCATCCCTTGTATTCATATTCATTTTAATTATGTTTTCCATTTTTTAGCACCACTACATCTTCCAATTCATAAAACTTTTCCTTGAAATCCTATATATGTGCTCTTTAATCACACTCACACATGATTTTTCCACACTATCACCCCCTTAATTGTACCACCCCCTTAGTTATGCACATCATTTAATAATATTTAGAAACATTTCAATTAATATGGAGATGGGTACCACCAGGATCTTTAAGTGGATGATTATGGTCGATACTGATGAACCAACCCATTGATCTTTACTTATAAAGGATATACTCTTTCTATGTTTGTTCTAACTTCCTATCCAATTCCATCTGATCTGGCTATAAAATTAGGTATTATTTACCTACATGGTCAGTAATATTTCTATAAATAGGTTCTTTATGCTTGTTATTTTTCACAGTTTTTGGTTCAATCCCACATGAGAAAATTTATTTCTTTGAAACACCACATGTACACATTATTCATGAATCCTTCTCATATAAGGAATATTATAATTGGTTGTCTATTATTGTTTCTTCCTATATTAGAGGGTAATTTCCTTTCCCTTCATTTATCACCTTATTGCATAACTTTTGAATCCACCAAGCAATTATTTATTAATTTTCCCTTTATTAACCATAAGATTCACCTCGTTATATTTTTCTTGAAGTTTTTCTTTCCTTGCACAAACATGTTTTTTACTCACAACTCATGCAGGTACCTATTTCCACTTCTAGATTATATTTTTTTTATATTTTTCAAAGGCTATTGTGAGTGTAACATAACTGGTGATTTATTCACCTTTTATTGATCTCTATGTTTTTCCTCCATAATAGTGAACCTATTTTCCAACTAAATAGGTCTCTTTCAAGAATAAGATATTTCTTTATATACCATAGGATTTGATGACCACATTATGGAATATTTATCATTTATTTCATTCTTCTGAATCAAGTGACCATTTTTCTTTGAGTTTTTTATGCAGTTGATTCCTTTATACCAATGAAACTTTGGAATTCTAGACACATACTCATGATGTATCCCATTATTCAATAGAATTAACGCTTTTTAGCTACTTTCCTATGTGATTTACTTCTATATTTGGTAGGATACATTTATTTGTAGATCTATTAATGATTTTAACTTTCTTTCCTCTCTCCCATTAAGGATATCATGGTGGGAATGTTCACCTTTTCATTACCCTTTTAATAACTATGATTTGTCTCAAGTTCCACAATCTTCAAATCGTTCATAATTAACTAGAAATTATTTCTTTTATTCCCAAGTAAAATTTCATTCCATGTTTTATCCTCTATTAAAGATATATCTTCAGAGGGAGAATTATTTATATTCATTCTTTTATTTTCTCTATTTTCCAACTTACTTCATGGGAAATATCTTATAGTAAGTCACTTTTTTTCTTTCATCTTAGCACCGATATTCTTTATTTCATCATTCAAGGCCACCTCTTCTCTTTGTATATTCTTGTTTTCTATACACAAGTCTTAAGTGATTTCATAGTCCCCTACCTATTTGATCTCATATTGATCTATCTTTTATTGAGACAATAAGGTTTCCTTATAAATTTTTCATTCCTTCATGTTTTGAAAATCACAAACACCCTATCATAAGGAAAATTTTTTTCCCCTAAAAATAATCTTAATAGGGAAAATTTTCCTTCCCCAAGGAAATTTTTTACTTACCTATGTTTTCATTATTCAATTTATAGTTTCTCTAATTCTAACTAATTTTATTTATAAAATTACAAAAATTAATTTCACATATAAAACTTTTGAATCCTATAAATCCTTGGTTATAGAGTATTTTATTTTTAGTCTCCGAATTCTATGAAATTCAGACTCCAAATTCTCTGAAATTCAAACTCTGAATTATCTAAAATTCAGACTCTGAATTCTCTGAAATTCAGAATCTGAATTCTCTGAAATTCAGACACCAAATTCTTTGAAATTTAGAATTTATATTCCTCAGAATTCTGACTCTGAATTCCTTAGAATTTTGACTCCTAATTCCTTATAATTCTGGTTCCAAATTCTTTGAAGAATAGAATCTGAATATTACTGATTTATAGTTTCCAAGTGTTTATTTTTAGAGACTCCGAACATAATTTTTTGTTAGACACCAGAAAAATGGATTTGGTTAAGTAACGTTATTTTACTTACACTTTTTTTAGTTATGAAATGATGTCGTACAATCTGTTTCTAACTAACCATTGTTTGAGTGACACGTGTATACGTCCCTCAAAAATTCAAGGAAAAATATGACTATTGGAGGAGGGAGCCGACCATTGGAGAATTTATTATAAATAGGATCTCATTTGAATGATATCATGACCATTACATCAATCTATAGATTTCATGTTGTTGAAGTAATTTCTAGAGAGAGAGACTCGCATGCCTTGTTCGTAAAGAACATCTTGTTCAGCTTTCTTCGTGCGACTCTGATTGTTGATTTCTACAATAGAGGAATTACATGGATAGGAAGACAGAGGTGCTGACTACCTTAAATTTCAAGGGCTTCTGTGGATAGGAAGACAGTGGTGTCGACTACCTTGAATTTTTAAGTCTTGCAAGGATAGAAAGATAGATTCCGATATTCTTATCGAGGGCTTACCCTGGTGTGGGTAAGACAGACTTTCTTGAAAGTATAATTCAAGGGACCTTTATCCAAGGTTGTTAGATACCCTACTCTTTGGGTTAAAAGATTTCATACTTTTTACTTGTTTTTTTTCAATTTTATTTTCCACTATATTTTGATAAAGAAAGAAATTATAACTTTCTTATACTTTATTGTTCTCTTATATAATATAATTAATAAGATTTTATACACTTTAAGGTAGAATATTTTCCTTGTAATCATTTCTTAAGTTTCATTTTTAGAACCATATTTCTAGAAACTAGAAAGTATGTAGAACTAAAAGAGGTCTTGTGAATTTACCTTGATTTACTTTGTTAAACATAGTTTTACTTTAGGCTAAAAATGAAAGTTTTTAAACTTAAAATTCACCCCTCTTGTATTTGAGCATCTACATTCATATTTTGATCCTACAATTGGTATCAAAGGAGGTACTTGAAATACTTATATTCACAAATAAGTTTTCTTTCTCAAGTTTTCATTGTTCTAAATTTTTTACTTTCTTAGTAATTTTTATCTTGTTTACAAACTTTTTCTATTAACAAGTTTCTGTGGAAAGATATTTTATTTTATATAGAAGGAATGAATGTTGGTTCGATTGACAATATAAATCCTACCAGACCACCTATATTTGATGGTAATTATTATGAATATTGTAGAGATTGTATAAAGACTTTTTTTATTAATACTGGTGTAGATGACTTTGTTTTTCTTAATGGAGATTACAAGATTTTGGATAAGGAAGTCAGAAATTTTATTAATCAAGAAAAGTAATAATATAAACTAAAGTATAAGGTATGCAATACTTTGTTGTTTTCCATGACCAGGAATATATATAGTCAGATTTCTTCATTTGAAGCTTCTAACTCTATCAAGAAGAAATTGGAAGTTACACATTTTGGTACATCCAAAGTTATAGAAACTAGAAGAGCTATGCTTAGAGCAGAATATCATGGATTTATATTTCCTTATGGAGAACAAGTGTGAAATGTTCAACAAAGGTTTATGACTATTGTTAACAGTTGAAAATCTAGGGTGAGAAATGTCTTGATGATGAAGCTCTCATGGACAAGATTATAGATATCATGCATAATGAGTGGGAATCTAAGAGAATAGTTATTGATGAGAATAGAAAAGTATCTCAAATTACTCTTGATGAGATTTTTGGAGCTCTTCTTCAACATGAGACCAGAATGAAAAGAGATGATGATATGAATAATAATAAGAATGGTATTGGAAGTGTAGACTTTACTACTACTAAAGCAAAGACTCCTCAAAGAGTTACAAGATCCAAGTCTAAGAAAGTCACTATTTTATCTGAATCTAGTGAAAGTGAACATTATGATAATGAGATAGCTAATCTTGCACAAAGAATGAACAAGATAGTTGAGAATAAATACTTTCATTGTATATTTAAGAAGAAATAAAGAAAAGGCAAGAATGATTTAGAGGTCACTTGTTATGAATGAAAAAGAACAAGGCATATAAGGCAAGATTGTCTTATGCTTATGAAAAAGGATAAAAAGGAAAATCATTATGAGAGGAATAGAAAGAAGTACTACAAAGCTAAAGCTAAAAAAGTTTTAAAAGTTAATGACACCTAGAGTGCCAGTGGTGGTAACTCTTCTAATGAATCCTCATTTTATGTATCTTCTAATTAGAAGAATATCGGTCTACTAGCCATACTACCCATTTAAAATCATTATATAATGGCTAAGGTACACAATTCTAAATCTATAACAAATGTATATTTTAATGAAAATTATAGTGAAAATAAATATTATGAATCTTCAGATGAAGAATCTTATTCTGAAAAAGATAATATATTACCTACTTTTGAAGAAGTGTCTAGGTTTTCTAAACTTATTGATAATGAAAATTCTAAACTCAAGAAAAAGCTTGATAAGAAAAATTTTAGAATTTCTATTATTACTAAATAAGTATCATATCATTCTAAATATCTTAATAAACAAACTTTTTATTTTGAAAGTGTTTCCAAAAACCTTGAGGAAGTTAATTCCGAGAAGGATAAACTTTCTTTGGATATTGAAAATGTAATTTATAAGAAAAATATTTTAGTGACTAAATCTAGTTCTAAAACAAATCTTTTTGAGGATAAAAACATGGTTATTAAACTAAATTCAGAAATATTTTCCTTGAGTAATTTTTTGTGAAACTTTACCTCTGGTAAAGAGAACTTTGACAAGATGTATTCCAAAATTCGTCCTATTAGGAATAGTTCTGGTTTTGGTTGTACTCATTCTAAACCTATTTTTTGTAATAACTATTTTGTTCCTCAAAGTGACCCATTCTGCACTAAATGTCAATGTGGTAGACATTGGGAAAAAATTAGTTCTTTAAACAAAACTCATTCTTCAGGTTTTCATAAAACTTATTTTTCAAAGAAAATATGGATACCTAAATTTTTGATTTCTAAAATTTCCAGATCCATGAAAATTTGGACTCTGAAAGTCTAACACTCTTATTTTCAGGAAAATAAATAATGTACCAACAGCAATATATGGTACATGGATGGTGTATTTTATCAGCATATGACTGGTAACAAAAACTTATTTGAAAATATTATCAATACAAAATGATGAAAAGTAACTTTCTGAGATAATTCTCTATGAGAAATTATTGCTATATGTAATATTGATCTTCTTGGAAAAACATTGAGTTAAAATGTTTTATTTTTTAAAGGTCTTAAGCACAACCTCATTATCATAATTCAATTATGTGAGGAAGTTTACCTTGTGAATTTTAGGAATGATAAGTACTTAGTACGCAATTCCAATGAAGAGTTTATTCTTTCTGACCACAGGCAAGATAATGTATACACACTAAACTTAGAAGACCTTAGAAGCCAATACCTACCTTGACTTAGTGCAATGGAAGACTAATCTTGGTTATTGCATAGAAGGTTAGGACATTGTAACCATATAAACTTATGTAAACTCTCTAAGAAGACACTAGTTAGGGATCTACAAGAGCTTAGATTTGATTCTTCAATAGTTTGTGATACTTTTCAATATGGAAAGCAACATAAATCATGATTTAAATCAATCGTTGAAGTCTCAAATTCTAATGCATTAGAGTTGGTTCATACCGATCTTTTTGATCCAACACAAACTAGAATTATTGGAGGTAAATATTATGTATTTTTTCTAGTTGATGATTACTCTAGATTTACATGGGTCTATTTTCTAGAAAAGAAATATGGATCTTTTTATTATTTCAAAATATTTAGATCCCAAGTTAAAAATGAGAAAGATATTCCATTTATAACTATTCATAGTGATCATGGGTGATAATTTCAAAATTTTGATTTTGAAACTCTTTGTAGTAGAAAAGGTATTACTTATAACTTCTCAGCACCAAGAACTCCTTGACAGAATGGTGTTGTTGAAAGAAGAAATATAATTCTTCAAGAGATAACAAGAACCATTTTGAGTGAATATTTGATAGCCAAACACTTTTGGGATTAAGTTGTTAGTGATACTTGTTATACTATAAATCGAGTTTTTATTTGGAATTTTCATAATAAAAGCCCCTATAAACTATAAAATGGTAGAAAACCTAGTCTTTTTACTTCAATGTATTTGGTTTCAAAGTATTCATTTTTAATACTAAAGATAATATACATAAATTCACACCCAAATCTGATGAAGAAATTTTCATAGGCTACTCCACAACTTCTAAGGTATATAGATTTTTTAATAAAAATAATTATACTATTGAAGAAACAGTATAGGACAAATTTGATGAAACCGGTCTTTTTGTTTTTAAAAAACCTCAACATACATCTTCAGATGTGTTTTCAAAAAATTATTTTCAACCTTTGATCGAATATCCTTCTGATAGGAAAATTTTTTAAAAAATGTTTCTGAAGAATTTACCCCAGAAGATTTCCTACCATATGTTGATGAACAGGTTTTACAAATCCCAAATCAGTTGTTTCTTAAGAATCATCCGAGTGATAGTATCATTGGTTCTATAAATCAACCTTTAAGGACAATAAGTTCCTTAAGAAATGAAGTAGAACATCAATCATTCCTTTCTCAATTAGAACCGAAAAGTATTGGTGATGCTTTATGTGATGATGATTGGATTAAAGCCATGAAAGATGAGCTAAATGAATTCGAAAGGAATAAAGTCTGGACCTTGGTTGAAAGACCAAAGGAAACAACTTCTATTGGAGTAAAATGGTTCTTCCAAAATAAGTTTTATGAAAATGGAGTCATTGTAAAAAATAAGGCTAGGTTAGTTTCTAATGTCTATAATCAACAAGAAGGAATATATTATGAAAAACCTATGCTCTAATAGATAGACTTGAATCTATTCATATTTTACTGGCCTTTGCCGAATTATTTAATTTAAAACTTTTTAAAATGGATGTTAAATTTTCTTTCCTTAATGTTTATGTTCAAGAGTTTGTTAAAAACAAATCCTGGTTTTGATGGTACAAAACATCCTAAACATGTTTTAAAACATACCAAAGCCTTATATAGACTTAAACAAGCCCCTACAGTCTGGTATGACTGAATTACAGGATTTTTGTTACAAAACAATTATGTTGAAGGAAATGTTGATCCAAACCTCTTTATAAAGGAAGATAAGAAAAATGTTTTTATTGTTCAAATTTATGTTGATGACATTATATTTGATTCAAATCAGCAATATTTAACTCATTACTTTGTGTATATAATGAAATCTGAGTTCGAAATGCGTATGATGGGTAAGTTATCATTTTTCATAGGTTTTAAAATTTCTCAAAAACCAAAAGGATTTTATATATCTCAAAATAATTATATCAAATATATTCTTAAAAAGTATGGATATGACAACAATAAGAGTATAATTACTCCCACTGGTACCGCAAATTCACTAGATCTTAATGAAGTTGGGAAATCGGTAGATCAAACATCATTTAGAGGTATGATAGGAAGTCTACTATACTTAACATCTAGTCATCTAGACTTAATGTTTTCAAAATGCTTATGTGAAAGATATCAATCCAATCCTAAGGACTCTCATTTAAAGTCAGTGAAAATAATCTTTCACTATTTAAAAGGAATCATGGATGTAGGACTCTTTTATACTTATAGAAATGATTTTGTTTTAAAAAGGTTTTCGGATATTGAATTTGGTGGATGTAGAATGGATTGGAAAATCACATCCAGAACATTTGATTTCATAGTAAATTCATTAGTTTCTTGGTCATGCAAAAAAGAAACACTCAGTATCAATTTCCACTGCTGAAGCTGAATATGTAGCAGTTGGAAGTTGCTATACTCAAGTGTTGTGGATGCAACACACACTCACAGACTATGGTATGAGTTTTACCAAAACACAAATATTTTGTGATAATACTAGTTCCGTTTCCTTAAGTAAAAACCCTACATATCACTCTCGTGGAAAAAAATAGATATCAGACATCAATTTCTTAGATATCACACACAAAAATGATGTATCATTCTTCAATTTATCGAAACGTAAGATCAACTTGCTGATATTTTAACAAAATCGTTACCCTCTGATAGATTCGAATACATTAAACGGAAGATATGGATGATAACTGTAAGGTAATATTTCATATTAACTTCTTATTGAAACCTATCTCCTTACAGTAAGAAACTTTTTTTCATAGGGGGAGTGCATTTTCTTGTTAATCAATATTTTATTGATCAAAATTTTCGTAATCAAAATTTTCATAACCAACATTTTTCGTAATCAAATTTTTTGTAACCAATTTTTTTAGTATCCAATGTTCTTCAAGAATAATTTTACTCATTATGAATAATTTTCCTAGAAATACGGAAGTTATGATTTCCCTATTAATTTTTTGTAATCATCTTTTTACATGTTTTTAAATCTTGTTTAAGAATCCTTTTAGGATTCAATTTCTCTTAAATCAGAATGTTTATCTTAAAACCCTACATATATCGGCACCTACCAAACTCCTTCTTTGGGTATCATTTCAACGGTCAGATCTGATCAAGAGTTTTTCAATTGTTGGATCAATCAAGGAAGTTGAACTATCGCCTCAAAAGCTTATATAAGGACCCCCCCCCAAATGTTTGTCCCACATCGATCTTCAAATCTATGGCGTTCTGAATCCCTAATTCTCTACTTAAGGTCATTCTGGATCTTTAGGTTTTCCTCAGTTCCAAATGTCTATGAAAGCCTCTCCTCAGAAAGAAATTCCATCTATAAAGAAAATATTCAAATGGAAAATATAAAAAGATAGGTTAATGGATTCGAAATTATTCTCTAAGTACGATTCTATCATTTTAAAGAATACCAAGCTCAATGGATGGGAGAGCCTATGTATATCAAAATTGAAGGTGAGGGATCAAATTCATTCAGAGTTGTTGATTGAATTCAATGAGTCAGTAAGCCTCTTCAACAAAGGAGGAAGAGATAAATTTTCCTTTAATATCAATAGAAAGACTTATTCCCTTTCATACACCAAGGTCGCAAGCATGATTGGAATTCCTTATAAAGGTAAAGCTAAAATTTGTACCCACAAATTACCAGATGTATTAGGTTCATCTGAGAATGAAAAGGATTTAGAGTGCCTCATCTTGAAAGAAGTAAAGACTTCGAAGATTATCAATCTATATACAAATTCCTGGATTCTAGAATTATGGGTTCAAGGTATTATTATTCCAAGAAAAGGATATAAGGATACCCTGAAGAAAAGTGACATTTATATTTTGGATTTCTTGGTGAACCTCAGGAAGATAAATCTAGTGAAGTATATCCTGATTACAATTGAGAATATCAAGAATGGAAATTTGAAGTCTCAAATCATCATGTATCCATCCATTCTTTGCAAAATTATAGTTCTATGTTTACCTTCGTTCAAAATCCTTTGCAGTTCTAAGCCCAGAAATTACAAGGTTATGCTGCTTAGTGATGATACCTTAAGAAGGATGAAGGCTAGCTTCTCTAATGTATCCAAAGGATTTTATGACCTACCTAAAGAAGAATTAGAAGCTTTATCAAATAAATTATAAGTGTCTAAAACCTACAAGAATGGTGGAAGGAAGAGGAAGAAAAAGGAATCGGAAGAGAAAGGAAAAATACCCACGTCTAAGGAAAATCAACCAGCACCCCCAAAACCAAAGAAGCAAATGACTTAACCTCATAAAGTAGTGTCTAAGTAGAGAGAAGATGAGAATAATGAGAAGTAAGGGGGCCTACTTTTTTCTTGGATCCTGCTGAGGAAAAAGATTTGAAGTTGAAGGCTGCTAAGAATCTTGAGAAGTAAGAGAAAGAAAAGAAGCAGAGAAAGAAATTGTTAGAGGCTGAAATCGTTCAATCCCTTATCAAGGATTCTGAGAAAGCCTCTAAACAATACCAGGTACTAGAATCATTTTTGAAAGAATCACTTTTTATGACTTTGGGAAAGAAGTTTGTGATTATAGAACCTGAACAACAAGAAGAAATAGTTCAAGTGGAAGAAGAGGAAGAAAAAGAAGAAGAAGGAAGCAGTGATATTGAAGACATGATAAGGAAAGTAGAGGATTATCATGAGAAGGAGAATACTTATGAGAAACTATCAATCAGAACTTCTGAATCAGAGAATTAAAAACATGATAAACCTACAAAATAATAAAAGGGTCGGGAAGAATTAAATAAACTATATGAAAAGGAAAGCAGCAATCATGATTTTATTCAGCTAGAGGATGTTGTGGCTGGGGCCGGGAAAGAAAATCTTGAGGAAGATACGATTCTTCAGTTATCAGATAATGATCATGAATCACTCAAACCTCAATAGATCATTCTCAGAGCTGATAAGGGAAAGCAGGTGTTGGTTGATACACCTACTAAATTTTTGGTGAAAAATAAAGATGTTGGTGCTTCATCGAAGAGTAAAGATGAAGAGATTGAAAAACAATCCTCACCAACCAAACACTCTGATTCAGAATCTTCCTCTCTTGGAAATTATTTAATGGTACAATATTTGAAAAATCTGGTTGATACCATTCCCTTATTCCCAAGTATAGACTCAAGATGCTTGATGCTTCAGCATTTGTTAAATCATAAACCAGATTCAGCCACCATGAATATGGATAAGTTTGTAAAGCTTGAGACTGATTTCAAAACATTCTTCATTGAATATTAATCTCATAAAAGATCTTGAAAGAATTTTCCAAATTGTTCAAGGAAGTCAATTGAAGATCTCAGGGTCTTTGATTAATTTCAAGATAATGTGAAGGATGATTTCAACAAAGAAGATGGAAAGTTTACTGATCTTACTAAGAGTTTTAAAGAAAATCTTACTCTTGAATAGAGAACTCAAAAGCAATAAGTCAAATAATTGAATTGGAAGCTTAATTAAGTGTCCATGAATTAAAAAAGGTAAAGGGATATAAAAATTGAATTTGAAGAAAAGCTTGTTAAGAAAGAAGAAGTCTTGAAGGATCAGGTAGAATGTATTAAGGCTTAGAAAGGAAAAATTAAAGCCTTGGATAAAAAAAGCGATGATCAAGATCAATAGCTGAAGTGTTTTGAAGAAGATCAAAAGGAGCTAAAGAAGCTGAAAAACATTGTGAAAAAGTTTATGCCAAAGGATAAAGAAGGATAATTCTCCCAAATCCGATCTTTTTTTTTATTTTCTTCTTTGAACAAATTCTTTCAATCATAATGGAATTTTGGTTTTTCTTTATATATTTGTTTTTTTAGTACTAATTTTTCAGGTACCATATTTTTTCCATTCTCTTTATTCCATTTTAAAAATCACAAATGGGGAGAAAGGAATGATAAAAAAATCTAATTAAAGAAGAGATTTCCTTAAGTAAGGGGGAGTTCATCTAAGGGGAAGTTCTTATCAAAGAATATTTTTGTATGCAAGAAAATGTAAAATATCATTCAAAAAATAAAGAATAAGATCATTAGTGATTTCAAAACTTAATGTGGAGTTATTCATATTCACTATGATCTATAAGTAAAGGAAGATAAGTTTTTATTTTCAATTCCATAAAAATTCTAATTCCTTATATTATTTTTTGTAAGGATGTTTATACTTTCCAAAATGGGGAGATTGTTGAGTCAATAAGGTTTCCTTATGACTTTTTCATTCCTTCATGTTTTGAAAATCACAAACACCCTATCTTAAGGAAAATGTTTATTTTACCTAAAATTTATCTTATTAAGGAAAATTTTCCTTCACCGAGGAAATTTTATCCTTACCTATGTTTTCATTGTTCATTTTATTGTTTCTATAATTATAACTCATTTTATTTATGAAAGTATAAAAATTGGTTTCACAACTAAATCCTCAAAATCCTATAAATCCTAGGTTATAGAGTATTCTGTTTTCAGACTACGAATTCTCTGAAATTCAAACTCCTAATTCTATGAAATTCAGACTATGAATTTTATGAAATTCAAACTCCGAATTCCTCAGAATTTTGACTCCGAATTCTTCAGAATTCAGACTCTGAATTCATTGGAATTCAGACTCCAAAATCTATATAATTCAGGTTTTGAATTCTTTGAAGAACACAATACAAATATCCATGATTTATAGTTTCTAAGTGTTTATTTTTCTAAACTCTGAACTTTATTTTTCCTTAGACTCTGGAGAAATGTATTTGGTTAAGAAAACTTATTTTACTTACACTTTTTATAGTTATGAAATGATGTCATACAATCTATTTCTAAAAAAACATTGTTTGAGAGACACTTGTACAGGTCTCTCCAAAATTCAAAGAAAAATATGACTGTTGGATGAGGGATCTAACTATTGGAAACGTTCCTATAAATATGAGCTCATTTGAATGATCTCATGATTGTTCCATCACTCTAGAGATTGCATGTTGTTGAAGT
Source organism: Viscum album (assembly GCA_963277665.1). Classification (NCBI taxonomy): domain Eukaryota; kingdom Viridiplantae; phylum Streptophyta; class Magnoliopsida; order Santalales; family Viscaceae; genus Viscum; species Viscum album. Next base: position 376,531,800 of record OY728146.1, read on the forward strand.
AATTTCTAGAGATAGAGACTCTCATGCCTTGTGCATACTGAACATCTTGTTCAGCTTTCTTTGTGCAATGCTGATTGTTTTTGTGTACAATCAATGACTTATATGGATAGTAAGACAGAGGTTCCCACTACCTTAAAGTTCTAGGAATTCCATGGATATAATGAAATAGGTTCCAAATACCTTTAAGTTTGAGGGCTTGTGGAGATAGCAAGATAGATTCTGGTATTTCTATTGAGGGCTTACCCTAGTGTGGGTAACACAGAATTTCTTGAAAGTATAAATCAAGGGACCTTTATCCAAGGTTGTTGGATACCCTACTCTTTGGTTTAAAATATTTTATACTTGTTACTTGTTTTGTTGCAAGCTTTTTTTCCATAGTATTTTGATAAAGGAAGAAAGTATAAATTTCTTATACTTTATTTTTCTCTTATGTACTCTGATTAATAAGATTCTATATGCTTTAAGGTAGAATATTTTCCTTGTAAACATTTCTGAAGTTTCATTTCTGGAACCATATTTACATAACCTATCAAGTCTGTAGAACTAAAAGAGGTCTAGTGAATTTACCTTGTTTAACTTTTTTAATCATAGTTTTCCTTAAGGTTAAAAATGAAAGTTTTTAATTTTACAATTCACCCCCCAACCTCTTTTATTTAGGCATCTATATTCATATTTCGATCCTACATCTTTTATTAGAAGAAATGAATCTTTTCTTATTCTTGACACACACTTTCTTTGAATTGATAACTAGATATCATTCTACATATTTATTATTATATTTTTCAAGATATACAAGTGGTTCATCTTTATTAATAAATCCTCCAAATATTTTCCTTCTATTTTATTCATCACCAAAGGGATCCATGAATATACTTACTTTGGATATAGTGGATTTTTCCTCATTTTTCTCAGTGTTTTTATTTTTTCCATCAACATTAGTGTTTAAAATTTCAATCACCTTGAATTTCTCTTTAGCCTTTAATTTTAACTCTATAAAATATTCTATGTAATTAATTCCTCTTTCTAACTCAATTGGATAGTTATTAATCCTAGGAAACTTCTTCTTATTTCAATTTTATTTTTGTATTTTTTTCGTCAGTAAATATTCACTAACCATGTTCATTAGTTTCACATTTTGACTAGTTTTACAACTTTCCATTGAGAAAGATAGAAAGACCTCTTTATTGAATGCATAAAAGAACATAAGACTTTAATTTTCTTACATCCATCAAATATAATTCTATCAAAAAATAGAGGCTTCATCATACAATCCATGTGAGTGAATTTAAATACTACATATGATGTTGAAATTTCTGTTGGAACCATTAACCTTTGATACCACTTATTACAACCATAGATTCCCTAAGATGGGGGTGAAACAGGGTAATGGTAAAATTAATCTTTTTTTAATCCATTAGATATTTGGTTATTTTTCTTTTTTCAATGTGGGTAATAATTATGTTCAATATGTTACACATGAAAGTTTAATCTCCAAAATAATCACAAATATATGTAAAAGTAAATCTTAAACAAAACACATGGATTTTACATGGTTTACCATAAAGGTCTATATCTAAGGAGAAAACACCAATGATGTGTCAATGTTCTAGAATCCACTAATCTTAAATAGTTTTATGGATACAACATTTTTTTCACGATCACTATGTGCTAGGCTCTCTTCATTTATAATTGTTTGTTCTTAGTCACTCCTTACCCAAGTACACTACCTCTTCTTCAATTCCAGACACTACTTTAGTGAAGGTCCTTACATAATTTATAGACCTGTACTTCTCTTCATCATATAACAATCTTAACAGCATATCTCTGTCATGCATTAGAATTTAATAACATCATATCTTTTGGTCTGATGCACTATTGTATTACACCTAGATTCATGATTATTATTAAATATCAGATGAGATCAACTCCGGAATTAGAGATTTAAATATTTGGTTCATGATATTACTATAAAAGAACTTCTCCACTAGATGAGAAAAATTATACACTATAATTTTCCAGTTTCACTCTGAATTTCTCTTTCCTGTTATCCCGATGCAATGCCTTCATCCCATGTAATCTTATTTGTGTACCACCACTCACAACTTCCCTTCTTGAACTATTCTTCTTGATAATACTACTTTGAGAACTATTATTCAGGGTAATATCCCTTAAAATCTATCATTTATGATATATAAATAAATTTTTCTTCATGGTATATTCCTTTGAGGACTTCACACTGCACTATGTGGAAATCCTTTCTTCTTGAAGGAATTTTCTTTACAGAATGATGGGATTCATGAACAGATATTAGTGTTACACATATTAATATGCTTCATGGTATGGTGTGATTCATAAACTAATATTTCTATATGGTTCATCATTTATAAGAGAGATCCCAGAACTATTTGATTTTATAATCAATATTTGTATCTTCTCTTAACATTTTACTAATTCTTAATGATGTGAAAAGTGGGTTGTTTAAAAGAAAATTTCCCCTGATGATCTCTCAAATCCCTATATTACCAAAATAATCTTTTCTTACCATTGTAAATTTTATGTGTTCAATCCTATATGGTCCTCCAAAAAACACTTCCTTCCAACCACAAATGAGTCAAATTAAATTTGGTTCACATAATGCCTTCTTTTTTATATGGTAATTTAAACATTACAAAGCTCAAAAAATCACTGCACTTTCATTAAAAATGAAACTTCTTTATTTCATGTGGTCTTATCATACTAAAAATATATTCAATATTTTTGAATTTTAGAAACACTAAAAAACATCACCTCACCGTCACAAAATATTTTTCTTTGTGGTCTCCATGAACGATCCACACTATGCTATATTTTTGACTTTTCAAAACCTTGGAAATTAACTAAAAATTGATGTGTATTCAATACAAAAATATATAATTTGCATCAAATCCTTTGCATGACTTTAATAAAAACTCCAAGAAATTGGAAAACACTTGAGTATGGAATTACCATGTATACTTCTAAAAAATATATTATAGGTTTCCCTATAACTCCAAATTCCATGTATGCATCAACACATCCATATCTTATAGAAAATATGTCTAAGATACAAAAAACTCATCAACTAAATCTTCAAGAGAATATCACAACTTTCCAAACTACCACTGGCCTCTACAACATAACTTCTAATAAATTCAGGAAAATATTCACAGTTTTTCATATAGAACCGAAACTCCCCCTTAATCTCCACACAACTTATTGATATGTTATTATCTCCTTTAATTTATCTATAAGTGCTACCATGTGTATCATAAACATTATTTCAATCATTACACAACCATATTAGCATAATTTCATCATGAATAATAGTTATTGTTAACAAATCCAACACATAGCCCCTTGGGTGCAATAATGTGTCTCTGTCTTCATGAAGCTTCTGTAGCTCATATTCATGGATGATAACATGAGGTATTTTTTAGTTTATAAATCATCTACATGTTTCTTATAATAATTTTCTCCTCCTTACTTTCCTCATTAGAAGGATCATCTAGAATAGTGGTCTATTGTATATAAAACTTCATCACTTTGTGTAGTACATCACATAAGAACCTATACCATTCATAGAAATGTTCATTGGTTATTATATTATCTTTCTCTAACATGGATTATTATGTAAGTGATGCATTGAAATGACATGTAACTATTTCTACAAAAAAATCTTAGTACATTATATTGATTATAATTAGGACTTAATAAATTATTTAATTAACCACCCATTATTTTATCAAATTCCAATGCCCCCAATAATTAGATTTTGAATATCCAATCACCCTTATTTTATAATGGAAAGGATCTATGTTTCCCTTAAAATTAAATAAACTGAGGCCTTATCAAATTATTTAAAGGTATGTAGGTAGGCTTTAGTTTCTATTTACATTAACTCAAAGATCCTTGATCTATTTAGTGGATATGCTAATCCATAAATCATAAATTCAGTTTACCTTAACTCTTGCCTCTAAGTTACACCATATATTTCTAGGGAAACTTCTCTTGATGAGTAATTGGTTAAGTTAACCAAAATTTTTATTAGAATTACCTCATGATTTAAAGTATCTTGATGAGGGGAAGACCAATACTTTTAACTATGGTTTCATTGTAATTAAAATGATGGAATCCATTATCTGACTTATTATTTTTATTTAGGGATTTTATTTAACTTATTAATAAGTATTCCCTATTTTATTATTAAAATTATTGTTAATATTATATAGAATTTACATAATTATTTATCCATGTCTAATGAAATAATTTAAATATAATAATTTTATTATATTTTATCTTTGAATTATTTTTAATTTATTTACTTTATGTGAGCACGCTTAATAATCCAAATAAAGTATGAATCTCACAAATAAATAAATAACCATACACTGATAAAATAATATAAACATGTGATATTATTATGATCTATTAAAACCCTATTGGTTTATTGAATAGTGATAAACCAACCCTGACCCTATGGTAAAAAAAATTTAATCCCACGTTTCTCAAGCTTGGTGTCATTTATTCATTATCTTGTGTGGATAATTTGTTGGATTCAACTTTTATTTTGTCCTAAATCATCTCCTCTCATGGAGATCTCCATACATTACAAATGTTTACTCCTTCATAGGTGAGGGGAACCATGGTTTTAGGGTTATATAAAATAAACCTTGGACATGCATTCCTATACATAATAAATGGGGATGTGTGATTCTTTGATCATAATATTTAATTTAATTTAATTTTCACATAAAACCATGCAATAAATAATTAAATTAAATGAATAAACCTAACACACACATAGATTAGTCAAGCTTATAATCAATAAAAACAAGAAACAATAATGCATTTAATATCACGATTAATAATTTCCATTTGTTCTAATTAAAAAAATACTTGAATTAGTTTATTAATAAACATATTAATTAATTACTTTACCTTTCTTCCCTAACATTCCTTAAGACATAAGAATCACATCCTATAAAATTATAAATAAATTGTGTATTTTAAATTTTAAATTTTAAATAATTACATACATTTTATGTACTCCAAAGGCCACACGACATATACATTATGCATTAGATTAAATTCATTTCTGATATTTAATATTTACATGATGTGTACTTTCACTCCACATGTCATGTGATACATGTTTTGTATGTTTCTTATCATGTAATGTGTACTTACATGGAATGTGTACCAATACAACATGTCAAAATATATGATTTTTAGTTCCATGGGTCAGGTTTCATAGTCTTCATTGTGTTCATGACCACCTAAAATGCCATAATATACATGGCATTTATCACTTGAAATTCATATAAAGAATTTGAAATGTATTATGATTGTTACATATCATGTATTTTTATATTTTATATGGAAAATAATAATTATGTGTTTATACCCATAAAATATCCCAAAAATCACTTGGCATGTACCTAGTGTGGAATGACACCTATCACATAACTTGTATAATCAGCTATACATTGTGTAGTTTGTGTCTCACTTTAATTATTCCATGTGTTGACCCACATAACATTCCTAAAATATCATTTTGTACCTTTCATGGGTTAAAATTTGTTACATATCATGTATGGACCAAATACATGTTGTGTACTTGTTCCATGACATGTTTTTCATTTGGAAATATATACATGGTGTGTAATGATGTCATGTATTGACCATACAGCTTATAAAAACATACACAACGTCAAAACCATGTGATATTGAACTGTGTGTACACCAGCTTCACGGCAAATAATCCTGATCAAACTATGTTTCACACTAGAAGTCAATACACTAAATTTGTAATTAAATTGTGTACTGACCAACATGGAATGTTGACATTTATACAATGTTCACCTTGTGTGGTTGAACATGGGTATATGGTTTTTTATTTTCTTCTACACATCATGTATCTATGTCATGTATCCTACAAACTTGTCACCTTAAAATGGGATCTTTGATCATTATTCACATGTCTTAGTCTAATCTTGGCAATAAAAACTCAAATGAATGTGTTATCTTAATAATTAGAAAATGGATGAAAACATAAATATAAAAACTACCAATCCAACACATGAAATTGATAAAATAAATTATAAATAATTATAAATTTGATTGTGATGGATCTAATACCACTTAAAGGTTTTGTGCATAGTAAAAGTAATTTATGGGTGTCCAATTTTGGATTTTCGTCAATTTAAACAGAAAATATTTGAATAACTTGTTAAATGAAACCCTAGAATATCCTATATAGAATCTTTTAAAATTTACTTATAATCAATTTAAATCTATAATAACCTCAAACCAGAAATTATATTGATCAAAATAAGTTGTTCTCTTTTATCATTGTTGTTTCCACTGAGAATCTGAATGAGGACCCTTGTACATATATCCACACATGATCTATGAACCTCCAAATGATGTTATTAAATCACTAAAATATATCATGTTAAGTTCAAGTGCTTCATGTCATTCTTCACTAATAATAATAATGTTCTGTTATTCTCTCTATGTTCCTGGAAGGGGGTGAGTGGATTTTCTCTCTAGGCTTAACAGAATTCATGAGAGCTTACATTGTAGACAAATCACTTAATCTCTATAAAATTATATAATTTTTAATTTATACTTAGGGTTAAACTATTGATATGTGAAAAATATATCTTTATAAGAAAATTATTCTGTGTAATCACCATGTTAAATGTTATTATTATTATTATTATTATTATTATTTCTATGAAATTTATTTATTTAAATATCTTTTCTTAAATAAATATATTAATATTTATTTAAATGATATTAACTAAATATATTATTTTCTAGAAAATTAATGATCCATGTAAATCTTCCCAGGAAATATATCGAACATTGAATAATAAATTTTTTATTTAAATAAATAAAATTTGTTTGATAAATAAATAAATATTATATTCACTCAATTCATGAATACATATTTATTTTAATATTCACATAATTACATAAACATATAAATTTATATACTCACTAAATTGTTAAATAATTAAATATTTATTTATTACCTTATGAATAATAAACAATAGATAAATTTTTAGTCACATATTCTTAACTCAAATATTTTGTGATTCAATATAGGTGATCAAATGTTTTTGAATAAAAAGAATTCCAAAAATCAAGAAAAATATTTAGACTTCATATTAAATTAAATATAATTTAATGATATTCTAGATACAATTAGTGTGTAATCCTTTAGGTCATTTATTTAGGGGAATTAGGTGAACATACCTAAAGTACAAGATCAGTTCCTAGAAATATATCATGGATTCCACATATAAAGAAGTTAATGTCACAATAATAAAAACCTTCCAATTAATGTTTCTATGTAATATAATCATTTTGGCTATCAAGGTCTCATCATGAAGGATGCATAATTGTATCATCATTCTATAGACCTGATTTATCTTTCTTATGTTTTCCAAAATAAACTCATTAATTAATAACCATGTCTGTGGATATAATCAAACAACTATATTTCTATCAATGGTCCTGAGATATCTTCATTCATTAACTCAAAAGAGATAAATCATTTCTTGACTATTTTTATTTAATTTCATGTCATTTATGAAGCACAAAACATAAAATAACTCACCATGAAAATATAGCCTCATAATTTTAATCCATACATAAAATTATGTAATTCATGATACACATTAATAAAAATTTCAAGTCTAGGGACCAATACACATGTTTTCATATTGTAATGTACAATGATGTGTAAAACATATCGAATTCATTTGGTGAACTTATCCTAACGACCTCCCTTATAATAGATTGATATGTTATAACTTAATGAGAGGAAGACTCATTGTCATATTATCCTCCAACACCTTTTAGTCCAACATCACTTGTGTCTCATCAAATTAATGTTTTCCCAAACATAGGATGTATGTTTAAGAATATTTTCATAGCATTTATAGGTTATCATTATAGGGGGGAAATATTTTATCCTTTCGATGAAATAAATACTATAAAGTTATTGTCAAATTAATTTTATGATGTATAAAAATAATTATATGATAATATATTTCTTAATATTCTGGTAATCGAAAGAAAAAATTCAATTTGTTATAGGTAACTAACTCCAAAAAATACTCTATGTTCTCATTATAATAGGGAACTATTACAACCATTTGAAGAATAAAAACTATAAGGATATTATCACATGTTATATAGAAGAATAACCACTATTTTATAAGAATAAATAAGTTTTTCAATTAAATGTATAAAATCAATAGGTTTTAGGACTCCAACACCAACATTTACTCTCCATAATATAGAATTTGGCATAACCTCTACATCATCTTCTTTATATCTACCACATAAACATATAATATTCCACCATATATCAAATAAATTTAAGCTTGGTAAGACCAATAAAATGTATCATTACTCTATAACAACATATGAAAGAGAGAAAAAAGTAACAGATGGCATGGAACCCATTTAGATTTAGTGAAATCTAGTTCCATTTTGACGCAGCCAATATTATTCTAATATAACCCCCATGTAATCGGTTGAATGGAAAGTGACTTTAACTACTAAGTTTCATAACCCACATACATATTAATATCTCATCACTGGAATAGAAAACATCATCAAGGGTTTCTTTCATATGGTTGTATAAACCCCATGCTAAAAGTCACAAAAATAGCATTGACATCATTTTGAGAAAACAAAATTTTTAAATAAAATTCATGTCAAAAAAACATTGGTAGATTAAAAAATAATTTCCATAATCATATATAAATAATTTTCCCATGATCATTACCAAAATCAATCAATAATGACTCCCCTCTTATAGATAATTCCACTATTCACCATGTATATAATTTCATCACAACATATATAATTATTCTCTATATTTTCTATCATCATATAAACATACCTAATATAAAATTCCATCAAAAAATATATAATTTTTCCAAATATTTTTTATCATCATATAAATACACCTAAATTTCATTATAAATATTTTTCATTTGTCAAATACTGAATATCTCTGATTAATCATATTCAACCTTCCACTAATTCTATCATGATTTATTGAATCGTCATAGACAATAAAAATATGATTCAACCACATAGATTAATTTAAAGGATGATTTAGAGTCACTAACCTCAATACCATGAAAAGCATCATCTTCCACTAATCATTATTCATTCATAATCAAGGAACGTAAGGGAATCAACCAAAATATAGAATGGAGGAGACAATCATGTTTGTGTGAAGATTGGAAAATTTAATACCTCCTCAAATAAATGGTAAAACTTCCTCTATCCTTATTCCCAATAACGCATTGTTACACCCCATTTGAATTCCACCTTTTAATTTCAATATTTTTCTTTTATAAAAAAAACTCTCCATTAACACAGTTGACCCTACTCTCCTCATTTCCTATAAATTTTTATGCCACCTCCATATCTTATTATTTATTTATATAAAATTCATAAATAATTAAAATAATGAATAAATAATAATTTACACAAACTCTGGTATTATCCCAAAATTTCAAATTTCATAGATTTTTACTAAAATAATTTTCAAAGAATAAAATAATATTTTGAGTTCAACGGTGGATTAAGAATTTAATTATAATAAAATAAAATTTTCATTTTACCTTTGATATATCAAATTCAAAAAATGCTCTCAACAAATTTTGAAAACTCCAAGATAAGAATTTTTATGTCTCTAAATAACAATGCATAAAAACCTTTTTAAAAACTAAACAATGAATATTTAAAAAATAAAACCTATGTAAACTCAAAATTGGTAAAAAAAATTACCAAAACAAAAAATATTCACAAAAAATAAGTGTTTCAATTTTAAAAATAGTTAAAATTTCTTTAAATATAAATAATAATCATTTAAAATAATATATATATATATATATATATATATATAATATATTAAATAAATAAGTATTTCAAATATATTTTTCAAAAAACAATTTTTTCTAAAAAATAAATTTATAAAATCAATGTTATTAAATAAATTAATAATACAAAAAATTACATATTATATCTTATCTACTTTAAAAACAATTAATAATTTTTAAAAAATAATTAAAAAATAAAACATGTTATGTATTAATAACATTTCATATATATATTTAATATAATTATGAACATAAAATGTTAAAAATTTAATAAATAAATAAAATCCCTAAGCATGTTTTTTTATTTAAAAAAATTTAAATATTTATAAAACCAAATAATTGATAATTAAAATGAAAAACATATTTTTTTTAAAAAAAATAAATATTTGAAAGAAATTATAAAAAATATAAACTATAAATTATTTAAAATAATAATAATTTAAAAATAATTTAAAAAAAATATATATTATTTTAAAAAAAATTAAAAATGTTTTAAAAACAAAATAAATAATATTTTTAATACAGAACATGTGTTTTTTGTAAAATAATCTAAATTTAAATTTTTTGAAAAATAATTATACAAATTGATAAACCATTTAAAAAAATTAGATCCATAGAACAAATATTTTACATTTTAAAAACAATTAAAAACTTTTTAGAAACTAAATATTTAGTATTTAAAATTCATAACATGCATATTTTATATTGAAAAACTAAATATTCAAATATTTTTTAAAAAATAAATAAATTTATAGAACATATATATATATTAACCAATATTATTTACTAAATTACCTTTTTTCAAAATAACTCCTCCATACAACATATATTTCGTACAAAATAACAAAGCATAATAATATTTGTTATATTTTATATTTATCCATAAATGAAAAATAATCTACCGATAAATAAATTGTAAAAACTGAATTTATTTGTATATTAATGTTTTCTTTCTAATTAATTCCCATTGAAAAATTGTAAATTTTTTAATTTATTAAAATATCTAAATGAATATCTACATTCTAATTTGGAATCAAATAAAACCTTATTTGGTATACTGGAATATTTTTTATGGAAACAGAATCTAAAAAGGAATAAAATATATAAATGAAAATGAAATTGGAATGATTTCTAAAAGAATGTTTTATATGACCTAAAAAATATAATGAATCAGTTAAAAAAATTATTGTTAAACATTGAAATAAAATAAATGACTTGTCTTTCCACTATAAATCTATAATTGCTTGCCAAATCTATGAGTACCCTACAAATCCATAGGGTGATTGATACAAAGGATTTTGGATAGTTTTAGTATCATGATTCTAGAAATAACGGTATGAAGGTAGGGGATTTTTTACGACAATAGGGGTGTGATGTAGATGTGGAAATTCATGTTGTGTTTACCTATTTAATATTCATGGTAAGATACTCAAACATAAACCCGACCTTCTTATAACATGGGTTATCATGTTATGTAATCATTTCACATCTTATTTATATATTTAATATATATATATATATATATATTATAGTGATCCATATCTTATATAAGCGATACTTAATTTATTTTTGAGTTTTGAGAGTCTCGTCTCTTAAATAGGGTAAAATGTTAAATTTAACTGAGAGGTTATCTCATAAAAAAGTTATGATGGTTTTTTTAATTCATAGTTTGTTATTTCTATGTGGGTTGAATTTTGGTAAAATTTCAATCTATTTTAATTTTAAGAGATAATTAATATTTATTAAATAAATAAATATTTATCCTTTAGGTGTGAATATTAATATATCCTAAATTTAATCTTGGGTAAACGTTTTGACATTGCAGTTGTGTCAAAAATGGAGGTATTTTCCTAGGAGTTTTATATTTTTTTGGTAAGTCTCCAAACACTAAGATCAATAATTTGTGGGCTTTAATACAAGTAAAAATAAATTATTATTTTTATTTTGTTGAACATTAATACCTAGAGATGACATGTCATCCTAAAAAGGAAGTGAAATTCCATATGGAGATGAAATGTAATGTTAGATTATTTGTGGGAGGATGTCTATTTTTAGAGAGTTGACCAACTTTAATGAAATTATTTAATTCATCAATTATGAGGGGAAATTAAATTGAAGTTTATATTGTGATTTATGGGGTTGATTTATGAAAATATATTATATTTTCACTAATATAATCTTTTCCTACATTGTAATATATTCCATATATATCCCTTTTTTACATTACTAGTGAAAATTATGATCGAGGAATGTGACATGATCATAAAATAATGACAACAAACCATCTATGTAGGACATTTTTTCCCAAAACCTCATGCCTTTCTTATGTTGTGTGATTTGATCATCTTCTTATCATAATAAAATCACTTAAATATATATGGTGATAAAATGGATAAATATTTTGAAGGTATTAAAACATGACAAATTACCAAATATTTAATTATAATTTAATCAATAATTATTATCAAGTAAAAATGAATAAGGATTTAAAATGTACTTAAATTTGATTTAAATGGTTTTTTCTTTAAAAATGGTCTTTTATAGAGACTAAAGGAAATTATTCCTCTTAAAAAAATTATTTACTCTCAAAAGGATTTTTCAATGATAAACATGATTAAATTCTATAAATTAATAATTAGATATCCAAAAAATGATAATATTTGAAAAAAAAACTCTCAAGAAAAACCCAATAAAAAGTAATATATTATCCCAAACATTTTCGTTGCGTGTCTCAGATTATTTGAGTATTTATTATGATAAAACATAATAAGAATTTGGATGACATTAGATTAAATAACTGAATTTTAATATTTATCTCGTCACATGAATAATTAATTTTATACATCAGTAATATTTTATTCTTTGATCATGTGATCTCTATATTTAGATAATAAATTATCTTTACCATACAATAAACTCGGGGATAAAGCCTCGATGTTTATCAATAATTTTATTTCAAGAATAATCCTTGGTTTATTTCTCTAAAAATTTCATGGTTTTGAATACAATTTAAAAATTATTATTTATCATTGATAAATTATTTCTTTAATGAATAATACTTTATTCAGATATCAATATCTCATTGATAGATTTTCCACTATGAACAGCAAATATATTCTTGTCATGTACTCTTATTCTTTGACAAACCTGAATGTTGCCCCATTCTTTATAAGTCAAGAAATCCAATGATAACCATCATTTTTAAATATTTTTCTCTTGTTTTATCCACTCAATTTTGATTATCGATTCAAAATGTAATGATGGAGAATAATCGGAGAATCATGGGTTCAGGGAGATTCTTCTTGTTGTGAAGGTGAAGCTAGTAATGGAGAAATTAATGGTTTTCATTATGTGAATATGAATCATTTTCATTGGATTTTTTAATTTTCAGGACAACATTGAATGTAGTCTTGGGTCACACATCATGTATTTCACCTTCCACCATTGTCGTTTGGTCATTAAATTCCATAAGACATATAGAAAAAAAAATTATTCATGTGACTTGAACTCGGTGGTGATAGGGTTTTCATGTGGTTTTAAATATAACATGTCATGTGACATTAGTTCACACATCGTAGCACCCTAATATTTTAATATTTGTTTTTGAAATATATTTAATTTCTTCGATAGCTTGTGTTACACACAATAGTGAGTTTATAAAATTTTGAAATACTATTAAAATATTTTTTTCATCTAGCTATTTGATTGGAAGATATGAATAATACTAACTAAATTATGATAGTTTATGTTTTACACATGTATAAAATGAATTAATTAGTTATCAATTAATCAGAAATAAAAATAAAATTGATTTGAAAATAAATGAGATTGTTTTCAGAAAAAAAATTGTGTATGTGTGCAATGTATTTTTATCCTAATAAATTAAATTGATTATTATTGGTGAATTATTTTCATTTAATTTAGATATTATATAATCAATAATATGTTTAAAAATTATTATAATAATTTGTTATAATGAATATGACAATAATAGATCTGGTTTTATTCTTAAAAATATATTTTTCATTAAAAGTGAATTTCATCTCAGTTTTCACACTTACATTAAAATTAATTTATTACATTTTTTGGTATTGAATTATATAAAATGAAAAAAATATTTATAATTAGGATGTTCAAATTTGGAATATAGGCTCGTTTTATTTTTTTATATTAATAGTAACTTTGGTGAAATTTATCAACTCGGTCAAGGGTAAATCATGTTAATTAAGGTAAAAAAAAGTGATAAGGCCATAATATTTCATCAAAATTATTATTTTATGATGGTAATTAGACCTTATTCACCATAGGATCAACAGAGATTATTTTAATGGACACTTTTCCAAGAGAATACCCTATATAATATTTATATCAAAGAAAGTTACAAAATGTCACTCTCCTTGTTTAAATTTTATCTTATATGTCCACATAGATACAAAAGAATGTTATGAACAAATATAAGTGTTTATTTTGAGGAAAATGAAATTATTTTACAAATATAAATTTATTTTTATTATTTATTGTTTATATAATGACCTTTATTTCTTATGTAACACTGATAGAATATTTTTCTATTTAGTAAAAACTATATAATAAATGATTTTAAAAATATTAAAAGTGAATTAATTTAAATAATTTCATGTATTTCATGAATTTTATATATCTATGTGTAGAATAATGTTGGTTTTAAATCATTTTATTCTATTTTCCCCTTTATATTGATGTATTTTAAGTTCAATTAAATTAATAGTGTTAAAAATGAAATTAATGATATTTTATAATAAATAATATTTTATTAAATGATATAAAATTAATATACATATTAGATTTATAAAAATTAATTTTATAGAGTTTTAAACATCAATATTGGTACATTTATTAGTCATTTTGTATTTTATAATAACATTATTAACCCTTAAAGGGTAGAAAATTTAAATACTATGATAATTCTCAAAAGGGTTAACGGGTGGTTAAAACTAAAAGATAAGCTTAAAATATGATCCAAACTTGTCCAAATTTTATTGCATGAGATTATTTCAAGTAATAATCATATTATTTTAAAACCATATCAATTTGGATCCATTTGTACATAAAAATTATTCTATATTAATTTAATATTTTATGAAATTCCAAGAGTTCGCCTCCCTTCAATTATAAAATGGTATAATAATTTCTCTAATTCACATCACATTAAGCCTTATAGATCAACCAAAATATAAAAATTTGTCTTATACACTTCCCTATCTACATCATGGATGTTTTTTTTGTTCTTATAAGACCAACCTTGTAGCCCATTAGAGGAGATCTAAAGGAGTTATTTCAAAGAAGAGGTAATCACATTAACCAATCTCTTTCTTTTAAATTTTGTTTACCACATATAAATATGATATATTATTTATAAAATAATAAATTAAATATCCTAAATATACGTAAATATTATTATTATTTAAATCTCATTGTAAACCCTTTTTTCTATCAAATGGGAAGTGAAAGTATTGATCTTACGTGTATACGACTTTTCATCTCAACATAATGATATAATTCATTTTTCATCACAATATTTTATGGATAGGTATTATTATGGGTTTAATATTTATATATGAAGTTAATGAAACAATTATACTTATTTAATGATAATATCATGTCTACATTTTCCCCAATTAAATGCTTTAGAAAACCATAATGTCACTCAGGCATACGTGTGGACTACCACCTCCACGAAGTGATGTGGTTCGTTTTTCATTTATATTTTACATATATGGTAATGAGGATAAATTTTATAAATATATAAGATATAATAAAAAATTAAAAGTTAATTAATATTTACCTTTCTTCTATTCTATCTATCGAAAAGGAAAACAACATTCATGCGTACATACTGTTTACCATCTCCAAGAACGGTGTAATTCATTTTTCTATCCCAAACTTTTATAGATGACTATAAATATATATATATATATATAATCAATATATATTATATTTATACTATTATTAAAATTATATAGATTATAGAACTGTGATCAAAGTACAAGGACTAAAACAACCATACTAAAACTTACATGAAAAACGATGCAATTATCACCCAGAATATTGATTTTAATAAAGAATTTTTAATAAACAAGTGATAAAAGGTTAAAGATAAATCATATATGGTGTGATATATATGATTATGGTTATATAATAATATTTATAATAATACTATAATTATTACACAGTAGGTCCACAAATGTACGAAGGAAGTCAGACTTGAGGTAAGGGATTTTATGTTACAATCTCATTGTTTATAAGTACTATTTTTGATTAAGTTATAATGATTAAATTTTATGATAAAACTATAAAAATAATCATGAATTTTATTATACTATATTTAATTATTTAAAATTCATGTTTTCCTTCAATATTTCTCATTTTTTGTACTCAAGTGACCAAAAATATTTTTTTAAGGAAAATCGACTTCATTTCACTCTTTAGTCGAAAAAACATTTTTCTTCCAAATCCATGTTTTCTAAAAATGTTTTAAATAAGGTATTTAATATTATACTATGATTTTTTAAAATGAATTTTTACCCAGGTTTTACTTTTTTTGGAAGTTTTCAAAAGGAATCTTCTTGTCATTTACCAACTGTGGTACTTTTTGACTTTTTCGATAAAAGTATGGAAGTATTGTTTTTGAAATTATATGACATGAATGGAATTTACCACCATCATGTTCATTCAATGTTTTAAATATTAATTCAAAATCTCCCATAGTAATATTCAAATAAAATTATTTATATTATCTTTTGGAAATTCTTATATATTAAAAAAGTGATTTCAAAATAGAAAGGTTGTTTTCCTCAAGAATGTTTTAATGATTTTTTATTTATAAATTATAATAACATTAAATGTTTCTTATGATTTAATGGTAATATGATCCAGGTATACCATCATTATTATTTATCTAGATATTTTATATTTATTATTGTGTGATATTTATGAAACCCATTCATTTTACACTTTTTATACTATGATGAAATGTTTATGAAACACATTTCTTTTCATGTATTCTGTTATAATGAATGGTTTATGATCTTGTGGCACATATATATGTGATTTTCATTATTTTATGTCTGTGACCTATATCTCCATCCAATTAATTGGTTAAATATTGATATCTCATGAGATAAATAGGACTGGAATGGATAGTCAGCCTAGTTTAGTAACAGAATTTGACCACTATGATAGTCTTGGGAGTAATCCTTGACTTATAAAATGGCTTGGTAAGTAAACCCATTCCACTATGAAACTTTTGGAAAATAACCTTTACTACTAAGAAAATTATTTTATATGCTTATGTGTATGACATAATTCCTTGTCTTATGTCTATATTTTACTCTCATGGATCATGTTCTTTGATTACTCTATGATTTATGTTTTATAAACTACAAATATTTATCTCATAAATAAGGGTTATGATCTATGATATATAAGTTGTGGTTTCAGATGTTAATCTCATGTTATCATACCCTATTTTCTCTTTTTTCCTTATATAATCATTTATATCACCTTTGATTACCCTTACATGGCATCAAAGCTCACCATTTATTATGTTTACTTTCCCATGTTATAAAGAATGGTTTTATGTATAATAATACTAAGAAGGGTGATATTTATAAATATATAAGTGGGAGATGATGTAGAACTATTATGAACTAGTTTTTTATGTTTCCAAGTTTCAAAAGATATTGGACCTATAAGATTCTGGTATGGATTGTTATGTTGTGTAAAGAATATTCATCCACTTAGATGTAATATATATATATGAAAATTTTGAGTCACTATAGTTGGTATCAAATTAAGTTTTATTTGAAATTTTTAAACTAGGATGAGAAAAATTTAGTGAGAATCCTGATGACAAGTATAAGTATAGGATAAAATCCAAACATTTTAGAAATTATAATAAATGGCCTAGGATAAACCAATATTTTCATAAAAGAAGGTCTCACACTTTAAAAAACCTATAAATTATTTTTTCATGATTATGTGGTTTACCATTATGATTAATATTTATTACATGAAGATTTTTGTTTTGTTCAATGGTTGTAACCCAAAGTAATTGTGTTAATGTTGAATGTGACATACAATACAATGATTGACCTCCTAAGCAGCTGAATGTTATGGGAGATGGAATGAACAATCTTGTTTTTATGATCACAATAAATTCTCAATATATGAATCACACTAATATTAAAAATGATAAAATGAGGGAACAAGTATTTTTTGAGTCCCTCATAAAGAAACATCCACCTTCTTTTAGTGGTCCCTCTGATCCACTAGCCCCTAAGAAATGGATTTGTACCACTAAAAATATATTTTTGTTTTCCAGTTTTTAGAACATGATAAAGTTATTGTAACACCCCAAGACATTAAGATATTTTCATTTTAGAATAAAATCAATTTTTTCTATCTTTATTTATATGAAACACCATGTTAAAATTATGCTACACATAACACTAAGTTATCTTGTGTCACACGCAAGACCGAGTTTTGTCACCTTTTAATAGAGAACCTATTTTAAAATTGAATTTTTACAGTTTTATAAATTTTATTTCACAAAAAAACATTATTTTTTAAATAAAAACATAAAAATTAAGTTATGGGGATTTTTGGTATTTTTCTGAAAAGTTTCATTTTTTGATGAATAGTAAAAAATACTAAATTTTAATTGAAAACATCTTTTTCATAAAATTTATTTATATAGTTAAATTATAATTGTTTTAAAATTATATTTAGTTAAATTATAAATCAATTAATCCAATTTTTGTTATTGTAACTAATTCTACATTGAAATTGGATATAAAATCCTTTCAAACTTTTGAACATTTTTACTTTAAAAACACTCTATGTCATCCCGTCTACGGGATTAATTTTAAGTTAATTTCTTCCACTTCTATGATTTAAATTATGTAAAATGGATTCAATTATTTTAATAAGAGTGATTTTTAATTTCTAATAATATAAACTCAGTTTTTTACTAAAAATATTGGTGAAAATAATTAAAATTAATTACAGTGATTAAGGTAAAAATTAGTTTACTTAGTGGTTAAACATTAATATTAAAGAGAAAATTGTCTAGAAACTTTCCCAAAATCCCTTATATGCCCATATTTCAACCCAATACCTCTCGTTGTTTTTAATTTTATGATTTATTGGGATATATATTCCTGAAATTTACCCATATAATAAGTTAAGTAAAGAAAAAGACAAAAAAATGTACCTTCCTTGCTTTTAATTACTATAATGATTTAGAGTATGGAATAAGCTATATAATTTTGTTTATAAAAATTATTTTGAAATATGAATGAGTTTTTTTTATCATGATAATTCAAATTTAATTTTTAGATATGATATAATTACATTAAATGCTTAAGTAACATAGACGTAGTGATTATTTAGTTAATAATTAAAAAAATGGTGTTAAAAACATTAAAAGTAAAGGAAATTTAATGAATTATTATGTTATATTATTTTTTCTTAGATTAATATGGCATGTTTCATAGATGATAAATTCTTATATTTGAATTCGAATATTTTTTATATTTTCAAATTAAAATTAAATAAATATTGTTGATATTGATATTAATGTTATGTTATAATAAATTATATTTTATTAAATTATTTAAAATTAATAAAAAAAACTTATCTTATTCCAAGTGATTTCTAATTTTTACTAAATATAAAATATGTTCCATTAATAGACCAATTTATCTCATATAATTAAGATATTGACCCATAGATAGTGGAAACATTGTCAGCACGGTTCGAGTTAAAGCAGTGTTTTTGTGCGTTATGTGTGCTTTTTTTAGAATTAATTCCCAACACACTTGGGTTTTTTATTTTTTAAAATTAGATATAATATTTATAATTAATTTTTTATACATTTTCTAGTAAATATCACATTAATTTAGTCTTAATGGTTAAATTACATAGGTTAGAAAACTAGTCACCTTAATTCTTTATATATTTTTTAATACATTATTTTTTCATTTTTTAAGCATGTTAGGAAAGGGATATCTCCCAATAGTGTTTACCTTTTTATATTTACAAGAATTACACTCCCCCCCCCCCCCAACACTATAAAAAGTAATTCATTCTTCCCCTTCCTCACACCTCTCAAGACACTTTTTCTCATTCAAAACCTACCCAAATAATCTCCCAATATCCCTACCCTAAACCAAGAATCCTCACATTGGGAATAAATTAATACAAGGAAGTACTTTGGTGAAAAATAAAAGGAGTTACTCAAAAAATAGATAACATTATTCAGTGATAGCTTTTTTTTATTTCTTTCTCAACACATTCAATTATTCTTATTACCTGATTATATAATAACATAAGTATCCTAAATATACTTATATACTGTTATGTAAAGATTCATAACAATACATACACACACTTCCATCAAATGGGCAACAAATTTACCATTCATGTGTATGGAGAACTACCACCTCACAAAACAATGTTGTTCGTTTTTCCTTTACCACCTCTCATTATTGGGAATTATGATGGACACGCTATTTTATATATTATATATGTGATATTTATGATTTATTTATTCTTATGTAATTTTTATACAATGAATACCTTTATTCATTATACTTTGTGGTAACATGATAACTTTGTTTGTGGACGTGTGTACTACTGCTTCCTCAAAGTGATGTGATTCATTCACACTATATATGGAACGTATTAAGGATGATTTTAATATGAATATGTGACATATATAAAATTAATATGATTATTTAATTATAATATACATATATATAATTTACTTTTCATTCTTTTAATATGATAAAGAAATTGAAGTAGCATTCATAGGTATGTATGACCTACCGTCTCCATGAATAGTGCATTTCATTTCCTATATAAAAATTGTATGGATTATTATAAATATATATGTACTGAATATATATTATATTTAAATCATGTTTTACATTATTAATGTCATTAAATAGTGATCTAATTAATAGGAACCAAAATAATAAGTCAAAACATACTATAAAAAAGGACAATTAACACCTGAAATGATAAAAATGATAAAAGATTATTAATGAATAGGTTATAATATGTTATTCTATGACTATATATGATATAACAGAAATTAATATAGTTCTATTTTAAGATAATAAAATTATTAAAACCATTATACATGAGTATAAAGAGAATTCAAACAAAAGGATGTGTAATGTAAGGGATTTTCATCTCACTTTTTACGTTTGTGAGATAAATGTTATATTCACCATTTACTTATTTTGTGCGGTTTATCTACTACCCCTTTTGATATATTATATCATGAATAATTTTATATTCATGTTATTTAATTTTTTTTACTTTGAATTATCTCATCAAATTGGTTTTGACTTGAAAATTACCAAGTGATAAAAGTTATATTTTCAATCTCACTTTATTCTGAGATTGTTAACTTTATCTTCAAATAATCACTTCCATATAAATAATTTCCATTAGAAATAAAATTTATATTATATATTAATACACTTATTTTATGTGTAAAATTATTTCTTAAACCTTATACCATTTTTACATCTGGTGTGTACTGGATATTTATTTGATTAACTAGGGAAATATTGATAAATCTGCATATTTTACTCAACATAGATATTTGATAAGGAAATTTGTTCATGAGTTTAAATTTATTATTAGATATATAAGGAATTATTTTTATTGTTATAAAATTGGTTGGGGACTATTTAAATTAATCCCCTCAATTCTACACAAGTCTCATGAGATGAATGATTTGGACAAATCATACGGGTTTCTACCTGATATATTAAGTTATCTAGTAAAAGGACTTAACAGTAAAGGTACCAAGTACATAGGAAAAATGGAATCCAATAATTATTCATTTACATTAATGATAATTAAGTTATTATTATTATTATTATCCATGAGGTTTTTTCTTAAACATTTTCTATGGATGCTTTTCATTCTCATTTATTTTATTAAATGAAATGTTTCTTTAGTTATTTACCTTTCCATATTGATTATGCCTTATCTAGTTTATTTAAATGTAAGGTGTGTTCAGTTATTTACCTTTATATTTTTTTTATTATTATTGATTCATGATTATATCCATTGTACTCTTACCCTTACTGATCATTTTAGCATACCCTTATTTTGTTTCCTTTCCCCAGGTTATGAATATGAATTCTTGGAACGAGCTTTAAGGATGTGGATTATTAGTCTTTGTTATGTATTATGGTTTATTTTATATTTTATAATGTAATATGGGTATCATGTATATAGTTAGGTTAACAAAAACTGATAAATCGATCGGTCCTTCTGGATTTTATTCATTGTAATCATGCCAATGTAATCATCTAAGGCACTAGCTCTGGGTTTCTTGGGTCAGGGCGCTATAGTTGGTATTAAATGATGTTTAGTAGCAACCTAGGGAACTATTTTTAGGAAAACATAGATAAGAGAACATAACCCTATGGTATACTTTGAGTACTTTCAAAGATTCACATATGTCTTTATTAACTTAATAGTTTTGGATACCATCATGGGAATATGATATTAAGGTTGATCATAAGTTCTAAGTATTAAACACATATTTTAGGTTTTATGTGATGGAGTCTACCTATATTGAAGACATATTATAATAATTTATTTAAAGTATATGTTCTTGTGTAAAAGTTACTTCATGAATAATTCCTTTACATTTTATAGATATAATTTTAAAGTTATTGATAACCATTAGGGTTAATATGATCATTAATGTCATTGTAATAATAGTCAAACAGTATTATTAGACATTATAAAAAAGGTTTTATTAAAAACCCCAGTAAAAAGGTTATGTAATGATTAATTTCTTTTCAAGGATGTCCATTATAGTTATTTTGGAAGTTATATTAATATGTTTTTCGAAAAAGGACAACCTATAAGGTGGTTGGGCTTAAACCCATGATCGAAGGGTGATAAGGGTTTTATTTCTAACACTGGACTATATGATGTTATAGTTAATATGTTTTTGTTTTTGTTAAAAAAATTATGAAACAATATTAATTATAAAGAAATATTATTACCTTTTGGTTTAGATATTATGGTATTAACAATATTGGTTTTATAAAATAGTTAGAGACAGATATCAAGACCTATTTTATTGATCTTATGATTTATTAAAAGAGTAATTTTAGTTCTTCAGGCATAAAAATAATTTTTGGTTATTGATTTTAGGGAGTAAGGGATGAATTACAATTTGATCAAAGTATAACCAAAATATGAAATTGTTCTTATGAAATTGAAGCGTAACAAGTAAGTATACTTCCTTATATTCTTGGTCAATAATATAATTCCTTTATATTATGAAAAGAATATTAAAAAAAATTCCTAATAACTTCATTTTTTTGAACCAATGGTCTTTAAAATCATCATAGATTTATGTCTTTGAGTCCCACAACTATCCATTGATCATTCACTTATTTTTTATTGATGACTTAAATCACTCCCTATAAATATTTATGCTTTTCCTCCTTTTACATATCTCTGCTTTTCATTAATTTTCTACTATATAGAGACCTAGTTATGTCTTATTCTATATGAATTTATTTCTTATAATTCTCTATTATTAACAAGATGTGTTGTTAACCCTATTTACAATGTGGGTCTTTCAATAAGATTTTTTTAAAATATCAAACCCACAATTACCAAGATCAGGTTTAAATTATGAGGATGAAATTTATTTAAGTTGGGGAGAAAGTGACACCCCAAGATATTAAAATATTTTCATTTTATAATTATATTAATTTTTCTCTATCTTTATTTATATATAACAAGTCAATCTTACGCTACACACAACACTGAGTTAGATTGTGTTACACGCAAAACCATGTTTTGTCACCTTTTAATGGAAAACCGAATTTAAAACTAAATTTTGAAAATTGCATAAATTTTATTTGAAAAAATAAACTTCATTTTTGAAATAAAAACATAAATATTATGTTACAGTGAATTTTTTTTATTTTTCTGAAAAGTATCACTTTTGATTAATAATGAAAAATACTGAATTTAAATTAAAAACAAATTTTTCATATAATTTATTTATATAGTTAAATTATATTTCAATTTTGTTTAAAAGTATATGTAGTTATATTATTAATCAATTAATACAATTTAGTTCATTGAAATAAATTTTAAATTTAAATTGGATATAAAATCATTTCAATCTTTTGCACATTTTCACTTTAAAAACTTGCTTTATTGTCCCGTCTTCGGGATTAATTGAAAATAAATTTCTTCCAATTATGTTATTTTGATTTGGGAAAATAGATTAAATTTTTTTAAATTTTAATAATTTATATTTTCTAATAATATCAACTTATCTTTTTACCTAAAAAATTAGTGAAAATAATTAAAATGAATTACAGGGCTTAAGGTAACAATTAGTTAACTTATGGGTTAAATTTTAGTCTTAAAGGTAAAATGTCCTAGACATTTATCCAAATAGCCACTGGATTCCCATATTCTGACCATATCCCCCCCTTGGGTTTTAATTTTATTATTTATTGGGATATATTTTCATGAAAGTTTCCCATATATGTCTTAAGTAAAGAAAAAGGTAAAAAAATCCTTCCTTAATTTTAATTCAAATAATGATTTGGATTATATAATAAGATTCATAGTTTTTTTATAAACTTAATTTTGAAAGTTAAATTTTTTTATCATGATAATTTAACTTTAATTTTCATATATGATATAATTAAATTAAACGCTTAAGAGACACCAACATAATGATTATTTGGTTAATAATTAAATAAAATAAATGATGCTAAAAACATTAAAAGTAATGTAAATTTAATGAATTATTATGTTAAATTATTTTTTAGATGAATATATCATGTTAAAGATATTTTAACTTAACATATTTGAATTAAAAAAAAGTTTTTATATTTTTAAATTAAAATTAAATAAACAATGTCCAAAATAGCATTAATGTTATGTTACAATAAATGATATTTTATTAAAGATTTTAAAATAAGTAAAAATCCTATATTCTTCCAAGTGATTTTTAAGTATTATTAAATATAAAAAATTGTACATTCGTAGAAAAATTTATCTTTAATAATTAACATATTGACCCACAAATAGTAAAGACATTAATTGCATGGTTCAGGTCAAAGAAGTATTTTTGTGCGTTACGTGCGCTAGTTTTAAAATTGATTTCAAACATACATGAAATTTTTATTTTATAAATAATATATAATATTTAGAATTAAGTGAGTATATATTTTTCTATTAATATCAATTTAATTTATACTTAATGGTTAAATTACTTAGGATATAAAACTAGTTACCTTAATAAAAACCAAAATTGTAAAAGTGGGGAAACTTAGAAGTTAAGGAAAAAAATTATAAAAATGCACTTATTTTTATGTGTTGAGGGTTTTTAAAGACTATAATTTACCTTTAATACATTATTTATCCATTTTTAGGCACATTATGTAAGGTATACCTCCCAATAGTGTTTATCATTTCATATTTACAAGAATGAAACTTCCCCTCTATTATAAAAAGGTATTCACTCTTCCCCTTCCTCACACATCTCAAGATAGATTACCTCATCCAAAAACTGCCCAAATAGTCTACAAAAATACCTCCCCTAAATATATAATCTATACTTTGTGATGAAATAAATCCATATAAGTCCTTTGATGATAACCAAAAGAAGTTACCCTAAAAAGAGGTAGTAATCTTCAATGATCACTTTTGTATTATTTCTTTATCAAAACATTCAATTATTCTTATTACATTATTATAATATAAAATAATTTTCATCAATATACTGATATTTTTTATGTTAAGGTTTTTACCTACACCTATACACACTTCCATCAAATGGGTAATGAATTTACCATTTGTGTTTACGGTGGACAATCGCCTCTCGAAACGGTGTTGTTCGTTTTTTCTTTACCACCTCTCATGGTTTGGAATTATTATAGGAAAAAAATTTATATATTATATATATTATATTTATGATTTATTTATGATTCTTTATTTTTATATAATGCATATATTTATTCTTTCCATTTTATGGGAATACGATAACTTCGTTTGTGGACGTGTGGACTACTCCTCAAAGTGATGTGATTTTTTCACACTATACATGAAATGTATTAAGGGTGGTTTTAATAAAAATATGTGACATATATGAAATAAATATTATTATTGAATTATAATATAAATATATATCATTTACTTTATATTTTTTTAATATGAAAAAGAAATGTAAGTAGCGTTCTTGTATACATACGGTCTACCGTCTCTATGAATGGTGCATTTCATTTACTATCTACAAATTTTATATATTATTATAAATAGATATGTATGGAATATATATATGATATTTAAAACATTTTTTACTTTATTAATATGATTAAATCATTATCTAATTAATAGGAACAAAAATAACAAGTCAAAACATACTAAAAAAGACAATTAACACACGAAATGATGAAAATGATAAAAGATTATTAATGAATATGTTGTAATATGTTGTTAAAGGAAAATATAATATATAATAGATATTAATAAGGTTATATTTTAAGTTAATAAAAATATTAAAACCATTATATGTTAGTTTAAAGAGCATTCAACCAAAAGCAAGCGTATGGTAAGACATTGTCATCTCACTTTTTACATCTGTGAGATAAACACCATATTCACCACTTACTAATTTTTTTTGGGGTATCTACTACCACATTTTTATATATTATATCATTAATCCTTTAATATTCATGTTTTTTAAAGTTTTATTTTGAATTATCTCATCCCAATGGCTTTGAATTGAAAATTAAAAATTAATAAAGGTTTCCTTTGCAATCACAATTTATTTTTGGATTATTAACTTTCTTATGAAACAATCACTTAATTATAATAATTTTCCACTGGAAATCAAATTTATTTTAGATATATCTACCATTATATGATGTGTATAATTATTTCCTAAACCATTTACCATTTTTACATATAGTGTATACTTGAATGTTATTTTATTAACTTGGGAAATATTGGTAAATATATATCCTTTACTCAATATAGATATTTGATCAGGCACTTTTAAATCAATTATTTAGTATATATAGAATGATTTGGGATGGTACAACATGGGTTGGGGACTATTTAAATTAATACCCTCAATTAATTGGAAGTCTCATGAGAAGTCTCAGCTGGATAAATCATATGGGTTTCTACCTGATATGTTAAGTCGTCTTATTAAAGGTCATGACGGTAAAGGTACCATGTACCAAGGAAACATGGTGTCCAATAATTAGGTATTACCTTTATTGATAATTTATATATTAATATCATCCATGATATTTTTTATCTGATATTATCTATGGATTCATGTTATTCTCAATTATTTTATTTATTGGAATGTGTCCTCAATTATTTACCTTACCATATTATATATATATATATTTATATATATACCTTATTCAGTTTTCTTAAATAGAAATTGTGTTCAGTTATTTACCTTTACATGTTATTTATTATTATTGATTTATGGTTACTTCTATTATATTCTTACCCTTACTAATCAATTTAGCTCACCCTTATTTTATTTCTTTTCTTCGGTATATGAAGATAAATTCTTGGAATGAGTTGCAAGGATATGGTTTATTAGTATTTATTATGTATCATTTTTATTTTATATTTACCAATGTAATATGAGTATCATGTATGTAATCTATCTTTCCAAAACTGCTAAATCGATCAGTCCTTTAGGATTTTATTCCATATAATCATACCAATGTAATAAAGTAAGGCACCGGTTGTGGGATTCTAGGGTTGGGATTCTATAATTATTTTAATTATTTATCATTTGGATGGTGAAACAGATTAATGTTAGACTATTATCAAGAACATGAAGTAGAAGGAAGAAATTTAATCTATGTATTGGGATGAGTTTAAGGGATTATTTCTCAATAATTATTTTCCTCATATTATTTTTACAAAATTACAAAAGGAATTCCTTAAGTTAAAATAGACAGATGATGACTATGTTAGTACCTATGAGGAAACTTTCAAAATATTTTTCAGGTATGCTTCTGGTATTATCATACAAATTGAAAGTTTCATTGATCGATTCTTTAGTGGATTAAAATAAAACTATTGAACAGATTTATCCACAAGTTAATTTAGTAGATATAAATAAATAATTTTATGTGTTATCAATATGGATATGGATATTAGAGTTACCAAATAATCGTACGGTTTTGACTAGAAAAGAAAATAGGAATTCATAAGAAATTCTAAAACCATAGAGAGAAGAATATGACATTTTATTTATGCTTATAGTAAGGAATGGAACATGGGGGAATTGTCTTAGGGGAACTTATAAATTTCTCATGTGTGGAAAGGAAGGTCATTAATAAATCAAATTCCGAAGTGATGAGTAGAAGTTAGATAATGATACAAATATATAGAAATCACCACAGAGTGCACCACCCACACTATAGTGTTTTAAATACAAGAATTATTGTCATTATGCTAACCAGTGACCAAATTAAAAGGTTAATGGAATTTATTTACATCAAAAATCTCATAAGTCCAAAGAGAAAGATAAATCTCATGTGATCACTATTTCTATTAAGGGGTACACCAATGACGTGGTGAATGGTAGATTTACCATCCACTCAAGAAATACTAATGTTTTATTTGATTCATGATATACCCACTATTTTATATCTAAATACTTTTCTCATGGTATCACGGTACCACCTAAGAAATTAGATGTTTATTTAGCAGTAAAAACCCCTAATGGTACAATGATTAAATCCCAAGTCAATGATTCTTGCTCTGTTGAAATTTTTGGGAACATGTTTTCTAAAAAACATATCATTCTTCATCTAGTTGAATTTAATGTTATTTTGGGCATTTATTTTATTAATTTACATAAATTACACTTTAATTTTAATTAAAGTAAGTTATGTTAGATATTCCAAGCCATCCTATGATGATCTATCAGTATGATAAAAAATGAACTATTAATTGAAATTACATCCCTCATATGGTTTATGATTCCTATTAAAAAGTGAAATTTATTTCATATGGTTAGAGAGAAACTCAACATTAAAGATATGACTATTTTTTGGAATTTTATTGATGTATTCCAATAATAATTTTTTGTTCTCATACCAAATCATGATGTTAAGATTTCAAAAGAACTAATGCATTGTGCTACCCCTATTTCAAATACACAATATAAAATGGCCCTGATTGAGTTGAAATAATTGAAGAAGAAACTTTAGGAGAGTCATGATAAAGGATTAATTAAACCAAGTGTTCCACCTTGAGGTAAACCTATTTTTTTAAGAATAAATATGGATAAATGTGACTCTAAATTAATTATAGAGAACATAACAAGGTCACTATCGAGAAAAAATATCCTCTACCCCATATTGATGAATAGTTTGATCAAAAATGTGGAGGTCAATACTTTTTCAATATTGATATTCATTTAAAATATCATTGATTGAGGTTAAATGAAAAGGTTACTCTCAATATATCATTCCATACAAGGTATAGACTCTGTGAATTTATATTGATTCTTTTTTCTCTTACTAACTACCCCACTATCTTCATGGATTTAATGAATAGAGTCTATAGATAATACCTTGATAATTTTGTGGTAGAATTTATTGATGAAATTATTCTATATTAAAAGAGAAAAGAACATCATTAATATCACTTAAGTATTATTCTGAATACCCTAAAAATGATAATATTAATGAAAAGTTTACCGAGTGTGAATTTTGTATTTGGAAAGTTTTAGTCTTGGGTTATATAATCACATGTAAGGGTATATCAGTATTCCCTTCGATAATAGAAGTTATTAAACATTATCCCCATACAACCATTGTGACTAAGAACTATATTTTTCTTGGTTTGGAAGGATATTATTAGTCCTTTGTGGATAATTTTTCATGTTTATCAAATCCAATCACCAATTTAACTTGGAAGGGATCCAAGTTCATTTGGATGGAAGGATGTGAGGAATAATTTAAGGAACATGAGATAATTCTAGTCAATGAACGTATTCTAATACTACATTAAAATGGATAAGGTTTTAAAATCTATATAGATGCATCAAATAAGGTATTGGGATGAATCCTCATTCATAAAAATATGGTTATATCTTATTCCATGACAATTTAAGGTCTATGAGTAAAATTACCCAACTAAATATTTTGAGTTAGCTGTGATAATTTTTGAATTAAATATATGGAAGAAATATTTATATGGTGAGAAGTGTGATATATATATTGATCACAAAGGTTTAAAATATATTTTCACTCAAAAATATATGAGATGTGTCGAAGAATATAGTTCGATATGATTAAAGATTATGGATGCTCAATACATTCCAACCATGAGAAAGTGAACAAAGTGGAAGATGGTCTAAGTTGAAAGGATCATGATAGCTTATATATGATAAGGATCAATAATGATACAATATTTATGGACTTTAAATGGATGGATCTTGTAATCATGAATGAAGTGGAAAAATATTACCTTTTTTAAATGCATGTTCAACCATATGTCCAAGTTACGATTAAAGAGGAATATTATGAAGAAGTTGAACTGAAAAAGAAGTCGGGAAAGGTTCTTGACTTAAACTTTTATTATGATGGAATAATAAGGTTTAGAAACCATGTATGTGTCCCTTCATTACTATATTTGAAGAAGGATATGTTGGATAAATATTTTAGTTCTTTATTATTTATTCTCTTAAGAAGTATAAAGATGTATAGATATTTTAAAGAGTATTTTTGTGGGGATAATATGAATAGAAATATTATAGAGTGTTTTTATTGGTTCTTGGTATTCCAATAAGTTAAGGTTGGGATATATATGTATAAGGGAATGTTACAACTATTACTCATGCCAAAATGGAAATAGAAAAACGTCATCATGAATTTTTTCATCTGAATCCCCAAAAAAACTAAAAGGAATAATGTTATATGAGTAGTAGTCAATCACATTAAAAATTCATCACAATTTTTTTTCATTGGAGAAGATTTATCTATTTATTAACTTACTAAGTTTTATATTAAGAATTTGTCAACATTTCATGGTGTACCACTATCAATTGTATCTAATATGGATATGTGGTTTACCTTGATGTTTTGGATAAGTATTCAGTGGGATCTGGATATAGAGTTATGTATTAGAATTAATTATTGTTGGAACCAGGTTCTTCAAAGCATGTTTTGGTGTATGGTTTGTGTTTGTTGTCAATCCTCAGTGGAATTTCAGGGTGTGTATCAACAAAGCGATCATACCGTTCAAGCAGAAAACAGTAGTGAAGGTGGCGCTGTTTCCCAGTGTTTGCCAAATTTTTGGGCCTAAAAATCGGCCAATGAAGTAAAGTGTCTTTGGCAAAGGTACTTGCGCGCCGTGCTCTTGGAGGATAAAAGACTTGCGCGCCATATGTTTTTGAGGATCAGAACATCAAAATTTGGCTAAGGAAAGAAGGTCGCGCAAGTGTTGGTTGGGTCGCGCAAGTGAGTTGCGCGACAGAGTTTATTGAAGACAAGACTTGCGCGCCGTCGAGGGACTTGCGTGCCGCCGCGCAGGGGGTCCAGTTTGCCTATAAATACTGGACCACCCCTCCTCATTTCTCACGAAGTTCAAGGCCGAGAGATTGTTCGAGCTCTCGTCGCGCAGGTGGTTGAGTCTCGCAGGTGGTAGTTTTGTCGCGCAAGTAGAGCTTGCGCGCCGGTTTTTGGCTGTGCGCCCAAGGTGGTTTGGAAGAGAAAGGAAGTGGACTGCACAAGTTTTTAGTTGGGGAAGGAAGAGTCGCGCATGTGTGTTGATGACACTTGCGCGCCAGTTTGGACTTGCGCGCCGTAGTGTGACTTGCGCGACTGTCTTGGAGAAGTGCGCCTGGTTTTGCTGAAGCCCACCGGCGTGTTTGGAGCTGCACGAAAGCCGAGAGACTACTCGGTACATTCGAGGAAAAGTGATTTTCTTCTTCTGGTGAGAATCGGACTTCAATAGAGCATCTACATACAACAAAGGATGCACTCTTATGCAAATGAAGAAGAGACCTTCACGTCTATAAACTGAGTGGGACTTCACCAACGGCAGTGAGCCAGGGGGAGTCAACGGGAGTGACCCGAGGGAAGCAGTGAGCTATCCCTGAACCTTTGTAAAGGCAGTGAGCCTAGGACAGAGTGACTGTACCCGAACTTTTGTAATCTACAGCTAGTGAAGCATAGTGGATTTTGGTACGACCGACAACCTGTCGGCGTATGCTCCTTGGACGTAGCCCTTAGTGGTGAACCAAGTAAAAATGGTTGTGTCTTCTCTGTGCTTGTGAATGTTTTCATTCTGATCATAATCTTCATACAGGTTCAACAAGTTCCTACCAACGTGGGAACAAGATCCATCATATTAAAAGAAAAAGTGGTCACCCTGATTCACCCCTCCCCTCTCAGGGTGTCCCGGGGTCCTTCAAGTGGTATCAGAGGGTAAAGGTTGCTGGTGTTGAATCTGACCTTCTTCGTCATGGAAAACGCGATCAATGTCAGGGGAGTCCCTCACTTCGATGGAAGCAATTTCCAGATCTGGAAGAACAGAATGAGATATCATCTAAGATCTCTTGGAATGGAAGTTATTTTTTCTACTGTGCAAGGAATACAAGTCACCGATCCAACAGGCCTTGCTATGACTGAAATAGACAGCAAACTTCTTGATGCAGATGCTAAAGCACAGAATGCACTCACTGTAGCCCTTTCTGATCAGATCTATCTAAAGGTGATGAATTGCACCTCAGCAAAATACATGTGGGATAAACTTGAGAATATTTATGAAGGTGATAGCAAAGTGAAGGAGGCGAAACTACAAGTTTTGTACAATCAGTTTGATGATCTGAAGATGCATCCATACGAGAATGCAGACTCTTTCTTCAATCGAATTACCAAAGTGGTTGGAGCTATTCGGGGTCTAGGAGAAGAAATCAATGACATTGATATTGTAAAGAAAATATTGAGAAGACTTCCACTTCTTTATAATGCGAAGGTGTCAGCCCTTGAGGAAAGAGATCTTTCCAAACTTTCTTTAGATGATCTACTGAGCAGTTTGGTAGCATATGAAATGAGAGTCAAACCTGAAGATGCTATGACTCGGGTGAGCAAGGAAATGGCATTCAAGGCCATGGATAAACTAAAAATATCAAAGGATAGTAGCGGTGAAGATGATGAAGAAAAAGAAATTCTTTCTCTCATTGCAAAGAAGTTCCAGAAGGGGAAAGGGAAATTCAAAGGGAAGTTACCTCTCGCGTGTTTCCGTTGTGGAAAAGTTGGGAACATTGCCTCTCAGTGTTTAAAAATGATCAATGATGAAGATAGTGAGGATGAAAACTTCAAGAATCCTCAGAGAAGGTTCTTCAAAAAGGGAGACTTCAAATCTGGTAAGAAAATGCAAAGGAAGAGTTTTGTCTCTGAAGAGGAAGAAGATGATAATGAATTCTGTGATGAAGAAGAACCAGAATTCAAAACTGGGAACCATGCTTCTATGATGGCCACTGTTGAAAAGCCAGAAGATACTGAAGGAGAAAAACAATTGAGAACTTGTGTAGATCCTGATATGCAACATAAGGATGCAGTTAGTAAGCTTAAGATTAAATGTAAGAGCTGCAATAAGTGAAAATCAATTGTAGAAGAATCAACTGAATATGTTGATCAACTTGAAGCTGAAATTGAACGACTGGAAGAATTTGTGAAGGTACAATCTAAAATAATTGAAAGCAATGATGATGTAGTAGATCTGAAGCTGAGAATTGAAGAGCAGGCAAAGGTCATCAATGACCTCACATCCAGACTGGATGAAAAATCCAAGACTGCTGAGGGTCTTGAGGAGGAAGTAGTTACTCTAAGGAGTAAACTGGAGACTGAATCAGTTCCAAAAGAATCAAGGAAGAAAATACAGTTTGGACGATTCTCAGATGCAGAATTACTCGCAAGAGACAAGTGTGGTTCAGATGGGGTTGGAAAAATCTTGAGTGATCAAAGACCCGCTTGCATGGGAAAGAGTGGAATTGGCTGTGAGGCTGAGTCATCAACTGCTGGAAGTGCAAAGATCTAAAAGAAAGATAAGATGAAAGTTGAACATGTTGAAATGTTACCTAGAGTGCTGAAAAAGGAACCCTCAATCCAAACTAAAAGGAGACCTGAAAATTATCCTCAAACTTTCAAAAATGGCAGACAGTCTTACTATTCTCCCAAGGAAGAAGCTATAAGGAGAAATTCAAGTGAGAAGACATTTCTTCTCATGAAGTGTCAGTTCTGTGGCTATCTGGGCCATACCATGTCTTATTGTGAAGAGGCAAGAAGCTATCTGAATGGAGAAGATATAGATGCTCAACAAAGGAGAACAATTTCATATCCTAATTCTTATAGAAGAAATAATTTCTATGGATATTGTTTTCATTGTTCTAACTTTGGTCATAAGGCCATTAATTGCAGGCAGAGAAGGGACATTGACACCTCATACAGAAGTTCCAGACATGTCAAGTCTCGTCAGCAAGACAATGTTGCTCTTTCAAACAGGTTCTCACCTCTTAAAGAAGACTTTGACTATGAAGAACCTGGGTTTGCAGAAGAGATAGTTGAAAGGCCATCAGTTCTATTTACTCAATCTAATGTCTCATGGAAGTAAAGGAGGAAGATTGAGAAATCAAACCTTGCAGAGGTAGCCCTCAAAGCTACAAAGAACAACAGTACCTGGATTCTAGATAGCGGTTGTTCATCTCATATGACAGGTAATGCCGGCCTACTAACAAATATCATAAAGAATGTTGATGGTACAGTAAGATTTGGTAATGATGGGGCTCTGAAAATCAAAGGGAGTGGAAGTACCAAATTAGCCAATGGAGAACTAAAGAAGACTGAAGTCCTTTACGTAGATGGTCTGCGTCATAATCTCCTCAGCGTGAGTCAACTCTGTGACTCAGGGCTTGTTGTTACTTTTAATCAGAAAGGCTGCACTATCAAGGGAAAAACTGACAATTCTCTCATGAAGGGATGCAGAACAGAAGGAAACTTGTATCAGGTTGATAGTGAAGAAAATGTATGTTACATGACTGTTGAAGATGAAAACAATCTATGGCATCGGAGATTGGGACACATCAATCAACAAGACATGGAGAAAATATCAAAATTGAGAATTGTCATGGACATTCCCAACCTGAAGCGTGAGCGTGAAAAATCGTGTGATGCTTGTATTCGTGGGAAGCTGGTCTGCAGTTCATATCGGCCAAAGAAGAAAAGGGCATCTCACCTTCTTGATCTGATTCATACATATGTTTGTGGTCCAATAAATGTTGCAGGAACACATGGAGAAAGGTACTTTGTCCTTTTTATTGATGATTACAGTAGAATGGCATGTGTGATGGTCATTCACAGTAAAAGACAAGTCCTTGACTGCATGAAAACATATCGGCGAATCGCCGAGAATGATACTGGACGAACAATCAAAGTATTGCGATCTGACAATGGAGGAGAATACACGTCCATTGAATTTGAGAATTATCTAGAGAAGCATGGGATACAGCATGAGGTAGCTGCTGTGAGAACTCCACAACAAAATGGAGTTGTTGAACGTAGGAATCGACAGGTGAACAACATGGCACGAACTATGCGGATTGAGAGTCGTATTCCACGACATTACTGGAAAGAGGTTGTTCAAGCTGCAGTGTACATTCAGAATCGAACAGGACTTTATATGGGTGAGACGAAGACACCATATGAATTGTGGCATGGACGGAAGCCGTCTCTAAAATACTTTCGTGTCTTTGGAAGTAAATGCTTCATCAGGAACAAAGAAGGAAATCAAGGGAAATATGGTGACAATGCAGATGAAGGAATTTTCCTTGGTTACTCAATGAACAGCAAAGCCAACAAATGTTTCAACAAGCGTTTGGGAAGAATTGTGGAAAGCAGTGATGTTAAGATAATTGAAGAGAAAACAACTAATGCTTTAAGGACATCATATTCTGATGTGATAGAAAGTCAGGAAGAATGTGAACGTGAAGAAAATACAAGTGCAGAAATAGATGAAGTTGTTCAAAACACTCAGCAGTCACATCATGATGTTGACTCAGAAGAAGAATCTGAAGCAGAAACTATGGATGAAGAGAATACTACTGAACCTCATAGGAGAAATCGAAGAGCTGAGATTGATCCATCCAACATAATTGGGGACAGGAGTGCACCCACTCAAACAAGAAGGATGAGGAATACCACGCAATCTGCATTTCTATCAGTTGTAGAGCCATCCTCATTCGAAGAAGCTTCAAAAGATATATCTTGGGTGAAAGCCATGAATGATGAATTAGATCAGATTGACAAGAATCAGACATGGGATCTTGTCCAGAGACCCAAAGGTCACAATGTGATTGGTACAAAATGGATCTTCAAAAATAAGTTTGATGAGCATGGAAGTGTCATCAGAAACAAGGCACGACTGGTATGTAAAGGATACTCTCAGATTGAAGGCATTGATGTTGAAGAAACCTTTGCTCCAGTGGCTAGACTGGAGTCAATCAGGCTTTTCCTTGCCATGGCACTCCAAAGAGGATATAAAGTATATCAAATGGATGTCAAGACAGCATTCTTGAATGGTATACTCGAAGAAGAAGTCTACATTGAACAACCAGTGGGATTTGTCTTGGGTACCGATGAAACAAAGGTCTGCAAACTAAAGAAAGCTCTATATGGTTTGAAGCAGGCACCACGGGCGTGGTACTCACGACTAGATTCATATCTCAAGAAGTTGGAATTCAAAAGAGGAGGAGTTGATCACAATCTCTATGTGAAGAATTCTCCAAAATATCAATTCATGGTTCTTGTCTACGTTGATGATATCATATTTGGTGGTAGTAGGAAGAAATCAGTGGATGAATTTTCCAACCACATGAAATCAGAATTTGAAATGTCTATGATTGGGGAGCTCACATATTTCTTGGGACTGCAAGTGATTCAAAAGAAGGAATACACATTCATTTCTCAGGAAAAATATGCAAGAGAGCTGCTGAAGAAGTTCAATATGCAAGACTCCAAACCAATGTCAACTCCGATTGCAGTTGGAACTAAACTTGGAAAGCATGAGGATGGGAACTCTGTTGATCCCACCATGTACAGGAGGATCATTGGAAGCCTACTGTACCTGACAGCGACAAGGCCAGATATTGTCTTTGCAACATGCCTTGCGGCCCGCTTTCAGAGTAATCCAAAGGAGGAACATATGGAAGCAGTAAAAAGAAACATGAGGTACATTCAAGGTACACATAACTTCGGGTTATTTTTTGCTGCAGGCAGGGACAGTGAATTATCAGCATTTTCTGTTGCTGACTGGTCTGGTGATGTCGTAGATAGAAAGTCCACTAGTGGTGTAGCTTTCTATATTGGGCAGAAATGTGTTGGCTGGTTGAGCAAGAAACAAGAAAGTACTTCTCTTAGTACTGCTGAAGCTGAATATATCTCCGCCACAAAAGCATGCACTCAACTTCTTTGGATGAAGCAGCAGCTAACAGATATTGGTGATAAGGTGCAGCAACCAATGGTGATTTATTGTGATAACAAAAGTGCAATTGATCTTAAGAAGAATCCGGTTCAGCATTCTCGTACAAAACATATTGAAATATGGTATCATTTTATCAAAGAAAAGGTTGAACAAGGCGTGATTAAAATGGATCATGTTGGAACTAATGAGCAAGTGGCTGATATCCTAACCAAGCCATTATCCGCGGCTGTGTTCGAGAAGCATCGGTTGAACCTCGGTGTTCGACCACCTCCTACTGCATAAGGAGGCTCCGGAAGTCCCCTCTCCCCGTTTGTTTTAACTGTTTTTATCTTCTTATGGCTGTGATGCAGGTTTATGGGGGAGATACTATCCAGGGGGAGTATGGCTTGAGCTGAACGTTGAACAAACTTTTCGGTCTTTGGTTTTATTGTCAATGGGGGAGAAAGGAATAAATTCAAGGCGAGAAATTCTTCTGTGATGAGAAGTGTAAGATTGTGATGAGAAGTTTAATAAGGATAACATCGGGCGTCATGGAGAATTTCAAAACACTAAGACCCAATTCAAGCTTCCTCTCTTTTTTTCTACACCGAGCATTGCTCACGTAGACTTAGAGTGTTGGCTGAGTTGATTCTTGCGTTTTGGATTTGCTCATGGTTGGCGATCTATTGAATTTATTATGATTGCCAACGAACCCAAAGGGGGAGATTGTTGGAACCAGGTTCTTCAAATCATGTTTTGGTGTATGGTTTGTGTTTGTTGTCAATCCTCAGTGGAAGTTCAGGGTGTGTACCAACAAACCGATCATACCGTTCAAGCAGAAAACAGTAGTAAAGGTGGCGCTGTTTCCCAGTGTTTGCCAAATTTTTGGGCCTAAAAATCGGCCAATGAAGTAAAGTGTCTTTGGCAAAGGTACTTGCGCGCCGTGCTCTTGGAGGATAAAATACTTGCACGCCATATGTTTTTGAGGATCAAAACATCAAAATTTGGCTAAGGAATGAAGGTCGCGCAAGTGTTGGTTGGGTCGCGCAAGTGAGTTGCGCGACAGAGTTTATTGAAGACAAGACTTGTGCGCCGTCGAGGGACTTGCGTGCCGCCGCGCAGGGGGTCCAGTTTGCCTATAAATACTGGACCACCCCTCCTCATTTCTCACGAAGTTCAAGGCCGAGAGATTGTTCGAGCTCTCGTCGCGCAGATGGTTGAGTCGCGCAGGTGGTAGTTTTTTCGCGCAAGTAGAGCTTGCGCGCCGGTTTTTGGCTGTGCGCCCAAGGTGGTTTGGAAGAGAAAGGAAGTGGACTGCGCAAGTTTGTAGTTGGGGAAGGAAGAGTCGCGCATGTGTGTTGATGACACTTGCGCGCCAGTTTGGACTTGTGCGCCGTAGTGGGACTTGCGCGACTGTCTTGGAGAAGCGCGCCTGGTTTTGCTGAAGCCCACCGGCGTGTTTGGAGCTGCACGAAAGCCGAGAGACTACTCGGTACATTCGAGGAAAAGTGATTTTCTTCTTCTGGTGAGAATCGGACTTCAATAGAGCATCTACATACAAAAAAGGATGCACTCTTATGCAAATGAAGAAGAGACCTTCACGTCTATAAACTGAGTGGGACTTCACCAACGGCAGTGAGCCAGGGGGAGTCAACGGGAGTGACCCGAGGGAAGCAGTGAGCTATCCCTGAACCTTTGTAAAGGCAGTGAGCCTGGGACAGAGCGACTGTACCCGAACTTTTGTAATCTACAGCTAGTGAAGCATAGTGGATTTTGGTACGACCGACAACCTGTCGGCGTATGCTCC
The DNA here is from genome assembly GCA_963277665.1 of Viscum album. NCBI lineage: Eukaryota > Viridiplantae > Streptophyta > Magnoliopsida > Santalales > Viscaceae > Viscum > Viscum album. The sequence continues at coordinate 376,571,103 of OY728146.1, forward strand.
TTGGACGTAGCCCTTAGTGGTGAACCAAGTAAAAATGGTTGTGTCTTCTCTGTGCTTGTGAATGTTTTCATTCTGATCATAATCTTCATACAGGTTCAACAAGTTCCTAACAATGTGTGAACAAGATCCATCATATTAAAAGAAAAAGTGGTCACCCTGATTCACCCCTCCCCTCTCAGGGTGTCCCGGGGTCCTTCAATTATCATCCTTGGGAAAATTTTTAGTCTCAGATAACTATTAAAACTCTAAAAGACATGTTGAGAGTTTATCCATGGATTTTAAAGGTGTTTGGGATCAACACCTTCCTTTCGTGGAATTTTTTTACAACAATATATATCACTCTAGTATTCAAATGGATCCTTACGAATCCCTGTATAGTAGGAAGTGTAGAAATACAACATTATAAAATGAATTTAGAGAATGAAATTTATTTAGACCTAATATAGATAAATAAATGGAAGATAATATTTGATCAATTCAACATCACATAAGTGAATCTTAGAGTCGATAAAAAAATATACTGAGAATCATTTAAAAGATATAGAGTTTGAAGTTGGTGATAAATTATTCCTACGAATATCTACCAAGAATAGGGTACTGAGATTTGTAAATAAGGGTAAGTTAATCCATAGGAATATCATTCCTTCTTAAATTCTTAATCGTATTGGTAAGGTATTTTTCTATTGGCGCTCCCACCAAATCTCTCTTAAGTTCATGATGTCTTCCATGTATCTCTCTTGAGGAAGTACATACCTGATCCTTCAAATGTAATGAACTTAGAGGTCATACCAATAAATAAATATATTTCTTATGAGGGAAAACTGGTGTATATTATAGCTCATAGAGATAAAGTGCTACGAAACAATACAACTCACCAGGTCAAAGTTTTGTGGAAAACCCACCAATTTGAGGAAGTTACATGGGAACCTAAGGATATGATGATGTATAATTACCCTCAGTTGTTTTTATTAGAGTAATAGAACTTTTATGGAGATAATTTTTAAGGGGGTAGAATTTCATTTTCTAATATTTTAATAAATATATTTTTTCAACTTAATTTAATTTTTTTTGATATCTTATGTTACATGAACTATGAGTTTATATAAACCGTAATATACTATTAAAATATTATTATCACCTAACCATTATATTTTATGGTATGAATAAAACAAAATAAATTATTAAAATTTATGATTTATTCATGTATAAAATTAATTCACAATTTATCAATCAATTAGAAATGAAAAAAAACATTAGATAATAAAAGAGATGTTTTTCGGAAGAAAAAAAACTATTTTTATGTGTGAAATGTGTTTTTATCCTAATTAATATAATTTATCACTACTAGTGAATAATTTTAATTAAATTTATATATTATATATTCAATAAAAAAATTTAACATTCATTTAATAATTTTTATTATGGATAGGATAATAATAAATCCATTTTTATACTAAAAATTTATTTTTTTCAAAAACATTATTCATCGCATTCTACACATTTAATTTTAAAAAAATAATTCTATTTATATTTATTTAAGTAGATAAAATTAATTATATATTTCAAATCATGATGTTCAGTTTTTTAAAATTTTCCCCTTTTATTTTTGGTCAATATGAATAGTAACTGGGGTAAAATTTATCACCTTGGTTGAGGGTAAAAAAGGTTAATCAAGGATAAATCTATGTGTTAAGGCCATAATGTTTCATAATAATTCTTATTTTATGAATCTAATTCGACCATTATAAATATTGGATCTAAATTAATTATTTTAATGGACAATTGTTCCTGAAAATGGCCTATATAAAATTCAAATTAAATAAAGTTACAAAATTTCACTCTCTTTGTTTTAATATCTATTATGAGTCCATATAGGGAAAAAATAAAGTTATGGAAAAATATAAAAGTATATTTTGAGATTAATAAAATTAATTTTTTCATAGATATTTATTTTTAATTTTTAGTAATTATATAATGATCTTAATTTCTTATGTAACACCGACGAAATATCTCTCCTTTTAATAAAAATAAAAATAAATGATTTTAGAAATAATAAAACTAATATAATTTTAATGACTTAATATATCCCATGAATTTTATATATCTAAAAAACTTATTAGGTGGGGTTAATGATTTATATTCTAATTACCCATTTCTATCGATGTATTTAATGTTAAATTAAATGAATAGCCTTAAAAATGACATTAATGATATTTTATAATAAATAATATTTTATTAAATGATATAATGTTCATAAAAATCATAGATTGTGAAAAAATAATGTGATATGGTTTAAAACATAACAAATGGTCCATTTATGAGTCATTTTTTCATTTTATAGTAACATTATTAACACTTAAAGGGTATAAAGCTTTAATATTACGGTAATTGTCAGAAGTGTTAATGGGGGTAAAACAAAAAGATAAGGATACAAATGTGATTCAAAATTATCAAATTTTATTCTATGATATAATTTTGAATCCTCCTGATCTAATATTTGAACCGTATCAATTTGGATACATTTTTTCATCAAATTTAATTTATATTTTTTTAATATTTTGAGTAATTCCAAGAGTGCTCCTCCCCTCAATTAAAAAGGGCACACTCATTTATATTCTTCACACTAAATTGATCCATATAAATTGAAAAAAAATCTTCCAATTTATCTTCTCAAATTACCTAAAAACTTCAAAGATTTTTTTATCTTCCGAAAAGATAAACCCTAGACCCCTTTAGAGGATATCTAAAGGATTCATTTCAAATAAGAGGTAATCGCCTTAACCAATAACTTTATTTTAAAATTTTATTTTACCTCATCTAAATATTATATACTCTTCAAAAAATAATAAATTCAGTATAATAAATATACATAAATTTAATTATGATTATTTAAACACCATTATACACCCTTTTTCCATCAAATGGGAAGTGAAAGTATCGCTTCTTTATACGTACAACTTATCATCTCCACATTGTGGTACAATTCATTTTTCATCACCATGTTTTTTGGATGGTTATTATGATCAGTTTAATATTTAAATATGATATTTATGAAAAAAAAATTATACTTCTATAGTGATAATATCATTTCTACCTTCTTTCCACTCAATCCTTTTGGAAATGATAACATTGCTCAGGCATACATGTGGACTACAACATCCACGAAGCAATGTGATTTGTTTTTCATTAATATTTTACTTGGATGGTAATGAGAAATAATTTGATGAAAATATATGATATATATTATATATTAATAATCTTGTAAAGTTGAATTAATATTTACCTTTTTCCATCCATTGAAAAATGGAAATAACATTGATGTGTAAGTATAATTTTTCGTCTCCATGAACAGTGTAATTCATTTTTCTATCCCTAAATTTCATAGATATATATATATATATATAATTAATATGAATTATATTTATACCATGATTAAAATTATTGAGATTATTTGGCTATTATAAATTTACAAGGAACAGAACTACTAAACCACAAATTAAGTTAAAAATGAAGCAATTATCACCCGAGATAGTGATTTTAATAAATAATTATTAATAAATTGGTGATAAAAGGTTAAAATTAAAGAATATATGGTTTTATATATATGAGTATGGTTATATAATAATCTGTATAATAAACCTATATTTATTATACATGAGGTTTCTAAATGTATGAAATATGTGAGACCTAAGGTAAGGGGTTTTATGTTACAATCTCATTGTTTATAGGGATTGTTTATGATTAAGTTTAGATAATGAAATATTATGATCACCTATAAAGATACTCATGAATTTTATTATACTATTTTTGTTTTTTGAAAATTATTTTTCTTTTTTCTTTTTTCTCAACTTTTTTACTTAATAGATCAAAAATAGGTTTTTAAGGAAAATCAACTTTGTTTCTATATTCAGTCAAAAAAAACCTTTAAATTTAAAATCCAAATTTTATAAAAAAAATTAAAGAATGTATTTAATATTATATTATTATTTTTTAATGTAATTTTTACCCATTTTTTAATTTTTTACAAAAAAAAAATTAAATGAATCATTTTTTCATTTTCCAAATGTTGTATTTTGTGACTTTTCTGAAAAAAAATATATAGAAGGAATGTTTTTTAACTTATAATGCATGAACAGAATTTCCCATCATCATGGCCACTCAATGTTTTGAATCTTAAGTTAAAATTTTCCATGGTTATTTTCAAAGAAATTTTTTTTATAATATTTTTTAAATATTTATATTTTAAAGAAGTGGTTTAAAAATAGAAATGTTATTTTCCTCAATAATTTTTTAATGATATTTTATTTCATCAATGAAAACAAACTTAAATGGTTCTTATTATTTACTAGGAATATAATCCAAGGATATTATACTTATTATTTCTCTATATTTTTTATTTTTATTACGGCATGATTTTTATGAAACTCATTCATTCTCTATGGGTTATAATATGATGAAATGTTTATGAAACCCATTTATTTTAATAGGTTCTGATATGATGAATGGTTGATTATATTTTGGCACACATATGTATGATTTTAATTCTGTAATGGTTGTGACCAATATCTCTCTCTAATTAATTGGGTAAATATTGATATCTCATGAGAAAAATATTATTGGAATAAGGATTCAACCCAGGTCAATTAGGGACTTGATCCATTTTGATAATCTTGGTAGTGAACCTTGACTACTATGATGGTTTGTGGAGTGGACCCATTTCACTATGATAGTCTTCGAAAAGATCCTTAACTACTAAGGAAATGATTTTCTATGCTTATGTGTACGACTTATGACTATATTATGTTCTCATGGATCATGTTCTTTGATTCATTTTTGATTATGTCAAATAAATGGACAATATTTATTCCATGACTCAATATTATGATCTATGATATGTTGGGTATGGTTTTAAAATGTTAAGATCATGTTATGGTTCCATTTTTTCTCATTTTATTATTATATCATCATTGATAACTCATTTTTTTACCCTTACTTATCATTATAGCTCAACTTTTCTTATGTTTCCTTTCCAAGGTTAGGAATAAATGTTTTATGTAGGATATGCCTAAGAAGGGTGATAGTTATGAAGATCTAAGTGGGAGATTATATAGAACAATTTGGAACCAATTGTTTATGTTTCTAAGTTTCTAATGATACCAAACCTATATGATTTTGGAATGGATCATTACATTTTGTAAAGAATATTTATCTATATAGATGTAATATTTTGTATTAAATTTTATGATTGATATACACTTCATGTATACCCAAACCAGTTTTTTCAACATGTAACCCTATAAAAAATATATCATTAATATAGACCCACATACCATGTTTCTATTTCACACACACCATGTATAGTGGAAGGAGATAGCTCAAGATGTACGGGCTATACATGCCCATTAGTTAGTTAAAGCATACACATCATGAATCCCATATATACACCATGTATTTTACACTTGGTGAGTTCCCTTGGAATGTCACTATAATAACATTCCAACCAAGTTGAGTAGCACTGTACTTCGCGTACTTTGAATACAAGTCATGTAATATGTTACACCACACAGATTCAACCAATAGAACATTCCAAAGTTTCTAGAGAGCCTCACTCACCATATACCTTAAAAGTAATTCCACATAAGTTTTATTCACATGGATTGAGTTATGGTAGTACATTATTATCCTTTCTAAGATAACTACATGTTTTCACCCTATTTAACATGTCGTGTAGTCATCTAGTTATAGTATTCTTTCTTATTTCCCATATGGTGTCCTTTTTGGATGCATGAGTAGTCTAATTTGAGTATTTCTCCATGTAGAGAATAATGGTTTGATCCTTTTGTTCATCAAAGGATATATATGATATATTTTTGGGTATTTCAAGGATTTTAGCTCCATAGAGATCACAAAATTTTTCGAGCATAGTGTTTTTAGTGGAAATAGAGTTTAGGTACTCCCTTATGCGTCAGGTCACGGTCCTCCATGCACGGGGTTTGGGTACTCCCATAGTTACATAATAACAATAGGGTCTATCCTGATATATGAAATCAACAGTTTTTATTTCCCCATGTATCAGGGTAGGAGCCTTCATCCATAAATATAGTATCCCTCCTTGTGTTGGGTCTAGGGAGTCTATACTCTCCTATATTTTGGGGAATTATTATTTATCCATGGATTTGATTCTCCCTTGTATATCTAGGTATGGTCCTCCATAAAGTATAATTACTCCATTGATAAATACAAAAAAACCTAAATAAGGTATGGTCTGTCACAACCCGTCCCAATGGGGCCCGTTCCACGACTCCCCAATCCCACCTCTAATAGGTCATGGGTTAGTGATTAGTGTCGAGTAGGCATATCACTAACATGGGAGGACTTGGCATAAAGTACCTATGCACATTCATGCATCTCTAGTCACATACAATGACAAAATTTAAAGCAATTTATAAACTATGAATGTATATATCTAAATCCCTCAACCAGGGTATGAAAATATGAAATGGAAAGTAAACTAGGCCAAATATAATCCCACCAAAAGGAGTATGAAAACAAGTCCAACTTGGAAGAAAATATGGGGACCGTTATTAAGATACCATAGGAACATACCTTAGTCTATCTATCTCACTAAGTGTTGCTCATTTCTGGTCCCTTTAGAACACTATCAAGATGTCAATCATCTGCACAATACATAACACAGGCGGGAAAAGCCCATGCAGGGGTGATTATAACAATACCTAGTAGGACACCACAAAACCACAAGGCATATTACAAAATAATGATGGTCATCTCTACAAAAGTATATGTTTATAGCACATATAACAAGAATATACAGATATATTCAACAAATATACACAGTATCAAGGTAAAGTCAGAACCTTCAACTCGAAAGTCCCACATATAACTCATCTAGGGGAACACACCCCATGAGTCAGATATCACTAATTAATTCTATCTAAGAGGTAGTTCTCTTCAGGACTCACCATTATATGTATACACTGGAGGTATGAAGATATGTGATACAAATATGTGAATCACTCCCAAGGGAATGAGATATACCAACAAATGAATCTGAATTAACCCTCTATGAAGAGGATCGACACCCGTGTATTGTTGTTCATGATGATACCAAAAACTACACCTATGAAAAGAAGATGATATAAAATCTCACTCTAAGCATCATGAAGTTATTCCAACAACTCTATCTATGAATCCCTACTGAAGTGGTATGGATCCTATGTGTAGGTTGTGATTCTTTACTAAGCCTTCAAGAAACTATATAAGGAATTCACCCTAAAAAAACTTGTCAAATATATATAAGAAACGGGCTCCAAGACTTCTTTAAATAGTACATGGAGTGTACTAGGAGTACACGACATGTCCATTCGAAATCGGGTCTTACTTTTGTGAATGGCCTCTATCTATGTCCATGTGTAAATACACGGAATGGACATTCCCATGTACTTCTTACCATGACCAAGTACACATCTTAGTCTATATACATATGACATGGTCAAGTCGGTGTGGGAGTACACAATATACTCCTACACATTTACTCCTGGCCGAATCTATGTACCCTCAGAGGTACATGTCGGTCCACCAGGGAGCCTTCACACACTAGGTGACAAGGGTCACACACCGTGTGATCCTTAACTTCACAGAGAAACCCTAGCTGCCCTACAGGGGTTCCACATGGTGTTTCCCTCCTAAACACGTGTTTTTTACCTCAAGATTTCACAAATCCCAGGGTATCCTTCTTCGTGTTTTCATCCACTCCTCCATCCTTGGATAAAACATGAAACTTTTCAGGAATCACGGATCTACTCTTGTTGTCCCTTGCTATTTCCACTCACCAGATTCCGGTCACCCAATTCAAACTGGATTTAGTTTCCATTTATTCTCATCACCATCACACACACCATTCAAAACTAAAGGTCTCCAATTAGGTCTAATTAATTTTCCTCTACATTTATCACATGATCCATATGCCAGTCTGAGTCCAGATCTAAGATATCGAATAATTTCACCAAGAAATGGGTGTGCAATGCTTGATTACTCTATATTTGGGCTAAACCACTAGGAAAAAGAATCCTCATTAATAAATGAATAAAAATAGGGGATAAATGCACAATAAAAATGATGGGGAATGAACCTCATCCAACGTTTTATTTCTATGATTCATTTCCATTAGAAAAATGAATGGATAGATAAAAAAATTAACATGAATCGATTTCCTCTAAAAAGACCCTCGTAGATAACCATCCTACAAAGAGACAAATACATGAATCATTTTGTTGGTTTATTGATTTGTGTTCACCATAGAAATAGATAAAAGGGAAAGAATAAATTCAAAAAAATATCCTACCTCGATTTTGTATCGATCACTAATGAATAACTAAGCTACATTATTTTTGTTAGTGAGACCCTCTAATTTTGTTGCACACTGATCATAGAACTGTGATCCGGTTGTTTTTCATCTCTGATAGATCATCTAATTCTCTCTCAAAATCTCCAAGTTCATATGTCTAACCTTATAATTTCATCATAATAGTTTACTTATAGGTGAAATTAGTTCATTATTTAAATTAATAAATATATTTATTTATTTAATTTAATTTATTCATTTTTACACCTGTGATGACTTTTCCACAAACATTACACAATGAAAAAGTTTATGTCGCACCTAGGGTAAAACCCATGTTCTGAATTAAACAGTTCCCTCATATTTATAATCCACATCCCCATTTAGATTTTATTCCACTTTTTCAGTAAAACTATACATGCCTGATATTTTATATATTTAATATATTTTAAACATTTATTCTAGGAGAAATGGGTCTCAGAATCACATGCATTCTCTTCTCCTAGTCTCAAAAATAATCCATACAATATCTGAAAATAATACTTGTAAAATACAATTCATTTATTTATTCCCACATTGGGTCTTTACTTCCTAAAAATCCAAAACAAGTGGTCATACAAAATTATGTGGGTACTGAGCACTAATTTGATCCTCTCGATCCAAGGTGCTCTCATAAAGATTCTCATACTTCCACTAGACATGAATGAAAGGAATTGTTCACCAATAAAGGATCCTCTCCTACCCATCCTCAATATCTATAGGGTACTCAGTAAAGGTACCTCCATCCTCGATATCTAGATCACCCCATTCAATAACGTGTGATGGTTCATGCACATACCTACTTAGCTATGACACGTGGAAGCCATCGTGTACCCAGTCTAACTGTTTTGGTAGAGATAAACAGTATTCCACCTCATTAACTATACATAGTATCTATAAATTTCCAATTAATCTTATAGATAGATTTCAACCCCATCCAAATATTCACAATCCATGTTGAGTTGAAACCCATAAGAACACATAGTCTCCCTCCTTGAACTCAAAATGTCTCCATTGTCGGTCAAAAAAAGAATTATGATAGCTCTGTTCTATTCTCATATGATCCTAGATGATCTTAATCTTCTTTGTAGTATCACACACCTACTTTAGCCCAATGAGTGTCGGCTCTCCTGGGTATGTCCAGCAAAGTGCTAACATGTATGCTTTCTTTTACAGGGACTTGAATAGTTTCATACGAAGGGTGGAATGGTAGGTATTGTTGTACATAAATTCCACCAGTGGTATGTGATCCTCCCAATTATGGCCAAAATTAAACATGTAGCCTCATAGAATGTCCTCCAAAACCTGAATGGTTTTCTCAATCTAGGTGTTAGTCTTGGGATGAAAATACATGACCAAAATTAACTTAGTCCCAAATGCCTCTTACAATCCCTTCTATAAACTATATGTGAAGCAAGCATCATGGTCACAAATGATTATAGATGGAACTCTATGGAGTCATACTATCTCTGGAATGTAGAGGCATACTAAGCTCTCTACTGAATGATGCTACCAAATAGGTGGGAAGTGGGCCAACATGGTGATTCAATCTATGATCACCTAGATGGAATCATTTTCCCTACACATACATGGTAATATCATCACGAAGTCCACAGATATACCATCCCACTTCCACTCTCTCACATCGAGGTGTTAATCTAAACCCATTGGTACTTAGTGATCAACCTTCAATTACTAAAAAGTAAGGAATCGAGAGACAAACTCTGAAACTCACTTCTTTATCCCTTACCAACAAAACTAACATCGAAGGTCCGGGTACATCTTCTTCACACCTTGATGTACCAATAAATGAGATGTGGGAAACTCTATTATAACCACCTCTCACAACATCACTGGTACCATTATGCATAATTTGGAAATAACGACATGCTCCCCACCTTCATAAAATCCATGAAGAGCTTGTCCAATAGATATCATAGTACATAGGGTATCATAGTCGGTATCCCCAAGATCTTCCTCCCTAACTCACTAAAAAATATGAGAGGTAACAGCCATCAATTGGAGGAAATATGCTCCATCTTCATACATAAAGGATAACATCAAGAGGCTAACTTCTCTAATTCCTCACTCAGAAACTATAAACAAGATCTCCTACTGATATCATCTAATACCATTTTCCCCTTCCCAGGAGTATAGAAAATATCAAATTCATAATCATGGAGGAACTTTATCCATCACCTCCATCTCAAGTTGAGATCATTTTAATAGATTATTTACTTGATACTCTTGTGATCAGAATATATGATAAAATACTCACCCATCAGGTAGTGTCACCACATATTTAGTGAGAAAACGTCAACTTATAACTCAAGATATTGGGTTGTGTAGTTATGCTCATGTGGTATCAACTGATGGAAACCATAGGCAATCACCACCTTTTTCTACATCAAAACACAACCAAGTGTGATCCATGATGCATTTCATAACACTATGTACCCAACACCCTCCTCTGGTAACCTCAATATGGGAGCACATTTTAATCTCTACCTCAACTTATAAAAAATTTTCTGTCACCACTTTTTCCACATCAAAGGTTTCCCCTTTTAGGAAAAATATATCATGGGATCTAATATTCTGGAGAATCTAAGTGTGAATCTTTGTTAATAGCCTTCCCACCCCAGAAATATCTGCACCTCCATCACGCTCTTGGGTGGCTCCCAAGCTTACAATTCCTCAACCTTCACTGGGTCCACTTCAACTCCATCTATACAGATAACATGTCCCATAAATTGGACCTCATGAATCCTAAACTAGCACTTCAAGATATTCCAGTAAAGATGGTGCTCTTAGAGTATGTAAAGAACCATCCTTATGTGTCTCATGTGATCCTCCTTGGACATTGAGTACACAAGGATATATTCGATTAATACTACCATGAACAGGTTAATTATTCCCATTAACACATATGGGGTGTTGATCATGCCAAAAAACATCACTAAGTATTCATAAGGACTTTAGAGACATATGAATGTCATCTTCGGTATATCCTCACCTCGTACTCACAACTGGAGATGCCCTGACCTGAGGTAAACCTTTCAGAACCATTATTCCCCTCATAACTGATCAAAGATGCCATCGATCCTTCTTAAAGGATACTTGTTCTTCTCGGTCACCTGATTCAAGAATCGATAGTCCACACATAACCTCAATATCTCGTCCTCCTTCTTGGTGAACAAAAATGGGGCAGCCTAGGGTGAAACATTGGGTCTAACAAATCCATTCCTCTACAAGATCTATAACTCAACCCTCATCCCACAAAGCTCTATGGGAGCCATATAATATGATGGTGTAGATATCAGAGTCGTACCAGGGTGTAGATCAATTAATAATTCTATATCTTGGTAGGGAGATAAGCCTATAACATCCTCAGGAAAGACATCCTTATACTTTTCCACCACTAAAAGTAACTGGAAACTCATAACATCCACTAAACCTAGGGTTATTCTATCCAACTGGTGATTAATCATCTGACCCCTCTTATGCATGAGTCCATACTATGTTTCCTGATTTTCCTTTTCACCAAAAAAGGAAAACCTAGTCCCATCACTGTGGACCCACCACATCCTCCACCTAAAATAGTTGATTTGGGAATGAACTTTAGATAGATAGTATATACCTAAAATGATGTTTTAAGGCCTTATCACTGCTACAAATAGATCCCAATAGAAACTATTACCTCAAATAGTTAGGTCACATTTCCAACAAAACTATGTGATCACCGAGTTATCTCTAGTAGGAGTTTCCAATCATAAGGTTTGATCCAAGGTATCAACCAGAATTCTAAGTCTCAAACCAAATATATGGAAATAAATGAATTACTAGAATGTTTGTCTATCTGTACTGAAACTAAGTTATAAAATATGTATATCATACCTCAAATCATCCCCGGATCCTAAGGGTCATAAACCCTGATCACTTTCATCTTCCCCTGCCCCTATCCTCCAACTCCTTGAGCTTGGAGTGGACTACCTATGGGTAGTGGTAGTAACAAGTCAAAGTATCTACCACCTATAGATTTTATCCCAAACTATCTTCCATGTTTTCTATCCAGTGAACCTATCTTATCTTACTATTTTCTATACCATAGTGGTACATCCATTGTATCTATTTCAACCATATGGTGGGTTGGAAAATATTGTGCAAGATGCCTTGTACCGTAATAAGAGTAACACTACCTCTACCTAGGATAAATATTCCCATCATGTGAGACTTGAACCATAAAACCACTATCCTAGGACCTCCTCCTAAAACATCTCACACATCCAGGTCTCTAAGACAGATGTAGTCTCCCTACTGATGAATTATATTCTTCTATGTGCCCACTACTGGAAACTACTCTGTGTCTAATCATCCAGAAAACTATCAACCACCACATATCTCTATATCACCCCAGCATAAGTAGAAATTCATAGAATTATAATTCTAGATCGAATGTCTCTACATAGTCCTTACTTGATGGTATGATCCTAGAAGAGTTAATCCCAAACCATATCCATCAAGTACCTTGATAGGTTGGTGAACCTCGATGAATACTTTATTACTATCATACTACCCTACTAAATATGTAGAAGCTCTTAGATATGTACATTCCTCAATGTATCTGGAGAGAACTACTATCTGAAAAGTCACTCAAATTATGACCAATCAATAGTTTCCTCAACATATGATTGGGTCACTGAATCTAACTATCACTACTGGAAAATGGACCTATCCCCATGGTTTTCCCCAAAACCATGGGGATAGAACCCCCCCCCCCCCCCCACCCCCCTGATACACACGGTTTTGGAAAATTGTGGGTATAGGTGACTTTTCATGACCTATACCCACGGTTTTCCAAAACCATGGGTATAGGGGGGGTCTATCCCCACTATTTTCCAAAACCGTGGGGATAGGTCCTAAAAAGTGACCTATACCCACGGTTTCCCAAAACTGTGGGTATAGGTGTACCTATCCCCACGGTTTTGGGGAAAACTGTGGGGATAGGTCTGGGCTAAAATACACATACCCACGGTTATGAAAAACCATGGGTATAGGTCACTTTTTTGTGCGCGGGAAAAAAAATTTCCCCGGGAAGGAAATTTTTTTGGTGGGAACCCTATACCCACGGTTCTTCCCTCTATACCCACGTTTTTTATAACTATATTTAACTAAATATATATATATATGTAAGTGATGTTAGGGTAGTGGTTAGACGCGGTGTTTTCAGTGAAGAGGTTGCGAGATCAAAACTTGGCGGCTGCATTATTTTAGGACCTATACCCACGGTTTTGAAACCGTGGGTAAAATCTGTTGACACCGTGGAAATTGGCTATGTTTCGGTGACACGGTGGAAGCACACCAATACCCACAGTTTTGGAAAACAATGGGTATAGGATGGGGACCTATACCGACGTCGTTCCAGCCCACGGTTCCCAAAACCGTGGGTATAGGCTATACCCACGATTTTGGGGGCTATACCCACGGTTTTGAACCGTGGGTATAGGCCGTTTTTTTAGTAGTGTATGGTCCAAATGATCCATGGAGAAGGCTCACTTCCATGACCACCATCTGGTCTGCTGGTGTCCTGAGCAAGTAGAAAACTCATTTCACCACCTCAATCCTATCCTCAACCGCCTATGGTTTAGTCTCACCTCATAGCCTAAGGGTTTTGTGTTGTTAAAACTTGTGAAGTGTGCTCAACTTACACACCTCATTTGATGGTACTGTGGGTACCATCTACTACTCTACAGGTGGTGGTATAATTGGTACACCTCTATAACTAGTCCTTGTGTTGATGCCTCATCACTGAGGGTATCATCCTCATGATAATGATGTTGAATACTAGCTAGAATACATTATGGAGGCATCCGGAAATAAATAATATGTACAAAGATTGATGAGTATATCTAGAGATATGAATCAATTAGGATACGGAAACCACAACCCTTCCTATATGATTCATGTATCATTATTTTCCATGAAACTGGTTTTCTCATGCACTAAGTTTAAAGGAAGGTGGTCAGAGTCTTGGTTTATGGATACGTCAGCCGATGCACCGACACTAGTGTCTTGGCCTGAAAGCTAAACTTGAAACACTTAACATTGTTTCCCTAAACCAAACTCACAAACTCTAGTCCTAAGGATGAACCAAGTCCTCTAATACCACTCTTTCATGACCCTTCCCAAAGGGGCCCATGTCGTGACTCCCCAATCTCACCTCCAATAGGCCAGGGGATAGAGACTAGAACTGAGTGGTTATCTCTCTAACATGGTAGGCCTTATCCTAAATTACCTATACAAACACACACATATCCAAGCCCATAAAATATAAAAATGTAAAACAACAGATAAAATATGAATTCATATATATAAATCCCACAAATAGAGAATGAAAACAAGCAATGGAAAGTAAATCAGTCCAAATACAATCTTTCTATAAAGAGTCTAAAAAAATTCCAACCTGAAAGTATAGATGGGGACTGCTATCAAGATACTGCAAGAACACAGCTTGGTCTTTTAGGATCACTAATCATCACCTATCCCTAGTCTCTCTATGAATCATTCAAATATCCTATCATCTTCACAAGACACAACACATGTGAGAAATCCTATACAAGATTGAGTATAAAATTACCCAGTAGAACACCTTGAAACCACAAATAATACAACAAAAGAATGAAAATCAGTTCTACACGGGTATATTTCAATAGAACATATAACAAGAATATAAAGATATAATCAATAAAGACACATAATCTTAAGTTAAATTCATAATCATAATACCATCCAAAGATTCCAACTTGAAAGTTCCACATATCACTCGTCTAAGAGAACACACCCCACAAGTTAGACAACACTAATGAGGTCCATCTGAGAGGTAGTGCTCATCAAGTCATACCATTATAAGTATATTCTAAAATTATAAAGAGACATGATAAAAAGATGTTGATAAACCACCAAGACAATGGGGTATACCAACAAATCAATCTGGATTAACCCACTAAGTAGAGGATTTAAGCTCGTGTAGTGTTGGTCACGAAAATACCAAGAACTCCACCAAGGTAAAGAAGATGATAGAGGATCTCACTTAAATCCTCATGGAAGGATTCCAAAAACTTTATCCATAAATTCCTTTTAAAGGGATAAACATCCTATGTGTAGTACATGATTCCATATTAACCCTCAGGGAAATGATATAGGGAATTCACCCTAACAAAACTTGTCTAAGATTCAAATGAAAAGGGTTCCAAGACTTCTTTGAAAGAGTACATGGTGTGTACTAGGAGTACACGGTGTTTCCCTTCGACACCCAGTATTTCCTATGTGAACAACCCATGTCCACATCTGTGTGTAAGAACATGGTGTGCTCATTCCCATGTACATATGCATGTGTCTAAGTACATGGATATATCTGGGTATATCGGACCATTCCATGTCTGTGTGGGAGTACACGATGTGCTTCTACCCGTGTACTCCTAGCCAAGTTTTCAAACCCTCTAAGGCACATGACAAGACATCAGGGAGGCATCTCATTCCATGTGGTAGGGGTTACACATCAAGTTATCCTTAACATCATATGAAAACCCTAGTTGTGGCATAGGGGTCCCACATTGTGTGTTACTCCATAACACATGTCGTGTACCACATGATTTCCAATATCCCATAGTTTACTTACCTATGTCATTGTCTTCTCCTCTGGCCTCGAATACATTGTGAATATCACTATGAAGCATGTATCTACTCTGTTCAGACCTCACCATCACTGCCCTTCAGATTTTGTAACCCAATTAACACGGAATTTGGTTTCTATTCATTAATATCATCATCACATGCACCATTAGAAACTGGAGGTGTCAAATCTGGTCTGATTGATTCATTGAAACCATTATTTCATGATCCCTACACCATAATAAGTTCATATATAAGATATCAAATCATTTCACCAATAAATATGTGTGCAACACTCGATTACTCAATATTAATCAAACCACCAAGAAAATGAAACCCCGGTGATGAATGAAGAAAAAATAGGGGGAAAATGAACAAGAGAAACCATGAGGAATAAACTTCAGCCAATGTTTGTATTGTATTTGATTTTTTTCTGTTAGAATAATTAATGAAGAGATAAAAAATAAACATGAATTAATTTCCTCCAAAAATATCCCCCATAGATAACCATTCCTACAAAACACATGATCCATGAATGAATCTGTTGGTTAATTGATTCACATTCATTATAGAAATTGGTAATGGGGAATTAATCGATTTTAAAAAATCCCCTACTTTGATTTCAATTTGATCACTGATGAAGAATGAAACTTTGTAGTTGTCTTTAGTGAGATATTCTAATTTCATTGTCCATCCATCCTCAAACTGTGATCCAGTTTTCATTCATCTGAGAGGGATCCTCCAACTCTCTCTCCAACATCTCCAAGGTCATGCATATAACCCTATAATTTCATTATAATGATTTACATACAGATGAAATAAGGTTTTTTATTCAATGAAAAAAATTATTTATTTATTTTCTTTATTTTATTCATCTTTATTCTCATGATTATTTCTCCTCAAATGTCTCGTTCTAACATAGGTTATGTCGCACCTAGGGTAAAACCCATGATCTAAACCCAATAGTTCCCTCATATTTCTAATATAAGCGACTTTTTAGAATTTATTCCTATTTTTTAGTAAAACTATTCACTTGTGATATTTGATATATTTAATATATTTAAAACATTTATTTCAGGAACACTGGGTCTCAGAATCGCATGTCTTCTTGGAGCCTCGTCTCAAAAATAATCCATATAATATCTAAAAATAATATACAAAAAATATGAGTCATTATAGGGTCCCCCATTAAAGTTTCATAGAGGTGTTATGGAAGTTTTGTAACATTATTAGATTAATAGTCATAGGAATTATGATGTATTGGAACATGTGGATGACTTTAGGACATCATAGATATATAAAGCCTTTTTGGTTTCATTTATATATGGATTATAATTGGCATACCAACTTCAGGTGTTGTGTTCCATTCTATTCCCAATGTATCACTAGATTCTTTTATAATACAATCATTCATGGATCTAAACTATAAATATTTTGGATTATTAACTTTCACATGGTTTACTTGACTTTAGAGAATAAGTGGTCCCTTCAAGATACTTTCTATTTGTAACACCCTCCCTCAATCTATGGTTTGTGATTTTTTTTCCCAAACTAGGAGAGTCATCACTCGACCTCAGGTGGTCCTCCCCATACGCTATAGGCTGCTGACTAGTAGTGGGGGTCTAGGGTGGTACTGTGGGGAGACTATACGTCATATAAAAGTGTGCAATAAGAGATTAAAATAAACCAAAAAACATCCAAAACATAAAACATGATAAGAAGAAGTAATAAAACACAACGTATTATATCAAATGTAAATGTGAAAGTATAAAATCACGTGGTCTCAACATCTAACCACCCATTTATCAAGTCACATATAAAATACAAAAACAAGAATAAAATTAATGTATAAAAGGATATGATACATACTTGAGCCACACCACATCCAAAATAAAACCCCATCCAAGTTATCCAACTGAATGATCCAATCTTGGGCCTCTTTCCTACATATACCTATGATCCTTGAAATATTATTAAATATATAAGTGTTATGGTTTCTTGAGTAGGTTGTGAGTATAATTCATTAGAGAACCACCAACTTGGTCTCACACATATCCAGTAAATGTAAGGTATACATGTGATATTCTTAGCTCAATAATTAAATAATTTCATAAGAATAAATAATAACCACCATCGATCATTGGGTTCTTCTATTGAACCCAGGATCAACCCAAACAAGATTTGTCTAGTGCTGGGGTGTCTCTAAGAAATTCACATAATTTTTCCATCTAAATGTCATCCTGGACCCAAGGAACCATTACAAGGTGACCCAAATCTATAGGGGGAATCTAAATCAAACCCCATAACTAGTGTATCCTCTTGAATCTAATAAAAAATATAAATTCGACCAAATCATGGTACTCTTAGCTCCAAATTCACAGCAGCCCAAATCATTTTGTATCATCTCAACTCTGAGGATCAAATCCAAGGCAGGTCAAATCAAGGTACTACTGGCTCATAATCCATGGAAATCCAAATCATAGTACATCATCTCAACTACAAGGATAAAATCCAAGGTATAAGAAATAATTGTTCTCCTATATCTAATACACGGTATCTCAAATCTTTGTATCTTAGCTCCAAATACATGGGATCCCAAAACATGGTATCATGGTTAAAATTGTTGGCCACCTAAATCATTGTATATAATTGGAATATACATACCACCATATGGATCCAAGGTCCTAGCCAGATGAATCCCAAACCATGGGTTTGAATCCTTCTCAATAGTTGGATCCTATAATCATCTCTTAGGAATCCAATGTATCTCAAATACACCAAGGTGGGTAGTGTATCCCACCCAAATCACATAATCAATATATTCTCAATGGGTTGCCTATCTACCAGAACTTAGCCTACAAACCAAGGTTGACCACATGGGTGCATGACCTATCCTTGTAATAGCTACAATAGTGTCACATCATTGATTTGGGTTATAAGGTAACACCCACATTCGTCACTACCCATTTTACTTACTCACCCTCAGTAGTGTCAATATATCACTAGGGAACCCATCGAGGTCCCTTAGGTCTCATCATAGAGATGATATAATTTGTGGGTCCTCTTATATCATCATTTATCTTAGGTCAAAAAAATTCACTCATATGGCATATCATCCCTTGGCATCGTAAAAGTATCATCGAGACCTCACTAGCTTCATAGGGAAGTTTCAAAAGGGAAATGGCCTCAAGTTCATTATTTTTTCAAGTCACCCTAGGTTAATATAAACCCCCAAACCATCCATCACCCTCCCATGGGTATACCCACCTAGATAATCACAACTAAATGGGGGAGTAATTCTTGAACCATTATATAAACTAGATCAAAGGCTCTATGACATATCGTAGTTCTCTCATGACCATTCCCTAGGTCATCCAATTAAATTCATCACTCGCCTCTATTATGAGGTCACTAAGGAACCTATCACTAGGAACACTATATTATGTTCATTTAACTTAATTTCCACCCCTTAGGGTCCATACATCTCAAACAATACATTTAATCAAGGACCTATCCATTAATAGTTGAGGAAATCAATCTCGTTCCCAATGACCCTCATGGAATTTTAACTTTTATCATCACATTATAGTGTTTCATTTTAAATAAAATAGTTTATTTAATAAGGTTTATACATTGGTGGAGAGACCACATATAAAATTACCTAAATATAAATCATAAATAAGTGAATTTAACTACTAAAGGGAATGTATAAGGGACCATCTACATAAATCATATTTATTCCCTTTTTTGTTCATTGTCAAACAACTTTTCTCAAGCTCGCCTATGTTTAACTGGACATTTACCATCATTGTGAGTCCCTAACTCATGGAAAAGTATCCAATAATTAATTGTAACCCAAATATAGTTAATTACTAAATTTATTTATACAATTCATAATTAATTTAAAATTTTATTTAATTATTGATAATAGCTAAAAAATCATTGGGTGATCGTGAAACACTGAAACAGCAACTGAACCCATGTGGAAGGTATGAAACACACCTATAACATCATCCTATGAAAATACCTAACATCCATTACCAAACCATTAGTCAATTTAATTTAATTAGGATAAATACCTGAATATAAACATTGTGCGACATAACTTAATTTAAATAGTATACAATGGACTGAAGATTCCATATCATGTTGCCCTCTAAGAAAACCATGAAAAATCCCCCATAAAACTCTATAAATTCTTCCATTATTTGGTGGAATCAACACGAAAAACCTATCAAAAAAGGGAATGAAACTAGAAAAAAATTAAGGAGAGTATCACTTGAAACTTTCATTAAATAACACTAATAACCACCATATATTAAAGGGAAGAAGAGAGTAGAGGGTTGGACATTTATCCCCACTCATTTACACATTTCCAAGACAAAAATATGGGTTAATCCCCATTTTATAATAAATAAACCCTAAATAGGTTCACAGTGTGAACTAATGTTCATACCATGAACACCTTGGGTAGTGGGAACTTCCCCTTATAACTTGAAAACTCTGGGTGTGAACACTATGGTCACTCCATGAAAAGGATGTTGTTGTAATATTATAGAAACCTGATCACTCGTACCTTATAATAAATCTAACTAAACACCCATTCCCTCCACTAATTCTCAAAAACACATTCAAAAACACCCCATAGACTCATCCAAACTCTTAGAATCTCATTCTGAGTCTCAGTTTTCAAAATAAACTATCCACTAAATAAAATATTAAAATTTATCTAGCATTTCATAACCCATCAGGACATAAGGTATTACAATATCTCCATCATATAACTTATCATAACCAAGAATCATCATTATCCATTTAACCACCAGTTTCAACTGACACCAATCACTACTTCATTCTTAATTTACTATGTTCTACCCTTGAATTTCAAATGATCTTCTATAATGTAACTCCAAACATGATGAGAAATATGCATAAAACTGATCCACCACTAATCATTATCATCAAAATCACTAGAAAGATCTCTAAAAACCAATTTATCCTAGGAAGCAACTATGTCATTAATCATCACATCTCAGAGCTTATGGTACTCCCCACCAAAGGGCTCAACTCATAAAGGTTGATTCTCAATCCATAGTGATCCCCACTATCAGAATCACCTAATAAAACACATTCATAATGATCCAAAAAACTAATCAATGTGATTTCCATATCACTACACACAATAATAAATGACAACACCATTAAAAATCCAATAATTCCTCCCATCTCTGATTCCATCCCGAATCAGATGAGTCTCCACTACCCATGCACAAGGCCTGCATACATCAACCTTTCCAGAAAAAGGTCCCAACTCAACCTCGAAACATACTCATCATACAAAATACAATGTACCCCAAACCATGCTGCCAACTTCCCTTGCTTCCCATATCATTTTCATCCAAATAGAAACTATTACTAAAATTCACCACATGATTTACCCCCCAAATCATTTCATGAATCATGGTTCACCCCCTAAACCATGACATGAATCATGGTTCACCCCCTAAACCATGCCATGAATCATGGTTCACCCCCCCCCCCCAAACCATGTCAAAAATCATGGTTTTCCCAAATAATCAACCTTGGATCATAATAAAACTTCCCTAATCCTAATACCAAAGCACTGGCTCTGACCAATACCTCATCCAAACCTCAAATATGGTATTTCCCATAGAACTAGATATAGTCTAATCCACCTACACACTAGCAACCAGTGACACCACTACCATCGAATGACTGGTCATAACATTCCATTGACCCTACCAATATAGTTTTTCATGTCTATAGCCCACAAACCATCCATTACAGCAAATAATGAAAAGACATGTTCATCCCACTCGTAACTAAATTCTGACTTGAACTATCAACTAACACTCATTCCTGAATCATATAAAATTTATCCTTACAAATGCTTAATTATCAATCATAATAAGGGTTGCGCCTTACAATGTCTAATAATGAACTCCCCATCATCTAAATTCCCTTATATGATTCCTCAATCACAACCCTAATGTGTTCTATCATCACACACATGTTTCTCCTACTAATCCATTATCATCTATTGTCAACCAATAACACCACACCATCCATGGTGTTATTTTCATCACAATGGAATAATATATTATTCACATAAAAATTTCATGTCACCAAGCCTATAATAATATCATCAAAAAATCAGTCATTGATCCACATATTACCTCTTACTGATTTACAACTCAAATGGAATCACTTGTAACAAGCACGTTCTACTTACATTTCATCCAAAATCAATGATTTCACACTCTCATAAAACCTATTCTCACAACTTGACTCACTCTACCATGATCCAAATCTCATCATACCTAGCCTCTGCACCTAAACCACTGACCATTCTCCCCATTCATTCCAATCGTAACAAGACAATAATATCCTAGGAACTCCTATTAAAAATTGGGAATCTCAGATATTCCATGGTTTATCGCATTATCACCTTAAAACTAGTTTCATTCCCAAAATCATAAGACTCTATCAATTATATAACACTATGGTACTCATAAATGCATTAAAAATACAAAATTCTAGGCATCGCACAAATCCTTCCCTCAAAAACATACATCGATAAAAAAATATAAGACTTAACGTTCTTTCCCCATGAAAATACAAGGCATAATCATTCCAAAACCATATATGATAGCACCTATTTTGTAATAATTTTATGGAAACACACCTACATTTTTACTTTCATGTTTACAATATTTAAGGCATTAGTATGCCTATATCACATATTTGTAACACATCTCAGGCATCAATCTCAAACCCAAAGCACATATCCATTATTCCCTTCTCTAAGGTAGTCAAAATTTTAATCTAACCCCTCTTTTTGGGTTACCCTTTAATATCATATCTCATATCATCCATAACACCCATCTCGCATATCCTATGTCATAACTCAAAAGAACTAGGATCTCCTTCCTAACCCATAGTTCATGTATCATATAAATCATAAGTAAAAACACATGGAAAACACCTATATTTACCCCATCTCAAACAAAACCCAGCAACTCACATGCCATGAAAACCACTCTAGGGTTCTCATATACATGTAAATATTAGGCATCACATGCCAAATCATTTTCCTATGAGGGAATTGATCCCCACTAGGAATCCATATAAAGGACTACCCAATCATTAATCTTGATCTTTAGATGATATTTATTGGGCCTCCAAATACAGGACACATGCCCTCAAGGACTACGATCTCTTCTATTAGAATTTACACATATTATATTATCTCCCAAACATGATCTGAGTTGAGTATACCATGTTCATGTGGTTTATTTAAGTATAATTCCACCAATAATCAATATAAGAAAATGCCATATATATTTTTTAACACTTTAAATAACTGAACATATTTTATTTTGAAACCAGTACCAAAATCACCCTCTATGGGTCTATCATTAAGGCATCAAATGCATGTACCGACCTACTTGGGATACTCTACATCCTTTAATTTGAGGAAATTAATAGTTATCATCATTTAACATCTACCAATAGACCCACATGACCTATCATTAGAAGAAACTATATCATATATCATTTGAGTAAAATATCATTCCGAGATATACAGGAAACCACCATATATGTTGTTACTGACACATTTAAAAAATGAACCCTCTCTAATTAGTGATAAAAAATCATACTATCTCGCACATTTCAAGTTAATACTAAGTGCTAAATATGATGTATAAACATTATCCTATTTCCTTTGACCAAATAGACAAAATCTAATAGAAATAATATATTGTAAAATCCAAATAACATGTGCAACATGATTGGTGAAAATTGTACAACAATAAAATAGAAAGTAAATAATAGAAATATCATACCTTTTTGTTACCAGTAATTCCTACCATAAAAGGTGTTCATGATGAACCAGTTTGATGCCCATCAGGAGTTCTAACATATTCATATATAACTTTTCTACCACCTTCCCAAATAGTTTGACAAAACAAAACTTAGATACAATTATTTACATCAATCACATAAAATCTAAAATACCACTTTGTAACATCCTCCCCAACCCACAGCAACTGATCAATTCCCAAATGAGTGGAGTTATGACTAGATATTAGGCACACCTCCCTGTACGCTAGAGGGTGTTGACTAGCAATGAAGGTCTAGGGTGGTATCATGGGGAGACTATACCCCCATATGAAAGTATGTAATAATAGATAAAAATAAATTAATAATGATCCATAACATAAACTGGAATAAACATAATCAATAAAACACGACATGGTATATCAAATGTTAATATAGAAGCATACATTCATACATACTCAACTTTTGACCACCCATTAGGACATTCACTTATACAACACAAAAAAAGAATAAAATAAATATATAAGAGGATTTGTTACATATTAGATACTCACCTCATCCCAACTCCAATCTCATCCATGCTATCCAACTGAATGATCTAATCCCAGGCATCTACCCAAATTGTACATGTTATCAGGGGATTATGATCAGGTACCCAAGTTACATGGCTTCCAAAGTAGGATGTGGGTAAAAATAATTAGGGAAACACTAATGTGTTCCTATACATAACCAATAAATGTATTATATACAAGTGATATGATCTACTTAACAAGTAAATAATTATGTATGTGTAAATAATAACCACCATCGATCCTCAGGTTCTTCCATGGAACCTAGGATCAACGAAAACCAACTTCATTAGGTGTTATAGTGTCTCTAAGAACATCATGTAATATTTCCAACTAAATATCATCATGATCCAAATGATCTAGTAAAAGGTTACCCAAACCTATAGGTGGTATCTATATCTAACCTTATAACTAGTTTATCCTATTTAATCCAAGGATTGAATCCACAATAACCTAAATCATGGTACTCTTGGCTCTAAATCCATTATTTTCTGAATCATAGTATGTAATCTCAACTTTAAGGATGAAATTCATGGAATCCCAAATTATGGTACTCCTGACTCTAAATCCATGGCATCCAAAATCATGGACCATCATATCAACTCCAAGGATCAAATATGAGGTAGCCCAAATCATGGTACCCCAAATCCAATTCATGGTATCCAAACTCATGGTATCCCAACTCAAAATCCATTGTATCCCAAATCATGATATACCATATTAAATCTTTAATATCCCCTATCATGGTATCTCAGTGGAATATATATCCAAGTATACGGATCTAAGGATTTAGGTCAAGGAATCCCAAACTGTCAGTTAAAATTAGCCTCAATAGCCAGATCCTAGGAGTATCTCTTAGGTATCACATGTGTCTCAAATACAACATGGTGGTAAATGAATCCCACTCAAATCACATTATCATCATCATCTTAATGGGTTGGCCATTTTCCTAAACCCATCCTAAAAACTGAGGTAAGACACACTAGTGTACAACCTATCCTCATCATAGTTATAACAAGCTCGCATTATTGATTTGGGTTCCAAGGTGACACCCATAATAATCACTATCCATTTCCCATATACAACCTCACTAGGGTAAACATATCACTGGTGCACCCATTGGGGTCCCCTAAGTCTCCTTATAGTTAGGACACCCTTCATGGGTCCTCTTATCTCATCATGTCTCTCGGGTCAGAACTTGTTAATAAGAGGGTATAACATCCCTCAATGCCATTACAGTCTGATTGAGGCCACATTGGGCTCTTAAGAAAGTTTGTCTAGGGAAATAACCTTAATCCCACTCCCTTTCCAATTCATCCTAATTCACTCCAAACACCCAACCAATACATCACTCTCCACTGAGTCTACCCACCTAGGTAATCACAATGTAGTGGGGGAGTAATTTCCACCCCATGTAAATCTCAACTAACCCAAAGGCCCTAAATAATCTCATGGTTATCTCATAGTCATTCCCATATTCCATCCAACTCAATTTACTACTTGCATATACAAGGAGGAAACTAAGGTACCTATCACATAGGCTGCTACATTGTGATCATTAACATAGTTTTCACCTATCAAGGTCCATACATATCAATTTACACATTTTATCATGGTTTCATCCATCAATGTTTGAGGTAATCAAACCAATTCCCAAGGATAATCATTGTTATGGCACTTTGTTAATCTAATTCAGGCATTTTATTTTAAATAAAACATTTTATTTAATAAATTTATAATCATCTATGGTGAGACCACATATCACATTACCTAAAAATAAATCATAAATAAATATATGAAAATTCCATGGGTCATGTATAAGGGACCACCTACTTCAATCATATTTATTCTCTTTTTATTTCACCATCGAATAACTCTGTACGAGCCAGCCCATGATTAACTACCCAGAAGCCATCATCGTGAGGCATTAACTCATGTCAAAGAATCAAATAAATAATTATAACCAAGTTATAATCTGTTATTAAATATATTTAAACAATTCATAAATAATTTATAATTAAATTTAATTAGGAATAATTCTCAAAAAACTCACCAGGCACTGACATCACACTGAAAACACAATCAAACCCATGCAGAAGGTCTAAAAGGAACCTATAACATTATATTGCGACAAATCCCTAAAATATGGCACCAAAATATTAGTAGCTTTAATGTAATTTGGCTAAAACCCTATATAAAATTATGACACAACATACCTCATATGAAACCATGTCTAGTGGCATGTAGATTTCATCTCAATACACCCTCTATGCAAGTTGAGAAAAATACAAATCAAACTTAGTTGATTTCACCATTCTCTGGTGTAATTAAAACCAAAACCATAATAAAAATCAGTTAAAATTATTTTTATACACCATAAACCAAATTGAAATGTAGGGAGAGGACATACTCACCTTAAAATAAATCTTAATTACACTTATAACCAACCAAGATTAAGGTTTAAGAAGATAATATGGTTTTAGTCGTTCAATCCCTCCAACAAAGAAATTACCAATCCAAAAAAAAGGGGGGAAGATAGATCTTTTAAAATAAAAAACACCCCTTAAATGGGTTCATGAAAAGAACTAATTTTTACACTATGAACACCTCAAACAGAGGGCTCTTCACCCTCTATCCTAAAAAGTCACTGCATGACCACTATAAAAAGGATACTTCTACAAAATTAAATAATCATATCCAACCATCCCTTATATCACATCTTCCTAAACACAAAATCCCTATATAGAATCTCAAACAACATCTAAAAAACATACCTTAGTGTCATCCATACTCTTGGAATCTCATTCTAATTCCTATATCTCAAAACAAATCATTCACCAAATGAAAATTTTAAATTTCCCATGAATTTCATAGCCCATCTAATCATGGGATATTAAATTTTTATTCTATAGTCCTCAATTTTTCAATGAAGTATCATTTCATATTTACTTTTTGTTTTTTGGGTGTCTTATTATGTATTTTTATACTCGCCCTTTTATTCCATTTATGCCCACATGTGTTGTGTCTATGTATAATTCACATAGTTTGAGGTTGATCGTGGAATGAGTGGAGTTTCAAGAGATGATTCACATGTGTTGTGTAAATGAGGTGTCTTCTCTTTATGGAGTCATATTCACCCAATGGTTGAGTTTATTATATTCGGTTTTTCCTTATCGGGTTATGCCTCTATAGATTTTCACATTTCATTTGATGTTCTATGATTATATTGAATATAATTAAGTTAGTATATATATTGTTTGGAATTTTGACTATTATTTTATATTAGATTTGAATTTATGTTGTTTTTTATTATAGACTAAAGCCTCCTATGCATTTTATTCCTTCTTGGTGTTGGTATCCAACCCCTGACTTATTGGAGTTGGGATTAGGTTGGCACACTCAGCATATCATTGGGCCATAAGGGGTCTTGGTGGGTCCGATTATGTTATAATGGTATCAAACATATTCAATTCCTAGGTAAATATTTTGAAGTTAGTTTTCTTATAAAAAATAGTTTGGGGGTTCAAGGAAATGATTTTATAGGGTTTTTGAGTTAGATTATCCAACTTGAGTTACTAGTGTAGGTGTGGTTGATGACATATCCTTTTATTAGGACTCTAATAACCTATTAGTTGAACCATAAAATAAAATCATCATTTTTAGGATACAGGTAAGTTAGTACATGCATCATTTAGTGGAAATTCATAATGTTTCATGTAATTCTTATGTTATCTCAACCAGATATTCTCTAAGTAAATTATGGGTTCCTCCTATCTTGTAGAGGATGTTACCAATAAACAGTCAAATATTATTCAAAGATAGGTTCATCATGTATATTTGACAATTCTTAAGCCTCTCTCCACTAATTATTTGAGTAATGAGGCATAGATTTAGAGACTTATTATGATGTATCTTACTATATGAGAAAGGGAAAGATCATTCCCCTAATATTCTTAGTTAATTCCTTTATAGGTCATATGGTAGTTACCACTAATATTAAAATTATTACTTATAGTATGATATTTCTATGTAAACTTATATTATATATGACTTATGATATTTTGAGGTGAGTCTAATCCTTAGAAATTAGAGGATTGTTTGGAGTTTGAGATTTATGGTACCTATCTGGTTCAGAAATCTACTGACTAGATAGTGGTTATTTTAGTTTATTTACCCATCATGATGATGTGAATCAATACTTGAAATTTACCAAAACTCTTGATCATAATATCTTATAATTATTTTGGCTCAATATTCTTCATATGGATTCATATTTATTGATATTTAAGATGTATTGAGTTTAGAGGATGATTGATTCTTTTTCAGGGAAAACATGATCACGACCAAACTCAATCATATGCTTAAATAAATCCTAGGGTAAAATATTATACTGATCACTATAAACTATATAGTTTGATAAGAGACTATTTTATGAGTTTTTAGTTTGGGTATTTTCTTATTCTAAATTCCTAATTTATACCAGTGACTCGAAGTGAGTTTGGTTGTTGAAATTTTTCATGATGTGATGCGCACTGGATTTTGAAATATTTTGTCACATCCTAGTGGATAGTCAGAGAAGTGTTGTTGATAGAACCCATGATAAATATGAATTTAATATTTAACACTTCCTTATTAAAGGATCTGAATATTTTCAGGATATGGTTCCAATAGGGTAGTTGGTGGTGTGAAAATTTCTTGTGATTAATGATACTTTATAACATCTTTATTTACAACTTTTAGGTAATCCACATGAACCCATATTACTCAAATTCAAATTTCAAATGATTTTTTGTAATATATGGATACAAATATGTAGTTTATAGTGAGATAAAAAGTATAAAATATGACTTCCTCATAAATAATAATTCTCATAAATGTCGGTGAGAACCATTTTTCTCTTCCATTGTTTCCATTTGGGAGTTGGTGATTCCAATGGAGCTCTTCTCCTGACCATCATAGGTAGATACTCCTACTAATGGTTTTAATATTATACAATTAATACATGTATACTATGATGTAGTGGTTGCCTATAATTTTTTGGACTCATGAACATTATCCTATATGATATTTTTGTGTTACCCTTAGTAAGTGTTTGGTTTTTGTATGAAATTTCTTCTACAACTATATTGATACTTTCTGTTACTTATCAAAATGATTGGATAATCAAATAGAGATGTTGTTAAATTGGTAAAATGGTTGGGTAAATATTTTTATTTGGGTTATTATTGTAATCTTCGACCTATGGTTTCTAAAGTATGAGTTTGGGTTTTCATAGTAATGTCTTCGATTTTGGAAGAATAACACTCTAGAGGTGGTGTTTGAGCATAATTGGGGTAATATCATAAAATATTAATTATGTTATTGGAAGTAATGAATTAAATTTTTTGATTATTATATCCATGAATTTTTTTAGTTTTCCTCATTGATTCCACCCTCATTTGAACTAAAAAAAATGAAAAACATCTTAGGTGTCCGGAGGATTCCTTTGACCAACTTCTAGGATGCCAAAAGTGTGGAATACCCTCATGTTGTGAATAAGTATGATAAATCCATCCTTTCATGAATTATATTTGATATAGTGGAGTAGTGTCCCATATTATGCTCAAGACTGTAATGGATTATGTGATCAATGTATGGTAGTGATGTGGTGGTAGTCGACGCCCTTTCAAGATTTTTGTGCCAAGTTAGTGTTGATGATATTAGAGTCTCTCGCCATGGTTTGTTTTATTTTGTGAAATAGGTGTTTATATTTATCAATATGTAATGACCAATGTATATCTATTAATTTTATAGACGTGGTATGGAATCTTCAATTTTAGGTAAACTAACACATTCATTTAAATTTTGGAAGTATGCCATCTTGATTCAAAATTGAATAGTGATGTATTATAAAGATTAATATTTTTATGTGATGAGTATTTGAGACCTAAGGCTTCATAGTAGGGTATGGGACCTTGGTGTTGTAAGTATATAAAATCATTTATGTTTTTTGAGTGTTGATTTTAGGTATGTAGTGAAGGATGTTTCTCTGAGGGTTGTGGTTATAATGGATCGGGTTCGGCATGAGTTATTATGGGGTCTGGAGCCAACAGATTATGTTTATATGAACATACAAGACTATATATTTTCCACTTAAAGTGAATAATATTAATTACAATTTTAATATTTTTATTTTGATTAATTGTTCATAAAATTTTAGGGTATTATATTTTATAATTTAACCATCATTTCACATCATGTTTCATTCTTGTTGGAAATGTATTAATATCAACCCATTTAAACATAACATTTTATAATTATCTATATTGATGATTTGAATTTAAAATTATAATATTAGTTTACTAAATTTTTGGGGAATATTTTTTTATTTTAGAGTAGAATATTATTCCCAAAGGAAAATAGACTTATTGGTATTCAAATGCATAAATTTTTGGGAAAATTAAATTGGACCTTAGGCCTTCAAAATGGATGTATAACCCACAATTTATGACAAGTGAATATTATATTTTAAATAAAGATAAAGTATTTCACGAGTAACATTTCATTCAATTATGCCTCATGCTAATTTTTTCATATGAATGGTAATCTAAATATCCCAAGTTGAAGTAAAAATTCAATGATAGATTTTATGGTCAAAAATATATCTCTCCATTTTAGGCATAACATCAAAATATCTGATTTCATTGTGCTAAAATTTTACCAGATGTTATCAAAAAAATTGTAAACATTTTTTATCTTATATGAACCATCATAATTATCTAAACATGAAGTTCAATATAATGCATCAACGAGGAGAGAAAAAAGCATTCATGAAACCATGGGAAAGATAAAAAATACATTATCCACAAAATTTTAACCACCCCTTGTCTTATCATAATTATTGGGATGACTTTATAGACATTATTTACCAAAGGGACTCCAAATATCTACTAAAGGTGTATTTGGGGAAGGAAATAACTATTTTTTAGTGTTTTTATTTTTTTTAATATTTTTATGTATTATTTTTGTATACTTGTTAATCACCTATAATTTACTTAAAGCTATCTACTTTTTTAAAGAAAATTCATTCTTATTCCCATTTTCATCTTCTCTATAATGTTATCAATGTATTAACATTTAATTTATGATGTGAATCCATTTACACAACAGTGGAATTGATCAATATTTTATCTTTTTATCTTCTCTAATCTTGATTCTTTGAGACAATTCTCATCTTTCATTGAGATATTTTCATCAATTAATTATTAAACCTATTATGGGTTTATTTTAAAGAGTTACATGGTCAATATTGGATGTTATTTTTTGTTATTTAAACCTCTAATTATTTCTTTGATTTGATAGTTCCATTCAAGGACTAATTTTCTTCTTCATCGTTATTGAATTTCAAAACTAAAAATTTTGAGTTCTAGTAATCTCATATACCATGGATTGATAATGAAATGAATATTATAAGTGATTAAATAATTATCCATTAAATTTTATAGGGATTAAATCATTCAAATATGATGTGGGTTTGTATCCTTTATTGGTTACTTCTTGAATTACTAAAGAAAAAAATATTCTACGAAATATTTCATCCAATATTTATAAAGAAACAACCTAGGGTCAAAAAATATTTTTTGATGTTTTTAATTTAAATCAATTTTTTTAATCCTCTTAAATCACCACATCATAAAAAATTGACCACTTCATCCAAAAATCCTTCAAAAAATCATAGTGTCTCAAGGTTTACTTCTTCGGTCTTTGTGGAATTGACACCATAATTGTGTTACAAGAGACAAATTCTACCCATTGATAAAATTTGATTGAACCAAATGATCACTTTATATTGTGGTGAATTAGGTCATCGGTAATATTTGGGTTTTTTACATGAAAATATGAGGAATTTTTTATTTTTTATTTATATGCTTGTCAGTTGCTTTCACATAGAGTGATAATGACCCTATTATATGATCTTCAGTGGTGGGTGTGAGATTGTAGGGAATCAAAGTTGAAGTTTTGTGTTACCCCTTATGGATTTTATGTTTCACATTAAAGGTAGATATAATGGCTCAATCATAGTTGGTTCCCTTAATAATGACCCTTTTGAGGTTGATGTTCATGGTTTGTTATTTACACTTGGAGTTATGTCACTGAGTAACTTGTGGATGTAATGGTCTTTGATGAAGTGTTTTTGAAGGAGTTATGTAATGTGATCTTACTCCATTCTTTAATGAAATTCTAGAATGTTCTTAAGCTCAAATAATCCTATATATAGGTCAAGGATGTCTCTCGAGTGGTTATGTCTGAAGTCCTCTTAGGGCCTGAACCTCTTAAGGTGAAAAATTCATGCATGGTAGTGGGTTGTTTTCCACATGATTTTGTTTAATAAGATCCTAACTAATAACTCAGGTTATTTTATTTTAAATTATTAACAAGTTTAAATGTGGGGAGGACTTAGTGACCCTGATTTTTATTAATAGAGACTTGATTTTTCTTTTGAATTTCAATAGTCAGGTCCCCTAAAGAAGGTGAAACTATAAATTTACAGTAATAGATAATCTCAAAAACATGTTTTGATGGTTTCATTGAACTTGTAATGTGGTACTTATCCTTCGGGTTGAAATTTTATGAAATTATATGGTAGTTAAAATTTAAGGAATAATTAATATTTACTAAATAAATAAATATTTATCTCATGAGTACAAATATTAACACCTCATAATTGGAAGATCTAGTGGAAATTTAAAACCCATAGTTCTATTTGGAATGGGGGTATCTTCCTAAGAGTATCATAAGTTTTACAGTAATCCTTTTAACACCAAGTCTTACAATTGATGGGAATTAATCCGAATAAAAATAAAATATTGTTTTTATTATGTTTTGTGAGATTACTTGGAGATGACATGTCAAATTGAAATGGAAAGGAAATGTTATCTGGAATTAACATGACATATTAGATGATTTATGGGAGGATTTCTATTTCTAGAGAGATTAATGGATTTATTAGAATTATTTAATTTATAAATTATAAGTGGGAAATAAAAGGTGGCTTTTATAATGGTTTACGGGGATAATTTTTAAGGTTATGGGGCCTAGTATAAGTAGTTTAGATAGAGACCAGTAATGGATTTCATCTATTTCTTTGTATGAATCCTCAAAACCAGATGATAGCAACCTAAAAATAATCATAGAGAGGATATTTTTTACATATAATTTATAATTAATTTATGTATAGAATAATGATCTCTGTTTATAATTACTTGTTCATTGTTCAATCATTTGACTACTCTTATTGTACCATTGTTACAATAAAGTATCCAAGGATAGAATCCCCTATCATTATCTAAATGTAATCCATAAATCTAAAAACATCACCATTGGATCTTTGGGTTCTAGCACGGAGGATCAAAACCTTGTGCGTCATTCACGATTTATCGCAACAAGAATATTTCCATGCTTGAAATAATCTCTTATTATTTCAATATCTTTAGAGTGAGGAGGAGAATTGTCACTCTTCATTCTTGAGGGATTTCTTGAGAATATCTCTCTTGGGTTGAGAGAATTATTTAGAGAGGAAATGCATTGTGAACTAAAATTCCCATATCCTATAAAATGATATAAATGGGTTTATATATCTAGGTCATAAAATTAATTATTAAAAAAAGTCCCTTCACTAATATCTTAATCCTAAGTATACCCTGCATTGAATATTATTATTATTATTATTATTATTATTATTATTATTATTATTATTTCCTTGATGTCCACTAAACTCATGGATATTTAAATATAATTTATTTTTGACCCTTAACTAGACCCATCAATCCTCTTTAATATTTATCAAACTTGTAATAATAACTATTAATTTAAATAAAAAATATCACTCTGTTATTTGTTCAATAAATAAAAAATATTACATTCCCAAAAAAGTGAATAAATATTTATTTAATATTCACATAATAAATTAAATAAGTATTTATTACCTTGAAAATAAACAAGATATAAATAAATATTATATATTCATGTAACTATTTATTACCTTATGAATAAATATTTATTTAATATTAAATCACATATATATTCTTTCAAACAACTAATGATTGAATTAATGTGATCAACAAATCCTAAATAATTATTAAACAACAATATGAGAGTAATCTTTACTAAAACTATCAAATTAATGTAGAATTAAACTAATATTATGGATACACTTAGTGTGTGAACCTCTATGCCAATTTCTCAGTGTAATTAGGCTAATAGGCCAAGATTTCAATATTAATATCTAGAAATATGTCGAGGCATCCTTAAATAAATTAGTTAATGTTTCAATAAAGAAAATATTCTATGAAATTTAAATGTGTAATATAATCTCTTTATCTGGATATCTCATCAAGCATATTGCATACTTCATGTCATCAACCAATAATCTTGATTTATCTTTTTTTACCATCCTAAAATAAAAATGTCAACATTACACAATGGTCATGGATTTATCATATAGTTCTACATAAACAAATTTTTTATAGATATTATAAATACCTCATCCTTATTCAACCCAAATTTAATTTTTAAAAAATAATTCATTTTATTTCAACCTCGATGATATTTTCATTTTTATAGTTTTAGGGAATTAATTAATAACTATTACATAAAAAACCATACATTAAAAAGTGTACAATTACACTTAGTATCTATTTTTTCCACAATACAAAACTTTTAAAATGAAATATGTTTTATTTACATGAATAAAATTCAAGATTTCCATGTTTACTTCATAATTGTACCTTATCATCCCTGACTTGTATGGAAAAAATTGAAAATGTGGGATGAGAACAAAAATATCAATGTGGGATATAAAATAAGAATAAAATATACATGTTGGTCTATTTCATACCCATGAGATCATATAAGAGAGCTTTCCTTTAACATAATAAAATGTTTTCTCAGATAATAATTTACTTATACATGAAATCAGCTTTACTTCCCAAAGTTCTTCGAAAAAACAATATAAGAAAACTTAAAGGTAAAATCATAATCATGGGGGTTTCTTAGAAAAACATGTGAACCCATGAAATAATTTTTCTTAAAAACTAATTGGAAATAATAGAAAATTCATATAGGTCTCTTGGTACATAATCTTCATAGAACCCTTATAAGAAACCTTACAACTAGCACTTTCACTAGTTTGGTGAAATATCTTTTTAGCTCAGCCCACATCTTGGAACTCATAAATGGTTCTCCAAAGGGGTACTTAAAGTGATCTAGAGGGGTAAAATAAGGTGATCCCCTCTCATCTATACTTTCCTCCATTGCTACAGACTATCTTAGGAGACTGCTCTCACATATGGTTGAATAAGGAAATCTCACATCGATATAGGATTCCAGGTTCCAACTCATCTTTTCTATATTGATGAAATTATTATTTTTTAAGGTAGTAAAAGGAATATTATACTCTTTAAACACACTCTATATCATTATTAAATTATTTCAGGTAAAACTATAAGTTGGGATAATTATTTTATCTACTTTGTAATAGATTCCTTCTTTCTAGAAAATAGAGTATCTTGTTTGAAATGGTCATAATAGATGGGTTCATTCACTTCACCTATATTGGAGTTCCTTTAATCTTGGTGAGACCAAAGGCTTTCTACTTTCCTATAATTTATTATTAGATCAAAGATAAATTTCATATTGGAAATGAAAGACTTTATTAATTTCTAGTAGATATTACCTGGTTAAATTTATAATTTTTTATAAGTTGGTATACTTACTGATGATATATAAGTGGTACATGGGACTGATCATCCATCTTAATGTTTTTATCAATAATTTAATTTGGAGTCAAAGTATTCTAGAATAGAATATTGTCTCTATACCTTCATAAAAATGTTGTAAAACCCAATAAAATGGGGTTATGGGAATCAAGAACATCAATTTTTTTAAGGGATCTCCTTAAGGTCAGTTTTAATGGAACCTCATTAATAAAAAATTCAACTGCATTGTACTTTCTTATAACTAGATTTCTGGAAAAGTTGAAAAAAGTAAATGGTTCATACATGGACTCTTCCATATAGATAGAAATAAAATCCTCTTAATAAACTATTACATCTTTATCAATATTGATTGAAAATAATAATTCTTCCCTCAAATTCTATCTTGATAATTGGATAGGATCTCCTCTCATTAATAATTTTCAACCTTAGGATTCTTATCTTGATTCTCATATCTCTATCAAATAATTTTTTTAGTACACCCCAACCACACCTATAGGATGAGATTAAGGACATTATAAGTGGAGACACTTTTCTTTATTCTCAAATATACTATTTTGGGAACGTTCTTGGAATGGAATTATAATTAGTATCCTATTTTATCAACACTCTACCAATGACTCAAATTTTTAATTGGATTAGATGAAAATATTCAATTAACCCTAGATCAGAACCTCATGTCTTAATATTATTTATATAATGGTGCATTATAAAACCCACTAATAAATTCTTATAATCATTCGTTGTATCTCTTTATTCCAAGTGAAATATATAAAAACAACATAGGGTGGATGTAGACCACTTATCTCTAATATTCACCGCTACCTTGACACTATGAAAAGTAATATTTAAACTTTTTTAATTATAGAGACTAATTTCCGAATCTATTTAACTATTAATTCAATACTACAATGGTGTTAGTATCTCTACTTAACTTCTAAATCTCTTTTAATTGGAAGTGTCTGAGCTGCTAAAATTAATTTGGTTTGGCCACAACACAATGATTCATAATGGCACTGCATTCCATTTTAGGTTAGACCTGGAAATAATTATGGCTACAGAAAAAATTCAAATGATTTGAAAAATAGTTATTATGAAAATAGTTTTCATGACTTAATAGTTCTCATAATATTGGGAATTTATTGAAATTATAAACTACCATTTATAACTATATAAGTTTTTCGGGTGCCTCCCCCATATAATTGGATAAAATTAAACTCAGGTTGATCTTTGAAAGGTATCCTAAGTCCCTCAAGGTGTTCTATGGTATTCCATGATCTTAATGGAAATATTATTTGATTACTATATAGATCACATGGAATAGCATCATCACTTGAATCATAGATTCAAGGCATTATTAATGCATTTACTTTCACATGATCAAAATCACGGAAATTTCTAGGATTAGAAAGTTACTCCACCATTATTGTGAAATACATTAGGAATGGTATGTTACACATTTCTTGGATACTCACATCTTGATGTATGAAATGTATGTACTTCATTATGAGCATCAATTTCATTTTCACACAAGTATCTTGGGAGGTAAATTTTTTGGTGGATGGTATAACCAACAATAGAATTGGTATGGATCTCACTTGTTAAGACAATATACCTAGCTATTTGGTTCCACATCATGAAATATATTTTAATAAAATATTACTATTTAAAATTTTGTTACATTTATTTCTCATCAATAAATTCCTTGGCCATTTTGGTTGAGCATCCTTCTTAAAAAAAATTCATAAGTCCAAAATGACTTCAGTAGGTTGACTTTGGTAAAATAGATCATGTTTATATCATTTAAATGTTATTAATAATGTTATAATATATGTTTTATACATTAATTATAATTTAATAACATAAAATTTTGTATTTTATGTAAAATAATTTTTGTTGTAGTCATTCAGATGGTTGTTCGTATATACGCATGAGTAACATTTCCATTTTCCAATGAAAAAAAGGTAAATAAGGTAAGTATAATTTTATATTTAAATAATTATTATTATATAAAAAATATCATATTTTATATTTAAATACACTTATATATACCATCCATGAAAGTTAGTGATGAAAAATGAATCACATCGCTTCGTGGAGGTGGTAATCCACATATATGCATGAACGATGTTATCATTTTTAAATAGATAGAAAGGTTAGAAAATAGATGATATATTATCATTATATAATGAAAATTATTTCATTAATATCATATATATACATTAAATACATCATTATAATTTTTCTTGATAGGTGGTGATGAAAATGAATTACATCAGTTCGCGAGGTGGTAATTCATTGTACACACGAATAATGGTTTCATTTCTCATTTGATGGATAAGGTGATGGATAAAGGTTATTAAATACATGTAATTAAATATTATTATGTTTTATATAATAATTTTATTATATTTTAATGTTTCATAGAGGTTTTAAGGATATAAAAGAAGGAATAAAATAATAACACTTAGTTAAGTGCTTTATGTCGTCTTTGGAAAACCTACTTAGGTTTACACATTTTCCCTTCTAAGATGGTTATTTTGAAAAAACCAATGACTATAGTAAATTCTTTGAAATGTTATTAAGGTATTTGGTAAGGTATTTTATGAGATAATATGTTATTTAAGTGTGTAGAAAATATATGAGAGGTGTCCGTTTATAAGTGAGGGAAAGTGAACACTTTGAATTTCTGAAAATATTTAATTATTATTAAGTCAATTTCATGGAAAAGTGTCCCATAAAAAATAAATTTCAAGAATAAGTGAATAAGGGTTGAAATAACTTCTTAAAATAATAATTAAGATGAAATTATTTGGTCTTATCACTTATTTTTAACATATGATAAACTAATTTACCATTTTACTATGGTGACACATTTTTACCAAAGTCATTATTCATAATGATAAAAAATGAAATTTCCTTAATTTATAAATTTTTAAATTCTAATTAAAAATATGAAAAACATTTTACCAAATTAAATTTCTATAAGTGGAATAAATTAATTTTAAAATAAACCTTCCAAACCTGACAAAAATGCACTTTTAAAAAATGAATTTTTAAGTATAAAAATGTTTTTATGAAAAATTAAAGTAAAATGTTGATTCTAATGAAATTTATTGGATTAGTTTCAATAAAATTTTACCAATGAAATTTTAAAACCAATTAAAAATATAATTATACTTTTAAAATAAATTAAAATAAAATAATGTTTTCTTAAATATCAGTATTTTCTACTATTCACCCAAAAATCAACTTTTTTTAGAAAATTCTCAAAAAAATAACTCTACTATAATTTTTTATTATTAATTTAAGAAATGAAGTTAATTTTTTAAAATTAAAATTATAAAATTTTGAAATTTTTATTTTAAATAAAACCATATAATACAAATAAACAAAATTGGTAATAATAAAACTATTTCCTTTTTGAATGAAAACATTTATTAATATTATTATACTTAATATAACTCTATAAGTTTGAATTAATGGATATTATTAAGGTATCAAATTTATCTAATATTAATATTACTTGGGTCATTACATTATTCGATCCTTTGGAAATTGATTCCTCACAAATTTATTTTATTTTTAAACAAGTAGGGATAATTTTCCTTCATAGAATTTTGATATTCTCATGTTACTTATTAAATAATATTTTCTTTCCAAAACACTTTAACCAGTTGAATCAATTTTTTCTGTAACACCTACTCTTTATAGTTAATAATCTGAATTGTATTTTCCTCGTGTGAAAGAATCTCATCCAACTATAATACTTCAAGGCTCAAAACATGATATGCACCTAGAACATACTTCCTAAAAAATTAAACATGAAACACATAATATAGCCTAGATAAACTCAAAGTAAAGTAAACAAAATAAAAATTGATCCAATATTATATAGGATTTCATATGGTTTAATGAAATTTAGTCTCAACTATCCTTTTTTACCACAACACATAACACTTCTCCATGTAGATAATTTAAGAAAAAAATGTTTACTTACATTGAAGGAATGATCCTTCCTCTCATTATTTGAAATATGTTTTTCTTTCTTTGAGCCTTATTTATATTTTTTGGTTCATCTTCACCTTTTTAACCATTTATTAAACTAATTATGTTCCCAATAACTTTCCTTCTCTAAATTCATCTCAATAAGTCAGATTTTAACATTATTTCCCATATAATACCTCAAAATCATTCATCTATATATTGGAATGAATACTATTATTCCAAAAAAACTATACAAATAAATTATGATGATCCCAAAATCCTAGGTATTCCATTTAAAAAACTTGAATCATGAATTCCAAAGTTTGATTTTTTCATTATGAGTATCCATAATATTAAGGATGAAAATCTATACAGAAAATTAATTTAGAACCCAATGACTTCTAAAGGCCTTTCGAAAAATTATAAGTAAACTGGGGATCGTAGTTAAATACAATAGAGATAGGAACTCCATATAACCTTACTATCTCCTTGAGATATGGTCAAGAAAGCTAGTCTAAAGAGATATTATCTCAAATATGAAGGAAATGTTTAAATTTATGCAATCAATCAATAATAACCAAAATTGAATTATTACCTTGAGATTTCATTTGTATTCCAAAAATGAAATTCATATATATGTTTTCCAATTTCTACTTCGCCACTAGAAAGTGTTGAAGAATCATTTTCGGTAATTTTCCATCTATTTTAAACTGTTGAAAAGTAAAAAGAAAATCATGGTTAAGTAAGTAATATCAATTTTTATTCCATCCCATTAAAAAATTTTCTCAAATTCATCTATATATCTTAGTGTTACTAGGATGAAAAAAATGGAGAACTATGAGCTTCACTCAATAATTCTCTCTTAAACTGGGAATCACAAGTCATGTATAATCTATTTAAAAATATGATAACCCCTTATTTATCAACATTAAAATCTAGAAACATATATATCTTGACATATTCTTGATTTTATTATAAAAAAATATCCTCCTTATGAGTTTTTTTAATTCATTCTATCAATGAAAAGTGTAATAACACCTAAAATAAAAAATAGGAAGTTTATACAGGCTCAATTTCTAGACCAACAATAACCAAATCATTTAATAATGGATCAATATATAAATGCATCATAGTTAATGATACATTATATCTTTAACCAAAAGAATTATCTACTAGGTTTTCTTTTCTTGTATGGTAATGAATGATGCAGACAAAATATAA
Source organism: Viscum album (assembly GCA_963277665.1). Classification (NCBI taxonomy): domain Eukaryota; kingdom Viridiplantae; phylum Streptophyta; class Magnoliopsida; order Santalales; family Viscaceae; genus Viscum; species Viscum album. The sequence continues at coordinate 376,612,562 of OY728146.1, forward strand.
AATAAGTTCCAACCATATTATTTGCCTCATGTTAAACTATTATTGAGTGAAAAAATTATTTAAAATTTTATGATTAGTATTTTTTTCATATCTTACTATATATAAATGATATCTCAATATTTTTAAATAAAACACTACAACATACAGTTTAAGGTCATGTGTAGTATAATTTAGCTTATGAAGTTTCAATTTTCATGAATTATAAGAAATTATGTAATAATTTTTCATTAGAAGACAACTAAATCCATTAAAAAAGAATCTATGTAGATAAAAAATAAATATTTCTATATTATAGGTAAAAAATAAATAATTCACTATTCTTTTTTTTATTCTTAGAAACATTAAACACGTTATTTTTTTTTAGAATAGTTTAACATATTTGTGTTTTCACTTAGTTAGTGGGATAGATAACCATGAAATGTTTTCAATAAACTGTCAGTGTTTACCCATTTATCTAAGAAAACTATGAATCTCTATGAGATTTTTATTTCTTAACCACTCTTAAACTACTTTATTCTTAAATGGATTAATTGTTATTAAATATTTATTTACAATATGTATAAGGAAAGAAATTATTTTAACATAATTCACATTTACTAAATTTTCCATATAACTTATTTTCTTTTATGATTTTTAGAAAAAACATCAAATTTTTCTCAAGATCATCCTAACTTTTAAAATGTATAAATATTTATTCAATAAATACAATAAAAATTTTACCCAAGAACTCATAGAAAAATCTATTCATAAGGTTCGTAAATACTACTAGAGAATTTTTCAACCCAAAGGGAATAACCACAAACTCATAATTCAAATAACTAATAAGAAATATAATCTTAGATATTTAATCCTCCTTCACCTTAAAATAATGATACTTGGACCTGAGATCAACCTTTGAAAAATATTGAGCTCCCTAGATCTAATCAAACAAGCCATCTATATGAGGAAATAAATACTTATTCTAAATAGTGATTTTATTCAATGCTCTATAATAAATGAAAATACTCATAGAACCATCTTTATTTTTAACAAGAAAAAAAGAATAACCCCATAGTGAACTTCTTGGATGAATTAATCCTTTATTAAGAAACACTTGTAAATACTTTTTCAAATCCAAAAGTTCTAATTAATACATTTGATAAGGAGGTTTTTGATATTTTCTTAGCATCAAGCAGTAAGTCAATAGTAAATTCAATCTCTTGATTTGGTATAATACTATGAAATTTATTAGGAAATATATCCTGAAATTCATTTACTATAATAACATCACTAATTTGAATAGTCTCTTTCTTCTCAATAATACATATAATACTACATTAATTTCCATATTTAACCAATTTATTATCTTCTTGATATGCTATCAAAGGTATGAATTCATTCATATATAAAAAATAAAACTCATTCAAAAAAACAACTTTTTTATATCTACAATCTATCTTTTTATGATAGACATAAATTCAATCCATACCTAAAATAAAATCAAACTCTACAAGTGGAGAGACAATAAGGTTTTCAAGTAAAGTCATTCTATGGATAATAACAGGACGATTCTTATAATTTATTTTTACCTTAATACTAACCTCATGTGTTATTACCAAAAGTTATATCTTCATTTATTGATGATACATTTCTAATTTATCAGAAAATTTATGTGAAATGAAAGAATATGTAGACCTTGAATCAAAAAAGGTTTTGGAATAATCTCAATAAACAATTAATATACTTGAAACCACATAATTTGATGGTCAAAAATCTTCTAAAGTAGTCATTAAGGATTTAGCCACACCTTATTTCTTGTAATTTTGATGACTTCCATCCTTTACTCTTATATTCATAAAAGTACTCACATAATGACCCATTTCATTACAATTAAAACTTATTACTTATAGTTTTTCACTATTTGTTTATCATTACCATGATACTTTTATTTATAGTCATAATCCACATGTCCAAACATACCACATCAGAAAAACATCCCATATTTTATAATACATTCACCCATGTGCTTTTTACCACACCTATCACAATAAGGAAACTTTATTTTATTACATTGGTATTTATTTGATGGATTCTTCCCCATTTCATGCAACCTATTATCCCTTTTTGGTTATTTTTATAGAATTCATGGTCAATGGAAAACTCTATTTCTATATTCTCATCACATTGAACAATTTTATCATAACTTTAAAATTCAAAATAATCGGATTACCTTTGATATCTTATATTCAATGATGAATAAAATTGATTAATTTTATTATTAAGATATTGGATATAATATAGTGTGTACATTTATAATTAGATGGATTTTTCTTTATATGCATCCACTTAATCATTATCTGTAACGCCCCGACCCCAGTTACCCAAAGTCGGTGCATTATTTTAATACATTGGCATGATAACAAGGAATCAAGTCCCAAAGGACCGATTAGTTTAGCATTCTTGGAAAATATATTACATATATAAATGTTACATTACACTTTATAACATACAACACAACATAAATAATCCTTTATTAATTCCATTATTCCCTTAGCTTAACCCTGCATATCAATCACAATACACTTCTTGGAATCCTTGGAAAAATAAAACATAGAAAACGGTGAGCTCAGATGCTCAGTAAGGATAACAATATAGCACAAACTTTCATAAATAAGCATAAACATTTAAGGCAATGTATAACTAAAAAAACCTTTTAAACTTGAACTTCAGCATAACATGGAAAAAAATGAAATAATGCCTTTTACTTATTCACATGGATATTCTACTAGTCGAATAATCACATGAAATATCAATAACCACTTTCATAATGATGAAATGCATAATTCCAGACTATCATAACCACATAGTCAAGGCCTTATGCCAAGACTACAAATAATATTTTGTCAAGGCCTTGTGCCAAGACACTAGTTTGTCTCATGAGACCTACCGATGCATCGAGGAGCTATAGCGGGCTCCACCCGTCACTTACTAAGTCTAATTCATTCCTCATATGAAAAGGTTTAAACATAAAAAAACATTCGTATTAAAACCGGAAAACGAAATGTCAATACTTTACCCATAAAACATGAATGGTATAAAAATAACACATCCACATTTAAACATATCACAATACCTTCAATATAATATGGAAGATTTTTATCATAATAAATCAACTTCAAATAAGTTTAAAATCCATTAAAAGATTTTGACATAGATGAAAATGATTTGTAAAACTCTTTGAGAGAAATATAACTTTTTAATGAAAACATTTAAAAGTAACACAATTTAGAAAGGAATACATTTAAAGGCATTTTTTAATAAAAGTGTCCCATACCACTTTGAAACTTTTTAAAGGAATTAACATTTTAAAAACATTCATTTCCATATAAATAAATCCTTAAAACCATTTTGAAGACATGGATATTAATGAGAATGATTTTGAAGAATAAATATTTAAAACATTTAAAATTATTTTTTAGTAAAAAGTCCCTTAAAAATAATCCATTTGAAAACTCTTTTATGAAACATGGACATGGATAATAAATATTTCCCAGTAGATACTTATGTAAAAAGAACCTTAGATAATAATGAGATTGTGAAATTAACCCTTACCAATTTGGTAACTTATGAAACATACACCCCATTAAAAAAGTATCATACAATGAATATGTAAATACACATAAATTAAATTTTATTACACAAATAATACAATTATGGGCAGTACATACACCACACAAAGGGTAATAGTTTCAATATGGCATGAATCTCACGGGAATAAGGAGTGAGATGAAAACCCCTTACCTCATGTTCGACTTGACCCGCTTGTTCTTTAATATCCTAAATAATAAACAAAAGTTAATTAATACTTTATTAAGAACCTATTTAATGTTTATTATTCCTTTTATATCACTTATTACCATGTTATAAACATTATTTAATCATTTAAGTTAATAACATTCGTTTTGTCGATATTTGGCACTTGAGTCAAAAATGAAAACTTTATAGTTACAAGTTGTTCACATGGTCAAAAGTTCATTATATCCAGAAATATATTAATGATTTAGATATATATATCATATATATCCAGTATATACATGTATTTATAACAGTACATATCATTTTGGAGTAAGAAATGAAATGCACCGTTCATGGAGACGGTAAGTCGTACGTACGCATGGATGCTACTTTCATTTCTATTTATTATCTTAATAAAATTAAAACATAATGATACATAGGTATATTATAATTCCAGTATAATATCATATATAATATCATTAACTCCATGTTTTATACGTCCCACATATGGTATTAACGAGTCATATCACTTTGAGGGGGCGGTAGTCCGCACTTTCTCAAATGAAATTATCACGTTTACCCATAATAGAAACCATTAAGATATACTATAAAATAAAAATAAAAAATCATGAATAAAACATAAACATAATATATATATCATATATAAATATAGTTCTATCATAATGGCCACCATGAGAGGCGGTATGAGGTAATTGAACAATCATCATTTCGTGAGGTGATAGTTTTCCATCCACAGAAACAATAAGTTCTTCACCCATTAGATGGAGGTGTGTGTATGTGTAGTTATAATTATTATCATAACAACATCATAGTATTTTTAGGATACTGGTGTTGTTATAAAATAAAGGAATAAAAAGATTTTATGGGTTGGAGAAGTAAAATAAAAGAAAATAAGTTAAGAGAAACTATTACCTTTAATTTGGGTAACTTCCTTTGGTTTGAACCAAAAGGACTTCTTAAAGGGCCTTCTGCATAAGTTAATGCTTCTAAGAGGAGTATATGGATGTAGGGAGCTTAATTTGGCAGATTTTGGATGAGTCTAAAGGCTTGAGAGGTGTGAAGAATTGGTTCGAAGTGGCTTTATTTTATAAGGGGGAGGAGGGGCTCTTTAGGAAAGTGTGAAAATATTATTTTATTATATAATGATATTCGGTTTATAAAGGTCCACAAATCATTAGGGTCTAAGATAAGATGAATCATGGTCGAAATAAAATCATCCAATAAGAATCGTACATGTTTTGGATATTATTTTAATATTTATAATCTAATTTATTTAAATCAGTTATTAATGAGGTAAATACTACATCATTATTGTGTCATAAATAAGTTAATATATTCGATGTATAAAAATTATAAACAAAATACCATGATGTATTAAATATTTTTAGATTTCCAATTAATATTTATAGTCAAAAATATTACTTATATAACACCATATAAAAATTAATTACTAAAAGATTTTTGTTTTTGTCAATTTTGTATTTACTTTAAATTAATTAATCTAAAGTATCATTATCATTCATAAGTGGCTCCACAGGGTCCCAAAATCGACCCAAGGATTCCCATGGTCGTCCATTACTCATCCAATAAGGTTAGGACATGTGTTAAGGTAATTTTGAATTATTACTATATTCTTCTTACCTTGAATTACCCTATTTACCTTTAAACGCAGTAAATAAAAGTCAAAAGTTACTATTTAAAAAAAATTATTTTCATCTTATAGAACCACATTCTACTTATTGAGGTTAACCGTGTCTCTTGGATTTTTTAAATTCAACTCACAGAAGAAGAAAATTTATGTTTTATGCAAATTTGTAAATTCTCCTAGGAGGTTGGTAAAAGACAGTAAAAAGTTCAATAAAATTTTATATATCTAATATTATTAAAAAATGACTCCAATGAATTATATTGAACATATATTGGTATTATGTATCTATTTTTACCTAAAATAAATTTAAATAAAATAAATAATTATTTAAATAAAAAGTCGGTTTTAAATAATAACTCAGTGTTTTTCACTATTCATCAAAAATTGAAAGTTTCCAGAAAAAATCCAAAAATTCACCCTAAGTTAATTTTGATATTCCTAATTAAAAAATGAAGTATTTTTTACCAAATTCAAAATATAGAAGTTTCATTTATTAATTTAAAATTAATTCCTATTGTCAAAATAAATAGCGTGTTTTTAAGCAACAATATCTATCAAAAGATTGACACTTGTTTATGTCCAATTTCAATGTGAAATTAATTATAATGACAAAAATTGTATTAAATGATAAAATTATAATCTAATTATACTTCAAAACAAATCAAATTCATAATTTAACACTATAAATTATTTTTATTAAAAAAGTTGTTTTTAAATTAAATTTAGTATTTTTCACTATTTACCAAAATATGAAAGTTATCAGAAAAATACAAAAAAGTTATCAAAACTAAATTTTTATCTTATTATTATAAGGAAGAAGTTTATCTTGTCAAATTGAATACATAAAAGTGTCAAATATTGTATTTAAAAAGGGTTCTCCCTCAAAAGGTGGTAAAATTTCATTTTCTGAAAAATACTTCCTTTATCTAAAATAAAATTATTTTTTTCTTATATTATGTCTAAGAAACACATAATATGGATTTTAAAATTATATGGAGTATATAAAATTCAAAATACTGTTAATAATATTCATAACCTCTTTTGAATGGCTAGATTGGTAAGTCGTAGTGCACTTGAACTCGGTGTTGCGGATAGTGAAAGTTATTGAATTACTTTGAAGAAATAACGTACTATGAAATCTTGGGGTGTTACATTCTTACCTCCTTCAACAAATTGCGTCCTCGCAATTTGAAATTTTTCTTCAAAAACAAAATATTTAAAATAGAAAATACCTTTGTGGGAAAACCCACATCATAAATTGGGTCAATAAAATTTAGTCTTAATAAGAGGAAAACGAGGAATTAAAAATTAACCACCAAATTATGATCTTGATTAAGAGAACATTGGTGGAAATTAGAGACGCATAATTGGAGGAAAACGTAAATATTTATAGGGAGTGATTGAGGTCATTAGTCACAAACAATTGTATAATTGAGGGCCTCGAAGCCATCAATATATGATGATTTAAAATATCATTGGTTCCACAAAACATAAGGTATTAGGATAACACATTTTTAGTTTTAAGATCCCTTACCTAAAGTTTAAGAATTAATTTCTTTGTAGAATAATAGAAGAAAAAAATATATACTTGAAAGTAGAGTTCCATCCTTTATCTAATTTCTACCACAAACTCATCATTCACTCTAAAAGATAATAGAACTAAAAAATATATTCTATTTATCCTATTCGTATAGGGTTACAAAAAAAATGAATTTATAATTCATCTACCAGACCCTTAAAAATTTACATTATTCAATCCAAGACATCACGTGGGTCAGTGGTAGGTGATACACCATTGTCGCCCTTCGGTTGTGGGTTCAAGTCTCACGGCCTTGCCAGATGCGACGGGTTCCCACCTGACCTCTAGGTTGTCCTTTTTATGAAGACCTTCATTTTTATTGATTTTTGATAACCCCTCTTTAAAGGGATAAGGGGGAACCCTTACAAGGCCCATAAGCTCAGAGATTACATGGCATGTAGGCTTGGGATATTACATGACCCGAAGGTCTTAGGGAATTCAACCAGACTATCTACAAAGAATTGCCCCTCCCCAGCATCTACATCTTGATAGTATCTCTCCACCTTTGCACGACCGTCTGGCTTGGATTCTCGTGCAAGAACTGGCTGGTATCATTGGCATATCCATACCCTCTCATTCTGACAATCCATTTGGCTCTTCTCTGGTGAGTGTATGTGCTCTAAATCCTCATCTGGGGTTGTTCCATTTTTTGTAGTGTGTATGGGGCCTGCATTCATGTGGCCCGAAGGCCTTGGGGTGGCTCGAAGGCCTTAAGGTGGCCCGAAGGCCTTGAGAATCAACTGGCCCGAAGGCCTTGGGTGGCCTGAAAGCCTTGCAGGACCCGAGGAACAAACTGGTGGCCCGAAGGCCCATATGGATGAATAGTTCCGGCTGCTATAGTACCAAACAGTTCCTACTACAGTTCCTGCTACAATACTACTACAGTAACCTGGAAATATGACTCCACCAGGATTTGATCTTGGGTCTCTTGGATGCACCTAGTGAGTCCTCACCAACTGGGTTGAGGCTCTTGTGCAGTTTGTCCTTTTTATGTAAATCCAAAAATAATCTCAAACTAGACTTATAAAAAATACTTCGGTTCAAACTCATAGTCCAAAATTTATAAGGAAGGTAAAAACAATTAAGATCCTTTTTCCCACGTAATAACATGTGAACAACTTCATCATGTATTATTTTAAAACACTACAACATCCTGAATTACCATAAAACCTTATTGATTACATTCATTCTCCCTTATTCCTTATAGAATACTGGATATATTCCTTCTATCCAAAAATGTTGTAAACAATGATGGAATATACAAATCATTAATCAGTTTTAAGGTAGTCAATAATATCCAATATAATTTATCCAAAATCAAACATGTGATATTGCAAAATCACTACCTCAGTATTAGAACCATATTATGGTTTATCTTTCTCTCAACCATATATTTTCCAAAAATTTAACCTGTTATTGAGTCACTTTTCTTGGTTCCACACAATCTCAAGTCCTTAATGAAATAGTACTATTGTACAATCCTTATATACTCTATAATTATTATAACCAATACATCGTTTATACAACACTCAATGACTCAATTCTTTACTAACAACATAATAACTCTAATCATTCCTCCTCATCTGTGGTAGTATCATAATTTGATTATTATCCAATAGAATCATTTGGGGCATACTCTGATGATTTGGACATTGGTTCACGTAGTGTCTCAACTCCTTGCAGATGAAGAATTGTACATTTGAAGCCTTTTTCTTACCCTTGCAGTCATGTACATGGTGTCCTTTTTCTCCACACTTATAAGAAACTCCCATTCCCTTCAGGCAAGTTCCAGGGTCTTTCTTCCCACAGTTATCACATATGGGAAAATTCTTCTTTTCCCTCTTCCCTTTATCCATCTTTCTCTCTTCCATCCTTTTCTTCTCTTATTTCCCTTCAAATCCATATGACTCATATAATTCTTTACTTATCTTATTAACACATGATACTATTTCTTCATATGTTGAGAAAACATGAGAGACTATTTACCTTCTAAATTTTGGCTTAATATTGTGGAAGATATGATCATTCTTACTCTTTGGATCATATGTATTGTTGGAGTTCACATTCCATATACTGGGTGCCATTTCTATACAATGGAATACACTAGGTCATTTTATGAATTGAAATGAATAATTAAAAACTTGTAAAATACCTAACCTAAATTGAACAGTTTATGGATTTAATCCATAATCATAAAAAAAATTCTTTGAGAAAGTATGTACTCATAAACCCTTCATAATGGTTTGTAAAGAAAATGAGAATTATCCTAAGCATACCCCTCAGGAGTGTCATAACCAAGAGTGTAGTAAGGTATGTTGTCGTGCACCAGTTCTCGTTCAAGTCTAGCTCAAAGGGGTGTTTTTGAGTTTTACCCCTAGGTAAATATGTGCCAGATCCACCTCTACCTGCTCGTATCCAGACATGGATGAATTGCTTGGAAAACTCAAAAAATCTCTACAGTACCAAAATTCTGAGAAGTTCTTATATACTAATCCTTAAAGTCTATCTTAGGGTAAGGTTCTCTAATTAGAGTTTATCTAAATCTAGTTTCCAAGGAAATTACTAAACTTCCTCTGATAAAAACTATAACGCCCCGACCCCTATTACCCAGAGTTGGTGCATTATTTTAATACATTGGCATGATAAAAAGGAATCAAGTCCCGAAGGACTGATCAGTTTAGCAGTCTTGGAAAATAGATTACATACATGAATGTTACATTACACTTTATAACATACAACACAACATAAATAATCCTTTATGAAAACCATTATTACCTTATCTTAACCCTACATATCAATCACAATACACTTCTTGGGATCCTGGGAAAAATAAAACATAGAAAGGGGTGAGCTCAGATGCTCAGTAAGGATAACAATATAGTGAAAACTTTCATAAATAAGCATAAACATTTAAGGAAATGTATAACTAAAACAAAATCCTTTTATACCTGAACTTCATCATAACGTGGCAAAAATGAAATGACATAATTCCATTTACTTATTCACAGGGATATTCTACTAGTCAAATAATCACATGAAATATCAATAACCACTTTCATAATGATGGAATGCATAATGCCAGACTATCATAAACACATATTCAAGGACTTGTGCCAAGACTACAAATAAGATTTTATCAAGGCCTTGTGTCAAGACACTAGTTTGTATCATGAGACCTACCGATGAATTGGGGGGCTATAGCGGGCTCCACCCATCACTTACTAAGCCCAATACATTCCTCATATGAAAAGGTTTAAACATAACATAAACATTCATATTAAAACTGGAATAAGAAATGTCAATACTTTACCCATAAACCATGAATGCTATAAAAATAACACCTCCACAGTCAAACATATCACAAAACATTCAATACAATATGGAAGACTTGTATCATAATAAATCAACTTCAAACAAGTTTAAAATCCATTAAAGGATTTTTACATAGATGAAAAAAATTTGTAAAACTCTTTGAGAGAAATATCCCTTTTTTATGAAAACATTTAAAAGTCACACAATTTAGAAAGGAAGACATTTAAATACACTTTTGAATCAAAGTTTCCCATACCAATTTGAAACTTTTAAAAGGAATTAACATTTTAAAAACATTCATGTCAATATAAATAAATCCTTAAAAACCATTTTGAAGACATGGAAATTAATGATAATTATTTTTAATAATAAATATTTATAACATTTAAAATGATGTTTTAGTAAAAATTCCATTAAAATAATCCCTTTTAAAACTCTTTTATGAAACATGGACATGGATAATAAATATTTCCTAGTAGAAACTTACGTAAAAACAACCTCAGATAATGATGAGATTTTCAAATTAACCCTTACCAATTTGGTAACTTATGAAACATACACGCCATGAAAGAAGTATCATACAATGAATATATAAATACATATAAATTAAAGTTTATTACACAAACAATAAAATTATGGGCAGTACATACACCACACAATAGGTAATAGTAGTAATATGGCATGAATCTCACGGGAATAAGGAGATAGATGAAAACCCCTTACCTCATGTCCGACTTGACCCGTTCATTCTTTAATATACTGAATAATAAAATAAAGTTAATTTATACTTGATTAAGAACCTTTTTCAAGTTTATTATTCCTTTTATATCACTTATTACCATGTTATAAACATTATGTAATCATTTAAGTTAATAACGTTCATTTTGTCGATATTTGGCACTTGAGTCAAAAATGAACACTTTATAGTTACAAGTTGTTCACATGGTCAAAAGTTCATTATATCCAAAATGATATTCACGATTTTGATATCTTATATATCCAGTATATACATGTATTTATAATAGTACATATCATTTTGGGTAAGAAATGAAATGCACCGTTCATGGAGACGGTAAGCCGTACGTACGCATGAACGCTACTTTCATTTCTATTTCTTATCCTAATAGAATTAAAAAATAATGATACATAGGTATATTATAATTCCATTATAATATCATATGTAATATCATTAACTCCATCCTTTATATGTCCCACATATGGTATTAACGAGTCATATCACTTTGAGGGGGCAGTAGTCCGCACTTCCTCAAATGAAATTATCGCGTTTACCCATAATGGAAACCATTAAGGTATGATATAAAAGAAAAATACAGAATCATGAATAAAACATAAACATAATATATATATATATATATCATATATAAATACAGTTCTATCATAATTTCCACCATGAGAGGCGGTAGGAAGTAATTGAACAATCATCGTTTCGTAAGGCGTTAGTTTTCCATCCACAGAAACATTATGTTCTTCACCCATTAGATAGATGTGTGTGTAAGTTTAGTTAGAATACATTTCATAACAACATCCTAGAATACTGAGGATACTATTTGTGTAATAAAATAAAGTAATAAAAAGAGTTTGGGGTTGGAGAAGTAAAATAAAAGAAAAGAAGTTAAGAGAAACTATTACCTTTAATTTGGGTAACTTCATTTGGTTTGAACCAAAAGGACTTCTTTAAGTTCCTTATGCCTAAAATAAGGCTTCTAGGAGTATTATAGAGATGTAGGGAGATTAATATTGCAGATTTCGGATGATCCTAAAGGCTTGATAGGTGTGAGGAATTGGTTAGAAGTGGTATCCTTTTATAAGGGGGAGGAGGGGCTCTTTTTGAAAATGGGAAAATATTATTTTATTATATAAAGATATTAGGTTTATAAAAGTCCACAAATAATTAGTGTCGAAGATAATATGACTCATGGTAGAAATAAAATCATCCAATAATAATTGGGCATGTTTTGGATATTATTTTAATATTTATAATCTAATTTATTAAAATCATTTATTAATGAGGAAAATACTGCATCATTATTGTGTCATAAATAATTTAATTTATTTGATGTAAAAAAATTATAAACAAAATACCATGATGTAGGAAATCATTTTATATTTCCAATTAATATTTATAGTTAAAAATATTACTTATATAACACCATATAAAAGTTAATTACTAAAAGATTTTTGTTTTTGTCAATTTTGTCTTTACTTTAAATTAATTAATCTAAAGTGTCATTATCATTCATAAGTGGCTCCACGGGGTCCTAAAATCAACCCAAGGATGCACATGGTCAGTCATTACACATACAATAAGGTTAGGACATGTGTTAAGGTAATTTTAAATTATTAATATATTCTTTTTACATTGAATTGCCCTATTTAACTTTAACCACAGTAAATAAAAGTCAAAAGTTATTATTCACCAAAAAATATTTTCATCTTATTGAACCACATTTTACTTAATGAGGTTAACCATGTCTCTATAATTTTTTAAATTCAACTCACAGAAGTAGTAAAATTAAGTTTTATGCGAATTTGCAAATTCTCCTAGTAGGTGAGTAAAAGACGGTAAAAAGTTTAATAAAATTTTATATATCTAATATTATTACAAAACGAATCCAATGAATTATATTGAACATATATAGGTAATATGTATCTATTTTTACCTAAAATAAATTTAAATAAAATAAATAATTATTTAAATAAAAAGTCAGTTTTAAACAATAACTCAGTGTTTTTCACTATTCATCAAAATTTGAAAGTTTTCAGAAAAATTTCAAAAATTCGCTCTAAGCTAATTTTGATATTTCTAATTCAAAAACGAAGTCTATTTTACCAAATTAAAAAATAGAAGGTGAATTTATTAATTTAAAATTAATTCCTATTGTAAAAATAAATAGCGTTTTTTTAAGCAACAATATCTATCAAAAGATTTCCACTTGTTTATGTCCAATTTCAAAGTGAAATTAATTATAATGTCCAAAATTGTATTAAATGATAAAAAAATAATCTAATTATAATTCAAAACAAATCAAATGAATAATTTAACAATATAAATTTTTTCAATTAAAAAAGTTTTTTTTAATTAAAATTTAGTATTTTTCATTATTTACCAAAATATGAAAGTTATCAGAAAAATACCAAAAATTTATCAAAACTAAATTTTTATCTTTTTATTTTAAAGAATAAGTTTATTTTGTCAAATTGAATACATAAAAGTTTCAAATATTGGATTTAAAAAGGGTTCACCCTCAAAAGGCGGTAAAATTTCATTTTCTGAAAAATACTTCCTTTATCTAAAAAAAATTAATTTGTTCTTATATTATGTCTAAGAAACACATAATATAGATGTTAAAATTATATTGAGTATTTAAAATTAAAAATTTAGTTAATACGATTCATAACCTCTTTTGAACAGCTAGATTGGTAAGTCATGGGGCGCTTGAACTTGATGTTGCGTGTAGTGAAAGTTATTAAATTACTTTGAATAAATAACGTACTATGAAATCTTAGGGTATTAAATTATCCTTATACCTTGATCCCAATAATTGATATTCCATCCTAAGTCAAAGAGCCTTATAAAAATATTTCTCAAGGAAAATATTCTTAAATTCATCTCATTTCAAGGAAAAATCTATTATCTTTCTCTAATATCCTTAACCATTAACCACCACTGATCATCTTCACCTTAAAAAAGGTAAATAGAAATAGTTACATTTTATGTTCTGAAAAATACATGAATTTGGATACATTCTCCAAGGCTTTAACCCATCCTTCCGCTATAACAGGGTCAGATGATCCACTAAATGTTGGTGGGTGTTGTTTCATAAAATGTTTTAAAAGGGTCATATTACTCTATTTAAAACATGATTACACTCTCACATTGATACCCCAACCATTTATAGCCTATAAAAAATAATCTATCATAGAAAAAACTATTTATTTTCAATTCCAACCATTCCAGGTTACTGATTTATACGGATATTCTCCACTTGGTTCCTTATTACTTATTATCCCCTATTTTCTCTATGGAAACCCCTTCTAAATAAAAAAAGTTTAGATGAATCAACATGGTAATATTTAAATTTTTTATCTTGATAACCATAAATTAGAATATCTTAATGGAACTTAATTACATTATCCTAACCTCTAAAATTATTTAAACATTGCACTCATACCAACTATAATGACCAAATCCTTATTAAAACCATAATTTAATTTTTTAAAAATAATTAATTTTCTTATATTTTCATAGATATTTTTATGATTATATTTTTAGATAATTAATTTATAAATCCTATATATAAACCCCATAAATTATAAAGTGGACATTTATACTCAGTATCAATTTTTTCGCAATATAAAAACATGTAAAATGAAACACATTTTCTTTTCATGAAAAATCATCATGATTTTTATCTTGACTTAATTATTTCTCCTAATAATCCTTAAACCCTATGAAAAAAAATTGAAAATGTGGGATGAGAAAAAAAATATCAATAAGGAATATAAAAAGAATAAAATAAACTTGTTGGCTATTTCAAAACCATGAGATCATATAAGAGAGTATTCCTTTGACATAATAAACTTTGAGCTCATATAATCATTTAATTACACATGAAATCAGCTTTAATACCCAATTTTGTTCATAAAAAGCTTTATAATAAAACATAAAGGAAGTTTCATAATCATGAGGGTTTCTTAGAAAAACAAGAGAACCCAAGAAAAATAATTTCTTGAAAACAAAACTTTTTACCCTAAAAGGGCATAATCATTGCATTAAAATAAAATATCCTTAGATTACCTTGTGATATAAAGATATTTCCATAAAAATTCATCATAAATCATAGAAAATGTAGGTAGGTTCCAGGGGATATCATCTTTATATAACTCTAACAAGAAACCTTAAAACATGAATAACCTACTCGATTAATTCTAAACTAATTCTTTGGAAACATAATCATTATACAATGCATTGGATAGATATATCAGTCTCACATGTCATTCATAAAAAATTTCAAAGGACCATATCATGCATAAAATATTTCATTACCATCATCAAACTCATAAAAATATACTTTTGAAGCTATAAGTAAAACATTTTTGGATATTTATATATCTATTTCCTTTGAAACCTAATTTTCAAAACTAAAATAGAGATAAAAAATGGATGGAGGGTTTTTATTTGAATAAAAAATGTAATATTATATATAAATAAAAACATAAAATATATTTTATGTTAGTGGGGAAGACTTTTTATTTCATATATGTTAAAATAGAGCATTCCTTTTTTCCTTTTGTAAATAAAGTCAAAACATCCCATAAAAAATATATAAAAAGATTATTTTAGAAAACCTTTGAAATAAATTAAAAAATAGATATAAGATTTCATTTATAATTTATTTATGTAAATATAATTACTTCCATAAAATATATTTAATAATATGGGCATGGAGGAAAAATATTTAGAAAATAATATTTAAAACATTTAAAACAAAGTTTTAAGGTAAAGTATCCCTTACCTAGAGTCCAAATTGTCATGTATTATTTTTATATCCCTAAATAATAAAATTTTGTTAATTATTTATTTTATTAGTAACATTTTTAAAGTTTATTAATTATTAAA